>OZ035957.1:15961379-21948598 GCA_964034955.1 Orchesella flavescens | reverse complement strand
CGCTTACTTACACTTTCAGCTTAAAAGAAAGAATCTTTTTTGGAAACCGAATGGCAATTACCACATGTATTCAAGAGAGAACTACTGAGTATTCCCTAACGGCATACACTAGAGTCTTTAGAGGAGAGAAGACTAGACAGCTTGGCATAACATCATCCTCATCCTTCTACACATCAAGAGGCAGATGTGATGGGAGCTGAATATGTAGGGAATGCTGGTGCTATGTACTTGACGCTGTTGATGGCATAATGGTGGTGTTTCGTGTTGCGTTCGTTTGAGTGAAACGAAACTTACGTTTCTTATCCTTCTGGCTTTTTTTTGCTGTGGTAAGTGATATGATGTCATCATCATCTGATGGCTTTTGTCGTATCAATTACCAACATTGCCAACCAAACCATTGCACATGTACAAATGTAAATTAAACGGCTGACATTGTTACATGCATGCCTATCAATTCACGCGTAGTTGCAATATAGAAATATCATATCAAGGACACATCTCGCTTAACTTGGTGCGTATGGGACTAGTTTTCCAATTTTTAGGACCTTTGCCGGCCTTTCCGTTTTTGTGAGAGGAAAATATTACAAAAGTTGACATTCCTAGTCGAAAGAATTTTGTAATCCTTCTCTGAACAAAGTTTGGCTTTTGGTAGTAGTAACAAAAAGTTACTGTTTTCTGGATTTTCGTCGACTGAAATAGTTATTGAAGCTCTGACGACTGAGCATTGCATTGGGAATCCTCATTATCACAGCGCTGCAGCAAAAGTAAGTAAGACCTAACAAGTTTACTCAAAAGTTTAATGTACATATTTGTTTTGAATTATGGATGGGTTGAGCTGCTGCTGCTGCAAGAGTTTGTTTAAGAAGATATTGACCTAGTTTGTACTTTGTAAATACATTTGACACAAGTTTCATTCTTGCACCAATATCTTAAGTACATGGCATAAGTAAATCACATGGTAAACTAGCATAAAAATAATTTATAATGGTTGGTAGGTGGAAGCTCCATGTATTTTTTTTATCTTTTTGTGGTATCCCACTTTCCCCCTTATCATCGCTAATGAAGTGCTTATCTTATCTTAAAGGGAGAAAAGACGCTGTAATAGTAACATTTACAATTTCACCCACACGATACAAAAAATAAGAATTTGAGAATCAAAGTAAGCAAGCGCAAGGCATTTTTCATTTGAAACTTACTTTTTTCAAGTGATCATCATCGGTGGAACTGGTTGAGAGTATGGTGGTGAAAAAGTGTTGATTTTTCTACTTTGAATAAAATCATAGTGTTAGTGTTGCGATCGGTTTTTCATATAAGAACATAGAATGTGAACGTGACTTATCCGTTTGTGGATGATTTTATCAGAGCATAAGACACTAATTATTAGACTGCACATGTAGTGGCAAAAGAGCTTCAAACTTACAAACTACTACTACTGGAGACTTTTATCATTTTATGATTTAATATTTTGGACTGATGGAGGCTAAAATTTATTCTTTTTAATTTGTTTGCCTTGTTGACTGGCAAATTGGAAAAAGTGAAGCCCCCTAAGTAATATAGCATACATACATTCACATTGTACAGCGGATCTTATGAGAATCATTTCTTAGTGTAACTAAATATATGTTGGTTAGCTGAGATGTTTTACAGTTATATGGGATATAGTAGGGCATGTCATTTCATCATATTGTGTTTCCTCATCTTTGTTTTATATAATCAGCCAAAATACATTGAATAGTAATTTAGGACGATCCTTGATAATCAGCATACATGGAGAAAGATGGATAAAATTCTGAATGACAGCTAAAAATAATAGTGAATATGATGCGTCTTTTCCACTAGGCACATCAGATTAAATTATGGGATACTCACTGGAATTTGTTTTTTATATTCATTTTTTATTTAATATACTGCGCTACTCTATAGCTATCCTGAACAATTTTTTTTACAAAGGTAATAGTTTAAAAATTTTTGTTCTACGGTCGAAGGTAAAAGACTTGTCCGCCGCAGTAGACACAAGTTTGGGTGTGACATGTTACATGATGACGAGGTCAAATAGCTTGTCATGTTTCGTTTCGTCCTTTCATATCAGATAAACTTTGTTTTGTTGTTTAAGTCTAGTCTAGGCTTGTTGAGTGTGGCCAGTGAGAATAATATTTCCTATAAATCTTGGGTACAGTCAGGCTAATTTTCCTTTTGGGAGTTTTTTTTACTTTATTCGGTTTTCTTTCTTGCGTTCCCGTCAACCGTTTCAGAAACAGTAGAATGTTTCTGAGGAAAGTCGTGAACGAACGTCGGGAAGTGAAGTATATTATAGACATAACATAAACTAATTTCTATTTTGGTAAACTCAACTTTTAGTATATGGTTGAACTACTGACGCCAAGTGTTGAAAAGGGCATAGTACTATTAGTGGATGGAAGGAGTAACTTGCTAAAAACGTTTCAAGAGAGGAAAAATTTTGTATGGGAAAAACTAGTTTTAGACAGTTCAAAACCATGGACAAGGATTATTCTTTGTACACGAAAAAGAATGTACGCACGAAACAAAGGTGGAATTGATGAAACGGGACGAAAAACTTTTTTGCGTTTCAAGCCAGCGAACACTGGTATTAAGTTTATGGTACAAAACCTAGTATGCTCCTGTCCCTTTCAAGCATAAATGGACGAATCTGAAAGAAAAAATCAGTCAGGATGATGATGAGACAGAAGAAGGAGACTTACGTGGGGAGAAGGAGTGAAAAGAATCTTTTGTTATCTCATATCTACCGAATTGTATGTCACAGTTAGGAATCAATGCATGAGAAAGTGTATCGTCCTTCTTGATGGGAATTTTTTATTCAGTCAAGGTTTTTCCCCGAGGATAGGACAGGACGTCAGACATCGTATCACTGTGTCTAGATATAAAAAAATGAACCGAGTTTCATGTTGTTGCTGCTTATTTAAACAGACAAGGGAGAAAGAAGAAGTTTGGGTTTGGATTTCTTTGTGCGTGGTCGTCCATTAAATACTTACCGTTGGAGTGAAAGTAGGAAGCAGATAGATATTAGATAGCGTGCATCTAACATCTCGAGAGCTAATAAGATTTTACTGATTTTGTGACTTGTTAGGTGATGGTGAAAGTCACAAGATAAAGTCGTTGTATAATAAGATCTTTGAGACGCTCCTGTTTACTTATTCTCGGTTCATGTTTGTGTTTGTTTTGTCATCGAACTTTTCCTCATTTAATTGAATCCCTGTAGGATAATTATAATTTATAGTCGTGTGGATTGTTTCCTTCGATTCCTTTACATGAGGACATTTTGGGATGAGATGAAGATGATAATGCTAATTCTGAGTTTGATAGCGCTTTTGGGAGAAAGCGAATGCTCCCTGGTGTATGCGAATGCATATAAAGAAGTAATCGTAACTAAATATGTATGCAAATGCCAAAAGCAATGAAAGAAAGATAATAAAAGTTAGGAAAGCCTGTTGATTTTGAATGATTAATTAGGATCCTCTCCTAAATTTAAAAATAAATCTCTGCATCGATCCGGCTGCTCTGCTCTCTCTACTTTGTAGTGAGATGGAATAGGGAATGGTAAGGATGATGATGATGAGTGAAAGTTTTTTTTCAACATCAGTGCTCCTCCAATTCTACCATTGTTGTTGTGAATGGCACGGAATAAAATTTAGTCATTAGTTAGTTCGAGTTCCACATCCAATGTGTATAAAAGATAAAGTGGATGCTTTTATCATATATTTTGTACGATATGATGCAAAATGGCAGACTTGTTTTTCTCCTTTGGGCTGATAAAATGTAGTTTTGGTTGATCAGCTTCCATCCTATTTTAGCTTTTTAGTATAATCATATCGCATCGCATCACGATTTCCATACAGATGCTTCATCCATGATGATGAATATGATGGCTGATGGCATGTGAATTACAAGGACGCATGATAGAGTGAAAGAAAAGACGAAAATGGGAATGACTGGTTGCATAAACATGAAAATGGAACTATTAGATTTTCGCCGGTCGCATCTCATCTTATATTATCATCATCATCTTGTCATTGCCATTGTACATGTATACATCAGATATGCTATGAAACTAGGCAAATAACCCGATAAGAAGGAAGTTGGTGAATATTTTCCTTCCTGTCGTTTCATCCATTATTCCATTATATTTGTTGGGTTGGCTGGTTGATATCTAAGGACATAGATATCAGCATATATAATTCGTAGCATAGTTTTCGCATCCTCCGGAGATAGAATCGAGAAGGAAGGAAGAAAGGAAAAAAGACGAAGTAAAGGAGTGAATAACTTGGTCTCTTGAGTTGTTCAATTTCAACCAACTGAAGCTCATGCAAGCATGTAAAGCATGCATGGATGCGATGGGGATGTTGATGATGATGTGTTTGGCGAGCACACGTCGTTGGAGTGGGAAGAGAGAAGCAAAGGAGACATGAATCTTCATTGAGGGATTTTTTTCTCTTGTGGTACTTGTTTAGTCGTCTATGCTGTGCTGGAACTGGTGCTTATACTACTGGTCGGCTTCTCTCTCACTCTCACTCGTTCAGAGTTTGGTGGCAGTTGGAAAGTCTGGCTTTGGCTTTCTCTCCACTTGATGATCACCATCATTTCCTTGCCAGACTTTGTTTGTTGCAGAACGTTGTTGTAGAGCAGGAGAAGAGGTAATTGCAATGGGAGAAACCAACTGTAGTAGTCAAGTACTGCGTGCCAAAATAGCATCTTAACCATGAAGAAGAGAAATTTGGTCGGCTGGTGTTGATAAGTTACTCTGCATTTAATTTAATCATTTTGACATCCATTGAGTTTCATATTCACTGATGGCGGTCGTGATTTAGGAATTTAGGTAGAGAACGTGGAATGCTGAGTCGTTGTTGTACATTTTCCATTGTATGAATAATAAACATTTAATTTTGCGGTGAAATGAGCTCTTTGTGGAGAAAATGAGAAAGGAGTGTGACCGAGTCTCTTTTGTAGAACATTCTCTTAACAAAACATAATGACTTATTTGTGTGGTTTTTGGTTTGACAGGTTGTTGTGAAGGAACGTGAGTGGAAAAGTTGTTACTTTGACTAGTTCCCGTTTTCAAATACTCAGGTAGTTTTTTTTTCGTTGTATCGGCAGGAGATTGAGAGAAAATGGAAGCTGAAATAGTGCTCAAGTTGCTTTACCTTTTGAAGAGTCCTATTATTCTTCTGATTTATAACTTTCTGAGAACCAGCCCTGGTTTAGTTTTGAAGAATCACCAAAGATGCAAATAAAGTTTAGTGTATATGCAGAATAATTTATGTCAGTTCTTTCCTTTGACATGCATCACATTTCTCAAAATGTATGGAGCTCTAATGTAAGCAGTCAGGCAGATGGTTGAGTTTCGAGTTTAGCATCGTAAAAATATCACAGCATTATTATTGAAGGAGTTTGGTGTAGACAGGGAAGGGAAAAGGCTTTCATCAAAAAAGAAAATCATGTTTCGCCATCATTTACCATCTTGCTTTTGATTTTGTAGCTGGTTTGGGTATAGATCTCTCTTATTTCTCCATTATTCTCATGTTCGGGAGGGAACACACATTATGGAGTGAAAGAAAAGACAGGTTTGGTTCGGTTCGGTGCGGTTGGTCGGTGGGTGATTACTTAATCAACTTTGGCAATTCACTCGAATGAAATGAAGCACGTTTTTTATTTTCCCGTTTCAGAACCAGAGTTCTTTTATGAGTTGACTGTTGAGTGATAATGGTGTAGTGATGATAATGATGGAGAACGTTGATTACTGTTCACACATTACATTATATGAGCAAACAAAGTTGTAGTAATGTGGTATAGTCTAGTATAGAGACAAGAGGCAGAGCTAGAGAAAAAAAAGCAAGTGATGAACCAAGTTGTTTTTGTTCTTCTGCTGGCGTTGCGAAAAGGAGTTTGTACATATTATGCATTTTGCCAAGACAAACCGTGACAATGTGATGTCGACTTTTGTAGGTTTTATTGATGATAATAATAATGTTGTAAAGTAGTAGTTTGTAGTAGAGTGACGGTGCGGTGAAATAAAAGAGGGGCTTTGCAACGGCTTCCTCTTCACCTTGAAAGTTGCGTTTTTGTGTAGTAAAGTAGCAGTTTCGGTTGGTTAAGATTGATAGTTTGATGATGATGCTATACGATACACTATAAGATTTGATTGAGGGTTTGTTCTGGTGATAATGACTATATGCGATAAATGTGTTCTCCAAAAGTTGTACTACTGATAATTTACATAACATTGCTTAAAAGCGATTGTCTTGTTTCTTGAAAACAAGAAGAAAATGACATGGATCTCGACTTGGTTCGTCGGAAACTTTTCCGCTTTCATAACATTGCCCGATCTCATGGCTCATTATTTGGGTGAGATGTACATAATGTACATTATATGTATGATATGATATTTATGCAGTTGCATTATTGCCATGTATGCCTAGACTATTTTCTGCTGCTAGAGCTGGTAATAATAATACCGTATATCGTATTGAATTTCAAATATATATAAAAATCAATTTGGTCGTTCCTATATTTTTTGAAGTCAAAGAAATGGCGTCAATGTACTTGGGTCTGTTACTGCTTTCATCTTGTTTGAGAAATGTTTTCTTTTTAAAGCTAGTGTAGCATAAGTATAAAACTGTTTTCTTTATATGACTCAATCCTGGGGTATTATTAGCTGCCATATATTGAAAGATTCCATCCTTGAAAAGTATTTCATGTTTGTTTGGTGACATTTTCAGTAAAATCGGAGCGCAACAAGGACGTTGATTCGTGCTATTTCTAAATCTCTATGCTTTTGTTGAAGGGTGAAAGATTGAAAGGACTTTTTTGTTTGAGAGTTCTTTCATAAAAGCTCTGGGTGATTTTAATCACTTTTTAGAAAATCTTATATATTATACCATGTAGTTCATCGTATTTAGAAGCATGTTGTACGTGTTATTTTCTAATTCGCGTAGCTATACCCTAATAGTAAGCTAAGCTTTTTGCACTATGTTGGAAGCTATTGCATTTGTTAGATCCATCGTATTTGGGTCTGTGAAAACCTAACAATTAATACTTGATTTTTTTATGAATTTGTTACAGATATAATGAGATGGGGGCATTGTTAGATAAGCCCAAAACCGAAAAGTACAACGAGCATGGAGACTGGAACGGACTCCGCTATGGACTTGCGAGTATGCAAGGATGGCGTGTGGAGATGGAAGACTCTCATGCGTGAGTCCTTTTAATCATTATTTAACTAATTAGAGCATTTAAAAAATAATTAAAACATTCAAAAAAATTATGAAAAAAATTTGCCTTCAATTTGATGAACAAATCTGTATATGAACATGCAGAGCTAGGTATGGTATTACGTATAGGTATTTTCTAAGATATTATGACTCCACTTTTAGTAGACCCTTTAGTTGAACAATTCACTTGAGACTTTTTTAATCATTCATTAAGTTAATCAGAACATTTGTCTTAAATTTAAAGGAAAAGGTTTTATAGGAAAATGTTGATTACTGTGGATTTGAACTTTCCTTTGGTTAGATCTTATATGAAACGCCTTATTTTGTTTTCAGTGCCGTTATGGGATTGCCTGGTTCCCTAAAGGAATGGGCATTCTTTGCAGTTTTCGATGGTCATGCGGGTGAGCGGGTCTCCTCGCACTGTGCAGATAATTTACTGGATACTATAATGCAAACGGAACAATTTTCACGGTACGCTACTGAAGAAGATGTTTCCATTGATGAAATCAAAAAAGGAATTAGAGATGGTATGTGAATGAAGACATATATAGATCAAAGCATATGATTTATTATTAGCATAAATGCACAAAAGTACCTTTGTGTAGGGTTTTTACTTCTGGACGACAAAATGCGAACTATCCCAGAAATGGCTAGTGGAGAAGACAAAAGTGGAACAACAGCCGTTTGTGTGCTAATCTCCCCCACTCACCTTTACGTCGCCAATTGTGGAGACTCACGCGCTGTAATGTGTCGGAATGGCAGGGTTAATTTTTCAACTCAGGATCATAAACCAATCAACCCAGCGGAAAAAGAGAGGATTCAGAATGCAGGTGGAAGTGTTATGATTCAAAGGTGACATATATACTGTATTGCTGCTGTGTGCCAAGTATTAAAGAATCTTATAGTACTAAATCTTGTTTGCATTTGTATGTTTACAGAGTAAACGGCTCGTTAGCTGTATCTCGTGCACTGGGCGACTACGAATACAAAAATGTAGAGGGAAAGGGTCCTTGTGAGCAGTTGGTATCACCAGAACCAGAAATCTCAGTGGAAGGGCGAGACACGAATCAAGATGAGTTTATGGTTCTAGCTTGTGATGGAGTTTGGGATGTTATGTCTAACGAGGATCTGGTTGAGTTCATTAGATCACGGCTTCGTGTTACCAATGATTTGGAGTCTATTTGTAATCAGGTCATCGATACTTGTCTATACAAGGTGAGAATACTAATAATTTTTCACCAAAAAGTAGTAAGTCCCGAGCTTTATTCCAACTATCATCACAAACCTGTACTTATTGATTTCAGGGAAGTCGCGATAATATGAGTATCGTGCTAGTAACTTTTCCTAACTGCCCTCCTCCAGAAGAGGATGCAGCACAGAAAGAAGCGGCGTTGGAGGACCTGCTTAAAAATCGAGTTACAGAATTGGTGAATGAGTCGGGTGGTAAGTTACATATTGCAATCATTCATAATATTACTTATATTTGGCAATTTGGCATAGCATTATTACTCATGACTTGTTTTTTTTTTGTTTTTCAATTTCAGGCGCCATTGAACTTCCTCATATATTACAAACTCTCTCAGATGAAAATATATCAGACCTGCCTCCTGGTGGTGGTCTAGCTGCCAAGTAAGACGGCATTTTATTTTTGCGGCTCTGGTTAATAAATTACAGGGTTCTTTTAAATTATGGTGTTTGTATTTCTTTGTTTTTTAGACGACCTTTTATTGAGACGGTGTACAAATCCTTATGTCCGAACAGCGCTGATACAGTGAGTCCACTTTTCTACACTGTTTAAACTAATGACATTAATTTGTCTGAAATAGTTTTGGTAATGCTTGTTTACTCTTAGAATGAGCCCTAAATTATGGAGGAAGCTACAGAGAGAGAAAGGACGAGAAACAATTTCATCTTGGATTTCTTTAAACAATTAGTGTTGCATTTTTCTTTATAAAAATCTGTTCTGTGGCTCTCTATTCAGTTTCTTTAATATTCAGAGATACTATATAACCTGTGGAATTGTATTAAGAAAACGTATGTTCAGGGAAAAAGTAATAATTATTAAAAATTCATGCAATTTCCATTACATTGTTGTTGGTACATTTTACTTTATGTATCGCATAGGGAAAAATATGGAGAGGAGAAGGTTTTCGCAAGCACAAAAAGAATGATAATGCTTGTTGCTATCTTATATACGACACAGTTTGGATTTCCTACCTACCTACCTACCCTTTAGTTACACAAATATACCTTAAAACAATGCAGTGGTTATTAAATTGCTAGTAAAACATTATTATTTTATTTGTTTATTTTTCGGGTGCAAATACGAGAAAAATATCTTTGTAGACAAATACACGACATTACACATTATATTATTGTTTAGTATATAACATTACATTACGTACACCGCGTACCAAAACAAAATATTATGACATGTGGATTTTTGTGAATCCATTTTGTCAATATCTTAATTTACCTTACAACACTTTACGTATCTAGTATTCTTTCAATGATAGCTAAAAGATGAGAGCATAATAATTATTATTATTATTATATGGTGTCAGATAACTAACTAGTTCATTCGAGAAGATATATTTGTAAAAAAACTACAACTATACCTAATAATATGACGTGTAATTTTAAATCATAATTCGTACCTTCATGTTTTTTTTCCAAAGTCAACTATTTGTAGGCAACTGATCTGATTCCGTTGTCGCAGTACTTGTGGAATAATTTGAAAGAATTTAGAAAAAACGCATTTGTGTAGTAGTAATCCACTGGTGAGATCATTGTCTTCTTGTAATTGTAACCTTTCCTCTTAAATTATCACGATATTTATTATTCGGTGTCTTTTACACTGTTGATGTATTCTTTATGATAGACAAGAAAGTAGAGCTAATAAGTATACTTAAACTGTGAAGTTAGATTATAGAAATAATCTGAATGTATTCTTAGATAAGTTAGTAATTATTATTATTATTACGTACATATTTTTCGTCTTCAAAGCAGACTCATTGCTATAAAACAGACCATCATGACATTTATGAAAAACGTCACGTTTATGTATGTGAAAAATTTCCAATATGGGAGTAAAACAGAACTACAAAATTTGTTCTCTTTTACTATTAAACTCGATGAAAGAGAGAAGAGAAAGTAGAATGTTGTCCAAAAACGCAGTGAAAGTTGAAATACAGAGAAAAATACATTTGACTCATTGTCAGAGGTATACACATGTCAGGGACTTATAGTTAATCTATAAAAAAAAGTATGATGTAGATGAATAACCTAAAGGTGAGGATTTTAACGGACCTGAGGCTTTTACAGAATTACTACACCTACGAGTTACGATATACGTATCTGCATGCTATAAGGAAAGTTATCGTTACGTGTAAGGTATATGGTATAGTTGTAGTAGTAAAAGAGTAAAAGTTGTGTATAAAGTTGTTTGGTTGCTGGTACTTACAAAAGTGGGTGTAGCTTAAATAGTAGCTGGATGAAGAAAAAGTTTTCCTTTTCTTTTTGGTGTGAAAAAATAGGGTATGAATGACGGGTGATGCAGAATACTTAATGTTTTAGAAACAATTCTTTGATGTATTCATTAGTAGTATAGAAAAAATTAGTTATAAGAAGTAGTATAGAAGCTAAGGACAAAGTGTTAAGAGCATAAAAGTAACTTAAATAACTGTACTGTATGTATATGTTCAGTGTTAAGCATAATACAATTATTATTATTATTATTATTATTATTATTGATTAATGTTAGTAATTATTGTACATTATGTCATTATAATGTTTCATCAATACACAGTGTGTGTATTAGAATGAATGTGGAACTATATAATGTGTGAGGATTGATTTAAAAGTATGAAAAGTAAATGAAACTTTTTAATTTCAAAAAGAATGGTTTTGTTTTCCAATAGCTCATCATTATTCAGAATAGTAATACGAAATGAATGACTTTCAAGGAATATGGAAGTATTATAGCAAGCACTGAGAAAAAAATATTGATTCTGTTTGCGTAGGCTCGACTTAATTATTAAAACTTTGACCTTTAAAAGAAATACCTGCAAAGTAATCGCGAGTACTATGTATACTTTATAACAAAACAAGCAACATCATTTTTAAGCATAACGTGCATCCATGATCCAGTCAGTATAATACAATTAATATAATAACATAATGGATAATAGTAAGCGTATAGTAAGCAATTTATTCTTAACTCTAGTGTTAAAATTTTCTTGCAACTTATGCTATATATAACCATCACGATCAATCATCAAAAAATGGAACACGTTACATCTACATACATCGTCATCCATGTCTTTTCGAGTGCTAATTCTAAGTTCATAGCATAATGTAAGATAAAAATATATATGTATCCTCTGATCACATCACATCACAATTTTTAGTGCAACAACTTATTCTGCTCGGTCGCATTTTTATTTTAATTATAATCATCACCACATCATCATACACTTACTACGGTACTACTGTGAAGAAGAAACCTATTTTACATAACTGACTAGTGACTAGTTATCTAATAGAATCAAATATAATTTACAAGGATTAGCAAAACAAGAACAAACTTTTGAAATTGATGGTGCAGACAGGATTTATAAAAAAAAACTGAACTGAACTTTAAACGTAATAGTAATCATTATTACTATTACTTTTTCTTGATATAAAATCTTCTACAGTTGATATATGTATTACTAGCAACGCACTTATTTTCTGTATTTAAATGTCCTTCAATAAACGAGATGGGTAAGTAAATGTAATATATGCATGTACAACAATCAGTGTATACATTATGATAATTAATGTACCCTTTCAGCTAAAAATAATATATGTAATATCTAATAATTGTAAATCATATTCATCTTCATCCTGCTGGAGTTTACATTTGCCAGTATCTTGTTAGTACTTAACGTATACGTAATGTACTCTCCAAGACGTTTGCATTTACTACTAAGCTACAACTTTCTCCTTACTTTCATTATATATTATGTGCTTCTCTATTCTGCTTGTGAGAGAAGTTTTTGGTGTACGTACGAACAAACTCTTTTTGGGAGAGTATATTAAATAAGATCCTGATCCTAGCCACCCAGATTCTAAGTTTAAAATATAACGTAAATTGTCACTTCACCTAACGAATAAGCTATAAAATATAAGGGATATAATATGTAGAGTTGAACTTTGTTATAGGACATGGAAGTAAATCGAACTCTGTCGGTTCCCAAAAACACACCTGCTATGCTGGTCCTAATCGGAGTCTGTCGATTTTTTAGGAAACAAAAGTAAAATTTAAGTAAACAGATAAATTTTAGGGAAACAAACTAGAAAGTATGTAAAATGTCTGTGAGTGTATGTATGCAATTCAAAGTGTGTAAACTTATTTTCGTAGAGAGTAGCTATGATTGTGTAACATACCGTATATACCATTACGATTCTGTACCCTTCAAAATATGAATGTATTTTATGGAAGCACAACTAATATATTAAATGTAACGTAACCGTAAAAATAAAATTTAAAAAAATGTGAACCCACTGAGACTTGTCAGCGTTTTTTTTATGTGGAGATTTATTTTCTTACTCTGCATTAGAGGCATTTTGAGGATTCATATAAAACGTTGGTGGTTTTTAATAAAGGATTTATTTGATCGTCTGTGAAACTTGCTAATTTGTCCCTAAGTGCTCATATCACAGCCGCCGTTACAGAATGGTGTGAGGGAAAATTTCTGATTTGCACAACAAGGATCTGGTTGGTTTGGATTGAAGAACCGATTACGAGCTTCTGCTTCCATTCGCTGTCGCTGAGCTTCCATTCTCCGGGCCATTTCTCTTTGTCTTCGGAGAGCCATTTGCTCTTGCTGAAATGCTGGATCACAGTATTTAGAATCTTCACAAACGGGGTTGCAACATTTATCCATTTCTTCTGCGACTGTTGTCCACCCAAGTCTGGGATACCTGTTGCAATAAAAAATAAATGGAAATATACTATGTATTTTATAATAATTAATTGCCTAACAAGATACAAAGTCATATATTGGATTGGCTCATTTACTCGATAACTCCTCGACAAGGATACATGGGCAAATTGGGACCACAAGATAAATAGGTTTGGTCACACTTTTCTCTCATTCGCTGCTCTACGGTTTTGTTATCATTTGGATTGAAAAATCCAGCAATAATGTTTGTGCGACATGGCATTTCTTGCAGAATGCATTGCTCTTCAGGCGGAATTTGTTCTCTGAGTCAGTCAAGCATATATTTTGATTATGATTAAAAAGATTTAGTTTAATTTTCATTTATAAGGCGACCATACGGCATTTCAACAGCGATAGGATTGTTAGGGTCCAGAGCTTCAATTATCATATCTGGACAACAAGGTGGGCAACAGCGTTTCACATAATTTTGATATTCTTCATAGGCTTCTTGTCTTTTTGCCTCTTTTTGCTCCTCTTGAAAACAACAGATATTGCATTCTGGCAGCTCTCTTGGTCTTCGGTACTTTGGGATTGGTCTGACGAGTATTATTTATATATAATGTCATTTAATAGGACGAAATTATCTAAAATTAAACAGTTTAGCGTAAATTACTCGCAACAAGGTCCACATCTGGCAGGAAATTGACATGGGTTATCAGTTCTGCCCACAGCATCGACAAGCGGGTCCCTTCGGGGAAAGTTAACTCTAGGTGCAGGCACCCAAGATCTGCCTGTCTTTGGGCATCCAAAAGAACATCCTAGAGTTGGGTTGTAGCCTTCATTGATGCCCATGGTTGTAGGGGGTGAGGAGTGGGAGTTGGTCAATTTAAATTAAAAATATTTAGAGGGAGAGAATAATCCTAATCAATAGAAAATTGGGAAAAATTTACATAATAATGTGATTACGGTGGGTTGTGAATTGCAAAGGGTTTCAAAAAAGGCATTCCCTTGCCTAGCAGAAGCTTGTTTATTATTAATGATCTAGGTTCAATTTTTACCAATTTCTATGGAATTATTCATAAAGGTGTTTCGTGTCCTTCATCAGTTCATCACCGTTCTACAGCACGTTTGTTGTAGAGCAGGTAGATTGCATGAAGATGCATTATTGGTCGCATCCCAGCATACCTTATGTTACAGAGTGCTGTTTGAAAATAAAATACTGTTCTTTTTATGAGACAATGGATACATAAGACAAAGAACATTTCTGTTGGTGTTGGGTAGCATTAGCATCATCATTTTAGTATCTAGTAGCACAACAGAGCAAACAATGAAATAAAGAGCTACTGGGAAACATTGCAAACAACTGTGTTATATTATTAGTGCATAATGTATTTCAGTCGAATCACTTTGTTTTAACATCAAGGAGCAACAGCAAAGCAAAAGGTGAGAAAAGTGCTCCTTCATCCTTGTGGATAAAGACTCTAAAGAGTGGCCAGTACATTTATAGCAAGCAAGTTTTTTGAAACAAATAAAATAAACTGGCTCAACACTGTCTTTTTCAACCAGCAAAACCTCCCTTCTCCTTTTTTATTATAGCTACTGTGTGTGTACCTTACGTGCTTCATCTTCGCTTTTCAGGCTATCACATAGTTTTTTCGGAAACGACCAGACAAGACAAGACTACTTAAACGTAGGTATTCTTGACACTAAATGGCCCCTCGTAATTCCTGCAATCTAGCCAGGTCGAAATAAGTAGATAGCTTTCACAGTCGTGGTCATTTTCTTGGTAAAGCTGTTATCCGCATATGTTGGTTGGATTGGAAGTGTTGTATAAAAATACGTACATACGAGAACCAATATATGCTCTATTATGTAACATGAAATAAAAAGGAAGAGAACATGGGATCATGCTGTGTGTATTTTGTAAGCAACAAACAAAGCAGAAGAAAACTCAGGTAAGAAAACCTGGGGAGCTATTAACGAGTAGCACAATTCAATGCAACCATTTCTTCTTCTCCCGTAATATAAGGTAACAAAATGTATATCCATCCACCAACTGACAAACATACTGAAAATCTGTGTGCCTCAGATATTATTGGGGGAAGCTAGGAATACAATAATTCGTTTCGTCATCATTCTCTATTCTCACATGTCCATACTATTGTAGTTTTTCAGGCTGGGATACTTCTTCAACGGAAAAAGTGTACCAGGCGTAATCTTTGTTACCCAATTTTGAAGGGGTTTCCCTTACTCACCTTAACATTGCATCGTTCCCATCTTTTCTTTTTTTACAAATAAAATATGAAACTGCCTTTGAAGACCCAACTCATTCATATATACAAACTCACACTCGTACATCATTCCATGTTAGCTTTCATCCTCTCCTTACAGGTCTGAGTTTCTTCCGTCGTATTAATGTTATATATCGCTGCATGCCACAGACCTATTCATGAATGTGCGTGTATAACAACGAGCAAAAAGGGATATTCATTAGTATCCGTATAAGACCATGCAAGTGTGTAGCGGAATACGTCATACATACACACGATGGATGTTACTCTATTATACCCACTCCATATTCATCAGCGTATAAGGCAGGTAGACAATGTAAGCTGCTCACAGGTAAACTTTACTTGGCAAACATCAACCACCAAGTCATCATCAAATGCCGAAGCCAAATGTAATGGAACACACGGTTCCCCCTTCTTACTTGCTCAACTCTTTGAAACTTTATTTTTCAATTGGACATGTTTGTAACTTTTTAACAGAAAAATCCCTTTCTTCCTGTATGACAAATAACGTAAAATGTACTACTACTACTACCCACATGCTTTTCCCCATCAGATCCAATCCACACACGTGAGAGCATGAACACGAATGTTGAAGGTAAGGGTTGATGAAAATAATATAGGGAACGAGAACTACTTTGTGTAACATTACACGAAGCTTCTAAAAAAATCCTTTTTTATGTAATTGTAGAAGCAACAACACTGCAACACTAGACAAGTCAAGCTCATCATTTTTGATTGTGCTTGCTTAGGCTTTTTATTGTCAGCATTATTACGCGTACCTATGTATGTATGTGTGCTTTGTACATATAGCTCCACCAACATAATATGTAGGCAACTTCTTTACTCTTCAGCTTTTTATTTTTGGTGGCTGACACTCAATCGAAAATGTAATTCAGTAGTGCTTCGCTTCGGTCTTACCACCATCATCATAGCACCGCCTCACCTGATGTTGCATGTTGTTACCTTTTTCTGAAGTAATAATGATGCACTATATCATAAAAGCGTTTTCAGAATAATATCATGATACATTTTCTTGTGGCTGTGGCTCTTGTGGCTCTTTCCTTGCAAGCAGTAGAGCGAGTGGAGGTGGATTGGATGGATAATATTATCTTACGTACGTAAGAATGCGACATTCGATGCAACACACACCATATCAACATCAACGTTAACTGAAGCGTTTTAAAAAATCTTCTCGCTTCGCTTTCTTTCAACGTTACATTACACTGCATAAGTTTTCTTGAGGAAGAAAATGTTTTCTGTGTAAGGAAAGATAAAATGCATGTGTCGCAATCCCAATGTGAAAGCCTTAAAGGCATTAGCTGAAGACAAGACAGGAAAGGATTATATTATTGTTGTTTGCTGTTACTGTTTAACAGACCAGACCATAGGATTTCAAAGGCACAGAGGAGAGAAGAAAACTCTTTCAACACTATAAAGAATGCATGAAAGATAGCATGAGATTGTTTTCTTTAGGCAACGCCTCCACTATTTGCTCGTGAGTTTCAACATACATGTATCAGTATGAATATACATAGTCACCAGTTAGTTTCATAATGTAATGTAATGTAAATGTAAACGAAGAAGGTTTGTATTTTTTTTGCGAGTTAAACATCAACGAAAATGTGTATACGTTGAAGTTGAGTTGAAGCACCCAATACTATTGCACCTGCACCTCTAACCATTTTTGCCAGAAATGTTGAATAGTTTTGAATGCTCAGGAATTCGCGTTTTTAACATGGGCAAGAATTACCATATCAGAAAGAGGTGAGTTTTGGTCTTGGTCGTTATAAAGATATAACATTATTATTGCAAGGTGGATGTGGATTGTGGATGAACATGCGAGTATTCAAATGGATATATATCCATGTATATGTGTGGATTAGACAAAAAATTGTTATTGCAAAAGGCAACAAGATTCATATGATGGGAATCGAGTTAACGTCCTATTCTTCCTTTTTTTGCTGCTGACCGTTTCATTTCATGCGTTTTATTGAGTTGCCGTTGCACTTCGTTCCGTTCTGCTGTTTACTGACAGAACAGAGCATGGAATACAAAAATGTGGATGTGTGTGTATATGGCTTGTGTGGTGGTGCTGTGTATTGTTGTTATGATGTGATTCGTAGTACTGACTGAACTGATGATGAAGATATATGTGTGATGTGAAGTAAGTAGTAACAGTCAAAAAGTACTATTTTGGCAGTTTTAGTTGCTCTCTTCATGTGTTATGGTCTCCGGTTGTTGTTGTCGTTGGCCAAAATTAGTTCTTAGCACATGCTTGCGATCTTGAAGTGAGGAATTTTTTTATGAGCATGTAGAATGTAGAATATATTACTCTAAACTGGATGGAGAAATTGGAGAATTCGGTTTGGACTACCATGTATTAATAATTTATTGATTTGTGCAACATGGAGTTTCAGAAACGTAGCTATTATGCTAGAAATATGCGAAGATAAGAAAAAAATTGTGAATTTATTAATTTTTACAAAATAATAGATGTGGCAGGGGTAGTCATCGTCAATTGGATATGAAAATCTAAAATTCAAACAAACGTAAATTAAAAAGAGAGTGCAACGACCAGGAAAATCTTTGTCTGTTTATAGCTACTTTTCACTCATTTCTTGTGGAAAAATAGATGTTGATTTTACAGACTAAGGCTAAAGTTCCCATTCAGAAATAATTTTCTAATGATGAATGAATAGACCAAGTCCGGAAACCTATTCAAGAGGAACCATTTATTACACACAGAGAAAAAAACATTACTTCGGGAAATTCATCTTGTGCCAGTGGAACCCGGGTACGAACTGAACTGATTTGGTGTCTATTCATATTCCATTCCTCATGGTAGGAAACAAGTAATAGGAAAGCAAACAAGAGTGGAATAGAGTGAGTGAGCTACCGATTTGCACTGCTCCTATAATATTACTAGAGCATGCAAAAGCAAAAAAGTACATGGGACTATATACAACCTGAACTACAAGCATGATTTTTTTTCTTTGGTAAAATTGAGCATCACATCGACTCATTCGACTCGCATTGAGAAAAGTCTTCCTTACTATTACTATCCTTGTTGAAGAACTATATTAGCTTATTGCATGTGTCGACGAAATGTCAGTCGTTGTCGTGCCGTTCTCGGATTCAGATAAAGTGGTTGAGTGTGCTGTGTGTGCCCTATCTCCCTTTTACTTTGCCTTATAGTCCCCATTTGTTGTAGAAGAATCTTTTAAGATATTTGTCACATTTTTGTGTTGATCATCATCATCACCATCGTCGTCAGCAGCAGAAGCACGAGGAGAGGAAGACGCATAGCAGAACTAAGGAAAAGAGATTCATCACGAAAAATGGAGTAGTGTATAACATTGTTATCATCCTCATCACTTGTCTTGTCTCCTTCTACTACTATTTCCATTCCATATCAGTTAATTACTTTTGATGTACAACTGCTCACTCCTAAACAACAAGAAGAAAGATATAAAATGAGAAAAAGCAAGTTATAACGTCTTCTTTTTCTCATCAGATTTCATCCTCCTACTCCTGCTTTCCCTGCCAATCCTGGCCTGGCATGCTACGCCATGCGATGTTTTGATTAATAAAAAAAGAAAAGAGAGCAGCATAATAATGATATGAGTTTGGAAGGATAGGATGGATATTATTGTTTCCGAAATTCCATTTTCTCAGACTGATTGTGAATGTGAGTGAAGGCCAAAAAGCTAAAGCCACTTTCCATCCTTTCCCTTGTCAAAATGAGAGGAAAAAGTCATGAATGAGTGGTACCCCCGGATAATAGAAACGAATACGAGTATACTACGACCTATGCCATTACTTACATACCAGCTGGAGTTGAATTGGATTTATTGTATGTAGCCGTTGCAAAGTTGTCGCTATTTCTCTCTCTCATCTCATCGTCATCATAATCATCATCATTGACAAAAGTGCTTGCTATCACGGAAGAAGGAAATTAGCTTAGGTTTTGTTCGGAGAGAGAGATACGATACAGACATAAAAATCAAATGTAAATGTGTACAATGTACATTATGTGTGCGTTTGAGTGATTCATGCAGCAATGCCCATATAGTTAATATACTTAATATAACGCTAAACTAACAAGATCAGTCATACACATTGATAATACGAAACTTACTCACTTTTTCTCATTTACCGAACATCGTATCGTGTAAGTGCATAATGAAATGAACTGGAGAGATGAAGAGAAAGACACATATATTGCGAATAGGAAAGAATGACTACAAAAAAACAAATAATAGAAATGGAAGCAATCAGAGTCAGCTTATCTTTGCATGACTTGTAGAGATAAAAAAGCTTTAGTCACCATTATGAATAGTAGTGGGAGAGCAGATTAACATTATGTTTATCCTTGGAAGGTGTGTTATCAAACGAGCTCGGGAAAAGTAAGAAAAATTTCCAACGCTTTTAAAAGCAATATAGGAAGTTTAATTTGAATTTTTGTGAAGATATTATACATAAAATAATATAAAGAAAAAAGTACTATGTGGATAGTGCACAAGAAGACACTGGATAAACGCAAACTCTTTTAAAAAAATGTGGGAGGATGATGAAGCAGTGCGTTGGCGTATCCTGCTGACAACAACGACGACGACGACGAGACCAAGACCCAATACTATGAATCCATGCGGAAAGAAGAATCCCAGCAATATCTTGTTCATCAACAAAGACACAAGAGCCCATCTTGTTCATCCAGCATCACAAGATGGAAATGATCCAATTAATTATACGGGCACAAAGGAACATAATTTCGTTCTAAATGCTCGTGGTAGTAGTAGCAACTACGACACAAATGTCTCCAAAAGCTCAACCTCTGCAACGATGATAAGGATGACACATAACGACCCCTCAAACAAATATATTAATAATAATAATGTTGGAGGAGTTGTTGGAGAAAACAGCAACCTTTTCCCAGCAACGCAATTAATTTATGAAAGCAGAAAAGGTTGGAAAGGAAGAAAAAGAAGAAAAGATGGAAGAGGAAAGGAATTTGGAGAGAAAGTTGGTTCATCTCCATCGCCATCATCTTTAGCTTGTAGTAATGTAGCGCAATCACACAGGAAAAGAACAACAAGTGGTGGTGATGGTGGTGATAGTAGTAAAGCGGATGTTGGTGGAGGAAGGAGGAAAAGCAGAATGGAACATCTCGTTTCCACATTCTTCTTCCTTGTTCTGTTTTCCATTAGCTATGTAGTTATACAAAGCCATCCTGTGTCTGTGAATGGTGATCTTATTGGTGGGGTTATTACAGTGCCTTTGGTGTTGGATCGGCTGGATACCCCATATTATATAAGGGAAGATGTGATTGTTGCCGAGTCTGGAGAGTTGGTCATTAGGCCGGGTGTTCAGCTATTGTTTTCCCCATCCGTGGGAATCACTGTTTTTGGGAGATTGATAGCAGAGGTAAGCACATTTACGCTCATGTTGATGGCTCTATATATGGTTGTTTCTAAGAATAGTTTTTCTTTTATGTTTCTCATTTGTCCTTGACTTTTTGATTTTCTTGCATGGTTCGCAATAAAAATCTGAAGCAAGAGTCATAAAACACGAGTGATACGATATGATGGCAGCCTCTCTCTGCCTCATAAAAATAGTTGTGTCAATGTCAGTCAAGGTCTCCTTCCGTTTGTTCGTGGTGTGGTGGTGGTAGTAGTTGAATTTTTGCAATAAAACTTTTAGCAATGTATGACAAGCTGTTGCTGTTACATTTCTCTCAAATTACAAACATCGTCATAAAATACATATATTATGCATCTCCACATTTTTAATGGGTTTTTATCCAAATAGCCAGAAATATGAAATGCCACATTCTTTCTTTGTGTTGACAGCTCTGCTTGTTTAGTCTATTGTACTGGTTATGGTTTGGTTGATAAAAAAAAATCTGAAGAAATAATCTTTTGTGATATATGTTCTACTTGTTACCTCATTTCATTCAATCTCTCGACTAAGAGGTTTGGCTGTGTATGTGGTATCAACAAAACTATATCATAATTTTTTATTGTAATTTTGTTTTTTGTTACTTAAGAGGAGTCAACCAAGTGGAAAATTTTTGAATGCATTTGTGCATGTAATATAATAATTTTTGACACTCCTTTTTGTGCAATATGGTTGGGTGCTCGTGGTATGATGTGGTCGTCTATGCCATTTTCGTTATGAATTACTTTTTACTTCTACTTCTAAAAAAATCATTTGGTTCAATCTTTGACTTGGCTTTGGCACACATCACAGCTTAAAGCTGCTGCCTCTTAACTGATATGAAATATAATGTGTATGAGTTACAAAAAGAGTAAAAGGGGGGAGGAAGGCTTGTCAGAAGTGGAGTATGATAAGCCAAAAGGAATGTGAAATATGAAGGCAAAAATGTGGAATTACAGTATTTTTTTAGGTTGTTTTGCTACACAATCAAAATTTTTTGTTTATATGCGGTAAGTGCATACCTATTATAACTTCAATATTACAGCTATGATGATGATGATGATGATGATGGGATCACTTTTTTTGGATATGGATGTCATTAAACTTCACCTGAGGATATATGGCATTGGCTTGGTTAGTGCTGGCATTATAGTTTTTTGGCATGTAGATATAGATAGATATGCACAGCTAGAGTACCCACATAAGAAGGTTCTTTGTGTTTGCAAAGAAGCAGGTAGTAGTGGCAGGAGTTTGATGTGGTGCGGTGTGGTTAATGAGCTCCACAAAATCCCTCATGAATTCTAATTATGACGAGAGATGAACTCGAGTCTCGAGACTTGAGGTTTTCAAAAGAGCATCATCTTCATCATCATTAGCACCAAACAACCGAAACCCATATTCCTCTCCTTAGCATTTGTGTTTGCCTTAAGGAGGAGTGAATTACTGTGATTATCTGTGATGAAATTATACATGACTTGCAAGAACAAGGAGACACTGAGAAGAGGGAAGCGAGATATATGATTTCTGCAATGGTTAATCAAAATCACACATATTTTTTCCAATAACGATGCATACACAATCGTCGTGCATAATTATTTCAATAATAATAATACACAAAATTCATGAGTTTTATGTGAGAGACGAATATGAAGATCTCCAATCTGTTATAAATTGACGTTTAATAAATATCTCGTTAATAAAATTTTGGATGCAGCATGCTACAAAACTGGTGCTGAAAAGAATAAAACTACAGAAGCCGTTTGCGTTTTTTGATTTCCCACTTTAAAGTAAAATGCATTTTAATAATATGCGTAATTATAATTATTGTAACATTCCTCAGTCGTACGTATAATACATGTTGTAAAAAAATATTTCAAATTCAGAATGCACGCTGCTCATCCTCATTTTTCTCCTGAATTAAACTAACGCTATAATATTGCTTGTTTTGTAAGATGAAACTGTCCAATCATCGTTGCTTGGTCGTGACCACGCTCCTAAATCCCTTCGTGACGACATTAAGAGTTCGTTTATTTTACTGTTTTCACTCACTACCACATTACTTCTGCATTTTTTCCGACATTCATGTCCAAACAAGTGAGAAAAGAATGAATGCATGAGAAGATGGTACATATGCATATATATTTGCATCATGAGATCTTTTTAGATTTTATTTGATCTTAAACGGATCTTGCTACTTTAGCTACATGCACCATTGTGATTCAAGAAGGTATAAAGATTTGCAATAGAAAAGTTGCAGAATCATTCTCAAATTTCCTAACACAATAATGCACGTTTTTACACTTCTAAAAAATGGTTGATGATTATCTTCTTCTTCGTAAGAAATGAGGTCTATAGCTACGTACATGCATATGCGCAGTGTGAAAGCTGTGCGCATAATAATAATAGTAATAATGCGTTTGTATTTCAGAGTGAGAAATAAATGATCAGAAATGGGAAAGCTAACGGAAATTTTTATATGGCTCATGTTGATATGATGTGATTGTGATGATCTCCTTGAGAAATATGTGTATGTAATGGGTTAAGCACGATTGGAGGAGTTGAGTTGAGGTTAATCGCTAAATATTTTTTATTGTGTTATGATTCTGATGACTTTAACCATTTCATTATATCATTTTATATAAAAGTTTATACCCCGTTTTACCCATCCTTTTAAGTAAAGTTGGATCGGAAAAAATTAACAGAAAATGCGAAAATTATGCCGATTCAGTAAAAAAAACTTGTTTCGGTCCCAATTCCAAATATGCAGTCAATGAAAAGTATTGGATTACCTAGTTAAATTTATCCAAAGTTGAAAACCTGCTTCTGCACCAAGCAAGCTTAGAATAGAAGTTGGCTTGGCTTTGGCTGGAAACAAGAATTTGCAACTGGAACTTTTGTTAAAGAGATCCAGTTCCAAGTAACATTCAAATCAAGACAAGCTCTCGCATGCATCAACTATATCTATATTAATAAAAATGATCACATAATCGTAGACCCATAGTATAAAAATGATAATGCCCTGGCCTCACTCTGACTATTTGAGAAGGCTGATGAGTATCATCATCATGTCCTAATCCAGCGAAAGAATCCTCTCGGCGAAAAAAAACTCTGGATGCTGGTCTTGGTCTAGCATCACATCACCCTTTTCTTCTGCATATTATATATGTTATAAACTTTTGAAAACAAGTTCATTTGCATGAAGTCAAGGCAAACTTTTTCTCACACTGCTCTCCTTCTTCTCCTAAGCTCTTGCAAGTTGGACTCTTAAAAAGAATTAGGAACGAACAAAAAAGAAAAATCTGCATCTTAAATGCTTTGAGTGGTGAATGAATGCAAGAATTTTGACTTGATTTCTTAAAAAAAAAGTTGAAGAGCTAAAATCTATAATGATAGCAGCAGCGATAGCAGATGGCTTTGATCTTTAGGGTTTTGCTGGAAGAGAGTAAAAGGTTGGTTTTTAACCCTTTTTGATTTGCATACAATGGCATGGAAAAATGATCGGTATAATAATGAAAGGTTTTGCTATTCACGATCAGACAAATATATGTATAAACATACAGATATAATAGATATCCTCTCCTTTTTGTAAATATGTCAGAAGATGAAAAGAGTTTTTAAAATAGCAAATAGATAACAGCATATTTGTATACGTACTGCACACTATTACGTGCCTATACAAGTACACATTACAAAAATCATTTCTGGAACATGTTCCACTGCACTCTTTGTTTGCGAAGATGGTTTCGTTTGTCTATAATCTTCTCTGGGTGTTTTTGTTCTTATGCTTTTGAGAAAGGGAGATTATGTTGGATTTTATTTTTGTTTTTATTGAGATACATTTATTACTCAACCTGCGTTTTGCATTCTGTCTCTCTTTTTTGTTTTGAAATCAGAAACAAAGAACGAAAGACTCAGAATACACGTTTTTGAGCATTTCCATAAGAAACATATATTAGGTATGAGAATTTCAATCTGGTATAATCTTCAAGGCTTGAATTTTGTGCGGAGTGGATGATGTTTTTTGCCTGGAAAATATTGCTGCGGTTGGCTGATCTTGAATTTAAACAAAATATGAGCATTTGGCATATGGTGATTGTTTCCTTTTCCAAAACCACAAATGACGAAAATTGCGATTTTTGTAATCTCTCCGTTATAAAATTTGACGTTAGACAAAATAAACAATATTAGGTCATAGATCTTTAGGGTTTTTATGTTAGGCTTAGACTTACATAAAATCAACGGGATGCCCAATAATGAATAGTCATAATGATGAAGTACTGATTACTCCTCAAAGGTATATTTCAGGGAATTGGCCAAACGTAAAATTTTCTGACGTTTAGATGCTAGTTAGAGTTACTTCACAAAACAAGAACATTTTCCTTATTAATGCTATCATATCAAAGTAGCTTGCACCTACTTCTCAAACCTGAAACAGGTAAATAATGAGTCATTCACATCCAAAAACAAGTGGCAGATACATACTTACTACCACTTATCACATTCCTTTATTAACTTCAACTATTAAAGGTATCGTATATGTACCTGCTCCCATGGCAGGTCAGCACTAGCACTGCATTACTTTTTAGTTGGTGTGACGAATAGCCACATTTGCGCAGAAAGTTACATAATACTCAACAATCCCTCCCTGCCCCGTCACCGCTATATAGTACACACGCAACATGTCAGGTTGGAGTCATGATCTTGACGAGAGTTGCCATTGTAAATCAACGCACGCCATAGTTGTTGTTGTTACTACTTACTACATCCTTAACCTTTGACTCATCGTAAACTCACTATCTCCGGATTTTATTTCAATCATCTCCTCACATCATCTGAATAATTAAGTGAGAATTTACGTACCTCGTTCCTTTACGTTCATTTCGTGTGCTAACAAAGAGCATGATTAATGTTTTATATTCATACAAATTAGACTTAGGAAACGTATAATTTTGTATGTGTCACCAAACAGCTAGCATGTTTGTCATTCAATAATACAGTTTGGGAAAAAATGGTTTCCTTTTTAATGGAATGTAGGCATGTTGACGTACGTAAAACGTGTATTTTTATAATTATTGTGATTGTGACAATGAAATGAGACTTGAACGTTATTTTGCTCATCACCTCTCATCAAAATCAAATGAAAGTTTTACTGGTTTGTTAAACTCTTCTTAACAAGCTTGTTTCTACAGGCTTTGGCTTGAAGTAAAAGTGGATGGATGAGTAGTACACAAACGAATGAATGCGATGCTCACTTTGAACGAATTGCTGTACTTCTAATGTTGTCATTAAATTACATAGCATTTCCCTACTGAATTGATGATAGAAATATAATGACAAAAACTAGAGCAGTGTGTGCTGTGTGTAGATGAGTCACTCTCCTCAAGTACTACCAAAGCTCTTGACTATGTTCAATGTTATTTTGTGTTGTATCATGCAATAAGCCTTCATGAAATGCAAGCATGACGGGGTAAGGTGTAATGCACCGGAAATGAGTATGAGTATGAACAGTTTGAGTACACTTTATTTTATCAGCTTTGCCTTCCTTCTTTCTGACTTCACCTTTATTACTTAGAAGCTCTTCTTCTTTATTTTTACCAGGTGGGTTGTAGTCTACAAGTTGTTACTGGGAAGTATTATTCAACGTTATGAAACTTTTATTGTGAATATTCTAGATGAAAAACAACAACGTGTGTAGAAAACAAAGTTATTCAAAGAATTAGATTAATAAATTCGTCATTACTGATAAAATTTTTATCACAATGCTCATCTGTTGGATAAGCTAAGCAATACAAAAAAGAGAGCTTTGTGAATAAATAACGCGTATGCAATGCGTTAAAAGAGG
Organism: Orchesella flavescens; assembly: GCA_964034955.1. Lineage (NCBI taxonomy): Eukaryota > Metazoa > Arthropoda > Collembola > Entomobryomorpha > Orchesellidae > Orchesella > Orchesella flavescens. Next base: position 21,921,858 of record OZ035957.1, on the reverse strand, counting down.
CTTTTGATGAGCAGATCACCGCTGACATAAGTATGACTATTGAGTTAACTAGTAATGAGCATGCAAAGGCCATGCCAGGAAATACTTCCGTTATACACTTTAAAATGCCCACTGACTGATGAATTTGAAACGAAATGGTAACAGCATAAAATTGCACTGCATATGCAGTGCATTGTTACTTGTTTTATACTGAATATACTACGGGTTTGTTGAATATAGGTCAATAATGCATAAAGCAGGAGTTATGGACTAGCGTAGTGCGTCAACCTTAATGATATTTTTAATGTTAAACGCATGAAATTAATTTTCCCTCTTGACACGGGTTTTATACTGAAACGCCGACAATGGTCTTCATATAAATATTTGTATTGCAAAATTGCTACAGATCCATATCCGCTAGGTACTGATTCTGTTCTCTATTTGATTAACGTAGAATGACCGATTGATTTTTACCAGTGTTGTTACATAAATTCAAAGCCCACATGTTCATTTTGCAAATATTTTTAGCAGTCAGCGAATTGTGTATTTAGATGGAACAATGCAAGTCCCTGCTGTTCTTATAGCCACATATAGTAACTGAAGCTGCTTGAATATGAACGATAATGTTAACATTGCTAACAACATGCAACAATGGCCATATATTATCTTATATCACAAAGATTCTTGAGTAAGTAGAGCGTAGTATTTAGGTCCATCTTGGGAAATACAACCCACTCTCTCAACTTTACAGTCAGCTTAACACCTTGTTGAGAATGAGAAGTGAAGCAAGTATATATAGCACTCTGTGTGGCCATTTTCTTTTCATGTTCTGAAAATCTAAAAATCGTATATATTACTCGACATAGATGTAGATTAAACTGAATCTTTTTCTACGCGACTGGGTAAAGAAACGGAAATTACGGTGCATTAAGTTTCGCTACAATTGCAAATTGTTAAAAAGGTGATTTTGCAAAATGCCTAATGTTGACTGATTGGATTCTTCGGCTCATCGCTCAATATAATAATGCTATTTGCTTGAGTATAACAGTTTTTTAGCACAAAATGTTTTGAACGCGTGTTTTAAAACTTGAGATTTCACTTGATCTGCATCAATCAATGTCATACAAAAGAGATCCTGTTTATTATTTAATTTTCATGCTGAATATATCTTAACTGAAGCGGTAAGAAACTTCAAGACCGCATGCAAAGCGTTAATAAAGGTTTACATTCAACATTGCCAAATGCGAAGCAAAGCGAAAATAGCTGCCGTATACACGAACCCATAATAATAATATGAAACCCAAGCCAATCACTTACAAAGCGAAAGTTCTTGCATCCTTCGACCAACGTCGATAACGTTATTGCAGCAGCAGAAAAGCTTTTATCAAACCACAAAAAATGTTTTTGGCTTATTCGACGTAATGACTTGTTCGTCTTGATATTGTCATTGATGAAAAAGATCACTGAATCATTATACCTAGTACAGTTTTCTCAATAATGGGGGACACGTGACTGACATAGGATGTCTCGACAGGTGCCTCTGGTTTTTCATGTCACTAAAAATTCGTTTTATCACAGTGATCAAAGTTTGAACCCAAAGCCAATTAATTAAATTCACTATATACACTTGCCAAAAATCGGCATTGCATATCTGCTCGACAACATTTTAAGACGACCCTTTTCCTGTATACTTTCTCCTCAGAGCTGTCACTGCATGCATACAGTGTTTTTATGGAAGTACGCAAATTAGCTAATCTGAATAGAAATAATGAATGAGTTTCTTTGTAAAAGTATAACAATGAACTGATTTGTTAGATCAAAGGATGCATTAAGCAAATTAATATTAAAGGAATGGCTTTATAGCACATGAAAACGTCGGCACAATTTATTGAGGAAAAGAATATAATACCGATTATTGAATAGATGGGATTTGGAGTGTCTGGAGCTAAAATTCTGCGTTTCGATAAGTTTAAGTTTCTTATCACCAAGATAGAAAACTGATAGTCAACTTTATTAATTTGAAGTGTTAAACTTATTACCTACTTGCTGCTGATTAAAAAACAGACTTATTAATTTACTAATGAAGAATAAATAAAAGTTCATTAGTGATAGAGTGGTTCACTGATGACTGAATCTGCATTAAAAATCTTCAGGTATTGGCTCTAACCATGATTAGCACATTAATGCAAAACTCAACTTTAATCACATTAAAAGAGATAAAAAAAAGGAACAAAAGTGACAATGCATATAATATGTATGCAATGTTCGGCATTTCTCAACAATGCAGCTATACGCAAGGCCACCATGACGGTGGCTGTTTTGACTATCCATTTTCTATTCATCTGTCAACTTTCTCGCAAGAGATGATTACTACTTTGCGAAATTACATTACTTGGACTTTAATAACAGACATCAGACCCCATCCAAAGCGAATTCCGCTGCTGGTAGGGTAGGACAAAGTGGCAAAAGAATACAATTTGAAACATTGAAAAGGATAACGCATGCATCATTTTGAAAAACAGAAGATATGCGTTGCATTATCAGTACCAGAGCTACACATCAAGTTTACAGTAAAATTAATGCGTAGAGTGACGGTTGACGCTATAAAAATGTAAATGTAAGCTAATCAACTCACTCGTAATTATCCTGAGCTGTAGCCAATTCAATGAAATTGTCGATTCAAGATTTAAAATAGAAAAATAATATGAAATCTGTCATGTGTGCAACTACAAACGTGCAACGGTCCCTGCTGCAAAGCTTGTTAACATGTCATTGTGCAAATGCAAGTCATGTCATACACGAACATCTTCATGATGACTCTGCTGCTTGAAACTCCCAAAACCAATTGTATAAATAGAAGCCTACAGAGAATGAATGACTGACTAAAGTCACGAGTTTTTTTAGTTTCAAACAGGAACTCAGATAATGAAAAGCATCCTCATTTTTAGCTCATAAAAATCTACAGTACAGTTATGCAAATTCGCACTTTTCCCATCATCTCATCTTTCCTAGAATGAGAACGTGCCTAATTCTGATTTTTCATAGAGTTTCTGTTTGTTTGAGAATAACTGAACTGTAGGTGTCGTCGTCGGTCGTTTCAAGGAAGCTCACTCACTCAGAAACTCACTTCTGGAAGCCGTGTGAGTGACATCATATCATGATCTTTCTGATCTTTGGCTTTTGGCATTGCGTGTCTTCTTCTCAAGGTGTAGTTTTTCTCTCTTGCTGTGACGAAAATTGGTAACTGCACTTTGGCATGGCACAAACGATGAAAGACCCAACTACTCCCTCTAATATTTACCTACGTTTAAGATTGATTTACACACTTCTACTATACTTACATTACACATTGTTAAATTCGTTAATGTTATGATAATGACTGCTCACATGTGCGCATCCATATCCATGCAGTTTTGAGTTTGCTACGCATTTAAATGATAAGTTTTACTATTGCACATTATGTTCTCTGTTCTGTTTTTTACGTATATTTAGGTAGTGTAGTTGAACTTCATGCTTCCTGGAGCGCAATTCCTTTACGGTTCCTTCTCAAGCCAGTCATCATGATACCCTATGCCCATTATTTCAGCTTGAGTTATGTTAGTGTGTGATTTTCCCGTGAATTACCTTACTCCTCGCACATCTCCTCCTTTATCGTTCTATTTATTTCAGCAAAACTATACAATGTAATTTTTGCCTCTTTGTTTTTTTCCTACCTGAATCACAAGAGCTTGTGTCAAATGACACTTTCTTTACGACATACGACAACGATATGCCTATATACCATCCATCTTGGGTCTTTTGAGGCTTTTGGGAGTGGGAGCAAAAAATTGTAGCATCCTCAATATCCTCATCTTGTCGCAAATTCAACTATACTATATAACCAAAGCACCCCATGATAATACACGTACATAATGAGTTTTGAAGTTTTAAGACGTATCCTTGTCCATTAAAAATTTAAAATGTGCTATCCTTTCGCGAAACATTACAATATTATTGTAAAATATATGCATCTTTGAATTGTATATTAAGTAACTTTATATGAACATGGGTACGTATATCGCATGTGTGCTCACATTCGCCTTGTTCTTCTTGTAGCGAAATCTTAGGACCAAAATGAATTACTCTTTTTGTCTTCATTTCATTTCCATCCACCTTCCTTCGTTTTCGTGAATTCATTACCTTGCAAAATGAAATTGCTGAGACAGGAGCAGCGAGCACCATAGCATAAAGCAGTGTGGCTTTCTTAAAAACATGTCACATGTGCAAGGCAGATGTTTTTTCAATTAAAAAAATCATCCATTAGCCTTTTAATGCTCATCACATCAGCATTACGACGAATTTCAACATCCGGATGCTGCTCTCCTTGAAACATCTAATTTCAAAAGATAATTGACTACGTCTCGTTCGTAATACCAGCCTTCTTTTTTATTTTTCAAAGAACAAATAAGCAAAAAAAAATCCGAGAGTAAAGTAAATAGATTTTCTTGAGTGCCTGCTACAAACAACAGAGAATTCAATTCAATGACACAAAATTTAATGGATTTTAAGAAAGATGCTACGAACTACTAACAAGCATTATATGCAAAACCAAAGATATTTTTAGAAAAGAAGCCAATCTTAATGGAAACGTGGAAAGAAAGAACTCCATTTAATTAGCTCCAGATGAATTAAGAAAAACACCGCAGCACACTCTAATTGTAATTAGTTTGATAGGGAAGCAAAAATCATGGTAATTTTGAATTTACTATGTGGTTTGCTTCGTATTCTTCACGTCTTGTATGTGTACATTCTGAATCCATTATTGTGAGGTGATCTGAATGTGATGATGACCTTTTTCAAACGACTTTATAAGCAACTTGTGTACTTTTACATCAGTCAAATTGATTCAACTCCAACCTACACAAAGCAAAAGCCAGCCATCATCTTTCTTTCTTGACAATTGACAGCAAAGAAATGTAAAATGTTTTGTACTTTTTTTCTTCTCCACTTTCCTTTCCAACTTCGCGAGTGAACTAACAAAGAATGAATATTTCTTTGAAAACATGGAAAGCATTTCTGACTCAAACTTTTTCGTGTTATATTCACTTTTTCAACTGTATTCACAAGAGCGTTTCCCCTTTTTTGACATTTTCATCCGTTTTGAGAATGGAAAAATAATATGACAACTCCTTTCCCATCCAAGAGAAAAGCAAAGGAGGAAACAGGAGTACAAAGTCTTTGGATCCCATCCATCCTTTTAATACTTTTGTACATGGTGTAACCTCCCAAGTCCCAATAAGTTTTGAGACTTTTCTCGATTTTTAAGTGAAAAGTCACTTCGAAATTGAAAAGTTAAAATAAAAAAAGAAGGATAAATGTTATTTTGATGTTTGTTGCATCGAAAATATATATCGATATGAAGATAATTCCTCTGCTCTGGTCCGCTCAACGCACGGTAGTTTTGAGGATGATGATAATTAAGTAGAAGGAAACCAAAACCAAACCACAATCAACATCTGTTATAGAATAGAAATACCTACGCAAGTTTGAATTTGTTTGTTTGTGTTTTTAGGCCTTCCGTTTTCAATAAGGTATGTAAAGTCAACAATCCATGAATACACACAATAGAATATTATGATTGGTTACTGCAAAATAAACCATTGCATCATATAATATACCGCTGTCGGCTTGTTTGCATATGAACTCTTCTTCGCTTCGAAGTAGAAAGAACCGCATCATCCCACATCACATCTCATTTTTCAAGGCTTGTGAAATGATGATCTCTGAGAATTTGCAATAATCCGGTGGGTAATTGCTGTCAGCATACAATCAGCATCATTTGCTATGAGAGTATATCTACATATAAGTACAAAAGTATATACCTTACTTTATCGTTTACCTTTTACGGCAAAACGGTAGCCAAATATCACGAACACGAGCGGTTCTGCCTAGGCTTAGAATATTGAAGAAATGCAAATAGGTACGGATGTTGTGTTGAAGAAAAAAAATCATAATCCACGACCACACCACACCACAATGATGAAACTGTTCAGTAGCTTTGAGCTGTAATAGTAATAAAAAAGTCAATGCCTAAAAATCGTGACTACAAGCCCTCCTCAAGTATTTTGACTGCTTTTCCTGATGATGATGATGATGATGTGACGATCATCATAATAATCTCAATCAGCCTTCATGATCCATATATTAAGGTTTTGTGCTTTGGATGACAGGATTATTATGATAATTTATAACTTGTTCGGCATAATTGAATGAAATGCAAATAGAGTTCATTGAGGTGCATCTTTGTAATTCAAATCATTTCCCAAATCTCACGTAAAAGTTATGAAAAAGAAATGGGATAAACAATATTCAATATTTATTTTGTTATTCTTTCTCAACAGGGAACAGAAACAGATCGAATTCTTATGAGCAGCGCAACCCTCAAAGTGCCCTCACAAATTGAAAGACTGAGCAACTCATCATCGACATATTTAGACAATCGTTACTATTCTTCAGTTCTCTACTCCACGGTGCCGGAGCAGACGCCAGTGCCTCTCAATCCTTTAACTAACTATAATAATAACATAAGTAGTGGTAGTACAAGTAGCAATGCTGTTGCCAAAAGAGCCATCAATCCTGGAGATTCTCAGGATATCCCCACAGTTCGACTTGTGGAGGGGGAGTCACCACTCATGGGAAGGGTTCAGGTATATCATAGGGGCCATTGGAGATCCGTCTGCTCAAATTCCAGAAAGTAAGTGACACATATTATATTACTCTAGTTTAGTTTCTGGCTTTTAGCTTTCAATAGAAAAGTAAAGGAAGATCAAGTTAGTCATGAGCATAAATTTAACCTTCCAGTTGGACGTTGGCTGATATGCAAACAGTATGTAGAGAGTTGGGCTTCAGTGGTGGAGAATTCTGGAATTGGGTTGATCACCTGAATGATACAAAGCAACTGTTGTGGGAGAAGCCACTGTGTCAAGGAATCGAAAGTCATCTTAAAGACTGTCCAAACTGGGCCGGAAGACAACTTGGAGCAGGAGTTTGTGGTAAGTTCGTAATTTCAGCGAACAAAGGCAATTGATCCGCAGGACATGCATTGCTTGATTAAATATGAGTTGGCTTGTTAATAATGGGATTATGTATTTCGATTTTAAAGATCATCATCCAAATTTGGGAATCCGTTGCGAACCATTTCACTTATTCCCTTCAAAAGTGGAGCAGCACTGGCGTGGGATCAGGTTCGAAAACGCACGACACCGTGAGACCTACATACACAACAACACGTTGAGAATCAAAGAGTCCCTCTCCTTCCTCAACCACGTTGACATTTACTACGCCGGAGTGGGCACTGCTTACAATGTCACTTCATCTATTGAAAGTGTTGGCGTTCCCCCTGTGATTCGAAATGTTCGCGTGGAATACTCAGCATATAATGGGATCAACATCACAAATCCTGGGAGTGTGGCTTCCATTCGAAATTGCACCATTAAAAATAATGCAGGTAACCTGAGCCTCCTTAAAATCTTTTGAGTAAAATGAAACCTTCTTCAAAAATAACTTGACATTTAACAATGATATGAAAGTTCAAAAGAAAATCCTTGTTTTATGTACCTTTTCATACATTTTGGAAATATCAACTTTTAACGATTGATGTAGCAGGAATAGCATGCTTTTTGGCAGGATTATTACGGAATGACGCAAAGGAAATAACTTATAAAAGCTCATTTTTCTGCATGAAATTCCAAGGACATTATTTCTTCAGCATCCGTCATATATTATTATGCTTAAGTGAACGTAGATGTTCACTAGCTGGCTGAGTGAGTATATAGCAAAAGCCTTCAAAGTCGGAACAGGAAATTGAACAAAGGGAACCCACATGAAATGCGTATTCAGAGTTGAGTTGTCAAAGTTCAATTTGCAGAAGCTTCTTTTTAAAATATTATTTCTCACACTGACACTATTACTTTGCGTCATTGCTACCACTTTTTCTGCATCTGTGAAGATTTTTCTAAACATTTTGTTGAAAAAACTAGCTTTTCAGAAGAAAAATGTTTGTTTTTCCCAATGAAAAATGACAAATGTTTGCATACATTTCACTGTTTTCATAGTATAGCGTATAGCTGAGGATCATGAAAGGATGTCTAAAGTGTTAAATAGAGCAAGGAAATGAAACAAATATTTTTTTCTTTCCATCTCTTTTTACTCTCCGTCCAAAAATACGATGTCGTACCTACATGCCAATTTAGGCTCTGAGTAGAATCGGAGTGGAGTAGCAGAAAAGTAAAAGAGATGAGATGAGAGAGTGTTTTGCTATTGAATGAAAGCAACAAGTATTTTCGTTTAGTTGGGTTTGTTGGGAGGATATTAGAATCAGAATTGAATCTTAAGAGAAGTCACTGGGATGGAAAATGAGTCGACAAAAATTGTAATTTTTTATCCTTTTTCTCTACTCCCCTTTCCTTTGATGTTCATTGTCTCACAAAACGCCTACATATTTGCATTTACTTGCATGAGAATGTGAATTCTTTTCTGTAATAAACCTTACGTTTAACTTTTCTTTGTCAATAGTTAAAAATTTTTTATTGTATGACAGTAAATGAAGCAATGACAATAGTTGTCGGCGAAAGAAGTTGGAATTTCTTAGCGTACCTTTTCGAATTTTATGCAATCTTTAACTCACATTTGTCCAAAGTTTGAGTACATTCTACCACTTCACCTATTTGTAGTTGAATTTTTTACTAAAATATTGATAAAATTACCAACTTTAACGTTAAAAAATTAAAGGTTTGACTTCCAAAAACTGAGAAATAAAATGCGACATGAAACATGAAAGGAAACGGATTGTATAATTCGGTAATTTAAAACTCATTAAATCTTAAAGATGTCATTAACTTACAAACTTCTCGGTAACGGGATATAGAATCTGGCCGGACGTGAACTCAAACTTATATCAGTTGACTTTTACGTAAAGCTCCCGAAAAAACTGAAATAATGATGTACGATTTTCATATCATGTTTCATCATTGTGTTAACATCTTCCCACGTGTTTCTCCATTTTTTAAAGGTTTCGGAGTATACATTAACAGCTCCTGGAGTGGCTTTGATATAGACTCAAGTCACATTGAAACAAATGGAGCGGATGGGATCCGCTTTCACTTCCATGACATGATACCTGACGCCAAACTTGATGGAATGGATGTATTTGACTTGTGCACAGTTCCGATCACCCTCAATCAGATTTATCCTGTGAGGCTTTCCCTGGATCAAAGTGGATCTTCCAATGTGGAAAAAAAGTGTAGAAAGGTATAGATAAGCTCTTCCAGTTAGAAATAATGAATGTATGTATGTATATACTTTATTCCACCACCCCGCACGCTTACATAATATACTTTTTTCTCCAATATAATCCATATAGCGGTTCCAAGTTCGATCCGGCTACGTTCTTACAATGCACTTTCCATATTTGATGAGCCAAACTGATAATGCAGCTGAAATCCTTGTTTATGATGGGATGGATTCGAGAGGAAATTTGTTGACAACCATTCAGGTTAAAAATGAAACTTGGCCCCAGTCCGTGACTTCCACGAGGGATTCCATTTATTTGGAGTATAGGGCTGATCCATCAAACAAAGTGCTTGTCATCATTGACTTGGTTGCAGGACAGAGTAAGTTGCTTAAGCTTTCTTTCTTCTTATTTTCCAATAAAAATTCAAACGGGGCATTGTGAGACTTGATCTTAAAATACGCCACTACTAAAGACTACTTTTATATCCATTATAATGCTAACTTAATTAGATTCTATAATGTAATAATAATAAAAGGAGTAAAATTGGTGGTGAGGGAATAATAATAATATCATGTTAATTACTCCCCATTAAATTTCCCAGGTCGTGACTACGAGCTGAAAGTGGAAAACTCTGTGATAGCAATGAACAACGGTCGCGGAGTGGCAGTTGAGAACATGCGGAGCCAAGTCATAATTCACTCTTCCTCCGTCCGAGAAAATAGTCACATTGCTGGGGTTCACATTCACGGTGGAGTAGGCCACGTTAACATTTCCCGTTCTGAAATCATGTCAAATGTTGGTGATGGGTTGAACATCACGTATGGCGGTGGCTCCCGAAACATTTCACGAAGTAACATTGCAGCCAACACAGGTCGCGGCATTGCCATCTGGTTTAACGAAACCTCCGTAAAACTGACAAGTGAGCAAGAGACTACGGTAGAATACACGGAAATTTCTCGAAACTTGGACATTGGGATTTTTGTGGGAAACTTTTGCGGCCCCGCTCTGGTCAACATTTCCGGTAATTTGTTGAAAGATGGGAAGAAGCCATCCGTAGAAATTTGGTCATGTTGGCATCGCGTCATCAAGCATAGTTTTGGCTACCCTTTGAAAATCCAAATTGGTCACAACCGCTTTGTGGGAAATGATGACTTTGGGATCCGTCTTCATCCTCTTGTAAACTCATATACGATGATTGAGCACAACTACTTTACTCACCAGAACAAAGGCTGTTTAGTGATCAAAGGGGTGGATAGGAAAGAGTTGGAAACACTTGTTGCCAACGTGGAAGTATCAAACAATGTATTTGAGAAGAATACTGGGATATTTGTGGCTTCTTTGGGACTCAACCACTTTTCCAAAAAGCAGAATCTTCTCTTCACCCAAAATTTCATTCGTTGGAATACCATCACAGAACCTTATTCCATGCAGCTGATCCCCCGCTCCAGAGTTGCTGCTCCGGTAGTCATCTCTTCAGCAAATGTCGATGTGTTTAGGAACATTATACAGAATCCGGACTCAAAGTATGAGATTGGGAGCCACATGACGGACCAAAGTTATGCCCTTAATTGTACATATAATTGGTTGGGAAGTAAGGAGGAGAAGGATATCTACTACCGGATATTTGATAGAAAGGATCGGTTCAATTTGGCCAAGATTAATTTCATCCCGTTTCTTCTTTCTCCGACGGATCCAAATACGGAGATTGCAATGCATACGCCTCTATATGTACCCGCATTTGATAGACCGGATAGAATGATTGGGGGAGAAATTACGGGAAGGGAGTCTTTGATTAATGGAGAATACAAGTGAGCATACTATATGGTTTGGTTTATGGCATATGAAAAAAAAATCCATATAAAAAAATCAATAAGCATTTCATGAGGCATTATTTTATATTATTCGTATTTTTATTATAGAGTCGTAAGGGATATAAGTATAAGGCCAGGTGGGCAGTTGCAGATTGCATATGGCGTGACTTTAAAATTTCTCCCTTCCGTTGGAATCATGGTCGGTGGCCACTTTCATGCTGAGGGCTCTGGTCACTCGGATGGGAACGCTGTGAAGTTTACCCTTTTCGATCCGGGAAGAACTAACGCGTCAGATGCTCCGGTGAGGTTGGTTGGCGGAAGGACAAGGAAAGATGGAAGACTTCAGGTATAGGCTTAATATAATAATCATATTGTATTGTTTAGGTTTGCATGCAGTTTTCATTCATGATTATGAGAAAAAGTGTGTAACAATAGGATTGTCCTCTGCCAAAGCTAAAGTTAGCCTATTATTTCTCGTTCCCCAGGTGCGTATCGGGAGTACATGGGGCTCCGTATGTAATTATGGGTTTGACATGCATGACGCAGCGGTTGCGTGTCGTCAAATGGGCTTGGTTCTCAACCCACATGACTGGCTTTTGGAAAGGTTTGAGATCCCACAAGCTAGCCCTTCTGAGCAAATTTTGATGAGGTATGTTGAGCATATGAAATTTCACAAAGAGTATAATATATGATTTTGGCTTTTTACTACACATTTTTATTACTGGGAAAAAGAAAGAAAGGAATGAACATGAGCGGGCATGAAAAATGCTCGCAAAAATTGATTACATAAGTATGAGTAGTATATAATGACTGATTTTTCATCCCCGTACGTTGGTGGTTTGAATTTTCTTTCCTTTTCTGGATTGGGATAAAGTGGGAAAAGCCACATTATTACACGGTTTAATATCCTCCTCCTACATGAAAAGCGTTACTTTATTATCTCTCCTTTTTTTATATGTTTTTGCTTCAGCAACGTCGAGTGCTCAGAGTGGGATCATGATTTGACGAAATGTGTTGGTGAAATGGCAGAAGATATTGAGAACTCATGTAGTCATGAAAATGTGGTTGGGATCCGATGTTATGACTCCTCCTGGGCTGGGATCCGAATGGCCATCACTTCCGAAAAGAGTGTGATGAAATTTGCTCTTGTGGAGAAAGCAGGTCTTCTTGATCCCCACACTAATGAGCATAAGCCGGGTATAATCACATTAATAATAATTGTAGCATAGACCAAAACATTCTATATGAAATGTTGTCAACATTATTACTTTATTTTTTACGGTTTTTTCTTCTTCTTATTCTCATGGCTCCAGCTGTACAACTGGACTTTAGTCACCACGTCCTTCATGACATCCGCGTTTCCGACAACACAGGAGATGGCTTGGGAATAATCTACTCGGACCTCTACTATCCTGACAACGTGAACGTGGTTGAGCGCTCAGAATTCTCCCGGAATTTAGGCAACGGGGTTCTCCTCCGCCAACTCGGTCTCCACTTAAAGGATTGCCATATGGAGCATAATCGTGGAGCCGGGATCCTCCACGATCCCTTCATTTTACGAGCTCACCAGCGGGAAATTGCTGGTTGGGTTACGGTCGGCCGCAAAGATCGTCTTGAGTACTTGCCTTTTGCCGGAAAGGATTTGTGGTTGGATGAGAACAACTTCAGATACATAATCACCAGGACGGATCCCTCCATCAATGAGGTTTACAATGTGATAGCACAGGATCAAAACTTTGTCATTTCCATGCAACTCCTCAATCCCTTTCATAATGAGAGCACAGAGGAAATGTTTATCTATGACCGTCACGACATCACGGCCAAAGAAGGAGCAGAGTACTTTCAAGATGTGGAGGTTTGGTCGGTGCGGAGGGATCAAGTGAGTTTCCCCACTGTCAGTAGCTCTTACGGGATTACCATCTGGTTTCGGAGTGGAAGCAAGCCAAGGGGTAATATGATCATGTTGCTGAGAGCTATTCGAGCTCCTATAAGTAGATTCGCTAGGAGCAGGCTGTTGGAAGGACCATTGCCAAAACTCAAAGTTTATGATTCCAAATTGAGATACAATGGGAGAGGACTGGCAGCAATTCACTACAATCGATATGAGAATGAAGATGGGGATTTGTATTTGAGGAAAGCCAACGAGTCCATTGAGATATTTGGGTCGGATATCTCATTCAATCAGGGAGAAGCCATTCATGCTTTCACTCCTTTTAGAGAGATTTACTCGAGTAATATTTCCGAAATCACAATCATGATTAATTCCACTACTATTACGGATAATAGGAAGGTCATTGTACAGTATAGCAAGTAAGTTGAGAACAATTTTAACTCGCCTTTTTTTAAAATAAAAAGACTTTTTGTAAACAGGAAATAACATTTTATATAATCTATCCCGTCAATATTTGCAGGGATCTCCGATCATCCAACAATCTCTATCGGTGGGTAATGCGAGACAACGTTATTGAACGGAATAGGGAAGGTGGTTTTCAAGTAAGTTTAGGATAATATTCAAAACATTGATAATAAATATACTTGTAAATTAAATCATTTGAATTCATCATATCACCACCATATTCTGCTGTAACAATAAATTGATAATTTAAACTACGCAACCAAACACGTAACATTAACTGCAACACGGGCTGCACTTTACTCTTGTTGGAGATCGGATGGTGGAATGCAGGAGTCTTAAAATTTAAGTTGTCTACATAAGTCTGAATTTCGGGAAGTACCGAGAGAAGTGCATGCCAAGAATTTCATTTACAAGTTCAACTGCAAATGAACGTATAATTTGTTTTTCCAGATCTCCCTTCCATATGTTTGGCAATATGATGAGAATCACACGCATTTTGTGCACGTTGAAAACGTTACATTTAGGAACAATGAAGATTTTGATGTTCATATTGCTGGACATTACAGCGTTGTGAATGTGATTGGGTCATTGTTTGAACAAAATCTTTGTAAAACGGGATTGTTCAGCTTGACCGGGATGGAGAAGCAGATGTTGATTTTTGGGAATCAGTTTTTGAATAATCAAGGCTCGTATGTCGTGCAATTTGATACGGATTCGCAGAGTGAGATTGTGGGCCAAGTGTTGGCGTACTTTGTCAGGAATCAAATTCAAAGTAACAGGATTAACCCGGCGATGAGATTTGAAGCAAAGATATTGAATAATGCGACTTATCAACCGATGAGCTATGCTATTGGGTTGAAGGGACATCAGAAAATTAATGTGACAAAGAATCTGTTGGGTGGGAATCAATTGGATTATGAGTTGTTGGCCGGGACGAAAACGGCAAAGTTGGATAATACTGTGAATGTCATACAAAATTGGTAGGTGTTTGCGTCCACAATATTTTTACATTTTTATTAATGTTACTCTAGGGTCGTATAGATCAATTTCTACTACGATGTGTTACTATATAAAGGTGGGGAACATCGGACTCACGTAAAATTCGTGAAAGAATATTTGACTTTGATGACTGGAACAGCTATGCCATAGCAAATTATCGTCCTTACCTGTTGCGCGATGACTTTGACGCTCCATTTTCTACCTTGTTTGAGCCCGAAAATGAGGTGACGATAGACAATCTCTCCGGGCGACTCATGCATCCTCTCATCTTATACAAACGGAATGAACCCTACATTGTCAAATCCGACTTGACCATCATGCCAAACGCAATGCTCAGGTAAATAAAATTTGCTCTGGGGTCAAACACGGAAAACAAGTTAGTTATCATTTTCAATTCTTAAGGGTTGTATTTAATTTAACATTTTGGCTGGATGTTTCTTTTTTCAGTATTAGTCCAGGCGTGGAGCTCGAGTTTTATCCAAGTGTTGGAATTTTAGCTCTAGGTACACTCGTAGCCCAAGGTCTTCCCGACGCTCCAATTGTCATGAGACCAATTACTTTACAAAAAAGAGAGGATCTGGAATACAGAGAGAATCTACAGCGAGGTCGAACAATTGATGATAAAAGCCGTGGGGTTCGGCTTTGCATTGAGGAAAAGTGTGAAACTGGAGTTAATCAAGGATTTCTAGAGTTTTTCAATAAAACCACGCTTCAATGGGTTCCAATGTGTGATGATAGATTCACAGAGAGGAATGTTCAGGTTGTTTGCAGACAGTTGGGATTTGATCACATGAATGTTTACTTTGACTTTGGGAGAAGGTGGGAGTACATGTACAATCATAATCCGGTTACAAGAGTTCGTAAGTGGCCGGAACCATTCCAGTGTGTTGGGGATGAAAAGTCGTTGGATGATTGTCCAATTAGAATGAATGGCCAACTGTATGGATATGACTATCCTTGTCATTGGGAAGCTGATTTCATTTTTATACATTGTGGAGCAAGAAATTTAAATAAAACAATGGAGTATTGGGGAGGAATAAGGTATAAACCACAAGCTTGAAGAATAAGTTTTACATTCTTAAAAGTATTTTTTTAAATTAATTTAATTTAATTTTCCACCGCTGTGTTAGATTTGGTGTACCTGACTTTGAACAACACTTATTTGAACACCGAATGCATGATGCAGTCACCCATAACAGTTATCAACGTGAAGAAAGTATTTTGGAATGGGTGGAAATGTACGGAGCAGGGATATTACATAATGAGAAAAGTCCAGCTATTCTGAGCATCATGCAGAGTCCATTCATTCGCTATGTCAATATTACGAAATCCGCATCCCATGCCATTTCCATTATATCTGCACCAAGAACCATGAGGATCACAAAGAATTAGTGAGTTTGGATCCGTTTACACAATAAAAAATTATGCATATTGCATCACATGCAATTACACTTGTTTATAATTGAATCCCCCTGTACTTTATTTATTTAGTATTGGTGACAACATGGGGCTAGGAATTAGTGGTCTTTCTTTGATGGGAGAAGCCCAGTACTCGGATTCCAGCTCATTTTTTCCCCTCCGCAAAATAGAAATTCCATACGGTCTTTTTGGAATGGTTGACGTTTGTGACACAAACAAAGAAATAGTTGTGGAGGAGCGTGTTGTTCTTTATTACAAGTACGATAATTTCCCTGTGGACTGTGTGAAGATTTTCAAAAGTGTGTATAATGCAAAGAATCTCGGATTTCGGTAAGAAATTAATCCACCTCTAAATTACAACGGAGGAGAGGAGAAATCCCTTAATTAAAATTTGACTTTCATTACTTTTGTATATGGTGTGTGTAGACTTTTGCAATTCAATTTGTTCAACTCCACGGGGAAGCCTTGGCCTCCGGATTACATAAAATTGATTGATGGGGACGTGTACAATATCACAACGGAAGAGATGGCCACAATCACGATGGGGGATGAGCCAACAACACTCAATAAATTCCACACCACTAGCTGGCCCAGCCTCAGTGTCAAACTTCACGCCACTGGAGCGACAGGGTATCATGGCTTCATGGCTGAGATTTTGACACTCCCTGTCTCACCTCATGGATTAGGTAGGGATACTACAATATATGGCTTGTACTTAATTGATTTTCCTTTTTAATTAAAAATTAATCTATAAAGACTTTTCTATTCATTAATTTCTCTATTTGTTTTCCAGATCGCAATATCCAGCATAATGTGTCCTACACAACGTTTCATAATAACACAGAGGGAGCATTTTATTACGGTTCTGCTGGAGAAATCAGTCCTACGGTGACACTTGAAAGGAATCGCTTTGAAAACAATTGTCTCAAGTTTTATGGGAATTTCACCAGTTGTGAAAGTCCAATTCGCTTTGATGTACAGAACATGCAGCATATTTACTTTAGGGTAAATGTTAACAGCAATTCCAAATATACAATACAATGTAGTAGTTTTGAAGGAAGTGATAATTAATAATAATGAATTATTATTATTATGTTTTGTGTAGAACAATGTGGTTCGTGGAAATCAAGGGGGTCTTCGCATTGTCTCTGATTCCAGTGGATCTCCCACAGCTATGAAAGGCTATGTGCACAATAACTTATTTGAGAACAATTCCAACCGAGAAATTATTCATGTGGAGGGAAAGCGGAGTAGTCCATATCAAGAGATTGTTTTCTATCGGAATGTTATTACGAGAAATGATGCAAACTTTGCGGAGGTTGTGACGCTGAGTCAAGTAGTGTCGAATTTGACAGAAAACTACTTTCATGCTAATCGGGGGAAACATATCATGGAAGTGAGTGGGTTTGAGAAAGTGAGGCTGCCCATTTATCAGTCTTGTGTTCACAACTCCTTCTACATGTAAGTCCATTTACATTTCTTTTCTTTTCAATCTATGTAACCAAGATATGTTTTTGATCGTTATGTGTATTTTTCATTTTATTTCACAGGAATGTAGCTACAGACATTGAAGATAAAGCAACAATCATAGCAGGAAGCACTGGTCAGCAATATGTTGACAATATATTTGTCAATCCTGAAAATTCATACGAATTGGCAACTGTGAATAAATCCAGGTAAAAATATCATAAATCATAACTTATCTATGCAGATGAACTCTTATTTTTTTTAACTTCAAGCTATTTCGCATGGACGTGTAGCATCTCATAATAAACTTGCATGTATTGTATTGTATTGCGTTGCGTAAATAATCTTATCTAATCTCAGTATGCCCCCATTTTGTTTCTTTTGTTTCTGAATCTGTTCTCTCTCTGTCCATCTGCATGATCAAACGTATGTATGCTTACGTAACCTGATTCGTTATGCCTCTGAAGACCTCGAGCTATTCAAAGGTAAAATATTTTAAGATTTTAGATCAACTTTCTTTGTACATAGATTCTAACGTTTGACCTAATATTCAATTTCTGTCAAAGATTGCATGATGGAAGGTATGTGTAGTGTATTGAGATGGAACTATAACTTTGAAATTAATTAGAATTATACCTACTCAATTTTTAGCTACGAATGGAACAGTGCAGTGGACGCTCGTCACAATTGGTGGGGCTACCCCGGCTTTATTCCCGTCATGGGTCGAATAAAAGATGAAAATGACAACATTGACTTACTTCGCGTTCTCTTTGACCCCTTCCGAATCGACAATAGAACACTTTTAAGTGGAAAATGTCCTCCAGGTTATACCTTAGTCGCTGACACATGTTTCATGTATATTGGAGGCTACATGAACTTTACGGAAGCAAAGGATTTTTGCCGAAGTGAAAACGCTTCGATGCCCTACGTAGAATCCAACTTCTACTCGGTTATCCACTTCCTCAGGACTCAGCAAGAAGAGTATGATTATTATGATCGAGTTTGGGTGCAAGATGTCGATAGGTTTGGGAAGTGTACTGTGTTTGTTGCTGGAGATGTAACGACTGCTGAATGTTCTCATCGACTTCCTTTCATTTGTGAGACTGGTAAGATGTCAGCCAAACTATAATAGTAGTATTAATAGTTTGATCAAATGAAATGGTGATTGCAAAAACAAACGAGTAAAATGGAAAATGATTTTGTATTATTATTTGCAGATCCTAAAGTTAGCATTAATCCTCTGGCATGGACATCCGACTCGGTGACAATAGGAGCTTTGGTCGTATCCTTACTCGCTCTCATCCTCATTGTGTTCATTTTAGTATTTTGGTATTCGAAATCAAAGCAACGAAAAATGGAGCGTTTGGAGAGAAGAAATTCCATCCGAGCATCTATCCGTTCTAGTCGTTCATTCACTTCCATGTCTGCTCTCTCTGAAGCTGGGTACCGCAGGAGAATGGCAGAAATTGTTAGCACTGTACGTAAATAGTATAATGAATTAACGAAGCTCAAGAAAAGAACAGATTCAAGACCTATTGTTATGTAATTTATTGAATTATTTTTTATTTAACAGAAAAACGTCAACACTCCACAAGGAAACAATCTCAACAACTATAATAAAATGAATGGTAGTTTCGACTCTATAGAAAAGACACCCTCTGCTTTCACATCTCTCGACACAACATCCTACGATTTCTACGAAACGCAGTCAAACATGCAAAATACGGGTGTTTCCACCGGAGCCAATTCAGAATTTGAAGACTTTAGCCGCCACCCAATGGGACGTCCCCGTCCTCGCCCAAGTGACGGTGGAATCCACGGACTTCCAGTTCTTCCACCGCAAGCTCCACCAGGTCACAAAGCCATGGTTCACTCCCAACAGGTACGTGCTGACGTCCTAACGAAGCCTTCTTTTGATCTCACATTCGAAAACCAGAATTTCCGTGAGACGCCAAGCATGTCGTCCATGCACCACCATCCTTCCGAATACTGGGACTCTTCCTCCCGCCTCCAGAGCAATGGGAACGCAGTCAAGTACAAGAATTCGAACATACCTTCTTCTTCCTCCAATGTTAATGAGCACAACTTGCCACGGTCCATATCAATGGCAACAACCATGCCCCTAGTTCAACCATCGTCTTCCATTGACCACCTCGCAGATTTTGATAATTCGGAACCAAATAATATGAACATGAGCCCAGCCTCCCTTCACCAGATTGGGTTGCCTCTTCACAACATCAGTAAGTCTCCTCATCATCATCATCATCATCAACATCAACAATATCCAATGTCATCCCAAAGTTATGACCAACTCGAATTGGAAAGATTGGACCAGTATGACCACGACCAATATAGACCCCATCCGGATGAAACATATCGACCAAATATATTAAGCAGTCACGCACAATCACTCCCGTCCAATGCACAAGATGGAGAAGGAGGAGGACAAGACTCTTCGCCTTCCACAACAGCAAGCCTCAAAGATTCTAGCCCATCTTCAACCAGTCGCGGAGGCATTGGTGGCGGGGAAGACACGACGGACCCAGTTTCCTTCCTATCCTCACCTTTCCATTCTCCAAAATTGGACCCAGGGGATGAAAGGAATCAGAGTGGGTCGAGAAAGGCAAGAGTGATCGAAACTAGTTTAGATGATTTAGAAGTAGATTACGAACTCGATGAAACGAATGTTAGGCCAGTGAGCACTTATCTGGAAACTAACGTTGATGATGCGCTTCCACCTATAAGAAGTGCCAGAAGTCAATTTATCCCGACGACAAACAGTGGGGGTGAAGGTGGTGGTGGGTATCGTCATAATCAGCCTGTAAGTCATGTGGATGAATTCAAGGCGTTGAGTAGTCGTAGTAAAAGCATGCCTTTAGAAACGGAAATGTGATAAAAAAATCGTCGTATTAGTATAAAACAACGGTATTTCATAAGGAAATGTAACTTTGTGTCTTTCATAAATTCAGATCCTATAAAAAGGATACATATTTGTAATATGAATCGAGAAGCAGTGTGGATTTAGATAGAAGCTTTAGAAAGAAATAACTTGGTAGTTTAGCTTTAAAACATTGTAACATAAACCAAACAAAAATTTATTAAGAGCAACAAGTAAGTGTTCATTAGGTTGTTATAAAATTAAAATATTATATATTCTTAAAGTTAAATAAAACACATTCATGATAGGGTTACTTAAGCACACCTTTGAATTGAAATGCACAAATATTTTCGAGCTTTCTTCTTCCATTCCATTCCACAAACAGATGTATTAAGTAGACGAATAAATATAAATAGTTATATAGAGAGGTTCAATATTTGAGTGAGTGTGTGTGTGCTGATGAAGACACTTTCTTTTTTAGAAATAGTTAAATGTTTTAGCTCTAGACGTACATAAGTAATAGTAGGTAGCTTTTAGATAAGGAGTTAAATGCACCAGCACCTCATCGTATATATATTTTATTTGTGCCACTTTTTACTACATATCATTTCCGGTTTATGTATATCAATCATCATCATCCTATATATTTTTATAGCTTTAATCATTCCACTTTACTTTGTTCCATTACCGTTAAGTACTTACTTGTCATCTGTAAAACTAGCTCAATATAAATTAGCTATAGCTCACAAATTAAGTATGTAAGTTTAGTCAGTTATAACTTTAATTTTTGTCCGTGTGACTTACTTAATTATTGTTGTTGTTGTTAGTTTGTAGGCAGTTTGATTACGTAACTGTAGGACAGGAAATCCCACACGCCACACACGTAGAGGACTTTCCCGTCTCAGTCATTTGCAAGAATTTTAACATATCACGTATGAATGGAAAAGAACAGAGCACTCACCGCAAGCAAAATGCAACCACACAAGTTTTGTTGTATGCACTTGCTTTGCGGAGCTTTGCTTTCAATATGAATGATTGTTGATTGAGAGGATGAATATGATCTAAATAATTTTTATTAATTATACATAATATATATATATATATATTTATTAAATGTAAGTTTTAGGGTTAAATAGTTGGATTCTTCATCGAAGCTATCGTTCAAAAACAAACAAGTTTTAGGGTATTATCAATATAATGTAGAAAAAACCTTTACTTGACATTCCATTTTACTGCCACTATATAATTCCAATTTTGTACTAACTATTTAACAACTGTTGCAATACGTACATAATTTTCCCTAAGGTTAGTTAAGATAATGTCATGATATAATGATGCACAATTAAAATGTCCAGCGTTACATAATATTTACAGTTTCAATATTGTACCCTGCGCGTATCAAACAACCCTTTAATTACAGATCAGTCTGTATCATAATGGTTAAATGAAACATGTTAATATATAAGTGCGTTAATTTTATGTAATATTGAGAGTAGATATCCCTTTGTTTTTTAAGAAATGACAAAAAAAATCGAAACATATACAGATAAATGTACTTAATGTTATTATTGGCGTCTGATCTCAGGACTGAAATAAATAAGCTTGGAAATAAGAATGAGAAAAAGTACATTTACAAAGGTTTTGTAAACAAATTATTTTTTGCATCATACTTTAAGGTTAATGGTTCAATCGAATATGAGACATAAAATCATATTATAAGCGTGGGTATGGATTATAGGGATGCATATATACATATGTATAGTATTATGTCAATGTCGGCGTTATCGTAAAAACTTTGAACAAAATAACGAACTGGTTTTGATCTTAGAATAACGATTAGCTCATAAATGTAGATGGAAATCTTCTTACTAAAATACATATGAAAGCTGATCAGCTAGCATATAAAAATCAGCAAGGTTGACCATTTTTATAGCATACAACAAAAATAAGACATTCCTGTCCAAAGTTGTTTTTGAATTGATTTGTATCAAATCTTGTATGAGCATTGAGATTACCTCACTCTCGCCAGCACCAACCTGGCAAGTAATCCATCCGTAGCATTTACCACCACACCACACACATGCTGTTTTCCTTTTCAGGCTTTTGACATTGATAGAGGGTTACTACCCTTTTGCTAACTTGCTATTTTTTGTAATGATAATGATCCAGCCTGAAACACGATCCCAATCACAATCACAGGACCCAAGTAATCATCAAGAAATGGGATATTGCTGGCACGTAACAGAAAAGATGTCATAATGAGATCAAATTATACGGGAAGGAATGAACTCGGACCGATTCTATTCTTCCTTTTAATTTCATGGGTTTTGCAGTTCTAGCAGGAGGAACATAATATTTGTGTTTAAATAAAACATGAACAACAGGTACATAGGTACTGCGTTGGCACAAATAAAATAGCAAAGACATGGGATTTGTATGCATTACTCATAAAATATCTTAGCAAGAATGAACGAAAGTGAATAAAAGTCAACCGCAAAAGACAAAGCTAATCCACGAATTCTTAAAACGGCACGATTTATTTGACATCATGAACGGGATTTTCTGTAAGTTATATAGTAAAGTCAATCTTTAATTAACTTCATATCACTGCATCGAAACCAATCTTTATGTTGTACAATACCATGCATATTTTCTAATAGTTAATAGTACACGTAATAATTTTATTAGACTCTACAATTCTTGTCGCATTGTATTTAAGCAGCCTTTGTGATGGAGAAATTAGTAAGTCAACATTATGTGCATGCACATTTTAATTCACAGTCACAAACTACGTATGAATTAATGTTTCTTTCAATTGTTCACTTAAAGCAATCAGGTTGAAAGCTGCCGAACTGTGTCCAAAGCTAGGCTACTTTCGGGATGAGACTGACTGCCGAAAGTTTTATCGCTGCGCTGAGCATCCTACTCAAATAGGAGGGCAAAAATACATCATCAAAGCGGATTATAATTGTCCCCCAGGAACCATTTTTGATGAAGCTATATCAAGCTGTAATCATTTTATATTTGTACGTGATATTCCACCCGGCTGTAATGTGGATAAGGGAAACGGAGGTAGTCAGCCATCCACATCAACTTTGAAACCAACAAAAAAGCCATTGACAGCAACTTCACCTAAGCCAATTTCATCTAGCACTGATCCTCTTATGCAAATCCACGAGATTAATCGACCACATTTAAGTCAATTGCCACAGCATTCCCAGCAAATCATCCGAATTAAACAAAAGCCGCCTCAACTTGTCCAGTTGCCCCCAAAATCACCTCAACAAATCCAACTGCCCCCAAAACTACCTCAATTAGTCCAACTGCCCCCAAAACTACCTCAACTAGTCCAACTGCCCCCAAAACTACCTCAACAAATCCAATTGCCTCCAAAACTACCTCAATTAGTCCAACTGCCCCCGAAACCACCACAAATTCAATTGCCTCAACAGCCACCCAAGCAAAAATTACCCCAAAAGCCAACTCAACAAGAATTGCCGCAACAGCCTCCTCAACAAATCCAGCTGCCTCAAATGCCTCCTCCTCAAATCCAACTTCCTCAAATACCACCTCCACAAATCCAACTTCCTCAAATGCCACCTCAACAAATCCAACTTCCATCACAGCCACCCCAACAAATCCAGCTGCCTCAAATGCCACCTCAGCAAATCCAACTTCCATCACAGCCACCTCCACAAATCCAACTGCCTCAAATGCCACCCCAACAAATCCAACTTCCTCAAATGCCACCTCAACAAATCCAACTTCCATCACAGCCACCCCAACAAATCCAACTGCCTCAAATGCCACCCCAACAAATCCAACTTCCTCAGCAACCCCCTCCACCTCCACAAATCCAGCTGCCTCAAATGCCACCCCAACAAATCCAACTTCCTCAAATGCCACCTCAACAAATCCAACTTCCATCACAGCCACCCCAACAAATCCAGCTGCCTCAAATGCCACCCCAACAAATCCAACTTCCTCAAATGCCACCTCAGCAAATCCAACTTCCATCACAGCCACCTCCACAAATCCAACTGCCTCAAATGCCACCCCAACAAATCCAACTTCCTCAAATGCCACCTCAACAAATCCAACTTCCATCACAGCCACCCCAACAAATCCAGCTGCCTCAAATGCCACCTCAGCAAATCCAACTTCCATCACAGCCACCTCCACAAATCCAACTGCCTCAAATGCCACCCCAACAAATCCAACTTCCTCAGCAACCCCCTCCACCTCCACAAATCCAGCTGCCTCAAATGCCACCTCAACAAATTCAATTACCTCAGCAACCCCCTCCACAAATCCAGTTACCACAAAAGCCCCCTTCACAAATTCAGCTACCTCAAATGCCACCTAACCTAATCCAGTTACCCCAAGTAATTCCCCCACCTCAACAAATTTCACAGCTTCCAGCCTTAAATCTACCTGCTCTAATCATCCCTGGTAATCAAAATCAGATTAACACAAGTCCACCCAAAGATTTGAATATGGCTTCCGAACAAAGTCTACAAAATATAGCAACCTCTGTGAAAGAACAAAGTCAAACTATCAGTAATTGGATATCTCCGCCAAAGTTTCCTCATCAGAATGAAGCCCCAAATCAAAACCAATGGATAGTACCAGACAAGTTTCCAAAATTTTATTCAGCATTACCACAACAATTGCTATTTGCAGCTCGTGGAGGGCAACCTACTTTCATTTTATTATAGCCGTAATAGCATGAAAATCATTGAATCTGTTAATTTACCGTAAATCGGTAATCATACTTGTATTATGTATTGTGGTATTAAATGTTAACAATAAAATAATTAAAATTGGAAGTTCAATCTGTACTATTTAAACTGCATTGACTAACGACTGGTGCAAGTTGCATCATATTTATTCACATCAACTTTTCATGTATCATCACTTGAAGCGATGCGACTCTACATTAATTACGATCAACGAAGCATGCAATCAGAAGAAGAAGAACATGCTTGGATTATAAATGCCCAAGTTTCAAGTATTGTTCATTCAACTTTAATGCAAGCAAGCCTGGAAATAACTACATAAAACTATATATAATTGAGTCAATTTTTTACGAGTGCTATACAAAGTTTGCATGATAAGATAGATAACAACTAAACAACTGACTGAAAAAAGCAAACCCAATTATGCAGGTAAATGAGAATATTATATTAATTTGTTTTGAAGAAGCTAGTTGACAATGGCAAAAAATTAAAAATGATGCAAGGGTAAACTTTTTTGCAGTATTAGCTTTGTGATTTAAAATATCTTCGATGCCTATATATTGGTTGATGAATCAAAATGAGAACGGTATAAATAAAAGGAATGATGAACAGTTGAGTATTCACCATTTTAGAATAAGAGCTAGCCAAGTTGACCGACCTAACTATAAATTTACTAACAAACTGGAGAGTTAAGAAGATTCGAAAAAATGATTTTATTAGTTTTCGGTATACTCATCGCCCTAACCTCTTTGGTTGGCACTTGCTTGATCCTCTATGCAAGATGGAACTACGGCGTTCTTGAAGCTTCAGGAGTACCTGTGATAAAACCTTCGTTCTTCTTGGGAAGCGTACCCAATCTTCATCAAGAGATCCAAACTGATGAAGACATTAAGCGATTTCAAGAACATGGGCCGATATGGGGGGTAATGAGAGATTAATGAATTATTATTGTTTTACTTTGACTAAATATTTGATTTGATGTAATGATTTATTGATTTGTTGTGATTTATGTAGCTGTATGAGGGGAGAACACCCATAATTAATATTTGTGATCCTGAATTGATCAGATTAATATTTTTGAAGGATGTTGATCACTTTTATGATCGTAGAGTAGGACATTTTGGGGATCCGAGAATCGATGAAATTCTTGATTACTTACCTGGTGAGAGAGAATCAATATTTTGCAAGTTATTTGTCAAAATAATTTATATTAGTTTTATCTGGAATAGTTTAACTGTTTTTTTCTAATATTAGGAGAGAAATGGAAGAAAATGCGGAAACTCCAAACAATTTTATTTTCATCTGGAAAAATACGTCAATATAGCAAACAGCTAGCAGACGCAGCATTTGATTTTGTACACTCCTTGCATAAAAAATGCGACAAGGAGGGTAGAGCCACAGTCAACACCAGAGAGTACGTGTTTTACAGCGTGTTCTTTAATACATTCTTGATGAAATTTAAAATCATACTATTTTTAAGTAACTATATATCTAATCCAAAAAATACACTTGTTTTCAATAGTGCAATGGACATAATTAGTTTGGATGGAATTGCTCGAGTTAGTTTTGATGTTAAGTTGGAGAACGTTGAAGATCCTAATAATAGCTTCTTTAAAGGGCTCAAACGTCTTCTTGGTGAAGGCTTTGTCACGGATGAATATGGAAACAACCTAAATAAGTAGGCATACCTAGTATGCCTACTTGATACTTACTATATATAACTCACTCTCTGTATGAATAGTAACAGTCGCACACGAGTCGTAACCAAGAGCTCAAATAAAGATCTACTCTCTAATAATACTACAATCCCCATAGCTCACATAATCATTCATATCATAAAATGTGACAAATGGTGGAGATGCGGGGGATCGAACCCCGGGCCTTTCACAGGGCCGGGAATATGACAGTTTGTACTCGTTATCAAGTAAGCATGCCTCAAGCAAACATTTTTCTATTCTTTATTGGCGTATTCCAAACTATAGCCCATTTCACCACCTCGCATCTTTAACATCGTAATAATATATGTATTTTTATATTTTTTCATAGTGACGTTTCCTTTTCTGCATAAGCTAGCTCCTAGCTTTCACATTGAACCAGTGTTGTTTGATACATTTAAAGAAATAGTCAACTTAAGGCGAGCTCAAAGACTGAGCGAGTCGTCTTCTAAAAATCTAAAAGGTTGTAACGACCTAGCCGACTTCCTTGTCGACTGCTTTGAAAACTTGGACACGGCTGAATTCAAACGACTGGGAATAACTGAAACAACACTGTTGGCTCAAGCCCTGAATGTCACAGCTCTCGACATGATCAGTGCTACAATGACCATGATCAGCTACTACCTCGCTATGAACCCAACTATTCAACAAAAACTTCATCGAGAGTTAGATGAAATAATTGATGGAAGGTACCAAGGAAGAGTTGATTCTGAGACTGTTCACCAACTCCCATATTTATCAGCATGTATTGATGAAACATTAAGACTAGCTCCTCCACTAATTCGTCCCGAAAGATGCTGCACAAAAGACTGGACAAGTCCGGACGGAACCCTTAAAATTAAAAAGGGAACAGTTGTAATCTCACCACTGTGGGCTGTTCACAGAAATCCAAAATATTTTATTGAGCCTGAAAAGTTTCAACCAGAACGGTTTATTCCTGGAACGGAGGCTTATGATCATGATGTGAAACACCCGTATGCTTATACGCCATTTGGTGTGGGACCAAGAAATTGCATTGGGATGAGATTAGCAATTGAAACTCTCAAAGTAAATATTTGCATTTTATTGAAAGAATTTAGAATTGAGAGGAGACAAGATACGCATTTAAATTTCAAACCAGGCATGCTCTTTTTACTTCAGTTTAGACCAATGTATTTAGATTTCATAGAAAGGAGCAAAAATATTATTTTTAGTGAATAATTTAATTAATAATTCCCGTTTAGTTTTTTAATCAAATAATTAAAATGTTTTTTTTTTTACAATATTTCATTTGTCACTGTTCTTCTTCCTTTCATTGCATTCATTAATTATAAAATTAATTTTAAAGTTTCACCTATTCAATAAATAGCTCGGCAATTTCTTATAGAAAGTGTTTCATCTTGATTTTGACGACCGGGCACAACATTAATTTGGATAATCACACCATGTTCTGTCGCCTCTTATCATCTAAGCGTTCAAGCGTTGAAACCAATGTGACAAGTGTCAAGAAAAGAAGATTGCACCTTTTCATTTTTGAGATCTTTATCACCTGAAGCTTATTCAACATTGAGGGATTGAGTTCTGCAGCGGCACTGCAGCTCAAGACAGGATTCTAAAATGTTGTTTTGCTTTTACTGACAAAACACACCAATTGAAGATAAAGTTTACTACTGGGTTATTATCTTTATAACCATAACTTTGTTATCCTATCCTGTCCTGCCACATTTGGTAGTCGATCAGACTCCCAGCGATATCCAGTCAGTCAGAATTATCCTCTCAGGATTATTTTATAGTAGTTGTTTGTTCACTTTGCTACATTTTACCCTCCAACTTTTTATGTCTTCCTTCCTACGCCAGCTATACCTACTAAAACATGGAAGTACATGGAAGCTTCATTCTTTGAAAAAAAGTTGCTTTTCAAACAAAAGACAGGTGACATGACATGAGTTACATCTTAAATTACAACTACAACAAGTCAAAATCTCAGTTTTTTGTTTGCATAATCCTTTACTGTGTTTATTCTGTAAAAATTGCTCCCTCATTTCAATGTATCCATCATATCTTTGTTACATAATCCTATCGTCATCATCAATGTGAATAGTAGTAGTTGTATGTTGTATTTTTTTGTTGCGCAACATTCGTAGGGATTCATACTCATGATATGATGGAGAATTTACATTTTACATGTACACATACAAAGTATTTAAAGTATCTAACCATGTAACCAACTAGTTTCTTCTTTCTTCCAGTGTATATCCTCAAGTGCTTTTTTACCATCTGAAGTTGGGGAGTTGCTAGCTTGGGCTAGAAATGCTAGAATACATATACTATGAAGCCTGCAAAATTTTTGTTGTAAGCTGTCGTGCAGGTCCACCCATCTATCTGAAATGTAGAGTTGGTGAAACTTGGTCCCCACTTTTTGGTCCCTATACACATTGATCCCCGTCAGAAAGATCCCTAGGAAAACTGGTCGACACCATTTTTGGTTCGACAGGGAAAGGTGGTCGACAGTTTTTTTGACCGACAGGAATTCTGGTCGACAGGTTTTTTTGTTCGACAAGGAAAACTGATCGACAGTTTTTTTGGTCGATGGGGAAAACAGATCGACAGGTTTTTTTGGTCGACGGGGAAAACTGATCGACAGGTTTTTTGTCGACCGGGGAAAAATGATCGAATGGTTCAATGCCTCCGTCTTGTATCTGCATTCTATAATTGCAGTAAGCATTAAGCTTTATACAAATAAAATGAGCATGACTACACACGAGACTAATAAATATTTTAGGATGAATGTAAGTACTGCATTTCAACTACCCCAATGAAATGAAGCATCAACAGAACTGCACTATATACAAGTTTACAACGAATTTATTTTATATTTATATATTTATATTTTTAGGATTTTTAAAACTATTTAGTATCACCGTTAGTCAATTATTTTTTGGTGTATTATTTGTTCTCAAATTATTCATAAAATATCAAAATTTGTAACAAAAAGTACTTATAAGCTATAAGTTATTAAAACAAGCGTGCATGTATCAAATCAGGGTAGGTAAAATGAATGTACAATAGTTTATGCATATTTAGAATAGATACAAGTGACAAATACATATTATCAATTAGCGATCATGAAAGTCAAACTTGTGTGTCAAATTCAGATTCATCTACAACTTCAGGCTGGGTAATGGTTTGTCTAGCACGCTTTCGCTTACCTTTACGAAGTGTAAAATTGCGAGTATTAACTGTCATTCTATTAAGAAAGTCATGCATCTCTATTTTTCCTTCGACATATTGATGCACTAAAGTCTTGACATTACAGTTAATATTTGCGTATTCTGGTCTAGATCCTTTTGCCTGCTCTCCACTATTTCTTAATTCTAGCTTTTGGGTAGTACTATCCTGTTCACGCTTTAAAATGTCGAGAAATCTAAAAAATGAGGGATGATCACAGTTGGCAACATAGTTAATTCTTCTATTCCACCCCTCTACTGCATTGTTAGTTCTAGGGAGATCTTCCAAGACCCTTTCATGCAAATTCCAAAACCTTATTGAATAAAGAGCCTGTGTATATTCATTTCCTATGTATGTGCGCATAAAATAATCACAAAAAGAGCTCACATCTGTATGCAAATTTTGTGGACCTGAATAGTTGTTTTTTAAGTGTAAGAAACCCATTGCAACATCTTCTTCTGGCAAAAATGCAAGTGAAAAAAAACTTCATTCCGTCACGCAGCCAGGTTCTGCAAGTTGAAAGTGGCTGTTGAATAAAAGTACAAGGAATTGGAAAATATAATACTAGCTTACGTGACTTTGAAAAATATTGTGTTTATTCATTTGTTTAAAGCAACCTTAAGATTCTTTTCTGTTGAAAACACGATAATCCTGTTGGAATCCGGGCTATCATGAATCACAAATGCATCCCCTCTATGATCCAATAACCCATCTATGCATATTTCATCTCTGTTCTGCGGCTCCTTTCGCCCCTGTGCTTTTGCTCGCCACTGTCTTATCAGTCTCTTAAGATTTTCATCATTGGGGAGACATGCTCTCACTTCTAGTGGGGTATCCATCAAAACGCTGGTAACTAGTTCCTGGGGTCGTACAACTAACTGGGAAACTGTCAATTGTTTCAGTTTTCTTCTAACGTTTTCAGCATTTTTCTTTAAAAAATAAGTGAAATATTAAAAAGTCAGAATGGGTACTCGTATTAGTATAGTTTCAATTATTTTTTATGGAATATATGAAGCACTTACTCAACTATATCGTACTCTCCTTCAATATGTGGCTGCGAGACTTTCGGCTTTTCATTTGGAGCTAATATAACTCGACCAGGACACTTTTTGTTTCTGCATCTCCAATATTGAATGCCGGTAGGGTTAGTCTTATTGTGAATGTATACATGATTTTGGAACTCCAATAATTTGTTGCCTCGCTGGGTTGTGGAGTATGATACTTTACTATTTTCACTAGCCATTTTCACTTAAAAATAATAAGGATGTTCACGATTCAATTGCTCAGGTCGAACTAACTTCAAAATGCCAAGGGCTTTTTGAGGTCATTGTCTGAAATTTAGTTTCACAGAAGAAACTTCTGGACGAATGTTAAAATTTACATAATTTATTTGTGCATGCAGGGTTTAGACACAGCTTGCTATGCTGGCCTAAGAAGTAAGCTAGATGCTGACAAGCGTTCTATTTATGCATAAATTTGCATAATGCTTAAATTTTCAATATTGACATCCATTGCAATCCTAAAATCGGAAGCAAGCTGAAGTATATTTTTCTTTTGCTTCGATAAAATACATGCACATACATAATTGCAATGGTTTTGGTATCTAAACATGCTCATTTCATTTGTATTAAACTTAATGCTTGCATGATTGCTGCATTTCAAGCAATATAGCCCAATTGACAATGCAGTTCTGTTAATGCTTCATTTTATTAGTTTTGTTGACACCTAGGAAAATGAGAAAATTGTTCTATATGCCGTATTTATATTCATCTTAAAATGTTCATTGATCTTGTGTCGCATTAGTCTCGTGTCTGTATAAACCTTTATGCTTACATGAATGCTACATTTATAGAATGCAGATACAAGACGGAGGCATTGAACCATTCGATCATTTTTCCCCGGTCGACAAAAAACCTGTCGATCAGTTTTCCCCGTCGACCAAAAAAACCTGTCGATCTGTTTTCCCCGTCGACCAAAAAAACTGTCGATCAGTTTTCCTTGTCGAACAAAAAAACCTGTCGACCAGAATTCCTGTCGGTCAAAAAAACTGTCGACCACCTTTCCCTGTCGAACCAAAAATGGTGTCGACCAGTTTTCCTAGGGATCTTTCTGACGGGGATCAATGTGTATAGGGACCAAAAAGTGGGGACCACTCCTCCTGATACGGAAATGTATACCTCCAAACACAGCATTTAGAGATGAATATTTTTTTCACTTTTCATTATGCATATAAAAGTTCTGAATACAGTTTTACGCATTCACTTTTCTGCTCAATACAATGCAAATGCAAGAAGATCTAATAGAAAATTTGTGCTACTCAAACGCTATAATGCTACTGCGTGTGAGCACTTGAGCACTAATCCTCGTATCTTCTTCATTCAAGCGTAAAAAGTATATATAAGGAATATTATGCACATGGACTTGAGGAAGAAGCACTTCTCACATAGAGAATTGTTTAACTTGTTTGTCAAGCACATTATGCAACCGTGTTCTTTGCCTCACCTGAAAAAGCTATCATGTAAAATTATTCATTTGACCATCAAAAATTCATTAGTAGAGGAACGCAGTATTTTCTCAGATACAAAAGAATGTATGAATGTATGTATGTAAAGAAAGGAAGGGTGAATGTAACACTGTGACAATGATGCATGATTGTGACTAGTAGTACTACATCACATGCTAGTTACATGGAGAAGCAAGAAGCAGTTACATGAAGATCCATGATCAGATACCTACCTATTCGATAAATGCTGAAGTTTTAAGAAAAAAATGAACAAACTATGGATATGAGTTGATTTGGGCAGTGTCTTTCTACTTGGCTTTGCACACAGATTTCATTGGCCCTGGCCTGGTTCGGTGTTGGGTTTGTTTGGTCTTTGCTTGATAAATCTTTTAATTCAACAAAATAAGTTACAGTTTACTCATATGCACGTACGCAGGTAAGGACGAAAAAAACTTGATCCCTGATCTGATAAAGTGAACTTAAAAATGTTGGTATATTTATTTATGGTATTGCTATAATCCCTACTCAAAGTGAATGCTGCATATAGATAAAGTAATTCATTATTCCCTGAGCTGAGTTGTCCTTGTCGTTCTCGACAATAAAAGTTAATTGGAACCATAATAAACATATTTTATGACTGGATAACATGTTGACCAGCCTTAATTAAAAAATCGTATACGGTACAAGTAGTTTTGTCCTGGTCGTGATAATGACAAAGTGCAATACTATTGCAGAGAAATGAACAAGTTTTAATACAAATCTAAAACATTCTCCTCCAAGCTCACAAAAACCAATCTAACGAGTCCACTAAACTGGTAATTTATTCCTTTCTCAAAAATCCGCATAATAAATGCGTTTCTTGAAAGCATTTTCCAATCCATTCACAGCCACCTGCCAAATGCAAGAATTCGTAATAATTTTATGTTTTTTTATAGCAGAGACCAGTTTTGCTCTGGAGAAACATTGTGAGAGTCGTTCTGAACCGTGGTGGGAAGCATCATGGGAGATAACCGTTCCACAGACACAACTGTGTCTTCGGAATTAATTTTATTTGTCAATGGAGAAAAGGTATAGGTTTTTTAGGGGCATCATGAAACAATTTCTAAAAAATATACTGAATTTTAATAATTGACCTATATTTAATTATTTGATTAGATTGTTGAAAAGAATCCGAATCCAGAATGGACACTGTTATACTTTTTAAGATTCAAGTTACGTCTTTGTGGAACGAAGGAAGCTTGTGGAGAGGGAGGTTGTGGAGCATGTACCGTTCTCCAGTCAAAACTTGACGAAGCTACGGGGAAAATTGTGTAAGTTGAATAAGTAATTTAGCAATCCTGATAAATTTCCAGTAAAATATGGTTCCATACGTTACTCTGAATGAATGCAACTTCAGAAATGCAGCTATAAATGCTTGTATCACGCCACTGTGTTCAACTCATGGAACAGCAATTATTACAACGGAAGGCATTGGATCTGTTAAACAAGGTCTTCATCCAGTTCAAGTAATAATATTTTTTACAGATGATGTCGTTAGTGATTTCAATTATGAACAAGGAATGCTAAATGTGCTCTAATTTATGCTAATCTTGAAAGGAAAGGATTGCCAAAAGTCATGGAACTCAATGTGGTTTCTGCACACCAGGTTTCGTCATGTCTATGTATGCCCTTCTCCGAAATAACCCAGAGCCAACAGAACAGGAAATGGAAGATGCATTTCAAGGTGAATATCTTTTGCCTCAGTTACTATACTGGAATTATCAATGATAAATGCGGGATGTAAAAATCACGCTTTACTCTCCAGGGAATTTATGTAGGTGCACAGGGTACCGACCTATTATGCAAGGGTATAAAACACTGTGCAAAAAATCAGTTCCTGCTGTTGCAAACGGCTGCTGTGGAGGCAAAGGAAGGAACGGTGGCTGCTGTATGGAGGGGTTTGTTAACGGTGGAGAAACTAGGACGGAAGTCGCGGAAACTCTTTTTGACGAGTCTGAATTTAAAAAATATGATCCCAAAGCAGATATCATTTTCCCCCCAGCACTTCAGGTGAGAAACATTTCATGCAAAAAAAAGATTTTACTCATTTATCTATCAAATAGGTAAGATTTTTTATGATACTTTAATTTTTAACCAATGCAGTTGGATAAGAGCATTAGAAAACAGTCTCTGAAATTTCATGGAAGTAATGTGACATGGATAAAGCCTTCCTCAATAGAGGAGCTTTTGAATGTGAAACAACAGCATCCGAATGGCAAGTGCGTTGGTGGAAATACAGAGTTAGGTATGGTAAGCTAAATAGCATACTATATACAACTATTTATTGCTTGAAACTTTTGGGATTGAATTTACGTTACTGCTTACTTGTGAAATACAGGAATTGAAGTCAAGTTCAAGCAGCAGTTATATCCAATATTGATTCACGTCTCAGAAATTGATGAGCTAACCCAAATTCAAGTTTGCGACAATCGTTTGAAGATTGGGAGTGCTGTGACCCTATCACGATTTCAAACTTTTTGTGAGTCATCAAATTATACTTTTATAATAGGTTTGTCAAAGATTATTTTTCTTTGCTTAATTATGCATGAAATTTTGTAATAAAGGTAAAGAAATGAGTTCCAACTCAAAGAGAAGTTGTGGCACTGTCGTGGAAGCATTTGTGGAGATGTTACATTGGTTTGCAGGACAGCAAATCAGAAATGTTGCTGTATGTTCTTTTTATATTTTACACATTACTTATACTTGTCAAAACCATATGAAATTTATATGACTGCTCCAATAACTATAGACGATTGCTGGAAACATAATTACAGCGAGTCCTATTTCAGACCTGAATCCAATTTTGATGGCTTCTGGAGCAATTTTGAATTTGAGATCTTTGAAAGGTAGTCCTTTTATTTAGTTTTACTTGTTTTAGATACTCGATCCTTATCAGATGAAACTTTGTAATAAAAGAAAGTTTTATATAAACATTAATAAAAAATTAACGGAACTTTATTTTCCATAGATGGTACACGCTCGATGAAAATGGATGCTGCCTTCTTTCCCAAATATAGAACAACTGTTATGCAACCACATGAAATTCTGGAGTCTATTGAAATTCCTTTAACACAACAGGTAATAAATTATTATTGTAACAGCTATATAAGAAAGTAAAATTTCGCTGCAAAATAATATGGTGATACCTGTATATTACGTGATTTTCCTAGAATGAATATGTGTGGGCTGTTAAGCAAGCTAGAAGACGTGAAGATGACATTGCAATTGTGAACGGGTGCATGAGGGTAGTGGTCAATCCACAAAATTTGGAAATTGAAGATGCAACTGTTGTTTTTGGTGGGATGGCCCCAACAACCAAAATTGCTGAAAAGACTTCCCAATTTCTAATACAAAAGTAAGACTGCACATTCATTTGGTGAACCTTTCAACACCCCAACTCCAAAAGAAAAAACCAGGTTTCAAAAGAGATTTATTTTCTTTAACAGAAAATGGAATGAGAAAACTTTTGAGGTAGCTGCTGACGAACTGTATGAAGAAATGAAGCTAGAAGCAAGTGCTCCAGGTGGAATGGTGGCATATCGCCAAGTTTTGACCCAAAGGTGAGTAAAAGCTATACTTACAATAATTATATAAAATGTCGAGCAGTTTTTCATTAAACATCCCTTTATAATGTGCAATGTTGTAATGTGTATTTCAGTTTCTTCAAGAAATTCTTTCTGGCCGTTTCCTCGTGGATGTCACAAAAGAATATTATTCCGTCCATAGAACAAAACGACGAGAGTGGAGTATCTCCCATCTCACGAGGCGAACCTTCGGCTGTGCATTTATATCAAGTTGTCCCAAAAACACAGAAAGTTGAGGACTTGATTGGAAGACCAGTAATTCATCTTTCAGGATTGAAACATGCTACCGGAGAAGCTATCTATTTAGATGACGAAGTTCCAGTACAGGGCCAGCTTTACGGAGCTCTTGTTGGGAGTCCAATAGCTCATGGGAAAATCCTTTCCATTGATGCCTCTAAAGCCCTTGTTTTACCTGGCGTTGTTGATTTTTTAAGTGCAAAGTCCATCCCTGCTGACCAAAATATTCAAGGTTTTATTATAGATGATGAAGAGATATTCGCCACTGAATATGTGCATACACAAGGTCAAACTGTTGGAATAATCGTTGCGTCCGATCCCTTAACTGCTGAAAAAGCTTCCAAGCTTGTTGAAATGAGATTTGAAGAGTTGACTCCGATTCTAACAATTGAAGACGCAGTGAAAAATGAATGTTATCATTCTTCAAGGAATGTCCGAGCTGGAGACATCTCCGAAGCTTTCAAGAACGCTGAAGAGATTTTGGAGGGTGAAATGAGAATTGGGGGCCAGGAGCACTTTTACATGGAGCCTCAATGTTGCACTGCAACTCCAAAAGAAGAAGACGAAATGGATGTTTTGATGTCATGCCAGGGTCCAGAATATATCCAAAGGCATGTCGCGAAAACACTGAAAGTTCCACAGAATCGAGTTAAAGTTCGCACCCGTAGAATGGGTGGAGGGTTTGGTGGCAAGGAAAGCAGACCAATTCTTGTGGCTCTACCAACTGTATTGGCAGCAAAAAAGCTTGGAAAATCTGTGAGAACAGTGATGAATCGATGGGAAGACATGGTGGTGACTGGGGGTCGTCACCCATTCCAATTCCGTTATAAAGCGGGGATCACTAAAGAAGGAAGGATTTTAGGGATGCAAGCCAAGCTCTATTCAAATGGCGGATGTAGCTCCGATGCTTCTCCGTGTGTAATGGAAAAGGCGCTGATAAGCGTTGCGGGACCCTACACAATTCTAAACTGGGATGTGGAGGGCTTTGCCTGCAAAACAAATTTGGCTTCCAACACAGCTTTCCGTGGCTATGGTGGCCCTCAAGTATCCATTTTTATGGAGAGTGTGATGGACGCAGTGGCAGAAAAAGTTGGGAAATCTCCAGTGGAAATTAGGGAAATGCATTTGACGCAGCGCAGTGGTGATAAATCTCCAATTGGATACCAAATTAGGGATTGCACTGTGCGAAGGTGTTGGGAAGAGTGTGTCGAAGGTGCAAAGTATCAACAGAGAAAGTTGGAGGTTGAAGAGTTCAATAGGAAGAATCGGTGGAAGAAACGGGGCATCACAGTCACACCCATGAAACATGATATTGGGTTTCACCTAAGTCTTTTGAACCAAGCTGGTGCACTAGTTATGATTTACACAGATGGCTCCGTGGGGCTCAACCACGGGGGAACGGAAATGGGACAAGGATTGTTGACCAAAATGGCACAAGTTGCAAGTAGAGCTTTGGGCATTCCAATGGAAAAGATTTACTTCTCTGAGACGAGCACTGATAAGGTTCCAAACACAACAGCGACTTGTGCAAGTATGGCTTCAGATTTAAATGGAATGGCAGTGATGGTACAAGAAAATCTCCAATAATCCTTTTAAAGTATCAATCAGGGTAGGAACATGTAAAAACATATTATGGAAAAACAACATGGAGAAAACATGTATTTACATGGAGAAAAGAAAATTCTTTTCTCCATGGATAAATGTTTTTACATGGAAAAATGGATAAATGCTGCTGGACTAATCAAAAACTCAGAAATAACACCCTGGTGAGATACGATTTCACTTATTTTGTCGAGCGTTGTGTTCTTTCATATTTTCTATAGTTGAGAATATACATAATACTGCGTCAATACTCGCTGAAACTTATAGTTATCGTTAGTATAATTTAATCACCCTATCTTTGAAAATAAATTCGATTGGAAACTGCTAAAAGTTATGATGGAGGATCTTAAAAATCACTGAAAAGGAGTTCAGTCTTGCTACTCCGAGTATAAATGTGCATTTTAAAAGTATTATATCCATTATAGAGTGTCTAAAACATGCGAACGGAGTTTTTCCATGTATACAAGTATTTCCATGTTTTTATTATTTTTTACATGGAAATATGGAGAAAAGCTTTTCTCCATGTTTTTATCCAACCCTGGTATCAATTGATCTTATTTCGATTAGCTAATGACTGCTATATTTTTTTTACTGAAGAATGCATGTCAGAAACTGGTTAAAAGGTTGGAGCCATTTAAAAAAGCTAATCCTAATGGAACATGGGAAGACTGGGTTGGTACAGCTTACTTTAACCGTGTCAACTTGTCGGCTGTTGGATTTTATGAGTAAGCAAAAATTCAATCCTGATAGATATTGATAAAATAAAATACATTCATGTTACTTTTTACTCAAGATTGCTTTGAGTGTGATTAAAAATTACATTAATTTTTTGAAATAGGCTAGATCTAAATTACGACTTTGACAAACCTGAAGATTTAAGGAGGGAACCATATTCATACGTAGTTTATGGCGTAGCAGTGTCGGAGGTGGAAATTGATTGTCTTACTGGGGATCATTCGGTAACATTATCCAACAAATAAATATGACGAAAATTGCCCTCGAGAACTATGGAATTCAAGGACAGTTTGAGACCTACGATTAAAGTAAATAATAAAGATGCCAAAATATATTGCATAGGTGCTGAGAACTGACATTGTAATTGACGTTGGTGAAAGCTTGAACCCGGCAGTGGACATTGGTCAAATTGAAGGTGCTTTTATGCAAGGGTACGGTCTATTGACAATGGAAGAGCTTTTATACTCACCCAAGGGCCTGATGCTAACAAAGGGTCCTGGAATGTATAAAATTCCATCAATGGGCGATATTCCAAGACAATTCAACATTTCAATGTTGAGAGGTGCTCCGAATCCAAAAGCAGTGTATTCCTCTAAGGTACTTAGAATGGTTTAAATAAAAATTCTTTTACTATTTTTCCCATAAAAATTATTTTTCATCTTGCTTCACTAGGGAATTGGCGAGCCCCCGTTGTTTCTAGCAGCTTCGGTTTTC
Source organism: Orchesella flavescens (assembly GCA_964034955.1). Classification (NCBI taxonomy): domain Eukaryota; kingdom Metazoa; phylum Arthropoda; class Collembola; order Entomobryomorpha; family Orchesellidae; genus Orchesella; species Orchesella flavescens. Next base: position 21,882,603 of record OZ035957.1, on the reverse strand, counting down.
TTCGCCATCAAGGAAGCAATTAAGGCAGCAAGGAGAGAGTTAGGACTGTCTCCACTCTTCAGACTTGATGCGCCTGCAACTGTCGAAAGGATCCGGCTTGCTTTTGAAGACGAGAAAGTAGCAAGGGTGAAGGAAGGAATGAAGGGAGAAAAAGGAACTTGGGCAATTACAGTATAAAATGTACAGCCCATCATAAATATTCTAATGGAGTTACAGGGTATTAAATGTATAACCCATTATCAATCTTCTAATGGAGTTACAGGGTATAAAATGTACAACCCATCAACAATATTTTAATGGAGTTACAGGGTATAAAATGCAACTCAAACAATAGGCAAAAATTATGTTTCTTCTAAACTTTGAACTTAAAATATAAATGGAGTAAAAACCATAATTCTTCCAATCTAATACATAATATATAAGAAATGTTACTAATAATACAGGGTAAAAATATCTTTATTCCACGAGAATGTAAGTAAGTAAAACACGGTATCAAAACTATCTTTCTGTTTAGCTACAAAATGCAATTTAAACAGGGTAAAAACCATCATTGTTCTTCAACGAAAATTTAATTTCAACTATATACAGGGTCTTATATATACTATACAAAAAAAACGTTATTCTTTAAAGTTGGAAGTTACAAAATGCAACAGGGTATATAATGGTAACTTTAAAAGAAATAATAATTTTGATTTCAATACATTTATGTTTAGCATTATTGGTTACTGGTTAAAAATAAAATTATTCATTTAGCAGCACAAAAAAAACCTTAAAATCGAATGTTTTTAATGCATAGCATAATATTCAATATCGAACGTACAACTTTTAATAGCATTAATATTTGCATGGAGAAGCTTATATTATTTCTATTCAAAACAAATATATTATTTAAAGAAGGCCTGTTTTCATGTTTCATTCCACAATCATAGCGTTATTTCTTTTAACCATGAAAGCACACCAACAATCTTAATTAAATAGGAAGCTAAATCAATCTGAATCAGCTATACAAAAAGCGTCGTAGAGTTTGTATGATTAACCATATATCCTGTATGGGAAGAAGTCAGAAGAAAATGCTCTTAGTAAGATCACATTTCGTTCAATGGATATTCCTCTTCTCTACATTCAGCATGTTGCTTTACATTTCATTGCAAACATGAAACACATTTGGTTCACGTGTTTTTTGCAGACTGAGCGTTTATAAGTGTGTGAAGGATAGGGATTAGGATTTAGGGTTGGTTGTCTGTGTGTACATTTGTGTGAGTTTCCAAACAAAAACACACAATTGGTCCGACTTTTCATTAGATTGAAAGACTTGGGATCTGATATTCTTTGATTTTAAAATTGAAAGTTTTCAGATCCCTAGCAGCCCTAATTTATCGGCTTTCATATAGTTAAAGTGAAGTCTTGATTATACCGTGAATGCTGGACACCTTGGTTTGGTTGGATAATTCAAAATGGATATCCCAAGTCAACTATTAAACTGTGAAATCCAGCACTTGGGGCAGATGCTTCAAGTTCTTTCATGCGAGCTCACGTTTCTTCAAGAATTTTTAAAGGACAAATTTGGTAAGTCATAAGTTGTAAGTGGTACTGGTAGGAAAATAATCTCAATTGTGTTTGTAGAGTTCATAATCATTGATTTATTTGTAGGACCTGACTATGAACTCTTTCGTGAGAATTTGCTGTCGTCCCAGCAGCAGCAGGTATCTTCGCCATCACCACCACCACCATCCCGTCGTAAAGCTTCAAAAGAAGTCCAACGAGGAAATGTAACTGCTCGAAAGTCAACCACAAAGCAAAGGAAAGTTGCAACTTCTTCAATTATACCAGAACGAGTTCCGGTTGTTGGGGACACGGGAGAAGAAGATCAGGGTGAATCGGGGAGTAAGAAGGACGTTGAAGCTGAAGGGGATAATGACGGCAACGGAGTACCGTTAAAGTTGGACGTGAAAGCTAGAACGGAGACCTCTCAATCTCAACTGCCACAGCATGGTATCAGTAAACGTAATAAAGGGAAACGTAAAAGAGCAGGTACGACACACTTTATTGGTGAAGCTGCATGTAAATGCGAATGTGAAGAATAACTTTTTGGTTTTCAAAATTGTAGTATTGTAGACGTTCTCTCATGTTTTACAGACCCATTTGAAATTGAAGGAGCAGCTATGGTAGAAAATAGTGACGATGAAACCAGCCATGGAATAAAACAAGAAATCGGAGCCCACTCTTCTTCACAACAGGTATACTGGTTTAGTGACGTGTTAATTTTGACTGTTGTATAGTCATTTGTCTTATTTCTTTAATTATTCATACTGATAGATACGCAGGGGCGGACGCCGACGAGCCCGAATTTGGGAGGAATTTATTAACTTGGAAAAATCCTTGTGGGCATGTAAAAATTGTATGAAAGAATTCAAGTGTCCTCAAGCTGACCGATTGGAAAGACACGTTTTCAAGTGCCTCACGGGAGGAAAGGCCCCAAAGAAAGAGAGTAACTCAAATAGCAAATCTGGAAGCCTGGTTCAGGGAAGCACGAGCAGTGGTGGCGAGCAGTTATTGGAATCTGAAAGTGACAACGCTATGATAAATATGGATACTTACACATCTTTAGATCTAAGTCCGACAAGCCGAGGCCGTAAATTAGATCCAGTGTGGGAATATTTTATAACTAGTGAAGATCCATTGACAGGGAGAAAGACTGCTGTATGCAAAAATTGCAAAGTAACCGTTTATGGTAAAGTTGATTCAGTTCGTAAACATTTTCATGCTTGTCACCAGTTGGGTAAAGTAGTTACTACAGACAAAACTTAATTTTTGTACTCTGTCTCAAAGTCTATTAGTCAAGAGTTATTGGTATCTAAAATTAAACCTTGTTAGAAAGCTAGTGTTTGATAAATGCATGATGCGATATTCTATGTACCAAATATTAATTTAATAAAATATAATGTTCGTAACAAAGTAAATCAGAACAAAAATGACAAACGTAAATGCTTTTTTCGTGTATTGCACCTAAACCACACAAGTGCTAGGGATCACAAAGGTACAGGCTTGGCTTTTTTCATGGTGGGAAAATCCACTATGTGATGACAATCTATAAGCCCATTTTTGCCCATCGACCAATATTGCCCTAACCTATTTATGCATAGGAAGGTTTCTTGTTTAGTTGCGACTAAAGAAACACTTGGCAAAGATTTGGTTATGAAAACTGAAAGAAATTTCATTTGCAAAGTGTTGTTAACTATCGCTCATTCAATCGACCTCCATGTGCCAATAGTTTTGACAGTGAAAAAGGGCAAAAAAGCACGATTAAAATGAGCCTCCGGGACAATCTGATTCACAGTGAAATCCAGCATCTGGGTCAAATGATACAAATGCTTTCTTATGAGCTGACAGTTCTCCAGGATTTTATGAAGGAAAAATTTGGTTAGAAGCATATAATTCGAATAATTAAATCATATATATATGCATTGTGACTTATACATTGACATTATGTTTTGCAATTCAAGTTGCAGATATATCGTTCGTGATAATAAATCCTTCCTTATTCCGAATTGCAGGTTCAGATTATGACAATTTCCGAGATAACTCAGCTTGTGAGCAACAGAACTCTAACTACTCTTTAAAAAAAGAATCTACTTCGTCCAAGCCAGTGAAAGCCACTGCTCGAAAGTCTACTGCGCCAAGACCACAAGGAGGGTTGAAACGTGAGCGATCCCCAGAAAATGAGGAAGCTAGTGTGGTTGCCGGAAAGCGCCATAAGGATCCAAAAGGTTCTAGTGATGACGAAGATGATGAAATTCATGTTAAGCGGATAGGGTCCGTGGGAAAAGATCCATTGGCTTATCAAGACGCGGATAATAATGGTAAAGGCTAAAGACACTTGTATAGTTCTTTATTAATATCCTTTTGAAGCCATAAAAATTATATATGTCATCATTGACCATGTTTATAATCATTGACTACTTGCTTCTACATAGACGAAAATTCACAATCAGCGTCCGAAGAGGAAGGAGAAGACGAGGTAGAAATGGAGTTTCCGGTAGATGAAAAGAATGTTCATCTTTTACTAGAAGAAGAACTAGAGGAAAATGGGGAACGAGTAGATTTTAGCAAGTCAACAAACACAAAGGGCAAACCAAGAAAGGAAATTTGGAACAAGTTTATTGTCACAAAACTCCCAAATGGGAAACTCCACGTGAAATGTCCCATGTGCAAGCAATTCGTCAGTAACAAATCTAGTCGGATGGAAAAGCATCATCAAAACTGTCGTCTATTAATGGCTAAGGATGGCACCTCCCTAGATTTAAAAGCAGTGGCTAATGCTGGTCCAAGTACCTCCAAAATGTCATTAGCTGAAGAGAAACGCGAGTCCCTAAAAGCAATGCGAGAGCTTAAGAAACAAAAGTTGAAGATTGCATCTGAATCATCATCGATAGGTGGTGGAAATCTTGGCCCTGGAAGAAGGTTGGATCCGGTGTGGACATACTTTAATGTAACTGACCATCCTCAAACGGGGAAGAAGATAGCAACTTGTAAGCGTTGTGAGTCTCGTGTTTCCAATAAAGTCAACAGAATACGAAGGCACTTCATCATTTGTCATGAACTAGATAAGGAAGAAGAGGAAGACCAAGGAACTTGACTTTGACTTACGCATTTTAACATATACACATGCATGATGTCATTTATGTATTCGTTTTATTTGTTACGCAATTGATAGTAAAATAAAAAATAAATTTTTGAATGTGGTAAGTTTTCTACATTTGAGCACTCTGACTTTATTTAAAAAACAAACATATTTTCCTATGAGTATCAAATGAGGTCATTCAGCAATCGATGTACAACTACGCATTATCCAATAATGCTATAATTAATATCCACTTGTCACTGTCACTCATCATAAATAATGTTTCAACGTAATAATGAGATATACTTAAGTAAATCCAGGAAAACCTATCGTTGCGTGTAGACATGTGGCAAGCCATAAAATGGGGAAAACCACATTTATATATTATTTAACCTGCCTTCAGCCTTACCATCATGCGTCGTGTTAACAGTGAAAAATTCAATGAATTAGCTTCAAAGGAAATACTTAAAACCCCAACGATAACATCTCACGTCACTCACTCCAATTTATGAATCAATTATTGAACGTGTGAGTTGTTAAGCATTCTGTTTAATTAGTACAAAAAAAGCAAGCACATTATTCATGTGATGACTACCAAGATGGGACCCTTGATTAAAAACACATTAGTCATTTTAGGCATTATTTCAGGGACTTATGGAGGGCCTAGTGATTCCAGCAAACTTGGTAATTGTAAAATGTAATTTTATCCTATAATTTTAAGTTCTATACTTTGACAAATCAACAATTTTGCGTCAATCTAAAGCTCCTATGATCGTTCATCGGGACAAGATAACGCTTTCTGGATTCTCCAGTGGAGGAACGTTTGCTCAGCAGCTTCAATTTTCATATTCTTCATTGTTCTCTGGAATCGCCGTATTCTCTCACTGTAAGAGCTTCAAATCATAAAGATAAATTAATTTTTAGAGGAAGTAGAATTCTTCGTCTATTCAATTTACTTAATACATTTCATTCATTACACGTTGCAACAGCATATTACAGATGTGGAAATGGATCGGGTTTGGTTGATGACTATGACCGACTTTGCACAAAGCTGTTTAATGGAACAGAGTTTGATTTCTATAATCCTGACTTGGTCCATGAAGATATTAAAGAGTATGTCAGTCTGAAGAAAATTGAGGATCCTGTAAACTTGAGGAACAGACGGTTATACGTTTACTCAGGGCTTCAGAATTTATTGTTCACACCACGTATGTGTTCGATAAGCATTATTTTACACTTTCCCATCATGCATAATACTTAAAAAATGTTGTTTGATCCTATTTTCCAGGTCAAAGTTTAAGCATTCTCTCCGTCTACGAAAGATATATTGCGTCACCCCAGTCAATTTTCACTAGGGTCCAGGATGCCAACTTAGTTTTGGTAAAGATAGAGAAAAATTAAAAAAGTTAAGAATCAGCATTTTAACGACTTGGTTTAACAAAAAATTCATATTTTTAGCCAACAGACAATACTGTGTATGGAGCTCCTTGTACAGAGTTTTCCGAGAGCAAATTTTTTATCGGAAAATGTGGCTTTTCAGGAGTACAGGAAGCTTTGGACTTTCTCTTGTTTCCCAATTCATCGGACACTTTTGGTACATGATAGATACAAAGCTAACCTGGGAAAGTAATTAACATTGTATTATCATGTCATTGTTAAGTTTGTGTCTTTCCTAATTCTTTAGCCAAGAGCTCCTCTCACAACCGTGATAGTCTTTTAGAATTCGACCAAACTGAGTTCACACGAGGTTTACCATCAACTCATAACATGGACTCTGTTGGCTACTACTACGTTCCTAGGAGGTGTAAAAATAGTTATCACCAATACAGGCGATGTTACCTTCACTTTTACTTTCATGGTTGTGCTAGTGGCAGGTAACCAACTAATTGTAATAATGGGTTTAAACTTATATTTTCATTGTGAACCATTTTGTTAATTTGTTAACTACAATTTTATTTTATAGACAGTTTGCTAACACAACTCATGTAAAATACAGTGGATTGTTGGAGCTAGCAGAAAGTAGGAACATCATCATGATCTTTCCACAAGCTTTGTCAAGCAAACCTGAGAATGACATAGGTTGTTGGGATACCTTTGGAATCTCTGGAAAATATTATGGTGTGCTAAGCTACTAACATATCACCTACTCATTTCCCACATTAATTTAGTAGAATAAAGCGCTGAAACAGTATATATGCTAATCATTGCTTATTTCGCCTCGTTTTAGCAACCCAAGATGGACCCCAAATTCAAGCTGTGAAACGAATGCTTAACAAAATCCTTCAAATCTCCAGTCAATTTCCAGGAAAAGGGAGTAGTTCCTCAAGTGGAGGGTACTATCCAACGACGACGGGAAATGGTAACAGCAATAATAAGAAACCCGGCTATCCAACTCACTCCCATCATTATCGTCAATACAATCAGTATTCAACGTCTTCGAAACAAAAGCAGAATCGAAACAGTGCTGGTTATAGTCAAGCATATGGTAATTACAGAAAGCAGTGATTTCTTGCAAAAAGTAAAGTAAAGGATTGCAAAATATGTACTACTTGCGATTTTTTAGAATAAGGGTTAATGACTTGATTTGATTTATATATGTAACATCTATTATGATTAATTGTACGCTACAGGGCACTGTGATGTAAAATTGACCATTGCATGACAAAAGTCGTTTTGGATACAAATTCGGAACTTTATGTGTTGTACATGAATTTGATTACTTTCTAGTAATTCAAATATGGAGAATCTGATAAAACTACTTTCAGCTTGATTTAAAGCACAGATTTTCAGTAATTCTTGTTAAAAAGAAAAAAACCAGCATATTTTCTAGTTTTTTGGCATAAAGTTTTCATAACAATTCCCAAACCAAAACTTCCGGGCAACGGTTAGATTTAGGTTAATAAGTAACTTATTGCGATCATTTTGATACCAAGATCGTGCAAAATGAGGTGCGCAAACTCTAGAAATGTTAATATCAATGTTTGAAATTGAAAATATGAAAAATTCTAAAATGGGATATTATCATATTTCCTTCGTAAAATTAAACAAAAACAGCTCAAATTGTGTATTTTTTCCCTGGAATGGGACTTTCAAGCTGAATTCTTGTTATAAAATACATTATTTCAGGACTTGAACTTTTCGGTTAACTGAAAGTAACGCTTTTCACGAAATGATTCCCAGAGTTTGCGCACCTCATTTTGCACGATCTTGGTATCAAAATGATCGCAATAAGTTACTTATTAACCTAAATCTAACCGTTGCCCGGAAGTTTTGGTTTGGGAATTGTTATGAAAACTTTATGCCAAAAAACTAGAAAATATGCTGGTTTTTTTCTTTTTAACAAGAATTACTGAAAATCTGTGCTTTAAATCAAGCTGAAAGTAGTTTTATCAGATTCTCCATATTTGAATTACTAGAAAGTAATCAAATTCATGTACAACACATAAAGTTTCGAATTTGCATCCAAAACGACTTTTGTCATGCAATGGTCAATTTTACATCACTGTGCAGGGTCACCCCTCCATTATATCTTTGGATACCTTTTACTCACTGCTGCCCTTTCTGTCTTGCACTGCACGCATTCTAAGTGAGACGCTTTCATCATCATCATCATCATCATGATGCTCCACCAGAACCTGTGTCCACTTCACTTGATTCTGATTTTTTGATATATAGTTTTTTTTAAACCGTTGAAAGTCTTTTTGACGCATTTTAGCTTTTAAGGGCAGGACTTGGTTGTATTTGGGGTTATTGGGAAATGGTGTCTCTAACTCAGTCACCACGTGCTTACGCAATGTGTAAAAAGTTGCTGAAGCATGTAAATTCATATGACTTTCGTTTCTCAATAGAAAACTGACTCAGGGAATCGCATTCGAGTTCAACCTTGGCATCGCTTCATATTGTGATTTGTACTAGTTACCGATTTACACACTTTAAACCACGCTTTTAAAAGATTTAATCTGCTGTAGTATAGATTAGAGGAGGACCAACATTATAATCATATTTTTATGTATTTATGTACTTCCTTGTCTTCAATTTCGACTGTGAAACCATATATTTACTATTGAGGAGTAGTAACCTTATGATATATGAATATTGTTTGTTTCCTTCAGAACTACGTTGATTGCTACTTCTGACAATAATGAACTAGTTAACCTCAGGTTTAGTAACGCTTTAACTAAAAATAAATATGATATGTTGGTGTTGAGTTTTCGTTAGCTAAAACTATCCAGCGTGCTTAACTGCAATTTACATTCACTCATTCATTCTTCCCTCATATTAGAACACATATTCATTATATATTTATTTCATACAGGTCACTTTTGAACTTGAAGTTATATTTCAATGACACGTACGTTGGTCTAAAACAAGGTGATTTATGGATATGATAAAAGAATTTATTATATCAAAAATGAAAAAACATACATGAAGCTGCTTACGTTTTTCGCAGTTGCACATTATTTTGCAGTGCATTGCACGTTGCACGCGTATTTTTCTCACTATATATCACACGGTATTGTGAGAAATGTTGGTTGTGGATTAAAAATAAAATGTCTCGATTAGTTCAGCCTCACAGGTGGCCCGTCATGCAGTTCCTTTGAAGAATCACAGTCTGCAGTATTGAAAAAGCCAAATATATATAGTTTTTTAATGAATAGTAAAAAATAGCTTTTCAGGCTAAAGCCAAAACCCACACACACCTTCACCACTCAAAATTCTTTGTTTGTTACATAATATGCGAAGCCAAGTTACGTTAGATGTGATGTGAAGTGTGATGCAGTGAATTACAATTGAGAGGAAATGATAAGCCAAGTCGTAAAACAGAACATAAAGTGAAGATCTCCAGACTTCCTTACATTTCGTGGAAAACTACGTAGAAGAGAAATTTCTCCCTAATCAGGATGATGACGATGGTAATAACAAGGAAAAGTGGAGTTGATTGCAGAAAAAGTTGATTAAAACAAGTTGCCAAAAAATATTATAATCCTCTTTGATGAGCAATTTTTTTTATACATATTTTGAAGCCCCACTACTACTCATGATTTCCTGAACTGAACCTAAACAAACAACAACCGAGAGCTAGCCTGACAATGAGAATAATCAACGGCCTTGAAAAACAAATCTGCAATAACCGCAGTAGTAAATAGTAAAATATTCGTTAAATTGAAGGTAAATGGGCATAGAACTTCACGCGTTAATTGCATATATCAGCTTTGTAACCCACTGCTCGTTGACAATGAAATGAGTTAACAGTCAACCTATCTGTGTATTACGCAATTGCAGAATTCAGGTTTTACTGAATAGGGATATTTATGTATATTATGTAACTATAAATAGTTGCAAACAAATAAACACACTTTTAGCTATATTATGAGTCCAGACTTGAGCTCGCAGTTTCTCACTAAAACTTTTAGTGTTTCCGTGTACTATTATTATTGGCTATGAAAATTTTTGTAACTTATTCTAAACTTGACAATCTGAAATCGAATTTGTGTATTTGTTCAACTGAATATAAAAAACTGAATAACTGCAGTGAGCACTCAGTCTGCTTGTTGCGTCTGTGAGGGTGACACAGAAGTAAAGTGTGTTCATTTCGAGAAGCTGCAAGATTGCAAATATCTAGTCCATCGTAAGAAAAGTTTTAGAGATGGTGTCAGCAAATCTTTTAAAAATTGCCATCTGCATAAATGCAGTGGTAATGTTTGCCGAGAGTCAGAATCAGGATACTTTAGGTAATTGTTTTTCCTACTTCTTTATAAAAATATATGAACTTTTCATATTTGGATTAATTTAATTTTAAATTTCTAATTTTGAAGGACCAATGAATGTCATTCGGGACAAGATAACACTGTCTGGGTATTCAAGTGGAGGAGCGATGGCTCAAATGTTGCAGATTTCTTATTCCTCTTTGTTTAGTGGGATTGCTGTTTTTTCACATTGTAAGACTAGAACTTTATCAAAGTGTATTGAAAATTTTAATGGTCCTCGATAGCGAAAGATATGGAACTGTGCCTTATATGTATCTCTGAACTTATAGCGTTTTACAGATGTGGTCCGGCAAACGGGGATATAGATGATTATGACCGTTATTGCACGACTCTGTTTAATTTCACTGCTAGTCAAATGTGGGACCCGGCTATGGTCCACCAAGACATACAGGAATACTTTAACAAGAGCCTCATTGAAGATCCCAAAAACTTGAAGGGGAAACGTTTGTATGTCTACACCGGCTTGAGAAATGTGCTGTTTACCCCTCGTAAGTGGAACCATGACTTTCAGAATACTTTTAAATGTTCCTCAGCAGAACATTTCTGTCAAACTTGATTGTTTAATTGTATTTCAGGGACCAGCCTGAACATCTTAGGTGTTTACGAGCGTTACATTGGCTCACAGGAAACAATATATACCCGTGTTCAAGATGCGACCCAACTTTTGGTATGCTAAAAATTCGAAATTTGAACGTGCCCATATATGTATGAATAAAAAATCTACAAGAACCTATTTTGACAAGTCATAGTAATTTTATCTAAATTTCCAGCCTTCAAACAGTTATGGAGCACCATGTACACAATCTACAGAAGAAACTCATTTTATAGGAAACTGTGGGTTTTCGGGAGTCACTGAAGCTCTCAACTTCCTCCTCTTTGACAATTATGATAAACAAGAAGCATTTAGCAGTGCGTTAAAGTTAACTTTTATTAGTTCTCTAATGCTGAAGTATTATATTTTGATGGGGTTAAAATATTATTTATCATATATATTTCAGAAAGTCTCAACGCAAACGTTACAAGGGGAAATGTATCAGAATTCAATCAAACAGAGTTTACAAAGGATCTTTTAGATCACAGCATGGATGATATTGGTTACTATTACATTCCAAAACAGTGCATGCAAAATGCTACTAACTCATGCTATTTGCATTTCTACATTCATGGCTGCTTTGTGGGACGGTAGGTTACATGATTAAACGCACGATTGATTCATTATAAATGGGGTGAACAGAAACATAAAATTTTATTGTTTTAAATTTAAAGAGAGTTTAATGGTCCAGCCCACATTGAAAACAGTGGCTTGCTGGAACTAGCCGAGAGGAAAGGAATCATCATGATATTTCCTCAGGCAAAATCTAATCCTAAAAATCTTATCGGATGTTGGGATACTTTTGGTGTAGCTGGAAAAAATTATGGTACTTTTACTACAACACTTAAAATCCACACTTATCATTTTGACTTTACATTGCTATATATATGTTGTTTAAATTAATTAGCCACTCAACAAGGACCTCAAGTTTCTGCTATGAAGAGAATGCTCGACAAAATTTTGAGCCTACAGCCTACTCCCAGTATACAATTAACTCCTCCAGCACCTCCCAAGGATCTTAATGCTCCAGCATCTTCTCGACTTTCCATTGCCTTACTTCCTCCAACAAATTCATCTACTTCCATCACTAATTCAACAACTCCCTTGCTTCCAGCAAGTAACTCTAATTCGACTGACCTCTCCAATTCTACAAATTCTCAGATCCCTGTTCCTGCTACTAACTCTTCTCGACTTATTGCACCCGCTGCTGTCCAGCTTCCTGCTGCCAACTCCACCATTTCTCTCAATAGTAGTTCAACTACACCACCCCCAGTTGTCAACTCTGGAAAATTAAATTCTTTGCGGAGTGGACGGCAACTTACACTTAGCAGAACGTATTTACCTCCAAAAACCTCTGATGCTTCACTGAAGAAGGCGAGATTTTCCAAATACTACCACTAACATTTATTCATTTCAACCAAAAACAAAAAATGCACTAAATAATGCTTACTCTTTTACAAATATTATTGGTAACTAATATTTTAGATGAATTTATTTTTGAATTTATTAGATCGTTTATTTATTTATAATAATTATTATCAAATAGACATTTATTTTAATTCGTAACTATCAATAATTAATAAAAACACAATCACTTCCATTGCCTGGAAAGAATCATAGTTCTAAATGTTCCTCTCACAACACCCCATTGAAAATTGAGCATCGTCACTCGCCTTACCACAAACTGTCTTCCATAACATAACAAAATTGGTTTGCAGGATCGATGAAATTTCTTCATCAGCACACAATTATACCTATTCTCCCATCTATTCTCCTTCCAGGAGGCAAGAACCTTGCTCCCTTTACAAACAAAGTAGCGTCCCAGCTGCAAAACAAATGTCCAAAAAGAATTATTGCTGACAGCCCAAATCAGGAGTTGTCCTGTTGAAAGTGGGAGTAACGCATTCCAATATCGCATTAGCACAAAATTACAGTAAATGGAGTTGATCATGAAGCCAGAGTGACAGAGGAATATGAAAAGTCCTAAAAAGCAGAGAAAGTTTGCTTGTAGAATTTGAAACGATCTGTAAATGTGTCGAAGTTTATGTGGCTGTCTCAAGGTGACTAGGGATCTGTATCGTGGTTGGGGTCTTCCTAACCGCAGTTCCGAAATAAGGAAAGGGGCAATGTGAAGCCCATAAATTGAAATGTAAATGTTGAGAGCAGTTACATTAACGTGAATTACAATTAGTAAGTATACATGGAAGGCAATAATGAATACACGGATTGGAAAATAGAAATATTGAGGTGGTATCAATTCTCCAAGGAATATGAGCCCCCGAGGATCATATATTAAGATGGCTGTCACAAATGTGAAGGATGATAAAAAAACGACGCAGTAGAAATATAAAACAAAATCTTTCGTTAGATTGGACTTGCTCTCATCCGGGTTGAAATTTGGCATGTATGTTTCTTCAAGGAGAATAAAAAGAAATTACACAAGATTTTTTTTTGTGCTGAGAATTTTCTGAACGAAAAAGTTTTAGACAAGATTAACTTACTGTGAAGGTAGCGGATGAAGAGGAAAGTGCCATTCAATAAGATACAAAGGTCATGAGAAAACCATCGACATAAGGTGTAGTACATTGAAGCTAACATTCCTGTTATCCAATAAGCTAATGTTACGTTCAACCGATCCAAATCTCCATTTTTATAAAACTTGTAGGCCATTCCCAAAGATGCCAATGCCCAAAATATAAACAGAGCATAGTTTCGTTTCATCCTTCTTCTTGCAATAGGATCAACTTGGAAGGTTAACTCTGTTTCAACAAATTGTAAAGAAGTTGCCCCAAAGTAGCAAGATAATCGAGTAATGAGTGACACCACTTTGTACAAGCGCTTGCTAAACATTTTAACGAATTTTTTTCAACTTATCATATCCGAAAATTGCAATATGCAATGAACAAGCTGTACGTACGGTCTAGTAGAAACAAATCTTTTTGGTAAAACTTTTAGCTGGTACTAAATTGTGCAACTTTATTCGTAAAATGTCTCCAGTCCTCTGTGGCCTGTGTCTTTTACGCAAGTTAAGGCTATGTTCATAGATCAATATCACAAGTGCAGAGTATGTGCCACTAGTTTGAAAAATCAATGAATTGCTTTCTTATAAAGTAACATTTTGCTTTGGTATATAATTCTATAATTTAAAATTCAATTAAATATTTTTTTTGTGAATTCCAAAACTGTTCATTATTCTTAGTACTCAGACATTCGCCCACACGTCATGTGCAGAACCCAGAGAGATATAAATTGAATTGATTTAGATTGACAATGTTAGATTGTCGTTGTATGCAACTTTAGTTTCAGTTTGCATGGTTTTTATTATCAATTGCGTTTTTAGACAGCCACGTTTTCAGAAGCAGTAGCTCACAAAACTTGCAAATTAAGTTTGAGAAGGAAAATGACATTTTTTTACAGTATTAAATTCAATGTAGGCTAGTTCGTAAATGTACACCTACAATTAGTTAAATCTATCTGCTGCCACGTCTCAGTTGTCAACTAGTATATGTGTTTTTCTACTACACCATCTATGAATTTATGTTTATGAACTCTGCCACAATAATGTATGTAATCAAAACGTCAAAACAGGTTTAAAAGTACAAGTTTGAGTTGACACTAAAAACTGACCAGTACAATTGCATACAATTCCGAAGCTAATATTATGCAATTTTTTTTAAATGAGAGAAAAAACAATCTTAAAACCTTAAAACTAATCGTGAAGAATAATTTGCATGGCACAACAACACTATAAATAGAGCAACATCATATGTGCTGGCTAAAAAGCATACTTAAAAACTATTTATTATTAGGATTACTTGATAAATTACCCTTTTCACTGATATGCTTAATTAGTGTTGGGCCATGGTCATCTCGTATGATTTATATCAGGGGTTTACAGGCAGTAACTACGACATATACCTCTACCATCCAACTGATTGCTTCACAACAAAACCTTTCTTCCCTTCAAAACAATTCTCACTTATGTTTTAAAATACTTCTGTTTTATCATGGTTTTAATCTGACCTTTTAGTAGAAACTACATATATCATAAAACAAGTTGAATTCATGTTCGGCAACGTTTCAATTGATTTCTCCTTGCTCCTTACATTTACATTACAAGCCATACACTATACGATTAGATGTAAAAATAGAGCATTAAATATTAAATAGATTTATCTAGTTCTATGTTATGTCGATGCATATACGATGAGTGCGAATTTCGGATCTGATATGCAATCTTAATGTGCATCTGCATTTGTAAAGTTATTCAATTGTTAACAAATTACAAGCTGCAATATTACTGATGCTGATGTTAATCCCAAGGGAAATTTTCCCGATAAATTATAAAAATGGGAGACAGGAAGGAAATTTCAACCAACAATTTATCAATAAAGAGATGTTAAGGGCACCATACATAATATAATGACCATGATCTTTATTATTATTCTTACAAGATTTATCGAGTTGTAGGCAGTTTTTATGAGAAATTTTCGCACTGCTTTGCAAGCAACATAACATGTGCGTAAGCTGCTTCCGCCTTCAGCCAGTGTTTGATACATATATACTTTACTATTTTACATGTAACAAATTTCCCTGCAACGTACTCCAATTAAATTTTCCCCAGTTCTGAAATTTCAGAATTATATGATTGAATTTGATTGTAACTGCAAGATAGAAGGGGTTATGCTGCTTTATGATGCTCATTTTATTGAAAAATTACTGGTGAATAAACGTGCTGATTAATTGTAATTGAAAAATTGATCATACGATAAACAACATGATAATCACCTTGAACATCTTCCATCAACAAATGCCGTGAGAACACTTGGTTTTATTTGGAGAAGTAAGAATAAAATTCCAAGAAATAGATAAAAAAAAAACCTCATGTAAAATCTCGATGAAGTGTTAACAATACTGAATACATCAAATTTACATTGCTGAACAACCGTTACAAGAGCAAAAATCATCTTCTCCAGAATTAAAAAAAATCTAACCTTCAAAGCGTAGCCGTAAACGTGAGTGGTGAGCCCCGTAAGATTGCTTGTATTAACTCATCTAATAAATCAGAATTTTCTGCCAAGCGATAGACGCAGCCCAACTCTACTTTATATAAATTCAGTTTTGTTTTGGAGTTGGAACGGAGCTGTGTCAAAACATGCTAAAGCAGATCAAATCCCTTGGAGGGTTATTGTTTTCTTTTGCTCTTCAGCTATGTTTATCAATTTCCATCAAGATTGCAGTTAAGGTTCATATAGAAGCAAAATTTCTTAAAAAGTAAAACAAAGCTGTGATTTATTTAATTTGTTCAGTGTCAAGCGAACAATTGGAAGTTGTGTGATCCGCATAAGGTAAGATGAAGTTTGATTAAAAGAGAATAATAAATTCAACGAAATTTGATATTACAAGGAAGCAGTGCCTACAAAAAGCAACAAAGACAACATTCTCAAGTAGTAGTACCTTCTTATTCTGTAACTAATACGTTTAAGAAATACACTGTGTGATACTTATCACTTATCTTGCAGCTCAAAGCTCAATGCACAGTCCTTGTATTGGTTTGGCATGGTACATATTATATATCCGATCTGCAATCCGCGTCACGCTTCGCATCGCTACTTTTTTTGTGCTCTTCTGTTCATTCTTCTTCTTCTTGCAATGTACCGGTTCACTCTTTTTTCTTCCTCTTGTGTTTCTTTTGCACACGCACATTCAAGAGAATCTTTTTGCAAAGCACGATCCCCGTCCTCTTGTAGGCTTCAAAGTTAGCTAAGTCGCATACCAAAGGGGCAAGAATTGCAACAAAAAATTCATTTGCATATTTTCTCTTACTAAAATCTACCTTGCCCTACCAAAAAGCATCCTTGGGAGTCCACTTCAACTCCCTTTGACTTTTGAATCGGAGGGGAGGTTAGCAATCTCTTCTTGAGAACCCTTGAGAGCCCTTTTACAGTTACTTTTTGAGATGACGTATAGCGTAGTAGCAGTTAAAGAGAGTGATCAGTAGACAATGACGAAGACGGGGATATGATGATGATGTTGAGGTTGGTTGCGAGAACTGAATACATTTTGCAAACTGCACGAGAGCTTCCCTTCTCATTGTATAAAAGTGTATTTAAAAAGAATGCAAGGATATATGAGTGCTCTTTTTGTACTCTCCTTTTACATTACTAAACAGGTTCCTTTCTGTAATTACTTCTTTTTTCGAAATACTGTTGATGTTAAGCGTGCGTGTGTGTTAAAGTAACGTTCACTGCTCAACATTGCATTGCGCTGTGTTGTAGAGGTATCAATATCAACAAGCCTTGTAATGTAAAACGTTTGCTCATGATGGCTTGGCTTTATGAAAGATCTGATTTGATTTCGTATGATTTTTTAATGCGACTACTATACCTAAACTTGCATTTATTGCTTCTGCCACCTTCATCCATTTGTATACTTTTTATTTTCTCAATTAGTTTTTAAAATTTGATATTTTATTCCAGGAAATTTTAAAAGAAAGAACGATGAAGCTAGAAACATTAGTGTTTCTTATAATAGCTTGTCAGGCAGCTTTCGGTCAAAGGTTATCACTACCTGGGCTGAGCCCTCGAAGAGCATGCAATCCGCACCAGCCAATGCCAGTAGATGACAACAAAGAGCTACTGGCTTGTCAACGGGAACTTGCTGCTAATAGGGATGTCAAAGATCCAGAAGCTGATAAAAGTATTGTAAGAGATTACGCATGCAAATTGCAAATAATGCATGAATTCATGGTTCACTATGGCATATAGTTCGGATTATATGATTATATGTAATTACAGGGACAAATATCAGTGGAAAATGGGTATTCGTTTGAGTCTCACAACTCGACTACAACAGATGGCTATATTTTAACAACGTTTCGGATTCCTGGTGGGCGTAAATCTCCAGTTACAAGTGGGAAACCCGCAGTTTTGCTGATCCATGGACTGGGAGGCTCAAGCGAGTCATGGATGGTTTTACCTAATGATAAGAATCTCGGTATATACAAATACTGTGGCTTAAATTCTTACATAAATGACTGGGTACACTTGCACACTTACATAACCTGTTCTTTCATTTTATATTCAGCATTCATGCTTGCTGATGCTGGGTGGGATGTATGGCTGGAAAATAGTCGAGGTTCAACATTTTCCAATAGGCATACTACTCTGAATGCCAATAGAGATTTGCGCTATTGGGATTTTAGGTAACAGATTTTTACATGCTTTCACCAAAGAAATTGATAAGAATTACATTTGACTACTTTTTTTACGTCAAAAGCTTCCATGAAATGGGAACCCAAGACTTTCCAACCGTAATCAATCAAGTAATCTCAGTATCGGGCAATGAGAAGATCTTTGTCGTAGGGCATTCTGAAGGCGGATCCGTATTTTTGATAGGAGCATCAGAGATTCCAGAGTTAAATGACAAAATTCATGCGGCTTACCTTATGGCACCTGCTGCCTATTTAGGGGGAGCATATGATCCATTTTTCTCAGCTTTTTTGCCTATTATAAATACTCCCCTCCAGGTAAAATTCTTCGTATTTTATGTACTTACAGTATTACATTTTGGAAACTGCAAATAAAAAATCTTGGAATAAATTCATGTCAAATTCTGTGCAGGATCTTATCTATGCGGTAACGAGAGGTCGCCTTCAACGAAGCAATCCACGAATTTTGTCCACAGTTTTTGGAATTCAGCCTCAAGATTTTTGCCAGCCTCGCTCATTGAGATGTGGACTTTGTGATTCATATTTGTTAGGACTTTACAGCTTCAACCCGACACAAATGAATTATGTAATCAAATATTTTAAAATCCTACAAAAAATGCTAAAGGTTTAATAATAATATTTAATGTGTTTCTACTAATTATATAGACCAACATACCAAGGATAGTAGCGAAAACATTTAATACTGAAAACCTCAAATCTTCCGTTCATTTTGGACAAAACATTGTATGCATATCATTTCTTTTAAATACTTTGTGCCTTGTTTATTGAAGTTTTTAAACAATTTGTTTGTTACATTTTTATGCTAATGTGTATTTAAATAGCTCTCGTGCATGTTCCGACAATATGACTATGGCTCCAGAGAAAATCTGAGAAGATATGGATCTGTTGATCCTCCATCCTACAATCTTGGACAAATTAGAGCACCCTTGCACATACTGTGGGCAGAGCAGGATGCTCTTGTAACTCCCTCGGTGAGCATGCTTTTTACAGAATATTTTTTATCTATTATACTATTAATCTAAATGTTGAAATCATGTTAGTTACGTTTTGCCTTTTTTATTAAAGGACATACAAAGGCTTGTAAGCCAATTGTCTCCATCATCCCTAAGGGATGTTATTAGGGTGGAAGATGATACTTTTGACCATGCTGATTTTGCAGTTGCACGAGATGCAAATGTCTTAGTTTATCAACCACTGATTGAAAGAATGAATGAATTTTGGGCTAATGTGTCTACCTCAAGCTAGCCTGATGACTAATTTTAATTATAATGTGTATCTATATGTGTATCTTGTAGTAATTTATTTCTAATTTAATCTAGTTTTAGGAAAAGTTATGCGAGATAAACGTTACTTTTTTATTTATTTGTTCCGAAACTATATCATAGATTCAATTTGACTAAAATTTGGTATGCAAAATATCATGATTATAATAAATAAGCTACTTGTGTGAGCAAGTTTATTATAGTAATAGCTGAACGGTAGCAAAGATTAATTTGTTTGTATATATGTATAACTGATGAGAGTAAAGTGACCAGAAATTAAAATAATGGACCCTTTTAAGAAAAACATTTGCATTTTAAGCATCGCATCAGATTTGACGCCTTTGTTTTCCTGTCTCCATACTGCTGCCGAGCAAATGAGAGAAAGACTTCTTCCAGACTTGTTTCATTCATTGAGTAATCCTCAATTATGTCTTCATACTTTGTTTTGATTTCTTCCATTGTTTTAAATAGGACGGCCCAATTCAATGATGTGTTATGTAACTGATACATGCATGCATTCTAGAGATGAATTATTTAGACAATGATAATGTTGATACGAAGGCAAGGGCAATATTCCTAAAAAAAATGTTTATATATTACTAGGTGCTTATCCTTTAAGGTACATGGTTGAAGCTTTTCCTCAATTTCTTGTGTCAAGCTAGACAATTCCTCAGATTGGGATGATATCATAGATTTAAGCTTGAGAGAGAGACTATAGCCTTGTGCAAACTTGTTCTTTAAGTGCTGCACTCCGCCAATGCACTGTAATTGTCCATTTACCATAATCGCCAGTCGAGAACAAAGAGCTTCACATTCATCCATACTGTTTTGATTAAGGTACAGTATTTCAGTATTTATCAACAAGATTAACACCACTCGAATCAAAATCCCTATTGTATATATATATATATATATGTATGCAAGATTTAACCAACCTGTGAGACGTGAGTATGATACTTACTCCAGCATCTCGAATGGAGCCGAGGACATCCCAAAACTGACGACGTGACACTGGGTCAACTCCACTTGTCTACATAAATGATATTAGAAATGTTAGTGTAAAGGTCAAATCCAACAAGCCCCAAATAATAAATTAACAAGGGCAAAAAATAAATTTACAGGCTCATCAAGAAACATCAAGGGCGGATCTCCAATCGCAGCCATTGCCACGCTTAGTCTTCTTTTCATTCCACCACTGTACCTCTGACATTGTACATTAGCACTTTTATCAAGACCTGAAATAATTTACAAATACAACCAAAATGGTTAAAATATTTATGAATAGTATTGAATAAAATAATTTAATACATTTATCCTGAGCACCCATTTTCTCAAGCCATTTGTCTGCTTCTACTCCACCAATGTTTCCAGGTACGCCTCTCAGCCGGCCAAATAACTGTAACATTTGTCTTCCACTCAGTACTCCAACGATTCCGTCAAATTGGGGACAGTAGCCAATGTTGGAAAGAAACTCTTGTCGGTTATTCCCCAGCGTCTTCATGAATGCATACGCATTCCCACACGATCTTATCTCATCTCCTGTTAGCATTCGAAATGTGGTTGTTTTCCCTGCACCGTTAACTCCAAGTAACCCTTAAAACCAAGCAATCAGTCAGTCTAATTAGCTATTCAAATTCAAACCCGTGTACAATACCCTTTCATTTCCATTAGTACTAACTAGTTTCCTTTCCCTTACCAAAACATTCGCCATGATGTACACTAAATGAAAGCTTGGAAACAGCAGAGAATGATGCATAACTTTTGCAGAGATCTTCTACAACCAATGCGTCCTCGTCGACTTTGTCTGCAATTGAATTAGAAAAGTTTGAGCAGGAAACGAATTTTCACCTCTCAAACAATAAACCGTCATTCATTAAGTAATGCCGTCGTGTGCGTGTTTTATATGCCTTTTTCATGCTTACTATTCTTAACCATATCTGCTACACGGTGTTTCTCAGCTATAACGTCTTCATCGGTTACATTGTCCAAGAACACTGTTCCCTTACCAGATGGACAAAGCCGCTGAGTTACTCTACACTCAATAAACAGCAATACGACTTGGTAAGCCGTGGCCATCACAATCATTAGCAATAGCTCAGTCCCAGTATCTTTCCATGTTACATATGGTTCCGGACTAAAGCACTTAACTCCTGGCAGTTGCTCGCAGTTAGCTGTTAAAAATTCATTATTATTACACACACACACACACACAAACTATCGATCAAAGTAATAGTTGAATAAATTTAAAAGAAAATTATTCTACTAAATAGTATATATGGTTTTTGTTCATACCACAACATTCCCTGTACTTAGGGTCAATATTTCTATCCGGATCACAAAGAAAGCTTTTTGCTTCCTTTGATATAACATTGCATCCAGAATTTCTTGACGCAGTTGCGGCAAACTTAATCGCCGAGATTGCTGCGCCATATGCTGGGCAAAGAATTCGCCCTGTCCATTTACATATTAAAATGGGAAGGGAAAGAGCGCCACCAGTCGCAGGACCATTACTTTCCATGCCATATACGACCAAACTCAATATAACCCCGGATATTACGTGCATAATAGAAACA
This sequence comes from Orchesella flavescens, assembly GCA_964034955.1. Taxonomy (NCBI): domain Eukaryota; kingdom Metazoa; phylum Arthropoda; class Collembola; order Entomobryomorpha; family Orchesellidae; genus Orchesella; species Orchesella flavescens. Next base: position 21,860,556 of record OZ035957.1, on the reverse strand, counting down.
AGTCCGAATCCACCCGCAATTGTGGAAGCAAATAAACTGATAAGGTACGAAAGCCAAATTGATGAAATGCCATACACCATGAGAATAATAAAAGCTACTGCTGCTCCCCAATATGAAGTGAACAGAGCATGGCTCTCAAATATGGGGAAGCACAGAGTCATAGCACAAACGACAAGAAACACCAAGAAAAGGTCCCACATGAATGCCGAGTACCAGTACGTCAGAGGACTCACACCTGTCATCATCTGAAGCTGTTTCGCCTGAAAAATGGGAAATAATTTTTTGCAGGAGTTGAAATAATGATTTAAAATGGGCATAAAATATTAAATGTCCAACCAAACTTTCTACTTACGTTACAAATTTTCTCTTGGATAGGAAATACAATGAAGCTCGCAACAAGCATTCCTAACCCAATCGGCATAAATAGGCCAAATAACAAGACTTGAGGAGTTGTTGTGCGCTTCGTTTCTTCTAAAAAAGCTCTCGATTTACTTCCTAACTGATGAGATTTTATATTAATTTTCCAATCACTTGTTGGATTCAAGCTTTTCAGAAGAAAGTTACTCGCCAAATTGATGGCCAACGGTGCAGCGTGGGTTGGAACGGTGTTGAACATGGCGTGCACATTTGTTGAGTTGACTTCTAAAGCGACAATGTACTTTTCTCTGTATTTTCCCAAGTTTGAGTGGGCCATTTCCAAAAGAGCTTCAGAAACGGTTTTTCCAGCAGGAGCTTCTTTGTAGGAGGAGCCAATTACGGATGGGAAGTGGGAAGAAATAGTTGGATCTGATGCTGACGCGAGTGTAACCAAATTGTTGTAAGCATCAGTCCCAATTTTCAATGGTGGCACTGTTGGCTCCGTTTCAAAAGATCTCCTACTTATCCAAATAGCCAGTGATATAAGAACGACGGGGAGGATAAGTTGAGGAAGTATGGACTTCCAATTACAACAGCTGTATATATATTTTTTGGTGATTAGAGCTATAAACTGTCCCATTGCTAGTTTCCTGCCTACAAACCGCACCATTGTTACTCCCTGTTTTATTCCATCTTCTTTGATGACCTTTGCCGCTTCTTCATCATCATCATCATCATGCTTACGCTTTGTGTGTCTTGAGGAGGACTTTTTTGAGACACCGGACGCCTTACTGGGAGCAGCGACTGTTGCAGCAGCATGAACTTGGCTCTTACTTTTACCTTGTTCCACAACGCCGTGGCTCTCGGTTAATTCTCCAACACGTAGAAACACTTCGTCAATAGAGGTCAAAGACAATCCCACTGTTTTAATTCCCAAAGGATCTTTGTTTTCTTCTAGATCTGTGAACATTTCTGAGAGAATGGATGTGGACGCGGTTTCCGTTGGGAGAGCTATGGCTATTACTTCTATTAATTTGTTGGAGGGGTTGGCTTTGATTGATGCGTCTGGGACGTACTTTTTAACTAATGATAAAATTGTCCCTTGTTTGGCATCCTCCGTCACAGATAGTTTCAAAGTGTATCCGGTGCCGTAGAATTTCTTTAGGTACATGGATGACCCGCAACATTGTAACTTCCCAGATGCCATGATTCCAATACGGTCTCCCAAAACATCAGCTTCCTCCATGAAATGAGTTGTGAGAAGAATAGTTCTTTGACCACGCATTTCTAATAACAAATCCCAAATTACACGACGTGCCTCAGGATCCATCCCACTCGTCGGTTCATCCAAAATGACAACCTATATGCCATATAGTATATGGTTGTGTGTGAGCCGAATCCAATTTGTATTTTTTAAACGGAATTGGTACACACTAATCGTTTATAAGTTTTTATTACCTTAGAGCCACCAATTAAAGCCATTCCAAGGCACAACTTTCTTTTCTGACCACCTGCCAAATCCTTTGACTTGGTTTTTCCCTTTTCTGTCAGTTGTAGCTTTGGCAAAAGTTCTTTTGTTTCCATTGCAGCTTTTGATGAACTTAACCCCTTGAGCTACTTTTACATATTTTGACACAGTTATGTTACAGTGCTAAGACTTTTCATTTCATCCACAACATATGTAATTGTTTGCGGCATGATACAAACAACGACAATTCAATAATAACAGTTTAATAATTATTATGACCTGTCCAAAAAACTGAAGGTGCTCCGTCACAGTCAGCTTATCAAATAGCATGTTGTGCTGAGGACATAGCCCAAGGTAATTTCTGGCCTTGTCCAATGCTTTCGTAATATCGTACCCATTAACGATAGCTGTGCCACTGGAGGGTGCAAACATTCCTGCGAAAAAATATATATTATATACATGTTCAGCTCCTTACCCTTTTTTAATAATAATAACTTTCACCATCCTTAAAAAAAGGACTTGGACATAATATTTATAATTTTACCAGTTATCATCGAAATCGTAGTCGTCTTTCCAGCACCATTATGACCCAGCAATGCAAAGATTTCCCCATCGTACATTTTCATACTAACTCCATCAACCGCAATCTTATTAGCCCCAAAGTTTTTGCGAAGATTTCTTATGTCCACTCCGATCGGCATAGTGGAAGACTCCTCCTCAAAACCTGCTTTGTCTGAATTTCCACCTTGATCAGGGGCTTCCCCATCTTCAACTTTGTTGCTCACTCCTTCATTTTGGCAATACGTACTCGGTTGAAAAATATAATAAAATGGTTGCCTCACACCAAACTCGGATGGGAGCACGTTCTCCAAGTAAATTGTGAGAAACATGTACAAGAATGTATTCAGGAGCAACATAAAAATGATTTGAAGCAAACTTAATGGATCTTCCTTGCTGATTGGCTCCGCTATATTTGACCATTGGATCCCTGCAGCTGTGGGGTTGTGTTAATAAAGGGATAATAATTATTGTGTTCCCATCAATCAACTTCAACAACTTTTAGCTTCAATATCTACCTTTTCCTTCAAATGAAGACATTACTCTGAGGGCCAAGTGCAGTGCCATATTTGGAAGGAGAGCAAACGCCATTTTAATAGGCACAGAAGATGTATCATAAATTTTTTCCAGGCTACTCAACGGGAACTGATAAAGGGCAAACCATAGGATGATTCCGACTGTAGTGGCCAATGCAGCTAGAAATATTAACAACTTTAACAGTTAAAAAAATAAGCATAAACTAGCCAGGCCTTGAGAAACTTTTTCAAATTCTATTCTGTTTACGTTTGGAGAAAAAAGAACAAATGAAGAAGCAATAGGTTGTAGCGGACATGACGTATAGTAGCAACACGACCCACCAAACGGAAGGATCACTGTATTGAAATACCCCTCCTCCACCAAAATCCAAAAACAATAGTATCACCACTATGGTCACGCTTATCATCAGAAGCAACACGGAGTTTACCATCCAACCTACCCACTGGATCCATCCACGAACACCATTCAGCTTCAAAAGTTCCTTTATAAAACGAATAACACAACGAATATAAGCCTTTCAAAATCTGTTTTCAATGAAGCCGTTATGTCTATTAACTCATTAATCATAATTTATGGTTTGGCTTGGACTGGGCGTACCCGTATTCCTGTTTCTTTTTCGCCTACCACCGTCATTGTAATTGATGGGACCATGAAAATGAAGCCCATAACAAAGAATAGCGGAATAATCTTAAAGTGCAGATCATTAAAATTTTCTGATGATAAGTATGGAGGATATGGAAAGGCTTGGAGAGAGATCTGAAAATTTTAAAAGGGTTTTATCTTAGAATCAGCTACTTTCAATTCTACCACCGACACATAAAAAGAATGTATTATTGTTATGTGTATAGTAAAGTGTGAGTATAGGAGGAGTTAGTCATACTTGCTCTGCAAATACTCGCCCGGTCAACTTTTCCATAAGCGCTTTATCAATACATAGTTGAAGGCCAATAAACCCAGAAGACTTGTACCGAAGTACATTCTCTGCATAAATAATAGTACATAAATAAAAATGTTAACTTTTGTATCAAAAGCAACTAAACCCCTTTTAGTCTAATCTACCCATATTTGGTCCAGGTTGCTGACGAATTGGAAAAAGGGGCTGACGCGATAACTTGCTCTCCTGTCGTATTGTGTACGACACTGTGCCACCGCCACCTCCAGTTTCCAACGATCCTTCATCAAAGATAATGGCCGCTTCTAGCGACTGACTACCTCCTGCACTGCTCGAAATCAGCTCGGCTACAAAGGTCTCAATATCTTCTTCATTGCTGAATGGTTTGAATACTAGATAGGATGGGGATATAGATATATAGATAACCTTCTGTAAAAATAAAGCTCAATCGATTATTGCATTTTTGTTAGTACTAGTACCAATCGGTATCGGGGTTGTAGTTGGGAGACAAGCTTTTACTTTTTCAATTACGTCTAGCGTTTGTGTATTTTCTGGTGCGAACGCAATGACACAAGTCCCTGATGCCGCCGACTTTTTATTGCATACAGTCTTCTTCAAATCCTGCATACATAACATACATTGAGATTTTCACCCCATTTGTTGTCACCACATATGTTTACAAGTAATTTTTGAACAATTTACATCTTCCTCTAAGTTGGGAAATATTGTGGGGCCATCACCACTTTTGGAGGAACTCGCACTATCCCCCGTTGATGCTGACGTGACGTCCTCATAGTTCGTGTATGCCTAAAAATTCAATGACAATCATCAAGTTTCGACGACTTTTCCGGACCCAGTATAAAAATACGTTGAATATTAAATGTTAAAATGTGTGACTATGATTGATGATAATAATTATCATTTATATCTGCAATGTTTGTGAGCTACAAGCTTATGAGCACAGAAAAATATACACTTACGACTGCTACGAACAGTATGATTGGAAGCAAAATTTCGAGAGCTGTAACAATCCATTGTCGCCTCCTCAGAATGAGGTTCTTACGAATGAGAAGCCAAATCTTTTTCATCTAAAGCTGATGCTAAACTGAGTTCAACAATCAAAGTCTAAGCCCTTTACTGACATATAAGTACATTCTTTCCTAGAATATTATTTAATCTTCTCCAGTTAGTTAGTCATCCAATTTATCCCCTATAGTCCCTATACACTTCAATTCGAATGTGAAACAACTACCCATATACATAATGTATCATTAGCGACAAAAATATTCCGTTTATTAGAAGACGAAAGATCCAGTTGTAAGGTATATCATCTTCCCAGCATATCATAAATTCCCATAAAACAATTATTATTTCCCACCAATATACATTTAACTACAGTCCCAACATTTAACATTACATTTCCCCCAAAAAAACCACATTCAATTATCCTCCGCATCCAACAATCAACTAGAAATACAATACATGGTGAATAGGAATGCTGGGCGATGAGTAGGAATACTTGGCGATGAATAGGAATTCTGGGTGATGAATGGAAATAATTTTAAATTTTCAAGCTCAGAAATATTCGAAACTACGTAAAATACTTTTCGTAGATAGATGATTTATTAACGGAATTCACAGATGCCATTTTGATTAATAAACGAATTTATTTCTCATACATACAGAGTATTACGACCATAACATTCTGTGTAATGAGTTCTGGGTAACAGCAGATGACATTTTATAAATTTATAATAAACCTGGTAACACAGGAGTGTAACGAACTAGCAATTTAGGGGTTATAAAAGAAAACTGATTACATTTGAAACTTAAGATAACATGATATGCTGAATGAAGTAAGCATAAGCTGTGTCTGAGAAGTTTATTGGATTAAAAAAGATTTGAAGATTTTCATCATTGTGGCTGCTATTGAGAATTTTTTTTTAAAGTTGACCTTCAAAGGCTTATAGGTCACGCTGGGGTCATTGCTGAATCTTGAAAGGCAAAGTTCCATATTATTAAACAGTATACGCAATTATTATGTACCTTTAGGTATATATTGAAAAGACTCAGGACATCGTCTGTCTGTCTGTGTGTGCGATAACTCAAAAACGGTTTGACTTTTTTTAATTCTGTTTTCACTAAACACTATATTAGGTCAAAAGTAAGGTCAAGATCAAAGATGGGTCAAATCGGTTCAGGGGAACTACTGGGTCAAAGGTCAGGTCAATGTTTTTGAATATTAAGGTATTGATTGTGATACATCAAAATGAAGGTACTGGTGAGACTAGATCAGTAATACTATTTCTGAAAGTTTTTGATAACCCCAGCGTGACCTATGACCATGATAAGGTCAAATAGTTTTTACATAGCAAGGTATGGGTTGTGATACATCAAAATGAAGCTACTGGAGAGAACAGTTCATTAATGGGGCTTCCAAATTCTTAGGAAACCCCAGTGTGACCTTTGACCTTATTAAAATAAAATAAATTCTAGAGGTGTGGATCACTCAGAAAGGGAGGGGGAATTGGGAAATTTTAAAGGTACATCATTACATCTCGATCTGTCGGGTTTATTGATTTTAACCTTAGCTCTTCCTGAATGGACAATATCGTGAAAAAAACTATGCCGAAGAGACTAGTAAAAACTTCGTTAATGTCGATTTGTCGTTTAAAAACAACAATTTGATTAAAAACTTGGGCATCGACGATTTTTGACCCTTTGTTGCATACATAGTTGACATTAAACCAAAAAACACGGAATATGCTAAGAAGTTTTGACTTTGATTCTCAACCTCTCCCACCAACACATCCAGTTACTAAGATAATCGAAGTATTTTGCTCATTTATCTCACGAGGGAATGGTCAGACCTGTAACACTTGGATTTGGCTGAAACTTGGCATAGAAGTAGCTATTAGTGCCATTACTACTAAATAATTCTATGCCAAATACCAAGTTCGGATGGCAGTGTCTCTTAGTTACACTACCTTCAATATGTGTAAACGGAGCTTCGAAAGCACTAGTATATAGTAGGAACATGTGTTCACTTATATATGTTTAGCTTGCCATCTAAAAGAACTAATTAAACGATACTTCTATGTTTACAACATTTCTACCTCAAAATATTTGGATTTTCAACTACTTTCAGTTTTTAAGTCATTTTTAATTAATCGAACAGGATTCATTCTAAATTTCTCCATGTTAAATCCCATAAGAAAAAACGAAAATTTCGAAAACTTAATCCTAAAAAAATAAATCTCCTATAACTCGGAAATGTGGACCCATTCGGAGAAAGTGTTCGAGCTGACTTAATTAATCCTAAAAAGGTACTCATACATTGATTACCAGCCAAATCCAAGTGTTACAGGCCTGACCATTGCCTCGTCAGTAAATTTTGTAAGCCATCTTTTGCATAGAAATTTATTTGACAAAATAATTGAGGTTTGTAACAACCAAGACAATGTTGCTGACGTGATCTCCACTTATATCAATGATAATGTAATGAGTTCTCGGTAACAGCAGATGACATTTTATAATAAACTGCTGGTAAGCAGACCTAGAAACGTAGCTAAACTGGGTGCTGAATAGGAATTCTAGGCGATCAATGAGAATTCTGGTCGATGAATGGGAATTCTGGGTGATGAATATGAATTCTGGGCGATTATTTACAATACAGGGCGATGAATTAAAATACAGGGCAATGAATGGGACTATTTTTGAATTTTCGCGCTCAAAAACTTTAAAAAACACATGAAATACTAGTCGTAGAACACTACGGCCATAAGGAATTGATTTAGAATATCAAATAACTTCTAAATACTGAGTTTCAGCCAAATCGATAAATTTTTGAATATTCGCGCCCATAACTTTCAAACGCTTTGACCGATTTGGCTGAAAAGCAATACCATGCAAGCCCTTTAGGTGTACTACATATGCGCGAAATTTGGTGAAAATCGGTCAAAGCATGTTGACAGGAGAGTGATGACAGACAGACGGACAAACTTAGTAAAATTATAACTACGCTGAATGGGATTCAGCTACGTAATAAGCTAGCATTACCTTTGTTCAACGAGCATATCTCATTGCCATCATAGTTTTTAAATTCGCATTTCGAAAACTATGCAAAGCCATCCAGTTTAGTTTACTACATATACAATCATATACGATCATTAGAATTCAGTCAGTATGATTATTGCATTCTCTACATTTTAATAGAATTTATTAAATTCAAGAACATTTAATTAAAGTGTATTTCTACATTGGGTGTAATATAGGGAATTTCCGAGGGAACAGGTCGGCTTAGTTTACAGAGTTTAATTTGTGAGTGGGGCCATGTCCCAAATATGGGCATGGAAATCGTTATGAAACCTTGTGATTATTTCTGAAAGTAGACTACGGGGAATTTTATTTTAATAACTGCTAAGAAACTGTAAACCAAAAATCTAGAATTTCCATTTAATTTTGTTGAGGTAACCGGAAATCATATCATGCCCGATTTTTGGATGGCCTCGGAAATTTCAACTAACGATAAGTTGTAAATTTATTTCTTGATAGCTCAATTTTCCATCCTCATTTGTATCCATTTTTTTGAACTCTTCCTCAAGTTTTACTATCTTTTCGGTGACGTTGCCACAATTTCCGCTTAGAAGAAGTTGTTTCGTTTCCAGAACATCGTAAAAGCCGTCCCCGTTGATGTCGTAGTCCATTTGTAAATCACGTTTATGGTCAAGGTGTGCCGCTCGCTAAAATTGAAAAACAAATATAATATAATTATCATTTGGTATATATAAAATTATTTTTGCATGTGTAAGTAGATATTTATACCCCAAATCCTCCACCTACACAACCGCCACCGCAGTTGCAACAAAAAAAATTGCACGACCTACGTCCACAGCATGCGCTTCCGTACCAATGTCCATCCGAACAAAATCCAGCAACCGAGCGACAACACTCACCGGAAACTGTATTCTCCGAAATGGCAATGGTGAGTAACGCCACTACTGATAGGAAGAGCGTAAGCTTGGCCATGGCTTATCTCGGTTCCTTTATATTCGCGGATATTAATGTTGAGTACGATATGATTGAAGAAAAACTCTTGTAGTTTTTAACCCTCAAGCGTCTGATGTTCTATTTGGCAGTTTGCTTCACTTATATAGGGCTGGTGAATGTAGCTACTCCCTTTGACATTGTTCATCATCATTCCATACAGGAATTTTATTTTACATCACTCAACAACAATTCTGGAGTTTTAAGTATCAGACTCTGCAGGAAAATATTCAGTTTTTTATGCATGTATTGTTTATTCCTTGTGCAACCTTGTTTAAAACAGGTGTATTATCACGCTAATAGCGTCATGCTAGAGGATGTTTGTAATTTTATTTCAGTCTGAAACATAAAAACATTTGTTTGATTTTATAGGGACTTGTGTATAAACTAATTATTAGTTGCTTTATTTTTGCTTGCAGGTTTCGAGGTTTATTTCTTGTCAGTGATCATACAGATGAACTTTTCGAAAGTTTCCTGTTTATAAAAAATACGAAATACGTCTAGTACATCAAGGATGGTACTGCGAATGTGCGTTACTCTCTGTAAACTCTGCAATATCATTATTTACATTAGTTTGTTATTTAATTGCTTCAGCTTTGTAAAAAATCCACTTCCAATGTGTTTTTGAATGACGATGGCAATGACGATAATACTTTAACGGTGCAAGGAAACAAATCCAAATCAGTTTTATTTGCCTTAGCAGACTTGTGGAAGAACATCTCAATGTCGATTCTAAAACATTGAAATGCTAGAAATACGTAGTACTCGTTTGTCATTATTTTCAAATCTTGTTTTCACAGTTTTGCATATAAATTAAGACATGTGTTTTGACAAGGAACAGGAAGAATATTGTATAAATAATTATTCGTGTCAAATATTATTATTATGCCCTGAAGAATTTGAGCAAAACAAGTCACCATAAAATAAAACAAATGTTTGTATGACGCTATTACTAACGTTACCTATCCATTTTACTAGCTGCCAACATGTCAGAATAATGGTGCAGCACAGGCGAAACGTTACTAGCTAGAGACTTGGGATAAATACAAAATCCGTAGATATTGACGTTCTGCATAATATCCAGTATCAAGTGTCACTTTACGTGATGTAGTTTTAAAATTATCAATGAAAAGCATGGTTTCCAGGCTGACCCTGTCGGGTTTAAGCCCTGTGGTTAGGGGATGGAATTATGTTTTTAGACAAAACTTTATCATTTCCAACATTCCGATGTATAGAGCACCGGATAAACCAAAAAGAATTTTTATAACTTAAGAACTCTTCAAAATTATTAAGCACAAAATAAAAATACTACTACTACCACACTGTGTGCTCATTACTGTGAGTAATGTTGGATGCTTGATGTACATTTTGTATGGGTTACTTAACAACACATGTAAAATGTACATGCATCCTATGAACGCAGGATATGGTAACGCATCACACTATAAAAGCTTTGGATCATACTGCCCTTAGACTTCGTCCTACGCAATCGGGTCGTTAGAACAATTTTCGACCGAGGGTGCGAGATTGTGTGCTTTAATTTGAAAATTGAAATCCGACCACTAATTTCGGTGCTAGAGCCATTTTAGTGTCGGACATAGACAAAAGACTGACGCTCCAGCGAAGCTGGAGCGACTGCTGTCTAATTGGAAATCCTTGAATTCCAATAATAAACAGCATCAAATAAAAAGGTTTAAATAAAAGTGACTTCTTTTGCCTTTCGTTACCAAATTTTTACTCTTTTATTTATTAAAGGACATACAAAGGCTTGTAAGCCAATTGTCTCCATCATCCCTAAGGGATGTTATTAGGGTGGAAGATGATACTTTTGACCATGCTGATTTTGCAGTTGCACGAGATGCAAATGTCTTAGTTTATCAACCACTGATTGAAAGAATGAATGAATTTTGGGCTAATGTGTCTACCTCAAGCTAGCCTGATGACTAATTTTAATTATAATGTGTATCTATATGTGTATCTTGTAGTAATTTGTTTCTAATTTAATCTAGTTTTAGGAAAAGTTATGCGAGATAAACGTTACTTTTTTATTTATTTGTTCCGAAACTATATCATAGATTCAATTTGACTAAAATTTGGTATGCAAAATATCATGATTATAATAAATAAGCTACTTGTGTGAGCAAGTTTATTATAGTAATAGCTGAACGGTAGCAAAGATTAATTTGTTTGTATATATGTATAACTGATGAGAGTAAAGTGACCAGAAATTAAAATAATGGACCCTTTTAAGAAAAACATTTGCATTTTAAGCATCGCATCAGATTTGACGCCTTTGTTTTCCTGTCTCCATACTGCTGCCGAGCAAATGAGAGAAAGACTTCTTCCAGACTTGTTTCATTCATTGAGTAATCCTCAATTATGTCTTCATACTTTGTTTTGATTTCTTCCATTGTTTTAAATAGGACGGCCCAATTCAATGATGTGTTATGTAACTGATACATGCATGCATTCTAGAGATGAATTATTTAGACAATGATAATGTTGATACGAAGGCAAGGGCAATATTCCTAAAAAAAATGTTTATATATTACTAGGTGCTTATCCTTTAAGGTACATGGTTGAAGCTTTTCCTCAATTTCTTGTGTCAAGCTAGACAATTCCTCAGATTGGGATGATATCATAGATTTAAGCTTGAGAGAGAGACTATAGCCTTGTGCAAACTTGTTCTTTAAGTGCTGCACTCCGCCAATGCACTGTAATTGTCCATTTACCATAATCGCCAGTCGAGAACAAAGAGCTTCACATTCATCCATACTGTTTTGATTAAGGTACAGTATTTCAGTATTTATCAACAAGATTAACACCACTCGAATCAAAATCCCTATTGTATATATATATATATATATGTATGCAAGATTTAACCAACCTGTGAGACGTGAGTATGATACTTACTCCAGCATCTCGAATGGAGCCGAGGACATCCCAAAACTGACGACGTGACACTGGGTCAACTCCACTTGTCTACATAAATGATATTAGAAATGTTAGTGTAAAGGTCAAATCCAACAAGCCCCAAATAATAAATTAACAAGGGCAAAAAATAAATTTACAGGCTCATCAAGAAACATCAAGGGCGGATCTCCAATCGCAGCCATTGCCACGCTTAGTCTTCTTTTCATTCCACCACTGTACCTCTGACATTGTACATTAGCACTTTTATCAAGACCTGAAATAATTTACAAATACAACCAAAATGGTTAAAATATTTATGAATAGTATTGAATAAAATAATTTAATACATTTATCCTGAGCACCCATTTTCTCAAGCCATTTGTCTGCTTCTACTCCACCAATGTTTCCAGGTACGCCTCTCAGCCGGCCAAATAACTGTAACATTTGTCTTCCACTCAGTACTCCAACGATTCCGTCAAATTGGGGACAGTAGCCAATGTTGGAAAGAAACTCTTGTCGGTTATTCCCCAGCGTCTTCATGAATGCATACGCATTCCCACACGATCTTATCTCATCTCCTGTTAGCATTCGAAATGTGGTTGTTTTCCCTGCACCGTTAACTCCAAGTAACCCTTAAAACCAAGCAATCAGTCAGTCTAATTAGCTATTCAAATTCAAACCCGTGTACAATACCCTTTCATTTCCATTAGTACTAACTAGTTTCCTTTCCCTTACCAAAACATTCGCCATGATGTACACTAAATGAAAGCTTGGAAACAGCAGAGAATGATGCATAACTTTTGCAGAGATCTTCTACAACCAATGCGTCCTCGTCGACTTTGTCTGCAATTGAATTAGAAAAGTTTGAGCAGGAAACGAATTTTCACCTCTCAAACAATAAACCGTCATTCATTAAGTAATGCCGTCGTGTGCGTGTTTTATATGCCTTTTTCATGCTTACTATTCTTAACCATATCTGCTACACGGTGTTTCTCAGCTATAACGTCTTCATCGGTTACATTGTCCAAGAACACTGTTCCCTTACCAGATGGACAAAGCCGCTGAGTTACTCTACACTCAATAAACAGCAATACGACTTGGTAAGCCGTGGCCATCACAATCATTAGCAATAGCTCAGTCCCAGTATCTTTCCATGTTACATATGGTTCCGGACTAAAGCACTTAACTCCTGGCAGTTGCTCGCAGTTAGCTGTTAAAAATTCATTATTATTACACACACACACACACACAAACTATCGATCAAAGTAATAGTTGAATAAATTTAAAAGAAAATTATTCTACTAAATAGTATATATGGTTTTTGTTCATACCACAACATTCCCTGTACTTAGGGTCAATATTTCTATCCGGATCACAAAGAAAGCTTTTTGCTTCCTTTGATATAACATTGCATCCAGAATTTCTTGACGCAGTTGCGGCAAACTTAATCGCCGAGATTGCTGCGCCATATGCTGGGCAAAGAATTCGCCCTGTCCATTTACATATTAAAATGGGAAGGGAAAGAGCGCCACCAGTCGCAGGACCATTACTTTCCATGCCATATACGACCAAACTCAATATAACCCCGGATATTACGTGCATAATAGAAACAAGTCCGAATCCACCCGCAATTGTGGAAGCAAATAAACTGATAAGGTACGAAAGCCAAATTGATGAAATGCCATACACCATGAGAATAATAAAAGCTACTGCTGCTCCCCAATATGAAGTGAACAGAGCATGGCTCTCAAATATGGGGAAGCACAGAGTCATAGCACAAACGACAAGAAACACCAAGAAAAGGTCCCACATGAATGCCGAGTACCAGTACGTCAGAGGACTCACACCTGTCATCATCTGAAGCTGTTTCGCCTGAAAAATGGGAAATAATTTTTTGCAGGAGTTGAAATAATGATTTAAAATGGGCATAAAATATTAAATGTCCAACCAAACTTTCTACTTACGTTACAAATTTTCTCTTGGATAGGAAATACAATGAAGCTCGCAACAAGCATTCCTAACCCAATCGGCATAAATAGGCCAAATAACAAGACTTGAGGAGTTGTTGTGCGCTTCGTTTCTTCTAAAAAAGCTCTCGATTTACTTCCTAACTGATGAGATTTTATATTAATTTTCCAATCACTTGTTGGATTCAAGCTTTTCAGAAGAAAGTTACTCGCCAAATTGATGGCCAACGGTGCAGCGTGGGTTGGAACGGTGTTGAACATGGCGTGCACATTTGTTGAGTTGACTTCTAAAGCGACAATGTACTTTTCTCTGTATTTTCCCAAGTTTGAGTGGGCCATTTCCAAAAGAGCTTCAGAAACGGTTTTTCCAGCAGGAGCTTCTTTGTAGGAGGAGCCAATTACGGATGGGAAGTGGGAAGAAATAGTTGGATCTGATGCTGACGCGAGTGTAACCAAATTGTTGTAAGCATCAGTCCCAATTTTCAATGGTGGCACTGTTGGCTCCGTTTCAAAAGATCTCCTACTTATCCAAATAGCCAGTGATATAAGAACGACGGGGAGGATAAGTTGAGGAAGTATGGACTTCCAATTACAACAGCTGTATATATATTTTTTGGTGATTAGAGCTATAAACTGTCCCATTGCTAGTTTCCTGCCTACAAACCGCACCATTGTTACTCCCTGTTTTATTCCATCTTCTTTGATGACCTTTGCCGCTTCTTCATCATCATCATCATCATGCTTACGCTTTGTGTGTCTTGAGGAGGACTTTTTTGAGACACCGGACGCCTTACTGGGAGCAGCGACTGTTGCAGCAGCATGAACTTGGCTCTTACTTTTACCTTGTTCCACAACGCCGTGGCTCTCGGTTAATTCTCCAACACGTAGAAACACTTCGTCAATAGAGGTCAAAGACAATCCCACTGTTTTAATTCCCAAAGGATCTTTGTTTTCTTCTAGATCTGTGAACATTTCTGAGAGAATGGATGTGGACGCGGTTTCCGTTGGGAGAGCTATGGCTATTACTTCTATTAATTTGTTGGAGGGGTTGGCTTTGATTGATGCGTCTGGGACGTACTTTTTAACTAATGATAAAATTGTCCCTTGTTTGGCATCCTCCGTCACAGATAGTTTCAAAGTGTATCCGGTGCCGTAGAATTTCTTTAGGTACATGGATGACCCGCAACATTGTAACTTCCCAGATGCCATGATTCCAATACGGTCTCCCAAAACATCAGCTTCCTCCATGAAATGAGTTGTGAGAAGAATAGTTCTTTGACCACGCATTTCTAATAACAAATCCCAAATTACACGACGTGCCTCAGGATCCATCCCACTCGTCGGTTCATCCAAAATGACAACCTATATGCCATATAGTATATGGTTGTGTGTGAGCCGAATCCAATTTGTATTTTTTAAACGGAATTGGTACACACTAATCGTTTATAAGTTTTTATTACCTTAGAGCCACCAATTAAAGCCATTCCAAGGCACAACTTTCTTTTCTGACCACCTGCCAAATCCTTTGACTTGGTTTTTCCCTTTTCTGTCAGTTGTAGCTTTGGCAAAAGTTCTTTTGTTTCCATTGCAGCTTTTGATGAACTTAACCCCTTGAGCTACTTTTACATATTTTGACACAGTTATGTTACAGTGCTAAGACTTTTCATTTCATCCACAACATATGTAATTGTTTGCGGCATGATACAAACAACGACAATTCAATAATAACAGTTTAATAATTATTATGACCTGTCCAAAAAACTGAAGGTGCTCCGTCACAGTCAGCTTATCAAATAGCATGTTGTGCTGAGGACATAGCCCAAGGTAATTTCTGGCCTTGTCCAATGCTTTCGTAATATCGTACCCATTAACGATAGCTGTGCCACTGGAGGGTGCAAACATTCCTGCGAAAAAATATATATTATATACATGTTCAGCTCCTTACCCTTTTTTAATAATAATAACTTTCACCATCCTTAAAAAAAGGACTTGGACATAATATTTATAATTTTACCAGTTATCATCGAAATCGTAGTCGTCTTTCCAGCACCATTATGACCCAGCAATGCAAAGATTTCCCCATCGTACATTTTCATACTAACTCCATCAACCGCAATCTTATTAGCCCCAAAGTTTTTGCGAAGATTTCTTATGTCCACTCCGATCGGCATAGTGGAAGACTCCTCCTCAAAACCTGCTTTGTCTGAATTTCCACCTTGATCAGGGGCTTCCCCATCTTCAACTTTGTTGCTCACTCCTTCATTTTGGCAATACGTACTCGGTTGAAAAATATAATAAAATGGTTGCCTCACACCAAACTCGGATGGGAGCACGTTCTCCAAGTAAATTGTGAGAAACATGTACAAGAATGTATTCAGGAGCAACATAAAAATGATTTGAAGCAAACTTAATGGATCTTCCTTGCTGATTGGCTCCGCTATATTTGACCATTGGATCCCTGCAGCTGTGGGGTTGTGTTAATAAAGGGATAATAATTATTGTGTTCCCATCAATCAACTTCAACAACTTTTAGCTTCAATATCTACCTTTTCCTTCAAATGAAGACATTACTCTGAGGGCCAAGTGCAGTGCCATATTTGGAAGGAGAGCAAACGCCATTTTAATAGGCACAGAAGATGTATCATAAATTTTTTCCAGGCTACTCAACGGGAACTGATAAAGGGCAAACCATAGGATGATTCCGACTGTAGTGGCCAATGCAGCTAGAAATATTAACAACTTTAACAGTTAAAAAAATAAGCATAAACTAGCCAGGCCTTGAGAAACTTTTTCAAATTCTATTCTGTTTACGTTTGGAGAAAAAAGAACAAATGAAGAAGCAATAGGTTGTAGCGGACATGACGTATAGTAGCAACACGACCCACCAAACGGAAGGATCACTGTATTGAAATACCCCTCCTCCACCAAAATCCAAAAACAATAGTATCACCACTATGGTCACGCTTATCATCAGAAGCAACACGGAGTTTACCATCCAACCTACCCACTGGATCCATCCACGAACACCATTCAGCTTCAAAAGTTCCTTTATAAAACGAATAACACAACGAATATAAGCCTTTCAAAATCTGTTTTCAATGAAGCCGTTATGTCTATTAACTCATTAATCATAATTTATGGTTTGGCTTGGACTGGGCGTACCCGTATTCCTGTTTCTTTTTCGCCTACCACCGTCATTGTAATTGATGGGACCATGAAAATGAAGCCCATAACAAAGAATAGCGGAATAATCTTAAAGTGCAGATCATTAAAATTTTCTGATGATAAGTATGGAGGATATGGAAAGGCTTGGAGAGAGATCTGAAAATTTTAAAAGGGTTTTATCTTAGAATCAGCTACTTTCAATTCTACCACCGACACATAAAAAGAATGTATTATTGTTATGTGTATAGTAAAGTGTGAGTATAGGAGGAGTTAGTCATACTTGCTCTGCAAATACTCGCCCGGTCAACTTTTCCATAAGCGCTTTATCAATACATAGTTGAAGGCCAATAAACCCAGAAGACTTGTACCGAAGTACATTCTCTGCATAAATAATAGTACATAAATAAAAATGTTAACTTTTGTATCAAAAGCAACTAAACCCCTTTTAGTCTAATCTACCCATATTTGGTCCAGGTTGCTGACGAATTGGAAAAAGGGGCTGACGCGATAACTTGCTCTCCTGTCGTATTGTGTACGACACTGTGCCACCGCCACCTCCAGTTTCCAACGATCCTTCATCAAAGATAATGGCCGCTTCTAGCGACTGACTACCTCCTGCACTGCTCGAAATCAGCTCGGCTACAAAGGTCTCAATATCTTCTTCATTGCTGAATGGTTTGAATACTAGATAGGATGGGGATATAGATATATAGATAACCTTCTGTAAAAATAAAGCTCAATCGATTATTGCATTTTTGTTAGTACTAGTACCAATCGGTATCGGGGTTGTAGTTGGGAGACAAGCTTTTACTTTTTCAATTACGTCTAGCGTTTGTGTATTTTCTGGTGCGAACGCAATGACACAAGTCCCTGATGCCGCCGACTTTTTATTGCATACAGTCTTCTTCAAATCCTGCATACATAACATACATTGAGATTTTCACCCCATTTGTTGTCACCACATATGTTTACAAGTAATTTTTGAACAATTTACATCTTCCTCTAAGTTGGGAAATATTGTGGGGCCATCACCACTTTTGGAGGAACTCGCACTATCCCCCGTTGATGCTGACGTGACGTCCTCATAGTTCGTGTATGCCTAAAAATTCAATGACAATCATCAAGTTTCGACGACTTTTCCGGACCCAGTATAAAAATACGTTGAATATTAAATGTTAAAATGTGTGACTATGATTGATGATAATAATTATCATTTATATCTGCAATGTTTGTGAGCTACAAGCTTATGAGCACAGAAAAATATACACTTACGACTGCTACGAACAGTATGATTGGAAGCAAAATTTCGAGAGCTGTAACAATCCATTGTCGCCTCCTCAGAATGAGGTTCTTACGAATGAGAAGCCAAATCTTTTTCATCTAAAGCTGATGCTAAACTGAGTTCAACAATCAAAGTCTAAGCCCTTTACTGACATATAAGTACATTCTTTCCTAGAATATTATTTAATCTTCTCCAGTTAGTTAGTCATCCAATTTATCCCCTATAGTCCCTATACACTTCAATTCGAATGTGAAACAACTACCCATATACATAATGTATCATTAGCGACAAAAATATTCCGTTTATTAGAAGACGAAAGATCCAGTTGTAAGGTATATCATCTTCCCAGCATATCATAAATTCCCATAAAACAATTATTATTTCCCACCAATATACATTTAACTACAGTCCCAACATTTAACATTACATTTCCCCCAAAAAAACCACATTCAATTATCCTCCGCATCCAACAATCAACTAGAAATACAATACATGGTGAATAGGAATGCTGGGCGATGAGTAGGAATACTTGGCGATGAATAGGAATTCTGGGTGATGAATGGAAATAATTTTAAATTTTCAAGCTCAGAAATATTCGAAACTACGTAAAATACTTTTCGTAGATAGATGATTTATTAACGGAATTCACAGATGCCATTTTGATTAATAAACGAATTTATTTCTCATACATACAGAGTATTACGACCATAACATTCTGTGTAATGAGTTCTGGGTAACAGCAGATGACATTTTATAATAAACCTGGTAACACAGGAGTGTAACCAACTAGCAATTTAGGGGTTATAAAAGAAAACTGATGACATTTGACACTTACGATAACATGATATGCTGAATGAAGTAAGCATAAGCTGTGTCTGAGAAGTTCATTGGTTTAAAAAAGATCATTGTGGCTGCTATTGAGAATTTCGATCGCAGGTTAATAACTTAACTTAAGATAAATATATTTAGATAAACGCGTTGTGACGTGTATAACAATATGTAGTAAAATTATCCTAAACCTCAAAATCTCTGATCCATAAATGCGTGAATGTAGAAAAGTAAATGACGAATATCTCTCTCTTATGTATATCCAATCGCCAACTGTTGATTGTTTTCTGCCATCATATTTTGATAATATTGAATAATATCTTGTCCATCTGCCATTGCGACCATGCTCTAAAATTTTAAGATGACACACAATCAGACACATCATTCCATTTCCTATAAGCTTGGAATGAATGGTTTGTAATTTTTACCTTCCACATTTGTGGGTTGAAAGACAAAATGTGTTTCTGGCGATTTGTTTGGTTTCTCACAGAATCTTCATCCGGAGCTCCAGTCTTCTTTGGAGGTTTTTCGGGTTTTACATTCAATGAGAAATCCCGATACTTTCCATTTTCTATTGGAATGGTATACCAAATAAATTACAGATTGACTTATTTCATATAAAAACTTTATTCAATAGATTTCTCAGTTGAAAATGAGTAAAACGTACCTTCTTTATGAAGCGAAATATTACCAGTACCAGCCAAAAAGCTCATATTGAAAATATTTTCAACAGTTTGTGGAAACGAGGCTCTGTCCAACACAAACTCGTAAATGTTGATGGGCTCGTGTGTTTGACGATGATGCTCCTTTAATATTTTCAGCATCTCTTTCACCATATTATCTTGTGGTGTTTTTTGTACTAAGGCTAGAGCTTGATTTTCACTTGAGTTCAGGATTTCACCTCCTTCATCAGCTTGCTCCTCCATATTAGGACGACGAGGTGGAGCACGTGCCTTTTTAACTTTGGGAATTACAGCAGCGTCTCTATCAAATGTGCCCACAACAGCTACTAATGGATTCAATGTTTTTGCCCCGGCTGACGCTTGCATTGCAGTGTTTGCTGCGGCCAGTTTTGGGGAATAGTCACCATCTTCGTCCAGAAACTCCTTTTTCTGGTAAAGAATAATAATAATAATAATTATTATTATTATTTACGATCTCAATCTACCCCCAAACGCTACATTAAGTACATTTTATACAAGATTTTTAAGGGATTGATCAACTTACCAGTGTTTCTAGAAAAGAATCCAAAGCGAAAATGGAAGCTCCTGTGCCAATACGCTCGGCTCGATTTCTAATTATATTAGAACTTAATTTTGTATGTAGAAATGCAAGATACATGTCTGCTGGTCCTCCCCCTTTACCACTTCTCCGTCTACCCGTCGAGTCAAACTCTTGACTGGATGGTTCAGCTCCCTTCAAAAGGTGCTCAAACAGTTTTTTCCCCTTTTCAATGTTTTTTGTCATTACTTCTTGGAAATTTTCGTCAAACCCTAGATCTGTTTCTAATGCTAAAAATCATGGGACATGCAAACATTATTTTATTCTTGCATTTTATTTGTCACTAATCAATTTATTTGAAACTTCCAGAATAAAAGCTTACAGTTGCACGTCTCAATCAACTCTCCATACATTTTGCTGAGATCATGACCTTCCCTCACATCAAATGGAGTAGTGTCACGCTCAATTCTTCTTCTTGAAGGTTTGCTTGGACCAGCTATTGGCTCACCATTTGGTTTTCGTCTATCTCTTCTAACCCCTGGGGTAGGAGGAGGTCGAAAAAACTCCTCCTCTTCACCACCACCTTCCCCTTCCTCAACAGCAGCAGCAGCAGCACGATTTACAATCGCTCCTACCCTTCCCCCTACTCCCATAACCCGTTCTCCCTCCGCCACACGATTGTTACCCATTACTACCTGCCCAACAGCTTGTTCGAGCAATACACCTTCCACAAGTTCAAATTCTACGGGGTCAACCCCAATCCCACTTAGAAAGGAACAATCACTGGAGTGGGTTGAGGAAGCATCGGACATTTCGTCATGTGGAGCTGCGGAAGTATTGGGCATGTGTTTGCCCCTTCTGAGCCTATTTGCCATTTTGGTTGCTGATTATAGATTCAGTTGTGCGAAATCTTTTAAAATATCACCAGTGCTTTAGTCATTAACCTGAAAATGAAATTAAGGAGGGATAAGTTAAAATAGATGTCATATTCAGATATATTGTTGATTTTCGATTTCTGCATTGGTGATTGGTTTTTATTTTTAAATTATTATTTAAGCATTTCAGTATGATTTGATAGATACTGATTTCTAAAAAAAAGTCTTGTAGATGATTAATTTTAACTTTTAAATGGGTTTTGATACTTTTTCTCAAATGTATTAATGTATTTAGAAAAGTTTTTACACATTCCCACTGTGACCAATGTGTACTGTGAGATAGAGTAACCTTCTATGTTGGGGCCATCGACATCATTTCAGCCAATCCACAGCGTCCATTTTCTATATTACCCAACAACTTAGATACATATAAGATGAGGCAATGCAATGGTATTGAGATGTAAGGATAATATGCAGAAAAATACATGCATATATATTGTGTTTAGTTTGCCTAAAAGCTTCATATATTGGGCTTTGAGCTCGGTTTTTATTTTCTGTAGGGAATAGGGCTGGCTATATAGCGTAAGGCATCTAATCGCTTTGCTTATAGCTTGCAAACAGCAGCGTAACAAAAAGCTACAACTTGACTAAGTTAAACTGTGCTTTCTCCAACATGCGACACAGTTAATCCCACCAATCTCTTTTATCTCTTTCTATTACAGAAATGAATAGTTTGGTTAAGGAGCGTCCTTGCATTGGCGTAACTGACTTTCTCCAACTAATCCTGCGAATGAAAACTGATTTTTTTCCCTTATCACCGTCGTTCTCAAAAATGACCGGTTTTATTCAGTATCACATTGCTCTCGTCACTTTTTCCATCGAGAATTTATACAAAAAGTTTTAATTTTCATTTTAAAGCAATATTAATAACTTACTTCATTTAACGCATGTTGACTTGACTTGATGAGGTATAAAGTCACATCACATACTAACTGATTTGGCTAACACTTGAACGAAGTGTGCTGGTCATATATGTATATGATGATGATGATTGATGATACATCCTAATTTTGTTGAGGGAAAAGATTTCATATCGTTATGTCACTCTTTTCGTTCCTTCATTTGGGACACTTACTTGATTGCAGTGCAGTGGCCTTGCCAGTGAAAGTCTGTATAGTTTTGCAGTTTGATTTCATGTGTCACAACTTCAATGATTTATCTTAAATAGCAAGTTAATTTATACACAAAATGCATTCTAGTTTGGACTCTCAAGTACTATGGAACCATTGTAATATATGCTGGTAGGTGCTTCTTTCTTTTTCTGATAATCCAATGCCACTATAAAGTGTCAGACTTGCTTCCCGCCGTCCATATGCTTAGTTTACATGCAATCTCTCATAACGTGGGTGACCAGACCAGTTCAATATCTGTTGAGTAAGAAACCGAGTGAGTATAAGTTTTTCTATATGTTGCATATGTATTGTTTTGTATATTCATCTTTCCCTTATGTAAGTATAAGTTACAGTTACAGCATCAAAAGTGGGTATAGTATTCATGGTATGGTATATGTGGTTTACTCTGTAAGTACATACATACTCACTCACGAATGTGGCATATTATATCTGTTCTCATTTTCGTAAAAAGGGTTCCTTCCAAGCTTATGCTCATTTTACAAGTACTCATGTTCATTACAAGACGCTGTATCCCTTTGTTTATCTAGGAGTCTCGGAGCGGAGCATTATATACATTTCCAAATATTTGATGAAATGAACTTTAATAATTACTATTATAGATTTTGTTTCGTGTGACGGACATTGTAGTGTCCGTCATGCGCACTTCCTCCTGAAATAGTCATAAGATATTTTCAAGAGTCAAGTGGAATGGAAACTCTTTAACCATTAACTTTGTAATAGCGAAAGATGTCAATATTTTGGTGGATATATACGTAAAAACTGTTTGCCCGATCGTCCTAATGAAAAATGTTTCCAACTCATTGACTGCGCGCAAGTAACAATGTACAGGCACAGCTTACTAAAATTGTATCTAATAATTTATGTCCTCGTGCCTTGTAATGCTACTAATAACAATGCTATTAATATTAAAAAACGCCGTCATCCACAGGTAAATTGGATTGCCGTGAACGTGATATGCGTCATCACAGTATCATTTTGTCAATTTCTTGTCTCGCCAAGATATTTAGTGATATAATGCCGCTTGTGCTACCTCAATCGTATCAAAGAATGAATCTAAAAACTCGTCTTTATCAAACTTATAATTTGCGATCGTGGGAAAAATCTTTGAAGCTTTGGCATGAAGCTTGAGGAGATGGATTCTTTCAAAGTTGCTGAGAAGGCAAAAGTAAAGCACATACATTCATATAGTCGTAGCCCTAAATTATTGTAATTATTTGATGAGTTTCAGAACATGTTAGGTAAAAACACCTTTACATTGCGTGGATGGCTCATTGTAGAAAAGCCAGTTTTAATTGCTTAGTCCAGAACTATATTTTTCCGTGTTTGTTTTATATCATATCTCTCTGTTGATTGCAAACGCACGTAAAACGAAGCTGTTTAGAAAAAGGTGTTGTGATATGTTTTGGCTGTATGTCATTGTATCTTGATGTGTTTTGATTTCCATGCATTTGCATACAATTCTCCATGATTTACTGACGCAAGTAAAAACAATGTGCTCTCATTCATGATTGTAGGCAAGCTAGCCCAAGTAATTTTAATTGCTGTTTTTATGGGGTTTCACTATGCAGCTCCAGCGGTTTATAAAAAAACTCATAGGTTAATAAGACTCCAGTCCGAAAGCAAGCGTTGGTTGAACAGTCAATCACAAAATGAGATCGAGAACGCCTCGTGTTTAAGAAATTTTGTAAAGTTCTCGCTACAAGTATGTTTTACTTTTTATTACGAATTATCCTTCTCTGTTTCTTGGGCATATTATTGAAATTGTGTGATGGGCAATTGTTTGAAACCAATTCAGTTGGAAATGAGTTGCTCCGTGAAGGAGTTTCACAGAGATCACCAATTTGTGTTCATGACATGCCTTCCCCTATCAACTTTGAAGACGACTCTGAGCGTGAGAACTGTTATCAGGAAGTTACTCAAAGTAGAAGTCGTCATCCTGATCTAAACAAGCGGACGGTAAAAACTTAACATAAGAATAGTTCTTATTTCATGCAATTATTGCAAATTGAAGTCCAGGAGTTTGGTAGTCCCTCAAACTAAAGTAAATGCTATGTATTTATTTCCTATTCAGAACGAAGTCATATTGGCATACGGCTATGACCTGGTGACGTATGACAATGTTACCACAAAAGATGGCTATATTTTAACAATTTTTCGCATAACGGGTAGCCGAAAATCACCACCGAAAATAGGAAAACCTGCCGTGCTTTTGTTTCATGGACTTGGGACAGCTTCGGACCAGTGGGTTTTGCAGCATGGAGATAGAAATCTGGGTAAACCTTCTTTTTTGCATGCCATTTTCTCACTTCAAACTTTATGTTTCTCATTCACGATTTATACTCGTATACAGCTTTTAAACTGGCCGATGCTGGATATGAAGTTTGGTTGGCGAATGCAAGAGGAACAGATTTTTCTCGACAGCATACAAAGTACAATGCAGAGAGAGATATTGAATATTGGAATTTCAGGTAGGTAGTAGGAATGATGATTTTTTATTCAAAGATACAATGCATACATTTCCGATTAAATTGTATTTAAAATTTCTTCTTGTTTGTTGAAGCTTTCACGAAATTGCAATTCAAGACTTACCTGCGATTCTTGATTTGATCTCAACATCAACTGGAGTCCAAAAGATTTACTTTATTGGGCACTCAATGGCTGGAGCCATTTATGCAATTGCGTTAGCAGAAATGCCGGAATTGAATGAGAGAATAATAGGGTTTCTCCTAGCACCGGGTATTTTTATCGGTCATTCATATAGTCCCTACAGGATTCTGCAACCTCTTCTCGAGTTGCCACCTTCAATGCAAGCAATGATTAACAGTGCTTTGAGGGGTCGTGTCGATGGGACTAGTCCAACAGCACTACTGTCTCCAGCTCGACTATGTACTCCAACAGCTTTGAGATGTGGTTTGTGTGGAGATGCCATGTTTTTCATGTACGGATATGATGGACCCCAAGTTAATTTTGTACGTGATTCTATTAATTTAAATTTAAAGTTTGGTGTTGGTTTTTCTGTTGGTAATAATATGTATGCATTATTAGATAAAAGCCTAAATAATTTACTTTTATAGACAAATGTTCCAAACATCTTATCAAAAATTTCCAACACCCACTCTTTCAAAACCCTACTTCATTTTGGACAAAACTTTAGAAGCTGTTTGTTTAGGAAATATGATTATGGAAGGAGAGAGAATTTAAAGATGTATGGACATGATCAACCTCCATCTTACAACTTGGAAAAGGTTACTGCTCACACTTACATTTACTACGGGGATGCAGATAATTTTGTTCCTCCAATTGTAAGTTTAACAAAAATGGCAAATAAAAATGAAACTAATATTAAATTATTTAATATTTTCATCTTTAATGTACGTTGAATAATGATCAATAAAAACAGGATGTAGCAACAACCCGTGATGCTCTGCCTCTTGATACAGTCAAAGGATATTTTCGAGTCAACTGGAAGCTATTCAACCATGTGGACTTTGTGATAGCCAAAGATGCAGATATTTTGGTCTATAATGGGATACTAGAGATTTTAGAGGATTACAAATTCGGGAGAAGATGAGCCAATAATTCAATTAAAAGTTATATTACATTCTTCTATTTATTAAAATAAAATTTTGAATATAAAAGTTTCGTTCTCGTCACATCCGTAATAAATATAATGATACATTATTCATCATCACTTTAAGTTACATATAAAATATTATTTCAGTCCAAATTTTAATTAGTTACTTTTTTTACTCTTCTTGCTATATCTGTTACTTTAACGTCAACCCCGTGCTTGTTTTTGATATGCTTCTTTAAATAGCTCCGTTGCGTATACGCTTTGTGGCAATACTCACAATCAAACTTTGCAACTGGTGTCTCCGAATGAACCGCTTTCATGTGGGTTTGAAGAGTTCCATTAGTTGAGTATGTATTTCCACACACTGAACAAATATAGTTTTTCTCTCCTGAATGCATCACCTCATGATCTCTCAATCTCGACATATCAATAAACAATTTTGGGCAGTAGGAGCATTTTTGGGCGAGACCATGATGTTTCATATTGAGATGCGTAAACAACTCATGACTATTCACAAACTCTTCCGCAGGTTCACAAATTCTGCACTTTAGTTTAGTTGCATCATGTTTTAAAATTTTGTGGGTGACCACACGTTCCCTTTCTTTGAATCCTTGGGAGCAAATGGAACAAATAAAAGGATCATTTCCAGGATGATCGTTTTCTGTGTGGCTAACAAGCTGTCTTACACTTCTGCAAACTAAAGTGCAGAATCTGCAGGTGAGATCGCTTTTTCTATCCAGATCGGAGGGAGTTGGCTCATCTTTCGTTAGACCAGTTCGAAGGCAGATGTGTAGTTGATAGAATTGCTTCGTTGTGAACTGTTTCAAACAATCAGGGCAGTTCCGCGATTTCACATGAGTTTCATGCGTTAATAAGTGGGAAAGAAAATTTTGGGTTCGCTCTCCTTCCTTTGAATATCCGCAGATGTCACAGATGTAGGTTCGCCGCATTACCTTTGGTTTGACTTCGATCCCATGGAATTTCAGCATGTGAATTCGGTATCTGGTTATATTGCAGCATTCAAAATCACACTCGGAACATTTGTAAGGTTTTGGCAACCCCTTTATTCTTGGCCACATGTAGCTTGGAGCGTTACGGGGTCCAATGAAGCCCTTGTCACGAGGTCTTGGTATACGGGTTGATTTCTGTGTTTTAGTTTTTATTGCCTCTTCATCGTCACTGCTTGAATCCTCACTGCTGCTGGAAATGTTGAAAAAATCCAAAATTAAAAAAAAACATCATTGGGAATTTGACACGCTTTACAATTACATTTTACACGTTTCAGTATAAACTTACCCAGAGTTCGAGGTGCCGGAGCTTGAATCGCTTTCTGAATCAGAACTAGAATCCGAGGCAAATCCACTACCACCATCCTCATCATTTGCAGATTTATTTGAACTTACTTGAGTAGTATTAGCACTGCCATTTGTATCACAAATGTTTGTTTCCATATTAAATTCTTTGGAAACAGTATCATTATTACTATTGCTTTGATCAGTAACAGTGCCTGAAGAACCTGAGTCAGTTGTTCCATCTTTTTTGGATGGCGAAGAGACGTTCAATGCTACTGATTTTGCAGGGCTGACTGCAGAACTGCATTCCAGCTTGTTTCCGTCCGATCCAGATATTTTTCTTTTCAAATTTGGCTTTAAAGGATTTATATTGATAGCTTGACTATTATTCTCTCCTGGTAGTTTATTGTTGCCAATCTTTTCCTTATATATATTTATGCTGAAATCGGTACGCTGAATTTGAACTTGAACTGGTTTTGATCCTTTGAGAATGTTAAGGTTCACTAATGCTGGAATTAGTGGAAGTGGTTTGAAGCTTGGTTGAATTCGCTGAGGACAAGTTTTTGAAGATTGAGAAGGAGTTACTTGTTGGCTTGGTGGAGCAAGTTCTGAGGGTGAAGCTGGAGATACTGACTGAGTTTGAGGAACTGATGAAGCTGTAGGTGGTGGTTGACTTTCCTGAGCAGTGATACTTGCAGGTGAAGCTGAAGTCGGTGCCTGATTTTGTGAATCACAGGGTGTAGCTGTAGGTGGTGGTTGACTTTCCTGAGCAGTGAGACTTGCAGGTGAAGATGAAGTAGTGGGTGCCTGATTTTGCAGAACAACCACTTTTGAAGATGGAACTGTAGTTAGCGTCTGACTTGAGAGTGGAGTTGAAGCATGATTTTCTTGTGGAATTTCCAGTGTAGGCTTTACGGAAGTAGCTGGAGTTGATTTTTTACCATCTAGGCTTTGCTGAGTTGCATTGCTTTGCATTCCTTCAATTCCCTCCTTTGAGGAGGGAATTGAAGGAGTTACTACTAAAGATAAGTCGTCAGCATTCGAATTGGAAGGTATTCGTGCCTCCAGCCTCTCCGGGGTAGCACATTCATCAGCTTTGCTTTCACTTTTGATTATTGTGACTAGCACATCTTTCTGACTTATGGTTTGACTATCATCATCATCAATATTATCGTAACCAACAGTGGAAGCTTCTGGAACATCTTCGTCATATTCTTCAACCTTAATGTTCTTTATTCGAATGGTATATGTAACTGGATCAATATCGTCCTCGCTCAAAGCCGCATCTGAAAAGTTATCCCTCGTACATGAGACAGGGGATACTGGCTCATCGTAACTCTCCTCAATATCATCATCATCACTGTCAGTAGATGGGCTTGGAGAATATGTCGAAATCTGATCTAGGTGCTCCAAAGGTACAGAAATTGAATCTTGAGCTGGCAACAATAAGAATTAAAAGATGAGCCCATGTCGCATAAATTACATTATCGAATTAACATAAGTAAACTCACAATTGGCATTATTTATAAAAAAAAAACACTTACTTTCTTCAACTAACGACTCATAAAAGTCATCCAGAATTTTAGTCGCTGCTTTACTTGTTCCAATGTCATTGCAACACCGTTTCAATATGTCCCTCTCAAACTGTTTCCGGTTTTTTGACATCTGCTGTTCCAATCCTTCTTTAGATGAGGAAGTTTTTGATGACCCTTTGCAACTGGGGCTGGTTGACTTTTTCGAGGAATTGTTAATGATACTCTTTCGAATAGATCGAATATAATACAAAATTTCTTGCTGGATCGCCTCCAGTTTGTAATGCAGTACGTCCAGTTCTTTCAGCTTTTTCACACAATTTGAACACAAGAGTGGAGCTGGGAACTCGGCCGTTAGCAAAACTTGGTTGGTAACAACTGCTGCGTCAAAGATGTCATTAAGGGACTCTGAAGTTTTAATTCCAAAGTAGCGACGGAGCAACTCATATCCATCCGTTGCTTCTCGGGAGGCAGCATTTATTGTGTACAAAATGCCAGTCTTCTTCTTCTCCAAGCAGAATAAACAGTGATTCTTTACAAGAAGGGCAACTAATTCAGGAGTTGTTAATGCACACGTGTTGTTTGAGGTGGAGGACGACCCCAACGAGGATTTTGCTTTCGAACGAGTTTTCATTCTGTAACCCTAATACATAATAGCCAGTATATGTATTGAGATGGTTTAAAAGTTGAAACTGCGTATCCACCTACGCGACAGTTTCATTATTACAACATTTTAAGAAATTGTTAGTAACTTTTTAGAAACACAATATCTTTAAGTTTTTGGATTAAAATGGAAGTTAGACATAATGATTGCTATAAGGGACGACTTCTCAGACAGAACGTAATAACAAAAATATTTTGATGGAGTAAAATCAAACATTCAGATGCCACTAAGGAAGGTGGGGCACTGGGAACAAGTTAAAATGCATTTTATTTTTTGGGCAACCAAAACTGTTATGAAGAACGAAGACTCTGAAAGGAGAATAAATGGGGCTACTGGAGACAATGGAAATATCTTGGAAATCCCAACCTTGAGTACCCATGTATATCTATTTCCATTATTGAGATTGTCTATAAATATCCTACTAAAATGAAGAGAGTCACGTCCACTTTGAAGAAGTAACGGCATTTGCTTCCCTGCTCTACGCTCTACTTCGAAGGACTCAAATCAAAACATGACAATCAGAGCTCAATATAACATCATTTATTATCTGAGCTTGTTCGTCTTTAACTTGAGTTTCGTCCTGCTTAATGAAAAAAAAATGTGGAATTCTAAACTGAAAAGTATTTTAAGCTTCATAATAGTGATTATAATATGTGCGGTAGTGCAGTGTGATCCTTTAAATGCTGCACGAAATACCACTGAAAATTTAAGAATTCCTATAAACCAGTGCCTGCCTGCGGATTCCCCTTTTAAATTTCCATATCCAGGGGAGTTTGAGAAACATTATGAACAATGTATTCGTGAAATAGCTGAAAACCGAAAGTTAGTGAATCCCGATCAAGATAAGAGAACTGTAAGAGAAAAAAAATAATATGAATTTATCACAAAAAACATTACTTTGCCTTGAATTAAATATTGTTAATTTATATTAATTTAGCCGGAAATCATTCGGTCATACGGTTATGATTTAATGACCTACGACGAAGTCATAACAGAAGATGATTACATTCTTACGGTTTTTCGAATTCCTGGAGGACCGACGTCACCCCCTGCATTTGGTAAACAATCCGTACTTCTCCATCATGGGCTGCTAACAGCTTCAGACAATTGGCTTTTACAATATGGTGACAGAAACTTGGGTATACCATATTTAATTTAATTGACATTTGTATTGTAGTAGTATTAATTAAGAAGAATTTTTTAACTGGATAAATTATTATTGCTCATAGCTTTTAAGCTTGTCGATGCTGGATATGACGTTTGGCTAGCAAATGCTCGTGGCACAGATTTTTCCCAGCGTCACAAATACTACAATCCTTATAGAGATGGAGCTTACTGGCAATTTGGGTAAGATTCAAATAAAGTTTTTAAATGAACTAATGACTGAGCTTAATTTTTTAGAGTAATTCATAATTATGCTTCCAGGTTCCACGAAATAGCAATCTACGACATACCTTCAGTGATAAATTTGATGCTCAACGAAACTGGAAACAGCGACATATTTTACATTGGACATTCTATGGGTGCCATAAAAAAATAAAACCAATATATTACACAAACAAAAACAGTTTTTGTAATATTGCTTGTGTTTAACATTGTTTTTTATTATTCTACGTATAGGTGCTACCGTGTATACCATCGCTTTATCTGAGATACCAGAGCTGAATGACAAAATTCGGGCTGGTTTCTTGTTTGCCCCCGCAATTCATATTGGACATGCTTACAATCCGTTACGGACGCTTACAAAAATTGTTGGAACACCTATTCAGGTTAATTTTTATTGAGGAGTCATGTATTTATAACCTTGCATAGTCATACATTTTATAGAGAATAGAACAAAAGTATAAAAAAGTTTTGAATATATTTGTAGGACATAATCTACTACTTCTTAAAGGGACACTTCAGCGGAGGCAACAGCAAGTTCATGGAACTAATGGGACTTTCCCCCGGTGACGTTTGCACACCTTCATCATTCCGTTGCAAAATCTGTGAGAACTTAATTTTCTTCCTTTACGGATTTAATGCACCACAAACCAATTATGTAAGCTAGTAAAAGTTCAAATTGGAAAAGAATGTTGTAAATGTGAATGAAAGACTAAAAAAAGGTATCGGTGAATTTGTAGACAAATCTTCCCAACGTTTTGTCCAAAATTACAAACACTGCGTCACTCCGAACGGTTATACATTTCGCACAAAATTTGCTAAGCTGCCAGTTTCGAAAGTATGATTACGGAATAGCAGGTAATATTTTTAACGAAATAAAAAATGGTTAAAATAGTTAAAAGGCAAGGCACTTTACTTGAAGGCATTTTTACAAATAGGGAATTGGTTAGCGTATGGAGCTTTTCAACCACCGTCCTATGACTTGCATCAGGTTACTGCAGCTTCCTATATATTTTATGCGGAGAATGATAATTTCATTCCAGTTGTGGTAATTAAATATTTAAAAAACTTTTGTGTTTGTTAGGCCTGTTACATGGACTAGTATTAATAAAAGTTTTTATTTTTTGTTAAGGACATTGAAGCGACCAAAGATGCTATGCTTCCTGAAACAATTCGGGGCATGTATAAAGTTGACTTTAGTTTATTCAATCATATTGATTTTGTGGTGGCGACTGATGCAGACAAACTTGTTTACAACAAAGTGCTTGAGCTAATGGAGCTGTACAAGTAATGTCAAAGGTACAACTGTAGTCTGTAGTTTCAAAGTTATTTATTTTTTACATTTATTCGTATTATATTTATTTTTGTATTGTATCGCGGATCCCTGTAAAAATTACCATTAGATAGGAATTATAGAATAGTACATGCAATATCCGGAAAATTAATCCTTTTTTATCCAAAGCATTACCTAAAGCCTTCATGGTTCCGGAACATAAAATCTTGAATGACATTGATACGATCATGCAGTGATCAGATTAACAATAAATTGTGGTTAATAGTGAATCAGATACCGTTTCGAGTTGAAGGGATGTTGTTTCTATTGCATGAAATTGTTGGGTTATTTTCGTTGTACACTTGTTCCTCAACAGTTGTACTTTCTACTGCAATAGAAATTTTAGGAAAGATTCATAAATAACATCTTGTTGACAGATTCGCAATCAGAAAAAAAAATCATTTTATTAGTCTCACGGGGGACTTCAGTTATGCTGTTCTATGTTTTGTTGTTGCTGGTCCGTTTGTTTTACTTATATGGTATGATAATGCAGTAGGGAAAATGGGTACACCTGGGAACTTGACTCATTTTCCCCCTTTTATGATCTGATCTTTCTTACTACCACACCATGTCTCCATTGATTGTATATTTACAGCAAAAAAGGGTCGTTCCAAAAGCAAAAATTGGTACGGTTTCCCTTCACCCTTCTGTATAATAGTGATGATGATTTCAAAGGGATCATCGGTTTACCAATGTCCCAAGTCCCTTCTTGTTCAATATACCGTGTCATCACATAAATATCAAGCACATACATTTACCCTTTATGTTTGAGTTGGTGTCCTTGCGTTGTTATTGTTATTGCAATATACATACATCCATTACAGATCAAACCAACAGTAGTATTAACTGTGTTCACATCCTATTAAATTTTGTCGATAGAAGAACCAAGGCCACAAACAAGATGCTCCGTAGCTGAAAAGAAACCGATGCAATGATTAACTGGCTCGTGCTGGAATTGCATAATAACAGGTGTAACAATCTTGTAAAGGAGGTCTTATTTTTATTATGCAGTAACATAAGGGAAGTCCAAACATACAAACTAGGGCTATGTTTTTAGACTTAAAGTTTTGTATCTAATTCCGGGTTGAATTGAATTATCTTTTTGATTTTGAAATATAATTTTTTATCCTCTTCCTTCAAAATGGCTATATAGTAACGTTGACGAATCCTGCTCTTCCTTCAACATGTTTGCAAGCATGTTTTAGTTATTTCAAAAAAATATATTGCTTATTTCCTACTGATGTAAAAATTACAATTCCCTAATACTACAAATTATTCTTCACCGAAAATATGTCAGCAGCAGTACATTTTAAATGACTTAACCCCATACCCATACTATACGACTATACCCCTTTTCCGTCACAGAAAAAGGTATTTCAGGGATCTCTCCGTTCTCCGTGCTAAGATATTTAAGAGTACCATCGTCATATTTCCGCTTGAATATAGCATATAGCATGCAGAGCAAACCATCATCCAGGTAAACACATGAATTTTTCATCACAGGAAATTTGATTGAATACGAAGATTATACATCTATTTTACGTACCCCGGAATCCAAACAAATGTTTTTGCATTTTGGGCACATACGCACAAAGCTACCTGCAAAAGGTGGAAGATTGTTTTTTGCTATTAACATTAACATGCTATCATTCCATTCCACTCTACTAAAAATACTTTATTGTTCCGGTTTGTGACATGAGATGTTGATACCTACTTTCAGATTAATATCACCGGTGTTTGATGTGATGAATGCGAATCATTACAAATTGGATGAGTAAACATCATCATGATTTTTATGTCCTGACATTTTGACAGAAACATTTGGAAGAAACGCAGTTTTTGAAGGAATGGTTATATATCAATATGTTTTGAACGATTTGACAAATAGGAAGGTTGAGTAGCATTCGAAATTTGTTTGATATTCATATAAAACTGGTGAAACAGGTATAATAAAAGGAAATTTGTTCGTACCTGACTTGATGACGAAGTGCAAAATGTAGAACATGAATAATACGCAAAATTAAAAAAATTGTATTCTCTTTAAATTTGATTGCATTTGCTTTCACAAGCTGAAAGGTTATTTGAGTCAGTCTACATAAAATCCTGTTTTAATACATTTTCCTTTCTCCTAGAGACATTTTTTTTAAATGAAAAAATAAAATCGTCTAAAATTTGCTGAAACTTCTAAAAGAAGGATATTCAATAACGATCCTTATTATACATGTGCTGTCTTGGAAGAATTTTCTAGTAACAAGAAAGCGCTACAGCTACATACAGTTGAAAAACGAAGAAAGAGGGCCAAGAAGGATTTTCAGGTTTTCAACTTGACTGAGACGGGCTTTCAAAAAAGTCAGCCTCGATAGAGAGCTACTCTTTTCATTGAAAAGTTTTGCAAATGCCATTTCTCATTATGATTGCAAAGTCATTCATCCTTTTCAACTTTCTCTGAATTATCACCACCACACCAGCCACCATACTATATTGGAGAGAGAGTTACTTTGTAAGGAAAAGCATAGCATGGAAAAGACTCGCATAGTTTTGCCTATACTCCACAACTGACAGGCAAGAAAGACCGAGAAAGTAATAATAATAAAGGTAAGTGGCTGGAGATTCTCCAGTGGTGGGGATACTGGTGCTAAGTCAGGAAAAGCTTTTTGTGCACCAATTGAAAACCTCTTTCAAAATGAATGATAGCTCTGCTGAAAAGCTTTTTGTGTGAGAGTGTGTGGCTGCGGCTTATCGGCAGGGACCAGAGACAAGTTGTAATTAGAATTGGACAAAAGGGGGTAATTGTCAAGAGAGATGATGATGAGGGAACAAGGAAGGGAGCTTCCGACTCGAAAGAAAATGATGAGCTTTGAGCTCCACTGCCTTTTCACCATTTAATTTGTGCACTGGGTGCGAAGAGATAAAGGAGTCTCAAGGGACACCACCGAAACTAGACAAGCTACTGACTTGACTTGACTTCCACTCTAGAGCTCTCACTTTTCTGAGCGAAAAGGTCGTGGAAAGGAGACGGGCCAGATGGGCGATGCAAAAAAGTCACAGAACGATCAACAACCAACCCGGTCGGTTGGTGCATGGCAAGGAGCCTCCTCCGTTGCGCAACTGACAGAATACAAAGTAGGCAGGGAGAAAATATCACGGAACGGTATAAAGTATAAAGCTTAGCCATAAAAATCAGCTACACACCAGACCACCAGAAACGTATACGCTTTCTCCAGAATGTGCATATGAACACACACAAGCTTCTTGCTTTAATTTCCTAAACCAAGCTGGAAAGTAAAAAAGCATGAGAGGGATGATGATACTTGCGTGTGTGTATATTGGAGAAAATAAGCAAGTGAAACTGCCAAGCTCTATGCATTTAACGTCACTCACTCAAGTCAGTGTGGATAACCCCTTTGCTCCCTCGCATAAGTACATATACACACAATCCATATTAATCCACATCGTTGACTACAACTGGGTACTTTGTTATTCTTGCTGGAAATGGGAACTCAAACTCAAAACCAAACTCTATAAATCTTTAATATATTATACATGATATGATGATGACTTTTTGAGCTTCTTCTTTTCTACAATATGCCACTTTGCAGCAAAACCACCCATCCTATTATTTCAGTCCCCAATTGCCTGATGATGTTTATATGCTTATTTAAACGGTTTACATGTTGTAATGCTATATGTAATGATTACCCGAGATGGTTTCCGATTCCGGATCTAGTTTTTCCTGTGATGATGGATACTTTTTGTCCGAGAAATGTAATCCATACATAATATATCTATATATATGTGGAGAGAAAGGAGTGTTGAGTTGGGGTCGTATCATCATCACGTCATTTTCTGTTGATAATGCGTATTAAAAGCATGCCAATTTCCGATTCTCCTCTCTACTTCTCCTGCTCCACTTCTTCCTTCATACTTTCCCATTTTTTAAGTATAATAGCAGAGGTCACACTGGGAAACGTCCTCAGTGTGGAAGGAAGGCGACAGGTACACGGGAGTCAGTTCTTCAAAACTTTGTAGTAATTTATTGGATACAAAGGAATTAAATTAAGTGTAGGGATCTCACAATGCCCCACACAGGTAAGAAACCAATAACATTCCAATAATTTTTGTATCTCGACAATAATCAAAATAAAAAAAGTGATTTGTGGATAAAAATGGAATATGACAATTGTTTTTCTTATTTTCAATCATTTTATATAATCTTAAAGGTCAAGCTGGAGTGAATCAACTTGGGGGCGTTTTTGTTAATGGCCGACCTCTCCCCGACTACGTTCGAAGACGGATTGTAGAGCTAGCTTTGATGGGAGTTCGACCTTGTGACATTTCAAGACAACTTTTGGTTTCACATGGATGTGTCTCAAAAATTTTGACTAGATTTTACGAGACTGGATCAATCAAACCTGGATCTATTGGAGGATCAAAGACAAAGGTAAACAGCTATTGGCTTTTATAAAAAAAACTTGTTTGTTGTTGTTCCAAACTTGCACTTCTTGTGGCTTGAAACACCCATAAAATGCCGCAAATTTCCGATAAAATCTGGAATTCAGATACTTATAAAGTGTGTTGGTTTTTCTAGCAAGTCGCAACACCAAATGTTGTCAAGAAAATCCTTCGTCTCAAAAGTGAAAATCCGGCAATGTTTGCGTGGGAGATAAGAGAACTTCTTTTGTCACAAAGAGTGTGTGATATAAACTCGTGAGTGATACATTCATACAATAATTATCCCGTAATTAAATAATATTTGTATGCACGGCGAATGGTTTTGGTCGTATATTCTGTGATATTATGCATTTGATTAAAAAAATTGATTTAAAAAATTAAATTCAGTAAATTATTCCTAAATGAGCACAATGGGCATATTATATTAAGTATGAGATTAAAATTGATTCATTTTTTCAAGAATTCCCAGCATCAGCTCCATCAACAGAATCCTTCGGAATTCAGGATTGCTTACTGGAAACGAAGGCTCACATCACGACATGGGAAGTTCTGGACCGAATGGGGCAACCCGAACTAGTAGCAGTAGTAGTAGCAACCCTGATCACACACATCATCGACAAAGCACCCACCACCACTCAACTCGACTACCTTGCAGTTCAACTCCTTACTCAATACCAACAAACACACCTTCCAGCATAATGTCATCATTCAGAAACTGCCCCCCTTCATCCTCCCACCTGAATGATACTCATAATAAACACGCAGGTGGAATTCCATCATCACAAGGGCACTCTGCTTCCGATCCCTCATCTTGTCATAATCACGCCACCGCCTCTTTTCAATTTTCATTTTCCCAGCAATTCAATTACTTTGCTGGGCTACCATTTTGGGGAGCCCTTCACTCTGGCACTGGGAAGGGAACTGAGGTGGAGGACCATCATCCTCATAGTCATCAGAATAGGAATGGACCTGTTTGGTCTGTTCCTTTATCAGATTCAATTTCAACAAAGTTAAAGCCATCAAAGAACCACCTTCCACCCACATCATCAGCATCATCAACAGCATCTCCCTCAACATCAGGTCTGACATTTATGATGCTGGACAACGCACACAGAAAATTTCGAAGTAATAACAACTCCACAGCAAGCGATGAAAGCACAATAATTGTCACAGATGAGGATGACGAACCAACCCCTTTGCTTACATCATCCCCTGGGGGTGCCGTCAATCTATCCACAAATACTTTAGCTGAATCAAAATTAAATAAATTTTTAAGCAATCGACACCAGCATCTTATACAAAATCATCATCATCAACGTCATCAACATCAGAATCAACTTCATCACGGGATTTCCATTACCTGTCTCAATACACCCCAAAACATACCAAAGAAGGTGAAATCATTTACAATTGATGAGTTGCTGAAGCCAGACACCACTACTACTGAGAACCACAGTCATAATACTGTCAATACTGTGTCTCCATCAAAAATGGAGGTGGATGAAAAGAAAGGTAAACATGATTAAAAGTAATAATTATAATTAAAAGGTCAATGATACATTATTACTTTATCCTGTTGGAAAGTTGGAATTGTAGTAAGCGTCAGTTGAATGATTTAGTTCAAATTGCGTTCTTTATTTATTGAAATTTATGTGTTGCGAAACAATAAATAGAAAATTAATTACAAAAATGTTATTTCAGAAGAAAATGCGTACTTAACAGTAAAAATATAGTAATAATTTACGTTTTCATTGCGATAAACGTAAAAGTCTGCGGCTTTGTCAAAAATTTCTAAACACACCCACTACCCACGTCTATTCTATTTAATGTCAATAAATGGGTCAACTGTCTTGAGGTTTGCTGTAAGATAGTTAATTCACTTTAATGTGATGGAGAAATATATAGGAATAGTGTTTGGAACAGGACATACGGCGAATGGCGGATGTGGAAGCGATAAAATAAAATAGTACCACAATTTCCCCTTGCAAATTACAAGGACATAATTATTTTTCATTGAATTCAAAGTTCTCTCTAAACTTGATTTGTTTATATATATATATGTGCAGAGTAACTAGACAACTTAATAGAGACATTTTGATATATATGTATATGAATGTTTTTTCAAGACCATCATAATATATAGTTTAGAATGACGTTTTCACACAAACAGGAAATATGAATTACGTATTAATAATTTTCTGGAAGTCGATGCACTGCACTTCGCAAAATGATACATATATACAGTATACACATGGGAAAATGCGTTTTGTTTGATAACAGCCTCATATTTAATAAGTTCGTTGATAATTGGCCTGTGTGAACCATTCATTCATTTTCATTTGAGCACAAATATTGTCATACTGCTCTGCCAAAAATTTATTGACATTGACAAATTATAGTTAATTTCGGGTACAAATTTTCATACAAAGTATTATGGCAGTTTTCAAAACTAAAATTTTTCCACATATCACCCTACTACTTCTTGCCTTTCTGGCATTATTGACGGAAGGAAGGGTTGCTCAGTGGATAAATCCAAACTACGCATATCAAACAGATCCAGAATTTGCTTACTACGGAGCAAACTCATTTGAAGGATTCAGGCCTAAACGATTGGCTTTTCCGGTGAGATCCTACACAAGTGTTAAAATTTTCAATTATTTTTTTCTTAAAACTTGCATTTTATATTAGAAATAATCCATTATAATAAAACAATATGTACTTGAATATTCAGATAGAAGTACAAGACACGATAGTGAGATGCGCACCTGGCTTCAAAGCAAATCCGAACGGAGTATGTACTTACAACCCAAAGGAAGATGACTATGCAAATGCAGAGGGATAATAGGAGTCTTATTATTATAGAATGAATAGCAAATTAGCCAGCAAATGTATTAATTTTAGAATTTTGTAAATAAACATGCATGCATAAACATTTTCCAGTCATATTTTGAGTAATTTGCTACGCAAATCAGGACAGGGTTACATAATCATAGCATATCCAAAATATTTTGAAAGTTCCGTGTGTAAAGCGTTTTACTTTGTTGTTCTTCTTGGCTCTTTGAATTTCATGCATGCAACATACCGTTTCAAGCCTCATTGATTACGAAGGTCTTGTTTACTATATGGATATATATGAAACCATGCAGCATCAACAACAATGCTGCTGCTTCTCAATTCTTACAATGAATCGGCTAAAAATATTCAATCTAAATTTCATTGTTAACTGGATGATTTGGATTGCCTCTCCATATTGCAATAATTTAGTTTCAGCAACATGCAATGCACAATTGATACATTCAACATTATATCATTCACATGTCACCAGGATGTGGATGTATGATATAATAGCTATGACAGATTTTGCATCCTCTTCATTCTCAAATCAATTGTATTTTGTACTTCGATTAATCGTATACGATGGAAAATCATAAGTTCAACCGTAGCTGTAGCTAATTCAAGTTGTACGGTATAATATGTCCTTTGGTTTTTCACTTGGAGATCCCGTCCAACGTCCAACGATGAGTTGTATGTAAATTAACAATAATTCTGAATAAAAAATGGGGTATCCTTTCAGGTAAAAAATCTGTGATTTCAAATCGTCATTTGCTTCACAATTGATTTCGGTGGGGTTGCAGTGACCAGTTCACCCTTCAAACTCGAAGAGTAGAAAGCATAAAAATAGCTGTAATTGATAATGTCGGACTATACGACAGTTTCTTTACTAATTGCTTTACGCAGCATTTTACTCGTATTCATAATACTTCCCAGCCTAGCACTACACATGCCAGATTTTATTTGTCTTCCAAATCCTCCTCTTCCAGTGAAACTATCAGTGCCATTTTCAACATGCTCCGATTCTGTGAGGAGTAGCTTGGCCCAGCGGCATCCTGATCAGAACAAGAATACGGTAGCAATTCTATGCTATGCATAATAGATATTGTTCTAATTTTAAGTGTAGTTCTAATTAAAATAAATTATTGTTATGTTTAACCAGCCCGAAATCCTGCAAACCTACGGCTATCCATTTAAAACCTACAACGTCACCACAAAAGATGGATATATTCTAACTGTTTTTCGGATAACTGGCTCCCCAAAAACAAAGAAATCGAAGAGTATGAAGCAAGCAGTTTATTTGAATCATGGTTTAGGAGGAGCATCAGACACATGGAACTTTCAACCGGAAAGCAGAAATTTACGTAAGAAGCTATATATAAGATCAAATCACATTAAAACTTAATTACGATGACACAATTATGATAACAAGCTATATTCGAATTAATTTCACAGCATTTAAGTTAGCAGATGCAGGGTATGAGGTATGGCTGGGTAACTGTCGTGGTACAACATATTCCTTTCGTCATAAAAAATACAATGCGAATATAGATCTTCGCTACTGGGATTTCAGGTGAGAAATATATACTTTGTGTTTAATGCATTTTATGTAACTCCTTCCTTAATTTGAAACGATTATACTATTTCCAGTTTTCATGAGATGGGTATCCACGATTTGCCATCAGTCACGGAGAAGATTTTAGCAGAAACTAACACCCGAAAGATATTTTATATTGGCCACTCGATGGCGACGACGGAATACTTTGTTTCTTTATCTGAACTACCCGAAATGAATGATAAGATTGAAGCTGCATTCCTTCTAGCTCCAATAGCTTACATGGGACACATGAATAATGGCTTACGGCTGGTAGCCCCATTGTTAGCAACTGATGCACAGTTTCAAGTCGTGAATTTAGCACTGCTTGGAAGGTTTCAAAGTGCTCAGCAGTTTCGGCAACACTTTAAAGTTTCGCCAGGGGACCTTTGTGATCTGACTGCGACGAAATGTGGACTTTGTGACAATCTAATTTTCTTACTTTTTGGATATGATGCAGCACAAATGAACAATGTAAGACATGAATATTATGATTCAATTAAATTAAATCCAAGAATGGAAAACGAATTAAATATTTTTTTTTCCTCAGACGGAGCTACCAAATATTTTTGCCAAAGTCCCCAACAACATAGGAGTGAAAATTGTTGCTCACTACACTCAAAACATTTTAACTTGTAGATTTCAAAAATATGACTACGGTATATGGAACCTATTGCAGTACGGAAGCTTATGGCCCCCCGAGTACAGACTTGAAAATATTAATGCACCAACTTACCTCTTCTACGCAGAGCAGGACAACCTTGGACCACCAAATGTGAGTGCAAATATTAATACCCAGATTTATTCAACTATCATTATCATTATATTGTAGCATGTAATTGTTGATTTTCCATTGTTTAAATCTATACTATCTATAGGATGTAGAAATTACTGCCCGGAAGTTGAAATCTGGAGTCCTAAAGGGGAAATTTAAAATCAAAAATAAATTGTTCAACCATGCTGATTTCATCATTGCAAAAGATGCTGATAAGCTTGTATACAACAAAATTTTATCCGAGATGAAGAAATATAAAGCCTATTAAATTGGTGGAAATGCCTTCAAATGGGCTGGTAGCTGACATCTAGAACAGCTCATAAGTAATTATGTGAATGCTTGATGGATTTGCAAGAAATTATTATTATGTGAATTTAAAAGTCAATAGTAAACATTCTGTTACACTTTTCAATGTTAAGATTGACTAGATCAGTTAAAAATGTATCAATGCCTTCATAATAGTAGCAAGGTAATGTATGATTAATAATGCTTCCAAATAGCTGTCGTGGAATGCAAGTTGAGTTTTAAGAAAAAATCTGAAATTCCCATCACGTTTAATTATAATTTACAGCATCAGCTCGATCATTTTTATTCCGGGTTATAATCATTTTAATCAAACTGTAAAAATACATAAATGTAGCAATAGCGTGTACATTGTGATTTAATTTCACTTATCAGAAACATACCAAAAAATTCATTCAACTTTACTGTAACAACACCAAGGCCAAAATTGAAAGATAGTTATATTCATGTAGCATTAATTACTTGACGGCAGCAGAGAATACTGCATATTTTAGTAATTATTGTTTTGGTGGGTTATCCGAAAACAAATCTTCTTTCCTAAGATACGCCTTATATACTTACTTACTCTACACCACCGACAAAAAAACTATACATAAAATAATGATCAACATGTACATAATACCTTGCAAACCGGATACCTTTCATAATATACATAATTGTATTTCAATCATCAAACGATGATTTCCCACAATAGCTATTTAGCACGGATAATTACAACGATACAACTTGTCTTATTCCGCCTAAAAAATCCGCCTTTACAACTTTTCAGAAACAAACAAGACAAGTCAATTAATCAAGTCATTCTGTTAAACTTAAAAATTACTTATTTTCTCACAGGTAAACTTTTTTTTAACATCTTTCATTGATTTCATGTAAATAATTATTAAAATTATTTATTAACAATGGTAGATAGTTATTCATCCATATATCCATACATACATACAATCATTATACATAACACATTCAACATGATCAACTTGAAAAAATACATAAATGCTACAAACTCTTAAAAACAGCGTCCGACCTTATATCTAAAATGCATGAAGGTTTTTACATGTGCAACACAAAGAAGCACAATACAATCAACTCAATGCACAAAACTGTTTATAAACTCCAGCTTTTCCCCGTTTCAGTTGTGTCATTGAAGAGGATGTTGATCTGGCCGGAGTACAAAAGGCACTTCTTGCCAAGAAGGCTAGGGGAGCCGAGATACCTATGGATCATGATATCAGCCTT
The DNA here is from genome assembly GCA_964034955.1 of Orchesella flavescens. Lineage (NCBI taxonomy): Eukaryota > Metazoa > Arthropoda > Collembola > Entomobryomorpha > Orchesellidae > Orchesella > Orchesella flavescens. Next base: position 21,817,284 of record OZ035957.1, on the reverse strand, counting down.
TTGTCCCTTATACACATTTTCCACTTCAAAGGTAACTTCTTCATGCTGAGATTTAAAGAGATTGCCCACAGCCGAGGAGGCATCTTGACTGGGCTGCTTCTTTGCCATGATTTTTGGCAAAATGTATTTCTGGCCACTAAAGTGGTCAATCATGGTCACACGATAGTAGTCAGACTCTTCAGTAGGGGTGGGAGGAACAACTACTGCTGTTTCTTCGACAGCAGCCCCATTATTATTTTCTTCCTTGGGTTTCTTGTCTGTGTCAATGAGCTCGTCACCGCCGGAAGTCTGTTGCTCAGCGGGAGTGACAGCAACTCTCTCTCCATAAAGGCTGTAGTTGGACTCATCATCCGTAGAAATATTTCCCTGGAACCAGGAGTGATCTTCGGGAAAGCACAAGTACGCTGTACCTTGGGCATCCACTTGAGTGACGGGGCTGGATGACAACCTCATAATAGAACGGCGTCGGCGTACCAAAGGCATTTTGCTGCTGCTGTTGATATTGATGCTTGAACTACTTTGTGAGGAAGTAGATGAAAAGTCGGCTTCAATCATTCCTTATCGGTTGAGGATAGTTGTCGCTTTTACGACTTTGTGTATGTAGATAGATTCTACTTTTAGTTTGTGATAATTACAAGGAAAAATCACTTGTTTTTGGTTTGTTGCAGGCACAAGCTATATTTAAATAGCGAACTGGATTTTGCTTTGAAATATAACAGCTTAAAATCAAGTCACTTGGGTCTGGGTGAAGTCTATCAGGTTAATGTCCCGATCGTTGTTCCACAAAATTATAAGTTGGTCTTACTCGCTTGGAAGCTTTTTGGCAACTGTGAGTGGAAACGATGATGAGTCGCGTCTTGGTCTTATGATGATGAATGATTTCTTTGTAAAGGCAGCTATATATGTATGCTCTCGCTCTATTACTTCAGTCTCGTCTTGCGTAACGTAGCGTAAATTAGAGTGTCTTCTTCAGCTCAACACGTTTACTGACTGGCTGCAAAAAGAGGTCTGTTCTCTGCCTTTGGGCTTCTTGGAATATTCCTTCTCTCTGTTTAGGCAAGATGAGGGTAAGCTTGACTTGGCAGCTCAGCTTGGTATTTTCCACAGGAAAGGTTCTACGGAAAATCACACAAAAAAAGGTTCAAATTAGTCCTTCTCCCTTTATAAGTTGGAGTTTCCTTCTGAAGGAGCATCCAGAATGAGCAAAGTGCATAAAATGGAGGTTTGCTTGCGGGCATGGGCATATGTTTTCACAGATGTACTTTATTACTAACTAAAATTTCCTTTAATGTGAATGCAACGGAACGTTTTTTTTGGTCTGGAGAATGTTCTTCTTGTTTGTTGTTTTGTCATGTTATATTTTATATATTCATGCTCATCTATTTTTTTCTGGTTGGTGTCCTACAAAGAAACAAAGCTTCTAACGACAACGGCTCGACTGCACTGCACTAGCTGGTATCGCTGTGCAGCTGCTTGCTCATTCTCGTGTTTTTACTTTACTCAAAGGAAAAGTCGGAGGCTCAAAATAATGTGCTTTTAACATGTGCAGCTCATGTACCTAAAAGACAAGTCAACAACCACAAAACACATCAGTAGTAAGTAATATTATTATGCGGAGAGTTTATTTCTGGTATCAGGCCAAGCCAAGCCAAAACCATTTCCTCGACCAATAGGTATCCTAGCTTGGGGGGTGTGCTGGCTAATAATAAAAGATACACTACTAACCAAACCCTTACCGACTTGATATACAGTATGCATCTTTTCATAAATTAAAAGGAAATGAACCTAAAAGGGAAAATTTTATTTCTCACGTTCAAGGTAATTTTCCATTCTCAATGCCGGACTGATGCACGTGCAGCAGAGGAACTTGCTTTAAAACCAACTAGATCTTAATGTAATATGTATATTGTCATCTTTTTACGCATTTCGCGTTTATGATTTTTTCAACGCCCCTAAAGTGTTTATGTTCTTTGAATTTAATTTTCACAATATGCAGATTCGTTATAACAAGTTGCAGATTGCAGAACAATTATTTTAACAACAAATATATAACGTTTTTTAAAAATAAATCTCTTTATAAACAACGATGTAAACATTATGGGTGTGATTCACACGTATTTAAATTGCATCATGTTGACACACACGTTACTTATTTTATCTTGTTTTGTTATTGATGATGAATAAGCGCATTCGAGAGTGGGGGGCAAGTACCTTTTTCAATAATTCCAAAGATCATGTAAATGTAAATGCCCCTTCATGGAAACACAAACAAGAAGTGTATTTGGATTTTGTAATGTAACCCAAGTCGCTTTATCTCTATACCAAACACTTAAGCTTATCCATTTTCAAGCATTTGGATTCCAGATATAGAGATACACATTCCATTTTGAAAAGTGTTGCATTTATTGATTGTAATATATCGGTATATCGGTATATCCATATATTTCTTTCTAAAGTTCTATCGTGGAATTGGAACTTGAACCGTAGTCAAGAGCTCCTGCCCATTTTTTAAAAGAAAGATTGGGTTGCATAATCTAGTTCGAACCAGTTGCATCCACTTTGAACGAGAATATGGGAGACAGATAGATTGTGCGTAAGAAGGGATAATACCATACGATAAGAGAGATGAATGCATATTATGCGTACATTACATTCATGCGTGTTTGTCATTTGGTGGTGTGACATCTAAAAATTGTCACTGTCAAGTTGCATACGCACAGAAACACACGCACACGCGTGTGTTCTTAATTATCACTTTTTATCAGGCCGAGGTCAGAGCTAGGGAGCCGCTCCTCTTCTTCTTCTACACTGTGTACGTAGTTATGCATTATGCTTCTCATCTCAAGTGTTATTTTGGTTCACGTTTCGCTTACCATGAATGAAAAATGAATCAGGATAAACGTTTCTGGGATTAGTAATGTACAAAAGAAGTAAAAGATGATGTAAAATGTAAACGAATGGGGAGCTCATCTGATATGCAGCACGCACATCTCATCCGCTGCCAAAATATATTGAAATGTGTATATAGCTACTTCCCTCTTCCTAGTTCCAAACGGATAACATTCATCTGATCTGACGAAATCAAACGTTTCCAGGATGTAAATATATTGTAAACATAAACAAGATTGACCTGATAAATGTTTTAATAAAAAATGTCATGTGATATAAATGATATGTAATGCGTAGAATAGTTATCCAGCCAGTCTCAGCCTGCCCCATTCCAATGCGAGACAAATGTAATCTTTCAACTTCAAACATTCCGAAACATGGAAATGTGCTTGAAATCAACAGACTACAAATGCGTCAGCAAAACCATAAGTCACAAGGCACACGTCCTTTTGTAAGCCAAAGAATTTCCCAATAAAACCAAAGCATAACAGAGCTCAATGAGCTGCAAAATATGTTTCTTATCATCTCTGCATATTTGTATTGATTTTGAGCTAGTTACAAGATTACATATTCTGTATACTTATTCTCATAAAAAAAGAATCCCGACAATGATTAATGCGAATTAAGTTTTATGATTCATTTTACATTCCTCTAGTCTCACTTAATCATTCTTACACAAAGTACGAAGTACAGAGTGCAATTCCAAATCAAGCCAAAAAAGAAAGAGGAGCAGTGCCATCATGAGCAGACACAAAAATTTGTACTTGATAAAGCTAGCAATATAATACTAATCCCATTTTAGATTTGATACATACACTTTTTTATTTGATCTTTGCATCGGAAATTGTACCGATGACTTGGATGGACTTTTGTCTGTCGTTTTCTGTCTTGCTGGAAAAATTCATGCTGTTTGGTGTTAACTCAACATTTGAATAATTTTTTTCTCTCAAGAAAGTAACACCAAACCCACGACGTGCCCCAGCCACAGATGAAGGCGAAAATAAATGTTATCAGGACCAGGTTAGGAATTGGCCTGTGCCTCTGATTTTTATTGCTTGACAAGAGGGCAAAGGTCGACAAGACTCTAAACTCAAACGGGGAAGAAGCAAGGAAGAAACATTTGCAACATCATATCTTATTCATATCAACCAAATTCGTTAGCTGGAATCTTAACAACTTTGGCGTAGTAGCCTTTGTGGTTTGGTTTGGTGTGATGGTTCGTTAGATATGACCATATTTGTAGTGAGATGAAGATGACACAAAAAATCCCATTTTTAAGTTTTATTACGAAAATAAATCAAAATGTAGACTTCATTCCGTATAGCCAATGACAAAGAAAGAAGTGGTAGGCTGGTGTACATTACAGCGGGATATATATACACTAGTTGTGGTTTGGAATATGGTGATATGAGATGAGGTCCAAGGACAACTAGCCCATACAGCTTCTTTCTTATTTGAGAAATATAATATAGCAATTTGCAATGACAAAAGTATTATGGAGATATACGAGCTTTAAAATCTTTATCATCATCCTGTTTACTTTGTTTGGAGACAAATTCATGTAGACTGTAGTCCCACATACTTTGCACTTCTTAATGAACAGGATTGTCCACTGTTTATAAAATTCAAGAAGAAGAAAAAACAGAAAGTTATACGCATGGACATTTGTCACGTATACGCCAATTTGTGTCTTATTCTTGTAATCATGTAATCACGTAGCCAAATCTCAACCGTTTTAATTTTTGCATATAAAAGAATACTGATTACGATCCCACGTGTCAGCTAACTTAGCTGAGCTAAGGTAAATAAACAAAGATGAAAATCATTGAAACAATTAGCAGCTGTTTTACACTCCAAAATCATTATACAAACACGAAGTGTGATGGAATGTATGAAGACGGATTTGGATGTTTTCACAACGGTTTAAATGTAAAGGCGTAGAACGGGCTGTTCTCTTCGCTTTGTGTTTACAATTCTCCAACGCAGTTGGACAGCTATATACATAATATTTACGTTGGAAATGTTTAACAAGGTTGTTATTGTTATGTCTTAATTCCCTTCCCGACCCCTTCTCATTTTGTTATGCGTTATATGTTCGTACAGAACTGCTACTACATTACGACTTCCGCACTGATCTCTTTGATTAAGACGTAGTTGAATCTTGTAAACTGTTTTTCATTTGAAATCGCAAAGTAACAAATATTTTACTTGTATTATTTTCCCCAATAACATTATTGACCAACAATCGTTTTCTTTCAGAACTTTAAAAATCTTGCTATTATATCAAAACTCTTTTGACAGTTAATTGCAGTTAGGCATCCCAAATTACATGTAATTTGATCACGATGGGCGTTATTTTCTTGTGCCTGGGGTCGTCGAGTCAAAACGTATGTATGTATGAAGTGTCACAGAAGATTAATTTAGAGATTAAAATTTGATTAGAGTTGCAAAATACCAAAATATATACCTATATAACATTTATGGGGTGTTATGAACATGCCCATTAATATTAATATTGCACAAAAAAACTATAGGATGTTCATATTCAATATATATTCCACTTGTTGACTCTTAAATTAATTAATGGACGATATGATAGGATTCAGGAAGATAAAAGTTGGTCCGCTCGCTTACGTTTGCCAATTAAAAAATTCTTTCAAAATACGATGGTCCCAACGTAGTAATATTTCATATCCTATTCATTCAGAAAGTCATATTGGAAGAGATGTTATATTAAATATTTTTTGTACGTAAAACCACAGCGTAATTTAGTACTGACAGTCTGGAGCCTTTTAAACCTCCAACCAACCATTTTAGTAGTGGCCCCTGGCCCAGTTTGTTTTGTAAAAAATGTGACCATCTCTTTCTCCCTCTCTCTGAGAACAAGCTCTTCCGTACAACTTTAATGTGTAAGCAGTTTTTGCAGATGCGATTCACAGATTAAGATGAATGAATGGGAAGCTCGAGCTGAGGTCTGAGCTGCTATTGGCTAACTTGCTGGACCATCTTTATCAGATCCTTCCATCATCATATTATCATCTTCCTCTTTCACCATGCAAAAAACGTTGATATGAATTGAAGCTTGTAATGAAACAGGCGATAAATCTCAACCAAGTAAAGTAATGCGCACATTAAATAAATTAATAGCTAGAATAATATTCAGAATATTTTTTCAGCAACAAAAACTTTTCGCAACATCCCAAAGTATGTATTTTCGTCTATTAACTACATATTGCTCACTTGACACAGTTTTCCCAAATAAATCAACAAATCAAAGTCAATCAAAAAATCAAAATCAAGATTAACCAATTATATTATAATCTGTAGAGCAATAGCATAGAGTTGCTAAACTAATTCTCTCCTTTCTTCAATTACGAAACATGACAAAGGGAAATTTTAAAATAACGGATTTTGTTAAAATAGGTTTATCTTATAATCTTATATACATACATAAGCACAACTTCAAGCCAGCAATGTTGTGTAACAGTGGCTGAAATCATATAAAAAAGGATCAAAAGTGGGCTGGAGATAATCAGGTCAGTAGAATCAAAATATGTATGGATGAAATTTATTTTCATTTCATTGCAACATCTTCAATTTGATCTGACGCAAATAATACTGACTGTTGTTAGGATTTGGGCCCCTGGTCTGGTTGTGAATAATATAATGTTAATAGCAGTTATGGTTCATTCGTCCTTCAAACGCTCTTCACTATTAAAATAATATTTTGAAGATTGAAAAAAGAGCCTCAATGAATGTCTTCCGTTATTTCAACTTTTCAATAGTGCCCCAATAAAAAAGTCATTATTTACAAGGATTTAAAAAGTGATGAAAGCCTCATCTTTCTTCAACACTACTTTCTTTGTATGTATATGTTATGATATGAATTGTCCAGTAATCTCACCTCATCTAAAGGTCTAATCTGGATTCAATGTCAGGGTTATTTTCTGATAGTTGACTCAAATTGATGAATCTTCCAAAACACACTTGTTCTCTTTGATTAAGCTAACTTTATGCTATCGCATGTTATTTTGTGGAGTGTTTTGACGTAGACTCAACTTTTAAAAATGTTCTACAAGACAAGCCGGATTAAGTGTTATCATCAATGTGCCTACATATTTATGTGCCCAAAAAGAGATCCACCGGACCTAGTAACAACTATTTTTATGTTGTCTATCTCCATCTCGATCATCACACCTTTTCCTAAGGTTGAAGGTTGGCAAATGATAAACTTATTGGGATATATGTATTGGTTTTATAGCTTCACTGCTGCAGACATTGCAAAAAAATTATTTGGGAGGATATCTATATCTTAATTGAAGATTTCAAAATTCATGTCACAGTGGCACTGGGCCATACCAAAACCAATTCACCCAGCCAAAACTAATCCCTGCATGGCTTTTTATCTCTATCAAAATGAGACAGTCAATTATAAACATGGTCTTTCGTAAGATGTGCTAATCTCTCGTTTAAATATTCCAGTACGAGCATGAAATGCAATGCATCGCATCAAAGTTTTGATGATAATGTGGTGCTTATATTATGTTAATTTCAATTTGAGCTGAGATGATACTTATAGCTGGAGTGAGATAAATGATGTTGTGCAGGACCATACAAATACAAGCAGAATATAAGTACATACATATGTTTTAAGTGAAGCATGTCGTCGTCAGTCGAGGATCAAAATTTAAATTGCAACGTGACCAACATATAATATCCATCTATGGACTTCAGTTTTAGTTGATATTTTATGTGCGTTTTTCTTTGCATTTCATCTAAATTGACTGATTGGGTAATCTGCCTGGATTTAAAAGAAAAGCCTTGACAGCCTGACAGATTCACCTCGGCCTAGCCTATGACATTTCTCAGATTGCAATACTAAAGCTGGATAACTCACAGTTTTATAGTGCATTTTTAAATTTTCATTGCCAAATTTGGTTGTGTTTGCGCAATTGCAGCAGTGTGGAATGTACTGGAATGGACTTTGCTCACTCAGCACCAAAAAAATGTACATCCATATCACATCTACATGAATTTACAAATAGCAAGTTAGTTGACGCGATTAAAAGATGTGAGAAGGCTTGCGCAATCATAAAACGAATAATTTTATCACTTTCGACTAATTTTTTTTATTTGGACATTTTAGATTTTGGGAAAGACAGAGGGACAGATGCATTCATAGTTCATAGTCATATGTGCTATCTTTGTGTGTACGTGTCAAAACATTTTTAAGGATGATTTCAGAGACATCATATGCACAGCAAACCATCATCTGAGTTGGAATTATTGATATCACATAATATGAAAGTGATATTGATATGATTCATACGAAAATTGAATATGTTCATTTGATATTCACAGTCACACCTAAATTTTTGCAAATTGTCTGCATCTTCCATGACTTATCCATTACATTTTTTGCAATATCCCTTTTATCTCACATTTTAACACGTTAAACATGCAATTTAACAATGCACTGCCTTGTACTGACTGATATTGAGATGGAGGAGTTGCAAAAATGCATTTTATTTTATGTTTGCATAATTCAAAGGCAAGAGAAGGTGAGCGAGTGAAAAGTGATGATTGAGTTACTTTGACATGTTTAAAAATTGCCATTTTCAGCTATTCAGCTGGGCTACCATCCCCTTCTAATTTTGTGGTTGTTGGAGTTTCCACCACCAAAAATTATGAAGCACCTGTCTGTAGCTGCAGCTGCGATGACATAATATCATTGTAGTTTCCTTGAATTTGAATGAAGTGAAGGATACATCTAATAGCAATTCGTATATCGTATAGTTAATAGTATATCTAGCTCATTTGCAATTTGCTTTGGGTATAGGGCCGGCCGGTTTTCCTACGGCTACACATTACGATACTGATTACAACTTTACAACAACCATTTTTGTACTTTTATCAGCCAAATATCTATGCATTGTGTTGCTATAAAAATGCATTGAACACGACAAAAAAGTCGAAAGCAGATACTTTAGCCCCATTAACCTATCATTTTAAGAGTGATCTATTGCATAACACGTAATTAGGCACTAAAGCTAAAACCAGTTATTCAATTAATTACCCGCATAGAATGCTATTTTGAATTGCCCCTATTATCCTTGGAATCACGATCAGAGTTATAGTCATAGTCATGTGAATGAAATGAATGAATGGTTGATAAATTCAAATTCTGATACTAATGCGCAATTTATCACCATGTTTTACTCGTTTTTTTTACAAACCTCTAACATACCACTTGTACTTTTAACAAGCATCACTGTTAATTGTTGAGAAGTACTTGTAGTTGTCAAATCTTCTCCCAGTCAATGATTGGAGTTCGCACTTTAAATATTTACATTAATTGGGTCTGTTTATTATCATCATATGACTATGACTCCTGTACTTTGACTTTGATACAAATTTATGAATACAAATACAAAAGAGAAAGAATGAGAACGGATGCAAATGTTGATACTAATGATATGAAATGACAGTTGATGCATTTTTACTCTATGCTGCTTCAGCATCTCTACTCTCTACAAATGAAATACCAATTTAACAAATTACAGCCGTCACCAGTCACCACCACCTTTATTATTTGCATCACTTATGTAGTCACTCTATTATCACTGTGTCTTGTCTCCAACATCTACAACCAAATCCAGTCCAGTCAGCCAGACTAGACGGAATTTGCATAGGCACGTATTGGTATTAGTAGTAGGTACTACTAACTACTACATTGCACGATTGCAGACTTAGTTGCAATTCTTAAGACAAGAAGACATGGAACCAGTATAAAATCATAAACTAAAGTTTTTTTTATCATCTGGAAGAACATATTCATCCTTAGATACGACCTACACGGGAGTCACCTTAAAAGTCAAATTCAAATTGAGAATGCATCTTTGATATAAATGATATTTTTATTAGCAATATCTTATGCATTTTTGCAGACGTAGACTATGGCCCGGTCGGGCTTGCAATAATCTGATCAACAGAGAAAAACCTGATATGAGCGTTGATATATTATACTCCACTCACAACCTCGATAAAGATGAATGAATTTTTGGACTCTCGAATTTGTGTTCTGAATTTACTTACTGCCAATGATAATGATGATAGGTAATAGCTATTACTACCACGTCAATCAATCAACCAAACTTAGTTGCATGCTGAGCAGGGTTTAAAAGTTTGAAACATGTCTGCCAAAATGTAATCCCTGTCTGAAATCAATATCACCGTTGGGAAATGCAATGACAAAACCGTGTGGGATCTTTTAAGCCAGAGCAGTTGATGAAAACTTGATGATTTTTTTTTTTGAAATTTGCAATTTTTTTAACATCTATTGCGTTTTATTGGAAGGAATGCTTGTTGTGTTGTAAGTGGGTATCAAATTTACCAATCTAAATTCCATATTCGTTTGTATATCTTTTTTATGAACTCCAAGCCATATTTTTTCACCTTAGGATATTGGTTTGTAGCAGACACCATAGGCGTATATATACTAATCTTTCAGTTTAGTTTATCCTTATTTGAAATATGGCTAAGGTTTGGATTTCATGGCTCGTAAATCAAGAATGGAAAAGGAATGATCTCATCCCCCAAGATAGAACTTGATATGATTGTATTATCCCACCTTTTCCAACTTGATGATGGTTCTACTGGTCAGTATAATCGCTGGGAGCGTTTTATAGCTAGCAAAACCCCATAATCCATGTGAGATTTTTTTTTGCAATTAAAAGTGGTGATGCGCTGGCTCTCGTTTTACAAGAGGAAAGCTTGAATGAGTGGAATTGTTCTGTTCTGTTTGGCAAACGTCAATTTTGCAAGTTTTGATGACGAACGGTTACAGAAATGGGATGAATAATAAGAGCATTTCTATTTCTGCCGCATGGTGATAATGAACAATGGCTTTGGTTGTATTAAAATTTGCAATATGCATAGATAATGTTGTCCTATTAGTATGCGCATTATTAATGGAGTGAACAACTGTACCACTCATACATATATAAAAAGGGCATCAATAAAAGCAATAAAAAATTCTTGCTATCTCCTCTCCACTACTGCTCACTTTCTGCTCATGTAAGTGTTGTACTTTCGTGGCATGCCTGCCCTTCTATTCCACAAAGAATAATCCTGTTTCTAGAGAGATCACTCGACTGACTCGACTCAACATGCCAGACTTGGTGGAGTCGTCCACACCGCATCGCATACATATCAACTTAAGGCTATATCATACCTATGCCGCCTAATCCACCCGCCTCATATGCTTTGCATATGTTCCCTCGTCTTCGATTGTCAGTTTTACACATTGCAAAGAAACTGTGAAGTCAGGAAAGGTGCTGTGAAAACAGGTGAACGGAGATAAGTTAGCTGAAGAACTGGTCTAAACATTAGTGCATTAAATTGCGTGATTGGAAGTCTATTTACGTCAAACGACGGGGTAGAAGTTTAAGAAGGTAAATGTTCATTTAACTATATGCATTTTATAACTGAAAGAATCCCGTCGTTTAGTGTGTTAACATCACTAAAACATTAGCAAAAGTGGTCAGAAATGTAGTTTAAGAGTTGCTCTTTACGATCTCCCTTCAAGTTAGCCTTCGAGAACCTCAACAGTGACGTTATTAACTAATTTCCCACTATGTATAAAACTCAACAATTTATCACGTCTTTTGGCAATTTGGAGATGTTCATTCATTGGTCATCTGCTGATCTAATGGGGTTCGGGGGTTGAGCACAGAGTGCAAACAAAGGTATTCCCTTAATATGATTAAAGCAACATATAGAATGTGCACTGTCATCTTAAACCATATTATAAAGATCCACTTACGGTCGTGTATCATAAATATACGGTTGGTGCTCCCTTGTATTATGATTAGTAGAGCAACTTTTATGATCTATAAAAGCAATGGAAAAATTTCAATGTACATATGTAAAATATCTACCTAACCGTGTGGTTTTTATCCAATGCCAATAATCCAAATCCTACTCAACTGACGTCTGTTAGCAAAAGAAAATGCTTTGTTGATAAATACCAACCGACTCAAGTCTTCTTCTTCTACTTTTCAACTTGATCTGAACTTGTCAAGATAGAGCTAACGCAAATACCTACCCATATCATACAACATAGATACAAGATGCACCTAAGATACATATTGGTAGGTACATATATAGGAAGGATAGATAGGCATACTATATTGTGAAAGGATGTCCCGTCGTCGGTATCCCGGTAGGAAACGGACGGACTTTGGACTCGCAATTAATCCTCATCTAAACCTTATTCTATACTATTATGATGTGTTCCTCTTTTTTGTTCCTTTCAATCAAGTTAAAAAAACACTGCATTTGTGTATTTTTTTCCCTATTCAATGCTCCTAATGAAAAGCACCACAGGCCAAATTACATTTTTTTAAAACGTCAAAAAAATCTCAAGAACAACCAACAACACTCGGGCTAATTTTTTTCTTTGGAGCAGAATATGGCAGGAGCTTGTCGGACGTGTTCGGTGTCTTTCTCCTTCCCAATTTCTCTGGAAGACTGCTAGTTTTCCTAAGTATGTAATAGGCAGGTTACCCCGTAAGTACAAGTATGTAGGTATATATTAAGGAAGGACACCATTACCATACAATTTAAGATTGTTGAGTTTGTCCCGCAGGCTATTCTATAAGACCGAGCCAGCAGGGCGTAACTCATTTTTTTTTTAAATATTGGGATAGTCATCCTCAGCAGCATTAGCCAAGTCTAAAAATGAAGATGATGACAGTACCATGACCATCACTTACTTGTGAAATTATGGATTTTTTCATTACTGGAAAGTCGGGAAAATAATGATATGTTATATGGAATACGTAAGTGCGCAAATTTACATGTATTTTTTGACATAATACATCTTCAAGAATGTTTTTGCGTTGTTCCCAGGCTTGATTGAAAAGTTGGTAAACATCCTGATTTGCCAACCAGTACATGCATGTTAGCATGTAGCAACAGTCATGACTCATGATTGAAAAAAAATGTTGCCCCTGCCGATGCCCAAAGACTACAGCTTACAACTCAATCCAGAATGATGCCTAGAAGCCTAGAGGTCACATCTTCACACACACAATGTGGATGATAGTCGGGAGGAGTGAATGTCCGTGAAATAATCAAGCACAAACATATATCCATAATTGAGATTGCAGAATCTCAAAAATGCATGTAATTAGGTAGATATATGAGATGCAAAAACAAAATCATTATCTTTAGCAGAGAAAATATCCCACTCGTCCCAACAACTTCTACTACTTTCTTGCATGCATACATCATGCATGCATTGTACTATTACACATCAAGGTATTAGGTATGCACATATGTAATTACGGAAAATTACTCCTTGCCCTCTTCTTTCCTTCTCTGTTTTATGTTCGGGATGGTCATCGTTTGCCATTTTCAGAAGAACTCTCTCTATCTGCTTTTTCTTCTTCTTAAAACCGTAGTATTACAACCAGAATCACAAACTGCATTTTTATTTATTATAATATTGTGAAGCAATGACTACGAAATCATATCATGACTATAAAAGTCACAATGAAAATTCAATGAATGAATGATTCTTGTGGTTCATTGAATAATAGTAATATACTTACCTAGAAATAATTCAATTGTTTTGCCTCTACCAAAAGGTCATTTAAAAAAGCTAGAGGCAATTTAAGAGGAATAGGCTGTTATACTACTTTTCGATTTACCATACGATTATATTATAAAAATGCAAGCGTCAGCAAAGTCCATTTGCGAACAAAGTACTGAACTTTGCTCTTATTCGAGAGACGAACGTTTTTCGTCGGCACTCTTCGTTGAAAAGCACTAGTACTATCAACTGCTTTGCTTCTGAAGAAGAGCAGACACTGACTCATTACGAGTTCAACAGGGATACATATATTACATATGAATATTATATGCATATAGGTATCTGTCTATCTATTAGTCAAAGCAGACATAGGAAAATTGATATATGAAGAGAATTCAAATGGTGCAGAAAGGAAATAATGTCTGATAAAGTCTGTTTTGACTTGCAAACATTTGTATAGTATATGTTTGCTACGTAAGACATTCATGAGAAGCCAGTAACGTACCTGTAACTTGGCATCTTTCAGTTGTACTATTAAATGCTACTGCTACTACTACTGTGTACAAGAGCATTATTAGAGCCAATTATGAGCATTAAGGTACTTGTCGCCTCTTGTAATTCTTATCTTTGAAATCTGTAACTGCTTCAGCTTTCTAGATAAGCATACGTCAATGATCGTTTTTTTTTTGGCTGCCCCTTGCATCCTGTTTATTATGCACTTTTGCCTATTATAACTGTTCTTAGCTAAGTTATTGAGTGTTAACTAGGTTATAATTCAATAATTTTAGCTTTAGCTTACCTTTCTCAATTTTTGCAAAAATCCTTTTCACATAAAAAATATAAAGAGGATACTGGACTGGAGGAGCACCGGTTTTGTAAAAAGTCACTACAGTTCCTTTATTAAAATGTATGCATGTATTTTCCAGGATTTCAGTCACAAAATAAAAAATCCACTTTTTGATTCGTTGGGTTGGGATGTATCTGCAGTTATAAATTCTGCAAAGTTTTTAATGAGAATCTGAAAAGATAACTGTTTGTTCAAAAGTATCGCTTCTGGCTCCACACCTGCCTAAAAACAAAGGCAAACCACAAAAACTGGCTAACCTATAGTAAATTTACTGCAAGGCTACTATCTAATGAATTGAACTGAATGACTGAGCTCTGCCTGCCGTTGTCTGTCTGGTTCGTCAGTGGCTGCTATACTGAATCGTGCGAATCTTGTTCTTCAGTTTCTGCCTACCTAATCTATCGCATCGTAGTTGTATTCTTTGCGGAGTGAATGCATGGGAACTTGGGACTGCCCTGGCACACGATAAGCAAGCAAGCATATTATTCTCATGCTCATTGTATGGAGGAAAATGGAAACTAGCAAAATATTGTGTTGCGGAATGATGTTGTGCGCTAGTCGGTCGGTAGTAACATCCATATATCCATACAATGCTTTAGGTGGATGTGGATATGCTAAAAGAAAGGACAGAAAAAATACACGTTTTGTATTTTTTCCTCTTTGTATTCCATCCATATGCACAAATACCAATACTGAACTTTTTTTGTGTTCTCTATCCTCTTTTTCTCTACATTACCTTCTATTTACTCATAGATTCTAATGCGATTCTGCTAAAAACACGCTATTGCTTTGCAATTTACGTTGTAAGTAGGTATCCTATAATGCATTGGATGTCGGATATGTTAGATTGGATCTGTTACAACATGGACCAAGTACATGAATTCTAGAAGAAGGATGCATTCTTAGCAATTTTTTATTTACACAAAACTTGTGATTTCCAGCCCCATTATTTATGCATAATGGGATTCCAGACGTTGAGACATCATATATGCCTAAATCCTGAATTATTCAGAGACGATGCTGATAAATCCGAGTAAAATGTAAGTACAACGTAAAAGATAAAATGGAAATAGATGCATTCACGAAAGTCGACATCTTGTAGCTTAGAAAAGATGCTCATGAATATGTATTGGAAGATGAGCTTCACTGGAACATGCCAGTTCCATTTAACATTAAGAAAAGTAATCATTGTACTTGTCTTAATATACAAAAACATTAGTGTGGGCGAGTTTTCTAAAATTTGAGAGTGTGAATGAATGAGGGCGTGAAAAACATGAAGAAATTAGTGATTGAAGTGTGGCATTTTATGTAAAACGTTTATGACATCAATTATCTATATTTTTCTTGGAAAATTTGGAATTCAATTAAGTCATTATCGTAGCTTTCAATGAATATGGAATCAGCACTTCGACTGGTATCTTGATAGTTTTCATTTTCCAACCGGGCTGGAATAATCCAGAATAGCAATACAGTTTTGAACAAGCCACAATGCGAGTCTATTTTTGTAGTGATGTTTGGACTCCTCCATAATTCATGAACGCCTTTTGATTAGTCTATAACCACGAGGTGTTATAGAACAAAAAATCATGCTGATTGCGAATTCTAATCATGAATTGCTATTTAAATAGTTTCATGCAGTTGGATGGGCTTAAAATGAAGCTTTACTTTGTTCTGGTAATGTGCATTATTGATAATGCTGCTGAATTTATTTGTATTAGTAGATAAATTTGAATACGATATCTCACCTCGTATAGATAGATACGATAACTAACTATAAATATCATCATCATCATATTATTATATCACTAATGAAAGAATAAATTTGTAATTGAAAGTGATGTGTCAATATAAACTCACAGAATTTCACTATACCATATATCCTATATCATAATAAATTTTTAAACAATAAGACTAGATATATGTAAATGTTATAGCTATATAGCAAAAGGATAATAAAAGTAGGTATGGGTGGGTGCGTCAACTGGACTATGGACTGATACCATAAAGGGACGCCGAATCAAAAAGTTAATTTGACTGAAGTGCATTTTTTAAGGATATAAGGCGCGATAATAGGTCCTAGTGGAAGAATCATTGTACATCCTAGCCGTTCAGAGACAAAAGCTGGAAATAAATTTTATAGGCATACATCGCTGTATATGATTTTCCTTGTTGCATGCCGAACCAGATAAATTGCAACAATAATACAGAACTTTTTTATTAAGTTGCAAACTTTATGTTTTTACTGGCTTTGCTTAATCAGAAAGAAAACCACTTTTGCGACTCTATATCGTGCTCTCATGTTGCATTGCTTGAGTTGATGTATAGAAGCATTCAATTTCAATATTTGCAAGTCGCTGGGCAAAGTGGGTCTTTCTGACGTGGCGTGATGCGACTGCACTGTAATAACTTGATACTGGTACTGGCATGCATATTATATACATACATACATATGCTCACATACTGATAAGTATATTATGTGGCTGACCTTGAGCCATGATCATAAATTCGTCTCTCTTGTTGGTTTTGGTTCTAGTCACACACTTATATAAATGTAAGTCATCTGGTGTGAAGAGAAGATAAAGTTAATTCCTACACTTAACTCAATTTGGATATTATGGCATACGTTTGCACATGTAGAAGTAGCTAAGAAAAGAATTTGGAATTGATGCGATGTCTTCTCTTCTTGAGTTGTAGATTTCGTTTAATAGTCAGCAGAAAAATAGTTTCGCAATGTTGGATGTTTTTCTCCAACCCGTTTTCTAAAAGTTTCCCTAGCTCTTCTCCTCACATAACATGCATATTTTCTATAATCCTTCGCAAGTTTAAATCAAGGCCTTTCTAAACTGATGTCATGATTATCATTATGCCATATGTCATGTCACCCAAACGGGTGGATATGTTGAGAATCGTAATGGTTGGTACAGCACTCAACTCTTCTTTTTAACACGTTTGGTATTGAGAATGGTAAGTTACATAAATTTTTCAAGGGAAACAATTTTTGTTTTTGTTTCCAGTTGCCAACTTTATCTCGCGTCAACAGACCAAAAACAATCTCCCGACCGATGCGATGGACTTTGGAATATCCATAATACAAAAAGCTGTTCGGATATATACATGGTCTGTGGCGTTACTGCATGTATTACTGTGTTTCAATTCAATTATGGTGTGCTGGAACAAGGTCAACATTTGTAAATAAATAATATTGTTGAATATATTTTGAAAATGATGATGTGATAATCAAGTTAATGGGATTATGGGTCAGAATAGAATGGTCAAATGCGTTGTTTGTTATCCTTAGGCGTTTACTTTTGCTTACAAGAAACAACACTGGAAAGTAGATTTTCTGTTGCTGAAAAAAAAAACATCGGCTCATTTAACGAAGACAGGTTCAGGTAATAATTAAATCTGATCTGTTATCCAACCCAGCCTACACCCTCTCCTATTCATCCCATCCTTCGAGTATAAACAAGAATTGTCGGACTTGACCTTGGAATTTTTTATCGCTATTCCTAACCTAGACAGTTTTTAATAGAGTCGGAATAATATTATGCATTATTGAAAACTCGCCTTCATGCGAATTCAACGGGATTGGTTCCCAGTTCCAGACGCGTTTTATGCCCACCGACTCAACCAATTGGAAGAGAGTGTGATAATAATTGTCTAGTTGGACTCGGCTAGGTTGAGCTTTAGATGAATATAAATAGACATGCATAATACACACATTCATTATCGGGAAACCGATACGCAGTTCCCGAGTCCCAGAAAGCTTAATGCATAAAATATATATTACACGATACGCTCTCTGTGTTATAGTTTATGCTCTCATTCAAGGTGGTTGCCTTTGCTTTGCAAAATACATAAAAAAAATGTTTAATATAATATATAGTATAGTTTTAGTTGCTTGTTAATAGTATATATGCTTTTATGTTTTCATTATGAAATGATATTGGAGAAAGGAATCTTGAGTTGTAAAAGTAAGACATTTCATGCACCAACAAACAAGAAAATATCTCTTGATGAGGCTCCGATGATCCGTCTAACGCTACGTGTCAGTAAGAGATGCTCAGTTCAGTTCAGTACACGCCTTTTTGTCATTGTGCCAAATGGATAAAACACAAGGATGCTATTGTGTTACGTTATTCATCGTAAACAAAACTATTGAAAACTGGGGAAGAGTGTCTGCTCTTGTGTTTTTTCCAATTCCACGGAAAAGCTAATATATTCTCTATCCTATCTTGAGCTTGATAAGTTTCGAGCTCAATTAGGTGCTGAAATAATTCAAGAATGAAGGAAATGCTCTTTATGTGTTAAGTTCATTATTGATGATGATGATGATGACTGACCTCCTGCTACGCATTAGTCCACACTTTCAAAAATTTGCCAAGAGACTGCGCAAAAAAATTAAAAAGGGATCAGATGATCATTTATATAATTATATGAACCACTTATCATGTATGATAGGAGGCGGTGTCTGTACTACTGTGTTATGATATGTGAATCTGATTGCGAGTAGCGCAATGCATTTAACTCAACATGAACTTTGGCTAGTGGGGTGTATAAGATACCCTGTATTGTATTGCGGTTTGGTTTTTAATGTTCCTGAATTTTCACGCATTTTCATTGGTATTTGGATGACGTAACACAAATTCTTGGTGGCGTGGTTCCAGTAATTGAAGTAGGGTATATTTTTTATGAAACTCTTTTCTTTGTAGTAGTATGATTGGTTGAGCAGACTTACAAAAGTGGAAATTGGATCCATGTTTTATTGGAGCTTCTACTTGCACAGAAGCCATGTATCATCCATTTTGTAGTGTTTCTTATTACATTTAAGTAATGTGATTACTGAATAAAAATCGAAGGTAAAGTAAGTGGGACGGTTTATTAGATTTTTTCAATGAAATTTTTGAAATGAAAACGTATTATTTGTCAAAACCAAATTATTACTTTTCATAAATTCTCCAATTCCAATTTAACTAACGGAGTTATATTCACGTCTGCAACGTGCATGCATTGACATAACTCTTAAAAACTGACGTTAAAATTGCAGTGTTGATCGGTGGTTTACTGATGACTGATGAGGGTCACGAGAAAACTACAGTGTTATTTACTGCTCTACTTGACCTTGACTTGATTGTCTGCTGGTTGTCAAATTAGTCGCGTGAATTCTGCACGAGGATTAAATAAGATTGTCAAAAACGAACGGAACTTTATTACTTGTAACGTAATGTATATAATACCATGCCTTTATATTATCAGGATTGAAACAAAAACCTCCAAAGCAAATCGCTTGTGTTGTAAAACTGCATACGCTTACTGATATATACTTATCTATATCCAATATCATTGACTTTATTCTCTAGAAGTCTAGGTGCAACCAGACTTTGCAGTATAATTTGCCCATGAACCGTGTTGTGTTTCAACTGTTTCAAGGTTATCCGAAAAATCATTCAACGCTAAAGTATTTTAGTTATTATACGATTACACGATTTTGCTCCTAGATCTTTCGCATTACGTTGTTATATAATGTTTGAGAAACGAAACAGACAAGTTTATATGCTTGATTACGTAAACTATTCAAGAGATGAATGCTGTTGTTAGTCTAAGTTCAAAATTAGATTCAAAGTGGCACTGTTTTTATTAGCAAACAACCGATACAAATACATTATACCAACGTTAAAACTGTTTTCAAGCCTTTTTGTCTTTTTGTTATGTCTGACTCGTGTTGAATCAACTAAAGTGCAGGAAATGGGTGTAGATGTACGTAACTTTTAGGATGTATGGGAGCAGTAGCTTTCACTAAATGTGAAACTGTATTTGTCATGGTCTTTTATATCAATCTCGAACAGGAGACATGAATATACTTATGGAGAAAGTTAGCACAACCCAGCTTGTTTAATTGCTTTAGATTACAGTAAGTTATTTTACGCAATCTGATCGAACAACAATTTTATTCTAACAAAAAACCGAAATCATTTAACTTTGCAACGAATTGGGAATATTTGACATTTTGGCACATATTTTTCTGTTGTTTATTCCTATACTTTCCAAGGCCAAATCGAAGTAAAATTAGACGATTTTTTCAAAGCAGGTGCTACGACTTGTTGCTTGTGTATATAGCTATACATACCATTAGAATGTATCCGGCAATTTTGTTTTCGTAACTTAAAATGAGGTTAGACATACATTTTTGTCGTATGGTCGTGAATCTTTTCGCTTAAGAAGGAAGAAAGTACGCGCTGTGCATTTCCAAATTTGTACCTTTTTATGAAACTAGCATGTCAGTAAAATCTGTATATATCATTCGGATGTACTTAATTAAATTTTTAACTTCATCGTCAAGCTGGTTACAGTTCGGAATTCCAACGCATTTCCTACTTTTTTATGGGACTTTAGTCACATCATGCAAACTCACTGCAATCGCAAGTAAATGTACAAGATTTTATTGCGTACTAACTACAAATACACACTATATTACATTTTAATTAATTACTCTTCGGAATGCAGTCTATAATCTTTGAGTTCAAAAATACAAAAGAAGTTAATTATTGATTAATAATATATTGTTAAAGTAATAAGAATTTGCTGCAGCTTGATTTCTAAAAAGAAATTTCGTTTGGCCCGAGATCTCGATTAATTGTTTCTTCAGCTCATAAACGCTGATCACTTTCTGTTTTTCGTGACTCCCCTTTTCAGGGGTTTACGAGTTCGCATGCTCCACTACTGCCGTCAAAATGCCAAATACTTTTACAAGGATTCAAAATACACTGCTTCTCGTGCTCCACAGTCCAGAGTTTTATCACAAAGTTTGAGCACGTCGTTGCATGCAAATTGATCTTGACGACTACTACAAGGATTGGTTCATGTTGAAGGCAGTTAGCCCATTCTCCTGATCTAAATATGTATATTATTTTGACCAATGACAAACGCCACGAAGTTCCACTTTAGAAAGCAGACAAATGTAGGAATTGTAGGAGCATCTTTTCTGGGTGGGATTCAAACTCAAACATTCATGCTTCCTTCGCATTTCCTACACACGAGAAAGGTCTGGGTCATCTGGGTCATTGCTTGGAATTTCTGAGATACTTTAAACACTTCCTCCTTTAGTACTGACAAGTATTGCATATCGTGAGGTCCGTTAAGAGTGAGGAAGCTGATTACACTATCAAAGTGATGCGTCCAGTAGATTTGATTCCCGTGATATCAGTAGTATGCTGAGCTTCTATTTCCCCATGTCCAGTCATATGCATCTTGTAAATGAAAGGTTTTCCTAGTTTGCCTAGTTTCTTATTGCTCATACTTGATGCAAGAAAGAGAGATATCTGAGGGAACGTTATAAAATGACGTACTTTGTATGGCCGTGTAACTTAATGTTTAATTTTTTAAATACAAAGTGGTGTCATACCGAATCTCTGGGGACTACCAGAATAGCTAAGAAAACATCACCGTATATAGGGTCTTTGGAGCAAAACCAAACGTTCTCTAGTACTTAATGACATCACATCAACTGTTTGTTTTCAACCATCAATCCAATACCGATTTTCTCCTATGGAATCTAAACAAAATTAGTCTATCAGATAAATGGGGAAAGCAAGACTCAAGATTCATATAGAAATTTTGTTGAGTTGATGTAAAAATGATAATATGTAGGTAAAACAAAACTATTTTACAGCCTCGTACCTATTTCCATATCGTTCACAGAATCCGGCTACCATATTCCATAATATTCCATACTTCATATTGCTGTAATTTGTTTTCTTTGTGCAATACGATGACGGGGTGTGCAATGTGCAGCCGTATAGCAGGGTTTCTACAGCCTGTAAAGCAATATATGATTGATTGAATACGTATACATAGTATTTTCATGCTTAACTTATGATATGACACATGACTAAAAATGAGACTGAATCCCAAGGTTATTCGTAAAATTGTTTTTAAACAATAAAAAATGCTAACCCATTTTATGATCAACGTAATGCGCCAGATTTTTTTAGGCTGATCCACTAATGGGATTTTTGGATCGTTTGTGGCATCCTAATAGATCCATTATGACTTCAACTTATCAAGAGTACATATTAATGTTGAAATATTATTTAACATTAGATTAGGTATCAATCAAAAGAATAAAATTTTATAATTTTTTATATCCGGCCACATAAATTGATTGGTGTGAATATTTTTAAATTAGCGTTTATACAAAACCAAATTTATAAACCTTACTGTTACGTTAACAAGCCTAACCGTTAAAAACTGAGTAATAGATGCAAAGACAAGGAAGACTTTTAAGCACGAACCTACCAATTTATTGGTTGATTTAAATAAAATAAAAACTCTACACAGATACATATGTGGATGCTCCAATTTTTTTGTGTTAAACGGTTTCTTCCTTACTTTTAACCCATAAGGAAATCAACTTCTTCCGCACTTCCAATTGTTACACTTATTAAAAAACTACTCACCCACCCAACAAATTACAAACTACATGCATGCCAAATGAAATAAAAATTATAGATTTCGAGGAAGTATCAGTTACATCCAAAATTCAACCAATCCATCCAGATATTCTTTATTTTTTCTGATTGAGCTAAATAAATGTAGCATTAAAATGATGAATTTACCAGGTTTAAATATATTTTATATCTTTCTACAAAAATAAAAGTTAGAAAGCAGAAAAGTTTAATGCGAAATGCAGTGGAGCGAACACGTTAACTCACGATCAAGAAGAGTGACTACTGCAAAAAAAAAGTGCATTTTGCCATCTTGATATTGTTTGTAAACTCTTTTAAAAAAACCAACTGATCGTATCGTAAATTTTTGTGACCAATGAATGATCAAATTGTTCATTACAATTTATAATGTTTTTATATGCAAAAACTCTCACAGTATTTTTTTTAAAAAGGATCAGAAATCAGATTGACAACTACACTACACACTAAAGAGTCTGGTGATACGATGATGAATGATAGGTATGCACCATCATGATGATTGCTTTTGAAAATCTGTTGGAAATTTTTGTTACAAAACAAACAAGGTTCAACAACCGATCACATACTTAAGCATGCTTGTTTGTACCATGCTGCATTTTTAATACGTGACCAATTACTCACAAAAATTAAATGAGAGTGGAGGTACCAGCGTTTTGAATCTGGTGTGCCTTTTTATTTTGACAAGAGTCAACCGACTACCTACGACTTTTATAATAATAATTACAACAACGAAAGACAAGCAATTTCATAAGATTCCTCCACCTCACCAGGTACCACACACCAAGCCACAACTGCTTCTCCACAAAATATTTCCACGCAATCCACAAAACCAAATGCCAATTGTCCCCCTATTTATTACAACTAGCGCTTCATGCTGTGGAAAAAATTGCCTCATTCATAAACTTAAGTATGAACTCGAATTTTTTAAAACCAAAATCTAAACGCTTGTTTTTGTGCGTTCACTTGATCACAAGACAAAGACAGATGCTGAGGACAAAATTTCCACATCCACACGCATGACTTCAACTTCAAACTGTTCTTAAGTTTACTACGCATGTCCAAATTCATACTTACAGATTTATTGCTAAGATCAAATCTTGGGATGAATTGCAATCTGTGGGTAGCAGCAGCAGGTTACATGGCTCAAAGATTTTTCGCGCACGCAAAATGACGAGCCGAAGCGGGGATTGAAATAATAATATGCAATGCAACAACAAAACAAAAGAGGAAATCCCTTGGATTCCGTATTGCACTAAACTAAAACCAGAAGAGGTTTTCTAATTTTCCAGTCCGGCTGCAGACTGCAGTGTCTCTATCTCTACAAGCGAGAGACGATGACTAATTGGATTGATATATGCTTCCCGTTTCGTTTCCTGATTTTGATTTCCTCAGTATAGTGGTACGCACACCTGTACGTGTTTCAGGTCATTCGGTCATCCAGATCAGTGACTTTTATAGCGAATTATCATCAAGTCGTATCATTTAATTTTATCCTATTGCATCGGTCACTCAATTTGGTGTGATGATCCGCGTTGATGTAATGTTACCTGCTGTAATACTTACACATATAGATATTTTGAAACAATGTGTACATACACACGAGAGCAGGTGTAATCCTAATTTGATTTGATGTGATGAGATGAGACGCTACATGGATGAAATTAAGGTGGATCTAGATGATTTATGAAAACTTTTTGGAGTATGAAAATGAAAGTAGAAACTTAATATGTTGATTTGATATAGAAATAGAATGCTAAGGGCGGTGTGTGAGTGTGATTTGGATTCAAATTTTGTCAGTCATTCAATTCACCAATTTGCTATTTCATTTTTTTTCTTTTGAAAAAGCAATAGGTCCATGCAATGTAGTGCAATCATCAAAACGGTTTTTTGTTCAATTCTTTATTTATGTGAAAATATCATCATCATCATGTATTTTGATATTGCAATGCATTTTTTTGTAACTTTATTCACGTAATGCACATTATCATCATAATCATCATTATAATATATAATGCTTGCACTCAGCAAGCAAATAGGATTAACAACTTAACAAGTGCAGACAAACACCTTTATTCTCTATATGCACATATTTACAGCAAGGTAATTTACTATTATTTTATTACGTGTAACATTCAGTTTTTCTATGCTAAATTTGCCTTGCTCCGTCACATCACATCAAAATCACAAGCCTCCTGCATCATCATTTATTACGCGCACACTACAATAATACCTAAAAATGAATGACAAAAAAGAATTTATATGATAAAAGAGAAGTTTTTAGATGAGTCCGTGCAAATTGGGAAGAAAGCGTGAGAAAGTGTCAGGCAGAGCTTTGCACTTTCAGTAACTCCACGTAACACATTAGTAGGTAGATGAGATTGTGATTGTGATGTCTTTAGTCATGTTGAATGGAATATTTTGACAATACAATATAAAGTATGTATTGCAAATAACTGCACAATGTACAATATTGTAAGGGAAGGTAATGTAACACATCATTCAATTCAAACTATAACGTCATAAATATATGAAACACCTTCTTCCATCATCATATCTTTTATATAGCCGCCCTCCACCACCACCACCATCACTTTGTCCCTGTCTATTGACTATATGCACTTTGTACAGTTAAGATTCTTAAACATGTAGGGATATTTTTGCCTTCACATCCAAAATCAGAGAATGAACCCCCCAATGCAATTTTTTTTCAACAAAAACCCAACCAATCTAACCAAACCAAACCACTTTAATAGGCCAATCTTGTAAGCGTCGGAGCTCAGTCTGTAGTTGTTGCCTGGTCGGGCCTATTGTCACCTAGAGAAGTACTCAGTTAGTTCTGAGGTGTCCTTTGATAACGGTTTGCACTGGAAACAGTGCACCAAAAAGAAACAAACTAGTTTACTTGTGAGTTTTGTAGTTCGGATTAATAAATTGTTAAGCCAAGTCAATATATCGGAGGATAAACTAAAGGAACGGTGCTGTTCCTTCAGACGCTACAGCTTTTAACTCAGGAGTTCAATCTAAGTCATTAGTGTTAAGATGGTCTCTTCACAGGTAAGACATTTTGAATTTTCGTTTACAAATTTTATTTTCATAATCAGTCTTAGTTTTATCCATGATGCTAATTAATGCTCATTTATGGAAATTAGCAATGTAATTGGAAATCATGTTTAATAATCTTCAAAATGAATCGTAATAAACGTCATGCTAAAAATTGCAACTGAGCATTTTGAAAGCAATGTGAGACTTGTGGGTGTTATGCAAACCGAAACGAAATCGAGATGAGTACGGTGAAGTCGATTCTGATGCAAAAATATTGCATACAAATCACAGTCACAGTTTACAATCAGTCAGTCAGATCAGTTGCATGATGCATCCAATAGGCACATCTTTCTTTTTTCGTGAATATTATCATCATATTTTCCCCATCCATGAGTACATTGTCTTGCAAAATTTTGCATGCGTTTTATAGCGCGTCTGAAAAAAGTAGCGTGGTTGCGTCATCCTTACGAGCATCGTATCGTATTTTGATGATGATAACGATGATTGTTGTGGTATGTGGGTACAAAAATTTAAGCTACCGTGTTCCTCAACAAATCAAATTCTTGAAGTATTTACAAATTTGCAATAATCTGAGCAGTTTTTGTAAAATTAAATAGCTTTAATACTACCTGATCTGATATCAAACAACCTAAAGTACCTCCCTATCAGTATAATTTGAATAGTATAGTACTTAATAATTCACAATATAATTTCCATTTCTGTAACAAAACCATGTAAAAACTTTAAATTGATTTGAAATGAAAGCCGCTTTTTGGTTTTCTGTCCGCAAAAACCATATAAGCTTGCGAAACTTGTACTTAATTCCAAATTATATTAATTTGTAAAGAACCTCAAAACTTTAGTAAAAACAAAGCAAATTTAAGGAAGCATTCCCATTTCCTATGAGTCAGCATATATCATCGACATCAGCATCTCTTGTGAAAAACGAACATTTTAAAGTACAAAAAAGTTTGTTGCTGACTTGACTCGGATTTTCATGCTAAATCAAATCAAACTGATGCGAAGCAATATGACACTTCCTTCTTTTCAAGCCAACCAATATTTCTTAGAATACTAAAACTGACAGAGAGGCAGTATAGGTATATATGAAGTCCTTGTGTCAACTGGCCACCTGCCGTCTCCAAAAATGAAAGGTGTTTAGCATGACATTGTGTGACATATGAATGAGTCACTATTCTTCTTTTACGCATTTGGCTTCATCATATCCTGTCATAACGATATTGTACTTTCTTCTCGTACTAACTTCAGACATCGTAAAACACTCAAAATTACAAATAGCATCTGAGTAGTTCATGCTCGTCAAAAAAAATATCAAACTAATTTTATCACAACACTATTATTATCAGTCATCGGACAGTAGTTCCGTTTACTTTTGATGGTATTTTTGTATTTTTGGTGTACACATATAAAAATATAGAAATCTGAGTGTTGCAAGACTACTGACCACTCGTTATTATTTCCAACACCACCACCACCATCAAGGTTAAAACACCACAAGTTTAGGCTTTAATTCATTTCATCCTTTATGAACATTTCAGAAATGTTGCAATTTTCGCTTCATTTCGCCTGCTGCATAAACATAAAAAAGGGGTTTAAATATTTTATGTTGGCCCAAAACAAACTTTTTTTGTGCAAAATGGGTACAATTTGAGAAAAATCGTCCAAGCTATTGTGTCATATAATGATGAACAACACTTATTATTATTCACATTAGTTTTGACCATAATATTGATATTCAATTGAAAAGAGTGTAAATTACAGGTGCTGCAATTGACGCTTGTTTATTTTTTGCAAAAAAAAAAAAAAGAAAAAAATTACGATTTAGTCAAACTGTAATGTGAATATGTGAAAAGCTACAAATTGCTACGATTAACTACGTACGTCATACATAGTTTGTGATGGAATCCAATCCAATGCCTACCTTTGAAATGAATCGTCCTTCACAGAGATATGTATACCTAAAGGTTTACTTTAAAATAGGCATTACATTGGACACTATCTCCGCACACTGATTGATCGAGGCTATCTATCTCATTTTTACCGGTGGTGGTGAACTTTCAAGTGACAGTAGATCCCATCGCATCACACACCAAAAATTATACGTAAACACTATAAACTACCAACCGAAAAGAGCGAGAGAGACAGTTTGAAATTGTAATTGATTTTGAAAGTTTTTCTTGTGTTTAGCTGTTCTCTGCTATCCCAAATTTGAAATTACATTGAAATGACATCAGCATAAAGATACTAATTTAGTATCCCTGTAGCATGTGCTCACTTTTTCTTTTAAAATCGTCACCGTTTACTAATGCAGCGTGGCATAAATCCTGTTTTTTTACACGGTACTTCTGGCCCAATTTGCATTGAGCCATGACCGCGTACACAAAATGTGAAACTAATGAGAAAAGGTTGCTAATATAAATATCTCTAAGAAATTGCTTGGATCTGATCTGATGATGACAATACTAATGGCACTTGCTATTGATATGCGTGCGTGCATGCAAAATATATAGTCATCTAACAAAATACTTAATTCGCAAACACAACAATTTTAGACTAGTCAAGTGTACGTGATGTCATTCATGAATGAAATGAAACTACGCATAGGTATTACCCAAAATTTTTGTTATCCATGATTGACTCGGCTCAAGCTTCTTACTCCACGCTGCAGTGAGCTGAGCTCTGAGGGGAATAAATTCGAAAGTTGACTTAACGGAAGATCGAATGAATGAAGTGATGTATTTTGAACAATCAATTCATCATGCATGCTTACTGCACTTTCCATTTCACTAATGAAGCTAACACCCGCCATAAGTATATTACAGGTGGCAAATATAGAGCGGAGAAGTTTTTAAGGCAACATCAAATGGCGAACTATGCTTCTTGTTTGTTGTTTATGAGTTTACAAGTTGTGAATTTTATAGTGCGACTTTGTATAGACAAGCGAAACAAGTTTTTGCAAATGTTTTCCACAACCGCTGCACGAAATGCTAAAATGTTCCCTTGTATTTTAATATTCTGTTCGAAATTGTTTAAATATTACCTTGTTTGGGTCAATTAGCACAAAAACTGCGTACTTCAATTTACAAGAGGAATTATAACATATAATTTTAGCATTGAGAATGAGCATTGAGCTCACACGCAGCAGCTCTAACTTGATTTGATGACAATTTTTCTATTGTTCTCATCATGAGAACCACAAAATTACTTATTCGACACAGGCGAATGGAGATCATTCCCAGCGATACATACATATTATTACACATGCATATCTCATGCCGCTACCACAATTCATAGTTTAAAACTTTTTTCCACACGCTACGCACCTTCAGTTCATCCCATAATCCATTCAATCCCTTGATCCAACCTAACCACCAAACGGCAAGTTAAAAAACCTCATTAACAAGCTACTCTTTTAACCACCGCTGAGAAAGACGGTTTTTAGCGACAAGTTGTGGTGCCAAATGCCAAAAAATTGGTGTATATTTCTATGAGATTGCGGAAATTTTCGAGGTGAAATTTCTCACACACATATATTCCTCCACTCCACTCCTTCATCCTCAACATTTTTAGCGACGAAACATGCGCTCAGTCAAGAGTGATGAGATGATGATGGCAATTGTCACGTTAAGCATCCTTTTGTAAGGTATGACATGCACAGTAGTAGTTTGACTGACTGTCTTTGTTGAGGGACTTCCATTTGGGTGGGTGTACCCGCGACTAAAAGAATTATCCTGAAATTATTATTACAACAATCACAATGAAAACGAGACTTTTGTACACTTTGCTTCCATGATGGTGATAATCTATGATAACTTGCCTCTTGTCATAAATTTTTTAAATTGTTCAGTTACGCTAGGAATGAAAGCCTTGTTGAAAGAGATTTGATGCGCAAAAATAATTATGCCTGGCGTAAGGACGCCTGGTACCTACCTGACACAGTCAGTCATAATATAATCATCATCATGTTTAGGGAGAGACGCATATATGAATGAATACCCTTTTCAATTTCCTGTTTTTACATGAATGCCTCAAACTTGCATTGGAGAATAGATTAGCTCACTCACGCACGGATGGATTTGGGTCATGAAGGATTTTTAATGTTGCATAAGAACCGACAGCCTTAATTACAATTTTCTGGATGATAACATAATAACATTAAATTTGAAACTATCTTATATTTTTGGGTTGTATCCTTGTTTTTACCACACAGACAAGGTTCGTACCTCTCCTTCTCTCAGTGGCATCCATACTGCTCGGGTCAGTTCAGAGTAATCCGTCACCCCAATCAATCCCATCAACCTCGAGAGCCCCACCACCACTTCCACAATATTACCCTGTATCCTCTTCACAAAGGCCACCTTCATCAGCCTCCTCATCCCTGGCCCCGACTGGGCCAGTGGTGTACACAGCTCAGAGAATCCGACCTTCTAATGGATACAGTGATGAGGATGAGGAACCTTATCCTTCCTCCGCTCATTTGGGCACTGCTAGAACGACAGCGGGTGGTGAGGATGTACCTGAAAATACAGGGTTTGTTGAGCCCATTGACTTTAGCAGTTTGCTGAAGGATGTTGGGAGCTCACCAAAAGGACCTGGACTTGATATTGGGGCGAGTAGTAGTAATCCATTGTTTGCTTCCGAGTCCAAGGACACCTTCTCTGGATTCTTTGGATCGAAACAGAATCCTTTTGAAGAGTTGACCAGGCTCAATACTGCTTCATCAGACCATGTATGCAAACTTTTTTAATGTACAGTCACTTCGTCTTATAAGCTTTAGGATTCTTCTTCACTCCTACTTAATTTTAAACTAGAATTCAAGACAGCACAACAATGAAGACAACCTTGGGTTCGTGGATCCAAATGTGCAGTTCAGAAGCCTTTTTGACTCATCCGCGTCTTCCGGTGGATTTAAACCACAAGACTTTTTAGGTTCCAAGGTACATTTCTAGTTCTAACTGCTGGCACAAAATTGTACATACTACTGCTTATAATTTTGGCAATGCACTTTACGCTTTTATTTATTTCTGCACAACATTATTATTTAAACCTAAAAAACATAGAGTGAAAACGTTCCTTCGGATCCTTCAAAGGGTTCCCAAACGAGGTCATATCCATCCTTTACATACAGTGGACGTCAGAATGCGGAACGAGAGGACGATGACTACAGAGGTGGAGGAGGAGGCGGTGGCGACGGCGGTAGAGGAGGAGGAGAACGGGAAGATGGCCCTTCAAACAGGTATAGATCCAGTTACAGACAAGTTGGTAACAACAACAACAACTACTACAATCGGGATGCAGGTCCAGGACGCCAGTATGATGATAGGATTTCAAATAGTCCTCCAACAGATTCTTATGATGATGACCGTAGCTACTACAATAGAGGTCCTTCTGGTCCAAGCCCAAGAAGTGGACCAAGTAGTGAAGGAGGAGGTGGTGGAGGTGGACGGGATAGGGATTATGACAGGGCTACTCCAAGATATTCACAGGCAGCTCAGGAAACTTCCCATTCTCCTAAAACCCAACCAAGAGCTGCAGCAGAGTCTAAAAACCCAAAATGCAAAAAGGTAATTTATTTTTACAGCAAAACTAAATTACTAGCCTAACTTGATTACTAACCTCCCAAGTAAGAAAAATAATATTCTATATATTTTATTGTTTATTAATGTCCAGGTTGAAAAATCAGTAGAGTACAGTGATGACTACTCTTCTTTCACTGATCCCGAGCCCGAAGCTGACTACGATCCCTCCACCTACCAAGGTCGCTACAAACGCCAAGCTCGCCAACAAGCAGCTCGTGGTCGCGGAGCAGGAAAGCGACCAATGACATGCTACGTCTGTGAAGATGAGAATGGTCGCTATGCAGAGCGATGCTCTTATGATTCTAACGGAAGCCCAAAGAATGGAGAATACTTCCATTCAGAGTCTAGTTCTTTCACTGATAATGGGAATAAACGTCGTCCCAATTCTGGGTAAAAAATATAATGAAACCATTAGCATCTCACCAAAAAAAAAACATCGCACAATCATGAAGTTGTTGTTGCAGATGAAACAACGACGTTGTTGCCCATTCTAAATAACCCTCCGTTATAAATTACTTTAAATAATTTCCCTTTCACTAATTATTATTTTTAATGCCCTTGCTTCTTTATAAAATTTTAATTTGGCGAGTGTTTGTATTTGTACTGGACTATACTGCTGGACTTGGACTTGATTCTCAAAACTGAGGAATAATGACTATATAGCTTGAACAAAGTCCACAACAATACTAATACCACCGCATAGTATGCATACATATATACATAACTATTCCTTGCCAAATATGCATAAATTAACACAATTCAACTTTGATATCTCTACACAATTTACAATAATTAGACACACAAGAAACCATTTACATGTAAATAGTCTTAAAACTCTCGTTCAAATTATCTTAAATTACCTACTTAATTATATACGCTTAGGTTAATATACACAAGATTCACACGATCAATGTTAATTATTCACACACACATATGTTCTTCAAATAAAATCACACATTCACAAACAAAAAGTACACATTTTTACTAAATACATACAAACATACTTCATTTCACACTTCCTCATTTAATCAGTAAACTCCACAAGATACCCAGACTCTGTCACGTAAACTGACTCCAACGAAAGGTATGACGGTGACTGTTTTCACATTTGACCCAGAGTTCCAATTGCTCTCACATTACCCCCTCATTAAAACACGGTTATTTGTGACAGGGGAAGCTCAAGCTCCAATAAGGAACGTCAACGTCGAAACCCCAACGTGAACCGACAACGCTCAGGTGGAGACACTGCGAGTGCTGAAAGCACCACCAAAACAGTAAGTACTAACCCTGAGGACGCTCCTGAAATCGCTGAGAGTGAACCCAAGGTTATTGACAAGAGACAAAGCGGGGGTGGAGATTTTGGAGGGGATGATGATTTTGGGCCTGGAGCCAATAATGAGGAACGAGGGAATAATCCTCAACGAGATGAATATAGAAATCCCTACGACTCGAGAACTGGTCGTTATCAAAATCCCAGTGGGTATGAAGGACCACCACTAGGAGCTACTGGAGGTGGAAGAGGTGGAGGTGGTAGTCGTGGAAGTGGACATGGTGGTGGTGGTGGTGGTGGTGGATTTCATGGAGGCAGTGGTAGTGGTGGAGGTGGTGGCGGGGATGCTGGATTTGATCGTGATTTCAACTACCAAGTTCCAGACTATGAAAGAGAGGCAGCGTCTGCTACAAGAGAATATGATTTCTCTATTCCTCGAGAATTTGATCCTGATGTGCAGCTGAATGGAGGTGGTGGAGGAGGAGGAAGAGGTGGTGGAAGAGGAGGAGGAGGCAGTAGTGGGAGAGGAGGAGGAGGTGGTGGTGGTGGAAGATCGGGAAGTAACCCTCATGCCTTCCTCGGAGGAGGTAGAAGTGGGGAAAACCCTCATTCATTCCTTGCTGCCAGTTCCACAAATCGTAGGAGCGGAGGTCCTCAACAAAGTGCCAGTAATAGACGAGATAATTTAGATGAATTTGATGTAGGCTACAGTGATTATCTTAGACAGAATTTCCCAGAGTCACTTAATAGTCCCGGATTCTCTACCGAGAGTTCTCCATCTAGCAATTTTGGTGCTAACAGTTTCGGCGAGTTCAGGCCAAACTATTATCATCGTAAGTAACCTTAAGCATATGACATTTAGTACTAGATTGAATTCTAGCTTGTAAAACTACGTTTTAGGTCCAGGTTCCAGAGGAAGTGGCGGCGGAGGTGAAGACAGGGATGAAAGAGGTCACGGACCAGAAATCTCAAATTCCCCCAGTAATTCTCGTGGATATCATCATGGACGTGGTGGTGGAGGAGGAGGTCGCGGTGGATACTCGCCTGACAAGGAGCATACTCAACCCAGCCATAATTTTGCTCCCCCACCCGGTTTCTTCTCTGAAGACTCTCCTGGACAACAAAACTATGAGCAACTTGGAGACTACATGAAGGAGTTTTCTAGCAAAAGCAGAGACGGTTGCCAAAAAGTGAACAAAGGAGACATGACCTGCTATGTTTGTCGGGATGCCAGGGGCATGAATAAGGAAGAGTGTATGTATGCTTCAAACGACCCCAAGAATAAGGCCATGGCTTATCATGAAGTATCAGAATATTCATCTCCAACTGCCAGTATCCTTCCAGCCCCATTACATGCTACGTTGTTAGGTTTAGTAAAGGAGGATGGAGAAGATCATAAAAAGGATGGCTCTTTAGCAGCAGCCTCATCAAACTTATTTGCATCAATAACTCCTGAAGAGTCCCGAGTGTCATCATCAACAGTTACACCTTCTGCAACTACGACAAACAAGGCAAAGAAGACGACGCCAAGTAGTAATATAGATAAGAAAAAGGATGTACGTTCCGTTAAAGCTACACGATTTGCACATTCTTCAACAGTAATAGTCCATGAGCGTTCAAAGAGATCTCCAAAGGAAGACGAATATGATTTTGACTATTAGGTTTCCTTTACAAATGAATATTTTACAAAAATGGTTCTCTTCTCCCGTTTCTTTTGGTAAACGTTCCAGCAAATTGTAAAACTTATTCGCATTAATGTACATAACTAAAATATTGCTACAATAAGATATTTTACTTTTTCATACTTTTCAGCCTGTTTTACAGCTCTCTTTTAATCTGTTTTTCAGTCCAATCCAATTCAGATACGAATATTTTATATAAAAAACGAAATGCCAAAGAAAAGTATGTACTTTCACTTTTATCTCGTTTACCACTTTAACTAACTATAATATTATGACAGCTTAAACTTTAACCTTTGACGTTTACTGTGATGCATCTGTGTTTCTTTAGGGGATTTACTATTACGTAGACATTAAGTGTAGAGTGTGAAGGTTTACTCAAACTCAACTGGGAGAAAAATATGTAACAAAAAAGAAACGAGATGATTTTCTGCATTATTACTTCATCTTATGCAAAGTTTCAACATAAAAATAAATCTAAAAAAAGTATAAAATGAAATATATCTGGCCTGTGCTATCTGAGAAAATCTTTTATTCAGTCACTTTTATTCAGGTGTAAAAATTCACGACAAAAAATATGTAGTCGTACTTAGTATTTATTACGTCCTATCCAGCGTTAAGGTCAGCTACCCACGTCCTCCGTGGCAGATATCACATCATTTATGACGGCACGATGTGTTATTGTAGTCACAAGCCGTAGGCCTTCAAATCAAACATATATTAAAACATTACGCATAAAACGTTGACAATTATTTTTACTTGGTATTGAGTAAATAAACAATCATACTTACCATTCAAATATGATATGTAATCGGCAGTTTCAGGAAACATCTCTTTCCCAAACTCTATAACTTTCATAATATCTTTTTTATCCTTGTTGTAATTACTAAACTCTTGAAACACCTTCCGGCACTTGTTGGAGTCCAGTTTTTCTTTTACCTAAAAAGTTGAAAGATATTAAAAATCAATGCATTTAAATGGAATAAGTAGTAGTGAGGTAGTATCTTTTTTACTCACCCATTCACTATATTCCTTTACTGATTCAAACGATTTGGATTCAGGTGCCTTTTGTGAAGATTGAGATGAAAATAATGGTTTGAAAACAGGCTTCCTGGCCACCTCCTCCTTTTGGTAACTAGTTGGTGGTATATGATGATGAGTAGTTCCACAACTAAAAACTCCACGCCTGGGATCAGGTGCGATTCGGGAATAGCTTGGCGCACGATTTTCCGATATAAGTTTGATCTTCTTCTTAGGATTAGTAATAATACTGCCGTTGGTATTAGGTACTTTTGGATCCGATTTGGAAGTGGATGCCCACGACGAAAAGCCACCGTTTTGACTTTTGGGAGTTGAGTTCGCAGTAAAAGACACAATGGGAGATGTAGTCGCTTCTAAGTTGGCCAATCCTGACATTCGCTCACTTGATTTTCGTCGGAATGACTGTGAAAGCGTTTCGTCATCTCCACCATTATACAGTTCCGAAAATTTGACATCCGGTACTTCATTCAGCTTAACAAATTCCTTTTCTATACTAAATTTAGTGCTACTTGATGGTGAATTAAATTGAAAGCCTGCACTGGAACCACCAAGTTGTGATGAGCTTGACCCATATGTCTGTTTTGAATAAGAACCCTTGAGATTTAAAAAAATATTATATTTTATTAAAATGTTTGTTAATCGAATCAACGACAAATATTATATGCGATTGTTCTAGTAATCATAGAAAAACTTACATAAGTTTTAGTAGGAATATCCAGTTGATAATATGTCTTGAAAAATCCGGTAAGTTGACTCAGCATATCAGTAAATGAGGGCCGGACTACTCGAGTTGAAACCCAAGAGGATAGATTTTGATTGACATCACTATAGTCACATCTGTCATCACAAAGTAATATTGCTCCAAAATCTTTTTGGTGTCTTATAATCCGACCTACAGCCTGATTCAATGCTCTCACAGCATCAATATTATACCAGGCATGTCCTTTAATTCCTTGCGAATTATTGGCTTTGCTGTCCAGGTACTTTATTTTTGAGGTTACTTGCTCATTTTTAAAAGGGGCGTATGGCAAGCCAGTAATTATCACTGCTCGGCATTTCCCGTCTGTAAAATCTAATCCTTCCGAAACCTTTCCACGACAAACAGCCATCAAACAGGAGCCGCGTCCCTTTGTAGTATCAGTGTAATAACTTGTAATGAGATCTTCCAGCGCTTTTTTTCCTCTTGGTTCCACGTAAACACTCTATAAACAATGCAACACCTTTATAAAACATACACATAAAGTTAAGTGTCTACATTCAAAAGAAGGAGGTGCCTTTTTCGAACCTTTTCAGCAGCTATGGTGTCCCAAAGTCCATTTTCTTTCCAGTAATTAACTGCTTGATCCATGGCGGAATACGAAGGAAAAAACACTAACACACCTTGAGGAACAATTGCACAAGCCTCTTTAATCACAGTTCCTAAAGAGCGAATATACTCCGTTTTACTACGGTTATTAAACGCAGACGACAACTTGACTTCACCAGGACCAACTTTCAGAACAGCTGCATATAGTTGTTTGTCAGTGATTATGTGAGGATTTTGAATTTTAACCGGAAAATGCATCTGGAGTTCATTCTCCAGGAATTCAATAGGAGATAATGTTCCACTGGCTAACATGACGCAACGCGGACTATTTGACATGAGTAAGTCGAGCCTGTTTGATAAAAATCCCATTGTTAGCTAGTTATCTATCAAAGAATGTCAAAAGTATTTGGTAATTATTGATTGATGGTCTTACCCAACAGCAGGATTGAGACACCAAAAGTTGAATACCTTGCCTTTAGGTTTCTTAAAACTAGTTAATAAATTACTTGGTCCAGCATTTCCTCTCGCCACTTCCAATTCTACTCTAACTGCATAAGAGCTCAAGAATATGGCAGGGTGGCCACTCAATAATCTCGTAGAGAGTACACGAAGTACTCCAGAAAACTTATCACAACCAGTGGCTTCAGTGCAATTGCTTGCTAGTAACGAAGATACTCCATCAAGGACTCGTATGTATCGTCCAAACTGGTCAATTGTAAAACCAGCAGCAAAAAAGCAACGAAGAACATCTTGACCCTCAACTGTTTTTCCTGACTCAGGAATATCTAAGCAAAATGGAGCTTCATCCAGCTGCTTCTCAAGTTCCATAATTGAAGCTTTTAACTGGACAATTTCACCCATGGTCAGATCCTTGGTATTTTTCTTTAGTTCTTCAGTCATTTCATTAAACTCGTTGAGGGCCTGAAACAAAAAACCAAAAGTAGTTATAAATTAAGTGTTTTTTAGATTGGTGTACAAACCTTTTGTAATTAAATAGCTTACTTTAGTTATTTCTCTCATGCACTGCGCAATTGTTGAACTCTTCAGGTCAAACGATGAAGAATCCTCACATACTTTAGTAATATTGTGTGCCTCATCCAAAATTATAATACAGCCCTAAAGAATTTAAAAAAATCAATTAAAAAACTCATTCATAATGATAAAATAAAATAGTTAAAACTTGTTAATTCCCAAACCTTAAGGTCAACGCCATGTGACGCCCGTAGCTTGGGATCAAGTAGATAATTATAAGGCATAAAAATTAAGTCTGAGTCCGCAACCAGCTCCTTCGACATGAAGAAAGGACAGAATCTATTTGACTTTCCTTTGACCACCAACTCCTCAATATCCATAGCTGGCTGGTCTCCAACCGTAAACGTTTCTCGAACCTTCTGAACATTATTGTAATACGCACAAGTTCGTCCCAAAACCTTCATGTGACAAGCCATAATCTTCGTTGATGACTCCGGCAATCTGCTAACTTCATCATGAATGCAGAGAATATCTCTGGAGCCCAATATCACAGTTTTCACCCGATTATAAGATGTCCTCTTCAATTCTCGAACTGCTTGACTGATCTGGGAATGCGTTCTTGTGGCATAAATAATTTTTGGAATCCCTTAAACAAAAATGCAAAATGTTGGTTTAATATTTTTAAACCATATTTGAAGCTACACTTTTATATTTTGGTTTAATCGTCTCACGGCTTAAATTCATAAACTGTAAAGTATTCGCGTCCTCCTGTCCCCTCGCATTAAACCCAGGATTGGCCGCTCCTTGAAGGGACCTTCGGGTCATATCCTTTTCATTTTGCTGCCATGCTAAAGAAGCACAGAGAAGTGAAGCCGTCTTTCCCGTTCCAGTTGGGGATTCCAGTAAGCCATGTTCCCTCTAGAAGAAGTTCATTTAAACGACAGTATAACAAAAGCCAGATTTAAAGTTAATGCAAATATGTAAAGATAAAGTCGGTGTTTGAATTACATTTTGTATGCATTTAATAACACATCTCATCAAATTGTTTTGAATCTCATACGGATCGTAGGGGAAACGGACATCTAAGCCTTCTAACGACACAACCGGCATGTTGATTTGAGCTTCAATCAAAGTCCTCGAAAATACTTTTTATTTATGCCAGTCAACCTTCACAGCATACAAATTCTATTTGTTAATGATTTAAAACCATTTGACACTAGTCATTCAGTTAGTCAATCCATCGTTCAAACTGAGTTTAGGTCCCTTAGTATAGCCCTTAATAATAAAAAACAATGCTGTTTCAAATGCAATATTAATACATTTCATTTCACAAATTCAAAGGCACAAATACAAAGGCTTTTATGACAAAAAACACATGTTGATGACCCGCTCCCGCTGCACAGTACAAATATACTTTCAACTTTGTAAATATTATGTACATTCTTAGGTACATTTTTAGGTACATCCTTATCACAGTTGTGTATGAGAATGAGCATTGAGCTGAATAGGTTTTG
Source organism: Orchesella flavescens (assembly GCA_964034955.1). Taxonomy (NCBI): domain Eukaryota; kingdom Metazoa; phylum Arthropoda; class Collembola; order Entomobryomorpha; family Orchesellidae; genus Orchesella; species Orchesella flavescens. The sequence goes on along the minus strand of OZ035957.1, from coordinate 21,778,044 downwards.
TGCTTTATGTTATAAATGATATCTATCATAAAAACATATTCCTGTTTGCTTTTTCTTGCATGCAAAAGTTTCTTTCATGCAACTTGTGAACATATTTTCTTGGCAAATTTATGAATATTAACACTTTTGACCCATGACCCATGACCTTACATCATCATGACCGGATCGTCTCATATTGCACTTTGTTAGCTAATGGATCATCCATGAAATCAATTTTAAATATTTGACGCAGGTTTGACTATGGCTTAGATGTTAATACCGCTATAAGGATTAAGTAATTCCTATCATAAAAAAGAGGCTATCTTCTTGCCCCTTGATGGCCCACCCAACTATAGCATTAGATTTGTACGTAAGTTCCCTACTTATAAAGTTGGTGTATGTATTTATAGACAGTCTTCAGCTTGACATTGAAGGAGCAACACCACAATCCGATTTTCTGACTTTGCTCCTACTCCCTTTACTCCAACTGAAATAATTCATCATGATGAGTCAAGGAATCTACATCAAAGTGTTTCTACTAGTTCTATGCTCAAGTAGTAGTAGTTTGGCATTGACATTGATTAAAAAAACTGACCTTCCAGCGAACCAAGTTTGCGTACCTAACACCGTTCCTCCAATTGACTTACCAACGCAGTATAATACTTGTGCTCAAGAAGTATCTGCAGCTAAGAGTCAGACAAATCAGGATCAAGGAAAAACTACGGTATATATTATGTACCTTTCACTTTTCTAAAAAAAAACTTTTAAGAGGAAGAGTTAGCCAGGGTAAACATTTTATACAATTACTATTCTGAACAGGATCAAATTATCTTGTTTTATGGCTACTCATTGGAAATGTACAATTTCACCTCGGGAGATGGATACATTAATCTCCTCCACCGGATAACTGGAGGACCACTTTCTCCTCCAGCTTCTGGGAAACCCTCCGTTATCTTGCATCATGGAATGTTTGGAGCGTAATGTTTTCACAATTATTATTGGATAAACTTGCCAAATTTCTTACGTCTCAATTCTAGACATTCATAAGCCAATAATTTGACTAATTTGTATAGATCTGACAATTGGTTGTTTCAAAATGGGGATAGAAACTTGCGTAAGTTCTGAGTTATATACATATTTCGAAAATTTTGCAACAGATAAACTGCATGCGAAATTAGGTTATAGTAAATTTTTACTATATAAATTTCTGTAAAAAAGCATTCAAGCTTGCGGATGCGGGATACGACGTTTGGATTGTAAATGTTCGTGGAACCACTTATTCACGTGGACACGTAACTTTAAATTCGGAGACTGATGTTAGATACTGGGACTTTAGGTCAGGAACATTTGTAACATATTTAGAATATATGCTTGCTTCCACTTTTGTCTTGACCATTCAATGAATAATTAACTTTTCAGCTGGCACGAGTTAGGAATATATGATCTTCCAGCGATACTAGATAAGGTTGAAGAAATTAGCGGAAACGAGAAGGTATTTTATGTTGGATACTCAATGGGTAATGTTAAAACACAGCAAAGACAAACCGTTTAAAGCCATGCCCTCTAATCCCAGCATGACGAAATAAAACTAACCATTTTTAACAACTTACTAACGTTCGTACATTTCTTAACAGGTACAACGGCTTACTTTGTTGGTCTCTCTGAAATACCTGCGCTGAACGATAGAATCATCGCAGGTTTCATGCTTTCTCCCGTTGCCTTCAATGGTCACGCAACAAATCCTCTTCGTCTTATTGCCCCAACTTTAGGAACAGGAGAGCAAGTAAGATTGACTTCACTCCTGATGGATTTTTTGTGCAGTTAATTAGTTTTCTCATCCCATCTTCATAGTATTTACTGGATCCTATTCTGAGAGGTCGGATCGACCAACAGTATACAATCCAGAGACTGTTCAATGTATCACTTGCATCTACTTGTACATCAACTGCATCGAGATGCGGCCTTTGTGACGATACAATTTTTGCAATCTTCAACTATGATGCTCCTCAAATGAATTATGTAAGAAGAGTAAATTATGCCTCAAAAACATTTTTACGCTGATTTATAATCTTCGTACTTTTAAATGTGAATTTTCGCATTTTATTTTCAGACAAATTTGCCCAACATTTTGTCCAAATTCCCAAACAGCATTTCAGTCAAGATGTACGTTCTAGGCAATTGTTCATTGAATTGTTCATGTAGGCCTTTTTCCAGCCATTATGAATCGAATATTTTTAATGGTTATCTTTTTTTAAATTACTTTAGACTGGTACATTACACTCAAACAATGAACACTTGTCGCTTCCAAAAATTCGATTATGGCACTGTTGAGAATCTGAAAAGATACCAGCAAATCTTGCCTCCTTCATACAACCTTACCCGGATCACAGCTCCAACGTATTTCTTTCATGGAGACTACGATAACCTAGCTGTCCCTGAGGTACATACTTGAATTGATTATTTATATAAAATGATACTATAACTTTTAGTTGCTGGATCGAATTCAGAATTGATATATTAATCGGATCGTGTCATATATGGTTTCTTATAGGATGTTGAAATTACTCAAAGCCACATGCTGCCAAGTACGGTAGTACAAAATATTCGAGTGAATTGGAATATGTTTAACCATCTAGATTTCCAACAGGCTGTGGATGCTGATACACTTGTGTACAATCAAGTTTTAAGCATTATGCAAAGTATTCCTCTACCATCTTAATACAAATAATATTTGTCAAATATTAGCAGTATATTCTTTATAAAAACTGGATGGGTTTAGAATACAGACAGATACCGCAGCATCCATTTTCAATGCAAATAAATCCTATATATTATGTTATTTACATAATTCTTATTAAATGGATTGCACCTTTCATGACACCTACCTACAGTAGAGGGTAAAAATTGCAAGCTCCAACATATTCAAACTCAACTTTACTGTCATATTAGTTTCACATTTACGATTACTGATTGACCACGTACAGCTTGCTTACCAATGACTTGTGAATGTCAATCCCATATTGCGCATTAAATAGTGTTAGGTCAGTCACATTTTACTACACATGCGAAAGGACATTTATGCTCTTTCGTGTTCAGATTATAAAAGATAACGAACGATAAAGTTGAGATTTTCTTAATTGCCGACGCAGGTCAGACCAAAAAGCTATGATATAACGAGCCCAAAGCAGTTTCATCCTCCACTTTAGCACCGATATATTAATGATTTTATAGTTGATGGCTATTAAGCAAAACAAGGTGCGGCAGACAAACTAAAATGATGCTGGAATATGAATTGATGTAAAAAAAATCGGTTCTTTCTTTTCATAAAGATTTATTTTCTTTGCATTTGCATTATAATATAATTATGTGGCCAATAATGACGCACATAACACCAGTTTAAAGCCTATCCAGTTGCCTACAACCAATACATACTGATATACAATAATATCCATCATATATATATTTTATTTTAAAAAGCTATTAAGATTCTGAACTTTTGGAATTGACACTGTTTTCATAATATTGAACACGGCAAGGTAATATACATAACTTCATTAGAGGAGTATTATGAATCTAAGGTCTTGAGAAAGTTATCATAAAAGTAGCTTGTTTTTTTCATTCATTATACAATTATTTGCATATAATATAAACTAATTTCATTTTACAAATAACTATACTATAAAAGTTAAACACGATATATAATATCTGGATTTGGGTTGTATTACATTGAGTTGAATACATCATTTCAAACAGGTACAACATTGTCATCATCAGCTACACATCCTTTCTTATAATATAACTATTCATATTACAGTACACCACCATACCATCATGTTTTTTGACAACAAGAGAGATAGAGAGAGCTTGATTCTTTTCTTTTTTATTTCGGTTGGCTACCGACAGACTATTCATATCAGTTTTTTTGTGGTTTATGAGGGAACTATAAAAAACCTCAAAATATGTATCTCTGGAATTATGGAATGTTATCCATATTAGGAATATGTAAGTATTATAGGAATGCCTTTGATTTTGGTATTCCAAACATGAGGGGTACAAAAATACATATTATTATCAATTACCTTACAGAGAGGAATGCTCATAGTTGTTGCAGAATGGAGAAACGTAATTGATTTTCATGAGGTTATCAAAACCTCTGATTGTATTCATGAATAATATGTAAGTCTTCAACATGATTGAAGACAAAGACGAGCCAACGAACGCCAACATCATAATATCATCTCGACACTTCTTCAATCTTATATCCAAATAATTATCTCATGACTTGACTTTGACTCAAATATAATCACAACCTGAAGTACGTCGACGTTTCCTGTTTCCTAAAATTGCTAGCTGCTTCTGGAATGATTTGGAGAGTAATAATAATAATTTATATTATGAATACTTTTTTGTTTCAACAGTTCGTATATATTTGGTAGATTTTGGAACACTCCGTCATTTCAGAATCTCAGAAGTATTTTTTTTCTCGCTCGTAACTATTTCATATAGTCAATCTGTTAATGATATATATAGTTCATTTTAATGAAAGCTAAAAAACTGTTTTCGGAGCATCAAACTCCTCATTTATTTGGTGACGGCTACTATTTAGATACGCTTTGGTTAATAGGGATATAGTTTAGTATTAAATTATAACGTGTTACTTGTCTAACTTTAAAAGCTAACGACTGGATTATGTACACAAGGAGTCGCGCTGCTCTAGTAAGTTTTTTTATCATTTCCATTTGTAATTGGAATGGTTGCTTTAAAACGTTTATTATTAGTTTCTACTACGTCTTCCCTCACCTTATCAAATGTATTATAGAGATCAATCTCAAACTGTTGTATTCCAATGGAGAAATACGAGAGGATTATAAAACTAACTGTGGAAAATAGAACCCAGTAGAATGCTATGTAGGAGGTGAATGTCAAATATATAGTGTATATGGTAAACAATGTCCAAGCAACGAGGGCAAAGTACATGGCATTCCAGGGTCGATCACATTTGTAGTCTGTAGAAAATCTACGGTTTGTTTGAGGTTTGTAAAAGTTGTCAAGTGCATCTTCTTTAGCGCTCCAGCGCTCCTCACACCATGTTTTAATTGGAGACTCTTCTGATGGGAGTTCTTTGGCAGGGTATCTATAAAAATTAAGAGCAATTCGATTAGCATGCATCTAGCTTTCCGCCCGATTAAGGAACATCAAAAATTTCAATTCCCAGCGTACCTTTTTATGTGAAAATGTACTTCCTCGGGTATATTTCCCAGTAGCAAATCAGTCTCACTGCTTGGCAATGTTTTGGGGTAGCCTACGGTTATGTCATAAACTGCATCAAGTTGGGAATCTGCAAAGATAGGTTTCTTTTAAAACTATCCATTTTAAATGCCATATCTTGTACATGTAGGTTAATTAGAATCTGAAATAATATTTACTTGATTTCATGTACTCTGCCAAAAATGAAAATCCTGTTGTACGTGGATGTAAAACATGCTCATATCTTTGCAAACCGTTTTTATCGGCAAATGAGTGGCTTTTTGCTTTTGTGTTTTCAGAGATATTTGTCCCTTCCGGAAAAATTAAAATCTAAGAAACCAAAAACATTTTTTGTTAATAAACCGAATCGTGATTGATCATGAAGAGATTTCTTACCTATATATGACGTATATTAAATGCTTGCCTGATATTTATTTTTTATGGATTTGAAGTAATCAAGCGATCGCTTCAATAGGATTCTATCCTTTTCCCAGTTTCGATGAATAAACAAGTACCCAGCCATTTGCAGTCCCCATCCAATCCCTGGAATGATTCTCACATCTGATTTTAAAACGAATTTGCATCGATGTGCAGGTGGTTTTGTAGCGTGGAGGAGTGCAGACCAAAGGAAAAACCAATCCAAACGGTTGCGATGATTCATAATTAAAATTGCACCGTCTTCTGGGTTAATATCATCGCCAGAGATGCACACACGACATCCCATCATGATTTCTAGCAGGGACTAGTAGTAAAATATATAACCATTTATTCGAATGTCATTCACCATTTATCATTTACACACATCGTTACATTTTAGGATAAATGGACTTACTGCTGGATACAACTCCCAGCATGACAGAATTATGTCCGTACATTTCCGGTAGAGGCGGCGATTAACGAAAAGAAGGAATATGAGAGGACAATACAAGAAAAACACTGCCCATATTATACTGAAAATAGAAAAGTCAAAATTCCAATTATAAGCAACTTTCACAGCAAAAAGAGTGTTAGTTTATGGGAATGTATTTGAAGATGCTTACCACGTGTACCAAAGCAGAGCAAAAGCAATCCCTTTGAACAATTTCAAGTTCATATTGAGTCTAATTTTCTTTTCAGTCGTAACAAGTCACTTCCATTATAACTTTATCATTTTGCACTCCCAGTGCTCAGGAATGTTCTTCCAAGATGAGAACTAATGTAGAGGAAAATGTTTCACTACTGTTTTCCTCTCTATTTTGTTAGTACTAAGCCACTACGGTTAGTAGTTCAGGTATAAGTATTAAATGCCAGGCATTTGCATTTGCACCCTCTCCTCGTGCAAAAATAGCATTCCACGAATCTTGATTCGCTTTCTCCGTTTGTACGGCTTCCTTTGAATCAAGAGATGCATAATAATCTCATCATGTTGAGCTTCCAAATAACTCCTCCATTCCAAAAAAAACTAAGCTAATAATACAATATCATTCCAACTGCTGCGCATGTGGTGCTTCCAGTCTAATGCACGCTTGAGAGAGTTTCGTAGATCAATACGGGAACTTCGTGTTGAAAAGTAGTTTATTTAATTAATCCATATTAGCTGGAAAGCTGAGGGTTGTTGCTAAAAATGAAACAAAAACACAATATTAATATGTACACTCTTTTAATCCTTGTTCAAAATATTTACAGATACGTTTATTTGTTTTGATAGTAATCAGTATACTGATGTGATATTTTAGTGCTCACAGAGATACATTTAATATGTACAAATGCACCTATATTAGGTCTCTTTTAATTTTGTTTTTATCAATCACGCACTGTTTTAAAAAATTCTCCAACAAAACCATCCATGAGTTAACGTAAGAATGCTCAGTATGAAGTATGATTACCTATAGTGAATATCATTTGGCATTTATACCTAATTTGCTCACTTTTACGCTGAAATTTATTTCCCAAAATTTATATTAAATTGCTTAGGTAATAGATTATATCTTCTCAAGGTGACAGTCTTGCAGTAATTAATTTCAGTTGATGTTGTGTTCCAAACGATTTGACTTAGATGCTAACCATCCTTTTTTAAATTAAATCTTTTTTAAACCCAGATTATTTTAATTTTAATTTGTACTTTCCTTATGAAAATTACCTATATATTTTCAATTATTACACACGAGTATAAATTCTACAAAATAATCAACAGGTATTTCTGCCATAATCTATATGGTATTGGTGTGACCTCTGTTTGTGTTTACGTACCATCATCATGCTACCCGACTGTGTGCAAAATGGTATACAACTAGTTCCCTCGATTCTTATGCATAATCTAAAGCCTACCTGTTCTTCACATATGATATGTGATATGATTGCCATATTTTAAATGCATTCATATTTGACGAAAACAAATGCATGCACGCATACTCCATATGCATGGTGTGGGTGATGTGTGCATAATGCACATAACAAGTTGGCACTGTCAAAGTCAAAATAGCTTATTGGCTGCTGTGATCTGCAGCTTTGATTTTGGAGAAGGATATTTCGTGTCTTCATATCCTCGTGTAATGTATATGTACATAGAATACCAAGGAAGAAGAAGCAAAACCATGTTCATTTACTTTTAGTAAGTTTGTATGTTTGGTAACGTTTTGGTTGCATAACCGATAAATTTCATGGACAAAGATTAATATCAATCAACACAGATTTTCAAGCACAAAGAATTCTGCTGGTTATTATCTCAAGATTTTCCTCACCACGACATGACACATTGATGGCGTGATGTGATACACTTGTGTTGTCAATACGTATGCATTTAGTAACTACAAGTAGTATTTAAAGTTATTGCAAGTACAACTTACCAGGTTGATATAAGTACACATAAAGTTGTAAAACTTTTCAACAATCCGAGAAAAATAAGGCTCACGTTTCCATACAAAAACCACTTTTCAGGATTTTTTTTACAGGCACATCCTACAGCCACAATGCTATAAGGTTAACTGACTGACTGACTTGCTTTCGTTTTCGTTCCCAAAAGTTAAGTTTGTATTTAGTATTTGTATTATAATGGCATTTTGTTTGCCTTAAAATAAACTAACGCTCCCAGCGAGGACGGACAGTTATGTTATGGAAAATAGGTTAGGGTATTTATTCTACAACCATTATAATTGGGAAGGCTCCCATATAATAGCTGAGGAGTTAGTAGAGTCGAGGTTGAATATTACAATGGTATGGTTTTTAATGCAGGTTGATCACGAAATGGTTATTGCATGGAGCATGCTCTTCATCATCTATCCACATCTTCTATACATTGCATAGACATGGACATCATCAGATTCAAGGAGAAGAGAGAGAGATCCATTCCCATCCACTTACCCTCTACTCTCTCTCTCTCTCTCCTTAAGTCAGATGAGATTATTGATCCAGCAAAAGGGGAAGAATAGAATGATACTACAACTACGATCCTCATAAAATGCATGCATACATATTGTATACTAATGTACGTATGTTACGTACACAACCATAATCGTATCATCATATTAAAGGGTGAGTGAGGATGAATACTGATATCGGTATCATGCAATCATCCCAAGAGCAATATCATCATAACATCATGATCATGACCAAGACCAAGGTCTTGGCAAGAAGTTGAAAGTAAACGTTTCACTCCAGAGGAATGGAAAGAGAATATATGGTTCCATGATCCAACCCAAACTATTATATTATGGACAAACTGAATGGAGTGGAGTGTGAAAGCGAAAAATGCATGCGACCAGCAGCAAAACTCGGTTTTTTGTTTTTTGGCATTTTGCATGCTAGAAATTTATCACGTCAGATCATAATAGTATTATATATCATACACACAATTTCATACCGTAAAGGTATTTCATTTATTCTCACAGCACAGTAATAGCATCATCATAATTACCATCATCATCTCTAGCACTTTTCACATCATCACACGAAAAAAACATATTTAACAATTGTGCATTATATGGCTTGAATATAAGTACACACTATGAAAATTTATCAGTTATATGTTATGAAGATTCTTTTCTAACAGACTAAATAGAATCTATTATCTTTATACTTTTTTTATAACTACATAATTTGTATTGGAATTTTGTTAAAATAATATCCACTTTCTTTATATACATGTGCATTACAAATGTTTTGATCACAATTATTATTTTTTACTGCTGGGCCAAAATTCTGGGAATTTAATAAAAAATTTAAATGATAAACATGTTTTTTTCTAAAAAATTTATTTCGGGCTTATACTATTAGCCTTATTCATATGAGATACAGATAGGACGAGTAGAGCAAACGTTCCGATAAAATACCACGAGGCAGGGATGGATCTTACGATGTAGTAGCTTTTATCTGTAATTTAATATCAATTATCAAAAATGCTACTATGAGGATTCTGTTTGAATCCCTTTGATTGACATCAGTTTAAAATGTGCAGAAGGTGGACTTCACATAAAACAAGATTTTGCTACATATAAACACACATGCAAAATAACATGGAGCTAAGCTAACGCTAAGCCGGAAATGAAATTGACACTGACAACTGATAATATGATTTTGATTCTTTTAGCAAAAGAAATTGTGGCATTATTATAATTATTATTATTTCTAATTTGGCTTGAGCAAATTCATTTTGTTTCCGTTCTGCGTTTTAGTTTTGATCAGTATCTATACTTTATTTGTGGAGAAGATGCAACCAAAAATAAGCATGTGTATAATCATAGTATCATAATTTCATGCCAAACACAAAACCACGTTTTTTAGTACAAAAACTCAATCAGACAAGAAAACTCATGTTTGCGTTTTATGTGAATAATATGGGATATACAAAGCAGTGGGTGGATATACTGGGATCGGTAGTATATATTTTTGTAGTGTCCAGGAAAAAAATTAAAAAGGTTTCAACTAAGGTTGTTGTCACCTGAAGCTTTAATTTGATCTGGGTGCACCTCCCAGCCACAGCTTCGCTTTACTGCTTCCTTCCACTTCCAGTATCTTTCATCTCGTTCTGTAGAACACACAATAGAAACAAAAATTAGTAGGACTCTTTCTTTATCTACAAAAAAAATATGGATTTTAACAAGAGACAGACAGCAAACTAACAGGAAGCACATTTTTAAATAATTTTCATACCGGAAATCTTCCGGCTGCGATCTTTGCAATGCAATATAAGATACACAATAATACAATATTAACAACTAATACCAAGACCAATAAGAGATGCAACTACGTAATTTAATTTAATTAAGTAATCCCGAAATGATATAGTTGTGCACAGTTTTATACTAATTTTACCTTTAGGCTCAGTTTTGGGTTTGAAGACATCACAAATGATATTGGAGGTATCTTCTGTGAAAACATCCCACACTTCAATTCCTTCCGCGCATCCAGCCGCCATGGCGGCACCCAACGCCGTAGTCTCCGACATTGAAGGTCGGACCGTGTCAATCCCAAGAATATCTGCTTGGAGTTGCATGAGACCATTGTTATTCGTCATTCCTCCATCCACCTGTAATTTCGTGAGAGGAAAACCACCCTCTTGGTTCATTGCCTCGAGCACATCTCGTACTTGGAACGAGACAGCTTCATAAGCTGCTCTTGCAATGTGGCTTTTTGTAGAGTGCTCCGTGAGACCACAAATGATTCTGGAAAGACAAATATTTGCCAATTTGTAACTCCAGACATGTTGACGGAGTCATGTGGGGGGGAGCAGCCCACGCAAGTCTCACATACCCTCTAGCATCTGGACGCCAGTGTGGAGCAAACAGTCCTGAGAAAGCTGGAACAAAATAAACTCCACCAGAGTCTCGCACATTAGCAGCCATCTCATCAATTTCTTCGTAGCTTGAAGCCAGACTGAGATTATCTCGAAGCCAACGGATGGCTGCTCCTGCAACTGCTACAGAACCTTCCAAAGCGTATGTAGCAGGTCGGTTTGGTCCTAGTTTGTAGGCCACTAAAATAAAAAGTTCATAGCCCGTGATACAAAAAGTAATTTAAATATTTATATTCTGAAATTTTTTTAAATTATTTCACCGACCCGTTGTAATGAGACCGTGGCTGGATTGTATAATCTAAAAAGAAAATGAATGTTATTCAACAGCTCTCTTTTTTGAGAATATTCAAACTTTCTTCTGAGCATGTAAATGTCAATATTATTTGGTGTTATCAAGTTGGTTCATCGTTAGTAGTTCAAAGTATATGCAGTTAAATTTTAATTAAAAGGTGCACCAGGTTAAGACTCAAACATTGCAATAAAAACAAGAGGATTATATTACTACTGTTAATACATACTGATTAGCTAATTACAGCAATTATTGAAACACACATGCGATAAATATCCGTGACCAAAAGAAAAGCCAAATCTCTAAAAAGAAGGAAAGAGTCATGCTGCTGGTGAAAGGATATAGAAAGCAGAAAATAAAAAAAGGAAAAAAACACAACTTCCTGGTGATTACGTTAGAATCTGAGTCAGATGGATTCACACACACCTGTCTGCCCGTATTGAAAAGGAGAAAGCAACCTGTTCCATAAGTACACTTTGCTTGGCCTGGCTTCAAACACATTTGGCCTACTAATGCGGCTTGTTGGTCCCCTAAAATCTAGAATGATAGTAGTAATGTAATACAATTAATCACAAAGGAACCCGTTGGCAAAATTTTATCATGTAATGTCCCAAGTTACCCCAGAAATTGGAACGCCTCTCAAAGACGTTACAGACAAATTTCCATAAATTTCTGATGAGCTTCTTATTGTTGGCAGAAGACTTGGTGGAATTTGGAAGTAACTGAATAAAGCATTATAAAAAAATGAAACTTTCAAACCACTCTGTTTTACCAGGGGGAAATAATGTAACTTATTTTTGGCCTATAGATAAAGTTACTCACTCGCATAAGTAAGAGTCCCATTCAAGGGTTTGAATGTTCATAAGCATGGTTCGTGAAGCGTTCGTTACATCAGTTATGTGAAGACCTCCCGACTTGCCACCCGTCAAATTCTGATTGAAAGAAATATCTCCCTTATTACAATACTCTTGGCATAAAGTGTTGATGATGGGCTTTCCTCTTAACACAACATATTTCATGTATTTCCGAATGTTTACCCATATCAGCCATGAATCAACAGTTCCAAACAAACATCGTTTCTCTTCCACAGCACACTTCACAGCAGGAATGTTTTCCAACAGCCATTTCATTTTGAGAGCACTGAAATATGTGCTAATAGGCAAACCGCACAAATTGCGAATTCTCTCCGTTTGAGTCTTCTTGTTGGGATTGGAAAGGATTTCATCCACTTCACTTGCCGTCCTCGTATCCAACCAGACTGCATCAGACAGTTGTACAACAACAAAAATACACACATTTTTAGCAACCAAACCAAACCAGCTTTTCTTTCTTTCATTTTGCATCAGAACCGGGGATTATTATTTTCCCTTACCAATGGCATTATACAATGGTTCTCCACTCAGTTTGTCCCACGCAATAATTGTTTCACGCTGATTGGTAATACCCACCGCTTTGATATCCTCAGGATCCACTCCTAATTTTCGAAGGTTGTCAACCGTCTTGTCGATGCATGTTACAATCGCTGAGACCAGGAGTTTGGCATCTTGTTCCACCCATCCCTTCATATTTCAATAGGACAATGCAATCATGCAAACAAAAGTTCTATTTTTTAGTCTTCCCATTTGTCAGTTTACTTTTACATCGACATCATCAATAGAGAAAGTTGTAAATAGCTTATTTTTCTCTTAAGAGTTTCACATGCAATCGCATGGAACATTTAGTTACAAAGGAATTATCAAATTGTTTGACTAGCACGAGTTAGCGTTGTGTTATGTATGTTATGCATTCATAATGGATGAATACACATTAGTACCCCACACACACACACTGGCAATAACAGGGTATTTATCAAGAACGCTCAACAAATAAAGCCGAAACATTTATTTTACGCTTCACCCGTCGACGTCGTATATGTTCTGCTTGTACTTACTTCTTTTGGACAATGCCGTGGGATCTCAATTTGATGAAATGTCAACAGTTCCCCACTTTCCGCTGCAAATACCTGTGAGAATAAAGAAAACAAACATCTGCTCGTTACGTGTTTTTCTTTTGACTACTTTTCTCTCGTGTTCCCTGACATGTATCTGTCATTTATGTGGTGATATGATGATGATGTAAGACCATGGCGAACTTTGAAATTATGACAGGAAATCAATCGAGTGGAAAAATTTACTACTTGAGAAATTTTCTCTAATTCTTTCAACATTCATAATTCTTAATAGTTAATGAATTACATAGAGTAAATTCTTCTAATGCTGGTCTAATACGTTCCTACGTAATTTATAACCGTTACAACCTTCGGATGGAAATGAAAGAGGATCGTAATGTATTGTATCTATTGAAATACTCATTTGGATTGGATAGACTTGACATTTACCTTTCATATAGTTTGACCTAGTCTGGTCCTCTACAAGAAAAGAAGTCTAATAATATAAACTGTACCATAACGGTATGTAATCCACTTAAAAGGTTATAGGTCAATGCTAAAGTTTTGCAAATAAATTTTATGCGCATATGTAGAATCATCTATAATGTACTATTCCATTAACATCTTAGACCTTAATCTTTAATTTGACCTAAGGTACTCATTTGTGAAAGCAGAATTTAAAAAACTATTAAAGAGTTAGTGTCCATAGACGGACAATGTCCCAAATATTTTCAACAGGTGCCTTAAGGTAGGTAAGGTAAGCTTAAATGCACGTAAAAAGTGAGGATCCAAATCCAAGCTTTGTCGGGGAATAAGGAATATAATAAGTGTACTTAAGTCTATATATTTGGGATACATGAATTATTGGGAAACTTTAAGTTTAATCAGATATCTAGGTCCATTTTCATTATCCACCATGCATCAAATACTATCATAACAACGTCATATGTATTGAATATAACTTTTTTAAATGATATTTCATGTTTAAATCTATATCTCGCTTTGAGGAAAGAAGGATCAGCGATGCAATCAAACTTTATCTGTAAATGATTATCTTTACCTCTTTCATGAAGTCATCTAACAAACAGACACATTCATCATAAGCAATCGGCACCCTGTTTAATATTTATTGCTCCCTTTGTGAATTATGCAATATTCTAAGCTTCTCTCTAGATGATTAGATAAACTTTTTATCAAGTCCAAGTCAATTATATGGATATACCATCATCAACCATATCTTTAGTTTCTGACTCTGCTCTGACTGATCATCATGACTCGCTTTGCTTTTATGAGGATTACGATAAGAAGACTGATTGGATACGATGAGATATAAAGTGTTTTATACGTGGGTGCTGACTGTGTGTTGTTGATTCATTTCATCTCATGAAGAGCGTAAACAGTACACGCCTGCCCCAAAAGTGAGATCTGAGATGTTGAGTGATATGGAATACGGAACACATGCATATATGAAGCAGAAGTGTTTGCAATGAACTGTCAAGATCATGGAATAGTTTTCCATGAAATAAAGTGGTTAAGCTCGAGTTAATAAGATTCCCGTCCACTAAATAACTATTTCTTAATTCTTTCAACATTTCACGTTAGTAATAAACTAATATTTGACCTTTGGAAGCATTCATTTAGAACTAGACTGGTCATTAAAAATCCCAATTTCATGTTAAAAATTTTCTGACAGCTAAAATCAAGAAATTAATCTAAACTAAGCTGCTTTTGATTGGCTGAATATGTATGGATTATTGCATACAATGTACAATGGCATGATTAAATTTGTTTGGCACTTCAAATCATCTGCTCTGACCTTTCATTGACTCGCTTACGAGTCATACTTATATGTATTTGCTCACGGTTCAGGTATAATAGAAATAGAGAAATTTGTAGATAAAAAGATTCTAAATATCATATTTTTATTTACCAAAAAACGGCTCGAGCTTGTTCCTTGGTCCAACGCCCCGATTAAAGGTCCATGTTTGCCACGTGTTGACATTTTGGATTCAGATCAAATGTAACAGTGTCGGCTTACAGAAAGGTAATACTTTACTTTTTTTGTACTCAACCGTGTCGTGTGTTGTTCAAGCTAGAGGAATGTTTTTCTTCTTGCTCTACTTCAATCCAAACTGTGGTGATCTGATGGGGAGAAGAAAAACAAAAATGGTTTTCGTTTTCAATTCATTATCACACTTTTGCACTCTTCATTCTCACGCAGCTAACTAAACTAAACTAAATCAAACTAGGGTTATTAGTGAAAGGCTGAATAAATTTTGAAAGGGCATTATTGCTCTATAGACCACTCATATTTCTCTCTACATTATCATTTTGAGCACGCACATGGAATAATTTAGATTTTTGGTGGAGAACAAGAAGAGCACAAACATGAAACGGTAATGTTAAAATGTAATGCACCTGTGTTGTGTCTACCCAGTTGTTAAATCTCATGCCACACTAAAAATGCTCGGTGCAACTCGTGAGGTCTCGCTCTCAGAACTCCTTCTCAGCAACTGAGCCCTGCTCCGGTAAATCGTCCAGTTTTTGTACCAAACTTTTAGTGCAGATGTGGAAGAAATTATTGAAATGAAAGTGGTTCCTAAGCAAGCATTCCATTCAATTTCAACGGTGTGCATATATGGAATCAATATACACCATTATGAAGTTTTTACAAATAATTATAACCATCTAATTTTCATTTCCCATGAAAGTCAGTCTGCCTTAAAATTAAAAACTATTTTTTGATAGCAAAAGTATTTATTTTATGAAGCTGGGAAGCTACGGTTAGCTTATATGCAATGAATCTTTCGATCATTAGCTCCTTTCAATTTATCAATTTATATGCTTAAGTTTTGTCAGAAAATTAATGTTTCATTGTATTCGTATAGAGTTGTCATTACACCAATTTTGAAGAACCACTTTACACTTATTTGTGGTTGGTGTTAGTGAACTGCATAACCCTTTCATATGCTAATGTATCATAAATATTGACTGTTTGCACGTTTATAAGCAACCACGTTGAGTAGGAAGGATAATAATATAATACGTGGTGATGATTGAAGTCTTAAACTCATGTATTTTATATGTACAATGGACATACATGATATATTTCATCAATCATCAACGGTAAGTAAATAGCAGTACTCAAATAAAAACCAGATGAAACGGATGATGGTGAATGACGTTAACTAGCATAAATCATATAATTTCATTGATTTGTTGAAACCAAGCTGGTTCCGTCAGATTTTTCGTGAGTTCATGACTCTGAATGTTGTTTTCAAATAAACAAGCAACACTAATGCAGGTAAATAGCTGCAATGCTCAAAAGGTGAAAAACAAGAGGAGAAATGCGGCAAATAATTCATTTGCGGATGCTTGCATAATGATTCGGGGCTGGATGTTTCAATACAAATTTGATGGATGTGAGACGAGAGAGAACATATCATGTTTATATTTTCAAGAAATCCATTAACTTTGAAATTGATATGAACCCATTTTCAAAGAGAAAATAAAAGGATAATGATTCAGTTGAATTTCATTTCATGGGTTAACGACTATATGTATCTATGCTCGACTCAACAATATCATTAACATATACTTATTGTCCAATCGATAAGTTTGTGACGACTTTTTAATGACCATTTCCAAATTTCAACAGAATATTATGAATTTATACTAGTACATGCTAGTATAACTTACATTGAGCATTCCCAAAACTCTGACTCTGTTATAGACTATTGTCATCATATTTATTATAAATATATTTTCATAAACATTATCACCATCTCAAATTCTCAAGTTTACAAAATGTCAAAGCTGGAAAATTCTCATTCGCCGTAAGAAACTCAGCTTGAATTCCATGAAAAAAGGCATGGAACCTGGAGATGTAAAGAACAGTTTTCTTTTGTAACAATGAAATTGAATTTTCAAGAAAAGCTAGCAACTGCTTTTGATGCTCACTCACACAATTGTGAAATGTGAGTGGATTGAAAACAAAATCCATTTTCATGCAAATCCCGTGTGAGCTAGACTTTCGCAGAATCCCAGATGGAATGAATCGCTTTTGATTTTAATATATTGATTTGTTTGGTCTAGTTCTACTTCATTTAATTCCATTAGAGAATTGCAACAACTGTCACAATGTATTCAACTCCTTTTTCCCACTCCCCAACATCGTTATTATGCTACAAACGAGACATAAATGAAATAAAAATTGCTTACATGTTTTTTGGCAACCGGCACAGTTCCAAGTTCCAACTACCAAACTACGTTCGTCTCCAATTATTTTTAAGCAGTCAACAGATCTTTTTTATCAGTAAAAAAATACTCGCCAGAATGAGTAGTACCAAACAATTATTGCAATTTTTTAAGTGTTTTCCAGATCTCGAGTTTACACATGAACACACAGCCACGTTGCTCACAGATCATTCGGAATGGAACTGCAATGCACACTCCAAAAGTATTGATATCTATACACTTTGATACTAAACTTGCATCTAATCTCAAACTACCCGAGCCACATACACATAACACGAGCACTATAATAAATATCCCAAGTCTTAAAACCACAACTGCATCATTGTTCTTTCATGAAGTTGGAGTACAATGTGCTCATCTTCTTTTGTGAGATGCAGATGGAAAAAAGGGGATTTTTGTGGGCTTGTCGCAAATTCGGCTCACAGCATTGGTTCTTCTGTGTGGTGTGTGTTTTGGCATCAGTGTAAGCAAGCCTGCTGTTTTCTCATGTGAAGAGAAGGAAAAAAATCATGATAAAAAATATAATAAATGTGTACTCACACTCGCATAATATACCATGTAGTATATATATCGTTCTTGCTATATGGTAGCAGATTCATTACACTTGAGGAAAGTCAACTAGAATTACGGACCAGTTTTACATGCTACCTTCCTATATGCCAAAAGACAAGTTAAAAAGTTGATTTGATTGTGATTACACTCAAGTCAACTGTATATACATAATATGGGCCGGGCTTAACATGCCACGACATACATGCCCATAATACCAAACCCATCTTATTCCTCCTATCCTTGAATTAAATAGGCTGAATATGTGTACTTGCTGTATATCATGGCTATTTGCTGAAGTATTTAAGAATTTACACCGAAAACAGCATTCGCCACTTAAAGCTTGTTTTCGAACCAAGCTTTGTACTCATCCACCAGCTCCAGCCTCTTCATTCAACTTGTCCTTGACTTCCTTCATGTAGTAAATATTGTCCCGTACATTATGCTCATGCAATATCCATATATGCACGTCCAGAAAATAGATAAAAATGCTTCTTCTGGAAGTGCTAGATTGGAAGGAACAAATTTGCATTTTCCTGAATACACTGCGCGCAATCAAGATTCCTTGACATGGAGAGAATATCAGTATCAGTATCTATATAATTTGCTTTTGGGTTCCTCGACACAACGATATGTCCATAAATGTAGAGTTTTTGTATGCGAATAATAAGATATATACGTTTCTTGCTGAGATATAGACGACATTGTGTGCATGCTGTCACAGTTAAAAATAGTAATGGTGATACCTTCTCGCTGTGCAGTATAGTTACCTACTTTGAAACTACAAGATGATAAGAGACCATTTAGCATTCCATTGTTTTGCAGCTTGTAAACTGAATGGAAGTGACTCCATTCCAATTCCAATGATGTTGACGTGACGTCTTACCATAAAGCTTGGCCTGCGTCTTACTTTTGTTAGTCCGTAAAGTAAACGCAGCTAAAAACCGGAGAATTTAATGCTCCATTACATCAAGGTCTTCGATTTCCTAGTACAAACGAAGCCTATAAGCTAAAGTCTATAAGTGCCTTTGTCATAATCATAAGAGATTAGTGAAAGCATCCCATCTTTCCATACTTTCCTCGTTCAGTTTTCGTTCATGTAGAAACTTGAAACCAAACCTACGCTTCTTATTCCTTTCTCAGGAAGTGGTTCGTCTTCACTTTGTTTTTGTTATCAACAAACATCTAACCTACTTTCAACCTTTCATTTGGTCTCAGCTCCTCCATATGTTTTGTTTTGTTTCTGAGCACTCGAGTTTGAGCTTAGAGAAGGATCTACATAACATTAAATCGTATCGATATGAAAATACTCAACCAACTCAAAACAAAAATAGCTACTTCATTTCTTTCTCTCCGTCCTTCCGATCGTATAAATATGATTCAGGAGAAGGAAGCTCGTATTTGTAATTTGCTTCTTCCACCAACAACATCAACTTATTTATAAGACACACATATATGATTTTCTCCCAAGGCCAAGATGTATCAAGAGATGGATTGAATTGAGAAAGTACTTCGTCTTCTATCTTTTTATATAATGTGCACATTCATATTTCTATCGTTTTTTCCTTATAGCGTTTATTCAAGCATAACTATAATTACCGAATACCAAGAAAACTTCTATAATAAGCTTGCCTGTTGCTTTCATTGGTAGTTTTCCTGATAAAATAAATACAAATTGCTTTCCCTACGCTCTCTCTTTTCACGAGTTTTTCAAGGTTTTTAAGAGAAAGCACGCTTGAGAGTTGAGACTGACTTTCAAGAAATGGATAATGGAAACGAAGTGAAAACATGCTTTTCTAAAGGGTACTCTATATCATTGTCATGATCTTGAGCTCATGTAAAAAACAAACTACTTTCATTTTCATGCGTAGTACTGAAATGTCAAGTGAACAATGATTAAATTCCAAGTTGAATGTTATTATATTATTATGTTTACAAGATAAGAAGATGCCTCAAAAAATTTCATAAAAACATGACGAAAGAAGAAACTTTATCAGGAAGTGGGGAATTGGGTTGGAACGATAAAAAATAATATCATTGCGAATAAAAAAAAGTTGTGCAAATCTTTCGTCTTACTCAGGACATGTTCAGGATGGATTAAAGTACTTGAGGAATTTGATGCTTCGTTAAAAAAGTAAAGATGTTTATTAAAACGGAGAAAGTTTTTCCCGTCTAATTGTAAAAGTTGGTTTTTTAACAACTACGTAAAATAAACTGTCTAGAGTGAGTTGCTGTATACAAAATACAATAATATGTTCTAGTCTCAAGCAAGCAATTTATACCTATCTAGGCTTGGGTGGACCTCTAGCTAATCTTCAGATACTTTGTGGGTGGCTTCTCTCGAGTTTCATATAAGTTTTCTGTACAACATTAGATGGCACACGGGGGCTAGTTTTCGTTTTGATTTGTTTGAACGCAAGACTTTTGATATTAAAATGCATAGCCATTTCAACTCATATCAACACTTTCTGATCAAATGTTCATTGTTGTGTTTTGCGTTGTATTATATTTCTTGCAGATTGAAAAATATTATATGTATTCATGATTTATTAATAAGATTCTGTTAGATTTCACTGTATGGATTTTCAGCTAAAATGACAGCACAATAACTCATTGAATCAATTCAATGGATGATTTGTTTATAAATTGAGCAGAAGAAACTACATGAAAGTATAAACTCAACAAAACGTTTTCCTTAAACCTTTAAAGGCATAACCACTTTTGGTTCCTCGTTTTGGAATTAATTCGGAATTCATATTCATGATGTGAATGATGAGTTGATCAAAATGTAAACAAAGGGCTTGGTCAGATACCGCAGCTTAATATAAGCCTAACAATATTTCCCTTTGATGTCTGTCGTGTAAAGATTTCCTCGTTGAGGATTGGCATTGAATTGAATTATGTTGACGTGTTAATACGATGCTAAATACGCTAATCATTTCTTGGTACGCATTTAATCCTGTATTTTATACATCCTGGTTTTTAAAAACTCAGCGGTGGATCTGGAGTGGCCTGGACTGTTGGGTTGTGTTTACACAAGAAAAGATGAAAAGTCATAGCCTTGCATGGAGAACGAAGAATGATTACCCCTCTCTCTCTCTCTCTCTCTCTCTGGCACTTTTTCGCCTCGCATCAGTCAACAGTTAAAGAAAGACTCTGAGACGAAAGAAAAGATCAAGTATATTCTGGAACGACCGACCAACTTGTTGGCTGATGCGCTAACAAGGATCTAATATGAATTTAATTATGCCTTATGAAATATATATCGATCTAATTTTGATGTCTGGACTATTGAAGCTGTGTCTGTGAGTCGGAGTCTCACTTGCAGACTAAATTTTAATTCGATTCTGTATTTAAATCAAGTTACTCAAGTATTGAGTCTAATCTTTTTAGCACACAGTCTCATTTTCATATTCATAAGACTGACACTATTGAAAAATATAGTAAGACAATTTCAGCGAAATTCATTATGACTCATCAATGTGAACCTGAGCTA
The DNA here is from genome assembly GCA_964034955.1 of Orchesella flavescens. NCBI lineage: Eukaryota > Metazoa > Arthropoda > Collembola > Entomobryomorpha > Orchesellidae > Orchesella > Orchesella flavescens. The sequence goes on along the minus strand of OZ035957.1, from coordinate 21,756,530 downwards.
AGCAAAGGTTATCAAATGTTAAAAATGTTTGTAACTTGCAAAGGTATCCAATAAATCGAATGCGAATGCAGCTTCATCAGCATAACTATATGCATTGGATAATAATAAATATGTGGTGTGGTGTTTACTAACGATGTTATGTTATGATTCTCCTCCTACAAACAAGCTATAAGGATAGGTAATACATGATAATCATTCCCTCAAATCACCTTGCTCCACTCTTAACCATGTAATCACTGATATAATGCCAATGTTTAAGGCCCATTAGTATCGAGGCTTAAGTATTGACTTAACAAATAACCCCAGTCGAGTCCAAGAGATTAGAGGCATATCATGTATTACATTGCATTACAATTACAGCATGGTATAAAATATTATGTTGTATGTTGTTGGGTGAGTGAGTAAGCAAGCAATGAGGTAAAGGTAAAACCATGCATTGTCATTTATAGTATGTGTCGTAAGTGAACACTTGCTTGGATGCATACGATCACCTTTAATGAATCCAATCCACAATTGACCGAAAAGTAGTAGACTTACATAATTTAGAATGAATGTGTGTGTACATATTATAGCATAGCAGCACATAAACATGAAATAATAATAATATGAAAGGTAGATGACTAACTACAACTTAGGCATGGAAAATAAATTATTATTTTACTGCTGAAATTCTCATATTTATGCATTCCCATTCACCAATATGAATATATTAATTATGCAAAACTAAAATATGCTCACAAAAACTTTCAGCTAGTTAAGGCTTGGTTCCAAAATAAATTGTTGCTTTGATGCATAAAAGTCATCATGCATGAAGGTGAGATCTTTAGTTAAAATAGAATGATCATAATTTCACATTACAGTGCAGAAGTAATATAGCAAGTAGGCATGTAGCATTTGCCGATAATAGAACTTTTAATGACTTGATACCGTAATTAAATCAGCCTACTAATCACACTTTCAATTACACCACCGATGATATTAATTACCCTGCGTGAAAAACAATGTAAACATCACATAATAAACAAGTCGAAAACTTGCGTGGGAACCTCATCTCATCATCATCATCATGAAAGGAGAGCTTATCTAGGTATTTGCATCTCTATAAAGCAAAGTGCACAAACAGCAGCAGCCGCAGCTTTTTTTTGCATTTATAAGTATATGTATATAGGATCTATTAATTTCATTACATTTATAGAATGGGTTGTGCAGTTGCAATTTGCATTGCAACTAGGATCCCATTTCTGCCTAGCATTTTTGCATTGTGTTTGCTCTGCAGAAAGTAAAAGGAGAGGATGATGATCATTTTTTTTGCTGAGAAAAGAGAGGCAAAAATATCAGCTCTTCTCATCCCTTTACAATGGAAGCACCACACCACCCAGTTATTATAGGTTTCATTTGACACTATTACTGTCAGTTGGAAAAACTACATATCAGCACAATGGCCACATTATGCTCTTCTTAACTAGCAATCTTTCAACGTTTTTACAGACGTCATCATCCACTATTCAAACTACTCTCTTATGAGTGCAGGAAAATAGTCTCCATTCAATTCACTGTATAATATACTATACATAATGCATGATGATGATATGATATGATGTGTATGTGGATATTCATGATGCCAAAAAAGATGCAAATATAAATATGTTGATGAAGGAAAAGTAAGCAAGTAGCAGCTTGCTTAAATGACTGTAGTCAGCAGTGATCTAGTCATACTATTCACAATCAGTCGGCACAAAATGTAGCCGTAGTGTATCAACTCATCTCGTCATCATCATCATCAGCCAGCAGCAGCAGTGGCGGTGGTCTCTCTGCCTTTTTATGCATCCATTCAATCTTCCATCTCATCATCTTTTTTTCTCTCTCATACTCTCCTCAGATATACACAAGTTGTAAAGTATATATTCAGGTTGAGAGAGTCAAGACGAGAATATGTGATGTGAAATACAACACGAAGCTTTTTGGCTTTGGCTCTATATTTATGTACTTATTTAGTGGTTTGGTTTGGTTTGCTAAGAGCATCACCATCACATTCACATCATATGATATTCTTAAAAAACATGACAGAGATTACTTATTCGTTAGCATACACACTTTTTTCTACTGGTTTTTCTGTAATATTCAATACTTACGGCATGGAAAGAAGAGATGGATTGCTGGTTTTGGGTTCTCGATGAACTGTTCACAGTCACAGTCACACTCTACAAAAATTGTGTGTGTTTGGCTGTGAACAACATGATCATCATAACAAAAAAGAAATACATATGAATATCATTTCTTATAAGTATCATATGTTATGTTAGCTTGTAGTTTAGTTTGGGATAATTTTTTTTGGAAGATAACCTGAGTAAATAGTACTACCTCTTTGAAGCTGACTGTATTTATGTGTGTTGGTGTGTGTGGAAAATGACTAAAAGATGAAAGAACATGTGTGATGTGAGAATGTATGTATGTATATACGCTATGCATATATGCGTATATTATGATGATGATGATGATGATATGCTCAACCTAAACAGAATTCCTATGACCTGCCTGCTTGCCTACGAGTAAGTTCTTAAGTTTTAGTATTAAGAGCACACAATAACGATATATACATTTTGTACTCTTATTGTGGTAGATGTTGGTGGGTGTCTTGAATTTCTGGGACTTTTTTTTCGTCTCCTCTGTTTATGTGTATATTCTGTACGTACACACATTCTGTATACTGTTTTGTGTACATGCATATCTCATGTTAGTGTTATGTTAGATAGAACTACTACTACTTGTCTTGTGCTCACTTGTTCACATTCAACAAGTGAAATCCCCTTATTGCAATTTTATTACAGTTTCTCCAGCAGCAGAGCCAATAAGCTGTGAAAACGGTGACTGGACTGGAGTCTCGCTTTGCATTTTACACTTACACTTATCACTACTACTCTTTTCTCCTGGATTAGGAAGAGAATCAAGAGTCAAAGAAGTGAAAAAGAATGTGCAAAAAGAAAATGTAAAATAATATATACAAAACAGTTTGCAGCTTAAGGGGTGTGTGTGCAAGTTGAGGAGTGTAGAGGTGACGATGATGAAATGAAGAAAAAGTAGTGTGCATGAGGAGGAATTGAATTGGATTCCGGAATAATTTGGAAAATGTGATCTTTCAAAAGGAAATATTGACATGGTAGTGGTGACACTTTTTTGTGCCTTAAGAGAACATAATCATTTGTGGCCTTTTCAGAAATCTGACCGAGTTTTAAAATTTAATGCCGAATGCCATCATAAAAACCAATGCAAATTCATTTCAATTAGTTTTTCTGCCTTGTCCAGCTAATTTTTTGATTTAATGATGGTTGTGAATTTTTGTAACATAATCATACACATATTATTTATTCGTTTCTGATTTTGAGATTCTTCAGAAAAAGTGTATATATCTCGTATATAGTAATTAGGGAAATACTTGTATTATATTAATGTAAGAAGTGCAAATAATTCATAATTTATTGATACTACCTCAACGAAACCTCATGTGCTTTTGAAAAGTGCCAAATTTATGCATGTATTATGGTGATAATAAGTTAAGTGTAATTTAATATATAATATTTATATTCAATATTAAAAGGCAGCTTCTACAGTTGAATTCAGTACAATTATATTAAATGTAATCAAAATAGAATAAAACTCCTTAAATATCTACCCTTTTTCAACTAATAGCCAGTTAATGAATCTTACAAATCAGCAATGCAATCAAAAGTGACAAACTTTGGTACAACTTTCATCAGAACCATTTTGTGTTTACAAACTGTATAATAGTTTTGAAATTTAGTAACATAATAACAATAATTATTATTTCCTGGATATGGTCAAAAGCTAACGGACGACAAATTATATTACAAAAGTACATATCCACATTAGATTAGTTTAATGAAAGTGCAAGTGATATCTTAATTAGCAATTTTGTGTGGAGTACCAGCCCCTTTTGGACGGGGCTGTCTATGAAACAAAAGTAAGTTGAATCATCATTACATTCGTAAGCTTTAATCATCTACACTTTTCATTCAAAATAGGAGATTCTAATGAGCATACATTTATATTTTTTGTTATTAGATGGATCCATCAATCTGGAATACCCGAGCTGTAATTGTCCATCGGGATGACAATGGCTATGGACTGACTGTATCAGGAGATAATCCTGTTAATGTTCAGACAATTAAGAAGGGTAAAACATTTTTTTTTAAATTGTTGAATATAAAAGAAATAATATGCTGACCAAGAATGACAAAATTGTATTTAATAGAAGTATAGCCGAATGTTCGTCACTAAATCATGATAGGTTCTATTTTTTACTAATGATGAATTAAACCGGAACTACTTCTATTAGATTCTACAATAATTCTTTAAATTTATTTTTTTAGATAATTTAAGCTGATGTACAGTAAATCTAACACGTATTTAATTTTATTTTCAATCTACAAAATGATAATTTTATTAATATATTAGCAGAAATTATAAAAACTTTGTATTTGAGTTAAAACTAAATGTCTTTATTACAACGTGACATTGGGTTAAAGTCCCAAGTTGATGTTTTATATGTACAGGTGGTAGTTTTTTTAGCAACAAACGACGACAAACCTTTCTTGAAGGTTTAGCTAATCCGTGGGAAGTAAAACCACCTTGTAACCAATCCGGCATAGGAATTCCCATGTTCATGCTCAATTAGCAAGCAGACAAAATGCAAGCTTTATTTGTCACGTCATACATATTATTATATTACATGGGAGGAAATGGCGAATTGTTTGCAAAGTCAAATGTATTTTGTACAAAGTCAAATGCCATAAGATATGCGATAGTTTTGTTCTTGAAACTACGTGAAATCCTCGTGCTTTGCACTCGCGACTCGCAAGCAATCCAATCCAGAACGACCTTGACCTGTCCCATGACATGACAATGATACAACACCTTTTTTACAAGTAAATTTGGAATGAAAGTACTTAAGCAGCAGCCCTATCAGTTGTAACATTGTTACTAGAGAGTTGAATACGAGTGTCGTATGAATGGACAAATTTTCAAAAACGAGTGAATAAATTAAATCATGCCATTTTAGACTTCAAGTGGTTACTTCCCACTCGCACTCTCCACAAGAGAGTTATCATTCTCTCCAACGAAATCCCAACTACTACGCGTAACCAAATTTGTAGCTTTAAGCTCACAACCTTTTATTCGAAAAGGTGTAAGTCATACTAATTAGTTTATTAAGAGGTAAAACTTCAAATAATTGCTCGTATTCATGAGTGACTGGGTCGTTCATGCACTTAATGAAAATATTACGCATTATTTATCTCATTTGACAGATATGTACTTACATATTTCTAGCAAATAAGAAACCTTCCACTGAACGAGTGCTCGAGGCACTTAAGGGAAAAATTCTTGGTTTAGCCGCAGAATGATGAGTTGGGACTCAAGTTAATGGTTAAATAATGCATATTAGAATAAAGTACAGTACATTCAATCCATAAAAAATGTATGTGCAATTACCATTAACCTGCATCTGCTTCTGTGCCTCTACCTAAAATACCTTTGAGAAAGGAGAAGGGGAGAGGTGCGCAAGCAAATAATTGGCAATTTTAGCAATTGGAATTTTTGTTTATGCCTATTAAACACAAATACCTTCCATTCCACCACCACCACCACCCATCCATCCGCTTTCATTACGTAGAACAACCCAGCCTTTTATATACTTTTCACATACAACAAACCATCTTGTATTTTTGTAACCTGAGGTCATGGATTTATTTATGAGAGCCTGAGCCTCCCTCACATCTCACATCCAACAGGCTTCATAAATTGGTTGTCGGAGTCAGAAAAATACTTTTTGATGTTTACAATTTTGGCTGGGCTAGCGAGGTACACGTGTGTTATGTATAGGTATACTTAGAATTTAATGTTTAAGTTGAAAACATTTTCACTTTTTGCCAAGCAAGACTTTACTTCCTCGCCAAAACCAATCAAATCTGAATGTACATGGGTGATTGTTGAAATTAAGAAATTAAAGCTTGTAAAATGAAGATATTGTTGTAACTACATTTTTATAGTTTAGTTTAGTATCACTTTCGAGAGAGGAGATCGTAGTGTTAAGCGCAAGCGCAGGTTGCAATGCAAAAAAATATACTCACTCATATTTTTCGTCAAGACAAAAATCTTGATTTAAAGCCGGCTTTTCTGGCTTTGGCAAAGAGTGTATGCAAAAGTTGGTTTGAATTGAATCTATCGTCATCATCATCATCATCATAAAAGGTGGTGTAATGACGAGATCGAAATCCGAACAAGTTGTCGTCCTCAGATATTCATACACACTTTGTGTGATTATCATTGTATATTGTTGTTTTCTAGTTCGCCAAAGGGACGAGGATGAGAGAAGTCATTAGCTTCTTCTTTGCCTTTGATTATTGTGGGAGTTGTCAAGTAGTCTAAGCAGTCTAAGCTTCTTAGAGTCTTTCTTTTCTAGTTTTTTTTCAATTTGAATTTGCACTCTGAATGAAATCCATATATGCTCTCTCTTCCTTTCTATAAGAGATTCAACTTTGTTCAAGTATTTGTATAGCACACACAGGCCCAGCACTCACAGCGCCTCACGCTGCACTCCACCACAACAACACACCGTTTCTATTTGACAAATCAAGGTCAGTCAGTCTCTGTTGTTGATGATGATGAGTGATTAGCAATTAGCAAGTTTTGACAGGACGATTGTTCAGTTATTAGCAAAATAGAAGGCGGTGGCCCTTCCTTATTTGCTGGCGATGTTGTTGTTGTTGTCATATTCAATGCAAGTTCTTAAAATGCATCGACTCGACATCGACTATCTGTTCAAAAAAACTGACAATAACCAAATAAGATGGTGATGGCAGATTGGGCATAGTCAAAAATGTTTCTTAACTACATTGTATATATATTTGTCTAGCAGTGTGGTTTGATCTGGTAACTAATCCACTTCATAAATCATCCAACCAAAGCAATTAAAACCAATAAATCTGACTGTGATCTGCATCATCATCTTCAATCATATCTTCCTCATTCCTTTTAGAAACTTGCAAATATGTCCTCTTGGCTCGTGTATCACACGCTGAGGTGAACCATATTGGATGATGGTGATGGTGATGTGTGATGCGCAAGATTAATCTTATTGAGTTCTTCTCGCAGTCAGATGCAAATAAATGATGAGTGAATATCTTTCTCTCGAAGAAAAAATGGATGAGAGTTCCTAACCTTTTACAGGAGGATTAATAGATATCACTAAAAAGAAAGTGCCATGCATTTACTGCAAAACACATCTTTAATGCATTTAGTTGATGTTAATGGTGGTGAAGAAGAAGAATATGATTGTGATGATGATGGTGCTTCTAGTAAGCAGTGTACGTGGGTATGATTTTCATTTTTGCATATATATATTATTCAAGCCAAAGAACAGTTGGGATGATTGACGGTGGTTAGTGTCAGCCTTTTAAACTTGACGTTTGCTAAATTGTAGAGTGACTTTTTGACAATGACTCCATCCTGCTTTGATCCATGCCACATTGCATTTTCCATTGGCAAAATGTAATAATGTTAAATCACGCCTTGGCTGGTGCTGGTGCATCAGTAATCATACAATCACCTCGCCTCATCTCATATTCATCATGCGTCAAACAACGCAGCGGATGACTATCCATTTCTGACCTCTGGTGACCAGACAGAGTGCATATATATGCGTGTATATGCATGCATCATCATTTCATATGCACGCATACATTGTTTAATTGTTTGAAATGGCCGTGAAGAAATAAATTAGGAAGGAAAAGCAACGGTGAAACGAAAGAATTTCAAATAATGCAAATGAGTCGAATGCAGTTGAATATGAAATGAGGCAGGGATGATGGCGAGTGAAAATAAATTTTTTTAAATTGGCTTGGTAAAGTTGAATGAACCAAGAGATTATATCTAAATCTTCCTAAATTTTCACTCCAGCTTTAATGAAGAATGCGCGTGGTTTGTAAAAAAATGCTCAGCTACATAGTTTTTTTTTAAAGAAAACACATACTACAAATTGGTACAGTAATTGTCCGAGAAAATTAACCTGCTGATTTGACCAGAAACTAATTTGGAAGTCTTCCCATCATATGAAAGCAGCGATCATAGTACTACAAATTGCGTTACTTTCAATTGTATATTCACTAGGTTAATCACCTTGCTAAATGAAGGGCACGTTGCCAATTTACCTGGATGAAAAATTGCTTTATTAAGTTAATTGTGTGATTTAGCATGAAAAGGATTTCGGAAAGCAAAAAATTGTTCTCATATAATTCTAGCGCATTGCAGTAGTTTAATCATAGCAGCTGATTAGGCTGGATACATTTGAGTTTTTTGCAAATTCTAGTTTGTAGTTTTTACCCACTTGCGTATTTTACATCGCAGAAATGTATGTAATTGATCATCACTCATCACATCATGAGATAGCCAACAAGTAAAATTGTGGCATGTCAAAATAAAACGAAGCTATCTGAAATGCAAGTACTAAACTTTATTGGCATCATTGTAGATTTAATATGATTAAACCTCTTTGCAGAACCGCTTGTATTAGATTATAAAGAAAGCAGTGTATATAATAATTTTTCAGTTTGATTTGATTGATTTTCTTGTTTATTTCATTCAGATGGGGCTGCCGATCGGGCTGGAATACGGGAAGGTGACATAATTTTAAAGGTACGTGACTACTTGCTTAACATAAAAAAGAATAAAAATGCAATTATTTTAATGCACGATGTCGTTCTGCTCAACTCGGTTGCAGCTCCTTCACTTTCATTTTTTAAAAGCTCATTCAATTTTGTTCAGTAACGCTTTCATTCAAGATTTAATCAGTGTAACAAGGATTTGAATGAAACCCTCATAAATTTAACTTTCGTAACGGTGTAATCCCGTCCTCATCTGTGTTGTACGTACGTACATAAGAGTATTTTATATACAACAGTCGCAGAAAACTTCATCATTGGGAAACTGAGTATTTATGAGGGAGGGTTATGCAATCTTGTAATGTGTTTTTCTTTTGAAAACTTATGATACTTAATGTCAAACTCTCGACCTCAGCTCATTTTCAATTTTTCGCCTCTTTAATTTTCAGGTCAATGGGACACTCGTGGAGCACATGAACCACACAGAAGTTGTAAACTTGATCAGAGGTATGTACAAATACGTGTCTTTTATTACTATTGCTCAATACAATATAATTTCCTCTCTTTTTTCTCTAACCACATACACATGATATTGGCATTGGTTTGCTAAAATCAAAATAAAATTATTCTTCTGCTAAAATCATCCACTTTAAAATAAAAGCACCAACCCAAACCATTTTTTTGCATATTTCACCACAATGGAAAAATTGTTAATGCATGTTTTTTAACGGTTCCTTAAATGGGTGGAGATGCAAAATACCTCTCTTTATTTCGGATTTCGCGAAAATACGTCATCGTTTTAACCAAGATTTGTTGAACCTTTTCTAAACACTTTTTGAAGCTTTTTATGACACCCAACATATCACAACAGTCAAGAGTCAAGTCAAGTACAGTCAGTGCAAAGGGGAAACACTGATTGTGCGCTTCAATCATAGAGCACGTTCGCTACAACTGGTTTATTTATCCTGTTCATTATGCAGAAAATTTATGAGATGATATATTCTAGAATTTGGTCGGATCATACTGGATTGAACTGGTTTATGTTGAGAGTGTAGGTATACTAGTACCGTGCGTGGTACTCATATGGCATCATGAAAAAGTATGAAAGCTCTCTATATAGATATGCATAAGTGTGAGAAATGTGCAAAATATCCAGCGATAAAATCTGTCACTTTCAAGTGAGATCAGGGTAATTATAATGGCAAGAAGTTATCAATGTGCCGAACTTTTGAATGGAAAGGTGAAAAGTTATGTTCATTTTATATGAGGATGGCATTCAAATTCTTTTTATTGATGTTGTTGCAGAAAGTAGAAGGCTCTGTCTGTAAAATAAGTTCCAAACTCGAATGGTGTTTTTGTACAATTCCTAACGGTGAATAGAACTAAAAAATTGTAACACTTATATGTTCATAGAATATTATTTTTACTGCTTAAATTACTCACAACAGTAGATCGCTTCACAAGAGCTGACGATTCTTAAAATAGGAAGACAAGAAGTTCGTGATAAATTTATTTTTATTCAACAATTTATTTTTTCTATGGGGCTAACAAATGGGAGTAAAAAGATAGAACAGTATTGATTATCTCCCTCCTAAGAGTTGTAGAACTCCTCTGTAACAATGTAGTTTTAAAACGTTAAAATAATGCTTTAGGTTGGTTCGGACCTGAATAATTGCTTGCTGCTTCTGCAGAAGAAAAAAACACACAACGATACATTATTGATGTCTTCTCGTGATGATGCGTTAATTGGATAATCAAACTTGTAGTGGAGTTGGACGTGATCAAGCATTAATTTAATTGATACCTTGTTTTGTACAGTCAGTTATTTATTTTCAAACTTATTTCCCTCTATCTAAGAACACGAAGCAAAAAACCTTTTTGAAACTTCAAGCAAACCAACACAACAGTGTTGGAGCAGTGAGTATGCATCTTGAATGTGAAATTGCCAAGCCTATGCCGCACCGAAAAATGTAAATAAGGAAACAAACAGTTTTTTCAAAAAGTTTATGTACGTCCGATAAGTTATTTTCCGTCAGCTCTTTCCTGGTCGACTGCAGTTCAGATTCGGATATCCAACTCTCTGGCATAAGTATTTGATGATGGGTTGTGTGTGTTATGTTATGGAGTTTGAATTTCGACTGCCAAATAGAATGGCCTAAGCTGCTACACTCATTTTATCATATCATATCATTCCCAAGCTTCGGAGTCATATTATCATTCGCAAATCTATAGCCCATTGTATCATCACCCCCAACACAGCACACTTTTCCAAGAAACGTGATTTAGTCATCCTGCATTAACTTCCACAGCCAAGTATAAAGATTACTCTGACTCTCGATTTGTTTGCGAAGGTGGAGCAATAAGTATGGGAGAAGGATACAAACTTCTATTTTAATACTTTGATTGTTAAGCAAACATCAACGAACAGGAGAGAATAGGATTTTGGCAATGATTCTTTTTTACTTCACGTCATCATCATCATCATCATCATCATCATCATACTTATTATGTAAACGAAATGATGTAGGCATTATTAGTACCTAATTCTATTTGATGTGAGCACGATTCTAAAGAAAATCTCTGTGGGATCCCGTGTTCTTGTTCTCCGTTCTTATTACCATTTATTTTTACCATTAATCCTTCTGTGGGTATAAAGCAAAATCTTATATTCACCTAAATGTGTAGATTGTATTGCATTACGCAACACCAATTTTAAGATTTAAAGTGGAGGCGACTCGTTATAGTTGTAGTCATGTTGATGATGCTGGTTTGGTGAGCTCGCTCTCCTTATATAGCAATTTTGTAAGACTTGGTAGTTTTGTGCATTTGTCACTGTGAACTCATTTTTCTAAAGTTGAACTCAAACGTTTTGGTTTACTGGCCACCTTCGTTCTTTCCTATATGAATATTTAGAACTGGGAATGAAATTAGGCTGCATGTAGTCAATTCATTTACGCGCACTCATCTCATCACATCAAATCAGAGTGTGAAATGGAACGATGAAACAGATAGTAAAAATTTCCTTTGTTCCGTACAGTTTCAAATGACATTTGCTATTGCTTTATTGCTACTCCCTAAAAGGCCTATTGTAATTGTCGGCTTCACCATTATCTCTAACGGTATACGATTACTTTTTTTTATATAGAAAGGATGATAACCCCGGAGAGAAGATGAAAGGTTTGATAATGAAAGATGGAAAAGGATTGAGTTTTTACATCTGCATGTATAATTTACAATGTATCCAAATCCAACAAAGTGCATTTTTTTTTATTTCTGATGATGATAAAATGATAATAATACTTAATAATATTCTATTTCACATACACACATATAATTATCCCTTCAAAGTGAAGTTTAGTATCAATGAAATGTTGAGCGTAATGAATGAAGACTTTTTTTGTGTCTTAAATGCATATCTGATGGGATATCAGTAAATTGCACTGTCGCGACTTTTATGGTAAGAGAAAGGGGTGAGCGACATGTTCGATAATCAAAGACAACCATCACCATCTCTCTCCCTTCTTCATTCATCGGCATCAAGAACGGCAGCTATAATAATTTACTACTGCCAAGTCTTTTCACGCATGTCTTTCAAGAGAAGCGCCTCCGATGAGGTTACCGAGTGCATGCAAAGTATGTGGTGGTGGAAGGAATGGAACGCACAATAAAAAAGTTTTCATTTGTGTTTTGATAATAGACTCTCGGTTACGTAATAAATGCTACTTGTATTTTTAAAAAAACTAGTCACATAAAAAGTCCGTAAAGTCTTAAAGGGAGTTGATGATGTGATATGTGATGGTGCTTTTGAAATCAAGCCCATCATTTTGAAGATATCAAGTCACCCAAATGACATGAAATATTCTAATTTATGGAGTGAAGTTGTAAAAACTCAAATTCTTCCAACCAAGAGTTGCCACCGGCTAAATAACCATTAATGAAATGAAGCTAATCAATGGCTGGCTGGCTGCTGCTGCTAAATGCGTAGATACATGGACCCATTTTACTGTAATGAAGTGATCCCTTCCATTTCGTAAATTGTCCCATGAGGCAATAATCTGTTTAAACAGCAACATAGCAAGCATCCAAATTCCAACCCTTATATATTGGGTGAGTGGTTGATTTGAAAATATGATGTAACTTTTTACACACATGTATTCCTCAAGTGTAGGCGGATGGACAGAGGGTAAGCACGCACCAAGGGAAGTGAAGTATCCATATCTCATTGCATCATCTACTAGTACAATCTACGTACATCTACTTACTTTACTCTACAAGTTCCTTCCCTTTGGAAATACTCATGACATGACATGAGTTGGCTGCATTTGCATTAATTGAAGCTTTGAAGCAACTTTACTATATAGGTTCTAGCCAGACTTGTCACTGACAGACTGACTTCTCTTTGATTACTGTACCCATTCATTATCCATAATTTTCTTGAAAGCATCATAGTCGTCGCCTTCTTTTCTTCTTTTGTGCACTTATGAAGTAGCTGACCTCTACCTCTTGTGTCCATTCTGATTTCTAACATGCGTATCAACATAAAATGATCAAAATACAGCTAAAATTTGGCAGTACCTTCTTCATCATTCTTTATAAAGGTACCTTGAACCAACTCTCTAATATAACACATTGTCAGTGGTTTTCCATCATTCCAAATCTTGGAGTGAGATCTTCACAACGGCAACGACAACTGTCCGAGTGGATCCATGCAACATAAAAGAATAGAATTGAATGAAGAAGAATGGGATGGATGGAATGCCTGATGACTCCACGCATCAGTTATACTTTACCGAACTGTCTCATTTACTGTGAATATTAAGATGGATTGCATTGTGTATTTTGGGCTGCTATGTGTTGCTTGATAAAAATATTCCGTTGTCAACTGTCTCCCATTCACTGAAGCTTGTGAATGATAGTAAACATTTTATACCTAAATAGATGCACCTATATAAACATTGCCTGTAGAAACCTCTCATTTAAGCTTAAAGCAACATGCTTGCATTTATAATGCATCCTGTGTAGCTGCTCCATTACTTGTTCAATCTACTACTCCCGACTGAAAGCTAAATCAAGGGCGGAGCTGACAAGTTGCTCATCAGCAGATCTCTCTCGTTGATAAAAACCATGTAGCACTGCTGCACTGCTACCACACCACACTGGATCTGCCTTTATGCCTGTCGCTTCTTCATCTGTATGCACTTCATGTAAACCGCAGAAAGTGCAAAACAGACCAGACCAAGAGTAGTTGTTATCCCCCTTTTTTACATTCAGATTCAAAACAATGCCCTCTTATTCTGCTCCAATGACAATGATAATGATACACACAGGCCAGGCCAGTGCCAACACCAAACAGCCCATATCAATATATTTTTTGGGAGGTTTCATAAGTAGTTCCTTACTTATACATGTGGCCAAATGAACCCTGGCTTTTTATGGACTGCTGCGTTACGCAATATAGTAGTAAAAAAGTTTTCGGCTTTTGTACAGACAGGGCAATGTGCATACATCAAAAGACTTTGGTCAAAGGACTTTGGTTTAGTTTGTTCTTTCTCCATTTCCCATCAGAGTATAATCAGACTTGGACTTTTTTGCTGGAACGTTCACCAAAAAAAATTGTAAGTTTATTTGTACTTGCATTGAATATATACATACAGAGTATTTTGCTGCTGGAAGAATTGTTTTTGTTGAGGGTGAAGTGAAAACTAAGGGGTGCATTGCATAAGTACTGGTAGAGTTAATCCAGAGTAGGATGTACTGCGCATACATTATATTACTTATACGGTAATTTTTCCATTCTTCTTTGATATATATTGACGGGCTGGATGTATTTATTATTGTATGACTGCTACTAGCCTCTCCTCCGCTGTTCATGTTGGAGTATATAACTCTTGTGAGAGGAACATTTATTTCATCTGATTTGTTATATAAAAATAACGTTGATGTTGATACACATTCATACATCTCCAGTCTCCATCCATTAACACATGACATATCAGACAAAATAATCTGATGCAGGCGATGAACTGTGTGTTCTCCCGGTGTGTACAAAAATATACACACACACATCGTGCGTGTCAGCCAGCCTACTTTTGTCTACCTTACTTTATACTTGTGTACATTCTCAATGTGCATTACACGTTATAAATCGGGAAAAGAGATCTATCTATCTCACTACACTTTGGTTGTCCATGCCTGTTCCTCAGGCACATAAAACATAACTGTAAGGACCGCTTCGTCTGGTCTAGCCTGCCCTATGCGATGCCACACATTGTCCAACAACGGGAATGAAATGAATCTGGTCTGGTTTGGTCTACTCCATCCAGAAGAAGAAGTTAAATTCATTGAGTCCGGTGCGTAAAAAGGGAAGTACGGATATTATTAGGAAGGAACAAAGTGAATCTATTCATGCAGCAAAGTACATGCATGCGTCCATTCCATCCTCCAATAACTGATCCAACTCTGTAAAAAGGTTCTCTCTACATATTACTTTCCTTATAAGCCTAAGTTTTATTATTCTTTCCAATTTTCATTATGATTTCCTTCACCATCAACCAAACCAAACCGAGTCCAATCTCTTTGTGAGTGTGTGTATATGTGACCAGATTTATGGAAGCAGTAGCCTTTTATTTAGATCCACACAAACAACACGGTGTGGTGTGGTGGTATGGTAGTGTGTCTACTTTACTTTCATTTCCCTTTTACTAGATGGAATAGAATAGATGGTGATGGTATAATTGTGTAGAACGGAGAGCAGAGAACATGAGTTTTGTTCTTTGAATGAAAATTGAACCCAACAACCAAGGTTTTGGGTTTTTCATTGCAGAGCAGAGCTTTATTTGGCTCCCTAATGTGTACTTGGCATGACATGCATAGTATGTATGTGTGTGCTTATACCTATGTCTCTTCAATTCATGAATAATGTGTAGTTTCTAATAGCACATTTTTGTTGTAAAACGTGAGCTGTAGCAATAAGGTTTATAAAACTACGGGTGCAACCAAATATTGAAGGGGTGACTGTTCTCTTCTGTCAGCGTTTTTTTGGAGCCCTCTCTTCTGTCTTGAGAGAATGGAATGGAACATCATACAAACCTCACTTTTTCAGAGAGAGATCTCGCTTTCTCACTCACTCAGTCTCTGTTGTGCTTTTAGTAGTTGGAAATGGAATCATGTCGATTTGCTGAATGTATGAAGCGAGACGAGGAGTCCAGTGATCCACTCCTCATTCTTCTTTTTATTCCATTGACATAGTCAACTCCAAATCCACGAACCAGTTTGAGTTTGAGCTGTAAACGGGAAACGGAGATGAGAATGGGATGCAAGTAGAGAACGGTGTAAGGCAATAATACTTATACGAGTATTGTACATTTGTACCTCTCTCTTGCTCTCTTGTTTTTCCTCTTTTTTGGCGACCCGGCTTGGCTCCATATGCCTTATTTTTCTCAGTATCATTTGTTCATTCAAGTCAAGTACACAGACAGAGTTAGCTTACCATTCCCAGCCATGTGGTCTCTTTCGGGAGACGAATGAACAGGAAAAGTAACTCAGTACTTGGGAGAAAGAGAGAAGATTATCATAATATTCCTGATTAGGGAACTGGCACACATGTTCCCTCATTATTAGCCGAAACTACATCTACTATAATCTCAAACAAGAAGGGAGCTCAAACAGGAGTAGTAGTCTGCTCTACTTTTTTTTCACCCAACAAACATTTCATGTTCCAAATTCATCCAGTATTATTACCCACATTCATATCTGTTTCGGGGAACATAAAAAGTGTTATTCAGGGTGACCAATTAGAAATGCGATGTGTTTACTTTCTTCCTTAAAAAAGTTTGTGTGAAGTGGAGTGAACATAAAAGTGATAAAAGGAGACACATATAAAAATATCTCCCATGTTTTTTGTGGATTTGCACAATTTTCACGTACGAGAAAGGACAGCTGCGTAACAAACACACATGTGTGCTTAATAAGCACTACAAATAACAGTCTGAGTGTGCATTTTTGCTATTGACTGTGAATCCTTTTGCTCCCATTTCCTTTGTTTACGTTTTTCGTTACAAAATATATAAGATACTCTGTATCCGAATCCAAAAACTAGTTAATTTTGTGTAGGGTGCTTGTTTTCTAAAATTGCAGATAATCAGTTCGTTATTCATCCGGACATATGCGCGTGCATATCTAAAGAGTTATTTCTGTGCGTCTTAAAAAAAGCCTTCGTATTTGTATACTGGTTTGGTTTTTGTGGATAATCAGCATTATATGGAGGAAAACAAGCCAATTTTGTGAAAATGCTACTACCAGATACAATATTTGGTTTCAAGGTTTCGAGGAATGCAATTGCCAAGCCATGAGGCAATCAGCATGAATTTTGTTGAATGCAATAAAAAAATGTTGAGTAAAAAGTAAACGAAGTTTTTTTTATATACTTAATCTGGCATGTTTTTGCGTATAAAAGTTCATCTAAGATAAACTGGTACTGATTACTAGTTGTTATACATTCTTGAGAATCTCCCAAGAACAAAAATTGAATAAGATTGTTATGGCGAGGTGATTCAGCGGTTGATAAACTTTTAGACCGACCGAATCAGGGCTAAAGATAGACATCTGGCTGAGACTGAACCCTAATCAATAATTAATTTTTGTAGAAAAAGTTCATAACACTGGTTTATATAAGTACCTAAAGTCAAAACCGAGGGAGTGTATATCAACAAACATCAACAACTCACTCCGGATTAAGAAATATTATTGTTTTGGTTCAATGTTCTCCCGTAAACAGAAAAGTCACTCTGACTCCTCCACTCCTCATATAAACTTCCGTTGCTCTAGGCTCAAGGCATATCGTAAACTAATCTAAACTTTCCACTTGCGTAACTTGTAGTTTGTGTCGTGTCAAAGTCAAGCCAAGTCAGGCCAAGGTGTTTTCCTGGTATAAAAAAACAAGAAAAAAACAAAGCAACAGAGAGCAAGAGCCAATCTCAATGCATTTCTTCCTGTTTCCGTGTTCATTTCCTTTCTCTTTAAACACACACATAAAAATGCAGTGAGAAAGAAAGGGAAGCAACAGCAACCTCTGATCTGATCCAATGAATATATTATAAGCTTATGACCATTCGATTTTCCGTCTCTGAAGAACACAGGCTGTGTTGTTACACAGCATTGCTTTTACTTTCAACCAACCAAGGTGAAGGTTTAGTGAGAAACCATTATTTGTAGCATGTGAGAAACTTGGTTTCCGTGATTGCCTCTGCCATCCAAATCCGATCCAATAATCCAGCATAAATTATTCAAGAGCGGATTTGCAGAACGTGATCCCATCTCATCACTATCGCTTTCTTCGTAACTAGTGATAGTGTATTGTGTATAGATTGTGAATCCAATTTTTCCTGTTCAAGAAGAACCAACATAAAAGAACGAGTCTGAAAATAATAGTCAGAGAAAAAATAAGTTATGTATTTTATGCTCCCAGCATAAGCCATCAACCTTAAAGGCAAAGGAATTTCAACGTGTGTGTAAACAAACAAATGATCAAGCATAATACTCATCAAATACTCAAAACTCAACACACGCACAAGAGCGACTCCTCAAGAACGGTAAGCAAGAGAAAAAATGTGTTCACCTTTTCTAAAGAGTTATGATATTTTGATAAGTTTGTTGTTTCTCTCTCAATCTCATGAAGCTATATACCTAGTACCTTGTTTATATTCATTGAAATGAGGAAGAAAGATAAGAATGTCAAAAAGTTAAAGGCATTTCCCATCCACTGCTAGTGCTGTTTTGGTTATTTTATCCAAAACCAGAGAAACATAAAACAGCTCTCAATTTTCTTCCATAAGGTGAAAATAGGAAGTAGAAGAAGAAACGTTGAAACGTGACGCAAGAGAAAGAATTGGTTGTTATAAAACCTACGCATAAAAAGCAACTGTTCCAGCGTCAGCAAAGGCTGTTGTTTTCGTTTCGGAGAGTGTGAAAAAGACTTTAAATGTATTTTGTTCACGTAAAATCTGTGATATACTTCCTCATTCAATATTGATCACAGGGTTGAATAAAGTTAGCAACATATTGCACATCATGCAGAGTTCGGCTTCTTTGAAGCCGTGCCGTGGTGGTGGCATGGCATGACAGTTCACTCCTTTTCAATAAGTTTGGTTTATTGCCTTCTGCTCCTTCTTATACCTCCCAATCATAAAAGCCTTAAATAGCTGAGCGCTAAGCGGATAACTGTTAAAACCATAAAAGATATGATCAGGATCAAGTTAGGAAATAAATGAAGCTGATGTGAATTGTGATGCTCCTGCTCTTTTGCATGTGTGATGAAGGAGCAATAAGAAAAATTTTACCCTTAAGGGTGAAAGGAGCCCAAAACTGCGTATGTTCATAATATAGAGTATGCATGCATATCGAGTATTGAACCGTGAATACATTTATGAGCTCGTATATCAAGTAACAAGTACGGTCATTACCATTACCATCCAATCCAATCCAGTATTAATATGGCAGTGTAAAACCCTACTATCAGCATGATCATCACATCATCATCAACTTTGCATTTCGGTTTGGGTAAAATGAAAAGGTAAAAGGTTTTGCTGTTATTATGCTGTTGCTTCCTTACTCGTGTGATATTTGCCGTTAGTCAGGTTCTCGGGCACAAACCAACTTTTTTCTTGTAAAAATATTGAAATGAAAAGAAGTTGGCAAGACCTTATAGGTAGTCCCTGAGTATTGTATTAGTATCCTCTGTCCAACACCTTTTTCACAGACGGAAGAAAAAACGGGATAATAACGCATTTGTTGTATAGTACTAGTAAAACGCGTTATTTTTAATGGCTCACAAGGAAAATGGAATGGAACATGTATTTTTGCATGGGAAATCCTCTGAGACAGGATGGATGAAGCCATGCATATTGTATACTTGATTTCAATGCAACAGGAGGCAATGTAAGGAAGGATAAGGGTGCTCAAAAAAATAAGCGTGAGTAGCAAATCATCGTGCCTATGCATCATTCACATCCTTTTTTCAACTTTTTTTTGTGTGTGATTCTCTCTGTTCCGCCGAGTTTGAAAACGAGATTTAAAGAGAAGGAACTGTACGTACCTATGCAACACATTTCTTTTTTTTTTTTTTAAAAAAAAAGAGACCAAACCAAGACTAGAGTCTTCTCTTCGTCTCTCAATCTCACTCTTGTTCCTCCACTCCATTTCCACTTGAGTAAAACAGAGAGTGGAAGTAGTGTTAGGTATGCATATACATGGATGGATGGACGGTCTTGAATAACTTGTTACTTGTGTACACATAACATAATACTACATAATAAAATAACGTCTGTTTGTGCTGCTCCTGCGGAAGTACCTTCTTTTTAACTTTACTCATCACATCCATTCACCAAAGAAGTGTATTCATGCAATAATAATACATTCTAAACACATGTGTAAATATCCTCTTCTTCTGTTTCAACACATTTTGTCTAGTGTAGGTGCTTAGACTCATCTCATGGCAGTAAAATACGAATACGAGAAAGAAAGAAAAAAGGAATTTCTTTCAAGTGGTTTCGTTTCGTTTGGTCGTTTAGTTTTACTTGTCTTGAGTTCTTGAGTCTTGAGATGAGAATGAAGCAAGGGTAAAAAAATTGGAGTCTTCATTCTTTGTTAGGCTCCTAGCTCCTTTTCTTCTCTGTAGTACATATTTCGAATCAAGTGGATATATTGGCGTTGTCTTGCATTGGATTTTGGATTGGACTTCATGTTCCGTTCTCTACTACTAAAAAATATATGGAAACGCACCACATTACGTGGACATGCACCATAGCATACTACAACACAACATTTTTATGCTATTGGCATGCAACAGAATGCAATGTACTGCACACCTTGATGATGATTTGGAGTGGATTGGGATTGGATTGAATAGAGAGAAGGGAGCAGTAAAGTTATTTGAGTTTGAGTTAAGTTGCTTTAAAAGACATTCTTTGGGGTTCAGTTCTTACCTTGTCTGTTGAAAGGATATCTGATTCCAATCATATCATTATTTTATAATAGCCCTTGTACCTTGTACTTGTACTATTACGTGTTTGTGTAGAGTTATTGTAGTTGGGAGTATGACAAGGAGTGGGATCCTGTGCCAAAAAAGATTGAAGGGATTTTTATACAAAAGATACACATTTACTATTATGTATCAGATCAGTTTAATACGGGGTATGGCATCGTGTATGTATAGGAGCTGTAGTATGCACACACGTTCGACAACATACACAAAGTGTAGATACTTAGAACTTTGTTAGTTACTCGTTACATTAACCATTTCATGTCCGTACATAATACGTAGTGTGTATGCATATTTATGTATGTATGTACGTATGTACATGAGAATTTTGCTTACAATCCAATCTAACTCAACACGATGTGAGCGCAGCCAAGACAAGTTTGAAACATGAAAGAGTAGTCAGTGTTGTTCTCCGTATTCTCGTGGATAGATGAAGTTTTTTTTCAAAAAGGGAAGGGGATGGATAGATAAGTGTTGATGGCTTTTTTGTTGATCCTTTGACGAATTACTTTTGTTTTTCTTCTTCATCATATCATACATATCATCATTTAAACATTTTAAACTGAAACAGAGTTCAAGCCACAACAAACTATTATATCGATCGAGACGACGAAAAAAATTGGAGTTTAGCAAGTTCCCTTAAAAAATAATCATCATCATCAGTGGTACTAGTACTGTATTGATATATTGTGTTTAATAGTGTCTGCTGGTTTTAGTAGCAAATAATAATTTTTAACAGGTTTGTACTCTTCTTGAGACCAGACCACAACAATAATATCAAACCACTTTTTCCAATATCAATGAAAAAGGAAGTGAAATACAATTATTGTTTTCATGTTATGAGTTTTCACTAGTTAAAAAAAGTACAGCGAAAAAAAATTCATTCATTACAATTCATTTCTGTTTTATTGGCCAAGCTATAAAACAGGATCTTGTCAATATATTATAATAAGAAAAAAAAGTTACACACTTGTAATTGTGAATGTGAATATCGATACAAGAAGAAGAAGAAGTAGAAAAAACCTGAAGAAAAGTTTATCATATACAGAATTCCATTCATCATTGACTATGATAGCTTTTTACCTTTTTCAGTTATGAACATAACATATATAAACGTATGAAAAAGTGAGAGACGCACTCTAAGACAGGTCTTCTTCTCATCTTTGATAAGAGTTTTTCGTGTTTGGCTGTAAGAATATGTAAGTTGTGTTATGGTGCGGTTTGGTGGATTGACCGATGAGCTTTGCAAAAAGTTGTACTTGAACTTGGGGTTTGTTTGGTTTGGGTTGTAAGAGTAACAGTTCAGTAGGAGCATATCATATCGTATCTTAAATAAGTATATATGATCCTGCGTTGTGTGGCAAACGAAAAAAAATCATTTTGGAGGATTGGTCTTGACTCTTGACGTGAAATAATAACGTTCCTATATACCCTACTGCTTTCATAACGTAACTCTGACAAGGAGATCTACAGAGAGAAATAAAAGGGTGAAATGAGCTTTTCCTAATATCATTATAAATTCTCTTGGATTTGGATTACTCCTTCAACTCAGCAGTTGGTAAATTTAAGGAGACTTTTTTGCAATTTTCATTCCAACGGTCCAATTTCATCCTGTGGTGAGGATTAAATTAAAATTCCTTGGGTTGGAGTCGGGAGTATCAAACAAAGTGCACAGCGCAGTGCAGTGGTTTGGTGAATGGATATGGACGGTTTTTGTTTTATTACTTAGTTCGGGGGAAATACATAATACTACTTACTCACTTAATAGTCTTTGTTTCCTGAAACGAAAGAGCTGAACATAAAAGAATATATACATTGGTTGCTGTTAACCAAAGAATTCAGATAATTGGGTGGATCGTGCCTCCTCAAGATATATATATTTCGGTGGAAGTATTTAGTCCATTTGTAAAAATATTTTTGGGGGAGCCGGGAGACACATCTGTCTGCTTTGCTCTGCTCCGAGTTCTAAAAGTGATAAAGCTAATGATGAGATCATACTTTAAGGAACGAACGTGACGAATCCGTGAATTAGCAAAAAGGCTCTAGTGGGGACATTTTATTATAGGGAAAAATAGTAAATACACACATGCACTTTTTTATTTTTAAACTGCAGCCGCCAGCCGTTCCACATTCATAACATAAAAATACAAATGGCGAGCTGAGTTGCATGTGGTAATTGATGCACAAAATAGTCTCAAAGTCAGCCTTGCTACCAATGAGACATCATCGTCACCATCTCCACCATCACCATCTTTGTCTAGGCCCACTATCGGAACTTTTCAAAGAGGAAGTCTTTTCCAAGAAAACGGATTATAGTGTGTGCATGAGTCTTCAAACTCAATTTACTTTTTCAAGAATACACTTCTCGTGGGAAGCAATTCAAATTGGCACTCACACACTAGCATAATTTCCCATAAACAACAAACACCATCATCACGTCATCATCAACATCAATTTTGAGAAGTGTAACAAAATTTTGTTATTATTACAAGCCAAGAACTCTTATTGAATTTTAGCTTTGTGCTTGGAGAAAAATACGTGTCACATAAATAATCCTTTTATTTATGGAAATGAAAGATTATTAGCGAAACTGTCTGCATTTTAAATGCAAGTGAAAAGGATTATATATGGATTATGGAATTGCAGATTGAAAAATAGCCAAGTCAAGCCAAGCTTTTATATAAACAAACAACTAGGAATACGTCACGTCTCTCTCTCTCTCTCTCTCTCGAATTTGGACTTGATCTTTCCTTCCAGAGCAATTTCCAACTCCATAAACCACCTCCGATCTCTCCAGGGACGGAGTTTTTCCTGAAACGATAAAAATCCCTGTGGGAAGTTTGCAAAAACATTGAAGATTCCGACAAGAGTTGGTAAAAATAATATTTATTTTTGCGTTGGCTTATGTCGTGACGCGTCAACCCACAGGGGCAACACAAGGAGTCTTTATTATGGATGTCAGATTTTCCCCAATAACTTCATAACTTTTCTTATGATACAAAGGAAGGCAATATAAATTAGAGTGTCGACTGTCGACCACCAAATTGGCATTATCATAATCTTCATTTAAATAGTGATTACGAATTACGACAAGGTGCCAAAAATACACTCTGTTTCCTTGTTGCAAATCAGCAAAAAAAAAAGACATCAAAGGCCTTGATCCGATGCTTACATGACGCAAGCATCTTTAAATTTACATTTTATTTGATCAGTGCTCCTCACTCAATTCAAGAGAAGATTAAGGTCACCGAGAAATAAAAATATTGGATTGGATTGTAATTGCACGTTCATCTATATATTAAATTGTTGATGACACACGGTTCTGTTCTGACATCCACTTCTTGTTGTCATTTTGTCAATCTTACTCCATGTTTTTATGGCCTTAAAAAGTACCCTACGGAAAGAAGTGGAAGGATAAGTGGATATTGATCCTTCACTTTGAATCTTTCTATAATTTCCACATAAATCCTGTACTTTGGCAACATTTCTTGGTTGCATTGAGTTACTACATTTCATCAGCTAAAAGGGAGAAGAGAAGAGGTCAAAGATTACGGTGCTGCACATCCAAATATCATCCTATCTTCTTTTGTCACCAGATCATAATTCTTCCCCTACTAAAAAGTCACAACAAAAGGGAATGTAATCACCTTAACGTAAACTTAAAAAGAATTGGAACCAAAGGGTAAAGAAGTCGGCATCCATTACTTGAATATAATCTCGCATCTCTGTCTTCTTTCTTCAGTGATTCAAGTTTAGTGCAAGTGGGTCTCCAAGTTTTGAGACGACGGAAGATTCAATTGAAAGAGACAGACACGCAACACAACATACATAACTAGGTTGTTGTCGTTATATTATTGTCGGTCGGCTTAAAATATAAAAGAATCGGGGGAGAAGACAGAAAGACGAAGACCATAATTTTTAATGAGTGCACACATTTATTCCAAACACAAACGAGTCTGAATGTCCTCATATATCTCCTATCTGTTTACATAAATGAATGTGTGTGTGTGCGAGAGCGTGGAAAAGCCTGCGTTTTGTTATTGTTTGTTCTGAACCGTCATGAAATGAAAAGCCACTGACTCTTTAGTTTTGTTTTGGATGGATATACATATCAAACCATTCTTCAAGACAACACAATTTAGCTTAAAACAAAACGAATGAGATGAAATTACACTCGAATTAGATAGGGATATATTATTCATCAAGTTGAAGCGGAATTTATATAATCAGCCATATCCATTACTTTCGCCTGTCACAAATTGGTTGACGAATGCAAATTTAGGCATTATATTTAACTTTGCCAAGAGTGATAATGTATATCCCATCTCAACTTGTTTTAAGTGGTCAATACATAAAATTGAGGATTTTATGAGCGTTTGCATTTGACATGAAGGAATTGGACCATGCCAATAAGGTTGATTTGAAAAGAAAATTTTCATATTCAAGTGGAATTTACGTATCTATAGCTAGAAACTCACGACGTGTTATCGTAATCACAAAAAATTTACCTTCTTGAGTTGAATCAGATGCAAAACTTTTATTTGTGACTGCATCATATCTCGTCTTCGTCGTATGTATTAACATACTATAATATTATGCACAAAAGTATCTGACGTCTCTGCATCTTAATATTTTAGTTGTCTGTGTGTGGGCGTCGTATTTGGCAGGGAGGCTTGTGAGTGAGATGAAATGATGAGCTGGCTTTGCTTGCCTCCTTTGACTTTTTGGCTCCTGGGTGTATAGAAATATATCCTCTTGAGTGAGCGAGTGCGTTGCGTTTTGTAGTGCAAAGATAAAACGAGTAAGGATGAAAGTCTCCATTATTGTATTGTATTGTATCATTCCACGAGTCCACGAGTTGTTTGAATACGTTTATTGTGCGTTTCGTTCCTTCTTATGATCACATCACACACACATCTCACCTATCGCGTGGTTGTAGTTTGTAGTTGTAGTTGGTCACACAACATATAACACCACTCCAAATCCAACCCAAACCAAATGAAAACCATACCTGAGTAGAATTTAAAAGTGGATGTATGTATACTTATAGATTGTAGATGTACACGTACTTATGCATGTGTGTGTCGGACCAAAAATAAGGGACATAATGACCAACATCATAATCTTTTCCACAACCATGAATCAGTATCAAGACCAACAAGCTACACAACAAGAAGTAGGATAATTATGCAAATGTCCTTTAAACAACAAAACGCTGTGTGTCCATAATAATAATAAGTTGGTGCCTAGTTTAAAAAAGGAAGAAAAGTTTAAACAAAAAAATATATACTAAATAATATTATTCTTCCCTTCTCCTCGACATCATCATCATCATCATCATTTTCAATCAAATGGGGAGTCACACAGAAGAAAATTCTTCGAGCCCGTCCTCATCATCCACCACCAACTCCAAACGGAGTGCAAAAGAAAAGAAGAATAGCAAGAAGAAAGGTAAACTAAAAGGAGATAACATACATAAATAAAATGAGCAGATGTTGATTGCGTTGCAATTGGGATGTAAATTAAAATAGCAGTGTGATGGAATGAAGCACACTATTATTAGAACCAGGCAATAAATTACATTTGGCTCGCATTGTCATAATTTTTTTTCTTCAAGAAAAGTTGATTTGTTAGTCGGCTCATCGCGTGGCCTTCTCACACACATTCTATGCTCATGTTAGATGTTTGCTTTTGGTTGTTAAAGCAAAAATCCCTGGAAAAAATGGCGTCATCCCCTTATTCTTTTGTAATTGCACACACGCATAAATATTGCAACGAGTTTAGAATTAGTTAAGTTAAATTACTGTCGTTTTCTATCCATTTGTCAGGGTTTCTCATGACATGAGTTGATGTGATGATATTTTGTTTGCATCTTCTACTTTAAGACTCTTGTCATGTCGTGTCATGACCATAATGTTTTCGTACTAGTTAACTTTGTGTTTTCTTCACAGATCAGCACATTTTTAATACTACTTTTCCATGTCGTCTTTTTAAGGAGGATTCCACGATCTCATCTTTGTCATTTCATATTATGTTGCAATCGCAATCGAAACGTTTTTTACGCAGGTTGTTTTCGACCAGCTTATCTTAATGTGCGAAGCTCTAACTCAGGTTTTTTTTCTATCCAATTCAATGATTATAAATCTTGTTTGGTGATGCCAACTGGTAATTTGAGCCTTTTTTTGATTTCCCATGCATATGTACTTACGTACATACATCAATAAGCACCATAAAACGATAACCATCGCGAAAGTGAGGAGATGGAGATTGCCTTTTTGTTGCAAAGCGCATCGTATCGTTTGTACTTAAGAACGGACGGATCATCATTATCCTATATGGATACTTGTTTCGTTGTCATCATTATTGCCATTTTAAAATTTTAAATAGACTTTTCGATTTGGATGGTTGAACCAAGAAAATGTTGGGAAGGATAAAAAAAAACTCTGCAACTAGCATATAGCAGCTCGTTAAGAGAATTTTTTAAAGCAGCATTCTCAGTTGGAGGATTTTTTAGACTAAAAAAGCAAAGGCGGCTTGTCACTTGAAGAAAATGATATTCATTCCCTTTGTAAAATAATTTATTGGCAGCATTTGCAATTGGATTTGAAAGGCATGAAAATGTTGTGCTGTTGTTGATGTTGATACTTTTTTTTGCTGAGTTCGTTCGTACCCAACATAACACAAGTTGATAATGATATGAGGAGAAGAGAAGGGCATAAATAGTACATCTGATCTGTCCACAATATCGGAAATGCGTATCAATAAATATATAGATAATCTAAATCTAAATTTCATATTACGGAAATAAGTGTACTCCTCCTCTGCTCTTGTGCCTAATGTATGTACATATGATTTTTTTTTGGATTTTGACATCTGTTCCGTTTATATTTTCATATTTTTTTTATCAACGAGGAGGAAAATGCCTCGTGTTTCCCATTATCTCACCAAACAACCTATATCTCGTACCACCACAAAAAAGCTGGCAACGATGTACACACATATATGTATGTATATGATTATTATGGATGGAGCAGCTGAATGAACCAAAATATAAATAGAAAGAAGAGGGTAGTGACTAGTGACAAACAAGTATGTATGTAGGTATAAAGGTTGAAACCTTTTTACCGCATGCTTCTTCCTTCATAATATTCATATAGATTTGTTTAATCGATTTGATCTCACAAGCATGTTATGCTCCTCGGCATCACATCCCCATCAACTCTGTCATCGTCATTCATTCCTATCAGTTGCTTTATCATTTCCAGAGATTGATATCGATATCGTCATCACTCATTCATATTATTGCTCACGGTAATAATAGCGATCTTCTGATGATACTACTACAAATTACACATACTGCAAGTCCCTTCCTCATTCATGTCGTGTTTGCTGCACCTCTAAAAATGTAATGGGGATTTTCCTTCTCGTGAGGAGCTCCTATCAATATCATAATAGTAATGAAAATGATAATCATAGTTGGATGAGTGAAATCGCAATCGAAATCAGTATGCGGGCTATTATGACCCCAGCAACTACATCAAATTGCCTTGTTGGATACGAACCAGAATATTTTTATGCTTTCTCCGCACCACACCACCATACCAGTCCAACCCAAGTTCTGGGTGGAAAGATTAAAAATTATTTTTACTCTTAAGGAAAATGTCACAAGTTATTTGATACTTTGGCTGTAACTGTGAGGGTGTCCTTGTGGAGGGACAATGATGTGTTATCATGCTATGCTATTCATATATATCCATACAGGTTTCTAAAAAAAATGAGTTAGTTGATGCTGCCCAACACACGCGTTCTGCTTTTCAAATTGATTGGCATGTCAGATTGGCTGTGTGAGTCTAGGTCTAGTCTAAATATGTTTTTATCAGCCCAGACTTATGAACGCTTGGTTAGATGGAATGGAGGAATAGGATAATAAATATGCAGCATATAATTTTTATTGTAATCATCATAATTTGTCTCTCATCTCACTCACACACGTGTTTACGCTAAGTTAACGATATGACGCTTATTTGAGACTGTCAACTCCATGCTGTAAAAATGTTATCGTATCATTTGCATCTGCAAATCATCCCATAGTTATTTTCATACTTCATAAAATCTACTAACGATTTATTCATCCCTGTTCCCATTTCCAAATAGCCATGAAATGTCGCATTCAATTCAATTCTATTGAAAATAGAGGAACCGCTGCTCTCGGGTTTCTTTATCTTTTTTCCTCCTGTTTACATATGTATGTCGTTAGTGACATTCGATTTGTGACTTGACTATTTCATATAAAAAACCAAAACCTTCAAAAGGTCGAAAATATTTTCAACTTATATTGATTTCAAACCGTTTTCAAGTGTACAGAATGGGATAAAAATATCCATAAATTTTCCTGTAAAAATTAAATGTCAGCTTACCCTTGAAACAGCTAGGTGATATGATGTGTGTGGCATCAGAGCAATAAATGTGTGGAATTCGATACTAAAAATAGATATTCGAAACCAGGAGGTTTTCATGTCGAATCTGATCGATTCACTCACTCCAAACTTCCTTTGTTCAGCTGCTGAGAATAAAATATCATGTGATTTTTCTGGTTACTTCATCATCCGACCATCCATTCTAGGAAATTATGAGTATGCCTATGAATTTGGAATGTGAATTTTCATTAATTACCTTTATTCTTACCCTCATCACATTGTACTCTGGTGATATCTAACTAAGTAATCATGTTGAGAGAGAGTTTAGAGTGAATTAATTAATGAAAATTACTCATTAGTTAACATTGGACTTGCGACCCAACTGCTACATTTTTAGTTGTGTTTTGTAGTTTGTGGGCTTTCCTTTTCCTATTGTTCCTGTCACTTTGCGTGAAAGGAATTAATGAGAAGGGCATTTTGGCTACAAATGAAAATGAATGTAATTAATAATGCTCTATTTAATGAGCAAGTGGTGTATAAACACATGTACACAAGTATTCAGTCAACAAAGTGTCTTACATCACGAAAATCCCTGTTACCAATAGTCTGTCGCAGTCGTCGGCAGATTCATACATATGTCAACACTCAAATGCGCGTTTTTTGTGAACGTTCATCTTCTTTGTTACATTACATTTCATTTGTTCTTGTTTTTCATTCAGAGATGCACTTTGTAGAAGAACAAATGATTGTAACCCATGCAAATGTTGTACACACGTACTTATACTTATTCCGTACAGTTGCACACGTCCTCATGATGTCGGCATGAACAAAAGGGAAATGCTCAACCTCTTCTGTAACATCTGCATCATTCATTCTAATGCCACTTAAAAAGGACCACATTCTCAAGTTCATTGCTAATGATGTTTTGTTGACATTATTAATTGTTTCCTTTTTTATGAGGATGAAAATAATGAAGCGTTATACAATGATGGGGATATGTTGATGCGTGGTCGGGTCTGATCTGCGTTTGGCTTCACATTTTATGCTCAGTTTGCCACCAAGTATAACATCATGTTTTTATGTACATGTCTGTTAATAATATTGATGAAATCCAAAAATCAAACCTCTCTCATAAAAATTGCAAGTTAAAAGCTGAAACATCAAGAAAAGTGCGTCCAGTCCAGTAACCTCTTTATAAGCCGGTAGCAAAAGCAACCAAATCATTATCGTTTCCGGTGAACAGGTTTTTGCTTGAGTTTTTCACGCGATATATGATCAAATCTTTTTCTCAGAGTTCAAAACCCCTGTCAGAAACACTCATATGTATCCTTTGGCATCATTAAAACAGATTCACGTTGAGTTGAGTATAAAAACATTTGATGAAATTTTCTCTTCCCTGGAATGCCCGTCCGGTTGTGTAATAATTTTGCTTTGAGGGAAAAAAATGTTACGATACTTTATTACTATTCTGAGGAAAACGGTAGACATGCAGCGATGCATGCATATAATGAAGATATATACCTACATGCAGTCTTGCTAATTTATTCCCATTTCCTTGAAGAATTTAATATCAAACTAGGGAAAAAAATCCGATTCAACTCAACTCCACTCCACACGGTTTAGACTCAAAAACAGGAACAAAAAGAAAAAGAGCGGATGACGGTGAAAAAAATGGGGGATGAACCTGTCTGTCTGTTGTCTTTCACAATTAAAATACTGTACATTGAATGCAATACATTACTACTGCAATGGATTAGCGCATTGCAACAAAATACCACATCACATTCATAAATGTTTTCTTTTTAGGTGTATTGTATTTATTATGTGCATGCATACGCAGAACCTGTTTCTTTCGTGATGATTTTTTATTTCAACCTTTCATTTCATTTCATTTCCATGTAGAATTATGGACCTGCATCATTTCACATTATCACATTCTTCCTCTCTTCTCAAATGTATTCACAGATTATTGGTAGTACACGATGAAGTTTGCATTCTTGAATCTGAGGATGTTGATGATGACGATATAGAAAACGCATAAAAAAGTTTATGCGTGAAGAAACAAATGATGGAATGCTTTGAAGAAAGAACAAAAACGCCTTTACAAGCAGAAAAAAATTGGTTGTGCCTATGCCTATGCCGTGCACAATGTTGTTTGAAGTTGAGGGAAAGGCGGAGAGGAGAAGATGAATGCAAATGCAGAGTAAAGTAATGAAATGTGAAAATATTTTATTGCTATGTGTGTCCTATCCTGGCCCGAAAGGAAAAAGAATTTTTGGGAGAGTACGATGAAGTACTGCTGCATTCTCCTGGAAATTGCTTACAAACTGTGGACATGTAAAAGGAATTGTTTCTTATTGTGGGGAATTGAAGTGCACAAGAAAGAAATGCACACTCACTAAACAAAAGGGTCTTTTGCGGACGAACATATGTATATATGTACACATGGAGTAAATTTTTGTTCTTAGTTTTTTTAGTTGTTGTTCACATACAAATATTATTATAATTACGGTCTTCCCAAAGAAAATACTTGAACTATACAACACCATTGAGCTGGAATAATAGCCATGAATTTATTTATTACCTCCAATCCTCCTCCTCCTTCAAATCAACAACCAAGAGCCACCACATAAGAGCTTGTTACAAGAAGATGAGCTACAAATATTCTTTTTACGACTCCTCCACTCCATATACACTCGCATAATGTATGCAGAATATTTTTTTTACAAAGAATGAAAATGCACTATACTCTGTATTTATGGGTTTTAGTGCAACGTAATGCTTTGTAAATCTCCCATCTTCATGTACTTATTTCACAAGATCGTTTTTCAAACCCTCATTTTTTCTTCTAGAAGTTCTTCTCCATCGGGAAAAACTCCAAGCAAAAAACTCACGTGGAAGACGAAAAGAAATGGGAGTAATATTATTGCCTGTCATATTCAACATATTGGATACTTCCATTTTGTTCCCCGTCACAATATCTTCTCGTATAAAAACTTTACTCCATATTTTAATGGATGTGCTGTATACGTTGTGATGGTGTGGTTGTGCTCATGCTATGCTCATTATCCGTGTTTCTTGACTATGAAAATGATTGTAGTATATTGCTGGTGCCATTGCAAGTTGGCATTTTTTTTTACCTTAAAGGCAGTCACAAATTTATTGCATGTGAGGAGTGACTTTGACTTCCTGGCTGGTTGTCAAAAACTTGAAGAAAAAATTGTATTTACTTAGTGCGTATATATTCACATTAACGATGAGCATAAATGTATTCTTTCTTTGTTAAGTTGCATCAATTGTAAAGTTGGAAGGGTGTTGTTGTTGATTTTTACATGGCTGAAATGTTTGTAAACGATGCAACAGCTGGGTTCTGAATATCAGTATCACAATTATAATGGTTATGTGGATAGAGTTGATAGTAAAGTTTAGGAAAATTTCATGTCGTTTAATAGGAGAAACTTCCTACTTTTGAGTTATTCTCAAAATTATACAGTTTTCTCCGAAAACGGTTTCATATCAGATCACATCCACTTGAAATTGAAAGGGTTTTTAGACGGCACTAATGATCCAAATTGCAACAAAAAAAATGTATTTTTTAAAGAAGAAATGCTCATTGTTGAGTTGCGTTGTGTCTGTAAACCTAAAGCAAAAGTCATCATAATATTCATGATTCATCCTATCATATCATTTTGAAAATTAACAGCAGGAGCACGGCCACTTCAAACAGTACGGTGTTTACGCTCTTATAATATACACAACATCAACATCTTTGTTTGGAAGTTTTTTTTTGGGGGATGACTTGAGTCAGTAGTTGAATACACAATATTATGATTCGTTATTGAAAGTGCAGCATAGCGAAAAAGCCAAAGCCAAGGCACTCACTCAATTGTGCAACTTCTTGGAAGAACCTCTTTTTTCTCTAATCTGCATGGACCAAGAAAGCAAAGAGAGTATAAAATGTTATGTTGCTAAAAATAATTCTTTGAGCACGTATACTTTTGCCTATACTTGCTTGTCTTGTTCCTCTCTTCTTCCTTCCTTGTCTTCTCCGTCGCTCTTCTCTTTGTACTTGTTATTCCGATGTCTGCCTCTGCCTTTTTCCTGATTTCTCCTGCTGTGCGGCATGGCAAGAGAAACGGATTTCGTTTGCATAACATCCCAGTGGAATAAGAACAAGGAGTCGTATAGAATTTTGCAACAGCAGGAGTGGGAAAAATTCCTATGGCCATCGTCATCCTATCGTCAAACAAACGGAGCCTGAAGTCATGATGATTATGTGATGTGACTCTCCTAATAACAGTAGTTTTTGCAAATATTCATAGGATTCCCTGCCTCTCCATGCATATCTTTTCTTTTCTTCGTCTCTCTTTCTCTCTAACAAAATCATCATGACAAGAGGAAAAAGGAGACGGCATCTGCTTTGCTTTTCAAATGAGAATCCGCATCATCATTCCTTTTAGTCCTGCCAATAATATTATGGCAGAAAAAGGCAAGGGAATGGAATGAGGACCACCATCAAAGTTTTTTTGTGTGTGCAGAGTGTAGAAATGGTGATAGAAGTACTGCCAATATTTTTCAGTTAAGGAAACTTAACTTTGTACAAATTTTTTGAGCCAGTCAAGGGGAACCACGCGAAAGAGATGAGAGGATGAGGATTTTGTATCATGGTAATTTAGCAGTAACAATCAAGAGCAAGGCCACGACCATTAGGGGAGAATGGCAACGTTCAAGCTGTCGACATTCAAATTTCAAGGCGACTTTAAAAGTTGAAATTACTCCCTTGCTGCTACTCTTCCAAACTTCTATTTAAAGTGTATTGCACTGTACTAGAATAAAATAGATATATTATTACTTTTTCAACATTTCTTGCAAGTCCTGTCCTAGTCATTCAAATGGAAATTTAAAATCCGTTCTACTTCTGATTCTCCGAAACGTACATGCTTTCCATCCATTGTTATGTCATGTTCACACATTCCATTTCCTTCAATTGTTCATGCTAATAAGTTTTATATTGGGGACATTTTGCTGGTTCCATGGAGGAGAGAGCAGCTTTTGCAGGAAAACGTAACGTAAAAAATTTCCGGCACAGTGGACTCGTTCAAGAAATTGAGTTTTATCTCCTGATGTGTTCCGGTTCCATGTTCCAATTCCACTTCACTGCGCAGTTTCCTCTTCCATGCAAATTGACAATATATATAAATGCAGTTTTTAAATTTGGGTTAGCCTTGCCAGAACCAAAATGAAGTGCCAATGAATATATGTAGGTATTTTTTCTTTCTGGGGAAATTCCCAGAAAACATTTAAGGAGAGAAGTTAAGTTGAGGATTAAGAAGAGAATACGTTATCTGCCACATGGCTAGTTGAAATTTGCAAGTGCGAATTTTTATGATTCACTGGTTTACAGCACCATGATAATAAATGTTCTTGAAAGTGCTCAGCCTTCAATTTTACTTTGAACAAATGAGATACCGTAGCCAAGCCAGTGATGTGACGTGTGATGTTGATGTCAATGTGATGGGTGAAAATGTTGCCAAAACTTGTCTTTTGTCTTTGCAAATGAGAATGCCTACTTTTTCACGTAGATTGGTTGGGTTTGGGATTATGTATATGTGATTTGAATAATGCATTGGCAAACGGTGACTAGGAAAAGGTGCATACCAAAAACACAAGCTATAACAACAATCAATTTCTTGTGTCTTATTCATCATCCCAACCACAAACAAAGTTTTGAGTGAGGTGAGGTGAGTTGAGCATTTTCATAAAAAACAATGGTCCAAATGGACAGTTACAAATGACTTGAATGACAGAAATAAGAGTTTTTTGTTTCAAGTTGAAAGCAAGGTTAGCATCGTATGATGAACGGCTTCATTGTACTTTTTTGCAAAAAATATGATGTCAACTATCTTTGCTAAAAACTTTGTTCGTGATTCGTGATGCAAACATAAATATATTATAATGACGATTAGTACGGCGAATATGAACATGTACCATTGTGCCATATATATAATACACATGAGTTGACTCCATCTTTAGACTCATCGCCAGCATCATCGGCATTTCGTTTGACTTAACAACAATCTATGGAGACGTGAAATTTGTCTATCGGCCGGTTTTGCATGTAGATGTAGCCCTGGCTCGTTCTTTTAATTAAATTATGGAAACTTCAACTAACTCCTTCTTCGTCTCGGAAAGGTCATCAGAACATCATGTGTGAAAAAGTAGGAATGGCACCATATATCACACCAGCACAAGCTATAGTAGTATAGATGTTTCTTGTATGCATGCATGTATAGATATTTGGGAGCTTTACTTTTTCCCTTCTCTAGTTTCATTTTGGCTATCACATCCCATCACAAGTCATGCAGTCAGTGGCAAAACCAAGTTTGTTCAATTTGCACAAAACCCCTTTTTTAAGTGATGGTAATGGTGTGTATTAATGTGATGGGATATGTGTGTACTCTGTACTCACTCGTCGTCAGTATTGCCTTTTCCCTTCATCCATCCATCCATCTTCAACCTACGACGATCAGATCGCATCGCATCGCATCGTTCGCTTAATTCTTACGTGCAAGCCAGTACTGATTCTTAAGAGATGACAACATGCATCGTTGCCCAGTCATAGTTATAGACGCCGGCCGACTGCATCATATTATTGGGTTTTTTGTTGTTTTGCCTATACATCAGAGATTCACATCCACCTCCTCCTAATGTGGAGGGTTGAAGAGTCGAGTCGTCTGTCGGAAACAATGTTAGAGCAACAAAGTCGAATATGGATGGATGATGTGTATAAGATGTGCCGTTGCCTTTGGCTGACTCCAACTCGACTTCAAGATAGGGCTTTTGTGTATTAGATGGAGATGGAGAACGTTTGCATTTTCATGCATGATGTCATCTTGAATCATGAGAGCTCTCTATGCTTGAACTGGCTTGCTTGACACTTTTTTTTGCAAGGAAGGGTATAGCAAGTTTTTGCGAGAGCACTTACAACACAACCAGTCGTCCATATTTATGTTCTGTGTTTGTAAACTAAAGACAAACACACATAAAATTTTCTCATATGATGATATGATGATGACGCGTTTGCCTCCGCAATCGAAATATTTTAAGATTGTCAATTGTTTACAAAGCGTGATAACACAATGTTCTTGCTGTTGACACCACTTGATATTCTGAATGTGGTGCTAAAGGCGGAGATAAAAACTCTATTTTATTGAATTGAACTATGGTATACTAGTACAATTATTATTATTATTGTCATCAAATCAGTTTTTCCCAAGTTCCATTTCATCCAGCAGTCGGGTTATTGATTTTCATCAGCTGTGAAAGGTCATGTAACTTTCCCAACTGTAGTTTGGTATAAATTGTCAAAGTTTACTTTTGCCATCCTATCCTCAACCAAACCGAAAAATGTTATCGTATCGCCTAATTGGATTTTTCGCGTGGTTTGTACCCACTGCTCAAACTTTATGCACCATACGACCACTCTTCTGTGGCACATACATTAATTTATTTATGGTAGTTCATTGAGTCGCACTTTTTTGTCGTAATGAATGGTTTTTGCAAGAAAGAAGGCATCCGTTCCATGGTTCGTTCCGTAGATGATATTATGATGACTCCGTTCTATATGATGCGATACGAGAAAGAGTAGCGTGTCAAGATTTATTGCCGCAATTAGATACAGACTTTGAGGCGACCTTTTCAGAAAAATCTTGTGAGTGTGTTTGTACCTACACACTAAAATGGAGTGTGAGTGGACACACGTGTGCACCACTACTATATACCTAACTGTTTTCGAGGTTTTTGGTTTGGAAGACCAATTTAAGAAGCGAAATGGGGCTAAAAGGATATCGACCGATTGATTACGTTGATAGTGAATGTGAATTTTTACAAAGATAGGAAGTTGAGTTGAGGCTTCTGCGTCTTCCTTCTAAAAACAGTTTTCTTTTTCTCAATTTTTACAAGATCATTTTACATACAAGACAAGACAAGACATTTATGTGGGCATCGAATGAACGAAGAGTTCGTGTACGTAATGATTTGCACGTTTCCTTTCTCCTTCCATCATCATCATCATCCCCATCATTTTGCAAACATCACATATGATATCAGCTACCTCACCTAAAACATATAATTTTGAAAAACGGTAGTTGAAAAGGAGAAAACTGGTAAAATCCCAAATTCATCCCTTTTTTTACATTCATTTCATTCATAAACACAATTCATGAAGGAGACTACGACTACTGGCAACTAGAAATAAGTATGCAATTTATAGAAATTATCATTTAAATTGACAAGTAGGGAGCCCATCTATTACATCATCTGCTTAATTCTTCAGCATCATAGTGGAAAAAAAGGGACAGGCAAACTCCTGAGTAATGCAATAAGCAACCATCCATAACACTAACGATAAATGTTAAGCACAGTAAATAAAATGTCTAATTTAACAATCAACCCTTTTTGCTCGATCAGTTGATTGTTGTTGATGATGATGATGATGATGGGGATAATATGCATAATGTGCACAATAGGAAATTGAAGTGATATGTTATATTGAGCAAAGTAGTAAAAAAATGAATCTCTTTTGAGAAAATGAATGGTGAAGAAACAGTTTTTCCTCCTTCCCCAACTTGATGACATGACACGCATATACTATTGCATGCCTATTACACTACACCCTGGGCTGGTTGTAGGACAAGCCACGTCTTGTTGTGGAAGTATAAAACTATTGCGAAAATTATGCATTCAACAACTCTCAACATTTCATTGTGCCTATTAATCAATAGAAAAGTACAGTGCGATTTAAATTGTTGATTAGCAAGCGGAAACTGAATGGGTTGCGTTGCTGCAGCCGCAGTGTAGTGCTGACTATATTTTACGATGATGCTCAAGCACTTACTTAGTCAATGTAATAATGAAGGATTTTTTTTCTATTCTAAAGTGATGATGTCACATGCAATATATCATCATCAGGGAGCAATAAATAAAATGAGGAGTTGCAAATCTCAATACCTATACACAAAATGCCCAACCGTGACCAATGATAACTATTATTATTGTTATTGCATATTAGCCCATAAGATTCAATCACGCGATGATCTTTGTTCCTTTGAACGAAAGAACGGGAGATCAAAGACGCGCTTTTAATTAGCATAATGGTCCATTGTTGACAATTGTTTTTAGTAATTGTGAATTGCAATATTCAACATCATCTCATCTCCTCACATACAAATTGTCGAAAGAAAGAAGGAGAATGAAACTTGTTATCTATTATTTTATTTCCTCTTTGAAAATTCTTTCACATTTCATGTTCAATTCAAATCTTCGTCACGTCCCTCATGTTTTATTGTGCATGCAATGCATACTGTGTAGAACATATCAATAAAATATTTTTTTAACCCTTGAGGACTTTATCTGCACCTTTGTAACAGCAGATTTAAATAAGAAATCGTAGTATTATTGATCAGAAAATGACATCATCAAAATTTTCTTCATGTAATACTTAGCAAAGCAATGTAATAAAAAAATATATCAGGTAGGAACATCTCAGCAGTAATGGAATGTTGTCTCCGCTTATGTTGTGAACTATAGTGTCGTAAAGAGACCGTGCTTAGCAGACATCGTTTTATATGACTGACATCTTCTTTGATTATGTAACGTATGTGCTCAGGTGTGCAATGTTATGCTTTGATGTAGGTTGTGATAGAGAGCCTTCTTCTAGCACATTCTACTTCGGCATGTCATCATCGGAACCTTTGGTAAAGTTTCTTGAGGAAGTGCGCTCGATTGAAATATGGTTGGTGAAGCATGCGTGATGAAATTGAGATTAGATTACTTTTCAAAGGCATTTTTAACGCTCCTTTTTCCTATATGTCGTGAAGTTGTAGGCTCTTTTATAAGTTTCATATCAATAAAAATGTTATGAATACTTATATATTTTCTTGCCAGAAATCCTGACTCAGGAGGAGGATGGATGTTAACGGGTAACTAAAAAGCAATAATGTCCAATACCACATTTCATTGTTCGTTTAACCTTTTACACGTTAAAACGATTTTGTTTGAGGTTGTATGCTCAGCATGAAACTTAGAGGAACAAGTCATGTCCATTTTTTATTTCGTCATCATGAAATCATCAAAAAGGCACTTATTACTTTTAGTATGCTGCTCCTTTATTGTTTGGCAAAGACATGGTTTATTTAAAGGGCTGAACCCAACTTTATAGCACGTATCTATTTTCTTCAATGCTAAAATGATATTATCAAGGTGGAAAATGAAAGTCATTAGCTAATAATTTTGTTGTTTTTATCTTTGTTTCAGCTGCCGGAGCATATGTAACTTTGACAGTGAAGCCTTCTGATTTGATCAGTATGCCTGGAGTCGGTCTTATCGGTGGGAATGGCGGTCGGCTTAATGATCGGGTTACAGCTCCCCTTCCCGTCAACGTAAGTCAAATACTTTCCTTAATACATGTCTGCCCATTTTTTATGACTGTGATGATACTTTTGATTTTGCACTCAACGTGAACTATATGGAGTATGGAATGGAGCAACACTTCATAAACACATAATTGCTTTGTTATTACAGCGTTTTTTAGTTACTAGCCATTATACGATCCATTTCCATTTCACGCTTGCTTTCATTATATTTTATTTCTGTAGCTTTGCAAAACAAGAAACAGTTTGTAAAAGCGAAACAGTGAGAATGTGAATGTGGCTGTGAATCCTAACTTTAGAGTATTCCCATAAATGCTAAGTCGTAAAGGACTATTTTTACACTTTTTTAATGTCTTTTTACTTTTCTTTTTAAATGATGGGTTTAAATACCTATCCTATACTATCGTTTTCAAATCCAATGCTTATTTTACTTATCTCCACCTTCCTTGTGATTGGAGGAAAGAGCGTAATATCGTGTGGGTCCCAAATACGTTGCGTTGTGCTCTTCCGAGGTGTTCGTAAATTTCAATATGTTCATATAGCAGACTCAAGCATATTTTTGTCCTCTGTGTACTAGTTCAAGGTTAATGCAGTCGTCTGGAGGGGGCTTCATTCACTGTCTTTTCAACTCTCTTCTGCTTTTTTAAAATTTGCTAATTGAGCATGTGTCTGCTGCCTGAAATCTGCATGCAACCGTATGCATGTTATCTCCTAATCTGTATGAAACATCTGCGATTTGATATTAAATTTCACATGTTCCAAGTTCCATTCTACACTGCTTAAGATAATGATAGAATATAGAATACTTGCTATAAAATGTGTGTGCAACAACAGGGATTCCTTTGTGGGTTGAACCCTGTTTTATACAAAACTGACATTATGACATGGACTCTAGCGTCATTTTTCATTAAATGTAGACAAGTGAAATTGCAAAGCAATGATGGCAATAGCAGCATGTAGCATAGCATGCATTTAGGCTTTGAAAAAAATGACTCACTTAAACTTAATTCATTTAAAATCCACAAAGTTTACAAAGTATGCAATACATACT
Organism: Orchesella flavescens; assembly: GCA_964034955.1. Lineage (NCBI taxonomy): Eukaryota > Metazoa > Arthropoda > Collembola > Entomobryomorpha > Orchesellidae > Orchesella > Orchesella flavescens. The sequence goes on along the minus strand of OZ035957.1, from coordinate 21,715,920 downwards.
CACACCTCAATTACGAGAGTGAAGTACATTAAATGCGTAGTTGATGATAATAAAGTCATCCATGCACCAGAGTTTTAATTTTTTAAAACATATTTCCATTGATTCGTGGGTATTTTAAATTTTAAAGTGAAAAGTCGTGTTAGAATGTGCAGAATGCACATTTTTACAATCTCCTCTGAGTTGACTGGCAGTTGTTGCAATGCTTATGGCAATGTGGCGTGGTGTTGGTGATGGGATGACATGGCATAGATCATATAAAGTAGATGCAGTGCAGTATGGTATGACGTATAGCATCAGAACAGGAGTTGGAATGATTTTTAAAATAAACAAATGAAACTGATCTCCTACTAAAATCAAGACTGGAACAGATAGCACTACTTTTCTCTCATAGGGTTACTTAAGAGAGTGAGAGATAAAATTAACACATCCAAATTCTCATCATCATCTTGTCAGTAGGTAAATGGGTAGTCGTAGTTGTATAAATTGCAACAGAATTTTCCCTTTTGGCAACAATAGCTTGAGCTGATGCTGATGTCATCAAGTTTTTTTGGGATTCAGGTTATATTTCAAATGGGATTGAATGGGCAACCTCCAACCCTATCTTTGCTAGTGCCAAAATAATTTTGCACGCGAAACGAAGTTTATTTCTTCTTGTGAATTTGGTTCTATAATGATGATGTTTTATACCTACATATATTCTCATGACAGTATTTTCTTTTCATTTTGATTGAGCAAGCCATTGGTACATCGTGCGCAATATGTGTAACAGAATATATATAACTGGGTTTTGCAACAGTGAGTTTCCTTTTTCAAGAAAGATGAAATGAGTATGATGAATATATATATAGATGTACACAAGGTACATAATATGTTAACAGATATGATTTTCCATGTCTTTTAACAACTGTGACAACACTTCACGTCGTCATTCTCACATTTTCCCTAATAATTTCCCGTAATCATTCGCAAGGAAAGTAAAAGGATATGAAAAGCTAGGGTGGGATACAAATAAATATAAAGTATATGAAAGCCCTTCGTTGATCATAATAAAAATGATATACATAACTAACATTATGTGTGTATATGACACAAATACGTCACTTTTAGTTAAGCACATGCTGCACCTGCTGCCAAAGCTGTAGAAATGAGAAGTCTATAAATTTCAAAGGGAAATGCTCAAATGACGTTTGTGCACTTCTCATTAGCAGAGCTTTTGCAAAAGATCACACGGTTTTTTATGAAGAGTGCAAAAAATTAAGAGAAAATTTTGGTCAATGAGATTGCATTCACCTGTAACGATACACGTACATAGTAAATGCATGTGTGGCTACATACTTTGTTAGCTGAATGACTACGCGTGAGTACAACTAACAGCACATCATATATATCACATCAAATCAGTTGTACTCGTTTACCTTACGCTGAATGAGATGAAAAGTGTGAAAAACTGACATTGACAAATCAGTGGTCAATATGAGATTTTTTTACCACAAAATCTGAGATCGTGCTCTATACAGAAAACCACATACTCACTCTGCCCACATTTTACATGGCAGCGACATGCGTTGACTTGACTAGTCTGTTTCTTTAGCACAGGTGCATGTGCATAGCTTACTAGGATTATATGATATATCATTGCTTTCCTTATTTATAGATTTATTTCTTAATTTGCTCCAAATCACCAGCATTCTTCATGGCTTTCTTTTACCTTAATAAGGTGCAGAACAACGAGACAATGTATATTGATTGGATAATATCGACATTCATTTCTCTGCTTCATTGAATCATTTAGAATACTTTGTCCATTATACTTACAAACTGAAATGTTGATCTCAACTGGTTTGCATTTACAAAACCAAGTTTTTGCACGTGTTTGCAGTAACGCCTTTTATGTAAAGGAGAAGTAAACAGAAGTCGAACGAAATTGTAATTTCTTTTAGTATTTTATGCACTTTTTGTAATATATAATGTTGGTATGAACCAGGTGAAAATGTTATAAACTTTGTGGCCATGTTGAGTGAGTCAATATAAAATATAAAGAAAGTGAAAACGATTAGAAAATTTGATAACATCATTGGTATTTGTATCTTACATACATTAACATTACATATTGCATTAAAGTATTTTAAGCGGCAGTAACAGTTCGTGGTACGTATGTATGATATTGTGTATGAAGCTTATTGAGTAACGCGATACTAAGAACACAAAGCATAATTTGGCAGTGCATAAAAGCTAAAAATGAATTTGAGAATTTAAGTATATGAGTATAACGATGTTTATTTTGTAAATTGCAGTCAGAGATCCAACAACAGCTGCAAGGGAACAAGCTGCGAACCCTTCAGGCAATGCGTGACAAAGCCCAAGCGGATGTGGAAAGACTGTGGAAAAAGTATGAGATGTCACAAAATCCTCGTGATATGAGTGACTTTGAGAAGGCGCAGCAAGGGCTCAAGAAAATTGAAAGCCAGATGAAGACCTTCCGGCAAAGCACTCCTAATTTACAAGTAAGCTCCTCGTTTTGCAAAAATTCTTAGTAACTATGTTTATAAGGGGAAATGCTGAAATACACAAAAGTATAATCAAGTAACATCAGTCAGCTCAACATCCTACACATATTTCAACAAACCTACGCCTTATGTTTGTGTATGTGTGTGTGTTGTTGAATTTTTGCTACCATTCTACGAATACAAAAATACCATGCATATTATTCAGCATGCGGTACACTCATGGTTTGGCAATAAGCAGAGTTATTCATTCCAATTCCATACCAAATTCCGATTCCAAACCAACAACCTCCATTGTAATTTAAATTTATGATTAGTTAACACAACTATTCCATTATAATAACAACGAGCTATTCAGTCATTCTTAACTTTACCCCCTTTTTTACCTCACTCTTCATTATCTCTACATGTGGTACCTTTTATACGACACATTTTGCCAAGAAATTATACCTCCTCAATTCAATCCTGATTGTAATTACATGATAACAGAAATGTCAAGATGATTTGATTAAAAAGATATTACACATGAATGGGGGAATATATATTTGTCACTGACATGATCATGATCACATATATGATTTGCTTCAAAATAAGTAGGAATATGTAAAGGGCCTTGCACTACTAGAGTGAAGTCGGTTGTTGTTTGTGCCATGCCTTATAAAAGCCTTGGCTTTGGCTTTGACTTGATCAGCTTCAATTGGGCTCGTGTGGCTTTGGCTTACGCGTTGATTACTGCTTTCGCTTGTAACTTGTTCCATTGTAATTTGAGGAGGATGATGAACACACACATTTTAAATATTTTTTAGACCTTAATTAAAATTTATTGTGAAGTATGGTGGTGCGGTTGTAGGTCTATGATATACTGCCAACAGCGTGATTATTGCATGACATTACATTAAAGCCATATACATATATATTCTTATCCACATCCTATTTTATATAAGCTTGCTCTGTCATCTGAATAGGAATCAAATCCGTTTCATAGTAAAATGAGGAAGGTAAACGTGCAAAGACTTGGCGATAACTTTACGCACCACCATGATGATGATGATGGCGATGGTTTACATTTTACATCCATTTTTTCTAGTGTGCCGTGTCGTGGAACCCGTGGGTTGCCTTTATTCATGCATATTAAGTAATGTTTTGCGACTGTAGGAATATAAAAATGAAAAAGAAAATTCACCACGTTTTTTTCCTCTACACATCTGCTGTTTTGGATGCTGACACCGAAATTCACTTAAGCCTTCAATAATCTGCCGGGCGTTGCCTTTGTGGCATAGAATAGCGTATCCCAGAGCATTATGGATTTTTTACTACTACGATTTTAATTTATAAACATTTCCATATGGATGGTGATAAAGGATAGAGGGAAGGAATTTAGTGGTTGAGCCTCGCTTTGTAGAGAGACAGAGAGAGGACAATTTTAAAAATTTATGTGTTGATCACGTTCCCGTTCCATTCCATACTCACAGGATGAAATTGATTCGATTCTTTTATCCGAGATGAAATATTACGTGGATTTCCTGAGACAACATGATATGTTGGCAAAGCAAATTTAAAATGGGGCTCAAAATGATGGGCCCATTTCGGAGGCTTCATTATGGGTGACTTTGATTTGAGTAAAAAATAATTTAAGTAATCAGTTGCGGTTGACTGAACTCCTTTCCGACATAAAAAGAATTTGGACCCGAATAAATATCCAAATTGTTTTTGTAACATTTTATCTGCGTCTGTCTATGTGCGTATGCTTTAAAAATTCCGTTGTTTTTATGTAAATACTCATCCAAACGTAAATAGATGTTGATGCACCCTTTTCTGCATCCTTTCTTCTGTTATTCATAATATTGATATTGTTACTGATGCATCCTACATCCTTCTGCCGCCACTGTCACTTAAAAACGCATTAATTGATAATGAATGGGTAATGAAGGCTTCGAAAACGGACAAGAAGAAGCTTTTTAAGAACTAATGAAATGAATTAAAAGTAATTTCCAATTTGTTTTAATGAAATATCCGGACAGAGAAATAAAAATAAAGAAAGGGAGCGATTGAAAAATGACATCCTACAGTGCATCATCGTGTTGTGGTGAGTAAAAATGAAATAAAATTAAGTCCAACCACACGCCAGCGTAAAAGTATCGTGAAGATTATTATTAAGAAGTGTTATTCCAAATGGCCATGGATCACAATTTCTTTTCAAGTCGAATCTAAATGAGCAGCAGTAGTAGCAAAATGTAATGAATAGAAATTGAATGAATTTGCTTTTTCATTTTAATTTGTTCCTTTCATACAAGCAACGGCAAATGGAACTAAAACACGTTTATATACAAATAGAGAATACATAATATATATTAAAAGCACGTGCATTACTCACACCATACCACATAAGAGACCCTAATCCAATTGAAAGAGTTGAATTTGAATAGAGAAAAGGATTCGGTTTTTGGTATTCATCACACGGGTATAAATATGGTAAAAGAGATTAACACCACATGCACCCATTTAGACTAGTGTGACTCTCATGAATTATGGGTTGGTGCTCTGAGGGATAAAAAAAATCAAAACAAAAGGGCCAAGGCCATAAATTTCAAGCACTTGCTTTGATTACATGTTTGTAAAACCAGCATTGTGCTAAATGCTAATACAAAGACAGAAGTGCAGATGATAAAAGGGATGAGTTTGGAGTGGAGTAACTGCTGACTGAGAGAGTGAACGAATAGCAGATGCATCTTTGGTTATCTGGTAGTTATGCATTTATGCTATTAAATTTATCATTGGATCATTTTGATGTTCGTTGCTTTTGCCAGTAAAATGCCATTCTTATTTATTTGAAAATAAAAAATATTAGGCTCTATCAATAGATTGATGAGCGTTATAGTTGCAGGTTTGTGGCAATAAAATAAGTATTGCGATGATCGTAGAATAATCGGTATTTAATATTGTGCAGCTACATTTTGTCTTTTCGTACTAATAAAAATTAGTTTCTAGCTGCTGATACTGTTAAGGTAGTCAATGCTGCATGTTTTTATTTTCGAGATACAAGTATCCCCACAAAACCTTCTGTTTCACTGTCTTTCCAAAAAGGACAAGCGAACTGGCACATACAATAGTGAATAGTGGGTTCAGTAGGGGAAAAGTAGATGCGTGTTGTTTCATGCGTTGTCCTTGTTAAAGCGACATTTACGAGCGTAGGGTAAAACTACACTGTACTTTAGTTGAATACTGCAAGAAACCTTTGCTCCACTCCAACCGTCGACCATGATGTAAATTTATGGCTTTGGAATAATTCGTTTTAATAACGCTTTGCTTTTTTTCTGGATATGTACACACTGAAAAGCCAGTGCCATTATGACATGACTTGGTCCCTATTTGCGTGCCACGCCAGCAGACAACAGACAAACAGTGCCGATGCGAATGTGTAGAAATGTGTTATGTAATGGCTGTCATCGTTTTTATTGCAACAGTTCAAGTTTCGTTTTTTCTAAGCTTTCCATTTCTTTCGGCCTTCACAAGCGGCATGTTTACCAATTAGAGATCATGGCTTCCGTCGTCACTTCCAGAGTCTTTGAGCCTCTTTCTTATTGCTATTTGTTACGTTCAACGTTACACGAAACCTACACGTCTTCGAAATCAAATGGGAAACATGTTACAAAGGAATGCGTTGATGAAGCGAGAGAAAATACGAAATTTAAAACCATAGGGGGGCAAAAAATTGCAAATGGAAGCTGCTGTTGTTAGAAAAATAGTACTCTTACATCCAAGTCTAAACGAGCTATTGACTTGTACATGTTCTGAGAAGAGGTTTTAAAATTTATGGCTCATTTCCTTTCACTTGCATTTTTAGGACCAGGAACCGATTACCAAACTCCCATACTACGTCTTTGTAATGACTGAAAAACTTATTGCACACTTGCCTTGAATGAAAGTTATTTCCAATTACAAATTAGTTGGAAGCGGCATAATAAATATATTATGTTTTGCTTGCATTTATATTCAACTCTTCAAGGGCAAAAAGCTCCATTAATTTAAATACGTAATGGATGTAACATGTAACGACGTCTTTCAATTTGAAACGTAAAACCCGTCTCTTGCTTTGTTAAATGTTTGCTTGAAGTGGTTGCTCAAGCATGGCTAATGACATTTTGATAGTCAGCGCTTAAACGCGTAAAATACTATATTATTTGCAATATTTAGTCCTATTTTAATGGTGGAACTTCCCACTTATTGCTTAGTATGGACTTTTCACAACGATTAATTCTTCAACACTTCCAAAATTTAGATTCCGCAATAACACACATAATCTGATAATCATTATCCACCCTAACAGCCAACAGCTATAGCAGTGCAAGTCTTTTTGTCTCTGTGTGCCTTTCATATTATAAATGTTTATGTATTTTTGGAAAGTACGCTAAAGTTGATGCATGAATTTGATTCAATTGTGGCTTCTGTGTCTGGTTGTCTGACTCCATTTGGGTTTGTTTGGTGTTGGTGTTGGTGTGCGTGATGTGATGCTTTTATGGTGGTGGTGGTTGCACTGACAGAATTGATAAACGATGTGTACAACTTGATTCCTGGGACTGTCATGATGTAAAATGAATCATCAGAGAGGATGAATGCGCTGTCATAAATAGCTAAACAACACACAAGTAGTCAGAGACGCACTAAAAAATCTGAAAATGAACAGTTAGTAGAGTAGAATGCTTTTCTGCATAGAATCAAGAATGCATTGCATTGGTTGCACAAGTAATGGTAAAGTACACTTTCATGATGATAATAGTATGATATGGTTATGGTACAGCATCTTCTTTTATAATATTATGCACAGTGTGTGCACAGCTAAAGTAGTAATAGCATTAAACTAACCGGAAGTCAGTGCGTCAGTTTATCAATTCACTTGTCAGTTTCTGGGTTGGAGTAGGATGGATGGATGACTGGGCGAGGAATATGAATCCTGTTCTGTGTGTGCACAGACATTAATACATCCATCATGTCATGAATGATGATGATGTTGAGTTTAGTTTCTTTAACTTTGCCCTGCCCTCCTCGCCTCCACCAACACCAATTTTATTATTAGCTGCCAATAAACAGTGATTCTTTTTTAAATACTTGTTTTTGATTTATTTTGAAAGTTAGTTTGAAGCCAGGCAGTCTAGCTTGAGTTTATGTAAATAATAAATAGCATTCAATCACCCAACTTGCAAGCTATTTCCAAAAATAAAGATGAAATTTTGAATGAGATAATTTTGGACTTTGCTTTTGCAATTTACATATGTACGTACGTAAAACTTTTGGGCTACTGGGTGTAGGTGCACCAATGGATTATGCGCTGAATTATTTAGTGATTTTCGTGTCAGTGGCAAGCATCAAGCAGATGTGAAGTGTGTGTATTGTTGTTGAGATTTGTGACCTCAGCTTATCATTATAACATCACAATTTGAGTTGGCAGTGACATGTGTATTTCTTGGCATCTTGTGCATCGGAAAAGATATGTAACCTGAGAGTTTATTTGCCTTGTTCTTGAACTTGATTCTTGGGGAAGTTATATCTTTTGGCAACTTTATTTTGGTTACGTTATTTTTCCTACGAGAATATATGTACTATACTGAATAGCTAATTTGTAGTAATAAAAATATTATTAAATAAGTAAACGAAGAGGATGAACAAGAAAAATTATGTGAAGCGAACTTCGTGGAAGGTTACGGTCATAAATTTTACCTTTCCCAACCTATTTCTTGATATGGTCTTTAATTTCCGTTTTTATTTTTTATATGGTTTACAAACCATTGTATCATAATATTATTTCTAACTTATTGTTCCTTCCTACTTTTCTTTTTTTACGGTCTTCTTTTTTGGTATCCTCATTTTATGCTAATTTTTAATGGTTTGGTTTTTATTTGGTTTGGTTTGGTTTTTATGGAAAATTAACAGCTTCACGCTCCAGCTCCTTTCAATTCCTATCCTCATAATCATCAGTCGGTGCCATTTCAGCCATATCCACACCTCGTCAACTCCCCAATGGGGCCAGTCATCGGTGCTCCACCAAGACATAGAAACCCTTTGAGTGCCCAGTCTTCCGTGCCTTCCTATGAAAACGTGAGGTGGGGAGATGGAGATGAGCCGCCACCACTTCCTCCGAGGTCATATCCTCATGCAACCTCATCCCCTTATCCACCGCCACCACCAACCACTTCGGACCATTCACATTCATCGGGATATCATCCACCGCCTGGATATTCACCTCACGATCCTCTTGCTCAGGTATACCCTGGTGGATTTCATGGAGTAGGGTATCCATTACATTTTTCTTCTTCTTCTCCCTCTCCAACTAACAGTCTGTCTGGCTACGGACTCTGTAAAAGTTACTCTTCTCCTCCTTCTACAACTAATAACAACCACTTCGACGTAAGTTATATAATACTCCATCAAATCCAATGAATGAGCATGCTCAAAAGATGACAACGACAGCGTCGACGATCACATCTCAAAACAACTTTCCTGACAGATATCTTTTTTAATCCGTACAAATTATTAACAATGAAAATACACTATACTATCAACTATATTTTTTTCTAAAAATTTCTTCAAACTCCTTTTGACTCTTGCGCAAAGTATCTTTACATCAATTACCCAGCTAATTTTTGCAATTTGCAATGTCATGAAGGATGCAGTTGGCAGATCGTTATCTAGTCAACAAAATGATGATGATGATGATGATAATCCTCAATCGTATAGCAAAAACAAATTTACTCTCTCTGATTCCAACAAAAATCCCCAAAAACCATGTTCACAATGCTTAAATGTAGAAATATTATTTGCCCTTGAATTTAATGAGACAGGATTATAATATGGCTATGGCCACTACTACAAATGATGATGAGTCATCTAATCTAAAAAATTGTAATATGCAAGTGCAGCAGCATAACACACGGCAGTTTTTTTCGTCAGGAGGTCCTTTTTACAAGCGATACTAAAAGTTGCCTGGCCATAATGAAATAATCATTTTTTATCCTTGAATGAGAAACGACCAACGTGTGGTCATAGTCATGTCATCATCCAAAAATCAACTGGCTACAAACTACAAATATACATAAATGCTCCCAACCACCTTCTTCTTCTTCACAAGAAGTGTATATTTTTGGTTATGTACTTTACAACAAAAAAAAGAGTTGAAAAGTAAATAGCTGAAGAAAAACAAGTTTTTCCTCAATGTTTAACTGCCTCTTAAATATGCAACTTAGTTTGTGTTTTTATATATTCAATGCCTGACTGAATACAAACTGCATCGTTTGATTTCATTCTTGCAAGAATTTAAATGGTGTTTGATGATGTCCAAATTGTGATTATGGATTATTTATCTTCTTCATTTTTTCTTTGTGTCTCTTACTGACGCAATCTAAGCCCCAAAGGCCTTAAAAATTATATGGCAGTTTTGGATTTGTTTGCTTTGTATTTTAGACACTTTAGAGTTTGAACTTCCATTATTCTCTATACTTCATCTTAGTAGACTTTTATAGCTTGTCTACCTTCCAAGTTTCCTTCTTACAATTAGCTCACAAGTTGGTGATAATTTTTAATCATTTTTCTCTCTCTATATACTACTAGTTAGTTAAAAATTTTAAGACAATATAAGTAAGTAGTGTCTTCTTGTGTGGTTACAACAATTTCTAGCCGACTCCCATTTCAAGATTTATACAGGTGGAAATATGACCTACGAAATTCGTTGGTTGCCAAAATAAAAAAATCAATTTCAACCTCTGCAGAAGAAATATATATATATATTGACTCCTTTTTACTCCTAGTTTACCTGAAAGACAGTTTTTTTTGTTACCTTCTTGCAATCCCGTTCTCATCCTTAATAGTATTTAATTGGGAAACTTTTTTGTGAACGTTTTCTAGATGATGAATAACAGCAAGTTGTGCAATACTGGTGTCCCGAGTCCCGGAAGTCATTCTTTGCAGCAGACGCATCATCGAGCCAAATCCAGTCCAGATCCTGTAGCAATGCAGAAAGCCCTTAGCTGTGCAGAAGGTACATATCATATCACACACAAAAAGAGTATTTGAGTTGGTGTTGGTAGTAGAGTAGAGGAGAAAGAGAGACAAAGAAATGCGTCTTTCTTGGAATCGGACTCAACGGTTTTGGTGAAAGTGCATTCTTCACTTTGTGAGAGTAAAAGCACGTGGTTCGAGGAAGAGGAAAGATTTGTACGGAGATGCAGCAGAGAAAACATTTTCTCAAGAGAATGCGTTTGTTGACAAAAAAATGTGATTTGTAATGAAAAAGTGCATTAATTTGTTTGCTCATATTGATATTGATCGGCCTATGAATACTCAACTCTTTTCTTTATATTTGCGTGCTTTTAACTGTAAATTGAGTCTTTTGCTCATCAACTTTTGTGCCAATTCTGAAGTAAACTAGTTAAAGTCAGTAGTCAATACTTATTGTAACTATAAAACTGCAAAGGAATGCTGTTTTGTTGATCTTCTCAAAGTTAGAATGTCAAGTGGGAGCCAGTCTCTGTAAAGAAAGGGACGTGATTGAAGTTAAGTGGAGTTATCAGTTATTGATTAGACATTTTGTGTGTGATTGTTTTGTAGGGTCTCGGCGCTCAGACTCCGTTACTGATCTGAGTAAAAGCAACAGCTTAAATTCCAAATCACGTTCTTCCACTGCCTGGGACTCTATTGATTCTACGAACCACCTCAGCCCTCCAGGAAGTCCGCCACCTCCATATGGAAGACATAGTGACAATGATAGTAGTGGGTTTGGAGATGATAGTCACACCCCTAGTGGCAGCGTAAGATACAGATCTTATTATAATTTTAATACAATTGAAGATAGTTTGTGAAAGGTTAATAAATGATTTTTCTTGGGTTTTTCTTCAGGTAAATATTTCCAGCCTTGACATATTCGCGTCAAAGTTAACCGCAGGTGCCTTGGGTAATCGGCCTAGCAGCAATCCAGCTGTTGACATAATCTCAATGGAAGAGGATGATGGTCTCTGTTCGGGAGATTTGCCCCTTCCTGTATGTTTATATAATTAACAATATTAACAATTTGAAGCATTTTAAAAGTAGTAATTTATTCATTGTGATATTCTTATTTTTTTAGACTCTATCAGGAAAACACGGGCCGTATAGTAGTCTTTCTAAACTGTTGGAACACAACGCACATTTAGCAGTCTTTATAAATTATGTGATAGACAATAGACTAGACCCTAGTAGTTTGGTACGAAAAACAATTTAATTTCTCTAGCTGCTCACACTATTGCAACGTGAATTAGAGGAAATGTAATGATATGATTTTTTCCATTGTTTCAGCTTTTTTATTTAATTACTGGCCTAAATTTAGAAGACGGTAACGTTAAGGAAATGAAAAGATGGTGTTATGAAATCCATTCAACTTTCACAGCGCCTGGAGCAGTACGTGTTAATGATTTAATATTAATGTTTATCTTACTTATGCCAATTTAATTCCATATTTACAATCTTTGCTTTCAGCCCCTTCTAATTCCCAAAGTTGCTGAAAATATCGCTGCAGAGATTGATGAAGGACTGCTTCATGAATCCGATAAAGAGGAAATGATGCGGCGGGTAACTACCTACGTAATTACCAAATTAGATAATTAATTAAAATAGTTGGTGAATGCTTGATTGATTTAACAAATATAAAAAAAATTAAACAGGTTTTTAGAAAAGCAAGGCATAAAGCTCGGGAAGAGATTAACAAACAATTAGAAGAGTTTTGTAATAAACGGATAGCTGGTTTGGGAAGTATGTTTGGGCCGCCGGACAATCAGCTCGAAGAAAGTATTAATGACCCTGCAAAGCAGCTAAAGATCGTTGAAACTTACTTGCTTCCTCGTCTGGATCAATTCTGGTGAGATTATTAGTTAACTTGATACAAGTAAAATTATGATAGAATTATAGAAACAGCCGAAACAGGTTGTTTATTGAGCACAAAATTGACCCAAAATCTTTTGTATTACAGCGAGGACTACGAAAAGAATTCCGACGATAGAACTTTGGCAATCGTTAATGCAATAGCGACGGTCTTAATTAAACAATTTGGTGTTCGCAGTCAACAGTCAGCTAACTCTGTGATTGAAAAGTGTGCAAGTTTTGTATCAAAGGAAAAGTCAATTAGATCAAAACTGATGAGTAAACACACTAAGAAGGTCAGCATTTTAAAATTGAAGGTGTGAAACAATCCTACTTTCTTACATGGTAATGTACTCCCCATAATTATATTAATTGTTAATTTTAGGTTACCCTCAACGGTCATCATCTCACTCCACAGTACTACTACCTATACACAGAGTGCAATATCTGCTCCAAACTGTTGTGGGGAGTTGGACCTCAAGGATTTCAGTGTGTAGATTGTCATGTTAATATTCACCGTGGGTGTATGAGTCTTATTCAGGACAACTGCTTAGGTACAAGTCAGCGGAAGGAGAAAACCAACGACAAGTTTTGGAAACTGAAAGATAGAATAAGACCAGTTCAAGAACAACGAAAAAGAAGTGAGAATTAATATACAATACCATTAGTGCTTTTTAAAGGATGTGTCTAGAAAAGAAGTTCGCAAAGTATTTTTGTTACTAGATTCTTTGAATTTTACTTATAGTCCTGAAGAAATTTTCATCTTTCTTTCTTTGATAATAACGATGGGCTTATTGTAGTGCTGATACTAATTTGATTTCCGTATTAATTTTTAATTTCAGTTAACAAAAAGAATTCAGATGAGTTTAATAATTCAATGCTGTCGTCGGGGGATCTTGATCCAGGTAAGAATTTTTTACAAACTCTTGCTTTGACAAACCATACATGTTTGCTGACATTCTGGTATTAGTTTCTCTGCAAAATCAATTTTGTGCACATAAAAGTCTTCACTATACGGAACATTATTCCATGCTGTAAGTAATCATACAATCTATTTCAAATTCACAGAATATTTAAAAACGATTGTCGACTTCTAAATTTTCGTTAGGATAATAGCATTATTGCATATAATTTTTTTGGACCAAAACTATTCAATCTCGTTTCTTCCATGTATTTGTATTCTTGTAACTAAAATCATTCAGTTACGTTGTGGGGCGACTTGGAATGTATTATTTTAAAAGACGATTCTAGACGAAGTTTGGAAGCTTTCAGTTCAAACAGTTAATGACAGTTATCGATGAAGACGATTTCATGATTCTATATTACTTGTAATATCATGGCTCATGTCAATACGTAAAACAAGAGGTATTTTGAAGGGAATGAATATTTTGTTACCTGCGAGTACTTATGCCCAAGCGTATCTTATTCAAACACTGCCATTATGTAAAATGTAGAAACAGTTTGAACGCCAGCAAAGTGCGTATCAGTGGAAAATTGATAAAAAGAATACCGTGGTGTATTCATAACATTATCTTGAGATGAAACCTGAAGAAAAATAATGCTGGTTGGGTCAAATGTCATATACTTCACTTTTGCTAGTATTTTTACATCATTTGATCATCGCTCTCACAATCCTACCTTTTGCTTGCGGTTTCTCTATTGATATTGTAATATGAAAGGAAAGATAAGGTTCAGGCTGCACTAGCAAAGAAACATCGCCACACTTGCGTCATTCCTTCTTATATGATCAGCATAATCCCTTTTGTGAATATTTTCTTGCTGTTTGGTAATCCTCACAAGAAAATCTGCGGCAAGGATTTGCAATTCTTGGAAAACAAATTTTTCCTCAAGAAACTCATTTTGTAGTTATCACACAGCTCCTCTCTTGTCGGATCTCGAGTGCAGTGTACAGGTATATGCTTTTGCTACTGCGGCTGTTGTGTTGCGGTACTATGTATATTTCATATTCAAATGGTCCCCTTTGGTAAAATATTGATTTTACTACGCAATTTGAAAGGAACAATGAAATTGTTTTGTTAGTCGAAGGTTAAAAACATTTCATCACTTCACACAGAGAATGGCGTTAGAATTGACGTAGGTGTGTTTACATCACATTAACTTTTTTGTAGCCTCAGTTGTGATTATGCACAGGTCATGTTGGCAAATGAAAATGTAAAATATTCATAACGTATTCTGTTGTACATAATATGTATTCATTTTCTACTGACATTTAGTAATCTTGCCATACGGTTAGTAAAATCAATTGGAAATGTCTTGAAAATTGGTCACAAAATAAGTCATACACTGGTATAGTAGTAGTAATCATCATAAACTCACATTTCCTTACTTATTCTTCGGGATTAAAGTTTGTGATCTAAAATAATGCAGTGACAGTGCTCCTAATGAAGCAGAACAAGGAAACCATCCTTGCAGTAAAAACGGTGTGGCGAGAGTAGAGTGAGTAGAAATGGATTGAAAAAGCTCTCTGGCTTTTCTCTTGCTCGGCTATGATAGCGATAGGGTAATACACATGGTACAAGACATGCATGAAGAAAACGATTTGGAAATCAAATGCCATGCATACAGAGAGAAAGCAACCCTAACCCTCTGGTTTCTCTGTTGAATGCTAGTTCATACAATACGTATTTACAGTTTACCTATCACTTTCATACATACATGTAGTAATGTGAGCCCGTCAAATTATGTGTTTTTTTTGGGATATTCTTCTATTTTTGATCGATAATTTTATATGTATGACAATGTTCACTTAAAACCGTGTTGTGTCAACAATTTGCGTTTTGATTTTATTTTAACTCGTCTCTTTTACCAACCAATAATAATGTTGGTTATTACAAGGCTTCCGTTTTGATGGTAAGAGCTTGAAGTTGGAGATTTTGAACAGTTTGGTATTACGAAGTACATTGTAAGATCATACATATTATCTAATGTCGAGTGAAAGCTTGAAGTGTACGTGATATGCAGTTGTTTTTTAGTAGTTCTCAACTTCCAATGGCAATGTGATCATAGAATTCACTTTCAAATGGAATTCGTCCTTCCTACATATATCGTTCTTTCATTATCTTCCTCAGCTGCAACCAAGGAATTGTTATTACTTTTGTGTGTGCCACTCGATTCATATCTTTCCCGTTTCCACCATAATGATTCTGAAGGGGGAACAATGGTAATTTTCTTAGTTTTATGGTTCTGATCTGTATTATCGTGTGTGTATGTTCTATGAAGCTGACAGTTTTTTCCTTTCTTTTCTTTCTCTTCTTCAACATCATGTTCATGCATAAGGTGCTGTCTCAAGTTTTTTTCTCCATCTCCTCTTCCTACTACTCCAGCTTTGCAGCTCTGGAAGAGAAAAGAAGTAAAAACAACCGGATTTTGCTAGTGTAGGAGAGCTGGTGGCTGGTGCAATGCCATTTTTATTCTTACTTCTTCCCCTTCCTGCTTTTCTCTCTCTAGAACTTACGCAACGTTAAGTAAGGGAGAAAAAACTGGAGAATATTCCCCTTTCTCTTCCTCGTTGTACTTCACTTCTTTAGCAGTTATCTCTTGCACATCGCCTTGCTCAACTTATACTTGTCTCCTCTGTCAGGATGGTGAATCTGGTTTTAGCTTTGCTTTCCCACACACCGGCAAAGCAATTGCCTGGCAAAAGCTGTGAAATGGGTACTGTTGTGGTGCCACTGCTGTGTGGATATATGGACATATAAAGGGAAACACAAAAGGCTATATTTTAACTGCATAACATTTTCTTCGTGAAGAAAAAATGGAGAAAAGAGGGGTAAAGCCCGGTCTCGGGCTTTATATCCAAAGATAGTACAGAGAGTGGAGGAGTATAAGCACTGCATATTCCATAAATACATGTAGCCGGATCGAAGGGGAAACTAGGCGCTTGTGCATATAGTTTTTACTATTTCTAGTTACTATTCTACTCCACAACCTTGTCCATGAATATTATACTACGAGCACTCAGTTTTCACAGAAAACACAACATTACATCTTGGATATGTCAACATTATAAGAAAAACGTTGTAAGTGTGGTGTTCTCTGTATGCCTAGCGTAGTGGAGGGGTTCGTACTCGTGCTTTTAAACTAGGGAGAATGAAGAGAGCTATTATAAACTTCAAAACCGGAGTTTTTGAGCAAGGTTCCGTCTTCTAGAGTTAAATGAGAGGGAGGTGATATGGAATCCTGGGAGCAGTGTTACTTTTGATGTGGTGGAAAGTAAGTCACCACACGGTACGTGGTGCCACGTATGTATGGAGTGTGTGTAATGCAGTGTTCTTAAAGTGATGTATTCAACATATTATCATGGAGCAATAGTAGAGTGAAATTTTTGCCGGTTTATTTTACCACTTTTGCTCCATAAATGGGGCTGTCAGCTTTTTTGAAAGGTTGCAGTCGTGAAAGTTGAAAGTAATATAGAATACCGTAGTTGTATATATATATATAGAGAAAGAGTAGTGAAATTTCATGCATGTAATAATGCATCACATCACCCACTCTTACACTATCTACGTCCACTCCACTCGACTCCACTTACTTTGCTTCAAGTTTTAATCATATCAGCACTCGCTCGAGTTGGCTTGGCTCAGCTTTTAACATGGTTATTGCTGATGGCTGATGTTCTTTATGAATTGAATCAGCTTGTGTGAAAAGGTTTCATTGACCATCATCCCGATTCATATGTTTAGCTCTGATATGATGAAACAGGCACGGTGCGGTGTGCTACTATCATTCATTATCATCACATCACATCAGGATGATATGAAAAATCTCGTGTAATGGGAACTCCGGAGCACAGTGTTTGATTGAAAGTTTTCGGGTGAAAGTTGTTTCCTCTGTCACTTGGTACAGAGCAGAGCTAAAGATTAGCTCGACAATTTGTCTGTATGTAGCTGAGCTGACATCTGTTTCCTTAACAGGAGGATACGGAAGCAGACCTTTTCGGGAGTTAACAGAACGGATATCTCATAGGCTAATTATTAATACGAGGATCATTGGCATTGGAGCCCATAAATCCTTCTGATTTTGGGACATTTGAATGGTTTGGTTTTATGTCACTCAGTGTTTGCCAATAATTTATGTGGTTTCAGAGAAAGTAGAAAGTTATTCATGAAACTAATAAAACCTTTAGGAAGTCGGCTGTTGATAATTACATACTGTACAATACAAGCAGGAGGAAACCAACAAAGCGTACATACAGGCAGAGTAATACTAGGCTTCTACAATTCTTGTATTTCATGGAATTTTTTTGCAACCTTCGCACGTTTGTAGCCTTTAGCTAAACCAATAATATCACTAATTTAATCGTATATTCTGAGAAGCCCACAGACAATCGATTTTGAGAAGTGACGTTGAGAATTTGGAATGTATGTTCCGAGGAAGAAAAGGGCATTGTCAGTCTGTGTCTGGCAGGAGTCAATCATTCTTTTACTTGTTTCCAAACCAAACCAGATTGTTGTGATATTTTAAATTACAAAGTAGGTTTGAATACGTTTTGGCTGCAAAAAGATTTGATTGACGTTGTATGCTGGTACAATAAGCCCATAAAATAATTCGGTTTAGAAATTTCCTCATTCTCTCAGTCCGTTTGCTGTCGTTGTTCGACAGTTTCGTTGCATATTTCTAGTATGCACACTTACAAGTTTTATAAAGTTTTAGCGATATATAGATAAGGAAGATACGGTTGTGTTCTCTAAATTGCATAAATGTGGGCATAATCCGGTAAATTGCATTGCTCTGATCTGATCGTGGTGAACGTGACTTGGTTCACAGCATATGTTCTACTATATATATATACTTTGGTGTGTGTGCTTCGTCTTTTCGGTGACATTGGCATTGAACAAGTCCCTGACTCTTTTTTCGTTTATTATTATTTTTTGTTTGCAAAGAAGTGTTTCTCGCTGGTAAGCTCTTTTTTGTTAGATCCTAAATTGTTTGCCCGTGCCATGATGTGCTGTAAAGAACTGTAGTTGTATGAAAAGGAAGTAGAAAAAGAAAAGCCCAGTCACAAAATTCCATTAAGGAAGTTATTGGATGTGTATTTGGGCAATCAGTTGAGACGGAAGGCTTTATTAGTCATCCTTGTAGTTTTTTTTTGGTGAGTGACAGTCAGACAGTAGTGGTGGCTCTGTACTTTATCCTAACTTGAGCTGAGGCAGAGATTTTGCTTATAGTTTACCATGTGTGTACACGTAGCCTTCAAATTTTATTGTAAATGCATGTTCGGTGATCATTATAAAGTACTTTTCATTTTGAGAGATTGTGCATGGAACATGCTCAATAGCTCAACTCAGTGCTAGTCGGAATAGCTCAATTACTGCAACTACTAAATCATCATATAATATATTGGAGTTAAGTCGGGAGTTTGAAGAAATAGGTATGTAATGTAATGTTGGGGAGCTATAGGCAAGGCAGGCCACTCGTAGCAGCATTTGTGTATCTATTGAATTGGAAGGTTGCAAATCAATTGGTTTTGACAAGGCTGGGTCGTTTTAGTGGTTGCTTTTGACAGGCTTGTCATGTTTCTGAGATTGTTTCATATCATATCCTATATGTACCTTGCATATTTTCTCTCTCTCTCTCTCTCTCTCTCTCTCTGTTGGTGTTTGTTTTGTATTGAAAGAAGAAAAAATAAATGTGCAAAACCAATCTTGAAATTAATTCAGTAGATAGTCATAGTCGTCCTCTGTTTAAATAGCCTGACTTAACCTAAATAGTTGCGGTGCATAGCATGGGGATCAGCTTTTGTTAGGCTTCATTTCATTCGCGTTGTGGAAGTCGTTGGTTCCTAGATAAAAAAAATCTGCATGCGTTGCGTATCTAACCAAAAGTTTGGTTTGTTTCGTATGTATATTATCATGCATATCTACTTTATGCAAACTTGATCTTGATGCACACGGAGGCCTAAGAGATAGAGAGTGACAGAGGGAGGAAATCCGAGTCGGCAATAAGAGCTCAAGTTAGCTTTTCCTTGCCAAACTAAATTACAACAACGCAAACGACCCAGAATCTGATTAGATGCATTTGTACATGTGGTACATGGGATTGACTAGGGTTTAGAAAGGTTCACGATTGTGTGAGACGGGTGGATAAGCAAGCAAACAAAAGTTGAGGCGAACTGTGAACTTTTGCCAATTGTCTATTTCATCTCTTGAATTGAGATCTCACTTGATTTCGTTTCGTTTTTCAAACTATTATTGTTTTTATACATTTCTTTCAGTGTTTTAGACGGTTCATCCTCCCGAAAAAAAAGTTTATCGAGTGGAAAACACAAAAGCATTGTACATATGGATTGAATCTGAACTAGAGATATCTTTTGCTTTTTCTTTTACCTTTTGTCTTTTGTTGGAAATGTAATTTTTCTCTGTGAATTCATTCTCTGCTCTGGCTGACTTTTTTTTTAGAAACAAGAGTTTATTATCTGTGGTAAACTCATTTATTATTGTGGAACCAGAAGTTTGCAAGTTCATATTTGTTAGTTGTTGATCCTTTACATATAGGATATCTGCAAAGTAATCCTACACACACATATATGCACCTCACACTTTCATTTCATTGCAAAGTGTCTAGTTGTGTGAGTGGCTTTCACCTTGGAAAATCTGTCGGTTATTGCAATCCTAGCCAAGTTTTCAACTTCGGGTCGTGTTAGTTTTTTGTGTTTTTTTCTCTCGGTTTGTACCATTTCCACACGTTGCTTTGTACATAGCCGCTAATTTATACCTTGTACATGGGAACTTTATACGTAGGCATATATGCAGATAAGATGAGGATTTTCTCTTGTGATTTGACTTGGTACACAAAAGTTGGAAGTAGCAAAATCCTGGTTGGTATATGTAGGCTCGTGTATGAACATGAGGTGTTTGTTTTTAGTGAAAAAATTTGAGAACTGTGTAATATATTATGCATGTTTTCTTATATTATTAGTACACATATATAGTTTAGAAAAAATATATATAAGTTTCTTTCTCGGATAGCAGAAGTAGTCAATGTCGACAGAGGATTGTTATGCATGTGTTACGTTCAATAAAGATTTTACAACCGATGCACATGCACGCTGTTTCGATTTCGATATGGGTTCTCCTCAGACAGAGCAATGCAATGCAAAATGGTAAAAAGTGAATGTACAATGTAAAATGTAACAAGCAGTGATATTGTCCCTTGGGAGATGAACAACTGTTTTGAGTGTTATCACCAGTATCACTTCCATGTTGAATTTTACCTTTGGAGAGAAAAGAGAGTTGTTTCTAGTGAATCCTTTTGTTTTTAGTCTTACATGGCAGAACAAACATAAACTGGCAGCCTACATGCCATCATCAACATAGTGCCAGTGCCATATCATCTTTTGGGAAATACTGGTGAGCAAGAGTCACGAGTGGAATGCGTGTAAATGTTGCAAAAGTGTTCCGAACTTTTCGAAGCCTTTTATGTAGCTTATTAAGTGCAATCATCATGGCTGGATTCAGTTGCCTTGAGTGTAACAAGCGTTGCTTGGCTTGACTCGTGAAGAGTCATGCATAATAATCCTATGCAAAAAGGTATGAAGCTTAGATTGTGACATTTGATCAGACAAGTAAGAATTTTATGATGAAGCCTTGTTGTTAGCAAGCTGCTACGTAACATACTCAAGTGGAAATTTGAGATTTTATTCACCTGTGAAAATGTGATTTGTCGATGTCATCAACTGGAAATTTGAGAAAAAAAATCATCCCTTTAGTAATAATTCTAGTGAATGATATGGGCTTATTCCATATCGCAAAATAGAAACATTTTGTTTATTAACAATTTTATTGTGTTAGTTCTCGTGCTTCTTACTTTTGCTTTTCATCATCAACGATAATATTATTGTCTTGTGTGTATTGATTCGTCAAGACTGTCGATTTGCTTCCGTTTCGAATAAATATGACTTGTGGTTGTAGCAACTCCCATCTACTCCACCCAGCTACATATTTGTGAGAAAGTTGATTCCCGCAGTCTATATGGAAAATCATCCTGCGGATGCCCGTTCTTCTGGCTCTCTGAAACGAAGTAACAGTTTCAAGAAACTGTTAAAGTTGCCTATATGGGGTAACAATTCATCAGGTATGGTTTATAATTATTAAAAACTAAAATTGATGTTGATACTTTTCTTAAATTAACTTAATGTACGTGAGTGCATAATATGGTTTTGTATAACATAATGTGTACGTTCACTTAGACCACATTGTTTTACTGAAGTATTGGCTACCATTATGCAATGCAAGTACAAAAAATGAGTTTTGCATCCTTTCATGTTGTAGCTGGAGTATCATGTACTCTTTGCAATTATAAATGAAAAATGTTAGCTATGAATGAACATAAAAATCATGACAAATTGACAAGTGAGAGAAAACTAGGTGTTCCCAACCTTTTTCCCGGGGAGTCGGGTTAAAAATATAAGCTATAACTACTGCAACTGAATGTTTGGAGAGGCCTCCTCCTGAAAAGTATATGATTTTGTTATTATTAGATAAGGTACGGTATGAAAACTTAAATTAATAGTATACTAAAAGCAGAGCTAGGAGGTAGGACTATGCAGTAGCAATATGGTCTGAAAGTTGGCGATGATAAATGAGGCATTCTGATAAAACTTCCGTAATTAGATGCTAGAAGGCATGTTGGAGTCTTCATTTTAGTTGTGGAAAACAAAGTGAACTTGATGACTGGGAGCTAAAAGTATGGGATGGGGCAAAATCTTTATTTTTTACGCGGCTAATGGGTGACAGTGTGTGATGTCCCATCTTTCAAGCACCAAATGTCTTGGGACTCTTCTGATGATCTTTGCTATTATAGTTGTCGAACACTGAACTATATATTGAATTTATAAAAAAAACTGTGAGTCTTTACTGTTCAAGTGTGTATTTATAAGGACATATAGTAACAACTATAAAAACAAATGAAATGCTACCATTTTTCACGAACAAAATCTTTGTGTTCAATATAAAGAAGAGACACAGGCAAGTGAGTCAAGTCGAGTAGGGGAAGAAAAGAAAGACGTCTTCTTTGGGTTTCATAACTTACAAGTTTATGATTTTGACTGGAGGCTGTATTCACAAAAACAGCCAAGTCAAGTAGATGCCTGTGGTTCCTCTTGACTCAGCATCTTCTCTTTTGGTTCCTCCCCATCCTCTGGAGAACTGACATGTACGAAAACGTAAGGAAGAGACTCGACTGTCTCTTCTGGAAGACCTCATAATATAATGGAATGGAACAAATATTATTTAGTAAGGACTCCATTTCATTTCTTCCTGATGTTTGAAACAAACACTACAATAACCATACTCTCTGTTCTCAAGAAGATGATAACTGAAGAAGTTGTTGTGAATTTTATATCCTTTTCATTTCTACGTTTTAACATAAACGTCCCATGCTGTTTTTATACTGCTGTTATACTAGTTCCTGAACAATAGCATATAGCATCGGTTATCTTCATACTGCTTCTCGATTAATCAATTTCAGCTCCAGGCTGAATGGCTTCTGCCCTTTCGAATTGAATCGTTTTATATATTTTGTTGCAGCCTGCTGCGTTGCAGCATAAAGTTTTATTAAAGTTATAATGAATCTGCTGCAGTATTAGCTAAATATTGTCACATAGACATATTTATTCAATTTGTATGTTAGGGCTCGGTTCGGTCACTGCACTGCTACACAGGTTCATTCCAGCCTCCTTTATGCCTCACTTTAAATAAATGAAATGGGAAATTGAGTTGAAAGTCGTATTATATATACTCTATACTATAATATAGTTTGAGTTAGTATAAGTGTTTGTATAAAAATTCGACTATACTGAGATTCGAGGACATCACATATTGAGAACAAAATGTTGTTTTATTAACACTTCTTCTCCCATGATTACCCATTTACTAGTGGTTGGTAGCTTGTTTACTCGTGTTTGTTTACGTAAAGGATTTATGTCACCAATGCATTAGTAAAGAAGTCGTAAGAATGTGGTACATGTAGATATAGTGTTCGTGGGATCGTAAAAGTAACGCTACACTTGTTTGTTTTATGAAGGAAAAGGCGGCTTCTTTTCCTTTCTAGCTCCTTTTTTCTAGTCATGGGTTTTGGCAGTTACGTGTAGATCCTTAGATTTATTCACGGATCCCGAGAAAAGAAGATCACTTGCTGAATACACACGCTTCCTCATAACATTACAGCCACCCATTTCAATTGGTTTGTCAATAGACGTGGTGGACGGTTTCTGTTCATCAAGGCGATGTTTATTTTACACTCATCATCGTTTCACAACATCCATAGTAGCTAGGTATTTGGTTTGTTAATGTATGATATGATACAGCTTTGTTTTACGAATCCGTTGAGATGCGGATGATATGATGGTAGGCTTGTGGAATTGTAGAAAATGTAACCTGGTTTTGGTTTGTCGTTTGCCCCAACTTCGTTTGATGGTAGGCCCAACGTTTTGGTAGTGTTTGACTTGTTACTCATTTCCTTTCTGTTGATATACTGTAATGAGTTTATGAAGCGGAACCTTAATTATCAATTGATTTGGGGTCTTTCACTCAACTTTAGAATGAAGGGAATATCATCTACTGACTGGTACTAGTGAGCGCCAGCCAGGCAAGGGTCCTTGCTTTGATGCTTTGTTTACTAACTATTGAGTTGTATTTTTCATTAGAAAGGAAGTAAGAACACAAGGGCTCAGGCTATAGGCTTACTTTACATCATGTATGCATAGAGTTTGTGGGTCCGTGAGAGCAAAAATGAGATAACACTGTGTACACGTACATTTACAGGCATTGCGTAGATTTATAAATATGTAATTATCACTTTGCTAAATTAGGAGCTGTAGACACATTACACGTAACATTCAATTTTTATGTCAGAAAAACGTCATCATATCCGTTTTGCTGAGTAGACTCTCAATCAGAGTGAGTTGGATGAGTGAGGAAGAGTCGTGTATAACTTTTGAAGTTATAAACATATAGTAAATGGTATGTGAGATAGAGGGTTAAATAATTTGTTTAAAAGGGCTTTAAAAGAAAGAACGAGCATATCAAATAAAACCACATGACAGAGCTTTTATACGCTTTGTTATATTATATGGGATGATAATGGTGATCCTTTTTCCATGAAAATTACTGGTTTGTTTTGAGTCACGAGATTGGGATCCTTTTGTGGGAAGGGAGGCTCACACTTGCTCATGTTATTGTGAGATCGTAACAAAATGCTTGTTCACACTGGTTGTGTGTTGACCTTTGGGCATTGGGATTTACTGACTCATACTCATGTAATAATATATGAAAAGTCGAACTGGAAAAGTAAGTGTCAAGAAGACGACGAAATGTTCCCCGTACGTGCTTAGGTTAGAGCAGAAGCAGAACCTTTATGAGGCTTTAAAACCTTGTTCTATGGCTATTTATGAGCAAGCATACACAATCAATATATAAAAAAGGTAATGTTGTAATGTAGATAAGAGTGGCAGCAGCGTGGCATACTCATAATATTCTTGGAATTGTTCTGCCTCCCACAGAGAGTCTTGTGGAAGCGGTAATCGTACTGTCAAGTTGTCGGTGCAAAGCAAGGAGGATTCTCCTCTGGGCATTTCCATATTCTTTTTGTGTTTGGTTGGTGTAACCCTTCAAGGGATTTTTTTTGCCTGTAGAGAGGAAGGAACAAAAATAAGTACTTCAACTTCACCCATTTCCTTTCGTATATACTGGCTGCTACTTCTGGAGAGATGATAGCCGATGAAAAGCCTTGAGAATCAAATGGCTCTTTCTTTTGACTCCGCCAGCCGTATACATATACTTTAACACTGCACATTGCACCTTACTACTTGTTCTCAAGTACGTTAGCATGGCATGGAAGGATAGGAAGGAAACTTTAAATGTCTAATAGACTCCATCACAAAAGATATATGTATGAAACTTTGCCGAAACCTGGAAAATATGTACATGAACATAAAGTATCCTCAATTGAACAGAGCCACGCGCTTTAATCTGCTATAATAGAACTCGTTCTATAAATCCCATTGTATTATACAATACCGAAGACTTATTTTCATCCTGTTCTTCCCATCAAAAGATATTTGGTAGCCCTAGTGTGTGTACCTTATAATATGCAAGCTCGTATGTAATATAGTAACATCCTCCTGGTCCAGTGTCCAGTCACAGTGTGACCATCTTCTTACAGATGATGTGATGTAATGTGGTGGGCATGTACCTACTACAGGTTTGTTTAACGTTGCATGCATTGTTTATGTTATGCTATGTACATGTTGTACTTTTATCCAAGTATATTTTCATTCCCCTCGTTTCTTGGCTGTCAGCATGCACTTTACTTTAAAAACTGCAGTAATGAACTGAAGAATATATAAGGGATGCAGTCCGACGGCGACGGGAGTAGGGAATTGAGTCTTCTTATATGGAGTATTCTACATTACACAATGCACTTAAAAATATGTGTCTGTTCCTTTTCCTTCCTTACCGTAACAGTAAAATTTTAGAGATGACACAAGATTAGGAGCATAAGAAGATGGTACGTTTTTTCAGCTGAACAGCTGCCCTTACATGTATAAATCCATATATATTCGTATGATGTGACTGCAGCATATCATAGTCCAGCGGTAGGGATAAACTGTTTTTATAGTTATGTCGTGTTTCAATGCTCAAGTTGGTAAATATTATGGTTTAAAGCTCATCATTCGCGTTATTATTACTACAAGTATATTATTACTGGTGTTAGTTGGTGCTTCATCCTGTGTGTGAGAGATGAGACATCGTCAACGACCAAAAGCTTTGACTGGTGGTATGATGTTCATCAGTTCCAGCCAGTGCTTAATTTTGAAAGCATCAATATATATGTACATGTTACATATGTATAATGATAATCCATAATGTTACATTACATCTTTTGAAAAACTTGTGAATGCAAATGCTGCATTTTTCATAAAGTGTTTTTGAATTATCTTTATCAACAAGAGTTGGTGTTAAAGGAAGTATTGATCTTGGTTGTGTCTGTGTTGAGTAGTGTCTATATAAAGAATGTAGTATAACGTTAAATTTCTTATGATTTTGGGTGTTTTAAACGAATGCAAAAGAAAAAACGTCAATTTTACTCTTCAACACTTGTGTAAATTTTCTTTGAAGTGCTTTCATGTTTGAAATAATTTTTCCTATGGCCTTCTGCTTGCTGCCCAGTACACTGCTTTTTCAACTGTGGTGATGTGGTAGCGTTTGCTAATGATGTACATGTCTACGAACAAAACGGATGTATAGCGAGACACCAAGGAACTATCAAAGTTCACGTGCCGATACATATACATACTATATACAGTCTCTTCTTCAAATTCCTTTTTCCTTCACTGGCCATTTTTGGTTTAATTTTTGGTGTTATTTTAATATTACTTGAGTGTTCTGGTTTTTGTGTGTTCACTGCTTAGTTAGTAACAAGTATTAGTGTTGGATGACTGGGATGGAGATTTTGAGTGTCTTAAGTTTGTTTTTAACCTCGATTCGTTGAGTTTGAGTAATATATTATTTTTTGTCTACAAATATTGTACAT
The DNA here is from genome assembly GCA_964034955.1 of Orchesella flavescens. Lineage (NCBI taxonomy): Eukaryota > Metazoa > Arthropoda > Collembola > Entomobryomorpha > Orchesellidae > Orchesella > Orchesella flavescens. Next base: position 21,688,981 of record OZ035957.1, on the reverse strand, counting down.
GCATTGATTCTAAGATTTTTGGTTCTGGTTCATAATGGATGAATAGATGTGTTGACTGAGTTATGAACTCCATAGTAGGAAAGGAATAAAAATTGTGGTTTCTTTACTTTAGTGTGTAAATGTAAGTAAATGTAATTTGAGTTTCTCCGTCTTGGTCGTTTTTTGTGCCTGTGCTCGTGTCGTGCAAGGAATAAGACCCATTCTTCCATGCTCTTCGGTAGAGTATTTTTGTCATTTCTAAAACTAAGAGTTCAGAAACCATATGAATAAAGCAGAAGCAGAGGAAAGTTGTTGTGTTTGAAAGAAATGGATTGAAATGGAAGAAATTTAAAACAGTTGATCGTGCCGCAGATTGCTCATTATTTGCAAGAGTGGAAGTCTTCTGTGAGGGAGGACGAGACAGAGTACGAATGTACAAGTGTTAGTCAAAAGTCAAGGAAAGGGTGGTGAAAACTGCATGATTTTTGCATTGTGAGCGTACAAAAGTAGTTGGTTAGGATGACTACTCATAATATATATACATGAGTACATACCTACATACACATGGTATATGAAATGGAAGTCAGTTGTTATCTTCTGAATTTCTTTTGTTGTAAGAGTTTCAGATGTATGGTGTAAGAAGGAAGTGAGATTGCATTTTGTATGCTCTAAAAGTTTGCTTGTTTTGTATTAATGCAAAAGTCTCTCCATTTGTATTCAGGTTTAAGAATGACATCTTTTTAGTCAAAGTATATGTGTTGGTTTTTTGTTTGTGTGAGGAAGAAGAAGAAGAGATATTTTAATTTGCCTGTTGTGGTAAAGAAGTAACAAGTTATAAAAGTTACGCACACCACATATTTTGAGTGGTAGGAGTAGCGGTGTGGCTCTATGAAATGCAATGCAATGAAGCAACCCAGACAAATTATATTCTTAAGGAAAATTTACGAGGTTTCTACACCCCTATGACATGTCATTGTAACTTATTGTTATTGCGGTGACATTTGCTCCGTTGTACTTTATTTGTATTCCTTCATCTCCTCTATGTGTGCTGCAAGAAGTGGCTTCCTCTTCTTGAATGGCAAATGCCTAGAGTCCTAGAGAAATTCATTTCATTACAAAATGTACAGTACATGGAATTGGGATGTTTGGTTGATGTGTAAAGCTTTTTAGTACTGAGTTTGAGTAATGTGGATAGTAAATTCCTATGTTTTTAGACAGAATTTAAGAAAAATTGCACTGCACAGCATGGTCATTTTTTAAGAGATACTTATCAGAAACCGTTTGAAAACTGCATTCCAATTCCAGACGCTACGTATAGAAAAGGCTAATTCAAAACAAACATGACTGTTATTTAATAATCACACAACCAATTGAACTTTTATACCCATTGCCTCTAATATCTTATCGTTAGTAATTAGCATTTTAAGGCTATGCATGGGGTAGACTGCATGGTGCTTTGTCTGTGAATTCGTTCTTTTGACTAATTTTAAACTTAACTCTACTGAATTTCATTGAGCTTAGCCACTGAACGTAAAGCAATTACGTGAAATCATGCATTGCAAGAAAAGAACAGCAAAGTCAGTCTGCATCTACCTGTTGTTTTATCTTTGATCATTTTTTTTAGCAAGTATGCAAAACTTGTAATTCTAGGAAAAAATGTGTGTATTTAATACTCTCACTGTTGACTGAGTCGAGTCAACAGACATTTATTACGTTATGAATTTGTATTACGACATAATGCGTGACTGAAATTGTTAGATCACTTTTAAATCAGGTACTTTTTTACTGATTGCGTGCACTTTCGTTTATTCATTGTTGTATAAACTACACTCTGATTATTTGGGACTATTTGAAGGAAAAAACCTTACAAAAAATCTGTTTTACTCTAAAAAAAAAAGAGTAGGAGATGATGGCCCTACATTCCTACTTCTTGATTGTCAATCTTTGCTATTATCTCTAGAAATTCGTGAACTGCAGACATATTTTGGTTTAGAATAGATACTATTCAATACTGCCAGTAGTACAGGGTCGAAATTTTGCAAAAGATTTTGGTTTCACACATATTTATGGTAGCTTGTAACTCCTGTAATTTACTCTCATTGTTGGAGTTAAAGTCATGTAGTTTGCATAGGAATTTGATGCAAATAGCCGACAAGACCAAGACCATTATTTTTCAGTTATGACATACTCATAGTAGTCAGCCTTGTTTAACAACAGCCAAACCAATGTGTGTGTAGGTATGTACCTATGTATGTAGTATGTAGTAATTATTAGGCGATATACATGTACTCCGACCAACCGACCAACGTTATGCTTCTTGCGTTGTGAATGATCATCAACATATTATCATGAAGTCAACTTAAAATCCTATCTTGGTGGTGTCCTATGTATTGGACTTCCCCTACTTTTTCTCGTACTCTGACTCATTTCTCGAAAGAAGTTTTGCGGTTCCTTCTAACGTATATGTGTGGTGGTGTGTGCTTATTGTATCATTGTGAACTTGGTGGATTTTTTTTCAATCCTCCCAAATCCATATGCATACACTCTGTATGTATGTTTACCTTCTTTCTGGTAGTTGACTGGCATTGTTCTGCCTAAGTGAACAAAGCAGGTAACGAACCGAAATGCAAACTTTGCATTATTTCTCTGATGACTTGGAAGCCTCATGCCACAGCACAGCATCATCATACTATCATCGACCACGACAAACTGAATGGAATGCCACAGTCATCAAAAGAACAGACACACTCTAAAGAATAACTCAAATGGCAGGCGGATGCCTGAATTGACTAAGAAGATTGCAAATTCCTTTGTGCTTCATAATTGCTCTGTCTTTTTGAAGACGTTCTACTGAATACGAAAAGTGCGTTAGGAAAAATCTTGCGGTATCAACATCAAAACCCTTGTAAAGTGCCATTAGTATTGTAGAATTTTTCATTCACTCAATCCTAAACAGATTTTTGCGATGCGATACGATACAATAATCTAGTTAACTTTTCTTTGCTTCTCAATCGCCGTACGTATGTAATACTGTGTGCGAATTTCATACGTGACAGTTGGTAGATAAAAAATGATGCCCAAGCAGTTGTGAATGTATATTATGTATGTATTTCTCTCTGTAGATAATGTATGATATTATTGGCAAACTACATAATATAAGTTTTATGTCCTTTTTTCGTATTTGGGTTGTTATTCTTGTGGTGTAGTTTAAGTGTCAGTGATTATTACGGAGGCTGTATTGTTTGTGGCGTCGTGTTGCTTCACGGCGTCTCGTTTCCTCCGTGTTGTATTTTCAACGTAATAATATCTCCAAAGAGGCAGTGAATAGAATTTACATTTGCCGTTTACAAACTGAGAGTAGTCAGTCGTGCCAAGTGGAATGATTTTACAAGATTTTACTTTGCTAGTGTGAGTTTTGCAGCAATTTATATCTTAAAGAAGGGTTTAGACCTCCAACAAAAACTGTATCATTTCATTTCGTGAGCTTGCATTTTTATATCATAAATATACATGTGAGGAAACTACTGTACTGCTGCAGTCCAACACAGATTTTTGTTCAGATACGGAAAATAGTTGCTGCAAAATATTATTAATCGAGTTTTATGACAAGAATCTCGTTTTAGTTCTTCGTGACTCGTGGATTTTAGAGTTCATAACATTCTCCTCTTCCATCCAATTTTGTTTCTAATTCATTTTCACTGCCAAAAAAAACTGACGGATTCACCTGGGTACGACTCAGTTGAGTAAAAATACTAAGTTGGGCAGCTTTAATGGAATTCATCCCTAATCCTGTTGAATTTTTATGATTTTCATGTATGTAATGCAAAAAAAAACACTGCTGCGTGTTCTTTCTGTTGCTTCCATTTTTACTAATAAGTATGAAGCAATACTTTGATTTGCTAGCCAAGTTTTTTGAGTTCATAAATGTGCGTGATTCAGTTTGACTGTGCAGTTAGATCCTCCCTGTATTCCTTGTGGGTTCTGTTCTGACCTTTTAGAAAAAACAACCAAAGACTTCAGTTTCTCAAATTTCTAACCTAATCTTTATTCTGTCAAATTAAAAATATTTCATACTTAATTTATTGAATTCCGTCAGTAAAAATGAATATTGGAGAACAATGAGCCATTTAGATTGAAGTGATAACATGTAAACGATCCAAATATAAAATATGTTGAATAAAGGTTGTTCACTCACGGAATTTGCTGTTATCACCATTCCCATTTCCAAACCTATCCCAAGAAGTATTTCCTTGTCTTCTGTTTTGTGTGCCTCTTTGTTGTGAAGTTAAAAGGCGTTTTGTGATGATGTTGTAGCTATGTCACGCCATAATACTTCCTACCAAAATTATACAGCTCTAAAGTTCCTAGCTCAAACTTGATTATTATGTGGTTAGCAGAGTACAGCGAACAAATGCATAATTTACGGACTAGAATCAAGCGTCGGAAGGAGGCACTGAGAAAGACTCATTTACAAGAGTCCTCATCCTCCTCTTCCAAATCTTCATCGGTGGAAGCAGATTGGCAGTTTGTAAACTTCAACCCGGTTATATACGGACCAAGAAAGTCTATGGAAAGTTCTGAATCCGGTGCTAACCCAACTTTGTCTTCATCTTTTCCCAACATTGCAACAACAACAACTGGTGTTACTGAAGTTTCTCCTGCTTCAAATCAGACTGTTTCATCATCATCATCAGCATCTCAAGTTCCTTCATCAAACGAGGATTTTTATGAGTTTCCCACGAGTACCAATTTTAAACAAATCATTTCATCCTCAAGCAATATTCCTTTGGCTATACAACGGGCTCACAATGCTAATCCCGGAGGTTCGGGAGAGCTTGAAGGATTTAATAGTCGTGATCCCTTAATACAGAAAAACCAGAGGCATAGCATGAACTCCACGTTTGACCTTTTACCCAACCAGATTCAGGTTCAAGGCTACTACAATCAACAGCATCTGTCAAGGCATAATTCTCATTGTGCTCCAGAGGAAATAAAACCTGGTGGTGGTAGGAGTAGTCGACCTAAAATCAGTTTAGGGCTCGCATTTAGATCATCCGGCTCTACTGACTCGGTAGTAACCGTTTCAAAATCCAATTCCATTTTATCGACATCCTCGTCATCATCAACGGCATCTGTTTCAACATCCGGATGCTCATCAAACCCTGTGTCAAGAAGCTCTTCTAGATGCACTCCTTCCTCGCAATCAAAATTTTATGTTCCTGCACCACCTTCTCCCCAGTCTCGACCTCCACCCCCTTTGCCACGAGAAGTATTGGCACAGAGTCGGCCACATTCGTGGGATGTTGATTCAGGAACGGGGACGTTGGTCACTAATGGTCGTGACATCATTTATGCAAATAAAAAGTCAAATAGAAATGTTACGCCGAGCCACCAAAATCATTTGAACTTTGTGTCTTCTGCAAATGAGAAGAGGAAAAGGAGCTTTTACAATGAGCAAGCTCACAGGAAATCGACAAGTCATTCTAAACCAAAATATGTGTCTCCAAGAATCCCTCAACCACCACCACTGCCGTCATATTCCTTGGATGAAGCAACTTTGTTAGGTTTTCCTCGTCCGAGAGCTTCGTTGCCTCCTTCATTTAATCATGTTTCTGCTGTTGGTTCATTGTGTATGAACCTAATGGGTAGTTCTGCATGTATGTAATATTTTTTTTATTTTGCTTCGTTTAAGTTTTTATTTTTTAAAAATGATTTATCCACTAACAAAATGACTAGCTAGACAATTTCAAGTTTGCGTTTGAAAGATCTTATACAAGTTGCAATGGGAAAAACATTATTTATGTAGGTTTTTTACACATGCTCATGTTACCACGTTTTGGTATTATGTAGACATTAGAATTTTTATGCCAATTTCATCGTCTTTATGTTCGAACCTTTGACTTATGTGCCGACATTGAAAATGAGGGAAGGGTCTCAGGGTTTTTTGCAGTCTAGAGCATTTTTTACTCAGTATGATATCATATATAATTTAAAGTTAAAATATTATAGTTGGTAGCTGTTGCGTTCAGTGCAATCAAAGACCATCACATTTTATTGCACCACATTTGCTGGCTTAATGACGCAGTTTGAGCTTTCTTACTTTATAAATCCAATGCTGAGAAGAGATGTTTATTCCATTTTTAGGTCGGTACTTTCGCCTTTATGAAATGTATGTGAACACTGCTCTTTTGTAATGCGACAGTACATTACATCTTTCGATTTATCATGCTGCTGTGTGGTGTATAGTATCATTTCGCAACAACTCACTAGTACACTGAAAGAGAAATAACTTTCTGGGTGGTAATAAGATTAAATGAAATACAAGTCCTTTTTTCAGTCATCTTCCAGTCATCCATATCTCTCTCTAGTTCCATTTTCTCACGTTTGCAAGATGCAGGCTTGGTTCATAACCATAATAAAAACGCATCAAGTAATCAAGTAAAAATCTTAAAACGTTTGGTTCTTAAAAATATTCTATTAAGATTTTTTTTGCTTTGAAATAAAGATTATCTAGAAAACTAATCCTGTGAAATGTACTTAATAATGACCATCAACCATTGGTAGAAATCCTGATGTGTATTAATTACGAATTAGCATAATATTATTGACTTAAAACTTTGCTGCGTCATTATTTTTAATTATGCAATTTTAACTTGTCGGGTTTCCCCTCTATTCATCATTTACCGATTACTTTCTCCGCTACTGTATTTACTGGGGTTTAATTGCTGCCACTATGAAGTGAACTTTTCGTCTGTCTGTGAATCAAAGTACCGTTTTTCTCCATAAACGGCATTTATTTTTCGGTATTTAAAGATTCTTGCGGATCAGGTTTATTATTTCAGCATTCACTGTGTGTTTATATTCAGGTTCAGATTGTTTGAAGTTAAGAGGGTACAATAATATTTTCATGCAAGATGCGAGTCAGATTTCTCGTCTGACCGGCTTTTTTGTGACTGGTGGTGTGGTGTTGTCATGCATTAACGTTTTTATGATGTAAGGAACCTGTAATTTCATCTAACAAGCTGTTGATGGGGTCATATAATAGTATAATAGTAAAGTTATAGCATATCTCAACCTCAACTCAAAATTATGTTACAGAACATGGCACATTTTGCAACGAAACAGTAGGGAATTACCTCCGTGCAAACAAACATGTATGCATGAGTGTAACTATCATTCTGAATTATGAACTTTTCCTACAGAAAATGTCAGCAAACATGAATATCATGCGTGTATTTTTTATCTGTTAACCGAGATGAAGTGGACAGGAGCTTGACAATTTTTTTATGTTTTAAATAGGTGATCGACCTTTAGCAGGTTCTGGAAGCAGTGCCAGTAGTTTGAAAGGAGACAGGAGACCTGATACTTTGAACGAAGAGCGGGTGGAGAACGATGGACTCGTGTGTGAAGATGCGGACATGGATCGGTAAGAACATTTTTTTATTGTATAAAAGTAAAAGTAGCAAATATATCTTAATTTGAAACCGTCAAATACAAACTTTTCTGTAAGAATACAATTTCAGCTGAAATCCACTTTGCTCTATCAAGTGACCACGAAAGCATTCTGGAAAAGGCTATGAATTATTTGCATGGGTGCCTCCTCCAGAGATATCTTACATATGCATTGATATGCCGTATATAATGCCTATGCATAATATAAAATACAAAAGAGTACGTTACTCTGATATTTAATTTCATCTGAGTCACTACATCCTTCCATATAGTGCTTGTTTTTTCTTTCTAAACTTGTTTGTTAAATTATGTAACCTACTGTAAGATGAGTTTGAGACTCATCTTAATCTCACCACGATACCACTATATTATTCAATTCGTCTTCCTCTCCTTTGAAAGGAAAAACATGTCTTGTGAATGCCAGAGTCCCTTTCATTATTCATGGCTGTTTTCCATGTGGTTTCGCTTCCTGAACAGTCTTCATATTATATACGCTTACTACTTGGTTTATAGGTGGGTAGCGAATTGTAGAATAGCGTCATAAATCAATCCTACCAAAAATCTTGGAAACAAAGCTATACCCACACTGTATGCTCATGTTGTATACATACGCGTACATATATCGATGCCAGTGTGTATTTCACGTCAAGTCATATAGCATGAATACAAAAGTAAATTTACACTATACGGTTGAACAAAATGTTTTATTATTACAAACCCTAGCCGAGTTCTCTATAAAACTATGTATGCTAGTCAAGATTCTGGCAACAAGGAAATTACGCGACGACACGTAAATATGATAAATTATTAATTTTGTTTTGATAGCTTTTTTCGATTCTAAAATTTTATACAGTATAAATCATATCGTTGTACATGGAAAAGAATATAATTTAGACTAAAAAACAAAAGACGACCACTGACTTTTGATTTTCCGGTGGTGAAAAAAAAAAGTTTATCCAGCATATTATCCAGTTGTAACAAGCCAAGTAGTCCTCCTTTAACATTTGACAATGGCTGCCAATGTATTTGTTTGCAAACACACTGACTTTATTGTAGAATGTATTTTTTTTAAATTAGTATAAAGAGGCATATATGGCAGAAAATGTGGCAGCTTGTATACTAAGACCTATGTATATTAATATATTTTGCACATTATGTGATATATACAAATACACAGTAAACCTTATCTAGTATTCACTCAATAAGAAATAGGGTGATAAATTTGTGGTTTACTACTGTACTTTCGTTGTTAATGTTGAATTTGGAACAACTTGCAATGAATATTAAAATTTTGCCCCTAAGATTTAATTCATCACAAAACTACATATAACTATGACTTGAACATATACCCTATTGTACCCTATGTGGTTAGAAATACTTTCAGCAAAAATAGTTGTGCACTACATGCCTGCATGCAATTGACGAGTTGGAATAATCAAAACAGAAAGCTTGTGATGATTACCCTTGTAGGTTTTTTTAAATTTAATGCATGTATTTTGTATTGGAGCTTGAATATTCACATTACGTTAGATGTTCGGCCATTTTGGAGCCATTTTTATTCTTTCATTTGTGTTAAAGAGTTTGAGGAAAATAGAAAAAGCACAAAATATTATGTACTATACTTGGAAATGCCTTGAAAATTGTGGTTTTACAAACATACAATTAACCATGTAAAATATTACATGATTTTTTTTCTGGTAGCTTACCGTTATAAGTTTTAGGTAGGCGTGTTTATAAATTCAGGGCAAAGTCAAAAGTAAAAAAAAATTCGTATGGAGTTGTATAGTCAAGTTTCAAGTTGTGTTGTACCTAGTTAAAGCATTAGAAACCCTAACATAGAATGTATATTTTTGGTTTAATTAGTTCCGTAAAAACAATCATAGGGTATTGTTAGGTGTGTGCATTTGTTGTTTAATTTTTTCTAGTTCATTTGTAAATGCAGTTGTGGCTGCATGTGAATGTAATGCATTTTGTAAAATGTGGAGGTCATACGTGGGACCTCGGGGGGAACTGGTTCGGTCAAAAAGTATTGTCTGTAATCACCACGCAGTTTGCGAACGGTATGGCTTAGTTTGTGACTCATTTAAGAGGTATCCGGCTTATCTGACAAGAAGTAACAATGAGTACGTTTTATATATTTGATTAAAAGCTCGTTGTATAACGAAGCTATCTCGTGCAGTTGATGGAAGAAAACTTGCGAAATTACTCTTTCACTTTTGAAATCAAAAGTAAATTGCGTAGAATGTAAATTTATGTGTTATTACTTTTTTCAGTATGCGAAATGAACCCAAAAGGACATCCAACGCAGTAGGACGATCTGAAAGTTGTAAGGAACCACAAAGAGTGAACGTAAGTTTGTATACATTTTATTGAAATACAAGGCCGACATCTTAAAGAATCATTTCTTCAGCAATTTTATCAACTGATCTTCATTTACAGAAGCAACCCCGAGAACGTAGGAAACATAGTGACCCTAACTTAACCTCTAAGTCAAGGTAAGTTCTCCAAATATTTTTGATATGTAAAAAATCGGTGCGCTTTTTACGACTTCTACATAGCAAAAAAAAGACACGATAATCAGCACTGGAAATTTGTTCTTTCATCCTTTGTTGATTTGAAGTACATAAATATTATACTAGATCCGGTTTGGCTGTGGTATTGTTTATACTTAGTAATTTTCTACATAATAGTTAGTTGATCTAATGAATGAGGGATAAGAAAATATTGGTTTAGGCTAATATTGTAGACAGAGAAAGATTGTGTGTGCACCTTCCCAGCTAATTACTCGTAGGTGTCGACTTCTTGTTCAATCCACATGTTTCTAGTAAGCGTTGTTCTTTTTTTACTACGTTTCCAAATCATGGAATATGCATTAATAAACTCATCTTTTATCTAATGGCTGAAAGCATGTCCCATTTAAAGTTCTTTGACTGCAGAATACTCAAGTAGAATCAGATACTTTCATCATTATCATATCACTTTCCGCAGCCAAGGTGGTATCAAGCTGCTAAGCAAAACTCTATAACTTCCATGCGTGCATAATAAAAAATTTAGGTCAGTTTGATTTCATTTTTTTCTATCCGAAATCAGGAAGTTAGGATACTGGAACTGGGCACGAGGCAAGGCTCTCCACTCACCTAATTGTGAGTTCAGAAGTTTACATGACAGAATACAGGCTATATAGAGTCTCCATAATGTATGATAGGATTTTTACACATTTTCGTTTGTTGATATAAAAACTGTTAGATTGGTGGCATAAAAAACTTTTATGTTTACCATCCATTGCATTGTTCACTTCGGGTTAAGTTCATAATGGACCTAATGATTGAAATTTAACTTACCCTTAAGCGATCCATCAGGGATTGTGTATAGAAAGGACTCTATGCATACATGTCATCTTCTCTAACTATCTTTTACTAATGTACGTAAGCATGTACTGTAACGTACGGAGCAAATATTGTTACTGAACTTTCACTTGTAGTGTTAGCTTAAGTAATGTACCCAGGAGAGGAAACCGTGGTACTAGATCTTGTACATACTTGTTGAAATGAATGAAGGAGCTAATGTTCCTCAGTTGATTTTCCTTTTTCTAGCAGCGAGACGAGTAGAACTTGGTTTGGTGATGCGTTGGAAAAAACGTTACCTTACTCTCCTGTATAATCATATAGAAAGTAACTGATAGTGATACAGTATATCCAATCATTGTGATGATGATGTGGTAGTGTGATGATGAGTGGCCTAGTTCCGAGCTACCTTGCGGAAAACAGAAGGAAAAGTTGTGTGTAGCTATACTAACGATAGTGGCTGTGATAATAGTTATATAATATTATTAGTATTAGTAACACGCTCATTATTAGTGGACTTCCTAAGCTCTATATACTGTTTTATATGTACATTTTCTACTCCACACGGCTTTGCAAGGAGTGTCGACGTTTGGTGTCTAAGTTTTTGAGAGAAAGAAGTACGTAATGGCGAGCTAAAATGACTTTGCAGATGCTTGATTCATTCGCAAATGTGAGGGTATGGCGCCAGCTTGTCAGTCTCCTTTCACTTACCTTCCCCTTTTGCCCGACTTCACTCTGACATTTGTTTGCCCATCATCCTATGCTCTCTCTCTCTCTCTCTCTCTATTAGAAGCAGAAACTTGAACCCAAAATGTACTCTTTTGTATATACATGCATAGCTCATAAATTGATTAGGAGTTTCAGTTCCATAAAGAAACTAAACACATGGTTTGTCGTTGATGCTGGAAGTTTGTCTACATTCAACATTGGTTTGGTTGGTATCCCTATCCGTAACCAGTTTTACCTTGCATGTACTACTGTTGCCAGAATAGGAATCCTTGTAGTTTTAGCCTCTGTTATTATGTAGCAAAGACCCTTCAGCAGTTTGAAAGCATGTATTGCCAACCAACCAGGTAGTAAAGTTTTAAATGTCATCATGGTATGGGATGGTGTATTCAGACAGCTATCAAACTCAACACTCAACCACTTCTGCAATGTAAACGTTCCAGAGCAATAATGGAAAGATTTATTAATGAACTTTGAACCAAAATGATTTATGTTTCATATGTCGTCAGAAGATCTTTCTATTTCTGAAAGTATAACTTCCCAAAGTTTAAATGCGATATGGTGTAGGTGTAGTAAAGCCTCATTTCATTAGTCTACATCTTGACACATCTTCTATGCATTATCATATCGTCTCTCCACACTCTACACAGGTGCAGTTGTTGTTGCCACTTAAAAATGAATGCCCCTTTCCTCCAGCGTACATATTTAGTATATTTACTGTTTCTGTTTGTTATCAATTACATTCTGGCACACGAGTGCATTTAGGCATGGCCAGAATACTGCTGTATGTGACTGGCAAAGTGCAATCTTTTTGAATGTGCATTCGGTTTCGGTTATGCTTCAATGTTCCATAATGCAAGCCGCACTTGCTGACGTAGTTTATTCAACCAGTGATTGATTATAAATCAAATGCTCATGTCAGACATGTATGCATATATATAAAATGGAAGGAATAATATACATATTTCTAGCAGGTTTTGTTCCAACTTTAGAAATATGTATAAGGAAAAGTGGTACAAAAAGCAAAGAAAATTGTGGCAAAGCTCAAGGTTTGTAACTTGTAACTTTTCTGCGCGTAAGCAGTACGTAGTAAGTTGTTGAAGTCAAACTTTTTAAAACGCTTTGAAATAGATAGAGGAAGAAGAAAGGATTTACTTTGTCACATTCACAAACTAAAACCTCTTTTTGAAGATTCTGATTGTCAGTTATGTATGAAACTCCTACTATTTTCATATGTAAGCGGGAAAAGTGTCGTTATATTGAGAGTGGCTTTTATGCTAATCTGTTAGATCTGTGCAAAGGAAAGTTAAATCAGCTGCCAAAAACTAGGATTCTCCACTCAGTTTCCTCTTTTATACTAGTTTTTTTTTTTTTGGAAAATTGTGACAGCTGGTGTAGGATGAAAGAATTAAGAGTTCAAAGTTGCAAAAAATTGAATCTCTAGCGACAATGAGAGAGGTCTATGTTTCATATTATATAATAATATATGCGTTTTCGTTTCAATCAATAGTACATGTTTTCAGAAAGTAAACATGGTCTGGGGTAGTGTGTGATCAAGTGGGCTGTAAAAATATCGAGTTGGCAATGCTGAAAGACCATGGATAAGACAAGATTCAGTTATTGAAGCCAATGAACTTTCTTCCAGCATTGGCAGCTTGTAATTTACTCTGCTGCTGAAGAATAAGTATGAGAAATGGCGTTTATTTTCATTAGGGTCCACAAAACTACTACGTTGGTGAATATAAATCGTTAAGCAAGATTCAGAATAACTTTTATCGGTCTTGGGGTATCATGCAACACTAAAAAAATGAATACGAATTATAAGGTGAAAGTTTCCTCATATATTTCTTGTTACTTGAACTGAAACTGAACCATAAACTGTAGAGCATATAATGACAAATTTACACAGAATAGGGAACATGATAGTAAACATGTATGGTGGCTAAATATTATTATTGTTTCAGGGGATCACTGTTTCAGAAAATAAGCGAAACTTTTCGTTCCGTCTCCCCAAGGAATTATATGCACATACGCGTAGCATACCAATATTCAGGCTTTGCATAATGCATGGGATTCGTTTGCTACTATTACATACTCTGACTATGTAATATACTATGACTATGACTTGTAGATTTGAAATTGGTGTGTAGTACAGGATGATGCGGGTTACATGACAATCGCAAACAGTTTCAGAAGCTTTGGGTTACATTATGATATTGTTCATTGTTACTGTTGATGTTGGACTGATTCCTCCTAGCACGGGTGAGGGTACAAGCGTGAACCCAGTATTTTTTATTCCGGGGATTGTTGTGGTTCATCCCACACACAATTTAGCCAGCATCCAGTAGTGAGTGAGTAATATGTATGTACGTCATAAGGAAGTCAGCTGGTGTTTATTCGAAAAATAATGAAGACATCAAGCAGGCACCAAGTGTCCAGATTGTGAATTTCGTATTAAGGCATAGGCTACAAGAAGGGACATCAGAATTGCGGAGGAGTTATTCGCTCATGGAAAAGGATGTGTAGTATAGATATATAACTTGATCTTATATCAATGAATTTAAACGAATATGGTACTACAATATATATTATTATTATTATTTCTGTACGCATGCAGCATATTATATAGGATTAATACTCATAGTCAGTTGACTTTTAGTTTTTCACTCGGCAAGACTTGATATTTTCCTCGGTACACACATGTAGCCTTCATATAGAGCTATGGCGCCTCTTACTCACAAGTACTATAACTATATATATCATGTACATATGTGATGCGATGATATTTGATAATCAGAATAGCTAAACGAGCGATACAACTCGTTACAAAATGTGTATAAAAATATTGGCTAGTTTTCATTTTGCCACGAGCACCACTCTAACTATGTCTATCTGTGCGAATGATGGAACGGTTTAGCTGAGATTCATTTTACATCATGGCATGTAGCATTGTCAACTGTTTGGAATGCATCGTCACAGATCCAAGCGTGCTCAAGTATTTATAGGTTTGAAGATCAGTCTGTACAGCCGTAGTAGTCACCAGTGAATACATGGTCTTGAAGGACGGCGACTCAATTCATTAAATCTTGAAAACAAAGTGGTGGCATGTTAAAAAGCCCACTGGTATTGCATGAAAAATAAGCGTCTGATTTTTTGTCTCTTCTTCATTTCAGGATGGAGCCTGAGGTGAAATAAATTAAAAGTAATGTCAGGCATGGCATGATACATACAACTGAGCATCTCATTCATTTTCATTATTAAAAGATTTAGCAATCACCACCTCGGCATTTTAATACCTTTCTTTTTTCAAGCAGTTCATCTTTTCCAATTGCACGATAAAAAATATAAAGGATTTTTTCCTGTTTGTCATGAAGGATGTGTATTTAGGCGAACGAAAGAGAATAAATAGGTGGTGGTAGTAAACTAAATGAGAAAGCATTGTGTGAAGACACGACACCCATCATCAATGAGGTTAACTGGTTCTGAATGTTCCTAAGGAAGTAATGATGTTATCAGCGAAAGCATCCTTTTAACGGCGGTATATGTATGTACTTTAACGTGGAGGAAAGAGGAAGTCAGATTTCAAGAAAAAAAAGTAATGACTACCCTTCCAACTGTGCTAGTGCTACAGTCGAGTCGAAAATCTCTCAATGAAGTCCAGAGCATTACATTACGTAACGTGTAGTAGATAGCGTAACGAGGATCTCCATAAATCTTTTTTCCTGGTTCGCCACCACCACCACCACCTTCTCACTTTTTCTAATGCGATTCTGGATGGATCACTGTGGAAAACGATGTAAGTTTATTACATCCCTTTGAGTTGAGTTGATGTTGTCACGAACAAGTCTACGCTGAGTTATACATATGGAGAAGGAACCTCTAATAATAATACTACCAGCAAATAGCTCATGAGGTTGCTGCTATAATTGTCTACTGCTTTTTTTCGTTTGTGTACATTTTATCTTTATGAGTTTTTTCTGTGACTCGAGGAGCTACTAGTAGTGGAGCTCCGTTCAACTGAAAGTATTTACTTAGTTTTGGAATGTATAACACATCCTTTTTCATTGGCTCGTATAAAGTATGGCTATTTTAGTTTGTCTTTCTCTCTCTCTCTTCTCTTACTCTTCTCTGGCTTCTGTTTTTTCCTGTCTTGTCTTACGACCATTTTTTGCACAAAAGTTGGCTGTTAGTGCAGTTAGTTGAATATTTTTCATTGGTTTTCTCTTACACTCACACAACTGTGTGTGTGGTGGCGTGGTGGCATTCATCGTGGTCTGGCGTAGTGTGTGATGTTATTGTAAAAGTCTTCTCATTTACACCCATTTCAAGTCCAACAAAAATGCCATACGGTGATGGGGATCCTGGTGTATATTGCTATTGTATAGTGTGGAGTTAGTTTATCATTACGTTTAAATCGAGTTTCTGCTCGTTATACTTTTTCGTTGGAACATGGTCGGTTTGACTTGATCAGATCATCATCAGATTAAACACGAGAGTCTGAAACCATCTGCAGCTGGCCAACAAGACAAAAAGGAAAGGCAAGCGAGCTTGCAATAACCGTTTTTTGTTCAAGGAAGCAAGTCCGATCAGCTTCGCCTTTGTTTAAGTGAAACTGAAACTGGACGGATTTTTCTGGTTTGTTTCTGCTTTTACCAAGTGAACCCTGGTTGGTGTGGAGTTTCACTTTTTTTACCTGCATCTCTCTTGAGATGCTCAGAGCGATTTTGTCTTTTCATGGGTGAATTCGGGGGTAAAACTAGAGTTTTTCGGAAATTGTACAAAGCTGTGTTGTATAAGGTAGTAGGAAGTATCGACATATTATGGACAAGCAGTATCCATTAAGATGAGTGTCTTCTAGAAAAGAAGCACTTGCTTGCAAGATTCCCCAGAATTTCTTTTCTTTCTGGTATTTTGCATCTCGTGGGAAAATCATGAAATCACAGCTTTACTTCCCAGAATCCGTAACCGAAATAATAATAATTATTATTATTATTGTGGTGTCGTGATACTTGTGTCCACGCATGTGTAAGCTTATAAAAAGACACGTACACGTAAGGTCTCTTCGTTAATTTTGATCATGTACAGGAGTACAATGGTGGTTAGTGTTTTTAATCGGAATCCGGACTACTATGTGAAATAATAAGAACTCTGACAGTTTCTTGGTACGCATTTATTTCTATGTGTTCATTGTCACTGTTTCCGAGAAAATGTGGAGCTACGCTGGGTAAAGGCTCGGTCAAAACGAGCTCTGTATCTATGCAATGATTTTTATTATACGGAAAACTACCACAACTCATGTGTTACTGCGCTACGCATTGAAGATCAGCAGCACAAAAATTTTGGGAGTGTATATCCAACTACGTATTGCTGTAAGAAAAAACTAGAGAACCTTATTGGAGTTTTCTCGTGCAAATGTTATCCCGGGAGGGTTATAAATTATTCATGAATGGAATGAAATGCGATCCTTTAAGACTTTCCGAGCAAACTCGTGTATATATGAATATTATGATATGGGCACGAGTTTCCATTCATGCCTCCCTGCATTCGACTTTCACCAAAGCTATACTTCATTATGATTGACATCGGATGAAGCAACTGAGCTGATGGAAAGAAAATTGGTGACACTTCATTATCCCGATTTCTCATACTTGATTTTTAAAAACATCAGTTACAAAATACATCTACTTGTGTGTGTGTAAGGATTAGTATAAGTACGAAAGGAAGTACATAATATTATAGTTTCAGTCAGTATAAGATGGCACAATTCTTGGAATTGTCTTTTGGATTTTAATTAATATATTGCGTTGAATGGGTGGAGACCTAATGGATAATAGCAGCACCACAATGGAAGACTATACTTCGTCGGAGCGGCGTAGTTTCTCCGAAAGGTAACGTTCCCATTTTTCCTGCAGTATTAATATCAGCTTGACAGATAAGACGAAAAATGTAGTACAAAGACATAAGCCGTAAAAATACGTAGACTAAAGGAAGATTGTACGTAGCTTACTTTCATTCACTTTCAGGATTATAGATTAGCCCCTAGAGATTTTTTTGAATGAATATCTTGTATTTTTTTTGCTGGCAACCGTGTGCAATGTCTATGACGCATGGAGATTGAATGAAAGAATGACGATTGTCTAATACATTTAAATGGTGGCGACTCTTCTTATACTTTGTTGCATTCTCAAAGTAAAAACCACGTTTAAGAAAAACTTGGCACGGTAAAAGAACGCTCACTGCTTTTTAGTTAGCCATTCAACTTCATCGTGGACGTAAAGTACAATGTGAAGGTCTGTATTTCCTGGGAGGAAATGTGAAAGGCGTATAAAAGTTGATGCATTTGCCTTCTTCATTTGTCGTTTACTTGATGACTTCTTGTCATATTATCGTAGTGAATCAAAAAATCATTTTAGCGGATGATGGCATGCATGATATGATCATGGTATATATATGATCATGATGATCATATCACTCATGTTTTCACTCGTGGGCTAGTCTCCATTTACGGTTGGTTGGCGAAGGAAAACATGTGCTGTGGGTTTTGTGTGTGACGACGTCACAGACTTTAGTACTTTCTTATTAGAAAATGCTCCTGCTACTTGATGTTTCATTCTTTTTGACGAGATGTATTGGCAATGATCCCTCACTTTTTCCTCTTGTCGACGACATGCGTCGCATGCCATGGCATATGGCTTTTGGCATGGCATTCTATTTTAAGTTTATGGTTTATGTTATGGATATCCATCACATTACATTCACAACATTCATACTTATGTATTGCGGATAGGATTTGGTCTATAAAAACGAAACAACTAACTGAAATGGTATGAAAATGTCTGATGTCTATAAAATACATGTGTTCGAAATACACCTTTCTAAAATGTCATTTCCCCAAGTACTGCTCCGAGTCAATAGTTTATTTCAAGGTTGCATGAAACCTAAACCTGGCTCGGAGAGTCTTTATCTACGCAGAGATATATTTTTACGGTCATATTAAAAGATATAAGCCGATGGTGTACCAGTTTTTTTTTTTGAAATAACAGTTAACTTTGGCAAGTAATTAATTGTGATAGGAAGCTGATGGAAAGCACAAGTCTTGCTTCCAGCAATAACTTTTAGGCCGAATAGATATCAACTTTGGATTGGTGTTGCTACTTTTTGTAATATCCTGTATTCTGTCCTAAGTAATTCTGAAGGAAAACTCTGGGAAAAACAGCAGAGATCTTGACGCCAGGTTTTTTCTCAGGTTGTTGTAACTATCTCATTGTCAGTGTGAATGCAGCTGTTTCCTGTCAAGGAGTAGAGGTTTGCTCCTTTCTTTCCATTTCTAGTTAGTGCAAAAGTGGTCCAGGAAGGTAAAGGGTTCAGTCAGGGATGGAAGGAAAGCAGTAGTGCACTTGTGTACATATGGAGATCTTTCAATTTCTCTTGCTTCGTCTTTCCCTGTCACTCTGTTCAATTTCAATATCCGATGAAATGAAATTGATTTTTAGCTTGAATTACATTTGAGATAAGTGCTTCCAACGGAGTTCCATGTTTTTATTAAACCCGGAAACAAATAGAGAGGTGGAGGTGGTGGGTGAGGTGAAACTCACTGCTGCTAAACATTACTTATACAGCTCATAAGCTTCATTGTGCCGTTTCAAACTCAGCACATTCAGAAATTGGAATTGAAACGTGCGTGTTATTATGGAAAGTTATTATGAGGAGGTATATACCACAATACTGTCATCATCATCATCATCATCCTGTAAAAGGGAGATCACTCTTTTCTGGAAATCCCAACGAAAGCCAATGATAGTTTGGAAGACTTTGTGATAGTTTAAAAAAAATTGGTGGGGATATGGATCCTTTTTCGAGTTGGAAAAGGTTGGTACTCGAAACTGAATGCTACATAAGTAAAACTATAGTGTATTACATGTATGTATGACTCTATTGCTTTCCATGGATGGTTTTATCTCTCGATTGCCCATTGTCTCTTGTCTCATTTTTTAAATAACCTTCACATGAAAAAAAACTAGATGACTAGCCTAAAATAATATTCTTTTGTTGTATATTCTCTTCAAAATGTTCAAATGTAGCACGAGTCTTTGGTTAATATATAGCATGTTTCAAGGAGAAAACTTGAGTTGGATGAAAATTACACAACCCTCCGGCCAATCCAGTGTTCATTCAGGCGATGTAGATTTCTAGTTTTTAAACGTAGGTTTCGTTTAGTCGGGCCGTCTTATCTTTTGGCTATTTTGAATGTATATGTTATGTATGTATGTACGTATTTGTGCGTCATTGGATTGATGTAATATATACAGGAAATAATACGTCGGTAAATTTTGAGTGGTTCGTGTTCAAACTGTTCTTTTCTGGCACTACTGGACTAATATCAGCCAGTGTTGGTTAGTCCACTTCTATATACCCATACCATGTTGTTGTATGCAGATGAGCAAGAGCATCATTTTATGATCATTTTTACAACGTCTTTGTTTATGTAATGCAGAACAAAATGGCATGAATTACTTTTTTCTGGTAGGCTCCTTCGTACGGTTTTCATTGTAATATCTTTATGGTAGTAAATGTTTACGGTAAATCCCATTGTATGGAAAAGCAAGTGCTTCCTTTCAATAACAAATTTAGCTCAAATGAGAAGAAAGAAATGGTCTCGGGGTGGAAAGTATTTTTGGATGCTGATGCTTCCTGCAATGATTTGAAGGAAGGATTGAGTTGGGATTTACTAGTAAAAAGCTTGTTATTCAAAGAATAAAATTCTGATAAATTGGAGGAGAAAGCTTGTAATGCAAGCATAACTGTTCTTTGTGTAGTTGTAACATTTGAAGAAATGAACGAATGTGAAAGGTACTCAATTATGAAGCCGACTCGAGTCACGAGTGAGTGGTTGCTGGAGAGAAAGGGGTGAAAATCTAAAGCTGGAGTGGAGTTGAGAAAGGTGCTGCACTCATTCATGATGCTCACGATCAGTGCATTAGAAGCCCATGTTAGTAATTTGTTATTTTGAGGGTTTGAAATGAAAAATACTGCATTAAGTTACGTGCGTGTGTTTAGAATTGTTATTTGGGGACTATGTGGAAACTCTCTGTGTGGGTGATCCTATGAGCAAGGGAGGGAGGAAAGCAATTTGTGAAAATAAATGGGAAAGTGGTGGTGAGAGGCTGTGCAGCCGCCATGGATCATATCGTTATGCCATTAGAAGAAATGAATGGTGTGCCAAAGGGTAAAGCTCGGAATAAGAAGGATCTTCTACAGATGGGAAAGAGTAGTAACACATTGGCACTTGGCACCCAAACAGAAATATTGCATTTTAAAGGAGACGGCCGAAAAGGGAGATGTAGTTGCGTTATATTGTTAATTTGAAAATGCGAATTTGATGCACAAATACACTTGTTCGTATAATGGGACCGTTAACTTTTACTACTGGGTACACTTTCTTTGCATTGGTAAATGGAATGTATATGGCGTACTTCTAGAATGAGAAATCCAGTTTGGTAATATTAAGAGTTAATCATACAAAGCCTCAATATTTACTTCTTGTGTTTACGTTAGCATTCATTTTGCGCCGCACGTATCTACTTGTAACTGATATAAAAATAGGAAATGCACCCTCCAAAGGGATTTCAACTTGGAATGATATGTTGCATGCAATGCAACACAGAGTTTGTATGTTTTTGGGAAAGAAACAGGATGATGTCGTGTGTTCGACTGATTTTGAAGCCTTATTGGGCGTGCCGCTTTCCTTTAGTCCTTTTGATGACTATGAGATGTAGTTTTCATCATTTCATGTTTGAACAAGGCAAAACTTGATTTCGATGCAATCTTTGAAACGAAAGGGATTATGTTTGGTATGAAAAGCGGTGAAGAGAAGAAAATAATGAAATGCGTAGTTTACTTGGTTTATTGTGATACTTAGGAAAGAAAGTGGTGAAAAGTAAAACTACTCTCACGCGTTTGGAGCCGTGGTTTCGAGACGCTCTTCTAGTTTGCATCTCCGTTTGAAGTTATGGTCTTTTGTTGCATTTTGATTAAATGAAGCAAAAACTAATTGAGTTAGTTATATTTTAGTGGAATAAGCATTTTTCAGCATCTCATTTCTGGTAAAGAGGGGGCTTAGACGATTTAGACTTTGAATTAATTTGCTGAATCAAGGAATTTCTAGCCTGGCGTTTTCCCCTAATGTCTATATAATAATCTTGCATTTGCGAGTTCTACATGGTTAGGGTGAGAATTTAGTATTTGAGTAGCAGATTCTCATTTATTTTGGATTTTGGCAGCTGATGAGTATCGCCAATGAAAAAGTCATTAATACCTACTTAGTCGAGAACGCCGTTAGCAAGGCCAAAATTGTTAGGAAAATCCGTTTATGTGCTTCCTCCTTTGTTTGTGTTAAATCATCAGACTAGTTGACTGACAGGAATATATACAATTGTTAGTGATAAGTACATGTTATAAAAGGGTTTATACTGTTCTTTTCCCAATAGAATCCAATTATTTATGTACATTGATGTGATGCCTTTTGACGGGTTTTTAAAAGGCAAGCTCGAGATTATTTTTGAATACCAGGAAAAGAAAACAAAAACTAGCTCTTTTCATAAATGTGTTGTGATCTAATTTTTAGTTAGCAAGGTTCATGAAAACGGGAACGCCATCATAAGCATTTTTTTGGGTTTTCCCACTAGCACATGTGCACTTGGTTAGCAAATTCATGCAGATATATGTGACATGATAATTTTCTCTATACGCTGACTTGAGACGGAGGAAACTGTGGATTGTTTGTCTTAAAGGATCAGATGTCGGTGATAACGCTGCGTACTAATGCACGCACACATAAGTTATGACAGTAAGTAACGTCATACTAGCTTGGGGAAATTCACGGAACTTGATCTGAGCTACATGATAACAAGTTAAATCTAAGGATGTCGAGAGGAGGTTTACCACAATGTGTGAATGTTTACGTAAAGAAAACAGTAAACCATGAAATGTTCACGAGAAAATGGGGAAAGGAGTATAATATAGTATTTAAATAGAGGTACTTAATGAAGTGACACGATGTTGTCGCGTGAATGGAATGAATATATTATTAGCCGCAGTGCGGTAACGCTATACTCCGATTAAAAAAGAAGTGCGAAGTGTCATTTTTGCTTGTTACCGAATGGAAACTCCCTTTTGCATGCGAATTTAAGACTTTTTACCAATATTTCTTACGGAAACAAACACAGGTTTTTTATGACTACAAGATTGTTTGTCATCAAGCCTTACTCGTGGCCGTTAGTAGCTTTCATCGGTTATGTATCTTGCATTCCATTTCTTGTTAGGGTGTAAAGAAGAAAGGGGTAGTCGTTGGCAGTGTGGATCTTAAATGATGTTTCGTTTGATGAGAAGCAAATGCAAGGGGAAGTGATGTGATGATGATGCATGAGATGAAATACGCACATGAACTGAAAGACAAACAGGCTCCTTTGCCTAATTCAAAGTCAAAGTGTTAGGCTAGGCACTAGGAAAAGCAATGGAAACTATGTAAAGATGTATGTGAAAGGTCTACTTCCGCTTTCTCCATCTGTATGTAAGCAATTCCACTGAAACTGCGTGCATTTGAGATGTTTTTCAGAGCTTCGTATCCTATGTATTATATTATTATGCTACTTAATAAGACTGCTTTGTATTGGGGCGAAACGAAGGTGGTTCATTTCACTCGTATTTTACAGAAGCTCGAGCTAAAATATTCATCAACTCCCATTTACATTGTCTACTTGTTCGGTATGCTTACACTTAGCTTTTGTGTAGGGATCCACATAAAAAGTGGTAGAATGCAACAAAGATATTTTGCGTACGTATAGAACTTATGCATGCCATAAAAGTCAAAATAAATTCCTAAACTTGAGCGTTGAACCCATTGGACTAATGGTCTATGTGAAATTACGGGAAAGTAAGATGAAATGAAGCTTACGTATTTCGTATATACGTAAGTACAATTTCACTTATAATGTAGAACTTTTATAGTTGTACAATAACCTACGGTGTGCTGTACTATAGGTTAAGATTAAATTCCGTTGGAGTTAGAGACTAGGAACATAAAAAGTCGGAAGAAATAAAATAAAGAGTCAAATCCATTTCTATTGCATCTTCTTGAAATGTCTCATTTACCCCACCCTTCAATTTCTGTAAGTGGTGTTGGAGACCATGATCTTGATAAAAGTATGATATTTTATGTCGTTGATCTTTGTTCCTTGATCCTTTTATCTTTGAAAACTCTGAGGAGAATAATATATTGGAAGTTATAACATTTTTTTCATGACGGGAAAATCGCATGAAGAACTGAATACAAAGTTTTTTATGCATATATTTTATATTGATAATAAAATGCAGTGAACATTCTTTAATGCCCACACGACTGTATGAGTGAGAAATGCAATTTTTAGCCTACGTAGGTCGACTTACATTTCATCCTGCATCTGACAAATTGGTTGTGGAAATCCAAAGGCTCATAAACATTTATGGGATATTTAATAGACTCTAAATTCCAGCCAGCAAGAGTAAGAACCATTTAATAATTTGCCTAAAAGTCAAATTCGTTTGGAAAGCCAGTAGTCTAAATATTCAAATTTATCTATGAATGAAACTTTGCAAATTTTTGCTTTCATTTATTTTACTTATTCATACAAGTCCAAAGTATGTGTTCGAGTGCATATAAATATCAAAGCCACTATATACTAAGTTCAGAAGTGTCCATGTTAGGACAAACGAGAAAGGGGAATGCGGGTGGGTGATAAAATGGATAGAAATGATGATAGCGATGAAGAATGTGTATCTGACACCTCTTCTAATAATTCTGATGAGAAAAATAGCTGTAGGGAAAGAAACTCTAGTTCGGGATCGGAACTTGATTTTGTATTTGTTTTGAAGTCGTAAGAAGTTGCACAATAATTTTTAATGTTGGAATACTTTGAACTTGAATATACTTAAATCTAATATTTAACAACTTTGTTCTGTGTTTGCAGTGATGTCGATCTCGATAATCAGCGTCATCTTTCTGATGCCAACAATTCTGGAAGTTCTTCGAATTCCAGTTTATCAGCTAGGTAAGGTTTACTCTAACATTTTGTAAAAAAGAAAATTGCAAACGTTTGTGTTACTTAACATTTCTCTTTGTATTGTTTGATTTTAAAGGAGTCTGGACAGTCCAAATACCTCCTCATTAGAGTTGGCTGGTCCTTCAGTTTCTTCATCTTCCCTTCGCGCTCGTGACTCCGAGACTCCTGATCATTCTGCCATACGTCATTCCGAACTCATTACCTCTTCCTTCAACACTCCCCCCAAATGGGAAGGAGATAGTGATATTGAAATCGAACAAGACCCTCCTGATTGGACGAAAGATGTTCCTGAAGAAACTCTCAGCCGACTGGATCGGCTGGAGAAAAAGAGACAAGAAGTTATTAATGGTACGCTGCATTCTCAACTCAAACTTTTTGTTGTTTTCTTTTCTTTTGATAAAAGCGGTTCATGTGATTGTCGACTAACATGACGACTCTTGTCAGATCGCACAAAAGATCAAGTTTCAAAGTTATCTCAATGTCCTGAGGATATTTGTACATTTAACTGGTAGGTACATGCATTACAAGGTTTGATTGTTGATCTATTTTTGTACTTTTTTTTAGAACTTTTTCATACGGAGCGGTTGTATGTTCGTAAGCTGAAAATAATGGATCGCCTTTTCTTCCGGCCGATCGTAAATCAGCAATTGTTATCTGCGGACGTGGTTCAACTGCTGTTTCCTAATTTGGAAGAAGTTTTAGAAATTCATGAGCAGTTTAATACTTCTCTGAAAAAGAAAAGAACTGAGTGTCCCGTTGTTGGTGATATTGGCCCGGTGCTACTTGAATCGGTAAAAAAATGATGTTTTACTACGCTTCATGAAATTTTTTTTGATGTTGCATGAACTTGCAAATAATTGCATAAATTCACCATATTGTCTTCATTTTATTGATAGTTTGATGGGGAAAAAGGTGACCAACTCAAGCTTGCTGCTTCAACATTTTGTGCTAGGCAGCAGATTGGCTTAGAATTGTTACGAGAGAGAAGAAAACGGGATATGAAATTCCACGCGTTCCTAACGGAAGCAGAGTCCGACCCGGTGTGTCGCCGTTTGGGAATCAAAGACATGATTCCTACGGTTATGCAACGTCTTACTAAATATCCCCTTTTGTTTGAGAGCTTGTGTAACTGCACAGCTGCTGATTCCATTGAGTACAAAAATCTCCAGAGAGCTTTGGAGCTGAGTAAAGAGGTTCTGTGTAGTGTAAATTTAGCTAAAAAGGAGGCAGAGGATGAGGAAAGACTTCAAGAGATACAGAAAAGGCTGGATAAATCCTTTTTTGAAAAAGGTGTTGAGAGGACAGATCATACGTTTAACGACCTTAGGGTATGATTAGAATCTAAATTCTCAGTAATAAATCGTTTAATATATATTTGTTCCATTTTAAAACACATTAATTTTTAATGATTTTGGGTTTTGTGATTATCTAGAACTTTGATTTCACTCGACATAAACTTATTCATGACGGGTCATTGATTTGGAGAGTGCAAAAAGCCAAGGGCGATAGACTTAAATCAGAACATCAGGAGGTCCTCCTTGTTCTTTTAGAAGACATGATAGTCCTGTTATTGAAAGTTGATGACAAATATGTCTTGAAAATGCACAATATTGGGTCAGGGAAGGCTGACCGAATGCCAGCAAAGCCTATAATCAAACTTAATACTCTTCACGCAACGCGTGTTGCTGCTGGTAAGGAATAATAATTTATAAAGAATTTGACTCATCAAATGGTTGCATTTCTGCTTCATGTTTGATTTTAACTTCACTTTGTTTACTTTTGCAGACAAGAAAGCATTCTATCTCCTTTCCAAGACCTCGCCAATTCCATTCATGTTCGAATTGGTATGCAGCACACCGGAAGAAAGAACATCGTAAGTCTTTTTTTTGCTTTTCATCTTGGAGAATTACAAAGTATAAATGAACTCCTTTCGAAGCATTGCAACTAATCAATCAGTTGAAGTATAATATTGTCAAACTGGAGAATGGTGAGGCAAAGCTGGAACTAAAGAGACAGAAATGTGTCATAGATGATTTTTAAATGAGTGTTTCACCAAAAATAACACGGTTCTATTAATATCCATCCTTTTCAAACTCATTGTACTACACAGTGGCAAGATCGGGAGGGATCCTTTTTTTTTACATGAACAGATTTTTCACAAGATCGTTCACTGAGAACGACTCATTTGGCCTTTTCATGCTATGCAAAATTGGGTAGACTATATAGGATATAATGCCCAGTGTAGTGTCAGAGTTAGTATAAAGCGTTTCCCGTTGTGTGAGTCAATTCACTTCTTCTGAATGGTCGACGCGTGAAATGTTCCTTTAAATCGTTTAAACTCAAATTGCAGTTTTTCGGAGGAGACGATGAAATCTTGGCAGTTGTATAATGCAATGCATGCACTACACACCAGCACACTGTGTGTCGAGTGAGTCGTTCGAAATCCCGTAATGTAATGTTGTTAAGAATCGCGTCCCAGATCAGTAGCATGCATACATTCTCCGATGTGCTGCATGGTTTTACGGAATGATTTCTATCACATTCATTTCATTCTACGGTAATAACTCGTTGGAAAATTGGAGTGCTTTCGCCAAAGCAAACCCAAACTCAAACAGGGTTAGTCATTATGAGTTTGAAGCTTGTTGTGGTTGTTTGGATTAGTTGTGTTTTCAACAAAGGCAGTCTTTTTTTTTTAAAAAAAAAAGAGGAACGGCCATGAATTTGAAATCTTTCTCTTGTGGTGATTAATGGTTTCATTTTGTCTGATTTAAGTAAATAGCCGGATCATTTAGAATACAAAAAGCATTGATAGTTTTAAAAAAGTGATCGAGATTATTCTATTATACTGGGTGCCACGAGTAATCTACAGTCGTTCAAGTGAAACCGCAAGGGCGGTACTGACGCTAGATCCCGGTAAATATTCTTAAAGATGTCTGCTAATCCCCTGAAAAACGTTTTTAACGGTGTTCAGAATCAGGCAACTAGGTATGGTTTAAGCAGGTATATATAAGTAAGTACTGTGTAAAGCTTGTGTCTCCTAACGAAGGAGAATGATACTACGGAACATCTCCCCGAACCTGAAGCTAATTAACACGTTTCTTGAATTTTTTAAAAGGTTTGCTAAATTTTATTTTCTCTGTTTCCTTTTCAGATGGTTACAACATATAACCAAAGCTGCCGATGAATACAAGAGCAGGCAAGAGTCAAGACGTTGTGAAGTTCATCCAATCAATAACATTCCACCATCCACTGTCGAGTCAGAGGATAGAGCTAAAGAGTAAGCAGTCTATAATTTAGTTGAATGCAAATGTAGTAGTAGCTATTTAGATTATGGACGCTAACTAACGATAAGATTAAGCTAAGGACTCACAATTCTATTGGGTGCGAAATTAGTTGTATTCATCAATTATGACATTTTCATGCCCAGTCAATGTGAAATGGTGGGACAGGATATTTGGAAACTTGCCATATAATGGTTATTTTGTCTGGCAGTTATATGTTGAGTCAGACACGGCTATTTCACAAATTGTAGGTTGCTTGATGCTAGAATTTAAAAAAAAAGTATTTAAACTGAAACTGATTGTCTATCATATATACATACTAAAGTCATTATATTCGTGGCTGTAATAGAATGTTCAAAAACATGTGTAGGCAAATGTGACACAAGGGTTTATTGAAAGAGTCACGGATTAGTTATGGGAAGGAAGGAAATGAGGAAAAAAGAATGTTTGTTTGTGAGTGGGAGGAGAAGTTTAAAAAGCAATATCGTTTAAGCGAATTTTGTATGATTCATGAACCGTGAATATGCTTCTTGCTCACCAAATTTCGTCGTAATTTATACACACATACATATTATTACGATTGAAACCAAGTGCTTATTCTTTCATCGCATCGTTGAATGTAATTTTGCTTCCTTACAATCGAAAATCTTTCCTTATTACAGTAGCTGGTTATTACATATTTTGAAATTCAAAAAGGTTTTATGAATACTTAAATTCATGCTTAATGTGGATTTTTTAAAAATTATTTCAGATCGAGCGAAGTAACTGAAACCAGTGTTACAGAGCAAGTTGATCAGGTCTCTGACCCTGTAACACTCCTTGAGCCTGAAGCAGGTACCTCAAGCAAAAAAGATACAAGCCCAGCACCTGAGATTCCTTCGAGTAGTGCCAGTGGAGGAGACGAAAGCCCACAGTCTCCAGAGAAAGGTGCTGCAGGTACAGTAAATGTTTGGTGAACAGTACTACTAGCATAACAGTTTGTCTTGTCTTTCCTATCATTGGTATTTTGGGTGTTACAATCTATACAATCAAACTTACCGACTTCCTTTTGCTTTACACTGCGAAATAACATGCAAGTAACATTCATCGCTTGTGATCTCACCGGTCCTTTCATGACTGGATGGTTTTTTTGTTTGTGTGAATATTTATTTCTATTCTTGATATTTATCCGTCATAGTAGAGTTACATAGTTTAGTTTGGGTCTTATACTATCCAATATATAGTTTATGTTTTGGTGATTCTGTGAGTTTTGTATTTGTTTAATATTATGGGAATTCTTGTATTGGTGAAGTGGGCTCAATGAAGTTACCGATTAAGTATTTCCTCATTGGTCCATATGTAGGTGATGGAAAACTGGAAGCTAAAGAGGGACAATCTGATTCTGCATCTCCAAGTCCTGCACGTCGTAAGCAAGGGGAGTTTTTGCGAGTTACCGAAAGCTCGCCTCTAATTGATCCGTCAGAGGTGGTGGTGAATGAAACTCCAGAAGTTCACTTTGCAAAACTTGTTATTTCTCCATATGGTACATACATACCTATTCACACTTTTCTTTTTAATCTCTGCGGAAGTATTATCTTCCTTCTGTAGTAGTAGTAAAAACCTTTTTTACTCAATGCTTGCAACAATCTTCTAAAAACCTATTTTAGTTTTTCAGTTTCTTATTATTAGCTTTAGTTTCTTCCTTGGTTCCCTTGCATGCGGCTAGCAGACGGCTTATTTATAAATACCTATATATATATATTTCTAGTTTGTTTGAAACCTCTTTTCTTTTGATTTGCAAGGTTATTTTACTCAAGTAAATATTTATGATTTAATTGCTTCTTGGCAAGCCTTTCCAAGGTCCAACCTGTTATTTTTTAACAACTTTTCAAAACTCAATAACTTACCCTGTGTGGTTTCTCTCTGTTTGTTTATTAACACATCAATGACCTTACAATTACAGAGGAACTCAAAGTAGCCGATTCAAAGATCCAAATGGCGTTTGAAGAAAAGATGAAAATTATTTCCAAAATGTGCCACATTCCACCGGAAGCATTGGAAAAGGGGGAGTCGGCAGATGCTTCGGATTCAAAAGGGTCAAAGGATGCCAAAGAATTAGTCGTTGCCTGCATACATCAAGGTACATAACAAAATATGTATGCCAATAACTTAGGAGCCTACTACTACTACTGACAGAAGTTTTTAATGCTGGTTTTGTATCTAATGTAATGTATTTACAGTTGATCAACTAGGCCAGCTTATTGCAGCACAGAAGTTTACAAGCGAAAATATTCAAGTGCAAAAGGAGCAACTGAGTATTCATAAAGTATTAAATAGTCTTTTGACACAACTTCTGGTAAGGAGTACAACGATTTGTTGTAAAAAACAAAATATTATATTTTCTTTGTTTCTTTATTGTTCATGCTTGCAAATAAAATCCTTTTTTTTCACTCTTCAGAATGAGGTACACAGGAAGGATGAAGATTTGGAAGTACGACGGCAGGAAGTTCACCGACTTCGTGAGCAAAATCACGGATATCAGGAGCGACTTCAGGCAAAACCCAAAGCCAAAACAGAAACATCGCTAGTTAGTCCTGCCCGTAGTCCAACGCATTCGCGACCCAATAGCTTTGTCTCCCTGTCCTCCTCGTCAGATCATCATGATGATGAAACGGGTATGTTAACTTTTGCATCTACATTTTAACTGTTTGGCCGCCAGAACAGAACATTGAAAAATGTTGCCTGTCGGCTGGTCTTTGCTCTCTGCATTTGGGAATATTAAGCAAACATTTATTTAACACGTGTGCCTTTGTGATTTGCATGAAGTTTACTCACGCAATTCGGATGAAAATCATAATTTGATAATGCAAAGCTGATTCAGACGGATTAATTTAAAGATTTTTAATGCTTTTATGAATGTCCTGTAACGTGTTGTGTTGTTATGTGTCATTACATTAATGCATCTGTTCTGTCCGTTTGGATCGTGCTCTCTTTGTCTGAATTAAAGAAGAGTAAGTTCATTGTATCGTGATAAGTCAAGATACAAACAATCAATATACTGTAGAAAGTAGATTTGGCATTGGCATGCATGCGTTATATCAGCCTTAACGAAAAGATAGTAAATTAACATTCAATAAGGTATTGGAGCATGTTTGCTTTTTTGTAGATTGTTTTATTGTCGTAATATGTTTGTGAATTAAGTTTTTACGATCACTAATTTGAGTGTTATTCGTGGTTTGTTAATATAGAAGTTGTGGCGAAAGCTCCCTTGAAGCAGCAATTATCCGCTCCTGTAGCTTCCTCCAGTTTTAACAGCACGAGCCCTCTCCCTGTGAACCCTAATGAAGCTGGGTCTGCTTATGAAAATATTGCTGAGACTCTTCCAGGAGATTCCAGCAGAACCCCATCCACTTGTTTAAAGGGTCTTCAAAGTCACTCGGCAAGCGAGTTAGCTCCAGAAGTGAGTTTAATAAATAAAAAAAATGACCATCAGTTAGTTGTCTCTACTTTGCTGTTTGTTTGAAATTATCTGTACCTGATCTAATCCTAGCTATTATAACATGTGGTGAAAGAAAGCAATGCATGTTTTTTTTGTCGAATGTCTTCTGATAAAATGCTTTAAAACGGGATACTTGTTGCAAGTGCTTTGCCATTCTTTTTTTTTTATTATTTCTTGTGGATATTCCTATTTTCTTTTACTTAATGGTTAATAGGAATTTGCTGACGCATTAGAGGACGTGACGACAGAGTGGGATTCTGCAATTGAAACAAATCGGGAATCCACTGAGACAGAAGTTATAGCTCCAACAAATGAGATTTGTCAGCAACAACAACAACAGCAGCAGCAAAAGGGATCTGACCAACAACTGGAGGAAGGGGTTTCACAGACTCTGAATGTACCTGATAATGGGACTATTGAGAAGGACTCTGTTTCCTCTGTCTCTGCAGTGACATCCAACAGTAATCTTCATGAGGACAGTATGACCAACGGTCACCAACACCCCGAGCAGCAAGTAGTAAAGTCATCCGATTGCATTACAGAAAATGACAAATCTGCAGGGGGTGACAACAACAACACTGAACAGGAGATGGCTAATGGGAAAGAGAGTAATTCTAGCAAAATTACAGCAGCAACACCCCAAGAGGGGACTAACAGAATTGAGAGTTAATCTGCAAACTCATTCATTAATGGAATCTTCCTTAAACTTCCGATTTTGCTGTTTAATCTTGTTTCTTGATTTGTTGTACCGTGTGTGATAGGCTATGATATAATACATACATAAATATATATATATGAGTAGTCGTAGGCAAAATGACGTCAATCGTACATATGTGTGCATAGTTATATTAACTAATATAATATGTATTCGTGTTCCAAGGAACAAACTGGATGGAATTAACATCTGGAAGTAACATAAAGTTACTTGTCATAGATTATATATTCGCATTCGTTATTGTAACATCAATCGAAGATTCCCTTGCAATTAACTTGTATGATTGTATTGAGATGTCTTCACGTATATTTATATCTTCCTCATGAAAAAAACGCAACAATTTTTTCGGATAGTTAGTGTATTATACAACATTATTATACCTACTTTATCCATGATGTCAATCTGATAAAAATCCACGTCTGTTGAAACGGTATCCATTTGCAAAAGTCATACAATGTTTCAGTCCTCCTTTAGTATCGAATATATTAAAAGTACGAAGTATATATACCCATGAGATTTACAAATCAATCCGATAGTACAGTATTTTATCTATAATTACTAGTATAAATTATAAAATATTACCTACCCTGTAATAATGCAAAATTAATGCGACGTTGTGTAAGCTATTTTTGCTACTTTATAATGATCCGTATGATAGAGAAAAAAGGTCTAAGGTCATGATTGATAAGATTGTCAAATGTCCTCTTCGTTTATACTGTTTGCCATCATATCCATATGGCTTGGAAATAGTTCCTCTTTTATATAAGTATTGCATCTCTCTTGAATTTAAAGTCTCATTATTACATACTATTATTATTATATTGTTAGTAATATAATTATTGTCAGGTAATAATAATCCTTTAACACTGTTAGGTTCAAGATTGAAGCTTATGATGTTGGCCAGAATAGAATGAGTTGTATAAAATTGAAGAATGTACTACATGAATATTGTAAGACGTTTACAAAATTCAATATTAATATGAAAAACTGATTATATTCACGAAATATGCATACCTATTAAAACAATAATACTAATTCTGAAATTATACACATTAATATACAAATGCTGTTTTATTGTTATTATATTGTGATGGTTGTAGAAAAGTAATCTTTGTTATCGGGTATAAGCATATATGCTGACAAAGACCTCACACAGAAACTGAAGCTGCATAAAATGTTCATGCTGATTTATTATCATGAGCTACATTAATCACACAGTACATATATATAGTTTGGAGCGGTGTTTGTTGTAATACGGACCGCAATTAATTATTTAGATTGAGAAAAAAAATTTAAAGAATATTATAATAAACGGTAACCGCTTTATTTTTATGTGATTAGAACTAATACATTGCAACCCTCGATATTTATGAAAACTACATAGAATATTTAGTTGCATGTACACAAAACTATTGATGCTATTAGCTATCGTTAAAAAAAATGAAATGTAATTTGTAACAAGTAGGTGAACACACAAGATTATCATTATCCGCATGCGAACAAACTTGAACCGTTGTAAATTTTGAAACCATTTCATTCGGTGGACTTATCATAAAAATACATTACATAATACAAAAACAAATTATATAATATCTTACCTGATATAGATTGATGACAAAATGTTCATTTATATTATTGTGTCTGGTTTATGGCATATATGCTAAGACATAAATTAACATAAATAAATATATATATATATATATATATATACTCCATTTTCATGTATGTTCTTATTCTTAATGTACTCTGAAGTTTTTGCTGATGAATGAACCATTTGATTATTCATTTAAAACTGTTTTGTTTTTACTGTTTTTGTTATCTTTGTTGAATTTGACGTGGATTTTGGGGCCGTTATGGTCAGCTTGAGCAAAAAAAAATTGTTTTGAGCTACCCGTAGAGTTGCATTTTCCAAAACCTTTATCTTGTTTCTTCCAATAATTTCTCTTATGATTCTATATCAGATGAAATATGTAAGAAATAATAATCACTTTCTAATATGAACTAGTTTTCCAAAGTATCAAAGAAAAAGTAATATGCATATGATGATGATGTATAAATATGAATGCAATATACACATTTATATAACTCTCTCATTCATACGGTACGGTAGTATATTAACAGCGTGGAAAATGTAGAAACTATATACACACTGAGAAATGCAACATTGCCCATATAAACATAATAATATATAAAAAAAATCTATCGTAAATTATTATTATTAAAAAATTGTAACGAAGCTTTTTGTAAACTTGTTGTGTATTAATGAGTAAATATGTGTAATACTATATACTACATAAATGCATAAAACGTGTGTAAACTTACATAGCCATAATATGAAAAGGGATAAAAATACATTATATTATGTACCTTCTGGTATATCGTACTTCGTACATGAAAAAATTTAATGTCTACCTTCAACCTTCAAATATGAAAATAAAAACTTACATGAAACATTTAAGCTCTCGATTGGTTTTTGGTATCACTTTATTTGCATCATCATGCATACTTCATACTTACAATCAACCAGCCAAAAAAAATTGGCGAAAGGAAGTTAGTTAAAAATTAATATTTGATTTCGGACTCTTAATAATTAAGTTCAGTATGAAGCCATCCTTTCGAGGAGCGGATGATAAGCTTCCGGATTTCATCATAAAAGTGCATGTACAACATGAATGGAACTGGTGCGAGAAACATCTCTGGCCTGAAAGAAAAAAACGCAATAAAGTAAATAAATAATATTCATTTCCTTCAAAACGCTCATCATTGCACATTTGGAATTATGAACTCTTACCTGACGTAACGGAAGTTGACGTAAAAATTAAGATACGGGGTGTAAATGAGGAAACAGGCCAGAGCAATGGCAAAGCAGACACCAACATTCATTCGCATGTTACTAGATCATGGAAATACATGCATATTAGATACATTTCAAAAAAATGAGATGGAAAAGTCATAATATCATTAAAAAATGCATGCATGCATACCCAATTCCCTTTTGATATAAGCTCATCCGCCTTGTCTTGCAGCAATAAACATTAGCAATTTGTGTCAACACGATTGAGATGAAAAACGTTGTTTGACACGTGAAAGTGAGCTCCTGACGAGCAGAGTAGGTCTGAAATTTGGTAATTGCAACAACAAAAAAGTTAAAATAAGTTTTTGCATTCTTTCACATTTAGATTAATTAAGATGCTGTACCCATTCTTGTCCATAATAATCCATCATGTCATTAATAGCTTCAGAATTCCAAGCGTTTACGTTCCACAAGAGGTTCCAAGGCATCCAACCATTGCACATGTAGCACACAAATGATGTAAAGTAGCCAGAAAATACTTCCATAAATGAGTTTTGTCCGTAGCAGTAAGACAGAATTCTGTAAAATAATAATGAAGCAATGATAATAAAATATACATAGAGATACATAATATGTTTCTAATCGACTTACTGTGGCGTGACCATCTTGTCATCATTAGGATTTCTCGGTTTCAACTTCATAATATCACTCTCTGCCGTTTCGTATGAAAGGGAAATTGCAGGCCAGACATCAGTACCACACACACTCAGCAACATAGCAATAGTCCCCATGGGCAGAGGAACTCCAAGAATGATGAAGAACATGACACTGTACATTTCCGCAATGTTATCAGCCAACTGATAAGCCAGCAGTTTTTTCAAATTATCAAAAATCAGTCGCCCTTCTTCAACCCCGGTTACAATCGTTGCAAAATTGTCATCCATGAGAATCATATCCGCTGTCTCTTTCGATACTTCACTTCCCGTTATACCCATCGCAATACCAATATCTGCTTTCTTCAAAGCGGGGCTGTCATTGACACCATCTCCTGTGGAAGCAACTACATTGCCAAGATCCTGGAATGCATCTACAATAATGTATTTTTGCTCGGGAGATGTTCTCGCAAAGACAATTTCTTCGTGGTTGCGCAATACATTCCGTAGCTCTTCCGGTGAAAGCAGTTTAAGTTCTGCACCAGAAACTACAGCTGCTTTCACTTCCTCTGGGTTGATGTCCTCAATAGAGATCCCTTGACTGTGGGCCATTTCTTCGATTGTCTCATTTCCGGGTGAAATTATTCCTACGGCTCTGGCGATGGCTGTTGCTGTTACTGGATGATCACCTTTACGAAGAACAATTTAAAAAAACTAGTGATAAATTTACGAAAAACTCACCCTCTTGTTAAAATTGCTTATAACACCCTACCTGTGACCATTACAACTTTGATGCCTGCTGAACGACATCTTGCAACTGCATCTGGCACAGCTGAAACATATGATTTTAAAATTGTGACCATTTAAATATCAAAAAATGAAACACAACTGATTTTGAAATTTGCTACAAAATTTTAACGTACCTGCACGAGGAGGATCAATCATGGAAATTAATCCAACAAACCGGAACCCAACATCCAGAAAGCTTGGATCATCTTCAGAAAATTCTACTCCAACTGGATATCTGTCTAGGGGCAATCTGCAATCACAGAATCCTAACACTCGCTCTCCATAGGCGCCCAACGTGTGATATGTCTTGTTGAACTCTTGCCTCCATTGATCATCAAGGTCGTATTCTTTATCATTTATTAAAATTTTCGTGCACAAATTGATTATTCGTTCAGGAGCTCCCTAAAATCAAGCAAATTTTATTAGCGATTCTTTAAATTTCATCGCTACCTTATGTCTGTATTCTTCCAGAATCTTATTCTTATCTTACCTTCATAACCAGCATATATCTGGGATCTGCTGGGTTCCTCATATCATGGATAGATACTTGAAACTTGTTTGTAGAATTGAATGGAATTTCGCATAATTTTGGATATTTTTGTCGGTACTTGACCACATTACCAAATTGGAGTTCCATACATTTTAAAATTGCAGTTTCTGAAGCGTCACCCTCTACAACTCTGCAGGAAAAGAGGTTGAGTTAGTTTATTTGACATGTGTGAAAAAATGTTTTAAAGCTTGGTTCGTAAGTAAATATATACCGTTTCAAAACTGGGACATTTTCCTGTCCTCCCTTAAAATTAGCTCGGGAACAGAGCATGGCCACATTAGCAAGAGCCATAAATCCGTGGTCTTCACAGTCAAACGTTTGACCCGTTTGGAATTCGGAGGTATCAGCTTCAGCAATTTCTGCATTCAAAAGTATTGCGATGATAAAAAATATTGTTATGTAAATTTGCGTTAGTTCCAATTGTGTAAGATGAACAAAATTCTTACCATTATTGAACCATAAATGAGCAACCGACATTTTATTCTGTGTCAACGTTCCTGTTTTATCCGAGCAAATTACTGAAGTGCTCCCCAGCGCCTCCACCGCATGCAAATGCTTAACAAGACAATTTTTCTTTGCCATTTTCAAAGCAGCAACAGATAGCGTCATTGTAAAAGTGCTATAGATTTAAAAATCGACCCATAAAAATGTGAAATTTAGTTGGTAATATGTATTTTAGAGCTGTAAGATAAGATGTTATCTTACAGCGCAAGTCCCTCAGGCACATTAGCCACCACGATTCCAATCACAAAGTAGACCGAGTTCTGGAGCCCATATCCCAGAAACATTGCCACCCCAAAGAAACTCAGCCCAAAAAATATGGATCGGAACGTCATAATGTTGATAAATGTATTGAGCTCAATTCCCAAAGGCGAGTTTCCTCCTTCTACGTTTGAAGCCAGGGCTGCCAACTGACCCATCAATGTGTTGGAACCAACACGGATTACCAACCCTGTTGCAACACCTTCCAAAGCGTTGGTGGAGAAAAAGGCAAGGTTTTTTGTTTCCATTGGATCATCATGTGTGCATTCAAGAGACCTTTTTTGAGGCTCGCTTTCCCCCGTTAAAGATGAGTTATCTACTTTGAAATCATGAGATTCCAAAATCCTTATGTCGGCTGGAATCAAATCTCCATATTTTACTTCGACAATGTCTCCAACAACGATGTCAGCTACTTCAATATCCATTCGCTTTCCATTACGGATTACAATGGATTGTCGAGGAACCATATCTTTGAAAGACTCCATGATTCTATCAGACTTAAAATCTTGGTAGAAGGAACATGCTCCAGAGACATGGACTACGACCACAATCGAGACAAATAGGATAAGCTAAAAATGCAAAAAAAAATGTACCAAAGTTCCAAGTTATGTCATTTTTTGCATTGCAGACACAAAGTAGGCTGCATAATCCAAAATGTCTTACGTTATCTGGAGCAATATTATCCGGACTGATGAGAAATTGAAACAAGTAGGAAATTATACAAAGAAATCCGCAACCCCACAACAACATGTTCAAACCACCCCATATCTCTCTTATCAATATCAATATGAGAGATTGCTTTTTGGGTGGAATGAGTACATTCCTTCCGTATTTTGCCCTGTTGGCAAGAACTTGATCTTCTTTCAATCCCTTTGTGCAAAAACATATCCAGGTTCACCAATTGTACATAAAAGTTTGTAAAAATTTAAGGGGCA
This sequence comes from Orchesella flavescens, assembly GCA_964034955.1. NCBI lineage: Eukaryota > Metazoa > Arthropoda > Collembola > Entomobryomorpha > Orchesellidae > Orchesella > Orchesella flavescens. Next base: position 21,650,426 of record OZ035957.1, on the reverse strand, counting down.
AAGTAAGAATCTATTGTGGCCATACCTTTGTTTCGTGTGTTGAATATCGCTTTAACAAACTTTCCAACGGCACCCTATGATCATCGCACTCAAAGCCTTTGGGTGTGGCTCCATTCTCCTGTGCCTTTGGAGAATGTATTTCTACCATCTATGTTGGGTGAGACAAGAAGGTTAAGTCGCATTCTAATTTTTTGATGGATTAGTAGTTTTAGTAGTATTCAGTATAAATTCACGAAAAAAAATTAACCGACCTGGAGATCATTTTCAAATGCTGGATTATCCATTGCATAGGATCCATTCTTTTTTCCTCCCAACTTTCTCTTCGGCTGATCATGCGCAGCCAACCAAGAACAAAGAAAGAACAACTCAGAAACTTTGTGACTTGCTAAGCACTTTCTTCTATTCACTGAACGACGCTAACTTAAACTAGTACTGGATCACTACTGGAATTCGAAACTAGTATGTATATCCAGTTTCAGCCTTCATTCCTCTCCACTTAATTAGGGGTTAGCGTGGAGTAGCTTATAATCTAATCGTCAGCTCACTGGGCTTGTGCTTTCGTTACCTTCACAGGTTGATTAATTGGCGATGAGTTTGCTACTCCACTCATAAGCATCTCTTCTCCGCTTCACATGAAACTGAAAAGACTGGGACTTAACCAGTTAACTCCATACCAAAATTTTGGATTAGGATAGCCATTAAAATCAAACTGAGATTAGTATGTATACATTACGACAATGTCATTTAAAAATCCATTCACTGTATTATAAAGTCATAACTTATGATAAAATTATGCCAGTTTACAAACCAACAACTGGTTTAGTTTCAGGTAGTCTGGAATGTGGTCAGGTTGTAATAGTCATCAGCAATATTTCTATAAAATCATCAATAACATAAAAGTGTCTTGAACTGTGCAGTTTGAAGCGGTACTCTTTTTAAGAGAGAGAGAACTAACCATCAGACATGATACATGATCATCATGATTAGGGTTTAACAAAATATGTAGCACAGAGAGGCGCAATATGCTTTTAAATATGTAGTTAAAATGGTAAAATATGCAGTTATTTTCTTAAACTTAATACTTCACTTTATATGTAGTTATTCGCTTAATACTTCAACTGTTAAAAAATCAGCACAAATGTATCTTTCTATGAAAATACGATTAAAATCGTTTCCTACAAACTACTACATTGAGCTTTCGTCCAGTCACTTAAAAAAAATACACACTAATTGTAAGTTCTACTTCATGTTGACAAACAATTTAGTTTATTTCAGGCTTTTTTTGTGAGAAAATTTTGTAGTTTGAGAAAGAAAAATTCAAATAATAAATTTTGCTTGTCATTTGAGGAACTGATTTTTTTACACGAAAATACCCTCGTAGTATGTAAAAAAAATCATGATACATTTGGACAATGCTGAAATATGTTAAATATGTAACAAAACAATGGTCTTATTCGTATGCATCCAAAAGCATTTCTTTGTACGAAAACATGTATTTACATAAAATGTTAAACCCTAATCAAATGTGATAGTTGTTCCCAAAACCATATGTAGAATGTATCTGAAGAAATTGCAGCTCATCCTTATTCATGCGGTTTTCTGAAGGTCGTATGGAAAATGGTGAATCTTAAATGGAAATTTTGAACTACCATACAGCCTGCTCTCGTCCAATTGTTAAAAATCGTTAGTAATTGTACTCAATCCTCATTACAAATTCGTGAGTACTCTTTTACTTACCACTACCTAATACCCATGTTTGTATGTCGCATTTGTATGTAATTTTATATATGTATGGTTGTGGATCACGCAAATTTTACGAAATGATTGGTTTACCATCCTATTATCATATTATATGTATCACCATCCTGCGGCAGCCCCTGCTAGCACAACATGTCTGATGTTTAGTCAAACCCAACTCATCTCACACTTTATTTTGTGACTTGTGAGATTCTCATTTCCTCAACATCTCCTTTGGCTTTAGTTTATCAGCTTCATAATAGTAATAATAATAATAATAATAATAATAATGGAAAATCGAGTTATTGCCGGTTTGAGAGTTGTGTATTGTACTATCACTAACTGCACCAATAACCAATTAATAAGCATAGTCCGTCCATTCATGAATATGCAAAGCTCTCTCTCTCTCTTCTCTCGACACTTTTGTTTTTCTTCCAGGTTCTGTGTAAAATGTAAAATTGCGTGTCCAAACTTTTCCTTGTTCCTCTATCGTAGTAAATGATGTTACATGGTGTAATCAATTAGTATGCAGTCTTTGAAACAATTATTTATACCTTCTTGAGGATGAGGTTAGTAATGATCTTTGTGGAAAAAAGTCAACGCAGAGCTCAATCCATGACCTAATGGCCTATATGCATAGTATTGGGTTAAAGTGAAAGGGTACTATTAAAGACCTATTCCAGTTTTTGTTCTTTGGTTTTCGATTTTTATTAATAGCTTTGAAATCTATGTAAATTATTATCATCAACACATTTTTGCAAAATGTATATAGTCACATCATTATTGTACACCTTGTCGACACCTCATCTATACAAATCTTAAACTTTGCGATAAAATTTAAAAAGTATTAAAACAACATAACAATTAAGGGATTAAAACATCATTTTGCATTTTAGCACAATGATAGACGACTTGCCATACGTTGGCGCTCTCGCTCTCCTCTCCTCTTTGCTAAGATTGTAGAGCCCTGGAAAATGGTTATGGAAGCCAGGACATATGTTAGATTGTCCTCATCCTTGAAGTAGGTGAGAGCTTCGGGGTAGCCGTCCCTTTTGCCCCGTTTGCGAAGTTCATTAAAAATGCCAGATACAAAAGTTAACTCATGGATTCTCAGTTGAGAGCAGTGAATGATCCCATGTCCAAAAAGGAACTCTCCTTCAGTAGCTTCCACGAGAGAGTTCCAGTTTTTTATGAAAGCTGCTATTGCTCCCACAGCCTTTTTTGACGATCTGTGAGAGCGAGCCTTAATGATTTCTGGAACAAAATATAATATTCAATCAATTTCAGGCCGACGACATCATATCATATTCTTTCGTTTTCGTCATTTCAAACATGAACTGCAGCATTTTTATTTGGTATGAAACACATAGCCTAAAAAATATCAATGAAAAAAGGCTCACCAATTCCAAAATCTCTTAAAGCTTGTTTGAAAGATTCTGCATCCTTTAAGTCTAAGGGGATGCTATCATCAGGACAAACTTCAGTGGATACCGTACGCAATAGTTTGTTGGCTTTCTTTAAAACCTTATCCGTTTGGCTAGCAAACAACGCTATTAAACCAGAAATTATTCAATATTAAAAATTTTGCGAGTTATTTTATACAATACTCCACCAACAATGCGTAGAAAACATTTATTTGTAAAAAGTAATACATCACATACCTTTCAACTTGTAATCCAAAGATTTGCTACTCTTCTGCTTCATATTATGGAGGGCATAGATGAAGGTAAGTAGTTCCTGCCCTTTCTCATCAGCCTTAACATCATCCAGAGTGTCCATAATATCCAAGTGTGTTTCCAAATGAAGTCTCTGTAAAATTGAAATATTTTTTAATATTTTATTTCAATAGTTTATCACTCTTCCTATTCACATACTGCAGCTCGATGATATGAAGTTTTAATGCGTTATATAAAATAGCTTCTGCCATATCGATAAAAAGGCAGGCAGAAGCAAAAACGTTTTGGTTGGGTGTGCTAATGATTCGGGGAATCAAAAAACAATAGAACCATTACCACTATACTATAAGTTATAATATTATACACATAAGTATACTAGAGCACTATATGTAACACTCTAGTTGAAGTTGCAGCTGCACTCAATTCATGTTGCAATTCTATCGAATTTTAACACCAAAGCAATTAGTAATATGAGCTATAGATAGATAACTTTTGTCATTTGATATTCATAATAAAAGTTTATACTTTATGACAGAACAAACTCACCTTGTAACTGTGTGCCATGGTGGATGTCAGAAAACTGAGTTGTTGCTTCGTTTCGAAAGTTAATACTTTTGATGATCATTCAGTTAATTAAAATTTGAGTATGCCAACGAATTTCGTTTCTTCATTCTTCATATCAGCATTTCAATAAACTTGAATAAGGCTCTGTTTGAGAACTAAACAATATTTTAAATGCCTTTATATTTTTTTGGATTGAATGAACCTAATAACAACTATACAGCATAATATACTTAAATCTTCTTCACTTATCTGCTTCATCTTCAGAAAAACTGCTGACAAAACAAAAGCTACCCTGCATTGTATGAGTTAAACATGCCAAGAAGAAGCCAAAGCTAACATATTCCTTACATCCTTTCTTGTCCAGTTAGCTTTATATGAATGAGGAAGGTCTGTTTTAATATCGAGCTTATCTTTTTTTTGATAGAAACCTGTCTATTTCTTTACTACAGCAAAGTAATCATCAGTTCTAAAAGATTGTTTTTGGCATCTGATACAAAGAAGGGCATAATATTCTTCATTCTGTTTGCATGCATGCTCACACTTCCTTTACAACTTTTTGACCTTTGTTCATGCACTCGCACTCATATATAGTTACAAATATGAATCTTGTACATGTACAATGCATATGTTTTATATATGCCTCAAGCCTCTTGTCCCTAAAATTCCTGTGCATGTTCTTATATAAATCTTGTTAACATCCAGCAACAGTAATTATCTTTGGATCCTTTTACGAACAAGTCATTGATATGAATCTTAAGCATAACAGCTTTACTAAAGTATTTCTACATTGAAATCATTATACCATCCCACAACTACAGAGTTGACATTACACTTGATTGTCACATTACAAAATCATTATAATATGGCAGTTTTTGTTATCAAACAAGCAATTTTACATTTTTATGTCCTTTTTATGAGCAGACTAGACGAGTAGAGACTCAATGAAATGTGACAAATGATATTCTTGTTTATTTGAATTAAAGTTGTGATGTGATAATATGAAATATTATTATATGATCAATCCGCTCAAGTACCCGAATCACTACGTGCTATAGATAATACTTATGTACATGTGTTTTATTTTCCTTACTATTCTTATTACCTGACAAATGCAAATGCATTTAATCACATTGAAGTAAAGTACTAGAAGAAAAATCGAGTTGTTAATAATTATTAATAATGTCTAATTATGTCTAATTAATAATTATTAAATCAGAAACATTAAAAATTACGATAGGATTGACTGGAAGAACATGATTCAATTTATTGTAGATGCAGAGGAGGCTAACAGTATAATCGAAGGTGATATTAGTTGTCAAACAAAAAGCTTTCTTGATGTCATCAAGTTCTGTCATGACAAGTTCATTTCAACAAAGACTGTTTTTTCCAAGAGTGTTAAAAAGCTGCCTACGAAATTACTTTCACAAAAAACTATCCGTCTTCGTAAAATAAAAAGTCACCACCTAAAAAGATTTAGAGAATGTCAGACTGAGTGGCATCGCTCACAATTAAAAAAGTACACCAAGCTAGTCAACCAATCGGTAAACGAAGATTTCAAAGAAGTGGTTCAAAAACAAATTTCACAAACCTCATTGTGGTCAACATTTAATTCAAAGTTTAATTTCAAATTCAAAAAGGAAGGAAAGATAGGGGATGGAGTAATTCCCAACGACATAAACAACTATTACTGTGAAATGGGCTTTGCGGACGGAGCGTTAATTGAAGACACAATTAGGGAAGAAGAAATTTACCCTAATGAGAACGAACTCTTTCGTGTTAAGTCAGTGTCTCATAAGGATATTTGTATTGCGTGGAAATCACTAAGACGTAAATTATCCAAAACTCCTGACACAACCGGAATCAGTAAATACTTTTTAGATAAAATAATATTGTTACCTAGTACTTTAGACTGGCTTTTAAGGATTATCAACGAATCATTCAAAAGTGGTGAAATTCCGGACTTCCTAAAAATTGCCAGAGTAGTTCCGTTGCCAAAAATAGATAATGCTAGTATCCCAGCGGATTTCAGACCCATTTCAATTCTTCCAATATTATTACTGTTGATGGAAAAAATTTACTATACCAAACTTGTTCATTTTCTGGAATCTAATAATATTCTTTCTGACACTCAGTTCGGCTGCAGAAAGTTTCACTCTACAGAGTCAGCTATGACCGCTGCCACAGATTACATTATGAAAAATATCGACAGGGGATTAATAGCAATTTTAATTTCAATCGATCTTAGAAAGGCTTTCGATTCAGTTGACAGACAGAAATTGCTACGCAAGTTAGCTAAGAAATATAAAATTTCTAGCCATTGGCTACGAAATTATCTTCAAAATAGATTTCAGTTCGTCGAGGTAAATGGTCAAAAGTCAGATTTACGTAAGGTACTTATCGGAGTGCCTGCTGGCAGTGTATTAGGATCGATCTTGTTTGCTCTTTTTGTTAATGATTTGCCTGAAGTTGTGCATAATGGACAAGTGATTATGTTTGTTGATGACAGCAATTTAATTTTTGTCGGACCCGTAAATAGCCTCTCCGCGTTAAGCGATAAGATTAATATTGACATGAAACAAGTTGTTAACTACTTTAAGGATAATTCTCTGTCTCTCAACAACGAGAAAACAAAAATGATAACTTTAAGTTCTAACAAAAAGATGTGCTTTCTTGAAAATTTTAGTTTTGAAATAGAAGGTTACAAGGTTATGAATTCCACTTCCTTAAAATGTCTCGGTCTTATTTTTGACAGAACTCTCACTTGGGAGAAACATATTGATAACGCTGCCAAAATTTGTTTTCTACGTCTTCGCTCATTATACATGGTACGTGATGTATTCTCTACTGACCAACTCAAAATTATTTGCCAAGCGTTAATTCTGTCCATTATTGGTTATATGCTTATGATTGTAGGAGCTACCCATAAAAAGTACCTGGCTGTATACAATAAAATAATTCGATCTGTAGCTAGGATGATCCTTAGAGTTAGAAAATTTGACCCTGTTGCTAAAAAACTAAAAGAAGATTTGAACTGGTTGCTGATAGAAGATATGTACGAATTTAGGTTATTATGCTTTGTCTACGGATCGTATAACTATAGTCGTATACCTTATTTCAAAGACTACTTCAGAACGAACCATAATGTACACCAATATGCAACAAGGGGAGGTTCTAAATTTTCTTATCCTTTTGTACCTAAACTAGATATAGGCACCAGAGTGGTCCAATATAAAGCTGTTAAGCTGTGGAATCGCCTCCCGGAAACTATTCGCAGTGCTGAAAGTCTACCGAGTTTTAAGAAGATGTTAAAAAAGCACATGTTTAATATTTAATATTTAAAGTGATCTACCTATTGTAAAAATTCAAAATTTTGACTATCCTTGTATTTAATGAAATGTGTATTATGAAAAGAAAAATTCTGTGACTATTTGTTATTTTTGATTTATGTAAAATTTATAGAGCGTAAGCTCAACTCACTCATTAATATCCTACTTAGTAGGTTGTCTGATGTTAAAATGATTCGATAAATCTGACTTGTTAAATAAAGACAGCAATAATAATAATAATAATAATGTCATTTATTGATTATACTTAACTACTTGGCTACATTTAATTAAAGAATAGTTTGTAATGTGTGTAGTTTATGTACAAAGAAAAAACACAAAAAATCAAATGCATTGAAAACCTCATTATGTCTCATGATGAATGTAGTTAAGAGTGTAATTAAGTCTCTCATCAGCATTTTCTCACGGCGCTCAAATGCATTCCTCTCTGTCAGCAAAGAAGCACCATCTCGCAATCTTAATCAGTTTAGCTCCGATGAGCGATCAGAAGAACCTAAGTTGAGACTTGAAAGAAGCTTCTGCAACTGATCCAACTGCCTACGTAAAGATTGTTGACGGAGCTGCGCCAGATATGACGTTTCTCTGGATGCCAAATCACTGCTGCTGCTGCTGCTACTACTCCTCTCATTAGTTCTGAATGGAGAGGATGATGCAACAGGGGAGGTGTTGTACTGGCGGTTATTGTTGTTGTTGTTGCTCACACGCTCTTGCTCAAAACGTCTGTTTGAAAAACTGGCAATAATCTATGAAATGAAAGAACCATAAAATAGATAGATTAAGTTAAGGCATGCTTGGAAAACTTTCAATGAAATGACTAAAGATGAAAATTTTTAATTTTACGTCTTGAATGGAAGAAGCGGCAGCGGTAGTGGTCGCTTCCGTTGTTGTTGTGGTAGTAGTCGCTTCCGTAGTTGTTGTGGTAGTAGTCGTTGTAGTTCCTTCAGTTGTGGTAGTAGTGGTGGTGGTTGTCTTATCTTCTATTTCAAATTAAAATGTAATCAATAAAATTCTTCAGTAGCAATCATTTTTAATTTGAATTTGCTTGCTTTGCTTAAAATATTACCTTCTTCCTCTTCCTCCTCCTCTTCAGATTCCTTTTTTTCCTTCTTCTTCTTCTCCTTCTTTTTCTTTTTTGACTTTTCAGTGGTTACTGGCACAAGTTCGAACACTGCGTAAGTTGGCTTAGGTTCAGGAGTAGGGAAATACTGGGCAATGGTCTCTGCCAAGTCGGCATCATCTCCGTTGTGAATATGCAAATGGTTATGTTGCTCAATAGCCGGTCGATAAGTTGGATATTCTGGGAGGCTGGGAACTGCAAAAAGTCTATCAATTTCGAAGGGATTATCCGGCGAAATAGCTGTGTTTGGTGGAATTGGGGCAATCAGACATCCAGTTGACATTGGGTAAGCTTGATATCCATTGTCACCATAATATGGCACCATAAACCCAGCAGGTGCAGAGACCCTCACTTCCACATTACGAATCACTAGTGGCTTTCTCAATGGGATTTCCACGGCTGGAATGTGATACCCATCTGTTAGGCCAACGTACTCTGGATATTTTGCTGGGGTGATACCGAATCGTAGGGATAGGGAATTTGCACGCTGATAAAAATTAAAAAGAAAACTTACATATAGCATAACAACATAGGTATTTGTTTCATTTTGTAGCATTTATCGCAAAGTCATGAAAGTACCTTAAATCTTCGTGAAGATGAGTGAAGTTTAAGTGCATTTTGGGGCACAACATACAATGTCACGGTCTTTTTGCCTGGCATTGCTTCAATAGGTCTCATAATCTCCACATCATAAACGGACTTTACCACGGGGTATGCTGCTGTGAAAGGCTGAGTTTTATAATTCGCATAGAAAAACCATCCATTAGTTATTTATGTTTATGAGTTTCAGAGTGTACATCATTTTATGATTGTATTATCATCTGAACTCTTGTACAAATTTATTTTTTTATTGTTTACGAGGCAAAAAAGCAAGATAAATTAAATTGTGTGTTCACTCACATTTCTAATCTTGTTCGTATTCTGCTGATTCTGGTTGTAAAATATGGGAAGATCAAAATCCTGTAGGAAAGGGTTATCATCCGAAAAGTAAAGGGCTGAAGATATGGAGACTAGAGTACTCAGCAGTAGAAAGAGAGGCGTCCATCCCTATTTTAATTTAATTGAAGAGAAAAATAGGAACAAAAATGAAAGGATTAAAGCATCATATAAATATAACCCATAGTTTTCTTTTATTAGTGCCCGTCACTTTTTCATCGACACAAGTAGGACTTTAACTATCTCATCATTTCATATAGGATGACAAAATAAAAAAGTTGACCTAGCACATATAAAAAAAGGAAAATGACCAGTATTTAAAAATAGAGTGGGTGGCTCATAATAGACAGTTTGCTAAATGATTTAATTATAATGTTATTAAAGGCTTTTACCACAGAGGCTATGCCTGTGGTAAGGTGCGCTATCATTATCTACTTAGGAATGAGGACTTATATGTATACGATAGGTATATGTATGTATCTGACAGGTTTGCCAGAGTTTGTTAATGGAAGCAACTTTTTTTTCTCTTCTTTTTATGAAAATGACATGATGATGATTACTCAATTAAGCACTATTGCTCTGCTTTGACTTGACTACAGATAAATAAAACTACTGAGAGGACACGAACATTTTTTCATCTGCTTCGTGGGAACTCGGCAGTTTTTGCACCCTTCAGCATTAGTACATTTTATATTACGGCGAAAAATTCTCAAGGACGAGGAATTAAAGTGCCTACTGTAACGTAACCCCTCCACTATATACACCATGAATGCAAATAGAATCTTCAAGTTAAAAATTATTATTATTGTCATTGTCAGCAATAAACACTACTGTCTTTGTTTGTCAGTTGTTGTTGTTGTTGTCGCCGACACGGTTTAATTGAGCATTTTGACCATATGTCTATTTATGTACTACACACATAATATAGTATTTTGGGTGAGTTACTGTAATTACAAAGGAGCAATAGCTGCAAACATAGCTTAGGGCGTCACCTTCCATAATTGAAGAAACCATAAAAAGTAAACAAAGGAAAGAACGGAAGGTAACAATTATTGTGTATGTTAGTACACCTTTGGTGTTAAATCCATTGTTATTTTACGCATTTTTTGAGTCGTCTTCTTTTCGCAGAGTCGAAACTTATAGTCAGAAACAAACTGAATTTTATTTGATTGAAGGTAGCCAGCTCACCTTGTACTAAATATCTTGATGATGAAATGATTTATTATTGTTTATTTCCCTATGTATTTCATTGGTATTAATGTAATGTAAAATTTGCTGTTCCTTCTCAATAATAGTTAAGTATCCCCACAGTCGTGGGAAACAGTTTGTTGGAATCACATAGGTACTTTGCTGTGGAAAACCTTGCTTTGCCTATTGCATGTGATTTGACGGCTTTTTGCAGCTAACTAATCATAATGCACTCCTTCATGTCAACAGGGAAGGTAAATATGATTATAGTTAAGTTTATGTATATATGTTGAAGACCACAATCTTAAACAGAGGACTTAATTCTTAATACTAGAATATGGAAAACTTTGAGGAAAACAAAGAAAAATAATACTTATTTTAATACAATTATTAGCAACAACATATTTCTCAATCTCAAGTTCCCTGAAGAAGAAAAACGGAATTGCTTATTTATTTATTTTTTTGCATGCACAAATAAAGTCAACCTTGAAAATAGGTGATTGTCAGATTGGATTCCCTAAATATTTTCCATCTTTAGCAAAACGCTTACAAACAAGAAACAAGTTTATTATCAACAGTAAAACGATTTTGTTTATGCCACTTGCAAAATATTTTTGGGTTAACGATTAAAGTTCGACGTCACCGTTGTTTAAAAATTAAAGCATATAATGTTATCGTATACGTAGGTTGAATAGATGGCTTCAATGCGTAAAAATTCAAAAACAATTCGAGCTTACCCTGATAAACGTCATTTTTAAGCGTCCGATCATCCTCCTCCAACAGTTTCCTGATTTCCTTCCGTCTCACAATCGGTTCGTATTGCAATTTCACAAAAAAACTTTTTCTCTGTATTATCAAACTCGCTTGAAACACTAGAGTACACTTTTCTAAACAAACTTAAACACTTAAATGAACTTGTCTTCAAGCAAGCAAACTATAAACTGAAAATGTGAGACGCAGTTTTGGATGCGCATCCCCTCACATCATAGAGTCTAATGAAGAGGTGAGAGCATGACCTATATGATTTTTACTTTATCACTTAAAAAATAGAAATGTGCATATAATGTGACTGCAGAAAAATGTTACTGTTGAGGTGCATCATCATATCAATAATATCAGTACACAACAAATATATATATATATATCATTTGCCTTCACTTTTTATACTTACGTAAACATGCATTGCATTTTTTTCATTTAAAGATGGAAGTAAATGTAGCGGAATGAAATGGAATGGAAGTGATGATGAGAAGGTGTACTATATATTGTACAACATTTAATTTACTTTATTTTATTAGCAGTACGAAAAAAAATTCATAGACTATATATGTAGTATATATGGTAAGAATGCGCGTGTTATATTGTGGTGTTACTGTTTGTTATGCTGTTGTAAATGAAGGTATTAATCCTGGGAATTTGGGAAAATGGCATGTAAGTTTTTGTCTGAGTGTCCCTTCTTCCACTGTTCCACTCTCGTAAAAAAACATCATGACTAATAAATGTCATTGAGATAATCAAGCCTTCTTCTTCATACTTTTCAGTTTCCCATGACTTTAGCACGTAAGTAAATTGGCAAGGTGAGCCAAATTGTAGAGTACGACAATCAACAAATAAAAGTAATGGGATTTGATAGGATGCTTTGCTAGACACCTCAAGAAAGAGCAAAAGATTGAAGTTAAACAGTAGTAAATTACATGTAATATTGGAAACTAGATACGAAAACTCCCCGTGGGGGTGGTGGTGCATTTATTTATATTTTTTTCGCCAAAGGTGAAATGAATGAAAGAGGGTCCCCTTCAGATGACAAGCGTGTGACAAATTTGATTCATTAATGAAGTCAGTGACAATGAATCCATCATTATCACTCAAAAGCATTCGGCGTGGGTGTTGAAAAAACAAAAGATATTGATAGATAGTGATAGAGATGTGGAGGTCATCGGCTCAAGATGTTCTTACAACGTGTGACCAAAATCTTCTCAAGATTAGCAGATGAATAAGCCTAATTGAAACCTTTTGCTTACAAATGAACATAGGTCATTTAGTTCTTAAGAATTATATAACATTTATCTTGTTGTATCATGTTACTTCCAAGCTTGTGTCAACCATAAAAGCTTCAATGCGATGCGATGGAGTATGAATTACTTTGGGCTGTGTGAAGTGTGAGGCAGAGAAAAACGATACCTCTTAAGCAAAATTCTCATAAACATACATATGTGTGTTTCCAATCCAACTAGAGCTTAGATAATATGGTCCATGCGTCATTTTTGTTTGTCACGATGTTTGTCATGATGTTTTACCTGGAATTAGAACAATGGTACATAATCCATAATTTATGCCAAAGCCAAAAATTGGCCTGGAAAATTACGTGTATTGATAATTTTACTGACGTTTTTAAAATGCATTACATAAGCTACCTTACCGTTTGTAGGCCACGTTAATTTTACTTTATACGCTTCAATTGTATATTATAAAATTACAATTCATATATTAGGGAGTCAAATATTTTTAGGAAACCATTTCAGTTAGAAGTCACTTTTTATAAAAATTTGGGTTTAAAATACGACAACTAACTCTAGGTGGTGTATCTTTAGCTATTTGGTTTACTTAAATTCTAAACGTAATTTGTAAGGCAGTATATATAGACAATTTAAATTGTCACAGAGAATAATGTTTGTTCAAACGCTTATAATTTTGGCACTACTAATTACTGATGTATTACCCTGCTCTATTAAAATAAAGGATGATAAGTCCCCCGACGGAATATGGGATGAAACGGAATTCACTCGAGAATTAAGTCCCTCTGATTGTGGTAAGCTTGAACTGTTTATTTGAAGCTGAAAAATTTAATTTTTTTTTTGGAGTTTGATTGAATAATAATTATTGCATATTATTTATCAATAAAATTCGTTTTCACATCAGCATGTGGAACTGGGTCCAACGAAGAGAAAAAAGATAAACCATGGAACCTGTACGTGCACTCCAAAATTTCTCCCACCACCCTTAAAACATGTACTGGAACAATTATAGCATCCAATCTTATCGTAACCTCCCACAAATGTTTAACATTGGAAGGGAAGGAAATGAACGTCTATGACATGTGGAGACCAAAAGGAGGTTCTCGCAACATGGTGGATACAAAGGACGTCATTGTCACCAACAAAGTAGATGAAAATGATCCCACTGGTAAACAATATAAAATTCAAGAAATCATTTTCAACACTCGCTATGCGTACAATTCAGCACTGGAGAGGTAAAAAAAAACATTTTTATGTAAAGTTTTTACAACATGTAAATTAAATTAAAAACAGCAATTATATTTTACAATTTTCTTTAACTTTCGAATTCATTTTCAGATTTTCAGTAAATGATGTACTAATTATTGTACTCGAGGAAAACTTATTCGCAGCCAATGCGCATGTCTCCATTTGTGTTCCTCAATATTCTGAAGATCTCCACGTACTAAAACACAGTGCCAATTACTATGGAGTGGGGAAGAAGGGGAGCGCGGATCCGCTGTTGGAAATTCGAAATGAGCTAGTTATTCACGATGGTGGTGCAGACGGGTGTGATGAAGAAAATGATGGTGACCAAAAGAATGATGCTGCTGTTCATAAAACGCTTTGTGTCAGCTATCTTTCTAATGCTCCGGTACTAAAATAATTTAAAAAATTATGAACGCTTGAAACTTTACAGTAATAAACTAAACCAATTATTTAAATTTTAAAGAGTGTGGAAGGAGGTCCCCTGATAGTTTACTCAAATGCTGACCGTTCACTTCCATATCTTGTGGGAATCGCCACGAAAGTTGGAGTATCAAAGGAGAATAGTAATATTGAGTTTTACGCTTACTTCAGTAGTATCATAGGTATGTCTAAAAGATGATTAGATATTTTTTCTTTAACAAATCAAACTCATTTGGAAACAGTAAAGTGTGCATTATTTTATCGTTACACTTATATAGCTTCCATAAAATACCTGGAGTATCATGCAAAACGTCAGAAAAGCAAATGGTGTACTACACCCGAGCTCAAGTTGAAAGACGCTTCACAAATGGATGACGACTCAAGACCTTGGGAGAACTTGAGATCCATTGAGAGAGACGAATCTCTGAATTGTGGTAAGTGAATTGTTTCTGCTATTAATTAGAAAATTTTGCGTTAATTATTGCTCATTTGAATAAAAATATTTAATTAATATATTATAGTTTGTGGTGAACGAAATACTAAGCAAGGTGGTAGGATTGTTGGAGGAGTGGAAGCCAACCCGTACGAGTTCGGATGGATGGCTGTACTCGTTTTTACTTTTCCAGGTGGCAACGGAGCAAGCTTATGTGGAGGCTCTGTTATAAATGACCGGATGATTTTGACTGCGTTTGCACACATATAAATATAATATTCAATCATCCATAAAAGATAAGTTTATTATGTAAACTGTCAAAATGTCTAATTTTAGGGCACATTGTGTTATAAATGATCACCAAGTAAAACGGGCAAATAGTAAAACTCGAGAATTTTTGATTCCACCAAAAAATATTGAGGTGAGTTTGTATGCTCACAAAAGGAGTGGGGATGCCAATGCCGTTACCAAGACCGTCGCAGCAGTACTTTTCCATCCTGGCTACGTCGCACCAAGAAGACAGTAAGAGGTTATATAGAAACCACCACCCTTATTGCAACTCTATGAAATATTATTCTAAAAATTATTTGTTTTTTTTAATTGTAGGGAATATTTTGACTACGATATTGGTAAGCAAAACCTGTCAAGGTTGCCTTAAAAAATGATAATGTCAAACCAGGAATGATCATTTAGCTATAAATGGAATATTTTCAGCGTTATTGATTTTGGAGCAACCAATAGTGTTTAGTGGAGAACATAATCAAGGGATCAACCCTATATGTCTTCCAAAATTAGGAGTCCATTTTCCAATTAAAGGCAAAAATGCTACGGTAAACACTTGTTTCACAAATAATTATGCAAATCATATAAAAACTTCTTAAGATAATATTCTTATTCATTAATAATTAATTATTGTAGGCTGCGGGATGGGGTCTCACAAATCCAGTAAGCTACAACTAAAAGTTGGTATAAATATTAATTTCCCATACCAAAAAGTATCTTAGAATGAGTAGTGTATTTTACCAGACGGATCGTTATAGTACAGCCAAGGTTTTACAAAAAGTGGGGCTACCAATAGCTGAACTTAGCCTATGCTCAATTGCTAAAACCCGTCTAACGGAAAGGTTTATATGTGCTGGAACCCTGAACATGTATAAGGATGCGGCATCGGTACTTATTTGCATATTACAAAAAAAAAGCCAACACTGCCAATAAATATGTATTACAATCAATCTAGTAAAATCCGTTCCCTCTATTTTCGTAGGGTGACTCCGGTGGACCTCTTATGCTTCAAAATGAGAAGGAACAATTTATTGAAGTGGGAATAGTATCTTGGGGTACTCAGTATTTTTATAGGCTTTCAAAATTAAGATTGAGAAACTTATGTATGCCCAAAATTTTCAGTACATGATGTGATAATACTTTTATTTTTATACAAAATTAGGTGAAGACGTTAAGTTACCTGGGGGTGGAGTGAAAACTGCGGCATTGTATACCGATGTGCAGGGTTAGTTGACTCAAGTTATTTTTATTTCTTTATAGTTAACTATCAGTGCTTTATTTGTCGTATCATCAATGATTTTCAGAGGTTTTGTCGTATATTGATTACCATGCCCATCGTGTACAAGCTAAATGGTGTAAACCCCGTCCACCGGATTAGAATACCTGGTAAACATTCAAGTCTTCCATTACCCCGGTGTGAACAATGCTTTCCCAAACTAAAGATATTATAATAATTTTATTGTCTTGTCATAAACAACGAATAAAATACCCAATACCCTTTTGTTAAACACCAAACATACTATTATTCCTGCAATAAAACCTTGATAATAATCATAATAATAACACGTGTGTGTGTTGTGGTGTACCAACTTCATCCTCATTAAGAATTCTTTGTTTTCTTGTCGTCTCTCTTTCTTTCTCTTTCACAACGCAATTTCCGCAATCGATAATAGTTCTTCTCCGATAAAAATCAATTGCGAGCACAAACTCCAATCTACTAATAGCTTCCCATATTGCGTGGCTTTGTCAATTTTATGTCTTTGAGTTGCTATTTTCAGACGATGAAGGGACATAAAGTGAAGCCAACCATTGCACACATTTCATACTACGACTACTGTTTGCTGGCTCATTACATGTACATTGTTAAATCGATCTTACTTACATAGCTACATAATAATACCACACCACAGCCGGAGACCACATAATATAATACTATAGTGCCCATTGCATGCAGCCATAAAACAACTGATTTTATGCATAATCATAATATCACGTTCATTACGCGTCATGAACGAGCATACGTGAATTATAGCAAAAAAAAAGAATTCTGTGCTCTAAGCCGAGACTTAGGAACTACGGACATGGTTCATGTTGTGCATTCAAACGTGCAATCAAAAATACGCTACGGATTATATACTTACTTACTTTTCTCTACCTCCACATATTTTTGTGTATCATTCATTATAATGAGCAACATATTTGAGACATGTATAATGTAAAGAATTTTTTTTCTTTTGGATTTGTCCTAAACATAAGTAGAGGTTTTCACACAACAACCAAAACCCAAAACCACTTTTGACAAGAAGGGATGGATAAAAAAACTCTCGTTCAACAATGTAAAAAGGATTCGCTTACCTTTTTCAACGCATTCCATTATATTATATATTAGATTTCTGCATGACGCTCTCTCGCACTACTACTTCATCCCTATGTCTTGTGCAACCCTCTCTCAACAACAAAACAAGAGAGCTACTACAATTTTTGTCGAGGAAAAAAGAGTACCTAGTAGTAGAAGTTTTTTATGTATTTAGTTTTTCATAAAGGTACTGGTTTGGTTTGTAATAAGTTACAACTTGTATATATGTATGGTGGTTGGTTTTGGTTGGTTTGAAGCAGCTGGATTGGATTGGATTGGGATTTAGATCTTTCATAGAAAAACAGCTCTAAGCTCATCACATAATACAATCACAATCACATCAGCTTCATCGTCATCATCATCAAAATCATCATATCTTCACAGCTGAAATCTACAACAGTGTAATGCAGTGTGATCACCCTGACTTGTCATTCTTCATTTCATTCCCCTCGATTAGATGAAATACATACATAATATTACTATGCATATTGCGAGTGGTGCTCGTGTTGGTACTACAGACGTTGGGAGTTTGAGTAGCGGTAGTTATTGGAGTGGTGTAATAATCGTGAACAGTAACAAATAATGCAAGCAAAGCAAATGAAATGAACTCTTTTTTATAGACATTATTTAGGGACATAAAAATAGAGAAATAGTTGTTGATTGCAGAAAAAAAGGGATTCAGAAAAGGAGTTTGAGGAGAGATATGCAGCTGCTGCTAACAGTGCTCCATACTAAAAATGATGGGATATATTTTTGACTTGCTGTCATTTTCTTGTGGTTTGTCATTTGTGGTCCTTGATTTTACTGTTTTGCTCTCACATAAAAATATCCATGAGAAGTAGCAGTAGTGGTTGATTATCTGTAGTAGAGTAAAAATAAAAATAATAATGCCAAGCCAAGCCAATGTCTCATGAGCCAAACAAGTGAGTTTTCCAGCTCCAATTAATTGAAGAATATAATATCAGAATAATGTGAAGTTTTTATATGAAATTAGTATATATTTGCTCTCTCCTCATTCCAAGAGATTAGGTAGAAGAGTAATCTTCTTTTCCTCATCATCAAAAAATATATATTTCTCCGGCTTGCTCGATGAAACATAAAGAAATGTCATTAATAGGCCCACGAAGTCACCACTTGACTTTTGGTGTTGCGAGTGTAGTTGTGTGTGTTGTGATGCTGCTCTACCTTCTCCATAAGACTCATGAACAGTTGGAAGTCACAAGAGGGGAAATGAACAAAATGAATGATAAGTACATAAGCCTCAACAGGCAATTCGAATGTAAGCGAATCTATATACTTTACGAAGGTTATTGGAAGAAGAAGAAGAAAAAAGTTTGGTAAAGTGAGGATTTTACCATTTAATTTTTCAATTTTCATATTACAGCTTTGTATGAGTACAAAGAAAGGCTGGAGAACTCTTTCGCGGATCTCAAAGAGAAAAAGTCGGTAATGAACTCCAACTCCGATTCCCTCAAATCAGAACTGAATGTTTTGAAACAGTCACATAGAACAGAAATGCAGAGGCTTCAGGTGATAATTTTATTAAGCAAAATTTGAATCTTTCCATAATGAATCAATCTAATATAATGGTGCAATGAAAATTGTTTGTATAGGAAGAACTGGATTCTTGCAGACGTCACGAAGAAATGGCTGTGGTTCGCAACCAGCCACAACGAGATGAAGCTTTAGCTCTTCAACAACGTGAACACGTTGGTTCCGGTGATGACAACTCCAATGACAAAGCCAAAGGGCATCCGTCCGACCATGATATTAAAGTTATTAGTAGTTTAAGCAAATTTGGTATGCATCATAGTAGTAATAATCACCAGCAAGTTGGAAATGTGATAAACTTCGTTCATGACAAAGGTGTTCCTCCTCCAACGAATCAACCCCCGGTAGCTGCTCAACCTTCTATGGATCCTAATCAGGATCCGGTTGGTAATGTTTTCATTTAAAATGTTCAGCCAAAATCCTAATTACTGATAAATTCATACAACGAGATCATCTCGAGATGTTTATAGTCTCTTGCGACCAAAATTTTTAAACAAAAACAGTCACGTTAATCAACCCGGTTGAAATACAAAACAAAGTCCGCATGTGTATATAAAATGTAATTAACGCTTCTGGTTGTTTAAAAAATATATTAATTTATAGTTTTGCCATATAAAAAAGTACATATTATTGTACAGTTTTTAGAAATACTTTTTGTACCCTGTAACGAATTATTGAATGTGTGTTCTTAATACAATGCTATTGTTCAACCATGTCATGATGTGTAGTTCATAGTTGATTGATCGGAAATGAAATAGATTATGCCATTTTTGTATTTATTTTATATGTGCGAAAATATTATCTTAATCATGTAGCAGTACATTTTTTAAAATTTTGCATGGATTAACATTTTATCTAAGACGAAGTGATTTATTTGCATTGTACGCATATATCTTATAAACACCATCCATACTTTATCAAAATCTTGTAAGACGAATAGGAAAATTTTCAGACTTGAAATAATCATTAGTTAAAACTACGACAATATTTGTTTCAAATTCAATCTTAAAATTGGAGGTGGACACGGTTGGACACGCAAACAATCTTGGAAATATCATAAAAATAGGGATGGGAAGTCCTTTCGCAACATTTCCTTCTCCAATTTGAATGGTTTGAATTTCTGAAGCTGTAAGTTTAGAGAACACGAAATCCCGTTACATAAAAATCATGACTAAAATTTTCAGATTGTCATATATTGTCATCTATTTAACTAATCATAAGTTACCATCTTTAGCATATCCTTCAGCACACCCACAAGTCTCCACCCTCACCAATTGAATTTCAATGGATTTAATGGGAAACTCAGACTTATCAATGATGATTTCTCCAGTGAATGGTTTTGTAATAGGACACGACACAGAATCCAGATGCCCATGAGCATGAAAAAATCCCAGTTTACTCCCCGCTTCGCTAACCATTTCAAAATCCACCCTCTTCATTTCAGCCGGCGCTAGCAAATCTAAAGGAGCAGTTAGTGGTCTGGAAGGAGCCGACACTGGGAGCCCTTCTGAAGAGCCATATTCAACAATAAACTCTGTTTGCTTTGCCATCGTCGAACCAATCAAGAATGACCTTTTGACTTCACACTTCAAACTATACTGAATATTTATGAAAACACCGTGGTAAGTTTCATAAAGTGCTCGATTGTTTCTGCCCCTCAGAGGAAATTCAAAAGGGAGCTCAGTCCTGCCGGCAGTGACCCTTCCACCTTTTGCTAACTCCATTTGGTAAGACAGTAACTGAATAGGTTTAACAGATTGGTAAAAGGCTTCAAAGATGCCAACAGTTTTAGAACTGAGCTGGAGATTAACCACTCCCTCCACCTGGAGCACAATTCCATCATGCTTCAAATCCGATTTTGTTAGAATTATTACATTTCCACGGATCGTTTCATGCTCATGGTATACTTTACTATACCGACTTAACTGGATGTCAACGGACACCATACTTTTGACGAACTCTATCTATAGTGCACTGCAAATTTATTGCACAAAAAAAAAGAAAAAAATGATGGCGTTTTAATTTGCAATTAGAGATATAACAGTTTTAGTTCAAGAAAGCAATTTCACACTGCGCGATTTTATGTATTGAACATGATTTTTTTCTTCTTATCTTTATTTGTTAGTATTGCTGGATAAAACTGGAACTGTCAAAACAAACTCCAGTAGTCTAGCAAAGTCATATGATGATGATACAAAATATCTTGCTGGGAATGCTACACAATTTTTTTATGCATATCGACTTGTCACATTGTATGTACATATCTCCTTAACATAAGCCAAATAGCGACGTGGGGGATCTTGAGATATCCTTTAGGTGATGTGGAAAGTATGGTATTTTTCACATGATGAGCTGCAGCAGATTATAGCATCAAGGATGCATTCACAATTCACACGTGCAGATGGATAAGTGCTTTTACAATATAAACATTCAATTGTTTGGAAACTAAAGATTGATTGCTTTTGTTAGCTGGAGGGTACCTTATTTATTGAACACTTTTTGAATAGTTTTAGGAAAATATTCCAATTTTCAGTAAACAGTTCGTAGTAAATTAAAGTTATTGTTGCTTGTATTGGATTTTGTGTTGCGTTTTTTTAACAGCAACGATTTTAAAGTTGAAAAATGGGGAAAAGGTAAAAGTTTATTCATATCTAATCCATGGAAATCAACCAGAACAATCTATTATACATTGATAATTGTGTTGGTTGGTGTCATTTAACTTGTTGACTTTGAATACGTACAGACGAGTGGGATTTAAAAAGGCGAAGAATTCGGTGAACAACTTGCGGAGCGCAGTCTCATCCGAGGATGAAGATGAGATTGAAACCCATTTGGAATCACTTTTGGATGATGAAATCGATCAGTACAACACATTCAAGGAGAAGTCCCTCTTGGAAAAGGGGAAGAAGGCTAAAGGTCGGAAAGCCAAGGCTGTAGGCGCTGGCTCTGACGAGGAAGAGGTATAAAGTGTTTACAAGCACTAATATTGATTGTCATTGATAAGTAGGTGTGATTTTAGAATAAGTTAATTATTTGGGGTTTCTGCTACTTGTAGGAAGTATATGGTTTAGAACTCTCATCTGATGAAGAAGGAGGTGACGGAGAAGGCCCGGGAAAACTGCTGGAAGACACATCCGAAGAAGAAGAGGATGATGACAATGACGATGAACTTTTCAGAGGAAATGACGCTGAGGATGGGATTCCAGATAGTCGTGCTTGGGGAAAGAAAGCTCGTGTTTATCACGATACCGATTATGTCGATCAGGATTTTGGGGGGATGGATGGAAGCGATGCGGAAATGGCGGAACAGGAAGAAGCTGAAGCAAAAGAGATTCAGAAGCGGTTAACTGCTGAATTGGATGAGGATGATTTTCTAGGACTTCTTCCAGCAGTGTCTGCAAAACCGAAAAAGTGTGAAAAGGGGAAGGAAGTTTTAAAAGTGGATTTTGATAGCTTGTCAGTCACAGAGAAAAGAAAACTAATCCAGAGGGAATGCCCTGAGGTCGTTCATCTTCTGGATGAATACAAAGGTACTAAGACAATAGACAACCTGTCTGTATTTTTATAATTTTTAATAGCATATTATTTTCATTGATTAAATTTGACAATGTGTCGCATTCACAGAAAAACTCACCGAGGCTGAAATTTTGAAAGCGGAAATGGATAGCGAAACCAACACATTTCTTCGGGATTTTTATGTCACCAAGTATCAGACTATTTTGAAGTAAGCAGATGTCTTTGATTAATAATATTACATCAACTGGCTCTCATTCCAGAGGTTTTTTTAACCCCCTTTGATTTTGGTTTGATTTTATAGCTACTGCATCAATATCTCATACTTTTTATACCTACGAGCCACGAGTCCCACAAATTGTAAAGGACATCCAGTAATCAAGCGGATTTTGCAATATCGCCGGCTCCTTGACGAACTCAATACATTTAAACCTGAAGAGTTTATGAAATCTCAGGATAAACCTAGAAAGTCCAAACTGAAAAAGTCTAGTAAATCCATAGCAAAGGCTGCAGAAGCTGCATCATCCCAGCAACAATATGAGCGTGCATTGGCAGAACAAATGGAGATGGACACCCAGTTACCTGCTGACGAAGACACAGGAGATGAGGAAACTTTAGAAAAGAGAGGAATCAACTACAAAATTGCAAAGAATAAGGGTCTTACTCCATACAGAAAGAAGGAGCTTAGAAACCCTCGTGTCAAGCACAGGATGAAGTTCAGAAAGGCAACAGTACGGAGGAAGGGTCAAGTCCGAACTCCAAGAACGGAAACAAGGAAATACGATGGAGAACTTACTGGTATCAAGATGAATGTTTCGAAGAGTATTAAATTCAAATGATTTTTTTATCATATCAATCTTTCTTTAGTTTATTGAAAATGGCGAAATAATTATTATATTTAGTATAATAAAATATACTACTTTTTTATCAATTCAACTGTTGTTAATCGACCAAAAGAACATATTTTATAATATCTAAAATAATAGTAATATGCTAGCTCTAGCGGGAAGCTAATTACACAAATTAAGAGTAACCAAAGAACTGAAACACAATTTCCATGTAGGACTCCATCCCAATAGGTTTCTCAAGCGGTTCTGGCATCTTATTTTTCTCAACACTTCTCAGAACATTCAGCGTCAAATAAAAGTTGTGGAGGGTGACCAGGCGCCGAAAATGCATGTAAATTTGAGTTTGCTGGAATCTCTTGATAACTTGGAGTAACTCATTATGCATAAAATCCTGTTTAGGCACAATTGACCAGAACGTATCATAGCCCAACAATTGATTCACCACGTTACATGTCGAGTTTCTACTGTAAATTGCCTTGAATTTATCCAACAATCTATCTTTCTCAAAGACATTTGCGCCTTTGCCAGCTACACTATACAAATCGTAATATTTTGACCAACTCTTCTTGTACCACATGTACCAATCATCTTTATTCAAATCGACATTGAATTTTTGAAACTCCCAAAAATAATATTTCCTCCATACATTAACCTTACCTAAATCTTGCCTTTTCCGTGCTGGCATCATCACTCTCATCTTGTACTCATGAAAAAGATCATAATTAGTTTGGATTTGCTTCGAAGAAGAGGTGCTGTACACCTATCCAAACCCGGCAGTCAAAATTTTATTAAAGATATTCTGCCACTCGGTATACATTATTGAAAGAATATTTTGAGGGAAACAACGAGTGTTTGTTTATTGTAGATTTTATTTAGCTCAACGTTTCGACTTTTCCAAAGTCCTCATCAGGAGAATTGTTTCCCTCAAAATATTCTTTCAATAGTCAAAATTTTTCCAGAGGAAATACCAACTAGCATCATGTAAAACTTCATTTTTCAAACAATACATAAAGAGCAAGTTTTGCTGATACTCAAGTACCATCTCCATCTCCTTGAACTTGAGACTAGCCTTCTCGGTACACATCAGAATGCAGAGGATGATGTAGCCTTCACGGTGACCATGGATGGAGATGAAGGTCACATTTGTATAGTTTTGGATGAGGTTGATGACTCCTTCGTTTTCAGTACAGTGTCCGCAGTTGCCCCAAAACATGTCTTTAATACAGGATGAAGCAACATTTCGCAACTTTTTAGGCCCTCGGCGATACTCTAGCAGAATTTTGTAACCTTTTCCATTAGCATTAAGGCGTCTGTGAGTATTTAGAATTTGAGAGTAGTTGTTCATTGCACTAATACCTTGAGGAATGAATTTGTATTGAGGAGATGCGCAAAGGTAGCAAAAAATGACGTAATTGAATTTAGATAACTTATCAACTTTTCCAGGTTGCTTTATTTGGAGGATAGCTAGGATAATAGCATCAAATGAGAACTTTGTCATAGATTGAAACGGAAAGGGGTCTTTCATTCTAAAAACCACGCTAAAGTAAAATATGGCTCTATTGGACGATGAACATCTTGAACCCTGTATTAGGTCCAGTAATTCTGCTGGAGATGTTGATATCATGTAAAATGCAAAGCAGCCGCTTAGACGAGATAGCTTGGAAGTGCTTACCATTGCTTTCCGTGTACTAGAAATGTTTTTGTTACCAATAAAGTCATATGCAGTACTTTGATGTGCTGCTTTGTTGCTAATTGTCAATGGTCGAATACGGTCTAAAGCTTGATTATTCCAGTTGAATAAAAGAATTTCCTCGTAAGAGTGAATTCCCGATAATTGGATTGAAGTAGTTAAATGAAACTCCAATCTATTGCAAAGTCGTTAGGGGTTAATCCCTCTGTTGATTCTTTGATGACTTGGCGAGGGATGGATAAGGATAGTACAAAGGTGTTAAATATACCAAGTATGAACTTCATAGTGAAATCTTTTTGCGCTGCAGAGATTACTTATATGTGTGTATATGATATTTATTACGCAGAGAAAATCCAGACTTCAAAGTGTCTGGAAATAACCAACGATGAGCACATGATATGTAAGTAATTAGCAGGGGTACATGTGTATTCGTGCTCAGACACTGTCAGTAATCATTATGGAAAATATGTCGATATCACGTGGCCAATGTCAAAATATGCCTAATCAAGTGTGAACTAGGCCAAGAACTTTTGCCGGAAACGAAGCTATTTTTTTTATCACGCAATATAAAACCAATTAGCAGCCAGAATAGGCATGCTAAAAAACTAAAAGGGTCCATCTTTTTGCCTCTATAACTGTTCATAATTTTTTATTCAAATGATACATTCTCTGATTTAAAATCAAAATATTTTACAACTATATAATTAATAGATTAGGTACCTAAAATGACATTCATTATTTATACAAAAATATTATCCACAAAATCTATTCCAGGAAACAAATAACTTGTATTTGATATCAACAATCTAAAAACTGTTTTAGGCTATTCAAGGTATTCTGATGGGATAATGTCTTTTGGCATCGAGTTCAAAAGTAATGGTAGCCACTTTTTCTTATCACTTCCATACACTTCAATTTTTGCTAAGGTTCTAGGAGACATACAAGGTTTAACAAAGGCGAATGCAGTAGCAAAGATCCACGGTGCTAAAGAAGTAATTGAAATTAAAAGATTGGTAAGGAAATTAAATGCTGGCTGGTACTCATTTGGCAATAATCATACTAGAAATTTCACTGTCATGTTTCTTACCATTTATGACATACAGTTTCCTCAAAATTTCTGGATAATTCATTTCCAGTTCTTGAAATCCAAAAAAAAATGTTTGCATAGCTAAAGAATGGAAATGGGGGCAATGTCAGAATTATGTTAGGCAAACTTCATGCAAGCTCAATTATCACAAATGTGTTAGCGATATATTATAATAATTTTTGTATGGTTTTATATTACTCTCCAAATGTGAGATTTGGTAGAAGCTCAATTGCTCCATGCCAAAAATAACGAAGGTAGGTCGATTTCCATTCTTCCTCACGTGATGCAGACAAAGCTCAAAGAGGTAGTAGGCAGCACGCAAGCAGTCCTGTTTCTTCCCTCCTTCAATCAAGTGTCGACCCCTCCAACGTCCCAAAGGAAGCCACGCAACTAATTTGTTTAAATTGAACATAAGAAACATAACGTCAGTAGTTATATAACAAAGTTGAATATGTATATGCCCGTTCCAATTTCATCCCAAATTGGTATGTATAATCTCACCTGGTCCTCCATTATTGTCAACTCCTCTAAACTGAAAAGGAAGACATTCGTCAAGGAACGCTGGCATGTTCCATTGTAAAATGGTGCTGATCTCATGATGCTTTCTCCACTCTAAATTCTAAATGTATATAATTTCAAATGGTTCAGCTTTTAACACAATTAAAAACACAGCGGCTATGGGACTGTGTGTATGCCACCACCACCTTGTAAGTCCGTATTTTCCCTTCACATGCATCCCAAAATACCCATATTATACCTTCCGCAGCATATCCTCAGCCTTATCAACATTATGATCTCTCGCTCGCAAAAATCTCAACAGTGTCGCATCATCTTGATGCAACTCCTTTGTTCTAGCTTGAAACTAAAGAAAACGTTTTAAAACTAAATTATTAGTCACTGTCAAACACTTCTTGTAATTTTTGAACTTTCCAAAAAGATGTGATACCATACGCATACCTGGTCTAATATTCCTTTCTCCGTGTCATTTTCTACCTTGATCACCTCCACCGTCAAAAAATCAACAATTTTAGTTCCCGAACTCATGATGAATGAATTGAAATTTATAAACACTTGAACTTGTCTTGTCTCCAGGAGCAGCTCTTTGCAAATGCGGGACTGATCGGTGAAGAACCGTTATTTTCTAGAGATTTTGTTGGGACTTGCTACACTCACCACTATTTCAACAAGTTTTGTTTTGAGACAAGATGTCAAATACCTTTCCAAAAATAGACTTAGACCGCTAGACTAGATGCTCCGCTAGAAAGTGAATATGAACCCTTTGAAGGATATGAGGACACTCAACTAAAGGCTCAAGGTTTCACCGTTCCACTTGTTTACAACAACATTACAACTGCTCAAGTTGCCCTCTTTCAAGGTTCCTTTAGATTTCTTTGACTCAACTCAGGCAACAGGTCTAGAAAATATCAATTGAAAATGAAAGCTAGCCACAAGTTAATGCAGCTACTCCAACAACTCCAAAAAGATGAATGTCACAATCCTGAAAAAATATTCTTGCAAAGTTACAGCAGCCCTGCAATTTACCATTTTTTACGAATTATTGACATTCTCTATTCTTTCAGCTAAAAAAATGTGTGTCATAGCAAGACACAGAAGATGGATAGATAGTTATTTAGTTTATATAGTCAATATAGTACTCATACATATACGATCTCTCACTAGTCTCACGTCTCGCACCCCTTTGCGGTCACTAGACACTTCATTTCCAATATGTTTTGCATGTGTTATTTCATTATTACACCATTTCATATTTATCCTTCATCCTTGAGGACAATAGTACTTAACTCATACATCGTCAGACTTTAAACACACTCACACTATGCATGAATACCTATCGCCATCGCCATCATCATCATTAACAAGTGAGTGTAAAATAGGATAGCTATACAAATGAGTTTTTCTTGCAGTATTCCATATTATCACGTATTAATGATCGCAACGTTCCTTAAGGCCCCCTTTGTTTCTCTGAGTAAAAAAATTGCTACTTAAATCATCTTACTTTTTGTTTTGCTTAAATGTGCTTATACGAAAGTAAGTACTATTGTATACTGACTGATGTGACATGAAATATTTTATGTAAGTGGTAAAGGCAAAGGCCAAATTGCAACAGAACACCAAAAGCCATTACATTACATTATGCCCTGTCAAGTCATTGGATAATTTGCAAAGCCTAAAACGCACTGGGGATGGGTACCCAAACGGTTTGAAAAACTCATTTTTTTTCTGCATGCATGACTCATGCAAGACTACCTGCTGACGATGCTGCATTTATCTTATTTAGTCAATATTTATGTTGTAGTTCATTCACTTCACACGTTCGTTAAGTTTGCCAGTTTTCTTTGTGTGATGTTATAAAATAATCGGTCATAATATAGCAATAACCTGTCCAACAATTCACATTGTAATTTAATATACTACAGTTAGTGCGGCATAGAGTTAACTATAAAGTTTTCCTATATCCGTATTTCTGTATAACTCCATAGATCCCATGCTGCTCCACGTATATAAAAACTTTGCAAAAATGTTTGCACAATGTGGGTTTGGATAAGTAATTAAATATTGTGCAATTGTTCGTAGCATATAATACTTCATCCAATACTTCACTCCAGAAATTGTTTGATAAAACTGCTGTTAATGACTGCTGCTAACTGTTGCTGATGAAGACATAACATGACATGAAATATTGGGCGTTAGAATCTTCTGCCTCTCCATATATAATATAGTAACTTTGGGTGATTTCAGACAAACCAGTTGAAGGTTGGCTAAATTCTTACGAAAATTAACAACTGTCACGTTAGCCTAGTCAAGTACATCGTGTAGTGCATGCAACAATTATTACATTGTGTAGCATTAATAGTTATATTTAATTTAAAAGTATCCAAACTATTTCTGTGCACGGTTGACATTTTTTTGGCACTCGAAATGTTATGAGATTCGCTGTACATGCTTTGCAGTATTACTGATGATTTTTTATTATCAAATTCAACTTGATAATGAAATCTTTTCGACTTTAAATTCGTAATGTATCATGTTTTTTGAATGGAGGCTCGTTCAAGGATTGCATTGCACGTCATCACATTGTTAGTGCGCAGTGTTGCGCATGTTTGTAAAGTGCAGTTTGTAATGTCATAATTATCTGCCATTGCTGTAACTGGCCCGCTCGCACTCTTTATTGCAATGTTACGACATGCAAAATTGCCTGTGCAAACCTAACTACGAAACAATAATAATTATGCATATTTTAAATCTTTCAAGGTAAGGTTCTGGGTTACCATCAAATCATGCACTATATATATAGTTTGGTTGCGAATCAAGCTGAAATTATGAGCATGAATACAAGTCAATAACAACAACAAATAACATTTTGCGTAATTCAAAATAGATATATCTATTTATTTAAAATATTTCTTTAAGTTAAGATTATTTATTGAAGTACAACACGGTTTTCTATTTGACTATGTAATACAAATACCATCTGCATTTGTTCGATACTGGAAAACCGGAAACCCCTTCTTTATTTAGGAATTAACTTTACATGCCTAATACAATGTAAGCTACCAACTGCAGTAGCAGTTGTAATACTTTAAAGAAAGGTCAAAGAAGAAGGAGAAATATTTCCGTTCAAATTATATAAAATAAATTTCAATTAAAATAGGCTACAAACAAATGCATTTCACAGTTTAGGAAGTATTTTTTGCTATTCAACTGTTGTAAGTACATATCTCTCATCTGCTTTTTTATGCTGGAACTACTTCCTTCAAAATTTTTGGTAGGGAGTCATCCGTCATTATTTCCATGAGTTTAGCATGCCAGTTATTCCTGTCAGAGTCAAAGATTTTGAATTTGTTCAAGGTTCTCTGGGAAAAGATGGGTTTGAAAAAGTTGTACGCTGTGGGAAACAGCCATGGAGCTAAAAAAATAGAAACATTTATGTTAAATAATATTCGTGTATTTTTATCAAGTTGAAGATGTGAATGGTTGTAATTCAATATTACATCATGTATATAATATAATATAGTATGTACTTTGTACCATTTATGATGTAGCAAGTTTTGAGAATTTCTGGGTAGTTTGCCTCAAGGTCCTTCAATCCATAGTATAGAAGCTGCATAGCTACATGAGAAAAAAATAATTGGACATTGCATAACACTCGACACTAATGTAAAATCATTTATATGCAATGAATAGCAATTTACTTTCCAAGCTGGCGCATTTATAATATGTGAGCTCAGCCAAATCAAGAATTAGCGTGATGGAGCTTGCATTCACATCTCTGGTACGTTCCGCAACAAGTTCGAAAATGTAAAATCTGAACTTGAGACAGTCATCCTTTAGTCCCTTTTCAACCCACTGTCTTGCGTTCCATCGCCCCAGAGGAACGTAAATAACTGTAAAAAATTAATATCAGTCACAAAAGGATTGTCCATGTATGGGGCAACGTGATTACAACGTCAACGTCATCAAATTGTCTTTTAAACCCTTGGCCCATTGATCCCAACAAATGACAACTATCCACATTGTAAATCTTTACAAATGAAAAAAAAATCACTCTTTCACTCTATCATTAAGAAAACTATAATTAAGGCATTTCCCACAGCTCTGATTCCACCTTAATGGACCGTCCCTTGCCATGTCTGATGACTCTGACTGTCAAAAATCAATTATTACGTACGCCACTATATCCCCTTGATCCGTTATAGAAACTGTGTGCATACCTCTTGACATGTATATAACAATGTCAGTTCACCATAATCTCGCAGAAAGTTCAAGGACATTAAAATTCATTGTTTTTATCACCATCAGATCACTCATAGTATGTGCCTCGTATTTGTATTGTAAAACAGCGAGGGACCCAAAATGTGCATGTGCATACGTACCTGTTTACAATAATCACATGAACAGCATCATGATCATCATCCTCCCATTAATGATTGCAATCATAAACCTGAATCTTTGAAGTTTTGGCAGAGAAAAAAACTAACGCTAGTTCAATTTTGAAAAACATCCATTCATTGTTGGATTAATACAGCACGATTGTGGATAGAAAATATCAAAGATACTTGCCAAATTTTAAAACAAAATCGTTAGAGAACTGCAGTTGAAGCTGCTACATTTTACATTCACTTTGGGATGTACGGAAGCTATACTAGCTTACGTGATTATTGTCAAGGTATACCAGCAAAAAATAAATGCAGTAAGGGGACATGTCCTACATGTACGCAAGTGAAGCTCTAGCACACAATCCATTCTATTCTAGCTAGTTTTTGCTGAAAAACGTGTCGCGTCTGAGATAATGAGAAATTTTTAAAGATCCCATATAATATATTCTATATATCTCTTCCATCTTACTACTGATAATTTTTTGGGGAAAATAATAGAAATCAAGTTGAGTTAATCGTAAGTGAGCTACTTATTTGATATGTGAAACATGTGTGCAGATGATATGAAGGCCTACCTGGTCGTCCTTCGTTGTCGATAGGAAGCATCTCAAATACAAAATCCTCCTTAAGGTACTCTGGTGGTTCATAGCTCAGGTAGGAAGCCACATTATTCTCCTCTCTCCATTTGATGGACTGTGTATAGTTAAAATTACCTTAATTATTTCAATTTCCCATGATCAACAGCTATATAGGCTTCCACAATAAGAGTCGCATGGTATAATACATAGGGACAATTGCTTGACATTATAACTCATAACTAGGAAATAAAGGACCTTCCTGGAAAACTACTATGCGTCTATCCAGGAGCAAAAAGTTATAACTAGCAGCTATATGAACAGGAAGTTTACAGTTTACTTATAGAAAAAAATAGCATTGATTGATGTATGCATGCAACAATCTTTAGAAATTGTTTGTAAAAAAAATGGGAAAAATTCAATTTTTCCATCAGAAAATGATTCCATTGTTTACCTTTCTGAGCATGTCTTCAGCACGATTCAAATCCCATTCTCTGGCTGAAAACAAAAAAAGTAAGGTAACGTAATGTCATGTGTCACACAATGCATAATGCACATGAGCATAACATTTTTATCTGAAGCATGGTTGGCTTGGCTTTGGCTTTAATGATGATATTGAACTACATGGCGAACCTCGCATGAAGCGAATCAAGGTCTCATCATCCACTTTTAAATCTGCTGTGACTTCCTTAAACTATCATTAATAAAAAAAACTCATAATGATATTTTTGAATTTGCTAAACGATTGCATAAGATCATAACATATAAATTTATTATGGATTTAGGATGACTGCTATACCTTAATCAGAGTCTCCTGCTCTTTATCCGATTCAACTTTGAGCTTCATTTTTCTAAATGTTTGTAAAACTTTGTTTCAACCAATCACTAAAAAAATTCACAAATTGGTATTAGTACAGTTGACGGGATGCGCCACACACCAATATTCGTGGTTTAAACAATAGTAACAATGCCACAAACCCGGTAAAGTAAATCCAGTGACCACTTCCGTTTCCACTTGTTATAAAACTTCACTTTACAACAAATGAGTGTGGGTAGAAAGTGAACTCAATTCAGTTTCAGTCATTCACAATTCAATATATTATACTGAAAATTAAAAAAATACTCCAGAAAGAAACCGGGAGTCTGTTCCGCAGTTCCAAACCAAAATAATTTGCAAATTGAATTATATTATCATCCCACACACGAGCACATGTTTAACTCCTTCGCTTAAGATCTCCGAGGGAGAAATGAGGTTGTTGGTAATGGTAATCCCAGTCGCTTATTGCTGAGATCTTCCGTCTCATCTCAAGTTGCGTACAAAGGAGTTAGGCAGTGGAAAAGTATTAAGAAAAAAATTGCACAACAATGCTTCGCTTGCCTAAACCTATGCATGCATCCTTATAAGTATGTCTGCAAGTTAGTACAATACCGATCTCTTTATTAAGGTCAGTGTGGATAAAATGTGCTCATTTATAGGTATACGTTTTCATGTTCCTTAGTAGTTAGTTGTGAGCCCATGTGTGTTCTTGTGCACATGGGTTGTAATGCAATGTAACAATCAAATTGTACATATGTATCATTTGTTGTAGTTTTTGTATGATTGCTTGCTTGCATGCATGGAATGAAATGGGAAGGAACCATTGACGGAGAAATCTTGTATATTATAATGTGGTTTAAGCAAGTACACCAAAATAATATATGGAGTATGCCAGTTTTGTTTATAGTGTGTCACGACACGATATTAAATGTATGTATCATATCAAATATCATATTAAAGGCACACTTTTTTTTTTGTAGGCAACGCTCATTCCTTTGTTGTAAGAAGGGAAGGAAATGAAGCGAGATCTTTTTTTTGCATTTCTTCATTCATTCGTCATCATCATTATTGCATATAAGTATCATGAGTAGTAAGCTGTAATAACACTTATTTTTTACTATCAAAGCAATGCAATACTGTCTGCAATCGCATCTTGTCTTAAGCATGATTTCATCAAACTAGGCAGTCTTTTTTATTGCTTTTTTTCAACTAGTTGCTTTCATATATAGTTAGTCTAAGGGCGAAATAAAATCCACTTTCCTAAACTGACACGGGAACACTAACAATAAAATTATAGTGGTGTGCTGTACTCCACTGGTCAGCCAAGTCACTTTCAAAGGGTAAGTCGTTTGTAAAAGAAAATGACACAAGCTTTAGAAACACGTTATACATAAAATGTTCTGCATTAAATTTCATCTTGCAAGATGCTAATCGTTTGATATAGTATAGTGATAAGGTAAACAACCAGTCATCCGTAAAATCTCTATTTGCACTTGTGATGTATCCACGCTTCTGGTCTGGTGTACATATAATCGTCTTGCATTATATAGATTGAGGCAGGGATTAGAAATAATGATCATATAACATTCATAAGTTAAATGCTAAGTATATGCAGCAAATTATGCGATTTTTTTTGAAGATATTGCAAGATAACTATTACGTATTTACGTATGTACATGTTCATACGTAAATTGATATGAAAATGTAAATCTGTAGGTTTAGCTTTCATAATTTCTTCACTTTCTTACTACATAACATCCGTTGAGCTGACTCATACTTAACATATTATTTATCTCTAGGTCTAGATCGTTCGTTTCACTGAATTACTAAGCTGGTTTTATAACCACATCGAATTTTTGCGATTCTACGTCCAATGGATTAAGTACGTACATATAAGCTTTTCTTGTGCCAAAAATGATTATTTCTTCAGTTGTACAACGTAATCGAGAGATGAGAGCATTCAGACAATGATTTTCAGCAGACACAAGTACTTTGACCAAGTTCACCAGAAAGTGGTTGATGAGAAAATGATCTAAAAACGGATAAATGCGAATCACTGTTTTTATAACCTTCAACCTTACCCTTTTCCTTTTAATGAAACGTAGTGAATGCAGGATATAAGGCTATAATACCAAACCAGAGAGTAATTACAGCTTTGATTAAGTCCATTGATGAAATGACGAACAAATACTTGAGCTTTTGGTAGGTTAATATAGTTTATTAACGAGTGTCCCTGCCCTAAAATAATAAAACAAATGAACATATGTCCATTTTGTTACCACCACTTGCGACTTGAGTTTAGCGCAGATAAAGTGAGTAGTTAGTGTATGACATATTTAAAGATAATATGTGAGCATATGGCAAATCAAGTGCTGACTGACGTAGTCCAAACTTCTAAAGGCCTTCCTGAGCGTGTGAGCTGAGCCATTAAATAGGTAGGCAGAAACTAATTTGTAATAATAATACTCAGCTTGGATTCACATGGGTTGGGGCTTGTTGTAAGTTGTAATTGGAGTGTATGACCGGATGGCATATTAACAACAAAATGATGACATGACATGATACTGTAATTGTACTACTCTTTATAAGGAATTAGACCGCCTAATTACTTATTTTATTATTTTTTTTAATTGTAATGAAAGGTTTAAGGGTACCTGGTAATCCCAGAATTAGTATACTCAAAAGTATTACGTTTATTACCAAAACACCAATTTGATTCAATTTTAAGTTTAATTAGTTGACTGATTAATTATTATTGCTACTTAATACTGCAGATACTCTGGGCGAGGTCAGAGTTAATGCAGTAAAAATTATAAAAGTACTTGATATCAAAATGGACAGTTATTGTGTTGAAAAAAAGAATGCACGTGTATCGTGAACTTATTGACCTGTTTTTATGAAGTTTTGCTTTTCATCAATCATTTACCTCTTGTGGTGTCATTGAAAAAGAAAGATTATAAACACATGTCATGTTGATTCTGTTTTTTTATAATTGACTGATCCCAAGAATTTTATTAACTTTAATTCCAACCGTGTTGGAAGATTTGTATTTTATTTTCATTGGCTATGCTGGTCGATAGGTGGGCTTATCTTTTTGGTAAATTCATGTCCCTTTTACAGTTGTATACATAGTTTTTAACTTGTAGGGATTTTATTATTTGTTGAATAGATATGAGTTGAAACACATGTACTGGAGATGTAACCCTTAGGTCTTGTGTTCAAACTTCAAGTTATTAATTTTTTATGAATGAGTGGAAAATTGTAAGATTAAAGCTGTGTATTTGAAAATACATAAGCGTAAACATTTTTCACGAATTTTGATACTTACATTGAAATTTAATAAATTCGAAACTCGATAATGTTGCACTTTCAGCTTAAAGTTTCAATTACGTATTATGTCGGCGAATATTGCATACATTTTTCCTTAATTTGGTCTGTCTATATTAGTATTTCCTTGTTGTCACACTTGTCATTCTTTGCTTCCCAGTCCGAGTAAAAGAAAAGTGCATTGCCTAATCTAGGACGAGGATGACTAAGCATTTTATAATACGAATAGTGCATGCGTAAAAAAGCACATTTCTCGAATTACATACCTCTACTTCTACTATACTGATGTTGACGATGCATTCGCAATAGGAAAATATAGGTAATTGGACATTATTTCATTGCATACTGGATTTGATTAATCTCTATGCACAATACATTCAACAAAGTTACATGCTTCGTTATCAAAGCTGTCCTTAGAATAAACCCAGGAAGTGCAGCACCCAATGATAAGAGATTAGCCTCCGAGCAATTTATGATTGTTTTCTAATTCTAAATCAAAGTAGCACACCAGAATAAGATGAAGTTATAAAGATGATGTGCCATGTGCCTTTACTTTCGCTTTCTTTTGCCTTGCCGCAGGGCTCATAAATTACATAAGTATATAATTATGCAGTGACAAGCCATTCTCAATAATACAAGCTTATGTTTGTCCGAGTGGAGCTTTAGAAGCCAGTAAACACGTTTTAGATCTCGTCCCGTACTCATGATTGATACTTTCGAAAATACGACGCAGAAGTATTAAGGAGGTAATGATAGATATGTTTATAGGACTTTCAGGATTGCATAATTTGCATGCGTTGATTGACTTCCTTTTTTGCTGCCTTATTTTGAACACATTGTATAAACTCGGTTGAGTAATTATCAACATGTGAGAAGATAGACGTATATAAGTGAATATTATTTATACATGGGATACTAATAATTTGTTTTGACTACATATGTCTATACCTTTAATGAGTTTGGGTTATATTTAGCCCGATTTTATGCATGCAAAAAATACTATGCGCATACAACTTGCAGGAGTGGACTTATGGTTGGAGAGGTTATTTTCCTATTGTAGTTTATGATTATGATTTTAGTTGAATCCTTTTTAAGCTAGTCAGCTAGTCATTATGTACGATACAACATCCCAAGTTATTGGCAGTCAAAATTTTAATAGTTTTCTTAAAACCTTTAGATATACCACCTACATGTATGTAAGAGTTATTATGTGCTTGCCAAGTATCATCAGCTACAATAACATCCTATTAAATTTTACATAACATTTTTACTGCTGGCATATATGATGCTAAGATTTGATAAAATAATGCCAATTTTATAATCATTAATTTTAAAATTAATAAGCATGTCAAGGTTAATACCAAATTCGGCTAAACATTTGAGTTCTAGCGTAGGTCCTTATGAATCTTAGAATTAAATTCCATCTTATGTAGCTTCACGCTTTTCCGTTGCAAAAACCTGTAAATATATAAAATTTAACCGCTTGACTTTGCTTTGCAACTGCGTAAATTCTCTAAAAAACATTATTTTTTATATGTGCTATATATGTCACTTTTATTTCGAGAAACCTTTCCTGGTTTAAAAATATCAATGATCAGCGTTCCACAATTGGGTGCTATTTTAGTCTCAAACATATATATATATTTTATTTATTGTTCTCAGCATACGCAAATAGAAAGGGGAAGTAATCAAAAGTAATTTACAGGATTTCTATAAGAAAGCATAAACTAAGCTGCGATTTGCACAAGTTTGCTTGCATATGCTTATCTGTATTTACTCATTTAAGTAGCTTAACATCGAAATTTTGTAGCACCAGTTTTTCCATGCTCTTTATATATTGTCACTACTACATATTTTATACATGATAGGTATCTAATTATTTACAAAAAAATAAGAATTTAATGAAACGAAATAAAAACCATATTGTCCCTAAGTATTCCTATCACTACATAATTGGGAAATTATCGTAGTACTACCAAGATTGATTAATAATTTCTGTATTCCCCAAAAATACATGCGCACACGAACGACCTTTCCTTTGAGGCAAATAGATTTTGTCATCGTATTGGAATATCAAACAACATTTTCACATTGACAATATACATTATCAATATAATGTATTCATCTCACACACAAACATATAGTGGAAAATATAACAGGATTCACATTCACACGGCATGCATACTACGTTAGACATATATAGAAAACGTCCATTCGATATAAAAAAAAAAGTGGTCGACTATATATATGTAGGGTATGATATATCTGAAGGACCAATTCAATGAGGTGTTGATGAAAATCAACTCTTAG
Source organism: Orchesella flavescens (assembly GCA_964034955.1). Taxonomy (NCBI): domain Eukaryota; kingdom Metazoa; phylum Arthropoda; class Collembola; order Entomobryomorpha; family Orchesellidae; genus Orchesella; species Orchesella flavescens. The sequence continues at coordinate 21,612,494 of OZ035957.1, read as the reverse complement.
GCGTTTTTATAGGGATCACAATCACAAACACTTTTTAACTAATTTAACATTATTAGCAGTCTTTGAGGTACTCGGCTGGGATACTTTTGTCTGGGATAGTGTTCCTCAACGCGGCGAGCCAAGTCTTCTTGTCACCATTATAAATTTTCAACTTGTTCGAAGTTCTGGGTGAGAGTAGTGGTCGTAGAATGTTCATCACGTAGGGGAAGAACCAAGGTGCTGTTATATGTTAGCAAGATAAAAACAGAAAAAAAGTGGGGGACATTAGTTTCTAATGCAAAATAATTGGCCCATGTAAAATAGCCCTCCCTTTAAGTTGGCGGAAGGGTGGCCCAAACTTTTTGTCTCCGATTTCGCTGAAAATTTGCGGGAATATAGAATTTAATGAGTAGATTACGAATCTGCAATCAAAAATTCTTTTTAGCAATATTTCAATGGAAATACCACGGGTTGCCATGGCAACCCGCGGTTTTTTCCCTCCAGGCGGCGCCACTATTGCTAAAAAGATTTTTTGATTACAGATTCGTAATCTACTCATTAAACTCTATATTCCCACAAATTTTCAGCGAAATCGGAGACAAAAAGTTTGGGCCACCCTTCCGCCAACTTAAAGGGAGGGCTATTTTACTATGTATAATGTATTATGTTTGAAAACAAGATAGGAAAAAAAATAAGCTTGAAGGTTAAGTAAATGGACTCACTGTTCACTATATACATGGTCTTGATCGTTTCCGGATAGTATTGTTCCAAATCGCGGAAGGATGCAAACATGATCTGCATTGCTATTTGTTACAAAAGAATAGCAAAAAAACGGAAATATTTTAGATTGCAAATTGGATTCTCTTTTTATAACAAATTGTAGTTTTATGCATTATTTGGACTCACATTCCAAATGGAGGACTTGGGAATACGCTAAATGTTCAATTCCAAAAATGACCACAGATTGATGATGTCCTAGTTTGGTAGTATTGCCAGTGATATATTCAAGGATGTGGTATCTCATTTTTTGAATATCTTCCCTGTAGCCTGTCTCCAAAAATTGGCGAACGTGCCAACGACCAATTGGAACCCAGTAAACTGGTCAACCAACAAAAGAACAAAATTTCACTTGATGTCACAAATGTTTTTTGCTCAAATTGCTAATGTTTTAATAAATTTCGAAATACATACCTGGTCGTCCCTCTTTATCTGGTCCGGTGTATTTGAAAAACAAATCCTCTTCAACAGGCTTGCTTGGTCTCCAGTAGAGGAATGCATCGATTTTAAATTCCTCTCTCCATTTCAAAGCCTAAAAAATCATTACAAAGGTTCAGTTAATACTATGTATATTTTTTTTGGCTCCATTACATTTTATTTCTCAATTAACCTTTCTTAGTTGAATCTCGGCCTTCTCTGGAGAATCACGAGCTGTAATTACAACACAATACATGTATAAGTGAGAGGTTGTAGATTCAGCATAAAAGTGGGCATTATGAGAATCCAAACTAGTTTGTTGATTTACCTCGCAAAAATCTTAATAAAAGAACGTCTGAAATGTCATCCTGATTAATATCCTTGATGAGGTCGCGGAACTGTAATAGAAAAAATATTTATTTTATACTTCGTTTTTACACCTATCCGATCCATAAATTTTGGGTACAAAAGTCAAGTTGTATAAATTACCTTAGTGAGTGCTTGCTCTTCCTGAGGAGTCTCGACACGAATCATTTTTCCAATATTATCCAAAACTTTGCGCTTACAAATTTATCACGATTATATATGGTATATCCTCTCTCTCGCACTATTTCACCTGTAAAGACAAATCCCTTTTGTTATTTCAAATTACAAGTTCTCTGACACTTTGAAAAGTACAAAAAACTGGTACAAATTCACAAGCAAAGTGTTCTGACTGAAAATTAGAAACCTAGTGAATTATTTTTTTAATTTGTGCCATACGTCACACGACTTTTATGAATTAAAATCACACGGAACGCTTTTAACTGGTTTGACAGAACATGAAAACAAGAAATAACACAATTTTCTATAATATTTACAAGCCTTTGGCTCCAAACCAACCACTTCTTCCTAACCACACTTTTACTACTAAAATATAAAATGCTTCCGAATTCTGTATTTAACTTGTTGTGGGAGGAAAAGCATCATAAGGTATCGAGTTTTCCTCAATTGAAAAGTACCAAACCAATGAGCTATATATCGTCATGAATCTTATGATATCTTGTGTAACCAAAGTTTTTGTATAACTACCCTAATGGTTGTAATCACCTTTCTGAATATGTAACTGGACTGAACTAGAGCTTGGGTCACACGCTATATACGATCTTCCACACCGACGCAAATGCTAAGAATCAATTATATAAATGTACCTTGCACGAGCATGAGTATTCTCATTAAAAAAGAAAACCGAAACACAGGAGATACATATTCCCTTTGTTCAATTTTTATAACTTGTTGAAGCAGCCCTTCTTAAAACTGGACACGTCGAAGGAAAACAATACTCTTTTCTTATGTCATGATCTCTGGACTGGACCATGCAAAAAATGACTCATATAAATGACGTTTTAAATGCGATTCCCACAAATGCCAATTATTCTTAAATTTAAGATTGAATATAATTGAGAAATTCCTTCATTAACGCAAATTCTGTGAGATACTACTACATAGCAATAACATGCTATGCATTATGATGGCAATTCCAAAATTGACTAGTTTCTTATTACATTCAAGCTGTTCCTCCGTAGGAAGGAGATTTGCAACTTTTGACTTTATATTTTATAAAATCATGTACAATCAATTCACAATCATGATATTATAATAATCTACCTACTCAAAAATTGCATGCTCATATCCAAAGGCTGCAACCTAGATCGTGCAAGGAAGGAGTGCGTGTAGGACCCCATGGGCGAGTTTTCCTAGCGTATTTACCAATCTACTTCGACTCGACTCGACTCGACTCACTACCTGTTCCTCCTTGGTAAGCAAGAGATGCACTTGGGATTTTTTGATTACGAGGTAAACTACTGACTGACGAGCTTAACCTACCGTAACCGCAGCCTATACTGGAATAGAGCTAGAGCTAAGTAGTACAAAACTTAGTATTCTAAGAATTAGCTTTGGGATCTATAGATTGTATATATGTATCTACGTAATATGTATTTTATTCCTTGAATCCATTCTAAATTGCCAAGATTTGTTTACGCTCAATTGCTACAGTAGTATTGACCTGGTCCATCATTGCCAAATACCTGAAGCTCTAGCTATACGTTCCAAGGTGGACCACGGGCTATTACGTGCGTGATGGGCTATGAATATGACTCTCTTTTATTCCTTAGTTACTAACTACATTGCATCTCTACATTTACTACAAATCAGCCACAAACTCGATTTTTTCCACACTGCTTTGCTTGGGTTTCCAAACGCGCAAACTTGTTCTTACGTAAGCAATCGTAATCATGTATGGTGTGGTTTGGGAATTCTCAAATGAATTTCTATCTGTCGGATTCAGTAATGTTTAAAATGAATGAGATATTGAGAAAAGGTTGTTTACGGAAATATTTTTTTTGCAAAAAGATACTCCTTTTGGTCGATAGAATTTCTCGATGTTGTTGACTCAGTATCCAAACGATACAATATATATTTTTATGATATTTTGCTGCTTGCTAGCACAACTCACCTGCTTCAATCCAATCAATTCACTTTACGAAACCCACTTTATATTTCTTCTTCGGCTAAAACCACCACCGAAAATCACGTTTTTACGTTTAGCACACGTTAAAAGAAAAGAGGAGATAGTTGTTTTTTTGTGCTCCCAATCAATCTCAATAACACCACCACCACCGTTGTGCTACGGATATCAGTATCCTTGTGAACACAGTTGCATCATCAGCAACAGTCTTGTGACAACTAAGAAACTTTTTTAACATGGGGCAACCATAAATTCATAAAAATTGTCGCTGAAAATAACATTATGAACAAAAAAGAGAAGACGACGACAACAAACGATGAGGACGATGGTGGTGAGGATAACACGATCACCCCAAACAAAATATAATGATCACCAACAACATCAACTAACCATCATCGTCATCATATTATCATCCTTCACAAAAGGGTGCATTACATGCGTATGTATAATAAATACATATATACAATATAGTACACATTTATTTGTAAGGGGAAGTCATGTTTACTTTTTTTTCTTTCCTCGTTTTTATCCATGCAAATAACACATTTGAACACAGAATATAAAGTGTGTGAAGCACCCAACAACATCCTACAACGAATAACATGTGCTGCTAGACAAATGAAAGCAGGGGCATGCAGTCCTTTTACCTTTAAAGATTGAATTTTATAGATAATATTTTGTACAAACATAAACAGGCATAATATACACAACAAAGCAAGACAATGCATATTATATATCTTACATCCATCATCAAAACAAAACGGGAAAGGTATATGTATATCTTTTGAATGAAAAGTGCAATGCAAAAATTACGCATGTGATGATGATGCTGCTGTTGATAATCTGTTCATTTGCCAAATAAAAGTAGGCGATGGGATGCGATGTGATGGGCAGCCGTAGTTGTAGAAGTTTAGTTCATAGTTAGTTGTTATAATGTACATAATAATACTTTTGTACTTTTGTAGACAGTTGTACATACAAAATACAATGTGCACTACCATACCAAAATATAATTTTCATATGCATTCATACATGAATAATGAGAAAGAGAAAAAACTTTCGATTTCTTCCAACAAATGCAAACACCACCACAACTGTTGACTTGACCGGCCGATCTCTATCAACAAAGTATAATATAATAGAATGCTATAATCATCATTATCCTCATTCCATTTGTGCGTAAGCTGATTGCGATTATCATATCATAATAATATATACTATGCACTTTTTTTAGATTTAGACATATATTGATTATATAGTATGGTTAAATGCGGTAGGGTAGGCAGAAAATAATAATAATTTTATAAATGAAAACATAAACTCAAAGCAGATCTTGATATGTATGATATTCCTTTTTCACATGCTGAAGAAGCATCAGGACCATCAGAGTTCACAGTTGATTTCAGTTGAACGAAAGTCAAAAATCCACATTTCAATGAATGAGAAGTATTCCGACATGAAGTAAAAAAGCTACTCTTGTTTATAAAGTTTATGGCTTGTTAGTAGGTTGCAAATGCAGCCTTCAACAACAGCATAGCATCATCCGATGGGGCTGATGATGGGACAAGTTATATACCTTTTCGATTAGCTTTGGTACTTGTACATTTTATTTAAATAAGTAATGTATGTCAGTATGTTAAGTAAAACGGTATAACAAGCCAAAGCTGTTGTAAACTATATAAAGTGACAAGTGACTTGTGGATAATATTGTATGATGCTTTCAGAAACTTGGCAAATATTGAAATGTTGCTTCGTATGCAAATGCAAGTCAAAGCCCCTCCTCTAGCTGGGTACATTAATTTGTTGGCAGTGCACTTTTTGCATTAAGAGCAGAGGAGATATATTTAAAAGGGACATTTTTTGTACACTATACACCTTTAGTCTAAATATATTTTTTGCTTACAAAAAACTGTAAATGTGTACACATGCATAAACAATGATTTGAGTGATGGACGGCTGCGGATGCTTTTTGCTAGGGAATTATCATTAGACATGACATGGGTTACAGAAAGATTATCGATAGTCATGGACAGTAGTTCTCATCATCACACTGCAAATGTTTGGTTTAGATTTTGGAGATAAAAGTTGAATTGGAGTTTATATTTAAAAGAAAGAGATTTATACAATGAAATAGAAGACGCCATAGCCATAGCCTCCACTTTTCTTCAAAATACAATGTTCATTAAAAACACAATGGACAATAATTTAAAGATGACATTGGCATTGTCTAGTGATTTAAGATTTAAGCCAGGTACTATAGGTCTTGGGAATATGATTACATCAACCATCAACCACTTATGATTTGATAATGGATAATATGCATGAAATCAAGATACATTATGACGTCCGTTTTCTCAGGAGGAAAAGTCTTTGAGAATGAACTTGCCATACTCCAGCCTCGTCAAAACAATATCATCTTAAAAAATATTCATATATACGTTAATAGATAGACCACATAGGCAGTTCATAGTTCACAATCATCAGCAACTAATAAAAGAAATCGAATAATGGGCATGCCGTTGTTGCCGACGATACCACCAAAATTTCACAACAACAATAATCACCAGCTATAGCCATATAAACCGGTTATGTCCATGTGCTTTACAGCATCAGAAAACATCCCATCAAATCACATCGATTTCTCACTACCAGCACCCTCAGCGACAATGCAATGAACTGCAGTGACCTTCCACAAACCTAAAGGCAAAAACTAAAATAGGTAACGTAATCCGATTGCAATTTTTCGCATGCATTCTTTTTTATTCTTACTAATCGTAAGTATTCACTTCAATTCAACACAAGAACAACAAAAGCTATAAAAAACGAAACAATGTGTGCACTTAGCTACTTTGGCAGTTTGATAAATAACTACCTTTACCAGCTAGCTTGTCACGTTCGTCTTGTCTTCTTTGAGACTAGGAGAAAGATACTAGTGTGTGTCGAGTTCGTTTTTTCTAGAAAAAGATTATATTACATACATATTATGGATCGTCTGAGCTGAATAGGATTCAAGTGACCTTCAAGTATTAGGACGAGGAGCCTAAATGCTGGTGCCAATTCATTGCTCTATAAGTACAATTCATTACTTATATGCCACGCATATTGCCTAGAACCATGCGAAACGAAAGGAAGCAGTAACACATTACATTTCACATTATGTTTTATTATGTGAATCCTGACTGACTGACATAATCTATCTGAATCTGTTACGCTTCCAACCATCATTAAGCTTCAAAATGGGACCTTTTTTTACTGAATTATTATAGGGCATTAATTTGTCATATATTAATTTATAAGCGTTGGCTCTGCTCTGCAAAAAACGGAGGCAGTGAAGTGAACGACTGCAGAGACTGCATTAGTATGTGTGCATACCGTTGCATAATGGTACTTGGAATGGAGATTTGGCTGTTGGCTGACCCTAATTATAAATGCGGATTTTAAGGTTATAAGGTGGCCTTATAACCGCTAAAGTATTGAACTCATATGACTTGGCTACGTCATCGTCATATACAAAATGTGAGTGAATTGTCATCGAACCATTGGAACAGTTTACATTGTTAATTAATTAAATGATGCACATGTGCCAACCGCGGAGACAAGGCAATAACCCTCTCCGCAAAGTGTATGCTTTGTGGGCTCTGCTATAACTTGTGGTTGTTTTTATTTGCCTCTCATAATTTTTTATGTTATGCTCACTCAATAATTATGCATTTCCTTCTTACAAATCTTAATCAGATAATCAAGTCAAGATCCTATCATTAGAGAAAAGGACATGCAAACCTTTAGAAAACAATTTCACATTGTGAACAAGAAATGCAGCAAATACAGCAAGATTCAAGATGCAGCAGCAATAAATCTGCAAATATTTTCGCGTGTGAGTTGAGTGTAAGTAATAAGCTTAGCGAGCCTTTTTGGAACTATAATAGGAATTGGATGCACTATGCACTTTCAGAACAAGTTGTATAAATGTGTAGATAGATACTGTATGAATATCATCATGATGTTTTTCGTTTGCTGTTAGATACAGATTGATATGCATGTTTTTTTTTCAACCATGTCAAGTTCAGCGGAAAACAAGGAAACCAATGGTTGGTAGTTGGCATACGAAAGGAAATGGGAAATGGTGAGCAAGTGTATAGACAGCACAAAATTGCTACTTTATTTCATAAGAAATCATATACAAACTATTCTATTCTTTATTTATCAGACAACCATTCAATTCTTCGAAGGCCTAGTCCCCGATAAACCGACGTTATGTGAAAATGTGATTAGTTCATAGTTAGTATTCATCCTCTGTGACTACGTTTGTGCAGAACTTTCCACTTGGATGCATGACCTGACCAACTGGGCAATTGTCTTGGACGTCGAATCCCTGAAATTGCAATAATATTTTGGACCGTCTAAAACTATGCTACAGTTAGGTAAATAAAGGGTTTAGATATTATGTCATTATTTGACATATTTTTACCGCAAACGACCAAGGCATTCTCTGCTTCCGTGACCTATTACCCATTTTTGAAACAAGTTTAGGTGATGTTTTAATGGGAAGGTCCTCTAAATAAAATACATTGTATAAATAAATCATTCCTTATTACATAATCCTCACCAAACAACAATTTCATAATAAGTAGATTGGCTCTATATTATACCGCTGTCATCATAATTATCTTCTTTCCTGATTATGTTTGTGCAAAAGTTTCCACTTGGGTGCATGACCTGACCAATGGGACAGTTGTCCTGAACATCGAATCCCTGAAAATCGAAAGAAGAATTAATTAATGCATTTCCTTTAACAATACATGTGTAAAGAATAAGAATGAAAATGATTTTCAATGATATTGACACGTACAATAGCCCAAGGCATTCGTTTTTTTCGGGGGAGTTCAGCTGCTTCATCTTCGTCTTCGGGAAGACTACTAATTGGTTCCAAATAATTATTGTTCAAAGTGTAATCATTGAAAGATTCCAAGTCTTCCCGAATATCTTGCCGAAATGGTAAACAATTCACAACGCCACATTGTATAATACAGCTCGTTACAGTAAATACAGTAAAAAAATTATGCATTTTTTACGTAATCGTTTTAGATGAGACTTTGAATTGAAATGGAAAATCCAGCTTCACACGCTAATGCAGAAATTAAACTAAAGGATGAGGGTTAATTAGTCCAATTTATTTACTCGTCATTAGTCATTATTAGTGACCACTCATTGTGGAAGCAAATACGCACTAATTAGGTAAAGACCACAAAGTCTTGTCGTCTCAAGTTTTGTTGTGTAGAAGGAGCCATGTCACGAGTTTAGAGTGCCAATTATGCGTCAATTTCCGACTTAAATGGAAATAATATGTGTTAAGCTGTACAGAAACTAGCGCATTTGTCTTGAAACATATTAGAATTAAAAGTAAACATATCGGCTAGCAATAGCAAATTCCAAATTAATAACCCACGACATTCTTTTGCAATCTGATTTTTTTATGATGCGTGTAAATACGCGTCCACTCTCTCCACATATTATAGGTGGTAGTCATCTTCAGGGGGTGCATACTGGCAGTGCCCATTACTGTGTCTGACGTAACCTGGAGGGCAACGTGCGTCAGGAATTGAGGAAGCTCCCTGGAATAATTAGAGTTAGTCATAATCTCATGGGATGTAGCTTTTCATTAAATCAAGTTCAAGTTCAGATTCAGGTACCCAATGTTGAGTTCTCAACTGAAACTTTTAGTGTTTTGCATAATATTATACTTGTATAATCACATGATGCTCCCTGATACCCGTTCCCCAACTTCCTGTCTGACGTTTGTTTATAGTGACGATCGCTTCCTTTCCAGTAAATCCGTCTTGAGAATCGTTCAACGTCGATGTAACGAGTAGTTGTTGCAGCTTATTTTCTACCGCAATAGCCACATAGACAACCAGCGCAATGACCAGGAAAAATGTGACTAATTTCATGTTTTCATTAGTTCGTGTAGGATTTATAACAGAATTCAGAATATATATATGGTATGTTGAAAACAGAAGTGTGAATGATCATAAGCATAAACTGGCTTGGCATTTATATATGGATAGAAAAAATACAACCTGGTTTACATTGCATAAAATGTAATTCATCAGTATTTGCGCTATGAAAAATGAGATCGTGCAATACGCGTTAAGACCATGTAATTTCAAATATTTAATACTTGCGGAATCACCATTTCACTGGAAATATTGGAATTGATTGTAGAAGCTGCATGCCCAAACGTTAGCTTAATTAGACATTATTTGTTAATCGTAACTAAACCAATTGGGTTCCAACTGTAAAGATTATTGGAAGTAATGAGAACGTCAGTATAATCTACATCCGCGCAGTTCATTATAATATGAAATGATTAGAAACGCAAATTAAATATTGGCAACTTTGGTTTATTATTTTTTTTAACACTTAACGTTTTCATAAAGGAACTTTACAACTGAAGTTAATTTACAATCTAAAATACTGACACGGCTTCGCTACCAACAACTAATAACCAACATTCTTTCTTTACAACTTCTTTCTACATAAAACTGTCCAACTGTAAATTACAAGTACACTCCTTGTAACTACTATTTAAAAGTGTGTTTATTTAAGTGGAGTAAAAATTAACAGTACTGAGAAACTAACTATGTACAATGTAAAATCAACTACTAAAAACTATTTAAAACAGTTGTTTGAATATATATTAAATTATCTTTGGTCTGGTTGGTTGAACTAAATGACTAAGTTGAGTATCAATGTTGCAGTATATAATGCATTGTCTGACTGGCGACTGGCTGAAGACTAAGTAGGTGTACAACGTGGGTAGATAATTTAAGATGAATGTCCATTCCTGTTTTTAATTTTAATAGTCATCCTCTCCAGTGTCCAGTGGAACACATCTTATTCTACTGCTGTGTAACTTTTGACCTGGAGGACATCGCGTGTCTTGTACGTCAATCTAAAATTAAAAATAATTTTATTAAAATGAACATACAGAAGGTAGGTGAGTTAATGTGTTTTGTCGCATAATAGAATTGCTATACTTACTGGAAAAGCGTATCTTCTTCTTCTTGGTCCCGGTTGGAATTCCGGTCTCTCATAATCTGCAAATTGGTTTTCATTCTCAACTTCGTATAAACTTGAGCCATATTGCCGACTCACTGCTGGTTTACTTTCCACAAAATAAGACAAGTCTAACAAGAACACGAGGACTATCAAAATGATTGTCCGGCTCACAAAGCCCCTGTTTATTTCCATGATGCCTGTAATCTGCACGAGAGCAAAAAGAATAGTTTGGTTCAGCTAATACTGTTTGGATTGTATTATCAAGAGAAATGCTGAAATTCAAATGAATCCAGGTAGTATCAATGTCCACCAGTTTATATGCTGGTTATGCAAATCCACATAAACTAAAAGAATTTATAAATGAGTCAACCCCATATCCCAACCAACCTTAAGAGAAAATTCAACAGCCAAATTTTATCGTGGAAGAATGCTCTTCGTCAACCCCAAACAAGTTTTTTCGTCTGCTTTATCGAATTATTCTTCAGAGGGAGATTGGTATTCTGCTTGATTATAGGGTTCTCTTTTTGTTGATCTTGTTTCTTCGTAAGATTGGAATTAATGGAAATAAAGATGATGCAAATACACGCAGATTGAGATGATCGTAAGGAGATTCCAATAATAAAATCTGGAGAGCTTTAATATATACTCTTTCATTCATTCACAACTTTTGACTCAGTTCCAAGAATCAGTCATGGAATCTTAAACAACTGGGGCTTTCGGAAGGCTACGTCGCTCGTCGTACCACACACACATACCATACCACTTGTCACTTAATGCACTCAACCTAAAGACGCGTGTTCAATGTATACAAACGCGTTTGGAATATAAATTAAGTGTCTGGAATAAAATTTTACTATTAATAACTGTTCCCTTCAATGCACAGTGAATGAATTAAGTTTTTTTTGTAGATTTATTTACTATATACCAGACTATGAATGAATACAGTTAGAAAATGACTATGACTCATCAATTATGTTGAATTAGAAGTCATGTTTTGGAGTTATTAACTCATATAACTATCATATAATCGCTTGAACTTGGTGGACGGCTTGGCTTTGAGTTTTTAATGATTGTCCACGTTTCTAGATAAAATCCCCACATTCAAACGTCAAGCGTATTTTGATGAATGAGCAATTGAGTAAGAAACTAACTGACCCTTGAGACAGAATTGAATTTCCGTGAATGCAATTTTCCATTCAACCACAAATAATAATAACACGCATGTAAACGCAGACTAAGGAGGACACATTGCATTGCCACAAGCAAGTTTATATTGCCCTTCCGTTTCTCTAGTTCCTCTTGTCAGAAATATGAAATACTGTATTCAAAAGTATTATATTCACACCATAACCTCACGTATAGACAGAAACCACAGGACTCTGATTTAAAAATGACTCTATTAAGGAAACCAAATCTTCTTAAAATACTTTTCCAGACCGGATGAACTTTATACTATGCACCCCAAGATTTCAAAGGAATTTTTGCGTCATTGACCAAACAATCGTAGTAATGAAAACGTCATTAATGCACAATATATACATATGCCCTTGCCTAAGAGTATACTTTGTCATTGTTTTACTTTACTAACTAAAAAATTCCTGCTCTTGAATAGTTATTATATGATTCTGCAATTCCTACGTAACATAGACAAAGGATTGCTCGGAGCGTTATAGAACAAACGTAATATTATTATTATGTATCACTATCATACGACAAAAGCTTGCTAAGAAATCAGGAAGCACGACACTGCAGATTTACCTTTAACAGGCATCAGCCAATCTAAAAAGTTTATTGACGTACGTACATCTCCACGTATTATATACTCATACTCCCGGTTAAGAAAGTAACCCGTTTGCCATTGTCTGACTAATCAGAAAGTAATGACAGCAGTTCTTCGACTGTTTTAGGTACTTGCGTATTTATATTTCTTACAAGGCAAACCCAAGGCGAACTCCGTTTGTATTATAAGATGAGCCTTGCACTGACGAAGATGAACTTTAAAATGAATATATGAGTCACAGCTCCGAGGGAGCAGCCTAAAAGAAACTTTGATTACTTGGTAAAGGTTTATTTGAAGATTTGTTTTCAAAAAAGAAAAAGATTGACCAATAGCAAACCAACCATTTTCTTTCTTTGCACTACCTTGATCTTGAATGCCGTCGTCGTGAATCATATCATCATAAAACATACACAGACACAAACTTTTCCTGAAGTGGTTGCACCGCACCGTCACCACGACCAAAATGGTAGAAAACCGGACTTGGTTACTGTAAGAGGTTTGAAAGCAAGTTAATGTACATGAATTCAAGTAGCTTTTAAAAATAATTATTATCTCTCATCAAGTAAATAATGTTATTGGATTGTGTTAATGATATACATTTTATGATTCAACTATACATCTCCTGGCTTGGCTTGAAGTCAAGAAAGTTGAACATTATATATGAACCAGATCCATAACAATAATCATCATAATTGATAATAGGGACGTGTATGAATCGAATCATAGTAATAACGCAACACGGATTTCATTAAGCTGAATATGAATGGCAGTCGCAGTATTTCTAATGTAAGGTAAGGTCAAGTGTATCAGAGGAAGTGTAAGTGTAGGAGCCAAAGCAGGATGTGCATTTTTTTAAAAAGAAAACAGCAGTGTCTGCTGTTCATTTCCTCATTGTGTCATTGTTAAGTAAACGATGGTGGTTAATAGTGATATCATCTTTAAAGAATGTCGCTACTTTACTTTACTTTACTTTATGATGTAAACTATTGAAGTACAAAGCGGAAGGTGTTAATATGTACAATGTTTGAAACGGGGGAAACTCCTTTCTTTTAATAAGATAAAATCGATAAACGCATTGTAAAAACTATGCACATATTTGACATATTACTAACTTCAGATGGTAGTAGATGTTATCTACTACAAATGTGCATGACTAATCACTATGTAAGTATCATTGAAGAGATTATAGGGACCTCCATGATAAATCTAGAGGCGACATGGTCGTCATCTTGAACTTGGGGAAAACCGTACATCAAAACACGATTTTGTAGAACTATGAGTTAGTCAAGACGCAGATGAAATGGGATACAAACATACATGTCAGTGAACTATAGCATCAGCGATATAAAATTTCAATGGTTTGATAGATGCAATTGTACACTTAAAGATGTGCATATCCCACGTGGTTATTTTGGGTAATGGCTTACATTCCTGCTTTCTACCAAAGGTTTCTTATACTCTGGTATAAGTATCTGGTTAGATTGCTGACGATAAAAATAAATTGTTGTCAATTTTTTAAATTTTCACTTGACATCCATGCTATCAAATTATCAAGGAGGTTGAAGAAATATTCCTTGAAACTCCTTGGAAAATATTTCTTTACATCTGAAACATGCAATTTCATCACCCCGAGTTAGATACTAGAAAAATTTGATTTATGCTTCATTAAAAACAATCCTGGAACAAATTCTGTAGAATAAAGTCTGGAAATGCCTGTCGTCTATGCACGGCAGGCATTTCAATACATCACACACTAATATGAAAGATTTTCAACAGCAAAATGGCAAGGATATGCAAACACCAATAAATCTTCTTGTATGCAGCGTACCACAAATTCATTTACTCTATACGTATTTTAAGTTTTTAAGGTTAAATTACAAAAGCGTGCATGTAAATAAACATAAGGAATTTACAGCTGCAACCGATACCGATGTTATTAACAAATTCTGATTATGTATATATATTTAAAGAAATAAGAATAAGTCATTATAACAGGGTTGAAGGTTTCTCAATATAAATGAAAGGTGTACACTGAATTCTACTCTATATAAGTATGTTTATAGAATACATTACTTAACAGTACGAAACATAACCTGTATAAATATTCCTTGTTTTAAAAAACGACGAGTATTAATACACTCTTCACTCGGTAAATCTATAGATTATTGTATAAACGCGTGCATATGCACTATAAGTAAAAAAAAGTCAGGTACAACAAGGTACTTTTAGCATTTTTTCATGCCAATGCATTCTGAAGGCATTGACTCCTCTGGGATGAGCTTCCTCATTTCTGCAATGTATTTGCCTTTGTCACCGTTGAAAATGTGGATTTTGGACAGCGTATTCCCTGTGAATACCGGGCGCAGGAAGTTAAACACGGCTTGAAACAACCAGGGAGCTGAAATGCATTTACAAAATTCAATCTTAATCATCCAATTAACCGCAATATTATTTATGGAGGAAATTCCAACAAAAATATCATTAATAATGTGTGAATTATTCTTTTACCATTAATTACATAGGCAACTTTCAGAATTTCAGGATAGTTTTGTTCAAATGTTTTAAATGCAGCATAAAAGACTTGACCAGCTATGAAATTAAAAAGAAATAAACCTTGATCAGCTTTAAATTTTCCTTGTTTCAAGGTGTTTTTTTGTACATATTTTGTCTAGACTTGCTGACGCAAATTCCAGTATTTCACATACTTTCCACGTGTGCCACATTCCAGTAAGATAATCCAGCTTGATCCGCAATAAAAGTCATTTTCCCATTTCTACTGTTTTTAATGTAGTACATGATATTTTCCAGCATGTAGTAAGTATAATTGTAGCAATCTTCCTTTAAGCCCAACTCTAGCTTTTGTCTTGTATCCCATCGACCAAATGGAGCATATACCACTATAGGAATTAATCAACAAAAAATAATATTCATGGACATGTGCTCAATAATACTTTGTTTTGTTGTTTTTCATGCATTCACCACCACCAACTTGCTGTCAAAAAAATGCGAATGGGCTAAGGTAAACCACGTATAACAATAATAACAAAAAACAATGTATTCCAAATTTCCAATCCATCAGGTATGAGCAATAATAATAATAATAATTTTTATCAAGCACCTGCAGAGCCTTCTTTATCGAGACCGGTGCATACGAACGGACTATGATCTTCAAATTTAGGGGATGAGGGCTTCCATTGAAGATATACTGTGATGTTATTTGCCCTTCGCCATTCTATACTCTGAAAAGGCAAGAAACTATGCTTAGGTATACATCCTTTGTGCAATAATATGTGCGTGTAAGCAAAACTGCTTGCTTCTCCCGGTTATTTAACAAATTAATTGGTGGATTAGAGTTTACGTCGATTTGGGGAATTTCCAGAATGCGATTTTTTGTTATGTGACCGTATCAGATAATTTATTTTCCCTATTCCTTCTCCGATAAAAACACCAACTTGCTTTACAAAATCGTTGCTTATGCTTGTGCAATTTCATACACATAACAGTTGATGAAGGTGCTTCAGTCAGTAGCATTACTCTTGAAATATGTATTCATTTAAAAATCAAGTTTCTTGCTTCTTTAGATCAGGATGTGCAATAATCATTGCAGCACCTCGGTTAGGTAGCTGTAAACCGTGAGAAATTTTGCTAATTCATATCATTCTGGTCCCCATAACATGATTCAAGAAAATATAGGTACAAAACTTGACTTGTTTCTCATAAGAAGGAGAACTAACCCAATCACAAGGGAATCATGCTACTAATCATTTAAGAAAAATGTGATAATTACCTTTCTAAGCATTTCCTCAGCTTTGTCCAGGTCATGATTTCTGGCTAAAATAAAAAAGAAATTATGAGATAGTTTTGTAGCAATAAAAATGGATTGCAACCATTTATTATCTACTTATAGGGTTTACATCAAGCGTAAAGTAAAATTATTTCTTGACGGTAAAAAACGGTAAAAATGGGGTTCTTGAATGTGTTCAATGTCAAAGCGTAGGTAGATAAATTATTAGCATTACGTAGGTAGTTAAATGCAAAGAAGACGAGATGCGAGAGTAAATATTTGGTGAGTATATAACTTCAATATATACCTCTTAAGAATCTTATCAATGTATAATCATCCTGGTCCAACTCTGCCATTTTGGTACGAAACTGTAAAGCAAACACACAAAAAATGTTGAGCATTAATGACAGTTAATAGTTGAGGGGGCAAAAAGTGCATTGGGAAGAGGAAGCCACTTCCTTCTTGGTAATTTGGTCAATAAATGCATACGTCACTTCAATGGAGCCGGAAGTCTATAGCCTTCAGCACAACTTTTTTTTACTAGTCATGAAAAACCAGTAAACTTCTAATATTTTCCTTACCTTATCCAAAATTGCTTGTTCCCGTTCATCCGTTAGATTAAACATCTTTGCGAATTTTAGATGATTCAAAAACTCTTTTGTTGAAATTCACAGTATTTACTGAAGCTCAGTTTGCTTCCAATACGTCTTCTTATTAGATACTATTCACTTCTCAATTTGTGTTGAAAAGTTGAGGAAAACCCTGGAAAAAATATAGTTTTAATCACTGGAATAGATTAAAAATATTAAATCAAATCACACGTGTGGCAGGGCATGACATTGGGGTTAATAATTCCACCTCAAAAACAAATTTTTACGAATTAAACCAGATTCACAAATTAAAAGAGTCGCAACCCTCGTGAAAACAAACACCAACTAACTAACTGATTGGAGAGTACACTCGCAAAAATAAATTTCATTTGGAAGATTGAGACATCCTCAATATGCAAAAATCAACTTGATCAGATAGCAGATCATGCATGCATTTAGTGAGTATTGTTACGATACTTTAAGCTACGTGCGATGAAGGAGTCCAGCTTCAAATAATGAGGGTGAAACAAGGTTATTGCAATCAAAACCATTCATATATAAAAAAAAACTTAGACAAACCACCGCAAAGTTAACTGGTAAAGTATTTGCTCATCCTATCCTACTTTGGTATAGCCTAGCCTGATTTTATTATATATTATTACATACATAGTTTTTTGTTACGAGCTATACACAAGTTAAACAGGTAATTGTTTTATGTCATTTACTTCTATATGATATGAGGTATACCTTCCATATATGATTCTTATTGTCGCAATTTCTTGCTGTCCATGTCATGTCCATGAATTTAGTGGTTTGGGGGTGCAAATGGTAAGATATACCTAGTTGAAATCGCCTTGCTTGCATGCAACTATTTAGGTCGAATGTTGTTTACGCTTACGATGCACCTTGCCACTTGCATCAAAACAAGCAAGTGAATGAATACAAAATGCAAAATGGAAGGGTTATCCAACCTAATATAATATCATATTATCACTGATTGAAATTGTCTGTATGATATCCTTCTTAAAGCACACATACACCCATTTCATTGTATCCTATTCTTTCCTATTATTATTATAACCATTCTATAAAAAGAAACCATAGTTAGTTATGGTGTAATTACTAGAAAAATTTATTTTAACTTCCTTACTTTAACGAAGCTAATGGTCCAAAAGGCTTTCCATTGAATTAGCATGTACAACCAGTTCAAGGGGTGAATTGATGCACTGCTCTGTAACGTTGGAACAAAGATGCAGTGAAGCAGCTAGTGGTAGTTGAGGAATTGCTAATGATGAATTGAAGTGATGATGACTCTCTGAAGGTAAACGAGTTACAAGTTGGAAGAGGATGTATGATGGTCGTGTGCGGATCGAGAGCTCTAAATTTTTTAAAGAGTTTACTTATTGAAGCACAAACTGAAAATGAATCAATTTATTGTTACCAGCTATATAGTACTGACGATGAACATGTTTGAGTTTGGTTTGTATGTAAGCATGGCATGGAATCTTCCATCAAAATCTACATTTGGGTTCATGTACTCACGTGAGTGAGAAAGCGCATGTCACTTTTTTACAAACATAATATATGAGAGCTTTCTCATAAAAATTAAGTTTAATTTCCTACAAAGATAATATATCGAGTTTATCAATCTTTTTTACTTTCCAGAGTGGGCTCGAAAAATTCACTTCATGACTAGAACAAAAAATGTGCCTCTGTTGATGTTTAGTTAGCTTACATTTCTTTGTGTGGCTAACATATTTCTTACTCAAGTTGTTTACAGAAGCAGAGGGTTGGATGTTGGATTGGATGATAAGCAAGCTGAGTTGATGATGATAAGAGAGAATTTGAGTGCCAAGTTCGAGAACTAGACATTATAAAGTTGAAGTGCTTGGTATTTGTATACCTTACTCCGCATTAAAAGGTTCATCATACTATTTTATACTCTTTCTTTCCGTCTGATAAAGTGACCCCTACATGACCCACAAATCCCAAAAAATGCTGGAATTTGTTAGCTCAACAATTTTAAATCCAGAATAAACGCGTTGCATGTTTAAACTCTCGTTAAATATGTGCTGTTTTGTCGGTTTGATTATGATATTATGAAAAAGAAAGCGGAATGTTGACTGTTGCCTATGTAAGCAATTGCTTATCATGCGGCTGTTTGAACATAAGCGATCAGTAATTTTTTAAGTCAACTTGTGGATGGAATTGATTAGAGTTGGAGTCTCATGAATGACCAAGGTTTATAAGATTTTGTTTTTTTTTTGGTAAATTTAGACACGAATGCTATGCCAGCAATAGAGCTTCGTGCATGACGAAACCGAGCTAAAAATGGATCTGCGATTAGGTTCATCTTTCGTATAAGAGTCTTAAAACATTTTATTTTATGGCATGAAATATACTGTCATTTCATCAGTCAAGTTTAGGAGTTTAAAATACTCGTTGTTGTGATACGTGTTGGTTAACAAACTTATTTCATAGTCCAATTAAGTTATGCAACTTTTGATTGAACATTATATTCGCTTTATTTAGGCTGGTTGGGGCTTATAAGACTAGTATTAAAAATTGTTGCATTTATATAAGAAAAGCCTTGTTCTAAATTAGTTCATTAGTGCATTCAACAAAGAAGTTTTCTTAAGTTGTTTGTTCCTGTAGATTTGAGACTCAGATCATTAAATGATATTACAACAATATCTGGGATATTGTTTCCGTAATATTTCTTATTCCTTGTTTAAATCCTTATTCGCTGGCTAGTTGGAAGTTGAAGGTACGCTAAAATACGCATCGAATGCAATGGCAATATACAAATGTACGTATGTACTTGTCAACAAATGTGTGTTTATCAATTGCGAGCAAAAAAAGAACTGAAATAAATTATACGTGCATATACGCGCATTGTCACAGTAGAGAGTGTAAAGTTTAGTATAAAATGCATGTACATAACATACTGAGTATTTGAAGTATACGGTATTTCTTTAGTCAAATTCAATCCATTTGCTCAATATATATCCACGTGTATTTGGTGTGCCTGCAGGCTGCTTATTGCTGATTACGATCCCATTTGACCTTAGCCTTTAGCCTCAACCCTTGTTTGTTACAGCATATCTCTCTATATACAAAAATGTCTTTGACAGCAAAACTTTAGTTTTGGTTGCAGCATATAAGCTTTGGCTGTACTCTGAACTGCACTCTTGAGTGTGTATCGATCTGAAACATTTTCATTGCATTATTGAAGGGTCCCTATGCATAAAACCTGCATATTTTTACATTTGTCTTATTTACAACACCGGAGTCAACTAGAGCGTCTTCTTCAGCTCTGGCTCTTAAGTGCCCATCCTGCTCAGGTACATACTTTTACTCTCTAAAAATAACATAGCTGTAATAAAACCTTTCTCCTACGAAGTAGAATGTACTGTTATTAAAAATCAATCTTAAAATGGGCGATGGGAATTAATATGAGTGCTCATGCTCGTTCATTCAACTCAATCCATGAAGCAAGCAAACTCTCTGTGAAAGGGCTCTTCTAAATCGGGTCAGTACAGTGTACAGGCTGTTCACACTGTTGTGAAGAGGTTTTATGGATAAATTTTGCAACAATTTTTTTGAGGATATATAAATTTTCAAAATAAAAATGAGAGAATACGTTCCACTGGGGACTCCCAATGCTTTACAATTGCTGGTACTACTATCAGCATTTAGGGAGGTTTTCAGTCTTCATAACGCTAATCAAACAGATGAAGAGCACGAGCATAGTCTGGATACATGTAACGATTCAGAGTTGTTTCCGGATAATTCGGACAAATGGCTACGAGCGGTATAATTTTTCCAAGTTGGAACTGATTAATAATTAGATAATAATAAATTTTTATTGAAAGTGAACCGATTATATAGTGACTATAGTTGACCTACAATAATGTTAGGTATGATCACCACAAATATTAACAAATCAAGTAAACCCTTTTGTTTGTCTGAATACCCACAGCCTGAAATCATAGAGAAATATGGATATCCAGTTGAACTTCACCATGTCACTTCCGAAGACGGCTATATTCTAGAGTTTCATAGAATACCTTGGAGTCCTGCTCAACCCCAAGGGAGAGGGCCAAAAAAGCCTATATTTGTCCAGCATGGAATTATGTACACAATCACCAGGCTTTTTTTGTGCTAGATTGTTATTATTATTACTATAAAAACTACGATTTTCTGGGAATTATAGGGCATCCTCTGCAAATTGGATTCTTCCCCCTGTCAATAGTGCATTAGGTTACATTCTAGCTGACCTTGGCTATGACGTATGGCTTGGAAACTGTAGGGGATCTTCTTATTCGTTGGGCCACGTTGATCCGAAAATGCAACATACGAGTACAAAATATTGGGACTTTAGGTAAGTAATTTTTTCAGCAGCAAACAAATAATTAAATTATTTTACTCGTGCTATTTTTAAAGTTTTTTTTTGAAACTTCCAGTTGGCATGAGATGGGACTATATGACATTCCTGCCATGATTGATTACATTCTCAACCATACCCGCCACACTCAACTGACCTACATGTAAAAAAAATTCAATTTGAAGCTACAGAATCAAACTTCAAACGCAATAATTCATACTTTCCTTAATTTTTTCTAGTGGGCACAGTATGGGAGCCACCATGTTCTTTGTAACCATGTCCCTTCGTCCAGAATACAATGAGAAAGTTGACACAATGTATGCACTAGCTCCCGTAGCCTTTTGTGGAAATGCAACAAGCTTCTTCAAGCTTTTAGCACCGTTCTCATACAACTTGGAACGGTTTTATCAAATCTTTGGAAAAGGGCAATTGATTCCAGAACGTCTTCGAACCTTTTTAAACCCATTAATGGCAGATAATTGTCAATCTTCTCAGGAAGTAAACTGTGGGATTTGCAATAATCTTTATTTTTCACTTTTTAATTCGGATGGGAAACAAATGAATTATGTAAGACGATGATAAAATCATATAATCTACTTTGTGACAGTAAAGAATTATTATAAATTATTATTTTATGTAATTTGTTTTTGCAGACAATGCTACCAATCTACTTTAGTCACTTTCCGGACAGAGTCTCAACCAAAACGGTGTCTCATTATGGACAACTTTTGATAACGGGAAAATTCCAGCAATTTGACAATAGGTTTGTCATACCCAGCTTATTTCCAAGTCAAAGACCTTTTATTTCTAATGGAAAGGCACCGGAGCCATACGACTTTAGTAAGATTACTGTACCCGTCGTCCTCTTTTGGGCAGAGCGTGATAATCTTGCTGATCCAAAGGTAACAGGAAAATTCCAATTTTTAATGAATATTTAATATATACCTTCCACAGTTTTCAGTTTTTTACTCCTTTTTATAATATTTTATAGGATATAGCGATGCTCATTAAGCGCCTTCCCAATGTTAAAATGGCAATCAAAGTTTGCTACCATTTATTCAACCACAATGACTTCCTCTTTGGAGTTTATGTCAATGAGCTGGTGTATGACAAGCTAGTAAAAATTTTACATTATAAGAATCACAAGGTTGACTTGGAATGTGAGAGGACTTATGTGGATCATCCGAAACAAACATCATGAAACACATTGTTATATTACAAGCTATGGATTGTGCATATCTTGTCCAAACACGCAATGTAATCAAAATTTAAAAATAAATTACACGCACCATTAATAAATATTATTAACATTTTCAGTAATACAAAATTTTATGCACCCCGATTTCCTTAAATTTTTGTTAATGGACACGTAAATGCAAGCTGTAACATTATTTAAAATTTGGTGTATTTTGTTGTAAGCCAAAGTATCAACATTTTTAGCAAATGTGAAATGGGTTCCACAAACCCCAACAACCAAACAAATCGAATATTGCCTCTTTCTTGATCAGCCTCCATAAAGCTGGAGGTGATGACTCCCTGGTATTCTATGAACAGTCAAAATCTCTATGAACAATCAAAACATGACCTCCTGACTTCCAGTAAATATCCATAGTTAGTTGGTAATTAATTTCATCCTTTGGGGCATTATGAGATTTAGTTTTGATAAATCAAATTTCAATTTTTATAATCAATTTCACTCGATTGTAGGAATATGTTCATTCTATGAAACTTGCCGTCGTAGTTTTTTCATTTTCCGAATAAGTTTTTGCCATACGATCTGTAACTTTTTGAGCATAAGAAATAAGTCATCGGCTTGCTTAAGCCAAAACAGTGATTCTGTGATTCAAAGTGATTAATAGAACTACAAACTACAAATACAGAAAATAAGATATACATTCTATCAAAGTGCTAACTGATCCTGTTTTCAGGTTAGATCTTTTCAATTTTATTCGTAGCAAAGAAAATTACTTTAGCGGTGACTCTATGTAAAATCCGCATTTTGTAGCAAAAAAAATATTTCCTCATATTTGTAATGTTTGTCTAATTTGTTCATAGTTCATGGGTTATCAGCATATTATGTCTAATCACTTTTCCAACAAGAATTTTATCTCTCACGTTAATGGCTAGAACATTTATGAATCATTTCACGTTTTATGGGTTATCTCGTGCTCATCTTACGATTCGAACGCATAAATTTGTTAATTTGGGCGAGTACTATTACGAGAGTATATTACTGCGTAGCATTTAAAAGGCTGTTGACTTGAAGTTATTTGAAGGGATGGGCAAAATGACATTGAAAAATAAACTAATGAAGAATTGCTGTTAATCAACTTGCACTAACTGCGCAACTAAATGGAATGTATGCAAAGGAACGCAAAGAAACGTACGACACTGCCAGCCCTTTGATTCTTACAAACTTTAAATTTATTTTGATTTCGAATCACGGATTACGCCTTACCTTACAGCTAGCTTAAGATGTGATATTGTTAAAAATTTGAAGTACTTTGTTGTACACCAAAGTATCAGCATCATTGGCAAATATAAAATCCAGGTGGTTCCAAAGACTCCAGTCGACCCTAATCACCTCTTTGACAACACCTGGTTGCATTTGATCTCGAGTGATGAATACATCCTGAAAGCATAAATGGAAGGGTTTTGGTTAACAATATAGTTAACATTGATATCGATAGAGTCAGTTCATTGTTTGTTTTGTCATCATAAATATTAATGAATAATAAAATGTGCTCATACAATAGGTCGAACCAAATTGTCCGCATCCCCATACATGAAATATGTGGGTGTAGTTATAGCAGAAATATTGTATGCTGGAGGCTCAGCAGTTCCGTAACGAACAGTGTTCGCACTTGGCCCATAATCAAATTTCTGGAACTTGCAGCTAGTTATTAACTGACCTTAATGTAAGACTGTTTTAAAAGATATGTTATTGGGAACCTTTGAGATAATGTTGGGCAATGTTGTCTGCAGTAAAAAAAAAAAATAGTTTAATCAATTATTGGATATTAAGTCCTATTGTAAGACCTATTGCTTGATATTTAATCTCACGTAATTAGTTTGTGGAGCATCAAAACCGAATCCCAAATAAATTATATTATCGCATACTCCACATCTTGTTGCGGTTGGGGTACAAAAATCTCCGATGGAAATTCCAAAATACTCCTTGATTAAAGTCTGTTCATCAACCCTTTGTCCAATTACTGGACCCACTATGTGCTATAAAAGTTGTTTTTTAATTTCAAGCTTCAGGAATTCAAAGGAGTTTACTTTAATGATTATTTTATACCTCAAAGTGAAGGTCAGGGTTAAGAACCACTGCTAAACCACGAAGAAAGTTATTAGAATGTCCAATGTTTGCTGCTGGAGCTAGGAGAACCGCCGCTTTTATCTTGTTGTTAAGCTCTGGTATTTCAGATAATGCGACGAAATACTGTGTCGTGCCTAATGAACGCAAAAATTCCTTAATAATACTCTTGAATAGAAGTTTTTTATCAAGAAATATTGCATGAAATTGGCAGGTCTTCACTACCGATAATATAAAACTTTACTATAAAAAAAAATCAATTTATTACGCCTCGTACCCATCGAATACCCAGCATAGAATATCTTTTCATTTCCACTGACAGAAATAATCTTCGCGATAACTGCGGGAACGTCCCCTATGGCCATCTCGTGCCAACTGCAAAGTTCAATGAAGGCAATTGACTGCTGAATATATTTTTGAATACAACGAAATGATGCAACATTATATAAATCCTTAATTTGTTGTAGACAACAAGTCATAGTTTACAAACCATACCTGAAATCCCAAAACTTTGCGTCTGTCTCCGAGTTCAAGGTTTCATGACCAAGCGAATAAGACGAACCTCTGCAATTTCCCAGCCAGACATCATATCCAGCATCGACCAGCTTGAATGCTGCAGGTGGTCAAAAAATTTGTACAGACGTTTGGAAAACAAAACTTTGGGAAGTTAGGAATATTTTTAATCAACTCAAGGTTAAGTAGACAAACCTAAACTTTTTTCGGCATAAGGTAAAAGCCAGGAGTCGCTGGCTCCAAGAAACTCATGATTCAAGTAAACTGATGGCTTCCCTTGAGCTGGAGGTGACTTGGGTGAACCAGGAATTCGGTGAACGGTCAGTATATAGCCGTCCCAAGTAGTCACGTTGTAAACTTCCAGCGAATATCCATGACTGGTCACAATTTCGTCCTTTGGGGCATTATGAGATTTGATGTTTTGACAATTTACATTTCAATAAAATTGAGAATTGTAAAAATACATCAATTTTAAGAAACTTACAGTTGTTTTGTCTTGTTCTGGATGAGTTTTTGTCTTGCTATCTGCTACCTTTTGAGCACATGTCAGAAAATCATCAGGTAATACCGTCGACGGAATTTCACTTGGTGCACAAACAGGAAGATTTCGAGTTCTAATTGTTGGGGTAAGTGTTAATGCCGAAACATAGTTGTTGTTATTCAACGCTAGTAAAAGTGCACTCAAAATGCACAACATAAAGCGAAATCTGGCCATTTCCAAAAAAAAAAAAAAGGTTGAAGATTCAGTGACCACTTAAAAGATCAAATGATCTAGGAGAGTCAAATACAGATTGCTAACTGGTCCGGGTTATAGAGTATCATGTACTTAGGTAAGTCTTCTGATCAATAATTTGATCTGTGGTTAAACAAAATTACAGTAACTTTGCATGTGCAAAACTTGGGTAAGTCTTAAACTTGTCCATGAATATTGGTTTCATTTCATATAGTCAAATTTAATGCCTGACTATTTCATAGTAATTACAAAGCATCAATCGGAGCTCACAGGTTATCTGTATTTGTGCTAATCTAATTATTTTTATGACTATATATACTCTCTTAAAAGTTAATAAGTGATGTTTTTGGCTTTTAGTTCTCTTAAAAGTCTTAAATATTTAGCTCTGGATTTAACCTTTTATAAATTACTACGGAATGGATTATGGCTTATATACTACGAGTTTAAGTACAGAGCTTTTACTCATATAAAACTATTAGTAAAAACGTAGTTTTGCACGATGCACGTGCATTTCATATCACGCAATAGTCATGAGCAAAATCTCAAAATACATATACAATTCAGTCAGCAGTTGGCAGTGTAAAGAAAATAAAAATTATTGTATGCAAACAACTACATTTTAGATTTTTTAAGTCAAGCCCTTTTCTGAGCTTTCGGTATAATAAAGGCAAATTTAATGTATTCCAATTTCGGATGTGCGTAAATAAATTTTTTATATTATAGAAAATGGAAAACACAGTTAGTTTTAACTAGTTGATTGAGCATTGACATCGTTAAAAATTTGAAGCACTTTGTTGTACACCATAGTATCAGCATCCTTAGCAATCACGAAATCAAGATGATTCCAAAGACTCCAGTCAACTCTAATCACCTCTTTGACAACACCAGGTCGCATATGATCACGGGTGATAAAGACATCCTGAAATAATCAAATACATTTTTCAGTTAAAATCACTTTTATCACTAAGTTGATGAGAAAATATTTTGAAGTACATTATTATATATCAAGCTCATACATTTGGTGGGGCTAAATTATCCGCATCACCATAAATGAAGTACGTAGGTACACTTATAGCCGTTAAATTGTATGAGGGCGGCTCAGCAGTTCCATAACGAGCAGTATTTAGACTGGCTCCGTAGTCATAATGTCGGAATTTGCAGCTGTTTATTGATTGAGCGTAATGCACCAACGTTCTGAAGGACGCATTGTTAGGGATTTTAGACATAATGTTGGGCACAGTAGTCTGCAAAAGTGAGGTTGGAAATTTTAATGGTGAAAAGTGAAATTATACAACGCTATAAATACTTGTTGAAAAAGAGTTAACTCACGTAGTTCGTCTTAGGAGCATCAAATCCAAATCCCAAATAACTTAAATTATCGCACACTCCACATCTTGTTGCGGTTGGGGTGCAAAAATCTCCGATGGAAAATCCGAAATACTCCTTGATTAAAGTCTGTTCATTAACCCTTTGTCCAATTACGGGTCCGAGGACACGCTAATTGTGGTCATATAAGATTACAAAGCATATCAAGAATGACAAATTGAAACTAGCTGGTTTTGTGTATAGCTATCTTATAGCTACCTGAGCATACACTGTAGTTACAAGACCCGCCAGTCGAAGAAAGTTGTTTGCATGACCGTGGTAAGCCACTGGAGCCATTAAAACGGCAGCTTTTATCTTGTTGTTAAGTTCTGGAATTTCAGATAATCCCACGAAGTACTGTGTCGTACCTAGAATGTAACAATTGCTTAATAATGTTCTTGACAAATGGCAAAACGTAATATCAAAATTTAATAAGAAGTCGAGAAATATTGATAGTATTCCATAAACTAAATTCATACCCATCGAATACCCAGCATAGAATATCTTTTCATTTTGGCTGACAGAGAGAATTTTGTCAATAACTGCTGGAACGTCACCAACCGCCATCTCGTGCCAACTGCAAAGTTCAATTAACAAAAGTGAATAACTGGATGTTTTTAAATAGAATAATTGCAAGCGCACATCATGTTTTGTTTTCCTGAATACCTGAAATCCCAAAATTCTACATCTGAATCTGAGTTCAAGGTTTCATGACCAAGTGAATAACTCGAGCCTCCACAGTTTCCCAGCCACACATCATATCCAGCGTCGACTAGCTTAAATGCTATAAGAAAAAGGTGGTTAAAATATCGTTTATAAGATTGAAAGACATGAAATGATCAATATTTCAAATTATATCATCCAAACCTAAGCTTCTTTCAGCAAAAGCCAGGAGTCGCTGGCTCCGACCAACTCATGGTTCAAGTAAACTGCTGGCTTCCCTTGAGCTGGAGGTGACTTGGGTGAACCAGGAATTCGGTGAACGGTCAGTATATAGCCGTCCCAAGTAGTCACGTTGTAAACTTCCAGCGAATATCCATGACTGGTCACAATTTCGTCCTTTGGGGCATTATGAGATTTGATGTTTTGACAATTTACATTTCAATAAAATTGAGAATTGTAAAAATACATCAATTTTAAGAAACTTACAGTTGTTTTGTCTTGTTCTGGATGAGTTCTAGTCTTACTATCTGCTACTTTTTGAGCACATGTCAGAAAATCATCGGGTAATACGGTCGATGGAATTTCGTTTGGTGCACAAACGGGAAGACTTCGAGTTCTAATTGTTGGGGTAAGTGTTAAAGCCGAAACTGAGTTTTTGTTGCTCAAAATGTTTAATATTATACTGCAAATGCAGAAAAGAAAGGAGAGCTTATTCATTTTCAAAATAAGGGTTGAAAAGATGTTCCAGTTGATCAACGTCAAAAGAACCAGAAGAGCGGAATGCCAATTGTCGACTGATTCGATTTTGGAAATGAATGGAAAACATTAGCAAATCAATTTAACCAATAATATAATAAGCTTACATTCTCCTATAATTATTAGAGAAATGTTAGTTTATATTTAGTTTAAAAATGTTATCAGACTTTTATTTATAAACACGTGATTGGTTTATGAAGAGTACCAATATCAACGCAAGTTCATTGAAGGTTATCTGAATTTGAGACTACTTAACATAAAATACCAAATGATGCCGACGCTTACCGACAACAACGTTTATCTATGATATGATTTTGTTACTTTTGCGGGTTATTACTAGATGTTATTATAACTTGTGTGCTAGCACAACTGTTCATGAGTTGTGTCATAAATGAAGTCAGGAGTTAAAGGGTATTGATGTTAATGGGCAAAATGACATTGACATTGACTTGTAGCATGAAATGAATGAACCCATGCATTCGGAATATCCATTGCGAAAACATATTATGTATTTATTTACAATATTGAAACAACCCAATAATAATCTCTTTTTTTTCAAAATTGTACTAGCTCAAATTTTATTACTGCCAATGAACAATGAACTATATTGATTTATTGAGTTGGAAGACTTTTCATGATATCCAAAACTTGATTGTAAACTAGTGTATCAGCATCCTTAGCCATTTGAAAGTCGAGGTGATTGAACATTGTCCAATTTACACGAATACTTTGCACAACTGTTGTAGGTAGCATGTGGCTCCGAGTGATTTCAACATCCTATAAAAACGAGGATTTGCATGAAAAAACGCCAAAGGTTACAAATAAAAAAAATTCACGATGATAATTTGTTTCAACTCAAATACCTCAGGAACAGCAAGGTTATCATAATCTCCATGAAAGAAATAAGTAGGAGCTGTAATTTGGGTTAGATTATACGAAGGAGGTAATATCGTCCGATAACGAACTAGATTTTCCACAGGTCCATAATCGAATTTTTGGAAACGACAACTGCTTATAGTTTGCGAGTAATGGACCAACGTTTTAACAGATACGGTATTGGGAAACTTTGAAAAGATGTTTGGCAAATTTGTCTGAAAGTTTGATAAAATTGAGTCATTTGAAGTATGTTTATCAACAACCTTAGAAGAAGAATTCAACGATTTCTTGCATGAATTACATAATTCATTTGCGGTGCATCATAGTTAAATATGGCAAATAGAACATTGTCACAAAGCCCACATCGCATTGCTGATGGCGTGCAAAAACTTGAGAGAGATGTATTGAACAATCTCATCATTTTATCGGGCTGCTCAATTCTTCCACGCAAAATCGGGTCAAGTAAATACTATAAAAAAAAGACATTTATCTGTACATAGAATCAATTAAAAAAATGTTTTTGTTGCGACATTTACTTTTCCTCCAATTCCAAGCAAAGGAGATATCAGCCGAATGGGGTTTGTTGAGTGTCCATCAAAGGCACAAGGAGAAAGCATAAAGGCTGCAATGACCTTATCATTTAGCTCGGGTAACTCGGACATGGCGACAAAATAAGAAGTTGTACCTGTTTGGATTGTAAACGGCATTATGTCAATCATCATAATCTAGCCAGCATCCTTCTTTCCAAGAAGTCTTGAATTTCTAGCATCTAACTAATTCCCGGATATATATATGATATTACCCATCGAATATCCAATATAGTACATTTTCTCATTTCCGCTGACTTCACTAACTTTGTCCATCCCAGCGGATATGTCGTACATGATTTCATGCCAGCTAAAATAAATATTATTACATATTAAATAATAATTTGATTTCAGATAACCTTTGTAATGAATGTTAAAAAACATAGAAATTTTCCAATATCTGACCTGAAGTCCCAATACTTAACATCGGTTTCGGAATTATATTTCACATGACCCAATGAATAGGTTGTTCCACGGCAGTTTGTCAGCCAAACGTCATAGCCTGCATCTGCGAGCTTGAAGGCTTTGACAGAAAGAGATTATTATGAGGCATTAAAATTGCATGCTGAAATGCATATCCACGAATCCATCTGTGTTGGAACTTAAGAATACAAAAAAGACATACCTAAATTTCTACTGCCGTATTGAAACAGCCAATTGTCCGAACTAAAAAACAATAATCAAATCAACGTTTAAGGAAATCGATACATAAAATGCCAAATTATAGAAATGGTGTTCAGTTTAGGATTTATTTATCACCTTCCACCCATTCCATGATGCAAAAATACTGATGGCTTTCCTGGCGCTGCTGGAGAAAGTGCTCCGCCAGTGATGCGATGAACCAAAAGTATATACCCATCCTCTGTGGTTACATTATACATTTCCACGGAGTAGCCATGATATCTTGCGATTTCCTCCTGTTCATGGCGCATAATTTTAGCGTAGTTTACATTGCCTTTTAAAGCGAGTCATAATCATGAGTATGAAATGTGAATAATATTATGAAAACTTTACTGTGGTTTTTCCTTGATCCGGATTTGTCTGATTCTTTGCTGCAGCAACTTCTTGAGCACAGCTAGCATATTCATCCGGCAAATCAATTGGTGGAGTGGAGGCGGGTAGACATACTGGGGTTACTGGAATTCCAGTTCGTGGAACTAATGTCAAGGCTAAAGCACCACTACCGGACATAAAAAACAGTAAAAATAAATTAATGAAGGGTTTTTCGCTCATTTTGGTAAATTTTGAGCAGGTAATGGGCTCCAAAATAACGTTGGAAAGATGATGCTTCGTCAATGTTAGTTAGAAGACTGCCAATTGCTAAATTTGATTAGAAAAATTTATAAGCAAGTTTTAATGCCTGACTAATGCTAAGTGTCAAATGCGTGCAGACCTTCCCCAACTATTAATTTACTCACGTTGTATCAGATAGCCTTTGACTTTGGGCAACTTTTAACTTCAGTTAGCATAATGTATATACCTTATACCTACTTAGAGTTTCTTTACTTATTCCCTAGTACTTTAAAAGTTGGGTGTGTTTCTGCAATTGGGAAATTATTAATCGCTTACATAAAAGACAACTTTTTAATAAGAACAAATTTGTGTACATGATGTGCAGCTAGAGAGCAAATATGGAGGTATTGAAGTTTTTAATAGCAAGCATTGGGCGAAATATGCTTAATTAATCTTCCACATAATCTCTCAAATCATATAAAGCATTAGCTAATAATTCACGCGTAATAAATATTTTTCATGTTTTACGCAGCTCAAAACTTTGCTATGAAATGAACCTTAATTTGAAACGTATTTAACTCCTAAAGCAAACTTTAGTCGATAGTCGATTCGATGGTATGACTTTATTACACAAGATATTTCTTTCAGATTACAATCAAGTTCCAACTTATATGCTCGTGATTCATAAACAAGCATTTTTAAAATAGTAATGTAAAAACATTTAGTGTTGATAAATTCAGAATTATTGTTATAGTTGTCGTAAAACACAAATAATATGCTTTTCAAATTCACACTTTAAATCATGAATAATATAATAATATTGTTAACGCCATGAACTACCCGTACCACAAAAGTTCAGCAGATAACGTTCACAACAATATTTTAATCCTACACAATATATAAAAACAAAATCAAGAACAGAAAGTAAAGTAATCGGCACTCAGTACTTATGTGAACAGATGAAGATTAACTATAGTATACTTATATGCATATGGTTTAAAGTACTATACTAGTACAAAGATTTTAAAAGAAGGACTGAAAAACACTGCTCTGCTTGACCATCTATATATATCTAAAAAACTATGTTAGTTTAATAATCTAATGGATTCTTGTAAAATCTTCCACAACTTTTATTATGTCATCCACCGTTGCCTGTTGTTTCATTCCAGTTTGTTGAAGATCAAGCTAGAAATGTGAACAAGACAACTTTTATTAAACCCTTCAAAAGTATAAAATATACACAAATATATATTTTATTTCTATTAAGAATCGCATACCATCAGTCCACTAACAACTTCCTTCATATCATCTCTAGACATATCCAAAAAGCTTTCTATTAAGTCCCCATCAATAAATCCTTCACATGGATCTTGTTTCCTGTCATTATGAAAACTTCGCCAGTAGGCATGATCAATCTTTCCAACTGGTTTTATAACTTTTGACAGCTTTTCTTGAAGCTCCAGAAGAAAATCATAATAGATTGTAGGAATCTGCGTGACCAAGCCTAAGAAACAAGACCGGGGACTTGGATTAGTTACAGTGAAAAAATTACTTTATTAAACCAGCTAAAAAGTAATATTTGGATGGCAACCTACCAACTGATCCGCTTATGGTACCAAACAATAAACTTCCAGTAGTAGGAGCACAACTGTCACCAAGATGCTGCCTTACAAGGGAACCGTGTCGAATACAATTTACCATGTCACCGAGATGAAGTCTACCGGCATCCTGCATCTGACATCGTTCTTCGTCCGTTGCAGCCCCCCTACAAGTACAAAGTATAATGTGTCCATTGGTTGACTGTATTTTTCAAACGAGAGTATTGTTTGAAAAAAATATTCTCCCTTACCCATCTTTCGTGCAAACAAAAAGATTAAATGCGTTATCTGCTCCAAGAAAGGTATCATCATCAATTAAATCGATAGCAGTCATCCAATTAGGATTATAATCTCTGGCAATCTAAAAAAAAAAAAAAAAACAAGTTGCTCAATTTGACTTTTTAGCCCAATTTTCCACTTTCAATACAAATATTTACCTCTTCAAATGTTCCTTCCATGCTTTTGTATTGCAGCAGGGTCATGGAACGCATGAGATCTCCAACTAATATAAAGTCTCCTTTGAATTTTATGAATAATGACAGAATTGTGTTAAAATAAGAGCATTCAACTCGTAGTTCCTTTTCAGATGTCCATTCAAATAATCGAATCTAGAAACGCAACACAACATAATAATCAATCGTTGCAGATTCTTTCTCCAAGACGAGTCATTCGTTCATAGTTTCATACCGTGCTATTAATTCCAGCCAAGATTTTTCCGTGAAATCCAGCAAGGCAATAACAAGCTCCTCTTGCTTCCTTTTCCGCAATTTGTTGCAGTTTTCCATCTACATACTGGAAAATTACAATTCTTCCTTGCTTGGGCTCACTTTCGTCCGGAAGTACAACTGCTGTTCCGACGACATAGTAGTGATTCGGATCTTCTCCAAGCTTGCAAGAAACTATACTTATAGCATACTCATTTTGCATAAACTGGTGGGCATGTAAAACTGAAAAGATACCAAATACATATGACCAGCATTAAATACTTTCAAACAATAGTGGCCAACCAATAATTTAGATAAAGTTTAGATGCAAATAATAATAACCTTCAAATGTATGTTGGTCAACAATCAGCAAATTATGGACTTCAATATCCTGTCCACATTCCAACGGGGTACTAGGTACAGACGCAGACGAGGGACCTGAAGTTGAAGGTCTAATCATCGTACCGACAGAGGATGAGCAACTGACACTGGCAGCCAATGTACTAGCACTGGGCTTCATTGGTGTCAGTCCCGAACTTTCCATGACGTCAATTCGCATCGAAAGAACGCCGAACGTCTAATAATACAAGTAAATTTAGAATGGTACAAATAATTTATAACAAAACGTAGCAAAATATAGCAGCAGAAACCAATGAAATATTCCAAATTAAATCATAATAGTAACCTGTGAAGATTCTTGATATGCTATTCTTCGTGGAGTTTCACCAAGTGGAACTGTTCTAATGTGAAGTTTTTGAATTTCATCAATCGTTCCAATGGTTAAGCCAGATTCAGTTGCCAACGCTAAGCTGTCGGGAAAAGCCACTGCATTGAGAGGACACATGTGAGACACTTCCCTCAAATTAACATTTGAAAAGACAAGTTTGTGATTTGACCAATAAATCACTGTAGGCCTGTCCGAGCAAGCAAACACACTGGATGTAGATTGACTTTTGAAACATTTCAGTACCGTTGGTTGCGTACCAAGTGTTACCTATGAACATTTAATCCATTAATATAATTAAACCGTTGTCACATTTATACGATTTATTATACATAGTGGAATCATCAAATATACCCGTTTGGTATCACTTAATTCCCCAGTGATGGGATTTAGAGAGAAATAAAACAGGGAA
This sequence comes from Orchesella flavescens, assembly GCA_964034955.1. Taxonomy (NCBI): domain Eukaryota; kingdom Metazoa; phylum Arthropoda; class Collembola; order Entomobryomorpha; family Orchesellidae; genus Orchesella; species Orchesella flavescens. The sequence goes on along the minus strand of OZ035957.1, from coordinate 21,577,729 downwards.
CCATCCCCTAGTGCGCACATCAGGAAACAGTTATCATCAAACGAAGCGAGAAGAATCGATCTGGGTATAATTTCTATATTATCAATAAAATAAAAATTAATAAAAAAATCAGATTTCTATCGAACAATTGTCAAAGTTGAAACGTATGTACCTCCTCTCATCGCTTCCTTTGTAACTATATCTAAAGTCGGGATAGATAGTATTAATGCTGAAACATCTGTCCACAGTCCAACTGCTACCAAATGAGCTTTTCCTTGTCCAAGAGGAGTGATATCCAAACAAGCCACCTCGTTTTCCATCATTTTATCTCTAAAATAGTATAAAACTCGTCAAAAAGCTGGCCTGGCCTGCTAGGAAACAACCATAAATATCTTTATTGTCATGTATTGTTAATAACACAAACATACCCCAGAAGAGATAAAGTTCCCTTTCCAATTTCGACGTAGTACAGTTCAGAACCAGCTGCACAAACTATTTGATTTGTGTTTCCTGCCACGACGCTAATTCCTTTATTAGACGGAGTTTTCCATTCACTGATTAAATAAAAGGTATGAAAAAAACATTATATTTCCTTACTAACTTCAGTTACAGACTTACAGGCGAGTAACAGTAAGAAATTTTAACACTTACGACAAAAGAGTTTTTGAGGCAGCGTCCACCAAACGTACGCCTGCCGATGTTACCTGCACCATCTGACCATTGTTAACATTCGATGCCCAAAGAGTTTGAGCATCTTGCAAGAATCCACCCAAGTCTGTCTCTTCAACCTCGTCCCCACACAAATATAAAAATCTACAAAACCCAAAAAGCACAATCATTAAGACTTGACACAATGACAATTTAACAAAACTGGACATTAACGATAAATTTTACCTCGTGTCACCAATGCAAGATACGACAAGCATGTTATCGTGCACACTTTCACCACCGACTTTAAGTGACCACAGACCCTTAATTCCTGTCAAATCTATGGTGGCATGCTCTTGAATGCCGATTCCGTTCCTAATAATTCTTAAGGAGCCTTCCTTGTACGCTCCTAATTGCAAAAAAAGGGCCAACGGCATTAATAATAGTGCACGATTTTTTGCCCCTTTTCACGAACTAAAACACAATAATACAACTTACCTGAACAGGTAATCAGTTGCCCTTGCCCCTGCTTATCCATGTCGACAACCACCATATCAATTATAGGAGCCAAATTGGTAAAAGTTTCCATAATATTCACGTAACTTCCCTGATCATCTGGTCCAGCGTTCAAACGAATCAATTGCGAGTCACCAAGCCGAGAACCAACAAAAACAACTCCATTGTCCAAATATGTCAAGCATTCCGGAGTACTTATCACTCCTATAATTCAAAAATAGAAAACTAATTAACTTAACATCAAAATTTATTATTATCATTCATTGAGTAGACTAGACATAATTTATACTTTACCCAAAACTTCAAATTTGATGTCCTTCACAACAGGTCCCTCTGGACGTTCTTCCCTTTCCAGAAATAGCATAAACAAGTGTCCAATCAAATCTCCCAGCAAATAACGGTTTCCAGCAGAATCCACACGTGCATAACACATGATTGTACTTTGCTGCAATTTAAGTTTATTTGAATTTTTATGAAATAACGTTGGTTGCTAATTGTAAAAGAAAAGAAGTTTTTGTATTTCTCAAGAAGTTACCTTCATTGCAGCAGGAGCAACGGCAAGAAAATTACTTCCGTTGTGATATAGGATAGACTCCTGCCCAATTACAATGGCACCCCCAAGGGGCTGTGGAACTGGAATAACCATAGATGAGTGACTTTCCACGTTTTCCTGCTTCCAAGGAGTTTTTGTGAAATCCTTGTCTTTGAGTGATATTTCCTTAGCTCGAACATGACGACCACCAACATCTTCATGAATTAATATAATCGTCGGGTTAGCACAACCATACAAAAAGTCGATATCCTGAATCAACGGTTCTTCCAATCTGAAAAGTTTAGAAGAAAACTTGCATACACAACTAGCAACTGATACATATTATGTATCTGAAATACTGCTCTAGAAATTACCGTATGTTGTAAGCTTTAAGTTCATGGTTATTTTTCTCCAAGGGTATGATTTTAAAAAGCCCTTCATACAGTTTCAAACCAATAACACGTGCTTCTGGATCAATAACACCAATGATTCCAGTTTCAGATGGCTTTCCTATTTTGTCTCCAACATTTCCATGAGCTACAGTAACAATTTCCAAGTTATCCCCTTGGCCTTGAACATCTAAAATCATTGCATTGTAGCGGGCCGTTACAATAAATAGTCTATCCTTTTGATCTCCCTAAAAAATCAAAACCATGCTCAATGTTAATAACATCGCACAAGCTTTCGGAATCGAAGCCAACAAAGGATATACATACCGGGTGTCGGAACAGCTTCAGAACGGCAATCTTTCCATAAATCCCAACTTCTTTAAGTGGTCTCAGCCCTTCCGGTGTTACCATATACAATTCCAATCTTGTATTTTTTGCAAGAATCAAGTTCAGGTCCTTGGATGAGGTGAAATAGCCTAAAAGTTCAAATAAAAATTTAAATTTAGTCATTTCACAAGTAACAAAATCATTTAATAAACACTAAATATAAATAACAATAATGACTAAAAACATACCAGTAACACAAGCAGTTACAGCAGTAGGCTTGTGAGCAGTGACAACATAGTGATGAGTCGAAGTAGCCATTTTTCTTATTCTACAAACTACTGACTATACAATTTTCTAACAGCCACAGATTATTAAACCCTTCCAACGGTAAACGGCACCAACCGTAGTTATCTTCAATTTTTTATTACCACTACCAACTTCTCTTCTCACAGACGTCCTTTTTTTTTAAAAAAATGACGACAGTTTTACATCCACAGTTGACAGGATGGTAAAAATGTCTCGGTATCGAAAGTTACAACTAACTAATGACTAATTTTTTTTAAAAATCTAAAAATAACCAGATGAGAAGCAAGAAACAACGAAAACGCCATCAAACATTCACATTGCCAACTATGAACTTATTTTGTTAACCACAAGTTTTTTTTATCCCAAGCTTATCTTAGACTCACAATATTCAATATAGTTTTTGAGAGTTAAACAAATAAACACTTAAATTTCCACTTCCAAAAAATATCATCGACAATCAGAAATTTGACGATGGCAATAATAGTCACAAATCTCACAAATGAGAGGCCAGAATTTAGATGTGGAAAGTATATTTGCATTATTGTGTACATATATAAAAATGCGTTGTTTTGTTCCTCCAGTTGCTGTCCGGGTTGTATTTCTCTTTTGTGTGTGCTATGAAATGCATTTTTCCTGTGTTGCGCTGCTGCATACTTCAAGCCGCAGATTGGATTGGAGCCCCCTCAACCAAATCTCAACATGCCCAGCGTTAAAAATATGTATGTTTTTATGTATCTTCATCTCCCTTTGCGTTTTATACCTCGGGTATACTTTTTTGCGTTTATGTATAAAAATGACATTATCTTCATCGACCATGATCATGACCATCGTATCTCATCTTCCATTCAAAATTCACATATATCAAGGTTTTTTATTTCGTAAATTACAAAATTACAAACTGCACAAATAATAACATACCCACAAAGCTGTGGTTAGAGTGGTTAGACACTTTATTACAACAGTTTAAATTAACTGCACAAAATCTTAATGTACTTTAATATTGAATATAGACTCATCACCCATAAAGAATTTTAATTGAAGAGGTAATGAGAAAACAAATAATGATAATTTAAGTAATGATAACATACTCTGATGGAACCGACCTGAAGAACTCGGTTTGAGGTTTTTTGGATGGGTAACGGTTCCAGGTTGATTAAACAAGTAATACTTTAGCGGAGATTCTTATAGTTCCACAAAATGAACACACTGTCAAAACTGTTGCTTATAACCAGGCGTAAAAGATTGATACGTATTCGTAAATTATATTCAAAATATAAAGTTGTACGAAGATACTCGAATATACTAAATATTAGGAATAAACTGGTGTTAGTTAGTTGGGACCAGAAAGTAAAGCTAAAAAAATTAATATTTAACATGACACAACTTAGGAATCAAGACCAAGTAGTTGCGACTGGGCCCCTATCCTAAGTTGAGACTGCAGTCTCATCTTTTAGTTATAGCAGCCACGACGATTATCATCTACTTCTTCATCATCCTCATCATCATCGCAGTATTTAATTATCAGAGTTAAGTCTTCATACTCATATTCTAACTTTGCATCTTTATAAATCGTCTTTAGGGCACATTGGGATGCTGTTCGTCTTGCATCCGCTTTAGTTTTTCCTAAAAATGAATTATATTAGCAATTGATAATAGGTTAGTGGCCAATCTCAAATCGATTGTAGTAGTTTTTAGGGTGTAAAAATTGCATTTTTCACTCTCAGACATAAGCACTTATATAACCAGGTACACATATTACTTACCATATCCTGTGAAACGATTTTTGTCTGCAGGTATTCCAGCCAAGGTTGCATTCACAAAAATAAATGCTTTCCATCCAATCTGCAACTCCTTTCCGGAATCTCTGTCAGCACAGTGAGTGTAGTTAACATAACTATTGGTTGGAGGTTGGACCAATTTCATTTGTAAAAGTAATGACAAGGCAGGCTTCTCTTGAGCGTGTTCGGGAAGTTTCCTTGGGCGATGCTTGTTACGTCTTGTCTGGAAAATCAATACGGGAATGTAAAACCTTGATCACTGAGAAGGAGCAGCAATTCATTTCTTATTATCGATTATGTAAAATTCTTAATTGCAAGTACCTTTCGCTTCTTATTCTTAGGCGTGGTAACGATTGTTGAGTTATCGGGATTAACCTGACCCTGAATACCGACAGAGTTCCCTGGACTAGTATTTGATGATATCGTAGCTGAAGATGAAGTATTGCGTTTCACAATCTGAGGTCTATTTGCAGAAGGATTTGAATATGCTCTTGGGTCATCCATTTGCATGTCACCAAGCTCTGTATCCTTCTTCTGTTGCAACCTTGGTTCAGCTTTAGAAATTGATGATAGTTCGTCGATATCTGGAACAATAGCACTACGAATCACTTCATGGTGAGCTAGAAACTCTGTTAGCAAAGCAAAACTATCATTAATACTTTTTATGCAACTTTTCGGGATAGTCCACATATCTCTACATATTCATATTATTCAATCTCTCACCTTCGTTGACTCCACTTGTCCGCGTGTACACAATTCCAAATGCCGATGCCCCAATCATAACAACTAAAAAGGTTCCGATTGTCACTGACGTTTTTAGCTTAGTTGAAGTAGCTGCCCTCACCATGTTTGGAAGTCGGAGAAGTCGGCGTTCTGATGATGTTCCTCTAGTTCCTACTGACGCTCGATCCTCACTGCTACACGTGCTCACGGAATCTTCATTAGCATTTCGCCAACCCAAAGTCCCTTCTTCCATCATCTTTATGAGTTGATTTTATACAAAGTTTTGACAAAATAATGCTTCTTAACGTTCCATAGATTTCAGAAGCTGTCCTGGATTGTTTTGGGAGTATATTTCAGGCCATGACTGGTGATAAATTTAAAGAAAACATGTATGATTGTGATGAAATAAAAAAATTGCTGCTAAAACACGAGCACAAGAAAGCATAAGCAGATCCCCTTGTTTTCCAGAACAGTTTGCATGATGCGATGCTAATGAAAATGTTGTTATGATCTTGTGTTTTTGTCTTGGCCATCATAAATATCTTGAGATGCATATACCACTAAAATTGAAAGCTATTAAAGCTTCTCGCCTATCAGCTCGTCACAGATAAGACTAGAGAAACAAAAAAATCCAGACTCAGAAAAAAACACAGCTCTATGATATAACGCAGTTGTCTTAAATTGGAAATCTACGCATTAGCATTAATAAGCGCTTCATGAAACATGTATCCAATAAAAAAGGTAGACTGTCGCAAGACGAGCATTATTTTGTGGTATTTTAAGCACTTTTTCTGACTCACAAAAAATTAAGTCTTTCCTTCCTTCCAGTGCAGCATAAAATATATAGTAAGGAGGATGTAATCTGAAACTATACTCAAGTTTTGTCTCACAGTTAACGCCTACCAGATTACCCTCTCGCTTTTACATTCCATAACAAAGACATTATCCTCAATGTTGCTGCGACGAATGGCAAAGTAAAAGCATGGCATTATCTTCTTCGTTTTGTACAAACATAGATAGAATGAAAGTTAGCTTTGTGTTGACAGGACAGAGTCCAGCGCGTTATGTACTAGGGTTAATATTATCAGAACTACGGTTGAATGAAGGAAGAGTAAAGAAGTATTTAATAAACCCCATAAAACGATGAAGCATTCAATTAGGAAAGCCCATAATATGTTATAGTCATGATACTTTTTAATAATGTACAGTGATACTATGTTTTGCTTGATTAAGGTTTAATTGAGAAAGTACAGTCAGCCCTGAAGGATTTAATCCACTTGACTCCACACTTCCCGGTTTACTTATAAAATTTTGACATGTGCTCAGCTAAGCTGTAAATAATATACAACTTACCTTTTCGGTTTAGCTCTTTCAACAAGGATAATAGATAATTCGGAACATTAGAATTGTTGTGTTGTAGGTGTAGTTTGAAATTCAAATTGATAAGTAAATACCCAAACACAATTGCTTAAATTCGAAAAAGTTACCAATACTGAAATATATTCAAAGACCACTTTGCTGGTGGTTCTCAAAGCAAACAATTCAACACACGAGGGATACTAGTATGGTACACATCGGAAGTAACATATATTCTTATATACTACGTGCATTGAGCCCCCCACATTTTCATTCTTCAGCAATTTGATGCTCCCACACATGTGTGCAAAGGTATTTCCTTAGGTATATAATATTATGTACAAAACAGTTGTAAAGATTCTTTTTCATTCGTATCGTATGGGTAGAAATGAAATGAGTAATAATATATTCTTTGGCAAAAACCAAGATGTTACGACACAGCTTACTACAATGTACTCTCACAAATCATGCTTGATATCCTTATCACATCAGTTTTGCCTTCAAAGGAAGCTTCTTAGCTGCTTTCATATTCTTTCATTGAATTGTTCTGGTTTGCAATGTGAAGCTGTCGAAAGCTTTAAAGCTACCTGTAGCTTAGCTCGAGATTTTATGATATTTGGAGTTTGCATAGAGTAACCCACGCCAATAAATGATGAATTAATACATACCACATAACTATACCCATAAAATGTCTTTATTATTTGTTATAATTTTCCGCTGTTTTACAATCTCATTCTCTCAAGTTCACATTTCCAAAAGAAATGTCCAGTATCGAAACTAGAACAGTCACTATATTAGATCTATTTTTAGTATGTATTTATAACCTTTGAACAACAAAACGTCTTAGCCTAACAAAGAATTAACGAAGAAAATCCACTAACTATTTACAAAAAATAAAAGTAACCAGTTGGCAGCTTTGATGAGGTACACATAAATGCATCTCTAATCTAGTACATGTCAGAGAAGTGTAGTACAAAATGAACAGACATCCTATAAACTACAGTTTCTTAGTGCTATAAATTTACTATGCATATTAATTTCCCATCACCATAATATAATCATAGTAAACTTTCCCACTATGGTACAACGATCACGAATCATGACACATGGAGTGACATGCCCATGTGATTTTTATTGAAATCATTACGAAGTATATTCTATAATAATACCTATCATTTCTTGACAGAAATATAACAATAATTATTACTTTACCCCAAAAGATTAAAAAAATCCCTAGCCCATAAAAATACTGAAAGAGAAGTGACAACCATTTACCTGAAAACTTATCTACCATCTTATTGAACCCCTTAAGTTTATTGAACACAGAAGTTTCCCAAAACCTTCGAGAGAAAACCGGAGTATCCCAGAGAAATTGTTGAAAGTTGTTGTTTCCCCTGCCCAGAAAGTTGAACCCATTTTTATAAAACCTAAATAGAAAATATATATTGTGTCAAAAGTGACCCCTATTCTTTTGCTGTACAACAGTCTCCAAAGATTAGCGATACTGTAATCTAGAATCTCTCATGTCGTCCCCATAATGAATTTCATTATCATCATCATTATATGAAGGGACAGCGGCTCCCCTTGCCTGCCTAACGCTTTGGCTACGACCAATTAAAATAGTAAAAATAAAATAATGTCCGACTAAAACTATGAGTGCAGTAATAGTAAATCCTACGAGGAAAACAACTAGTCAGTCTACGACCCTGGCGACCAAACTAGGTCTGTTTTCATCGTCGCCCGTGTCAATTTTCTTGGCTTCACTGAGCGTCTCAATCAGCGATGGAATGCTGCTGTCTCCTGCACGCTTCAGAATGTTGTACTGATAAGATGGCTCTCCATCTTGTTTAAACGGCAGAGCGTCTTGAACTTTGCTGTAGGTTGGGGCGTAGCTTATCTGGGTTTGTTGCTGCTGAGCTCCCGCTCCACCCCAACTTCCCCAGGAAGGTCTTCCCGTTGGCTCTGCCATTGCGGAGGGTGAGTACCGCAGTTGCCGTGCAGCAGCTTGTTGAAGTGCCGGGCTAGAATAAGCGTTCAATGGAGCAGCGGAAACGGTTTGGGGAGGAGGAGTTGACATGCCATTACCATTACTAACCTGTTGTGGTTGCTGTGGGCTCGTTTGGATTTGAGCTGCAGATGGTTGCTGAGTTTGGTTCTCGGCACCACCAGGAGCTGGAGTTGGAGCAACGGATTCGGAGACGGATGTAGACGTGACGGTGCTCACAATTGATCCTTGTTGGTTGTTCTGGTCTTGTACCTCACCGCTAAATAATTGTCTGGCTGTTCCTGATCGGACGGATTCGGCTGGTGGTGGTTGGTCCCTGAAGGCAGGGGTTTGGGATGTGGGATCATTACGGCCAATGTCTTCAATTACGCTGTCCTGTGATTGTCCTCCAACCTTTTGGGATTGAGGAGCAGGTTGCTGAACCTGTTGAGGGGTTGGTGGAGCTTGGGTTGGCTGTTGTTGTTGTTGTTGAACTTGTTGAGGTCCGTATTGGGGTGGTTGTTGTTGTTGTTGCTGTTGTTGCTGAGGTTGGTAATTTGGTAGTTGTCCACTTTGTTGCAATTGTCTGATCAAATCATTGACTTGTTGAAGATATGCTTGGAATTGAGGGGATTGGTTGTTAGGAGGGGCCCATTGTTGACCTGGCTTGGGCCCTTCTTCAGTTGTATCAGCTTCGTTTTGCTGTTGCCCTTCTTGTTGAGGTGGAGCTTGGGTGGTTGTGGTGGTAGTAGTTGTAGTTTCTCCTCCCCATCCCCAACCTGGTTTGGCAGTGGTGGTCGTTTGAGCAGGCCAGCCCCATCCAGGTGCTGCAGTAGTAGTTTCTGGCCATCCCCAACCTGTTGATGGAGGTGGTGGGGTAGGTTGGCCCCATCCCCCGGAGCTTTCAGCTGGTGGAGGTTGTCCATATACAGGTGGTAGGTAGTCATAATTTTCTTGTCTCAACCAAGATGGGACATTAGGGTGCTTATGTCCTCGTTCGTAAAAAGGGTCAGTTTCATAGTCAAGATCTTCATCACCATCATCTCTACTTCCAGAACCCCAACGTCTTGGAAGGTTCTTTTTTGTCTTGGTCTTTTTCAACTCATTTTCATCAATCTTCCTCTTAAAGTATCTCCTCCTTGGAAGGAATTCCTCGTTGTTGGTAACCTCGTGAAGAATTGTGGGTCCGTCATTCATGAAGCTAACTCTTGGCTCATCCTCATCATCATTATTTCTGCGTGAATTTCTCCTACGAAGTTGTCTTTGTCTACCCTTTCTTCCCACTGGGGAAATTGGACGAGGAAGAAGTTTTGGTTGGTCAAGTGGGTCATAAAGGTAATCGTCTTGAATTCCAGGTAAGATCTCTTCAGGGTAATATCCATCAAATCCTCTTTGAGCAGCCAAAGCTCCAGCCCAAACTTGTTGAGGTGGAGGTACTTGCCAAGGGTTGGGTGGTTGGTAAGCAGGTTGAACTGGTTGTTGAGGTTGTGGCTGATTGGTATCATTGATGACAACCTTGTACAAAGACAGAAGCCTATTGTACAAATCCATAACTTGGGTCTGGTTCATCATTGCTGGGTCCGTGATTGGGAGCACCAACACTTGCTGTTGTGGCTTAAGCTGTGGTGGTGGGGCTTGGGGAGGAGGAGCTGCCGTACTTTGGTTATAATTTTGAAAAATGGGAAATACCGTTGGGCTGGGCTGAACCATTTGTCCATATGAAGGTTGCTGTTGTTGTTGTTGTTGGGATTGAACTTGGGGTTGTTGATATTGTGGAGGTGGTGCCTGTGTTGTTGTTGTAGTGGTTTCACCCCATCCCCACCCTTTTGTGGTGGATTGTTGTCCCCATCCATTGCTAGCCTGAGTTGTTTGAGAGTAGCCATATCCATATGGGCTTGGAGTTGTGGGAGCATAATAGCCTGGAGCCAAGTATGCTTGCTGTCCATTATAAGTGGGATTAGCTGGTTGACCAACACGTTGTTGGAATTGTTGTTGTTGAGTAGGTGGCTGAACCAGAGTTTGTGGTGGAGTCACCACTTGTTGTTGAGAAGGAGTTCCAAATTCCAATGCTTTTCCTTGGCGAGAGCCTCCGGCAGTTTGATTAGTTTGGGGAGCTGCTGGTGCTGGGGTGGTCGGTTGAACTTGTTGTGGGGCTGGAGCTGGTTGTCCAAAACTTGGTGGTGCTTGGGTTCCACCCGTTTGTGGGGATGGTTGTCCAAAGCTCACTGCCTTTCCTTGTGCCCCGGTAGACGGTTGACCGAAACTGGCTGTTTGTGTAACCTGTCCGGGCTGACTTGGTTGTCCAAAACTGTTCCTGAGTTCATGGGGTTGACGGGCGGCTTGGGGTTGTGCTGTTGTCCATCCCCATCCAGTGGTTGGTGGTGGTTGTGTTGCCTCCCAACCTCCAGTTGGAGTGTTAGTTTGTTCTTCATATGGGTTCCTGTAGTACTGATGAAAATCTTGGTAGCTGACGGGGCCGCCCCTGTAGTAGCCATCTTCTGGGGGTGCCATGTCTCTCAACATCATTGCCCATTCGTGGTAGCTTCTTGCTTTGGGAAGGGGACTGTGAAAAGGATCATATGGAGTATCCTCATCATAGTCTTCTTCTCTTGCTTGATAACGACGGTTTCCACCTCGAACTGGCTTCTTCCTCCTCTTTTTGGGGAGGACGATGGTGGCATCATCTTCATCCTCATCTTCCTCATCATCTTGGTTAATGAGCTTGGCAGAAAACTCTTCCTCGTCAAGGTCAAGACAGTTGGTGGCGTTGAGAGCGTTGACAAATGGCCATGGAAGTCCACGACAGTCACGCTTTCTCTTTTCCAACTCAGTGTCAGTTTTTTCTTCTTCTACTACTTCGTTGGATTTGGAGTCTTCTCCAGAAGAACTGATGGTTTTCTGAATCCTAACTTCAACATTGGTGTTTTCAGATGCTGCGGCCATGGGACGAATGGAAATGCCGATTCTACGTGATTCTTCAGCAACTACACAAAAGAAACAATTTTCTATTAGCATAAACTATTGCATTTACTTCACAGTCACAACACAAAACATCTTATCATAACTGTCATCATCCATTACCATAATTATTACGTTCAAAAGTATTCCGTCGCTTTCTGTCTTTAGTCGAGATGGTTGGTTCAGTCAAGTTTTGTGCAGTAAATCCAGGAAATATCAGTCTTGGCTTGCTGGAAGCTTCAGTGGTGGTAGATGCGGATGCTGTCGTTGTCAAAAAAGTGTTGGCTGAAATTTCATTGGTTTGGTCTATTTCTAGTTTCAAGTCATTTTCGTTCTCGTTTTGTCCAGAAATTGTTTCTTTTGTGAAAAAATTAGAGTTACTTTTTGGTTTTTCTTTACCTTCATGATTTCCAGTTCCCACTGGGTATTCGTAACTTGTTGACGGAGATTTGAAAATTACTTTCCCTGGTTCAGGTTCAGCTTTAGCTTCCGCAGAGGTGAGTGGAACTTGAAGGGCTACTGTGAAAAGTACCCCAAGTACTCCTCCCAGCCACGCAAATCTTAAAATGTTCATTCTAATTTTGATGACCGCTCACATTTAAACTAAAATCTAATTAAAAGATTTGCAAAAAATTGCAAACCTATAAATTTAAAAATTAAACTGTCCGGTTGTTGGCCAAGAAATCCTTATATCCGATGAATTCACTTGTAAATTCCCATCTGAAATCAGTTTACTATTGACCGATTTGTTTAAAACAAACAAGGAAACAAAACAACAAAGAGATGTGTGCACAACCTACGAATTCAAAATTTATACTGAAGTGATAATATGAAACCAATTAGGAGTAGAGAAGGAGACTCCAAAACATCTCAACCGTTCTCCGTGAATTCAGAACAATGACTAAGGAGCTTCCTCCTTTGTTGCAAACAAGTTATCTCTTCCTAATTTTAAAAATGTTACATTACACCACAGGTTTCCCCATGAATACTTAGGACTGGAGAGTACGCCGTACCAACACCAAGAGAGCTTATCATAATATCACACATATTGTCTTTGTTGTTCTTTGTAAAGACATGTGTACCTGGAAAGTTAGCACTTTTTACCTGTATTGCATCACACCCCCCAGTTGAATACATATAACCTGTAATTTAGCAATGAAAATATGGTTAATGAAAAGCTAGGATTTCAACCGTACTTGCTCGTCACTGGTTTGGTTATCATGATTATATTACATAATTATTACATTTCTGGTATGGATGGGAAGTATGCAAATTTTTTACTGAAAAAATTATTACAATATCGGGCTCACTTAAAGCTAGTCTCCGTGACGTAACAGTCATTCCATGAATATATATTTATGTACGTATGTATATGATCTAAATTAAGATTCAGAAGAAGTTGGGGTTATTTCCTTGAGAAGTTTTTCCATATTCCATCCGTACCATCGTACGGAGGTTGAGCACCTATAGTCTAGTGAATAGTTGACCACGTCCACTCCATCCAAAGCCATAGGTCGAGCGAGATTCGGTATGATAATGGGGATGTATTCAGCAAGCATAACAAATTACCTACCTTTTTGTTTTATATATAGCGCATGGCATATATGTGTGTGTGCAGATTTTCTACCTGGGAGTTTTTGCCATTTTTGATGTAGTCCAGTATTACAAACATTCCTGATCATCCTGTTGTCATAAAAATCAGCATCACTACGATATGTTACTACTAGGCATTTAATACTACTTTTTAAGTCAGTATTATTAGCTTGTGAGCTTTTTAACCATGTTTATTTTTTACTAGAAGCTCTCCATTCCATCCGTCTACTTCACAATGAACCGGTTTAGCCATTTATTCCATTAAGATGAGCTTTTCCTTATAGTCTGGATGGAATGATGTGTTTTTAGTCTAATTTATAAAGAGATACCTATAAATCATGTGGAGAAGAGGTTCTTATATGAAGGAATTAGAAGTGAACAGTTTTTACGTAATCGCTACACCGTGGACCGTGGTAGTTTTTCACTCTTTCAAGTAAGCATTCAGATACCGCTGCCCTTGTTTGGTCTTTTTTATGCAACTACGCCTACGCTACGTTCCAGCAAAGGCAACAAAGCGTAAAGCCCCCACTATACTTATGCTAGAAGCACATACCTGTACTGTACTTGCTTAGTTTTAAATTAAAAGTTACGCAAAATACGGAAATTTAACTTTTTCTTATTTTTGTTTGCTGACTATACCTGTTATCAGCAGTACTGCCGCTCTGCTCTACCATCATCAACTTCAGACATTTGATTGAAGAGATATATATGCCATTAGGTCAACTTGCTTGAAAGAATATTAGATGACAATTCAAAAATTTATCAGACATGTCTTGCAAGTTTGCAAATATGTTCACGGAATTTTACAAAATCATTACTCAATTAGTTCTATATGATAAACAGGGGGCAACCTGCAAATTAGAGCGAGCACTGGAATTCACATCGTTAAAAGTACCTTATCATTTTAACTGGATAATATTATTGCCTTTGCGAAATGCACAATGTAAAACGTTGTTGAATGAGTTTGCGTGGAGAATAAATTCTGCATGCCATTCTGGAATAGATGCATAGCCATGAACGTACACAAAACTTGGGAATCAGCCAGCGTGAAAAAATATTATGATGTAATATAAGGAAGTATATACAATCTTGTTTATCTCAAGAAACAATTTATTCAATTTTTTTTACATAATAAACCATTCTTAAAGGAAACTTGAACTTATCAGACTTGACTCGACAGACAATCTAAGTTGGACAATGTGGATGCAAAAATGATGACGTTTTATCAAAACTTAAGATCCCGTACCGTTGATGTGGATCCTCCATCAACACAACAAAGACTTGTTTACCATAAAAACACTCAAAGTCATAATTTAGTTCGTTACCCAGATGTGTAGTCGTACAACAGGGAAATTCATTATTTCCTGTTTTGATTATGGTATTTCAGGATGAGTCAAGACCAGTGCGGCATTCCGAAGTATCCAGTGATCCGCTGTATATTTTCCTGGATTCAAATCGATCCAACAAATTTGAGAACCATAGTTGTTAATGGCTGAGTTGGCTGTATAGCATGGAGCTTGATAAGTATCTATACAGTCATGTACAAAAAATACGGACGTCATTAGTGTAAAATTGCTGACGATGATGAGGGAAATTACTTTACTCATTGTTCCGTTAGTCATCCCATACCTGAGTGAGTCTTTTCAATGGTCTCAACAGGAAGAAATTGTATGGAAGGCATTTTCACAAAATATTCAAACAGAGCATTCTCTTTCAAGCAAGAATTCTGTGCATCCCAACCAGCGCCTTGTAAATACATCCCTTCCACATTTAAACTAGTGGAGGTTGCATTATTTTTTACAGTTGGGTTATTCGACCCGCTCCTCTCATTGTCAGTTAAAATCTTGAAGTCCCAGCATAATTGGCTAATTGATTTTCCAAGCCCACGCGCAGCTCTCTAAATAGTAATTAATTAATGAACATATTGAATATCATTTTTTTAAAAACGAATCGAAGCATTTTATTCTTACCTGAAGCACAGCCGTAAGAAAAGCTTTAGGATAGAAGAAACCTCCAAGCCATACTGTTGTAGGAGGCGTTGAAGACAACGCATAACAATTAATTTTGTCAACTCTCTCTTTCAAATCTTTTGACCAAAATCCAAGGTTGTTGGTACTCGAATATGCTTCACATTTTTTAAAAACAACGCCATAATATCATTTAATTCAGGCATTAAATATATTAAACGCACAGTGTAGGTTTTACAATGCCCCAACAAAGAATCATATTTTCTCACCCTGTTGCCATTGGGCTGGAACAGTATTCTTATTAATATATTCCAAAAGCAAGCTCAAGTCATCTGTCATAACACGCTGACCTTGTATAGCTTCAGACAAAGTGTCCAGTGATGTAGAGACAGTCAAAAGAAGGTTGTTGTACTGCCGTATCTAACAAATATAATATTTAATGCGTCCTATAATTTGGAACCTAAAATGAAGGAAGTGGAAATCTTGCCAAAAAAATAATGCTGATACATTTCCCCATACCTCCAAAAGTAGAACATAAAATACAGGTTGATCGTATGTAGTCATACTTTCATACAAGTTTTTCCTTACAACAGATTCATCCAAAGGTTTAGGTAGATGTTCCAGCATGAGTGCAATCTTACTTAGCGTCTGTGAAGTAGAGATGATTTTGTGCATATTTAAAGAAGAAGCAAGTAATTATCCACATATAAAAAAAAACAAGTCATAACGCATGGGAAGAACAAGTGAAGTAATAATAATATTATGTCATGATGAGATGATGATGGTGTTATATGATGTTATGCTTGCCGAGTTTCATCTCATAATAATAAAAGTATGCCAACGCCAACCTACTTATCAAGCTGCTCATCATCCACCAACACCACCATCATCATCAAGTTGGTACGACCTTGAGAATTATATGCTTGTGGGAACTACAATGCTGCTGCTGACTTTGATTTGGGTTTTGTACCTGCTCAACACACTCATCATGATCATGATCATCATGATTTTGCACAGGTTGTTGTTGTTCCCTCAGTTTTATGTTCCTCATGAGAAGTTGCTGAAATGAGTGAAAAATGCTTGCTGCTTGGTGAGTATTCATCCCAACGCCGACGTTGGGATCAACTCCATATATTTCCGGATCATCATTTTCTGAGCTGGGATAATTACTCGTGATGAATTTGTGGTAAGAGGAGAGATCTCCATTCCATGTTCCAGTTGGAGGCATTGTGAGGTGAGGGGCGGTTGAGGAAAATCTGAGAAACAACAAAAATTAGATAGTCATGTTTTGTTAAATGAATAAATATGTATGTAGAAATATGGGTTTTATAAAGGTATTTCATACTTAAAATCTTCATTCGAGACAGCTTCTTCACTAATAATTTTATTTAGATACGTTTTCACCACTCGGTGTTTTATAATTGATGAAGAGTGATTAGAATACTGGAGCTCCAGCATGTATTTCAAAGCCCACCATGGGATTCTTTCATATTTTGATGTGAAAAGTTTGAGAAGGGCGGATGCAATCTGTAATTATTTTTAATTTTAAAATTAAAACGCATGTGAAATGTTGTTAAAGGAATTTGTTTATTTACCTCGAAATCGTTGTCCTGAAATAAAGTTCCCTGGTCGTCCTTGACTGGTGGAACATTAACATTCCAACTTTGGAATTTGTGCCGGCCAACAAGACTAGCGTGCATGAAGCTTAATCCAAAAAGGAGTTTTTTAAAAGCATCCATGTTTGCAGACTGGGGTTGAAAAACGGATGCTGGCATTTTTTGATAAAGTCGTAACATGTTCATTTGTAATGTCTGGAATTAAACAGAATATAAAAATCGCGTGCAATTTTTCTCACGCATTTACTACATCTTTGTATAGTACGTACAGCAACTCAAACTTACCTGTGGCTGTTCCACAGCGATTTTGATTGAGTTTCTGATAATTTCAAGAGGAAACCTCCTATCAGGGTAGCTCTTTGTACTTAGCCATAATCGGAAACAAGGGTGAATAGTTTGCCTTCCGTTTCCACCATTTGACTTTAACTCCTCCAGACGGAGTGCCAACTCTGCAATATATTCTGGGGTAGAATGGCAATTGGAAAAATATACCCAATGTCCTTCTTCTGTCCCTTCTTCAAATAATTTACGTGCTAAATGCTCACTCTGCTTTGAAATTGTTAGAGAATAAAATTTTGGAGGCGGCTTAAGGGAAGTGCATAGTGTTGATACACTATTTAGTGGTTCTGGAGCTCCGTTCTCATCCATCAGAAATAGTACTGGAGTAATTGAACTTGTCTCGCAGTATATCTGCTTTAAGTCAACCAGTGACATTTCGATACATTCTGCATGCTCCTTCCCTAGTAGTTCCGTTGTCAAACATTTTATTTGAGCTGGAACTCGATCGGGTCGAAGAATTGAGAGGAGGATAAGCTTGTCAAAGTTTCCAAGTTTTTCAGACCATTCATCTATACGTTACAATTTGCAAACTATCACTTTTGAGTTTTATTACTGTATCTGAACTGACGTAAGCTTTTTATATATCTGGCTTCGAGAAACATTATATAGTCTACCTGAAATTTTGTTTTCGGGCTCTAAATATTTAATCCACACTTGCCAAGTAGATGAATTCTCTCGCATTGATTCCAGCAAGCCTTTGAATTTGTTTAGTTTCTCAAACATTAACAATTTATGTAGCTGAGATTTAGTCAACCATTCGTCTTCGTTGTTGCAATTTTCATCATTGTACTGGTCAGAGTTGATTTTTGCCAACAATTCTAAATCTGCATCTTCCAGTTCTTTATTCGCTTCTAACATTTTTGTACATAGAAGCAATGCAAATTGATATCGATGTTGCTTGAACATGGATCTAACAAAAAATCTACGACAAAGGACCAAATTATAAATGAATTAGTGAAAAATAAACGACAATAATCAATCCCGTTTGTTTAAATAATATTGATTTACCTGTAGAAATAGGTTGTAACGTTTTCTTTAAGAAAATTTACCATTTCTGTTGAATTCCTTCGAGACGATTCTAAGGAAAATGTTCCGATGGATGCCTCCATTAGCCTTACGCAAAACTTTAATGATATTTGATGAGCCCAATGTAGTTTTGACATGTCACATATGGATTGAAATAGAGTGACCAGTGTTTCCGTGACTGGGTCAAATTGCTTTTTAAAAATTGAAAGATTGGTATTTGCAATAGTAAATGTAATTCATTTACACACACCTTTATTTTATGATACTTAAAATAATGATAATATATATGTATTACCCGTCGTTTTAATTCAATATCTACTAATTCATCATGGATTTCATTCCTCTTGGCTTCCGCAGTCGTGATATTGTTTTTCAGCGCATGCAATGTGTCTGGAAAGTCTCCATTTTGAAGAATGTTTGGGCCGTAGCTAATGATTAATCTACATCGTTATGAAAAATATAATACACTTCAGTTTGAATCCACAACATTTTGCTTTTCCTTATTCCTCAATGTCTATTACGGTACCTTAGTATTTTATCTTTAAAGTCAACGATTTTGTATTCTTCCTCTAACAAATTCTGAAGAATACCACGTCGGCATGTTGCGGTTTCAGGACGAATCCTTTCCAAAAGCTTAATAGAGAAGTACATCTTCAATTCTAATTACGGTAAAATAATAATAGAAAAATTTATTTGACCTACATATCTCAGAGTTCGAAAAGGCAAACAGCAAAAAGGTTTTCAAGGGAGTGTTTTAATATTTATGTGTTCATTCATACCTTCAGGAGTAATGATGAAATTTACAAAATTAAAACGAGATGCTAACGTGGGTCCATACTCTGGATTTAAATGGGTTGAAGTAAAGATGACCTCATGTGGTGATAATCCCTCATATTCATTATCTAAAACGAAGTAACGATTTGGAGGAATTTGCAGCCGCCGGAAGTTGTGATACGAAAGTAAATGCTTACCTAAGAAATTCTGGTATGCATTCAAAACACTCGCCTCACTTTGCTCTATTTTGTACACAGTGGTGCCATTCTTTTCGTCCCGGTTCTATGCGTTTAAAGTCAACCAACATAAATTAAACTTTCAGTTACGTGTATCAAAGATGAAGTTTTTCTGCGCATTTTATACATCTAGCTCATACCTGACCAACATAATTAATGAGGGTCACCATGTTGTACGGATCGACAGCCAACACAAAGCGCCTGCTCCTTTTTAAAATAATAAGATTTTCTTCAATAAAGCCATCATTTTCTGATAAAGGTAAACTTTTCGCTGCCTCTAAAGATTGTAAGCGACTGCCAAGGAAATCCTGAAGTTTCCAATCCGAACTTATTTTCACAACAATTCTTGTCTGGTTCCTGGACTTGATTTCCGCCAGCCATCGACTCTTTAATTGTTTCCTGAACTCCCAACCAAATGGCCCAAGATAAGTGAGACACGCGGCAGCCATCAAAGCATCTCCAGGAAGGTTTTCTAACTTTGTCTCAATTTCCCCAATTTCCGATTCCCATTTCAGAAGATCATCTTCCAACTGTTGTAAAACACTTGTAGCCCTTCCTAGGATTTCGTTAGCCTTTTCTAACTGAACTTCAGAATCCTCTTTCAGTTCTAGTTTAGTTTCATAGATGGTTTGAATTTCTGCAAGATTCTCACGAAGAAGTTGCAACTTTTGTGTTTGCAAATCTAAAGCATTTCTTTTTTCCCCAATGGAACTCTCAGATTCTTCTAGCTTTATCCTTTTGGGAGCAATCTTGGTTAAATAGGTTCTACCGTACTTTTCCATAGCGTGAATCCACGTGCAAAGAATGCGAGCTCCATTGGAATATTTGCTAACTGCTTCTGCAGTAAATTCCGTATTCTGAACGTATTTCCGAATTTTGGCTAGCTTATCTTGGGTGATTCTTGCTTTGTCAAATTCCATTATCTAAGAAATTCAAAATTCATTTCATTCGTCATATTTATGTACATTGGTCGAACACATGCAACCTATTACAATATGAATTTTAATCACATTTCTGATAAAATCCGGATGCCCAAGCTGAATTTTTGCTTCCGGCCATGTCGCCTGTTTGTCTATCATAATCATTACAGAATCTAGAACCTTTGATACAATTGGCGGTGGACTGTAGTAGGATCGAATGTGGGTCAAGTCATCCTCTGCGAGATCTTGAAGAATCTTAAAACAATATTTAAAAAAAATTGTCATTATCAACTACATATAGTACACATTGTTTGCGTTTTTTGTGAGAGTACTGCATTAGATTTTTCAAAGGATTCAAGGGCAGCTGTCCACTCATCCTTAATCACATCCGCCAGCTCTTGGT
The DNA here is from genome assembly GCA_964034955.1 of Orchesella flavescens. Classification (NCBI taxonomy): domain Eukaryota; kingdom Metazoa; phylum Arthropoda; class Collembola; order Entomobryomorpha; family Orchesellidae; genus Orchesella; species Orchesella flavescens. The sequence goes on along the minus strand of OZ035957.1, from coordinate 21,557,359 downwards.
ACTCTTTCACTTCAGTTTCCAACTCTCCACTTTGCTCTTTAACTATCTTTGCTTGCTCTTCCGTGTCTGAACTTTGCTGTTCCACGATTTTATGATAAGAATTGCATTCCATCCTTGACATTTGGGCTTTCGAAAGTTCATAATTCATTCAACATACGTTTACATACAGCGCATTCAACATTGCAACTGTTGCACGAATTTGTTACCTTTGCTGTCAGCAACTGTTGCTCGCTCTGTTAAATCATCAATCCTTTGACGAACCACATTGATTTCTTGAATTGCTAGCTTTAACAATTTAATTGTTTCCGTTTTTGATAAACTCTCTTCTTTTGACAATCTGTAATTCGGATAGGAAGACATAGGGAAAGTGGGATCTACAAAGATGCATATTGTTTTGTTTAATTAAAAAATAATTACTGGTTGTACTGCTCCACAAAATCGATAAAGTGGATTGGAGTAATAAAAGTAAATTTTGCCAAATGATTCTCCAGTATGGTTTTGCTAATTTGAATTGCGATGGAATGAAATGAATGGAATATTGATCCAGAAGAAATTGGATCATCCTGCAAGGTGTTTTTATATATCTGTTAGCATTTCGTTAACAGGATATGTTCCTTTTTCTGCATTGGACATCAAAATGTCAAATTGTAGTACCTGACTGAAAATTGATGGAGCAGGTAACATGTGCTTTGAAACTTCAATTAAAGATTCCCTTGTCCACGGGTCAAACCAATTTACTGTCATGTCCTTAAATAAATTTCCGAATGTAGTGATGTAGCTACTAAAGTAAGAATTGGAAAGGAAAGTGAGATATAATTATCGTTTCTTTTCCATGCACAACAAGTATCTGGTGTGTTCTTATATAGACGTGGTGGAATGTACCTAAAATATTTGGCATTTGGATTTATGGATGCTATCACGTGTAAATTTCGCTCAACGCGTTCTCGATAAAACTCCTTTAGCGAAACATGATTATTAGAAAACCCCGGAGGAATTGATTTAAGCCATTTTTCTCTAATATCTTGTAACTCTTTTTTTGAGTGCAGGTCTGGTATTTCAACGGTACTGATCACTAAGCTCAGCAGTTCTAATACATCTTTTGAAATCTGGAAGCAGATACAAACGTCGATCAAATATTATATTTAAGCATAAAGGACTCATTTAACGCATTATATAGGTTTCGGAAGCAAATTGACTTACATTTTGAAGCTTTAGGATCAAGCAGCATCCACTATTCTCACAGGCACATATACGATAAGCCTCTTTGAGTAAAGATAGAAATGCAGCAGACTGGTTTGCATTTTCATCTTCAGTTGGAAGTTCCAAAATCTTATAATTGTACACGGCAGCACAAAGTCTACTCAGCGTTTGACGTCCTTGTCCATCTGTTAACAATTAATTTAAACTCGAGTCCATATGGATAGTTGGTATGAGGCAAAGTAGCTTTGCATGGCAAAAAATGTAGGAAGTTGGATTTTATACCTCCACCACAATTAAGAAAATGTCCTTTTGGAACAGAAATAACTCTAGCGATTTTCGCCAATTGAACAATTGCTTGTCTAAACAGAACTGTGCCCCTGAAAATGGGCATTGTCTTGTTCAGTTTTGCATCAATTGTCTCCAATAATTTCCAAACTCCAATTTCGTCCTTAATTTGTTCATAGGATTTTTGAGAGCTCATAAAATTCCCAAATATTGAAAATGATCCAGGTGGAAATAGTGAGTCTGCTGTTTTTTCAAAATGCTTAAAAAGTTGGTCTTCCAAAATTGAACGACACTTCTGCCGAGAGCTATTTGAGTGATTAGAAAATAAAATTGCAATAAAACTGAAACATCCAAATCATCGTATTTCACGATATTGAGTAGGAAATAGCCAACTAAATATACCTAGCATCCATCAATCGATCTTGGAATACTCGAGTGCATTCATGAAACCAATGACGTAAAAAACAAGGTTTCGTATCTTGAATCCCCTTGTCAGCTCTCAAAAGTCCATCATAAACTCGGCTAATGTCTTGTAAATCAAAGCTATGGAATGGTTTGGATGGAATCGGAAGAAGCTGATTGGAAATTACTTTGTACACCTCCAAAGTGGCCACCGTGACACTGTCAGCTACAATTTTTCATGAGCATCAGTTAAATCATATATTACATTACCTATTTCATGACCTCATAGTTTTTTGTACCCAGCAGCTTTACAGAAGGTGGAAACCCTTCCAACTTGTCATTTAAAATCGCTGTAAATATTCTTCTCAACTGAAACTCATCAGGTTTGGGTAGAAACAAAACAGCAAATTTACTCAATATTCTGGATGGAATACCAGTGTTGGGATGTTGGTTCAATTGCATTGCAGCAACAATAGAAACATTCTACGAGGAATACACAATCATTAAATAATTTTCACTTCCGAGTTTTTGCTAGCTAGCGAGTTTGGAATTAGTATATACATCAAATAAATCATACCGATACTGCAACTGGGCTCCCACTTGAGCGATCATACCAAAAGTGATTTTCTACAAAGTGCCTCAAAAACTCACTGTATTCATTATTTTTGGACAAGTGTGGAGTTGCGTGAAAGTCGTCAATGAATACGGCTAATGATTTCCCACGTGGTGGTGACAGCACAAATGAAGAAACCAACTCCAAACGAGTTTCGATCAGTGATTGCACCCACTTTGCTTTCATCTAAGTTTAACAAAACCAAAATTAATCAAATCAGTCGAAGTTTATTGTATAATTTCAATAAAATTCAGAGAAATCCATGAATTTACCAAAGGTGTTGTTTGAATACTTATAAAAATATTATTGGAAGGTTGTGATAGGTTAAACGTTGATTTGATAAGTTTTGTTTTTCCTAAAAAATACATCGTGATATAGTTATATGTCTCATCCTTGTAGTTATTGTTCAACATATTAAAAAACATTTACAAAATTATACCAGAGGCTGAAACTCCTGTGAGTAGAACAGGATAGAGGTACTGATTAAATCGTTTCATTAAATATTCACTTCTGAGTGTATCCACAGTATGTACAATTTGCCTTGCACTATGAAAATAAATTTTAATTATGCACTTAACCACTTCCAATTAGTCCACATGTTTGTAAATGAAGCAAAGATGTATACCTTGGCATGCTAATCAAATGCGTTCCCATCCTATCTTCCCATTTAACCCATTTCTGGTTCTGAACATCAATAAAATAATCGAAAACCGTTCTTTTGGTCGGGAATACTTTGGGATCCAGATCTTTGAGAAAGGCACTCGCTTTTAATCGACTTTCTGCATTAACTAATCCAAACACTGACCAAGTGATGCTAGTTTTAATGAAAAATACAGATAAATTATCCTACAAACTTTAATTTTTGAAAGAGATCATAATATAATGTTGTTTTTTTACCAGAATGCTACAATTTGCTTCAACAGCAAATAGAACTTGTCTTCACTTTTCTCTGCAAGCTTTTCTAAACTTGAAGTCATAAATGAGTTTAAAAGTTGTATGAACATTGAGATCAGCGTCCCAACTGACAAAGTTGAAATATAACTTTTGCAATGCTCCGAGAGGTACTCCACACTCTTTTCGAATGATGACATTAGAAATTCGGAAAGCTATACTCATATAAAATAGAAATATTTAAATTAGTTGTATTTACAGTTTAAGTAAAAAAGATTTGCTATTAATGTATTTTAAAACCTTTGCTTTCGTTGCAGGAAATGATATTTTACACATCCACGCTTTGAAAGTTAGCTTCCATTGCTGGGAATCCTCAGTGAGATAAATAACTCCACTTTTTGCAATTGTTCGTGGTGATGCCCTTGATAAGTCATCGACTTCAAAAAATAGAGTGACTTGTTGGCTAACAAAGACTTTATCACAACTGTAGAGCGTAACTGAGGAATCCTTGTCGAAAATGGAGTTGACACCCTCCTCCACCCACTCTTTTTGCATTGGACCATCAAATACAATCCAAATGGGGTGGTGGTGGTAATGATTAGAATTATCCGGTGATGTGCTGGCATTTTCATTACTCGCTCTCAGTATTTTTGTGAGAAGTCCATCCTTCAATTCCCCAGTTGACGATTTTATTTTCCCATACAACTCATAAGGATCGAATATACTTGGATTTATAATGCATTCCTGTTATTATAATACGGAATAATAATTATAAACAATATAACAGTAACATAATTAAAAAGCCAACAAGATACAGTGTGCAATTTCATATTTTTTAGTACTTTGATTGTACTCGGATTTCCATTTTCAGAGTTGGATAATAATTCTAAAGCCCGCCTTGTCACATTCCGCATTACCGTTTTTCCACTTCCCGAGGATCCCATTATTATCACGGTTTTATAAGCTTGCATTATTTCACAGAGGCGCAAACAACTTTTAACTAACTTGTCCGATTTCTAACAAGATGCAGACAGGAAAGTATTTTTAATGACTAATTCCAGAAGATTTTCAGGAAGAATTGTGAAAACTATATTTAATTATTACTTGATATCCTGCTAAATTTATAGCATCTCCAATTGTTTTTTCCAAAGCAGCATTCTCAACTTTAAGGGGTTCTTCTGATGGGAACATGTCTTTGATCAAACTTCCAAAAATCACATTTTCATCGAGAGATAATGCAGGAGTCACAATGTTTTGTACTGCTTTGATGAGACTCTGTAAAAAGTTGGAATGTATTCTATTTTATCACAAGCCTAACATTTTTGGAGTGCATTTGTTTCGGTTTCATACTCACCTCAGAATCGCTCAACCGCTTTCCATAAGTCCTTTTAAACTCAATAGCTTGCTTAACCACCGCAAGCATTCCATCAAGTGAGAAATTGCAGTGATTTTGAGAACAATGAAGATTTCTTGCAGTGACAAATATTGTCTCCAGCTAAAATGATTTAAAGTACTACATGAGCCTGTACTTGTACTCTTTCAATCAATTTGTTAAACCTGATATTGTCACAAACCTTTTTTGCTAGACTTGCCGAATTCTCATATCCCCCCATGAACAGCTTAACATCCAAAATATTTTTTATATCCGGCTGAATCAACGTCACAGGCCTTAAGGTAGTTTTCAAAGCTGTCAAATCTATTTTATTACCTTTGCTACTCCGCATTATCACGAATATTGCACATTTTTGCTCCAATTTAACTTCAAACCCACTTAAAATCAATTTATCAACATTTTGACATTTTGCCTTCATGATTACCGAAAGACGATCCGCGAGAAAGGATATTATTTCCGGTTTACAATTTTCAATATGACTTAGAATCCCCCAAGAGCCAGTTTGAACCAAGCCTATAAGTCTCCTACTCAAATGCTCATAATCAGTACATGATGACAAGCTCAGGTTAACAACATGCATTCCCAACTTGCGGCCTAGCTCATTGGCCGTCTCCTTCTTTCCAGCGTTTGAGGTGCCGTAGATAAAAGCACCAAAGTGAAATGACATGGCAGTTGTTAATCCCATAAAACATCTTTCTGTGAGTGGGGTGATTACAGCCCTCTCCAAATTTCCAATGAGTTCATATCCATACTCAAATGTCGCTTCCGCTTGCCTCACCAAACACTCATTTGTATCCCTATCCCAGTAGCACCTTAAGTATTGCAGCCACTCAAATGAATTAACATCCGAACAGTTCCTCAGATACAATCTTTCAGTTATATCCCTCAAGTACATGAGTGTCATCAGTATTCCAGCAACTTTCAACCTTGCTCCGTTATCATGTTCATATTGCTCTTTCAAAACCTCCGATATTTTAAGAAAGCTCCGTTTCAACCTCCTGCTAATCTTTTTGAGGGTGTACTCCCCTGTCAACTGCTCAACTACGTTGTTCAATGTAGATGAAGTGTGTATTAGAGCTCGCGTTATATCCAGTGTCCATTGTATTTCCAGAGCGGTTAAACAACTTTGGGTTTGCCATTCTAGCATCCACGTCTCCAGCCGGGTGACATTTTGTCGAAGATTTTCTAAACACGAGCGCAAACTGCTTTTGACAGTGGTTTTCAAAGTGGAGTCAAACTCTTCAAACCAGGATTCCACGGGGCCAACCAGTATTTGCACGGGTTTTAATAGCTGAAGAGACTCGCCAAGTTTGCATTTAATTCCGTACACAACTTTTTGTGTGGAGGTTTCTTTTGGCTGCTGTGAAGCGAAGACTAGACTTTCAACATTTGGATACATTTGGTTAAAGATTCTTGAAAGATTCCCTTTCCCACCAGCTATGCATTCAAGTAAGGAGGAATCAGATAGGAAGTAAAACCGGGGAAACTCTTGTCTTTTCTTGTGCAAAATGATTTGGAGCTCTTTTCTCAACTTTTCCATTTGTTCTTCCAAGTGGTTAAGCATTTCTTTTAAATCTTCAGCTTGATTTATTACCAAAATTATGTTCCTATTTTCAGTAATGATCAGAACAATACTTGCCCACAAGGATTTTACAGTGTTACACTGCTTCGCTTGCTGAGGCATTACCCTTTGAATATGTTGGTCTTTAAACACCTTTTCCATGAATAACCATTCTGTCTGAGTGCTGAGAAGCTGTTCAATGATTTGGTTTACTTTCGCGAGAGTCTCTTCCCAAAACTGAATTTTCTCTTGGAAAGGTTGTATAAATGGGGATCCCTTCATTGCTGATAAGCTTACAATATGGTCCATCAAGTTATCCTTGAGATTTTCACTGCAATATATTTCAAAAGGGATGGTCCACCCTTTCCGATGAGTCAATCCAAAATACTCCTCCGTCCAAAACTTTTCAATGGATTTCAGTGTGTTTTCAATTGCCGTTTCTTTCCCGGATGCCAAACTGATTTCAGTTATTTCTTGAAAGTAAGCGTGAAGCCGAAGTGAAACTACAGTTTCCAAGTTAAAGGCTTGCGAATTTGGATCAAGCTTTGAACATAAGAGGATCCCCTTAATTCTTTCCCAATGTCGGTCTCTCATCGTCTCATTCTTTAAAAAGTTTATGATTTTCATTGAGCCTTGGAAATTTTCTAGAAACTCGATCGTTTCTGAAATCACTGGCCATGATTTTGCTTCAAACTCTTTCCCAAGCTTTTGAAAAATTTGAATGAATTTAAACGCAACGCTATTCATCAGTTCCGGTTCCAATCTTTGCACTTGAATAGATTTCCACTTGATCCAATGGGATTCCCATTCCTTCACAGTTTTCCAGACTCTCTCTAAATTCTTGAGTTCACTCTCAAGCCCAATCAACATTTCATTTCGTTGTTTTGTAATGTTAAATGATTTTAGAGAAGCAATTAGTTCAGTCTCCTCCTGTTTAAGGATTCTCACTTGATTTTCATAGTCTTCAAGTTGAGCCAGTGCCTTTTGGCAATAACCTCTCTCTTCACCATCTTCATTTATTGGGGGTCTCGCATCCACTTTCAATATTGAAAAAGGTCCCTCATTTTCATAACAGTGTATCAACTCATTCACACTATTTGTGAAGTTACAATCTTGATCTATGAAGGCCGTCCGGAGTTTATCATAATTCCTCTGAAGTTTATGATCCGCTGCTGTTAACGACTTGACATAAGCTTTCCACTCCTTTCCCAAATTATCTGCCAAGAGCTTAACTTCAGGCTCCACCTCAAACTTAAATTTTTGCAGCATATCAAATTGCTCTTGAATCCCAGGAAATGTGAACACCTTTTGATTCGCTTCTGCCTTCAAATTTTCCAGCAATTTAAATGCTTCTAGTTGTTCCTTAATTGCACCAGGATCTTGGGAAAATTTTCTTTGGTTGTTGACCATATACTCATATAATCCTTTCAATGTGCTTTTTGGCTTGTCATACAAATTGTTTGCTAACAATTTAAACCATTTTTCACTTTCTTCCGACACCCCAGTTTTAAAGGGGGTGCAGCTCAGTTGACAAAACTGGACGGTGATCATGCTCTCACTTCCATGAACAACTTTAGACAACTCTAAATATTTAGCGAGATCCTTTTCATAGGCGGCCACGGAGGGATTCTTCATTCCATACGTTTTTACAAATTCTACCTTATCCAGTTCCCAAACGTCTCGATAAGGTACCCACCTTTCCAAATAGAGATTTAGCTCACTGAAGCATTTCTCTATTGTGAATCTCATCCGATCTTGTATTGCAAGGGATGCAGAGTCGTTCAACAAAGCGGTGGTGAAGGAAGGTGGTAAACTTACAGCAGGCTTTGCATCAGCGGTATACGTCCCAAAAAACTGGCACACTCTGGGTAAAGGCTGAAATGCCATTGCAATATTACTATGTACTCCCAAAATCATTTCCGCAAGCTCTTCCAGTTTCGGCTCAAACATAATTTTACTGACATTTTGATCTTGATCTTGTTGCAACTTTAACTCTAGTTTGAACATTGGCTTATTATCTGAAGAGCAGATCGTATTTGCAAGCAGCTCTAGCGAATTTCGCAAGCAAATGCAGAGAGCTTCCTCCACACATTCGTCAATCATTTTTGCATACTTTCCCCACTGGATTTTGACGGCAGGTCCATCATCCCTAAATATTTGAAGGGCTACCTGAAGCACTTTAGATATTGCCTTATAGTCCTTCATGATTTGCTTCAGCTCTTGCAAAATCTTTGCATTTTGTTGAGTCTTGAAAGACACTCCATCATAAACAACCTTTTCTTCAATTTCTACCATCCTCTGCTTGCTGATTCCAAATGCGATGTTGGCAATTCGGAAATTTGCATTTCGGTACAGTGACATGCTTCCTCTGATTTGACTTGCCAATTTTAAAAACTCCTCGAGAAACGCTTGATCAACTGTCGTAGTCATTGGGTCAGGTGCCCAAGTATATTCAGATAAGCAAGGATAAATCTTTTTCTCTAGGGGAAGGAGCCTCTCCCGAAACAACAACTTTTCATCCCGACTCAAGCTGGAAACGATCTTGTTATAATGTTTTTCAATGGCAGATACGTTTGTTCGAAGGGTGTGAAGTCTCTCTCTCAATGGATAAATGCTAAGTAGAAGGACCAACGGCACCGCACGCCCAACTCTCTGCCACATCTCAGCCTCGATCAAGTTGTAAAATACCCTCCGGTCAAAGTTCATCTCCACAATCCCCTTTTTATCCCTCCCTTGTCGGACCAGTAGAGGAATTCTTAGTTTAGAGAGATAATCTTTTGACTCTAGCTCTTTGGCTGTCCACTCTTCGTAAGTTTTCTTGGAGAACATGGACATGGATTCTGAAAGAGATTTTGCTTCATGTTTAACAATGTCACCAAATCGAGATTTTGGTAGCCAAGTTTCAGCCTTTTTCAACACTGCCAAGTTGGAATCCAATCGTTTCTTCATGTACGCTGCCCAAGCGCCACGACCAGCCATTTGTGAGTAGGTCATAGGAAGGGGCACAACCTTCTGCTCAAATAGCTTTCGAAGTCTCAGAACCTCTGTTTCAAAATATTCAAAAAGTTGAATAGTCAACTTGTCAATTTGTCTTGAGATAATGTGCCTTGCATAAAATTTGAAGAATAGTTGGAGCAGTTGGATCTTTTGTTGTAAATTGGACATTTGATCAAAGGTTTCTTCTAGTAAGTTTTGTATTGTCATTTCAATAGTGAGCACTGTTTCTCTGAATGATTGCATGTGGACATGCCATTCAATGCTTTTCACATTGAGGCAAAGGTGAGATTCCTTTGAAAGTTCTTCCAGTTTTGTGTTCAATGTATTTTCTATAGATAGCATAACCTTTGACATGTACAAGCCTTTTGTTCCAGGGTATAATGAGAGGGGCTCTGCGTCCCCACTGTCGTCCATTTTCCGACCAAATAGTTTCTGCGTTTCACAGATTTCCAGCAAGTCCTTCAGTCGTTGTATCATTGTGTCAACGTGAGTGAAAATTTGGTCATTGTCAAAGATCCACTTTTCTTTTGGATGTTTTGCAAGGTACATTGCTTCCGTTGAGGAATATTTCTCCTTCCACCAATTCAAGCATTTTAAACAGTTTCTGATCATTTTCCCAGTTGCAACCACTCTCCCTTCAAGAACATGTCTGACTTTTATTCTCTTTCGGCACTGAACTATGATTGCATTACTGAATTTTCTGAGGAGCCCATTCAGCCTTCGGCTTGAGTTGTAGTAGGGTGCATTTCTCCATATTGTTAGAGTCACCCACATAAATTTTTGAATTTCATCAGGAATTTCTTTTAGACGTGTGCGGGGAAGGCGTTGGCAAATTGGATATAGTGTGCTCAAATAATATGCAATTGAAGATGCTTCACTCCATGATTGAATAATTTGTTTGGAAATACCCTGCAATTCCTCAATATAAGGAGAGCGTGATAGTGTAAGAATGCGAATAATTTTCTTTACAATGCTACTCCGAACTTGGTTCAAAACGGCTTCCAGATTTTTGCCTGTTGGAAGGAAAAGCCTTGTCAGATATTAAATATTATTTTTTGCAAGCTAACTAATTAATTAAGTTTGTCGACAAATTGATATTACTTCTTAATCTCCAAAATTGCACTTCATCAAGCGGCCCCGGCCAATCGTCAGTGTCGTTAAGCTCATTGAGAATCAAGACTTGCTTCAGTTTTGTTAACCAGTACACAACAGTTTCTGTTTGGAACAACAATCAAAATAAAATTATAGACTAATTAAAAGAATTTTGTAGTTTTGTAGTTAAGTATCACATTATGAATACCTTCCAGACGAATACAAAATTTTTTGTCTTTCGAAAGCTCCACATCCGACCTTTCTTCAACGTAAGACTCTTGTGGAACGAATAAAAGCAATTGGTCACTTTCCAGTGTATGGGTAACGGTACGGGTAGCGCATGATAATGTGTTGAGGTCCGTCAACACTTCGTCCTTGATTCCTACATGTGAAATGCATAAATGATGCAAGCCATTTACAATGTATTTATTACATGCTCAAAAAAATTGTTTTAGGTTGGAAGTTGGGATCTTTTATACGATTGTACCTTCAGGAATAAACTCTTTGTCCAAAAACAAAGGAGTCCACAAATGCAGCAACAAGGAATTCAAAGCCGATGTGTGTGAACCCGAAACATTCCCACAAACCACTGTGTCATCATAATTAAAACCATCCAGTTTAACAGGGCTCGCTTTCACAAAATAATAAAATTCCCCTTGATAGTCAGGAATAAGTTGGTTATACGTGACAAGATTTGCTCCATTGATTGGTTTGCAAATGCGAAGTAAGCGACTAAGTATTTTACTGCTTGTGAAGGAAGATGCATTGTTGTTGGAATTTTCACATTTTTTAGTTTTGTTTGATGAGTTATTATGAGAACTGAGGTAAATGGCAATGACCAAAGGGGATTTCGCCCTTCTAATGAAATGATAAAAAGGCCCCAATGTCCATTTTGTCCACAGCGGACTGTCCGGGTGAAGATAAGGAATCATACTTTTCATTTTCACCACCTGTAAAAATATGCAAGCATAATTAAGGCTACACTTAATAAAACTATATAGTGAAACGTATTATTCATAAGCCGAATTTTTCGAACCAAGTCTTTTTCTGTGACCTCCTTCGTCTTTTCCTTTTCATAAACAGAAGAGACTTTACTTCCTTTTTTGTGGCGACTATCCCAATCTGAACTTTCTTCAGTTGTTGCAGCTGGAGTCTTTGAACTACCTCGTTTCTTCTTTCTTCTTCTTTTACGCCGTGCTTCAATGTTGCTAGCATCTGAGTCGCTGTCAGGATCCGCGTATGAATCTCGATGACGGCGGAGCCTTGATTTACCTTTTTTAGGTTGGCGATTTTCCTCTGAACCTGCACCGCCATCCCCTAAATTCGTGGCTTCTGACCCTTCATCAGAGCCTGGCCTCGTTTTTGACCTTTTCTTTTTCATTTTGCGACCTAGTATCAAAAAGCTGTAGTATCAGTAAATTTTGCCGCAGCAAATAATTATTTTGCTTTCCATATATTCAAGGAATGACTTTATGACATTGTTTGATCATTTGAGCAAACCATTTTTTTACATACATTATTTGCGTGTCAGTGCGTATGATGTGTATGTGTATACATACGTCTTTGACAGCAGCAGTGTCAGCTTGATCAATACAATCAACAATATGCTGACCGAGAAATATATTACCTATAATGTTTTTTAGGGGTAGTGAGCATACAATCTTGCAACACAATGCATGAATTTGTTCTGAATACGAATATGACGTGAATATGAAAAATACACAAGAATTGCTTCGAATAAAGGAACATTTATGATTACTAATCGTAACATTAAACTGACAAGTTTTTGTTAAATTTTATGCTTCAACTACCAATAATTGTAGATTTTGTCTTGAAACCTCAGACATCTCGTAGTCCTTTCCTCTAACCTTGGCCAAACACGCAACTTGTATAGCTTGTTTCATCAACACTACATATGTACATGGAATCAAGCTAAGATTATATTATACACAAGTGTATCATTTCAGTCCATCATTATATACGTCTGTATAGTCTGTGTATCATTATAGTAATTATGTGATAAGTAGGTACACTTAACTTCCATTGAAATATGCAATTATTTGCTCGTCAAGGTCGAATTGAAATGGGAAATGTTGTTGACAAGAGCGATAAATGTATTATGTGCATTTACGTTATGTAATCCATCAACATTTATTTTGGAGCTTGGTTTTATGTTTTGTAGTTTATTTTTTTGTTCCAGCACAGGCAATAAGAAAACACTTGCGAATGATTCTTCACACAGTTGTTGAAGGCTTTATTTCTGATTTTTCAGTTGCAGTTGAAACGTGTCTTTTTTAGTCAGTTTTAGCCAAGAAAATTTTCACTTTAGGAATATGAAGACCCGACAACATTATTTTTGTGTTATAATATCCTTCCTTAACGGATTAGCATGTATTTCTTTAGTTTCTGGAAGCAAAATCTTATTTTTTCACTCCATTGCGACCTCTAGTCATAGGTCGTCAATTTGGCCATTAGCGGAAAAGCTAGCTGATGCTGGTCATAATGTTACCTACATTTTCCCAGTGGATAAGCGAATGGGCTCACATCCAAAAATTGAAGAGTTAATTCCCAGTAAAATGGTGCCACTGTTAGAGGATTTTGTTACAGATTTTGACATTAACATTAGGTTAAATGATAAAGTGGATGAGTGGTCGCATGCAGTCTTTTCGCGCTCAATTGAATTTTGTGAAGCCTTTTATGAAAGTCCAGAAGTCAAAGAATGGCTAGCTCGACCAGGTCTTCACTATGATCTTATCGTTCTTGACATTCTTTCCGAATGTGGATATGGACTTGTTTATAAATTCAAAGCGAAACATATTCAATATGTGCCTGTGCCTATGTTACCGTTTCATTATGATGGGATTGGAATAGTGCCGGAAACCTCAAGCTATCCGGATTGCTCACAGCTTTACAAAGCATCAGATCTTAATTTTATGAGGAGAGTATTCAACACGGTAATAACCCTTGTTTGGAGAGTTGGTTATCTTTTCTTTGTTAGTGACATTGTGCCGATAATTAAGTCAAAGTTGAACCTTAGCTACTTTCCACCGGTCACCGAATTTGAGAGAAATACCAGCCTTGTTTTGATTAACCAAAACTTTATAGAGGATTATCCGAGGTCAATGCCACCGATGGTTGTTGCGATATCAGGGCTTATGTGTAATGATAAAAACATCAAGCCCAATCCTCTTCCAGAGGTAAACTGATTAGCTGATTATTGATTTTTTGATGAAATAAAAACTGAAAAAACTATTTGCTATGGTCTGGTAAACCCTAGAAACTTTCCAGCTTTATTGATGATGCCGAAGGCTTTATTTACATCAGTTTTGGGAGTGCGGTGGTAGTTTCTTCAATGCCGGAAACATTGAGGGAAGAGTTTTTCGGCGCTTTCAGATCACTTCCGCACCTCAAATTTCTTTGGAGATGGACCGGAAAAGTGCCTAAGGATACGCCTGACAATGTCATGCTTCTTCCTTGGTTTCCTCAACGTGATATATTGGGTAAAACGTGTTTGCATTAAAACCTTAGTATAAATTGTCTATAACACCGTTTAAAAATTTTAAAAATTTCTGTAGCTCATCCAAAAATCAAGGGATTCATTACTCAAGGTGGACGTCCGAGTACACAGGTAAAGCTGAACATGATTTTACTATACGTGGAGTTGGGGTATCGAAGAACAATTTTATTCTTATCATATGTAATTATTTATCTATACACAGGAAGCACTTTGCTACGCAGTCCCTTTAATTTCTATTCCTATGTTTGGTACGCTACCTTATTTTTTGACATTTTATTGCTGATATGTTGGGATGTACTGGACTAAACCATTTTCATTTGGGGTTTTAGCGGACCAAGATTATAATGCAAATAGATTGGAGTCTATTGGTGCGGCCATCCAACTAAATATTAAAACCATATCCTCTACATTGTTGAAAGACAACATTCTTGAGTTAATTCAAAATACGCAGTAAGTAAATGTTAATTTCAACAACAAAAAAAGTGCTAACGACAAGTATATTAATTTGCTCTTATTTTTTTGACATAGGCACAAGAATCGGATGCTGGAATTGTCAAATATGTTTCAGGACCGCCCAATGGATCCACTAGATAATGCATTCTACTGGACGGAATACGTTTTACGTTATGACACCTCACTCCTCAAACCCCTTGGAATTGATCAAACATGGTATCAACGGAGGCTGTTGGATGTTTATGCGTTTGTTCTTGTTGTACTGATTTCTGTAACTGCTGCTGTGATATTTTTAACAGTGTTTGTTTTCAAAAGTATTTTTCGATTTGTTTCAGCAAAGTTGATAAAGCATAAGACAGAATAAATTAACAACATTGTACGGTGTGACATGTATTTCGGGTTTAAAAAGTTGTGAAAGTATGAAATTTTACTAAAGGAATATGTATGTAATGCATTTATTGCTTGGTGTATGTATGAGAAAAAATTTGCATTTAACTTTTCAAGATACTGCCCACGTGAATTATCAAGGTTGACTGATAAACAAAATGCTGACAAGAAAGAATCAGACTAGGCATCTCCAATGCAATTATTCAGTCTGGTTTGGTTATATAGGTATGTTGTTCCAAGCAATCAATCAGGAACTAATTTATTCACAATATTACGCCACGCAATCCGATTTCAGAATTAGATGCACCTCAAAATTACCAACACCTATTATAGGGTATTTGGCATGCTTAAACTTCCTTGTAAACTTGGACAAAATTGTAAACGGGGTCGCGGAATGTATAAAATATATGGTATAATGTTGTCATTCAAAGAAACAACTTTAGCTAAATTCCGTTTGTCTAAATTTGTGAAGTAGAATTGGATATTTATGATATCATCTACAAAGTATAACTCGTATTCATTCTCTGTTTTAATTTGTCATAGGGTTTAAATACGATTGCCACGTATTTTGTTGTTTTAATCCAAATGCGAATAACATACAAGTAAAATTTTACTCGTCCCAAGGAAGATTCTCTACAAACATTACATTTTACATGGAGAACCAATAGGATTTAACAAAATCGGGACCTTAACCCGTCAAAGTGGAGCAGAAGCAGCGTCGTTCACGCATCAGCAAACCTTAATTTTCATAGGATCCATTAGCGAAGGTGTCAACTTCAGCCATTATTCATAAGGTTTGAAGAAACTTTGACGGAAATTATTTTCATGAGACCTTATCTTTTTAATCAGCCAGACGAGAAAGCAAAATTGAAGTGTGAAATAACCATGTATATTTCTATGCTGTATACATTAATACATCCTAAAAGCTACAAGGCAGTGAGACTATGAATATGAGAGATGAATATTGAAGGAAATTACAAAATTCTTTTAATTGAAAATTGTTAATATCGATCATGTTGCTCAGTTCAGCAGTCTAGCAAACTGGTTTATGTAGTGGATTATAGTTGTTTAAGAGCAGTACAATACATATTAAATAAATATTTAAATTGAAGCAAATCGCTCAGCACGCTAGAATCTCATTTTTAGTAATGTCCATATAGCACCACATAATGGAAGCAATGTTCTTTTACAAGTACTACATAGTATTGCTTTCAGTTTTGGTTTGGTAATGAGAGTAAAAAAGCAAAAGCTAAAGCAAAAAATGTAACCCTGTTTTGTAAAACATTTTAAACCAAAATCTAAAGCATAAAAATTACAGAAATAATAAAATGGAATCGGAATATATTTCAACACAAATATTTCGCACGAAATATACGAAGCCCACCACCAAAATATTTTGCACGAACAATATCCCACGCTCAAATATTGATTCCATTGACAAGCCATTCATATCAAATGTCTTCATTCGAGGTGGCAAATGGGTATTTTTTTCAAATAGTATTACAACGTATTGGCCATTTTCTAGAAAGGAGACTGGAAACGGCTTCAAACACCTTAGTTTTCAGCGACCAAGTTTTGCACTATTCTTCTCCTGCATCTTCATTATTCTCAACATTACCTTTATAATTCAATATTTCATTTTTGAAGTGTATAATGAAACTGGTCTAACCAAATTAGATTTGGTTTGTTGTGCCATGTTTGAAGTAATACCTATCATAATCATGATTTTCTATAGGGTATATGACATCCTAAAACTTCCCAAATTACATTCGTTCTGGAACGAAATTGTAAACGTGGTCACGGAATGTACAATTTTGTCCTCGAAAGAAGCAACTTTAGCTAAATTCCGTGTTTTGAATCGATGGGGACTCAAGTGGCTCATCGCTTTTGGAATTTTGGGAGTGCTTATTTGTTCAGTGTCTTTTTACCATACGGTCTTTGTAATTGAAATCGAGTAAATTGTTCCAAGGGTGTTCCTTATCTACTTGGAAATTGTCCTTTGTATGCACACATCGGGGATTTTTCTGCTCATATTCTTTCTCAAAATCATGACTTATCATAAGCAAAATTGCACTGAAACAGTTATTGTCATCTAATACAGTAATTGTTAATTCGTTGCAGTGATTCGGATTGTTGCAACTGCATTACTGAAAACAATGCGTTCAAACTCATAAACATTTTAGAACGTTGCGTTAAATATTTTAACAATCATTTTGGCTTCATTTTGTTGATGGAGACGCTGCTTAACCATGCACAAATTTTTTTATGCATGCAGTGACGTGCTTTGCTCACTCATATGAGCATATACGTCAGGGTGCTCTTTATAGGCCGTATAGTTAAGTAACATTATGTATGTATTAAATATAGGTATATCTACTTCTTACAAGTAAGCTAAAGACCAAGTATGTTTGCGATGCATCGCGATGATGATCATGATGATGTATAATATGAATGAATGACAGATCGCCGAAGACGAGCTGATACCGCTACTAATTAATAAATGAACACTCATCTTTCTACTCTGATTCGGATAACATCTCCTCTTAAATTACTCTCTTACTTTACTCTACCTTTCATACGTTAAACATAATATAATATATAATTCCGCATAACTACCAACTATCGGGTATGTGACTATGTACTACTTCCATGTAATTGTAGACAGGAGTGGCATAACGGGGATTCTCATGTTTTCCGAAATTATCGTGTCCGTTTCTAGTTTTGTATTTCTATGCATTGCTGGAAGCAACCTTGAGGCAGAGTGTGATGGAATGGTAGAGGTATTTCAGGAGTTGCCATTGTCAAAGTTTACTTGTGATGAGCAGCATAAGGTTGATATATCATAAAAAAATGCTCGTTTTTCTTGCTAACTAATAAACTAATTGACTAAATGGGTTTCCATTTCATTATAGATACAGGTTCTTGTCTCAAGACTTGCATCTGGAGGATCTCCTTCAATAAGAATATCCTGCTTGTTTCACATCAGAGATAGGGTTTACTGGGAGCTGTAAGTCGAATTTGTTTTAATTTCTATATAAACTAGCTGTACCTATTCAGGCATTATCTTTTATCTTTCTGCAGGTCCTAAATTCTATTGCGACTTATTTTATCGTTCTTGTGCAAATGAGAGATTTGAATTGAATCTTTATTTACGTGTCTAGAAATTTCAACGATGCATTGTTCGCCCAATGAAACTTGATTAACAATAGATAAATTTACTATTAGTTGAATATATGTTTGTAAAATTAGCGAATACATGCAACATGGGAGATATAAATGTGAATACTCCGGTAATATGTCGATTTTATAAAAAAAAAACTATTTAAAATATAATTATGAAGTACGGGCATGCAAACTGGATTTCACTGCCTGATTTCGTTACTTGTAAATATATTCCGCTTTTATCAAATATTAGTCACAAAATCATTCCTTTTGTAATTGAAAATAAGTATGCCACAATCTTCGTGATTTAATAAAAATCGATTAAATGATATTGGAAACATTGAAAGCGTCAAAACATGCAACAATATTGATTTGTAAATATCGTCATGATGAGTTGACACTTTCCATCTGAGTTGCGGATTTATTCCAAATCAGTGGAGGAGTTGTGTTACTTGATTTTTGTATTAAAGTCTTTTTTCATCTTTATAAATATGAAGGAAACCAAAACCACTCCAATTTTCTATCCCACACATAATATCCCATACAATAAGCACGAGCAAAACTCATCTGAAGAAGAGCTATCCCCATCAAAGTTATCTACAGCTAATTTAATTTTCCAAAATGGAAAGTTGGTGTTTATTTCCAGCCGAATTCTCTCCATTTGGCCCTTCACCATTGCCACCAATAAAGAAACTGGTGACAAGTTTCTCCGGTTTCGTTTACCAAACACAGCTCTCATTTGCTCCCTTGTGTATGTGCTCTTAACAATTGGTTACTTTTTCAGATATATTCGTGCATCCTTCTTTAGAGAAGATGCTTTCTTTAGTCAAAAGCCAAAACTGGATCAAGTCTGTTTTGCCCTGTTGGATTTAATGCTTATTGGCGGTGACATTTTATTACGAATTTACGGTACAATACGTTTTTCGAAATTTAAATTATTTTGGCATAAGCTGGTGAATCTCGTCGACGAGTTCATTGAGCTAACTTCCCAAGAAGAAACTGAAGAAAACTTGAAACTTTTGAAGAGATGGGGACTCAAATGGATACTTGGTTTCTATTTTCTTGGCTTTATTGCCGTTGCAGCTGGTATTTACTACTTTCCTTTCGTTGAGAAACCTACCCCTGGGACGATCAAATTGATAGAAATATCGTACCTATTTTTCATCGTTTTTACAAACAATGCCAGAGCATTTCTAATAATTTTCTTTATGAAAATCATTACGTATGGCTTTACCGTTTGCAAACTGGCACTTAAACAATCGTCCAATGAAGC
This sequence comes from Orchesella flavescens, assembly GCA_964034955.1. Taxonomy (NCBI): domain Eukaryota; kingdom Metazoa; phylum Arthropoda; class Collembola; order Entomobryomorpha; family Orchesellidae; genus Orchesella; species Orchesella flavescens. Next base: position 21,538,133 of record OZ035957.1, on the reverse strand, counting down.
AACTACGAATGACAAGATCATAATGGAATATTTGAAGAATCCAAGCTCACATAACCCCAAACAAGGCTATGGTTATGTGAATCACTTTACTACCCTAAAACTTGACAAGATTCTAAAACTGGTTGAAGATTTGGAAGCTCTTGTGGCTCATTTTAATGGTCTCTTCGGCTTCACATTATTTATAGAAGTTGTACTTGGCGTTGGCCAGGTTTTGTTGAGTATTTACTGTCTACATTTAGATGGAGTGGTACAAGTTGCAGCCTTTTATGTCATGATGCTCGTGCAAGTCTTCATTTACGGAATTATTGTCACCTGCTTGTGTATTGCTGCTAGTGACCTCACGACGCAAGCTGAGGGCATGATTGGGCAGTTTCAGAATCTGCCGTTGGCTACACTTTCTCTGGATGTATATAAGGTTGCATTTGATTTTTCTCTCTAGAATTTCTAATACGAAGTCCAAGTGTTTAAAAAATATTTTATACGTCTATTTTTTAAAGATTCATCTTCTAGTTTCAAGATTGGCATCAGATCCACCAAGGATAAGAGTATCAAATTTGTTTGAGATTCGTGAAGCTTTAATTGGAGCAGTAAGCATAATTCCGTTGTATTCATTGCAATTATGTTGGCTTCTATTCTCTATTAATCTAGCCAGTGTAATAACCCAGAATGGGGTGCTAGTTTTAGTAAATAAAATATTATAAGAGTCATACGATTTATTGCAATTTATAGGCTTTGAACACAATTGCTACATATTTTGTGGTTCTGGTGCAAATGAGAATTACCTATAAGGACAAGTAATGGCATGGTACCTGCATGGAAAACATTACATGCATGAATTACGGTTGATACATCCATCCAGACTTGGAGACTCGTGAATTGGAAATTACAATCATGTTCTTCATCAACAAAACCGACAAAACTGATCATGAGCTATACATATTAAAGCATAATTTCCTGTTCCATAAAAATTATTACTCCATCGATTTTCATGTTCCACTGATTGTGAGCAGCTTTTGCTTAAGCTTTCAAACTTTGTATTTGTAACTACTTTCACTGTTATACTTTCCTTTGTTTTTCTCAAAAGTCTTTATAAACATTGTCGGGAAATAAATGTAAAATATTTATTATATTTTAACCCAAGATCGTTAAAATTCAAAGTATTCAAGATGATGTCAGACTCTCAAGTTATTGATCACTTCAACATTAAAAGCAAGCCAAATCCTCATCCCCATGATTCCCCTGAAAGCTCATTCGCCTCAAACTGCATCATAGACGGAGGAAAATGGATATTTCTCTCTAATAAGCTTGTTGCTTACTGGCCATTCTCAATCAATTCTTGTTCCAATGGCCACAAATTTCTCACATTCCGATTCCTTTCAATAGGTTTGCTAATGAGTATTGTTCGCGGACTAATTATAATATTTCACATCATTCATTTTTTAATCTACGAAGGGAAGGATATAGAAAACAGTGCACCCACGAAGTTGGACCGAGTTGGCATATATCTGTGGGACTCAATGTGTGTAGCTGTCTCATTAATCACTCGCATTTTTGGAGTTTTGTATTTACCTAAATTGCATTTGTTTTGGAATCAACTTGTGAGCATTGTAATGTAACGCAGTGCACACTTCTCACCTCTCAACAACAAACCGAGAAGGTATTCAGATCTCTGAAGAAATCTGGACTGAAGTGGTTCACTTTCTTTTCCTTTTTGGGAGGAGTCGTCTTCATATTCACAGTTTACTACTGTTTCTTTTATTTAGTGTATTCCACGCTCTCAGCAATTTCTAGTATCGTATCAATGATGGTATCATGTATTCATACATCTGCAACTTTCTTTCTTCTCTTCTTTATTGCTATTCTCATACATGGATTTTCCGTTTGCAAAAAGGAAATTGGAAAGCTAGCCGCTGAAGCTGACTTGCAAGTGAATTCCGAGAATCAGCAAAGTGTGCAAAGAATCTCAAAGCTGAATCATATCTTAAAGCTAATTAAAGATTTGGAATATTGCACGAGCCAGTTCAACAGAATTTTTGGCCTTAACTTTCTCCTTGAAACGGTCATTTGTTTTACCACAATTATGCTAGCCATGTACTCCATTTACGCGTCAAAAGATCAAAGCCCTTTGTTTATAATGGGAATGCTTATCCAAATTACTCTTTATGCCATATGCTTTGTAAGTTTGTGTGTGGCTGGATCTCGTCTGACGATGGAGTGCCGAAGCATGACGAAAACATTTCAAGAAATTCCTTTGAGCTCCATTTCAGTGGAACAGGGGCTTCGGGTAAATCCCAAATTTAGAAAATTATTCAAATCCAACACCGCGTTACTTAACAATTTGCCTAAAATACATTTTTTCATAACTTATTAACTTTTATTTAGATTCAACTTCTTGTGCAGAGGCTGTCAGCGAAACCAGTTGGAATTCATGTCTCACAACTGTTTCAAATCCAAGAATCGCTTTTAAGCACTGTAAAATTTTCCTCTCCATACAAAAAAATATTTATTGCTCATTTAATCTATTAACTCCAATATTTATGTATGTACTTTTTCCAGGAACTGAACATCTTAGCTACATATTTCGTATTTCTTGTGCAATTACGACCAAGTGGTGGAAAAGAAGGAAGCAATTAGATAATATAAATCAAGTATTTATTATTGTTCATCATTTATCCATTTACAATATTGCTTTTACTTGTATTGCTGTTTGAATTGGAAATAATAATAGAATATAGTGCTGTTGACAGAAATAAATTGAAATTTTGAACCTATAATAAAAGGTCAACTTGCAACACGACAAGAAATGAATGAGCCTATGAGCCATTTTATTCATTGATAATTGAAATTGACTCTAAATTGAATGTAGAAAATTAGAATGTGTTTGGTTTTGAATGTTAAATTCAAGCAATATTGTGTGAATGGTACTTCTGAAATGTAAGCATCTTTTAGCTGCGAGGTGACCGCCTTTAATCAAACTAATTGATTGGGAAACGATGAACAATTGTACAGTTTCTGGTGTACAAGAATCCAGTTCATTTTATCGTATCTCCGATAAACTTTTTGTCAAACTGTTTTCTTTGCTCTTAAACATTGTGTATATTCTGAAATGACAAAAAATTTCCTTGCATTTAAAATGCCTATCGATAAAGAATCCGTGATAGAATCCAAACTTTTAACGACAACCCATTGGGCCTTTCTCTCCCCTCGGCTTATCTGCTATTGGCCTTTTACCGTTAAAAGTTCAAACAAGGAAATCAAGCAACTTTACGCTCGCTATTCCTGGAACTATGGGGTTTGGATAAGCACTCTATTCTTACTACTTAACACTGTCTACCTCCTATTTTACGGTAGAATTAAAGGAAATGCTTACTTCAACAACAAATCTCTCATGGCCTTTGACGTCTATTGCGTTGTGATATGGGATTCAATCATTATGGCAAACGAAATTGCGATAAGAGTATATTGCATCCTAAATCTCAACAAGTTGAACAAATTTTGGCTACGAATTGTGACCATACTTGGAACCTATTTTGAGCTGTCATCTCAGCCATCTGAAGTGGAACATGGATTGAAAAAAATTAACGGTTGGGCAAGAAAGTGGACATTATTCACTTTTGCCCTTACAACAGTCCATCTTTCATGCTTCTTACAGCCATACATTTCCGGATCTGAAATAAGGAAAAACGAAGATATATTTTCAGCCTCCATGAATGTGTACCTGGAATTCGTCATGTGTTTTCGAAATGTAGACGTGCTCTTTCTTATCTATTTCATAAAAATTATTATACTGGGCTTTGATGTGCTGTCTACAAAATTTGGGGAGACCATCCGGTTTAATATAATTGAAAGGGAAGCAAGATTGATGCTTTGCAAGAAAAAATCGTTGGGAGAAAGAGATGATAAAATTCTCTCTGAACTCAATACGGAAACTTGGATTAATATCGAATGCACACCTGCTCTAAATCTTCTTAAGAACCTGGAGGATATCGTTGATGCTTTTAATGACACATTCACTACTAACTTACTGGGAGTCGTGGTAGTTGTAATGAGTCAGGTAATATTTGACCTGTTTTTCTTTTATTGCGATCCAAGAACGAGCACAAGCGTGACATGGGCGGTGACACTGATTACCCCATTAATATTGTGTCCATTTACATTAGTCGCGCTATGCTTTTCTGCAAGTGAGCTGAGCGATAAGTGTAATGGGGTCTTGAGACAACTGCAAGAAATTCCTGTGAGTTGTCTCAGTCGTGAGGATCAATGGTCGGTAAGGTTTCAAAAAAATTTCATAAACTGTTGCTACTCTTTGATACCAACACTATCATACGTAAATTACAAAACATGCCATTACAGGTCCAGCTAACGGTGACAAGATTATCTGGAAAGGGGATGGGAATATATGTAGGTCGGATGTTTCAAATTCGAGCCGCTTTGCTAACTTCAGTAAGTCAAATTTTGAAATTAATATATAAATTTATCATCTTTTTAATGGAATCAGTAAAACTTATTGTCTATCCTTTTCAAGGCCGTCAGTACCTTTGCTACGTACTTCATCATAATTATTCAAATGCAGATAAGCAGTCAATCACATTACAGCAACTGAGTCACAACACAATCAGTAACGATAAACCATTTACGCAAACACTTTCAGAGCATACATGTATGCTTTTTAATTATGTCACATTATACATTCGATACATTTGATTTCTATACAAATGCTAATATATTTACAGTGTAAAATTACAATTCGTGCATGCATTTCATGTCCAAAGCATTTATTGATTACTGAAGGTAGACATTTTATGCAATTTGGTTCGTTTAATATGTTAAGTGTGAAATATTGAAAATGGATTAGCTTGTCAATGTAAAAATGAGCTGAAATTGGAGTGGGAAGAAACAGTTTGCAACAAAATTTTTGATGAGATATGATATATTCAATTCGGACTAGACTAGACTACACCTTTCAACAAACATATTATTTTAAATAATTTGAATTAAATGTGTTTCGCTTTCTTATTATAAAGACATTATACGATGATTGATAAGCCCAACTGCTTTCAATCGTCTGAATATATTTAAAAGGCAATTCCATAAACATGTCCATTCTCATCACATCACAAACAACCTCTACTTCACATTATGCATAGTAGTCTATTTCTTTGAAATTGTGCTACGGCTACGGCTGCTCAGAAATATTTTTGTCTGAATCTTCGCAGAATTTCTTTTAAAATATACTTCTTTAAAATGCCTTTTAATAACAAAACTTTGGTAGAATCGAAACTTTTAAACTTAACAAAATGGGTTTTCCTTCAACCTCTGTTGATTTGCTACTGGCCCATCTTAATTCGTGAGTCCCACGAAGGACTTAAACAAGTTAGCTTCCGATATTTCTGGAATGGGAGAATTTTAGTGAGCTTAATATTCTTGCTTTGTGAAATCCTCTATCTCGTATGTTATGGACGGATAAAAGCTTATGCATATTGTGCATATCTACAAAACGACTCCGTCTTGACCTTCGACCTCGTTTGCATTGTAAGTTGGGATTTAATCCTGATGACTAATGAAATTGCCATTCGCACATATGGCATACTGAATCTTAACAAATTCATCAAATTCTGGGGAGATGTTGTGGCACTAGTTGGAAATTATTTTGAGCTAGTCTCATCTAACCCCGAGGTAGAACATGGACTGCTGCATATTAACAACTGGGCGAAGAAACTGACATTTTTTACAGCTAGTCTAATTACCTTTCATCTCAGTTGCTTCATATATCCATACATTAATCAATCGGCGATTCGCAAAGATGAAGACTTATTTCAAGCACTAATGAATATATACATGGAGGTTGTTTCTCTCTGCTCTGTCACGGCAAATATGATATTCCTTACCTATTTTGTGAAAATCATTACATTAGGTTTCAATGTGCTGTCCCAAAACATTGAGGAAATAGTTAAGCTTCATTTTCTTCAGCAACAAAGGAAACTTGCGTTTTCCCAAATTAAACATTATGGGAACCGAGACCAAGTTAACGCTTGCATTCTATCTGAAATAAAATCAGAAGCATGGGTCAGCATCGATTGGGCTCCCACTCTCAACCTTATCAACCAACTGGAAAAAACTTTGGATGCATTCAATTCCATTTTTGGGGTTCACTTGCTTGGAGTGGTGATTGTTGTGATGGTCCAAGTAATTTTTGCTCTTTATTTCTGTTACTCGGATCCAAGAACGTGGGTGGATTTCACGTGGGCTGTGTCTTTCATTATCCCCTTAATTCTTTGTCCATTTAACTTGGTCGCTTTGTGCCTTTCTGCGAGCGAGTTGAGGGATAAATGTGATGGAATCCTACGGCAAATGCAACAAATTCCTGTAAATTGTCTTAATCGACAGGATCAATGGTCGGTAAGTTCATTTTGCCAACTGCATTATCATATCATTATATAAAATCGAATTAAAATTGATAAGTAATTATTTAACGGGTGTTTTATTTAAGGTACAGCTAACGGTGACCAGACTGACGGGGAAGGGCATGAGAATTTATGTGGGTCGTCTTTTCCAAATTCGTTCTGCTCTTTTAACTTCAGTAAGTAGAAAATTGTTGCGTAAAAGTTTTATTACGTGTGACGTATGTGTACAAGTAAGTATAAAATTGGTGTTATGTTGTAATAAAGCTTACTGTAATTTTCAAGGCCATCAGCACGTTTGCCACCTACTTCATCATCATCATTCAATTGAGGATTGGGAGCCAGCAGTCACAGAAAATGAGTCACAGTCATTAATATGCCGTAAAAATATTATGAGTGACACAAACACAAAGGCTTTTTGAAAAACAATAATTTATTATAGGAAGTAAAACAGTAAAAAGCACCGGGGAATAGTCAAGCCAGTGCAGTGCTTTTTGTACAGATTGGATAGCTATAAAATTGCATGCATATATATCTATACAATATACTATGAAAGTTAAACAATAAAGTTTTTCCAAGAACAACACGTGCCAGTTTTATTGTAATGTAGCTGCCATCATATTTTCCAGACATTTTAAAGAAACCAGAAGTTTACACACACTGGTGTTTTAGTAGTCACTCTTATTTGCCAATCTAATTATATTATGTGCAATCACGAAACTCAACAATATTGAAGTTAAGAAACTATATAGCAGCAGTTAAAGTTAAGTGGATTAAATTTGAAAATAGCATACCAGCAATTTAAAAGATTGCAGTGCACAAGCACTTAAGAGAAAGAACTACTTCAATAATAAATTGTGGTTCCAGTGCCAATTTAGCTATGCATTGCAAACATTTATTTACACTAGCTTTGTATTATTGGGTTGGAGTGGCAAGTGGGTCCTTTTCAACTTTCGAAGAAGATCCAGGTCTCACCAGCAGCCGAATCGATAGTTCCGCTGAGCTCGTGTTGGGCACATTTGCTCACGAAATGACCTACGCCTGGTTTTACGAAACCTATTACCCAATCATCCTAAAAATAGCAGTGCCCAACTGGTCCATCCACAGCAGCCAATTGAATCCTTCCAATGATCAATGTCAGGGAGAGAACCCCTCAGACAACCCCGACGAGGTTATTTGTCCCGTCCGTTTCCATTTAGATTCGATGCTCCATGGCTCCGCCCAAAAGAATCGATTTTTTAAGCAGATTTATCACGCAGACGAAGACAAGCTCCAATTTGAGCAGGGTGTCCACTGCGGCAAAATCCGACCTCATTTCAATCATTTTGCAACAACAACCAAAGGTCTGGATGCTTACTTGAGAGAGCTTCGCACTCGTTGTCCCTTAGCCAGAAACTTAGAAACAAATATAGTGAAGGTGCCTTCTACTCAGAGAGCCCGAGAAATATCATCAAGTGTCTTTAAGTACTTTAAAAAATCCCTTGAGAAGGAGCTAAAAGAAAGCAAGTTAAAAAACTCCAGTGAAGAGTGGAAGTTTATTGAGATGAGTGCCTACACCTCATTTCAAAATTCTCTCTCCATGGCCGTCTTTGCTGACACGGTTCGCTATTCAAATGCATTCTCAGCTTGCCAAGGCCAACGCCTGGATATGGAATTGGTGACCCCTCCGATCCTTACTAACTTGCTTCAGATAGCTGCCTCAAAGTTGAAAAATTCTGGATACAACATTTCCATCCCGTTTGACGAGCTGCTTACTCACTACTACAAGCTTCCGATGACTGACTGCGTCCTCGCCATTGAGAATTATACGGAGGCGTACCTAATCCTGAGACTGGCAATTCCCGTCACAAAGTATGGGAAGGACTACAAACTCTATAGGTTAAACAAAGTCCCCTTCTTCATTCGCAACAATCGAGCAGGGGCTAAAACAATTGGGAGCATATGCGACATCAAAAATTACCACCCTGATGATATGTATCTTGTTGAACGGGATTTGCAAACGGGATTTATCACAGGAATGGTCAAAGCCCCTCCAATCTGTGCCCCTTATCATGTGTGCAAGATCCCAGCAGTGAGTCACAGAGACTTGCTTGATGGCTGTGTGGAAGGGATCCTCGCAAATGATCAGGACGCTACAAAACTTCTTTGCAGTTTTCAATGTCATGTCGTGCCAAATGACTATGATCAATGGCTTCACTTTCCGATTGTGACTAAGCTTGCGTCAAACAGATATGCTGTTACGGGAGCAATGCTCAATGAAACAAATGATGAGGAGGTTGTGGTGAATTGCTATTCAAAAACGAAACTTGCAACTGTGAAACAGGGTATGAGAGATGAAGCAACTATTATCACTTTGCCATGTCCTTGTGAAATTGCCATTGGGAAGTCGGGAAAGAAAAGGTTCTTTTCTCAGAAGCCATGCAACAACACTCTTGAAATTATTCATGTGACTCACGTCGTGGAAGATATCGAAGCAGGGGATGGGGAAGAAAACATGCTTCTGGGCGATACACCAACGAAAAGAAAGAGGAGGTCGTTGAGTAGCGGGATCCGCAAGGAAACAATCAACTCCGAGGAGTTTACTATTGAAGAAAAAGAAAGTAATTTGGAGGTGGACGATAACGACAAACATTATGGAATACCTTTTCATTCAAAGGAAGGGTGGACTGGACCCCTTGAAACGGAAAAGGATACAGGACATCATGCTATAATTTGGGTGATTGGAGTAATCATCCTCTTCTCGAATATTGGGTGTCTCTATGCCCTCTGGAAAAATGGGCTGTTTACTTTTAATGGATTGTTAAGCCGTTAATCACTGAATACTTGAGAATAAATGCTAAAACATTATATTAGTGTACTAGAAAATCATAGTGATGATAAATTATCACAATAAATTCATTATATTATGTATGATATGTGTAGCTAAGAGCTGTGGTATTTAAGCATGATGATTATAAGATCTTTCATAAATTCCACTGTCATCATGAAGGATATATTTTATCCAGATGAAGCTGGAGGTGCTTGAGATGACTTGTTCAAAGTTGTGGTAGCGGCAGGTCCAGAAAGTTTAGCATCTGCATCATCTTGATCTCGGAATTGGACGAGAACCACGAGAAACGTAGCAAGGGCACTCATCACCTTAATTTTGGTTTTTCATCATAATGTAGAGCATTTATCAATCGCTAGCTAATTTCATTGAATAGTGTTCCTGCGTGGAGTGTCTGATAGATATTGAATACATTAGTTTTTCGTATATGTTAAATTAGACCTAAATCCCGTATCCGTATCATGGATAAATTCTTACTGTCAAGGTTTAGAAACTATTTTATTGGCTCATTCAATGTATAATCGTACGTTACGTGTCCTGTAAACTTATCACAATTTCTAAACCAATCCAACTTGAGGTTCAGCCTTATCAAACCTTATGCATGGGAGCAACACGTCAAGTTACCCGACCGCCGCACCATGTACGTAACTTCTTACCGTCGCCGTACCAACAAGTTGTTATGCTGATATTTGCGTTTAGTGGATGCTGGACGCACGCTCGAGTTGATGACCTGCTGAGCTCGGAGTTGCCTCGTAGATTTGATAGTTGATTGATAATTTTGTCTTGCAGTTGTCATATAGTGTTCTATCAGTAGTCGGAATATTCAAGAAATTATAGTCTTTGATTTGTATTGTAAACTATTGATTGAAAGTGCACTTAAACGTTTTGCATCTATCTATTTTTGCTCTATTTTCTAAATTGTCAATTGTTTGCTTATTTGTTGAAGTAAATAAACTATCCTAAATTGTTATCGTGAGCCTATAATTGTACTGATAAGCGTCTCGATAAGTAGAATAGCGACAAGCGGAGTTTAGTAGGAAAGTAGACAGCATAGTGCATTTGAACTTGTACGTAGACCGGAGCGAGGTTAGGTCATACAAGTAGAAAGTGAAATCGTTCAATTATACGGATCTATTAAGAAGGAAGTCGGTCCGTATATTGTGGTCCTTCGAAACAAAAGAACAGTTCTGTGAAGATATAGTCCTGCCCAAGTTTTTGATCATCTGTTTGTCAAGTCTGTGATTACACGTGAGATGGCCCACCGCACTGGTGATGATTTTGAGATGCCTGTTATTGTCCAGCGAAGACGTTCCGGCCCTGTAGAAAGTGGTGTTCCAGGGGATGATGAGGTCCCAGCCGAGAGCCCGCCTAGGGGTGAACGTTGGAGTGAAGACAGTACCAGCTCCAGTGCAAGAAGCCGTTCAGTGGTGATGACAAGACGCCATGTTGAAAGCGTTGTTTCGCATGGTAACACGATGATCCGTGGAGCAAGAAAAGAAGTATGGAAGGATATGGAGACTCGACCTGATACTAACAGAAGACAACCTGATGCAAAGTCCAGAAGGAGTTTCAGGTCTAGCCAACTTCGTCGGCAGTTAAAGACCGATGAAGAATACGCTGCCCTACAAAGAAGAATCAACGAGTTGGATTTGAGAGAACATGAGTACAGGTTGAGGAAACAAGAAATGATCAGACAGCAGCAATTACTGATGAGACGACAAGAGGCGGAAGATGTCGAAAAATTGGAGAACTCTGAAGATGAGCACAGTGCCTACATTCGGAAGAAGGAACCAAGTGTCAACCCTCTATTGCACCGGGGATACAGGAGACCGCTTAGTGTAGCTGTCGAAAAGTGGGTTCAAGAGACCAATGTGGATTCATCACCTTTGGATGTATTGCCTCATGTCCCGACAACCGCTTTTCCGACCTCCAACATTCCAGTTGCTCAGGGCGAGGAAAACGTGACGCTCAAGGACCTTCCAAAGCCTCTTGAGGATGAAACAGAAGATATAGGAGTTATTGCAGCCGTTCCGAAGCTGACTCTTGTTTCAAGTGTACCGAGACACGTTGCTGTCACCGACTCAACCACTCACGTCAGCAAGAAGAAAAAGAACTCGGAGAATGTATACGTGGCCAATGAGGAAAATGTGGAATCTATTTGTGGATGCAAGACGAAACAAGAGCTTGGTGCGTTGGGTGACGCAGTGAGAAAAGAAGACTTGCCTTCGCTTCGTTTCTTGTGGAGGGGGAAGGATAGGAGTCGACCTCCTAGAGTGAAGAACTGGAACGGAGAAGATTTTCTTGAAGAGTACGGAAGCACTGGGGACGCGATTGTTGACAATTACTGTGTTGATGATTACTTGGAGAGCGATTCTACGGATGATAACGCTTGTGTTGAGATGGCTGTGATCAAGGACATCCATCAGAGAGATAGACATGAAATCCGAAATTGGTTAAGCTCGTCAGAGGACGTTCTGAAGACTATGGACCACGTTTCGAGACTTTGTTGGGACCCTGGATCGTCGATGTGTGAAAATGGTTTCGTTTGGTGTGAAGATTCGTCAAAGCATTGGTTGGGGATCAGGTCCGGAAGCGTGAAGGTTCGAAAGAAGTGTCAACCTAAGGAAACGACTTTGTTTGTATGTGTATCTGGATTGCAGTCCATGTTGTGGACCAGCCTTAATGGAGTCTGTGTTGTGAAGATTTGGAATGAGTTAGCTGTGAGGTTTCCGGAAGATGGGTGGCAATCACGTGGTTTGGTGATCACTGACTGGGAACAGAGATTTGCGAGGAATTGGATTTCAAGACATCGCACGAAGGTTTCAATTTTGGATGTGCTTGATGATGACTCTAGTGCTGTACCAGTTGTTAACTTAGTGTCATCATACGGGAGGGGTAAAGGATTCCGGTCATTGGATCTTCGTTGGAAAACCCTTGATGCCTGGACGGCCTTGCGCACTAAATGGACTGGATGGAAATATGTTGAAGAACTATTTGAAAATGTTATAGACAAAGGAGCCGAACGAGATCTGAAACTGTCACTGATGAGTATGAACCAAAAGCTAATTGTGAATAAGATGACTCGTCGTGGAATTGCCTGGAAGTTCATTCCGATAAGATGTGTGAAAGTGTCCTTGAAAGCTGTGATGAAAACCCAGCGCCTATCAGACGAGGTACTGCTCACAGTTTTGGCAGAGGCTGAGGCTATAGTGAACAGTCGACCTCTAACCTTTGTGTCTTCGGACAATGATGATCTTGAAGTGCTGACTCCCAATTGCTTCCTCAAGGGATCTACTAGTGTTAAGCATCCACCTGGAACTTTTTCGGATGAGGTTCTCTCCTTCAGGAAAAAATGGAGAATTGCTGAATGTCTGGCAGATCATCTTTGGAAACGCTGGATGAAAGAATACCTGCCGACACTTTCGCTACGCAAGAAGTGGTGTACCAGAACAAGGGATATGAAAATTGGAGATCTGGTGTTTGTAGCTGATTCAAATCTACCCCGGAATAATTGGCTGAAAGGACTTGTGGTTGCAACACTTCCAGTACGAGTTGCAGATGTCAAGACAGCGAATGGAGTTCTTCGTCGACCAGTCGTGAAGCTGCATCGAATAGAAGTGGATAAACCGTTGGAGTGATAGATCCGATTCTATCACTGGGAGGGGAATGTTCCTGCGTGGAGTGTCTGATAGATATTGAATACATTAGTTTTTCGTATATGTTAAATTAGACCTAAATCCCGTATCCGTATCATGGATAAATTCTTACTGTCAAGGTTTAGAAACTATTTTATTGGCTCATTCAATGTATAATCGTACGTTACGTGTCCTGTAAACTTATCACAATTTCTAAACCAATCCAACTTGAGGTTCAGCCTTATCAAACCTTATGCATGGGAGCAACACGTCAAGTTACCCGACCGCCGCACCATGTACGTAACTTCTTACCGTCGCCGTACCAACAAGTTGTTATGCTGATATTTGCGTTTAGTGGATGCTGGACGCACGCTCGAGTTGATGACCTGCTGAGCTCGGAGTTGCCTCGTAGATTTGATAGTTGATTGATAATTTTGTCTTGCAGTTGTCATATAGTGTTCTATCAGTAGTCGGAATATTCAAGAAATTATAGTCTTTGATTTGTATTGTAAACTATTGATTGAAAGTGCACTTAAACGTTTTGCATCTATCTATTTTTGCTCTATTTTCTAAATTGTCAATTGTTTGCTTATTTGTTGAAGTAAATAAACTATCCTAAATTGTTATCGTGAGCCTATAATTGTACTGATAAGCGTCTCGATAAGTAGAATAGCGACAAGCGGAGTTTAGTAGGAAAGTAGACAGCATAGTGCATTTGAACTTGTACGTAGACCGGAGCGAGGTTAGGTCATACAAGTAGAAAGTGAAATCGTTCAATTATACGGATCTATTAAGAAGGAAGTCGGTCCGTATATTGTGGTCCTTCGAAACAAAAGAACAGTTCTGTGAAGATATAGTCCTGCCCAAGTTTTTGATCATCTGTTTGTCAAGTCTGTGATTACACGTGAGATGGCCCACCGCACTGGTGATGATTTTGAGATGCCTGTTATTGTCCAGCGAAGACGTTCCGGCCCTGTAGAAAGTGGTGTTCCAGGGGATGATGAGGTCCCAGCCGAGAGCCCGCCTAGGGGTGAACGTTGGAGTGAAGACAGTACCAGCTCCAGTGCAAGAAGCCGTTCAGTGGTGATGACAAGACGCCATGTTGAAAGCGTTGTTTCGCATGGTAACACGATGATCCGTGGAGCAAGAAAAGAAGTATGGAAGGATATGGAGACTCGACCTGATACTAACAGAAGACAACCTGATGCAAAGTCCAGAAGGAGTTTCAGGTCTAGCCAACTTCGTCGGCAGTTAAAGACCGATGAAGAATACGCTGCCCTACAAAGAAGAATCAACGAGTTGGATTTGAGAGAACATGAGTACAGGTTGAGGAAACAAGAAATGATCAGACAGCAGCAATTACTGATGAGACGACAAGAGGCGGAAGATGTCGAAAAATTGGAGAACTCTGAAGATGAGCACAGTGCCTACATTCGGAAGAAGGAACCAAGTGTCAACCCTCTATTGCACCGGGGATACAGGAGACCGCTTAGTGTAGCTGTCGAAAAGTGGGTTCAAGAGACCAATGTGGATTCATCACCTTTGGATGTATTGCCTCATGTCCCGACAACCGCTTTTCCGACCTCCAACATTCCAGTTGCTCAGGGCGAGGAAAACGTGACGCTCAAGGACCTTCCAAAGCCTCTTGAGGATGAAACAGAAGATATAGGAGTTATTGCAGCCGTTCCGAAGCTGACTCTTGTTTCAAGTGTACCGAGACACGTTGCTGTCACCGACTCAACCACTCACGTCAGCAAGAAGAAAAAGAACTCGGAGAATGTATACGTGGCCAATGAGGAAAATGTGGAATCTATTTGTGGATGCAAGACGAAACAAGAGCTTGGTGCGTTGGGTGACGCAGTGAGAAAAGAAGACTTGCCTTCGCTTCGTTTCTTGTGGAGGGGGAAGGATAGGAGTCGACCTCCTAGAGTGAAGAACTGGAACGGAGAAGATTTTCTTGAAGAGTACGGAAGCACTGGGGACGCGATTGTTGACAATTACTGTGTTGATGATTACTTGGAGAGCGATTCTACGGATGATAACGCTTGTGTTGAGATGGCTGTGATCAAGGACATCCATCAGAGAGATAGACATGAAATCCGAAATTGGTTAAGCTCGTCAGAGGACGTTCTGAAGACTATGGACCACGTTTCGAGACTTTGTTGGGACCCTGGATCGTCGATGTGTGAAAATGGTTTCGTTTGGTGTGAAGATTCGTCAAAGCATTGGTTGGGGATCAGGTCCGGAAGCGTGAAGGTTCGAAAGAAGTGTCAACCTAAGGAAACGACTTTGTTTGTATGTGTATCTGGATTGCAGTCCATGTTGTGGACCAGCCTTAATGGAGTCTGTGTTGTGAAGATTTGGAATGAGTTAGCTGTGAGGTTTCCGGAAGATGGGTGGCAATCACGTGGTTTGGTGATCACTGACTGGGAACAGAGATTTGCGAGGAATTGGATTTCAAGACATCGCACGAAGGTTTCAATTTTGGATGTGCTTGATGATGACTCTAGTGCTGTACCAGTTGTTAACTTAGTGTCATCATACGGGAGGGGTAAAGGATTCCGGTCATTGGATCTTCGTTGGAAAACCCTTGATGCCTGGACGGCCTTGCGCACTAAATGGACTGGATGGAAATATGTTGAAGAACTATTTGAAAATGTTATAGACAAAGGAGCCGAACGAGATCTGAAACTGTCACTGATGAGTATGAACCAAAAGCTAATTGTGAATAAGATGACTCGTCGTGGAATTGCCTGGAAGTTCATTCCGATAAGATGTGTGAAAGTGTCCTTGAAAGCTGTGATGAAAACCCAGCGCCTATCAGACGAGGTACTGCTCACAGTTTTGGCAGAGGCTGAGGCTATAGTGAACAGTCGACCTCTAACCTTTGTGTCTTCGGACAATGATGATCTTGAAGTGCTGACTCCCAATTGCTTCCTCAAGGGATCTACTAGTGTTAAGCATCCACCTGGAACTTTTTCGGATGAGGTTCTCTCCTTCAGGAAAAAATGGAGAATTGCTGAATGTCTGGCAGATCATCTTTGGAAACGCTGGATGAAAGAATACCTGCCGACACTTTCGCTACGCAAGAAGTGGTGTACCAGAACAAGGGATATGAAAATTGGAGATCTGGTGTTTGTAGCTGATTCAAATCTACCCCGGAATAATTGGCTGAAAGGACTTGTGGTTGCAACACTTCCAGTACGAGTTGCAGATGTCAAGACAGCGAATGGAGTTCTTCGTCGACCAGTCGTGAAGCTGCATCGAATAGAAGTGGATAAACCGTTGGAGTGATAGATCCGATTCTATCACTGGGAGGGGAATGTTCCTGCGTGGAGTGTCTGATAGATATTGAATACATTAGTTTTTCGTATATGTTAAATTAGACCTAAATCCCGTATCCGTATCATGGATAAATTCTTACTGTCAAGGTTTAGAAACTATTTTATTGGCTCATTCAATGTATAATCGTACGTTACGTGTCCTGTAAACTTATCACAATTTCTAAACCAATCCAACTTGAGGTTCAGCCTTATCAAACCTTATGCATGGGAGCAACACGTCAAGTTACCCGACCGCCGCACCATGTACGTAACTTCTTACCGTCGCCGTACCAACAAGTTGTTATGCTGATATTTGCGTTTAGTGGATGCTGGACGCACGCTCGAGTTGATGACCTGCTGAGCTCGGAGTTGCCTCGTAGATTTGATAGTTGATTGATAATTTTGTCTTGCAGTTGTCATATAGTGTTCTATCAGTAGTCGGAATATTCAAGAAATTATAGTCTTTGATTTGTATTGTAAACTATTGATTGAAAGTGCACTTAAACGTTTTGCATCTATCTATTTTTGCTCTATTTTCTAAATTGTCAATTGTTTGCTTATTTGTTGAAGTAAATAAACTATCCTAAATTGTTATCGTGAGCCTATAATTGTACTGATAAGCGTCTCGATAAGTAGAATAGCGACAAGCGGAGTTTAGTAGGAAAGTAGACAGCATAGTGCATTTGAACTTGTACGTAGACCGGAGCGAGGTTAGGTCATACAAGTAGAAAGTGAAATCGTTCAATTATACGGATCTATTAAGAAGGAAGTCGGTCCGTATAAATAGCATATAGTATGTACATGTAAAAATAAATCTTACTGAAGTTACAAGGCTCCGATTAATAGTGAAAAACTGACGAGCAGAAATCACTGGAGGTTTTGTGCATAATTGAACGCTCAAAATTTGAATCTGGAATATATAAACAACCCATTGAGCAAACAGATCAAGGAAAATTAGGGTCTTGAGTAAATAAATCCAAAATACAATGCGGAAATGGATTACCTTTAGGTATAATTCCTCAGTTAGATAATCGAGCATCACATCCTCTGCCAAAGCATCCAATACATTTTCAGCAGCAGAAGAAAGCTCTTCTGCAACAGAGCCCATGTCTAACAGCTCTTTTCCATATATGTATAACGGCACAAGCGTTTCCATTCCTTGAGACCATCTTCCTCGTCCTGTCCAAAGGCAGGCAAAGAATGAGAATGCCAAAAGATTCATCACACAATTTCCAACTTGAATCAGGAGAAAGTTGCCAAAGAACTCGTTGAACCGAATTATTTCATGGTCGACAAGGGTCAACCTGTCCAAGCTAATCTTTAAATTAGCATGCATTTTTCGATTTCCTTCCCCATTATCGTGCTTTGGGTGATCCGCATGAATTTCATGATGCGGAGGAAAATGGAGACCTTTGAGGTAGTCAGGATGTGGAATGGTTTTCCCATTAGTAGATTCCTTGAGCCGCTTTAAATCAATTGAAATTGAGTGCAAACATTCCGTGTAAATCTTGACGAAAAAATTCATCCAAATCGCATTTCCCACATGAAGTAAGGCTCCAACAGTCCAAAACCCAAGTCCAAGGTAGAGCTCCGTATCCGTGTTTGAAACTGAGTCATCCAAAAGGGTAGAAACAATAGACCACCCATAAACCAATGTAACATGGATTATGACTGGGATGATCATCATAAAGAATTCAAGCTTGGAGCTTAATCTAATTTTTTGAAAGCCAGAAGCATTTATTAGAGGATGATACTGTCCACGATTTGTTTCGGACTCGTAATGAAACTTGTCTAAGAGGGAGGTTGTGTACTCCCAAAATCTTTGATACTTTTTCCCATTTACTAATCCAAAGATTTTCACATAAATTCCTGACAAGGTGGAGGTAATTATCATGAGATTGTATGCTGCCACCTCTGTTGGAGCCTGAAAGTCGATAAAGGACTTGAACTCTTTGTACCTGTAAAAGTACACGAAACACCAAGAAAAAGAAGCGGCTGTCAAGAAACAAGAGTAGTAAGGGAGGAGAGACGCCCAAGAGAATGCAAAGGTTTTTCCGGTAGTCGTGCTTGAACCTTTTGTGTTTGTGGATGTTAAGGGAAAGTAACCAATGAGCTGGACTGATAAAGATGCCCATCTTCCCAAACCTAACAGATCTTCACTCATACTTTTTTATGCTGAGTCTGATCGCATGAACTCTAGTTTTTTGGTCGCTGACAAGATTTTGATTCGGGAATTTCATATGCAGATAAGTACAGTTTTTAAAGGAGAAAAATATTCCGTTTTTAGTTTTTTGAAATTTGCAGTTTTAACTTAACTATAGTAGTTTTTTAAATTAATGACGTAACATGAAATAATTATTTACATGAAAACTAAAAAGTATTAGACAACTTGGCTATTCCAAAACGTTATGAATACCATTGACAAACATGCCAAAAATTTGAAAATTTGAAATTTCGAAACTTTTGGCCGTTATCAATGTAAACTTCAACAGGCTTTAACGGCAAGTCGCATGAAAAAAGACTCATTTTTATGATTGAATCAAATTCGTCAAGCAGTTAAGAACCCTCTCCAAAAAAACTGAGAAGTTATTTTCTTGTGACCATGAGTTATGAACAAAAGTAAATTGACATAAATTTCGAAAAAATGACGTCATGGGCTGTTCATTTTTATGTGCTTTACTTGGTTTTCAAGAGAAACGAGAGATGGACGATTCTCGGCGGAGTTAATATATTATTTAAATACTAACTATCATTTTTAAAAAGTTGGACTGTCCACCCATGTTTAGGTCATTTTCGATGTACCATCATTTTTGGACGGTCCTTTTTTCAAAGATTTAGATTACCGCCTATGATCACTGCTCAATGTTAGCATTGAGATAGGTAAATCTTTCAGCGACCACTTCAGCAGAGTTCAGACGATCAGACTCTGCTGTTGGTGGACGTTTAAAGAATGAAGCAGATTGTTACTTCGGTTATTACCAGTGAATGGTATTTTTTATTTGATGATTTCAATTTTTATAAGGGTGCTTTTTTATTTCTTTAGAATCTACAACTCATAGAAATATTCTTCGTATTTTTAAAGAGTCACACATATTTTACGCCCTAAGAGGATTTGAATGTGATGTGAAAAGGGATTGATCATTTAAGCGAAAGTTTTATCTTATCAAATATTACATTGGGGTTCAATGAGGCAAAACACATACGTGAGTTTCCGCCTATTGGTTCCTAAATATGGAGTGATTAGGTTCGTTTTTTAAGCTCAGAGCAATTCATCTCAGTTCAGCAGACCCAAACGCGAATGTTTTGATCCCATGAGCAGGAGGCTAAAGCTATTCCATTGTCAGCAACAGAAATTGAAGTCACTCGATTTTCATGTCCACCAAGTGTACCTAATTGGGTATAATTCAATGCATTAGTAAATACGTAATTTATTTCCATTTTCGCTCAAGTAGTAAATTGTTAAGTCATTAAGTGAACCGGTGTGGGTAGTTTTCAACGTGTCCCACATATGAATATTCGAATCATCGCACCCAGCAAACAAATAGCGTCCGCTTTTACTCAAGCCTGAGGATGTGAAGCCTCCCGTGCTATTTTCAACGCTGCCACCACCACCACCCCCTGGATTTACATATTGGGCAACCTGCCAACAAAAATATGCAGCTCTTCATATCCACAATTATTTGCAGTGTCGCATGCTTTACCACTGTAATATTATTATTGAACCTGTTGATCAGATCTCAAATCAAAAAGTCGTGCTGTTTTATCTTCCGAGGCACTGCAAAACGCCAAACTGGATGGATGAAACTATTTTATATGCAAAATATATTCAATTTTTATTCCGTTTCCCATCATCTGAATAATTAAATAACTATACAATCTGCTGGAAATTCAATATTGACCACGATCACTTACACAAACAGAATTGACATCTGCTGAATGACCCCAAAAGGTTTGCACAGCAGCTTTCTCCCTCAAGTCCCAAAGCTTTGCTGACTGATCAACTGACCCAGTCACAAAAACGTTTTCAGAGTCATCCGGTTTCAAACTCATTGACACGACGTCTCCCGCATGTCCGAACCATTCTCCAATACGCTTACCAGAGTTGAGATCCCAAAGGCATCTAAAGTTTTTAAATTTTGAAATTAACACAGAAGATATTAGATCGACGCATTACTGTATAGTAAACGAACGCGTTACATTTTCATATCTCCCGAGCCCGTTACAAGCTTTTGATCACTGACAAAACGACAACACGATAAAAATCCATCATATCCAGCAAGTTCCCTCGTGATTTTGGCTACTCCAGAAGAGTCCCTGTTGTTCAAGTCATAGACCGTAGCCATATTATCCATTCCACCAGATGCAACAAAGTTTCCACTTTGGGAAAAGGCCGTGGTCATGACCCATGAAGATCTCAAGGGAATGATTTGCACTTTGTTTCCGGACCAAGTATCCCAAATAATTAGTTTCCCATCAAGAGAACCGCTTACCAAATGCCTGTGTAAATAGCAAAACAAAAGGGAGATAGCAGTTCATTAAACGCTTCATGCATACTTCCAAATTTAATTTGACCTTTTACAATAAATTAAATGCAACCTTGAATCACCCGAAAAGTGAACGGAATTCACTTTATGAATGTGACCTTTAAGAAGTCGCTTCGTTTGAAGTCTCAACCTTGGCACTTCATTTAGTCCAGAACAAACGCTTTCCAAGGTGGAATCTGCGGCAGCTTCTTGGGCTGATTTTAGAGTTTGTTTTAATGCTTCAATTTCCTTTTTTAAGCCCGTCACCACAGGATCTTCCTTTGGGCCCATGATTTATGCTGTGTTTATCCAAAAACAATATTTCCAAAGAAAATATTAAAAGTTGGAATCAAGTAAACAGTTGCAGAATTTGAAGGTGAGAAGAAGAAATGGAATTGAGGATGAAAGTGAAAGAAACCAATCAAGTATGAAGAGTTCAATGGTGAAATGCATACATAAAAGTATACATACAACATACGTCATGTTTTTATTACATGCGTAGCAAATGCCAAAAAAAGAAACGAAGAAACACCTTTGTATGCATTTACCAAAGTCCGCAAAATGTTTACCAATGCCACTATCGAAAGCATCAAAATGCAATGTGCTTCCTCCATCCTTACTTTCAGCCTTTACTTTTTGATGAATCCAGACAAGTTTGGTAATCCCTTAATTTAATTAGACAACTCAGCAGAACACAACCGCACAGTTCAAGTAAAGCGGATGGTACAAATGTACTGCAAACTAAGTAGTTTCTTAATATGTTCAAAGATATTCTAAATACTGGTAAAATGAAACATATATTATTATACAAAAACGAAAAAGAAGCATATTGCCCATGACTGTATCCAAATAATTGTTCTAGCATGTTTAACAGATGAAAGTTTAATGAGTTTCACGAGGTCTTTAATTGTCAGCCAAGCATGTAATCAATTGAAATGAATCAATCTGAAAACTACATGAATTTAATACCGACATCTCGGATAAATATCTTATTTCCAATTTTATTAGTTAAAATTATTGCATTTTTTATTTTACATTCTTCCTCAAACACACATGGTCAATTTTACACTTGTCGAAATACTAATAAGAATTACTTATGATTTATATTTATAAGTGAACTAAATAGAAAAAATTGTACACACATCAATAAATATACATCTTAAGAAAAGTATGATCATTATGTTCTAGTTATCCGCTTTCCCTATATAGCCTATATAGACATCATCAAAATTCACAAACTTGACTTTATTGTTAAAGTTTTCTTATGCTAAAAAAATCATAAAAAAAGTTTCCATTCTTTATTCATCTTTTGACTTATTACTATTCATTATTACAGCTCTCGCTGTCGCAACCCAATGTTCAATTCTTTGACAGTCTTCATGCTCTGCATCAACGGAAGTCTCTTCTGTAGAGGGGGACTCAAGTTCATCTGTATTATTTTTATTTTCTTTCGCCTCTTCCTCTTGATGATTTTTTCCTGCTTTGAGTTGATTGATAAACTTGATCACTGAAATACATTTGCCCTTGTTATTGCCCCCGCCTTCACCACGATTCCTTTCCTGTTTCATCGAAGCCTTTCTCTGCATTGTTGCAACAGTATTATTACTACTACTGTTGACATTTTTGTTATTTCCCATCTTACAACTCTGTTTGAACCAATCATCTCCCAAATACTTGAAAACTTCTCTAATTTCCGATCTCAAATGACATTTCGGCTCCAGCAGCCTTTTCAGTAGACGAACCAACCTCGGTGTAAACTTTCTAAAAGGTTCCGGAACTTTTAGGGACTTTCTCTTTACCCAGTTTGTATACTGTCTGAACTGCGGATCTGTAAACTCTGCGCTCTGCCAAGGAAATTTGCCCGTCAAGCAAATACATAATAGAATTCCCATCTGCCAAACATCGGAAGAGCGATGACACTCATACCGCTCTTGTGGTAACAAATAGCTCAACTCTGGAGGGAGGAGATTAGAGCTGGAAGAGGAAGTTAGATTGCCCTTGGTAATCAACGTTGATTCTCTCCTGGTCGACCCAAAGTCACAGAGTTTGACTCGACTCAAGTTTGACTTGAAAACGAGCACATTTTCCGCTCGTAAATCTTGATGGACCAGCTTAAATCCGTGCATGAACTCCAAAGCGGAAGCTAGCTGGCCCGCGATGAGTTTCACTTGACACTCGGATAAACAAGTTGGCGAGGATGAGCACATGAGTCGCTTTCTGTTTGTGTTGAAAATATACTTTGATAAATCACCGTGAGGTGCATACTCCTGAACATAAACATTGAAACAGTTGTCCCACATGAATGCAACGTTGTATGATGTTACGATATTTAAATGAGGGCTTAGAAAATAGTTGTAGCGAAGCTCTTGTTTGAAGTCGTCTGTAAACAAACCACCTGATGGGATCGCCTTTAAAACGAGGAGTTTGCTGCTGCTGTTTTTGCGACAGAGTTTACTTCTGCGGGAGGAAGAGGTGCTAGAACTGGGAGTAGTGGTGAGTATCTCATCATCACCATCGCCACCATCCTCGTTATTTTCTTGCTTTGCCAATAAAACCTTGGAAAATGAGCCGGAGGAAAGGGTTTTAAGAATCTTAAACTCATCTTGAATATCACTCAAGTCTCGGTAGGATGTTTCGCCTATGGACAAACTGGAGGTTGAGCTACTCTCACGGCCGGAGGGACGGGGGCTGGATTGACAAGGACTTGGAGAAACCGATAATGAGTTGGGATTACTATCAACAGTTAAATGGAGGTGGGAATCGGGGCAAGGTGAGCTGCCTCTTCCACCATTGGTATTACTGGAACGTGAACCAGTTCGGGATGAGCTGAAGCTGGATCCTCCTGTGGAGGACTCGGGAGATGATTCTTTTACTTCTGTCATGTTTTCCGTTTAATTGACCATTTTCCAGAACAACTGAAATCTACACCCATTAAATTTTGATATTTATCCCTTTACCAGTACGTTCCATGAATTATTACGCTTCAAGGTCTTTTATTTGGCGTATTTACCTTTTCTTGGAGTTGTTCAACTCTGTCAATTTTCGCCAAATTAATCAAAATGCAAAGTAAAATGTATTTGCATTCATGTCAATCAACTGTTCCTTTTTGTGTTCAAAATGCCGGATGCAATGCCCGGAATTCTTTGCTGATATAGTGCTCAATTTTAGTATCGTATTATCCGATATTGGCCTTTGTTTGTTCGTTCATCATCCCACACACGTTCACGCACTTTGTTTAAAAACAGAAACCTGGAAGTATTGTCGTTTAAGTTCATATGAAATCTTATAGCTGCAGCCCAACAGGTCACTTACACAGAACAAGATCTTAAAATAAAACAGGGTTTGTATAATGGACGGAGCACAATTCCTTCGTTTTTTCGATGCTTATTTGCTCTCCTTTCTTTTGTGGATTTAACCCAGAAACCGGAAGATGCAAACTCAACAAAGAAACCAAAATCTGTCTTGTTCAACTTGACTTGCCTTAAAACTTTCTACTAAGTTTCTTCTTGTATTGTCCGTACAAAACACAATTTTCACTGTTTTCTACAAGAGAATTGATGTGATCTGCACTTTGAAATGTAGGTTACGTTATAAGCAATTTAGAGTGTCAAAAATTGTATGCAATATAATTGCAGCAGCAGCAGGTCAGAGGATTTTCATGGGGTTGTAGCAACTCTTACAGCATGGAACTGACTGAGGGTCCAGAGATGAGTTTCATCTTCATTTATATCTTTGTTGCTTTCATTCTCCCAGCTAAAGATCTTGATGATGTTGATGATTTTGCTTGGAGCGAGATGCGTAGACCAGAGACCATAGCTTGTTGCTTTCCTCTGTTTAGTTTGTGGTGATGGGAAGCGATGTGCATTGTGTCTTAGTCGGGAAGAGAACGGACGGGTTCGTTCGGTGTCTATAGAACGGAAACAGGGTCTTCCTTCATCTGTATTATTTTGACAGATTGCTTGCTTGTATACATTCAAGTAGATCAATAAAGATAGTGAATTATGGGAAATGTTTTGTGTGTGATGTGATGGAAATAAGAGTAGGTAGGTAGTCTAGTTTTCTGTTGGTTTAGGTCGCTGTCCTGAAATAGATGATCATTAATGTTTGAGGATGTGTTGGGTTCCTCTCAAATGCATGTAACATTATGTATGTCTAATGATGATATAAACAGACACAAAATGTATTCCTTTTAGCAAACATCGCATCGGCTAATTATATTTTGCTTGGTATAGGCTGACGCAACTCAAGCAACTAATATTCAAGTAGGTTTTGGATACACTATTTTCTATTTTTGGTCAAAGTATATAATATTTAGGTTTCTACTTCAGCTGTGGCTGTAACAAAACACGTCATGTATTCAGCAACCTGAAGAAAATTGGAGTAGAATACGATGCTGATGTGAAATATTGTTTAATAGGATCAAAATTCGACTGCCTATAACCCATTCCATCTCAGTCCAGGCTCTTTGCTAGACAATTCTATGAAAGGAAAACTAGTCATCACTTGTTATCCACGTAAACATACTTTTTGCTTTTGGGGCAACGTGAGAACTCATTAGTATAAAGCGTGTTATCAGACAATGGTATATTGATTGAAAGTTCACCCACGTGCATAAAAAAAGCTATTCAACAAATGAATGGGAAAAAATTACCATATCAAAACATGCCTACACAGCAAGAGCAATCAGCGCAGGTATTCATATGGGACACCCACTCTCAGATCCGATGAATAGACCGTAATTGCTACAATACAATGTTGAATTTAGGATTTCTCATCTTAACTCATCCGATTGTACAATTCTCCTGCGACAAAAAGCACTAATCCGGAAATAAAGCATGGGGATCACGATGACACTCCAAAGAATGGAAACGTTTTGGTACGCGTGACTCGATAGAACATTTATGGCAGGTCACGTTACAAGTTGAAATTCAAATCATGCATATTTTATGTCTGCTACATCCCTACCAAAAATCCCTTCAGATTATGGATAAAGACACAATAGACTTATACAAAAATGTCTGATGTACCTAAATGAATGTACCAATGAAACGGAGCGAGGACGCTTATTCATTCAAATCCAGTTCCTTGAATGGTGTCGACGTAAATAGGGTTTTGGTCGATTGTGAGATGACAAAGCACGGATGTAGGTTCAAAAGAAGCAATGGAAGGCCTCAGGCTTGTAGGCTTTATAAAATTCGATTTTGTACAGGCAAGGACTAATCTTTGCTAAGAGGGCTAAATATACCTGATAGAAAACAACATGTTGTTGGAAAGAATGGGTGGTGTTGTGTGGCAAAACAAGGTTTAGCTTGATGACTTGATGAGTTATGTAAACACATCATACATACATGGATAATTTGGTACCAAATGAATATTCATGACGATAAAAGGATGACGTGTTGTTGGGATGTATGAATGATAAGGACCAAATAGAACGTAAAAAACATAATGTTTGCTCTTTAAGATGAGGCGAGCACTTGTTAATGAACAAAATATAGTTATTTTTAGAAATTTTGTGGAAATAATAAGTACTTGTCAACTTGTGGCCATCATCATTTTTATAAGGAAAAAGATAGACAGGACAAAACTCTTATTTTTTGCACAGCAGTGGTTCCACGCGTATGCTCTTGTATTCATTCTTGCTTTCATTGTATTTTCAATATTGTGACTTGACTTATTCTTTTCTCAAGAAAACTTTACACGTCACATTGATAGGTATCTACTTCTAATGGAAGTACGCATCAACATAATTTTGAGGGTCATGTTTTATTTTCACATCCTTTTTGGAAATCTCACTGTCATGTCTTAAAACGTGATACAGTATCACTGCTAAGGCAAAATCCATAAGCTCACAAACATTTCCAGGATTTTATCGTCCTTCTTTCGTGGAAGCTTTCATTCAACCAAAAATCATCCTTTTTCATTCAACTTCATTCATCATCTTCACAATGGCTATTCTATCCTATATAACATGATATGACTGACGTATTTTGAATCCATCGAAATCCACATAAGGATTTTTGCTATAATAAATAGCATGACATGCCGGATCGGATTTCATAAATCGATGGCGAAGTGGAAAGCCTAAAATCCAACACAACATTCTACTAAAACTCCTATAAGTCCTCTTGCACGTTTTATACCAACGTGTGGGCGCCCACATTGTCTGCCATGCCATGCCAGTGGAATAAATAGATACCGAAATGGAATTATGATTTAGAAGTTAGAACTTTCTGTAAAATTTCTCAATGATGAGGAAACCCGTGCAATATGAATAATTTTTTTCCAGGAATATGAAATAAAAACTGCTGAGAGCCTTTTAACATTAACGAGTAGAAACGAAATCCGATCAAATATATTAAATTCCCCTGTTGCTGCATATAATGCCTCGATCTTTGTTTATTCTTGCTAATGAAGGGAGAGGAAGGAGCACTCAAAATGAATGTTTTCCCTTTAGCAATTTCAACTATAATTCTATTCTATCAACTAGTTTCCCAATACATGATGTTTTGAAAGCGGAACTCGAAGATGTTGAAACTTCCCAACTTTTGTTAATACAACAGGAAATTGTATATTATACCTTTATCCTATGTGAATCGGCAAAACAAGCAAGCAAGATGATGGAAAAAGACAGGTCATAAAAAGTTATTTTTGATTAGCTCTAAAAACAGTAATAAAACCTATGCTAGTTTTCATGCAATTTTCAACTTGAATGGTTGTCTCATTAATGGGATGTGGAGAAAAGAGAATATATCACCATGTCTTGAAAAAGCGCAAAATTAAGTATAACCACACTTGAAGTTGAAGCATTCCCAATATATGTACTAATACGTACTCCCGTAGAGTCATCAAATGAGTCGAGGGTCTTTGAACTTTATTTGGGTTTTCCGTCGCAAATCAAAACTTAAGTGGCATAAAAGGGACTTGACTTGACATGATGAAATTGAAGCATGCAGGAAGAAATAAAAGGGATTATTTTTGTGTAGCCGACAATTGAATTTCTGTGACAAGTTGTCAGTTTTTTGTCAACCGTTTCATATACCAAACCACAATTACATTAGATCAGATGTACAACTTCCTTACAAGAAGTCATTCAAATTTTATAGCTCAAGTCAGTCAAACATATACCAACTCCTTTACACGAACTTATGTACTACTTTCTCATATCACCGTGAAAATCGATACGACTCTGAAGACAAGTCAATTCATTCTTTTACGAGGAGCTCCCAACAAAGTAAAGTCGCGGAACGGAGTAAAACACGTTTTGCTGTTTTCTTCATGTCCCTTCCATCTCCTCATTGTAAGTGAACTAGATTTGCATGTCCACGTCCACCTTCTGCTTCATTCTTGGCAAATGAAAATGAAAGTAAAAGTCAAAAATGACATTAATATGTGTATATGGCAGTATGACACGCTTTATCATCATTCGATAATGTTCAGTATTGGCATTCTGATGCGGGTTTGGTGCCCCCATTCTGTCACTCAAATTACAGTCCTGCTGCAGCTAATTTTTTTCTAAAATGCTTGACACTTCAGGTGTTCCATCACCCACGACGTGTTGTGTGATCCGTTTCCGAAAGAGAAAGAAGGATGTCATCCTCTCATATGAATATGAATATTTTAAGCTTGTTCCGTGCATCTCTTTATATCTCTATATGGCATACCACATGCAACTTCACCCAATGCATTTCGGTTGTAGGTAACCAATTATTTTGAGTTGCTTTTTCCTCCTGCCCCACTTGGCACAATGAATTGATGAATGAGCTCAGAAGGAAATAACAACCCATGAAAAAATTGCAAGTAAACCAGGATTGTTTGTTTCAGTAGAAAAATGCAGGGTTGAATGTGACAAAGCTTTTCCATAAACAGGTACACACATCACATTCTACATTCCACATCTCGTTTTACATCATATCAGATCATATCCCATGAAGAATTTTTGGTTTAGTGAGAATTGCGAAACCCACACTCACTCAACATAAATATATCCATGCATGGCCAGAGTCTCTATTATAGCAGTACGGTGCAGGCTGCGCTAGAATGGGACGTTGGAAGCATATGGCGCTCTGAAGCCAAGAGTGATTGTTTACCCACACCGCACCGGAGAGAACTGACCTTATTTCCATGTTAATGTTATAGTTATATGTTATGAGATGGCCGAGCTTTGTTGGATTTAGATACATTCTCAAAAGTCGTCAGCAAAATGTTGCGTAACAAAATACTTGTAAGGTACAAATAGGGTCAACACATAAAATTCACTGTTACATAATACATGGATGTATTCCATTTCATGATGGAAGTAATACCTGACCTCACTCATTCAGAGTGAAATGTTTAAAACATTTTACCTACTTCCATAATTCACAACATGATATAACATAACTCTATTAGTTTGTGGCATCATCATATGGTTCACTACCCACAGCAGGAGGCTTTATGCGCGTCATCCTCATTCATAGTCATCAACAATTATTCGGAATGGGCATGTTTCAAACAAACAGTTTTTGACAGAACTAGGTTATTTTAACAATTAAACGGAGGCAACACAAGAAGAATTGTATTCTTAAAAAAGTTCTTCATACGTAAGTAACTTAATTTCGGCAGCAGAAGATGTATGTTAGTGTAATGCGTTGCAAATTCACACACAAATTTGTCACATGAATGATATATGGAAGTTTGGAAACAGGTTAAAGAAAAAATGTTTTCCAAAATACATTCCTTTTTTACGTTGTCTGTTTAATCTCTTAAGTCATCCCATTTCCTCATTGAATATTTACCAATACATGCCTATTACCTATGAAATGGGATGGGTCTTTGGCTTCGAATCGAGTAATAAATGACTTTTCTCGTCTCTTGTCTTGTGCTTCATATTTGCAATATAGAAAAGGATGCATCAATGAGCGTGTATATGTGATAGGCTCAAAAATTGTTTACTTCACTACTCTGCACTCCTTTGTGGTTCGGTAAAGTGATGAATGAAGATAGGTCTTTGAGATGAGGTGAAAACAAGGCAAAAGGAGAAGAGGAGATCCACTACTTGGCTGAAGATGTAGTTTGGTTTGATGACTTGACTCTCGTAATTATTTGGACTACATCTGTCAGGGAAAACATTTTTCGGAGTTGCATTTCCCAGTCCCATAAAAATATCTTCTTTGACTCAAAGTATAATTTTTTGTGTTTGTTGAAGATGTGATGAAATGACAGATGGTTACATGCCGCCAATTTTTTGTAGCTTTATTATAACCTCAGGTCAACTCCGTCCATTGTTCTATTTCCATTTCTGGACCGTTATTGATATATGCAGGAATGGGAATCGTTCAAAATCATCATAAAAAGGTCAAATTACATCGTAAATCTAACGAGATTGGATCATGATTATGATATAGGAATAGATTTAAGGTGACGTCTCTGAAGTATTTATTTGTTATTCCTTATAGACAAATTACATAGGATAGGAGATGTGTTAGTAAAATGAGTTTATTAAGCAAGTCGACATCGACAGTATTGTGCAATAGTAAGGCGAAGTTGCATATAAAAATTTATTGAAATTTATTATTATTGATTTGTTATTTAAAAAGTCCAACATTCATTAGTATATTTAGTAATTAATACACACAGACAGAATGAAAAATAAATTGATGACAAATGTTACATAAATAAATGTGAAGGCCTTTCATTGTATTTTATTTTACACAATACATTGATTTCATAAGATAGAAAATGAAAAAAGAGAAACTCCACTACTGAACCAATATACTCATATCGCTACTTCAGTTTTCAATATCTGTTTTAAGCTCTCGTAGTGAGCATATGAATTCATTCGTTACTATTCTTGTAGGTGTGAATGAGAACCCCAAAAACTACACTCAGAAATCAAAGATGGGTTACCAAAAGCTGATTTCCATTCTGGGCACAGTGCTCATAATCTGTGCTATTGGAGGTAACCAGTGAATATAAAGATAAAATTAGCCTAAGAGTAAATAATTTAAACGTATGAAACCTAACAATCATTCTACTTGTGTCATTCATTATAGAATTACCGGGTCTAGAATCGAAGCCTGTTGGTACAGATGTGAACAGAGGAGTAGCTGTAACCCACAATGAGGGAGCCCTGGCCGATTCTGGCAACGCTGCTGTGGCCGTCCCTATCAACGCTGACAGTGAAGTAGTGGCCACTAACGCTGAATCTGTGGCCGAAGCAGTGGCAAAGGTTACTAACGCTGAAGCTGTGGCCGAGCCTACAAACGCTCACGTCACCAACACTGAAGTAGCCGAATCCATCCAAGCCGAAGCTGTGGCAGAGCCTACAAACGCTCACGTCACCAACACTGAAGTAGCCGAATCCATCCAAGCGGAAGCGTTAGCCGAACCCACGAATGCTGAAGACGTGGCTGAGCCCACCAGCGCTGAAGTGGCCAAACACATCAATGCTGAAGCCATGGCGGAAGGTACCGAAACTGAACATAAAATCACAGCAGATGAAGTGGTGGACAAGTCTGAGCTAAAGTTGACTTTAGACACGGCCAGTATGACTCTGACAAATCAAGGGAAACGCAGCCCTTCTAAGATAGCTGAGAATCATCTTGACAGCCAGCCGGAGGAGGAACTTCCATCAAAGATTTCTGGGCGGAGTTTCAATGCGAATGCAAAGGCAGCTTTGGATGCCCTGGGTGAAAAGGATCTGGCCCGGCTCAATAAGATAGTTAGCCCCCATCTTAATGGTACCGAAGGTATACACGAAGCTATCACTGCTATCAAAGACGTTGACCAAGAAGAAATGGATAGTCTTTGGGATCAAATCAAAGCCACTGCGGATCTCCACCATATCCAACATTGTCCAGGCATGGAAAAAGTCAAGTTAGGCTCTGCAAATGCTTACCACGAGATGAAGAAGGCGAATAAACTGAAACAAGATATGCATGTAGTGGTTGAAACAGCCTCAAAATCACTTCATTCCATGTCCGATTGTATGAAAAGATTCTTTACAGAAATGCAGGCTGCTGTCTCCATCACTGGAAAGAAGACAGTTCAAAAGTACAAATTGAGGAAGCAAAAGAAAAAGACCCGCCCTGTTGCCTAATTACCAAACCTAGTACTTCCGATTCGGATGGCTACTATTATAAAAAAAACTTCAGGCCGAGGTCTATCCAATCAACCTATCAACAAAATGAACTAAATTATTTTTCTCAGATATTGTTTGTACCATTTCTGAAGAATAAAATAATTTTAATATGCATAAACAGTATGACGAACCACGCACACGCCCATTTTTAATTATCTTTGAATGGAAAAGGTATTGCAGAAAAATGGCTAAACAAAATAACAATGCATTACATAGAATGTTAACATCTGCAGTTCTTGGGAATTTGTCTTCATCTTCACTTATTAAAACATTGCAAAATCTACATATATGCACAGCAAATATTAAACAGAATCGCCAACTCATCATATGCACATGTTCGACTATCACATATTTTAACTATCAAACCACCGCTGGCACCATTTACTTGACATATTTTGGTATGCATCTTTCTCCTATTCTTAAACTATAAGAAGGAGAAAGTAGGTCAATGTATGAAAATATTCATGAAAATTGATGGAAAAAATGATCTGAAACCTTTGCGTCACACTATTGCGTAAGAAAATTCGTTTCAAACGTAAATACATTTGTTTTTACCTATAATTACGTCCCTTTAAAATAGCTAAATTATGATATGATACACAAGTATAAAACAATGTAATATATCCGCACATTGGGTAGTTGGTACTATTGCTGGAATAATAATGATGGTGATGTGATATGATATAATAGGATAATATTACATAAAACTCTCTGGAAGCCACTATTCCCAATACGGTTATACATGAAGTATTTCGACATTTCCATTCAATGTGTTGTAATATGGTCATGTAACATGATCCCTTCCATGATTGCGTAATGATGCTTATTTATAAACTAAGCGAAAGCACTGGTGGAATAATTTTTTGTCCATAATATAAATGCAAATACACGGTTATATATAACATCACAAAAAATTGTTTTGTTGCGTGTGCTTTAGAAGGTCAGCGCAAGAAAGTGCTCAATCATATGTGAAAGATGCCTGGAAGCTTACTGCATTCAAGACATACATCAGGTAATGATGTAAAAAATCAATAATTGTACATACCAATTCAGCCGATTGCAAATCCCCAGTTGAGGGATGATTGCGTAAAAAGTAACGTCTGATTTCCTATTGATTTATTACGTAGCTGAAGCGAGAGCATTCAGCGAAGTAATGGTTTTACTCAAGCTGTCTGTCCGTCTGTCTGTCTATCCGTCTGTCCGTGCGCACTCTCCTGGTCACATACATTGACCGATTTGGACCAAATTTGGTACACAGGTAGTACTACTCAAGAGGACCTCTGGGAATACTTTTCAGCGAAATCGGTCAAACGGTTCGAAAGTTATAGGCGTTAGAGTTCAGGAACTCATCGATTTGGCTGAAACGTATACGTATACGTAAGAATTGCATAGTATCCGTGTGGATGAGCTTGTGCATACATTCGAAATCATTTACTTGTGCATAAATGCAGATTTGGAATGGAATTCTACAAGTAATGCTTTTACTGCGTTGGTGGAGGAGCGCGAAGGTGGGTTTAGAGAGAGAGAGAGAGTGGTGGTGGAGGAGATTTGGTGGACGTGGGGGGAGGGGGTATGGAGGTGATCACTCAACGCCTTTTTCAGCTACGTCACTGGCCTGCTTACTAGCAGTTTATTATTCATTTCTCCTTGCACAAAATAATGCGTAGGTGTGAAAAAAAGATTAAATATTGAATAAGGTGTTAAAATAGGATTTAGTCAATTGAAATAAAAGTAACATTTAATTGTGGCTGCATGCAATTTAAAATATATTAATGGCACATGCTATAAAATTACTGATAATGGCAATCGTTATGTTCAACACAGATTTCGCAATAGCTGAAAAAGTTGCTTATTGTAAATTTGAATCGACCGTGACTACAAAATAAATGCAGACCTCGCCAGATACGTGCATTTAATATGCGAAATATCCTATTGTTCACTTCCTTCCATGAAAGATCAAAACATGCTTAAAAAGAAATCACGTCCACATTAATACAATTCCCATTTCACAACCTTTCCTGCTTACAAGCATCATAATATTTATATAAGACAAGCTAATTACTTTCAAAGTTTCCTTAAAATTTTGCTCATTCGTGTATTTCTGGTCCCAGTTTTTAGTTGCAAATATGTACAAGGCTGCAACTTCCAGTTTGATTGGACCACTAATATTTTTACTTTTAATAATACTTTGCACTCACACTTCTCGTGGGCATCCTTATCCGGGTTATGAAAGTTGAGTAATCATTTTCTAAACTACTTAAATTAAGAGTGAGGTTTCTTACGTTTTAACTTGGTAAAACTTTTTTTTTGACACTTTAAGACCAAGATCCAATCAATTCCAAAGCTTCTACAGACACGGAAACAGTTGCAAGCAAACCTTCCATGCAACGCATTATTGTAACAACTTCAACCCCATCATCTACAGCAAAAATTCAGAATACTCCAGATCTGCAACCAGTTCAAGTCACCCCAAAGAATCCTATACAGCTTGTCGAGAAAAATGCATTAAAATCTGAACTAAATCTAAATGAAAATGAGGATGTTCCTCCAAACCTGTCCTGTCCCACATTCAACGACATGAGTCAAGGAGTAACATCGTTTTCCAGTAATTTTCGAAATGCTTCTGAACCTTTTAGAAGAACAAGAGTAGTTATTGATTCAACGTTTAAAGCAATCGAAGTAATACGCATTTGTCTCATGCATATTCTTCGCCAAGGCAAAACCTATTTCCACAGAATTTTCTCAGATAAGCGGTTCCAAGGTTTTGATGCAAAGACTCTATTTCAGCCTGCTCAAGGAGCTATAGTTTTTTCGGCTCAAGTCTTCAGCAGTGGAACCACAGAATCAAGCAATCGGTTAAATAGCAGAAACTATGAAATTTTGGATAAGATTTCAGATACAAGCACCCAAAAAATGCCTTTGTCAGAACTGAAATTGGATGAAAAAATCAAGGACGAATCTTTGGACAAGCTACAGAGTACTACGGAACTTGAAGAAATGATTATGATTGACATAAGTTCCACCACAGAAAATCTTTTTTGAGAAATCAAAGTCTATATAGGTGCAGCATTTATATTTATTTCTTGCTTATATGATTTACTGCATGTATTAATAAATTATAGAAATATTATGGCAGAAAGTGTGGAGTGTATTTGTATATTACATAATATTACACATTACATACATAACACATGTGTAGACATCTCAATATTATGCAGTTTACACTGCACGCTGTCAAAAGACTCATCTTGAAAGCTCTTGCTTTTAACTGGAACTTTGCCAGCGGCACCAGATGCATAAAACTAGTGCTTTACACAAAGCAAATAACTCTTGTTCAATCCATATTACGCAACATGATATGGTGCTGGTATATAATACCGCGTGTGTCGTACCGGTTTATAGCATCCCGTTTTCGAAATCCATTTTCTATTTATTGAAAACATCCAAACAACAAAAGCATGAAGAAGATCTAGGAAGGATGTAAGCTATCGCGTTGAGATCGAAAAGAGGTATTTTAAGAGATGCAATTGGAACGGATTTACATTTTTACCTTTTGGTTTTTTGTCTTCGTGAGCATGCCTATGTTATGTAAGTACTAATGCTAATGGAATGAGTGAATGCCTATGCTGTATCATATAACTTTAGTATACAAACTCATCATTATTATCACAGATTGCAGAAGATTTTAAAAGCTGAAAGAATTTTTAATATACTTTTCATAGAATTTACTCATTTTCTTAAGCAAATAACAGCATATTAAAATGGAAAAAGGGCAATTAAAATGTCCCATTTGCCAAACTCCTAGCTCAGCAAAGTGTAGCAACTGTTTAAAGGTAGTATACTGTGGAAGAGATCATCAAAAACAACATCGAAAACTTCATAAAAAAGAATGCTATCCAGCTCTTATAAAATCTCATCCTACCCTCGGCGAGCATTTGGCAGCTTCTCGGGATGTAAAAGCTGGAGAAGTGATTTTTCACGAGGAGCCATTAATCCTTGGTCCTCGGAGTAATCTTCCAAAATTTCATAAAATCTGTCTGGGCTGTTGTTCCCAGATTTCTGGAAGCTACCTGTGTTCCAAATGCAGATGGCCGCTTTGTGGTGCTCAATGTGAAAGCGTAAGGGGGTTTACTTTAATAAAGCAGCTAATATGCATCTAGTGTGGCTAAAAGTTGACCGCTTATTCCCCTTTTAGAAACCTTGGCACTCCAACTTTGAATGCCAAATCTTATCGAGCAAACAAGTTCCGCCTGCTCAGACCCAAGAAGAATATTTGTGTATCACGTTTTTACGAGGGTTACTCCTCAAATATATTGATCCGGAGAGGTGGCTTCAGCTCTTGAAATTTGAATCCCATGCTAATTCACGCAATACTGTTTCACTGACGCTGAAACAGAGTCAAGATGCTTTTAAATTCATCACGGAAAAATGTGGACTGAAGGAGTTTGACAAGGCCACGGTGGACTTTGTTTATGGGATTATTCTTGTCAATGGATATGGAGATACCTCCACGTAACTACTAACGTTTTAAGAAAAGTTTTAACAAATCATGTGAATTCAAATGTGTTTAATGTATGTATATCATTTCAAGGTTTGCCGTAAAATTGTACAGCAAAGCTGGAAAACTGTCCCATGCTTGTATTCCAAATACCTGTACTCGGGTCCTCCCTCAAGGTCTGGATGTTATCGCTTCAGTGCCAATCCAATCCGGACAACCTCTCACTCAGCTTTACGGGAGAATGCTAAAAGGAACTCATCGTCGACAGGAGCTACTCCAACACGTGTACTACTTCACTTGTTCATGTCAACGTTGCAAGGATCCAGCAGAATTTTCCACTTACTTTTCGGCAGTCAAGTGTCCGTCCAAGAAATGTAATGGAGGCTACCTTCTTCCCAAAAATCCCTTGAAGCTAGATGGTAATTCAAAGTGGGATTGTGAAAAGTGCGGAAACACTTCAACTTTTACCAAGTCAGTAATTCCAGCTTTAGGAACAATTCTGAAAGAAACTGGAATGGATGAGGACACCAGTTTATTCACAGAATATGAGCTTTACATGGGGGATGGTACCACTGTAGCCGACGACGAGACTGTGGCTTTAGCTCAACTCCAAACAGTTTTGGAAATGAGAGAAAAGCTGGAAAGATTGGAAACTAGTGTAGTTCATAAAAATCATTATGCACTGCTGCCAATTAAAACAGCTTGTATTGCAACATGCCACTCTCTCCTCCAGAAGTTGGGAAAGTTTGATCAAAATATGTTTTTAAAGGTGTTAGAAGTGTATGGAAAAATGACTGCTGAAATTTTTAATGTCATCAACATATTTCTTCCTGGAGTCACTTCGGAACGTGGACTCCTCCTCTTCCACCTTTCTGAGCGCATTCGACTTGAAATACAAAATGAAATACTAAACAACCCGGGAAATAGAAATTTTGAGACAAAGCTGAAGGAACTCGATATTCTTCAAAAGGAATGTCTGAATATAATGGAATTGGAACCGGATGAAGATTCGCATAAGCTATTAGTGTTTGAGTATCTTAATGGAAAAAATTTAGCCACATACATGAAATGAAGTAATGAATGAAAATCATTTAGACATTTAGTTTTCGCTATCAATTTTGTAGTTTATATAAATACTTCAAATTATGTAATTATGAAGCATTACATATTCAGTAAAATATAAGAAAAGTGCAACATCCACCGTTACAATCAAAATCTCTCTGTGAATTTAATTATGAAAAACATTTAACAATATGGACCAAACTGAATTGTTTCATCAAAATAACCCGCAGAAGAAGATGGACCCGGAGCATTAGGCTTAGGAGTTTGTGGTTCAACATTATTGACCATCACTGACGCGTCACTACGACGGGTAGATTCTACCTTCACGATTTTCCCAATCCGTTCATAACCATCTAGATATTCATCCAAGTTAGCTTCTTTCTTTTTCTTTACTCGAGATCCACGAGGTGAAAATGGTATGTTTCTGAGATGCTTCTTTTTATGGACCTTTAGTGCACCTTGCTGATTAAAGGCTTGTTGGCATATGTCACATTGAAACGGACGCTCAAAAGTATGAATTCTGATATGGCAAGTCAAATACTTTTTGTGTGCAAATCGTTTTGGACAATATGTACAAGCGTAGTTCTTGACGTCTTCGTGCTTTGATTTGTGAGCTTTAAGAAGTCTTTCAGTACGTGTTTTGAATGCACATATTTCACAAATAAATTCCTTGACATCTGAAAAGACAGTTTTCTAATCTTAATCTACCTCTTTTAAATATTAGTTCATAGATTAATATACTATTATGTATATGTTTATAGAACTTACCAGAATGAGTTCTTTCGTGATCTCTGCACTTGCCCCTGTGGACAAATATTTTTGGGCAAAAACTACAGTGATACTGAGGTACAACTCGCTCTCCATGTTTCCTATACTTGTGCAATCTCAAGGAAGTAGCATGGAGAAACACCTCGTCCGGACAAAGGTCACATTTATAGTTGGAAACCCCGTGATCGCTCTGCATATGCTTTTCTCGATCCCCAATCGTGCGAAATTTTTCAGAACACTTTGTACACTGATACACCTTCTCATTTTTATGTAGAGTTTTAATATGTAACTGCAATCTAAAGTTATTTATAAAGCAACGTCCACATGTGGGGCAACCAAATGATGGCCCAACGGTAACATGTGAACATATTTCGCACTTAACTTGTCCCACCAATTTTAGCTTATTCTCTTTCCGTTTCGTCATCCATTCCCTTCTGAACCTTTTTGCGAGTTCCATGGCTTCCGTCGTAGCTGGGATTGATTTGATGGTTGGGGTTGGGATGTGCTCCAAAGTCAAATTTTTACTGCAAGACTGGTTAGGACATTGCCCAGAACATCCCTCTACAATAACTTTTGGTGCGGTAGTTGCCCTCTTCTTTGTCATTTGAATTTTCAGTTTCTTTATACGTGCAGCTAAGGTTCTTCTCGAAACTGTAGAACTCGACATTCTTTCACGACGTGAACGGCGAACCTGGATTTTTGGGCGTCGTCTGAAATGATGGACATAGTTATACATTTAACTAAAGAAAAGATACACAGCCCTGTAGTATTCACGCTTATTTCATAAAAGAAGCATACCTTTGACGCATTTGCGTTCCTACATTCAAGTTGTTGTCACCAACAGTAATTTCAGTCCTGAGAAATTGATGGGGCTGGAAGGGATCTTCATCTTCTTCACTATCAGTCTCATCAGTATCTTCTCTGGTAAAATTATTTATTGCTCCAACGTTGATGTGTGTTAACGGAATATCTTGCGCACGTGTATCTACAAAACAAACACAGATCAAGTTAGAATATCCTCTTATCAAATGAGAAATTTAGTATTTAAAATATTAAAGACAATACGTTAAATTTATACCACTCTCAAAAACGGTTCTCTGGAACTGTTGCAGGGCCTGCAGAAATTTTCGACAAATCTCAAAAGTATCTGATCCAACACGTTCCTGCTGCTTCAACGAATCCTCAAACTTTTTAAAGTGAGTCCTAACTTCAGAGTTGACACAGCCAAACTCTCTTGAGTTCAGAATAACAGATTGCTTCAACGTGACTAACTTGTCAACGATTTTCATTTGTATAAACTCCAGCTCTAAATGAAGCGTTCTGATTTCTTCTGCAAATTGTTGACACTTATTGCAGAACTCAACCTGAACAGGATTAGTCTTTGTTCGCTGCTTATCGTCATTTTTAGGTTTCATAAGCCTGAGTTTCTTGATGTCGTCAAGTAAAAATTTGCCGATGATGCGGTTGACTTTGCAATGTGTCAGCAGATATTCTAGAAGGATATCTTCAGGCGGTTTTTCAACTAGACTTTTGTTAAGTGACCTCTTGTATTGATCATGTCTATCGTCAACTTTCTTTTGCTCTTCCTTTGGGGAAATTTTGGTACATTCGTCGACGACATTCTCTCCCATTTCATTGTTGGATTGAGTTTCCACGCCTTTTTCGGTGAGATTTTCACCTAAAACTGATGAGCAGACGAAGCATCGGTTCCATGAAATCATCTCCATTCTAAAATGAATGTTTTAATTAATATTACATGGATGATGCTCAAGTTCAAAATCAATAATTGTCAATGATAATGATGGCATCCTCCCCATTCACCGGTGACCACTAAAGCTTGAGTAAATGGAATGAAATGTCACAGATTTCTAGAATGAAGTAATAGATAAATGAGAACGTTATAGTTGGAGTACTATAAAAGCATGTATGAACGTCTTTAATTTACTTTCTCCACCTGAATACATGTCCACAATCTTTATTTCTGTAGTGCAGATGTATTGATTTTACAGAGAAAGTGAGTACATCACCGCCTTAGACGAAGGGGACAAGTGATACCCAAAACGTGAAGCGAAGGGAACGAACGCTTACAAGTGAGCTTCAATAAATCTGTTTCATTTATTGTTAAAACATGCACATTGATTCATGTGTACAAGACTGTAATTACTTGTAAAGTAAAGCTTAACAACAATGCAGTAATGCTAATTATAAAACTGGGTAGGTAGAAACTGAACAGTTGCGGTTCCAATAGTTCCATCAAAGAGGAAACTAGTGGAGGTAGAAGGAATTCCAGGTATCGTGATCGTGGCTATCGGGAGTTGGAGTTGTTGTTGGTCCATGTTATGAAAGGTAGTGGACATTGCTGAAGTAGTACCAATGCATGAATCGACTTGTTGCACCTCTATCGTCTCAGTGCTCATAGTGCTCATGATGAATGCTTCTTCTGCAGCTTTGATTACATTGGGGTCATTCTGATCAAGGTCGACGTGACCCAATCTACCTGCTTCTTCTAGCTCCAACGCCTTTTGTTTCCGAGTAGATGCACGTGTTGGTCGCGGCACAAATAATGCATCTGCAGCGTGCTTATTTTTGTGTACCTTAAGTGCGCTCTGCTGATTAAAAGTAGATCCACAAAGGTCACACTGCCATGGCCTAAAATAAAAATATTTTTAAAATTATTATTAAAATAATTTTAATTAAATTAAACCTTGGGTTGGGATTAACCTAACCTTTCTAACGTGTGGATCCGATGATGGTCTCTCAGGTATTTTTTGTGTACAAACTTCTTTCCGCAGTACAGACAAGAATATTTTTTTATTCCCTCATGAGTTGTAAGATGTGATTTGAGGAGGTTTGCAGTCTTGGTGGCGAATGGGCAAATGTGACATCTCATATTTTTTATTGCTGCAAAATGAAATATGGAATTCTTAACTGATTTTTTAAACTAAAAACTAGCATAACCGTTTGCAAAACTTACCAGAATGTGTTTTCTCATGATCTTTAAACTTTCCCTTGTGATAAAACACCTTGTCACAAATACTACATTGGTATTGCGTCATATCCCCCAGATTATGTTTGATCTTTTTATGATATCTCAGCCAGAAGGTACTACTAAAGTTTTCAGTTGGACAAAGTTCACATTTATATTTTCTGATTCCGTGCTCATCAATCAAATGCCTTTCACGCTGGCCCTTGGTCTGAAATTTCTTGGAACATTGAAAACATTGGAACATTGGTTCACTTGAGTGGCGACTTATTACATGCATCTGCAATTTGTAATTGGTTAAGAAGGTCTGCCCGCACGTTACGCAGCCAAATGATGGTAAGCAATGAGTCTTTTTGTGACCCCATAAATCTCCCGATGTGAAATAGGTGGCAGAGCAATTTTCAACATCGCATTTGATTAAAAGTTGTGTTTGATTGTGTTCGTCGGCGAGATGACGAAGCAGGCGTCGTTTTGATGTGAATGGTTCTGAATCTGGATTTTGGGGACACATTTCACAACGGAGCTTTTGCTCACCAGTATGACAAAGAGAGTGGACGATGAGATTAGGAAAAGTTACAAAAAATAGGTCGCATTGCCCGCATGAATATGTTTTACATCCATTATGGCTATCTTGAAGGTGATCACTGATTTCATTTCTTGGAACAGGCAGCTCACAACTGTCACAACGCCACATCTCTACTCCACAATAGTGCATTACATGCAGCTCATAGTACTGTTTCGTAGTAAAAGCCTTTTCACAATCCGGGCATTTCCAATATTTTTCACAGGTTTCATGCTCCCGTAAATGTTGCTCTGTCCTGGAAGTGCCTATAGTCACCCGTGAACACAGGTCACACATAACGGACCCTTTTTTCTTTAAATTCTTCTCTTTTCGCAAAATCAGCCAGTCCCTCCGAAGCTTTGGTGCTAATTTCTGAGCTTCCGTTTTTGTGACTACTACTGTTTTCTTGAAAATGGATGGAGGCTGAGGTTCTGCACTTTTGACGACTTGAAGTTTGTAGCCAGGTTTGTAGTCCTTGAATTCTACAATCTCATTGTCAGAGTTTGGGGAGAGTGGAGATGGAGGAGGGGAGTTTTGGTTAATGGTAATACGATATTGACCTGCCTGCTGGACTACAACTTTAGTGAAAGTTCTTTTCTGCAACATCATCTTTAATTTCTTTATCTGTTCTGCTAACCCTCTTCTCGTTATCTTTTTTGCTTTCTTCCTCCGACTAATTCCACGGCACCTTCTCTTTCGTTTCGGTTTTTTGCTTTTAATCAAAGGAGATTTCAAGTACAATGGGTCTTCACTAACGCTAAAATCAGTATGCAGGAACTGATGCGGCATAAAGGATACTTCCTCATCATCACTGCTGTCATAATCAAAATCAGGAAATTCTTGTGCATTTGTTGCTGCAGGTCTCGTTGGAGGAGGCACTGTGGTCGTGGTGGTGCCCATGAATCTCTGGAGCTGTTCCAATGGCATGTCTCGAACACGGGTGCCTGTAACATGTTAAAGTTCATTCATCAATGACCGTTCAAATAGCATGACAATATATTGGCATTTGCAATGACGTGACGAATTTTCCTTCCTTACTGCTTTCAAAAACGATGGTGTGGAATTGTCGAAGAACCTGCAAAAATTTCCTTCCTGTCTCATAATCCTCTCCAGTCTTCTCCTGTTGTTGTAGCCATGTCTCAAACTTGTCAAAATGTGATCGTGCCCCTTCATTGTTACATCCGTAGAGCATAGAATTGCTGACAACTGTTTGCTTCACAAGCTTAACTTTGTCGCAAATTTTTGTTTGCAGAGCTTCCAGCTCTAAATGAAGATCCTTTATGTCTTCTGCAAACCCATCGCACATGCCACAAAATTTAACTGCCGCACATTTAGTTTGAGGGTCAGTTTCATCATTAGTATCTACTGATGAGCTTTTGAGTTTTTTGATGTCTTCAAATAAAAGTTTCCCGATTATGCCATTTCTTTGACAATGTGTAAGCAAATACTGAAGCAAAATGTCTTCATTGTGTGTTTTGGCTTCATGACTTTCATGAGATCTGTTGGCAGTTGGAAGAAGGCTTTGAGAGTCATCAGTGGGTATAAGTGGCTCATCAACATTATTACTTTCAGTTTCAGCGCTGAGACTATCAGGAAAAGGTGCACCAGTGTCTAGTTCCAAGATATTTTCGTCTACTAATGGAACATGAAAAATATCAGATTCCAAAACTGGTTGACTTGGACTTGCTTGATTGTCAACATCCTCATTTGCTTCCAGCTCAATAGAGCAGATAAAGCATCGATTCCATAAAACTTTCTCCATGTTAAGGTTGCATCACAATTTCAACTTTTGGATGACCTACGACTCCAAATTTCTATACACTAGAAACACTTCTCTGCAGTCCATTGTCCATACTCCATACCATATTTGAATATGATATTTAGGCTTAGATGGTGTGTGGAAAACTTTTGGGATAGTTGTTGAAGTAAACATATTATGCGTATTATCGTTTGTTGATACTCAACTCCTGCTTCTGCATCAAGTCTCCTTTATCGATTTTGCAGATATAGGTGGTGAGAGAAAGTGACCAACACCGCCATCAACATGGGAAAAGTGATACAACAAAGCAAGAGACGGGAAGCAGGCAGGTTCCCTTAGAAAGATACTTCCACAAAGTAGATACTCAAAATGACTCAAATCCGTTCGGTCTCAGAGCGTTCTCGTTGTTGTCTTAACTGAATTGATAACATAATATTGAGTTTAGAGTCAGAGCTCATTGGCTTTATTTTCAAGTTGGAATATGATATCCCATAAGATGAAATGAAATT
Organism: Orchesella flavescens; assembly: GCA_964034955.1. Taxonomy (NCBI): domain Eukaryota; kingdom Metazoa; phylum Arthropoda; class Collembola; order Entomobryomorpha; family Orchesellidae; genus Orchesella; species Orchesella flavescens. The sequence goes on along the minus strand of OZ035957.1, from coordinate 21,494,161 downwards.
TCATGAATTGAGTTTCAACGAAGTAGCGCCGATTCGGCACTACTTCCCGTTAATGGTACAAAACAAAGCAAACAACGGTGCCACGATGTAATGGATAAAAATATTGAGGATGGCCAATTGAAAGAATTTATTTTTGAGCACCACTTGCAGATGATGTGCAGACAAAGGCACTCATTCATGAGACTTAATGCTTATGAGTGTCCCGTTCCCGTCCTACACTTTTTGTGCAAATCAACTTACAAATTACTGATAATTAATTTGTTAGATAAAATTTCGTTATTTCACCAATGCTTACAGTTCCGATCATGACGAAATTGCTTTATTCTTTGGTTCATTAAACAAGTTTTTTACTAAATCGTAAGCCGAAAAACCATTCAAGTAATATCAATGTACAAAAATTATGTTTTAAATCTGCCTGAGAAATGCGGAATACGTTATATGACTTGATAATCGCTAATTAGTCTTGATTTATAGTTGATAGTTAATAGCTATAGTCATTATTGAGGTTGAACACAAGACGAGCTTTTGAATTCGTTAGAGTCTGAATTGAGTTGTCCTTCTAGTACTGCTGTTGATGGTTCAAATAGAACTGATGACATTAAATTTTCTTCTGGGTACCCACAAGGTATTTCGCTGTTGAAATCACCAGGAAGTGAGGACAATTGTGGTTTATTAGATGATTCAGGTTCTATCTGATCCATACTCAAATTTTGCTCTTCTATTGCAATTGTAGAATTGAGTTGAGCCATGGTTGATGAGCCCGTATGCACTTTTTTATGTGTGTAAAGAGCACCATATTGATTGAAGGCTGGGAGTAAAATTAAAACATGTAAGTACATATTATACATACTACATATGATATGATAATAAAATTGTTCATAACTTTTATGAATCAATAACTAACCTTTACCGCAGTAATCACATACAAACGGCCTCTCTCCTGTGTGTATTCTGAGATGCTGCACTAGATACTACAGAACAACCATAATATTACAATCATAATCATTAAAAATTAAGATAATAAAAATGATGGATACGTACAACATATTTATATTCAGCTTTCATTGTTCTCATCAGACGTTTTACCTTATGAAATACAAATGCTTTTGGACAGTAAGTGCATTTGAACTTCTTGTCTCCGATATGTATCATTTTATGTTTCTTCAGGGATTCGGGCCGTCGAAATGCTTTACCACATTCTGTAAGGAAACAAAAAAAGCAACAACATGATAGATGTTTAAAATTTAATAATACTCCTACACTCGTAAGTGAAGGAACAATAATTAGAACATGTCTCACCCTCGCATACGAAATTCCTTTCGGTCTGATGGACTCCTTTGTGTCTGCGTAAGTCTCTTTCAGATCCTAAAATAGAGTTAGTAAAATTTATTAGGATGAAATATGAAATTGGAGCTGTGTATTGCATCATAAATTACGAACGATAACCTTACCAAAAACTTTGCTGCATATCGTACATTTAATACCTCCTCCTTCATGCAAGCGAACATGGGCAAGGTAGTGTGACCGATCAGCGTACTCCTTTGAACAATACTCACATTTGTGCTTCTTAGCACCATGTTGACTAATCATATGTCGCTCGAGGTTAGATTTGGAATAGAAGCAGTCAGAACATTGGTTGCATGAAAATGTTTTTTCTCCATTGTGGTACTTTAAATGGACTAGAATCATACGGTCAAAAATAAAAGTACGTATTAGTTAGTATTTGTCACTATTAAGGTCAAATATAATTTGTTTTACATTATCTGTGCAAACTGGCCTGTTTGAAACTTACTTTTTCTATGTGCGTCTTGAGCAAAAGTCTTGTCACACATTGGGATAGGACATGGAAATTGTTTATTATGAACATTTTTATGAATCCACAAATTATATGGATCCAAGAAGCTCTTTTTGCAGTTTCCAACATTACAATGAACTTCCTCAATAACGTGATGTTCTTTGTGTAAATGTTCCAACAATTTCTGACGTGTCCGAATTGGAACTGAACAAACATCACAATTAATTTCAGAGGTACAGTGTTTTCTCAAATGCTCAATTAGCTTATCTCGGGTCATACAGCAGTACGAACAGTTGTTACACGGGAAAACTTTATCTGCGTGAGTTTTCATATGATCAACAATTACCAATGGCGAAAACTTGGTATTGCAAAATTCACACAAAATCTTGTGCTTTCCTGCATGACATTCCTGATGAAATTCGTAAAGTTGCTTTCCACTGAACCTCCTATCGCACTTGTCACAGGTATAGCCTTTATCTTCTGATTCGTGATCTCTTAAATGTTGCTCAAAACGGTAGATATTTTTAATTTTATAGGAACACACCTCGCATTCATATCGAAACCGCTCCTTTTGACCCTTGTCCTTTTTCTTATAGGGTCCACGTACTTTTTTAGTGGCTTCTTCTAAAGTTGGTTTAGATTTATGGAGGTTGCTACTTGTAATTTCGTTGTGTGTATTTGTGGAAGGAAGAACGCGATTGGTATCTCGTGCCCAGTTAACAATGTTCTTTCGCTTCGGTCCCTTTGAAGTTCGCTTCCTCGCTGAAGCTCTTGGTATTTTCTGAGTCTTTCCTTCCTCACTTTTTATGTCTTCTGAGGACGGGTTCGACAAATCATACTCTTCTGGCCTAGTCAACTCTTCCGGGTTTACATGATGGACACATTCTGGCACAACTAGATTTGATTTACATTGATCCTTAGCATTAGACTTCATGGATACTGTTCTAACTTCGTTTGATGTCTTATTTATTGACGCTGCAGACGTTGGAGAATCACTTTGTCTAGATAGAAGAAGAAAATCCACATTCACATTATTCCCTTTGATGATCACCCTACCAAAATTGTCATTACAATGTAGTTACTTACAATCCGTTACCGGGACTAAAAGAGTAATGAGCAATTGGAGAAGACCAAACGTCATCGTTATCATTTACAGTGGGTTCGGATACAAAATCAGGAAATACTTCAGTAGAGAACAACTCATCTCTTGCAAAATCCGTGCTCATAGGTTCTACTTTCACCTGCTTCGAAATGGTTAGTGTACGTGACGAAAGTTTCTTCACGAACACCAATGGAATGTCACAGCTTTCTTTCTCCATAAAATAAAAAGTTATCGTCCAATTATTCAAACATTTGAAATTCATTATTAATACACCTATATAAATTTTTCATTCCACATGACGCCATACTGCTCTAACTCTAACCTGTTTCATGCACCGCATTTTGAAATGCGTACAGAATTTCTAATATCCGTTTCTCTTTCCCATTGTCTACTCCCAGTTTCCCCTGTTCCTCCAACCAGTCTTCAAATCCTTTCAAACACATCCTTGCCACATCGTTCTGTCCATATTCCTTGGAGTTGCTGATGATCACTTCCCTCGCGCTTTTAATTTTGTCCGCTAACTTCATTTGGACAACTTCCAGGTCCCGATGCAAATTCGAAATCTGCCATGTTGCTGTCTCACACTTGTCACATAATTGAACCGGGGAAGATGCCGGTATGACTCCATCATAATCATCATCACCACCATTCTCACTATTCATCAACTGTAAAATGTCTTGTATTAGCTGTTCATTGGTAGAACGACCACAAGTTTCCAAAAGATATTTAAGAAGCACTTTAGGATTAACTTTCTTTTTTCGCCCCCTCTTCTTTCCTCCTCTTCCAGGTGAAGATGACGACTTCAAGTCGTTGAGACAAAGGAAACAGTTATTCCACTCAATTCTCATTTTAGTGGCTAAAATATCTTATTGACAATAAGCTCCACAAAAGCTTTCCGTCATAACATCTGCATTTTCAGCTGTCTGTGTATTTACTATAAATGCATTCGTCAGCTGCTTCTCTTATTAGGCAAGGGCTTATTGACATCCCCTCTTTTCAGAATTTCCGTACAAGTTCAGTTGAGAATCCTATCAAAATTTAAAGTGTTTTAAAGTTATCATTAGGGTTTGCCTCACGTCAAAGCGTATCAATCATCAATCAAGTGTGACATCGTATCACCTTAGGGCTAAATCACAAGTCATTCTCCATCCTCCAAACTCTACAAACACAAACATGTAAGTTGCGCTGTATGTTGTATGTGTTGTAACCAATTTTTTATAATATCCTTTACAATTTACAACTGACAGCAACCGGAAGTGACAATTTGTGTTTGATTTTTTTTGTAGGCATTAAATCACAATAGCAGCCGAGTCCATGTCAGTTGTCATTATTAAAAGGACGCATTTAAGAGAGACCAACAGGAATTTGAGAGGAGTAAAGTGATTCGATTGGGGTTCCTCGTAGCCAGCTGACTTGCTCGTCGTCACATTATTATTACAAAGAGAGATAATATCCTGATTCTGACGTACTGCAACTGTTATGTACTTATCTTATATAAATACTACGTATATATAAATTTCTAGTTATAAGTTTTATGTATCCCATTCCTTTTTATCCTTTAGGAACTCTCGCTCGCTCTCAGCAAATAACATTCAACCCTTTCTCTTCTGCATCGTATTCTCGTTGTGTATATATGCATAAGAGACAGTCCTAATATTTGTTATATATATTGGGGGCACTGCAATAGAGTATTAATATTTTTTGTGAATATCTGCATCCTCTTTCTTGCTTCAAACACACAAAGTGAAGTCTTACTATGTATAAAAATTGTGATTGTATGAATGCAGCAGGGATGGATGTTGATGTTAAAAAGGTTTTTAGATGTAATGTAATGTTATATGCAATGTACAAATACCGTTTGTTACGTTATGGTTTGTTCCTAAAAAAGTGAGCCAGCAGAAGAGCCAGTCTGCTAACAAGGGCGATAGAAGTGTAGAAAAATGATCTGTATAAAAGTCTTGTTTTTTATAGGTATCTATCTAATAGTAGTGGTTTTGGTGGGGTCTTCTGCATAATATGCAATGCACTGCAATGTAATATAATGTAACGTAATATGTAATAGGAACAGCCAAGGTAAAAATATTCTTGTGTGCTGTGTTATAAAAAGCTATAGAAAGGATGAAGATATATGGATATGGATGGTGGTGGTGGTTATAATATAAAATGATCATGGGTCCTTGTAAATAGTACTACTGTTGGTGGTTTGGTTTTTATAGGTTCGATGGCTGTTGTGTATTCGTTTTGAAAAGGATATACCTCCGTGGTGAAATTATATCCAGTTCACAGTTCTCAACCAGTCAGGGAGCAGACAAGACAGGAAAGTACGGACAAAACGGGAGAACATGAGAAAATTATGAAGAGGATATCTGTCTGGAGAACAAATACCGAATTTTGGCACTACCAACTACCACTGGAACATTACGGTATCCTCCAAGTTCGGGAGTTGAGGAAGGCAGACGTGTTTTAAAGGAGGAATTTGTTTTCAAAAATTTTTCTGTTAGAAAGCTTTCTTTAATTTTCTGTAAGTCAAAGGATAATAATTATTATATTCATCTGTGGTGTAGTGTCTAATACATAGATAGAAAATGGATTGAATTTTGGGGGGTGCATAATTAGGCTTAGAATATAACTTTTTTTATTTTTTTATTATTTCTCTTTTCTCTTGTTTTTGAGCAGAAAATTTATTGGTCACTGCAACTGACTCAGATCGAGATCTTCTTCTGGAGAAAAATAACTTCAAGGACAATAAAGCAGGGATTGAAGGACATCAGCAGGGTCTTCTTAAATCATGTGGACTGCATCACGCTCATGATCATCCTATCCGGAGCCTGAAAAATAATAACAGTGTATTGTGCTTTTATCATAGTATCATCATCATCTTATGTTATAACACTAAAGATATGGTAGGATCAAAAGAAAGACCAAGATCAAAATGTTATCTCTGAGCAAGGAAACGGAACGGCTCGTGTTTTCCTTGGCCCTTCTAGTTGAAACACTTTCTTCTTCAACTCAACGTGGAAGATGACATTTGGACTTGGGCTAGCTCAGCCTCGTCAAATAACTTAATGTGAATTTTTCCGCTAGACAAATTTGGCATTTATTTTATCTTGTACTGTAGTAGTCTTATTACCTTCCTCCTGGAAGAACGTTCTTGTGAAGTGAAGAAGAGCACTGAAACAGTTCTTGTTTTTACTGCAAGGAAACATCAAAAGTAAGTTCTGTAGGGGAAATTTTGTTTTCAAAATGCCATTTTGAAAGTGGTCCGTTAAATATGAAGACTGATAAAGTGATTAGGGTGATTTGTTTGAAGAAACTAAGAAAGACAAATGTATTCTGACTAATTTATTAGCAAAGTTAGCCTCCTTGAGGACACTGTGCCCTTATAAGAAAGTTCTACTGAGCAATTCTGCCCACGTTCAGATTGCTGGTATTTCCCGATGCTTAGGAATCAAGAGTGAGTCAGCAATAATAATGTAAAAGCGAGTAGTGAACATGTGAATTCCAAAGTTACACAAGTTCAAAAAGCTATTAAAGGTTTAGAAATTAATGCGACATGATGTGAAGCTAGCTACACATCATCTAGGCATCTATAGTCTTTTATGTCTCCACAAAGCTGAAATTTAATAATGTCAAAATGTTGACGTGAGGAGTCACTCTCTCACACAATTTTGAATTTCGTAACGGCCACTTAACAACTTGGTCAGACTAGAGCCAGGACTCTTAATAGCTCATATGTATATTATATTTTGTAGAATGGCTGATACAAGCATACTTGTCTCCTTATAGCATTCGTTTCCATTTGTGCAGATCGTGTTGTATAATACTTGTGAAGTGTTGAGTGTGTGATTCAATACACACCACATTGTACAACCTACAATAACGAAAATATTCATTTGGAAGTGTCGAGTAACTCGGAGTTAAAACAGCAGAAGCATTGGATCCGGTTGAGGTGTTGGCAGGAAGCCGGGAGAGAGCCTCGTTCCTCGCTCTCAGAAGACATCAACATCATCATCATCTTGATCACATCTCTTCAGTAAGGAACATGGCCCAGGCACAATCCATTTCGGCTGACATTAGTCGGCGCAATCCCCAGGATGAGTATGAGCTCATTCAAAGGATTGGCAGTGGCACGTATGGAGACGTATACAAGGTAACATCAAAAGCTTTTTGTGATCTGCTACTACTTACTAGAACGTAGAATTAAATCCCAACTATCGCAAGTGCTTAGTGGTGGAAACATGATGATTAAGAAATGAAAAGCGAGACGGAGACTTTGAGTTTATGCTAGTACATGTCCGTCACGAAAAGAGAAATCGGATGTAATTAATAGCCTCTGCCAATTTCAATGTAGGTGGTATAGTTTAGGGACATTCTCATCTTGAACTTTTCCCTTTATCACATTGCATATATTCCTTATCATCTTGACTTGACTGAGCTATGCTATATGTGTTTGTGACAAGATGAATCCATGATAAAAGAACTTTCTTTGGCCCTCTGGATAGAATTCAATAGAAAGTGGAAAATTGAATTGGTGAGTTGGGATTCCAATTTGGGTGGATTTTTATTCATACGCATATTCCATTGACATAGGAAACAGCATATTTACCAACCATATGTATTTTGCAAATTGCAATGCAAACATTTGGACGTGATGTGATGTTTGATATTGATGGTACGTTGAAGGAGAAAGAAAGTAGGGGAAACGTGGTTGAATTGTGTTTGTAGAGAAACACATTTTGTCTGCAAATTCTAATTTTATTGTATCTATTTTCCTTGACGTAATCTCTGTGCCTGACAGTTATTTTGGAGTCTGACAGAGTTAGGAGTACAAACAGCACAAAAAAATGCAGATGCAGAAAATACACTTTACAAGAGTTCAACCCAAATCAGATCAGTGAAAGCACATACACTACACGTAATCTTACCTTGTACTACGTACTAAGTCGTACTCTTTTGTAGCATAATATTTGGCTCTGTTTGAGTTAGAATTCTATTCTAAAACTTTTAAATCTAATTTAAAGTGATCAGACAGTATATATAAATGTTACTCTGACGGAGACGAAGAACATGCATGTATTCCAATCTCCGATACGCAGTTCATGCATTTCGAAGTGTGTTCGGTTCATTAGTATTTAATGGGACGAGTCTCACATGTGAAATATAAGGAGCAAGACTATTTAATTCATTCCTTTAGGATGTGAAGACATGAACTCACATTTTTCTCAAGTCCTAACATTGTATACGACAAGTAAATGAGTTTAAGAAAGAGTACTTTTAGAGTAGTTATTACGATGTAACGCTATTTGCCATTTGGCATACCGTTTAGGTGTAATTGTAACGGTTGCAGTTTATATTGACCGTATACCACACATTGGTGTACGTTTGTGTAAACTGTGTGCGTTACTTTTCACATTCCAAGAAAGCACAAGGAAGAAAGGAACCCTGTATAGCCGCCGTCGCCGTCGAACTAAAAAGAGTTTAGTCATTTTGTTCCAAGAATTGGCACGTATTTCACAAAATTTCTTGACACTGATAGCCGTGACAGCATGCATAAAAGAGAGAGAGAATTCTGAACTGTCATATCATAATGTAGTGTACCCATTTAAGCCCACTAAAGGCACTAGCTCAGTCATTGGAAACGAGTCATTTCCACACTTAAATCCTTTTTGCCTACAAACTTTTCTCAAGATTGTTCTTGAATTTTATAGCAGACAAGGCTGCACTTACTTTTAAATCCGTGTTTTGTACTCGTAGCGAAAAGTTGTGATGTAACCGTGTCATTTGGGAAGTCTACTCCACCATATACTCCTTCTGAAGTATAGGAAGTTAAGCAAAAATGGAAATGGTGCTTTGTTTGTGACATTGTATGAATGAATAAATGGATGGAACATACACGCAGATAGTTTCAAGTTAGTTTCGTATTTTTAGGTCGACTAGTACGATGCTAAATTGTATGAGTAAATAACATGATGTGCTTCTGAAAGAAATAGAATTATTCAATTCAACTGAATTTGAAGTGGCCTAAAAAAGTAATCCCATTAATGCAGCCAGCGCCACAACTTCATTGGCTCAATTAGAGCATTTTTTTGGTATTTACCATAAAAAGTCGTGTTCCAATCAATCTCTCTACTAAAATGCCTCATCTATTCTACGTTCTAGAGATCCCCCGCCTGCTATTTTTTCTTTCTTTAAGTTCCTCAAACTACCGCTAACTTAGCTAACTAGGTTATACATTTCTCCAAAACTTTTGCTTGGTCGGTCTTTGACTTGACTTGAGTCAAGGAAGTAATGGAACAAGAAAAGAGCAAGTAGCATTAAACGTACTTAAATGCATTAGACTATAGGATATAGATATTTATGTAAGTAACCCTAAGCGCATCATCCTGTAAACTCAATGAGATGTGAGAAATGATGAAGATTAAGTAAGTTTTGGTACTCAACTTTAGTTATAGAAAGAAAATGCTGTAATATGGTCAACAAGGGTGAAGGGTGATCGAGTCGGTGAACTGAAAAACTACGTATTTGGACTTTATTTCTTCGTCTGCTTATATAAACTGATTGTGAGAAAGATCATATTTCGTCGTAGACTAATGATATGGTAAGTAATGGTAAATGGGGGAGAAGAAGAAGAAGTTTGGGCCAACGGTTTAGCAATGAATGCGAAAAAAGCATTGACATCATCCTCCGCTTGTTGTTTTTGTAATCATGATGATGATGATGATGATAGTATAGTAGACCAGCCACCAGCATCTCTCTTTCCACTACTCTTTTAGAAGAAAAGACATTGAACACGAGCATGAGCCAAGAGTCTTGGTTGGAATTACTTAACTTTGTGAATCGTTTCGTTATGATATTATGATGAAGATAATATTTATATTTGCAAAACATGTCTGTCCATTTAATCCCCAAACTACTAAAAGTGCTAACTTGAAGTGTTTTTCATACAACATATAACACCACAAGCCGTCTTCGTGAATGAGTAGGTATGGACTGATGAGAAATTACGAGTACGCAGCAAGATCTTGAAATATTTGGATGTATCCCATTGTTGTTGTTGTTGTGTTTAGTTTCTTGATTAGGTTAGAACTTGGGTGTTGACGACTTTTTGCGTGTGTGCATAGGCAAGGCAGCCTATTTGTCTTTCCTATTTAATGTAATGTTCAGCATTTTTTTCAAATCACACTGCAGTCTCAGTCACAGCCCACGCTGACTTTTATCTGGTTACTGCTCTTTTCTTTATGAGGAAAAGTTGTCGTTTGTTAGAATCGGTGGGGATGGACGGTACAGACCCACTTTATAAGGAGAAAAAATCAACTCTCGAAGCAAACCAAACCCCAAGCAAAAAGCTTTTTGCATTAATAGAATTTGAAAATATGTTGCTTTGAGGTTGAGAATAAGATTGTTTTTCAAAGTTTATGCGATAAATTTTCGCAATTGGTAAACGATGTTATGGATGATGTTTTGAGTATGGGATGGCATTGCATAGCTTTAATTTTGAGAATGATATGCCATTCCTTTTCCACAAAAAAAAACTTTGATCAAAACTCAAAAGAGATTTCGTTGAACTCATCTTTCCTCGTCGTGACGTTTTTTCTCTCTGGTCTCAATACATATGATAGTATTTATTTTTCTCTTGTATTTTATCTTCATCATCTCATCTCTCTTTCTCTCTTGATTCGGATTCCCAAATAGAATTTTCATGAGACTAAAAAGCTTGTGTAAAAAGGAGGAGAACAAACGAGACAGAATACAAACATAATAAGAACAGAACAGACGCAGCAGCACAGCAGTCGCTGCTCCGATGATTACCTTACACACTTCAAACATGTCTCTTGTGAGATTCTGCAATGAATGCCGGTTTTACTCTGCTCTCCGCTCTCTACTATTTTCTGCTAATGCATACAATTTTCAGGATTTTCCTTTTCATTCGTTTCGTTTGGCATTGGAATGAAAGTAAGCACGAAGGAGAAGAGTACGATACGTATTTTTGAATGATATACTATTGCATTACAGGGAAGCCATAAGTTATAGAAAATCTATGTATTCGGATATACATCCATATATCCAATCAGAAGTAAAGTGGAGGCAGAAAAACTTTTTATCTTTTTGGACAGAAAGTTTTTCCTTGTTCGTAAAGTACATGTACCTACTGTGTACTTATGTTACTGGGCCAGGCAGGCATGCCATTGTAGTATTTTTATATGATACTACTACTTGGCGACCTTTCTGAACCTCCTTGTGAAAGAATCCTTAAATCCTGAGGGACTTTTGTCGTCCCAACAGTTTCCAACCATTTTTTATTCCCGTTTATATTCGAGTGTAGCTTGTTCTCGCTAGCATTCTCGGATACTTTTCTATGGAGTATTCAACTCATTTTTTTGTTACCATTTCGTTTTGTCCTTTTTACTACTCACTTGATGTTTGCTTCATAATCCACATCCGGATTGAGATTGCTTCCTATCATAATGCAGACGGAAGAGTAAGCGAGAGACCAGTTTTTTTGGTGGAAAATATACAGCTTCCAATTCTGACCTGCTACTCACATGGAAATTGATTCCCAAAAAATGAAGGTTTTTATTCTCAAACAGGAGAGTGGAAAGTGGTGGATGAGAAGGCAAGTCTAAGTCTGAATTTATTTGTTACCTTTGCTTAAACCTAATATTACCTTGTGACGTAATCATCCAAGTTAAAGTAGAATAAAGTTTCTCCTGAACTGACTAAGCGTATTATGTGGAAGACAAAGTAGAGTGAAAGTGGCATGGCATGGTTGGTTGGTACCTTCTCTAAATGTATCAGTATGTTGCACTTTCGACGGGGTTTTTGGGTGGTCGTGGTCGTTGGACACACTTGATAGTAGGGAAAATGAGGTCGTTCTTTCGCTTTACTCCATGTGTGACATCAAGTGAGATGTATCCAAGGAAGGTACTTTGCACCACCATAACGCGTCTCTGTTGAGGTGAAATGTTGAAAGTGTACCATCATATCTCTGTGTAGGGGTTTTGTTTCTGAGAAAGCCAACTTAAAATTCTCTCCGTTTCTCGAAGAAGCCTTTACAACTTTTATTATCACCTCATTCATACTTGATGTTGATGTTGTATATAGTGCCCTCCTCCCTCTTACATTGCATTCTTCAATATCCTGTCCTAGTGTAAATAATGTTGCTCTCAATGCCCAACTCACGGGAAACCTTCCTTACCTACAAATAATGCAATCTAGATTATGCTTGTCTTGAGTCTTGAGAGTAAAATGAAAAGTAAGTTAAATGCAATGATATGATCACATCAGCCAAGGAAAGATGAAAGTAGAACTTGGTAACTTCTTGCCCCCATTTTCATCATCATCATCAGCAGCATAATATGCATCAAGAAGATGATTGTACATTATGTGGTGGAATACAAAAGAGGAAAGGCATTAGATTAGGTACAACATTCTGGTCTGATGTAGGTAGTGATAATGTGATGTGATGATGACGACAATGATGATCCTTGTACGAAGAAGTAAGATATTCATGCAATGTCGATGTCGAGTTGTTCCCTCCGGTTCAAAGTACACAAGGCGAAGAAGTATAAGCCAAGCCAAAAAATGGCTACGATTTGAGATATGAATATATGTGTGATGCGATACATTCTATGAAAAGTTGGCAAACATTGTTTGTTCAGCAAGGCTCTCAGCTAAGTTCAGGTTCAAGTCAAATTGCTCAATAGTATATGGGAGAAAGAGAACAAATGTCTTTTTCCTCCACGTTTTCGTGTGCGTCCCATGTGAAAAGGAGCGGAAAGGGAAACATCCAACATCACATGGGAAAGAAAAGGAGATTGCTCAAGGAAAATTGTATGCATCTATGTCGTAGGTAGGAAACTTAAAGGAAGGAATATATTTTGGTGGTAGTGTGCATCGAATATCGTAATGCAGACGTGAACGAGAAGCTAAGTTTTTTTTTGGCTGAATATAAATATAATGTATGTGGCTAACTTGCACATTGTATGCCGATAGGCTAAAAGAAAGAAAACAATGAAGAGCTACATATATAATAGCTATATGCTATAGCCAACAATATAGATGGAAAGAAGATAGTGGATGAATTTAGGAAAAGTGTGTCTAAACAATGATATATTATTATAAGTATTCTATTCTTCATTTCATCCCTTTTGTTGCATACACCAGCCAGACAAAAAGAAATAGATTTTAAGCCTCATGTAATATGTGTAGACCAGAAAAAGAGTAATGGTATAGTGTCGTGTGTGTGTGTGTGTGAAAGTGTACTTTGTTAGTAATAGTGTATTTTATTAGAGTTGGAGTTGAATTTGAAGAATAATATTATGGACAAAAAGGCGAGAATATAGGAAATGCTTTGTTCTTATAGAGGGAGGTATACATATCAATGTGTGTTTGGATAGAAAAGGAGTGCTATTGATTTTAATTTGCATATTTATGCCAAAAACGGTTTGAGTTGTGAGCTCCGAGCTGCCGCTTGCTGCAGTTGATGTGAGGGTATAAAAAATGGAAGAGAGAAAGTAGTTTGTCTGCAAAGAAAGCCTCTTTTTGGGAAAAGCGAATGGCATTGTGGCTCACACAAGAGTAAGAGCGGTGCATTGTTGGTGTTTTGCTGGATAGCATACCATGTAGATTGTAGATTTGTAGCACAGGATGGCTTTTTGGAAAGTGGAAATGTACTAATGCAATAAAAAACAGGCTGCAAAGTAGAATAAGGACGAGAAAGTGAACGAGGAGAAGCAAGTGAGAAAAAGGTATGTGTATACTTTTTTATTAGAAGAGAGAGGAACAAAGAGAAAATGCATATACATATGTATATATACAAGGCGTCGAGAGACCAAACCATGTTACTTTCTCGTTTATGCATAATGCATTATGATGCCGTGAATCTGGAGTTCGACATGAAAATGGAATGAGCCTTTTAATTAGTAAACTTATGTTCATTCTCTGCTGTTGCTCTTCGTCATGCTGAGTTTTTCTTTTTGGTGAAAGCATCACATAAACAGCGGTAGTTTCAGCAGCAGGGCTTCCTTCATTTTTGGAACGAAGACATTGTAAAATGAGTGGTTGTTTCGGTTGTAGAAAAGTTAAAAGGGAAAACAAATTAGGTTGGTAAAATTAGCTTGATGTTCGCAGCGCAGCAAGTTGTCTTACTTTTGTAGAGAAAATGAACTTTCACCCAATAAAAATTATGGGAACAAAGGTTAACGTATTATTGCATTGTCGTCTGAAGAGAGAACCTCGCTGAATTGACTTTCAGCTTTATTGGCCAGACATATTTTATTTGCTTGTTTGTGCAATTGTGGCACCCAATGGGCCAATGCCGAGTTGGGTATAAATCAGATTGTATTTTTTTTATTTTTGTCGTTTGTCCTGACATTCTTGAATGAACTGAACGGATTGGATTGGATGGCAGTTGGCTTTGATTTATGACCACTGTTTCTGCACGAACGAAAGAATGTAGGAGAGAATTCATAAGTGTTATATTATTATGCTATGCTAGTCAATGAATTGTGACAGTTTGCCCTGAAAATAAGCAATTTTGGAGTATGAGCGAACGGATTTCTGACTTTAATATCATAACCGTAATCATTGAGAAGGAAATTAGTTGACTGAACGCGCTGCCTGCTATATCTCACTCTCACTCACGTCACAGAAAAATGGAAAATGTTTGAGTTTAGAATGTGGGATTTTTTCTTTAGCACTCTCATCATCCCACATTTTAATTTGTTTACTGAAAGCATTTTCTATGCTGAAAAGTTTCTTTTCTGGGAAGGAAAAATGCAAACACTTTACATTACCTCAGCCTTTAATGCCTGATGTAGTTCAGGCTCATAAAAGCTTGGCAAAATCAGTGTTTATAAGTTTATACGGTTTTTATATACATAAGAAGCTTGCCAATCGGCTCAACCACGCAGGATGCAAGCAAGCCAAGCATTAAAAAAGTGAAAGAAGACATGAGTCATTCATTTTCATTATTACTCTACTAGCGCTTTACTTGGGTGACTTGGCATCGAAGAGGGATTTTCTTGGGAAGAAAATTAGTGCATAAGCTTCAAATGATTGAGTAGGTGGATTATTGAGCTAAAAAGGATGTAAGTTTTCTTATTCTTTAGAATATAATGATGAAGAATGTATGTAATATCTCCGTAGTAAGTAGCAAAAGTATTATGTACATACGATACGCATTATATTATGCTACGCAAGTAAAAAAAAAATGTGGATCCGCCGATCGTGTTACAAGTGTTTACTTTTCTTAAACTACACTACGATATGGATGAAGACTTTGATACAGATACCGATCCTGTATCCTGGATGAGGATCTATTACACAACTTATCTGACTAGTTAGGAGGAAGTTTTCTTTTCTCTTCTCCATTTTTATTGCTAATTCTTTATTACTCTTCTATCCTTGTGTAACTCTCGCCCAGCATCTGGCAATAAACATGAACATGAGAATCCGGAAATGAGAAGAGAAGAGGCTGGCAAAGAATAAAAAGTTGTGTTGTACTATGCTCAAGTTGGTGTTGGTCTTCTTTCTACCTACGCTTTTATTATCTTTCTTTTTAGAATCCATATCCAATCTCATCTCGATTTTATTTCTCTCCCCTTCATTTACCTGAAAACAATTCGGAGATTCATGCAAATTCTAACGTGCGCCTTGATGTGTTATAAATTATGTGTGTTTGATATGAGAAAAATAGCTGAAATAGCTGATTTACATTTCTCACATGTATTCGTCGTATCAGATATCTTTTGCGATTCGAGATTTAGAAAGTAAAGGCGGAAAGAAGAAATAAA
This sequence comes from Orchesella flavescens, assembly GCA_964034955.1. Classification (NCBI taxonomy): domain Eukaryota; kingdom Metazoa; phylum Arthropoda; class Collembola; order Entomobryomorpha; family Orchesellidae; genus Orchesella; species Orchesella flavescens. The sequence goes on along the minus strand of OZ035957.1, from coordinate 21,478,470 downwards.
AGGTAATATTGAAATTTTGAAAATGATCAAAATGATGAAAGTTGAATTCTAAAGCAAAGGAAAATAATGCCAGCTCAGCTCAGCTCGTCGCATTTCATGACTGAACGGAATAAAATGAGCTTCATATTACTTCATTTCGTGGATGTACTACTTATACTGTATGTATCTGCATCTGCTTAGATTTAAGTACGTATTTTTTTCTGGGATCTTGGTTCACAGTAATGATACGCCTCACTTGCATCTCACAGGGATATTGCTCATTTTTTGGTAGTTTATTTTCCTCCGAAAACATTCATGATGTTCCTAGTAAGTTGTTTTTACTACTATTGGAGCGTGAATAAACATGAAAATTGTTGCTACAAACTGTTTTTCGTCGAAGACTCTTTCGTAAATATAGAGCTTTTGACTTGACAGTGAAATGAAAGAGAGCAGACGTTGAGAAACGTTATGTTATATCCATTATATAAACAAAAGTTTTTGTCCTTTTCTCTATCAACCGTTCACCCATGTATGCACACTTACTCACAGGAGATGAGGAGGAAGGAAGGGCAAAAAAAACGAAGATTTTATGTTACAAAGAAGAGGAGAGAAGAGAACAGAGAGATCTGAAAAGGGATATTACACAAGAGATTCCATCTCGTAATATATTGTGTTTAGATGGATAACTTGCTCCCATATTTTGGTAGATGAGCGAAACTTAAGGAGCAAAAAAAAAGACGACGAGTACAACTAGTACAACACAACACACTATATTATATGCATGTTGTCAGTATAAACAAGGTATTTTGTCGTCGTTTTTTGGGGTTTGTGTCTGCTACTGCTGACGCAGTTTCCAGAAAATGTAGGTTATGCATGGCAATCCCCTGCAGGGAAAGATCATTAGTTTCGAGACTACTTTTGTTTAGGGGATTGGATTGACGAGAAGAGAAGTAGATGAGAAAGAATAGCACGTCTCACTCACTCTCTGTGTGAATAAATTGTTTGATAATGCCTATGCCATCATATGTACATAAGTATAAATAATGCTTGCGCACAAAAGACATTTGAGAGTTATAAGAGATAATAATAACATGTATATTTTGTTTCTTTTGATGTATTTAGGCCAAAAGGCTGTCGAACGGAGAATTTGCGGCAATTAAAGTGATCAAACTGGAGCCCGGTGATGATTTCGCTGTGATCCAGCAGGAGATCCTCATGATGAAAGACTGTCGTCATCCAAACATTGTGGCATATTATGGAAGCTACCTGAGACGAGATCGGTTGTGGATCTGTATGGAATATTGCGGTGGAGGATCTCTCCAAGATATTTACCACAGTAAGTTGCAAAGCTTTTGAAAATGTTTGTAGTTTGTAATTTGATGCCAGCATGGCTTTTCTTGCATAATATGGCTGGAGCTGAGAGCGACACAGTGTTTGCCGGAATGGACTTTTCACTGGACTAACGACTGCATGACACGACACGACATATATAGTATTTTTGCTGTATTCAACAGAATATGCTATGTAATAATAATAGAAAGAAGAAACTAAGCAGCTTGATGTAGAATCTGGAATGAGGTTGGGTTGTGATGCGATGTGATGAGAAGCCGCAAGCGATCACAAAATGGAATCTGTGATCTACTGAACCGTCCTTTTTCCATTTCCGTTTTTGAAGTTTTTGTCACCGTCATTATTATCATTACTTTACTCATCATCATGATGATGATTATGATACTCCATGTCACGGTTTCTCCAATGGAGTAGTAAGCGTGTAGCGCAGCGTATAGGTGTCCCTTTTCCCATCCGATTCCCTCTCCGCTTTCGTATTTTTCTCGGCATTTGAACATCAAAGTTCATTTCGCTTTCCTTGTCGGTTCGTTGATTACAGTCCTGGTATTCACATTTAAACAAAAATTTTCACTCCGTTCCGTATCTCGTATCATTCTTTTTCTATCTCAAAAAGTGTCCAAAAGTGTCCCATTCTGTTCTTTTCCTCATTTTTTCCCCAGAGAATGATGATGATAATGAAAGAAAGTGTAGTAGTGAAAGTAAAAATACTTGAGTAGACAAAAGCCTACGCTCTACACTACTCTAATGAATATAAAGATATGAAAGTGAGAGGGAAGGAAGAGACAGACAGGCTGAGGCACAAGGCAGGAGAAGAGGAGATTTATTTATTTTTCCTTGCGTATCTCATCTAAAATTCAGATTGTAATATTGCGGCGAGTGCATCAACCTGTAGTAAACAAACAAACCTCAACTTTAGGATGGAGAAGCATGACATTGAGCAACATAAAAAGGCGAAAGTGGCTTAGCCTCTTATAAACTTCTCTGCTATACGTTCGTAAACTGAAGTATCCATATTATAATGGCTCATGGCTTTCTGTATATTTATGTACAGGTTTTGTTGCTCTGTTTATCGTTAGTGTTTTCAAGTAAGCATAGGATAAAGCGCTTAGGCTTATCGTTTCGTAAGGTAGAATTTCATGTCTGCATGTCATTTTCAATCCTTTTTCCAGTGTTGCTGCTTCTGCTGCTTTGTGATATATTATACGTAGTAGAATGTTTTCCTCCCTTATGAAAAGCAATCTCCTAGATTTCAACTTTTGAATGCGAAACCTATTCTCCGTTTTTTTTGGATACATAGTATTGTGTATTAATGTTTCACTTTTGTAGTACGAAACGTTCTTTAAGTTGATGAAGTTGGAAATATATGTGCGATACCATAAATATACTTGCCTCTTTCTAAGCCCCCGAATCAAAAAGTATCAACTTTTCTCCTCTGAGGGTTCAAGTAAAAGCAGTGAAAAGTGGGTTGGTTTTGGAATTGGAATGCTTCTTGCTTGGTGTCGACTTTCGACTTTGAATGTGGTGGGGTATGATCATATCATGATGCTAAGTTTGGAGAGAAAGTAAAAGTAACACAACACGAGAGCTGCTGGTGCTGCTGGGGAGAAAAACTCGCACAGCTCACCTCACCTCTCATGCATGTTTGATTCGATGTCAGTGATATTTTATGGGATTTATTTGACAAGTCATGCCCGTACCGTATGTCGTTGTCACATATATTACTTTTACTACATCTACCATATTATGATGTGATGATGATGGAAACTTGTAGCTGAATTATGAATACGGACGAATTACATTTGGATTGCACTGTTGCTGTTTGCCGTTTTATTATTTGGTTCATTGCACACGAACACTTTTTACTTGGGAGGTGAGGTGAAGTGCAGAGAAAATGTACAAACCCGCAATACACATGCAAATTAAAAGAACTTTCCTTTATGTAGGTAGAGGTAGAGAGATTGTGATTTTGACAGAAACATGAAAGGTCATTGTGGCTTGCCTTGATTTGGATTGGAGTATGTATATTTCCTTTCTTGTTGCTTGCTTGCTAGCATATATTAGTTGTAAAAATTATGCTTCGCCGTTGAGTGAAGGGTTTATGACATGGCTGTAAATGTAGTAATAATAATACGCGATGGAAATGAAATGGTGAAAGTTCCTCCTGGCTTTCCTTCCTCCAGTGAAGTGAACCCGGAAGTAATAAGCTCACATGGGTGGTCATATTCACATTTAATATTAACGAGTGAAAGCAACGAACTTAAATGAAAGACATTTTCGTTTGTAGACACATCCTCTACAATTATCTCCAGAGGATATATGATGGAACAAACGAGTTTTATGAACCACTCATAATTTTACATCAACATACTCATTAACAATGGATTTGTAATTTCTACGGATGTTCTGTGGTTATGCTTATGACCAGTTTTTGGTGGGTGAAATATATGCGTGCTCAATAATAAAAAATTCCAGATGAGGACTTTCACTTTCATTAGACTACTAGATTGCTGTACTACCACAGTCCTGATGAGTCGCCTGTCAAATGTGGTGATATAGGCTTTTATGGTTATTAGTATTTTTTTATTGTTCATTGTGAGTAGGTAACATCCATTGATCCAGTTTGTTACTATAATCGGATCGATTGTTGTTTGCCTCCGCATTTTGCATGCTTTAGTAAGCTTCAGGAAAACACAAATAACAGGATTAATGAATGCCTGATCTCTCGGCTTTGGCTTCCTAGTTAGACCTAAGCGATAAGCTAAGTTTTTTGTCGATAAAAGTTGGAGGTGGTTTATTATATTGCATTGGAGGCTTGTTTCGCCAGATTATTGCAAAAAAAAAGAGTTTTTAAATTGACGTGTTATTCAGAATCAATAAAAAAGGTTAAATGTTTCCTGTTGGTAATTTAGAAAAGTGTTTGCTAAAACGGTTATTAATTCTTTCTCTCTGGTATTGCTTCACATATGATATATGTTCTGATAACCTTTTTTGGTATAGTCTACATTTTTTTGTAGTTTATATTCGTTATTTTTTTCGTCTTTGAGTTTTTTTCTAAACTTGACACGACACGACAAGTAAAGAAAAATGATGGGGGAGAAATGTTTGTATTGAAATTAAATGGTTTGGAGGCTATAAAGAATGTAATTGCTGTAAATATACATCTGCCTCCACACATAACTTTGCTTCAGCAACGCCTAAAGGAATGAAAATGAACTTTGTCTTCGTATTTTTTTGTAGGCAGAAGTTGTTAAACTAGTTGTGAAAGAGAACCGTTTTTTTGGCTTTTCTTTAGAGTTTTGACACGTTGCCAGCAAACACAAAGCCGAGTATTATTGTATCATTGTAAGTTGGGTTAGATTACACGTTGTGCTACATGAAATCGTGAAACATGCACATTGAAAAGTGGAGGAATGTATAGAATGTAACGTAACAAATGCACTGCGTGTTATTACATAGGAAACACATGGGGCAAATAAAGTTGGCTGCTGGAACTGAGAAATGAAGTAACGCTGGAAAAAACAAAATGCTTTTTTAATGCACCTGACTCCGAGCTTCAAAACGAGTCTTGCGTTATTGTTACACATAAAATTCATATCCAAAAGCATGTGAATGAAGAAAGTAACATGCAAAATGTTAAAGAACTCTGTATACGCGGTAGATTTTTGTTGTGACTGTGTTGTTCATAAAAAAATGCACCAGTAATCTCTGATGTTGAAATTGAGTATGTAAATATAATGTAGTCCCGATTTTATGTGCTTGCAACCAAGCGCCCATAGCCAACCTCCAAGAATAAGCGCAGCAGTAGTAGCAGCAATATGGAGGTTGCATTGCATGTCATTTCTGTATATAATGCGACTGTTATTACTACATTTACATTTACAGGAATGACTCTAACTATTTAGGTTTTAGGCCGAATGAATGTGCAAGTAAGTTGCATGACCCTCGCTAGTTTGTCAAACCTTTTATTTTCGTACCACTCCAAATGTTTGGAATTGCTTTGGCGTACCTCCGGTTTACCTATAGGTCTTTTTTGGAAAGAATAAAATGGAAACAAACAATGTGGCCCAGGAGAAAGACTACCACTACTACTCTTACTGACTGACGGAATCAAAATAATTTATTGCTTAAATTACAAAGTTTTTTTTTGTGAGAGAAAAGAAACGTGGCTTCTGAAAGCATGTGGCTATGGCTTCTATCGAATCCTGGAGTGGAAGAGTTTTTCTTTAATAATAATAATAAGTCAATGCCGCTTGCGTTGTTGTATCATATTCTTATTCTTACGTGACACGAACTGACATGTGTGCACATCATGACATGACAGGTGTACATTATTGGTAGGTGGTACAAAAAGTGGAGTTGCTTTTACTTCACTCATGTATAACTTGTAAATAAATATCAACCAAGGTGCAGATCCACTTATGTCGCCATCCACGAACTTTTTTTGCTCTTGTTGACTGACTGACTGATGAAGCATTAAGTAATACTTTTGCTCCTTGCTCTTTCTTATATTATTATGTAATGCTTGTAATGTGTTGGGTTGGGGGGCTCAATTCTTTATTCTTTTCCTTCTTTTTTTATTCCAGTTACCGGTCCGCTCACGGAGTCGCAGATTGCATATGTTTGTAAGGAAACTCTCCGAGGACTCGCTTACCTTCATGCTCTTGGCAAAATGCACAGGGATGTCAAAGTAAGTTGGAAAATGACACAAAGACGTGATGTAATATTGTTGAGTAGAGATATATATACGTTTATGTATGTGGTTATAAGCCAAACAAGAAGATACAGATGTTATGTGGATGACCTGAACCTGATGGGATATGGTATATATGATGTGGTATGTTAGTCCAAGAGAATCATCGAATCATGTGCCTTAACTACAACTTTCACTGCTCTGCTGCTTCGTATCAAGATGAGGTTGAGGAGGATCCAAGTATCCAAGTAAAAAATGGAAATGTGTACAATATTGGACTTGGTGCTGGTGGTGGTGGCGTGCTCTCTTAAAGATCATATCAGTATTCTTGTCACCTCGAGGTCCACGTTCTCTCCACTACTACTATACAATACAAAACGATGCGTGTTTTACTATATATGAATGTAGAAGGAAAACGGTGAGGTGGTATGTTATATGACTTGAGACTCGGAGCGTGAAGAATGGAACGAGTGTCTGTGTGGTGTTGGAGAATAATTTTGATAGTGGAGATACTCTTGTGGATGATTTCTATGTTGTTAGTGTCGAGGAAGAAGAAAACTTATGTTTTACGTTACGTCACGTTATACGTTGGTGTAGTATAATAGAGGATATATGTATAGAGGGAATATAATAATAATAATGGCTAATGTTCGTGTTTCCCCAGCGTTCTACACGAAAGTTGTGCAAGCCGAACTCGCCTCAGTGAATTGATTTCATATTACATTCTTGCGTTTTATGTGTGTTTTGACTGTAGGGAGCAAATATTCTGTTGACTGATGGTGGAGACGTGAAATTGGCTGATTTTGGAGTTTCTGCTCAACTAACAGCTACTCTAGGGAAACGGCGGAGTTTCATCGGCACACCGTAAATTATAATAAGAATATGATCAAAATAAATTAAATTAATGTAAAAAATATAAAAATTATATGAATCATTTTATTTTAATTAAAGGTACTGGATGGCTCCAGAGGTAAGTAATAAACCCGACAATTGGCATAAAGAACCGGCACCCATTTGCAAAAATTAAAATTTTGAAAAATTAAAAAATTAAGAAATTTCGACATTTAAACGGTAGTAGATCATGCTGGGGTCATCGTAAAACTTTTAACTTTATACTTTGCCATTAAACATATTTGACCTTTGACCTGGTTATCGATAACCGACAACACCCATCTTGCTTCCCAGGGAAGGTGTAGACCTAAGATGTCGTTTAGCAAAAAGAATATTTGAAATTCTTCAACCGTGTGGCCACTATCGTGCTCACGGACAGACAGACACCATCTGTGAAAATAGAAACCTACCCCTTTTTGCAAAGGGTGCCGGTTAATAATGGTAATGCTGCTGCTGGATGCTTCGCTGGTTCCTCTCATCTCATGCATAGTTTGTAACAACATTATAGAAAGACGCCTTTCTTTCTTGAACACAAATTTTTATTTTGGATCACTCTTTTTCTAGAGAGGATGTATAGTAACCATAATAAAGTAGGATTATAAAAGGTTACAGGCTATAGGATTCTGTAAGGAACTAACTAAGCCTAAGGATGGGATGATGTGATACTACTTGTCTTTTGAGTCTTTTTGGTTTCGGAATTTTAAAAGACAGGGTCGTGTCTGAAGGATGCATTCACGAGTGTCATGATGCAATTTTATTTAAAACTTTATTCTTGTCGTGTCTTCTTCATCTTCAACAACAATTTTTATTATTATTAATATTGCCGTTCCGAGACATGTGTTCGAAAAACGCTGAGCTCTAAAAACTAATATTCCTGTCCGATATAGTGTTGATTTAATGCGAAGGTTGAAACATGAATATTATTGGAAGTTGTTGTAAAACTGGATATTTTAATAATGTTTATGAAAGAAATATTTGCATGGATAGTTACACGCGTTAACAATTTTCGATTTTTTTTTGAGGTGCAATGCAATATTTACATATATGTAGTTTGTTTGGATAGTGATATGGATGAAGCTGCGTCCTTCTTTCAGCAGCGTTTAATTTGCTTGTTTATTTTTAATGTTGCGAAGAGAAGAGAGCTCTTGAGTGAAGAAGCTTTCAACATTATCATCTTTTTATAATATTTTTTCTTTTTCAGGTGGCTGCCGTCGAAAGGAAAGGTGGCTATAATGAGCTGTGTGATGTGTGGGCCCTTGGGATAACAGCAATAGAACTGGCGGAGCTTCAGCCTCCCATGTTTGATCTCCATCCTATGAGAGCTCTCATCCTGATGGCAAAGACTAGTTTTAAACCACCGACTTTAAAAGATCGTGATAAATGGTATGAACATGGATAATATGGGTGAAAAGTCTTAAAATCCAGGAACATCATTCATAGGCTAACACTCTTTTATATATATATATATATATATATCATCACAAGTGTGCCTTCTCTTTACTTTTGGTCGGGTGGGTTTTTCTCATTCACAATGCATGATATGATAATCAAAATGATGTAAAGAAAAGACCAAAAACAGAACGAGGCAAGGGATAACATAACGCTTTGAATTCTAAATGTGAACCTTTGGTTTGTGGGATAGAAAACGGGTGTTGTGAACCGATGGGATAGAATGTGCATTATGAATGCTTAACCATTCCGTTCTTGTTTGGGTTTCAGGTCAGTAAACTTCCATAACTTTGTAAAAGTCGCTCTCACCAAAAATCCAAAGAAACGGCCTACTGCAGAGAGAATACTCTTGGTAAGAAAATGCCGTAATAATGGCAAACCCTTTTTCAAAAAAAAAACTTGCTTTGTTGAAACAGTACAATGGCAATAAAGGAAAGTAAACTTTTACATTTATGCGTTTTAAATCATGCATACACTTTGCTTTTGTATACGCTCTGGGCTAAAAAAAAAAGACCTGCTCTACAAAGAATTTTTGTTAGGTTTAGTACGTACTAGGGCAGGGTAAGTAGTTCTAGACGGAACACCACACACAATCCATCGCCGTGACGTTAAGAAGTCAGGTTGTATTTGTATGTATTCATTGTTTTCTGACGAGAGTAAAAGACTAAGCTTCCAACAAAGTTCATGAGCAGACTTCTTGAGTATCCAAAGAGTTTCAGGATATCATGCAGGTATATTGTTTCCTGAACTTTGGTTCCTTTAGCTATCAAGAGACTCTTTTGGTAGGGAGCATTGTGTGTAGTGTGTACTACATATACGTATGTGTTTTGCGTATTCATATAAAATTTCCTTTTTTGCCACGAGCACAAAAACAACAGCAACAAGATAAAGGAAGTGGTCGACAGACAACTGACAGGAGACTGAAGACTATTTTACTTAATAACTTGCCGACGACTCTTCACTTTACGTTGTGGTTTTGTTCTTTGGCTTTTAGGAAGGATAGCAGAAGTGTGTAGTAAAATGCTTTGTTGGTTTTATATAGTGACAATTATCCTAAATGTTTTGTTTCATAGAGTGTACGCGTTGTGTTGACTATTATTGGGTCTACGCAAACCAAACTTATTTTTGCATGCCTTCCTCGTAAGATTAAGATTACTTTGTTGTTCACATATGTAAAAGACTGTGGTTTATGTCCTGTTGCATGATAAACTTTCCATCCTTCTTCTCATGGACTTTCTACCTCCTCCTCCTCCATTCCCAATTTAACTTATTATATTTGCCCAGTTAATTTGGCATAGGGAAGTGTGTTGCCGAGTTAAAAAAAAAGTTGGTTTGCAGTTAGTTTATATTCATTCCTCTCGTTCGTTTGCTTGCTTTTCTATTAGACGTCGACAACGGGGCTTCGCGTCTTGGAGAAAGGCAGAGTTTATTTGCACTGTGTTGGCTCATTGGCTCTTCAAAGGATATACTTATGAGGAGAAAGGAGAAGAGAGGTTTCGTGCAATGAATGTATTATTTAGGAATACGTATTACTATTGAATGTAGCACCAACTCAATCTTGAGAGCAAAAAAAATCAATACGAGAAGAAAGGCACCGTGCTCAAGTAGTTATCCCAGTTCCTTTATAAATTTTTAGCTTTCTTTCACATTATTGCCCTCTGGCTCAACGATGCTAATGCAATGCAAAGCACAAGTTTACACGCTTTAAGCAAAACTGATGATGGTGATGTTGATGATGATATGATGACTGTGTGTATGAATATATATCCTTGCATTTGCATTAATTCTTCAAGTTGACTTTGGCGTTTATGTACACACTACACACAAGCCAGTCACCAACATGACATGCGATATTTTAGTAGAGATATTTGGAAAAGGTAATTTGTTTATGTGTGAGTGTGTGAGAAAGCACCAATATGCCAATGAAAAGTTCCCAACGGGAAAGTACTTTTTTCTGTAGCTCCAGTTTATTTGCATTATTTAAGCGAGTGGGTAGGTATCCCTTGATGTTTCCCTGTATTTACATGCACATAATTGAAAAGAAAACGACTGATGGATTGAGTCGTAATAATACTAGAAACTCCAGCAGCCCAGTAGTGAAAGCATAAAATGAGAAAATACATGTGAACTGGCTAAAATGTTAACTTCACATGCTTGAAATGTATTAATGTGTTAATTGATGTCAATATGTTTGCTAATGTACACGACAGGCTAAAAACAAATACCATGTTAAATTACATACTCATATGTACAGCACAGCCTTTCTTCTTCTGATGAAACCAAAGGGTATAGGCTCTCCTTTGACATTGGCTTGGGTTTTTTAGTAGGACTGGCTTTGGCCAGAAAGAACGATAATAATTTTCTCGAGCATGTTTATAAAGTTACGTATACAGCATACATATTGCACATTAAAAGCAACAACCATGAGTCCGTTTTTTTAGTTGCTCATGTTCACACGAATGTTGGTACAAGGTTGTAGGTTCGTTCTTGTTTACTTTCCTCTTTGAAGTGCCTCCTCTTCACGGGTAATAACTTTACGTAACTAATTACATTTTTTGTCTTTTCATGCTAAGCAGCATCCTTTTCTCATGGGAGATTTGACCAAGAGAGTAGCACTAGAATTACTTCACAAAGTGAGCAACCCGAACGTTTCTTTCTACGACATGGATCCCGACGAAGAAGGGGTAAGTTTTTTTATGTTGCTTTTGTATCTCTTCTTCTTCAAGTTTGTGCCCAAACAGTGAAAGCGCTTGTTTGATATTGAGAGAAAGCAAGGCGTATGTAGAACACTTGTGGGCATTATTTTAGAGAAATAAAACGTTTTTTTTGTCTTTGTTTGTTGTTTGTCGTTTGAACTTAAAAGGAAAGTTGTTGCAAATTTTATTCGATAAGAGAAAATGAGACATAAAATAAAAACGAGAAGAAACTACAAATGTTTTTGCAGATAACAGAAACAGTGAAAGTATTACGCAAAAGAAAGAAAAAAAGAGGAGGGTTAAAATGTTAAAAACTAAACCTTTTTATGTTGCTTGTTTTTGTTTTTAGACTGTACAAAATGTTCCACATAGGATAGCATCCAGAAGGACGGACAGAGTAGATCAGCGGACTCCGTCGGAAATCAGAAGTAAGTGAAAAATGTGTTTTATATTACATGTACGTTGTTTTCTATCTGAGAAGAGGAGTGATATGCTCAAGTATATCTGTTAATAATAAAAAGATTCGCTTCCTTGGTTGGTTGGCGTCATGATGTAAAAAAACGGAGGAAAAAATATAAAAAAGAATCAGGACAGTGGTTGTCCTTGTCTGCACGAAATGAAATGAGAAAAAAGGGAGATGCACTGCATTTTTTGTTGCTGGGCTTTCTCCCTTTGAAGAGAAGATGAATAAAAAAAGTCTGTATGTGTGCGGAATGAATGCGAAAAATTGAGGCAAATCAAGAACTTGTGAGCAACTTTTTTTTCTTCTTCTCATGGCCGAGAAGGATATCCGTTGCTCTTTCATGACATATATGGCTACTTTTTATAGTTATGACATCATTATCAGATGGTTATTGCCTGTCATAAAGTCAACTTTCTTTAGAGCCTTACATAGCCTAGTTTAGCCTCCATTTATGCTGCATAGGTATATAGTAGTACTTGTGGAATTTGTAAGATTCCCTTTCATCACACCAACAACAACCAACCAAACCAAGTAATTTTGTGAGTCAGGGCATGCATGCAGCTGCAGACATGGAATATGGCAGGCTAGTGAAAGGCAAGAGAATATTGCTGTATTTTTTCAGGATTAATGAATGAAAAGAGGGAGACGGGTAGGTAGTACGCGTGATATGATGTGATGCCATGCTGAGAACGTGTTAGTGTTGGTTGATTCTGCTGACGAAGGAGGAAAAGTGCGATAGCGATATAGCGTCGAGTCAAGAGTTTTTTTTGTGTAATTTGGTGTTTTATGCCCTTCTCATTTTTTATTTGCAGATGTGACACCCGACCTTGGGCAAAGACGAAGGCATCCTCATCCGCAGGATGTACGTGAAAAGTTTTTTATGCTCTTTTTTTTAACTTTAATAATAATTGACTTGACATGTTCATCACATCAGCGGAGAATTAGCTAGTTTTGCGATTATGAACCGGAAACAGGATGTGTTATGTTGTTAATGAATGCTTGTTTTTCACTTTGCCCTTTTTACGACAGAATGACTACAATAATGATCACTTGCCATTACCTTTCGAGTGGAATGATAGGGGATCTGATGATGCCGATCGAAAGTAAGCTTTTATTTTTATTTTCCTTGCCTTATATAATAAAACTGATTTAGTATAGTGTATAAACTCAAGTGTGTGTTATAATTCTGTAGTTTCAGTTCTGTACATGACTGTTAAAAAGTAGATAGAATAACACATAATAATAATAATTTCATTAGTCATTAAAACATTTTTAGTCTTTTGTTACCGTTTTTTTCATTAGTTATTTCTCCCTTTATCAAGTTAACAAAATAATGGCTGAAATGATGTTAATATATATTATATCCTATACGGGCAATTTTTATCCCAATGATCCATTAACGGATTTATTTCACTGTGAATTAATAATAATAATTGTATATTATTATCTCGCTAGCATGATTTCATTATTTTTATACGTAAGATTGCTAAAGTTAGTGAGTTTTTGGACCAATGAGTCGTGACTTTTTTTACCGGTAGAGGAAATAGTACGTTATAGAAGCATGACTGAACATTGATTAATGAAGCAAATGATTGAATGGTCCAGGAAGCTGACAAAAAGTTGTCGGAGGAAGGAAGCGTGTGGGAGTGCCCGTATTTCTTTTGTGTGTAGAGTAGAGATAGATGATAGTTACGAGAATTTCAGCTTTTCCCATTTATGCGCTGTAACGTCATCAAATTCGCCAGCAGTCGGCAATTCCATTTGAGATTCTTTGATAAAAAAAATAGTAATGTGTTGCACTGTTCGTTAACGCAAATTGTATATATCAAGCAACAATTATGTGATGTGGATCTGATCCAGAAGCAAATTATACTAACTGAGCCGTGCAATTTTAATTAACTAATTGAGTTGTTTCGTCACGTCTTTGTTCCTTTTTTTGTGATTCTCTGTGTCAATCCATCGTAATTGAATTAAAAACTCGCAACTTTATATGCTCTCCTTTTTACAATTAGGACTTTACTCCAATATATTGATGAGGAATTGATGAACAGGTAAATATATGTCTTGGGCGAAAAATCCAAACTCACCATTTGTGCTGTATAAAAAAAGTACAATTTCTCAAAACTTTTCAATTTTCTCTACACTTTTTTCCTCTTTTGTATATAATTATTTTTATCTTCATCTTCTTCTTCTTGATATCGTATTGTGTGTTATTTGTGGTGATCTTGTCTGATGTCGTGATTTCCTTCTACTTTCACCACTGCAGATATTTTCTCTCTCTATATATATATGCATATGATGCGGTAAAGTTTTTTGCATACATATATTATATGTATTCAGCACAGCAAAATGAGTTGGAAGAAATTAGCATGGATTTCTGCGCACTATCAAAATATATATTTTATTCTCTTTCTGTGCCTGTGATCCCTATTCAAATAAAATCACTACTTTTCGTTGATAGTTTAGAATAGCTTTTTTTTTATTACAAGCTTCTTGCCTGTTGAGCTTTCGATATTATCTCGACTTGTGATTGAAAAACTATAGCAAGTTCAAAAACGATGTGTGTTCAAATGGAATGTCAACTTTGTGTTGTTGCAGGGGTCATGGGGAAAGGCTTCTATCTGGTGCAGGCTATTCACAACAGTACGTTAAGTGAATTATTTTCTCTTATTGATACACCCAATGCACTTAATGCTAGACATTTTACTAGAGTTTTCAAAATATTCACTAAAATCTATATTTGTCACTTATTGTGTTATTATTGGATGTGCTGAGTAATAATACTATAGCTAGAAGATTTCATTTTTGTTGCATAATAATGAGCTCAAGTTAAAGATAAAAATAGGTTTAATGAGTCTTCATTTTTATGACATAGTATCAGTGAAGAATGCAATCTGAGTTGCATGTATTTGTTTTTCTTTTTGCAGAGCTACTCTTCCAATGGGTGACCCGATGTCAGTATCTAGTCATGAACTGATGGATAGTAGAAACCATAACTTAAGTAATGGTAGCGCAAGAAAGGCTGGTAAGTATAAAGTAAAATGGAATTTAATAATATTCGTCTGTGCATAATAATCATGTATGAAATTAAGTGTGAGTCATGAAGCGTATCACTAGTAGCCAGAACTCTCTGTTCTGTGAACCTACATGCAGTCAACAACAAGAGTCAGTCATGCTTCTTTTCTAGTTGAAACGGTTTGATGTTAAATGACGTGATGGAATTCATTTTGGTATGTAATTACAGATCGTAGACGACATAATTCATTTTCCGGGGAAATCGAGGAGCTAACCTCACGTCTTGACACGACGCTCACTCGTGGAAGCATAGACACTCCTGTGGAGCTCCGTGTGAGTGCTCACGCCTCGCCGCGAGGGCAACAGACCAACAGAACGTTGAGTGACAGTGCTGCAATGCTAAGTAGCTCACCAGATCTTAGTTCAAGAATGCCAACAACTTCTGGAGGTGATCAGCAGAATGGTCGACCTGACCTCACTGCAGGCCTTCCTCCAGTCCCTCCTCCTAGGACGAGAGTGGAAAGGAGAAATAAACATGAAGATAATGGAAGTCCTCCAAGACTTGTGAGCAATGGGTTGCCACCCACTCCAAAAGTTCATATGGGGGCTTGCTTCATGAAGGTATTATTATATTATTATTATCGCTTTAGCACGGAAGAATGTGCGGGTATGAGTATAAAAGAAGAATGAAATGCCATGATGCAATGTGATATCCTCCTCACTCAGTTGTAGTAGTGCTGCTTGATGAAAATGTTGGCACATTAAAACCATTGTTCTCTGTTTGCTAATAGGTATTTAATGGCTGTCCATTACGAATGCATTGCTGTGTCAGTTGGGTTAATCCGGAAACGAGAGACCAACACATTTTACTTGGTGCTGAGGAGGGGATCTACACCCTGAACCTAAATGAATTACACGAAACGGCAATGGACCAGCTGTATCCGAGAAGAACCATCTGGATGTTTGTAGTAAAGGATGTGCTGATGTCGTTGTCCGGAAAAAGTGTTCAGCTTTACAGACATGACCTGATAGGTACAATAACATGCTACTTTTCCACAGAAAAATTGCTTCAATACAAATTATATGAAAGAATTAAGTAACCTTACTGGACCTTACAATCCTACAGGATTACATGCTAGTATAAATAATAAGCACACGCTCCGGTTTTCTCTGAGAATGAGTAATAAAATTCCTGAAAAGCTTGTTCCTCGAAAGTTTGCACTTACCACGAAAGTCGCGGATACGAAAGGATGCATGAGGTGCTGTGTACGGAGAAATCCTTACAATGGATACAGATATCTGTGTGGAGCCATGTCTAGTGGGGTTTTCCTTATGCAGTGGTATGATCCTCTGAACAAGTTTATGCTCCTTAAGGTAAACAAATACTTATAGTATAAACATTGTATAGTAGTAGTACAAAGTTTTTTTTTGTTCACAACGACAGCCGAGACAAGTACCGTTTGCGTTTGTGATGCTACTATGTTCAACTTTGTCTCCTATAAGCTTAAAGGATTTAGCGACTTGTGATGATGCAGTAGTAGTATTACATTCATGTTTGTGTTCCTTTTTGCAGCATTTCGATTTTTGCATTACCTCCCCCTTGAAAACGTTTGAAATGATCATCACGCCGGACGTGGAGTATCCTTTAGTATGCGTTAACGTTCGAAGGGAGTCTGACTCGCCGAATTTAAAATTAGACTTGTTGAACCTGAATACTTCTAGTAGTTGGCTACATAGTAATGAATTGTCTAATGAGGTGGACAAGTCAGGTCAGTATTACTAATTTAAAAAAAACTCTTTATTGTTTTTAAGCCTGTGATGATGTTTCACTAATTATATGTGACTCCTTGTAATATTGCAGCAACTGTGATACATCGTAAGGATTATATGAATGTGGTCAGTGTGACGCAGTTAGAGAAAGATACCCTTATGGTTTGCTATGATAGTAAGTTTAATTATTTGTAATCATGCATCATGATTCATATGACTTTACATACAACATTTATATTGTTTCCTTTTTTGTGCTGTAGGTATTGCCAAATTTGTAAATATTAATGGAAAAGTTAAGTCTAGTAGGAAAACTTGTTCGGAAATTAAATTTGATTTCCAAATCGACTCTGTTGGTAAGTAATTTGTCGGAACTTTTATACTGCACCTTACACCGCAGTACATTATTGGGCCACTTTTATCATCATCATGATCGTTTTTATTG
This sequence comes from Orchesella flavescens, assembly GCA_964034955.1. Lineage (NCBI taxonomy): Eukaryota > Metazoa > Arthropoda > Collembola > Entomobryomorpha > Orchesellidae > Orchesella > Orchesella flavescens. Next base: position 21,461,725 of record OZ035957.1, on the reverse strand, counting down.
CAGTTTGCCTAACGGATAGCGTTCTAGCGTTTCACAAGCATGGAATGCAAGGCCGAAGTTTTAGAAATGGTGATATCACACAAGAAATTACTGATCAGAGTAGAATATTTCGTCAATTGGGCTCTGACAGGTGAGACATGCAAACTTTTTAAAGAATTTAATACTTTTACCTAGTTTTTAGCCCATATATATATACATATTTAGTTGTAAATGTACATTGTATGCTTTTGGGAACTGGTTGCTGGTATTTAAACTAATAACAAAATATCCAATGAATTGAATATTGAAGAGTGGTGGTTCTATCGAGCAGACCATCGGATCCAATTAACGTGGCTTCCAGTGAAGCAGGCTTCAACCTTCTAGTTCTCGCTGGCCATGAAAATTCTGTATTTTGATCACAACTATTTTTCTCTTCTCTTTATCTCTATTCTCAAATACGCTCAAGTCTGTCGTTAGTTTTGCTCTTGTCCATTTGGTGTCAACTCTGCTTTATATTCCGTTATCGTTTTCAAACCTCCTACTTTTTGCTCTGCACGCACGCTCCTATACTCTTCTATTTAATGTAGCTTGCTCAGTTGCGGTTTATACTAACTGTTGATTTTTTTGGCATTATATTGCATGCATAAGTTTATGAGTTACGAAAAGTTTTTTTTTACGGTTTTGGTCGTATCGTGGTCAAAAGTTTGTACCTGAATGATACACTGCATTATTGCATCTCCATCTCCACTTGTCGTCTCGGGCTACTTTATGCCCAATTATGTTTTATTATTTTTGATTTGATGGACTTGTTCAGATAGTGTGCAGAGGACCCTCTGTTTTTTATTTGTATTCTAACATCCATTTTTAATTTTATTCTTTTTCAGGGAAGATAAAGTGATATTAGTGGAAAGCAAACCTAATCCTACCGGGCCACCACTGACTACCGAAGAAGGAGTTAATTTATATACACTTGCCGGCCATGAAGCTACCTATTAGATTGGCTATGCCCAATGGCTATCTAATAAATGAATAAACATAATGATTGTTTTCAACAATATATTATTATTAAAAAAATCATCGGATGATATAGTAGAAACAGATCTCAACGATATTCCGTGCTTTAAAACTGTTGTTGTGACTTTGTGTCACTTTTTTAACTTACCACAATTTGCTGTTGGTGGTCGCCTGGTTGAAAAAATCATGCCCTGTTACGTTAATACACAATCAAAATAATAACAAGCATGCACAAGCCAAGCCAGGTTGTAATAAGAATAATTTGCGAAAAAGAAACAAAACTAAACTTTGCTCCAACTTCTTTTTACTGTTTGATTGATGCGGAAGAAGTTGCAAAATAAATGTGATGCCGTATCTTAACGATGGCAAACAATCGCTATATAAAACATAATAGGCATTTAATGTCAGTTGCATTTTACACGATTTTCTGAACTAGAAAAAGAAAAACGTAAAAATAGTAATTAATCATTATTAATCATGTAGTCTATTTCTGTGCCATTACTTAACATGACAAGTGCAAGATGATAATGATAAAAATTGATAAATGCTCTGGGATGTGAATGTAATTTTAGCATGAAATATTTTTGGATTTTTCCAATCAGTTTTTGAATCCGTAGAAAGTAATAATAATAATAATAATGTAGATTTTAAATAACTAATCACTAGATAAAAAGTTGTGATGAACGAAAGTCATGCTTAATCAGCCAATATCAAGTCAGTAAATATGTGCAAATATTATTGAAACCCAACACCTACATATATACACAAACGTGTTTGGTTTTAAGCACAAGAGTTATAATAATTATGTCTTCCTTTGTTTAAAACGCAGTCATTCGTGTATGTTCCTTTGATCTGAAAGTGTTATTCATGCAAACAAGAAAAGTAGCAAATGAATGGTATGAATTGTATACCTGATTGTTTAATAATAAATTATTATCAAATCCAAAAAAATGTGTGTGAATTACACACTTAAACTATGTGTTAAAAGCATGTTATCATGTAATTTTTAGAGCTTTTGTATTCTCTCAACCTGCGCGTTGCAGTTTATATAAGTTTTATACAACCTTTTTTAGTGTTTTCCTTTTTTAATTATTGTCATTACTTTATGTTATATATCAGAATCGTAGATATGGTCATCACATATTTGCATCAATACAAAATCTTTAACTAAATGATAACAATATGATGATAAAATATTAAAAAGTAGCGTATTGCCTAGTCAGCCTATCCCTTTGCCCGCCCTCGTTAATTTGCAGAATAATGTGTTAATTAAAACGATATTAGTACTAGCATTTTATCCGCATTTATCCTAGTAGAATATAAGGTACCTATGTATGTACGTACGTAATACTTGATACACTGCTCATTGTAATAATTAAAGAAAATACTGTTGTTCATATTGTGACTAAAGGAATCTAACTGTACGTACATTCTTATATAAGACGGTAGAGATATAGGATTATTGGTATGTCAGTATCGTAATAATGTTATTATTATTATTATTATACTACAACTCAAACATATATTTTTAAGTGAATGAGAATGAAAAAAAAGTACACTTGAAGTTCTTCCATTGTAATTTCAAACAAAAGAAACATATTACTATAATAAATACTTATTGCTACTACTTTTGCGTTAGAATCAGAAAGTCAGGTCGAAATGGATACGATTGCATGGTAAGGAGAATGAAGAAAACATTCTGGAATTATAATTTTTATTCGGCTTAATTAAAAGTGAAGGCTCGAGAAATGGAAAAAAGAGATTTTGGTTTGGTGGTTATTATTATGATGGTAAAATGGAGAAAAGTTGAGAAAGTCCTGTGCAAATTAATAAATTAACGAATTGATGATAATAATACACGTAAACGTAGAGTTTAGCTTAAGACGATGTGAGTTTAAGAGATGGAAAAAAAATAAATTGAATCATACACAAGTTATAAAATCTCAAAGTATAATACGCCATCGATTCTTGTTTTTCTACGGCATAGTTTGGTAAATATTTTATTTTGGTCTAGTGCGAAAGGTTTAGTTTGTAGTTCATAGGTTTTGCCTAATGACGCAGCAGGTTGCTTCCTCGCCTCCGATCTTGTCTGGAATTTGGAAAAAATATGTTATGATGTATTGGTGAGCATCTATTGTTCAATAAGTCGCATGAAACTGTCCATGTTTTTAAAGAAAACTATGTCATACCATGAAAATCATATTCATTTATGCTATCTACCATGTATGACTTCCTGAGCTAACATTTTAACAACCAGTTTTGACGATGTAAATGTATGTTTTGCACATGGTTCTTGGCTCTTTTAGATAATTCCAGGTTTCATATGCAATGCTCTCCATACAACTATTGTATGAAAAATTGATTTTGCTCATTGACTTTAATATTGATGGAAAGTAAATTGTCAAATCCATATATTTTTAAGGTCGGTAGCATACGTACATACATACAATCACTGCCCGAAATAATAGATTCTAGCTCACTAGACCTTTCTCCATTCGTTACCCTTTGGGCAGTTGGAGTTTTGTTTTCGAAGAAGAAAGTACCAAAGTGGTTGGAAATTATTTTCAGTTGAAAATAAGATAAGTATCAAATCTACTTTAGCGAAAGAATTTTATTGTTTGGTAAACTCAGTTAAGAAGAAATCACATATTTTTTTGAAAAAAATAAGAAGTTTAGTATAGTAAAGGCTTAACAGCCAAAACCGGCCTTCATCATGAATATGCGAGCATTGTTAATGTCGGAAAATTTCCACAAAGCCATGATCTTTCTGGGAGTGATTGGCTCGTTCATCACCATCATCATGGGGTGGGGTGGAATGGATTTTCTAGTTAGAACTGTCGTCAAAAAGGTAACAAAAGTTGGTCACTAAATGAGTTTTGAATCCTTTCATCCTTGTAATTATCAATTTTGGATCACTTTTACTTGTAGATGCTTCGATTAGTACCTGGCTCAATTACCTGGAATATGTGGAAGACGATCCCAATCCCCGTGTACCTAAAATTCAACATATTTAACATTACGAATCCCGAAGAAATGGCACAAGGAGCAAAACCTCGAGTGTCCGAAATGGGTCCCTATGTCTATTTGTAATTTTAACTTTAAAACAATCATGTCCTCTCATCATAATTTTAAACTACACGGTATATTTAGCATATTCTTTTGTTCTTCCTAGGATCGATTATGATAAGCATAATTTCATTCCCAATGAAGATGACGACACATACGTATACCAAGATTCAAAGACCTACTTCTTCGTCCCAGAAATGTCCAACGGACGTGAGGATGACATGGTCACATACATCAACCTTATCTTTGTCGTAAGTTATACTTTATTTCAAGAGAAAAAAAACAATAGCTTCATATTATCATCCCTTTTTTGTCCAATGAATATTTCAAGGACTTTAAATGAACAGCATATAAAAGCCCTACACTACATAGTTAGGTAATGTTAGACTATTAAAAGTTAAACGTCCACGTCCCTGCAACCAACCTAACATTAAAAGTTTCAATTTTGTCTGTTTAAATTGAAATTTCATCGTAGCCAAACATCAATCCAAAGCTATCAATTATGCATGACTTTTGATTTTTTCCATGTACACACATATTAAACTTTTAAATTGGGAGGATTCTAGGTAGTATATAATTTGTGATTCACTATCGATTTAACTAGCTCACATACGCTCACACATATAAAATGTATAAAAGTTTCATTTTTCGCTCAAGAAAAATGTTTGGATGGAAGGAATAGAAAAGGCTTTATAAAAATATATGTCGATCGAGATTGAAAAGATGTATACCTACCCACACATGCTCTCTCTCACTCACGTAACTTTTGATTTTCGTTCTTGTTAATTTAATTTTCGTAACCCATTTTTTACCCTTCATTTTCTTATAAGCCGTAATCAATTATTGGCAGGCATTTTATAAATAATGACTACGTATTATATTTTATAGGGAGTGTCTCACGTTGCCCATGATTTCACGGACGTCGACTTCCTCTTGGAAACTTTGGATAGCATGCTTGCTGAGAAAGGGGAAAAGTTGTATAGGACAGACAAAGTGAAAGATTTGTTCTTTGATGGAATCTCAATACAACCCTACATAGACCTTCTGAATGATCCGTTAGTACAGCAAGCCGGAGAAATTGAGTTACCTGAAGACTTCAGGGACGGGAAGTTTGCGTTATTTAAAGGGGTATTTTGAAACAAAGTTGGTTTCACCTATTTCTAAAGAGTTGTATGCAAGTAAATTGTGACTTTCTTTGTTTTCTCTTTAGAAAAATGGCACTTTGGATGCATGGTGGGAAGTGCATACCGGAATTCGAGACCACCGAGAGTTTGGTCAGTTGGTAGCCTGGCAAAACAAATCAAAACTAAGTTTTCATAAAGCAAATTCCTGTAATGCAATTAATGGTAGTGATGGAACTTTGAACCCTCCCTTTGTCGAACCTGGGATAAGCGACCTGTACATATTCGTACCTGAGCTATGTCGGTACTGCTCTTTTTTTTAGTCATAACAAAAATTTATTTTACTAACAAAATGGAAAGAAAACGTATTAATTTACATTCAACACTTACAATAGCTCTGTAAAATGGCAGTATGATCATGACACGGTAAGCCATGGGATACCAGTGTCCAGGTTTCAATTTCCGGATATTCTGACCCCTGCAGAGAATCCAGATCTCTGGTGTTTCTGTCCTCATGATGACCTTTCAAAATGCGATATTCACGGCATAGCCTCGTTGGCAGCATGCTATCAAGGTCTCAACTCATAACTTTGTAATTGCTTTTAATGAATTAAAGTTGCAGATAAAAAAAATCTCAATTAATTTAACGTCAAAAGGTGTTCCCATCATGTTCAGCAAGCCACACTTTTTGGATGTGGACACAACCGTGAGGAAACAAATTGATGGTGTCTATCCAGATATAAAAAAGCATGGAGGATTCATTGACATACATGCTGTAAAATTACTTATGCGAAAACTTTGTTAATCAACATTATAAAAGTTTTTTTTAACACTAATTTTTTTAATACCAACTTTTTTCGTAGCTGACTGGAGTCACCGTGCAAGCATCTGTGACGATGCAGTTGTCAATAGAACTTGTCAATTGGCCGGCAATGCCTTCATTTACCAACGCATCCAGGGCTTTTGTCCCCTTCGCATGGATACAACAGGTTGAAATTGATAGAAAAAGTTGGTGTTGTTGAACAAACTTATTATGCAGTTTGTAAAGCCTTGAAACTTTGTTGATTTAACAGGAGGCTACCCTTGACGCATTGAATTTGTTCTTAATCCGGATGCAATCCACGTTTCTCGGACTATGGCCTTTCCTCCGATGGCTCAACTTGTTTGGATGTCTGGGCTTGGTTGGCATTGGAGGACTCTTGGTATACAACGGTCGTAAGGGAAGTCGTACAATTGATATTGCAGAAGAGGAAAACAAAGAGGGTGATGTTGATCAGGAGTTGAACGTTTGGATTAAAAAGTTTGTCAAATAAAAACTTGATAGAAGAAGACAAGACCTCCCGCAAACCTCATATGCACCGCATTGTCAATTTGTCAAATTAAACATGTCACCACACCAGAGTGGAAGTTGAAACCAAAAAAATCAGTTTAGTATTCCTCAACTTTATGTATGTATTTTGTGGCTGCTTTTTGTCTGTTACTTTACTATCTACTAACCAAAAACACGGCTACGGCACTATACGGCACATTTATGTAATTCCCTGAGAAAAAAAAACATTTTAGTTTTTACCTGGTCTCTGTTCACTGCCTGTTTACTAATATGTCACACCTTTCAGCTTTCTCCTGGGATAAATGGGATGTTGATGAAAAGCCTGGAAAGAATGTCATGATCTAGTGTCATGTCAGTTTGAATATATGTCTGATTTTGATATGATCTCATATAAATTATATTATATAATACTTTATATTAAACTACTTCATGCATGCATTTTTTGCGTGTACAAAATGGCAAAGTAAGTTGATCCGGGAATCCTACTATTTTTTTTACAACAGGTAGTCGCTCTGATTGATTGGATCGAGTCTTGCTTCCACTCTTTGACCAACTACCTTTCTACTACTTCTAATACTAATATTCGACCTGAAGAATCAATGAACCAGGAGCTAATTGCAAAAAATAAAGATAATTAAACCCTCTCGGAATATCTCCCCATACAGATATAATACAACGTTAGCTTATTAACCTGCGATCGAAGATCAAAAGCAGGTTCTTTAGAATGGATCTTAGTCTGTCTGTCTGTCCGTCCGTCCGTCCGTCCGTCCGTCCGTCTGTTCGCACGATAACTTTTACACCGTTGAAGATTTTCAAAAATTCTTTTTGCTAAACGATACCTTAGGTCAAGACCTTGACTGAGTTCGAAGATGAGCAAAATCGGTCAACGGCAACTGGGTCAAAGGTCAAGGTCAAATATTTTTTAATAGCAAAACATGGGTTATGATACATCAAAATGATGCTATTTCTCGAGAAAAACTCAACCATGCTATTATCAAAGTTCATAAATGACACCAGCGTGACCTACAAACGTTTTAATGTCAAAATTTTGGAATTTTCGCAATAGCAGCCACACTGATGAAAATCTTCCAATCTTTTTTAACCCAATGAGCTACTCAAATACATAGCTTATTTTAACGTCATTCAACTTAAACTCAGGATCGCAGGTTCCTATATATCTGCCAATTGTCAGGTTTATTAAAACAGTTTAATAGCTATGAATATACTAGTTTAGTAAGACGTGGAAAAACATAATGTTATTTACTGTGTGTGAAATCTTATTGCCAATTGTATAGGTCACTTTCAATTTATATGTATTTCCACATTGGATGTAGTTGTTAGTAATACGGACGAAATAATATTGATCTGCTTGTTGTTACTTACAAAAGTGTGAAAAGGAGAGGTGACGAGATGAGGCGAGGATAAAATATTATGTTTTACTTGTTGAATGTAGCTTATAAGATGTGGTGTTACGTATAGGCATTGTACAACAAAGACCTATTTGTAGAATGTAGCAAAGATAATTAGGTGTCTTAAGCATTTCATTAAAACTTGTTGTCATTTATATGCTAATTCAAGGTGTAAATAAAGATTACAATCATAAATTATAAATGCTTACAGACTATTCGTTGGTTCCTTTCTTGTACAAATGGAATATGGAATAGTCGTTGGACTCATATCACAATATTATCAAGTTGCATAATGATATGGAATAGGCTTGGCTTGTCTATTATTGTGTGTGCATTCTTGTAATAATCATCAAATAAACAGTTTTGACAGTCTCGTAAGATAATATGGACTACAACTCATGGGTTTGCTATGGCATATGACAGAATCTGTAGAGGCTGCAAAAATAGCATTATAAAAGCGAAGTACTTTGTACTGATATTTCATGTATACTACTTGCGTAATATATAGACATAATACTTACTCCCAACAGTCTCAACTCCCAACCAAATACATTGTAAATGAGAGTGAACATGAGATAAGTTTAACATCAATCCAAAAGAATGGAGTGGAGTGCTCCATCCATACTGGATGAAGATGACAATACTAATTTGCATGGATTTGGATGCAGCATCAGCTCATAACACAAATCTTTTGCTGAATTCACGTATGGATACAAAGCACATGAAAATCTGCCTGTTTTTTAACCTTCAAAACCATGCAAGGGAGAGGTTGTTGAAAAACTTGTGAAGAAAATTATTCTCCTCTTATCAGATACAGATCTGTTTGATCTGATCACTCCTACCGACAAGTAAGCTTTAATAGTGCAAATAATAAGAGGATTTTCATTTTCTGTGTATTCCTTTTTATTGACAAAAAAAATTCTTCCAAAATGTCTTTGATTCCCATCTTATTCGTTGATGCATTTACTACAAATGGAAATAGCGCTTTTACTGGGAATCCTGCAGCCGTCTGCTTCCTGGAGTATGATGTAAGTGACATGGGATATTATGATTCTTTTATTCAATCCATTCATGTGTGTAAGGATTATGTCATGTCATGATATATCATATAAATAGTATAATTGTATTTTTCATGGGGACTTGATTAGGACGAAATCTCTGATGACATGAAGCAAAAGATAGCCTCCGAAATCAACTTAAGTGAGACAGCATTCGTTTCCCAAGGATGGACAAAGGGGCAAAAACTTGTGACAGCAGAAGGCTCCCAACTCTACCGTCGAACTCTCCGCTGGTTCACTCCAACAAATGAGGTCCAGCTCTGTGGACACGCCACTGTTGCTTCGGCAAAGGCACTCATGGAAGCCGAGCTGACGGACAAGTATCTTGATCCTGAGACAAAAAATGTGACATTAAACTTTGAGTCCAAGTTTCGTGGAAAGCTGGGTGCAGCTGTAAGCAAAGACACGGGTCGCATCACACTTAACTTCCCATCAAATCCAACGCATAAATTGAACAAGAGTGAACATCCATGGGTTGATGAGATGATTATGACAACCTTGGGCGGTGTCGTTTCTCCCGAAGATGTGGCTGATATTCACTATTCTCCCGGAACAAAGATTTTGTTGGTGAGGCTAAGTGACAACCTAACCAAGGATGACTTGAGACAAGTTTCTCCGGATTTTAAGAAGCTTCTTAATATAGATACAGGGGATTTTGTTCACGACATCATTGTCACAGTGAAAGGGGCATCGCCATCTGCGGGGGAAGGTGCTGGTCCCAATTTTTATTCCCGTTTCTTCGGACCATGGGATGGAGTCGATGAAGATGCTGTCACGGGCTTGGCTCACACGGTGCTCACTCCTTACTGGACACAAGAGTTTTCCAAGGTGGAGTCCAAAGAAATTGGAACTTTATTTGCGAGACAACATTCCACACGAGGTGGAAATTTGTATTGTACACTGCTGGGAGACAGAGTAAACTTGGCTGGAGAAGCGAGAGTTACCATTAAAGGGCAGTTGTTTGTGTAACTTTAATGAAAACTTGTTAACACATAGATTCATACGGTAGTAGTAAAAGTTGAAGGAAACTGAGTTTATATACTTTTTAAAAGATTTTATTACCAAGTCCAGGGGTATCATACAGCATGCAACATTCATATATATATGATACAGATCAATTTACATAAACTAAAATAATATTATTAACTTTACATGTTGATTGCTGCTTGAAGAGCTCTTCGAGCATTTACTCTACCATGACCATATTGATTGTTGGGAAATTGTGTTGAAGGGATTCCTCCGCATACTGCATTCGTATCTTGCAAATCTGTGTCCGCATTGGTTAACAACAGCTCTTTCACTTGGTCGACCGTCAAGTCTGGGTTCCTTGCACGAAGTAACGCAGCGGTCCCCTAATTAAAAATAGTTACACTTGCAATTATGAATCAACCATTGCACTTATAATAAGCAAATGTGTAGGAATAAAATTACAGCAACATGAGGAGCGGCCATGGAAGAACCAGAAAGTGTGGCGTAATTGCCGTCACTCCAAGCTGAGCGAATTAAATTTCCTGGAGCGCTAATGTCAGGCTTAATAGTGCCTCCTAAGCTTGGTCCAGCAGAGGAGGAGCCAGTCAATGCATCAGCAGAATTTGTCGATCCAACTAGAAAGAAAAACATTAATGATTTTGAAATCGATTTCTTTCTCACTGTTATTTCCTATTCATAAATTTGTACCTGCAATTACTAGCGGAGAATCCCCTGGAGACCCTGCCGTGCTACAAGTAGGTCCACTATTTCCAATTGCAAACACAGGAACGATTTCTGCGGCTCGCCAAGTGGAAAGGACAGATTCGTACCACGTATCTCCTTGTCCACCTCCTTTTGTTACAAAAATGCGATGCATAAAACCTCAAAGCTTAATATGAATTCATAGCAAAGTCAAACAAAAATGTTTCATCATGAGTAAAACAAACCCCATGAGTTGGAAACGATATCTGGTGCTTGACTACAGTCCTTAGATTCACCATTGGGAAGACTGGGGCAGAGAACCCATTCGCCACATGAAATTAATGCGGACTGCGAGCAACTGATTAAACTGCATCCCCGACAAGAAATCCACAGAGCTCCTGGTGCCACTCCGATTTCGTGACTTCCTGCGAGAATTCCCATTACGTGCGTTCCATGGCCATTTGAATCGCTTGGAAGGCTTGACGAGCTAAATATTTAGGGAGAAATCCGTTAATAATGAGTTATTATAGCATTTGTGTGTTCTGTTTTTTAACTTACTCATATGGATCAAACCACCCATAACTTGGACGGAAGGAAGAAATAAGGGCTTCATGAGTATATAATACCCCAGTGTCAATGTTTGCTGACATGACGTATTAAAGAAAGTAATTTTAATATTTGTATCCAAATCAATATATGTATAGCACAAGCACTTTCTTTAATTATTATTACTTACCTACAACAGCACCAGTACCATTGTTTCCTCCAAGCAGAGCCCATGCAGCTGGAGCTTCAATTTTCTCAATGTTCCATTCTGCAAGAGGTACAATCTCTTCACCAACTGGAAAGTCTGGTTCAATACTTAGAATAAGTTCCTCCCGGATTTCACGAACTTCGGGAAGCGATGCCAAAGAATTGACGAGCTCTACAGTAGCTCCCTTTACGTACAACTCGTTGCTAACCCAGAACTTTTTGAAGCTGACTGTACGAGCTGTCAACAATCCTAGGGCATTCTTTTGGGTTGACTCTGCCAAAGTTTCGAGATTTTGAACAAGATGAGTAATTTTGTCCGCACGGTTTGCAAATTTCGTGGCTTCAACACTACGAACAGCAGCCTCGTTTCCACCATGGAATGTTACAAAAATGTTAGCAGTCCCTGCAGATTTCAGGGTACGAGTTAAACTCTCCTCAACTTTGGTGCTGGGAGCAGCCAAAGCCAAACCCACGAGGGTTAAAATTAAAGCGTTTCGAAACATTTTCTGATTGTATGGTTGTTATATTAAGATTTTCAACTAGTGAAATGATGAGATGGTTGAAATGCCGAGGCTATTTTATACAGCACCTTCAGAGATGATTATCAATATCAATCATACTTTAATCTTTCATATCTATGCTTTTCAGTTCCTATTCATGTTGTGTTAGCTCAAACTTTTTTTGTGAGTAAACATAAATGTTAAAATTGTTTTCAAGCGTTGACAATTCTATAAGGCGCAGAAGATAATTCTCTGGAAACTCCAGTCCAGTCAAGGCATTTGATTTTGATTCGACTATAGTCAATATTAGTGGCAATGCTATATAATACTGTGCTTGACTGACATTATTCATGCGGCTTATTACGGCATTTCAGCTTGGTTTTGGCAAACCCCATATCTTATCAGTTAATTTTGTTCAATTTGATATGTTTGTCCTTCGTTTTGCATGCATCGTTTTGGAGAAGAATGCGTGCGAATATATTAATAATAATTTGCTACAAATACAGTCACACTTTGCTTTGTTGGTAAATTTTAATTGGATATAAGTTTTAATCTGCTTAAAGTGCATTGTGGGAATCTGCAAGGGAATCCCAAGATCTAGAGAATCTAGAGACATGGGGCATCAAGCCTATACTTTTCTGGAAAAACAGAGTACGTTGATAGTTGATTTGCAGTAAGTAATAGGAAATGCGTTACAAGTGACGGAAAACCCAGGAAAGTTTGGTTTGTGTGGAAAATCAATTTGAACTTTGACTGATTCTTTGCAAATGAATAAATTGTGTTTGTCCTTTTGAATTGAATAGTAATGAATCGCGTTCCTTCGAGTTCAAAGCAATGACACATCTACAATTTTCAATGAAAGACATGCACATATTTCAGTTATATATCTCTACGAATAGGTGTTCACAAACTTCAAATAGCTCGGTATGCACTTCCCATTAATAATTTTGTAAAGCTTTTTAACAGTAAAGGTTAGTTATAGAACATAACATACCGACCCTGACGTATGACCACGTGTATGAATCCAATAAACATGCAGCGTTTAATTGAGAAATCACGTTTTTGAAGCTCCTTTATATTTATGTCATTCAAATGCAATGCTGAATGACAGTTCAATAATGATATTTGAAATGCCTATCATTTGATTTAATTTGCTTCTGAAATCATGGGATTTATCATTAATTCAATGAATCATAAATCATTTATTCATGGAATTTCGTTGACGTGTATATAGTCCTTTTAATTAAATAATTTATTCCAATTTCCACGAATTATTCTATTCTTCTCCACATAATGGAGCTATTTGGGCTTGAGACTATTTAAAACAAAGTGTTTTTACTAGCAACTGTAAAGGCTTCAATAATTATGAGTTCTAGATTATCCCAATTCAACATGTGAACACGTGTATCATCATCAAAACCTATTTAAATTGTGACATGTGTGAATATTAGGTATTTGTATTTTTATGTGCATGAATTTCAAAACCGTGGACTCTTTTGTTTGTTTTAATATGAAATGAGATGAAATGCTAGATATTACTTGGTATACTATACATACCTAATCTTGTAGTAGCTGAAGCGTAATGGTAATGGATCTGTACCGTGTATGCCACGCTACAACAATAGAATACTATGAAAATGAAGTAATAACTAAATCGGTTTCAGTTAATGCTTCTGATATACTAAAATGAGAATCGAAATGAGAATCGAATAAGCACGTATTATACCAGAAATAAGCACAATCAGAATATATAGACAGTATGTTTGAATATGGGGATATCGATGTGGTTTATTTACAAGGTATTCAATAAGTTTCCCATTAAAATATTACTCTTTAATAATATAGTTTTTGCACCCGCTTATCGATACTAGTATTTGCTTAACTAATCCGAGCGCAACTCGGAAATGTAACTTACTTTGTAAAGAATAAGCTTAAAAAAGATTCATGAGTCTCAGAAGATCTTTGAGGCAATATCCTCTCGAGCTGGAACCTCTGGGTTCTCAAGGCTCGATGGTGCCCAAAGATAAAAGTGAAATTATGAGTTATGAGAATGATGTATGATTTATGTTCCCACCGTAGATCCCTTAGTAACTTCCGCCCATGACGCCACCGCAAAACGGCTTGTTTGGTCGCACAGGGTTAGGATAAATCCCGAAAAGTTGGAGAAGCACTCGCTTGGCATAACCAGTTCGAGATGCTCTCATAAATGAATCCCACCCAGTAGCCTTACACTATGCCAGCATACATACATACATCAACAATCCTCCCAATAATTATAGTTAGCATAAAACCTTAATAATATGAAGGACTGTGGTGATGAGGGATGATCTCTGGCTGAAGGCGAATCCGGTGGTACGATGCGAGGTGGTAGTGGTGACGATTTTCAAAGGTGGAGAATGAGGAGTACGGGATACACTTCTCGAACACGGCAGGATTCTCACTGCTCAAAAACTAATCGGACGACACAGCTCAATGGGAAAAACTCCGAGGTTTTGTAACCAGTGGATAATGGCTAGATTAAACAAAACCCGTGTTAAATTAGGAAATGACTTTTTTGTTGATATAATTGGATTTAAAAATATTCTTTCACTGCTCGTAATTTTTTCCTCTTACCATATATTTATGCCAGCCAATTCCCGATGTGATATATCTGGAGTGAAATGGAAATGTGATTCCTTTGCTTCCTTTGATGCTATGGATTGACGTTTCCTAATAGAAGGGATAACCAGGCTTAACATTATTATGAATCCATCCAATTTATACACTTTAATACGTCACTAACTGTGGAAACTTACACTGCGAGTTTTATTCAATATTAATGGATGATGCCTTCTTGAAGGATGATTGTGGAAAGGACCCAGTTTACGAGCAGGCTACCTAATGAAAATTATAGAATAACCAGACCCAAAATCATTATGAATCCATATGTATATGTAATTTGAAGCATCGCTAAAACTGAAAACTTACGCAACGAGTTTTATTCAGTATTACTGAGTGATGCTTTCATGAGAGGAGATCGTAAAGGACCCAGTTTATTTGCACTGCTGCCTAAATAAAAATTATATCCCCCTCTTTTGTTAATTGCGAGTCCACTTATTTTATTACATGTTATGCGTTCGATTAATGCTTATAGATTTATCAGAAACTTACGTGAGTATATATTTTATGAGACGTCTTTCTGAAAGGAGACGTGAAGGAGATAGGAACTTATGATTTCCAAATCAAGTAGAAAACTTGAGGCGAGAACAACTTGTGTGTGGTTGAAAATCTGGAAGCTAACTGAATGCTTTTTCAGATTTACCAAGATATACTCTCGCTCTCACAACCCTCAATGTAATGATTCATACTTCCCCTCTTCACACTTTTCTAGCTTAGCCAGCTTTTAGAGGCTTCAAGTAGCCTATCAGGATGGTTGCTTGGCGATGCGCTTGGGAGAGAAACATTAATAATGTTTTATGCTTTTGGCATCGTCTAGCTTGCGGTGAGTATAGCTAGACTGGATAGCCCTTTGTAAGTAGTGAAAATAAATCCAGTCACTACAATCTTCATTAGCTTGGAAAATGTTTTATCTTTCCACTAGGGCTGACTCCAATGACGGTGACACGATAGGTTCAAGTGAAATTCCTACTTTTTTCTAATAATAGGTTTTACGACTCAAACATAATAATATGCGCGCAAAAGATGAGAAACGGTATTAACAGTGTAATTTGATGAAAGAGTTCAATACTAAAACCCAATAAAGAGTTCTTAGGATTTATTTTGTTGCTATACTTCATATTGTACATCGAAGGTTTAATTAATAATTGGATTCCTTGGTGCAAGAAAGAGACTTCCGCTGATCGATTTTGTGTCACTCAGTAATCTTATTGTAACGCCTTCAATACATATTATACGCCGATTACTTTTTTGTACAACCTTGTTGCATCATCACACGCGCACATTCTTGTAATGACAGAAAACCCCGTTCAGAAGGTTATTTTGAATCCTTCGTCTTAAGTCATAGTTATCAATGCGATAAACAATTTCATTGCCTATTGCTTTCTGCTCTATAGGCCGAAAGCGTTTCATAAGTTGGTAAGTGGAAATCCTGATTAATTTTTCTATGACTATCATATTTCACAAAGGGGATTGCTGGAAAAGTTAATGATCACGAAACTTAATATGTGACAAAGTACGTTATGTACAATGCAACCTGAAGCTATGAAATCGGAAACTTTTGTTTGTGCCTGTTTTTAGAACTGCCTATATCAATCTGCAAGCAAACCTTGCTTTTAGTTTACTCACAATAGCGCTACATAATATTTTTTGTATAGAATTTGAACTCATAATATTTGTCATGATTGTATCATATTCACCTTGAACTTTCTTCCTCACCCTCTCGATCTACTCACAAACAGGAGGATACCAACAACAACAACCCTTTCGAAAATAACATGTCATTTCCCTGTACTTTGCTTCAGTTCACACTGCGAATTCTTGTGTATTTTATTATATTTTGTGAAATATTAAGCTACATTGATGTCACTAGAGTTGAAATATTTACTCCAAAAGAAGAATTAAAAGGTTCTGGTAAATATATAAACCACATTTCACAAACAGCAAAGTACTACAAAAGTATAAGAAGCCAGCCGAAGGCTACACAAAATGTACTTCAGTCAGTAAAGGCATTGGAATGTCAAGTGCAGGACAAGCACACTTCACATCGTACTAAATCTTTTCTGGAAAGGAACCACAGGAAATCCCTTCTTGCAATAAATATGGTCGGTGTTATGTAATGTTAAACAACTCTTCGCCTCTTATAATTGTAAATATTAAGCGTAGTTTAAAATAAGCTTCATGATTACAACATTATATCACAAATATCACAATATAATACTCATTCCAACTATTTACCCACCATTGTAACAGAACAGATTACTGTATTTCAGCCAACATTCGAACGTCACAAATTTGAGGTAAATCCATTGAAATGGTTGGATTTTTACTAGGAGCTTTTATTTGTAATAACTCATGTTACATCAGATAGGGATTACATTAATGCCATCTATTCATAGTACTTCAAGTTAAGCAGCTTTCACCTGAGAGAAAGTTTTGTGCAATTTTTATTGAAAACGAATATGTTACGTAATAACCTAATATTGGCATTATTACTTAAGTCGTGTTTATTGAGTTACATCCAAGAATTTATCCATGTAACTGAAGGCGATCTTAAACGTTGGGTTGAATTGAAGATTTCCAATTTTACAAAGTCCCAAAAATATATAAGATCAAGAAAGTACTACGGGTTTGGCATTTACATTACTTTTGAAAGAAGAACTTCTCTCCTGTCGCCGTATAATATTAATACGAGTAGAGATTACATGGACAAAATAAGAAAATTCATTAAAGTGAGTGTATCAAAACGTTTCAAAGAAAGAAAACAACTTCAACATATTCTACTTCATCTGAGTAGACGGAATAACATGTTCACTGCATACATTTTAATAAAATGTATTGCACCTTGGTCTGTTGTAGCTTTCACTTTGGATGTCAAAAGGAAATGTGTAGCAACACAAAATTACTTCTTGGAACAGGGCTCTGCCCTGTAATATTTTTTTTACCAGACTAATCAACAGTAAAAGTACTCAAGAGAGACACATGAAAAAGTAAGTTATTCTCACTGAATAGATGTGTAATTCCTGTACATGAAAATATGTGAAACAAAGTTTAAGGTGAATCAACTCATGAAGTAACTATATAGCTCTAAAACGAATTTTGCATAGTATGAAATGAGATATACTATATATATTATGCATTTCTCCCCTCGATAGTACTTTTGAGATGGAATTCGTATTCTTTCTGCTGTAGTGCACTCAACTGTAGCTAGAATTTCCATGAAAATCCTTCTGAATGAGCTGAAAATCATTTAATCATATAAAAAATAATACCTAACGATATATGGAAATCGCCAAATATTACAGACGTATCCTAATGTAACGATGTATATAACGAATGGATTACGGTAGAAGATTTTACCGATTTAATGCCTTCGAAAAGAATTTTACCAATGCAATTCAGTCTACAGATATATTCTTTATGGGTTAAACGAAGACTTTTATTGTTACCAGTTTTCTAAATTGAGCCTTTCAATACGATCATAAAAAATATTCGTTTCAATTCTGTTTGGAATCGTGAAAAATATTGCCAAGTCACAAGAGCTTCCTTTCCGGTTCATTGCAACGTAAGTATATTTGAATATGAACCCTGATATAGATATTCAGTATTGAGGAACGTTGAGCAGGTTCGAAACAAAGGTCGTGTATCATCACAAAGTACACTGACTTCAAATATATATGCATACTGCACGTCATGAACAGCATATTTCTAAATCCTTTCTTTGCAAATTGAACTAGTGGCACCTTCATAAAAATTATTGAAAAGCGTTTTTAAAAAATTAAAGAATTTCTTCTATTCTGATTGTAAATAAAGAATTTATACATAGCATGCTACATGCATATTATACAATGCCTGACTTTCTTTGAGGCAATTCTTTGATGGAACTTTTACAAGCACTGGTACACTTTTTTTCACATGAGACTTGCTATAAGTGCAAAGAACAAATTGAATTTTATATTAGCAGAAGACTCGCAAAATTTCGAATATAACTTTGTCGAGTGACGCTTTTGTAACCTACATAGTTCTTAGAACTGCTTTAGAATGAACATTGTTTCATATTTATTACAAATTACAATATATACTTTCCACATGTACGGCCTTCTCTTCAAGGGAGGAAGGGGATTCATGCATAACGCAACAATGTCCCAAGTCCCAACAACAATTCATCTGCGTATAGATATATTTAGTCTCATTTGCTGACGAACAAGGACCTAAATTATGAACAAATTCATTTATAAGTTTTCGCTACTTTATGGAACAGTTTCGAAACTCCCAACTTGTTTTTTAATGAAATTGAGATATGAATGTATAGTTTCATTCATCTCGTACTTCATTCATAATTTATAGCTATTACAATAAGTATATATGATATTTATAGGAACAGAAAATTAGTTTCAAGTTGTAACAACATTTTAAAAGCTGAACCACGTAGAGAAAGTTCCAATACTTCCAATTCAAAAGTAGTATATACATACTTGATACAGATAGCTAGTAATCGATAGCAAGATGCCAAGAATATGCTAGGCAGAGATGGACAAAAACACAACGAGTCGTCGAAAGAAACGCTGGAGGAAGTTGAATTAAGGTTACAATCAATAGCAGTTGCCACGTTGCCAGCCCCGAGAAAATCCCTTATAATCCATTTACCACACAGTTGTGTATAAAGTCTTTCATTAACCCACACAAGTCTGTTCATCATAATCAACTTGCTTGCAGTTCTTCGAGCAATGTTGATTATCAGGTTTAAAAATGACGACCCTTGCTTAACGCCTACAAGTCCACGCTTTGGTTCATCATTATCATTACAGTCACATATCGCTCCATGTGCACTTTAAATAATGATGTAAAGCTGCTTTGCTTATGCTTGTCAAGTTTAACAATAAAAAAAAGGCACACTCCTATCCATGCTGTAACTTAGTGCATTATCATAATTAAGTAGAAGGTATAATTTCTATTTGGATAGAGAGTAAATCAGGATGCTGTCGGTCATTCTTACTTGTAATATTATATTTACTAACCATTTGAAGAAACAGCTCTTTCTTTAGTCAGTTTAGTCTCGCCCACTGTACTGCCCACAACTATTTATTCCATCAGAAGAAAATTGCTTATAATATTTTTGTTATGATAGTGGTCATGAAATTATTTGGAAACTCATAAACTAACATGCATGAGCTGTTTTCTCTTTTCTGGTTTTAAGCTAGAAGAAGCTGCTTAAGTGAGATCATAAAGAATTATAGCTGCTTCGAGGAATTTCTAATTTACAGAACATGTCCGCAATACATAAAACTCATACATGATATAAGTTGCAATTCTACCTACAATTACGTTATAAACTCAAATACAACATTGCGTTTCCGAAACTTGAAATAAAAGATTATGTGGTGCATGGTGGTACACCATGGGTTTTTGAATATTAAAAGTTTTACTTTGCAGGTTTCCCATGCAATAAATAAGTGAAAGCAAACACACGCAGCTATTCATTAGCTATTCAAGCTGGTCTAATGTTCCAATAATTTTTTCACATGCGATGTGAATGTGCTTTGCTGAGCGTGGGTGATGAATGCAATTCAATTATGCGAGTTTGTCACATGTATGAAACTTATACTCTCGAGGACTAAATTGTGAATGAAGAATCTACGTGTACGTGTACCCATGTTTCTCTAAGGTGTAACGCGTTAACAGCTAATGTTTGATTTGAACACTCAAAACCTCTACGAAGATTGTGAACAAAAATTCAAATTGAATCTTGAAATCGTAAAAGTATATTGCCCGTCTATCATGTTTGATACTTTTTATACATGTACGAAATCAAGATATGGAAATTCATAATAAAATTTATAGACACCTAAATTGATGACGCCGTTGGGACTACAGTTATTCCAACAAAATTCGGTTGGTACTTAAGACAAGATCATAAACCAATCATAGTTTTTATGTAAACCTAGTAGTCTATTTTGTACACAACATAATCGATATTTAATGTTCAACTAACAAGCTACAAATGAAAGCAAGAGGGTTTAGGAGTAAAGAAAAAAAGGAATGTCAGCTTCGCCCTATAGTCTGAAGTTAGCATGTTTATGACCTTGTGGCATAATATTGCAAATTACAATTTCAATTTGTAAGTGCTTACATCTTGCACAATTCATTTTTGCTGGAAAACTTGCTTAAATACAAGAGAGTATCTAGTGCATCCACTTCTCACGTAATTCATTACGTAAATCTTTGACAGTGAATCTGGTTTTGATTTAACCATATGGCTGGTCGTGTTAGATCCCACGGTAGTAGGTATCCACTTTCATTAACGCAGTAAAATATAAAGCATGTGCTATTATTATCAGGAATTGAGCCATGCGACAGCAAATACCTATAAATACAAATTTCTCCAAAATATGAACATGCAACGTGCAACCAAAATTCGACGCTGTTAGTAGTAGTAGCCTCTTTCCAACAGATTTGGATTGCTACGTATTTATAAAAAAAAAACTCTGTATATTGTATTGACCTTCTAAAAATAAATATCAAAATGTTGCTTCTTATCCTTTCTGAGAAAAAAGAAGTTTTAAGCTTCCAAATGTTTTTTTGCAAACAGATTCGCAATCCATATGCACGTAATATATGTAACATGAGCTGAGAAGATTATTGTGTAATCTAGATTGAGTCTGTATGAGGTGGGTGAACAAGTTATATGCTACAGCATATGCGTTTCCTGCAGCTATTGATTATGACATCCCACTCCCACATAAAATATGGAACAAAAAAGTGTATCTGTTACCGAATTACATCTCAGAAATTAAATCGGCAGTAAACTATAACCAGCCTCAGTATCAAGTCATCGGGTGGTTGTAGAGAAAGCAGAAGGCTAAAGATTAATCTATCCTATTTAGACAAACATATCATTTTGATCCTCACACCGTAGCAAATAGTGGACCAGCTTGAATACAAAAATTGGAGAAAATGCAACAAATGAGAGCAACTGCAAGCAAATTCAACCAACATTCATTTAAATTCCACGCAGTAGGCAGCTGATGGGATTGGAAGTTCCAATTTGGGACGCAGTTGGTTGTAGTGAAGCGGTATCGTGTCATTGTCGAGGATGAGTAGAAATGAATCAAAATGAATGACGAGACGTATGCATGTTTCTCTGAATTTAAGGGGAAAATAATACGCAAAATATTTTTTGTTTTTGTGACAATCCTTCATACTGCGACGCAGTCCCAGAAAATGAAATGGTGAATCACACTCACTTCTTTGAACATTAAATTTATGTTGAATTGGCTCCTTTCTTCCTAATCTACTAACTAAGTACACATGAGTTTACACAAGTTTTTTGTGACAACAAGTCCGCGTTACACTTCTCTTGTACATGGCATCTAAACGAACAACTCTATTAGTGTGTTGTGTTAATATTGAAATATTATGTGAGCATTAATAATTTACTCACCACAATTTATTTGCACAATTTATTCTGGATTGTTCAACGTACATGAAATCCGAAAAGCACGTCTTTCTCAGCTTATTATAATGGCCTATAAAAAGGTTCGTGTGAGCCGAGGAACTCAAAACATATCCCAGCACATCTTTGATAATGCATATTTATTCAACATTCAACCCTTTGTGCATGTATGTGACTGACTGGGACCACTCATTCTTAAAGAAAATGACAAGCACGTTTTTCTCAACGTGATGTATTTTTTTCTATTATTATACTTTTCAAGAGATAACTTAAGACGCTTAAGGAGAAAATCAGTCTTTCCTTAGAAGAAGAAGTATATTATATACTTTTTGTTGTTGATGACAAGGAATGTTTTCTTTTACTTTGTTGTCGTACAATGATGTTATTATAAGCATTTACTTATGTACAAATGTTTGCAAGACGGTTTACAAAAAATAGATTATTTCGTCTGACGTACACAGAGCAAAGTTTTATTACGTAGCTGAAGCGAAAGCATTCAGCGAAGTAATGGTTTTACTAAGTTCGTCTGTCTGTCTGTCTGTCCGTGTCTCCTGGTCACATACATTGACCGATTTGGACCAAATTTGGTACACAGGTAGTACTACTGAAGAGGACCCCTCTGGGAATACTTTTCAGCCAAATCGGTCAAACGGTTCGAAAGTTATAGGCGGATGAGTTCAGGAACTCATCGATTTGGCTGTTGTGCATGAATCCGGAATCATGTGCTTGTACATAAAGCCAGAATCCGGAATGGAATTCTACAAGTAATGCTTTTACTACGTTGGGAGAGGATCGCAGAGGTGGGTTTATAGAGAGAGAGGTGGCGGAGGAGATTTGGACATGGGAGGAGGTGGTTTGGAGGATATTACTCAACGCCCTCTTCAGCTACGTCTCTGGCCTGCTTACTAGCAGTTTATTTATGATAAATTAGGTTTTGCATGGCATTTGTTTTATGTAAATAGAATATAGCAATTAAATTATGAGTCGAGACGAAACCAAATTATAACATCGTACATGCAAAACTATTTTTCTGTGTGTATATGAATGTGCATACTTAAGTGAATATAATGTGGCGTTCAAAGTAGTCAGTGGGTTGTTAAATAGAATGCATAGCTTACTACGCCCAACCCATTCCGCTGGCAAATGAACTGCTA
Organism: Orchesella flavescens; assembly: GCA_964034955.1. Taxonomy (NCBI): domain Eukaryota; kingdom Metazoa; phylum Arthropoda; class Collembola; order Entomobryomorpha; family Orchesellidae; genus Orchesella; species Orchesella flavescens. The sequence goes on along the minus strand of OZ035957.1, from coordinate 21,438,562 downwards.
ATTTAGATTACAAACGTCCATGATGTGAAAGAACAAACGTTTTTTGAGAACTTTACCCGATACCCGGAAACAAAGTATATATATGTATTAGGTGATATATTTGTTTCCAGCAGTTATGTTCATGTAATTAATAGAAATTCAAGGCATTCTATTTCAGGGTTGCATATTCTCATTTTACACGTTTTAACGATTCATTATGAATCAATTTATTCAGCATCATACACATTTATGTATAAAGATGTTATCACGTGTCAAACTTTCAGTATTGTGTCAATTAGCATAGAAGCTGTTTCTCTTTATAGGAGTCATATGTTTTTTTAGACATCTCATAAATAATGTAACTTTTTTTCTGAAGTCTCATGTCAGTGTTTTCCGAAGTGAATATTTACAATTACACGTAACACGGGGCTTATAAACCACAACCTTCATTAAACCTCACAGCACCTCCACAATATATTTAGAGTTGAGTAAGGATAAGAAGAGTTTAGGCTAGGTTAGATCCACCACATGATTACGTTCACCCGGTTCACCCTTGGGTGAATTAATAACATACTAGACTTAGAAAAACGTGAATTTATGTGATCGCCACGTACTAAATGTCAGATGGCACTAAATTATTTTACGTTGAAAGGGAAGGTTGCAAAGAGTCATGGATTCTGCACACCTAGTTTCGTAATGTCCATGTATGCCATCCTCCGAAATAACCCACAGCCAACAGAGCAAGAAATTGAAAATGCATTTCAGGGTAACATTTCAACCTGCATGCACTTTTACATTCAATTGCAAATTTGAATGTCTATGAGTTTGAAACGGAAACAAATATGGGAGTCATAAATTTCCTTACTTTCATGGAATTTGAGCAGATGTTTTACATGCTACCGATCTATTTTGCAAAGATATAAAACTTACTGTAAAGAATCAATTACTACTTCTGCAACCGGCTGCTGTGGAAGTCAACGAAAAAACGTATAGACGGGTTTATGAAGGTTGGGGAAACTAGAAGGGTCTAGGACATTATCCCCCCGACCAATTATCCCCCCAATGACAATTATCCCCCTGGACAATTATCCCCCTGGCCAATTATCCCCCCAGACAAATATCCCCCTAGACAAATATCCCTCTAGACAAATATCCCCCTGGACAAATATCCCCCCGGACAAATATATCCAAATACAAAGGCGATATTATAAGGGATCCACCGAATAAATTCTTTATCCCACTTTCGAAAATACTATTATCCCATTTGAACTTTCCTAACTAATTTTAAAAATATCATACTTTTTAGTGACAATTTCCCCACGCTTTATTTATCGCTCTCACTTGTCTAACACTTCCAATTTACATCATATAAAATTTCTTACTAAGTTTTCGAATATTTTTTCGTATGTCATCATTGTTCCTATAATATAATCAGTCAATATTAACTTAATCAATTTTTTACAACCAATTTCAGTGAAATAAATATCTAAATAATATCTTCCCCCACCAAAATAAAAAAATATACAAACTTAGTCAATAACATATTATATCAGTCACTGCTCAGACCTCTAATTCTAATTTTCCATTATGGTAAACTTTTTTACGTTATTTTTTTAATGAAAGACTGCCGTTGTGACCCCTGATTAGAGGTCCAAGCAGAATCCCTAAGTAGGGGTCCGGTACCAGTTGAAAACTGTTAAACAATACCCAGTCATTCTCAGTTCTTCTGAGTTGATGGAGTCCTGAAGAACTTCCCTGTTGGCATGTCGCATGAGTGAATTTTGGCGCAATTTATGACGACTTGCTATGGTGAGTTATATGTAGACCCGATATCCTACGAAAGTATAAGTGATTATGAGCATAGTTAGCGTTGTCAAACTCGAATCGTAAATCGTAGCGTAAGAGTTTCCGCTGATAAATCGTTGTGAACTAACTCGATACGTAAAATCATTGACTGTTGAACCATTTGTTCTGTCAGGGAAGTCTACGTTTCCCTCTACTTGTATCTACAGAATCGATAAGAAATCAATATGAATTGGGATGTTACAATTATCAAATTAGCAACTTGAGGAGAATAACGCATGTAACAGTAAAATCTGCTTAATTCAGAGTTTTTTCTACATTGGTGGTAGCAATTTATCATGATGTTTTCCAGTCCCCGTTTTGATTTCTTTGATACTGTAGACCTGAGTTAAGTCTCTAGTTAGTAAACTGTGATAGTGATATAAACTCTGGGCTCTCCAAATCAATGACTCACTAGATGACTAAGTAGTCCACACTAGGTATCTTGTATTCATCTGAGAGTTAAGTACGTTCACGTTGACTTTTTTGCTATTCAATTTACCCTAAACTCAGAAATGCAACATGGATGTTACTCCTTATTTGAATAATCTAAAATGCATTTACGTGTATGCTTCGATCAACGCGTAGTTTAAAGTAGCATATAAAAACAACGGGGGGATATTTGTCTGGGGGGATAATTGTCCAGGGGGATAATTGGCCAGGGGGATAATTGTCCAGGGGGATAATTGTCCGGGGGGATAATTGGCCAGGGGGATAATTGTCCAGGGGGATAATTGTCCAGGGGGATAATTGTCCGGGGGGATAATTGTCATCGGGGGGATAATTGTCCGGGGGGATAATTGTCATCGGGGGGATAATTGGCCGGGGGGATAGTGTCCTGTAACGAACTAGAACGGATATTGCAAACACCCTGTTTGACGAGTCTGAATTCAAGAAATATGAGTCAAAAGCAGACATAATTTTTCCTCCAGAACTTAAGGTGCGACAGGATATAAAAATAAAAGTATTGCAGACAAATTTATTTTTCTTTCTCAATTCTCATATGACTAAAGTATTCCATCTATTTTAACATCGTAGTTGGATATGGGCATTTGAAAACAATCTCTAATATTTCATGGGATAATGGATGAAGCCGTCTTCCTTGGAGGAGCTTCTGAAGGTTAAGCAACAGCCAACAGCATCCGCATGACAGGTGTGTCGGTGGAAACACAGAGTTAGATGTGTTTTATACCGATCCATACTCTTTATTATACAACCGTTGACCTTGATGATGTAATGTGATGCAATGTAACTTAAATAAAGTTTCTGTCTTTCTTATATTGTAGGCATTGAGATTAAGTGTAAACATAGCAATTATATCCAGTTTTGATTCACATATCTGTGATATCGATGACTTAACTCAAATTCAAGTTTTTGACAATAATCATTTGAAGATTGGGAGCGCTGTAACACTATCGCGAGCTGTGTTAGAAGCATTTGTGGAGATGCTGCGTTGGTTTGCTGGTCAGCAAACTAGTAATGTTGCTGTGTGTTTTGCTTGTATGTTATGCTGTTGGCACTGTAATGCTTTACGTAATACTGAGTATAAATATTTCGCATGGTTGCTTAAATTGCAGACAATTGCTGGAAATATAAGCTAGCCCCGTTTCCGACCTCAATCCAATTCTGATGGCTTCCGGAGCAGTATTGAACTTGAGATCTTTGAAAGGTTCTGCAATTTACACAACTTTTTTGTAATTAAAATAAATAAAAATAAGTAAAGTAATCTGACAATAGAAAAAAATTTGTATTCCCCAAAAGGTCTGATGCTAACTAGGTCCTGGAATATGGGATTCCATCGATGGGGGATATTCCAAGGCAATTCAACGTTTCATTTTTGAGAGGCTCCAAATCCAAAAACAATGTATTCATTAAAAGTACGTATAATTTGTAATTATCTACATTCGAACTTTTTATTTATAATACTAATATATGAAATATTTTGAAAACCGCTGAAGGATTTAGCTTTAACGCGAACAAATTTGTTCGCCTATGCTAAATCCCATGATAAATTTGTTCATCTATGCTAAATCTCATGTTAAATATGTTCACCTATGCTAACTCCCATATTAAATTTGTTCGCCAATGCTAAATCCCCTGTTAAATTTGTTCACCAATGCTAAATCCCATGTTAAATTTGTTCACCAATGCTAAATCCTATGCTAAATTCACTAATGCTAAATCCCACGTTAAATTTCTCAATGCTAAATCCCATGTTAAATTCTCTTATGCGAAATCCCGCGTTAAAGTCTCTTATGCTAAATCCCGTGTTAAATTTCTCAATGCTAAATCCCATGTTAAATTCCGCATTGCTGAATCCCATGTTAAGTTTGACTCAATGCTGAATTTCGTGAGACAAGTGGAAAACACGAAGCAGGTTGAAGGCCTGCTACGTGTTGATACGTTTTTCCAATACCTGAATTAGCCCTGGTCAATTTCTAACATAGGATTTTGGAATTTGATATATAGGCGGTTAGGTTACAAGGTTAGGTTAGAATTTAGGTTAGGTTAGTGCTAGATTAGGAGAAATTGGTTTGTATTACCCTTAACCAAAAAAACTAAGTTACATGGATATACATTTAATTGATTTCATTATGGGATTTACTTTGCCTGGAGGCTCAAATTATTATATTGGATTTAGCATTCGCCGCGTCTTAATAGAAGATGGACAAAGCGCTTCTTTTTTTTATCTGGGACTTATACAACCGGCATATTGACTGTTGACTGACTCGTGGGTTAACAGTAACGCTGGTCATATTGAAGTGACGGGTAACCTTTTGCTGTGCACCGCTACGCGGCACTAGTTTTTCTTATTAATTATTATTAAAGCTACAAATTCAATGCATCCTTATATAATTACCTCTTACTATAGGGAATCGGCGAGCCACTCTGTTTCTTGTAGCCAGCCTCAGTATTATTTGCTATCAAAGAAGCAATCAAATCATCAAGGAAAGAAGAGGGATTTTCGCCACTCTTTCGATTTGATGCACCAGCCACGGTTGAAAGGATACAACAAATACAACTTGCTTGTGAAGATGAGAAAGTTGCAAAAGTGAACGAATAAATGTATGCATTTAAACAACGGAACAGTTGGGTAGCTACAGTTATTCAGTCATCCAACAATGTTAAAAAATTTGGTTGCAACAGAATCTAAAAAACGTTTCCTCACAGGTAGACTATACATTTTCCCATTTTCCTTTATATATGAAGTTTAGAATTTTTAATAAATTAACGATTTCATATGAATTTACGAGCTAATTTGTTTTAATGTGTACATTTTGTTTTGAAGTTTTATTCATATTAAAATACTGGAAAGTTTCCACCTCTCTCCACTAACAAAATGAACAAATTAGTCCATGCTGATTCATTTCAACATTGTGTTAAGACTCACAACATGTTGGTCACGTTGCGTTGCATTTCAGCTCTTGCATCGTGTTATTCCGCTTAAAATGTGTACATGAATAAACCCAAAGAAAAGTTGCCGACTGGAAAAGGCTATAACGTTGAATTGATGAAAGCATAAATATATCATGCATGAAAGCATTCATATAGGCATACGTAAAGGGAACATGAAGGTTTACATCGCTTCAGGTTATGTTATGGACCATTTCATTACTAAGTTAGCCATGGGTGCAGAATCTTTTGTAACGTTGTAACCAGGTTACAGGAAGGAAAGGAGGAAGAAAAAGAGGGGGAGAGGAAGGAAGGGGAGGAGGGGAAAAAAGAGGGGGTGAAAAGGAAGGGAAGAAAAAAGAGGAGGGAAGGGAGGGAAAAAGAGGAGGGAAGGGAAGGAAAAAGAGGAGGAAGGGAAAAATTCTGGAAGGAAGTTTAGGTTATTGTCACTTTCTAAGGTTAGACAGCCAGCAATCAGCGTGCAAATTTGTAATCCAGAAGTACAATTCCGTACTCCACGAAAGAGTGCAATTTTGCGGTCCATGGTAAGAAATAAGGTATTTTATGTCGTTTTGGAGTGTAAATTTGCATTCGTTTTAAAACAAACTTGTTGAAATTTAGCTCGACTACATACGTACTTTAGTGGTTGGGAAATTAAAACTGTGCAAGTGAATCTTTTTGCCAAGCGCGTCAAAATTTCATCTTGTACAATTTAAGCTTTTTCGACATTTTTCAAAGCCATTTTTCGACAAACTTCGAAAATGGAGAATTAAAACGTCGTAAAAATAAGAGGCTGACTTAAAAATAGTTCGGTATTATCCAGAATTATTTCCAAATTTTTCTTTCCATTTGGCAGTTTTACACTCAATTTCCACTTCAGAATCCAGAACGACAAAAACGCCTTATTTCTGAACATTGAGTGCAAATTATAACGCTGACTGCAACGGACAGCAACCCATACTGGCCGATTTGAAATTTTGCAGGCTTTCTTCAATCGTAAATTTTGTGGTATTTCTGGTCATTTAGGTTTATTGTACGAAGCAAAATTTCCCATTGAAAAGTTTAAGTAATTTATGATGTGTACAGAAATACAATAAATATTTGAAATCTGCCCAGAAATACAATAAAATTTACGATTCAGACAACCCTACAAAATGTCAATTGGTGAGCTGTAACCCGTCCTGAAACAAGTCCTTTGTTTAAAAAAATCACGTTTTACAAGTAGTTGTAAAGTGGAAACTGGGACAAATACGCATTATCTTATAGTATAGAGACCACGTGGGGGGGTCTGGGGGGCGCAGCCCCCCAGCTTTTCGAAAGGCAAAAATATCCAGAGGAAGTTTTGGGTCTGGTTACAGGAAGATTTTTTATGCTTAAAAGATTCTGCACCCATGAAGTTAGCACTCTCGTGTATTATCATGTGGTCATTTCAATGAATACAACATAAAACTGTTTTAATGATCAAATTAAGGTATTATTTATTCGACAACAATCCTTTTGTCGTCTGTGAAGCATGAAAATTTACTTGAGGATGCTACACTCGGTACACTGTCACGTGTGTTGTTTATATGTTTCCAATTCTTAAAGTAAGCTTGACACTTATTGAGAATTGCGACTTACGTAGATTAAAACCAAAATATCGTACTTACAACTTACAACGTGACAAATTCTTAAGGTGACCAGATTTTCCAAAGCCCAATGGGGGACACTCCGAAATTTTTAAAATCACGTTTTATTTGCTAGCGGTGTTCCTGATTTTCAGTCGCTTTGGGGCCTTTTTTTGTTGAATTTATCTTTTACCGAAAACGTCTAATAAGAAATCGGGTTGAAGATAAGGAAAAGTAAGATTAAATTTTATACTTTTAACGTATGAGCGAAATTTTACCTCATACGTTAAAAGTATTTCGCGGAGAAGGAGAAATTACGTACATTTTTTGTAGTCTACAAAAGGGTTTCAATTTATTATATCCCATTGCATAGTAAAATTTGCGATTTCTTACGTTGCAACAAGATTTTACAAATATTTAATATCTCAAAGAAATTCAGATTGTGAAATTAGACAGCCCAGCTGGACATTTCCTTCCACAGAAGCGAAATATTTATAAATTGTGGACAGATTGTTAGAAAATGCGCCCATCAACGACTTTGGAGCCCACAGAAACCAATAAATTTGGTTGTATTTCGTATGCAAAAAGAAAATTTGGAAAGAAAATTGGCAAATTGCTATAAATTTCCTATAAATCTTTATATTTTGGTATTAAAAAGACCATTTTGTACCAATTTTTAATTTCGGGGGACACAATTCTCAATGGGGGACGTTTTGGGGGACATTTTTTGTCGGGGGACAGGGAACTTGAATGGGGGACTGTACCCCTCAATGGGGGACGTCTGGTCACCTTACAAATTCTAGCAGTAGAAGTCTAGTTGGAGAAACTCTACATAATTTCTTCGCCTTTTCATTTACAAAAAAAACATTTACACCTCCGAACGAATTTTATTCAGCTTCACAAATACATACTGTTGTTTAGGGACCATGCAAGCTAGACATGTTTTACGCAATGTTTATTGAATTGATAAAGTATATAAGCCAACAGACGTTTTTCATGGAACAACGTAATTTTCATAGGGTGGGATTTTCCTTGAATGGATTGCAGTATGGATGGCAATGTATAATACACGGGTATTCGTTTAATCCTTTGCTTTAGTCACTGTACCGTGTGGTCAATTCAATGTAATATTAACAACTCAAAATTCTGTTGGGATCATCATTGGGAAATTGTTCACGTTGCTACATCATTCTTCCTTTGAAATGACAAAACTTAGACATAAATAATAAAATTATAATAAAAACAAAATCATTGCGAAATTTATTGCTCCACTCTACACGTTAACTCGATAGAGCTGGCTTTCGTCCACATTTTTCAAAAAACAAAATAACATGGAGCATAATTTGATATTTGATGAGATGAAATGCAAATGGCGTGTGCGAGTATATTCTTCGTACATGTAAAAATACTTTATGAATATGCAATTCCATTCCATAGAAGTCTGACAAACAGACAATCCTTCATAATTTAGGACCACAAAACCTTTACAACCGTCTTAGTTGAGACTTTCTGTTAAAATCTGCTACATGGTAAGATCAAAACTTCGTAACAAAGCAGACGGTATGTAGACACGATAGTAAACTTTAAAATTTGGAAGCTGTAACAAGCGCAAAATAGCTTGCATTTCTTGTAAGTTTTCAATGAGTAACAAATGGCTTGAAGGGTTTACAGATACTAAAATTCAACATACTATGCATTTTGATTTGCACTGCTAGCTGAAGTCTAATACTCGAATGGGAACGAAACTTTGCTACTCAATTTCAAATATTGGTTTCTTGTTCAATGTTTGTAACTAAAGGATGAATTCGCTGAAAAATTAAGAAAAGAAAACTTTTAAAGCTTTTCCTTTCTTTGTAATCCTCATTACTCATATCAGTAGTTCCTATCTAATTTGACAGAAGGCAAAAAATCTCTACATTATAAAAAATAAAGGGAAAGTTCAAAAGAATTTGTACAAAGTATTTATACCAAACAAGGCCCAGGGCCCTTACGTTCCATACTTTTCGGAAAATGAATGTTTGAGCCTCCGTGTTTGATGCTTTTTCTTTTATGGATTCTTCTTAAAGAATTCCTTCAAAGAAAGTAGCTTTCAGCCCTTTTTCTTTTACAGTTGACTTGAGCTAATGCGGAAAGTCTCATACTTTACATAAATACATAATACCTTTTCTGTTAAGACGCTTTCGCAGCCTCCAAGAAGAATGAATAGTCACGAATGAGTAAGTACTCGACTTTTTTAACAATAAACTCGTCAAAGAGATGTACGAACCCTAGCTTAGTAAAACCACAAACATGGAATTCATTTCAATTTAATTAAAAATTAAAAATGTTGAATTTCAACCAAAACGACGAATTTTCCAAATTTTCTCGCTCAAAGGTTTATAAATATGCATTGAATTTTAAATCTAATGCTTTCAGTTGATTCACCATGAAAAATAACTTGTAGATACAGAGTTTCAACTAAATCGATTGATTTTTTAAACTTTCGCGCGTTTACTTTCGAAATATTCAGTGAATTTAAAATCTAATTTGCAGACACAGAGTTTCATTTAAATCGATTGATTTTTTAAACTTTCGCGCGTTTACTTTCGAAATATTCAGTGAATTTAAAATCTAATGTTATCAGTTGATTCACCATGAAAAATTATTTGCAGATACAGAGTTTCATTTAAATCGATTGATTTTTTAAACTTTCGCGCGTTTACTTTCGAAATATTCAGTGAATTTAAAATCTAATGTTATCAGTTGATTCACCATGAAAAATAACTTGCAGATACAGAGTTTCATTTAAATCGATTGATTTTTTAAACTTTCGCGCGTTTACTTTCGAAATATTCAGTGAATTTAAAATCTAATGTTATCAGTTGATTCACCATGAAAAATTACTTGTAGATACAGAGTTTCAACTAAATCGATTGATTTTTTAAACTTTCGCGCGTTTACTTTCGAAATATTCAGTGAATTTAAAATCTAATGTTATCAGTTGATTCACCATGAAAAATTACTTGTAGATACAGAGTTTCAACTAAATCGATTGATTTTTTAAACTTTCGCGCGTTTACTTTCGAAATATTCAGTGAATTTAAAATCTAATGTTATCAGTTGATTCACCATGAAAAATTATTTGCAGATACAGAGTTTCATTTAAATCGATTGATTTTTTAAACTTTCGCGCGTTTACTTTCGAAATATTCAGTGAATTTAAAATCTAATGTTATCAGTTGATTCACCATGAAAAATTATTTGCAGATACAGAGTTTCATTTAAATCGATTGATTTTTTAAACTTTCGCGCGTTTACTTTCGAAATACTCAGTGAATTTGAAATCTAATGTTATCAGTTGATTCACCATGAAAAATAACTTGCAGATACAGAGTTTCATTTAAATCGATTGATTTTTTAAACTTTCGCGCGTTTACTTTCGAAATACTCAGTGAATTTGAAATCTAATGCTATCAGTTAATTCACCATGAAAAATAACTAGTTAAAATTTGATGCATGAATACCAGGAAGTGAAACTAAAATGAAGAACTAAACCATTAAATTGCATGTAATATAAATTACAGATTTGTCCTCCTGTTACAATATTTTTTCGAAAAATTACTCTCATATTATGATTGACATGAAGTGGTGGATGTGTGAAGCGAAGTAATAGCGCATAAAAATATGAAAAAAGTTGTCAGCAGCCATATCGGGTCACCAATCCAATTTATTTTGGGGTGAAGCCTTGCTTAACTTGGGACTCCCTTGCCTAACCTCCTTGTATGCCTCACCCGAGTATATTTGTGTGAATGCATGCTGACTGTTGACTATCCATCTATTACACGCTATTACACGCTACATGTTACATGTTACATCCGAGATCACGACCACGACCATACTTTTGAGTGTGTATCTGTGTCGATGCTTTGCTCCCCTGTTGACTGTATATTTTGGTATACCTTTTCATTGCATTGCACGCTGCTACATGTTACATCAGAGATCACGACCACGACCATACTTTTGAGTGTGTATCTGTGTCCATGCTTTGCTCCCCTGTTGACTGTATATTTTGGTATACCTTTTCATTGCATTGCACGCTGCTACATGTTACATCCGAGATCACGACCACGACCCTTTTTATAACCCAAGCTAAAGCTAGGGTAATAATGAATGGAAACAGTAATACCCTCAAGGTATGGGCAATCATTCAACTCGACTACAAAGCTTCATCTTAGCTTCGCTTTATTCTGTATTCTTACCTCCAAGCCGAAAGCGTGAAAGGGTGCTAAAGGAGCAGTTTCAGTTGATGTTTTTCGGCATGCTGCAATTGAGAATTTCAAGAGGGTACATAATCTTCCTTAATCACAAAGTTTAACACTTGCAAACGAACGACAGAACAAATAAAGGCGACGAAGAAGAATGGTGAGAGTACAATGTGTCCTAAAGATATAAAGAAGAGTGAGTTTGAAAAAGGACGAGTACATGCATACCGTGCCGTAACTTTCGACCTGTAAACATCTGAGTCCAAAATGATGTACTTGACGAAAAGTACTGCAACTTTCTCTGTTTTGTGATGGGAAGATTAATAGATAATGAGCGTGACTTACTCTTTCTATTTTATACACGACTCATGTTGCCCCAACATGATTTTTCTCATCTGGTAACTGCCATATCTGATCATTATTCATGATCCATGGAGACTATTAGTGATCCAGGCAGCTTGATCATTATCATTATTACCTCCACATGTAACAAGACAGAATTGATTTTTGGACCCATGTATATGTACACGGTGAATGAAATATATAATGACTACTAAAAAAATTTTTTGGATGCGTTTGGTAATGATGATTTAATTTGCAATTTCAGTTTTGTGAAAGCCAATCAAAAACTTGATGAAACAATGATGAATGTTGTTTTTTGTTTATTAAATACATAGACGATAAATTTATATAAAAGAAACTTGTTACATGTAAATACTTTATTAAAGTATAGAACTCCATACATAAATTTTTCGTCATAATCTTTAATTACTTAAATTGTAATCTTGTCTAAGTAAAAACTGTTGCAGATAGACTACACTTTTTGACACCGTGCGCAACTAGTCACATATTCAAAATTATAAAGTTCCCGACATCACAGCAACAACTTCTTACAATTAGCAATGATTTGTCAAAGACTTTGATGTAACCATACACAAAGCTCATGTTTCAACAACTTGACATCAGTCAATGTTCTTTCCAAGTTTTGCGTTTGCTAAATAAAACTTGTTTCACCCATGTGACAACACATGTATACTTATTTCATGTTGTTACTTTATAAAAGAACGATTTGACATTTGTATTGATTTCAAAGTCAACAGTCAAAGGTAAAGGTGATCCAATGTTTATATTTACTACAAATTGTTTGTGAGAACAATGAAAATGAATAGTAGATAAATGAAACTTCTTATTTTGAAGGATCTTTAGCATCTGTTTTCAAAAAGAAGCTCACTGTCTGAAAACTTATATTATTACATAGCACTAATTGCTCGTTTGTTTTTGTGACAAGATATTAGATCCATTATATATAATTATTACTTTTAAATTATGAATTTAAATACTATACCTTTGCGTGCTTGTTCATCAAAGCTCAATTACTTTCAACTAGGAAATGTCGTTCTACGAAGATTTGGAAAACTTCATTCACTTTTATGATTTGTGTTGTACCATTGTTCATTTCATCGCCAAAAAAGTGTTCAGAGTAAAAAGTTAAGAATTAAGAATTAAATATTTTTCTGCTTCATCTTTTAAAAACTAATATGTCTATTTTTGAAGATATTTTTATGACAAAATTTAAACGAAAAAAGAAAGTACCTAGCCGATTCTTCTTTTAGTCCTAAAATTAGTTTAATTTACCATGTTAATCAAAGCTCACGTTACATTTCTGTGAATTTTGCATCCCTTTCAACTTTCAGTATCTTGCTGCTAGCTAGTCTTAGACCCGTTCCCCAACACATTTATTTTGAAATGACGGGAATGAAATGGAGCACGATTTGATGGTTAAAGGAGCTCTATTAATAATTGTGATCACTTGTGAGTTGGCATGCACTTCACCAATGATTACAATGCTCAAATCTGTGGACCCACGGACCATATTGGGATTGGCGGAATTTAACTTATTTTCAGTAATGGTAGCCTTTACTTCATCATAAGCATCATAATCTTTACATGAAATTATCTCTTCGTTGAGCTTTTGCTGATTGTAATTACTGCGATTAGGAGTACTATTTGTATTGTTATCATTGTTGTTAGAATTAGTACCAGATGTATTAGTGAGCTGCCTTGTAAGTAAAGTTGAACTTCCAGCGGATTCTTTCGTGTCGTTATTTCCAGTGTTGGCATTTTGAGATGAACGTCCAGCTCCGTTTTTTGAGCTTTTCCCAGAGGAGTAGGAGCGTATCCAGTAGCGGCACAAACTAGTGAAATCTTCCCTGTATCTGGCCGTCAAAAAGATGTAGATTAAGGGATTGTATGCGATTGAAGATTTTGCGAGGATAACGGGAAGCGGTGTGGCCCACATTGGTAATATCACTTCGCCCTGGAAACTTGCCCAAAATGAGGTAACGGAGTATGGGCCCCAGCCAACGATGAATCCCAAAGTCACCAAGCCGCTTATCTGTGTGACATTAAAATACAAATTTCCTAATAGTAATAGTTTGTATTCTTTTTTTAGTTTTTGTTCAGTGGAGAAATGAATGAGCCAGCTAGATCGAGGCGTCTGCTAATTGACTAGACGTTAAAAAATGGTAAAAGCGACAATCACGACTTTTGGAGCAACTAACGCCTGAATTAATATTAACCATTTACAAGAAAGGAAGCAAGCCATAGAGTAGCTGTTCTAGCAAATTTAATGGAAAATTTCTACAGCACTTTCGTTAGGCAAACAATAAGTAGGCGTCTGTGTGTAAATAAACTGCTAGTAAGCAGGCCAGTGACGTAGCTGAAGAGGGCGATGAGCGATCACCTCCAAACCCCCTCCTCCCATGTCCACCAAATCTCCTCCACCACCTCTCTCTCTAAACCCACCTACACGATCCTCTCCCAACGTTGTAAACCCATATGCCATTCCGGATTCTGCATTTATGCACAAACACATGATTCCGGATGTATGCACAAGCTCATCCACACGGATGCTATGCAATTCTTACGTATACGTATGTGACCAGGAGAGTGCGCACGGACAGACAGACGGACAGACGTTTGAGTAAACCCACTACTTCGCTGAATGCTCTCGCTTCAGCTACGTAATAAACTGTGGCCAGGACATCCATCTTAAAAGCTCCGACGTCTTAATTAAATTTTACAAGTGAAATCTTCGATGCAATTAAGGCAGACCATAAACTTCCGTGGGTACGGAACAACGAAACACATTATGTACTAGTGTGTATATATGTAGCTATATCTCAGTCTAATATAAAGGTGATGAAACGCTTTCTCAGTTTTCCTAAGGGATCGAGGTGTTAGGACATTTTTCTACTCTACAATATGTCGAGAAGAGAATGAAATGATCCGCACCGCATAAGAATAGTTGAGTGCTAAAAGCTTGTGAGTCAGAGTCAAAATCATTTTAACTCGTTCCGCCTCGTATGCGTATTTGGAATTTCCAAACTTTTATGGAGTTTATGACTACTACTACATAGTTTACCGTAGAGTTGATACATATGTATGTTATATTTTGTTATATCATGCCAATACATTACTTGTAAATTTACTCGGTTATGAATTGTGTGTGCAGATGTCTATTTTTTTAAACTTTATCTTCCTTTTCGTAAATGCTACTTTGCGTTGTTCCTTCAATGCTTTTGAGAAAAGTAATCTACGATCTGCTTACCCAAGTGAGCTGAATATCAGAGACTTTCGCATTCCTTTTTTTAACTCCACTGTTCCGGACTAAAGCATCGGATTGGCGGACGAGCAGGATAATTCGGCAATAGCAAAACATGATGAGGAGTAGTGGCAAAAGCACGCAGAAAATGGTGACCAGGATAACGTAAATTCTGCTTGCTGAAAGAAACGAAAACAGGAAGAAAACTTAGGTATTTGTAACCTTATATAAATTTAATGAACAAACAGCAGAGTTAGTATTTCGTATGTAAATAGTTTTAAAGCCAAGTCTGATTATGAGAAAATAGAAATACAGCCTGAAGACGTTATGTTTGGTATACGTTTTAATTATTTTATTACCCAATAATATTTTTTTTTCTGGGTATTTGTTTAAGTATCACCGGGCAAAGTCATGGTGGAATTATCAACTTTTCTCGTGCAATTTTGTACGTCTTCCTCTGGGCAGTTCATTTTAAGCTATTACGTAGTCGTAATCGTAATCGGAAGTGTATATACTGTATATACATACATGCTAGATGGAAATTAATTAAAATGGAATACAATGACGTTCTGTTCTGGCTACTTATGCAGTTGGATACTTTGTATACTAGAGAGCATTTTATCGATGTGTCAGTATTACCTAATTATTATTGCTTATTGGTACATACCATTATCTCTAGCAACCCAGTTCAACGTGCAGGAAAGTCCATACGGTTCTGGTCCATAGCTTCCAAAGCCAATGAGCGGAGGAATTGCCCAAACGAGTGCAAAGATATATCCCCATCCTATAATTTTATAGGATGACCAACAAGTAATTTGGTTCCCTGTGAAAAAAAATCACACATTATGAAACTTTAAAGTTGCATTATGTGAATGGTGCATTACACAAAAGTAAATGCAATGACTGACTGAATGGCTAATAAACACAAGCAATCTTTTGTTTGGACATTCTTGAGAAATCGTCATTCGGGAAACGTTTATAATACTTTATACTTGAGAAAGTAGGCAGTGCAGGCAGTCTATGTGTATGAACGGTTGTTTATATTATATTCTACACTTTCAAATGCAAAATATGTCGCAAATCTAACAAAACTTGTTATCTGCTAGAATTTTTTAAAATCGTAAATCGTAAAGAATTAATTGTTACACACATGTATATCTATATAATTCGTCCTTACCTCGGGCAGGACAGCATGTTTTCCAGTAGCGAATTAGCGCAATGGCCGTAATAGAGAAGATACTCGCAAGTCCAAGAAAGTAGCAAACAAATCCGTATAAGGTGCATCCTATGTTCCATTCAAATGAGCCAGGATTTCCCAATGCGCAAAATGAATTCATCATTTAACACAAAAAGACAATTTAGTAAATTAGTTACAATTTTTAGCGGATGATGATAAATAAACTTCAGCAGAAAGAAAAGCTATAAAAGGAAACTAACCTATTTCTCCAAAATCCCAGCGATGCTTGAAGCTTGAAATTATCGCCATAAGATAACTGGCAACCGAGAGTAGAATATCTACAATGCCTAGATTTACTAAAAGTACTTCCGCTGGGGTGAGTCGCCTTCGTCTGAACAAAAACATGAAGAGTATGCAACCATTCCCCACAAGAGAAAAGAGACCTGCATATTTCAAAAAAAAAGAGAAAGTTGTCATAAATAAATTTCTTCACGAAAGACCCACGATTCAATTACTTTCATAGATTAAGAATACGGCAAGATGTACGTCTGCGGTAATTCTCACAGTCCACTTTGCAAAATGACTACCACCTTACATTTTTTCACACATGCAACATTTTTTACATCACATTACATTTTCTCCAAAAGAAGGAATTATATGCCTGCGGCACCAAGAGAAATGTACTTGCGAATTTGTTTAGAATTCACAGAGTAAAATAAGTATGCCAGCTTGTTTCTGATGCGGGGGCTTTGTTTTTGCTGCTCAAATCTTATGATTTATAAGTGTCGCGGATTTTGAATCTATATGTATATGCGCATTAGGATAGGTACTATAGGTAGTATTATGAAATGAAAGGTGAGCTAAACCCCAGACTTCTAGTAAGCTTTCAATTTCGAAATTGAATTGGCAGTCTTATGATCTTATTATGCCTCGTTCAAATGGTTTCAAGGAACGGATTTAATTGAGCTTAGTATGTAACCTGGAATTGTTTTCATTATATTAAAAGCTACAACAGCATGATTGAAAGTTCTTATAAGGCGAAATTAAATAAATAAATCTTTTCACTCAAATTGCTTTTAAGCTTGATTGAATGATACTATTTTCAAGGTCTTACTGTAGTTTGTTTTTGGATTTGTTACGTCAATTTAATTTATGACTTTGCGTCGCGTGTTGTCTTTTTCAGTCAAAGCATGTTTATACAACACGAGATCTTGACGATTAGATGTTTTAATACCACAAAACCTGATTTTTATTCTCGTGACGTCGTGACGTAGTTAATTGGATTTTCAAAAAAGGTAAAAAGTACATTGCCCGTAGCTTGCAAGAATGATATATATGAAGTTCTAGTGTGAATTAAGACAAGAACAACTCCCAAACCTTGGGTAACCTTACTACTTTTGCTTTGATGGGTTCCTACCTGCGAAGTTCTTATCTCCCACATGTGACGCATTAACATTTTTCTTATTTGAATTCTGTCCTTTCATGGGTCGTATACATAATGTCAAATATCTTTGACCAAATTTTAATTAAACATTTTGATTACTGTATGCAAATATGATGAAAAAGATAAATAATGTTACAGCATCTTTTAAATTGGCTTTCGTTTATTGGCTTCCCCTATTTCAAATTACTTAAAGTGCTGACACTGACACTTGATTGACATTGATATCTTTACAATGAAGTCGTGCTCCGAATGGAGGGCTGTATGTAGTTATACAATCTCCATAGATAACAAATAATCAACTTCCTTAAGACTCAAACTTCTTTTTTTCGGGTTATAGGCAGACATAAAAGAATATTCTATGAACAGGTGATTTAATAAACTTGACATATATTTCGTGTTGAGTGAAATCTCATATTCTACCTTGAAAACTTGCTGCTCCTCCAAAATCTAAGCCTTTGCAACGAAAGGTTTACTATCTCAAAAATAATAAAATGATTATCCTCGATTGACCAACTTTAGAAGGTGAAGCACTTGTGCCCAGTATCAAGTATGAATGTAAACATATTTCTGATAGTTGCATAAACTGTAGGAAAACGTATATGATATTTATATGTATACTTTTCTTTTTACTTTTACAAAAATATTGATGATTGCATGAAACTTTATTAAAACTTACCAATGGCAATCAGCAAACTTCCAAATATGAGGTCCCCACTCCAAGATAACTTTGACTGGAACATTTTCTCATTGAAAACCTTAATGGAAATACTATTTCCATTATCATATTTTGCAGAACCATCTTCAACACTCTCAACTGTGCTGAACTGGTTTTGTTGATCCCAAATAGCTCCCATGTCAATAATCTTAGCGGAAGTGAAAGTTCGTTTGGGCTCATTGCCAAATTCTAATGGCACAAAACCATCCATCCCTACCTCATCCTCAATCTCTTCATTACCAATGTCACTGTAACTATCTTCAACACTGTAAATGTAGCTACTGGCAGTGACGCAGGTTAGTGACACAAAAAGTTGGAACATCAACATTTGAGAAAAATATAGTTATCCGTTTATGTTTATTTTTTAAAGATTTTTGCACTCAGAAATGGAATTAAGCTAACTGAAGTAAAATTGACAACACTCGTCATTTGACAATTTCCTGGAGCAATTTTTAACTTGTCAGACATGAAATATGTTGTATCTGGTACTGAAGCCTGAAGCAAGGAACAAATTGGAATATGTAAGCTACAATTCACAGCTTTAACAACAGGAAAGATCAGATCCTACTCGTTCGTCTCTGACGACAGTCGAACAGCAAGTGAAAGCAAGAGAAAGTTGGTTCGCGTCTTATATACTAGCTCCACCAATACTTTTGGAAAAAGATCAGGCACTATGAGATCCCTCCATTTGGTTTATGTGAGCTGGCTTGATTTTTGGTAGCAACTTGTCGAGTAAACTACACTATTTCTCCCATGCAATTATTTGTAAAAGAACAAGTAATATGACATCAAAGACTTCTATAATATGTTTCTTCATCGTTGAATATTGTAGTAGGGTAAGTGAATGTGGATGAAGGCCTAGGGAAATTCTGGTGCGGGTGAAGGATTCATTGCATAAGCATACATGTTTACTCGACTAAGTTTGCACTTGATTTATGCATACATTTTAAACGAATGTTGAATTACACACAGATTAGGTAAATGGCATATCTTATGTGGCATTGTAATTCCCAAGAATACATCCAAGTAAATATATACATCGGATGATGCAATGTATCATTTCGAAATGGCCGTGAGTACACACTATGTAATACCAGCAGCTTCAATCCAATGCAGAAGCAATTAATTCTAAGCGATTCGATTCTAAAGTTCAAGAATTTTTGACATGATAATCACGATGTTTAAAAACACTCGGGCAATTTCTTTGACTTCCTTTGAATATACTACATGTAACTAGTGACAGGCCCTCGCATGACGTGTAAAATATAAGTTTTACTGCTGAAGAAACGACGCTTGCACATTTACAGGAATAAAATTCGCAGATTCATTCATTTTGCACATACATGGTGCTGACGTACGATAGTTACAGAAGCTGAAAAATACAAGTACTGTTGATAGGATGACTAACGGAGGTAACAGAATGTTTGGAATATTTGGAAATGGACAAGCCCATGGACACATTGCACTCCATGTGCTTCAACGTGTAATAAAGCTAATCTATTTCTCATAAACCTTTTAGGTAACTAATTGTCATGTTTCGTGGGTGTGTTAGTAAGGCGTGGACATAGCGTATGTATGTTCCAACCAGTTCAAGAACCAAAAAGAAGTCACACCACTGGCCATGCTTCATGTTATACCCTCATCGCAAAGTGGGCGCATTATCGAATTTCGTCCATTCAAGCTTGAGAAGACAAAGGATTGACTGCAAACCAACTCATTCACAAGCAAACTACACATAATCATAATTAAATAGAAATTAACTTACTATTGGGTTTAGTCGTATGCAAATGAATTTACGAAGAAATGAGAATATTAGTTTCATACCAAAACTGAAGTCTTTACTATAACCATTCATTTAGTTGACTAATTAGCCATGTCACCCTCATTTGAAAGGAGAAAATGTGTTTATAACCAGATGAACACAACGTCACGATTCCGAAAATTCTAGACATAGCTTTTAAAGAAAAATCACGCAAGAAATAAATTCACTAATTGTTTTGTGTTTGTTCACATCATTGCTCCTTCAACGACTTAGATTCAAGGTATGACTTTAAATAATATTTTTATTTGTGGGAGTGAAATTTCTAAGCTAATATGTACATATATCATTCAACATTTACTTTGTTACGACCATAAATATTTTGCATGTTACAATTCACAAGTGGCTTTTGTTGCAAGAGATTGAACTTCAAAGCTTTTCTTTTCGTGTAATCCTCGTTGTCTTATCCCTATTAATAACTTTTGTCTAATTAGGCAGAAATTCCCTCTTAAAAATTCAAGGAAATTTTCAAAAGCATCCGTCCCGTACGAAGTACTTTTGGTTAATTGGTATATCCCTTGCCCTATACACACTCTTTTTTTCTTTCTTTTAGGTACAATGAATAGTTTGAACCTTGTTGTTGGTTGCCTTTTTTCTTTAATTATTATTACTAAGAAATTAACTTTTAACGAGTTTTATTAAACCGTTGCCCGGACTCAATGGGGATGCATACACTTTAAGTAATAACATTAAACCTTTTGAGATAAGGAACTTCCAAGAATTTCGAGAGTGAATAATGGGTTTCAGGCATCATTGGGGACAGGAAAAATGAATTTGTGAAATTAAACCTTATTGCTGCTGAGAAGATCTCTTTTCCATATTTATTTCCAGTTAGTGGAAACATGAGAATGGTAAAGTCAGGGAATAATTAAATTTTTTGTAATTACCAGCCAGAATGCGTCGCGGGGAAGTAGTGAACATTTTGATCTTCGGACTTCAAAACCCTGAAATTGAAATTTAATGAGTTTGGAATATTCAGAATGCTTTTCCAATTTAATTGTTGGATGAAAGGAAATTTTTTGGGTTCCTAATAGCCAAACGTTTTAACAGGATTTATAATTATTAACCTTTAATTATAAATCCTGGTTTTACTTCAAAAAGGGTAGGTAGAATTGTGAAATAAAGAAAGTAAGCTCCATACCACAGTAGCATCATGAATGGTTATCCATAAAGTTGTCATCTTAAATCTTAAAAGTGTGGTTTTACGTCATTTTTATTTCAATGCATCACACATAGAATTTACTTCGTACTTCAATGGTACAAACTTCATTCTGATTCCATGCCGTTTCAAGACAAACAAAAAGTGAGGACATTTGAATGTGTTAGAAAATAGCTCCTAAAAAGTTATAAAACAAGTACATTCTTTGATAAGCAGCCACAAGATTTTGGATAAAAACAAGGATGTTAGTTAGGAATGGTACATATATGCTCGTTCCAGTTCCCTATAATATTATCTACAGCTTTTGCGGTTACCAAGAATTTTGTCTCCGTTAGCAAACCTTAGAACCGTTGATTGTTATAAAATAACATGAATATAAGCCATGATAAACGAATGGGTTATTGATGATGATGCGAACGCGAATTTGTGGCAAGTATTCTTAACCGTTTTGGTACTCTATAAGCTGGTTAAATCAACAACAAAATCAATGATGTAGCATTAATTGTTTTGTGAGTGGAGTAAATGGTACGGGTAATATTGAATTTTACAGAAACATTATTTAATATGTTTGGTCACATACAAAACATCACATCCCCATCCATACATTTACACAAAATAATCATTTTCATACATATTGCATATTTGACAAACAAAACGAAAGACCATAGCAGCTTTTTCCAACGTAGTCCATTTTTTACAACTTGTCAGTCTTTTTCTCGCTTTTTACTCGAAATGAAGTTTTTACTTCTCATTTATTCGGTAAAAATAACTATATCTTTTTTTTCTTCTACAGATGGGTACTTAAAACTAAATATATTATGGTAGGGACAATGTTTATTCGTATTTAAAGAAACCCTTTTGATTATTGAGTATTTTGATATCTTTCGTTAACAAGTTTGGAATTTTAGACAAGATGTATGTGATACATACAAGATGCTACCCGTACTTTTGAAATGACTACATGTTTATTGCATTCTTTAACTTTCCTTTGTTGTGCAGAAAAAATAGCAAATTCTTGCCTGGAATACAATAATGTACGCGTAACTGATTAATCTCTATATATTACAAGCAACACTAGAAAATGTACGATTATTGAATATTATTTATTATGAGAAAGACAAAAGCTCAACTGTCAGTAGATTTGAGTATTAATAATACAAAAGCTAAGTATTTTTAACAATACTATTATCAGTTTTCAGAGTCCAAGGGAATAGAAAATTTTAATATCTGAGAGCCAAAGAGCCTATATAATAGTTCAGCTTAAAGGAAGGGGCTCCTACGTCTTTTTTATTCTTTTGTTTCGTTAGGATATTAGATATTATATAATATCGTAAGAAATAAGAATATGAATGGTACCTTCGAATGTTCACCTCTAACAAAGGAAACGCTCTCAATTACAAAACATTTTGCAAACATCTGGATGAATTTGAAAGTGGCAAATACCTGACTTTTACATATTCATACTTTCAGCTTTTATGCGTCATTATGGTATAAGAAAAGAATCAAGTTTAATATCGTATAGTATTCTAACCAGAATTGTGTTGAAAAAGATTACTATCAACTATGAGTGCTGTTTACATAACAAAATAAGTAAGTTTTTCATACTCAAGTGGGTGATTTCATTCCATTTCTTTGGGCCTAATTTAATCAGTTCAATTTACCATGTACAGTCGAGGTCATAAATATACGGAATTCTTACTTGCATTATTTGACACCGTTAATTAAGACAATTAATTTTTGACTTTCTACACGATTTGAGATGATAAACAATCCTCATTTAATGGGCTTCCAGATGACGTGCCTCTTGGCCCATCAACTAAAGACGCGCCAGCAAAAACAGCATAAACATTGCATGACTTCAAAATTTTGGTGGTCAAAAATATACAGAATTTTAGAGTAAATTAATTTTACAACAAAATTTTAATATTTTGTGTGACATCCCTTAGCTGCAATTACTGCCTGGAGTCATCGGGGCATTAAGAAGACTATTACTTGCTTTACATAAGCTATAATCCCATTCCATTCTTTTTGAGGGCTCCTTAAAGTTCACTGAGGTTGCGTGGGTGGACGGATTTGTTCTCGAACCTTTATTTCCGAAATATTCCAAGGAAACTCAATGGGATTTGTGTCCGAGGGCTAGGAAGGATACCCAGAACATCTACCTTCTACTTTCGGAACAATCCCTGCAAAAGTTTTGTCATCAAGTTGGAATTTTTGTTCTGGGAGAGGTGCACCATTTTCCCAGACCTAGTTTCCTTACGGCTTCCTCGCAAATTTTGCACACAAATGTCCCGATAGGTGAATCTACCCATCGTTGTTGGAATGAGCGAAAGATTTCCTACACAGAAAGCTATCATACACCCCCAGATTATGATTTTCCTTGAAGTTAGGCACCAAGTCATAAGTACCATGTTGAGAGGATTTTTGTCAATTTTAACCCTACCAACTAACGCACCCGTGTTTTACAGTTGGCGCAACACAATTCGATTTAAATTGTTCTCACGGCTTCCTCACACACTTTGAGCATCGTTAGTGGCCAAAAAACCAATCTTCCTTCCAAAATCGTGAAGCACGGGTGAGATTAGTTGATAGGCCTAAAATCGGCAAAAATTCTCTCAGCATGGTACCTTTGACTTGGTGCCAAACTACAAGGAAAATCATGATATGGAGGTGTATGACAGCTTCCTGTGTAGGAAATCTTTCGCTTGTTCCGACAACGATGTGTCGATTCACCTACCTGGACATTTGTGAGCAAAATTTGCATGTATCTGCAAGAAAAATGGGTCTGGAGAAAGGGGTTACCCTCAACCAGAACAAAGATTCCAAGTTCATGTCAAAACTTTTGCAGGGATTGTTCCGAAAGTAGAAGGTAGATGTTCTGGATAGCCTTCCTAGCCCCCTGACACAAATCCCATTGAGTATCCTTGGAACATTTCGGGCATATAGGTTCAAGAACAAACCCCTCCACCCACACAATCTCATCCAACTTCAAGGGGCCACTATAGAAGATTGGATGTGATTGGAGCTTATGTAAAGCAAGTACTAGACTTCTCAATACTCCGAAGACTCTAGGCAGTAATTGCAGCTAAGGAATGTCACACAAAATATTAAAATTTTGTTGTAAAATTAATTTACTCTAAAATTCTGTACATTTTTGACCACCAAAATTTTGAAGTCATGCAATGTTTATGCTGTTTTTGCTGGCGCGTCTTTAGTTGATGGGCCAAGAGGCACGTCATCTGGAAGCCCATTAAATGAGGATTGTTTATCATCTCAAATCGTGTAGAAAGTCAAAAATTAATTGTCTTAATTAACGGTGTCAAACAATGCAAGTAAGAATTCCGTATATTTATGACCTCGACTGTATGTATTTTACTCGAAGCTCAAGTTATATTTCAGGTATCCGGGCATCTCCTCTATCCGTGTTAGTTTATATTGAGCCTATGATCTACACCTGCTCCCCAACACATTTATTTTGAAATGACGAGAGTGCTCTCGCACATATTTTTTTAGTTGGAGAAACTCTATTAATAATTGTAATCACTTGTGAGTTGGCATGCACTTCACCAACAATTACGATGCTCAAATCTGTAGCACCATGGGGCAAATTGGGATTTACATTATATAATTTATTTTCAGTAATGCCAATGTTGGTAGCCTCGACCTCTTCAGGATTAACTTTAGATGGATCAATTTCATCACTAAGCTTTTGGTGATTGCAATTAACAGGACTCGGAATACCGATACTTTTCTTGTTGTTATTATTGCTGGAATTAGCCCTAGAGAGTATAATAGTCAGCTGCCTTGTAAGTAAAGATGAACTTCCAGCGGATTCTTTCGTGTTGTTGTTTCCAGTGTTGGCATTTTGAGATGAACGTCCGGCACCGTTCCTTGAGCCTTTTCCCGATGAGATCTTGGAGTAAGAACGAATACAGTAGCGGCACAGATTGATAAAATCTGCCCTATATCTGGCCGTCAAAAAGATGTAGATTAAGGGATTGTATGCGATTGAAGATTTTGCGAGGATTACGGGAAGCGGGGTGAGCCACATTGGTAATATCACGTCGCCCCGGAAACTTGCCCAAAGTGAAACGACGGAATATGGGCCCCAGCCAATGATGAATCCCAGAGTCACCAAACCGCTTATCTGTAACAACAAACCGAAACAATTCTTATTAGTTAATACATTCTTTCAGCCAAGAACAATGGGTTGACGGAGTGGAGAACGAGACCAAGAGAAGTCTGTCAAATTAAAAATTCCGGTACGATATGTTACCAAGAATTATTGCGCAATTAACGCCAGTTAATCATTTACATGAAACCAACCAAAATGGCAATGGAAAAAATCTACAGCACTTTCTGTTTATATGGGCAAAGTAAGTTTGTGTGTGTAAATAAAATGTGGTCAGGACATCTATCTTAAAAGACCCAAGGACTTGATTAATTTTAAAAGCAAAAGCTGGAATTTGACCGTATGCATGTACTTCCATACTTCCGTAGATACGGAACGCGCACTTCCGACTATATGTATGCAAATTAATGCGATTAGAACATAAGACATTAGAAAAGGGTGTATAACCACATGTATCACTATGTGATAGTGATATGATGACACACATTCTCGCTGTTCTTAAGGGATTGGATTGGGATCTTAGGACGTAATTTTTCATTCCAGCTCTGTAAGTTTGTAAGTAGAAGACGGATCAATTCGCCCACCAAATTAAAATGGTTGACTGGTAAGAGTCAAGATCAGATAACCGGTCTCGTCTTGGTATATTACAACATTGCTACGAATTCAGAAAATGCCTCTGTTACGAAGCTAAAGGAAACAAGCCATGACGGAAGTTTACCAGTGTTATATTTCCAAAAACGTTTCGTTTTAATAACATGAGTTCAAGCGCTAAAAACCACCTTTCTATATTTGCATTCTTTGTTTTTTAAATGTCTTGCTGTATAAAAGTATGTAATCCATAATTTGCTTACCCAAGTCAGTTGAACATCGGATACTCTCGCATTCCTTTTTTTGACTCCACTGTTCCGGACTAAAGCATCGGATTGGCGGACGAGTAAAATAATTCGACAATAGCAAAACAGGATGAGGATAAGAGGTAAAAACACGCAAAAAATGGTGACCAGGATAATATAAATTCTGCTTGCTGAAATGTAAACAAGATATTGAAGATTGAATACCATTGATAAACTAACAACTTGTCTTACTTAAATTTTAGTGAACAAAATATCGTAAAGACATTTTGCACATGTAAATATATATCTTAATATTTACTTTAGGCTCAAAGAATAAAGTTTATTCCTCTGATTTGGGTTGGAATTCAAAGTTTTTTATCTACTATTTTCGATGCTTTCAATTGTTTAGTAATCGTACTCTCAACCTTAACATTTAAATATCTTTTTGATCCTTTAATACTGCAAATTCTAGAGAAGTGGCTTATGGATAAAAACCAAATACTTATTCTGCTTTGTGCTCTTACTCAACGTCATATTGAAAACACCCTCCTAGACACACGCAATTGCAGACTTCCATAAACATGACCTTTTAAAATCGTCTGGTTTTTTTCGTATGATGCCCAATGTCCAAAATAAATACCCTCAATTTTAAAAAGAATGACAAAATTTTGTTTGCTATATGCTTGTAGCGATTCCAAAAATAGTTAAATCAGCTCCAACACTTTTCCCTCTATTCCTATCATTATGCAATTCAGGAATCAGATTGTTTCATGCTATCACATTCACACATTGTGAGCAATCCCATAAATCACTTGATATGTGACTGCTTGCTATTTATGCCACTGGACATGAATTTGATGAAATCTTTTGTAAAGTATAATGCACTGGCTGAGTCACTTGTATTTGGTTTTACATACCATTATCTCTAGCAACCCAGTCCAAGGTACAGGAAAGTCCATACGGTTCTGGTCCATAGCTTCCAAAGCCAATGAGTGGAGGAATTGCCCAAACGAGTGCAAACATGCAGCCCCATCCTATAATTTTGTAGGATGTCCAACTAGTAATTTGGTTCCCTGTGGCAAAATAAAACACGAAATTTGATGTTGTTTTCATTTCGTTTTTGAGAGTGCTGCATTACCTACTGCGGAATAATAAAAGAGATGCAGTAAAAACAAAAGTAATCAAATGTGGATTTTTCTTCCCGAAATCATAATAGCAAACGGCTATAAAATCAGTGGTGAAAGGAATTTATTATCTCAGGTGGAAATCTGTATAAAATATCATGGAAGAAAGTTTCGAGAAGTAAAAACAACTTAACATCAAACCAATACTTTCAGTTGAAATCTTTTTGACGTAACATTTGAGGAGCTTTCCTAGAAAAAATGACCTATTGTATGCTCAAGTGCTGCTGTTTCCCTCGAGAGGCCTACTTCCCTTAATTTGACATTTTAGATAGTAGCTCACGAAAAAAGGAAAACATTGAAACATAATTACTTAAAAAATACATTCCATAGAAGAAAAACATTTTGCAGCATTTACGATGCTAAAAACCGTGCCTGGAGAATACGGAAGGAGAAAATATGTTTGTACTTTAATGGCTGTTTCCGTCTGAAACGGATAACACAAAAAAGCATCAAATCAAAAACGTAGATGTAATGCACCATAAACATTTCAGTGCATTTATGTGATACGCTTCACGGTACACGAAAGATAAACATTTACCTAAAATGCTCTTTCCCTTCGCCTTTCTTACTACCGACATATATTTATAATAGTGATATGAAACTAATATTAATGTCGATATCATGTATGTATATTATATATTAAAAACCTTGCAGTTTAAAGTTTACATTTCTGTAACAGCAGTATTATGTAAAATAATATTTTTTTTTTCAAAATAAAGCGCGTATTGCAAGCAAATAAAAAAAAAGATTTATCCAATCCCTAAAAAGTGAATTTTTCCTTACCTCTGGCAGGACAACAGGTTTTCCAATATCGAATCAATGCGATAGCGGTTATAGAGAAGATGCTTGAAAGTCCAAGGAAATAGCACACGAATCCATATAAGGTGCAGCCTGTTTCATCCAAATTAGCATCAGTTTAAGAAACAGGATAAAATACATAAACAAATTAATCATTTTCATTAAGAGAATAGGTGAAGGAGAAGGGTAACAGAAAAACTTAAAGCATACAAACCTAATTCTCCAAAATCCCAGCGATGCTTGAAGCTTGAAATTATCGCCATAGGATAGCTGGCAACAAACAGTAGGATATCAACAGTGCCTAGATTTACCAAAAGTACTTCCGAGGGGGTGAGTCGCCTCCGCCTGAACCGAAACACGCATAGAATGCAACCATTTCCCACAAGAGAAAAGAGACCTGTATGTTCATAAAAAAAGAGCGAGTTGTCAGAAACGTTTTTAGCTTAAAGACAAAATAAGATGCATGACATTTCCATGCACCTTCAAATCACTTATTTACTGCTTAAATCAGCCAAAGACTTTCACCACTGTTCTTTATTCTATATATTATGTTAATTTTTTTTAAATGACAAAGCACTCTAACTCTGAGAAGGTTGAATTAAGTTCAATCCGTTGTCATTTGCATCATCTCTCATGCAAATTGAATTTCACATGTCATTTATGTTTTACATTTATCCATTACACCACATTATACTTTTTCCAAGAAACAACTGAAATATGGTCATGCCGTAGGCTCCAGTGGATTTGTAACAAGTATAATGTAAATCTCTCTTCTAAGGAATTATGAAGTTGCTGAAGGAAAACATAAATGAAATTGCTCTAAATTCAAAGAATAACTTTGAACTTGTTTTCAGTTTAAAACAAAATGCATTTGACATTTGGAAGAAAACAGGGGTTTCCATTAAGTACTCAATAAAACACAAATTGTTTGATCTTGTAATCTGTACATCTAACGTTTCTAAATCTAATATGAAGTTTTCATCTGACATATATCCTTCTCTTTTTATTTTTTATCTCTTGAAGTT
Source organism: Orchesella flavescens (assembly GCA_964034955.1). Lineage (NCBI taxonomy): Eukaryota > Metazoa > Arthropoda > Collembola > Entomobryomorpha > Orchesellidae > Orchesella > Orchesella flavescens. Next base: position 21,409,610 of record OZ035957.1, on the reverse strand, counting down.
TTTGACAAACATTAGATAAAATATGAATGCCGAAATGAAAGCGTCGAACTGTTCAGACAGCTCAGACTTTATCGTTTTAGACAGTACTTATCTAAATATCTTGTTGATGATAAACTTCAAGTGCATTAATAATGGTACTAGAGCAAATTTGTAACGATGAAAGATATGTTATATATAAAAATCGACGAACTACTTTAAAAAATAAGCTCTTTATGTAAAAATTCAATTGAACTGGAAATCCTTCAATGATGACTGACAAGTTTTTGAGATTCACTTTCTTATTTCAACATAGCTCTCTCTTGTTATATTTTTCAGTGTTCATTATGCTAAGAGCTACAAGAGCAATGGGTAGCATATTAAATAAATCTTTTCATGGGAATCCTCCAAAAAACTATTGACTGAATGACTACTTTCACTCTACCATAATTGAGTAAATGCGCATGAAGTGGTCCTTTCTTATAAACTACTAAACTGTTGTACTGAGAAAATAATTATTCTCGTGAGGCCTTTTCCAAGATTAAAAATAATAAATTATATTAATAATTGTTGAGTGCTACTTGTTCACCAAACAAACGAGATCCTGATGACTATTTTACGTTTAATCAACAAAACGTGATTTTTGTTATCTCGTGTTTCCAAAAAAGCAAGCCAATAATTATGTATGCATATCCCACATGTAAAATTAGAGTGTGTGTTATGTGTTCAACTTCCAACTTTAGCTAGACTAAACAAGTTAATTGGATTTTCCTGAAAGGTAAAAATGCGCAGTCCACAATACAGCATGAGTTGCATGAAGGATATAACTTCTGTGAAATGGAGGCGAGAAGAAATCCCAGACCGCAACGCAAAGTTCCAATTGCGTATATATGTTTGTTACGCGAATGACGAATTTGGCCTTTCGTCTCACTTAGGTCGCGTCGTACTCAGGAATCATAAGCAATAATGTCAAACGCGTTTGACAAAATTTTAATTAAACATTTTGTTTCCCAAATACAAATAAGTTGAAAATGATATTCGCTCCCGTTTGATGTAGAATCATTTTCAAATGGATAAGGACATTATTTAAGTGATGATACTGACACTTGACATTGACTGACAGCCACATTATGAAAATACTATATACTACACTCCCGCTGTTAGATATCCTTATGTAATCTTGTGAGATAATCACTAATCAAAATCAGCTTTCTCAAGAACAACTACTAGTTTCATTTACATAAAGTGAAAGAAGGAGAGTATGCCTTACAAAGAATGTAGATGATTAAGAACGTTATACGTACAGCGTTCAGTGTTAATTATGTGTGGTGTAATGGGACGTTTAACGTGTAACAACGGATTGACATTGACACTTTATATAACCAACAGTGCTGTAACTTGTTATTTACTGTTCCCTAAGAATGCGTCCACTCATCTTTTATGTAGCCTTTCAAAAACAGCCAATTCAACAAACTTGACATACTTTATCTGTTATGTTATATTTTTTTACGTAAACAACTTTTTCTGGTGAAAGCACAAAATAGCCACTATATGCCAAATACGAAGTATGATTATCAAAATTATGCCTTACTTTTAAATGGGCTGACTGACAGCAATTTTTACACATAGATAGGTATGAATGTAATAGTAATTATGTGTGTAGCTTACCAAGAACAATCAGAAAACTTCCGAGCATAAAGTCCCCACTCCAAGATAGCTTTGACTGGAAAATTTTTTCATTGTAAACCACAATGGTAACACTGTTTTCTTCATCATATTTTAAAGAATCACTACTAATACTTTCGACCGTGCTTGAAAATCGTTGAAGTTGGTGATCCCGAATAGCCCCAATGTCAATAATTCTAGTGGAAGTGAAAGTTTGCTTGTGCTCTTTGCCAAATTCTAATGGTACAAAACCATCCAACCCCATCCCATCCTCAATCTCTCCTTCATCACCAATGTCACTATAAGTTTCTTCAACACTGTAAATGTATTCATTATCAATAGCAGCGACATAGGGCAATGACATAAAAAGTTGAGAAGTAAATAAACACTTGAGAAAAGTCTTTAACTTCATGGCTGCCTATTGAACTATTATGAAATACTTGTGTGTTTAAGTATGAAGAATGGAATGATGCTAATTGAATTAAATGTCAACCGCACTTGTCATTGGAGAATTTGCTTGTGAGATGCAGATCGTTTTAACTCTGACATAGACATTTATGACATGAGAAATATGTGGTTCTGGCTAGTAATGGAAAAGCCACAATCCTTGGCTTAAATATCAAACTGAAAGATCAACCGAAGATGTTTCTCTCAGGCAGTTGAGCTGCAAATGAAAGCAAGAGAAAGCTAGTTCACAGCTTTTATACCAGCTCGAATTTTTCGCGTAATGTGAGACTCTCCCACTTGGTTTTTGATGTAAGCTGGTTGGGTCGCAAGTTGTAAAATATATACTCACTTCAATATATTCCAGTTTATGTTACTTCTTAAGAAGAATGTAATGAGGAAAGTGAATGCATCGGGAAGTTCGATTCTGGTGTAGTATTGTGCAACATGGATTAGTACTTCTACGACGTCTTTACATAAGCAAAGAGGAGCGTGTGTCTCACAGCTAAATTTACAGGATAATGAATCTCTATTCGCGGGTGATAAAATAATCCATACTTTTACCAAACTAACACAGGCTAGGCTAGATATGTAATTTGCAATCATTTCGTTGAGTATATAAGCAAGTACAAGTACAATATAGTATAATTCCATAACAAAGGGGAGGGAACCATAGGTAATCAATGTAAATGAGACAGTTATGTGATAAACATGTAATGCAATGCAACAATTCGCTTACTTCAGAAATGAACTTAATATCTCATTCAATCGAGATATATAACATATTTATGTTGTATATCTCTATTTCTCATTCAGAATTATTATTGATGTGCTAGCTTGAGTGAAAATGTCATTTCCATTTTGGAGAAGTTGGAATGCATCAGATGTCGAAATCGCAACTCTGGGCATGACATGATTTTTATTGGCTTTGTAAGCGATATGAAAACATATAAGGCTAGAATGGTGCAGCACAGATGACAGATGAAAATGATTATAATTTGATCACATATCATTCTCGAAATATCCTTAGGTTGAGTAGAGCTGCATAAAATACGAATCTACAATGAATAAACATAAACCATTGCTTCGTTTTCGTTGACTGTGATGTGATGATGTTATTTGCATTTCCTACTGAAAGACGGGCTTTATAAATTGTGCTGTTACTGCCAGTGAACATAAAAAGAAAATTAAATTAACATTTATTTCACTGCGTATCTGTCAGTCTTTGTCGTCGTGAGAGGGAAGGAATCTATTATTGAACTGAGTGTACTGCACTTGCATTGCATTGCATAATAGTTTTGTTTTCCAGGAATTTTATTAGGTCGTAAGGATGACATGAAGTAGACATATAATTTAACAGAAAGACGCATCAATAGACAAAAGTTAACGTGTGTAAGCATTTAAGTTTAAGTAGGTGCTTTGGTTTTGTTTTTGTAAAATTGAAGAGACTGGTAATAATAGGAACAGATAACAGATGCCATAATACACGACTCAGCTTATATATAAGTGAAGCAATCAAAAATGGCATCTGTGAATTCCGTTAAAGAATCATCTATACAAGACTCAATTATTTAGTCTCTAGTTGAGCTGATTACTTTACTCCAGCAATAAATTCCTGTTTTGTGGATATCATGCCAATGCATATGATGGCCAGAAATGGAACAATTCTGGGTGAAAATTTTGTGAGTTAAATGCACGAACATTTGCCTTGCACTAAATGTTGTTTAATATAAAAAGGGATTCACAAAACAATATACAGATTCTGGAAAGATGTCGTCTATATTTTTTGTTTGTGAAAACTTTCACTTTCAAAGAATAGCCGTGGCCTGAATATTTTTAGGTCATTAAATACATTCACAACTTCCCTCGCCGGTTAACAGACTTAAAAATCTTTGGGGGGACAAACCAGAATAAGTGGCCTCAACTTGCCCCGAGATGACAAATAAGCAGAGATATAATGCTGCTCATAAAATTTGTTATTGCCACTATTTACGTATATATATAACGATGCGATAAGTGAGGGGGCGACTGAAAGGAGAAAGTCTAAAAATACAGTTTTTTTTACCTTGGACAGTGTTGATGTTGAAATCGAGATCGTCCTCTTGTCATATACGGAAGTAAACAAAATTTGCTTACAAATGCCAATCCAGTATCAGTTTGAATCACATAATCACACAGCTTTATTTGCACATGACGCAATTAGTAGGTTATTGAACACGGTAATTTTTAATTGCAATAGAAAGATCTGCATAATATGAAATACCAATTATAACGTGACTATACATATATACATTCTTTTGATATAATATTCGTCAGGGCTGAATCAGAATCGCGCTACTTCAATATAAGTTTAGTGTTACTTTGTTCACACGTTTAATTAAATTTCATACATTTTTTGGCACGTGACTGCCATAGGATCGCTTGATTTTTTTAAAAAATATTGTCATTTGTATCCAATTAAGGATTGGCAAAGTAATTTATGTTAACCTTCATCAAACAAGTTTACTAATAACAAACTATAGGAAAACCAGCAAAATTAACTACTTGCACCACGTCTGGAATTGATCTTTATTGACAATATTGACACGCATCAGTAGTATTCAGTAGTTGTTTTTAAAGTTTTTGTTGCTTTTCAATTTCCCTAGTAAACATAAATAATTACGTTTCTTCTTACTGTAAGTTATTTGCCTTCAAACAAGGGCACGTCACCTTAAATTGGATTTGCTGACATTAAACACGAGTTTGAACCAGACACCGAAATTTTTGCACAACAGCGTCCGTCTGCAAAATATTTTATCCTCGTTCTTTGGAGTCACGTTTTTGTTCCACTTGCCTTTTTTTTTCCTCGTGCAATGTTGCATAAATAGCGAACAGTTAGCCAGTGACGTGTTTTCGAGTAAGAGTTATGGTACATATATAACTTTTTTATATTCATATCTTATTCTCATAAATGGTTATAAACGGATGTGCTGTAATTATTTTAAGTAGGAAATTGTAAGCCCATGATTTATTTGTGAGTAAGCTGTTGGCGGTTACTGAAGGGAAACGATTACGCATATAAGTGGAAGTAAAATATGGGAGCTTCCAACATCAGCTAGTCATTTCAATAGTTTCTTAATTACAACAGAACTTGAGAATGATTCACCCATGTGATGATGAATGATTGCGTGCTTCATAGATTTCACAACTACACTTTTACTTATATTTATAAGTAAAAGGGGAATTGAAATCACAATGCTAGAGATTTTCAACATGAATGAATTTTTTATACCGTGAGACCAAGGAAAGGGTTCGTTGAGTTCTTCTTATAGATGTAGTTTTAAGTCATGAATAAGTCATTTCTCTTTCACAAGTTGGTCACGTTTCCAATGTTGTATTGCAAAGCAGCTTATAATTAGTGAAATAGTCTGGAAAAAATATTGCTGAGCCGGAAAAAGAAAATGATGGGCTTGAAGCTGAATCTGAGTTGGCAAAAACAACATTATTTATTTATGTATTGATAGGATGTCTGAAAGGATGAGTCTAAAGTAGTTGTAAAATAAACAAAATTACTGTGGAAAAGGCTAAGAAGGCGTCTTTATCTCATTCTTGCATTCATCCACTCCCTCACGTGGTTTAACCTTTCTCCAATTCAATACATATACAAAAGATCAAGGATTTATGGCCCATGGGACATACATCATTTCACTTTCGTTTTTGGCGTGTCTCACGCAAAAAACGTTTTATGTTTACGTAGGGACACTCTGCTGCATAATGTAATTTCATTTAATATTGACAATGACATGAAATGTGCATGTGCTACAGTGATGGCAATATGGTTCTTGTTAACTCTTCTTGAGTCTTGAGAGATTAAACTCACGTGCAGCAACTTTATGCCACTAGCATACATACATCTGCTTTTGAATTTATTGTAGGACTGATACTCTTCGCAGTTCTAGACGATGGCATATGGAATGGTGTAATGAATGTCAAAAGGTTAGAGAAAGTTTTTTCCTTGAAATAAAATATATTTGAAATATATATTATATAAATGACAACATTTCACGGTGAATTATATAACCTGTAATCATTCTTTGTAAATGCCATTTAAAAGCATTATATGATCATTCTGTACAGTTTGCCGCCTAGCTTTTTCGCTCTTTGACTGCCAATGTCAACCCAATTTTAGGTTCAGACACATATATTTTCATCCCTCGTCCCCAATTACCAGATATGACTTTCGGTTGTACTTGAATGAATTATTACTAAAGAATTTATAAAATGATAAAATCGATTTAGGTGATTGCAAAGCAAACATATACACATAAAAATATGGTGAAATGTTGAATACTTCAGGTGCTTAACCATTGATTGCTGCTCTTCTAGTGCTCACGCGCTCGTGCCCCTGAAAAAATTATGTTGCATTAAAAGGTGCATTGTAATCTTTGTAATTTCTCAGCTCAGGACCAAGATTGATAAATACTTACATGTTGGTTTATGGGGCTTTGCTACAATGTGTAGATTCTTCATTTGGAAGGGTTGGATATTGGACAATGAACCCATACTTATAACCCTGAAAAATTCGGAAGTGTGTGAATTGAAAAGAAAAGCAAGAACACCGATAAACTGAAACACTAAATACTGCTGCAGTTTTATCAACTTACTCACAGCTAGGATTAAATCATCCATAGCTCTCTCGATAATTGGTACGAAGGGCTTAGCGAGCGTATCTATCCAGTAGGAATGTTGGCTGCAGACATAAATGGATTGAAAGTGTTTGGTTTTAATAATAATTTAGCATCAGAAAGTTTTATCACTATGCATGGCTATACAAAAAGCAATAATATTTAATGGCTTAACAAAAACACCACCTCCATTGTTTCCTCCGGGCAATTCCCATGCAGCTGGAGCCTCGATTTGTTTCGCGTTCATTGAAGGTTACATTCAGTAAGAGGCCCAATATTAACGTACCAGAAGGCTGACTCAAGAGACGCAATAAGTTCCTATCGGATTTTGGAAAGTGCTGCCAAAGGGTTAATTATTTCTACATTAAAGCTATAGCTCCCTTTTGGTAAGACTTAGCCAAACTTTTAAGATTCTGGATAAGGTGAGTAACTTCCTCAGCACGGTTTGCAAACTTCAAAACCTCAACGCGATGAAGTACTGCCTTGTTTCCACCATGGAATATAACGAAAATATTTACAGTCCCTTCCTATTTCAGGGTACGAACAAAACTTTCCTCAACTATAGTGCTAGGGGCTAATGCCAAACCCACGAGGCTTAAAGTTCAGCGTTTTGGATCATCTTGAGAGTTCAATAGAAATTTTATTTCTGTTAGGATATGAATTACCGTCGAATGGAATGGTGAGGAATATGGAACGCGGATACAGGAATGCCAAAATTCTCCGCAACAAATAACTTTCCAGATGTAATCGATTTTCAATTGGTAAATTACTGAAGAATATTGCTTCAAGTTCATCTGCATCATTTTAATTCAAAGATAAAAATGAAGTGGCTTTGGTTCACTTTGTATACAATTTAATATATAGTTGATGATACTAATTATGTTGTCTGATTGGGATCAGCCCACATAAATCAACCAGATGAAATTGAAGTTGTAAAATGGAAACTTTAAGCATGAAACAGGCGCATAGATGATACTGATGGAATGTCCAATTTTGAATCTTTAGTATAAAGCGTTACATTTACTTGTTTATAAAGTGTATTTGTTGGTATTAATAGAGTTAATCCTCCTTTTGAGGAGATTCCACAAGGAAATTTCAAACTGCTAAGCTGAGTTTGCATAGTCATAATCTGTGGGATCAAGTTCAAGCTCACAGACGCATATTATTATTATTTAAGTTTACACACAATTAGACATAATACATACATGAAAGTAGGAAAAAGAGGGAAGCCCTAAGAGCATTGTTCCTATTTTGGAAATGCCTAGCGTTTCCTACCAATATTTAGCATATATATAACATTTAATACACAACTTCAATTAACATACAATGAAGAATTTTAAACCAAACTGGCTAACCTTTACAAAACACTTTCTTTTACTTTCTTGTATCCATAAAGTCACGTTTATTGAATATATTTTGCTTCACGTGTTTTTCAAATTAAAACACTTCTTACCCAATTAACCGTGATTATTGCATAAGCTGTTCAAAGTGTTTGTTGTTTTACATAGTGAAGGTTAATAAGTGGAATATAAACAAGTGCTTATTCTTATGCATCATTATCTTGCACGTTCTTTGAAAGCACGCATTGATATTTCAAGAATCCTTCCCCATCATCAAAACGAATATATGGTATGAATGAGAAAAACCAGACTTGATTATAAACTCATTACCAAATTCGATATTCCCGAGTGTAAATGAATTGAGTTCCCTTCCAAATCCAGTATTTTGTATGAATTAATATTCAAGAACTTTTGAAGCCGAATAAATTTTAAGAACATTGAGAAAATTCTTTAAATTGGTTTAATATGATATATTTAAAACTAATAATTATGTACATTTCTATTAAGTATTTATGTATAATGTATAAGTCTTCTTCTACTCCATTAAGTAATGTCTCAGAGTTCCCCACTTACATATAGATTCGTTCTTATAATTACAAATTAGTTAAGTTATACAGCATAACAAGAGTTCAATGATAACTGTTTTATATAGTACATAATTCTTTCATTAAAATCCCAAGGCACAAAACTTCTATGATCAAATCACACTGCTAAATTTTCATATTCATTTCGTGGTTCATAGTTTGAGGTGAGTTGAGATCCCTACTAATAAACTCTAAATTATCATGTAAATCTTTACATTCTCATTTCCAAATTTCCATCACGATTCCCACAAGAGTGAGGGAACACCCCAAATGCGGAGTTTGGCTAAGCCACCGTCAGGATAGATGGTGACACGAACGTGTGTCATGGGACCAATTTTTTCTAATGAGGAGCTGTCAAACGTGTGGTTTCTGTCGGGTTCCAACTGGAAATCAAAAGAGAGAAGTGTACACTTCATGTGAAATATTAAAACAAGCCCTTTTATAGTATTGAAGTATGTGTAGGCATCCAAATTCTCATAATTTTCTAAATATCCTTATTTAGTTAGAATTTCCTTTGGATAGAATAGACCAACGATAGGCTCTTCATTACTGAACTCAAGAGCTGTATCTAATATTATTATTATAAAACGTTTGATGGTCTTTCACTAGAAATTCTGAATTCATAGTCACTCCTAGTATGTGGGATGATAAGAAATTTTGCTCACTCGCCGGCATAAATCGGCTTACATTACTTCACAATTCTACCAAAAACCCAAGTGGGTGGTGTGCACGAATTTGCATACTTTCAGAATAATTATCAAAGCTTATCCAGGCTATATAATTACTCGGTAACTGATTTTTCCCACTGGAACTATATATCTTCTATTGCACACAAAAGGGACAAGAAACCTAATAATGAATGTTACACGATGACCTAAAGGGGGTTGCTTTAGTGTTTTTTGGCAGAATTAGTATATGAGTATATAAAGGTAATACGGAGCCAAAAGGCGAAATTTAATTTTTCCCAGGGAAAAAAGTGCATATCAACTCTTTCAACTTTTGTTTTAAAGCATTTAATTTAATGGAACCATACCATCGTCATGTTCAAGAGACTTTTCCAAGGCGAGTTCTTTTGTTGTTCAAAGCCTGCACCGATGCAAGCTATTTCATCTTGGGTTTCCTCATCATCTTGGTTTACAAAGCAGCCCTCAACTTTGCAAGCGTATGGATAGTTTCCCTGCAAAAAAATACATAGAACATCATTCATTACTAAAAAATATGTTTGCGAACAACTGAGCTGAATGAGCTCAGGAAATTATGGGGAGATTTTGTTGACTTTGAGGCTTTCAGAAATAAAAGAACTAATTCCGTCCATGAATTCATATGATGATGCACGGGTGACGAAACCATTTCATACAACTTATAGTTCTCTGCATTTTAGATTTATAGGTAAACACACGTGCGCCTACTAACAACAACAAAAAAGTTAATTTGTTGAACTGAAAATTGGGTATAGAAAAGAGAAAGAATACGACAAAACAGGACAAGGAAAACCGCATACATACATACATGCATGTCAAGTTCAGTACAAGTGCCCTTCACTAATTGTCTAAAAATGTCTCTTTTTGACAGGACCAAATAGATCGATCGATAACCACAACCAAACCACATTGAGATGTGTATAAAAATGAAAACTTCTGTCTCATGAGACTACCTCCTGTTTTCCACTGAAAATGAACGGTATTATTTTTGTCCTTTAATCACTCACTTTGAAAGTTGCAGTGTCCACATCAACACGGTGAACTGAGCCCGGTACCCCAAGTCGGAAAGCTGCCCACTCAAACCCATACAAGTCCAGGTTTCCATTGTCGTCAACTACAAATAATACAAACAACGGGATGTTGATGTTGAAGTTGAACTTGTGAGGTAACATAAGGGAAGTGAAGGTATTTAGGTATAAGTCATTGACAGGCTATTTTTGTCAGTAGAGCTACATCAAAGGGAACATTACGTGTTTCCATTCAGCCGTAAGGTCATCAATTAATTTATATAATTGGAGGCTTGTGTGTAACCTTCTTACTGCGAGAAAAATGCATGGTTCGTGTAAGAAAAATGTAACGTTTTTCTCCCATCGACTAATTTACAATACTGCCAACGGATAGTATACTATACATTCGTTAGCTTTTCTTCTTTTCTGTAAGTTGTAAAAACTGCAATGTAGATGTTTCATAAAAGAAGATGGATTATTGTTACGTGAATTTCTAGGGAATTGCCTTGATAGAGGATTATGTTCTCCTCACAAAATTAATTAGCTAATTTCACTGACCAAAGTCAAAAGCAAATCCATGGATTTGGTCTTATTCATTTCGTTGAAACAAATGATTCCCTGATTGAAGGTTAGCAATAGACTTGCTTGAGCTTCTCCGCAGTTTTTACACAACGGGCTTTTTATTCGAGTGTGATAAAATGAAGATAACAAACATGGAACTAATTTCTTTAACGCCATTTTCAAAAAAATACTGTTGTAATAAAATCCGTCTACTGAACTGTGTGTCTATAAGGATGAACTATGCGTGTGACCTAAGTAAATAATACGTTGTATTCATTCCTTTCTCTAACTTTAGCTTTCCTATTAATTCTTGGAATGAAAAATATTAATCATTTTGTGTCTTAGTATTTACAAAGTTTCCTCATCTCTTTCGTCCTCCTGTCGCCCATCTTATCTCATTTTAAGGCTGAACAAATAACAAAACTACTTCCTACTTGAACTTTGTCAATTTGAACTACTACGGTTCAGTCTGCTTCATGTTTGTCCTTCGGGCAGAAATGGTAAATGAAAAAGTGGTAATCTCTCTCATCATGAGTTTTCATGAGATTCCTCGCCTCAGTATCTCAGCTCAGATTTGGTAAGTGACTACCAATCTTGTATGGGTAAGGGATAGTGAGAGTGTCACTCAAATATTTAACACTTGAAAATGATGAAAGTCAGCCGAAAAGGTAGAAAGAGAAACCAGTGTGAAATCAAATTCACACATATTGACATTTCGGACTAGACGACGTTCTCAAAGGAGAAGCGTTAGAAACTACGAGCTATAATATAGCTATATATAATGACTGATGTGTTGTATAAACAGTAAGCTTATATTATTTTTACCAGCAAGTGCCTCCGGTCTTTGAAGTTTCCTTGCTGTTTCCCATCCGTCACTAAGGTTCCTCGTTTTACCATCCAGGATCAAGTTACGTGGATGTCCATAATGAGCATCTGAGAGTCCAATGCAGTAACCACCGTTTTTCATTGCCAACAGGTCTATGAAACCGTTCTAACAAGAAGAAGTAAGCAAAACATAAATAAAACGTATTCTTGGAAGAAGCTATAACAATCGTAATCAGGTTAGGGATGTACTATCTTTCGCGATGGGATGATTTTCTCCTACACAACAGGATTTAGTTTATTTGATACCTAACTGAACCATTAAAAAGTTACGTAATATCATGTTTACTCTAGAAGAGCAGAGACATAGCTTTGATCATTAAATTCGTTTTTATATTTCCGTACAAAACCCGTGAATATGATCTCAGGGTTGTATTAGGTAGAATTTAATTTCGTAGCTAAAAAATATAAACGAAAACAGGCTTTTTGAGTTGTGACTTGGCGAAAACGAAAAAAAGTTCAATGAGTCCACTTAATGTAAGTACTAGAATAAAAAATGGGCTCTTGTTTTTTTTACCTTCACCTTAGCTTAGCTTGTACAAACTCAAGGTTTCATCACATATCTCACCACGCTTTTAAGACTGACTCATTATTCAAATGCATTAAATGTAATATGAGCATATGAAATCTCGTTTCAAGAAGAGCCCATTTTGTCAATCTTATTATTACCTATATAAATATTGAATATTGAATATGGAGTATTTTACTTGCTTCCTACTATCCGAATACATAACATTCTAAAAAAGGAGCTCTATGTAAAAATTCAATCCAAAGCAGATGCGGCGACGGATTTCGGTGTAAAAAGGCTTTCACCGAAAATTGAAACTAGTAAATATATGATCAGAACAAAATGCTTTTTTTTGTTTACGTAAGAGTTGAGAAAAGTAGTGTTTTCCCTTCATAAAATTGGATCTATAGTATTGGATTTTTTTTATCTCCGTATGCACGAGAGCAGGCTCCCAAAAATTGCATTTGAGGAAGAGACAAGAAGCCGTTCCTCCACGTATTTTATGTGAGCTTAAGGTTGCTCACGTTTCAAAGCTCTAAGCACGTATCAATATCTACATGCTCACCTGATCCGGTGAAATGCTCAAAATATCTTGAACATTTTTTTCCACACGACCAAATATTCTCAACCTTGCCACTCCACCGTCAGGAAAGTAATTGAGTCGAACGTGCGTCCAAATTTCACGATTTTCAACGCTCATATAGTTGTGACAAGTATCGGCGTAGCCTGCCCCAAGTCTCGTTTTGCCCACCAACGTTGTCCATTTCTGTGAGAGGGTCACACGCAACAAAAAAAAACATGTAGGTACATAAGTAATATTTTATTAATTTGAGCTAAATCGTTAAACCAAGAATATACTCTGCTATTTGCTTTCTAATAAGAGAAAGACATTGAAGGGAGGCCTAATAAAGACTAGGATTTTTTTCCAATTTATTTACTGCAAATGAAAAGGGGCAAAACGGAATCTCAAAACAAAGTTGTAAAGGAAAATGTAATGTGAGCCCGTAGCCTTTTTACTCCTTTTTGGTGGATGGATACAAACCACGCAATTTTCTTTTTTAAGGTTACGAGATGGAATTTCGTGTGGTCTTTTCTCTTTTTTTTTCTTTTTCTAAGCTCACCTGAGAATTGATGCGCTCAACCTTTTTCATATCTTCACCAGATGCAGCTTGGCCGCATACGCCTTTCCGAGATGGAATTAGGTCTTCTTCTGAAAGAACATGAAAGAAAGAATGTATAAAATATGTATGTACATTATGGGAAACATATTAACATGTGTTCTGGAAGACAAAAAATGTCCTTGTCACAGACACACATTTATAATACAAATTTGAATTGGGAAATAAATGTAACGATGTAAGCATCCCATAACGTTCCTTTCAGCAGTATTCAAGGCTGTGTGTTGGTTATGAAATGCCTCATTTTTCATCTACTCAAAAACGAGGAATTTTCCCAATAACATGAGATGAAAGAAAGCAGGGAAATGCGTCAAATGAATATTTGCCAATGAGAATGTCTGTGAAGAAGACCAGCGTGTGGGATGAATGGGATGGAAATGAAAAGAAAGAATGCTAATTTTATTGTTTTTCCACTAACCAGATGAAGACAATCGGGCCGCTTGGATGGAGACGCAAGGCGTGAAGTTCCCGGTGAAGAAGGAGGTATCACATTCAAACCCATAAATTACTGACGGACACTTCAACTTGATGATACAATAGTCCTGGCCTGGAATCCTTTTCCTTCTTGTTTCCCAACCGTCCATCCATTTCCCTTCGGGCGTGTAGACTCCCTCCTTCCATTCTGGTTCGGTGTCCTGATAAATTCCATATAAAGCATTGTTTTTAAACTTTGTAAATAACACGATGCATGCATTTGGCTTTGCAATTGTTAAATTTAAATTTACTGCTACCATTTAGAACGCAATTTTGAAAACCAAATAATTTGTAATAAAAACTTTTCAAAAGTCTCGAATTGAAAATATATAGGTACAATATTAATTTGCAGTAGAAGTAAAGTTTTAAGAGCAATGGTTACGATTTAATCATTGATTCCGTAACAAAGAGATTATCAAAAAGAGTCTTCCATTAAACTTTAAAACTTCTTTCTGAAGAAACGGCAGGTGTCAGCCTTTTAACTTTTGTGTGTAAACCTTATGAACTTCATAGCCTTAAGGTCATCAGATACTTTCATTACAGAGTTGGTACCATGTTCTTCTTTGATTACCCCATAAACCCAATCTGGATACATTATTTCAAGAAGTTTCAAGACTTTTCCAGCTTTCTACCCAAAACACTTCCGTCATTAAAATAAAAGTTTCTCGGTCCAAAGCGATTATGTAATGACAATAAGTAGGCGTATGAACGTGGCTTCAAGAAATACACACATCGAATCCTGATGAAGGCTTCTTTGCCCAACATATGCTAAAAACTGCTAACCTTGCTTCCTTAGTCTTTCATCACCCCATTTGGGCCTATCATTATGATTTCGTTACAATTAAAATAATTGAACATGGTTATATAAGAGAGGTCATTTGAATGTGAATGTGTATTTCCAAGAGATATACCTCGCAATTCTAGAAGAAACGTTATTAGCAAAAAATAACAACTTTTTGTACCTTGAGGAGATTTTCAGCCTCCGCAAAAAAGTCATCTGTGGCAAACAGGATGCTCGAGCCACGGCTTAGATTGTTCATTCGGGTGAACTGAAGAGAAGGGCAACTTGAAACTTTTGTTGTTGGACGGAGAGACATTTTTTAATTTGTTTTCAAATTCGAAATCACTTTTAAAATAAAAAAAGTAATGATATTGCTTTTCTCAAAATCAGTAATCACTTTTCCAGTGAAAAAACAATTGACGTAGTTTATTATTAACCAGTGAAGAAAATGATTTGATGTTGATATGAAGATGATGAAGATGATAGTGAATAAGTACGCCTCAAGTTAAGACGGTATTTAAAGGAAATCATTAAAAGCCGTTTTCATCTATTGAAAACCATTTTTATTGCTATTACCACACACAATAAATCTGCTGTTACATAAAATCACATGTACAAAGGTGACTTTCGTACATTCTCTTTCATGATCAACTTTTAGAAAATATAATATAATCAGTCCTCATTTCATTTATTCTTCGTTACATAAAAAAACCTTTTGCGTCAGCAATTTGCCGCATGGAGGAAAGTACAGGTGAAAAATTGCAACACGACAATAATTAAGTATTTCTCTGCTAATAATGATCTGTTACTAATCTACTATATATACATACATGCATTTAATCTTTCAATTAATACAAACATTATGTACTATATAAGTATTACTTACATCAAGATATTAAATTAGAAAAAATGTGGAGACAAGACCAGGTGCAACTGAATATACGACATCATTATCCTCATTTCATACATTTAATATGTCCACGTTCTCGTTTTCTGTTCGTTAATGATCAAGTGATAGCTGCCTGATGGAAAATCACCTGCTTTTAGAACACTAAACTTGGTTTGAATCAGTCTCTCCAGTTTTTACTGGTTCTTCATCCGGATGAATCTACTTTCATCTGAGTGAACACATGTTATATCCTTTCAAATCTTTATTAGCTAGAAGAAATATCTTTATGGATGAAAAACTTGATTGATTGAAATTGAAAGTGAATCTCATTCAAATGGTCGTTATGTATTCATTCATAATAATACTAATGTTCTTGAGAGCCCATATATTTATTATGTATAAAGTGTATATCATATATAGACATAAAAATAGATAGAGAAAAACACCACGTCACAAGCATATTCATTCATTCATGCAGATCATGAAAATGTCACATCATGCTTGGCTAGCCCTTACCTAACATTATTTGTTGCAACTTGTCAGATTAATTAAGTTGGATTTTATTGGTTCGATACAACTGCTGGATAGATAATGATAAATTTGCTACTTTATCATCCTCCTAGAATCTAGTTAATCTTCATAATCTAATTCTTCTGAGAATACATAGATTTTGGATATTATGCTATATCGAAAAAAGATACATACATACATGTAGTGACTTGACGTAGTGCTTACTGCTTACTCTCGTGTAGCTTCCTATTTCTTCTATAGCTGCAAATGGAATTTCGTTCTTTTATAAGGATCAGATAGTTAACCAGCGATATAAAAATGAAGATTTTTCTTTCAATACATTATGATTAGCATATCCCTATATGTCATTATTTACCAGAACATCCAATAAATCCCAAGATTACACGATAAGAAATAAGAAAACCTAGAAAAGTTGGTACAGTGAATGGTAAGTGACAAGTGACAATGCAATAATAAATTATTATTATTTCAGCAAAAAGTTGTTCTCGGTAAATACGAATCTAAGACAAGCACATGAAGCTAAGAGCGTCATTTATTCTCCGAATGAATCTCGAAACTGTCAGTTTAAGCAGAAAACGTGGAGGGATTCGGGGAAATTTATTTTATTTACAAATTTATGCTTACACCAATATCCACCGTATGCTTTCAATTTCATCTGGAAACTCTTCTACTCCTACTGTATTCAGTGCTCAGCACTACCTAGGAGCTTTAAAACTTCAGTAAATGTTTCAAAATTACACACACGTTTAAAGCACACATATATCTTAATATATACATGCCTGCATGACAAAGTTCTGCGCCACAGGTACAACTTTTTTTTCTGTGTTAAAGCATTCTGAAACTCCAAATACTTTGTCAGAAAATGTACGTTATACATACGTATTTTAAATCTACTAAAACCTGTTATTTTCCACAAATAGATGGCTATAATGTGCGTCGTTAATGTTGTGAATTGATATTCACGTCCAGTCCGCCCCAACATAACACTCCCAATTTTTACTGTTCCATCGTAATCAAAAGCTCACGTTTCGTTCTGAATGTTTAATTAATTTCGGAATCTTCTTAACCTTTTACACCTGCTCCTCCACCGAATTCTTTTTAAAAGCAAGAAATGAAGTGGGGAACAACTTTTTGGTTGGGACTCCGTTAATCATCGTGATAATGTGTGAACTTGAGCTCGAATCACGTACAACCACAACACTCAGCTCTTGATGACAATGACCTTCACTGTTCTCTTCCATGACATTCAGCATATTCCCAGTAACGTTTATGTTACCACAGTCATAACCATTTGAGAGACTTGGACTAGTCTCACCATCATAACTTGGGAACAATACATTATTATTGGGTCTCGGATAGTTATCATGGTTGGGAGTGTTATTATTATTGTTAGAGTTGGTGGCAGTCGTGTTAGTGAACTGCCTAGTGACCAAAGATGAACTCCCTGAATTATCCTGAGACACATCTTCTCCGTTATTACCACCAACAGCAGTACCAACACCACCGCCGGTTCTCCTCGTATTCTGGAATGACTCGCCATTCTTCCCGTTTTTCCCTGATGAGATCCTCCCAAAGGTGCAAATCGCGTAGTGACACAAACTTGTAAAATCCTCTCGGTATCTGGCAGTGAAAAAGATGTAGATAAAGGGATTGTAAGCGATGGAAGATTTTGCGAGGATAACGGGAAGCGGTGTGGCCCAAATCGGAAGTATCACTTCGTCTCGGAACGTTGTCAAAAGGGAAACTACCGTATAGGGGCCCCATCCAATGATGAATCCCAGAGATACCATTCCACTAATCTGTATAACAAAAGGATAAAAGAAAACTGAGTATGCTAATCTTTTTATCATCTTTTAAAACTTTCTTACTTTTACGTGAGTTTAGCCTACCATTTAACTTTTCATGAAAACGCTTAACCTACGTGAAAGTTTTTTTTGTCTTTATGCAAAGTAAACCGACTGTCTGCTTCTGTTGGTTATTTAATTCTTGATTTTAATTCTTTCATGTATTTTCATCCGCATCTTAATTAAATTTTACATGGGAATACGACATCTTTAGGCAGCTGTCGACGTGTCACTAAACAAAGTTGGTGATGAAGTGGTATATGAGACTTAGACAATATTTAAGCTTCAATGAACAACAATATATGCTATATAGATGTATATGTAAATATTTGCTAAAACGGCGAGACAGTCTGTGTCCTTCCAGCAAAGACAATGAAAGTGGTGAGATCAATATCAACATCAACCTACCTAATTTGTCAAGGCTCAGCTCATGAGTTGATGATATAGTGGTGTTGTGGAGCTTCTTTGTTTACTCTTCTTATGTCATCTCTTATTAAGAAATATGGTAAGTAGTTTTGGAAGGAAGTTAAATCGATGGAAAAAGTTACCTAATTGCCTTAAAACTCCCAACTTTGCTTTTCATGAAACGAAAAGGGAGGAGCAAAGAATGAAATGGTGCAGTACAATTTGTACCTGTATCTGACATGTTATTAGCTACCAAATAAAAACTATGCAAAGTGATATGCAGGGTACACCACACTGGTAATATTTTTTTTAGTTGAGGATTTGGAGAAAAAACCGGCTGTATATTCTCCTGGTGTTTTTTATATGAAGCGTAAAGGATCAATTTCACTCGCTCCCGGGAAATTTTTCTTTTTGTTTGACATTTAAGAAAACTTAAAGGGAATTATATTTTGGATCGCTTAAAAATAAACTTTTAATAGAAGATGCCTGGTCTTGATCAGACCATTGAGACATAATTTCCGGCATAAGCCAATTATATTTGACCTTCAGCAGTTCAGTGGCCAAGTCAAACACACAAAGCTGAGAACCTTTTCTCCAATTACAAATGACGTCGCATTTTTATATCGCGAACACCAGAAAAAGCTCAAAGTTCTGGTTTCCTTTTGATTTGCCGTTTTATTGCAACAATACATGAAAATATAGAGCATTATTATTATTACTCACCCAAGTTAGTTGGAGATCAGAACCTTTCATATTCCGCTTGTTGACTCCATTGCTTCGCACGAGCGCATCGGATTGCTTAACAAGCAGAATGATTCGGCAATAGCAGAAGAGGATGGTGAGCAGTGGGAGAAACACGCAAAAGATGGTGACCAGAATCATATAAATTTTGCTTGCTGAAATGAAACAACCAGAAGCGGAAAGTGTTAATAAAATAAATTAATCTATGTTTCAAAAGTATAATGAGGTATAAATGAGTATAATATATGGTATGCTCCGGCCAAAGCCTTGATAATATAGTAGCCTTGAGCTTCCAGTTTTTACAATCATAAATCCCTATATTTTTAGCATACCTTCATTGTGTTCTTTCCTATGAATTTTTAATTATCATGAAAGTAAAAGGGTGGTTAATCGTGGGTAAAATACACATATGCTCATCTGCTGGTTCTCATCCTCTCCTTTTGGTTGTTTTCTGAATAGGTTTTCCGTAATATGTTCACTTTACTGTTTAAGACCCATTTTAAATTTATTGCAAAATCTATTGCTCCAGGTTTCTACATTTGCTCATCAAATTATTCCTCTATATATATTTCGGTTTTTCCTGAAGGCGATGCATAGTTGATCGTTTGATCTTGCCCTTTCATATCTCAATACTTCATTACTCAGAGGAAATAAAGAGCCCACACTTTGGAATTTGAGTTGTATGAATAAACAATTGTGATTATGCAAATATTCTGCCATCTCCATTTATTTTGCATTAGTTTTCCTACCTAGGTTTCCAGCAACCCAGTCCAGTGTACAGGAAAGTCCAAAGGGTTCCAGTCCATAATTTCCGAACCCAATTAATGGAGGAAGCGCCCATAGGAAGGAAAACATATATCCCCAAGCAATCATTTTGCATGATGTCCAGCAAGTGATTTGGTTCCCTAAGGTAAACAGTTGCACAACAAACCGTATTTCTTTATGTAATTCGCTAGATACATTGACCGTTACAGCATTGACGCATGTTGGACGTTACATCATCATTAAAGCAATATTTAATTAAGCCTTTGACTATTTACAGAAGAATAACAAAAGAATCTACAGTCAACTATGAGAGCATGAAACATTTTACAAAAGCTGACATCCGAAACTTATGAAATGTGAAAACTGGAGAAAAGCGTTGGGAACAAAAACAAGTCGAAGTTATAAATCAATTGAATCTGATCAGATGAACTCTAGGAAATTGGTCGCTGAAAGATTTACCTATCGCAATGCTAACATTGAGCAGTGATCATAGGCGGCAAACTAAATCTTTAAACAATGGGCCGTCCAAAAATTATGGTAAATCGAAAAGGACTTAACCATGGGTGGACAGTCCAACTTTTTAAAAATGATAGTTAGTCTTTAAATAATATATTAACTCCGCCGAGAATCACCCATCTCTCGTTTTTGTTGAAAACTAAGCAAAACACATAAAAATGAACAGCCCATGACGTAATTTTTTCGAAATTTATGTCAATTTTCTTTTGTACATAACTCCTGGTCGCCTGAAAATTACTCCTCAGTTTTTTTTGAGTGGGTTCTTAACGGCTTGAAGGATTTTATTCAATCATAAAAAGGAGTAAATTTTCAGGCGACTTGCCGTTAAAACTTGTTGAAGTTTACATTGGTAACGGCCAAAAATTTCGAAATTTCAAATTTTCAATTTTTTGGCATGTGTATCAATATTATTCATAACGTTTTGGAATAGCCAAGTTGTCTAATACTTTTTAGTTTTCATGTAAATAATTATTTTATGTTACATCATAAATTTGAAAAACTACTATATTTAAGTGAAAACTACAAATTTCAAAAAACTAAAAGCGCTTTGTTTTTCTCCGTTAAAAACTGTATTTATCTGCATATGAAACTCCCGAATCAAAATTTTGTCAGCGACCAATAATCTAGAGTTCATACGATCAGACTCAATTAAATATTAAATTTGGCATTTCTAGAGTTGTTTACAAAATAACGTGGCACAACACAACACAAAAGCTTCTTAAAAACACGGCCTAGGCATAGCCTTGGGAATGGCAAAAGAAAAGAGTGAGTGAAGAAGAGAGAAGAATTTATTGTGCATGAAGGTGTGTGTAAGATTGACAGAGAAAGCAGTAAGCAGAACTCAAGTGGAAAAGATATTACACGGGATATCGACTGAAAAACTGAGTGTGTATCATAAGAAATATATGGCGCATTAGTGTGTATGACACACATTTCTTTTTCTCTCTTGAGAGGAGAAGAAGATTCACAATACATATTACCACTCCTTCAAAAATTTCAATGGAAGTTCCACCGACATTGACTTCCAACACTTTTCTTGGAAGTTCTGCTACCGACAACAAGCTGCAAGTGACGACGAGAGATCTTTCAACTTTTCAATGGGCTTATTTAGGATGAGATACTTGAATATAAATACGTAATGCCGATCATATTGTGATGAAATTCATATTTTCATTTATTTAAGAGGATTTCAAAAATATTTAATGTGCAAGTTATAGTGTAGTAGTAGTAAGTTCAGTACTGCAATATCTAATACATAATACAATATTCTTGATTGTCAAGCTCAATCCATGAAGAGTTTTACAAATCGTTGAAATATGTAGTTAAATCAAGAGAGCTTGTCATTATGTGATTTTCAAGACCCACTTCCTCCTCGTTGTCAGAGTGCATTAAGTGTGTCAACTCCATATTGAAGTTGATTGAGCCTATTATACTATATTCCTTATTCAAAAACGTTCCAAAATCCAGTCCACAAAAATGCTTCATTTCCTCCTCCTTTTATCCCAAAATGCTTCAAGTTCGGACATGAATATTGTGTGTATGAGATTATTATGTGTAATGGGACTTCAGTTTGAGTCACATAAGATTATAAAACTTTGCAATCTGTGCATTTGGCCATCTCAATTTTTATTCATTTCTTTTTATTTGGTACCAGCTGCAATTTAGAAGCACTACTGAAGAAAAAAATTCAAGAGCATTTTTTGCAACTTTCGTACGTCATCAAATGAGAAACGAATACTGTGTTTTGTGTGTTGCCCTGTCGTATTGCAACTTTTCACATTTTGTCTAGCTGCAGAAGCTCCCTACAATTTTCATAAAAGTTTTGGAGAGTAGAGCAGATTGGGCACGTTTTATTTTATCGCAAGATTTGCATAAAATATCATTAGAGTGTGATGGGCTTACAAACTGCTATGTCAGGAATAAAGGCTAAATTTGCACATCTAGTTTTGCTGCTGGCTACTCTACCATCCATCTTCTTTCATCCAAATTTTATATATAACAACAATATATGATGTCCAACCAAGCTTGCTCAATATCTCCTTTTGTCTCATTTTACTCGTGAAGGACACCAGTAGGTTGACTAAACGCGACAGCAAATAACTTCATTGTCCAAATAAATGCCCATGAACTTGTTGAGGGATTGATATTTATGCTAGGCTGTTTTCATATGCCTGAGAAAGTCCATGTCACAGTTTACCCCAATACTTACATTCTGTTAGCTTCAAATGGATGTCGCTTCCGCTTCACACCAAAAAATTTACCAACTTTTTGTCGACATCCGATCAACGAGTTCATTTAAAAAAATCTGATGAAATATCATATAGCCAGAAACTTTGTTACAAAACCGAAACTTTGTGGTGAATAATTTTGAAAAAACACATTGCGCTCGCTATAATTTTCACTCAAGTCACGTATTCACATTTTACCTAATCATCACAGCATATTTTATCATTTGGGTAACATATTTCTCCCAATAGACATCATTTTTTTAAAGTTGTGCAAAAAAAAATATGTGTTCTCAGCCGTCGTCAATGTAATTTTATGTTGTGGAGCTCGCTGGAGCGCATGAAGACAAATGAGAGTAACTTGTCGTTGTCATACTCATACAAAACATTAAATTTAGTGTAGAAAGCTTGACAGATAAAAAAATATTAAACTAATTAGAAGAAATAGTCCACACACAGCATTATTTAATACTACGCCACCAGAAGCGGCTTAAAAGCGATGAGAAATCTCATAAAATAAAATGAAACATTCAGTACACGTACCTTTGACGGGTGTGCAAGTTTTCATGTAGCGAATTATCGCAATGCCAGTGATCGAAAAAATGCTCGCCAGTCCGAGAAAATAACATACAAACGCATACAATGTGCAGCCTGTGAATTCCGTTCAAATCAACACGAATTTCCCATGGGACGAGATCAACGTTGAGCATTATATTTTTTTTGTAGCACATTACACCATATATGTACATAGTAATCCAATCAAGGTCACCATCATTTCCCCCCATAATAAAACAAAAGATAAAACCGATGACAAATTAAACATTATTTTCATCAAGAAAAGAAAGAAAGCCTCATGGCTGAAGGAAGTCATTGTCATTCATTATTACAAATTACAAACCTAATTCTCCAAAGTCCCAGCGATGCTTGAAGCTCGAAATCATGGTGAGCGGGTAGCTGGCAATGGATAAGAGAATATCAACAATACCCAGATTGACCAAAAATACTTCCGGTGGGCTGAGTCGTCGACGTCGAAAACAGAACACGAATAGAATGCTCCCGTTGCCCACAACTGAAAGGAAACCTATATGAAAAAAACATTGAGTAATATAAATATAATATAACAACACCATAACCGTCGGGAGCATAGCTATGGTTCTCAATAGACAAGTTGATTACGACATCAAAGAGAATTTGCAGATGTGACAAGAGTATTCACTTTCACTCTTTATTATACACTCGCCATTCTTACTTAACTACTCCAAATTATAATCACCTTGCACTACTCCATATGCTTTTCTTTTCCATTATAGATTATGCAGCAGAGAATTTTCCAACTTCACATTTCACTCCCTGGCTATTATGCTCTTCTTACATGCTTTGACTTGGACTTATGCTTGACAATGCTTATATCATGTATATGCTGTAATGAAAACGACGTGTCATGTTTCAATTAAAGCTTCCATTTATAGTAAAGCGATCAGGTTTAAATTTCTTCCACTCGTTTTCCTATTAAGCTTGAGTGGAAGGGGCCTATATACTGACTCCTACATACTATTGCTTACATTCTAATTGCTTTCACTCGAAGCATGCATTACTGAAATTAAATATGGATAGGTATATCTAAAACTCCTCGGCCAACTGCTTCAATCCAGTTGTAAGTGAAGCTAAAACATCTTTCAAAAGGTTGTTTAAGAAGTTCTCATTCCATTAAAAAAATTCTTTCACTCAAAATATCTTTCACTAGCTAAATTTCCTCTTTTTAATAATGTTATATTTTTCCCAAAGGGGCATATAATATCCTATTTTTAAGGAAGAAAAGAGTGAAATCCAGCTGGCTCTCTCAATTTATTTGGCAGTCAGAAAATGAACAAGCAACTTAAATTACTTGCTCGCTACTGTTGCGTTAAGACGAAGGAGAAAGAAATGCGCAAGTAATTGCTTGACATTCCAATGTTGTACACATATGCATTTGACTTGACTTGAATTCATGCACTTGTGCTCAAGCTCAAGGTGCCTTTGAATATTTTTTTTCCTTCAAGGGCCAAGCTAGATTCAGGTTTCGACAGCTCCAAGTACTTTCGACACTATTGTTCTGCAATATGGTGGTGGTGGAAGTGCAAGTGCATAATATGTATGGAGGGTTTTTATTAAATTCATGTGGTAAAAAGTTGAATGCTCATTTTTGGTTGCGAAATAATTTGAGTGAGTCTCATCCAATTTTGAGTTTCTCAAATAAAACTTTTCTTACAAGTGCTTTTAAAACCACAAAATATGAAACAAATGAAGCTAGACACTTCAGTATATATACTATAATATTGCAGGTATATATTATGTACTATGTACTCCCGGAAACTTGTAGAAGGAAGGAAAGGTTAGGGAAACAGATGGATAGATGCTTTTGGCCTTCTGAGAGATTACATTACACATTAATAACTATATCTAAGTTTGAAGTTATGTTGAGTGTAAGGGCATAAGTAACAAAATTGCTAATGCGTGATCAAGTTCAGTTTACAAGTTTCCTTTGGGTTCTCTTGGTCTTACCCAATTGTGAAAGTTTCTGCAGTTGTTTTGGTAAAAGCCATAGTTTTTCGACCATGAAAGTTTCATAAGTTGGTTGCAGAACATACGGTGAGTATAAATGCTTTAAAGCTATGGGACGGTATATAGTCATGAGTCATAATTACCAACTACCATTCTAAAACCACATTTGAACAAAATTTCTAGAGTTTAATTTTAGCTTCAATTCTAGCTTGGATTTGTACTGACAGAATTGCTCGTACATCGTCAACAAGCCGTGGGCGATCATAGCGAGTTATTTAATTGAAATATTCCTACCTTGCCCTCCAACTATGTACTATTACGAAAGAAAATATCCCGACCAACGTGGGACTAAAAGTTATACGACGATGATGATTCAAATGTTCATTTCAGGGGTAAAAATCGATTATTATTTCTTTTTAAACCGGAAAGACAAGCAATTCTGATGCATACTGCGCATGATGATATATCCGTTTTAATTTTTTTGTGTTATGCTATGTAAACGTATCTTCCTAGATATTTCAAGGGCAAGTCACCATAAATCTTTTAAATTTACATCCGTCACTGTCAACTTCTAATTGGAGTGAAGGAAGGAACTCGTTACAAACACTTGAGTGAGTGATGGGGCAACACTTTGCCATTAAAATTTTAGAAGCTTCGTTGTAACATTCGTTACGATATCAAATATATAAGTACTTGCTACTATCGTGTCTCTGTCCATTAAAGTTGAAGCGCTTTGCTAAAAGATTCTAAATTAATTGGGAAGATGGTGAATACACACATGCAAATTTGCAACCCACATAAATATATTTTACATGCATACAGGCGAATAATAGACACCTTACTTTTTTGATACTGTCTCGCAATTACAATAAAATCCATTGAATGTGACGACCTGCCATACCAGACCATTGCGATTCCTATAATGGGGTAAAAACAAGGTGACACTAGTACACCCACTCAGGTAACAGGTATTTGTAAAGGAAGTTTAGTTAGTTCTTCGTCTGTTCTTTATTCCCAATTATTTTTTCGAGCTTTTTACATAAATTGTAACCTTACTTTTTCTGAAGGCTACGATTATTTGATGTAATTTGAGCATGCATCTATGTGTTTTTAATGATGACTAAATAGGGGATGTCTTTTGTAATAAAAATAATACATTTTTAACAACCTGTTAAATATTTTGGCATTAGTGTACAGGGCCAATTTGTCTACCGAACCCATTCCAATTAAAATTAATCATGGTGTTGCATATTTATTTTAATATAGGTTCACATTGCTGACTGCAGTAATAGAATTCATGTGAAGTGTATAAAGAAGCGATACCGATTTTTAAATTCGTTCCAAAGCAGGGGTAGGTAGGCAGGAAGTGAAGAAATTAAATTTGTGCAGTGATTCTGATCCCCCTAGTCGCCCGTGAACTGTATGAAAGTCCAATTTATTCATTGATTCTTGTTCAAAATCCAAGTAACCATATGTAAACCTACACCAACATGGCGTATAACCACGTAGGCGTTACTGAATATACGATACAAATACGCACATTGAAAAATAAAATATATGTGAGCTTTCATATCGAATTAATTGGAAATCACGGTTCCCTGTGCAATCTTTTTTTATGAATGCTATACAATCAGAAAATTTGGCTGTAGTCAAGAGTATTAATTCAGGTTAGTATACAAAGTCCGAGGCACATACTCACTAACAAGCATGTAATAAAGAGACGATACATTAAGCTACACATGGCAGTTTCAGTGAATGGAAAGCCTTAATATTGTCCACCAGTTTTGTCGTGGTCGTACAATACATTTTAAATCCCAAGCCATTCGATTTCATTCATCAACTAATATATCCCATGATTTTTCAATAGGTTGGATTCATTACGCTGAAATTATAATCTGTACCTCGAACATAATTGACCTATAGCTAACATACGAGTATTTTTTTACAATGGAAGATTGAAAGGCAGAAAGTTTTCAGCATTCGCCTGCAGGTCAAATATCCTTTGTTGTTTCAACAATACTCTTTTTAACTTTGGTGGACGTTGAATTGACTGAACAAAGGATTGAATCACATGTCACAAACTGAAAATGAAAGGTAGATATATACCCTACGTTGATTCAGTGGTGAATGAATATTATGCAATTTAAGATTATAATAAAAGGGATGCAGGATGCATAATATAATACGAGTGCATTCGAGACAGACACTGGCATAATTTGGGATTATATAATTATTCCTTTATGATTATAGAATGACTGTCGACAACAGTGTTTTTACGTTTAATTTATATAATATATGTATTAAATGAACTCTTACGACCATTTCCCTGCAGCTTGATGAAAGTCAGAAATTCTTTCCAACTTATGCAGTGTTTGTAGTCACAATGGTAAGCTAATTTTCAATGCAAACATTGTGAGTACGTAAATTTAAACCAAGCCCAAAATCTTGGTATATCATCTTCATCCTTCCTAACATCATAATACATTTTCACTTCATAATTCTTAGCGTCTGATTTACATTCACACTGATTCACTATTGCCTAAAAGTTAACTTGAACATGGTAAGTCGGGATAGCAAGAATTGCGTTGAAACTTGGACAAAGTATAAAAAAATATTTTTCAAACTTGTAAAGTTCCGACAAAAACAATAATTCTATTCGCTGAATTTTCAGGAAAAGCTGTTTGGGGCTTTTGGATATATTATTCGATTTGATCTCCTTTCTTTGTGCTAAAAAATGTGATACAGCACACGTACCTATGACACACTTTCACTGCATTCCCATAAATACATGATAAAGGAAACCTGCTAGTGTTTTATACTATTGGAATACTGCTCTCTCGCACGTGTCTCTACCAACTTGTGTGTGAGAACAAAATATTGGTTAATGTTTCTCAGAAATTGGCAATCCAAGTGATTTATATATACCTATGAATGAAGGTACATACATACGTGAGCATGCAACACATAAAAAATGGATGCTGGTATTACTCTCCAAAAAGGATGGAAACCTTTTGTTCGGAATTAGGAAGAGATTGAAGCTTGTGAGAGCAGAGTATAATGCGCATTCTTTCCCGTACTTTTTTTTTAAAAAAAATTGAGTTTGATAGAATAGAGCGTGATTTGAGATAGGGTAAAGTTATTCAATCTCACATGAAGTTGATGAACTTTACAATTTTTCACGTCTTACTACTACTACTACCACTATACTACATGTACCAATTGATTTATATGCAAATTCTTTGTTGATAAACATATATAGAATCTTTGTTGGAATTTATGTGTTGTATAGCATGCAAGTAATAATAGGAAGCATTTTCATACGCACCAATAGCAATCAGTATGCTTCCAAAAACGTTATCCCCTTGCTTGGACAACTTTGAGTGGAACTTTTCCTCGTTGTAAACCAATGTTGGAAATACGCTTCCATTCGATTCTTCCACTAAATTTGCAGAGTCATTGGTGCCACTGCTAGATGTGCTCGTTTGACGTTTTCGGTCTGCAATTACCCCGATATCAATAATCCTAGCGGAAGTGAAAGTCCGCTTGTGCTCCGAGTCAAATAATTCCATTGGAACAAAACTGTCAATACCAACTCCGTCCCCAAGTTCCTCACCACCAATATCCCCATAACCTCCTTCAACTCCGTAAAAGTAGTCACTCCCCATAACACCAGTTAATGAAACAATAAGTTGGAAAGTAAACAGACGCTTGACGAAATTCGCTGAAATTTTATGCAGCGTCATTGTTACTATTTTTTAAATTCTGGTTTGAAATGTTCTATGCCTAATTAATACTTATTCAAAAAGGTTGAACGTGTAGAAAGTTTGTTTTATATGGTCACTAAAACTAGTTGAAGGTTAATTACTTATTTGTGAATTTCACTTTAAATGTTTAACACCTTTGTAGATGAGGAACAAGCTGTAAATCTGATTATGATACTTACGCAGACATTTAGTATTTAGTTCTTGGAAAGCAACGAGTAATACCAAACTCAACGTTTCCTTTGGAAGCCCAAACAGGGAGTGAAAGCAGGAGAAAGTTTGCAGACAACTTTTATACCAGCAAACAACTTCTAGTTGCTAGCACTTTGAGTGTAGAACATTTCACTCGTCTGTTTACTCTACAAAAGCTCGTACTGGTTGCATTCATTGGATGTATGTTGAAAGTTGAAATTCTAGTATACTATATTTCTCATGAAATTTGGTCTTTGTCATTTGGGTGAGAGATTCGGGTCTCCTGACACTTTAGCTCATTATTCACTGTTGCTCAAGATTTATTGAGAAAGTAGGAAAAAGCCAGCATCCACCCTCTATATGCTGATGTGTACGGTGGTTGTTTAGAGAAGACTTATTGCGTTAACTGATGTAGATTAGAAAAAGGCTGACATTTTTTGAAGTCGCTCTTTCTCTTGAAGCTTTTTAGATGGCCTTTTTGACAAAATGGGAAGTGCAGGATAAAGTTAGGACGAATTCATGGCATCAGAAAATTGGAGAAAGAGCCTATTAGAAGCTTCATGAAATTCATGCTTTCCGATTCTAGCCAACATTATACTTTCTAATTTCGAATGTGTTTAAATCAAAGATATTCCATAGAACTAGATTAAATAATTATTACAAACTCACGAGCATTTGTACTACAAACACGTGACAATCAGGGTTACAACTGCAATTTAATTTATTTTTTTGGGAAATCAAGAATAAAAAGCCATGAATCGTATGTTTTAACTTAAGAGGTTTTGCATTTAATTAAATGGTTGGTTGATTACGTGAGAACGTATAGCTGTAACTAAATCTTTTGATTTTTTCCTTACATTTGGATATTAAAAATGTAAGGAAGTAAAAGTAGGGAATATATGGATCTCCAAAACGCATATTTTATTTATTATGGATTCCACGGATCACGTTGGAAGGATTTAGAACACGTGAAAATCCTTTTTTTTATTCAATGCATTATACATTAGTACATCAGGATGAGATGCCTTGCTTAAATATGACCGCAATAAAATGGATGAAAGAATTATGGTTTCTTAAGACCTCCAAGCAACTTTGGAGGCAATGAAGCAGCTACGTTATAACAACAGCAGCAGCTGCAGGATCTAGTAAACCCCATTTGAGTATAGAACAAATTATAGCGCCCTACCTGCAAGAAACGTGACTTGTGTAACTTTAGAAAATGCATACAAATTATGAACTGGAAAGAAAAATTCAAATGGAAAGAACATTTGTAACTCATATACTCCCCATTTTATTATAAAAGTTTGACTTACGGGTGGCTTAAGTTTTCATGTAGAAGAACATACTTATTTCTGCAACATTTATTCATGGGATTACAAATGTGAAAGGCATACAAATTAGTGGAGGAGCCTGCGGGTATTAAATTTTAAGAGGTTGCATTGGTTGCAAAAATACATAGGAGGGAACAATCTCAAAAATATTTTGCTAGAACTACAAGAATGTACTTATTTCATACATTGATACATATTATATTGCTTATTCCTTTGTCATCAAAATTTCAAAACCACTCCATATCCATATCTTATACAACTGCACAGCAGTATGTATCATAATATGGTAATACATTTATTCTGAGTAACTGTCAAATACAAGCTCGGATGAGTCCACCTCCGCAACTTTCTCTTGTTCCAATGCACCAAATCTTTGTTGAACGCTGGGGATTTGTGAAGCCCATCGTGTTGCAGCAATAACATCAGATCTTGTAGCAGTCGAACCAGCAGCTTGTTCAGTTAGCAGCATGCCTACACGATACGACGTATTTCAGAGAAAAGCAACAGGATTATGACGATCTGTGTTTTGGAATTCATTACTCTGAAGATTTTGTTATGTGCACATATTAATTCAAAACCCATGGGTGAATACATTCAACATTACATAATAGTAAATTAAACAACATTAACCCACGCATTGTACCATCATGATATTTGTTAACCATTCCATTATAAAACCGTTTTATTATTTGCTTACCAATTGTGACTTCGGCAATGGAAAAGGCAAGGAGCCTAGCTGATCTTTCATGCACCTGCAATAATAAGTTTATTATGCTTTTGAAGCGCAATTATAGGTACATACATATATAACTTCTCCTTCAAATTTTAAATTGCAGCCTCTTCACATTGTAAATGATTAAAATGGAGGAAATAGAGAAATCCGTGAGAGAACAATACCATCTGTTGTTGAAGCACTTTGAGGAGTTGCACAAGCTCACTCTCAATTCTTTTAGCTATCGGGGCAATTTCGGGTTTTGAACTGACACTATTCTTCAGTCTTTTGGACAGGTTACTTTCCCACACTCTGAGTACATCTCCTTTCGATTTCCCAATTGCTCTCAGGACATCTAATGATAAAATATTCGTGGTTCCCTCCCAAATAGGCGTAACCTACGAGGAGAAAGTAGAAATAACAAAGACATTCTCTCATAAGTCATCATGAACATCTTGACAACTTTTCTGTTTCTGTCATTCTCCATTAAATTGTTTTGATTTCAGGCTATATAAAAGTAGACTTGATGTGAACCAGAAAAAAAAGAAAGTTCTATATTTATTTCTATACCCAAAATATATTCATATAAGCTTGCCTGTGCATCCCGGAGGAGCTTAGGAATACCCGTATCTTCAATATAGCCTTGTCCCCCGATGCACTCAATCCCTTCTGATACTGTGGGAACGCACAGCTTTCCCGTATATAATTTCATGATGGGACTCAACAAGCGAAGCAAAAGTTGATCTTCTGCTTCATGACTTTCTTCTTCCGTACGGCCTAGTAATCTTAAGGTACAAAATGGATACAAAGAAAGGAAACTTTTACCATTGCAAGTCAAAGTCAAATGCAAAACAAAAAGTACAAAGGAAACAGATTTGTCGACATTTCCTTTCTCTTGATTTTTCATGGTTCAGCAAATTAAACCTCAACCAAAAAGCACTGAACCCTGAACTGTAGTAGTAACTTGCCTTACAACTTCAAATAGGAGAGAGGTGCAAGCTCTCGTGTTGAGTTCGAGGGATGCAAGCGTATCCACATGTAATGGATATTTGGAAATGGGAACTCCAAAGCAAACTCTTCGTTTGCTGTAATCACGAGCTAAACTTGTTATTCTGGAATAAAAAAAAATGAGTTTTTGAGAAACCTGTGATTCGTGATGGATTGCAGTTTTCAATTATAACGCCTTTCCAAGCATATGGAAAGGACGAACCTTCGCATATATGCCGTACTTGCTGCTCCATTATGAATGCGGGTAATTGTGAGCATTTGGGAGATAGATGCTACACCTCGACCATGAGTAGAGACAAGTTCAGCTTCAGCACCATCCAGGAGCAGTTCCCCCGTGGGTAACTGTCTTGTTCCCAACTTATTTTTTAGCTTCACCACTTGTATATTGTTGAGTCTTCCATTTGGTTTTCTCGTTTTCAAAAAGAACATTGACAAACCACTAGAGCCCTATACCAGTACGTAAAATACATAATTTACATGTTTTCTATAAATATAAACTACTGCAATTTTAGGCATAATCCAAAATCCCGTAAAAGTAAGGGCTACGAACCGGCTTTGCTACTCCATCACCATCAACAATGCGGGCAAGTGTAAGTGCCATATCAGAATCGGTTGCAGATGAGAACCATTTGTAACCGTGAAGTTTGTACTTGCCCTCCTCACCCGTGGGAATAGCCAAGGTTTCAGTTCCTATTCCGACATCGGATCCACCTCTCCTTTCCGTCATCCATTGACCAGATGTCCAGAATTGGGAGGGATTGGTAGATGTTAGGTGGTCGTAGGCGTACTTCAAAGAGGTGCAGTTAAGTGCCTGGAACGAACGATGCAAAAAGCCGGTATAAGTTTATTCATTTCCTGTCGAGCAGAATAAATAAATATTGAAACGGAGACTGATTTAAAAATACTGGCTCTTCTCACTTCTCACTTTAATAGACTTTGCCCCACCATCTGTCATAGCCAACGGACAGGAAAAAAGACCTGAGGCGGGACTGAACATGAATAGTTTTGCAAACTGGTGCAGTCTTCCAAACATTTGCCCATGTGCTGAATTATACCCTAAAGCGATGAGTCTTTCCTCAGCGGAAATTTCCTTCAGCCTTTTCCAAGCTCCGCATGTAACTGCACATAATATATGTAGAAAAAGCCGAAATTGCAATAGCAAAAAGTAAATTAAACAAAATGTAAAAATAGTCTAGAACATTTTAACTAGTTTGTTTAAAGCTCATACCAATATCATCAATTCTATTTCCCCAAGGGTCATATTGCACCAGTTGAGGAGGAGATTTCTCACATTCTTCGCCAAGCTGGTCAATTTCTGTACGAATCCTTTCCCCAAACTTGACTAGGTCACTATGAATTTCTTTGTAAGCCTTTTAAGCAAATAACATAAATGGTCGGATTTTGTGGTTTACCCAGCTTGCATTACAATTTATTATACTATTTTCAACACATCTTCAAGATCCAGGTTAGCTCAGCTTTTGAGACTATTTGTCAGCTTCGATTCATGAGTGTGTGTGACATGACACAATAACCGTAACTATAATCAAGCATTATTACCTTATCGTCTGATGAAACCAACCTTCGTATTAGCCTTTGCAACAAGCCATCACCCAAATAAGGATTTTCTAGCTTTGGTTGTGCCTGGAAAAACGTTCCGACTTCGGGATGTCGGAATGGCAATTTTCGCACGTGGTTTGCCATCATTATTTTTCGTTGGTGAAAACGGAAACTCAATTCAATCTCCACACTCCGAAGCAACTGCAAGCTAGGTACGGTAGGACTGGACTTTAAATTACTAACCATGCAATAATGCATTTAATTATACTGAGCAGAGACCTGCCTGATTTAGTTTAGCAGGCTCATGGGCTCATGTAATTCTGACAGTTGAACGAGTCAAAGATGACATGCATTTTATACCTAAAATTTCAGCATGTGTCTTAATCATATGCTTGTGGATCCATACAAAAACATAAAAGCTACCTATTCCTCACACAACATCACAACTTTCAATAATATACACAAGAAATATCCTTAAAAAAGTGTACATAAAATTTTTATGTACATGTGCTATCCATTTATACCTAATTTTTCTTCCTTCCCCAAAACCAACAGCGGAAGATAGCAGAGCATAATATTGGATGGGGCTCAAAATGTAAGTAGACCTTTCTGTATTTACATATCTTTACATGTGTTGTAGTAGTAGTTGTAGTGCATTAATACTTAGGGGCTTTTTGTGGTGCTTTTATGTGGTGATTTTCGTTAAAGTGATAAAGGTTCGTATTTAGTAACACACGGTTTTAAAGTGAGTTTAGTAAGAATTTGGATTTATTTTGGGTTTAAAATTAATAATTTATTAAATAAATTTCTATTTTGGTGTTTGACATGCTATATAACATTGAATCTTTTCAGATTATTATTGACAATCGATTTGGACGCTTTGGACATTGGATGGATGAATAGTTGGAGGACATATAGTTATATCTATGTCCACCATGATCACAATGCCATTCCAAAGTTGGAGTAACATGGTAATCATAGGACTATGCATAGTTATTTCATCGGAAATCGTTTACCACCTGTGCGACTGGTACTTCCCGAAAAAGACTCAACCTAAGAAACCACCGGTAAAGAAATTTAAGATGCCTGGTTGGGCCATAGCCAAAATGGAAGCTGGAGAGTTAGACCCCCCAAAAATTACTGAGGAGCAGTTGGCAGCGCTTAATATGAGGAGGCCGCCAGAGATGTGGAACACGGCTTTAATATTCCCTGACGTGTTAGCAATCCAAAATCAGAGGGCTAATTCCACTCTCCAGCAATATATACGTTATTTTGATGAAGCCAAAACGTCAATCTATTTATGTATGTATGTTAACTCTAACCACGATCTGACTGAAATGATCCGGAGGAAGTATCTAGAAGGACTTTTGGTCCAAATTGTAACTGATTATGACACTTGGACCGCTCACAATAATTCGGGGACCAAGAAGTTGAAAAGGCTAGGTAATAAATAAAGCTTCAAAGACAATTAATAAAAATTTGGATTCAACCTATGGCTTGTATTGTATTGTAGCAGTTCATCATCAGTTTTGTAATTTGTATTATATATTTTTATACGCTTTCCAGGAATCGACGTAAGAATGAAGAACACTGGATACTTGATGCATAACAAGTTTGCTATAATTGACGAAGAAGCTGTGCTCACGGGATCACTAAATTGGACAAGACAGGTTTGGCAACACGTTTTTGATTGATACAAAAATTTCATGGACATGTCGGTAGTAATTAGATTTAATTAATGCACTGTCTTATTGTTTTTGATTGGAACAGGCCGTGCAAGCAAACCAAGAAAACGTCCTGGTCACCACTGACCAAAGGATAGTATCCAAATATCTTCAAGAATTTTACAAACTATGGGGCCTGTGTGAGCCGGTGGACTGAACTTGACTATATGTTCATGTTTTCATGAAATAGTGCTGACTGAATTCGTTATAATGTGATATAGTACGAAATGATATTACATATTACAGTGAATCTAGTATTTTAGTTGTATTTTTGTACATGATAACAGAATGATATATGTTAAAATTTTAATTTCTGATATGTATTGTACACAAGTTTTAATCAATACACCATTTTTATAGTTTAATCAATATTATGTACTAGATTTGGAATGTTATCCATATTATTACATTTGCACTACTGTGCTGCTATACCAAGCAGTACTGGTTGTGAATGTTGGCAGTCAACTGATTTTACAATTTTATAATGAAACTTCCATCTAAAGATGATTGTAACTTATTTACCGAACGAGTGGCAAATACGTGATAATTTTACGTACAATGTACGGCAGAATATTATATAGCGATTAGTGTTATAATATACGGTTAGAAAATACATGCGTATAAATCAAACTAGTAGAATATAAATGAAAAATGTTTGGCTTTGCCGATCTAATACAGTATATTACTAAAGTCACAAGTGAATTGTGTTGGAAATCTAATAAATTAAAATGTATCCTAACCTTCAGCAAGATTGTATTTACAAAACCCTCAAAAAGATAAACTGTTAACTTTTCATAAGCATAAAAATGAGCTACTTCTAGTGAATATTCATCATCTTATCCTCAATCTTTTGATAAAGAGTGTCCATCTGAATCTTCATTCTATCCATAATCTTCTCCTCTAATCTCTTCATGAAATATGTATACTCTGGAGGATCCCGGATTGTCGACGCACTCGAACTTAATCTAGGCCTAATGTTAGCAGGATTTGGTGCCCATGGAGGAACTGGAACTTGAGGACCACCTGCCACAGAAAGTGGTGATCGCACTGTTGGGTCAATGCCTCTACTGTAAACCCTCTGGTAAGGTGGAGGTAACCAGCCCGAAGCTCCTGCATGTGTTGTTGCATATCTTTGATATTCTTCAAGTAAAGGCGTGGCAGCAGGAGTTGTTGCACCTCGGTGAAAGTTCTTGGTACAACGATTAGTCCTTTTAGTACGATGACGTGCTGCTGCAATTCTCAACACGGCAACCTTTAATTCTTCCGGAATAGATTTGTCATTCGGATCATTTGGTCGTAAATGGCAGTACCACGAGCTGTAAATGAAAATAATGAAGTAAACTACTGTGAACTAATGAAGCGTTATAGTTAGCGACCTTAATTCTCACCTATACCTGTCTTTATAATCTGTTGAAGTAGGACTTGTTGGATTCTTTTCATGATGATTCCCATACTTTGGCCGAACCACCAAAACAGATTCCCGAAGAAACGCTGCAAAGGAGCTGGGGAGAAAAGACTGAACTCGTTTGGAAAACACAAAGGATTCCAATTGGGAAATCTCTCCAATTTGACGAGATAATCGGGTCAGCTCCGCATCCTTCTGCAAACCCTGAATATGAAATTGGCGTCTCTTTTTAGGAGATGTGACTGAGCTCAATCTGAGCCTGACCTGAGTTATAAGTAAGCATGCGGAATGGAATCCTTGATAATTACCTGAATATCGCTGACGGTCAAACCCACCTAAATAATTTGAATTACAACTCCCATTAATTCTACAACTCCCATTAAAACCGTAATGGATAATAATGTTGCTCTAACAAGGTGAGACCTACCAGGAGGTTCATCAATACGATGGTGATCATGATTACGAATGCTCCATACAAAAAGTGTCCCGTTATCTATTGAACCATATAATTTAGAGTCAGAAAACACACTAAATAAATACTTAAAAGAAAAATGTTGATTATCTTACGGGATACAACAAGTCATCAACAGGATTTTCTTCATTCCCATAAAATAAATCTTCATAGTTAACTTCTCCAACCATCATCATGAGAACTTTGAGAATTGCCAGTGGTATCGATGAGTAAGGAGCATTTCCAGGAAACAAGACGCAAAACGCCAATGCAAAAGCCATGAGTAGGGAAGCATAAGTCACCATAAAAAATCCGAAATTTTTGAGGACCTTTGTGAGAATTTCTACATAGAGCCCGAGTATAGGAAACTTTCCAATCTGTGAGAGCATCAACCCCCACGCCAAAAACAGTCCAAAAGCTGCCGCTTGATACTGCCAAAAGTTAATGTTGGGATGACTCATAAAGACAGGCCAAGACGTAAGGAAAATGAAGAGAAAGAGCGTCCATTGAAGTCGATTATTGGTCCGTTTCCAATATGACCGTGGAGCTGGCAGCATTTTGAAGACTTCATTAGTTACCATCAAAATGGTGAGGGCTAACAACAGCACAGATTTGACAGTGGGTCCAATTTCCAGAGGGCATCCATCTTTAGTAATAATTGGTTTGAGAAATCGAATTTTCATAGAAATATTATATTAATAATGTTTTGACTCTTTAAAAAATGCTAATATCACCTTGAGTTATATCACCCTCACCGTAAAGGGAAGATTTTATAGTGCCTAGCTCTTGGAGCTGAGGCGAGAATTCAAACCAAGAGAACTTTATGAATTCTGCTCGATAAGTGGAGTTTTCACTTTGGACATAATTCCCTTCCGCTTTAGCTGCCTTGACTGCGGCAGGCTCAGTTATCTTAGGCCGGTAGGGACAACTTATTAGATATACGTCGAGGATGTATAATGTGTATAACAATAGAAGAACAACCTGAATCATCAAGAATATTATTACTGGCTATAATTTATTTTTATATCATGCATTCAATTACTTATCTGAATCATCGACTTAGCCCTACTTACATGTAGAAGAATCGTTAGCCAGAACACAGTGCGGACACATCTCCATTTCAAATAGAGAAAGATAGCGATTAGCGGATGCGTTAAAATTTTCTTTCTTGCTGAGCTACTACAATCTAAAATCAGTGTTAGCAGCTGCATCTCCTTCCGAGCTTTCACATTCCCATTCTCACCATTTCCTCCCGTTTTCCCCTTTCTCTGAGAATAGCCACGTGTCTCAGAATACCCCACGATTGCCCTATATTCCCAAATGGCAACAAAACGTAAATATTTATAATTCTCATTCTTATCATCATCACCAGTCTACACTTTATTTGTGCCTTTCCTTACCCGAAGTCAAGCTTCAGCTCACATTTGACATTAGTAGGGTCATACTTTTCAATAGAAACGGCACGGTTGAGAAGACTGTCCATTGCATCTGGAATCTTCTCAACCATAAGAGTCAACGCTTTAACACCGGCTTTTGATCTTTGGAAATAATAAATAGAAGATGTCATGTGTAATACATTCATATAGCGGATTTCTCACGCAACTTGATAGTGCTACCATAATCATCATCATTGCATGCCTCAACATACCAAAACGGATACATAACATTTGAATTCATTAAAATAAATATCGTACTTGAGAGAAACATCGGCTGCGCTGTATAAGAGAATGGAAGCACATTTCGTGGCTTGATTTTCTGCTGCTAAATGCAATCTGTAAGGAGGTATAAAAAACAGAGTTTTCCATGTAAATAATATGCACGTACACAATTTATACAAACGCAAACACGGCATTTGTCATTTTACATTTGAGAACAAGAAAAGAAGCTCATAAAAAATTCCATGTATAGCGGTTGAAAGTTGTAAATATGAGACATGATACATGTAACCTTTGGTATTTGCATAAAATTGAAAAAATTCCATTTTTAGAGAAGGATTAAATTCAAAGGTGGAACTTTTACAAATATTTACAATCTTTTCTAAACACGATAAGAAGGAGACGTCAGTTTAATTATGCATGACAGTTATTGTTGTTTTGTTAAACTTACGGGGTTTCTCCCTGATTGTCCTGGCTATCAATATCCGTCTTGGCAGAATCTACCAGGAGCTGAGTACATCTCGCAGCAGTAGCGACACAAGAATCGCAATTGCATCCCATCTATATCAAAATTTTATGCATTATACCTCACATGACATGAGCGGAACAGATTATGCAATTTTATTTTAACGGTATTTTTTTCAAACCGTAACGGCATAGTGCAGCGCTGTGCGGCCAAAGCAGTCTCTTTTGTTCGGATCCGAATTCATTTCTAATTGTATCTCGACCTCATCCAAATTCCCCTAAAACAAATAACCATATTTAAAAGCTGCAACAAAAATATTACTAAATGAAATTAAACCTTTAAATGTGTACGTACAGTTTTGACTGCCATATGCAACGCAGACGAACATTTTTCATCGCACTCATGCTTCAAATAGTCATCACACTCATGAGATATCCAAAGTGGGTTATTTGCGGTCATCCCAATCGTATTTCGATTTCCCCCATTAAACAACGAAGAAGATGATTTTGAGTATCGGAGCGGTGGCCTTGGGCTCCTATTGAGTCCATTGCTCTCCGAAGTCTTTCTCCATCTGGATGACGGGCTAGGTACAAAATCTCTTGCTTCATCATCCTCCAACGCTTTGAGTAGCTTTTCCTCACTCATTTCCCCATCCAACAAATTGTCCGTTGAGTGAGCTCTTCGTGCGTTTGAAAATATGCCAGGCATGCGCAAATTATCACTATTGAGATGATTGTCACCAGAGCCACTGGCACCACCACCAAGTGTAAATAGTAAATTATTATTCTCTAATGAACCATCGTTTCGATCATCATCACGTTCATGCTCATCACCACAATCAACGTCGATGACACTGTCGTCATCCTCATCAATGTCTATTTCCACGTCCCGACAACTTGGAACCCGTTGGAGACGTTGAAAAAAGCTGCGAGATTTTGATGTGGATTGCTGCTGCGGAGGTCCACCGTTTTTATTATCCGAACTAATGCTGTTATTATTACTAGCGGTTGATGAGCTATTTATATTTTCATTACTACTTTTAGTCAGTTTTAATATGGGTATGTTGAGATTATTGAGAAATCTTGTGGGAGGAGATTTTGCTACGGAATTATTGTTAGTTTTATTTGGTATAGTAATAGTTTTACTGTTAATGGTAACACTCAAACTGCTACCTTTCCCCTGGGGGGAGCTATTTTCAGACATTTTTTTCTCTACTTAAAAATCTTAAAGATTGATTTGTTCAGAGAACAAAGATCATGGCGGACGACAACGTCTTTGATTACTCTTAAAAAAACTTTGATTTGGGGTTGTAACTGTGGAGGAACCAATTTGAGATTTTATATTCAAGTGCTTTCACAAGATCACCTTTACAGAATGAATAGTTACCTCTTCTGCCCTCGTGAGAGAGAACAGTTGTAAGTTATTGTGCAGCTATATAGATATTGATATTGCATTGCACTCTCACTAAATCATTCTGATGATCTGAAAATGCAGGAGTTGAAGTGGAGAGCTCATTTACGCTACGACTACAGATAGATGATACTTTGATGCGTTTTTCCTTTGTACTTTAACTAATCAATCACGTACGTACACTACATAATTTTAAGTACATTTTCCGTCATTGCCTCAACTTTAATCCAGTTTTTCACCTCTTATTGCCTAAACAATACAATACTACTGTACTCCAGTATTTAGTTCCAGCTCAATCAGGCTTGCTGACTGACTGATCACTCGGAAAACTAAGCTGATCAAATGATCAGTCCACAATTTATCAATGTTGCTGAGCTTTTGTAACTGTAACTCAAAGTTAACTGTTTCAATCACACACACACAAGTGCTGAGTTGGATTGGATGTTGGAGTTTGTGTTATTCCAAATGATTTTTTTTGGGAGATTGTAGATTGCCTACTTTGCATTTTTAACTCAACAAAAGTCAAGTCAAAAGTAGCATATTGCTTCGTCATTCGTGTAAATAAAGTAAATAAATCTCCAAATATCTAGAGACCTGGCATATTATGGATAAGAATAGTTTTAAATGTACAAAGCTGAGCTCCCCAAAACCAACATTTATGCATGAGATTGGTTAAAGCTTGAAGCTGGAGTTAGTAGTATTTATTTATGCAGAACAGAAGAAGCTTTATCTTTTTGCTGAACTGACTGATTCTTTGTTTTCTAACTTGGTTGAATGCTATATCTACATGAACTGGTTGTGTTAGAAGGATTATACCTGGATTATGTATGTACAAAAATATGACTTCTGGTTTTCTGGCTCTTTCTGTCACATGCACACGAACGAGAGAAGCCATGTGAAGAAAAAATCTACATACATACATATAATGATTACACGATATTATCTGTGACTTATGCAGTTTAGAATTATTGTACGAGACTCTGAAAAAATCGAAAAGTGATTAAGGATTGTTGTTTGTAGATAAGTGATAAAAACTCCATGCTTGTATACATTATTCAGAAGTAGATTTTCACTGATGATACAATAACAATAATGTTCTACTCAAAATAACACTGAATGGATGGTTATCCTTATTATCTCTTCAAATGCAGAAAAAGGAACTTTTTTGGAATTTTTACACAGCCTCCAACTTGGAGGTAGAGAGGAAGGATACAGCTTTAGAATTTATGAACCATATAATGTTATGTATATTACAGCTCGATGTGGTAGCTTATAGGACTGATTTTGGAAGGAGATAAAGGATCTTCTTTATCTACTGTTTCTCACGCATGTTAGATTTTTTTCTTATGAAGTTTAACAATACTGATAGGCCAGTAATGCAGTATGCATTTTAAAATGTACACGAATGGTATGCTATCATAAGTTTGCCTTGATTGTTTTGTAATGGAGCAAATATGTTAAACTGTAAAATTTTGTTTACGTGAAAGCATGTCTAGCCGGACATGTTCTCGACAGTACCAACGACCACGAAGCATTCATTGCCAAGTTGTCAGTCAGTTAAATGTTAGTAAATACTCTGAATATCATTTAGTTAATCCGTATTTCATCACTTTACTTAAAACCAAACTATAAACGCAAGGAATTCTAAGTTCAATCTATCTTTCGGAAGGAGATACTAATTAATACTTTCTGTGTTTATATGTGGACGTCCAGTTGTAGCACCCAAACATTAGATGAGATTTGAGATGCATAATAAAATGCTATGAATTTTTGACAGAGTCAATATTTTATCCAGCAAATTAGTATCAATCATACGTTAAAATACATACATATAACTGCATTACCTCTCTCACTCCATAAACCGGCAACGCAAGCGTGTAAACTCAATTCTTATTCACAATCAAACTTTCAATGAAAACTCGCCCTGTCACACCATCGTCGTATACATATTCTCAGTATACTATGATCGTCCTGTTTGATGATGATAATTTATGACAAATTACCTTACTCGCGTATTACACTATCTCAACACTTAATCTCAATACCAAAGCTTAAGTTCATTATGTTTTGTCAATCACATATTGCTTACTTGCATCACTCGCATAATTTTATAATAATATTCAAATCGAAGGTTTTGTGTGCTTCTTGTAACCTCCCTGCCACTCGTTTCCAAATCCCAACTGATGATAAAACATAGGTTATCAACTGGTAATTAAGTCAAGTCATCGTAATCTGGTGAAGATAGTGATCAAAATAAAACCAGTTTTTAATTCACCTTTGATCAACGTGTGCGTGGTCACTTGTTTTCATATTCAAAGCTTATCTTTAAACCTAAACATCAAAAGTGTTACGTTAAATGTATTGTCTATCTATATAGGTGTTAATCGAACCGAGTTACGGTAAATGACCAATCAAGGTAAAATGGTGAATGCTCGACAAGTGACAAGCATGAATAATGTTCACATTTCAGTCACCAGTAAAATTAAGAGAAAAACAACAGTAATATTGGTATTGAATGAAAACAATAATTGCTACAGTCGGTTGAAAATTATTTACTGACCTCATTTTTAATTTCAGGGTGGTTGCCCTATGGAATTGATGGAAAAGCATTGTGGTCGGAAGTGGAAATGTAATGAATAAAAATTTGCAACAGGTGTAATATGCATATACATGGATTCCATTACAAAACAGTTTCACATTTCTGGAAATGAGCACAATTAGTATCGGTCATTCTTGGAATGTTATTTATTTATTCTTCCACACATTCTTTCGCTCTACCATTGCAATTT
The DNA here is from genome assembly GCA_964034955.1 of Orchesella flavescens. NCBI lineage: Eukaryota > Metazoa > Arthropoda > Collembola > Entomobryomorpha > Orchesellidae > Orchesella > Orchesella flavescens. Next base: position 21,365,927 of record OZ035957.1, on the reverse strand, counting down.
GCTTAAGTACTTCATTGTGAAATGTTAAAACAAAAAGTTTAAAATGGTAACTTAGAAAAAGGTATATAGCTACACATATCGTGTAAAAATGCATGCAAGCATAATTACATGCAATATATACGGCATGCAAATGCGAAGTAACAAAATTGCAACTCATTCTTGTGCTGGGCATTATAAAAAATGAAAACATGTTTACACAACATATTTGGATGTCTAAGCCTACTAAAATAGTTATGTGATTATTTTAAGTTACAAAAACAACACTTTTCATAGCAAAAAAAATTATCAGACTTTTTTATTTGGTTCATTCTACTCCACTACTGTTCCAAGCTACCTTATCGTTGACTGCTGGAGGATGTCCAAGGCGGAGCGGTCATAACAGAAGAGTTTTTCCTTGCTCCTAACGTCCCTTTTCCACCTCCTATTCCTGGAACATCCAGACTATGTGCTTCCAACGAGGAGGATTTGAATGAGGATGGAGAGCTGGATGAAGATGAATAGTAGGAAGGTTGCTGATGATGATCAACTCCAACTACGATCCCATGACTGCCGCCAATACCCACCCCTAAACCAACACCACCACCCCCGCCACCTACTAAGCCATCCGTAGTCGACATTGTAAAAAGTTTGGAGCACCGCTGAGAGCGGAATTTTTCATAGGAGATGCTTGCTAAAATCAAAGCTGCTTGCTTCAAATAGTCTGGAACTGTTTGATCCTTTCTTGAGTTGGGAAGGAATGCGAATGTCAATCTGTACAAGGAGTAATAATAAGTAAATGTAAATATTTGGGTTTAGAAAAGTGATTTTTGGTGCTTTCTTTCTTCAAGTGTTTGCATTTTTATACCCTTCACGGCCATGTTTTGTTGGGTAAAGAACGGATATGGATGATTTTAGATAATCACCAAGCTGTCGTGGAACACGGTTAGAAAAGATAAAAGATTCCAAGTGATATAATGATAGAATTAGTTTGGCTGTTCGTCGAAGTTCTCCTTGGTCTTGGAGCTCCTGTAATTGGGAATGACCTTGCATATTAATACGTATTTGCATACTTTTTTTTAGCAACAACATATAATATTTGCAATTGTTACACAATGGTTTGGACCTGAATATCATTTACAGTTAAGCCGATAACCATATTCATCAGTACAATGCTAACAATCAAGACAAAAGCAGCGTAAAGGAAATGCCCCAATAGAGGTCCAGTAACTGATGTTCCGTCCCCGTAAAACATGTCTTGGTAATCAATTTCGCCAACCATCATCACAAAAACTTTGAGGACGGAGTAGCAGAAAAATGTGAATGCAGAGTTCTGCAGAGCAAAAAGAGATTATTATTATGTGAAAATCTATATGAAAAGACTGACTCAATTTCAAATAAATTTTTTAAAACACTTTTTTACCGTTGGAAATAGGATGGAAAATGAGAGCGCAAATGCTATGAACAAAGACATGAATGTGAGGAGGAAGAAGCTAAAGCTCTTCAGCACCTGTGTAAATACAAAAGTCATATTTTAGAGAAGTCAATCAAACGATGCACAACATTTTTGTAACTATAAAGTGTATCATTTCACCTGTCCAAACATCTCAATATACTTTCCTAAGGATGGGAACCTGCTTATTTGGTGAAGAATGAATGCCCAGGCAAGAAACACATTAAGCTGTAATAATGAAATGAAATATGTAATGAATCTATAATTTGGGATAATATACATACTTTCGCATAAAACTTTAGAATATGTATCTAGTTCTTACAGCTGCAGCTTGGTATTGATATGGTCCAATGGACGTTTGCTTATCAAGATTAGGAACGGTGGTGCTCATCACTAACCCAATGAATATCCATGTTCCATAATTTACCCAGCTTTTAAGGTAAAGCTTTGGCGTTATCACAAGCTTGCAAAGCTCTATAGCTGCGAGGAGCAGGGTCGACACGAGAATTAAGGCTACTTCCGAATTTATCCCTGTTGCCACTTCACATTTGCTTGCGGATGGTGTGGGTAATGTCAGCGTTTCAGGGTTAGTCCCTACTGGTATCGCTGTTAAAAGCATATTAACATGATTTATTCGCTGATTTATCTTAAATGATTAAAAACATTCAAAGCTTATGCAACTTACAATTATTTGAGGCTGCAACATTAGAGGCAGCAGCGCTCAGTGTTCTTTTAGTAAATAATCTACATGGGCATTTGACTAAATAAACATCGATGATATAGCTGGTATAGAGGATCACATAGAAAATCTGCAATACCGGAAATTCATTTTTATATTAACAATAGATATCTTAAAAAATCAATGAAAATGACAGGAAGTTGAATTAATTCATAATTTGCGTAGCAAAATTAAAATGCATTTTAAATCTACTCACATAAAATATGATGGCAGCCCAAAAGTATTTTCTAACTCTTTTCCACTTCTGTTCCATAAAGATTTGTACAACTGGGTGAGTTAAAATTTTACTACCCCACACTGTTATTGGATTTTGGAGAAGGGAAGTGAGTAATCGCATTTCCTTTTGCCAACTCATGTGCAACCCATCATGAGACGAGGCTAGGGAACTGGTCTTCCCATCTGTTGCACGAAACTCTGGGTACCCTACAATTGGACTGTAGACGAATACGCCAAATTAGATTAACGATAAGACTCTTTTTTTGCTTAAGAAATACAAAATCGATAAAGCTTATTTTACCTAAAGTCAACCTTCAAAACACATTTGTCATGGCTTGGATCATACTGATCAACAAAGACACATTCATTCAATAAATAAATTGTCGTTTCCGGCAACCTTTTGGCTAGGAGGCTCACCGGCTCCTCTCCCGAATCAGCTCTAAATCATACAAATCATGATTATCATGAATACATTTTATGTAGTAAAAAAATACATTGCAAATTGCAAGTAAGACAAGCTGCTGGTCAATTTTTTTGCTTTCTTATCAAAACCAACCTAAGACAAACGTCTGCCCCAGCTGAAATAAGTATTTCCACACATCGTGCCAATTGATGCTCAATAGCAATATGGAGTGGAGTATTTCCATTGTCATCTTGAGCATTAACGTCAATCCCATGGGTGGCCACGAGGAGTCTTGTGCATGCTTCTGAATCGTTGACACAGGATACGCAACTACATTCGATTGAAACTGCATAATGCAAGGGCGTTTTACCCAAGTGGTCAGTGATATTAGGATTAATTCCCGTTTTCAATATACTATCCAACTCTTCCGTGTTGCCATTTTGAGCAATCTCATGAATATAGTGAATCGTATCCTCCTCAAAATCTTTAAAATTCTTTCTAGGGAACAGTCCCCTCCGGGGTTTGGAAGGAATGCTATGATTTGAAGGGTGACTCGTGGTCAGCTCGATTGAGTCTTTCGTTGGATATTTGTCAAGCGACATGTTTCAGTCTTGCAACAAAAAAACCGGTCGCACGATCCAATGAACAATAAGTTTCTTTAAAGTTTTATGCTGCTATTTTTGATTATATAGTCAGTCACTGGCAGAACTAAACATTGACTACTTGCATCCTTGTGCCTCCCAACTCACACCTTCATATGCAAATTCCGTCACAAACAAGTATTTTTATTGGTATCACATCAAGAACAAGAGGAGAGTTATGCTTCCCTTGAAGTTATGATGACGTTAACTTGAGCAAAACGTCCCTGCCCATCAAAACCAAAGGACGCTTTCTATTCCACAGAATTCATATTGCGTTTTTGTTATGCTATATTCTATGAGTCAGAATATTCTGCACGACAACTGTTGTTTGACCCAGAAAACGTTGGTGGAGATCTATCCGCATTACAAACTTCTTATTGAATAGGATACAATATCAAAACTGTTTCAACTGCATCACGACCATCTCATAACAAATCTATTAGCAATATTCACAAGACAGGAGGACAATGTCAACAAAACAACAGCTTAAAAAAACACTGACAACTGATGAGACTTGCTCAGCTCAGCTCAGGTATGCAAATGTATATCATTTCACAATGACATTAAATTCGCAATGACTAACAATCTAGTGTTGTTGTGTCTTCTGCACATTCATTCGCAACGGTATCAAAATACAAGACAAAAAAGACAGACCAAACACACACGTTGAGCTTATCCCGTCCATACAGCCAGTTTTCATATAAAATTCATAGTATTTCCGTTGCACGCAAATGCTGAAAAGGTAGCAAGTAGCTGTAGCTTCAGGCAAAGCTTTGCTAGTAGTAGAATTCAGGATTACTAATAACAATTTTTTTTTCGCTTTACATTACAACAGCACTAGCACATTAAGTATGCATGGTAAATGAAGTTCTGAGCTGAGCTGGTTTTGGCTTTTGCATGGATGGCATGGCATGTCACGCAGAATACGGGAGAATAATAATAATAATAGCACTATCGCTGTTCATTTGGATATGATGATGTTATTGGCAAATGGAGAAACTGAAGCGTGCACATTGGCACAACGTACAATTATATTTTTCATAACATGAAATAATTTTCCAGGCTAGACAGACACTTATGAGGTTACATGACTAATAATTTCCCAGTTTTTGCGAAATGTGATAAAGGCAGGATATGAATAGCAGCTCACTTTCAACTATGTTTATAGACGTTTTGTTTCAATAACCACCTTCTTCATTTCAGGTAGTGAAACAAGGTGTGTATTACGTATGAATTCCTTCATCCTATATATGAGTGAGTATGAGTATTAGTTCATGTCACAATGGCTTGAGCTGAGCACATTGAATTAATCCAAAAAACGCACGGAAGAATATAATAGGTCGTCTGCAATGCTGTATAGTTCGTAGACAAAAAATTGAAAAACAAAAGTGTACGTCATCGGTCACAATTATTCCTCTTGACTCAAACTTTCAACTTCTCACAACAACAAAATAGTTGGTTTAGTCCTCCTCTTGCTTCGCTGGAAAACTTGTGTCATCATATCATCCGTCATGCAGATTCAGGTCGAAGCGTATAATATGGCTTTATACTAATCGTAAGTATGTCGGCAATGTTGGCATGCAAATGCAACGCAATGTACTTCTTCCATTGAGAACTGAAAAACGAGCTGCTATATTCACATTCGTTTAAGAGTTGTCAGAGCTTCTTTATCATTTTGTGTAGGTACAAACAAACAGTTTAGTGTTCTTTGACTTTGACGATCTCACTCGCCCACCCAAAAACTTTGTCCATGAATGTAATCACAATCGGATGTACAAATGCGAAAATAAAACAAAAATTATTCTCCACTTTACAACTTTACTCAATCGCGAATGAACCACAGAAGAACCTTTGAAACAAAAACTACCAAATAAAGATTTGGTTGCATTTTTCTTACTTTTTCAACTCTATCTAATTTTCTTCCCCTTTCAGTTTCCGCTTCACTCACCACCAACTACGTTATTACTAGGATCACGCATATCCTCCTCTCTTGATTTTCAAACAACAAAGCTTCAACTTCAACACACACCAAACCAAGTCAAGACCAACTACGAAATACGGTCTCTGACTTTTTTTTCTGCTGATTTACCCCCAATCGTCTTGCTCAATGCACCTGTAAAGTACTTTCATGCGCTATAGCATTCTGTTTGTAAAATTCTAAATTTAATGCTGTACCACAAAGAAAGAGCAACGAGTACTACATTACATATACACAGAAAACGGAAACGAAATTATTACTGGAGTCGTAAACTTTTATATTGATGGGGAATTATGGGAACTTATTTCCTTTGTTACCTTCTTCTCTCCTATGTTTATATACACTTCGTCCTAGCTGTTATGATGGTGGTGGGAAACACAGCTTTTCTGCGTAGATGTGTAGGACGATACTGATGGGACGCTTTTCACAAAACATCTAAGCGATTTACATCAGGGTTATAATCTTCACCGTACCTCGATTACTTTGCAGCAGTTGCATAATAATTCTCCTACGCATGCAACTACGTAAGTAGTATAACATAATATTTCAGGTCTTTGAATGAATGATCTTTGACAGTGGAGACCCTTGGCTTTTAGCTTATAGCTTTAGCTGTTCAAATGCAGTCAGACACAACAATCACAACAGCAAACAGTATTTCAGTCCAAAACATTCAGCTCAATGTTGACATTTATGTGATAATGTCAACTGTTTAATAAGTAGCAAGGACAGTTTAGTAGTAATTTTTATCATTTCAGATGACAACCTTCACGATTTTACTCATCACCAGTTTTGGACTTGGAATAATATTATGACGACATATAATATTACACAGAAACGCCCCTGGAACTTTTTTTCTTCAATTAATTTATAGTATTATAACGAGTCAGATAAGAATTGAGATTTTTTAACTATAAAAAAAATCGTTGAACAAATCAGATCCTAAATCTTTTGCGTTTCTCTTCTCCTTTTCTGCAAAAGTAACGTTACTTTTCTCTTCCCTCACGCTAATACCTAATCGGATGATGCGATGTTGGGTTTTTTGGATGTGGTGGTGTGTGGTTTGATTTGATGAGACTGCACGGTGCACGGCTGCTTAGCTCAGCTTTACTTTGCCACTTCTTGTTCTTGTAACGAGTGAGAGTCTCCGTGAAAAATGATTTGTATTTTGTTGCTGATTTCAGCATTCTCAAGATTTCGCTCATCATCTCTTAAAAGTCAAGTACCACCTTCTTTCTTCATTCAATTCAGGCAAACCACCACCATCATCACCATTCCCGTACACCATATTATTATTCGAGTTCATTGATGTAAACTTTTTTTGAAGAGCAAGTGGAAACATAATAACATACATAATATATATAATGTAACGTAACGTAACATGAGCCTTATTGTGTACTATAGCAAATGGGATATGATGCGATGAGGATTATATGGTGATGCTGAGGAGGCATCGTCATTACATCCCATCATCCCATCCAACCTCTCATTGAGTCACTTTGTTATTTACGCACGGAATGAGAATGGCTAAAACTCAACCAGGTAAACTAGCCGTGTGTATATTGCATTGTGCTTCATTGTTGGCTTGTATCAAGTACTTTCCTATTGTTACATTTATAAGAATGTAAAAAAAAGAAAGGATTGCCACTTCACACCGTCTGCTCTTTCGTACTTCAAAGGCAATATATATATGCATGTGTGTGTACAGTTTTTTGTTGTGATGCATGGTATAATTTATCAACAGAGGCTTTTTCCTTTGAGACTCGGGTTGTGTAATGTAATGCAAAGTAAAGTAACAATATATTATGTTTTGCTAAGCTCATCATCATCATCATAATATCATTGTAATATAGTATTCCTCATTTTCTTCCTCATGAAGTTCATCATCCCAGCCATCCATCCGTCCGTCATTCCGTCATGCAACTTTGCACACTCATCATTTTTCTCTCTTTCGCTCAGCATCTGATATATCTCAAGAGTGTGAAATCGGGAAGGTAAAATTATGTTGCTAAAAAGAAAGCTTCTTCCTCCTTTTAGTTAGCATTATGCATGCATAAAATTTTTCATGTAAAGAAATATATACATACATATGTTAAGATTCTATGAGAATAAAGCTAATAAAGTACCCTTAAAAAGTTTCTAGTTTCGTTACTAATGAAATTGTTACGCCTAACGGAGACAAACACTTTTTCATTGAAAAGCCGAGTCGAGTAGAGTAGGCGTGCTCGTCTATTTGTAATGTTCCGTAATGTTCATGATAGCGTAACGTTACCTTAAATTATAGAGTGAATCAGTTTCCTTCGGATCATGTTGTAGCCTCGTGTTTTTGCATTTAAAGATTATATATTATACTTAAAATGTACAAATTTGTTGTAAGGTAGAAGGCAGTGTAAAAAACAGTATGACAATAACCAAAGTATATTACTACAAAAATCAGAGCTATTTGATAATAATAATTGCTGATTACATTCTAACGATTAGTAAGAAATAGCTTGTAAAAATGCCCTTGAACTTGAAAATATTTCTTCTTCTTTGCCAGCCAACGTTTTCTTAATAAAGAATGAAACTGAAAAATATGCAAGCTGCTTCAGTCTGTTCCATTTTTATCTTCTGAATTGCGCAGTTTTTTACTCGCAACTGTTCATTTCCTATTCCAATGAAACAAAAAAAAAACTTTTTAAGCTCAAATAATTCTCAGTCGGCTGTCTCATGCAGAAAGGTAGTAAGTACACGTACTTGGATGAGAGGCGTTGGCAATCAATAAATCCTTCAGGATGCTTTTAAACATGTCATTGTAATGCGATTTTGGAAAATACATTGGATTCTAAACGTATGCATGCTAAAAATACCCGAAAGAAATCAAGATCTATCCAAATGCAAAACTATCAATAGATTTTTTTTGGAAACTTATACATGCTGAGTTCATGGTCACAATCAAGTTTCCATCATATGGAATAGTAAGTGCGTAGTACACCCACTAAATCTGACATTCTTATTTGATGACATTAAATTCTTTGAAAATTCTAGGATACGTTTTAGCTGAGCTGGCAACAGAATTTTATTTTGAAGCTCTTAATTATTCTCTGACTTCAGTCACATAGCCATGAATATTAAAAGATAAGGCCCGTCGTAAGTCGTAAGGTCTACATAATGGAACAGGAAGCATCTGCAACAGGAGTTCGAATGGCCAAAGACGGCCCCGCTGAAAACCCGAACCCTAAAGCTGACGCTGAAACTCCATCTACTCCAATAGAAGCTCCTGTATTAAAGTTTAATCCTACACCTGCGGTAATTCCAGCAACCGAAGCCTCAGCCCTTGCAACCTGAAAGAAAACGATACATGTCTCTTAATTTAATATACAAATATCGACGTAGTAGCATTTTTGATAGCTGGTATGTTTATTCACATCATGGATCAAATAATGATCTTTATTATCAATCAATAATTTACATTTACCTCAGCGTTCGCAAACGCTCCAACCCCCAAAACTGACGCATGGGCTCCGGCAGAAGCAGCCGGACCATTGGCCCTTACATGACATGGCCCAGCATGAGCTTGTGCATCTCCAGTTGAAGCCCTTGCAAAGTTAAGATTCATCAGTTATTTCAAACGCTCATTTTTTGAAACTTCAAAATCTGGGAAAATGTTTTTCACCTTGCAAAGGCCCCTGCCATTGGCATACGTTTTCCTGTATAGGTTCCTGAGCAAGCATTTGGTCCTAAGGCATACGCTCCAGGTTCACGATCAATGTCTTCAAAAAGGGACTCGATAGTACCCTGAATGGAAGCGTTGACCCGAGGCTTCACACTCTTTGTAATATTTCGTGCTACATGTTGCTTAACCGAATCATTCTGCACCTTCACATTTGTGTAGCTTTTTAAGCTCAAGTCCTTTTCCATGATCACGCTTTTCTTAGGTATGTCAAATTTCTTCTCCACAAGAGGATTATTATTTGGATCTTGATGGGGTGGTTCCCAATTCTTTGGGTTCTCATTCTTCCATCCTTCTGGGTGCCCAATGTTGGAATCAGAAAAGCCATGAGGGGTCAAATGGTCATCACAGTGTGAACAAGGGGGTTTTGAAACACCCATTGCGGAAGAGTCCCCATGAACTCCGTAACTCACTTGTTGCATTTCAGCATGTAACTTTGCATTCTCATTGTGATTGGTAGGAGTTTTGGTATTCCCAATCACCTCAAAATCTACACTTCTTGCAGCTGGAGCCTTCTCATTTAATGATTGTTTGATGACATCCCCATGTGAGTGTTCGTTCAGACCATATTCTCCATACTTTTTGTATTTGCGGCTGTATTCCTGTCGTTCCTTCACATTTCCCGATATAACACCAGTTTTTCGGTCATCAGATATGGACATGGCTATGCAATCCATTCGTTCCTCTCCTTTTAGCTGCTTCACTGCACGACTGTCTGGAGCATAGTTGGCACGGATTTTCTCCGAGTTTTTGTTAAAAACTGCGGAGTTAACGGCATCAGCGGCTTTACCTAAGTACGTTTTGCCTGTGCATCACGGCATGACAAATGTGTTGTAAATTCATCTTCAAAAAGCATTGTCATTTTGAAGAAAAAAAACAAATTTTTGAAGTTACCTTGTCTCGAGGTAAATAGAGGTTTCGTGCTTTATCATAATACTGCTCAGAGTGGTCAACCCTTCTGTGACGAAGGACAGCGTCAGATTCACTGTCAGATGATGAGTCGTCTGCAATAAAAGCATCAGTTTGTAAGTGAATATGCATTTTGCGGCGACGACCATGATATTGATTGATATTATTGTTGGATACAATTCATAATTTCAATAGTTTAACTTACCATCGTCATATTTTTTTAGCCCCTTGTCTGACATGATTTTAAAATTATTAAATTTCACCCAGAAATATTATGATGTTTTCTTGATTCGTAAGGCTAGAATGTTTTAATAAAATCGAAGGACTACAAAATCCAAAGCTTGCTTGCACAGCACTAGAATTGAAATGTCTGACTGAGAGCTGAGCTAGCTAAACATGCAGAATCCTATGATGTGTCAAGATTCTTTTTCGTTTTTCTGAGAATTGAGACGAACTTTGGACTGTGCAAAACGTTTGGATAGGATAGAACCAAAAATATTTTATGGCAGATTGTAAATGAAGATATTTTTAAATCCACTTACAAAGTATTTACAAAGTACAACGCAACAGATACATTGTGAGCGTACCAATCCATTCCACATTACCGTACCATGTGCTTATATATTGCTTGCAATATGGTATTGCATGCCGTTTAGTTTCATAAAGCACCCTACTTCTGTCTGTGAAATAAAAAAATACAGACTTTTCGTTCTTTGGTCTCAAGTAGTTGTTCTCTGCAGACACAGATAAGCTGAATCTTGTCCATTCACAATGTCGTTTTTATTCTCAGATTCATTGACATATATTCAACATTAGGATAAAACTCATCATTTATAAGCTTATGGTTTTTATGTCCATATACATATAAGCACATTTATGCGACTTGATATGCTCTGGCTTTATATTGACTTTACGCGTAATGATGATGATGATGTTTATATATATTTTTTCTATATGCATATACAGTGTATTTGAAATGATGACGTGAGGTAATATCTTAATATTAAAAATGAAAACTTTATTTTATTTACAAAAGTTGTTATCTCTTCAATACGTCAAAATAAATTTTAATCTATGTTAATTTGAAGGGATGCAATCTCTACTTCCAAACAATATTCCACAATAAACTCCATTACTACCTACCAAAGACGTAGCATGTTTGTTTAATATCCAAAAAACTAACTGGCCAACAATAAATAAATTACTAATAGGCGAAATACAACACTGAAAAATTAAGGACAAAAAGAAAGGACGAAGAGCGAGGTTTATTATCATTACAAAATTGTGCAAGACATATCAGCCACTGGTGTTCTGATGGCAATTTGTGGGCCAACGGAAACACCAAATCCAAGTGCATTTACAGAAATCCCATCAACTCCAATAGACGCTCCTGTATTAAAATTAAGTCCTAATCCAGCAGTAATGCCACCCAATGTGGCTTCTAATCTACCAACTTCCGCGTTCGCAAACGCTCCAACTCCTAGCAACGATGCATGTGCTCCAGTAGTTGCCATTGGGCCGTTGGCTTTAGCGTGCATTGGTCCCACATGAGCCTGTGTATCACCAGTTGAAGCCCTTGCAAACGCTCCAATCATTGGCAAATTTTTTCCTTCATAAATTCCAGTGTGTGCATAAGGCCCTACTGCAAAAGCTCCTGGAGGTCGATCCCTGTTTTCCACAAGTGACTCTGAAGGACTAATTGTAAGCATAGAAGCATCCATGAGAGGCTTAACCCTCTTGCTCCTTCTTATAAAGTCTCTTGAAGCTTTCCTCTCACGATTAGTGTAGTATGTACTATTGTTTGAAATTTTACTACTCCCGTTATTCTCAGTACCACCTTCAGACCGCGATCCACCTGAATTACGCACTGTTCAAAAGTTAACATTAAATTTTTATAACCGAATACATTTTCACATACAAAGCTTCAAAATTATAATTATTTATGGTATTATGTCTTACCGTTATCGTTTAAATTGCCAGATACCATGCTTACTTTTTATATAAAGTATGGTCAGAATGAACTTTGCTGCACAAACAGTTAACTGAACAGATAAACTGAAACTGTTAGAATTTGGATGCAAACCTATAGAGTATGTTAAGAAATCCTACTGCAACGCATTCTAATCGTATCAAGAGTTCCTAAGGCTTACAGTGTTGTACTCCTTGAAGTATACATTTTTTGGGTGAGTCATTTTGAGCCTTGAATTGTACAAATCGTTGAATTTAGATAGCACAACTTGAATATCAGAATATTTTATGTTGTGCAACACGTGAGCATTCTAATTATGTTTATAACATTATATGTGACATGTAGATACAGCATTTGATAATTGTGAGGCATTCGTTGTTATTGTTATACAGGTGTATTATTTTGCATGCTTTGTTTTCATATTAAAGATGCTTCTGCAGTCTGCACATATATTTTTTATATACATGCATGCGTACGAGTTTATTGGGTCAAGTCAATAATGGATGACTCATTGATTGTCCCTTCGTCTACTTCTTGCAGCATAGTCCCTTTGCTACTTTACGCCCAATCTTCTTTTTTTCGATTTTTAGCAAGTTTCTTTTCGTTTATTTTCTTATGCATAACACAAACTATGAAAAAGAACAAAGGTAGAATTGTAATGAAACTTTACTACTGTAATGACGACCCAACATACAAAACATTAACTATAGCGTTTATTACGTCACAAATTTTGTTACAATTTTAAAATTTTAAGTTACTTTTACAATTCAATAAGATTGTATAAAAAAAATTCACGGGTGGTAATGATCATGATCATGATGATTAGCAAGATGAGCAGGAGGTCCAAAATTGTTTTTGCCATCATCCCAATTGTAGCAAGTTGCCGTAAAATCGGAGCTTCCTGCAGTATTCCCATAAAAATTATTGCCACATCCAGAAACCCTCAAACGCCCATTGATCACGTTTGTATCAAGACTGTTTTGCTTCCCCCCAATGGAAACATCGCTATTCGCCGTATTCTTAACGAGCTCGAAATCAGACCCCTCAATAGTCATCAGCCCGTTGAGCACATTTCGACTCACAAGCCCACAGCAAGACCTATGGGATGCAGTAACAGTGCCTAAAGATGCAGTGATGGAATTTTTTAGAAGCTCATTATGTCGTCCAATAATCTCGATTCCGTTACTCACTCCATTAAACACGCAATTTTTCACAAGATTTCCATTTCCCTTAAGGACAATAGCTTGCTCATCAACATTATGAAAGGATAAAGATTTCAACGTGTTATTGTTGCCTTTCACCACAATGGCATCAGGAACATTTTCAAATTCCAGATTTTGAAGTTTCCAAAATGAGCCTTTGAGAAAAATCGAGGTCCGGCTGCCAGTAATTTTTGATCCCCTTTCACCAATCAAGGAAATGGGAGCATGAGGAAGTCCACTTCGTGTCAATTCTATGTTTAGGTAATAGGTCGTGTCTTGAAGCAAATAAATGGAGTCCCCGGGACGAGCTGCATTAGTGGCGGAAAGTAGGTCTCGAATCGTGGACACCGTAAATTTTGTTCCTAACGTTTGAGTTTTGAGCTGAGCACAGGCAAAACCTAAAACCAACGTAAAAATAAATAACTTCATTGTTCCGTCTGGACTAGAAAAGAAAAAACTTAAAGCGAATTAAAGGAAAGGGTGTCTGATGACGAGATTCGTTACTCGAAAGTGCTGGATCTAGTCTGGCAATGTTCTCAGAAAAACTTTGGGTGTATTCAACTTGCTACGTGCTTTCTAAATGGGGTTAAATAGATAACATAACAACTGGGAGTCCCCAAGTCAGACGATAAGAAAATGCGTATTTGGAGGAAATTTTTATCATATATGAAACAAAATATGGTCAGTCTACAAGTGTCCATCATACATATATGCATAAATTGTAAAATTATTGTAAAAGCTACATGATAAGGAACACCTAAAGAGAAATTGGTTTTTAATGAGCTTCTTTTGTGCTTACTCCCACCCACCCACACGTTTCATCGATGTAATACCTCACCCATTCGGTGTATTCGTGATAGATTTTTTGGGTACGTGCACGCACATGCAAATTATTAATGTGTGTTCATTTTAATGGTTTAATTTTCCATGCTTGGCAATAATTAAGTGTTAAAAAATACTGTCATTTGTACTCATATTATTTTGCTAAAACAAAACTGATTGTATAAGCTTTTATTTTTCTCTCTTCTTTCTTTGTCAGTATTTAATTAATTATTTATTAATTAATCCGAATGTGTACTTGTTTTCTTACACTCTTTGAATATGTTTGTATTTATGTACCTGCTTTTTATATGAATACAATTTATTCTTTTTCTCGTTTTTGTTTTTTACTTTATTACCTTGCTTTATAGTTCACCCAAAACCAACCGACACATACATAAACCATTTATAATATATCTTTTTATCTTCTTTTTCATATAGGATTTCGTCTCAATTTTTGAGGCTTTTACTTTTCTCGCATGTCGTTCCTTTCAACAACAAAAAAAACTTTCATGATGATTCTTCTTATTGTAGTTTGCACTGTACTACGAAATGCATTATTAACACATTTGAGAGTTAGGGAACATTTCATGTTGGCATCTCTGGATAATTTTTTTTCTTCTTTCAAAAAAAACGTGTTGCTTGTTGGAAGTTAAGTATGTAAATCAATCTACATACTCTTAGTCTGTTAACGTTAATAAGTAATAGCATGCTATACATAAGTAAGTAATATAGTCAACAGTAATTAGTTTTTAGAAGAGCACGTGTACACAGTATAGGAATACAACATGGTACGTTTGTAAGTAATAATCATAGCATACTTATTAGTCAGCGAAAAAGTCATTATCATAATATTTATCATATTTTCGAAAACCGAGGAAGGAAGCATTATGTTTAACCTTTTTTGGAGAAAATGTGTATTCTTGTTTAAAGACGATCATATCATCATCAATCACACAGCAATACAATTAGTATTATTTGAAAAGAAAATTTTTATAGCGTTAGTCTACCAGTGAATTTTGTAGAGCTTTAGTATTTTAGTAACAACATTTAAAACATCAAACAACATTCATCATCATTTGAATAAAAATTTCTCCATTCCAGTTTCCGTTTTTTTTTCTCCTACAAAAAGTTTGCTGAGAGGAACATGAGTTTTGTCACAATAGAGTTTCTGGCTATAGACTATCTATATTTTTTTTATATATAGAGCTTAAATTAGTATATATATAGTTTAATGAGAAAAATGCATAACTTCATGATCACTGCTTTGCTTGTGGAGATTTTTTACGGTACATATGTATTTTCCTATGATAGCATATATATGTGTTATACTGTGTCTATAATGTGATAAGTAGTAATTTACTTTTTAAATAATTTTTTTTTGTAACAAGACTAACAACATCTCTTACAATGTTAGCTAGATTCTTCAATTGCATCATTCTACTTTTATTTTGTTTTTAAATAATAATAATAATATATTATGTATGTATAATATAATTTACTTTTTTACGGAGCATTTTTTTATCTAATCTATTCCCTGCCAAAAATGGAAATATTGTAGTAGTAGTTTGTATGTATGTACGTATGTATCTCTGTTTGATTTCTTCTGTTATAAATGCATACAGTAAGAATACGATCAGAACAACAATTTGACAACAGCAACAACTGCAGCAGCATCATTCAACAGTAATCCATTACAAATAATAGTTAATTAGTGTTGAGTTGATAACGATGATGATAAAAGGGTACAGTTAAAATCCGTTACATTACAACAATCAATAAGTTTACTAGATTTAATAATGTATAGAGTACATAAAAAGTAATACATTTTCTCTTAAAATGGTTTACATATATACCTGATTTGGTTTTCTGAGAACTGGGTATCAATCATTCTTTTTAATTCACTGGTAATTTTCTCATCATATCTCAATAAGTTTGCCAATTTAAATGCAAGGAAAAGAAATACAATAATTATTAATGCATTAACGTAATGTGATCCTATACTTTCTCTCAACCTTTGAAGAATGCATATTTACTACACATCATTTATCATGTCAAAAAAATCACAAAATCAAATCATGCATCTTCTTCTTCATCTCCATCATTCTGGTATAAAACGGAATGGTTCTCAAAAATATTAATATTAAATAATGACATGCTCAGTCAATTAACATTTTTTTTATTTTAAAATATTATTACACTTGTTTGCAATGCCTTTGGTATTGGAAAATTAGGAGAAAAGCAATAGGTGCACCTCTTTGTTTGATTATATATTCCTATAATCATTCTTTGTTTATCTAAAAACTAAGTCTAAAATATATTGTAATTTTAATGAGGTCGAAGTTGTATTGAAGTGTATTAAATAAGAGCATCAATCCTACATACTAAAAATTAAATTAAATACGTATTTCATTTCATTAACATAAAATGTTTCATGCATATCATATCAGATCTCGTCTTTTTTTTTGTTGGCTACAGTTTTTGGGACTACGGTACAGTACATAACATACGTTACACAAAAACAGTGATTAAAGCTGTGCATAATATAATAATAATAATAATGTATATAATTTATAAAGTCTAGTTACGTTACATATTTTTTCTACTATATGTAAGTTTTTACGATGTGTGATTTCTACTACGTACCTCAAACCATTTCTTTTCCTTAATCAGTCTAAAATAATTATAACCCCCTAAAACCCGTTTTAATGTATGTATTTCTTTTTAAAAAAATGATGATGGTAGTAGTAGTGGCAGCAGCAGTACATATATAACAAGTATTAAATGTGTATATCACTTTGATTGTGATGTGACTGAAATAAGGTTTAAAAGCTACTACGAAAAAAAGCACAGAGCACGTGCGCCCACTTCTCACCTCACTCTTCTTACTTTTCATATTTTTTTATCAATATTAATCAGTCAATATAGAACAAAGCAGGACTACCCCCTATAAATTAATGACAATACAGTCATTATCATTCCGTATTAATAATACACAGAAGGTCAGCAACAATTTACCGTTTGCTAAAATTATTAATAACTCCATATTAATTTCAGACATTATTTGGTTAATTAGTTAATTACCCCTCTCCAGGTTTCGTTTTCTTTTTGTTTTTGACTAAAATCCTTGACAAGAACACCCGGTATTTATGTAAAGTAACATAAACTTGGTGACAACAATCAGTCCATTTTTATAAGATAACGTATGTAGTAATGTAATAATTTTTTTTCTATACTGCCGGAAGAGAACAAAATATTGAGAGAAAAAAATTAACATTTTTTTTAGTTTCCTGAGTCTATTTACTACACCAGATTAAATTGATGTATATTGGTATTCTACTCGTATCGATTCTTCAGTCACAAGGAGAAAGAAGCTTAAATCTGAAAGGTGAAAGTAGTCTTTATTGACTTCTACTCTCTAAAATCTAAATTATTGATTAGAATTAGCCAGTCTACTAAACAAAGGGGGATTTGCGATAATGTTTAGGTATATTTGATGATGATGCACGTAGGAAGTTTATGGTTTAGTTAGGATTATACGGACTACCACCACTGAAATTGTGTTAGTATAATTTTTTTTATACTGCCTCATCTGACCTGACCTATTTTGTGGCAGTACAGGATTGTTATAATAATAATAATTATAGTTAGTAGTATGTCTGTATTAAGTCTTTTTTAAACTGAATAATACACGACGGTTAAACAATATATATGGTTAACTAAGTGGGAGACTCGACGATTTTATAAACTCACATTATAATAAGTATATGGATTATACTTTTTTTCTTCAAAAGTTGACATCAATCAGAATCAGACTACTTTCCATGTTACTAGTTTGGCTGTCGACGACTACTACGGAATATTCTACTAATCCTATACTCATTCTCATAAAGATCTGTGAAACATTTATTCCAGGTGGAACTACATGAGCCACCAGGAGGTTTATAATAGCCTCTTGATAAAGTTTGGATTTGATTTTTGAATTACAATTACAACCTGATTGTTGATTTGATAATAGTAATAATGAATAATTGTATTATTACGATATTTATAAATTTTGTAACATTTCTCTCTTAAATACTCTAATTTGTCCTCTTTTGGTTTCCTTCACATGAAATTTCTAGAAAGCATTTTCACTATAACTTTTGTCGACTATTATTTAATAATAATCCATATTTATGCCTGTCTAATTTTCTTTTTTTTAGCCTATAGACCCACAACAATTTCTAGAGTTCTCATATTACATGTCAACATTGACATGATGACATATTTACTTTGTATAATATTTTTTTTATCATATTATCTTGTTACTTAAATATTTAGCTATCATTTAGTAGTTACCACCATTCATTTGAATCTCGGAACAGGATAAAATCCGAATGTTACAATAATTTTCTTTATGCTTTGTTTTCACCGCTGTCGGGAGGGGCTGCGGTGACGTTGGGTTCCACTCATTTATACTTGGAATGAAGTCTCTCATGAGATTTTGCACTCTGTTGTTGGGTAAACTTTTTGCCACAGGTTTTGCAAGCATAGGGTTTCTCACCGGTATGTATCCGAACATGGATTTGGAGATTTCCTTTGATCCTAAATGTTTTGTCACAGTATGTGCACGCATAATTCTTTTCACCTGTTGGGGATAAAAAAGAAAGAATGTACTTATAAGTCTGAATTAAAAGAAATTGATTTTGATGACCTTGAATTTTACTTGAAAATAAAGAGAATTATTATTATGCAAGAAAAAAAGGCTTTTTTACGTACCAGTATGCAAAGATTCATGCCGGGACAAGTGGGACTTTTGGCAGAACCGTTTTTCACAATAGTTGCATTTATAGGGTCCATCCTGTGTATGCTTGCTATTTCGATGATAGCGAAGACCGGGATAGGAACGGAACACCTTGGTACAATTCTGACATTCATAGATCTTCCCAGATTTGTTCGTGTTCCTTCTCCTTGTGGGAGCCGCGGTTGTTGTATTTATATTATTGGAATCACTGCTTGGACTGCTTGCTTCACTGGAAGAGTCGCTGTCATTTTCATTGTTAGTTCCCGTTTGATTCCGTTGACCACCTGCAATTCATAAACCAACAACATCACAATATTAAGCATCACTTAAATCACTTTCACTTTTCACAAAAAAAAAAAAAGAATCACCACCATAACCATAATAATTACCACATTTGTGATTAAATATTCTTACTAAACTAACCTGAGTTTGAGCCGCTCCATTGCCTGCAATATAGGAAAAAGAGAACACAATAAATCATTAGCATTTTTTGTAGAAAATGAAACATGAGATCGGAGTATTCGAAGTCGGAACCGAAAAAGAATGAAAACATGTATTTTTTTAAGATATGATAAAAAGTACTCACCAATTTCCCTGATGCCAGCTATAATCCATCACTTGATTATTCTGGACATTACTACTGCTACTGCTGCTGCTACTCGGAGGTGGAAACCCTGGGAAAGCATTCCCACCCGTAGTCACCGCAGAGTCCAGTCCTCCTCCTCCTCCTCCCTTGCCCTTGTTATGTATTCTCATGTGAGAAATAAGGGAGTATCCACTGAAGAACGACTCGGAACAATAGGAACACTGGTGCATCGTGGCAAAGATGTCGTGATTGCTGTTCTGTTGCTTGATTTCCGTCTTTTTAGCCGCCATAATGATGAATAGCAACCGTCAGTTGAACAATCTTTATTTTAATTTTCCTTCTGATATTTTACGTATATTTTTTTTTCTCGGATGCAACTCAACAAAACAAAAAAATTTCAAATCTCTACTATAAATTACTCAAAAAACTTTTTGACTAAACTCGACTTTCTTTTCTTAAGAAAACAAAAACTGAACTAATAAAACGCCTTTTAACGGAAAAAATTGTTGTAAATTATTCAAAAAATTTCTACCGGTTGTTGCATCTTTGCTGGATATTTTTGAGTAGACTTGGATTTCTCTCTCCTGTTTTTGGCAGTTTTAATTTTCAGTGAACGATTGCGTGTGAGTGAAGTTGGAAGTGAAGCTAAGCGGCCCTCTTCCCAACAAAAGACCTTCAAGAAGACAAAGGATGGACTCTCAAATCAACCCAACCGATTCGGATGGAAGCTTGACTGGAATTGAGAACACGAATGAGCCGAACCTCTCTACTAGTCACTAGTCAATGTCCTCCTTTTCACGATTTTTCGTCTTCTTTCCAGAAAAATGTCGTTGCTGCACGGCAATTTAAAAAAAGGATACAAATTCATTAAGTTCAATTAAACTACTTAGAATAATAATTATAATGATTGGCAATGTCGCCAATTCAATGTCATCAACATGTTCCCCTATCATCTATGGCACCCTACTACACGAACACGTTATCAGACCACGCTTACCTCATGCAATTCAATTAGACTCAATTTGCATGGGTAGAAAAAATATTTCTATCAAATTTAAATACCTTTCAGACAACCTACAATTGACTTTCTTATCCTGACTCTGACTTCCACCTCAAACCTTATCCTCCCATAAACGAGCGACAACGACCACCACCAAACCACAACCCATGCAAAAACAAAAAAACTTTTTTTCTTCTTCTTCTTCTGTCTTTGCGAATGCTAATACGAGAGATGACTTTATGATGAGGAGATTGTGAATTGAGATGAGGACATGGACATGGAGAATACCCAAAAAGAATCATAATATTATGCACATATATACCCCCAGATGATGGATCGTTGGCTTCATGATATCATGTCAAATTTTAATACATGGATGTACATACATACATACACCTTTTAATTTCATGCATAAAAGCACCATCTAGAAATGGAAGATGAAGATGGACAACAACCTAAGGACTATATAAAAGCATGCAAAATGAGACGAGTTGTGTACCTTATAACAACACTTTAATCCTCGAGAGATGACTCAAGTCAAAAACTTGTTGTTAGGCTTATAATACATATATACATGCGAAATGTATGAATAGAGGAGACACACTCTTTTTCTACAAAAAAAAATATTCATCCTCATCATCACATCACAATCACAACTCATTTCATTTTGGCACATGCAGAAAAAGGAAAAAATTATGATACCTACAAAGACAAGTAGACCCAAAGAGCTTATGATGATAGGATGGGATATGAAGGATACGACCAAACGGAGGGAATTGGATTGGCTCATAGGCTCACTCTTCTTCATGTATATTACATTTACATTCAACATTCCATTGCATTGGGCACAATATTATTTATGCATATCAATAAAAACTCTTTTTTGTATGCATACATATGCACAACTACAACTCTCTGGAAAAGAACAAAATAACAAGAAGGAGAAGAAGACAAGACGAGATCTGATCTGATGACTTCATGAGCGATCCTGATCCTGGTATGCAAATATTGCAAATCATATCCTATGCAAAATATAGTTCTAGCCAAAGAAAACTGTCGCCTGGAAAAATGCCGTCGTGTGTATGTCACATTTACTTAATGTATGCATAATATTAAGTTTTTACTCCTTATCTATTTCTATTCTTGTCCAGCTGCTCTATCATCTATCTATCTATCCGATTCATATGTCTTATCAATAATATCATTATGTTATCAATCATATCATCATCATGTATACAATTACTAAAGAAATGCTATAGAGTGAAAATATAATTTGAGCCTAATAAAACAATTATGTTATGAAATTTCATTTATTTTTGCTTTTACCTGTGAATAGAGTAGAGTAGAGCAGAGTAGAGTCTCACGGGGGAAGAGACAGAAGAGAGGCAGAAGGAGAAGACGACTCAAACGTGACGTGACTTTCGTCTTTCACTCACTCTTATCAATAAAAATTAAAGAGTTGACTTGAAAAATCGAATAAAGTATTGAATCGACAATCAGTTTGTCCATAAAGAGAAGAAAAAAGAGAGGAGAGAGAAAATACATACAATATAATCTTATTTCTGAGTGTTTGTAAAATGAATGTAAAAAATAGAAATGGAAGTTACAGATTCACAGCAGCAGCTCTCCGATCTCCAAATCTTATATATATGACACAACAAACAAGACAAGAAGGCAAGGCATGCAAGGTGACTGCCTGCCTATTTAAATGCCTTTCCTTTCCTATTCACTCTATATAAGCGTAAACTAAAAGTAGTAGTAGTAGTAAGTAAGTAATACTACAAGAGAGAGAGAGAGAAAAAAAATGTGGATATTATTTGTATGGAATCGAGACTTATGATGTGGTTTAAAACAGCTCTTTTTTTTATATCCATATACTTAGTTTTAGTTGCTCTCCGACTTGTCTTGTAAAACCGTATGTGTGTGTGTGGATGTATGAATGCACGTAACTGAGTGAGTGACTGCTCTTTAGCCCATGTACATTACATTACATTATATTATTATCATCCTACAAAAAAAACTACTACAATATAATCCCGTGCCTAAGCTCAAAACCATGAGTATTACGCTTGGCTTAGGCATATAGACAAGTTGTAATGTGAGTGAGAGGTGCCTACACACACAGCATGTATGTATGAAAAAGTTACGTGTGCATGGTCTTTTTTATAAAAAAAAAAATAAGGTGTAGAGTAGAGCACACACACACACAGCCAAAATGAATGAAAATGCAAAGCCGGGTTTTTTTCCCTTTCTTGAATAGGTAAGTATAGGGTTCGCAAATGCAAATGGGAAAAGATCACTTGTTCTCCAATATCTTGAATGTTTTTGTTACCTTCTCTCGTTCTCTCTCCTCTTCTTCTGCTGCTCTCTTCTTTCGTTCATAATAATATTATATCTACCTAGAGCCTAGCTAGAGGTGATGTGCCATGATGGTATTAGTATTGGTGTCCCTATATATTACCACTGTTCTGTCTGATGCTATTCTAGTAGTCAGTCAGTGGAGCAAAGAGAGATGAGAATGAGAGATGATGATGATATGAACCAAAAGAGAAAAAGAAGAAGAGAAGGCAGTGGTGATATAAGTGTAAAATAAGAAGGTGAAGGTGGTAGTAGTAAAAACGGATGATGATAATAATGATGATGAGTGGTATATGTATTTTGATGTGGCTAAAAATGTATTAACTACTATAGTAGCCCTTCCTTATTAATTCTTTTCTCCCCTTTTAAAAAAAATCCCTACAAAGCTATACACCATATCATCATCGTAAATATATTATCATTGTATGACCATTTTATATTATTATACCTATGTGATCTGTGATGTGTAAGAACAAAAAGTCCTATGTATACTGCCTCAACAATATATTTTCGGATCTATCTTGCTGCATCTCTATATCTCCTGACTCTCATTATGATCATCATCATGATGATGATTAGGATGATGATAATATAACAACAGACACACACACACACACTTCTTCACTTTTTTATATATACAATAGAATAAGGGTTTAGGTCTACACACACAGACACAGTCTACATGGTTGACTTTCACTTACAATCTCCTCGTCTGCATCCACTCCACACACACACAAAGTAGACAAGAGACGGATGGATGGATGAGAGATGAAGCAAGTCTCAAATTTACAATCCTCCGTCCGTCCGTGTGTGTGTCTTACAAGTTGCTCCTTATTGTACTAGTAATACGATGTGTGTATTGTATTTGTGTATATAGCTGGACTCAACTCAGCTTTACGCTCAGAATCATTAAAATTCCCCTGCTTTGCATTTAAAACCTTGCCCAGAAAACACCAAGAAGAAGAACAGGCATTGCATTGATACTATTATGCATACACATCCAAAAAGAAGATGATGATGATTATTATGTATGTATATTTTAAGAAAAAGGATGTCGTGAGAGAGTGTGTGTGTTTGTCTATGTTTGAACGTGAAGCTAGTGGTTTGGTTTGGTTTTGGAATTTAAAGGAGCTGAAAAAAAATATGTAGGAGACTAGCAGCACCAGCCAAAGCACATACCACACACACAAGACTCAAATGAGTTAAAGAGAAGAGAACGAAAAAGTTGAAGAAGGAGAGTGAGAGAAGAGAAGAAGAAAAAAGGAGGCGGAGGATCACTAGAATTGTATTATTGTACACTCACACACACACACACTCATACTCGATCGCAAAAACACATTTCAAGTTCATATTGTATAAGGTAAGGTGGATGAATATGTGGATAAAAGCCGATACAGACCCAACAGAGTTTTGGAAACAACGTAGGCCCAGTTCCCATATGAAACTAAGTTATGAATATACATTATGTATGTACATCCATCCGTGTACCAAAGTTGGGTACGTGGCTAGGTTCAGGTTCAAAAACACGGTATATGTGTAAGTGGAGAAGAGACGCGTGTGTACTGTGTATCAAATCACATTAATGATTATCGTCATCAACTCACACAACGTCCTATATATATACATACATCCATTATTATGCCGACTCGACTCCACTCCAGCAGCCAGAGAAAAAAGAACTCAAAACCTACATAAGTCACTGGGAGTATGTGTTGTGCTATTATATAGGGCCAATCTAACATGATCGGAATCGGAGCGAGTCATATATAAGAAGTAAGTAATGCAATGGCAATATGCAAGAGAAAGAGAGAGTATGTGTGTGGACAGCAAAGGCTTTAATGGAGAAACTGTAGAAAAGGAAAAACAGAGCTGAAGAATACACATACATTGAATTGAGCAAGACCACAGCTAGCACTACTAGCTCAAGAGTAACAGCGAGTTTGTGAGTACGAGTTTGAGAACTCCAAATAATGTACGTAGGCGTATGAATGTACGTAGTAGCTCTCTCGTTTCATATTCCATACAATTACGTACATAGGGAGAAAAAAAACTTCTCCAGTAAAGTAGTTAGTTGGGAACGTATGTAATATGTATACATGAGTCCAGAGAGTAGATCATCATCATCATCATCATCATCATCATCATGAGAAGAAACCTACTTGGAAAGAAGAGAAGAGAGAGAGAGGCAGAATTTATTCGATGGATGGATGAAGGAGAGGATGTGTTATTGCTGGGAGAAAATTCTTCATTCATTTTATATTATATAAAATATAGTATATATGTTTGTACATTTGAGGATCCATCCATCTCCTTCGATTCCTTTTTTGTATGGGCTCCGTTGATTTAAATTAAGGAGCAGACGAGTTGTGTATATGTATATGTTCCAAAAAAGATTGTGTTTTTTGGAAGTCAAGAGCAATATGTATAGTATGGCAGTGGGAGAAAATAGAGAGATATATATAACTAACTTATGTACTTTTGATATAGACATTGCCATTTATTTCGTCTCTTTGAGCTATTATGTACACATTTTATTCGCTCTTCGTTCGTTCCTCCGCTTTTCGTTCCATGAAGTTCGTGAGGTTCGTCCGTGTACTCACAATCAGTTCTCGGCAAATGTACCCAGAAAGCTTATAGTACCTATGTGTTCTTGTAATCCCTTTCCTTCTCATCTCATCTCGGCTGTTGGCCTGCCTGGTGTGTATATAGAGAATGGAAAGCAAAATGTGTATGTGTGTGAGAGAGCAAGCAAGCGAGCTACGTACGTACTACTACTACTACTACGCTTGGATTCATACATAGAAGTTGGTGATGTCTACGTAAGTACATTGATAGAATAGAATGTATATTAGGTTCCACCTACAGAAAAAGCATGTGATTGTGATGATGATGATGGTGAAGGGTATTTGGGTATACGGAATGGAATCGGTTTAGAGTTTCTTCTTGAAGAGTAAGGTTGGTCGGTACACGTACGTATGAACGATGGTGTATATAGGTTTGAGTTGAGAGCATGCACACATACATACAACCCGACTCAGTCAGTCGGTGGGTTCATGTAGTCTGTTGACTGAGAGTAAGGTACAAAAATGGAAAATGTTGTACATTGCATACAAACATATTGTGTACACTTTGGAGAGTTGATCGTAGGTCGCAGACGTACAAAATGTATGTAGCTCAGCTCAAGCTCGCCGAGAAGAAAGCATAAGAAGATGACTATTTCGTTGGTCTTGGATTACTAGAAGTAGAAGAAGCTAGCGATAGCAAACGAGATGTGATTGTGATGAAATGATGACGGAAAAGAAAAGAAGATGATATTGAGCAAGGATACTTACCAATAACAAATAGGAGCTCTGCGACTCTGACATGAAGTTATATAGAGTAACATATGTACATATATGTACCATACATAAATACATTTGTACCCATGTACGACTCATATTTCGGGATCACATCACATCATCAACTTTATTCAATCAATGCAATGCTCTCTCTTCGGCTCATACTAACTTGAAATGATAAAATGAAAGAGTAGCGACAGCTAGCTACTTTCACGAAAGACCTCACCGTTCACTTTGTTCGAGTTTGGGTGGTCGCCCCTAAATGAATAGGAGGAAAAGAGTTTTGACTTTCTCTACCAGATAGCCAATTAATGCAGATTGCTATTCAGTTACTTACTTGAAATTAGAACTCGTTGGCTAAACATAGTCATATATACATATATAGGGGTTCATCCTGCTAACTTTTAAATGCAAGCCATCATTTCTTATACAGAAAAGGTTACAAGATGTATTTAAAATTTCATAATTATCATTTCACTATCGTAGTTACTCAGCCTGTTAGTATTGCAGGTTAGAAACTTAACGAAAGGAGGGTGTGCAAATTTTTTGTGATAGCAATAAAATGCCATGCAAAGTGTACATACGATTGCATTAAGAATTTTGACTGTATGTATGTGTATATACTATCACGCTTACAACACGTTGCAACATTGCAACCTGCATTTGCATAAACTCATATATATATAGATAGAACTTCCATAATGCTAAAACCCGGCTTGTTTTCACGAGTGGTCCATGACAAAAAACCTTGTACAAACCATGTACAAACATGTGTTCGTGATAACTTCAATTTAACTATGCATGGAAATGGAAAGTATGATAGGAACTGCAAAAAAAATGGCAAACAAAAAAATGCACATCTTATCATATTGTCAGTATTTATCGCATCAGAGAGAAAACGTCCAAAGTGAGATCCAATCACAAAGTTAACATGTAAGTTACATGATGTAACACAATAATATATCAAATTTCTTCTTCTACTAACAAAATATTCTTTTAAAAACTGAACTTTGGTATCACTTTACATTTTCAATATTTGACATTGCAGATACACTACGGAACCAGCCAACTGCAGAGCTTTGTAAAAATATTGTCATGAGTTTTGGCAACCCCCTTCAAGATTGGGATGACCCATTAATTTTCTTGAATTTGGATGAAATACCCGAATCTAATGGAAGAAACGACATCCAAGATGAATTTGAGGACGATGATGTTGAAAGAGATCAACCACCACAAAGATCCCCTACCACAACACCAGCCCTTCTGGAGTATAAAGATGGAATTAGAATTCGCACAAATTTTAGACATCGGAAAATTATCGAGAATATAACCAAAACCCTTGAGAGCTCAACCAAAGCCAACTTGTTGATTGAATGTCCGGTGAACTCAGAAAGAAGGGTATCCACCCTCTATGCAGTATTAGCTTATTGGCACCAGCAGCTTAAGCAACAGCATGATGATGGTTTCCCCGTTCCAAACAAACGAGCAAGAATAGCAACGTCCCAAAAGATTTATTATGGAGTCAACCAATTTGACGAAGTTCATGAAGTACTTGAACAGCTATGTAACCTTGAAGGGACTGACTACTTGAAGGATGTTAAGTTGTCTGTTTTGGGAAGAAGGAGAAATCTGTGCTTAAAAGAAATCAGGGAGCAAAGTCAAGCTACTGCTGGTACAGCCACTTGTTCATGTCGCAACATTACCCTTAATTCCAGACATGAAGCAATCTGCTTCAACTTTATAGAATCCGACCAGGTAAATTCTATTGAAGATTTCAAACGCATCTGTAATGCGAACCATCGATGCCCTTATCTTGAAAGTCAGTTTCTTCATGAAAATGCGGATTTGGTCATTTGCCCTCAAGAATTCATACTTTCTCCTGTTCTCCAACAGTTTTACCAAATAAATCTATCAAATTCTATTCTGATTTTTGACGATGGTTATGATTTGGAAAAACTACGTTATAAGGTAGCTTCCATCTCCATTTCAACTCAAGAACTGCGTCAAGCTGCACGAAAACTGGAGGAAATGGCAAGCTCTTTACATCCGCCATTCAATAACGTACAAATTGACATTTCAACTTTGGTTGCTTCTCTGAAAGATTTCAGCTCATGGATACGAGATCATGATGAAGACAGAGTAACCTCTGATACGTTCCTTCATACTGACCAAATTCAAGGACTGCAGATGAACGAAGCAGAGTATTGCACCTTAAACGACAGCCTTCAAAAATTGTGCGAATCTTGCTCCAATCCTGACCTATCGCTTATTTACAAGGTTCGGAGGCTTTTGTGCATCTTTCAGATAATCTGTGGGGATCATCAAAAGAACATCAAATACTTTTATATTGAAGTGACAACGAGTCCAAGTAGCAGAGATTTAGTCTTGAAAATAACTTGTACAAACCCAGTCTTAATATTCCAGCCTGTTGCTGCCCTTACCCAATCCATAATAATAGGATCTAGCTGCTTAGCCCCCATCAGCACTTTCCAAAATAAGCTTGGAGTTAAATTTGAAACTACTTTGGAAATCGATAGTCACGACGTTCCAACCGATCACCACACTCTTTTGTACTGCTCTGTTGGTCCTCATCCCCAAAAGGTGAAACTGGATTTGCGTGCTAAAGCAAGAAAAAATCCTGCAGTGCAGAAGGCCGTTGGGGATGCGTTGGTGAATATTTGTGAAATAATTCAGGAAGGGGTTGTGGTCCTATTTCAGTCCCAGCATACAATGCTATACGAAATGAGAAAGATGTGGGAAGAGCGCCCAAATGCTTTAACACCTTCAATTATGCAACGATTGAAAAATGTAAAAGAAGATGTCTTTTGTGAACTAGACTATAGTGATTCAGATTTACCTGCAATGATTGAAGAGTATCGTAGATTAGCGAGTGAAAGTGAGAACGGAGCTGTTTTACTAGCATTAGCGCGTGGAAGACTCCTCAATCTTATTAGAACTTTACAAGATGGAGAAATTCGAGCTATTGTCATTGTTGGAATTCCATTCGGGGATTGGAAGAATGATGAACTGATAGTAGCAAAAAACGCCATTGCCAATGACGCCAACACCCCTGCATCAAAGAGCGAGATGATTGAATGGAACAAGAATGAAGCCTTTCGTGTCATGAATCCGTCCTTTGCACGTTGTGTCCAAAATTCGGAGGACTGGAGAGCGCTTATCCTTCTTGATAGTCGAGCAGAGGAAAATCAACAAGAGTTTCGTAAACTCCTTCCAGCATGGACTAGAAGTGATACAAGTAAATTTAGACACTGTGATAAGTTTTCAGATTTAATTACCATGTTACAGAGATTAGTTAACTGTTGTAGTTTAGTAGATTAAGTAAAATCCCATATCAATTTAAACACACGCTTATATTTTTAGAACTATTTGTACATTCTCACAAATGGGTTTTAAATAAAGTTATCCGTATACTTTTTCAGATTTAAATGCAGCAAGTTACTAATTTATATGCTATATATCTAATTTATGCCTTTGTAATCATGTTCAACTCACAGAATTCTAATAACTCCCTTCATATCTCTGGCTCAGCTATATTCAGTATTAGACAAATAGTGCAAAATCTAAAGCTTGGCCATTAGATTTTTAGCAGCATACCTGCATACCTTTCATATACTCGTCGAGAATATATATAGCTTTATTGAGCATCTTGGGTAAATAGGATTTTGGCATTACAAAAATTCGTTCATGTCTATGACTGTATCACACGTTATATTACGTTACACCAAACCAGTCTGAGTCACTTTTCATTGCTTTAGCAGTGTAAGTAAACTGTAGATATGTGTAAAGCATATTCACGATCAGTACATTGTGCATAATACACTACATTCAACATAGAACATACCTTTTCAATGATGCTCTCTGTTCTATCCGTTTCTCATTCTCATAAAAACGTTTTCGCTACGAGATATATGTTTATGCAATCTGCTTTCATGACTTCAAGTTTTTCTTTAGAACAGCAGTTCTTTAAATTAGGTTGTGGTGTTGGTAAAAAATATTATTTCGTCTCTGTGTCTATTACGATGTAGCATTATGATGAGTAGTAAGTCTTCGTACATCCCTAAAAATTGGTGAAAAGTAAGCTTATATCTTTTTGGTTTAGTCTGCTCATTTACAATGAGTATGTAGTCCGATTAGACCAATAATTATTAATTGGTGTTGCTAACAGGAAAGAGTGTAATAATGTGGAATGTGTGTAAAGTTGGAACTATATGGGAATTCCATACTAGGAATTTATGCTAATCTTATTCTTAGCATGAAAGAATTTATTTTGATGGGAGGCAGCTGAAATGTTTGTGCTACTCTAAATACGAAATATTATTATAGGAATAGGGGACTTTTCCCTGAACCGTGACTGTGCGGTTTTCACTTTTCTCAAATGGAATTCAAAGAAATTTCCTACATTTTCTGTGTATATCGAATAAACTATAACCTCTCGTAAAAAGTGTATGGTGGTTTAAGATGAGCCTTGTGTTATAATTTGGGAACGGACGGATCCTTTCTTTCAGTTCAGGAAGGTATCGAAGTTTTAAACTAACCAAATATTTGTTCATATCGACATATCTTCAAATGACAAAACTAGTGGAAATGCCAGGCCTGGCGCTAATACCGTCATTATCAAAGAACGGATATCAACAACGTGAGAACGTGTGTAGCTCTTTGAATAGATGACATACTTTATCATAATGATCAACAAAAGTCTCTTTTGAAGCTGGAGAGATTGTGGAGCACCATACACCTATTAATGGAAACATTTCGGTAAGGTAAGTTATTCAAATTACAATAATATGTATATAGTTCTTTTAAAAGAAACTACTTCGTCTAAGGGGCATTGCCTCTTGGATAAAAAATTGAATGCTGCATACATAGGCCACCTCATAGCATACAAAATTTAAGCTACACCTTATCTGGATGCACAGATTTCATTTTGGTTCATATATAAAAGCTTCTACGTAGTTCTATATGATTAATGCTTTTCATAACCTCTGCCAGTAATCAGAAGATGCATAAATAAATAGCTTCAACGAAAAAAGTTGACTCATTTTTCTCTAAAATCCTTGCATTGAATATGAAGAAATTCATATTTATCTGACAGTAAGCTGGTCGCAGTTAACAAGTTAACCGCATTCAATATTGAGCAAGTGCAAAGGTAAAGGTGAAGTAAAGCATACAGTTTCTGACTTAAAAATTACAAACTTCTTCATCAGGGAATAGTAAAGGAACAAGAATTCAAGATTTAAGAAAATACAACAACAGTTGTTACAATATTTTGCTTGCTTCAGTAAACGCGTATAAATAATTTGTGAATGCTATTAGTGAAACAGTCAGTATTTGACCAGTAATTAATTAAAGTTGAGGATATAAGAAAAAATAAATATTATTATTAAATTATTGGGATAACAATGGTGTGCCAAAAGGGGGTTATTACATTAGGATCTGTTACATGTCATTTTTACATGTCCCTCCACAGCACTTATTAGTGAAATATTAATTTGAAATTCTTTAGGAAACACAAGTTTGGATTACTAGTAGGCCTCGTTTGCCAGCCAATACGTCAGAAATCAGCATCATTATCCATAATTCAGGTCCTCGTCTTTATTCATAGCCAAGGATTTTAGAAAAACATTACTTCAGACACAGAGTGACAAATACGAAGGTTCGTACATCAATTTATGCAAACATATTAATGTTGATAGTTGGTAATAAAGAATAGCGTTAAAACATGAATTATAGCGTATAAAGAAACCCTATTTTCAGGATGGCTCTCAACATGGAAAAAGGGTGCAAGACAGTCAACGCCTTCGTAGCTGCCAACAAACCTCAAGGCTTCCAAACTGGGAAAATGGCATTATTAGGCAAACATGCTTGCTTTTACAATTGTGGAGAATTTTTTTCTACAAAGCAATTAGCCGAAAGACATGATAATTGTCCTGAAAGGTTGAAAGTAGAAAAAACTATTGACAAACTCTACGAGTTAAAAGGAATTTCGAGATACGTGGAAGGACAAAAAATAACCAATTTAAAAAACATGCTGCAAAATCTACCTGTTGCGAATAAAATGGAACTAGTGGAAAGTTATGGTCGCTGGCATCTCCACTACTTTGTACTTGGGGAATCATTCGATGATCTTGATGTATGAGTTGTGGTGTTAGCCCGGTTAGGATACAGGAGCCAAGGCTAGGGTAAGTCGTAATTACGATGGTTGCAATTTTCAAACCAATAGTAGGTTAACATAAAATAATTGTGAAGCAAGGTTCGTTTGTTGGGGTTTTTTTGCGATAGTAACATCAATTAATTTAGTTCTTTAACATGTTGGTTCGGCATACATGTATATGTACGTTAAACTTCTTATTTATAAATTTGTTATGTAGCACGTCAAATTCATAAAAGTTTATAAAGGATATATTAGTTTAATTTAGTTTGAAAAGTAAAGGTTGGATAGAGTGATCATATTTATTTGAATATGATCTGTTATAATGTACCCGCCATGCTTTAGGCGGATTACTGAAAATGTTAGATCTAGTTAGGCAGTTTTAGCTTATACTAATATAATATAATATAGCGAATTCTAATTGCAAGGTTTCTAAAGAATTTTTGCTATTTTATGCTAATCTGGTACAAACACGGCGCAATGCACGGATTGTCATTATATATGTCAAGAAATAAAGATAATTCTTCAACCGTCTACAAATTCAATTTTACCTTCGTATAGTTTTTGCATATTGCAGGCGAAAAATGTGATCTCTAGTCCAAGCCCAAATGATGCATAATATATCCATAATCTACTTACACCGATATATACGCGATACCCAAATATACATACATACTTAGGACAACATAAGACAGCATATTTTTAATGTTGTTTCTCTTTTAAATATGTTTTATGCATAAGAAAGATTCAGTATTGCATTTGTGCTTTTACGATTAGTGCAGAACAGAGGCATACTTGCAATAGACTTTCTGAGATCCGATCCAATCCAAACACATGATCATGATCTTTGCATATCACGTATAGCTTGTATTACTTCCTCAGCTGAAGTGGCAAGTCTAAAAGTACACAAACCTATATGTGCAGCACAAAACAAAAGAAAATTGCAATTTCTACATCAATATCAATGCACTTGCTTTTATACCAGTTCCAAAGTCTCTTCATGCAACACAAGCTTTAAAAATTTGTGCAACCATTTCACTCCGATATTACGTTAATTATAAATGCTTTTAATTGGCAATATTCAAAATCTCACTATTCCTAGCTTGTCGTATGTGTGAAATTATCAGGGAAACTAAAAACTCCTAACCTAATTGACAGACATGGATCAGTTAATTGTGGGAGAGGGGATAATGTTTGATATGGGGGGAATGTTTTTAAGAGATCAGGATTATCCCCAAGATTCACCAGGTGGTGCAACAGACACCAGTGAGGATCCGTCAGGTAGTAATCAATCAGAGGAAGATGATGAAGTAGGAGATGAAGAGCCTCCAGATCGAGCTCAACGAATTAATACAATCCCTGTGAACTTTCCTCGGGAGCGCATGACTGAGCGTACCAGCGAAATCCTGGTTTCTACCACCTCCAATCTCAAAGAATCAAAAAACTTTCTCGTTGAATGCCCAGTTAAATCAGAACGGAGGTTAGCTGTACTCTGTGGAACCTTGGCTTATTGGGATTGGGCACAAGGAAATCAAGTTAATATGCCTTCAACATCATGTTCTTCAAGAGACTACGTAGTTCCAACCAAAAAAACCAAGAGAACACAAAAGATATATTATGGAGTTAATCATTTTGACGAGGTGCATCATGTCATCCAACAGCTTGGGGAACTGGAAGCAAGTGGCCATTTGGAAGATCTCAAAATGACTGTCTTGGGGCACAGAAAAAGCTTTGGGTGCGATCGTGAACCAAATTGTCCCTGTCAAAATACAACAGCAAATAATTACGTTCCCAGGAGTCAGTTCAAATTCATAGAAAGGTCTGATCTTGGTCTGGATCAGGTTCGTGATGTTGAAGACTTTAAAAGTGATTGTCATCAAATAAACTGCTGCCCCTTTTTAGAGAGTCAGTACTTGCATGAAAATGCTGATCTAGTTATCTGTCCTCAAGAGTTTATCCTTTCCCCAGTGTTCCGAAGGAATTACAATATTAACTTGTCAAATGCCATTCTAATATTTGACGATGGGTTTGATATGGAAAAGGTTTGTGATAATGAAGCCTCCATTTCCCTTCCAGCTCAGGAGTTGGACCAACTAGTACAAACGTTGAGGGCCTTGGCAAGCTCCTTCTCACCAGAAGTTCTACTTACAAATGTACAACAAAGTACAATAAGTCAATTGGCTTCATCTTTAGAGTCCCTCTCTTCCTGGATAAAGGGGCGAGCTGAACAACCTCCAACAAAAGAAGACATTCTTGAAGCACTCCAACTTCAAGGCCTCGCAAAGGGAGAAGAAGAGTTTGAAGAATTAGATGACAATTTGCACACGTTACTTACTCACATTACCAACCACGATGTTTGCAGTCCAGCCATCTACAAAATTAGAAAGTTTCTCAACATCCTCAATATCATTTATGCTGCTAATCAAAGAAATCTTCAGTATTATCATCTCAAGAGAGCAAAGTGTGACGCAATCAACCCCAACAACAATGAAGACAGGGATTTAGCTCTCATAATGACCTGTACCAACCCCAGTTTGATATTTAAATCTGCATCAAATCATACTCAATCTGTGATAATAGCTGCTAACAATCTGGCTCCGAGTTGCATCTTCACAGAAGACTTTGGAGTTGTCTTTGATGAAGTGTTGGAGATCAAAAGTCATGAAGCAACAAATGATCGCTATTTACTATCCTTCTGTACCGTAGGCCCTGATCCCCAACAAACCAGATTAAACCTAAACTACGAGTCACGAAACGACAAAGAAGTTCTAGACGCAATTGGAAAGGGATTGCTTCAAATATGTAGCGTGGTGCCGAATGGTGTTGTAGTGTTATTTCATACAGAACACTTTTTATACCCTCTTCGAGAACGGTGGAGAAAGCGTCCAAATCACTTGTCCCTCTCAATTATGGAAGGGTTCGACAATGCCAAAGATGTTTTCTGTGAGATGGATGTTGGAGATGAGCAAGATGCTAATGAAATGTTTGAAAATTATCGTACCTCAAGTAAAAGTAAAAAGGGTGGTCTGTTGCTGGCTTTAGCACGTGGAAAGTTTTGGGAGAAAATCAATACACTGAAAGCGGAGGAAATCAGGACGATTGTTCATGTCAGCGTCCCATATGCAGCTTGGGATGTAGATGATCTTGTCATAGCAAAGAGAAGAATTATTATGGACACCAAAAATTCTGAAGCTAAGCATAGAAACCTGGAATGGTATAATACGGAGGCTTACCGAATTATGAATCAGTCATTTTCTCTATGTGTGCAGGACAAGGAGGACTGGGGTGCGATGATCGTGTTGGATAGCAGAATTATTGGAAAGAAGCAACAGTTTGATGAATTTATTCCGGGCTGGGCTCGGAAGGAATTTAAGCAACGTAATTTTACGGAAATCATTGAAAAACTGGAGAGTTTAGTAAACTCTTGTACTTGAACCATTAACTCTTTTGAATTTTTATGTTCTGTAACCGTTATGCTTACGGCTTTAATTTAAACCGTACTTAATTATTTTTTTGTTTAATCTAGGTGTAGAAATCATGTCGAGATTTTATATACTAAAATATACTTACTCGAAAATCGAAATGTTTTATGCAAAAGAAAGACATGCATTTATGAATGTCATTTTTTAATAAAGTTGAGTTGATATTTTTAACTATGTTTTTCTCTTTTCCAGCTTTTACTCATTTGTTATAATATATGGATTGTTTCATATAACTGGATTTTAGACAATGTCTGTATTATATTCAATATTATGGATGTCAAGTCGGAATAGTAGAACATGTTTGCATTTGAAGAGTATGAGTCACTTTTGCTTTTGTTACAAGCGCTTGTTATTATGACGCTGTGCCAAACCAACTAGATCTTCATCTTTGGGAGCAAACAAGAGTATTATTGCAAAATTTTGATACATTCATAATACATTTTCACTTGTATTCTCGATAATATGAACTCTAGTAGCGAATTACACCTGCTCTGTTCCATCAATTCTACACTACTCCTCACTCAATCAATGCAGATTCTTTTGGCAGACTAGCATCAAGCATAATACTTATATAGCCATTGCATTCGATAGCAATACCTAAGTAAACATGTGACCACTATCCATAGCACGTAGGCCTCTTTGTGAATTTTATGGACACAGAACAGACAGAGCTAGATAATGGTCCAATTGAAACTATGATAAGTAGTATTATTGTAATTAAATTTCACTGCCACAATCCGATCAGAACACGAGAAATTTGAGAAGGAAAAGTAAAACCACAACGCACACCGTAAACCCACTCAATCCACACAATTTGCAAAGCCTTTTCCCATGCTTTTTGTGGCTTGTACAAAAAAAGGGAAAGCATTTGAAATTCTGTAATACATAAAACGGGAATGGAGCCACACCAATGTGACAAAGTGTCAATTATGTTCAACATCTTTCTCTGTGAGTTGGAGTGCACGAGAGATACTACCAGGTATTGCACGAGAAATAAATTGAATTCGAAAGGTCAATTAATAAAAATATTTTAATGAAATTATATTTATTTCAACCTTTATCGTTTTTTTCTCTTATAAGCTTGCCGTTTGTGACTGTAAACTATAGTATTTCTTCAAGAGATTACATCAGTGGTGACCTTCAAACCAGATTTTAGTGTAAATCAAGAAATTTTCTGAGGTACATTTACTCACTTCATTTCATGTTTCCATTGTATGCGTCATTAAGTGATTGAATTTTCTAACATAAGTATTTGGGTCCTTACAGATTACAGAGAACACAAACGAATAGCTTGCTCGGCTCACTGTCACTTTTTTGGCTTTTTGATAGTCCTCAAAAGCTGTTATGGCTGACGACGATGTTCAGCAGTTAGGAGGGGCGTACGAAAACGCATTAATATTCATAGGGGAACTTTTCAACAATAACGATGATGATGATGATGACCATGACGTCCAGCCAGCTTTAATACCCGGTGAAAATCCAGAGGAGCCTGAGCCTCCAGCTGAAACTGTCGAAAGGTGCGTTTTAAATGCTCTACGAAATGGAACCAACTTTTTACTGGAACATCCTGTCAAGCAAAAACGAAGAATAGATATTCTTGGTACAGTATTGGGTCATTGGGAGTCCATCAAGATTTACGAGCAGCAGGATGCACCAAAGAGAATTTATTATGCTACCAAAAGCATTCAAGAAATGGATGAAGTGGTGGATCTTCTAAATGACATGGAAATATCCAACTATGTGACAACTAATCTCAAAGTAGCCGTTTTGAGAGAAAGCAGCATGCGAACTCTACAAGCAGGAGAAGCACGACCCAGCCGATTTTATTTAAGTCAAAATGAAGTACACCAAAGATTTCCACTTGGATTCCATGATGTACTCCGAGCCGTTGACGCTGAAGCTTTGAATGGCATCACCAATTTTGACAGTAAGTCTCAGTATGACCGGGCAGACTTAATCATATTGCCACAGCATTTTATCATCTCCCCAATACACCGAGTGGACTATAATGTTAATTTGGAAGACGCCATTTTAATATTTGACGAGGGCTATGACATGGAAAAATTATGTTGCACTGAAGCATCCGTTTCTCTTGGTCCCACGGAACTTGCTCAACTAGCCAGAAAACTGAAGGATTTGGTAAATAACCCTCTACTTCAAAATGAAGACATTGCGATGGAAAGTATACGCCAATTTTCTGTCTCTCTGTCGTCCCTCTCCCAGTGGGTACGAGGGTGTCCTCCAGTTCCAGCCCAAGCTCCAACTAGGGACGAGATTCTTGACGCTCTTCGAGAAAGTGAGATTGAAGAACTTGACTATGACAGATTAGATACAGCGTTGAAAACTACACTTGCAATCTTCACCAACGTCATCCACGACATTGAGTCGACTATCCACAAACTCAGAAAGATACTCCGAGTCTTCACAATCTTTTATGACGAAGATCAAAGTAATCTTCAAACCTATGACCTGTACGTAGCAAGAACGATTGACAATCCAACTCCAACACTGAAGCTGTTTTGCATAGACCCTCAACTAATGTTTCTGTCTTTTGCACATCAAACCTGGTCACTGATCCTCAGCTCAAGTTGTTTGGCTCCTATTAGCACATTCGTCAACGAACTTGGAATTAAGTTTAGTGAGGTGGTTCGAATTGAAACTCATGCAGCACCAAATAATCGATACGTTTTGGCATTTTGTTCAGAGGGTCCTGATAACGTGAGTCTAAACCTGGACTACACATCCAGAACAAACCCTGTCGTTCAAGATGCTGTTGGAAACAGTGTGTTAGAAATTTGCAATGAGATGCCAAATGGAGTTGTTGTGATTGTTCACACAATACATTTACTGATACCTCTAGTAGAAAGATGGAGGAACCCTCAGGGTGGTCCTGCTAATCCTGAACCACAAATAATTATGAACGAGTTACAAGAAGTAAAAAATGTATTTTGTGAATTGGATATTGGAGAGGATCAAGACCCGAATGATTTATTTGAAGAGTATCGCACTGCAAGTAGATCAAGGAAAGGGGCTCTATTATTGGTTTCAGCTAGAGGTAAACTTCATGAGAAAATGTCGACTTTGAAAGGCGAAGAGATTAGAGCTATTGTCCATGTCAGTGTTCCATACGCAGCGTGGTTTACGGATGATTTTGCAGTTGCAAAACGGAACAGACTGTATGAAGAGAATCCTGAGGGTAACCCGAGGGCGGAATATCTGGAATGGTACACTAAGGAAGCCTATCGTATCTTGGATCAATCATTTGCACACTGTGTTCAAGATGAACAAGACTGGGGTGCTGTGATTGTGTTGGATAGTAGAGTTATTGGAAAGCAAGATCAGTTTAATGAGCTCATGCCAGCTTGGGTGAGGGATAAATTTATTCACCATGAAAGTATTGGTGGGGTGACGGATAGACTCCAGAATTTGGTACAGACATGTGGTGGGAATGAGAACCATAATAATTAGTACTTCGTAATTCAGTTCAAAGTTGGGTGTCATCTTGTCACAATTTTCTTTGTACGTTCTGACATAATCCTTAAGTGAAAGAGTACGTTAAAATAACAAATGTAATTTGTCTAATTTTTTTTTACCAATTTTCGAAAAAGTTCCACCTCGGGTGGGTTTCGTGGTGGTGGATATATTGCCACCACGAAACCCACCCGAGGTGGAACTTTTTCGAAAATTATGAAACTTTATATTATATTATATAACCTTATTACTTGCATTATCAATATAATGCAATAATAATTATTGAGCCTCAAAGAACCACAGATTCTAATAACACTTTTCCTGGCCATAAGTAAAGGCAAAAGTACCCAAGAACCGTTTTTGAATATTCTTAACAAATGGAATCTTGGCTTTCAAATGACAGTAGTTTGGTTTTCGGGTAACTTTTCCTTTCGAAGATATTCCGGATCTTCTGAAGGGGTTTATGGTCATCATACAAACGTATGTAATTCAAGTGCATGCATGACAGTTGGCATGGAGTGAATTAAAAAAATCACACAATGACTTTGTTTGTCCGTCCGTAACTCGAAATTGATTAAAATATTCATTTTTTTAATTTTTAACGATATTTACTTCGAATTAATGAATATGCCCCAACGTCTGTCCGTCCAACGGCCTTAAATGAGCGATTCGAGTTACAATGAGCGAGTATACCCAAACTTTAATCTAAAGCCGTTAGACTGGTCATGTGTGGGAAATACATTTTCTGAAGAACTAAAAATTACCAGAGAAGCTGAATGTATACTAAACACATGTGAGTACTAAAAGTTCCATATACACTAAAACACATGTGAGTACTAAAAGTTCCATGTATACTAAAACACATGTGAGGACTTAAAGTCCCATGTGTACTAAAACACATGTGAGTACCAGTGTTGGCGACTAGAATGTTTTAGTTGTAGTTATAGTTATATTCTATTCCTTAGTTTCATTTGGTGTTGTAGTTATAGTTATATTCTATTCCTTAGTTTCATTTGGTGTTGTAGTTATAGTTATATTCTATTCCTTAGTTTCATTTGGTGTTGTAGCTGTAGTTATATTCTATTCCCATATTTTATTTAACGTTGTAGTTATATTCTATTCCTTAGTTTCATTTGGTGTTGTAGCTGTAGTTATATTCTATTCCCATATTTTATTTAACGTTGTAGTTATATTCTATTCCCATATTTTATTTAACGTTGTAGTTATATTCTATTCCCATATTTTATTTACCGTTCTAGTTATATTCTATTCCTGCTTCTAGTAGTTATAGTTATAGTCAGTAGTTGTAGTCTCATACAAGAAAAATTATAAATTCAATAATTGTTCTTTTCAAACGTTATTCAAACTTGAAATCAATACACGATTTTCAAGATATAAACCGGGACAAATTTTATGAACCAAAAAAATAGAATTGTTAAATTCAAACGTCAGTTTGATGTCAGTATTTGGTAATTTTAAGCATCGATATGAAAGCAAATGCAATTTATAATTTTGGCCTTCAAATTGATTGCAAATAATTTGTAATTTTTGCAAGAAAAATGTAATTTTAACATTTTTGCATATAAGCTAATATGTACAAACCATTTAAGCAAAACTGCATAAAAAATTTGAATATTTTTTGATGAGCCTTATTCAAATTATGCAAATGAAAATGCCTGGATGTTGATAGAAAAAGCAATCACCTTCCATCATCACTTCAATACTTGTAACTTACAAGTAAACCTATATGCATAACCTATACAAGTATATGGATAAGCAACCGTGAGCAAGGCTTCAAGCTTTCTTATGCATGCGCATTGTGCGTTCTATTTATATGCGTGCCTGACTACACTAAAACGTTGTATTCACAAGGTGTTTTAGTTGTATTCATAGTTGTAGTCTCAGGTACTTTTAGTTGTAGTCATATTCATTCTCTGATTGACTGAAGTAGTTCTAGTTGTATGCGGACTAAAACTAACTAGAGGTATACTTATAGTTATATTCTTAGTTATAGTGGCCAACACTGGTGAGTACTAAAAGTCGCATGTATACTAAAACACATGTGAGCACTAAAAGTTCCATATATACTAAAACATGTGAGTACTAAAAGTTCCATATATACTAAAATACAAGTGAAGACTAAAACTCACACACATACTACAACTCAAGTGAATACTATAACTCCAATGAATACTAAAACTCCCAAAAATACTAATACTATAACTCCCAAAAATACTAAAACTCAAGTGAATAATATTTAGCATTCACTGGAGTTTTAGTATGTGTAGGGTTTTAGTTTCTGTGAGAGTTTTAGTATGTACGGGAGTTTCAGTTTGAACTGTAATTTATTTAGCTAAGTAGTTCCGCAAGTTTAATGCATCCCGTTTTAAAAATCACTATAAGGCATATAAAACTATAGGAACGCTATAGATATAAAGGTATATACATATTCATGGCCAGGATAAGATGCCTTATCAAAGCATGGTTGTAATATAAAAACTATGGAAATTATGGCCA
Source organism: Orchesella flavescens (assembly GCA_964034955.1). Lineage (NCBI taxonomy): Eukaryota > Metazoa > Arthropoda > Collembola > Entomobryomorpha > Orchesellidae > Orchesella > Orchesella flavescens. The sequence continues at coordinate 21,324,206 of OZ035957.1, read as the reverse complement.
GCTAAAGTGTTATTAGAATCTGTGGTTCTTATGATTAAAGACTGCAACTACATCTTCCTATAATCTCCATGTATTACAACTTCCCTTTTTTAATAAATGCTTGCATTTGTATGCTGCACCTTGTTTGCGCAGGGATGAGATGAGCTATATGATATGGATGAAGCAAGCCGGATATGTTGCATCATTGCATGAGTCATAAAATTGTTTTTGCGTGGAAAACTTTGTCATCGTCATCATCATCATAACATAACAGTATTTTCATCAAATATCATTACTCTGCATACATTGCAAATTTTTTAGCAAATTAGATTAGCGGATTATGTGGTAGATAGGTAATGAACTTCCAGAATTAACAACAACAAGTGTTGCTAACTGTACTGGTAGTGTGATGATATGATGGTGGCAGGACTGGATGGCTTACAGTTCAGTATATTATTACATTACCACGAGCAAGCACACATTATGAATATTCTTGGTTTCTCCATATAGGCACAATAAAGTCCACGCGTGTTGAAGGGTGGTGGTTGTGTGGTATGATGGGATGAAGATAGGATAAGTTGTTTGTTACAAGATCCAGTAGCTCAAAAATAGTAGTGCGATGTATGTAGGTTAGGTACATTAATGCTCATGCAACCAGGACCAAAGGATCAACAAGACACTCGATCTGCATGGATATTCGTATCATTTCATTCTTTTGAGCTGTCTTGGAGGCAGGGACATCATCATCGCATTTCACTTTACACTATCATTCTTTCAACTCCTTATTGCTTTGGTGTTTGGTCTCTCTACTTTCCGTTTATGTCTAGACATATTTCAACCGGTGCAGCGAAAGTAGACTGAATGTTGCATTTTCATACTTTTCCAGACTAGTCTCTGATAGATTTAATTAATAAAATTAATTTGAATATTTTAAACCGCAACTAAACCGATTGAAGGTGAGAACTATTTCATCAGAAATGAAGATGTGGCTATCTGTGACATGGAGGATTTGGTGTCAGCTGCAAGACACCATTGTAGCTGTGCCTTTTTCGGCTCAAGACGTCAACTTCCTTTAGCTGACATAATAATTTGCCCATACAACTACCTCATTTCAACACCCATAAGAAAATCAATGGGTATTAATCTAAGCAGCAACAGCATTGTTGTGTTTGACGAAGGGCACAATTTGGAAAAGATTTTCTGTGAAGAGGGCTCCATTTCGATTACAACGCAGAAACTTCACCATATTTTGGGCAAGTGTAAAGAAATTTGTAATCAACCTCATGGTGGAAACTTGATTGCCAACAGAATACAGAGCTTATATGATATTTTGAGTCGTTTTTACAAATGGATGACAGATCCACAAACTCCTCCACAAGTGAAGGAGCCTATTCTGGTTGCCTTCCGAGAACATTTACAGCCAAACCCTGAGGCTGTAATAATAACAATTGAAAATGATATTGATTACGTGATCAATACAAAAAATATGGAGCGCGAGCCAACTCTGGATACTAAGACGGCTCGGGATATCAAGAAGTTTGTTTCCGTCTTAAAGTATGTTTACTCAGGAGGAGAGGATGACATGATTTTAAAAAACTACTTCCTTCAACTACAGGATGTTGAGCGACAGCAGTCAGGCGCCTTCCTAAACCGGAAGCTCAATATCATTTGTCTTAAACCTGCCATAGTATTTCAAGCAGTTTCCAATCACGCCCATTCCATTCTCGTCACCTCTGGAACACTATCCCCGTTGAGCACCTTAAGCGAAACACTGGGTATCCATTTTGAGGAGCCCCTAACTTTGGGACAAGAGATACCATCCCATCGCTACTGGATTGGGAAAGTTGGATCAGGTCCAAACGGTTTGAAACTCCACCTCAAGTTTTCTTCCAAGGAGAAGTTGGAAGTTATAAAGGAACTTGGGGAAATAGTCTTGAAAGTGAGTCAAGAAGTTCCAAATGGGATTCTAGTTTTCTTCCCTTCAAAGAAGTATTTTGAAAAAGTGAAAAATCATTGGGAACTGCTAGCAGCTCACGATGGTCGTGGCACCATCATGGACGGGATCAAACAGCTGAAGCATGTTGTCTGTGAAACTGATATGACCACTTCTGAAAAGGCTCGAGATCTTTTAAACTCTTATCGAGAAGAAAGTGTAAAAGATGGAAGAGGAGCAATTATCTTTGGAATCCACAGAGGGAAGGTCAGCGAAGGGGTAGACTTAAGGGATAAGGAGGCAAGGGCTGTCATCAGTTTTGGCATTCCGTATGCCCCTAAAAAGGCCCCAGATATTGCTGCAAGAGAATTCTCCACAAGTACGGATGAGTTCTGGAAATGGTACCACACAAACGCTATTCGAGCTTTGAGCCAATGTCTTGGCCGATCCGTCCGACATAGGGGGGACTGGGGAGCCATTATCATGGTGGACCAGAGACTTATTGACAAAGCTGCAAAGTTTCAGGGACTGATGCCACTGTGGATGGAGGATGACAATAAGGATTATCAGAATTTTGATGAGATGATCCTCAGCTTAAGAAACTTTGTTCAAAGAGTCCGTAATTTGCCTTGATCGTTTGAGAACAAAGTAATGTATAAAGAAAGTGTGTAATGTACTTATTTCTTTTGTTACTTTTTAATTTTTGTATATAAAAAACCACGTACTTTGTAACTGGAAACATTTTTATAACATTTTACCAAATAAACTTTCTCTTACATTTATTTCTTCCTATAACGCGTTCTTTTACTTTGTGATTGCATTGCATTTCATTTAGCGTTTGCATACTGTATTAAGTTAAGCTAGCATTGTTGGAAAAGCTTATTTTTATCGTATGGGGCATTCAGTGCTAAGTAAGTACTAGAACCAACATCATTGATATACACACAATACACACAAAGAACAGATATATGAATACAAGGTCTTCAGAATATGAACATGAGACATTCCTAAGTATAGTCTCTGATGTTTGCGTTTGTTGTTTACACTGCATCTCTGAAACAAAAATGCGCTCATTCTCCTAAAGTGTTTGGATAACAAAAGGTCTGTCAGAGTGAAGATGTACATATGTACTATCACATAATATAGGATTTAAGTGTTCCTTGCGTTCAAACATAATTTTATCTTAGTGACTTGTGTCTGTCACCAGTCTTATGTGCTTGTGCTTATCATGTATCATATCATATCAGAAACACTTTGACACGAAGTGCAGTAAAAAAAATTTGATTCATGGCACTGGCCACCTGCTTTTTATGGAAAGTAATAGTTCACTCGCCATTTGGTCAGCTTCAACTAGCTAGCTAGTTATCAGTTATCATGTCACAGGTTGAAAGTGAATTAGAACATTAGCTAAATGCATTGAGAATTGAACAAGGATAAGGAATTGTACAAAGACAACTTCAGTTCAGTAACAAAATGTTATATTGTTTGTCTTTCTAGAGATGAGCGGGTAGTGTAACGGACAACTGTCGAAAATGGGAGATGAGACAACTATGCTGGCTTCCTCCTCCTCCTCTGGGGATGATGGGTTCGTGGAGGATGATGATTGGGACAGGACACTGGCAGAAATTAATTTAAATATCTTCCCAGAGGACCTTCAACCAAAGGAACCCACGTCAGGAAAGAGATACAAAATTCGAAACGTGCCAATTGATTTCCCATATATCGCTTACAAAAGCCAGCATCAAATGATGCAGAAAATAATTGAGGGCGTGAAGACTGGAGAAAACTGTTTGCTAGAGTCGCCAACAGGAACTGGTATTCATATATGTCACCATTCTCACAATATTTCAATATTGAATGAGTACCTTTATAAATAATTATTTGTTTTAAAGGTTAAAACTCTCATTATTTTTAGGAAAAACAGCAGCCCTTTTATGTGCACTCCTTGGCTGGCAGCGTCATTGCTACAATACTAACGACAACTGCAGAAGTATTATTGATGCATCAGTCGAAAAAATGGGGGGCTGTACTTGTGGCTTTAGCAAAAGTGAAGATACCAATGTTACCTTTGGTAAAAACAAATTTGGAAAGTTGTTTTTAATTGGGACTACAGTAACTCAAAAAACTCCAACAACACCAGGAGCAAGCGATAGAGTTGATCCTTCAACGTCAACTTCTAAGCCCACAATTCCAATTACCTCCCCTTTTAAACCACCACCCTCCAGAAATTGTACACCAATAAAAATGGAGGTAGAATCACCCCCACCAAATAAATCTTGGACCAGAGATGTTTCACCTATGGGATCACCCGTTAAACAGCTTGCTTCAACTTCCTCTTCGTGTCCACTGACGCCAGTAAAGCTAACAACTTTAGATGCATTGTCAGCCACTAATAAGAGTCCACCAAAGAAACTCAAAGTTGAGCCTCCAGAATCCCCAACAACCTCATCTACAGCACAAACTGAATCTGTTTCAGAGAAGAGGCAATTGGACGGAGTTTGTGCGTACTGTACGAGAAAATATCTTTTTGATAATTCACGACCTCCAAAAATTTATTATGCAACACGCACACACTCACAAATCACACAAGTTGTAAAACAACTGAAAAATACTGCCTACAACAAAGTAAAAATGACAATTTTGGCCAGTCGTGAAGTGACATGCATATTTGAAAAACTTCAGGAAGCACATAAAACCGACGAAAGAAATCAACCAACAACTAATACACAGCAGGAGAAGGAGCAACAAGAAGAAAAAATTACAATGGACGACAGTTGTAGAATGATGGTTAAAAACTATTACAGGCGTGAACAAATGAAAAAGAAATATCTGGAAGACGGTGGGCTCCTAGAAGACTGGAATCGGGAAGATGACGATGACAATCAAGAAAGTCTAGCTACAAGTGTACATGGAAATCACGATGAAAGTCAAGAAAGCCAAATTACAAATGGACATGGAAATGAAGCTTCTAGCAGACGTAAACGTAGACCACCTAAACCTATACTTCCTGCACCGGTTTGTGATTTTTTTCGTCCACCTAAAGTTTTGGAAGAATATTTCTCAGATTTTCAACAACAAGGAGCTTGGGATATAGAAGATATAAAAGCCGAAGGCAGGTCATGCAATGGATGTCCGTACTATGGAAGTAGAGCACTTCACGAAAAAGCTGATATTATATTTTGCTCCTACAACTACCTAATTTTTCCTAGTTTGCGGGAAGTAGCAGATATTAAGTACGTTAATAATGTCATTGTATTTGACGAAGCTCACAATATTGAAGACATTTGTCGAAGTGCATTCTCATTCTCGATTGAAGTACGAGTACTTGATGAAAGCATACGTCGTTTGGTCGATAATTTAATCTATAACATCCACACTTCCGGAAAGGAGGCATCAGTGTCACCCAGTAAAATGAGAGGCTTGCTAAAACTTTCCAAAACTCTTCAGGATTGGAGCACCTGGATTAAAAACCGGGGAATGCAAATAAAAGCCCGATCAGCCATCAAGGAGATTGAAGTACACGAATGCTTTGAGTCAGAAAAGTTTCATGAAGCCTTGTCAGAAGCGGGGATGACTGCAAAAATTGTCCAAGAATGTATTGACTTGGTAGAAGCTATAAATTCTGACAATGACAATGATGGTGGTGACGAGGACTACTACCAGGATGCATTTGGAAGAAGGCGACCTGTAAGAATCCCATCGGTGTTGGTTCAATTTTTTAAAAGTTTTCACCAGTCGTTGAGTTATCTTTTTGAAGAGGAAGTAAATGGTATTGGAGGGATCCAGGACTTTAAAGGATATTTAACAAGAGCTCCTAAACCAAAGTCTTCAAGTCAAACTCAGTCTCAACAACAGCAGATGCTAGGCCGTAGGAGTAGAGGACGTGTTTCAGCAACTCCAGCTGAGGAAAAGAAACCCGAAGACGAATTTACATTTACTTTTAAAATCATTTGTCTCAATCCAGCAATAGGATTTCGGGTATTAAGAGACTGTGCATTTTCAATAATAGTTGCTTCCGGTACACTCACCCCACTCAATTCTTTTGCAAGTGAGCTGGCAACAAAATTTTCTGTAACGTTACAAGCAGATCATGTAATTCCAAAGGAAAGTGTTTGGACTGGTGTGGTGTCTGTGGGTCCTAGGAGTACTCCACTTAAACTTGTTAAAAAATTTCAAGACGATCCCGATATTCAGGATGAAATTGGGGATATAATTCTACAAGTGTGTAACATTGTGCCAAATGGTGTTCTCGTATTCCTACCATCCTATCCTCTAATGATAAAACTGCAACAGCGGTGGAGCCAACGTCGAGGTTTCAGTCCACCAATATTGGATCAAATTAGCAGGAAGAAGCTCATCTTTTTTGAGCAGTCAAAAAACAAGGCTGATTTCAAAAGAGATATGCAAAATTATGCGGAGAAGGTGAAGGGTGGTTATCACTTAAACGGATGCGTTTTGTTCGCAGTCTTTCGTGGGAAAGTCAGTGAAGGTATAGACTTTGCTGATGAACAAGCCCGAGCTGTCATCACTGTCGGCATCCCCTATTCTAACCTTGGAGCTGTGGAAATCGTTTCGAAAAAGGAATACAATGATAAAAGAAAAAAGAAACAGAAACCTGGAACTGGAGAACTCATCCTTTCAGGCTCAGAATGGTACACGATACAAGCCTACCGTGCAATGAATCAAGGTTTTGGACGTTGTGTTCGCCACTCTAATGATTGGGGAGCCCTAATCCTAATTGATAACCGTTTGGGAAAAAGTAAATACATTTCAGGCTGGGTGAACAATAGTTTGAATGTGTATAATCATTTTGGAAAACTGAAAGAAAAGTTGTCAGAATTTATTACGGATAGACAGAGGAATGGCAGAAGACAGATCACAATCGATTATGAGCCAGAAGAAGAAGAAGATGATGAAGATGATGATTATAATGCTTTAGAAACTACTGAAATTGTATCCTCCATAGATAGCAGTGCCCTTACCCAAGTTGTAACCGCAACTAATATTAATGGAAATGGATATCATCATAATATCAACACTGATAGTGTGCCAACACAACGCATAAATATGAACATGTCCATATCATCAGACGTTGGAAATATTCCTGAATCCTCACCAGAGTATTCCTTCAGTGACGAAACAGAGTTTGTATTGGAAACAACGTCACCTCAAATGTCAATATCCCAGAGCACTGCTCATGTCTCCATACATGATGATGATGATGAACGTGAAAACAGCAATGCCTCATCAAATTCCTTATTTGAAAGGTCGCTAATGGGCAATGAGGGCAGAGAAAATAGTTCGAGCAATGACAGTAGTGATTATGAAATGTATAAAGTGGCTGACATTTTGCAAAGGACTGCTGACGAGAGTGAAGTCAACCTTAACCAAAGCGATATAATGGATGTAAGTATGCCAAGTGACAGAGGAGGGCTCAGTGAACATGAGATCTCACAAGCTAGCAGCATCTCGTATAATTCTGACTAAGTAATTAATGTGCCTTACCCTAAGAAATAATCCAAATATGCACTATACATTTTTTTAGTTATCACTTACTCAACAATCATGATTTGACGCTTATAGACATTGTGATAAAAATATTATACTCTAGTCAGCAGTATTAATAGATGAACGGACATTTATATGAGCTTTCTTAAACTTCCATACTATGAATGAGGTATTCAATGTATTATAATTAAATTCTTAACTTCAATACTTTTAGCAGCTTTTACAATTACATAAATTAATGGATAGCTAACTGTATGATTGTATAAACTTCTTTTAAAATGGAATGCAGCCTGGTACTTAACATATACAGTAATTTAAGCTAAATAAGCATTAGCGAGCAGCTAATGTGCTAGTTATAAATGTCAATTTTAACAATAATATCAACGAATTTTAAGAAGAATAGTGATTTGATTATTTTAATGAGTAATGAATGAGTATCGTTGGTTTTCTCTTTTCATACTGATACTTGATACAAGTCACATAAGAAGAAATCATTATGCATTTCTACATATTATTATAAAAACCAACAAGCTGGAAAACATATTTGTTTTAACATAATATCATATCAGACTTTGGATTTGATTAATAAAGGAAGAACATGAATGACTATGAGTATAATACTTCAGTAACAAGACCATGAATGAAACATTTTAACATCTAATTGGTATTACATTGGTAAACGTATATACTTGTCGTGTAATTGCAATAAATAAATGGCAAACATTCAGTTTACTGTCAAAGATGCGTATAAGTTAAGTGGGTAATCGCATTCGGAGCCAATCTCGCTTGTATGATAGAGGATGAAGGTAGGGTAGCTAATGAAGTCACAGTTCCTGTCGGTATGATCTGCAGAACATCCGGTAATTGAGCCCCAACCCCACCTGGTGTACTAACAACAATTGGCCCAATGGAAGTTTCAACTATTGGCTGCTCCACGCTAACTTTCACTTTAGATTCCCGTTTTTCTCTCTGTGGTGGAGGAGGAGGTATTTGAACGGATTCTAATTCTTTCCCATGTACCTTATTTATGTGCTGACGAAGATTGTCCTTTCTATTGAAAGCTTTCCCACATACATGGCAAGGATGATCCCTAGAGCCAGAGTGAACGAGCTCATGACTAATCAAATGCTTTCTCAACTTAAATGCTTTTCCACAAAATGGAATAGTACACACAAAGGGTCTGGCTACGTCATCTCGGTGCGTTCCTTCGTGGTCATTTAGATGATGTGCTCTTTTGAAAGTCAGGCCACAAATACTGAAACAAGTAAAAAATTCAAAATCAGTAAATCTCATTTCATAAGATTATACATTTTGACGTGCACACCTATTACTAGATGTAGCTCTTTATTACTTACCTGCAACAAAATGGGCGCTCGGCCTTGTGGGTGACGAGATGTTGAGCCAAATTTCGAGGGTCCCGAAAAGTCTTTCCACAGTTGGAGCACATGAATGGTTTCTCACCTATAAATTCATCAACAAAGTCAGAAAATTAGACATTAGTTTTAAGTATAAATTCACTATTGGTAAATGGTTACCTGTATGTATTCGCATGTGTAAACGCAGATATTCCTTTCGACTAAATGTTTTCTGGCACTCTTTGCAACGGTGTTCTGCGATAGTCCTCGTCGTTTTGTATACCCTTTTAGGAATTTTATCACGATTCTTGTTGTGGACTAGATTTTCGTGTCGTTTCAAATGGTCTGGTCTGTGTGTATACAATACGGTAATTAATAATAATAATATGAAGTTTCATTTTCAGTAGCTTCAACTTTATATGTATATAAAATTGTGCATTATCTTACCTTACGAAAACTTTATCACACTCTTTACAAACTTGGGGCGTTATCGCTGTATGTATAAACATATGCTTTTTGAGACCCTTTGCATGGAAATATCGTTTTGGACATTGGCTGCAACCAAACTGTGGTTCCGCTTCGTTGTGGAACAAGACATGCAAATTGTACTGCTTTTTATGCTTGAACTCTTTACCACATTTGTTACACTTAAAAGGGACGGTTGTGGGGGAGGAAGTCGAGAGGGATTTAGAACTGGTTAAACTCTGTTTCCGTTGTCCCGGCTCAACCTCGCCATTATTATCAGACTTTACCAAAATATCACTAAAAATCACTTCGGGTGATTTGGAAGAGTCAGTTTTGTGAATTGTTTGGAGGTGTAGTTCAAGGTACGTCGATGAGTAGAAAGACTTGTAGCATAAAAAGCACAGGTTTAAAGATTCTTTGTGAACAGTCTTGAAATGGGTTTCCAACTCGATATAATCACTATGTGAGGATACACATTCTGGGCATGCAATCTGTTTAACTTTCTTTTCATGGACATCAGCGATATGTTCAGCGAGAGCTGGAATGGAAGGGAACATTTGGTCACAAGTTGTACAACGGCTTTGTACAGGTTCCTTTCGATGACTTTTCATGTGGCTTTTGAAGCTCTTCGTGTTTTGGAATTCTTCGCCACAATGCTCACATTTTTGTTTCTCTTTTTTCAATTTTGAATACTTTTTACGAATCTGTGAAAGCTTTTTCTGTTGTTGGGGTCTAAGCAGCCTAGTTGTCGGCGGGGGTGGTGGTATAGCATTTCTAGTTCTTAGTTTCCGGTTAACTTTCTCTTTTCCACTAGGTTGATGGTCTTGCAGGATATGTGTTTTAATTTCCTCTTTATTTTTAAATACTATAGAGAAAAAAAGAAAATGCATTTGAATTGAACTTCACAAAAGTTGGACTTTTAGCTAGTACGAGCGCGAGCATTTCACTCATGTAACTTACCAATTTCACATTTGGAGCAATTATATGGACGTTCAAGGTCGTGAGTAAGTGCATGCCGATTTAGAGTCTTCAGACCTTTAAAATCTTTTGCACAATTTGAATGAGGACAAATAAATTTGCCATTTGAGCGGGTCTTCAAATCGGACTTGGTGTAATACGTGTCACCACATATTTCAAGCAAAAGGGCGTCCCAATCCAAATTTAATTTGTCTGAGGATGAAGTCTTTCTCAAATCTAAAATAAAAAGTACAAAGTGTATTGTAAGGAAGATGGTGAGAATATTATATATATATTGTGAGCATATTTAGCAATGAGCTTACTTCGGCCTGAAGATACATTTTCGTTCCGGGTAGCCACCAAATTACTTTCACCAAGATCAATTGGTTTCTTTATTTTCCTGGTTCGGGTTGATGCTCGGATTCTTTGTCCACTTTCTGTTTAAAAAAATATTACAATTCATTATCCTAATAGGAAAAATGAAAGAGCTTTCTGATACAAGAATAATTTTTAGCTACCTGTCACAATTTCCGTTGAACCTCGGGCAGCAGGTTGATCTTGTGTGTCAACAGGAGTCGAATCATATTCATTGACATTTTGTATATCTGGCGAAGAGTTGTCTGTTGGTACCAATGGTTCGCTCAGGGTCACTGGACTTGATGGAGATGAGTCCAATATCAATACAGTATTATGATCTGTAGACGGTTGTGTGTCTTGATTCTTTAAATTGTTTGTTTCTTTAATACTATTGGGACCCCTTTTCTTTTCACGGCCTCTATTATTATTGTTCACCCTCCCTCCCTTAGTTTTACCCTTTGTTGACTTGACTTCATCAACAGCAAATGCTTTGGCTATGCAATCATGAAGTACATTTAGCCCTCTGGAAATGTAGGCAGTTTCATCTGCAAAGCTTTGCAACTCTTGAAACGACTGATAAAGTCCTGTCATGCATTGTGCACAGTCCTGACAAAGAGCACAAGGGTCGTCCTTTTTAAACGGGAGCTGGGGATTGGACGGACCACCCAACGGACATCCAAATATAGTAGACATTGCTTCCAAAATGCTAACGTGAAACTCATTATTAACTTTCTCTTCGTGAAAGGATTCATCCTCACTTCCAGACATTGTCAAAAACAATGCTGTAGATTCTTCATGACTCTCATTTCCTCCTCCTTCCGTTTCATCCTCAAGAAGAAGACCCTCATTATTTTGATGTCGTTCCAATGCTTCCTGAAAATCCTTCGCTTGTAAATGCATAGTTGACCCATGATGCCCCTCAAACCCAGTTCCTGCCGTAACAAACACAATTGCTGCTGCTGTTGTTTCAGATTTGATTCTATCCCCTTGTATCCCACCACTTGTCAAATTCTGATGACCAGGATCACTTATCAAGACTGCCACCGTGCCAGTGAGATCACCAGTTGTGGATATGGCACCACTTCCGTCAGCTGTCTGCTGAACGGGCGTAGAAAACAATAGCAGCTCTTGATGGTGCTCATCATTTCTTGGAGAAGCTTCTGGTTCTGGCACTGAACGCGTAGCTCTCCTACATAAAATGCCTTCATTTCCACCGTTGAAACCTTTGTTATCATCATTATCCTGGTTAACTGTACTGTAACAGTTTGGAGGGTATTTCCCTATAATTGCAGTAATTCTTTCTTCTTCATTATGAAAAGGTTTTCGACAGTTTGCACAAAATGATAAGAGCTCCTCCTGGACATGAGCGTTATCTATGATGGCAGTAGCAGCAAGACCACTACTGACACTTTGCATGGTTTTTGTGAACAAGGCAAACAGTGTGAAGATGAAGATATTTTGCGAGCTACGACAACAAAAGAATGACGGAGCCAGTAGGACTTGAATGGCACATGATACCAAGTATTTTCATTTTGTATTAGTCACTCTTGTTTGGTTCATGTTAGAAAAAAGTTAAATATTTTTTGAGAGGTGATCCCAATAACCTAAACGGGATTTAATGTGCGGTTAAACCGTATTGTGTTTAACCAAAGTAGGATTAAATGGGAAAAAGTGATGAAATTGAATTTGTTTTTAGAAGATTCTGTATATATATGAAGGCTACGACACTATACTTGTCAGTATATTCATGAAAGTAACAAACACGGAAGAACGAGCAAACGAGCTGCTTCAATGCATTTCTTACCAACATAGCACCAACTTGATGCCATATGTTGTGGGTATGCTGTTATATGCGTACATGCAAAAGACCTATAAAAAGAAAGTGTTATTGGTTCACTGGAATACATGTTGAGAATAAATCTACTTAGAAGAGTTTGCGTTTATGTATGTATCTGTGTATTGTGTGATCTATCAACGAAATGCCTCGATATATATTGGCTTTTTAGTGCAGTGTAATCTGTGTAGTGTAGTTTGTACAATGCTGGCTGAAATGCATCTCATTCTTATGATTCTAATATGTTCAATCTTTTAATGTGAAATGCATGGGTCCAACTAAATAATAATGTTATTTCGTTGATGCAACCAAAATTGCATGCAAAAAAAAATCTGTCTCGACTAAATTCGTTGATAGTACAGATTTTTGTTAACCATGTTGTATGTCAATATGCATTGATGTGTGGATGCGAAAGCAATATTTACGACTACAACTTGAGCAACATTATCCATTACGGTTTTAATGGGAGTTGTAGAATGTAATTGAATTTTGAATAATAATATTAAGTTAAATAATATAAAATGGAAATTATTCATACAATCATGATTCCCTTGTGCCACCATACTCTTTAGTTCTTTGGTCAGGATTGATAATTTCATTAAGTTTGGCCATCCATGCTTTTTTATTTGTACCGAGAATCTTGACAGCTTCACGTGATGCTGCAGGGATTGACGGTTTCAAAAGGCGAAGAAGTAGATTAAAGGTGTCAGGAGCTATAAAGAAAAGTTGTGAAAGATTACTAATCATTTATAAAGTTGACATGAGAAGGAGGATAACTTAGGGATTCATTCTAAAGTACCATTTATAGCAATGATCGAGTCGGCTGTGCCTGGGAAATGCATTTCATATGAGCGCAGGAAGTTGACCCACAAGGGCGTACCTAGGTAAATGTAAAATAGAAATTTAGAATTTAAGCATTTTACTTTGGGCCCTAAAAACATTTTGATTGGCCAAGTAATGCTTACAAGCTGAGCAAGCATGCTGAACAACATTAAATCCTTCCACGTTAGTCAACAGAATCCAGCGAGTGACATTCATTCCTTCGCTACGAAGGCGCACAACTTTCATTGAGATTTCATCCATGAGCTTGTCCATGTACCGTTGCAAACGTGGAAGCTTTCCTTGAAGAGCGGCCCTTCTAATATCCCAATCACGGATAGAGACAGTTCCAACTGTAAAATATAATAATCGAAACTGTGTCTCCATTTTCTCCATGTCCCTATTTACAAACCATCAACCTGCAGTATTTGAAATTAAATTGATGAAAATATATAACTACCTGGTCGTCCTTCTTTGTCGAACCCTCCAATATGGTAGGGGTAATCCTAGGCCATGAAAATTATATTCTTATTGACTAAATCATACTAAGCTTAACATTCTTTACGAGAAATAACATTTATAAAAGATAAAATATTTCATTCATAAGGGTCCCTAAAGGCAGAGTACCTTGGTCATGTCACTCCAATCTTCTTGATGGATGCCTTTCATTTTTTTTTCAATCCTCCAAGCAAGGTTCTAAAAAGCATTTATTTTATTTTATTGTTTTTTTTAGTTTAGATTGAATATTAAAAAATATCAAAATACACACAATAATAATAATGTGCTACGCTGCTGTCCCTTTACACATACCTCAGTTAACAATCTATCTGCTGCTGAAACGTCGTAATCCCTTGCTAAAAATCAAATGTAAAATATATTAATGTTTCTGATGATATAATGTGCAAACTGTTTTACAAATTAGTCTGCCAGCCAGCAATTCAGCTCACCTCTCAGCCAACGAAGAAGATAGATGTCCTCTTTCATGTAATCTTGTCCCAGTTTTGAGGATACCATTTCCCTGAACTTTACGCAATAAAAATCATTATATTTTTACTTTAAAATTTATTCTTTGATGGTTAAAGATGCAAACTTAACTGATGACTGATAATACCTTATCTAACATCATTCTTTGTTCTGGACTTAATGCCAGCTCTTCCGAAGCACTTATCCCATAAGCATGGTCAACCAAAGCTAGTAATAATGCAATTGCACAAAACACCGAAATCCCGGTAAACTTCTCCATCTTTGTAGGAGTACCAGTTCCAAAGTTTTGTTTAGTGCCAATGTTCACCCACTCAAGACTAAATCAACAATGATTGAAAAATTACTGACGATGCAGGTGTTTCCAAATTTCTTTGTAATATATAAGTACATTCACTTCTAGTATATTGACTGCTTAAAATACATTAAAACATTCGTGACCAGTCAGTATCCAGAAAACAACACTTTTTTGTGTGAAATGAAGCCATGGCCAACATGATGCATATTATAACTGTGTTTTTTAATTTAAGGAATTTACTTTTCATGGACAAGAATTATGATTAATGTTATGCATAAAAAATTTAGCTACAGACTGTACGCATACATTACATACAACAAATAATAAATTCATAATTTTTTTCTTGGTGAGCATTAATTAATAATGTTACTCATTCATTGTTGGATATGGACATGGTTTTTGGCTGCTCTGAATAGTAGATGGTTGTACTTTTAGTACATGTACACAGTACACATCATGAAGGGCAACAACGGTGAGCGTTAAAGTAGAAATTGGAAATGTACAAAAGAAGAAGCTAAACATGAATCATTTACACTCTTCATTAAATCTCCAACAAAAAGTTGAGAAAAAAAGTCCAATCCATTATGAAAATTGTTGTGCATGCATGAACGGTCCTGAACGAAACTTTAGTGCATAGATAAGTGTAGATAATACGGTTGTGGTATAGTATATTAAGCACAGCCTCACAGCTCAGTCGAACATCATCGTTACTATATATCCGGTTGACCTTAAGCCTAAAGGATTCTGCTGTACTGTAAAATGTAATTCTGAAGTAAGTAATTTATATATAGTGATTCGTCTTGGTCATAAAAAGCCTATGCCTCTAACAAAAAAGGTGAATAATGTTGAGAATGAATGTGTAGGAACTGCAGTAGCTTCTTTTACGATTAGTGTTCAGGTTTGGGTTTGAGGGCGAACTATCAACTATCGCAAAACTGTTTACATAAAACTTTTATTCGCTTCGCGATTACCCTTTTTTACATAATAAATATAAATACACTGTATACTATACAAAGGGCGAGTTTAAAGCTTGATGACCCTGGAAAACTGAAGATGTTCAACTTGTCATTTCCCCGTAACGAATTTATGATCAAAATGAAGAAATCCTTCGAGAAATTGTACAGAAGCACTTGATTATTGTACTTTTTAAAGCAAGTCATGAAACCACACCTCTTTAGTCACTGCTTGTACTTTTAATTAAAAATTATGTATTTTTATTTCAACTGGATTAATGATGGGAACAGCTAAACTACTTCCTAAATATGTAGTTAAAGTTAAACCCAGTGTCAGTCTACTAAATAAGGATTATGGAGTCTCTCAGACAGAAATAAATATGTTATTGCGTGAAGGATATCAACAATTTTGGAAACAGCACTTGAAAAAGCACTTACGTTAATAACTTAATTACTGTGGAAAACAATTTTTTATCCTAATTGAATAAACTAACAATAACAAATCATTTTATCAGAATATCATGCAAGAGATTATGTAGGCAGGAACCTAGGTCCCAGCGTGTTATATGGTTTATCAAGCGGACGTTGCGTAGGTCTTCGAGTTGTGGTCGTTCGTTTCGTCTGCGTAGGTTTTTTCGTTGGTGGAGGAGTAGTTTTTGTCCTCGCATCAAAATCATTAGCAAAATCTTTACATGCGAATTTCCTCAAATTTTTTACAACATCCGAGAGCACAAAAGGAAAATCATCTAGAAAACTTAGTGCTAGCGTCTTCTTCGGTAGCATCGTGCTCAACGTCGTTTCCCAATAGCTCAAAGTACTCAAATGGAAGAAACCAATAATGTACATTTTATTCTTGCTTGCAATATCCCCTACCATCTTATTTGTGGGTATTTTATGATTGCACGACTCATCCTTTCCATCTCCTTTAATCACTCCATATTCACTGTGGAAGTCACTGTTACTTCCAGGATCATTTGATTGTTTGTCTGTTATAAGAAATAGGACTTTCATTGTTGTTTTGTCTCCAACATTCTCCCATCCCAGTTTTTGGTCGACTGCACTGTGGGCTACGGCAGATAATGCGGATACTGTGTTCCAGAATTTTCCTGATTTCAAATACTGCTCAATTTCTTCCAAGTGTGTTTCTGCCTTTTCTTTAAAGCTCAGGTGGAGTTTGTAGCAGGAGTCCCTAAAAATACACAATGAATTAATAGAATCAATCGTCTTCGTAAAAGAATAAATTAACTGCCATTACAAAACTTCCACACAATCAGTCAGTCATACTCATTGCTTGCCCCTTTGGCTGGTAATTCCTGATAATTTGAAAATGATGTGAGAGCAAACTCTGCTTCCTGAAAAAGTGTTCCAAGCTCGTCCACCAGGTCCAAGAGTAAATACTTTATTTCAGCAATGTAACCTGTGGAATCTTCCAGAAACTGATAAGACCGGTCGATAACAAAAGTTCCCTGTAACTTGAGAGGAATTTTTGCTGGTGACTCTTTACATGTCAACTTTGCTTCGAGGATGATATGAGAGTGTATTAAAATGCAGAAAATAAATGTCACCAGGAATTTATCAAGAATTTTTGTAAATTTAGGCATGTGAAAGGTTCGATGTAAAGAATACATTTCAAATGGCTGAGAATAGAATTTGATTTACTTAAGCTACAAGAACTATACGCTATACGCTCTTAACAAAAACACAAAATTGATTGAGTAAAATAATGTGCTAGTTGTCATTAATGATTTATGTAATGCATATAAACATATTATGGCTCTGCACTTGCTTGACACAATTACTTATATACTTTTCTTTATTCATTGTATTATATTCATATTCATTCATTCATTGTTTCTTTATGCTCTACAAACAATATCCAAAACAATTGGTTCAAACTTAAGAATGAAAGAGCTGCCTGCTTTCCATTTAACATGTTCCTCATCCGACTCATTTGGCAACTGAAACTTGAACTGTTTTAGAAAATTTGCCATAATTATAGCTGACATTTTATATGACCATGCTTGACCAACACAGTTCTTCGGTCCATGTCCAAATGTGGCAAATGCATAAGTATTATTATTACTATTTTGTTGTTGAAGAAATCTCTCCGGAATGAACTCATCGGGTTTGTCATAATGCTCTGGGTGTCTATTTAATGGCCAAACTGGAATAATAACTGTAGTTCCTTTCTGGATGGACAAGCCCATTTCTTCATTCCTCCAGTCTTTTGTGCACTCCCTTTCTAACCGGAAGAATGGAGGTATCAGCCGAAACATTTCTTGGATGCATGCTTGCAAGTATTTCATTTCATGAAATAAATTTTCAGATGAGGCAATAATGTCGGGAGCTTGATTAGCTCTGTGGAAGACATCATCAACTTCTTTGATAAGCTTATCTTGGACGATCGGATTTTTTGCCAAAAAGTATGCCAGAAAACAAAGTGGATTCCCAACAGAGTCAAACGTTGCAAGGAATGCTTCTAGGGCTAATGCTACAGCCGTGTTCTCATTAACTCCTAAAGATTTGACTTGTGGATTCTCTAGTTTTGAAAGGAGGTCGTGAAGACCTTGAGCCAAGTCATGCTTATTCTTGGGTGACGGATTTGAGGAAACATTTCGGGCTGTGATTATGTTGAGAAGAGTGACCTTGAATTGGGCCAAAGCTTTTGATGGCATTATTGGATGAAGCCAAGTGAGAAATGGGAAAGAGCCTCAAAACGATAAAAAAATGCATACTTATCATTAAAGTACCATCAATTCATCATTTGATTTTTTATCGTTTTGGATGCAATTAAATTACTTACGGATGAGCTCATGTTTAATGTCATACTCAGAATATTCTCGGATTAGCTCCTTGAGGAGCTCAAGAAAATGACTATTTTGTTCCAATCTATCATTAAAAGTGATACTGAGATAGCACCTGCCAATAACATCCGTTAGTAGAGAACCAAGATAGCTTCTAAATTCAATTGGCATTCTGTCCGAATCAGCTGCAAACTTGGTCTTCAAATTTTCAACATGCTCTTCCGTAATCGACTGCAAAATTTCTGACATGAAGCGAATCCTACTTGGGGCAAAGAGAGGTGTCATCACAGCTCTCATGTATTTCCATTTGGGTTCTGGTTGAAAATCCAATATTTCATTTGCAATGGGATTACCCAAATTAAACTGTTTCCGTTCGCTGAAAAAGTCATAGTCCCGAATGAGAATTTGCTTGACAAGTTCTGGATGACAGACGTGCACTTGTGGAGTGCGACCTTCGTAAAACTTTAAATAATAATAATAATTCTTGAGCCAAATAAAAATAATTGAATACATTTAAATTGAAATCTCAACGTACCCCATAAAAGCTTCCATATTCTTTGAATCTACGGTAGTCCTCTAAATGCTGAATTTTTCTATAACCTTGTGGATCACTCCCAAAAATGAAGGACGGGGCTACCACTGGTATACCTAATTGCTCTAATGTTCCGTAATTCCAACGAGCGTATTCAATTACGAGGAAAATTAGCGGAAGAAGAAACAGAGCTAAATACCCTCCTAATTCACTTAATTGATAGAAATCCATAGCTAATCTGGTTGTTAATTGGTAGCTTTTTGTAATAAAAAAATTCAAGCCAAGGTACAGTGTAACTATTTACAGATTGGCAGTTTGCACACCTGTAAACATGCATGTTTTTCATTATCATTTACAATTGACATGCAATCATTTATGACATTACATTCATCAATAAATATGTGCAACACTTCACTTTATTGACGTGAACGCACGTTTATGTAAACTGATTATATTTTTTTTGTTTTTTAAACTCCCAAACTAAAAACTAACACAATCATTATGATAAACGATTCACTGACATTGACATTTCAATTGGTCCTTTTTAATAATTGAGGATTAGACCGAGCACAGAATAATTTTTCATTTCTCATGCAACGAGTGAAACATATTAAATCATCATCACAAGTCTCATTAAAGGCGACAACTTATGAGTACTTCAAAGTCTTATTGTACTTCATTTATTATTTTCGTCAATACATTTACAAAGTTTATCTAACTGATTATCAAATTCGAGTAGAAAACAAAGTACCCGAATTTTTTTTTTAATATAGTGCTATAATACATCGCTATAAAAGTTTTCTTGCCAATTGTCTCATACGAAAAATGCTACTCTTATGACAGAGATCAAACAAAGGAATCCGGTACTACTATAAGCAATGGCACCCCTTCTTGGACCACCACTCCTTCGACCATGTCCCTCCCTTTCAATTTCTTTTTTGGCATTTTCAACATCCTCAGCAAATGCTTCATCCTCTTCTATGGCTTCCACAACAGCTTCAACTATTTCTTCGACAAGTTGGTTTACTCCCTCTCGCACGAGATCTTGTTCTTCCTATATCAACGAAAATGATTGTAAAGTTGTCATATATTAAGCTAATTTTTTAATTTGGATGCCACCAATTATTACGGGACATGTTTGATACCTGAGATAACTCTTGAGCAACTGGTTCCTCAGCTTTAATGCCTGCCATCGGGTCCCCTGTCCAAACTGGTGGAGGCTGAGGTAGTCCTCCTTCAATACCTGGAAGACCTTGTGGTCCAAATTCTTCTGGATAAGGACCTGGAAGAGGAGCAGGATACGGGCCTGGTTGACCTGGCATAGGGCCTTGACCTTGTTGAGAATGTGGAGGTGGATAAGGACCTGGAGGTGGACGAGCCCCAGGTGGTGGTGCAGGTTGAGATCCTGGTGGAGGACCCGGACGAGGTTGAGCGCCTGGCGGGGGAGGTGGCTGATAACCTGGAGGTGGAGCTGGCTGAGCACCTGGCGGGGGAGGTGGTTGATACCCTGGAGGTGGAGCTGGCTGAGCACCTGGCGGGGGAGGTGGTTGATACCCTGGAGGTGGAGCTGGCTGAGCGCCTGGTGGGGGAGGTGGTTGATACCCTGGTGGTGGTGCTGGCTGAGACCCTGGTGGTGGTGGAGGACGTGGTCGAGGTTGATTTGGATTCTGGTTACGAGGGTCTGTTGACCGGCCTAATGTTTGGTCGCATTGAAGGGCCAGTAAGACTATGATTAACAGATTCAGAAAACGGCTAGGTTTACCCATCGTGATT
Source organism: Orchesella flavescens (assembly GCA_964034955.1). Classification (NCBI taxonomy): domain Eukaryota; kingdom Metazoa; phylum Arthropoda; class Collembola; order Entomobryomorpha; family Orchesellidae; genus Orchesella; species Orchesella flavescens. Next base: position 21,303,658 of record OZ035957.1, on the reverse strand, counting down.
TGTTAGAAATAATAAATAACTAGCTAATTAGGCAAACTTGACAATTATTCGATTCCTAAAGCGCTTCATCTCAGCATGTTTTATGTGTATATGTAACTGATCGAAAATATTGATTTCAAGATTTCATCAATCATCGTGTGATATCCTGAACTTATCACATAGCATTTTGAAATAAAATTTCAATGATGAATTTCTCAGCAATTCTTCTGCCAGCTTGGTTTTAAGAATCCATGGGAATGATTTCCTTAAATTGATATGGTTGATGATACCACCCCCTCACGATAAAACACGTGTAAGCAATCATTATGTTGTGTTGTGTGAGGTCTTTTCAGGCAGTATTGACAAACTAAAATGGGTATAAGTGCATCAATTATGCTCTTGTAGAAAGAATTACTAAATCGAGCTGGATTCAGTAGAAAAAGTACAATGTACAAACAATGCCACTGTTTTTTCAGTGACCTTGACGTGTGTATTCGCCATTGTTTCGTATTTGCTTACACAGCACAGTGGCCATAAACCAGCAGTGCACTACTGGTGTCTGAAACTGCAATCCACGATTGACAAAATATTTAGATATTTCATGAAAGCTACCATAGTATGTGAGTCATCAGCTAATTATCGACAAATTGCACCAATTGATGCACTCTTTTGACAGAGAATGAACTTGGATTTTTTATACTTAATTTCAAACTGACATAATCAGGCCAAACTGATGACAAATAGTGCAGACAGTAAATCTCTCAAAAATTACATGTTGTTGTGCTTTATATTGTCATGAAATTTGCAGCATGACACGTGCATTTTTCAGGCCTTCATATAGGCAAATCCCGGTAAAGATGACAAAGGCTACTATTACACTACACTGACATTTCTAAAAATTAGTTAGGAGGAAGTGGCATGGCATATGGCGGAGCTATTGCATATTATGAAGATGAATCGGCAGTAAATGTGATCATTTCTACCTGGTCTTTCTTGCATTGTACAACAGCAACCACAACTGCGTAAAAGTGAAAATACTTTGGCTTCAAACGGCTATACTACCTGTTTCACCATTTGAAAATGTTTAACTTTTTAGTTATAGTATTAATCAGCGAGATAGCAAAGTTAGCCCATGGACAAGGTATGTAAAGCATATGTATTTCTAAAATTCTGAAACAACTCTACAACTCATGCATTTGTAGAAAAAAAACAAGTCCCTAATTTTATTTTCGCCACGTTCGCTTATTTCACCTTTATCGAGGTGGAATCCAACCGATAACAACCACCCCAATAATCACACCTACTCCTCCTGCAATAACAACAACTAATAATGCAGTGGTTATTATCAATCCAACCTTAACACCTTGTCAGTGTACAGCACTAGCTAATTGTGCAGATGGTTCAGGAACGTTGAATCCTAGAATTGTGAATAATGTATGTAGTAACAATATATGCACCAAGTAAATTTTCCCATCTAACAAATAATGTCAAACAGAGTCTTGATAACTAAAATGTTTGATTGAATTATTATTATTGCAGAATCCTCCTGTTGTTTGTGCCGTTGGACAAGTCTACTGTTGCAATTTAATAGTTCCAAACCCAACAACGGTAGCTCCAACAACGATTCCTCCATCGACATGTGGAATACGACCTAACATTGCTAATGCTTTTCTTCCAGGAACTGGCCAGGTAGATTTAATACCTAATTACAAAACTAGCTCCCTCAAAGTCTTTCTTACAAATATCATTTTTGCCCTCTATAGGCTGCATATGCCGCTTACCCATGGACGGTTCTCATATTCCGTGTGGCTGACAATGCCTTAATTGGTACAGGTGTGTTGTTGGATGCAAACACTGTTTTGACTGCAGCTCACAAAGTCAGCCCAGCGAAGTAAGCTAAATTTAAAGTTGCGCTCAAAGTTGCCTCATAATTTTGTTGCAATTTTTTTTAAATAAATTATTATTTTGCGTTTCCAGTCAAGCATTAAGAATCCGGCTAGGGGAATATATCCTGAACGCAGTCACTGAACCAAATCCATTCGTGGAGATTGCTGTTTCCGCCATAAGACTTCACGAGGCTTTTAATTCAGTTAATTTAGTGAATGACATTGCAGTACTGAAGCTAGCTGTTGCGATTGATTTTACTTTGAATCCTCACATTCGTCCAATATGCATACCTGCTGCTGGAATTGCCTTCACTGGACAAAGGTGCTTAATAAAACTCATCCCAAAAAATATTTTAAAAAAGTAGTGTTTTATGCAATTACATTTGACATTCTTTTGAACAGGTGCTGGGTAGCAGGTTTTGGTGCAAGCTCCTTTGCCAGCAACCTGTACCAAACAACTATGCGAGAAGTCGACGTTCCAATTTTGGATGGTCCTACATGCCAAGCCAGATTCACTGCAAGTAGACTTGGAGCAACGTTTGTATTCAATCAACAAAGTTTCATATGCGCTGGAGGTGAATTAAGCAGAGATGCATGCACAGGAGATGGAGGTGCTGGCCTAGTTTGTTTAGCGGGAAGCCAATGGTTTCTTGCGGGGTTGGTGTCGTGGGGTGTGGATTGTGGACAAACAAATGTTCCAGGTAATAAGGTTTAATTAGTGATAAAAACATAAGATTTAATGGTCAATAAATGTCAATTTATTTTTAACTTCACAGGGGCATACGTAAACATACCAAACTACCTGGCTTGGATCACAACTAACCGAGTTTAAAATATTATTTTAATAAAGTCACTAACTAATAATAATACATAATAATAAATATATTACGAAATCAAACACTAGTAATCCGCTTTCATCTATATAAATTTCACATGAAAGAAACCTTCAAGCAACCCAATTCTTTGCTTTTGAGATTGAGTAAGAAAAAATAGTTCTGTACGCTCCGATAGAGACTTTCTTCTCTTAATGATGACTTCCTTCATTTCATCCAAGAGTTCGTATGTCTCTTTCTCCAACTCAGTCATTTTAGTAGGTTTTTCAAAAGCCCAAGGGAAATACTTCACCTCGTCATCAACCTTAACCTCCTCTTCTTCCTCAAAATCTTCCTCGGATCCCTTGTCATTCCCTTTTTCCTCCGCATTACTGCTCTCATCATAATCAATCTGGTCGTCCCCAACTGTTGCATCTTCAGCTTGACTAGTGCCAGTGGCACCTTCTTCATTATTCCCATGCTCCTCCACTACTTCCTGTTCATGATCTGTCTCTTCTTCCTTCTCCGTATCCTCTTCAATGACATATGACGTTGATTTTGGGAAAATCATCTTTGAATGTGATGTACTCCCACTTGGGGTCTCATAATTGTTTTCATCCAACTTTGTCTTCACATTCTCTCCTACGTTTGTATCCTCCTTCCTTTCCTCAATCTCTTCTTCTTCTTCGCGTGACTCAGATTCCGCTTCCACCTCAGTTTTGGAGATGGTGACAGTAGCATGAAAATATTTTCCATCCTCCAAATAAACAGCCATGTTCTTATCCAAAAAGTCATTGCTAATGTCAATGAAAGCTTCACTTGATTCCAAGTCGCGAACGGCCTCTGCTATCGGTAGAATAGGAAGTTTAAATTCCACAGCCTTCTAAAGTCAACAGTCAGTAAACTATTTGAGCGAAACTGGTTTGCATATATACGTTAAATTAAATATCCATATATTATTAAACTTTGTATTTTAATAAAAATTATTGATAGTACTACTTCATCCTTGTCCTCAATCGATGGATATATTAGTAACGTTGCTTTCAAAGAATAGTTTTCAATTATTCCAGAATAAGCAATCCAGATACGAGTCACGTTTTCCAAATCCTTCGCAAATAATATATTGCTCCTAATTTTACCGTCATCCTCTTCAACAATTACTGCACGAATAATGGGTACAACTGGAAAAAAATGTTGTCATAAATTAGAAGAAAATTAAGGGAATCCTATGTCATGCATTATGGAATTATAATTTTCATATATATTACTCAACTTACTTCCCCTATGAAATTCCACATTTGTTTCCAAATATTCCTGACGATCATATTCAAAAACGAAGCGTCCTTTGTTTGATCGTGTCATGGGAAGGTTGTGTTCCTTCAACAAATGAACCACATGCTCATTAAACGCCGAAAATACTTTGCGGCAACCCAGTGCATGGAATTGGCAGTTCCGTATGATACTGAAAATTATCAAATCTCAACTTTATAATCAAATAAAATGTCTACCTGCATTTTAATAATAAACAATCATACACCTTCATTTTTACCTAAATTTGCATTCTTGCTTCTCGTGATTCCTTATCTCGTTTCCGGACAAGATAGCATCGCATCCTAAAGATTCGGCTCCACATTTGTACCTAGAATTTTGCATGAAATACTGAAAATGCTTGGTTTTCCGAACAGCCTCGCTGATCTCTTGAATTCCATAACCACAAATAGTTTCCACCTCTTCTCCTACAAATCTTGCTGGACAAGTTTTGAAACCTTGTGACTGAAAACAAGATTCACAAATGGTGTGACCAAAATCACAAAATCTTTGAGGAGGGCTGGAGTCTTCATAACAATGCACACAAGTCAGCTCATATATTATGTCCTTGTCCGTTGGTAAAGCCTTTAAACTGTTTGCATTATAAAAAACAGATACTTTAATTATATAAACGTAAATACTTCTTACTCATACCTTCTAATAAAGAAAATCTAGGAGAACTTACAGCGAAGTATCCAGCGCGTCAATTTCTACTAGATTTGCAGGTGAAACAGCAGAAGTAGAGGGAATGGCAATGCATGATTCCGGACGCTGACCAATACCTTTTGGTTTCGTTTCAGATTCCATATTTGATCATGTATCAAGACAAAGATTTTGAAATTTCTCGCACAAACTCCAAAAATCCAACACAACGTAATTAAACAAATTGTAGGGATGAAATTGTATTAATTGTATTTTTTAATATAAGTGGTACGTGTCAGTGCAAATAAATAAATATACTCTTTTGTAACGGCCTTCTATTCTCCAGCAAAGAAATTGGGTATAAAAAGTAGGAAGTACACACGCATGTACTCTATCCATTAGTGCGTAATATTTTTTTATGGGTATGGGAATATCGGAATGTTTCGTGGCCTAAATTAAGCTGAATTCTGTACGACACCATGTTAAATGCAAGTATTGCATATTATGCAAATTATTTGTGCTAGGAATTTTAAGAATCATATATTGGACGAGCGCGTATGCCGGATTTTACGTTTTTTATTTGCAAAATATTCAACAAGTAAAAACTTTAAAAAATAGTCACAAAATTCAGAATAAAATACATTCACTTCATAACAATAACTAAGAACTAGTTTGAGGTACTTTTATAACAGCTTGGAATGTTCAGACACATGATCCTCTGTAGAATCTTCACTATTAAAGTCAGTATCGCTATTGTAATTATTATTATTATTAGATGCATTGTTAATGTCGTTATCGCAAGTTACTGGCAGGATGGCTTCGATGTCAACAGGCTTATTATTAGAATAAGAGTCTGGGTTCTCTGGTGGAGGTCCGAATTTCATCACATATGCCTATGAAAAATGCAAATTTATTTTTACACTAGATATAAACTCGCATGTTTTAAGTAGAAAATGTTTTATGCAAATCAAAGCTTGTCTTACGTTGTAAGCAGTAGCTTTCAACTGCTCGTATGAAGCCTTCCCAGTGTGACGACTCATCACAGAGAGAAGGCTAAATGGGTTCTTGTAAAGAAGGTGAGGATGATCATATTCCTGATAGAAAAGGACAGAGTCATTAGCATACACTTTCTAAGAAAATATTGTGGGTATTAATATAGTTACCTTAAGTTGCCCATTCTCGAGAACAAGTACGTTGTCGCATTCCACAACAGAGTGCAGTCTGTGCGCAATCATGAGTATTGTACAATCTGCAAACTTTTTGCGAATTGTAGACTGGATAAAGTAATCCGTTCTGCAAAACCAAAAACAAATCAATCAAAAGGTTCCAGGTCGAATTCAAAGAATTTTTATGCGTATTTTATAATATTAGTACCTGGGATCTACATTAGCAGTCGCTTCATCCATCACAATAATTTTATTTTGTCGAAGAATCGCCCTCGCCAAACACACCTGCGCACAAAAATAATAAAGGTTTAAATGAAGCACCAGATAATAAATGAAAACATGAAAACTCATAAAATCTTACCAACTGCCTCTGGCCAATGCTAAAATTTGTGCCACCATCTTGAACCTCATAATCCAAAGCTGGGACAACATTTTTGAGATCAACCTAGAAAAATTAAACATTTTAAATTAATGTTAAAAAATGTCGGTCTTCTTCATACTTTACTACTTCTTGACCACTTGGTCTTCATTATTATAAGCTCACCTCTTCCAGAACTTCCCACAACTGATCATCCTTGAATTGGTTAAAGGGGTCCAAGTTGTATCGCACACTTCCCGAAAAGAGAATGGGGTCTTGTGGTATGATTGAAATATTCCTTCTCAAATCATGCAACCCCAAATCATTGACGCGTACTCCATCAATAAATATATCTCCTGAAGGTTCAGTCAATCTAAAAAGAGCTGACAAAATGGAACTCTTTCCTGCTCCAGTTCGCCCCACAATCCCGACCTTTTCTTGACCTTTGATCTCAAAGCTGAGATTATCCAATACTGTGTTGTTTTCATAGGCGAGAGACACATTACAAAATTTTATACTCCCTTTAGAGGGCCAACTAGGGGCTGGCTTGTGCTCAGGATCAGATTCTAGTTTGGCTTCAGGCTCAATTTTAGTGTATTCTATTGTCCTCTCAACGGAGGTCATCAGATTTTCTGTTTCAGCCGACTGGCGCATTCCCCACTATAAAATCATAAAATTACATGAAAATCAAAAGTGGAAAAAAGTTGAAAGTTGACATTTAAACGTATAAGGAAAATTACTTGAAATGTGCCAGTTAACGTCAAAACTGATGAAATGGCTAAACCCACGGAGCCACTCATTTGTGCTGCGCAAAATTAAAGTTTGTTTATACAATAATAATATCTTTTTAGGCATATCAAAAAATGAAGTCTCCAATTAAGTATATTTTAATTTGTTCTTACACATAGCAATTAGAAGAAAGCTGAAGGTCACCGAAGCTAGAAAAAGTACAGAGATCATTTCTAGCCAGATCCCAAACCAGCGATTTGACGAAATGAACAGAAACCATGCTGCAGAGTGCACATCCTGTATATTTTTAAGTGTAAATCCATATTTAGCAAACTTTAACAGTTTTGCATGCAAAAATATATGTTTTCTTTCCATCATTATCATTACCTGCATTGAGTCAAACTGCTCTATCAAAATATTTTGTCTTTTAGATGCTCTTATTGTGGTCAGACCTTGCACAGAAGCTGTAAGGTGAGTGAAGAGAGGGCTTTTCGCTAAAATAAATAAATAATTATATGAGTAATGAAGAGTTTTAATTCAAAGGTCAATAAAGGTGTTGATAATCGAAATTACTTACTAATTGCTTCCAATCGTTTCACATCCCTCGCAGTCTTAATATAAAATCCTCGAATAAGCCACAAAGCCAGGATGAGGAGTATGCTCGGAACTATCACGTAATAATTTGAAAGCACCACAATAAAAATAACTCCAATCATCACAAGAAATATTTCAATCACGTCGATGAAAGCTGCCGGAAGGTTTTCATCCATGGAGCTCAAGTCTTTACTAAATCTATTCATAATCCTCCCTGAAATTACAAATAAGCCTATCAATCAATAAGATGAATCCAACTTTTTAAAATTAAAAATAGTTAAGTTAGCTTACCAGAAGGATTTTCATCAAAGAATTTGATGGGAGCGCGTATCAAACTATTAAACATTTTCTCATGAATATTTATACTTATCCGCATACAATATCGGAAGAAAAAGGCTGCTTTGAGGTTCGTTGATAACGCCACAGAAATGACGAATGCGGTATAGATTAAAATATAAAAGTTTTGGCCACGGTATGACACATTGTCCAACAGTTTGGCAAATATATTTCGAGATCCGCCTCCGCCACTTTTCTCTTGAGCGTCTGCGTGAGTAGATGCTTGCACAAGTGGGTAAAGTAAAGAGTTATTCCAAGCGTTTAACAATTGAGTATTGTTATTTTCAGGTGAGAAATGTTTGAGATTATCTGAGGACTTGACGGAGGTTGAGTACAGCTCTTCAGAGTTTGTCCTGTAATTATGGAAAACAAAAATCATCATGAATGAAATGATAGAGAGCTGGATAAAATACTAAGAAATGCGCCATGACATATAGATTTGTACCAAAACGCAAGCCACCAGTCAGTAGAGCTGTACAACAACTGAGAGAAAATAAATCCGATAAAAACTGAGACCATTGCCGTATAGGAATTTCCAAGTCGAAAGTATTTCCAATACGTTTTCCAACTGACGGAACCAGCAGCCATTTTTTCAACATGGGATGCCCTTGTTTCCTCGTCTTTCTTTACTTCTTTTTCAGTCTGCAAAAGATAGGAGCTGTGTCATCTCAATTTGCCCCAAAATACATACATGGTGATTATTGTGGTTATAAGTTTTACCTCTTCCAATTTAGTTAAACTTGCCCTTCGGAACGACACGCTTTCTTCAGATTCACTGGTAATAATATTTACAAAGTCAATTCCTCGATCCATTAGCTCTTGAAACGTTCCTTGTGCGAGGAGTTGACCCTTGAACAAATAAATGAATGTCACACATGAGACATGACATAATGAGATATTGTGGTAGGATAGATATAGATAGTGACAAGTCGAGAAAAATTAGGCGAGGTCATGGCTCGAGAAGAGAAATTTGGCAAACTTACTTGATTAAAGACCAAAATGCTATCAGCCTGTGGCAAGTACTGGAGTTGGTGCGTGACGAGAATTCTGAGACTCCTTGCCAAGTATCGTTTCAAGCACTTGTCAAAAATGTGACGACTCACACGCGAGTCAACTGCTGAGAGAGGATCATCCATCAAATAAATGTCGGCTTGTTGGTACAAAGCTCGAGCCAAACTTATCCTAGCCTTTTGTCCTCCTGACAGGGTAATTCCTCTTTCTCCCAATATTGTCATGTCCCCTTGGGACAACTGGAGAAAGTCACTTTCTAAGGCACATGCAGACACAACCTCGTTGTATTTCACAGGGTCAAATGGACGGCCAAATAATATATTTTGCTGGAGTGTTCCAGAGTATATCCAAGGCTCTTGAGATGCAAAGGCCATGCGACCAGTTATCAAACATTTTCCGGATGAGATGGGCAGCTCTTGAAGGAGAGCTTGCAAAAATGATGTCTGAAATTAAGACTTAAAATTAAATATTCATTATATGTGAATTTTAGTAAATTATGAGCGCTTAGGGTCCATTTACCTTGCCACTACCAATGGGACCAACAACCATAATCAACTTGAAACCAATTAGCCCCGCAGAAACTTGGCTTAGATCATTATTTCTGGTGTTATTGGTCCACCTCGCCGTAACATTCTCCATGTGAATTGAAGGCACACATCTGGTATCAGCAAGCTTTTGAGATTCGGTTTGGCCATGCCGTATTTCCACATTATTGCTTACTTTTTGTTCTTCCAACAAAAGAAATTTCTGTATTCAACAATTAATAAAAAAAAACATATTTATGTACATTTTAGCTACGGCTTCATTTTTTTTACGGAGAGTTCCATTCTACCAACCTCAATCCTGTTTGTAGCAACAATGAGCTCCCCAATCCCAGCAGCAGCGGAAGGCAACGTTGAAACCATATTGTGAATCACAACATTAAAAACGGTAAGGGCAAAGAAAACTTTATCTGCAGTTAGTTGATTCCCTAGCATAACGTAGACGAAGAAAGTCATATATGGCACTAGTTTGGATGAAGCCACAAACATGGAAAAGTAGAAGGAGCGGAGATACGCACGCTTTCTCAATGCTTTTACTTCCAATCTGCAACCAAAAACATGAAATCTTATCTCAACTCACACCAAACAAAGAATAATGTGATGATTTACTACAACTCTGGGGAAATCGATTGCTCTAGTCTAATAAAATTTTCTTAAAGTATTTACCTTCGAACGTTCCTAATCATGGAAGCGAATGGAAGTTCCCAAGCGTATATTTTGATGACACGCATGGCCATGATTATCTCATTCATAATTTTTCCTCTTTCTAAACCGAAAGAATAGACATGGCATTAAGTACAAAGTTATTAGAAAGTCAAATAAATTCAGAATCAATAGAGAGTGCTTTGGTTTTACGTACGATCTGCTCTTGATGCAAGTCTGAAGCGGAAAAGTCGGGATAGCTTTCCAATATAGTCTTTATATCATCAAATTTAATATTAATGCTATGTGAACTCTGGAATAACGTATCTTTGGGTTGTATAAATTTATAATAAAATTTTGCTTACATTGTAATGGCATCAAAATCATGACAAATCCCGTCCCAGCCAAACAAGAGATTCCCAACTCCTCCCAGAGAAAATACGAAAAAATAATGGTTTGTAACGGTCCAATGAACAAATAGGGTAGAAAGAGCACGTTGTAATCAAAGCGGTTCACATCATTCGACAATAAATTAATTAGCTGCCCGATTGGCGTCTGCTCTTGTGACGCTTTGCTTAGTCGAAGTGTCTATTAAAATCAAATTGTTTTAGAGAATCAGGAATCTTTCAAACATTTAAATTGGTCACATCTCATCTTTTTTAGCTTTGTGTTAAGTGTCAATGTACCTTTCGATAAATAAGGGAGCACGTGGATATTCTACATTGCATACCCAAATGCAAAATAGAAAAAGAAATCGGATGCATGACTAAGGCATGCACTAAAGATGTAAGGCAAACTCCGGCAGCATACGTTAATTGTTGTGAGCTTGTCACGCTGTGATCACTGAAAGATCGGATGAGAAGACGTAAAAATACGGGTTGGGCCACTCTAAAAATCAAATCATGTAAATTATAGCAGAGAATTCCAAAAAAAAAATCAAGTGAAAGTTTTGGAAAAGTCACTTGTGATATTTTCAATTTTACCTGATAATGCACTCGTCAAATAAGGTACCCAGTCCAAAAAATACATAAGGCCCTCCAAAAACCTTCCATAGTGCTTTGTAGAACTTTGTCTTTTCATTTTTCTTCTTGCACGACTGCAACTGGTCTTCCCATGCACTGTATAAGCAATTACAACATTTTATATTCAACGACTTTAATTTAGTATAGATAAACTTGAATAATATATTCATCTTAAGATAAATTAGTGCAGTAGAGCTGTAAATCCATAAAATAACTGTGGTTATAATTCTTTTACGATTATTTTAAATCATCATTAGCAAAATATGATTCATAACTGAAGCACACATATGACTTTGAAACCTCGGGAATGAAGGTTATCAGCTTATATTCAATATTAGTACATGAGACTCTCTCAGCAAAATGCAATTACATTTAACATATCTCATCCTCATCTGCATGAGCTCATAAAACAGGAGCCAAGTTTTACCCTGACATTTACATTCAGCATTTTTACTCACCGCATCATCAGCACGAGGCTATATGCATGCAAAGCAAAGCAAGATGAACAAAAACAAAAAAAGTGAGGATGTCAATCCGTTTTTTGAAGGACAAAGGACAAGGAGGAAAGGGAGAGCTAGCAGTAATAATATCCGTGTATAATACATCTCTCTGCGGCAGCGGTCGTTAAAGGCTAATGAAGATGCTATGTTCGCAGAAAGCGCAGCAATGTGAATGTATATATGCAAACGAATAATGTGTATGTTGCTCTCAACCAAAAAAAAATATGAGCTGCATTATGTACTGACTACTGCCGAGGAGATGGAACGCATGGTGTTTGTGTTTTGTACACAAGAAGAGTTTATTATGTCTATATTATATCCTCGTAGATGTGAGACTACCAACAACCAACTCGAACTCTTGCTAAAAGGATTTACGTTGAAAGAACTACAATAAAATGTGAACTTGAATAAAGACCTTTTAACGCCTGGCACTGATCACACAAAAGCGACTACTGCATGACACCACCAAGCTTTCACGATCGATCTTCCTTTCACATGAGCAATAATATATGAATGTATATACAGCGTAGTACGGATGGATACACTACTATACCCAATTTATTTACGACAGAAAAAAAAGTCATCAACTACGATTCGCCCACTATATGCACTAGCAACTCAATAATTTCGCAATAATGTGAAAGCCTTTTTGTATTTTGCGTTTTGAAAAAACACGCACGCTAATATACAATCTGGAATGGAATGAATAAAAGGAACTTTGTGACTTGGACATGTCTTCAAGACATGACCGTTTGGAACATGTTTCATTATTCAAAACATGGGTGATAACGGGATAAGTCGGAATTTTTGCCTTGCCTTTGAGAAATAAGAGACTTATTCCTAATCAAAGTAGATAAATCAAAATGGAGGTGGGTGTGGGAGCCAGGTGGAATCTGCAGCTGACAATAAAAGCTGATTAGCTTTATTACAGGCCTTGCCTTGTAGTCATAGAGCATCGCTTATCTATTCATACGTACTTTCTTCAGGTAACTAAATATAATGGGCTTAGAAATGAAGATTTTGGAAAGGGCAAACGGCTTCCAGGCAGGAAAAACCGTAATAGGATATTTAGCATTGAATAATAGGTCGTTTTTAATAATAAGGTAAAAATAATGAGCACCTCAAAATTTCCTGTGTTCCCCCACAACTCAAATCAAAGCTCAAATGTCAACCTGTCAGAAGATCCCCCAGAGAAGTCTGAAGATGATTCTTCATCACCGCATAATACGGATGGAGGGGATCCTCTACTAAGGTTCTATCAAAGGCTTGTTCCTCCCAATGTTAGAGTTTTTAAGCGAGAGCATCCACAAAGACTCCCGAGTGAAACTGATGAAGAGTATCAATTTCGTTGGACGTTCTATGAATATGCTAAATTACATCCGCTCACATCTCCCAGCTACTTTTATGATGCTGAAATCCAAGACACTTTACTTGTCCCTGTAAAGGAGTCATCTAGTAGCAGCAGTAGCTCCTGCATACCTAATGAAAATGACATTGAGCCTTTGCCATTATCAGAACCCCCACCAGAATTGGCTGAAGACATAAATACAAAAAGTAGTGAACCAAATCTTTGTGGAGGTACATATCAGCTAGTACTCATGTATTTCATTCCATACACGTACATATATTTACCTATTTCAATTGATTTTTTTTGCAACCTCAAAGTAATTTTCCTCTTTTAGCTCAAAGTAAAGTAAACGAGGAGAATGGGGATTTTGAAAATGACAACGATCCTTATCCAAATGAAGATTTAATAGACAATTTTAACATAACGGATACGGATTTTACAGTTGATGAAAACATATTATTTAAATCTGCCTTAAAGACAAGGGATTCTCATGAGAAAAAAGATGGGAATATAAAGACCAATGAAATCAAGTGTACCAAATTCCAACTCTGCTCCTCCTCCCCCTCCAAACAATCATCCTTGTCCTGCATTCCATCAACATTTTTCTCAAATTTATCTACCTCCTACTCCTCCTCCAAACTAGCCAACAAACGATGGAGACCTAGCTCCTCATCAAGGCCAAGAAGTCGAAGTCGCTCTCCAACCAAAAGATACAAAAAGTCATTTGAAGAAATGTTCAACCGACCAACTTCCGTCCCATCCCAAACATGGTATGAGAATATCGCTTTAAGAAGAGAGTTGACAAATCGGTATACATTCGTGGCTTCATCATCAGCCTCATCAAGGAAAATGAGCGCTCCTCCTCTAGGCACCTCAAAGAGCCACCAAAAATTGATTACTGAAAGACTTCATTCTGGTAAACCAACATCCTCTAAAAGTGATAGGAAAATGATGAGCAGGACGACAAGTCGATGTTTACGATTCTTGTAACAACAAAAGCAAAATCTAGATACCCAATTGCATGAAATAAAATTATTGTTCTTGTCAGTGCTAATATTAATATGCGAGGAATTGGAATGGAGTAGCATAATGTTGATATGTAACTAATGCTGAGTATGTATAGCGTAGCCAACCTCGTCAACACAAATTCATGTGAAGTTTGAAGCTGAACGCAGTGTGTGTTTGTAAATTTCATATTCACATTTTGGTTGGTGGGTGGATGGCATGTATAATGTTGTTGTACACATGAGTTTATATAAGGTGCGTATACCACTTATACGGTCAGACTTTCATATTTTGTAAATTTTATTTTATGACGAATCAGTAAAATATCGAGAGCCAAATGATACATGAAAATATGTATTAGTAAGTGTTCTACACGTATGAAAATTTTCCAACTTACTGACATCCGGATTACTGAGATATGGGCAACTTAACAAAACATGTCAAATTTCAACTGTATAACACTTATACGGTCAAGTACTAAATTTGATCTTAAATTTTTGTTCATTGTTATGATATATGGTAGGCTCATTATGATCGTCGCCATTACTCATGGGTCGCATAATAACACTATTCCGAGAGAAAAAATTCTAAGCTGGGTGGTGCTGGCGGTCCGTTGTTTCACGTACGGCGGGCGTATGGTTGTTGCATAACTGCAAAATTATGCAACAAAAACCAAAATTTGTGCTCCACGTGAAACAACGGACCGCCAGCACCACCCAGCTTAGAATTTTTTCTCTCGGAATAGTGTTATTATGCGACCCATGAGTAATGGTGACGATCATAATGAGCCTACCATATATCATAACAATGAACAAAAATTTAAGATCAAATTTAGTACTTGACCGTATAAGTGTTATACAGTTGAAATTTGACATGTTTTGTTAAGTTGCCCATATCTCAGTAATCCGGATGTCAGTAAGTTGGAAAATTTTCATACGTGTAGAACACTTACTAATACATATTTTCATGTATCATTTGTCTCTCGATATTTTACTGATTCGTCATAAAATAAAATTTACAAAATATGAAAGTCTGACCGTATAAGTGGTATACGCACCTTATGTACCATAATTTTACAGAACTGGAGCAAAAACATGAATTGTGAAATGCTTAAACAGGTGTACCATGTCATTTTTCTTTCTGTGTTTTGGGCCAACATACGTATGTATATGGGTTCTAAATTAGTAGTATGCATTTACATAAAAGCTTTTATATTTGCATTGAAATAGAAAACGAAATTGCAGCCTTCCACTCAAATTTTAATGGATGCTACTTTATCGAATCGATAAGCATACAAGTCATGCTATGCGACATGTGTCAATATGTGTTTAGTACTTATTATAATGCACATTTTCATATGTTACTCAACCTTATCAAAAACTAGCCTGATAAGGAAACAATGGGAGTTTATTTTAGCATAAACATTTACACAATGACTAAAACTTACTTTCCCAAGCGGGTTCCCAACACCGCTGAACTATCTTCTTTGGGAGCATTGTACATATCATCAATATTTAAGTCTTGCTTGGCTCCCTTGCAAAACAAGGGAATGATCCAGAGAAAGAACAACTTTGAAATGATGTTGGCCTTCTCCCTTGGATTTGGGACGTCCTTCTTTCCACCAAAATCCATGTTTTGTGCAAGAACATAAAACTGTATAAAACCTGCACTATTTACATATACTACTAAAAGAAAAGGGAAAAAACTTTTCACAAAAGTTAACTACTAGGCTTACGCTAGCACTTCATTTCTGGTTAAATTCACAAAACACACTGCGCTATATGCAGATTTCACCACACCACGCAAACCCCAAAGAAGCAGCTGAGAACCAGTATGAAAACCAACAGAGAGTTATGGAGGAGCTATCGGTGTGTATCTCACGAAGGCTTGAGCACTTTTGCAAAAACGGAAGACTGTTTTCTCCTTTTTGTACTGCCAAAGCCAAAATTATTCTTTCCTGCTGCCTTCGGCAAAATGTAAAGGCAGAACAATGATACCCTGAAAAACACTATGCTTTCAACTTTCAGCGAATGAAATGAAATGTGTATATGGATACTTTTATATACTACGTAGTATATGTGTGTTTCAAAACTTTTTTTTTATTCTGTAACTGTAGCACAATGCTATTACTATTGATCACATTCACATTGCATTCTTCCCTGCATCAGAATAGAATAGCATGTGCAAAAAAAGCCAACAGCTTTGCCAGCAGCAGTTCTAGAGCTCTGCTCAACTCAAGAACGAGTGAAAACACGAGTCGAGCCAAGAAAAATTCGCAAAGAAAAAATGGTTCTTCAGAAGAGCTCAGCTTCAGTTAGTCAGTCAGTATGCCTCTGCACTTCTTCCTCAGCTTCTCAGATGTGACTGTGAGAGACTCTGCTCCTACATCTTCTATGTATATCCCGAAAGATCTCAATTCCTATGTGCAGAAAAATATTTTTTCCGTCAAATGAATGTCGCCTTACTCCGTTTTATATTTTGGCCTTTTTCATTTGTTTTGAGTTATAAATATTTGCACATCCTCTTCTTTCGGTTGGTGTTGGTGAGTGAGTCATATGGAGAAGAGATAAAAAGGAAATTTTTATATAGTGATTTTGATCACTTGTTCCACACACTCTGATGATTGGAATTCAGTTGAATCTGAGTTGAACCAGGGAATATATAGCCAACACATCACATATAACGGTGGTTGGTGGCATCAATGGGTGAAGGCAAAAATGTACATACATACATACATACATTGGTGCACGAGGAAAGGATATAGTTTAAACTTATAAAATATGCATGCTGCATATCCCACTTTGTTGAACACTTTTCCGCATCCTAAACCTTATTTTTTATTTCGTTCAATATTTTAACACAATTTTTTCCCAATATATAAAGCTTTTCTTGGCGACGTTCCTGGTTTCCTTTTCTTGGCTCTAATTCGATCCGAAGACTCATTTATATCACGTAACATAACATCACATGAAATGAACTCAAACCCGAAAAAAACATCCTTAACATAAAAACACAGAATACAAATGATGATGATGAGGATGATGATGATCCTCGAAAAAAGTCATTTGGAATTAGGCACAAAGCCTTGGTTAGTGTTATATAACAATGTGTACGTCAAGTCAAAAAGTTTGTTTGCCAATTTCTTATTTATAGCATGTTTTCATGTTCTTTTAATATTTGTAGGGGTAGTGCGTAAAAATCCGGTTTTTCTCCTTCTGAAAGCCTTGAATATTAATTATAATTATTCACATTTTGGCTGAGAGGCTGCAAAATAATTGTCTGGCTGGAGTCAATGAAATCATGGTGGTCCGTGTGTGGCTTTTATTCGTACACACATTTTTTTGCAATGAAGTTTGACATCTCTTTTTGAGGGCAAATTTATAATTTCATTCTTAGAATTGCAGCCTTTTTCACTTGTACTTCGTAACGCGAGTCTTCTTCTGTGAATAAAAGTCAACCCTGTCATTATGCCTGATTTTAATGAATGGAAGGATGTGAAAGGAGAAATATAATGTGCTAACATGGAATAAAAGTGACAACGTCAAGTGAAGCTCTGGATAAATGTCATTTTGCACAAGCAAGATAGATAATTGCATGAGTTTGTGTTTCATCAACTCTGTTATCTGTAAGTGAGCTCCTTCATCATCAACCTTTCAGCGTTAAAAATCGAGCAAAGGTTTTATTGATATAATTATGAGTTTGATCATTGGATCAAAGAATATATATGACGTGTGCACATGGATGAAGATGAAACTTCATGAAGATGTAATTATTATATCCAAGCCAAGCTAAAATGCTTGTATGATGGATGTGTTCGTCTGGATGTAGTCCTGCAGTGATTGATATTTTCATTGTAATGGTCTAGAGTCCAGCTGATAATTAGCAGCTTTCTAAGAATAACAATAAAATAACCATTTATAATTCTTTTGATTTAAAACAAAAATCTGAATTATCTGGCTCCAAAAATTACTGATTTGCGGGCTACGGAGATGTTTTTCAATTCAGTATGAAAGGACTGAAGATTAGATTAGGTTTATCTAGAAATAGTGTTATGTCTGCCTGTCTAGAATGAAGTACTGATATAAAGAGATGAGTCATGAAATTAAGTTCTCAGATGATGCATGATATATATATATATGCATGCTTTATAATATGGCTTCTTCACGAAAGAAGAGAATGGTAAAATTAACACTTAAGCTGTCCAGTATTTACAGAGTGTGCAGATATGTATATGCTTATAGATGCTGAACGTTCGTTTCAATGAAAATCAAAGAGTTTCCTGAGAATTACGATGAACTGCGACTTTCCTTACACATCTTTACTGGCTAGCAAAACCACAGGAATGAATGACTGAATGACCATTTCAATTATGCATATGACATGCTTAATCCGTTGAAGTAAAAATATCATTGAGCTTTACGACCATTACTTATTGACACTTGTTGATGGCTGTGACTAATCCCAGTAATTTCTCAGATGAAGGATTACTTGCTAATAATTCGAGTCTCATTGATCCTTTTTACTAAATCTATTTTCATTTCATCGCGTCAGTTAAATAATAAGACTTATTGACATCATTTCTATTTCATGTAACTATTTTTATTCTCCGTTAGAGATTCAGAAATTGAATTTTTCCAATTTGTACATCCAGTAAATTCCAGTTCCCTGAATTATATCAGCCTTCCACAAAAGAAACTAAGATGGGCAAACTATACATATCTGGTTTTATTCATGTATCTAGCATATAGAATTCATACTGCATCTCGGAATGTAGTTTTTGCTCTACCCTAAGCCTCAGTTCTCCTAAACGTTTTTGCTGTTCTTTTATCTGTATACTTGTTTTTCTAGTGACCTTGGAAAGTAAAAAATGAATGAAACGTTTTCGTCGAATACCAAATCAATCGATGCTTCGTTCTCATTTTTAGGATATTTTGAAAAACGTTTTTGATCATGTAAGTTATGTCATTGAATCGGCAAAAACGAAAGTCTCGATTTGTCAAATAAAGGTGGAAGAATGTTGGACATCATGACATAACATCTTTAGCTGGACTGCACTAGTAATAGTATTGTGTGAATAATGCACACACACTGCAATATTACATAGAATCATAGGCTCTTCACGACCCGACCCATTATATAAGCATAAAGATAATGAAGCACAAAGAACCAAGTAGTTTTGGACTTTGTTGATCAATGATCATGCAGATATGCATGTGTAAAAGTGCAACAACTGATAAACTCACCACGGGACTGAATCCCATTGGGGAATCTATACGATTGTGTTATATTATAACGAAATTCTCTCTCTAGTAGTCGAGACTGCCATCCATTTCAACATACTTCAAATCAATAGAAACGTACGGCTACATAATGTTTACATTAACTTTAGGCGTGGTGAATGACTGTCAGTGTGGATCATGAATTAACCCAATTACATGGCTTGGCATAATAAACTTTAGTATACACGCTATAATTTCCAACCTTTTACCGGGCCATTGCACTCAGACATCATAATCGCCCATTACTAAGCATTCGGTAGGGAATCTTTGTTGATAAAAATAAAGTAGCGTGCTAGAACCCGGAACAAAAATGACTGAAAGGTTTTTGGGGGATCGTTAGGAAAAACGGTAGGCAGAGTTATTCAGTGTATTAGGGTTTATTAAAATGATTTTCATCTTAATTACAATTTTTTATTTTTTAGGTAGCTCAACTCAATACCAAAGAGTTTTACGTATATCACACTTTGCAAAAACTACGTTCAAGAAGTGCTATCAAATGCCAATTGTCAAATAATATATTGCTTTAATACTCCAAGTTTGCTTTTGACACCATTTATGCATCATCAATTCTTAAACGCTAAAACTGTCCAACTCATGGACATATTTGTACAACTGTAAAATGATGATGATGTCATTATCTCACCGTCATAAAGTATTTTATGATTTGTGGCTTGATTACACAGAGTTTGCTAAGAAATGTTTGCTTTACTTATCCAATACTGACAGCATGTCGCATTTTTTATGACATTTTAAGTTCTGAAACTTCTCAATCATCATGCTTATCCCACATCCTACACACATGGATTTCTTGGAAATATTATTTTCCAAGGTGTTTGCTTTACTGTGAAAGAATATATTAAAACTTTCCTGACTTCCTATCTCATACTTAGGTGCTATGTTTGATTTCTTTAACATTGTAATTGGCATTGATCAAACAAATCAAGCCCGTATGTACTTCCAGATATTCTAAATTACGAAGAAACACGATATTTTCCTACTGTATCAATGGTATATACACTCATAGATAATATCTCCCTTATCATGGCTCAAATATATGTTAAAAATGTACCATTGGAAAGAAAATTTTCTGGTTATCATGTAGCCTATTTAATTTTACCTCAAACCTTTCGCTGGTTTGTAAAATATTTTAAAACAACCCTTCAGGAGCAGTAGAAGAAGGTCGGTTGAAGGGGAACTTCCTCAAACGATGACCTCAAAGATGCTAATATTTCTTTGTTATTTTTTTTTAATTTTCAGATTTTTCATGTACATGTGTTTCATATAGGATTTGTATGATATATTATATGCTATGAAACTATGCTGGAATTTTGAATGCCAAGTGCAGCATCACAGAATGATATTCACTTCCTTCATTCCAATAAGTAGGTAGTATTACTATGTAATTTCAATTGTTCTTAAAGTACTGTTGCGTGATTGCTAATTTCATTAATCATCAAGTAAAATTGAACCATTCCTCCAGTACGAATTTGACTAGGAAAGCCAGTGGCTTGCAAATAATACAGCTGCTTATTCTCTTATTTGTTTCTTAATAATAATAATAATAAATTCTTAATTGAATTCCGTTTAGTTGCATATCATTTCTAAAACTTGAAAATGGCGACCGGAAATTCGTCGCTGGATTACAGGCTAGCGAATATTATTATCCTGATATGGTTTAGCCTTTCCTGTGCCAGTGTTGTATACGGAGCGGAAAATGAGAGTACAAATAATACCAAAGGGCTAACCGAAGTACAAAGAAAGGCTTTGGGTAAGGTAATTGAATAAGATATGAGATCAAAATCTCTTCATTTGACCCTATTTTATAAGCGTGACGAAGATAGCAAAGTTTTTTTTGGTTTATATGAAATTAGTTCAGGGCTCAAGTGATGCCAAAGGTGACGTCCGGTTATTGATATGTTTTACGCGATGACCATTTTCGAACAGTTTGCAACAAAACCCCCCAATTTTCTAAATGCCATACGATAGGAAATCGCATGCACTACAAAATGCAATTTAGAAATTTGGGGGGTTCTCTTGCAGTCATACTGAAATTTAGACCGGAAATGACCTCCGAAACTCCTATGCATTTTATATGGAGTCCATCCAAGCTACGAAAAATCACCCTTGATACCGTAGCCGCGAAAATTGAATTTCGAATTCTAAAACAAAATGTCGCAAAGCATCAAAACAAATCCCAGTTTTAGCTCCAGGAAAGGGTAAAAGAGTATTTTGTGCTGGATTTTGTCTGGAGATGCCTAGTTTTTTCGGGTTTTGATGTTTGCAGACAAGCTACATCATTTTTCATCTCTTTTTGATGGTAAGTGGTAGCATTAGCTATAATGTATAAGTTATTTTCGCGTAAGACGCCGGTAGGGTGGAAATACTTTCATAGGGGAATACTGTCAATCAGCATAAAAATGTGTATATAAGTACACTACAAACTCATTTAGCCCAGGGTTATATGGGATCTGACATATGGTCCTTTTCAAATTTAAGTATAATTTGCACAAGGTGCATGTTTTTTACGCCTGTTGTCGGGTTTATTATTATTGATCTCTTCCAATCCTAACTTTATAAATGGTTCTAAAATAATCATTGTCTTTCATTCAACTGAAGTCGAGTTATTTAGTGTTTTATTGCCATCAAATAATAAAGTTATTGCAACAGTATAAAAAATATTTGTAAATAATATTTTAATTGACTCGGTTTCCCCCATACTCGACTGTCCTTTGCTGCTTGTCAATCCTATCATCGAGATACTTCATCCAAGCACCTTTGTCACTTCCAAATATTTTCAGGGAGTCGGTTGCAAAAATGGGTCGGAGAATTCGAATTAAAGGCCGAGGTACTATATTGAAAGAGTAAAATCGTAAGCTAGCATCTTCTTTTAAGTAAAGAACTACCACAAAATGATTGGTTTCCTACCATTAATTAACGAGATAGATTCAACAAATCCAGGATAATGATCGGACGCCGAGTTGACAAAGTTAACCCATACTGGTACACCTGTGAGAAAGGTAAGAAAAACAAAAAATATTTTTTGGGGAAAATTGGTTAGTCAGTGTTAAATGTTGAAAATAGACTTACATGAAGGACATGCGTGCTTAAGTAATCCAAATCCATCCGCATTGACAATGGCAGACCACTGTGTAATATTTGTTCCGTTTCTTCTAGCTTCGTAAAGTTTATTGTTGAGTTCATCAAGCATTTTATACATGTAGCGTTGGAGTCGAGGAACTCTGCCTTGGGAAACTGCTCTACGTAGATCCCACTTTTTTGCTGACAAAGTTCCCACTGGAAAACAAAATGATCATTATTATCTAGTCAATATATAAGTGTTTTGTTTCCTAAAACAGTTTGGACTTAAATCAAAATACAAGTGTATACCTGGACGACCCTGCTTGTCGACTGTGTCAATTTGGTAAGGGTACTCCCGCTGCTAGAGTAATATATATATATATCAAAATAATAATAAACACTAAATTATATCAAATTTGGGAGCTCAATCATTTACCATTTCTGCCCAGTTCTCATCGTGAATGCTGTTCATGCGGTTTTGTTTACGCCATTGTAAACTCTGAAATTTTTAATTAAAATTTTAATATGTTATCCGATATACTTCAATATATAACACTCAGAATTGCATTTATATAAATGTAACGGACCTTCATTAACATTGTCTCAGCGTCCCCCATTTTCCAGTCTTTTGCTGCAATCATTATTATAAGAAGATAATATATTACGTAATTAGGCCTTTCTAAGATACTCAAAATTTCAACAGATCGTAAAAGTCATAAATAAAACCTTGGAGCCAGCGCACGAGGAAAAAGTCATCCTTCATAAATTCCTGGTCTAAATTTGGCATCACTTGAGCCCTGAACTAATTTCATATAAACTTGCAATCTTCGTCACGCTTATAAAATAGGGTCAAATGAAGAGATTTTGATCTCATATCTTATTCAATTACCTTATCCAAAGCCTTTCTTTGTACTTCGGTTAGCCCTTTGGTATTATTTGTACTCTCATTTTCCGCTCCGTATACAACACTGGCACAGGAAAGGCTAAACCATATCAGGATAATAATATTCGCTAGCCTGTAATCCAGCGACGAATTTCCGGTCGCCATTTTCAAGTTTTAGAAATGATATGCAATTAAACGGAATTCAATTAAGAATTTATTATTATTATTATTAAGAAACAAATAAGAGAATATCCAGATGTATTATTTGCAAGCCTCTGGCTTTCCTAGTCAAATTCGTACTGGAGGAATGGTTCAATTTTACTTGATGATTAATGAAATTAGCAGTCACGCAACAGTACTCTAAGAAAAATTGAAATTACATAGTAATACTTATTGGAATGAAGGAAGTGAATATCATTCTGTGCTGCTGCACTTGGCATTCAAAATTCCAGCATAGTTTCATAGCATATAATATATCATACAAATCATATATGAAACACATGTCCATAAAAAATCTGAAAATTAAAAAAAAATAGCAAAGAAATATTAGCATCTTTGAGGTCATCGTTTGAGGAAGTTCCCCTTCAACCGACCTTCTTCTACTGCTCTCAACTCTACAGCTTCTTTAAGTATTAATATATATATGGAGCTTTTGTTTTATATACGCATTAGCTACTTAAACTGCATAACTGTTGATATTAGTAAGCACCAAGAGCAGTAGTGAAAGGGTGACTCATTCAATATAAACAACTACACTTCACGCTTAAGTAGCAATAGCACGCTTCTCCAAAATATTAAAATTAAAATGGAACAGTTGCTCATAACTCAAATTTGAAGCCCAGTACAATTACCATCATCATCATCATCTGACGAAACTTCCCACGGTTCTCACTCTCACATACCAATTTAGCTACACTTTTTCTTGCAGCTTAAATCGCAGTAGATTTTATCTTTGAACTTGAACTCATGGTTGGCAACATTGAATACATTTGAGTATAGCATATAATACCATGTTTATACCCCTCTAATTGCTATTGTTGCTTTATATACAACGGATCGTGTATAATTTCAACTATCTGATGGGAAGATGGAATACATAATACATAAGAAGGCATCCATTTTTCAATACTTATCCATGAGTCAGTGTTATCGTTCATGGATTTATATGGTCGTGATCTTGGAATCGAAGTGCTTATTTTAGTTCATTATATCAAAACTTGTAAAACATCTCTAGAGAACAATAATTACCTATTTGAGTGCTGAAAAAGTGCTGGATTTCATAACAAGTACATTGATAAGAAAGTATTATATATTTAATGAGGAGATTGAATCAATGGAAAATATTATTCAACAATGTTTTCAACTTCAATTTCAGACTTTGCTCCCAAACAACGCAGTACAACGGAGCGATAGCTAGTAGGATCCATTTCCAAAAGAGTAAATAATATTTTCATATATTTGATTTCTCCTTCAAATTTTGCGACTGAAAAAATATAATAATATGACACCGAATGTGGAATGATTTCCTCCCACATTCCTAAAATAAAGTTGTTCCAAATCTTGCTTTGACTTGATCTTTGAGAGTGGAGAATCGAATATAAATATGGAAGCTTGTTTTTGAGAAAACATATTTTGTGACCTGAAAGCAAATTATACTCACCACGACTTTAATTTATACTCATAGTTTGTAAAAATGGAGCATGGAACTGGGTGGCATAAGTCGGTAAAATAATTAACCATACGATAACTACATGTTAGGCAGACATTGCAATGTATTTTTTCGTAAAAATTGTCAGGAGAATTCGCACGGAATAAAAAATCACATCTTTTGAATCTACAACTCTCATTATTTTTATTTTTGTAGCATATTTGCTTGTTACATTTTCTACCGCTTCCATTTGGTTTTTAGTTTAAGTCGAGCATAATTATTATTAATATGGCAAAAATTGGTATCCGTAATTATGGAGTAGAAAAGACTTGATGTATCACAAGAAAATGGGAAGCAGTTACATATATACGTAGGTATTATCAGAAATGTCCGGTCAACTTTATTTTGCTCTCATTTTATAACGACTTGACATATTCAATCAATTTTTTCTACATAGTCTCCCCCAACTTACACACACATTTTCCACCTTTTCTCAAGAGCCGAGATGCCAGTAGAGAAGAATGCTGGGCTTCTATGTCCAAGCCATGAAATTACACTTTTTTTAAACATGTTTTTAAAGGGGGTTGTGAACCAGCTGGGAGCCATTGTGATGACTGTCTTTTAGTCTCTCCCTGATAGGGATGAAGGTAACTTTCATCCCCAGTCACACCTTGCCCCAGAAAAAATCTCTATCCTTAGATCCGAGGTTGAGATTTTCTTGGATTTGTTTGCACTTAAATTTCGTTTGTTGATGTGTGAGCAGTTTGGGAATCCACCTTGCACAGCGAAGGTATAGACCCAAAGTCAAATGTAGAATTCTCAACACTGACATGACACTTATATTGACCTTTTCTGCTATTTCCCGCAACAGGAGTCGTCTGTCCTTTTCAACAACAGCTTTCGTTTTAGCTACGTATCTGTCGTCAGTCAAACTTAAAGGTCATCCTGGGTTTGTCTTGTTTTCTAGCGATGAGTCACCACTACGAAATCGCTTGCACCACTAAATATTAGTTGATCGCACTGGCAATGGATCAAAACCATCTTTTTGAAGCTCCTTTCTAATTAAGGGCGAAGAAAGGCTCCTCAAAAATGCAGTTTCATCTGCGCACGAATATCTTGCGTTGTAAAAAACATTCGCGTTTACGTTTCCAGCTCTAACTCTACAAAGCAAATGGCTGCTACTACAAGCAACCCATCATTCAAAAGCCATAATCTTTATCTTTCAGAGGATATGCAGAACATTGTATTTGAGGAAGTCCTCTTTGAGATAATCGTTATCAAAGTTGACCGGATATTTCTGATAATCCCTTCGTATATGCTATCACGTATTTTACAGTAGGTGCATATTATATTGGGCATAAAAGTTGGGAGTCCAAAGCTGTGTTGTAATTAATATTATTTTATAAGCTCGATTTCTGTACATATAAACTCGTTTTTTTCCTAGTTTTCCCTAAAGAAGACACGAGCTCCACTCATGTGTCTACGTCACGTATTATATAACTTACTAGCTTTTACAGTATTATCACTAACTCAATTTGAAAGTACTATCTGAAGAGATCCTATATACTTATTTGCTTCAATTTTTCTCACTTATATTCATATACGTACATATATATCATTTAATTAATTTAAAAACATCCTTCCGACTTATTTTTCATCATCAGGTCTCGTTCCTCCGAATTCCTCAGTAAGCTGGTTTTCATTAACTTCAGTGTCCAGGTATTCCTTCCATTGTTTTTGGTTATATCCAAAGACTTTGAGGGCATCATCTGTTCCCTTGTTTAGCATTGGCCGGAGAAGATCAAGGACAATGTTGAAACTTGGGGGAGCTGAATGAACATAAAACACAGAGGTTTTTAATTAGGAATCATTTTTGTAAAATATTAAAATCATCATTAATTTATGTTCATGGCTTCATACTGTTGATTGCAGTGATTGCATGCGCAAAGTTTGGGTAGAATCGATTGTAAACGGTGAGCAACTGCACGTATGTTGTTAAACCTGTTGTCGTAAGTAGGAATAAATGTTCAGACATGCTTTACGCTAAAATTTCGTACGTAGGTGAGGAGCCTATGGTGAAAAAGGTTGTATAATGTACGAAAAAAAATCGCTTACAAAGTGGACATCCTTGCTGGAAAATGTTGAAGCCTTCCAAACTCGCAATCACAGAGAACTGGGTGATGTTTGAATGCTTTTGATTGATCTCATAGACGCGATTAAACACCTCTTCAACTAATTTAAATGCATATCTTGTGAGTCTTGGCAGCTTCCCTTGCAAAGCACTCCTTCTTACGTTCCATTGTCCTCCAATGGATCCTACTGCAACTGCAAGGGACAAAAAATGAGAATTGCAACATTTTTAAGATCTCAAATGTACATTTTTGTTTTGAATTCTTCATGAAAGATCTTACCAGGTCTGCCTTGTAAGTCGGTGAGGTCCATCCGGTACGGGAAATCGGTTTTCATATCATCCCAATTTTCGAATTGTATTGTATCCATTTTGTTGGTTTTGCGCCATTGTAAGCACTACACATGATTTACAAAGGTACAGGTGTTACTTTTTATATATTGCAATTTTTATTGCACTTTCTCATTCGCTGAATAACAACTTAAATTTTTACTTACCTCAAACATATCCCGTACTGCACGGTTAACATCGAGATTTTTAGCCCTGATCCATCTCAAAAGGAACAAGTCGGTTTTCATAAGGTTATGCGTTATATTTTTGTGAACTTGGATTTTGAACTGAAAATTTGTAATATCAAGGTCAAATGAATGTGAGGATGATAAGTTGAAAGATAAATTTATCAAAATACATTGAACATTCAATTATTTTCTAACCTTATCAAATGCAACTTTTTCTTGGTATGTTAACAGGAGCTCTTTCTCCAAATCAGTTTTATGACTCTCCACAACAGAACAAAGTTGAAGCATAAATACACAGACTAAAATTGCAAGACTCGTAGTTGTGCATTTTTGCACTTGTATTTTAAAATATGCAGCCATTTCTAATTATTAAAAATGTTAAGCTAAACACAAGGACCAGCCCTGTTTAGCACTTTTACTTATTTTTTTAAATCACGTTACTTGGCACAAACACCACAACTCTTCAGATCGCGTTGATCTTAGGAAATGTTCCTTTCAAAATAATTTCCTTATGCTTATATACGTTTTTATAGATTGCTAGTAATCCCACATAAATTATTCAATCCAACAATTTTTGCATTGGCACTCAATCAGGTGTACCCGATCTAAATAAAAAATTAGAACGGGTTGAGAAAAAGCATATTAAATTCTCTCCCTTCCAGACCAAACTGTGATGATCACGCTGATTCTAATCCAAAAACTAGATTTTGATAACGGCACCTAAAAAAAGGATTTCTGTTTTTTACAAAGGTGTTTCACCAATCCAGCGACGTCACTTTTTTGCCTGATTTATTGTCCAGACCGTCGTGAACGAAAAGAATGACGCGTTTTTTTTGCAATCAGGTAGATTTTTTACATATGTAAATGATGCAGTTTGCGTACATCATGGTCACGACGCACTCAACTCACCAAGTTTCTCATACTAATCTTACTAGTTGGTGTACCTGTCCAACCTTTCATGTTCGATTTGTGTACGTCTGCAATCTGCATTCCCTGAACGAAGACTGGACCCTATTATCGCTACGTCAACTCGTTTTTCGATATCCTAAGCTTAACTCAGCTCCGGAGCCAACTTCTTTCACAATGACTGATCCAGTTGATAGTAAGGTGCAAATACTAGATATCATGCAATATATAGTCTAGCTCTGGCTGCTTGTGTGAATACAGATTTTGTGATCAATCTAGTTTCTCAAAGAGTCTACTACTTTCTTGAAGCATCTCACATCCAGCATCATCATGGGAAAAGATGGAAAAGGCTGGTATTTTTTCCTCTTTGTTCTCATCAGATTCAATTTTAAACATTGCAATTTAAGTATAAAAACTATTGTTTTCTGATTTCAGAATTTTGGAATTATATAATCGTTTGCTTTCATTGTTTGTTTGTAGACCTAAACTTTATGTAGGTTCATCCTTTTCATCAATATTATCGCTCACCCCACCACATCATTCAAACATTAACAAAGTTGTTAAACGAGCTGAAAACAGAGAGATGCCAATATAGAATGAGTGCTAAAAACGTGGATGGATAAAGAAACGTGTGACCTTGATGATAAATGATAGCATATGTGGGCAGTTGCAATACTTGCAATACCTAAATTTAGATTTTCTGGAGGATATAACCTTGTACGTAAGTATTGCACTCGCATCTCGCATCGGTCCTTTCTCGAAACTAGAAAGATATAGCCGTTTGTCTTTAATTGATGGAAAATCCGAAATATATTATTAGAGCTAATGATAAAGGATTCTATATGTCATTTGAAAATTGGTTCATCTGTGGTACATTTAAGTCAATTATAAATACAATGAACAATTGACAGATTTTTACCATACATATGTATATCTCACACTTTTACAATGTGCCACTCAGGTCAAGGTTTTAATGTGGATTTTAGATTTTTATCTTGTCAGCTTTTAGTCATATTATTTCACTAATCAGAACCGTCAAGTTTGAGATTATTTATAATTATCACATATGAAATTACAAGAAATAACTATATTCTTTGTGAGTTAGCTACATAATGGGAAAAAGTAGAAACTCATTATCATTATGTAATTTATTGATATAACATGCAACGCCTAGAACGTTTGGCAGTTTTGCGTTGGTGGGTACTAACTCAAAAGTTCTTCTGATCTTCTACTAGTCAAGTTTAAATGAATACTACCAAACTCATAAAACGCGATGGAGCATCATTCGCAAGTTAAGTACTTGGAATCAGCATGACTTTAATAGTTCATTAAAGTGTGAATAGCGGCTCACGTGCTTGAACTTTATGTTAATTTGTTGTTAAAAAACAAGCATGCAAACGATATATGTATTTATGTACCGTATAGCAAAATCACGCATGAGTAAAAAATCTCAAGATTTTATTCCAGGTTCAAGCAGCAAATCAATTTAATCAAGGAAATAAAATTGTAATGGAATTTTATTTCTAAAATTCAGAGTAGAACATGCTAAGTACCGAGACTTCACCTGTCTGATCTCGTTCCTCCAAACTGATCAGGTAGCTGATTAGGATCTATTCTCGCATGTAATCGTAAGTACGGCTTCCACACGCGGACCAAAGATTTTCAGAGCTTTGTTCGTGCTCTCAGAGAAAAATGGACGGATTAGGTTCATTAGCACGTGGACACCAGTAGGAGCTGTACAGTTATATAATTTAGCAATAGCTTTATAAGAAGGTAAAACACCCAGACAATTTACATAATTGAGTTCAGATATGCGTGTACAACGTACCGTTAATAACCAGAATTTCTTCAGAACATCCTGGTAAATATCGCTCATATAACTGGAGCAAAGTGATGTAAGTTGATACGCCTTTAGTTACAAATTCACATGCAATAATAAAATCAATGCACGCATTTACGATTACGGTAGTATTTGTGCAGTTCACAAACCAAATTTAAAGGCGTACATACATAATGGACAAACATGCTGGATCGGATTGAAGTCATCAAAACTGACAAGCACAGAGAATTTAGTGATGTTTGGGTGATTCTTATTGATTTCAAAAACACGAAACATGATTCCAAACACCATTCTATAGACATAGCGTATGAGTCGAGTGCGTTTACCTTGCAAAATTGCATTTCGAATGTTCCAGGAACCTTCACTTGAACCGTAGCCAACTTAAAAAAATAATCATCATCAGTAAAATAATTCAAGTACAGCTCCCTATTATTTTTAATTACCAACCTGGCCTTCCTTTCAAATCCACAATATCCATGTTGTACGGAAACATTTCAATCAGATCACTAAAGTCCTCATCCATAATTTTTTCAATGTTGTTTTCTCTAACGAACTCTACGAGCTACAATAAATGACAAACATATATAATCTGGATTTCGGCTCGTATATGCACACCACAATGACTTTTATATGTACCTCTAACATATCAAGCTTTGCCCGTTGTAAAGAGCCTGGTAGTTAATCAAGGCAGAAGGGTCGCGCTACGAACTTGGCTCCGATTTGGTTGAAAATTTGCAGGAATATAGATTTTGATGCGTAGATTACGAATCTGAAATCAGCAACCGTGTTTAGCGATCGTGGCGCCCCCCAGAGGGAAAAAACAGTGAGTTACCATGGCAACCTGCCTCCAAAGGCTTTTAGAACTTGGTTTAATTCTGCTGGAAAAAATGGCCGAAGCATTCCTATCATGGTATACCACGTACTTGGAGCTAAAAAATTAATCAATACAAATGAAAGCCAAAGCTAACATAAAGTGGATCCTAATTCCCAATGGAGATGTTGACTCGTTGACACAAAATTATTTTTAATTTGCTTACCGTTAATGACTATAATTTCTTCAGCACATCCGGGAAAGTAACGTTCATATATATCTAAAAGTGTTATGTAGGCTGAAATGCCTGAAAATAAAGGATAGGGTCATAAAAACAAATAACAAATTTTGTACCTTATGATGACGATATGTGTGAATTTACATAGTAGGGTTTCCTTATACATTGGACAAGCATGCTGGACAAGATTGAAGTCATCAAAATTAGCAAGAATGCTGAATTTGGTGATGTTGGGTTGCCTTTTGTTTATTTCCACAACTTTGTGCATTGCCCTAAAAAACATTTGATAGATAAGGCGTAATAACCGAGTGTGTTTCCCTTGCATCATTGTTCTTCGAACGTTCCATGAACTTCCAATAGATCCATATCCCACTGTATGAACACCATAATCCATATATTAGTTAGTATGGCTGTACAAGAAATTGTTCCCAGGCTTTAATAAGAGTTTAAGTCAATCTAAACCTGGTCTTCCTTTCAAGTCCACGATATCCAAATAGTACGGATGATCCTGAGTGGTAAAGGGAGTAAGAAATCAAGAAAAAAGCACGACCATTTAGTATCCAAATTTTTATGAGCCCTATATGTTCCTCAAATACCCCGACTACGCATCTGATATTTTTGCGAGATCTTTCAATGTAGCACATAAAAATTTGCATAGAGTTAGAATTAGCATAGTATACTTAATAAATATAAATCACTCACCTCAATAATATCACTGAAACTTTCATTCCAAATTCTTTCCAACTTGTTCTCTCGAATAAAATCCAAAAACTATAAGAATTACCACGTGTTTATATAATTAGATCCATATTTAATATCCTCATTGTAATAATTATTTATGTGTACATGAAAATTTCATACATCAACCAAATCACGTTGCGCCCGCTGTACATCCAGATTTTTTGCTGATTTCATTCAAACAAATACTTCATTAATCAATAAAAATGTAAACTGCAGAGAGAGCTGAAGCATATAGTTAACAATATTTCAATTCCATACCTCTTATCCAGCGCAAAAGATACAAGTCATGCCGTAAGAAATCCACATCAACTGCGGTCACATTCTTAAGGACACTTGCCCTGAACTGAGCAATGTAATTTCACAAGACATGGTGTCAATTAAAATTAATCTTAAAATTCTAAGCCATTAAAAGAAATTGCTGATTTTACATACCTTTTCGAATGCCACTTTCTCCTTAAGAGTCAAAATCAACTCTTTATCGACAACCACATCATTAGCTTTTGGCGTAGCACTTGTGATAACAGTACATCCAGCAATAACAAAAAGACCCAAGAGTAATAAAAAATTCACTAAACTTTCACCACAAAGTAAACAACTTTTTGAATTGGACGACATTGTTATGTGAGTGTTATTGCTATTAAATTAAGCAGTATGACAGTGTTAAGGGCAAAATGTATTACTAAATTATTAGCTGAATTCGAAGTTCATACACATTCTGATTCGGGGATTGAATGGAAACTATTCTACGCGTCTAACCATCATAGCCTTATGGTACCTTTTGTAGATTTATTAGATGATTTGCTTACATCCTCATTATTATTCTCAGGCAGCTTTTGATTATATATTTACTTATGTATCAGTTTCTTGCATGTTGGTGCCAACGCATTGTGAAAGGTTCGGGTACATTATAGCACGGCAAAAGACCGAAGCCATTCTGATTGGATCATGACCAGTTTACAATTCATTGAAGTTCTCATGATGTCAACATATATGCATAACATTTTAATGGTCTCCGGTTGTCCACATTAAGATTGTTGAAAATAAAAATAATCACCCCGTAAGAAGCTAGATTTTTCCTTACTACTCTTAACTTTACTAATAAGGTAGCTTTTGTAAGCATTTATTTGGGAAACTGGGGTGGGACTACGGGGTATCAGATTTACCATGTGATTCGTGATGTTTGTGAGAAAAAAAAATTTAAAAACAAGTAATTTTTCTCTTTTATTCTATCAAATCAGTTTGACAATACGCAATGTAATAATATTATTCAACATGATGTACATGCATAGAAAACTTCCAGCAATGCAACTTCGATACGTGCATCAACAAACAAAATCATCAATTTCAAGACCCAATGCTTACTTTAAAGTGGATCCGAATAATTTATTCCTGTGACAAAGCCAATAACATTCGAGTATAGTTGCTCATTGAAATTGAAGTGCATGCATGCATGCTGTATATTATGGAAAGATGGCAAGTAGTAATTCCTAAGAAAAATTGTAGGCTTAGGATTTGATCTTGACAGTTGGTTAAGCGAATAATAGAGGTTTCATGTATAAAAAGTTGCTATTATGGCTACAAGCTTTTAAGCTCTATAACCTGTTCAAATGACCTTTATGTGCAATATCACACAAATAATGCTTTCTTATGCTGTCTTCAATAAGCACAAAGTGCAGTGTGGAATAGAAATGAATTAATCATTATTGTGAATTGTAAAGGTTGGTATACGAGTTTGTGGTCAAGAACATGCCTACGCCAATGCCAAAGTTAAAGAAAACTCCAAAGAAAGATTGGAGGATAGGTAGTTAGAAGCATTGGAAGTAAAATTCGTTTAGTTTTTGGTGTATTAAGTCATTCATGTATGAATTTCTTCGGATTCAATCCTTATCCATGTTTGCTGGTTTGTTTGCCTTAAGCAATATCTTTCAAAACTACCATTTCACATCCGAATCTTTCTTTAGAAACAATGTTTTGTTGTTTTGTGGTTTTAATTTATCTCTTTTATATTTCCAGTTCTCGTGAGATTTTTTAGAAACAGGCAGGTATAAGAGCTAGTAAGTAGGTAACTCATAATCGCAATTTTGATCTTTTTACTTTTCTCAAATTCTCTAAAAATGGAAAGGCAAAATCTGGAACCATGCTTATTTAGCCAACCATGACTCGTAAAATAATATGATGTGTTTTATTTGTATAATATGCATTCCCACTTAAAATCCCACTTGGTAAAAATCCCAGGTCTCATAAAATTGTTGATAGAATGCTAGAAAAAAATAATATGCTTTGCAAAAATGAATTTGAAGTCAGTACTTCGTACAAAGTATATAGGAGATAAGAGGCTTTTGACTGTAGAGTTTATTGTTCGAGGGGTTTTGATTTGTTATATTTGTTATTGCATTTTAAAAATTGGAAGATTATTGAACTTCAATATTTTGCTCTCAAGTACTTACTCTAAAATAGAAAAGATTAATCTGACCTGCAAAATGTTCAAAACTGTCTTAATAATGCTTACATTAAAATTAGACTTAAAGATACAGGAACCGACTAGTATAGTATGTGTGGAAAGGAAGACGTGAAGAATAGGATTTGAAAGTAATATGGTATACAACATTTCATGTTATATAAAAAATCAAGGGTTATGAATTGCAATCTGTAAATGTAATGCGATTTCTTGTTTCAATATTAAAATTAGTAGTAGGTATAGTTTCAATCTGATTTCGTTCCTCCATATTGTGGACGTCTTTGCTCACGGCTGATCTTTGTGTCTAAGAAAAACATCCATTTCTCACGATTTTGCCCGAATATCTTCAAGGCGTTCCTGGTAGCAGGGGAAATAATTGGGCGAATGAGATCGACCACGACGTTTACTGTGCTTGTAGCTGAAAATAATTTGATTTATAATGAATGTTATTGTCACAATTATAATTGGTAGTAAAGAATCTTGTTAGTATAATTGTACCTTCAATGACAATGATTTCATCTAGAAATCCAGGATACTGTGCTTCAAATGTACGAACAAATTGCACCCATGAGGGAAGACCTTATAAAGCAAAGACAAAAAGGTTTTGAATTAACATGGTAGCAGCATTTCGAACTAAAGTTTTGCTTGAGGATTGTATGAACATAGTATAAATTTTAGCGAATATGATTATGACTCACATAAACCACACGCATGTTGAACCAGATTAAATCCATCTGCATTTCCTAGCACGACAAATCTCGTTACATTCTTTCCATTTGCTTGCGCTTCAAAAATGTTCCCCGTAACCTGTTCCAATAAACGATACAAATATCTGAGGAGCCGATGAGTTTTGCCTTGAAGCACCGCTCGTCGAATATCCCATTCGTAGATATCCACAGTCCCAACTGGTAAATCAGTCAAAATATTATGCGTCAACAATCTTTTCAGCACAAATAAAAGTTTTTATATGAGTAAATGTATGATAATATAAACATTTTAAGCCAACCTGGTTTTCCTTCCAGATCAACAGTGTCCGTAGTCAGTGGATAATCCAATTCCAATTCGGAGAAATCCTCCTGTTGGAGAAAGTCAATGTTGTTGACGTGTCTCCATCTCAAATGCTAATTAAATGTTTGCAGAATCATTAGTAAACGAATAGCTTCGTCAGCAATTTTTTTATGCATATATGTGTTACTAATTATTACGTAGCTGAAGCGAGAGCATTCAGCGAAGTAATGGTTTTACTAAAACTGTCTGTCTGTCTGTCTGTGCGCACTCTCCTGGTCACATACATTGACCGATTTGGACCAAATTTGGTACACAGGTAGCACTACTCAAGAGGACCTCTGGGAATACTTTTCAGCCAAATCGGTCAAACGGTTCGAAAGTTATAGGCGCTAGAGTTCAGAAACTCATCGATTTGGCTGAAATGTATACCTATATATGTAAGAATTGCAAAGCATCCGTGTGGATGTGCTTATGCATAGCTCCGGAATCATGTCCTTGTGCATAAAGCCAGAATCCGGAATGGATACAAGTAATGCTTTTACTACGTTGGGAGAGGATTGCAGAGGTGGGTATAGAGAGAGAGAGGTGGTGGAGGAGATTTGGTGTACATGGGGGGAGGTGGTTTGGAGGGGATCACTCAACGCCCTCTTCAGCTACGTCACTGGCCTGCTAACTAGCAGTTTATTTTACCTGAAGCAAGAAAGTTTCAGCTTGTGGAATGTTCAAGTTTTTTGCTGTTTGAAAGAGATAAGCAAAATAGTTATGAACAATATTCAGTGACGAAATATAATATTTTGTATTCATTTTTTTCCGTTTCTGTAAAACGTACCACGTAGCCATCTCACAAGGTAGAAGTCTGTTTTCATAAAATCCCGTGTTAAGAACCGATCCACCTTTTCCTTAAACTGCAGGAAAATGTGTAAAAATAGGTATATATAAGCTGTAATTAAACCTATATGTGTTTGTATCTTTGTTATTTTTTTAGGTATTTTACCTGAGCTAGTGCTTCCTTTTCAGCTGCAGTTATTGTCAAGTCCTTGTCTGCCACTGTTGCTGAAACGCAATTTAATAAAGATGCAATGCCAATAAAGACTACCAAAATGATCCATTTTGAACAGTTAGGAAACACCGTGTTGGCCAACATTTTTTTTCAACTGTGTAAAACCAAACTGAAACACTGAAAGCAGAGAGCTAACTGGAAATTTCGCTATCCTATGGGCTTTTAAAGTCTTTATGATCAGTCTGCCGAATTCCTCAGAATATGAATTAGAGAGCGAAAGAAGACTACTGTATTGACGACATTTGATGATGAATTGATGCAAATTAGCGATAATTTTCATACTTACTGGACCACAGCCTCATTTTACAAGATTTGGCTGTTGGCTATTCAGCAACCTTAATGGATAGGTACATGGCCTGATGTTGGTTCTAGTATTTTATGTAGGCATATTTTTTTCTACCAAGAAAGCGTTTTTAATGTAAATCGCCGATTCTTGCAATCAACATGTCTGGAATGGAAGCAAAACTTTTAGCACGTTGAATAAACATTTTGGAATTTGCATGCAAATTAACAGTGATTATTTGCTTAGGCTGCAAGAATGCATAGAACCTACGCAAATGGAATGGAATGACATATTATGGAAGTCTGGATCTGGAGTAAGACAAAGATTGATGCTGAAATATCAAAGGTACACTGCACCAACAAGCGATATTTAAACGTACACCAAACACATTACATGTTACAAATGCTCAGGCTCAATGCATGGTCCAAAATGATGGTAAATGGATTTACTGAGAACGAGTCCTAATCAGAGAGATGCTAATATGGAATGAGTAATATAAAGAGGGGCATCGGTTTCGTTTTTTGCCCCATGTACAAATCGCATTCGGATTGTATGTCGTCATGGACAGGTTTACAACAATTAGACCATGTTCCCTCAGTTGGCTTAAGGTAACTATGAATTTATTGAATGAATGAAGCTTGAAAGAATGACGGTTTGAAGCAAATTTTGAAAGTGAAAAATCATTGTCATTGCTTATCATATCATTGTTCATCATTAGTTGTCTTCTGACTTTAATTAAAACCTCCTCAATTCCAACTATGGCAAGCTTTTTCAGCAACCAAACTGAGTTTGGACGTGCTACTGTTCAGGGCAACGACAACATAAAAGTTAGTGGTAAATATAATGAGGGCCAAATCGCAGATAACCCCAACCTCAAGCTACACAGCAACAACTCAAAGTTCCAGTTTCTTCATAACTCTAATGCCAACGTCACCGTTGAAAGTTCGGACCTGAGATGCTTAAATAACACAAATCTAACCCTGGGTGGGAAAAAGGTCAAGGCTTGTCTCAAGAACAACACGAACGCTAATTTTAAAGGGGACAACAGTAATTGGGAAGGATCATTCAATTCTAATACCATCGTGGAAGGAAATGATAGCACTATTTGTCTAGTTCAAAACAGCAACACCACCATCAAAGGAAATGGGTGCAAGGTGGATGGGAAATTCAACACTGGGTTGAATATCATCGGTGATCAAAGCAATGTCAAGATCATAAGAACCCAAAACCATGAGCTGAAATTGGCAATGCCGTAAGCTAAGCTGTTCATGTTCTTACTGCTATACAAAACTTGAGAGTCATACAGAAAGTATTAAAAATTTCAAATGAATATTAAATAGGGAAACTGTCGGTATGATAGAGAAAATCCTGACATGGGATGACAAAAGGGTCACGAACAAACTGGAGGTTTCCCTTAAAGACAAGGACCAAAGCGTTTCTAGTGTTGGTGACACTCCCTCACTACTCACATCTGTCGGACTTAAGCTTGGATTTGCAACCACACCCCCTTCCCCTACGCCAAAAGCAGAGGAAGGTCTAAAAACGTCAAAATTTCTAGTTGAATACGTAAATGAAGCGGTCATTGATGAATGGAGTTACACACTCGGTATTTTCGCGTTTGAACTAACCCCCAGATCAGCTACGTCAAGGACATTTGATGTGGAAGTGCATGATTACAATTTAGATCCAAAATCCATGTCGGTTAGAGTCATTGATGAAACCGAAATACGCCTTTCTGCAAAGAAAGACGGAAAAAGCCAAAGCCTGAGGCTTGTGGGGCCTAGTGTAATGCAAATGGAAGGCAGGAACAGAATGTTTACTATTGAGACTGCGTAAAAATTGTTTTATACGTTAACTGGTAGCATTAAATGATAGATAATCATTTATACCTTATCTCACTAATCGTAAGATGAATTTGGATGGTAAAATGTCCATATTTTATAAAATAAATTAATACAATATAATATAATGCAATAATGACTTCAGTGCTATTTTACGACTTATGACAAGAGTTTAATAAAGCTTAATAAATTCGTGATTTTTATCTCTTCAACTTTAATCCAACGTTATCTTGATCTATATTATTGGATAGAACAACGAAAAGCAAAACGGAATTATTTTGTTGTGACGTGCCTCATCAAGATTCACTAATTGACAATGATACAATGATAATTTTGAGTGATTACAAAAAAAATGATAACAAAGTTTATATAATATGAGCTACTTGATCTCTCTGCATTTAAGAGTTGCAACTGGAAGATCGTTAAACTTTTTATAAATTATAGCTTATACCTTCATTTTCCAGTGTTTTAGATTTCAGCAGAGCACTAAAAATATATAAAAGTTTGTGAAAAATTTTGTCCTTTAAGATGTCTGCAAGAATATTGCTTGTACCTTTCATTTTTCTGTATATAACTCTTTTGGCATCCCACTCCAATGCCATCTCATACTTGAGGGCAAACGGTGAAACTGAAACTTACAAATTAATTCAACAAGTTTTTGGAGGTCAATCTTCCGCAGTTGAAGTGCCAGATTGTAACCACACCAGTTTTGGACCTCACATAACTCAAATTCATGACCCGACCCTAAACACATTTGTTTTCGCCTTCCACTCCCACATCCGTCAAGATGATGACCGCTGCATCAAATTTGACAGGCAAAGAACAGAAATCAAAACGAATGATGGAATACCCTCCGACCAGCTCACAGGTCATCTCGGTGACCACCTAACATTATCATGGGATTTCAAACTGGACGCTGACTTCCAACCGCCCTATAGTTTCTGTCATATTCACCAGCTCAAAGCGGTTGGAGGGGATGATAGCATGCCAATAATTACTCTTACTCCCCGAAGATCCCACCCAGAAAATGTAATTCAACTAATTCACATGGATTCGTTTGGAGCCTTCCGTATTCTGGAAATGGGACCTTTAGAACCATGGCTAGGCCATTGGGTGCATGCCGTGTCCAATGTCACGATGGGAAATCAAGGAAGATACACTTTTGAAGTGACAAGAAAGTCCGATGGAATCCCTTTGATGCACTATCAATCTAATGATAATATCGATATGTGGAGAAATGCGACAGA
This sequence comes from Orchesella flavescens, assembly GCA_964034955.1. Classification (NCBI taxonomy): domain Eukaryota; kingdom Metazoa; phylum Arthropoda; class Collembola; order Entomobryomorpha; family Orchesellidae; genus Orchesella; species Orchesella flavescens. Next base: position 21,263,811 of record OZ035957.1, on the reverse strand, counting down.
TTATATCAGACCAAAGTGGGGGCTCTACAGAAGCATTCAGGAAGCGGTTGTGAGTAGGGATGAGATTGTACTTTTTCATAATTTTTGCGTGTCAAAAGGTTACGACCCTATTTGTTCTTAAATACTAATTTGGGTAGATTCTATTACAATCATTAAAATATGTATGATATTTATTGTCATCCTTTCAATTCATTGACATCTTGCTTTACTACATATTATGTACTATTGCATTGCACTAGCATTTTGTGAGATTGCATACACGTGCTTATAGCGTACTCCTACAATAAAACCGGCATCCTGTATTTTTGTAAGCATTTCAACTCAACTCAAAGTACATAAGTGAAGCATACCTTCAACCTTAGCATGCATGTGAATGCATTAGCACATATACTCAAACATCTGATTCAAAATAACATGTTGGTAAAGAACGCTGAAAAGAAATTGGTTCACCATTTAAATATTTTGATGTACCGTTAGATAGAAATTATCCAGGTGTCAAATTTTGCATGGAGAAACAGCATCCACTTAAGTTCAAAGTTTTTAAAAAAAATGGATCGAATTATTGTCAAATCTTCAAAGTCAAAATCTTCAGTGAATTCCAAAGTTCACAAAGATCAGCGCATTCCGTTTCTCCTCAACATTTGTTTAGGACAAGCACCTACTCAGATAAAATACACAGTTCAAAAAACCTTTGCTCTCCTTTCATACGTGCTTTTGCGACAAAGACAACTGGCAAATATTAGTTTCAGTAGTGAATGTGACTCAACTTTGCTCAGTGTTGAGAATGATGATGATGATGCTAAAAACATTGATCCAGGAAGAGTAATTTGGGTGGCTGATAATATCCTTCACAAGTTTTTAATTCGGAGTGGACAATGGGTTAAAGTTTGCAAATTTAGGGAGCTAGAGACATCCACCAAAAATGACAGTAGTAGTGACGATGTGTCCTTCACTTGCCAAGTTTTGCCGTTGCCGAAAGGCAACAATGAAGGAGATTCGGCTTCATTTATTAAAGTGAACGCAGGAGCAGAGTACAATTTAAAAAGAGCCTTGAACATTCCTCCATTCATGACAATCCCATATTTGCAACTGAAGCCTTTGGTGACTGACCCGGTGATAAAGACGCATAATAAAAGCTTATCTTTTGCTCCCATTCAGGGAAAATCTGTGAAACTATCTCGATTAAAATGCACAACTGAAATTAGCTCAATGGAAATCGACCTTTTGACTCAGGACGCTTTCGTGCTTCACTGTAAATACTTGTGTGTTGGGGACCTCATTTCCCTTCCTTTGTCGGAGTCAGATGACACCACAAGCTTGGATTTAATCGTGTCAGAGATCAACGGGAAGAAAGTGGAGGAGGATGATGATTGTAAAGAAGTGTTTAAAGTTACACAAGCTAATTCTTCAGTATTCATAAACTCAAATGAAATTCACGACCAGTTTCATCCGAGAATTGATAAACGTCAAGTGGACAGGCTGGTGCCACCTTGTTTGAAGACGGTCTTTAGTAAATTATGTGATGGAGTGCAACAAGCGTTAGTTGTCAATAATAATGCGTCACATTCCAAAGCCGAATTTTGGCCAAATTTCCTCGTTTATGGAAATATTGGAACTGGGAAGATGTCTGTATGCAGAACTTTGGCTTTGTACTGGGGGCTCAACTTCCATTATTTAAATGGGATAAACGTGATTGGTGACACGAGTGCTTATTCCGAAGCTAAATTAAGGGCTACATTTGATAAAATAAAGAACTCCCTCTGTCCGGCTCTACTTTTCATTAAAAACCTTCATGTACGTATTTACATATATTACTTCTTTGTAATTTGTCTATGTGTAACATTCTAATTCAATATGCTTCTGAATTTTATATAAACCTTTTTCAACATTTCAGCTTATCGGGAAGGATAAAGAAGGACATGAAGATAAGCGGGTGGCAATCGCATTCAAAGAATTTCTCAGTGACTTGGCGTCTCTCTCCACTTCTTCCTCCTCCTGTGATGGGGGGAAAAACGTGATGAAGTCAACAGCAATATTTGTTGTTGGATGTACTGATTCCCCAAATGCCCTTGTACCCTCAATTAGTAACAATTTTCTGTTCAAGATAGAATTTCCAGCAACAATCTCATCAGTTTCAGACATTGAGTCAACTTTGAGGTGGCTCTTTAATAGAGCAAATGTTGACCTCGAGAAGAAACTTTATTTGGAGTCGTGGGTAAAGGAAAACTGTGTAGGGATGCAAAGGAGTTCTGGAGACTTTAAAGCATTAGCAGCTTGTTCCCTCAGGTAATTTAATATTAAAATGTATCTCCTTTATAAGAAGAAAAATACTTTGAACTACTAGTTATGAATAGTTGTTTGGTTTGCTTTGAATTTCAGAGAAGCATTTCTAAGAAAATCAGGAACAAGGAGGGAAGACTTTGATATGGCTAATGTGGAGAACAAACTGGAGATAAGTTCAGATGACTTAAATACTGGGTTGAGTACAGTGGATGGAATCCTTAAAAAAGCTGCTAGCACTGTGGAAGTTCCTAAAGTTAGCTGGGAGGATATTGGTGGGATGGAAGATATAAAAAATGAGCTAATCAATTCTATTAGGTTACCCTTTGAATTTCCAAAGTTGTTCAGTTCTGGAATTCGAAGATCAGGAATACTTCTTTATGGTCCTCCTGGTGAGTCTTTTCTCTTTTTTAACATCTACTAAATACTATATGGTACCTTCTCTAAAATTTGTAATTTGTAATTGAAGGAACTGGAAAGACACTAATTGCCAAAGCTGTTGCAACCGAATTTAAACTTAGTTTTCTCAGCGTTAAAGGACCAGAGCTGCTCAACATGTATGTGGGCCAAAGTGAACAAAACGTGAGGGATAGTAAGTGATTCTTCATATTAATATTTATGTAGGTCTCTCTCATGTTTAACCCTCAGCAAGTTAAAAATCTCAGAGTTTACTAAATTTAAAATTTGTAATGGTTTCAGTTTTTTCAAAAGCAAGAAATGCAGCTCCTTGCATTATCTTTTTTGATGAGCTGGATGCTTTAGCTCCTAACAGGGGGCGAGCTGGAGATTCGGGAGGTGTTATGGATAGGTAATTTATAAGAAATCGTATATTACTATCAAATATCATCGCAAAATATATAGCTATTAAGTTTTGCTCACAGGGTGGTGTCACAAATACTCGCAGAATTGGACGGAAGTCATAGCACACCAGATGTGTTCGTAATTGGGGCAACAAACAGACCAGATTTAATTGATCCAGCATTATTGAGACCTGGAAGGTATTTACAAAAGCAGTTAAATATAAAAAAGTCACTTTAGATTTGACCTTTGCATAATCTCATGCTTAATTTGTGCGATAGGTTTGACAAGTTGTTATACGTAGGGATCAACAAAGACCTTAACTCCAAGTGCTCCGTTTTAAAAGCTCTGACTAGAAAGTAAGTAACATGTAATGGAAAAAAATTTAACTGCTAATTTTGTTTTGATTCCTATCTAATCCTTGGCCTTTCCCTTAATCAGGTTTGTTTTAAGTGAGGATGTTGATTTGATGGAAATCTCGTCTTCCCTACCAAATGGAATGTCTGGAGCTGATCTCTACTCTCTTTGTTCTGATGCGTACATGACGGCAGTGGAACGACATATTTCACAAATTTCAAATAACCAGTCTGGTAATTAAGCCAAGCTTATTCACATTTTTACTCCTTACTTGTTACTACCAATCACCCCAATTTTTTTATTTCACTACTCCTCTTTTGTAATGAACTTATCAGGTGTATCAATGCAAAAAAATAAAGAGCCTGGACAATCGGTAGTTGTAATGGTATCTTTGAAAGATTTCCAAATTGCGCTTTCACGTGCTACGACTTCCCTTTCTGAAGCAGAACAGGCCAAATATGACGCTTTGAAAACGATGAAACGGTGATAATAAGTTAGGAAAATATCTTTTATTTTATATTAACTTATTCATTAAAAGCAATAAATGATTATTTTTACACTCCGTGTCTCTCAGTCTCATATCCCATTATTTATTTATATTCTCATAGTATAGTTAAGTCCACTCCTTGTTATCTACAGTCGTTTAGTTCCGCCATACCTTTGAGTTTATCAATTTTTTCATCCAAATACTTCACCCATCGGTCTTTTTCAGGGCCAAAAATTTTGAGCTGCTCTCTCGTGTCTGCAGACATGACTGGTTTTAAAGCGTTGAGTGGAATGGATACTATGGTTGGAGCTATATATACATATTTAGTATAAATTAGTTACAAGTCAATTTTTGAAGTAATTTTGATTTTGATACGTACCATTTATTATAATGATTTCATTTACGAATTGGGGGTAATAAAATTCCATTGTGGAAGTCCAACGAATCAGAACTGGCAAACCTGTAATAAAGAAGGCAGCCAATAATAATTATTCCAAATGGAGTATTTTTAAGAGAGTTTAAAAAAAATATAAATGATTCCGAGAAAGTTTAATAATCATACATAATGGACAGGCATGACTTCGCATGCTAAACCCATCTACATCCACTAAAACCATTGCTCTCGTCACATTCTTTCCAGCTTCCTGTGCTTTGAAAATCTCGTTTACGTATCGTTCAATAATATAGGTTAGGTAGCGATTCAATCTTTGCGACTTTCCGATAAGGACAGCTTTGCGAAAATCCCAATCGCCCAATTCCATTGTCAATACTATTTCAAAACAGGGGAAAATGAGATGCTCCTAATATTGAATATTGCGAAATTTTTTACATCGCACTAAACATTTTAGACTTACTGGGCCTTCCAGCTTTGTCGTGAGTGTCAAATGTGGTATGGAAATCTTGTTCTAAATCTGCATAGCCTTCTTGTAGAATCGTGTTGATTTTATTATCTTTCATCCATTTCACTGCCTAAAATATCGAGTTTAGTTATATCACAGTTTACGCTTATTAAGTTATTTTGGTGCACTTACATCCATAAGCATGGTCTTGGCGGCAGGAATGTCCAAGTTTCTTGCTAAGTTATAAAAATCCAAGTTTTTCATAAATGCCTTGATTAACCTTGGAATGGGATATGTAACAAAGATTCTTAGTCTTTAATTTCACCTCTAAGCCATCGAATAAGGTAAAAGTCAGATTTCATGTACTCATGAGGCAGCAAATCGATAACCTCAGGCTTGAACTGTTAACCAATAGTATTACTCGTGATTGGTGACTGCTATTTGATTCTGATAACAAATGCAAAATTGCATTTTGTCATGATATAATATTATACCTTATCAAGCGCAGTCTTCTCCTTGAGGGTTAAAAGTAGATCCTTCGACTCCGGCAGGGGCAAAGCAGGATTCCAATGAAGGATGAGTATTATCATCCATAATAAATGTGTTTGCCAAACAGAAACTTTCATGTTATTTAGCTAAAGTTTAATTTTATTAACAATAATTGAAAGAGCTGATTCTACAAAATACTTAAATATTGTGTATTAGCTGACGGCTAAATCTGTAATGCTTATGAAAATCCCAACCTACACCAACATCTCTAGGTACCCAAGGCTATTGCAGTAACCGGTAAGTGGTAGTGAATGCTTTTGCTACATCGTTGTTTTTCATAAATAGTTGTCTGCTTTTTATAAACACTGTTGTCTGTTTTTTGTTGTTTTTCACTCAGGCAGACATACGCATATTTTTTGTCGGTTGAAATTTGCAAAACCTGAAACATTGCTTGGTATATATAACTCAGCTGCCTACTAAAAATACCTAAATCTTGTTTTTATTCACTTGGCATGGGATAGGTATTGTGATAGTTTTTAAGTTGTTCAATTGCTTTGGCACCTGTGTGTTGAAACATTTATCAATTTATAGACAAGCTTGTTGTTTTATGGCAACATGGCAAGTGAATCTATGTGTGTATTACATGGTGAGATTGAAACTATTCATTAGCTTTATTTTATGTAATGAACGATGAATGCCTACCCTTATTGTTTGCGTATTTTATGACATATACAAACTATTAGATTTTATTTGCATACATTTTCAGCTAGTGTTCAGATAGTAGCGTAGTCCTCTACAAAATTTGTAAAAAAAGTTGTCCTCTTTGGGACTTCAGGACAATTTTGATTTTGATTGAACCCAAATAGTGAATTGGTTGGTTTGTGTTGATACCGGACTGATTTAATGGAAGAGCATGCGTTATACTGCTCTGCTCCAAGAATTAGGCAATAACGATGCGCATATAAATTCGCAATGAATATGAGTCTATTTCTTGGTTGTTGGGGTAGATGACAGAGTTCTTGGGGTTACGAAACAAACTAATCTTCCCATTTTGAAGCTGCAAAAAAGCCGAATGAAACATATTTCATGAACGTGATACATTTCTGAGATATGATTTTTATTTAAGAAATATTTACACAATAAATATTGTTTTTAGACAAAAAAATTCAGTCTACTCTTTTTTACAGCAGCAAAGTCCATCTGTTAAAACTGAACTTATCGTCAGAACAGTGACAAAGTTTTAGTTCCGCCGTATCTGTGTGTACGTTGACTTTTATCAATTCTTTCGTCCAAATACTTCACCCATCGGTCTTTTTCAGGTCCAAAAACTTTGAGCTGCTCTCTCGTGTCCGCAGTCATAATTGGTTTAACAACGTTGAGTGCAGTGGATACTAAGGGTGGAGCTATATAGATTATCAAATAGTTGAATAAATTAGTTACAGGTCATGCAGCTATTCAAGTAATCCTGATTCCAGACCATAAGTTGAATTCGTACCATTTATCATAATGATTTCATTTATGAATTGAGGATAATAAGACTCCATTGTCAAAGTCCAACGAATCAGAACTGGTAGACCTGGAATGAAGTAGCAAATCCATTAATTACAAGAAAATTTTAAGAAAAATGGTTCCGAATACATAAATGTTACAATAATTTAAGTACAATCCATACATAATGGACAAGCATGAGTTTGTACGGTGAACCCTTCTAAATCCACGAGAATTATTCCTCTCGTCACATTCTTTCCAGTTTCCTGTGCTTTGAAAATATTTCTTACGTTCCGTTCAAAAATGTATGTTAGGTAGCGATTCAACCTGTGCGACTTTCCGACGAGGACAGCCTTACGAAAATCCCACTCCCCTACATCCATAGCCACTACTATTTCAAAACAGGGGAAAATGAGATTACACTCCAAGTATTGCGAAAATTTACACAACGCAATTAAACTTTTAGACTTACTGGGCCTATCAGCCTGGTCGTGAGTGTCAAATGTGGCATGGAAGTCCGGTTGTATATCCAAAAAGGTTTCTTGCAAAATGGAATTAATGTTATTTTGTTTCCTCCAGTTCACTGTCTGAAAATTGGTTGGAATTGCAATCTATACTAGCTTAATTTTATATCACAGTTTACGCTTATTAAGTTTGTTTTAGTGAACTTACATCCATAAGCATGGTCTTAGCGGCAGGTATGTCCAGGTGTTTTGCTAAGTTATTTTTTTAAATGTTTTTTACAAATGCGTCTTGTTTAACCTTGGAATGAAATTCATATAATCTAATTCTTAGTGTTTAAATTCACCTCTAAGCCATCGAATAAGATAAAAGTCAGATCTCATAAACTTCTGTGGCAGTAATTGCATTACCTGTGGCTTAAACTGTTAAACAAATATTGTTATTCGTGACTTGACTATGGTATTTGATTAAGATAAGAAAAACAAAATGACATTTATTATACCTTATCAAGCGCAGTCTTCTCCTTGAGGGTCAAAAGTAGATCCTTTGACTCTGGCAGGGACAAAACAGGGTTCCAGTCAAGGACGAATATTATCATTATCGTCCATAATAAATGTGTGGGGCAAACAGACACTTTCATGTTATATGGCAGAAAAAGATTCTAATAGCAGTTAAAATAAATTACTTTGCAAAATAAATATTGTTTGTCATCTGAGGGACAAAAAGGGAATGCATGAAAAGCGTTCTAGACCTAGATACAAGCATATATACCAACCGAGGCTACATCGCAGTCAACAAGTTTGTTATATCGTAGATTTTTATATAAATAGCTTTGTCAATTGAAAAACAAGTGCTTACAAGCAAATTGTTTTTATTCATGTATATATGTATTACATATATTCTTCGGTTGAATTTTGCAAAACCAGAAACATTGCATGGTAATTCAAGCTGCCAAAGTTTTGTTGTTGGATAGGTCATAGACAGTTTGTTTCTTCAGTAGTTTGTTGAAACATATGTCAATATTGTCAATATGTAGGTGAGTTTGTTTGCTGTTCTCAGCAACCCTTGCCAGGCGTCAATCTATTTAGATTCACGTGATATAATGGTGAGATGGGCCTATTCTTTGGTTACGTGATGTGGTAAATGAAGAATGTCAACCACCTAAAACTATCCTTGTTTGTGTATTTTATGACAACAACAAAGACAAACCAGTTTATGTACATTTTTTCCAACTAGTGTTCAGATAGTAGAATTAGCGTCCTAAAAATGTACTATTTGGAACTTCAGGACAATTTTTAATTGGATATTTTGATACGAATCAAATTAATAAAATTTGAAAGAACAGCGTTACAAGTGACTGATGAAATTTTTCATAATAACACATTCAACATTTCATCCAATTGACTACTACTGGGAATGGGTTTTACGAATTTTGGTTTGCTTGTCTTGTAATTCAAAACTTTTTCAAAATATTTTGAGTATCAATATCTAATCGAATGAGCATTTTGCAATGATATATTTTTTATTCAACAAATACCTGTTGTGTTGCACTCTTTCTCACACTGCGACTTCTTGTCTGTACTTTATATGTTGTATAGTTGAGTACAATGTAGCGTGTATCTGCTCCTATAGACTGCTTCTAAACAATTTAGTTCCACCATACCTTGAGTACGTTGACTTCTACTGACCCTTCATCCAAATAAGTCATCCAGCGTTGCTTAACGGTTCCAAAAACATTTAAATAGTCGGTCTTTCGTATCCTGAGTCATAAACGGCTTGACAGCGTTGAGTGGAATGGATATTAGAACTGGAGCTAAATTATAAAATCAATAAAATTTTAAAACAAAAGGATTTTATACTACAATGCAGATCAAACAAACGGAAGTGTATGCAAGGAAAGCTTACCATTTATAATAATAAATTCATGAGTAAACTGTGGGTAATATGATTCCAGTGTGGTAATCCAACTAATTAGTATTGGTATACCTGTTATAAAATTATAATATATATATTTCGTTGACGGTCAAGAGTTGATCCTTTAAAGTGGACAGAGGTAAAACAAGATTTGAATGAAGCACAATAATGATGATCCACAGACAACCATAATGTAGACAATTATAGACCTTCATTCTTTCAAGGCTTTTATTAAATTGTAGTAAAATTAGAGAGAATTGAAAATTACTTAATCCCCCGTCAGCAAAATAGGTATATGGAGTATTTAAAATGGTAGCGCAACAAACACTTTTATTTCTTGCATAAAACATCAAGTGGCATGGTGGACGATTATAATTATGGCATTTATTCACCTTTGATTACAGGGCTGACACCAGAAGCTCTCCATAATGTACCTAAATGCCTCGTCAATTGTTTTGCCCAAAAAATTATCTGTATTAATTCAACTGGTTTATAATCACTGAAACTGTTGCTTCTACAGGTGTTGGATTTAATTTACCTTTTGATAATGTTTATATTAAGGAACTGATTGATAGCTAAGGTTATTATTCCCAGTATTTGGCTATGGCGTTGACTCTATAATGACAATGAGATTAAGAAGGTGTATATGCGATACAATAATATGCGACATTGCGACTCATAAATGTTTAAATGTTGATTTATATGGATATCAAGCCATCTAAAAAGTATTTTGCGTAGGGTTAAGAAGTAGTTATATTTCCAGAACTTTTATTGCAACTTCCCTTTGTGAGTGGAGCTACAGTTATCACTATTAGTTTATTTTACTTCTATATAAACGTCAATGTAAATCTGATACACAATTAATTCTAAAGCTGCTTAGTTCCCCCGTACCTTCGAGTCCTTTGGTTTTTGTCGACTTTTTTATCCAAATATTCCATCCACTGTTGACTATTAGTACCAAAAACTTTAAATTGATCTCTACTGTCTGCAGACATAAATGGTTTTAAAGCGTTGAGTGGAACTGACACTATAGCTGGAGCTACACCATCAAATAGATCAATTAACAATCCATCCCATAATCTCAAATGAAATTGACTAGGAAATAAGCATGTAGCACGCACCATTTATTATAATCACTTCTTGAGTAAACTGTGGATAGTATGATTCCATTGTTGTTACCCATCGAATCAAAACGGGCATACCTAAAAAAAAGGTATTCAAGTCGTACATAATAAGTCATTCAATTATCAGCATGAAACCCTTGCCTCGATTAAAACGATTGTTAAAGAAACTACTAATTCAAGTAATTTGAAAGTCAAGGCATTACATAGTGGACACGCATGTTTTCGTATGTTGAATCCGTCCGTGTCTACTAGAACTAGTGATCTAGTTACATTCTTTCCGTCATCCTGTGCTTTAAACACATTACTTACGTATCGGTGAATAATGTATGTTAGATAACGATTCAGTCTCTGTGCCTTTCCAGTGAGAACTGCGGCTCGAAAATCCCAATCACCAAATTCCAATGTTACAACTGTTCAAAATGAAGCAAAATGAGGTTCTTCATGAGATACCAGTATAAAGAAAAGCATTTTAAATGTATAATATTTCTTACTGGGCCTTCCAGCTTTGTCGAAGGTGTCAAAAGTCGCTGGGAAATCTTGTTCTAAATCTGCATAATCTTCCTGTAGAATCGTGCTAATTTTATTATCTTGCATCCATTTAACTGCCTGGAAATTGAATCATCGTACTGTACTGTTTAGAATTATGTAATTGTTGTTTTATGCTATAAAATACGAAGCATAGTTTGCTTCAATGTAGGGCTTACGTTAAGAAGCATAGCTTTCGCAGCAGGAATGTCCAATTTTCTCGCTAAAACAAATTAATTTTACGTTCATTTAGTATGAATTCAATACATAATCTTGGAATGCTCGATCACTAATCTTACCTCGAAGCCATCGTATTAAATAAAAGTCTGTCATCATATACTTCTCCGGCAGTGAATCGATCACTTGTGGCTTAAACTGTTCAATAATTGAGAAGTAAAAATAATCCGCAATCATGCTACTAAATAAGTCACAGAAAGATGGATTAATTAAAGTACCTTGTCTAGTGCCGTTTTTTCTTCGAATGTTAATAGTAGATCTTTGGAGTCTGACTGGGGCAACACAAGATCCCAGTGAAGAACTAGTAAGATTGCCCATAAATAATGTCTCAACCTGTGACAAATCTCCATGTTTTTTTAGACTCGTAATATAATACTTGTATGAAAATAAGGAAAAACTGAAATATATTGAAAATAGTTGATTTTCCCAGTGCCTACAATGGGAGGACAGGCAAGACCTTGAAGAAGATAAACCTAAAAAAATTCAGACTCTTAGACAACACAACCACAACACTGGACGACTGTCTATCCAAGACTGTTCTTACTAATAATAATTTGCAATATGATTATTCACGGTCGTTGTTAATCATTTATTTCCTTTTTTATTATTGGTTGAATAGCCAGACCAGACAGACAGACAGAAACAGTAGTAGGATTGTGAACAAGGCTCAAGGTATGAGGTGTATAATTTACTTAAATAGTTAACTACCATCTTCAATCTCACCTTTTCAAGAGAAACATGTTTTTAAATGTGTTTAAGGTTCAATTTAAAGCATCATTGTAATACTTGATAGTGATATATAATTTTAGTATTATACGTGACTCCAGTAAATGACACATTCTCATTTTGGAGTATGGCTAGGAATGGCGAGGATTGTCTTAGCCTAAATTCTTCCATGTAAAATTGCATAAGAGATAAGAGTACAGAAAGTAAGGTGTTTTATGAAATAAAAAATATTCCAGTTCATCTAGCTAGGGATCAAATCATTACTACGAAGTTCAAGGATAAGGGCAAAAACTTGCTTGGATGAAGATACGCAATAAAAACACATTTCTTCAGGCATGGGGAATGTATGCAAGGGACGTGAAGTAAGTTCTGAATACTTCTTGGTATTTGCATAAAGCTGTAGCAAGATTTTATATTTCCAGCATAATGATCTTCATCAACAAACATTAAATAGCATCCGAAGTTCCCAGAAAAGCAATAGTTGTTCAACATTTTATACACCTTTATTCAATTTTCAATTCTTGTTCCACCATATCGTAAACTATTTGTTGTATTAGTGTAAATTCATTGAATATATATGATGTTATGCTAGTAAAAAATCATTGGCATAACCAATCAGGCAACTATATATATATACAACGCAACTTGACAAGCTCATGAAGTCAGACATGAACTTTTTTTCTTTCGGATACAAATTATTTTAATAATGCTGGAATACTATAATTTCACACGCATTTTCGTCTAGCCGGATAAATTTTTATTATTGAGGTTTAGCAGCGTTTAAAGAAATGGGTTCACATAGAGGATGTTATTGCTCGGCAATACATAGGAATACTGAGGAACTGTAACAAGATAGTGGAAATAAACTAGGTTGTATACTAAACGGTGTTGCTTGGGCTTGGTTCCACCATAACTAGAAGTCCGCTGGTCACGGTCAATCCTCTCATCTAGATATTCCATATACCCACTGGAAAGCGTTTTGATAATGCGACGGGTTTCTGCGGAAAGGAATGGGCTAATCAGTTTAGATGCCAGACGTGTGAGAGTTGGAGCTGGAAATACAATATTCCGTTAAAACTTTCGTGCACAAACACTAATAAGTATTTGAATTTACAGGAATTTAACTACCTAATTACCTTTAATAATAATAATTTCATCATAAAATCCCGGATAGTTTGCTTCCATCACAGCGTTCCATCGTCTGAGCGTAGAGATGCCTAAAATTATTTTAGAAAAATGAAATCCTATTACAATGTCTCAGTTACAAATATTGTTGGACACAATCATACGTACATGCTGAACATAAATGCTGACGAAAGCCAAGATTCTCCGCATCTGCAATGATCACTGATCTTGTGACATTATTTCCAGTTTCTTCCTGAGCCAGGAGAATGTTTTGAACGATTTGTTCCAAAATCCAAACCATATAACGATCCACCCTTTCCGACTTTCCAGCCTCAGCGGCTAACTTCAGATTCCAATTCCCAATGTCCATTTCCATCACTGTTTACATCAAAATATAAAGACAAACTCTTGACTTGACTCTACCCAACCGCTGCTAATAAAGTAATTAACTAACCCGGTCTACTTTCTTTATCCCTCCCAACAAAGAATACTGGAAATTGAATTTTCATGTCACTCCAGTTTTCTTTTTTTATGTGGGCAATATCATTTTCGATTCGCCATTGCAAACTCTATTTCATATTCTCAAATTACTAAACGATTTCTTCAATGAATGTTTGATAACTGATAACTTAGTTGATACATATATACATATTTGCGCACCTTTTGTAGCATATCCTCTGCTGAATCAATGTTCCAGTTTGAATCTACAACGCAATTTATTCCATTTCATTTTTTATCAATATGTACTTCAAAATATGTTGTTTTGGGCTATGTAAAAATGAATACTAGAAATCTTACAGCGTAGAAAACGAAGCAAGTAAAAATCTGTCTTCATATATTCCTCTGGTAGTTGTTCAATCAGTGGGGACAATTTAAACTACAAAACGAACTAATTATTTATAATAGTTCCACTTGTTCATAGGAAAACTACATAATTTGTAATTTTTTTTGTCATACCTGAGCCAGCGCATCTGCTTCGGATGGACTCACAACAAGGTCATTTGAATCGTTAAGAGCCGAAACCCCATTTTGACTATTGTACAATAAAAATCCTAAAAAATAAAGTAATGGAAATATATTTCGGAACTGCAACATTTTGCGGGTTATAAGTTTCAAATACTGTCAGGAATTCAGCAAGGATGAGTCCACAGTCAGCAACCACACAGCAGCCCAGTTCGATTTGCAAAAAGCAATTGACATTTTTGTGATCTCTATATAAAACCTGGGTTTATAGGCTTATAGATTTTGGTGTAAATGACCGCAACCAATCCAACCATGTCTTTTTTTGGTCCAGTTTATCAGAAGATATGATGGTTTTACAATGGTTTTATTGTCAATAGAAATGCTCCAGGCCTTTTAATTTTAGAAAGGGGATGAACCGGTTTTCTAAGCTGTCAATCGCCAATCTTAATTCATAAATTAATCCCACATGTACATGTGTGTATGTCTATACGCTTGCAAATTCGGTGCATGTGCATTTGCTTCACCTTAACAAGTAAAGTTGCACTAACCTCAAAGAATCAAAGTCATCCATCTTTGCTCATCTTCATGGTTAATGCCAAATCAATGTCTTTCTATAAAAGTAGAGTGCTGATTCGTCTTTGATATATATTTATTAGTTATCATTATCACAAATCCTAACAACACATTAAGGTTAACCTTCAAACATTTCCCTAGGTCTGCTCTATGATAAATACGGTTGTACAAAAAAAATTGCGTAACATTAAGGTGTGTAAATGGCACTTTTATAATATGTACATAAATATTTGAATACATTTTGATTATGAATTTTTCCAATGTATAATATTTTACAGCTACGCTTTTCCTAAAACGGATACATTTTGATTGCTAAAAAATATTTTTACATTTACGTAAGACTGGTATAAAATTGATTGTTGTGGTTGAAGTTGCGTTCTTTACTGGTTTTACAAAAGGTAAATTACGATAAATATACAAAAATTACTTATAATTTATTCGTGTTGCAGGTTCCATCCTAAATGCTCGTCTTCTCATAAGGTATTGCAGCATACTATCTTTATTATTCATTGGTTTTCTTTGTTCCTCCGTAAAGAGTTGTGCGTTGATCAGGACTAATTTTTTCGTCTAAATAGGCTGACCATTGCCTCTTATTCATATCAAAGATTTTAAGTATTTCCCTAGTTTGAGGGGACATTACTGGGCGAACTGCTTCCAAACCAATTCGGCTTCCTGCAGGAGCTGTGTGGAAATAATATTACATGCATGAAAATATTTTCGCATAGTAGATATAAATATGTGCATGAGCGAAATAATAGAATAGAAGAAAGTATATATTTTTACCTCCAACGACAATTATTTCTTCCCAGAATCCTGGATAATGGGATTCCATTCCCAAAGTCATGCGTATAAAAACTGACATGCCTATAAACACATTTGAAAAAAATATATTACGTCAGCGAGTCTTTCTCTAGCTGTAAATGGTAAGTGCAACTTATTATGGTGTGTCAAACAAAGGTTAAAACAATTCTGGGCTTACATGAAGGGCATAAATGTTGCAGCAAGTTAAATCCTTCAATGTTCACAAGAACCGTGGCTCGTGTCACGTTTTTCCCATCGTCTTGCGCAGCAAGAATTTTATGGATGATCTCTTCTTGATACCAATCCAAGTATCTCAAAAGTCTTGGCATTCGTCCTTGTAAAACCGCAGAGCGCAGATCCCAATCTCCCATATCCAGAGTTGCCACTATAAATTCATTACGAAATGTTGAAAGAAATGGTCATGTTAGCAAAGTAGTTGATCACGCACATTCAACAATATAATTATTGCATGCAAACTCAAAGTTACCTGGTCTTCCTTGTTTATCATGACTTGATATGGCAAGTGGGAATTCTTCTTTCATGTCATCAAAATTTTCAGTTAAAATGTCTTTCATTTTATTTACCTCTCTCCATTTTAGATTCTGAAAGCAATTGAATTTATTCTATAGATTTGAGTTCTAACATTCAATACTGCCAGTAATGTTTTAAATTTGACTGTAGCTCACCTCCATAAGCATGTTCTGAGCAGCTGGAATGTTGAGGTATTTTGCTATACAATAATTCAAAATCAATATGATTATCATTTTTGCAACCATTTAGATTGCGCTAAATAATAATAAAACAATTATTTTTTATTAAATATGTTTTTTTACCTCTGAGCCATCGAATGAGATAAAAGTCTGTCTTCATGTAACTTTCTGGCACTCGAGTTGTCATTTTGTCTTTGAACTAAATAAAACCGAAAAGAAATAAATACTGAGTTTTAGCTTGCATCTTTTATAATAATTGAATAGTTTTGTCATTTAAAAATATATATGCATTGCAACAGTAGCTTTACCTGATCCAATGCATTTTTTTCGCCCAAAGTAAGCAAGAGATCCTTCCAGTCATTTCCTCTCACCGCAGCTTGGACTAGAGGTTGACTTGTGAACTGGCCTGAGATCGCAATAATAACAACAAGTATAACCTTGACCTGAAGGCCCTTGCACAACATGACTTTGTTTGGTATGTGAAAGTTCATGATGCTTATACAATATACAATGCTTATGTTTATTTGTTTTTTTTAGAAATCTAGATTAATGATGTGTATTTCTACACTTGATTTCGCACAAATGATAACAACACTGTTTATCGGCTTAGTTAGTAATATGGCACAAGGTGCGTTTGTACTAAATTCCTATTTTGTTAGGAATGTTAATTGATAATACGCGATAATTTTTCTTATTCTTGTGAGACGAGTAGTGAGCCTCAACAATGAGCACTTCTCAATCCCAAGCCTACTTTAAAAATGAGGATGATTTCCTACAGGAACTGCCATAATATACCAAGAATAGTTTGCATTGCAATAATAAAATTGCATGCATGAAATTATCGCATGACGGGCTATAACCATATCACTTGAGCAATAAGGTATTGCACTGTAGGAAAATAGAGTGAGAGATGATCATGAAATTTGTTTGTTCCAATGAACTACCTGAATTGAAAGCATGTGTATATTTTAATCAAGCGTCAATTGGTTTGCAACAAAGACGGTATGAAGTACGAAGGACTATATATATAGGCATTGTTATAATATATTCTTAAGTATATCCATGCACATTGCTGATGGGCACGTTAAAAAAACTTGTTCTGAAAAGCAATATCTTCTTGCCATTGTCGTCATTTGACTGCTTGTCCATGTGTGCATAATAAGTATGTAATGTAAATGGGCTTGATTACGTAAGTTGAAATTGAAAAGACGTGGTGAAGAACAAGCCTTCTCACTTTAAAACTGGCAATTATCAACATTAGGAATGGGATGAGACGATGAGAGTTTCAAGGAGAATTTAGGGTGGTTGGAAAACTGCACGTTTTTGCAATGAACTATTACGAAATTGGCAGATGTTACAAGCTTTAGTAGCTTCTTCCTTTCTTCTCAGAGGATTTCATGTACTAATTGTAGGAAAGATAAAATATTTCTTACTCACGATACGATATACTCAATAAAACTCGTCAGTAAATTTTGTTTCAGTTTTTGCCGTTGTTTTTGTTACAATAAAAATAACTGCCTGGATTTTGTTAAAATTTCATATTTCTCATACTTTATTCAAAGTACTTGAAAATAAATTTTAAGTTTTTGCTCAATAAAACAAGTTCTGCATTCATTCAGGAAAAACTAACCTCAATATAATCAGTCATCAAAACCATGCTAAAAAATCATGTTTTAGTGTGTCACTTTATTTTCCAGATGCCAGACATCCAATTTTTGGAAATAAATTGGAGTTTTTATTTTGATATAATGACGGCTGTGGGAAATCCAAATCATAAACTGAGGTCCGGCTCAATTTCATCCATTAACTTGTATCTACCACAAAGGTGTTTTAAAGGTTGAACATAAAACTTGTTGCTATCACTCAGCATGAGTGAGTCACTTTTGCAACTCAAAAGAACAAGTCTTTGAATCGAATTCAACTACCTTTACATCTTAAGTGACGTGACGTAGGTAGCAAATAGAACAGGATTGTATTGTAAATGTACAAGGTTGTTAATTAAGGTCTGTCTGGGAGTGGAGAATTCATGTATTTTTTGCTACTTGAGTCCAGCTTACTTGCTGGAACGGTATATACATGCCATGTCATGCAACAACAACTCTTTGTGTTAATTATTCATAAAATTGTGGTTACCGTGGCCAGCGTCATTTGTTCGCTTTTTTAGTTAGCTAGCTCTTGAGCAATGTAAAATTGTGTTTCTGGACAAACCTGAAGATTTTTATAATATATTACCTCTTCTCCCTTCTTTCATTTTATTTGACGTTTGACGTGGTAGAGCTTTTTAACTACGCACATTTTCATTCTTTCTACATTTTTACATTTTTTCATAAAACAAAGGTCAAAGGAGCTTGTCCACAAAGCTAAAGCTTAAGATGGGTCCAATCGTAAGAAAAGTATCACTAAAGGATAAAAATAATGCGAGGATGAGGGGAGTTGGAAATATCGCATCCCGAGCCCTCCGAGCCTTTGATCGAAAGGGGATCACACAGTTTAGCAAGCTCATGGGAAACTTAGCCTCCTCTGTTCTTACAGCTTATATGGGATTTAAAGATCCAAAACGGAGAAGAAGAGAATACCTAATTCCTAAAGACAGGGCAGCATGGCTAGAATGGATGGTGACATTGGCAAAAAAGCGAATGCAAATCCAGCATCTCACTGAAAAGTATCTTGACATGGTTCATGTTTTAAACAGCATATAAGTATAAACACACTCTACAAGTACTGTAAATGAACGATTGATAACACAATAGGGAGCTTCGTAAAGTAATCATTAGAGCACGACCGAATCTCGCCCCTCACAAAAAGTATCAAGGTCCCGTGGAAGACCCCGACTTACCCCTTTGTATAGACTGGGATGTGGACGAAGTAGCGAGTTGGTTGATTTCTATAGGATATCCGCAATTGGAGGAAACCTTTCGCAAAAATTACATTACAGGTCGAAGGCTGGTTTTAGTTGATTGCACTGCGTTGAATCAAATGGGGATGACTGATCTTATTGCTATGAGGGTGCGACCACTTCAAAAATGCAGTATTATATTCTACCACTGCAAAAATAGATGCGAGATGATTTATAAAATGGGTTAAATTTTAGGGAGTGGCAGGTAAAATCAGAGAATTGTTAGGGATTCCACCTCCCAACGGTATGCGCCCTATAGCCCGTGCTCCTCCTTTTGAGCGTTTTCTCCGACGGAAAGTTTACAACGGTCGAAGCTACGATGGAATGACATTTGAAAAATTTTGTGAGGTAGAAGGCTACAACTATGAACTCTTGACGAACAACAAAAACGCAAAGATTCCTTGCACATGTGAAGTCTACATTACAACCCGTGGGGCAGAGGAAGATGAGGAGGGTGAAGAAGGGGAAGCGGCGGAAGAGCTCTCCTTACGTAATGCTCCCACGGTCGAGTTCCTTGTGAGGAATGCGCTGGTACGAAACAAAACAGTTGACCAGATAATGGAAGACCTTTTACAAGACGTGTTTAGGCCTCCATTGGAGCGCAAGTATGGGCGAGATTTGTGGGGTAAGATGAAACGAGGAATTGGGGAAGGATTTGATGACCTACACCTCATCTACTCTAAGGAAAAACTGGAGTTTGTTACTGGAGTAGCAAACGCCTTGATTGATGAGCTGTACAAGACTGTTGCTGTTCTAAATGATATTAACCAATTGCAACAACATATTAAACAGAATATCTCAATGGATGAGCTCAAAATGTTTACAAAGAGTGCCCAAATACTCGTGGATGAAGTTGCTCCGATTGCTGGACTCTTGGCGCTGGGTGAATTGGATTTGGAATCGATTTTCAAAACGGAGCCAGAGTTTGAAGAGTATGTGGATGATATTATTGGGGAAGCAGAGAGGAAAACAAATGAGTTGGTCCCAGACGCAAGGTCATTCATTGATGAAGTTATTGAGGAGGCCTTGAGAAGAATTCCAACGCTAGATCTCACATCACTTGAACCAGTGGCTAGGGAAAGTTTGCTTCGAATGGCGTACACAGTTTTACATGAGCTGAGCTCGGAAACGGATGCGCTTGCGAGGAGTGTGGAGGGTGGAAAAGGGAAGGATAAAAAGAAAGGAGGTGGTGGTGGTGGTAGAGGAGGGGAACAAACTTCTTCAAGTCCAAATGATCAATCCGGTTCTCCCATCGGAAGAGAGTCCTCTGTTGGGAGGAGGGATAGTCAGTTGCCAGCAAAGGAAGGGGAATCGAAGCATGGTAAGAAGTTTGATGATAGAGGAAAATCGTCACATCAGGTAGACAGCAAGCATGATCACAAAGGGAAAGGTGCAAAAGGAAAGAAAGGGAAGCATGATGAGGATTCGCCTGCTAGTCTTGAATCACCAACTCCTGGAAGCGGGGAAGGCGAAAATTGGGATGCTGGGGAGGGAGGAGGAGCAGGAGAAGACGATCAGAGTGTAACGGTAGCCTCTGCATTTCATAGAGATGGGCCGTTACCTCGTACACCTATGACTGTAAGCTCAGCCAGTTCCAACTCTTACAATAGAAACTTGAGATCTCAAGACGGGGTTAATACTCCTGTATCAAGACAAGATACACCCGGTGCAAGAGGTTCTAGACAGTTTACAGCAGCCGGGGAGGATGGTAGTTCCTATGGCCGTCGTTCAGACGCTTCCAAAGATCCACGAAGGTCTCAAGCAGCGGGGGATCTTCAGGGGCAACGTAAGAATGGTGACTCACAACTTCCTTCAGGGTTACCCAAGGGTCCAAGGAAATCTGTTGCAATAGAGCTTGGAGATGGAAGGCTGAGTACACCCGATAAAGAAAAAGCACTTAGTATTGTTCAACCTTTGAAGGGAGAATTGGGAGGAAAAACATTATCCCAAATCAATATTACCCTACCTTCAGCAAAGAGAACTTATGAAGCGATTGCAGCCAAGTTGAGTAGTGCTCGCGAGTTGATCCCCGTACCTGCTCGAAAGACTCTACCTCCTGAAGAAAAGGGAAAAGATACAGACGAACAGGAGATCCCTTTTGGATCAAGTACAAAAAGGGATACAAAAGGTAATGTCATTCTTCAAGAGTCAGCAGGTACAACAAGAAACTCGAGAGGAAATGAGATTTCTCAGGAGTCAGGCGCACCTAAAGATTCCAAAGGAAATGAGATTCCTCGTAAATCAGGCGCAACTAACGATTCAAAAGGAAATGAGATTCCTCGTGAATCAGGTGCAACTAAAGATTCCAAAGGAAATGAGATTCCTCGTAAGTCAGGTGCAGCTAAAGATGCCAAAGGTAATGAGATTCCTCCTGAGTCAAGCGCGGCTAAAGACTCCAAAGGAAACGAGATTCCTCGTAAGTCAGGCGCAGCTAAAGATGCCAAAGGTAATGAGATTTCTCCTGAGTCAGGCGCGGCTAAAGACTCCAAAGGAAATGAGATTCCTCGTAAGTCAGGTGCAGCTAAAGATGCCAAAGGTAATGAGATTCCTCCTCAAGGCACAACCAATGACTCAAAAGGACGAGACAACGCCCTGGAGTCAGGCACCAGAAGGGATTCAAATGGTAGAGAAACTCATCATGAGCAGAATGCCAAGAAACACGTGACAACTGTTGTTGACGGTGGAGGACACGATGAGAAACGAAAGAGTGTTGAAGGGGAACCCAATGCTAAAAGGACATCCCTCAAGAAAACCCGATCAACAACCTTTGCCAACAAAGATTCTGAAGGAAAGGGAGTGGTTGAAGAGGTTGAAGATTCAGCTAAAGAAATTTGGGACAATTTTAAGTCACAAGTGTCCCACATCAAAATCTCTGATAAGAAGAATGCGGAAGGAATTGTTGAGCTGGAAATCAATCCGGCAGAAGTCATGAAGGTTGAAAGCACCATTTCTAAGCTCAAGATGAAGAGAAATCGCACCTTAATTTCGACACATGATGACATGAAGGTGGATCCGGAACATTTAAAGAAAATGATGGAGAACCGAAAATCAATGGGTATGATGATGACATTGTGACTTGTCATTCTTTATCCCTTTCAACATGATGTCAATCAAACATAATATTATATATAAAAATTCTGGTGGTTCAGCAAAAATGTCACGTTCCGTTTCACGCGAAAACTCATGCATCATGTTAAGCTATCTTATCCATTAATGCATGATTAATGATAAAAATAAGTTTACACAAAAAAAAAGTTTACGTTCAGTGCAGTATTGGAAGTTATCCGGAGGGAAGTAACTAGTTAAAAATGACAGGTTTCAATGCTCCTCTTATCTAAACAAAATTGGCAGATTGATCCTTTTTAACCTCGATTAATCCATTATTGCATCGTTTTTTTTGTATGAAACATTGACGCGCATTCTAAATTCTCCATATTTCGGAACAAATATTATATCCCTTGTGATCTTGCTCACACCACCAAAGTAACGAATTTTTCTGAGGGAAAATAATTTATTTCTTTTGAAATTTCAGTCGAGCACTGGGCAAAGGCAGAAATGGATGAAGAGGACTCACAAAGTAGCCCTGAGGAGCAATCCCGTCTAGTGAGAATAACGGCGGATAAAGTTGTAACTGAAATTTGCACAATGGCTCTAACACACATGCTGCTGGAAGCAGAGGCAGGGAAAAATACCGGAAGAATTATTCAGGCCTTGAAGCAAATTGAGTTGAAAGGTGATAAGGCTATAATAATTTTCAGCAACAAAAAATTATGGATCTGATAAATTATTATTAATAATTCAATTTTGATACAGGTTTGGATGATGTTGAGAAAACCAAATCAAATTCACAAGATGTAACCCTATGGCACCCAAACCTTCCTGGCATGGCAAAAAAGCAAGAGAACGACAAGAGAGTTTCAGAAGCTGACTCTAACAAACCACCTCGAAGATCAATGGGATCAGCATCTTCGTATTCACCCTCCCCCAATTCCACTGCTGACTCTAAGAAGCGAAGTGTATCGACGGAAGAACCAAAGAAAAAATCCGACGAATTGCAAAAACCATTGCCCAAATCTATTCTTGGCCACCACCACCACGGTGGAGCAGATAAACTTAAAGCTCAATCAAAAACGGTGATGGTGAATGCAGTTAAAGATGCTCTGAGGGAGTCATCTAAGCAATCCAGTAATTCACACATTTTAAAGCACCTTTTAAAAATTAGCTATATAATAATAACGAAACTACATTCCCTTTTTTTAGTACAACATCGTACACGGACTTCAACGGCTGTAAAGAAGACCCAATATGTAACAAGACTGTGATATATTTATCACGTCATCATAAAATATTAAGTTTTTCTATAGAATCGGTAGTAAAAGTAGAATGAATGATGCGATGCTTATAGTTTCTATTCAACACATTTGGAATAAAAATAGATTCTGCCACGGCTATTCTAGTAAAAAACTATGTAGTAATTTTTTTAACTTCCGACAATTAGTCCATTCCAGAATCACATGTACAGTTCTGCATATCATGAATCTTGTGCAAATCGTAAGAGAGTCAAAACTACTGTGTTAGTTTGTCAGCTACGGTTTAAGCATTGAAGCATAAAACTGATGGAGGAAAAAACCACCTCAGATTTGATCATTTGATGGAGGGTCATTGGGTACGAACCAATCTAGAATTGCATTTATTGAGTCCATTAATTTCATTTTATCCAATATTGGGATCATTGTGATTGTGACTACTGTTTAGCCGCAATAAAGTGCGGAGATGCGAGTGTGAGTTGAGTGGCGTAAATGAGACTGTTGTTCTCAACATGATAAAAATATGAGGAAAAATACAACCAATATTGTGTGCATATGCTATACCACACCATTTTTATCTGTGTACAAATTTACACTACGACTTTCTCTACAAATGATGAACAACCAGTGCTGATGGTCTGGCTGGAGGCTGCAGTGTTCGGCATGTCAATAAATGGCATGACTGCAATGGCTGACATAAGTGTTATTTGACTGACATAATACCGAATTATTGACGGCAATAATGGCAGAATTTGACAATATTTACTTTATCATTGGAATACAGCAAAGTACAGGTGATAAATGTTTCATACTCCGTCAATCTTGTCAATAAAAATGAATAAAAAAGATTAACTGTTTCTGTTAGGATTCTCTTTGCTGGTTTCTTGTGCTTACTGAAGTCTATTTACACCATTTTGTATGGTGTGTATCGAGTATACTGCAAATAACATGGGAAATACTGTCAAATATTACCAGCCATTACTGCCAATATTGTCAATTATAACCAGTCAGTGGCATAATAGTAATATTGCCGGCAAAGTCCGAACACTGGGAGGCTGGAGTTGGATATCAAATCATATAATCATCATGAGTTTGTTCATGATATAATTAATTGTATATAGCAATAGAACACGCCGTATGTCGTGTCGTGTCATGCAAGAAAAAAATGGTGTCACTATACTTTCTATCATCACAGTATCATCTTCTTCCCATGCAATAATGTAGGATAGCAAGAACAAGTGTTAACTTTATCATAAAAAATGGGATCAGCCAAAAAAAAATTACGCGTAACAGAAACGTGGTTCCCATACTACATGGAACATGATATACATGCAGTTTTTGGTCAACAAGAGTCATGGTCGTAAAATGACGAAAAGAGAACACTCAAATATATGCTGTTTGGTCCTTTATATGCGAAGGATATTATATGAAATGCATGAAAATACCAGATCATATCAAAAGTAAGTCGTGATGAAAACATGTAACGTAAGATTGTAAAAACGTGACTGTTATAGAGTAAAATGTCCCACGTTTATTTTTGGTTACCTAACATAATTACATTAAAAGCATGATTCGTGGATTAGTTTTTATTTATTCATAGGCTCTTAAAATTTTTGTCTGAATAACTTTTCGATGTAAGAAACTTCAATTGTATTTTTAATAGTGGTAAATAAACAACCCATATGCTCCTGAACTTGTTCAGTCTTTTGTAATGATAAATTATGAGCACCTTTGCCAATAGTAAAGTAGAAGTGAACTGTAATTAACTATTGCTAATTATGAACTAATGAATATAATTCCACATGTATTTGTTCCAACTGTTCGGATACTTTGTTACATTCATGGACATTGTTAATGATGACCTGTATGGTCCTTTCCCATCGATAAGGTTTGCTTATGTGAAGCATATTCCGTACATTTTGTTTGGAGATATTTTCAGCCACAACCACCACCACACACACCATTCATGTTTAAAACTAGTACATTTTCGCATAAGGTTAAGGGATCAAACGAAACTGGATGTGGAGCACATCACATCACATCATCATCATCGCTGCAACTGCAACTATGTGTATAGCATACCTAACATTTATATCTTCTTTCATCAATCCACATGTACATACTATAGTATCTGGAAATGGACATGGTGAGAATTTTTTTTTGTATATGCTACCTTCTCCAATAAAATCACAATCAGTGCAATCACACTCATTTAAAGAGATTTCGCTAGTTCGAACAACAACAACATCGACAATTTTGCTATCATCATCAGTCAACATATCATCCCTGTTGGATTTTTGCAATGGAATTAAAGAATGGGGTGATGTGGAAATATTTGGGAGTAATCACAGTATTATTCTCACTGATTTCTAGCGTCCTCTCGGAAAGGGTCCTATTTCTACTTCCATTGTCCACCAAAAGTCACCGAATTCTCATTGAGCCCCTCATCAATGGAATGGCAGCAAGAGGTCATGAGCTCACCGTTCTCACCAATGAAAAAACAGAAAATGTCCACAACTCCGTAACTCAGCTGCTCCCAATTACATCCAAAGAGTTCCTTGCAGGCTTCCCCGATCCCTTTGAAAGTAAAAGGACAGGGAGTGGAACTAATTTTCCCATGCAATTTATTCTGGAAGGGTGCCACAAAGTTATTCAAAACCAGACGTTCCAGGACACCTTCATGAATTCGAAAATCGAGCAATTCGACTTGATTGTAATGGACGGCTTCCTATCAAATTGTTTGGATGGGTTTGTCCACGCAAGTAAAGTTCCATTTATCATCGTTACCAGCATGCCTGCCCCATCATATGTGTCAGAGCGGGCAGGAAATTTTCTACCCCCTTCCATCATTCCCGTTCTCTCCTATCGGGGCTATAGTCAACCAGATGGAGGGATGAATTTTTTGGAAAGGCTGAAAAACTTTGTACACTTTTTCTTAGCAAGAGTTTACATGAATGTGCTGGTTCTTCCCAAGTTGGAGAGGGTGTACAGGGACTATTTGGGGGAAAATGTTCCTGGAATAAAGGAAATTGAAGAGGGTGCCAGCATGATTCTCATGAACAGTCACTTTTCCATGAATCTTCCTAGGCCGTTGCTCCCAGCGGTAGTGGAAATTGGGGGAATGCATTGTAGGGAGCCGATGCCTTTGAGTTCCGTTAGTTTAATATAATCATGACCCCCTCCATTTGGGAAGCAACTACAATTAAAATTTTTAAAAACCCCGTTTCATTCACAGAATGTTGAGAAATTCATAGCAAAGTCAGCAGCTCCTGACGGATTCATTTACTTCAGTGTTGGATCTCTGATTGACCTCAATAATGCTTCTGAGGAGTTTATGCAAGGGCTCATGTCAGCCTTTTCTAAACTGAATCAAAAGGTGCTCATCAAGTGGACAGGAGCCAGACAAAATAATAAAACGAAGGATATCCCCAAAAATGTATGGATTGATGACTGGTTCTCTCAACAGGATATTTTGGGTATGGTGAGAATTTGCGAAAGTAGACATACGAGGAAATGAGTCAATTCAGGTAAAACAATTGATTATTGATTTCATATAGGCCACAAAAATATTCGCCTTTTTATTTCACACGGGGGTTTGCTCAGCATGCAAGAAGCGGTAGGTACTTCTTTCATGGTTTTGGTAAACGTTATAAAAAGGAATTAAGTAAAGAAAACAAATATTATTTAATGATCAATTCTATAGGTGTATCATAAAGTTCCAGTTTTAGGAATTCCCTTTGGAGTTGATCAAGATACAAATGTGCACAACGCAGTCCTTCAAGGGTTTGCGTTGAAGCTGGAAATTGATGAAGTGAATGACAAGTTATTTGATGCAATCACTCAAATTTTGGAAGATTCCAGGTAAACTAATAATAACTACCCTAATGTTACCAAAAAAAATCAACTATAAAACAAAATCATTTTCATATATACTGTTGACAGGTTTTATGAAAGTGCCACAAGAATCTCAAAGGTGTTTCGCCAACGACCAGTTTCTCCTCTGGAAACTGCCTTGTTCTGGACTGAGTACGTGATGACGACAATGCACAAAGACAACTACACCTTTATTCAATCCCCTTCCAGGAAAATGTCAATTATTCAGTATTACTCATGTGATGTTATCCTTTTCTTGTTGATCCTGTTGATCATAATTTTGCTAGTTCTCAAAAGTATTTTGAAATCTGTATACCAGCTAGTCACAAGGAGCAAAAGTGAAAAATCAGAGTTATTGAATGACAGTCGAGTCGCAAAACAAAAAATAAATTAACTGCGCAGTAGCTTTAAATACGTGTTACTTACATAAATACTTAAATATTTGTATATTTCAATGTAATTAAATAAGAGATATTTACAAATTAATTTAAAAAAAAGTAAAAACAGTCTAATATTTTTGTCTAGTGTTTTAACTGCCGCGTGCCTCCAAACTCAGGGTAGCGCTGATCTTTACTAATTTCCTTGTCAAGGTAGGCCACCCATTGGGCCCTATTGGTTCCAAACACCTTGAGGGATTCTCTGGTTTGGGGTGTGAACACGGGGCGAACCAGATTGAGAACAACTTGAAACGCTGATGGAGCTATTAATAAATAAACAAATGATTCGGATAAAGATAAATTATTGAAATTATGGAGTTTTTGAGTATCAATCAAAAGATAGTGGGTAACTATAACATAACTTACTATTGAGTGTCACAATGGCGTCAGCAAATCCAGGATAGTAATTTTCATATGCTTGGACAAAATATGAAAATCCTGGTAAACCTACACAGCATCAAAGATTTTATAAATTGACGAAAATATTAATCTTCCCTACAGGTAAAGTAGCTGTCGAATACAAGAAAGGTCAACTATTTAAACGATGTAGTATATAAGCTTACATGATCCACAGCCATGCTGTACTAAATTGAAGCCTTCCATATTCATCAGGACCTTCCATTGCGTGACATTTTTCCCCTCGCGTTGTAAACGAAGAACCCCATTTGTGGCTTCATCAAGTAACTTGATCATGTAACGAAATAGACGGACTTGCTTGCCAGAAGCAACGGCTTTCCTAAAATCCCAGTCGGATAAGCTAAAGGCTCCGACTGCAAAAATATAAAAGAGTTTAATTAATACGAGTAGAAAATATAGGTTTGTGCTATTTATGACGATGAGAATGTTATTGATATGACGTACTTGGTCTTCCAGCCAAGTCGATAGTGTCGTTGGTATATGGATACATTTCGAACATTTCACTCCAATCCTCGTCATGGATGCCATCTAAATTGTACTGCTTACGCCATTTTAAATTCTATAGGGGAAACAAGATCAATGCAATAATATGTTTACAATAATTAATATAAAATTATCATCACTATCAGTATACTGACCTCCGTCAACATGTTTTCCGCTTGTCGTAAATTGAGATTTTTTGCTGCATGACAAAAATTAAAACATTATTTTTATGCATTGGAGAGATTAAAAAGATATGGTGCACCCATAGTTATGATTCACATCTAAATACCTCGTAGCCATCGAATGAGATATATATCCGATTTCATATAATCATGCTCCTTCTCCAAACGTGGTTTCATGATCTCTTTGAACTGCAAATAAGCAACAGGAAACTCTCAATAAAATCAATGCTACTTGAGCTACTAATTGAAAGCATTTTAACAGACCCAGTAAACATTGCAAAACTATCTTACTTGGGTTAGCGCCTGGAGTTCTCTAGGCGTCAATGTGAGATCTTGCTCTGCACTTATTCCAAACACACCAATCGTATTTATCGATACATAATACATGAAAATGACACACCACAAAAAACTTCCTACAAATTTCACGGCACTCATTTTAAATGATTTTTAAAAAAACACTGCAGAAAAAAATTATAGAAAATATTTTTCAACTGCCCTATTTTTAGGTGAAATCTTATGAACACATGCGAAAAGGAAGGGCAAGGTCACTCTACGTCAAAAATATTGTAGTGCAAACAGTGTGATGGTATAAACTCGTATCAGGTTGAGCTTTAACAAACAAGACGTGAGAAAATGAATACTAAACCTGCTGAATTTGCAATGCTTTCAACAGGTTTTTTAAGATCAAGCGTCATGGAATGAAGGTGCACACCGAGTGAGTGTGAGTTGTAAATCGGAAATGCATAGAGTTGGCAGCTTGCTAAAGAAGTTTTATATGTGAAGTAGGGAGACTCCTTTTGCTGGAGCTGTAGTTTAATCATCAATATAAACTAAAGAAAGCGATAATGACGAACAAGTCACTATACAAGTAACTAAAAGGAATTTAATTACCTTTAGTTGTAATAATCCATGTTTTTTTACCTTGCAGCAAGCTTATAACGTCATCCTTGATAAAGTGTAGCTACTCCACTATGAAGCAAAGCAAGTTCAGGGCCATTGGACATCCCAATAATGCGCACATACCTGAATATTATATAGTATTGTACCAATACAAATTCGTTCCTTCAAAGGCATTAAACTAAAATTACAACAAAAAATGCAAGGACTTTCCTCGCTACTTTTTTTGCTAATATGTATGTGTGATTGCGATTATTTCTTCTGCTTTTATAAGTACTATGGAAGTAAGACTTGAAGAAGTACAAGTTAATTTTTTACTTCAGATAAAGTACATTCACATTCCAATGTTTTATTTCAACAGGTTCAGTTCTCAGCTCATAAAAACTCAAAGTGGGAAGATGCTATCATCATTGTTGTTGAGTGGTAGGATGGAAGGAAGGATGCACCAAAAAAATTGTTGCTTTTGTTTGTTGAATAGAGGGAAATGAAAATGATGTAGTGTTCAAGGATGACTTATTAAAACGTGATTAATTAAAAGTGAATCATATATTTTGTTTTCATCTTCTCTTCTCCATCTTGATTATTATGACGAAATTGAGTCTGGTTTGCGACGAGGCGAAAGGAAAACAAAAACAATTCCCTTTTGTTGATAAGCGAGAAAAGTAGTCTTTGAGTAACTTAATGTTATGTAAGATTAAAGTTGTAAACCTTATATAGCTTTATAGTGATCTGCACTAACAAGGTAAAGGCTATCTAGCTATTAAAAACCTTATATAAAAAGGGATTACATATATAATACACAAGGTCTAGATACGGAAGTAAAGATACCGGCAATCTTGACATTGGCTCATTATCTATAGTTGTGTAATATGTTATTCCAAACAAAACGATGCATGGAATACATTGCATAAGAAATTTACTAATTTTTAACTAGTCCAACATCTTCAGAAAATATTTTAACTTCAATGCTGAATTTCTGGATAAGGTATTACATAAATAATGAAGTAATATGAATGCAATGCAAGTTGCCTTATATATGTACGTTTTATGCATTTCCATTGCATAACCTATTAAAGGTAATGAAGCAAAGAATACTTCAAACACGATTGTAAAATTTATAGACTCGACTGTGTGCTATTGTGACTCGAAATGCATGAATTCTTTCCTTTCATATCCTTTCCAAACTGTGAAATTGCATGAAACAGCGATAAAGCATGCGTTGCATTTTTACAGCATGACACACTGTTTTCGGCTCTCTTCATATATAAACTTTTTTGTATAAGTTATAACCTACCTACACTGCATCAGTACAGCATAAAACTGTACATCGCTTAAAATCATATGGCTGGTCCGGACAGTTCGGTTGTTGATTCAGTTCAGATCTCTTGTATTCTCCCAATTTTTACGATAAACTGATATGGCAATAATGGTAGTTTATTATCACATCAGCATCAGCATACATAACGATTTCATATAAAAATGAGAGTTGAAAAAACAAACAAAAATGTTGATTACATAATTAAGTGAATAAATCTGCGATTTGAAATCATGTAGTTTTTAGTAGCGTAAAGAGGACGAAGAGACTCTACATGTTACAAAAATAAGCCACAAAAACGAAGAAGTAAATTTGGATACTCCAGTATGACACTGCAAGTGAAATATATTGTTCAGCGGCTATTTGCTGCGCAAGACTACGCCATAGTGTTACTTAACAGAGACATTCAACTAGAGGCAGACTTCTTTGTTAAGATTTGGAACAAAGGTAAGAACTCAATGAATCTTGTCTCATCAGGTTACGATGATGTCCTTGTTGAATAAAATACACATATGTTTGTGGCTGTTCTACTACTACTACTTCTGCAGCTTGCATCCGACAAGTAATTGACGGCGGAGCAAACTCCTTCTTCACATTCCTGAACAAACAACCTGCTCATATGAAACCAAGCATAAAATATCCTGACCTCGCATCCGGCGACTTTGACTCGATTACAGAAGAGTCCATGCGACTTCTCAAGGAGTCCAGCACCCAATGCAAACTAATTTTAACTGAGGATCAAGATGAGACTGACTTTACCAAGGGGCTCAAGGTTCTTCACGATCACATACATTCCAAAGCAACTGCACCTAAATTGGTACTTTCATTATATGAAAATATATATATAAATACAAACAAAGAATGAAGGTAACTTGATTATTGCTTATGTTTGCTAATTAGCCCCTTCTTGTTTATATAGAAAAGTGTGATAGTAATTTGCGAATCGACAGGAAGACTTGATCAAGTGATGGGCAACCTGAACACCTTGCACAAGCATAGATTCCTTGAAGATTCTCCACAAACTACTCAAGTGTACTTGATGAGCTCAGAAAGCTTGTGTTGGCTCCTCCCTCCAAATGAACAGAGTGTCATTGTGTTTGAGAAAGATAACCCTGAACTTATCTGTGGAATTATCCCTTTTTCTGGCCCTACAACGTATAGATCCATTGGTCTTAAATGGGATTTGACTCCAGATATGCTTTGCCAATTTGGAGGACTTGTCTCCACCAGTAATAAAGTTGTTCAGCAGACTGTTGAAATTACGTCCATTGATAAACCATCAGTATTTACTGTGCAGTTGCATCCTCAAGACTATGACTATATTCTGTGATATTTGTCCATTTTTATTGCAAATGAATAAAACTTTTGGCCATGTAAAAAATGTGAGATGACACTTGACTCAGTTTTTAAAAAAATCATATTTAAATGCTTTTTTATTCAGATCTTTACTTCAGCTGCAGATAGTAAATTACTGATTATATTTAAGAGACACTGTTTACTAAACGTAGGGCCCATCTCCAGCAAGAAATGTTGAAGCAGGTCCAATAAGATGGGCATTTGTGTCGGAAGTTTGTTTGTAGTTTCTCACCAGTTTTCGAAAGCCCCTTGAGATTGGTGCAAGTAGCTTGGCTTTGAGGAGGCTCTTGATCGACTTCCTTCTCATTTTACGCATTAACCTACACATAGCATAAAAACATTTTACACGAAAAGTAATTATTTGCCAAAAATATGAAGAAAAAAATTTAATATTCATAAAAAATCAATTAAATTTACTCCAAGCTTCAATTCCCAGTTTAATAGAACAGGTTGTTTTTTGCAGCACAAAATAATGCCCTCTCCTTTTCTCGTTTGGACGACCAACAACTGGCTACTAAAATGTGCAAAATATATTTGCACTCGATTTCAAGGCTG
Organism: Orchesella flavescens; assembly: GCA_964034955.1. Classification (NCBI taxonomy): domain Eukaryota; kingdom Metazoa; phylum Arthropoda; class Collembola; order Entomobryomorpha; family Orchesellidae; genus Orchesella; species Orchesella flavescens. Next base: position 21,231,195 of record OZ035957.1, on the reverse strand, counting down.
AAGGTTTGGGGTTGTGTCGAGCCGAATATCTCCTATACTATGGAGGATGCTTTTGGTTACATAAGATAATATTTCAGCTAATTAAATCAGCCATACACAAAATCATGTATTATGCATGCTCCAATCTCTCTTTCTTTGGTTTTGCTGATCTATATGTAATATATATGTTTTTAGTATGTACGTGTACGAACTTTAAAATGCATAATAATGTGCTTGTTCAATCCATTGTAATTTGTCACACAGTGCAGCGATCCACTTCAAAGGATAAGTGCAGTACATATGTCTACGTACCCATGCATTAAGCTGGTGTCTCCTCGTTCTGAGATGGTGACAATCAAGTAACTTTAAACCATTCATAGTCATTCTCCATCCGCTGTGAGTTTTATATTTTGCAATGAAGCATGAGTGAGCATGATGTCTGTGACTCTTTTCTCAGCATTACATTAATACAAGTGAGCTGGTGTGGTGGATAAATGGACATGAACTCGATCTGAAGTTTCCACTTCATTAAAATAAATTTGTCCCAGATTAAAATCAAAGGCATCAATAATTCGAGCAACACCAATCCCACAAGTCACAATAAATGTGCTTTTAAATGCATCTTCAAATTTATTTAACATGCGATATCATATACTTAATTTAAATAGACACAGGTTTTTTAACGTTCACAGAGTTTTTAAACATCACAAAGTAGATTCAAGAAAACAAAAGAGAAAAGTCTGAACAACGAACCAAGTTTTTTCAGTAGTATGTATATATATATAATAAAATATTAATATTAATATATCTTCACCACCTCTAATCCAATTAAAAGAAATAGGGGCAACGTGAGATGCGATCAGTTGGATTTAACAAGTATAATATTTCTTCTAATGCGATAACAATGATTTACATAAGTTCCAAATGTGTAGCTTGCGAAATTGCGAATAGTAGTATAGAATCTTCGAGGGTGAAAGTCTTTCAGTTTTATACAGTGGTGAACAAGTCTATATAAAGTGAGAATTTGAAAAATGTTCAAGAATAATTTATACTGTTTGGACAGGTACGATATGTTTCCGAGTTTCAATCTTGTTCGTGTCAAGAAGAAAAATTAAAACACAATTTTCATAGGAAATTCAGTTTTTTTTCTACTGGAAAAAATTTATAGGACCAATTCAGGTTGTTGCAGATAAGCTTACTATATTTTGAAAAATCACTTGACTAATGATACCTGAGCTTACCAATATTAATTAAATGAATAACGCATGCAGAATCTGAATTGTGTGTATACTAATCTACTTTAGAGCACTATAATCTCACTACTAGTTTCGAATCGAAACCAAATATTATGCATTTTCAAATATATATGTTTTTAAAACGTAAGTTAAACACTAATATATATGACTATAACAAAAATTGACTACATCACAAAATTAACTTGAACTATACAAATAGAGCTGGACTCTTGAGAAAACCGACAGTGAATACATTTTGTTCAAACGTTTAGCTTTCAAAGTATACATGGAGTAATAACAAGGACACCTCACTCTTATTTCACGCAGATATTAAACATATTTTGTATACACATAGAGTAAACATCAATGTCCAGGTTATCGTAAGTTCACTCGTCGCATTTGAGTTTGTCTAATCCACCCCTTCATCCGCAGCTTCAGCGGCTGCCAACATTTCATGAAAGTTGAATGGAGTAAATGCATATCCTGCTCCAGCGTAAAATTTGCTTTGGAATTCCACCCTGAAAGAAAAGGAACAAGTATTATGATTAAGTATTATGCTTGGTTGTTCCTGAGTATGGCAAAAATATGTAGTTAACTCAAGATTCAAATTGTAGTATATGCTCACCAGTGAAGACGAAGAGTGTGCAAAAATGCACTGAGACCTTCCATAAGTACGAGAATGCTCACAGTGAGAATGGCCCATGCTCCAAAAATGAAGAATAAAATGACGGCCCCATAGTACTCTTTTTGTGCTAGGCCAATTCTCATCACCATACTCCACAACACCTCGGCCAATTCTGAAAACGAAATAATAAAAATTAGCTATAGATTAGTATATGAAACTGATATTATATATAAGTTTTGAGGGCATAAAGACTGTACTTACGCGCATGAGCCAAACTCAAAGCCCAGAGTCGAAGGTAACTAGCCGTGTGGCTGACAGACCCCAGAACATACTCAATAGTATGGATTCCTTGATGAATGAAAATTTCACTCATCTCAAACTCCTCCCCATCGCCCCCATGACCACCACCTCCACCCGAGCTGTGAGCTACAGGCGCTGCATTATTTCCATCTACAGGTGTAGGAAGTTCTGATGTTTCCCCGTCCAAATCCGACCCTAAATTGATTTTCGGGGCTCCAGCACCAAGCGCTCCTCCATTAGCAGCCATCTGCTTTTTATGCTGAGACTGGAGAACAAATGGTTTTATAAACAGCATCCATGGCACGCAAATGAGACCAATCACGACAAAGCACATCTGGAGTAACTTTTGTCCTTCGAACATGAACTCATTCGGCCCTTCCCCATATTTGAAAAGAACCATGTTGATGAATGTGATGAGAATGGAGGGAGCATGCTGCTCATCATATTCCTTCTCATCTCCAACCTTGTTGGCTCCATACCAAATCCACTTGTGGAACATGAGGATGCACAAGTACAAAAAGAGAAATATCATGAAGAGGAGTTGAGGAATGAACTCGCATAAAATGTTCACCGTTCGCCTGAAATAGACGTGATTCCAGAGAGAAAGCAGGACACCAAATAACATGTGGACTACCCCAAGAATTATACTGATTTTCATTTTGTAAGTGTTCAAAAAGTTGATTTTGTTGTCAGCTACTTGCCACACTGGATCTAAACCGAAGGGGTATGGTTTGTTTGTGTATCCATTCTTCGGATCCAACACGATATCTTTCTCGGTCTCGTGATGCATATAAATTTCGTGGTTGCTGTGGGTCCGGTTGTTTACAAACCACGCGGAACCAAATATGTTGAGTGATTTTGAAAACCAATCATTATATATTAGGCCCGTGTAGAAAGAGAACAAGCCCATGAGTAAGATGATGTAGCGTCCTCCAAAAAATATGTTCCAAATCTACACAAAACCATTTCATGCATAATTCTCATTATATGTATTTTACAACTTTTGAAGTTTTTTGATAGTTGAATTTGATCTCAAGTTCAATTCACCTCATTTTTGCTTTTCTTTTTTGCCAAAGAATTTTCACAAATGACCATCCAAGCTCCGAAACCAAGCATGATAAGAGCATGCCCAGCATCTCCGAACATGACAGCAAATAAGAAAGGGAATGTGATGATTGTGTATGGTGCTGGATTTACTTCCCGATAGGATGCTATCCCGTAAGCATCAATGAGGGCTTGGAAGCCTCGAGTGAATTTGTTTACTCTGTGGTAGGTCGGTGGCTCCTCGGTTGTTGCCATCCGATTCAAAATTGGGGGAACTGATGAACCCGCACGTTCCTACAACATTAAAAATAGTAATTTAAAACATTCCCGTTGGCAGGTAGAAAATTAGGGCTATGGCTAAAGTTGGTTTGATGCAAAAACTGTATAATTATTATTGAAAAGGATTCTACTCACAGTCCCTCTTCGAAGTGCCAACTGAATGTTATCAATATCAGCAACAGGAAGCCAGCATTCGGCAACCAAACATTTTTCGGTCACGTCCACATTGAAGCAGTTGAGCGTGTGATAAATGGCTTTAATCTTTCGTACTTTAATGAACCAAGTTTTGATATTTTTGGCCGCACTCACTAACACTCGGTGACGATGATCTTGTGTTTGACTCAAAACCTAGAGAGGAAATCAATTATTGAAATCTTTGAGCTTCCGGATCTAATCACAATATTATACATATATTTCTATCATTAAATTTTTGGACAAAGAAGTTTGTGTACCGTATTAAGATCTTCAATGCGAGTCATCACACCCATGCACATTTCCCTTCTTTCTGAAGGAGAGTCCGGACAAGGATACAAAGTAGCTCGAAAACCTTCACAAATCTTTTTCACTTTGGCCTTCAGTTGATCTCCTTGGAAGAAAATGATGAATACAGTCTTGTACACGCTGTCGCCCTACAAGTTTCAAGATGCCCCTTTATATTAAACTTAACGATTGGTTGTATTAGGATTTTTACAAAAATGACTTTTTCGTAAGTTACCGATGCAGGGTCTTCCAGAGGCGTCTCAATTTCAGCTTGACGCAAGAAAACATTTCCTCTACATGCTCTCCACAACATCCGCTCAAAAGATGGCAAGCGCTCTCGTAAAATTACTCCAGCGACAAAGCTATAAAACCCCGTAAACATACATTTAGAATGGTGGGCTCGCCTTTTCATGGTAATGTGTTAGGAAAAGTATTGTTAATTTATAACAATAACTTTGTTGATTGAATAAATTAGTCCAAAAAAGTTCATTAACTTTATAAGATTTACATTGTTGTGCGGCAAAAAAAAGAATTGTTCGTTCATCTAAACTGTCTTTCTTATATATTCACACCTGCTCATAAGTTTTTTCTTTTGTTATAAATTGATATTCTAACAGCAGGTCATTATTGTTTCCGATTAATTAAGACTATTTTGGTGCTACTGCTCACAGTTTTGATAGTAGTAGTGTTTGGGTTTTGGTTGCATCTTCAAAAACTAGACGAAGACCAAGTCCTATACTTTCCCAAGTCTGGTTTTCTCTCTTTAATTAAATTGAGTACTCACCCAAGCTGGGCCGGGGCATTGCCCGGTGCAATCCGTCCTGAGAAATTAGTCTCATCCAAATTTTGGTTAGAAGGTGGTGCAGCAGCCTGACCATCGCCATCACGCTTTTTTCAAGAGATATAAGCAGTACGTGAAAATTAAGTTATTGCCAATTTTCGTTAATTGAGCAGCTTTTTTTGTACTCTTTTCAGCTGCAAATTTGGGTTACACTACCGGCAACAGTTTTAATACTATATATGTGGCTTGCCAACGTTTAATTTTGGGTTATATATAGCTTTAATTACTAAATTCATTTTATAAGCTTGTCTGTTTAGACTTTTGTTCTTGGAGTTGATGAAGTATTTGGTCAGTAAGCTGAGCACCGCGTTTTTTTGGCACTTGCTATATTTAAGTTCGTTTTACTATTACTTTGTTGAACTAATATCGATTTCTAATAATTTCTAACCACCACCGGATTTAGATATACAAGATATCACTAGAATTATGCATAGAGAGCGACAGAAAACAAATAACATGGACATTGTATGAGACATGACACTCAACAGATCATAGAGAGAACAGATATAGATATAGATGATGACTGACGTGACATGAACAGACAGAGAGATGACATGAACCCCCTCACGGAAAGAAGAATACACTTTTTGAATGAAAGGTGTGTGAAATGGATACTCTATCAAACAATTTACTTTTAAAGATTTTACCCAAGTTTTGCAGACGTCGAAAGTCCTCGGCCCATCCCCTCTTCTGAAAGTAGACCCACATGCTCATCATCCGGAGTTGAAGGACTTATTTGTGCCACCGCTACTCCAGGAGCTCCTGCCACCACACCCATCTGAACACAATTCCCGAATTTTTATTCATCATGCATCACCACCATCAACGATCAACACCACCATACTGCTTTAGCATTTCTTCATCAAAAAAGGGACACAATGGCTTTTAGGTTTACAAGGTCCAAAACAGGGATAATTTTTTGCACGTGCAAATCCGACATGCAGTGTGACAACTGTGACAAGTGACAACTCGTCTAACAAACATTGATTTACATAGCGCATTCACTTCACTATGCACATGCATTGTACCGAACAACTCACATAAAATCGCTCATGCTACAAAATTCGTTCAAAACTAAACATAACTATTCTTTTCGAATCGCATACAATAACAACATATAACATTCTTCTCTCACTTATTGATATACATACTTTTATATGCATTGATTCATTTTCATATATCATCATGCGTTTGACATTTTTAAGATGCAAGGAAGATCTTGTTTCAGTCGCATTAAAGTAAGAGTTATATAGTAAAAAGCCACACTTATTGAAAGGAATAATATATCGGAAAAAATTGAGAATGAATCATTGTCAGTTAAGGGATTCATTCTAAGAATAAAGAGGAAATTTATAATATAATAAAAACACAAAAATCACAACTGGACAAAGGCAAACTGTTGGCAAAAACTACGTACGTTAATAGTTTTGTTCTGTTGTTAGAGATTTTCATTTTTCTCGCTCAAGTCAAACAAAGCAGCATTTTGTTGCACTAATAATATACTTTGGCTTTTGAAAACAACTAACTGAGTTACTACAAAAGGCTGGAGGGCGAGTATTATAAAACTATATAAAAAAGACTATAAAATATTTATATATGGGAAGCGTACATACCTCATCGAAGAAAACTTGTGTTTTACGCAAAATATGACGAAGCTCAGTCAAATCTAAAAAGTTTCGTTTGAGAGCTTCGTAGTTTTGGTTGACTTCACGGAGCTCACTCTCCAGTTTCTCAAACGTTGCCTGTAAATGTGTGATACTAGGTCAGTAAGTAAAAACAAATATAATAAGATAAATCAAGATATTTTTGATATTTTTAAAAGTGTCCACCTCAAGATCAATCATTTCTCTAGGTTGAGGTGCATCTGGATTTTCCCCAGTGTCCAACATTGGAATGGTGTCCTTCTTGATTTCTTTCTCAAGGTAGCGGAGCTTTCGCTCCATCTCATCACATCTTCGTACTTCATTTACAAACTTTCTTTGAAAAGCATTCACTCCAGGATTTAGCTGTAATTAATATACAGGCAAATTATTAAAACTCATAAGAATCACTATCATTTTGTATATCACAGAAATACACTTTCATTTATCTTTCAATCTTCTTACATCACGAAACTGGGCAAGGCCCAACTCCCCAAGTTCGCTGACACAACTATATGCAGCTTCTGACTGGAGGAAGAGTTGACACAAGGTCATCTCCTCGCTTTGAAATAAGGACGACGTCATTTTTTGTCCTTTTAAGCCTCTCTTTCAGGCTTTCCGAGTAATGTGTTACTTATGAAATTTTCTCCTCCAGACTCTAGATTTGCATTGAGGTTTACCTAAACAAGAAATCCAATTAATTTTTAGGAATTGCAATAAAGATGCAAATGTTTTAAATTGCTTGAGAAATTTGGTCTAATTGATCTTACCCCAAAAATATTTTCATCCAGTTTTTGCCACTCCAGAAACGCCTTTTATGTTCTGGTCCAAATAATCTTCTCACATGAGAAGATAAGTTAAGCTTTAATGTGATGAAGGAGACAACACCCAATTTAAACAACCATCGGCAACATAGTACTCGTGTCGAGTACTATAGTAAAACCATATAGGTAGAGATACTATTATTCCATTTCCTACATGAAGTTATAATACTTCTTGCGTGCATTAACTCACTATGGACTCATTAACGACAACCACCTATACTCAACAAGCAGGAGCACAAGGATGGATGGATGGCTTCTCAAAATGACTCTTACTCTTAAATGAAGTGCATCATCTACCATTCAATTTTGGTCGTCACTTCTCAAATAAAGATGCGATACAGATAAATAAACCTGGGATGGGATGGGATGAAAACTTAACTTGGTAAGCTATAGCTATACATAACATCATCATATCTTTAATACAAACTCTCTGTCCATGCATGCTTGTAGGCAAGCCCAAAATATGATAATGACTTTCGTCATTCGTGCACTGGCAACTGGCACTGTCACTCTCACATATTTAGCCAGCAAGTACAGCACATTTTGCACAAGACAACAATATCTCTAATCACGAGATTATAATATATGTTTGTCCTACATCATAATGGGAATGATATCCTTCCCATAATCCATAAACGATTCTATATTTTTTCCATACAATGTGTAATCATAAAGTTATATCCTTTTCCTTATACTCTGTTTGTCTCTTTTTTATTTGGATAAAATGGGGGACTGCTGCTGCTGAGTGATATTACAAAAGTGTGAATGAATAAAATAACGTTATAATTTGACTGTGTTAGCAGATATTATTATTCCATGACTGCTGCATTACAGCCAAAAAAAGATGGATAATGGATATGAGGATAATAATGATACTTTAGCCTTTTAGCCGTAGTACTACCACACGCACAGTAAAAAGTCAATCATCACAAGAGGAGCTGCTGAAAGACCAGAGCTATATGGCTAACTGCAGTAAATAAGTTGAATGTCACAGAAAAATAAGGTACACAAGTTTGTAGGTACGTAGTACATCACTCAAGTCATAAGTACGTTAGTCATCGTACAATATTGAACATGAAGAGCAGAAAAAGTTGCCAGCTGCTGAATTTCATAAAAGTCAACATATTCTGCTCTTCGGGGAAGACTGCCTTTATATAGTTGAAGTGAAGGTATGTGTAGATGATGGTGATATTGAGTCAAAGAGAAACTATATTCAACAGCCTTCAAGAATAAGAGAAGGGATATCGTCCGCTGTTGTGTATACACTTTGTTGTATACTAACATTTGTACATTACATTTCTCCGGTGATGATCATGATGAGAAATAGAATGATGGCAGTGGTTGGTTGAATACTAAAATGTCTTCAACGTATTAACATCTCATAGTATAGGCAAGAAGTCTTCAAGCAGTCTGAATTGTTTTGCACTGCATACATATGAATGAACATTGTTGATATCTCGCTTGCCAAGGAGGGATAACTTATGCATAGACACAATGACTCTGGCTGATGTGAAAGAGTTGAACTAACGAAGTAAGTTGAAGTTATAAAGAAATTATGAATTACACATTACCCCATCGCATCTTTTCCTTCCTTTGTGTTTGTCTTACAAACTTCTTAACTTCTTACTATGCTCTTGTTTCGAAAGAATGAGATATAGAGGGGCTATAGTATAATACTTATAATGCAGAGTGCCTTTGTTGGATTCTACTAAATTAAACATGAACCCTTTTTTGTTGCATTTTCCTAAGTAAACATCCAAATTCTGCTGTGCAAAATCATGTTGGAGCTAGAATGATGAAGTCATACGTAATTCATAAGTTTCGGTAGCAGCATACAATTTGACAATATTTTATGACAAGGAAATTTTCGGTGAAAGTCCAAAATAATTTTTTGCGTGGGCATCCCATTTCATATGCTGGGTTGAATCGAGTATTACCCTGGGGAATTTAAGACTAAGGGCCTACAACTAACCTACTAGTATACCTACTTGCTTGACTGAAGAAAGGAATCAAAATAGGAACTGGAAAAAACTGTTCCATTTTGGAAACAACTCGCTATACAGATAATAGATCTAGAGATCTGGAATGAGACGGGAGTTGAGCTGGAGACGTCATTACCTTCAAATTACATACAAACAAACACCAAACTGGAAATAAGTCCATCTGTCGAACCATATGCTTCCAAACTAAAGAAATTCGTAGCATATGGGAATGGGATACTATAAAACTCATTTGGACAATTCCACAGGGGCTTCTTGGAAATTGCCAATTAGAGAGCGTATGGTGGAAAATGGGAACGGGATCGGGAAAGAAATCTTTTTGAAAACAGGAAACAGTTTATCCAATCTTTCATGGGTGATAGTGATAGGAGATCTTACATCGATGCAACCTAATATTATCCATTTCCAGCTTCCCAGCGAGAGAGTAAATATAGAAGGAACTAAAGACAAAAGCTGAGCGAATACTTGCTCTTCTTAGTCTTCTTGTTTCCCATTGAAAAAGGAAGTCCGGAAACTCTCCTGAAGTGAATTAATTTGCTGAGCTGCTGACCAGTTCATTCCTATGAATATTCTTGAATCTTGAGTAAAAGCTTAGTAGGAATACTAGGAATGTGCATTCGATGATTAAACAAATTTGAACAAAGCTTGAAACACTAAATGTATTTTCCCCTTGCATTTACTTATCAATGATTGGTGACATGATGCTTGTGAAGGCATTCTCCTTCCATTTACCTTACTTCCTAAGAATTCCAGCTTCCACCGTTTCTCATTTTACTCTTCGGAATCACATCAAAGTTAAAGTATGGTCATTGTCCATTTTACCCCAAAACAAGCCCCTGTTTCATGCGGTATCCGTACGTTATTGCATACAGAATAGCACGTACTTGTGTATTCACAAGAAGAAAGACCACAGGAGATTTTATCCGCGAGTTTGTGTACATTTTTTCTTACACACAAAACACCGCTTTAACTTCAAGCAATAATGTTTGGAAATTGAAGCTATTTTTTTCAGGATTAAGCTCAAATTGTAATTTTAGTGCATTTTTCATATCGATTGTGATCATATCATAGCAGTACTTTTTAATTGTAATTTTAGGTTTATTAATTGTTCTTAAGAAACATAGTTTTTTTAAATCATTTGTCAGGAGTTGGGAATACTAAGGGACAATTGGAACATGTTCACCTCTACCCCATACCCCCAGGAAGGGGGAGGTGGTTTAGGCGTCAGACGGAGTAGCTCAGGTGGTCGAAAAAGTTTTGCTTTTCCCCTTCAACAAGTGTTTGAAGATACCAAATCCATGCTTGCAAGTCAACGGAGATCTGTATATGAGCATGAGCAGTCAGTATTCGAAAAAACATTTCAAGAAAGATCCAAGACTCGACTCACAATCCCATCGGTTGAAGAAGAGGAAGATCTTATTGAAGGTAACGAGAAGAGTAGATACGAAATACGAATACGAGTTTAAGGTTTGAAGCGATATGAAGTTTTAATTTTGAAATTGTATACTTGTTTGATTTTTAAGCAATGGTAGCCTTACATCATGGCTTTGGGTGGACAATCCAAGTGATGACGGAAAGAGCTCAAATATTTGAGGTTATCGTGAAATGGATGGATGATATTCAGAAAGCCCTTCAACAACAGAAAAATAGTGAAACTGATCTCTCAGATGCCAACTTTCGCAAGGTATGTTTTAAAAAGTGAAAAGGTTAGTATAAATCGATGGTGCGAATTTTAATTTTAGAAATTGTGTTTTGTACGTTTCAGCTTCAAGATCTCCTTCAAAAAGAGTATGAAACGTGGGACCTGATAACGAAACTGTACTTTGAGAGGTTGTATGATGATGGAACTGCAAAGGATGTGCCATTTAATGAAACAATCAAAGACCGATTCCATGTCAATGAGGAGCCATATATTCATTCTATTTTGGAGGCAGACTCTTCATTGAGAGAGGTAAGAAATATGTCAATGGTCAGGTCAATGACAATAACAAATGAATTCATAAGTGCAAATAAAGGAGGCAAAATTCTTAATATGAGGCGTTCACTTTTATTTTGATAGATGTATACCATCATGTCATGGTTAGAATCTAGCTACACGAAGGTTGGGGCGCCCGATCTCAATGAGAAAAATTTCATTTGGGAGCAAACTTTGGAAACAATAAGAAGGGACAGAATGGTTCAAAAACCTTCGAGTAAAGCAATTGTTACACATGTTGACCCTGATGCTCCTACTAGGGAAGGAAAACAGTTGCACCCTTTGGATGATGTACGAAATTACAAAAAAAAAACGAATTCAGAAATCTTTATAATTCGCATTTGTGCTTTAAATTGGAAATTTACATTTGTTGCTTTATTCATCAGGAAGAGAACATTAAGGTGCTAAGAGGCACGTTCTACTACTTAAGAACAGGGAATAATGAGCAAGCAATAAGTTACCTATACAAATCTGGTGACCGCGTGAAAGCAGCCGCATTAACTGGTTACCAGTTAACATGCATGGTTAAGGAGAATCCTGAAACAGGAGAGCAAGTCCCTCTTGGAAAGGACACAGGACTTGGGATGATGGAGACTGATTCAGAACCTGCAACTGAATACTTACCCAACGCTAACAGGCAAGCTAAACCAAATCCCAAGTTTGAGATTAGAGGAAATCCGAAGCGAGACCTGTGGAAACTTATCTCATGGAAAGTTTGTGAGGCAAAAAAGTTAACAAAGTACGACGGAGCAATTATTGGATCTTTATGCGGACATCGTCAAGCTATTTTGAATGTTTCCCATACTTGGGAAGACAAAGTGAGTTATTTCTACCTTGTTTTATCATACGGTAATTATAGCAGTCGGCTCAGCTAACGATTTTTAATCAATAATTATTTTTGTAGTTGTGGGCATTTTTGAGAGCTTCCACTGATACCATACTGGAGACACGTTTAAGAAATGCATCCGTTCCAAATGTCCGTAAAAGTCTTCCTGATGAATATTGGTCCCAGGCTTTGTCCGTCGCTGAATGTATTGAAAAAGTAGACGCAATGACTACCCCTGAACCAGAGAATTCTTCGGAGCGACTCATGCAAGTAATTCAAAAGTGTGTGATGGTTGACAAAATGGAAGATTTTATTTCCCAACTGCAAGAAGCTGGTCCAGCGATACTGTACGTTATTAATAAATTCTAAGGAAATTGGTGTTGTAATCATAATTTTTAATATTTAATTATACTCATTTTTTTATTGAAATTCTAGAGAGCTATATGACCACCCACTTCTGAATGGACATTTGACGCGATTTCTCACCCACTTATTGCTGTTTTTGGGTATCGTGGATTTGCCTTACTCACAAGCACTGATTGATATTTGTGTAGAAAAATACATTAGTGTAAGTACTAGACACTTAATTAAATATGTCCTGTACAACTAATGATTTCATATATCGAATACTCAGTTTGTTTTGTTCCTGATTACAGGTGCTCGTTGATGTGAATCAGTTTCAACAAATACCGTACTATATACAGAAACTTTCTGACGATCGAAAAATCCCTAACATTGTTCGTCATGTGAAAGTAGATAAACGGATATCACGCGATGAGATTGAAAGGTTTTTACAAAATGCTCAAAACAATGACTTGGACATTCTTGCCATTGGAGTAGCGGTTGTGGATAAAATGAAGGATGAACAAGATGACTTTGCAGTGGATAATCTGGAATGGATTAGTTGTTGCTACTGTATAGTAGAAAATTCTCCAGGGGTCATGTATGAGTATCTCAAATATACAATATGGATTTCAAGGAAATATTTGACGCTCGGGAATGTAGATAAAGTTCAACAACTTATTGGACAGGTATGCATTTATCTAAAACTAGCTAATTAACTAAAATAACATTAACATTCATTTTTAATCGAGTTGAGTTAATCTGTTTTGTACATTCTTATTCCTTTTGTTAGTTAAGCCCAGAAAATGTTATGGAAGTTACTGAGATCTCTGAAACTTTACAAAACACACTTATTCGTGAATACGCTTGTTACAAATTGTACTTGGTATGTTTCCATTTGCACATTTTTTTTAAAGATTTATTTTTGTAATTAATTATTCCTTTCAAAACTAGTAAAACAAATATTTTTCCTTGACAGGCTGCTGAAGATGCCCTCGCTCTATGGAAGACAGCACTTAGTCAGAGACCAGTAATCGATGAATATGTTCTTCCAGCAAATGCAACAATGGCTGATAAAACTGTTTTCGAGAAGAGGAAAAAGGAATTAGAACTTATCGAGTTGAAGTGGCGACGTGCAGTAGAGTTCCATTTGGAAAAAGCTATAGATCAATTTCTTGAAATTTTAAAGTTTCCATCAGGATGGTTACGGGAATGCTACGATCCAACGGATGAGGATGAAACTATTCATGTGGGTGCTGTTCGACGCATTATCATACGAAAGGTGATTTTAATTGAAATTGTGGTATAATCATATATTTGATCTTAACTTTAAGTTTCTAAAGCTAAATTTACTTTCTTTTGTAGGTTGTTCACATTCTTCTCCGTCTAGTTCAAGACAAAAATGATAACCGAACTATGCGAGATTTCGTATCCGTAATTTGTGATGAGGAACGAAATATTTTATGTGAGCTCTCACCTTCAGAAATAGGAAACATTTTCAAAATTGTGGAGCAGTTTACTAGAAGCAAAGTGGAGAACATAATGTTTCTTCCCAAATAAGTTGCTGTGTACAGTTACCATTAAAAGTTCAGGATATTTTATTACAACAATAAAGCCATACTTTTTTGTAATTCGCTTAAAACATTTTTGTAAGAATGTCAAATAAATGATACTGGTCTATACCTACTCATATAGTTTATTTACAGTAATTTAATACTTAATGGACCTTCCAAATGTGAAAAATTTACAATACAATGTCGAATAAATTAAACCGTCCAGCGGTTTTCTTAAGCGTATATTACATAAACTTTCAATTCAATTTGTACTTTTGACTTTAATCATCGTTCATAGCGTAGTTCCATTGATCTCCAAACTTATCCCTAAATCGTTTATGACTTATAGAGTCCATTGTTGACGCCACGCGTTTCAAAGATGCCCTACGGTTTGAAATATAAAATAAATTATTAATGGAATTATCGTGCAATTCTTAAATACATATATTATTACTGCGTTACAGCTCTTACTTATTCAAAATCTTTTTTTCAAGTCTTGAGCGAGGAGTATTTTTCTTCTTGTCTACGTCGGTCAGACCTGGATACTGATCAGAAAATGCCTGTTTTTTCTTTCCTCTTTTAGGTGGCCTAATCGTAAGATCCATTCCCGTTTGTGTCTATAGATATACATACATACAAGAATTATTCTTTGCATTGCAATAACAGGACCAAGAGATCACTCAATCAACTTTTGTCCCAGTTAACCTCAATATCTTTCAAAAATTCAGGGTCCTGCCAATCTGGAGGCTTCTCGGCGTCTGCTTTAGCCTTTTCAGCCTCCAATTCTTCAATGTCTTCAGGTTTCACTGGGCTCCCCACTTCATCTCTTGCAATGATTTTACCGTGCAATGGACACTGAACCAACACGTAATAATATTTTGTTAATATTTTATGCTCAGTTTACTACAAACTATGATCATCCCTGATTATCTTACGATAAAACCTTATATCTATCACGGCGAGGGCACAGTTTCCCACTGGGTAGCGGAGCTCTACAACTCCACTTTACGGGTTCAAACTTTCCAGTAAATTCGATAACCCTGGTCCGTAGTGAAGCAATTCCATTCGGATCCTCAAAGACTTCCCCGGCTCTGTCTTGAGAAGGTGTCCAAAATTTATGGCCATCCGTCTCCACTCTGTTGAATCAAAAGCAACGAAAACTAAGCCTTCTTGTTTTCTGGTAGTACAAAACGAGAGTTTAATTAAAACCTAGACCTTACATTTCTATTGAAGGTGCAGTCAACTTTTCATCTTCCCAGTGATACAAATCTACATCATAAGGAAGTTTAGGGGCACATTTCAACAATCGTTCTTTTCTGCTAGGACCAGGAACTGCGTCATCAATAACAGACTGCTTCTGTTTATTTGTACAAGAGGAAGTGCTTTTGATTGTCGTCGTTGTCGAAGTTGTTTTAGACTGCTTTGCTTTTAACTTTGCAAGAGTTGCAGACAGAGTGGCTGGATCCTTAAAAGATAGTTAAATAATTAATGGCTGGCTAAACTCTGAAGTTATTATGTGTTACAAATTACAAAATCATTCGTTTATAATCATACCTTGGCGTCTTCCTCGTTTTCATTCCAAGGTCTCCAAGACACGTCTTTAGTTTGAGTACCTGAGCCATCAGGAACTTTTAGAGTGGAATTGGATTTATGTACTGAAGGAACGACTACCGGAGGGGCTTCAACTGCTTCTTCATAACCTTCTTTATCAGGAACCTCTTCAAAATCGGAGTCGCTGTCTTCTTCTGAAAATCAATATTAGCTATAGTCATCATTCATCATAATAAACGAATGCTAACTATTTGAAAGTTTCCAGCCATATAAACAAAGTGGAATTGTGCTATTGCTTTCGTACCACTTTCTGATTCATTTCGGTGTTCAACAAGCTTCAAATCTTCAAAACGCTTCATTTCGTCCTCCACAAGACTTTTCAAATCCATTATTTTTCTAAATAATCTTTCATCATCTACAAAAGCAAATGTAAAAACATCAAATTATTTCAAAAGCCTAAAATAAAGTTAAGACAATTTTTAATTTTTATCTTCTTTATGCCTTACCTGATTTAGAAGCGACTTGAATCCATTTTTTAATTGATGGCAAATATCCATTCTTGAGCTCTTGATAATGGTCCTTCAAGGTATCAACAACGGCTGCGTTATCTTCGGTAATACGTATTTGATGGGGTTCATTAGGAAGTTGAATGGATATAACTGTTCTTGGATCAACTATTCCATGCTCACGAAGGTTAACAGGTGTATCTTGCAGCAGGGAGTCGTTTTCATCTGAATTATTATTATGCCCTTGGTCTTGGAACAAGTCATTAGGTTTCGGGACAAGTAAAGAAAAACAGTTATTCATTTCCGTAATTATGCGAGACATCTCATCCACTTTCTCCTCCATTTCACATTTAATGCCATCAACTTTTTTCCCTACGAGCTTAGACTGTCGCTCCCTTTCCACCATATCCTTTTGCAACTCGAAAGCATTTCGTTTTAAAGCATCATCAAAATCAACCTACAGTTATAAAGAAAACAATTTAAGATTTTAGTCAAAGACCTTCATAAATTGTAGTCACTTTTAAGCTAGTCTTAAGCAGACAGCCAATGAACTTACCTTCAAATTATGTTTCAAAAAGTTGTAGCTTAAAGCTAGTCTCTTGTGAGCTCCTTGAAAATTTGAATACCATTTATGAATGGCTTGCAAAACTCGTTGTTTCAATTTTTTGGCAGCAGGGATGGGGGGAGGAAGTAGTTTTTCAGAATTGCTTTCCACGGTCAGCTCTAAGAATACATGAAAATCATCCAGCAAAAGCTCTCTAAAATATTCGGATTTTCTGTGTATACAACAAAGACAACAAGTCAGCATTATTAGCACCAGTCAAGTGAGTCAAGTCATGTATGTGGCGAATATTATTTTCTTGAAATTACGTAAACAACAAGTCCATAACCAGGAACGCCCCCAGACGAATTTCACTATGCTTTCTTTCCAACTGGTGAAAGAGCCTTTCCAGCGTGAATTTAAGGTACTCTTCAGATTGTCTAAAAAAAGAAACAATCGTAAACCTAACGAACAAATTCATTCCGGAAACATTCGTTTGCAAAATAATAGTATTTCTTAACCCTGCATTTGAAGCAAGTTCACGGAAGAGTTTCTTATCAACCACATCCTTTCCAGATGTGGATAACTGCTCCACCAGTCCCGTTATTGCTTTGCAAACACTGATGTCTAGCATTTTGCTAACGAGTGAGTGGTGACACCCAAGCGTTCAAACATCATCATAGGTCATCATCCATCATTAATCATCACCTATTATCCCGGTGGGGTGGTCAAGTTTAAACCACTGCACACAGCAAACTCGAAAGTCTTCTTATCACACAACTGCTAATTTATTTGAAAGCTGCAAACTGAGAAAAACTTTTTTTTTCCACGTTTCACCCTAAATTGCTTTCACCACCAGCGAATCAAATTTCATCTGCTGTGAAAAAAATGTGTGTTTCATGTGTTTGATTTGCTTGTTTTTACTTCTCTGTCAAAACGACAAACAGATGAAAACAAAACGTGCATTTGCGGATGGCGCATTTAGCCCCGACTCAGACACACATTGCGCCTCATTGGCTAAAGCGAGTTTTTCTCAGCTGCTTGCGGGAAACAAAGCCGAGCGCTTTTTCACATGCACTTCTCAACTAAGACACAAAATAAGACGTGAAGAGACAAGGATATATTTTGGTTAGGTACAAGTTGTTGTATACAGATACATTTTTTGGGTCTTTTACAACAAAATATCCTTTCCTTCTCCTTTGTCCTCTTGGTACACATAATATTTGTATCGGATCAGCTACTAATATTTTTCGCATTTGTTTGTGTGTTTTTTACCACTCCGTCCCTTTAATGGTTTAATAGTGCAATCAGTTTAATGGTACATTTTACTTTCTCACCATTTTCATAATTTTATACAGTAGAATTTACACTTATCAGTATCATTACACTTTTTCCGTTTTTTCTGCAGTTAACAGTTTTAGTTTTTTTAACTTTTGTACTGTCAACTTGATTGAACCTGTCCCACCTTGTGTTTTTCATCTGTTTGGTTCATCGTTTCTGACATTGAGTCTAGTTGTGTGGTAATGAGAAACAAGTAATTTCGTTACAAACAGTTTTCCAAAAAAGTATGTTGGATGGAACTTAAAACTTTAATCAATCAATCATAGCAATTAAGCATTTCGGGTCGTCATCTCTCGGTGCAGTTAGTCAACAGTCAAGTAAGTTTCACTTATCATGCATTGTACAGAAAGGTCATACGAAGGGAAAATTTTGATTGACACGTGTAAAGTTAAAAGTTTCATGGCAAACGAACGAGCCTAATAATAATATTTTGGTTGGTGTCAACAGGGTATAATTGGAAGGACGTAACACGTAACATTTATCGGTGCTCTACTACATTCGAAAGCTTATTCTAAGGAAAGGATTCTGACTTATCAGTTGTCAGTTTCAAGATTTGACCATGCGTGTAGTAATACCACAAATAGCATGGCACGCGAGGGATCCAGTTCTTACCTTGGATTTTGATCCAAATGGAAAGACGGAGGGGGGTTATTACCGTTTAATCAGTGGTGGAGCTGATAATCTGTTGTTGGTGAGAATTTATATCGTATTTATCTTTTTGTCATCGATTGCACTGTTGAATGTTGTGTTTTTTTAGAATGAGAACCAACCAAGATTACTGATTTGCATTTTTATCTTGTTCAACAGGTATGGCACCTGAAGAATCCCGACACCATCAAACCAGAGATCAAGTGTGTGTTGGAGCTGAAAAGACATCTGAAGGCTATTAATGTTTGCAGATTCAGTCCGTGCGGAAATTATATCGCTTCTGGCGATGACGGTAATAATAATGATAAATGGAAATATTTAGCTAATGCAGGGAATTGTCACCAGTGCGCTTTGCAATTATTATTGAAACATTTGATTCTTTTTGTCGCAGATTCCTACGTTTATATATGGAAAAATGAAGGGGTTAGTGACGACGAGGAAATTTGGAACGTGGATAAAATTCTACGCAGACACGTGGAGGATGTGTCAGATTTAAGTTGGTCCCCTGATAGCAATTTCTTAGTATCTGGCTCAGTTGATAACAGTGCGGTGTTGTGGGATATCAAAAAGGTAATTATTGGACGAATTGAACAATATTTAAGTTTAATTTCTTCTTCTCCTTTGGATGCTAATACTAAATATGTCTTGAATGTTACTTTAGGGGACTGCTGTTCACTTTTGGCCTGACCGTGAGCATACTGGATTTGTTCAAGGTGTAGCATACGACCCATTAGGAGAATTTTGTGCAACAATGTGCATCGATAGGTAAAAATTGTATTCTAACTAATTAAATCAAGTTGTAAAAGTACTAATTGCACCCTGTACCGTACTGTATAACCTAATGTTTTCCATTGATTGTAGAAATCTAAGATTTTTTAACAACAAAACTGGGAAGTTAATGCACAAGTCAGTCAAGTACCCACCGGCGTGGTTAGGAGGCATTGAGGATGAGGACGCCAAGGAAAATAAACCTGAACTTAGTGAACAACTTCAAGGTACCGAAAGGCCTGAAATCATCAAGAAACTAGTGTCCGAATCTGACCAAGTTGAAAGTAATGACGATAAAGATATGCCTTTAGCTGAAATTAACGGAATTGGCGACGAGGAAGTTAAACTGCCTCCTCCTCCTAAGAAACCGGTTACTACACTAAACAGATTGTTTCACGATGATACTCTGAAGACGTTTTGTCGAAGACTTAGTTGCTCACCACGAGGGGAACTACTGATGGTTCCAGGTGGCTTATTGCCACCTGTCGAGAAAAATAAAGAAGAATCATCCCAATCAAGGCATACTAGTCCTGTGGATGACGAAGATTCAAAGGATAGAGTAATCAAAAGAGCTGATCCCGATCAAAACAATGCTGTGATCATTTTCTGTAGAAATTCGTGGACAAATCCATGTGCTATCATTCCAACTGGATTGTCTTACTCGATTGCTGCAAGATTCAGTACAGTGTACTACACACGAGAAAGAGAACCGTATGAATATGGTAAGTGTTAATTCATCCTAAAGCTAATTAAAAATTCATAGTGACTTCCCCAAGCCGAGACTAATTTTTGTATAATCGTGTAATGCAATGTGTACCTAACTTTTCTTACAGACGAAGCATTCATAAATTCAACGAAAAAGTCTGAGAGAACCGTTTCCTGTATTGGAAGATTAAAACCACCAAAGAAGGACACGCCGGCGGTTCTGGATATGCCGTACCGTCTTGTGTATGCAGTAGCTACGAACGACTCCATTTTGATTGGGGATACTGCGTCTGTGGAACCTTTGGCTTGTATCAAAAACATTCATTGTACCAGAATGACTGATATAGCGTGGTCACCTGATGGTCTTGTATTGGTCGCTTCGTCTACGGATGGATATTGTTCCCTGTTGACTTTCGAAAAAGGAGAGCTTGGTACTGAGTTCACAGTTCAACAACCCGAGGAATTTCCTACTTTAACTCCTACATGCTTCCCAATTGCACCACCAGAACCCAAACCGGTACCAGTGAAAAAGAAAGATAAAGAAGTTAAGGAACCGAAGGAGCCGAAAGAGAAAAAGGAACCAAAGGAGAAAAAAGAACCTAAGGAGAAAAAGGCGAAGAAAGAGAAAGTAGAAAATGAGCCTGGAACTTCTGCTGAAGAAAAGGAAACTAAGAAGAATAAGCCTCTAACCATCGTTAAAATGATAAGTAATATGAATGCAAGTCCTGCATCTCCCTCCACAAAATCAGCAGCGATTCCTACGCCAACTACACCATTGGGTGAAACAATCAAGCCAGCGGCTGAAACTACTACTCCAACTGTTGTGACCCCAAAGCCTACCTTTTTAGATTCGTGGGTGAAAAAGACTCCTAAATCTTCCACGTCTGAACCAAAACCACCTCGTCGGATTAAGCTGACAACCGTATCTTCCACGAATGATGCTTCATCGACGAAAACAACCAGTGAAACAGCAGCTGGTAGCAACGGAGTTTCAGAAGTGGCTTCTTCGTCTCCTAAAGTAGTTTCGGCTAAACACCCTCGAAGAATTGAGCTGATAACGTTGGATGATAGCAAGCCGAAGCCTCCCGCTACTTCAGTGGTAAGCAGAAATTCATTGATATACCATACTTAATTTACAATTAGTTAATTCGTACATGTACAACAAAATGTCAGTATTAATGCAAGATTCATGATGTTATTAATGATTTTTTTTTTGATTTTTTTTAGAATGTCCCTGAAGAGAAATCTGCAAAGTCTGTGAAAGCTGTTTCTGAAAATGGGAATTCGACGTGTCAGAATCCGGCTCAGGCTGCGAAATCTAATGGAATTAGTTCACCAGGCCAGGCACAAAATGTGAAGGGACCACGACGCATCACGCCTATACTTGTCGGTGCCACTGAAAAGAAAGATAACGCGACGAAACCAAATAAATCTATTGCAAGTCCTAGCTCTCAAGGTTCTCAAGAAGAAAATCCTAAAAAATCAAATGCCAGCAGTAGCAGCAACGGAACCTGTGAAAATCAAGAGCCTATGGATTGTAATAATACTGAAAAGTCAGCAAGTGTTACTCTCGACTCAGAGCCTCCAGTATTGGTAAATAACATTTAGATTTTTTAGTAGTAGCTATTTAGATAAGAATTGATTTGTATTTTAAAGTAAGTAAGAGTTGCATGAACAGCCGACAGCCGTATTCGTTTGATTTATATTCACATTATCAAAGTATTTATTAGTATAGATAGCACATAGTACATTGGGAACGAAACTATCATGCCATGTTCCATGTATGTAGATTAGATGAACCGTCATTATTTGCACGAATGACTATTATTACTGCAGTCGTAAGTGTTAACTTTAGATACTTGATAGTTAAGGGATAGACAAAGAAAGAGAGGTAGGGTGAATGGTACTTTATTCCGGTGTAAATTATTGTGACCAGTTTCCGCGTGAATATCCAGTAATAAAGTCAAATGTATTTCATAATAAAATATTTTTGTTGGCGTGCTCAAATTTTTGTGTTCAGGGCACTTCTCAGAGCTTTTGGGCATGGTCGTTATGAAATGAACTGCAACCACTTATAAAGTTGGCATTGGTAGCATATTCTAATTTACTTACACTTGACTTGACCTTGAGATAGAAAACTTGTTTGTGGTTTAGTGTACGTGCGTGCATGAATAATTTTTGTGTATCACAAGTCGAAGCATTGCATTTTCGCAGAAGTAATATAGCAAGCCTCTCTGATGGTATAATATAATAGTTTATTCTAAACAAAATAAAATCCATTTAGAATTTAAACAAACTCAAATGCTTTGTAATCAGTTTTTACTCTGTCGCTCAGTCACTCCGTTAGATAGAACAGGTCGTTAGTTAGATTTTAAGGGATGGGGAATGCGAGATTTTTTTTTTAAATTAATATAATAAAGCTATACATATTGTCTGTTCTTCAAATTGAGAAATGGAGCTGGTTCGCCTTCTTGTGTTGTTGCTACTCCAGGCTAGTGTAATTCAGTCAGCACGCATCTGTGTATACTCTGTGATAGCTTTTAGAAATCATCGTTCAGGATATGATTCTTTGCTTGAAGAATTAACAGCCAAAGGCCATAATGTTACGTTGTTTTCTACTTTGCCTTTGTCTGAGAACGGGCTATCTAATGTTCAACATTTTCGTCCAAAGCCTGTGGTTGATTATATTGAAGCCTTTTTTAAAGGAATTTCTCCGCTTGAATGGAGATCAAAAGGGAAGCAACATGTCATTTGGGATATGCTGCCTATTCTGGGCATTGACATTTGCAACATTGTGCTGGGAAACAAAGAGACGCAAGAATGGCTGAGAACGGCTCAGTTTGACTTGTTCATAGTCGATTCCTTATGGAATGAATGTGGAATTGGGTTGGCTCATGTATTTCGAGCAAAGCATGTTATTTCCAACTTTAACAATAATCTTTTACTTTGGAATCCCGATGATTTTGGTTCGGTTTGGGAAACGTCATGGATTCCTGATCCACAGTATGATACTACCTTCCCCGTCAGTTTTACGAAACGACTTCGTGGGGTGCTACGGACTATTCGATGGAATATTTATAGATCCGCTTTCTCGTATTACCAAATGGGGAAATTGTTTCGAAAGCATTTAAAAATTCATGATTTTCCTCAATTTCACGAGCTTCAGCAAAATACCAGTTTGGTTTTAGTTAATAGCCATTTTTCAGAGGAGTATGCGCGTTCTATACCACCTATGGTTGTCCCTGTAGGAGGGGTTCATATTAAGGAGAATGGCAGATTGAATTCGGATAAGGTCAAAAATATCAAATGATTACTAAAGTTTTAAATCCAACGTGCATTATATTAGCAAATTTAATCAATGCTTCAATTTATTACCTGTTTACATAGAAAATGGAAAAGTTTCTGATTGATTCAGCACAAGGATTTATTTTAGTCAACATTGGATGCACGTCAGATACAGCACGCAATCTTTCCATTGACACTTGGCGAAAGATTTTAAAGTCGCTGCGTGCGAGTAGCTTCATCAAATTTATATTTATGTTGGAATCTTCATTTCACGTTGAAAGGGACGATAAGCTGTTTTCTGACTCTAGCAATGTATTGTTTGTGAAGGAATGCCTTTCTGCGACAAGTCCATTGTTAGGTCAGTATTCCGAGACTTGTAAATTCATTCACACTTTCCAGTTATAATGCAACAAGGCAAGGATGCTTTACCTAAGATTTCAATCAAATAATTATTATGAATTCATGTAGCTCATCCAAACATCAAGGGTCTGATAACACACGGGGACGTGTTAGATGTTCACGAGGCAATTTATTATGCGGTACCTTTAATTGTACTTCCAGTCGTGTTTGATCAGGACAGTAACGCTGAAAGAATTAGTCGATTAGGCCGTGGCATTCGAATGGAAATCTTATCGTTGGTTGAAGAGGATCTCACTGTGGCCATAAACCAATTAATTACTAATAATAAGTTAGACTCTAATTTAGCTGTATAACAATAATCTCTTGTTACGTTTCAACTATCAAATTATATGAAAATGCTAACCATTTCTGATTTTGCCTTTGTTGCAGATATAAGACTAACATGAAGAAAGCGTCCACACAATTCCGAGATCGTCAAGTAAAACCTTTAGAAACTGCCGTCTGGTGGATCGAATATGTTCTGAGAAGTTCGGATCTGTCAGCGTTAAAACCGTTGGGAATTTATCAACCGTGGTATTTACGCCGCTCTTTAGACGTGTGGCTTCTTATTTTTTGTATTACATTTCCAATTTTTATCATTTTACTTGTAGCAGTAGCTGTACTATTTAAGACTCATTCCAAATCTAAACTTTTCGGTAAGGCAGGTACGAAACATGATTAAGTTGAACAGTATGGAAATCGATTTTGTAATTTGTGTAATTATTACACTAAGATAAATGTTTTATGGGGTACATCGTATAATATCTAATCAATTGAAAAGTATAGACTCTTAATGTCCCATGCTGGTTGGACTTTCCGTTTCTTGAGTAAATGTTAAATGATAAAATCATAATTATTTATAACTTTGGCAATTTTTGGTATTTCTAGTCTTGCAAGTTTATTGTAAGACATACGAAACATGACTGACAATTGATATTTCTACCTGATTCGAATTTCATACCGGTAGTAGTTGTATTGATAAAAAAGATTTTAAATTGTTCATTTGATGGCGAGTTTAAAAATTAACCTTATTTACCCATGTAAAATCACATGGGTAAATTCTTTTGTATTAAACTAATTTGTGTAAAACATTGTAAATATTATTAACTTGTACAAATATTTGTTCAGTCGCATGATGCGTAAAGGTTTTAACAAAAAAAACAGCACAAAATCTCAAAATAATCAAATTAATTTGTCTCTGAAAGCTTAAATATATGTAAGTTTTTTAAGATTAAATGAGGAATCTGCTGTCAATTAATGTCTTTCGAGCAAGATTTCTTTTTCCTAGAAAGTTTCGCAAAGATTTGATCACCTATAAATTGAAAAATTGAAATAAAAAGTGGTTTACATGCTGTACAAATCTAATACTTTTCATTGTTTGACTTTGTATATTAATTTTACTCACCAAGTCAATAAGAAACGTTACTATTCCAGCCAGTACAAAATTATGAGATACGATATCCACGAAAATGAATGTGTACAAGTTGAACATGAACAAAGTACGCTCATTGCCATAAAACAGAACTGAATCAAAGCTGTGTCCATTGTCTATTTTCATTTAAGTAGAGCAAAGAGATTATATAAGTTTTGTACGTACGTATTAATCTCCCTATAAATCATCCTTTTAGTATAAAACAATATTTAGCTACCTGTGTAGAAAACTGCTCTATCACTTCCAACTTCACTGAATTCCATATCAAACGTTGTTTCAAAGAAGGACTTATCCTTCACATCATAATCCAAATCGCTTAGAGCGTGCTCGAGAAAGGCAGTCAGAAATCGGTTCATTGAATGATAAGCATGAATACTTAAATTGAGCATATTCGCTGTAGGTTTATTTGCACTTCCAAGTGATACTTTAGATGCTGTGATGGAAAGTTGTCTTCCACGGCCCAAAAACGGTGTTGCTGAGCTTGAAGTCTACATAGCATAACAAGAATACGATAAGTGTCTTTCCGTCTGAAGTATACACTTAGACATACAATATATAAATATGATTTACCAACATAGATTACGTACCGCATACAATGGTTGAAGGACTTGATTATAAACATTTCTAAAAGTATTTGGGACGCATATGAGAAATGTTTGCTGATCAGTCTGAGGTAGTAGCCCTCGACGACTACACAAGTCTTCTTCCTCACGATTCAACTGCTCAATCATAGTTTGCATGTCTGTGTCAGCAAATCCATGGACGGATCTATAATGCAATGTATTGTAAAGAAATGTGTAAAAAGCGGAATATAGTTATACATTGGTTTGGTTAAAACAAAAGATTACCGTCCATGGATGTAATATCCATGCTGTTTAGCTGCTAAAATGAACACACTGATATTTCCTAAAGTGCATAGGTCTACAAAGTCTTGGATTTCATCCTCGACAAATCTCTCGTAGAATCCAATGCGGTAGAGCCACTACGAAAACGGGAGAAATTGTTAATTTCTCGTATTTTAATAATTAAAGCGAAGAAAATATTTAATGACAACCTGACAGATTCCGATGATTCCAAATACCAAAGTTGCTACTGCGAATCTAGCCGACGTGGAAAATGGAATATGCTCTGCTTCCGGTCCCGGACTTAGACTACTATTAGGCCAATACAGCGCCCAATACTTAAACCCTATGACCTTCAAGGTCAAACCATCAAACACATAGCTTGTTAATATTTTTCAATATCATAAGTCGTATTTTACGTACTTTTGCATTAGTAGTATAAAATATTTCCAAACCTCAAGAAAAAATAATGACAATATGATCTGCGCTGGAATGTTAACTTTTCTTGAAGTCTGTATTTCATTCCATTCATTTGCAACAAAGTATGTCCTCCAAATGCTGACGCTCTCATTTTTATCATGATACATTCCTAATCCAATCTCAGACTTTGCTGTTGCTGACTCCCCACCTGCACCACGGCTACTTCTTTCATTGGGTGCCTGAATGGTACTTCTGGCTTTTGGTCTCTCCCAATCTATGAAGAAAATGTCGATATTGGATTGCCTGTAAAGCAGCTTCAAAATGTCAACTATCTAAAAGGTCCATAAAAAATCACACAATTGCATATCATTTATGACCACATAGTATACGTATGATATGATGAGTTTTCTACTTCGCCCCCAAGCTTACTTTCAGTGAAAATGCAGAAATGAGCAAATCCCTGACAAGTCGTTCCTGTAACGGATCAGGGAGCATGACATGGACCACAGCTTGTTTTTTGAAGAAAACAAACCAATACAAAGCTGTTCCAAAGCACACAATGAAAAATGCATCTGCCAAGTGTCCACAAGAAGTAATGAAAAGGTTGAAAATTGTTTCAATGTCTACGTCAACTCGCCCATTTCTTCGATTCCAACTCCAAGTTTGGATTGCTGCCCATATCACTGCCAAGGCACTAATGACACCTACTGATATCTGCATGAACATGGAAAAATTAATTTAATTAAACTTTCTAAACAAACAATCCAATCCATAACCTAACCAATAATATCATCATACCTTTACATCCTCCAGGGATCTTGACATATCCATCATGTAGTTAACACTAAAATCAAAGTGAACTGGCTCATTTCTTAGAAATTCGTCCTTTGTCATGTCTTTGTATGTTAGTGTAATCAAAGGAACGTAGATTCTTCCAGGCTCCACACTGTTTTGTAACTGAATTCTGGGGTAATAAGTAACAATGGAAAAAAAACCTGGTTTATTTTCATGGACTTTATAAGAGATTTAATGTTTGAAGCGTTTTATAACGGTAATGTGTTCTCACCTAACATGCATCTCACTCACGTAACGAACATGGGATGGAGTACTGTTAGTATTTGAATCTTCAAAGCCTCCAATAGTGTCCACCATGAAAAAACGGCGTACTAGCTGCCACTGGTACTTATCGTCCATCTAACAAATCGTTAAATGTAAATACAATTACACACATAATAACGTTTTCATGAACTACTCAGAAAGTCTTCTACAGTTCATTTATTTACCGTATTCGTTTTGACCCCACTCCTTATAAAGTTGACAATTTTTACAGGAATGCTGTACAAATGTGTTTCCGAGTTGTATTCATCAAGAAAGCTGACATAGGGGTCTAGAAACGTCATCGGCTCTTTCTTATACTTTTCCCAGAGCTGTTGTATCCCCATTGAGCAGTGTGTTTTGTATGTAGAGCCAAACTTTCTACTGATCCCTTGCACCAACGGAGGATCCGAGCACGGAATACTTTCACTTAAATCCGATAAACCCAAAAACTTTCCCTCAAATGTAAACTTTGCTGTTGTGATATTGATATCGGATGCCCTACTTGAGAAATCCATGTTATACTTTTGTGGGATTGCAGTTGATTTGGAGAGTATAGCTGGAGCATCAATGTCTCTATAATACAATCGTGGGACGTATGGAGGTGGATGACTAACAACTCCTCCAAATGCCTTTCTGTACAAATCACAGGCATTAGACTCATATCCATAATTGTGCAAATTGAGGGTGCACAGGTTTGCAAGGATTTGGCAAGCCGTTTGATTTTGTTTGTCTTCCTTGCAAAGTAAATAGGAAAGCTGAAGATGTTGCTTGAAAATGTAGGATTCTGCCCGGTAGCGCTCATAGTCAATTTTGAAGGCGTTTTTGGTATCCAGGTTGATTCCAGAGTCACGTTCCTTCCGGTCTGGAATGGGAAAGCAGACGCCGTCAATTGTCTTGTGGTCACTTTCAGGACAAGTACATGTACCATTTCCAGTTTTATCATGGATGAAGGAGGGGTGACATGGGATGCAGGATCGAGAGTTGCTGGAGGGATGATAACCATCTGCACATTTTAGACAGAGAACCTTTTCCTTTGGGGTACCATCCAAGTTGTAAATGACTATGAATAACATAAAAATGAACTATGGGTTTAAATTTAATTGGTCTTGGTTTGATTAGCTATAAAATTCTACCTTCAATATGTCCTGAAGGACATGATTCACATCTTCCTGTTACACTATTGAATGTATTGAGATCTCCACATTGCAAGCAATGCTTTCCATCATATACCACCATTTTATCGGGACATTTGTCACATTTGTCTGTTAACTGCTTTCCAATAGGTGAATTGAGCTCTGATTCATTTACTTCCCGAAGTCTAGACGGACAAGGGCAAGCTGTGAACAGTAAAAAACATGCTTCATTTTGTATCTAACATGCTTAACGCTTGAAGGAAAACATTTCTCATTTTAATCCGTAACATTTAATTACAATCTGGTTGGTCATTTTGCTTCCATTGGCACTTGATACAACTTAGGAAAGACCACGAAAAGGTCACGTTTGAGGCAGGACTGCATCGATGGGGATCCTGAAAAATTAGCGAATCCCTTTCAACATTTTCAGCACTGATTGGGAGTACAATTTGATAAAGTACTGAAATGAACAGAATATGAAAGTAATCCACCTTCATTGTTGCGAACTTTAAGCTTGAAAAGTTTTCAAACTATTTTTCCTAACGTTCATTATAAACTTTATTCATAAAGTCTGAATAAAAGCATTATAACACCAATAACATGCCATGGCGTACTTCTACATTTTATGTGATATTGCATACATCAAAAGCACTCCAGATTCTGTTTGTTTGACAAAACGACCCTTGTGTCGTTCGGAGCAACGTTTACCCTACTTTTCGGAAGAGAGGCAGAAGAGCTTTCACGTGCTGCTGGTGCTTTCTCTACCACATCCACTCGCTCCACTCCAGTATTCCAGTCACCTGTCTTGTAATCATCCAGTAAAGTACCAAAGCCAAACTACTTAAATTGAGTGGAGCTTTAAACTTTTCAAACCAATTGCTTCACTTGAAGGGTAGGAGATAAGGTGCCCCTATCACCTTCAATCAAAGGTCGCATATTACCGTTCCAAGTTCCTTTGTATCAAGTTGCCCCATGCAATAATACAATCGCAATATACTCTTATAATGATGTCATTACATATTATCATTATCATGTCATATAAAAGCTTCATTTAAAAGTCTTCTTAATTGATCCTTGATTGATAATCATGAAAAAGATTGCGATTGTGATTTGTGTTATATGATGCTACTGTGGCTGTAAAGATCTAAAACAAACGAACGTTCCAAGTTGCTTTATAGAGCTTTTGATTTGATGCATAGGTTCTCAGTTTTCATTTCACCATCATCAGCATCACCCACTCACATCCACACAACAAGCGTATAAAATGTACCAAAAAATGTTGTTAGAAGCAAGGTATATTGAGGTTATCATTGAAGATGCGGAATGGATGCGGCAGAATTTAAGGAAAACCATTCATTGCAATTATGTGCATAGTACCATCTCGCTCTCCCACAGAGAAATGTACCTAAGTGAGCAAAGGCATACATAATAGCAAATAGTTGACTTGACTGACAGATACCAGCAGATGTGGATTATGTGCATTTAGGCATTTGTACATAAAATTTTCAAGCATGGGTAACTAGCAGAAAAAGGGACTTTTTGTCAAAGACACAATTTGAATCACGTTGACGGTGTGGTCGTGTGGTACTATAGTGGTACCGGCACACGCTTTACTCATTTTTTGTTCCATATTTCTCCGTAAAACAAAAAATAAAATTAGGTAACTACTGAAACTATACTCACAAGCTTTAACCCCGTCGTCTGTCAACATCTTTCACCGTCTAAGGAACATATTGTACGAGATAAATCGTTGACGTACGATCACAGGTGAGCAAAAGCAATTTGTGATTACTGTTGCATCATCATTTGTTCAGGTGTCCGAGAGAAGGTCAATTTTGATTCTATACCAATCAGCGAAGCTAGTAATTATTGTTGCATTGTCTCGATTGTAACTATTATTTTGATTTATCAAAAAAGGCTTGAAGATGGGTGACATTGAGCATGTCCCGGAAAACATTAACTTTCCCAAAGAAGAGGAGGTGGTTATGGACCACTGGAAGAAAATAGATGCATTCCACTCCTGTTTGAAGCAGTCCAAAGGGAAACCCAGATACTCATTTTATGATGGCCCTCCATTTGCTACAGGACTTCCTCATTATGGTCACATTTTGGCAGGGACCATCAAAGACGTTGTCACAAGATATGCACACCAAAGTGGATTTCATGTTGAAAGAAGATTCGGGTGGGATTGTCATGGACTGCCTGTGGAATATGAGGTTTGTGACAGACATAAATTTTGAACTCGTAATATTTCAAGAATTTCATGATGACATTGGTAGTTAAAAATTTTCGTTTTTCTTTATAGATAGATAAGCAGCTTGGAATAACTGGTCCGGAAGATGTCGCAAAAATGGGGATTAAAGCGTATAACGATGAATGTAGAAAAATTGTTATGAGATATTCCGGTGAATGGGAGACTATAATTGGGAGATTAGGGAGATGGATTGATTTCAAGAATGATTATAAAACCATGTATGCGTCATACATGGAATCGCTTTGGTGGGTCTTCAAGGAAATGTGGAATAAGGGACTAGTTTATCGTGGTCATTTGGTAATGCCATACTCGACAGCGTGTTGCACTCCACTTTCAAATTTTGAGGTGCAGCAAAACTACAAGGATGTTGTAGATCCTGCAGGTAAATTGGAAAAGTTTTACTTCATTTATTTATACTTCCCAGAATTATTGTTGACCAATTTAATTTTTGCTTATTTTGCAGTGGTTGTAAGTTTTCCTATGAAATCAAAACCCGGTGTATCACTTCTTGCTTGGACTACGACGCCTTGGACATTACCCAGCAATGTTGCTCTTTGCGTTCATCCTGAGTATGACTACGTCATTGTTGAGGGTAAGTCAAATCAGATCTAATTTAGAATTTTAATTGCTGATAATGGACGAGTTAAGAGAGCAAGAGGTCTAATTACTTTATACTATTTTTTACAGAAGTAGCAACTGGGAACAAGTATGTTCTAATGGAGGCTCGACTGGAGATACTATACAAAAAGCCAGAAGAGTATAAAATTTTAGATAAGTTTGCTGGTGCTAAGCTTAAAGGGGAAGAATACGAACCATTGTTCAACTATTTCATTCAGGTAAACTTGAATGTAGTGGATGTTGATATATTCATCAAGTATGTGTGTTATAAAAGGTAACTTTCGACTTGTGTTATAATATTATAGTTTAAAGAGAGGGGCGCTTTCCGAGTTCAATGTGATACGTACGTAACACAAGATTCCGGTACGGGCATAGTACATCAAGCTCCATATTTTGGTGCTGATGATTTACGGTATGTTTATTTAACTGGCGTCTTCAAGTATTATTGAATTGAATACAATCTTTAACTCAAGCTTAATCGAGAGTTTTTAAATTTATTTTGTAGTGTATGCAAAGCTGCTGGAATAGTCGGTACAGATACTCCTCCAATATGTCCGGTAGATGCTAAAGGTAGATTTGTAATGCCTGTGAAAGATTTCCAAGGACAGTATGTCAAGGTACAAAGAAAACTCAGTAATAGCTGATAAATAACTGCCATACATACTATGAAGTAAAATATGTAACGAAATGTTGTTTTTGTGTATTATGCAGGATGCTGATAAAAATATTACAGCAATGTTGAAAAAAATGGGAAGGTTAATTCAAGCAGCAACTATAAAGCATAGTTATCCATTTTGCTGGCGTTCCGACACTCCTTTAATTTACAAGGGTGTTCCATCTTGGTTTATTCGAGTTGAAGATTTTCGAAATGATCTCCTGAAAAACAACTCAAGTACTTATTGGTACGTGTGTAATAATTTTTAATCCTCTGATGAACAGCATTTTAAAACTACAAAGATGAGAAACTGCATAATAATGAGAATTAAAAATCCATGTTTTGTTGAATAGGGTGCCAGATTTTGTTAAGGAAAAGCGATTTGGTAACTGGTTAAGGGATGCTCGTGACTGGGCTTTCAGTAGAAGTAGATATTGGGGAACTCCTATCCCCATTTGGGCATCAGAAAATTTTGAGGAAGTGGTTTGTATTGGCAGTAGAAAAGAGCTTGAGGAATTAACTGGACAAAAGGCTCCTGAAGATTTGCACAGAGAGTTGTAAGTGTAAAGCTGTATTGAGTTAAACAACAACAGAAACAAGTATTAATCCTGACAATACTAATTAATATTTTCTTAAAGTGTTGATGACATAACCATTCCTTCGAAAATCCCTGGAAATCCTCCATTGAAACGTATCCCAGAAGTTTTCGATTGTTGGTTTGAATCTGGATCTATGCCTTACGCACAAAATCATTATCCTTTTGAACGCAAAAGTATGTTGTTATAATAATTTTTCGTGCATCTTCTGTAAGTAATACAAATGTAAAGTTTTTCTCCTTCTAATGTAATCAAATTTAATTATCATAGAGGAATTCGATGAAACCTTCCCCGCTGACTTTATTGCTGAAGGTGTTGACCAAACAAGAGGATGGTTTTATACGCTTCTTGTCGTATCCAATCACATATTTAACAAGGCACCATTCAAAAACTTGGTAGTGAATGGTCTTGTTCTTGCTTCTGATGGTCAGAAAATGTCGAAACGAAAGAAAAATTATCCAGACCCATTAGAAATTGTCAACAAATACGGCGCGGATGCTTTGAGATTGTACCTTATCAATTCGCCAGTTGTACGAGCCGAAAATCTTCGATTCAAGGAAGAAGGAGTACGTGATCTTCTTAAAGATGTGTTTCTTCCATGGTATGTCTAGTTAAAGTATGAGTTTCTTTGAATTTTAGTTAAGAATTTGATATTTGGTCCATCCTAATTCTGACTCAAGTTGTCCCGTTTTGTGTCAGTTTCGCTATGGACAAAATTAAAAGGGCAAACGGAATTGTTTTGGGATTTCTATAAAAAATTGAAATCCTAATTTTTGTTTCCCGATAATTATTTAATTTTGTAATCCAATTGGCATTTAAAATATACCTGACGCTATAGTAAATGCTCATTTTCCTTGTATTATTTAGGTACAACGCATATCGTTTTTTCGTACAAAACGTTCTTCGTGTTTCAAAAGAAGATGGTGTCCAGTTGAACTTTTCTGCTACTTTGGAGGGATCGAGTAGCACCGACAAGACTCAGTGGAATATAATGGATCGGTGGATACTTTCCTCTATGCAATCTCTTATATCTTGGTTTAAGCAAGAAATGAAAGCTTATCGACTCTACACTGTCGTTCCCGTGCTAGTAAAATTCATTGACCAACTTACCAATTGGTATGTCAGGTTGAATAGGAGAAGACTTAAGGTAAGAAAACCTCCTCTTTCAAAGTTTAAGTTGAATTTATGAACTGGGCCTGAGTTGCAATTTCATATTATATTTTTATTCAATCTTCAAAGGGTGAAACGGGTTCGAAGGATTGTTACCGTGCACTCGAAGTGTTCTTCCTGGTACTTCTTTCATTGACAAGGTTGATGGCTCCTTTTACTCCCTTCATTACGGAACATATATACCAGAATTTGCGGCGAGTAATGAAAAAGTCTGCAGATATGAAACATGATGAGAGCATACATTTTCTGATGTTACCTGATGCACAGTAAGCTTAATTAAAATATATATTTTGACAATTTGACAACATCCCATTATCCATCCATTACCTCTTTACTTTAGTCGCATCCCACAAGAAATTAACTTCTAGCCTTAGTTGGTTTTCAACAAGTAGGCTATGGAGTTGACGACTTGTGGGAAAGTAAATAAGTTTCTGAAGTTTAGGCTCATTATCTAACAAAGTGGTATGAGTCAGAATACTGAAACTAACATTTAAAAACTTGCACCCAATTAAATGTTGAATGTTTAATCTATTTTGTTGTTGAAACATACGGTAATGGTTTCATTGTATTTGATTATTAGGGAGTGGCTTATAGACCAAGAAATTGAACAAGCAGTAGAAGGAATGCAAAAAGTTATTGAATTAGGAAGACAAGCTCGTGATCGCAGAGTTGTTCCTATAAAGGTTAGAAATGATATATTTTGTATTATTTATATGGATGTTAGAATGGTTTATTTGATGGATTCATTTAATTAATTTTATTTGTTCCTATTTAAGTTCCCACTACCAGAAGTTATAGTTGTGCATTCAAGTGAACCATTTCTCGAACAAATCAAAGGACTGGAAAACTATGTGTTGGAGGAACTAAATGTTAGAAAGTTGACTTTATGTAACAATAAAGCTCAATTTGATGTTCATCTGAAAGCCCAACCAAATCACCAGATTCTGGGAGCAAAATTCAAAGCAGACTTTAAGAACATAGCGAATGCCATCAAGGTATGGTGTTTCTGATTATGTTTTTGTTTATTCACACTGCCAACTATCTGAAGCATAATGATCATTGGGTTTTTTGTTACTTTTGCAGTCTCTAAATGATGCTCAAATAGAAGAATGTTTAGAAAAGAAAGGAATGGAAGTGTGTGGTCATTGGATTGGCTCAGATGAAATGTTTATTACCTACGACGTTGGAGGTGGTGGTGCTAAGGATTTGGAAGCCGCCTGTGATGGACCAATCTTGGCCATTTTAAATACAAAAGCAGACCAAAGCATGCTGGTATGTTTTATTCAGCCATTACATAAATGGACATAGATGGAAATGCCATCAGACATTACGTAAAATTACATAAATATTTCATTTGGTTTTTTATTTATCATGTATTTTATCATGTTTAGGACGAAGGTGTTGCTCGAGAAATAATAAACCGTATTCAAAAACTAAGGAAGAAAGCTGGCCTTGTTCCCACAGATGACATCACATTATATCTTGAAGCAACCAAGGATCTCAACCGAATAGCTGACGAATTCAAAGACTACATTCAGACCGCAGTAAAGGCCACTGTAAAAAAGTTAAAAGATGCTCCTAAAGGATTAAACTTTTTAATAGAAGAAGACTTTCAGGTACTTACTTTACTAGGCATTAATTTTGTTTTACATTTACCCAGCCTTGTATCCGGCGTTCGTGTATCCCACAAGAAATTAACTTCTAGCCTTAGTTGGTTCTCAACAAGTAGGCTACGGAGTTGACGACTTGTGGGAAAGTAAACAAGTTTCTGAAGTTTAGGCTTATTTTCTACTAAAATGGAATGAGTCAGAATACTGAAACTAACATTTTTAAGAGCCATAATCAATAATAATGTCTCATTTTATCTTTTGGTCTGTTGTATGTTCATTAGAATGTAATGAAATTAACATTTCTGTCCTGTGTTTGTTTCAGATCAAAGACAGCAAACTGAAAGTCGCTATTTTTAAAGTGGAAAGTCCGGAAGAAGCTGCCAAAAGGGCTCAGTCAAATCCATACTGTAAATATATAAATGTAGCTTTAAATGAAACGTTGAAACCTGGATATGAAGATCGGGGAAGAAAAGGGACGGTACTGTTAGAAAATCCAGTAGGAAAGCGAGTTATAACACTGGATGAACTGAAATCTGAGGTAGGCATTTCAAAAAAAGTTTGTTAATGAACCCAAAAAAAGGAACATTACAAAACTTTGTCGTTTCCTTCGCTTTATTAGGTGGATGCGTTGTTTGCCTTGTATGGGAGACAATTTCGGTTCTCTGATGAGGCAGGAAAAGCCATTACTGCTATCAATGCAGATTCTTTGAATCGCAGTACCATTTACGTTTGTGCGGTTGAGGATAAAAAACCTGTAAAGATGGTGGAAAATGGACCATTTACGAGGTAAATCTTTAGCCTTCAAAAATACTAAACTAAATAATGGTGTCTTTTGACGAAATTGGTAATATTCTATATATGAATTGATTTTTGGTAGATTTTTGAATGTGGAAAAAGCAGGAAAGAAAGCTACCGTATTACTAGAGAATCCAATAGGTCTATCTCTGTTTAAATCGGAAGAGGATGCAAAACAGTTTGTTGAATCATTACTTTGAGCTTGGACACAATATAGTTGTTAAATGTTAATTGGTTATAATATTATGAAGCATGAGCGTGCGATAGTATTCCTCCTGTTACAGAATATTTATTTGCTGGTTAGAAAATAAAGTTTTTTACAAAAGTTAAGAAAGATGTCATGAACATAATTAAATTAATAATTATATTGACTATCATGAAATATTTATTGAATGTAAGTCATTTACTACCACTGAAAAACAGTGTCGTACGTGTGTAAAATAGGAAAACAAGAGTACACCGTGCATGGTAATTCACAAAAATACTAGTTTACATATTTCACATCACACACAGGAAACATTGGTACATACATTAAGGTAAAGGTATAAATGTGCGAGCAATATCGGAAAGCACACAATATTGAAAGCTGACACTGGCCAGTCTGAATTAGTTCATGATGAAAAATAATTATTATTAATGTTTCCACATCTATTGGCATAGTTTATGTATCTCAACATATTGCATTTTAAGGCTAAAATAATACACAATGTGGATTAGAATTGTTTCATTTTAGTAATTTCATTTTTATAATCTATGAAGACAAGGTCAAATGAAAGTAATAATACTATAATCATTTGTCATACTGACAGGTAAAATATAAATTGCTTTATAGCTTTGGCTCTTCGTAGTCATAAAATGTACTATAGTTTCAAATAATACATTAATTAAAACATTGACTTTCGGTTGGTAATAATAAATGTATATATATGGTTCATGGTATTGTTGAAACTGATCTTATAACATCACAGCCAACTGCATTCCACCGATTAGGGCAATGGTTACACTTACACGATATCGTATTTTTACTGCTCATTCTTCATTCTTAGAATTAACTACCATGAATTCAAGGTTCTATCCACTAATATAATTACATAACTCACCCTAATATAAATAGTCTGTAAATATTCTAAAAATCTCTTAATACCCTACTGCAATATGATTCGAATCAGTCCTTTGTATTAAACATCCAGCTCGTCATCCAACATTTTCTGCATGTCTTCAGCATCTCGTGCCCGTCGAGGTTTGGTATTGCTGCTGGGGGCTAGTGCATTGGTATTGGCAGAGTTGACTACGGGCTCCTTTGAGTACAGGAAAATAGCCCATGTAACGATAAATATGGCTAGAACAGTGTTAATATGAATTGGGATCCCAAAAATCATCCAACACAGGACCGCAGTAAACATGAGTTCCAGAGCACTGGCAAAAGTTTTCAAGATTGAATTGAGTTGTGCCAAAAAGAAGCTGGTCACAATTCCAATAGCTGCATTGTTGAGTACAACAGCTAGAATTATTGGGGTGTAAAAGATGATTCCCAGTGTGTCATATTCCAGGACTGACTGAAGTTTTCCTTGAAATGCTAGGATACTTATGTTGCAAATGATCGAGTCAATGTACAGGCAAACATTTTGTATTAGGATAGGTGTCTGCTTTTGATGATTTGATACTGGCCGCTTTAAAAGATACTCGTTATATACACCCGCTCCTGAGGAGCACAACACCTAAACACCACATCAATACATGAAAATCAGCTATAGTTATTGATAATTGACCCTAAAATGAGTAATAATTTGCTTGTATTTATAATACCTGAAGTAATATAAGTAACACTCCCACGGGATTTTCAAGTAGCACCCATTTATCTGGTTTTGATACTGCGCCCTGTTCCTGTTTCATTTCACCTTGGTTAACAGATCCTCCCTGAGCCAAAGCCTCATCTGAGTCTTCGACCCCAAATAAACCATCAAACTTAATTTCCTTAATCATGCATCCTACTGTTAGAAACATCAAACTGATCCATTGGTGCCGGCTCAGTCTTTTTTCAAAGAGCACCTAATAAAAGAAATTATACAGTATTATAATTAACTTTGAAGCTGAAATAGAGGTACTTCATGAATGATTGTCGAACTCTTAAATCATGTACGACACTACTAACCTGAAAAACAACGCCTGTCACCACCACTCGGAATTGTAGCAGCAAAAAATAAGTAGTTGGGTCGAAGGTAACGAGATTCACATATGCTAAATTATTGTACAGACAGTACAACCCTGCGGGGATGAAGTATAAGAAAAACACTGCGAAAAAATAGAATGTATATAATTTTAGTAAGTTTGTTTTCCATGGGCAAGTTAAAAAATCCGTATTACAAAAATTAGTATAAGTAATATTTTCGTACCTCTGCTATTCTGGCGAATTTCACTAATGAAAATACTCAAGGAGTTTCTAATAAGATAAAAATAATAATAAAAAATGTTGGCTTTATAAAATAACGTTTGAGAGCAAGATATATTGTATTGCTGTGACTGAGAAGGACAAGAGCATAGAAGTTGCTTGTTCCTCAACAAAGACTTTTTCAGTTGACTAGTTGCATAGTGCCATGAACAGTTACAAGTTGGTGAAATAGCGTCATTATCTTCACTACATCTAGTAGTGGTGTTAATTTGTCTATGAACACTAGAAAGATAGAAAAACCAGGGTTCACTGTCATCAACCGCAACTTCCAAGTGCAAATGCAGAAAATCGTGTTAAAGTAAACTTTAGTGAAATATTATAAGGCAGTCAGTCTACAATTGCATTTTTACAAAAGTTAATACGAAAGTCCACATAAAAGAAATTACCACTGTTTTAAAAACAAAAAATAACATAATTTAACGGCTATAGTAATAACTTCAATTCAACAATAAAACTTACAGTTTAACGTAAACAAAAGTTTGAAATCCTGGCAAACGAGTAAACGAGGTAAGCATGATGAAGCGAAGCAAAACAGAATAAATTATAATACAAGCCGATTCATTCTAAAGCAGTCAGTTGTCTACTAATAGTGAATGGGCAAATACCTTTCAATAAAAAGTCCTACGCTGACGATGAGTTTGATGAATTCAGTAAGTAGAACTGCCAGAACGGTATTGTAAGTGTAACCTTTGTGGTTTTTGTTTTGAGAAGCTGTTACGAGTATCCCTATTGAAGCAACGATGAAAATTAATGATTCGAAATAAAAGATTAGAATAATTTCAAATTTTAATACATACATCAATAACAGTTTTGATAAAATATATCACCAGCCATAACCAGAAATCCCAAAATTACCTTGATTTATGAAAAGAGCCATATACAAGACAAATATCACAGGCGACCATCGTGTCGGAAACAAGTCGGACCACTTGGTCTGGGATTGACTCAATGATATTGAAGATGAACCCATTTTGCATATTACTTCACAAAAAGAACTAGAAACTATGTGACTCCAAGCGCTACCTGAAAACCAACAGAACAGATCTGTAATCGTGAACATCCATGAGTTGTACTGGATTTCCAAAAGTACGAGTAAATGTAAAGTTGTAATTGTAAGTATTTTATACTTAAAACTTACCTCAGTAACGCGACCGGTAACTAAAATCTAAACGCTTATCTCGGCTGCCAACTCCTCCTACAACAACTATTAGTTGAACAACTCGGACTCATAACCCCTCCACGTCGGGTGTCCATCTCCGTCTGGAACCATTTTCTGTAAAAGAAAGTAAATTTCATAAATTCTCAAGCTGTTGTAAAATTAAAAGCACAGCGATTGTCACGAATGCAAAAGACTGTAGTAGTTGGTAATTTCTTTGATTGCTCACGACTGCAACATCCCCAAATCCGTCCCTATTAACGCTAAAAGGCTACACAAGTATTATTGAGCATGAGAAATTCTTACAAATTCTATAGACCAAACCACGTCACGTCTTTCTTGCCATAAACATAATCACTTCATTCCTTTACAATTTCATTACAAAATAATGACAGTAAACGAAGGAGGAAGGACAAAAATCTAATTAAGGTTTACGTACCAATTCACAATTATTGCCTTTAGAGCTCGTGAACCTTCAAACAAACAAACATTATATAAACTAATCCAGTCCAATGTTAATCAATCTATGAATAGGAAATGCATAATCAATCAATCAAGCATCACCAACACCAAACCACACGTGGGATAATGTGACGTGTCAATCAAAAGTCAAAAGCTGGGGACGGACAGAATCATTTGTGCATAATGCACACAACACATGCCATAGCTTATTGCTCACAAAAAAAGTGTCACCTCCCACATCTCACGTTAGAATACCTTCTTCTTTCAATCACAATCACACATAATACCTGACAGCTACTAAAAAAAATAGTAAGTAGAAGCGTTATGTTATGTTATGATTGACTTACTGAATAAAACCTTGTTGGTGGCCACCAGTAGTTGAAGAAGAATCACGAAATTTTGACAATTGACATAGAAATGACGAGTGAGAAGGAGAGATCGACCAACTAACCTCAATCATCATTTTTTTTACCGATTAGTGAGAGAACGGATGAGGATGTGCATCATTTTTTGTTGTTACCGACAAGTCAACAACCAACATTCATCCATCCTAATAATCCCAAAACAATCCCCATTCACACACAAAAACCATAAGACACAAAATTGCCAACCAAGGAATATAAGTGATTGGTTGGTAATATACCGAAATTAGACATGCCTTAGCAGCTGTGTAGATATGCACAAATATTCATCACATTCACAACTCACAACACAACAAACAGATACTTTTTATGAAAAGGATACTTTTATCCTTTTTGCATTGGGATCTTATGTATATTTTTGTGTACAAAATATATGGATAAAATTCTTAGGTACATTTTTTGTGGGGATTGGTGAATTTCCTATCACATGAGCCATGTTGTCGTTGTAAGACATGGATTTTGATATCCACTGTTTTGCAACCCATTGTAAAAACAGCAGTTTTTAAAGTGTTTTTAGCTACTTTTCACCTGCTCACAGGAAAGGTGAAAAGGTGGGGGAGAGTGAATGCAGCCTTCTAATCACTAAATAATCATTTAGCTAATTAATTACTTTTAGGTTCGACTTGCTCACTTGCTCTTATAATATTGAATATTAAATATGATTGAAGCAAAAGATAAAATTATTGCTGATTGTTCGCCTCAATTCAATCAACGATCTGTCCGTTTTGTCTTCTTGGTGAAGGCTCAACAACTCAACTCAAGTAAATTGAAATGAATCACTATTGAATCTCTTTTTTTGCAGGTACTTAAACGGGAAGGGTCAAGTTTGGAAAGAGTTCAAAATGCCGCAAAACTTTATCTCCACGCTTTTGTACGGCCCGCAAGGGCCGATACTCAAAAAGATGGATGATAACAAGTGGGGACCGTATTTGGAGGAAGCTTTTGAGGGGAAAGATGATGAGAACTTTGTTGAAAAGACAAGAATCATTGGCAAATACTCCTTCATGTATGCTACCATGCTGGCGATTTGCGATATCAATCTTATCAACAATAGGGTGAGATATTTTGAGTTTAGGATTTTGATGTTTGATGTAAGGGTTTTGAATAATTTAACTAATTATAATGTATTGATAATACATTTTCTACAGGGAGGGTTACCCACTGCACTACAAAGAATGAAGTTTCATTATGTGCCATGGCTTGGTGGTACCGTGGCTTACACTGCCACGGTAAGTACCGTTTGTGGGCTGCGTGGAGGCAAAACTGATCAATGGAATCACACCGCAGGAGGATTAATGATTGGTTGCATTATTGGAAAAATGTGTATGTACTTATCCATTCTTCTTCAAATTTGATTTAGAATCATATTACTTGGAAGATTTGTTAGTTGATTCATTGCTTTTAGTAATGAATTTCTTTGAACAAAAAAACTTTTGATTTATTTCTCTTTTAGCACGAAGTTTTATACTCGGCATGGTCGGAGGTGGTTTTGTTGGTGCACTGGCATGGTTTTACAAAGATTCCAGAATTAATGGTTATGACATGTTCACTGCAATTTGGGAGAAACCAGGTCAATGCGGTCACGCTTTGTCCCATAAATGTGACTTTACAACCAATTGGAACGCACCACGAAAAGGATACTGGGCAAGAACGCCAGAAGAAGCAGCGGAAGTGTTTAAGAGTGGACAATATGGCGATCATGCGGTCAAGCGAATTTGGTAGACTTTTGCACACGGCAGTAGTAAATCAAATTATAAAACTGTTTTCTCTGATGATGGGGTAAACCGAAAATCAAGTTGTACAGTACTGATGCATGATGTAATGTAATATTAGTCAACAAATGAAACTTTTGTTCATATGAATTTATCGATAGTAGAAGAATAAATAAATAAATTGTAAGTTTAAAATAAGCCGTGTTATTAGAATCGCAATTAGTTTTAATTAACTCTTCGATACATTCAGTTCTTTCGCTTTCGATCTTGCATATGAATCTTTTTACAGACAAAGTCTAAATCTAAATCACAAACTGTGGGTATTGGTCTTGTATCACATTCCGGAAATGATCTGATTGGGCGAATCTGAAGTTCCCTGAATTTCCTTTCCTTTGCCGAGAGAGTCATACTTTTTTCATGGATTTCTGCGCTGACTTTTAATGACTGTATGGACGGTCTGTTAGACTTTTTCACACTACGAAGCCGTTGTGGAGCCGAAAGACGTGCTTTAGCTCTCTCCTTTTCAAAATAGTCTGCAGAATGGGAGTGAGCATCCGTGATGCAACTTGGGTCATCAAAACTGCAATCATGAAGACCATGAAGGGCTGGATATATATAAAAGGCGAAGGCAAACAATCCTGTGCAACAAAAGACTGGAACAGCGATTCCCCAATATTGTTGAGGTGGAGCATACGGCATACTTTGGATGTATTCCAAAGGTGAGAACATCCACAGAAAGTAGAAAAGTATAAAGAGTATTATGAAGACGTAAAATACAAACCCGTAGATTCCTCGAGCTTCTTGAGGGGTAGGAGTATGCTCTTCAACCGACATTGTTTTCAGGGGGAATTAGGTCAAAGGGAGAGACAAGACAATAAACTAAAACGCAAAAAAAACAAGTATTAACTTTCATTCATGCTACCATTCTTTACACATGCTTTTAAAGTAAAGTACAAAAACATACTTTATAGTTTAGTTAAGATGTAGGTAGAGTGTAAAAAATACAAAAAGATGTTATCCTTCCATTCCTTCAGCACTTCATTCAGACACTGAAAACTTATTGATAACTTTTTGAACTAAAACAACGTGGTCCAACAAGCTATTCATGGACAAGCGAATTTGTCTGGCGTCTGGTGCAATTAGATCACTAAAAATAACACAGAGAATATGTAAATTAGTACTAATCATAAAGCAAAAACCAAAGTTTAATTTGACAAAACTTTTAATTCCTTCTTACATAACTAACGCATTCCCATCAACAGAAAGGGTTCTGACTACTTGACTTCTTTGAGGTTCAGCATCCACACGAAGAGAATTGTAAGCGATTTCAGCCTCCTTTGAACCCTTAAACGGTATTTTCATATGCAATGTCGCTTTGTCACCAGAATCGTCAATTTTCTCCATTTCAGTCGGCATCTGCAATAAACAAATAAAACATTTTTAAAACTACAATTGAAATTAATTAGCACAAAAATCCAAGATTGCATTTTAACATCACAGTTTACAATTTAATTTTATCTCATACTTAAAACTTACTGAAC
This sequence comes from Orchesella flavescens, assembly GCA_964034955.1. NCBI lineage: Eukaryota > Metazoa > Arthropoda > Collembola > Entomobryomorpha > Orchesellidae > Orchesella > Orchesella flavescens. The sequence goes on along the minus strand of OZ035957.1, from coordinate 21,187,143 downwards.
ATGGATTGAAATAACAACTGATTATTCGATACTCTTTCTGCTTGTGTAGCTTTCACTAATTTCAGTTTCACTATTCAACTCAAGTAACAAGTACACCGGAAAAGGGTTGTTTTGTACACAAGAAGTGAAACGAAGAAAAAAACAAATCTTGGGATCCAGTGTAATCTCTGGGGTTTTGTGAGACTTTTGCTTTGTTAAATAGCAATTTGTAGCTTGTAGCATGTTGAGCATGTGTTCATGAAAATTTTGCACAAAAATGAAGTTAATGGGAATGAATCTCAATTTAGTGAACTGATTTAATGATGAAATGCAAAAACTTAATTCTCTTGTAATTGATATGATGTCATACATTGTTCCCCATTATAATCATATTCCCAAGCAAAGCAAAGTTTATAGGTGATGGAAATAGATTACTTTTTAGTTCTTCTGTGATATTGAAATTCTGGTATTGAAATAGATTACTTTCACCCAACTTTGCATGTAATCATTTGATTTCTTAAAACATTTAAATATATTATGCCTTTAATATACCCTAATGTACTAACCAATTAAAATGCAATACGATCACAATTACAATATTCGTGCTTATCTTTGAATGGATTTTAGCAGGTGTCAGGTAAGTCGTAGTCAGGCTCATACAAGGAGTGGATTCATTTTTTGTTATCATTAACACGTTTACGTTGGTTTGTTGTAAGTATGACATGACAGTACGAGCACCTTTTAGTAATTACATTACTCATAGACAATGGGTAGGATTGCGTCCGTTTAATAACTCACGTATTCCACCCTCGCGTCATTAGTTGGAGCTGGAGCTCAACGTTCGGTGTAACATTTCCATGATTAAAATTAAAATCTCCACATCATTGCCATAACGGGAATACCATGAAAAATAGACTCAAAATTGTTAGTAGAGAGATAGTTTCATCACTAAATCGTCATTTGGAATTGTTAAAAAAAATCAAGGAACCAGATGCGTGCGTAGCAATAATGCAAACAGGTGCTGGTGCTGTTGTAGATTTATTATAAATAATATTATCAAAGTCAAAATATGTTTTTATGCTTATCTTTGTGTTGCTTGTTTGATTTTTTTTGAGTTTGCGAACGCGTCATATATAAACACGTAGCTTGTAAATATTTAAGCATTGCCGTCATATACCCATCATAATGAATGCACCTACGTATATTCTGACAAAAGTGAATCCGAGTTTATACATGAGCGAATCAAATCATAAATTCCACATAGCCACATCGATAGATCCTTACCTAAAGCATTTGGAGACGGAGTATATCGTCAATTGTTGGTAGAATTATTGAAATAGCCGGCGTGGCGTATGAGCATCAGGTAAGGGCTTATGAAAAATCACTTTTACTAGTAATCATTTAACCGAAGTCACTCGCCTAAAATGATGACCTCGCTTTGAAATACAGACAATACTTTGGAAGCTTTTCCCATGCAAATCAATTATGTATGCCACATTTATATAAACCCTTTTATTACTTACTGCTAAGCCATTGATAACAACATCAACGATGTGTTTAGTTTATGCTATAAATGATAGAGAAATCATGATATGTACAATGTTGAATGTACACTGATTCATATTATTCATACGCCCCATTTTGGGTGTAATGGATCATTATGATTACGAAACGATGTCCTGCCTTGCTAACAACATAAATATATGATTGGATTGGTCTTTGGTTTGTCAAATCGTTAATACCAAATTTCTTTAACAGTCACAGTATGTGAATGTGAAGTGAGTTTAAGCATAAGTATACTATATCTCATCATTTCATTTGACTCATTCACGAAGAAGGTGTGTGATACTGATATGGCTGTTGCTAGCACTGCTTCTTGGCTTGTTCAATTCATTTTCATACATAGGACATAGGCACAACTCTCCAAATGCCAATAAGAACGATAAGCGTGATGCTATTTAGATTCTAATGGGGGAATAGTTTCATCTTTATAAAATCCAGAAGAATGCAATCCCATACAATGTTGCAAAGATAAGTGAAACCGTGCACTTTTCAGGTTATCAATCAACGAGCCATACAGCAAACTGACCTCTTTATAGATAACTCAACTTGCATATCCAGATCGGAAATGTGATTCGCCTACAATCTCCAAAAAGTCAGACATTGCAAAGGCAGCACTTTTTTCGTCAGTTGCAGACATCCTGTTGAACGCCAAACACATACGCGAGACGAAGTGCCACAATTTTTCTTAAAATTTAAAATTTAAAATTTGAAGTGAACCCTTAATTAGAGTGTAAGTGAAATGGACCACAAACAACACGATCATGGTGGCGGCAGTGGAGGAGGTGAAGGGGAAGGGATGGATATGATGATGGCTGTAAGCTATTTATAAGTAAAACTAATAAAATTTATTACAAGCTTGAAAAGGTACTGCTACTCTAAAACATAATGTTTGGTTAATTTCCGTTTTATTAGATGTATTTCACTACTGGAACGGACGTCACCATCTTATTCAAATTTTGGGAAACCAGCAAAACTGGCGTATTCGTAGCTTCACTCATCATTGTCTTCTTATTAGCTCTAATATACGAAGCATTAAAATTTTATCGAGAGGTTTTGTATGAGAAAAGTGCAACCCTTGCTCAGGACCGTGCTGTTCAAGGGCTTCTTGGAGGAATTAGGTAAAAATATACTGCAATATATTAAACTTCTTACGTATCATTTGCTAAGAAGTCAAAATAACTGGATGAGAGTGGAGTGAAATGTGAACCACAGCCAGTATAACATGAGGAATGTAAATCTGTATAATTTATAGGGGCAACATTTTCAAAAGCTATCATTTGGTTCAAACGATACTTCATATGGTTCAGCTTGTACTATCATACTTCCTGATGCTCATCTTTATGACCTACAACGTTTGGCTTGCCATTGCCATTACTCTTGGGGCTGGGGTCGGCTACTTGCTGTTTGGGTGGAATAAACGCTCTGCTGTGGACGTTACCGAGCATTGCCACTAGTCGTCAGCAAAATGGAATTAAATTCATTTCTTGTTACTTTTCAACTAATATTAAGTAAAGTGTATCAAGTGGACATGAATATGAATGTTCGAGTTTTTTTACGATGGAAGTTTGTTACATCGCAGACATCCTAATCCTCAATAAACGAGAAAATACTTATAAATTCAAAATTCACATTTTACAAGAATATGGTGCAGTTTAATTAATTTTAATTGATGGGGAATTCTTATAAATTAACACATTCTCATTTTCATTTACACATGCATTAATCATACATCCTCTCATATCCATTCTCATTACTAAAATCCAAAACTCAGGAAGGTTTAGAGGGGATCACTCACTCCTAGTAGCTAATGGCCAGCGAATGTATTTAAACGTGTATCAATTCATTTAACGCTTATCAAAATCAAATCATTAAAATCCGTTAAAGCAACGGCTCTGGATTGCTGTTACTGCTCAGTGCTCATGCTTCTTATACTTACAGTAAGTACGGAGTCACTAGTAACTATACATCCATGATGCAAAATATCGCAAAGCATGAGAGGAGCAACCATTTTTAATTGCCAATACATTTCGAAGAGGCTCCAGCAAGGATCTCATCTAGAGAGTAACGGGAGTGGGATTGGGATTGTATGGAGTAATAGAGTTTGTCTTTTGATTAATTTATTGGGCCGATCCCGGCGGTACTGCAATACCGGGCCAACCCGCGGACAGGCGGAAGCAAGCTTCACGACCCCATCCTGTTCCCAAAAATCGGTTTAATCTACTGAGACACTCAATGAGCGTCGTATCAGAGATTAAGCTGATAAGAACAGATACTACACTTTGATCTTAGCCAAAAGGCCGAGAAGCGATACCTTTACAATGTTTTATAGGTGAACCCACACTAAAAGAACTGGTATTTTAAGACGACATTTGTATTTTTGTAAATCTCCTCCAAATTTCCTTAGCCACCTCAAAATATGAGGTAGATGAATCGGTGTAGACACATAGGTTACAGTAATTTGTGCATTGATAAAAGGAAATTATTAGTTAATTATTGCAAAAATTAAGTAACAGCTCATAAAATCTTGCAAGATTACTGTCCCTATGTAAGGTGCTAAAAAGCACATTTGAATGTAACGCGTGAAAGTGAATTGACTGACTGAGAGACTTTGCTTTGAGCAGCCAACAAGCAGCACGATGATGCTAATGCAGAGGGACGCTCTATCTGTTGGATGCATTGAGAAAAATGGGAGCTGGTTGCCGGCTGCATTTGCTTCTCTCACGCTCCTGCACATCTTCAGATTGACACTTCTCCACACACTATCCGGCTTTGCCACCTCTTCTGTTCAACACTAAAAGTCTTGTGTTTATAGCTCAACAATCATTTCAATTGTTGATTTAAAAAGTTTATCCTTTGTGAAAGTGAAAGCACCATCTGTTCCGTTCCGTGAATTAACATAAAATAATTGTTTGCCTTGCTGGATAAAAAGGTACCTTTAGTTCACTTGTATTATATATATAAAGTTTAAGTTATCAGATATTCAATTTTGGATGAACAGTGAATGTCAAAAGTGCTTTTAAACTTACGGTGAATGAACGACCAACGATACACATTTAAGTCCAACTTAATTTAAAGTGTTTGTATGTATTGTTTCCAGCTGCCGACCATATCAATCTTAGTTGCAGAACCACCTCTTTAATTCAACATTCAGTTGACAGCGACAGAATCAGCCGGCAACAGATATCCCATATTGGGTAAGTTAAAGGCAATGAAATGTGTAAATTAGACAAAATCTGAAAGAGAGTAGTATCAGTAACATTTGCCTTTTTTAATTTCAGAACTCACAGCTGAAAAGAATACATTTTCTTAAGCAAGGATCAAAATGGTTTTAAATTTGACGATGAAAGTGCACCCAGTGGTGCTGTTCCAAATAATTAACGCTTATGAGCGTCGAAATTTGGATCGTACATCAATTCTTGGAACTCTATTAGGTAATTACATTACGAATGAGATGTAATAAAGCATTATCTTAATTCTAGCAGCGCCATGTATGATGTAACTGATTTTTATGATTAATTTTGTTTTAGGAACAATCGACAAAAACTGCGTAGAAGTCAGCAATTGCTTCGTTGTCCCTCACAGCATCAGTCCTCAGGATGGAACTGTGAGTTTAATGTTTAACTATAATTATTCATTCATTGGTTCTACATAATATATGCCTAGCTGTGTTGTTTACCTTGAATTTGAGAGAAATCATCAATATAACAATGAACTCCCTTTATTCTTGCAGGTTTCAATTGAAATGCACATTGCGGATACTATGTACAAGCTGAACAAGCAAGTGCATCCTGCTGAAGTCATTGTTGGCTGGTGGGCTACTGGATTTGAAGTTACAAGTATAGCCGTTCCCATCAATGATTACTATGCTCGGCAGTGCCCAAAACCAGTTCATATTCTTGTGGACACAACATGTCGAACGGGAAAATTGAGTATCAAAGGATTTGTCCAGTAAGACTAAAAGATTATCATCGTAAGATTATCGTGTGATAGAATTCGTGCAAACCTATACAAATAAATGGTAAATTATTTGCTTCCCATTACAGAGTTGACATTGGAGTCCCAGATCGGTCACAAGGAGCAATGTTTAGTCCTATCCCGGTGGAGTTGTTGACATATCCTCCGGAAGCGGTTGCTGGTAAGCAATATAAAAAATTCAGCAGGTACAGCTAGTCATCTTTGTTTTTTCAACTGATAACCTGTGATATCTTTTTTTATTTGCAGTCAAAACGCTACTGAAAACGAGATTAACTCCTAGTGGGAAAACTGAGCCAAGAGCAGAACTTCCCCAAATTACAGAAGCTTGTGGAGATATGGAGGAAGGCTTGAACTTTGTTTTGAACTACGTGGAGGATGTCTTGGCTGATAGGATTGCAGCTGATAACTCGATTGGAAGAAATCTCCTGAAATTGGTGCAAGTTGTGCCAAAGATGAACACAAATGAATTAGATAATATGCTTAACGCTAATATTAAGGTAAATCTAACATGCAGTCTATACTATAATATTTAATATCATTCATTTACTTTTATTGATCATCATCATAAATTAATAAATATATCATTTTCTCTTTCAGGATCTTCTGATGTCTATGTATCTTGCCCAACTTACCCGTGTCCAGGTTCAACTTAATGAGAAATTGCTTATGTCATCAACCAACTTGAACCCCAACCAGTAAGGAACGTCATTTCGTGTCGAATTATACATAAAAAGCTACATTCAGTGACTAATCATTGTTAAAAGATATTTTTCATTCAAAACTATTACAAACCGTTATCAAACCGTAATCAAGAAAAATCAAACCACTGCAAGTTAAATTAAGGGGTTTTAACCCCTAAAGCGTTGTAAGGTGAGGTGAAAAGTTAAGAAAGCAAGAGTATTTCAAAATATTATTTTATATTCAATATCATATTAGCTTACGACTTTCGTTTGCTTCTGTAAATTATCTATATATATATATAAATAGATTGTAGTTGTCACACTACTGTATTCAGAATTGAACTTGTGCCGTTTAATATCTTTGTGTAATGCACTTGATGACTTTGTTCAGAATAAATAAACTTAGAATAATTAATCAATTTATTAATGGATGATGAGTTAACTTTATTTATGACTTTTTATTTTACATTAATAGATTAGGTTTAGTCATGAGTTATATGAATTTAAATGAAAGGGCGAATGAAATGTCTTTCGTTTTTGTACCATACCGTAACATACATTAGGCACATTTTTATTTTAATGTAATACTGGAGGTTCACACTTTTGCTGATCTGTCACAAAAGAAACACGAATTTTATACAAGTTTTTTTTACTTAACTCTACTTTCACACCCATGCAAGCAGTAATATTAATGTACAAGACTTATAAAAGCGTAAACGTAACCACATTTATATCCTTGGTTAAAAATTGATTTTTTTTAAAACGCATTCTTCTGGTACATGATAATGATTCTAATCAAAATCCACGGATGGCGATGGCGATAATGACCCGGACAATGATGTGTGTGTATGTGCTGATATTAAATGTTGATCGACAAGACTCAATTGGTAATTATATTAAATTAAGAAATACAAAGGGAAGAAAAAAGGTAAGTCTATAGAGAAGTAACTGATAAGAGCCTCCTTTCAGCACAACTAAAGTGCACACTGCAAAACGTGCAGTTTCCGTAAATCGCATAATAATAGTATTGTCTCAACCAACTCATCAAAACATGGTACAAAATATCGATTCCTAGACCACTTAACGACTTTAGCTTAAATTTAAATCTACTTCACTATTTACAATCATGATATAAATTTTTCTTATCCATTGCAATATCTAAATTAGGCTTAAACTATGTATACACAACAAAAAATGACACATTCATTATGCCCGACGTTTGCGGAGCAAAATTTCAGCTAACAAATCTAATCAAGGGAATTTCGTCCAACAAGTGCTCACGTTTCTAAAAGGCAATCACCACCAAGTACTTCTACTACTACTACATATTATGTAATGCATGCAGTTGTCATCCATCCTACATATATAACTAATCTCAAAGTAGAAATACTGTGTGCAAAACTGGAAAAGTGGATACGGTAGGTAGGTATAATAGGTAATCTATAAAGGTACAAGAAAATAGTTACAAAGGTTGTTCATTTTTATGAAAAAACTTCAAAACGAAAGAGATTGATGCATGATGACAGGCATAATCTTATAGTTTTCTGTCCAAAAAATAAAATGGTTTAAAATAATTATTGCAAGAAAACGAAGTGTTTTTGTACCATGATTGGTAGCTATTACGTTCGTTTGAAGTTTTTAGTTGCAGGTGAAATCTATCTATATATAGCATGCACTATATTATGGAATAAGAAGAGTTTTGGAACAGGAAGTTATATATTTGTCCCAAAATTATATTTAAGTAGTTCACGAATTAAGGGAAACTGAATTGCTCCATTTAAAGCAATTAGAATGCTATCGAATACAGAGAGACCTATTGATTTTTGGGTGTAGTCCTCAAGAAACTAATTACCCTTCTTCCTTGATTTTGATAGTATTATAGCACTAGCGTTCTACTAAAAATGTAAAACATCTAGAAGAAGTACTACTTGCATTGCTCAAGAACTTGCTTTTTAAAAGCATGTAGTATGTAACCAATATTTGTGTGAAAAGACAAAAGAAACTTGCACATACATGGATGTTCTCAAGGGAGATTGATAAGATTATATTACCAATCATTACCTCGAAATGAAGTTATTAAGGGATCTGGTCTGTCTATCATGACATTAGGCATAAAAAATTCAGAAGTCATGAATTGAATAAAAAAAGATGTTGAAAGGTAATCTACTCATTTTACTTTGATTGCAATTAGGCACTTGCAAAAGGTAGTTTCCTAAAAAAAAAGAATGGTAGTACTACTACTACTGCTACAAAACTGCAATGACTACACAAACAAGTCTAATTAAAAGTAGGTTCATTACTTGACTATTCTGGATTTTATAACAATGCTTTCTGTGTCTGATCTGATTTGCTGTGTAGTGTAGTGTATGGCGTGGCTAGACTGGAATATTTTTTCATTCCAAATTTACCCCAGTCGACCTAAATATTCTCGAGCAATCAGAAGGTTTACTTACTTGCAGATTTATAAAAAAATGATTCAATACACATTATTCAGGGTGTGTATTCTTAGGTAAATAGTAATTGAAGAATTTTTAGGGGAATTTCATGTACAAATACTCTTGTACATATTTTGTTATGTCATGTGTACTCTTACAACTTACAAAACTATAAAAAAAAGATACGTAGTTGAAAATGTAAGCACCCGTATGTGTAAAAAATGACGGAATGTAATTGATCTCGTGTATATGTATATATAGGATATTTCAAAGGATACAATCAAATATTTATGAATGAGCGTACTTAATTTATGAATGACCATTCAGACATAATTACAGGGTTGCGGCTCCTTGAGGCTATGATTCTGATGAGCAAGCTCTCATTGCTCCCTTTTTCGTTTTCTCATAAATAATTTCCTGAATGTTACAAGAGTGCATTCAATGAAAGGAAAAGTGGGGGTAGGCACGGGGCACAAAGGTAACGGCAAACAGGTAGGTATAATATACACGTTGTAGTACGTGTGACAGCAGCTACCTACTTTTTTAAAAGAATTCACGAGCATTTTTTTAAGGAATACGTGAAAAAATAGGTACATTGTATCCTGAGGAGTTGAAATTCACAAAGTCCTTATATATAGTTTGAAAGGAAACAAGATAAAAAAGTATGATGGATGACAAAAATTCTTTTGAAGGTTTTTTTTTGTAGCTGTGTAAAATGGTGTGGTCCTCTATTTTACATGATATTTTTTTTTGTCTTTTAGCACCTTGTCATAACTGAAACAAGAATTTGTTGCAGTAGTACTTATCCTTAAAAAAACTTAGAGTTAGCTAATTATTATCTTATAAACTACAAACAAGCATAACTCGTACAATAATATAAAACATAACACGTAACACACATAATATATCAATTATTATCATTAGCTAGTAGCAGACAGTAACATTATAACACAGCTTACACAACATATTACAATAGGTATTCTTCTTTTCTTTTTTTGTTAATATTATGTACATTAAAAACGGGTAAAATGTTTTTTTTGGTCTGAATTCTAAATCATCGCATCATTTATGTATTTTATATACCCTTGATTGATTGCCTAAAATATTAAAACCGAATCGAGTTTATTTTACAATGGTGTAGTGAACGCAGCGGTGAAATTGCCGGGACGGAAGCTCTTCGGTCTGATCATTATTGTGGCTTTCTTGAGGGTATAATCCCATCCCTAAATAGAATTTAAAAAAATGTATACTGCATATATTTAAGATGCCCTTTCATTGCCATGCATGCATAACAAAAGAGAAATTTATACCTTCCATCTAAACCAAACAATGCCTTGGCGAGCTAATGCGGAGTCGGGCTGTTGGCTGTCGAAATAGAGACCATTAAGTCCTCGACCGCATGACTTCCACCACCATCCTCCTTTGAGCATCGAAGCGCAATTCAACGAAGACCTGTCATTGTCGCGGTCATGGGTAGAGAAAGCTGAGCCATGAGCTCCGTACCATGGGTCGCTGAGAGCGTCACCGGCGTCACCACTGTATCCACCTACTTCCAGTCGGAAAGCATCCGCTTCAGATGCAACCTAATAGTCAAAGATAATTTTATTTTAACTCATTGCCCCATATATGATCTATTAAATCTTTTCTAATCCTTCTTGTCCTTCTAAGACAAAACTCACTCTGAAAGTGGAATATTCAGCATATCGTTTTTCCCCATCAAAATCCTCCAGCTCAATACGAAGAACTTGGTCCTCAGAGTTAGTAAGAAGGTGAAGGTTAATATTTCCAATCCAGAGTTCCCTTAAAGGATCCCCAAAACCACTTCTGTATTCCACCCAGTTCCGATGAAAACTTTCTCTTGGCTCACCAAAATCCGCTCGTCTCTGAACAACCTGTTTGGTAGTGTGGAGTTGATGACAAAAAAATATGAGGAGCAAAGATTAGCATTTTATTTTGAAGCTTTCTATATTTTGAATACCTGCTCAAATGAAAACAGTAAGACTATACCTCTATAATACCTATATGTTTTATTTGTATGCTATAGTAAAGAGAATATAAGCACCATGATCAGATCATCGAATCAAAAATATCTATGACTGCTTTTTGTTACATTAGGCATAATAGAAAAATATCAGCTCATTATCAATATCAAGATCAAGTTTTTTGTCACGTCCCATTATATTGAAAGTAAATAGCCAATTCAATACAATTTACAATCCCCTAAAACATCAGCGTCTTGATTAACCTTACTAAACGTGAGATTTGCCTATCACAACATCAACACAATCATAGTCAACGTCGACGCAACACTTTTCCAATTAACCTTGAGGAACGTTGCCATTTTGTCGAGGCATACATACATATAGTATTCAAACAAATCATCATCGGTATCTCTCCTATGATCTTGATCATGAATCATACTTATAAGCAAATAACTAAACGGAAGTAATCAGCAAGCCCATTTGTTTGATAGAAACTATTGACTATTAAGTGAAATTTAAAATTGAAGTGCATGATGCCCCGTTGTTTTTCGTCTACACCTGCCACATCATCAATCCCTTCTAGTTAGCTTTATATTAATCATCCAAAAATTTCTCCATGTAAGAGGTCAACCCATTCTATTATTACTGAGTATTGCGGTAAATAGATCTCACTTTTTTGGCGGCGTTCCTATCTTTTCCTTAAGGCAATTATTGTTTGCGAACAAGAAAAAAAACTAATCGATCCAGTTTCGTGTGTCACTTTTAATAACCGCAACACTTGACTTGATTTGACTTTGACTAGATGGGCAAGTTATGAATGGTATTGCTTTGCCAAGCAAATATTAAATTATGCTCACAATTTTCTTCATGTTGCTCATAAGGTATACACAAAAATACAACGGATATCCTCCCATTTTTACATCATATCAATATCATACTTTGATTCTCAAGAAATGGAGTGAACTTGACTTTTTGATTAGATGGCTTGCAGGCATAAAGCTACTAACTTTTTTTTATGATTTTCACCAAGTCATTAACAATGTGTAGTATGTATTTTTAAACTGTTTGTTTACTGTTTAAAGTACACCCAACTCTAATCTACTTCGTGCATGAGCTTTGGGTGGTCCCACTTCTTTAAAGCGTTTTTTTTTATTAAAGAAGGCATGCTGCGATTGCTTAGGTATTTAACCCTTTCAGGCAAAAAAATATTGGGTTGACATATTATGTGCATGTACAAAGGATGTGATAAAATGATACGATGCTTTGCTGAATTGTGTCTTGTCTTGTGTCGGTAGCTTTTTTCAAGTAATTTCAAGAACACCGTTGCAAAAAAGATGAAGGAGCAAGAGCAAAGTAATAAATTAAAACTGCTCAAAGTTTTTTCCTACAACAACACATGCGTCGTAAGTAACCTTGTACCGTTTTCAACTTGAGTGAGCAAAGATCATCGTATATTACATAAAATTATTGCATATTAATAAATTATGCGTAAATGAGATGACTTGAAGGAACCTTTAATGTGTAGAAAAAATCATTAATGTTTTTTACCATCCAGCCGCCACCAGAACTTTCTTGATCGCAATAAGTAAGAAGTTGCCAGAAGGAAGATCGTGCTCCAGGCAAGCGAATGTGATAAAGGCCGGATCTCTTTTGTCCTGGTTGCATCATCAACTCCGCACATGAAGATCTGGTTTGACCGGACTTGATACGGGGAAGAAAAAACAGATTTACAATTTAATTTATTCCTTAGTTTTTTTTAAATTCAATTTTAAATCATTTTATCAACTCATTTTCCCATCTCTTACTCCTGTTAACAAAGCGTCAGCACCATCCAAAGCGGTTGCGTCTGCAATCGGCTTATTCTTCACAGAGGGGAAGACAACGGCTGGGACACCAGAGGATGGGTTGGTGATCTTGCTACCATTTCCTAAAGGCGTTGTAAAAGCAGCGTCGACTACTTGGAAGGTGACGTCGTTATTTGTTTGGACGTCGACTGGAGCTTGTAAATCTGACTGGTCGATACCTTGTGGACCGTTTCCTGATGGAGGCTTTTTCAAGTTGGTTTGCAGAACGTCGAGTTGCTGCTCCACCGTTCCAAGCTCTGTGAGGATTTGCTGACTCTGTAAATATTTCATACATTTTTATTAATTCATCATCTATGTAGATCACTGGTACAATTCCGTGTAGTTGCTTTCTATCGTCTGCAGATTTATTCCACTCTTTATGCATAGTATGAAGTATGGGGGAACGTGAATCTTACTTTGGCATTCAAATCCGATCGAATGGCAGAAATGGCTCGTTCTTGTCTCCTCGACTCAGATAGGAGGGCATCACCAGGAGCAAGAAACTGGGATGGTGGCACATTCACATTATTCGTGGCTTGTTTGGCACTTCCAGCAACTCCACTAAAGCTGTTCAAACCAGGGTTTGAGGAGTAGCCCGACACAACGCTCCATAATCCCTCAACCCTAGACACGAGTGGGGTAAGAGTACGAAGAACCCTATCCACACGACGACCACATTGTGGAACATCATCCATAGTGGCCGACAAAGAGAACCTGGATTCCAGCGTGTCAAAAGCCTTTTGGATATTAGTTTGGGCTGCAGTCAAGTCATCGAGTTTGGAAGACAGCGTTTCCAGCTTGTTGACCAAAGCGTTGAGTAGAGGTCTGTAATAACAAAAAAAAAATATCGCCATTAATTATCAAGTCAATTACGGTTTCTTCATTATTAAAAGCGAAAAGTAGTAAAAAAAATATTGCGAGAAGCTAATTTGCATGTCATAACTCCATAATTTTTACACAAATCCACGAAATACCATATATACACCAGTTTCAAAACTACTTCATTTCATGGTTTCTTTCATTTGTCAACAACATTTTATAACTAAAAATTTGTGAAAAGGGGGAAAAAAAGTGGTAAAATAACTTGTAATATTTTAGGAATTGACAGCTTGACAGTTCGACAATGTTCAGAAATTATGATAGCAAAGAAAACGTGCATGTGGACAGGTAAGCAAAAGATGCGGTTTACAATTACAATACAAAGCTTGTTTCTTCTGTTCTGCGCAACTCAACAATTTCATAAGAAACTACATTATTACTGAACATTACCATGCTCATCATCATATGAAATTTTGTGGAATTTGTAGCATAATTAATACTGATAATGTTCATTAATGTTGGTAGTTTAGTTGGTGTTGCAGGTTGGTACACTCCAAGTATTTTTATCTTTGATTTTGTTTCAGCTGCCAAAAAAAAGTATTTCTTAAAATAACATTCTTTTTACACAACAAAAAAGTGCATTCACGTAAAATTAGTTGGGAAATATGGGTTGCACTCCTAATTAATTGCATTCCTATGAATAGTAATATCTTCATTTTAGAAAAAAAACCAATCCCATTTTCATTGTGTTGTGTCCAACCAAACCATCCTTAGGCCTTATCATCACCATCACCATCACCATCGTCATTTTAGCAAGATGACACTCACGGGTGCAATATATACTGTAGTGTTTTTACCACACAAAGAGTAGGCAGTTTTTGACACGTTTGAATAGATTGGCCATGTAATATTCAACAAAGTCGCAATATGATAATGGCATGATGGCATATACGAAATATGACAATTGTGACGGCTGCATGATATGTGCTTTCATCGTTCCTTTTACTTGCTCGTTTTTAACAAGTTATTTTTTACATCATAATTCAACACAATTTCATCAGTATTTCATCTATTTTTAATAAGGATTTTTGCAAAATAAAATAAAATTGTTTGGACTTTGGACAATAAATATAATTGTCAATTGTAGGAGTGGAGCTAATGATGATGATATATAAAGAAATGAAAATGAGCGAGAATTAATGACTACCTAAGCAAATGACAAGAACGACGTCATCGGATTAGGAAATTGCTTTAGAAGAAATCATAACAAAATGGTAATTATTGGCCACTACTGCCATATAATCCTAACAATAACTTCCCACACGTATGACAATAAGCAAAAGCAGGCTAATATTTTTCTCATCAAACAAAAAGGGGAAATGCAAAGAATAAGTATGATTGTTTTCATCATCATTATACCATTAGCCCACTCTCGTAACCCCCTAAACATATATGTTTTCACCTTTGTTGGCTAGTGGCTTGGCTTCACACATATTTATATGTTTGCGATGTGATGTGATAATCATGTGCAAATATGATTTTTGTACAGTTAAAACCATAAAAAAATAATAGATTTGATTTTTTAGGTGATCATGAGTCATGATGTAATCCAAATCGCAGTAGCACGTAGCCCCATAAGGTTAAATAGAAGTTAAGTGAATTTGCATACGGAAATGATTCAACAGAAAAAAATAAACGATTTGGTATTTGTGTTTGAATTGAACCTTTTTTGTTGTAAAAGGACAATAATTGCATAAAATTCCCAAAGAAAGGGAAAAGGTAGGTACATAGGTAGGGCCTTTTCTCCTTTTGAAATGGAAATAAAAATATCGTGTAATATTTTTAAAGAATCAACTCAACATCATCATTATGAGGGAAGGGTTTAGTGGAGGATATTGTATTGCAATCGTTATGTTATCAACAACTACTCCTTCATTTGTCGACAATTCCTGATTTGATTACAATTTGTCGCCAGCCAGTGTGTGCCCCTGTGGTCGGTCGGCTCACTAATCAGAATAAAGGGCTTCTACCTACGAATTTTGCTTCTAAATGACTTTATAATCAAAATCCTTTTAAAACTCTTGACTTTTATATCCCCTTCTATAATTTGTGATTAACGGTAATTAAGCTACATGCCATTTTTATGTTAGTGCTGAATACTAAAATTGCTCACTTTAAGGTTTATTGCAAATTGTAACTTTTTTTACACAAGGAAGCCTTTTCTTCTTTGATCCCTTAAACCGCACCAAGAGTGGGCTAATAATCATCATCATCATCACCATTATCATAAAAATATAATTACAAACCTGCGTAGGGATAAGTAAAAAATGTTTATAATTGTGATTTGCAATAATAATGCCTCCAAGTTATATATTGTTATTGTATTTGTATGCACAATACAAAAACCCAATGAAATTCACACATGCGTATGATGTCACCTACGGTGGTTTTTAATCGAAATATAATTAAAAACAGAAAATGTGCTAACGCATTTACAATAAAGGACATACAATATATATTCTACGTATTTGTGGCTACCGTCCCCCCAACCAACAAGACCCAAACTAGACCGCGTGTGAAATAGAAAACAGTTTTGCTCAAGAAACTCCCTTTTAAGTAATAAAAAATTATAGAGACTTGAAATGAAAATATGAATGTAGGCATTTGTGCATAGTAATCTATCATTTTAAAAAAGACAATGCGGTTCTCTTCTCTAAATTACAGGGAAGTGCAGAGCAAGAACTGCATTTAGAAGATTTATGTAACACGCAAAATTGCAAACACAAAAAAATGTTAATAGCGTGTCTCTCCGTTTGTGGTCCAAACATGCCAGTAAAAAACGTCCATTCGCATGCAAAGTTGGAATCAGCAGGAGAAAAATATATACATTTAATATTTTTTTGTGTTTAGAACGATTACGACGAGGGAGGGAGGGAGGGTTGGGTGCCTGTGCATGCAAAAGAGTTATAAAGAGAGTGACAAAAGATTGGCCAGTTTTGTAATTTGAATTGAAAAAGCACAACGGATCATAATGGGAAGCGACATACTTAATGTGGAGGAAGATTAATAGTTGTCAAACATGAATAAGCTTCGCATCATCATCAGCATCATTGCTATTCGGTAGTTTGTATGCTAACTAGCTTCCAACCGTCGTGGTTGTTGGTGGTGGTGGTGTGTATGAAATCGTAGAAGATAAATGATTATCTGCTCATCTGCATAACAGTCAGTCAGTCGCACACATCTTTATCACAATATAAGGAATACGGAATGAGACCACCCAATAACACAAAATCAAACAGGAGTCAGCATGAGATGGTTATTTTTTTGCTACAGAGCTTGATTGAAGTTCGATTGGTTTTTGTTGAAGTGCAAAAATGGAGAAAGATGCAATTTCAGCAAATGTATTGTCGCAAAAGATATTCATCCGATAATATTTGTGAGATGATGATAGGATCTTCCTTATTGGCTTGGCATGGCCTAGCAGAGTAGTGAATAAAATACAATGTCCTATATTTATTCATGTACATTCAACATTCCCTTTCCTCGACCTTGCCTAAGTCGCAGGTGTGTTGAATCTGAGTAAGTGAGAGTGAACCAAAAATGGACATGGGTTTAAGGTGGAAAAACCAATTAAATTAAACATGATCATGATATTAATATTATGTCGTTCTCTCTGGGAGCCTCTGATTGTTTTTGTGAAATTGATGTTGTTCTAAGCTATGTAAATAGGAATGTAATCACAAATACATAAATAGATTCAATGCTACGCATACGCATACACAAACATTTCTCTCTCCTTCTTACTCTCACCCCCGCAATTGATTTACTGTGTTGATAGCAGGTGTAAGGTTACGGTTAAGTCTGAATTTACATAGTCACGTTTAGTAAACCATATACAAATCTGTGTCGAAACAACTTGTTATACATCAACTAATGTTAAAGTTACCTACAAGAACATGATAATTTTAATGTGACTTATGGATTATTACAATCTCTTATTATCAGAAACAAACGCAGGGTTTCATGCTGGGCTTTCAAAATTGTAATTTTATGATTGCTTTATACTAACATTTAATTATGTTCGAGCAAATGATCTCTCATATACTTCAAATATTTAGTTGTATGAATTTAGTACAGATTTACTTGTGTATCACCTTTGGATATTGATATTTTTATTAGTTTTGATAAAAAAAATTAACGGAAAAGTAAAACATCAAAGTTATAACCTATATTGCTCTACCTCTCTACAAGTACCATTTTTCTCAAACTTCATTCGAAACTCACTAATGTTTAAGTAATCGCTTTACAAAATAAGAACCGTTGGAATGTTGGAATAAATCACTCCAAGATTATCTATTTTAGATCAAGTTGTCATCAGCAGCAGATTGAAAAGCTCTCAAACAAACGAAACAAAACGAACGAGAATCAGTAATAAAAAATCAATCCCGTCAATGGCACACGCATGTACACTTTTTTTCTTATTTGCATTTCTCATTTGTAATCTTATCAACTTACTAAAGGCTGATTAGCTCTATAGAGCGTGAATCAAAATCTTTGGCCGTCATACCCTACAAACATGGAGATGCTATTTTTACACATTTCCCTTTTTCTTTAACCTCTCCTAACCAAGATGAGGGTCAAGTCAAACTAACAAATAGGTTTTTTGACTGTACTTTGTGGTTTCAGTGCACGGACATTATGTCATAATCGCTTCAGCTGCACCAGTCAACTCACAAAAAAAATCATTGTTATTCAATTGCTGTTATTCATATCCATATTTTTTGCATTCTGTTACAAGTTACAATGAATTGCAATTTGATGCAATGAAATATCATTCCAAGATACGATATGATATGACACTCATGGCATACGTCTGGTTGAATTCATTATGTCATTTTATGACATTGAAAGGACCACGCTTAATTTCTCCTTGCTACAGTTTTAATGCATAATCATCGTCAATCGTCAATAATGGTCATACACACGAAACAAATAGCATAATATAGCAGCACGGCTTCGGCATTCTATAGAACTAGCAACCATGAGCATTTGAGTGGAGAACAATATATGTGATAACCCGCAGTGACAAGTGACAATAATATGACGCTGTTTATAGAGTGGATATTCAGTGAACCCACTAAACTGGGCGACCTTTACCAAGTCAAATGAACCTTTTTTCTACAGAAGGTTGAATGGACAAAATGAAAAATTGAATGGAAAACAACACAACGCAACAAATGAGCAAAAATAATCAAAAGTTGACTAGGTGAGTGAGGATAGTAGTACATTGCCTTTTTGGCTTGTCGGAATTTTTATGGACAAAAGTGGACCAATCTGTTTGATTGGGTGGGGTGTACTCTCCCATGTATTATCTCACGGAATCACCTTTTCATGTGCAGGTGACACTGACCGGCTTTATTACATTTTTGCTCTTTGTATAGAAAAATTGTTTCACACAAGAGATGAAAAATTCATGAGCTTCCTTGTCATAAGATGACGGTCATTGAATTACATATAATATATTCATAGATAGAAACAGATAAACATAGATAGTCTGATCTGATTCACATCTTTCTTAACATGTCGATATCATTTGTATTCAAGTCAAACCCCTGCTGCATATATAAACATTTTATTCAGAGCTACTTTATCGATATCGAAGATTTACTGTGATTTTACATGATAAATATGTACACAAAGTTGTGCAGGACAGGGAGAGTGATACTGTGCATTTTTAAGGTGCAATGAATTACATCATCAAATATTGAGTCGAGTGAATCTTATTATCATAAACTTGTCTAATACGATAACATGCAAAACTAATATATTTCTTTTTATACTCAAGTCTCGATTTGATTGAAATGGCACCTACAGAGGTTCCTATCAAATGATCTATTTTAGGACTACAAAAATTAAGTTGATTTACCTTGATTTTTAAAATTCTCAAGTAAAAAAAGTGTTATAGGAGTTGCACACATAATCATGTAAATAGTGGAATAATATCTCATTTTCTAAAGCATTAAATTATTGATCCACTTTTTATTTAACGCCTGTTTCCTTCCTCAAGTCAGACGAATGATCTAACATACTTATTTAAAAATCGATATCCACATCAATTTTTCTCATTTATGGTCAAGGTCTAATCTTAATAATGCAAAGAATATATATTGACGGTAGGATATGGAGTTTGAGGGTCGTTGAGAATAAAATACATATTTTTGTACTCTATAATCCTACAACTTATAATTGACACATCATGCATGAAAAAAAGCCGTAGCTGGTGAAGCTTCAAACACTTCAGCCCATCTATTAGCTAATCAATTTGGATTGGATTACTGCATCGCATGAAAAAATATCAAGTTCAGTGACAACCTCTTATGTAACAACACCTCAACATGCTATTTCAAAAAATGAAAAGTTTTTTTTTTGCAAAACAAAATATTGGCAAGTGGAATGACATTAAACTTCAAAACAATTGCCACTGCCACCTCTTCAAAAGCAGATGAGTCCTTAAAAGAAAATTATGCCCATGCATTGTTTTGTTGCATGTGTTGCAAAAAAATCCATAATTTCGTGTGAAAAGTTCAATGTGAAAAAGAATTTCAAAACTTTTTTTTTTGTGGTTCAGCCATAATCATGACTGACTTTTTCTGTCATCTTCAGCATGTACAAACTCAACACAGCATGTGTCAGCTCTTTTAAAAACCATTAATAACTTGTTTATTTTGAAAGAAAATTAAGTTAATGTGTAATTTTTTGTACAGTATGTAATCATATGCTTACCAGCACCACCACCAGCACCATCTCATCATCGCATTGTCACTAGGTATGCTAATGTATTAGGATTTTCATTTTGAGACAAGAATGGGTAATGAATTGTCAAGTGCATCTTTTGCTTGTCTCTGATTTGGTAAAGTGCCATATTTTTGCCGAAAAATAGGCAATTCAGTTGCTCATCTCGTTCAAATAACAAACATTAAAATTTTAAAATGTTTCATAAATTGTGATAAATGAGCCGACTCACAGAGAGCTCCTACTACATTCTTGTTCTTGGTGACCAAGACCTCCATCATTGTTCCATGCTGCAATGCAATGAAGCGCAGATTGATGCAGTTCAGAAAACTCGACATTTCGCAAAAATGTAAATTACATGCATATCCATAATATTATGTATACTTGTATTTCATTTCAACTTAAAATATTGCAAGGTTGGCTTTCCGCAACTCATTTGAAGTCAACAACGGTAGCACATTTAAATGCAAAATATCATGTTCAAATTAAAGAACAACTCTGCCAAAATATTCATAGCATAGTGATAAAGAAAGACAATTGCTGAAAAAATGCAATTAGTTGCTAATTACTGTTATTCACCACCAAATTTGGTGGAAAATGAATGCAATATATTTTTCAGGGTCTAATTTCATTATGCTCATATTGTCACGTTCGTACAGTAGTTGACAGTATACAATACAACGATTGACATTCCACATTGCATAATTGAAATAGTAACAGTAGCGTATTCATGCCTTAAATTCCAATACACCATTAGTTTCTGCAATTACAAGCAATGTGTTTGTACTTGACCCGTGTTTTGAAATTCATCAAGAAATTCAAGACGCTCGTAAATGTCAAGCTGCTCAGAAAGTGAAACTCAGCAACAGAAATATCATCACCTGTGCATGCAAGTCAATTATTTGCAAATCCAGTCTATTTCATGTGTCTATTATAAGCACTTTTTGAAATAGAGGAATTCATTACCAAACTTTTATTACGTTGAATTCCACGCGTGCCAAGCAAGCAGCAAGCTACCAGTCAATATCCATTCCATCATAAAAACCGCACCTTAAATGTTGTCAACCAGCATGGTCTGGTCTGGTCTGGCTACCTTTTCAATTCAATTCAAGTGTGTTTTGTGAAGAAAATATAATTTGAAACAGAGACCAATTGTCGCGCGTGTCAGTAGCTTGTCTTGTGGCGTAAAATATTGCGTTATGAGGTAATAAGAAGCTGCTTTATTGCAGATAATGAGCAATGATCGGTTACACTCTTTCTTTTGATAGTCACCCAGTTTTATGCGTTATCAGTCACAAATAGATAGTTAAGTAAGTAGTTATACGTTGGAGTTGGATGTTGACGATTGTGATTTGATAACTTCATAAATAAGCAGGAGAATTCATATTATATTCCCAACAAACTTGTTAAGATTGAAGATAATCATCATCGTCAATCGTGTGTATTTCATCAATAAAAGAGAGTCGTACGCGTTATTTCTATTACTAACTGACACGGAGAAGTCTTATATAGGCTGATCTGATGGTGTTGTGGTTTGGCTGGCTTTGTTAGTAGCACAATATTATTAGTATAAGGACGCAGCTGGTGGTGCACGAAGTTACTGGGTAGCGCTTGATTTCATACGATAATTGTTATTAAATTACCTACAATCATGAGTATCAAAACTTCACACGATTCTCTTTTCACCATCTCTCTCTCTCTCATTCAAGATAATGCTTCAGTAAATAAGCAAATGAGGTGCAATTTTATTTATTTATCTTTGCCTAATTAGCAAGTAGTTATCTACATGCACTAGTAAGTGGTTACGTAAACAAATTTTTAATTTGATTAAAAGATTGAAATTCTTGCATGATGCTGACCATCCATTCACTAATTTTGTTATCGCGTGTAATCAATCCTCTATTAAAGCAATGGTCAATGTTAAAATATGTAACAGTTTTCAAAAGTCCTCGAAAGTTCAATTTAAAATGCAACAATTTCCATAGTATATTAGATACGATTGTTGTGGAAAAGCTGAAGTACAAAATAAGGCAAGTTTTTTGATAAGATGTTACCTCGTGTCAGCAGATTAAAACCACTTTGAAAGTCTTTGTTGATCTCAATAATCTCCATTCACCCCTGCTGCCTACATTTACATAATATGATACCGTACTTTGGGACTAAATTACTATTCACCTCACTTTTCTTCTTCTTCTTTCATATTCTTTTGTAACCTTTGAGTCCTCCTCCCATATTTATGCATAACAGTAGCAAAGAGAAAAAAAGGAAACGGGTCTATTATTTAAGAGCAATGTGTGATGATGATAATAATTCAAACAAAAAAGTTCTTTGACAGATATTGTGGGTCTTGTAAAAGAAGCCGCCACTTCACTCACTCTCATTCAACTCCTTAACCATAAAATAATGTATTCTTGATCAGAATCAGATTGCGTGTCAACTCACTTGAAAATCAATACGTTGAACTTTGCATAACATAATATACATATATTTCCATAGTGTGAAAACTGGATAAGGTGATTGAACAAAACAGTTTTGAGAGGGTGAGTCAATAAATCTTTTTATTGGTGAAGCCTTTCCAAACACTAATATGCTACTTGTGATCAGTGATCAGATCACATACACAACTAAAATACGTCTAATCAATTCACAAAATAAGGATTTACGATGCTCACTTTCATTTTTGGCTCTCCTCCTCCCTTTTCTAAAAGAAACAGCCGAATGAGAGATGAAGAGCACCAAACCACACCACCTGAAAAATCCTTATCCACACCTGAGTTGATGACTTGATGATGATCATCATCATCATCGAGCGGTTGCTGAGAAAAGACCATATAAATTTAGGGTCACCTCGCATCATCTCACTCATCCATTAGGTCAGGTCACCAAAGTCATAAAGCATTTCAGGGGTAAAGAAGGACAGGACAATCTTCACTTCACCAATAATACCATTTTGCAATAAGTGCTCATAAAGTTTAAAAAAGTTTGGCTGTAATTGCACAATCATCATCGTCAATCGTCACCCTCTTCTTCTTTAATCATTAGAGAGCACTTGGTTTCGTCGCCTCTCGTGATCAAGCACTTATCGAATCGTCGTCATTTGTTGTCGTCAGCAAGTCATCATCATCATCATAAAATCTTCATTATCTTCGTCAATGAACAGTTTATACCTATGGTTGGTTGACGGTAAACTTTAATGATGTGTTTGTTTACTTTCAGCAACACTTTTTAGTACTATTACTTGCTATCCATTATTGAATGAAGATGAGCTCTTTTTTTCTGAGAGTCGGCATCTATTATGATTCAGATTCAAAATGTATGTAAAAAACATGGGCATTGGAATGACATTATACGTGCCGCAGACGACAAACTGCTTAATTGACACTGATGAGATGTGTCCAATCTGTCATCACAAATTAGAATCATTGTCTTTTTCAAATGACTTTATTGCTCTATACTCATAATAAGTCAGTAGTCACAAACATATTCGATTTTTTTTCTGCTGAGCTAATCCATTAAAGACATGCAACATAACTAGTCTTCTTCTTCACTGTCAGAAATTTTGGACCATTATTTTAATAATTTCAACAGTCAAATTATTTTGATTGAGCAGAAGACCTCATTTCATGCACTTTTAGTATAAAAAACTCAATTGTGCGAGATAATTTTGGGTAACTCTCAATACTTTTTTTCACGCCAAACCATTTCCATGTGAAAATGTGTGAGTTTAGGTTAATTGGAAAGTAGATGAAGAGCAGCAGCAGCAGCATCTTTACTTTAAGCACCTGTAATAAATGATTCAATTTTTTCTCAGGGAGCAATAATTTAACAATCATATTAAGAATTTAGTGCACAAGGGCATTCGAAAGTTTATGCATGTTGAAGTCATTGCATTTTGCAGCTTCGAATTAAGTGCACTTTTTTAAAGTAATTACTATTTGGCAACAAATGATTAGCCTTTACTGCCCTTAAAGCTTATATTGACATGTCAAATTTGGCAAAAACAATCACCAATCTGTTACCTTTTCCATGTAATTGACAGGTACTTTTTCTAATCTTGTTTACTTCTCTACAAGCCATTGCTTCAATTGATCATATTTTGATCTTGACATTTCTGAAAAAAACTACTGTATTTTGCCAATAATGCACGTGTCAACAGGAACACGAAACTTATATTTTTCTGAGTGACAGTTATACAACAGTATAACTGCCAGGTGATAATGACTAATGACATTGTGAATTTCACGAACAATTTTTTTCACTCCATTTGCTCATTACAAAACAACAATTGTGTGTAACTTTGCTCATGTTATAATAATGGTGTGACATTCACATTCCCGTAAGTTTAAAAAAAATATCATGTAAATCAGTGACACGCGAACATTGTGAGCGCTTATTATTCGTTCCTATTTTCAAAAGAGATATCAAATCAATGTTCGGATGTTTGTATTTGTGTTACATGTACCCTTTAGGCAGATAAGCATATGTATGCTGTTGTCAAACCAGTTCAACATTTCCAATCCCCATTCCATTGTTATCAGTACTTTTAACAAAATTTTTGTCACCAGAGTACAGCCGCTGTCACTCGCCACACACATTTCTCCTCCTTGTTAATTGGCAATTGTTGATGTTTACTCAATTAAGGAGCAGTGTTATGCTTTAGTAATTGCCAAAAAGACGCGTATTTTTCAAACTACCGTTGCTCATGTTCACGATGATCGTCAATCGTACGACGTTTTCGTTTTTCATGTTGATTTTTGGCAGTTAAAGTTGACTTGAAACTGCCTAAATGCAGTTGGTAATAGCCTTGACAAACACATAATGGTAGCGTTGATGACATTGTTAACTATTACACATATTATTCAATAATTGAAAAGTCCACGTTGAAAATTGAAGGGATGATGATGAGCAGGGGGTCAAAAAATATTAGTGATCATTACGATGCAGTGTTGAATGCGCAGGTAAATTACGTGCTCAACTTATGCACATTATTATATTTGCTTCATCAGTTCAGTTGGTTGCAATTTTACAAATTAGTTTTCCAATCAGGGACACATTTTTTTGAAAAGGTTGTATAACCCCCATGGATTTCATTGTTACGGTCGGACCTAACCTGTCGGTGATCATCAGTGAGTGAATTATTATGCAATCAAGAGCGTAACGCTTCAAGCTTAACATTCGAAATTCAGTAGGTACAAAAGATTCAGGGAGGTTGGGAGGAATACTTTATGCTAATTGTTTGATCTTACATATATTTGCCATTGAATTATTGGCTCATTGTTGTGTTCTTCGGACGTGAGCAAACATTAATTAAGAAAGTGAGTTAATTGGGGCGTTACCAAACAGCCAAAGCACAACAACGTTCTAACAGAGGACTACTACTACCATCACGATCACCGATACAATCTTGAAGAGGAGGAGGTATGAGGAGGACGATTGGAACCAGATCAGGACCACCACACTCATTTATGCGCTAATGATTTGACTATAACATATAAAATATCAAGCTTGAGGGAAAAGTTATGAGTTCATGTCAGGAACACAACTGATTTGAAATATTTGCGTAATTCATCAAAAGAAGCGCAACATAACATTATGCCACATCATATCAATAAATAATATTATTGTAGAGAGAAGAAAAACAGTTGTAAAAATTATTCCAGTTCTGCAGCTTCTCCTCCAGATTAAAAGAGTATAACTAAACCAAACCACTAATCAATAATATACTCATCCAACTGCCAACGCCAACCCTCCTCAAAAATATTCCAACTCTTCGTATGTGAATGTGAATTACATACTTTTATATTTCCACTCCTCACATGTCCCCACCCTGATACTACAGCCATCAATCATTAATTTTCAAGTGAGAATGAGAAATTATAGAAGCACAAGCCAAAACAAAAATGAGAGTAAATTTTGATCTGATTTTTAAACTTGCACACACACTCATTTAGCACATAATTAAAGGTGAAAATATATCCCTTATCGTCACTCATCAATCACCAATCGACACTCTACTACTTTTGCTTCATTATCTAAGTCTCTCAGTGCCACAGGATCTCTGTATTTACAGTTATGTTCTGCGTTCTGCCTTGTCTCCTTTCGACCATAAATATTCATAACACATCGCATCCCTTGCATATTTTTATGACAATTTTACAATCGATAATTACACCTGTTTGTAATTATTATTGGAAGCATCTCGTACATCGTACATTGCAATAATACTATACCATAACCTTGCTAATTACTGTCCATTTTTCATGATGGGATTGGTTTTGTTTTGTAAAATGAGTACAGCATGTATATATAACACAGCATACAGCACAACTTAACTGTTCTTATGATGTTATATTGCAATGATTTTTAAAACATTTTTTTGATACTTAATGCCAAGAGGCGACAAGATAATAGGCAAACGGACCCAACCCACAAAACATGGGAGCATGTCTTGAACATTTCTAAGAATGATATCATTTCTTTATTATTTCATGTTGGGTCTTTTAGCTCCTGACTTTGATAACGGTATACTTTATAGTCATTATCATCAACAAATCATCATCATCGTTGATCAATACACTTTCGCTTCACCTTATTGAGAAGAAGTTGTGCTCGATGATATGATGGTCCGTTGTCCACGTTCTCACAAAGCCCACATAATGATCTTCATCATTAAAAATGGTAAAGCTATGCAGTAATAATGCAACTCTAGGAAATCAAAAGTGGGGTCCTTGATTCTCCCAAGAACTTTATCAATTTATTATTTGTATCAGACTTTTTTCAACGGCGACATTCAACATTGCAAACTATACATAATATTATATTACGTATATTGTCATCATTTCTCCCACTAATCTTCAAATGTCAACATCATACTAATAATTATCTGAGGGAGCCCTTCCATATTCGTTCAGAAAAGAAGAGCATAAACATAATATATATAACTCATAAAATACGTGGAAACTTTCCAACTCCAAATCCAACTAAAAAAACAAAAATGCACCTGACCGACCTGCCTGCATTTATGGTATCATATAATATAATCTAATCAGAATTTATGATGTTTCCAGCCCTTCAATAAAAAAAAACTTTATAAGTATTGAAGATCATTATCATTTTTAAATGGAAACGCAACATATAACATGGTTGAGTATAGAAACTGTGTCAATGCAATGCAAAACTATTAGTGCAAAATTATTTTATTGCAAACTCTTCTCTTATTAGTCCACTTGGTTAAAAAGTCATGAAATTGCTAATAAATATCATGTCATGTCATACTTTTTCTCATAATTTCCCTACTTAAAACTCAACAGCAATTTAACTTTTTCCCATAACCACAAACATCATCATCATCATCATGAGACAAGAGCAATTTCGTTGAGCCGTGAACATGTGTTTGTCTTTCTTTCTGATGCTTAAATCACAAGGTATATTTGCCCAACCTGTCATCTCGCCTGTACCTCTTATCAATTTTTCTCATTAAACTTAAAAAGCTCTAGTTAGTCCACTCATTCAGTAGAAGTATTGCATATACTACTACTGAATGCGTATGCTATGCCTCGTTTTTTGAGAATGAATGAATTTTTTATGCACAAGGACATTTTAAGAAAAGAACCAAGGAAATCATTTTATCCTAAATCACTACTCATTCACTCTCTAATCTCTTGAGTTATTTTTTTCACATTTTTTCTTCCCAAGTAATAAATCATGACGTGTAATAGGCATGAATATAACTAACTGCTTGTGGTAGAGACAGTGGACGCTGTTATAGTGCCTACATATTTACAAGGGAGCTCCTTAAGTCAAATTAGCGACGTGATTAAACAGAGGTTTTTCTAGACTAATTCTCCTTTTGTGACCCCTGCTGATGCTCACTGCTGAGCTAAAAGGTAATAATTTGATGATCATTTGTCAGATACAAAATGGATCTGATATATTATTGTGCATGCATCCAAATTGTATTTTAGTAGAAATATATGACTTCACTTTTGAAAAGTAAGGTACACAAAGCATAACCACGATGTTTGACAGTTGAGTAGAGTTACGTAATAACGTACGTAACGATACAATTTTCAGCATTGGGATGGTAGATGGATACGTTATTGAAAGGATCCTCCGTCCATCCAATTCACAACCAATAATAATAATCCAAACCACCGAACAGTCATTATAACTGCAGTAAAAAGTAAAATTGCATGTGTGTTGTGTTGTGTGCAACTTTGCAAAAACTCATTCATCATCTTCTTAGTTTGTACTTTGTATGTAGTGAATGGGCAGGAGCAGCTAAAAGGGCATACAATTTGCAGGTACGTAAGTTAGCATCTTTTATAAGTTGGGTTGATGTGATGATGATGATGATTAAATATGCACACATAAATCCAGCCAACTATTTTTATTGCTTGCTCGCAACAACCCAACAACAAACACAACACATTCTCTCTCTCTCTCTAGTTATGACATGACATGACAAGACAAGACCAAAATGAAATAGAGATTTTTCGCTCCAAGACTAATTCATTCCATTTAACTTGCTTGCACTGTGGCTTGAATGGTGAAGCAGTAAATTCCTTTTGTTGAGCCCGACAACAACACAGAAAATTAACTGATTACCTCAGGTTCAACACAATCATTTGCATATTATTATTATGAACCACCTCATCATTTCTTATCATGTGCTTTTACTCTGCTACAGTTCTAACAATCAAGTTGACAAGGATGAATCATTATTAATTGGAGATATTGAAACGAGTTTTGTGCGCATGGACATTGGCAGCTGCTGCCGTTATATATTATGTTAAGTTGCGCCTCTAAACAGCTAAATGAGTCCTACTGCTACTTAAGAATAATTTTTTTAAGTTCCTTAAAGCCATTTTTAATGTAATTAACTATCTAATAATATGCAATTTTTATACCTATGGGTGCATCACGTAGGTATGTGCCTTTCATTTAGTGTCACCTTGATCTAAAATCTAAATTCAGGCAGTAGATCTGATTCTGTACACACACTACTTTCTTTGACGATAGGATAGGATAGCCAAGCCTATTTTTTTCTTGTAAAGTTAATGGAAACGCAGGCAAGCGGATGAGAGGATTTTTTTAATGATGCTGTTTTTATCTTTTAGTGGAGGAAAGGAAAATCCAAAGAGGTTGATATGTGACGGGTGACGCTCTCATCTCATCATTTGTCTTCCTTCACGAAGGATAAACCTCTTACGAGTTGGAGTTATCAAGAGCACAAACAAAAACAAACCCTATATTTACAATTACAAAAACTAAGGCTGTGGTGAAGTGGAGCTGAACGAAAAACGATTAATTATAATTACCTAGTGTTTTTCAAGTGTGATAGTGATGGAATGATGATGATGATAATGATGGTTGGTCGGTTGGAAAAGGAAGGTGATGAATTTTTTGTTCATCCCAAAATTTCAACCAGCCTGGCTACATACAGGACCAGAGCAGAAGAGTGCTTACTTAATCATAATCACCTTTTGGTTCGTCAACAGTCTACTTATCTTGAAAGGGAAAAACGATTATTGAAAAAATATTGTTCAACAACCTCCTCAATGAACAATTAGCGAACCACAGCAATTGTCCACACTTGAGAAAAGCTTTAAAAACACATCATGCTGTTTAGCTTTTTATAATCTCCCCTGTATATGACCAAGACATTTGAAGTTCTCAACCTGTTTATGAAAATTATAACCCTGATTTATAACCCTTCATACTTTTCCCTTGTTGGATGACACATTGCTTGTCTTTTTGTTATTTGTGTGCATGGTACATAGTTGACGTTGAAGCAGTAGTGTTGGTTATCTTTCCTCTCCTCTTGTGCAAACGTTGTCAGTCAGCTCAATACTAAGATGAGCTCTAACATTAACATCATATTTGTACTTATATATTATGGATAAAGCTAACACTTGTTGCTCTTTGCTCCTCTCAAGTTTCCTTTTACAGTTGGTTTTGGTTTGTAAGCATGTGAAGAACAATACTCTATCAGACCAGACTAGACCAGAGACGACCACATACAAATACATATGAAATATATGACGTTAGAAAAATAACACTTGCTTTCAATTCTTTCTGGTTATATCATCGCTCTCATAAGTTCATAATAATAATAATTTCTTTTAACAATGGGACACCTCACATTGGACAAGTTTTTCATTGCTTTTCGCTAAAAAAAATAGTGTGATTTGGTTGGTATATATGATGGTCGAGATGAATAGAAGATAAGCGCTTTTCACGCATAGTTTATGCATATTGAGTCCCATGTCATGTGCAAACAAGCTTCTTTTGTTCATTTACAAGTTAGTGCCTATGAAACTGATGATGAATGACAAGAATTTTTTTTGGTCACTCTACCACTGCTCAATTGTGTAGTTGTCCTTAAGTAGAAAGTCCACTACATGAACATTATACAAGTGATACAAAAGAGTAGGCACAAGAAAGAAAGTCAATTAACCATAAAGGCATTTTATTTTCAGAGGTACAACTACAACGTGTGTGTAAGAATAAACAATGCGTATAAACTGCCATGTTAGGATATATTATTGGCACATGACAATTCCAATTCCAACTATTAACATTCCACTGGCTACTGCTCCTGAACATTCATCGTCTCTATACTTAAATATATTATTACTTTTATTTTTTTTTCTGTTTTAAGAAAGGACACTTGTAAAGTTTTGAATTGTATGATGCATTATATACATTTTTTTTACAATTCATCGTTAAGTTATTGTTACCATTATTTTTAATTGTTAATAGCCTTGTCCCCATACACTGTTGGGGGATGGATAGAAATGTATGTATTGTGGATTGGATGGTGGACATATGCAAAAATTATAGAATACATTAAAATTGAAATGAAGAGAATGTCAATATGTTTTTAGGCTTGTAGTGCAAAACCAGTGCAATGCGGTGTGTGTAGTGTAGAGTGACCAGCTAATAAATTAAAAAAATTGAAACAATCGAAACAAGTCATTGGTCTTTTTGTGATTGGTAGTTTGGTTTACTACTACTGCATACATTACATGCTAATCACTTTTGATTGTTACTGATACCATAATATAAGTATGTTTGGCATTTGGGATAATCATGATGAGTTCATTTTTTAACTTTGAAATGGAAATGATATGACTTTTTAAAAAATGAAAATGAATTTTTACTTTCTGAGTTACACTTACACACAATAAAAGCCAAGCCAAGCCAGTAGCAGGTTGAACTCTCATCGACATCTTTCATATCAATATATAAGGATTGATTTGTATTAAAAGGTAATAAAATTGGTTGAAAAGAATATTAATCTATCATTACTTCCACACAGTATGTGGCAATCTAGAACAAAATGATATTACACCAACTGATACAATTACTCTGTGTGCATATTTAATCTTGTTGGTAAATAGTGACCAGAGCTTTTAGAGATTGTGTGCTTACATTAAGATGCGAATTGTATAAGGATTAAGGGAATATCAATATAAGGTATATATATATATTACTCATGTGTACATGTTTGACGAGGACAAATAATGGATGGAAATGGTCGATGACAAATTAAGAAGGTGAAGAAATGATCGACAATCAAATCATAATCTTGTTGAAATACAGATGGAGAACGGTCTTGCATACTAATTAGTAGCAGATATGAAAAATCCTTCAGCTCTTGGAAGTGCTTTTAGCTATAAATACGCATTGCAAGTGAGTGTACTAAAATAAAACCGGATTTGCAGAGCGGTGCAAGAGTAGAAGAATACGCATACTTTTGGCAATATAAGTATGACAAAGTACGAGCAGTGTTTTAAAAAAGATTTTATGTAATAGTAGTAGATAATGTAGACGCAAAGTGTCGCAAAGATGAACTGGACTTAAAAATTACCCTTTTCAAGTCAATCAGTTTCTTCCAAAATCTTTATGAAGAAGGTTGATTTTTTTAAGATTTGCAAATGCCGATAAAAAATTAAATTAAATTTTCAATAATTTGTAGTACTAGTAGGTTATTGGAGATAATTCTGTATGTTTGTACAATATATGACAAATTGTAAATGAATGAAATATTTTATGAATTATCAATCAAAATTAAATCCAAATTCAATCGCTTTCGCTTTCTGTAAACTTATTCTCACCTCACAGAACACCAATATTATTGTCATCTCGAAAAGAGGGGCGTGGTGAGATGTACATGAAGGGAAAATGGATAATGAACCTTATTTCACCTTTTCTTACATTACGTTACGTTTTTACTCTTAATCCATTCTTACAATAATGTGTCTCAATAAGAATGGCAATCTTAATCCACAAAATTGCATTTGCTTTGTATGCAGTTTTGATTTTAGGTTTATTGAAATGAAGGAATCATACAAGCTTCTCTATGCCCTATGCTACATTCAACGGGTTGATTTAATGTATCATTTCTGGGTCCTGTTTTTATTACGCTTGCAGCATTTCAATCAATATCTAATCATCGTTGTGATCATCATCAAGGGATGATTTAAAATACTGATTCCCATCCATTTTGAATCTGTAATCATTGCTCAGCAGAAATTATAGTACTTGTGCCTCTCAAAGGGGAAAACCGTGCTGAATTATTCATTAAATTTAAACCTATATAACATTTTACCATTGGCAGATGGTTCTTTTTTGATACTTTGATTTTGATCGTTTTGCCTTAGCACGTATAATATATGAGCATGAACTGCAGCTGTGACAAAAGATATTTGCGGTTGCTTTCTTCAGTGATGTGATGATGATTTGCCGATTGCTGCTGAAAGCTACATTATATACATACTTTACAAGCACTTTTGACTATTAGAAATTTTTGCGTTACTTTAATAAATGCATGCTTTATTACTACAATAACGTTGTGAAGCGGGCGAAAGTGATCCGATTTTCATGCAAGCTATTATTCATTGTTTCAAGCTTGAGATCGATTTCTTGTAATTATTTTCATCTCCTGCTTTGTTTGTTGCATGCATTGAAAAATATTTTAATTGCAATAAATTCCTAAATGATTATTAGCAAACATTGATTTCTTGTTTTGTATTTCAAACCAATTCATTCAAATTTACATTTTGGTATGTATAACATGACACGAATTCAAACAGACAATTTTCAATCTGCATTGAAAACGAATAACTGCAGTGTATTTTGGTAGGATTGACTTCGCTAATTAATGAAATTGATTGCGGAAATGTGCCCTGGATATTTGCTTTGATATAAACATGATGATGTGCAAAAATTTAGAATTGATTGTCTCACTTGAATGGAATGCGAACAAGATATTTGTCACAAGTCACGATAAACAATTGCAGTGGCGTGCTTGCATAAATGCATTTCAATGATTAGTTTCTATAATTGCTATTCTAACAAAACTATAAAAGATACATATTATGTATACAGTTTTGTTTTTAGATTATTATATCTATCATAATCATCAGAGGAATAATATATGATATCAATGATATCAACAAGTGAACAAGCGATAGTGAAATGCAGGTAGGATGCAGAGAAATACTTTTGGAATGCGGTCATTCAGCAAAAAAATAGAGTTTTAATACCATGTCAATTCGTTTTATATGTAACATGCTGTTTTTTTAATAAGCTAGACTGCAAATTAACATCTTATGTGAAGTTTTTATCTGTGAGTTTTAAACCCAAACTAATAAATCAAAACACAGACTGCGAATCTACTACATTCAATATTATTTTAAGTTAGAGTTGTTTCAATAGAGGGTACAAAATTAAACAAGGTTGAAATATAATATGAAACAATGAGGACTGCAGTTTTGGACTTGGAAACAGAGGCAAACTATAACGCATTACTGCATGTCATCACATTGCATCAAGAATCAATATCTGATACATAGTTCAATGCATCATCATATTAGTAAAACACAAATTTGTCGCTCAGACCTAGATATGTATTTTTACTATAGATATCGTGACATACGGACAACGCCCTTTCCCTTCAAATCAAAGCTATCCATCTATCATAATTCCCCATTCATATTGGATCATAGTATGAGCTGCACTTTTCTATGCACTCATTTCATTTTCATTACAATTTACAATTACATAGATAGGTATGCAATTCACATATTGTTTCGTCCCATCCGTATATTACCGTTGCATCTGTATCTAACTACTGCATTTTTAGTTTCAATTTTGTTTCGCTTACCTTACCTGCTCACTTTTACTGAAAACACGGATCATTAAGCTATTCATTCACATAATAAAGTTTTACTCATGATGTTCACGTAAAAGATACATATACAGGAGCTTAAACATTAGGTGAATTGTGAAGTTCGCGTCATGCAAATTTGCAATTTACAAAGGCCTACTATTTTTCATCGATTCAAGAACTTTTCTGGGATAATCAATTGCAATTGCCAAAAGTGTCAAAAGATTCTTGTCGCTAAAACAGAAAATGCCAAGCCAATTTATTGTCAGGATTTATCCATTTATATTATCAACCACGCTACTGAATACCACTTGTTCCAAGGGATCAAAAACAGTTATTCCAAACACCTTACTATTTTTAAAACCAAAACAAAATTGAATGACTCAATCTAATTCAACAAGGCATTGCGAATATCCGCTTAAGGTCATTTGTCAAACTCGAGATGAATTATAAAAACAAAAAAAAACCACAAAAATGCAAATTCATTTAGGTCTCCTTTTTCCATCTCAACATGAAAAATGTTCCTTTTCTGTACACGAATGAAAGGGAGAACAACCAAAAACCTTTAGCTCGTGTAACAGAACATTTTGTATCTTGTTCTTTGAAATGGAGGAGACCGCGACCCTTCCTTTCTTGTCTTGTGTCAGTTTTCGTCTAGTCATTTTTGCTTGTTAACCTTTATCTTTCAAAAAAAATTGAACATAATTTCCACTTTTCGAGCCTCTACTTACTTTTAGGTAAACATCTTTTCTGACAACATTTTTATATTCTCTGCCCCTTTGTCGTCATATATATTATATTCTCGATGAATGTTCTAGCTGTTTGTTGATAAAGGGAACATTAGTATGCGTAATACTATCTTGTGGCATGACAGTTTTTCTTTGTTCATGTTGTAAATTTACAAACGATTAACGCTCGCTCATGATTACGACTGTGATGATGACGATTATTATAGCGCACTGAACAAAAAAAAATGAGAGATTATTTTTTGATGATATAATGATAATTTCTTTCATCTCGTTTTTTATGTGTGTTTAAGTGAGTACTCTTCAGCAATTATGTCACGGCATGGCACATTGCACTCCATCTGGCACGATGTAAAATAAAAATAAAATGAGCAAGGCATCATCCGATGAACTTGTGCTATTTTTTGCATTTAACAATTTTAAATGTAAATAAAAAGCTAGCAGCAGCAGCATGATTTTAACTGTTCCCTTTGCGTTTCCCGACATTATTATCATTTCCATTTCGTGAAGTAATCGGAGACCTTGATGTAATTATCTACATGAACTCGAGCCTATTGTGAAACTCGGCTTGAAAGTTAAGTTCATGCGCTATTAGGCATGTCCTCTGTCGTAAGACTTTTTTTTGTTTTTTGAACAAAAAATATGCAAATATAAAATACTTGTTTTTGTCCTTTTCGTATGACTTTTCAAAAAAAAAAACACAGATGAAATGAAGTTGTCGTGAGCTCATAGATTCCTTATCTATCTTAAAAATGTCTTTCGCTCAAGCTTTACTTTTAGACTGATTTCTTAGATCTTTTTAAACTGTTCCTGTAACACTGTGAGTTGAGTTAGGATTAGGACAGGACTTCTATTACGGAATGATTATAATTTTTGCTACATTACATCGTGACAAACGTGACTTTTGACAATGCAATGATAGCTTACTTCAGTGGCAACTGCAAGACAGTTTGTACATGTGACATATGTGTGTACAACTTGGATATTAAGGTCTGTGTTAGGAAATTTACTTCTTCCGAAAATTTTGAGTTGATTTGAAGTTTTTTTTACATTTCAAATATATATATATAAACGACTGTTTTGAAGATCATCGTGTAATTATGCAGGAGCAAACCGTTAGCCCAAAAGTACATTGATTTTGCCGGGTGTGAAGACTGAAGACGGATACATTATATAACCTTGAGCCGTAAATACTACTTTTTCGTACAATTATTTAGTTTTATATTTCGAATAAATAGAATCTATCGATCACTAGCTTTAATCACATGCTTACAGAGGATAATTTTGATTTATGGGCTCAATCGTTTTTCAAATTCTACATTCTATATTCTGCAACTTTTGTGTACTAAAATTACTAAGTCACACTTCAATTTATGAGCTTTTGGACAGAAAATATATTGGTTGCCTTTCATTTCATTGCTTACCCACTATCTGCTTCTGATCTGTATCCGAAGCACGTATGTAGTTATTTATCCTATTTTGAAAAACGCTTCTGTCTTCCATAAATCTTGAGTTAAGTACATCTTAACAATTTGATATGATCTAAGCAATCTGACTAGAATGAATAATGTTAATTTTTCTCCCAATCTAGATAACGCACTTAGCCAAACTAGCTATAGAATTATATATATACGTAAATAAAAGAGGGATCCATACTTGTGATTATGTGATTATGAAATTAAAATAAAAGTGGATTGTACTTAAACAAGATAATCATTGGATGGATAATCATATCAAACCTAAACACACAAGATTATTATTGTGTGTCTCCTTAACTTTTCTTTTCTTATAGAAGTCACATTATTTGTGCATTCCCTAAAGCACTACTCGTCCACACATTTTTTTGCAACTTTTGTACTATTTTTCTTTCACAAATCAACATCCATCTTTATAAAAGGGCATAAATTAATTTGGTTACCCCATCTCAACCGACATCTCATCTCATCTTATAAAAAGAAAGTGAAATGGACTCTATGAAAATGATAAATCAACACAAGCCATAACGTCAAATGTAGAAACATAGGAAAATGTCTTGGCTTGAAGGATAAAATCCCTAAAAGTAATTGGTGAGTAGTGAGAAGCTCTTGTAAAATATACTCAAAAAAATGAGTTACTCTTGTTATTTGACGCTTTTATTAGTTGGTTGACCAGCATCACGTGAAGCGGCTGTTACAGGTAAAATATATTGTCGGTGGTTTGTCTTCGTACATTGTTGCAATTTGTAATTCTTTGATTGAGTTGAAATTGAATGTGTTAATCAAAATATGAAGTCTAAAAGCAAGCGAATGTATACTAGTACCACTCAATATCTAGCATATCAATGATAGCAAAAAAAGAGCAGCATTCATGTCGGAATTCGAAAGAAAATAAGCCTCTAGATCAAAACTTTTGTTGCTTTTGGCACTTTTGCATCCCGTTGATTTCATGCTGTTGTACATTGATTTCATATCGCACATTGCGGCACATGAAAGGGGATGAAGAATGACGTGGTACAACTCCTCCACTCCTGTTTTGTGGTGATATCATTTCAGTATCTTGATGACGAATTTTGCAGCATTACGGTATGATAAGGTACATTTATAATATGATGATGAAGAAGTGGAGTGAGGTGAGGGACGGTTGTTACTGTTTGATCATCTCATTTGAAACAGTTGCCGACAGCAATATAGCCATATATATTTTCTACAAGAAAATGGTCGTTGATGATGATTTGATGTGATGGTTTACTACTCACTTGTGTTTCTGTTACATGATTTTTTGGCAACAATATTCACTTTTCTAGAAGTGATAACATTATTTGTATTTTTTTTGTGAATGCATGCATAAAACAGTAGCTGTGAATTTGTTTTAACAGATTTACAAAAGGAAGGTGCTTATCAAGATCCAAAATGGATGACTTGAATGAGAGTTATTTCATAACAATTAAGGCAAGGGACAAGGGATTGCATAATAATTAATAAAAATGTTCAAAAATTTCAACTCTTGAATCTATAAATTGATCTCTATAGTCTCTATAGCTAGATGTGAGACCTGATATTCATGGTATATGCTTATCAATGTTTACAGTAACCATTTTACGGTTTGGGATTAATTACGTCCCATAAATATAATGGCTATTTAGGTGGTGAAGATTGTAAATTTTGTAAGAAGAACTACAATTAAATATTATAGTAACTAAACAAACGGTCATATTATATTATACAGATGACAAAAATAAACTAGCTCCCAACCAATGATTTTATTTGCTAGAATACTTTTTAACGCCTTTTAAGTTGAGATTTACGAAACGTTTTCAGGAATCATCATCCTTCATATTGTATTGGAATCTCGGAGAAAGGAGAATAGTTTCCGAGTGCATGTTTGAACGTTGTTATAATATTTATGCAAAATTATTTTAACTTTCATCGACGTAGGTTTTGAAGCTTCTTTGGTTTAGCGTAAGATTGTCACTGCATTCATTACTACGGACAAGTTTGAAATGCATGACACAACGATTTTGAGATATGTACACCAAATTTTGATAAGCAATGTCGTCTTATTGATTTGCAATGCGATAATATGATTTGATACAGATTGCAGATAACAAGCTGACCCCTTAATTTTAGCGTGGTATGTGTACATCGTATCGTATCTGAATTCGTTGAATTCAAACTTGATCTTAGTATCTCCCATCATTCCTTCCAACAGGATAGTGAGAGATGGAAAAGATTAGCGAATTTTTTATTTACTTAATCTTTGATGCATATAGCACACAACCAGTCATTATATGATGACTAGTTGATGACCGTATATTTCGCAGTTTATTGCACTGTGTCCTCAAAAGTCGAATGAATCAAATCAATCCAATCCAGTAATTATGATGTTGTTTAACTCAACTCTCAATTATTTTCTCTCTCGTTCCTCTCAACGATCCTGTTACAATATGAAATAATAATTATATATTAAAAACTCAAATGTAGTAATGCAATAATATAATTTTTATTACAAGTTTACTCTTAAAAAAGCAGTTTTTATTTCTTTTTTGGCTCTGACTTGCCAAATTTTGTAAACTAGATCAGATCTAGAAATCAGATGATGAGATGAGAAAGAAATATTATATAATAATGATACAATATATATATATTTCATGTAATCAGAGATACCTACCCTATCCTATTCTACATTTCGTTCCTTCACTTATTTTCCCAAGTTACATAATCACACACCTTCTTTTCTGTAAAGACAAATATCGTAGAGTGATTTGTTACTTTTCAAATCAAATTTTTTGTGATAACGATAAGGAAATTATATATCAGCAGAGCAGACGCAAACCATATCATGCAGCATAGAACACCAGCCCTGCAAATTTTTGTCATTTCTTGTAATAATAGGTCTCATTGTCGTTGTCAGAAGATCAAAAATGAAATTGACATATTGCTCCAATTATTATTCAAATGTCCCCATTATTACACTACCACTCCTTGATTTCATATATATTGATGTTTTACGTATGTACTTTGGTTTGGTTTTACAATTTTTTTGTTGATAAGATCACGTCACGTAGCAAACCAAATAGCAAAACTTAATTTGTTCCAAACCTTCCAAATAAAGTCTCCTTCAAATCAGGTAAATGACAGTAATAAAACAGTTACAAAATCACTGCGGATTTCCATTCATGTACTTACTCTATCTGTCTCTACTGCAGCTGTGCGTCCTCGTCATTAAAAAAATTGTGACAGTGTGGAGTATAACGTTTAGCTATGCACGTTTCACAATGGTTTCACACTGTTTATGTCGTTTCGACAAATTTTACGAGTTGGTTGATTGAAGCTTCCTCTTGTTTTTCCTTCACTCTCCTTTTCAAATTGCCCATAAAATGGCAATATTTTTTTTTGGAAGAGTAGCAGATAAAGCAGGTGGTTGATGATAAAGAGGAGACATTTTAGGTACGACTTGAAATGCTTTACCTACATGTTAGCTGTCACAAAGAACTGCCAATGTGAAGGCAATAAGACAGGGGGACAAAGTAACCAGTCAGTAAATCCGGAGGCATAGAAAACACAAACAAAATAGTTAATATATGATAATCTGTCACTATAATCTCTTTAGTCTTTGAGGGGCTTGTATTATTATGTATTGGCAAAGTTTTTAGATGGTGGTGGACGAGTCTTATGCTTGCCTCATATTCATTTTTATTATGCAAGAAGAGCAGACCAACCAGACCACTGACTGACGATCTTTTAAATCTTCTCCCAAGAGACGTTTGCAAACATGCATATTATTACTCCTGTCTGACATTTGAATAGAAGGGAACATTATTTTTCTCTTTTAAAAAGAAGAGGGGCTCGTCTTCCTTTGGCAGTCGTTAGCTCAGCCGCCAACCGTGTTTTAGACATTCCCAAATCATGTTACATGCAAAAATAACATGCGTTAATGGTTGTTCAAGTGGAGAAAAGATTTGCATGTCTTACCCCAGTGCAATATGTGTCCGTGTCCACTTTGCAAAGAAAAATGTGTAATGAAAGTAAGTGTCTTTTTTGGTTTTTGAGACACAAGTCGACCTAGTTTCATTTAAAAAAGATAAGGTACATTCATACACGCAAAATTAAATCCGTATTTAATGTCATTTAACATGCTTAGCTGAGAGAAGAGTTTTTAATCAGGTTGAGTAATAATTAACACCAAATAACCAATTTCATCACCCTCACCTGTCGTTCATGATGCCAACGGCAGTCATTCAGCAATATTTTTCATTACTTAATTGCCATTTCATCAGATCAGCTTCAAAAAAACGCAATGAAATAAAATGGTAGCAGAACGGACACTTACGCAGTTATTTCCAATGCTAATGTAGTTGGTAGTATGTATGTGAGTTGGTTACTTAGTTTACGTTTTTCAAAGGGCAATTAAAATTACGACTAACTGCTGCAATGCCACAACTATTGACTATAAGGCAATTGGCCTTTTTGCCG
Organism: Orchesella flavescens; assembly: GCA_964034955.1. NCBI lineage: Eukaryota > Metazoa > Arthropoda > Collembola > Entomobryomorpha > Orchesellidae > Orchesella > Orchesella flavescens. The sequence goes on along the minus strand of OZ035957.1, from coordinate 21,146,201 downwards.
TCATAAAATAATTGGCAAGTATGGTGAGTGATGCCAAAAACTACCAACTACCAAAGCGGAGTTTGCAATTGGTTAAATGTTTGGTTGGTGCCAGCTGAAAATGATACGAATTGAAAGAGAAAAAACGATGACAAAATTAAGACTTCTTGCGAATATAGTTTTGACCTAGCAAAAATGTACACAATTCTCAGTAAGATACATATCATATCCCATAATTTTCACTCCCATAATCGTTGATCGTCACAAAAAAAAGCCGACTTTGGTTGACAAAAATGTTTTTGTTTTTTTAGTTTGTGGTCAACACAAACTGACTCTATATGTCAAATACATAATATTATCTGTAATAGTGTGAAGGTAAGGAGAAGTGTGGAGTGTGGAGTTACGTTATGATGAAATCATATCAAATACATATACGTATCAATAACATTGAGAGAAGTGTGACATGCAATACAATTCAAAGGAAAATATTATGGTAGGTAGCCCCTTAAATGATCTTATTTGCGTAATGATGATAAAATATAATGTAGTCTCCATTGAATTCTTGACCTCGTCAACCAGTCTCATCGTTTCCATCAATCATTCCCTCCCTCTGTTTGTATTTGTTTACTCACTCACTCTTATTTTTTTGAGGACTTTATTTCTAGATGAAACAGATTGCGCACATCACATCACATAATGATATGATAACCGCTACCAGTATGTATACTACTACTACGTTCAACGATCAAGTTCTGGTGATCTACAATCATGAAAAATGTAATGGCTGAAGTACAAATTTTTTGTTGTCAAAAGAAGAGATAGCTTTATTTAAGCAGTTTGCACGAAAAAATAATTAGCTCGAAACAAAAAAAAACTTTAAATGGAATGGTCAGCAGTAGTTCAAGTGCTTGTGTGCCTCGATCAATGGCAATAATTTTAAAGAGTCAACAATCACCTTAAAAATTTGTCTCATCTATCACATCACAAGCAAAAAGACAATAGAAAGGTAGTACTTTTGCTTTAGATATAATAATAATGTACCCTTGTGTTATGTAGTCAGGATTGATGATGGTGCTGCAGCTGCTTGTTGCTGCTCATTCTTGCTCTGCTCAAGATTATCATTCAATTGAGCTATTTAATCGTAATTATTTTACCATTGACCATCTTACAGACTGCTGATATACATCATAATAAATTACCTATATCAACATTCTACCAGCTTAGCTAATAATTATGGGGACTAGGACATAAACTTGCAATCTTGGTGAATTGTGACTTGTCTTTCACTTTGTTATACTTTATGTGTGCTCCACTCTACTCTTTTGCATTGTTATAGTCATCCAGTCATTAAGGAAATTAAACTATAAAGCAATCACGAGTAGGTAAGAAAAACAGCATCTTCAACACTTCATCCTCTGCATTTTTTTCAATAAATAAGCTCTTGCATAACACATCAACTTGCTGCATTTTATAATATGAATGCAACTTTTACGTGTATTGCTTTTGCCATTATATTATCATTCCTGTCATCGGGTCATCATCACATCACCCAAAATTATTGGAAAACAAATCTAAACTAGCAGCAATAGTAATAGTAAATACTTTTAAATTTAATTAAAGATTTGGAAAACAATTCCCAGTTTCCATAAAACAAATTGTTTTTGAGAAGAAATAACCATAAAAATGATTAGAATTCTTGGGAACCGTTTATAGCAATCTACAACCAAAACTAATATTCTAATATAACGACCATACCATCTTACCGGTTGGATGATTTTGATTTAGAAGGAAAAACTTGTTGAGCCTCCTCACGAAATAAAAAGTCAAAATACAAACTAGTAGCTCAACTTGAGTAAGTAAAGTGCAGAAAGATGCAACTGGGTGTAAAGGGGGTGAGATAGATGAGATAATTTAAAAAGTAACACATCTAAACACATAGTAAACTACTGTAATAAAATATGGTAATCGTAATGTTACCATTATTTAATTTATGAAGAAAAAAAGTATATTGAAAACTGAATTAATATAGGACACTGTTTGATTTGATGATGATCTAATATTCAGTTCACGTTTCTTTTCAAAGTTGCACACCAGGAGCAGCAAGCAGATTCAGATTCATTGAATTGTTTTGCATTGCCAGAGCAAGAAAACTGTTTGCTGAATGAGTAGACTAGTCTACAAGAATTTATAACGATATGTTATGTTATAATGTTAGGGCAAGACCTTTAAAATGAAAAAAAAGTTTGTTCTACGTCAAAAAATTATGTCTACTTTATTTTCCACATTGCCAAGTTTACTTTCAGCCAAGCCAAGCCAGTTCAACAATGTGCTTATCATCATCATCATCATCTTGATTCTTGATAGTTTTCAATATTACAATGTTTTCAATCCACCCCGTGACGTGGTGGTGGTGGTTTGGTTTGGTGTGGTATGCAAGGCAGATAGATTATTTATGCTGCTGTAACAAGCAAATGCATAATTTGCAGATTTTTCTTAAATGAATATTGTTTTCCCAACAGAGATCAGGTATATATGCTTTATACCTAAAATACATGCATAAATCACTTAAGGATGGATGAAGCTCCTTGCAAAAGAAATGTGAAACGATTATGATGACAAAAGTATTTCTTTCAAGAGTAAAAACGTGAAGAGTGTGAACAATGACTTTTTGATTACAAGTCATGAGCTAATGCTTCTGATCTTGATAAACAAGAAAAGAAGATGAGTACTCACGAGCAATGGATTAGCTGTTGATCCTGGCCTGGCCGTCATCAGCATCATCATCATTATTATTTCGGATTTTCCTCAACCTTTTTGACAACCATTTACATCTTTTATATATATTATGAGTTGTTTCACAGGATTAGTAGGAACTCATGCTGTGTGTTATTTGGGTAGGAAATTATTATTAGCTAATTGTAAGACAATGCAATGCAAACTGCTTTCATTTTAGAATAACTTCTTCTTGATTTATTCCCCGTGTTGATAATAATTAGTACATGTAAATATTTGTACCTTCCTTTGCTATAATAGCTTGCACAAACATAATATTATTCTTTATGACTATGACTGAAACTCAGTGTGTGATAATGATCAAAAAGTGATCATGATCATGATGTAGTGTGCTCAAGAGATGATCTAATGGAGCCAAGTTTGTTGGTGGCAAGCAAGAATTTTCTAACCTAAAACTGACTCGTTCACAGCATGAGGTTGATTATAAAATTAACCATATAAATTATCGTCTTTCATGATGATGACGAAGAAGCTCCAATTAAGCTGTCTATTCCTTTGCCACACTGTACTGCACTCTGCCAATTCATTCACGCAGAACAAAAAGGTCCTCTGTTGAAACAAGTATATTTTTGGTGCAGAAAATTTGCAATTACAATAATTATTTTGTAGGATTCATCGGTCTCGGTCAAATGTAAACGGTACAATAAGCAAGAGTGAAGTGAATGTTAATTCAAAAGTCACGACCAAAAAATATATCGTAACTCGCAAAATGATTGGGATGTAGATGTATACAAATACAATATATAACTTTTCTTTTACTTTTCGCTGCAATTATGATTATTGTAATTGAACATTTTATTGCCTACGGCACACGCTCACTCTCCAAACAAGAGCTCATTTTCAGCTGAAAAATGTTAAAAAAATAATACTTATCGTGTGCTTTTTTTTTGTCAAAAAATGAAAAGCCGCTCTTGAAATCTCCTGTCCATATATATTTTACTTTGACTTTTGTAGCAATAGTACTTTTATATTTTCGAATTTCTCACTTTATAAGTGAATGACGATGATGTGATGATATATGGGGACGATATGTGTGGGAATACATTGTTAGACAGATCGTGACCTTGTTTCAAAGTTTGACGTTCTATGTTCTATCCATGTAACTTGTCTGAGAACTGTAAAAATAAGTAGAAGTAAAAAATGTAAAAAGAAGCTGTGTTGTACTTAAGGTGGCAGGTTATAACTTTCAGCTCTATTTTTATTAGCCATTTAGCAGTCACTAAAATAGTCATGATGAAGCATCACTTTACAAACTCTGTATCTTCCACTCCACCATCCAACATCATTCAGTACCCCACCACACCGCATGACTTGACTAGTTAATTTTTTTGTTGATGTAGTGGAATGAAAATTGGAGCCAATTATTGGATCATCTTCATCATCATAAGAGATAAGGGGGATCATTGCATTTGTTGCACTTGCAACAGATAGAACAAGTTTACTTGGTATATCTACGTATCTACCCATTACACATTTTTTTCTGTTGTTGATGGAGTAGATGATGGAGGAGAGGAGAAAAATGCACATTTTTTGTATGCAAAAGAGAGACATGACCTGTTAATTGAAAATGGTGAAATTGGAGACGACACCCACGAACGATAAGAAAATCATATCGTCCTATTAAATAGTTGTGCACTTGCACTAGCTTCATATATTATACAAATACAAACTGCGTAGCACACTATATACTATCACTGTTATTATAACTTTTCAAACATTTTTTTGGCTAGTGGAGCGTAATATGTCAAGCAACTTTTACAGTGCCTATATGCATTTTTATGCGAGAAAATAGATTTTTATACCTTTTTGCCTTGTCCCCGTTAATAATAACGTGAGTGAGTGAGTGAATTAACCATGCACAAAGTAAGGCAAAAGTGCAGTTGCATTGCACTGAAGAAGGAGTCAGTGAGTGAGTGAGTGCAGAAGAACTTTCCATTTTTTCTACAAAAAAATATTCCATAATATAAATGTACATTCTTAAACATGCCAATTAATTACAGTGGCATTTCATAAACCGATTAAATTCAGCAATTGTAATTATAGTCATATTAAAATATGTTATGAGAAATGATTTTTTACATGTGGGGTTATGCACATCACGTAAAACATACTGAAATCAGCATACATATGTACAAATATGTAGATATGAGTGAGTTACGGACTTATCTCAGCAATAAATGTACTCATTAAATCATTTTTGTTCCCTTATCGTTTTGAATTTTAGGACAACAACTATTCTCCACCACATTTTTATGGGAAACGACTCCTGATAATTGGAAGGAAATTGACCATAATTTGTTTTTCTAAATGTTTAGCTATCATCTAGAGTGTAATTAATTTCCTTGATAATTCCTGCGATTATTAGTTAATAGTAGCGTTATTGTAATTAAATAGGCTTTCAGATGGTGGTGTTGGTGTTGGCTCTTTGGCAATGTAAAATGGCACGCGGCGGAGGATAGATAGATGGATATACCTCCGTTTTCTGTCACTCAAAAAGTCTGAGAACAGGATATGCAATTATGATCATGATTATGAAGTTGTTAGCAATGAACTCCATATCACAGGGATCATGTTGGAATTTTAATAAATTTTAAATTTATTTCTTCATTGACCGGTTACCATTTTTTCTTGGAATCATAAATATATTCTTCTCCGCAACTATCAATCAAAATGATATGAAGATGATAAGTGAGAGCCAGAGTTGCGAGTAAGAAAAGATATAAAATTCATGAGATTGGTTTTGCACGGTTCCTCTGTTTGAATTTGAATTCTGTGCTGACAGCAGCAGCACATAATTAGCATATTAAGCTCAAGTTTTTTTATAATGATGTGGTCACATTACCCGGTCACTTAAAACCCATTATTTCTCTCCTTTTTATTGGTGTTACACGTATGCTATAACTTTGCTGTACATGAGTTTTGCTGGTTGTAGTTGCGGTCTATTTGATCATTTCAATCAAAAAGTCAAATATAAACCGGTTGCGGAGCTGGGGTTTGCTAATGTTGAGCTGGAACATTGAAAAAAATGTTGGTGCATAAAGTAGCTCATATATAAACCATTTAAAATAGATGTGATTACTGTTTACATTTTCTGAATCATTTCTTAGCCAAGAAAGTTTGGAGTTTGTTTAAACGCCAACCTACTGTTTTTGAGAATTTTTTTAAAACTTATACACAAACAGATGCATTATTCGACTTGTCTGCTTAGTTTACGTTATTAAATTGGAAATAGATTGGTAGGTAGGAGTTGAAAAATTATATTATGCGGTAAATTACCTTAAAATCTGTTGGGATATGATAGAAAAGTACAAACCAAAAAGTTAAACTACTTGACCTGCAAAGCGATTTCCATCTTGAGTAATTTTATTAGAAGTCACAACTCACAACACAACCATCATCAAATGTTTATCTTGAAAATCTGATGTGATGATAGGTTTTAACTTTTAACTATGATACTTACAAAATACTGTTGCATACTTACTCCACACAATCAGTCCAGTTTTGAATGAAGCAAAGTAAACCAATCATAATCTTGACTCTAAAATTGAGGTTAAGTAATAACAATATCCAAAGGTATAAAACGTTTAATTGCATTATTTTTTAATCATTAAATGCATTTTAGTAGTTTGTTTTTTTGTCGGTGCAATGACTGCAATGCCATACTTCTCAATACGAAAGTAAGGTTTCGTCCTTATTCTCATCTAATTTTTTATGTTTGCTTGCTTTCGGTCACCTCTCACCAGAAAACCATACATTTTGTTATGACCAAGCACCAAGATTTAAGACACAATAGCCATATAAAAGTTGTGCATTTTGTTTTGTTTTTTGTAAAAAAAATTCAGCCCTTTTATGCAGCATGTAAGTTAGGTTAGCCCACAAGAAGTAAGCTAAAGTAGTCTATTTTAAGTGAGTTGTATTGAAATGATAGTACAAGATGATTTCATACAGACAAAAAAAATTCAACTCAAACTATAAAAGTTACAAATGGTAGTATTTTGGTGAAATTTTCTTGCAATTTTGGCCAATTCCTACGGAAGGAGCAAAAAATCATATAGGAAGATTAAAGATATAAAACTGCTCTTGCTTTTTTAACCAATAAAAAATAGCCGAAAATATGCTTTATGAAAGGGAAAAATGAGTAAAAAAGAAATATTACGACTTGACGAAATCGCTGTGATTTATCAGTGGAAGAATATATATATGTATATGAAATATACAGCAACGATTTGCTACTGAACAATTTTGGTCATTTTGAACTAAAAAGATAGAATGCTATTCTTATGACTCATGTTTCCGCAATATTTAACTGCTTTAGACTCATTTTAATGTTTTTTTCTTCAGATCCGTGATCAAAATAGCCTTCACTTTTTAAACTGTGCCATTCATTTTAAGGAAATTTTATATTTTCCTGAAGAGGTAGAATATGTAGCTGTTTCAATTATTCCATGAGAAGCCTTTCATCTTATAAGTAAATTTTCACTAGTTTCACCTTAAGTTTGAGTAGCAATAAAATACTTTTCCTTTTCCCCAAGGTTTACCATAATAATATACTAAAAATCGCTCAGCTCCTAGAATTGTCAACATCAACTCAATCTTAATATCTAAATTAGCTTATAATTACAAACACTTTTCTACTTGATAGCCTACAAGCAGCCGCAATCACAATATCTCCTCCTCATGATTACTATTTCTCTGTCGTATCTGATTGCAACTTGCTACAAATACTTAAGTATATATAGCAAAACTCCCAAGACATTGTTAATTAAACTTGCATAATCATTCGCACCAAAAAAAACAATTAACATCTAATTCCACTTTAGAGTTGACTACTCTTTATCGTTCTCTTTCAACCTATGATTTAGCAAACCAGCAAATGTTACAACAGGCAGATTTGTGATAAAACAGAAGTTTTCACGCATATGTGAGCGTGAGCAGTGAATAACAAGATCTATTTAGATTTAGACAAGATTTAGGCAAGACTAAACTAGCATTATCGACATAAAGAACAAGTGTGCAAACATTTGTTTTTGCAACACGTACATTACACACAACGTGTGATTAACATCACATCACATATATTCATATACAAATCATACACACACATACTTTTTTTTATGTATGTTGCGTTGTACAGAACAAAACGAACAGTGTATTTTTTTCAGTAGCAGAGCATGAAAATGATTAGATTTTTTATAGATTAGTCTGACAAACAGTCAAATAAAATAAAAATGTGTTTCGGCAACTACTATGCACTTTCATTGAATTGATTGCATGCACACATATTTACAGCTTTTTGGCCACTCCAGAAATGCAACTCGTGAATGGGAATTGAAACGCAATCTCAAACTCAATCGAGTGCCGCATTCAGTTACAAAGCTGTTACTAACATAAAGTCATTGCAATGAAATATATATAATGAAATATCTTCTGTGCAATGCAATGACTCTTATTTCGAAAAAGGAGTGAGACGACACGCAAAAGGCAAAACTGATCTAGTACAAGATCAGAGTCACGTAATGTTGTTTATTTTAGGGACACACGGAATGAAATGGCTTAGGCATATATTGCGCTAGCCATTTGAAATATATTTATTTACATTCAGTCATTCATGCCATCATTGAATAAAAAAGGATACCATTAATTTTTTTTCTTTTACTCTCACTGTCTGTTGCTAATTTAAATAACAATCAGATACCGATTAAGCAATAGAAATGTAATTCCTTAAATCGCTTTTTGAAATAGAGAATCCCACCCACACGGATGGATGATGATGATGATATGGCTGCAACACCAAACCAAAAGTAAACAAAGGAAGTTGAATTTCTATTATTACAATTTACATAATCTCCACACCATAATGATGATGATCATCATCATCATCTTGTTTTTTAAGGTTGGGTATGGCTACGAACAAATACAAAAATCAATTCGTTTGTAAAAGCAGAGTATTATTCAATGAATGAGAAGAATGGAGGGGGATTGCGACAGTCTAAAAGCCCAAGTCAAGATCTACCGGCTCGCCTTTTTCACCCCAGTCTATGCATAATTTTTATTACAAATTTATACACTTCAATGTATAATACCTAATCTGTTCCACCACAACAAGACAAATCAAATAATGTACTATACACTACAAATACTTTTACGGATGGAATGGACTACATTATTAAAAAATAATAATGTTCTTGCGCCTATTAGGCACACACACTCTTCTTTTGATACGTCGTATGTCATCTCATATGTCATATGAAGTGCCTACTTTTGCAATTCTATTCATTTTGGAATTTGAAAAGGACCAAGAACAATACTACTTACGTGCTTGACTTGCCTGTGAAAATAGCTGCATCAGCATAGTTTACCGTTTCTATAATAATGGTTATCAGCATCAGCCAGCTTGGCCTGAATCAATCATATTATTTCGCTAGAGAATCGCTTCTACATCTACATCTACACAAGCGTGTAACCATTTCGTTTATTCGAAGAGTTCAGAACAAGCGCAAACAATAAGGCAGAAACTGGTGATTACTGCAATTCCTGTAATTTGCATAGGAATTCTTTTTCCTTAAAAATATCCTCCCCAAACTTATGCATTGCATAAATAGCATAATATAATAATAATACTATTGAAATTTGCAATGCAACGCAAGGTGCAAGAGAAGCACTGCAAGCACAATCTCAAAAGGCGGCAGTAGTTTTCATTCCATAACCATCATCATCATCATTATAATTGCCCAAAGCAAACTTGCTTAGGCTTTTGTATGTAACCGTAACCGTAGGTTGGTTTTGCGATTTGTTCACTATTAAACTAGATTTGCTTTGGTTTTCGAAAATGCAAACGTCAAACTTGCAATATACTTGTGCTAGGCATCCATCATATTTATATTCGTCATCATCAGCTTAGGTTGACGTTGATGTAATAGTAGCAAACTTGTAGCTGCATACATAGATGCAAATTTGACATGACATAAGCAGAACAACCGAGGAACTTTAGTAAAAAAATACACCAACAAACCAAGCAGGCGGTTATAGAGCAATAATTGAAAAGCCATTAATTTTCTCCTTTTTTCCTGTATTGTCCAACACAAAAGCAGCGCTTGTATAACTTTTAGCCGTAATATTTTTGTGACAAGAAGCGCAAGTTTGAAGTAGACATTAGGAAAAAGGTTATGACAATGATTTCTGTTAAAATATTATAGGGGTAAGTGAACTACAGTAATGAATGAAATCTTGAATGATAACCCTCACAAACGCAATAATTCCCTTGCTTGGAAGACGATTTCTAAACACGTAGTTTTGAAAATGTGCGTAATATCAAGTGAGTGTCTTGTCTTGTTTTAAAATCCATTCAAAATGTGTAGCGTAGGTAGATAGATATAGATACTTAATGTAGAGTGCGAGCGGCACTCATTAGCATTCAATTTGGATTCCTTGTCACGGGCAATAATAATGCAGTGCAATATTGTGAATTGCAGCATTTGCCATTTTAAATTGTATCGTGTGTCAAGCAGACGAACAAAAACAATTGAATTGTACACTTTGTATTGTGTTTACTGCTGGCAAGCGACTGCGGGATTTCTAATGTGGTCTGTATCAAAATAGAAAAGGTGAAGTGCCAAAAAAACTGTTGCCGCGACACATTGTCTAGGCCTCCATCCAAGAAATGAAAACAAGAGCAAATATATATAGTTACAAACAATAAAATAAATACATAATGGCAAGCGCATTTTTATTTGGATGCAAATGCCAAACAGAACAGGATGAATTTATGGTGGCTGGTTACAATCTCAAATCTGTAATCTCAAAGATACTTACAAACAGCAATAAGATGAACAATATCCGTCTCAAGACCATCAAGTCTCCGATCTCTCTTAAAAGTTTTTGGCATGAATGAAAATTGAATGGGCATATATGCATATCATTATTACACATTGAACTGAAGTAGCAATAAAACTTATTAAATAGTTGGTTAGAATGAGAAAAGGGAGAGATCGATGACCGACGACGACTGAAGACCACCAAAATTTGTGAGGGAAGTCCATTCAACAATATATATAGTTTACTGAGAAAAGAAGTCCACTTCATAAAATGATAACATTTGATTTGGTCATCAAGTCATCATCATCATCTTACATAAATGGATGAGATGAGGTGGAGAGGTGCTAGGTCTATTATGGAATACCTACGTGAATAACATCAAAAATCACTTTGAAATTTACTGAAGGGTGCCAGCATCCATACAGTCAGTGGTTATTACTTATAGACAGATACCTTATGAAAATCACAGTAATACCAATGCAAAGTAAAAAAGGAGTAGAAAAACTGGCAGTTGACATTATTATATCATTATCATCAGTAGTGTTCTGCTCCTTTACACTGTTACTGTTACAAATAAAAGCACAGGCACTTTCTTGACTCAAGATGGAGAAGTAGAGACTACAAAAACTGATCAAGCAACATCAGAGGCAAACCAATACATAATGTACATAATACATTTGTTTATGTCAAGCATAGCGATAAGAAGAGCTACGCTGCGCTGCGAGCGAGAATGAGGGATGGATGGATAGATAGATATAGATTCCCTTAAAGCAGGGCAGACCTTAGGTGAATTTTCCACATTTTTTTGAATGAGGGGCGTTGGACGTTATATGCAAATATGTAATGCATTAGGCAAAGCAGAGAGATCTTGCTAGTCTACTCACTCACTCGCTCCGTATTCGCACGTACGCACAATAAGATCAAGTTACAAATTATCTGGTCTCACTTTTCATCCCTTTGTGTATTGCTATGCATATATGTATGACTTGCTATTGATGTATTTGTAACGATAACGAAGGGATTCAGTCCTATATGGTTTGGAAAGTCATCATGATATTTTTTGTATGAAATGAATAATATATGATGATGATGATGATGATGATGTATGTGGTCTGGTGTGGCAGTGAGCTAGTTGGTCACCTCAAATGAATGAGTTGACGTGATGATGAAAGGGCGATCCCGATCCGATCACAAACAAAAGACGTGAAGCTAATGCGCTGTTGCAATATATATGTTTAGTACCTTGTATGGTGCGTTTCTTTACATGATGATAAGTTTCATTTTCCGTAGGATTAGTTGACTTGACACTAGGTTTTACATGCCAAGTGCCAAATATAATATTTACAATCAATAGGATGTAGTAAGTTGTATTGTTGAAACAAAACTAGCAAACGTATTAAACAACAATTATCCGATCTTTCTATATTTCGCATTATTTAATTTAAAAATAAAATATCATATTGACGCAGAACTTATCCTTTTACATTCTTAAGTCAGCTCAAAATTCAGCATATTATGATTTTTTTGTTGAATAATTAGTACTTACAGGAGAAAAAAATTGATTCAGTATGAATACCTTTATAAGTGTTGCCGGCAACGGCAGTTTACCAACCTGATTTTAGTAAGTTACGAGGATTTTTATCCCACTCGAGTGCGCTTTGAATGAATGAAGGGAACAACATAATTGGATAATTTTGATTCGTATGTTAATTAAATATGAAGTAACTTCATCAAATTATTGCTAAAGACACGGAACAGTAGTGACTGAATACGGCGAGTTATAAGACAATTGTCTGGTATGTATCTCCAATATAGTCAATCTTCAGCAGAGCAAACCTATGTGTATACATCATCATATAAAAAAGCAATGAAGAAAGCAAAACATTATTTGATTTAGTAGACAAGTCCAATCAAGCAAAACCCTTTGATTATTATCTCATTAAACAAAGTTACTCATTTATCTATCAACTCTTTTGGAGAAGGCTGCTATAGTACATTATAGCAATTGGACAAGCATCAAAAAGATGATAAATCAATGAGCCCTGTCTACTTTACATATGACGGTGTCAGAGAGACCACCCAAGAGACATGCTCACCTAGTCTAATTCGTCAATTTGTATGACATATTATGAACCATTGGGGGTTTCTCTTCTTTTTTTGGCTTTCTCAATTAGATATAATATGCAGTTAAATGAGCTCCTACACAGAAATACGAACAAATACGGGAGAGATATCAATAAACAAAATTCATTGAGGAATATAATAATACTATTCTATTTTTCATACATCATCTTATCTTTCCACCCACCCAAACTAGCAGGATACCTACATAAATATTATTTTCTTGTGAGAGTATATACGTGTCCCTCCATGACGTAACGAGAGCAAATAATAACATAGGAAAAAGAACCTGAAATAAAATGTTTCTATATCCAATTTCACTTGACTTTTTCAAGTGGGACGCTGTTCTGTTTGGCATACGGCATAATATCTAGCAGACGTAAATAAAAAGGGTGAATGAATGACATGAGGTCACAGGGTTAGGTCTTCCATTACCCAAACATTTTTTAAACGCTTTAAAAGCTGCTTTTAATAACAGCTTTCAAAAAAATGAGTAAATACATCAGTTATAAAACGTGCAATTAGCAACATCTACTAATATACAATACCATACTCCTTCATTCTCTATCCATCCCTAGTAAAAAATGTGTCTAGAATTATTGTTGAGGCAGCATTTTTCCCAAAATATTTTGACAATAGGCCTTCAGTGCATAATTCAAGTATTCCATAACATAACCAACACAAAAATATAACAATGCACATTGTTATTATTATTCCTTTTACTCTTGTTGTGAATTTGTGGATTTGAAAAGGAGACTCTTTTTTGTTAACAAGAGACTGAAAAACTCCCACACTAGCAGGTGTGCTACACGGACATAAATAAATGGGAGAAAAAGAAGGGACACAATCATCCTAATCATCATGATCATAATTTTTGCAACAACAACACACATTATCATTATTTATTTATTTACGATTGCGCCTATCGTCCATATAGTATATTCTCCTTTCTTTTCATTCATGCTTGTCGCATCTCACCTCACCACTTTTCCTTTCAAGACAAAACTTTTTTTAGAAAAAAATATCCAAATCCTAACCGATTATGAGAGAGACTTTCAATAATAAGAATTTAGTAATTCACAATAACATATCCAACTCCAACACTTTTAAATCACAAATGCTTTCTTTAGGACAAGAAAGAAGAAGAAGTGCTATTAATTCATCTCTGCTATTTTTATGTATGTCAAGAGCTGTTGTTGCACTATACCTTCTGGCTCTTCACTTGAGTTGCATGATACTGATGACGGTGATATATGGGGATGATGATGACTGCAACTGATAAAGTTGCGTTGCAAAAATATGATACGTTATAAATATTACAGGGATCTTTTGTGCGTTTTTCTGTATACGTTCATTTCATGATGATTCAAGAAGTGCGTAGGATTTATAGAAAAAAAGTGAGTGAGTAATGGTGGCTGGCAAAAATATTGCATCGTTTATTATCACAGCACAACTTATTTTTTTTTTGAGATTGGACACGCACATACATCTAACATATGTTATTGGACAATGACGATTTTTTTGAGTAAGGACAAAAAAATTATTATAAAAGATAAGTAAGTACAATAAGTGCTATTTCATTTAGGTAATTGAGTTGAAGACTGTTGTGGTAAAAGTGTTAAGGACCTACCTGATGATGAGCACAGGTGCTTTTTGATAATGCCCATTAGTTGCAATTTATTTTGAAAGGGACATGAAACTTGAAGCGTTTTACACTCATATGAACACGTAGGGAATAAGATTAATCGGTCAATGGGCTTATATTTTTTGGTTTTTCGAGTTTTGGAGCATTTCGCACTAATAGTAATTGGAATCGTTATGATTTAACATGCACGGAGAATTGCAGTGACAAACAGCAATAGGAGAGGATCACGTTTACGTAGATTATATAATAATAAAAATATCATTGTTGTACGTACAACTAAAAGGAAATAAAAAAAATGATGATAATATTATGGTGTTGGTGACGACACACCCTTTGCCTTGTCACTAAAATATATCTGGTTACGTGATACTTTTATTTTTCAGTACGTGCCCAAAAATATCTCGATCGTATCATATCATATCATATATGTGTTAGTTGTAAATTGACGCTTTTAATGTCAGTCAGATAGACGGAAAGAAGAGCTCTGCGGGATGTATCGGACGAAATTGGTGACCATAGTCAATGTGGAGGAGACGGAAGTTTCGAAAATGTACCAATTTGCTTTAATCGTATCACATCACATCACAAAATATGTGTGTTTAACTACATCACATTATTGCATTGCCAGAGGGATCCAATATCAGAATGACCATTTCTCTTTTGATTTTTGCCCAGCGTCAATCATCAATCATATTTTCACTTTTTTTATGTAGTTTTCATAGTTTGAACTAAGGATGTTCACTTTTAAGCGTTTAGCTGCCCATATGTAACATGTCATTATAGTAATAGCGAAATAACATGATTGAGGAAAAATTGACACTTGATGTGATGTGTGCTGCGCAATATGTACATCCATTTGTCAGAAATGTAGCCATTAGGATCATTTTTTTGGAGGTATTTCGAATCAGATAGTTCTGCATAAAATCATTCTATTTAAGTTGGCCTAGTTCTGAGTGATCCTTGTCCATCCGTATAAAATTATTTCCTGAATATTTTCTCAAAACTTTTCACATGCAATGCAATATCATCATCATTGGCAACTTTCAGCCTACAACAAACTTTTTAAGTAATCTGATCTGATGTAACTTATGGAAATTGGAATTTGATTAACCCGGAACCTAAAAAGATATTTTGCTTGAAACAATTTATTTATGAATACGATAGATGCCATCTTGTCCACTTCATACATGTATATCAAACTAAAGTAATATCAATGTGCAATCAATCAAAACGCTAATTAGAGTAGGATTCCTTTCCGCAAAACTTTTCACGAAAAAAATGTTTAATTATCATGAATATCCAACTCAATTTTTTTTATCCAATTCCCCTTTTCTGCGAGATCCTGTGAAGGACTATCACGTATGTAAATGAAGTTAATTGTTTCTACAGTCCGCACCAAACTAGACCATTGTCACAGAAGGACAAAAATAATCAAAAGAATATTCATGATGATCAAGATATGATGAATCAAAAGAAATGCAATAAAATTTCATTTGCAATGAATAATTGTGAACTTGTATCAATTGTCAATATTGGTCCGTCATAGTCATGTAGTAGGCTGTACACATTCTATAACTTGTAGATTTTTTTCTAGATGTTCTAGTGAGAAAATATAATTGTGCCGTCGTCTATAGTAGCATTGATATCATTAGATTAGCATCAATAACTTATCATTGACATATCATCAATAGTATTGAATGCTCAGTGTGCCTCCACAATTTAGATTGACGACACTTTCGTCATTCATCCATCCATCCCTCTATAGTATTCATCCCCATCATCAAGTCAACCCATACATACTAATATTCATGAAGCATTGAATATTACAAGAAAAATGAAATAATCTAGAGAAAAAAAATGCATGCATTTTGCATTTGCATATATATTATGGTAGAGAGTGGCCTGTAACATTCAAATCCAATCCATATATATTCCAATCACTTCATTTATGCATGAATGAACTAATAATGTACCTAGTGTTAATATTCTTTTCTTACATTGAGAGTTAGTTGTATCAATTGTATATTGAATATAATAATATTCTCATGTAATCGTTTTTTGTAGAAACGACGAAATGGAAGCTATGCTGATGCTGATGGCGTGGTAAAGGTGTGTGAGGCTTGGTAGTAAATTGTCATGTAAAAATGTGAAGGTGGACAACTAATGGTGTATGGTTCCCTTGTCTTGAAGTTTCTTCTGTCAGCATTTTATTGATGGCTTTTTAGTGCATTGAACAATAAGTCTCAAAGAAAAAGTCAATACACTTGCCCTACAACATCAAATCATAAGTAATGTATTTCAACTGTATAATGTAGATCAATTCAAGCAGTGATCGGAAAGTTATCAACTGCCCTATAGCTATCATGCTTGGCTGTGCCGTGTATAGGGACTATGGGGAGTATATAAAATGCATGCTTACTCTTTTGCTCGAACCTTTTTTCCCTTGGCTGATTGGCGAATTTAAGTGCGAAAATCTAATAAAAGCTACAATACAGGGACATATACTCGCAGGACTTAAAATACGGATCCAATCATGGCACAGTTGGTGGCACACCGTGTGAACCAGATTACCTTCGGTCACCATTACTGCTACTGATGCTTGATGCTAATAGCTAATATTTCTATTAATGGTAGCAGCCTAGCTTTGGTTTGTTATTGTAATTAGAGTGACTTCTAACTAAGACATTTTAGAGATACTCAGCTCAGAGTTTTTGCATTTTCATTCATTGCCAATGAATTTCAAGATTCGCTTGAAATTAAAGATCGTAAAAATCAGAACAATTTGAATTTGTAATGAATTGAGTTGTTTAAACCAAGGTAATTTAAATAAATTTACTGGCGGTGCAAGCTTCTATGGAGGATTGCTTCAATACAAACTTCTATTTAAAATTAGCCATGATAAATTTGGTTTTCCATGACATGTAAAAAAAATTATGATGGATTTTGAAGGTGATAGAATTTCAAATCTTGAATTAAAATTAAGCATCGCCATAGGTCGTTAAATACATTTAAGTTCATGGATATTTATGTGTTAGAAAGATATTGGCTTCATGCATTACGTGCAAAAAAATTCTAGTCAAATGCCAAATACGTTCCATTGTAAAAACGTGATCGAACAATGAATGGCATGTCCATAAAAGGAGTCGAAATTGACAAACTTGGATTTTTCTCATTGATCTTAAGTTAGCTATTGAAATCGCCTCCAATTCGACCTCTTGACACGCATTTCACTTCAGTGTCAACATCAATTTGTAGCACGTACAATTTAGTCCAATAAAAAGTCAATTCCAGCTTATTGACGAATGTCAGCAGGGTTCCAAATCATTTTTTTTGCTAAATTGCAATTGTATACCCATCTCATTCTCTTCTCATTGATGATGATGTTGATGTTCCCCAACTCGAGAGTCTCAAATGTGACTGCGTAATATAATTTTTATTAATTCCGCTAACATAATTTTTGAGCTTGACCTTGATTAGCATGTAAGAAGATGAGTCGAGGAGGGAAGAACCATAAATAATTTTTCATCCTCTGATTTCCTTCTTTCAAAAAGATATATTTATGGACAGTAATTACAGTAAAGCCCAGTAATCGTGCATAACCAACGTGATTACCATCATCATTAAGTTTACAGTCAAAAAACGACAAATACGGATGTAGAAACATGATGATTCTTGCTGCGCTCCGCGCTCGCATAACTTTTGACATTGTAAATTTCTTCTCCTTTGTCAAGTATCATGTTATATATGTTCTTTTGCTTCGTTTAACATGCGTTTAATCGACTTTGTTTATGCATGCACACCACAAAAATACAAAATTGCCGTTTTTTACGCATATAGTAAAATGTGATGTATGTGATGTGATCCCTCCTTTGAAGAAGAGCCAAAACACGTTTTCGGCTTGCTCCTTCTTTTTCAACCTTGACTTTGACGATTTCATATAGCCACACGACACAACAAAAGTAAATAAGGGAAGATACTATGCTGTACCTGTAGATGATGATATATGGACATTTCACGGCTATTCTTGTTGTAACTTATTTGTCCAACATCCAACTAACCACCACCCTCAACAGCAAAAGATGAGTAGTTCCCTTGCCAAGTTCAAAAGAGCCATGGTCATCTTACCACACGAAATTTCAGTTTTATATACTACCTTAGCCTTGCCAATTTTTTATGCGTGAGTTGATGAATCCCCCAACGAATTAAGATTGGGTTGATTAGGATCGAGATTGGAATGAAGAAGTGCGTGAGTATCAGAAAGAGGAGGAATTAAAAAAAATACCAAGAAGGGACAAGCAAGGTAAAAAAATTCAAGAAATTTTATTTATAAAAAGAAATTACATTCCTTTTCAAAGTAATTACTTACACGCCCTCCGGCCCATCATCACATCACATCATATCACCACCACCACCAATTCAAATCTCATCATCATCATCATCATCAATGTTATTATTCATTCAGCACCATTTTCAGTGTTTAAAAAGTCCAATCCTCACTCCAAACCTCATTTCCCATCGTCATAGTTGGCTGATGAAGAAGAAGCGGCTTATTAAACCCTTTTTTATATACCCTTGCCATATATTTTTTTTATCGAAAAAGGATATTAGCAATTTAGAAAAAGTAGACTGGTAAAAATAGCTAATGTTATCGTATGACCGCATGATATGATAATATACACTACTGCTTACTTGTATAAAAAAAGTGTTTTAATGTCTTCAAGGACAGATGGGTTGGTTTGATAAAAAAAATATATGATGTTACTCATATATATTATATTCATACCTATTTTCATTCCAAAATTGGGTTACTGCATTTTAATATTTTTCATTGCACTCCAACAATTTTCCTTTATATTCCTGTCCAATTACTTATCAGTCATTCATTACAGAATAAAAATTAATACAAAAGTAATTTGAGACACTCTATTAAACTTTTTCCATTCTCCTGTATGTGTGGGAATATACTTAAGTATAATGAATACCAAGCAGGTGATGGTATAGTCTAGTTATCCTCCTGTTGTAAAATACAAGACAAGACAGGTGTGCACAATGATGTTGTTTGAAGTTTTTGAAAGAAAAGTAAGAGGATCTTGAAAGATTTTGATTTTGAACTGCATTGTTCCGCTTAATTTTACCATGCTCTGTGTAAAATCCCTTTGCATGATGCTTCGAATTCATTTCCTTTCGTTTTTGATTTTAATTCAAGGTTCTTTTAGTTTTGAACTCTTGAAATATATATAAAACGAATATATAATATTGTTAGTAAAAAGCATATCACCTCACCTTCTCCTACTGTTTACATCTCGCCTTGTTTAGTGAAGCTAATAAGGAGAAGTCGGCTTTACGCTTGATTTATTTGCATAGTCAATATAAACATTTTAACAATAGGGTAAGCACTGAAGCAGTACACATATTATGTATATTTTATATTTGCGTATTTAATACAAAGAGTGAATCGTGTATAGCTTTACAAGCAAGGAGAATGAATGTCTTCAGTATAGTAAGAGTGATATGGCGAATTTAAAAGCACTGCCCAATTCTCCCAATTTTCTTTAGATACAATTTTTGATAATATTCGATATGATATCATGTCATGTATGTCCTACTAATAAATGTTAATTGGGAGTAGATAGTTAGCTTGATTATCCCATGTTACTGATGATGTAGACAGATTGTAGTTTAGTTGGAATCAATGAATAGTAAAGTAGCGAGAATATGTCACTTACTGCCTACTGCTAACCAAAGGATTTGGTAAAGTTAGGTGCTAATAGAAATATTTCAAAAAATTTAAAAAGTAAGGTTTTCTTAGGTTTTGTAGGTATTTGATTTCCTTGTCCCAAAACGTTGTGTAGTAAGAGTGAGATGTTATCTCTGTTGGCAGACATATTTCAAAGTATTTTGTAAAAACACTAATCTACAGCGGTACTTATTCCAAGTATGTATTAAATTGAATATGAAAGACTAAATGTAAAATTTGGTTCAAAGTTTCCATTGAATATTTCTATTTTTCTTGCATTCCGATTCAGAACTTTACTTGATTGTTATTTCAATGCCTACTCACCCCTGCAGTAACTTTATCAACAAGTTGGGGTGGATAATCTGAAAATTTGCATCAAACATTTGTCTGAATAAATTAACATGGGAAATGGCACATGGCCCCTTGGTCTGAGACGGTCGAGTCGAAGCTATATGTGTGTAAGTAGTAAGTACTTTGTACTTATACTGTTTCTATTTAAGGGACGACCACACCACGCACGCAACTTCCACTACCATGCCACGCCGTCGCCGTAAACCCGAATATTGATAATTGGAGGCTTGTTCAATCGACTGATTGTGATATATTAGAGTTTGAAGTTGTAGCTAAGCTAACCTTCCTGCAATAAACTGCATACATTCTCATTTGCCGATTTCTATTTACATTGTTACACGTACATATATTTTAATTTCATATTATGTACCTGTACCCTTTCTCTGGCTCATGTCTTCCAACATTTTTATTGTGAACTTGAGCATTGTTCCCCCAAAAATAAAATGCTTGACATTTCATCAGCTTGTTTGTTTTGCTGATTTGCATTGTTTAAAAATTGCTTGAAGCTTAGCCGACAGCCAACACATTTGGCTTTGCCTTCGTCCATTCATTGTACACACAAGCCATTTACTTTCAAACCAAACGACAAATCAAAACCAAATCAGTTCTCCTTAAGTAAAAGCAAATACAAAATTTATAGCCATTGGTTTAGTTTCTGTAAGGGGATCTGACTGACATAATATCAACAAAAGATATTGTTGGTTGATATTGCAAAATAAAATGAGAGTGTCAGAATGAAAAAAGGTTTGCGGTTATTTTTATTTATTTGCTTTGACGCGTTGTTGTTTGCTTGGGTGTGAAAACTACATTTTTTTCACGAGAATGAATGAATGAATGAAAATCAAAAAGCGATTTGTTATTGTTACACACATATTTATTACCAGTTAAAACCACATTTTTCTGTCATGTTCCCAATTTTAGCCCTCAAACTCCTCTGTGTTTTTAAACGTACGCATTCCCATTCATTAATTCATGTGGGTTTTGGTTCAAAAAATTCTTTCGAGGAAAACTTTGTTGTGCAAAACGGAATGCGAAAGCATATCTATCTGTTCTCTCGTAACATGTGATTTTTATCTGGCTTTACTTTAAAGAGACAATGTTATTGTTTTGAGGCTATGGCCAACCCTGACGTGTCATGTGGAAGACAATGTGTGAAATGACTAGTCTCATGGGTTTTTGAGCATGTGTGGAAACGGAACAAACTTTTAGGATTTATGGTAACAGTTAATAATAATATGACGAGGACGAGTCACAAATAAACATACCACTTTCATCAATTTAGTACTCAAACCAAACCAGACCAACGCTAAATATGTTACGTTTAGTTTCAACAACCTTGTGGCCTGGTATAATACATGGGCAATTGATGGTTACAGGTATCACATCACATCGAAAATTCTAAGAATAAATGTGACTTTGCACAATCTGGAATTACCAAAGCGCAAAGTTCGGATACCTTTAGTTGTAGTTCTAACACCCTCCACTTATAAATATGCAAATGACTTCTACTTTTGTTCTATAAACACATTTTCACTGAAAATGATAGCCTAAATCTAATTGTACTGCAATGTGCAAGCGTTTCTTTGCAAGAAACACAGACTGTGAGAAATTGAAAATTTTTCAAAAAATTTGAACGCCAATATGGAAGTAATACTTAGAACATATATGCAGAGCAGGGTAGGTATAAAACCAGCATCAAACATGGATTATTCACGATGATAGTACTTAAACATACCATAAGATTATTTCATTCTGAGACTTATTCAATATGTGGTAAAGAACAAGCATTACAAAACGTAATGGATGGATTTTTTTCATCATGGAGAAATGGCAAAAACAAGCATTAGCTAAACCACTAATGTGCTTATAACATGACAGTTTAAAATGGTCTCCACCCGAAAACGAATTGAAAATGACCACATGCCCATTGCGTTACATGTTTTGAATTGCATTATTTAAAAACATGCCGTTTAAAATAACACACTTGTTGCATTACAAACATTCAGTTCAGCCACCATCAAGCTAGATTTTTTTTCAATTCACCATCCTCCACAAAAAGCGAACGTAGATACGTACCCATTCTTTTCTTAGGGTACGTCTTCGTCTTCTCTGAAGCAAAAGCCAATCAAAGAAATACACAGGAGGTCTTCATCCCCAAACCGAACCAAATGCAATAGAAAAAAGGAGACATGTGATGTGATTGCGATGTGCACATGTGATATGACATATTCATCATCATCCACCATATCATTATTAATATCATTTTAATCCCACTAAATTTTAAAGTGGATTCAGTGAGTGAGTCGAGTCGAAGTGCACTCTCAATTGAACTTGATTACATGTTACATATTTTTGTGCACACACACTCTCACACATCACAACAGAGAGAACAACTGGGTTCTTGATTTTTTCAGCATCTATCATATTCAACCGTCGTGCTACTGACTGACTGACATAAAAAAAGTAAAATTGTTGTGTAAAAACTAGGCGTGTATGTTAGGACGTACGTAAAGTAAGCTACTTTAAAAATAAATAAAAAATTGGATGAAGGAACGTGTGTTCACAAAGAAGGATGCGTATGTTGCATTGTATCTAATTCCAATCCCAAATGCGTTTTTTGTATTGTTGTTGCTTTACAAAATGAGAAAATGGATGAATGACGGGGATCAAAATCGAAGTGCTTATGCAAGCGAATCGGTGGAGACTATAAAATACAATGTGGAGTAATTGAGGCAACGTAAAGATTTTGTCGTCTCACAACTACACTACTGACTGATAAAGTAAATCTTTATCGTATCGTATCGTAATGTAATTGATCATGATCATCATCTTCAAGATTTTTGCTCACGGGCAAATCCTTTGTGTTAGAAAATATAACGCAGAGAAGGAAAATCATCATGCCTTATTGAAAAGCGGTGAAGGATATAACAAAACATGTGAGTAGCTGAAGCTTGCAAAATATAACTCCAAATATGAAGCTTTGTGTGTCTAAGCTTCTACTTAAAAATGAGAATGAAATGGTAACATGTGAAGTAGCACACTATCGTCACTGTCTTGATTGTTGGTCGTCTTCGTCTCTTTCTAGATACAAAGAATGAACTAATATATTGAAAACGATGGGAAGTGATAATGATTTTTAAAAAAAAGGTAGATAAAATGTATGTAGAAATGGATCGAATAGTGAAAGAGAAAATGGCATGGTTGGGCTGGGGTGATGGAAATGAATGGATTCCAGAACATAACTTTAATGGAAGTTACATATATTCCATACGTTCTACTTCCAAACCGCCCACAAATCTAAGTAACGTGCGGCTTAATTTAAACAAAACGTTAAAAACTAACTGGCGTTTTAAGTATTCAAATATTTTGAGATTCAACATAATAATTTCAATGTGTTCTAAAATTAAGTGGAGTTTATAGTGCAAGATTGTAAGTAGAAATAAGAGCATATATTGAATACCTCTGACCCCCATCCGCATCCGTATTATTTTCGTTTTATTTTGAGCGGGCGAGCGCACCAAACACCCATCTTAAATTGAACAAGCACGATACATTTTTTTTGGTGAAAGCCGTGAACGTAAGAAGAGAACGGCATTATCTGCTCGAGTCTAAATTTCGAAAAGTGATGACATGACACGACACAGCAAAGCTCTTTAACAAGAATCACACAGTCCTCAAGCTAAACTCGGGAGTATCCTATCATGACTTGTGAGAAGATGCGTTAAGCGTCAGCCCGGATTTAATCCCTTGTGACAGTCATGTCATCATCATCATCATCATCATCATGAAGACGAGATGATAATGATGATACACACATCTTATAGGATTTCGATTTCAACAAACAGACAATGTCTGATGGTACTGATAAATCTGAGAAGATTGTCTTTTATTTTGAAGCAGGTGAAACAACTGTAAAATTGTGTGTATCTGTAGTAGGCAGACTTTAAAAAATCAAAGAGGATTTGATGAATGTGCTCTTTTCCTTTCCTCGCAAAAATGCACCCATGTGCACTAATGTGCGTGTCATGATGATGTTGATGATGACGGTATCCATATTATCCCTATTACATCTAAAGCAGCATGTTGGTGGCACAGGTGGTTGAGAAGCTACATTACAATGGAAAATTGACAAGTAAAAGTTCTAAAATTATATGCGCATATAGATAATCTCATGTAAAAAAATTGAGCTGAGCATCCTCCTATTCACGTATTCACTTGAGCTTTTATATAATACAACATAATTTACTGAGTGAATGAATGATGATGATGATGAACTTATACTATATACCCCTTACACACTAACTCAATGCGCATGAAAGCGATTTAAAGGATTGGTATTGTTGTTGTGAGAAAAGAGCAAGAGTTTAATTTGAGAAGAGTGAGAATGAAAAAAAAAATCGAAAGTTGTCAAATGGCCCTATTGTATGTTTGGCCGAAAAGACATTATAGAACAGGTGTAATAAAAAAAATATTGTGCTCAAGCGTGTATGTGTGTGGCAGCCGAAATATAATACTTGCTTAAAATATATACGGAAGGAATTGTCCAAGCTAATTCAGAAGTGTAAAATATAATTTACTCTTTTCTGAATTCCTAACACTTTTAACCTTCAACGCTTTGAATTCGGAACTTAAAACTAAATTCTACCTAACATTTTAATAATTATTTGTTTGTTAAATAAAAAAATAAATTACCACTTAGTATACGCAATTTCTTTTTTTTAGCAAAAATTAATTTTTAAATTAAATCAAATGGTTTATCACTAGCTAACGAAGAAAGTTGGAAGATTACATAGTTATCTTCAACAATGAACTCATTTGTGCATATTTTAAAAACACTAATATATTATAACGAGCCTCGACACAGAATGTTGAGTATTGTTCATGAAATTATGATTTTGCATGTTTTGTTTCATATTCTTAGTATTTGACTGATCTCTCCTACTCCCACCACTCCCATCAAAATGTTCATTTGCCTAACTTCATTTTTGAATACCAAATTCTTCCTGAAAATGGCACCTTGAAACTGTCTACAACTTTGGGAATTGGAGAGACACAATGCCCATAATGATGAGCACCTTTGTCTTTGAAACAACGTGTTGCGTTGACCAATACCAATAACAATGAACAACTCAAATATTTTGTAGTCAGACATTGTCCGACACACGCGCATGCGTACAATAGGAACTATTTACAAAGATGGAGATAGATAGATGTATTTTATTTGTACACGTAAATAATTTATAATTACAATGTTAATGTTGCAAAATTTAAATATACATTTGCTAGTCGGTAGAAACTCATCATCATCAGAGAGGCTTTTAACGTCAAAATTCATTTACAAAATCACCACCGCGTGCATCCCTAATGAAAGTGGACAGCCGAAAAAAGCTGATGTATGGATGTTTGTAAAAATGTTCAGAATTTGAATTAAAATATAATATGCAAATTATCAAGAACTTATTTAAGGGATGTGTTGTGTGTACTTGTTGAAAATTAAAGTAGTAAGAAGAGGCTGGGAATATCACGTTGCGGAAGTGAGCCGCACATACAAGTATATGTATAGTATCCCAAACATGAGTTGTCTTATGTTTTAAAAAAAGAAATGCAATGCGAATCAAGAATCAATGTGATGATGATGATGATGCACGCACGCTTAGCGCGTATGCATGCATGTCATGTTTCTCATATTAGCTTAGTAGTGTCCCTTGCCAAAGAAAGATGAGCTGATATCAATAAGAAAGAAAGAAATAGAAGACGAAAAACAAATGTCAGTTCACACTAAACAACCATCAAGTGTCGAAGTAAGATGGAATTAATGATCATCATCAATTTCATCTTTGGGATTCTCTGTCATTAATTTATTATCGAAGCTTCTTCGTCCATCATCCTATCCTGTCCTATCATGTCATCATCATCATCATCATTTCATATTCTTACAAATTTGCATAAACGTCTTCTTACATGGAAAAATTCGCAAATATAGTTTTAGTTGAAAAAAAATAATGGTTTGATTATATAGGTATTATGGTAATAGTGGCAGAGGAGGACTCTTTTTCATCTTCCTGTAATTTCCCCCTTTAATTACAGTCATTTACTAATGGAAGACCATTTTTATTTAATTAAATGATGCAGAGATGGGCAGCCATCAAGTGAACATACACTTTTGACGTTCGTAAGGTTTAGTGTCTATTGTAAAAATATGAATCGATCTAAATTACACTTTCCAACTGAACTGCTTAAAATTGTAAACGAATTCCTCAAAAAATAGCCCATGTCCGAACGAAATTATTTTTTTAAATGATTGAAAACTCCTAATTAAAAAGAATTGGATTGAATTATATTTAGCTTATCAGGATATGATGAAAAAACACATTGACCTTTAAAAAGACGAACTTAACATGTTTTTAACAAGACAAGAAAGTACATTGTACCTCCATCATTCATAAACTCCCCAGCAAAGGTAACTAATGCGCATAGCTAATAGATAATTCTGTTGTAATTTGCTTTTGTAAATGGTTTTGATGTCTGATTAAGACGATTACTAAACTAGCCAGCTCGATCTCTAGGTTTGATCTCTGATCTCTCTTCCTTTCCCCTCTACTCTATAACTTGTTGAGTTGAAGCTGACTGCTGACTTTGTGGTAGGAATTTTGTGATATGATATTTGATGTGCTGTGGGAACATTTTGGTCTCTCATACTGTGATATAGTGCGATAGTCGAATGTACTTTTTAGTATTGTTAAGAGAACAACGTGCATTTTTATGTGCATTGTAAATTCTTCAGGCATTATAAAAATCTTCTCTTGGCATTTGGCACTTTTCCATGGGCCACTGCCATGGACAGAGAAGTCGAAGTCATGTCAAGTCAGCAGTTCAAAACTTGAGTGCGCTATGGCACCACACCACACCATCACATCACCATCATCACCGTACCACACTTCACTCTCTTATTGCGCTCTGTGGTTATATTCGATTCAATCAGTCAGTGAAGATTTTTTGGATAGAAGGCCGAGGTAGAAGAAGAGAGCTCTACTAATCTAATCTCTACTCTCCTCCACTGTGAATAAAAAGCATGCAATAAACCGCAAGAGAAACACAACAAATTTTTCTCACTTGATTGCAATTTTTCTGCCCATCCAATGCTACACTATACTATATACTATATACACCGCTCTTGTCAGTTGGTGGTGTGGTGTGGTGTTATAATAAAAGTTGACCGAAAACATAAAACCCTTTGATGAAAATTGCTGTACATGTTCGAATTTCATTCATCTCTTTTTTACATCCAATCCAACATCGAAAACTATGTTCAGCTCTTGCTGTGTTGATATGCGGTGATATGATGATGATGATGTTGGTGATCAGGATTGAAGATGTCATTTTTACAATGAAAGCATTTTATTCGAAATGCTCAAACACATAAGAAAAAGCGGTTCATGCATTGTTGGCTCATTTAACCTTTTTGACTCCTAAAAAAGTGCTGGGACGTTGGATGTTCAATAATAATGTAATGCACATGCCTTTTGCTTGTAAACAAGCAATATTCACAGATAGAATGTTGTTTTGCTTCAATGAACGATTTTTCTTCCTCTTTACATCTTCCTTCCTGAAATATCACTTTTTGAGAAATTCCTTTTGTATTTCAAACAACATAAAAAATGTTGCACAACGCCAGTTTGCTGTTTTCCACTGAATATATTTTTTTAGGGAAACTGATAAACTGTTGCAAAAGCATTTTTATGCATTTTTTTATGGGATTAGGAAGTTTAATGTTTGTAAGTATTTATGTAATTCAAATTTTAAAGTGAGGAAGTCCATAATAAATTAGAATTTAAATGGTGGATTAAAATATACACCATTATTTTCTGTAAAAGTCCCTGTCCACAACGAGGACTAGCCCTCAAGAACAATATTTTGCCTAATTTACGCACATTTATCAAAGCCATTACAACCATTATATTAGTGTTACATATAATCATATGCAGTTTTAGGAACAGTCATATTTTGATATTCATTTTAAGAGAATAAATGCATGAAATGAAATGATTAGAGTCAACTTTCGAAAAATGAAAGGAACCCTTCTCATCACCATCAACATCATCATCATCATCATCAGCTTAAATATTTTTGAGGGTGCTAATGAGCCATCTTTTCTTTACGCTCACCATACATTGTATTACTACCTATCATCATAATTTAAAAGTGCAAAATAAAAAAGTAACGGCACAGAGCACATGGCCGGGCAAATTTTAAAGCGTATTACTTGTTGATGATGATTCTTTTTGATTGTTTTGTTTTTCAAAAAAAAAAAATAAGTGAGTAAATAATAACATTTATTAAGTTTAAAAAAAGTAAATCAGGGCTTGTTTGCATGCGTATTACAATTACAACTACAACTGTAAGCTCGTTAGCGAACTTAAGTCTGGTGAGCTTTTATGAGCTTAAAATCTGTATCATTTTTTATAATATGAAATTAAATCTGACTAGCTGAGACTTGAGATTCTGTCAAGGTGTGGTGTGGTGTGATGTCTGAGTTTATATATATTATAGGCCGCCGTGTGCACAACTTACCGGTGCAATGAATGACTGACCTCAAAAAATAGATTTCTTATGGTGGTCGTGTGTGCAGTTTTAGTGTTTTGCACACACTGGTCTCTGGGATTGGTGTTGATATACTTGTATTCAGAGCAGATTTTTTGAAAGAAATTCCTATGCATAAATAAGATGCAGATTATACTTAAAAGACGAAGGTAGTAGTAGTGTATAAGCTAAAGTATGTAGAATAAAAACTGAATTCAATGCACATTGTTTTGGGAAGTGTGCCATTTAACTTTGAATGAAGGGGAAATTGGATGATATTATATGATACTGCAGAGTCAGGACTCGAGCGTCGACGTCCACCGTCATATCATATCATGGGATAGCGTGGTGTGTGGGTACATTATATGAGAGAGAAGTGAAATGGATATTGGTTGATGAAGTTCAGAATTTGATGTGATTTTTCGACCAATTTAAGCCGCAAATTAGTTTAGTACCAATACCAATACCAATCTCAACTCTTGTTTGCCCTGAAGTTGTCGATGTTGATATAATATAGTGTAAACTTTTGCTGAGATAGTTTCATTACCTCAACCATTTTCAGCCTTCAAATGAAAATTGCCGTAAATAAGGTAATGTATAATATGCCACGCCACCACCGTCAAGCTCAAGGGTTTTGGTCATAGAATTTCCGATTCCAACGAATTCGTACGTGAGCATTGCAGCATGACGAAATATAGTAATTTCATCAAATTTAATCATTCGGTTCGATGATTAAATACTATGCAGTACAGTACATAACAATACAGATACAAAATACACCTAAAACAATCATAACTGTTTATCTATTTCCCACTTAAATTTCTAGGTAAATAGGGAAGTGAATAAAAATAGATCATATATACACAAACATACGTTTGACGTACCGACAAAGACCCCAACTGAACTAAACTATGTCGATTTGAGTATTTTGCTCCTTGACACTTCTTGGCAGAAAACTAATTAGAGGTTTAAAGGAAGGCGTTGGAGGTGTTTGCACTCTCAAGTCATTGAAAAGTACAAAGTCAAATTGATAGTTTCAATTTCATCCTCGTCAACTCTGACAATACAATTTTATGCAATAATGGAATTGCTCCAAGTTACATCGACAACTGAAGCGTAACACTGTCCTTCCTATTGCGTACGTACACAGGACAAGAAAGGGAAAAAAGAAATCTCATTTAATTACACACATTTTGCTGTTCAATGCTCAATACCAATTTTTATATTGAATTAGAAGAATAATGGAAGGATCTTTTCATAAGGCTAATAACATCAACATCAACATCATCCAACAATCGCAATAAACTTTGCCGCTTGTTTGTGTGCTATATGTAACTCTCTGCGAAACTTATTTGAATAAATGTAGGTTCTTTTGTTGATGTTCGCATGCATAAAAAAGAGTCCACAACAATGTACGCACCACCACACCACACCACAGACAGTAGTACTTGGTAGAGATCGCGAAGGGAGGAGGCATTGTTGAAAAACCTCCATTGTCGTTTTCGTTTTTACTCTGTCGGGAAAACATGCGTTTTTATACGGTTATTAAACTACAAAAATTGCATTGCATTGCACATTTTTTTTCCTTCTCTCACATTTTCTATCTTCCATCCCAATTCCCTTTGCCTTGGCTTCACTTTTCTGTCCTTTTAAACAATGGCTGAGTGAGCAAGAGCTGAAGTAGGAGGTATTTTTGCATATATGCAATTTTATTGTAGAACAATAAATGTTCGACATGCTGAGACGCAACTTGACTTACGTGATTCTTTCCTTTGTATTATATTATAACATGAAATACACAATGTACATATATAGTATATATAGGTATATATATAGTAAATAAATGTCGGAAACAAATGATATAATAATAATAGTTTGTGATGGTAATGGCGATAAAAGAGCAATACAATAGCAATAGCAGTGGTTGGCGGCATAAGAGAAGCTGTGGTTGGCAAAGGACGATTTAAATGTAGAAATAATAAAATCACACTTTTCCCAATGAAACAAACAATGAATTGCAGCTTGTGAATCTAAAGGATGGCAATGATCACGATGGGGCTTACAAGAACGAAAGGGCAAAGTTCTAGTTTCTGTAACACGAATGTTGAGTTTGTTATGAACCCTTCGTAAGTGTGAAGTTATTTTTCTGGGTGTCATTTGAAATATATGTAAAATTTAAACATTTTCAAACTATTTTTTAAGTTTTGAATAAATAAATGACAAATTTAGATGGTATTTCAAATTTGCCTTCACCAGCTTAAAGTTATTTGCAAAGGACGGGACATAATAAATCCTATCCTAAAAATATATTATGAATTCCTATCATTAACTACTGCCTCTGGCACTCCTCTCATGAATATTCATTTTTGGACCTTTTCTTACACATTCCAGGAAAACATTCCTAATTATCAACGCACGTCAACTTACAAATATGGAAACTGTGATTTCAGGAGATCATTAATTCTGTTGCCAAATGGTTTTATCACATTAACATCATCAAATCCTATTGCACCCACCACACCATCATCAAAGTAAGCCGAATGTCAAGGTAGAACCCAATCTTTTCAACCTTGAAACAAAAGTGGTGATATGAAAAAGGAAGGAGAAGAATATGATGCTGATAATGATGAAGATGATCCACCTGCTGTTTTGTTTTTGTTTCGAGTCACATCAACTCTTTTGCCGACTGAAGATGAGCATTTTTGTGGTAAAAATATTCATTTTTTGGATATACTTTTTATATGCATGATTTTGAAATGAGTATAAAACCCCATGAAAACTAGACAAGCTAATAATAACCAACCACAATCAGAGTTTATAATATTATAATACATATATACCTATATAGTTATGGCTTGGTTTCATGTTCGTTAATAATAATCATCAGCATGATCATCCTCATCTTCTTCCCAATAATAATCAACATCTTGTCTCGTCTTCTTCTTTTGAAAGGACTGGTCGTGAGCAAGCACGTCATTCAAATGCTGAGAACCACACTATTTTTTTTACCTTAAAATCACCTTTGTTCATCAAAACCTACCCAAGCCAATCAAGTAGGATGTTATTTATTTTTATGTAAATGCACAACTACAACAATATGTTATGTCCAGCAAGAAAATATATGTGATCATCATCTTCTTTTATGTGCTGGAAACAATATGGGATCGTGAAGAAGAAGATTCATCCACAAGCTATGTCAACTCATCACCATCATCTTCTTTTTTATATAAAGGCACATATTTACATCCGTCTTTGCATCTCATCTCCAAATTTTGTGCTCCAGCCACAAAAAAAATCTTTTATGATGCCGAGTCCAGGTTGTTGATGAGTCTGATTTTGTTAGTGCTTTTTCCCGATCATAACATAACGCTGAGCTAGTCACGACATGAAAGTGACCATTGTACATTGCAAAAAGGATTTTTCTAGGAGATGCGTATGAGGATTATTCAAAGACGGGTTTTTAGCCGAGGGCTGTATGGTAATATAGCATCATAAAAATCTTAAGACTTGATTATTACGGAATTCATTATTAATTTGAAGAGATATTGTCCCTTTCTTAGCTTTAGTAACTAGCTTGAGAATAATATATGCATTCCAGAATTATTCAGAGAAGAACCAGCTACAAATTTGTCTTGCCTACCACCACCGTTCCTCAAGGATTTCTGGGAGTCGGTCAACTTTGCTTGAGCCGAGCATTTCATTTATACCAAAGCATGCAAATAAAAAAACACATTTTCTTCTACCTCCTTCTACCTTCTTCTAGTGAATAAGCAAAGTCATTTTCGGCTTCCTTATATAATTAGAAAATAACAATAATAAAAGTGACGGATATTTATTAGCTGAGCGTAGAGCAGATTGATTACAACAGGGGAATAAAATATTTTTTTTGCCTCCTGCTACGTTCGAGTAAGGAATGCAGACTGAATTGAAAGTATGTTGAGGTAAGAAGTAAAGCCTATTAATCAAAGTGTATTATTGACAACTGACTAGATTCTTTCTATGGTATGCTTTTTTTTGTATAAAGCAAAGTAAACATTTTTTTGTTACCAAAAGTCTTTCACACTTTTTTCCCTTTCCTAAACCAGCGCCCATAATATTCCAGTACTGCAAAATAATCCTTTGACTCCACGATGACCAGAAATTTCATTTGATGTCAGCACCCAATTCAACATAATCACACAGGCACGACAACGAAACGAACAATTCCGGTTATTTCACATCAATTCTTTGTTGGGTGAGATGCGATATTCAATATTGTCAGCAAAAATTTGTAATTGAAATCAAGAAGGTTTTTATTGTTTTCCTACGATCTGATGTGAACTATCATTGGATTGGAATCTTTTGAAAAGTTGCATGAAATCCGTGAAGACCTTCAAACTGTTATGGCACACAGGTGATACTCTTAACTGATAATGGGCGTTTGCTCACAAAAAAAGTTATTGTGTAGTCTATAGATATATAATAGCATTAGCGCTAATGCAGCATCATTTACCTGACTGAAGAATAAATTGTAATGTAATGGATGGCAGTAAAAAAAGAGATATTATGCATATTGCTTCGAGGCATTTTCCTACATGTCATACTTATCTTGCCCAGTGACACACTGATTGAATTTTACGTGCATTATCTCTCTCCTCAATTTGTTTTTGTTGACTATTACATGAAATCATTTTATTTCAATGTGCTATTACACTAGAGTATTGTACGTTTGACGTATATAGGCTTAAAAACTGATGATGTTTTATTGTTCATGGACAAAAAATGGAATTCACTTTTCCCATCAATTTTTCTACGCTTTTGCATGTCTGCCCTCCGGATTGATTATGAATGAATATAATATAATATAAAATGGG
This sequence comes from Orchesella flavescens, assembly GCA_964034955.1. Classification (NCBI taxonomy): domain Eukaryota; kingdom Metazoa; phylum Arthropoda; class Collembola; order Entomobryomorpha; family Orchesellidae; genus Orchesella; species Orchesella flavescens. The sequence continues at coordinate 21,112,327 of OZ035957.1, read as the reverse complement.
GAACACAGGTGTCACGTTTCCTTCTTCATTCAAAGGTCACAAAAATACAAATGATATTCTGTTGGGCGCATCACATCTCAGGTTTTATTGTTTTCTGTCTTTGTGACGTGACTGTGATATGATGATGGGCAAGGCAGTCCTATCCTTTGGTAATGTAATATTTGATGTGGAATACAAAAGAATAAATCCTTATTTTCCTACGTGATATGATGATGATGTTGATATGATGACAATGACGGGTTCTTTTAATGAGTTTGAGGAATTCGAAATTCCAAAAAATATGCTGAGTAATCAAATGAAATGAAGATTTGCTATGTGGATACCCGATGAACAATCGTGCTTCTTTTTTGATGCTACCAGTATACGATAATTCGATATATACGCGACGACATTTATTCGCGAATTCTCGTATGCTTAAAGAATGCTCGCCGAACCCGTCTTTTCATAATTGTAAAAGTAGTAAAATGCAAGCGATAACACGCATTCGGTTAGAATGCTATTTTTGGGAGAGAAATCGCATGCAAAAAGGAAATACAGCATGCAAAAACTTGCGGATGGCTCGCATACGACTGGCCTTCTCGTTGTAGCATTTAGATCTTTGGGCACCGGAGGGAAAAGTTAAACCAAGCACACTCACCTATAGCACACACACATCTCTTTATTATTATCATGTCATAAAGCCGAATCAAACCTCAAGTTTGGCTGGTGTGATTTTGTTGTGCAGCAATTCAGTTCATTGCGATTTTATTGAATTTCCACAATGCTTCCGTTTTCAGTTGTAGTGTTTTTAAACGAGGACGCAATCTCATCATCCTGACTAAATATCGAGAACAGCCAAACTTACTGGCCAAGGGCATTGGGTAAAAGCTTAATAAATTAGTGATTAACCATGCCAGTCATCTGCTGGAAGATAAAGTGAAGTGGAGTGTACATCCATGCCGAGTTTTAAAGTCATATGGTGAGTATTGTACTGCTATGTAGTTGTTCATTATTTATTTTGGTTCGAATCGATTTGAAATTTGTTTTTCCTGTTTTTGTTGTTCTTTAGCTACATACGATGCTGCTCGGAAGGGGTGCAAGAAAGCAGATGATAACGAAACGTCTAACATTGAAACAACCGACGTTGATGAGCCGTTCGTCACCGGAAAGTAAAACAAAAAATCAAATCCCTAACCACTCCAGCTGTCAATCGAAAATGGAAGCAAAAACCTAAGGTGCCTGAACCGGAATCTTCAGCATCGTCTTCCTCTGAATCGTCACTGGAGTTCATTGAAGAGTCTCCTACTCGGCCAGCTATACCATTCTTTTTACATCCGATGACTACTACCCCTGCCAATCGTAAGTGTTTTAAACATTCGCATATTCTTAACTATTAACTTAAATCATAGTATTAATTGCAGAGTTTTTGATTGTGCTTGAAATCTTGCAGAAAATCCTGTAGCCGATATTTCTTTGTCAGAAACGGACGATACTCCACTAAATTCCACAAGACAAGATCAAATCCCTGAGCATGTCGTTTGGACATTTGAAGGGACTCCACCACCCACCATCACAGATGTTATGACGTTGTTGAAGCAAGTTCAATCAACAGTAGAAACCCAGAAAGAGGAAACAAAGCGTAAAATATTTATCTCGTGAATATTGACTTATTACTTATCATTACTGCTGATGGGATTTTAATGAAATATATCAATGTTCTAGGTTTTCAGGATTACATGGTGACTCAGGTGGTCTTAGTTAAGGAAAAACTAAACGAAATCCTATCAAGAACAACAAATCCCATTATTGATGTTTCTGAACGTTGTGAAGTGAAAATTCCAGCAACGACAATTGACGAGTTAAACTCACTTCAGTCGTTCCTATCATCGCCGGAAAATTTTTCTAAACTTGTAAATAATCAATCATTGTACTATATCTTCCAAAGTAGAACAATTTAAGACCACTTTTTGAAAATGTTGATGTCTTTTATATTTTACTCAAGACAGCTGGCCGTACTTGGAGGTGAAACCCCGACAAAGATCACAAGTAATATACTTGATGAATTTATTTTCAGACCAGTCAGTTTAATCACCAGTTTCACTGGAAAAGGCAAGAATGCTCAAGTTGGACTGAAGAACACCCCAGTTATAGAATTTTTATATGGTACAAAAACAAAAAGCTTACAACACAACTCTCACTATACTTAATGATGAACTCAAATATATAATAACCATTATTTATTTCCACATTTTTGTAGAGACGGTTCGCAAAACCAAGGGTGGAGCCAGTACCACAAATAAAGAAATCGACCGATTCTTGAAAAGATGGCTAAAGAAAAAAGGGGACCAAGAAGGAGGAAGGAAGCGCAGAAATTCAAAGCGAGAAGAAATGTCTCAGCAGTCACCCCAAGTCGACCAGCAGCCACCATCGCCGTTCGTACAGCAAGCTTCCCAAAATGGACCGCAGCGACCCCAACTGCCGCCACCGCCGTTCGTACAGAAGTCTTCCCAAGTTGGACAGCAGCTTCTGCCACCAATCATTAAGCAACGCCCACAACCCGTCAAACCAACACGTCGACCCAAGTCAACGCAGATACCTCCACCACCTATCAAACAGCAGCAGGTGCAACCACTAGTAACTCAGCTTGTCACATCTTCGCTCAGTCAACAACAACAGCCAACTCTAATTCTGCACACTGTACAACAATAAGATTAGTTAGTCAAGTGTCCACTCGAACAAAGCAGCGTAAAAGAAGGGTTGAAATTAACGAGCGACTTGTTAGTTAAATATTTCTGTTTGCCCTACAGAAGTTCGAAATTGTGTATACCAATATAACACACTCTATAAATAGTTATTTGCTGTAATATTATTATTATGTTTGTAGTGTTGTAGATTGTAACTATTACTATGTATTTATCCGGTATATTTAACCGTATATGTACAAAATAATGTTAAAAGCAATAAAGTATACCTAAAAAATAATTATGTGCACCATTTGCATATTTGATTCTCAACATTCTATATTACGCAATATAATAACGGCACAGCTAAGCGGAACGTAAAAAGCGGACGGATAGAGTGCGATTTGCGTACGGATGCATGGCGCGTTTTCTACACGTAGCAGCGATATAGAAGATACGCGTCGCATGCGTTCTGAATGCTTTTGAGGCGACAAAAACGAATGTTTTCCGCACTAAAAGTCTCATTTAAGGAACGCATGTAAAAAGAAGGTGGATAGCATGCTTCTTGTTGATCGGGTAATGTCCATCCCTTCAACATATCATACTGTTAATGGGATTCTAATTAAAGAGATGGTTACCAGCCAAGTTTCAAATGACTCGAGTTAGCCATGATATGCATACGTGCCTTGTCAATATGACCATGCGGTAGATTGACGTATCGACATAATTAGCAAATTTCTATTGCTGAGAGCATTAGAAAAGCGGAATTGAAAAGTTTCTTTGTGATTGAAATAAAATTACAGGCTGCCTAAAATATTATGTATGTGTATAGGTATATAGTATCATATCAAACACAAAATCATGCACGTTTTACTGCAAGCTGCTGGCCAAAACTAGTATCAAATTAGCTTTTTTAATGTCCACATCGCTAAAGTAAATATTTATCGACTTTTGCCTTAAAAAAAGCTCAACAAAAATTTCCTGTTCGATAGAGCAATCACCAGTTTGTTTTTTGCTTTTGGTTTACGCTTACACCTACATAAGGTATAAGGAAACTACATTTTACTCTCAACCGGAAATCGTAGAAAGCATTAAAGTATCGACTTGATAATTAAAATTGAAGACAAGCGATAACAAAACGGTCCAACTTAAAGGAACACCACCATTCAAAATGGTCATGTCAGTAATTTTAAACACCACGTTGTGGTGCAGTAAACCACGCTAAAACAATAAAGTACGTATCATCAAATTGATCATCACATCCTCATATCCCGTATCTACCACACAATCGGTAATAACAGGTAATTTAAAATGCATATAAGGAAAGTAATGATTGCTTTCTGGATGAATTTCCATCTCACACTCACTCTTAAAGTGGCAGCCGTTTTTTTGAAACAATAAAATTGCTTCAAACTAAACTACCAAAGAAAAAGTGGACGTGTGGTGGTAAATATAGTGGGTGCTGAAAGATGCATTTTTTTAAGCTGCTGAGTGCAGTTAGTTGCATCAATTGAAACTTCACTTTTTAAAAATTATTCTGCATAATAATTTTCTGACATCAATTTATAGTCACTTTACATCATTCATCTTGTCTTCAGTACATGGAATGCTGGTATATATATGCTACTGAAAATTATGATGTTGCCGAGACCATTCTTCATAATGTCAACATCATCATCCGCAACAAGATGGATTGCATTGTATTAGCTAAGAAGAAAATGTTGTTACCAGCTCTGTTCTTTTGTTCTACACCCCCACGATGAAAAGCGGTTGGTTGCAAATTACAACCATTTTTCAACGTGACTAGTTTCATTCGCAACTTTGAAAAACTTTTGCTGAAAAAAAACAATGCTATAAATATTGCAAAAAACAAACAAACAATATTTTTAATTCACGAGCTCTCCTTGTGCCTTGTTATTACTTCTTATCCATCCAATCCATCCACATTACTTATCACCTCATAATCCTATTGCTCACTAAACTCCCATCTCATTTCCAAAGATATGAGAAAGGCACACGCGAAAAAAAGTAAGTGACAACAACGACAACAATTGCAATAGAAATATTATATGAGAGAAGAGAGGCAGAGGTGTGTCAAAACCACTTTGAACAAGATGATAACATTTTAACCAAACCAAACTAATTGAATGGATGGATGCAAATGCAACAATCAAGTTTAAAAGGGAATTACCCAAGAAAATTACGGCGAGACATTTTACTTTTTTTCTTCTTCAAAAAAACAGCCCCTTATCAGTCAGCAGCGGTCAACGATGGGAATTTATATTGAGTTATTGAGTAAACCTTTAAATGATGATGATGAACGTGAATAATATCATTATATATTTTCAAAAAAAACTATAGTCAATATTGAATATTATGCTCAGAAAAACATTTAAGATTAAGATTGGATTGGATGGTCGTCATTGTAAAGACACCTGTTGTGGGGTTACTTTACATGAACCTTTACTTTGCAACTTTGTGTATTTGCACTCACGCTGTGTGAAAAAAAAGTGTTTCGATATGAACTATGAACGATTAGAGTCACCACCATCACCACGCATAAATTGAATTGTTGCTGAAGTGATGGGATGAAGCTGATAAGCAATATTATAGCTTGTATAACATAACGCATGTGACTCTTGTTTGTAATGTTGAATGTTATGTTGAATGCTATAGCTCATGAATATAAGACGTTGATAAAGTGCAAATATGATTTGATAAAAAATTATAAATTTTCCCATTTTGTTTTTATAGAACCAAGAGGAGAAGTCAGACGGATGGCATTCATTTGGCATTGCCATTAAACTCTTTAACGTTCATTCATATTGTATTGCATTATATTGCATCTACTTTTGAATCACACCAATAACAAACAAATGCTAAGGAGAGAAGAAGCAGCAAAAAAATATTATACTACGGTAATGATGGTTTCCGGTTTGGTCGGTTGATCGTCACACGACCGACCAACCGTCGTGATTGAAATGAGCTGAGGTTTGACTTAAAAAGTCTCAGAGAGAAGAGAAGACAAGAACAAGCAAGTATGATTGTTTATCTAGGCATCTTTGACTGAGCACCTGTAACAAACAATCGAAGAACTCACATTAAATTACATTACCACTATTACCATGTGCATTCTATTCCATTCCGTGTGTGTGCACAACCAACTTTCAGTTTTTTTTCCTTCCCTCAACTTTACCTTTCTTTCCGTTAATAACGCCATTTTTTCACTGACTAGCTAGTGCTTTGTCAATAAATAAGTATACTTATGATGAGGAGGTGAGTTGGCTTTGGCTTCCTTCCTCCTACCTCCCTTCCGTTTTATTAATTGATGTGAGAGATGAATGACACGCTCATTCATAATTGATGTTGTGGAGCTGCATTTTTACCTCTCTATTTGAAATTTTCACTTTGAGCTGCCTCACAATCTGTTTTTCTCAATTTTAATTGCAACGTCCGTGTCCGTCCCCACACGTTTTTTCCATGCTAATATTATATTACAGCGAGCGAGAGAGTAGGTACATCATTCATAAGATGCATTTGCCATTTTTTGATTATATAACAAAATGGCAAGAAAAGGGGCAACTTTTTAAAAACTTTTATTTTTTCGATGATTTAATTATCTCATGTAATAAATTAACTGTGGGAAATACATTAGAATTTGTGTATTTACCACATATCAACATCATCAAAAAAACGGAATGAATAAGAAATATAAAATGGGATGTATAAATTCGTATAAATTGTATAATAGCTGTGAGCATATTAAGTGCCTACTCAAAAACCACATGGGTGCATTTTGCAGTTCGTTTTGCTTAATTTGCCTATAGGCCTAATTGCTACATATTTCATTAGGGGAATAAAAAATAAAATGCCTTAAAGCAAGCTACAAAAAGCCTTATATATATAATTCATACATATATATTATAGTCATCAACCAAAGAGTAACAGCAAACGGATGGATGTATCAAGAGATTCAAGATAATAAAATGATTAGATAACTCTGCGAAGATCCAAGATGATTATTTTTCAAAAAATGAAGTAGATACATAGGTACATAAAGTGCATGTGGTATGAGAATATTCTTACTAGCTAACTATACTAACTACCACAACCTGCAATAAAAAGTAACTCAGTAATTGTAATGTAAAGTTTAGTAGAGAAGATATTTATCAGCCAAAAAGTGCAAGTGAGAGAATAAGAATAATATTGGTTGGGTTGGACTGCCATGCCAGGCTGAAGGCTATAGGTTAGATTTATTAAAAGGTGTGTGTTGAACTGCTGCAGCTATACACGTGTATCTGTCGATAATTTTTCTTTGAGGAACATTTTTTATGTGTGCATATTAAAAATTTGAATCTTATCTGCCAAAGAAATAAGTATATTGGTATGTAGGATTTTTTTTCTGTTGAAAAAAAAATTGCCTCAGCCCAACCAACCAACCAACTATTGAGAATTGAGACGCATTCAGCATTTGTACTAGTCTAGTAAGAATCTAAATCACATGGACTTTACTTACCAACAATTTCTTACGTAATAGGGTGTATTGTACTGACGACTTACAGGGAACTTGGCTTTGAATTCGTAGACGGATTTCGCATACACTGTCTGTATAGCGAGGGGTTTTACTTCATACGTCTGTGGGAAAGTTTTTATACATCTAATTTTAATTTGTAAGCTTTAACTTTAATTAAGCTCCAACTAATCGTAAGTACATTTAAAGTGATTAGATTAAACGGATATTTCAAAATGCAAGCAGCATCAAGTTGTTAATGCGTAGTGTGTTTATGTCAGAAAAGTCACATGATTTATTGACGTAGGTCCATAGCCGCACAGCCAGTATATAATACCTAATTTATTAATCTTCTGCATAATTATCAAAAATGAAAAATCAAACCCAGTCGACCTATATGAGTTTGCGTTTACTCCAAAAAAATATAAAACATTTAAGGCATTTCAAATTCATACAAAAATTGACAAACTATCAAATCAGTGTCACATGGTATCTTGTACCTGAGCACATAACTTACAAATTTGCGCATACTAAAGAAAGGCACATCCTACTTCAATCAGATAATGATGTAATAATAATACCTGGCTTGCTTGTAGTGATCAAATCAAACTAGAAACAAATCCATTCCGTTCATTCATACTTCAAAAATCCTAAAGGTACTTTTTTTTAGCCACATAGCAAGTTAGATTTATGCAGGCTTAAATAACAATATTCAACATGGCATGGTGCTAGTTTAGCTAATGTAGCTCTCGCAAAAAAAAGGTAAATTATTGCATCTTGGCTAACACAGTTTCATTTCATACAAAACACATCTACTGATCTACTTCACGTTTTGCTAAAATAGAAAATTATTGCATTTTGCTCTTGCCTTCACCAAATCACCAATCTGCGTGTGTGCCCATATACTTATTTTTCAAAACTTATTTTTTCGCTACAAAAAAAATGCATCCGTATCAGTATCGTGCAGGTGCATGTTTCTTACTTATTTACATACCTACGTAATGCATTTTGGCATGTTACATAATGAATTACGTTAGGCTGATTAGAACAACAACAAAAAACGGTAATATTTGTAATATGCATTGCCGAACCAAGTGTACATGCACTTATATATATGTATCTCATCTGTGGTGAGCAGATTACAAGCGTATTACGTGAGCACTGATTTTGTTCGTTCCCTTTACTTCCTCACATTTGGGCTCACGTGCGTACAAAAAATCAGTTATTTTTTGGGCATTTTTTTTACGAACCATTAGATCTGGAGCAAATTAAGTGATTTCATTATTAGGCACCACCATATTTTTTTCTAATTTTGCTGTAAAACCCAAGAAATCAATCTTTGTGCCAGCAATTATTTGCTCATGTAATTCATTTTCAAGTACCTAATGTAAACAAACAATAAAAGTAGCAGCAAGGAAACACCCATTTCCAAACCAAACCTATTTTTATTCTGTTCATTAACCATTGCTTAATCAAATTTTAATCACGCTAAATTAGTAAATTACACAATAATTTTTTTTGCACATAGTTGGCAAACAATTATTATTGCTGGATATTGCTATTGGATTGCCCAAGTCATGTCAACTAATATGGTGAACATAAAATCTACCATCAATGTAGAATGTAGAGAGTGAGAGCTAGGTACTAAAATCGACTATTAAATTCGGTAGTAAATCCCAATATGAACCGGCCAAAAATATTCTTTCGAGCTTTTCCCTTCCTGCTTTGTTCTTAAAAGTACATGGATTAAACTCTAGTGGTGAATGAATGAATGCTGCTGATATAAGATTTCGACACGAATTGAATGACACATTCAAAACTCTTTTTTATTTTTGTCCCTTCATGACTTTTGTCTGTACACATTTCGAAAAGGAAATCAGAAAGTGGTTTGGTTTAGTATATATAAATATAGTGTATAAGTCTTTGGATGGGCATGCATATATTATACTCTGCTCAATTCCCATTCACGACTTCTCTCCTTCTTGATCACCAAATAATTAACACACTTTGCCAACAATTAAAAAAAGAGTTGATGAAAGTATAAGTACATTGCAGCAAAAGCTGCTGTTGTAGTACAAAAATGGTTACAAATTGCACATCATAAAACCATCATGTCAACAACCAGCGACGATGGTGATGAATGGTAGGAAGTGAGTACAGACTACATACACTATAAAATTATGCAGTTTATGATTCAATATAAAAATAATACAAACGGAAAAACATGTAAGCGTATTAGAAAAAGGGGGAAGTCGATCGTAAACATGTACTTTTCTTATGTGCGTGCCTTATAATTGAAATACAAAGCTGCGTCGAAGGCGATGCTAAGATTTATTTTTAGAATAGAATTTTTTTTATCTTACTTGTTTCGTGGTTGACTGAATCTTTCCGAGGAGATATTGACATGAGGGGATGAAACCCTTTGTGGTGCAACATTACTGGAGCTAGCAGTATACACGGGGCTATTTGAGGTGACAATGGACCTCACCGAAATGACGGAAGGAACGGTTGTCGTTTGTTGCGCTTGCTGTTGAGCTTGTTGTAGTTGTTGTTGTTGTTGCTGCTGTTGCTGCTGCTGCGCTTCCAAAATCCTCGCCGTTCTTGGAAACACAATGGAGCTTGTGGAGGAGGAGGACGTAGAGTTATTTCCACGAGCAACAAACACGGGTCCCAGCGGAAGGGAGGAAGCCGTTACAACCGTCGTTTGTCTCGCTGACCTAACCTGTGGCTCCCACGAGGAGGAGGCCGAGGTGATGGTAGATTTGACTTGTGAAGACGAAGAACTACTTACCAACTTGCTGGTGCTAGCAACCATCATACTGTCTAGACATGAGACTTCTGACAAGCTGCCAGAAAAGGCCAGCAACATCACAGTCACGAGAAACATGAAAGACATTACTGACAACGATGATAACCTCATTGTGGCTGACATTTTTGCAGTTGATTTTCTGTATCACTCTTCAGAGAGTTTCGTTTTCGTCAAATAAAAAAGAACCGACCGATGATGCGATGCCGATCGACGATGATGATGATGATGCCGATGCTGCTGCGAGCTATTTCTCAATTTACCAATATAATATATGTCTTCCTAGATACAAAAGAAATATACACACACCTTGTTTCTTTCTGTTGCGTGAAGGAATCCAGATTATTATGATAATTTGGTTTTTTATAATGTGTACAATAACAGTCACTGCTGCAGTTTTTTGGAGGAGTAATATTATTATCACATGAATGTGTCCAATAACATTCATGTACTTTGTAGACAAACTATTTTATCATACTTAGTCATTATTATTGCAGTCCGTACGTATATATACTCCTCTAAAATGCACATAATAATGCATCAGTCATTGCTCCTGCATTTCGTTGAAGGGAGCTTTGGTTGCTGTCATAAGTCACTAGGAATCTACTTATCGTTGTTAGTTATTTGCATTTTTGCCACACGACATACTATAGTACATAGGTATAATCAACCAACCCTTTTAGGATTCGGCTACTGACTCCTTCTCTTCTTAATATAATTAATGTTGTTCCTTATTTTATGCCTTTGCTAACAGTATAACAAAAGATGTTCATCAATCAAGTGCAAAATTTATTTATTGAATTTGATCCATGCGCAACGCGAATAAGCGTACACATGTATGTACGTATACAAACAGCAGTGTGTTGTGTTTGTGTTGTTGGGTGATATCAATCAATCAATCATATATCACTATTGCTTGTCACAAGTTATTAAATTCATCATCATAAAATGCATCATTTATGAGGGCACTTGCTATATTCTTCTCTCTTGCATAACACAATTATTATTTTTTCCACTGTTTTTTTTTTTCTCAAAAAAATATTATTCAATTCAATCCAATCCAATTACGCATCCAATTAAACTTCCTTCTTTAGAAAAAACTTCATTTGCATGAAATTTGTCGGGTCCATAAAACCTTAAGTGATTTGAACTCTGTTGCTTTTATTTTGTGTATTATGGTTTTGCTTGTAAAAAAAGTTATATGTATAGAAACACCAAAAAATATATTTTATGATTGATTTTAATACGGTAGCCGTTACTACTACTGCTGCTGTTGATGATGATGATGATGATAGTAGTCACATCACTTTTGACTCTATTTTTATAGCTCTCTCAAAATTTATTGAGGCTATCAGCAGGCAGTCTCTCCACTCAATTGGTGTTGGTGGTAGTGGTGATAGTTGACATAAAAATATTCCTGTTTATGATCCTCACTTGTCTGATAATGCAACTTGGTGCAAATTGCAATGCAAATGCACTCCTCCTTCACCAGCAACAAGCGTTGGATGATGTTGGATCATGAAAATTTAAGGAATCGTTTTTCAAACACACATTCAAACTGTTAAAAGCCTTGTGCCTTATATATGCTCGTGAGTGAGTCCACTTTTTTTATAAAGGTTCCGTTGTGTTCCACTTCATTCAATCAGTAATCCATCAATGGCATTAAAAAAGTATTGAAAAGAATGAAATCAGCATTTGACACAAAATGCTCACTAGCTCAAACTTCTCACTAAAAATCTCAAAATTCAATTTTTTTCTTTCTTTCCTTCGAAGCAGCCTTTTGCTTATCTTAACAGTTGGCTATTAGACACGTCCACCAGGCCACGATCAAGACGAAATTGTTGTGTCGTTACAATTTCTTGAATTGATAAAATGTAATATATATATTTTGTATTTGTAGGTTACGCTCACGTTACAAATGCGATACGATACGATACAATAATACGATATGTTACCAACTCTTCAATAAATCTCCATAATATCCCCTAATAAACATAGATCAATCTGTCCAACACAAACTTTAATTCTAGTGTGGAGTTGTGACTACATAGGAGATGTGTGAACTATTATTATGTTTATTATTGAGATAGATCAAGTCAAGTTTTTGACCGTCTCGGGCAACTTTTTTTTCTTCACTCTGTTAATGTGGTTGTTACTTATTTGTCACTTTGATTATCAAGCACCGTGTATGACTGAATGTATATCAAGATCAAAAAAATAATATTGTTGTGCCTATGCAATCCTTTTACAAAAAGACTACTTTTTCTTCTTTGAGCTATGGTGTTGCTCACACAGGTTGATTTTTGATTATCACACTACTACTTTTGTTGTTCTTATTATTTAAGCTGACAATGACGATGATGACGATGCTCACAAGATGTGATGTGATGTTATGTTATGTGATCAAAATATATTGTTTCCTATTTTCGAAATCATGAATATAATTTCAATAATAAAAAAAGAGTCTGTCGATAGAATCAAAGATGATGATGATGATGATGATTTCTGCTCTGCAGGAGAGCAAACAAATTGATCCAAATAAATGGTTTTGGTTTGGTTTTCAATCACTAAAGTAATTTGCATACAAACACAATTAAAGCTGACAAAATTAATGGGATGAAATTATCATCCACTTGTTCGGCTTAAGGCCTATACTACTGTCCCATTGCCTCACTGTTTCTTTCATTGACACAAGAATCACTACAGGTTTTCTTTTCCGGTTAATCCTGTGCTGTATAGAGCATATATATATACCCTTGGCACATAAAAGTTTTGCTTCCGATTTCACTTTCAATAGAAGGATTAAAAATGATTATGTATGTCTTGTAGGAAAGTCGGTATGAAGAGACAAACTCGGCCAGTAAACTAAGGAAACCGGTTACTGGGCTTTGCACTCAACTCAACGCGAGCTTACTTCATTCACAGCTCTAACGCTTTGTTCACAGGTAGGCGTAAGCCAGACCTAACCAAGACAAAGTTTTAAACGCGTGATTTACGATTACACGTTGAACTGCAGAAATGCAGCCAACAAACAAAAGGTGTTTTTGTTTTTGTACAAGATTGATAGTAGGGATATAACTAGCTATCAGAGTTTTAAGTTCCTTTTTATCCCAGAGAGAGTAAAAGTGAGGATGATGATTGTGTTTTGTTATTGAAGATAAAAAGTGCACATAAAAGTAAAACGCTGTAATATAATAGTGCAAGGTAGTAGACGGATAGAAAGAACACACGCGCAACGCACACCTTCTTTCAATCAGTGCATTGAGACAACTGAGAGTTGGGCTGAGCCTTTGCAGTTCACACTACTTGGAAAATTTGCGTACACTGCAACTACATTGCACTACCTTCAATGTTTTAGTTGAAATTATAACGTGAAGTAGGTATGCATAAACTGCCTAACACAGTCACTTCAAGTCACTTTTTGATCCCTTTTGCTCCATCAAAATCATCTTGTGGTGTTCATGTGTATTGCACGAGCTTTATCAAAATGCCGTGCTTAGCCTTACTATTGTATTTTGTATTGTGAAGAAAATGCAAAAAAAAAACAAGTAAGGATAAATAACGTTGAATATGCCATGCAATGATTTGATTGTTGGGACGGGGTACAATATTGTTTTATGCGTAGTTTTTACGTGTTATGATGTTCTGCATTCATATTCACGTTAAAATACAAACATACATACACATGCAATGCATAATAAATACACACTTGATTCAATTTCTGATACAGCGTGTATTTTAAAAATACATTCTGAATTTCTGAATGTAGAGCTGCTTAACTTGTCTTATGGCTGAATAGCTTCAATATTTATTCTATTGTGGTTTCAAAAGTTAATGCATTCTCCTTGCTCATTTTTAATGATTTTATTGAACGCTATTCACACTTGCGTTTTTCATTGTACAGTATTATATACTTATACTTTTACGTACTTACGTCGTTAGTCGTAATAAAAGTTCGTAAAAATTGTGTAAAATGCAATTTTTATGCACCTAACACAATAGTATATAGTACCTGTCTAATCAATTCAATCGGTCAACATCCAATATCAGATCAATAATCAGTGCAATAATGCAGTGTGCGAATATTTTTATTGGTTTGTGTATATGTAGCTAAAATGTGTATGTGCTTTTAAAGTTGAAAATTTCAGTTTACATTCGCATCAAACAAGCTGCAGATCTCAAAACATTCACATTCTCTTCCCACGATACTATGCTTTTATTAAAATATTAGTTTGATATTTTAAAGAAATGATTCGATAGGTGATGAATCAAAAATTAAAAAATTGATCGCTAAGATGTATTGTTTTGTTAGTTTTACCAGCCAATAATATTTATGTCTCTTTACAAAATATTGAACTACTCAGTTAGATGTGTTATTAAAAACTTATGAATTTGATGTAGAAACTGAGAGTAACTAGTTCCTTAAATAATATGTTAATTAATTAGGTATAGCGTAAAATTAGTCTTAAATTCGTCCTACAACCGTCCTTAGGCCAACAAATGAGTTAGAATAGCGGAAATACATAATGCCAATCTGCATAATATGATGATGAAACATTATGTACGTCTTTCTTAGGTTAAATAAAGTTATCTAAAAATTCCAAGCCATACATGACATGACATTTAAAAATCTCTTGTGAATTTAGACTTCTACCCTGTAATTATCCAACCCCAAAAATCCATTGATTGCACATTACTTACTTTGCTGTTCTCAATTTCATCTCCACACGCGATCCATCTCCGCATCGCATCTCAATACACATACCTAAACTAATGAAATTCCCCACTTATAAACTTACCTCAATCTCAATCATTACGAAAACCGGACTAGTAGTAGTGAACGTATGACTCTATGACATGACATGAATCATTCACTCCATCAATCCACATATTTTCAAAGAATTGAAAATGAAATACTTAATATGTCATTGGGAAAAAATGATCCATAATAACTTTCAGTCAAAATATTTTCAAAAAAATTTGTATTGTCAATTGTGGTGTGAGTGCGGCTGACTAAATGAGTATATTAATATGATGTAATGGCAAAGATTACATGTTATCCAATAATAGTTGGTACCTCTTCATCCAAAAAACAAATATTTTCTCGTGTTTCCTTATTAGCCCGTGAAGAAATGTGGTGGAAGACTAATGCAAACAAAAAAGTGATCTATTGGATGATTGGTGTCTCATTTCTCTCCCAACTACAAAACCACCTACCTGACTGACATGTTTCTTTTCACAAATCAGAGTGAGTCATGTCAATAATTAAGCAAAAACATAAATAATGACTTTTGCAAGCCAAACCACCAGCATATTAATAATAATATTATCATCCCCAACCAATTCAATCTTGAAGATGATGCAAAATTATGAAGTACCATAGCATATACCATAAGAATGAAGGATAACACAACACGGCTTCAATTGAATATCAACTAGCCCCACACACACACCACAGAAAAGGTAACCGTTCATCTTCAAAAGAGAGTTGAACAAGTACTTGTAAAGCTAAATAACACATTATTTTCAATTTGTTTATTATGAAAATAAAATGACAAATGATTTTCTTCATTCGTTATGAAACAAAAGCAATGATTGTTTTATTACGCTCACCGTTAGTTATAGTTGCCGGCACTTTCAGCTTGTAAAACGTGAAGATTATTTTGTACAAGAGATTTTTTTTGAAATGCAAACCTTCATAAAAAGATGATATGCAATTTGTTTTACTTACACATTTGCTCACGAACCACTAGTAAGTTGTAGTTGTAGTAGCATTTGAAACGGCATGAGATGAGGATGTACTACGAAACTCTTGCAAACATGCATTATTTTTGTTGTGCAAAAAAAGATGTGTGAAAATTGATGTAGTCTAGCTAGTGCCAACTACAACCTACAACTTCATCAATTGAAAGGACAGTACAAAAATTTAAAATTTTGGGCTCTTGTTTTATGACAAATGGACAAAGGAAATGGAAAGAAATATTATGAGACTTTTTGAATGGTGCGATCATGTTGCTGTAAGATTCATTACTGTAACCAAGAAAGAGAGAGAAAAGGTTATTTGTTTCATATGCGTTTCCCTTTAGGATACATTTATCATTTATATATTGCATATTTATTGATTGCACGCGTGTTTGTGATGGTGAGTGAACAAAAAACTATTTGTTTTGTTAGTAGCTCCTCAATTCTGTCTCTTTTTACCATCATGCATCACCACACCAGAAATATTGCATAAGGAAGAAAAGAGGAAGGAACCTTTGTTAAATTAAGTTGCACTTTACTTTACGTGTCAAAGGCATGTCAATCCTATTTCTGAAAGCAATTAACGGACCCTTTGTTTTTTTCAAAAGGATATTTCTCTGCTCAACAATAAAATGGCCAAATTGAGTGTGAGTAGAGTTAACATTACTGTTCAAAATTCAGGATATGAGCTCACTTGTAGGTTTTTCCATCATTAATCAGCGGACGAAAAAGAAACAACCAACCATTTTTACAATTCAATTTCGAATCAATGAAATTCTTTTGAGCTTATGCACTACAAATAAATAATGCAAGTGTGTGTATGTGTACATTGTATTGTTATATTGCACTAAAAGCATAAGTACATTTTTTGTTCTTCTTGACAAATCTAGACTTTGAGCTCCTCCATACTTAATTCATTATTGATTGGAAAAATTGATATTGCGTAATAAATTGGTTTTTAATATTGTGCCACACGTCCCATTTGGAATGGAAGTCAGTGGCTTTACTAATCCCTTAATTGTTTTTCAAGGATTTAAGTCAAATCAATTCAAGGCATCAAATGGGAAACACGAAAAGTGAGTGGAACCCCAACTGCAAACTTATTCATCCTTTAGATTTTTATGATATTCAAAACACGGATTTTATATCTTGTCCTGTGCAGTTGTCATCAGATCCTTTTTTGGTTCCATTACGAATCTGTATATTATTTAAATGTTTAAATGTGAAAGTTCAGTTAAATCTAAATCGAATATGATGAGATATATGATATGATACATGATGTGTTGGGCTGAGCTCTTCTCTCTGTCTGCTTATTTGTAGTCTAAAGGGGCAGTGACGAATTCAATGAAAAGAAGTCCATAAAATGCAATTTAAATATGTTTGCAGTATTAAAAACAAAGATTGCTGACGCTGCTGCTGACTGCTGACATCCTGCTTGATGCAAAAAATGAAAGGTGAGTGATCCTTAAAAAAATATGAGCCCCTACCAAGACTTTACCTTCTATATCGACAGAGCATAATTGAAACATCTTACGTGCATATAGTCCTTTTGCATACAAATTGAAAATTCCCGTGTTAATTGTTAATACGATATATAAGGTAGAGAAAAATTGTGTTTCAACGACTTCATTCGTGTCATGCATGATATTTGATTTCTGGCGTTTGAACCGTGTCGTGGCCATACTGAAACTTTTAATGCTACTTTCATGCATGCAAAAATAAAATGACTTGATTGAGATTGAGACCTGAAATAGCCGAAAGAAAAGGACTATACATATTGACTGACACATTGCAATGTTGGCAGGCGTTCCGTTCCAATTTCTTCGAGGCCGAAAATATATTAGCCCAAGCATTTCACACTGTATTGTACAAATCTGGGATATTCTCATCAAATCTCACCAGCCCACCATCATCACCAATTCGGAGAAAAAGTGAGGTGAAGTGATACCTTGAGAAGGTTTGTTTGTACCTCCTGTAATTATGCAATCACTAAAAACATCATGCTTATCACTTATGATATAGAAATGTAGGATATCACTTCAACTTCACTTAAGTTCCACCAAAAAAATTATGATTACCTACTTACCTTATATCAAACCACTTAATCACAATGAAACTGATGAAGTTATTGAAGTTGAAAGGTAACACAATTTGATTTTTTGATGTCTCAATCCATCTATAATAATAATTTCGACTGACGATAGGATAATCATTAGGCATATATAATCTCTTTATTATTCCTTCCCGCTTTTAATAAGCCAATATTAGCATGTCACTTGTCATCATCTCCCATTCTTCCCCCTTTTGAACATTAAATTAAGCAATAATCACTGGCCAATTGTTTGCGTGAATAAATACAACTAAATTTTTTTTAATTGCTCTGGTGTTTTGGTATGGTTTGCTTGGTGAGTAATCTCAATATGCCTAGGCCGGGGCTAAAAATAACTTATAGATTGGGCGTACTTCTCTGACCCAAATTGAGATGTAAAAGGGCACGCAAGCAAAGGGAACTATCTGTTACTTACATCATAATAATAATATAATATAGTATCACGTATCGGCATCGGACACGTTACGTAGTTGATGCTGATAGTTTTTTTATGAAATGTACTGCTCATGCACACATGCAAATAATATATGATATAGTAATTAGCTATTTTAAAA
This sequence comes from Orchesella flavescens, assembly GCA_964034955.1. Lineage (NCBI taxonomy): Eukaryota > Metazoa > Arthropoda > Collembola > Entomobryomorpha > Orchesellidae > Orchesella > Orchesella flavescens. The sequence continues at coordinate 21,093,945 of OZ035957.1, read as the reverse complement.
CAAATATTGGCAGTTGGCAGCAAATACGATTTCCTTGTTCATGTACCCATCTATCATCCCCTTAAAATCGAAACCAATTGTTTCTGAATAGAATGAAAATGACCACATACATAAATACTATTATGCCTTTCACCAATAAGGATGAGTAAGTGGAATGTACATGCATACTTACATGTATATAGGCATATTGCACGCAAACGCCGTGTAGCTGTCAAATATACATGATTATCTTCGTACTATTGACTGTCCCACCGCACCGTCATTTCATCTTTCACCTAGAACACAACTCAGAAAAAAAATTACACACATTTTATGTCATGAGTATCGAAGAAAATTACAGGTTATCATATCACATTACCGTAAACTTTATTGTATAGGTGGAGAAACAAAACTATGTGAACTACCGTTGGTGTTGTGAGATATTTTATAATCATAATCATGTTTCATGAAACGACCAAAGAATCCATTCCAATCCACTCCACTGAAGGAAAAGCATGTCATGGGAAACATGTGTGTGTGTATATGTATGTTGCTTTGATTTGTTTGAAATTCATCTCTAAAATGTTTCCAAAATGATGATGATCGTGATGATGTAGAGATATTGTGTTCTCTTTCTCTCTAGCTGACATAAATATTTTCATATAGCACACATACCTATAGTGTACAATCAGATCAGATCACATCCTCCCCCAGCCATCACTATCATGTCCATCAGAGGAAACACAAAACAAGAACAAAAAAAACATGTGATGTTTATCCTTTATGACATAAGCTTGCATGTCATGATGTGATGTGATGATCTTCAGCATCACGATTTTTGTTCTCAACGCTATTACTTGCTAACATGTATTTAGTCACATCTTATAATTTCCTCAAAAAGGAACAAAATGTAGAAAGATGTAATTTTTTCCCACCAAAAATCGTCTTTTGAAGGCTGGACAAAACATTAAAAAAGAATGTGTGAAACATGAAACATGGATACATAATGGACTACACTAGAGACATCAAGTCACGTTGCAATATTGTTCAAGAATAATTTATATGAAAAAAAAATTCCTAATTTTCTTTTTTAACTGCAACAAAAGGAATATTGCACAAGTGCACGTGTTGTATGTTCTCATCTCATCGTTGTCTTCCATCTGAAAAAATGAGCATGCATGTTTGGTCTTAGTATTTCGACAGACTGGACATTACTGGAGAGAAAAGAATTTCCGTAAACCTTGGTCTGAAGTCTGAAAACAATGAGATGAGATGATGCACATGTCTCATCATCACCGTAGGTGGTAATTAAGAGTAGTTTTAAGAAAACATGACGATGATATGATTGCACCACCAAAAAAATTATTGCAGTAATAACAATAAACTGCACAATAACTTTTCTTCCTTGTTATGATGATACGTTACAAGTACATAAGGCATTTTCTTTATGTACATATTCATATCATCCACATTCCTTCACGATAACATGCACGATGCAAGTTTAGATCCTTCCCTAATTCCCTCGTTTCATTTTATCCAGTCTGGGGAAAGGTTTTAAAACTTAAGAAAATAAAATAACTCCTTGCTATTTTATCTCAGAATTGTACACACGTGTGATGCATTCAATTTAATGCTATTCTTGCAACGGACGGATAATCTGTAATGAGATGAACGAAAAATACAACTTAAAATGTTCCACGTTCAGTATTATATTTGCCACGCGGGTAATAATAAATTAGAATTTTATTGAAATAATAATATTATAGTTACTGCATTTGCCACATATTATGCAAATAAAACTAACGTCTCATGTTTTTTTCTCTAATTCATTCATTTTCTCTGCGCTTGACATGATGACGACGCATCTCTTCTCTCAAAGTTCTACCTTGAGTGTCATGTCATCATCAAATCATGATGTACGCGTTGATGATTACAGCACGTCCCCACAATTGTCAATATAGTTCGAATAAAAAACGAATTGCGGATAAGTTGCATTGCATGCAGGTTGTGATTTGTGATGGGATGCGACATTATACCTATATAATTTACTATAACTTATACTTCTATACGATTTGGAAAATGGCAATCATTTACGTGTAGATTATGATGACTCTAATGTAAGCAGTTGGTGTTGCATGTAGTTAGTTCCTTAATAAATATAGAAAATAATCTCACGCACTATTCATAACCACTCGTTTCTTTATATTTACTTGCCAAGTCACACTTTTTTTAGGTATTTTTTGTCATTTTGTGCATATCTATTATATATTGGACATTTTTCTCATCATCATCATGACCATCATCTCATGGGATGTGATTTGATGTTTATTTCATGCATGACAAAATATTATGACAATTTTAATTGACAGGCCAGCTGATGAAGGAGTCATTTACTTGGATATCTTAATGATCCCTTCATGTCATCAGTCATTAAGCACTTCGACACGATTTCTGATTTACAACTTTTTCACGCATTTTTCATCAGTTTTTTTGTAAATAATATCGTATACCATACCTATAAACTACCCATTGCATTATAATATAGTATGTTGCTGTACGTAGTTGTTCTCAATTTTTTGAAAATCTTATTTTGAAATGAGAAGAATGTGAGTACAAGAAAACAGTTTTTATTTTTAGGTGAGGATTGGGCAAAGTGACATATTTATCTTTTAATAGCGAACTTGATTCTTTCCCACTTCTAACGTGACATGTATTCTGTCATCAAATTGATGATGCAGGTCTATGAATGGAAGCTGTAATCTAACACCACATGCTCACCTCTTTCATTCATGCAATTTTCAAATTTACCTTCTTATTAAACTCACGCAGCGTTGACAATTATTGAACTGGCTTTGATTTACACTAAGTGACACCTTTACCCCTAAAAATCTGAGGCAGTAGGGGAAAATGACTGTTACAAGGAATTTTGAAAGGTTGAGCAACACTCAATTTGATGATGATGATGGCGATGGTGACAGTGACGCTGGTATTTTTGTCAGAGAAGTTGATTGGTTGTAATGACCCAAAAAATGTAATAAAACTTTTGAAAATGATGATGATTTTACAGTAAATATGTTAGTCCTCCAAAAAACGTCCATTAACTTTATCTGACTGATATTTTTTTTTGACAAAGATTAAATACCTACTGAATGAACGGTCAGTAATTAAACCTTTACTTTTCATACTTTTCAATGAAATCGAAACGATTTTGTGCTGATGAAATGTCACGTCAGGAGGAATGAAGGGAAATGAAATGTGTTCAGATGAATGGACACACGTCACTGTCACCTCCAACAATTTTCTGTTTACCAACATTTTGTGTGGTGTTATTTTCATAGTCATAGTCTCTTTGAAAATTGCTGCTGTGATGCAAGAATGCAATAGCCCAATGCCCCAATCTTCGTGACAATTTGGGTATCAAAGTACACTGTTATTTGTTTACACCACTGTAAATTACATTGTCAAATTAATTTAACTGACTCATCATTAAAATGTGTCTTGTATGAATTAGACGAGTACATTGCAGCGGTATTACAATTTTAAAACTTTGGGATTAGGAAACAAAAAATTGCAACTACATATTGCAAAACCGCAGCGTGTGTGTTGCTCTAAAAGAAACTGAAGATTCTGAACTGAATAAAAAAGAAAAATTGAAAAACGGTTCCAAAAATACTTCAAATTTAAAAAAAAGAATTCTGGTTAATAGGTCGAAATTGTGGCAGGCATATAATTTGGGGAATAGCAGAAGAAGTTCAAGAAAACGCAAATTTTTGATTGTGTAACATGAAATTTAGAGAATGACCTGATTGCTACAATTTTCTTCTTCTTCTTTCTTATCAGTAATAAATGGGTTTGATAGCATCATGTCAACATTTTATCCATATAAATGACTCCATTATTCAAATAATCACCGCTCATGCTATGTATGTATGGTACATCAACTATCGAATCAAACTCTTTGTTGCTTCATATGTCCATATGTCTAGACAAGAGTAGAACTCGGAAAGGGTGACGAAGAAGCAATAAAAAAATCAATTGCAATCCTATTCAAATTTTCAAATTTCAAATCCAACACAATAGAACCAGTAGTGCAGTTTACAATAAAAATCATCTACAATCATACACGTTTTACTGTATTCATTTTCATATGCCATTTCATTTGATTTGGTTAAATTTCCTGTTTTACTCAAACTCAAATCAATGAATTGGATCAAATTTTCATCAAAAGATTCAAATAATTTATAGCATAGAAAAGTCGTAACAATTAATGAATGTGATATGCATACTTTTTAATGCAGTTAAGCTCATAAAAAGCAACTAACTAGCATCAACAGCTCATCAAATCAACAAAGCTGATAATTTTTTCAAGATATTTTTTTCGTACCCAGTCAACTTTGATGTGGGATTTTATTAACAAGCAATTTATTGCTAGTTTATAGATTTGTCCATTTTGTCCATCGTTCCGTGCGGGGGCACGATAACTCAAGAACGCTTTGACTTTTGTAAATTCTGTTTTCGCCAATCGATAGCTTATAAAAAATAAGGAATCAAATTCAATTTTGGGCGCAATCGGAGTTACCCCTGGGGGAGAAAAGTCATACTCCCTCAATTTTTCAAGCGTAAGGTATACCGTGTAGCATATCATTTGACAGTTAATCATGAGAGAAGATCACCCATGATATCCACGCTTATCTCCAATGTTATCATTTTTCAAGCGTCAGGTATACCGTTTGCTGTTCCACAAATTGGTGCATGTCCTTTTACTTGCACCAAACGTGGTGCATGTTCTTCTACTTGCACCAAACGTGGTGCAGGTCCTTCTACGTGCACTAAGCGTTGGCAATATTTAACATGAGATTTAGCATTGGGAAAATTTAATATGGGATTTAGCATTAGGAAAAAGTTTTAGGCGAGGAAATGTCAAAATTTCCTCTGGTAGGAAAGGAAATAAAAGCATTTCCTCTCATAGGAGAGGAAATGTCATATTTAACATGGGATTTAACATTAGGAAAATTTAACATGGGGGTTAGCATTAGGAAAGTTTAATATACCAGGTACTCCGAACGTGGTGCATGTCATTCCAAGTGCACCAAGCGTGGTGTGTCTCATTCTACTCGTGCACCACACTTTGAAAAGTCGGTTCCTGGGAACGGACAGGATGGTCAAAATTCATCAGTTTTCTTTTGTAAACCCTAAATTGCTAGTTCGTTACACTCCTGTGTTACCAGGTTTATTGTATAATCAATCTTATATCGTTATCGTTGCTGGTCTATCATTAAAAATATGTGTAACAATAGTGCAGTAAGAAGAGCAACCGCCATATACATAGTCTTTTTAGGCTACATTATCAAATATGACATATAGCATCCATGTCAAGTTAATATTGATTGTTATGTAAAAAATTTGAGCGCAGGTTGACTTGCCTCTTTTGAATTTTTGGATGCATCTTGCTTTACCAATTTGACATGTGAATTGCTATCGCTAGCGGCATCAATAACACATCTTTCTTTGGTAGTTAGATCTAAAATGTAATTACTTTACTCGCAAAACATCTCATGCTTTTTAATATTTTTAATATAAGTCGTATAGGGATAGATTGGATTGGAGGCAACAATAATTCCTATCCTATCGGCACCTTATTGAACTAGATTTGGTATAGAAAAGTAAAAAAAAATTAGCAAGATAGGCGCTGACTGATGTGATGCGCGTGCACAAGAATATCACCAATTCTGTCATCGTTTTTATATTACTATATCAAACATATTAGGTTAGATTAGATTGGTTTGCTTGTCACAATGCGATAGGCACTATTCAAGAATCATGAATGAAATTTTGATGAAAAAGTGTATCAATCGTCAAGAATCGCAAATGTGTCGTGTATAGACACAAACCAGATGAATGTGGACAGAAAGAGCGGACACATACATGTACATTATGTACTTTTATCTCATTCATGCATTTTGAATTTTTAAATTTGTTTTGAGTTCTAGCTATCTGAGCGGCATACTATGATAGGATGATGATGATCATCATCATATCGTAATCAGAAGCCGTCTTTGTCAACAATCGACAATATCACACCATTCAATGAAATGAAATCCTAAATGTCCAACAAAAGGAACAGAAGGAGATGACGACATTTAAATATATGTGTACAAGATATTTCAGACATTTCAAGACGAAATGATATTGATGGGAGACGAATAGGATATAAGACTAGTATATATGGTGACTCTGTAAATGTGAAGAATTCTTTAAAATTTTGGTTCAATGGATGGATAGACGGATCCCTATTTTTCATTCATTCATCGCTGATGTTGATAGTGATACAATAAGTTGTATGTGACACGAGCTCGTTCTTTTATCAAATTGGAGATGCATTGCACGGAGGAGCCTTTGAAATGTTTAAATTTAAATGGATCAAAGATATCCTCTTACAAAAGGATTGATATTGATACATAAATTTGCTTTTAATTCTTATTCCCTTTAAAGGCAATCCCAATTTCATTGATGTCTCATCGTCAATCGTCAATCCAAGTCTGTTTGAGATTGTGTTGATGTTCCTTCACACTTTGTTATCATCGCTGCTGCTGTAGCTACACCAGAAACCATTACTGCAAACATCAACAACTTTTTCACATGCATTCATATAATATAAAAAATACAATATATTTGTGATAGCTTTCCTTTCATTTTCAAGTGTGAATTTATTGTTTCATTTTGATTCAGATTCACAACCCAATTAAACCTTTATTAAACATAATAAAACAAGTAATTTAAAGTATTTTGTTGGAATTTTTCATACTCATAAGTCGTGTTCGAAATTGATTAATTGTTCACTAAATAAAATGATATACAATGTGGTTTGAGACTGAAGAAAAAAAAACAGGTTATATATTTGAAATCATAACCGTCATCACAATTAAAGCAAAGTTGTACAGTATCTTGCAGTAGCCAGTTGCTGACATTTTATGAATGTATATGAGTTCGAAAGAATTAATGGCAAAGCTATATTTATTGCGTGACCGTACGTAAGTACATGCGGATAGATTCCAAAAATTTTGGTGCACCGAAATAGTTTGGATGGATACAAGTTGCAACTGATGGTTATTGGTTACGTAAACTATATAGTACACTACCTCCACAAAATTATAATTGGCTCTTCAATCACTTTTTACTCCTGAAAGACAAGCTTCCGAAACCATAAGTAATGGAGTGGTCGCAAAACCATAAAGTCAGCAGGAGCCACAGAGTTGTAGAAAGGTGGGGTCATAGGTCAATTATCTATACTATATAGTATATGTTGTCTCCACTCACACTTTTTTTCTCTAAAATATTATCTCACCCCATGATACATCAAATTTTTATTTCAACCTTTTTTACAATCACCCAATTGCTCACTCCTCATTTTTCAACTTCCATGAAAGGTGACCACATAAATTCTCCTGTTGACTGATACATACACACAACATTGTCGTACTCTTGAACGAAAAAAAAAAATGCTGAACAAAAGAAAAAGGAAAGCATATCATCATAATATATCTTATGCTCATGCTCGCACTTGCTGATGAGATGATGCCCATTCTTAAGAATGAGAGATGCGTTTCTAATCAACTAATCAGAGTCAACAACAGGAGCCCAAAAATGTTATGATATTTCTTGACCTATTCTATTCACTATTTATCCTTTGAGAATGGGAAAACGTCAAACAAAACTTGAAGGAATGAGCGAAAAGGTGTCAAGCAAAAAAATAACAAAATAAAGGTGTGTGTTAAGCAAAATTAAATGCGAAACATAGGTATCATATCTTCATCAAACCAATTGAGAGAGAGAGAGACGAATGATTATATTGTTGAGCAATAACTTTGGATTGGATTCTATTTAAATAGCATCGTCACCGTCACAATTTGAAAATAGATTGACGACCAATGAATCCCAAAGCTAATGATTTCTGTTGAACACAGACCATTTTAAGATCACTTTCACAGATGAGACGTGAGTATGATTTGGTGACGATAATCATGTAAAGTAGTAAAGTGACAAAGACATCATTATCATCATCATCATCCTCACCAGCAGTTGGTAAGTGCAGTGGACAAACTGCTGAGCGTTTGCTACACAATGAATCTAACAAGTCCCATGCACAAGAGCAGTTGCATTATTGCAATTGATAAGGATCTGAAGGAAAATGAAAAATGTGCAGAAGTGTGTAATATATAAAGTATATGTATGTAGTATTTAAATTTGTGATGTTGGATTGGTTGTGAGTAGATGAGAAATGAGATTATCATTGTTTTCGTTAGTAATCAAAAGAAGATATCAAATGAAGCGGAATAAGAACTAAGCTTATTGTTATTATATGCAGATAACCGTAATGATATGATGATATGATGATCCTCCTTTAAGAAAGGCAGAGGGCAGAAGGAAGACATAAATATTCAAAGGCTTCTCATTTTGTTTTCGTCGTGTAAGGACACAAACGCAACGATGAACGATGCAGACGGACGTGCAGACAGGGTTGATATCACTGTTGAACACACCAAAATGATACATGCTCAACTGATGAATTTATTGACAGGTGACGGGATGTTGAGCCACGCCAGGGGACACGGCAAAGAAGAGAAAAAAACAGACGACGGGCCGAATACAGTATATGCTGCTAACTGGCATGTCCTCAAATACAAAACCTATTTATATGGACTACACGGACCGTTGTTGTTGGGGTTGTGGCAAAGAGTATATAGTTATAGCCGGTCAAAAAACACTTCCGCAGACTCCTCCAATTTGTTAACATTCATACATTAATGTGAAGTAGTGAAGCAAATGGAGGAGAGAACTGTGCATACTCACGCATGCAATATGTGTCTCGCTCGTCAACGAAAATGAAAACAAGCGGCTTTTCTAGTGATGATTACCGTAATAAAATGTTTTGTAATGTGTAAACTAAACGGGATGGGTTTGTCAACATGTCAACAGACGTAATAGTAAATGTGTGTGTGTGTGTGTATAAAAGCCTAAGCTCAGCATCAGGCATCAACATATCGCATCGTTAACACTTTCGAAATACTACACCACCCGAAGCATTCAATCAAACAACCCTAAAGCAAAATATAATAATAATGCAATAATTGCAATGTTACACGCTTTTCTTTTGGGAAATTCAGCAAGTTGGAAACAAAACAAGGAGGTCATGTCAGGTCACGTGCGTGGGTCATTCATTATTAAATTTCATGTTCTTGAATGACACCCACTAATTGTCCACCCTCAATATTATTATCTAAAGGACGTTTTGGTGCATTTAAATTCTTTGAGCAAACTGACATGGTCCTCCGACCGAAGGACTTGATCAGATCACCAGACAATAGTTCTTAAGACAAGAAAAATGTGCATCTCAATAATCATACCATATAGCAGTAATATGCTAACGATGCAGTATGCAGTAATCAAAATATTATGGCGATTACATTGTTTATGAGAGCAAAATTGAGTGAGCAACAATGAAAATATTCAGGAACTAATTGTTTTATGCAAATTAATTAATTTGCTGAGTAAGCTTTCATGTCACATAGTCACACATATTGTCTCCCATTATATTATTGATATACGTAATATATGTTGCATTGCATTAAATTGCAAGTGCAGATCACGTAAGAGAGATACACCCTGAAAAAAACAACAAACATGAAGCTGAAAATGATAAAGATCACACTATTTCTCATTTCTCTCTCTCTCTCTCATTCATTATCTTTTGAACTCTTGTAAAAATAATGTGTAACTGAAGGAGCGAGCGAACCCATTAAAGATCCATAAAAAGTCATTAAGAAATTAATTCAGTTCAATGTTGCAATTCGTTTTCGTTTTTCACCTCTATATTCCTCTTGAAAGTCGAGTTGGAGTTGGACTCTCATAAAATGCCATTATATCGATACTTGAAACTTGAATATATAAATTAAGCTAGCTGGCTGAACATATACATATGCACCTATGTATAGAGAACATTTGTCTTCTTCATAAGTAGTGGCACACTGTTGGTGAGAATTAATTCTTTCTTGAGTAAAAGAATCATTTCATCATTTATTAGTTGGGTGCACACTCCACTGACAAAATGGTAGGTTCATCATCCGCATATTTATCAAAATTAACAAATAAGCCAAAATGTATACCAGTTTTCGTACCAGCAATATTCTGTAGCTCATCTGACTCTGTTCTGTATAATGAAATTGGTGGCCGCCTATCATTTCCTAAAAGTGTCGTTTGCGAAGAGTCAGCTAATAAATATGTCAGAAGAAGAGCGATATGGAGTCCCATAAGCATAGCACACAAGTAAGAAAGATAAAAGAGAAAAAAAATACAGCACGTATTATTTTTGTAGTTTGTAGTTAGCTTCTTTCATCTTTTGTTCTTTTCAAAAATTATAGGGTAAGGTAAGGCATTTTTTTAGAGCTATTTGGGCTACCGCTGCTGAGATGAGAAGGATGTATGTATTTAAATTTATACGTAATAACTTAGATTTGAGATAAGGATGGAGATAATGTCACGAGAAGAAAATGAATGGGGGAGCCTGGCGATCCTGTTCTTATTTTGAGCATCAGGATAATTTAAAGACCACCATTGAGTGCAACTGCAACCTCACTAATTAAGATGAGAAAAAAAGGAATATACGTATGTCTTTAGGTATTTAAGTGAGGACAGTTTTGAAATTTTGAAATATTAACGCCTGACAGTTCCATTAATTTATGCTAGGATGCACAAAACAAACGACATCATTGACATGAAATTTTTGCATGTAGTTGGAAATTCAGTATGCATGTGGCATGACATTATAAAGTGAATTATTATGATATGATCCTGATAACGTTTTGATTTGATTATTCAGTGATCATCGGGACAAGACCATATAGCACACTACACTACACCACCATCCCACCTCCAACTTTGATTGTGTCAAAGTTGTGGAGAGTTGCAGTGTTTAATTTCTTGTCAAATTAGAGAACCCAGTTGTCGTGTGGTGTGTGCTTTTTTTTGGGAGGTTGTATATATGTTGTGTATGATACGTGCCTGATAAGAATAAGGCATGGCATAAAAATGTATGTGGATATGCTCCTATAATATTATGATTGCAAAAAAATAAAAAGACAGAAACCACAAATACAGTACAACACATCATCACCACCATCTCACCGGTCCTCCTCGTCGTAATAATATCATATATTTATGTGGTAAATTGTACCTCCTGTTCCTGAAGCGCAAAACGACAAGCTCACAAAAGAAACAAGTTGATTATTGCGTTATAATGCAAAGATGTTGGGGGACTAGTTGCTCCAAGTGTATGTAATCATTTTTAATGTGGTAATCAAACACGAGAAGACGTTTATCTCTGAGCGTAATAAGTAATTGGGGCAACCCAAAACCAAGTCAAAGTCCCTTTTTCATAACGTCCAATAATGGTGGCTGGTGAAACCGAGTCAAATGCTGTATAAGTTCAAACAAAGCTACATATTTTCAATGGAATGAAAATAGTTTTCGGTAACAGCAGTAGCAACCAGGCACACTCTCTACATCTACCTTGACATTTAAGTTTCTCTACAAAACATGTATTTTCTATAGAAGTGTATTTATAAATAATAAGTTCCTCTCGAATTTTACAACATATTTATTAACTTTTGTAGCTTTTTAAATAGTGACTTAATACCCTACGTCGAAACTATTAATAAAAGGCAATACGGAAGTTGAATACTTGGCTGTTGGTGCAACGGAAAGTCATTCCGAACATAGTAGTATCACCATTATTTTACTCCATGTATTATGTTATTATGCTAGATACAGCATATATTATATTCATAATAAAGCTCATAACAAAAAAAGATTCAATAACACAAATTAAAAATTAATATATTTCAACCTAACATGGAACGTGGAGATTCGAATTGGAACCCATCATAAAAAATTCAATAAAACACATATATTTTATAAATACATTTCATCTTAACATGAAGATTTGACGCGGAGATTTTGTACTGTTTAATTTTTTTTATTTATGATGAAAAGGCATTGATTGAACGTGAAATTGAAAATTAAAAAAATATTATTCTTACCCTCTTACTCCGGAAAAAATGCCAGGACTCCACTGACAGAGCTAAAGCTTTTTGATTTGACTATTTGATTAACACATCCGTCATAAAGCTTAACGAAAGATAAGATAATAAGCCCAAAATAATAATAATATTATAATGTTTAGCAAAAGACTGTATAGTTTGGTATCCCTCCTTACAAAACTAATGCGAATATATGGAGCGTCAACTCTGCATTTTGACGAGGTGCAAATACTTTTTAAAAACGATTTGAAAGTACTAAATAGGTTGAAGCGAAACTACATTATGGTCGTAATTTGGGCCGTCTCTTCCTTTTCTATGGTTGTTAAATTTTACCGGAAGAAAGACATTGACAGATTCAATCTAACTCTAGCATACTGGCTAAGTGGGATCTTGGTTACGGTACTTTATTCTATCTCTCGCTGGTTTTCACAAGACCTGCTAATTACTCTCAACGGAATGTTTGGCTTCGTCCGATATTTGCATAGTAAGTTTTATTCTTTAGACGATCATTTTCCTTTCCACAAGAGGAATATTTACCATCATAAAATGATTTTTACAGGAACTTATGTGCCCAATTTTGACCCGGAAAAGAGCAAGTTCAACTTACTTGTTGATATATGCTTATACTTAATCAGTGGACTTTCCCTTCTATCTTATATTTTAATGACGCTTATATTAATCTATGACCCACGGGGTGTAATATTTTTAGGGGACCTGATTCCAGAGAAATACTTTTATCTAATTGTTTCCATAATGGTTATTCTTTTTCATGCCTATCTCATGATCGTTGTGCACCTTAGCTTGCTAAAGATTTGCTATTGTGTAGTGATTTATGGGGCATATGTAGTACCCTTTTTACTACAAGAGCTTCGATTAGGAAGAAAAACCTACGAGTCAATTAGCTCTTTATGACAGTCTGCACATAAAACAAGAGTTTTATACAGATCATTTCAGGTTCTCCAAGCGAATACAATGTGCCTTGCTGGGTTATTTCTTGCTATCATGAATTGCCACTTGATGCTTACCACCGTCTATTGCGACTTTGTTCTCATCCGCTATTGGAAAGAAATGAGAGGAGTGTCCAAAGCTCAACTAATCATTTGGCTGTTGTTTTTTATGGGATTTTGGTGTTTTGTGTTGGAAATTGGTTGCTTAATCCATCTCAATGGAGCCAAAGTTTTGGGATCCTGGAAGAGGGTCATATGGAGCTCTGAAAAGGAGAATCGAGAGATGGAAAGGTTTCAGAAATCTTGCAGACTAATTCTTATATGTTATGGATCGCTTTTTGTGGCTCAGCGCGCAAGTATTCTTAAGTTCATGAAAGGTGTTACAAGAGGAACATTTAGATGTCTTTTAACTATAAGATATTAATAATACGTACGATTGTAATCTCAGGATGTAAATGAAAATGTTCACTTCATTATATGACAGTGACATAATGACTTGTAATAAAAAAAGAAAAAAAGAGGGGAAAATGTTTTGCCCATTATTCTAGAGCACAAACAATGTCAACCCTTATTTTTTTACTTCAAGCAAAGCTGTAGTCTAGCTCCAGCATTAGTCATCAACCACTTAGTGTCCTTAAAATAATGAGCATGTTGCATTTCTTCAGCCTCCTGTCTATACTACATCAAGAAAAATAAAAAATAAAATTATTTATTTTTGTCTCATATTACAGACACTAATGGGAATGTGACAGTCTGCTCATGTCCTTTGGTAAGCGATGAAACAAAGAAAATGTTTTCTTAGAAACGATCGAGCGAAATGGAATGGCAGCAAGGTACAGACAGACGAGAATGGTTTCGCAATGAATGTCACATACTTTGCAGAATGGGTAATACAGTGCTCCAGTAATATGAGCACAAACATTCTTATTGAAAGATACTTAGATAATATATACTTCTCCATCTTACCAAAATCTTGTGTCGAACAGATAATTTTCACACATTTGTACATGTATATTCACGCATTTAATCATGCGATCATATGAGACCACCGATTAGTTTACTCAACCGTACTATATATAATACTTATATTATATGACCAAACTCCTCGATATATATGACACGCATTTAGGTGATTCCTTCACACGCAACCGGCATTTACACACGTACTTTACACGCATCTACACGTAATATTATGACAGCTTGTCATTTGTACTGAATTGGTTTGCAGTTTACTAATTTTTATTGATTAAAAAAACATAGAATTAAAAATTATTGGAGCAGTTATTAAACTGATAACCGATTTTGATAACCTGCCCGGCAAGAAATTACGATATCTGTGAATATTTTGGATTTTTTTTCTAGCAATTTGTTAGGTATAAAGATATAAAATGGGTAAGATGGAAAGCGCAAATGACGAACAGTTTTTAAAAGTCGAGCTACAATCAAAGGAATTCACTGATAAGGTACTGATAAAGAATCTAAAGTAGTTTAGTTCACACAATGAGAAATTTATAAAACAAATTTTTTCCATATGTCCCCATTCGCCCCATTCCATCAAAGTGACACGTCATGAATCACAAGAGGTATAATTAAACTGAAATATATACCTATCTAATTTGATTACAGTCCAATGCCAAAACGAGTACACGCAGATTCAGCCTATGCCAAAGCTATGTGGATGTCAATGGGATGGAGAAAGTTATAGAGTTTTCCCCTGTTCCTTCGGGTTTCGAAAACGCCATAGTTCTTCGCTCAGCCGACTTACCAAGTCATATTGGAACGGATTGGGCATTCCATTTGGAAATAGCAACAAATGCTAAAAAAGCACCATCAGAGACTTGCACCGTTTTACTTAAAAGGCTAAAGCAGAGTATTGGCTACAACACATTTGTACAAATTCTTGTGACTCTCACATGCAAATGTTCCAAACTACCCATTTCATCTTTGGCTCATCCCCTGGATTTCATAACCACTGGTTAGTTGGATTATGTTTGTTATTTTAATGATTGTACACTAAATAATAAATAACTTTTGTACGTCTGGTTATATATACTGTTTCAGAAGTGTTTCAAATCACTGCCGATTGCGATTCCCCTATTGCCCTTGCAAAGCACAAGCATGATGAATTAATTGATGAGCATCGCTACAGCCCAGAGTTTCAAATTATGATCACAGAATATGACATTTCGCAGGCGACATCCGTCCCATTTGAAATTCAGAAACTGATGGCAAGAAAATCTTGTGCAAGGGAAATCAAGCACATTTATACCAAATTATTGCAACCGTATGACGTGACCATTAAATGTCGGCGAGGAATCGAATTTGCTGCACATAAAGACATTCTGGCAGGTAAAATTTTTTATGTAGCTTTACAATATTTGCTTTATGACATATTGCAATTACAATCTTTCATGTTTTTGCCTAGCTCGAAGCCCAGTTTTCAAGGAAATGCTGAGTAATGAATGCAAACAAGGGAAACCGGGAACGGTGAACATTCACGATCTCAGTGGAGATGCGATGCAAGTAGTGATCTACTTCATTTATCATGGAGGACTTCATGAAATTTGGAGATCTTGTGCAGAGGAAATTGTTTGTGCTGCGGACAGGTACAATCTCCCACTACTTAAGCAGTTCTTTGACCACTTGTTGCTTCAAGTGTGCAATACTGGAAATGCACTTCGTCTTCTTCAGTTGGCTGAGAGGCATTCATTGCCAAATGCAGTCAAGACCATCTCAAAATTTGTGGATGAGTAAGAAATTCAAATCCTTAAGACTTTTTATGTACATATTTCTGATGAAAATACTAACGAAATTTTGTAATATTTTTAATTTTTGCATTTTGCAGCAATTTGGAGCAAATCGTTCACGAGTCTGTCAACCTGGAACCGAAACGTAAATAGAAGGAAAATCTTCTGCAACTGTTATTAACAGCAACTTTCCTGAAATAATATGTTTTCCTTTATTTTCAGGTGTATATACTGTTGTATAAAATTTGAATCAAGTGACAATACATTTAAAGTAATTTTAATGATGATGGATGGATAGAAGATATATACTGTAAGATTGATATTTTCAATGATAATAAAGTATAATATTTAATATTAAAATAATTAAAATGCTCAACTCAACAATGTGGTTCATTGTAATGTAAATGCATGCAAGTAGCGCATTTAAATGAAAGATGAAAGTTTAAATTTTATTTGCTGAAATCCAAGGAATATAGTTTGCGACATTGGTGTACACCGCTGGTATTGGATCTCCACAGCCCACTCCATAACTTACCAACGCGGCGACATACCACTGCGTTCCACTCAAACAAACCAAAGGAGCTCCCCCATCACCCGTCTAATGCATCAATAATAAATATTAATCTTTTCATCCCCCATGTGTAAATATTTTCCTTAACATCCCTTGCACATGATTTGTTTTAAAAATCATAACCGTTATGTCTTACACAGGCGTCCTTCCCAGCCTGGCCCCCAGCGCAAACAAACTGTTGTTGATTGAGGGTAAATGCTGCACCTAGTCGTGTAGTTCTTAGCAGGCTTTGACAAGTGTTTCCATCAACAACTGGGACGTCCACTTCCCGAAGCGTTGTTGACAATGCCCCGTTCACAAATGCACTCGTCCCAAAGCCTGCAACCCAGCATCTGTATAATATTGTAGGCAAATGTTTATCATGAAAATTTAAACCTTGTCTCATAGAAAGCTCGACAAGGTGAAAGTTTGAAGGAAACTTACGTTTGGCCGGTGTAAACTGCAGTGGGTATAGGAAGGCATACTGTGTTGATGTGATTTGTGAGCCCAACGTTAACTGGTGTGGCTAATTTGAGGATCCTTCAATTTAATTGAAAATTATTTATAGCAAGAACATTTACAATTAAGTGAGAATTACTTTTCTTAGGACAAGGTACAGTATAAAAGTATAAATGCATACGCTATATCATTTAGCAAAGTGGCTGTTGCAGGCGTGTACACAAATCCTTCATGAACTCGAACTGATGTCACTGCTACTTCCAGTGATGGTAACGGTTCACTCACAGCATTTAGGATCCATTCTCCTAAAACTACTTTATAGGAGGAATACCTAAACACAGAAAAAATTGTTGTTGCCTTCTCTCCAAGAATACCAAAGGAGTCAATATAGTTTATATCTTACACTGCTGGAGAAAATTTATGCGCCACGGTTATCACAAACTGGGTATCTATAAGGGCTCCAGCTCCAATATAGGTATTATTGGAGCTGTAAATCAAGACCAACCATGGGTATTCTCCAAAGTCAGCCTAAAATATGCATTTCACTGAAATTATGTTTTGATACATAGAAGGAAAAACAAATAGATGAGCAACATACTTGGCCTAAGACGGCGACATAATTAGGAACCGTAATTGCCCTTCGTGTTCCACACAAGACGGGTGTTGAGACGCCCAAATTGGGATTAATTAAGTTACAGCAGTACCTTTCTCCAACGGCGCATGCAACTTGTGTAGGCTAAAAGTTACAAATTATACTAAGCATTGCTATAAGTTTAATCACCTTACAAATTCGGGGAACCACTTTTTCCAAATATGAAAATAGCATGTAAGTTACGTTATTGAGTATTCTTGGATCTATTCCTCCAGTTCCATCTGCACAATTGGTTACTGGTGTACATCTGCAAGCCGTGATTTGACCTTTTACACTCTCCAAATGCACACCTAATAATATTATGCCAAGAGTTATAACTAGATTCCGTTTTTCATAAGCCATGTTAGCTGTATTTTAAGCGCACACACGAGTCCTAAAACAATTTTGGAATTATCAAAAGTATTTTTTTAAATCAAACTCTTTGACCCACGAACGAGCTTTTAAAAATCGACATTCACATTCAAAATTTCAAAGTCTACTGGGAACAAAATGGTGATTTTAGTCATGTTAAGCATGGATGGAATAATTTTATTTTAAATTAGTACCCTGTATACTCTGCCAATAAGTCGAATTGTATGTCGCCATGAATTGTATAATCGCTGCATTGTCATTTTACAACATATTCACATATTTACAAATCAGATTCATTCAATTTAATAAAGCAAACGTACATTGTATAGAGAACCATGAATTTACATAAATTTACTTTCGATTACTCAAACATAGTCATATCTAATTTGTATTAAAACTCTAATATTGACTATTGTAAAATACATCATTCAACAACATCCCTAATCACGGTAAGTTTGGCAGTTCCAAAAAAAATGAAACAACGTGTTATTTCATACAAATGGATTGATGTAATTTCCAACGATTTGCAAATGCGTTCAACATTAGGACATGAAATTGAATGTCCGTCAGAAATTAGTATAATTTATTTTCTTGCTGACATCAGTGACTTCCCTTTTTCCTACTGTGAAATTATTGTTTTGATTGCAATTGAAATAGCTGAAGTTAGCTCCGCTCGGCTTAACTAAAAGACCTTATATTCGTTGCAAAATTTGCAAATAAAGTCTCCAATAAATCAAATCATATCAGAAAGGTAAAGCCAAGTCTTATCAAGCATTAAACCCGTCGGATACTCTGTAATCAAACCTAATTAATTATTACACACGTTTTAATAACTTATCGCAAACATGCATAATGTATAAAAACCAAAACCAATGATGTATGTATATACTTTATATGCCTTTGAATACCACAACCAAAGTCAAAAGAGCTTCATTCTGATCTTGCACTTTTTAGTTAGCCGAATGTTTAGCTGAGGAGAATTTTTGTTGGAAAAATGAATTTTATAAATTACCTAACACTACTAAACGCTATTGTCAACGTGTTTCCTAGTTTGATTAGGGCATCACCTCATTCTTCTTCTAGCACGGTTTGGCCAACTAAGGATGGATCACCTCCAAAATTGTATGGACATTGTGGTGAAAGATTCCTAATGCCGGAACATACAGTTGGCTCTTACGAAATCGCTGCTATTGAAGGGGCCGACTATGTCGAGCCAGATTTGGTTTTAACAAAAGATGAAATTCTCGTTTGCTATCATGATTTGGCGATGAAAAGAGCCACGAATGTTGCTGATCATCCTGAATTTGCAGATCGCAGAGGAAATCATAGCGTTTACAAGGATGGGAAGCCAGCAATAATAATTGACGATTGGCTAATCGTTCATTTCACTCTGGATGAATTGAAAACGTTGAAAGTGAAACAACAACCTGATGGAGTACGACCTCTATATTTCAATGACCTATTTTCCATTGCGACCTTTCAAGAATTTATTGATGTGGTGCATAAAGTGTCGGCAAAGGAAAATGGACGAGCCATAGGCAAGTCAATTAAAATAAGTTTGACTGATTTTGCAACACTCACTCCAATTAATATGGTGATGATTTGGATTTTAGGTATTATTCCCGAATTAAAGCATCCGTTTTTCCACAATTTTGTTTTCAACTCTACAGACCATTTCATGGAAAAGGAATACCTCAAGGTTTTACGAGCTAATGGCTACCCCCTGATCGAGTCCGATACAGCAAACTGTAAAGGGGTTGTTGATTCAGAAGGTTCCATAAAGGACACCCCATGCGGTCCAATTATCTTTCAGGGATTTGACAAACCCAGCCAACAGTATTTGGCTGAGCAAACTACGCTGCCAGAAATCATGATGAATGTCCATCCTGACGTGTATCTGCTAACCCCAAAGGGAATTCAAGAATTAGCAAATTTCAGTGACCATCTGTGTCTCTGGAAGGAATTTATGTATACAGGTGTGGAGGCTGAGATTTCTTACCGAGGATGGGAAGTTGATGGTGACCTTGTTAGCCAAATGGGCGGCTTTCTCTTGCCCCATGAGTTTGTTCCTCTAGGTCACACTTTGGGTCTCAAGATGAGCTTATTCACTATTCCTGACTCGAGAGAGCATTCTCAGCGAGGATGTGCGGTCGAATGCCAAGTTGGAGTGGATAGGAAAAATGAAATGTTTTATTACTTTGACATGGGGATAGACAGCATGTTTGTGGAAAATGTTCCGGAAGCTATGAGAATTCGGATGGAGTACCAATCAGCTCTCGAAGAACAAAATGTGATATAATACTAAAAGTTACTAGCACTAGCCTTTCCTTTCTTTATAGCTGATAAGTTAAGACTTTATTCGGAAAACATACATAGTTAGAGAACCCAAAATTACAAAGAACAAACATTTACATTATGTATAAAAATTATTTTTGGAAACCAACAAATTAAAGGTATAGATACGCAAATGTATAAAATACGGCAGATTCCTTTCAGTCTCGGCGACTCTAGTTAAAAAGATACAAAAATACATGAATTAAATTCGTATTAATATACTATATATCAACTCATTTAAAGCATTATTATGATAAGTGGATTTACACGTGCACTTCTACGCATCTTATCAGCATCCCGGAGCATCACCAAACTTTCATATTTGGATTGGCTTGAAAACCAGAGCATGTATGGGATGATGAGAGACGGTAGACAGCCGAAAGCAAATGCAGACCACTCTTCCTAAAATACGTTAAATATTTTTTTTAAATTAAATAGTAAACTTCGATACATTTAAAACTTAAGAAGGCAGCATTAGAAGAAACAGCAAAAAATATTTCAAAGTTCTTACGTAGTGTGAAGAAAATAATCGATGATAAGTCATACTTGAATGGACGAGCACACTTCCAGGTTCGCTAGAGGTTCCACGTATTTGATCCTAGTGGAGAAAACAAAAGTTACAAAACAAAAAAATCCTTAGTTTGGTTTAAAGGCATTCAATATAAGTTGGAATCCATGATTTAATTTTCACAACTAATCATTATATTCCGTTACCTCTCCTTCTCCAGGTGAGTAAGTAATTTGAGCCCCACTAATATTAAAATTTCCAGGGATGAGTGGACGCACAATGATGACATGAGACGCATTTCCTCCAGCCAGAATTTTTCCAAAGGTGACGTCAGTAAAGCCACTTACCAAAACAAAGCGGGTGACATCTTCTAAGGCAGGATCCTTCAAGTGAACATGGTTTGCGGCAAGAGAGCCAACGTTGAAAATACTGTACTCCACGATCAAATCAAGTCCCTCCACTATGAAGCTGTTTCGGAATCGCTTTTGCACAAGGAGATGAGCCGATTTCTTACTTTCCCTTCCCAATAATCCCATGCTTTCCTCCGTGTCCAATGTGCCTTTGTAGCGAGATATTTCTAGGCGTCCTTCAATAGGAGGAATTATGGAACAACCGGTGAACAAGACCGTTAAGATAATCACGCTACGAATCAATTCCATTTTAAAATCCTGGAACTTCAATAAGACTTCTCAAATAAAGTTGGTTACTTCGAAGCTAAAACTTTAGAGTCAAACAATGATGATTTTGATCTAACATCTAAGCATATGCATTGTAGGAAAGGCAAATTGTAAGAAACCAGAAATGAGATATGCATGTACAAATATTATACGTGTAAAATTATTTAGTTGGCGGACAACTACTACTGCTGCTCCTACTCTTTCAATATTCTAAAGGTGAAAGTATATTTTCACTGGGATCTCATGGAATCTGAATTTACCCTTTAATTCGTTAACTATCAATTAAATTATTCTTCTTCCGACATTCTTCAACTGACTTAATGAGTTGACCATGAAACAGTTTATACTTCCATTGTACTTCGTTTTCCATTTAATTTTCATCAGAGACAAAAAATAGCATTTTTTAACTACTACTGGCTAATGATGTTGGTAGTATTATTATGATGTGGTAAACAACGAAAATGTTTCTATTATGATATGTCACCAGTTTTTTTTATGGATAGTCAATTTTACACGGATGTTGGAATTAAAATGTATGTATGTAGCTAGAAATTTATTCGTACAAGAAAGAACACATTTTCATCATCAAACACCAACTTTCAAATGACATACGAAGTTATAAGGCTTACAGTAAAAAATTAAGTTATTTTTAATTAATAAAAGTCATGTAGTTGTAGTTCACTGGAAAACTGAAATTACAAATTTTAATCATCATAATTAATCATTATTCAGTTCATTTCCAAGCAATCCAGCTCTGCATCTACAGAACGAATTTGTTTAGAAAGCCAGCTTTTTCATCAAGAGATAAATGTGGCGATCCACCTCAAATCCATGCAAGTTGTTGGCATCACCTTGAAGTCGCATGAGGAGCCCTCCGAATGACACATAAGCGGATCTGAAAGGCAACACAAAAAAATAAAAATTGATTACAGCTTATGACTCACTAATGACTCATCATTCATACAAACAAAAGGTTAACGAAAGACAAGCTTTGTGCCTTCATTTTTTACGATTAAATATTTAATGCAGACATTCAGACCCACTAGTTATAATAACATTCATGTAACACTTGTATAAGAAATTCTTGTCCATAAAATACCATACCAGGAGAAGTTTCGAGGGGTGAACAATGACCAATGACACTATGTACCATTTTAAAATTCATTAAAACATTGAAGATATTAGATCTTACGACCAGCCGTCCATTTCAACCTGACGCGCATGACGTGGAAATCGTAGCTTTTGTAGAGTGAAGATGAAAAGAAGTTGCAGTATAATTTAAGAAAAAGGCTGTGTAGGCTGAGAGAAAGCAAACAAATACAAAAAAAAACTCTTGTTAGATCATTCTTTTGACAAATGACAATAGACTAATAAAGCAAAGGTTAGTATTTTTGAGCATATATAATTACTTGGATGATTACGGTGGATCCATCGGTGGGGTTTAGCTTGCAGGGAGTCTCACCGGCGGTGTGGATAGTGGCGTGTTTCAATTTCACAACCAGCTAACCACACTGCCACCGCGACCCCCCGATGCCAATTCTTTTTTCCTTAAGACACGTTCCTTGGTCTTCTTTCTCCTTCTTCAGCTTTCCTCCCCGCTCATTCTGCTGTTGATTTTTCTTTCTTTGTAGCATCGCTATTTGCATTTCATCAACTGAATTCACGGTCGGTGGTAATTAGCACATACTGTGATTTTATTTTTTTTGTCAAATCGTCAAACGTCAGAAAGTCATGCGTCATTTTGAAGTGAATTAGGGTGGTGTGACATTGAAGCTCCTTGAATGAGCAAGGGTATAAAATCCAATAAAAACAAATTTCTCCAAACAACATTTTGAAAACGTGATCACAGATTCCTTTACATACGAGTAGCCAATTTGTACGTTGGCAAGTACCACCTTTCTCTTATTCCTTACTCTTCATATTCCATTATAAGCTTGCGCTATAACCAACCTTTGCCTCCCAGTCATGCTTCTTCTTTTTCTTTCGGTTTTTTATACACATGATTCTCGATATGCACATATAACTAAAGTCAACAGATATTCCTATTTTCACTTCTTTCTTGCCCGCACACGCTCTCGTGCAACCTTGAGCCATTCCGGTTTGTCATTGAAATAGACAAAAATAGAAGTGGCAGGGGTAGTAGGTGACTACTGACTACCTTTCAAATTCACCTTTAAAACACCCTATCCGAGAGAAAACAAATTGGGGTTGGCAAGAAATAAGGATTTTACATCATTTTCAAACACATGAAACATTCACATTACCATAATACATAATTAAAATTAATTAATCATTCTATTCCTAATCTAATGAAATGTAGGTATTATTATTCTTTGTACTACATGACAGATGAAAGCTATTGTCTTGTACATAAAACAAAACCGCATTAAACCATCATCCCAAAAACTACTGTAAGAACAACAACGAACATACATGCATGTGTAGTTTGAAGAATAATATATGGAAGAATCGTTAGAAATTGGAACCCTATTATCAAGACAGTATACAAACTTCTTGGTATAAGTAAACTGGTGTAAGTTTCGGTTTGAAAATAGATAAAACTTGTTTTTGTTCAAAGTTTGCTTTGTTTCAGTCCTTAACAACTAGAACATTATTCCAACTTTCTTGCATGATGCAAACCACTTATTACAAGGAACTGACAATGTGTGCCTTGACACCAATTTCATAATAAATGCTCCAGTCTTCCGGAGAACCCATTATTTCTACGACCGACGAAACGAAGGTAAAAGTTTTCACTGTTCATCAAGTGACAGAAACACAACTACTTGTGGAATCAATTAAGCGTACTGTCCTTTCATAGTAGTTTCCGCTCTAATTCACGAATAATTTCATAACATGACTCTACTCGCAAAGAAAGGGAGCAATGTATTATGCACCCCACCCAAAACAACAAAGGGAATTTGATTGAATCCAAAGAAAAACGGATGTTTATGTTTGCGTTGGTATTGGACAAAATTGGGGAAAGTAAATGGAACAGCAGTGTGGTATAATCACAACGGAGACTCCCGTCATGTTGTTAGCACGGATGGATGACAGCAATGACGTTCATTCCGTTCGATCCATGTACATGTAACAATGACAAGGTTAAAAACAAAATTAGAAAGACATACATACATAACCAGCTAGCTCCAGAAAATCAACTCTACTCGTTCAACCAGCACCTTCTTTTTGGTCAACATATGTTTCGATTTTCGAGCTAAAGTCTGCCAACAATTTCACTACCACGGTAAAGTCTAGATTGTACATCATATAAGTAAATTCTAAAGGATATATCACGAACGTAATTATTATGCAGACAAAATAGGACGTAAATTGTAAATTAAAAAAAACGAAAAAAGAGAAAGTAGGCTACCTTTTCCTTCATTTCGTCAAGCTCCCTTTCCTTTCTAAAAACTGATGAAGTATATAATATATAGTACAAATAGGAATGGAAGCGACGTACTTTGCTTTACTTACAACAGTTACAACCTACGTCAAGATATTTCATGCATTATGGATGTAATATGGCATCTCGGTTGAAAATAATACGCCCACTTCTATACAATGAACACAAACATACAAAGAATGAAAGAGTGTGGATCAACAACAAAAAAAACTTTCAAACTGGAGCAACAAGCCCCCATGTTCCAAGAATTTGTCCCACATGATATATATGTGCCTGTTATCCCTGCATATAATGATACACTATAGGTATGTATAGAAGCATCAGACCAGCAGCTCTTTTTTTTCGTGAGTGATGTTTGCACTCTTCTTCAACTCCATTAAAACTTGCATGACAAGAATCACGTACGTGGAGAACACTACGTAGCTAAACAGAAGAATGGCATGGACATGTATGAACTAGATATCTGTTTTGGTTTGAGTATTATATAGAGCATTCCCTTCACTTCCTGGAATGTTACAAAACCAAACCAGAGAGTATCCCTATAAAAAACACTTCAAGTCAATGGCGTGGAGGAGACAAGAGAATATACGGTCGGTTGCCTTCAGATCAGACTACCACCTCCATAATTTCATACTTTCACTCTGCGTTGCATGTTTCATGTCCTATGAGAAAGTAGATCCTTGTCTTCAAATTATTATTACATGCATTGTTCCTCCTTTTCCTGTGTCTATCAACTAACGTCACCAAACATGATGATCAACAAAAGTTATTCTCCCTTTTCTAAAAACCTTAATTATATTCCATGCGTTTGTACGATGTGGAACAGAGGAAATAGCACAATCGAAATGCTTTATGCATCAGGAATAGATTAATTCAACTGTACATTTCCAGCGATGTGAGCTCCTTCATGCTTCCATGATCAATGATGTCAAATTAAATCAAACTTTTCCTCCATGGGATGGAATGCAATCTCCCAAAAAGAATGTGGGACAAACACATTCTTACTTCATTGGAATAAACGAGCCCTTGTACATTTGACCTTGAAATATCGACATGCCTCTTTTCAGAGTGCTTCGTAACAAGCCAAGCCCTAACCTATAGAAACCAGTCAGAAATTGAGTTAAATTACATGGATGTAATTAACAATTGCCTTACTTTATTTTTCCTTTTCGCCCAGTTTTATTGGAAAGGGAAAAGGACTCGTCATCCCAAGATTTTTTTCCTTTTCAACACAAGCCATGACTCATTTTCTCTTGTGACTCTTACTCAACCACCCTAAACAAACCTAGAGAGTTCTAACCTAAAATTCTATACTCAGTGAAAAAACCAGAGACGCAGCTGTTACCACAACGAATGCAACGGAAATGAGGAGACGATGTGGATATGTGATGTGAGTCACTGATGAAAGCTACAAAATTACAACCTGAAAGTATGAGTCTTCATATTATCCGTTCCAGGGGCACGTACGTCTGCTGATCATGTGTTATTCTTTTTGGTAACCTAACCTATCAAAATTCCTTATGAAATATTTTTCCGCACTGAAAAATAATAATTATTTGCTGATACTGGTGCCGATATGATGACAATGTCGAAAATGAATTATTTTATTATTCCCTGTTGTTGCAACGAATATGAATCATTCATGTCTTCCAAGCAAGGAGGAAAGTCGCAAAATCTTCACTTCAATAAGTTATCCTCATTCCTCATACACTATTATTACAAGCACGCAGTAAAAAGAATAGAGATAAAGATGAAATGAATCACGACATGGATGTATACGCGATAGAAAGGTCCAACTTCAATTTTGTAAACTCATTCATCATTACAATACAACGTAGTTTGTTAACAAGTTCGTTAGAAATGTAACTACCTAACAAAACTTGAAGTTTATGATTGTTGAAGAAGGTTTATTCTCATATTCCCAGAATAATTATCATAACATCCTTTACCATACCTCGCCTCTTCGTCATCTGCTCAGACTTTTGTTTAAAGTAACAAAAATCCCATTTCAACAACAAAGCTATTTTATAATCTTCACATACATATAACATGTACATGCCGTACAGTCTGCAAAAGCAAAAACAAAACCCCACTTCTGAGAAACAAAGGCCCACTTCATAGTTTCATACATAACATATACATATTATTATAATCTATCCTCTTTAGTTCAAAACTGCCAACATTAATATTTTAACTTGGGCAGAATGAAAACTTGTCATACTTTCCTTTAGGTATCCACTAAGCATACTTCAATCATCATTCTCGAATATTTCGTAATTTTATCAACATAATATCGCATCATATATCAAATCCCAACACGTTTCAAGGCAAAGCAATGGCGTGGCATGCCATGCCCCGCACACCAACACCACAAGATTGCTTATAGCACATAGTGTCTTCAATGCAATGCGATGCGAGGGAGACAACGTGATCTAATTTTCCACGAAGCGGAAGCCTTACACATTAGCATTTTTACTAGACTAGGGAGATATACATTTAAACGCTATATGTATGAAATACTGAATGAGAGAGACATGCATATATTATTGTATTGTAAGTAAGTACCTAAAATCTATGAGTGAAAACGGATGCTATAGATGCGATATGGATTTTCTGAGAATGCAATCATGTAGAAACAGAGTAAGACTGTAAGAGCGAAATGATACCTTTCAATTTCCAATTTAAAACTTCCAAGAATATCATCATGTATTTTATACCATCTTTCCATAATCGATTCTTTAATTCATAACTGACAACACACAAAATGAAGCTCAGTAACTGAAAGAGTTATAAATTACCAATTTGTAAATGGATAAAGTTTTACTTTCCAAATGTAATTCAAACTTTTTGCGTTATGTGAATTGACTTCTTGGGAGCCAAAAATGAAATGAAAGTCTATATGATGACATCCTCATCCTCCTTTGTAATCAACGATCACTGATCAGAATCATCAGAATAATATATATGCACATGTACCGTCACATCTCCATACATAACATAACATTTGTGGAAAAAATATCACGTTGTTTGAAAATGTGACGGTGAGACCGAAAGTAGGGCAATGCAAACTTATATTCTCACAGGCGCAAAGCTGGAAAGTAAAGCTACTCTCAGCAATCAATCCAATCCACTTTCCCAAATTACAAGTTGTATGTACTAATTCTGAAGAAATATTTTTCCGTTGGGTTGTATTCACTAAAATAGTTATATAGTTATATATGTTATATATGCGCCCACCAGCCATAAACAAAAAAAAAACGTTAAGAATGTTACGTCAAATGGCTGAAGCATCATAAATTATAGTTGGAATGGAACCTGTAGGATAAGTGCATTTAGTTTTAATATTTTATTAAATAATAATATAAAGTATATGCTCTTTGAAGCTGAAGTAGAAGAGGAATCAGAACACAGAAAGAAAACAAGTCGTTCAATCCACCAACAAGAAGTAATAGAGAATCCAGCCAAGGGTGTATATTGTAACCTCGAAAGAAATGACAAAAAAACATTGAAACGTGTTCTTGTTAAAACTTGTAAAATTTAATGATACATTGCTTTTCCTCTTTTTTCCACCTTCCTCTCAACAACACAACAGAGAACGGTGCCAAGGTGAGGTGAGAATAGTGGATAGAGCAGACCACCTCATGATTTTTTAATTTCCTCTCCCATCTCAAATTTTCCATTTCATTTCGAAAAGCACAACAAACGCTAATCCCGTGTGTGTAAAATAAGGTTTTTAGGCAACCTGAAGCATCATTTTGGGTCCATGCCATTCTACCACTCGAGGTTTCATAGTTATAAAAAACGAAAAGCCATAAGGACAATATAGAATGCTTGCAAATTCCTTTGAAGAAGTAGAAAAGCTTGAGCTTGTAGCAAGATAATAGAGCGTTTCAACAAGACACGACGTATTCCAAGAAAAACGACAAGAACCCTTCGCCTTCCAAGAAAAAAGGGGAACACAGGCTCATTCCAGCATATTCTTATGCCATGTTATGTTTCGCTGTATAATCATACTGGCAAAAAAAAAGGAATCTCAAAATCACCGCATTTCCCAAATGTACCGATTTCCCTTTCCTTCTCCACCGGTCTTCTCTCCTGCTTGAGAAGAGCTACAGAGTTTAGTTTAACTCTACAAAAAACCAGCACGGACGATTCCTATACAGCCAACATCTGCATTGCAGGTACCCTACATGACATGCTGCTGGAAGAAAAAAAGCAAAGAAAGTAGTAAACTACACCTCTGCCTCTGCTCCTACGTCCTACGACTATAACATTACCACATTCCTATAATAACAAGCCAGCAATGGCATTTGGGAAAGAAACGCAAAAATACTCTAAAAAAGAAAACCATTTTTCTTGAAAATTTATAATGAAACCATTTAATATCAACTTTCCGGACGTCCCCGACTAATACTGACAAACGCTTCTTCCCCCCGACAGCAAAATATATGATAACTTTATTCAGCTCATTAAGAATATCCGTTATGCTTATGCTATGATTTGAGTAAATTGTCACATTGCATACGGCTTCACAGTCACAGAGACGACGTGTGAGCAAACTAAAACGCTACTTTGAATTCGTTTGTCATTAGAATGCATTGTACTTTTCAGAGTACACATTTGCCCTAAAATGCCACAATTCAAAAAGCACGACCGCAATAATGAAAATTTTTAATTATAAAAGCTTTTCCTTACATTTCACATTGTCAAAAAATCTTTTCTCTTTCTAATTCCCAGCATCATTATACTTGAATCCTAAAGATAACATTTTTTTTGCGGAATATAAATATGGGTTTCTTGAGCTAGCAACTGATGGACTCTATAAAATTTTCTAGTGTTTTTATGTGCATCTGCCAACATTACGTCATGTAATTTTCTTTTTCTTCAATGACTCAAAGATTTGTTCAATGAGATCATAATGATATGTGGCCTGATAGGCGTTGAATACACGCTTTATGGCTCTTAATGAACGAACACGATATCATTTTAAACTTTTCCATAGCCCCCAAATACCTTCATAATATAACATACCAAGACATGAATTTGGTAAACACGAAGACTAGAATGCAATTCTGTACAAGCAAACACGAGATCTTTTAGTACTTTTCAAAATGATTGAAAATGATAGCACCATAGTTTTGTGGCAAAATCATAAAATTGATCAAATGCATGACCACTTGTGAAAAACCAGAAGAGTGTTTTGCGACCTTCAACCTTTTCTTCTTCTCATTTTTCTAATTCAAGAGAGAAAACATACATATATACAAACCATCACTTTCCTACGGCAAGTAACAAGAGCTGATGGCTAATGTGGTTTAGTTTGTTTGCTGAAACGAGCGTTTATTACAAAATGATTCATTAAACCAAGCCGTACAGAATGCATGTAAATGTATTAAGGAATGAAAGTCTGCATCAAAACCATCAACATGAAATAATATCGTAATCAAAAAGGCAAGGACAAGGACACGTATGAGGTAAAATATTTCAATACTCAAGTTTACGCTTTCGCAAACGTGACTTGTATTACCTGAAGTATACTGAGCTGGATATAAAGTATGTACATTTTTAGGTGTACATAGAGGCTCATCGTCCGTGTGGACAAAACTGTCGGCAGTCTGATTCACACACAGATAACACAAGCAAATAGAAATACATAATGTACAAAGCTCAGAATATTGCATGTCATGTTGAATATCATTAAGCACACGGTTAGTATGAAGCCAAAAACGTATGGTCTGCTTTTGGTCTGCCTTTTAGTTAGAGCTAAATACTTTCGTACATATACTAAAGCGTATACACTCTTTCATTCTTCCATATACAAGGTCTCAAGACTCCACGTGTATCCAAGTGCAAAGTCAATTCCAACACTATCTACTACTACATTATCCATACGTAGTCTACCTGCTTCATATTTTGCACTGTTGCCAACTGCCGTGAGATAATTGCGAATTACGACATTCACTGGCTTTTAAGGAAAATCGCATATAATATGCAATCATCTTCATTTTCGTCGTCGTCATCAGCATCCATTCTATAACTAAAAAGTTGAATGAGCATGAGTCACACTCATAATCAAAAATAAAAAGAGCTCTTGTGCTGTATAGAAGATTCTCTACTAATCTCTACTATTGCATCAAATTTTCAAGCATATTGTAACCAATAACCTTGCAATGATCTACATCCTCCTAACGCTTGTATGATGAGTGAATTTAAATTTTCCAAGCAACTGTTTTTTATGGACGAAAACTATTATTTTTTTGCTGTAAAGCATCACAGCAGAGCCGATTCTGATTCAAATATACAGCTACATATACGATACAAAAGTATAGGTGGGTTAGAGTCTGTTAATTTGGAAGTTAACCCATTATAATAAATGTGGAAAGAATCATAACATGACATATTGCCAGGTTCTGACAATCAACTTCAGCTCAGCTCACCTCGTTCTATCTGTACATGTAATGCCTATTTTAAATAACCGAAGTAAAGAATATTTCAATATTCCAGCTTGGGAAAAAATAGATCGACTAAAATCATTTGACCTATTGCATATCACCGTCATCGTGTACGTGACATTGAACGAGTGAAAAATGCGATATACATACATAAACGTTATACAATGTATGCTGATGTAGGACCTACACCTAAAATACTTTTGGAAACCCATGCTATTTTCTCAATTTTTCCCCTGTAGCACACCATATAAATCATTTTTGCGTACGTAGCTATTGCGCTCCCAAAAGAATGCTGAATGAGCTCCTGTTTCCACCAATGATATCTTATAACAATCAAATTCAACAGAAGGGAAATAAGTATACCGCGTTACATCACATCACTACGAAAGGAAGAGTCATCCTCATCCTATTAAAAGCCTTTTTTCCGAATGTTTGTTGTCAGTTTTCGTACATGGGACATAAAAACGAAAGCTTTTAAAGGTCCTTTTTATGTCAATGTAATTTTTTTATGAATGTATGAATATACCTAAACATATCGCATTACTTTAGGAGCATATATCTATTCTTACTCCTTTTGGTTATTAAAGCCGAGTCTGCTTGTCTCTTCTCGTGCTCGACTGTCGACTACTAAATCGCACTAAAGAAGTGACATGCAGGCCATGTACTATAAAAACTATATATTATCCAACATGCTTTTTACTCCTACATACTTCCCCTATATTTGCAATATAATGCTATTACTATTATAGTCGGAAAAGGACAACTATACACATCACATCCAACCTACAGCGTGAGTATCTCGAAGTCAATAATATATTATGGAGAGTTGGTTAGTACACCAAGAGAGACAAGTATTAAATCACGCCCAATCAATTCACGTACACAGAGCACAAAAACAGGAGGAGAGAGAGAGAAAAAAAAAAGAAGTACAAAACAACCTTCGAATACAAAACGTCAATAATATGCCATGATGATGATGACGATTTGCAAGGACGCACACTCTCCTCCTCGTGCTTCTTTCCATATGCTATGATACGATTCTTATACTTGTGCACCTTTGGTTTCAATCAACTAGAAATATCCAGACAAACTATAATATTTAACCACCACATTTCGCAATGCTCCACAATGGTGAGAATTTCAGAGTGGACAAGTAGTGGTGAGTGCTGCAATTTTTATGAGCCATGAAAAAGCAGAAAACAGGATTCATGAGCGCGTCTAATGTGTAATGTTTCAAACACAACTATGGAATGAAACGAGCCCAAAATGGGTGACGTGATACTTCTTATGTAATAATATTCCTTTGCTGCTTTTAATAACTCTGGCGGTGTAGCTTGAGTAAAGTTCCACTTTTATTTCAATTTTCAATATAATCTGTGACCTACATGAGCTGCTTGAAACTCCTAAAGTGCTACATGAGAGAGAAAATCCCATTCCTTTTAAAATCATGCGCAATTAATTTTTAAGCTGGTTAACAATGCATTGATTAGATAATTTTGCGACTGCGTTAACTTGGTAGGTTTTTGTTTTATAGAGTCGCTACTTCTGTTGACTGACACTGACAAATATTACACCGCGCAGCCCTTGATGATTTGACATAATATCCTGAGAATGTACATTTGTATGATGTATGAAACAGTATGAAAAAAACGAGCGAGATGCATTTATATTTAACGGGAACACAACAAGCCCTGTATAATTCTTTATCGTCTTATAACGTTATGATTTCAAAGTACATGTTTTCTTCATATAATCTTCTTCTATCAGAGAATCAATAATTAAAACCTCTCTCACAGTTTCTCCTGTTCAGTGTAAAGTATGAAAAGATGGATTGGATAAGCCTCTGCTGTAAAAACTGCATTAAAACGACTTCCTGTTTGGGTACTATTTCTCTCTCTACTTTATCCATATCTTACTTTTCTATCACACTGCTATCCCGAACATACTCCTTTCAATAAAAGTGGTTGTGAATATGATTTTTTTTGCTACAGAGGAAATCAGAGCGATATGTGAAACGACTGACAGTAGTTTGTGGTTTGGCATAGGATGAATAATGTTTGTAGCAGCAAAAACTGATTGCAATGGTAATGGTGTATGTACAATGGCTTTATATCCGTTTTCTAACTTTTCTTATATTCCTTAGTAATCTCGTTTCCTATAAATAATTATTTTCTCATGCAAGTAAATAGTCTCCACTCTAGCACCACTAGCAATTTTTTTAATGATATGAATAAAAGAACATGTTCACATATAATGTAATGCAATCCGATCGGAAATCTATCTTTTTTTATGATTAACGAAAAAGGCTCGGCCAACTTTCATTGGGGTTATAAATATTCTAGGTACAAATAGTATAATTTTATTATTATTAATATCAACTTTTCCATCTTTGTATTCACAAAAGCTGGAAGAAATTAATACGCTACGGAGTAAAGTAAAAATCATGTGAAACTAATAAAGAAAAAGTCATTTTTGTGTCGGACTGACGTTTTCTTCTATAAAGTCTCCAAAATACCGTGACCCCAATATAGTGTTTTTCTTTCGCTTCCGATTTTCTATCCTCCTTTTATGGGTAAAATAGACATAATCCTTTGGGTCATGTCGGGGAGAAAGATGTTGTTGCGGGCCACAGTATACGGCAAATAATAGACTTTAAAAAGTTTTGTGTCACGTCACACAGAATCCTTTACGTATGTATATCTGTTCTGATTGACTCGAGAGAAAAAGATGCGGTTGTAATACAGCTCCAAATGTCGTACCAGACCATGCATTTACACGAAACTCAATTGCCAAAACGCTGCAAACACAGCTCTGGTACTCATCTGAGGCCATAAGACGGTGACTTATCAATCAATGTGATTTTGTTTTGTTGGCCGAACCAAACCGACAGATGATGGATTTGATTTTGATGCTGACAGAGAGGTTGACATACACACCAACCACCACACGAGAAGTTGACTTTTAACTGGAAACTTTTAATCCATGATGGTGATGAGCCGAGATGATACTTACGTAATGCTTTTCTTGAAACCTTTTACAATATAAACTTGATGTGGGAAAAAGTCAGTCGCAGGCGGAAGTAGGAAAAGGGTAGTTTCAAAGTTCAAAGGAAAAAGTATGCACGAAATGAATTAGGAAGTTTACAATCCGGGGAAAATAAATATATATTCTTAGAAATGACTTTCTTCCCGCACCCGCAGCTTTCCCTACTCTGAATGGTACAGGTTTCAAGGATGGAATGAATGAATGGGTGGCTGAAGGAAACCATTCGTCTTTCTTTACTACAAAAATGGTTCAGAACAACGGGAAGTAGTAAAAAGATTAAGCCCTTCCCACCCTTCTCTCCTCTTAAACTAGGTATTCTCTTCTGCCTCTTATTGAGTACACATACATACTAACACACACTAAAAACCACAATAACCAACTTTTTCTCCCCCGAACTTATAAAAAATGGCAAGTGATTAAAATCCTGTTCCCTCTCCGCCTCAACGAAACCAGGAAATAATTTGCAACATAGAGTAAGTATGTGAAAAAAAAACTTGAAAATCAACTTATTCTGCTAAGCCCCAATGAAAAAAATAAGTGATGTGAAACGAAGGGAATTCACAAACCACAAAAAAAAGCATCTCGCATCAATAATAATTCTAATCTTGGAAATCATCAAACAAAAATATTCTTTGAAAAAGATACATGGGAAATGCAATGCCGGCTTCACAAATATTATTATTAATCAGCAACGGAACCAAGGATGATGATGATAATAATAATAAGACGAGAAATATATAAATCCCTAATTAAGAGAAACACTTGTGTTGATTCTGTACAGATTTAAATCTCTCCACAACAGTAATGAATGAAGATGGTGGGTAGTACCTCAGATAATACATGAGGAGTATAGGAAATGAGAGTGAGTAGGTATATGATTAAGGATGGTAAAAAAATACTTGGTGAAAGGTCACAGAGAAAAGGTAAAACTTGTCAAATTTTTGGTGTCAAACGTTGAGATGTTTTCAGTTTTGGTGAAAATCAGGGTACTTGAGAGAAAACGTTTTTTTTTCCGACGGGCACACACGAGATCAAAGTGAGTCGAAGGAGTACAGTGAGAGTGTATAAATCAGGGAGAGAAAGAAGAGTTGTGGTGAAAAACGGGTATTAAGTGACTGAGATACCACCAGCTGTGTTCACTCGACAAATAAAAACACGTAGCGAACTCAGAGTGGTTCCCACTCACTCAGTCCCAAAAATAATCTCTCAACTCGACTTTTATACCTCTCTGTCGCTCTCTTTAAAATTTCTTCTTTGAATCCTCACGACAATTATACAGCCCAACCATCATCAGTGGAGCAGGGAGAGAGCAGCAGGAGTAAATACTATTAAATATTTTGATCGTTTTTTTTGTCTAATCGTGACGATGGGACGACAGCAAAAGTATAAGGCTCCATGAAATTTTGCCCCCTTGTGACGTGACAAGAGATGACTGAACTCTGCTTTAAACTGATTTTCCTAAGCTCTTGTACTGTACTGCTGAAAAAATTATTGGTCACACATCATCCGCATACACACAATAGTTCAAAAGCAATACAAGCAAGAAATAAAAATTAATATAGGTAGCTAATTAGTATATATTTGGGTTTTGGCACGAATACAAAAAAATATTGACAATTATTTCAATCGTTCACCCCTCTTACTCCTCCTGAATACAAAAAAAAACGATTCTGTATTTTTGCGCAAGCGAGAACTGCTGCTTTACCGAGAATTTACAGAGAATCGATCACACAATAAAAATTACGGTTAATGCCTCGTTATGAACTAGATTCTGTTGGCTTGTGACAATCAATTACAATTTGATGACTAACTGAACAATAAAAATTACTACAATAAGCTACGGTCCAAATACACAATAATAGCTAAAAATAATAATAAAAATGACAAATAAAATATAACGTAAACTACAAAGCACCAAATGAATGGATATTTATATATATGATGTTTTTATGGCATTCGTGCCAACGCGCTTGAAACGAGATCAAAAAATCCAATCCAATCTGTTAGCCTTGCTTTCCAAAACTGATGATGACGATGACACAATCGTAATCGTATTGAAAAAGAAGAGAAATTTTATAGCAATATAAAATACCCCAAAAAAATATGATGAGACTTGCAAAGGAATTTGTTCAAGTGCGAACAAGAGAGCTCGAAGCAGCTTCTCGCTTTTTGCCTTAAAACTGCACAAAAATATGTTTGCTATAAAAGTGCAGAGTATGAGAAGAGAGAGAGAAAAAAAAATTGGCGTGTTTGCTTCCTATATGTTATTTCACTGACCACAAAGCCTACACTGACTTGTAGTTTGAGGGATAACGTCATTCACAAGAGGTTCTTTGATCGCTTAAGGCAAAGGCATAATGTTGAGGTTGTATGAGAGTGAGTGTACATGTCTTTGGTTGTGTGCAATAAGTAGTGTGATGTGATGCATCATACTACGAGTTTATTCTCCTTCGTCTTATCCTCGAGTTGTAGAACTAGCACTACTACCGTACAATATCACTTATCCTCACTATATTCTACTTGTCTAAATCATCTTCCTTCTTCGCCATCAACCATCATCATTACACTCAAGTTGTGCCAACTGACGCTGAAAGAAAAAAAGTTTTTCAAACTTTTTCTCATGCTATATTATAAATCTAACGACAAGAATAAATGCGAGCTGCAAGCATCACATCACTTTTTAGTATTTAGTATATATAAACATATTCTACTCTATTCTATCTCTCCTCTCTCTTCCTTTGAACAAGAGCAAAGTACCTTTTGGAATTCCATTCTCCCATTTCGCACTTTTCTTATTCTTCTATCTATATGTATTCTTATATTTCTTCTCGAAGTTACTCTGAATTGAACTCATAAGCAGCGGTGGTGGTGATATGCAATGCAGCATGCAGCACCAGAGATTATAAACTTTATGTATAACAATAATAATCATCATCATCATCCTATGTAACTTGTACTTTATAATGATATGTGTGTACTGCATTTTCATCCTTTTCTTTTGATGTGCTTGCTGCTGCTGTTATAATAATAATAATGAGAATGAGGCACAACTTCCTAGCTGCTGTAAAGATGATGATGATGCATCATCATCGTTGTACACATACATGCACATCTTCTTCACTACATCATTATA
Organism: Orchesella flavescens; assembly: GCA_964034955.1. Lineage (NCBI taxonomy): Eukaryota > Metazoa > Arthropoda > Collembola > Entomobryomorpha > Orchesellidae > Orchesella > Orchesella flavescens. The sequence continues at coordinate 21,056,610 of OZ035957.1, read as the reverse complement.
ATGTAACCCAACATCCTTTCCTTTCACAGATAAAAAACTACCAAAGCCGTTTAACCCTTTTCTTCTCTCACTCATTCTCTTTTTGCATGCATTTCATAGTTCACTTGGATATCGTGTTAAAACTGCCGGCTGCTGCTGATTTTTTCCCTTCTTATGCTGCTACTACTACTGTTATTGCTCACAACTTATTGCAAAAGCTTGTTTTGTTCTTTTCGTTCTTATGTACTCATCATCATCACCATCATCAGTAAGCTCCCATCATCATATATAAAAATTGTGCAGAGAGACAGAGAGAGAGAGAGAAGAGAGAACAAGAACTGTGAAGTAAAATCTGAGAGAGAGAAAACTGTACTTCACTTCCCCATTTTCTTACTCCAAAGCTTGTTGCCTATCCTTTCTATCGAATCGGCTCATCTTTTAGCCTCTTCTGCCAACAATAAAAATGATACGACGCTATCCTCATGATTATGATGATGCTTCGTTTGCGAAAAAAGATGTAAAAGTCTGATTACACATTGCCTACTTCAGTAAAGTTCATTATATTTTATAATGAAAAAAAGAAAAAAATTCTCACCAAGGAGCATATACTACTTGTACCTAACTTCACAACGCAATACCACATACAACATAAACTCGTATACGTCCATTTTGATATGAAGATGATATCATGGGTCATGTGCCAACTGACAGCAAAAAATACTAGTACCCCTCCAACTCTTTACCAAGGGAAATGAAGAGTAACACGAGGAATGCTGATTTTTTAAAAAACAAACCTACTTGTAACTTGTACACGAGTTAAAAAATGAATGAATGGAGTGAATAGTAGTGTAGTGCATGTTGTATCATTGCTGCAATATAATGCACAAAATTATATATATTTTTTCACTCTATAATCTCGTCGTTCCTTTCTCAGCCGTATTTTCCCAGTAAAAACTCAAATGTAAGAAAAGGTAGAGAGGGTAAAGATAGTAATTTTTATTTGTGTAAGTCGGACGAAGAAGGAGCACAAGAGTCAGAATAAAACTTACAGTCGAGAAGTAGTGGAGTCACTGCTCTCATCCCCTTCAATTCGGTAGATTTTTCCATACATCACGTACTCAAAAGAGTCAGCACGGGATGGGCCTGTGTCCAATGGACTCCATTCGTTGCTCTCAGCATAGCCATCTTCACGCAATGTTGTTGCCAACACTAAACGAAATTTGTCACCTACAAAACAAATTTATTCAGCATTTTCATAATAAGTTTATACATGTAGCATAAAAACAATTTTATGAAAGTAATATAACAATCTCGGCTAATCCAATAATCCAAACTAACATTTATTTTCGGACTACTTTTCATCGTAAGAAAAACTGCAGAGAGTTATTCTAGTCTACAACGCAGTCCATGTATATTTTTTTTTTGCCTGGACGTCCGAAACAGCCACATGATGATGACTTGATGACGAGGATTTGTGGACTTGGACGGAACTAAAAGCTCAACTACTGATTTGATGTTCCATGTAGATGTACGCAACACAAAATGTAAAGTTATTTCCATATATACGTTTTCGTTTCATGCGGCATTGCTATACAAAACGAACCCATATTTAAGAGAAAAAAACAACATTTTTTTCATACATATGGAACTTTGGCAAAACCAAGTTCGTTTTCAGCAGTTGCTCATGGCTTATATATAATAGTCAGTCTATATTTTATTGCCACATATGCTTCTAACCTCATCACCGCATTATGTCGAAACAAACAAAGTTGTTGTATTACCTCAAGCCGTGTAGAGTTAGTGAGTTTTTCGAGGTGAGCCAACAGAGCTATGCATTAAACAGAGTCATGTAGTGGAATACGCATAACAAAAGCTTTAAAGCAAACCTCTTTTTTGCCATGTATTGTTTAAGCTAACCTTTTGACATTTGAAAGGAAAATATAATGTACACGCGTACCTATATCATATGTGTATGGTATGTTTTGTAATGTCGTAAATTACTTTTGCATGCAATGCACGGCAGAATCATCGAATATAGAACTAAACTTTTGTGGTTTGGCGTAAGTCCGTATGCAATGTATGGAATAGATATTTGGTATGCTCATGGCCATACATATATGATTGGACAATGATGGAGATAAACACGTAAGAGTCGCAGCCTGCTCTGCTCATTTTCATAGTTTTAATAACCGAGGCATGCTAGCAAAGTATTAGGGAAGACATGTCAAATTTTGACAGAGAGTTAGCGTGTGCCATATGGATTTCCTGTAAAAATGCAGACTTGTGGACGGAAAATTTTACTTAATAAACTTTCAATCTATGAACCTGATGGCTTCATTATGAAAAAACCATTGAAAACTCAAGCGCATATTATAATACATACTACAGTTACTTTTACTTTTAAGCTTTTTGTAACTTACCCAAATCCATTGGATAAATCCAAGAGTTTATATCCAGAATCAGCTCCATTTTGAAGGACTCACTTTCACAATGGAGTCGGCTAACTGTAAAAAAAGAAAACAAAAATTGTACTCAACAGTTACACTATAAAGTACTAGAACTTTGCCAACCATATATTAAGTCAATTCCATTCAAACCAGTCATCATCACTAGTGAATGACGTTCTGCACACAATTATTGCAGCAATGCATTATAATAACAGAGCTAATAAAAATGTTTCGTATCCGCTTCATTTCTCTGCTGATCCACTATTTCCGCTATTATTGCCACACATTTTTACGATCCTTAAGAATAAAACTATTACCAATTGTGCATCTACAAGAGTCATCTATATAAAAAAGTTAACTTTCGTGTGTCATGCAAATTTAGGCCACGTAAAGTCGTAGGCTTCATATACATATGCATACAAAATGGGCTTAATGACAAGCCAAAGCCATAAACCTTATAAAATCAATTGAACATGCGATATCTATGTTTTGCTACTGCAGAAACGGATATTATACATCGTACAAGGACGCAGCAAATATGCTCACAACTTACAATCTTTACGCGTATGGCATTTATGCAGTCATACATATGATATACGATTAACCCATTAATGTGCAATCGTAATCATGCATTCATCATGAATTAATACATTGACCTTTGAACTAAAGCTCCATCTACAACCTAGAATAACGGCAAGTTTAATCAAGAAACCGCATTCGTCCCGTGGTATTTTGACCAATCTTGTAATCGATTGATGTGTACTACACCACACTGCGATATTGAAAAACGAGATGAAGTTTTCAGTTAAAAAGTTAAAATACATCTCTACCAATCCAACTACCAACCAGACTGAACAAATCTCTACTACTTGCAAAAATGAAGGTTTTATCACGCTGTGTTATCATTGTTAGACATAACTGCACATGATGCACTTCCTTCTCTCTATTCCAAAGTTGTTTTTTTGCTGCTAAAAGAGGTGCAAGCACATCTTCATTAGATTGAATCATGTATGGCATGAAATGGATTATTTCATGAACAGTTGCATACCCCTAATGCTAAAACAAAAATAGGGTGCCTTGCTATTCTGTTACGTTGCCACTTATCTTTGCTTATCAGACATTTAACCTTCTACAAATCAACGTCCAAATTCTGATATGATGCAATACTCCTCAAGCTTCATAAGAACCCCATTTTCGCATTATTGTACTACACAGTTTTAAAATTGTAATAAAAAAAACTTGGCCGCAACACGCCGTATGGTGATCAATTCACGTAAGTACATAGATTAGTTGATGAGATGAAGCTAGCTAATTAATACTAGTATTAACTTACAAACGACGGCCACTTCCTGAAATCCGTCATCATGTCCCTACAAAAACTTAAAAGACTAACAAAGTAGCTCGTGTGGCTCAAATGACAGGACAAGGGGCAGCAAATGATGAGAATATGTTTCAATGTTCTTCCGTGCTGCAAACTACGCAGCTTTCTCCAGCAGCAGCTGCTGGCACACTGAGGATGAAGATGATGTTGTTGCCCAACACCGAAAACCACAGCAGTGGAAAGAGAAGCGAAACTGGTGCAGCATGATCAAGTGGGAAGAAGAAAGAATGAAGAGAGAAACTGCCACAGTTATTGTTACAGCGATGTTGCGTTGGAGTTGGAAGCTTTGTACGTAATACTCTAGCTTCGTGGAGATGAAGTTGTTCCTTTTTCCTAGTTTACTCTTCCGTTTGCTGGAAACGAGTGACAAAACAAAGTGGGAATGGGATTAGGTCAGCTGAAACCAAGTAAACTCTTCTGCTGACTGTTTCTCTTCTTTTGCTTTTGCTCTTCCCTTCCTCTTCCCATTCCATAAAAGAAAGATATGCTCGACCTCGAGTGCATCGAGTATAGCTTGCCGACTCTTACCGAGGAGAGAGAAAAGACCGTTCAAAGAAAAAGTGGAGCAAGGTTGACGGTAACAACTTCACAGTAAGTGACCGTAATTTTTACAAACAGAAGAGTATTATAGTGCTGGAGGAAACCCACAGGAGAATAGAATATGGACTATAACGAACAACCGATACTTTTTACATGATGGCATGGCATGGCACACGATATGATGCTTTGGTTCTAACTTGGAGCACACTCCATGCCAAACTAAGCAACTATAAGGAGCAGCAAGCAAGCATAAAAGCACGAGGACATGAGTGCTTTGCGTGCTTTTCTTCGTATCAACACACGTTTTTTTTTGTGTGGAACATTATTATTTCCATTATGGAAGCTGGTGCTGTATTTATGTATCACACAGCACATGGCTCGAAATCATATAGCTTATACTTTCCTTTGTACCAAAACACCATCAGCATCCCACACTTTTTTATATTTTAAATCATACTTGAAAAGAAGGCTCTTCTGCATGTCAAAACCAAGAAGGAACGTGAGGAGGCAAAAATTCTCCTCGCAACCAAGAAGAGCCCTAGGTAAAGATAGATGAGCACAACTTCACCCTTCTTATTTATCCTTATAACCATTAGCAGAACCAGAGATAGAAAACAGTCCGCATCCGGGCGAAATCAATGCGGCTACTCTGACGTCAAGCGTGGGAGTTGGTTTGGTAAGCACACAATACCTACTATCAAAAGCACAAGATAACCGAGCCCCTTCAACAGTACAACGTAGCAACTTTGCTCTAAAAGCCACTCATCCCTCTCTCCATATTGCTTCAGCAATTACCAGAATTAATAACACGATCCTGATGACGACAATTACACAAATAGGTATACGATGTTGGATTAGCTATCATGAGGCAGTACATTACATTACCAAAGCAAAGACGTACGATTCATAATGATTTACTACCTTCTGTTTTGTTTTGAACATGTATAATGTACCTATTTACTTTCAAATTGTTAGCTATAGTAATGCAGTATTATTACTACTATGTATACATTATGCAAAAAAACATCCATCTCCTTCAGTTCATTCAATAAAACATTCAGTCGACAAATGAATGACAAGCAAAGCAAAGGAGACATGTTATTCAACACAAATGATAAAGTATTCGATTCCCTGTGCCAATTAAAAATGCATCTGCCCTGCTCAAAAGAATCGGACGTTACAAACAACAGACTAAATCGGTTTAGGAATTTATGTGGTATATTTTGTCAACTTTTACTACATAACAATACTTAAATGGGTAAAAAGTAAGCTATGCATACGCCTGTCATTTACGTCAGCAAGAAACAATACAACCCACGGAAATCAAAACCATTCTCTTCCATCCACTGAGTCATAATTAACGTAGAGATAAACCAAAGCATAAAATTCTTTCTCAAAGTATAAAGAACATTTGGAGCACACCAACAGTGTTTGCTAACACATCCTTTTAGATTTTGCGTGATGCAAAATGTAGAACTTCGCAGTTTACCCTCATATAATACATAAAGTATAAGTTTGATAATAGGTATCTAAAAATCCAAATTGTCTTAAAGAAGAGCCATTTTGAAAATATGATTTTACAAATAATAATAATCCTCTCATGATATGAATCCTGTCAGTTGTGTGTACCTGTTTATTTTGGCCAAGTAAAATCAGCATATTAGTAATGATTATAAGAATTCGATTGCTTTTTGCTATGCTAGCTAGGAGGCACATTAAAATGGAATTTTTTAGTAGTGTATCTGGTAGTAAGCAGTCATATAAACACCAATACCAGCTCAATATAAGCTGCATGTGCGAGTGAGGGACCGATATGATTCTCTCCCCTGAATCCAAGTGAACTGAGAGCATAGTCCTGTTCGTGAATGCAGGAACACCATACCATACAATACAACATTGTATAGGAAAGCAAACAACTACTCTAGGAAGGAGTTCAGTCTGTGTTGAGCTTGTGCACGTAACGATGAACAAGGAATACACCAGCAGCATGGGATCAGCCAAATCAGCACACAACTCTCCTTGTCATGTCCATTATTTGCAATACACAAAAAAACAGGCTCGTGTGCATATGCCTACTCCTCCGCTTCTGCTGGCTGCTGGTATACTTTCTGCTGCGGAATAAAAGCTTAGGTTTGGTTGGGGCGGAGTTGGAAGCTTGCGAAAACCTTGAATCCATGACCTTGCTAAAGGACAATATAGATTTTTCCATCATTTTACTCTTTTTGCTCCTCCGCAGCAATACTACCACTACCATTTACTTCGAGTTTTGCCTTTCTTTTTCCAACCATAATGCGATAAAGCAACCTATCATTTCTAACTCGTATGCTTTCCTAATACATTATTTCAATTCCTTCTCCATGTTATATACCTACTGCGACCAAACTTTAAAATGCGCAATGTTTGACATTATATGTGCTTGACGAATGAGATGTTTTTAAACTATAAATTGTAGTTTATGTATAATCACTATAACCTTTTTTTAAATGTATTTGGTTAATCAGTTGAATCGATCTCTTTATACTCATATTTATGTAACACTAGTAATATTTAAACTCAGATCTACGGACATTTGCATTTAGTTCCATGCTTAAAAAAAGTACATTCAACATTGTTGATCATCAAAATACCTAAGCATCACCATGTATCAGGTTACTCTTGTACATTAACGCACCTCCTTCAGGATTGGAGTCTAGAGGAATTCTAAGAATTTCAACAAAATATGTACAACTACACATATATATAATCCAACAAAATAAGCGCTATGAAGCCATTTAAATGGGTACTTTGCGCTTTAATCCTGTCGTAAACTAGTCGCATTAAAGTCTGTTTATGACGTAAAATTTTATTTTATTATGATATAAATGCATTCTTAAGCGTTCTGCAGATTATATGCGTATAATGTTATGTTATTTGACAGCTAGCAAATATTATAATACCTACGTTTGTGCACTATATTTGTGTACACAGTTACATAAAAGTTTGTTAAAGTTACCTAATATTTCTTTTCTTTTGACTGTCTTCACAAAGAATGAATATTTAAATGCAGCGGCACGGGTGTCCTTACACAAAAAAAACTGTATTAAAATGATGCGACAAAGCTACATACTATATATACCTACTTTAAATGGCATCGTGTAACTCTCGACTCGACTAAAAAATTGCTACAATTTAGCTTACCACCATGAAAAATTAAATGGGATTAGATTGGTAGAAGTTAGCAGTGTCAGCTAGGAAAAAAGTAAGGTCCCCCTCTCTCTCTGGTTCTCACCTGGTGGAGCATGAATACTATGCAATCATGGAATGCAAATATGCAAGCGAAATTCTATCCTCCAACCAACTTGTTTCGCTGCATAAAATGCACCACCCACCACCACCAACTTCATTTCATAGTGAGCTGAAAAAGGTGTACACACATATGCTTTGGGTATTTTTAAAGGTTGAATGTAGGGCATTCCAAAATGCAGCAGTGTTTTTGGGTGCACATCGATAATAGTGTTCTAAAAAAGGTGGCTTCACTTTGCTTTACTCTCAGATGTAATGCAATGCACCACACAAGAAAGGAAGGTGTTATGTGGTATATCCTATGGAATGGAATGGAATGAAATAGAACTCTACTCCTTCTAGGAAACTCCACTTGCTACACCGCGCCACTCACATTAGTTAAAAGGAGCTCTTCGCTTGTGCACCATCACCAACCATCATCATCATCATCATCATTGCAAGCTGTTTTTCTGCACATGGCAAATGAATGCACCAAACAGAAGCTACCTATACATAGAAAAGAGTGAGAGAGAGATTCGCGAGAATGCATTCAAGGAGAGATGACAGCGGGTGCATGACACCAACGCTAAGAGAAGTACAGCAGTGCTGCAGCGTACTTATTCTGTCCTTTACTACGCTCAACTGTGTGCTACTAAAACTACGTCATACTCAATGAGGGAGATGAGTGAGAGAGAATGAAGTATTTTTGCATTATATACAAAACGTGCATAAAACTAAACCATATGTTCCCCTTTCCCAAAATCAACAACAACAACGCCTACAAGTATTACAAGCGAAAAATGTTTCCTTCAAGTACTTGCAACTGATAACTTTTTGCACCAAGAAAATGTTATTTTAAAAATAATAGTAAAGAATTCTACTTATCTCTTTTAGGAGCCGAAAATACAAAAAGGGAAACTTTTTGAAGATAGATATAGTGCAGTTTTATTGCCTGTTCTTTTTTAGTCCATTCACCCTTTGCCATTTTCTTTCATTTCATTCGTTTTCCTTGATCGCGAGTGCACTCCTTCACTTTACCTAAACGCGTGTGCTTCCCCCAATGCTTCTTTAGCACAAAACACAAACATCAACACATACACCACACCACACGGGCGGATATGCGATATGCATGATGTGAGGGTGATGTAACGAAATGCAAACTGCGCATTACCCGTCCTCCTCCTAAAAGTTCATCTCTCTCTCTCTCTATTTACAATCCATCTCAATCTCATCTTATACTTTTGCTTGCAATATCAAGTTACCAAACCTGCATTCTATACTAATATTATAATAATTTGCAGTTGCGAGGCTTCAATTTCTCTTGTAGAAAATCAATATATCATATTCTTTCTTTAAACTAGCTAGCTGCTAGTAGCATTACATATGGAATGACCAACAACCCCCCATTGCACTGCTGAATAGTTCAATTCAGGTTACTGCACTTGGCTTCCTAAATACCCGAGTATAAATATGACATCATAAATAAGAGAAGAAAAGCATGTAATGCATGCATGAGCAAGCTCAAGTAATACACGGTTAATATGCTATGGCTCTCATAACATATCCCTAGTTTACGTTAGTTAGTATTATGCTGGAAGTTTTAGGACTTCCATTTCAGCAATAATTCATTTAACACGGATATCCAGCAGTGACGTCCATGACTAAAAACCCTGCTCGTGGATGCTTAACAAGTCAAACCTCTAAAGACTTTTTGCCACTCTTTCAACATTTTAGCTTATATATAACAAACTATTAGGAACAGCCATCCCATAATCATCTGCATCTTGGCCATGCAAAAATACTTGTAGGATATACAGAAGTACACAACATATTGATGTTGTTGGTTGTTGGTTGGTGTGCATGTTACGTGGGTTTTCTATTAAAATGGATGGGAGAGAGCTTATTTTTATGAGACATCATCTCCACCACTGTTCGTCCTCATGAGTTTTGTTACCCCACCTGAATCAACTTGTACCTTTCTCGTATCATATTGCGAAAAAAATACGTTATATGCATATTTGAATTCATTAATAAGAATTACTAGCAAGAGAAAGAAGGTTGTACACATGGAAGAGTGCAAAATTCGACTTCTTGTTCTCGTGCCGTTGTTTTCTGAACTGCTTTTAAAATTCCAAGCCATACAACAACAGCTACACAGCAATATCAATGTACATATGTATGTATACAATAGTACATGAGAAACACCTTTACAATGCTCAATCTTGATTTGCTCCAAGGCATGCCATTCATACCTACCCTACCTTCTCCTTTTATTACAAAGCCCGCTTTAAAGTATTATTAACTTTACAAAAAAAATATGCAATAAACCACGGTACGGCAATGTAAGCATACCTCTTATAGCTTCTACTTCTAACAAAGCAGGTAAAATATACACTACCTTTCGTGAAAATTCAGGGTAATATTCATCTCAATTCTGAGAATCCATCACATAACCATATTTTCTACCTCACATGATTTCAACACTTTCAGCGATCATGCCAGAGGGGAGCCAACAAGATGAACTTTTCCTACATCATCATCACCATCATTATCCTTATTGCCGTCAAACCAATCGCTAAGCAAAGCAAGACATGCGCTAAGCACGGCAGGCATGGCAAATGGCAGTGCTTTAAACATTTTTTTCGGAACATAAAAAACAAAAAACAACAACCTACAAGTAAACAGCCAAACAACAAGTTGAGCCAGTCAATTTATTACACGGATGCAGAAAATTATTGTAATGAGTAGAATTACAGAGTGGATGGATGATATGATGGCCTAAACCGTACAACGATGAAAACGTTTGAGAAAATGTACAGGTAAGACAATAACAACAACAACACAATAAACCCTGCAATTTGGTTCGATATCACATTACATTAAGAACTAGTACTAGATGCATTTGAAATATTGTACACATCATAAAATCTGCTAATGCCATCATATAGTAAGCCATATGCCGTGCCATGTCATGGTCATCTTTGGAGTTTTCGTTATTATTGCATGAAAATTGCCTGCCATGAGCGTTTACTCTTTTTTCTTCCTGTGCAATTTTCTCATCTCTCAAAATCTCACTGCTCTGTTTTGCTGTGTAGCACATTCTCTACTCAATACTCAAACCCAAATTGCAAATATATTGAATTGATTTACTACACTACGTTATCATGAGGAGTGTACTGTGCAGCATTTTCTCGATATTGCTTTTTAATGTTTACTTTTAATGCTCAATATTGCCTGCAGATGATTACTACTTTTCTCATAACAGCTTCTCTACCACTTGCACAACTCGTTTTCTTCAAGCTAATATGGTGGTGTGTGCTTGATGTGCTAGTAACCAATTTTTCAAGCATTTTTTAAACCTCCTTCTTCATAACATTCCTCATGTGATGATATCGTGATCCTGCCTGTGTGCATCTCCGTTTTCCCTTCAATTTTCTTCTTCCTACTTCTCATAAGAGTTACCAACCACAACAACAGCACCCAATTACAGGTGGCCTTAATTAAAGACCCTGAACTGGGATCCCAATTTCTCTTTCTCTCACGGCGACTGTGATGGTGATTCCAGTTTTCAAGATATAATATGCATATATGCAAATACATGTTCCAATATCATTACGAACACAACAACACACAGTTGCTAGCTTAGCATGTGTTGTACATATGTTTAAAAACATAGAGAATATACATACAAAGATAAATATGTACATTACATCGTAAAATATGCAACGGCACACATCTTTCTTCTCAATCTTGCTCTCCTTTCTTTCTATTTACACATGTGAATCAAGTAAAGATTTACGTCAGAAAGAAGGGAGAAAAAAAATCAACTTTTAGATAAAACGCACGTAATTTCATATAACCGCATCGTTATTACTGCTAGTCGTGGTATGATGGTGAAAGGAGACCATTCTGTCACGGAGTTGAACGCAAACGCAACAGTACAACTCATTCATAAAGAAGCAGAAATGACGAACAAGAACGCTTTAAGTTACCCTGCTTGCTTGCAGAGTCTCTACAAAAAACATGAGTGTGCTTAATATTATGCTTACGCTTCTCCGCAGTACAGTGGATTTACCTGTCCTAGCTGTACCCTTCTTCGACCTATATCACACATTCGACGTAGTTTAGTGTTCTCATGTGACTCGTGTGAGTCGATATAGACTCACTACACACAGTTACGGTTTTCATCAAAACATAAATTGACTAACTACACTTTATAATACATTAATTACATGCATGTACAACAATGTACTTCTTACTGAATAATATTATAACAGTATCCAAAGAATTACTTTATTTTGTAAATCAATGCCAAAAAAATCAAAGCTTTTACCATGAAAATACCCCTTGCTTTTTCGTACCACAAAAGCAAATGTAAACGTATGTTTCTCTATAACCTTCAAAGTCTTACCTTTCACGGTTCGATGATTTCTCGTGAATATAAAATAAAGAATTTTCTGTAAAATCTTTTTTAATTCTATTCACAGTTTTACCTAACTGTACTTGTACTTCCTTTCTGAGCTCAGACATAAAGTACAAGGTACATTATTACATACACACATATGACATACACATGTTTTTTCCATACCAAATGCAATTTGAAAAACTTAGCAGATTATAATTCATTTCAACCGAATGTATATATGTGTACATGTACTAATGTATGTACACAAACTAACTAACCTCAGCATTATTGTATGGAAAAAATTCGAACAAAACAGATTCAACAAACCACGTATTTTGTTTTGAATTTTCTTGATGAAATATCCTCATGCAGTCATTCGTCCATTAACAACATGTATGCTGCTAGACTTGACGAACATGACATGAAAGAACCTCATCAAGTAAAATCTCTTGAATTTCCTGGAAGTTTTTCCTAATCAAGTAATGAGTATACAATTTTCAAAATCTATGCAAACATTACGTCACAACAGCCAAATCATGAATTTATCTACGTGAATTTTTACAATTAGATTGACAAAAGGAGTTAAAAATATAAGAAGCTAAGGAAAAAACATTTGTAATTTTGCAACGCGAAGCGGAATGATTTACATAGAATGAATGGTGTGTCGAGTGTCGACGGAAAGATTCATCTTTACCATTATGATTGCTGTATTTCTATTGCAGTAAATAAATTATAACTTTTCCTCTTCTCTCACAAATCTACTATTATATTTTTAAAAAATCCTACGTTTACAGAATTTTTTCGTAGTTTTGATTATATTCAAAGCTGGCGTATGTATGAAAGGTTAAGTTGGTAATTGTCACACTAAATACATTTCTAAGAAAACGACAGTCTCCCTTTCTTTTCATACAGATAAACCCACTTCTTTCTTCTTCTTTTTGATGAATATGAACAGTACATTGCGTAACATGAGATTGGAGTCGTCGTCATTCGCACAGTGGCGAACACTGTATATTCACGCTCTAAGTTTACAGTTTATATACCTATCCTAGTACAAAATAGGTTGTCAAAGGAAAAACTGGTTGCAAAGATGCCTTGAGCTTATTCTGCATCTCACACTGTCGCATAGTTAATAAGATTTAATGGAACATGATGAAATATGCCAGCTGACTTCATTATTTTAACCAGAAAACTATGCCCTTACGCAACCAGTTATATCCTGATCCCAACCCATTAACCCATTCAAGTTCAACACTGACGGAAAAGGCTTTCAAGAGGAGATTATCTCAATTTTGTAAATGTACGTGGATGTAGTCAGCATTTTTTTATACCAATTCAAACCAACCCACTCGCTCTCGCACCTTATAACCTTGTACAATCTCATTCATTATGACATGGTAAACGTAAATTCTGTATCTAATAAATTTATGAACATAATATTTTGAACGTGTGCCTGTTTTCCTCATGTCAATGTTGTTTGCATAAGTAGTAAAGTAGATCCCCTCTACAACTACATACATAAGTACAATGAGACTTTTTATATTGGCATTGCTTCTTATGCAATGGAAAAGAGCAACAAATCTTTAATCGGATCTATATGATATATTTAGAAATTGCTCTAACTAGATGGTTTAGTTAGACATATCACGCTGTTAACTTATTGTAACGCATACTTTAAACAATTTTTCTAAAAAACGATGCCGTTATGCTAATGATTTTAATGATAAAAATATAAACTTACAAAAAATAATCGACGACTCCAGTAAAATTTTGGGTGATTTTCCACCACCAAACTCATGTTTTCTGAATTTTTTCCGTCCTTCTCCCCACCTTCATCTGGTGATGTCAACACGTGAGCGCTAGGATTCCAACAATTCCCCGTCATTATTATGACCTTCGTCTTTTGTTGTTGTTTGCACGCAATGTGTGGTGTACGTAAACTCAATAGGAGCTTGTATAGCTATATGCTGCTTCACAACTAGTAAACGAGAGAAGAGACAAAGGGAAGAACTTGTTCTGCTCCTTATATTATGTCCTACATTTTGACATTCAAAAAACCTCTCCAGTATTTCCGAAAGACGGACTTGAGTAGTGGCGGACTGGAGCTTGATCTGCTTCACAGGGAGTTCTTTAAGGGAATGACTAATACGAAGGACACGAACGACCCCTCTGCCACACGGAGGAGTTGCCTGGTGATGATGATGATGATGATAGGATGAGATGAGAGTAAAGGAAAATTCCGCAGATGTAAAGAAACAAACAGAAGGTTCTCCCAACTCGAAGGCGATTTCGTCAGAGTGAAAGATGGAATGAGGACGAAACAACAGAGTTTGCCAAATACAAGAGAACATGGATTTAGGCAGTGGGATGGTAAACCTTGGTAGTCATATTAGGCATATACAAACTGCGCCGCATGAAAACCTGGACACCATCATCATCATCACCAACATTATAATACGTTGTATCTACATATATACATACATATTCTGCATGTCTCCCGTAATCAAAGCATTTATTTATATACTAAACTTCACGTAATGTTCTCTATGCATATATACCTTGCTTACTCGCAAATGTTTATATAAAAAGCATGACATGAGCACGGAATAATGTTGTACGTAGCACGTTATTCCGCGTATTGGCAATAGAGAAAAAATCAGGCTATCTAACAACTACCAGAGTAGAAGAGATTCCATCATTCCCTCCTTGTTTTCGAAGCATTTCTGTACTTTTTGCTTGTCGTTTTATTGTATTTCACTGTCCGACCAAAACACATATATGCATACTCAAGACAAGACTTATTCCGATTCAGATATTACAACAAGATACAGCGTTTGCAATTCCATTTGAATTCAAAATTTGCCAACGATGTTGATGATGATGCAGCATATAAAATATCAAGAGTTTTATACCACATACGAGTAAATTTTCAAATGCTTGAACGTGTTTCGTTCAAAAGCAAAAGAAAAATGAAAAAAAAGAACCAAACTAAACAAATATTGAATTGAATGCATGCCATATATACAACGCTCTTGTTTTGTTGTTCCTCTTCTGAATTGTGCAAAGATGGCAAAGAACGACAAAATGCGTCACGTAAAGTCAACCCATCGCATAAAGAGGTGTATGTAGTAGCATGTGTACAAAAGAATAGCAGAAATTATGTACACATGAGCTCGGGTTTTTGCTCTACGAGTACATACGTACTCATCAATCGCAAAATAAGCCGTCGCATAGAATGGAACGCAAAAAAAACGTGTAGTTGCTCTTGTGATGCCACGTACTACGTACATGTGGTGCTTCAAGGGGATCACAAGGGTAGAAGAAGAAAAACTAAGGGGGAAACATTCGTTGTATCCATCCTATCTGTAGCCTCGCTGCAAAAGTGGTAACAATTTACATTCGTTATACCCCATAGTTTATTGTGACGAAGTAATAGTAATGTAATAACAACATAACATAACTTATTTTCCCCAATGCATCATCAGCTTTGGCAGTAGAATCGCACAGGAGTGAAGAATAGAATGAGTCATCATACAACAGAGTAACTTTTTAGGCATGTAAAATCAATGTAGCAACAAAGTAACTTGTTCATGATGATGATGCATCATTCTCAACTTGCTTTGTTTGTTTGCAAATATTATATGTTGTATGTGTACCCCGTACCCTCACGATATTTTTACGACCCTTTTTACAACTTGGCTTGGGCAAGTGAGCCAGGGGACAAATTGGTAATAGCTGTTTACTATAAACTTGGTAACCCCATTTGGGTTGCTTGAAATTTTTGCGAAAGCGGATGAAGATGAAAATAATGTAGCATAGCATGGTAAATTTTCAATGTATTTGTTTACATATTTAGCATTGTTTTTGTCAAAGGGGTTGACTTGAACTTAATAAATTTGGACCATGCTTTCTTCTGAAAGCTCAATTCTCTCTCTAAACTCTTAACATTCTTGTTTTTGTTTTTATTTCACCACCTTTGTAAAAACAGATTGGTCTCAAGGGATGCGTGTATGCTTTTCCTGATTTGTAAATGACTACATGATCAAGCTCACCATATTATATAGCATGATACAAGTCTTATAACAAACAATGCAAAATAAGAACTAAAACTTAAACGAAAATTCAAAGCCTTTTCTGCGTTTCTAAACCAGGATACAGAGAACGAGAGTAACTTTTTTCCATATTAAATGTAAACAAAGGCTCAAACTAGAATTGCTTCCCTCCATACTTCTACCACCACCACCACCTACCCCTTGCACACATCCATTTAAATTCTTCTTTCATCCTATCTACTCTATTCCCCCTAAGAAAGTTAGAGAAAATTCTTTGTTGTTCTTTGGCCCATTGGAAGAAAGAGTGCTTTATCATGCCTGTACCGCGTTTTAAAGTACAATGCAATGTAGCTATGATGGACAGTCAGCATTACATTGTGAGCGTGAGTTGTAAGAAGCTGATAGGACAATAACCAAACTAATTGCGAGCCAAACAGCTTTTTCTGCAAGTAGAGATTCATACCTTTTCGGTATCTGTATTCATTTTCTAAGTAAGCACATCTGCCCAATGAGAATTCCTTACTCATGACATGAAAATCACAAATCACATCTTGTGCTTGTGGAATTTCCCATCTTTATCATCCAGTCACCAGTGAGTCCTTTCCATTTTTTCTTACTCAGCAAACTTGGAACGAAATACTATCATTTTCTTTCTCCTGCTCAGAATGGATGTTTAAAGCGACTCAACATCTTTGCCCAAAGCAGCCACAACCAGTACCCAGACCCATCTTCGCTCTTATGTGGGCAATGGACCATAATATTCACCGTGGATCTTACTAATACGTATAATACAAACGCGATTGCTTAAAATGAAACTCAGACTCAAGTCAAAAGTAAGCGCAAAGTAGTGTGTTAGTTTGTTTCTCGATCTCCGAAATAACAATATGATATTAAAAGTATAACTTTACAATCTTTATATGCTTACTTAGTATGAAGTATAGGAGCTGGAAGGCTTTGTAACAATTTTTTTTACATTACATCTCTTTAGAGTCAAGAGTCATCCATTTCCATATATGACATGCTATGGCTGATGGCTTATAAAAATCTAGCTCAAACCAGCTTTTTGCCCAAGTACCATTATTGATTCGTAATTCCGAGAATTATAATTGAATCGAGTAATCGAACATAAAAAAATAAATACCTACATTGGGAGGGAGGGAGAGGGATGATCATGAAATCATGATGGAAGTCACAAAGAACAAGAAAGGAGACCTGAGCCCGCCAATTTACTCTAAAGGAGAAGGAGGAGTGTAATAAACTTTACACACAAGAACGCTATACATACTAGATACTACACTGGAGAATTAGAAATGGATAGGATCCGTGAAAGGACAAGGTGGAAATCATTGACACTGAGTGAGTAAAAAAATCATCCCATTGTGTGTTGGCAACACAAAAGATGCTTTTCACAATGTAATTAAACTAAGCTTAAGCTTCTCAGTTTACCTTAACCAGCCTCACGTGCCTTCTCCCATTCTTTCAAACTCTTGACATAAATCAAGCTTTTACAAGCAAAGCAAGAAGGATTCACATAACATCTCATCACAAGTACCTAAGCCTACGACAATACGATACATGACAAAATGTAAGGGCAATGACGTCAACCGGTTTTAAGCCTCTATCTTAACAGGCAGTGGGCGTTCGGAACCACGAAAACTATTTATCAAAACGACGACGAGAGAATGTTTTCGGGGATAGCAGGCAGGTTGCAATAAAATAATTTACTTTACTTTTGTGATGCAATAATGCTGCTGACACGTACCTCAACTCAATACCTCCAATCGAATTATAAACGAATTCGATTCACGCCCTACATCATCCTAACAATATGCCGACATTTTTTCCTTTGGCTATTTGCGTTGGTTGTTAGAGTTTGCAAAATACAACTATCATTCACGTGTACGTTTATATACGCTTTTACATAAGGTTGAGTCATAATATTACTATTATTTTATATTTTATCATTATCCTCTTTCAATCCTTCCAGTTCTCAGTAACTGATGTGATATGGGCAATGAGCAATAATCATTAACATTACCAGTTCAATAAAATATAGAAAAATAAACTCGTTATACGAGTAGTTTGAAATGATTTAAAAAACCATGTTAGTAAAAACATAACCAAGTCTAAGCTTTAAATTCTAGACTCTTTAAACTATGAAGTGAAAATGCAAATGCGTTCCTAACTCCAGATAAAGCTAGCATTACGAAGGCATTTCGCGAAAGATCCGGTCAACTTTGATAACGATTTTCTCAAAGAGGACGTTCTCAAATACAATGATCTGCATATCCCCTGAAAGATAAAGATTCTGGCTTTTGAATGATGGGTTGTTTGTAGTAACAGTCATATGCTTTGTAGAGTTAGAGCTGGAAACGTAAACGAGAATTTTTTTACAACGGAAGATATTCGTGCGCAAATTAAACTGCATTTTTCGAAGAACCTTTCTTCGTCCTTAATTAGAAAGGAGCTTCAAAAGGATGGTGTTGATCCATTGCCAGTGCGATCAACTATTATTGAGTGGTGCAAGCAATTTCGTAGTGGTAACCCATCGCTAGAAAAAAAGACAAACCCAGGATGACCTTTAAGTTCGACTGACGACAGACATGTAGCTAAAGCGAAAGCTGTTGTTGAAAAGGACCGACGACTCCTGTTGCGAGAATTAGCAGAAAAGGTCAACATAGGTGTCATCTCAGTGTGGAAAATTGTACATTTGATGTTAGGACTGTCTCTTCGCTGTGCAAGGTGGATTCCAAACCTTCTCACACCTCTACAAAAGAAATTAAAGTGCAAACGAGCCAAGAGAATCTCAACCTCTTTTCTCAGGATAAAGATTTTTTTCTGGGGAAGGTTGTGACTGGGGATGAAAGTTAGCTTCATCCTTATCAGGCATAGACTAAAAGACAGTCATCACAATGGCTCCCAGCTGGTTCACAACCCCCTTTAAAGGCCATACGTAAAACGTCAAGTGCTAAACTTATGATGATCGTTATTTGGGACCGGGTTGGAGTTTTGTTGACCGAGTTCATCCATATTGGTTCTACATTGACCAGATAAAAATATGCTGATATCTTTGCCAGGCTGAAATCAGCGTACATCAAGAAATTTGGTCAAAACCAATGGAATGACGGAATTTACTAATTCCAGGACAATGCACATCTCACACTTCGAAGGTCGTACAGCAGAAACTACGGGACGTCGGGTTCATTCAACTTTGCCACCCTCCGTACAACCGTACCCTTGCTCCATCGGACTACTTTTTGTTCCCAAAACTAAAAAATTACATGCGTGGGAGGAAGTATAATTCGGATGAACATGTTAAAAAAGTGTAATTTCATGGCTTGGACATAAAGGCCCAGCATTCTTCTCCACTGGCATCTCGGCTCTTGAAAAAAGGTGGGAAAAGTGTGTGTGAGTTGGGGGAGATTATGTGGAAAAAATCGATTGAATATGTCAAGTCGTTATAAAATGAGAGCAAAACAAAGTTGACCGGATATTTCGCGAAAAACCTTCGTATATGAGAATAAGGTTCATAAATGTATAATAAACCATATACCAATAATAGTCACTTCACCCCTACCTATAAAGACCCCTTGCATTCAACTTTAGTACGGTTTACTATTGTTAAACATATTTATATTGTTTCTGTACTCCTTTAAAGTGTAATCCATCCACTCGATTGCACGCGCACACAATTAAAATGGAAACATGTCCAATAAAAATAAAAGAATCAGGACCATTTTATGCATTTTCAAACCCGACAATAAACACTTTGAGATTGGTATAATAAATTTTCAATATTTTTAAAGCAATGCAAGCCAGGCGGCTATTTAACATTTATTCCTTTTAACAATGATCTCATTCAGTATACATCATATGAAAATCATCTTGACACAACAGCTAGCAAATATAGCATGTGATTTCCAGAGATGGGATAACTTCTACCTTCTCTATACCAAACCAAGCAAGCAAAAAATTATTTAACCTTCAACTCGATTTTTCTTTTTTCAAACACGTACATAATGCTTGCTACTCCATCAGCGTATACAAGTAGATGATATCAACGTCCAACGAAACCGTGAAGAATTAGAGTGTTACACAATAAGATTCAAAACAAATGGACACGATGAGTTATGAAGAGAATTGACTGATCGCGTTCTCTAAAACATCTATACAATGTATCAAATGTATGTAAGCAGCAAAGCAATGCCATCCATCCCCCTTGTCTCTATTCCACTCATGTACAAAAGGCCATTTAACCATAACCTTGAGAAGAATTCCTGTCATTATCATCCACTGCATTTATTGAAGCTCAACATAGCTACTGCACGCTCTCTTAATATATTCATTCGGCTAGGTATGGCATAAGAAACAACAAAAAATAATACTGTGACCCCGTATAAGTGTATTGTCCATCCATGTGCTTTATACTATAATAATACCTCACATTGTACAAAAATTCGCAAGAACACAAATTGCTTATTTCATTAGCACAAAATTCATACATTCGATTCTAACCATGCATACCTTACCTCACTTTGTATACTAAACTCAGCAAACTTGAACGCATGATGATAAGTATAAGCTTAAATTCTTCTCACAACTACCCTTATTATCAGAATACAATTTATATTACAAAAAAAAATTCTGGTTTTATATCATTCTTTCTCCGTGCCATTTACTTTACATCATTGCAAAAGAAACACCTTGGTTGTGGTTGGTTGTAAATACAGAAAGCACCAAACGCTCATAAAAAGCGTTTCTACGTGCTAAAAGGACATTTACCCCGAGTTTGCTGCTCTCTTGCACACAAAAATTCCTTGCATAAAATCATCATACAGCAATGCGCCTCAAAAAATATTGACGTACCTTAAGTACGTACTTATTCTAGCCAACACAGAAACCAAAGTACAATAGATCCACAATTCTGATTTAGAGTTACATTCAACATTCAACTTCGTTGCAGATGTATTTATACGTATGTTATTTTCAAAATACAATTTATGTAGTTGCGAACTGACTGCATTTCACCATTTTCACCTGCCGATGCAGTTTCTCTACTACACAGTATGAAATCCAAAAAGTCAGCTCAAGCTAGCAATAACAACGCATACTATTACCTTCCATTCAATATTCGCCTACTTAAAATTCGATTTTTATTAATTTGATCGAAATTAACCGATTAAGGAACGGTCTTTGTAATTAATTGAGACTTAACCCATTCACTATTGTGTTCAATTCAATCTATTCAGTCATTGGTAATAATTATTGTTTCTACAATTAAACCTATCAATATTATCAATAATTGATTTTCATAGGATTAATTAGATTTTAAGTTTTAATTGGCACTCTCAATTGGTATTATTGGTACTTTTAATTTACTACAATTCGTTTTTCTTTCAAAAAACGGATTGACTTTACCCCTTCAATGATCAGAGCTAAGATGGAAAAGACAATGAAATCTAGAACTATAAAAAAAGAAATAGAATTTTTTAAATGCAAATTATGAACTGCAGCCATCAACTGTAATGATTGCGTTAATGTTTTCATGAATATAATGTTCTTAATTTGATGTCCAAATTGAAATCATACGGCAACCTACTTATTAATTACAATTTAAAAAATTAAAGTCTTGTGCATTGCGTTACCACGCTTCTACATATTTTACGAGAAAGGATGAAGTAGGACTATTTGAGACGAAAAATTCGTGATCTTGATTGAAAAGGTAAAATTTGGAGACAAAACCCTCTATCATTTTAAAGTAAAATGATTAAATATAAACCCATTAACCCATTGCAAATCCAAGAATCGTGCTATTACAGGTGTCTATTAATTATACTTTATTCATGGCAATTGACACTTCAGCTTCTCTAGCATTTATTGCTGTTCAATTCAATTTGTTTGTGATTCCGATTTTCCCTTATCCTCATAGTTTTTACTTATTTATTGTTAATCACTAGGAAAGATAGGTAGAAATTATGGCTGTCAAGAAACCCACCGGCCACCCCTCAACACCGAGCATGCAAAAAAATCCAATCCTACTTATAGCTTAGGATCAGAGATTGGTAACTTTTTTGAAAAGTTACAGTTACAAGTTAAGTTACAGTTAAGTTACATAACTTGTAACTGTAACTTGTAACTGATCGAGTATCCAAATGTAACTTGTAACTGTAACTTGTAACTGAGCTTGTAACTGAATGTAACTGTAACTGTAACTGTAACTGAGCTTGTAACTAAATGTAACTGTAACTGTAACTTGTAACTGAGGCTGTTACAAAATGTATGACAAACAGAAATGTGACAGAATTCTTTATAATTTCAATTTTAAATTAGCTAGTTTGGAAGGCTGCAATTGTAGCTGGGTCCAGTAGCATGTATCCATACTCTTTCAGGGCGTATCTGGCAGTCAGAGATGGATAACTTTATTGAAAAGTTGCAGTTACAAGTTAAGTTACAGTTAAGTTACATAACTTGTAACTGTAACTTGTAACTGAGCTTGTAACTGAATGTAACTTAACTTGTAACTTGTAACTGCAACTTGTAACTAAATGTAACTGTAACTTGTAACTGAGCCTGTAACAAAATGTAACTGTAACTTAACTTGTAACTAAAACCTTCCAGTTACCAATCTCTGCTTAGGATTCAGCTAAACAAATTTTAGAAATTGTACCTAAAAACTACCTGCTACCTAGAAATGTAACTTACGACCTATGGAAAAAATACAGACAATATAATACACGAAATTCTGAAAGTCTGGGGAGAAAATGAAAGGTTGCAGTTGCAGTAAAAATCAACTGCCTAGTGCCTGGTAGCATTTAACTGCTGCCTTTAACATTGGGAATTACAAAGGTAGCAGAATAATGCTAACAGGCTGTTTTCATGAGTTGAATGCATTTTATGGGAAAATAGACGTTACCATTAGAAAGAGCGTACCTTAATTGCTCAGTATGCATTTACTCGACCTTGTTCGACCAAATATACACGATTTATTGAGAAAATTAGTTCTTTATCTAAATACATTACAGGGGTGCCAGGAAAAGGTTCCAGAATTTTTAAGTAGTGCGTGGTTGGAATTTGCATTATAAATATTTTGCAGTGCAGTTTTATATTTTAAATGACATTCAATTAGACTTGTATTTCATTCTGATTGATTTATCGACTCCGTGTTCTAATAAAACACCTATGGACATCAGCATTTACTTTCTCCTCTGATACACCATGCATGATGACATACTCATCAGTCATGTTTATTGCTTTCTACCTTGATTGACACCTAATGCAATGCAATGACTACCTAAAAATTTAAGTGCAACATTTGACGCTACATACATCTATTTTCTGATACGTTATCTGGCACTCAAGGTAGCAGAATATTGCTACTTTCCAAGCAGCAGAATTTGACTGCCTTGGCAGTTGATTCGACTTACAGCTGCCACTGCCCGACTGCCCAGACTTTTCAAAATGAATTCAAAATCTTATTCCCTTCTTAATGCAGCAAACTTATCAATTAGTTGCAACGACGATCCTAGGATGGCATCATGGTTCCTTAAATTTAAAGCATAATAACTATTATTTAAGTAGCAAAGCGTTTGCTTACCTCGATCAAATTTCTTTCCTTCCGGGTCGATATCCTTCACGTCAAAAATATCTTCAAAGAGAACTCCAGCCATTTTTCAGAAGAGGTTTAGTAATGATAAACTAATTCCCTTATTCCCAAACAAATACGGAATCCACTAATTTCACTGAAATATGAACTACCTTTGACTTTTAATTCAGTAGTTAATTAAATAGTAAACTTATTACAAGTTTACAAATAAAAATGCTTTTTCGTTGCGAAAAGGAAATGCGTAAAGTGTCAATGTTAATGCACAACAATAAAAGCACGTTTGTAGTGGAAAACCTAGAGAAAAAGCGGATTTTGCTGCTGCCGCGCTTCTCATTTGCTCAGCGTCTCAATATACTTCAATGCAAAGCAGAGGAGTTTGCTTTCATCTGCAGATCCAGCAGCAATGGAGTGAAAGCTAGAGCTTTATCCAGCTGGTTTTCCCTACTAGCCCAGCTGCTGACGCAGATGCAGATGGAGAAGCACGGGATTTCAGATCATTTTCAACTTTTTCTCGTCAACTCTAAATAAAATTAATTTTCCAAGTTAATCTAAAATTACATCACGGAATTTACTGTCAACTGTGCGTGTAGCTATTTCATCACTTATCCGATCCGTCAATAATCTGGTTGGTGACACTGTTGACTTTATAATTTAATCGATTAATTAATTACTCTATCCAACTGACATACTCTTTCTGTTATTTCTGGAATTGTAGGTTAAGAATGGCATCAAGAAAAATTGTCACCGTACGGCATGGCGAACGTGTGGATTTCACATTTACAGATGAATGGATAAAAACTTGTTTTGATGCAGAGGGTAAAAAAGAACTAAAATGTTTGTCAATGTTAAGTAATATTATCAACGAAAAGTATGTCGCTAATCGAAATTACTGATTGCTGTCAATGTCACAGGAAATTACTCAAGACAAAACTTAAACCAGCCTGAGAAAGTTCCGAGAAGGAAAGGGTCCCCGCAAACTTTCATCTTCGATTGTCCGCTTACGCAAGTTGGCTGTCTGCAAGCTAAACTAATTGGACAGGGGTTAGCCGCTGAGACGATTTTATCAGAGGGGTTTCAAGTTTTTGTGTCACCATCACTAAGATGTGTAGAAACTGCCACAAACATACTGAAAGGTTTGAAGGAGATTCCTATGAAGCATGTGGCATGTGGAATAATTAAGTTAAATAATAATGAGGTCTGTCTGTATGCATATGAATTATATTTTTTTAGGTATGGGACTTGACATTCCGTTGAAAGTGGAGCCGTGTCTATTTGAATGGACTAAATGGTATGTTGGACACATGCCAAATTGGATGACGATTGAAGAATTTAAAGCTGCGGGTTTCAATATTGATGATTCTTATAAACCTATGCTTTCTTTGGATGTTCTGACTGAAGGGGAAAGCGTTGACGATTACTATAACCGCTCTTATAAGTTAATGCTGCATCTTTTGAACGAAACAGGTAAGTATTATACTACAAAGTGGTAGAATAGAATTAGAATTGAAATAGAAAGGATTTAAAATCTTGAAATGGGAAAAAATTTAAAATATTCGGAATATCAGACATGTGTTTGTTGGAATAGTATGTATTTATTATTACTGGTGTATATTTTAGGAAATAAGGACTTGCTTCTCGTAGCTCATGGATCTTCCCTTGATACCAATTCCAGACAATTGTTAGGATCACCTATACGGACGGAGAAAGAAATGTATAGTGTTTTGCGGGGTATACCTTATTGTGGGGTTGCAGTAATGGAACAAGCGCCAGAGAGTCAAAAGTGGTCCCTCGCATATGTACCAAAGTTACAAATTTGTCATGCTGCTGAATACGATTTCGATGCACGACACTCCCTTTGTGGTTGGTGAAACATAAAGCAATTTTATTTAGACTTAAGACACTAATTCCTAAAGTCCTTGAATGATTCTTACTGTCTTAGTGAAATCTGTTTTATAACTAGTGCTAAAAAATCATCATTTTTTCATCCACAGATGACCCTAACCCAAAACCACCACCCCTTGGTGCAACTAACGGTTCTAACCCGGTGCCAAAGCCTGGTGATATCTGAGTAAATTCAGGAAAGAAATTTTTTGTGTGCTAGGTTCTATCCTCCACCCTTTAATGTTTTCCATTTCACTAAGGAAAGGCTGAATGCTTTCTGCTATTTTAACTACTTCATTAAAACATACGGTAATCAACAAATATTAAATGTGACAGGATATATATTTACAGGGCTAAACTTGTACCTGTATTTGAACATGAAATAGAAACTATTGACTATGATCTCATCGTCAGTTTCAATATAAACCGCTACATGATCATGATGCATGTTACTAACTGCATATTATCCATTATTGTAAAAAGTTCGAATTTTGTAATTGATCGCTAAACAATCAACAGAATTAAAAATGATACAAATAGTCATATTCGTATCAACGAAAATTGACGGTGTGATGTTATCAACGTATTATGAATTAAGTTTTCATCCAATATTCGGCTGCCTAATTTAAAACACGAAAACATGAACTTTATAAAATATAGTACAAGACGATAGCAGGACCAGGACCATAATTTAACTAAAGTACTCGGATTGCGTCTAAAATGAATGTTGTATTATACAGAAGCATCTAACTAACTATTCATGGGCTCAATGCAATGGCATATAACATGCAATACTCGTATTCAGACTTGTAGCGTGTGAATTTTTTTCAAATGAGAATCTTCATGTCTATACTCTGTAAAAAACGTGCCTACCCACTTTGGGTAAGAGATATAACATGATACATTACTCTGTATCTGTGTGGGATGTGATTGTTATGTTATGTGCAGCACATAATGTGCCTATTAAAAAGTATGAGTGCTATTAGGCTTGGCTCATATGTCTAACTATATGCTATATATTATCCAGGAATCACATCACTGACTGGATGCTGCAGAACGCATACACAACACATAATCGACAATTGAATGACATATTTCGTTGTTAGTCATTGTGTTCTTATCATAGAGTTGTCCAAATAAGCATGTTGATTTGTTCTTGATCAGAATGTTAGCTCATCATTACAATCCAGATTGGTACAAGTATATAAGAAATGTAAGTTGCCCGTAAAAGTTTTATGCATTTTTGATTTTGAAGCTGAAGACTGATTAGTAGGTTTATGAAAAATGGCACGTAACAGAAGAGTAGTTATTGTGCGTCACGGAGAGCGTGTAGATCACAGATTCCAAAATGTATGGGTAGAGAATTGCTTCGACAAGGAAGGTAATAATTTGTATAAACATATTTAATTTAAAAGTTCATGAAAAAGTCATAAAAATATTTGGACAAGCCTTTATATTACTTGTTCTTGTTATCAGGAAACTACACTAGACAAAATCTTAACCAACCAGAGAAACTCCCAAAGAGACACGGTTACCCCTTAACATTTCTTCGTGATACTCCACTGACGGAGATTGGATTACTTCAAGCAACCTTAAGGGGTCAAGGCATTGGTGCAGCAAACATTTTAGCTGATGATTTTGAGGTTTTTACATCTCCATCCCTAAGATGTATTCAAACTGCAGCTAATGTTCTGTCAGGTCAGTTACATTATATACTATTATAACTACTACCATGTAAATATTTAAATTCAAGAGGCCCCTTAATTGGTTCCCTCAAATGTATCCATACCCTTCCCATTTTATTCCATTCCATATACATACATACTGTAAAATTCCTGTTTGTATTCTTTTGCAGCAATGAACAAAGCTGACACGAAGCTAAACATTGAGCCATGTTTGTTTGAATGGACACAGGTAAATACTTCCAGTGTATTTCCGTAGCTGCCCCATTTCCACAATCGAACGTATTGTTTCATGTTTATTATTCAATTTCTATAAAGGTGAGGTGGTACCTGAATGGAAATATGCCAAATTGGATGACTACGGAAGAGCTAACTGAGGCTGGATTCAACATTGAACAACATTATGTTCCCTTCCTTCAAAAAGAAGATCTAAAAGAAGGAGAGCAAACTCAGGCATTCTATGAAAGATCTCACAATGTCATTCGCCATCTTTTGAAAACGACTAGTAAGTTATGTTATGTGTTACTATACGCATTACAAATTATTTTTGAAATATTTGGCATTCTATTGTCAATCGTTTACATTCATGTATCCTCCTCGACTTCTTATAGACAAGGATATGCTGCTGGTAGCCCATGGATTTACATTAGAAGTAGTAAGCAGAAGTTTGCTTGGAAAACCTTCAAGAACGACAGAGGAAATGGTTGATGTCACTAGTAAAATCCCATACTGTGGTATGATGGCACTAGAGCTGGACTCATCCACTGAAACATGGGACATTCTTCCACTACCTCAACAGTTTCAGCTGAAGCACGAGTCAGCACATGATTTTGATGCTAGTAAAGCCTTTGTTTGATATATGACGACTGAAGATTATAATACTGAAGTTTCGTTCAATAAGTGGCGCAGTACAAATAAAACAAATTTAAAAACTTTCATGTTTAAAGAATGTATGTATTGTTTTTTCATTTTATAATTTTCTTATTCTGAATGTTATAAGATATTAGTTTAATCTAATGCTACAGTTTTGCTTATTACTTTCTTTACAAAAGGTCTAAACAGTCATAAGTGCTTACTTAACCACAATTAGGTTTAGTTCAGTACGAATATATCTGTAAAACACCTCAAATTCGATTCAATGATACATGTTTTACCTTACTTTCATGTAAAGTTGTTATAAAGCTGTCATCTGTCGTTATGTCATGTCTCATTATATGTCTAGCAATCTGATAGCTAATGAAAACTTTACAAAACGAAAATGAATTACACTTATTAATTATTACTCTACTTTTTGTGCCTAAGTCGGGAAAAGAACAGCAGTAGTGGTTTGTATTAAATAAAACGTTAAATATAAACAATAGTCTTTCCGATTTCACATCATCGGATAAAGGTTGACAAAACAATAATTATATAACCCTAATTATATAATAATAATTATTTAACTTACATAAAGCATATAGTGAAGACGTGCAATGTAGAATGAAGCGACAAAAATTTAAATAAAATGTCGCTTGTGTTCCGGTGGTGTTGTAGGCAGAAGCCTGCTAACTTTTACTGAGAATGGTATTGATTTTGATGTTGTGGATGGTGAAGATATTGATAGCTATTTGAAGAGTTTTTGTGATCATACATATTACTAATCATTCCTGGATTTGCACTGGTGAGAGATCCATCAGCTCCTCCTCGAACACCATAAGAGAGCATCTGTTCATTTACACTTCCATAGCCAATACCTAATCCGTTGGGGTTGTTGGGCTGGTGGTACATGTTATATGGTGCCCCTGGACTGCTGACTGGTACTACTCCTCCCTGATGACTTGGGACAGAAACACTTGGAATGTAGGGATTACTATTGGCTCTAACCGGGTTCAAAATTGAATGAGAATTAGGTTGCAGGTGCTGATGCTGAATCACACTTGGATTAGGTACAATAACCGGTACCGTGGGATTAATTGTACTTTGGACAGAACGAGCCGGGAAAGAGGGAGCAGGTATTGTCATTGGGAGTGAATGATGCATTCCTCCACTAATGCTTTGAGCTCCAAAGGATGATTTTTGGTCTGGAAGCGTGGCTGTGTACGAAGGTGTGGAGACAGAAGAATGGATTGGAGTGGAGGCGGCTGTCGACGATTCTCCACTACCACCCATTAAAGATGATGGCGTTGCCGAGGATGGTGTTTGAGGAGCACTGCTCGATGACGTGGATGAAGAAGACGGTGGAAAAACAAACGCAGTGTTGGAAACGGTACTTCTAGGTGTTTCGGCAGCATCTTCATCTCCTTGTACGTCGGGGATTGACGACACAACGTCCTTTAGGAAATCAAATCTTTGTTCGGACATAATACACTGTTTCCTACAAAAATTATAACCACAATCAGTCATTATATTAACATTTGTATTCGCAACACCAAAAAAAGTGTTATAAATAATAGTAATTGCGTAGATTGGTTGGTGATCGTATAAAAATTACACAAACAATACTTATATGGGAGAGACAACTTACAAGTGAGATGGAGTTAGAGTCTTAGCATTTCTTGAATGTGTAACTCCCTCAGCTTTCTTCAAAAGCGACTCCACAAAAAGCTCCAAAGCTCTGGATATAATTACAGGAACTGCTTGGGCAACTTTTCCAACTTCTTCATCACTCTGCATAATCTTTTTTATTCGGGCCTGTATAATAAAACAAAACTCTTAATCATTATCACAAATTCAACTAATCCTTGATCATCAACACTTTTTACACTTTAAATTGTAATTATTAAGATTTAGCGACAACTTACAGGTGGAAACCTGGCGTTATACTTTTTCTTTTTGCTAGGCATTTTGAAGGCAATCAATCTCTGTTAGTTTCTATTCTCAACACTGATCTTTCAGTAGTAAGCTGTGATTGGTTGATACCCGAATGGAGACCCCCGACTTACTTGGCAAGTGAACCACCTAATATAAACCCATATTAATCATCAAAAACAATGCAACTGAAGATTGAAAACTTGATTCAAAAGTGTTTAGCAAATCATAAGGGTGTTTTCCACACCTTCAAAATTAATTCCAAATCAAATATTGTGCATCATACTTACAGCTGTAATGGGGCAGAGGACGGAATGAACACTGGCTGCTGCTGCTGGTGACACAATAACAATAATTTTAAAGGTGTCGCTTGTTATTAATCTACCAACTCCAACTCGTCACTTCGTCGTGTACACAAGGTCGTTGAAAAATGACGGGAATTTGCACTAAACAAGAGTGAAAAGGAGCAACGATAAACCTTTGTTTACAATTTTTTTTTATAGAGTATGAACTGATCTAACTAATTTGGTAAGTGGTACTTACTAATACATAAGCATAATATACCTAACGATAAAATGCACTTTTTTTGTGTTGTTCGTATACAAACAACATCTTTTTAGTGTAGTGCATTAAAAAGAAGAAGCAAAGATCAAAGCTTCCTGCCAAATCCTTAAAGCTCTCTCATGCTCTCGGCATCAGATGGCTAACTCCTTTTTTATACTTTTTACAACTACATTTATATTCCCTCTATCTATATATCTACACTCTATCTATATCTATACATTTTTGTCTTGTGGATAATATTGAAAAGAAAATATATGCCTACAAGAGCAATAAGAGCGAGTGTCGGAGTGAGTGTGTATAAGAACCTACCTACCGGAGGAATATCCTAAACACGCCTTTCCTTATGTGTGCTTTTACAATGCATTCGATAATGTACGTTGCATAATAAGAGCAATCGCAGAGTATTGAAATGGGCATTGTAAGATATAGCGTAATTCAGTAGAGACAGATCCGTTGTTTCTGTACTTAACTTATGTTGTATGTACATAATCCAAAGACGACATTTACGACATATTACGAAATGCATTTCCTTTGTTCGTCATCACTCATGACATCATTTACAACAGATCAGATCGTAATCACAAGTTTTAGTTTGATAAACCAAGGACGAAGTTAGCTCATCTTTAAAATATGAGGTTGAAGATGAAAGATGAAGTAATAGTATTTCCTATTGCTTCATTGAAATGGAAGTAAATCCAATGTGCAAAATTGAATGTAAGGATTAATATAGTACAAATATTTTTCATGAATGTTTAAAGCACATCATTATTATTCATTGGTGTGATAAATTATTGAAGGACATTTCATCTATAACTTTATATTTATTGCAAAAAAGGGATGTAAAATATGTTGACGTTGACTGGTACAGAATATTGCAATATAATTGCAAATTGTATTTATACGTACATTAAAGAAAACGACAAATTTTATTCTTATATATTATTATTATGATGCTTAAGCTTCTATCACCTTTGCTTGCGTCATTAAGATTTGCCGAACAGTCAAGGGTATGAAAATGTTGGTAAGCTAGCTAATTTCCTGATGAAGGTCTCGTATCTATCTATACCTCTCAAGAAATTGTCTTCGTTTATGAATTCATTATCTTGATGAGCTGTATTGGGCGTGTTTGGAAATGGACAAATTCCGAACACGGGAATATCTACGCTTCGAACATAACGTCCGTCCGTGGCAGCACTGAGAACGTTTGGTGGACAAGTGAGGTTCCTGGGGAAATCCAAAAAAAAAGCAATCGTGTATGACGATGGATGATTTATTTGTTAAAAAAATGAAGTAAATAATGCTTATCACAGCTCTTACAGCTCACGACAAGAATCCTGGACTACTGTCCACCAAACGTTAGAATCGTCTGGAGTGGTTCTTCCAGCTTCCATAGATTTCAAAATGAAGTTTAATGTTACTTCATTGGGACTGGAGCCTAGGCGTGCCTCTTCTGTAATGTTCAGAAGCATGTTTTCAACATCTGTAAAATTCCAGTTTGGTGCTAGCCAAATCCTCATGTCAAAAGATGCCCATACTTCGTTAGGAATAATGTTGTCTCCTGTTCCACCCTGCAAGTTTTATCAACTTAAGTATGAGTCAGCGTTGGACATTTCATCATTACGTATCATGCTAGCAGTTTGATTATGAGTTTAGCAAGTTACCCCAAGTCTGACCAAGTTTAAAGAAGTTAATTGGTCAATGGTAACATTAGGAGTTTGAAGTTTTTGAAGTTCAGATTCTCGATAAGCCAACAGTTTGTCAATGACAACTTGGAGTCTCTGACCTGCAGTGTACTCAGGTAGGGTAGATGCGTGCGCAGCCGCCCCTCGAGCAGTTATGTTAAATTCTAGAATTGCAATAAAAATAACAAGACTTTGTTGCGTCTATTCAGGCCATATTGATTAAATTAAATGTCTATTTAATCAATATAATATGATGATTCCGTCAGAGTTTGACTTACGCCATATAGATTTCTCAGCAAATGTGATGTGCACTATGTTTTCACTATCAATTGGAAACCCTTCATCAATGCCTATTCCTACGTTGAGATTTTTAAATTCATCCGTTTTCACAAATGGTATCATGCCTCGTAATCCACCCAGTTCCTCATCTTTGAATCCAATGATAAGTTTAGTACGACAACCATCAAATGCTGATTTGCTTAAAATATCAACGTACAGTCTTTATATCGCATATATTTTCGTACCTGGCATCACTGACAAATGAATTGTTCGCAAGGGTTGAAACCCAGAAGCTTTTAGCCTACGAATTGCTTCAAGCTCAGCAATTGTTGCACTCTTCATGTCACTTGCTCCACGGCCAAAGATATTTCCCACGCCGTCTTTATACGCTTCAAAAGGATGGTACTCCCACTTTTCCTACATATTATGTTGTAAATACTACGTCATAACTATTGTGCAGCTTGTATTTGAGCATAGTATATTATATGCATTTGTGTTTTGTAAAAAAGTTATTATAAAATGGTGTGAATGTCAACTTACTGGTTCTACAGCTACAACATCCATATGCACAGTGCTTTGTGAGTTAAAAATTTCGGACATGGGGTACTAGCTCTTAGTAGAGATAAAATGACACAGAATGCAAAAAACCCCATGTCAAAATTCAAATGCTGGCCGGAGTTATGGGACTGTTTGTGGACGTAGTTTTAGGGTTGCGTGGGCGTTTATATTTTTAAAAAAAGTTGTTTAAAAAGAAGACAGTTAAGTTTTCAGTTCAATTTCTTGCATACAATAATTTGTTGACATGGATGGCACATAATAGAAAAAAAATTAGCCGCCTAACATGTTACCTGTATGAGAAATTTAATTTAATTGATTTTTCGAAATTAATTTTTTTAACGAATGTCCTGATACATATGCCTAAGTTAGTAGTCGTGGAGTGTACTTCAGAATGTCCTCTACAAGCCACAAAAAAAATCTTAGGCATAACCCCCAGGACATCCGAGATATCTTAAGTTGAAGATACACAGGTAAATTCCAATTAAGTATTACGCAATCGGTGAGCAGGGATGGCCAATTTGCCTACATAACAAATATTATATCAAATTAACTAAAGTTATACGACGTAAATTGACCAACGATGGTTCATACTAGTATACTATAGGGTAATATGTTTTTTCTCCACTGTCCAGTACTCAAAGTCCACTTTAATTTGATGTTAAATTTATTATGTAGGCAAATTGGCCATCCCTGCTCACCGATTGCGTAATACTTAATTGGAATTTACCTGTGTATCTTCAACTTAAGATATCTCGGATGTCCTGGGGGTTATGCCTAAGATTTTTTTTGTGGCTTGTAGAGGACATTCTGAAGTACACTCCACGACTACTACCTTAGGCATATGTATCAGGACATTCGTTAAAAAAATTAATTTCGAAAAATCAATTAAATTAAATTTCTCATACAGGTAACATGTTAGGCGGCTAATTTTTTTTCTATTATGTGCCATCCATGTCAACAAATTATTGTATGCAAGAAATTGAACTGAAAACTTAACTGTCTTCTTTTTAAACAACTTTTTTAAAAAATATAAACGCCCACGCAACCCTAAAACTACGTCCACAAACAGTCCCATAACTCCGGCCAGCATTTGAATTTTGACATGGGGTTTTTTGCATTCTGTGTCATTTTATCTCTGCTAAGAGCTAGTACCCCATGTCCGAAATTTTTAACTCACAAAGCACTGTGATATGTGAGTTCAGCAAAATTGACTTCAATGAAGGATCGCTTCCATCCCATGACATCCACAAAGCAAACCGATTGGGTTCGCCAAGGTCAAGAAGATTAAAATGCAATCCAAGCTCTTCTGCGTATTCTCGCAGCCATGGAATCACTTGTTCTATTAAAAAGTAAATGCTTGATTAAAAAATATCAGCAGATAGGATTTAGTTAAAAAGTTTAACTATTCCATACCATATCCGGAATCAGGATTTGGATGAGCAGATTCAAATCTCAAGTAAGTTCTCAACTTGGTCACCGCCGGATTTTCCTGAAAGTTGTATGGAAAGCCAAGGACTGAACTCGAGACCACAATGATTAAAATTAATAGAAACAATTGATTTGAAGCCATTTTATTGTTTTTAAATCTAATCAAAGAATAGGTAAAAGAGGTCTCAGGGTGAATGCGCAAAAGCTAAAATGCATGTATGTCATTTATGAGCTTGGAGTTAAATATCAATTCGATGTAATTTTTAAGGCATAATAATTGTTTTCAATCACACGATCTCCGATGAATCCTCTCTTCTCTTATCTATGCGTGTAATTGTTAAAACGTAGGATTATTTTAATCCAAGATTTCTGGGAGTTTAAATTAGTATTACTTACCTCCATCGCATTACTGATCTAATTTTTATCATTACATGCAGATGACAGAGAGATCAAGATAAGAATGGATTGGCCGTATTTAACTATACAGTTGCTCTTACAGTATAACTAATTTTGTAATTTTCCTCGGATTAATAATGCTTTAGTTCAGATTGTTTAGGATTGCAAATCAAAGAGATCCCCAAGGCCATATATATGTGTATATGTAACGGATAAATATTACAGTGATTGAAAGCGTCAATCATTCTATTTAACAATAAACATGAGGTTTAAGTATTGTTCCAACCTTCCGAAATAAGATGAAGTTGCAACTAAATTAATTGAAAAATTAATTGTATGTTTTTCACATTACCCCCATATCTAACTATGAAATCTAGTAAAAGTGAAACTAGTTTACCCATATGCTAGAGTTCAATTTAGCCTGGAGCTCCATGACCTTCACGTGAAAAATTCGTTTGGTATCCCCGCTTAATTATTGCGTCGACGAACAATGACTTTTGTTCTGCTAAATTTTAGGTTTTTGATTACTTTAAACAATGGCTTTAATTAATGATCATATTGATCATACAGATTTATTTGATCCACATCATACTGAAATACATATATTTACAAATACCCATCAATATTTACAAATGACTTTAACTACCGTGTCAATGTCAATGCAAGCTGACGAATAATCTTTAGTATTTTTTAACCTAAGCAAGAGTAGGACAAATAACAGAGTTTTCATTGAGAGCGATAACTTTGAACTTGTCCTTGAATTGAATAACAAGCAAATGTTGATTTTGATAGAACGAGCGTAACGTAACGCAAAGTTTTTGTGCTCCAAACTAAATGAAGGTCATCATAAATTGTTTTTACTGCATACATTTGTATTGCATGTTGCAGTTGCATCATGTATGCATATCATGTTCAGTCATGACATGCACATATCTGATACGAACCACAATTGTTTTCTGAACTTTCTCCTGTGTCCAGCAGCTCATCAACGATGATTTGTAATATTGAGTTGATAAAAAACATTTATAAAAATCTCATAAACTGAACTTTTATGCTATGCTTTCAACATTCCATTGCTCATACATGTTAAATGTATGCGATCGTTGCATTATAGCAAATTTGAAGTAATTACTTGACACATGCATGTGCAATTGGCTGATCAGCAAGCAAAGAACATAATATATACCTTTTTTATAAAGGTTCTTTGTTAAAAAGTCATATATATTTTGGGTTATATTCGGTCTACCGGTGAATACAGTCATAACACGAAAACCTGTAAAAATCATCATTACAATGTTACGTATTATGCAATAGCTTTTGTGTTTTGAAAATCTGAGAGACACTACTTATAATTGCATTCATGGCCTTCATGGGATATGATGTATGGATAAGTGTATATGCACAGTCATTTCAACAAATATCCATGTTACGGACTCTCCTGTTCCACCCTGCAAGTTTTATCAACTTAAGTATGAGTCAGCGTTGGACATTTCATCATTACGTATCATGCTAGCAGTTTGATTATGAGTTTAGCAAGTTACCCCAAGTCTGACCAAGTTTAAAGAAGTTAATTGGTCAATGGTAACATTAGGAGTTTGAAGTTTTTGAAGTTCAGATTCTCGATAAGCCAACAGTTTGTCAATGACAACTTGGAGTCTCTGACCTGCAGTGTACTCAGGTAGGGTAGATGCGTGCGCAGCCGCCCCTCGAGCAGTTATGTTAAATTCTAGAATTGCAATAAAAATAACAAGACTTTGTTGCGTCTATTCAGGCCATATTGATTAAATTAAATGTCTATTTAATCAATATAATATGATGATTCCGTCAGAGTTTGACTTACGCCATATAGATTTCTCAGCAAATGTGATGTGCACTATGTTTTCATTATCAATTGGAAACCCTTCATCAATGCCTATTCCTACGTTGAGATTTTTAAATTCATCCGTTTTCACAAATGGTATCATGCCTCGTAATCCACCCAGTTCCTCATCTTTGAATCCAATGATAAGTTTAGTACGACAACCATCAAATGCTGATTTGCTTAAAATATCAACGTACAGTCTTTATATCGCATATATTTTCGTACCTGGCATCACTGACAAATGAATTGTTCGCAAGGGTTGAAACCCAGAAGCTTTTAGCCTACGAATTGCTTCAAGCTCAGCAATTGTTGCACTCTTCATGTCACTTGCTCCACGGCCAAAGATATTTCCCACGCCGTCTTTATACGCTTCAAAAGGATGGTACTCCCACTTTTCCTACATATTATGTTGTAAATACTACGTCATAACTATTGTGCAGCTTGTATTTGAGCATAGTATATTATATGCATTTGTGTTTTGTAAAAAAGTTATTATAAAATGGTGTGAATGTCAACTTACTGGTTCTACAGCTACAACATCCATATGTGAGTTCAGCAAAATTGACTTCAATGAAGGATCGCTTCCATCCCATGACATCCACAAAGCAAACCGATTGGGTTCGCCAAGGTCAAGAAGATTAAAATGCAATCCAAGCTCTTCTGCGTATTCTCGCAGCCATGGAATCACTTGTTCTATTAAAAAGTAAATGCTTGATTAAAAAATATCAGCAGATAGGATTTAGTTAAAAAGTTTAACTATTCCATACCATATCCGGAATCAGGATTTGGATGAGCAGATTCAAATCTCAAGTAAGTTCTCAACTTGGTCACCGCCGGATTTTCCTGAAAGTTGTATGGAAAGCCAAGGACTGAACTCGAGACCACAATGATTAAAATTAATAGAAACAATTGATTTGAAGCCATTTTATTGTTTTTAAATCTAATCAAAGAATAGGTAAAAGAGGTCTCAGGGTGAATGCGCAAAAGCTAAAATGCATGTATGTCATTTATGAGCTTGGAGTTAAATATCAATTCGATGTAATTTTTAAGGCATAATAATTGTTTTCAATCACACGATCTCCGATGAATCCTCTCTTCTCTTATCTATGCGTGTAATTGTTAAAACGTAGGATTATTTTAATCCAAGATTTCTGGGAGTTTAAATTAGTATTACTTACCTCCATCGCATTACTGATCTAATTTTTATCATTACATGCAGATGACAGAGAGATCAAGATAAGAATGGATTGGCCGTATTTAACTATACAGTTGCTCTTACAGTATAACTAATTTTGTAATTTTCCTCGGATTAATAATGCTTTAGTTCAGATTGTTTAGGATTGCAAATCAAAGAGATCCCCAAGGCCATATATATGTGTATATGTAACGGATAAATATTACAGTGATTGAAAGCGTCAATCATTCTATTTAACAATAAACATGAGGTTTAAGTATTGTTCCAACCTTCCGAAATAAGATGAAGTTGCAACTAAATTAATTGAAAAATTAATTGTATGTTTTTCACATTACCCCCATATCTAACTATGAAATCTAGTAAAAGTGAAACTAGTTTACCCATATGCTAGAGTTCAATTTAGCCTGGAGCTCCATGACCTTCACGTGAAAAATTCGTTTGGTATCCCCGCTTAATTATTGCGTCGACGAACAATGACTTTTGTTCTGCTAAATTTTAGGTTTTTGATTACTTTAAACAATGGCTTTAATTAATGATCATATTGATCATACAGATTTATTTGATCCACATCATACTGAAATACATATATTTACAAATACCCATCAATATTTACAAATGACTTTAACTACCGTGTCAATGTCAATGCAAGCTGACGAATAATCTTTAGTATTTTTTAACCTAAGCAAGAGTAGGACAAATAACAGAGTTTTCATTGAGAGCGATAACTTTGAACTTGTCCTTGAATTGAATAACAAGCAAATGTTGATTTTGATAGAACGAGCGTAACGTAACGCAAAGTTTTTGTGCTCCAAACTAAATGAAGGTCATCATAAATTGTTTTTACTGCATACATTTGTATTGCATGTTGCAGTTGCATCATGTATGCATATCATGTTCAGTCATGACATGCACATATCTGATACGAACCACAATTGTTTTCTGAACTTTCTCCTGTGTCCAGCAGCTCATCAACGATGATTTGTAATATTGAGTTGATAAAAAACATTTATAAAAATCTCATAAACTGAACTTTTATGCTATGCTTTCAACATTCCATTGCTCATACATGTTAAATGTATGCGATCGTTGCATTATAGCAAATTTGAAGTAATTACTTGACACATGCATGTGCAATTGGCTGATCAGCAAGCAAAGAACATAATATATACCTTTTTTATAAAGGTTCTTTGTTAAAAAGTCATATATATTTTGGGTTATATTCGGTCTACCGGTGAATACAGTCATAACACGAAAACCTGTAAAAATCATCATTACAATGTTACGTATTATGCAATAGCTTTTGTGTTTTGAAAATCTGAGAGACACTACTTATAATTGCATTCATGGCCTTCATGGGATATGATGTATGGATAAGTGTATATGCACAGTCATTTCAACAAATATCCATGTTACGGACTCTCCTGCCGAAGATTACCATCATGCCATTATTGTCACAATTAAAAATGTTAAAGTAGTAACTTATTTTCCTTCTTCGAAGATTAAATAAATATATTTCACTGCTGTTCAAAAAACTTTTTAGAGTTGTTGTAGGTTCCTCAAAAATGCCTCTCGTCATTTCATTTTCTGAAGTTTTTACTGCTTTCACAGTTCTCGTTTTGGCATTGCTGTACTTTAGAAATAAAAAGAATCCAAGATATCCGCCAGGTATAAAATATTTTTACGTATTCAAAAGCTAACGGTCCATGAAATCCTGCATGATCCTTTCATAATTAATTAAAACAAACTTACAGGACCAAGAGCTTTGCCATTCGTTGGAAACTTACTCCAGTTAGGAAGTCATCCTCAACAAACATTATCCAAGTGGGCGAAGGAATATGGACCAATTTACAGCATCAAAATGGGAACCGATGAGTACTTTATCAATTAACTAATGATTCATTAGAAATGATTATATCATGCAAAGGAAGGAACAGCACAATAGCAAAACCAATTTTTCTTTGAATTGTCATTTTTTACAGCACAATCATTATAAATGATCATAAATTACTGAGGGAACTCTTTGCTGAGAATAGTTCAAGTGGAAGAAGTCAAAACCCCATTTTTGTTTCGTTTTCTGGTGGAAATTATGGTTAGTTTCAAAATACAAATGTTATTCAGCGTACAACAATTATTTGTCATGTTATTTATTCATTTTAAGGTGTGGTAAACACGGAAGGAGCGCATTGGGAAGTCCAGCGACGATTTACCTTAAGAAAGTTGAGAGATTTTGGTTTCGCAAAGTCATCAATGGAAGGTGTCATTTTAGAAGAGGCTAACAGCATGATTCGCTACTTGGAAAGGAATCGTGGGGCTCCAGTCGAAGGACGTCGATTGTTTAATGGTGTTGTTGTCAATGCTTTATGGAAAATGGTTACAGGCGAAAGAAATGATTGGGATGCTGAGCCACTACCACCAATTATGGAAAAAATGGAAGAGCTTGTTCAGTACGCTTAAGCAATTTGTAACAAGGTAATCTCTTGTATTACCTTATACAGCCTTATTTTTAAAATGATATCATTCCAGAGCCCTCAATTACGCCAATTCGTCCGGACTGGTTTTTGCACCTTCATTGCGTCACATTGCTCCAGGCTTTTTCGGATGGACGAGATGGATCAAAAGCGTTATGAATGTGGCACAGCTTACTAATGCTGCAATTGAAAACCACTCTTCCAAACTTAACCCGGATTACCCTGAGTAAGTCTTCAAAAACATTAAGGTACGTATTTGTACCATGTCATAAGCGAGAATTAATAAGACGTGTTTTAAATGGGATTTGAACCATCCAGAGATTTAATTGATAATTACCTGATTGAAATGAAAAATACAAGCGACCCCAACTCAAGTTTCTATAAGGAAATGGGAGGTTATTAAAAAATCAAAATGTAACATCAACAGACTACATATATAATCTGATAGTGATGATTATATTTCTGATTTGTTCTCGTAGAAAATAACCTTAAGGCACTCATAATGGACTTGTTTGCGGGTTTGTATTTTTGAAAATCTTGCTAGTGTAAAAAATACTAAATACATATATTCCCAATGATAAAAATTTAAATAATATTGCGATTCTCTGATTCTGTTAAACCATAGCTGGATCCGAAACAACGTAAGTCTGAAATACATACTATCCTAATCATTTATTGTAGTATTTAATACATTTTTTACCATATCCAATAGATCCCACACATGTTCGTGGGCACTTTTATTTTTGAGCTATCATCAACAAGTTCAAAAGAAAATGCAAGAAGAGCTTGATAGTATCGTTGGTACTAGTCGACAACCTTCCCTCTCTGACAGACCAGAGTATACACTTTCACTTTTTACATTTTAATGTTTTTTAACATACATTTTCAGTTTCTATAACCTTAAAATTAATCTACTTTCAGTTTACCGTACACAGAAGCTGTAATAATGGAGGTTCTCAGATTATCCAACGTGCTTCCCAATGGGCTTATGCATAGGATGTTGAATGACTTTGTCTTTCATGGCTATTTCTTCCCGAAAGGGGTGACAGTCGTAGCAAACCTATACAGGATGCTTCGTGATCCAGAAATATGGGTAGATGCCGATAGCTTCATCCCGGAAAGATTTCTATCGGAAGATGGGAAGAAAGTATTAAAACCCGATGCATTCGTAGCGTTCTCTGTAGGAAAACGTGTATGTCTTGGGGAATCCTTGGCAAGAGACACATTATTCCTAATCCTTTCATGTATTTTTCAAAAATATACAATTCTTTCGAATCCAGAACAACTAAAACCGGATTTCGAACCGCCGCCTGGCTTTCTTCATGAAACCAAGCATTTTAAGTTTCTTGTAAAACCAAGAGTCGGGATAAATTAAGAAATTCACAGTTTATCTTAATCCCGAGGCCCTCATCCTTAATTCTATAAAATTATGAAGTTAAGAATAATTTTTGACGTCTAGTTTATTAGGTTCGGTTGTATGGAAATATTAAAGATTAAAAAATAAACTATTAACATAGTGTTTGTCTAAAGACAGAAGTGTTGAACTTGAGCTTTTTTTTATTCAGATGCAGATGCAGGCTATCGTATAATCAAACAATAAAAGCGAACGATTATGCCTGTATAATATAGATAATTTATATGACTATAGTAATCAAGCATCATGCACCGCACCATGAATCTGTTGATCATCACAATCATAACTAACACTTGCATCTGTATAGATCGAAGCAGACATATACTAAAAATACACATATATATGGACATAAATCATGGTTTTCCTAGATGTTTGGTTATCACATCACCAAGTTCAAAGTAAAGTACGCTTTAAAAAGTGTGTGCACAATGCAATAACGTATTTCCTCAATTTAAGTTTCAAGTAAACATGTTTACTTAAATATGCATGTGTATGATATGGATGCAGTGAGTTTGACTTGATGGTTGTGTGTTTGGAGCTTTTTTATCCATCGGCACTGTGCATATATACATATTGAAGTAAAATAGGGTTCTGTGTCAATACTGTAAATGATAAAAACTAAAGTTAAAATTTAATTTTCATGAGTAGCTTATTACCAGAGCAGAAAGCAAAATCTTTTCTGCTAAGAAGAAAAACATTGGAATTGAAGAAAACAAAATGATTGATATTTCAATAGTACTAGCAGTGGTGATCGTTGTGCTCTGCATAGTGTTGAATCAAACACTTATGAGAAAATGGAGAAAATATCCACCAGGTTTGTCTTTTCGTTTCGGCTTTAATAAAATAATCAAAACTAATTTGGGTTATAAAAAATAAATTTTATATCTTGTTAGGGCCAATTGGGATTCCTATTATTGGTAATCTGCATCAACTCGCGAGTTTCAAAGAGCCATCAGATGCGATAGAACAATGGAAAAATACGTATGGGGATATTGTTGGGGCTCATTTTGGTCAATACAGGTGAATAATATTTTCGTTTAGTCTATCGAATTTGGAGATGTCATAAAAGTTCCCCAATTGGCTAATGGCAATATGATAATGATATTTTAAAGGGTTGTGATTCTTAATGGTTATGAAACTATCAAGGAAGCCTTTTCAATGCGTGAGTTTTCTGGAAGACCTCTTCTTAAGCCCTTCCATGCTATTGCTGGCGGCGAGAAGAGAGGTATAGGTTACTGATTGTTAAAAAAATATTTTCTAAATTAAAATTGAATCAATGTATTTCAGAGTTTTGATTATGTGCTTAGGGCTCCTACTATCCGAGGGCCAAGCATGGACAGAGCAGAGGCGATTTGCATTAAAAAATCTCCGAGATTTTGGTTTCGGCAAGAAATCCATGGAATCTTTAATACATGAAGATATAGAAGATTTAATTAATCACTTTAAAGAACTAGAAGGGAAACCATTTACACCCCATGGAAAGTTTAGTACTGCTGTCGTAAAATCCCTTTGGAACATTATTGCTGGAGAAAGGTTTGCTTATGGAGATCCCAAGTTTCAAAGTGTTTTGGATTCAATTAGTAGGTAATTTATTCGTGTTAAAGCTAAGGTTGTTTGTATTTATTAATAATCATATACTGTAATCTTTACAAACATTCGTTTTGTAGCATTACTTCTTCAACGGCCGTCTTTGGGCCCGTTTTCTTCCTACCTTGGCTTGCTGATTTGCTGCCTGGAATCACTGGATGGAATAATTTCAGAAAAACAGTGGAAAGTGCAAAATCCTTGATCAGAGAGTATATAACAAAGCATCAAAAGTCTTTTCAACCTGATAACCTCAGAGACTTTATAGATGTGTATTTGAAGGAAATAGATGGAACCACCGATCCAAATTCTTCTTTTTATAAATCTACAGGAGGCATGTCCTTTATTTTTACAGTTTATTTCTAAGATAAATATCTACTTTTACTTTACACTAATAAAGAAAATGTTTTTTTTACATTTCGTTAATAGAGAAGCAAATGCTTGTTGGCACGCTCAATTTGTTTGCTGCTGGAAGGTAATATGGTAAATATTGAATATTAAATGAAATGTACACAATAATTACGTACATTTTTTCAACTTCATTTTATGCGCAGCGAGACTACTTCAAGTACTATCATCTGGACGTTGCTCTATTTAATCAACAATCCTAGAGTTCAAGAAAAACTATACCAAGAAATAAAGTCTGTTATAGGTGTATCCCGATTACCATCATTGGAAGACCGTGATTTGTGAGAAAATTTTACAATCACCACCATTTTAATTTACCTAGCAAAATATTAACTTGTTCATTTTTTAAATTTGCTTTACCATAGGTGCCCGTACACTCATGCAGTGATGGAGGAAGTGCTTCGAATTTCGTCGTTAGTTCCACTATCAATATTGCATAGCACAATGGAGACCATTACATTCAGAGGCTACTGTCTTCCAAAAGATACCCTCGTGATGGCCAACTTGTATGGTGTTCA
The DNA here is from genome assembly GCA_964034955.1 of Orchesella flavescens. Taxonomy (NCBI): domain Eukaryota; kingdom Metazoa; phylum Arthropoda; class Collembola; order Entomobryomorpha; family Orchesellidae; genus Orchesella; species Orchesella flavescens. The sequence continues at coordinate 21,012,237 of OZ035957.1, read as the reverse complement.
TATGGACAAGGAAATTTGGGGAGACCCAGAGTCCTTTCGTCCCGAACGTTTTCTAAATGATGACGACGGCCGCATCAAGAAAGACGCCGGTCCTGTCATGGCATTTTCAGTTGGGAAACGGGCTTGCCTTGGGGAAACTCTTGCTCGCAACAACTTTTTTCTCTACCTCACTAGTTTGATTCAAAAGTTTGAGTTTAAGTGTGGAGATGCTAAAGAGAAGGCAGAGATCAAGACAACTCCTGGATTACTTCGCACTCCAGTTGAATTCTCTGTTATCATTAAAGAACGAGATACAAATTAAAAATGAATATATGCCATGAAAAATCAGGATTCAGCTTGAATTTTATTGAAGCATAAAAATATAATAAAATTAATTACTATAACTTATTCATTCTTAAGACTGATTGTGTGCAATTCATTTCATATTACATTTTTTTTATTTCCGCATTTATATCTATAACAGTAGATTATATATATTTTTTTATAACGAACGAACGAAAGTAAGTTTTTTAAATGAATGATTTGTATGGACAAATTGCTTTATAATTTCTTATAAACTGGAGTGGAGAATACGTTTACACTGATATCAATTGTCAAGTGTAAGGTAGAATATGAATGTTTATAATTATGATGATACATGCCTGTGTTGCTTATGATGACAAGACGAAATGGCACACATGACCTTGACGAAATTGAATAAGCCAAGTCCACGATACGATGGTTTGCGTGAGGTATTCTCTATATTTTTCATATTACATAACTTCATAAAACATATTGTAAGCATCTGTTTTTTGCTTCACTTGGCTTGATGTAATTCTGCCTTTAGCTATTGCTGGTGCTAATTATAAGTTGAGTTATACACATGTGGTAAAGCTTACAATGTTTCAAGTAGACGCTTGTGACTTGTGATAAACCAAATAATGTTTGTGTCGTGTCTGCACTTTTGCAATATTCAATTGCATGGATTAAACTGCTATGCTACTATTACTATACTATGTATATGGCTTTTAACCACTGCTTTTAACTTAAATTCTGGAGCACACATTGTTTTTTTGTCAACGAAGATGATCAGAAGAGTGACCATTCATAACCAAAGTAAACATTTGTATGTATTGCAAAATGACTTGACTACCGTCTAGCACCGGTGAGTATGGTTGGTGTTTACGTGAGCAAAATACTTCACAAAAAATTTATTCAGTGCGAAGTCAAAAACAGTAATGAATTATTGCATAATTCGTACATCAGTTAAGCACTATATACTTTTGCTTAAGTGAGAGTGAAACACAAGGTAACAAAACACCACACATATCTAACACTGGTTGGGACTTGTGATCATACTATGCCTCTTGCCAGATGAATATCCATCGTTGTTTTCCCAGCGTCGTCAAATTGCCAGGACATCTGTGAGCGGTACTGAAACTGTTTACTAAAGAAGCTTACTGTGTTGGTGATCATACGTTTTGCAAGGTGGACGACAGAAAAACAAACAAAATGCAAAGCAGAGTTGCGCAGTGTTTTTTGGATCACCGGGGTCTACGAGGCACATCTTAGCTAAAATGTTAGAATTGACTGAAAATTGGTACCCCTGTACTATATAGCTCACCGATGCATGGAAAAATACAATTTTTGATTTCACCGTTATTAGTAACGGTTATCAGCTGATTGAAAATCAAAATTGTTAGAATTGACTGAAAATTGGTACACCTATACTCAGAGATTGGTAACTTTTTTGAAGAGTTACAGTTACAAGTTAAGTTACAGTTAAGTTACATAACTGTAACTGTAACTTGTAACTTATCGAGTATCCAAATGTAACTTGTAACTGTAACTTGTAACTGAGCTTGTTACTGAATGTAACTGTAACTGTAACTTGTAAATGCATTTTGTAACTAAATGTAACTGTAACTTGTAACTGAGCTTGTAACAAAATGTAACTGTAACTTAACTTGTAACTGAAACCTTCCAGTTACCAATCTCTGCCTGTACTATATAGCTCACTGATACATGAAAAAATACAATTTTTGATTTTCAATCAGCTGGTAACCGTTACTAATAACGACAAAATCAAAAATTGTATTTTTCCATGTATCAGTGAGCTATATAGTACAGGTGTACCAATTTTCAGTCAATTCTAACAATTTTGGTTTTCAATCAGTGGCGGAAAAGTAGGCGGTGCAGGCGGTGCGCCGCACCCGGGCCCCGGGGCCTTCGATAGTCAGAGGGGCCCCAAGGTCTAGGACCAAAAGCTGACCACGTTCATCAGAAAAGGAAAATTTTATCCAATGGCGCAGTTACATTTTCCCATAACTGATAAATCTGTCATTTTATGTAGTCAGAGCCATTGAGTAGAGCATAAGACGGAACCGCTCCTGTCTGCTATCAATATTTACCCTGCTTTCTTAGCTGTGGAGAACGCTTACTGTTAATGTGCTTAGTAATTGCTTGATTCGACAAAGAAAAATTTAGAAATTTTCTAATAAAAAGACGAGAAAGACTAACGACGTCTTCAAGAAAATATTTAAGTGGCTGTGAAAAAGCGAAAGGATTGTAAAGAGCAATGGACTACGGCTGCAAAAATTTCTAAACCACAATTTTTTTTAAATTGTTCCCAGAAAGGACAATGTCCACTCAAAAACTACTCTATTACAGCCAATTAGCTCAGATGACGATATATCTTTAAATGGTAGAGTTGATCAGGTAATATTTTGTAGGATTTATGTTATAAGATAATGTAAGTAACGGTAATGTAATTTTCAGAATCTTTATGATGTCCTTCATATCGGGTTGGTTGTTTTTTTTGTGTTGAGTTTGTGTTTAAATATTTTTCTAACTAAACTGTTTTACTCTTATGCATTAGGCTTGACTAAGTTTTACTTTTGTATATGCCGTTGCATTGGTTGTAATTAAATAAGAGAAAAACAAAATTCTGAACTCATGCTACATTGTTTCTTGCTGCTTACATAAGCCGCTTCCTGTTTCTTCCTTCGAATTAAATACACTTGAAAATATTTAGTTCTCAGATAAGCACTATGAATATTTAGGGGCCCCACGGTTCATCTTGCACCCGGGCCCCTGAGCCTCTAGTTTCGCCACTGTTTTCAATCAGCTGATAACCGTTACTAATAACGGTGAAATCAAAAATTGTATTTTTCCATGCATCAGTGAGCTATATAGTACAGGGGTACCAATTTTCAGTCAATTCTAACATTTTAGCTAAGATGTGCCCCGTAGACTCCGGTGATCCAAAAAACACTGCGCAACTCTGCTTTGCATTTTGTTTGTTTTTCTGTCGTCCACCTTGCAAAACGTATGATCACCAACACAGTAAGCTTCTTTAGTAAACAGTTTCAGTACCGCTCACAGATGTCCTGGCAATTTGACGACGCTGGGAAAACAACGATGGATATTCATCTGGCAAGAGGCATAGTATGCTTGTGATGCGCTAATTTGCTCCAAGTGAAAATTTGATTCTGAAGTTTGGGTTGCAGAAAAGGCAAAGAAAATGGATTTCTTTCAAATCACACTAGCATTCATCCTACTATTGGCTTCAATTTTGCACTTTAGTATTGGAAAGAAAAGTAACTTGCCTCCAGGTATAGTACCTTTGTTTTTATACAATGGAATCCTTATACATGCTGGTTAAAATATTGCATTTAACATTACGTTTGTGAAGTTAAATTTTGTAATATAACAATTAATAGGTCCCACAATTTTTCACATTTTATGGGATATCCGCTTATTGGTCACCAAGCCCCATGTTGCGTTCTCCAAGTGGGCGAAAATGTACGGACCAATTTACAGACTCAGGACTGGAAAACGGATGTAAAGAACTGCATAAAATGAATTCAAAATAACTTAATTTTACACACTATCAAAAGTAAACGAGACAATTGCATTGTTATGTTATAGGACGATAGTAATCACTGATGCAAAACTTGCCAAGGAGCTGTTCAGTGATATCGCGTCAATTGGGAGAAACTACAGCCCAATCATTCATCAATTTTCAAACGGAGCTCACGGTACGGTAATTCCCTTGTTTTATTTTCAAGTTGGTGAAAATGATGATATTGAATGTTATTTTATTTCCGAAAGGTTTAATAAATGCCGAGATCGTAGGTTTACTCTCAGAACATTGAGAGATTTTGGATTTTCCAAGACTTCCATGGAGGGAATGATTTTGGATGAGGTTAAAGCAATGCTCGAATGGTTTAGAAACAGTCAAGAGACACCAATTTCTGGAAATAGAATTTTCAATGCTGCAGTTGTCAACTCTTTGTGGCATATTGTTGCTGGTGAGAGATTCGAGTGGGAAAGCGGCAAGGATAGTCAGGTATTTCAAGCTGCAGATGATTTCTTCAAGTAATTATGCATTAAATTTTTCCACTGTCTATAAATACTCTTGCATAATAATGGCATATAAAATAAGGTTTTGATGACGCATGTTTACTTCATTAGTTCTTTACTACGGGTTTCCACCAATGGTCTTATATTTGCACCCTTTATGAGATTCATCGCACCAGACTTGCTTGGGTGGACTTGCTTCAAGAAATCTATTGTAAATCTCAGTCACGTATTTGAAAACACAATAAAAAAGCATGAGGTAGAATTGAGAACCACAAATCCCAGGTATGTATGTAGTGCCGTGCGCGTACACACAACCATGACCATGATAATTTAACAATGCAATGCAGCCATTTCACCGTAAAAACTTAATGATATATATTATATAGAGACTACATTGATTATGCGCTGAAAGAAATTGAAGATACGAAGGATCCTAAATCTAGTTTCTTTGAGGAAGCTGGTCGTAAGTGAAGAAATAAACTGTAATCAGTGATTATTGATCAAAAACTAAATCTCTGATACATTTACGAAATATACAATGGTTTGATGCTTGCATTTCAGGGACAAATCTATCTTCAGGCATTTTTGACTTATTTCAGGCAGGTATATATTCATTTCATTACACACTTAATAGAAATTCTTAAACTATTCTCTATACCTATATATATATGTATGTACATATTTAATTCTCAATCGGAATTATGTAGGTTCTGAAACAACGTGAGTACCAACAAGAATAATATTGCTAAAATAAATGATGACAATCGGAGATTGGACTGTTGATGTGTTACATGTCTTGTCTAATTCATAATTGGTGAATGAAATAATATTTTTTTCAGTGCGAATACATTATCATGGTCACTCTTGTATCTGAGTCATCATTCAGAGGCTCAAGCGAAACTTTACGCAGAAATCGATGCAGTGGTTGGATCGTCGCGTCTTCCCTCATTATCAGAGAGGGCGAGGTAGGTCAGAGACAGTTGGACACAAACCAAAAGACATCAGACAAAGATTTGCATGAAGGATATATTATTTCATTATTATTTTCTTGTAGAATGCCTTACACAGAAGCAGTCATAGCAGAAACTTTGCGTTTATCAAATGTAGTTCCATTGGGTGTACCGCATCGTATGACTTGTGAAAAATCATTTCATGGATATGTGCTACCCAAAGAGAGCTGCGTATTTTCTAACCTGTATGGAATCCTGCATGATCCACTGTGGGGAGATCCTTTTAATTTCCGACCAGAGAGATTCCTTAATCAAGATGGAACTCAATGCATTCGACATGAGTCCTTTATCCCATTTTCAATTGGAAAGCGACAATGCATCGGTGAATCGTTAGTGAAAGACACTCTATTTCTTTTTTTGACTAGCATCTTTCAACAATTTCAGGTACTTCCAGAACAAAACAACAAAAGTATAGATTTTGAAGCTGAAAATTGGTTTTTTCTTGTTCCTAAACCATTCAAAGTTGTTATGAAGTCTAGAAAGTTCTAGAGCTTGAAGTTTTGCTTAATGAAATAAAGTTTCTTCATAATTATATATATACTTTGTTTTATTGGACATGCAGCTTATTACCCCACATGAAATCCTACTGCTATACCTTATCAGGCAGCAATCACTAATTCTTTGTACCATGAAAGTCTTATGGAATATTTCCGGCTGAAGGAATCTTTTCATGAACCGGTCCTAATGTATGGAATCAATGTGGTAATCAATCGGTCACACAACGTTTCCTCCAAACTACAAGCTAAAGTTCTGCTTTAAAGAGATGTGAAAACCAGCGAGTGTTAACATTTATCAACTTACTTTGTTGCTGCTGCTTTGTGGACGGTCAGTTGATACGTTGGTTTTCCTCTTTTGAATCATTTTTTGTTGTTGCAAAAATACAATTCTTTCAACTTTACATAACTGATGCTCATAGCTCAATGTTTATAATAATTGAAAAGTGAACGTACCTAGTACCTACCTGCTATATCCGATTCTTTTTCAAGGGTTTTGCCACTTATAAATAATGAATGATTATTATCTTTAAAAATGGGATGAATGGAACCCGTTCACCACCTCTTTCCTAATAAAATGCTTCGATTTGTGTTTTATTTCTGTGTATAAGATTTTTTAGTTGCGTTTGGTTGAACATGAACACCACATCGTAATGCTGATTTGGCACCGGTTTTTAGACAAAATGAAGGATACTCTCATCATTGATGATAAAGTCTTGCTCTTTTTTTGGGAATGTCAATCTGCTTAGCGAAATTATATACCTACGCACACATCAAACTACGCATGGTATAACGCAAGCTTATAAGTTATAACCCAATACCATTTCTAAAGGGAAAAAATTATCAACTACATATAGCATCTCCGCTAGGCGTGTTTAGCAATATTGAGCAAATACATAATATATGAATTATCAGTGGCTTTCAGGCCTTATTTATTTGGCTCAATCTAACTAAATATTGAAAGGGGTGAGTAAACACTATGTATGGACCGACATATGTAAGTTTGAAGTTGCATATAAGGAATTAATAAAATGCTTTAATATCTTTTATGGCTCTGGATCCGGAGGCAATGATTCTGTTATTTGTTATATCTAGCGTTCTGAACCGTCTTTATTATTATAACACATTATTATATAGCAACATTTCTATAATCTAAATTTTCTTTAATGACTAAAGCAAAGCAAACCGAGTACAAACCAAAGAAATTCTTTCATGATGCTTTTACTTTTTGGCCTAAACTTTGTTGCGATACTGTCTACTGCTTCTCAGTCGTATCCCATACATTGTAAAACAACTAAAACAAGGGAAACGAACTAAATTTGACGAATGGATAACCCCATGTAATTTTGATATTCCTTCCACTCGACTGTCTGTCAAAACTCAAACCCATTTTTATTCATTGTTGAAATGAAATAAAAGTACAGGCTACGCGAATACATTCTACTTGCTAGCTTCAGTCGTTTCACGTTAGGGGAAACTGAAACATTTGAGAATTTGTCAGTACAAGCAAACTACAGGACAATTATTTTTTACTGTCAACATGCCGAGGCAGATTCCAACTATTATTAAAGTGGATCTTTCAAGAAGTCCACGAGAAAACCCTTCTTTGCATAATCGACATCACCCTGACATTCCACCAATTGTAGCTGTCAAGCAGGGGGAGACTTTCAAGGTGGAATGCGTCGAGTGGACAGGTTAGAAAATAAATAAATAAATATCGCCAGCACCAATTAACTTCAAATCCCAGTTTATTAGCAAGAAATGTTTTGACTTTCAGGTGGTCAAATAGAAAACAATGATTCGGCGGAGGATATATTAAACGTGGATTTGTCTCAAGCCCATTATCTGTCTGGGCCTATTCGTGTTGAGGGAGCTGAACCTGGTGACTACCTGGAAGTTGAGATTTTAGAGATTCAAGCTTATCCTGGAAGTGAGTGGGGCTACACTGCTATTTTTGACGTGAGAAATGGAGGAGGGTTTCTCTATGATATCTTCCCCAGGGCCCATAAGGCGATATGGGATTTCGATGGGATCTATTGTACCTCTAGACATATACCGGGTGTAAAGTTTGCAGGTAAATCAAATTAGCATGTTAAACCTTAATTTATTGATGTTCAACCGCTCACGGCTCACGCATTCATACCTAACTCTACAGGGATGATTCATCCTGGGATTGTAGCAACTCAACCTACGATGTCTTTGCTCAAACAATGGAATAAACGTGAGGCTGATCTTGTCAGCAAGGACCCAAATAGGCAAGGATGCCAATTTAAACATTTTCAAAATAATAATTAAAATACAAAATAATTCTGAACGTTCAAAATAAATGGTAGATTACAATACTTTTTGGACGGAGACATACATTTTATGCTATGCAAACTCTCGGGAAAAACATAAAAATAAACATTTTAATTGAACATGATTAGGAATAAAATTCTGTGTTACAGCGGTTGATGTCTTTTTACTTTGTTCATGATTAAATTTATTTTTTAACTAAACGTAGTTTAAACAATCTCATTTTTGCAGGGTTCCTCCATTGGCTTATCTTCCACATCCGGAGACAGCCCACATGGGAAGCTTAAAAGGTTTCTTTTTAAAAATTGACTTTAAATTTCGTAATCCCCATATAAAATGTGGAGACAATAAAATTATTCTTTTAATGCTGAAATTATGTCAGCCTAACAACATTGGTATAAAGTGCTGATAGTTTATTAATAAATTATAAAAGGGGCAAAAGCAATGGCTGCAGCTAAGGAGGCAGCAAGGACAATTCCACCTCGTGAACACGGAGGAAACATGGACGTTAAAAATTTGTCACGAGGCTCGAAAGTATGGCTTCCGGTTTATGTTCCAGGGGCTAACTTCTCCATTGGAGATTTGCACTTTTCTATGGGGGATGGTGAACTTGTAGTAAGTAAATTGAAATTGACATTGCACTACTTAAAAACACATAAGATATTACTAAAAAATACAGCTTTTGAGTCTTTGTCCATTTCGTTCATGGTGGTTACATGCACTACTCAGTGAGGGGCGTACCTTTCAACTTTTATATTTGGTTTTGCCGTTTACAAAAGATTTACTATAACATGACATAAGTAACATGTTTTGTGTATAATATTCTAGTTCTGTGGTGCGATTGAAATGAACGGAATCATTACTCTCAGAACCAAAGTAATTAAAAATGGCGTGTCTCTACATGGAAATCAGAGGAATCCAATGTGCATGCCAGGACCTGTGGAGCCCCGTTTTAGTAAATGGCTGACATTTGAAGGAATCAATGTGGATGACAATGGCATTCAGTTTCATCTAGATGCTAGCCTTTCATTTAGACAGGCTTGTCTCAATGCTATACAATACTTCAAACGATTTGGTAATGACCTGGCTTGCCAGTCAACATTGGCGAATATATCTTTACCTAGTAGATTTTTAACCAGATCGCTAAAAGTACTGTTGTTTTCTCTCTTCAAGGCTATACTGGAGAGCAGTGTTATATGATGTTGTCCGCGATTCCCGTTGAAGGTAAAGTAGGCTTGAAGGAACAAACAATTCAACTAATGCTGCTTGCTTTATTTCTATACAAAATGTAAAATGTGAAAAATTAACTTAACTGCTTTCTCCTTGGTCTTGCTCACTTACAATGACCTTGAATGAACGTTGCTCATGATGACACGCATAAAATTATTGCTAGAATATTCTATATTTTCCTCTGCCGGCCATACATAATGTAATTTTATCGTTTTGAATATGAGATAACCCTCCATTTTCTCTGGAACAGGACGGATTAACCAGATCGTCGACGTTCCAAACGCTACTTGTAGCATGTCTGTTCCTACAGACGTTTTTGACTTTGATATTCTACCAACTGATGGAGGGCATTTGTGCAGGGTTACACTGAAACCTCCAAGCAAGGACGAAGTTGTTGAACTAGACCCTGATGTTCAGAGACTACTCAAGCAAAACAAGCGAGTCTTCGTCAAACAAGATTCGTTTCTCAAAAAATCACATCTTTAATTGATTCTGAGTTTTTTCCAGAATACTTGGTTTTGAATTTCTATTGAATTTTATGAATATGAAATTGATTGTTTCACTCACATATTTTCAGCATCAATATAACATTAGTTTTACCTTTTTATTTCACTACGCATCAACTTTTAAATAAATTTTCTAAATAAAAGCCTAATACCACCTTAGTTGGGGTCTTCTCTGTTAATTCACCGGCCTAAATACATTCCTATGTTTCTCTGAAAAAGTTAATCTATTTTTATCTTCTTGGAATTGTTTTCGGCATTGAGTAGCAAAGGAGAGTTAATATTCGGGGACTGTGTAATGCATTACCAACACATTTGTTCGACCCCATGATATATGTACCTTCGGATACTACATAAAAAGTTATGCTGACAATACAATTTCGGGTTCCCCCAGTCCACGTCCTTTTGCGTAATGGGGAAAAATGTGACAAAAATAGGGTTGACCACTCTGCGTTTTCCGAAGCAATAGCTTAATGGATTCATTTGATTCTTTTTTTTAATTCAAGACAAACGCATTTGGCAATAGGGAATTCTTTTTGATTTTTGAAATACATACGACAATTGCTGCCCCCAAACGACCAAACTGCACTGATGAAGGAAGAGGTATACCCCAATGCGCAGATAAATGTGAACCTTCATATCAAATGTCTTACAAACAAGATCTCCATTTCAGAAAGAAGTAATATTCTTTGGCCCGAAAACCATTACAAACTCAGGCAGAGATTTTGAAAAATGGACCTGTTGAAGCAGAAAAGTGATGCATAGGTTTGAGACAGTATGGAATTTCATATTATTCGTCATTTTCTTATCCAATAATTTTTTTATTATTTTAGTTGTGTATCACTACGTATCTGGCTAGTTGCAAACTCATGGAACTTTGACTGGTATTACATTTCAGACTAATGAACATACAATTGTATTTAAATACTCTTCATGTAAGAAAGAAGCCATTAACCTTTCATTTGAATTACAAATTTCTTGTAGACTAAGCTGTAACATTTGTCAAAGGATAAAGACAACCCAAATTGCAATAAGTGGAGACGGTTAAGGATTTGAGTAGCTCTAGAAGTTTACATTTTTCTTAAGATATTATTTCAAGAAAGATTAATGCAGAGTAATGTAATGAAGATCTAGCATGACGTCCGATTTTATGTAGGGTTCTAAAACAAGTTTCATTGCAATGCTCCAGTTATTGGTGATGATTAAAATGTTGAAGGATGAGAATGCCTTAAAATTCCTAGTGCCAGCTGGTATGTAACTGAAATTGAAGACCTTTAAACGGAAGTAGAAACAATTTAAAAAAATAAGGACCAAAACAAAGTCAAGACAGAAGTGTGGTATAAAAAAATCAGCAAGTGTTCTTTTATTGCACATTTCGAAAAAGAGAAAAGTTAAATATATATCAGAGTTATAATGAAGATGAGCTTACATTATAACAAAAAACGGCCAACTAACCAAACGAAGGTAAACGAGAACATAAATGGCCCAATAAAAAACTCAATTGTATACAGTACAAGACATGTATATACTATCTACATTGACAAAACTCGATACGTAAGTTTAAAGGAAGTGAAGAAGTCGTCTCAGTTTGGAGTTGGCGTGTCCAGCGTAGGAAATTCCAGTGAGAAAGGCGAGCTTGTGAGCATATTTGCAAGGAGCAGGCACAGCAATCGTTCCAGACCAGTTGTAGTACATGTGGCACATCTTGAATGTGATGAGCTGGAGCTTGTCAGCATCAAAGTTGTTGTCATCCTGGAGAACGTTGTAGCAGGACGTGGACTGATGGTTCCTTGGCGGGCGGTGCAGGATATCAAGTAAAAGATATACCTATGGATAGAGAACAAAGAGACATAAATAAAGCATTGATGAAAAACTTACTAAAAAGGTTCATTCATAATTCATTCATAAATAAAACTAAAAATTAATGTTTATTAGTACCGTTCTGGAAAGGTGACCACTTCATCAACAATAGTTCCAGGAGGTGGATTTTGAAGATTCATCTTCATCATCATGAGTCGAGTGTTGATTCTTTTGGTGACCACAATGTAGGTTAGTCCAGGAGCTGCACGACCTGCACTTGCGTACAATTAGGGTTGGCGTTTTTTCAGTTTTCCGTTTTTCCAACCGTTATTCTCCGTTTTCCTCCCGGTTTCGGTTCGGTTCGGTTAGGAGGTCTAACCGAAAACGGAAAAACGCGGTTTCGGTTCGGTTTACGTTTTTAACGAAAAGACTTAAATATAACAAAAATGAGCTACAGAGCAGTATTTTTTGCAGAAATTTGCTAATTGGGACTTCCAATTGTCTCATTCTTTTGATTTTTGATCAATAAAGTTTATTTAAATTAATTTGAATGAACTGAAAAGGACCTGTGGACGAGTTTTGCCTGTTATTATGCATTTTGTATGTGTAATTTGATTTAAATTGACATCCTTATTGAAAAAATCGAAATTGTTAATAACATTTTATTTTATTTTATAGCGTTTTATTTTTGTGTTACTTAAATAATGTGCTAGTCTTGCTTTACTATAGTTTTTCTGAAACAAATGGTCCGAAAAATTAAATGAATTTTTAATTAAATTTAGGTAAACAAAATTAGCTAAAAAGGTTTTTTAGAATTTAACTACCAATTCAGCAATTGTTGTAACTACCTGGAATTATTAATAAACCTTGTTCCAAACCTTTATGCATTATGTACCCCTCTGTATATGGAAGGTATAGGGATAATTAAAGAAAACGGAAAACCGTTTTCGGTTCGTTTTTTACTCTCAACCGAAACCGTCTACGGTTTCCGGTTCGGTTTTCTCTACCAACCGTAACCGTACACGGTTTGCAACCGAAACCGAAAAACAACAACCCTACGTACAATCCCTCCAGTCCCTTCTGAAATTAAAAGAATATCATACAAAATATGTGTGTTAGTGAGGGTAAAGAAAATATTCCAAAGTTAAAGCTAATAAGAAACGGAACACGTTCCATAAATGCCCAGTGAGTTAGTGTGGCCTTCAAAGAACTAAATAAAATTAATTGCCCTTTAAAGTTAAAAATAAATAAAGTTGATGTGAGTGGTGGCTCCTTCACACTCACTGGGGGCGCGTGTATTTATTCATAAAACACAATTACAAATGAAATTTTCATCTTAAATCTTTAAAACCTCAAGACGGATGCTCTAAAGCACGTTCATGCAACACTAATTAACAGCGCGCCCCAGTGAGTGTGAAGGAGCCACCACTCACATCAACTTTATTTATTTTTAACTTTAAAGGGCAATTAATTTTATTTAGTTCTTTGAAGGCCACACTAACTCACTGGGCATTTATGGAACGTGTTCCGTTTCTTATTTTAATCTTTCAAAAGTTACATTAGTATCATTTGGATTGGAGTGTGCCTGTTTTACAAAAATTTCCATTTTCATGCGGCTGTGTATTTAACATCAAACGTATTAGTATTAAGATAATGGAATATTATGAAACACCAGCTCTTTGTGATTCAAATGATGTACAATGTGACCACCCGACTTAAACAACGAAGTCAGTAGGGCCACCGACACCAATTCATGTTTTGTCGCTAAGGATTTTATTTATATAGATATATATATATGTGTCTATAGTATATATATTACATATAGATATATAATTATATATATTTTATATAAATATATATAATCTATATATATAATATATATAAGTTTAGTTCCCATGCATTCCTTATGCCCGACACTAAAATGACTCTATCACCGAAATTAGTGCTCCGATTTCGATTTTCAAATTAAAGCCCGGATGCTTGCGACCTCGGTCGCAGATTACTATAAGGACCCGAATGCGTAGGACGAAGTCTAAGGGTAGTTATGCCTCATCAAAGCTTTTGAGGTGGCATGTGTTTCCATATCCTACGTTCGTAGGATGCATGTACATTTTGCATGTGTTGTTAAGTAACCCATACAAAATGTACATATGCATCTCTTAACTCACTGGGCAAAAAAGAATAACAAGAGTACTTACTGAGAGTGCAGCTAACTCTGAATCGAAAACCAACTTGAGTTGACCTTCGCCTACACCATCGCGATACATGATGATCCGTTCGGGAAGTTCGCCGTTGTTTACATCTTGGTAATTGTGGCAGCACTCTAGAATAAAGATGTAATTGAAACACACGTTGATTATAATTTGAAAACGTGTTAACATGAAGATAATAAAGAATTTCTTTTTGCAAAAATAAACTTACTAATCATATCAGCCTGAATTCTGCTGAAGTTTGATGAGAATGTAGCGACCATAGCTCCAACGCTGCCACCTTTACTTCCCTTGGCTCCATGGTAAACGTCGAACATTGTGCTCTGTGCTCTTCAATGGAAGCTTCAGGGTCCAAGGCTCTCCTCCCAGCTTTGCATTCATCTGAACTACAACTTTGGTGGCGATGGACATGAGACCTTTAGACGCCACATTCTTTGCCAGGAAGCACTGACTCGGCACTGCAAGAACAACGAAAAAAAGAGAAATGAGTTTTAAATGATTACATTTAAGCAAGCACATGAGTAGCAGTTTAACTAATTAAATTCGTAATACACTAACCTCCAACATCTACAGCAAGTCGCTTTTTCACCGCGTTGTACAATTCTGCCTTGTTGTTGGAAAGAATGACAAAGATCATTTGCAGGTTCTGGATCTTGAGGACATCCTCCAGGGCCTCAAGGTAGCTTTGAGTTTTAGCTTCAGTCACCTTGATTCTGCAACAAATAGAAAAATATAACAAGGATTAGCATTATAGACCTATAAAATATGTAGCAAGTTAGTATTATTAATTCATATTATTAAACAGTACGCACATTTTTCTAGGGTTGGCAACTTTCATGTTGAGAGGATTAGCCACTTTGGTCATGGTTTGCACCAAAGGTGGGCGCGGGTACCGGTACCCACACCCAAAATGGTGGGTACCGGTTCCCATCCCCGGTACCCTGGTTCCCACAAATTGGTCGGTACCCAGTACCCTGGTTCCCACAAATTACTCGGTACCCAGTACCCCGGTTCCCTGGTACCCACAAAATTCTTGGTACCCAGTACCCCGGTTCCCACAAAATGCTTGGTTCCCATTCCCATTCCCATGTGGGTACCGGATACTGTAATGCTATTTTATATTGGGTGTCCATGGGTACCGGACCGGTTCCCCCGGTACCCACAAAATTCTTGGTACCCAGTACCCCGGTACCCTGGTTCCCACAAATTGTTCGGTACCCCGGTACCCTGGTTCCCACAAAATTCTTGGTACCCAGTACCCCGGTACCCTGGTACCCACAAAATTCTTGGTACCCAGTACCCTGGTTCCCACAAAATTCTTGGTACCCAGTACCCCGGTACCCACAAAATGCTTGGTTCCCATTCCCATGTGGGTACCGGTTCCCCGCCCACCTTTGGTTTGCACCAGATTATTCACTCCAGCAAAGTCCTGTTGTGGTACGATGAGGGCCCACGTTGACAGGTTCAAAACAGTAAGCATTTCCTGAGCTGAAATTGTATACAATAAAAAAAACATTAGTTTTAATTTCCAGTGAAATAATATCCATAAAGGACCCTATTCCTATTGATACATAATTTAGGCTCTAACTTTGCTGATGATTTTGACCCACTTCCGCACATGCCCCCTTTTTCTAAAAGCACTTAAAATGAAGATAAGATAATGCAGATTCATATGATACCAACTAAAAAAAGGGGGCATGTGCGGAAGTTAACTTTTTTGGCCGTTAAATTTGGTTAGCAGTAACGGTTGTCACTAGCATTAAAAAGCATGGTGTTATGCAAATCATGGGTACATAATGGTGGCGCGAATTCGAATTAAGTTTCGAATTCACTGCAATAGCATGAAAAAAAGGAAAAAAAGGTCAGTTAGTCAGTCATCCGGTTGGAAAGTCGGAAAGAATCTGCAACGTTCGTGTTCTTATCCTGTTGGTGTTCTTATCCTGTTGGTGTTCTTATCCTGTTGGTGGTCTTATCCTGTTGGTAGTGGTCTTATCCTGTTGGTGTTCTTATCCTGTTGGTGTTCTTATCCTGTTGGTGTTCTTATCCTGTTGGTAGTGCTTATTGCATAAATACTTCATTTTTTGTAGTCGTTTGCAAGTTGGATCCACTCTTCCGTAACAGTCTTTGTCTTTCATTCTCAGTGTCAATTCGTTTCCTTCTTTGTTCAGCGTCTTCATTTACTCGCAATAAACGTTGATGGTTGTCATTTTTTTCAAGGCGTGCTCTTTTAGCTTCCACTGATTCGTTTTCTATTAAAACTCTTTTTCGTTCTGCATCTTTCGAAAGCCTTGCCTTCTTGTCTTCTTCTGATTCATTTTCTTGACGCATCCGCCTCCGTTCATTTATTCTATCTAAATCTTCACGAATCTGTTGAGCCGTTTTCATTTCCTTAAGCAGTCAACGGCGTTCTCTATCTTTTTCAAGCCCTTGTTGGTCCCTTTGCCCACAAGTTTCGTTTTCTTTTTTCTTTCTGCGACTCTCATTATCCCTGTCAAGCCGTGCTCTTTTCTGTTCAGGCGTCTCATTAGGTCGAGTTCCATTTCTCCCACCGGACTGCACAGAATTTTCCATTGTTATTATTGAGTTTGCTTTTGCCTAATTGTGCTTTTCTCTAAACCAATTAGAAAGACCAAAATTTGACTCAGGTTAACGTTTTTCTTAAATCATGTAGAGGATATGTGCTTAACCGCGTAATGTTTGATGGTGAGACTCGTTGAATTTTGGTAAGGTAAGGCTCGATTTATTAAAGCAAAGCTGATTTTTCCCAAAGGAACCAACACACAAATGTGTAGGTTTGCCCACGAAAGGCAACGTTCAGTACGAAACTGACGCCTTTTTCCTGGAAAGCAAGGTTATTTTTAAACTAACCACCCAAAGGTATAAATGTGGGCGTTTGTACAAACGGTTTGGCAATGATACTGCTTTTTGACCTATAAAAATTTTAAAATGCACATTTTATTATATGCCCCAACATAAATTGATTCATGATTTGTTTTATAATGTTTCTACTTACTGGCTACGGCTGTTTTTCCAATAATGCAGTTTTCCGCAAATGTTTTATAGGAATGTGGACATGAGTTCACCAATCTACATCGAAATGAACAAACAATAAAAACGTAAACCATTGTAATTTTTTAATTAATGTTATTTGTTGGTCTAACCGAAAGAGCAGCTTTAAAATCTCAACTGGTTGATGACACCAATACAATTTCATCCGAAATGTGAAGACCTATGAAGACTTTAACCAACTAAAATTCATGTTTAAAAATCATCATCTATAAACTTGTTCCAACAATTTGGTTCAACTCGTTTCTTCTATCGTTACGGACTGATTCACAATTATCAAAATGGCAATTCGTCGCTACGGTAATTTTTGTGCTAAATAAATGTTCAAATCTGTAACTTACATTCACAAAAGATACCCAGTAATGTATAATTCACTTACCTTTTTGTTTGACTTTGGAATTTACAAATTGATGACACTAATACAATTTCATCCGAAATGTGAAGATCTATGAAGACTTCACCCAACTAAAATTCAAATGTTAATGTTTAAAAATCATCATCTATAAACTTGTTCAGCTATGTCAAACTTAAATTATGCCTCGTTTTATTTACCAACAATTTAGTTCAACTCGTTTCTTCTATCGTTACGGACTGATTCATAATTATCAAAATGACAATTCTTCGCTACGCTATATTATAACTTATACTTAATGCACTTACCTTTTTGTTTGACTTTGATATTTACAAATAAAAGACACGATAGAAAGTTAGAATTGAAATGACAAAAGGTTCAGTTCAATGCAAGGGCAAAAAATTGGGTTTTCTCGCGCATACTCATGTGCACATGGGTTGGCTGTCAACTTCTTGCTTGTGCCCGCCTATTAGAGTAATGTATTTGCTTTGAGGTTGCTGATGTGACAACCGACTGCCGGCATGTAAATGGATTTGCCTCTTTCGACGTCTTATCAGAATTGGACTCTTTACATTTTATGCTCAATCGGAAATGACATGATCTCTACAAATTTCCCTATTAAAATGCTTTATCTTTTATATTGGCACTTTTGAAAATGTACGATCTCTATTTGTTAAGCCGGAAATGGGTTGAGAATTTTTTGGTTCGGAAAAATGATTTTTAATTGACACGGAAATTGCCACAGCAATTGCTCAGGAGCTTCAAAAATATTAACTTCGATTTTCCTAGTTTTGTAAAGGGATCTACATTGTATTTGGTACAAAAAAAATTTAAATCGTGAAATAGCTCATTTTACCAAAAACCTTGTAATAATTGTTGCTTAGGGTGCTTGATAACATCATTTTGTTTTTGGTTACCCAAAAGTTCCAAGGAAGTCATTTCCAATAGATCCTATTAGGGATAAGTCCACTTCTGACCCGACCTCAAAAGAGATCGACCAATTTACTTGCCGGTCGTTGATTTGTTTTTTGCTTGGAAAAATGCAAACACATCACTCCGTCGTGGACGGTCCAAACGTTGTACTTGCGTTTGATGTTTTTCAACTGAGGAGCATTTGTATCAAATTTTGATTTTTAGATTGAAGTTTTAACAAAACAAAGGTTTTTGATAGTTTTAATTGCATTATTTTGAGAAAATTGTGTGAAGAATCTTGGAAGTGTATCTTAGTGGTTGTCATAGTTAGTAAAAGCATTTTAGTTTGTTTGGGGGGTAATTTGCGTTTTGTCATTTTGAGAGCAAGTCATTGAAGAAGAACGCAGAGTAGTCATCAGTTTGATCAGTTTTTAGTAAGAAGAAGTTGTCTAGTTGTAGTCAATTTTATCAAAGGTCAAATCATCAGTAGTCAGTCATCTTGTAAAAGTCCTATCAGTTATCAGTACAAGCTTGTCAAATTGTTAGATAAAGTCATTGTTAAAGTTGTTATCCTCGTGGTGTGTTTCTGATTATTTAAGTAAAGAACCAACTAGTTCTAGTTTCAAAATTGTGCAAAGTGTTATTTGCTTTCAACTCGTTCGAGATTATGTAAGTTATAATACTTATTTGAAAAATGACCCCAGCTCGTGGTGGTTCTCGATCAGGATCGGACCATTTGCCGCTTCTTTTCGGGAAGCATGACCGCTTTTGTGTGTGGTGCGGAGGACTCATTCCAAGGCAGGTTCAGCAGAAAACAGGTAACATTTATTCGAACTTTGAGTTTTGATTTTAAGTTACAGCTGGTAGATTTTGGATTGAATTATTTTGGATGTGGAAGTTGCACAGGCGGCTGTAATAATTGAGCAAGAACATTTGGATAACAATCCTGTAGTTGCAAGCTGTTGACAATGAAGGCTTCAATTTAGAAGAGGATGTTTTGCTTGATGAGGATGCTGATTTGTAAACTGTAAATATCTTACATTTCGTTTCATGCGTAAAATAAAAATGTTACAACAGTGATTTTGTAATCAGACAGATTCTATTGCAGTTATATGATTATTTGCATTTGTTTGAATTAATAAATTAAGAGACATAAATATGCCTATAGAACTATCCTTAAAAATAGTTCGTTTGAACAGTAAGTGCAAAGGAGGGCTTTCATCCATCACATGAGCATCAGGTATCAGTCCGTAAATGGTATAGGCATATGCAAGCAACAGTGCAAAAATATGCAAAAATAGATAGCTTCATGACGGTATTGAAGCTGTGGCTCTACTGCTCAGACTGCAACGTTGCCCTCTCCGCCACTGCCCAGGTTATGCTGAGAGTGGAGAATATAGCCTTATTTATTAGTAGCAACACATGAGAATCCGCAATGAGCTGGATATTCATGTATTCGCCTGTTATAATACTTGATTATATGCTTGCGTATGTAATCATTTAAAGTGACTCATTTTTCTTTCTTTTATTTGTCTTTGCAGTGCCGAGTCAGTGCTTCCTGGCAAAGAATGTGGCGTCTGAAGGTCTCCTGTCCATCGCCACCAAAGTTGTAGTTCAGATGAATGCGAAGCTGGGAGGAGAGCCTTGGACCCTGAAGCTTCCATTGAAGAGCACAATGTTTGTTGGTTTCGACGTTTACCAAGGGAAGTAAAGGTGGCAGCGTTGGAGCCATGGTCGCCACATTCTCATCAAACTTCACCAAATACTTCAGCACAACCTCCATCTTCAACTCTAATGGAGAGCTCTCCAGCACAATTCAGGCTGATATGATTAGTAAGTTTATTTTTGCAAAAAGAAATTCTTTATTATCTTCATGTTAACACGTTTTCAAATTATAATCAACGTGTGTTTCAATTACATCTTTATTCTAGAGTGCTGCCACAATTACCAAGATGTAAACAACGGCGAACTTCCCGAACGGATCATCATGTATCGCGATGGTGTAGGCGAAGGTCAACTCAAGTTGGTTTTCGATTCAGAGTTAGCTGCACTCTCAGTAAGTACTCTTGTTATTCTTTTTTGCCCAGTGAGTTAAGAGATGCATATGTACATTTTGTATGGGTTACTTAACAACACATGCAAAATGTACATGCATCCTACGAACGTAGGATATGGAAACACATGCCACCTCAAAAGCTTTGATGAGGCATAACTACCCTTAGACTTCGTCCTACGCATTCGGGTCCTTATAGTAATCTGCGACCGAGGTCGCAAGCATCCGGGCTTTAATTTGAAAATCGAAATCGGAGCACTAATTTCGGTGATAGAGTCATTTTAGTGTCGGGCATAAGGAATGCATGGGAACTAAACTTATATATATTATATATATAGATTATATATATTTATATAAAATATATATAATTATATATCTATATGTAATATATATACTATAGACACATATATATATATCTATATAAATAAAATCCTTAGCGACAAAACATGAATTGGTGTCGGTGGCCCTACTGACTTCGTTGTTTAAGTCGGGTGGTCACATTGTACATCATTTGAATCACAAAGAGCTGGTGTTTCATAATATTCCATTATCTTAATACTAATACGTTTGATGTTAAATACACAGCCGCATGAAAATGGAAATTTTTGTAAAACAGGCACACTCCAATCCAAATGATACTAATGTAACTTTTGAAAGATTAAAATAAGAAACGGAACACGTTCCATAAATGCCCAGTGAGTTAGTGTGGCCTTCAAAGAACTAAATAAAATTAATTGCCCTTTAAAGTTAAAAATAAATAAAGTTGATGTGAGTGGTGGCTCCTTCACACTCACTGGGGCGCGCTGTTAATTAGTGTTGCATGAACGTGCTTTAGAGCATCCGTCTTGAGGTTTTAAAGATTTAAGATGAAAATTTCATTTGTAATTGTGTTTTATGAATAAATACACGCGCCCCCAGTGAGTGTGAAGGAGCCACCACTCACATCAACTTTATTTATTTTTAACTTTAAAGGGCAATTAATTTTATTTAGTTCTTTGAAGGCCACACTAACTCACTGGGCATTTATGGAACGTGTTCCGTTTCTTATTAGCTTTAACTTTGGAATATTTTCTTTACCCTCACTAACACACATATTTTGTATGATATTCTTTTAATTTCAGAAGGGACTGGAGGGATTGTACGTAGGGTTGTTGTTTTTCGGTTTCGGTTGCAAACCGTGTACGGTTACGGTTGGTAGAGAAAACCGAACCGGAAACCGTAGACGGTTTCGGTTGAGAGTAAAAAACGAACCGAAAACGGTTTTCCGTTTTCTTTAATTATCCCTATACCTTCCATATACAGAGGGGTACATAATGCATAAAGGTTTGGAACAAGGTTTATTAATAATTCCAGGTAGTTACAACAATTGCTGAATTGGTAGTTAAATTCTAAAAAACCTTTTTAGCTAATTTTGTTTACCTAAATTTAATTAAAAATTCATTTAATTTTTCGGACCATTTGTTTCAGAAAAACTATAGTAAAGCAAGACTAGCACATTATTCAAGTAACACAAAAATAAAACGCTATAAAATAAAATAAAATGTTATTAACAATTTCGATTTTTTCAATAAGGATGTCAATTTAAATCAATTTACACATACAAAATGCATAATAACAGGCAAAACTCGTCCACAGGTCCTTTTCAGTTCATTCAAATTAATTTAAATAAACTTTATTGATCAAATTAAATCAAAAGAATGAGACAATTGGAAGTCCCAATTAGCAAATTTCTGCAAAAAATACTGCTCTGTAGCTCATTTTTGTTATATTTAAGTCTTTTCGTTAAAAACGTAAACCGAACCGAAACCGGGAGGAAAACGGAGAAAAACGGTTTGAAAAACGGAAACCGAAAAAACGACAACCCTAATTGTACGCAAGTGCAGGTCGTGCAGCTCCTGGACTAACCTACATTGTGGTCACCAAAAGAATCAACACTCGACTCATGATGATGAAGATGAATCTTCAAAATCCACCTCCTGGAACTATTGTTGATGAAGTGGTCACCTTTCCAGAACGGTACTAATAAACATTAATTTTTAGTTTTATTTATGAATGAATTATGAATGAACCTTTTTAGTTAGTTTTTCATCAATGCTTTATCCATAGGTATGACTTTTACTTGATATCCTGCACCGCCCGCCAAGGAACCGTCAGTCCATGCTGCTACAACGTTCTCCAGGATGACAACAACTTTGATGCAGACAAGCTCCAGCTCATCACATTCAAGATGTGCCACATGTACTACAACTGGTCTGGAACGATTGCTGTGCCTGCTCCTTGCAAATATGCTCACAAGCTCGCCTTTCTCACTGGAATTTCCTACGCTGGACACGCCAACTCCAAACTGAGACGACTTCTTCACTTCCTTTAAACTTACGTATCGAGTTTTGTCAATGTAGATTGTTAGATCTGTGAGCATTGAGTAGACTTTGTTCATAGCAGAAGTCATAGAGAAATGAGAAAATGGCTCGATGAGCCAAGATGTGTGAGTATTGCGTGGTTTGCCTTGTTGCAACGTGTGAGGAGAGAAGGAGATAGAGAGGAGAGCAGAGTTCAATTCAGAACGAGAGAACGAGCGAGTGAGAGAGGACAGTCAAGTACTGTCAATCGAGTTTTTAATATTTTATTTTGTTTAGTGTTCGAGATTCAACGTTGTTTGATTTGTGTGTTCGAAACACATTAAATTGTGTAGCGTTCGAGATTAAGAGAGGAGTGTTTGAGAGAGAGAGAGAGAAGAGTATTGATTTGTGTAGCATTTGAGAGTGGGAGATGAGTATTGATTTACGTATTGTTCGAGAGCGAGTAAAGCAGTGTTATTGAGTCGTGTGTTCGAGATTGAGTTGGTGGTTGAGAAAACAGGCATCATAAACGAGTGAGAAGTATCTGACGGTTAGTTAGGTGACATTCTCAACATATGGTGACCCCTTGACGTGATGTGAGAAGGTGCCTGGAGGATAGTGGAGGTGTTGAAGAGAGCGTTGAGGCCCGTACGGCGGGAGTTTACCGTGAGCAGAGCATTGACGTGTGGCGTGTGTGTAGCTGTTGACGATGAAGACAAAGAGTGGGATGAGAAAAAAATATGAGACGAAGGGGCTTGGCGGTGCTGTTGTGTTCGGGCGTTGAGTGTTCGAGTGGAGCTGCACTCCAAACCTTATTGTTGCGTGTAAATTGTGGAGGAAGAAGCAAAGTTGATCGAGCTGTTGTTGACAGTGGATCACAAAAAAGTTATACTCTTAAATCAACAGCAATAGCCCTTGAGCTAACATCAGTTGGAGTTGAGCGAGTGGTGCATTCAACTGTCACACACAACAAATATGAGATAGAGTTATCATCACTCAACCGTAATTTTAGAAAGAAGTTCGAGATGAGGGATAGTGAGAAAATTTGTGGAATACTACCAATTGTTTCCAAACAGCATCCAGATATTTTGAAAGAGTTGCAGAAGAAAAATGTCTTCCTGAGTGATGTGGATGCAGAGAAAAAAGAAGTTGAGCTGTTAATTGGAGCTGATGTTTATGCTTCAATAATCACTGGAAAAATTGAGAAGACAGAACGAGGAGCAGTTGCTGTTCACACCGAGTTGGGATGGACATTGATGGGAGATGTGACTAACTCTGTAAGAGATAACTTAGCAAATCAGTGTTTGTCGATGTCGGTGCAAGATGCCAACATTGCCAAGTTATGGGAATTAGAAGCAATTGGAGTAGAAGACCCTAGTCAAGAGAAATCTGAGAAGATGAGGCAAGAGCTTGAGACTGGAAAATTCATGGAGAATATTTCTAGAGCAGATGATGGGCACTATTTTGTTAAACTTCCATGGAAGAATAATCTCTCAATCCTTCCATCCAATCGTCCTGTAGCCTACAAGAGATTGCAAGCAGTCAGCAATAAATTGAAAAATGAAAAATTGTTTCGAGCATACAACACCATTTTTGCTGAGTGGGAAAAAGAAGGATTCATTGAGCGAGTGTCAGTTGCCTGTGATTCTGAGTTGATCCATTACCTTCCTCATCGCCCCGTGATTAAAGATAGCACCACAACGCCAGTGAGACCTGTGTTTGACGCATCTTGCCGAGTGGGGAAGTCTCCTTCATTGAATGATTGCCTGTTCACAGGGGAAAATTACGTCAAAGCCATTCCTGACCTGATTTTGAGATTCCGAGAAAAGATGATAGCGTTCGTGTCCGACATCCGAAAAGCTTTTCAGATGATTGGAGTAAACGTGGATGATCGAGATGCCATGAGATTCCTGTGGTGGTTTGATGAGAAAATGGAGGAAGTGGTTGAGTTTAGACATTGTCGTGTTTGGAGCTACCTGTAGTCCGTTCATATTGGGAGCCGTACTCCAATACCACCTTACTCACCTTTCTGAAGATAAACAAGAGATTGGAGAAAAATTATTGGCCGCTCTTTATGTTGACAACTGTGTAAGTTCGGAGAACACAAAAGAAGAGTATTTAACATTCAGAAGAGAAGCAACTAAGCAACTACAGAGTGCGAAGATGGAGTTAAGGCTATGGTATTCCAATGTTGATGAATTCCAAGACGAGAGTACACATGTCTTATCAGTCTTGGGATTGCAGTGGGATCGGTTCGAGAGTACCTGGCACTGTTGGTGAACCAGCACCCAAAGAAGGTGAAACGAGGACTGAGTATTGGAGAGTTGGTGCTTGTGAGATTTGACAATCTGAGGAGAATCGAGGGGCCTTTGGTTATGGAGTTAATTCCTGGGAAAGATGGAGAGTGAGCCAGTGTGAGAACACAACGTGACAAGACGATGAGATTAGTGCAACGGTTATTTCCATGTGAAATGAATACCGAACCTGAGTGTGAGCGTGTAGTTCGTGGTGAGCTGAGAACGAGATTTTAATGAGAACGGTATCAAGCCCGTTAGAGTTAATAGAACGGTCTCAAGCCTGTTAGAGTTTAATGAGAACGGTATCAAGCCCGTTAGAGTTAATAGAACGGTATCAAGCCCGTTAGAGTTTAATGAGAACGGTATCAAGCCCGTTAGAGTTAATAGAACGGTATCAAGCCCGTTAGAGTTTAATGAGAACGGTATCAAGCCCGTTATATTTTTGTGAGAACGGTGTAAAGCCCGTTAGAGTTTTGTGAGAACGGTGTAAAGCCCGTTATAGTTTTGTGAGAGCGGTATAAAGCCCGTTATAGTTTTGTGAGAGCGGTATAAAGCCCGTTATAGTTTTGTGAGAGCGGTATAAAGTCCGTTATATTTTTGTGAGAGCGGTATAAAGCCCGTTATATTTTTTGTGAGAGCGGTATAAAGCCCGTTATATATCTTTATCGAGTAGGGTTAGGAAACCCATGAGATTTTAACGAATATGGTTATGAAACCCATGAGACTTTAACGAGTAGGGTTAGGAAACCCATGAGATTTTAACGAATATGGTTATGAAACCCATGAGATTTTGATGAGTGGGTTTATTAAAACCGTGAGATTTTAATGAGTTTGAGGTTTCGAGGTGGCCGAATGGAACTCCCTTAGATTTTATTACTTTTTGGGGGTTGTATGTGGTTTTCCCCCCTCCATTTTTTTATTTCGGGTTAGACGGAGGGGTTTTCCCACATACCCACAGAGAGTGTTGATTGCTATTAAGTAGTTAATTTATGAATTAAACAACTACCGTTGTTTAATTGGCGGGAGTGATGTTAGATCTGTGAGCATTGAGTAGACTTTGTTCATAGCAGAAGTCATAGAGAAATGAGAAAATGGCTCGATGAGCCAAGATGTGTGAGTATTGCGTGGTTTGCCTTGTGTCAACGTGTGAGGAGAGAAGGAGATAGAGAGGAGAGCAGAGTTCAATTCAGAACGAGAGAACGAGCGAGTGAGAGAGGACAGTCAAGTACTGTCAATCGAGTTTTTAATATTTTATTTTGTTTAGTGTTCGAGATTCAACGTTGTTTGATTTGTGTGTTCGAAACACATTAAATTGTGTAGCGTTCGAGATTAAGAGAGGAGTATTAATTGTGTAGTGTTTGAGAGAGAGAGAGAGAAGAGTATTGATTTGTGTAGCATTTGAGAGTGGGAGATGAGTATTGATTTACGTATTGTTCGAGAGCGAGTAAAGCAGTGTTATTGAGTCGTGTGTTCGAGATTGAGTTGGTGGTTGAGAAAACAGGCATCATAAACGAGTGAGAAGTATCTGACGGTTAGTTAGGTGACATTCTCAACATAGATAGTATATACATGTCTTGTACTGTATACAATTGAGTTTTTTATTGGGCCATTTATGTTCTCGTTTACCTTCGTTTGGTTAGTTGGCCGTTTTTTGTTATAATGTAAGCTCATCTTCATTATAACTCTGATATATTTTTAACTTTTCTCTTTTTCGAAATGTTTAATAAAAGAACACTTGCTGATTTTTTTATACCACACTTCTGTCTTGACTTTGTTTTGGTCCTTATTTTTTTTAAATTGTTTCTACTTCCGTTTAAAGGTCTTCAATTTCAGTTACATACCAGTTGGCACTAGGAATTTTAAGGCATTCTCATCCTTCAACATTTTAATCATCATCAATAACTGGAGCATTGCAATGAAACTTGTTTTAGAACCCTACATAAAATCGGACGTCATGCTAGATCTTCATTACATTACTCTGCATTAATCTTTCTTGAAATAATATCTTAAGAAAAATGTAAACTTCTAGAGCTACTCAAATCCTTAACCGTCTCCACTTATTGCAATTTGGGTTGTCTTTATCCTTTGACAAATGTTACAGCTTAGTCTACAAGAAATTTGTAATTCAAATGAAAGGTTAATGGCTTCTTTCTTACATGAAGAGTATTTAAATACAATTGTATGTTCATTAGTCTGAAATGTAATACCAGTCAAAGTTCCATGAGTTTGCAACTAGCCAGATACGTAGTGATACACAACTAAAATAATAAAAAAATTATTGGATAAGAAAATGACGAATAATATGAAATTCCATACTGTCTCAAACCTATGCATCACTTTTCTGCTTCAACAGGTCCATTTTTCAAAATCTCTGCCTGAGTTTGTAATGGTTTTCGGGCCAAAGAATATTACTTCTTTCTGAAATGGAGATCTTGTTTGTAAGACATTTGATATGAAGGTTCACATTTATCTGCGCATTGGGGTATACCTCTTCCTTCATCAGTGCAGTTTGGTCGTTTGGGGGCAGCAATTGTCGTATGTATTTCAAAAATCAAAAAGAATTCCCTATTGCCAAATGCGTTTGTCTTGAATTAAAAAAAAGAATCAAATGAATCCATTAAGCTATTGCTTCGGAAAACGCGGAGTGGTCAACCCCCTTTTTGTCACTTTTTGCCCCATTACGCAAAAGGACGTGGACTGGGGGAACCCGAAATTGTATTGTCAGCATAACTTTTTATGTAGTATCCGAAGGTACATATATCATGGGGTCGAACAAATGTGTTGGTAATGCTTTACACAGTCCCCGAATATTAACCCTCCTTTGCTACTCAATACCGAAAACAATAAACAATGCCAAGAAGATAAAAATAGATTAACTTTTTCAGAGAAACAAAGGAATGTATTTAGGCCGGTGAATTAACAGAGAAGGCCCCAACTAAGGTGGCTTATGTTCAGAAAATTTATTTAAAAGTTGATGCTTAGTGAAATAAAGAGGTAAAAGTAGTATTATATATATATTGATGCTGAAAATATGTGAGTGAAACAATCAATTTCATATTCATAAAATTCAATAGAAATTCAAAACCAAGTATTCTGGAAAAAATTCAGAATCAAAGATGTGATTTTTGGAGGAACGAATCTTTCTTGTCGAAGACTTGTGTGTGTTGCTTGAGTAGTCTCTGAACATCAGGGTCTAGTTCTACAACTTCATCCTTGCTTGGAGGTTTCAGTCTAACCCTGCACAAATGTCCTCAATCAGTTGGTAGAATGTCAAAGTCAAAAACGTCGGTCGGGACGCGCATGGAGGCCACTCTACATCATTGGCAGGTGGCTTGCAAGTTGCAACCAGGCTTACAAAAGAGACAGTACACGGGGCATTCTAATAGCGATATTCATAAAGCAAAACATGAGACGGAAAAGTCTGGGTCAATTTTGTCTGGATCGTCATATGGAGGTTTGGCAAAGTAAATATTGGTCCTAGTTTTTCATATACTTTTTTGTCAAAAAATGTTGCGAAGGTCAGCTGCTCATGTTTACACCACATATATCAATACATAGCGTATGAATCGCAGTGCTAGAAAACCAAACTTACATCTACGCCTAAAAAACTACGCTACATATTGGTACATGTGGTGTAAACATGAGCAGCTGACCTTCGCAACATTTTTTGACAAAAAAGTATATGAAAAACTAGGACCAATATTTACTTTGCCAAACCTCCATATGACGATCCAGACAAAATTGACCCAGACTTTTCCGTCTCATGTTTTGCTTTATGAATATCGCTATTAGAATTAGAATGCCCCGTGTACTGTCTCATTTGTAAGGCAACTTGCAACTGACTCATTCTGATTCGTTGAAACTCGCTCATTCACATAATTTTTTCCATTGTATGATATCTCTTTTGTTTATAGGGTTTTTTTTCAGTTACTCTATGATTTGTGTAGGTAGTAATAGTTAAGTTTTTTTTGAATACATACATTGCACCAGTTCTAAAAGTTAGTATGTAGGTTTATTACGTAGCTGAAGCGAAAGCATTCAGCGTAGTAATGGTTTTACTAAAACTGTCTGTCTGTCTGTCCGTCCGTCCGTCCGTCCGTCCGTCTGTCTGTGCGCACTCTCCTGGTCACATACATTGACCGATTTGGACCAAATTTGGTACACAGGTAGTACTACTCAAGAGGACCTCTGGGAATAATTTTCAGACATATCGGTCAAACGGTTCGAAAGTTATAGGTGGATGAGTTCAGAAACTGAAATGTATACGTATACGTAAGAATTGCATAGCGTCCGTGTGGATGTGCTTATGCATAACTCCGGAATCATGTCCTTGTGCATAAAGCCAGAATCCGGAATGGAATTATGCGTTTACTAAGTTGAGAGAATATCGCAGAGGTGGGTTTAGAGGGCGGAGGTGGAGGAGATTTGGTGGACGTGGGGGGAGGGGTTTTGAAGGTGATTACTCAACGCCTTCTTCAGCTACGTCTCTGGCCTGCTTACTAGCAGTTTATTTCCTTACTAACTGGCTTATGCAACTTTGATACTCGAGTTAAATACGAAAAATATGAAATTCATAATAATCCCAAAGAAGTTGGATAATCCATTCCCATTTACTACCAAAGCAGAGTGTAACTTTACAAACGTCAACTGTTTCTGAAGTTAAATCAAACAACTCGACCAGGCGGATTTCGGTGTAGACAGAAACATGCAAGCCACTTTTCTTCATTCCTCCTAAGTGCATATATATTTTTTTACTGTAGTACGTCATCAACCCTGTCGTTCTCCACATATTTTATTCCCGAGGGTGCAATATACAGGCACGTTTGAATTTTTAAAGAAATTTTTCCTCTTCAAGTGAGAGGAAAACGAAACGCTTTTAAGAATAACTTGATCTCAGCTGTATGAATGCAAGTTGCAATAGCCACGACAAAATCGAGGGAGAAAATGCATGGGATATCTGGAAATCTTTTGAGAGATGGAAAATGCATTGATGGTGGTGAGTTTTCTCGTTTTCAATTCAGGGGCGAGTAAGCATGTCGCCAGGCAGGGGCAAGAAATGCACACAGATGCTTCATATATATCTTGTGTTTTACGGCAGGTACATGCTCTACGCACATACATCCGAATTTGAAAAACAGGCAATTTGATACTTGTCGGAGAATGTCTTGTGTGCGTTCCAAGAAAATATAATTTTTTTACAAGAATCTTCCCTAGACAGAAAACAATCAAAAGCAATCATAGCTAAAAATAGTGAAACATTATACTAAAGTAACTATACCATTGGAGAAAGCAATGCGATGTAAGATACACTTTGAAATTTTAATGTGATAACGTTTCATCCAGCATGATTTTAGTATTATGTTATAAGGGAAACGGAATGCAGACGTGAGATGTCGTTCAGAATGCGAAAAAAATAGTGTTTTCTATATTTTATTTTCCCTGTATATTAAAAGAGCTGCACTCATGCAAACGTGAATCTGGTTTCCAAGAGGTTTCTTTCTACGCGTCAAGGTGTATGCTTACCGAGTCGTAGAGGAACTTCCAGCAGCTTCACTACTACCAATAGTTTCATCAACCTTGAGCGACTTTGGTAAACATATGAACATATAATTACATGGAGGAAATCATTTACCTATATGATGTTGATGTATGAACAAAATCTGTTCTGTCTAACACGAGACATGAGAAAGCAACGTTGGGGAAGGATGCATAGATCGAAGGATCCCATCGCTTAGTAATAAATAGCAAAGTCGGTTTCAAAGCTCAGGGAAAGTTTCTGTACTAACTGTCCCGTGAAAGATCATCATTCTGAAGATCTTAATTTAGTCATGCAGAAGGGATCCAAATAATGTTGAATAAAAAACGAGTGAAAAGAAAAGAATAGACAGTGAGAGGCACTCAAAGGCAGTGCCAGCTGAACGGTTCTTTAATTTTGTGATGCTCAGCAATCAAAACTCTTAAAAACCAACTATCACATTATTCCGCTCGACGTTCGTTTTCTTCCTTCACCATCATATCATCATCCCCATTACCCACTCACCCAACAGCTCAACCAACCCAGGCTCTCATCTTCTGCTCTGCTTTTAAGTGGTAATGCACTTATATACGACGAAAACGAGTGAGAGAGAAGAACCAGCTAAGTAAATTCAAGAGAGAAAGAGGTCTCCGCTCTTCTTAGTATTATGTTACGTTTGTGTGTGCCTCACTCATTCCTCACTGATATAACTCTATCTATTCTATGCTCTCCTATCCTACTAACTTGAACTCAACGTGGAGTATAGAAAACACCCTTTTCCACCTAAAGTAGCCAGATCATACAAGTCTTTCTATCTCATGGACTCCTTTTTTGCTCTCTCTCTCTCTCTTCTCTCTAAAAACCAATCCAACGAAACGGGGCTGCTTTGCTTTTTACAACTCTCTTTCATTTTATTTTTGTTTACCCGGAATCCCAACACCGTTAAGTGCCCTTAATGCTGGGGCAAGTGATATCACCTTAGATGAAATTAAAAGCTGAAACGGAATGAACAGCCGGATAAGAGTAGAACGAAAATAGAAAATTACATATTTCTCTTCCAAATAAGAGATAGAGAGATGCATCGTCATCGTATACGTAGTACTTTTTTGTTATCATTGTGAGCTAAAGAAAAGTACTACTACTACTACATGGTGGAAATTGGGAGAGGTTCTCTTCTCTCCCAAGTCCTTTTGTTATCATCATTATCACATCTTCATGTATTCTCACATCTTAAAAAAAACTAAAAAGACTTCTTATGCCAGGCCACGTATCATCGATTAGGAAGGCACACTTTTCCTTGCTCACTATTTCCATTCGATAATAATGCCCTGGCTTGGTTTGGTGTGGTATGGTGCGGTGGCGGTATAGGATACCAGTTACTTTCACCCAGCTGCTCTTTCTCATCACCTAAATTCTTGAATGGCATAGTAGTAGTTTTTCTTGGTGTGTGTACTAATAACAAAAATGTTTCTACACTTACACTCACTCCTTTTGTATAAAAAAAGACATGACATTATGATACGCGTTTGTTGATATGATATGATGGTACTATATAGACAGCAGTATGCACACACAATGAGCTCTTCGTGAGAATCCCTCAAGGCTCTTGAGTTGATTGCTTAATTCGCTACAAATTATTATGTTAGAGTACCAGAACGTCATGACACATAAATTAAAAGGTGATAAAGCAAATATATCCTCCCATCCCATGATAAAGAAAGATTCTTGCGAAATACATAATGGTATTGCATATGTTACATATTATATTATTATGTACATCATAGGTTTTTAGAGCTAAGCTCCTTTATGCTTTATGATCTCTCTGTGCTCAACTCAACTTTATTTATCTCAAGTGGGGCTTGGCCTGTTCTCTACTATGTAATGTACATTTATTTAGTGTGCCACATCATAATTATGCAGTGCTGACAATATATATGTATGATAGTAAATGCAGCTTAAGCTTTACTGCATCAACATTTATGTTTTCTGTATGACAGTGTTGAGTCCCTATTGTATAGCTAATAATAGTATTAGTATGTAGAGTATTCATAAACATGTTTCAAACCTTATCAATTTTAGCACAAAGGCGATGATGATGATGGGCTTGTTTACGGAGTAGGAGACTATATATTATTATGCACGTTTGATGACGCACAGTTAGTTTAGTTGTTAAATGTACTTGGTATAGCAATACTGGCGCCCGCCCGCCCTTATATGTACTTATCGTTAGTACTTTTTTTTACATACTTTGAAAATGAAAGTATGATGTGGAATATTTTGTTGAAAGGAAGCATAAAGTAATTTTGCACTGGTGTAAATTTTAGTATGCATTATGTCGCATTCGTTTTTTAACTTTACATGACACAATAATATCACATATCATGTATTGTATGACCCCACCATGTCTTTTTGTAAAGAAAAAGGGAACTGCCTGTGTGAGCGTACTAAAATGTAAAGCATATGTATGCAATATGCAATAAAGTGTACTCGAACAAATTTAGTGCAAAAACGAATAGAAAGTTTTTCAGTTAGGGTGGAAGTGGGTGTGTATCATATTTTCATATGAATTACTGACTAGAGACACAAACAATACCGTTCCACTGACTTTTCCCCTATAAAAGTCTCTCATTGTACGGATTAAACTATCATTCTCCTACACAAATCAAAGGAGTAGGAGTGTTTAAAAGAAAACATGGTATTATTCAGAGGAATATGGCAATTTTGAACTTTGCTACTGATGATTTCTTAATAGTTGAAGAGAAAAAAAAGATGAGCACAATTGTGTGTAGAAAGGGTATATATAAGAAATGGAGAAAGCATGGAACAAAAAGGGTAGAAGATTAATGGAACAACTTTTCCCTTTTTGGATATTAGATGTAATAAGTGAAATAGGAATAAGTTTGCAGTGTTAGAAAACTATAAAAATGGGCTCTCTGAGTCTCTGAGAGAATCGGAGAGGGCAATAATACGAATGAGAGTAAAAAGGAGAAAGGAGAGAGGAAAACTGACCCGGATCGACTGACTGACTCCATTAGGATGATAGCTATCTGCTAGAAATTTTTTAGACTACATAACTCACCCTCATATTGGCCCATTATGTTTTCCGGTTTTCAGTTAAATCTAATAAATTTCATTGTATCATGGGCAATCAAACCATTTTCTGTACCCATTAATCCTTTCAAATAGCAGAAAATGAAAATAAAAAGGCTTTTATAGTTTGTTTACATCATTGAGCTACAGTTGCTTTATCATGTGGACATGCATGGAAACTGGGATATGTAACAAATGTCAGCAGTCAAAGGGCTGCTGGAAAAAAATGTGAAAGGTTCTTTCACTTCCTGTGTAATTCTATAATTTGGAGTTAATGCACTTGCCTGTTTCGGATTGGGGGGTTTTTAAGCATTGCCAAATAACTTTACGTATTTTGTAACACTTTGACTAATGATAACTGTCCAATTTGGTACTGCTTGCTGGTTAAGCAAAAGTAGCAGCTTTTTTATAACTTTGGGTTCATTGAGTCTTGATTCTTGATAGCTTGCAAAACAAATTCGAAGGTCCTGGTGATAACCACACGTACACAAAAACATATTACCAGCATGTACGAAACAAAGCACTACAGCTTTTGGTTTGTAGGTATGATGTTGTTAATTAAAATAATTATTTCAGGTTTAGACAGAATGAATTGGACGTGGTTATCTTAAGGGCGAGGTATGAAATTAACCTTAACAAATCATCAAGGATGCAAAGAAGCCAAAGAAGTAATTTGCCTTTGATTTTCCGCATATAATTCAATATCACACAATAGAAAATAACGAAAATAGGCACTATGTGCCACCTTGCCCCATTTATTTACATTAACAATATTAATAACACGATATCATGATATTAATTTTCAACAAACTCAGATAGGACAAGTATGAGCAATGAGCAACGCCTCACGTAAGTCTATTATGCTAACAAAGTTTTGCGAAAAAGTATAGTATGCTAGCATGGACAAATGGAAAAATCTTGCGTATCGTATCCTACTGTGTGTGACTTCTATTGATTGTGTGCATATGATGGCAGATTAAAAATTATACATTTGGGAGTTGTTCCCGCATGAATAAGCTTATCCTTCATCGAGAGAGTTAGCATTATCAGCATTCCTTTCGGTTTATCAACTCATAATAATGAAGGCTGTAAAATATTTATAACTAATAACTGTTGCATGTTAGTATGATATCAATGATAATGTTTTTAATTAATGGTACTGATGACAAATGGTAATGTAATTTGTCCTTTAAAGTGGAGTGTGCAAATCAATGGGTTTTCGGGCTAATTGATTGCAAGTAGATGTGTTAATACCCATTTTTACGTATCATCTAGCAAAAGTTTGCACTTATTGCATTCTACATTTTATTGGATTCGTGAGCAGTTAATTCTCATACGTTGATACCATGTATTTTTTGGTGTTTACGAACTTTTTGTATATTATGTTTTTATGTCGGTATGATCAAGTTTACTTTTGGGGATGAATGTACCAAGATATATCTTTGGTTCCGCCTTGGGATACGTGCATGCTTGAATAGAGAAGATGCATGTTATGAGTACGTGCTACACTGAAATGAGGGTGGCTCATGTCAAAGAGATAGTGTTTTCTTTCGTTACAAAGACGTTTCAAGAAGAAGACCCATCCGAGGACAGTTACTGTGCACTCATGTTGCTAGAAGGAAAGCTATATACAGTTGAGTGGTGCAACATTTTGGCTGGAAATGATGTAGTAGCAATATTAGTGACCCGTCGCATCGCATCCCGATGTTGTGGAAACTGGGGTTTTGCATGCTGGAGTTTTGTAATACAAGCCATAGAAATGACGCCAAGAAAAAAAGGGAACGTTCGTCTTCGTCATGAAAGAAATATGTAAGGACAAAGAGAAGAGTAAATGGAAAGAAATCGAGATGAAGGGAAAGAAAGGAACGAGACGGAGGTTCGCTCAGGGATTCGAGTCGCGTGGAAACTATGAAGATAGAACGTAAAAACGACAAGGTCATCCCCGTTTTTTAAAACAGAAGACCCTCTCTTGCTCATTCCCTTCTCGATGTGTACTTTTTCTTTTAAATTACATCTCCCCCTTCTCACAGTTGTGTTTCAGTCAGTAGCTCCCTCGGTCATTTTATACACATGACACACTATATATTGCATGTGCAGGTGATGAATGTGTAGGCTGTATTGGGTTTAGGATAACTTATACAATATGTTCAATGAAATGAAGCAATTGAAGCACATCTGGGATGCTGATTAGTAATTAGTGATAGAATAGAGACTTTATTTACTTGTTACTTGGTATCAGTTGCCATTAATAGCTAAAAAGGTATAATTGACGCTGTCTTGCTTGTGTAATGTTAATTGAAATGAATGTGAAATTTATAAAAAAAATATACCCTAATACCAAATGGACTAAATTGTTGATTCACAATAATGCATCTCTATTTAAACCAGCTGTGCACCCCAACTACATTTACTTTGGTACTTCTTGTGTGCGTTGATAATAATTATGAACCAAAAAATAAAAAAAAGTCATCGCATTCTTGATTCAGCCATCATCAATCATCCATATCAATAGTAAATGCAGGAACACGGTCAGATATCGAGTAAATTACCTATCGATACTCCAATTTTATGGATACTATCAACTTTATACAAAACGACTATGACTGAAAATTTTGATTACTTATGAACACCTATACTTATACATGCTCATATGCGGACACCGTATATACCATATATTATGAACTGTCACTCACTCATCAGCCATACCACATACATATATATATGTGTAGCATATGCATCCCATGATTATAGTTATGCAAAAAAAATTGTGTGGAGGAGTTGTTGGTGCGTATTCAGTACTCTGGATTACAGAGAATAATCTCTAATGTTAGGTAATGCATAGTTTGTCGTGATCAAAGAAACTATAGTAAAAAAGCAATCATAATATATCATTTGAAAGCAAGTGTGCCATGATACTGCTAAAAACCCTTTGCCTTCATTATCCATCTCTCTTATTTCGTTTCCAAAAGTCACAAACAATTAAGGTGTATAACCAACAAGGGAGTGACTTCAATTGAATGGAGGGCAAGAATGGTGTCCTAACGCAGCCACAAAATAAATGCTTCTCATAGTTCTTACAACGTGTGTATCCAATACATATGTCACCGTATCATTAATAATTGATTTTGGTATAAATTATAATGCAAAGGGGTAGCAAAACACACAGTGGTAGTGTAGCAGTGGTGAAAATTCATCATCTTTTTCGAATTCAAATGAAATGAAGACCTGTGTTGTGTGTTCATTTAGTATGGTTCATAGATAGTGTAAGTATTTTGTGTGAGTCAAGGTATAATGTGTTCGTTTTATGTATTAGCTCGTTCCGCTCCCTGGGGATTTTTGCCATTAGGGATGGGAAATATGCATGAGCTCTGAAAACATGTCAGCAAAGAGGATGACATTTATCAAATGGAAATTACTTTGTGTTATGCAGTTATATTCAGGCTTTTATGAGGTAAAACTAAAAACAAGGAAGCTTGGAAAATTTGATATGAATATGACTGCAAGTAAAACCCCTACGTATAGTTAATCTGAATACACACACGTAACTCGCCTAAATTACATGTTTCAGAACATCAAGACACACATCTTTTTGTAACAACCTAATATTTGTTTGTTCACAAGGGTGTAACATCCAAACAAACTAATATCCTACTTAATATGGGCTCATGGCTCACTGGCAACATCCATCGGAAATTGCTAATTGCTTATTTATTTGTCATTTATGATACATGATAATGGTGATGAGTTGAAACTGTTCTGTGGTGAGTGTGAGTATCGTGTTGATTGTAATCGGGGTTTGATGAAGATTCCAGTTCTGAAGATTATTTTACCATACCGGGGTTAGGAGTGAATGAAGATAGTTGTAATACAATGACCTTTCCTAGATTTTATCAGATGGACATTTCGAGATAAATTATTGGGCTCTAGGTTTAAGATAATAGTAATTATTATGAAAAGGCTTTTTCTAATTCTGAGATGGACCAAATCGGTTCATGGAAGCCAGTTCAAAATCAAACAGTTTTGGAAGGGTGAGGTATGGGTTGTGAATGTTGTGATGCTAAATGAAGCTACGTTAGAGGAAGGGTCATTTACGCAACTCCCGATTTCTTGGTTAACATCCGTGTGACCTTTGACCCCATCAAAGCCGAAAATTTAATATTTTTCTTCATTTGGTACCTCTGGCAAAAGTATACCGTTTTCTTGAGCTCTTAGATAAACGGAGTTCGCCTATCTGAAGTTGCTTGCAGATTTAATTTTAATGAAAATTTAACGCTAGGTCGAATTTGAGAGTTTCCAAGAATTTCTTAGACTTTCCACAACAATAAACAACAGGTAACAAAACATAAATAAACACCGCAAGTAAAGCTGAATATCGTAAGGAAAAATTTAAACACTATACTAGAATGAAAGGTTAACAGGCAATACTGTGTTATAATAATTGAGCTCAGATATAATTGTGGACAGTACTGTTTCGTCCTATTGGGACTCATCAGCACAATCCAATCTTTGCTCAAATTATGATGTACTGTTATTATTAGCACAAGAAAATTGATCACGACAACTCAAAGTAACAGCAAACTGCTGATAAACAAAAATGAGTGGAGAAAAATCTTTTCTCTCTATTGTCATGTAAACTATACT
Organism: Orchesella flavescens; assembly: GCA_964034955.1. Classification (NCBI taxonomy): domain Eukaryota; kingdom Metazoa; phylum Arthropoda; class Collembola; order Entomobryomorpha; family Orchesellidae; genus Orchesella; species Orchesella flavescens. The sequence goes on along the minus strand of OZ035957.1, from coordinate 20,974,086 downwards.
ATACTAAACTAAACTATACTAGAAACTCATTTTCATAATTTACTATTTCAGTTTTCCTTTTCCTTGATTTTTTTGCTTTAGTTGCGGTTTTTATTTATTTTTGGTATTGCAAATACATTGAGTCATGAATTGGAAATGTTTTGCTCCGTACGCCTTCAGTAAAATAATAGGGAGCGTACTTGATCTTGCTACTTGTATATTTTTTGTGCTGTTGGAAAAAGTAAAGCAAAATGAAATACATTGTAAACATTGGAAACAAGAAAAGTGGTCATTTAGTAGTCAATGAGTCTCTCCTGATCACTAAAGTTATCTCCTACGCAATTCCTGAAATCTGAAGAAGCCTAAATTGCTGTTTAGTCCGCCGTGCTTGAAGTACCATTCAGTGAGATTTTTATCCCTCTAACATAAAGAAACATACTATCCCTATCTATTCTCCAATTTCTTCATCCTCTCCTCACCACCTACCATACCAGGTTATACAAGACAATAAAAATTGAGTAGGGTAGAATAAACGATTTGCAGTGCAACCCAAGCATCGGAAGTCAGCAGGCAATCGGATGGTCATTCAAAATTCATTGAGCTGGCATTAAGTAAATCCTTTGATTTTTTCAACGAAAACGATGTGATTCCCACAACCTGCATTTTTCATAGCGTCACACAACCAATTACAACGATAGCCAATTCATTCCTTTCTCCTGGGCTTTCCTTTCACCAACTTACACACGAGAATCAAGTTGGGAGGGTGTAAAAAAACAAACATGTTTTCGTTCGACGAGTTTTGTCACTTTCATCTCTAAAAGGGTATTTTAGAATGGAACGGACATTTCCATTTTGAATCGGTTCCTTTGCAATTTCAAATAAATTGAATAATGGACTTGATGACATCGTCAACCAATATTTTACAGGAACACCTTTCCTGCAATAAAATTGCTGATAATGATTTCAAAAATACAAAAATAAACGTTTTACCATATCGAACGCACTTTAACAAAGGAAGCAAGCAATAATTTATTTTTAACATGTTGTCCAGTTTTGGATTCGCATAAGACATGGATTAAAAACTTTTTGTATGTATAGGTTTTATGAGAATTTACATCTCTTATATACAGCTTCATTTGAGCTTCATGTCTATAAATGCAGAAAACTTTCTTCGCCCCCTTCAGTGAAAGGACAAGGATGCTACATTAGAAATAGATTGGTCATTTGTCCCATTATGTTCTGACTTTTTTTCTTCTGTCTGTTGAGTAAAAACCTCAGCGACCAAAATGGCTACTACTCCGCTTTCTCCTTCCCTTCACCCACAATAGTTTGCAAATAATGACATAATATAACAATGTTGAGTACAAGTATACTTATTTTTTCTATATATATATTTATAACGTCCCACATTTTGTTTGCCCCATGATATGGCCGGCAGACCAAAGCTCATGAAATCGCTAAAAGTGAGCCGAACTAATGGGAATTTTACATTAGTGATGTTTGTAAAGTAACGAAAGATTCATTGTTGGAATAAAGAAAAGTTTGTGGAATTGCTTTAACTGCGTACTTTACTAGAACCAAGTTTCTATTCGAAGAAAAAAGTATACATAAAATGGTAAAATTGTAGCGGATTAATATAATATTATATATTTACATTTTTGTGTTATCAGCAGAATATAGGATACAGCAGTGTGTTCGTACAATTCTATACGCATGTAGAGCATATATATTCAATGTACGTAAAATAAAAAGGTTCTTGGAAACTGCAACTTAGCTTTGAACACATTCCCCCTGCCATCATGTGAGTGTAGCAAATATACAGAAAGAAAAGATGCAACTTTTTTATTCGGTTTGCTCTGCCTTGACAGTCAGAAAGAAGTAGAATTATGCATAGGAATAATACATACTACACACAATAGGGGTAAATGTACAATGATGCACATGGTAATATAATACGTAGTACAATGGCAAAAGGAAAACAAGCAACTCTTAAGTAAGATATGGGTATATTTTCTTTGGATGGAACAAAAATGGGAGTCAAGGAAGAGGAGTAAAAAGAGTGAAGAAAAGAAAGAAAAGAGATGGAGGATGGGAAAATGACTCGCATAAAACAAGATGACAAAAAATCGACGACATGGACTGAGTAAAGACACAGCAGCTCGATATATTATACTGTCAACGAGCCTGTCTTTTGTTACACAAAAAGAAACAACTGTAATCAATATCAGTTCAGTTTCTTCTAGTTTGATTTATGGAAATGGTCGAAAAGTAAAAACGAAGAATAGGAGAGGAAGAAACCGGTATAACATCAGAATTACACTGGAATGATCATTCCTACATATGTACTATACAGTATAGCGGAGTAAGTAGTATTTTATATGCGGAATATAATCGGCATTGCTATGTACTCATATTTTGTTAATTTTATGGATAATCATAACCGCACACATATTGTTGGCAGTATTGATGAAGGGTGAGTATAGTACATCATATAATATATTATTATGTGTACGGAACTTTCTTAAATCCCATAAAAAATTACAAAAGTGCATGCGACGTAAGTATAACCACATGTATATAATAATTTGATCATTGCTTTCTTTTAAATTAGAGAGGTTTTTATGACCAATCCAAGTAGATGAACTGAAGATAAGTGGAAGCATTTCTTGTAGCACATCCAATTTCAAGTCAAAGTGGTCGTAACTAGCTGACTTAATTCACAACTTCTTTGAGCAGTACATTGTACAGTTTTGATAATATAAAAAGAGATCTAAAAAGCTCGCGAATAAATAATTGTAGATAAACTTTATCCTTCATTTATTTATTTTTGCTTTTTGTTGAAACGCAGTTTTATTACTCGTGGTGGTTCTTTATACTTTACATTTACATATCCGGTACCTGTTGTAAAAATTGTAAATCCTACATGATTTAAACTCGTAGACTAGTTTAAATGTAGTGGCTAAACATGTCAGCACATTATGTGACTCGCGTTCCAATAATTTTGAGATTTTGTGTGATTTCAAAATCTAACGCTAAGGTAGTGGAATACGAGTATCAACCAAAGAACAATAGAAAGATTTGGGTTAGAAATGCTGCAACTTGAAACAAAGTTTGGTAGTTTCCTATGATGCAACGAGAAAGGGTAAGAAATGCAAGAAAGTGAGGAAAGAAAGGGAGCAAGACAGGTATGGTTCTGAATTTGGATTTGCCCTCGAGAATACACTGAACGGACGTGCTTTAGTTAAGTCGGCGCCTTAAAAAGACTGATCTTCCAAGAAATACGTGTGTCTGGTAGATATCCACTGTATGCAATAAACATTACTACTTAAACATGCCTACAGTTACTTTCCCTTTTTGAGCGAGTGATGAGTATTTTCTCTGCAAATTGTATCAGAAATAAACTTCTGCCATTGGAAGAAGGAAGCTGGAAGGAGATGCTAAATTGCAAAAAAAATGAAATTAATTTACAGTTAAAAATGTAACATTTTTGTTTTAAAGCACCAATTTGATATTCTCTGAAAAACAACGCTGTCTCTTAAGATGAATTCATTTTGAAACTAAGAAAGATTAGTTATTACACAATAATTAGTTTACTTTATTATTGTAACATTATATTGCTATTGATTTAAAAATGACCTCTAATTATGCTTGAACGTTCATTGCAAAATAAATAACTTGTGTCACAAAAGGTTCAAAAATAGGTTCGATCAAAAATTATTTTCTTCCGGGATTTTACCATTTCCGTATAGCTTTCGTTACAAAAGTACGAGATCAAATGCAATGTTCAGAATGAGCTAGTGCTGTGCTGACTAAGAAGGGTAAAACAAGGAATACGCTCTCCTATTACAAGGAAAGTGATGGGAAGTGTAGTAGTGCGCACATTCGGGAGCTACACTTTCAGGCACGCTGGGGTAAATGCTATCATACGAGTTCATTCTTTCTTTCACGTCACCCATTGCATAGCGTTGCTATAATATCAGGTTCCAGGTAGAGCCCGTGGAGCAAGTCCTGGAAAAGCTTATTCTTTGCATGAGTTGGTTCACATTGCTTCCAGAAACAAAGTGTGAAACAAAGGTTGCAGACGCTGCTCCTCGCACACACTCTTCTCTTTCACCATATAACTCTCACCGTCGACGAAACGAAGCCCATGAATTCTCTGTAAGTCTGAATGAAGTTCGTCGCTTTTCTTTTATAGCCATTCCTCGTAAATCAGTTTTGGTGTTAATTTGTTTTACATTTACCTGTAAATTTCGAGACTGACAAGAAGAGGCTATAAAATTCATTTAATTAAATGAAATTGAATGTTAAATACTGCTGTGGGGAAAAAATAACAACATTTCATATATTGTTCAAGTTGCCCCAAAAGGGTTAAAAACAATTCTTTGGATACTTCTCATCGTAATTGTTGGAAATTATATGGATAAGGAGAAAACAGAAAAGTACATTTTTCCAACTAATTTGTAGTTACTTAACTGAAACATCTTGATTTCTCAACTTTTCCCCCGGAAAAGTACGCATGTGAGTCTCCCCTTGTTTTTTTGTTTGTAAAAGTCCACGTCTAATTCAAGAAGAAAGCAATGTGACTTTGGAAAAAGCGCCTCATAAAATAGCAACGCACGGACAGATTCTCAATTACGTGGAATCAACAGTCAGAAGAGTCAAGTTTGGACTGTCACACAAATATTGTGACTATGTGTCTCCTTTACGGCTACTACTTGTGTACTTGCGTAAGAGCACTACTTTTTAAGTATAAGTAAACTCACGGCAAACATTTTCGCCAATTTAATCCTTTCTCCTTCCCTTTTCCTTTTTTCTTCAAGTTAAGTATACCAAGAACTTTCATTGCTGCAATTCCTTCGTTTTATTACCTGGCAGTGAAAAGAGATTCTGATAAATATTGCTGAGAATTACTTGAGTTGTGAGCAACAAATGCTATCGCAGTTTGGTTGGTTGATGAAAGACAAACTATATAGTTACTCCATACTGTTTTTGGTGCACTGACGAAGATCTTCGTTTGAATCACAACTTCTACACACGATTTCACAGTTATAAATATACAGGTAGGTAAATTAATTTTCATTTGGCCTGTTAATCTAATGATATGTCTACTGCTTATCAAATGGCCATCTAGTTCTATGCAATTCTCACAGAATATTTGGGGCATTTCAAAATTAGACCATAATAATTATTGTTATTTCAAATGTACTGTCATGAATTTGCAGCATGCTGTAATAAAATGTGACACTGTAAATTAACTTTTTAATGTCTCATAGCCATATTATCTACATTTATAAACGTGCAATAGATTAGTATTATAAAAATTCATTTTAAAATGTTTATCACTGGTTCTGGTAGAAAACTGCCCAGTTGAGCTATTTTGTAGTGTAGTATCAAATACAAATTCAAGCCTGTAACTGAGCCTACATTTCATATAACAAGCATAAAGATTAGAAATATGGCATTTGTGATGATCGTTTAAAGCAATGCGTTTATTAATACGGGTGTGCATAAAGTTTCTACTTTGTATTCGAGCAGCAAGTGAGGTCAGTACAATACAGAGCATTACTTCACAGTTGTTAGATGCAACTGGGAAATTGAAATTATCTACATTCTGCTGAATTAACTTTTCACTAGATCAGTATTATTTGCGACTGGGACCCCCAGTCAAGATTTATCCATGTTTGCACTGGATTGGAATTTGGAATATATGCGGCACCATTTTGCTTATTCAAGGCATGCATACAGTACGTATACTGTCTTACGCTTTTATATGCTCAATGTAAGGATTATTTCGAGTAGAATAATCTGTGTTATAAAATTTTGCTAAAATGCTGGCTGATATGTTATATGCAATGCAAGCAAGTACATGAAATATAGGATATTTTTATGCAGTAGGAATACGTGTCAAGTGACGACGGCTAGAATTGTCAAACTGTGACTGCAACTGCTATATGTAATGTAACATTTAAGTACGGATGGCACGCCCGTCCAGTGGATAGTTGAAATTTCCACCAAAATTAGGGTGGATAAAATGGAAGGAATGGACGAAACGGATAAAATTCAGTAAACAAGCTATTTAAGAGTATAAACCAAACGGAACAGTAAAGGAAGTATTTTATCATCATAAGTATGAAGTTTTGAAAATACAACTCTCGCATGGGATAAGAATATACGTTTTATGTCAAGCGATCAACCCTCTCTAATGGGTTACGTATGTGGTTTCGTCTTTGGTACGTGTCTGTCTTCACTAAGAAACCATAATAATATTATGATATGACATAAGTTATTCAATTTCTTACTACAGTTACAATGAAAAATTGGATGTATTTAAATCTTTCCCTTCAATAACTATTTGTTCTAATTCAGTGTGTGGTTAGTTATCGTCAGCAGCTCATCAGTTGAACAATCCCCCTCTCACGATTTACATTATGGCTTATGGATATTCAAAGTTGGTCCCTTATAGCATGTGATACTGTCCATTTCGTCCATTTTATCCACTTTTGTCCATTTCATCCATTTCATGGGGTAGAAAATGAACCTTAGCGCATGGTGAACAATCATATTTTTTATGTGCTTGTTTCATACCAAGTTTTTGGCAGCCCATAACACATTTCCACCCTTTATTATTATTATTATTATTGGAAACCATATCAGCATCCTATACCAAGGTTGTTACGCTGAATGGATGGATTACATACAATTTCAAGAATTTTGTATACAGTGTATCTGAATATAGCATAGTTGTAAAAAGGTATAAATAGGTCATAAAGGAAATGTACAAGTCAGAGTAATTCATATTAAACACTAAACACTAGAACGCGTAATTACATTATTTATAGCATCATCAATAAAAGATAAATCACAGTAGTCATCGTTGTTTGAGCAATGTCTTGCTGCGATGATTTCATCACGAGCACAGGTTTTGAAGTCTTTAAAAGATGTAATATCCCTTGTTAGATTTGATAACTTAAGCCACGCTTGTGTAACTGAGAATTGGATCGAATCCGAACATTTTTCACTCCTAATCACTTCATGTCTTTTGTTTCTAGTTTCGAAGGTTTCCACATCACGTAGGTTGAGACAGTGTTTGAAATATACTGGACAAAGGTCATGCTTTACTTTATAACCTAGACACATGAGATCAAAATCAATTTTTTCTTTAGGGTATAACCAATTGAGATTAGCAAGACTTTCCTTGGAATAATTATAGCCTAATACAATGTTAATACATGCTTTGAATACTTTTTGAATTGGTTTGAAGGATTTTTTGGAACATGTACCCCATATGGGAATCAAATAATATAGTTGTGATAGTACAAGAGATTCTGTTAGAACTTTTAAGTTATTTGGATTGAGTAGGTGTCTTATTGATCTAATTTTGTGTAAACTGTTGTAGCAACTCTTTGTTAGTTTTTGTATGTGTTTATCCCAAAGCAGTTCACAGTCCTTAACTAATCCTAGGGTTTTAATTGACGGGGAGCATTTGATGTTGGAATCTTGAATGTTTAGGCACACATTTGATATTTGGTCAATGTCTTTCTTTTTGCAGTAGATAATTAGTTCTGATTTCCCAGCGTTGAGGGATAGGTCATTCTCATGCATCCAGGCAGTCACTTTATCACAGTCTTGTTGCAATTTCACAATGTCACAGTCAACATTTTCACGGCGTAATTCTAAATTTGCTTGAGAGTCATCGGCATATAGAGTCAGGTCAGCATGGTTTATAACAGAAGGGAGATCGTTGATAAATATTGCAAACAGGATCCCAGATAAGCACCCACCTTGGACTAGACCTCGTGTAGTAACCACTTCTTCGGAAATTTCATTGTTGACATAGACTGATTGGATTCTGGGAGTGAGATAAGCTTCAAACCAGCTAGACTCTATGTTGTAACTTTCTAGCTTGTCACACAGTGCAGGTCTTGGGACCGTGTCGAATGCTTTTTCTATATCAAATGTTGCAGTAGCACAAAAGTTATTGTTTTGGAATATACTTTTTATAATATTCTGAATTTTTAATTCGGCGTGTAGAGTGGAATGCCTAGGACGAAAACCGAATTGGTTTTCACATAAGATCTTGTTATAAATAACAAAGCAAATCAGTTGGGAGTATACACATTTTTCTAGTAATTTTGCCAGCACAGGAAGAATTGAGATTGGGCGGAGGTCGCTGGGCGATTTAGGTTGTTTATTTTTTAGAATTGGAATGATTTTGGCACGTTTCATCTCCGTTGGAACAGCATTTTGTTCAAACGAAGAATTAAAAATTATTGCAATCACGGAAAGAATTTTTGGGTTTTGAATTATTATATTAATCATTCTGTTAGAGATCCCATTTGCATCTTCACCAGTGCTTTGTTTACTGTTCATTTTCTTCCAAGCAACTCGAATTAAAATATCACTCACATTCTGTAATCGAAAACGATTGGGAGAGTCATTTTTGGGACGACGAGGACACGGGTGATTTAGAGGTTTATTAGAAATATTCGCAAAATGGTTATTAATTTCATTAGCTGTAAATGGTATATCTTGTGGTTTAGAACTGTTGTTGAGTAGTTTGTTTATAGTAGGCCAGACTCCACTTTCTGAAATGTCACCTTGGACATGGTTCTTCTCGTCTGATCTTAGACTTTTCTTTACAGCTTTGCAGAGAAGATTGTATTCATCATTCAGTTGATTGTTGCGTTTCCTTATTATGTTCAACTTGTTGCGTTTTTTTATGAGAGATTTGGATGCTTCACTAATTGGTTTGTTTTTTGTCTTCAAACTAACTGTTTTCGAACGAACGGGTGCATGTTTGTTGAACAACTTCAGTACAAACTGGGTGAATTCATTGTAATTTTCCTCAACCGGATTTTTCATTGATATGTTTATAGTTGCATTGTTTATGTCAGAATGAAGTTCTTCAAGATTTATATTTTTATAATTACGAAATTGAAATGATTTTTTTATTTTTGGAGGTCTTGGAAAATTTACTGTTGTTGAGATCAGGTGGTGGTCAGAGATCTGTGTTTCAGTCACTGAGGTGGAGGAGCACAATCTTGGTTCATTTGTGATCATGAGATCCAAAATTGCATCTTTTCGGGTGGGTGTTTTAATAAGTTGACTTGCTTTGTGAGGTTTCAAGATTTCTGTCAGCATAGAGTAGCACCATTTATGTCTTAGGTTGAAGTCTCCGCAGAGAATATATGGACGTTTAGTTTGAACTAGTTCACTAAGTAACATGTCAGTACCAATAATGTCGTTTCTCACAGTTTCAACAGTGTAGATCGGAGGTCTATAAAGACAGCAGATCGTAGTGGCTTTCATGTATTTATCATTTATTTTTACTGCAATGAATTCAATGTTAGAAATGTGCTTGACACTATCATGACAATTAAAATTGAATTTTGAGCTACTGAGGTTGTTGGGAGCCAGTATAAGCACACCGCCACCCCTTTTCTTTTTTGTCATAGTGAGGTCACGGTCAAATCTAAATTGGACGAGGTCATTGAAGCCAATGAGTTGTTTCTCATTGGTTAAAAAAGTTTCACTTACACACAGAACATCGATGTTGTGTTCATCATACATGTGGCGAATAATGGAAGATTTGTTGTTTATAGATTGGGCATTTAGGTGGCTTATCTTGAATTGACGTTGTGTTTTGGAGCTGGGGACGTGAATGAATTGGATTTGTCATTTTGGAGGCTGGATAATATTAGTCGCATCAATTTCAAGGAATACTAAACTTGCAGTCAGCTGGTAAGTTTTGTTTGGGGTCAGAACACACAATTTACCATAGTCAATTTTTGTTAAGACTTTCGAACTCATCAGCTCACGTTTCTTCTTTCTGAGCTCAGCATGGAATTTGAGTGTATTTTTAGGCAGGTCTTCATTTAGATAAGCAGGAGGTCTGGATTTGAGCCGATTGGTCCATGCTAGGTTTCTTCCTTTCATTGATGAAAAGCGGATCTTAATTAATCTGTTTCTATTCTTCTGGAATTTGCCTAGCCTGATGACGGTGTCAATTTGAACGTTCTCAGTTGAGACAATGGAGTTTAGGAAGTTTTGTACTTTCGACTGTAGGAGAGCTTCGGTTTCATTTTCATCGTCGTAAATTCCTGAGAGGATGAGGTTAATTTTCTTCACATCAGTTTCTAAAGAGTCACGGTCAGATCTCAGTCCTTGAATTTGAGTGGTTAGGTCATCCATCCCTGTGAAAATGTTTTCTACGTCTTGTTGGAGACCAAGTACAGAATTTCCGGTTTTTGATAGTTCCTCTTTTATTTCTTTCACCGATTTGTCAATCTCATCTATTTTGTCTAATTTCTTCAGTTTGGTGTTGATGTCGGCGAGAATAGTAGTTATGTCATCACACTTATTACACTCACAATCGGTGCTTCGGCTTCTCTTTGATGGGGATGGAGGAGATGGAGGTTCACAGTCAGAAGTGTCGAAGGCCGTTTTTGCATCTCTCTTTTTTGCTGCGTTGGAGGAGGTTGGTGTTACTATTTTTGAGTCAGTGGACGTGCTAGGTTTTGAATTAGTTGAGGTGCTAGCTTTTGAGCTGGCAGTTTTTGAATTATTTGATTTCCCAGTACCAGATGAGGTGCCGGCCTTCTGAGGTTTCATGATGATGTTGATGCTAGGAGCTGATTGGGAAGAATTGTTTGGTTTCTAGGGAATTGTAAAAATTCTTTTGGCAGAATCAAGTTTACCCGACTTGTATATAATTTTGATGTAATTTATATAAATAATTGTTTATTTAGTACCTGCTGGAGAGCCCAGCAGTATACTCAGGCAGTTGAGTTGCATACTCTGGGCAAGGAGAAATATGACCACCAATTAAAGTTAATTAAATGGTGTATGCGGGCGATTTTTATGTTAAAAGTAATTTTAGTGGTTAAAAACAATTGTCTAGAATGAGATTCTCACAATTGAATATTAAATTATAGTCAGTTAATAGTAAAATTTAAATTAAAATTAGCAGCGCAGGGTTTGTTTACATGCTCTCAGCTGAGATTATATTATGAATGACGTAAAAGTCACATTTCACTCAAAAGGTCAGAGAATTCGTAAAATATGCCAGTAAAAATGAGTTTATGACAAGTCTGAAAAAGACAGGAAACCGCAGAAATGAGACCACAGGAGACGACTTTTGTTGTCAACAGAATAACATTCCCACATATTACACTAGGAATATTATTTATTTATGTGACAGAAAAGTAGGTAACACAACAGTTGGGAAAAAAACTGAGCTGATCACACATATCACATAAAAAACGTACGTGGTTTAATAAATTGAACATTGGTCCAGTTAAATAGGGAAGACTGAGCAGAATTTTTATGTATGTAAAGGAATAACTATCACCCAGTTTAGGACACTATCATTAATTATATGTACAAGAGGCCATAATTGGCCTAACTATCACAGGAATTCCAGCTAAAATCGTCAGTATCATTTTCAGCATTGACTTTTTACATGCAATAATTTCAAAATTAAAAAAATAGTTCTGATACAAGGATTTATCTGAGTCTACCAATATTCTACATTTACTTTACAATATAACAAGGCTAGTAGGCTAGTCATCCATTAGTAAACTGCAAAAATTGAAACAAGATGTTAATATGTACTTATGTATCTCCTGAGAGCGATGAAAACTACGAGCCTTGTGTATCCAATGAATTAGTTTTGACTGGAAATACCTATATTCCCTCTTATCCTATCTTATAGGAAACGGAAGTAAAGTGATAATTACAAAGTATCTTTGTTTTCTGGCATTCTGGCAGAGTTGGAACAGCACAACATAATAGCAGCGTTTCAAGGAGAAACATAATGATATACAGCAGATAGGCAAGCAAAAAATGTGGCTGATCTAGAGAGACTAAGCCATTCATTTTCTCTGTAAGTGATTACTCCACAACAGTGCTCATCTCGTCTCGACTAAAAAGTTTTACCATCACCAACTATATACTAACTACTATACTATACACTCAATAAGACTACAAACAGCAAGCATTTTTTGCTACACGCTTTTTAATTTCAGTGTCAGCAATCTTCCTCAACTTTTTACTCAACGATTCCTTTCACCTTTGAAAAGGCAACGGGGGAAATGTAGACACATTCATATTGTATGCATTAGCCTTTCCAAGTTTTTTTTTGACAATGAGTGTATGCACACAGGAAAAGAAAGGGTGAATGAAAGGCGAACAGTGAATGCAGAGAAAATAAAAGGAGGAAAATTATTATCATCACTAGGATCATCATCATCATCATTATCATCAGTATTGTAAGTTATGAATGGAGTGCAGTATTATTTGTGTTTTCCAGTTTGGATTGAAGGATTTTGCAGCATACAAAACTTGAAGTTTTTCGTTGCACTCCCAAACATTTTCATATAGTAAAATAATATGCTTTTCATATTCTGCTGTTGCTGGGAACAAGTGAACTCGTGAAATAAGGTTGATATTGTTGATGCGATGATGGGGTGGTTGTTCCACAGTGAATCCCCACTAGAGAGCCTGCCTTTACAGGAGTAATAACAATAATAATCATAAAAGACCCAGAAAAGTCATCCCATCAACATCATCATCATCATCATCATCATCTCTCTCTCTCCTTTCTCTTCTCTTCCAATGTTTACGTAAGTCTTGAAGCACTCACTCATTGATTACATTTAAGAGAAAATAGAGAAAAGTGAGTGCTAGTGAAAGTTTAAAAATAAACTTTGAACAACTCTCTTCTTAGCAAATAATTGAAGATACATGTAAAAAGCCTCGACCTCCAACTTTTTACATCGCTTGATTATCTGTTGGTATTGGTATCGGGTTACATAGAGAGATAAAACTATGTGAGAGGATTAAATACTACTACTATTCCACTGACTTGATGCCCAGAAGACAGTTTTATGCGTAGGAGTAAAATTCAGCTTTACAGCTTTTACAAATATCCTGAATCCTTGATTTGATATATTCCTGTACATCGCCATCATGGACGGGAAACTAATCTATATTCTCCTGACAATCTGGAGCGGATTCCTTATATCAGGTAAGTTGCCAATTATTGAATTAGTAATAATTTTTATTCTTAAACGCATTTTTATGTGTAAAATATTAGTAATCGTTTTCATAATCGTGTCATTCAATGGCTAATAAACTCATCAAAAAAATTCTCATTGTCAGCTAGAACGAGGACGGAGGTTATGCTCTTTTTTATTCTTTCAGCAATAATATGTGCTCCGAGAGGATGAGCATTTAGCAAGAGCTCAGATAATAATAGAGTTACATAATATCCAGAACCTTAACACAATCATTTTCACAAACCGTCATCATCATCACCACCATCATCATTGTATGCATCCTCAAACCTCACCCATGTCTGTCTCAGCTTACGCTTACACAAACTATTACCATCATCCACATTCTCATCATAGTCATCATCGTCTACTAAGCGTGTAGATCAAAGCCGTCGTCACTCATTACTTTACTTTCTTGGTTATTGGCAATGGCAAGCCAAGCTAACAATGATGAAGATTGTGTTTTGTATTAAAGCATACCAACCCAACCAAATAACATACCACACAAATAAACTGCACACACACACACACACTTGTGTTATATCTCCATTAAATGAAGCTCATACTCCTAAAATTACTCTCCTTTCAAGTGTGAAATTCTCTTGAGGCGGATGAGATAAATACACTTGGGAGCGGGTTAAGCGCTTCACTTTCTTATTCTCTCGCTTGCAATATTTCTTTTTCTCTCTTTCAATAACGGCAAACTGGCAATCTACTACACACAAGACGAGGAGACGAACTCCGATATTATTTTTGTTCATGTGTATAGAATAGAATTGACTAAGAGGCTGACATGTTATCCTTCCGCCATTAATGTAACCTCGACATCCCTGGCAGAACTGTAGACAGCTACTTATTGAAAGGAACAGTGAGTTTAGTAGTTCGTTCTTTGGAAAAACCTCTCCTGTTCAACTTGCGTAATATTAGCTAGGAAAACTTCATCGGCAATAAAATGCTTGTCTGCACTATTCCTACAATTTTGGTATCAACTTCCACTTTTGCTATTATTTGCCTTCTTGAAATTGATAAATTCATAGAAGAAACCCACAGTAATATAATAAGAAATGCTCGTTAAGTAAAGAAATGAAACAACGTTGTTAATATGAGCACAAGTGTCCCTAATAAACGTCGAAGTAGTTTTAGCAGCCTCTTCATTTGTTTCAAGTGGAGGAATACGTGATGGAATGGGTGGGAAAATTGACGTAAAATTTTGTGTCCCCTTCACTATCATTTTCAGTTGGTATTCTGATAACTATAATTAAAATTACAAGTAGAAACAATGCTATCAAACTTGAGATAATTACAACATTGATAGTTACTAGTATATTAGTGACAAAACTACTTGTAGTGGTTCCAAGATCAACTATGTACTCTGCTTCTTCTAGAACATACATTTACGACTTGAATATGCTATTCCAGTTAACGAACCGTAGACACGGTACTGATACTAACAACAAAAATAGTGTAATACGAGATATATAAGTTGGGTTTGAGTCAGAAGCAAAGATATTTTCTTTCAACCACATCGTTGGAATCAGTGGCTTTGTGTGACATTTACCATGGCTTCTTGTTATTTCTCATAAAAGCTTACGGATGCTGAGCTCACGTCAATGTTGGAAAGGTTTCCTCCCTTCGTTCCCCGCCAATCTAGATGGGTTACCTTAAATGAAGGAAGACAAACTGAAGAAAATGAGATGACATTACTTGAGAATGTGATCAGTCTTCTTACATTTGATGTAACAACATGGACAGAGAAACAAAGTTGTTTTTTGAAAAAAAAAACACACACGCACTTTCCACAATATCATGTTTCTAAAAATAGGCAGATACATAATATACACATGTGCTTGTACATTAAAACATATATGCATCTTAAGCTTACTACATAGAAATATACTGGAATTATAAAACGTGTATTTGCGCAAACATCTGATCAAATTTTTTTCTCGAAAAGTTTGGTGGAGAAAAAAAGCAAGATCATATTATATAGAATATTTAAGGCCTTCTTTGTATTTTTTAAAACTGACGATGAGTAGGAAATCCTATTGGGAACCTTCATATCCACAACAAGATGATAACGCTGGGGTTGCTGGTACTGGTGGAGAGTAAGTTTTCCATGAAAACCCTGTTATATTCGTATGTGAATACAACATATTACGCAAGAGAGAAAGTCATAAAGGCTGCAAGCAGTAGTTACTCAAAGTATGTATGGATAAAAGAACTTGTTTCTAGCATGAAACATAGTGTATCAATGATGTGTGTGCTCGACAAAATAATACTATATGAAATGAAGTAAAGATTCGAACACTTACTTTCCCTGACTTTAGTATAGTGTTTGATGTTGAGGAGAGAGGAAGAAGGGTTCATTTTTGTCAGTCGGAAGAAGTCTTTCTTTCATCAGCTCAAGTGATATGTTTCATCGTAAAAATATTTTCGCAACCCTGCGTCGGAAACAACTTTTCTGTACAGAAAGAAACACATATACTCAAAGTTGGGATGAATGCTGAAGATACAAACACAACATCAACATCCACTCTCTGGATGTACTAGCTGCTATATGTTGATGCTGATGAAATGGGTCGTAATCATGAAGATTTTTATATCAGCCTAGAATCTAGAGTCAAGTCAACCAGCCTCTCAGTTTTCTGTTTTCTATAAGGATGGTTTGGTATAATATAGACATGCATAATATTGCTGTTGCTCTCACTCATTGCACAAACTATTTTTTTTGGAAGATAGAATTAAACCTAAACTGAGATGAGAGCAAGAGCACCCTATCAGTTTGAAGGGGTAAAGGAAGAGAAAACAAAGTGTTAATACATATAATATGGCGATATAATACGATGATATGATACTACTCACAGAAGCTCAACCGCAAGCCAAAACCAACGCTGTTGAAAACAAGCATGTTGACTGCTATAATGATCTTAGGATAAAAACCCACTCACATGCATGCATGCATGCATCGTCATTGTGTTGTATGCATATTTTTCGTGGACTTAATATAACGCACCAATTTCCCTGTTGTTCTAGCAGGATTGTTTCTCTCCTTTCTCTGTCAAGAAAGTAAACACAAAGCAGGATGTGTTACAACTCCAGCCACGGGAAGGAGAGAAATGTGTCTAGTCATGGAGAAATGAGAATTGAGAGAGAAAAACTATCTTTCACTCGGTCATTTCTTCCCACCAAATCGTTATTGTCGCTCCTCTGTAATCGTACTGTTATGAGTCCACACTCGTTTAGTCTTTCTCTCAACCAAAAAAAGACTGCCCTTTCTTTTAGGGGGTTTCCCTAGAAGTGGTGTTTGGTAGTGGTAGCAGCATTGTCATCGTCGTCGTCGTCGTCACCATCACTGCTATCTAGACTTTTTCTTTGCTTCCCAACTTCCACCATGAATTCTGTATTTCTGCCCAACCAAAATAGTCAGTGTGTATTATTTTGAAAGCGGAGTAATAGTTGAAATGTTGAAATCAGAATAGAAAAGCGTATCTGCCTTTCTTGTAAGTAGCTTCTTCATAATAACCATTGCAGTCCTTGAATAAGGAAACTGGTTTACAAAATCGAGCCAGCATTTTTTCTTGCTATACATAATTTACTTCCGACTTCAGTTATTTTTATAGTAGCACACTTTTCCTTAAAAATAGATGGGTGAACTGTATGTACATGTCAACTACCACCACCATACCACACCAATTTTCCCCAGCATTTCTTTCCCCTTCGAATATGCATATGAAGTGTGATGTGATGACGAGGCGAGGTTGCTCCTATACATATCCAAGATATTTCAAGAATACGTACATATTATGGACCGGTCTTGTAAGAAAAACCAAAAGCATGTACTGTGGCTGTGGCATCATCATCATCATCATCATGGCAGAAGCTGAGAGTTGTTTTTGGTTATTGTGGTTTTGTTGTGCGGTTAGGTAGACGGTATAAGCATTATGGAAAAAAGAAATCGAAATCTTTCTCAGCGAAAATGAGCTTTTCACTCCACTCCTTGTTTTTCATTCTTTTGATTCTCTCACTTATCTTTACTACATTTTTGTAGAATTTTTACCCCCGTACGTTCGTTCACTCGGGCTCTTCTAGCATTCATCTTATTTCCATTTCTTACACATTTGAATCAGAATGCATTTTCGTCCAAGAAATTTATCTTTCTCTTTACAATTTTCTTGGGTCAAACCTTACTCGTTCGTTACGTATGCATATGGTGGATTCTAAACGGTTATTCATTCCTAGCTGCTTTCCCTTACCAAACCATATATATACGACCATGCCATCCCATGCCACGCCATGCCAGACACATACGGTGTCTATCCAATCTCACTTTTGTCAGTTGCATCTTCATCATTTATGTTAGATGGGGGAATGAAATGGGAACAAGGATATTATTTTTTATTTTCCTTTCATTCCAAAAACATTTTTGCCACCAGGCAAATTTGGTTGGTTAGAAATAAAGGCGTTATATGGTGGCCCAGGTGAAAATTACGACGAACTGTTAATTTCAATTTCACTTGCTTGGGAAAGAGAACGAATACTATATAATATCACATCACGTTTTACTTTTAAGGTTCTGTAGGTGTGTAATGTTATTCCCTTCCACTCCACAAATAGGGAACTGTGCAACTGCATGTTCACAGTAGGTTGTAGGTAACAAAAAAAACTCTTGAGATCCTGAGGGCGTGTGCGGTGCAGGAGCAAGAGCAATCTGTACTTTTGTGAAATATATATCTCTTCATGACTGTGTGACATTGAAAGAGGTGAGCTAGTGCAAGTCTGCTCCACTCCACTGTCGTCAGTTTGGAGAGAGAGTAAAAAAAAGTGTCCAAGAAAGCTGTAAAAAGTTGCTAAATATGTTTCAACATATCTCTCCACCAAATGCCACCCAACAACCCAGTCTCAGTCTCACTTTCCATCTACTGCTGATATGGATTTTAAGTACATTCCTACAAGGCAAAGAGAGTAGAGACCCACCAACTGTGTTTTTATTTACCATCTCCTGCGCCATAATCATGAATAATCCACAACATGCAAATAGTTTTTAACTGATATCTCGAGATTAAACTTACTCCATAACGTTGTAAATGGTAATAGACGTCTCTTCTGGGAAATTCTTCACACATGAGTAAGACATCAAAATATTATCATCATAACATAACACCAAGACATAACATTACACTCTTTCTCTTCACAGGACGGAAAAAAGAAGAAAAGAAAGCTCATGCACGTAAAAATGTGAAGATGAGCAAACACGCAGAGAAAGTGTGAGAGGACAGTATATACATATAATATAAGGGCGCTACATTTTTGTCGCTTTACGTCTTTTTTCTATTATCTTGGTTTGCTCCTCTCTCACCATCACCCTACAACCTACACCAAACCACTCTTGCGAATTCTGCTTGGGATGAAAAATATGTATATATGCTCTTTTATTTCCACTAATGTTCTACTTTAGCGAACAAGTTATAATAGTATCAGCATCAGCTTCATTGGATGGAGAGAAGAACATGCAGAAAAAAAGAGCCAATATCTTGTGACACCAGACCAGGAAAAGTAAGAGTGCACACATTCACACACACACACATACTCATACAACATAGTTACTTTTACTCCACATTTCGCCCTGTGTGTTTGATATGAGCTATGCTCTTTTGGCCTGCTCGATGGTGTGTTGGTATTATGCAATGAGAGAGATACAGAAGGGGATACATTCAACATCACAGAGTAATTTTACGATAATGCATGTTGTTAGACGCTTCTTTTTCCCTGAAGCTCGGAGCGGAAGCGCATAGTTGCCCCTTAAATCAGTGTCACTTTCCTTGTTCTCGTTGTCGTATCCCTCGTCCTTCTCTCTACTTTATATGTATATCTATCTATCTATCCCTACGTGAATAGGGCTGAAGTTGCACCTAGAAAAAAAGAGGGGTTTCTGGCCTGGCCTGGCTTCATTTTCTATGGTATCTCTTCTTCCTTTACTGCAACCAAACTATATATAGATATTATGTAACACACATTTGACCAAAGCTGTGTGTGGCATAGTGGCAGCAAAAGGGTTTACTTTACCTCAACTCAACTCAATATTATGTGCATACTAATATGCCGTAAGATTCCATAAAAACTCTTGGAGCGATATGACACCACGCCACATAGGAATGAACACTCTGGTTCTACAACCCAAAACCATGTAAAAACATTTTTGTACACATTCACTTGCTTGCGTATGTAATAGTATATTATAACGTAGTACACTTTCATGTTTTGGGTTACGATCCAGTTTTTCTTTACTGAATGATGTCGTCCTCCTCTAGTTGTACAGTTTTTTTTTGTAAAACAACGTGTGTGTAATGTCTATTTTTGGGATTCGCATTTCTTATATTGGAGTACTTACTCTTCCTCGCATTAGGTTCAGAGGAGTTGCTCTTGAGGACTAAAAGAGTTGAAATAGGATCCTTGAGAATTCCTTAACAGTGCTTTTTGCTTACACTCTCCCAATTCTTGGGTTTACTTTCCTTGATTTCACCCACACACACTTCACTGTGGAACATTTGAAGCTCATCCATTTACTACTTTCGTAATATGTGGAATTATTTGGAAGCTGTAGTGTATGTACATGAATGAAGGTTAGGTGGTGTGTGGAGGTGATATTAGATATTATGCTAGCAATAATAATGGTGCTACGACTGGTGCTAGTTTTGTGATAGTAGCATTTACTTTACACAAACGGGAGGAAAAATATGGGAGCTAGAAAAAAATGAAGAAGACGGGAATTGCAATTTTCTTCACAATTTCCTACAATAATCCGTGGTATTTTTACTCTTTTCCTGCCAATTCATAATTTGCCAACTCGGTTGTTTTCCTCTATCTTTCACGGGTCGTAGACTCGGCATCTACGTAGACAAGACACACAAGCACCCCTCAAAAAAAATAGCGTCAGGGAGCAAAGTAAAATAGGCCATTTCAAAAGGTATTATTATGCTGCTTGGTTTATTTCTATGCGTACGTAGGCTCCGTTCTATTACCATTATTATGACCCTTGTAACACAATGAGTGAGCGTGGATGTGCATAAGCTTAGCTGCTTAACATGTTACTCATTTTAAGCCCCCTTGTAATACCTCGTAGAGGATCCTTCAAGAGCGCTTATACCCACTTTTATATACTTTCACTTTGTAAACTTTTTTTTATTGTTGTTCATCCAATTCAATGCGTGGGACGGAAGCGTTATATGTTATGAGAAAAGTACGTATTGCAGCTAGTATTCTATTACATTACATGATCTCTGCACTTTTTCCAACTCAAAAAAGAAGCAAACGAAATTGAATGAGCATTCAAAACATATTCTGATAGTAATAAAGGCAATATACATATATTAACTTGAAACATGTTCCCTTTCCCTTGAAATGTGATCTTACTTAAAAAGTACTGTAAATCGTGGAATATAGAGTTTACTGTTAAACAATGAACACACAATACGATGCGATAGGATACATGGGCATGGGACAACGTACGATAGGTACGATATGTTGTGAATGAATCTTCCACTGATTTCCGTGTTTCATCAAGCCTATTTGTTAAACCGCAGTTCTTGCCTGTAGGAAACCAACAAGCCGTAAAGGAAAGTTGTAAGGGTGTAGATAATATGTGTACCATATACTTTTATACTGTCATGCTACGCCACACACCGACTACTCCGACTACCTAAGAGCTTTATATATCAGTTTTCATCAAATGATATCAAATCAAGCAACCATGTGATATTTGATGGGATACAACTTAATTTCTGTCTGCTACATTGAACAATGCGAATGTGTCTGTGGTGTGTGGAGTGGAGTGGAAAAAGCTGTGTAAAGTAATGCAAGGTGGTGAAAGTTCAAACACAATGTAATGAGTTAACGATTGTTTGACTACTGGGGATATGCACCACCATTACAAAAGTTATCACATTTGCATATAGCTATATACTAGCTTACGCGTGTTCATATATATTATTATATAAGATTTCACTACGTTTATATATTCATATGTGACGAGAATGAGACGATGCAGAAAAGTGTGCAAAAAACTGTAAATGCTTGGTTATTAGGAGCGGCAGTTTACATTGATATTAGCTACTTTTAACGGGATCCTTCAACACTAATGTACTTATAGTAGGGTACTTCTTTTTATGAGTGTTTTCCATATGACAGCTCACAGTTGCTGGTGCAGAAAATAAGTTCAGGCAGTGTGTGTACGTGCGTAAGTGTGGTTCCAATGGGACCAACGTAACGTAGTAACGTGTAGGCGAGCGATCTGGTAATCTCCTTGTCTGAGATCATCAGTTGGTGAAAGCTACCAAAGTATGCATATAGAAAGGAAAAGCAACTACATACTTTTGTGTTTTAATATGAGCAGATTTCAGATCTCATTCAGCCCCGTCATCTCAAAAGTTCTCTCTTTTACTCTTCATTTTCATTTGCACTACAGTCGTGGTTGTGAGACAATGGATGGAAGAATGTAGATAAAAATTAAATTCAAGTGCAAAGTTGTAGCTATGTTTGATTCATTTAACAACGACAACAGGGGCTACATCCACATCCTAATAGAGCTAACAAAATTATGCGTAAAATTGATGTGCTACCTAAGGTTTTATTGAAAATTATTATGCTAGCTGCTCGCAAAGTTTATAAGTTTTAAGATGATATACATATCTGCGTATCGATATGTGTTTGCATAACCTTGTTTTACTTTCACTACTTTTGTTGGTCATAGCCAACAAAAGTATTCAGAAGCTGTGCTTTACTCATGATTTACAATTAAAGTCTTTTCTTTCCGGCAGGCAACACATTTAACTCTTTTTTTGTAAGCCAGCAACTGAAATGGGGTAGTTTACACAGCCCAAACAATTTAAGGAACAAGGTGTATTTTTTTTCGTTAATTGAGCTGTTACACCAAGGTATTTTTTTTATATAGCGTTGATAAATCCACCAAACATCTTTTCCTGTGCTTATTGTTAGGTACTTTATGTGTAGCAATGCAGGTTTATGCTTTTTTGTTTAAATTTCAGACACCGGATATCAATACAGTTTCCCATTCTTTTCTTCTTTCTTTCATGCAGTTTTTTTTGTACCGCACTCAAATATATCCTTGTAAAACACGCTTTAAATCCACAGGGAAGCTCATACTAACAAAGTTCTAATAGCTGTGTTACATCTCTTCCAACAACGAGAAAGGAAACCTAGGGAGAAACCTTTTTGCCAAGATGTGATGACTCTATTTATGTAAGATGAGAGGAGAGAAAAGAGATTGCTCTAAAATGGAAAGAACAGGAGCAGAAAAAAAGGGAGAGAGGAGAAGAAAAAAAAGTGACGTCTCCCAAGGATTTCACTAAATTGACTTGCTCACACATAATTGTAGTCCGCTTGAGGCTGTTTGCCACACAAGTAGTGTGGTACTTGTTAAAGAGAGCCTACTAAAAATAGTGGCAGCAAAGAAAAAAGGGAATTGAGCAAGAAAGGCTTTTTGTGTAGGGTATATAAGGCATCCAACCAAGAAAGGGTGAATTGCCTGTCTCAATGCATAGAACAAAAAAGGAGCAGGAAAAGAAAGTTGAAAAATCTTGAATCCTTATGTGTCATTCCATGAACCTTTGGCTTTTCTTGTCTTGATGTCAGACATAGTCCAGATTTTCTCAACAGCTTCTTTTCCCTCCAGATTTCCTTATTTGTAGGATGCAATAAGGAGATGTGTGTAATAGGAGGGCTCTCGGAGAGAAAGTGTTGTACCAACTACCAAACCAAACCAAACCAGTTCAGAGAGAGCTTTCCCTTTTTAGTATCGCATCCCATCACCCACAGACAGCAGCCACAGAGTTTAGACGGATATACATACTTATATGTTCATTGATACAAGAACAAGTATAATATATATTTAGGTACGTGTAGCATGTCATCTGTTTTCATGACATGTATCCCGATCCGGGTGTATATGCAACCATTCATCCACCACACACCGTCCATCCAAAGTCATCCAACCGTGGTTTATTTGAGTATGTTTAAAACAGATAGGTTATTTTGTACTATGCCTTTACCACCACCACCACCACCATGTCTGTCTTCCTTCCGTCTCCATCTCCATTTTCCTTTATTTACGCATCGTCAGAGTCCTTTATATAGCACCCAATGCTCAGATTTACTTAAGATTACATTGAGATGGTTGAAAAAGCATTACTCCATCTGAAATGGGGAGTGTATTTAATGTTACTTGTACACCATCAGAAGAAGTAGTACTACCACCACCACCACCACCAGTTACACCAAATTTCCTGTTTTTACAACCATTCTCACAAGGTTTGTGTGTGTGTGTGTGTGTATTAATAACTTTCCAGTTGGACGCTCCATGGATGCCATGTAGAGAAATGTAAAAATTTTATGACCCTGGTGAAATGGTAGGGATGCAATTACAGCTGATCGGAATTTTATTAGTTCATTAAAACTGTTTTGTTCCAACAAAGAAGTTTTCTTTCTGGTGAAAAAAAGGGTGGAAAACTTACATGAAGGAGAGTGCTAGACAAAAAGCTCAAGTTACTTTCCACTTACTTTGCAGTTATAACTTGTGAGACTGCTGCTGCATATACGTATATACATACACTTAAATGCATTGTGTGCATCACTATCACTATATACTTTTGTTCCGGTATCCCTTTTTCTCTTTGATAGGTGGAGGTCTAACAACGTGAAATTTGTTGGAAGTCTTTGATATTGATAGCAAAACTTAAAGGTTCTTTGGCCCTTAAGTATGGAATATGTTCCTGGTCTAGGAGAGTGGAGTGGCTTGGTAGTGGTGGTGGTATATGGTAGTCCAGGGGAGTAGTGACGAAGTAAAGAATGGGTCAGATAAGAAGAACGAATGAGTTGAACCGCCACAGTCCTAAAATCCCATTTAGGAGAGAAGACAAAGTGGCCGCTTCGTAGGACACTCGACAAACAGGAGTTTTCTCGGCTTTCACTTTTTCTCTCAATATTTTATTCGCCTGTTTCTCGCCTTGTAAAAAGATAATGGAGCATGGGCTTCGTACACAGTTGACAGTGCATAGTAGAGAATTGTAACCTGTGTAAATATGATGGCAAGTCGAGCAGGCAGCCCACCAGGTCACCTGGTTTTATGGGGATATCGTTTGTTCATCGTTGTTTACAAGAAAATTTGTGACAGATGCAGCATCACATGTACACACGCTACCTAAAGAACAAAAAAACTGCAGTGTTCACTTTCTCCACTCCACTCAACTCTGCCCTTATTACACATAAATATATAGGTTCTTATAAAACGTAACGTCCTATTATAGCTAATGTATGGGGTAACATAAGGTTTGCTCAAGTAAGTGATCCCGATGATGTGAGGTTTTGAAAGGTCGACACCAACATGGTTAGGCAATTGTAATTGTGATTGCTGAAAAGAATATAGAGCAATGTAACGCAACTGATGTAACCTTTTGGTGAAAGCTCAGTTTCAAAATTTTTCTTCTGTTGCAATATTCATTGCCTATCATATCATCATGGTTAGCACAAACCTTAAAAGATTTTAGTTGGAGTAAGTGGTATATTGAAATGGACTAGTACTTTTATTGACAGCCACTTACTTTTTTACCGTCACTGAAATAATTTTTCATGTTTATGTGAGCCGTATATACGTATACTTCGTTTTTTTTTCATGTCGTCTCTGTGTCGGTCTTGGTCTTTTGTGTTAAACGCTTGTCTTGACTTGAGCATATGTACCTTATATATATTCTTAAATACAAGAAAATGCTCAGTAAAACTTGGATGAAGCCAAAGGAAGTACGACTGAAACTCAAACCCAAACATTTATTCCTTTCAACACTCGTGACTTTGGGTTATCCTATTTGGCTCAGGATATATCAATTGTTTGACTGGGACTACACTACACTCCACATGTATCTCCGGGACGTCCATTTAACCCTCATAAATGTCATGTAATAGCTTCTCTAAAATCAATCAGCACACGCACTCCTTTTTCCTTCTTGAGTTTGAACCTCAAACGTCCTTTGAACAATGGGAGCAAACTCTTGGAAACCGAAATGTTGATCATGTATGACATGCCACAACGAAGAATGTATATACCCATTTCAAGCTGCATTCCAAAAGTAGGTATCCTCTCCAGAACAAGTTGAGAATATTAATCCATAACCCTTTACGACTTTCTGTTTAACATTATTTATGCGTAACTTACCAGCTCACAAAATGTTCCGAAAATTATATAGGTTATTACGGGAAGTGATTTGATGATGTGTAGTTCACATCATCCATAACGGTTTCAAGCCAAGAAGGATATAGCTTCTTTTGCTGCTGCTGCTAGGCATACACATGTGTGTAAGTATGTATTTTATGTGGATAGTCCACATGATTTCAGCAGCAGCATCGGAGAGCGTGAGTAGGCAGAATGGCACACAAATCTAAATTACATACATATATTTGGACAATGCCTATATGTTTTTATCTATAAGCATTTTGAGCGGTGGTGGTGGTATTCCCCCATCGTTCCGTTTGAGCGTCCATTTCATTCCTACTTGAACCCGAAGAAAAACTCATTTCCCCAATTGTTCCAATATGAAGGCGCCGCTGTTGATCGCTTCAATCTATTTTACGCTGTGTATATGAGTGGAGCAGCACTTCTTTATTTTCCATCCTTCTGACTGCCTGCTGACTTCACTTTGCCCTTGTCTTACTTTCCACTTTTCGGCTCTTGTCTCTTTAGAGGGATACGGAATTTAAGTGTCTTCAAGTCAGTGTCTTATACAAAAAGGGAGAACACCAATTGCCCGTCAGTTTGAATGGGAACGCATATATATAACTGCACACTACTGGTTGGTTGGTGAAACTATTTTTGCTACATACATTTTCTTCCAATACATATTCCCTTGTCATCTAATAATAATATACTACTATTGTCTGTGTACGTACATAGATATTTTTGTATTCTAATATCATATGCATACCATGGACCATGAGGCTATGTGTAATATCATCATTCTACAAAGTAATATAAGGTTGTTCCAAAGCCAACGTCAACGACATCGTCCATTTCCGTTAGGAAAAACACTTCCCCCTTTTTCTACTTTTGGATATATCATCCAGCATACACACACACTTTTTCTCTTTCGTCTCTCATCCAAAATACACATTTCACTTTGTCTGTATATGGCTTCTCCCTCTCGTCAACGGAATTGTTTTACTGAAAATATCACTTTCATTTCCTGCACTTCTTTTTTTGCACTCTTTACTTCAACGAATTGTCGGCAATATCATATAAAACTGCTTTCCCTCAAAATGTAGTGAGTGTCAGTATCTCTTATTTGAAGAGGGAGCGAGATACATATATACTATATAGCAACGCTTTATACAATCACGAGCAAACTTCTTGTTCTTCTCCTTAAGCTCTCGGATGGTGGAAGAATGAGTACAAGAATCTATTTGGTGAATGTTGAACACATGTTGTAATGTAATGCATCGGAAAAAGAATGGGATTCTAGGGACTAATACTAATATACCTAGCAGTATAGTATGCATGCTTGCTATCACATCACACATCCCCACTTATTTTTCGTCCAGCTTCACAGCACATATATATCCATTGGGATGAGAAGGGCAAGGAAAAAGAGTGAAAAGCCGGCAATGCAGCACACCACCACATGTATACGGAAAAAGAATGTTCTGTAGA
Organism: Orchesella flavescens; assembly: GCA_964034955.1. Lineage (NCBI taxonomy): Eukaryota > Metazoa > Arthropoda > Collembola > Entomobryomorpha > Orchesellidae > Orchesella > Orchesella flavescens. The sequence goes on along the minus strand of OZ035957.1, from coordinate 20,947,344 downwards.
TGTAGAGACATATATATATTGCAAGAAAATGTTTCACGTTGGTGGGCTATACAATATCATCCCATCATCGCAAATGTTTTGAACGTGGCTATGCAGTCTTATGCAGGATTCAAAACACTTAGGAAAAACTAGCTGAATGACTCGATTTCGATCTCCTGTGTAGATAATTTTTTCTTTCTCTCTCTCTCTCTCTCTCTCTCTCTCTCTGGGAGGAAAGAAGAGGTGACAAACGAATGAATTTTTGTTGCATGCCATTTGCTCACAATATTGCTTACCCCAACGTTATTTGCTGCCGGAACAAAGTTATAGCCGTGCTGACTTGATGAAAACGTTTTAAACTGCATATGGTATAGTATATACTACTTAATGGCATAGAATGGAAATGAGGAAGTCATCTCTTCACACCTAACCTAAAACTACCACCACCACCACGTCCACGAGAATAGGAAATAGAAATGCATGCATATAATGATAATGATAAGTGAAAGTCATTGTATTCATTTTTACACATTGAACTTTTACGCAATGTAGGTCCTCCGTTGGCATTTAAGCTTATGCTTTTTTTGGAGCCGAAGAATTGCATGTAAAACAGATGTAAACATGCATAATATCCCTTTCCACTTTTTTTTTTACCACGATGAAGATGCCGACGTGGAGGACTAGGACTAGCTCTTTCTTATACTACATTCTTTAAATATTATTCCATACAAGCACTTCAATACATCATTCCGTTTCATCATCTCAATTTCATATTTATGCATGAGGCCCAGTTAATTGAAATAGGGAAATGGCAACTTTCTCTGCAGGTTATTAAATTTTCCTTTGGCAATCACAACCGTGAATGAGTTAATGCTAAACTGGGGGGAAAGCAAAATGACAAGGTTTCTTTTAAATTGTGTGTGCATTCTGCATATACACAAGTAAGAATCGTCGCCTTTATTTCTCCCTCTGAATGTACTCCCATCTTGACAAAAACTGCAATCTGAGCTACATCACATCACGTTTCCCCCATTTACAGAATCTAGCTACTACTGAACCCACAACGCAGTAACGTCATTATACAGTACACTTTAAAAAGTTTGTATTCATTCATCTGCATTTCAGCTGAAGAAATAGTTTGTAAATATTTCATGAAACTTGGACTGAAAAGAAGAAAAACCGTTGCAAAGACACAGTTTATATAAGTACATTCCTCCATCAACACTTTAAATACTGTCTTTATATGTGCACTTTTAAAATCCGTCGTTATATTTTTCAATTAACATTTCACTTTCACATTTCCTAATGTTTGCGCTTGCATACATATATATCCATACTTTTTTTTGTACAACGTTGCTTTCTTCGGTTAACGCTTTGCGGCTGCTGCTGCGACTGTATATGTGTGTTCTATGTAATTCAGCTATTTCCTGTCCTCATTCTTGTCTGTCTTGTCTCGAGTGTTGAGTAAAATCGTTGACAATATGTACGTAGTAGAGATTTCCTCTCTACAGAAAAAGAAAGTTACTCTTCTCCCTCCTTCTTGAGCTCAAGTCAGTGGAGTAGACAAATGTATGCCTACTTGTACACTATATCCACATTATGCTTTACTGCTAGTGCTAGTGCTGGTTGGTGGTGCTGGCAAGCTCACAGAAAAAAAAAGACGGACATTTTGTGTAATTTATAGATTCTCTTTAATTATTTTAGGCCTGGTCATAACATCCATCATGTTGGCAGTATTATAAACACACTTGTGCCATAAATGTCACGTTTCCAACAACATAGCGATGAGTTGCTTTTAAGCTTTTTTATATCATAAAATCCGGTTGAGAGATGCTGAGATGGAAGTAAGTACCATGTAAGTACCGCTATTACCTTATGCACTACGAGTACACACAGTACAAGTTTTCTCATACACATAACACATATATTTTGTTGAGCAGACGGAAAACTTGCTGTGAAAGTTGGTATGAGTATGAGTACGAGTGAAAAGAAGAAAAAGAAAAAAACTCACGCTGCACATCTTCATGATTGCACTTACATACAGAAAGGGGGATGTGCGGACCAAGGATGAAGGAAGGAGGAAGAAGCGTGTAATAATATGCTGTTACTTTCACACTTTTTCCTTTCACTTAAAAATGATGAAGAAAATATATACGTAATGTGAGTAACAACAGTGGGAATACATGTGTTGTTGGTTGTTGACGATGGTCGTCCGGACCTCTATGAGCCCATCTTTGTTTAGGGACGATTATATTGTATAAGTTTTTTTTCTCTCTCGGATGGTTGTTTGGGAAGAGGCTATAGAGATTTCTTTTTCGTATGCTTATAAAGTATGATAATAATGCTAAAAATCAACACTTACAGATGCTCGACTTAGGCAATATAATATCCTGAATGCCGACACTGTCAAGTTTTTCGTGGTTGTTGCTTTCTAGCTAGCTTCCTGCTATCAAGAATGAAGTAAACATGGAAAGAGAAAAAATGTTGTTGGCTTTTTTTCTTCTTCTTCGGGAATAGAAATGGATGAACTGGTACTAAAGCATTAAAGTGCAGTATGAGCATATAGTAAGGGTTGTCGTTGGTGAAATGGTGAATGTCACTGTTGTGCTTGAATGAGGGTACTTGAACCCACTTTTCAACAAGGAAAAGAGAGAGAGAGAGAGTACTACTGCTTCACCCTTAAGTGATCTGTTGGACGAACTCAGGATGTGGTTCCTAGTGCCTTTCATATAAAAACTTGCTGTACAAAATAGTGTAGAGAAACTTTTAGTTTGCGTCATGTTTGAAATATCTATTACGTACGCTGGCCAAATACAAATATCAAAAACAGACATTGTACCTATTTTCATTTAATATTTGTTGCTTTTTCTAAAACTGTTACTTTGTAAATTGACTGGTGTCAGATATTTAAGCATGGATGTTCGGATTTATCACATCTGTGATACAGTACAATTATTGATTTGCATGTAAAAATATATTAAAGCGTTAAGATTACCATTTTTTTTATGATGTTCTGTTTTCAGGTATGAATGGACTGAAATCGGACGACGTGTTATTAGTCGTCCCACGAGTAATTCTTCAAGGAAAAACACTCAAGATGGAATGTCGTTTTCCATCTAATGAAAGTTCATCCATATATTCTGTCAAATGGTAAGTCAATATTTGCTTTTAACTGTCGTGCATTCTAATTTATGATAACGGTTTGGTTTCTCAATCAGTACATATATATTCATGTAGTTAAAAGTTCTAGGGAAGTAAATTAAATGCATAATGAGTATTATGCTGTCACCGACCTAAAACAAAATGTTCTTTCACTCACCCTCTCCTCCCAAACAAATCAACATAGCCAACTACCCAACCTAGTATTGTATTTAAGTAGAATGGTTATTTGTCCAACTTAGAGAATTACAATTAAGGGAGTGAAATCACAATTTCCATGCTCTTTCATTTCATCATACCATCCATCCACTAAGGAGTCCCATTGCCAAATCCCTAACTTCCTGAATGTAAAACTCATATTTTCATTTCCACTCTTTCAATACGTAAACTTGATGTGATGCTTACGCTTCTCCTTTTTTCCTATAGGTAGCTAGCTACATACATAGATTATTGTCCCTAAGGACGGGAAAAGAGAGGAGGAAAGTTACGCTACCATATTATGTGAGCATCATCATGATGCAAACACAGAAATGCAAACATACACACACACACACACTCTCTCTCTCATACACACTTGTGAATGTGCATAATATTATATTTATGAATTCTGAAAAGCTCAAGTAATAAAATTTGATGTGAAAGTATCAGCATCAGTAGACGTTACACGTTATAAACTGAGAGCGACATGGCATGAGCCCCTCTCGTTTCTCTACCCAACCAACCACTTTCCTTTCCTCAAATATGGTTGTAATGCAGCCACTAATAAAAATTGCAAGCCGGCTATGACAGAGCAGCAGCAGCAGCAGTTATTAACAAATAACAACAGAGAGGCATCAACAAACTGGTAACTTTGTGCTTGGTGAAAAACTCATGAGACGGAGAATGAAATAGGGATTGAAAGAGCAAAAGTAGCAGAGTAAAACATATATACTCATGACTCTTTTTCGTGTGTTTTCATCTGTACCCCAAGAGTTCAACGAATTATTGTATAAGAGGGAACAAGTTGAATTGCCATGATAATGCTCACTTTGCAGTCTTTAGAATGATGTCGTTTATCTAGTGTATAAACAAAAAAAAAGTCAAGTCAAGTCAGAGAGCCGCGTGGTTGTATCTGTAGTTGTGTCCTCATCTCATCTCATTGGCGTGGTGTGCTAGTGGTATGTTGCTCTTCTCTTGTAAAATAGAAACAACTGACTTGGGTTGGCTGCTAACTGGAGTCATTCTTTTACTTTTAACTCATCCAAAATAGCTCAACTTACTTTGCATTTGGGAACAAGCTCAGAATAACTAAACATATGCAAAAAGGTTTCATCTCTGTCTTCCCCAAAAAAAGGAAAGAAATGGAGGAGAGGGGAACAGCAGAATAGAATAGAATACAGCAGCTCACAAAAAATATTTAGACTGAGACTCTCTGAGTATAGACAAGGAGTCTTCGTCAACTTGAAAAAGTGTTGTGATGTGAGCTGCTCTTTCTTCCCTTCTTTCTCTGTCTTGCAGTAGCAGTCAGCACAGCAGAACTAGAACTGTTGTGGTATACGGTGTATGAAGGTATATTTTCTTGTATATCATGGAAGGAGCATAATGCATCCAAGAAAAAAAGAAATATCACTCATGGAATCCTGTATTGTTGAGTGTAATAAAAGGTTGTAGATGTGCGTGGTTCGTTAAAATTCTCTTACGAAAACAAGGAATGACAAGATGTAGCAAATTTCTGGGGCTGCTCCACCACCAGCACTATCCTATTCTCATAGAGAAAGTCTTTGGCAGGAGTAACTACTGCACTCTTATGTATATAAAAGTAAGTAAGTATTCACGGTAGGCAAACAAGTCAAGTCACCTATCCATTCTAAAAACATATAACGTTAACTTATATACGTTGAAGAACTGTGTTAGCTTTTCGGTTACAAATGTGTACAGGCCTGGAGCAGAATAAGTTAGTAAAAAGAATAGAATTATTAACAATGTTCCTTTTCCCGACTTTTAGGGAAGGAAAGAAAGCAGATTATTTATTTGTGACTTTGCTTTCTCTCCTTCCATATAGGATTGCTACAGAGCTTTTTGGGAAAACATAAGGTAGGCCAATTTGTTCATTTCCTTTCCTTCCTTTTCCTCCAATCTTAAAATATATAAAAGAGAGGAGGATGAGAGGAACCGAAATGTCGAATATAAAGGGAATACATATACACTTGATGTGTTGCCGCCGCCAACTGAAGTTGATCTGCTATCTGCTTTCACTGGCAGCAGTCATATGTGTGTACATGGGGGCTGACCTTGTTTATTTCTTAGGTTCCATGGGGTTGGTGTTGGTATAGATAGATTCTTCATTTACAAGGATATATTGCATCAAAAAAACTGTGATTGTGTGGATGCAAGGGGAAAAGTTGTGCTGGCCCTGAAACTTTTTGTTTGTGAATTTATGGCGCTTTTATACTCATACAATTAACGGTTTTATTTCAGCAGCCTATACATTTGCTTGATTTGATGATGATGATGATGTGAATGTATGCAATATGATATGATATCATTTATCCAAATTAACATAAATCTTGTTTCAACAAACGCAGCGTTTATGTAAACGATTTACTGCTATTACTGATGATATATGAACACTGGTATATATATAATTGCGTGAAACTGCCGGAAATGAATCATATTTCCAAAAAGGCTGACTCTGCCTCTCGTTAAATATGTCCTGTACAAACCATTCCTGTGTGCAACTTGGCTTTAATCAACTTTCTAGCTTGATGTCTTATGTAAGCCGCCCACGCACGGCTCTAAACTGCACACAGGAATGGTTTGTAGTGCCTTCATTTGTTGTAACATGCAAATGATTATGTGACAGGAGAAAAACTACACCGGAAATTTCTCTATTCATTTCAAGAATGGACATATATTTTATTCAGGTACGTTGCATCGTATATATATTGTATTATGGTAGCCAAACAAGAGATCCCGTCTTTATATATCTGCTGCTGGTAAGTTTCAGCCTCGTCGTCTTTACTTCCCGGGGTGTTCTCCAAGTTTACTTTGTTCTGTATTTTTTGTGTACATTTGATCGATTGGACTGTGGTTCTTTTCCACTCGTATAAATGTCCATATTGTTTACGTGCAGATGAAAGAATGCAGTTGTTTTTTGTCTTGATTCTATTTTCATCATAGTGCCAGTTTCCCTTTTATTTTCGTTTGATCAACCGTGTTTCAGGCATTTTCTGGGGAGAAAGTTTGCCAAGAAATTGTCACTTTGGTTTTTTTGCCCACTAGCAAGAATCTTTGGTTTTTGTTCTAACAAGACCAAAGACAACTCACGGCTTGCTACTTATTGTTATCATATATATCGTACAATTGACAATGGAGAAATTTGTTGAGTTGACGTTTAGCGAAGGTGAGGTAGTAAGTTGGTAGTTTGCTCTGCAATCACAGAGATTCATACCATATGTATAAATACTTATGTATGTTCGTACTTATCTAGATGAGTAACTTTACTCACACAAAAACATATATATAGCCTCCTGTCTGATATCGAGTTGACATCGGTGTCTGCTCCTCTTTCATCCTGTCTGGCCCTTTGACATCATACAATGTACAGTACAGATTATTTAAGCAGCAGAGGCAGTATCAGTAGCAGCAGAGGTTTTTGGCAGTTATTAGCAAATATTGATATCAACGTTGTATTTTCGAATCGCATTAGAAGCACTAGAAGAGCAAAAGCAAAAGGATAAATTTGCCATATTTTTGTACATCAGCAGATTACGAATGTATTGGTTTGCCGTGACGTGACGTGACATGAAGTCATGGCCTTGTGCTTGTGAATTTCTTCAATTTTATGATCATGATGAAGTCAAACGCAGTATTGTTGATCCAACCACACACAAGTGAAGTGAAGCCACAAAGCAACAGTTAGTTTCATCCTATAGATAGAACGTAGGTATAACCAAGGCATAGTGTCAATGTCTATATTTACAATTTCATGGGATTTTGTAGCGGTAATAAAATCTGGAACTCGAAAAGTTTTCGGACAGACACTTGATTCAAGATCAACACTCTTCTTTTTCCTTCCAGCTTAAAAAATCCAGACTCTATAGTCTACTCCAACTCGATCTGTTACGCAGCTCAACGCTTCAGATTCAGTAGTACATCAGATTTCCTGTGGTTTACTGGGAAAAGACGAGTGCACACTTTTTTGTTTTGTTTGATGTACATGAAAAATGAGTATACTTTTGTAACTTTGCTGAATTCACAGCAGGGGATCTTGTGTAAGTAAAAATAATGTTCATGCATGACGAGCAACTGTGCCCACAAAACATTCATGGCACTAAACAACCTAAAAATCGCAATAGGAAGTGTGAGGAGTCTGGATCTAGAGAAGAAAAAAAACTTTTTAAAAGCATTTTATGCGTATTCAATGTTTTTCTTTTGAAATTACTTTTAAATGCAACTTTACTCGAGAACAAAAAACATGTTTTTTTCTCACTGTCAGAATATTTTTTTTTTGAGGAAGTAGAACGAGAAGAAAAAGTTTTTGGTACTTTCTCCCTTTCATTCACTTTACCCTATACTAACCTATACTACACTACCTTCCTGCCCGCAAAAGTCGGACAGGCAGGGGTAAATTGTTTTTTTTGGTAGTCGAGTTTTTTCCCTTGTTTTGTATCATGCAAAACTTTAATCGTCCCCGTCCCACTATCATACTTCTTATTCTTCGTCATCATCAACATCAAAAGAAAAGCATAACATCATCATCATCATCATCCTACAATAAGGTTCTCCATGCCAGTAGTAGTATCACAGTGTAAAAAGACACGACTTAAAACGACCTATAAACAGAGCTCCCACGGATGCATGCAAAGTAAACAAAAGGATCAATGTTATGTTACACTTAACAAAGTCTCATGTGTGGTTTACTGCGGTGGGGTGTGTGGTAACCTCATCATTGCCTTTTAAAGTACAAAACTGCAAAAAAAATGAAAACAGCACAACTGTACTGATGATATGCATGTGTGTGTTTGGTTTGGAAACACTTACAATTTTTATAGGAGCAAATAAGTAGAGAGAACAAGCGACATTCATTCTCTTTCCCTAGATCTTTATTTCATTTACATGAGTTCGCATAAAGCTTAAGCTTTGTATTCTACATTTCACATGATGATGTGAGATGTGATGTGATGATATGGCTTAGAACTACTTGCTTGTTTTTTTGGATGCCAACATCCTCCGATGGAAACTAACTACAAAACATTATGCTCTTTCACTGTTGATGCTGCAGCAAAATCTACACCAAGATTTGTATATACGTATGTACGTTGTGAAAAGAAAATGAGTACCGTTCCACTTTTCTCCCAGTGTGAATGTGAATGTACAAGTACATTGTGAGCAAGAGTGTGTATATGTAAGCAAGATATTGTGCCGGAAGATATTTCCCTTGTGGAGAGAGTTGATCTTTAAATTTTCATGAGAAATATTTGTGTCAGGATAATAATTCCATTCAAAAGAAACGACTATCTGAATATAAATTCACCCTGGGGCGGCGGAGCCAGCCGCAGTAGCAAAATGGCAGTTTGTTTCAGCGTGTAAAATTCAAATTGAACATTTATATGTTGGTTATAGGAATCTTTACATCACACATGAAGCACGCTCTTTGACTATTCTTTTGTAGCTTCTGTGTATAGTTCAACACTATTGTACATTTTCCTATCTCTGTAAACAAGCACGTGTGTGTTTGTGTGTGCAAATAGAAATTCATAATTACTTATTTAATGCATAAACTTACAAGAGGAAACAATTAAGGAGCATTCCTAACAGATTGAAACTTGTTTCGCAAAGCAAGAGATCTATACAGACAACAAAGATCTTTGCATAATATTTTCCTACTATTTCCACAAGTCGAAACAATTTTGTTTTTTAAAGTAAAGATTATATATGAAACATAGACACTTTACTTTTGCTACTTTCAAAAACTTCTCACGATTCAAAGTGATTCTGTCTAGAAATGAAATGAGAAAATCTATGATTTAAATGAAAATTTGCATTATTGCATTTATCTCTGTAACTTTTGCACATTGTATATTCCATCAACACACAAAAATACTTATGTATGCGAATACTAACAAAAACTGGGAATGGAACGCGGTGTGGGGATATGATATGATGTGTGGTTTAAATGATCATGGTATGATGATGGAATGAATTCAAAATAGTAAAGGACAGGTTTAACTTTTTTCTTTCTTCAGTCTTCTCAGCAACTCCTTACTCCTTTTCTAGTACTCGAACACGAGCTTGGCTTGTGTGTGTGCTCCTTCCTAGCATGTTTAAAGATGTATGAATTTAGATAACTTAATGCTGCGATGAGATGAGGTAATGCTGTATACTGCTCTCCTTATCCTTTATAGCAGCATGTGTATATCAATTATGCTCCACTCTTCTATCTAAAGTTTTTGCGAGAGTGAACATTTTATCTCACATCATGTTTAAAATGGTTCACGTACGTAAGTTCCAAAGTGTATAATATACATGATGTTGTTACGAATAGTACCCCACTATCCATTCTGTAAACAGTTGTGCTGATGTTTGTGCTTGTAGTTGAGAACACTAGTAAATAAGCAAATGATATGGATGTTGATGATGATGGGGTGTGGTGATTACAAGTGAAAATAACAGTTTCACTTTCACAAAGTACCGTATCAACGTAATGATAACGATAAGCCACTAGAAAAGGAAGCAAGTTCTAGAATAAAAAAGTCAGTAGGTTTTTTTTCTTCTACAGAAACCTTCATTATAGAAACGGCTCGTTCATCGTTTTTTTTTCAAGGGTTAATGTGTTGCTCTGTTTATTTTCTAATTCTTAGAAACAACCCCCCTCTCACACACGCTTAAGGTTTATACACGTAAGGTTTATAAAGTGGTGTTGAAACAGTGGAGCTCCTTTCACTGTAGGGATCCTGTGTTTGTGTTGTTATTTGAGTAAGCATAAGATATCAGGAAGATGTAGAACGAAGGAATGTGTAGAAGGACAAGGTTTAAATTTTTTATGAGATTTTGTCGGATGCATACAAATTATTTGCATGTTTCAAGATTTTATGTTGTTGCTCCATATTTTATGTTGTTTATGTTATACAGTTGTGACTTGGGGACCCATGCGGTGCTGAATATTTACTAACCCAACAATGTACACAATAAAAACGTGTGTGTGTACAATTTTTTTTAGTACGACTACCCTACATAATATTTCTGCTTTTTATATGGCTCAATTTGAATAACTTAAATTTATACGTCATGTTTTGAATGGGAAAGCATAATACTATGGATTATCGTATCAGAATATTGGTAAAAATAGCTACCTTTACTCTTAAGAAATTAACAGATGATTAACTCTAGAAAGTTAAAAAGAAACAGCATTTATGAAAGCATACATATACAGGTAAATTTGCAGAATTCTTTGACAAGTTTTGGATTTATGGACACAGCTAAGAAAGGTGGAGTTATGAATTTAGTTCAGATGTTTCTAGAGATATGAGTGCATTCCTACAATAATATTTACATTCAATCCATAATTTAATAAAGGGTTGAAGGAGTCAGTCATATATATAAACTTATATAGGATGTAGTTTACAAATGGATCCGAGTCGAGTTAGACATAGATGTTTGTTAACAAATGAGTAATAAACTAATAAATAGGAACGTACGGGGAAAGGTACAAACGTCCACATATATGCATGCATTCTATTCATAATAGAAAATTCATAGAGTCTATAGGTCTACATCTACACAGCGTGTAAGTCATTATGCATATGACATCCGGCCTCCCAAAATACATGCATTAATAAAATGTTACAAAAACTGATGACCTCTTCCGTGATAATATGCCGACGTAATAATATGCGTCCCACTCACTACTACGACCAGCTTATAACATGTGTAGAACTACACCGTTCACGGTTATGAAATGAAATAAAAATTTACAACTAACTACATACAAGCTTTCACTTTACAACAAAACTTACATCTCCATAATAATATTTCAACGTTTTCAACTCTATATAGTGTTGAGTTAACATCTATAGTTGCGTGTGTGAAATGAAGGCTGATGAAATGATATGTAATATAAAATATAATGTGTACACGAAATATTCATCACTCTTGTGAATATATAATTTGAGTAGGTTGGTTGATGAGAAATAACTTATTTGCATTCATATGTTTAATGCATATTATTGCTGCCCATACATTATCCATACAGATGTGAATGTTTTTGGTTTAATAAAACGGTGTCTCGTATGTATGGCAGTCTGGATTTTCAAGGGAATGAGGGTAATATTTCTAATGCATCCCTTTTCTACGTGTTTTTGCTTTGTTTTCTCCAAATCCTTGTACTTGTTGGTGGTGGTTGGTTTGGTAAAGTGTAAGTGGCCAATATGGAAAGGGAAAAGGAGCTTTATATAATACAATATTATATAATACAGCTCTTAGGTATCAGATCAGGAGCAGTTGAATGTGAGCTGAAAAGCAAGTAGTAGTTGCATAGTTATATTACGTACAAAAGTAGCCTATATACATACGTACGTACATAAGACCACATATATCAAACAACTATCATTTCCCATTTCCTGAAAGTAGTAGTAGTTTAGTAGTGGTGGTTGTAGAGGAGTAATGGTTAACAGGAGAAATCTCCCAACTTGCTGTTGCTAATTCCCATTTGTAGTTAGTTTTGCTGGTGCTTTGAATACATGATGAATATTAGGAGGAGAGGAGAAAAAGGAATAAAACGTGGAATTTTCAGAGACACCAAGGAAAAAAAGGGGAAAAAATCCTGACAGCTTCCTTCCTTTTCGACATAACGGAACTCTGGCTGAACCCTACATATTAATGTTATTCCTCTTCCAAGTATTTCTCATTCTCTCTATTTATATGTAACTCTAGTGGTAGTGGTATGGTTCCAACGAAAACAAAAACGACTCTTGTCTCCCATGTTTGCTCTTTCTTCTTGTTGTTGTATTTTTTTGGCTGCTTTGCTCCATCCTGGTTTGCGTGAAATCTTAATAGTAAACTTTCACCATTCTTTCTATGCCCGGGTGCTTGTATTATAATCCACTCCGTCCGTACTACTTTGGTAATAATAAGTAGTTGCCTCATATATGAAAGTTGTGTTTGCAAATAGCCCCATAAAAATTTCATTCTTATCCTGTTATGCTCTGCTGGTGCTTTCTCAAGGAATACTAGCATGTTTTGACACACGGTAGTTAAGTATATGAGCCAGAAAAAGTTTTTGGTAATGTTTTTTTACCTAATGGTTTAGACACATAATATTATGCGATGATTGCCCTTTTACCTTGATGGAATAAAATTAAATATTATAATTGGGAAGAAAAATTGCCGGCTTTTGATAAAACCCATCCTGCTTCAGTTCAGTGTTTCGTAACATCACATTATAATTTTCTCCTGTACCTGGTAGCTTTTCCGTAAAAAATTGTAAGTAGTCACTCCCGGTTTGTTTCCATCAAAGGCATTTACTTAATAATTTATAAATTGTTGAACAATCTCTTTTAAGTATGACAGCATATGAGCAACTACAGGAAATTATGAAATCAAACTGATGCTTAAAACTCTGAGGAAACTACTATATCATACATGAAAGCTGTGTTGTTACAAAATACATGTAAAAAATTTAAACCTTTTAAATTGTGTGACTGACGACTTTTTTTAATTTCATAACTTTCTAGGTACAAAGGAAGCCGAGAATTTTTTCGATATACTCCCAAACAGCATCCCAAAGCAAAGGTGATTCCATTTGCGGACATCGATGTGAATGTTGACGTAAGTTTGAGTTTTACTTTTACTTTCTAATTTTACAACCAGATGAGAATTGACAAATGAATGTCGCCCTGCTAAGATCATATTCGCATCGTACCTAATTAACCTAACGATGAAAGATAATATTTTTATAAATTTTTTAAACGCAACGCTGCAACTTCCACCATCATTCAAAGCCTAAAAAAATCTCTAATAATGAGCAACTAGTCCCCAGTGAAAAATGAGATTTTATAGCGTTGTCAGTAAAATGGTTCTAATTAACAATGTCATAAATACATAATGATGCTCGAAGAAACGTCATCATTATTTGGGTGATGTGTTGTGGCTTTCTTGTTATAAATTTTATGTGTATATATATTATGATACGAATGAGCTACGGAATCTTCCCCTGCACTTTTGCTCACATTCATTCAACAGCAGCATTTGTCAAGAAAAGAAAATTTCTCAGCATCTTTTGTTGGTGATATACACTAGCTATGGTTATTTTGTGGTTTTGTTTGCTATAAAATACTGTGCACACAATAAAATGCATGAAAACATTTTGGTTTGTATATAATTACATACATATTATGTACATCTATATTTTTAACAAGAAAGATACACACGTATAAACTAGCTGACGATATGTTGCACACAACACACTAACTGAGCCTTTTGTTTCTTTCGTGTACGTTTGCGAGTGAAGAGCAGAAAGGAAAAAGAACAGAAAGTAGCGACTTTCTAACAAAGTGTCTGACCCAGTCGACGAGACGGGATCCAGAAGTTGAGAGACCCACGTCCGTTCCTTCTTCTCATTACAACTTAACCAACAACTTGACTCGACGAATGCATTGCATCCCACTCAACTCACTCAGTCTCTTGTTTAATAGACCCATTTTTAATGAAATGAGAGACTGAATGGATCGAGTGTCTCACAAAAATAAGCTAACAGCACCACCCCACGCCTACTGCAAAGTTGCTGCAAGGATGTTTTGTGTACAGTACATCACATCGTCTCCCCCTTCTCATTTCTTCATTTTGTTTGAAGACTTTGAAAGTGCTACATACATAGTGTCATGCCATTATAGTATCGTATCATAAAACGTGTGTGTAAGCAAGCTGTATCTATAAAATAGTTGTGTTGTAGGTTGTAGCAGCTACACCATATATATATATGAAATGCAGACCATTAGTCAAATTAATTCCAACAATGCATGATTAACTATGTCATCTCAAATTTTAGCGAAAACTCTTTTTGGAGAGCTAGCATGTTTGTTGTTTTTTTTGGTCATTTGATGGGAACTATAGCGTGAAATTAGTGTTCAATGTTCCCCTCTACAGATGAAAGTTGACGTGTAGGGCGAGTGAAGAATGAAAGGCGAGTATCACACAACTTTCACCATTTATTTGATGATAATAATAATAAAGTTGATGTTGATGACATGACACGGGGAGAATCATCGTATCGCGCAACTTTGAAACGAAATTATCCAAGTGTTGTATAGCAGTTGATATTATGCAATGTATTCATTCTCCTTTCTATTCTATGCATGACAACTATCTATATGCATGCTTCTTTCATTTTGTCTCTGCCCTTTACCTTTTTACAGGCATCGCCCAAAGTCCAAATGTAATTAAATAGGGGATATTGAACATTTGACTTTTGTTAGTCTGCCATCATCACAATGACTTTTCTGTGTGTATTGTGTATATACATATTTTACCTCATGCAAAACAGCGTTTTGTTTGACACGAATGTGTTACGTGTAATAGCAATAGCAATGCAAATAGAATGTTACAGTATTATTTTCTGAGCATAGCAAAAGGCAATGTATGTGTATACTTTTGTTTTGTAATTACCAACCGGTTTTCTGGTAATTTCCTTTAAAAATTTAATGTGGTCTCTGTCTACATGAAAGGCTACTCATTTCCTGTTGTTTGCGGTTTTGCTTCATTCTACCCCATTTTACGATTACTATACACAACTTTGCATCTACGGGCTAGTGATTAAAGGTGACAGTAATAGAGGCACATAATGAACACGAAAATTGTTTCCAATATTCTTTAGGAATTCAAATAAATTTTTTATCTCCGGATCACACAGATCAGCTAGGGGGAGGAATGATGAAGGGTTCGGCATTCGACTTTCAATGAATAAATTTTTCGTCAGATATTTATCAATATTTAGAATTTAACGCGCGACATCTGCTTTGCGTCTTCTTTTGTTATACCCGTGTCATTATCTTCATCTGAGCATTAGTAATTCTCTTCCATGAAAAAGTATGTAGCTGTATCTTGGATGTTCAGAGAAAGAAAAATCCAATATCAATTGAAAAAATGGGAGATGATGGTGATGATGATGATGATGATGATTAAAGCATATAATACCTCGATAATGTTACTTTTAGTCGTGATAAGGATATAGATTAAGGACTTGGCTGCTAACCAAGGATGACGAAAATGTAAAAGGAAGAAAGGAGAAATGTACGTGGGATGTGATGTAATGCAGAGAGAGAGAGATGAAGTACTACGTAACAAACAAGCTATTTATTCTCGACGCTTTGAAAGCCTTAAAATAAAATGTTGTGAGTAGTTGTAAGTACAAATCAGTACATCGAGATACGTTAAGGACGGAGTTGCTCATTGACAAAAACATTTTTGTTTGTTTTGTTCTCTTTTCTATATCTCTCTATCCCTCTCTTTTCACTCATTCCCTTTTATTGGGGAAGGGGAGCCATTTTCATTTACAGAGAAAGAAATCACTGTCTTTGTATTCATTGTCCAAAATGAACGGTTCGACGGAAGTAGCATCAACGGGGAAAGTAATGAATTGTGTGTGTGTGTGTGTGTGTCATTCCTTGTGTGTTGGCGTATTGAAACTGCTGTATTGTAAGGCTGGAATAAAAAGGAAAGGAAAAAAAGTTAAAAGATATCCTTTGGTAGACGCAAACACACATACACACACTTTCAATGCAGACAGGAAAAAATGGAGGCAAGTGAAGCAACCATTTCTTGCTATGCAATAATACACATAAAAATACGCAGGATGTGTAATAAGGGTGTGCCATTTGTTGATAATATGATGGGTTTTCTACAATGATATAAATAAAATGTGAGAGAGCATACATTTATATTTGCCATGTAAAACTTCTTTAGCTGGTACTCGTTCATAATGGTGAGTTGGTGGACGGAAGTTGCAATGCGTCTTATTACGATTAGCAAAAAAATTGGAACCCCTATAAACTTTCACTCAACAATGCAGTGCGTATGTTTTGATACGCAGCTTGATAGTGAGTACTGTTTTGCTGTCAGACAAGAGGCTGGAGCGGGCAGACAAATGTGAAGGTAATAAATCTGTGCCCTGGCTAATTGGTTTTATGTGCGTTGTATTCTCAATTCTAGGATAAGCTGTCTGACCTGAACAAGATCGTGGTGAAAGAGGTGCCGGCTGCATTTCGGGGAAACATCAGTTGTGAAGTTACACTGGAGCATAGCTACCGTTCAATTTTTGTTACAAAGTACCTTCTAGTGGCAGGTAAGAACATGAAAATGAAAACATATTGTATTTTATTTTGCAATTTGGTTTAAACCCCAATATCCCCCTCAAGAAAAAAACGGCAGTTTAGCAATTTATTCCAACGCCAACATTTACATAAAAGTTGCATATAATCACTATTGTCTTAAATGGATGAAAATACGGAATGCATAGTATAGTATACGCACTTCCAAGATAAAATTGAATTGCGTTTGTTACTTGAGATATTTTTCGTCTTATCGTCGTTAGCATTCCTTTGATACACTTGGAGAAAGTCGCAACAAAACACTTGTGAGGTTGTAGTTTAGTCTTTATTATTGTTAACCATAAAAAGGAGAAGGATATAGTATTGTTTACCAAGAAGAAGAAGATGAATCGAACGAGAGTTCAAATATGGTACAAAAGGAAAGAAAAAGAAAGCCATCAACTCAAAAAAAACGTATAACATTACATTACAATCAGGAAATATGTTGGGGGAAAATATATTCTGGCAATTTTATTGCAATGTCTACCTACTATTACACTGAACCCTTAGTTTTTCGCTATCAACATGCAAAAAAAACTGTGCTATTCACACAATTTGTGATGTGAGATGTAAGATAATATGTAACATAGTCTATGAAAACGAGATAGTCACATTCCTGATTTTTATGTGCGTTAATACTGCAACAATTCACGACTTTACCGTCGTCGTGCTCCAATTCTTCCTTGCATGTTTTAACTCTTAACCCGTATCATCAACTATTGTAAAAATATTGTCTTTTCTCTACCTACACCTACCAAACTCTTTCTCTCAACTACTTTTTTCTTGGCATTACAAAAAGATCACATATTGTTTATGTATGCAAGCTGTGTCTCAAGTTTTTGTGACTCTCATCTTCTTCTTGTGCTTCAGTGTTTTGCGTTCTTGTTCTTTGTACTACCACACCGCCGCACCATACTACATGACACACTGAATACGCATTTGATTTACATACGAAAACAGGCCCGGCTCTTGAATTGCAACAAGAATGTAATGTAATGTAAAATGCTGGGAGCAAGCGAGAAAGGGAAAAAAATATGTGTGTACATCTTTTCAACCTCATCTACTTATCCTTTCGCAAAGAACTAAAAAAGAGGAGATAGGAATACGATATACAAGCTCAACCAGTGTGAAGGTCGACGTTAGATAATATACAAAGTTGTATAGCGTAGTTTAGTTGTAGCACGGTAAAAGTTAGCGAAAGTACACGGTGGTGGTATAGTGGTACTTACATTTTAAGTCAGTTGTAAGCATGTGATACCCGTAATTTACGGAGTCGTAAATCCTTCCTTCCCAGTCGTAAATAAAAAGCTTCCCGGTGCCGATAATCACAGGAGAGGATTCACCACTGTTTCTTTTTTTCATGCCTCTAAAGAATACACGCACTTTAATATAGCCTTCCCTGAACTTCCATCTCCATCCAACATCACATTACTATGCTCAGCAATAGATGCAAGCATAGATTCATATGTGCGCAGTAAAAACTAAAACTGCATTTGTATGAAAAGAGTGCGTGTTATTTTTATATAGAGGGTATTATTATTGCAAAAGAAGTAACCACATATGTGGCCATTTTTCCTTACAAATAGGCACTTTACTTGCCTTGACACATCAGTGGCAGTGACGATATTGTATGGTAGCACACGCCAAGAGGCCAATTCTCATCCATCTTAAGCACACTTCGTTTTTCTTCTTGTGGGCTAGAACCAGGAACCAGGACCACACACTACTAGTTACATAGTGTAGTGTACCCTTTATCAGCATTGTCACACTTGTAAGAGTTGCATAATTGGAACAGTCGGAGAGGAGGCCGAAATGTAGACAAAGACAAGGAGAGGTAAGAAAAGGAGCATATCGTCGTCATCGTCTCGACTCGAGTTTTTTGGTAGTAGTAGCACAACATATCAGCATTATCATCGGTGACCGGAATAACTTCACTTGAAAAAGAGAAGGGAGGAGGGGAATATATATAGAAAGCGGAAGGAAAAAAGAACAAGAAAGTCCATCGGTTTTCTACCTAAACATTCATGGAAGCATGAAACGCCGACAGAGACACGTTAATCAGATAAAAGTATGTAGAAAAGAAAGCATTCATCCTGAATCCCAAAGAAAAGAAAAGAAATATACGCTAGTTACGAAAAACAGGAGAGGAAGGAAGGAAGCTCACTAACTCTTTGATCTGATTTTGGTTTCTCTTGACTGACTGACTCACTACACTGCTGTGGCTAGTTTTTATCCTTTTTCTTCAAATAAGGAGGAAGAGGATGAATGAATACCCACGGTGTGTCTCTGTAGATGGATACACATTTGTTAGTTACGTGTACTCTACTCTCAATATACTTTGTATCTTTCAGATGTTGTTGAGGAAAATCAAGTTGAAGAATTTGTGCATTTTATTTTCGACGTATTGAAAGGGAAAAAATCCTCATGTTTCTCTTCTCTCTCTTTCTTTCTTTCTCTACCATGTCATGTCACTACATTTGATTTTCTGTTAGTTGACTATTACCTACTGTTACCAGTTATATATAGTAAATTGTTGTGTTGTAAAGAAGGGGAAACTCTCGTCGCTTTTGCTTGCAAAATATGTACACCCAAGCGTATTCCCCCTGGAGCTACGTCTTACTCAATCGGAGAATCCCTTTTTTCTGTCTTTCTTTTACTATTCATCCACGTTCCATGCATTCATACAGCCAGTCAATCCAAGCACAAATAAAAGGGAAATTGGTACATGGTGTTGCGTTCACCTAACCGGTGTTACGACTTGAGTTCGAAGAGTAAAAAATGTTTTGTAAGGAACTGGACGAAGATGATAACCACAAGATGATGTCACTTTCAAATGCACTTACAGTAGAATGACAGGACTTTTTGGATTAAGTTAACAACTTTTAATAACCAACAAAATCCCACTTTTATAACAATTCAATTACCATAAACTTTATACAATTTAAAATTACTGACTTGACCTGATATGACTTTTAACTTAAACTGACTAACAAGATGGTGGATACAATGATTTTGACAAGAAAGAAAACCCGTAGTAAAACGGCGTGAATTTAGTAATGATCTGACAAACACAAAGACAATAATTCTACCAACATTCCAGAATAATGAGACAATAACAATCACAGCAGATTTCAGGAGGTCAAATCAACTCGAGCGTGCGTCCAACATCCAGTAAACGCAAATATCAGCATAACAACTTGTTGGTACGGCGACGGTAAGAAGTTACGTACATGGTGCGGCGGTCGGGTAACTTGACGTGTTGCTCCCATGCATAAGGTTTGATAAGGCTGAACCTCAAGTTGGATTTGTTTAGAAATTATGATAAGTTCACAGGACACGTAAAATACGATTCTACATCAAATGAGCTAATGAAATATTTTCTAAACCTTCACAGTAAGAATTTATCCATGAAACGGATACGGGATTTAGGTCTAATTTAACATATACGGAAAACTAATGTATTTAATATCTATCAGACACTCCACACAGGAACAACTATCTATGGCAACTGCCTAAACCGTGCATTTTCTGACACTCCCACCTTCGATTACTGACAAGAAATCGAAGATAACATTTAAATATTTATATAGTGAGTCATTCAGGTATTTTCATAATTCTTCCTGACTTCCACTGGTTCTTCTTGGCTGGAACTTGATCCAACATTGTTTGAGGGTTCTTCATCACTGGATGCCTCCAATGGATAAATCCGTTGAATGACACGAACACATTCTCCATCCGATGGCTTCACCCGCACCGTACGTATAACTCCATCAGGGCCAGGGTTGAGTTTTTTGTTGTCTTTTCTTGTGGAACCCTCCCACCATTTGATTTTAGTGAGCTGCTTCGCTGAACAACCCCTACTTGGGAGATCCACTGAGTTCATTTCTGCAGAAACGTGTCGCCAGCAGTCCACATCGGAGCCCTTTCGAGTCTCTTTCACATTTTTCAGGAAGTTCTTCCTGGTCTTCTTGTCATCTGGATCCAATATTCCAATTGTATCAAGTGTCCACGGTTTTGAAACGTCCATATCCTGTATGTTGAGTTGACTTGAATACAATTCCACTACTTGGTTAATTCCGGATGACTCCAGATTGATAAAATTCTCTTCCTCTCCATCGTCTTTCTTCTCATCCCTTGAGGACTCCTGTTGATGGTGAGGTACATTTGGACACATAATACTTTCGTGATTCTTAAAACAAAATAGGCACTTGATGAATGCACGACAGGTCTCGCTGGAGTGTCCAGTTTTCAAACACATGTAACACGCTCTTTTTTGCTGCAGAATTTTATTCTTCTCATCCAAAGTCAACCTGTCCGATT
Organism: Orchesella flavescens; assembly: GCA_964034955.1. Classification (NCBI taxonomy): domain Eukaryota; kingdom Metazoa; phylum Arthropoda; class Collembola; order Entomobryomorpha; family Orchesellidae; genus Orchesella; species Orchesella flavescens. The sequence goes on along the minus strand of OZ035957.1, from coordinate 20,926,543 downwards.
TTCCACACCTTTCTGTTGGGTGCTTCTTTTCACAGAATAAACAGCGTTGCACTTTATTGCTGGAGGAAGTTGAATCCATGCTCAATAGGTCTATGGCTGTTGCAATGTTTTGATTCTCTTTGTTGCTTTTTGTGATGTGGGTGGAGCTGTTCTCATGGTCATTTGTAAGTCCTCCGCAGGCAAGCCGTATGTTATCTTCCCCTCGGACCTCTTTCTTCAGGAACTCCATGAGCTTGTTCAGTTCATCCTCCCCATCCTTTGCTTCCCTACAGTTGGAATCCCGCTGCCACGCACGCAGTATTTCTTCTGGTAGACAAGATTCCACAACTGGGTAGATTATAGAAGCACACGCATCTGTAGTGACTCCAAGTGTTCCCAGAGCACGTATTTTTGCTGATAACTTGACGAAAAGACTTGAGAAGTTCACTTTTTCTTTCCGTTTTGCATTTTCGGTTACCAGCCTCAGCAGGTCACGGACATATACTTTCACCAGCATATCGTGACTGCCATACCGCTCCTTCAGGTTGTCTAACGCCAATGGATAATTCTCAGAAGAAATGGGGTAACTTAATACAATCCTTCTTGCTTCTGAATTTTCCACGGTTGATTGCAGGAGGTATTGGAACTTGTCCGCTGTTGGTATTGTGACGTCCTTGTCTATTTCTTCAAACTGACTCCAGAAAGCCAGCCACTCTCGAACGTCACCAGAGAACTTTGGTAGCTCCAGCTTTGGTAGTTTCCTCCTGTGGACTCCCCCTATGGCAGCATGGTGTGATGTTGCAATGCTATCTCCATCCTCATCATTTTTCTTTACGGAAGCGTTTCTTACTTGGACTTCTAAACAGGCAGCTATTTCTTGAATCTCCACACGTCTCTCCAAGCAGCACTCCACTTCCTTATCGTCATCGATGGAGATCAGCAATTCATACAATTTTGACTCTGATTCAAGTATCCGTTCTCGAGCAACGATGAAAACTTCATGTGCCTCATCCAGCTCCGAATACTTCTTCTTCTTCATTACTTCTTTTAGTACATCAGCTGCTCTGTTGAATGATGCACTGTAGACTCTGAGTTCTATCTTGACCACGTTGAGTTGCTTCATGGTATCCTCTTGTTGGGTTGTCGTAGTGTCAGTGTCATGATCAGGATTTACAGGTGTAGTTGTAGAGAAAGAATTTGCTCCCCCTCTTGTAGTTGGCATGATGAAAAGATGACCTTGAAACGCGTTCTTGTAGATTGATTCCAGTCCTCACTCGGGGCACCAAAATGTTGCGTTCACCTAACCGGTGTTACGACTTGAGTTCGAAGAGTAAAAAATGTTTTGTAAGGAACTGGACGAAGATGATAACCACAAGATGATGTCACTTTCAAATGCACTTACAGTAGAATGACAGGACTTTTTGGATTAAGTTAACAACTTTTAATAACCAACAAAATCCCACTTTTATAACAATTCAATTACCATAAACTTTATACAATTTAAAATTACTGACTTGACCTGATATGACTTTTAACTTAAACTGACTAACAAGATGGTGGATACAATGATTTTGACAAGAAAGAAAACCCGTAGTAAAACGGCGTGAATTTAGTAATGATCTGACAAACACAAAGACAATAATTCTACCAACATTCCAGAATAATGAGACAATAACAATCACAGCAGATTTCAGGAGGTCAAATCAACTCGAGCGTGCGTCCAACATCCAGTAAACGCAAATATCAGCATAACAACTTGTTGGTACGGCGACGGTAAGAAGTTACGTACATGGTGCGGCGGTCGGGTAACTTGACGTGTTGCTCCCATGCATAAGGTTTGATAAGGCTGAACCTCAAGTTGGATTTGTTTAGAAATTATGATAAGTTCACAGGACACGTAAAATACGATTCTACATCAAATGAGCTAATGAAATATTTTCTAAACCTTCACAGTAAGAATTTATCCATGAAACGGATACGGGATTTAGGTCTAATTTAACATATACGGAAAACTAATGTATTTAATATCTATCAGACACTCCACACAGGAACAACTATCTATGGCAACTGCCTAAACCGTGCATTTTCTGACACATGGAAACCTTATGTAAGTATGTGATTTGCCGTTTTCTAGCCCATTTCATGTCTTCGTCTGTCGGCTGTTGTGGTTTATTCTGCGGTTCTTCTGAAACTTCCCTCTAGTTCGCTTCAGTTGCTTTCTGCTGTGTCGTGGTTGATCCTTTACCTCTTCATGCTTACTTATCAGCAGCAACGTTGTAGAACTTCTACGGGTATCATCATCTATAATCTATACCGTGTATCCGTATAGATTGTGCACCTGCTTTCTCAGTCTCAATTGCATTTACACGTTTATATATTATACTCAACCACTCTCTTGGAGTTGGGTTGGAAATAGTATCATAATGATCATCAGCTTGATTCTATATTAGATTTATAAAACTCAGTCGAGACGAGAATCAACATCGCAATGCAACAGCTAACTTCAACAAAACGTTACAAAAAGGCAGTAGTAGCTCAAAGTCATCCCCTCGTTACTCCTACTTGTTCTAAATGTATGCATTCGTTTAAGTGGAATGGAAAGGGAAGTAGTAATTCAGAAAAGGCATGGAACAACGGAGGAAACCTCCGATGTGTACCTTGCATTGCTTCTATTAGTTAGTAAATGAACGTTGCGTTGAAGAAATTTTATGCATGCCCATACTATGACTGTAAAATAGTGACATACGGGTATCAAGAAAGTATACGTATGTACGGTTTTGTGTTTAAGAGGGTAAATTATAAGCATATGTATATGTTGGAAGTAGCAAAAGGAACTCGTATATGTGCTGATGATGATGATGATGAGCTACACAGTTGTGGGATTAGAATTCTTATGAATATAGCACATGATATGTCTTGTCACATTAGCCCGCTTGGCTTCACACTGGCATGGTAGTTGGTAGTGAAAGTGAATGGGAAGCTGCGGACTTGAGGTGTGCTGCAATATGCTAGGAGGGCAAAGAAGAAAGCCTTAGGAATTCACGATTCGTGTTGAAAAGGAGCCAGCAACGGCACGGCACACTGAAGAAAAAGACGGGGGTTAAAAGATAAGTGCACTCATCTGTTAAGTGTGTATTAAGGTTTTTTCTCCTCAGTTTCCTTGTAAATGCAGAAGAATCAAAGGTTTTCCGCCTTGCTACATTCATGTGCAAAAATATGATAATAGGGAGAGAAAGGGATGGGAAAGGTAAATAGGCGTGTACTGCTGTGTTTGTTGACTCAATTATTTATGGACAAACAGTTCATAGTGGCAAGTGACAACGTGCAAATATAATACCCAGCTATAGTTGTTTTTCTTTTGTTCCGCTATATGTTTACAATTGTCATTATTATATTTTGCCGAAATTACTTAAATATACACAATTCTTTTTTGATACTTTTGTAGTTCCGCCTGAACAGGACCCTTTGTTGACGGTGGATGTCATAAGGAAGTATCCAAATGAGAATGGCTCCTCAATTGGATTAGCAACTTGGCATCAAGGGCTTCGGACAAAGAATGAGCCGGTGACGGATGGGAGTAATATAGTGAATTTTGGCGACACTATTGTTGCAAGGTGTAGTGCTGGTCCGTCAACTCCTCCAGTGGATTTAAATTTTCTTATTAACGACGAATCAACGGTAAGCTACGAGAATGTATGTATTTTTCTTATTGCATGCTGAATGAATATATAATATAATATGATACAAGTATACTACTACCAAATTACAACGTTTATTGAACCTTTCATCTCAAAATTTCATAGGATTTTCAAATACATGTGTATATGAATTTTGACAACAATGGTTTTTTATTTTACCTTTTTTCTTTAAGGATAATTATCCACGAACTGTTAGCATCAAACAGGAGCTTAAAGATGAGTCAGGTGACAACAAAACGGGGACAAGAATCTTAACTATGAACGTGACCCTCCAACATAAGCATTTTAGTTCTAGGAAAATCCACATAATGTGTAAGGCATCATTGTTTCAATTATATAACGCATCCTCGTCTGAAGTAATCAAAGAGTTGCCACACGAAAGTCCGCTGAGAGCCGCAGGGTATGGAGATGGAAATTCTTGCTGGGGGTTACGTCACGGTAAGAAAAAAAACTTTATGAGAAAATGTTAAAGATAAGAAAAAACATCATCGTCAATTCCCTTTTATGTACATAATTAACTAGGTTTTTTTATTCATAGGTTGTTAAGAGATACCTTGATAATTAATACTTTTATGCATGGTACAAAGTACAAAGACCTTTACAACTTTATTTTTATGCAAAAATTGTTGCTTGCTTCCTTTGCAAGTTTGGTAGAAATGAATATGGCTTGCGTAAAAAAGAGAAAATATAAGCGCAGTTACACACTCTACCAATTTTGAATTGGAGGAGAAGGGGCAGTAAGAAGCTACGCATATAGCAGATTCGAAGATTGAATATATTATGCTTTTCTGGAAAAATCCGAAACTGGAAAAGTTCTATAAAACTTTGCATTTCAAAATGTAAAGGCCCTGTTCACTAGCGCTATGCGCTATATTATCTACTTTACCAAATCTTCCCCCTTCCCCTTATTTCACTTAAAGTGATTATGGAAAAAATGTTTTCAGAATAAGAAAAAAAATCTCGTTCTTGTTCAAGAGCTTTTCATAACCAGCTATGATCTGTCACACTCATCATCATTTTATTCCCATAACCAAATATCTTTTTGAACAAATCCGCTGTATTTTTCTTCCCTTGTATCTTCAGCTCAAGTTGATTCGATACACTTTTAAAAGATTTGCTCCCTCTTTCTTAACAATTTATTCACTGCGCCGTACTTTTCAAATAGTTTGCTTTACGGATTGTATAAAATGCGTAGGATATTAAGAGCCTATTTATCCCTCCAAACCATTGCTTTTAAGTTACAACAAGCATCCATAATGTTTGAACCCTTTTTCAGGCAAGAATAAATCCTCTGTCGCATTATCATTCGTGGTGAATTTTCAAGCCAATATAATGGCTACCCCATACCACTATCATTTTACTGATGTGATGATTTTCTAAATGTTTCATAGTAATAATATTACATCATAATTGCAATTTATGTGTTTCCCTTAAATGGATCAAGGGCAATTAGGTTATAAGGGCAAAATCATCAGCCATAAGCAACTCAGTCTCTAATTTTATTACCAACATCATAATGGTCATTTTGCACGTATCACGCATGGGTGTCGACGAGACATAAAAATAAAAGTATGCAGGCTTTTAGATCCAGGTCTGTATCTCGCAAAAATTTATTATTTCCTCAATAAAGATAATAGGTGTATATGATGATATTGAACGAAATCCTACAAATCCATACGTATGCACAAAGTTGCATCGTGGATTTTTAAACAAAGGATTTAAACACCGTTTCTGCTCCACTGCTGCACCAATTTCATTGAATACATTTGACTTGGAAAACGTGCACACATTGAGGAGTCTATCTCCACCAAGCTCACTCACTCAGTTATTGGATTCATAGAAATATTGCCTACGTGCAGTATATCCTTTGGCATTCAAATGTTTCCGAATTGATTTGATGCAGACATTATTCAGAATCCATTTTCTGGTACGGAATGCGTTCTTACAGGGATGATCATGTCTTTATGAGGGTAGGGAGCGATGTTTTATTTACTATCCAAATGCTATTCATGCAATCAAATCGAATCATACTATGGTCTTTGAGCACTATACACGGATTTCCAAGAAGATCGTAAAAAGAAGTACATGTGTACTTATGTGTCTCAGTCTTCTCTTCTCTGCAAACGGATTCGTATGAAAACCTAAAGAGAAAGCATCTTTCTTCCACATTCTGGTCTATTTAGGGGGCAAAACGACGCTGGCTAAGGCTGTTTTATGAAGTCCAGAATGATCTCAGCCACATTCAAATCATTGATTAAGTCAGTCAATGGAACGAACTATTGAAAAAACCAGAGGATTGAATTCTTCTACTCAGTTCATTCACCTATTCAACCAGCATCATATAATGGATAATGGGAAGATATATCCTGTTCCTTTTGGTTGGAATTTTTTTGTGATGTGATAGATTTCATAACATCCATATAGCTTTTCATACAAATGGCTTTGGCCCACTATATTATGCAGTTGCCATTTTACCTCCCTCCTCTAGAAGTACTTTTTTTTGCTTACCTTCGATTTGTTTGTAGTGGTGGCTTGACTTTAAGTAGAAGTTTCATATGAATACTTCCAAAAGATAGGACTGCTGTTTGTATCATAAATTTTAATAGGTTGGTTTGGTTTTTCATCCATTACAGGGATCGGATTTGGAAACATGGTGCTAGTAACGCTGACTCTTATCCTGCTATCAACAGCCACAGTATTCCGTCTGTAGGAGTTGAACACATTTAAAAAAAATTCTACCACTAAATACACACTACTACTTTCAATCTTCTTGATGCGGATTGGATTGTACACCACCGTAAAACCCGCATTAGGATGAAGAGTAAGTCACCATACAGTTACTGGAAGGACTCAGAGATGAAGAACTTAAAAAAATTAATGTATGTATGCACAGTTAACTTGAATAAATTAATTAATGTATCATAATATTAATATTATTTATGTAAATAATGTTAAAATTGTTTGTAATTATGATCAAAATGCAATGCATATATACACAGTCATAGCTAGTTGGTCGAAGCTCTATATACCAAATAAATGGGAAATATTAAAGGTGTGAGATAATCAAAAGGTTTATGCAAATTCATGTGGCGCACTATATACATACAATTTACTAAGTTTTTACCACAGCAGCAAGTATTTTGTAAAGCACTTCGCAAAACAGCCACACGTTTGACTTCCAAACTGCAAATCGTAATATGCAGTGGATTATTTACTTTACATCCTGTTAGTTAGTACTGTTTCGTAGAAAGAATTATTCATTATGACACGATTGAGATTTTAATGGAATGAGTTTGCAATTTTTTGAAACTTTTCAACGTTTGTACAGGATGGTCACATCTTCTATTGGATAAGAAGCATAAAGCTTTAAGGGAATGTACAGTATCCATATTCCATAATAATATGTATAGCTGTAAAAATGACCGAGATTTGTATTTATAGAGATTATTAAACTAAACAATATATAATACATTATTGTGTACATACTTTTGGGTAGGATACGTTTTTATCAACAACAACAAAAAGTTTCAAGAATGAGATTTTGAGATTAAGGATTTATTGAAATGGCTTCATCGATATATTAATTTTAGCAAACGGCAGTTAATAAAATATGTAATATGTATGATCAAAGTACAGGATAAAGTAAGGGTTGCTTTCACTACGTGTTCTACAGGCTTGTTTCAATCAAAAACTGTTATTACTATGTCAAGAAATACTAAAGTAAGTATCAAGTCTTACATGTGTGTATTATGTTGGTGCAAGTTTTCTAAATATGTGTCAACAAACTGCGCAATGAACTTTTCATGAATTTTCTATGTCTCATAGTAGTTCTTACTCAATATTCATAAGCTTTTAATGTAGGTTACGACATCACAAACGTAGGCAGAATAAAAATCACACATTTGGATTTCTGAAGAATGCTCAATGAAATGCTAATGCAGGTTAGAATGAAGAAAAAGGAAGGCATAATATACACGTGTAATTGTAGAAAACTAGAGTAAGCAAAAGCATGGGAATAATTGGTTGCTTGCATGATATATTCATTGTATCCTTTAACAGTGAACCAAACTCTTGAAAAAGTGATATAGAATGATTTCTAAGAGATTGCATGAAACCTTCCCGCTACTTTTACAGTTAAAAACATTACTCAGGCACTTTTAGAACTATCTTATGTCCTCGTTTTTTAAGTAAGAATTATTAGTTCAAAAGGTTGAGTTTGCATGACAAGGAAGCATAATTTATGTGGTATTGGTGGTAGCAGGGATGTCTGGGGCACGTTGAGAATTCATAAAAATTTCTTAGCTTTCACCTTAATTTTCTGTATGTCTAATAAATATTACCTCAAAACTTAATCAGTTGTCAGACATTTTCCTAAAAGTCGTGATGATGCAAACAAGCTGGAAGTAAACTTATGTATGTATGTATATAAAAAGGACTATTGGGGTATACATATGAATGCAGTTGAACTTACTTAAAAAATTTAATTCGTCATAAATACACATACGCTATTTTAACTTAATAAAAAGTGTAAATTTCACTAATAAAATGTACTATTTAAAACTGTGTGTACACAATAATGTTGATAGTTGATACAGCATTGTAAATATACTATATATACTTTATATTATTACATTTAAATGTCGTGTATTTAATATAGTTGTACTCTCAAAGCTAATTATATGTAATGGAATCTCAGGCGTGGTAATGCGGTTAAAATATCAGCACATGCGGTCAGCAAAAATCACTTTAGCATTTAAATGAATATAAAATTAGATCATATAGATTTATTAAACTGTACCTAATATACATTCATAATAATACATATTGATGTATGTATGATTGGAATTGATTGCCACTCAAAAACAGTATACAAGTATTAAAAAGTTCACTATTATTATTATAGTTATTCTTAATTTTAAATGACTACAATAAAGTATGAAATACTTAGCTTAAATCTTTTTTTTTAAATCACAATCAATACTGCATAAAACCAGAACAATAAGGTACGCGTCGCAACTGGTGACAGACAGAGCCAATGATAACTCATCGAAGGTAAGGTGTAAGATATTAAATTTGTTCAGAAAAAGAGATTATTTAAGAAGAAATGTCATCATGGCTTGAAAAAACTTTACGTTCAGAAGACTTTAATGACACACTTTATAGAGAACGGGATAAGATGTGTATTTTTTATTGATTCAGTACACCATATCCATCCATCCTTGCATTTATTTTCATCGCAGCATCTAGAATTTATATTCCATGTCTATAAATTGTTTTTGCATACCTTGGCGCATTATAAGACGATGAGTTATTGGGTACCTAAATAAAAGTAAGCATATATGTATATATATACTTTCACTCATCAATACTCTCCAAGTTACACCACTTTATTTTTCTTACTTATCTAGATGTTACACTTGAGTGGATGAAGCATCTGCCAACTTTTCATTACAACTTCATTTCATAGGAAGTTCTCCTCTATACATACTAGAGCGATTTTGTAATTTTCCCAAAGAATGACTTCCTGTTTGCACACGTCCCTTTTTTTAACTCAGCCAATTCTGTGAGTTGTGAGTTGATGATTGTTTAAAAAAGTAAAAGAAATCAGACAAATAAGCAAACTTCCTTCATATATACTCATCTCTTTCTCCGTTCCGCTACCCATCCATGTGATGAGATGATGATGGGACACACCAATGAAAATAAATTTAATATAATGGAAGGAAAATGGAAAGAAAGTTGGGGAAAAAAGTGGAAGGACACACTCACACATCACATCATGCACTATAAATGTAATCAAATCTATTTCAGGATGCCTGCCGAAGATGATAATGACGACGATGATGATGATTCACTTCATCTTTCACTCATAGTGTTTTTACTGCTATCTTGCCGATGCTGTTTTATTTCACCCTTTTATTCTTATACTATATACTACTATTGGGAGCGTCATCTGTAAAAAATAATGTGATTTAAGGTTTGTCTAATACAGTCGAATACAATAAGTTGAGTGTTTTCAAAGCGGAAATCAGTTTTTCTTTCAAGGCATTCTTTTCCATGATGAGTTTTACTTTTTAATTTGTCCTCTCCCCTTCTTACTTTGTTTGCTCCAGCTGTTAAATTGTCTATAGTTATTGAAAGGATGTGGTTTCCAAAAAGTAATTTCATCCAATTTTGATCATGTATACACACTTCTTGGACAACATATGGCAGTTTTGTCATCAACATTCCTATAACTTTCCTTCCTCTAAACTTTGATCAAACCGAACCAAACGTTTATGGGAAACAAAGGTTCCTAAACAATTTAACTCGATAAGAAAAATAATCCGACATTGATTTTATGACAAATTCATCACTTAACTCATGTATGTATAAACTACGCTTTTCCCCATGATATTTGGTGTACACCCTCCAGGTATATGATATTTTAAACTTCTTTTTTATTTTGCTCCTCTGTCATATTACAAATCATTTAATGGAATTGCCTTAAACCTTTCCTTTTTGGGATATTAACGGATCAACATAATATTTATTAAACATTATCCTATCATGTTTCATACCTGTCATCAGTTATAAAGTATTAAAACCCTACTTTTTCCTTCACTCCACTAAAGTAGTAAGTGGATAGTAGATTCATTCATGTAAAGGAGAAATAGCAAAATGGTAGAAGCCAAAGCCTAGCCACGATTAGCAAGAGATACATACGTGTGTGTAGGTATACTTTATGAAAAAAAAAGAAAAAAAGAAGTCAAGAGAACTGTAAAGTAAAGAAGGGAGAGAGAAAGCTGAGATGGCATCAAGAAAAATTGAAGATATTACCATGTAGAAGCACATGTGGTACAAGTACATCCGAATAATATGTGGAATAGGGGAAAAGTAACACAGTATAGTGAGACTGAGTAAAAAAAGTGAAACAAGAAATTTCGAGACATATACTCAACACACATGACTATGACGGATAATGGGGTGGGATGATGTGAAATGATACGATTTTCTCAGCAGTAAAAGGATCGCGGTATCATCATCGTCGTTATCGTATCACATCTTCATCATCATTCCATTTCATAACCGAGCTCGTGTATCGCATCCCTCTCTCCGTTCTGTTTAAAATAGACATGGTTAGTGATATGATAGTGTTAGTAGTGTAGTGAGAGTATGCAGCTCATATATTACATAACCAAAAAAAAAACTTTCCTTTCTCTTTTTACTCACTTCAACATTCACCTTACGCTCATCATTATTATAAGTTATGCGTTATGTAGACGTAAAGAAAGCCATAATATAATATATATGAATATACATGGGGAAAAGAAACTCGTGTTGCTGCTGGTTGGTTATGCTACTGATGTTGAGATACTCAAACAAATTCTCTAATGGGTCGTATATCTTGTCTTTTTCCTACATCCAATTTTGCAAGGCAAGATGATATAATATGAAAGTTGCTTACCTTTTTTCCCACCTTGGAAAATGTACTTTGCTCATGCACTCTTTTGAATTCAAAATTTCCCTTTCAACTCACTTACCAACTTTGTATATTGACATAACGTTAAATGGTAAACCGATTATGGAGGCTGTGTATGATGATGAACTTTATGCACTTGCAACATAAATATATTTGGTGGCTTAAAAAATCAAGTTATTATGACGTCACGTTTCCCTTTTGTACTGATGCCCTTGAGTAGCCAGTTTAATGTGATTCAATTCTAAAAGTTTTCAGGACAACTTTTTCAAAAGATTTAAAAAAAACACATTGCATACCATGGACAAATTAGCTTATCCATATATAGTTGCCTGCAAAATTCAACATTTCAAAATTGTATTTTTGCATCACGTGATACTTAAAAATCAAAAGCACTCTAACAATGAGCTTTCTATTTTTAATGCTTCTCTGTCTCTCTGTTGGGAAAGGCATTGATACTAATGTAAAAATATAATACTTCCATATACCAATACCAGCCCACATGATCAGAGTAAATTGCAAACATAAAACATTCGTCTGCGACGTCCATAGGACGTTAACTTACCGGCCAAATTTTGTTTTCGGAAGTTTGAGGTCAAACATTCATTTGACAGAAAAAGGATTCCCTAAAATATGGTGAGGAAGGGGTGGACACGACATGCAAACATTAAAGCTTTAACCCAACATTTTATGACATTAAAGTTGGTCACTGCTACAATTCTACAATGCTGGACAATCTTAAGGGGGTGTTGAACTAGAGGTGCAGTCTATATGCGTATGTGTATACATTTTTATACAAAAGTTTGTGTACCCACTACCCTCTCTATTCTTTATGGATGTACACAGTGTGTACACAAACTTGACTGTATATACTTATCATGCTTTGTACGAAATAGAATGTACAAATACAAGCGCAGAGAAAGCATCCACTAAAATAGAGATTTTAAGTATTCTTCAAGCGAACTTACACAAGATATAGAGATCTTCTATTTTTGTATATTTCCAATAGCAAACTCGTCCCGGAAAAAAAGTAAGCGAATCTTTCCAAGTTGCTTCCATCCATCCTTCTTTCTTTTCTCAAACTTTGCAATCTGTTCTTGATGTAATTTGCTCGTCCACACATACACTTTACTACTTGTCCTCAACAGAGTTAAGAAAGAGAGGAACATTTCATTCTGATGTCCTTTTCCCTATCGTTGTACACTTTTCGTTTTTTACAACAAAAAAATGACGGGAATCACTCCCATATTCTCCTCCCACAAACTGTGAATCACAGTACATAAAAGAAAGAATTGTGTAGAAAGAGTAAGTAACACAAGTTACAAGAGAAAGAGAGAGAGAGAAGAGTGAACAATATTATTTAAAACCTATCTCAACTTTTCGTTAAAATTTTAGTCCGGTTCCATTCAATGACTTTCTTGTCTTTTACTTTTTCATATGCCATCCCCTTTCTCTATTTAGTATTTTAGTGTATATATACATACATAAGTACTCATCGTACTCATCTACTATGAATGATACTTCGGGTTTCCTTATATAGTATGAAAGCAATGCATTAGAAAACTTGAAACTTAAAAAGTGTATATGTAATATCATATAAAAGCGGCTACAAACATTTTTGTTATAGATTTTCAACAAAATCAGCCTTCCTTCCTACATCCCCATTTGTAACATCGCATCGCTTGTAACAATTTCAGTACGGGAAAAACTTTTTTGTATCTTTTGAAAGCATGATTTTTATTATTTATAGGCACTTTTCGACGAAAAAATGATTGCTCAAGGAGTGGCAGTGGTGATGACGGTGACCTTACAGTTGAAGCTTCCAACCGTGTTGTATTTTGTCAAGATGCATAGCAGCCCAACAAATGGATACGGTTGGAAGATAGAGATGTATGTGGGCCGTAATATGATTTGGATAGCCGTAGTCGAAGTTAAATTTTAGCGATAATTAGGTTGAAAGTACAAGAACGTATAGTATTAATCGATCATAATTCAATGAATCTTCAATACATCGATGTTTTATAAAACGTATGAAAATTACCTAATTCATTAAAGTTCATTCATCAGACTTCCTCAATTTTCCGAAAAACACACACAAAGTTGTTAGTAGGTCGACGCACGTCATAAATTTTTCGCTCGGAAAGGATGGATCATGTCTCATTATGTACAAGCAAGATTATTCTTTTCCACCTTAGAATTCCATGAATTTACAATACTTTCTAATCTTGTATCGCTTATAAGCAATAAAAGCAAAATTGTGAATGGACTCTCACGAGCAATCTTATTCATGTTGATATATGATAACCCTATGAGAAAATCCAACTGCCAAATATGTCCTACACTTTTTTTAATGCTTTCATGAAGTCGTCAAGGGGCTTTATGACCGTATTTCATATATCAGTGTGTAGAGTACAGGTACCCACTCACTACTCTTCTGGGACGAGTGCGTTCTGGAATAGTAATCTTCAATCAGGGCGGAAAAGAGGACACAGAAGAAAGGGGCTCTGAAAGGGAAGCACATTTAGTAGACAATCGGTGAAAGGTAAGGGAGGGATGAAACTGCTAAACATTCGGATCGCGTGGTCTACCATCCAAACTAGCAACTGTCATCATTGTGTACAGTCTCGAAGAAAGCAATCCACATAGCCAACGTTTATGGTTTGTCAAAGAAAACCAAGAAAAAGAAAGAAAAAAACTTGGACGAAATATAGTAAAACAGACTAAAATGAAGAAAATGTGATGTCTTTTAGTTTTTGTACCATCAAAGATACATACATCCATAAGTATTCACATATTATCCTTCAAAATTTATATTATATTGGTTTGGCTGCCATTGCAATGATGCTCATGCAATGTTAAAAGAGAAAGGACCCACAGTTCCAAGTAATCTTTCGTTTTTACATTACACTATATACATGGTAAACAGCAACTTTGAATTTGTTGAACTGATAAACTAACGGAACTACGCGCGTGAATTTTAGTTTCCGTCCTGCCACAGGTTTACTATATATTTTTTTTAAATAATAAAATATCGTTTGAGATTTTTTGAAGGAGTTTAGTAATAGGGATTTCAATATGGTTATCATTCGTTCATGCTTAAGATCAGCAAGGAATTTTGACGCTGTGATTGTGATATGACTTATGATCAAAGCAGTATGTGCACACCAAACCCTTACGCTACTTTTCACATTTGTTTTGAATGACTTATTTATGATGCCGGCAACTTGTAAATATTATTGCGCTGGAGAATAGGCGCGCTCAACACACGTATTGACTAACCTGAAACATTTTATATGGATTGTACCAATGCCAAAATGTATGTCGACCAAACCTGGAGAGCAGCTACCGGATTGCTGACATCATCCATCCACAACACAAATTGCTGTGAATTCTTTTGCCGAAACATGTACAATATGTCTGTATTCTAAAGCATGTCTTTCGTTGTATCTGTATCGAATGTAGGACAAAGCGGCTCTCTTCTTGCATTTTGACAACAGTTCTGATAATATATATGGTTTAGTTGGAGGAATGGACGTTTACCGTGGTCCTTTGCCAACTAAATTAGATTCCCTTTTATCCGACTTTTGAAAATTTTGCACTAATTCTTGTATCGAAACAACGTGAATACATGAGGGTAGGTGCCAAAAGGTCGTGGACCTCGATTTCTTGTATGTCTATTGCGTTTTTGGGCATAAACAAGCATGTTGGTGTTGAAGTTGAAAAACAAAAACAGAAAGTCACGTAGAAAGCAAAAGAGAAACACACTACTACACATACAAGTAAGTGTCTCAACTCCAAAAGTACATATGAATATTATTGGTCTTTCTTTTCTTGTATTTTCTACAAGAAAAGAAGTCAGAAACTTGAGGGATGCTCCTTTTGATAATTCAGGCGGATGAAACAAGAGTTTCAGAGTAGAAGTGACCCAGCGAAAATTACATACGTCCCAATTTTTCGGTACATTAACCATTTCATACATTACTTGCAATTTTATGCCTCTCAAAAAAAATAAAATCCTTTTCAAATGCTCCGGTTTTTGCTTATCAACACGGAAAAGTTGGTACTTCTCAAGGATAAACCGTATTCACAATTTTTTTTCTTATTCTTATCCCGTCTTTCCGCACTCACCCTCCTTGTGTGACTATAAGGTTTCATCAAGGCACCCTTGCCGCCCCTCCTAAATCAACTGTCATTTTACATTACAGGGTAGGAAAATGAAGGAAAGAGGAGAGCTGCTTATCATTTTTATTTTACGTTTTACAACCTCTATTCAAAAGCCAACTTTTACACTTTATTTCACCATGCCCCAACATTGCACTGCATTGGTCGTCGTCGTTCTGGTTGGTCCCTCAGACACAAATGTAACAACGTAAGTTCAATTTAGTGAACTCAAAACGAAGCAAATAGTCCTTTCAACGGTTAGGTACTACTGGGACATCCATGATTATAAAATATTGCTCCAGTAAAAGAGTTCTGGGACTGGGTAAAAGGGTACATGTGTGAATGTGGTTCAAGAATGGTCCCCTTTGTCTTTTCATTTCATTCGGAACGCATGGCAGGTTTATGCAAACATTGTCCGTCCAGCAGCAGCAGGAGACCAGATCTTTTTTATTTTGTATTTGATTTTACTACAGAATAATATATTATGCCACTTTTCCTAAGAATAGCAAGTGTTCCATTTTAGTCCACTTTGTTTGACCCATGCAGTTTCTGAAGGGAGACACCCTAAACACCCCACATATTCAACGATTTCCTTCGCCAGTTCATTCTATTTGGTTATTGGAATTTTAAAACGCTTTTATATTCGGCAATCATCCCACCTCAAATACATTTTGTTCACCTTGGTTGAAGTTATATAATATATGTAATGCATTTTCCATTCTTGCTTTCAAGAAAATTCGTAAAGCTGCTGCTTCTACAAGAAAACCATTTTCTTCATGTTGTATATTAAAGAAACATTTGAACCCTTTGTTTTGTGTGTTACCAAAATATGTACATATATATTTTCATAAGTGTCAGTGGGGAAGGAATTGAGGTGTGCATTTTGAGACCGGGTGAAAAACATTAAGTACCTTTGAATCATCATACACACAGAGACACAAGCTACCTACTATTCCTAAATAAAGACTGTTACAAACAAAAGGAACAAGTTTCAAGAATATGTAAATTTCTCTCTCGTTTTGTCACAGTTTTGTCGGAAATTTTATTGTAGAAAATAAAAGGGAAAAAGCATTTTCTTTTTTTTTATCTTTTACGTTTAAAAGATGTACATGTTGAAAAGGTAGTGTAGTTTATGTAGTTGGATATATAAGTATATAAGCGAAGAAAATGTTGTCTCGATTCATACTCTCAAGTTTCCAATTTTGCTTGGTTAGTTTTCCAACCAACCACCATACCAATTCTCTAAATGCATGGCTGCTTCCATACCGAAAGTGAAATGTACGTGCATTATGTCCATATTGTACATGTATGCATGAAAAAGACATTGGGAGAAGGAAAGGCTCTCGGGATGTAATACATATTGGAGCAATGAAGCGACAAAAATGAAGACAAAAATGTTGCTTTCATGATTCATGCAGTTTTTTATAGAGGCTGATGTTGATGATGCTGTTTACGGGCTGTGAAAAGAGCCGACCAAGACCAAAAGGGAAAAACACAAGAGGACGACTGGAAAAATATCCATCCAGAAGCAGGAGCCAGAAGACAGCCAACTAGAAGTAGAAATAAGTAGTAGGAGCACCCTTCATATAAACCGAATGTGTAATGTGAACAATATGAAAATATTGCTATCTTCCAAACAGCAGTGCACTTTTTGACTACTTTCAGAAAGAGAGAGAGAAAGATGCTTTTGTCGCTCACTGTTTTCTGCGTAATGCAAGTACTTAAAAAATAAATTCGTGCTGGGAGTTTCTACGATCCTGCCATTTGTCGTAGGGAAGATATGTAACACCATTTTTGTTATCACATCAGACTATTACAGATGGAGATACACGTGTTACATCTTACTACATCGCATCGCTTGTACTCGTGTACATGTAAGCAAATATTATTATGTGAGCTACATTTGCTGTCGTTTATGTGCCTCACACGATGTGCGATGTGATTGTTATGCATACTTTATTCGATGCATAATACATTCCAATTTGCATCTACAATACAGAAGACCTTTTAATATTGTATGTTCGACCTGTATTCTTTCCCAGTCTCCTTTTCTCCTATTCCACCATCTGAAGCGGTACTTCATTTAGAATTATGAGGAAGAACTAGAGATCCCGGGTGATGGTTGTTGGTTGTGTTGTGTGGTGGTGGTGGGTAGTGATATAAAAAGAAGTAAGATTTCATATTTTAGATTTTATTGCTTTTTTGTTTGTTGGCTTTCTCCCTAACATAATATAGAATCAGTAGACGTCATCACGTTCACTTTTTGCATACTTACTACTACAGACGGGACATGATATCATTATAATGGTATGGTAGTTGTTTATAAATACATGGGAACTTTGTCATTTATCATTCATTCATACCACTACACTATCAATAATTATTAGCATTAGTAAGATGTGGTAGTAGAGAGATGCTCTCATTCAATTTAAATCAACGATTGAGAACAATGACTTGCTTTGATGTCAATTCTTTACATTCTTACTCAACCACTTCTTCGAGTTCTCCGTATTGATAATCACATTTGAAATGTCTAGATCCCAGTTACCAGGTGGTACCACCGTAATAAATTGGATTGAAGAATCTGCGTGATTATAACAAATGGAAAATTATTACATAAAATGACATTTAAAAGTTGTTTTTGCGCTTAGTTCACTATTCGACAACTTTACATAATGTATCATGATTATATAGCTCCCGTTTCTAGCAGTAGTAAAATTTTATGTTATTGCGATCAATCAAATGCAAATTATACATTCATGAAAGATTTTCCTTCAGTTGTCAGTCAAAGTCAGGTTATAGCAACTGGATAGATAAGCATCAGATCAGATCAAGATCACCAGCACGATTATGTGGAAAAGATGCAAACAAAAACTAGTTGTTTGGCTAACTTGTTGCGCCTGGAATTTTTGTTAGGTAGTATAATATACAATGTAAGTCTACAATGTATAATATGAGATTGTTTGTTATGCAAGGTCATGTTCTTCTTATACCTGAATTATATACTTTTTATACCTAAGACATATAATTTTGATTAAATGCAAAAACTGGATGTCATTATTGCTGCAATGATTTCATAAAAGTACACAAAGTATTTTCATTTCTGTGTTGGCCTTGATTTATCATAAAGAGGATCTTATCCAACTCGACTCATTTGGCTTATGCATGACTTTTGTAAATATTTATTGTTTGTCAGCTCCTAGTGATAGATTTGGCTTACCGATTGATACATTTGCAAAAAACGAATAGGGAAGTCGTGAATTCTAGTCGTCTTTAATTTTGCTGCCCATCTTTGTATTACTCAGAAGTGTCAAATTCAGTTTTCAATTTAAGAAATTACTGTGTTGTTAATAGAACATAAAAATTCTAGTGTTCAAGCCTTTGTAAAGGAATTTAAAATGTTATTAAAATTTAGTTTCACATTGTCTGTTTTTTCATGTCTGCTTTTTTTGAGCTATGTGAGCAGCATTACATATGAAGAATTCATCACCATTACTTCAAGGGAACGGAATGCTCTTGCTAAGGTACTTAATCTGAAATTCTCAAAAGCACAAGATGCATTAGCCTATCTTAAAGTTCCATTAGTAGTTGAAGGAAAAATTAAGTTGCATAGACTAAAGTTAGCAAGGATGTAATGTAAGCAGTCACCTTCATAATTTAAATAAATTACGATATATTAATATTGCAGTTTCGAAACTTGGTCAGTAACCAGCTTAGGGGCCAACCAGATTATATGAAGGATGATATATTCCTCATCCGATGGTTGAGAGGTGCCCGTATCATTTATAAATTTATAGCTCTGTGGAATGAAACTGTTTAAATTTGACTGTCTGTAAATTGTTATAGCTAAAAACTTGGATGCACGGCAAGCTGAACGAATGCTTAACGAGGTATTTCGGTATTTTTTTTTTTGCAAAACACATTTTAAAAACAATTAAATGTAAACAAATATTGTTAGCATTTCAAATGGCGGAAGGAGCACAGGATTGACCAAATTAATAACGAGGATTGGACTGAATTTGAACGGGATACTCCGTGGTATCTAGATGGGATTAATAAGGCTGGTTATCCAGGTAAAATTCTATACATACAACTTGAAAAAATGCTAAAAAATGAGTAATGAATGTTGACTTTTCAATTTTATTTCCAGTTGCTGAAATACCATTCGGTGACTGGAACGTCCGAAACATTGCATTAGCCGGTAAGCTTCCAAAACTGCTTCGGTTTTGCTTCAAATTGTTTGAAAATGCAGAAGAAAAAATAAGAAGTCTTAGAGCCCAAGGGAAAAACGTTACTCAATGGGGATTCATTGGAGATATTGATGGATTCACAGTTCAAACTCAAGCATGTCCAATATGTATGCAAAATTACACCTTCATAAACTCAAACATGATTTATGATAGTCTTGGCCTACCATTGCAAATTAACGTTTACCTAATAAGACATTATACTTTATACTACTTCAGGCACTCCATTTTATGCAGGATATATATCCACATTAGAATCGAACTATCCTGGAGCAATGGATAAAATATTTGCTGTCAATAGTAAGTTTTTACTCTACGTAAACCTAATTGATTCATCTAACTGTTTCTGTATATAGTCGTTGTGGGTATCGCGGATGAAACTATTTGCACTTGTGACTAAAGATTTATAATGACACTGATAATAATAAAATTATATCAATTCAACAGCTCCTTCTTCCTTTGAAATAATTATAAGACTCATGACACCTCTCATGAGAGCAGACACTCGAGCAGCATTTGAAGTATATGGAACTAACAAACAGAAATGGATAGATCAACTGAACTCTTACATGGATCGTGAGGAACGCAGTGAAAGATTTGGAGGTACGAAAGCACGCGAATCCGTTTAACTACATGTCTGGTGTGGCATAGCAAAACTAAACTAGCAGAGTGCAAATTTTTTTCATGTTATTTCAATTACTTATTGGCATTTTATTAAAGCGCAATTACACCACATTTGACAGCGATTTGAACAATACATTTTTTAAATTGTATAATTTTGGTAAACATTTTGAAAAGAAGGGCATAGTTTGAGCGGATTAATGACGACATACTATCAAAACATTTGTAGACTTGTCTCCAGCTCCTTTTTCAGCAAAGTGTAGTCTGTGCGCGGTCTGGGATTTGGCCAGTGCAAACCAAAACCTGTGCCATTTCCTTGTGAGCCCGGATGACTCGCTTGTAAGCTTCATTTATCATCAAAGCATTTTCTTGTTCCGTAAACTGGATCTTGCAACTTTCTGAATCCATCTGAGACTTCATGTCAGACCTGAGATCTTTCTTAAAGTCCTCAATCAGTTGACGATACAACTCAACCAAGTCATGATCACTAGCAACACAATCCATTTTAGATTTGAGGTTGAGCATCTCCTTTTCAGCACAAACAAGGCACTCTTCAGCTGTAACGAGGAGAGGATTGCATGAAGTGTATTTACAAGCCTTTCCACTCTCAATCACTTCCCTCAGCCGACACAAAAGTTCCCAGGCGCACTGACCCTTTTGCAAAGCGTCCTTAACCTTTTCACACCGTTTAAGCGACAGCTCGTACACGCAACACCAGTACTCCTCATATTTGGGTGACTCCAAACTGTCCGCATCAATGGCACAGTAAGATTGATCAATATACTCTTGCATGATGGCAATGGCGTCACAGTAGGCTTTCATTGCTGCCTCGGTATACTCAATTGCTTTGGATTTGACCTCTTTCAGTGCTTTTTCCAAGTCAGAATTCGCCTTCAAAATCATTTCCTCCTCCCGATCCATTTTCCGAAGACATGGACTATCTTCACACTTTTTTTCAACGCAGTCCTGATCTTCAGATTTTGCACAAGCAACTTTGTAGTAGTCATAAAAGATGCTGTCTCTATCCGACATGGAATGGTAAGCAACTCCACATCCAATGCCCAACATGGTTCCAAGTGTTGTGACTAATTTGGAAGCCAAATTTGTGAAGCCTCTGAAGGAAGAGCCGTTGTCTTCATCTCTGTGTTGTTGAGAGAATCGCCGACTGATCAACTTCATATCAGGAACCTGTGCCGGCGTAGTATTCCTCTGGGGTGATGTTGACACGAATGGTGTTTTCAGTGATGAAACTGCCCGTGACGCCGAGTTGAACGATGGGAGTTGATGCAATGGTTTTTCAGAGTGAGAATTCATGAGCTTCAAGCAGGATTTGCTCCCAGTTCTCAAGACACCGGTCAATGCGCGTCCCCCAATCATGATTGCCAATTATCTGTAAGAACACAAAGGAATGGAATGTTTTATATAAAGCCATGCACAAATGCATACTGCATACATTCAGAGATTTATGTGGATGTTATGCAATATATCTTACAAATCAAATCGTCCTTATTATTTAAATTTCAGTTTGCTCTGTCTGACGCAGTGTCACAAAGTAAATATTTGGTTTATTGAAAAATTCAATCAGGTTTGAAGATTTTGTTGGATAAATACGGAAATGCATTTGAAGGGCTCAGACGCGTCAATTTTCTTCTATACGGAAGAAACATGGATTTGCATGTCACTTGGCAACCATGGGTCTCAGATAAGGGAGGATTCTTTCGTCCCTTTCTTACTGATGCAATCTGTAAAACTGTTCATTTCGTATCAGACACCCTACTTTTAGGTAGAGTGGGTGGAGTAAGAAAATAGTGTGCAGGGTGAGTGTCAAAGGCTGTAAGGAATACCAGATTTCTCCATGTGAAGACGTGAGATAAGAAAATTCCACCAATGTTTTAACATTTTCACTACATAAAGAATTTTAAAATGAACTAATTGTCAATTTTTTATGGGAGGAGTGTGATCGTGATCAATGCACTTAAATAAAATTGAATTTGCAAGGTTGTGTTAGATTTAGACAATAGTTATTTGGTTGTGCAATGTGTGTCATTCCTATTAACCATTCATTAATAATGTCGAGATACAAGTTTCATAAGATTAACAAATGAATATCTAAAGTTAAACATTTTCAAATATGGTAGCTGTTCCACTTCATATACACGCAAACGCTTTCCTATTTCTTTAAATGAATGGCAATTATGTGCTTAGCACTAATACTAATTATGTGATGTGCTATGCTATGAATAAAACAAGCATTATACAATTTATACACAAAAATTGTATTCTTCCCAAAATATTACAATAACCTATAGGTGAGGATAAATATTTTTGCATAGAATAAACTCTATACCGGAGCCTTCTTTTATCATCTAAAAAACGATGACTATCGGTAAGGGTGATCATGTGCAAAACTATTTTGGCAATATTACTGGGCTTTCAGTTCCAGTACCAACTGATTCCACAAATTCCACTGTAGTAGTTGAGCTGGAACACCTACCGAGAAGGAATGAGACTTTTTGGAACACATTCTAGTCGTCCGCGAAGGCAACGTCTAGAGAACAAAGACAACTTCCATTGATTTTGAATCTCTCTGCTAGCTAGCGCTCGCGGTGTCACTGTTGGTTGGAAAACTTTCTGTGCGTTTCAACAAGTTCGTATTTATAGGGGTTCTTTGTAAATCAGAAGGGTAAATAAAAATAATTTGTATACTTTGGTAACTTAAAATCATGTGTTACTCTAATAGTATTGTATTGAGGACATTGAGGTATCAAGAAAGTATAACATTATTTTTACAAGATTCTAATTCTCGGATAATTCAATCGAAGTGGTGAAAGCTGATGTGATGCAAACGGTATTTGTTGCAGTATTACTAAGTATTTTTTTCTGTTACCCTCATTAGCTAAAAGTTGTCAGTATCAGATACTGCTGTAAAGGTTTAGGATTTTTGCAACTTTCCAATGTAAAACCAGATCTTTGCAAACTTTCCTGAGCTATATGCAGCATCAACATTATAACTCTTGCCAATATTCAGGACTTTTTTCGCTCCAGGACGTCATCTCATAACCTTATCACTCCTTTCAAAATAAAGTTCAAAGTCGATATAGTCAACTGGCTGTGACACGAGCCGTAGGCTCATTTACGTCATCATTACATAAAAAGCCTATAATCTATATATTATATTAGTAATAAGAACAAAATATATCAACATATATGTTTTTGTGAAATGAAACATATTATGTTTACCTTGTTCATTCCCCTTCCTTGAGTTTCTTGGAAGAGCGCTCATCAAATCCAGAATAATATAGAGAGTTGCAAATGGACAGGGACAGAGATTCTGAATAATATGCACCTAAAACTCCGACATGGAAAAAACAAAAGGAAGAGATAATTCAAAGGTGGTAGCAGCAGCACATCCAACATCAAGTCCACACAATTCATTCCTAGAAAAACTAACGGCCGCGTTTTGGAAGCTCTGTGTATTCCTCCAAGATTTCATTGGATCTGATGTGAAAAGGTGAGGAAATGAAACAAGAGTTCCGTGTTTTTATCAGAAAAAAGAGAAAGAAGCGGTTATATACTTTTAGCCTCCACGCTGTTTATATAAGATAAAGCTAGCGGTGGTGGGGCTGGCTGGTTCTATTCCAAGTAGTTTTTCCTCTAGCCAGTTCCTCCTTTCTTTTCTTCGTAATACATATTCAAAATGAATCTAGATATAACTGTGAGTTGACGGGAGCAATAAACCAACTCACCATTTATCTATTCACACAAAAAAATAATATAATTCAAGCGAGTGTACAAAAGTCGCAAAATCAGCAAAAAAAATTTTGTCAGTAAAGAAAAGGTCTTTGGAGAAAATGGGAACGCATCATCCATGGTAGATGGTATAGGGTGTATAAAAGTAGTATAATGCCTTTTCTTTGAATTTCCTCAATTGCATATTCTGAATAATAATAATAATATAGCGTCATATGCTTTATGAACCTACGGCTACGGTCCAAAATATATATATTCAAAATTTTGTGTGTACATACATACATACACACTCTTCAACCACCTATTTTTTCCTCTTGGGAAGACGGTAATATGATTGGAGAAAGACAAGAGAGAAACTTATCTCAAGAAATATGAAAGCAAGCGAAAAATGTAAAGACACAAGAGATGAAAATACACATAGATACATAAAATATACACATCTACATATAACAATTTATTTGAAGATGCATACATATAGCATACACATATATACTGTTTTCAATTGTAAATTTGAGATTTAACCCGAAAAGGCTCAAGAAAGCATTCATCCAAGCCCCTCCGTTCTTTGCTCCCTTAGGATTAAGTCAAGTCAGTCAGTCAGCTACAAGAGACCAAAGAGAGCCACCCTACAGAAACGGAAACAGCAAAGACGAAGTGACAGGTGGTAGAATCATCAAAAGAAATCTTTCCTGTATGCCTACCAAAAGTCTCTTTTTCCATGAATGTCATATAACTATCGTATTAAGCCACACCACACCACACCAAGTTTCCAATATCAAACGGGTTTTTGAAGGAGGATTTTAAAGTTTATAAAGCATCCCCAAGACCAAGACCGAACCTTGATCTGCCTCATACTAGTATATGTACATACATATATATATGGACAGACTTCTTGGTTTGGTATTCAATTGCAGTGGATGGCTTAACTATAAAAAAGCAAGAGAATAAAGGCAAAACATAACTAACGGTAGTGAAAAGATCGTCACAATCATATAGTAATATACACTAG
Organism: Orchesella flavescens; assembly: GCA_964034955.1. NCBI lineage: Eukaryota > Metazoa > Arthropoda > Collembola > Entomobryomorpha > Orchesellidae > Orchesella > Orchesella flavescens. Next base: position 20,901,619 of record OZ035957.1, on the reverse strand, counting down.
GAGAGGACGACGACGAGGACGACTCTATAAACCGATCATGCAACCTCGAAACCCTTTCTTTATCCAAAATCGAATAGTTGATCCCATTCCTTGGTTTCCTCACATCACATCATAATATAATGCATAAGTTATGTATGTAGTATGCACACAATACGAAAACAAAGAGTTTTAGGAAGCTTCTTTAAGTCTTGTCATGAAAGTAATTCCTCTTGCTCTCAGAAACGCACATCTATAAAGACGGGGGAAAGTATATGAAATGCATATAAAATATATATATTATGTACAATGGGATAGATACATAACGCTCATATTCCATATTCCAATTTAATTCTCAGATGACTCCTTGTCAATGGTACTTCCATCTTGACTTCTCCAAAGTGCATTTATAATATACCGCTGGGTAGTTGCTAGTTTTCCTTCTTCCAGTTCCGTTTGTTATGGTTCTCAAGACCTTTTTCTCCATCATCCGCTCTCGTCACTCATTTCTTTTGTTTCAAAGCTTTGGGACTTCTTTATTCCCATTTTCTCTTAGAACCAAGAGCAATAGCAAAGCAACCAAGCAGCCAGCAAAAAAAATTGAAGATAATGCAGCACAGGGAAAAAGAGACGAAAAGAGTCAAGTCGTCGTGCTTAGGATAGCATGACTTGACTTAAGTTGCCATACGACTCTTTAATAACCCCTTATAAACTTTATTTCTGATCGTAAAACCAAGTCTCATTCTTTCCTCTTTTTCGCTTTCTCCACTGTCTTTTCCTCCTATCTCCTCCTAACTTTTGACAATCGATTGTTACAACAAGAAAAGAGAAAACAAGGCAACTTTTCTAGGCTTCCAACTTCTTCTTTTTTTGTATGGAAACAATTTTATCTGACTTTATATACATACACACATTTCCCTTCACCTTTGACGAGTTAGAGACCACCGCTCTTTTTTTTTTAGCTGGATCCTTTCGTCTGGTTTATTCTTATTAGTGGAGGGCATCTGGTCAGCCATGAAAGATCTAACCTAACGTGGATACTTACTTACTTGCATGTCGTATCGTATGTGGCGGTGAATACACAAAAAATAAAATGAATGTTTTTGTATGGATAATGGGCTGTATGTGTACCCCAGTAGAATTAGCTTGAGTTTATGGCATGCTGTATATATCCTATTTATTGTACACTACAAGGCCGCTCATCTGTCAAACAATTTAATTCACAAATTACTCAAACAATACTGTAAATATACGTACAGACACAAAGACAACTGTACAACATATATTTTTAAGAACACGCAAGCAGTCTACTACTACCACTACTACTGCCATTAAGGAGAAAGGAGGATGAGGATGCGACCCTGAGAAAGCAATGAAAAATATCATCATATCAGTTTGTAGAATTTAAAGTTATAGCTTAATATCCTTGTTTTACTGTTATCGTCCATATAATTTGGGTTTCTAACGCTCTATTTCACCATTTTCCGGGTCCGTACGCACTTGTGACTCCACTTGCATTGCTTTTGAAATATTGTTATTGCCTCGGCGCTCACAATTGAAATGAATATACATAAGAAAAGAAACATGTTATTTGCTATATTTACGCATTCACAGTTCACCAATCATTCGTCATAAGAAGAAAAAGTCTAGCAAGAAGTGGAGAGAGAGAGAAGTATAGTTGTTCTTCTTAAATAGGAAGAGCTTTCTCCTTAATACTGACATTCTAAAGTAGCAAACATTGCGTATGTATAGACTCCAGGGAAATAAGGAAATCTCTGGGGATTACGTTTAATACATTTTCCTCCTTGGTTGTTTGTCCAGGATTAACTCAATATCTCATACTTACTCAAGAACTTTATAGCCTTTTCTTTTCCTAAACATTTGGTCAATAGTATAGTGGAGTGGAGAGTGAGCGGAGCAAAGTAGTGAAGTACCACAGTCACTCATTTATAATGAACTCGTACATTTTATCTCAAGGCTTAGAGGCAAAAAACTGAAATTAGCCATCATTTGTCAATGCATGAAAAGAGAAAAGGCTTAACCTTTCGAGTCTTGTTGTTTGGAATGATGCATAGTAGTCCATATCCGTTTTAGCTAGACTATTGGGCAGTCATCCGATATGGAAGAGGTCACTTTGTAAAAAGCCTCTTGGATGCATATAATGTAAATGTGAGTATAAAGAAAGTCACAAATGCACATATAAAAAGATTTCCATATAACTATAGCCATTTATGTATATATACAGCGTCTTGGCGAACAACACAATATACTTTATTATGTGACGTGAAATCATATTAACACGAGGAAATATGTGTCTAGAAACCATCTTCTTTTGGGGATCCCTATAGGCCAAGATGCAATTTTAACAAAGTCTAAGTGAGTCTGCGTTGTCGAGGTCATCATCATCTCCTATGGTCTGGTCTGGTTCCTGTCCTAGTGGAATTGATGGAGGAGACGAGAGCGTAAACAAAATGTTTGCACCTTTTTTCACTTGTGTCTGCCTGTGTACACAATGTACGTACATACATACACACACGTTAAACGTAACGTGTTACTTCATTTCATAACACTTTTTTGCGATTAGATTTAGACTACATTACATTACAATAATAGATGTCGGCATGTATGTATTTTGGAAAACACACTGCATTTGTTTGAAGAATACCAACGTCGAATAAGCTTTATACTGTTTTTTTATAAATACCACGAATAAATCTTCAGTTTACTCCGGATGAGGATGCTCTCAAGCTTTCCCACTTCACGAGAGAGGGGGAGAAGCTAGGATGAGATGGAGAAAGTTGAGTGAGTCGTTGATACTACTACTTTGTGATCTGACGAGAGAGTGAGATACGTTGTAATGTTCATGTAGTGAAGAAAGGGCTAAGCTAAAACTAAAATGTACAAGACATTTACAGTTGCAAGCAAATACACGTACATATATGTACATATTTGTAAACTTTTGCTTACAATATCTATACCCATAACCATTTGGATAACATTACAGCTATCAGTAAAAGCAAGTCACATTATATATATGTGAATGTTATTTGGTCCAGTTATTTGTAAGCCTTTTTGGATTACTTAATACATGGTGGAAGACAGCAAAATGCATTCTTTTATTTTAACTTCTCTTTTGCCCATTCTACTCTCCCTCAGTCGGACTTTCACAAATGCATCAAATAATAAAAAGCATTAACCTTACAAATTCGTATGCTATATATAAGTAAGTGTACAACATACGAATTCACTAGAATTTACTTTCTCGAGAAAAGAAGGAGGAATTCTAGGTACATGAAAGTTACTAAAAACTCTTAGCTTGGAGAAAGTGGAAATGGTACAAGGGAATGAGATATGTAGTAAAAGCATATAAAAGTGAAAGTTGGATATATATATATTTTCATAATGTATCAAATGTATGTATAGGTATTCATATAAAGCATAATGGGTTACGTATGAAATAGCAGAATAATATATCTTGGAGGCTAATCTTTAAATCCTCAAGTTTTCTCCGACTTTGTTTCTCAAGCAAAACAATTCAATCTTTGTCTTCTTGACTAGTTTCTCTTGTTCTGTCTACCTACACAGCCTGTCTCGTTGACTATTTGTTTGCCTTTCAACTTCCATATAAACTGTGTGTATACCATACCATACCACCACTTTCAAGAAACGAATGCCTGATATAGTTAGAATGAAAATTCTGATGAAGATCCTAACATCCTCCTCCTTCCTTCACGATAAAGTTATATATCTGTTCTATAATATGAATAGTGGAATGTAAATTGTTGTAGTTTTACTAACTCTCTGACGAGATTGTTCAAGATACAGACGAAAATGTATTGTATGGATGTATGTATGTATATGCAACCCTAGCTCTAATATCCTATAACTTCCAAACTGTTTAATGCAACTAAGAAATGCTTTCACAGTGATTGAGAACCTTGGGATGCCTCCGGCTCAAGTAATATCGGATTTTAGTGTTCACGGGAAAATGGAGTCAACTCACTCAACTCTGTCACGATGGCGGAGAATAGAGTCGTGATGTTAAGAAGAAACAGAATAGAACGGGAGACACACAAAAGTCTATTTCGACTGTATGAGGATGTGATATTATGATGATGTTGCATGGAGAATTATTATGTGAAAGTGAGACAAGGAACTGAAAAGCTATGGCCAATAACTGGAAGTTTGAATTTGTTTTTTCTTGGGAGTTTATAGAGGGAGTGTTATGGGAATTCTCAAGTAATATACGTACGTCTGCACTACAAAAATAGATTGAGAATGTGTTCCCAATATTTTAGACCTTCGGGAAAATCAGCTAACCAGAAATTTTGGAATGGTAGAAAAACTTTGTATAGGAATCCATTTTTGTTTAATTCGTCACTCCAATATGCTGCTGCTATACATATGGATTTCGTGGGCGTAGGTGTGTATGTATGATGTTTATATAGTGAGATACTCATCAAAAATGATAATCAAAAAACTTTTTTTTATATAGATGTACATAAATGTCAGCAAAATATGGTAGAGTCCCTAATTTTTGAGGATATTCATAATATTAGTTCCAAATATGACGGAAGTTTCAAAAGGAAACACACGTGCCTTTTCAAGTTTTGTCCTGTAGTATATATCTCTTTTTTGTACCTGAGTGAATATCAAAAATAGATTTTTGCCGTAAAAATGAACAGCCTCCCGGATGAAATTGCACATATTGCACAAATAAAAAAAAGTTAGAAACAGACGTTTCGGAATATTTGGCCAGGAAAGTATTTTATGTGACTCGTATCATTTTCATGAATATTGCATATCTTCATCGTAATCTAATCTGTTGCTAGCCTTTCCAATCCAATCCTTGGGCTAATGCGAAGAGAGAATACTAAGTATATATGATTATGCAATCATATAAAACATCAGTTTTTGCTACTTTCAAGTTGCTGGTTGCAAGAAAAACTTATCAGTTTTTTATCTGTCTCCGGCATTCAATCACCGTTTGACTAAAACTGCATTTTGTGCATGACCCAAATTCACTGATAAAATAAGTTTGTTTTATATTAAAAAAGTTACTGTTGTATCAAGACAATTCGCCAACTCTAGTTTATTCACCAACTGTCTGACAATGACAACATAAAATGTGAGCCTTTCTTGGAGATGATTTGACAGAAACCTTGAGTAGAGTTTTGTATTATTCCACAATGAGGAAATGATTCGGACAGACAGAGGTTTTCATTATGATTACGACTTTTAAGAAATAAGGTTCATATCCTTATAATACTAATATATGAAATCTTTTGAAAATCGCTGAAGGATTTAGCATTACCGCAGACAAAGAATTTCGCGTTTTTTCGGATTTAGCATTAGATCTACGCCTATGCGAAATCCCATGTTAAATTGACTGTATGTTAAACCCTACTTTAAATTTGGTCGCCCATGCTAAATCCCATACCAAATCACATGTTGAAAATTTGATCAATGCTAAGTCCCATGCTGAATCCCATGTTGGAAATTGGATCAATGCTAAATCCCATGGAAAACTTCCTAATGCAAAATCCTATGTTACATTTCCCAATACTAAATCCCATGTTAAATTCCCCAATGCTAAATCCCTGAAGGAAATCAAAACATTTCCTTCGACCCTGAAGTAAATCAGAGATTTGCTTTCGTAGGAATAATTTTATTTCCGTTCCCACGAAAGGAAATTTTGAGATTTCCGTTCCTATGAACGGAAATAATTTTATTTCCGTTCCCACGAAAGGAAATTTTGAGATTTCCGTTCCCACGAAAGGAAATTATGAGATTTCCGTTCCCACGAAAGGAAATTTTGAGATTTCCGTTCGTATGAACGGAAATAATTTTATTCCTTTTTACCTGAAGTGAAATAATATTATTCCACTTCGAAGGAAGTCAAATAATTATATTAAATCCCTTGTTAAATTCTCCAATGCTAAATCCCATGTTAAATTCCCCCATGCTAAAGCCCATGTTAAATTCTCCGATGCTAAATCTCATGTTGAATTCCCCAATACTAAATCCCATGCTAAATTTCCCAATGCTAAATACCATGTTGAATTCTCCAATGCTAAATCCCATGCTAAATTCCCCCGTGATAAATTCTATGTTAAATTTTCCAATGCTGAATCCGGTTGAACAAGTTGAAAACACCTGAATACCTGAATTAGCCCTGGTCAATTTCTAACATAGGATTTTAGTATGTGATATGTAGGCGGTTAGGTTAGAATTTAGTTGAGGTTATGTTAGTGTTAGATTAGGAGAAATTGGTCTATATTACCCTAAACTAAAAAACTAAGTTACATGGATATAGTATTAGTCGATTTTTATTGTGGGATTTACTTTGCCTGGACTGAATAGTTCGTTTTTACATGTGATATATATACGGGCCACATTGATTTGGCTGTCATTGTATACACTTACCGCACCCCGTTTCCAGCCATTTATAAACATAGGATTCACACTAGTCAAATTATTAGATGGGATTAGCATTCGCCGTTTCTTAATAAAGGATTGACAAAGCGCTTCTTTTTTGTATTTTGTATATGGGATTTATTCACATGACACATTGACTGTTGACTGACTCGTGGCTCTAGCAACAGCAATGCTGGTCATATCAAAGTGACGGGCAAGTTTGAAGTGACGAGTTACCTTTTGGTGTACACCGCCTCGCGGCTCTAGTTTCATTTGTTCATTAGTTGTAGAAGTTTGCTCATTTCATATCAGAATATTTTGATCTTCTGCTTGATTGTCCGAATTTTATATCACTCACCGGTCAGGATTAAATTATTATTGGTTTATACGATTCGACCTGAAATTAATAAATATAAACAAAACGAAATAAAAATTGTATTTGTTGGAGCTATGTAAATCTCAAACTAGATGAGATTTTGGCAATCTGTCTCTATTTGACATGTTACAAAATAAATGCAAACTCAACTACTAAGCAAAAAAGTCTGCGTAGCGTAGTTCTGTTACATAATAGACGGTGGTTATATCAATCGATTTACCATCAACCAACGTCTGAAGTTGATTTAACACACACAACCAAACTAATATCGCTATTACTTTTGAATCCTCCAAACATTGGAAATGTCTTTCATCTTTTGAAATCTTTCAACATGAATTTTTTTTCGCGGAAAATTTACAATACAAGATGAAAACGGACTTAAACAACTTCAAAGTTGGATATATACGATATGAAATCCACAATCTGTAATTTTGACATTCTCATCCTCAGCCTGAGCTTTACAGTATATCCTTCTTCCATTTATTAAAAGCTGCGCGGTAAACTAACTATACCATATACCAGCTTATGAGAACGGTTTTCTGAAAAAAAAATAAGTATCTCATAATAGAAAACATATCTGGTTGTCTTCACATAAAGCCACTTTCCCGGAATCATTGAATTGCTACCCTTGGTAGACGGACGACTATACTTGGTACTCCCAAAATAGTGCTAAATGCATTACAAGGAAAGTTCTCTCATCATCAATGCATTCATATGTTAGATATTATGCAACGCAACAGAGAGTAGCGTGAATAAAATTGTGGAATCCACAAAGTATTCAAGTTTTTAGAGTGCCATTCTGGAACGGTTACACTGCTTGTCCATTTTCAGACGAATGAATATAGCACCCTTTTATCATGTAAATGACTCATGTTTCATATGGAATGGACGATGGACCCACACCAAATACCATGCCAGGCTAGACCATGGTCCAGTTATAGCTTTTATATGTATGTGGTTATTTTCAGAAAGGAGGAGTTGAAAGCTGAAAAATTGTATATACCTAAGCACATATAGCATAACTTACAATCAGTTCACATTCATGTTGAGCCATTCAATCCGTCGTCCATCCGGGTCTTGTGGTAAGAGAAGCACTTCAAACTTACTTTAGTTTTGCTTTCTCCAAAAAAAAAAGTTTATGCCATTCAACCAAGCTCAAATGACGATAAGTACGGATATCCATTCAAAACCATGGGCTGTGGTCCACTTCTCAGAATAATGTATGAAGTAATGTGATATTCTTCATCTCCTCCATGTGTATATATGTATCCTCCCGCCCTTGCCCATAATATATACACGAGTATTATGACAAGAAGATACTTTTTATTAAACTTAAGTAACTTTGTTCATAATGGGATATCGTTATATACAAACCATCTGTATGAGCCACTGCCATGACATGCCATGTGGCTATTCTTTAAAAAAATGTGGAGTGGAGTGTGTGAGCGTGAGCAACACAAAATGGAGTATACACATTAAGTACTCTGGTGGACTGAAGAGTTCAGAGTTTGCAACCCATAATATTCAATATTATTGGTCCATTAAATGGCCAGTATTCCCAGTTCCAGCAATTTGCTTGATGTTTTCCTTTGCCATTTTCGGAATTGCAAAAGCAAGTAAGACATGTTTACTGCTTCCGTCATACACATCAACTCATGTAAAATCCGCTTATCCTCATGCATCCATTGGTTGATGCCTTCAGGAAATCCATTCAATGTGAATTCATCCGTTCGTTTTGTGGTTAGATAAATACGCTCTTTTCTCAATGTAAAAACGCCTCTTTTCTACAAAGCGGTGGTGGGGAAACTTCAAAGAAAATATTTTGGGTTTCTCTAACCTAGGAAAATATATGGATAGCAACTAGCAACATGAGTAGTGTAACATGGTGGAAACTTAGAATCAGAAATGATGTAGATGTGGACAATAAAAAAAATCCAAAATGTCACATCACCCCAAATCCCTAACTGAAGAATTTAATTTAATTTAATTTATTAGTTTCTCCCATTTTCCATTAAGCCCTTCGCCAGCATTCATTCTCAATGAAATTTGCCTGTTTTTATCATTATGGGTCAATATTTTTGCAATGTATGCATAATGTATATAGTTCAAACGCTATTGCTTGCTTGATTCAATAAAACAAAACAGCATGTTCTTTTGGTAGCCTGTAACAATACATGTTCTCCAAAACCTTTCTCAGAATTTTGGGGTATTTTAGTAGCCCTAGGGCTGCTAAAATAGAAGCCTATAAGAATTAACAAGAATCGGATTACAAATTGATTGCAACACGCGATAGCCTTGACTTTTTTTGATGAAATTGGCAACGTTTGCTTAAAGTACTCGAACATTTAAAAATCCATGTAGTACACGAGTCAAAAAACATTTCAAGCATAAACTTTATAGTTATTTCCCTGCTACTAATCTTCTACTTTTTAAACTATCCCCCTTTCTCCTTGATTAGGCACACATTTTAATGTAGAACAAAGTATTATGAACGTACATGTGTACATCCTCTTAAAACTTTCTATAGAATATCATTTACGGCCTTTTTTCATATCCCCACTACAAATTGTTTCCTTGAGCCTAGTTCTCTTTTTTTTTAATCCAAAGTCATCGTTCTACAGAAATTGGCATTGTGTGTGTTGGGTTGGTTGGTTGGATGGATGCAAGAGCAAAACAATTTAGTAACAGATAGGAGCATAGCCAAAGCCAATTTAATTAGTGTCCCTATATCACTCAAGCTGAATGGATGAAAATTAAACCTTTCATAACCCCATTTAAGTGCACATTGGAGCCATTAGGTTGCTTCAGAGTAGCCATTTACTTGCCTCGTTCACTGCAGTAAACTCTCCCTAATTCGACCAGCTCACACGGTGCCAAGTTGGGGAGAAAAGGAATAGAAACAAGCACACGGCGTTTACAAGAGATTACGAGCCACGTTCCTAACATCGTGTATATAGCTTCCATTCCAACAAGCAAGCCCCCACACCAAGGTTGACTAACTGACAAACTGGGAATTGAGCTCATAACTTTCTTTAGTATAATGAGAAAGTAAGAAAATATCGCGAATTTACGGAAGGGGTAAGTTTTCCAATATTTCTGGATAGGGAGAAAGTTGGTGTTGCTCTTACATATCGTGTGGGTGTGTGTGTGTTATGCAAGTATGCATTTGGTTTTGGTTCAAGATGGAGAGTTGGTTGGAGTTGGAGTGCGTTATCACGATCATAAATTGCTTTTATAGAATCGCTTTTCTCGCCTTTCACAGTCTATACACCGGAATCATTCAACCTCGTAACGCATGTCTGTGCAAAACTTTGTAAAACAAACATTATCAACCTGAAACGTGAACTTTATTATTCACAAACATGAAAGTGATTAAAAAAGAGTGTGCATTAGCATGCCGGATTGCTGAATTTCAATCAAATCACTCCATAAAAGGATTCTTTTCAAGGCTTCCATTTTTAGTCCTATTTTGATTGTGAGTAAATGCGTAGCTAATGTGAAGGTCGGTGAACATAACCAAACCACCATATTTTCAGGGGTTTAGGAGACGCTCTTATTGCGTCTTTATGTCGTATTGTAAATGTTATATAATATGTAATTGATTATACCTACTTGCTCAAACAACTACTTCCGTATATAAGATGGTTCTGAAAGAGCAGACAAAATTGCTTTTTTATCTCTCACTTTGTCAAAGCCCAGTTTATTCAGAAACCTGAATTTTTATTCATGCTAAATGATACATCGTATATACTTTTCCTTACCCAACAAAATATATAATAGGCCTATTTTAGGTGAAAACTTGTATGATGGCTGAGTTCTCCTCAATCTACGTTTAGTTCCAAGGTTCCAACTAATGTCAAACAGACGATCCTTCCGACAAGCCTATCTGATACTTTTACTAAAAGAGTGCAATGCGCATAACATATATATATATATAGGCACTGGAAATTTATGTTTCGTGGTTTTTTCATGTGGGTAAAACGTTTCTACATGTTAAGGGAAGTTTTTGATTTTTTGAAAAATTGTCCACTGTCTTCAACTAATCCGCCCATTCGTACTCGAGCCATTCATTATAAGATTACGCATGTGATAAAAGCTTGAATTTATTTACGAAAATTCATGACTAGCTAAGATCTTACTCCGCAGTCAGCACATTTTCTGAGACTTATATATATACACTCTAGTTTTTACCCGCAGCTCCGTATTTAGATTTTTAGCGAAATTAAGTTTTATATAATGTGTATAAGAAAAGAAAATACTTTACTAAAATACAAGTATTCACATAGAGTCGCAAATGTAAAAATTTGTGTACGTATCTCCCATTCAGAAAATTTGTGAATTCAATTAATACAACTCTGCACTATTCTACTCGAATCTGCTGCAATGTATTTCAGAGTATGGCAAAATAAATGTATTTCGCATTGAGGTAGAAACAGAAAATTACTAGCACAATATGGGATGCGGGTGCGTAATTGAATGTTCGTTGGCCTGGCTCACTGAAATACCCATCATGATATCATGCTCCCATGTTTGTCCAGCAGGTGTTTTGCTTTCACTGCAGGAGTGCAGAGTAACAGGAGCTTTGTCTAACTCTTGTTTAAGTTTTTACTCCCTCATATTATATGCATGTATTTGGAATTTTGGAAATACTACTGTGGCATATCTCTTTCCAGTTGCTTGTGAAATTTTGGATTATGCGTGAAACACACAACAGGGAAAAACGCAGCATGTGGCGGTGGTCATCAGCATGATACTATCTATAAACTAACACATGCACACACGACTTTAGTAACACTTTCCCTCGGCTCTTACAGTTTTTGTTTGGCAAATTTTCCATAAATTTAAAATTCAGAAGCAACGAGTCAGCCGTATTGTCTGTATAATGTACCTATTTGCAGTGTTTGCAAAATAAAATAGTGTAACAAACTACGGATGGTCCTGGTACATGTTTTCCTTTACAAATGTGTACCTCTGCTACACAAATGTATAGGATTTTGCGTACAACGACAGATAAGAAAACGCATAGATACCAACGGGTGGGCATTAGAGAATCTACCTACACGCACATAGACTTTCTCCAGTTTGGACAGTAGAACATATGTAGTTGTGCTTATCTCTACAAGAACCGTGAGCCCTGTGAGAAGATATTTGCGCCCTCAGGGATTCCATGTACAAGAGAAAACAACTTCGATGAAAGGATTCTAGCTTCCGGTATAATGTCCATTTCCACCTTTTCCCTCTCGCTTGTTTTCTATTTAAGCAAGGTCTCTCTATTCTCTATATTTTTGCTTTCACATTGCTGCCCGCAAAAAATTTCATTCAATACTGATGTATTGTTGTGTTGTGTTCAACAGAAATGCATATCAATTAAATCATTATGGAACAAAAATAGTCGAAAAATAATTCTACTATGGGTTTTGCATAAACCGGCTAATCAAAGCTATGGCTATGTGAGTTCACAGATGCTTTAAGCGGAGCAGTTTCCACCCGTCGTATAAAATTAATTTACGATTTTTTTCGTGGGAAATAAAGTCATCTGAAGTTTATACTTTTAGCGCTGTCCGAGCAAAATGTGCAATGTCTGATATCTTAATTAAGACTCCTCTCATGGCTATTGTGTAGGCGAAAGTGCATGTGGTTTTGTAAATGCATCGATTTTCAGTGGCACTAATACTTTAGCAAGCACTGACCGTCCCAAAAACTAAACCAGAGAAAGTAAACAAAGTAGCGAGAACTTTGAGCATTCATTTTGGAGTAATGTCCTCATGCAGAAGCTTTCAGCAGGATGGAATACTGATACTACCATATAAATACGTTTTTGCATTGCAAACACTGCGTACACTCTACTATATAGTTTCATTCTGGCTATATCTCACTTATATGTATGTACTTAGGAATGAAATTTCAAGCTTCAGAAATTTTCTTTGTCCCTTTAAGATTTATGGGCATTGCCATATGTGAACTGTCGTAGCCATGTTGAGTATTATTTCTTACAACAGGCTGTTTTCTAGAGAATTTTGCAATGACCAGAATATTGCTACACCAAAAAAGTCCACACTTTCCCTGTTGAAAGTATGCTAGATACTTTTCCAAACCGAATTGGTAGTTCTGTAGTAGTAGGAACAGAAAGATTGAGAAATGTAGAATAAAACATGCAATACACAACTTTACTGTTCTCTTTCGAAAGGTAAACAAGAATTCGGTAATCATGCAGAATGTAGGAAAGGAGCGGCAAGCGTTTCTAGGAGTAAAGGAACCCTTAAAAGAAAAAGACAATAATAGCAGCATTGGACGACAAACTTCAGCAATTAAATTCGAAACTTAACAGATAGCCTGATTTGTGTCATTGGTCCGACATGAGAATACAAGAATTTTATGGGGATAAACTATATATTAGCGGACGGACACTGAAGTGTTCTCGCAATTAATAGCCCTTTCGTTCCCAGTAAAGGGCATGCCCTTACTACATGACAAGAAATTATTTCTTCGTTTTCGACCATATATCTCACAAACTTGTCGTTGGTAATGTACTGGTGCTGTTTGGGTAACTTTGTGTGGCGTGGAAATTACTGCTACTGGCACACACTTTCACGATTTGTGTCATTTTGTTCTGCAGAATTAAGTCGTCCATGGCGCGGAATTTGGTAAGATGAGAACTTTACGAATACAACTCTACATTCGGCATTCATTGAAAAAATGTCAAGAATTGAATGTACAGTATGATACCTCGTGGCACAAAAGATGCTTGTATTACTAGCAATACAAAGTCATAGCACAAAGTAACAACTTAAAACTTTAAGTGTACTTTTGTACTTGCAAAGTGTGAGAAAAAGCTGCTTCTTGTAATGCCGTTTAATAATATTATTATTTGACTGAAAGAATTCTTTAAGTAGATTAATCCATGTTCTTATGCTTGACCAATTACGATGTTCACAATTTCTGAGACTTCTTAAGCAGCGAGCAATGACTTTACTTGCGATTAATTAATTGAAACCCTTAGAATGGAATGAAAAGGCGAACAGATTCAGAAATTCGAAGTGCAATCCGTTTCGCAATTGGGGAAAAGGGAAATTACTTTCTTTGAGTATCATTTTATATAATTTGAGCAATTTTCCATTTTTTAATATTAGAAACTGCTGAAACGTTAGGTTCTCATCGAATTTCATCAAATCTTTTTACTTCATTAGACACATTTTTTTGAGTTGAGCATAATCTGTCTAGGGAAAGTTTTTAATGGCACGCACTGTATGGTACAATATATAAAGTAGGCCATGCCCACCCGTTCGTACGTAGGTACATATTAACAAATCGTACGTATAAATTATTTATGCATTATGTCTTCTACTTACATACTACTTCGCATGTTTGACTGTGATAGGCTAATTTCTGAAATTCAAAGCTCTCCCTCCCAGTTTCTATACTTGGAAATCTCTGAAAATGGCTTTTGCTCGTGAGACGTCAGACACACTCCCCTATTTTTACTTTGATTCTACGTATCGCTCTGGTGGTCGTTATCCAAAATGAATGCAACAGACGATTAAAGTCTTGAGGCAAAGAAAGTATTAACAAGATTGTTGCTTTCTGAGTGGAACTCAGTTTTCTTCCATTTTTTCTCTTTTCAAACAGGAGGTATTTGATATCCTGAAGGAGTCAGAAAGACTCTAATTATAATTCCAATTAGTTTTTCGTAAAACATGTATCGCGTGCCACAAGAACACTCTTTTCTCTATCCTCATCACATCCTCAGTATGGTTCTCCAAACTTTTTTCCTCACACTTTCCATTTGAATCCTCTAGACTAAAGAGATATGTTCGTCTATAGCCTGGTCCTGGTCTCTACAAGTCTTTCCAAGCTGATTTAAAAAGTCTTTTGAATTTTGTCCAAAACTTTAAAGGCGATCGCTAAGAATGAGTGGTGCACAAATAAGGCTCATTTCTCAACTCTCAACAAATCGGCTCATTGTTTCAACACTATTTATTTGGCATTAGCCGTTTTTTTCTCCTTCAATTTCCACTCGACGCTTTCTCTTTTCACAACTTTTCTCTTACTTGTTACCGCTATCCCATCCCTTGAAAAAAAACTTATTTTAATGCTGGTCTCATTTCAAAAAGAAACATCGTTTCTCTTTTATCATCCAATTCTTCCTATAATCCGATTTCTCTCTCTCAAGAAGAAAAACTTTTTTTAAGCATAACAGAAAAACCATGCGCTATCGTTATCGCAAACAATGGATACTCAAGCAGCAGCATCCAATTCTCATATCATGTGTGTCTATAAAAAAACACAAAAAAGTGCGATTGAAACTCGCTTTTGAGATATCGTATAAATCTCGCCACACTACTTGTTCAAGTGCAATGTTAGTGTTTTGTACAAGATCTGCTCTACACCAAATCGTAAGAATGCACACTATTGCAATTTAGGCTTTAGAAAAAAAATCTCTAGTTTTTCTTCATGTCATTCCATTCTATTCCCTTTATTACAAAAGACATTCGCTTTCTTACTTTCATTTGCTGTTTTACCGGTCGTTCAACTGAGTTTTTATATTCGTTGTTTTCTGGTGAATCTCACAAATAAAAAGTCAACTCTAACTATACGCTTCCTTTTTTCCCCTTTTCATTCTTCTTTGATCTGATGGTTGTAAAAAATGAATACGATTGTTTCCTAATCCCACTACTGGTGCTAGTACATTCAACTATTTATGTAGTTTTCTTTGTTGAGTACAACTCAAAAACTCGTTAACTATACGGTTAGTCTTAAGACGTCCATCTCCTTTTCTCAGTGAGGCGAGAACGTTATAGACGTTTTCTTGGACACGTAGGCTAGGCTTTTCATCCCTTTCATTAATGCCGATCGTAAGAATAGACCCCTTTCAAACTGTCAACGAAAAATCTAGCTAGAAAGAAGGTTTTTTTGGCTTGGCAAACATCAAAAGCGTGAAAAGAATTACGAGAAATAAATTCCATCCACAAAGAATTTGACAGGGATGGGTATTACGATATGATAGTGTACTAGTTTTTTTTAATTGAAAAAGGTGTGGCATAATAATCTCGTAATGATAAAACGTGATCACACAATGAAAATTGTAGTGTAAAATCTGTTGAAACTAACAGCATGAGCCATTATGTCGTCCCTTTGATCCTTATCGAGCAGTTGGCAGACATACAAACCATATTAATTCCAATCGTTCTTCCATTAATTTTACTTGCCTACTAGCAGCTAGGTTACTGCATCATTCTCTGAATCCTTGAATTCACTTATTACAATAAAAATCAATATGTATGCTTCTTAAGCAAATGTAGCTAGAACTGGCTAACAACAGCTTTCTTATCATATTTCACACATCCAAACATTCGCTTGCAAATGTGGATTGTATAAACAGTAACTACACATTCGAGCTACAATCGCAATATCGCAACTTGTACTTGTATCCCTGTGACAAGGACATAACAACATGACACGTCTTACTCTCTCTCTCTCTCACACTCTTTTCGGCTAAACCTCTTGAGTTTCAAGTTCTCTAGCTGAAGAGATGCAAAGAGAATCATTGTGTGTGTTTGTTGGTATACAATTCTCATCTGCAATATCGTTTTGGCTTGCTCAGTACATTTGTGAAGTAATGTTTTCTTTCACCACCATAAATCTTGTTCTCAAGGATTTGGGGGGAAGAGAGGAGACACGAGGAAGGAAGGAATTGGCCAAAATATATATGAGCGAATTCATGCATCCATTTCACTCCCATAATTTTCCCTGGTGAAAGTGGGGTGCTACGATATGTGTTTGTTTTTGTATATATATTTATCCCCATTCTCACATGTATAGATTGTGTAGACTGATACGTATAACACCAAACACAACATGTTGGTAGAGTGCTCAACTCAATTTCCTGTCAAACTCTAAACTTGATTATGATCATTTATTGAAGGGAAGAAGTAGGCAATTGAAGAATGGTAAAAACGAAGACAACCCAAATTCATTGACTTGACGTATGGGTTTCTTTATGAAACAAGATGCTGTAACAATTGTATATGCATTAAAGTTCAAGAAATGTTACATGATACAGATTTACATTATCAGTTTCTTTCAATTTAAACTCAACATAGGCTGAGGTTTATGAGCCAGAGGCTGTTTTCTATATTGAAATGTGTATTGTAACGGGAGGAAAAGCCCGCTACAGAATTTTGACCAACTGGCTACTATCCGTTGGTATAAAAGTTAAATTCTATGAAAATCGTAATCTGTTTTCCTCTGGAAATTCATTGCATTATATCCAGGGAATACTGGTGTATGTGTGTGCGCAATGGCTAAGGGAAAAATGCACAAACTTTCTCAATAAATGACTTTGAAGTTCAAAATATGGACATATTGACCCAACTCATGAAGTGAGATAAATCGGATAAATGGAATTGAATATTGCGTAGCTGGCGCTATGTGTTACCAGAAATAATCATTAAACACAGAAAAGATTATAGGGAGACGATTGACTTTTAATCAAGTTAATAAATAATCAAACTGAACAGAAATAGATTTGGAACCAGAGCAAGATCCGGTCTCCACATAAATATAATATAAACTCCCTTCTTAAAGTAAATGGAACATCGTGAGACGGTACTTAAATATAATCTCAATTCTAACTTACTACTTAAAACTTAGTGAGTATATGTTAAACCTTAATACTAACTACTACTTCTAAATAGGTAACTAAATATTAATTTTGGATAATTACTCAATGCTCTATCAGATTAGGGACATCAGCAAGGATGAGTGAGATCCAAAGACCCGCAACTCATTTTAGGAATCCCTAACCGCGTATGAATTTTTGAGTGTGACAGGAAATCTATTATGCCACCAAGAGAAGAGTTCCACTGTTAGTGGTTAAATTACTCAACTCCTGATCACGCGCGCGAAGGGTTAGCTATCTTATGTTATAAGGTAAGCCAGAGCCTTTAATGCTTTTGTCACACCCAAATATGGAAAAGCAAGAGCAATACATCTATGGCTTAATTAATATTTAATTACGAAACCTCAAGAAGAAGATTCTGATCCAGTTATGACGAAATGGCCGCAGCGGATGAACCGAAGATCAGCACAAGGAAAGGGAACCGGAAATGGGAGGAATCAACCTGGGAAGAATCATCCAGGGAATAGAAAGGAATGAGACCAGAACCAATAGTCCAGGCCAATGGAAGAGGAAATGAGATCCACGAGAATGGTCCAGACAACGGGGAATAGGAATCAACCCGGGAATAATAATCCAGACCAAGGATGAGGACAAAATGACCGGAGCAATTAATCCAAGCCAAGGGGGCTGTTGATAAAAATCAACATTGAACGAACGATGAGAATCGTGAAACTAACCACCATTCACAACCTAATAAATTATGAAAGGATTCTGTACTTTTCCTTACCACTATTGTGCCAAAAAGGAAAAGGGAAAAAAGTCCTCAATCCAAAATATGGAGGACCCAATGAGGAAAATCCTATAACCAAACCACACGCAATTCCACACCGTTAATGCCACTTCAGAAACAGAGACTCAGAAATAGAATTATGTATAGGGAAAACATTCCCATTTGAACTTACAATTTTCCTATGAGAGTGGAAAGTGGGATTTGTGTTTCATCAGAAACACTTGTGGCTGCAGCACTACTTCATGGTGAACCGATGAGGTTAAATGTTTGCTGCATACTAAAAGGGAAAAGATGCAGTCGATGCCCTTTTATAGACTCGGGAGACAATAGGAAAAATCTCTGAGCTTGTACCTCATATGCATCACACTTTAACGTGTGGATTCTCTATTTACTATGGACTACTTTTTATAATCCCCTGTCTGATGTATTCATACACACAGCTTAAAGTGCATTTCCACTGCCCCTTATGGATAATCCCTAAACCTGCTGCCTCTGGATTCTACAAGTATCAATTCACAATACATCTAATAATAAAGGAGGACTTGGTACCTGAACCATAAATAATGCTTGGTGCTGGTGTAACTCTCCTCCAAAATGCTTATATAACAAGCGCCTGAGCGCAGATGCTCATGTTCTCCAAAAAGACCTACATATCATTATGCTAAATGAGCTCGAGACTACGATTGTTGATTTTACGATGGTCAAGGCTACCCAGTCATGACACGTCCCCCAACTTCTGTTTGATCTCGTCCCTTGAGATCACAAAAACGAAAAGTTTGATATTAATGACTGGTTAGCCTTTGCCCTAATATAGGTGACCGGGAGAGGAAGCTTACAGTTACAGGAATCATGATGCAAATAAAATTTACAAAATATAAGGTCTCCGAAAATCAATCATAAAATCATGCCAAGTCACTGAAATTTGGTAGGGGCATGTCGTTTAGCCCTATCTATTATAATCTGAAGTAAAATAAATTCTTTCTCAGTGATCATAAAAAGATCATAAAATCAACTCAAGTTTCTGAAATTCGGTAGGGGCATTCCTGCTAGCCCTATTTATTATTTATGGGTTGGAAAAGAAGTTAAAAATAATTTTTTTTATGCTATTGCTATGTATGTTCGGTTTACTGCCCTTGTGCCTAACCGTTGTCAAAGGGAATCGTTAAGCCAATACGTGAGAAATCCCCAATTGATGAACTCAAATTCACCAAGATGATGATGATCGTGATGAAGACAGCGAATGCAGTTGGCTCAACAAAAGAACGCAATTTCCACAAAATGAAGATGATCGTGGGGTCCCTAGAGAATTTTGAACGAGAGACAGATGTATGGAATCTGACCCCTGTCTTAGTTAAATAGTTTTCCTCTACACGTATCTGCTCTCCGAGACAAAATAAATTTACCCTCTTATTTGGAGAAACAGTACTACGTGTGTCATTGCCTACTACCCAACTGCTTGATACAGAGACCCCGAATAAGGAATGGAAAGACGAAGAGTAATCTTCAGTACCCGACAAGTCTGAGGTACTGTGTGTTTCTATGGCTCTACTACTAGGTACCGAAACTTCAAATAAGGAATGGAAAGATGAGGAGTAATCTACAATACCCGACAAGTCTGAGGTACTACAATTTTTCTTGCTTACTATGGCTCTACTACTAGGTATCGAAACCTCAAATAATGAATGGAAAGATGAGGAGTAATCCTCCATAGCCACAAGTTCTGCTTCGATGGAATGAAGAGTGGAAGACTGGTCTCTACGAGAGAACCTGTCTCGCCTTTTTGCTCTTCGGTGATCTACTATCTCATCGATTACTACTGCGAGAGATAATAAGTGTTGGACCGTAAACCTCGTAGCAAAATTGAGGAGATCCAGAGCGTACTCTGGGTTTATGCCCTGGTTCAACTTTTGTAAGAGACCTGAAGCAGTGATGGGTTGCCCTAAATGCGTAAAGTACTCTATTAATATGTGTAGGTACTGGCTGAGGGTTTCATCTTTCCCTTGGTTACGATAACAGAGGTCTCTATACAGAACCTCGTAGTCGTTGTAACACCCCAACTGATAACTGAAGCTACTTGCAAAGTCAAGAAGGGATGGGAAAGGAACCTCAGCCGGGTGGGACTCATACCATCTGTACGCATCGCCTTTAAGGGCATATGGAATTACTTCAGAAAGCATGCACTCCTCAGAACAATCTACAAAATTCCTAAACTCGTATAACTGATCAAGAAATTCGAATGGACAAAGACAGTCGTACTTTCCTCCAAAAGTAGGAGGTTCAATGCCTCTCAAATATGCCCAAAAAGGTAAAGTAGCCCCAAACTCCTTCCCATAGTCTTGGTCGCTACTGGCATTTGCGAACCTGTTCGCGAGAGCATCTTCCACCATTTGCAGCCTCATGATAATAATATGGATGTAAGAAGGGTTTTCAACTACTTTCTATCTGGTAAGGTAACTACAATACAAAATGTCATGTACATGACTCCTGAGCGATGAAACTAATTAAAGGACTGAAACTCTACTACTCGAACAATATTGGAACTATATCTCTATTTCATGCCTTTTACTATGAATGATTCGAACTACGACTATGATAGCGATTTTATCCGTGAGCCACTTCGTAAACTAAAGCAGTTAAAACTGGACACAGAGTTATTCTAATTGATGTAATATTATTTGTAGTAAGCCACTAATGATGTGCTTGTGCTTACATTACTCGACTTATAATGATACTATTAGTTACTCCTTAATTCTATATACTTCTTTAAACCAAAGTAATCTACTAATCGTTCGTACTCACGTACCCCTTATTTTACTTCTGGTAACAGCGCTTGTTCTTTCAATAGTCAGGCCAAAATTGAAATAGTTAACATGTGTTAAAAGAACGAAAATAAAAGAATTAGAAGAGAATTAAAATCAGGAATTAAATAAAAAATGATCTGACAGAAGATTCTAGGTTCGAAGCCTTACTGACGATTAATCCTAAAACTGTCTATTTTTGAAAAATTCAGGACTAATAAGGCTAAAATTACACTCGCCACGTGTAACGGGAGGAAAAGCCCGCTACAGAATTTTGACCAACTGGCTACTATCCGTTGGTATAAAAGTTAAATTCTATGAAAATCGTAATCTGTTTTCCTCTGGAAATTCATTGCATTATATCCAGGGAATACTGGTGTATGTGTGTGCGCAATGGCTAAGGGAAAAATGCACAAACTTTCTCAATAAATGACTTTGAAGTTCAAAATATGGACATATTGACCCAACTCATGAAGTGAGATAAATCGGATAAATGGAATTGAATATTGCGTAGCTGGCGCTATGTGTTACCAGAAATAATCATTAAACACAGAAAAGATTATAGGGAGACGATTGACTTTTAATCAAGTTAATAAATAATCAAACTGAACAGAAATAGATTTGGAACCAGAGCAAGATCCGGTCTCCACATAAATATAATATAAACTCCCTTCTTAAAGTAAATGGAACATCGTGAGACGGTACTTAAATATAATCTCAATTCTAACTTACTACTTAAAACTTAGTGAGTATATGTTAAACCTTAATACTAACTACTACTTCTAAATAGGTAACTAAATATTAATTTTGGATAATTACTCAATGCTCTATCAGATTAGGGACATCAGCAAGGATGAGTGAGATCCAAAGACCCGCAACTCATTTTAGGAATCCCTAACCGCGTATGAATTTTTGAGTGTGACAGGAAATCTATTATGCCACCAAGAGAAGAGTTCCACTGTTAGTGGTTAAATTACTCAACTCCTGATCACGCGCGCGAAGGGTTAGCTATCTTATGTTATAAGGTAAGCCAGAGCCTTTAATGCTTTTGTCACACCCAAATATGGAAAAGCAAGAGCAATACATCTATGGCTTAATTAATATTTAATTACGAAACCTCAAGAAGAAGATTCTGATCCAGTTATGACGAAATGGCCGCAGCGGATGAACCGAAGATCAGCACAAGGAAAGGGAACCGGAAATGGGAGGAATCAACCTGGGAAGAATCATCCAGGGAATAGAAAGGAATGAGACCAGAACCAATAGTCCAGGCCAATGGAAGAGGAAATGAGATCCACGAGAATGGTCCAGACAACGGGGAATAGGAATCAACCCGGGAATAATAATCCAGACCAAGGATGAGGACAAAATGACCGGAGCAATTAATCCAAGCCAAGGGGGCTGTTGATAAAAATCAACATTGAACGAACGATGAGAATCGTGAAACTAACCACCATTCACAACCTAATAAATTATGAAAGGATTCTGTACTTTTCCTTACCACTATTGTGCCAAAAAGGAAAAGGGAAAAAAGTCCTCAATCCAAAATATGGAGGACCCAATGAGGAAAATCCTATAACCAAACCACACGCAATTCCACACCGTTAATGCCACTTCAGAAACAGAGACTCAGAAATAGAATTATGTATAGGGAAAACATTCCCATTTGAACTTACAATTTTCCTATGAGAGTGGAAAGTGGGATTTGTGTTTCATCAGAAACACTTGTGGCTGCAGCACTACTTCATGGTGAACCGATGAGGTTAAATGTTTGCTGCATACTAAAAGGGAAAAGATGCAGTCGATGCCCTTTTATAGACTCGGGAGACAATAGGAAAAATCTCTGAGCTTGTACCTCATATGCATCACACTTTAACGTGTGGATTCTCTATTTACTATGGACTACTTTTTATAATCCCCTGTCTGATGTATTCATACACACAGCTTAAAGTGCATTCCCACTGCCCCTTATGGATAATCCCTAAACCTGCTGCCTCTGGATTCTACAAGTATCAATTCACAATACATCTAATAATAAAGGAGGACTTGGTACCTGAACCATAAATAATGCTTGGTGCTGGTGTAACTCTCCTCCAAAATGCTTATATAACAAGCGCCTGAGCGCAGATGCTCATGTTCTCCAAAAAGACCTACATATCATTATGCTAAATGAGCTCGAGACTACGATTGTTGATTTTACGATGGTCAAGGCTACCCAGTCATGACAGTATAAATACATTTTGTTTACATGTAATGCAGTGAATTCGCAGTTTCCAAAGACATATCGAACAAATGCTGAAGTGCATGCGTAAATATTCAAGGCTTTCACTCAATTTTGCATCATCGTAATATATCAAGGTTTACTTTCAGTGTTCAATTCCCTTTATTCCTTCGGCAGAGCAGTATAAATTATTTTTTGGTACTAAATGTTATATGGTTTTCTGAAATAGCCTGGAAGGCAGCATCAAAAAAATAAGTTGCTTCCTTCCGTGTTTCAGAGTTTTATCAATAACCCTTTTTTCCCTTCAGACACTGTCACTGCAGTTTGGATTAAATTATTGAAAATGCTTCGCTAGATATGGTATGGTGGAAGATATGTACGTCGTGTATGAATGAATGTCTGTTTGGTAAAAACAAGTTGTTTCTTGGCATCCTCTAGTTTCAGAATGATATATGAATGCATCATTTTTAGAAGAGAATCTGTATACCCAAAGTCGTCTTAAACTGTCATAAATAAATCTATTTGAGTATGCACGTGAAAGCAATCGGGTGTTTGCATTGACTATAACATTTACAAATATGCATTACAAGCTATACATTCCCGTATAATATGAATGGAACGCATTTTAGTTTTACAGCATGTAGTAGTAGTAATGTTACATGTCCAATTTTCTATCAAGTTTTCAAATATGCATCGACGATGTGATTTATGTAAGTATGGAACGGAAATACGATAGTAGTGTTCGAGCACTTTTATGTTAGTTCTCCCATGATTGCATTTGTTTATAAGTACATATAAAAGTAGTGTAATGTTTCTGTTTCAAAGTTTATAAGGTCTTGTTACATTTATGCCAACAGCAAAACACGTGCAGTCATGTTTGTTTCTATTTCCTTCTTGAAGTACTACAAACATTTTCGTAGTGTATGCGGATACATATGTGCATGACATGACATTGCATTCTTTAATTGCTGTTCAAATTTCATACCATACACGAATGTTCTATGAGGGGTTAACAATGGAAGTAACTCCTGCGCCTGTTTATAATACTAATATATGAAATATTTTGAAAACCACTGAAGGATTTAGCTAAATCCCATGTTAAATATGTTCACCTATGCTAACTCCCATATTAAATTTGTTCGCCAATGCTAAATCCCATGTTAAATTTGTTCGCCTATGCTAAATCCCATGTTAAATATGTTCACCTATGCTAACTCCCATATTAAATTTGTTCGCCAATGCTAAATCCAATGTTAAATTTGTTCACCTATGCTAAATCCCATGTTAAATTTGTTCGCCAATGCTAAATCCCATGTTAAATTTGTTCGCCAATGCTAAATCCCGTGTCAAAGTCTCTTATGCTAAATCCCGTGTTAAATTTCTCAATGCTAAATCCCATGTTAAGTTTGACTCAATGCTGAATTTCGTGAGACAAGTGGAAAACACGAAGCAGGTTGAAGGCCTGCTACGTGTTGATACGTTTTTCCAATACCTGAATTAATCCAATAGCTGGTCAATTTCTAACATAGGATTTTGGCATTTGATATATAGGCGGTTAGGTTACAAGGTTAGGTTAGAATTTAGGTTAGTGCTAGATTAGGAGAAATTGGTTTGTATTACCCTTAACCAAAAAAACTAAGTTACATGGATATACATTTAGTCGATTTCATTATGGGATTTACTTTGCCTGGAGGCTCAAATTATTATATTGGATTTAGCATTCGCCGCGTCTTAATAAAAGATGGACAAAGCGCTTCTTTTTTTTATATGGGGCTTATACAACCGGCATATTGACTATTGACTGACTCGTGGGTTAACAGTAACGCTGGTCATATTGAAGTGACGGGTAACCTTTTGCTGTGCACCGCCACGCGGCACTAGTTATTATAATACTAATATATGATATCTTTTGAAAACTGCTGAAGGATTTAGCATTACCGCGGACAAGATTTTCGCGATGAATTCGTATGCTAAATCCCATGTTAAATTTCCTAATGCTAAATTTCCTAATGCTAAATCCCATATTACACTGACCGCACCCTGTGAACACCAAATAAAATAAAATACGTATGGCATATTGTTAAATTCAAATTTTTAAACCTGCAGCTACACCACTTATTATGTACCTTTAGGTATATATTGAAAAGACTCAGGATGTCGTCTGTCTGTCTGCGGAAACGATAACTCAAAAACGGTTTCACTTTTTTAAATTCTGTTTTCATTAATCACTATATAAGGTCAAAAGTAAGATCGAGTTCGCGGTTGGGTCAAATCGGTTCAGAGGAACATAGTAAGGTATAGGTTGTGATGCATCAAAATGAAGGTACTGGTGAGACTGGATCAGTGATACTATTTTTGAACGTTTTTGATAACCCCAGCGGGACCTATGACCATGATAAGGTCAAATATTTTTTTTACATAGCCAGGTATGGGTTGTGATACATCAAAATGAAGGTACTGGAGAGAACAGTTCATTAATGGGGCTCCCAAATTCTCAGGTAACCCCAGTGTGACCTTTGACCTTATTAAAATAAAATAAATTCTAGAGGCTGGGATCACTCAGAAGGGGACGGGGAATTGGGAAATTTTAAAGGTACATCATTACATCTCGATCTGTCTTAAAAAAATTTAACTTGACTTTAAAATATAGTGTGATTTGCTACTGCTTGAAAAGTAGTAAAAGTTCCGTAAAAATTCAAAAGATTTTTGCCTTGTTGCAGCAGGCATATCAAGCTTAACCATGAAAGTTCTATGATGGTCTGCAGTCCACGTGCAACAACCAAAAGGCAATGTTAATGGCATATAAAGCTACAGTATAGCAACCGAGTAGGTCCCTGTCGACTCCTGAAGAGTGAAAGTAAAAAAAACTTTAGTTTCCTAGCGGAAAAGTTACTTTTAAGGTGCGTATACCACTTATACGGTCAGACTTTCATATTTTGTAAATTTTATTTTATGACGAATCAGTAAAATATCGAGAGACAAATGATACATGAAAATATGTATTAGTAAGTGTTCTACACGTATGAAAATTTTCCAACTTACTGACATCCGGATTACTGAGATATGGGCAACTTAACAAAACATGTCAAATTTCAACTGTATAACACTTATACGGTCAAGTACTAAATTTGATCTTAAATTTTTGTTCATTGTTATGATATATGGTAGGCTCATTATGATCGTCGCCATTACTCATGGGTCGCATAATAACACTATTCCGAGAGAAAAAATTCTAAGCTGGGTGGTGCTGGCGGGCCGTTGTTTCCCGTGGAGCACAAATTTTGGTTTTTGTTGCATAATTTTGCAGTTATGCAACAACCATACGCCCGAGATATCTTAAAAAACTCAGGACAGACTCTAGTTCCTAAGTGGGTACTCGTAAACCGAAATCCGAATTCGGATGCCAAAAAATAAAATGATTTCCAATTATGGTTAACGTTAATATTGGGACATTTAGATAAAAACGAAGCCTACACCACCCACCCACTTAAATTTTTGTAAGCTTACTATGGCAAACTTATTCCTAACAAATAGGAACGCTGACTCATTTGGCCACCAGTCACAGATCGGCACGTCTTTATGTTTGGTGGCACATACAAGTGATCCAAGTCTGTAGTAACGTACTAAATAGAAAGTCTCAGCAAGGAAATTTTTGAAACTTAAAAGGAATGGTTTCAAAAATGCGGCATGGTGTAAAAAACGCTATAATAATGCATAACAACAGTTTTAAAGCATATTTGGTTTCTATCTAGTATCAAGGGATGACTACTGACGCCATATATTTAATTTAAAAAATGTTTGCTTTGACAGCATTGTAATGGACAAATAGTCACAACCTTGTATGTGCCACAAAACGTAAAGACGTGCCGATCTGTGACTGTTGGCCACATGAGTCAACGCTCCTATTTGTTAGGAATAAGTTTGCAGTAGTAAGCTTACAAAAATTTAAGTGGGTGGGTGGTGTAGGCTTCGTTTTCATCTAAATATCCCAATACTACCGTTAACCAAAATTGGAAATCATTTTATTTGTTGGTATCCAAATTCGGATTTCAGTTTACTAGTACTCACCTAGGAACTGAGTGTGCGCTGAGTATTTTGAGATATCTATAGCGTATGGTTGTTGCGCTACTGGAAAATTATGTAACAAAAACCAAAATTTGTGCTCCACGGGAAACAACGGCCCGCCAGCACCACCCAGCTTAGATTTTTTTCTCTCGGAATAGTGTTATTATGCGACCCATGAGTAATGGCGACGATCATAATGAGCCTACCATATATCATAACAATGAACAAAAATTTAAGATCAAATTTAGTACTTGACCGTATAAGTGTTATACAGTTGAAATTTGACATGTTTTGTTAAGTTGCCCATATCTCAGTAATCCGGATGTCAGTAAGTTGGAAAATTTTCATACGTGTAGAACACTTATCAACGCACATTTTCATGCATCATTTGTCCCTCAATATCTTACTGATCCTTCATAAAATTAAATTTACAAAATATGACAGCCTGACCGTATAAGTGGTATACGCACCTTACTTACATTCTCACTCACAAAAAAAAACGTGAAAAACTTTTGCATGCATCCATTTTTCTCCAACCTTTACGACATTTCCCTATTCGTTCGACCTCGTTATAGAAGAATATTGAAAAACATTCATTCGACACATGGAGAAAATAGGCTCCAGAAATATATAGGTAGGCATTTTTACTTTCTTGTTTCTCTGTTGATACCTATTAAATAGTAACTGTAAAGCAAACGGTTATAAAACTAAAATTCTCTCAAGTGAGCGAAAAGACAGGAAAAAACCTAACTGAGTAAAGCTGAAAGGAAAGGAGACTGGCTTTTCCTGCATTTATGAGATAAAGACGACCAACTGTACGTACTCCTGCTTTCGTTTTCAGCTGATGTACTACTAGCACCAGTCTGTATTCAAGAGTAAGTAGCAGTGTATACTTTTATATATACGTACACATACACACACTTTAAGTGAAAATTTCCCCGAGAGGATACTCCAAGGGTTTTGAGTCGTGTGCTTGCTTTAGCTAGGCATACATACAGCAGCATGGTTTATCAAACTGAACCACTACGTTGGATGTTATGCATCTTTTTTTGAACGAGAGAAACCATATGTATGTGAGTTGCAGTTTTTTTTCAATTTCTTGTGATGCTTATAAGGCTATCAACCGTAATAAAAACATTCATGCATAACTATTATGTATTTTTTGTATGAGTATAGTCGTAATTCATTCGAAGGTGATATTTTTTCCAGAGCGGCTCACTCCATTTTCTCTCTCCCACTTTTCCCCATCTCTTAGAATTTGGAAGCAACGCATTATTCTGAAACTGTAGCTCCAGCATCGTTAAAGCTACAAAGAATTCGAGCCGTATTGTATGCATGGCTCATTAGTCATCTCATTCTTCAAATATGTTATTTCTCCTAATAGGAAACTTGACTATAGTCCTTTGTGACCCAATAACTTGAAGAAGAAACGGAGGAAGCAAAAAAACCTATCTAACTATCCATTCATCCAACCAAAACCAACCTACCAGTGCAGTAGCCAACAACGCCAAGCTGTTCCCAAGCTTATTCGCTTCTTCTTCTTCGTTTTTTCTTCTTTCCTTACGCTCAACGCTTCCATTAAGACTCCCATCGGAGAAGACGAGACGAAGAGAGGAGAACAATGAGTTGCTGAAGGAGAAGAGGAAAAAACTCTTCACTTGTTTTCTTTAGGCTGTGTTATGATTATCACACTTCTCTCTGCAATATAACATGCAGCCGTCTTCCTGACTAAAAGGTGTTATGTTGGTGGGAAGAAGTCAAATATTATGGGATAAATATTTTTGCACACAATTTATAGGAAATATTGCTGCTTTAATTAACTCACATAGAAAATATTATTTGATCCTACGTTTACTTGATAATAATAATATATACGCCCCATAGAAAAAAAATTATATGGTTTGTGCAGTTATAATAATACATAGTTTATATAATGTATACTTTTAGAACACATGCATCAAAAGATGCGAATGTGCTTAATGAGTTCCTACCATTTGTACAGACACCAGTAAATAAAAGAAAAACTAAGCATTATTTATCCTCGCTCTGTATTTTTCTATATATTCCAAACGAAAATGATTCTCTACTCTTTATTCATGACTGCTCAGGCGAAAGGATACAAACCTGTTTTTCTCCGTTCTTTGTGAAGCTCTTGCTGCTTGCTAACCTTTAGACTTCTGTTTTCATTTTTGCTTCGAGTTCGAGTTGGGGGATGAATAAAAGTAAGTCCTATATGAGCTGACTTTGTGCCTTTGGTGGTATATATATGGTGCTCAATGGTCGCTTACATTTGAGCTTTTAGACTGAAACTTAACTACGCTCTTCTGTCTAAACTTCTTTTTGTGAGACTTTTCCTTATTTTATTACCTTTTTTTCATATCTCCTGTTCCGGATACAAAAGTTATACAGTATCAGGAAGCCCAAGAAAGAAACAGGAATTGGAGAAAGCACTAACTACCCTTTTATACCTACACATAATTTAATGCATGCGTATGCGTGCGGATGTGTATACACTCGACTCCCACCGATTTTCTGAAAGGACAGACATCCATCTCTTTTGTTAGGAAACAAGTTATATTTTCCTGAAATGGTGTATAAATTGTGAGTTAAGGACTCTTGTATGAATGCTGCTGATGATGATGATGGTGATGTCATGATGATGATGGTAGCATTGGTGAAATCAGAATAGAAAAAAAGCAAACCAACTTTCACTTTCGTTCTTTTTTTCAATCCGATCCTATTTCACTTTCCAACATCATCACCCATGAAGAATAATAACTTGGCCTCTTTAGCATTATTTGTTGTCGTCTAGACCAACCAAGTTCAATCCTTACCCTAAGGAAAAGAGAAAGAAAAAAAGGTTTTGAGAGGATGAAGAAGCTTCGATCATCTTCCCACTTTTATATGTACTTCTTCTTCCTCCTATTCCTTCAATTTTTTTCCTGTTTTTCATGAAAGCTTGGCCTTCGTTCTTTGCTCATCTTTATGGGATGTACGGAGCTCGTTTGATCTTCTTGATGAGGTTGCAACTTTGTGTGTGTGTGTGTATATTAAATGGTTGACTACGTGAGGAAAAAACTCAAGGAGGATGATGGAGTAGTGACGCGAAAAAGACGCAGTGTGGGCAAGTTCAAGATATTTTCATCGAGATTCCGTCTCCCTCCAAATAATACATATGCACATCCTTCAGCTAATACAAGGATCTATAAGCTGACTATACTCACTTGTAATATGATGATGATGATGCCCCCTTCTATCATGATTGAGCACTAAGCATGAAATGTTCAACTAACCAAAACCATTCCTTTTATCAAGCTGCTGTTGATAAAATTCATTGAAAATAGAATTTGTAGACGCTCATTTTTGTTATCAACATCACAAGAAAACCAGAAAAATGCTAATCTTCTCGTTTCAGTTTGGCTCCTTATATTATTGATTGTGTACTTGAAGAAGATTACGATTTACGACTTACATCTTTAGTTTGTAAATCCATGCATGCATTTTATTTTTTGCGGATTCAACCAGTTTCAAGGAGTTTGAGTTGTGTTGGTTATATTTCAAATGAAGATATGCTTGATTCTTGTGGCATGGCATGACTTCAAAAATATAATAATATATGTAGGTTGCGTACCATATACAACTGAAAGCAAGTTCGTTGAATAATTTTCGATGCAGAAATATTGGACTAAGGAAAATCAAGGTTAAATTAGATACTTCAAAAAGATGTATGATTATACATGGTTAGAATTAGAATAGAATGCAAGTTTGGTAGTGGTAGTGGCAGAACAGAAACGATCGAGAGATTCGGAACTACTTAAGATGCCCCACTAAACGAATTTCCTTTTAATGCTTTGATTCTGATACACCAAACTAAAATCGTACATACAATTCAAGTAATGTTATATTCACCACAGCTATATTATGTAGAGAACTACAGTAACGTTGTATAATATTGTATTTTTAATATGTTATATCCCACAACCTGACATTGGATATTGGAGTACTTCGATGAGCAGACCCCAAGACTTTTCCAGTCGAGAAAGAGTTCATCGCTTTTTCCCACTTTTCACTGATTTCAGAGCATTAACAAGTTCTGAGAATGTATTTGATATATAGGTTTAATCATCTCTACCTACTACCTACATACAACCCATTTTCCACCATCTTTAAGCTCTTTTCTTGGTTCCTCTTTTGCTATATTTGGATGCATACGTATGTATAGGTGGATGTTCATTAGGATTCTCTGCGGACACTAGCACATTACCATTGAATGAAATGACCATCTATATCCTTACTTTGTATTTTCTGGTTACATTTTCAGCATACACTGGTTATCTCTTCGGATGACTGTAGTCGACTCAGCTATTTAGTTCATGACTTGGATTCTTATATGAATGTAATATAATGGGATCCCGTTGGACGAGCAACTTCTCAGTTGGGGATCTTGTTCCTTGCTACATGATACAATTTCAAAGTGGATCTCATTAAGGTCTTTCGGGGGGAAACGATTGTTACCTTATTGAATTTAATCTATGTACAGAGGTCATTCTAATTAAGTGGAGCAAACGGCTTCTCACCATGCAGTCTTCAAGCTATAGCGCATTACTGAAATAATAATGGTAAGTAAGGTTTTAGTTCACAGTCTTTCTTTCATACCTATATATATATTTTAAGGACGAGTATATAGGCATAGGGTGAACATGGCAAACTCACACTTTGTCATATCCTTAAGCTGATGACAACTCCATAGCAAAAGCCAAACGTGTATGAATGAGCTCACTCTTGATCTCTGTTTTTCACTACTAAACCCTAACCCAAGCCAACAGCCAACGCAACGTTTCTGTTAATCTGTACAAGTTTTGCTACGTGTGTGTCACTATCGCCCATAATGTTTCTTTTCACCCTGTGATACTGAACATTTCAGGCATTCTCGGCCCATCCGCATCCTGAGCAATAGAAAATACAAACCTACAACAATCCCAAGCAATAGAGAGAGTAGCAATAGGACAGAGAGCTAATGTTTATGGGCAACAACACGCACAGCAGGCCATGATCTCGAAGTGAGTCATAACACACCGGAAAAACGACACTCTCCTCCTCATCGTCGTATCAAAACAAGCTCCCTTGTCTAGCTTTCAATCAATTTCCTTTTTTCCTTGAACGACCATCATCATTACCATTAGGTTACACTGCTTGCGCTTTCCTTCACGAGCCCAAACTCAAGTGGTTTGGTTTGCCTTCTAGCTCTTCATTTTCACTAGCTCAACAGCAGCAGACAGCAATTCTTGGTATTGCCGGATTAGTACAATTGACAAGGTGAAAGCTCACGTATGACATGAATTGC
Organism: Orchesella flavescens; assembly: GCA_964034955.1. NCBI lineage: Eukaryota > Metazoa > Arthropoda > Collembola > Entomobryomorpha > Orchesellidae > Orchesella > Orchesella flavescens. The sequence goes on along the minus strand of OZ035957.1, from coordinate 20,869,014 downwards.
ACATAATATCAATCCATCCAATTTCATTCTTTCAAGGAAAAAAGCTTCAACTCTCTCTTTTTCTACTGCGTTTTGTTCAACCCACTTAGTAGTACGGGCAATTCCGTCCCCTTTAAAAGTTTGATTGAAAGCGTGACAGACTGGCTGGCTGAAGCACCAGACCACCACCAACAATAAGGCAGTCTATTCTATATGCGTATTGCGTTGGAGTGGGAGAGCAGTGAATTTGGGAAAGGAAGGAAATGAATAAGAGGCCGGAAAGAGAGGGAGGAATGATGCATGAATTCTTATATGAATACGTAGAGTGCGGGTTAATAGAATGATGCAACAGTATAAATTGACCATTTTCAAGTACACCATAAGCATATAGTAGTAGTAGTAGAGGGAACTCTTGTCCGCAAGCTACCAAGAAAAAAAATTCATCTCACACCTTTTTTAGAGGACATTTATACTGCCAATAACTTGAGGATGCATTGAATCATTATGCTATTACAATTTTCCAGCTTTTGGAAGCCTAGTGGAAAATAGTGTTACTAACGTTGGCATTATGGTCAGTAAAGAAAGTGAAGTAGCTCATTCACTTTACTGAGAAGAGCACTATTCACTTTTTATGTATCTTTCAACTTGTTATTTTATGCCCGATAAACTGTGTAAGTCAAGCTTATCTATGTAACATAAATACATATACATATCCAAGCATTTTCTTCTTTCATCTATATAGTGTCAGTATATATAAAAGAAAATATCCCAAAAAACATTGTATGGAGCATAGATTTTTCACGTTGCACAATATCTGATATATAGTTGTCTTCAGCATGTATATATATGTATACTTATCAATTTGGTTTGTCTGCTAAAAAAATCACCGAGTAGATCAATAAGGAGCGGCATGGGGAAATAGTCAAGCAAATAAAATATTACGATGTTGCCACCACCATTACTGTTCCATCGAAAACGTTTCTAACGCGCAAGAAAAGGAGTAATAAAAGCTGCATATAAAATGACCAGACTTAACTTTGGGCGGTAACGATTACTATCAAGATTAAATGACCACCGTGTAATATGAAATACTCTTGTCGATTTCGGGTTTCTGTTGCTTGGGCGGATACTGGCTACTTACTACTCCCAATATTCTTTTTCTTCCTAAAAGGCAAATAGACACGCATATCATTTATTGAGCTGATTTGAAATGAACCTATGTACCCTATACCACACCACACCACTTCAGCATATCGATATAGCATAATAATGTATGGATGTCCATGTCAATGTAGTAAACTAAGCTAAAAACCGTTCAAATTGGTTGGCTTAATTTAGCTCCCCTAGGAATTTACGAAGTGCTTATGAGGCTTTATCTCTTCCCTCTGGTTTTCTGTCTTCCAAATTATCTTAGGGACTACTTGGTTTTACTTATAACTACTTTGATACTTAAAGCCCTGTCTTCATGTCGTTACTGGAATTTCATATGTTGAAAAAGAGGACACATATCCATCCAATATCCCATATATCGTATCACATCGTTCCTGATTCAATACAATGCTAACCAGAAAACGGGCTATCATCATCGTATTATACATTGGAATTTTCGCTTTCAGAGTGTACAGAATGTAATGTGCCACAACGCCAGTTTATTAGATGACAAAATGTAAGGCAACATTTTGAGAATTTTACTATATGTCCCTTATATTTTCCCTCTTTTCCTAAGTGTACCACCAACTGTCTATACATGTTAGCTAACATTCCGATGTCAGAGTCAAAACACAACATCGCATCCCACGCACGTATAGTCACTGTTTTCGCAACTCGAACGCAGCTCCAGTTTCAATATAGTGTCATGTATACCGATATGGTAGTATTCCTCTGTAGTTGCTTTCACATTGGTGAAAATAGATGGATGGATAGGAGGGGGAGAAAAGATTCAGGCCACTTGTCTCCATTATTAATTTAACTTAGTCAAATTCCGACCCAGATTTCAAAATTCATCTTCATCCTGTCAATAAGCCCAAAGAGACGTCAACTCTCGAGCGGAATGAATATAACAATGAATTCCTAAACTAAAAACAGGGTCTCTCTCTCCTGAAAAACTTGTGAGTGTGGAAAAGTGGAAACGGGATTGAATGGAAAATATGTTATGTCATTCTCTCTACACACGAAAAAGGGAAGAGATAGAAGACAAGACACAACAAGTCAACTTTGATACGTTGATTTTCATATACATAATGAGCATTTGTATATATCTATAGTCAAGTCAATGTATAATGTATTGGACGATCCTTACACAATATTTGCATTAGGTACATATAATATACATATTGTATGTATACCTTACATTCTTGGTAGCACTTGCATAGTATAGACGGGCTAGTATGCTCTACATACTAGCAATTTAATAGTAGCATGCAAAAGTGATAGACGCTTCAGTTCTTTTGTCCTCATACACAATGATTGTTGTGGTGCTCCCTGTGTAGAAAGTAATATATTGGAAACGAGTAAGTTACATTACACGAAATAGATGTGCGATGTAAAATAACAATGCTGCTTAGATACTTTCACTCACCCTCAAACTCTCTCGCCGAAGCATATTATGCATAAGGAAGGAAAAGCTGCTTTTGTACCGCAAGCAGTGCAGTGTGTGTACGTACTTAGATATAGATGTTTTTATAATATATAATACGTCGTATATTACAAAACGAAAGGAACCCAAACCACCATTTTAACAAAAAGGATACATAAAGAATAAGTATTCTGGAATGAGACAGGCTGAGGAGCGGTTTGTCACTGTCAAATCCTCAAGTTAATGCGTTTGATGTATGTACGTGCTCACATTCATATTATTGACTAGTTTTATTGCACGTTTCGCCTAAGCAGCAACCAAAACCAGCCCAGCTCTTGGATGAGTTTCCCATGCCAAGATAGACAAGACAGATTTATAGATAGACAGATACCTTCATAATGCTGGTGAGGTTGGTTTTCTTCCTTAATGTTTGAAGATATCTGTCAGTCGAGCAGAGATGAGATACCGAGGTACTTAGCAGGTATTAAGGTAATAAGGTACAGGTAACCGGTATTACCTTTACCTGTACCGGTACCGGAAGGTAAAATGAAAATACCTTTTTACCTTTACCTGTTACCTGAAGGTAAAATGAAAATACCTTTTTACCTTTACCTGTTACCTGAAGGTAAATGAAAATACCTTTTTACCTTTACCTGTTACCTGAAGGTAAATGAAAATACCTTTTTACCTTTACCTGTTACCTGAAAGTAAAATGAAAATACCTTTTTACCTTTACCTATGTCCTGAAGGTAATAAAATGAAAATGTACTTACTTTTTCCTCGTACTGAAGCACTATGCATTCGCATCACACATTTTTTGCACTTAACTTATACCAATCTACATACGTATACTAATATTTGCATTGCTTTACGCCGAAGTGTTGAAATATTGGAAGTTGTGGAATTCAATTTCATTCAAAAAGTACTATTGCCTTTTGCGTGTGCTTAAGATGTAATTTATTTGTTTGGGTTGCATAAAATATCTAATTCACCTGTCACTCGTTCAACAATTATCTTTGTATTATTTTGAGGTGACTATTTCCTAGAAAGCACATTTAATTTACATGTGTATTTATCAGTTTTTCAACTTAACTTGGTTAATTAAGTATTGAAGTTTTGAGATTGGAAAATGAACGAACCACGCCAAAACGAAGGTACGTTATCGTCCGCCAGTGACAACGAGAGCGTGCCTGATAAGGATCCGGCAAGAATATCAGGAATTAAACTTCCTGGGATCATCGATAATAAATATTACAGATTTTTGAGCGCTGGAAGAACTGGATCTACTGGAGTAACTTCAATTTCAGTGAGCTGCCTTCTCTGCCCAGGAGGAAAAGTTATTCAAGGCGACGACAAAAGTTCAGGGAATTTTGTAAAACACTTAAAAGTGAGTACAGACTACTACAGAATAAAAATACATGATTTTTACAACTGGGTTTGATTCTGAATTATCTGACTTGATTTACTGTTATTGAATCCATACTTTTCCTCAAGAATTCTCACAATGCACAATACCATGAATACTCCAAGCGTAAGATTCAACCAGTAGAAACGGATAAGCAATTGTCATTGAAGAGGTTTTGTCCGGTGTTGGGCACCACAAGTGGAAAAACTAAGAAGGTCGAACATTTCATCATGAGCTACATCGTAAATGACATGCGGCCTCTGTCCACTGTAGAGTCTCCAGCATTTCGATACATGATACGAGGTATTGTGATATTATCGGGTTATATTTGGCATTCAGTCCAGTAAAACTGTTTCTTTAGAATTATTTGCCAATTGCATTTATTCATTCTTTAAATTTAAATTTTAGGGATAAGTGAAATGCCAAAAATGGAGATTATGTGTCGCAAAACACTTCAACTCCGTATTGATATGCAGTACAAACAAATAGTGGATGAAACTGTTGCGAAATTGAAGTCATTAAGTTACCTGTGCCTCACAGCGGACTGCTGGTCGTCCCACGCCAGAGCTTTCCTTGGAGTAACTTGCCATTGGATAAATCAAGATTTTTCTAGGGAGTCAGTTGTGCTTGCATGTACAAGATTCAAGGGAACACACAGCTTTGACAGGATTGCGGAGCAGCTTAATGTTATCATGGATAAATATAGTATTCGAAAAGAACAAGTTGTTGCAATCGTAACTGACAATGGGTCGAATTTCTGTAAAGCTTTCAAGGAATATGGTATCGAGTTTGAACACGCAAGAGAAGATACTGAGAAAGATATGGGTACCGAAAATTTGGATTTTTTAGAAGATACTGAAGAAGATGAAGGCATGGACAATGAGCTGCTGGAAATTGATTTACACGCCGTTTTTGAAACTAAGAAGCTATACTTGTTACCACCCCACGTCAGGTGCACCTCACACTCCCTGTCATTAGTTGCAACTAAAGATGGTTTGGAGGTATGCATTAAGTTACTAAAAATTGAGAAGAACTTATCAGCTTTTGTTTTAAAATTTGACAATAATAAACAAGTTGATTTAATTATTTCAGGTCAAGGATAAACGACTTTACCATGCTGCAATGGGAAAATGTACAAAGCTGTTCAACTTGTCAAATTCTGCAAAATCAGCCGAGAAGATAAAGGAAACCTGTAACATTTCATTAAAGCGACCAGTTCCCACAAGGTGGAATTCACTTTATGATTCCTTAGAACGTTTGCTTAGCGTGGAGGAGTTTTTGGGCAAATTGTGTGATGAACTGAATGTTCCCAGATTCCAGTCAAAGGAAATTCAATTTTTGAAAGAATTTATGGAAGTCTCTAAGCCAGTTGCATTAGCACTTGATAAATTGCAAGGAGAATTTGGAGTTTTCATGGGATCTTTATTGCCGACACTCTTTCGTGTGAAAACGATGATAACAGAAATTAAAGAGAAAACGGAGTACTGTAAGGGATTTGCATCTGCATATTTGGATGGAATCGACAAAAGATTTGGCCATTTGATGAAGATAGACGAAACACATCCGTCAAACTATGTATTTGCTGCCCTCACCCATCCTGCTTTTAAACTCCGCTGGGTTCAAAACGAGTTACATGATGAACTTAAAAAGCAATTTATCCTGAAAGCCAACTCATTTTTGAGCACGTCTTCTAGCTGTGGAAACGATTCTTCTCAAGATGAACCATTCGATCCGTTTTATGACTTTGGAACTTCTACGCAATCAAAAAATGGCGAGGCAACTCTGGCTAGCAGTGTGGAGCTTGAATGCGTTAGGTATTTTAACGACAATTCAAAACTCTTACCAATGCTTGCAAAATATCCAGTGATTGAAAGGATGTTTCGTCGATTCAACACTCCGTTGCCGTCGTCAGCTCCGGTGGAGCGTCTATTCAGTTATGCAGGAATGGTATTTAGTGCCAAAAGGACAAATTTAACTGATGACAACTTCGAAAAGTTAGTCTTGTTGAAATGCAATAATATTTTTAAGCAAATGTAGGGTATTAATTGCCTAAATAAACTATTATCACCAGTATTCCATGTGTGTTAATTTGTTTGTTTGTGTTATACTATATTTATAATTTCTGTTAATACCTGTACCGGAAAAATGAAAATACCTTTTTACCTTTACCTGTTACCTGAAGGTAAAATGAAAATACCTTTTTACCTTTACCTGTTACCTGAGGGCAAAATGAAAATACCTTTTTACCTTTACCTGTTACCTGAGGGTAAAATGAAAATACCTTTTTACCTTTACCTGATACCTGAAGGTAAACTAAAAATACCTTTTTACCTTTACCTGTTACCTGAGGGTAAAATGAAAATACCTTTTACCTTTACCTTTTTACCTTACTGAAGTACCTGTCTCATCTCTGCAGTCGAGGATCGGAGGAGAAGGGAGTGAATTTATACTTGATGATAATGTGGATGGCAATCGCGCAAAAGAGACAGAGAGACCACAGCACAAGCAAAGCAAGTAAAAGGAGAGTGAAGAGCAAAGTGAGTGAGAGAGAGAGAGAGAACAGATGAGTGAGCTGCTTTTAAGATCCCCCTTTTTCCTATTATTCACTTCATGCTGCCTTTTCAATATCAAAGACGTATTTTTCTACCAAAACCAACCCTACTTTTTTATATTGCACATCACATCACCAGAGTACTTACAACATGTTGGGAATACACAAGGTTTTATGAGGTTATTGGTCCTAGTGTCATGTTAGGTATGTACACTTATTGATGATAAGCCAGAATATATATATTGAAGCAGAGAGAGAGAGAAACTACTACCACCACACACCACATTATTATGCTTCATCATTGGGAAATAAGCACTACTCTATCTAAATGACTGGGTAAATGTCGATTGAAGAAGCGTGAGTAACGAACTTCAGTCAATGCAAATACTAGACGAGGACTTCTCCTCCTGCTATATCATTTCTCTGAATCATTGAAAAGGCTCCGCTACTACACGCTTGACTAAAGTAAAAAGGTATATTTTATGTACTTATGGTGAAAGAAAGATGGGACGTACTGAGATAACGGAGAGCGTATGATGATGATAGTGCCTTTGCGGTATAGAAAGAAACTTCAGCCATCCTTCACTGCTCTTCTTCATCACTCAATGGGGATTTTCTTTTACAAGCAGCCATGCATCTGATCTTACAAATGACGTATTGTCATATTTTTCTGGAAGAACGACAATGCAAAAAAAGTTCCATTGTGCAAAATTAGGTCAGTCATTATAACGACTTGTGATGAGCAAATTTATTGATTTTATTAAACGTCTGTCTGCCTCTCGTTTTTATTTTCTTGGTTCCTTACTTACTCTACATTACTACTAAAATGGTAATAATTGCACAATATTTTTTTCATACCAAATATTATTTTATGATGTATGACATGCGTGTGCATATTGCAAGTGAAAGCATCAGTTTACTGATACAACCAAATTGTAATTCAAAATGCGAACTGGTTTAGAAGCTTTCGCTATTTTTGCATACCGTTACGACTTGTTTATTATTAGCAAGGGCGATGAGTTTTTTTACTTGTGCACTCTCTAACACTAATTTCTTTACTTTCAAAAGCCCCAAAAAATCTAGCCGGAAAAACATGATAACTGAGAGACTGAGGTAAATTATATTATACTATTTAATGATGTGTGAAATACACAATTGCTGTTCCCAGACGCTACACTGCTACTTATCACATCAGTTCCCTTTTTCTTGGAATTCATGCACATATATAATATTTGCGTTGCCCTCTAATAAACCACAGCTGCGTCTCATCACACGCCTGTGTGATTTTGAATGTATATTTACAAAATGCTTAAACCCCCTGTTTAAGCATTTGGTTATGCATGTACGTTATGTATGATGGATGAAACTAGAAAACTTATTGTTAAATTAAAGCATCTAGCTAGTTTTTGGTAAATCATCATGCCAAAGAAACATACCGTATAACAATCGAGCATGGAAATTTTTCTGAGGGATGGTTATGTTGAGTGTTAGTTCAACTTCATGTGTGTATGTGTATCTTTCTGTTGAAGCTCACAAGAGTTATATTTTTTGTTTCGTAGTTTGAAACTAGCTAGATAGAATCTTCTTCTCGCCATTTAGAGACAACACGAAGATTGAAGTCAGAGGTGCTAGCACTTTGTCAGTTGGTTGGCAGTTTTTTTAGGAGGAGAAAAACAGGAAGACAGCTTCAAGATTAATCGCAGAAAAGTAATTTGTCACACGAGAAGCTTCCAAGTCAAACCCAGGGAAGGAGAGAGGAAGAAGAGAACACCAAAACGAAAAAGAAGGGGGCTTCAAAAAATTGGCAAAGAAAGGGAGGAATATTCGGAAAAGCTTTTGAGAAAGAGAGAGAGAGAACAAGGAGGAAACATAGCCACACACACATGAGATTGAGCGGACTTTTAGTCAACACAAGAACTTAAATATACCGTATCATCTTTTGTCCATTATTGTTTCCCCTGTTAGGTATACTCTTGAGCAAATCGTATTTTTTTAACAAGTAAAATGTATATTCCTTCCTCAGTTTCATGTACATAATGTTCTTGTACTCAAACTCAAACATGTAGTTTTAGTCGCCTATTTCAACTCATTCATCTGGAACCATGAAGAAAACCACTGAGGATATGGGATGTAGAGGATCTTGTTAAAATCATTATTTAGCGTAATGTTGTACATATATATACACAAGGTGCCTCTGTGAATTATAAGCTTGCTGATACTGATGATGATGGTGTGTGAGGGAGCCTGAGTGAGAGAGTTTTTTTTTCTTCAGAAAAAAACCGCAGAAACAGAACTAAGGAGCAGCTTAAGCGAACCAAAATGAGTAAAACTCTTCCGTTTAAGACATTCCATCCATTTCTTATGAATGCAAAAGATTTTCATTTAGCGCATAAATATACAATATATTTGGTCGTGGTTGTACGGGCCTATGGATTAGTTTACTTGTATAATCTCTTGGAACACTGAAGGGAAGACAAATGAGTTTGCTTGAGGCTTTAAAAGTGAAATAAAGCTTCCTCCACTCGAGCCAACACTAGTGAAAGTAAGCAAAAACGGGGAGAGGCTGAGAAAATGTTGGAGAAATTAAGGGACCCGCATTAATGGAATCAAAACCGAAAGTTAGCCTTCGCCTTCCTCCAACCCCAGCGCTACTTTTCCCCTCTTTAAATGCCCATATCATAGCTGTATATAGTATTATATATGACCAAGGCATCTCATATTATAGTCGGTCGTCGGTCCTTCACTCTGATTAAATTTAAAAGTGAGTAGTCACCACATAAATGGCATGTCTATATATCTGGAAAAAAGCCATTCACTATACTATGGTCTTTGAATATCATATATTATGTAATAACTTTGGTCGTATAACATATAAAGGATGAGAAATATATCTGGTCATATATAATATTAAAATGTATAAGCCATACAATTTTGTTACTTGTTCATGACGGGCTTGACGAGATATCATTCACTAGCCAAAAGCCTCAAGCTAATAGAAGCCGTGGTGGTGGTAATATTCGCGGAAGCAGGATACAGTCATATAGTCAGCCTAAACTCACAGCAGTTTGGATGTAAATAGTACATCATCCTACTTATTATATGGTTCTGTAATGTAGTATTTCAAATATTACTGTTTGTATATGGAAATTTTAATAAAATTGGCTGTATGTGCACATCCTACAATGATTTTTTTTTACTTCATATGCATGCGTCACTTCTAAATATAATGTACGTATGTCCTACATTTAATATTACTTATACACATATGAAGAGATCTCGAGTAGAGTACTCGACATACCAAGTACCGACTTAATAACTTTTCATAAACAAATTTCGCTTGAAGAGTGTGGTTTAGTCATATATAAGCCATATGAAACATAATCCACTTTATGGAAATAGTCAAAGTGGTATGAACCAGCTTTTTGTTTCAGTTGATGAATTATACTCTTTTAATGGATTTGCATTTTTTAAATAACTCAGCATTTTCAAGCTCTACGAAGGACTAAAATTGAATGCTCACGGGACAAACGTGATAAAGCAAGGACATGGGAAATAATAATATGGTAGAAAATGCAAATTATAATCATCTTCAATGTTAATGGCTTACATTTAATCGCACACTTCTATAATATGAAGTGACCCCATGACGTTATACGAAAGTGATCCCATGAAACTATTGTACCTTACTCAGGATTTTCATCACACAAAGAAATGAAAATGACACTTTTTAAAAGAAACATTGAATCAAATATATTTTATGTTAATGATTACATTTGAACAAAGATGTAATGAATTTTGAGTAATATACATGTAAGCAAGAAAGAGCACTTGCAATAATATGTAACTTGATACTCATTATTGTCATAAACATCTGCCTGTACATTAATGCTTCTCCCAATTTCATAAATGAATGAGCAGCACCGAATTTTTAATGTCATTAAATTATTTAATTAACATTTTAAAAAGTTAGTAGTACACACTATCTGGCCGAGTCAATGAGCAAAAAATATTGTACTTAATTAAAGCAACCGGAACCTCTAAGCTGAAGGACATAGACACTGAGAAGTATGTGTTGTAGTATTATTAGACGTGGTAATATTTGATAATGTGAAGGTGTGCTTAGTCTTTCGTGCAGTTGGCACAGAATGTATTCAGTCAAGTTTAATTGCTACGCTATTAATTATACGTTATTGTTACGTTATTAATCATAATCGATCCTGGGCTTATCAGTGATTAATTATACAATTAGGTTGTAGATAAGTAGTATCTAACATCGCGTTAAGGCATAACGTTACAAAGTATTCACGTATGTTAGTCATACGAGCTAACTAGCTGAGATAAAAAGTTTAACATTTGAGCCTAAATACAATCGTTTGAAATCGTGTCACGGGCTGTATTCCTAATAGGAATTTCCTTTGCATGTCTAGGAAACTATCAGGCTACCTGACATTAAAGCTCGTAGAAGCGATCATTCCAAACGCTCGGGAAGGTGTTACTATGTTAAGATGTTAATTTTAGTTGATAATAAACAATTGTTTTAAAACCCCATTGTTGACCCTCACGATTCAAACCGAATCATTTCAGTGGACCAGATCTAGTGAGGCGAAATATTGTGCGTCAGTCGATAAACATACAATTTGACTAGATGGATTCGTCCTGCACCTGTTACGGTTATTCAAAACAATATTTGTGTAGGCATTTGGTGTGTATTGCAATAAATAGAAAACTTTTTTCTGTCATTCCGGAGGCTAAAACAATACCAATTCGTGAAAAGCGTAAGCGAGGAAGGCCCGCTAAGGCCAAGAAAGCTCTGAAAGTGTAATTATAGCAATTTAATAAGCTGTTAAAAAGAATTTAATCAGTCAATTTTTCATATAAAGCTTTATTATGCCACGAAATTTGACAAAAAAAGTAAAGTGGCGATGTCTAATTTTAAGGTGGAAATTTCTACAAAATTTGTTTATAAATTTTTTAAAAAAGTGTAAAAGTTTCATGGGATCACTTTCTCATACAATCATGGGGTCACTTACTATTATACAGGCGTTGCGTTATATATAAGTCAATGTTAATTAACAGGAATATAGTCCAGTTGCAGATTTTGGTGTCCAAAAATGATTTTTTTGGTGTGCAATCATTACCCTCTGTAATTTACAGAACTTTTTGTGAACAAAAATCCTTCCCCTGACTCGAGGTTTCACCACAGTTGAGATAACTGCTAATGACATATCGTAACCAATCTGTCCATCTCCTTTGCATTTCAGAATTCCAAAATGGCAGCTCCAGCAAGTGCGAAAGCATTCTTCCTTTCAAAGTGAAAACTGAGGAGATGGTGAAAAGTACAAAGTTTGCGTCTTCCTATGTAATGGTTTCTAGAAACCAAACCGTACATATTATTTTACTTGCAAACTATGTATCTATAGCATGTTGAATGGCAATGGCAACGTTGTACATTTATATCTTTTTAGTGTTTCCTTCAACTTTTAAGCTTCCGTGAGTGTTGTTTCTCACGAACGAGCAGGGTGCATAAGCGCTGATAGGCAAGCCGTCCAGCCACAAGCCTGACAGTTACTACTACTTTGTAGCCCCCTTGTCTTTTCTTCATCTCTGAACCGAGAAGGAGTGGAATCCATGAATTTAATGGACATCTTGTTGTATTCTCTATACCTCCATAGCTGGTGAAGATGGAAGGAAAGCTGTGAAAATCTTGAAAACTTGCTGGAAGATACTGTCTGTTAACTCGGTGATCTGAAATCTTGATCCCTGATTGCAAATTAAATACCATGTCTCGAGAAACTTATCGCATACCGCTAGCCACACGGCTTGACACAGCATTACAGGTATCGTATCCCATGGCCTTATCATCTTATACGCGTTACAAAATGTCTTGGCGATTTCCCCCCTTTTGTCAGAAACTGTCTGAAAATGAAAGCACTTGAATTCTTATTAAAAGCCGTGGCTAACTATAGCAATCGCTATTTGCAACACTTTGGCTCGCTAAAACCACATCCTTTGAAATGATGTATCACCTAAGAAGTTCTATACTCCATATCATAATCTTCGTTATTTCTCAGTCTCTAGATACAATGAAATAGCAGCAGTAGTATTTCGTTTTCTTTTTGATTTTCTACTTTAGGTAGCCTAGAATCTGAAAATTTATGAATTTTAGTTTACCCGAAGGTTGAATGAGATGGTTAATGCAGCTGCTTAGGGAAAGGATTGTACGTCGAGGGGGCTCAAAAACTAGAATAATTTAGATTGCCTCCTGCTGACTACTCCTGTTGTTCCTACCCCTTAGGAAGAGGTTCCTTTATGCAAATAAATTCGAATGAATCATAAATGACAGTAAAGGCATGAAGATCACAAGATCAGTTGCATCCTTTGTTTGTTCGTGGGGGTAGACATATATGCTGGGAATTACTTTCCCTCGACAGATAATGCGTTGGTGGTTGGTATAAGTTTCTACCACAAGTCTCTGTCCTGGTTTGAAAGTTCTTTGTAGTTATACCAGAACAAATTGAAACTGTTAAGACCAGGTAAACCCTCCTCTCTAGATTATTTGCCAACCTAAACCACATGAAACAAAATTTTATTCACCTCCAACACATAATACATTGTATGCAATCAACCTACGCAAAAGGTGATATGATGGGTTAGGTAGTGTTAAGAACTTTTACATAATTTCATCAAAGGCAGATTTAAATTATTACTTCCTACACTTGTTTGTTTCATAACCTACATTATTAAGCAGATTCAAATATGAAAACTAGACTAGTTTGCTTTGCTGCTGCTTATTATCAGTATTCGTTCGTTTTTCTAATGAATCAACTATACATAGATATATACATAAATTTAAACATTTATGACCCCGCATCCAATAAAAATTCCATAATATTCGAGCTTGTAATAATGGTTTGTGTGGAATTTTAATAGGAACTAATCGTAAATTCGTAAGTCTGAAATGCAACAACGTTCCCCCTTCTTGCATTCCATAAAATTGCACAAAACACCATACAAAAACGATGGAGACGACGGAGCAACCCTATCCTTGAATGCTCCAGCTTGAGCTACATGAGGGTGATTAAAACCGGTCAAATCACGAATAGTGCAGTATTATATGCAATTATCTAAATGAAGTAAATGACTTAAAGGAAACAATAACATGTAGCATCAGGCTTTCGTCATAAACATTAAAGAGAAAGAGTTTGCAGGGCCACTCAACTGCTATTGCATCTTTGGGTTTTGTGATTAAAAAATAGCAATATCTGTTTAGGTAATAACCGAAATACTACTGCACAAAGTATACTTATATACACAAGGAAAGACGTGGACGTGGGTAATCTTTGTGTGCTGGAGACGGTTGTGCATTTCATTTTCGTGATATTTTACCCCTCCACTATTATTTTCCAGATTCATAGAAGAGTGGAATGGAGCAGAGTTAAACAACACAAATAACGGCATCGGTGTAATGATGGTAACAAACATCCAGCGTATCTGCTCCGTTCCCTCATGATGATCATATAGAATAGTTTAACGGCTTTGCTACTCAAGGTCTAGAGCTACTAACGCAGCGAGAATCCCAAATAAGACATGTGGAGAACAAAGTGGAAGCTATAAAAAACAGTTAATGGCCCTCCAATAATTACGCCCATAAAATATCGGTTTATCTTCCACTTGTACCATTTAAATGTTTATTTCAATTGAAACTCCCAAGAAAACTTGAATCCACCACAGGCAGAATAATGATACTAAATGGAAGGGTTGCAGGCAGAGACGGGATCATTTGTATAGGAAGACGTGGATTGGCATATCACACTCTTTGCTAACGTAAAAGATGTGGCGGTTGATAATCTGATACTACTTCTTATTTTGAAGCGTCTTTTGTCTCACTCCCTTGTTTGTTTCTAGTCGCAAAAAAAAGCCTCAGATCCATACATTACAAATACATATATATGCATAAGGTATCCGGTATCAAAGATATCATACAAGTATAGTATAATATGCATAATAATGTAAATATATACTTAAGTGTATTCATTTCATATTATCCAGTCCAGTAGTAAATACATGATCATAGGAAATTGGAAGCTTTTTTGAGTGTATTGCAATGGTTATGATGATATAGTGTTAGGATATAGTATAATATCATGTTTTGTTTATGGATGTGTATTGTAATTGTGAACATTATGCACACTGATGCATTTGGTGTGTGATGATGATGAGTGCATCATCATCCAGCTGTTGATTGCATCAGTTTCAGTTGGCCAGGGCAATGCACTGCGTTGACCCAGTGTCCCGTTATGTTGACATAACGGCAGCGTGGGAACGACCGATGACCGGTCGAGTAGCACTCAGAACGTGGCGTGATAATATTAAGGTTCAGTGACATTATCTTGTAGGTAGATTTAATAGTATATAAGAAACCCTAAATAAATCGGACCCTACACTCGGTCCCGGGGAAACAGACTAGTAACGTTGTGTTGTGCTCTTCTCATTTATTTACCAAACATCATTGTCATCATATTTATTCATCACAACTCACACGGAATAGTCCTAACAAGTTGGTGGAGATTGGCTTTCGATCTATCACCTTTCACTTGCAAACCAAAGCGAGTTTGTTTTTTATTGAAACTCGAGTGTCTCAACACGCCCCATGAAGAAAGGAAGTAGCTTAAGGAGAGCTTTACTTTTCAAGAGTCGTAGACTACGAGGAGAAGCACCGGAATTTTCGGGGGAAACGATAGCAAAGCCACCGACAAGAGCTAAACGGCCTTTATTAAGTACACCTGAGCTAGCCAAGGACAATAAACGTAGCAGAAGTGAGACAGATAAGGACACAGTTGAACATAGCCCATCCTGGAATATTGAAAGACGCATTCAAGATACGGAGTTTCCAGAAGAACCCCAACCAGGCCCTTCACGTTCAGTGATTAGGGAACAACCCGGATATACATCGGACCCTTCAGATTCCAGTGATTCGGAGGAGGATCCTTTTAACACAGGTTCGTTATCTTTAAATAATTCTTTATTCGATGAGATAAGGGAAGTAGATAGTAGTTTTAAAGGGCTAGAAATCGATTCTCCTTCTCATTATCGTCGTCAATATAGTCAGCAACTTAGAGATCAGAATATTGCTTTATTGGATAGGTTGGGCGAGTTCCGTGGACTGACAGACACGACGGATGAGGAGGATATAGAGGATAATAGTGAGAAGGCCGAGGAAGAATCCTTGTCAACAATAATAGACAATTTTAGGCAGGAGTATTCTAATAGAAGAAGAGAAGTTGAAAAAATAGATTGTAATTTGGATTTAAGTTCTTCAGATAGGGAATTGGCGATCATGAGTTACGAGGAAGGAAAGGTAATTGTTGAGGACGTGAGGAGGCCGACAAGCTCAACAACGACAACTATGTCATACTCAGAGGGGTTAATTCCAAAATTTAACCAAACATCGACTAGGGCGAATTTAGTCAATTTCATAGATGATTTCACTACGTGGACAAAGGCAAAAAATATTACTGATGACCAGGTAGCAAAATCTCTACTACCTATGGTCGTGCATAATAGTTTATGTAAGGAATATCTAAATGTCCGTAAAAAAGATTTGGCTGATAGTAATATTTCTTTCGAGAATTTTGCGAATCGACTCATTAAAGAGTGTCCGGTTGAGGAAGATGAGGAGTACGGAGATCCAGTTCATCTTCTTAGTTTGAGGCAACCTCCAGATAAAAAAGCATCGCACTTTGTGCAAAGAGTTAGATTTTTATTTGGAAATAATTGGGATGAGGAGGAGGAAGAGCACTATGTGAGGCATTTAGTAAAGAACTTGGACGGTGGAATAAGTAGGTACATAGAATGTAAAGGCATCCCATCGAGATATTTTGATCTGGTTCGCTTAATTAATGATTATGAGGAAAACGAAGCAGCTAGGAATAGCCGAATGAGGAGAAGTAGTATTGATATTTTTAAGAAGGAGCAGAGGAGCAATGAAACAGAAAATCTGGTTTTAAAGAGCATCATGGAAGCAGATGTGTTAGCAGGACAGCAGAAATTGAGTGCACAGGTCCAATTTCTCACAGATAAAATGGAAAAATTCACCGTAGGGGAACAACATGATCAGGGTAGGAATTATAATGGCAGAAGATTTGATAACCGGACATCACCTAACAGGAATTTTAAGAACATTCCTCGTTGCTTTAATTGCAACAAAACTGGCCATGTTGCAGTTAATTGTTGGAACAGGACACGACAGGGTGCAAATCAGTTCCAACAGCGTCCATTAAATGATAACAGAAATTATAATAGGGGTTTTGGACAAAGGAATGGCAATAATTTTGGACAAGGGAATGGTAATAATTTTGGACAAAGAAATGGTGATAGATTCAGGCAGAACGGTCAAATGAACCGTAATGGGTCGCAAAATTATGCATTCAACTCCCAAGCACCGGAGTTCACCCCAAGAAACAGGTCTTTAAACGCATAAATGCGGATCACGACCAACGATGGTCCGCGGAGTTACTAAAAGTAGATGAGATTAAAGATAAAATTCCAATACTGAGATCTAATGAGAATCATATTCCAGATGGCCCTATATTCATAAGCGTAAAGATTGATGGCAAAAAGGTTTTTGCTACGATAGATAGTGGAGCAGCTGCTTCAATTATTTCAAAGGATTTGGTAGGTAGCATGAAAATAGTACCTAATGACATTATAGAGTTAAGTGATATTAATGGCAACGAAGTTCCAGACAATGGCTTTGCAATTTGTGAATTCGAGTTAGGGACTAGAGGCATAACCTACCCACTTTTAGTAGCTACGAGCACACCATGCAACATTTTATTGGGTTCTGATTTTTTACAATTTTATGATTGCATTATTAGTTATCCTGACGGATTATTGCACTCACCAACTTTTGGTGATGTGAAGTTTAATAACAAGAAAGTGCGTTTCATAGAAAATTCACAGCTGCAGCATTTAATCAAGATCAAGAGCATTTATGCTCATCAAGCTGTAGACGATGAGGATGAAGCAGCTACGGCATATTTAATACAAAACGCACGAGTTATACAGGAGAATAGGAAAAGAATTTGCTTTGTCAAATCTTTGACTAAAAAATCCAAGCATTTACGAGTAGCTAAAGGCATCATAATCTCAGCACGTTCACATACAAGAGTACCTATAAAGAGCATAGCTTTGCCAGAAGGAATGGATGTGGTAGTGGATAGAAATGAGAATCTTTTTGAGGATTTAGGTATACTAGTTCCGCATATGCTTATTAGTGGTAACACTAAATGGGTATATGTATCCAATCCATTGCAGAAGGACGTGTTCATACCTAAGCAAACTGTCCTTGGGACGATAGAACCAAGAGTGGTGAGATTAGGAGCGATGAGAGCATCTCATTCTGAAGTTGATGATATGCCTACTGAAGCTGACATAGCAAAAGTAAAGATAAATCCAGAGTTGCCTATTGATATCAAAAGCTGCATAAGAAACCTCATCACATCTTTTGCTGACGTTTTTTCATGGAAAGGGAAGATAGGAAAATTTTGCAGAACGAAATTTAAGATTGATACGGGTACTTCAGCACCAATTCGTAAGCGCCCTTATCAGGCATCTGAAAAGGAGAACCAACTCATAAATGAGCATGTTCAAAAAATGTTAGATTTAGGTGTAGTTGAAAAATGCGAATCGGAATGGTGTAGTCCTGTTTTCTGCATACCTAAACGAGATTCAGAAGGAAAATATACTACAAGTAGATTCATTGTAGATTATAGGTGTTTAAATGCTATTTCGAAAAAAGATTCATATCCGATGCCATTGATTAGTACCATACTTGACTCGCTAAGGAAATCCACTCATTTCACCACTTTAGATTTAAACTCAGGTTATTGGCAATTTCCAATGGATAACGATGCAAAGGATAAAGCCGCATTTGTGACTCCATCAGGTACATATAGGCCCACAGTTTTGCCATTTGGTCTTCAAAATGCACCCAGCCAATTTAATCGATTGGTAGCGACAGTGTTAAGTGGTTTGCAACCTCAAATCGCACTCAGTTATATCGATGATATCATTGTTCATGCACCTAGCATTGAGGGGCATCTTGAAAATTTGGCTGCTGTATTTCAGCGTTTGAGGGATGACAATTTGACCTTGTCTCCTGCAAAATGTCATATCATGTTCACGGAAACGCGGGTGTTAGGTTTTTTGGTAAGTCGGGAAGGCACCCGACCTGATCCTGAAGATGTAGAGGCAGTAGTTAAAATGCAAGCACCCAAAACTAGGAAGCAATTACAGCAAGTTCTTGGAATGTTTTCATATTTTAGGAAATATATTGAGAATTTTTCCATGGTTGCTCATCCTTTAACTAGCATGTTAGGGAAAGAGAAGAAACTTTTATGGGGAGACGAGCAGGAAAAATCATTTGGAATTTTAAAGGAAAAACTCACATCAGCTCCCATCTTAGCTTTTTTCGACCCAGAGAGGACATGTTATTTAAAATGTGACGGGAGCTCACTTGGTATAGGAGGTTGTTTACTACAGAAAGACAATGAGGGCAAGGAAAGAGTTGTTGCTTACATTTCGAGAAAACTCATTGGGAGTGAGGTGAATTACTCCACCTCAGAGGTTGAGCTTTTATCAGTAGTTTTTGCATTTAAGAAACTTAGACATTATTTGTACGGTGCTACAACTCATGTTATTGTCGATCATCATGCACTATGTTGGATATTGCATGGCAAGAAGCAGAATTTAACACCAAAGTTGAATAGAATGGCAATTTTACTTTCTGAATTTACTATAGAGAAGATAGTACATACTAGTGGGGCTTCTCACAAGTTAGCAGATTGTCTCAGCCGGATGCCTATTGAGGCAAAAAATAAGAATAGGTATGATGATGAGGATGACGGTGATATCATGCAGCTGCCAATAAAGCAGATTGCAGTAACAGGTTTTGGTAGGCATCAGCAGGATGATGAGCATGTGAAAACCATCGTGCTTGATATACAAAGCAATCCAGATGGTAGAAATGCTAGGAAATTTGTCATAAAACGAGGAGTACTGTATATGAATAATTTATATTATGACAAGCTCATTCCATACGTACCTAAAGCTCTTCGTAGAACAGTGCTATCAGCTTGCCATGATGAGCCTCTAGCAAGCCATTTAGGATTTTTTAAGACTTATAAACGCATTCGCACAAGATTTTATTGGGAAAGGATGCGACGTGATGTATATAGGTATGTCATGACTTTTGATGATTGTCAAAGTCGTAAATCACCAAAACGAAAACCACAAGGCTTTATGCAATTACAGGAAATTCCCAGTGGAGTTTTCGAAAAAATAGTTATTGATATTCAAGGGCCACTTAAGCGTTCATCATCTGGAAATTTATATATAGTAAACTGTCTTTGCGCCACCACGAAGTACATGGAAGGGAAGGCAATTAGAAATGCCGACTCAGAAACAGTGGCAGAGTTTTTTGTTGAGCAAATTCTCGCACGCCATGGTACACCACGTTATATACAATCGGATAGAGGTACAGTATTTTTATCAGAGATGTTTAGGGAAGCGATGAAACTTTTGGGGGTTAATCAACTCGTTTCTACGTATAAGCATCCAGAGTCTCAAGGATTAGTGGAAAGATCGCATGAGATGATTGCAACAGCATTAACTATGTACGTAGATCAAAACCAAAAATCCTGGGATAAGTACCTCCAGGCTATTATTTTCGGGTATAATTCAAGTATCCATAAAGGAACCTATTATTCCCCACATTTTTTATTGTATGGACGTGAACCAAGACTTCCGCTTGAAGCAGATGCTTCACAAACGAAGTTTGCATCATTAGCAGAAATTTTAGATAGTTTGGAGATTGCTAGAGCTATTGCTCGTGAGAGGATAATAAATAATCAGCAGCAGTATGCTAAGTATTATAATAGGAATCGTAGCGAGGTTACCTTTAAAGAGGGGGATTTAGTAATGATTAGGAAGGAGAAAAGGCAACGAGGTAAATCTCCTAAATTATGTCGTTATTGGTATGGCCCTTACGAGGTCATTCAACGTGTGTCGGAGGTAAATTTTGTTGTGGCATCACAACGGAGGAATAAGGTATATAAGGAGACTGTTCATGCAGAGAAGATGAAGTTATATCGTGAACGTGATAATGATGATGAAGTAGAGTTAGAGAATGAGACTCCTGGGGTAAATAACCAGGATGGTAATCATCCAGCTGCGAGCGCAATAATCACACCAATAGAGGGTTTGGATGAAGACGACTTGGAAGAAGTTTTTTATGACGCGTTTGACGAGGGTCAGAATGTTCCTGTAGTAGAACCAGTAGTTCAGTCTGTAGATAATGACGTCAACAATAATGTTCCAATAAGTACGCAGAGATACCAGCTCAGGAAGAGGCATACACGCCCGAATTACAGAGTTTAGATTTTTTACAAGGTGAAAATTTATAAAAATTTTAATATAACTTTCTGGAAATATTTTTATTTTGTGTTTAAAGCAGTTGGCCAACATGATTTTCCTTCTCTTTGTTAGTCTGTGGCTATATGGAGTGCACGCCATAGTTGTGCCCGTAAGGATTAGCAAAGGAGCAACAGTGAAACCGGTTAAAAATCTTGTTTATTATGAAGCTTCATTACCATTGCTGTATGAAACCGAGATACCTACATTTGGGGGAATAAGAAACTTTTCTAGAGAAGATTGTGCAGGTTATGATGAATGTAAACTGTATGATGACTTGCAGTTAATTTTTGCGAAAGCAGAAAAGGCAATGAACCATACGTTTTTCTTTAATGACTTGAATATTACAACGCACAGCCGCTCAAGGAGGGCGATTGACCTGATCGGAGAATTTGCTGAGTATTGTTGTAATATTGCGAGTTCAGAAACAGTCAATTCAATGTTCATTAATGAACAGCACCTTGATAAATTTATGGAACAAGTCAAATCTGAACTATCTGACGACCACAAAAATGCAATTACTACGCGAAAGTTATTAAATGAATATAGTGCTGACATGGACAGGGTCATCAAGAAATTGGGAGAGACAAGCCGAGCTGACATCAGGGATTTAGCTGAGGCAGAAGGCAAAGTAAGCGATCGCATAATGCAGATGAGTGCAGTTCTGTTTACTACAGCTCGCATTATTTACCAGCATGCCCAAGCAACTAGCTTTTTAAAAGCAACATCGGATTGTGACACGGGAAAAATTCCTGCATTGCTAGTTCAACCAGAAGTATTGCATGAAGATTTAACAAAGCTACAACAGAGCATCGGAAAGGACGGGTATCGTCTTGCAATCTCACCTTCATTTTTAAGCCAATACTACCAAGTTGCGTCAACATCATGTACGTTTACAAACACGAGAGTAATAGTGCGCATAAAGATTCCTGTAATACGTAATACCACAAGCTGCCAGCTATACAAGCTCAATACTTTACCATTTGCGTATGAGAATTCCATTTGTCAACTCAACATCAATGTTGAGCACGTTGGAAGATGTGACAAAGAAATCATTCCAATCTTTGGTAGTATGTACGATGCTTGCAACCCAAGTAAAACCAGACTTTGTTTACTTTCTCATTTTTATAAAATCTCCACACTCAGCAATAATTGTGCTTCTTTGCTTGTATCAGATCATGCAACAGCAAGAGAGCTCGCTGCTCAATGCCCATTAACTTGCAGTAGGCATGATGAGAAAAATATGTACATATCCCAAATTGACGGCAATAATTTTATTATTCTGAATCCTCATCGTCCAATTAAAATGAGCTGTAAAGGGAAGAAAGAGGAAGCCATCTCATTAAATATCACTAATGGCCATATGCACTTACATTTGGCTTGTGGATGCGTTGTGGCGATTGGCAACCAAACAATTTATCCCAAATACCCATGTTTCTCATCATCCCAGCACAACAGCATTCATCATGTTTTGCCATCTTTCTTCAGCAACCTGGATGCAACTATAATTACAGATAATACGTTGGTCTCAAAGATTGAAGATGTTTTGTCTACAAACTGGTCTCTCACAATTCCTCATCTCAATTTATCTTCTCCTCCGATGCAAAAGGAAATTGAGCTACCGCTCATCATGCACGTATCCACTCATCTTTCAATTTTTTCCTCAATGTGGATGATTATTATGACTGCAGTAGACTGTTGGTTAATTTACCGAGTCCTTAAAATTCCAATGATGAGTGCTTTTGCTAGTTCTGCGATGGGATTAGCAACAGACAAAGAACTGGTAGACATAACAGTTACTGTCGTGGAACTTTTCATCCATTTACTTATTTTCTTCACAATTTTGATTATTTATATGCTACTGCGTCGTTCAGGCCTACTCACCATCTCACAGCATGACCTCTCCTCTGAGTTTGGGAAATGGTCACGCGGGGAGATAAAGCTCAAGCTTCATGATGACGACAAAGACATCGTCATGAAACAAAGGATTCGGAAGATTTGCAAGAAGCGCAAGCTGGATGACGATGAGCCGTCCATCATACAAATGGAGGCTCCCGAGCCCCCTCCACTTCTCAGTACGAGACCAAGAGTTCTTAGAGTAACACCTCGATCCCCAAGAATGGAAACACTGGTGTAGACTACGATGGACCCAACATACTTTTTACAAAACATTGTTTTGGAGAGTATACAGCGTTTAATAGTTATTCAGCAAAAAACAATAGAAATAGAAGCTCGTCTTCTGCCTTTGGCATCATTGAGACAGCGTCAGGAAGACATTATAACAAAGCTTGAACAGTTAAGTGCGACAGTAGAAAGTTTACAAACCACAACGAACATTATTCAAAACAGTGTCAATGGTGTGCAAAGTTCTATCAATGCATTAAGTTTTACTATAAGAGACAATTTAGTTGGTGCACCCGGACGTCAGACGCCCGACGACGTACACGATGGCCACTCCTCCGAATCCGAAATCGAGCCTGACGGACCCTGAAAAGTTAACAAATAATTTGTTGTCTATAATTGAAGCCGCCAAGAAGTACCAGACTATTATCGAAAGACTGGAGGAAGTTGAATCTAATCAAAACTTTGTGACGTGCGCTGTGAATACTTTAGCTTCTAGTGTGCGAAAACTAGCAAAACAAGTAGAACGCCAAACTGAAGTCGACGAGGCGATCACTGAACATATTCAAAACATTCTCAGTTTACTCAGCTCTTTGAAAGTGCAGTTACAAGTGATTCATAGTTCTACTGATGATGATGAGCAACCCTCATCCACAACCAAGTGAGTAAACTTTAAAAATTATGAATAATCGTGTAGAGTACTGGCGCCACCGCCATGTACATCGGGACCTGATAATTGAACAGTTAATAGTCCAACGGGACTTTATGATATTATTCGCACGAATTAACAATACATTTTACGAGTTGGCAAGAGCCTATGTGTTTATAGTGCATGAGTTGTGTTTGGCGTTAGGGCGACCATCTGTGCTTCCTTTATGTATGCGCTGTCATATCTTGCGGCGCCGTTGTTTCCACCTCCAGCAGCGGAATCGTGTCCGCCCCAGATACGTAGGGGTACCACCCGAATTCCCAACACCACCTGGAAGTCCTGATTCTGCAATAGGTTAATGTGAAGGCAGTCCATCATGGATATACATACACGCATGTTCCTGATTACAATTGTAGACATTTTATCGAGTGGGTTGTGCAAGTGTATGCTACAGCAACCTGGGCATCCTTTGTATAACACGTTCCGGCACACGGTTAATCTTCTTGGTGCCGTACGACTTCTGCTTGTACAGCAACCCCTTGCATCCCCACTAGTGACAGCCTATCAACAGTCTCCACCTCAACCACCCCCTCCGCCAATAAGTATCCCACACCCGGCTCCTCGAGTAAATCCGTACGATAGGAGGTTAAGAGCCAACCGTACCACTCATCCTCTTGAATCACAGGGCTGGTCAGCCCCACCTCAGCCCTCTTCATCCTTTGAAGCTTCTCAACCACTACCGATTTCAACCATCTTGCCTAGATTATTGGCAACGGGACCATCAGGATCCGTTTTTTCCCCTCTCCGTCAGAGATTGACACAAGCCCTATTAGGACGGCCTGCTACTGAAGTTTCACCTCCTCAGGAAGACGAGGGGGGTGATTCAGGAGCAGATTAATCTTCCATCCAGGTACGGCATCTAAATTTTTGAAAGAAACTATTTTTTTTTTCTCTCCAATGAGAATCACTTTCGTAAGTTTGGTTGTCGTATAGGTACCCACGTTGATGATGATGATGATGAGTCCCACTATTGATAGGTTTCCACTTGGATGATAATGATGATGTAACGGATATAGGTACGGCATCATAAGTTTTCAAAGAGTACATTCTATTCTCACATGGGAATCACTTTAGAAATTTTTGACGCCGTATAGGAATCTCTTCGAATGCGGGTGATGAGCTTCTTTCCTGATCACATCTTTGCTGATTCCGCGTTTCTCCCGTGTAAATAATTTTTTTTCCCCTTACTATTAGTCTGTTCATTCAAATAGTTATAAAGCCTTCCTTGGTTAGGGATTTGAATTTTTAAGATAGGCATGGTATGCCTCGTGCAACCATGAAACCCATGAAACCTCAAGTATTCAGACAGACTCAAAGCGTTCCATTCGAATTGCAGTGCTCTTGTCTTGTACAGTTTTTGTTTTAATCAATTTAGTTGGACACTAGTTCTCGTGCTCCATTTTTGCTTTACTATTACTCAGTTAGTTAGGTTTTGAGTTATTCTTCCCTCCTACGCCATCATGCCTGACCTGACTGAGCCGGAAATTCGTCGCTTTCATCATTTCATCCGGGACAAGTATAACCACTACCTGGACCGGATCGAGTTCCCGTGCATCCGTGTGACTGAGACGCATGCTTTCTATCATGATTTCCGTCGTCACCGCTCTCAGATTCAGGTTGGCACGACATTCCTTACACGGGTTTTATTCCAATTATTCATTTTAATTTAACGTGTAAATTTGTTTTGCCAATAGCGAGCGCTCCGGCACCTGCTGAGGCAGTTGCGACGTGGCGTCGTTCAGTTCATTGCCAATAGGATGAACTACTGGGATCTCAGGCAGTACCAAGACTTTGGAACTGGGATCCAGGATCTGACATACAGGTTTGTTTGGGCCCTCCTCGACTTGTGCGAATCTATTAATGAAAACACGGTGTATGGTCACATGTGGGCTGTCATCAAACCTGTACGGGCCCGCATGCAGGAGTTTGCTACCCGCCTTAGTGATGACGGAATATTTCCTACTGATGGAGATGAACTCCGATTCCGGGAGGATAAGGTGCGAGCGTACATCACTTCTGCGGAAGCTTAGGATCATTTAGGCGGTGACAGTGAGGAATATGAGTGTAAATACTTTAAGTTGTTGTTGGTCATAGTTTTTTAGCTCAATTGTTTCGAATATTGATATTCATTATTAGGTTTTAGTTTAAATTGTAACTTTACTGTTCATTTTTTTTTATTCTACTAGTTGTTAGTGCTAGTGTAATTTAGTTTGCCACCATTGAGGGGCGCATTGTTCGGATATTCTGGGTACTTATGTACATAGTGTTTAAACTATAGTTTTCAATTTATTATTGTTATATTTAGGTTAGTTGACACATTAGTTATTCATTTATTTCATGTCACCAACAGTTATGTCTATTCTCTGATGTCATGTCATTGTCATTCCATTCTGTAGTGTAATATTTTGTTTATTATATATATTAATTATACATATTATTCTGAGTTATGTAGTGTTTGGTAGTGTTACGCGACATAGCAATTACTGGTATCCCATTGTTATAGTATAGTCAGTACTAGTTAGTTGAATTATGGGTTTTAATATTAGACTTTACTTTTAAACATTTAATTTTGGAGGGGTTCCTTATACTTTAGGTCAACTTATTTCAATTTATTGTATGTTAGTTTAGTTCATTCCACTTAATTTTAATTTTAATTCCATTTATTTCCCTTTATTTTATGCTAGGTCCATTTATTTCAATTTATTCTATGTTAAGTTCCATTTATTTTATATTATTTAAGTTCAATTTATTTGATTATTCTTTATTTCCATTTATTTGAGTTTCTTTTTGGTTCAATTTATTTTAGTTAGGTTCAATTACCTTTATTATAATTTAATTTAATTTCGGTTTGGGTATAATTTCATTAATTGGCAGATATAATTGATTCGTTTGTATATAAAGGTTGAAATTTATACAGTTGAGTATTACTATTCATTTATTTTTGTGCGCTGTACTGCATCAGCTTACTGGTTTACCTGGCATCGTGGTAGGTACCTCAGTTCTTTGGCCGCAATCTGTTATAAGTTAAGTGCACATGGTAAATGTTAGTTTTCTCATAATCACTTTAGGGCATAGCATTCTTTAATGATTATTGCGATTTTACATCAAGGAACATGGTTGAGTTTTTACCTGGGGTGGTTTTTGGTACACCCTCATCGATTTTGATTTTTGGTTTGGCCTCCGCCTATTATAGTGTGCATTTGCTTCGATTTCTGTCCCTCTACTTCCCCAGTGTGGGCAGATGCGGTACTGTCTATTCCAGTTGTGGACGCCACCTACACGACGGATGACTGAGTGCACGAAATCCAGATAAGTCACCAGATTCGATGTCGGGTCCAACCAGTTTGATTTCAGCATTATCCTTGTCCATGCGTTGTCATGTCGTAATCCGGCTGGGTAGTCCAGGGACAGCCGGTAAATCACGAATAGGGCGGCGTGGGCACATCCTCCGGGTAGCCTATCGTCATTACATAATGATGTTATTATTTAGTTTTTTTTTTTTTTTGTGTATCTCAGTTGTTTATGTTAAATTGTATTCATGATGGGCTTACGGATTCGTCCATTTGCAGCGCAAATAAGTCCTGCTTGCCATTGCTGCCGGATGTAGCCGCTGGATGATTCGAGGGAGATGCCTTCTCATCCCTGCATATTCGCAGTGGGTTTTTAGTCTTCCTCTTTCCGTTAAATGATCATCAAAGTAATATGCTGTTGCTCCCACAAAGCAGAGCAGTCCCAGATGAGGTCTCTGATTTTTCAGGTTACTCTCTCGGGTTCCATTTTTTGTGCATACCCAGGTATACTTAATAGGGATGCATGAAATGTCATGTCTGCTGATCTCCTTTCGTAATTCCTCCTCTTCATCCACATCCGGATGGTCCAGCTTTGTCCTTTTTCCGGGTCTCCGTTCGATACTGAATGTTCCGGGTACCACAAAGAACAAACGGGTGCCGTCCCTGCGTTGGTATTCCATACCGTTCTCCCCCACGGCGTTATATCCCATTTTGTACAAGTACGTACACATCTGGTGGTGGTATAATCCTCTCACCTGGGACATGGCCTTCATGGTCTTGTACGCTCTGGTAAATTTCAACAGCGTCATTTATTTATCTGCCTATGGTATTATGTCCTTATTACTTTATCTTCTTTATTTTATTTTATTTTCGGGGTATACTTACGTCAATTCGGTCATGGAGGGCATGTTTGACAGGTCAGGCATCAGGTCTTTTCGCCTAGTAAAATCAATGGTTGGAAGTTATATTTTAGTTATGTTATATTTTATTTCGTATTAATAATGTCTATTTAATTATCTTTTGGTCTACCTACCTTTTTCCGAACGGTTTGGTGAGCACATTTACTGAGTTCCAGTGACTCACATTTTTTGTGCACGAAATCATCATCATGTTTTTTTAGGTAACTAACAACATGTAACAACGACGGCCTCAGCTCCTGTATTTCTCGCAGCAAGCCTTTTTAGTTTGTTCACGTTTGGAACTACTCTATCTAGTGACCACTCTCCCCACTACTCCACAATACACCTGTGCTGTTAACAATTGGCAGGAATGATGATTACAGGTAAATCTCAACCGGTTTGATTGCAGCTGACGGCTCAACAGGTTTCTAGTACACTACTTTGCTACGCTCTACCTCTATCTAATTAGCATGTGCATGTGTCGTTCATCTACCCCCACTCTCCAGCAGGAGCTGGAGCTTTTTGAGTGTTGGTGTGTTAGGATATAGTATAATATCATGTTTTGTTTATGGATGTGTATTGTAATTGTGAACATTATGCACACTGATGCATTTGGTGTGTGATGATGATGAGTGCATCATCATCCAGCTGTTGATTGCATCAGTTTCAGTTGGCCAGGGCAATGCACTGCGTTGACCCAGTGTCCCGTTATGTTGACATAACGGCAGCGTGGGAACGACCGATGACCGGTCGAGTAGCACTCAGAACGTGGCGTGATAATATTAAGGTTCAGTGACATTATCTTGTAGGTAGATTTAATAGTATATAAGAAACCCTAAATAAATCGGACCCTACACTCGGTCCCGGGGAAACAGACTAGTAACGTTGTGTTGTGCTCTTCTCATTTATTTACCAAACATCATTGTCATCATATTTATTCATCACAACTCACACGGAATAGTCCTAACAATAGGGTCAGCGATTCAATTTTTATCGAATGTATGCAAAATCCATTTGTAAACAAAGAAAACTAAGTCTATAAACACAGCTTTTCTTTTCATATCACTTTCATTTCTATCTCTACTTTTTTTGTGGTAGATAATGCTGTTCAAAAGAGTCTGTAGTCACTTGCATCCTGATAATAGTACTTCTGCCGAACTGAAAGTACCCTGAGCAATAGACTTTCAACTGCTGCCGATATTCGCTCCTTATTGTGGTTTCACGCAAAACACGCTCAGACTTCAGATCTGGGTATCATCTATCTCATTTGGAAAAGAATGTGACAATGATAAGTACCACCTCGTAACGTAATACATTTTTTGGCCACCGCCACCCTATACTAACTCAGCATGTAGAAAATATAAGTTGTGTTCAATCTTATGAATGTAAACTAAAAACCGAATTTTCTCCGAAAATAGGAAATACAATCATCCAATCCTAAGCACTGCTACACTGCTATGAATGTATAACGTAACGATGCAATCGGATCGTCTTCAGTATGTAGTTCAGTTCAGTTCCATTGTATCCTTCCTTCCTACTTATTCCTTCTTCCTACCCTAAGCAAATCTATTATATTATCTCTAGTTGTGTAGGAGCTCAAACGTATTTATCCATCTTGTTTGTTTTTTCCAATTTTTTTCATGCTACACAAGTCCATTTAACGACTAACTTCCTCGAGTGTGTAACATGCATGTGATCGAGGCAATGATGGCAATAACACCGACACCCCGGTGTATACCATGTGTGTATCTCTTTCCTGGTTGGAAGTCTATATTTGGCAGTATCAATCAATCAGACACAATCTCCCACCATTACTCCCGATGAATTGGCACAAGCACTTACAGAATGCATTAAACTTTTCTCCTTCGTTTTTACGTATTGAGGCATGATGAAGATAGCAATGAAAGCTGCTGGATATATTTCACACATAACATACAAAATAGCCCTTCGCTCTTCTTTCTCCTTGCATTTATTGTGTCCTACACCATTCATTCTGGTATAGCACATGTTAAACATCCGGGTGGCAGTGAAAAAGAAGGAAGCGATCCGCTGTTTTTTTTTCACGCTAGCTTGAGAAAAGTACAGACACATAGCACAAGCACACACACACACAAACACACGATGAGTCTTCTTTCCCAGCAGTCAGCATGAAATATATGGGAAGAGACGATGCCTTAACGCCACCATTTCTTCTTGTTTAACTTGCTTGTTTTCTTATTTGTTAACCCTTTGACAGCTCTAACTCGATAAAACTAAACTTGTGCCATTCGTGTCTCATTCTGGTTGATCAGTATCCGCTATTGTGTAACTTGAACAGTACATGGTAAAAACAAACTGTCTATAATGTTCTTCTTCTCTCGGAGCTGTTGGGTTTGTGTTGCTAGCTACTCGTTCTTTTTCAATTTGTATTTTAAGGTCCTGTTCCAGTGGTTACAAAACAATTGCGAAGATTTCGGTAGTCAACAACATACCATTTTTTTTGCCGAGCTTTATAAATTATTAGTTTGTGCCCAAAATACTTAAGTATTAATCATACTGATTATGCAAATAAAACTCAGTGTCTCATGATGCCCCAAAGAACTGTGAATTTGGTTTTTATACTTCAGTTGATACACTCACTACAAATACTAGTAATTTCATTAACATATATAACAAACTTTGAAAATAAGCAATTTACCAAACCACATAAAAATCACGGAACTGATCTTATATCCTATTTCCTCAACATTTCCTCGAACTGCATACATTACATTCTGCATGATTTGAGGAAGAGGACGAAAAGTTTCAAATAATATCATGATTGTAGCGTTTTATGCTATGGTACATCATATTTCCTAACTCGGAGGGTCGATATTCACTACGGATATTGCATCACATTTTCTATGAGTTACAAACTTGCATAATATTTCATTTCCTTCCATGAATGTGGTGCATAACAGAGGAAATATATTATTAAGTGCAAAACTACAAACATTGCATTTGGTATTAAGTTTTATCACATCGCCCTTGGCATTTCGTACATATGAGAATTTGTCTTAAAACATTTTCTCTCTGGATTTCTTTCCTGTCACTCCTATTGGCGAAAATGACATTCCAAGTAATAGCCATTTAGAATTTGTCTCAAGCTGTCAAAAGAGGTTTTAACTGAGGATGAGTGGCTGAGTGGTCTGCAAAAGAAGGACTTAAGTTGAAGTTGAGAATGCTCAACGATAACATTTTAAGTACGCTCAATGGTGTAGTAGTAGTATTAAAGGGATTCTAAACGGTGTGACATTGCGCATCAAAAATGAAATTACTTTCAAATATCAAATTGCAATCATCTGTTGACGCCAACTGATGCTCTTCTGCAATGAAATACGTTGCAGAAAGCTCCCAGAATTTTTATATACACTCTTGTTTACTTTCATTAATTAGTCGCATAAGCATGCTCATTCATGTTGTTTAATACAACGAGCATTCTCCATTCCAGTGTTATTTAACCGTTAAGTAAGTAAGCACATCCTGTAATTCATTTTCTTTTCCAACACATCTCGGATCAAACCCCAAAAAAATGGGAAAGAGTTTGTATATCTCTCTTGATAAATGCTTTGCCCCTAGTTTACCTCTTCCGACCTGTAATTTACGCATAACCCCTAGTGGGAAACAGCAAATTACGTTATGCAAATCGTTTGCAGAGTGCGATGAGAGTAATGGCCAAGCCATTTGGGAAATGTAGTGTATTATCACACCGAAGGAAAAAAATAATTTCGCCCTGTTGCTGCTTCTCCTCAGTTTGGCTTGCGTTAAGGGTGTCAGGGGCAGAACATTGGAACAAGAAGCTAAGGTTACAACACGGTGCGATGTAAGTAAGCGAGTGAGCATACTTCGGAGAAGGGAAGGAGCATAGGCAAAACTATATATATACGTGTGTGTGGTGTGTGCTCGTAATTCATCTGATCCATTTTGTTCTCTCCTGTTTTGTGTTTCACGAGAGTCCAACTCCAACTATATGGTACACGGGAAGTGTTAGCACTGGTATCAATTTTCCCATTTCCTTTCTTCAACATCATATTATTGCATTCTATGTTTTCTCTAAGGAGATCAAAAGCGGCTGGGATTTGAGATTTTCAAGAGTGCTTTTGCTTTGCTCTCGTCTCAGAGATTCGTGCAAGCAATTTCTGGTTGAGTTTCATTTCACAATTGCCATTATTCTGTGTTGATTCAAATTGTACGTGTGTGCTTTCCTCTACTTGAGCCAATGTTGGTACTTATTTGAACTATTTGTGTGCAAATAAGGAATACTACGAATAAATGTATGCTTCATATACTTCACTTTGATAAATATGTATAGTAAGTCCCAATCCTTCTTTGGAAAATATAAGCTATACCTACATGTATGTATGTACTTATATGTAAATCAACTTACCAAGCCCCAAACAATTTTAAATTCGATATCAAACCGAGTGATCAAACGCCATGCATGTGGAGTTACTTTCTATCTTCGTATGGTTTATTTGGTTAGATTTCAAAATTGGTTACCATTTGATCTGAGATGACAGGACCAAATGATTGGTTCCCCAAAATGAGGAGACCAAATGATTGGTCCTTTCAAATATCCCGGCAAGTATATGTATATCTTTACAAAGGAAGCGTCGGCTTCCATTTCACGCCTACGCCAATACCCCGGTTGTAGCCACGTTATAGCCCACGAGACGAAGGAAACGTTGGTTTCAGTTCGTTGAAGTTGGATGAAAAACTCTAGTTATTAAGCGATTAAAGTCACGCATCAAAACGGGTAATGCAGGAATGAAGGATCTTTTCAATTCAGCCTTTCTCCAGATATATGCAAGCACTGAGCAGTGATGCGAAAGCCTGACAGGTTTTTGCTATCACATTACATACCACATGAGAAACTACACTGACCTTGGTTTGGTTTCACCTTCGCCTCCCTTTCCCATTTGCAAATAATACACTCGAAATCTGAGGGAAACGTTCGTCTACTGAGTCAGTGAGATCTCTTTTTTTATCATATTTATTTACCTAGAAAGTGTCTGAAGTCTCTACAAAGTATAAAATTGGAGTGAGTTTCAAGGTTCCGTCAGGCTGGGAATCCTTGAATTATAAATATAGAACATCGGTACACACTTCACTTTCTTATTGGAGTCAAAATTCTTGGATAACAGAGTGGAATGACTATTTACTAATGTGCTTCAACGCTTCAGTTGGCACATCAGACCGTAATCGACAATGAGAACTCTTTAAATAAAAATGCTTATGCTTTTTTTAGTGATTTCAACGGGAGAGGGGCTAATGGCTAATTGCGAATTCTCAAAATGTTACACGAATCATGTAGTTTTATTACCCACACCTTCCTTGCAATTTAAAGTTTGTAGTTATTAAATTACTAATTAATATTGAGATGGAGGATCTCGATAACAAACAATAAATGTACATTTCGCAATTTAATATGGTGGTTGCATTCAGAAAAGAGTTTTTAACACACTCATTTAGTATTTGTGATACAGATTGTGAAAAGATAAAAGTAATTATATAGCCAAGAATACAGAACACTGACAGCGAAGCATCTTATACAATTTCATTGATTTTCAGTTTTCACTTCGTTTCTGTTTGCAATTTAATCGCAGAAAATAATTAGTTTTAGTAAATGAATATATGTATATGTCTACATTATGGCATCAGCATCAATACTAGAGCACGCAGAATATTTTCGTTCCCCTTTTCATTTCCCATCAAAACACAGTTGAAATCATTTCTGACTCCTCCTTTGAAACTGGATGCTGGTCTGGTTTAGTTTACATACTTAAAACCGCTCCCTTTACTTGCATCAGTTAGTTTCGGAATATAAATCTTAGTTTTTCATGTTTTCAAGAGATAAACACACGAGATATTCATGTACATTAGGAAACTGTCATGAAATTGATTACTCCATTTCTTTTGTAAGTTATCATTAACATTAAAAGGAAACTATACATTATGTATACATATATACATGCTATGTACCTATCTCATTTTGAAGCGTGTTATCTTCATGCTGTACGACTTAACGCTCTGGCTTTGTGTAGATTGAATTACGTAAGGCATGGAAGCGGAAAACGGAATTTGGTGATAAACGTAAATACATATGGATGAACTAGAGAGTAGGAAGCGACATTTTCTCAACCAAGCACTGACAACGCTTTTGTTAATCAATTCTTATTCATCTCCCTCCCTCAAATATTCAAAGAAGGATGTGATATATGAGTGTATATTGTGTACGGATAGATTCCAACTTTATAAGTTTGAGATTTGAAAGAAAAAAGTTTTATAGTTTTTTTTTTTTTTTTTTTTGTAAACTATAAACCTTCCTACTTTAGCTTATGTTTATAGGACAAAACATTTTGGATTTGAGATGCTAAGACAATAACCCTGTCACACGAGTCCATGTCTAAAACCAAAACCTGACTTTTAGTCGAGGCTCTGAGCTCTCCAACCTGTTTCAGTTCAGTTGCAAATCAATTAATATTTGCTTACCATTTTACGTCTCATGCCAATGGAAAGTAATTAAATTGGTGAACGATATATTTTTAATAAATCATTTTTCTCCTCCTCAGATTAACGATGTAAATGGCTTTGTTTATTTTCATCAATCTCTTAAACTGATATAAAATGCTCTCATATGATACGAATTTTCTAATATGGAACGTATAATCGGTATAATATGTTGTTTGAATGGAGCAACAGCAACAGACCATCATTTGGCACTTGGTTGTTACCTCCAAATTGATTAAGTTTCGTGTTTACACCCACTTTATCAATTTATACTCAAAGAATCAAAATTAAATGGAACAAAATGATGAACGAAGTCATTTGATTGTAATCGTTCTTCCAAACAGGTTCAAGCTGTTGCGATGCTCATTACAACAAAGCAGATCCTTCCTCTTCTTTTACAGCTTTAGAATTTTTTTTTTGGTACGGCCCAACACTCCCATAGAATGTCATAGATTACATGCACTTTAATATACTTTTTCTACCTAACGCTTGTGTTATTTGTGAGCTTTTGTGACAAGCCATGCATTGCGACCGCTTTTTCCGATTTGTTCTCCTAAACGAACATCACACATATGGTACACACACACAGAAGTACTCACCATACTACAAACAACAGAACAAAAACGAGAACATAGCCGCGCAATGCAATCATGTTATCTGATCGCAATAATTTCTCCGTTGCCAGCAGACTACTTTTGGCTACATAAATTTGTCCATGTCCCTAATCTAGATTAGATTATGCGCCTTGTCTTGGTGTTAGGTAGCATGTTTGTTACAAGTTGTTTACTATTGTCGGGAATTGAGTTACAAGCTGACTGCGTAATCACAATGTGTTTTCTGTCCGTCCAAAGCTTTTCCATGAAAGAGGTTGGGATGAACATTTTCTCATTTCAAATTGACAACACGTTCTAAGAAGTACAAAATTTATAGATTAATACCTTTGTTCAAACATACATTCATGATCAAATGTAGCAGTTGCTTTTAATATGAAAATTGAAACGCAAGTTCTTTCGGTAACCTAACGCTACATTCGTACATCTAGTTTTTTCTCAAATTTATTATCCATCCCAACCTAACACTTGCCATTCACATCAGGACAAATTGAAACCAAGTTTTTTTTGCTCACGCGTCTTTTCCTAGCTCAGCTAAATCCTGATGAATACAATTTGTACATGTGCGTTATAAAGTTGCTCTCTTCTGATGCAAGTTGTATTTTTATGGACTTTGTTAAATAAATTAATGATAGGTCATGTGTCATGCTGGAGGAGTGGATTTTGTAAAACTATTTTCATATTCTCTATAGCACTACTGTATGTAATGTACTGATTAATCGTAAGTCTTTTTATGGGTTGTGCAATATTTTCCAATCATTTAATGACATCCCGATAGCTTCAGAGTCTGAAGCACAGACTTTTTTTATTTCAATTTTTCTTTAGCATTACATTATTGTCGTACAATTGTACAACATACATACTAGTCGTCATTTCTCCGCTTCTGGATCTTTTTCTTTTAATGTTTTCCAAATGAAAACCACCGTTAATTTCCATAAAAGGAAATTGTAATTCGATATTATATGCAACTCAATCAAGTAGCGGAAATCTAATGTGTAATCCGTTACAAGGAAGGGTTTGACTAGCATAAATTTTTGGTTTGAAACAAATACATTCAAGAGTTTTTTTTTGTTTTCGGGAAAACCACTAAAACAATAGGAACGAGTCTAATCTAAACCCCGGAAGTCATGTCACTGTAAACTTGCAACGTGTGCATATAATATACATAACATATATGTAATACATATTTACAAGTTTCATCGGATTTGTTGTGGCTGATGTATCTACTCATCGCACATCACCAAAATCCGAAGAAAATAATTCCTTTTTGGTTGAAACCAGAAATGAGATTTGGCTAGAGAATTGCAGTGTTGATCTTAGAGAATGGAGCATGGCAAAATAGTTTGTAGTGATGTGATATGTGGTATGGTATATGGTACTCACTTACTATTGCCTTTTGCATCTCCCTTCCATTTCTTCGTAAGGCAGTAACGGCAAAAAGAGAATAAAAGGGGACTTTTTTTGGCTCAGCATTTTGGAAATTCTACTTAAAACACTGCCAAGGGAGATAACAAGAAAGCATTTCAGGGTTACTTACAACCATATGAAATGTACGCTACCCCTCCTCTCTCCTCTCAAGCAACAGAACTGAAGACACCAGAGATTAGTGAGTACACATTACTTGTGGTAGCTGAAACTACGCAGAATAATATTACCACGGCTCAGCTTTTCTTTTTACAACGAATTCTCTCTCTCTCCAACAATATCTCAGCGAAACAAAAGGAAAACGATACACGCGTTATATAAATGTGAACAGAGGAGACTAGTTTTACCTTTGTATCCAATATGGGATCTTGAAAACTGAGCTGAAAGTAAAACCCAATCCTCCTTGTTCCTACTTAAGTTTAGGGTTTTTGAAAGTTACCTAGAATTGTAGCAGGATTCTCACAAAATACCCGAATGAAATGAACGTAAGTTTTCGTCTACTTTTTCTTCTCAGTATATATAGTGGGACACAGTTGTCGTCAAGTTGACAGAAGCATGGTGGCTGTAAAGAGGGTTATTTCGATTGCCCATCTAATGTTCCATGCCCACAGAACTGAATCGTAGTATATTTTCGTCAGCCTGTGGCAAGGAGATTGACGAGTGCTCAAAGACTGAAGGATAGAGTATAAGGATGAGAATCCTCTGATGAGATGGGATGGGGTATTTTCTTGAGACTCCAATAGACAAGAGTAAGACAGAAAAGCAATCAACGAATTCCTCCATTCTTGTCTGCCACTGCCAAATATGGTAGCCCGGCTCTGGTGGATGAGAAAGGATGATATTGGAGGAAAGTCAATAAATACAGATCTGAAAGCGTGGTTCTACTACCCTCTCTGTTATAAGAATATATATTGAAGCTAATAAATGATAAGCTAAACTGTTTACAGTGAATCCCTTTCTTGGAAGGACAGTAGGATATTGGGTCGACCTATTATTATAAAAATAAGTAGGCGCCCTCGTATGCACAAGGCACAAGATGAAAAAATTCTTGCTTCGTAGAACACAACTTTATGTATTTGCCCAGATTGCATAATAGATTGGTATGCGTAATTTATTTTCACTTTTTCTATTTATAGCCTGAAAGCTTTTGTCTGGGATTTTTTACATTTTTAAACACCCTAATTAAGTTATTCCAATTTGTTTCAACCCTTCACTCCCATACAACTACTGTTTTTGAATGATGAAAAGGGTAAGGGTTAGAGTAGTAATTTGATCCGGAACGTCTAGAACTTTTAAATCAATTCCAAATGAATTATTATGGCTAAAAGAAAAATGTATTCATTTCTAATACTAGGAAAAATTAAAAATAACGTCAACTTCTAAACTGTGTAAGCTGTTTCACTTGCTTATATTTTTACTAAATTTTATACTTGCAAGTAATACGAATATTATTGTGAACATTGTATTTCCGTAAGGCGCAACAAAAACGCTGGAGGTGTAACTAGTTGGTTCGTTTCTCCCTTCACAAGCTCCATGGAAAGCCACAGGACTCCTGCTATGAGCAGATACACACGTGGTGAGTACAAACTATGACGTTTTAATGACCAGCTTGACAGTACAATGGCCAATTCATCAACGTTGTCGTTGTGCTAAGAAGAATTTCACCAGTTACTATACTGTACGTACGTATATAAAACATGAAGTTATTCTTCTCCTTTCTTCGTATTTTATGGACTCAACGGTGAGCCGTGTTAGTTTCATTTTTATACTTTTTCCTCCAGGGTTGGCTTTCACTACACACCCAACCATCGCAAACTAGTTAGTTCCTTAAAGCAATCATTTACTTTCACCTAATCTTACAACCTACTTAATAGTCAACAGGATGAGAAGAAAAGGCGAAGAAACGCGAGAAACGGATTGTGATTTTGATTGATGAGCCTTAATATTAACTTAGGCTTACGTTCTGGTCATGAAAACAAAACCGAAATATACATTTATCAACTCAGATCCCACAAAACGTCCGACAGCTTGAAATTATCTGCTTAGGAAATACAACATCTCCAAATATTATGCTAAAGTCAAGTCAGTCGGCAAGTAATGTGTGCCTACGTCATACGTGTATGATGTACATTAAACTTGCATGCTTTCACCTAGAGCTACACATGAATGGTTTTAAATACAGTATAATTAAGTGTATGCATTTTTACAGTAGATTATCAAAATTTTAAGTGCATACATTATTTTAGTGCAAATATACGCATGACTTTCTAAACAAATGGAATGTTAAGCTAATTAGTAAAACTTTCTCCTGGGTTGTTGCAATCAAATCAATAGACCACATTGAAAAGGGGATTGGATTGAAATTGTTGCGACAAAATTGACCGACAGCTAGATGGAATTTCAGTACAAGTTGTAGTTTATAGCATCTCTACAGTTGTTAAATAGGGAAATAAGGTGCACCGCAGTATGACAATGAATTCATCGTTTTTCTCGCTTTCTTTGGGAGAAAACAACCCCACCAGGCATCTGCATCAGGCAGTTGACTACCACCACTACTCTAACTACCTCCCAATGACGCTGATGCTCAGTGCTGTAAGCATAATCATTGCATGGACGGAAGGAAACTAACTACAGGAAAAGATGCAGCCTTGGCATTTCACTGTTTTTTGGGCATCTAACTACTATTATTTCTCCCTGTATCAAATTCGTTAGACACTTGTGGTTCCGTGGTTAAGGTGGCCTTCTCAGTTTTAGCCCGTTAATTTCGAAACCCAGCTATCATACATCACACCGCCACAATATACACAAATAAACAAGTACATGCATACACATATACATACAAGAGAGGGCTACTAACTACAACGGAGGAGGAAAAGTCGGCATGATTCTTCTATTGTATGTAGGATCTAATCTAATGTTAATATTATGTTCTTATCTAACTTATTATATTGTAGTTTAGCCTCCTCTACCACTTAAAGAGCAGGATTCATATTTACACAGCAAGGCGAAATG
Source organism: Orchesella flavescens (assembly GCA_964034955.1). Classification (NCBI taxonomy): domain Eukaryota; kingdom Metazoa; phylum Arthropoda; class Collembola; order Entomobryomorpha; family Orchesellidae; genus Orchesella; species Orchesella flavescens. The sequence goes on along the minus strand of OZ035957.1, from coordinate 20,829,437 downwards.
CTGTGGCACTTTTGGTAACATTAAAATACAAGAGGGCGGACAATATATGGGCAAAGTGAAATGGAGTGGTTATAGTTCAAGAGAACCCCCAAAAGGAGCTCGTGTGTGTGTGTTGTGTGCTTGTATGAACTTTTACCATAATATGCATATGTAGTAGCAAGCTCATATTATACATATGTATAACATTTTCCTTCTCATTTTATCTCTGAACAGCAGTAATACATAGTTGGCTTTTGTTTATCCCTTTCGGTCTCCTCTTCACTTTAGTAATGTATTATCATCTGAATTGAGAGCAGAATGGTTGAAATACCCTCAGCTCAGCAAAAGTTAAATGAATGCAGCTCCAGCTCGACTCAACACTACGACAAAATGAGGAGACACAGAGCCTTTAACTTTCCACTTATATTCTTCTAAACATGTAACATTAATTTCTATTAACCCCAGCTATAAAGACGCATCCTTGATAAGCACTCTTATGTTGTGTGGAGTTGGAGTCTCAAACGCGACGTTGTGAATGAGACTTGCTGCTGTGATGGTTTCAACTTCTCTCGTCTGAGGCAAATACCAAGTTATCTATTAACACTTTCATTTCCTCAACACTACACTATCATCATCATTTTAACTTTGCATAAGTAGAGTCTTTGCCAAACCCTTTAAAAATGGTGAAAAGCTTCTTATTGTTGGCCCACACACACACACACTCACACATGTATACTCACACATAACACATACAAATTAATAGGAGTGCAGATGCAATGAACAGAATGAAGAATCGGCTAACAAGAAATCATAATAGTTGTTAGTTTGCGAGTAATAATAAGTACTAACAATATCTAATATGTATGCATTCAAACGTACGCGTGCGAGACTCCCATTCATTATTTTAGATATAATAGCCTCTTGATGTCAGAGCTGTACCACTTTCGCCTAAGTAAAAGAAAGTGGGGGGAATTAAGAGTTGCTGTTGCCGTTGCCAGCAACCTTATAAAGTACTTGGTAGTAGAAGTAAGTATACTTACATCCATGGCCAATGCGGTGGCGGCGGCAGTGGCAGTGAAAGCACTAGTGTTTTCCTCATTTCTCTCTGAACTTCCTCTCGTATTTTTTACATTTATATTTCGAGATGTGTACCATGTAAATTATGGGATATTTGCGGAATACTGAAATCATAGTTGTATACATATTTATTGAGTTATGCTCGTAAGAGAAATTTTAAGAGCGTCGGCCACAGCTATGTATATATAGGAAGCAAACATGCATGCATTTGCTGTATGATATGCGACGCTGACGATGATGATGATGATGATGATGAGTGTTTTGTAGAAAAGGACAATGAAAGTGTTGAACTAGCACACAGTTGCTGTGTTGTGTTGATGTTGTTGTTGCTCCATTCCACATTTGGAAGGTTATAATTCACGATTGTTTTATATATTTTAAAAACACATCTCAGAAAATATTAGAGGCTCTTTGCTCCAGTGCACTTGCGGAACATCATGGTGGAGCACCAGTGTGTCACTAAATTTGCACTCTTAGCCCTTTCCTCTCAGCATGGTATGGTGTGAGTGGTGGTATTGTAGTACTGGTTGGTATACTCACAAATATATGTGGAGGAAGGGAATTTATGACAGATTTTATAGTCTCTTAGTTGTACAGTATACAACTTGCATTTTACCGTACGTACGTACATTACTTTCACTACACATAATACTTATGAAACTATTCCCCTCCTCAGACGGCTAACTTTCCCTGTATTTAAGTTAAAAGTTACATTTTTCTACCTTTTGTATGAATACATTAATGTGTAATAAGATGATGATGTAATAGTCAGTCTCCTCCTTCAAGCTTTTGTGTATCTCATGGCATGGGCTACTGACACTGCTGTTTATAGCCCACGTAGTAAATTTCAACGTCTTACGGAATTCCCCTCCAATTTGTCAGACGTGTTGTTTCATATTATGCGATTTCCATACAAATTTTTTTACTCAAGGAGAAACTACATAAAACATAATACACTGAATGTGTGCTGCTGCTCTCTGATATTGCATTGCCAACAGCTTTTCTATCCATGGGGGTTTTCCGAGTTCAATGTATTCTTTGGCTCTTTCTCTTGATAAGAAAGGAACAACCACGTGACTAAAGCGTGGATCGATGTAAAATACATACAGAGCTTCAGATGATATCAATCGTTCATACTTAATGATTCAATGTGAATAATATAAGTTAATTTACTTTCTTCATAAGTTGACGTTGACGTTCTGAAACTCTGAAGTGAGATTAAAATTGAACCACTACTATAATATAGTTTCCCTTTCATATGTGTATTTGTGGTAGTAGGCTAGGAAAAATATAAATGCATGCAAAAAAAAGAAAGCGTTCGTGCACTAATTTCTGATATTATAAGCAATGACATGGTTTTAGGGTGCGTGCCTGACTATTTCATGTAACGTTGCTTTACATTTATGCACATGCTATAAAATTTACAAAAACTACATTTATATCCGCCATAAATATTACACATTTTCTCACTCGAGGTCAAATTCCTTCCTTCTTCTTCCTATTTGTACGTTTCACTTTCTTATAAAATATAGTATGTAATGTAAGGCTTTATATGTATGTATGCAATGCAGCAAATAGGAACACGAAGGTAGGTTATGTAATAATGACTAATGAGAAATCAACCTATGAAATATCCTATTAGTTACGCTTGACTTTGTCCCAAATTAATGGCAATATAAATAGGATTTTGATGCAAGTGTAAGAAAAAAATTGTTTCAGAGAGGAAGCCATGCAAATTCATCGTATTTCCTCAGTAGTTATGATTTAGTAATTTAAGTGCTTCGTAAATAACCTTTTTGGTTGGATATATGAAAGTTTGAAAGCAGCAGCAGCAGCAGTAGTATTTAATGCTTTGTTCGTGTCCTAAATTTTGATTCAAGTATAGCAAATTATTCCTTTTATTCTTCACCGCGAAAGGTATCAACAACCAACTCCCGCATTCAAATAGCTCATACTATAAAATCCTATACAATTATTGTTCAATGCATTGCAGAGATTCCTTTACAAAAAAGGAGCAGAATATTATTTTAGCAAGTACAAGCAGAACCTTTTATACTTTAGCCACGGCCGTAACAAAAAGGGTAAGATTCAAATCATCAAAAAATTTCTGCTGACAATGATTTTACGGCAGCCCAGATTAAAATAATTCATTCAGTTTGAATTAAGATGTAGGCTAAATTTCATCTCCCTCTCCTTGTTCCTTCCACTACAATTCGTAAGTATAAAGTGGATATTTTTATGTAAGTTTTAAAAGAAATAAGCAGAACAACCATTACAAGTTCCTGGTGTACTTAACAAAGTTGTGAATGAGCATATATTTTGCAATAATTCTTCTTCCAGCCAGACACACAAAGAAAAATCTTCACATGCATCTCAGACTATTAAGGCTATAGCCCGTTAAAATGTGTACAAAAGGTTTTTCCTCGAGAACGAAACACTCCAATCCGAACTTCATTGCAAAACTGTACCAAAAAATATCAGATACAGTATATGAGCCACAACTGATTCTCCTTCTTTTTTTGCCTTTTCTTTTCGCTCTATATGATGCAAAATATGATGAGCATGCGTTGCCACTGCTGCTGCTGCTGTTAGAATTTACTTGAGAAAGTGGCTTGTTCTTGTTGGGCCTACATATACAACAAAACTTACTCTTTATATATGACTGCTGCTACTTTTCCCTTTTTTCGCCGATTTGATAAAAAGTGGAGGAGTTCTTTGCACTGCTACTCTAAAGCCTACTTTTAGAATGAGTAAAAGGACTGGGTAGTTTGAGTGATACGAGTTGTAGTACCAACATAAGAGCTGATACTAGTCGTATAGTGTAGGGTACCTTACTCGAGAAAGTGAAAGAGCCAGAGAGCCTCCACCACTACCGTTAAATGTATATATATATGTCTTTTTCTATGTGTGTATTTTACTTGCATAAAATGTACCAAAAAGGAAAGTAGGTAACTTCAACAAGACTACCCACATATATATATTTATATTGTACATACGTATATTTGCAAGCTCACTTGGTTTGGTTTGGTTGGTAACCTTACTTGAGCTGCATCACATCACCATCATCATCTTCATCATCACAACCCAGTACCAGTTCTCTTAGCAAAAACAGCATATATATATATATTTACATTCTTGTTCCAGTAGCAAAAAGAGATCTATCTATGTACAACAGTGAAAAAGGGAAGAAGCATATTACCCGATCCAAAAGCTACTCTTGTGAAGATACATTTTTTTTGTGAGAGAAGACGAGAGAGCAACATTGGAGAAGGGCGGTTGCAAAAGCAAGCTGAGAAATGTAAGCCAGCTTGGCCTGGCCTCGTACGAGTCTCCTCTCTTCTTCGACTTCTTTTTGCTGCTACTACTAGAAAAGCATATCCCTTTCTCATCATCATCATCGTATATTTTGCTCTCTCTTGAATGTGAGAGTAGGCATATACTCATGCTAGTTGAAGCCGGAGGGCCAATATATACAATGCTGTAGCATTCATTCTCCTCGTTCAGCTTACTGCTATTGCTATTGCTCTGCTTCTGCTCTCTTCCATACTTTGTGTGTAGAATTTCATTCTCGTTTTACTCCAGCTGCCTTTCTCTTCTCCACTGTGCTCTCATTCTCTCAAGCTTTTTTGGAGGAACCAGTGAACTTGCTCTGATCGTGGTAAAGTGTGTGTGTGTGTTGTGTATACGTTCCATGACTTGAGTTAGGAGTATTATTCCCATAACCCCGCTTAGTTTCTTCTGTCAGTCTGATTTCAGATTTGGAGAGGTGACATACTACACGTTGTGTATGAAGATGAAACAGTTTCAGTCACGTTAAATGGACTTTCTCTTGATTTCCTCTTCAATAAATGTCATAATTCCCATTTACACTCGGCTTGTGATGATTTTCTCACCATTGCACATGGTGTCATGTTCAAGTAACAAGAAGGAAAAGACGAACATTTGAAGAAAAAATATAGTGAGGATCACGGCTCCACTCAAAGTTGTCAACTTGCAAGTTCTCCGTTTTTTTTGCCGTTAAAAGGGGGCCGACAACTGACTTTCACTTTTGTAAAGTTTGTTTCTCTTCCTTTTCGTTATTTGTGGTGAAGATTCATCGAAATTCTTGAGAAAAAAAATTAAGAGGGTTCAATTACAGTGAGAGCGTAATCTAGAAACTTGAACTAATTGATAACGCTACACCAAAACACTCTTGTTTCTCCGAACCGAAAGTATATAGACTAAATAAATATCTTGGTGGTGTTTAATGCACGGTACGATACTCAAGTTTTGTTGTGTTTTGTGATCAGTCTAGCTTGTCTACACACAACTGGCTCGAGTTGAGTTCTACTTTTACTTCATCCAAGATAATTCAAACACTTTGGTAATTAGCTCAAAAGAAGTGGTTCAAGTGGGTATCTCTAGAATCTTTCTATAAAATTATCTTCTTCTAGTAGCCAGGGCCCAACATAACTAGTTTCCGTTGGGTTGCTTTGCTGTGAGCACTTGAAACTCAAGAGGATTCAAACCGATTCTTTGATCTATCACATTGAACTCAACTTGTTTACCTCTTAGAAAATCACTGCAACAAATGAAAATTAAGTGGGACGGCCTACCCAAATTGATTACCTGAAGAACTCCTGAAGAGTTCCACTGACATGAACATTGATATACTTGATTGCAATTTATTAATTTGTTTGGTGAAACTGTTTTATTTCCATCACTGCGCTGCTCTGCAGATCAAAGTTTAAGTGTTTTCTGTTAAAAGTTTTAATGGAGCACTACTAATACTACTGCAGATGCATAAATGTGACGTGACAAATAACAACTCTTCTGTTTTGGCCAAGTGAACCATTCGATAAACCTTCTCTCCGCCACTTATAATGGGAAAAGTATATTGTTGCAACTCATCTAAGAGAGTGGCTGGTGGATGTTGATGCACTTGAGGCTACAATTCATTAGTTAAGCGTAACTATAATTATTTCTTCATCTACAACGCCATGAACATAAGCTACAAGCACCCCACTCGTTTCCGGTTCATATCACGGAAAGCTGCTGGGTCTCTAACTGTGCAGAATACGTGAGCAGGAGGGGAAAGCAAGCACAACATACACAAAACTGAGAACGCGGCGTAGTGACGGCTGGAACTCTTTCCCTTGGTTTTTTTCTTCTTCTTACTTGGCAAGGATTAAGACAAGTTTATTTTTCAAATTGACGTTTTTAATGGGTGGAAATTAAGCGATGGGCAAAGATGTAGAGATAAAAGTTATATCTCACGTGAAAAGTAAAGACTTGGAAGAATGATAATAAGTATTAAAAAGTAAATGAGATGGGTGTTCTGTTCTCCACTGAAGAAACTAAGCTACCTACTACTACTACCACCCAAAATGGATGTAAGTATGTACGCAATAAGCATTAAGTTAAGTAAAAGGAACAGTATATTATAGTATTCTACGCGTTACTTGGAAAAAAGGAGAGGAAAGGATAGGAAGACTAGGAAGAGGGATTCCGATGTTAAGTATACATAATTAATTCACAGTGCGAAATTTATCTCAAATAATTCCTTCCTTCGTCTTCTTCACCCAGTTACCAATTTAGTCCAAAAACTTTTACCACTACTGCTCACTATCAACTATTTTGCTTGTGGAAATAGTAGATTTCATTTGAAGTTCAAAACAACAAAGCCACGATCCATCCTCAAGCTGCAGCAGTTGTGTGAGAAACACCTTTGTTGTTACAACTTTTAAAGGGAATCATCATCATCATCATGTGTGTGTCCCGGTGTATTTCTACTTATTCGCTGGAAGGTGTTGCAAGAGTAATATAATGTGATAGCGTACCAATTCCAAACTTCCAAAATCCAACCTGAACTGAATCCTTTCCATTCTAGGCCAAACATTTTGGAAACAAGAAGGTAAACGAACAAAAAGTGTTGTGAACATTATTATTAGCCTCAGTCTTTTTGTATAATATATGGAGTATATATGGATGTATTTGCAGTTTCCAAAAAAAACATGTATTGATGAATGTTATTATGCTCTCTGTTACCCACGAAGTTTGCTCTCTGCTACTATGCATGCAACTCATTGATGTTGATGAAGATGAAAGCATTTACATCTCTTTAAAAGAAAGTAGAACATCCGGGGTTACCCCTACCACCCCAACAGTATTTCTCGCTATTCATACTACCATGGCACATACGATCATACGTGATACCTGGATGACGTGATTACTCATGCATGTATTCTGTGTAAATGCAGTGTTCAACTAAATTGCATAGAAAGGAGTAGGTGTATATATAGTACTTTCGCCTTACTATTTAATGCAAAATGTAGGTGGTAGATTTTTCAATGGGCACCCAAGCAGTTTCCTCACGTAAACCTAACAGGTTTATGTAAAAGATGTACTTGTGCTAAGCCAGAAGAGTTTTGAGAAGTTAACCATTTTATCATATGCATGTGTGCACCATCGTTAAAAAAAAACACAAAAGAGACCGACGACGAAGAGACAAGGAGAGTGAAACTGCTGTTACCATTGCGTTAGTTTTCTACTCAAAACCGGTTTCTGGTTCAAACCACTACTCTTTCTCTTCTCTCTCTCTCTCTCTCTCTCTCTTATTCTCTCCTCATTAGTTATTCAGTAAGAGTAACTTTCTAGTGAAAGGAGCAGGAAAGGCAAGGGAAACCTATGTTACACGGCAGTTTTCTAGCATCATCGAGCTAGGCTTGACTACCTTGAACTAAAAGATTTCCTTGCATGTGTGGATTTTGCAAAAGAGAGAGAGAAAGAGACAGTGGCAGCCAGAGAATTTTGTCTAATCGTATGAGTAAATGAAGGAACGAAAGAATGAGCAGGGAGAACATCACATCACGGCCACACACACGGGGGTATCACATCATCTTTTTGCCCCATGTGTTGTAGGCTGTGTAGTATTCAGCAAACACACACACACACATCATACACATATGCACTCACCATAACAAATCCTTGTTATTTATGGTTGCATGCTTGGTATGCAAAATGTATGTATGTACATCATTATAATACATACACATGATGATTATAGTTGTATACTCCTCCTCAGCATCATCTCATCCAAGCATGGGTTTTCTATTACTGCATCTCCAAGAGCTCCGAGAAATCGTTAATTTTAGAAATTATAACGAGGTAATACATGCCTGAGTTACTATATATACTGCTGCGATTTGAGTTGTGTTGCGTTTGGAAAGAAAGCACAGGTTCTTGTAGATTATTCTTCGTTATGAACTACTACTGCTGCTGCTGCTGCTTTATACAATTTCTTTTGGTGACACTCCATTCCATAAGACTTCCAGTTCTCAGAAGAAATATATAATATTTGTAAAGCTTCAGTCTACAGTTTAATTTAATTTTTTCCATTCACTAGTCCTTTATAGCCTTTAATCTTGTATAAGATTTACTCAACGTCGATTATTAAATGGTACAAGGAAAATTGTTGATTTGAGTTCCGGTTTGCGTCAGCATAGCTGGTTCTCAGAAAATCCAATTTCCATTTCCCCTATTTATAATATTTAGCAAAAGTACACTAAGAGTCTGATCGTCTCAACTCTGCTAAAGTGGTCGCTGAAAGATTTACCTGTCTCAATGCTAACATTGAGCAGTGATCATAGGCGGTAAACTAAATCTTGGAACAATGGACCGTCCAAAAATGATGGTAAATCGAAAATGACTTAACCATGGGTGGACACTTGGACAGTCCGACTTTAAAAAAATGATAGTTAGTATTTAAATAATATATTAACTCCGCCGAGAATCACCTATCTCTCGTTTTTGTTGAAAACTAAGCAAAGCACATAAAAATGAACAGCCCATGACGTCATTTTTTCGAAATTTATGTCAATTCTCTTTTGTTCACAACTCCGAGACGCATGAAAATAAATTCTCAGTTTTTTTTGAGTGGGTTCTTAACTGCTTGAAGGATTTTATTCAATCATAAAAATGATTTTATTTTCATGCGTCTTGCCATTAAAGCCTGTTAAAGTTTACATTGATAACGGCCAAAAGTTTCGAAATTTCAAATTTTCAAATTTTTGGTATGATTATCAATGGTATTCATAACGTTTTGGAATAGCCAAGTTGTCTAATACTTTTTAGTTTTCGTGTAAATAATTATTTTATGTTGCATCATAAATTTGAAAAACTAAAATATTTAAGTGAAAACTGCAAATTTCAAAAAACTAAAACCGCAATGTTTTTCTCCTTTAAAACTGTATTTATCTGCATATGAAATTCCCAAATCAAAATTTTGTCAGCGACCGATTTAGCAGAGTTGAGACGATCAGACTCCTAAGCAATCTTAAGACTTCTTAAAACTTAATATTTTACTTCATTTCCTTTCTCTTTTGTACACCATTTTCCACTTTAAATACTGTTGAGAGTCTATTTTGGCGCTTGGAAGGGTCTGACTATGAGTCTCTGAAGAGAATTTAAGTTCATAAGTTTGATAGCTACAAATTCCTTCACATATTGTGAACAATGGTACTTCATATCTCTTCATGACTTTTATGAATCAAGGTCGAGCAAAGGCATAATAATAATATAATTGTGCATTTATGGAGGAGAAAATTTGTCTCAAACTTGCTCTTTCCTCGTACTCCTATAACTTTATTAATCAACTAATGGCCTAGCTGAAAATATAATAATGTTTAATACTCCAAGACGGGCTAAATGTATTTACGATCCACATTTACTTCAAAGAAATACTTGTGAATCGTATGTACTTCTTGGTATTATGGTACAAAAAAAACTTTCTACTACAGGGAAAATCTACCTACCATCTTCTTCTTCTTCTCCTTCATGTTCAATCTTAAGTATGAGTATTTACTAGAGTGAAGTACCATGCAAAAAAACAAGTTACTAATGCTCCATAAAATTTCTCCAATCTGACTTAATAGACTTGCATTGCGAAAAAAAATCATGCGTACCTTCTTCAAGAGCCCATAGAAGTTAGCAGAGTTGGGAAAAAGAAAGTCTGACATAAAAATCAACTCAGGGACTCTAACGTTTTTATAACAGGATCACACAATGCGAGAATATCCGGTGCATTTACTTGATTACTCGGCTACGAATGGAGGGGAAATAGAAGTGAATTCCAAGATTGTAGCCTAGACCATCGTTTTTGTATATAAGTATAAAAGATATTGCTGTCTGGGAAGGTGAAGTTGGTATGTAATAAAAAACTTTGAGCGAAGTAAAGACACTCAGGAGTTTTGAGCTAGGGAAGCCGCGATCCTCATTCAGACTTACTTATGTTTATACCCAAGCCCATTCTTACTTTTACAGATAGATAGCTTTTATGCATTCAGAAGCAATATATACTTACATAAATACGTGCTAAGTAAATTTAGTTTTGTTATGGGTAGCAAGTCGGAAAAATGCAAAAAGCATTCCGCAGGAAAATCAAATTGAACTGAACGTTCTGTTTAAAATCATAAATTGCAAGGTCGGACTAAATTATGTAACCTCGAATGTCGAAAGCATTTGAGGATAGTTGCGGTTTGGTGGATTTTTCTAAGTTTAATGGAAATATACACATCTTTAATTTACTTTACTTTTCTTTCCCAATCCCAATCTGGGTTTTCAAACAAGGTCAATTGCTTAACAGCCCAAAAGGTGGATAATATAGAAAATTAAACTAAAGTTTCACCTTATAGCACTAGCCAAAGTATATGTGTACATTCAGCTTTTAGAGGCAATTCTTCAAGTACCCTGTAACAAAGGTAATCATCGAAGCCAAACAACTTATAGGTGACTCACTTCATACTCATATATAGTGAGTAAATCGCATTAGTTCTCGGCATGGTTTATAACACTACACTTACTTTTCATTCTTTCCATGTAGAGCATCTCAGGTATAAGTACGCGTAACGTATTATATGATATCCGTATTTCATTCTTGTGTAGTTCTTTCGTTCGTTCTCTAACACAAGTACCTTGGATGACAGCTTCACGTCGAAAACGTTTTAGTATTTCAAATGTAAAGGTTGTGTTTTCTTGAACAATTGAAGAAAATGCTTTTAAAGGAAGAACAACAGTTTTAGACAAGTCACAAATTAAGTGAAAATAGTTAAATTTAAAAGTAAACATGTAGAAATCTTCAGTTTGCCTTTGTTGAGTAGTTTATTTTAGCACACTATATATTAGCCTTACACTATCTGTAGTTGAAGATAAAGAAGACTCTTGTGCTAGTAGTATCTACAAGAGTAGTTTCCTGTGAGCTAGCATCAAGTAAACAGTTTCAAAAGTTGCAGAAAGAGCCTTGCAGTGGACAAAACTTTATGTTATGTTATGACAAAATGTATTACTTATATAAAGTCAAATTGACCTTTTTTTGAGGAAACATTTGGTGAGCATCTTTCAGTAGTAACTTTGAATGAGGTTATTTTGGGGTGGTTGGAGGCAATGACAAGAAATAAGATAAAGAAAAGTAGCTCGATACCCAAATGGGTTCAACGCTCAAATAATGTTATTGCTCTTTCTTGCCCACACACACACACAAACAAACAGGAAATAGCCACCACAAATAAAAAGGAACATTGGATGCAGAATAAATAATAGGACAAAGGAAGCTGACCTCAACAGCCAGTGACAGTCAAAGAGGTCAATTTATTTTGTTGGCTGGTTAGTAGTAGTCCCAATCCCACGAGACATGCATTGCATATATGTATGCGTTGCACATAAAGTAAAATGTCCACATATTTCCATACATGAAGCTATACATTACAGCTCCTGTTATGTTTATGTGTGGCATGGCACTATGAATTCTGCTGATTTTATCATCAGTGTACTTAAGCAAGACGGCAAATAAAATATATGTATGCAATATCTACAATACATCCAACCAGGACGATATTGATCTTCTTCTTCTAACTGAACCTAAATACATGTGTGTGTGAGAGTGTGTCTGTGTGGGTATCATGTACCTTGACTTTTGCATAGGTTTGCTGTCTTCCAGTAATGCACAAATGATGTACCGGTTCCGTTTTGTAATATGTATCCTACATTTCAGTCAGTATCAGCAGCTTGGTTATTTGGTTGTTTCAAGTAGCTTGGCACTCTTGGAACACGTTTCGGTGTCCCTAATACACCAGTCCTCCCCAGCCTTGGAATATATGGATGTTCAAGCAAAATCATCGAGACATGTTTAGCTCAGTTCTTATTACCTACTTTGAAAACGGAGGCTAGCTGGCTGCTGGTTGCATGGCCTCGCTGTTCCCATCATCTTCTTATTTTATATAAAGTTTATATCACAGTTTTGCCATCTTTCCAACATTCACTTGTGCACTTTGCAAGAATTCCCAGCCCAACTACTACTATACGTATTCAAAGTGAAATGGAAGATGGGCGAAAGCAATCTCAAGATCTAATTAGAATCACGTAATAAGTATAGTGTGAGAGATGTTCCAGGAATATAAAATGTATCATTGAGTCCCCACACTCATATATCTCTAAATATACATATTCATTCGACTTGTAGAAAATTTATATCATATAAAAAATAATTATAAAAGTTAAGCACTATATTTTCCAAACCCATCATCAACGTCATCATCATCATCATGGAGAATGTAAACGCTATGCAAAAAATACATTAACAATTCACCTTGTAACTTTTCTTACTTTACTACATCACATCACATATCTACCTAAAATAAGAAGCTAACATTGGAGGGATGCCTAATAGGAAGAAAAGTCGGAGTGAGAATCTACGTACATTTTAGAACAAGTTTGGGTTAGGGTTCCTCCAACTTTAAGAACGGGTTTGCTTCTTCTCTTCTCTCCCTTTCTCTCTGACATTCCGTGTGTTCTTGTGAGTTTTCCTTTTCTGAATTCTCGGAGGAAACTGATGTTGCTGTTGCTTACTTTTGCTGGCAGCTTTTTGAAAATACTACTTTTGCCTTGTTTCAACTTGTCCTAAAGGTACTTGAGATAGTATGATATGCTCCTTTTCCCTTTCCTCCTATGGAAGACGTGTAGACTCGACATTCTGTCATATCCTGATGAGAGAACAAGGAAACCAGAAGGCTTCCGGGCACAAGTTTCTTCTCTCCTCTACTCATTGAATTGGGGGACCTGATACTCGTTTTAAAATGTAAACTACATGATGCTCATTCACTCTTTAGCTTTTCTCTTACTTTCTCCTCTGCCCTGCCTATGTGATGATTACCTAACCAAAAGAGGGAAAAGCCTGTGGAGTGAAGCAAGAGTTCCACCTGCTTAAAACTAACTCAGTTACACAAAATCAGAAGAATTACTTTTTACTCCCTACTACTCAGTGTTTATAGAAGGAAATACATACATATATATGTATTTGTAGTTTTATATACGAATGCTCTGCTGTAAGCTGTCAAGACAGAGTAAGAAAACTACAGAACATAATATCACTGTCTTGCCACCCATTTCCTTCTTCACTTCGTATAAGTCGTTCAACCTATCATCATTACTTGAGTGGTATTCTCTCACAATGGTGGTGGTGGTGGTAGTACAGTGGTAGTAGAATTCGTGCGTAGGAACAAGAGAGCAGTCATTGCAGTCATCAAGAAAATATATACTTATGAGCTTGGTGAGTGAAAGACAAGAAAAGACAAGAGAGTGTTCAAAACGGGAGAACAGAGAAGGAAGATGAGATTTGTCTGAGAAACTACTGCAAATGATGTACGAAGAGTCTCTGTTTTTTTTCTCTCTTAACTTCACACACTCTAAAATGGGATGGTGTGGCGTTGGTGGCTGGATTCAAGCAGGGGAAGCCAGTATGACTCTATAAAATATAATGAACGAAATGAGATGACACCAAGAAGGAAAGAAAGGGACGTTTATATTCATTGAGGAACAGCCGTAGTGGCAATGCTATATAATAAAATAAAATATAGCTAGGCAGCTTTCCTCCTACTCTTCTTAAGTTTTCTTCTTGTGTATAGCTGTAACTTCTTTCTGCTATAACACTTTGTAACTGTAGACACAGCAAAAGATGCAAGTCTTATGTAATAGGAAAACTCTGGGAGGGAGAGAGAGAGAGAAGCATTTTCATTTTTTGCTCAGAATTTATTTGGCTTTTCTTATTAAATTGAAACAAAGCTTGGCAACACAACACCATCATAAGATGCATTTTCCAACAAACACATCTCACTAGCACTAGACTAGACTAGTTCTAACTTAGCAGCCACAATGTCGCAAGGGGTCGAACCCCCAAGAATAAGTGGCTTACTAAAAATCATGTATGTATTTACCATGGTGGTAAAATGCAATAGAAAAATAGTAGTTTCAAGGATGCGTGTATGTGTGTGTGTACTCCATAATAATATGACAGCTGTGTAACTTAACAAGATCTTGAAATTTGATGTAAGACGAAATGAAACGTGCTAGTTTTAGGACGAACAAACAAAAAAGGATTTATTTCAGACAAGGATGAAAAGACTTACAAAGTCACACAACCATTATCATTGTTATTATATTCTTTCTGGGATGAGAGCTGAACCAGAAACGTTTTTTATTCTATATCTTTCGTCTTTCTCCATGATTTCTCATCCTCAACATTGACAATGTAATAATAAAAATACGCATCCAAACTATATTGCTTATGCGTCTTGCTAGAGCGTGAGGAAAAACTTTTTGTGCAGTCTTTAGTTCCCAGTCTATCAAGAGAAAGTGCGGCACTTTTACTTGCTCTTGCTAAGTAAATGATCTTGCTCCTACTCGAAAGTTTCAGATTCAAGACAATGAATTATATTTTTACTTTTGCAACATTATCATTCTCTACTAGACTGCGCATTGGCCAAAGGAAGGAAGTACGGAAGGAAGCTAGAGGAAAAAAACGGCATTAAAAATGAGCTATGAATGCCATGCTGCGTAATTTTATTTCGCAGGCTTTGCATTGCATCCCAAACCAAGCTTGAAAATATGAGAATTACGCAAACATTTTGTTTGCCTTTCTTTTTTTGTGGCTTCCTTTCACTCCTCTTCACATTCTTTTATATATGCGTATAAAGCATTCGGATTCTGATGGGATGGAGAGGAAAGGAAACTATTATTGTAGAACGCAAATCGTGCCGTGCGACAAACATTATTCGAGCTACTTGAAGGAATCTGAGGGTATGACAAAGACAAAATATCCAACACTTGTGTGTTTCGTGTTTCCAGTTTGAAAAAAAAGTGTTTGATACGCTTTTCCCTTGTTTCTTGCATTCATCCAAATAACTAGTAGTAGTCACAATTTTCGTTGTGTACGTAAGTACTATATATGTACGTACCCTCTAGAATGGAATGGTGTGTACGTTATCCTGAGAAATGATTGTATAATTTTACAGAATGCTGAAAACGTGAGATGACTGTTGGAATGAAGTGGAGAAAATTATACTGCGTTTTTTTCGTGTTCACTTTTATTTTGTGTCATCCTCCTCGTTTTTTATCCGAAGGACAGCATCATCATCATCATCATCATCAGCAGCAGAATTGTCATTACATTTTGTGAACCTATGTATGTAGATGAGTGGCATGGCGTAGGCAACCTTTGGGAGAAATCTGAAGGGCTCTTGACGCAATAATACATGCATCTAGTGACATTGAAAGACGCAGACATGCATGAATAAATGCATATTTTTCATTGTTACCCCATAATGTTGCCAGCTAAAAAAAAAGTATCATGATGCTTTAGATAGATGCAAAACTCATCTCTTTATAAACATTTTGAGTGCATGCTTAATGCTTACGTCATTCCATTCCATTGCCGTCTATTCCAGACTTAAGTGTCAAATGAATGCATCCTGTTATCAAAAGAATGAGGAAAAAAAAAGGCTCGACAATTTTTATTTGAAATGCAGCTATAGCTTGCAGCTATGCGTCCAAAAAAAGAGTGTAATTTTACTTGGGAATGCTACAAAACTTGGATAATGGATTAGTATGTACAATGTATACGTATATGAGTATTATTACGTAAACACAAGCTAGTGATATTTTATTCATTTTCCTGTTATATGATCGCATCCTGTGTTGTGTACGAACAACAGTACAGCCTTAACTAATTTAATACGCGGAACAATAACAGCAAAACGGATACGGATGCGGGTTTGGTTGCATAACTCCACACACACACACACAGTGTGTTTTTGCGTTTGCTTTTAAAATGATGATGGGGAGATTACATAAAATTCCATCATGTGCTTTTGTCACAGTATCAGATTATTGGGGTTGTTGTTGTTGTTGTTTTGTTATTGTGTTATTTCATAAGGGATATCATCCTGTGCAGTAGCGACAAAGTCAAATCTTTTCAGTGCACTGCAAGTTCGTAAAACTTCAACAATATGTCGTTTTCTTGTTTTTTATGAGTCAGAACGCGTTACTGTTTTTGAACAGAAAGCAAAGGAACCAGCTCGCTCACAGAGACATATTTTTTTCTGAAATGATGAAAGGAAGAAAAAAAATATGGGAAAACCAAATCCATATTTAAGCTATGCGAGCCTCTGTTTCAGGAATCTTTAAACGACAACTGGAAGTGAGGATAGCTAGTATAGCTAGTCGTCCAGTAGTGGTGATGAGGATGAGAGTAACTCATGGAACCAAAACCAGTCCGAGAAAAAGCCAATATGCATGAGCGAATGTATACTTTTCCGTAAATGCATGCATCTTAACTGAATCCATCCGTGTCCGTGTCATAAAAAGGTTTTTATGACAAGGGAATATATATGTATAATAGAAATAGAAAGTCAAGGAATAAGAGCAAAAGATTTGCTGCATCTTTTTTTTTCTCTCTCTCAGTGCTCTTTCATCTTTGTCAGTAGCGAGGAAAGAACAGTCGGTTTAGATTTTCATGCGAACATATACAGATGCTTACTTTTTGAGGAGTTGGTATAGTTTTATAGGGAATCGGCAGCAGTAGTGGTGGTGGTGGTGGCTGGTGAGAAGCAAATAGAACGGCAAAATAATATGAGCTACTCTTTGTTAGATATATTTTTATTATTCGCATTTTATGTACAATCCATTATGATCCTGTACATTGTGTGAGCATTATGTGGAGCGGAAGGATGTATTTTTCCATAGAAGCCCTTGCATTTTTTTCATCCGTAGGCCTATATATTATCCTATATATTCTTTCGGGTTGCTGTTGTCGATGTCGATACGTAAGATTCAATATTCATTGTCATTTCCTCCTTCCATTGCTGTTTACTGTCTTCATCCTCTGTTGCCCTTTTCATTATTTTCATTTCTTTTTTTCTCCTCTTTCTCTTCTTTTCCCTCATATGTTTTCCTAATGCTGTTGGCTGCGCTTGGCATCAGATTTCGTTCTTTATTACTGTATCCGTTACGCAGACCAAGACCAGATTCGCTACTGACTGATTTGGTTTTGCTCAACGGTTCTCTGGGGAAGTGTGTGAATGCAGCAGATGCATATGTATATATTCGCTAGAACACACACCACCACTACCACCAACCAGTCAACAAAATATAATATATTGGGTGGATTTCACTTGAGTAAATGAAAGTTCGTTAGCTCTTTACTTGACCTTTCTTTAGGAATATAAATGGGAGAATTTATGTAGGCGTAATTTCATTAATGAAGAGATCCACAATCTAAATGAACTTTCTTTAGGGCTAATTCTCAACTCTGTTGGAGTGACCTTATTCCGAAGAATAACAAACTTCATTGGCCAAACATCTGAAGCATTACATATCCACATCTGTTCAGAAATTTTTGCTATGAAGCTATATATATTGTGCTATGATGTGAAATGTGAATATATGATACCGGAAATCGAGTTTGTAGATAAACCTACCAAATATTTTTAAGAGTATTTGTTAACTATTAAGTTTGGAGTAAACTTAAGCATGAATGTTGTATACATAGAGAAAAAAAATCTATAAAAAATACAATATATTATTTGGTTGATGGTTGGCCCAAGAAATCATTCTTGACGGCGATGCTTCATGTACGAAAGCACACACGTTGTTCCATCACTGAAGCGAAAGCTAGACAAACAATTTCATTAAGGCTGAACGTATTTCATCTAGATGAACAGATGAACTCATGCAATCTCCCATTTCATCTCTACTGGAGAGGCTGGATACGTACGTACCTATACTACTTACATACGTATCTCTTATGTATCCATCTCTAGTAGATTTTCTTTGGTGGATAGTTTCCTTTTTCTATCCAGCTTGAGCTCGCGGCTCAATGGCTAATCTAACGACTCTGCTTTACTGGCTGTGGACAAGAAGATCCTCATTTTACCCCTTTCACCATGCTCCTACTATTCCATACACTTTCACTTTGACGTCTCCTTACTCTTCTTACGTTCCGGCTTCAGATCATATCATTCGTGTGCTGTGCATCATATCGAAACGAAAACAAGGAGGATGATATAGGGTTATATAAGGTTTCTTACATAATATCCATCAATATGGGATTCTCCTATAGTTAGTTGAACCTACATGAACGCCTGCTTTCTCTTGTCATGTCTTGTTTGACCATGGCCATTATTTGTAGAGTAGATTCTCTCACAATCAGTCGTGTGTATGTGTGGATTGGATGTAACGAGACGTGTGTAGTAACGTTACGTACCTTTATCTATATGAATATCTCCTTGTTAGTATATATTATGGCCCTTAGGTACGTATATTTGTTGGTATTACCCTTTCCTCTATAACCTTTCGTTTTTGTCTTAACGCTTGAAGAATTTGTTTCCTTAAATAACATTTACAATGTTACTTTTTCTTTCCTTGTGTAATGCAAGAGCTAGAGCAGCTCTCTGTGTTGGTTGTTAGTTTACGTACGTTTGCTTGGTCGTTGGTGTTGCTACTATTAGCTTCCTCAATCAAGTGAGGCGCAAAGAAACTATTTATTTACTTTCCTTTTAACGCTGTTGCTGTTATTTTTGGGCTCACTTTCTCGCACATACCCTATGCTCTTACTCTCTCTGCAATCTACAATCCCAAAGAACTGTATAAACAATGTGTGATGGCGGGGATAAATTTTGACGCATATAAGTACATACATTTGTATAGCTGAGCATGTTGTAAGGTTAATCCCGGAGCATTGTCTAAGAGTGCAATGCTACGGGCTAAAATAGTGAAAAAGTAAATATGTAAGTCTTTAGCCATTTGTATTTAAAGCAATGGTAATCCTAATCCTAAGTTATTCAAACATAATTCTTGGTTGACTGAACGCATGTGTGGACTTGCGCAGCAACCAACTCAAATCTCAACTCAACTTTAATGTAGGTCAACTCAACTTCCAACTCAACACGTTAGTATTTAAGGAACGTTGTACACACATACATTAGCTTATTCTCTTTTGAGCGGTCACGTTGGTTGGACTACCGACGCTTCACACTGGACAGTGTGCAAATATTATTCCCTTGCAACCTGGACTGGTTGGACCTAATCCTGGACAGGATATGGTTGGATTCGCGTTAAGGATGATTGTATAAATGTTATCTTATGATATAAGACTTAATAAGATATGACACTATTCTTTAGTAACAAACTAATCTAACGTGCTTTCGCATTACAGTTATTATTACTGCTGAGAACCTCACGCATCCTATTGCTCTATAAATTCTTGTGTTGATATTGGTAGTACATAGTCATATTCCTTTCTATATTCAAGCTCACCAAAACACGTCACAATGTGATGAGGAGTGATGATACAAAATGTATATATATCTTTTTCCCACTTTTCCCGTAACGTTCAATTTGTGTAATCTCCTTTTCCATCTCTTGTGCAATCGTACGTACATTCCAAACTTTGTTTGCATTCATAGCGCTGTAATAAGATTGCTTAGTTGACACATCACGTACCCTTTTCCCTTTTTTTCACGCACATTTTTCCCCATCTCTTTCATCTTCTTCCCCTTTAGTTGAATTAGATGAGTTTAAAACTAGTACAGTTTACTTTAGCTAGATTAAAAAATATTACAAGTCACCTGCTTAATATTTCACAGGATGACTTGGGAAAGTGTGAGGGTATGTTACGTAAGGATACCTTGTGAACTCTTTCTCGGAAAGAATCATGAGCAAACTATTAAATGTGTTCTGTCTTTGAAAAGTAGGCTTTACAAAAAAAAGTTTGTTCAAAGCCTACCCAGGAAGATCAAAAGTGTCTAATATGCGTGGGAAATGCGTGGGATTGAGATTTCTAAATCGTGGGGGATTTGGCAGCGGGTTATGTGCATAAAACGCGTGTCATCTATTATGCATGTAAAGTGTGCGTAAAATACGCATAAAACCGGTGAATAAAACATGTATTTCCTACGCCGCAAACACACAATTTATACCAGTATTTTACATACGTACCCACCTCTTATACCTACATTTTATGCACAAAAAATGCGCTTTATATATGATTGATGTTATGCATAAAATCAAGAATACAATTGGAAAATTCTTTATAAAATACATTTTATTCTGTTTAACAACAATAAATACAATATGCAATTATTATACACTTTATAATTTCATTGGAAAGCATATCAATTCATTTGAACTTACTTGTTTAGGTAGTACAATACATTTCTTACATATAACATCACTATCAACTTGTCGACTTCGTACCCTATTACCTACTTTATACGTTTGTAACAAACGGCTAGGAACAGGAAAAGAGTTTATTTTAATTAGGTCTAAATACTCATTACATATGACAGTCTGCGTATCATTTACAATGCAGAGTTTTTTAATTTTCATAAGACTTCCTGATTGTGATAGAAAGTAGTTATCTCCTTTTTTAGAAGAAAACACGAAGTCGTTAATAAAAATCTTTTTACTAGAATTCCTATTTTCCCTGGTTTTGCTACGAATGAAGTTAAAATTCGTTGAATCCATCTCATGCACTCGTTTGACTATTTGTTCTAATTGAAGTTTTTGACCTCTAACTAATTTTTTAAGTTGATTTAAAAAACTCTCGAATGGAAAGGCACTAACATTATCAAGATTTCCATACTGAATACCATCATCTGCGACATGCAAAAGATTGTGTACGTTATATATTACAGTTGTTTCTCCGTATATATTAGGCATCAAAGTTACAAATGTTTGCAACAGTTTTCTTGCCAGGTTATTCCATTTGACGTTCGAAGCAAACTCAGAAAGAAGAATTTTTACAGAGCAGTGTAAAAGTAAAAAATGCTTATACTTTTCCCTATCTAAAACATTTCTCAACACACATGGACCACTGTACAACAGAAACTGACGGAACTCAGTTGCCTTAAACCTGTTAACATCTTTCAGTGATCTAGGTTTACGAGAAAATTCAGAAGGAAATAGTTTTGAAATACTGAGTAGAGATTCTGATAATTGCTTTACGAGCCGAGACGGCAGTCTAGTTTTTAACGGGCCAGCTAACCATAGGTTTAACAACTTCCTAACCACGCCGAGGCATATAAGATGCATGTAGTCTAATACAAATTGTGTAACTAAACCTAATTTTAAATCTAAAAGCGGCGATTGTGATATATGATGTTCTTTATCTGTACATGCTCTAAAATTTTCATCAGTTCGTAGCTTAGAACTATAGGTAGAGAGTACAACACGCCCATCCCAATCACCTTCTACTTCACACCTTTCACATGAGTGGTAGGCCGTATGACTTTTTGTACACTTCAAAAAACTTCGGGCAGGCGCATCGGCAATTACACAGCTCACACGTATGTTATACTTACATCCATTTACAGAAAGGCCTCCATTCTCTAATAATTCTATTTCATCTACAAATTTTTCTAAAAATTCTTTTAACGATGAGGGTTTTGTTTCGCCACAATAAATACCAGCAACAAATGGGCTACTATTACACTGGTCTACCTTGACTAAAATAGGCCACATCTGAACATTACTACTTTTGCAAAGAGGAACACCATCGGTACTGATTGAAAGCGAAATTAGATTGGGCAACTGAGTTTTTACCATTACGGGAAACATAAAGCTAGTAAGACCCCTTACAACGCATTTTTCTATATTTTTTGAAATTCCGAAATAAAAGTATTTGCCACTTCCAATTACCCTAGAGTTAATATTACGGGGAGTTTTTAACAAAGTCTTCGCATTAGATGGAAGTGTGTTTTCAGTCTGCATATGTAACTTAAGTAATCCTAAGAGATCTGACAATGCCGAGTGAGAAATATTATGTGTAATGCTCCAGGTAGCTAAATCTCTATTTAAAGATACATTTTCTATAGTACTACTGTTGTTTCCTAAATTCACTAAATTACATGTTAGATCAGAAGGAATGTCACTATCACTGTCATTTTCTACACTATTGTTGTTACATACTAAAGTTGAATTCACAACTAGTGGTCCAGTTGGCTGATGATTGGACCCATCTGAAGTTACGGTGGAGTGAGAGATGTTTCTTGATTCACTAATTTCAAGTAACAGCTTTTCCACGTCTTGATTTATTAGTCTTCTTTTACTGCGGTATGACAGCATCTTGATCGCCCACAGTCCTGTTTCGTTTGCCACCATCTAGATCTCTCGCATTTCGAAACCAGTTCTGAATAGCTACGTTGATGTCATCTACAGCAGTGTTAGAAAAGCCTTCATTGTTCCTCGTAGAATCTAAGGAAGGTTCCAGTCAAACAGTCAGAACTTGACATACAATCTGCTATAATATAATGAAGTAAAAATATATATCTTACCAATCACCACAGAGTAAAGTCTCATAACACGAAACTCAATCTTATCATTAGCACCAATGAAGTTGATTTTTGTAGCCACTGGTTTTCCCATCAACTTCTTAAGGACAGATCGTACGACTTTACCGGATGTTTTTCCTCCAAGGCAGGAGCAGATGGAGACCTTAATCAACAAACATGTAATTACCAGACTGCAGTTTTTAAAATTAAGCTTTTAAGATAAGTAAAATACTCGAGTAAAATACAAACCAGTGCTGAGTAGTTTGATTCTGTTTCAAGCCATTTTTCGACTTCCTCCAACCTGTTTACATCCTCCAATGGAAATTGAAATGGAATTAAAGACGCCCTAGTCACTTCGTCCGCATTGGCGTTTCTCTTTGAAAGCGCAAGTACTTCCTTGACGTCAGTTTTGACCTCCGACAATAGCATAAGGATCCGTTTTTCAAATGCTACCTCATAAAATGTATACATTTAGCAATTCAGTTTCTAAAATCTTTAAGACGTGACATAAAGTTTGTTTAAATGTTTACCTTCCTGACGAGAACAACAAGCGGAGCATTGGGCATCGGTTGCTTCTCGGAAATCAATAGGTTGTGGTGCTGATGGTGGTCTGTCACTGCTCTTCAAACTTGGTTGCTGATGGGGTGTTTTATTCAATGTCGATGAAGGCTCTTGATGGAACGGGGCAGGAAGAACTGGGCGTAAATGGTCAGATCCAACTTCCTGGGAGTCTGTTTATAATTTGGCTATTAAGTAAGCTGACTCGTAATTGCATTGAACGATATTCGATATAAAAAGCGCAGTTTTACTTACGGGTGTGTTGAAGCAAACTCAACACTTCTTGCTCATTAAAGCTCCGGTCAAAATCAGGATCGGAAAGATGTTCCACAGGCTCATAATCCGACAAATTTATTTGATTTGATGAGTGGGAGTCGTCGCTGGAATCATCATTGCTACTTTCAACTTTAACCTCAGTTAATGTGTGCGAGGGCTTTTGTGCTGGGATGTGTCGCTTCTTTTTTCTGGACCTTTCACAGTTCTGGATATCAACATCCGTCGTATCAAGAGCTGAAGTGCAGGTGGCTCGTTCCTCATGAGCTCTCGCTTTCGAATAGTCCCCTAAAATTAAAAATTAACAACAATTCACATACACGATTTCAAATACACCAACCTACATTTATATGCAGTTTATTAATAAACAATCCATAGATTACATGCGTAACTTACTAATTGGTTTCTGTGATATTACCCTGACAGGGCACTTGATCCAATCCTTTTTCGGTTGAGCTTGATCACGAATGCGATTCCCAGGTGGTGTTGGTGGCCAAAAACAATGACGTTTGTCCTTCAGTAACCATTTAACTGGTATCACCTGCACTGCTCCTTCATCAGGAAATTCTACAATTACAAACATAGTCTCCGAAGCACTTGCAAATACTTTGAAGTTAAAGTTTGACTCATGAGATGAAATCTGTTGACTGAGTTCAGATTGCTGCCAGCCCTCCATGCAATGCACACAAAATCTAACAACTGCATGTCACTTGAATGCAGCCGGCTTATAGGAAGCATCAAATTCACTCAATGGTAATTGATAATGTCTACTTAGAAATTGAATGCATAGCCGTGTTGTCGGTATCGGAGAGTTTTACACGGGTTTCCCATGCATTACCAGCATAAGAAGGCCGGTTATAATTGTATGAAAGTTATTATGCAGAAAACCCACGCATTTCCCCCACATAATATGCACCGAATTTTTACAGCATTCCGACTGTGGGAAGCATCGAAATCCATACTTTATTTAGTGCGTAAGAGATGCATATTCTTCGCATATTTTCCCTTCCCACACCATATACACACTACCCACGCATTTTAGATACAAAATCGACGGTCAAGTTCTTCCTGGGTAGTCTCTAATTAAGAGTTCGACTTATCATCACCACACGTACAGGAGGCTGCTGTAATGTTGAGAATGGGATGGAATGGAAACCGTTCCTGAAACGCAATAAGAAAAAAAAGTTGTAGGTAAATTTGAAAGGTTCACATGCTCAGAGATTTTAAAAAGTTTTTAGCTTAAATGAAGATGAAGAAGGTTGACGGAACCTCGAGAAAAAGAATCACCTTTTGACCTTCATATTGATAGATTTGAGTTTTTCATTAATTCAATTCCTATAGAAGTACTTTAGTTCGCTCTGGACATTTTCTTCACCCAAAGTTTGTTGGTGGGCATAAGCCCATTTATCTACAGCTTTTCACTTTTCCCTGCTGCTATATCAATGATTCCCTACAGACATAGTTTGCTCTCCATGAGTGAGTCTCTGTGAATGCCTCTCCACAACGTCCAAGTTGGTCTAAAGGCTGGCCCGCTTGTAACTCCCAAGTCATATATATTGCTGAGGGAACCCCGCCTTTTTGGGATTTTTCTCCAACTGAGAGAATAACAAAAAAACAGCAACCAACTGTAAACTACCAAAAGAATGTGGTCTGCTCTACATTCCCTTTCTCATTACTTTCTTTCTCCGTCAAGTGAAAGTATAGTAAAGAGCCAGTTAGTGGCACACACACACACTATTTTTTTGTGTGTATGGGTACGTACGCAGTGGACATTCCAGTTCAGGAAGTAAAAAAATAGTTAGTCTTGAACATAGAAAAAACTCGGTCAGAAAGTGTACAAAAGCACCTTCCTCCACTGCTCTCCTACATACTAGTATAGATACATACACATATATAAATACGTACATCAGATAAAAATCAAGTAATTCCTTCCAAAATGGCTTTGTTGGTTCTTAAAAAGGTTCATACGGCGGAACTAAACCTAACAAAAGGGTCTTCACTTGGGAGGAAAAGCTTTTTGGTATAGACAACAAGCCCCATATTTAAGATTACTCTGCAACAAAACTTATTAGGGACTCTCCTTTGTTAGTTACTACTATTAAATGCTCTAATTCCAGAAATAAACACCGAAATCTCCAGCTTTTATGGTTGGTAACGCTTAAGATCAATAATCCAAAACAAATGCATGTTACCAAAAAAAGGGATATGCCCACTTGAGATATATGATGATGATTGTAGGAATTCTTGTGTAGTAAGCGAACAAAAGCACAGTCATCGCATATCGCATCAACACAAATACACACACACACACCAATTTGGTTTACCAACCGTGCACTTTCTTTGTGATAGCGTTATGTTATCATCATCTATCTCTGGCTATGGAGTTAGAAACCCATAATATTTATGTATCTGTCCAGCTCGCAAAGCAGTCATGCTGAAGCTTACAAAAAAAAGATCTTAATGTATTATATCGCCATACTAGAAGTCAGCTCTACTACTAAAAACAGTGGAAAAATAGGAGTTAACCACAAAAAAAACTATGATAAAATTGCAGTCACATTATTAGTTGTCTATGTGTACTACAGTATTATTTGTTAGACATGCTAGCCTTAACTCTATCTCTGGGTGTGCTGCACACACAATATACTTCACATATATACTAGTATACACTGCGGGCAGGTCCGTGACTACTTAGATTCACTTGACTCATCGGAAAATGCTCGTTAAAAATCCGCCTTCCCAACTCTCCTTGGCAAGAAAACAATGGGCCGTCGTAAAAAAAGAGAAAGGAGAGGAAGGAAAGGAAAGTAGAAAATAAGAAGGGACAAAAAAGTGAAAGAAAATAATGAAGGAAAGTAAAGTAGGAATAGAAAAAGAGAAGAAGAACTAACAGAGCCCTTTTACTTCCTTGTCGTCTTTCTTTTGAGATCTTTGTGTGTTGTTCTTCTTGCTCCATTATAAGTTGACGACAGCATGCATTGTCTACTACGAACGAGCTCTTCCTATGGGGGGATGTGCAAGTGGTGATTTTGTATTTGAGAACCTATGTATTTAAGATGAATACGTACATATTTATAAGATTCCATATTTATGGTTGTCGGCCAGGCCAGGCCAGCCAGTCTCTTTGGTTTCCCCTAGTGGACTGATGCATGCACGCGGATAATGAGCACAAATGGCTCTGGCACAATAATAATTCGCATGGCAAGACCGTATTTCACCGTCGCATTAGACAACTCTTTTCTGTAGAGGTAATATAAAGGCGAAGGTGTAGCATGTGCGTTATATTATGTGTAGTAGTAGTAGATATGCTGCTGGGCTGATGTTTTAATGCCACGGTTCCTCATGTTCCTCATCAAATGGCATTATTCTTATTAAGAAGAGACATTCGGGCAGAGTCTTTGCTTGGTGGATAATTTTTTTTATGATATGACTTGATTATGTTGTAGCCTTTTGAAACAGGAACAAGTTGTCATCACCAGGCTAGCGAGGAAACATGAAAATATAAATTGACCAGGAAGGATACATACACGAGGTGGTTTACTACTGCTTTCTCCGTACCACACATTCATTTCATGTACTTTAATGTACAAGACATTATTATTTGCACCAACCAGAAAAGTTCTTGGAAATGGTATAATAATATGGATATAGGGTTAAAGTCTGCTTCCGTATAGGTAATTGGCTGCCAAGCTTGTTTGCTGTTCTTTGTGCTTTCCTTTTACACAAACGTGAGGAGTGTAGGTTTCCTCGAAAATTATGGATATAACTGTCAAACTGAGATTCAGCCCTTTCTCCGCCCATCTCTGCTTGTCTCCTTTGTCAAATGCTATTCTTAGGGAAACATGACAGGAATCTAATTCAACTGGAAAGGAAAGTGCTAGAAAAAGACTGTAGGATCCATTCGTATGTGTATGTACAATATGTTGTGTTGTGTTGATATGAGTTATTAACCCCCTTGTTTTTCTGGATGATAACTGGTTTGGTTTATTCCTTTTATAGCATCGTTTAGGTTTCCTCCCTTGTTATCTTTAGAGTTTGTATTTCATGTCCTTTGAATGATTGAGCAACATGTGGGATGAAGAATTGTGAGTTCAGTCATTCGTAGCTGGGATAAGTATGTGATATATTTATAGTTGATTTGAAAAATCTGAATTGGAACCCAATTTTTCTTATCTTTGGCATCATTTCACTTATCGTTAGGTAAATATTATGTTTCCAATAAATAATCAACTTGTTCGTTTCTTACAACACACTATACGCACGCATATGTAAATATATAACTACATTTTTCTTTGAAAAGAGTCAGAAACTCGTAAACAAGCGTGATTAGTATTATATATATGTATGTATGTGTGTGTGTTGCTTATTAGCTTTGACTTTTATGTGAAAGCTTTGATTTCTCTTGAAGCCTTATGATCAATACCCCTTGACAAAGGAAACTTTCAATTCAAACAATTTTTTGTCACATAATCATGGGGCCTACGCAATCATGTGAATATTTGAAATGTGAGGGATGTGTGGTGATGATCCAACTTATCGTTGTTGGATGGGCTAATTATAGCATTTCTAAATAATAATATGACATGCAGTAGTATCATATTCATTTTTTTTCTATTGATCTGCCTACACACACATGTCACGTTTTTCAAAAAGAATACATTAACTTTCAAGGTGTATAGCTTATAGCTTCGAGCTTCAAAGCTATTTAATATTCAGACTGAATCATTAACTACGTAATATTAGAGTCATTAAAACGGAATACTTTCTCTTTTGCTCATATGAAGATATATACACAATACAACTTTGCTAGTCTAAAAAAAGAATTTCAAAGAGAAGTTTCATGAAAAAATAAGCGCAGAATGTATTTACAAACTGGTATTTTCCCCCTGTTGCTCTGTCTGCCTCTGTATCATCTCTGCTTTCCAAAAAAACTTATTTTTCCCTCAACTAACTACACATATGCTTTATTCTCTCTCAAAATATCTGCTATAACTTTTCAATGATGGACGGTTGAGTGAGCTCTTGATATTAAATTCCAAAATTCCATGAGAAAGCCCATGCAGGAAAACTGGTGAGAACTCGACTCAACTGCTGAACAACTGAGGAATTTTTACTCAAACTTTAGTTATTATTATGCTCCATGATAATATGCACGAAACTTTTGTTGTTGATATCAGCATTTGCTACTGACTGTAAAGCATATTTCATGAGCATGCATAAGTAGCAGCAGCGTTAGCTTAACATGAAAAAAATTCTACATGAACTTTATGCCAGAGAGAGAAAAAGTACGAGAAGAAAAAGTAACATTATTACATCATCTGCAATACATCCATGCATGCATCCATCCTAACAACACACACTAACTTTCCCTTCATTTTATATTCCAGCGGATCGCTCCTCTCACGTAATTTTCTTGCTCATGTCAAGTCTAATGATAGCAATAATGAAATATGCTTGTTATTTTTTATTGATCCAACAGATTCACTTCACATACGGGAACACGCCAGAAAGCGGCAAACAACTGATTGACTTGTTTCTTCCGAATACTTTTTTTTTTACTTGGTTTCATCAAAAATTGCGAGAAATCCATTACAACTTCAATCTTCACAATAAACTACTACTGCTGCTACACCATCACTATATCATCACACACGCAAGACAACCTCAAATAGCTTGTGACGAATTTACACAAAACTAACTATAGCTACTAGCGCTAAACTAAAGTTGGCGTGGCGTTAGCGGAAAAAAGCTGTTTGATATTATTGATTGAAAAGCAAACTTCTTGTGAAGCTGTGATATTATATAGACTTTCTAGGAATAGATGAAGTTATTAGAAAAATTAGACTTGAAATGTCAAAAAGATTTTTTGTGAGTTTCTTATGAACTTATCAAACACTCGCATAATATTCGTTTCCATTACATTTTTACAAGGACAAAGTAATATTTACCAAGTAATATTGAAAATGATTTAAAGTTTTAATAGTGTACACTTCTACTTCTTCGGTACTTTTAATGTGTGCAAGCATAATAATTGCTTCTTTGAGAACAAGTACATAATAGAAAAGTGAAAGTGTTTTATTATCAAATCGTTTAGACGGATTTTTCTTTTTCCTCAAAAGTTTGATGCATGTGACGACGTCGTCCCCATACCTTTTGAGAAGGTAGCGGCAGTACTTTAAGTGGGAGTTTTTGTTAAATAAAAGATAATACAAGTATTTTACAAAGGAAAGGGAGAGAGAGACTGTACGTACAAAAAAAGGAATCGAAATCAAGTCAAATCCATTGAAGATTTTTTTTCCATGGGCATACCTTGGTATTGGTTGAACTTTGAGTACAAAAGAGACATCGGGAGAGAAAGTAGGAGAACGGAAGGAAGTTTCCAGTAAAAGAAGAGTAGTGGAATAAGGAAAAGTATGTATTGAAAGAGAGAAAGATTCCACCAAGATTGGGTGATTTTTTTTTGCAAGCAGCTCCAAAGAAGAAAGACAGAAGTGAAACAAACCAAAGAGGAAAAAGTATTGAGAGCAGAAGGCAAAGAAGAAGAAGAAGAGAAAGGAGTTAGTTGAAGAGAGAAGGAACAGAATAACGGACCAACATCGAAATAAGTATACATACATATATACGGAGATACTCACTTACACACACCACAAAAAAGACGAAGTAGACGAAGAAGAAGGAAAGTGATCGACAATGGGGGAATTTGTGGCTATGTCAGTTTTGACAGTGCTATTCTGGCTAGGAATAAGTGGTAAGTTTACTTTACCTTAATGTTCTCACATAAAAATCTTTGAATGGTACCAAACCAGTGGCACTACTGCTGGCACTTTACTTTACTTTCTTTAACTCGTTTGTGTGCAATCCACCGTATACGTACTCATACAAAATGTATATATAGGTATGAGAGAGTGAGTGAGTAACGTAACTTATATATTTTATTCTCTCATACAAATTCACGGCTCACTTGTACATACAAACGTAACGTGAGTATTCATCCATTCATACGTGTAACAGACCATCATCGTCCGTTTAGTAGGTTTACAAAGCCATATAGCATTCCCTTTCACTGACGCCATGCGACGGCACATCATTTTCTTTCTCTTCTTGAATTCTTCCTTCCAAGAGCGACATCCAACATTACATGTCTGCGTAGAGAAAACTTGTGAGAAATATAGAGCACTAATGCTTATACAAGTCATACTAGTACTCTTCTTATCCTTTACATTATGAGCTATGATGCTCTCTCTCTCTCTCTACTCTAGTTTATTTTGTATTGTGGAAAAGAGAAAGCTCAGAGTTGTGAAAAGAGATCACAGCAGCACCAAAACACCAAAGAAAGTAATGATGGAGCATGTCCGACGGAAATTCACCCGAGCTGACACTTTTCTCACACTTACATAAATACTCTATACGATTTTTTTCTTCTCCTTCTTTTAAATATCTAGCAAACCTCCTAAATACACAGCAAAAGGCAGTTTTGTGGCGTAAAATATGGATATGGTCTGCTCAAGAATAAACCATCCATTATGGTATCCGCCATACCCATCATTTCCCTTCATGTCAAGGTTACCACAGAACGTAACACACATAATACACATTTTACTACTGGAAAAAAATGAAATAAAAATCTTAACCAACGCGCAACGTATATAGGTACACCCCGAAAAAAAAAATCTTGTTTCATTTCCATATCCAGTCACCACCAATGTGTATGTAGGTCTTGGAATAAAATGTTCATACGCCATATTAATACTTTTATAAAAGGATGCGGGTAATAACATGTAATGTACATTTTGTAATCTACAAATGGCATGCATGTAGCAAACACATATTTCTTAAGGAGAAAAGAATGAGAGCACATGGGCCTTTGTGCAATATAGAAAAACGATGATGCATTCTGTTATATATTTATATAATATAGGTACACACACAAATGTACACACACAACAAACTTTTATGAGCCCATATAATATTTAGCCGACACACAAATGTGTGGCAGCGTGGCTAGGGTACATGAGCATGGGCAGACATGATGTGTGTGTTAGTGTTTTGCTCACTCTCTGATTCAACTTTCAACTTATTTTAGCACCACCACGTTTTCATCTCTTTCTTCCGTTGCAACAACAACTATACGAACACCAACCAACTACAAAATACATTTTCCTTATTCTCTTTTCTTCATTTTACTAAAGGGAAAATCTAGTTGTTAGACAGTAGACTAGAGAGAGAGAGATCCTTTCAATAATAAATATTTACTCGTTACATTCATCATTATGTGAAATCCTTGTTTAGCCACTTTACAGCATCAATATTTAAAGGACGGTGTGATGAATTTTGTATGGAATATGGAGGTAGTTGGTTTTACTAGAGCTCATAACTTCAGGTTTGTGTAGTATGTTAGAGGAGAAGCGAGTGAAAATTATTAGAAGTTATTTTACAGATTGTTGTGAGTTGGCTGGCTGGCTGAATGGCTACTAGTCTGGGCTGTCACTCAAGTGATAAATTAATTAGTATATGATTTACTCTCGTAAAACAGTTGTAATAGGTGATGCATAATTGGACGTATGTTCGTTATATATATGTATGTCTGGATGGAGACTGAACTTGGTCCGTCTGGACTGGACTGGTCTGGACGTATATGAATTTATGTCAATGACGTTCTTTCCAAGACATTTTCTGCAACAGTTGTGAAGTGCGATCCTCCACATACCATCATTATTATTTTCCTCCATATACACGTGAACTTTTGACGGACATGTTTATGATATTAATCCATTTTCATCAGTTGATTTCAATGGGAGGCTGAACCAGCCTCGAGAAAAACAACCCTTTCATCCCATTCCGTTTCATTATTTCCAAGGAAAAAAGAAATTTGCTATTAACATATGGTGCACATGCTTTTTCATGCCTGTGGCGCAGAGACAACAATGGGAGATGCGAGCACAAGCGCACCGATAGTGAGAAAGCAAGGAAACTGCAAATTGTGTGAAGTGAATGCATTTACGAACGTCTGCTTCTGTTTTTATGAATATATATACATATCTATCTCCATCAAAATAAAAGGGAAGTGGAAAGTGGATGAAAGGGAAAATAGTTTTTTTTTCACAAGTAAATAGTAAGTGGTAGTATTATTGTCAGCTCAGTGTAATTTAAATGATGTAAAAGGGTAATACATGAGGATTAAAAACATTGATGGGATTAACTCTTCTTCTTTCCATGAATGGGGAAAAGAGCATTCAAAAGCTTTTCCCACTTATAGTTTTCTACAACGAGAAATGTATGTGCAAGTCGTTTTTTGTTGAGACAACGATATATTACATCAGCTACCACACCACACCACTGTGACTCGTTCGGTTTCTCGTTAACTAGTTCTGCTCTCTGTAGCTTTGAAGCTAGTGACGACTATGACTCTCTAGTAGTTTTTTTAGAAGGGATGTGATGTGATGGTAAAGCCAAAGCCAATGTAAGTTGAACAATAATGTAATGTAACGGTTTGTTATCCCACATGGTATCTCTTGTGTTTGTGAAAATAGTGCATTATTTTGCCCTTGAAGCTGTCTCCTGAAAAACTCGTTTCCTCCACTGCCGAAAATCTCATTCCGTTTGAATGGCCTTGCATTGCAATGCGATAGGACTAGGACCACTGCAGTAGCAGCAGCAGTAGCAGCGGAGTGAGTGAGCGAGTGGGCGACATTCAAGTGAAAGTTGTTCCCCATCATTCTTCTCTTTAATTCCTCTTACGGAGAGAAGCGGAAGGGAAACAATGTAGGAAAAGTGTATAAGGAGCAGCGTGTTACTGTCAAGTGAATGGAAATAATAATAGTATTAGTAGCAGATAACTTTCTCCTTTTTTTACACACACACACAAGAGCAAAGAGTAGTGTGTCTTTGCTGGATGCTGGTGATGTTTAATGTGCGTAACTTCTTAAAAGATAAGGCAGCAGACTGAGTTGACTGCTTGTCCTTGCGTTGCTCACTCACGCTGTTGACGAAGAATCCATATCACATCACCATTTTAATATGATATGATAGTAGTACTAGTGGCTCTGATCACTGTGACCAAAAGGGTCTTCGCTGGTGAAGTGAGCTTGAACGAACACACTTCCTGTGAGCTTTCTTATATCAATATATCCTTGTAGAAAGTATATGGAAGATAATTTTCTACCATCGCATCGTCTCGTCGTGCTCTGCTGATAAATTCACTTCTTGTGCAGCAAGCAAGCAAGGCTACTCAAGACTCAACACAATTTTTATTATATTCATTTGTTTCTCTTATGATCATACGTACTGTCATCTCTCTGTCAAATTAGAGGATGTTCCTGGCTACACGATGTGGATTGGGAATTAATGACTTCCCCTTTTGTTGATTGCCTTTGATTCATTATTTCCGAAATACATAATTATATTGATAGATCATTGCATTAGGATCCTTTCTCAAAGTTATAACTTAAGGTTACGATCTCCCTCTGAATTACAAGGAGTCAGGCGACTGATCATACTTATACATATTGTAGCATATATATTGTATATATTATATGTATGATGTATGCATGCATGTATCATAATATTTGACAGCGGAGCACGGTTTTATGATTCCTTTCCGAATCCATTTAGGTAACGATGCGATATAACGCATTACCATGTTTGCTGTCGCCTCGACTCCTACACGGTCGTTTGAAACACGCACTGTCACGCAATCTCAGGAATATATACAGTTTTCTCTTTGCAGTCTGCCGACAACATAGACTCCTTTCTATATCTTATGAAATATCTGACAAGCAACCAAACCATACCGACATATGAATATCTTTGTAAATGATTGTCGATCCATGTGTGTTGTGTTGCTGATACAAATTGCTAGCAAACAAACCGAGGGGAAGGAACGAGTATGGAAGCGGCCAACTTTTCCTAGTAGTTTCATTTTAGATATCCTTTTTTCTCCTTCCACTAATACGATTTGATCAAGACATGGACTAACAACAAGTTAACATGAAAGAAAGCATACAACCAAAATCATCCATCCATTGCACAATATATATGTATGTACCTACATAATGGCATTTCTTCTACAAACATTATTGTACCAAACCAAATATGTGTCCATGTCTGTAGAAAAATGTGTATTATATTTGTGATATAGAGTTGAGTTGCATGCGTCTACATTTCACATGATGCATTGATGTTGATGTTGTGTCTGGAGAGAGAAGAGAGAGAGAGAGGTAGAGTGTGTTATCTCATTCTTTTTTTCTCAAGATTCCATTACTACTTCAACAAGCGTGGCCATCACATCACCATCACCATTTTCATCAGTTCATCGCCAGTTTCCTCTTCGGCATTGCATCATCATTGTATCACACACGTTTTTTTCTTGCCAGCAGTAGACTGATATGATTATGCAACTCAGGGTGGAAAGACATCCATAAAAAAATATTGAAAGGAAGAAAAAAATATCATTGTTATACTTGCCAAACGGCGGGTGCTATGCACTGGTTTGGTTTCACACACAACCAGACGAACTTTTATACTTACTTCCCACATCACATTACATTACACCAACAATGGTACCTGTACACGTGTAAGCTCAACCACTACTAGCTTTTCTTGGGTTCTCATGAAAGCAACTTTCCTTTTTGCCTCTTTCACAATGTGATGGGAGCTTGCTTTCTCTCTTGTGAAAAAAAACGAAGAATAACATTTTCGTATTTTACCTTTCTACATGAGAGAACCTCCAAATATATTACTCGCCAAGGCAAGTGCAAGGAAGCGATACTAAATCAGTGTTACGTTAAAGGATGACTTGAAGTATGTAAGTTGAAGCAGCATCCGCAAATCGATGAGGTCCTCTCCACACAAAAAAAGTGGAGACGAAGAAGAAGAACCAAGAAAAAAAGAGAACTTTTTTTCTTTGCTTTTCATTCTAAAGCTCGACTTGAAGAGGTTGGAGTAGGAAAACTGTAAAAGCAATAGCAAATAGCAATACCAGCTCACAAGAACAAACTTAGCAGTAAAAACTTCGCGCACGATGACAATGGTGGTGGTGGTGGTCATGATGATGATGATATTCCTGTACGTAACCCATATAATATAAGTACTATGAATGTATAAAATATCATGGGAATATATAGAAATACACATAAAATGGACGTTCAGTTATAATCCAATATTATATAGATATATATATGGTTTTCATGTGTGAACGTGAACAGTGGAGTGGAGTAAAGAGTGGAGAATGGGAAACCAAGCCAGGATAGAAAAAAGAATTTTGATATTTCCTCAAGTTTTGAATTCGTTATACATTGCTCCCTGAACCGAAAGAAATGGGAATGAGAAACGCTCAGCTTTTCTTTTCACCTACTCTTTAAAAAACAAGGGAAACTTATCTTTTTTTACTTGCTCCCTGCTTTTACTATTCCTTCATCTAAAAAATACTTTTTTTTAACAAAGTTAAAGTTTTTCTTTTCTTTTGTAAAAGTACATTTCATATATAGTATTGTGTTTGTACACTCTCTTTCTCTTTGGCATTGATATTTCTTCTATTCGACTTACTGCAAAGATTAGAAAATACATCAACTTAACCACACAACTCCAAGGCTGACGAGGCTATTACTATAGAATGAACCTACCTTACACCGTACTACATTAACGAAACAGGTCTTTGCACGATCGAGGTTGATGGAATGGATTTCAATGCAAACATTCCAAACTTTGGTTTCGGTTTGGGGTGATGGAAATGGAAGCATATATTATATTGTATTAGGGTTATATATGGCTTATGCATTAGATTAGGTACATGACCTCAATAGTTGTTTGAGAATTTATAGGAACTCACTCAAGGTGAAATTTAGTACACGAAGAAACAAAAAATGTTGAGAGTTGAGAAATGAAGTTTAATGCTAATGCCAAAAAACGTCACATTCGTATTCGTACTTTAACGCGTACCTATATTTTTCTTCCTCATCAGTCATACGGTAACGAAAACGTAACGAACCACTTATTGTGTTCGCTCTGATGAATGGAGAGAAAACAACTTTTCCAGCTGGCTACATTTTTTTAATCACTGCAGGAAGTGTTTTTAGTAGGCTGATAAAAGTGTGTAGCTTCGTTCGAATATTCACGAGGGTAGCTGAATCATCGAGGAGATCATTTATTCAATAAGTATATTAACAAATAAAACTGGAAAAATATTCAAGTACAATATACACAGCAAAAATCATCGTTGGTCGTATTGTTTATGGCTTATGGTCAAATATAAATTTCTGGCACGTTGGTCAGTATTTGGCTATGGAAATAAAATTATCTATCCACTAGAGTGGAAAAAAGTAGCTTGCATATGAGTAGAAAGTGTAGACCAAAGTAGTATATACAAACAAAAAACAAAGGGTTTTGTATAGAACGGCTCTGGAGTGAAATTGAATGATATCCAGAAGATAGGTATGATTTATTTGTTTACTCAAGTGGATAAAGTTGAAGTAGACAGTGTATGCTTAATGTTGCTTAAACTTAAAGCTTCTATAATATATACATGTAATCTAAAAATATTGGAAGGGAAACAAATGCATATATTTTATGTCTACCGGCTATATTCCAATCTACAAAATGGACGTAAAATGATATGCAAAACTGAAACTTTCCCTTGTTTTTAACGTACCTAGTTGCTATCCATCTTGCTCCTGTTTGTAAAAGTTTGTGTAATAATGTAATGCACTTCAAAGCTGAGCGTAGAATCTTGACTGCTTATCCACTTCACTACTTTTCCTCTTTTTTTCTTGAGAATGTGCAGTTCGGTCAACCGAATCATAAGTTTGTTTTGAGGGCCACGCAGATTGTTTTCTATATATTCAATTCCTCCAAATGTTTCTCTATACATTTGTTGAAAAAGTCAAGAAAAATGTCTGCACTTTTCCTTTGGCTAGACTGAAATGTGGGAAGATTATTAAGGAATCACATTATGTATGTATAGTGAAAGCTTTCTAAAGTACTATGTGAGAATCATTTAAACAGCATGTGACCTGGTTTGGTTTGCCACACGTAAAGAGTATGTACGTGTACGTACGTAGTCTGTGTGTGTGGCTTGGTTTATGTCATGTGTTCGAAATAAAAGGTGTGCATGGGTTTCCCTGATCTTAAATCTTTTAACGACTGCCTTTTAAAGCAATAAAATTGGAAAAGTTCTCTCAGGATTTTGCTCAACTCATATCTTGAAATGATTTCAGATAACTGTCTGCAAAAATTTATATATAAGGAGGGCAGTAGTAGTAGTAGTAGTAGTAGTAGTAGTAGTAGTAGGCAGTATTACTTTGACAATACTCATGAAAAAATGTATGTGGGAGGCTGTGTCGTGAGATCTGAACTTAAACTGGTTCTCATTGATCGCTTTGACAATACTTGATTTAACTTGGTTTTGGTTTGGTTTGGTTTGGTGGCAGAATGGAAGACTTTTTCTCCAACTAGAAGAAAAAAGGGAGTAGTTGGAAAAGGTAAAAGTTTCGCTAAATTTACTATAAGTATTCTTTCTTTTGGAGAGGAAAAATCAAGAACCATTTTACTTGTTTCCTTACGTTCAGCATTCCCTTATAGACTGTGAAGGCTCTCTTTCTTTAAAAAGGGAAAAATGTTCGCGGCGGAAATACTTTAATGCAATATATCCATACATAAGCAGTAATCGACGAAACTTTACATGACCTCAGCGCTTTTTAATGGCCACTTGACGTTGTTGACGGCCTCAGAGCCGGAGATATATATGGTAGTATATTAAGGAGGAAAAAACGCTCCTATTTATTAATGCTGGTGGTATAGCAAACGATCTACAAAGCTTTCAACTTATTTTCATGGCTTCTCAAGAATTAATTTAGTAAAGATATTTCAGACTAACTGCGCTTGGTTGCCTCTGCCAGACCCTTTCCCACTTGTATATTACTGCTGTAGCTGCGGAAAAAAAGTGATTCGATCCCTGTCTCTAAAGACGAATCCTAAAAATATTATAGCTGAATATGCATGAAACCTTAATATGCACATTTAAGTACATTACAACTACTCCACTCCGTAACCAGTCGTTTCTTCCCTAAAACTTGAATATTCCCAAGGCCTCCATGTCGGGTCGGAGAAAAGCCAAAGCCTCCACCACCACACATCTCCGCATTCAAAGTCTATCTCTAGAAAAATACCCCATAATATAATATAAACTATATTATCTACATTCCTACAGTGATCGAGTTGTCGTTGTCACTAAAACAGTACAGGAAAGCTCAACACTTTTTAGTGCGTACTTCATAGTCCTGAAATAACATGGTTGTTGCAAGAGGATGAAAACAGCAGAAAAATAAAAGTGGGGAAGGAAAGAGAAAGCGAGCCCAGTTGTAAATGAAATTGTCGTACTTAAAGATATTCATATTCGCCACTCACTCTCTCTGGTCTGGTTTGGTCTCTCTGCATTGCATATATAGGTACTGTATGTTTGTACACTTTTCCAAACTATAGGCAAAGTAATCGTCATCATGTGATATTATTTAGCTTTATTGGCATGTGTACATATGACTAGAACTTTCCTATGAGAGCCTTACACTGCTGCTCGAGTCATTTGCTCCTCGCACTCCTGACCTTTTATGAGCCCATTACATTTTACAACATGAGGAATATGTCAAGTTAACCCTGTCGACATTTTCCCCCGAATTAATATTCGCTCCATTCTCTCTCTCTCTCTTCTCTCACTTATATACTTTTAGGAATATTCTCTTCTCACAGTTGGAGAAAAGTTGTCGGTTGTCTTTGAAATAAGCAGCCACATGATTCGTTCCCAAATATCATAAAGAGCTATTGCTTGCTCGTCTTGTTCCTACAGTTTCTACAATCCTCATCTCTCTCTCTGTGTAAAAGTAAAAGCTGAGGCTTACTACAATGACATACTTCCTTCCGTTTCCTATCATCACACACCAGCCAAACGAGACTTAAACAGTGTGGAGCCTTAACACGTGGTACAATATATCGTATGTGTTTTTACATAATATGGAGTGAAGGACGAAATTATTGCCCCTTTGATGTAGACTCGAATGCTTTCTCCTTCCAACCTACTGTGCCTAAAAAAGGGAAACCAAAGGGGCTCATGAAATGTGTGTAGTATCATCTCATAAGTTACGCAGAACATTCATATGTGAAGTACTTTAGCTACATGGCTTCTGTAATAACACTCAGACTCGTTGCATTCACTCCCATATATTCAATGTCATCGTTATATAGGCAAATCTGAATTGTAACTTGTTATCCCAGGTTGTTAAAAATAAGTATGCTTACATAATTTTTGCTCGTTTTACCAGCAATCTCATAAAATTCAAAAAGTAATAATATGAAGGAAAATCGTACATTAGCAGTTTGAAGTTGAAATGAAATTAAAGCTTTTTATTTGTTTTAGCAGAAAAATAGGATTTTACCCAGATGTACGTAGATGTGGGTAATAAATATAATAATAATCTTTTGTACTTATACTTCCGCTTTCCTTTTATTACAATTTTTTAGTCAACGACCTTCTCTACTAATAGTCCTTAATATTATAGGATACTCTCTGCTTTTACGGAAATCCAATAATTTTAACCATTTTACATTGCACAAATATAATGAGTTTACGCATAGTCTGTGAGTATCTATAAAGTATTGTTGCATTGTGTAAAGTGTACTTTGCTGTTGTATTGTGTATATTCATTCCCTGTATCCATTATTTCCGCCCGGGACGGATTTCGATAATGCTCACGTTAATTGCGTTAATGAATGCGTCTATATGTAGCTAAAATGCTACCCAACCACAACTTTATTTCCCCTTTCTGACTATAGTAAATACATTTATACATAGATGTGCGCTTTCAATTCAGTTAATTGAATTATCAAAAGCAGATTCAGACAATCTTACCAGAGCATAGGACTCCTGTACTGCTGTTAGGAAAGTATAGACTCGCTCAAAATTTTACATTCTCTCAAAACTCAGCATTTGTTTGTTCGTACGCAGTCAAAAACCTATAATGCGCATATCCTGATTATAAATGAATTCTCGTTGGATAGGATTTAATATGTGGAATATTATGGTATTCTAATTTACTCAAATCTGATACAATACTCAAGTTTGTGTAAATGTATTGCGAATATATATTCATTGAATCCTTTTGACTCGAATTTATACACAAATGTACACATTGTATTTTACGTAATCTTCATACATAGATACATACTTGAATTGGATCATGGGATTAATATAAAATCTATATAAAAAGCAATTTCTTTGATGATGACTCTGAGGTGAATCGGAATATGAAGCAGTTACATATGTATGCATACATATTATAAGTTCATTGAGTAAACAAGTAAATAGTTGAAAGGAAAATTACAACCACAAAAAACATGTCTCTATCTGTCGGTAAAAACGAACATTCATCCTATTTTCTAAGGATAAAACTAGTTTCGATCCCGGATTTTTGGAGAATGGAATGAAATAATTTTGTTAGTTTAGTTGTTAGTGAGCCTGGAGGGGAAGTTTTTAAGCCGAAAGTAATACATCATATACATATGATATTATACTTCTTGTACATGCAGATTAAGTAAAGGGTGATGCGTGGGTATTTGTTATTGAAGCATTTCATCATCATCATCGTCCCCATTATGAAGTTCTTATATTGGCCCTTTTCAGAATTCGAGAATGGGCTGGCTGGCAAACGCACGAAATCTTTTGTTTTTGTTTTGACGATTATTTATGCACACAGTTTGAGTTAGAGTTTTAGATACACTCACTCAGTCGATGCTGATGATGATGATGAAATGTGATAGAATTTTGCTTCATATTGCCAAGTTAAAAGCGAGTAAAATGAAGTTTCCCTCGAAAGTTTAATTTTGTTTTCATTTCATATACACATAGAGACATATTAAGACGAAAGCAAGTTTTGGACGTAGTGACAAGTAACACTAACTGTGTGTAGTTTTCACTCTCTTTGTTCTCAGCTCTCATTTCATGTATATGAAATGTATGGAGAGAGAGAGATAAAGTAGATGGTATATGCAATGATTTTGATATAGCTACTAAGAACAAAAACAGATTCATTGAAACTACCGACTCAAGTTTTGTTATTGTTTCAAACTCCAGCATCCAAATGGTGTCGATTATTATACAGCAAGCTTGGATGATGAAGAGGCAGGGCAGGATGAGAAATTGGATCCGATGATATTCATTCAGTGTTGTTGGCTTTTCCTTCGTCAATAGACCAAAATTTCTTGGAAACATATCAAAGAAAACATTGTATTTGTTTTTGGTAAATTTGCGTAGTAGTAGTTAATAAGATTTTTAAAAGAGGAAATGTCTTGAGGCTGTTTACATTTTGCTCTGAAATCATCACATGCACACATACATCATTTCCCAATGAAAGTGAAAGGGCTATATGGAAAGGAGAAGAAGAAGGATGAAGACGTGTCATTTGTTTTAAAACTATGCATTTTCCTAGAATTGGGTTATGACTACTGGTCGTTAAACCACATAGAAAGAGGCGTACCAGACCAGTACCATAGTAGCTATTCGCTTCAGTTGACTAAATCGCTTAGTTTCTGCGGCTCCTCTTTCTCCCTTATTGTGGTTACGAACACATAGCTCGAGGATACACATCCGCGTACTTAGTTATACTATACACTACTACTTACTTTTACTAGGAGCGTATATATATGGTCTTCTTCTTTCATGGTCTTTTAGTTCTTTGATAATTTTCAAAATATTTGCAGGTTTATTTGTATTCAGTTTTAATACGAGATACGATACGTGCTCCGTATTCCTAAAACGCAAAACAAAGAGAGCTACTACTTCACCATGAATTTAATGAACAGAAATGTATTTTGCTTCTTAAAAGATTTCGTTATTAATTGCGGCTTTGTATCCACTATCCCCCAAAGTTTACCCTTTCCGTATATTCGCTCTTCCCTTGGAAAACTCACTCACTCAACGAGAGTAAGTAATAAAAGCCAAACTACCACTAGAACAGATCCAATTCATCAACAACTCGGCTTTCTCTCTCTCTCTCTCTTCTCTTTCTTGTAATAAGGAACAAAGTTAACCTAATGCGTAACACGCCGAACCGGAGGCAATGATCCAAGTAATGATGTTGATGAAGACGATAATCCTGCCAACTCTGGTTTATAAGTTGACTAAAAGTCCAGTCGATTTTATTTAGATGGTTTGTAGCCATTCCGTGATACTGTTACCGTTTACCGTTATATTATATGGGATACTAGGACTGGCCCTATTCGATTTTTCTTTTGATGTTAGCAAATAAGTAGAACGACCAAAAACGTAAGAAACAACACACCAATTCCCCCTCCTTCCATCTCCATCGTCGTGAGCACGGATTTTGGCTACCGCAACGCTACACGAAATAACTCTATATACGCGACAAAAATTAGCACTATATTTTTCCACCATGGTTAAGTTAAGTATATCCTTTTACATACCTTGTTTACAACTACATATTCAAGGATTTGGCAAGACTCGTGAAGACATACAAATTCGTCTTTTCTGCAAAATAAATGTGGGAGAGAGAGAGAGAGAGAGCAAGAAGAAGGAAGGAGAATATGTGGGGTCATTTGGTCGTGAGTCTCGACATAACAGGGCTTTTCCCTGTCGTAATGACTGAATTTTGCGAATCTCATCTGAAACATTCACATCAAACCGACTGGCAACTGCTTGCTACGTTACTTGCCGCTTTTCTTCCTGTTTGTTGGCTATAAACATGAAACTCTAGAAAAGAACCATGTTTTCTATTTTATTATATTGGATATATAATATAATAAGTATATTCTTATACTCAACTCATTCACGATTCTTAGATAGACCCTCATCCTCCGTGCTGCTTTCACCTAACACGGATACTGTAAATGTAAGTTGATGATGATCATGACGATGATGATGATGATATTATACAATATTATGGCCCTACAAAAATATATGATTGCAATGTAATATGTAATGCAATGCAATAAGATGTGACATGAGGTTGATAGGGCTGCTTCCTCAACTACTGACAACTTTTACTCCACTCTCATGCTTAACCCATTTCATATCCAAGGAAAAAAGCAGAGCATGAACACATTCACATCCTTCCATGATATGTGTAACAGTAAAAGCGTAACATTTTCTCCTTTTGACTCACTCTCTTTTCTCTCTCTTTTTTTTTTTTTTTTTGCTGGCACAATTTTCCTAAAGCAATTCAACTCAACGTGTTCAGCTCCATTGAGAGAAAGAAAAAACGGAAGGAAGGATGGATAGTCCAAAATGCATGGCTAGTAGCCAAATGGGTCCATAGGTGTCGAGAAAAAGTGGAGAGCAAAACCAAGTTAGATCGTGACACACAATCCATCAAATGCTCCTTTCCAACATCCAACTTGCTACGTGTACTTTATATTATGTAAGGAAAAAAACGGAGGAGAGTGGTACAACAAGGTTTGAATGTACATTCATAGTACATTAACAGGGCTGTTGCTGAAGCTGATGTAATGTAAAGTACGATCACGTTGATGATGATGACGACGCCGTTACAGGGCTACTAGTGGCAATAGTATTACATTATTACTCACACATGTAACATTACCTAAGTCCAAGTAAAATAATATGAATATATTGAATATATCTGTA
This sequence comes from Orchesella flavescens, assembly GCA_964034955.1. Classification (NCBI taxonomy): domain Eukaryota; kingdom Metazoa; phylum Arthropoda; class Collembola; order Entomobryomorpha; family Orchesellidae; genus Orchesella; species Orchesella flavescens. The sequence continues at coordinate 20,785,271 of OZ035957.1, read as the reverse complement.
AATACACACATATGTATATAGTGTGTAGGTATACTACTATACAACACTTCCGGAGAAAAAATTCGGACAGGCAGGGTGATTGCATTGGCAAGGGAAGCAGCAATGAACGATCAAGCCACAGTTTTCTGAGTATAAAACATGTTTGTAAAAATATGTAAGAACAAGAATAACGCATGATATACGATGTGGGTAAGTATTTTATGCATGTATGGATTTCAAGAGAAAGCTGTTAGTGGTAAAGTATGGCAGTAGTGGCACGATTGAAGAATAATGTGATAGGAAGCATACTAACACCACACCATATAGCATTACACCCTGCTATATCCAATATAAGATGTGCTTTGCTTGGTCTTTCAACTTGACTTAATCAGTCTCTTTTTTCCCTGTCTGCCTGTTATGCTTTCAACTTCACTATATATATGTAACTAGTTTCTTCCTTCTTTTGCTTCCTATTTAAACCAATGATTCCATACACAGATCGGTCATCCATTATATTGGCATTTTGTGATGTTGGCACCGGGATCAACCTAATGTATGCGTATCAACGGGCTTTGAATGAGCTCATTGAGACAGGTTAAATAGTGCTCAAACCATGTAATAATTGTGTGTTCCTCTTCACTTTCATGTGCTACCGGTGCGGTGGCTAACGAACGCGTATATACATACATTCAATATATTTTATGAGTACATATATCCCTCTGTCTCTTAATAAATAGGAGCATAATAGGCCATTTCGTGTGGACTTTTAATTCTAGTCACTTCACGGCTCGGTTGGCGTTCGCTCTGTTCCTTGTGCCACCACCACCACCGCCAGTTGTATGGGAGAAAAGATTGCAAATGTCCAGCACTAAAGGATTTATTGCTTAAATACTAACTTGTGGAAATTCTCAACAATGATGAATGACTCCGCTTCTATTTGGCAGCTATGTTTACTTAATTAATACCCTTTGCACGCGACCTTCATCCAAGTGTAACACGGACAGGGGATATTTACGATCAGAATAGGATAGAATACCTACCTCTACAGTCTACACTATGTGGACTGTAGTGTGTGGTACAATAAGTTTGGAGGTTTTTCTTGTATCCTGCTTGCATATCCGTCCTGCCCTTTTGTTCCACTCTTGGGAAACTGGACTTCACGACACGACCTCAATTTTCGTAGATAGAGTAAACAAGCAGGTGCTGCAATTATAGTATTTTTCATTACTTGCCAAAGACTGGTTGCTGGTTGGCGTTGGCAATTTAATATTGGTCAGGAACTTTTAGCTTTCAGCAAGTTGTAAGAACTAAAAGGTTCATATAAGTTTTCGGAATATTTCTATGCAATCAGTGTTTCTGCCAACTGTGCTTATCAGCCTGAGGAAAAGTGCTACAACTATAACTAGTTGGTAGCTCTGAATTTTGAAATTGATATAATTTGGAAAAGTCGGTACAAACTTGTGAAATCTCCAACCTATACGATTTATTTCAAAATGGGAAGTATCCAGTTGAAAGAAATACAAAATGAATGCTATGGGAAAATCCTAATGTTAAGTAAATATACTGAAGCGACTTCCTCCTACAAAAACTTTAGCAATTTCCTATTTATTATGCATTTTGATACACTATATATGGGTATCATGTATCACTTATAATAAATTATGTAGAACTCGCAACCGCTTTTACGTTTTAAAGAAATATGGAAACTACATACACAAATGTAAACTGCACGCGGCGTTTCCTTGATTTCCATAAAAAGTGCGTATGACTGAGCAGAGCTATATAAACTCTGGAAACTTGTGAAATGAGGGGGTGATCGTGTGCAATTGTGCAAGTCTTTCGCTTCCCATATCTTTACAGGTTTGACATTCTCGTTAAACTTCATCAGAATTATAGTTTCGTTAGTGCTTTTACCTTAACCAAAAGAGCACAATAATAAAATATATGAGCAAAGTAGGCATGTCAAATCCAACTTTACTGTCTCCTGTCTGCCCCTCCTAACCAATGTCATGATGACCAATCCTACTAAAAACTACACACAGATATGCCTAAACTTTTTATAACTTTGTTCCTCCTTCTTGGCATTTAGTGATTCTAAGTTAAACAGACTTGTGGCCGATGGTAGTCATTTCATCAAATCATACATTCTTCTTAGAAATAATAATATTGCATTTTGTTGCAAGGAAATAGAAACGACACAACAATTTACTTTTGACACGCCTGAGACTGATTTGTTACTCGTTGTTGCTTAAATTACAAATATAGGGAACAGTAGTTGGATGACAGAGAATTTTGTTTTTGATACCCACGTTCATTTTCTTCAACGTACTCACATTTCCACACTCAATGTTTGAGTAGCAATTTATTCTTGGCAGGAGCCTTTTTCCTCTTCCAGCATCGTATCAGGGTATGACTAGCAGCTCTAGCTATGCTTGATAAATATTATGATAAATCAACAGAAAATTATTTATGTATATAAAAACCCGTTCGCTCTCATTTTCTTTTTAATTCTACACTTGTTATCCGATTTCATCACGTCAAAAGAATTTCTTTTCCCGGATACTAGCTGCAATCACTATAAGTGCACACCAAAGTTAGTAGCGGACCATAAACATATTGTCAGACACACAAATTGTATACGAAACGAACTCATGTTTTTTTTACTTCCATGAAACAAAATTACCCCAGCGTATCTAATTTCAACATGTCATGAAGGAAAAAGCAAATCAAAGGGAGTCGAAAAGGAAAACAACAGAAAAGGGAAAACATGTACATATAAACTCTTTCATATTTAAAGTATATGATCGTACTGCTTCTCAGACAAGCAAAAGTTTTTTTTTCATGATGTTCGTGTTTGGTTTTGTGGAATGAAAATGAAGTCGAGACTGCAAGCTAGCATTTCTGCAAGAAAGTAAAAAAAAAGAATATATGTAGTATCGTGATTGTATACTTTCATGAACATTGACAGTGCACCACAATGGAGCCTTTTTTGAAATAATGTAGACAGGTCTTGTGAAAAAAAGGCAATGTGTATCTTAATATCATTGTACATAATGAATCTACATACAACAAATAAATGTTTTAAGGTGAATATATGTATGTACATGCGAATTTATATGCGAATATGTGCTACAATTTTTTAATGTGTAGCATAACGCTATGATGTATGTACATATATATAAATATATACTTATGCCACAGGCTGTTTACAATGTTTTTTTTTCGGATGAGTGACACGAGATGGAATAAACTATATAGGCGATGTAGCAAGTTATCAACGTAACCATAAGCTTTCACAATAAGCCTTCGTTTTCTTTGTACCAGACGTTATGATATGATGAAAGCTTGAAAGGATGGATGAAAGCATAAATAAATATATACACATATTTGCAAGCCAAAGAAAATAGCTAGGGAATGAACAAAGAAGTTGCTGAGCTGTTGAAAATATTTTTAGAATGGGATGAAGTCTCATCTGACATACGAACCGTATAATATATGTATTTGGTCACGAATTGAAAGTAAAATATCTTGAAATTTATACGCATCTACTTGCATGTATTCACATTGTAACATGATATTTTAAGTACTCAAACAGTACAGTTACGAGCACGTAACGCTGTACCAATGAAAAGGTTCATCCCCAATCACCAAGAAAAATCAAAACATGATAGGATGCGTCTTTTACGAATTTATGAGGAGAGTTGGTTAGAGCTCTGAAGTCTTCAATCATATTTCGCAGCCAGCATAAAAAGTAGTATAGTAAAAGGCACTTTCATGGACTGGTTGTTGGTTCTCTCTCTTTGGGGTGTTTGGGTTGGCGTTGATGGCGTAGATCAGGAATAATGGGACTTAACTGAAGACATAACATCATTACTTCAGTATAGCTGCAACGTACATCCCCCGAAACTTGTGTTGACATAACTTTTTCATGTGAGAAAATAATAATCGAATACACTATGTATCTTGTATTTAGACGCACGCACAGGTAATCTGAAACAAGTAGAAAAATTGTATGAAATTTCCATTTGTTTAAGTTGAAGCAGAATTATAGCTTGTTAAGTTCGCTTAATAAACTATACTCATCTCATATCACTGTTTTATGTGAACTTTCCCCTTCTCATTCACATTAATTCCCTGAAACAAAGTTAACTTTACAGTTTAATTTAATGGACCGACTTGGACTTACTTTGTTGGAGCATATTGAGAATCATTTTCTATCATCAGCTTGAATTTTATTTAACACACGAATCCATGTTCAACTCTTCTTCCTTTACCTACACTTTTTTTTATCCTTATGTACATTTCCATTCCAACCAAGTTACAACTTAAGTCTCATGTGTATTAAATTGATGAGACGTGCTATCGAACAGTACATAGGTATATAGCAGCTTTCGTTTTCCCTATCTAAAAAATGTATGCACGCCACACCAAATTATTAGTGAAAGCGTACAATCTACAAGCGCTACGGTATTTGTATTAGGGGGAGAAAAAGTTTACTCCATGTGATTATTATTATGACAGAGAATGATGGTTTGTGCTTGTCTGTTACGCTACGTCTTTATGGCTAACAGACTTGGTTGATTTCAGTTTTATGGCAAAAGAATGACTCTCCATAATGTATTGGATGACAAGTAACTTGTCACTTTTTTTTGTTGTCTATTGCCTGATGAATTTTGAATTTGCTTCGGAGTTAGGTAACTAAATAAAAAAAATGAAAATGTGTATATATGTGGAAAGTTGGAGAGAGAAAATATAAAAGCAGTAGCAACCTCACACACGAGCGGATAGGATAACGAGAAGTCGTTATGGTATATATACGTGTGAGTCATCATCATCAGTGTTTTTATGCATATTATCTTATGGTCACACACACACATAAAACTCAATGCAACATTTACATTTTATTCCTTTTTGCATTTAGGAACCCTTGTAACGCATGAATTTTTAAACATTTATGTATGCAAACGTAACACAAATGAAATGCAATAGAAGAAGGTCAAACCATTTCTACTACCTATATACTACCTCACTCACATATTCAAACAGCTAATAACAACGCATAAATAAGTAAACTAACATGCTCCAACAAAAAAACAGAACCGAGTCAAGTATTTGCCGAAGAAGTGGAATTTTTTCGTTTTGAGAAAAAAACCTTGCCATTCATGAGTGGTAGAGTTTGAGCTTGTTAGTATAAGACCCTTGGCAAATTAAAAATTCATCGCGTCAACGTCAACAACTAGGGACTTAACAGATGGAAAGAAAAGCAAGAATACGCAAGCAATCAGCAAGATACATGCCAGAACTCTATACTAGGAAGACTCCCAGTCGACTCATTGTTTGACATTTTAGCATCCAGAATTCAGTTCAGGCCAAGACAACCTGTTTAACTAACCTAGTTTTCCTGAAGCTTTCCCTTCACGGACTGTAATTTTATATGATGCAGATGTTTTGCTCCAGTAACAGCAAAAATGCTAAGATGATGATGATGATGTTGATACATAGTATTTTTATTTCATACTGCCACACTACACTGCTTCACGTATATAAAGTCAGAAGCAGAACAAAAAAGTTTGCAGTATTAATGTACATGGAAAAAGTACGACGCAAAATATCAGTTGCTTACTTGTTGGAAAAGCATTCAATCAAATCAAATTCATGACACCATTATTTTATTACAGTGACTACATGTACATAGTTGAGACTCAAGTCAGAAGCAATAAAAAAGTGAATGTATTATATTGGTCGGGTTGTTCCAGGCATCGAAACGTGATTTTTGAAACAGCTAACCAACCCTGATGTACGGATTTATTGAGAAGACCAATTTGTAGGGTAGCGATGCGATGTTCTCTATGTCATTTTCGTGTTCAGCTAAGTGCATAAAAGGCTCTTAACGACTTTAGGTAGCTTGTTTGTACGTAACTGTAACTCCCTTTCACTTTTCCCTTTTAAGTAAAGTAAAAGTTGCGCTATCTTTGCAATACAGGGAAATTTTCTGCCTGTAATCACATTCTATAATCAGTCGAGTGTAAGCTTACTCATGAACCTTTCTCCTGAAAAGTAAATATTTGTTGACTTTGGCAGAAAGCTGAGATGCAAACATACATACGGATAAGCTTTATAGAGTCAGTCCTTTTTTAATTGAACTAGTTTTCTCTGTTCTAAAGTCGTCGATGGAATTACCACCGGGGACGTAGATCATTACTCACTTTTAAAAGGGATCAAAGCTGTAGTGCAATGTATGCACTTATTTACGTCAGTTCCCTCCAAGCCTACTTACGTAATGCAAGATTACAGAAGCTTAGGAGACTAAAGCAGTAAACCGTTACAGTCCCTTGAGAATTTAAAGCCTAGAATCCCAAATTTTGTTCATATTTCTTAACCGAATTATCTTACATGCTTGTTACTGCATAATATTTGCACGTTTATCCTTGTCGTTTATTGAAATCGCAGGTGAAACGGAAAGTGGACAGCAGCTTTGTCAAAAGTTACTTCATATCAAAAGTATTTATATTTCAGGCATCAACTCAGCATTTATCATCATCATCATGATTCCTCATGATGGCATAGAGCTGCTGTGTAAAACCTTCTTTATTTTTCTCTCAATTAAATAGCATCTATAGCTGTATATATATATTATATATTTTATCATGTATTAATAATGCTTTATGAATAAATATGTATTTTGCTTGTTCATACTTCATAAAATATAGACGAGGTTCTTTCTGTGATCAACCATCATACAAACCGCTCATTCGTTCATCGAACTCTTTTGAACACGTCTTTTATCTTCCCTCGGCGTTAGTTGAAGTTAACGATGCGAAGAAAGTAAAAAAGGGTTTCAAGGTTCGTCTCCTCTTCATCCACTACGTGTACATACACACTTCGACTCGACTCATGCACAACGGCTCGAACCACTATAAAAATGGATCGTGCCTTTACATAGGATTTCTTTAGAAAAGGGAAACTATTAAACGAGGCAAAAGAAGTAAGAGAGAGAGAAAAAAAGTTTTCTCTCACAGCAGCTCGATGGAGGGAGACCCTCTGTACATATATATACGTACATCGCTTCTTTCTACGTTTACTTCCCTGGCACAGCCATACACCGAATGAATATCCACTCTCCTTTTTTTGAGTGAAGTTAAAGGATGGAGGAGCAACAACTGCAATATTTTTCTTTATATGGGCAATGTTAGCTGACGATGAAGTACGCATATCTGTGGTGGTGGTAGAAACAATGTATGTAAGTTCTACTAGAATTATTGTGTGTGGTGTGGTGTAATGTGCTAAATTGATTTCTGTTTGAGGTTAAAATTTTTATGGATGCTCCTACCATTCTTATTCCGAAACTTATGCTTGAACTTATCGCATATGGGAAAAAATCTTTTGCTTCTCTATAGCTCTGTCTCACTTTCTAGCAAGACGACGGGTGTGTAATATATGTATTTGTAAAAACCCCGAATAAGTTTCCGTTCCCATCTATTAGTTCCTATAGTTGGGCACGTTCTAATATTACAGTTTAAACGCGCTTTCTCCATGCTTTCACCCTGGATAAGTAAAAGTATAAGGGGGAGCACGGGTATAGATTTCTTTTTTCTCGTTCCTGCAAATCTCTGCTTGTGTGATTTAAAAAAGAGTAATGAGGTACGTGGAGCTTTAGCACTTGTAGAGCTCTCAGAATTAAGATTTATTGTTTTCACCCTGCCATATGGCTTTAGTCTCTTGTACTTAGCTGAACTACTTTAGGAATACAAGGAATCAGTAAAATCACAGCATTACGACAACCAACGACACACATTTCTACTGAAACACTGTAAGAAGAACAACTCTACTGCACTATATTCATATGTATGACTATGTTTATATACATCACTAATGTATATTGTGCCATGGCATGAATGTGTGTCTGCAATATGTAATACAATATTAAAGTACCCCACACCCACACGACTCGATTGGGATTTGAAGGGAATGCAGTGATTCAATTTTGTAGATATGTGAAAAACGCTATAATATAAATGAGTTAACGTAAAATGGATTATGTAGTAAAATACAAAGTATGGTTTTTATGTCTCTTCAATTGTTAAGTTTCGTCGAAGGGGTGAGCAGTGAGCTTATGAAATGTTGTTTTCCGTCTGTCTGAAAGTTATATTTATCTTTGATCATTGTATTCTGCTATTTCTGCTGGCAGAATGTCTCAAGGGTAAAACTTATCGCGACTCATGTCAATATTCAATAAAAAGTTGTTTACGAATGATTAAAATCTTATAAAAATTCGACGAATCTCTACATCTCGAAATCCACCATTAATCAGATTTGTGCCACATAATGTTGTGGTGCTAGTTTTTTTACCTTGTGTGTGTAGAGTGTAGTATATTAATAGAACATTTCTATGAGATCTATTATCAAAGCGGTGCTTTTAGAAATAGTTGGAAAATCGTTAAATATTACCTTCCATTCAGATACTTTTTATAGATCATGTTTCAAAAAATGTATGAAAGTACAAGCTAACATAATAATAATATATTCAACAAGCGTTTTCAATAAATTTATATCTCTTCTCTTATTTTATTTCCGTAATGCTATCATTTGTGTCTCCTTTTCCAACAATACTTTTACCAAGAAAGCACAAAAACGTTTCACTTTCCCCGAGGCAGAAAAAGACTTTCATTTTGATATTTCATGTCTCCAATCCAACAAACCGTATCAGTAAGCTAAGCACAATGCAATTTCTTAATGTGTTATATCGTATATGTATATGCATATACCAACTACAAAACCGAACCTCCGTCTTACTTTTTCCCATATTATATCCTCATCCTTGTTATGTCACAGCCTACTCGAATGTTGTTTTCGGTTGACTGACTGATTTCGTTACTCTTTTCACGGTGGCTGAGTGAAGTGAATAGGTAAGACGGGAGCGTTATGGTTTTTGTGTCAGTGTGCCTTAACTTTTATGTTATATTATCGTTCGTCTCAAGTGCTGCTGCAACTATACAACATAAGCTACATTTATTTGCACAAGCTGAGCTAAAAAAACCATTTCGGGATATGATATGGTATGAAATATCGATGTATGTGTACATGTAGATGTACATAAGGTAGTCCGTCTGATACGGTTTTATCAAAATGTAATTTTTGAGCATTAGCGTGAAGTGCAAGTTACGATATTTGTTGAAAAGAAAATGACAGTAGTAGTGTTTTCTACGTAGAAGCTTTCGCTTTTTATATGCTTATTTTGCATTATATGTGTACAGAGATGAAGTCCTATTGCATATATTGCTTTTTCTAGGTATTATACAAGTAAATCCATTTCATTTCAACTTTTCCTCGGGTAATTTTTCCCCCGTTTCCTTTCTTTGTTGGAAAAAGGGAAAGAAAAAGGATCCACTCTTTATGAATTTACATACGGATGAAAAAAAGTATTTATTTACAGAACCTGATATTAAATAAAGGAGGGGTACAAAGTTTATATAAGATATACCTAAAAATGGGAGCATGTAATAAGTAAAAAAGCTCAAAGCTTCCGTTGTTGAAGAGAATATAATGGCATCAGCAGAAGAACAAAGGAGGCACATGTTGAAAGACAATGCTATTTTTACCGAATTGCTTTGAGTCACTTGATCCGTCTGCAACATATGTAGGTAAAGGAGGAATAAAAGTATATTCGAGTTGGAGTACTTACAATACTTTTATTCAAAGGCAATCAGCAAATGTACTCGCGGATATATATGTAAATATATATATTGCATGAAATGTGAATAAATGTATATGTACTCGTTTTTCATATCATCAGTGAAACCGTTGACATCCTTCATAGCAAAGACTGATGTATGTGTCATTCAATATGTGATCATCCATGCGCTCAATGCGCGTTTTTTTTGTTCTAAATCTGCAGTTGCTCTGGACTGGGGCACGTTTTCAGTTGATAAATGGATTCAATTCGGAGCTCTAGATTTCAACATTTTCGGTGATTTGATATGCGTTTTGTCATAGATTGCTTTCTACGTAGTTAGATTATTGTCCTTGGAAAGTATTGGAAGAGAATTTTGGATCAAAAACTCATTTTACTGCTTCCCTAGGTAAAGTACATGAGCTGACAGTGATGGGCATCATATGCGTAATATTTTTAAGCTTATATACTACCCACGCTGATCCATAAAGGAATTTAATCAAATAGCCAGTAAAATCAATTTATTTACATGTGACATGTACTTATTGTAACGGTATTAACTAAAATGATTAGATGTGATTTGATGATTTGACTTTATATTTTTTCAAGTTTCACATAGCAAAGAACATTTGAAGAGAGAAGTATTTCTCTTTTTGTTTCTTAAAGTCATCCACTTCAAATCCAATATATATTGCACCGTCTATATACGCTATATATTGATCCTCGAAAGTAGGACAGTGGGCACCATCGGCAACAATTAAAACACGGATCAGTCATCACTGCCCTACTTTATAAAGGTTAAGAGAGTGTTTATATCCTGCCACACATTCTTCAGAGACGTCTCAAGGCGATTGCCGATAGCATAGTAACTCTTGCTCTTTCTAAACACAAACAACTAAAACGGATGTAATGGATGATGTTGACATCATATACGAGCTGTTTCTGTCATCTTACCACACTTTCACTTTACCTGAACTTCTTGATTGCATAAGTTTGTATCACAAAGGATGCGGAAATAAACTATTTACAAAGCAAGATATAATAATAATCCTTTCAAACTTTCTTTTAAACAGAATATTTTACTTCCTTTCTTTCCTTAACTCATTGCATACCAGAGCAAATACCATCTTCAGGTTTTAGTTTGTATATAACATGCCGCTGGCCTTACATTCGGATCAAGTGAGGACTGAATGCAAATACAGGATTTCTTCACTTGAAAGGTCGATAGAGTTGCCAATATAAAAAGCAGGCATGTGTGAAATGACAATTGGGCAACTGTGTCAAGAACACACAAAGTTTAAAACTTTAGTAGAGAGAAATCTAATTTGTCAGATTTCTTTATGTTTTCGCTTTCATGCTGATTTTCTGCATAATATGCAGAAATTTCGTTAATTGTTTTAATAATTTTTTAATCTGTTGCAACGTATTGCAACCCATAACCTCAATCACTACGAAAGGTTATTATTACACAACGAAATAAGATGATGTTGTATTCATTTAATTCATCACTTTTCTTTTTAGTACTTTATTAAGGATTCGGTTTTGGTTTTTCCAGCTTGCCTTGGCCTTATTGTTCCAGTAAATATCCTAGCCACATAATAGCCGTCATTTATAAAAGCTCCATGCCATTCGTTTCCTTTTAGGAAATCAAAAACAGTCGGAAAACAGGAAGAAACGCATGTGGTACTTTTTATATTGTAAGGAAGTCGGTGGGTGATGTTGAGTCATGGTTTCTTTCTTAACTGTCCAATGCACTGCAATATGAAATACTAACAGTGAGGTTGTGATGGAGTCCTACTGCAGTCACTGAACCACTTTTCCATCTCATGAAGTAGCAAAAAAGAGTAGAGAGAGAGAGGTTGGGGGGACGGGTGCAAAAAGAGAAAGAAAATCGGAGGGAGAAGAGGAAAAGTCTCCTGTCGTTTGCTTTTTGTCATTCTTCTGCAATCCTGAGTCGTTGATCTGGGCAAAGAGTATTTTGGAGAAACAAGAAGAAAGTCAGCAGGAAACATTTCAAGTCAAATGTCAAATACACACGTTTAGCTTCTTTCCTTAGTCTTCTTCCTCTTTTCCACTTAACATAGCACATGCTCGTAAACATTTGTCTTGAAGGATTCATATAACAGACGCATTGCGAGAAAATATACATGCCATAAACTCTTAGTTCCAGTGTGTCAAATTTTCTAGATGTATCCCTACCCCTACACAAAACTGTTACACGTAGCTATGTACACATTGCTCTACAAATGATAAACAAAACTTTGTTTTGAAAATACAAATGCTTTACTTTCCAAATATGCCAATATGAAGTTCACTTGCCAATTTGGGGATGCTGTAGAATCATGACAGGAGCTGCAAAGTTGCTCTACCTCGTTTATCATGTGTTTTTTCTTCCCAAATATTTACAAACAGCTTTCATTCTTTCGTTAGAGGGAGGAACATTATATATTTTATAACTACTATATATGCTGCTACAAATTACACGCTCAAACACATAACTACATACATCATAGTTGGGCAGCTTATAGCAAAACGAAAGTTCTCGTTAAATGTCCTCATCCTCCGTGATTATTGCAGATATTCATCCTGTTACTTCTTGTTGTCATTCACAAAGAGGCAATTTCCAGTCTACTGATTCAGCAGCGGAGCCTAGCCTAACCTAACCAACTCTGCTTTCTAAGGTTTCCCAGTATACCAAAAGTAAAGTATACTTATGATCACTACTCCAATAATGGCCTGCTTTTGTGGAGATTCATTTCAAGCTTTGATATTAATGTAAGCCCAGCTGAGGCAGGCACACATCGCATTGGTCTAGTGAATTTGAAAATGGAAAGAAGGGAGATGAGAAAGCCTTCCTTCGCTCAGATGTAGAATTATAGAACACAAGGTTTTTACCCATCTGTCACTGTTTATGAAAGTCAATGTTTAGACGAACAATACATGCCATACTTGATGCTCCCTACTATTTTCCAAGTTGTGTAGTGATGTGATGCAGGTCAGTAGCAAGTAGCAGCCAAGCCAAGCCAGTAAAGTAGAGTCTCCGTCTCAAGCTTTAGCTGGAAGTGGTTTCCATTTTCCATCTTATTTATATCATCATATGTTTTTCATTCATTTCATTCTTTCAAAACAAAATTCCTTCAGACTTCTTTCAAATGTCATAGGATGAAAGGATGATCCTTGCTCATCCCAAATTGCATTTTTCCACTCATTTCTCCCTTAGCTTTGAAGCCTTCTCGTATAAACATGAGTGTACCACATACGAGCGGGCCATTATGCATGGATGAATGGTATTCACATGGTTCTGGTTAGTTTTTTTACGGTTTTACCCTCTATAATATTATTCTCCTTTTTGGCGTTGGCTAAAATAGAATTACAGTTTTCTTTGAATTACATATACATAAATTCATTTGAATGAATGGTTCCTTCAGGGTGTGTTGTGGAATGAAAAATTTCCATATTTCCAATTCCAACCTCGCCCTCACTCTATCTGCTATCAGACATAAGAAAACTAAAAAATAGAGAGAGCAAGACAAATATGTTGGAGCATATGGAATAGAAGAACAGGGATATTTAAAGGATCAGGGATCACCCTGCAGTTCTTATGCATACTTTCTCCAGTTATTCAGTCTCTTGTTCACCTTTCTCCTCCAAGTACATAATATAACATAATATGGTACCTGTTACATACTCTCTCTTTCTGTTCGTGTTCTCTCTCTCTCTCCATACTTTGTTTATGGATATAGTGGTTGAACGAATCCCATTATTATCACAGAAGAAAGTGGATCACGATCCCATTTTATTACTATGCATACACATAAAAGGCAGGTGCTATATATCTTTACATGTACATAAGCCTCATCATCCAAACTATACTACACCGTCACCCATTTCTATTCCGATAACTTGCTTATGAGTTTTCCCCTTTGCATGCAGAATGCAGACAATCCACTCCACGATTATGATCTCATGTATGTATACGTATATCCATCCATTCATATGTCTGGTTCACTCGGCTTGGCGTAATATACAAAATGGGTAAACGTATTTGAGCGTAATCGTAAGATTAAACTCAAGCGGTCCATTTGTTTTAAAAAATCCAGGGTCCACAATTTATAACGGTTACTCGGTGGATGTTGAATTAGCTGCAGTTTTTCATAACGTCATATAGCCTCGTTTGTCTTTCTCACGTCCTTTTGCAATTTTCTCGGGAAAAAGTTGGTTGAACCACTTGAATATAACGTTGCAATGAACATACATATATTTACGATGTTTTTACATCACAATATCACCGTATCGTAAAACTTACAATAGGAAATGTTGATAGTCAACATGACCCATTCCCTCATATCGTATTATGAAGTTGTTCGTCGTCGTAGTGCATGCCTATAATGGAATGCAACTCGGTTAACTGTTTACCACTGTCTGAATCTGAAATATATGGGTCTCAAAAGACCAAATATGTTGGGCTGGGACAAGTACAATAATACATCTCTACTTTTATTATCTTATGAAAAATCTAACAAAAAGAGAAGAAAACAGCTATAATGCACTTATTTTCTACCACATACAACGTTCTTGGTGGGCTTATTTTGAGATAGGAACATATTATATTTGTTTTGAAAAAACGTTAGTATCAACATCAACATCCTTGTATATTATATTATTTGTTTGTTTCCATATATTATATTCTCTAGAAAATAGGATAAAGTTAGTAACAACTATCCCTACATATAAGTTGCATTCTCTCCAGTGAATTGTAGTCGAATCAGTTTTCCCAACAGCTGGATGGGAATTTGTAAAACAGCTCACAACAACTTGCATGACTGTCCCTACCTTACAATACAATGCTATAGTTATAATGCAGTCCTTCCCATCATGCATGTGCACGGAAGGAACGGAAACAAGGAAGGAAACGGAATGAGTGTAAAAGTAAAGGGATGTGTAGATAAATCTATATATGTGTACATATATACGCCCAACAAGACAAATAGTGAAACTTGTTAGAGTGAGTGAAAGCAGGGAAAAGTGGGGCTTAATATACCGGGAATGTTTTACGTTGGTGACTGGAACCAGAACCAGCAGGCTTGTTTTCCCCTACACTACTACTACTAAATTGATCCAGTCTTGTAAAAAGGAGCAGCATGGAATGGATCAGGTTGTTCACGGTGATACTTCAACAAGGTCCCCTGAGAATTCTAGGCACTACTATCAAACACCTACAGATCTCGTTGGTTCTACTGACATGGAAGAGAGAGAGAAAAATATATATTGAATACATGGTTTCCTTTGTGTGTACACACAGACACACGCCCACATGCAACAAACTGTTGAAATCTAATAGGAGAGCATGGAGATGGAAAATCATAAAATGAGATAGGTTTTGTTAAGGAATGCTTATTTGGTCCTCTCTTTGAATTGGAAATGAGATTTTGTTTATGGTATGGAATTCGAATTTGGGTGAAATGTTTTCTGAGACCTTTGAAATTACTTTGATAAGAAGAAAGAAAGAGATACACATACATATAGAAAATATGTTTACTACTAGCAAATATTATGTACATAATACTTTGAAATAGTAGAAAATACAAAGTTAAAAGTGCTGTGAAGCATTCATTGAAATTTAATTACACGGTATAGCCAATATTTTGAGGAATTAATAAGTTTATGGGCTTCACCATTATGCATTAATCAATGACAAAAGGTGGGGATTCACTCGTATATCTTTTCGTTTGATTTTTTTCGCATGTAAATTGTACTCATAAGAACATCGATCCGTCGTGTTGTGCCTTCTTCCGACCAAAAGGTTTTTTTTTGAATTATTACTGCATAAAAGTTAATTGCCGATGCACAACCACAACATTTGAGCAAGCTGTCACACGCCCATCTTTTTATTTTTGGTGTAGACATTTCCAGCTTAAGGAAAATGATGCAACATTATGCACAACTTGAGTTTCCTTTCCATCTTAGACATTCTTTAAATTTTCTCCGTGGCAAGGTTTCCAATGGGAAAAATGAAAAGGTTGACGTTGGAAAATGAGTGGAATGGATAAAGTTGCAAAAGAAATGCAGAGCAGGTTTCCTCCTGCCTCTCCACTTGGAAGTTAGCTTCAACAAGCATTCATAATAATATGCTACTCACATATTCATATTATAAAACGACGCTTATTCGGCTCCTCTGACTTTTTGAAGTTGATTAGATTCCTCACCAACAGCTTGACACTTTCAGGGACTCAGAAAGACTAATAAAAATAAAAATGAGCAAAGTTGAGAAATATTAATTTTGTCACAAAAACCAAGCTTTTCAAAAGGTTCGGATCCCACGCTATGCTTCACGTATACAACTCAAAAGAATCAATATGAGTGACACCTATTACCACATTACCGGAACAAAACTCCACTACTCCATAACTATAACTCAATTTGAAGCTGCTTCGGGAAAAATGGATCCCTTGAGTTGAATTAGTTTTCAATTGAGAGCTTCTCAAAAAGGTTGTTCATTGTAGCTGTAGGGCTAGGTTTCATATTTACACTGAACATCTTACTTAATCCTTTCCCATTCCCCATTCTTTTAATTAAGAATATTAAATCATTATTGCATATATACTTTCCTTGTATTGGAATATTTACGCAGAAAAGGCTTTTATATATACTTTAAGATCTTAAAAAGCTATTTAATTACTGCTAAACTGCTCATGCATCGAGTTACGATGATGATTATGAATTCCAAGAAGACCTCAAAAACTTGTTATTGAACATTATGTTGGAAATCGTACGTAGTAAATCATTCAAAACGACTAATTATAAATGAGAGTCTGCAGCTACTACTTAACACCAACGCGTTATTTCACCGTACGAAAAATACGTCGCCATTTCCATCGTACATAAGAATTTTTTTCGAAATGATGTCGTACATCGTAGAAAACTCATTACATTCTCAGTAGTCTAAAGTTTAGTTTATCATTACTTGTGAAAGTTGGGATTATTTTCGGGGGGAAAAGTTACGTATGTTAAAATCTCGGCTTTTGATGCTGCTTTGTAAATAGGGAGTGACTTTTGAAAAAGTGATATACTTCTGAAAGTCATTCAAACTGTCACCGCTCGCACCAATAGCACTGGCATGTCTGGAACTTCTACCACACCATATATATATGTATATACCATACTACTAGAGAAAGCTAAGGATTTTATATAGCATTTTGTGAAAAGAAGCCCGTCGAGATTAGATGATAATACGCTATAAATGCAAAGTTTTTGAAAAGTAAAAGGTTCATCTACTTGAAAACAGAGCGTCATCGTTCCGCATCGCCACATGTACTCGAAGCATGAAGCTATTGGTTTGGTTGTTTTATAAATACCTATACATGCATATTGTGTTCATCGTCATCCTCCGAGATTCTAGAGCTGCCATCACCATCATCATCATCGTAGTTTAGTTCGTCGACAGCAGGGTAATAAGAAAAGAAATACTAAAGAGAAGATGAAAATGGAGGAAACGAAACCATGGTCGTGTGGTTATTTTCACTGAAAGCACCAGATCAGAAGAAGAGAGATGGAGATGGAGAGAGAGTCTGGAAAAACTCTGCATGACACGAAAGAACGTGTTGAACTAGGAGGATGCCTATGAAAATCGTATATTATGGAAAACTCCACATGAAAAATCTAAAATGAAGGAAAGGCTTGCTTTTAAAAGATACATATTCATTAGAAACTCTCGGCAAGAGGTCTACACCCAGCGTAACATGACGTCGCCTTAGAACAACTTATGAGAGCAACAACGTAACGTTGATTGCTCTGAATGAATTTGAAAAGTATGCCGCATTATCTTCTCGTTCTCATTTCCTACCTTCTCCAAAATGTTGGAGTTTTGCATGTAGCTTTGAAGATAAAAGTGCATTTGAATTCACGCCGAAAATCCACATCGGTAAATTGGTATTGTGTTACTTTAATTAACGGTTACGAGAAAACCATAACCAGTTGCCTAAATTGTAAAAACTTTGATTGTAAAACTGCACAAAATCCTTCCAGCTAAAATTGCATTCAATAAATTTTTCAATAATCATAAAAAGCAAATGTTGAATGTGCGCCATCGAAACTTCAAATAAAAATTCGGAGAGAGTGCTACGCTAGAATGAAATTTATTACTTAGAGCCTACTTAATATATCTTCATTAAAAAATGGGTTGACCTGCTGCACACAAATTATCTAGTTGAAAATGGCAAAGTTCTTTCTAAAAACTGTAATATTTCAATGATCCAATATGAAACGGTGAAAGTGCCTATCACATGCTTAATTTTACGTTTAGTAACCTAAAATCGGTTAGTGAACATACACTGACTGGACTTTACTACTGCACTATCACTGCTGTTACCAATTTCATTTCGTTTCTTCCTTATAACCCCACTCATTCATTCATTCCAGATTTTACCCATTCCGTTCGCTTTAGGATTACGAGCATTCATATCATATGGATTATGGATATACTTATGAATGTATGTATGTATGCATCACGGAACAAAAGTTGCATGACCCTCCGGAATAATTTTCATCGTGAAAACCAATTTTAGTTCCAGGGTTAATTTGCTTATTACAGGACGTCAGATGGTTGCTTTAGAGTTCTGGGAGAAAGAGAAAAGTAGTATTAGTGGTAACGGCGGTAGTAGATGGCTGGGAAAACTTATGTGGAGAAAGTGAGAGAGAGAGAGAGAATGAGATGCTTTCAGATGTTCCTCCGTAGCAGCAGCAGCAGTCAGCATAGTATGAGGTGGAGGTATAGCTGTGGTACTCGTGGTTGCTCCTGTTCTCCTGCTGATTTCATTCCAGCACTTGTACATTCTGAGGCTATAAGGAAAGCTCTATATTATCCTTTTTGCCTCGTCTTCTTCCCTTTCCTTTCTCATTCCTTTTCTCTCGTGGTGCATACATATCCATGATTTTCCCCTTCATCTTTTCTGTGTCAGTATGCAAGGAGTGTAGTTCGTGTATGGATTTGGGTTGAAAAGGAAAACGACTTTTAATTCAGTTCTCCTCCCTTCCTTTGTGGGTACTTGAATTTTAGTACTACTACTTTCACTACTTAAGAACTAACTTTCACTCACCACTGCCATTTCAGTAGTCCCACACGTACGTTAAGTTAATATGTACTTTCTTGCATCAACAAGCAATGTACAAAAAGGAGAAAAGTTGAAGAAAATCATCATCATCTGCAGCAGTTGAGAGGCAAAAAAGAGGAGACTAGTTTTGAGTGAAGATTACACCATTTTATTTCCAATTTCAAAAGAAAACATATACCCTTTTACTTTTAGGCATCAAAAAGCTTCTTAAAATATGTACGCTAAATAAATACTATGTGTACATATATGCATACTGCGTAGTATATATAAGCAAAAGCCACCACCTTTCTTTCTTCAAAACCAAATTTTGTACCCAAAATTCAACATTCCTTTCGAGTAGACGTAGTAATACGCTACTTCCAGAACCAGAGCGACTCTGGCTTTGGCTTTGTGGATGAAAGAAGAAGAAGAAGAAAACGAAGAGCTGTAGGGATTTAATGGTTTATTGACATACAAGCGTAATAATAATGTAAGTTTTTAGGTCTTCTGGTATGTCTCCCAGATAGGATGCTGCTATTCATTGTCAACAACTTTGTTTCTCGTCACACGTCACGAGACCAAAAACCACGGTATTTTATCAAAAATTCTTCTGCTTTCCGCAACGAAATCTTGTTGACTATATATACTACAAGTGTATCTCAAGCCCGTGATACACGGTCTGCTAGCTCAATTGAAATAAAAAATAAATTTCTACTCAAGGCAAAGGATGTGGGGAGGCCGAATTGAATTGGAAGTCGTTATTGGTAGTAGTTGTTCGTTCCGAACGAACACATTTCTTATGATGAATTTGTTGGTTGCTTAATGGTAGTTGTTCGTTCCGAACGAACACATTTCTGATGAATTTGGTGGTTGCTTAATAATAGTAGTTCGTTGCGAACAAACTCGTTTCTTATGAAGAATTTGAAAGGAAACTTGATATGTGTGATGTGCATTACAATGAAACTACCATTCCCAAGTCCAGTACACGTTATTATACTAAGGATACCGCTTGCTTTAAGTCTTTAATTGTTAAAGACTTCCCTATAAACTACATTTTTGGTGAATACATTATCACGTCCTTCAAGAAGTATTCCCTGTTCTGCAGTGTCATAGACTTTGACCTTCACATCAACTCCACGTCTAACTCGAGAAAATGCTACATATAATTGTCCATGTCCAAAAACGGGCTCAGAAAGGTGGATTCCAACTTTATCTAACGTTTGACCCTGCGACTTATTAATGGTCATTGCAAATGAGGGTTTAAACGGAAATTGTCTGCGTCTCATCGTAAAAGGTATTGCATTATCAGAATTTGTCAAGTCAATGCGTGGAATTAAAACTGTTTGTCCTTTACCGGATCCAGTTAATACCTCAGCTTCGATCACGTTGTTCATCATGCTTCGAACAACTAATCTTGTACCATTGCAAAGGCCTTTTTTTGTGTTCAAATTTCTTTTCAACTATTTCTTTCCACTTTGGATTGCATGTCATTGTAACGAAAAGGTCTGGTTTACCATATTTGGTAACAATAGCCATTGCATCCTGATAATGCTGTTGCATATTTCTTGGGCTTCCTTGGAAGCTTGATGGTAAAATTATTGCTGTTCCTGGTTTATCGTTATTTCCAATAGCATCATTGTTTATGTGGTCTACCAAGCTGTTGTATTTATCAGCTCGAAGTTGTGGTTGATGCGTTCGAATATAATTAAGGTCATTTGCTTCAGCTCTTACGTATGCATCAACAATGTATTGCTGAGTTAATTTTCCAGCGTTCAAAAGAGGGTTAAATTCCTGTCGAACAGATAATCTATATGAAAAATACTCACGCATACTAATGGTTTTACGGGACTTTAGTGCAGTCCGTTCGGGTAATTCCTCCTCTTCCTCAATTTCTACATCATTGGTTGAGTTTTTATTTATTCTTGGAAGATCAGTACTCCAACCAAAATCGCCATTTGGAAATAGTAATGGATATGTAAGTGGGTCCAAGTTACGACTCAGAATGTTAATTCTCTGGGTTTTGTAAGTATTGGTTGAATCGTTTCTCAGATGCATAATTATGTCTCTTTCAAATGGAGGTTCACCATCTTTGCTTTGGAAAACCACAGCTACTTCATTTACAGCTTGAACATTGTACCTTCTTAGATCCTTAGATCTATCATGCAGTATGGCCAATTTTACCTCTGTTAGTGGTATACCGCTTATTTCGGCTTGTTGTTTTGCTTCTTTTTCCACTTCATGTAACATTTTCATTGATTTTGCAAATGGATTAAGGTCAATAATTTCAGCAATTTTTCTCATTAATACGAAGGCATTTCTGGAAATGTCCGGTCAACTTTGATAACGCTTATCTCAAAGAGGACTTCCTCAAATACAATGATTTCCAGAAATGCCTACGTAATTCAGTACAATCTTTATTTTCAGGCAAAGACATTCTTTGGTATACTGCTTCTTCTGTATCAAGAATATAAATCTGTGAAAATTTTCTTGTTTCGTTGTTATCAGGATGCAACGCTCCTGTACGATGTGTTATTTGTCCACAAACTCTAAAGCAGTAAGTTCCACTTCCAGGCGGAGGCTTTACATTAGCTCCAGTTGAAGCGAAAGCAAATGAACTATTGTAAGACCTAATGCAGTTCATAAAATTAGTACTTTCCCGTACCTCACGTTTCATTAATTTTTCAAGATAGTCAGGGTAGGGTGTGTATGGATCAAGTTTAACTTGGCCTTTTTGGCAGCATCTTCTAAATTCGGTTTTGTTTGAAGCCGTCATTTCACCTGAGAAGTTGAGTGAAAGACACTGATTGCATTTAACGTTTAAAGCACCTAAATAGCTTTCTGGAATCGAAGCTTCATCATTTTCTGCTTTTAAAGCCAATTTCATAAAAGTTTCACTTTTTTTAGATGTTAGCAACATCGATGCAGCTTCCCTTTGCGTTAGTCTTACATTTCTTTCTTGAGCAGATTCACTCCGCCGTAACATGATTCGTCTTTCATTCTCAGCGTCAATTCTCTTCCTTTTCTCTTCAACTTCTTCAGTTTCTCGAAATATGCGTTGATGCTCGGCATTTTTTTCAAGACGCGCTCTGTTAGCTTCCATTGATTCATTTTGCCGAGACAATTGTTGACGCTCTGCATTTTGATCAAGGCGTGCTCGGTTAGCTTCCATTGATTCGTTTTCTCGCAATAAATGTTGGCGCTCAGCATTTTTATCAAGGCGTGCTCTGTTAGCTTCTGTTGATTCAGTTTCTCGTGAAACTCGTTTTCGTTCGGCATCTTTCGCCAACCATTCATTTTCTTGGCACATACGTTTCCGTTCAGTTTCTTCGTCAAATTCTACGCCAATTTGTTCAGTGGCTTTTCTTTCTTTAAGCATTTTACGGCGCTGTCTATCTTTTTCAAGCCGTTGCTCCTTCTGCTCAGAGGTTTCATTTTCTATTTTATTTCGTCGACGTTCGTTATGCTTATCAAGTCTTGCTCTTTTCTCCTCAGACGTCTCATTAAGTCGAGCACCTTTTTTCCCACCGGACGGTCCACAATTTTCCATAGTTTTGTTCAAAATTTGTAATTATTCAATAAAATAATTCAATACAAAGTGGAAGCATAGATTTTTCCCGAAGGAATCAACACAATGAGTGTGAAGACTTTTCCCGAAGGAATCAACACAGCGAATGTGAAGATTTTTCCCGAAGGAATCACCACAGCGAATGTGAAGATTTTTTCCCGAAGGAACCAACACAACAAATGTGTGGCCTTGTCCACGAATGGAATGCTCGAAAGCGGAGTGTGGGCGTATGTACTGCAGGTGCTGGGGTTGGATCTAAAAAATCAAAAAAATCTTAGAAGTGATCTTTATTATATATGTTTATGCACAACAACTTAACCCGTACTTAGTAGATCACCCTTTTTTACACAGCTCAAGTTTCGAAATCTGCAAAAATAATCAGAATTAAATATTATGAATGATTTCATATCAAGCTATGGCAAATACATTGAGGGATGCATAATTTTTTTACCTTTGTTGGCAGTTACTTCAACTTTCACCCAAAAAAGACAGAATTGGTTGAGTTAAGTTCTTGGTAAATTTTTTCGCAGTTGCTGCAAGTTTCACCCGAAAACGCCGCAGAGTTGGTTTTGTTGAATTTTTTTAAATACGTTTGTTCAGCTGATCTCAGTCGCCAATGGTTCTGACGCCCAAAAGCACCTTTTAATGAAAACATAAAACTTAACATTTTAATTTACAATATATTATGCTAATATTGGTAATTGTAAAACATTACAGTTCTTACCTTCTTCCCCCTTTATCTCACTCTCTAATTGTTCTTAAAAGAACACTTTTCTGTCACCCAAAAGTTACCTGGTTTACTGTTAAATATCTTGATATTTTAATTCCCACAGTAATGCTATTGCTATAATTTTAATTATTAATTTACCTTACCTTGTTTTAACACTTGACAGTTTCTCTACGACAATTTTCACAATAATGGTTGTTGAAAGTTTTTCGAGATCAATTCTACGCAAAAATGAATGAGAAAATTGGTTTGTTGTGATTGTGATAAAGCAAAAAATATTTGCATATTTGAATTGCCAGCAGGTACCCGGTAAAGAAAATATCTAGTGGCCGCAATAAAGGAGAGTAGTAGGTGAAAACTAATTTGTTCGATGCGAACGAAGAATGTGTTGGTTACCCTTATGAGTAGTTGTTCGATGCGAACGAACTCAATTCTTATGAAGAATTTGCCATTTGCCTTATCATGAGTAGTTGTTCGTTGCGAACGAACTCAATTCTTATGAAGAATTTGCCATTTGCCTTATCATGAGTAGTTGTTCGTTGCGAACGAATACAATTCTTATGAAGAATTTGTCGGTTGCTTGATGAGTTCTTCCTTGCGTTATCGCGCGTACAATTTGGACTTGCTGGTTGTCAACGGATGATGAGTGTATAGCATGTTACGTACGTAAGAGTTCACGTATGTTTGCACGTATATGCATCATATTTTCTTTAAAGAAACATCAATCAGATTTTATTAGCTGTGATATCTCCACCAATCATGGCCTATCACGTGGAAAATCTCGTTGAGGGACATTGACCCCGAGAAAGCTACACCGGTTGAAGGATGAAAGTGAGCCTGATCCTACTCACTCACATCATTCAGATCAGTCTAGTCGTTCTGTGCTCACGCACAACTACTCACGAAAATTGGTCTGAATTAGTAAACTCTTTTTACCTGCTTTGCTGAGAAGTTTTATGACTTAAGTTTATTTGTTTAGTGGTTTATTTCTGTTCAAATTTTGATTTTGACATGAATCCAATTAGGGGAACTGGAGGAGTTGCGTCCAACCATTTACCTATTTTTATAGGTAAACACGATCGTTGGTGTGTCTATTGTGGAGGATTGATTCCTCGTCAAAATCAACAAAAGACAGGTAATAATACAATTTATATTGATGATGTACATTATATTAAAAAGCCGCTATTTAATTTCGGTTCATTCATTACTATGATTTATGTTTTTCAATTTTAGTGAACTGTCCTCATCCAGGTTGTAAACGTGCGCTACCTCTACGTGGAGGCACTTGGATTCAACGAAATAATACGGGCATGGGTCGCTGTCCTGTTTGTGATTCCTTCGTGCACCGTAAAGACTATAATCATTTTACAACTTTATTTTGCTGTGCTGTAAATATATAATGTAGTAAAAATATATTTCATTTTTTGCAGGTACATTCTTGTATTGTCAAGTTTGCCGAAACGCTAATGAAGAGGGACTGACACGGCGAAATGAATCAAACGAACGGGCGCTAAGATCGGAACGGGAGACGAATAAACGTCTGAAAATGGAAGTGGAGATTTTGAAGAAGCAGAGGGATCAGTTCATGGACTTTGATTCCAGTGGAGGAGTAAACGCGGAAGGGCATAGTACAGCTTCTGCTGGAATTTGCATTCCATCAACGTCCGCTAACATCGGTAATCAACCTGCTTTGGATGAGAGTACCCAGTCCGACACTTCATTGGGTGGTCAGAAAGCTGCTGTCCCCTTATCTCAGGAGTGAGCACATAAATACTATGGTTGTTTATTAAACGAAAAATATTTTCTTTGCATGCCATAATTAATAATTTTCTCATTTTAGGTCTTTTGCTGCCTTGGTTGGTGTCACTGAGGATGATCTTCGCGACCCTGATGATGAAGAAGAGGCGTTATAATTCGGGATTGTGATATGATATTTGTAGTGATTTGTTGTTCACTCTTTTAAAAATGTTATAAAGCATTAAAGCAGTTGGACTGAACTTCAAAAATCATGTTATGTTCATTCATATTACTTTTTTATGTAAACAAATAGTGTACGCATAAACCTGGCTTTTGGCATTGCTCGTTGTAGGGAGCATTAGGATAATTAATGCATAAATTCATCTGTGTAAGGCGAAAAATAGGTCCATTCAATTGTATGTTGTATTGCATTTTTGGTGGAATTATGGGTGAACTCGTGTAGAGTGCTTTTTCCTTCAGGAACTTTCAGTTGCGTTTTGGTAGAGGAAGGTATGCGTGAGAAAGAGGCATGGTTTAGTAATGGAGTAGTAGTTGTTCGATGCGAACGAACACATTTCTTGAAGAATTTGTCGGTTGCCTAGTAGTTGTTCGGTGCGAACGACCACATTTGTTATGAAGAATTTATTGGTTACCTTATTAGTAGTAGTTGTTCGATGTGAACGAACACATTCTTCGGCCTTCCAACGTGCATGCATATGATATGACTATAAAAACAGGACTGTACACGATGGCAACATGCAGCAACCGAGCGCAAGGAGATGGTATAGGCATGCAATCAACGAAGCAATGCAATTCGATGCGTTAAAAATATGCAAAAAAAACTCCGAGTGTAGGAGTAGAACCTGTGACGATATTGCTCAAGACTGCAACCTTGGCCACTCAGCCATGAAGTCTCCACATAATTATAAGGGAATATAACCTCATAATTATCAGTAGCAACACTTGAAAAAGCTACAGTCTGGACACACACACATACCTCCACACGAAAGCTTTTATAAGAATTGATACGCTTTATATTTATTGTGTACTTATGGTAGCAGTAGGCTCTAATATGCGTTTCGTGTACAATGAAATCCACTGACTCACTTTAGTTTAGGTATTTTTATGGACAAAGCCCCCTCTCTTCATGTTCTTCAGTTTAGGCATAGTGATCTACTTAAGTTTGAAAAGAACCTGGTGGGCATAGATGCTATGGTTAAGATATACTTTTTTCTGCGTGTCTTGTAATCCTTCCTAGTGACTGGAATCTGTCCTTCGTTTTCATCCAACCTGTGAGTCTTTGCGTTTTCTAGAGCAAAAATAAAACTTTTTTTTATACAGTCATCGCACATTACTATATATATGCTGTGTCGATATATATGAAATCCGAATGGGTCTCTAAATGAAAAAAAAATAGAAAAAGGAAATTGTGTAGCTGTACTACTAGAAAACCGTTTCTTTTCTGGCAAAGTGCAGAAACACTCTTGATTCCTCCTTTTTTCCTCCTTACAACAAAATCCAATTTGCTGATTGACTTTGTTCAACACTTTATGTTATAGTAGCGCATATAGAGCAGATTGTTTCCATATAATATAACATCAAACTATGTTTACGGTTCATCTGCTACTCTGGCTCATATAGAGAGTCTAATCAAAAAAATTTAGAGAAAAGAATACCAGCTAGTGTATGCTTTAGAGATGGCAAAGATGTGGATGCAAGTTGCTCACAACCGGAACAGAGGTGGAATCCAATCAGATGGTAGGCAGTAGGTGTATATATAAGGAAATGCTTTTTTCTTTCATAATAAATACAAGTTTCGTCGTCAGAAAAGTTTTTCATGTTCTTCCTTTATTCCAAAAAAGCTAAAAATTCCGTAACGAAGAAAGACTAAAGAGGAATAACAACTCCTGGAAGCGTTTTTGGATCAGAATGTAGTATAAAAGACATTTTTTTGGTATTTACAGACAAGACAGCAGGTGACTGTGAATAAACAGCGTTAAATGGGAAAATGAGAGCAGAGATTTTCTGATGTGTCCAAAAATATTTTCCCTTTCACTCTATCCTCTCTGTACACTTTCATTAATGTGAATGTGGAAATAAGTCAGTTTAGGTCAATGTCCTCGGAGGAATTTATAAATAAGCCGTGCTAAAGTACATCCACACGATCACATAGCTTAAAGCAAATGTACTTTCTTATCTGCAGTGTAAGCAAAAACATGATTAATATTTGATTCATAATATTAGGCAACATCACATCATATGTATGCAACCCACATATATATTTATGTGTATTTATTTATCTGAGCGCTGCTCCTCTAAGTACTATACATGTGTCCAATAACTTGTGACATGACATGTTGAAGTGAAAGTTGTGTGTGTGTGTGGTAACGTAACATATTGAGAATGATGTGTGGGTGAATGCTGAATCAGCTTTCAAAACTACATTTTCCAGTACTAAACTAAACTTAGGCCCATATATCTAACACAAGACAAGTTGTAGCGGTTTGGATGATGCGCATTGGGACATGCTAAGTTAAAGTTCTCCCGATCATGTCAGCTTACTTAACAAAATGCTTAGCTGACAATCTCTTCCTGATAAAAATTACTACCAGTCTTCTCTCAAATGTCAAAAATTACGCTGGATACATTCATTCATTTATATACTATACTCGTACTCCATACCACACTTATTGTGTGTTTGCTTTAAAGGTTGATGTTGATGGTGATGTGATGACTGTGATGAGGATGGCATCATCATACTCATTATCATTATCGTCATGTTCTGCTCAAACGCCTCAAACTACAGTTGTAGCAGTTGTGATGATGATGATGATGATACTTCCGTCCGTCTTAGCTAAACCTTCACATCACACTTTAGTAAATATATACCTTCTTACACTTTTGGATATCCCCAACCAACCGTCACTCCCATCATCTATCTAAATGTTTATACACGTGAGTACACTAAGCATTACCATAATTATCCATCTTTTTCTGAGCCCATGGTTGTTCTTGTTTCCTCCCACTCAAAATTAATTAATAAAACTGAATCACATCTCAAACTCGCTGTTAGTTTAAGTACACACTTAGGAATTGACGGGTGACAGAATTTCCCTATTGTTACTTCCAGAATCTCATCAACTTAGCTTCATCTTGAGTAAATACAAATCAACGAGCCTTGTGCGTGAGTAAACGTACTTAATAATACCTTAGATTTCTGGAGTTGCGTAACATGTTTTACTTTCACCATACATACATATATGTAAGTATACTTTCTTCCTTCATGTATAAATATAAATTATAAGCATGGAGTAGAGTGAGCAAGTAATTCGAAGTCCTGTGGAGGTGTTCGTTATCAAGAATGTTTTTTACTTAATGTGTAATGCGGTAGGAAGACAAGATGAAGAAGATAAGGCGATAAGAATTTTTTTTTCGAGAGAGTAAAGTACATTTTTACGGGGTTGAATGTCTCACTAATACGCATATAAAAAAGCTCCTCATCTTTCCCATTTCTTCTTTAGAGTTAATAGTACCGAAAATAACATACGTAAACTGGGAAGACGTGGTTGGAAATTTTTTTTCTACGGAGAAAATTAAAGGACAAGACCTGAACTTTAAGCAGTTCAATGAAGAAAAAAACCTACACATAGCACACAGCACATCCTGCATAATGTGTTGGTTGGTGCGTTGCGGATGCGAAAAATGTAGGAATTTTTCTGCTGTCATAATCCAGCAATACCCCCATTTTAGAAAGTATACCATTAGCTAAGCCGGGGACTTGGGTTTGTGTGAATAATTGCAGTATAAGCGGAGGTTTACAAGCATGAAATAGTACGTAAGCCTTTTCTTATGTGGAAGTAGTATGTACATTCTCATATACATCTTATGCATGTGATTTTCTTAATACCAGGAAAGGAAAGGAAAAACTTAAATATGGTGAAAAATGTTCTAACGTTCTGATGATGAATGTAAGTGCTAGTCATGCTGGTCTGGTCTTTCTACTTTATACGCATACCATTTTTGCTAGTGTATGTTGAGATGGTGTTCATTGTACAAGTCTTTTTTATACTTGTTCACTTTTTTTCGCTTCTTTTTACACCATGAAAAAGGATACCACAATGAACAAGCGTTGACATGGGTTGTTAGAAAAGGCGACAAGAAGGGAAAGCGCCATGATGTCGACGGACAAGGGGGAACCTCCTATGCATGCAAATTTTTTTGGAAGGTTAGCGTTACGCTCATACTCCGCCGTGACGATATGATTTCATCCTTTCCCCGTTAAAGTTAAACAAATTTAAAGCCTCACTAATGGTTAAGATGAGTGGGAGTGGAAGGGATGCATATGTATAGGTGGTTGAGTGAGTGTGTGTGTGTAAATGAAAGTACACATATTTTGGTTATGATGGCAAGAGGAGACTGTGGGGACTTATAGTGAAAATACATTTTGACCGCCTGCTAGCTGGCTCTTCTTATTTATGAATTCATAGACAGTATTTAAAGTAAGTTTTCTCTCTCTCTCTTCACTCATCCTCCTCCGGTTCCAAAAACTACAGAGTGTCTTCTTGGTAAAATAATGAATGCACACACATTGTGTTGAATGTATAGACAAGAGTTTCCCGCTGGTTCCCTTGATATATGAGATGATAATGGGGAAGATCTTTTAATGCACTCTCACAATGCATGCAAAAGCAAACCGAACTCATGATGATGATGATGTGATATTGCTTCTGTTGCTAAAGGCGTAATAATTGCGTAGACCCAGACCTAAAACGAATCTTTTTTCATGGAGTGCTTTCACAAATGTGATAATCTTTGAGCGATCTTCACAAAGCTGAAAACCTACATTGTGTGGATAATCGGGGAAAAATATGAAGTCGTAGTCGTATCTCTCTCTCTCTCTCTCATTCTCTGCGAATATTTATGTATTAGGAAAATGAATCTTTTCGTATTCAAATTTTAGGAAAATGTTTGCCTCCATCGTGGAATAGAATATACATATTATGTGAGTTGAGTATATTAACAAAGTAATAGATAGGATGATGTTCATAAATATATATTTTTATATGTAGGGTAAATTGTAAATGCATGACAAAGCAAAATAAAGGCATTTTCTATCGGGCTTGACTTGTATTGCGTTGAAGCCTACGGTGAAAACGCCGCAATGTGCCAAGTGGATAGGATATGGAAGGGAGAGAATGGCGTTAATAATGGATGGTTTGGTTGAGCGGTGACATTTTACATAGAAGACTCGAGGCGATCAGGCATCCTATTACGAGGAAAAATGAGCTCATTCTATCCACCATGACAGATTAGCAAAAGAATATCCTTCATCATCGTCACACAGTTCCCATCATCATCATCATCATCATGGCTCTTCTCATTTTCCTACATGTGGGCATCATTACCGACCCAAAAACAAGTATAGCACAAGCACTTTCACAGCACGAGGCTTTCTCGTGTGTGAATAAATATACGCTCTTTCCACATGGATTTTGGGACTGTCACACTTTTTATCTGGGAAAAGCTGTAGTAAGGATGGGGATGATGGTACTGGCATAGTGTATCGATTTTAAACTGTTATACAAGTATAGACAGGCGAAAAGGATGAATGAAAGCTCTATCATCTACATCAAAAGGAACTGTATTAAGTATTAATACTTTGGTTTGTAAAGTAAATACTTTAATCGGTCTTGTTGGAACGACTAAATTATGTATGTAGTTGAAATTATGTTATGTTATGAACTAAAGAAAGTTCGAATATTTGAAGGCACGAGTGACCAAAAAAAATATGTTTATTTTAATGAGTTTATTAGAGCTAGTGTTTACTATTATGGATTAATTTCACTATCACCTTTTGAACTCTAATCTTACAAAGTCAAAGGAAAATATTTTAGTGCAATTAACCCTTTTTTGCAACGATTCTGCAGTTGAAAATCAAGATACTATTTGAAGTCGAATTCTAAAAGATTAATTAAAATTTGGAGCAGTGTTTATGAAAATTGTGCTTTGCAGTTTGTTACCTCTGCAGTTATTTATCTTTCCAAATTCCTTCCATCTTTGCAAATGTTAACCATTAACTAAAAAAGTAGAGCGCGATTACTTTATATGATGAAAGAAATGCAGATTTGTGCAAACAAAGTTGAAAAGGGAAAATTAATTGCAGTTTTTAAATTTTAATGCAAAAAGTAGGTGAAAAGGGATAAAAGAAGGATTTCTTTGTGTGGCCTATGGGCTTGAAATAGATTTGTTTTTTCTTCAGAAGAACTTGATGAAGTTATACTTTATAAAGTGCTACGTAAACTTACTCGAGATGTAGAAAAACTCAAAAAGTTCCATTCTTTTTTGTCTCATCGTTCCCCTCGTTTACTTTACTTTGGATTCTGGCTTGCATTAACAACATAGCCTGTTATTTAGTCGAAGAATGAAGATTTATTTTATCTAACATTAAAGGCGGACTTTTTTTGGTTGGTCCGTAAGTTGCTTCTTCACTGGAGCATTTAGCTTCGTGATGCTGCTACTGCCCCTGTTTTATCGTGTTTCAGTTTCTTCTGATGTGATGTAAACAGCTCTATGGAAAATGAATGCAGTAGCAACGAATGTGTACTTTTTCTCTTTTTTTCGGAGCAAGAAATATTAAGGTCTAAACAAGAATCTACGTGAAATTTAAACGTGCGCGAAGCTAAGTTACGCAGAACCCAAAGAAGAAAGCACAAAATTCAGCGACTACTGGCTCGTTCTCCTGAAAGTTTTCAGTTTGTAAAGAGAGACAGCTTCGGTCTTTTATTTCCATTTAGTTCGTTTACATGTTTGCATAGTGCATAGACCCACTATTGACTATATATACATGTATTCAAAATAGTGTAATAGTACCTAATGTAAGCATAAATACACACACATATGCTCTTCTAGTAGGTCCAATATTTTATAGTATTTTTTCGTTTTTATTTACTAGACTAGACGGTAATTCAGAGGTAATTCTGCAAATGGGGCTTCTCATTTGTGCCTGCATACTTTATGACTTGCAAGAAAATTGCGAAAAACGGAGAGCTCGAAGCCTGTTTGCTCATTAGTTGACTCTCAATAAAAATGTCTTATGTAAGCAAGTTGTAATTTTATGTTGAAAAGGGACTCCTCTGAGAAAGCGGAGCAAGTTTAAAAGGAAGGAAAACGGAAAACATGAGAAGGAAACGAAATATCATTTCATTTTCCTCACTGCATCACATCAACAGCAGCAACACAAAATACAACAGCAAAAGCAACACTCTTAAAGAACTCAAACTATCCTTTCTCCTTTTTTTGCACTGGTTGGTTTCCCCAAAAACAAAATGTATGGGTCCACACGAGACTGCAAATAGGAATGAAATGGACCAGCAGTAAGGAAGATGTACAGTATTATGAGATGACTAGAGGAAGACGAGAGTAGAACGTATTACTGTTAGTACACTGCTAACACTAGCACACACACATCTCTTTCCTAAAATAACTTTGCTACGCTACATTGTCTTTGCATTTAATTCTTAATTAGTAATGAACCAGGTCATGTCTTCTGCGTGGATGCTGCTGTATACACATATATACATATATGAAGGCTTTTATAATATAGTACTATCATTTCCTCACACCAAGGGAATTTTGTATGACCAGTGCGAGTGAGAATCCATTAAGACTTCTGCGTTTAAAGAAGACCATCATCTTGTCATCTGCAAGATATTAGGGAAGGAATGTTATAAAGGGAGGAGGATGAGGATGTATAGAAAATGTCCGGTACATTTGCTGATGAAGCTATATACGGTGATGTTATAGAGACAACGCTGCACTGGACTGGATTTGGACGATCATCTTCTTTAGCTTGCATTTCTTATACATTAGTTAGCGACCAAAGAATGTACGTACGTAGGTACATTCGATCGTCGCACATAAAGAAAACATAAATTTAGGTTTCTAGGAAAATGCTGATGCCGCATTGTTCATCTCTAAATAGGGTAAGATGGATGCTTAGTTTCCTTCCAGAGATTATATGCTACTCAGCAGCCCGTTTAGTCCCTGCTCCAGTTTCTCTGTTCCAAACCAGGAACTACACTACACCTGCTTGTGCCCACTCACACCCACTTGTTTACCCAATCCGTCTTAGTCCTAGAAGAAGAATATGAGCAGGTTACACAGCCACAGCATTAAGAAAGGCCTTGGAGTTAGTTTGATGGTAAATACGTAGATACATACATACGTCCGTTTATGTAGGTACTTTTCCCTCTTCTCATTTTCTTTGTTCCATTTCTCCATATTTTATGAATGCAAACCGAACACGTTTGTGTTTGGACACCACGTTTTTGTGGTCTTTTGTTTTATTAATGATAATTCAAGTGGTCATAATGATGCATTGTCTAGTTTTATCCGGGCTCCTTCCACCAAAAAATAGTTTAAGAAAGTATATATACGTGCACAAATTGCAGATAAAGAGTAAGATAAAGGGTAATCTTTTAACACAACAAAAGCAACATTTTTAGTCGCTAATTTATCATTAATGAGCTGTTTGTCCGGAAATGCTTAGATGAATAGTAAGCTTTGAAGCAAAACACGCAAGATGGAAAGTACTTTTTTCTCTTTCTTATCGCCCCATGAACAAATTTATACAAAAAATCCAGCAACAAAAAACCCTGCTAACTCTATAATAGAGAAAAATGTTTTATGCATTGCAATAATTATAAGCATTGTGGAAATAGATAATGTAGAGCTTCCGTTTTTTAGCTGAAAGAACCACAGATTCTAATAACACTTTTCCTGGCCATAAGTAAAGGCAAAAGTACCCAAGAACCGTTTTTGAATATTCTTAACAAATGGAATCTTGGCTTTCAAATGACAGTAGTTTGGTTTTCGGGTAACTTTTCCTTTCGAAGATATTCCGGATCTTCTGAAGGGGTTTATGGTCATCATACAAACGTATGTAATTCAAGTGCATGCATGACAGTTGGCATGGAGTAAATTAAAAAAATCACACAATGACTTTGTTTGTCCGTCCGTAACTCGAAATTGATTAAAATATTCATTTTTTTTTCATTTTTAACGATATTTACTTCGAATTAATGAATATGCCCCAACGTCTGTCCGTCCAACGGCCTTAAATGAGCGATTCGAGTTACAATGAGCGAGTATACCCAAACTTTAATCTAAAGCCGTTAGACTGGTCATGTGTGGGAAACACATTTTCTGAAGAACTAAAAAATACCAGAGAAGCTGAATATATACTAAAACACATGTGAGTGCTAAAAGTTCCATGTATACTAAAACACACATGAGTACTAAAAGTTCCATGTATACTAAAACACATGTGAGGACTTAAAGTCCCATGTATACTAAAACACATGTGAGTACCAGAATGTTTTAGTTGTAGTTATAGTTATATTCTATTCCTTAGTTTCATTTGGTGTTGTAGTTGTAGTTATAGTTACATTCTATTCCTTAGTTTCATTTGGTGTTGTAGTTATAGTTATATTCTATTCCTTAGTTTCATTTGGTGTTGTAGTTATAGTTATATTCTATTCCTTAGTTTCATTTGGTATTGTAGTTGTAGTTATAGTTACATTCTATTCCTTAGTTTCATTTGGTGTTGTAGTTATAGTTATATTCTATTCCTTAATTTCATTTGGTGTTGTAGTTATAGTTATATTCTATTCCTTAGTTTCATTTGGTGTGGTAGTTATAGTTATATTCTATTCCTTAGTTTCATTTGGTGTTGTAGTTGTAGTTATAGTTACATTCTATTCCTTAGTTTCATTTGGTGTTGTAGTTATAGTTATATTCTATTCCTTAGTTTCATTTGGTGTTGTAGTTATAGTTATATTCTATTCCTTAGTTTCATTTGGTGTTGTAGTTATATTCTATTCCCATATTTTATTTAACGTTGTAGTTATATTCTATTCCTGCTTCTAGTAGTTATAGTTATAGTCAGTTGTAGTTGTAGTCTCATACAAGAAAAATTATAAATTCAATAATTGTTCTTTTCAAACGTTATTCAAACTTGAAATCAAACACGATTTTCAAGATATAAACCGGGACAAATTTTATGAACCAAAAAAATAGAATTGTTAAATTCAAACGTCAGTTTGATGTTAAGCATTTGGTAATTTTAAGCATCGATATGAAAGCAAATGCAATTTATAATTTTGGCCTTCAAATTGATTGCATATAATTTGTAATTTTTGCAAGAAAAATGTAATTTTAACCTTTTTGCATTTAAGCTAGTATGTACAAACCATTTAAGCAAAACTGCATAAAAAATTTGAATATTTTTTGATGAGCCTTATTCAAATTATGCAAATGAAAATGCCTGGATGCTTTTTCTATCAGCAATCACCTACCATCATCACTTCAATACTTGTAACTTACAAGTAAACCTATATGCATAACCTATACACGTATATGGATAAGCAACCGTGAGCAAGGCTTCAAACTTTCTTATGCATGCGCATTGTGCGTTCTATTTATATGCGTGCCTGACTACAACTACAACTAAAACGTTGTATTCACAAGGTGTTTTAGTTGTATTCATAGCTGTAGTCTCAGGTACTTTTAGTTGTAGTCATATTCATTCTCTGATTGACTGAAGTAGTTCTAGTTCTAGTTGTATGAGGACTAAAACTAACTAGAGGTGTACTTATAGTTATATTCTTAGTTATAGTGGCCAACACTGGTGATTACTTAAGGTCGCATATATACTAAAACACATGTGAGTACTAAAAGTCGCATATATACTAAAATACATGTGAGTACTAAAAGTTCCATATATACTAAAATACAAGTGAAGACTAAAACTCACACACATACTACAACTCAAGTGAATACTATAACTCCCAAAAATACTAAAACTCAAGTAAATAATATTTAGCATTCACTGGAGTTTTAGTATGTGTGGGGTTTTAGTATCTGTGAGAGGTTTAGTATGAACGGGAGTTTCAGTTTGAACTGTAATTTATTTAGCTAAGTAGATCCGCAAGTTTAATGCATCCCGTTTTAAAAATCACTATAAGGCATATAAAACTATAGGAACGCTATAGATATAAAGGTATATACATATTCATGGCCAGGATAAGATGCCTTATCAAAGCATGGTTGCAATATAAAAACTATGGAAATTATGGCCAGCTAAAGTGTTATTAGAATCTGTGGTTCTTTGATAACAAAATTTTGAAATTTCAATTTTTTAATTCAAATGGAATGCATACGTCCTTTTTTATATATATATTTCTTCTGACTTAACTCATTCCATGTAACATGTAGCTTCGGCTCTGTGAGGATATTAGCAAAAAATGTACAGCTTGAAATATCGGATTGCACTTTCCTCTAATTTATAGCTTCTATTACTTGAAGGTACTGCCAACCCCAGCAATTAAGGCAAAGAAAGTTTTTTCTTTTCCTTAAGTAAAATCATCAACATTGTGGATTGAATACAAAAGTAGCAAAGTCCTAAAAAGGGTTGGGAAGCCGAAAGAAAGAAGTAATGCGTGCAGCAAGTAGTAACAAAAGATACATGAAAATTTCCATTTCCTCTCCTCCTCAACTCTTTTTGAAAGAAGGAAAGGGGAACAGCGAGAGAAA
The DNA here is from genome assembly GCA_964034955.1 of Orchesella flavescens. Classification (NCBI taxonomy): domain Eukaryota; kingdom Metazoa; phylum Arthropoda; class Collembola; order Entomobryomorpha; family Orchesellidae; genus Orchesella; species Orchesella flavescens. The sequence goes on along the minus strand of OZ035957.1, from coordinate 20,748,912 downwards.
GTTGTGAAGATGTGAAACATTTTTAGAAAATACAGAGTAGCATCAAGAAACAACGTCTTTGCTAAGCAGTAGTATTAGGCATACATACGTATATACATACACCACATAGCAAAATACAATTTAGCTAAGTTGCTAAAGAGGAAACCCAGTTATTATTATGGCTACACTGTGTTTTCCTCTTTTGTGCTCCCCACTTCTTCTTCGTCTTGCATTGCTATTGCTACCTACCTACTTCTACGAACCGCGTACATCATTCCAAGTGATATATAGAACATGCGTTCGGAGTGTGCTATACTTTTTTGTGTTGGGAGCAGCAGAAAGTAAGTAGGGGTCTGGCTGGCTAAGGAAAAAGCTTCTGTTCTCTATCATTCACAAATCAGAAGGTACTCTAAAAGAGTTTTTATTACTTGGAATCCAAGAATCCATTCATTTCATCCTGTCATCACCAGATGGGTAAAATGGTGCCACTGTAGTCAGCGTCTAAAATGAAACTTTCTGCTTTCTAATAATAAACTTGCAATTATAAGCTCCACAATAAAGTATGTTATATGATGATGAAATGAAAGGAAAAAAATTTTGTAGGTCGGAGTAATTTTATTTTCTAGTAGAGAGAACAGCAGAGATAATGTAATTATTATTCCAATGCTATACTATAAGCAAGCTCTGATTAAAAAATTTGGACAAGAAATTTGGATTTTTTTAATGCTATAGAACTGAATTCAAAAATGGTTTATTACATTTCATCAATTAAGCATATGCTAACTACTACGTTTTTCACTTTTAACTCTTTCTAGGTTTTTTTACTTGGCTTATAATCTACATTTGTAATCTTTACCACAAAATGTGGATTATTTGCCGTTAAAGATTATATACCTCAACTGCGAATAGATAAACATGAATGTACATCCTTTTCTTCCTTGTGGAATGATTTCGTTGTAATGAAACCATATTTTAACTGAAGCAAAAGCTTTGTTAATTGTGGTTCAAATGTAAGGTTTAGACAGGATTAGATCATTCAATAAAAAATTCCAGGTCAGTTATAGCAGGCAAGTAATCTCAATATCTTTACTCATCGTGATTTTACGTTTTTCCATCTCTTCAGCGTTCATCAATGTTCTGGTTTTACAAGTGCGCTCAGCAGGCAAGGCTGGAAAGTGTCAATTTTAACAGCTAAACCACATTGACCAGAGGGGCAGATTGATGACTTGATGATAGCGTATTTCAGTTTTTAACAGAACCCAATAATACCTGTAACATATGTTTTGCTGCCTTTATGCTCCTATTTCAATTGCTTTTCAATTGGAGTTTTTTAGTGGTGAGCTTCAGATTTGAGTTTCAGTTGCATTTTATCCCAAGGGCTACTACATATATAGAGGTAGTTAGTTGACTTGAGTTGAAAATGCAAAACCACCAACACCAACGTGGATTAGATTTACAAAATAATCAATATAGAAGGCATATAAGTGCATAATACTATTGAATTGATAATGTAAAATAGTTGTGCATAATAATATCCAAGGGCCGTAATTTACATATATGCATTCCCAATGCGATGTGCATATGACCATGATTTTTTGCTCCAAAATAGCGAAGAAATCATATTCCTATCAGAATCATATTCAGCATGTGCATTTTATGTAAAAAAAATAAAAACTTTTCAAATATTATACACCATTTACTTATATTATTATGCATTCATGCTAGCACATAGGGTTTTGGTGGTGGTTGGTTGCATGGTTCAATAGATTCAAAAGTCATCTCCACGTACACCCAAAAGGTTTGCATACACGTGGAATCCTCATGTACTATACATTTTTTGTAGCTGGGATAGTATTTTGCAATTTTCTGTTTAAGTGCCTTTGATGTATGATTTGTATGAATGTATTCGTTTTTTGCGTCCTCTGTGTCGTTTCACGTAATCTGTGATGACAGAAAGAAGCTATGGTGTTTGTTGGAACCCTATACCCAAGCTCCCCAGAAATGCATCATTCATGTATGATTTTCGAAGAAAAATACTTTTTGTGTGAATGCTGTAAATATTGCCATTTTCGGAGGTGTATTTTTGGAATTGAAATGACAAAAAAATTCTCTCATATTTTCTACCACCCGCTGTGAAATATTTCGAATTTCAAAGTGACATTTCATGTTATAAAAAAAGTGATATGGAATATGGTGATGTGTTTATGGTATATTGTAAAAGTGAGTCATGCTCTCAAATATCCGAATCTGAAACGGTATCACTAAAAAATCAGCAAAGAAAGGCTACTCAATGGCCTTCTTCCCTTGCTGATTTCAAAGTTGGGATATGACGCAGATAATACCTATCCACAGTGCTTTGTGAGTTAAAAATTTCGGACATGGGGTACTAGCTCTTAGCAAAGATAAAATGACACAGAATGCAAAAAACCCCATGTCAAAATTCAAATGCTGGCCGGAGTTATGGGACTGTTTGTGGACGTAGTTTTAGGGTTGCGTGGGCGTTGATATTTTTAAAAAAAGTTGGTTAAAAAGAACACCGTTAAGTTTTAAGTTCAATTTCTTGCGTACAATAATTTGCTGAGGTGGATGTCACATAATAGAAAAAAATTAGCCGCCTAACATGTTACCCACATGAGTAATTCAATTTAATTGATTTTTCGAAATTAATTTTTTTAACGAATGTCCTGATACATATGCCTAAGTTATTAGTCGTGGAGTGTACTTCAGAATGTCCTCTACAAGCCACAAAAAAAATCTTAGGCATAACCCCCAGGACATCGGAGATATCTTAAGTTGAAGATACACAGGTAAATTCCAATTAAGTATTACGTAATCGGTGAGCAGGGATGGCCAATTTGCCTACATAATAAATATAACATCAAATTAAAGTGGAGTTTGAGTACTTGACTGTGAAGAATGCACATAATACACTATAGTATAATAGTATTAACCATCGTTGGTCAATTTGCTTCATATAACTTTAGTTAAATTGATGAAATATTTGTTATGTAGGCAAATTGGCCATCCCTGCTCACCGATTGCGTAATACTTAATTGGAATTTACCTGTGTATCTTCAACTTAAGATATCTCCGATGTCCTGGGGGTTATGCCTAAGATTTTTTTTGTGGCTTGTAGAGGACATTCTGAAGTACACTCCACGACTAATAACTTAGGCATATGTATCAGGACATTCGTTAAAAAAATTAATTTCGAAAAATCAATTAAATTGAATTACTCATGTGGGTAACATGTTAGGCGGCTAATTTTTTTCTATTATGTGACATCCACCTCAGCAAATTATTGTACGCAAGAAATTGAACTTAAAACTTAACTGTGTTCTTTTTAAACAACTTTTTTAAAAAATATCAACGCCCACGCAACCCTAATACTACGTCCACAAACAGTCCCATAACTCCGGCCAGCATTTGAATTTTGACATGGGGTTTTTTGCATTCTGTGTCATTTTATCTCTGCTAAGAGCTAGTACCCCATGTCCGAAATTTTTAACTCACAAAGCACTGTGTAGTAGAACAAACATTTTGAAAAAAACAAGAAGAAGTAAGTGAAAGAAGAAAGAATTTCACGTTTTTTTGTTTGAGGAATACTTATGTACTTTCACCTCTATCAGATGAGGGTACGCATAATATGAGATATAAAAATTCTCTTAAAAAAGTACGCATTTCCTAATGTCAGTTTCCAATAAAAGATATACGATCTTTGAATCTTTTTGTAGGTATATATAAAGTTAACATAAGGTATCTATGCATCCAAAACCTCTGGAAAAGTTATACACTCGAGACGTCCATGTACATTCGTGCTTGCATTCATCCTTCACAAGCTAAAACTTGTGGAGGGTGATGCTAGTACTACTTCTATTCGTGGTATTTCAGAAGTGAAATGGGATCCAGAGGAACAAGGTGGTTGTTAAAAATCAAGATTTGCCATCAGAGTCAGAAAAAGAAGCTTTATGCGTAGATTTTTTCTTTCTTTCTTTCCAGTTCAAAAAAAAGTATTCCTACTATATAATATGTAAGTTTATAGCTAGTTTAGTACATATCATAATAACCGAAACGTGTGTGCTTAACAATGGAATGGAAACACTTAGACCTCTTTTTATTACATGACTTCCAACGAGCACTTTCTTTCCCTCTGAAAGACATATCGATATATAGTAGTACCGCGCGTTTGTTCATTCAGAGATGATGTTTCACAGATTCAGTCAGTTACAGACGATAGAAACTCTCAATAACCTACCCTGAGAGAAGGAATACAAAAAAGGGGACATAAAGTAAAGTAGACACAAAGAAATGAGGACGAAGGGAATAAAACATTATTTTTCTCTTTGCTTTTTACATTTTTTATTATTGTCTTCCAATATCAAATATACAAAGAATAGAGTATACACACACGGTATACATACGAATCTATTGAATTTCAAGCCAGGAATTATACAATAGTGATTTTATAGTCACAGTCAACAAACATTTCTACACTTATCGTTCCACCATCATGACATGACATAAAGGAAGTAGTGCGAGACTAGACTCTATATATTTTTTATTATTCGTCTGGAATTACATACATATATACTTATCTTATCCTCTTTAATTTGAATGAGGGAGCAGAATACATAAAAAATGTTATAGCAGAGGCTCCGAAATTCTTGGTGTAAACTGGAAAATCCTAAAAATTTAAGATGTCACAAAAGCACAGGGAGTTTTCGGATATGATGTGATGTGATATTACATTGGGGTTCATATTAGTTAAAGAAAATGAAGAAAAAAATAAGAAAAGAAAAATATATATGGACCTTTAAAGCTTCCGTTACCTTCGGCGGTAAAGAATTGAAAGGCAACTTTCTTTTTGAAGAACAACTTATACTTGAGTACTAACATACTTTGTGTGAATCATCATCAAATCAAGAACGGGTGCATTAGGTTTTTTTTTGACTCGCCTCGCATTGTAAAAAATCTGTTACTATTCTCATGCGTTAAGAAGAGAATCCCTGGAAGCACTTTACGTTTTTGAATATTAGCGATGTACACCAAATTATAGTGAAAATTATAATACTTTGTTTAATAAAAGAATGTGATATTTTATATTGTTCTTCTATAGTTTTAAAGTGAAAGTTTTGTTATTTTATATGTTTTTGTGTGTCAATCAGGTTAATGCAAGATAGAAAACTAGAATAGAATAGGAACATGCTAAACAAAAAGCCGAACATTTTTCAAAATGTCCTCCGCATTGAGAAGTAAAGCGGATAGGAAGCACAGACAGAATTCTTTCCTTCATCCATTTCAATCGCTATCCTTGTATAGGAAACCAGTAAGTATGCATATAAAAGGGGATCCTTTTATACAATACAACACTTACATATTATCATCATCATCATCATCCTTCCATTTTTGCTGCTGGCAGTGGAAGCTCTTGCCTATTTTATCTTGAGTTGGCTTTCTTGTCTCTTTCCTGTAAAAGTTGAAAGTGAAAAGGGAATGAATTATAAATTTAGATTCTTTTATTTAGAGTTCGTTCACTTGAAAATTGACACTTTGACGGGGAAAGTGGAAGGGAAAGAGGGAGCATTCTCAAGTTGACACTTTTCCTAGTGAGAAAAAGGCTTTCCTTTTGCATATAAAGGAGCGTAAAATAATACTGTACAAATATAGTGACACAAGAAGAATGCTTGGGTGATATGATGATGGTGGTGGGTGAATATGTGAATGTATTCCATTTTATATGCCATTCTTCCACTTCATATAAGCTGTTTCTATCCTTTCCGAACCACCACACCAAACATATCATCTCAAGTGTTCCTTGTGGTATGTTGCATTACATAATTCTTCAAGTTTTTACAATAGCTCAAGCATTTCAACTGCCATTTCAAGTGGCTTTCCGTTGGTTATATTTTGCCAACAGCAGCCCAACTCGTTTTTTCTCTCCCCCTTTTCCAATCCATGTCACATGCTTTTCACTATAAGAGGCAGACTGCATGGAGAGATTTCCAGGAAAAAAAGTACAAAATATTAGGAAAAAGTGGAACCTACCAACTCATACAACCGTAGACAATTTTTATCCGGAACAGAATATAATGTACATATAATTCGAATATATGTTTATAATATTACACTCTTATGTATATCTATAGCAGGATATTTATAGGAATATTGCCAGTTTGCTAGGTTAAATAGGGCATATATACTACTTGAAATTCGTTAGGAAGGCAAAAAATATGGAAGACTAGTTTTTAACACAAGTTGTGAAAAAAAGTTACTCATACGGGAGTCACTAATATTTCTAACGTTGAAAAAAGGGTGACTGCTGACTGCACAACACAACACTTTTGTGCACCAGGCTTGTAACACGCATCCAAGCTTATATAGTGTTTGAGTGTTGACGTGAATTCTAGTGTGTGCTTTTGCGAGTCTGTCCATTAGAGCAGTTATAGTTAATCCAAATTGATTGCTATTACTTTACGGTTGCAGTGAACTATGTGTAGTAAGTATACGTAAAAAAAATACTTGTTTATCGCAAAGTGTTGAATGTCTCCATGTCATGCATGCAAAATAGTCTCTTGGGTTGTTTGAGTGGAAGATTTGTTTTCATAAAACAATTTATTTTCTATGAGACAGGTATGTACATAACCACATACCATGCCTTATTGTTAGTCCCATATACATAGGGTGTTAAGCTTTTTGTTGGGGAGTCATTATTAGACGTGATGAAAACGGTTCTGTATTATAACGATCCCACTTCCGTTCCAATTCTTTTCTGTACTAGTTGAAGAAGCCGCCTGTCACTCAAGAAAAGCGGGACGAAGTATAAGCACGTTTGCCCGAAATTCCACTGTCTTTCTTTTACACGGAGTTTTATATACACTTTTCTATTATTTGTAGGTAAAAACTTGGAAAGGGAAAGCTATACTTTCTTCAGGGTGCAATTTGCAATAACTGCTTGTCTGTCTGTATGCATGTTTTATGCTTTCAGGCTTGTTACGAGAATGGGATTGAAGACTTTTCTGTTGAAGAATCAATGTACACAACAGCTTTGAACAAAGAAGATTTTTTATTTTACCCCCAAAAAAACTAATGTGTTCGTTTATTGAAAATAAATTATGAATCTGAACTAACAAAGGGGTTCGTTCCGTCAGTTTTAGTCCAAATCCAAACGCTTAAGAAGAAACGGTTCGCTACTTGGAGCTTTCAGTATGCAATAATAATCCTTTTCCCAAATGCCCTTCCATATGTATCTTGGATGTGCGGCTGTATGCGAATTCAATAATTCTCCAATCATCAAGTTAAAAGACAGTTGGTGAAATTGCCTTAAATTTTTTCGATCCATTTATTCTTCTATTCTCATATCATTCAATCTTCCTTCCCCATCATGAGAAACCATGAACATCGGTACTTTCATGTGTAGATTGTGAATATCTACTAAAAATTCTGACATTCTAGGCAGTGGCAATGTTCAAGATGCCATGTCCCATCAATTCAACCTGACATTCAATATTACATTTGCATTCCTTCCGAAACGAAGAGAAAGGTCTTTTTTATCCGAAGGCAAGATATTGTATTTGCGTGAAGAGTCAGAAACTATTCTCTTCTCCGACAATGCATTTACTTACTACTGACTTTCGCATGCTCTCAAAATATAGGATTTAGCCAAGAGCAACTCAGACACATTGGAGGCTGCAAAAGTACGAGAGTTTTGTTGGAGACAAAAGTCATGCGACGCCGTCTGTCTACTTATTGGATCTTCGGATCTAGATCTGTGTCACAACGTACGTACGTAATGCAAGAATAGAGACGCTGCTATTGGGTTCCTTCAAGAGAAGCACGTTGCCAATGATGCAATATATGGTGGTTGTATATGTACTCGCAATTCGTACGAAAAAGCCATCCACCAATTCATTCCGTTTCTATTCGCCTGTTTACTGATTCACATTCCATTCTTTTCAAACTCGCATACTTTTTAGGTACATATATCCACACAGTTATTGAAATACTGCAGCTTTTGGAGAGTATAGCTAAACGGAAATAAAAACTAAGGAAGAAATGGGTGTCGATGAAATCCTATGATGACGCACAAGTTATTTGCTATCCGATTTTATCACTTACTTAGGGATTACAGGAAATTTCGTCAACTTTGTTTTATGTTGCAATTTGCAATACAATATGCTTATTGTATCGTCAACAATTTCCTTGTTTGTAATTAGTAAAACGTAAAATTGTAAAATGCATGCATCATGTTTTGAATGGTTTAGCTACATGATTAAGTATTAAAACGCTATATTTTCTAGTTTACCATTATCTATACTTTCTGATGCACAGAATCGCTAAAGAAAATACATTACATGCTTGGTCTTAAGTTATGCATAAGTGGAGACTAGAAAGACATTCTTCCTGGAATGCAATATAAAACCTCATGCAACAGACAAAAGGATTTATAACCGCAATAGAATCCTGTGGGTCGTACGCAAAGATTTATATATAAAATTCATCAAATCATATAACGGTAAAATAATGATGATAAAATTCAGCATGTGTATAGCTGTATAGATGAGCATATATAAGAAGAAGATACTACTTCAATGGAATATAGAACGGGCAAGAGATAAAGGGTGTATATTGATATATGGTTTGGTTTTATGAATCTCAAAATTAAATTCAGTTGCGTCTCTCCTCCAGTGTGAATGATACGCGTGATAATAAATCTAACTTGAATAGAACGCTAAAATCTCCTTTTAACATCGTATTATCATCGATATCATATTACTCGTAGGAAAACACACACACACACACACACTCACACTGTCCGTACAATATAGCTGTTGGTTTGGTAGTGAAATGACAGTGACAAAGCTAGTTGTGGTAAATCCTTTGACATTCATGAAGGCACATGATCTTGTAAGCACATAGCACATCCTTGAAATAACATGCTTCATGGAACTTTCAAACTGATAGTAGAATTTTGCACATCCGACTTACGCGTACCTCCATCACATATGGAGTCTAATGTGGTGTAGTTGTGTTGTGGCCCTGTCTCCACTTTTATCTACTTTGATGGTAAGAGTGGATTAAGTAGCAAATCAACGAATTTTACAAGGATCAAACACCTCTTCTGATTGCGGGTGTGATATGGAATATTAAGTTTGTCAAAGAATATTATCCCTTTTCATACTAGAAACGAGGAAAATCGGTTTAATGATCGCCTTTTATTCTCTCTGACTACTACTGGGCTATATCTATATAAGTCTACAACTTTCACCAATATCACGTAAATATGTACGCAGTATAGAAAATGTTAAAGTATACATTGCAAAATAACCATTAAAAGTACCTTGTCTTCCTTTCATGATATCATTTGGTTGTGCCATACTTTGTGTGTCTCCTGTCCGTTGTATGTTCATTTTAACTTTATACGGAGAACATTTGAATTATTTCTTTAAACTAACGATAACGCACTCATTTATAAACCATGGTCTCAGACTCATTTTGGTTAGGTTGGTGTTGGTACTGGTACTCAAAGAATAAGTCCAAGACCAAGGTCTACTGCAGTAATAACAACACTGACTACTGATCTGCTGATCCAATCCAACATATGTATAAAGTATAAAGCCAAGCCATAGCCTTGCAACCTTTTTCTTTCCCATATGGTGGGATCTAAAATGATAGGTGTGAATTTAGCTTTTACGGCGGCTCTTTTTTCCTGGCTTTTATTCAGGGATATAGTAGCAGGGGTATTAAGGACATACATTTGTTTACTGGACGGAAGTTGGGGTGGTATATACGGTGCTTGACTTTATAGTGTGTACTTTAAGTGCTCAACAGAAGAGGTTCTGGGATGAATGGTACTTGATCCAGATTAGTTAGCTTTGTTATGGAAGAGTGTGTGATAATTTAATGTTATATAACACCAAGGTAATACAATAAATTGAATACTTTAGCACCATCCTTACAACTGAAAGGGTATATTACCCATACATCCTTTTGACTTCAAGTGCTCATGTACTACTGTGAAGTAGTAGTGGTGTGGCGAAAATATAGGTAATACTCTTAGTAAATTCAATATACACCTTTCGTCAACCAACTTTTAAGGTTTCACTTACGAGTCCATTTCATGGTCCCCAACATGGAGTCATAGGAGTTGGGTTGGAGGCGAGAGAAAAGTGTATGGCAACCTCTTCTCTTTTATCCATTTAAACCATAATATTCTCATAACGCACAGCCATTCTGACTCCCTTATTCCCCTTCTACTTACAATTCAGCAACGTCTTTGTATCTTCTCGACAGCAGAAATGGCACATCAGAAATTACTCTCTTGAACAAGCAGAAGCCTATAAGCTCTGTGAAGAAATGTACATTACAGAGTATATCTTACTTATATCGTTTCATCATTCCTCTCCATTCCTATAGACTCCTTCAATGGTTCCAAAAACCAAAAGCCTATATATATCTATGTATATTTTTTGGCTCTATTTTTTTGCCAAACAATCCTCTTTCCCTATGCCTAAATATACAGCAGTTGAGGAACATGTGTAAATACATTATCAGAAGAGTCATAGAAATCTGGAACATCTCCCGGAGAAAGAAAGTTGTTGTGTAACATTATTATTATTACGCGTGGTGAAATACGTATGGGCATCCATTTTGTAGTATATTATTTTGGTTAATGCGTGAACAAAAATATAAGTTTTTTCTCCTCCTCGTCGTCGTGCTCGGCTGTTAGTTGCCTCAATGGATACTATGTCAGTGAGAAAGATGAACACATTACTTGAAAGAATGGATAACACACACAGACACACAAGTAGCAAATAAAAGGGTTAAAGAGAAAAGCAAGAGATAGATATTAGTTTTTTGTTAGTAATGTGTTCTGCTGTTTGGTTGGTCTTCACCATTATTTCTTTCCATATGGTAGTAGAGGCAAGGCAATATAGAGGGTGTATACTCTATCCAACTTGAAGCTTAACACGCACATACATTTCACTGTAGCAATACAGATTTGCTGATAAGTAATGCATATGATTATATTTGTTTGAATACGTACATATGCAAGCTGAAAAAGGATAGTGTAATACTGCTACGTTTATGCTTTTTATTGTCACACAATCCATTCTTCTTTTAGGTACATTCTTATAGACGCTCAAAGCCAGCCAAGAAAATGCTTTCACCATATATATACCACTTTTTAAACAAGCTTACACATTACATGCTATACTACTCGCTAAGATACGAATGAACATTCTTTTGTCCAAATTGCAAAAAATAAGAGGGAGCGCGAGAATAAGTATAGGAGAGGGTTGGTTGGAGAGAAAGTAAGTATAAGTGGAGAATAGTGTGCATGTAAGCCAAAATCCTGATAGATCCGGCAACCAGAGTTTTTTTTCGCAACTGTAATAAAATCGAATGGTGCTCAATATTTTTTCCAGTGAAGTTCTTGCTCAAAGTGGCTCTCACTTTTTTGTGTACGATTATCCAACTTGGTAGTGCCCATAACTATGTAGTTTGTTGCAGATTGAAAGTATGCATTATGTATGTTAGTAGTGCGGGTATACAATCACTATATATATATGACATGATGCAATAATACATCTCGTATACTTATATAGAAGGGATGAGAGGATCAGAAACGTGTGTGAAGAGGGGCACACCAATTGCAGTATCACCAGTAATGCTCTTAAAGTAGACAAGGACAGTGACACAGTCCTTTTAACAAAAAAAAACTAAAGGACACAAACTAACTACTTCTTCTCTTTTCAATGTGTACACATAGTCACACATGAAAAAATGTGGGTTACATGTAGCTCCAACTTTTCTTGATGCAGATCCTCATTCCATTGACAATATAGTATAGAGAAAGAGGAGTGAACTTACTCCACTCACTCTTTTCTTTTCACTGTCTATATATATTCTCCACTCGACAAAATATAGAAACTTTCACCACGGTTTGTTGTACATTTTTTACCGATATGTATGGTCGCGTACTCACTCACTCTTGGTGGAATGTACAAGAGCTTCTCAGAATCATTTGCTACCATTTTGCTCATGTTGTGTGTGTGCTGATGATGGGAAGTGTGCCAGAGAAAGAGGGAGGGAGAGAAAAAGAGAAGAGAAGCGGATAATGTAAAAAGATTGCAAAAAGGCAACACTTTCAAGTGCTCAATATAATAATAATGTATGTGTACATATACACAGGGAAAGTAGGTAGTAGTATACACGACGAAATCTCGTGTTTGCTGGCGGTAGCAAAAACTTTTTCCCCCTCTTTTCTTTCCCTTCCTCTCTCTCTCAGTTCTCAGTCGATCTGGTATTTTGCAATGACTCACTTCATCCATGAACAAGAGAGTATGAAAGCAGAAGAATGTAATTTGCTTAAAGTTGGATAAAACTCAGTGAGTTTACTCCTCAAATCGACTTTGTTTTAATAGAGATTTCATCCAATAAACACGATTCCTTCGTGTGCTGTGAATTTTTCTTTCTCCCATGCTGCTGGATATTGGCTACTTGATTACACAATGTGGAAAGGAAACGTGGAGATGAGATGAAATCAAACCAAGAATCCAAGTAGAGTAGTTTAATGGAAAAAAATGTTGGATGTTGTAAACATGTTTTCATTCCATCAGAAACCAAGTAGAATCATTAAACATTCTTTGTATGCTCAAAGTAATTCTCCCATCTTAAGCTGGTTCGAAAGTCCGAAAGATTGCATCAAAATTGCTTCATATAAGTACACATACACATAGGTAGGAGCGCATTGTGAGCCAGAACACAAATCGAGCGATTGAACTGGTCAGTTCTTTACAATAGATGATGCTCAGACACAAACAAACATATCGAAGGGTATTTGGGGATGGATGAAATGAAGATGATAAGGGTCAACATAGTTTTACATACGCCAAAAGTTCATCCTACCAGAATGGTCAAAGGGATGTATGATGATGGCTGGAAAATATACAGCATGAGCTTTTACAGCATTTGTAATGTATGAAACTACATGTGTTCCATACATGACAAGCTCGTCCATTCTTTTCGCCAGCCCAGCGCTAGCGCTCATTCTTTTACTTTAGAGAAAGATGCATGTTGTCGCTATATACATAATATACGTATACACACGGATGAGTTGAACAATTTTGTGCGGAACTATTCTATACTCTTACCATCCTTACATCCACCATCATCATCATCATAGTCTTCATCATTATCATCATCCAGTTCCCTTTGAGTTGATGGGAAATGAGGCGAAAAATAGTGGCGGACGTTAAGTTAGAAATATACAGTTTTGAAATTGGAATGCTACCATATTATTATATCCGCATAAAAGTGATGATAGAAGCTGGAATATATGTATACTTTTTATAAGTCTATGAAATTTCTACACATTGTCATGCACGTTAAATTCATTCTCTCCTTTAATGTAATGTTGTTAAACTACTCATTGTAAAATTTGTAATGTATTGTAACTACAGCTATCAGCAGGACATGACATGGTGTTGGGCTTCCGTTCTTTTCCTTTTCTCTCCAGGTTTTGAATGCTTGAGAGTAACAGAGAAGCCTCAACAACGCAAATACAAAATGATTGTGTGATGTGCATCTCCTTGTATACGATCATCATCATCGTCCGAACTTAACAATGTACTACAATCAGTATTGCTATTGATCCTGTTATCCTATTTTAAGTTTCTCTCTCTCTCTGGATTTTCTCGAGTAACATGGATGAAAACTTCTTTTTAGCTATTTCATGAATACACATAACCTAAAAGGCCTCCAAAATTTATTCCTTTCCAATCGATGAAGCACATTGAATTGGTTGAATTGAAATAAACTTGAGAAATAGACTAGACTAGATGATAATGGTCTCATTTCAAGTGTGTGTAATTCAACAAGAACATCATCGACATCGACGCTCAATTGCGGTGGTATTTAGTTTACAGCGTCTGACGACTAAAGGGTATAGTAGTAGTACAGCAGTGGAGAGCTGGTGGATGTGGATGAGAACCGGAGAAGAGAAGGACGGATGGTGGTGGTTATTATGGTGTTACGTTCGAGTAATAATACATGCCATTGAAGCGTGTAAATTACATTGGTTTGCTATATATGAGTATATGACTAAAGTAGTTTTGTGATGTGACTGGGTCAATCCTTTTGAACTTAGTAATGCACAATAAATCAAATTTTGTGAAGAATGTTACATGCCTCGAAACCATTATTACATGAGCTCCCCTGACAAGGCATTCCGTTGATGAATCTATTCTAGTGGAAGAAGAGATTCTTTATGTAATAAAAATTGATGGATGTATGTAATAGTAATAATACATGCATAAAATTTGTATCCTTATATTTATAAAGGATAACCAAGCACCTATGAGAGGAAATTGATATTGTATCGTCAATTGAACTCGTCCTAATTCACAGAATGCCATAAAATATTCAATATATAAAATACATATTTCTTGACAATGCGTCGGCGTAAAATGTATTAGATTTATATTTGTATCCTTTCCTATAGACTGAAAGCAATTGAATACTCAAAACTCAAGGAAAACATCGCAGATCAGGATCAGGGTAACATGTCTGTATAAAGGAGTCTGTATTTAGACTGAACCAAAGTGAAAACCGCAACCTTCTGTTTTATTTCATGCTACATGCTATTATAATACAAGAGAAATGGAAATTGGTATGGTGGCAAAAACCAGATAACAGGGCAAAACCAGTGCTTAGAAACGTTACAGTAACCAAACCAGGCAGTGCAAACGGACAGGCGACAGTTGCACTTTTTTTTCGAAAATTTTTCCCAATCTCTTCCACTACCACTACTAAAAGCAAGTTGCTCAGATCATCAAGCGCATACACACTGTCTGAAACCTCATGCTTCTTGTTCCTATTCCAAAACCACATATACAACAGAACAGAACAATCCAAGTCACAGTCACCATGCATGCAACAGCTCCCTACTTTTATGCCACATGAAACATGCCATTTATAATCTCACAAGGTTTATATGCGCAATATATGCATCAAATAATACCTATATCTCAAGTGGAAACTAGTTTTGTTTGGAGGAAAGTAGGGGACTAGTCCCTTTTCTGTCCACTTTTTCAACGTCTACATTAACCATCCAAATCCAAGGGAAAGAGCTAGAAAATCAACAGAGAAAGAATAAAAAGAGTACACAAGCACAAATCCACTTATCTCAAATTTTCTCGTCTGTTTTTGAGCGTTGCAATACATTTGTGCACGTATAAGCATTTGGACAATCCTTCGTTTGTGCACACAAAAAAAAAAAAAAACAATACAGAAGAGCTACACTACTGCACAACTACTACTCTACATAACCATATATATTTTGTTGTGTGCTAACCTCTCCAGTTTTTTTCTGCTTCTTTAGTTGTATCGACTTGTCAGTGTGATTAATGAGGTCTCGATTGGTCGCACACCCATTTTTCCGCTTGCTGCGTGGCATTTTGATGAAATTATATCTAGGCAGCAATTCAATACTACACAAACTATACTACTCTGCTGTGTAGAAATATGTTGGCAATATTAAACAACCGGCTTGTACTAGTAGGTACTACTGCTGGTCAGTGTTTGCGGATCTCTCAGTTTGCACAATATACAATTTCTTTACATATATAAAAGTCAGGAGATATCGGGAGGCGTAGAGTGCAGTGCTTTGAATCAAGTTGACCAAAAAAGAGTTCCATTGTTTCATGCTCGATTTCAGAGGAAAAGATTGTGTAATTTGTTTTTGAGGCAGTATTAGGACATTCTACTTTTGGCTGCAGGTACTAAAAACTAAACTCAATAGTATTGCGTTGTGTTTTCTTTCTCGATGTTGCAGGCTGATAAACAAGAACGGAACATTATATAGACGTCACGCCAGGGGGTCTGCATGGGCTCCCATATCTGTATGAATCTACATTGCAAAATTATATTAATGTAACACAGGAACGCAGCAGTCTACTTGTGTTATTATATTGTATTCAACCACTTGACGTTCCTTTCCACTTATATTTTACATGAAATATCAGCAACATATATACACGTACTTATTTTCCAAATCATTTTCCCTAGATTCTCGCAATTATTTCCGCAAATTACCAACACATTACGAAATTATTGTTAGGAGATATGATTTATATCCTCCTGTTGTAAGGACTCTTTTTTCCTATGAAAGAGAAAGGGACGACGAAAACGAAAACTACGTACGTATTCTCTTGCGTATTAGTTTTTCTTGGCTTGTTGTTGAAGAAACTAGATACAAGCAGCTTAACTTGAGGCCTTAAAGTCATATACGGATGCATGATAATATGTGTCTCCGCTTAAAGGATGTCAAGAGAAAGGACACATTTCGAAGAATATTTTTGGAAAGGATGAAATCGATAGTTGAGAAGAGCAGGTGCTGTTTTTTTTGCGTGCTCACTGTGTGGTTACACTCTTTACGGGTCAGGAATACAAAAGTACTAAGCTTAAGATGTACATTCTTATGCATACACGACAACAACAAAAAACAAATTTTTAGCACATTCTAAAGTAGAGGAAGAGAAGAACGATCGGTTTTAAATCATAAGTGCGTTACAAGATATCCATACGATATTATTTCTCATCTTTGTTACAAATGCAGCAGCTGTCTCCTTCTACAGTTTTCGGTATTCGGTAACAATAGCCATAATGACAATACATATGTGTATGTATGTATATACCTCCCAAGAATAATCCCAACTTATTTCCTATTCCTGAAAATAATGTTGCCCTGATTCCAGGGAGAGAAAAAAATCTCGAGTCCCCAAAATAATGAAAGGAATAAGAGCTTTAGCAAGAGCAAGCATAATGCCAAAAGAAAGCATCTACACAGAGCCACAGCATCACAAGAAAATTTTGAGCTTTGCATAATGGTAAAAGAACGCCACATAAACTGCACCATACGTTATTCGTCCTCCACTACTCGTTATTCTGGTCTGGCTTTGGTTGCTGAAAAGTGTGTTGTTAAGCTGTATTGTGTCCTTTCTTTCTTACCTTTGGCTCTGCGTTTGTATGTATATTCTCAGCTCACGTGAAGTGAAAGCCCAAGGAAAAAAAATAATGCTGGAGAGTTTGTTGGTGTTGCTTAATGTACCTACATTACGTGATGATACTTTGCTATGAGTGGGATGACTACGCAGTGGTATGGTGTTGTAGGTCCCTGTTGAGGACAATGTAGCCGCAACAGCACATTTTCTTCCAAAAAACAGGCCAAGTCACCCTGACAGCTTGTGAAACATATGCGAGAAAGTAGGATAAAAGGGAGAAAAATAAAGAAAAAAGGAAAGAGTACTATGAGCGAGCGTTTCTCACTCTTCTCTCCTATTCCTTTCAAATTCTCATCTCTTTATAAAAAGGAAAAAAGCTGTGAAGAAAGCAAGCGAAAGAGAGAGAGAGAGAGAATGTGGAGAAAGAAGAGATGAGGACCTCCCTCCTTTTGTCTCGACTAATGGGCCCCATGACACGAATTTATACCGGGACAGCAACAGCAGTATTGAGGAGAAAAAGGGAAAGCCAGAAAAAGATTCTCATTGTGCCCTCTTCTCCCCTTTCTGTAATGTCTAACGATTCTATACAAATAAATAAGTATACATTTATGTACACACACACACACAACCTTAAAGTTAGATACTTTTGAGAGGGAAAAAAGAGCTGGAAGTGAAATGCATAGTGGCTTTCAATGTTGCAGAAAGAAAAACAAACCTAATAATAATGCTAACAGGGAAACTAAGGGAAAACAAGGGAAAGTAGAGGAGGCAGGCAGTTGCATTTTTTTTCTGGAGATTGTTAGGAGTAATGTAAAAGTAGCCCCGGTAAGTAATCCACATAATGCAGCACACCCTTTTACTTTTCTTCAAACGTAATAGAATATTTTCTATGTATACAAAACTTATTTACGATTTTTTTACTTGTACTTTAATGCTCGAGGAGTAGTAGCAATGCTATACTGTCTTCATCTTCTTGAAATACGCAGAAAATGTAAAAGAATATCAGAGAGGCAATAGTCATAATACCAAAACGAACAGTTAGATGAAAGCTTCACGCTATTCAAACGGAAAAAAGAAGGAGATACTCCTAGTTTTCCCTTTCTAGTAACGATTTTCACGACGTAGTTGTGCTACTATTATGCTCGCCTAAAAAAAGGGCTTAGGTTTGGTTTGTTCTCATAAGATACAAAATATAGAGCACAACTGTATAGAAAAACCCTTTTACTTTTAGCTGAACAAACAACTTGGCTACCTGCATTAATATTCCCTATTTCTAAGCAAACTTTTTTTTCTTCTTCTTCGGCTGTCTGCTACGTTTCCACTTGTTTCTTGTTCCCTTCGAGAGTATGTTTTTCTTGCTTCATTATTATATGACTATGACATGGAGTTAGAGTGGAATGGAAAATGGAGACTGGCTCAGCCAGTCTTACTTTTTTCCATTTATTCGTTGTATAAAAGCGATTTAATGCTATGCAATATGATGCTAGAGTCCAACCAACCAATACCATTTATTCAGAGAGAAGTCCACTATATTTTTCAACAGTTTGAGACGCATATATGTATAAACGCTTTTTGTATAGATACATTATATATAGAAATGCATCCTTCACATTTCAGACGGGCCTTCAGAAAGAAAGTAAGGAAAAAATCAGACGAGTTATAGACCTTGTATGGAAGAGAGTTCCACACAAGCACAACATACTGCGTGTTATTAAGATCTACATAATGGAACTACTTTTGTATAATAAATGAAGATTGTATATGAGATGCGATGTGTAACATTGAAAATGACGTCTTTTATTGTTGACGCTGCCAACTGCTTTATCTTGATCTTGGATTCCAAGAGTTTGATTACCGCAGCTCTAACAATCCTTCACTCAATTCACTTTCACCTTTCTTACCACACTGTCATGTCAGGAGCAATGAGAAAGTATAAAATGTATATGGGGTTTGCTTTGCTTGCGTCACTCTGTTAAATGAAATGAGCTGCCATGAAAAGATTAGATTTTGCTCATTAGTAGCCAAAGTAAAATGGGAGTGGAACCAGAGAAGACAAGTTTTGTGAAGGTAACCCGAGTATACTTATGTGAGCTTTCTTTAAGTTAAAGCAGTATTATTTATAGAAAGAAAATATAATACGTATTCTTTATGCTATGGTGGCGGCGGCTCTATCCCACTTTTTGTTGCAATTTTACAAAGCTCAAAGAACACAAAAGATTATTGAGTTAGAAAAGAAGCTCTCTTTTCTTTCTTCTCAAGTGCAACTTAAAACCATTTTGTAGGTAGTGTTTTTATGCAAAGAAGTGAATTAAGGAAGAGAAAATAGATAGTGAAGGAAAAGAAAATTTGAAAAGGGATGTGAAGATTTGTCGGGAAGAGCATCATCACATCACCAAAGAACCAACTATAATATCCTTTGCTTCATGCATTTATGAAGCTATACTTGACGACGCCACATAAATGTTGGTGGTTTTAGGAGCATATATAAAAGAGCCTCTATTAAAATTAATCATTAGTGGAGTCATTGCTTTTTATGTAAAAGTAAGTGAGTAAGCGTGTAGCACACTGCATGAATGAATTGGGAATTGCCCAGACCACCAAAGTAAGTGTAAGCGCAAGCCAAGGCCACACGGCACTTTATATAACATCCACCATATTATATTATCATGATAAAAATTCTTATGAAAAGAAAGTTGGGAGAGAACACAAGGGGCGCGAGAAGAAAGGAAGAAATTCAATATTGACATTAATTACGATCGCTAATTAATTAGCTAAGGTTTCCCATTGACTCTCTTTCCTAAAATCTAATACTGTATTTCTCTTTCTCTCCTTTTTTCTTGTGATATAGGGGTTGAGCCGCTTAAGAATGTCCAAATCTCTGTTCCAGCGGCAGTCACCATTAATCAAGACGTTCCCCTCACCTGTCTCTACGACTTGGACCATGGGGAATCTTTGTATACTGTGAAATGGTACCTGGAAGGAGAGGAGTTCTATAGATACATCCCCAAAGAGATTCCACCCATCCAAACCTTTACGACTATGGGGGTTGATGTTGATGTAAGTGAAGTGAAGTATATTTTGAAACTCCATAAAATAATTGAGCTCGCCTCAATAACTACCCAGTTTATATATGTTTTTGTATTTGTATGGGTCTGCGTATATCTGTAAACGCATGTATTCATATTTATTCAAGCAAGATGTATGTTGAGCAAGCATGCATGTAACAAACTTAAACTAAAAGTAAGTTTTCTCGTTATTTATTTCGTAACATAAGGAAAAGGGGGAAGTAGCTTGTTAAGGAAAGAAATGTGATCTCCCAAAAGATTATTTTACCCAAATACATCACATCACGAACTGTCGTAGGATATGATTAGACATGTAACACGTTTATAATGAAGTTTTCCTCCTTGATGCTATTATATTGATATATGCTTTTCATATTATATAGTACACAGTACCTAAAATATAGATTCATAATGACTGTTACCTGTTTCTTTTTCCCCCGCACGGTTCAGATATCGAAATCGGACGAACACAAGGTGATGCTCCGATCCGTCCGCCATGAGCAGACAGGAGTTTACAAATGTGAAGTATCAGCAGATGCTCCTGAATTTGAAACTGATGTTGTCTCAGCTCAAATGACTGTAGTAGGTAAGTTGAGTCTGGTTTTCAACCAAACTTTCTTAGATTACTTTTTGTGTATGTAATATTATCACATGTTTTCACCATTTACTTGCTTTATGAGTTGATGTGTATGATTATGTAAGACCTCGCCTCAGGTCGTTTTTTTAGCGTTTTTTTGAACCCACGAAAAAAGGCGTTCCCATATATATGATTCGTTTGATTGATAAATCAATTTCCTGCTAAATCAACTATGAATTTAACATGTCAATACCTTTTTTTGCGAGAAAAGTACTTGAAAAAACGTCCTGAGGTGAGGCCTTAAACATGAAGTCATTGAGTTGAGTTGGTCTTTCGAATTTGTGTAGTAGTATTTTTACACATAATATTTCTACATAGTACAACAATAATTCATTGAATTTAAACTCTTTTTTACATGACCTTATTTCAAAATTGACAATGATAAAACAAGAACAGCAGCTGAATAAAGGCAATTGGGAAATGGAAGCAGTGGCTTTCCATGAAAGTGTAGGCGTGTGCTTTTTCAATGCATTTATATAGTTTTCCGGAAATCCTCTATATTCTTTTATACATATAAGCATACAAATGCAAACAAGTTGGAGTTGGGGTAATATCATAAGATGTTATGGTTTTATATTGCAAAATCCGTCATCCATTTGGAAAGGCTCCTGCTGTTGTTGAAATGGCAAGGTAGACACAAATCTGCTTCCTACTTTTTCAAGCACTTTTGTTACATTTATAATACACTCATAATATACTTTAACATGGTTCATAATATACATATAAGAAGTAGTGAAAGTATGTTTATCTATCATTATATTATACATATTCGTAAAGAAATTGCTCAATACTTTAAAAAGTTGTTAATATATAAACATATACAACATGCATTCGTGTTTTCAAATATAAAGACTTCCTGCGGGGCATTCTCGTTTAAATATGCATGTGTAACTGTTTTTGTCTAGTTCCTTTACCTGACCATATAAATACTATGTACCTATCCCTTTCACTTGGAGGATCTAAATCATTCACGACAAGCGTGATGCAATGATGATGAGTTGCCGTAAGATGTGTCTGGGAGAATGGAGAAAGTGATGATGATCATGTCAGCTTAGATCTCTCCTTCGTTTTGTATGAACGTGAATTCCGACACATGGTAGATGTAAATACATTATGTATAAGTACACAGCAACCTGCGCTCGAAAACGTGAATCTTCATTTTGAAGCATATGGTTTTATTTATAACATAACCTAATAATTTAAACGTTTATTTGAGAACATATAATACAAAAATCATTAGTTTCTTCTCATATTAAACACACCGCTTGTATACATACTTGCATAATGTTTTCAACGTGACTGTCCTGAGGACTTTAAAGAGATAAATATGACATTCAAATAGTACCATAATGTTGTATATTACTTTCACTTCACATCATATTAAGAAAGGTTGATGATGACTTGATGTAAAATGCTGATACCTATACTACCTGCATGTAAAGCAGGATGAAGATGAACCTAAAACTCGCAGAGATTTCAGTGCACGGCTCACGTTCCCAATTTTTCTGGGGGGAAAAGGAACCCGACATATTATTATTGAATCATGATGCACATTCATTTCTCGGAATCCCATAAAGTATAATCTTCAAATGTGCCTATTACTTACTCGAAAACGGGAAATATTAGAGCCATAATCTATGTCCTTGGTTATTACACGACATTTGCACATTTAGTTTAACACCTTCCTCACATCCAAACTCTAGCTAGTAGAGCTCTCGCATTTGGATAGATTAGGGTAGACGGAAGTTAGTGTCAATGACGGAAGCATTTTGACATTACATTAGAGACCAGCTGACATTGCTCGTTTTGAGTCTATCGTCGTCATCGTCGTCGTCGTCTCCTTCTCAAAAATGTTAGGTGGGTGACTAAAAGATGAGAGTAAAATGAATGAGGAGCGAACACATCAAGTCTGAGGTGAAAGTAAGCAAGGGAGACAGCCAACCAGTCACCTTACCGCCTCATAACATCCTGTCGGATTTTATTCACATCATAACTTACCATAAGATAGATATTCAAATGTCTATAGCCAAAGTGATAACAATATCTTTTGATGACAGCAATGAAGACTATGTATGACTTGTCGGAGGGAGGACGACGTGTAAACGACAAAAGTGTTGTGCAATGTGGCTCGTTTGCTGAACTAACTCAACTCCTTTTCTTTTCAAACTCCACGCGTTTCATATAAATACATAACTACGTGTATGTGGGCACGCAACGCATTCATTTACAACTTTCACAAGTATATATAATAGGAATAGTAGTAGTACCCCCACATTTTGCTGAAGTCGACATTCGACTGTAGCAGTAGAAAAAAGGACGAGTAATAGATCATCTCAACTATCGACCTCTTCGTCTGAAGTTGACACCAGCAAACAATGCCTTCCAGGGAGAAAATGTTGTTTGCCATGTATTGTGTTTGAAAGAGATAGATTCGTGGAAAGAGGATTTTTGCAAACCAAAGCGAAACCTGTGGTGTGTGTGTGGGATAAAAAGATGTAAGTTTCTAGCATTGATGATGACACCACACACACACACACCATCACCATTCAATATATACAGGATGAATTGTGTTTCAATATTCTTTAAATTTTCTCATCCTCTCTTTTCATAACGTCCATGCATGATGATACGGTCTTCTGACTGTGGCGTGGTGTGTGTGGCACTTTCTTTGATAGCTTTTTCAATCGACTGCTAGGGGTAATTCGATGCGCTCAAACGTACCAAAAATATCCGCTCACTTGCTGTAATAATGTATACATGTTTACGTATTGTATGTACACGTAATGTTCCATTTTCAATGATACTACTTACTAACAGTGCAATGCACGCAACATCACACGTTTGAAGTTTGGGCTGATAAATCGAAATTGAAATATGTGTATCTTGTGCCAGCATGTGCCCGAATTTTTAAAAGGAAGAGTTAGTTAGCAGCTCTACGACTATAGCATCACCATCATCAATGCAGCGTATCAGGAAACCACGTTGAGTTTCTGTCGTCCATTCAAATATTTATGCTTTGAAAAGATGGAAAGTTACCTACATTCAGTTCCTTTTGTAGACCAAACAATAGTTGCATTTTTTTGTAAATGTGTGGAAACCCACTAGGTTGGTTCTGGGTTGTCCTTAAGGTTAAAATGGAAAGATGATAAATATTTGGTTCTTATTTTTTGTCATTGTTGCCACCATGTAAGTGTAACAGACAAACATTTAACACTAGGACTACTACTACGAGACTGAGACTACAAAGAAAATGATTGTTATAGAGCAGAAATGAAGCATCTACATTCTGCATGAGTTTCGCAAGCTGTGGTGTCCTGCTTTCTCCATCTTGTAGAGATAATATTTTAAACCAGAACCAAAAGCTTTCATGTCCTTTTCCCTTAAAGTGTGTCACGAGTTTCGTATATGAACTATACCCCCATTGAAACGGTTGAGAAAGCGGTATTATGACGTCTCAAGATAGAGTGCATTATCATGGTTTCTATTTTGCACTACTTTTGTTATGCTACATCTATTATAGGAGAAATGGAATGGGGCAGAGTAGAGTCAGCGTGATGTGAGGAGTTGACGTTTGTGTGCACTACACTTTATTCAGTAGCCTTGTTATATTTACGAGCTTTCAAGAGCTGTCCATGTTTGTGTTGATGACGGAAAATGTAGTTTGAAGGGTATGAAATAGTCAACAACTTCCTCTAAGAGTTTCATAAAGTAGGGGATCTTTCACGTGTCAATAAAGTTTCACCTCCCACACACATATTCGTGTTTTAATGTGGGGCGTAGCGTTATTTTTTTTGCAAACCACACACACAGCTTCTTTTGGCTTTTTTATTTTGATTTTTTTGTACTAACACAGTTAGCAGATTGATTATGCTTATCGTTGGTAGGTGGTATAAAATTGCATAAGTATATAAATACTGAGAGCATATGTGCAAAAACACTTTCCCTGCCAACTGACAATCTGTCTGTGTGGAGCTGTAAAAGCCGACAAATAAATATATAGCCAATACCTGCGGCATCCCAATCTGTGACAAGAACTTACCCATTTGCTAACGAATTCTATTATCCCCATTTTCCTTAATCACTCCATTTTCATGATTGTTTGTTTCATAATTTGTGTTGGTGGAGTACAGATATATGTATCTTGATTAAGCCTTTTGTATGAAGTATACCTTTGTAAAAAGGATATAATAGAAATGTTATAGACATTAGGTAATTCACTCACTCTCACTCCGTCATTAGTTTCATAGTGATATCTTCTAGTATGGAATGGGGTATAGTCAAGTTTATTTTATTTCCATTACAAAAGATTTTCTCCCACTTGTTTAGTTCTTTTTCCTCAACTTTCTCTTCAATTTTCACGGCATTTCTTTCCATTCATTGATTACCTTGAAGGTAGTATTACCACCTGAGAGAACTTTCCTTCTCCTTCAGTTTATGTAAGACTCCAAGGCTCGTTGAGTCGTAAATGCATTACTTCGCCTAGTTTCCTCTCACTAATGTGCTATGTAGTTGGTTGGTTCGTTCAAAGATGATGAGATCTGTATTATCCCATTTATCCTACTTTTTCACTATTTCACTGCATTTTATGCTCGGCTATCTCCTCTCATGAAGCTTTGGGTAGTCGTCTTCGCTCCAGTTATTTCAAAGAAAGATGCTTTGTTTTTATTATATAATGTGTAATGCAAACCTAGCGAATAATGGATGCGTTACTGTGAAAACTTTTGGAAATGGGATTGCTGGATGCATTAGATGCAATAAAGAGAGCTAGTGATGATATGGCTGAGGTTCGTTAGTTTCGTAAAGAAAGTATGTATATATGGCTTACAAAAAGTATTATATGTGTTTGTAGGAAGTACGTAGGTATACATATTATACGCGTGTGTAGTTCTTTCTCCATCATCATGAAAGTTCATGTTTTATAAAGGATGAGCTAGCTAGTAGTTGAAAACCGGATGGAAATATCTGACCTATATATTTTAGTTTGCTAACACTAGAAATTTCCGCTATTTTGCCAACTCACCCAAAAAACAGTCTTTTTCGTTTGTACTTTGTTTGATGTTTGAAAATTATGAAGGATAAGCATGCTGACTTTTTCCGGCAGAGGGGAACTTGAAATTGAAATAAATAAAAATTCTGTGTTAGCACAGGAGAAAAACTGGAATTCAATATTATTTAATCAATGCACAACAACCAGACTAAGAGGATGTGCTTTATAGTGTGTGCCAATATCCTTTAGTTACATTCTAAAAAATTAAATAGTATAAGTATTGTATAATCCATTCAATCTATTTAAAATGAATGAATAGCTCTTCAGCGGAGCTCCAACGCGATTTCCCATTCACTCACTTCCTTCTTTGCTCTCACAAAGGCAAGTAAACTTGAAGAGGCGGATAAACTTATTGAATATATATACATTGTCGTTTCCCAATTGCCACACTGAAAATAACTTATGACCTCGTTCTTAACTACCACTTACTCCATTTTTCTCTCTTTTCAGTTTAGTATATTTTATCCTGACACAGTTCAAATTCTCTCTGTTTAACATGTGTTATGTTATTATAACTATATGCGGATATTTACAGCATCAACTTCCTCCACCAAACTATTGTATGCATATTTTTATAGTGAATTTTTCTTCTCCCGTCGTAAAAAAAGTAGTCGGAAATTGCAAATACGATTTACGCTCAAAAGAAAAAGTTTGGAGTTATTGTGAGCAAGGAAAAATACGGGTCATGTACATACATATATGCATACTGTAAAACGCTTGCTTCTTTTGGTTGAAAAAAAGGAACAATAATATTTATCGACAGAGTCCGATGCATTGTTAAATTTTCACTGAAATGTTTGGAAAATATGGAGCAAAGCAAGTAGTTTTTCAGACATTATATGCCTCTTAAAGATTTCCTGTGTGTTTGCTGCATGATTTGGTTCACTCGGTGCGGTGTCTACTTTCTTCCGTTCAACTATGAAATCCAAGTGGACGTCTATTAAAAAAGAAGTAACAATATCAATAATAATGCTGCATATTTGAGAATATACAACTAAGCTACACATACACACCACTTTTGTAAGCTCTACATGGAAATGAAGCTGAGCAACTTGATCTTTGCATTTCCTTTCCACTTTCTTTTTCTCGGGTTCTTAAGTATGTATTGTATATAAGACGCATAAAATATACTATAATATTACTTAGGATGATGATCAAGTAGTAGTGAAAGAGTGTAGTGACTGAAACCAATACTCATACCATTTAGCACGTATGCGTATGGCATTAAGCATTAGTTGCACTTGGGGTACATTTTGGGTGCACAAGTGTTCATTTGCATATCAGATTTTTATGTAGATTGGGTCCCTTTTCCATTCCAGCTCGAGCTGATGGAAGAAACCCAGCTGCATACTATTTTTAGGCATAAAGCAAATGCAATGGTTAGGGATGTAAGCAAGCATAAGTGATGGATATACTTTTGTCAATTCCTCAGGTCTTATCTTTTAGCCTGAAATGCTAATTAGATAAGACCAGAGGAATGAGAAAAGGGCATTGTACAATTTCCTTCGTGTTATAAATATACCTGGCTGCCTAACAGCCAGGTACACACATTAATACATATAGGACTAATCTCCAATGTCATACTTTTGGAAAAGTCATTCATCTCATCTTCCATATCCACTTGCCTGCAAATAAAGCATAGAGAAGCCAAAGCCAAAATGCATGCATGCACTTGAGAGACTCTTCCTTCGGAGGATTTTGTCCTTCAAACTATTAGTATAGTTTTTTCTCTCTTTGGATTTGGTCATCCTTCTTGGATCTGCTGCATTCTGAGGAGACTTTTGGTTTCCAACGGAGGGAATCATCCTCCGTATCCGCGATGTGAACGGAGATTTCTGTGGCACATTAAGTGCCACCCCGGTATAGCTCGGAAAGCTCTACCTCAACCACCTCATGATTTATGATGGGGAAACTGTCTTCGCGTCTCATACCTCTTCCGAATTTTGGCTCACTCCGTTAGTGACCCGATAACCACTTGACACCACCTCACGTTTCTGTTGCTGTGCATCATCACCACCTCGTCTCATACATTAACCAGTAGCTATTATAAGTTTATTTAAAAAACTTTATTGGTAATGTGATTGAAATGAATGATGATTGTGTTCATAAATGGCAACTGGGGGGGTTATTCATTTCATAGGCGATGCCGAAACTGCCTAAGGCAAGTCGGCTATTGAAACGCCAACTTCGATGGGGATTATCCTAACCCTGTGTGTCAGAACAAGCCGTTAAGCGGTGACACAATGGGCGGAGGCTACGATTGGGAATTCTTCGATGGGATCATATTGCATAACATATTATTCGTCGCTTGGTTTGGGCACTAATCATTTCGACATGTAGCCGAGAGGCTTCATATAATAGCTGCCCAATACCAAACCATATTGATCGCCTTGTATGTTACTTTTTATTATTTTATTTACAGAGATAAATGAATCTCTGCTTCAATACTTTTAATGCTAGTTTTTAACAAACTTTAAATTAACGATTGCAATCGGTAATATTCCTAGTTTACTAGATAGTTTAAATAACCGAGATAACTGGAACTCGGGCTAGTTGAAATTCCTAGTTGCTAGATATTATAAGATTTACCACGAATGATAACTTCGATGAAATGACATGAAGGATTGACATGAATGATAACTACGATGATAACCCATTACTTTTGTGGGAAATAAACTACCTACGCATTATTATAATATTTTACTAGCAAACCTTTTGTCTCTTTCTGTGTAATTATTACTGGTATTATGCTGCGTAAATTCGATTCTCATATTTTGTTGCGTCATACAAATTCAGATTATTGCTAAAAGCCTAATTCACATTAGTTCAAGCATTAAAAAAGTAGTAGCGAAAGGCACAATAGCACAAAATCTAGGAGCGTAACTTTCAGCTACCACAAGATGGCGAGTGTCCTCAGTCTTAAAATCGTAATTTCTAGAATTAAATTAGCCATTAATATTTTCAAAATTTTACGATTTCCTCATAAAGACGCGAACCTTTTCATGCGTTAAAATTTTCCTGTCAATTTTCCTTTATACATCCAAGACGCAAGCAATAATACCAGGGATAAAATATATTTTATTTCTACCATTTAGTTAAGCTGATGATAATCTATGACAGTGTATGTATATGAATAGTTTTAAGTAAATGATATGGTAAAGCGTAACATCATGGCAATAAGGCATCACATCAAGTCAAGTATAAGGTACAAGTCTATCGTATGTAAGTTACTCGACGCTTTTTAAAGTCTGAGGTGGCACAATGGAGGCATTACCTCGGTTCATTATGAATCATTACCATCTGTATGCATATCAGTAGCAAGATTAGCAATAGATTCAGTCACTTACCACCATAGCTAACTTAAGTGATCCCAAGGGACGGGATCAAACTGAGGTGACGGATTTGTAGTGACTGAAACCAATACTCATACCATTTAGCACGTATGCGTATGGCATTAAGCATTAGTTGCACTTGGGGTACATTTTGGGTGCACAAGTGTTCATTTGCATATCAGATTTTTATGTAGATTGGGTCCCTTTTCCATTCCAGCTCGAGCTGATGGAAGAAACCCAGCTGCATACTATTTTTAGGCATAAAGCAAATGCAATGGTTAGGGATGTAAGCAAGCATAAGTGATGGATATACTTTTGTCAATTCCTCAGGTCTTATCTTTTAGCCTGAAATGCTAATTAGATAAGACCAGAGGAATGAGAAAAGGGCATTGTACAATTTCCTTCGTGTTATAAATATACCTGGCTGCCTAACAGCCAGGTACACACATTAATACATATAGGACTAATCTCCAATGTCATACTTTTGGAAAAGTCATTCATCTCATCTTCCATATCCACTTGCCTGCAAATAAAGCATAGAGAAGCCAAAGCCAAAATGCATGCATGCACTTGAGAGACTCTTCCTTCGGAGGATTTTGTCCTTCAAACTATTAGTATAGTTTTTTCTCTCTTTGGATTTGGTCATCCTTCTTGGATCTGCTGCATTCTGAGGAGACTTTTGGTTTCCAACGGAGGGAATCATCCTCCGTATCCGCGATGTGAACGGAGATTTCTGTGGCACATTAAGTGCCACCCCGGTATAGCTCGGAAAGCTCTACCTCAACCACCTCATGATTTATGATGGGGAAACTGTCTTCGCGTCTCATACCTCTTCCGAATTTTGGCTCACCCCGTTAGTGACCCGATAACCACTTGACACCACCTCACGTTTCTGTTGCTGTGCATCATCACCACCTCGTCTCATACATTAACCAGTAGCTATTATAAGTTTATTTAAAAAACTTTATTGGTAATGTGATTGAAATGAATGATGATTGTGTTCATAAATGGCAACTGGGGGGGTTATTCATTTCATAGGCGATGCCGAAACTGCCTAAGGCAAGTCGGCTATTGAAACGCCAACTTCGATGGGGATTATCCTAACCCTGTGTGTCAGAACAAGCCGTTAAGCGGTGACACAATGGGCGGAGGCTACGATTGGGAATTCTTCGATGGGATCATATTGCATAACATATTATTCGTCGCTTGGTTTGGGCACTAATCATTTCGACATGTAGCCGAGAGGCTTTTGTGGGAAATAAACTACCTACGCATTATTATAATATTTTACTAGCAAACCTTTTGTCTCTTTCTGTGTAATTATTACTGGTATTATGCTGCGTAAATTCGATTCTCATATTTTGTTGCGTCATACAAATTCAGATTATTGCTAAAAGCCTAATTCACATTAGTTCAAGCATTAAAAAAGTAGTAGCGAAAGGCACAATAGCACAAAATCTAGGAGCGTAACTTTCAGCTACCACAAGAGTAAAGTAACTACTAAAGTACTTTGATACAAGAGAAGAGGTACATGCGTGGTGTGTACTGCAATATGGGAGGACGAGGAAACAGGGAATGAGAAGAGCTCTGCTTTCACATTGGTGAAAGTAAATGACCTGTGAAAAAAATG
The DNA here is from genome assembly GCA_964034955.1 of Orchesella flavescens. Classification (NCBI taxonomy): domain Eukaryota; kingdom Metazoa; phylum Arthropoda; class Collembola; order Entomobryomorpha; family Orchesellidae; genus Orchesella; species Orchesella flavescens. The sequence goes on along the minus strand of OZ035957.1, from coordinate 20,718,219 downwards.
GAATGAAAAAAGACTGGAGAAAGAAGACGTGTGCAGTACGTAACAAATAGTTTGCTTACTCAAATTTTATATACACGGAGAAAATCCCTTTGCTGCTGTTGAAAGAATCAAGATTCATGGAAGGAAAAGAATAATATATTCTTATAGTTGAAAATGTGGATGTATTCCACACATTAATACACATGTAGGAAAGGGAATATTTCAAATTACGTAAAGTTTACGGGTCTCATTAAATGTAGCTATATATAGGGCAAATAAGTGTAAGCCACTAATATACATTCATTTTATCTTGCCGTTGCAGCAATATCACAATTACTTTAGGATGTCGGGTATTAGGTAAAACAGTTCATTTCGCATCAATGCAGCAGCAGCAGCAGCAGCAACCAAAACCGGCGTTACGCAAAACTGCCACGGTTATTAATACGAGTGGAGCCCAAGATTTCATAAAGAGAAGTTAGGAAAAGGCGGAGGAAATTATGTGATCATAGCTCCTCATTCTACTTACAAAATTAGGAAGAAGAACACGAAAGAACCTCAGAGTAAGAAAAAAAGTCGTCGACACTTGGAAACTATATTTACACATTAGGTCTTCTTCTCTTGACGATCTTCAATAAAAAATTAGACAAAACGAAAGCACTATATAAAGTTACTGGATGTGTGTAAGTGTAAAATAAGAGAGAGAAAGGAAAGGTGAGGCAAATTAAAGTAGAAAAAGACCGGAAGAAGGATAGGAGAAACTTGGAAACTCTTCTTCTGTTCTCTCAACTATTCAACGCTCTCATTCACAGCAAATTCTACCTCTTCTTTTTAGCAAAAGCTCCTCTACTCTACACTCGGAGAGCTTATGAAAAGAGGATCGAAAGGAGAGGACTCATTACAATTAACAAGACGAAGAAATGGGCTTAAAGAGCAAAAGAACATTTTGTGACATTATGCTCCGCTAAATTCACTCCTATTATTACATTACGTTACATGAAGTGAGTAGAACAATACGTATTAAAAAGAATGGAGGGAGAGAGAAGGAAAAGTAGAAAAACTTATATGACAATATTATGCGACGAGGGTTTTGCAGTAAAAGAATTTTCTGCAGTAGGAGCAGCAATATCACAGCGGTATTTGCTGTCTGTTACGATTTTTCTCTGAGAATCTTTGTCGTAGGAAGAAGAATCCTCTCGTTTTGAGTTTCTATTGAAAAGTTTTTTCCCGTGTGTGTGGCTTTGATGAAAACGATGATCATGATGATGATGATGATGATGACGGTGGTGGTGGTGATTATAATAGGAAAAGTGTCCTTAGTCCTTACAATTCCTACTTTTTCTTTGCTGCAATATGAGCACAGCGGGTGGGTGACTGCTGGTTGGTTGGTTTCCTGGTTGAATGGTTCCATGTCTTGGTCTCTTCCTTATAATAATGATGATTTCTTTCTATCTAGTCAGAGCAAATGTTCTAATACTAGTTTCAATTATTCTCTTCCTGTTCTTCGGCCTCTGCTTTTTTATCCCTTTAGTATAGCTTCGAAAGACCAACTCCGTACGCTACTACGCTGTACAGCTTTACATACTTTTTATAGCCATAACCTTTACTTACTTCCGCCTTTTTTTCTTAGTCCCAAAAGTTATCTATACTTAACTTGACTTGTGTTTTTATCTTATCAACAGAGTTTACAACGAACACACCGTTGATCGAGTTGGCCAAGACACGGTATGAAGTTGGAGAGAGAATTAGAGCTAATTGCTCATTTGGACCTACTCGACCAGCCGCTAATATTACATGGTTCATCAACAACTTACAGGTAAACCTACTTATATGTATATATACTCCGCATGTCAAATATCATATGTCTATAACCTTTAGCATCATATATTTTGGCCTTCGCCTCTGGATAAGAGACCTACAAAAGATATAGTTTACGAATTCTATGTTTCCACTTCCAGTTTCCTTTTAAAATACACGACTGGAAACTTTTTGTAGCTTATAAGAAGGAATAATAGCTTTCCCCAGAAGCTCATGAACATAAGCGACCACACAAGTGGAATAAAACCAGTGTAGGAAATTTGATAAGAATAAAATCCATTTCCAGGAAAACACATCTCATTTGTCAAACATTGTTATCTAAATGTAACGTAAATCGAAAGAAATATCAGGCGGCTGCTGCTGACTCTCTTAAGAATGCATCATTGTACCCGTTCTGTCTGATGTTGGATGTTGTGAATCAATATATGTATATGCATCAGTATATTGATTATATAAGTATATATATTCAATATTGAAGTAGGTATATTGAATATTGTTGATACTTTATCATATCTACAATCGTATCGTATCGTATCCTTTTGCATGCATGACTAAAATAAATGCATACCATAATCTCCTACCCTCCTTCCTTTCATTTTATTATGACTTATGAGCATGTGGCAAGAGTGATGTGAATGTCCATCGAAAAACTAGCAAAGTATTTTCTTCCATTAACTCCAACTCCAACCAAAAAGGGGAAAGAGAAGAAGCAGGGAAGGAGGCAAAGAGGATGATGATAATAATATGATGCTAAGACTTTCAGGAGGCATTCATTCATTCTTCGTGTTCTCTGTGTGAAAGAATAAGTCAAGATAGAAATGAAATGATGCTCATATCATCTTTCGTTCCTCCCTCTCCGAGAGAGAGAATAATATATTATGGGTTCTTATGGGGCTGATAAGCATGTTGTGGATATTGAAAAAGCCAATATATACAATGGAATAGCTATATATATTTAGTTTGTGTGGTAGATAATCCAAAAAGATTAGATGTGTATATTATGATAAACAGGCTAACGGCAGTCGTACCTACTTTACTACTATACGACCAAGTTACCAACTATGGTTTTGCGTTACGCAATTCTTGATATTACTTACTGGAATCAAGAAAGGCGAGCTTGGGGAGAAGAAGAAGAAGACGAAAGGGGGAGAAACTGATAATGTGTAGTTCTATATCTCGAACGACATGGGTTAAGCGCGTGTATGAAGGAAACAAATTGGGATTTGTGAAAGAAACAGAGAAAGCGGGCGGAGGATTTTCATGCTGTGACCTTTATTAAGGTCATCAAACATATATCATTGATCTGTGGCAACCTATTACAATGATAACTTCCTCAACTCCATAAAGCATACATAATAGTTGTTTCCCCATATATTTTAAGGCAAGCCATTCCCATTTTCCCTGTATGTGGCGCGTCTCATGTAACAAATGCATTTTGGCTAAAAGGTAAGTTTTATCCAAAGAAAAGAGAAAAGATATGATGATGATGATCATCATCATCATCATCATATCATAATGATAATAATAATAGTAAGGATGATGATGACGAAGGGCATTTCTTTAACTGCCTATTATGCAACATACATTATTCCTTGTTGCCCTTCGCTTAGGAACACCGCCATATTTCACAAGTTGTCTCATAATTTCGAGCAACTGTCGCACTAAAAAGAACAGGTCAAGTCCTACATATCCAGTTGGCAATATCACGAGCTAACCTCAGCAGCTCTACTCAACTCTTCTGAGTCTCTGAGTGAAATTCAAGTAGGACAAACGACAAACACACAGTAGTATATACTTATATGCATGACAAATTATTCCGTTGTAGAATAGGTGGTTATATATACACTTATGTTATAGGTTGGGTAGCCGCATATGGAGGAATCCTCTCCTAATTTTATTATGTATGTTTGCTATGCACGTATCTCATCTCCACCGACCGCATCCTTATATTGCATCAGTTTTATTACTAATGGTTGCAACAATGGCTTCTGATTTAAGGGTTAGAATGTAACTGTAGAATGACAACAGTTTTGTGTGTTCTTTTCCCGTTACTAAAAAGTAAGGAAAAGGGGTCTGTTATATGAAACCATCATCATATATGCCTACAACTTGCTAATGCAACAAATTCATAATGCTGATGTTTTATGTGGGTTAAGCTGTATAAAGGATGATAATACTGAATGCATATTTGAGGGAATGCAGCAACGAATAAAAATGCGATGCCACACATAAGGAAACAGAAAAGTATGTTTATATGTATGAGCAACTCTGTTTGAAACATCGCATCTTTGTGTTGTAACTTCATACATGAATGAATGTACAGGGAATAATTTTAGGTTGGAAAATTGGACTACAAAAAGGAGTTTTTTGAATAGAGGTAATGTATGTAATATGTATATATATATCTCTCCCGTTGTTGTGTAGGCTGTATAGTCCTTTGTGTGTATTGTGAGAAAATCAGGCACACACAGACACAGTATATGTATATAGAAAGCTGGAATTACTTCTCATGGAACTTTCATTAAATACTTCCCACATAAAAACCCTCAAGCTGCATTAAAATTCCAGTGAGAAATTAAGCCGTAAATGGAAGTTTAATGTTAAATTTTTGATGCGCTAATTTGAACCGTTTCGTCCACTGGGGCTTTACATATGGTAACAAAAACTTTCCCTGGAAAGTTACTTTCTTTTTGTTCAAACTAAAAGCAAAAAAGTTTATACTGTATCAGTTCAAATTTGTTCACTCCATCCATGTGTACAACAACTTCATTCTTCCTTTTACTCCACTCTAGCTGGCTGTCACTGGGATTAATCTGTAAAAGAGTGTTTAATATATTAAACTAAAGTAAGTAAAGGCGGATGGATATTTATAGATACGTGTTGGTTGGTCGGTGTTGGTGTATTGTTTGTGCGTGAGAAAGACCCGTTTACCAACATAATGTGGAATACGCACTTGTACAATGTGCTATATATATTATGTCTCCCAACAGACTTGCTCCTCACACCAGACCACACCATACCACAGACGAATCGAAGATTTATTATAATGTAATGTTGAATGTATAGTAGTCCGGGGTCATGTAGAATTGGAAGAGGACAAAGAAAAACTGAGGCACCTGCTCAGTTCCCAGATAACTTTCCCTAATTTTTTACTTTTCCCTCATTCCTGTTTCCGCTTCCTTTCTTTACTCACTTTTAAATCGTGTATATATTTAGGTGGCTTCACAAGGGAAAAAATTACGAGATTAGGATCTTTCCCTTCATTATAAATAAGTAGTTTGTGGCTTCACTTCTAGCCTTTCTCAATCAGGAGAAGATGGTGGTAGAAAAAAAAACATTGTGCGTGAGTATACTATTAGGTTATCGCACTAGTTATTTTGCATTTTGGTAGGCCGTAAAACATGCATCAAAGAAAGAAACAGAAAAGACACTTTGTGTGGGAAGGAGCATGAGGAGAAAGCACATGAGAGTTCTTAAAGTGGAAAACTTGAGATAATGTCAAAAAGTGAGATACAGAGAAAAACGGAAATGTGAATTTGTATTATTACATTTTCATTATAATCTGCATAGAAACGAGAAGGAGAAAGCGCATACACATACACACACGTTTGCACGGCTTTTTGAGAGCTATCATGTATATTTCTTTGAATGGTTCTTATATACTACTGTGTATTTTTCAAGTATGGAGAAGAAAGATATTAGTTGGTAAATGCGCTGATAGAACAAAAAGTCTACAGTTGCCTGCCTCAAGTGATTATTATTATTGCTATTATTATTATTCCCAACACTGTGAATCGAGCGAGTCACTATCACTTATGTGGGAGTAGAGCCTGTCGGTTTCCCCCTTGCAAAAGAGCAGGCAAAGGCAATACAATGACCAAAAGTAGGAATAGAAAACGAGAATGGGAAATGGTAAGATAACTAGGGAAATTGTAGCAGGGAAGCACTTTGCAGCATTGTATTATTACGAGATGGAATGGTGTGGAGAAGGAGCTCACACACCAAAACTATAGGTTTTTAACTCCCCTGCTGGAGATACGCAACCTTTTTGCATTACACCAGCGGCACAATTCTTTCCACATTAGTGTGTGTACTACAAATCGTCTCATCACACATTCCTTCATCCTTTAAAAATGAGAGAAGCAACATTTCCATTTCCCAACGCAGCTATTTCAACATTTCACAATCGCTAAACTAGCACCAACAAAATGCAATGTCGTATTCTTCCTCGTCTGTGTGTGCGGAGAAAAACTCTCGTATTGTTCTCTGCTTTTCCTCATCCTCCGTTTTTACTATTAGCTCAGCTTTTACATATGTACTTATGTATTCCACTTTCTTCACAGTTGTATTCATTCCTATTTTCTTTAAAACAAGGAACAAACCAAGACTTGGATAGAGAGATAGGGAGCAGCCAAAGCCAACCTCGAAACATTTGAAAGAAAAGAAAGTGGAATGATATCGTCTCGTAGTTATTTATTTCCACATTTCCAAACCCATTTGCAAACGTAAAAAAAATATAACGGGGCCCCATTTGCGAATCTTGTATTACAATCAAAATTGAGATGACTATTGCCGTTCTGCTTTTGGTCTTGCATGCAAAAATTATGGAATGCATAATATTAAAGCAGAAGGGGGAAAACGAGGTTGCACGTACAATGTACTTCGTGGATATGGAGACGTTGTATGGCTGGAGCGAGAGGAGAAACACTTTTCAAACAGAGAGGAGTAAACGACATAACGTTCTTGCTGATGAAATTCATTCATGTGCAATGCGATTCTTTTACAGAGACTACCTTCATCCAGAGGTACAATGTACAAGACATGCCAGGTTATGAATATGAGCTTGATTACATGCATGCATATTTTAATAAGAAATTCGTATAGAGAATGGAATAATATGGAAAGGGTTTCTATACAAGCCAACGGAAAACGCAATTCGTAAAAATATAATGGGGCTTTAGAAGACACTTCCTTTTGTCCTTGGGTTCTGCTGCTTCTGTACTTATATGCATATAGTACATACGATTTTTTCTACCTATTTGAATCCACTCTGTCTCTTGTTATATTGAAATTATTACACATATTAGGTATACATCCATGTAGGTAGGTGGTCCTTTAACTCTGTTGTGTTGCGTCATGTATGCAAATTAAAAACCTGGATTGGATAAAAAGGTGGTAGTGTAGTGTGGTGTGATGTCGATGTGGGGAACATCTCACCATGCTCACATCATCATCATCATGACTCTCAATGATGCTCTACTCTCTTGTGCTCATCTTTATCCTTATCGGGATTCAAATTCCAAGGCTTGAATGGTCGTTATTACGGACGGCTGGTGTAATATTGCATGCAATTAGCTGTCGTTAGCCAACGGAATGAATATTATGAAGCAACATTAAAAAGCTTTTTTTCACTCGTTATAAATATAAGGACGAATGAAAGCCGGGGTATAGATTACCTAGTACGACACACACACACACTCACTCCACTCGACTCCACAGTTAAAAATGTCCTTGTAGTCATCCTCATTACCACATTTTATACGGTACAACATAAAAGTGTAAATATGTACATTCCCGATGAACAATCGTGCTTCTTTTTTGATGCTACCAGTATACGATAATTCGATATATACGCGACGACATTTATTCGCGAATTCTCGTATGCTTAAAGAATGCTCGCCGAACCCGTCTTTTCATAATTGTAAAAGTAGTAAAATGCAAGCGATAACACGCATTCGGTTAGAATGCTATTTTTGGGAGAGAAATCGCATGCAAAAAGGAAATACAGCATGCAAAAACTTGCGGATGGCTCGCATACGACTGGCCTTCTCGTTGTAGCATTTAGATCTTTGGGCACCGGAGGGAAAAGTTAAACCAAGCACACTCACCTATAGCACACACACATCTCTTTATTATTATCATGTCATAAAGCCGAATCAAACCTCAAGTTTGGCTGGTGTGATTTTGTTGTGCAGCAATTCAGTTCATTGCGATTTTATTGAATTTCCACAATGCTTCCGTTTTCAGTTGTAGTGTTTTTAAACGAGGACGCAATCTCATCATCCTGACTAAATATCGAGAACAGCCAAACTTACTGGCCAAGGGCATTGGGTAAAAGCTTAATAAATTAGTGATTAACCATGCCAGTCATCTGCTGGAAGATAAAGTGAAGTGGAGTGTACATCCATGCCGAGTTTTAAAGTCATATGGTGAGTATTGTACTGCTATGTAGTTGTTCATTATTTATTTTGGTTCGAATCGATTTGAAATTTGTTTTTCCTGTTTTTGTTGTTCTTTAGCTACATACGATGCTGCTCGGAAGGGGTGCAAGAAAGCAGATGATAACGAAACGTCTAACATTGAAACAACCGACGTTGATGAGCCGTTCGTCACCGGAAAGTAAAACAAAAAATCAAATCCCTAACCACTCCAGCTGTCAATCGAAAATGGAAGCAAAAACCTAAGGTGCCTGAACCGGAATCTTCAGCATCGTCTTCCTCTGAATCGTCACTGGAGTTCATTGAAGAGTCTCCTACTCGGCCAGCTATACCATTCTTTTTACATCCGATGACTACTACCCCTGCCAATCGTAAGTGTTTTAAACATTCGCATATTCTTAACTATTAACTTAAATCATAGTATTAATTGCAGAGTTTTTGATTGTGCTTGAAATCTTGCAGAAAATCCTGTAGCCGATATTTCTTTGTCAGAAACGGACGATACTCCACTAAATTCCACAAGACAAGATCAAATCCCTGAGCATGTCGTTTGGACATTTGAAGGGACTCCACCACCCACCATCACAGATGTTATGACGTTGTTGAAGCAAGTTCAATCAACAGTAGAAACCCAGAAAGAGGAAACAAAGCGTAAAATATTTATCTCGTGAATATTGACTTATTACTTATCATTACTGCTGATGGGATTTTAATGAAATATATCAATGTTCTAGGTTTTCAGGATTACATGGTGACTCAGGTGGTCTTAGTTAAGGAAAAACTAAACGAAATCCTATCAAGAACAACAAATCCCATTATTGATGTTTCTGAACGTTGTGAAGTGAAAATTCCAGCAACGACAATTGACGAGTTAAACTCACTTCAGTCGTTCCTATCATCGCCGGAAAATTTTTCTAAACTTGTAAATAATCAATCATTGTACTATATCTTCCAAAGTAGAACAATTTAAGACCACTTTTTGAAAATGTTGATGTCTTTTATATTTTACTCAAGACAGCTGGCCGTACTTGGAGGTGAAACCCCGACAAAGATCACAAGTAATATACTTGATGAATTTATTTTCAGACCAGTCAGTTTAATCACCAGTTTCACTGGAAAAGGCAAGAATGCTCAAGTTGGACTGAAGAACACCCCAGTTATAGAATTTTTATATGGTACAAAAACAAAAAGCTTACAACACAACTCTCACTATACTTAATGATGAACTCAAATATATAATAACCATTATTTATTTCCACATTTTTGTAGAGACGGTTCGCAAAACCAAGGGTGGAGCCAGTACCACAAATAAAGAAATCGACCGATTCTTGAAAAGATGGCTAAAGAAAAAAGGGGACCAAGAAGGAGGAAGGAAGCGCAGAAATTCAAAGCGAGAAGAAATGTCTCAGCAGTCACCCCAAGTCGACCAGCAGCCACCATCGCCGTTCGTACAGCAAGCTTCCCAAAATGGACCGCAGCGACCCCAACTGCCGCCACCGCCGTTCGTACAGAAGTCTTCCCAAGTTGGACAGCAGCTTCTGCCACCAATCATTAAGCAACGCCCACAACCCGTCAAACCAACACGTCGACCCAAGTCAACGCAGATACCTCCACCACCTATCAAACAGCAGCAGGTGCAACCACTAGTAACTCAGCTTGTCACATCTTCGCTCAGTCAACAACAACAGCCAACTCTAATTCTGCACACTGTACAACAATAAGATTAGTTAGTCAAGTGTCCACTCGAACAAAGCAGCGTAAAAGAAGGGTTGAAATTAACGAGCGACTTGTTAGTTAAATATTTCTGTTTGCCCTACAGAAGTTCGAAATTGTGTATACCAATATAACACACTCTATAAATAGTTATTTGCTGTAATATTATTATTATGTTTGTAGTGTTGTAGATTGTAACTATTACTATGTATTTATCCGGTATATTTAACCGTATATGTACAAAATAATGTTAAAAGCAATAAAGTATACCTAAAAAATAATTATGTGCACCATTTGCATATTTGATTCTCAACATTCTATATTACGCAATATAATAACGGCACAGCTAAGCGGAACGTAAAAAGCGGACGGATAGAGTGCGATTTGCGTACGGATGCATGGCGCGTTTTCTACACGTAGCAGCGATATAGAAGATACGCGTCGCATGCGTTCTGAATGCTTTTGAGGCGACAAAAACGAATGTTTTCCGCACTAAAAGTCTCATTTAAGGAACGCATGTAAAAAGAAGGTGGATAGCATGCTTCTTGTTGATCGGGTTCACATTTGGATGGAGAGTCAGAGTAGATGAGACAGCAGAGAACAACTTTTGTTTGACGGAAAGTAAATGAAATTCTCTAGTGCGCTTCAGTGGATTCATTAATTTGAAATATAGAGAAAACAGTCATAATCAACGGTGAAGAATGGAGAAAATCGTCAGCAGTTGTAAAAAAAAAAAGGGGGATGGTATTAAATAGCAAAAGGAAATAGTAGAAATAAGATTGTAATATGAATAAATGTTGAGAGAGAAGTAATAAAGCTTCCCATTCACTTTCTCTCTCTCTCTCTCTCTTCTTTAGCTATCAGCTTAAATTCCCAGCATAACGCCTAGTCTTGTGAAATGGAGACGGAGAAAGTGTTTGAGACAAGAGCGCAAGACTTTTTCTCCCAGTAAAAATCATATTATTTCAATGTGGCATATGAACTCAGTTAATCGCACCATAAGTTATTAGGCCTTCTTTTCTCTTTTTGTAAGCATTTTAGGATGAATGCATGAAGCATGGGGATGCTAAATGGGGAAAGAAGTGAAAGAGTAACTAGTTTTACCCGTTTGTTTGCAATGTGCACATACATACTATTATTACGTATACACACAAAGAGAGAAAGGAGTATGCAGCTGAGTAGTGTTTGAGTAGCCTACATAAAGTGGAAGGAAGGAGGGGCCAAAGGAAGAGGCTTAGACTAATTACTATTTTTGAGTGAAATATGGGCTTCATAAGGAAGAATGGAATCCACGTCAACAGCGTCCCACATAGTGCATGCATCTTTACTGCACACTTTTTCCTTGAAATGTAACATAACGTTCCATAAAATGTAGGTATAGCAAATTACATAATAAAATACATATATTATAGTGAATGGAGATGAAGAACAAATAATAATGTAGATATATATAATAAAATGTGCATGGCTAAAAAGGATCTTGTGCGGTTATTAGTGGGTGTATGCACTTTTGTTCTTCTTATTACCCTCCCTTTCTTCTTAAATTGTAAATATTAGGTTCAACCACGTATTATTCAATATGTATACTTTTCTTCATCTTTTGCTTTTCCACTTCAGGTTAGAGGCGAGTGTGTTGTTATTAGCGAGTTTCAAGCACTTTCACTTGCCCAGTTGCATGTGAAAGCAGGTTTTATAACAAACAAGGGATTGTGGAATTGGGATATTTTTTTGGCATATATACATGTACATATTAAGCTCCATCCTCAAGTCGTCGACAGGAAGACGTACGTTTTCTTCTCAATTTTGTGAATGGGCAGTCTCCAACAACAAAATATCTTTTCATTGGGAGCTTAAAGCTGTGAAAAACGGAGTGGAAATTTGATGCCAGAAGGCTAATATGAATAATATGAGCTGCAAAGTGTGAGAAACAAAACTGTGAACAATATTACTTACACTTCACTTTCTACACAATTTTTCCTTACTTCGTGTTTACTGAGGTACGTCTGACTTAAAAAATAATAGTACCACTGCACTCTACATGAGGAAGAAAAATATGAAGATTTAGTTATGAAAAATTCGCGTGATTTTTAGTGTGCTTTTAAGACGCTCAGTCACTCGTGCACTTTTGCTTTCTACTTTTCACCAGATGCATTTTTCACTGGAAGTGGTGTGGTACTTATATACATACATACATACATAAGTACGCATTATAGTTCTTCTGTAATTCGGTCACTTGCGTTATGCGACCAGCGAGGATTTTTTTGTTTGTTGAAGAAAACCTGCTCTCTCAATTCTGCTTTCTTTTCCCTTTGCTTTTGATTTTATTCGCCACCCGTTTTCTTCATGCCGAGGCTAATTCTCCAGTGATGGGAAGTAGGTACATACCTCTCCTGCCAAATATATGCAATGTGATGATTTGTAGGTACGTGTGTGCTCCAGGTCTGGATGTAATGCTCTCTGAAGCTTCGCCACATTTTGAAAATTTGGTGTGTACACTGAAGTTGACTTTTTTCCATTTTCTGTTAAAAAAAAGAAAGATATATTGCTCCCAGTTACTGGGGTGCCCCATATAAAAAGTCTTGGTTGAAATATGGAAGGGAAATTGGATGAAAACTTTACAATCTTTTTTTATAAATCTGGTAGCCTGCCGTCTCCCGTTGAAAAAAGGAACATGAACATTATTATGCATGCAGTAGATACATATATACATAAATATATATATTGTTAGTACATTCATATATTTAATACTACAGTTAATGTTCTTGAGCTTTGTAGCCGGTAACCGTGTCACCATTGAATGGATACTACGCGGTGGTGCTAGTGTGGTGTGTATATTATTATATGTTGAAAAAGTGGATGTTGCCGCTTGCATATTCCTTCAAAAAAGATCATAATATATATGTTATGCTATCTGGTTCACTTATTCTTTCTCCAACTTCTCTCTCCAGGACAGTGGAGTATAAAAATATTTATGTATGTGAGTCAAAAGCAAAGAGCATGCACCAGTGGTCTTCCTTTTCTAAAGAGTTGAACAATGAAACTTTGAGGGAGAGAAAAAAACAAACCGTCATGATGATAATACGCACATCTAAAAGAACGTGAACTTGCTCATTCTTCCTTTCATTCATTCAATGTTATAATAATAATGATAACATTTATATGTGTGTTTCACTTGGAACGATTTTCCAAGCGAAATAAGTAAAAAACTGAACTGATCTCATCGTATTTTTTTGCAACTTTTCCTTTACATAGTTACTTTCTTTCCTTTCGTATTCTTTATTTTACACATTTATGCCCGGTTACTTTCCCTTTCGTTTCTTTGGCTATGCTCAATATTCGACCATATATATAGGTACTTACGTAATGTGTGTCTGTATATACTTTTCCGTTATTCGTGGCAATTCTAGCAAGAAAAATCATGATAATCATGATGATGGCCGTGATGAAATATTTTCAGGTCTTAGTTGGACAAATACGAGCTTTCAAGACCATTTTGTACTTTATGGACATGCACTTACGTAATATGAATTCCTTTGAGCGCTCCGTGTGTAGGCCGTTAGAAAGGGAAATTCTTGAATCTTATTCATTCCCATTCGTTCTCCTTCTCTCCTTTTTTATTCTCCCTTTTGCTTCTTTTCTTTCCTTAGCTCATTTCGCCTGAGTGACTTGACCACTTGAATTGGAAAAGTTGGAGAAGGACCTCTGGGAAAATCCTGTTTGGGTTTATGTATATTGTGCGTTCTACTACTACTCATTCCTTCCGTGTCCTGTGTGTTTCGCTTTAGAACTCGCGTTTGTGTGTGTGTGCTTGAAAGAGAAAGAGTTTGTACATGCCACATGTAAAGAGGAAACATATTTAAAAGATGGGTTGACAAAACCTTACTTTTTTTCAATTTCTCCCTTTTAATATTTCGCTCCTCGTTTTATTTTAAATTCTGCATTCCTCCCTTTTCTTCTCTTCTTTTGGATTTTTTTTCTAGTTGTTGAATTGTTGACAAAAAAGTTTGCTTACAAAACATTGACAGTCATTCAACGGCAATGGTAGTAGTACCAATGGCACATGCACACGTGGAATGGTTGCGTACGTGCAAGTACATACGCCCACACACTTGGTGCTGCATCCATATAAGACTCTCGATCAACTCTTATTCTTATTGTTAGACCAAAAAAAGGAAAGCAGGAAAGGAGGATATATTAGATATAGTTATTGTAATGCTCATACTCAGACACACATCTTCTCAATTCCTCATCCTCACATATCCTTTCTAACAAGAGGAAATACGTACATAAAAAGTTTCAAAAATATATCATGAACATTTCGTGATTCCCTTTACTTCTGTAAATAAAAAATCAGACTCATGACTTTGGGGAATTTGACATGGCTATGACATCAAATACTTAAGTCGAGCGAGAGAAGAGGTAAGTATAAGTACGTGCAACTGAAATGTTACGTATGAAATAGCCAATATACTATATAGATGTATAAATGTACGTACGTACATTCATCTTTTGTGAAGACACTTTGCCTTGAATCAAGATGGTCCTGTTAATGTTACATTATTTTTGGATGTGGTATGAAATGCCCGGACCTTCAAAAGTAAAAAAAATTCAATTCCACAGGAGAAAGTAGTATAAAAAGAAAGTTGGAATGATGATATACATTTCACTTGTAAAATATACAAGAGGCACGTGTTATATACCCAATGCGAGTTGTTGTTACTACCAAACGTTAGCACTATAGTAGAAGCATAATATTTGAATCACAAAGCCACGTTTTAGTTAGAGGACAAATATTCATGAAATATAACAACTCCATCTATATAATACGTTTCTACTTATGGTTGGGACGGGAGGAGAAAGGACGGATGTGAACCTATGCTGTACTTTGAAAGAAAAATATTAGAAATAATATTCAAAGATTGTGTGTTATTTGTGTAGCAAAAAGATACAGCCAGTTTTTACCAACTTACCCTCGCACATTTCCATTCAAATTGACTGCATATTTTTACCCCCGGTTACTGTATGTGGTTTCATACCTTTTTTTATCAATATGTTACTCAAAGATCCTTCAGGCTAAAACATCGGGTATCAATATAATACCGAACCAACCCCAACTATGCTCGATGTAGCTAGCTACACATATGTGCTTTATATTCTTCAAAGGAAAGGTCTCTATTTGTTGAGAGAAGAGAAACACATACACACACATGCCATGTATTTATCATCAGTGCTGCTATTTTGTGTAAGAATTTTCAACTTGTATATTTATTTATACGAGTATAACATCCATACACATATTATATATGCATTCAAGCACATTATGCATGGCGTGTTGTAGTCAAATATCAAAAAAATTCTGTTCTCTCTGACAATTGTTCAAAGAATCCATAGAATGTCGAGTCGACTCTGGGTTTTGGCTTTGTCTAAAATATTCTTTCACCAAGTCATGCAGCAACCAAGTCACAAAAACTGGGGAAAACAATACAATGTGGGACTTAAACAATACTCAGCAGTGCAGTAGCATCACATCAGACAGAGGAGTTGAAAGGAATGAAAAAGTGTGTGGTAATGGTAATACACAGAAAGACACACAACTTAAGATTATTTTCATATATCAAATCAAATGTATGGGAATTCCTATGGGCTATTGTCATGTTTTGTTTTCCAACTTTTTTTTTGTTTATGTGAGAAAAGCAGATGTACATATATGTGTGGACGAGTCTTTGTACTCTCATATTATGCATGGAATTTTTATTTTTTCTCAAGAGACAGAAAATGGAAAGCAAATGCCATAGCATATAGCATGGAGGAATGAATTAGAAGTTCTTCCGTGTGGACGTTTCCAGATGCATGTTTTAGTTTTTTTTGTTCACAAAGAACAAGTCTAATTAAGACATACTCTTTGAATCGAGCGTTTGTAAAGTCAGTCTTAATTCCGGTGATGTGGATGTGATGCTTTCAAAGTGCTCGTCGTTGTTCCACCCAGAGAAAGCGAGAGAAAGAGAGAAAAAGAACAGAGGAAAACTTACAATGAGAAAGTGGGACAGTCTTTTAACTTTAAAGTTGGCGAAAAAAATGGGATAGTTTTGGCATTGACAATTATGTGAGTCTACAACCTATGTTTCAACACGATCCCACACTCTGCCATTTTGAGCACACGGTAAAAATGACAAAATGAACTTTGCACAAAAAACTTTCCATTTTTTTCTCAAACCAATTCCTCCATGTAATGTATCAATGTATTTTTTCTCTCTGTGTGTTTCAAACTTTTCGCTCCTTCTTCTTTTCTTTACATTTCGGCCTAATAAGTTCCAAGTTATGAAGTTAAGACGGGAGAGAAAGTGTGTATAGCTTGTACTTATATTCTGACTTCTTTTCTCAGAGTTCTAATAATGTTTGCTGAGCTTTCCAACGATTGTATATGGGGCAATGCATCTTTCTCCAAAAAACTGGTGTACTAACGTAACGTACTCCTTCCTCACTCTCTCTTTTATACTTATTATTACACATACAAAGTAACTTTTCTTCTGCTCCTATTTTTCCATCTCACTGTCCTCGTCTTCTGTACGCCCAAAAGCAATGAGAAAAAGTATCAAGGCCACTTTGAGTAAGCACTCTGGAGTTCCCATATATTTCCTTGGCATTTGCTGAGTACACACAAGCTTTAAAAAGTACAAGGAACGAAGAAGTACA
Source organism: Orchesella flavescens (assembly GCA_964034955.1). Lineage (NCBI taxonomy): Eukaryota > Metazoa > Arthropoda > Collembola > Entomobryomorpha > Orchesellidae > Orchesella > Orchesella flavescens. The sequence goes on along the minus strand of OZ035957.1, from coordinate 20,701,801 downwards.
CATAAAATGTAACAAATCTCATATATTGAAGAGCATCTCTCTGACGAGTATATCGGAGTGAGGAGAAGAAAGGGAGAGCAAAAAATGAAATGTACTTTGTAATGTTTACGACCAAGAACCTTAAAGGCTTGGCTTGAGTAAACAAAAAGAAAAAAATTCTCCAGATATCTGGGAGAGCTTTGTGCTCTAGGACAAATTATACGTGTATTAAGGGATGCTGCACAACAAACAAATGCTAGGTTAAAAACATATACATACATATATGTATATACTTGTATTATATGTTTTTTTGTATGTTCAAAGACTTGTTTGTACGCGAATATGTTGCAAAAAAATCATAACTTTTATATTTATAAGATGGTCAATAACCTATTATATGTATGATGTAGTTGCATTGGAAAATTATTACATAAAGGTTAGCTACTTTCATCTTTAACTTGTATACTATGAGAATTTCACTGAAATTCATCTGAAATTACATTTTTCCGCTTTTTGATATTGAAGTTTTGTTTACTGAAGTTGTTTGGGGGATTTCAATTCATATGGTATGACGGTATTGCTTATGACATGAATGGGAAGCTTTATCAAACTTGGATGAAAAATAACTCAACAGTTTTTACAAAATTGAGTACATGCGTAGACAGGCAGCGTATGTTTACTACCGTCCATATGACCTGCACTAACATTGAACAGGATGGTCATACAACGTTTTTCTGCTATTTTCCAACCCATTGCGTAGGTGTCTTTCGTTTGGAAACTCTTTAAAAATTATCCTTCTAATGATTATATGCAATATGAAACTTTTTCTTTAATAAAATATCGTTAGTTGTTCTAATGGATGATTTATATTAGGCAATTAAGAAATATTAGCTGTAGTCTAATTGAATGATAAAAGCTCATATGAGCCAAGCGGTGCACCGTACAGACACAGACCGCCCGAAGGTATTAACGTAATTGGATGAAATTTGACCCAAAAATAGAACACTATATATGTGGGCGTTGTGGGGAAGTTTTGGTACACAGTGAAATGTGGGTGACGATTGTGCCCCTTCAACCCCCTGTGAAATGCTCGAACATATAAACTTACGTGTGAACGCAGTCAATGAAATAAAATTGTGCTCGTTAGCCAGAAATAATTCACGTCAAGATCAAAAGGTTTAAAAGTATATCACTCAAGTCGTTGATTCATTTATTCAAGATCGAAGATTGTATGTATATTATTTGAGTGTTGAATAAGTAATGAGTTTAAAATTAAATGGAATTTATATTTTAAGTAAATTGAAGTTTAAAAAAATTCATAGGTTATCCCGAGTCTATTTTCCCCAATAGGCTTCTGTGCTTTGGCCCTGTGAAGCTCAAAGCTTCATCATATCCCAAGCAATCAGAGCTCTATTGATACACTTTTCTTACAATTAATACAGAGTTAGATATTTATATTCTTTTATAACTTACAGTTACGTTATACTCAATATTGTCAGTAATACAATGGTTGTCGCGGTCCGTAGAATTAACCAGAAGCTAGAAGCACGCCGGTATTTGACCCTTTGGGTGTAGATTAGCCAGACTATCCTGAGGTAGGATGGCTAAGATATAAATCAACAAATAATGCCTAATAAGTCTCATGCTATTTCTCCGATATTTCAATATAGAGTTTCCTATTTCTCACTCACCACTAAATATGTGCCAAATTAATGCTTGATTCCACAAGCTGGATGCTAACGTCCTTCAACTGGATGCTAAGCTTCCTACCAGGTGGATGCTAATGGCTTTGAAACTATGAAAGAAATTAAATAGTTTTAATTTCCACTCCTATAATATTCCATGGGTAACTTATGTAATGCTTTAATATGAATAAGATTCCTGTTCTATCTTACCAAGACTGTTTCCTTATTTCCCGAACTCCAAAAGGTCGGATTCTGACTTTCAGAATTTCTTGCTTTGCAAGGACAATGTAACTTTGATATGAATAACAGACAACTAAACCTGAGTTCTAGTTTCACACTTGTTTTTATGCTCCTGTCTGAGTTGAGTGACATGGTGCTGACCAATAGGAAATGGTTTTATTTTGACCAATGAGATTTGTAATGATGCCTCATGCATTTCTTCCTTTGTGAACAAGTTTGTATGAAGTATGTCCATCACAAAGGAAATATGGATATGGCCTTGTCTGATGCATTCATGTAAATTCCTGCTGATACTTAAGTATGGAAAATTATGCAGGATGACAAAATATGAACGTCATAAGTGTACTTTAGGTGGTGGTGCTAGAATACCCCACCACAGCGTGAAGTAAACTCCAACTTGAAGAAAGTTTTAAAACCTTTATTATTTTTTAGTTTGTATTGAAAAGTCTGCATGGTTATGTTAGCTTTTGTAATACTATTCAATGTATGTAGCAACAGCGTTTTTGGAAACAAGTTTTTTAGTTTGGAATTGTAAAATGAAAAATCATAATAGTTATTTCAAAAGTTTGAGATATTTTGTATCATATGAGCAAATCGTGAAGCAAACAATTTTGAAAATAGTTTGTGGAATAGATAGACAACTATTGTAATTGCAAGTCACATGATAAGAAAGTTTCCTACACGAGTTCCCCAGAGATATTAGGCACCCGTCGCCAGTTATCTCCTTTCTCACCACACCATACCATCACCTTTAATTTTATATACTCTAAAAAAATAACGGCAACAGCTTTTTCTAGTTATAGTGGCTAACATTTATTTGTTCTCCAAAGATTGTTCTCATTTTCACAATATTTATAGGGACGCGTGTGTATTTATATCCATCGTATACATAACTGCATTCAAGATTGAAGACTGTTTCGCCGCATCTCGATAGTTAATAGTCAGTAGCTCACTTGAGCTTGTTAGTATAGTATAAACCCCCCTTCTCACTCCAGTTTCTCAAGTGAATTGCGAAATGGAGAGTTTGCAAACACGTAATAACAAGGTGAAGTCTCCCTTTTTTAATGATATGGTGAAATTTTAGGGAAAAGAAAATGATGAAGCTGCTACAAGCACCAGTAGCTTTGCCTGCCTCTCTTTCACAATAACTAGATAATACGTTTGTATTGCAACCATGAAGTGTTGTGCCACTTCCACTTCCCGTGTGTATTTAAACAAGCTGAAAAGAAAGGGGGAGGATGGAGTTTTCACGAAATGAGGTTCCGTGTCCTGAGTTGTATTAGATGACTATCACGTTTCTATTTGTATTGCATGTGTGTCCTACAGAACAGGAGGAGGTATACATATTTTTTTTGGAGCATATGCTCTCCAAAAATGACTTTCCCTTTAGATTGCATATCCCAAATATAGAGAGACTCTCTTTTCAAGAGTCCCAAGTAATCTCGAGCGAAGCACACAAGTGCTCCAATTTTCCCCGTCATCTTTTCACTCTCTCACACAACAGAGTCGCTGAGTTGAGTGCGTGAGTCGCCTGCTTGAATTTAGTTTTTGCAAGCATCTATAGGTTTTGTGTTACACCGTGGCTAATCACACATCGACGAGTTCATATATAAAGTTACGAAAAGGGCAAAAAAATGTCATTGATGCATGACTTTTGGCTTATTTAATTGGAAGTCGTTTCATGGTGCTAGTCTAATTATATGGATGATGTTTCCATATAAATTTTGGACAGTGCTAATAAAATGTAACAAGTTCTTTTTCGTGAAATTTCGATTCACCGAAATGTCTGCTAAATACAAGACAGATATCTTCTTAATATAACATGAAATTTCGCAAAAATTTGGAACAGTCTTTGACGCAGAGCGAAATCACGTTGACAGCTTGCTCCAAATCAATGTGCAATTATGTAAGCCGAGTGTGCCCTACATTTAGGATACGAAATCTGCGAATAACTAGTTTAAGTCACAAATAGTCTCCTCCATTCTTCTAGCCCCAACTAGATATCAAATTTAAATTTAACTCGATTCATGTCGCACATATTTGTGTATAACCATAATACCGTAAATATAAAACAGATCACATGCATTTGTATCCAGCGCTTATATAGACATATATTTGCATTCTAACTTCTATACAAATTATTTTTGATTTACAAACGTAATGCTTCAAACCTGTCAAGCTCTCTATGATGAAAATAAATTTTTTTTGGTTCTCACAAGTTCAATCTTTGATCAAATTACGTTAAATTTCAAGAACTCAGCTTTGCAAAACTGTAACATTGATCGGCATGTACTTGAAATGTATACAAATGCACAATATTGTAGAAGGTATAACGTTTACCGGAGCATAAGAAGCAAGTCATTTTATGTTGATAAAAATAGATAGAGGTATTATGGATTATATACATACTACATGTATCCGTAATGTTTCGAATCGTTATCAATTGTAACTGCGTGAATTTGATTCACACATTTCCTTTTCACCAGGAAATGAATAGCACAGACATTTTAGTTGCATTGGGAGAAGAAAAGTAATTTTCATTCTTGCAGTACGTGCTTTCTTTTGAATGCACTTTGGTTTTACCAACATCATCACGTTTCTTTATCTTTTTTTGTAGCAAAAGTTTTTGAAGCATTTCATGCTTCTGTCTATATCCACGTATCCACACTTTAGGTATCAATTTCTGTTCCTTCGGAGAAAGAGAGAGAGAGGGAGGGAGATAAGCCTAACTTTCACCCCACCTTATATATGTATGTATAACTTTGTACAAGTATTCCTCCGTTCAACGACACGACATAATATAAAAAAAGGGTTCATGAACAAAAGGTATCCAATATTTCAGTTCGTTCCTTAGAGAGACTTTCTCCAGGGTCTAAGTAAAAAGCGGAGCAGAGTGACTGACTAAGGAAAGGAGTTAGTCAGATTGGATTGCTTTGTTCACAGACAGACTTTTTTTTCTCTTCTTCCACTGAAAGTCAAAAGTGGTAATGTAGAAGTTGGCCCAGAAAAAGTGAAGCGCTCAACTTACTCCTGGAGAAAGGATAGGGAATAAAGACAAACTGAGTGAGTGTGTTTGCGAATGTGTATGTGGCATACGTACACTACTCTACTCCACTCCATTCCACTGTATGTCTCGGTATATGCATGTAGATTTGTAAAGTTGGTAACTTTAATCCCAAACAGGATTCTCTGCTCATGCAACTCCAACAATAAAGTAGAACAAGCTGAAGCAGCATTACATATATTGCTTAAAATTGAGAGATTTCCCCCTCTCTTTCTTCTCTTCTCTTTTGACTCACTTGATTTCTGACAGCATTGTTTTCCAAGGGAGTCCCATACATCATTCATCGTAACCTTTTACAGGGAGTCTTCATCGTCGCTCGCTTTTCCCTTTCCAAAAATGTGTGAGCCTGCTGTAGTGCCTACTTATATAAAAGAAATTGAGAGCTTCGCCCCTATCCTATAATAACATACCCCCATTTCAGATTGAAAATATAAGGGAGAAACGCAAGGATATATATGGTATGGCACAAAAGCAAGGGAAAGCAAACGGCCTTCATCCTTCAACAACCTTTCATTTCATTCATTTCTATTCTCTTGACTTGCTTTACTTTTACATAGCCACAGCAGAGGAAACGCGTACCGTATAAAAAGGAGCGATTGTGATATTCTCCGCATAGTCATGTTCCCCCAGAAGAGATAGTTATAAGATGTTGTTGTGGATGATGAGAATGGTGATGATGAGGATGATGATGTATCTATCATTTTCTCTCTTATTTTTTTCCCTGTCTCCACTTGGCACACATTTCATCCACACGGATGAAGATGATGATGTTGATGAAGATGAAACGAGAGTACGCAAAGACTGAAAGACGAATCACAATACATTGTTATACCTGTATTATTCCTCTCGTCCTCTATTAAACTAGTTTGCCAAGCAGGGAAGCACAAGTATGTCGTCTTCTTGTCAGACACTCAATAAATATGCTCTGAAATGACTCAATTTTATTTTACGCAACTAGGGAAATGTTGCCTATCCACTATAGGTGTATGCCGTTCGTACACCTCAAAATGTCAGAACACATATCTTAATTTCCAGACCTCACGAAATGAATAGGAGCACACACACGGTGTTTTATGCTGCTTGTAGGATACTTTCATCGTCCTTATTTACTTACCTCCTCTTGATGAATATCTAGATTCTAGGGATGTCAAGTCATGAATCTTTCCTTTCCCTTTTATATATTAGTTTGGTGTTTGGAGGGTACGTATGATATATGCAGAGCAGAGCCAACCTCACCACGATACATAGAGATGTGTGCTGCACTGCACGATTTTGTAGCAAGTGATGTGTTAAATTAATAGTTTGAAATGTGACAGGCACTTAGATCCCGATTTCATTAGATGCATCGAGCATCCCGAAAATTTCTTTTGACAGCAGGTAATGAATTTTCTGTAGAAGTCTTCCAGCTGTTTTATTGAAAAGGATGATTATGAATAGCTCACTCGTGGAGAAAATTACAACAATTCTTTCTCCAATTCTGGAGAGTATATACATACTATTTTTGTGTGCATACATACAAATATTACATGGTAAATCGTCAATGGTTGTAGACAGATTATGTATTGCGCCAAGTAAAATGTGTCTCTAGTCTCTGGGGAGAAGAAATTAGAATTTTTTTGGGTCTTCAAACCTTAATCTGCCATGTGCGTCAGCAATACGATGAACTCGTTCCAAGTAACAAACTCCCTCATAAACTAATGTCATTAACATTAACGGGTAAAGATATATGAAGCATGTATATTTCATTTCATAAGGGATATAAAAATTGCTAATATCCATTTCTTTTCTTTTTAATTTGCAGGTTAAAGATCAGTATGTCAATGAATTTCCAGTATTTGAAGATGGAACGAGAGGAAACTGGGTAAAGTCCAGTTTGGAGATGGACACCGATGCAAATAGTTTTCGAGGTGGAAGACTCAAACTCAAGTGTATAGCCAGTGTATACTCAATATACAAACGGGCTTCTGAGATGCAGATTGAGGAAGAAAAGCCTCGCTCAGCCTCCGTCTTAGGGTCAAAAGACTCCTCATCGTCGTCGTCGTCATCATCATCAGGGAATCAAGGGGGACTGAACACATCAGGTTCGAGAGAAAAAAAATTCATATATGACTTGCTGATTCCCATTTCACATCTCTTGATCTTGATGATATACAATATCATTACATTACATACTTTCTTTTAATCTGGAACTTTCAACTTTTTCCCAACTAGTTTAAACTAACGAAATGCTGGGTGTAGTGCTGGGGAAAAATAGACTTTGAAACTACAGAGAGCAAGAGCAAAGCATACATCAGATTTTTTCAAGTAGCTTGAATAAACATATATATTATATAAGCTCTCGCCTTCTCATACATAAACATAAGGTGTAGATAACCTAAAACTTCAGCTCCAAAGTTTATGTTGACTTTTCTCTCTTTTTCACTTTCAAAAAACTAACCCAAAAGAATCATACATATTTTTTGCCAAAGCTATAGCCGTTATCATCATCTTGCTGCTGAAGATTTCTTGTTCTTCTTTGTACAGCTTTTTCTTCTTCGCTCTTTCATTTCTCCTTGAGTCCAAAAACTCCTTTAGTCCTTGTGCTCTCTTGATGGTTTACGTAAACAGTTTTTTTTCAAGGAAAACTAATCTATTTTATTTATGTTTATTGATTAGAAAACTTTTCTGCTTACCTATGCATAAACTAGTAGTATAAGTAACTGCAATGACAGTCTTAGTACTTCTCTCATACAATGGTTCATTCCATTTCAACTTTCCCAAATGGACCTTCTCAATAGTGTACACTTGTACATGACTCGGTAAACCATGCATAGGCAAGCGTGCATTCAGTTATTTCAGTTGTACACGAGTTATAAATACGACCTGATATTCTACCCAGAATCAGATCAAATAAATTAGAAAACTTCCCTACCCTTTTGAATTTTTCCAATTTTGAACTTTGCTATTTTTGTAACTCGAGTTTTCCTTGAGAATATGGGTTAGTGTATTATTATTCATATAATATATGGTTTATTGCAAACGGTTGCTTGCTCCCCTTTAACTGGCCGTCAGTTGAAATTGTAGTTGTACACAAGAAATGAAGTACACACCTTTAGCATACAAAAGTGGAAAGTTACATTCATTAAATGATGTTGATGATGATTCTTAACCTTTTTTTATTTATTTATTTGTTGAATTCTTTTTAGGTCACAGCAAGTCTCCGAGTGTTTCAGATACATCACTTCGCTCGTCCAGTCATACACTTAAGGCATCTGTCCAACTTCTCCACTCTGTGAATATACTGTTCCTCGTACTACCCTTTCTTCTTTTACAATTCCCGTCACCCTTGCTTTACCACCATCTCGTAGGACAACATCAGTTTCTCCCACCCCCACTACAAAGATCGTCAAGGTAGAGTAAGGCATAAGTGTTTCAGTATGTTTACAAAACTACTAAGTTTGTAAGAGTAAAGAAATTTATAAGAATTTTAAATGTTTTCCTGAGTATATATATTAACTATCTAAAACTTTACAACAAGGGAAACCCCCGCACCATACCATACCATACCACTCACCACATAATATAATGTGAACCGAAGATCGCGAACTTCAGTCACGAGGGAATCCCACCGCTCGCCACTCACTATGTATGAAAAAAATCGCGTGAATATAAAAAAATGTATACCTTTCTCATAGTAGATTAACATTAGAAAAAATTATGAATATATAATATGTGTACATATTATACATAATACGAAGTAGACCCAATAGTTTTGCATACTTTTGTGTAGCAGTTGAAGGTGAAAGCAACATGGCATCGTGATTTCATTCGTTTTTTTGTCGATATAAACATGACCTTTCTTCGTCGTCTCAGAAAAAGGAACTTATTCACAAAAAAATATGAAAACTGCATCTGGTCATAAACCCCTTGTAAATGTGTACATATTGTAAAAAAAAATATCTCCAAATTTTATGGATCCCGTAGCCAAATTAAAAGAAATTTTAATACTATATTGAATGCTGTGCATAATATGAGCGAATGCGTGAGTGCGAGTGTGTTGTTTGACAGGCCAAAATCTAGACTAGACTTTTCATAAAGAGTGAAACTGTAACAATGAACTTTGGAACAATTTACAAAAGTGTTTGCAAAACATATATATAGTGACTACGCACACTATCCCAAAGAGATATGTGCACAAATAGTAAGAGTATATAAAATTTGATAACAAAAACTGTTTGTTTTCACAAATTCGTTTTTTTTGGACTGAATCTTTCGTGTAACCTAAAACAATTGTGTGTTGAGTAAACATACTTGTCGAAATTTTGGTATTTTGTGGAGAAAGTTAAAAACAGCACCCACTCCAACTCACAGTCAAAATTTCTCTTCCTCCTACTGAACAAGAGCACTCAAATAAAACAAACGAGAGGTTTAAAGTATCCATTATCCGTGAACTAAAGCATATGGCTCATGAGAACGGAACTCCTACGACAGAAACTTCAGACAAGTTGTGAGAGTGTATAGTTTTTGAAAATTTGTGAATAGAAACGAGAAAAAGGAAATGCTCCTCTTTTGATGAGCTACACCCACAAGATAGTTCCCTTAATGAGATGCATTTTAACATAATATTCTTCCAGGGTGAACTTTTCCGGGGCAATGTGAACAATGTATATAAACTTGATGCCACTAATATTCCAATAACATTTCTTGTATGGAAAATGGACGAAATGAAACTGTTCGATTGGGGCAGATCAGTGAAGAATGAGTGCATGAGAACCCTGAGAAAAACGAGATGCAAAATATTTTCAAACTCATTCCTTTCAATTCTCTAAGGACATGAATCTCACCGTCACAGTGCAAGTTAAAGTCACTCTCCTCATTCAACTCTTATACATTGTTGTACAAGTGCTTCATCAGCACAATGTCAACCACTTTACAAAAGTGATGATGTGGTTTCTGTATACGCAACATATTATACCTTTTGCACATGATGACAGGATTGTTTACTCTCAAAAAAATTCCAACATGGTATAATATATAGCAGTAAAATATCGTTTTTGGTGAAAGCATAGTAAACACTTTGAAAATTAGGGCAAGTGAGTGAAGTCAGGTGTCAACTAAAGAGTGCGATGTTTACACCATGTATGTTTCTTCATCATCATCGTTGTTTTGCATCACGTTCCACCATCAACTTATGCATCATTACGTGAATAAGTGCGGAAGCAAAGAGAGAGAGAGAGCAAACACACTTAGTTGCATGCTCGCTCCGTCTCAGACTGTATAGTATAGAAAAATCTCATGTTTCAAAAAAAAAGTAACCGTTTCATTCGCCATTTTAATGTATGCATACGATAAGGAAGAAATGTGAGCATTTATATGCTCGACATATCCTCTCATGCCTGAAATCTGGAGGACATTCAATATGCTCCTTGTGAAATTTCATCGTTCTGCCGAGGTCAAGTATTCAAATTGGCCTCTGGCTGCTACCAAGAAAATCTTTGCTGAAAAAAAAACTCCTTCATACATTTATATGTGATCCCACCACCACCACCACACTACCACATCACCATCACGCTCAACTGTAACAAGACTCCGTGCACGATGCACATATGCGGCAAAGAAAATGAATAGGCTTTAGAGGAAAGCGTGATATGCTTTCGTGTGAAATAAAACTCAAAATTCACTACGATCTCCATCTACTTAAATTCGGTGGAAAATCTCTGCGTGCCTCTCACAGCGGGCTTAGTGAGTGAGAGCGAAGGAATGAGGACGACGATCGTCTCGAGTATTACTGAAAAGGATATCGCCCCTTTTTTCTCTTGTCGACGTACCCAAGCCCATCGTCATCATCATCAATGAAGGCAGCTGAGCAAAAGAGAAGTATATCAGAAAGGAAATTTCCCAAACCCAATTATCCATTGTCCCTGCCGACCAACTGATTTAAAAAAAAAGTGGGAACACGGTACACCAACCACCAACCAACCCAACATATATATGTATGCGAAGAAAAACTCAATTACCATCTACCCAGAAATCACGAACGAATGAAGCAAATGCAAATATGAGATAGCAGTTGACATGAAAAGATGTTTGCTATTTGAACATGTATGCTCTCCCGACCTTCATGCTCTAAAAAGCTTGGACGAAAGAAGAAATGAAGATCCCAACAAAGCTTTATATTTGTGTATGTATAAATGCATATTTAGCGTTTATATATACACATAAGTACATATGTAGGTTTCTCTTTCATGTTTCGCTTTTTATTTGAGCTTCTACAAGGTTAGCATCTCATGACAGGAAGAAACTGGCGAGAAACAGATTCCACTCTAGCAACTGTCGGAAAAATATATATCTTTCAACAAGGCCCCTCTGCTTTTACCGCTTTCTCCATCTGGCTGCTATTCCGTCAAACAACAGCAGGGTAGAATGGTAGGGCATTCATCTTAAGTACAGCTTTAGCAAGAAAAAAAAGCACATCAGTAAATATATGCAAAAACCATCTGCAATTGAAAAAAGGAAAGAAAGAAAGAAAAATTCTATATGTACACAATAAAAGGAAACTTTCTCTCTCGTCAGAGCTAGTGACTTTGAGTGTATGGGTGAAAGCAAGCATGTGAGCTTGACAAGATGGGTGGTTGTGGAAAAGCGAAAGCTGTCCGCCTGTTGCAGTCTCTTGCATACTAAAAAGGCACTTCTCGTCACCGTGTTGGCAACCAAGTTGATGGGTGATGGAATAAAGCTCGAGAAATAAGAAGAGCCGTCTGTAGAGGATATTTTAACGTACATTTGCACGTCCACTACTTTCGGGCTGTGTCAAATCCTGTTTTGTTGTGCAATACACACTTTTTGGTACGAAGAAAGAACATTGAATTTGCAGCGCAGTAAATGTAAAAAATTTTATTTTATATATTACATGCAGACGGACCCTTTTCTCAATTGTGGCACACACTTTGATTGAAAATTGTAGGCAGTGCTTTCGATAGTGGTGGAACAGACGATTGAATGGGAGCATCTGAATAAATGATATTGTGATATTTTTAAAGTGCGTGGGAATGATTGGCATATGAATGACGTATTTGGAGTCTACATATTTGGCAAATGGAAAGGGGTTTGATGGAGATGCCAAAATCATAAAATTACTAACAAATAATATATAAAAATATACTATATAGGGTATGAATACGTCAGCAATGAGAATTTACACACATACAAAGCAAAGCAGTGCCATTCTGTAAGAAATGCATTTTTCCTCGTAAAGGCATTGATGAAGATGGGCATTTCCTTTTGTCAGAGAAAATTATTTGCTAATGTCTTTGGAGTGACAGCAAAAGAAACTGTAAAATGCTAAATCAGTGTCAAGTCAATCAAAAACACAAAATATTTATTTGAAAGTATTGATAAAATGATAAGGGTAAAATGGTAAGGGTAGTCAGATAAATAAGTTCCATAATCTTTAAGAATAGTAAGAGATTTACAATAACGCATGTATGTACTTGTAACTGCTTCATTTGATTTTTTGAATTGCCAAGTTTTATGTCGGAGTTGGATGAATAAGTGTGACGTGTACTACACCGCGTCCTTGGATTGCCGACTGTAGTAGCTACGTCAAAACTTGTTAACTGTAATATACATTTGCTATACTACTGTCGTACAAATGTTAACCATAAGTACTTGTATTCATAGAAGGAAGGAGAATCGGTGAATGGGCATCTAAATCATCATTGGTTTTTGTAACGCGCACTACCAAACTGTAGTAGTAAACCTGGTTGGTGTGGTATTTTATTCACAATCGGTTCAAAACAATGTGGTACTTATTCTCATCTTGCGAAATTCTGCTCATCACAAAAATTACAAATTCAAAAACTAAATTGTTTCCATTACACAAGGAAACTGTACCAGTAGCTATTATTTGTGCTGTAATATTTACCCAAACCAACTTATACAGGCTTAAAATGTATTACGTTTTGTAATAAGCATCATATTTATCTTTATGGAAGCTTCTTTGTGAGCAGTTTTCACTACAATCTATAATTCTCTGAATAGTATCTGTGTAAATAAAGTGTAGTTTTAGATATTTGTATGTGTACATTTATAATAATATATATACTTTGTATTAAACTAATTGATATGCGTAAAATATTATATTATACTAGTGTAAATACTCAAAAACAAATATACTTAACCCAACCAATCCCAATTGTAACAGGTAACCCCGCTTTCTACGTTATTTCACAAAGTTTCGTCACATAATCAATGTAAGTAAAATACTTTTAAGTATAAAAAAATTGCAACACAAATCTCTTAAAATACGTGAATCATATATTTCTACTTGTACCGTAATATAATATACATAAATTTTGTTAAACGTATTTAAATAATATAACTATGTATGTGTAAAAATTTCGGTCAAGTTTCATTTCATCAAATACATAAATTTCACCAAGAGATTTTCTAGTTTCAGGAGGATGATTTCATCCTATCAAATCCGGACATGAGTCAAGTCAAGTCAACCAATTTTTAAAAATTAAAATAATTATTGACAATGAGAAATTATACAATCGTAAACAAGTAGTGGGTAGAGATGTACACATTTTAGATTAGAAACATTGATACTGGTAATATGATTGTAATATCATTAAATTATTGTACTCTACCAAACAACAGGAAGGAACCCGTTTCGCATGATAAAATGAGCGATATGTGTATGTTGGTGAAAGTTGAAGCTATATAGCTGTAAAGATACTCTTTTTATTTTCATCTGAAGTCACTGAACGGAGTGTGAGGTTGAAGCAGTAGGAGTAATTTTTAAAATGAAGTCAAGAATGAATGTTTTATCTTCTGGGAAGCTGTACATGTACATATATAAATTGTTATGTAATGTTATGATGATAAATTTATATGTTGGACTTGTATGATTTACAGATTTGACTGTAGTTAAAGAAAACGTTACTTTCTGAATGTTATTATTATGCATTGAATATACACATACATGCTATATATGTATTATATGTAAACATTGGTTATGCATGTGTAATCCTTTTTTGTTAAGTATATATACGCATATATATTATATATTATGTAATGTAATGATATGAATGAAAGAAAGAAAAAGATTTTGGATAATATGATGTGTGATGATGAAATCCAAAATGGGATGAAGTCATGCATAAATGAGCCCATTTTCCATATGCTATTCCTTGATTTCATGAAATATGCACACAAGATATATAAAAATAAATATTGAATGTACAAAGGAAGAGGAAAGACTCATTCATTTTATTATGCCTTGATTACATGCTCACATAGCGTAAGGATGCATAATATTGCATTGCAGTAGAAATAGGAAGTTCAGACCTTTTCTCCATTTTTAGTCACATCAAGGTAATCTCACATTTCCCGTCCCTCTTGAGCATATTTGGGCAATTTGTAGAAATTCTGTCAAATCTTTTTCAAACTCCCTATCTTCTCCGACACGTGCTTGGATTTGGAGAAAGGGGAAATGCATTACGCACAACCATCACATCACCAACACCTTCTCAACATCTCATTCTCAACCCTCTTCTTTATAGAAAAATGGGCATTCATTTTAATAGACTATTCAGATTCAAGCTTTATATTTTTTCTAGTGCACCCGATATTGTTACTGCTACTACAAAATGCACTTTAGTGCTTGCCACTGCATCTTATATTATCCCCATCATCCCAAAAAAAAAATAATTCCCAGAAGGGTTGTACACGCTAACAAATAGGATATTGTACGTACGTACGCATAAGCTAGATGCAATAACAAACAGCAAGATCCCATCCCACTGGATTTCCAAATGTATGAATTGTATTCTGTCTTGTGATCAGTTGAAAGTGTTATAAGAGCATTTTGCCCATCAAAAGAACTATTATATACACAAAAGGTCGATGAATGAAGGGAAAAGAAGTGAAAGTAAGGTGCAGTGCATCTACTTTGTATCTACGCACTGAAAATTTCCCGAAAAAAAGTGTGTAGTTACCCTCTAGGCGAGATAAGCGACTTTGTTTATCCAGGCAAATCATCATAACCGGAGTAAGCTTCAAAAGAGCTTTGGTAATACAAACAAAATCAAATCTGAACAAATTCCTCTTTTTTTGTAGAATTATGGATTGGAATATGGTGATGTTGATGCGATAAGTATATTATGTTCATGCACCTGTCAACATTATAACTCCAATCTGTATGAGTTTCCGACAGTGAAGTGAAGTATATAGGGTATATGGTAGTATATATTCTTTCCCCTTTTTTTGTCACAACATGGCATCGTCATCTCATCACATCACCTCTTGAAACGTTTCCCCTTTTTTTCTTTTCTAGTTGACTAACCCCTTTTATCTACTACTACTACACGGTGTGTGTATTTGAATTGGCACTATATACTTGGTTATTTCCCAATACGTTTGAAAATGAACGGGAGCCTCCTATATATACCACCTACATCATGGGACAAATTACTTACAGAATACACATCATATTCCAAATTTTCCATCAGTCACCAAACCAAGACTGGCTATATAGCCATTGCTGAAATGAGAAATCTAGTAGAAAAGTTAACAATCAGCGTGTGTGATATGTGATGTGAGCCACCCATCCTAACCTAACATGAACGTTGACTAACACCAACACCAAAGTAAACCGATTTGGAAGGGGGAATCATCTAAAAAAAATTGGAAAATCAAATGACTTCCTACGTAACACAGGAGCGTTCCAAACGTGAAAGAAAAGAGAGAAAGAGAAAAGGTTACAGAAAGATTTATACATATGAATGGATTCTGACTAAAAATGCAAGGAGCACACAAACGTGCTCTGCCTTCTCCACACACACACACACATTCACATATATGAAGCCAAGCAGAAAGCATGACGACTTGAGATTATGATTCGTTTTAGGGCATTTTACGCTTTTTAAAGGAATCTCTGCTTTCATCATACAACAGAGTTTTTTTTCTCCTTCCCCTCGGTGGCAGTTCCCACACAATGTAATAATATTACGATTTAACGGGCACAAGACCAACGAAATGAAAGAATGGAAAATAAAGAATGGTGCATGAGGAAACTAAAAGAATTCTAAAAAAATAAAATAAAAAGGAATTCAGGGGACAGTTATCATCAGGTTTCCATTCCCTTTTTTGCAGGCAAGGCAGCGGCGGCAGAGAAGAACGCAAATGGTTACATAATGTCCACACAATCGTATTTTTTCTTGTAGAGTAACAACTTCACATTTCGTGATAGCTATGAGGATGAGATCCGTTAACGTATCCCACTCCACTAGTTATGCATGTTTGTCGGAAATGGATGAAAAGTTAAAGCTTACAGTTACTAACAAATTTAGATCTCGCTGTATTTTTATGATGTGCTGCTGATGTGAATCCTATGTTTCGTACACAGCACACCACCACACACATTGTACCAGTTATAAGTTCATAGAATGAGGGATTCCCATTTTTATTCTGCTCTCCTTTCTTCCCTGTGTTCTATCACAACCACCGCCACTGTCAACGTTTCCTATTATTGAGCTGTTTTTTTCTTTTTGCTACACTTTTTCTCCAGTATAATGTAAAAAAGGATGGAGCGGTGAAGTTGGAAAGAATTTTAACTCGAAAAGTGAGCGAGAAAGAAAGAAAATATATAGAGAAAAAAGAAAATAGCATTGGGAATAAGAAAGTATCCCCGTGATGGGCATAAAACTCAAAGATGTAATGGTCCAAAAAGGGTAGTAAACTATTGGCTAAGTCACAAGAGGAGTGAGAAAGCAAGCAACACATCAGGAAAGATGAAGTCTAAATGTCTTTCTTCAGATTGATAGTTTTTTCCTTTCTTTTTTTCCCTTCCTTTCTTCTCTTCAAACCTTTTCATGTCAAGAGTCAAGTTCTATTATGACGATGCCATGATGATATGGCTTATAAGTGTGTATGTTTGTCCTCCACATAAATACTATACTATACAAACTGGACGGATGTTACGTTTTTTGGCTGACCAGAAAGCAAAATTGTGAGCATAATAGAAGGAAAATAAAAGATGATCACTTTTGGAGGAGATGTAGAAGAAGGGAGAAAAAATTGTTTGTTGGAGAAAACATATTGTGCTCCTTTGCCAACTAATATAACTTTCAGAATACAAAAGATTTGAAAAGGAAACATTGGAATCGGAGACGATCTCATATTGTCCTCAACGTGAACTCAAACATAACATATTGTGAAGGAAAAAGTATCCTTTGGCCATATTACTTTTCAGTGCTCAAGATGAAAAAGAACGATGATCATGATGATGATGATGAGCATGAAGGATTACTTACAAAAATATTCTCCTCTTATTGCCTCCAGCAATTGAGCTTTTTGTCAAAGAGAAAATGTGACTTTTTATTCAATAGAGAAATTCAAGGATTCTACTATATACTTATGCTAATGGTCTAGCTTGGCTTGCTTGCAATTCAGTATGACATACCGACGCTTCCGTCACTCTCGTCTAGTTTGACAAGTTTCATTTAGTGGGGACGACTCTAGGCTAAAACCAAGAGGGATATACTTACTTCACGTACCCAAATATTGAGTTGAGGTGACTGGACTAAAATGTTACAGACTACTCTTTCGCATTTTCTACACACAAATGACAAGCCCTCCAAATTTACTATCTTGATCAAGTGACCAGAGCCACAATTCAGCTGAAGTTAGAAAGGGAAATGGCCAAGAGTATCAAGGATATGTGATGGAGTTAACCAAAACCTAAAAAAAGTAAGTTGAGGTTTATGTGTGAGTGCGATACGGTTAATGTGTAACTAAACCAGCTACAAACCCGCATATAATATGTATCGTATACCGTATTCTTTTTTGGAGAAACCAAACCACCACACACACGGTCACTTTTAGTAGGTGTGAGTGTCATGTTAATGTATCATGATCGTCAACCACTGTAGATGTAAGATCTAATACAAATATTTGTATTACAATTCTCCTTGGTTCTCCTTTTTTTTTACAAACACACAATAGTGTGGGCATTAAGGCCTTTGATCAAGCGGTGAGAATAACCACGCCACAATATACGTTTCACTTTACTTTCCAATGTGGATTTTGAGCCTAGCTTTTTAGATTCAAGATACTGTGCTGCTGCTAGAGACACCAAACCACATGCATGCTATTTGCCGTAGGTAACAAGATTGGAGAAACGTGTGCGGCGGAGATAGATGCATTAAATTTATGAGCTACACATACACCACACACATACACGAGCTCCCAACAAATAGTTCATAAGTAATGGACCTGCCAGACGGTGTGTTGGAGACTATCTGAAAATCAGCATTACTTACTTGTGGTCACTTGCTAGATATCGATGGACCAGGGTGACCCTATAGGTATCTATCGCAGTTGAGAAGGGAACTGGAGAAGATAAACGAAGTGAGGTTCAGAACATGTTACATGTGTATAAGTGTGTGTGATTCGAGCAAACGACTGGTCATCTTGAATGAACAACTAGTAGACAGACAGAAATGGAGGAATGATGAGACAGGAGACCGGCTCTCTGACTGGAATTGTAAATGGAAGCCAATTTGAAAACACTAATGTAATGCCAAGAGATATTGAGCCTTTAACGCTAACAGCGTGTCTTACACTAAACAACGCTATATACCTTTTTTAGGAGCCGTGTCTTTTTCAACATGCATGACGGGAAAATTACCTTTTAGCTTGGGTTAGGTTGGGTTGCAGTCGCTCGCACCTAAAATTCCTCCCTCGCTTCAATGTCAGACAATGTCTTATACTGGGGGAAACTAGCTATTAAGAAAAAGGATAAAGGAGAAGTTTATTGGGAAGCAGTAGGCATCTGTTCTGTACACACACACTCACAAATATTCTACCTAAAAAAATATTGTCGCTTGAAACTCAGAGAGCAGAATTAGAGGATCGTCGTGGCGTTGGGTTTTTGTGAATCATGACTTTTGATACTCCAAAGCAATTATCTCAGGGAAAATGGTAGTGTATATACAAACACGAAAAACTTTTTGCACAGAACAATATCAGTATAGTAAAAGCTTTTTCTATGCTCATAGAATAAGGATTTGAATAGGAAAGAAGATCTCCAAAACACCCTGAAGGGTGTTTAGTACCATCTCAGAATAATTCTTCTTTGGTTGTTTACCATTTTGCAGTATCCTCGTTGACTGACATCATATAAAGATGGGATGATACACAGAGGAGCGGTGTGTGAAGAAAATAAGATTTACAGGAGCATGAGAGCTGGGCTGAATGTAATACATCATGCTGGATGTGTTGTTACTGTGAGTATCCGTCGCTCATAATACTAAGGAGATTTACTTTCCTTCCTTCTTCTTCGTACTGCAACATATTATTATCAAGTTGTGGTGAGTTTTCCTCGGTCCGCACAAAACTACTGAGCATGAAGGTAGTTTCTTGTGGTTTTCTGTTTACTCTACCATTTCACCACCCACAGCTTCCACCTCTAACTAAACCGATAAATGCAGATCTGTGGCATTGTCAGGTCCATGGTGGCGTATAAACATTCTTTGCACAACATCATACATCACATATTCCTCCGCCTCTTTCGTTGACCACAACAACTCATCTGAATGTTTTACCACACAAACAACATTACCAACAACATCTCATGCAAGGAGGGAAAGTAAGTAGGTAGCGTATGAGCAAATATCCATCGCTTGCATGTCTAAATTTAAAACTTTTTGAGCTTGCTCAAATAAAGCTGCCTGCACGCAGCACTTATGAAATGCATAAAAGGAGAGAAAGTATCTTGGAATGAAATGAAAGTGGTATTACGCAGCATATAAAAACTGGCTAGAAATAAGAACCGCTGGTGAAAGATTTAATTTCATTTTTACAAACGTCTTCTCACTCTTCTAGTACAGACGAAGACTTTTTTTCAAGACGTCAGTATTGTGTGGACGTCGCATTCTTCATGCTTCTTGCCCAATACGTGGTCCACAGACACGAACTGAATAAATAATACAGTGAATTTACTGTTGACTACTGGAGTTGAGTTTTATTAAACTTGCAAATATCCTTGTCCTCTATAACAAATACATGCGTATGCGTACTTTTAGTTTAGAAAAGGGGAAAAAATGTAGTCTTTCACATCACAACTATCACCACTTGAAATAATGTGCATTCATGATAGTAGCCAACCTCTAGCTGATGCAGTCACATTGTTAGCTCACTTTTTGTAATCATAGGATACACATAATTTATGTATTTAAATTTTGAGAATTCTTTGCTAAAACTGCAACCCTTGATGAATGGTAAATATTTTTTTAACTTTCATAGTTTGAACCTGGTTTACACATTCAAATATATTCCAAAGTCCTCCGATATATGCAGCATTCCCTAGCATTTATTTGTGAAGTTAATTCTGTATATAGTAAAAAATTACGCATGTTGAGTATGTGTTTTGGTTACTGAATTTGAATAAGGACACGCCACGTGGCCGGAAAGTGCCAAGCACAGAGCATAACAAATATAGAAAAAAAGAATAGAACGAGGTGTGAAGCTACAATGTATAGTATTTCCTACGTACAATAACTAGAATTCACTTAAGCCACAGAAATGGCTAGTGATGCAGCATCTGTTCAAACAAACAGTGGATGAACTTTTAAGCAAACAACATTGCCATACGTAAAAGTACATTGCAATTGCATGTTCTGTATTACAAGAAGGGGCCAGGCAAACTTAGTTTGCCTCCCATAATGTAGAACTTAGTTCTCATTTAACCAACATTTAAGTACATTAAGTATGCCACAACAATCATCATTTGATCGCCCATCCAACAATTGACACTTCATTTTCCCTAAAATGCATTAATTGATTACCTGTGCTCTCGTTTCCAACTCCACTTATTGATACGCAGCATACTACCCCGTTTTGAAAGTGAGTGAAATTTTCCCCATTACCACAAATGATCAACGTGACTAAAATCCCTCTTATTCGGACTTCGAAGGCTTTTAAATTCGTGTCATTTACCAACAGTTACCTAACCTGGCGAATATCAATGTTCTCTTAAACATTTTGATTCATTGCCAATCTATCAAATGCGTAGTTAAATCATCGCTTCTCTAATAATCGATTGAGTTTTAACCTCAATACTACGCCCGACTGATCAGTGCAGTTAAACATTTCATTTTTATGAAATCACTAACTCAGCCATCTTAAAAAAGTAGACTTTAACATTTTTGATTATCCCTAAAACTCTGATCTGTCCAGCATCCAAATACTTACACTTCATTTTATCTGAAATTCAACATTTAATTCCCATCCACCTCCCACAAAACAACATTAAATTTTAATGTGGAAGGAGCTTCAATTTCAAAAAAGTAAGCAAACTTGGTTGTGAAGAAAACAGGTGACAACGGTACGTCTTTGTTGAGATCAGTAGCTTTTGTGAGATTCAACGGTTCGCGCAGTGACTATGGAGAGGGTCATCCATAGACAACGTTAACAATTTTGACATAAAATTTTATGTCATTTTTATGCATAATTAGCAGAGATTGGTAACTTTTTTGAAAAGTTACAGTTACAAGTTAAGTTACAGTTAAGTTACATAACTGTAACTGTAACTTGTAACTGATCGAGTATCCAAATGTAACTTGTAACTGTAACTTGTAACTGAGCTTGTAACTGAATGTAACTGTAACTGTAACTTGTAACTGAGCTTGTAACTAAATGTAACTGTAACTGTAACTTGTAACTGAGGCTGTTACAAAATGTATGACAGACAGAAATGTGACAGAATTCTTTATAATTTCAATTTTAAATTGGCTATTTTGGAAGGCTGCAATTGTAGCTGGGTCCAGTAGCATGTATCCATACTCTTTCAGGGCGTATCTGGCAGTCAGAGATGGGTAACTTATTGAAAAGTTGCAGTTACAAGTTAAGTTACAGTTAAGTTACATAACTTGTAACTGTAACTTGTAACTGAGCTTGTAACTGAATGTAACTTAACTTGTAACTTGTAACTTAGCTTGTAACTAAATGTAACTGTAACTGTAACTTGTAACTGCAACTTGTAACTAAATGTAACTGTAACTGTAACTTGTAACTGAGCTTGTAACAAAATGTAACTGTAACTTAACTTGTAACTAAAACCTTCCAGTTACCAATCTCTGATAATTAGTGTAGTTATGGTAGCACCAATTGCCAAAGGATAATTAAAACATTACTAAAAAGTGTACATTTTGTATGAACGTAATGTTGGGTGCCCCTCTCAGTACTGTATTTACGTTAACACAGATAGTCATCCTCGCCCATGTAAAACTCCAAATCGACACGTAAACTGATTAAGCCTCTTATATATATGATACCGAATGTAAAAAAATCCATGTCCATTTGCACTAGGAATTCTGCCATGTTCAAACTCACAAGTTCACCATTTAACAATAATTTTCTGCTAACCTAAATCATCACTATATATACTAACTGGCACACAAGACTTTAAAGTATGAATGACAAAAGTAGATTTTTTTTGATTTGCAAGTCAGATAAAGGAAAGCGGATGTTAATGGTTTTTTAGATGTTCTGATACTTTCCTCCACAAAAAATTTGTCATTTGCATATTACGCAGATAAAATTATGATTGACAGGCACTGAAAAACATTTCAGCAACAGAATTATTGATTTTGACGAGCAAAGCTTCAAGGTAGAAAGTTATAAATAAAAACCACATTTTAGTTTTGTTTTCCCATGTTTTTTTTTACAATCCTCCTGCTTCCTACACAATTTTAGTAGGATGCATGTTGATCGTTAAGTGCTTAGGTATATATTCTTTGTTTGTTTGTGCCACATGTTCCCCTTTTACAATTGTCAGATGTCTAGAGCTGCCAGAAACTTTTGACCAATTTCCGTACAAACAAGAAGTACTGTCCCAGTGAGAGCCACATCGATTTTATACACATTCCCTACTTTGAAAATTGCTTTTTATCCATATGCATAATGTATTATTAGGAAAAATCTTCAAAGTCAAAGTTGTGTAGCTTGAGGGAAGAGAAGAGATCCACAAAGCATTTCGCCCCAAAAAAACTACTGATTCTCTTAACCCTGATCGTTTTCTACAATTGATGGAGCAAATCATTGGTATTTTGGGTTAATATATTCACCTAACCGCTACAAATAATGGTTCGTGATTGGAAACCATTGGACCGCTTACATTTTTTTAGCTGGGAAGACAAATATGTATCTATTTGTAAAGTCCCAGAGAAATGCCCATTTTCCAGATCCTCCAAGAAATATATATATTACGAAGGCATGGGGAAACCCAATTTTCTGTATTGATTCATTGCGGAATCCCGCAAAATCTATTTACTTTAATGGTGAACGTGACATGGTCACATTGATCAGAGTTCCAGAACGCGAGTGGGAGGGTGGTTGAGGAGAGGATAGGAAAAGAAGAACCGAGAAAAAAAAGCTGATTGTTAGTACAAAGATCACTTTAAGACGAATATATAAGCAAAGAAAAGGAGAAGCCAAAGGAAGCTGAAGCATTGCATCGGAAACAGGGAAATGGGGAGAAAGCAAAAGCAGGGTCAAATATAAAGACTTGCTGTTACGCATATAGATTACATGATATTGCCAGCATTTCAACTATTGGCAAAGGATTGAAGAAAAAAAACGAGTTTCACCACCACAATGTGCTTATCGTGTGCTTAGTACATGACATTTTACCCATTTTTATCGAACTCACAAGCAAGCTCACCACCACAGGAGTGTGTCGGCCTGATGGCATGGTATGGCAGCTATACATCTTACTTTTCTGTTGATACATGAAGGAAATCCCACAAATTTTACAAGAGCTGGATGCTTACGTGCTTTATGAGTGTGACATGACAAGTATCAGATATTCTTCTAGTTTTTTTTTATCAGAGATTCAGGTAAATTTGCACGAAATAAAGTATGGATGGAACATGAGCAAATTTTCTCCAGAGAAATTCGACCGGCTTCTCCTTTTCCTCTCTTGGTTTGTCTCTCTGGTGCCTAACATATCATATCATCCCATATCATACTTGCAATTCTGTTTGTGTGGACTTCATCAAAGCACACAAAGTTCCCTTTCAACAACAATCAAAGTGTTTGCCAGAACAGAGGACTTGTTTCCCTTGAAATTGGCTTTGGGTGGTGTGGTGGCATGCGAGATGAACGCAATCAAAATGCGGAACAGATAACTACTAGATAGCTACCACTACACACAATATTATTTGATTTGGTTGTAAATAAGTTGGACTCATTGTCAACTTAGGAGTAAACAAGACGCATTGTAGTAGAAATTGAAAATGTCTATAACACAAGGCCGCATACTCATGCACAACATTTCATTTAAATTAAACATGCTACTCGAACTACCTATCCGTAGCCAGTTGTACCTATTGTCAGGATTTCTACATAAAAAACCACAAACTGTGTAATTAAATTCAACTTGTATCCCTCATTCTTTAAAAGTAGCACATTGTCATTATATATTTCTATATAAATAGTAAAAAATATATACTCCTAATTCTACTGTCACGTAGTTTAAATACAAAGGCGTATTATGACGAATGAATGACAATAAAAATTAATAAAACCAAACCAAAATTTTCAAAGCGTAACTCGTTAGTTCTCAGACTTTATTGCATTTGCATTAATGAAGGACATATCTCTTTTATTTTCTCTGCTTTTGTTGGTTGGATAGAAAGCGGAAATGCAGGGCTCGCATGTAATTTACTTTGTATTTGCCGATGTTGATGCCGACGACAACCTACAACATCGCCAGTTCACCACAACCAAAGAGAGTTTACAAGTTTTTGAGGGAGTTGTAGTGACAGTGGTAGATTAATCAAGTTACTCCTAGAGTAATTTCAACTTTTATTACATTATTGCTGGAAACATCTCAACTCAAGGTTGCTTTTATAATTGAGTTTGTCATAAATGTACGTACAATATGTACATACATACTTCAATGTTATCGTTTC
Source organism: Orchesella flavescens (assembly GCA_964034955.1). NCBI lineage: Eukaryota > Metazoa > Arthropoda > Collembola > Entomobryomorpha > Orchesellidae > Orchesella > Orchesella flavescens. Next base: position 20,676,875 of record OZ035957.1, on the reverse strand, counting down.
CCATCACTTGCTGAATCAACACGCTTTCCTTCTGATGACATGCTAGCATATGTATTTTATGAGTGAAAAGTAGTAGGGCGGTTGATGACAAAACCAGTTTAAAGCTCACCAAGGTCTTTTCAAGTCCTGTAAAAATTATATTACATTTGAATACGGTGTGTGTGGTAGATATTGATTTACGCACGTTATATGATCTCGTAGAGAATAAATTAAAAGCTTTGCCATTCCTATTGCCAAGTCAAAAAATGTAGCTGTGATTATTTCAGGACCAGTCGACCCACAATGATGCCACTAAACAATGACAGTGTGCTATTCATGAAATTCTATTCCATCTTTTATTTACTCGTTTTGCCGCAGGAATAATGCCTTTCATCCTATTGTTTTATGTGTATCACACATGCGTAAGGGATAGCAATATTTCACATTTGCATGGAGCAATGTGTGACACACTTATCTCAACATTGTCATCATCATGATCACCACACCACATCAAGTTTATTAGTGTTCTACTTTCCTTTCTCCATCATACAGGGTCAACACTACGCAGTGACAGTCACACAATCGCATATACACATTATTATGCATCCCCGCAACTAGGGAAAACAGGGAATGAGCACTACTCTCTCCGTGCTAAAAGTGTCTAGTCTTTTTCGACGGTCCTCAATATTTAAGTGGTATGGTTGAGTGAGATTGGATCTATTTTCCTTGTTTTGTCAGCTCACTACAATATATCATGGACAAACAAAAGAAGAAAGACAAGGACGATATGAGAAACACCATTATAAACATCACTAATATATTACGTCTACGACCGTTCATACTGTCCCATTCCATCCTTTCATCTTCATACCCAGGAATGAGTTTAGATGTGTTACATTGTTTCCTTCTGTATTGGGGTGCTATATAGTCTACTTCTCACAAAAAGATTCAAAATCGCACAAACAATAATGGCATCAACCATGATTTGAGTACTTTGCGTATGTATGTAGATAAATATGTTGTATTATGTTGTGATTTGTGGCTCTAAAACTGAGTTAGATGTTGAGTTCTTCACTGTCTATATAGTAGTGTCTTTGTGAAGGATTCTTTGCTTTGATGATATGATGGGATGATGATCGTTATCAAGCCGAGCGGAATCTTGTCACTTTATCTATGATACATGAACTTTCAGCATTTTTCTACTTCTGTTCTGCAATAGTAATGCATATTTGCAAATGATGTCGCGGAGGGTTTAGAGAAAGTTTTTTTGCATTTAAATTTTTTATTTCCCCACATATTATACGTTATAATTAATACATTATTTTTACGCGTGCGTTACACAGTCAGCAAAATGGCGGAATAGTTTCTTTAACACATAACCCACGTTAATTTGAGGATGGTGCAGAAAATGTAATACATTAAAAGTTATAATATGAAGTGACATATAAGTATAATAATTATTACAATCGAAATTAAACTAGCAGAGTCGTACGGGAAATATCATCTTCAATCTTAATTCACTCTTTGAAGCTTCAAAAGCTGCGTTGCCCTTATCGTATAGCTGGCTTCATGGCACGATGATGAACAAATCAAATCAGCTTCAACCTTTCTGTTTATGATAATAACATGTCAAAATTAGATAATATAAACTATTTACGGAATGTTTAAAAGCACCACTGTAACGTAAGCAGAGTATACTATGGAATTCAATTATTGATAATGGTTAGCTAAAGTAAGCTGGAATCTATCATTATGTATTATATAACTCAAAGTCAACCGTGTCCACAATTCATGTGCGTCTAATACTCAAATTAAGTCGTTAATTTTCAGACCATTAATAGCATGTTTAGCACTTCAATATCGAGCTATTTATACAGTACATTACTTATATTAAGCTTTGTTTGTTCCATTGCTAGTAAAAATAGTTGCTGATTGGATAAATGTAGGTTTGAGAGAAGAAATCCAATTCATTTAAGGCATCCACAGGACGGAATATTTTCTTAGGCATTGCATAAATTTAGTTTCAACAATTTCAACCTTTTCTTAATTAAGTAAAGTGACTGACAAAAGAAACTTTTCAGACTATAATATTAGCATCAAAAAATTATTATATATAATATTATGGAATATCACCAATACCGCATTAACAGCAAAGCATATATTTTTACTTGAGACTTCAATCAGAAACCCTTGGCATGTAAAACCTATGGCTTGAAGTTTCACGTTCCAGCTTGAACGGAGACTTAGTGGATTCAATATGAGCAGCAGGACATGGGCGCACTTGCTGCTGAACGAATTCTTTCTTGTAACTGGAACCAAAGGACTCATTTCCATAAGATCCTAAAGAAATACTCGACTGTTGTGCTGATTTCACTGGTACAATACGTTCCTGGGCCTGTGTCTGACCAAACGAGCTTCGTGATGAGGTTTGAGAATCAAATGCTCCTTTCCCAACACTTAGGTTATCAGATCTCACAACTCGTTGCACTCTACCACCAATTAATCTCACTTCTGTAGGTTGGTAGGTACCCGGAGATGACTGCTGCTGTTGGTTTCGAGCGAAAGAGGTTGCTTGTTGAGAGCCGCCAATGGATGAACGCTGATTTTGCTGTTGGTTTTGAAGATAAGTGTTTCCTTGTTGTTGGGAGCTGCCAATAGACGAACGCTGATTTTGCTGTTGGTTTTGAAGATAAGTGTTTCCTTGTTGTTGGGAGCTGCCAATAGATGAACGCTGATTTTGCTGTTGATTCTGAAGATAAGAGTTTCCTTGTTGTGAGCCGCCAATTGATGAATGCTGATTTTGCTGTTGGTTCTGAAGGTAAGAATTTCCTTGTTGGGAGCTGCCAATTGATGAACGCTGATTTTGTTGTTGATTCTGAAGAAAAGAGTTTGCCTGTGATTTAGTGATGGTTCCATGGTTGATAGCCGTTTGTCTAGTTGTTGTTGATGACCCACCAGTTTGATGCAAAGCACAGTGAGAGCCGTATGCTGCAGAAGAAGAACCATATCTGCCAGAATCACCTTGACCTTGAAATATTTGACTGCGACTTTGGCTATGACTTTGAGCCTGCGATAGATCGCCAGTTCCTCCCGTTCTCAATGTTGAAGCAAATTGTCCCTGGGCAACTGCTTCGTCACGACTTGACCATCCACCTGGCTGCCCACCATTTCCCCCAATGGTGATGCTACTTGCATTCCGATCTCCGGTAACAGACTGGACTTTACTTGTTGATATATTTTGTTGAGAAGAAGTCAATGCACGAGATTCTGCTGTAGAAGTGCTTGAGGACTGAAGTTGGGAATGTTGGGATGATGATAATTGGGATTGTTTTTGCGTTGCTTCCTGCGACATAGCTTGTTGAAGCTGTGAAGTTTGGTTTGATGTAGACCTAGCTTGCTGAAGCTGCGATGAAGTTTGGTTTGTTGAAGACATAGCCTGCTGAAGCTGTGATGAAGTTTGGTTCGATGAAGACATTGCTTGCTGAAGCTGTGATGAAGAAGTTTGATTTGATGAAGACTTTACTTGTTGATGATGCTGTGATGATATTGCTTGATTAGATGAAGACGTTACTTGCTGTGATGAAGTAGCTTGACCTGAAGAGGTCATTTGTTGTGAAGTCATTTGCTGAGATGAAGGAATATTTTGAGAGGGTTGGGATGAGGACAACTGCTGTGAAGTGGATCCCCTTTGCGGAGATGAAGATAATTGTTGAGTAGTCATGTTTTGTGACGATGCCTGGTTCTGACGCTGAGAGCTCATTACATTCTTGGAATCTTGCAGTTCAGATGAGCTGCTGATGATTCTTTGTTGGCTTTCCGATACCTGTGAACTGCTTTGTTGCTGCTGTTGTGTAGATGAGTTGCTCTGTTCCGTTGAAGAGGAGGTTATTTTTTGAGTCTGGGTACTTGGCAAAGTCCGAGTGGTGGTGGTAGTAGTAATTATTTCACCACCTCCTGGAGCAGCTTTCTTTGTCACAATAATTTCCCTTGTAACTTGCACTTCTCTCGTGCCTTGTTTGTTAGCATGCACTTGCATTGAAGATGCCTGGGATGATTTCTGTGAAGAAACCATTTCATTGCTAGAGGAGGAATGCCCGGTAGTTGATGATACCACTTTGCTAGAATCTGCAATTCGCCGTTGCTGATTCATATCGTTGAGAATTATGGATTGGTTCATGCTAGATTTCGCTCCCATGGATTGCGTAATTATTTTTTGCTCGACGGAGCGATCTGTTGATGTCTTAGTTTCAGCAGCTTGTCTAGATGTTGATTCCATCGATTTGTCAATAGTCATGTGGCCATTGGCAAGATTTCTTCCTTCGGATGTAGTCCGTTTTGCAGTTGTAGTGCGGTCAAATCTGGCATCTCCCAAGTCTTCTCCAAGAACGATTGAAGACGCAGTCTGGTTACGCATATTAGTTTGTCTTGAGGATCTATTATCAATAACCGAACGCTGTTGAGATTTGGAAGTAGTTTCCATTGACATTGATCCCTCACCAACTGTAAGGTTATCGGAATGCCGTATGACAACAGCTCGCTCTCCCTTCATATAGCCTGGTGACTTTTGTGGTACTTCCATGGGTCCGTCAAGCTTCAATGTGTCTTGAGGTTTCTTAACGTCGTACCTCTCTCCTCTGCCAACAACCTGGTCTCTCTTTTCTGTGTAAAACTCTCCAGTTACTTTGAGATTATCCTGAGGCACCTTAGCTAGGGCTCTTTCACCCTTCAGAGGAACAGCCTCCTTTGGTCGGTCGTAAAATTGGCCTAATAAAAAACAAATAACCCATATCATTGCAATCGTTTTCCGATACAAAATACAATCTCACACTTCTATAATAGAAAGTGACCCCATCACACAGTTAAAAACTAATCCCATGAAACAAGTGTAAAGTAAGTGCCACCCCATTATACTTGACGGATTGGTCGCACAAACTTTTTGTCTCCGATTTTTGTGAAAATTTGCAATAATATAGATTTTAATGCGTAAATTACAAATACGAAATCAGTAACCGTGTTTAACAGAAAACCCGTTAAACAACCGGGGGTTGCCATGGCAACCAGCTGTTTTTCCCTCTGGGTGGCACCACGATTCCTAAACACAAACTTTTTGTCTCCGATTTTGCTGAAAATTTTGCACGAGTATAGATTTTAATGCGTAGGTCACGAATTTGTAATAAAAAAAGCGATCGTGGCGGCGCCCAGAGGGAAAAACCGTGGGTTTCCATGTCAACTCGCCGTTTTTTCGTTAAACGATTGCCAAACAGATTCTTTTATTACAGATTCGTAATTTACGCATTAAAATCTATTTTCCTGCAAATTTTCAGCAAAATCGGAGACAAAAAGTTTGTGCCACCCTTCCGTCAACTTTAGTTTGAGGGTACTTTACCTTACTCATGATTTACCTCGCACAAATAAATGAAAATGTTTTTTCAAAAAGAAACGTTGAATCAAATATATTTTATGCTAATGGTGAATTTTATGTTTCATGTGAACACTTGTATATATAGAGGTGTGCCGTTATGGTATATTTTGACGAAAGCGACCGATCGCTTTAGGCCATGTTTGGTACGTCATTCAAAAGGCACTTTCATGGAGCACAATTGACATCAAATATTTAGTTGCGGCAGCACCTCATTTCGCGAAATGACCCGATTGGGTACCTAACAACCCTATTTGATTTGATATATGACAACATCGGTAACCCATGTAACCCTAGTACTATTACCGTTACTGTACAGGGTTTTGAGATTATTTTAGGTTAACACTTTGGAGGTGTGTACAGGGCTTTGAGGTTACTTTAGGTTAACACTTTGGAGGTGTGTACAGGGCTTTGAGGTTACTTTAGGTTAACTCCGAGTCCCGCATATAACCAGGTTGGCTCAGATTACCATGTCCCTAAAACGGGCATGAAAATTGCTACGAAACCTTGTGATTATTTCTGAAGGCAGATTACGGGGATTTTGATTTCAATAGCAGCTAAGAAATTGTAAACCAAACATCGCAAATTTCTATTCAATTTTACTCAGAAACCCAGAAATCATCCCGAGGTTTCAAAGCTATTATCATGCCCGATTTTGGGACATGGTCCCACTCACAAATTAAACTATGCATTCTAAGCCGACCTATTTCTATAACGACCTCGGTTAACACTATGCAAGTGTGTACAGGGCTCTGTAAGCAAGTGTACAGGTGCCATGTTACTATGAAATTCATGTGTTACGAAAGGGTAACTATAGAATTTTCAAAACCCAATCGGGTCATTTCTCGAAAATAAAGTGTTGCCGCAACTAAATTTTTGGTGTCACTTGTGCTCCATAAAATTTCCTTTCGAATGACGTATCCCACATAGCTCAACTCGAACGGTCGCTTTCAGCGTAAAGTTCCGCCGTTACATAAAAGTCAAATACAATTTAGAGTAAATTCTAAAAACTTATAAATTAAAGTATTACCTTCAGGAAAAAGATTATCATCGTGTTTGATAAGAGTGCGTCGCTCACCGTGGAGGACCTCAGTCTTTGATCTGCTTGCAAATGAACCTGATGGAATACAAAATTAACGTGCTGATGTAAATAACAGTGAAATAAACTGACAGAGTACTCTAGTAAATATATTATATCAAAATATTCATACAAATACAGGCAAAATACTTTAAATTAAAAAAAAACTACCCCCAAAGAATATTGAAAGTCCGCGATAATTGTAATTCATTGAAAAGTGTAGTTGATAGTAGCATAGAAAAGATAGTGATAAGTTTTTATGCTTAGCTACGTGCGGTGCAGGTGCCGATTGTGGTATAATAAAGAAAATATTTAAACCTTCATCAGCAGCTTCATTAATACTGTCTGCAAATGTCTCGACAGATGAACTTTTAGTTTTAGTTTCTAATAAGTCAGGGCTCATCGTTTCAATTGCCCTTGTTGAGATACTTTGAGGAATGCCTGACTTATTTGTGGAATACACATTATGTCCACTCAAATTAATTGCTGACGGTCCGTAAAATAGGGCTCCTGTTGAATCAAGATGGTCGCCGTGTCTCACTGAAGCACGAGGATTTCGAAACGACCTTCGATCCATCACTGCCCGCTGCAAATGCCTGGGTGATAGCCCTAACTCTGACACTGGAGAATTTTCTGATTCCCTACTACTGTACCTATCATGACTACGGTTATGAGGAAATCCGTAAAAGATTCCATCTAATTTAAGGTTATCTTGGTGCCGTTTAATTTGAGCACGTTCTCCAATTATGGGAGATATCTGATATTTGGTAGGAGAATCCATAGAGTCAAAACTTATGTCCCCTTGTAGGTAAAGAGTATCTTGGGGTTTTATGGGTGAAGTCCTACTGCTAACTATAGGTAATGAATAAAACTTTCGAGAATTTGAAAAATCATGATCTCCTTCAAGTTTTAAAGTGCCCTGAGGCTTTCTAATTTCCAATCTTTCTCCTCTTCCAACTGGAAGTTGATTTGGCCGAATAGATGGCATGAAATGGTCACTGAACTGAGGACTTGCTGTTAGTTTGGACAATAATGGAAACCCTGTGATTAGTTTTATTAAGATATTATATAAATATTAAAGTAGCAGGAGAAAAATTATTAGCTTGTAGAATTATATTTGTTAGTTCACCTTCTTGTAAGTTATCCTTCGGTTTAATTAACGGTAATCTATCGCCTCTGAAACTCCCTTGCTGAAAATCATCCCTAGAACTAGTTTCATAACCCAACTCACCCTCCATTTTAAGGTGATCCTCATGCCGTACAATTTCTGCACGTTCTCCACGTGTATGTTTGCGGAATTCATCCTGCGCACTTGTCTTGCCTATGAATTCGCCTTCAGTAACCAAATTGTCTCGATGTTTTACAACTTCAGAACGCTCGCCTCTAACTTGCTTGAAATTTTGCTGGCTTGTAGTTACATCTTCAAAATTTCCTTCCATTCTCAGAGTATCTTTATGTACTATTTTCTCCGCCCTTTCACCTCTGATCACAGTGCTCTCTTTGCGACGATCGACAAAGTCACCTGCAAGTCAAACAAGATTTCATTATAATATGCGTGTACAACGTAAAGTCCCCATTACTTAAGTGTGAGGGATTGGTCGCGCAAACTCATGGTCTTCAATTTCGCAGGAATATGTAAATTTTCAGCGAAATTGAAGACCATGAGTTTGCGCGACTAATCCCTCACACTTAAGTAATGGGGACTTTACTAACTAAAGTAAGGGATTCAGCTACGTTTTTTCCAGGCATGTTAATGGATAATAAGGCTAGTGGATTGGATCCGGTTTAAACCGGATTTAATGTCTCCAATCCACCCCACTTCAGGTGGATTTAATGGCTAAAATGGATAATACCTTAAATACGTATAAATATGCCTTAGTTATAAAATTATGCATATTTAAAACGATTAAAATATCAAATTCTGAGCACACAAACTGAACTCTATCATGTACAGGGTGCTGTATATCGAATTGCCAGTGTTTTCGTGCAAAGAAATTGATTTTGACATCCTTATGTATATGCCTAAGGATAAGAGTTTGCTATGTATAATGCAATTTATACTTTTTTTATCCCTATTTAGCCATTTTCTCCATTGTTATCCGGATCCAGGATAAAATACAATTATCCTGGCTTATTAACATGCCTGATGAAAACACAAAAAGTATCAGTGTCTTATTTAGTCTTACCCTCTGGCCGAAGGTTATCAGCCTGCCGAATGGGCTGTCTCTTCTCGCCTTGAGTAACGTCGTCTTTTGGACGCTGATAAAAGTCACCTATGAAGCGATAAATATATTACTTTTCAATCAATTATGTTTCTTTTGTGTTTCATTTCATGTTAACAAGTTTTAAATTAATTAAAGAACCTTCCGGACGGAGGTTATCGGCCTGCCGAATGGGCTGTCTCTTCTCGCCTTTAGTAACATCCTCTTTTGGACGCTGATAAAAGTCACCTATAAAAAACCAAGCCAATATAAGCATAACATAGCAATTTAAATGAAAATGCATATGTGACGACGGTGACTCGCCTTCTGTTTTTAAGTTGTCGACAGGCTTCTTGATATCTGCGCGATCACCCTTCAAAGGGGCACCTTGCTCTGGACGTTCGTAGAAAAGTCCTTCTGGACGTAAGTTGTCTTCTTGACGAATTGGTTTCCTTCTTTCTCCTTGTGTAACATCCTCTTTTGGACGCTGATAAAAGTCACCTAAGCATATAAGAATATATCACTCTTTCATTTATTTTTTTTTATTTTTTGTCTGCTTTATTTCCTGTAAACAAATTTTAAAATATTTACGGAACCTTCTGTTCGTAGATTATCTTGGGGTTTTTTAATGTCTGCTCGTTCACCACGAACAGGAGCTCCTTTTTCTGGTCTGTCATAAAATTCACCTAAAATTAATTGAATTAACACAACAAATCACACAATGGTCTTGCATTAATTTAATATTATTACAAATCTGCTCAATCTCTCTTTTAGTGGAGTAGACTCTTGTAGTCCTGCATACCTTCCGGATGAAGATTGTCTTGTTGCTTGATAGGCTTTGCTCTTTCTCCAGGTCTTACATCTTCCTTGGGTCGCTGATAAAATTCGCCTATATGTAATAAGTTTATGTGTTATATGCAAAGCATAAACAGATTTATGCTATAGTCGATCTCTTTTTAGGACCGACAAACATGTTTCACGACGTCTTTATAATGCCTGTATAGTATTACTATCTTAAAGGCAATCCAAAAAGAACTCGAAATCCAAATTTTCAGCTTCCTATATGAAGCCGCCTTTGGGTAATGCCCAATTATAAGTGCGAAATGATCTGTCTATATTATCTAACGTATTGTACTTGGACACCTAATTTCTTTTGCAATACCCGGATAGGGAATTTTTAGTTTTTCCCTACTTCAATGGGCGCCCAAGAAACTGATGGGTTTCTGATTCAAAAGTCGAGATCTTCAGATGTTCATTGCTTCAACACGGTGCTAGGTATCGGAATTCCAAAACCGGATATGTGTTCAGGATAGACAGTAAATGAAACTGACAATAACTGCTCTCTGCGCCCACTACATATTGGTGTCACAAATACCATGTTAGGATAGGCACCTGTATCTCCGAAGCCCTACCTGATTCATAATTTTTGACGCCTGATGCGGATTCTAGGTCGCTTTTTTGATATAGGATCATTGAAAAAACTAACTATTCTGACTCAGAGCCCTACGCAACCATTTAAGACTGTTCCACAATATACACCTAGCGTTTCATGAACATTTACTTCCTAAAACATTCTAAAACAGTCCATTCACACTTATAATTGGGCGTTACCCAAAGGCGGATTCATATAGGAAGCTGAAAATTTGGATTTCGAGTTCTTTTTGGAATGCCTTCAGGATCGTAAAATTATCGAGGCATTATAAAGACGTCGTGGAACATGTTTTTCGATCCTGCAAAAAGATTGATTATAATTCGTTAACTCGTACAACCAAAACTCATAAAGCAAAAACTTGTGAAGGTCAAATACTTCTGAAAGCAAAACCTTCTAATGACAAATATTCATAAAGTCTTCTGTTTGAATGATTATTAAAGATAATAGAATTTTTTGCACTGCATGAACTTTGTTTAATTTTTTAAAAAATTGGCTAACAGTTTGGTATTGCTTATAAGTTTCAATATATCCTGAATAATTGTTCACATAAAAGTAGAAAAGTAGAAAAAATACTACTGTTCCTACTAGTTATCAAAATGTTACTATACAAAATTCAAAGTACACAATTAATGTTTATATGCTCCTGTAGTGTATTCTCTTCTTCAACATGCGGCTAGGAATAGATTACATAACTTAATTTGTGAGTGAGACATCTGGACGCTACATGTTTCTTAAAGCTTGCCACAGATTGTTTTAAATCATTAGAAATATTTTGCAAGTACGTCCGTCTGTTCTGTTCGTTCAAGTCTGAAGTTTTTATAGCAAGTTAACTCAACATGTAGGGAAGCTTAAAAGCAATTCCCTAGTGATAATAACGTAATACATGCCAAATTATCTGTGGAATTAATGTGCTTGTAGTGTGAAATTTAATTAAGCGGTTTTAGCAAACCGAAGTTCATGAATTTTTTTACATTACCATTAGCATGCAAAAAATTCTCTTTTCCTTGAAAATCATTCAAAAAAAGACTACGAGTATCTGTCTTTAGGTTTTGCTTTATGAGTTTCGGTTTTGTGAGTTTAAGATTAAGAACCCTCCTCCAGAAACTTGTTTAACTTCCGTAAACTCACCCTCCACAATTAAATTATCCTGTTGGCGAACCAATTCCCGACGCTCTCCTCGAATTGATTTGTAGTTTTGTTGACTAGTTGTACGTTCATCAAAATGTCCCTCCATTTTAAGTGTATCCTGGTGAATAATTTTTTCCGCCCGCTCACCACGTAGAACCACCGTTTCGGCTCTCTTATCATAGAAATCTCCTGGAATGACAGAAAATAAAAGTTACCACACAAGTTAGCTTATTAGAAAAACTAGTATGGTTACAAAACATACCTTCCGGACGAAGGTTATCAGCCTGCCGAATCGGCTGTCTCTTCTCACCTTTAGTAACATCCTCTTTTGGACGCTGATAAAAGTCACCTATAAAAAACCAAGCCAATATAAGCATAACGTTGCAATAATTGGAATTACCATCTCCGGTTGCAACTCTTTAAATGACAATGCATATGTAACGACCGTGACTCGCCTTCTGTTTTTAAATTATCAACAGGCTTCTTGATATCTGCACGATCGCCCTTCAATGGGGCACCTTGCTCTGGGCGTTCATAGAATTGTCCTTCGGGCCGAAGGTTATCAGCCTGCCGAATGGGCTGTCTCTTCTCACCTTGAGTAACGTCTTCCTTGGGACGCTGATAAAAGTCACCTACAAATACATACAAACCATGTTGAATAAATTACTTAATCAAAACGTTTAATGCAAATGGTCAATGGTACAATCTGACTTGCCTTCGGGCCGAAGGTTATCAGCCTGCCGAATGGGCTGTCTTTTCTCGCCTTGGGTAACATCCTCTTTTGGACGGTGATAAAAGTCACCTTCCGGACGTAAATTATCAACAGGCTTCTTGATATCTGCACGATCGCCCTTCAATGGGGCACCTTGCTCTGGGCGTTCGTAGAATTGTCCTTCGGGCCGAAGGTTATCAGCCTGCCGAATGGGCTGTCTCTTCTCACCTTGAGTAACGTCTTCCTTGGGACGCTGATAAAAGTCACCTACAAATACATACAAACCATGTTGAATAAATTACTTAATCAAAACGTTTAATGCAAATGGTCAATGGTACAATCTGACTTGCCTTCGGGCCGAAGGTTATCAGCCTGCCGAATGGGTTGCCTCTTTTCGCCTTGGGTAACATCCTCTTTTGGACGGTGATAAAAGTCACCCTCCGGACGTAAATTGTCAACAGGCTTCTTGATATCTGCACGATCGCCTTTCAATGGGGCACCTTGCTCTGGGCGTTCGTAGAATTGTCCTTCGGGACGGAGGTTATCAGCCTGTCGAATTGGCTGTCTCTTCTCGCCTTGAGTAACGTCTTCTTTGGGACGCTGATAAAAGTCACCTACAAATACATACAAACCATGTTGAATAAATTAGAATTACCTATACTTAGTAAAAACGTTTAATGCAAATGGTCAATGGTACAATCTGACTTGCCTTCGGGCCGAAGGTTATCAGCCTGCCGAATGGGTTGCCTCTTTTCGCCTTGGGTAACATCCTCTTTTGGACGGTGATAAAAGTCACCTTCCGGACGTAAATTGTCAACAGGCTTCTTGATATCTGCACGATCGCCTTTCAATGGGGCACCTTGCTCTGGGCGTTCGTAGAATTGTCCTTCGGGCCGAAGATTATCAGCCTGTCGAATGGGCTGTCTCTTCTCGCCTTGAGTAACGTCTTCTTTGGGACGCTGATAAAAGTCACCTACAAATACATACAAACAATGTTGAATAAATTAGAATTACTTATACTTAATAAAAACGTTTAATGCAAATGGTCAATGGTACAATCTGACTTGCCTTCGGGCCGAAGGTTATCAGATTGCCGAATGGGTTGCCTCTTTTCGCCTTGGGTAACATCCTCTTTTGGACGGTGATAAAAGTCACCTTCCGGACGTAAATTGTCAACAGGCTTCTTGATATCTGCACGATCGCCTTTCAATGGGGCACCTTGCTCTGGGCGTTCGTAGAATTGTCCTTCGGGCCGAAGATTATCAGCCTGTCGAATGGGCTGTCTCTTCTCGCCTTGAGTAACGTCTTCTTTGGGACGCTGATAAAAGTCACCTACAAATACATACAAACAATGTTGAATAAATTAGAATTACTTATACTTAATAAAAACGTTTAATGCAAATGGTCACTGGTACAATCTGACTTGCCTTCGGGCCGAAGGTTATCAGCCTGCCGAATGGGTTGCCTCTTTTCGCCTTGGGTAACATCCTCTTTTGGACGGTGATAAAAGTCACCCTCCGGACGTAAATTGTCAACAGGCTTCTTGATATCTGCACGATCGCCTTTCAATGGGGCACCTTGCTCTGGGCGTTCGTAGAATTGTCCTTCGGGACGGAGGTTATCAGCCTGCCGAATTGGCTGTCTCTTCTCGCCTTGAGTAACGTCTTCTTTGGGACGCTGATAAAAGTCACCTACAAATACATACAAACAATGTTGAATAAATTAGAATTACTTATACTTAATAAAAACGTTTAATGCAAATGGTCAATGGTACAATCTGACTTGCCTTCGGGCCGAAGGTTATCAGATTGCCGAATGGGTTGCCTCTTTTCGCCTTGGGTAACATCCTCTTTTGGACGGTGATAAAAGTCACCTTCCGGACGTAAATTGTCAACAGGCTTCTTGATATCTGCACGATCGCCTTTCAATGGGGCACCTTGCTCTGGGCGTTCGTAGAATTGTCCTTCGGGCCGAAGATTATCAGCCTGTCGAATGGGCTGTCTCTTCTCGCCTTGAGTAACGTCTTCTTTGGGACGCTGATAAAAGTCACCTACAAATACATACAAACAATGTTGAATAAATTAGAATTACTTATACTTAATAAAAACGTTTAATGCAAATGGTCAATGGTACAATCTGACTTGCCTTCGGGCCGAAGGTTATCAGCCTGCCGAATGGGTTGCCTCTTTTCGCCTTGGGTAACATCCTCTTTTGGACGGTGATAAAAGTCACCCTCCGGACGTAAATTGTCAACAGGCTTCTTGATATCTGCACGATCGCCTTTCAATGGGGCACCTTGCTCTGGGCGTTCGTAGAATTGTCCTTCGGGACGGAGGTTATCAGCCTGCCGAATTGGCTGTCTCTTCTCGCCTTGAGTAACGTCTTCTTTGGGACGCTGATAAAAGTCACCTACAAATACATACAAACCATGTTGAATAAATTAGAATTACCTATACTTAGTAAAAACGTTTAATGCAAATGGTCACTGGTACAATCTGACTTGCCTTCGGGCCGAAGGTTATCAGCCTGCCGAATGGGTTGCCTCTTTTCGCCTTGGGTAACATCCTCTTTTGGACGGTGATAAAAGTCACCTTCCGGACGTAAATTGTCAACAGGCTTCTTGATATCTGCACGATCGCCTTTCAATGGGGCACCTTGCTCTGGGCGTTCGTAGAATTGTCCTTCGGGCCGAAGATTATCAGCCTGTCGAATTGGCTGTCTCTTCTCGCCTTGAGTAACGTCTTCTTTGGGACGCTGATAAAAGTCACCTACAAATACATACAAACCATGTTGAATAAATTAGAATTACTTATACTTAATAAAAACGTTTAATGCAAATGGTCAATAGTACAATCTGACTTGCCTTCGGGCCGAAGGTTATCAGCCTGCCGAATGGGTTGCCTCTTTTCGCCTTGGGTAACATCCTCTTTTGGACGGTGATAAAAGTCACCTTCCGGACGTAAATTGTCAACAGGCTTCTTGATATCTGCACGATCGCCTTTCAATGGGGCACCTTGCTCTGGGCGTTCGTAGAATTGTCCTTCGGGCCGAAGATTATCAGCCTGTCGAATTGGCTGTCTCTTCTCGCCTTGAGTAACGTCTTCTTTGGGACGCTGATAAAAGTCACCTACAAATACATACAAACCATGTTGAATAAATTAGAATTACTTATACTTAATAAAAACGTTTAATGCAAATGGTCAATAGTACAATCTGACTTGCCTTCGGGCCGAAGGTTATCAGCCTGCCGAATGGGTTGCCTCTTTTCGCCTTGGGTAACATCCTCTTTTGGACGGTGATAAAAGTCACCTTCCGGACGTAAATTGTCAACAGGCTTCTTGATATCTGCACGATCGCCTTTCAATGGGGCACCTTGCTCTGGGCGTTCGTAGAATTGTCCTTCGGGCCGAAGATTATCAGCCTGTCGAATGGGCTGTCTCTTCTCGCCTTGAGTAACGTCTTCTTTGGGACGCTGATAAAAGTCACCTACAAATACATACAAACCATGTTGAATAAATTAGAATTACTTATACTTAATAAAAACGTTTAATGCAAATGGTCAATAGTACAATCTGACTTGCCTTCGGGCCGAAGGTTATCAGCCTGCCGAATGGGTTGCCTCTTTTCGCCTTGGGTAACATCCTCTTTTGGACGGTGATAAAAGTCACCTTCCGGACGTAAATTGTCAACAGGCTTCTTGATATCTGCACGATCGCCTTTCAATGGGGCACCTTGCTCTGGGCGTTCGTAGAATTGTCCTTCGGGCCGAAGATTATCAGCCTGTCGAATGGGCTGTCTCTTCTCGCCTTGAGTAACGTCTTCTTTGGGACGCTGATAAAAGTCACCTACAAATACATACAAACAATGTTGAATAAATTAGAATTACTTATACTTAATAAAAACGTTTAATGCAAATGGTCAATGGTACAATCTGACTTGCCTTCGGGACGGAGGTTATCAGCCTGCCGAATTGGCTGTCTTTTTTCTCCGGGGGAGAGGTCCTCCTTTGGACGCTGATAAAAGTCACCTAAGCATGTAAGAATATATTACTCTTCATTACATTTTGTTCGTTCTTAAGTGTTTTGTTTAGTGTCAACAAATTTTAAAATATTTAGGGAACCTTCCGGACGTAAGTTATCCCCTTGACGAATTGGTTTCCTTCTCTCTCCTTGAGGAATGCCTTCCTTGGGTTTCTGATAAAAATCACCTATAAAATCATTTAAAAATAGCCAGATATATTTTAGTAGCCCGCAATCAAAATATCAACTTAAAAAGTATAGTTAAACTTGTTGGTTTACCTTCTGGAAAAAGGTTATCCCCATGACGCACGGGTCGAGCCCTTTCACCCATAACTGCATCCTCTTTTGGACGCTGATAAAAATCACCTACAAATACAAAAAACCAATGTTGAAATCAAATCAATTACTACCCCTTTTAACCAAATGATAATACATACAAAATCATCTATGGACCATATTTCTCTAACTACTATGATTTTGGGGTAGTTAAAAAATTGTCTTCTGTCCAAAGAATATTTTTATGTTCCTTTCACAACAACTGTAGTAGTTCAGGAAACAACTTTCGTAGGATTTTGTATGGTAGCATGTAAGTTTAATCAAGGTAATTTTCATAGAAACAAATAATCTCAGCATTTATAATGAAAAATGAGAATGGGATTTTATCCCAAAACGGGCATGAAAATCATTGCAGAATCGAGGGTATTTCAATTCAAGGAATAGTTCAGCGAAAATGGGGCAGGTAGGGTCCGATAAGCGTAAATTGGATTAAAGACCATTAAGTGGCAATCCAACTTTTGTTGTACTAGCTATTTTTTTTTAAATTGGTAATTTTTGAAATAACAAAAATATATAAAAGAAAAACATTGAGCTGCGAGTTGAGGCACTGCACTACTTCTACCTTCGTACAACTAACTACATCGAGATATATGACTTTATAAAAAAACTATAAAGTAATGAAATCGAATACGATTATTGCAGTTTAAGGTAGTAAGGGCTGGAAGTATACTCCTGACTGACTGAAAAGATCTCAATATTAGATAATATAAATGTAACTTGACAGTGGAACCTGGCATAACGTTTCATTTAGTATTTGCAGATTTCTTTAGGTTTCCAGGTATTTCCAGGTTTCTTGTTTATATTGAGATACATTTTTCTAGTTAACCCACTTACGAACTATTCCTTAAAACATAAAGTCCCGTTTACTTTAGTACGAGCCAAGGGTCGCCCTACGAAAAGGTCTCCGATTTGGCTGAAAATTTGCAGGAATATAGATTTTGATGCGTAGAATACGAATCTGCAATCAGTAAATCGGTTTAACAATCGTGGCGCCCCCAGAGGGAAAAACCAGCGGGAAGGTTGTCCCGCCACTGTTTTTGCCATTAAACAATTTTTTTAAATCGCTAAACCGATTAACTGATTGCAGATTCGTAATCTACGCATCAAAATCTATATTCCTGCAAATTTGCAGCCAAAACGGAGACCTTTTCGTAGGGCGACCCTTGGCTCATACTAAAGCAAACGGGACTTTACATTCGACGTGGTAATAATTTTCATGTCCGTTTTGAGATTAAATCCCAATCCTATATTTCATTTTGCATACTGACATTATCCGTTACTATGAAAATTACCCTGAGTTTAATGTTTTGTAATGAGGGTGTTCATTCTATTGTTGTAATCTATGGTGTAGATTGATTCTTCTGCATTTTCTGGATGATTATGAATCTATAGGTACATTTGAGGCCATTAGGATCGATTAAAATTATTGCAAATCAAACTCACAATTTGCATTTTTGTTTCTCAAGTGACAAAATTTTGTTACAAAACAAAGACTCCAAAAATTCTTTGTAAATTTGAAACTTGTAAATACTTGCTTGAAATTTGGATATAATAGTTTGAAGCAAATTATTTGTACTGGTAATGGTATGGCGATGATCGAAGTGGTGCCCATCCTTGAATTATAGTGCATTTCGTGGGCGCAATCATTTGGGACTATAAAATTTTAAATTGCAAATGCCAATGGCAATAATCATGGAAACATTCATTTTAAAGTAAAACACGTTTGGATAACCAAAACCGTCACGGGTCAAAAACAATCTGGAATAATGATAAATGAGTGAATGTGATAAAATCTCCACTAAACGTAATCAAATTCTACTTGTAAAAGACGCACCACAACAGTTAGTTTTATGGATTCCTGACCAGTCGGACACCATTGGTAGAGCTAGGCTCAATTGTTCACATTCATTAAATAATGCTGCTATGATACTTGAAATTTTCATTTCTAAAAAATCATAATTTTATTATCTCAATCCCAAATATTTGCCCCAGGTGCTAACGAGCAAAGTCACCACTTCTATCATCGCCATACCATTACCAGTACAAACACTTTGGTTTGAAGGAAAAGGGTTTAAGTATATTTTCTTATAGAAGGACACATTTGTATTTGTGCTGGAATATTTCACCTAAATTATTACTAAATTTTCAAGACCGGGACTGTGTATTTTGCCATATAACTACATTTTTAACTACACATTTAAAAGAACGTTTTGCCCTTTTTTCCCATATATTTTGTTGAAATCTAGTTTAGTTTGTAGAGTTGTCATTTATGTTTGGGGGCAACATAATTCTAGAACGCTTTGACTATTTTGAATTGTTTATATAATCGATAGTTTAGACACTAATTTAGACCAAATTCAATTATGGATACAATTGTGTCAAAGGTCATAACCGTTTCGTCTGACAGCTAATCAATAACGAAGACCAATCGAGATACACACGATTACGACCTGTAATCTTCAGGGCAAAAGTAAACATTTGCAACTTCATTGCACTCCTGTGTTTGAAAGGTACAAAGTGACTTACCTTCGGGACGCAGGTTATCAGCTTGCCGAATGGGCTGTCTTTTTTCCCCAGGGGAGAGCTCCTCTTTTGGACGATGATAAAAGTCACCTAAGAAGTAACAAAATTATAATAATCAATTAATTTTTTTCTAACTTGTTTGATTTAATTTCAGGAAATTTTTTGAAATACTCAGGGTACCTTCCGGACGAAGGTTGTCCACAGGCTTCTTGATATCTGCACGATCACCCTTTAATGGGGCACCTTGCTCTGGGCGTTCGTAGAAATTTCCTTCTGGACGTAAGTTGTCTTCTTGACGAATTGGTTTCCTTCTTTCTCCTTGAGTAACATCCTCTTTTGGACGCTGATAAAAGTCCCCTAAGAAGTCATAAAATTATAATCATCAATTAATTTTTTTCTAACTTGTTTGATTTAATTTAAGGATTTTTTTTTAAATAATTAGGGTACCTTCCGGACGAAGGTTGTCCACAGGCTTCTTGATGTCTGCACGATCACCCTTTAATGGGGCACCTTGCTCTGGGCGTTCGTAGAAATTTCCTTCTGGACGTAAATTGTCTTCTTGACGAATTGGTTTCCTTCTTTCTCCTTGAGTAACATCCTCTTTTGGACGCTGATAAAAGTCACCTACGAAGTAACAAAATTATAATAATCAATTAATTTTTTTCTAACTTGTTTGATTTAATTTCAGGAATTTTTTTGAAATAATCAGGGTACCTTCCGGACGAAGGTTGTCCACAGGCTTCTTGATATCTGCACGATCACCCTTTAATGGGGCACCTTGCTCTGGGCGTTCGTAGAAATTTCCTTCTGGACGTAAGTTGTCTTCTTGACGAATTGGTTTCCTTCTTTCTCCTTGAGTAACATCCTCTTTTGGACGCTGATAAAAGTCACCTACGAAGTAACAAAATTATAATAATCAATTAATTTTTTTCTAACTTGTTTGATTTAATTTCAGGATTTTTTTTGAAATAATCAGGGTACCTTCCGGACGAAGGTTGTCCACAGGCTTCTTGATATCTGCACGATCACCCTTTAATGGCGCACCTTGCTCTGGGCGTTCGTAGAAATTTCCTTCTGGACGTAAGTTGTCTTCTTGACGAATTGGTTTCCTTCTTTCTCCTTGAGTAACATCCTCTTTTGGACGCTGATAAAAGTCACCTACGAAGTAACAAAATTATAATAATCAATTAATTTTTTTCTAACTTGTTTGATTTAATTTCAGGATTTTTTTTGAAATAATCAGGGTACCTTCCGGACGAAGGTTGTCCACAGGCTTCTTGATATCTGCACGATCACCCTTTAATGGCGCACCTTGCTCTGGGCGTTCGTAGAAATTTCCTTCAGGCCGAAGGTTATCAGCTTGCCGAATTGGCTGTCTTTTTTCCCCAGGGGAGAGGTCCTCCTTTGGACGCTGATAAAAGTCCCCTACGAAGTAACAAAATTATAATCATAAATTATTTTTTTCTAACTTGTTTGATTTAATTTCAGGAATTTTTTTGAAATAATCAGGGTACCTTCCGGACGAAGGTTGTCCACAGGCTTCTTGATATCTGCACGATCACCCTTTAATGGGGCACCTTGCTCTGGGCGTTCGTAGAAATTTCCTTCTGGACGTAAGTTGTCTTCTTGACGAATTGGTTTCCTTCTTTCTCCTTGAGTAACATCCTCTTTTGGACGCTGATAAAAGTCACCTACGAAGTAACAAAATTAAAATCATCAATTCATTTTTTTCTAACTTGTTTGATTTAATTTCAGGAATTTTTTTGAAATAATCAGGGTACCTTCCGGACGAAGGTTGTCCACAGGCTTCTTGATATCTGCACGATCGCCCTTCAATGGGGCACCTTGCTCTGGACGTTCGTAGAACTGTCCTTCAGGCCGAAGGTTATCAGCTTGCCGAATGGGCTGCCTTTTTTCCCCAGGGGAGAGGTCCTCCTTTGGACGCTGATAAAAGTCCCCTACGAAGTAACAAAATTATAATCATAAATTATTTTTGTTGTAACTTGTTTGATTTAATTTCAGGAAAATTTTTGATATAATCAGGGTACCTTCCGGACGAAGGTTGTCCACAGGCTTTTTGATATCTGCACGATCGCCCTTCAATGGGGCACCTTGCTCTGGGCGTTCGTAGAACTGTCCTTCCGGGCGTAAATTATCCCCTTGACGAATTGGTTTCCTTCTTTCGCCTTGAGGAATGCCTTCCTTTGGTTTCTGATAAAAATCACCTATAGTATCATTTAGAAATAGTCCCAAATATTTTAGTCAAATCCACAATCAAACATTTAGTTGGAAATGCACAGAGTTTCAGCGGAGGTGAATTGTGGCGGAAATTTATTTTTAATGCATTTTTTTCATGAATGAAATCTCGGGATTTTTTAATGGAGCTTCTAGAGTAGGTAAGATAACGCTATGAAAAAAAATATTTCGTAATTTTTAATCCATAAATTTATGTGAAATGATTTAAAAACTATAAAAAACACGTAGTTTTTTAACATTTTTTCGATTTCACAAAAAACCCGGGCCGATTAATTTTTGCCACATTATCTGTAGCAAATTAAAACTCTTCCTCGTTCGAATGACACCTCGCTCAAAAAGTTATCGGCCCGGGTTTACGAGTAATTAACTATTTCATGTGGCCAATGAAAAAAATGCATTAAAAATGAATTTCCACCACAATTCACCTCCGCTGAAACTCTGTGAAATAGTTAAATTTGTAATCCTATTGGGTTACCTTCGGGGAAAAGGTTATCACCATGACGCACGGGTCGAGCTCTTTCTCCCATTACTGCATCCTCTTTTGGACGCTGATAAAAATCACCTACAAATACATGAAGAAATTAAAATAAATTTAAAACGTTTAATGCGAATGGCTACTGGTACAGTGACTTGCCTTCTGATTTTAGGTTATCGCTTTGTCGAATTGGCTGCCTTTTTTCTCCTGGGGAGAGATTCTCTTTTGGACGCTGATAAAAATCACCTACAAATGCAACAAAAACCAATGTTGAAGTAATTGGAATTACTTTCACGCGAAGCAACGCTTGCAATGCATTGGTAGAATGTTATTTACCTTCAAATACTATGTTATCTTTATGAACAACTCGGTCAGCACGCTCCCCTTTTATCCAACCTGACTGACGTGGTTTATCATAAAAATCCCCTGAAGCATAACAACACAATACGTCAGGTTAACACATTCTACCAAACGACCACAGCAGATAAGGAAATTATGCAAGGCAATATCAATGAGGAGTGATAACGGGAGTAATAGGAATCGAAAAAACTTTATGCGCTGTATTGAAAGATCTCGGAAATACATGTATATAATAATTTCTTTGTTACGAAAAAAACATCAAATAAATTCTGTTAAAATTTCAACAATGCAGCTTGTACTGACCTTAACTTTCGATTTATAATTTTACTGACCATACCATTCGATTTGTAATTCTATTGACATGTATACTATGTAGACATCAACTAAATTAGACGACTTGACAAAGTGTTCGAAATACTCGTTCAATTCCAAAACTAGTACTACTAGTTGGTCAAATAACCTGTCGATACTGAGCAAGGCTCGCCTTTTGGGTGGTTTTTTTTTAAAATTGTTAAAAACTCCAAAATCCCGGGTGATGGACTTTTTCGGCCCGAAAATGGTTTTTTTCCTTTTTTAAGATGATGGTTATTATATATATTGGGAATTGGTGACCTGTTCTCAACAAGTTAATTGACAATAATAGCTTTTATTGATATTACTCATTGATGGACGAGAGAAATGATATATCTTACGACGAACCAATCGTGTAACTTCACTTGTTCATTTGTTCATGCATGAAATTTACACATGTTTTTATAAAAACCCCAATTATGGTTTTGAAAATTCTGATACCCAAACCCCAAAAAACCCGGGCTAAAAAACTCAGAGTTCCTTGATACTGAGTTTCATTTAAATCTTGTATGCGATCTCACAAGAGTCTCGCTGTCCTATAAACCCAATTTGGGTTTATAGGAAATTATGAGCTAATAAACTCGACAATTCAGGATGTAATAATGGACCTTTATGCTCATCTCATCTGAAATTGTATGTCTTGTGTCACGCTGAGGTTAACAAAAACTTTCGAAAATATTATCACTGATCCATTCTCAGCAGTAGCTTCATTTTGATAGATTACAACACATACCTTGCTATTTAAACATATATTTGACCTTGAACTTTGACCTGGTTTCTAATAACCGATTATGCCCATCTCAGAACTTAAAGTCAGCTTTGACCTTAGGTATCGATTGCTGCAATCAGAATTCAAAAATGTTAACCCACTCAAAAGTTATCCTGCCCCCGGACAGACGGATGACACACCGAGTGATCTTAATATGACCCTAAAGGTCCATAATAAAAATGAACAATTGTGAGCTCATTTTGCTCTTAAAGTGTTTAAACGATTTGGATTCTTCTTTTAATTTCTTATAATCCTAATTTACTAGATGTGTGAAGAAATTTAAATTAAAAATTTTAATAGTAATTTTTGTTTTAAATTGGTGGTCATGTACATTTCAAATGTGTACGATCCATGGCATTCATGAAAAAATATTTTCAGACCTTGAAATTTGAAATCTCCCATTAAAAATCCTTCGAATGCCTCGTTGAAGTATCATGTAAATAGGCGACATAATACGTATCTAATATTTTTACGAGATCTTTCAATTACAGTACGTGAAATTTTTATTTTAAAATGGTCATGTTTTTTCGATTCCTATTGCTTCCGTTACCACTCTGATACGATTAAAGCAAATTTATGAGCTTGACGGAGCTGCTAGTGATAACCTACAAATTATCTCGTTCTACGTTAATAGATTTAGGATTTTTAACAAAGTTTATTACCAGTCAGTTTCAGATTATCATCATGTTTCACTGGAGTTGATCGTTCACCCTTCGGAGCTGGTTCCCTTTCTTTGCCATAAAACTCGCCTTCTGGACGTAAATTAGATTCATGTTTCTTAATCTCTTGTCTGGACATTGGAAATTCCTTGAATTGTGTTTTAGATGTAGTCTCCATGTACATATCCCCCTCTTGCTTGGTCCAAGTGTTTTGACGCTGAAGTTTTGGCCTGTCAGGCCTTTCAAAGCTTTTCTTCTCGTCATAATCCATTCTGTTTGAGCTTCGATAATCTGTCGTTCCCTCAACTCGCAAATTATCAACTTGACGAACAGGTGCCACCCGAGGGTATACAACATACGTGGTGTCACGTCCAACTCCTCCATCACCTTCATGTTTCTCAAGGTATGTTGTTGAAGTGTAGTTTTCATCAGCTACGGCTATAGATTTTACATCATTTCTATCTCTGCTTTCAAATGTTGTTCGCACATCATAAACGTCTTCAACCATAGCCTGTCCTGTTTTCCGAGTATCATCCGTTTTTCTTGTCAGCATCTTGGTTTGCTCATCACGTTGACGAGCAGTTAACTCTTCAAATTTGAAAGTTTGACGATCTGAGCTCCTAGTAGTGCTTTCAATTTTCTCAGCAACTTCAATTCCAGATGAAGTGTCAATACCTGCAGACTTTATTTCTGTAATGGACTTTTCAACATCTTCTGTTGTTTCGACGCCATGTTCACTGATTCTCACTATGCCTCGTGAAATTTCTCTCTCATGGATACCTTTGACCACTGCCTTTTTCAGTGATTTTTCAACGTTAACTCCATAAACTTCAGTTGCTGAAGTCAAGTTCTCCAACTGAGCCTGAGCCTTGACTTGATCTTCAGTCTGCTCCATTGAAGATTTTGAATGAGTAACAACAGTGAGACCCTGAACATCTCCATAATCATGGGTGGTACCTCCAGTCATTGTTTCAAGTTGAGATCCACGAAACTGATTTCTTCGTCGTTCATCACGAACAACAGAAACCACCGAGCTTTCATCAACGGTTGAAGAATCCATTTTGGAGGTTGTGAGACTTGAACTCTCCTCTCTAGATGTAGATGATACTTTTTTGGTATCCGATTTCAAATCCTTCTGCACTGTCTTTGTTTCCCGAACTGGTGCAGGTCCTCCTGATAGGGTAGTAAGTTTACCTCCTCTAATAATTGTTTTTGTTTCACCAGGCTTCAGTCCATGACCAGCAGGCTTTTCATCGACCGTCTTGGAAGTGGTGGTGTTGTATGTATTTTCTGTATTTTTTGTCGTTGAAGACATTGAAGAACTGTCACGTACATCCTTCTTATTCCTAAATTCTTGGGTTGTAGAAGTGACTACAGTTCCTTCATCCAAATGGCTTACATGTTCTCGCCGTGGAGAACCTTTGAGGACATTGGTAGTTGTTTCAGATGTAACGACAGGGGGGCCATCACCCTCAATAACGTAGGTTGTCGTTGTGTAAGTAGTAACCGTGTCACCATCCTGTGTCACTTGTCGACTATCTGAAGACCTACCGCTTACACTTTTATGGCTTTCTGTAACATACTCTTTAGTTTCACGCGAATCAGAGGTACTTTTCATGGATGTGTCATCACGAGTTTTCAATGATTTTGTAGTAGTAGTAGTGTCATATTCATCTACATATGTGATTTCTCCTGGAACTGTAATTGTCTCGAGCTTCCCTCCCTTTAATACTCTTTTAATTGTAGGTTCTCCTTGAATGGCACGTTTTCCTGGAGGGACAGTCATTTGATCATCGCCCAAGTGGATATTGCTTTTCAGGTGACGTGATGAGTCCTGCTGGGTACCTGTTCGTTCCACTATGTGTGAACGTGTGTCCGAAGTCATCTCTTCTGAAGTGACATTTTCCCCAGAAACAAGAGTTCTCATCATTTTTTGGTACTGTGGTGATCCTTCTGGAATGATTTCTCCTTGAATTGTAGTAGTTTCCCATTTTCCACTCCTTAGTATACGCTTTGTAGTTGGTGGTCCTCTCAAAATGCGATTTCCAGTTTTCTTATCGACTTCATATGCAGTGGTAACGTCATTTGAAGAGGTAGTAGTCACAAACGTGGATTTCATTGCGGAGGAATCCTGTTGTGTTTTTTGCCCCACTTGTGACTGCAGGTTATCCGAAGTTTCATGTGATGTGACTACAGTTTTATCGGATACAAGGGTTCTCATTATATTTTGGTACTCCAATGAGCCCTCTGGAATGATTTCACCTGGAATTGTAGTAGTTTCCCATTTTCCACTTCTGAGAATGCGTTTTGTTGTTGGTGGCGCTCTTAAAATGCGATTTCCCGTTTTCTTATTGACTTCATATCCCCCAACAATTTCACTTGAAGAGCCAGTATTCACAGAGGTGGACTTTGTAGTTGAAGAATCTTGCTGGGTACCTGTTTGTCCCACAATGTTAGTGTGAGTATCATAAGTGATGCGGTCTGTGGTAGCAGCGTCACTAGACATGAGCGTTCTCATCATATTTTGATACTGTGTGGATCCTTCTGGAATGATTTCTCCTGGAATGGTAGAGGTTTCCCAATTTCCACCCCTGAGTACACGCTTTGTTGTTGGTGGACCTCTCAAAATACGATTTCCAGTTTTTCCGTCGATTTCATATCCTCCAACAATTTCACTTGAAGAGCTAGTATTCACAGAGGTGGACTTTGTAGTTGAAGAATCTTGCTGGGTACCTGTTTGTCCCACAATGTTAGTGTGAGTATCATAAGTAGTGCGGTCTGTGGTAGCAGCATCACCAGACATGAGTGTTCTCATCATATTTTGATACTGTGTGGATCCTTCTGGAATGATTTCTCCTGGAATGGTAGAGGTTTCCCAATTTCCACCCCTGAGTACACGCTTTGTTGTTGGTGGACCTCTCAAAATACGATTTCCAGTTTTTCCGTCGATTTCATATCCTCCAACAATTTCACTTGAAGAGCCAGTATTCACAGAGGTGGACTTTGTAGTTGAAGAATCTTGCTGGGTACCTGTTTGTCCCACAATGTTAGTGTGAGTATCATAAGTAGTGCGGTCTGTGGTAGCAGCATCACCAGACATGAGTGTTCTCATCATATTTTGATACTGTGTGGATCCTTCTGGAATGATTTCTCCTGGAATGGTAGAGGTTTCCCAATTTCCACCCCTGAGTACACGCTTTGTTGTTGGTGGTCCTCTCAAAATACGATTTCCAGTTCTTCCGTCGATTTCATATCCTCCAATAATTTCACTTGAAGAGCTAGTATTCACGGAAGTAGATTTCATTGTGGAACTTTTTTGGGTTCCTGTTTGCTCCATTGACTGAGTTTCCAAAGTAGTTGTGCCTGATGGGACGGTTTCACCAGAGACAAGCGTTCTCATCATATTTTGGTACTGCAGTGAACCCTCTGGAATGATTTCACCTTGAACGATAGTAGTTTCCCATTTACCACCCTTAAGAACGCGTTTTGTTGTTGGTGGTCCTCTCAGTATACGATTTCCAGTTCTTCCATCGATTTCATACCCTCCAACAATTTCATTTGAAGAGCTAGTTGTAGCAGAAGTTTTCTTGGTGGAGCCCTGTTGGGAGCCTCTTTGTTCCATTATGTTCGACTGAGTTTCCAAAGTAGTTGCGCCTGATGTGATGGTTTCATCAGAAACAAGCGTTCTCATCATATTTTGATACTGTGTGGATCCTTCTGGAATGATTTCTCCTGGAATGATAGTGGTTTCCCATTTTCCACTTCTGAGTATGCGCTTTGTTGTTGGTGGCCCTCTAAGGATACGCTTTCCAGTTTGATTGTCTATTTCATAGACTGCAGCGACTACATTTGAAGAGCTAGAGGTTGCAGGACCAGTTGTCTTAGTGGAGGTGCTTGTGACGTTACTAGAAGATTGGTTCCTTGAAACTTCATTAAGATTTGATGCCTGCGTCTCTGATACGGCTGAATATTCCGTACTCATAACTTGAGATGTCGCAGTGTTAGACTCTGATAAGTTTTTCTGAAAGTCTTGAATACTTTCTGAAGTTGACATTATTTTAACGCCATCTGGATACAAATATTCATCTGGTATGGAGCCAGAGGGACTGTCTGCTGGTACTTCAATGGTCTCCCATTTACCACCCCTTAGAACCTTCTTGGTTATTGTTGCACCCCTGATGATTCTCTTACTAGAACTAGAGGACGCTTCAGATTGCTCTGTTTTACTGATAGAGCTCGACTGCATGACTTGAGATGTTTTTGATGAACTCTCCTTTACATCCGATGTCGCCGTCTGCCCCGTCATCCTCTGAAGTTCTGTTAGACTTTCGGAGGTTGAGCTAATGTCAACTCCCTCGGGATACAAGAATTCATCTGGAACATTCTCCAGCTTTCCACCTCGTAACCGCTTCTTGGGGCCACCTCTACCACCCGTTAGTTGTTGGCTTGAGGTTGAATCAACGGTACTCATTGCTTGCTGAGATTGTTGCATTTGTGATGATTGCTCTTGGCTGCTAATTAACTGTTGCTCATGTGAAGATGAACTGACAGCAGTATTCTGTGACATTGACTGCTGAGACGAGGTGTGCATGGAAGTCGAGCTGCTCGATACTGCTTGCCCGTACGAGTCACTACTTGTGTCCATCATTTCAACGTCCCCAGACAAAAGCATGGTTGAATTGTCATCCAGTTTCATTCTGGAATACCAATAAATATTTCAAATTTAGTACGATAGGATGGCGACAATGACAGTTAGCAGTGTCAACTAACTCCCTTACCGTTTACGTGCTTCTGCTTCTTTCTTCTGGAACTCATCTTGATAAGACGAGGTCAAATCCATGGTTTCTCCTTGGTCTGTTGAAAAACTTGTAGTCTGTCCACGCTTCATATGTTGGACCTTTTCCACCTGGAATGACACATTGCAAAATAAAATCAACCTAGAAACACAGGAGTGTAACGAACTAGCAATTTAGGGGTTATAAAAGTAAGCTGATGACATCTGAGTGCCTTTGGAGATAAGCGTGCATGGTACAGTTGATTTTCTCTCGTGATTAGCTTTCGATTGATATGATACACGGTATGCCTTACGCTTGAAAAAATTAAGGGGGAAAGACCTTTCCCCCAGGGGTAACTCCGATTTGGCCCATAATCGAACTTGATTCCTCATTTTTCCTAAGCTATTGATTGGCGAAAACAGAATTTAAAAAAGTCAAAGCGTTCTCGAGTTATTGTGCCTCCAAGCAAACCCACGGACAAAATGGACAAAGCTATAAACTAGCATGCTAGTTTATAGCTTTGTCCATTTTGTCCGTCGGTCCGATCGGGGGCACAATAACTCGAGAACGCTTTGACTTTTTTAAATTCTGTTTTCGCCAATCAATAGCTTAGGAAAAATGAGGAATCAAGTTCGATTATGGGCCAAATTGGAGTTACCCCTGGGGGAAAGGTCTTTCCCCCTTCATTTTTTCAAGCGTAAGGCATACCGTGTATCATATCAATCGAAAGCTAATCACGAGAGAAAATCAACTGTACCATGCACGCTTATCTCCGATGTCACCTTCAGTGTCAAATCTGATGATAACCTTTCCTTTTTCAAGCATCAGGTATACTGTATGCATTTCAAATGGGGCATCTCTTTTTATGCAATTTCAAATACGCTATCTCAGCACAATATTAGAGAAGATCAACAACCATGACATGCGCGCTTATATTGGATGGTATCTTAAGGGTCAAATGTCATCAGTTTTCTTCTACAACCCCTAAATTGCTAGTTCGTTACACTCCTGTGTTACCAGGTTTATTGTCATTTGTACTTTTTTCTAATGAAAATGATTACCTGACTGTGAGCTTTAAATTGGTCCCTACTTTCGGTGGATACGCACTGGACATCATCAGTTTGAAACTGTTGTCGAACATGGTCCACTTTGAAGCTGTTATGTATGCATTTGTGGTTCCTGTAATTTTAACAAAAAAAATATTAATTACTTACAACTGAAAAGTCAGATATTTCAGGTACATTTTAGTTAGCTATAGTAAGCACATATTTCATTCCGCTGCCTTTACACATTCATCATATCCAGCCATAAATTAAAGCAGGGCAAATCATACTCTCCGTGAATACACCATAATATCTTTACATCGCCATATCGTCAATCGTATTCATCAGACCATCATTGGCATTGAATGGAAATCACAGTTAAAGTAAGGCTGTTAAATTTAACCTAAAAGTTGCGACCGACCAATGCGATATTATTGCTACTTGTAAAAATTGTAAAATATTCACTTGTTCTTCAGTTATTACTGGCAGTGACGTGATTCCCATTTCACTTTAAGCACCATCAGAGATTGGTAACTGGAAGGTTTTAGTTACAAGTTAAGTTACAGTTACATTTTGTTACAAGCTCAGTTACAAGTTACAGTTACAGTTACATTTAGTTACAAGTTGCAGTTACAAGTTACAGTTACAGTTACATTTAGTTACAAGCTCAGTTACAAGTTACAAGTTAAGTTACATTCAGTTACAAGTTACAGTTACAAGTTATGTAACTTAACTGTAACTTAACTTGTAACTGCAACTTTTCAATAAAGTTACCCATCTCTGACTGCCAGATACGCCCTGAAAGAGTATGGATACATGCTACTGGACCCAGCTACAATTGCAGCCTTCCAAACTAGCCAATTTAAAATTGAAATTATAAAGAATTCTGTCACATTTCTGTCTGTCATACATTTTGTAACAGCCTCAGTTACAAGTTTAAGTTACAGTTACATTTAGTTACAAGCTCAGTTACAAGTTACAGTTACAGTTACATTCAGTTACAAGCTCAGTTACAAGTTACAGTTACAAGTTACATTTGGATACTCGATCAGTTACAAGTTACAGTTACAGTTATGTAACTTAACTGTAACTTAACTTGTAACTGTAACTTTTCAAAAAAGTTACCAATCTCTGAGCACCATGCATTCTACATTTCTATATGCCATTCCTATATGATACGATACATAAAAATGCATACTCATTCGTCTTGTACTTTTGAGTTTGAGCTGTTGGTTTGCAGAAAAACAAGTGCATTCTTCTGATCGTATGTATGCGTTCGCCAATTTCATTCTCACAAAACCTTGGAGTTCGTTAGCAGATCTGCTAAATGAGAACAAATTGATGTAAGCAAGTACTAACGAAAGGAAATGACCAGCAGCAGCAACCAACAGTTAATAACGCGAAACTGTGCTTAGCCTGCTAAATGTCAAAACCTCTGACATCACCACAAAAGGCCATTAAATCATTATGCGCAAGTTATAAGGATGCGAGTATAAAGAATATAAAGACTTTCAAAAATGTGTATATGTTGGTCACAGTCATATTTGGATTATGCATAAGTATCGCAGTCAATCGGGTCAAAATCCTTATGGTTGTATTTTTACTCTCCAGAGTTTGTATTATGAAGGGGTATTCTTGGGCTGCACACTGTTTGCAAAGCCGTCAATTGTGCTCGAAATTATTTTGGTCGACCGATTTCATATGAAGGAAATTCCGGGTTTTTGAAACTTGAGCTTGTAGACCATGTCAAACTGCTCTAGAAAAAAAATACTGGAGAATTTTAAAGTGAAAATTGTTGTAGGTATTAATTAAAAACTATCGAAAATGCGTGTTTTTTATAAGTTTTTGAAATTTACTAATACTATCTGGTCCGATAAATTTTTCTCACCATATACATAAGAAAGCGCAAGTTTTCTTCTCTAGGATGGCGTTGGAACCAAAAATTTATCGGTCCAGATAAGACATGTAATTAATTAGTGAAGATGACAGTATCCCGATCATCGGCCAGCAGGGATGGCTAAATTACGACATTTAATATTCCAAGTTACAAAATAAATGTTTTTAGCCGTTTTAAGCAATGTTTTTTGTTGTGTATTTTATGATAGCTGACTTTTAACAATATAAGGTTTCGTTGTTTTCCGTAAAAAACAATGATTTTGTAATTTGGTATATTATATTTCGTAATTTACCCAACCCTGATTGCCGATGATCGGGATACTGTCATCTTCACTAATTAATTACATGTCTTATCTGGACCGATAAATTTTTGGTTCCAACGCCATCCTAGAGAAGAAAACTTGCGCTTTCTTATGTATATGGTGAGAAAAATTTAACGGACCAGATAGTATTAGTAAATTTCAAAAACTTATAAAAAACACGCATTTTCGATAGTTTTTAATTAATACCTACAACAATTTTCACTTTAAAATTCTCCAGTATTTTTTTTCTAGAGCAGTTTGACATGGTCTACAAGCTCAAGTTTCAAAAACCCGGAATTTCCTTCATATGAAATCGGTCGACCAAAATAATTTCGAGCACAATTGACGGCTTTGCAAACAGTGTGGGCTGAGATGGCAAATTTGTCAAATTTTTTCACAATTGCTGAGTTCTTTGAGATCCGAATATTGCAACTCATTTCATTGCTAATTATGTAATTTCCCCGTAGTTATATTCAACATGAATTGTATGCTCATTAGGCAAGCTCATCATTGTATCATCCTACTCATCTGCACTGAACTAGATCCGTTTCATAAGCCACACTATGAATATTCCTTGTCCATCCTTTAAAGGTCTGCTGGCGCTGACTTTCATTATTTGTTAGAATATAAGTTTTGTACTTGCATGCATTTTTCATGTCCACTACCTACTACAACAAGTTGCTAACAATGAAATGAAATGTTGAAATGTACATTATGTTGTGTTGATAAAAAATATTATGCTTTGATTGCATTTATTTTGCGGTGCCACGAACTACAACCATTTGCGGAATCCAGCAATCATCATTTTTGCATTCTCGTGAATGAAGTTTTGAGAGATAGTGGCAAATGCCAACACAACGCCAGGAAAGGACGGATCTACTGATTAGGACAACATACAACAATTTGGGATGGGTTATTGTCTTTAAAAGCCAAAGCCAGGCACGATGTTGATTATAATTCAATCTATCTATCTAGACACCCGAAAAAATGTTGGATTTTGCCTGAGGAGGATAATTCGTGGTTTTTAAGGACACTGATGGAGAAAGGCGTACATTTCACAATCATATGAAGCCTGAGCCACAAACCATGAACAAATAAAGAAATATATACTTAAAAAAATATGGATATGAATGCACAAACGAAACTTGTCGTAATTATGAACTTTCATTTGATTTGATGCACTGCGGAGTGCACTATGGTCAGGTTATGTTATTCCTTAACTTTTTACATACATAATTAGCAAACCTTCATTCCATTATCTAAAATGGTCAGCCCGTGAGTATACTACAGATTCGTTTTTGGTAAAAGGCTAAAGTTAGTTAGGATGCTCATCATGCTAATAACTGAACGAAAAGCTATTTTCTCCTAAACAGTTTGCACCTTGAGGCGTTCATAAGGTCTTCAACCTGCCATATTATATGCATTTTAAAAAACTTACCCATCTTCTTCTTTATGCCGCTCAACAACGCCAAGCAATCATAAAAGACTACGCCTGTAAACACCTTAAAAAGGAAATCTTAAAGTACATTTCTTGCACTTTAATCGCCATCAAGTTTGTTACTTAACGAATATACTAGGTGCATGTAAACTAACAATACAAACCACTTTCCATGTGGGTGTATAATAAAAAAAACGTTACAATTTTTATAGAGCCAAGTCAAGAGTTGGGGTTTGTTGGTGAATATGGCGTAATTTGATTTTGAGGGTAGACATAGACATACACATAAGGGATATCCGTACAAACAATTTCGTCACTACTTGGTTTTTTCAGATTGCAGAGTACATCTTGGAATGAGAGAGGAAGAGGAATTGAGTGCGAGTGATGTCATTTAAAATTTTAAAATGAATGTAGTTTGTATTATCTACAACATACCTATTATGCAGTATATACATTAGACAAATGTATCATATTATAACTTTGTCTTGTAAAATTGAAAATGTAATGAGTAAACTTTGGCTTTACACACATTACACACATTTATTTCAAGCTAATTGAAATTTTTACTCATTATTGACGTAAGACGAAATTATGAGGTAACAAACTGTATGACAAGCTAAGCATCCTCTCTTTTGTCATGCCATATGCATTTTCTTGTAAGCTGGTTTTTAGCGTTTTTGGTGATGTCATCAAAGTTAGAATGGAATGGAATGCATTTCATATATACCAATGTGTTCAGCAATAAGACAATCCTCTTCCAAGCCCCAGGTTTAAAATCAAACTGTTCTAACGATGCAGTGCAATATCTGGATTTGGACTAGTCATTAGCAATAAAAAATTTACTTTTTCTTCTAGATATTGAGGTATTAAAGTGGAGACAGATGGACAGATGATGTAATGAAGTAATAAGGGCAGAATCGCACTTTGGTTTGAATTTTCACACCGCACCCATCCGCAAATGCAATCCTCTCTCTTTCAAATATACTTATTGCATCACAATCAAAATAGAGCTGACATGCAGGGTGCAATGTTTGCTTTTTAATAGACGTTCAAGCGCAAAATGCAATTTCAAGTTAATCAACTCAATTTGTTGAGCACTACATGCTACTTACTCATGAATATAAATGAGATTCATTGGTATTTTATACAATTCAACAATAGCATTATCATGATGACTGGTACGTATTTCCCTTGTGCTGCTGAGTTAAAGTTTTCAAGTAGGAAAGTCATACCCAGTTCTTATAAATGGCATATTGTGCTTTACTGTAGGTTTTGGGGAGAAATGAGACGGCCATCACTCCAATGTGTCCATGTGGTTATTGTTTTGCCATTTTTAATAGAATTTGCCCCAAAAATTGACGTAATATCGGCTTTAATAATTTCTGACTACATTGAATAATAAATGATGACCTGTCTTATCTTTCCAAAGCGGCAATGTCCGTCAGTCATCAAGTTATTCTGAAAGTGTGGTAGGTAGGAGGACCAAACTTCAATAAAAATGCACTCACATTAAGTATGCGCTTTCGTGAACTTCATTGAATATTAAATGAAACGCAAACATGCAGTCCTAGTCCTACGAGTTCCAAATATTTTTTGCCGTATAGATTGAAATAACCATCATATCCTTTTAAGAGTTCTCATCATCAGTGTTGATGATTATGTTGATGAACAATAATGAATATGCATATGTCTTTGCCCCACAATGTTATAAAAAATGTATATTCATCGAAGGGTCGACTACCATTTCAAAACAGAGTCGTTGATCATTGGGCAGTACATAATGTTCATATCTAACACGTCATCGCTCTCATAGCATCCCACAACACAGCGGCAGTCCAACACCTCAATCACGCCTAATTGAATCCAAGTTTCTAAGCTGACTTGACTAATATTGACTTCTTATATTAGGCAATGGGCAGCAACAACACACCACACGAGAGCAAACTTTGCTCTCCTCTTGTGTAGGTGTTTGCCATGAAATGGAAGGACAAGTTTTGTGGAGTAAATATTTCCAAAAATGGAGTGCCGGTGTGCTGACAATGAGATTCATTTGTTTTGTACAAAGTTAACGATCGTCTTTACCACGCATGTATGTACGTTACAAACCAAGATAATATGCCAAGTAATGCCACATGCGCAAAAGGAATATCTCATGACACAAACACTCACGATACGATACTTTCCTTACATTACATTGCACCATGTATGTACCGGCTTAAAAATGCAAGTAAATGAAATAATTAAAAGCTAAACCTGCCTTGACATGTATGGTAGTTATATGATCCATTAATACCCACTTTTAACTTTTGAAAAATGGTTTTCAACCACTTTGCTGTCATCTTATTTTAGCTTCATTGTCGACCACACTTGTTCACAAATACATTTTATAGTGAAATATCGTTTACACCAGTCGTAAGAATTAGACAAGACATTTTCAAGTGACATATTCAAGGCCTTAAAATCCTGAAAGTAGGACGTAAAAATAAAATGTTGCAGACGGACTGTATCTCATTGTGAATATTATGCTTTAGTCGTAATGTACATATAGTAACTACACCCACCTACCATACCACATCTAATTTTTCCAGGAGATTCTACTGTCTACATCGTTATGCCATAATTATAACCAAATAAAAATTTGAAGGATAAATGAGTCATGTATGGACTTCATTTTAAAACGTATGACTTCGACACTTGTAGTAAGCAAGTTGTACGATTGTATGATATGATATCATATAACTGTTCCGTTTAATACAATTTGTATGACAGTTTCCAGAAACTCTTTTGTTGAATTTTTCTAGAAAGTACCCATGCTTGCCATGCCGCTATCAGGGAATAAAATTGTAACAGCTGAAGAGAAAATAGAAGCCAAGTGCCAACTGCCATAATTTAGCAAAAAACGCTGAAAATGCCTTTTAGTTTATCTAAAGACTTTGCCATCTTTTACGTTATATTTAGGAAAGTTCATCGAAAAATGTCACCGCTTACTCAATACGAGGTTTACCCTCTTCCAGAACAAAGCGTTGCGTTACTGCTGTCATGCCCTGGATACTATTCGTGTCCTCTGCACACTATTAAACCTTGTGTCTCCATATCGTGTGGGAAGGTTGGAGAGAGCATAAAATGGAATTTAACATACCTTATATCCCTACGCCTAGTAGATTATAATATGCATATAATGCCCCTAAAATCTATTCTTTTATGGAAGCTTTATGACTATGAGTGCACGATGAGTTCTTGTGTACAAGTAGGTTGCTGGCACCTATTGCTAAAAACAGCATGTGCCAGAAAAGAATGCATCCTCCAGGGCTTTTCTTTGCAGACGTTATTTCAGCAGTAGGATGCTATCTTTTTTCCATGTGTCTTTCCAAAAAAGATTCTCTCGCAGCCACTTCCTGCTGCCACCACAGCCTGCACTGCGCCACTCGGTTGCAGTGTTCAAGTGCTTTCTGAATAAATTACGAGTTCTCTAATTCTACGGCTGAGTAGGTAATACAAACGAAACTGAAAAGTAATGCCCCCTTTGTTTAAAAACAGAAGAAAAGGGTCCGAGATCTGGATGAATGGTATATTATGGTGTTTCGCTGTAGTTAAATAAAGCTTTGCAAAGTTGACAATTTAAAAATAATTGGCAAGAGAAACCAGAAAAGCCAGTGCAGTGATTTATGTAACCGTTCTACTTCCGATTTTTTGTCCTTATTTCCTACCCCCTTTTATTCTCCTCATGTTTAAGCGTAAGTCTTTAAGGTTGATTCCATGTGAAAGTCCCAAGCCAGATTTACTGACCAACTGGAATTTTGTACTACACTTTAATGTGTAGGTATAATGTCATCATATCTTCGTTAAATGTAAAAAGCAAAAATGCGTGGTCATATTCCTCTAAGCGATCGTTCAAAGAAAGGATAAAATAGCTAAAGTACTATTATAAAACCCATGTAGCATATTAGTTCTTCAGTTTAAAGCAGTTAGCTTAGCACAATGGATAACTCTTTTGACCATTCACATTCAATAGCTCTCTTGCTTCATGTAGACAACGTTTCACAATGAGTGTCAAACAAAAATTTACTCAAATGTCATGAGGGTAAAGAGCACACATTAAAATCCTTGGAATTCGAGTGTACAATGCGAAAGCTGTTGTATTCTGTCCCAGAATTTCTGTCACACCATACATAGTACACACTACGTTGCGTTGCACATTCTTATGTGCTCGCTGTCTAGATCGAGCTCTTTTGCTTTCGGATCGTTAGCGATGCCAACAGCCAACATTCGGCTAAATAACTCAAAGTACAACCACAAACTTGCCAACCCAAGCAGTTAGTTGACGCAAAGTTATTATTAGGCAGGTAAATATTAATACGACATGGTCGTATTTTAAGGTGTAGAGTAGAGGTACATATATGAGACAATGGTGCTTTATTTTTTGGCTCCCAGTAACTTTTAAAATATTGCAATTTCCTGGCTGGTATTTTTTCGCCACTGATCATTATTAAGTATTATGGCATCCTCTAACATTCTCTCACAGTTCGTTCCGTCAAACTTTTCAATTTACTAACAGTACGACGAACGCTTCACCATGCAAAATTTGATATATGATTTGAGACATGAAATATTCACTAAAGCTCGTATGTATGTACGTATGTATGTATACTACACATTGGTAAGAAGAATTTTACTGTGATTTGCGATTACTACCTTTCAAAGCTTTCCATTATGCCTTAATACAAGTTTCAAGGACATCACGATATAGCCCCGCAAGCCATCTCAATAACAAAAAGGTAAAATATATGTACATGGAAAAAAATAACTTTGTAGGCTGCCCCTTATATGTACCAGAAGGATATAAACGTCTCACAAGTTTAGAACATTATGCGATAATAATAATAATATGTTGAACTATACGTTTCACTTGATTCTATCTCAATCCAGCATGACCGTACCATATAAATTGTGATTGCCCAAACATTTTTGTTAAAATAAGTACAAAGGAAAATTCCACAAAAACTCTATTGTTAACTCATAATTGCCATATGTGCAGTTGTTCCTTCTCTATGTTGGGAAATTGTTCAAAGCAGTCAAGAAGATTCCAAATGGATAAAACTGAATTAGCATTTGTATAATACCTATCAACCTCTCAGCATACAATATATAATATATGAATTCGTTGCATTTGCAGGAGGAGCACGAATGACAACAGGAGTAATGCAATTATGCCAAAATTATTAGTAGCAGGAGTTCTCAAGGTTAGAATTTGATGGTAGGCCGATGTAATGACGATGCGATGCCTATAAAAAAGGAGACGGAAAGTTGACTGAATGCGTGTTGCGCTACCGGCAAAAAATGTTTTACTGACATTATTATGATGAAATAATTATGTGACACACAAAATAACAACAGAACAGGCAGTGGGCAGACAGGTACAGGGGCAGGTGGTACAAATACTTTGACGTGATATCAATCATAATGTTGTACAATTATAAATTAAGTCAAAATGCTACCAATAACGTTTCCAGACCAATATCCAGGTTCCTCGTCACACCACATGAGTTTTATCTTTGCAATTATATACGTAGCTCATTTTGTTTTTATAGAATGGCAAGTTTACTTTTGTAAATGAAATGAAAATTTTTAATATGTGCGTTAAATAAGGTAAAAGACTAATAAGTAAATATGTGTTGCTGAATAAAGTAGGATGACTCTATGATCTGATAAATAATCTGTTTCACTGATTCTCCTCCTGCTCGTACATATTTGGCAAAGAAGTTGCTTAAGATATTAGCTCACGTATATCTAGTGCCTACCTTTATTTCAGATGAAAATGTTGATTAGCTGTTGATGCATCGTAAAAATTGTAGATTTGCCAACCAACTGCCATGTATTGGGATAGGTGCCACAAATGTGCATTGTTCCTCATTATTACCCTCATTTTCAACTAATATCTCAGTTACTGGGTTAGTTATTGTTGGGGCAATGCGTGCATGATGTGATACTCCATACAAAAGCCTATTAATCATAAACGGATGTGCCAAGAATTAAGCGTCATGCATATGATGTTTTGTGCCTGCCATGACATATAACATAACCAGAAATATTTTTTGTTCTGAAGAAGCTTTATAAGCCACCCCATGTAACATGTATAATGCTAACGCATATGATGTTGTAGGTGGACAGATAATACATTAATGACGATGGGAGTGTAAATTAGAATGGTTGAAGCATTATTCTGGGACAAAAACCACGCATAATAAAAGTTTTTTTTTGCTAGTCCTTGCATTATGTCCTCTTATAGGAAGCACTAATTAAAAATTATGATTTTTTGCCTCAGGTCACAGGTGTACACTAAGCATTTTATGTTGCACGTAGCGTCATGAATGTTGCATCGTGAAATGAAGAAAGCCAACTTTGTTTAAAAGATGATAATAATACATACATATCATAAAATTTAACGCAAGCAATGTACATACATATAAACGTATTGTACTTACCCACAGGTGCAAATCTCGCAAATGCATTTTGATGATTTATCATCCACTGGTGTGTTTTCTTTCCTTTCTGATAATCCAACTTTAGTTGACTTTGTGGGGCTGGATCCAGCAGAGGTTGTGGGAGAATCCTTCTTCCCTTTCGCTTTTTCCTTTTTTGGATTTGCATTACTATCTCTTCGAGTCGCCGTCGTCGAAGACGATGTTGTCTCTTTGATGACCATTTTGGTATGTGAATGTGTAGATGTTGCGTATTATCTTTCAATATATATTGCTTTCTGTTGAGCCAAGGCAATTATTATAACTTCAACTAAAAGATTGTGATATGATGACCAAGTTGAGATAAGAATGATGACGAATCACACATGTACAATGTTGAGAATTTCTATTCAATATTTTTATGTTTATACACATGTACTTATTGTTAGGTCTTTTGCTTGTATTCTATATTGCTTCAAGCTACAAGGCATTGGGTAATAGTTGTAATGCACATAAGTTTTTGTATTGAAAGGTTGTATATGTGAATGATGGTGTAATTGAGAATAATAATTCGTGCTTAATACTGTACAAGTACAAAAAAATTTGGAATGAAAGACTGCGATATGCTATTACAGGTAATGTAATTGTATCGTATGCACTTTCAAAGATTATTGCACGTCTCCCTCGTTCAACTTTTCAACGAGGATATTAATGTGCATGGCCGTTCACTTTGCTGAAGCCAAAGCACTATATTTTTTGGCTTGTGGTTG
This sequence comes from Orchesella flavescens, assembly GCA_964034955.1. Lineage (NCBI taxonomy): Eukaryota > Metazoa > Arthropoda > Collembola > Entomobryomorpha > Orchesellidae > Orchesella > Orchesella flavescens. The sequence goes on along the minus strand of OZ035957.1, from coordinate 20,636,496 downwards.
TTCTCGTTCTCTAAACTTTTATCTATAATTGGAGGTCCTATTGAACTCTAACTAGTTTTAGAATCACATCATATCATTGTCAACAATAGCAAGCACAAACACTTACAATAAGAATAGTATGAGCATGAGAGCACCATTAAAAGTTGAGTTTTTTTTTTCAATTTGAATGTAAAGAAATTTTCACCACGAAGTTTACATAAAATATCACACTTTTTAAAAGGTATATAATATATAACGCACACAGCGTGTGTCACTATTATATTTCGTAATTCAACTCCGACTTCGTGACTCTGTTCAATAGGAATGATGATAGGGAATGATAATGGCTGCTTTTTCAGAATTTTTGCTGAAGTAAGCGTCGATTCCTTAATAGTTCATGGAATGTGGAGAAGGTGTAAATACGATAAATCTGTTGTGTTGTGACAAAGCTCGCTTGCGATCCAAACAGACCACTGTCGCAGAACCCACTGCTACAATTATAAATTGCATGCAACTAACAAGTCTAGACACACCTGGGCTTTATTGCCTTTTTCTTCTCTTGCAGTTTCACCACCAGGTCCAGTTGTGCATACGTCCAACGTGTGTCTTACAATTTGAGCAGTGCAAGGCTTATTTGGTGGGCTCACGATATTACCACTGTATTTTGATTCACCTGCAATTATAAAGAGAAGGATTTTCTTTCATAACGTGTTCTTATAGTCAATCCCTATAATTAGAACCGTTTTCAAGTTCATGTGAGCATTTTTTCCCCTAATTCAGTTTGATTTTATGCACTCCACTCCACTTGCTCACATAGTTTCTTACAATAATAGTACAACTAACACATATTACTAAGGTCTGCAAACTGCAACCCAATTCAGATTACCTGGTTGCAGCTTGCGTGGAATCAGTTAGAGAGAGAACTTCATGCGGCACAAAGTTCTTTGTGGAGAATGACTCCAAGAACTCAAAGAGAGAACTAGTGCTGACTTAACTCAACAGTATAAAATATAAGAGTGTTACATAGCTCCTAAGGGAATACGTCAATACTTGTGTAAACTGCTGAGAGAGTGAGTAGACAGAGAGGATAAATGCATACATATGTGTACATGCAACGAGTAGTTAAGTAAGTTTGCGCATTTTATAAAAAGGCAACAATTCATACATGCCTGTTAGCATACGCTGTTGAAATGCAAGTAAACATTGATGTGTTCTTTATAGCCTCACGCAGACATGAGGCTGGCATATTGGCATATAACAAAGTAACTACCAAACCTATATAAAACAAAAACTATGCTCACGCTTGTAAAATACGGAGCGTTGAAACTGTGTATATATAGACAAAAAAAGCAATAGAGTAGGCAAAAGGGCTACTGCACTACTACTGGCTACTCCTGCCAATTCACTTTTCTACATTCATACATGTATACGAAAGTAATATTCTATAATATAATATTTGTATGCAAACAACAAACATGCTCCATTCGTTTGATAACTCCGTAGGTTTTTATAGAAGCCAGGTTTTTTTTTGCAATGAGCCTTCAACCATGGAACAACAACAACCGGCAATCGCAATTTAAGTGGACTTAAAATTGTTGTTCTGTCTGTTTCATTTTACTTGCGTGATATTACAAACATCAATATTTTAATATGACTGATGCTAGAAATCTAGAAAATCAGACACATTTCATCAACTCTGCCGCGTCTAAAATGGATATGCAATTACAAACATGTGTATGTGGTGTGGTTGCTTCGCTTTAAATTTTAAAATGTTTCAGTATCTCATTTTCTGTTAGTTATCCTGTGCGGTGCGGTGCTGTAAAAGAGAGATGTAGAATAGGCATCATTGTAACATGAAAAAAACGATGCTATTCCACTGAACCATGAATCGAAATGCATAATACAATGGCGGAATGCACATAATATTATGTAGGAGGATGTTATATAATGTAACACAACTCTAAACAAATTTTTAGTTATACGTACGCAACGCACATTTAAAAAAAAAGGTATTCAATTCATGTTACAGTTTTAAAGTTGCGAGTTTTGTGTACAGTATCGGTATCTCTCATCAGCATCACATCACACATCCATCCCACAACAATTTCACATGGACACGGTCTATAGAAAACACAGCTCGTCAGTCAACAGCCAAGCAGACAGAAAGTGTTCAAAAGAATGTGTGTGCTGAACCTTCATTTGAAATAAGTAACAATGGAAAAAAAGTTCATTCAATTAAGGTGCACCCACGTTTAGTAACGCTTGTATGCCTGTATGTACCATATTGCCCTTTCCTTCAAAATAAAATACTATACGTGTTTCGTGTTTCTAATCAACACACATTATCCATTATCTGCTCATGTTCTTTTTTACGATAGTTGACGATGAAGACAGTGAACTGTCTCTAAAGTCAAAAGTTAGGATTTGAATGTTATATTCATCAGTCAGTTTTAAATTACTTAGGGTGTATATATGATATGATATAACACAACGTTATGTGAAATGATTACGAGTGTTATTACTCATCTAATCGTGTATAAATACATACGCAAAACGCAACAGCAACTGATATGTCCTTCGTTATGCATAACTCCAAACTCGTGCCGTGTGCCACATGGAGTACATGATGGCATGGCATGACAATATTACTATGCGGAGGATGATATATGATGATCCTGCGGGACTAAATCGAAACATTTGCTGCAATAAATACGCAAGGCTTAATAATTAACTAAGCAATCTATCCTTATAACTGTGACAGATTAATGATTCTTCAAATGAATTCTACAATAATATAAAATCTGTTAATAATGCAAACGAGGCCGGTGCGGCATTTTATGACTAGTGATAAAAATATGCAGATTTCTTATGCGCTGATTTCAACTCGTAGGGTTAGCAGAAGGCATTATATTACATTAAACTTTAAATTTTAGAGAAATATTAAGAGTAAACAGTTTTAAGTAGCATTTAATTAAGATCAACAGACCTCGGATTGTCTTAATCCAGGAGATTATCCGGCCAATAAAAATGAATCCAGAATTTAAAAGAGTTCACGAATAACACGACGATGCGATACTTTGCTTCACTGCACTAGTCTGAACTTTTAACCTCGTATTCTAATCTAGCTAATGTTCCAAGGTTATTGAAAAAAATAATTATATACAAAAATTAAGTTAATACAAACTCCTAGTTTATAGTTAAATACATGTGGGATGCGATGAGTATTCTAATTTATACAGGGCAAACAGGATTTTAGCTCTACAAGAAATTTCACTGTGAGTTAGCAGATCGCTGGAAAGATTGAGACTGAGCAAGGTTTTGGAAAGGTGAAATGCAACGTTCGTCTTGGTTTGGTAATATGTGAAGATGTGATTTTATGTATGATTACGTGAGCTTGGCATACATACATTACACACACACACAATCACATCGTCCTCATCATCATACCCATATCATATAAGCTAAAAAGAATGAGAGTTACCTTGGAACAGACATCTAGTAAGAAGATGGATTGACTTAACTTGTTATATATAATTGTTTGGTTTATCGCTGTTTTGTGCTCCTACACACACACGACTTCAACCATAATCATGAAGCAAGTACATATCATGAGCAAACAGGTTGTCAGAGAGAGGATTTTTAAGTAAAGGCAATAACAAAAGCTGCAGACACCCACTCCATTCCAAGATAGGGATTTTTTGGTAATGGTTACTTTTTTATGCATCATGCAGGAGTAGAATCATCACCATCATCATCATGAGCATACACACACGATGACGATCAAGAAGGCGAGAGTTTAAGTCAAGTGAAGTGAAGTCAGCAAAAAATATAAAACTACGAAAAGCAAAGCAGGCCATTTTGTACCCAATTGTAAACTACAGTACTTGAATGTGTGGACGGACATGTACATATTATATTCATTAAATTGTGTGGATTTGTTGTGTAGGATGCAAAAATCTACTTACATTTGTAATAATAATAATAATTGTGTACACCAACCATACAAGTATGTCTGACAAACTGTTCTTAGTTCTTAAGAAGTCATGCAATGAACTTTATTGCTCTTCGAACCCTGTTTGGAAATCCATCCTCAAATTTTAGCATTTTGATTCTGCGATTATATCGTATGATTCTGCGTATGTATATACTATTTGAGAACCTGATCAGTCAGCAACTGAGGTTGCCGAAGGGCTTGTTATTATTATTTTTATATTTTTATTTTTCAAGAAATGAAATTATTGATAATGCAGGTGTACATTCCGAATAAGAAGTTTTCTTACTTCAAGGGGTTTTACTTTTATATTATTATTATGCACAAATCTAAAGTAAAAATATTGAATATGAAAAGAAGTTTCATATTGTGGAAGTTAATGGCTAATGGCTAACCATTCAAAAACAGCCCAGATATTAAGCATAAACCAGATGGTCAAAAACAAGAATTTGATGCTCAACACATTCCACTATAATGGTAAAAGATACAAAGTTTCAAAATCAAGTCGGCTAATTTGTCTAAGAAATTTAGAGCATTGTAAGAGCCTACCATATACCATTGTTACATAATCGACTACATGTATTGTAAAAGTGAGACTGGAAATTCTGCAGACGTAAGACCTAACTTTTATCAGAAAGATGAATATATGTACTTGTCAAGCCACAAGCACAAGCTTTGTTTTCTTTAAAAGCTTTGAAGATTTGACTAGCAATACACTGGGAAGGAAGGTCCTTCAGCATATATTGATAGCAATACTAGAAATCTGGCATGATATGCATACAGAATTTATTCCTTTACTCTTAGTGTGTATGCCTCATTGAAATTTTCAACTCTCCCTTGCGATTACCTTTTGTTATGACAAAAGTTGACATGTGTCACACTATACTATGAGCACTTTTGCTTTTGATTAAAAGCTGCTTGTATAAAATGTTTTACATAATAATGGACAGTATACATATGCATGATTGGACACGCCATATACGCGTCGGTTCGTAAACGATAATTATAGCAGTAATACAAATACACCGGATGTAGATGAGTCATCAATGATAATGATAAGTTATGTTTATGCAGTTTACCTTAACTTTCCTAGTAGTTTGTCATAAAAAAGCTTTTAATCTTTTAATTTTGTCCTTGTAACCAAAATTTTAAGACTAGTTCTTCAATTCTACTTCGAAATAACGGGATTTCCAGGATTTTTACTATTGTGGTTTTAATTGTTATAGGATGTTTTTATATCATACGTTTTATTTTATGGTTTATACTGGCACCCATTCCTCCTCACCCTTCAAAGCGTTGAATATTTGGCAAAGCAGCTTACATGCATCCTGACTGAAATACCCCTTTCTGGTATAGATAGCCTGATAACTAACATTATAGGACCGTGCTCGGAATATGAAAAGTAGAAAGTGATTTTCCTAATGATAAGATTTGCACGCACGTTTAGCATACATAATCATGATATCCTTTTGGGTTTCGCTAAGCTGCAAACCGCTGTCAATAAAAGCTTCACCTATATGTTGAATAAATTATTTGGTCCTGTCATGCAATCATTTTCTCTAACAGTCTCAGGTACTGGGGACCAAGAGAAAGTAAAATATTAAACAGGAAAAATCATATATGCATAAAAAAATCCTTAACATTTTTTAATGTACTTTGCGCATGAGAGTCCAAACATGTATTTTGACGGCTGGACAATTGGCCATGAGTTCCTGACACAGTGGCTTGCATCGATTGCAATTTACAACAAAGCATGAAATGGCCAAGACATACATATACATCGTTAGATTTTCTCCGTAGTTTTGTGGGCAGTGCCTTCTTCCATCAAACTGCATGCAGCTGTGAGAATTGTGCTGCTAATTTGTAGAGAAAGCACAATCAAAATAAATATGGTAACATGCAATACACATACAGAACAGACACTGATTAATTTGCCACCAATTTTCAGGGTAGCAGCAACAAGAAGACTCTTATTGTAGATTTATTAACCTAACTCTTTTTTACTATGTTCAAAGTTTGCATGCAATATGTAATCATTTGCTGAAATTCTATGCTGAAAACCACATTATAGCCATACCACAACTAGATTATTTTTCATTGTTCACTGTGCATATACACTCAATTAAATGGGACACAGCACGGTATTGGCCTAAAACTGGAAGACAAAGGTAAGGTAGATTAGTTTATCATTACATAAATTGTGTTATGTGGCTATACACCGACAGTCTCGACATCGACCTTGTAAACCAAAGAATATTTTCCTATATTTAATTCTACCTTTGATAATACATACCTTTTCTCCACATTATTGCTATTGCATTCAATAGAATATTCATGGAGCAGTTTGTGGGAAATCCCCACTTCACAAATTCAATACGGTTACAATTGGATTGCGGATTGCGGGACTGGCTGCATGAATGAATAGGAAAACATGATTTATTATTTAGATTTGAGTTCTAGGCTAGCTATATGCAATACCATAAAAACCTTTTTCACAGTCTATAGCATGAACTTGGACTTAGACATCAACATAGGTGATAAGTACGAAACAAGTATCGAATTATAGTTAGCCCTTGACCCTTCTTGCAATATTAGACTTGACGTCTACTACTTTTGCATTCAAATTCTACTACACCACGCATGTATTTTGCTGCATAGAGCTTCATGTCCAGCGTGTTTTATTTTTTCCAATGAGGATTATCGAATTCTTGCATGACATAATGCATTTGTAAAGAAATATTATAAGATGTCAATCAAATACTCCCTAAACTAAACAAAAAAGGAGTTATTTTATGTTATATGTCATCAAAAGTATGATTGAAATGTACATAATATACAATCTGTCTTGGTTTTTATTGTATAACAAATAGAAAAAAATGAAAGACTTTTTAGAAGGTTCCTAATAAGTATATACGTAATATGACATTCTAGAAATGCATTCATTTTGTGGCTATAAAAATTGCTCGCATGTCGTACATTGCCCCTTTCAGTCTAAGCAGGTAGAGTGCCATGCGTCATGTGGATTAGAAGGGCATATAAGGTAGCGCATATCCATATAATTCAGAAAAATATGAATAAAAAATGGACCATTCGAAAGTAACGACCATATTTTTAGCAAACTTATTTGTTGACATAGATGTAAGTATATGAAGAACCAGACGTTTGAGAAGTAGAATATTAAATATTCATATAATTTATTCCTTAAATATTGAATATGGCTCAGCTATAAACTGCTAAAAACGTAAGAAAATGTCAATGTAATGTAAATTTGATTTGGATTTCGTCTATGTATGTATGTAGTAGCCAATAGCCTCATAAAAAGCTGTCATGAACCAAGAAATAAAAAAAACTCAAAGCGAAATGCATGTCGTTTACTTTCTCACGGTCATGGCATTCTTTAGCCAAATGTTTATTTATACACAGTAGCATAGAGGCATATCGAAATTCCTCATTGGTCCTTAACTAACGATAAGTACATAACTGATATAATTACAAGTAGTGCTTACACTTACCTTCGGAATGTAGCTTAGAAAATTGTACAGTACGTTGCACGGGAGCTGGACTGGACAAATACTTTGGTTTGATATGATATTTGACTTAGGACATAACAAGGCTGAGTCGCTGAGTGACGTGACGATTCCCATCCGCACCAAAATGTTAATTTTATTGTTTAAACACGCTACCCCACAGTTTGTACCATACACCGACTTTCCTACGGAAAACTTGCATCTGGAAACAGCGACACTTTTCTTCAACATTTCTTTATTTTTATTGCTAAATGGTGCAAAGAAACTTTCTCTGTATGATGCTATCGGACTATATGGATGCAAAGAGGGCACAAAGAATGAAGCAGCCTCGAAAGGCCACGTATTGCTAGGTAGGTCCCAATGGACGTACCAAAAGAGACTGAAATGGTGAAAGCAATGTTAGCTTACTATATAGATGTTGTTTCTGCAAAGCTAACAGGAACCATGTGGAAGTGAAAGCAGTTTCTTACAAGAGAAACAAAGACGGATGCAGAGCCTAGTACTTTCTGTTTTCCTGTTTGTACGAACTAGGAAAAGAAAAAAAAGTATTAAAATTCCAACAAAAAACGAAGCAAAAGAAATCGCTGATAAAACAATAGAGGCTTTAGCACAGCCAACATTGAACTACCTATCGCCGAGTCGCACGATTACCTTTATATCTATCTCTATACAAGAGAAAAATTGTAAGATATATGTATTTAAAAAAATATATTACTAAAAACATTAGAGCGAGTTAGGCATTGGTGTTTGGTATTATTGCTCTTGGTTGGATCATAGTTCAATACTACCAAATTTTAAATGGATTTATTATTCAGATCAAGTTCTGAGTAATTTAAATATACTAATTTTTTGGACGAAACCCAGGAATGAATGATTCAAGATTATTTCTGGGAATGGAAAATGTAAGCTATCGTATGCAAACTTATGTTTGCAACTAACATATACTTCCTTTCGTGTTAGTATGAAAATAGATTTTGTGATGCAAATTATTTTAGGTAGGTCGATAGATACATATATGTATGCTACATTTTTGTTGATCGTTCGCACTGGAAGTTTTTACATTAGATTTTTCCATGTTTACTCCCTTCATTAAAGGACATTATCATTACACAATAATAGATCATAGTCCATTTTTTTAGTGCTTTAACAGTTTCAGGTCATTACACCATAGAAATCCTTCGTGTAAAAGTACACAAATATGAGTATTCAACTCATGCATGTACAACATGAGTTTGAGTACTACCATGTCTGTTTTTAGATAAAATGCTAATGCTAGTAGTTGGCCCTCGAGTAAACGATTGTCATGGTTACTTTCGACAACAAATGTTCGCCAGTATTCGTTTGGAAATATGTTCACATGAACTTCGGAAGTTAGATCATGATAAAAAATAAACTTGCAAATGATTCAGCATTTAGGGTGACCAAACGGATCAATTTTTTCCTAAAAAGCCAGAAAGTTATTTGAGATAATTTTACCAAGCCTATAGTCACTACCAAAATAACTAAATAAAGATCTAAATAGTTTATTTTTTATTATGTTTCTACCAAGATCACTAAATTTTTAATACTATTGGATTACTAGTAGCTAATGGCGATAGTCTGGAGCCCATCGCCATTAGCTACTATTAATCCAATTGTGTATTAAAATTTAGTGATCTTGGTTTCTACTATGCTTTCACCAGAGTTTCCCAAAACAAATCACAATTTTGCATAAAAACGACCAGAATTTCGAATTTTTAACGGAATGGGTTTGCAGTTCAAAGGGTACTATTACCTGACAAAAAAGCATCGAAAACCATTTTGTGAATATGCAAGTCGGAAGTAGAAATAATAAGACGACTGTAATTAACTTTTTTTTTCACGTAATAATAATCAGAAAAATCTGGTTACTTTTTATTAGGTACTTTACGTTTACGTATCGGAAAACCAGAACATTAGGAAGAAAAATAATTTAAAGACTTAACTCACGGGTAACACAGCTCATCTATGAAGGATTTTTTTCTAAATTTCAGAATTAGTAAATACAAAATTATCTGTACCAGTATAAGTAAGTAGATGCTATTTTTTTAAAATTTTATGGTATTAAAACTTTCCATTGTAAAAAGACCGAAAACGCAGAAAAAACTTATTACACTTTTATATTTTTTACTTAATTTTCATCACTGCTATCAAAAAAGCTCGATTTTCCTCCTAATATCTTCACTGCAGCTGAACTTCCTGAAGTTTCATCATTTCCAGGTTTTTTCTTATGTGATTTTGTTGGTTTACTTTTGAATAAATCTGAATCCGAGTCAGAGTCATCCCCAAACAAAGTTGAAACTTTCTTCACAGTTTCAAGTTTGGGTTTATTAGGCTTAGTAGAAAATAATGAATCATCATCGTTATTATTGTTTACTTTGCTTGATTTCGTCGCAAACAAGTCGGTGTCTGAATCACTATCTTCAAAAATTGATTTTTTAGAATTATGATTAACAACTTTTGAAGTTTGAGATGATGATTTTGAGGTTCCTTCAGCAGCATGCTGGGTATTAGGCTGGGAAGATTTTCTTTCCACATTTGACGAGAATAAATCCTCATCACTATCTTCAGCAGGCAAAGACCCTTTCGAATCCCTTAAAAAACATACAAAATTAAAATATAACAACAAATTTTTGCTACAGTTCATCTACGGTTACATTATGTCTGAAAATGGACTGGACAAGAAGTGAGGGGCCAGTTTACAGAAATGGTAACCAAGTGCATATACATACAGCACAAACGTACAAAAGTTTCAAATATGCATGTAATTCATTTTCTCATACCTATTAACTGCCTTTACATTGCTGACAATATCATCCATTGTTTCCTCTACATCTTCAACTGAAGCTGTTTTTGGATTTTCTTTTATTTCACCGTCGGACTGCTCCTCAACACTAACTATATCTTGATCATGTACACTAACTGGAGACTCGTTTCCAGCACTTTTCTCTACAGAGTTGCCCAGATCAGTGTTTTCAACACTTTCACTTGAAATTATTAATGTTTCATCGGTGAAAGCATTTTCATTTGTAGAAATTTCAGTAGAAAAATCACTTGACTTTATGTTTTCGGAATTTTCCCCATCATCTATCTCTGTTTCATCCTTATCAATGCTACTGTGACCAGCCAAGGCTTTCAGGAAAACTCTGCTTGGAGGTCTTCGCTTTTGCTGGATTTTTGCACGGGTCTGCAAACGATGAGAATCATAAAATAATAAATTATTCGTTAAAATGTCATCCATGCATTCCGCAAAACTCCCTTATGGAGTTTATACTTTAAATGTTTTTATCTTATCTTATTTTAAATCATCATTTTACCTTAATTATACGAAAAAATTGATCTTCGCCATCTCGAGAGAATGGAGCTACTCCATCTGGTTCCTTCTCGCTTGTAGTGTCTTCCAAATTGTTGGGTACGGCATTCGAGTATGAGGATGAAGTTTCATTGTTTTCATTGGAAACAGGTAAAGTATTTGTTTCTTGCTCAGGGGTGCTAGGAGCTGAGGAGACTTGACCAGGTTTAGGAGGTTTTGCACCAACTTTCATAGCAAGTGGATTAAAATTCAAACTCTTTGCTAGTGACTTGACACTTGCAGTTGGACTCTCTGGTTCCTTCTCGTTCGTAGTGTCTTCCAAATTGTTGGGTACAGCATTTGAGTATGAGGATGGAGTTTCATTGTTTTCATTGGAAACAGGTAAATTATTTGTTTCTTGCTCAGGGGTGCTAGGAGCTGAGGAGATTTGCCCAGGTTTAGGAGGTTTTGCACCAACTTTCATAGCAAGTGGATTAAAATTCAAACTCTTTGCTAGTGACTTGACACTTGAAGTTGGAGTTGTACTCTCTGGTTCCTTCTCGTTTGTAGTGTCTTCCAAATTGTTGGGTATGGCATTCAAGTCATTGTTTTCATTGGAAACAGGTAAAGTATTTGTTTCTTGCTCAGGGGTGCTAGGAGATGAGACTTGCCCAGGTTTAGGAGGTTTTGCACCAACTTTCATAGCAAGTGGATTGATGTTCAGACTCAATGCCAATGTCTTAACAGACAGTTTAGATTTAAGTGGTTTAGCAGGTTTATCTGCATCATTGATGTCACTTTCATTACTTGCATCCGAATCGTCTTGCTTTCGTGTCTTTGTATTTTCCATCGCCTTAATTTTTTCTGAAATTTTGCTTCCAACAGATTTTGATTTTGTAAGCTTTGGTTCACCAATGATTTTTTTCTTTCCAGGCATAGTTGTTTTATGGGAAACTACAGTTGCATCCACATCATCCGAAGTTAATTGATTAATGGACTTGATGGTATCCTTCTCCAAAACTTTGTTACTATCTTCAACAGAATCTTGAGTGAAAGTTGCTGCATCTGGAGTATCCATTGCTGTAGATTCTTTGTAGAAAGATGATTTCACAGGTTTCTTATTACCGAATAAATCAGTGTCTGAATCTGATTCTTCACTAAACAATGCAGACTTTCCAACCTTTTGACGAGAAATTTTGGGAGCAACGTAAGTAGAAGCTTTCTTGTCAGCGACAGAATTTTTATTAGTTGCGACTACTGTTTGCTTCGTAGAAAATAAATCATCTTCCGATTCAGAATCCTCAAAAATTGACTTTTTGACAAGATATTTTGGTTCTTCTCGTTTTTGAGCTGCAGTAGCTGCACTTAACAAGTTGTTAGATGAATGCTGCCTAGTTTCAGCAGAGAGGTTATTCTCACTAGCACTGTTTCTTATTACTTGCGGTTGAGTGGTTTGTTTCTTTGCTGCTGAAAATATGTCTTCGTCACTACTGTCATCCACAAACAAGGAACTGACTGGGGCTTTCCTGGATACTCTAATTACAAACAAGCGTATTTCCAAATTGTCAGTTTATGGTAATCGCAATAATAGGCTATGCTTTAAGCACAATTTGGATTATTTATACAACAATTCAAGATGCTTATATGTTGCCTTTAAAATATACCTGCTAACATCACCAGAACCACTCAATGAACCTCGACTAATGCTTTCAGTTTCAGCTCTTGATATCCCGGACGAGAAGAGACTAGATCTAGGCTGACTAGTAGACTGCACATCTGTATGCAAATCGGCTTGCTTCGGTTGACTAGGCCGTGTGTTGTCTCTGTCATTTAAGAGACTAGTGCCAGATCTATTAGAGGATGCAGAACTGTTTTGCGTATCTTGCTTAGTTTGGAACTGAGCTGTGGTATTCTTATATGATTCAGATGGCTGCAGAATTCCGTCGTCATTAAAAACGGGCGGAGGTAAACCACCAAACATTGATACTGCACCAGGAAGTCGCTGAAATTTAAATGGTTCAAGTTACTAAGAATTTGTTTAAATTTACCAAGTGATAAACATTTATGAATGAAAAAACAATACTAACTTTAGCTCTTGAAAGACCTTCTGTCTCAGGTACTGGTTTTTCAGCTAGAAGAATTTAAATAATATTAATATTGAGGATTATACATCTCGTTCCATACTTTATTGGTTGTGCAAAAACATTTTCTAAAAATAAAAAAGCAAGTCATATAGCATCTCTGCGTTTCCTACCATCACGAATCAAAGCACCATTCTGCGAAGTAACATCACACGTATTTGGAAAGACGTTTGTTTTTGGCTGAGGGCCAACAAGTGTTTGTTGTTCACCAACAAATGTTGGCTGCGGTAATTGCACGGGATGTGACTGAACTGGGGGAGGAACAGTAAACACAGGCGCAGCAGTAGTTTTACTTGGATTTGATCTCCCAAAGAAGTCACTGTTTTTCTGACCCGACGACGGGAAAAGTTCTTTCTCTCCAAAAAGATCATCATCATCGTCATCAAAGAGCCGACCTCCTAACGAATAAGCATGAAAAGCTTAAATTATAGTCGGCACGGCACACAGTCACGCCACATGCACAGCAAGTATCAGTTAATCCAATAAAAGAGTTACACATAATTGGAAAATTATTGATGTAAAAAAAGATAGAGAGAAATCCATTTTAACCTGATGCAGATGGTTTGAAATCATCATCACTGTCGTCGTCTAATAGCCCAGCATTTGGTGGTGGTGCAAAGGATGAATATATTTTATTAAGGTCGTCAGTGATTGAGCGTGGCATGATTTCGCTACTTTTATTACTATTGCTTGGAGATGCAGGTACAACACTTGTTCGTGATATTTGATAATCGTTACTAGTCGTCTCTGGACTTTGATGTTGATCATGGACATTGGAGGATACCTGAGTTGATTTATGATAACATTAAATAATTAATGCGATTACTAAGCAAGTATACATATTGAAAATGAGTAATTATGGAAAATAGAAAGTCAGGACTGGATCTTATTAATATTACCTGAGCTGGATATACTGCTTGCGGTGGCATTGTAAAGGTCACTACAGGCTTTGGGTCTGGTCTCATAAAATCATTATCACTGATTTGACCCAGACTAACCGTATCAGAATCACATAACGAAATGCGATCTGAAGGCACTATTCTTCGACTTTCGTCCACCAGTCCACAAAATTTACTGCTGAAAAACTTGGGAGAGCCTATAAGATGAGGTCGCTTCAATTTAAATCGGTTGACAGAACTTCCATTCTGTACTCTATTTCAATTCAAGATTTAAAAAACACATCTTTACCTTGCTTTTTTTGTAGTCATTCAAATAAAATCAAAATTGAAACTAATAACATATGTATTTTCAAATTACTTTCTTTCGTTACACGCTGTAAGCCCTGTCTGAATTGCTTGCTTCATTTTGGAAATAAGCTCGGCTTCCTTTTCCGTTTTAGTTTTAAAACTAACCGTTGCATTTCCAGAGTTAGAGGAAACAGATGCTGAAAACTCTTCGAATTCCTCCACTCTATTTTCTACAAACTGCGTGTTAGAGAGCATTAAAAACTCATTTGTTAAGTTTAACAGCTTATAATTAAGCTGCGTAACGTCAGTGGACAATGTATCACATTCTTTGGATATTTCTTGAGAATTCTCCGTCAATTTCTGAAAATGAAATAAAATGGCTTGCTCACAACACAACATTGAACATACACCAATTCTCAAAGTAACCTTTTCTAAACTTGTCAACTACTAACCTCTGAAAACGCTTTAAGACGATTTAGCAGCTCGTTATCACAGGCAAGTGTCCACGAAGCGCTTCTCGCAATCATATCTTGACTCTCCATATTATCTTCTTTCCTTCTGAGTAAGTCTACAAACTCAGTAAAAACTTTAAACGTTCATTTCACTACACATTTTACACAAGTTACATTCATTCATCATTACTAAAATAGGAATTAAAACTCAAACAACTAAAAATTTAATTATTTAGCCCACCAAACCACACTATTGTATCTTCTCTTCACCACCACCACCCATCATCTTGAACGACGACGTCAAGTTAGCCGACTCGTGTGTATTTAGCCGAACAGACGATTTTTAACTAATACCATAATTTACATTAACAAATCTATCATCTACCTAATCTTAAACCTACTCTTACGCTAACCAATATTAATTATGTATACTGGAACCATTAAAAATCCATATATTAATAGCTTAATTTTTGCTTCATATGCATGTGTCGGCCAACTTGACGTAGACGTGTACATAAAATGCACAGATCAACAGCTGGATAAATGTATGTAAACAGACAGATGACGACACATGTGATATATGCTCTATATATAGCGTATATAACCGGCTGTAACAAAAATGTTAAGCTAGAGCATTGATTAGGGTGTCATTCGTCATTCGAACCGTATTCAGAGATTGGTAACTGGAAGGTTTTAGTTACAAGTTAAGTTACAGTTACATTTTGTTACAAGCTCAGTTACAAGTTACAGTTACAGTTACATTTAGTTACAAGTTGCAGTTACAAGTTACAGTTACAGTTACATTTAGTTACAAGCTCAGTTACAAGTTACAAGTTAAGTTACATTCAGTTACAAGCTCAGTTACAAGTTACAGTTACAAGTTATGTAACTTAACTGTAACTTAACTTGTAACTGCAACTTTTCAATAAAGTTACCCATCTCTGACTGCCAGATACGCCCTGAAAGAGTATGGATACATGCTACTGGACCCAGCTACAATTGCAGCCTTCCAAACTAGCCAATTTAAAATTGAAATTATAAAGAATTCTGTCACATTTCTGTCTGTCATACATTTTGTAACAGCCTCAGTTACAAGTTTAAGTTACAGTTACATTTAGTTACAAGCTCAGTTACAAGTTACAGTTACAGTTACATTCAGTTACAAGCTCAGTTACAAGTTACAGTTACAAGTTACATTTGGATACTCGATCAGTTACAAGTTACAGTTACAGTTATGTAACTTAACTGTAACTTAACTTGTAACTGTAACTTTTCAAAAAAGTTACCAATCTCTGACCGTATTGACCTATTGGGTATTGTTTCAAATTTTGACCTGTGACCTTGATCTTATTTAATATGTTGTGTTTCTTAATATTAAATCAAAACCAAATTTTATAGGGTGAAAGTACGTAAAAAGTTGTGCCAAGTTTTAGCTCAGCCCCTATTTGAAATCTTCAAGTGATGGCTGACTCACCCTGTCAAAGAAATCACTGCGGAGGATCATTGCGAGATAGAATTTTCCAATCAGAGAGGAAAATCAAAGGGTTCCAACTTCTTCTTGAGGAGCTGGCGCAGCCAGAAGTTGATGTTGCTGAGATATCCCATCATACAACGAGGGTTATGAATATGATAAGACAGCAAAATCTTCTGATGATTCCCAGGATTTTGGAACAAATTCGGAAGCAAAGTGAGCCGTTGGTTTTGGAAATTTCAAGGAAGAAGCAGACTAAAAGGTTGGAGAAGGTAGGTGGTCGTGGTCATGGTCGTGCTACTGGAAAACCGAAGGAGGATGTTAATGTTGGAGAATATTTGCCGGCGGTGGTGTCTGCAGTATCAAGTGAGAGCAGTTTAGATCATGGAACAGTGGTTAGTGCAGAATGTCAATTTGCTGGTGCTGGTGTTGTAAAAGTAAATGAAGAGGAGCCCGTGGTTGATCCACCGTTGATGAGAATAGTGGAGTCTGAAGGGGAGAAGCAGTTTGAAATTATATTTTCAGACTCCACTCGTCAAGCGGATGTGGATAATGGGAATCATATCATCCATTCTATCACTGAAAGGACTCTCACTGCTGCTGAGGATTCCGGAACTGTTAATGTGCCCAACTCATTTCCACTTTTTCAATTGGTTCACACTGGGGAAGTGCCTGAAGATATGCAAGAGGAAATTGTCAAGTTGATTAGGCAAGCTAACCCTCAACTTGATTTGAACAGCATTACCTTCAACTTCAAGTCACCTCAGACTGTAGAAATTATTGCGAATATTAATACATAAATGTAATGAAATATATATGGTGAGAGAAATGTTGGTTTATATTAAATACAAAATAAATAGTCTAAGTATATAAGATATAAGCTCCTATGTCTATGATTAATATTTGTAATGATGATAATGAAAGATAACTCTTATTTTTAAATATTTTTATTACAAACAACAGGTATATCTTGAATTTATTAACAAGCGTTTTTAATAAGTCATAATAAAGCTCTCTCATGGACGTTTATGTACATACGTATATTATAAGTTATTTATACATGATCACAATACATGTTTAAATACATAAAATATAATATTTTTGCAATAGAGATCTATAATATCTATTAACGCAGAAAGCTTGACTATTAAAGAATTACAAAAATCAAACAATGTCCTCTCAAACCGATAATTCTACATATAGATCTATTTATATTTGTTCTTTCCAAGGCTCCGTTTCCCAGCGTTTGTCGGAATCGCAAGTGTCATATTAGTGGTATTTCCTCCACTATCTGTTACAACTTGCACTAAAGTAGGATGCAACATTGAAACATCAGGCAACACAGAGTCTGCAAATGAACCTAAATTTGACAAGCCCGTTTTGTCTTGCGTTGTATCCATTCCTGATAAAACTGTTCCATCCTCTAGCTGGAAAGTGGATAAAGCTGACGCAGTGGCAGGATCTGCAGATATCACAAGTGCAGAATTTAACTGTGACCCCACATGGTTTTGAGAATCATCAACAGCAGTAGAATAGGCAGGTCCCATGTGAAGTGTAAGCGTTTCTCCCGAGTTCACATCCTCTTGGTGAACGTGATGATGATGACATGAGTCCAAACTTCCAGAATGATGATTTGGATCTTCATGTAAGCTGTCACGGATTTCTCTCAAAAGTTCATTTCTTTCATGCATGAGTGCCAATGCGTTATCATGAAAAGAGGTTATTTTATCCAACATTTGTTCATTCTGCTTATTAGTTGCCTCTATAAACCTTTGCAGTGACGTTTCCGGCGTGTGGTCCCCACCAGATTTGTCTGACTTTCCATTGTTCTTCCTTTTCAAAAGAGCTCGCTTTTTGCTCCGAATAGCAAGCGAGTGGCGATGAATGGAAATTGGGGGCGATACAGATGCCTTTTTAAAAGAATCGGTGAATAACATATTTGAATCCAAATCAGGGGTGGACGGCACAACAAGAGAAGGTCCTTGATCAGGAACGCTCATATGACCCCCCACACCAATGACATCCGCTTCAGTTGTTCCAATCTGGAGTGAATCTTGATGACGCTGTTGTTGTTGTTGCTGCTGCTGTTGATGATGTATTGTTGCCTGATGCACCCCCACAGTTTCCACTACAAGATTCTGTCGCGGTGGAGGTGGAAGGAATGATCGACTTTTATAAGTTTTAGGTCCATTTGCCACTTCTCTGCCACTGTTTATTAGCTGACATACTTGAATTGCTTCAGGGAAATCGTCAGAGCCAGCTACGGAGAGTAACTCCAGCATCACATCATAGAAAGGCCATTTCACTCGCTTTAAATTGCTAGTAGGATCCTGCTTTTGCTCTTCAATTCCTTTAAAGGTTCTTATCATATTACTCCACTTTTTTCTGCAGTCTTCCGGGGTCCAGGTGTAGCCAGAATCTTCCAACTGCTTGGAAACATCAACCCACACTTCCTTTTTTCTTCGCCGTTTGTTTTGAAACTCTGGGAGAAAGTCACTCATTAGCTTCAGCAGCTCAGAGGTATCCTTGTCTGTCCATTGTCTGACTAAATAAGTGATAAATTAAAAATAAATAATATTATGCATAAAGATGATTGATTAATGGTATAAGCGAATTTATTTCTCAAGCTTTTGGATTTAATTCTGAAACCTTCTTGGAAATTGGAACAAGTGCAAGTGATATGATAAGCTAACCTAAGTATATAAAATTAATCTCGTTAGTATTGATTATTACCTCCATCATCCTCCCCTTGTCGAAGTGTAAGAACCACAGTTTTTCCTCGTTTGAAGTAGTTTTGAATGTTAAAGGAGTCCATCTGAGTAGTATTTAGATAGAGTTAATTTCGTAATAGGACATTCACCGAATGATTTTTCATACACCACGTAAATGATATCAAGGACGCTTCTAAAATATAAAGGACATGATCCAAACAGAGCTCAGTTCCAATTTCACATTTTGAGGTATTGTTGAGGCTCCACTGTTGCCCGTTTATGCACTACACCTTGTGTTTATGAGCTCTCTCAATTTTTTTTATTTTGCTGAGGCACTTTGTGTGCTTCAGTTCAGATATTCCCACACAACCACAACTCTCCAAACAACTTTTTCATGCATGCATTCATCCAGCACATTTCAACGTGATGTGGAAAATAGTATCCTTATGTATAAACTATAGCATACACAATTTATACACAATTTTATGTAAAAAAAAATATTTGTCTGCTACAGATTTCATAACCACAGGCTATATATTTTATTCATTTCAAAGTTATTATACTATGGATAAAGGATGATTTTTAGCAAAACGTGCGATGACAAAAAATGTGTAAAAGCAAAATTTCATATTTTTATTCCGACTAAAATTGCAAAACATACATAAATTTGTTGTGGAACTAATTTTGTCACGCTACTAATAAATTTATAATGTACAACATCCTCCTTAAGGAAATGTTATGATGCAATCTATAATGTAGTCGGTTGCAACTTTAAAAAAAGTGATAGTTGTGGACACAGTCACATAATAAAATCTTCCAACTTTCACTTTTAGTACGGGACAGGACATCAATATTCGTCTGAAATCTTTCTGTCTTGTCCTTGACCAAGAATCCACAAATCCACATGCCAAGTCGAAGACTTCAGCGGCTAAGGATAAGGTGACAAATCCGGCTGTGGCACAATCCACCACACATATAGGACTTTATGCCGAGCATTTTGCTTTAATTTCATGTTTTTAAATTCTGCATAGTATGAAATGAATGCAAAGATACAAAGTTTATAAATTATTACTATGTTAGAATTCCAGGAAATTCCTCAATAAACTTTTGATTCATGCTCCGAATGAATACGTAACCACATGGAATGAGCCCGGTCAAGATGTGCGTTTTCATTAATGGAATGGCCAATGGAGACATACAGTCATTAAAGCAGGTACACAAGATTTGTAAGGTACGGTATGTTTCTATTGCCGTTTTGGGATGTCGAAGCTCTTCGCGAGTATACCCACTGTCATTGTGATTGCTGCAATTTTAGACAAATCAAGTTATACTTTCCGTGTAGCCGTATTTCAAAATGAATGAAGTAATTTATAATTAAGGAGATTAATTACTGAGCCTCTCGCAGCCAGAATTCCATGCTAATGAATCGAATAGAAATCAATAAGTAAATATCGAATAGTCTTTTATGTTGGTATATAAAGTGCATAATGTGTTTTAGTGGGGTACCTGTTAGAATGGGCAACCAAAATCCACTGGTACAAAATGTAGTTACTGATAACTTGACCCACCACTACAAATTCTTGTATTGCCCCAGGAATAAGACAATACCAAGGCTTCGGGTAAATGTAGGAGAATAAATACCATGGCTGGTAAGGGATTACCTATTGATTCGTGAGAGATTCGTACATGCTAAGTTTCGGTTATTTCAAAAATTACTTCAAAAATATTATTCATTACCAGAAAAAGTGCCACTGAGGCGAATACTTGGCTTGTGTTTGAAGGAATGCTCAAGTTGATAACTATACGACCACCATCATCATAATCGTCCAGATGAAGCAAGTATTTATCTACGTATACCACATTAGCTTAATGACAATTTCAATCTTATTATTGGAAATAAATTTCATACTGAAAGGTACCTACCAACAAAATCATGATTGAATTTAAACAGGGTATTGATGTATTGTCGAATCTAGAGAAAGCATCACATTATTTAAAAAATTAAGAAAGCAACGCAGTGTTCACCACTGAAAAAATACTTTAGCTACTACTTACTTGATCTTTGTAAATGTACATGTTGATGTTGAAGTAGACAGCACAAACATACCAGTACACGCTTACCGAATTCATGAAAACCTCACGATAGGTTTTTATATCAGTTTCCAACCGTGAGATGAATGAATAAAATTGGAATACTGTGAGGAGTGCAGTTTGAATTGTGACAAAGAACCATTGATAATTCCAAATCTTTTCTAGGATCGGACTCCATTTATCTATTCGATGAGTTTTGGAATTCCACCTCCAAGGAAATGTGCCCGAAAACATTCCCAGTATTAAAATTTGTTTCAATCTAGTCATTGTTGTTTTATCAAGAAAGTATGGGCGATCTTTAATGTACTCTTCGCGTGTTTTCATTGGGATATAAGTTGGCATGTTAGATGGTCTGGCTTCATTCTCATTGTCCTCAATGTCCCCCTCACCTTCTTCCAAATTAAATGCTGGATCCCTTGTAACACGCCTTCCAGAATGGGTTAGTTGATGATCACCCAGCTCGTGAAGGTACGTCATCCGAATGCGAGTATCAGGGCCTGTGTTGATCTTAAAGTGATTTGGTTGATCTTCAGTAGATTTATTACTGAAAAGTGTTTTTGCATCAAAGTTGTCTTCACGTTCATCGTACGGGACAGTGCCAAGCCCGGTTACCTAGATTTTAAACAATATGAAAGTATGAAATTATGAAACAGCATGGAATTTTTTATGTAAACGCCGAAATTTAATGAAATCAGAAAAAGTTCTACTTAATATATACTTTAGCGATTGCTCTCCTCTTTCGCTTCTTAAGGGTACCACTTTGTTGCATTTTGAACCGTTTGTGCCTCTACTAATTGCAAAGCTATAAGATATTTTAACTGATTTCAATTTAATGGCAATGTTACTGACTTATTGGTTCAGTGTTTGCAAAATGAGATGATAGCGATTATCTAATTTTCTTTATATACTGCAATTCAGTCATGTAAATCCTATTCATACAATTCATTTTTAATTGGAAATACATCGCATACAAACCCCTGCATGTAATGTTATACATTACAATCAGTCAAGTCAGGGTCGATCATTTTAAAGATATAAAGATGCAGGTTGGAGTGTTGGAGTGCCCGTTTTTTGGCTAATATTGCTTTTTAGTACGAATTGTGCTTAATAAAGCAATAAAAAATACATTTTGACATGGAAAATCATGTTGATCTTAAACTGCGTTTTTGGATTTACCAAAGATCTTATCTTGTTGTGTACATACAGAGTATATAAGATTTGTCAAACTTTGTTGCATTTATGTTTTTAAAACGCTGAGTTTGTAAAAGATAACAAGCTAGCTTAATATGTAATTTTGTATTGTTTTGTTAAAAACTGTGGTGTTGTTTCTGAAGAATTTTTGAAGTGTTGTATTAAATATTCAACTGAGGTTGTAAGCATAGAATCTTCTAGTTTCATGTTGAGCTGGACTATACAAACATAGGAATAATGCATTCAAAGCTGTAAAAAATCTTGTTTTTGTATTTAAGGCAAAACAAAGGTTGAAGGCAACTACTTTAAGCAGGTACATGCAATTCGAACATATTAATTATAGTTGCGGTCAAGGTGAGGTCAACTAAAAAATTTAACTTAGATGGTATCAAGCAGAATATGCTAAAGTTTAAAGTGATTTTTAATTTTAAATAAATAAACACTTTTAATGTTAAAAGTGTTAAATTGATATAAATACTAAATATATAAGTATAAATACCCATAGTCAATAACTATAAAATGCACAATGGTGTATCTTAAGCTAAAAGCATAAGCTAGAATTAACGATTTTTAGCATTCATATTAAGAAAATAAGAAACTTGCATATACTCCGCAGTTTATACCTATGGTCATTGTCAATGTTGGTGTAACACGCAAGCCTGGCATTTGAGATGTCATTTTGTCTATCTATAATTCACTCCGGATAGATAGAAAACCTTGATTTCACTTGGAAAGCAAACATGTCAATTTTTAAAATGAAAATTGTGTGGAACAACATTTTTAAGAACATTATACAACGGAGAAGTTGTTCCTAGAAATGAATTATTCCGTACAATTATTAACAACCAACTACATATATAGTTAGTTCCATATCCATCGACCGTCTTGCTAGTTGATTGTGTGAATTATATGAGCTTTCTTTTGGGGCAAATGGACTTTCACCGTGAAGAGTCCGTTTAGTTTTCTCCCAGCCTTTACAGCGACAACTCCTACATCAAAGCATCGATTTGTTTTTCTTTCTTTTTAAGAAGCAACAGCCATTTCCTTGAATGTTACTATCAATCTCATAGTTTAACTAAACATCATGGATGACATTAGTTATGGAGCTTATAACTTTTACTTTAGTTTGGTTTCCACTTCCGGCTCTTTCCCGTTTGATGTGGATAATCGGGGAAATAAAATCACAGTGTCAACTGGATGGACTTATTGGCTCTACCACATAAATTTCATCATCGCATTGTTTCACTGTAGCTATCAAGTTTTTCAGTTTTTCTTTCATTGCGTTTCTGGCTCAGAGTCTGGAGTCTTGTTGATAGCACAAATTTCTTGGACTCTTATTTCTGTTCTCCCATTAGCCAATTACTTTTTTATAATGGGCAATG
The DNA here is from genome assembly GCA_964034955.1 of Orchesella flavescens. Classification (NCBI taxonomy): domain Eukaryota; kingdom Metazoa; phylum Arthropoda; class Collembola; order Entomobryomorpha; family Orchesellidae; genus Orchesella; species Orchesella flavescens. Next base: position 20,613,063 of record OZ035957.1, on the reverse strand, counting down.
AGGAACATTACGCAGAAATTGTGGATGAATGGTGTCAACTGGAGAGAAGAATTATTGGTAACTCATCATTTTTTTATTATGTTTTATATGATCTTCCGCTTTTTATATGTAACTTTCCTAACCCGTAATCCTTTTTTAAAGGATCCGCAATGCGAGGTCTGAATTTTGGTACTAAAAAGCATATTCCTCAGCTTTCTCTTTGCCACGCCAATCAGACAAAACGATTTTACTTCGTGTCAAGGTATTATCTCATGCTCGGAGTGATTGGTGCAATTGGAATTGGTCTGCATGCTTACTATGAGCCAAGATATCCTGGGTACATCTACTGGCTTACCTCTGAAGATTCAGATGTACTGAAGAATCTCAGCGGTAATCTATAATTAACATTTTCCCAATGTTTCCAAAGAATGTACTTAATTCATCCTATTTTAAAACTACATTTAGTTGCATTTCAACTGTGGGTCTACTTCATAATTTGGGGGAGTGTTTTCACAATTGAAGTGCTTACAATCGCCATTTCAAGCTCAGTAGCCCACATCCTGGAAAATCTGAGTTATCGGGCAGGAGTTGTAATGACAAGATGGACATGCGATGAAGTTAGGATCACCGATTTGCTCACTAATAACCAAGAAGTGCCCTCAGTCATGTCAGCAATGAGCATGGGTTTTGATCTAACTAAAAAAGATCCAATGAACCATGGAAAAGTGGTTTCAAAAACCGTTGATGAGCTCAAATCTGATCTAGTTTTTACAAAATCGGACATGTCCCGAGTTGTGAAAAATTTGGTAGATATTGAGTATGGGTTGGAAGGGTGAGTACTTTTCTTATATTCTTTTCATCCTCACAGTGGCCGTCTAACCAACTGTTCAAAATTCTGCACTGTCTTTAAATAAAATATTATGACCTGTCAGATATCACCGAGTGGAAAGCCTTGTTGACGTATTTAACTTCAGCTATGGGAAAGTAATTGCAGTACATCAGTTTGTGTACTTGCTAATGCTGACAATTCAAGGATACAATGCAATCAATCGATTTTACAGAATGGATACCAGAGCGGTGGAACTGTACCTGTTGTTAATTGTCTTATTTCTTGCGCGCATTGTAATATGTCACTTGAAAAGTAATTATTTATTATTATTAATTAATTAATTTAATAATGAAAGGGTTAACGTTCTTCATTTCAGATCATATTTTTCCCTGCAATGGGAAATCTGGATCATAGATCAGACTCATTTATTGACAGTTGGATGGAAGGTCTCCGATACATACCTAAAGGGAAAGAACATTACGAGCTGTACTGGTTTCGCGTAAAATCTTGCAGACTACTAGACTTTCGCTGCGGACGATTTTTTAACATGGAAAGACAAACTTGTTTGGAATTTCTTTTTCGAATTTCAGAGTTTGTAATCGTGCTCCTGCAAATGTTTCCTTAATAACTTATCACACAAGCTTCATCATGCATGCATTTACTTGTTTATTTAGATTCTTGTTTTTGCTGTGGCATTAGATTATGTATATTTAACAGTACTTGCTATCAATATTGTCAACTGCGTATCTGTATTCTGTATAGATAACGGAGACGTTCGTAATAGAAAGTTTGTTTGGTATGGTTATGACACTGATAATATGCGAATTCGCATAGTTTTAAGCTATCGCATATAACTAGTGGGATAAGATGAATATACGATTGGAACTTTGAAACGAATAAAGGATTAAGTCACAGAGTGTCTCTCCCACACTCGTCTAACATAAATCACTTTTTATTATGCTGTATCTGACTAATACCCTTTATATATATAATATTATACCCTTTTGGTAGAATACGTGCACACATAACATTATGCTTTTGCGTGTATGGGTGCCTGTCTTAACGTAACTAGCAGGAAGAACGCCATGTCAATGATATGAAACTGGAACTATAATTAAAATTTCACTTTTTTCTGTCAGTTGCATGTCAACTAGCTTTATTTTCTTCGTTAAAAGAAACCAGTTTTTTGGAAGCCATTTCGCCACTTTTGGGTACACATAATGAACCTATTCACTATTGTAAAGTCATTCCATAAAATATGTACCGCACAGCCATCAACTATATTATGGAGTTAAGCCATGAATAAAGTTACGTGTTGATAATCCAGGAAAAAAAACAGCAAAGAATATAAATGTTTTTACCTTAAGTGCTATTTTATGATATGAATGCATGCTATCAACTATACTTGTTACAGAGAAAATATACAAAGCACAGCAACAATACATGATATGATATGCTTTGCATATAAAATTCAACTATGCTTTTTTAAGTTTGTTTTCGTCTACTTCATTTTTTCCATCCTATTCAATATCATGTCGTGTCAGTGTCAAATAGCTTCCTTCCAGAAGCTTTTATATTTGGCTGTATGTATCATCACATCACACATTTTGTTTTATTCGTGAGCCTTGAGCCTGCAGATTCGTGCTAAACGAGATAATAACTCTCTTAGTAGTGATACACACATTGTATACAAAAGCATATAAGAATGGAATAAGAAGCTATAAACCGTAAAACAATGAGAGGGGACCAGTCAACCTTTTAGAGACTGGACTGCTGCTGGGACAAAGACGATGATGATGTTCAGTAATGAAGATGAATCATGCAATGATACATATATTTGCTAAAGATGGGAGGATGTGGCTTGCTTGCCTTGCTTACATAATAATATCAACTTTGCTGTTTAGGTATTTGAAAGGTAACGTAATTGAATCCGCTATTCCGCCACACATCTTGTGACAAACCGACAAACACTCTTAGATATATACATATATACTCCCATGCATTTCACAGGCTTTTATTTCAGTATCTTATTACTATGCAAATATGTGTATTGGTCAGTTGCCTCTTAGATGGGGATTAGACAGCATATATTTTTGGTACCTGTAAAAATGGCAAAGATTTCTATATTTGCTTTATTGCCCATATTTCTGGGGATTTTTGAAGGTGCAAATAGTCAACCTTCAGAACAACCTCGGTGGACAAGAGATCTCCTTGTTGGTGATAGTTACCACATCCGGTGGAATAATGAAGATCCAGAGTATCTTGTAATGGAAATTAGTGCACCGGTCACGGGATATGTGGCTGTAGGATTTTCACCGAACGGAGCTATGCGTGGTAGTGACATTGTTATGGGTTGGGTAGATTCATCTGGTAAGGCTCACATTAAGGACCTCTATGCAGAAGGAAATACCACCCCAATCGAAGATGATGTTAGTGACTATGAGCTTTTGTGGGCGGAAGAAAACCAATATGGAACCACTATCCGTTTCCGAAGACGTTGGGACACATGTGATTTTCATCATGATTTTGAAATTACAGTATGAAATGATAAGTCATTTTTCTAGTGGGTATTTGGTACTACGGATTATACATTTTTCATAAAAAAAAGTTATTCTCTAAACTTCTGTAATAGGAAGACACTATTAGGATTATATGGGCAGTTAGTGATGACGACCCTACTTATGAAAAAACTATCTTCACACCAAAATATCATGGGCCAGATTTCAGAGGTGGTCGCAGTGTGTTTCTCAAAGTGCCCACCCACTTGATGGAGTTTCCTGATGACGCTAGAATGCGTGATCCTGCCATTCAGTTTTGGGACGTAAAAATGAAGGATGTTGCAGTGACTGGCGACACAGATACAACGTATCACTGTAAAATATTCAAAGCTCCGAATTTACGAGATAATTCTAGAAAGCATCAGATTATTGGGGTCAGTTAATTTATTTTTTGTGTCAAGGAAATTTTATTTGCCCTCTTATTCTACTTATCCTACTAAACTGCGTTGATGTAGCAAGAGTAAATTAAATGTTCTTATTATTCTAAAATATAGTACCGGACGCTTATCGATGAAGCGAATCAGGAATGGGTTCATCACATAAACTTTTTTGAATGTTTCATTCCACCCCATAAAGGAAGTAGTGAAGACATATTTGAGAAATATTTAGATCATCATGGCGAGAAATGCTATACAAGAAATATGCCACCCGAGTGGAGTGAATTTTGCATTACCGTACCATTTGTATGGGTAGCTGGAGCTGAAGGTTGTCACTCTATTTCACCATGTTATTTTGTTATTTATCTAATCTTTTCAAAACAAGTGGCATAATATTATGCACATGTCTTGAACATATAATTACCTAGAAGGTAAACAAAAACTCACGTAATTATGTCAAATCATGGGTGATTATAATTTAAGGTTTAATGCTTCCTGAACACGGGGGAATTCCTTTGCGAGAGGAGCATAATGGGACCACGTATTTTATGCTGGAAATACACTACAATAATCCAAAACAAATTCAATGTAAGCTCCTTGAAAATATTACCGTTCGATAGCAGCATTTGATTTTTTCTAATTATTTCTTCAGCATGCCCTTTATATTTGAAATTATTGGTTATGATCTTTATGAAATGTTACAGTTATGGACAGCAGTGGCATTCGGGTTTTTGTGACTGAAAACGCCAGAAAAAATGACTACGGTACAATAACAATGCACTCTAGATTTGGCCAGTTCCAAATGATTCCCCCAAAAGCAGTTGGATTCAAGAACATGGCCTACTGCACTCCAGAATGCACTGAATCTATAATTCCAAAAGAAGGGATTACAGTGACTCATGCAACCTTGCATGCTCATCTTGCAGCAACAAAAATGGTGCTGAAGCATATTAGAAATGGGAAAGAACTTCCTCCCATTGCTCAGGTAAAAATGAATTTAGGTTTTAATGAGAACAAGTATCGGACTTTGTTGTTTGATTATGTCCAAAAAAAATGTTTTATCTTCTCATGTAGGACTTACACTACGATTTTAATTATCAACAAAGTCGGATTGTGTCTCCTCCTAGGAAGATATTACCCGGTGACATCGTTATGGTTGAATGTGATTATGATACTAGCGATAGGGAGACGATTACATACGTAACTTATTTAATATTTTATGTCTGCGATCCATCCAAGACTTTTAAATATTTTATAGTCTGAAAATGCTAAAAATGTGTCCAAATGTGACATGCATTTTTTAGGGTGGGACGAGTACTCGCGACGAGATGTGTCAGGGCTATATAACATACTACCCAAAAATTCCTTTAGCGTTGTGCAAAACTCAATACGAGTTCCATAATTTCTTCCACGCATTAGGCATTCATAAAGTGGAAGGTGATGAAGTATTAAGAATGATACAACTACCGTACAAGCCCAAGTAAGATTTTCAAGCTTTAATTATAAATTAGATTATAGCTCTTAGCACGAGCAGCCTATTTGAAATGTACAAAACTGGCTCGTGTCCGATTGATTTCAGACCATACCAAATGTATGATCCAGGAGATGACGCATACATTTTAAAGAATGGAACTCGAGGAGAGCCCGAATATCCCTTTGACCTTTTGTACGTGACGGAACCTCAGACTGGTTCTGAGCAGCCAGAAACTGTTCGTGAATATGTGAATGCTTTAGAGTGGACCAAGGACAGTGGTAAACTTACCAAAAAAATATGGAAACAATGGTGGGAAGGACAACATACAGCTTTTTGTACTGGGCCAAGTTTTAAAAGAATCCCTTTGAATGAGTATCTGGTGAAATATCCAGAATACACTCCTTACGAAAAACCAATTTCATCTAGATGCAAAGGCCATGGAAGACCACTTAGATCCTCAGCTAATTATTCTAACAGGGATATTATGAATACCTTTGTGACAGTTATGCCACTCATGTATTTTCTGACATTTTTGACATAAAATTAAAATAATTATTGTGTTTAATAATGAAGAATGTATAATTCAGTTTCTTTTTAACGTTTATTTTTTTCAACGAAATCATTTTAGTCCGTCGACAATTGCAATTTTCGTTAACGTACAGTACAGTAATTGCTTTCTATATTGATACACATATTATATATTAAGTGTCATAGTCATCTATATTTTATGCACCACAAGAGTCACATAAGTATATCAAAAAAATCATTTTTTTAAAATTCGTTTCACCTAGTTCAAGTTAATTCTAACAGTAAAAGTACTATATATATTATTTCATTTGACTGAAGTTCACATTACTTACATAGCTAGCAGCATTTCCAACGACCATAAATATGAAATACATAAACACAATCAGCAACCGGCAACCATGCATAAATACTACAAGTATTACATAATGACGAGAGTTTAAACGATTCTGTATACTAAATTAAACATTTAAATGTGAACTTTTTTACGAGTCGGTACCCAGGAAGAACTTGACCGTCGATTTTGTATCTAAAATGTGTGGGTAGTGTGTATATGGTGTGGGAAGGGAAAATATGCGAAGAATATGCATCTCTTACGCACTAAATAAAGCATTGATTTCGATGCTTCCCACAATCGGATTTCTGGAAAAATTCGGTGCATATTATGTGGGGGAAATTCGTGGGTTGCATAATAACTTTCATACAATTATAGTCGGTCTTCTTATGCTGATAATGCATGGGAAACGTGTGTAAAACTCTCCGATACCGACAACACGGCTACGCATTCAATCTCTAAGTAGACATTATCAATTACCATTGAGTGAATGTGAAGCTTCTTATAAGCCCGGCTGTATACAAGTGACATGCATTTGTTACATTTTTTGTACATTGCATGAACGGCTGGCATTGATCTAAACTCCGTAAACAAATTTCATCACACAAGTCCAACTTTAACTTCAACTACTATTTGCAAGTGCTTCGGGGACTGTTTGTAATTGTAGAATTTCCCGATGAAGGAGCAGTGCAGTTGATACCAGTTAAATGGTTACTAAAGGACAAACGGCATTGTTTTGGCCACCAACACCACCTGGGAATCGCATTCAGGATCAAGCAAAACCGAAAAAGGATTGGATCAAGTGCCCTGTCAGTGTAATATCACAGAAACCAATTAGTAAGTTACGTATGTAGTCTATTGATTATTTATTGATAAACTGCATGTAAACCAAAACTGTAATGGGGAAATGTAGGCTGGTGTATTGAAATCATGTATGTGAATTGTTGTTAATTTCTAATTTTAGGTGACTATTCGAAAGCGAGAGCTCATGAGGCACTGAGCCACCTCTCACACACTTTAGCCGAGGTTAAAGTTGAAAGTAGCAATGACTGTTCCAGTGACGACTCCCCATCAAATAAAATAAATTTGCCGGATTATGAGCCTGTGGAAAATCTTTCCGATCCTGATTTTGACCGGAGCTTCAATGACCAAGAAGTATTGAGTTTGCTTCAACAAACCCGTAAGTAAAACTGCACGTATTATATCGAATATCGTTCAATACAAATAACTAGTCCGCTTACTTAATAGTCACATTATTAACAGACTCCCAGGAAGTTGGATCTGACCATTTACGTCCAGTTCTTCCTGCCCCGTTCCATCAAGAGCCTTCATCGACATTGAATAAAACACCCCATCAGCAACCAATTTCGAAGAGCAGTGACAGACCACCATCTGAGCCTCAACCTATTGATTTCCTGAAGCAACCGATGCCCTTATGCACTTTCCAATGCAATTATGAAGTGTATAGAAATTACCTTTGTAAATTGTAAAACAATAAAATGTATTGTATAAAGACATTTCCAATTTTTGATTTTATGCATAACGTCAATCATATATAAAGCGCAATTTTGGTGCATAAAATGTTAGTATAAGTGGTGGGTACGTATAAAAAATACGCGTATAAAGTGTGTGTATCCGGAGTGGGAAATGCATGTTTTATTCACCGGTTTTATGCGTATTTTACGCACACTTAACATGCGTAATAGATGACACGCGTTTTATGCGCATAACCCGCTGCCAAATCCCCCACGATTTAGAAATCACAATCCCACGCATTTCCTACGCATATTCGACACCTTTGATCTTCCTGGGTAAGATTGAAGGTCTATATATCCTGGGAAGAAATTCGGTTAACTTACCGATATTGCGCATTTCCCGCATCAACAATATATATTAGTGTAAATCATAATAATAATAATAATCCTTTAGATTCTGGGAACGGAACCCGCTTAACTAACTATACGAGTAATATATAACAGTGGGTAAAGGCATAATACTCAAAAACTAAACAAACTTGACAAGAGATAGCAGATACAGGTGAGTTGTAGGTATAAGGTTAATGATAACGATAATTTGCTACAATTAGCATTAAAATTTCACTTTCCCCACTTTATATCCTACAGAACCAGCTTCAGAAACAATCACACGTTGCTGCATATACTAATTTACATCGAGATAATAATGCGAGATAAGGACTAGCTTCAGTTCAGTTCGCCGTACGAAACAAATACATGTGATAGTAGTTAATTAAAATTACGCTGAGCTAACAAGTCCAATAAAAAAAAAATCTTTGAATAACCGAAAAAGGTATATAACAAAACACTTTTAAAATCTTTTTTTTTAGCCCAGCCGTAACAATAATTCATCTCATACACGAGATAGACCTCTAAGCTAGGAAACTAGTATATAATTCATGCTTGTTCTTACAAATAACAATATTATTTATGTCGTTTTCTTGCAATTTCTTACAATGTTATCCGATTGATTAAATTTAAATGTGCTGCATGTTTACATTAAAAACATAAGATGATTTTCCTTATCGTTTGAATAGTATCCTTCACTCGAATAAAATATCTTCCAATTTATCGGCAGGTACGGATTTCGTCCTTGAATAATTTACACATTTTTCTTTTCATGGAGTTCATTCATGTTTGATTGCATTGAAATTTCATTAGTGTAGTAAGTATATACAATAATTGTAGTCAGCCAAAGATTGCACGTTAAATACAATATGTAGTAATTATATATATATAGACACCTAGATGTAATATTGAGAAAAATTTCGAGTCAAAATTGTTTCAAGAAATTCAAGAACTTTGGGCCTGCTCATAAAACAGTACATATCCTTCGGTGGTAATTACTTGGTGGGTGGAAATTGGAGATACCCTAGAAAAAAAAATATTAAAATATGATAATGATTGGTATATAATCACATATGGATTGCGATTCTTTATCATAAAGTCATGTATTAATTTTCAAAATATTCATACCTAGAATCATTATAACTGTGCCATTCTCCAGTGTAAGGGTGTTTGCAATAAGCTATGTAGTGACCAGAATATGTTGAGCCTGAGTGGTTTGCAACTCCATACAAATTATAAGTAAGCGGTTGGCCTCTGTTTGCAGCGTAAGACGATAGATCCAAGCTGTTGATTGGACAATCAACAAGTGTACTTAGCTTTCCACGGTAGCGCTCCGTCGGGGAAAATCGCTTTAAATGGATGACGAGAATACGGGGGAATTTCTGGATGGAAAAGCTTTTCGTGCACTTTCGTCTGCACTGGCACTTGGAACAGGTAGGCTTTTCATCACCATCTAAAACTTCCTCTTTATTGAAAAGCTCGAAACACTGGCCCAGCCGTATTGAACCTGTTCTCGCTGGTATTGGGAGGGAAAGATCCCAAAAGGGATCAAAGGTAACAGAGCAGTTCCCACAAACAGTGCACTTTAACGTTGACCTCAGTTGGCCAACAAAAATATCCACTATTCTACTATCTTCGTAGCGTAAGTAGCGCTTCCAGGCTTCAGCTGCCTTTTGAGAATCACTGTTTGGATTATTTGGAGAGAAAAAAATCATTAGATAAACTGGGAAGCTATAAAAAGTAGACGGAGCGGATAACACGTGCCTTTTATAGTGGCTTTACCTGAGAGAGTCATCAATATCAGTAAGGATAGGCGTTGGTTTGGATGTCACACGATTTACATCTTCATGTAAGCCCTCGAGTAAATACCGTAAAAATTCTTGGGCATCTTGCTGACTGTATCCCATAAATCTAGGGGCAAATTTTTGGATTTGATCCTTAAAGGCTGATGTATCTACAACTCGCTGTTCACGCCAGAGCTCTTGAATGACCTCAGCGAATGCTGAGCATAAGAAAGATTACTTTTAAGTCATTTCAACTTTAATTTAGTAAAGTTGCAATATATTTTTTTTTACAAAATAGCAATTTACCCCTTATGAGGCACCCTTTCATTCCTGAGGTTGCTGCATTAATGTCTTGTTGGTAGTTGTCTCTATTCATGTACTCCAACAATGGTTTTGTATTGCTTAGGCACTGGAGGACTGTGTTCATGAAACACTAAAACACACACTTTGCATCAGCACTTGTTTTTTTTTTCAATTAAAAAGTGAGGGATTGAGATCAATTTAAAATACTTACCGTATTCCCTATATTTCGAAGTCCTGTCAATCCAGCCCTTTCGTGGCCATCTCGGCTTCTAAATCTTCCTCCAAGCTGTGGTGACGACGAAAATGCATCGCTATCCTATAAAAATAAAATATTACTTTAGAATTGGCATCGTATACAACAACATATATTATTGAATATCTAAGTTTGGATTGACAACATATTAAAATAGATAGACAATTAAATGTTTGCAATTTTTTAAGCAATCGCAACTTATAGTATTACAAGCTAAAGGTCATAATTTAGATAGTTATTATCTCATTAATTCATTAGTTAGCATTCTTCAATAAGCTTCAAGCATTTGTCGCAAATAAGCTTACTAGTGACGATTGTTTATCATTTTTTGTACATCTTGATCCCATACAAACTGGACCATGGACTTGTGGTTGAATGTAATTGAGTGGAGACTGCAAAAGGAGAGGTATAGAATGCATTTTGTGTAAGTAGGGTTAAGATTTAAACGATTACTTTTAAGCGCTGCTGCGAAATGCCGTCTGCTCTATCTAAAGCACTTATAAATACGAGCGTGCTTAGCTGACATAAGTCGTTTTAACAAATTCTTACATAAAGTTTTTTTTTCGCAGATCGACTTGACTTCATTAAACAAATAAATCATGCAAATAATAAAATTGTGATCTTGTCCCAGATCAAAGATTGGGATTAGAAGCCGAATTTAGCAGTACATTCTAGTTAAATCCTTATTAGCATTTTTGTGAGCGTGAACTATTGATACTATATTATATTATAATGATGGTACATCCCATTCCATTATCATAATCATTTCCTCAGCCTTAAGAGCGATGGGACACGTGAAGAGCGAGATGAAAGACATCACAAATGGGCAACGATACCGCATAAGTTTACTAGTGAATACATTTTACTAATGATTGGTGAAGATGAATGATGGCTAAAATAGCGAACCAGACATGAACAAGACTTCATGGATAAATTCCATCCGTTCCATTATTCCATCCATAAAAACTAGAAAATAAGGTTCTGATCACCATTCTGTATGCGTTAACATAGCAAATGGGATTTTACGAATGTTCAATCAAATGTAGCTCGATATGGGAGCAAAAAAAGCGCCCCGTTTCCATTTCATCATTTATATTAAGAACAGAGCAGAACTTACGCTTCGAGCTCAGTAGGAAAAAAAGTCGTTTGTGATGCTACGATAAAAGTCATATTCATAATAGACATATTGCAACTTGGTTTCGTGATGTATGAATATACATACATAATAGGTAGAGAGTTCTTTTGGGTATAAACCTAAAACATCCATTTATCGTGTTTTCTCATTTTATCGTTCCGACCTTAATACTTTAAGTGCATTTTTTCAACAAGAGCTATTCTTTCGTGGCCATATATATTTTTGCATCATTCTGCACCTCACCTCCTACAGGTAAAATTCTCAATGCCAAATTCTAAACTAAAAACCGTATAGATATGTAAGCACGCGAAAAGTCATTTGAAGATCAAGCGTTCACTTGCAGGGTTAACGTCTGGTAGTGGTAGTAGTGGTGCATGCATGACCAACCAGGTAAATTTACACTATACTATATCTAGTTGATTTGTGTGTCAGCGAACAATTGGCTTGCAAAATTTTTCCTACGTATTGTATTATTGTTGAGATGCTATCATGCGGTAAGCTGCATGGTTCATTTCGTGCTGAATAATAATTGTTGCTATAAGTTTTCAAGGTTGACAATCTTGCAGATGCCTCTAAACATCTTCCATGTAAGTAGACTGATGACACTCGCAGCTCGCGTGTAAAATTAAAGCATTATGAATATTATATGATGATATAAACATGCGTCGACGCAATATGTTGTACTAAACAACAAGCCTATAAAATGAATTTGAGTACTTCTCAAATTCCTGAAATTCCGTACGTACTCCTGAAATTCGCAATCAAATTGTGCTAAAGTTTATAGGAACAATACGTAATCTACTTTAAAATTTAATTACTGAAATGAATTTTAGATGAGGCTTTAATTCCTTAGAAAATTGCCCTAATGTGGTGTGAACACTCCTAAATCACAGTGAGTCATACTTGCAGAAAGAACTAAAGGTAAACAATTACATGTTACCACATGGCTAAACTGTCATTCGTATCTTATTGTAATTAAGTAAAAGCGTGTTTCGTAACATCTCAGCAAATGTCAGATCCTACCTGGCGAATGGCAATGTTTACAATAATTAAGTGACAGTGACGCACAACGAGCTTGTCATCGTGCTTCTTTAGTATTGTATATTTCCCTTATGGAATTCCATAAACTTTCCTAAGCACCTATAATATTTTGATGTACTATTTAGATATATTATCATATACTTATGAGCACTTTTGAGAATTTTAAATATTTTGGTGCTTGTTAACTTGAAATGGAAAAGTGGGGATTTTTACAGGTCCTTTTATCTAAAAATGACTGGCACATTAAAGCCAAATCACATTTGCTATTTATAAATCATAAGCCGCATGCCTGGTTTAACAAAATAGTAAATAAACGTTTCTATCTGTCAAGTCAAGTAACAACAAGAGAATGAAACCGTACCTATTTAGTACCTACAACGAATACTAAAAGCTGAAACGATTAACACGGTATGCGAACTAATTACTAAATTATCAGTTCATCTATCTATAAGCGATGTGCGAGGAATTTCATGATAGGAGAGATGTGAACCCTGCACAAACCCCATCACGCATGTGTATACATACATTAAGCAATAACATGTGTACAAGTAAAACGAATGGTAATTTGCCAGCTAAGCATACCCAAGTACCCCAATAGTTTGCTACAAAAGTAATTAAAGTGCAATTTAATTACAACATTTACCTCAATGAGGGCTTCTTGACCACAATTTACATTAAAACTTGCCCGTCGCCTTTTTATCGGCTGAGGGAAAGTTAGGTTTAGTATCAGCACTTTCAAATGCATTGTATCTCAATGAGTCACTTTTCTTGATGTTGTGATTTTTAATCTAACAATAAAAGTAATTGCACGCACGAACTGTATAAAGGAACTGTCAAGCTTTTGCAATCTACTGAATATAAAACTTGACTATATATGAAGGTGAAAATCTATGTCGCAGGTTGCACTCTTCCTCAGGCAATTAGGTACGTCGTGCAGTGGTGATGACGTCAGGGACTTTCGATTTCATTGAAATTGATAGTTTATTCAACTAGTCTCATGTTCAAAGGATGCTGACGATGATAAACACAAATTCAAGCAATTTAAATCCAAACATTCAACATTCCTATAAACGGCACTATTTTCACAGCAAACAGATATAACCTTGCACATCAACAAGTGCATGGGATGGGGTAGCCCAGTAACACAAGCAAATGATGTGACTCTTCGAATGCTCAAGCCCAACTGAAATGAAGTCAGCAGAGACCAGATCTTAGCTCACCAGAGCTCCAGTTCCAGTTGTATCATCATCATCATCAGATTCAGCTTGGAGGACGAGTTGTCATCATCACCATTCTTATTCTCGCAATCATTGTAATCATATATGCAGAAGCCTCGTTTAATGCTCAACAAGAGCTGTAGGAATTACGCAAGCAGAACCACACTAAATACCTCAACCTGACTAACTAACGCACTATCACTTTACGAGCACGGAACCGCAATTTCCTTCTCCTGTGTAGGGTAAGTATTACAACGCTCTGGATAGTGCGAAATATTCCACACTCAGAAGACTCTATATAGTTATACTATGTATTGTGATAAACGATGTAAGCACAGCTTTTTCAAGCTTTTCCCTACATGTGCCTGTACTTAAACGCATGCAAATTTACATGATATAGAGTATATTGTATAGATACGGCACGTAATTCTAAAACATTCCACTTAAGCTGTCAATTCAGAATGGCATGTTGGCTGGGTCGAAATTCATCAACAGAACCTTGTCGAGCAAGTTGGTATTCTCGACTGAAAAAAAATCCAGCGGTAGCAGGTTTTAAACTCAGGATATCATTGTTACGTCACATGTGTTGGATTCTATGATGGGAGAGTTTGGGAATTCTCTTGGCATTGAAAGGCTAATTCCCAACTAAACCCATGAGTTGATGAACTGCGTTGTTTCGTTGAACGAAAGTTCAAGTATTTACCAAACCCCGTTACAAAAACTGTATTGGTAAATGAAACCAATGGAAATATTGAAATGGAAAGTTTGGGTATGAACAAAAGTCGTGAAGGGAAAAATATCACGAAAAGTAAAGTTCATAATATTTCAACATAATTTTCCACGCCCTCAACTTATGCGGATGAGATGTTCATGGAAGTAAGTACCTTCTATCCATTTCTCGCATTTAATGCAAAATAGAGAACTTTCAACTATCACTGGTCTCACCACACAAAAAATGTACTGAAATCTTCGTTTTCTGTAATATTGGTAATATGCGTTTGCTCTCCAAATTCCAATGAACTTCCTTGATGCGTTAGGAGTTTCAAACAATGCAGCAATGGATTGTGGTTTGCATCTAGCCACAATTGATGTATGCAACGAAACGAAACGAAAGCCTATTTCAATATAATTGATTTTCCTCTTTTTGACACACCTCGTCTCAGTCTCACTAGTTCGTTTGGTTGTTGATGTGAATGCGAAAATGAACAAAAGCAAAGAGCATGAAAAAAATCTAGGAAATAGGACAATGGTCCATTCCTAGTTTAAAAGGAGCGACATACAATATTACTCGTGTCCTCACTCTCCTAATAGCCAACAAGATCTACAGTAAATAGATAAAAACTAAAAGATGAACGATAGAAGGAAAAAAGAGCAACTCTAAATAATTAACATAAGCAGCAACAACATGTACGAAGGATTTTAAAGTGACGATAACGTTTGGATGGATGGATGAGCCAACATGTAACACATTGTCATTTTCTTCCTTTCCTCTTTCAATGTTGCAAAGGATTATAAAGGAGTTAATGGACTGTTGCAAGTTCTCATCGAATGTATGAATCCTCTACCCAACTGTACCTCAAAAAATCATCATACCTATACAATTGCTACGCACTGGCACTACAGTTAAGAATTTTAAATAATATGCTCATACTATATGCTATGCTGCTTTCATAGAATAACATGAGCACCTTAAATTCATACACGTACAAGAATGTGAATAATTATTGCCATCCTATGTGCATATGCAAATTAGAAGAGACTACGTCATATCATATTATGCGTACATTTTATATATCCTACTCACAACACAGCTCATTCAGGTTCATGAGAAAAGTCTCAACAAACCAAACCAGAGCGCTTGTGTGGTGCTGCATCAGGAGAGTAATGACATGCTGCTGTAGCGCATCAATAATAATGGGAAGTGTTTGTTGGATGTTGGATTCATCTCCAATCATCAAGTCAAATCATTAAGATCACTTCCTATATTGAGTAGAGTGGGTATATGTATCATTAATTAACGTACTAATTCAATAAAAGAGCACTATCAGCATAGAATGCACTGAAAAAATCAGCTCACGAAATAGTGTAGGTTGGGAGTTAGTGAATAATCATGATGATGATGGTAATTTGGAGAGGAAATTTTTTGAAGCATCGGAATAGTACCATTGGATTTTATATCGTCAATCGTGCTTGCTTTCATTAAAAATCATACGTGTGCAATGCTTACACAAAGAGGTATTACATGCAGGGATCATTATTTCAAGTAACACCTGCAAATCTGCATCAAAATGAACATTCTTTCCTATATTTTTTATGCACGTATAATCTAAAGAAGAAATGAAGTGTCATAGATGTCTAACTGGTTGTTGATGTTTATAGAATAATTTTTGTGGGTGTCTATTATCTATGTACATACACAAGTACTTTTGGTTGAATGTGCACTTTTATTTTATCAAACTGTTGTAGTGTGCTGTTTAAATGGCTATATTATAGAGCGTACCTGTATCCCAAACATAAAAATGGTGGAACGATACAATATGTAAAAATGTCTTATCTATGGGTCTACATTTCAATGGGCTTAACCAGAACCGACTACATAATTTTTTTCTGCATTCTCTACAACTCAAGAATGCAAAAACTTGAGGTGGATTTCAGTTGTTGCAGTACATCGACTTGCTAGCTATATAGCTTCCCTTCTTAATGGGCCAAGATGCCAAACTGCAAAAAGCTGCATTTGACGACAAGCAATGCAACATAATGGTGATTAGAAGTCGCTTCAGGACAACAAAACGAAGCTTTTCTGCTTTCGTCTTCCTACAACAATGGATTTCAACGTAAATGCATAGTACGAAAGACTCATTCAAGAGCATTCATCCTTAAATAGCTACACAGGATACCAAGCAAAAATTCCGACAATAGCCAAAACGAAATGAATAGTTTTTGTTGGATCGCAAATATAATTTTAACTCGTTATAATAGCAAAACAGTACCTGTCTTTATGTCGTTAGCCACACACGAAGCAATAACTTTTTCAATTTTATTTGAGAAATAACTTTTACGTACAAGCTATAATTCAATTCAAATAATAAACAAACTTTTCCTCATGGATGCTATTCATTTTCACTAATAATAACATCAAAAATGCTATATTTTCTCATTATCCAATTTTTAAAATGAGTTTGAATAACGAGAAATAAATACCCCTCAAGCAATCTATAATATAAACCCCCGCAAAATAAAAAAAAATACTCGAGTGAGGTTCGAAGTCTAATATTCTAGCAAAATATAGAATTTTATTTAACGATTTCATATGCCTGTAATCATATAGCAATTTATAACCGGAGGCAGTTAGCAGTAGCTTACCAAAAGAATCAAAAACTGCTTATCATCACATCACCAGAGCTAAGCTCATGCTGGTTATTCAGACTCATACAATATTGCATACATGTTGCAAGAATGTTGAATGTGGCAATATTACTCGCAACTGAAAAAATACTGCACTAGGTAATGATAATGATAGCCAAAAAAATTAACATGATGATATTGCTTACTTTTTGCCTTTTGCCCATGGCATATGGCAAAAGCATGGAACATAAAAAGCAAAGCATATTTAAGTATTTTTTACGTTTAGTCGTTATTCGTCACAACCCCCAACAAAAACAAGTACCGGTAACAAAATGGGATGTTCATGTGAAACAAATAAAACAGGTGTATATTTATATGCTATTAGCCGCTTAAAGAACTTATTTCCTATACGTATATACTTGTGATGCATCATCAAATTAGCAGCAGCAGGTACCTTGTACCTCGGCTGTAAACTTTCAGTTTCAACAGACTTTCTGTTTATCATAATCAACTTAAGAGATTGAACTGGACTGGATATCCTTCACAGGTTTTTTCTCCTCCTACACTATTCTGCATCATATTATGGAGTGAAGCTATAGAAGCATATACTTTTCCTATCTCCAATTTAACATTGCTTCTGCAAATATTGCAACGGGTACATTTTTACTAACAACTTACTGACTTTGCTTGGTTTTGTAAGTCTACGAAAGTACATGGTACACTTGCATCATGATTTTGATGTGATATGATATCCAATCCAAAAACAGTACATAAAACAAAACAATGTACACACAATGGTTTGGCGTTAAGTATTCAACCACATTCAATTATTTCACATCTTATTCTGAAGTAAACAATGAATTAACACACGTTTGTAACAGATATGGATATCTGACATTGAATACGTACCCCATACATCTAGAATTCTATGCACTTTTTGTGGTTACTTGAGATTCTTTACTTATCTGCCTTTGTATTACGCACATGGAACAAACGTCAATTCCTGGAAATCACGGAAGGAAATACAGCAATCTAAAGACTTTATTTGCTCAACATGATGTATATCAGTTGGCTTTTCCAACTTTGCACCTTTACTTCCCTGGGAAATAATAGTGGAAAGGATAAAGACTTATATATAACGCAACGCCTATATAATAGTAAGTGACCCCATGATTGTATGTGAAAGTGATCCCATGAAACTTTTACACTTTTTTAAAAAATTTATAAACAAATTTAGTAGAAATTTCCACTTTAAAATTACACATCGTCACTTAACTTTTTTTGGTTAAATTTCGTGGCATAATATCGTTTTATATGGAAAACCTACTGATTAACAGCTTATTAAATTGCTATAATTACACTTTCAGAGCTTCCTTGGCCTTAGCGGGCTTTCCTCGCTTACGCTTTTGAAGAATTGGTATTGTTTTAGCCTCCGGAATGACAAAAAAGTTTTCTATTTATTGCAATTCTCAACACATGCCTACACAAATATTGTTTTTAATAACCGGAACAGGTGCAGGACGAATCCGTCCAGTCGAATTGTATGTTTATCGACTGATGTGCACTGATGTGTATATTTGATTCAATGTTTCTTTTAAAAAGTGTAATTTTCATTTCTTTGTGTGATGAAAATCCTGAGTAAGGTACAATAGTTTCATGGGATCACTTTCGTATAACGTCATGGGGTCACTTCATATTATAGAAGTGTGCGATTAAATGTAAGCCAAGGATAAATGTCCCACTTAGAATCGTTCAAGGCCGTACCAGCAGCAGTTTCCTATTTTTTTCATGCACCTAAACATTACAAATGCTTCGAATAATTATTGATTGAGATGTAGATTACTAGGAAAAAATCATTTGTGATGAAGAGAATGTTTGCAAAGAAACACAACATGGTAAATTATCAGGTATGCCAAAGAAACGGTTCAGTTACGGTAAATAGGAGAGAGAATTCCATTTACAAACAAAACCAGATGCAATCGCAATATAACCGTATCATTGAGCCATCCTTCAAAGGGTTACAGGTGGTGTCATTGCATGTATTTATTGTGTGTACATATAATTTACAGCATTGTGATGATTGATGTACTGATTTGAGTGTTTAGTTTAAGAGCAGAACTAAAACAATCAATACCATAATGATATATAAACAGAATCCGTACTTCGAACCTATCAATCTTGGACGTATTTGGTTCACTAGTGGGTGACTTTCAGATTGGTCGGTATCAAATATAGATTATAATTTTATGCAAATCTATCTTTCTCTAATAGTAAGCCCTGCCCTATTCAACAAGCTGATTAGAGAGATGAACTGCTGATAAAAATAAATTATCTGATTTGATAACTGATTGACTATAGGATGCTCAAAGAAAATTGTTTGAATTTTCATTTCTAAATCATCATCGTATAATAATTATTATGCAAATACTCGTTTCATATTAAAATTGTGTCGTTGATACAATCGTCGCGTCGGCCCTCACAATTGTAAAGAACTTAATCATTTTACGAGGACGAAAGTGAACTGTCCTTGAGATTGGTCAGTACAGTTGGAAAAGCTCTATATGTAAATTGGATACATACATGTATGCATAACGCGATGAACTTCACGTTTTTAAACCAACGCAATGGTGAATTAAGACTGTGTTTCAAAGTCGATTTTTTATGTTGCTCATTACATTACTGAGCTCTGTGTCATATGATTTGGAAGCTTTGAATGAAATCACAAAGCAGGCTTAATGCTTCGTAATGTTTAACGTCCAGCTTTTGTATGAGGGAAAGGGACTACTAGAGATGGTGAAGCAAAAGTTTTGGCCATCTGGATTATTTTATGATTTAAATAATGATTGCTTATGCTCATTGACACACAGCAAGAGCTTCATCACAATCAATGGAGAGGAAGTAAAGAATTATTATTTTCATCTCATCATCATCATTATTATAAAGAATGTAATTGTTCCAAAATTTAGTTTAGACACTTTTCTAGCATGAAAGAAACACGTAGGAAACGTATAATATACCAGAATGACCTCAAATGTCCTACAGCTGTTAAATTCGTCCTATCATAAAATGCCTAGTTTATGAATGCTCGATGATACAATGGAAAATTTCCTCACATGTTTTTATCGACCCAACACTACTGCAGCCAGGCCAGAAAATGACTTTATTGCAAATCGCACTCATTTAGATACGGTTCTATTTTGACCTGATGGGTTTAATAAAGCCAAGGAGAACCCTCCTACCATCGTATCCAAATTGAAGTCAACATATAACATGGATCTCATTCAAATCACAGAAAGGAACTGAGACTGAATGGGAAGCACACTGACATTGTCAATATTATAGTGAACCAGCACCACCAGCAGGTATTTCAATTCAAGAGGTTACAAACTTACAAAGTGTACAATAACTACATTTCTCTCTCTCTCTCTCTCTCTCTGTGAGACGATATATTCATTATAGTGATCATACGAGGAGAAGGGAATCGTCAGCCCATATGTCAGGAGATGACCTTCGAGTATAATAAGCAGTTTCAAGCTCTCTTTGGTAGCCATTAAACATGCAAGCATTCCTATTTCTATTGTCATTCATTATGCTGTATGTATATAGTTAAGACTATTTGGCTGACTAGTGAGCCCAAAAGAAGACCTTTACACACAGTGTTACATTCTTGGTATTATGTGGCGTGAGATTACACTCTCATCAAATGAATGGGATGTTTGTTTGAACGGAGATGGCAAAAAATCATAACATATTAAAGTGTATGTAACATATACATAGTATACTCCTTTAAACACTATTTTGCAATTTGGCAATGTTGTATGGATAATTTGTGCATAAAAATGCGTCAATCAAAATCATAACTGTTCGATATGCAAAACAATTATTGCTGCTTCCACTTTGCCAAGTTCTTTGTCTGCATTTATGTTTTAAATTGGATCGGATAATAAGCTTGTTTAAAACTAGAAATTAGTTCCTATAAAGCAGATAATAATTGGCAATAAGTTTTCCTTTAAGAATGAATGGGATTTGATTTTTCATTGATTATTTGTACCAGAATGTCGCAGCGAACGACCTATTACCGTACATTTATATAATTTGGTTATGATATGATAATACACAAGTGCGTTGCTATTTTCATGCTTATGAATATGCCGACACTAAACTTGCGTTAGTAAAATGAAACGAGCTCCAGCTCATTAAAACTTGTCTTGATCTCGTTAAATCAAACAAGCTGATAAAAACTATATTCATTCAGCTTTGGTCAGAGGATTTCGCAGCGTCAACAGTGAGTTGTTGTGAAATGCAACAAGTTAATAATTCTAATAATGTGCGTAGGTAGTGTAAACAAATGTCTGTAAAAACCTAGATGATGAAAAATATTTTGAACAAGAAAACCTGATTTGCCCATTTGATTCAAATTCTTAAATCGAAGGTTCGACTTCAGTAGATAACCTTACAGCACTGCAGATAAAATTAAAAATGGGTACATAATGCTGATAATAACGTTATCATATTAATCCGTAAAAGGAAGATCAGAAATTGAAGGTAACAAATTAGAATGAAGAGGTGCATGACCAAAAAACAATGAATGCATTTTGCTGTTTAATGTATAGTTTCATGGGAATCATAATTGGTGATGCCAGTGCCAGCCTAAAATCTTATTCGTAGCTATATGCTATACAACAACAAGTAAACGTCAAAGTACTTTCTAAGTTGGATAGATAATATTTTATCTAAATGTATTATTTTGACTCTTCACAGGCTAATGCTATAGTAGGTTTACCATTTTAGCTTATTAAATTTTGATTAATGTGGAGTAAAATCCATGCTCTGTGTGGGAGAACTCAAAGGTAACTGACCAAGAGAAACAATATTTTCCCATAACATAACAAACCACGCATATGCTAGTCCATATTATCCTCCAGGCTACGTAATGTAAAAAAACAAACAATCAGTAAAACTGACGTTTTTACGTAAAACCCAGTCTGAACTCAACCCAAGATTTCTCTCTGCAAAACACCTTGAAGTAAATTAGGAGGTGCAGTTGAACAACAGAGGTTATCTCTATTGAATTATCTAATGTACATAATGATTCTATTCCCACACACCATTGAAAGAAGTATATAACGTCAGTCAAGAGGATTTATAAAAACTCGGATTTTCCTACTACTTGCTGATTTTTTAAAGAACGTAAAGTGGGATGATAATATTACAAGGACCACATACATACATAGACATTGGCAATCGCAATATTATGCCCTCATTTTTCTTGGCTTCAATCCCAAATCATGTAGCATCTCTTCTGCTCGTAATAAAGTCGTATACGTATATTATATTTTATGCTTCCCTACTTTTCATCATTATATTACAAGTCACCTCATTTCCATATACCCATATATATATATTTTATGTTGAATGTGAGCTAAAACTGAATTGTATAGTCATTTGGCTACAGCGAAATATAGAAACAAGGAGTTTGGATTACTGATTCTGTTGAACTAATGATAATTATTTTTTCTATTTCAACGTTTATTTTTGTCAACTGAACTAATTTTGAAAGACTACCTTGAACTGCTCAGGAGAAGGCCCTCTTGGTGGTGACAATGTCCAAAGATTTGAGCCACCAGATAAAATGTAGCGCATCATAGGTTTAGTTTTGGAATGTATACGGCTTGTAATTGTGCCGTCATCACTAAAACTGCACTTGACATTAGTCCGTTTCGTATCAAACAAATTGTTCCAACTGTCACTTTTACAGCAATCTTTTGAATCACTAACATGAGAAAGCTTGTGTTCTCCTCCACTTGATATAAATTTAGAAATTTTGACAGAAGCCCATAACACTAAAGCATAAAACAGTATCACTCCAGCTATAACCACGAACGATATATGGATCGTCGAAAGGAATTGCGAAGGGGTAAATTGCTGAAATTTCAGTGCTTGTCTATCATAATTAGTATGACTGACTTCACTTTTAGGAAGCATAAATTCAGACTCTGAACCAGAAGTACCAACCAGCCTCAGAAGGGAGGCAGACACTGCAGGAAACCACAGTGAAAAATCCTTCAAATAAATATAAGATGGCAACGATGACTGCTCATCCTCTTCGTAATGGACACTAGGAAAATTATTGCTGTTATCACTGCAGTCATTTTTAAAAGGTTTTGCCAAGCTTGTCAATGACATTTCACTAAACTCCTTCCTACTCTGACTATACTTGTCATTGCCATTTTGACCATGACCCGAATTCTTGATGATGGAAGATTTGCTCCTTTTAACTTTCGTTTTTGACACAGGCCCCATGATGATTACTAAAGATAAGTTGACGTCCTGATTCCCTGCTTATTCCGGCACCAGCCAAACTCACAATATGTACAAAACAGTGCTTCGTAAAGCAATTAATGTGCAGGTTGGCTTTGCGAAAGAGACATGCATGGAGATGCCATGTCTATAGCTTTTCAACAGTGGTAATGCAGATGGCAACCCCAGACGGGAAATGCCAATATTCTAAAACACCGCCACCTTGAGCTACCGAAATAAGAAAAGTGTCTTACAAACGGCGAGAATATACTAGAGCCATTACAAATCGAGTTCCATCGAGTCAAAAGTTACTAACCTGCAGTGGATAACCTACACATACTAATACTACAACGTTATCGTAATCCACCAAACTAAACTAAACTAAAGTTCTCTTCACAAGTATGTATAATGAAATTCGGAGCTGTTGAGAATGGAATAAAAATGGGACGGTTCCAAAAAAACATCCTATTCATAGTATTCCAAAAATACTTGAGCGTGAAAATCTATTCATGAATTTTTTATATGCAGTATGCATATTGCATATATATACCAATTTTATGCATGTCATCCTTTTTTATAACCCTTTGTATTGTACGTTTGCCAGTTAAATGCATGTGAGTCATATCTTTGATTTCATAATACTTCCTGACTGTATAGTACCAAAAACTTGCTATGTACATATACACCTTAGCAGACATATATACATACATAAAATGTCACGTACGTGCCACATTAGCCTTTAGCCAGTTCTAGTTTCTTGTTACTAGTTCCAAACTCTATATGCTGTATATTTTAATGGGAACAAAACGAATGACCGACATCTTCAATAGATGAGAGTCAAGTCAATGTCAAGTCAAGTAATCTCTTTATGTACATAAACCAGGCAAACAAGTTCCAAATGCACATGCGTGAATCCACGGACGAAATGTTGCAAAGTCATTACGAAGCGAACAATTAGAGTTCACCGAACGCTACAATAATGCTTTCAATCAAGCGACATTGTGGGGCAATACAAATACAAGGATCGATGAGATGAGGGTCAAGCCAAATCATGCATTATAATTGTTAAGTCCTATTATCATTTTGTTAAAAGCGAACAGAAGCAATACGGTTGAGAATTTCAAAAATCAAGAACAGATATGTGGTTGTGTTATCTCGCTACAAGTTTTGAAGTGTTGTCATAAATGTCACAATAATAATATTTCGTATTGAATATGAAAACCAAATCATACTTTCCCTTCCCATATTCGACGCTTTCCCTACGTTAGAATAGAATTTCTAATCCATAATAATAATTATTATAATTGTAGCCGTTGAATTAAAAAAAAGTACGACTACATAAGTACTAAGACTGTGTTTAAAGAAAGTAGTTAAGAAAAGTAGCTGAGTCGAGTTGAAAGTTTCAAATTAAAATCAAAAACGAAAAGAAAGAAAGAATATATAATAGAGTCTATGCTGTGCTTTTTGTTTGGAAAAAAGCAGAAGAGAGTCAAGTAGCAGAGCAGATAGGCAGTAGCAGACAGACAGCGGCAGAGATATAGAGAGAAGAAATCAGTGAAGGAGGATGCTGACGAAAAATATTGTAAACTTACATTATCAGAAGAGTCACTGGCAATAGCTGACGAAGCACCAGTCAAATGAGCATACCGACTTTTCCTGTCATTTCTATTCGCCGCAAATGTCGAAGAAGTTTCACCCGCTTGTGAAGGATAAGCAAACTTGCTACTATGAGGGCCCCCCATCTCGAAGCCGTTCACATTGTCAGAACCTTCACTATTCAAATACTTGGAGACACCAGGGGATGAGGAACTTCCTACAGAGTTCTGAACGCTATTTCCTATAGCGAGCCTTGGGGATGGAGACTTTGATTTGGACTTTCTGCTACTAATGCTACTATTAATTCCAGGGGAGGTTCCAGTTCCAACGGATCTTGTGGGGGTGGATCTGGTTGATGATGGTTTTAATGGTTTGTCGTGATCACTTTGCTCGTCTTCTACGGATGAAGAAGAGTCTTCCTCGTTTTTTAATGTTGTGCGATGATTTGTTACTGTTCTTTCCGCTGGGGACCCTGATTTTCTATGTATTCGAACATTACTGCTCATCACTCCAGATTTTGAGGGGGATTCAGTTGATCTTGAATAAGAATTCATTTTCAATTTACTTGAGAGTTCTTGAGCCTCTGTGGGATCGAGGTTGCCGTTACTATGACGGTTTTCATTGGAAGGGGTCGCAGCAGATGTCGTCGTCGAAGAAGAAGGCAAGTCTGAAGCTTTCACCGTTGAGGAGCGACGTCTTGGCAGTGACACTTTAAAATCGGCACTTGTTTCTGATGCTGACGCTTGAGAGGATGACGACAACGACGACGACGACTTATAGGACTCTCCGGGCTTGCTATCACCAGCAGACTTTGAGGTAGATGGGGGTGGAGGGGGAGCCTTTACGGTAAAACTTATAGGTTCTGGAGATGGGGACTTGGTGGCCTTGTTCTCCTCTACTTTGATTGTATGATAAATAACTCGAGACGCACTGGACCGTGGAGAGGATGACGATGTTGTTGTTGTTGTTGATGATGATGATGATGAAGTATTATTTTGCACAGATGCAGCGACAGTTGCAGCTGCTGCAGCCGAGCTTGCCGAAGCCGCGGAAGATCTTCTTGGTTTGGAAATCGTGAAAGACTCATAAGGAGAGGGTTCTCTATTCACTTGAATGCTGACTTTGTTATTACTATCATCTCCATTTTGTTGTGGGATGGTACTCATCTCTTCACTTTGACCATTAGTGGCACCAGATGCCGGACTATCAACAAGGTTATTTGCATTAGAATCAGATTCCAGTCGCCTTCTCGTTACCCCACGGGATGAAGCTGTTACTCTCACAGTAGTAGATGTTGTGGAGCGAGGTTGAGATTCCTCACCACTTCCTTTTCCATATTTACTCTTAGCACCACCCACACCATCCTGACCAACATCAACCAACGCCTTGCTATTGGTATCCATCGGGATAGGATTCCCATTGGAATCTTTCTCCATGACTTTAATAGAGGCGGAAGAGGAGAAAGCAGTTTCGGAAGCAGAAGTAGAAGAAGAGCCCAAAGCCTGCTCACCCCCCGAAGGTTCCACTACCACCACCGACTCAGAACCAGCACCACCGCCACCAATGACAGTATCCTTCAAAGCAGAAGAAGAGGAAGGGACACTTTTCACCTTACTTTTAATATTCCTATCTTGGACTACCATCACTACTACACCATTACTATCCTTTTTGCCACCGTCATCATCACTGCTGTTCCCGTTATTCATCATTACCATGCCCAATGATTTACTACTGTTAGACTTTGAGAGGTGGGTAACCTCGTCATGAGAGATAACAACGTTATTTTTAGTGACATCGCTGAGAATAAGGGAACTCTCACCTTTACTAGTAGGTGAGTTAGTAAGACTACTACAGTCCACGTCATTATTTTCCAAGTCCCTAGCACACTTATTGTAAGCACAACTACTGTCAGAAACAATTACAGAAGTGGTAGCAGCCACAACATCAACAATATCATCATGATTATCAACAGTATTATCAGTAGTATCAGTGTCAGATTCTTTGGTAGTAGTGGTACAACTAGTAGTGACCAGAGGTTTTTTGGTATTAGTGGTAGTACTAGTAGCAACAAGAGCAGCAACACTCTTGGACGCACAAGTAGCAGATTCAGAAGTAGAAGAGGAGGTTGAACTAGCTTTATTTACCTCGGAGTTGTTTGAAGTTCCGTTGACCAACGCTCCAGCAGAGTCCTTCCTTGAGCCCGAGTTTGAAGTGGGGGAGGGGGAGCTGCGCTTTTTGGCGTTTTCAGTTGACGCTCTGGTCAGTGATGTGTCACGCTCACGGGAATTGGAAAGGTTTGAAGATGAGCCGGAGAGTGGAGACGTTCCGTACTCGCGACTGTTGCTCCGGTCACGAGCATATGCTGAGGTGTAGGTTCGAGTTCCACTCAAGGATGATGAGACAGGCTCCCTATTTCTTAGGCTTGAGTAGCGTGAAGTGTAGCTTCGTATTGGCATGTCATCATCCTTTCCATCAATTTCCATAGCTTTGATTCTATCCGCGATGGAGCTCCGAAGTGCTGATGTCGTGGCACGTACTGGAGACACGGAGGAGCGGTAGCTACTACCGCCAGCTCCTGCAGTTGCTCCATAATCTCTAATTCGACTGGATGAGCTGCTTGAAGTGAGAAAGCGACTGGTGACGGAGGAGGGATCTCCGTATTTTCTGTACGTGTCGGAGCTGTAGAGCGGAGGTCTTGGAGGAAGTGAAGTACTTTGTTTGGACGTATAACTGGACAAATAGGAGGATCTTGTGCCACCTCCGGTGGAGTAGCTGCTTCGGTAGGTGGACGTCTCCTCTCGCCCGTACCGACGGCTGTAGGATTCCGGAACAGGCATATTTGAAAAGGGATATTTAGAAATGAACTTATTCAGACAGAAAAAAAAGCCTTAATTTGGGATCTGAATGTCCTCTCTCTCTTTTAAAAAAAAATGATATTTGATTGAATTATGTTTTTTTGTATGTAGCCTTTATTTTTCCTATCACTATATCAGAATAGAGGGTAGAAGTCCTTTCCAAACTGAAAAACAGAATAAACAAAAAAAGAAAACTTAAATTAATAAAAGTTTTCCATGTTGACAAATCAAATAATATAAATAATAGCAAGCATATCAATCAATGATAAAACTTTCTTCAGTGGTTGGGGATAATAATCAAGCACAGTATAACAGGGTAAATTTTTTTTTGTAAAATAAAGTTTCCTAGCACTTCCTCTACCACTTCCAACTTCACTTTTTTTGTCACATGCAGATAAGTAATTATGTGTAATCAAAATTGGGATTTGGTTTGATTTGGTTTGTGTGGCATTTTGTACACTTACATATTATTTCTCACAAGATTAATAATCTTGGAGTTGAAGTATAAACTGCAGTCTTTTCGAATATTCACAGCACCAGCGAAAAGGTTAAAGTCTTCTTTTGGTTCATTTCAAATCTGTTGATGTTGGAGTAGTGGCTGAAGCGAAGTGGAGTGGTTTGACTCTTGAACGTTCAAACTTGCTAGCTATAACTTTCCCTTCTTTTCATCATCAACTTGTTCCAAGGAGTAGTAGTTTAGATATTTCGTATTTCATTGACTTTGTATGAAGTTCACTTGGTAATCCTATCTTCTTCAGTGGAGGTGAGTTCTGAAATATCTGCATAAAAAACAGGGGACGGCTTTAGTTTAGTATCAATTGATTTGTTGAACTTTACTAAATACTAAGTTTATACATACGTTCAATTGCTCAATTTATATGTGTTACTTGTGGCATAAAGTTAACACTTTTGATATCATATACAAGTACTAAGTAGTACCTTACTATTGAATGCAAAAATGCATGTACAAAGCAGAAATTCTGTACTCGTTTCATCTTTGAAAGTTTTAAGTAAACCTGCTAATGTTTTACATGGAAGTATACATACTACGTCTTCCTATATACTCCATTAGAGTACAGATTATGAGAGCTGTTGCTGGAAGTCACCCAACTCTGTTCCTTACTGAATTAAAGGTTGCTAACACAAGAGCAAAACTTATTTGCACCATCCCTCTAACGATCTGGGTGTTCCGGATACTATTGCCAATTTCTAAACTTCGATTTCATTTCCTACGTCTCATCTGCGTTGCCCTTTTTTTAAAAATGGGGGAATAATTTTTAAAGCTAATAATGTTTGCAAATGGTGACAATGGCATCGCCATCCATACTAAAAAAATCATCAATAAGTTTTTTCTACTGGTATATTTACACACACGCATACCAAAAGACAAAGATTTTGCATGAAAAATTAGATGCGAATGATACAAACATGATATTGAATATATCTATGTATTTTACAGATGCACTACAACATTTAGTCAGCGCTACTCTTTTTCATGCATCATCGTCATCCTACTTCATTAATATGATGAAGTCAGTGCGGAGCTTGTAAGTTTCTTATAAAATGCGAATGCAAAGTAAATACATTGAACAGCTTGAAAAAATATCTGAAATGCCAAAGAATGCGACAACCTTTTGAAAAAAAAACTAATGTTGTCTCTACATTTCCGCACTACAGATGTGTAAAGAGCATATGCATGAGCCGAGAGAGAGAGATGTGGGTTGAGAAAACTTTCATTCGACTAGTCTTTCATCTTCTCTATTTCTCGGAGATTTCAACTTTTCAAATAAGAAGTAAAAATATACAAAAGTTTGATATTATGTATGTATTCCAAATTCCATTAGTACAACTACTACTGCTGTTCCGACAATTACTACTTTATATGCAGCATTTGTTGGTGGTGTTGGTACGGATCAGAGAGTGCGAGTGGTAGCAGCAGCAGCAGCAGTTGTTGCTTTTTTGGCTATCCTTGTATTATGCGACTGCTACATAATTGTAATGTGAAGTCAAGTCACCAAATGCCAGGCCAGTCACATTTTAAAACCTTAGATAGAATGCCGGAATCACGTCTCTGCGGCTTTTTCCCTTCTCTTTATGAATCTAGACGAGCTACTACAACTACTACTACCACGCGTGAGCATCATGTAATGCAATATGCCATGTTGTAGTTACAAACAGGCGTAAGATTTGGAGAAAAAAAATAAAAATATTGTAAAAAGGAATAGTGACTGACTGTGAATGACGATGAAAGAACCACATTAAGGACTGTAAGTGTCTAAATATAAATTGCACTCACTCGGGATGATGATGATACTTCTATTTTCCAAAATGCTCCCGACCTCTTGTAATGCATTGCACCCAGTGTTGTGCACCACTGGTTGTTCAGTTAGACATATATGTGTAATGTAAGACGCTGTACAACAGTTAATGTAATTAGCGTATATAAATATTCATTCAGCAATAGATATATTCCTGCAACAAACTTCGCTGTATGCTTAGGACTTTACTACTAGCTATAGTGTGTAATCATAATGATAGTGACAATGGCAACAACTACTTGAAATACTGACGGCTGTCTTCTGGGTTTGGATTCGAATCCGTTGCCTTTCACGAACTGAAGAGTGCGATATTATGCATCCTGCCTCCACTTTGTTTTCCGTTGATGTGAATGAACTATGATGTGCAGTAGGTTAAAATCGGCCGTTTAAATTAATCAGCTAAATTAACGACATAATAATATATTTTTGTATTATCTGGCCATTTATGTATAAGATTGGCATTTAGAAGTCAAAATAAAATAGAGATGTGGCGTGACATGTTAGTAGATACCGCCCCCATTGAAAGATCAGGCATATAGAAAATTCCTTGTTTGTATAAACTATTTAGAGCAAACGCTTAGCCATCTTTCTCCCTCAAAGCATCATACTTTGCTACAACTATACTTCAATCTTGTCAGCAATTAGGGTACACTTTTGACAACTTGCCATTGGTGTCAGGGAAAAATGCTAATGAATAGGCCATATAACAAATTCACGTCGGGTTTGTCGATGGTATCCGATTTTGAATTAACCTTCACTATATTTCAAGAAAGGTAAGGAATAAGTATCACAACTCTTCCTTTGACAACAAAATCCTATGAAGCAGATGAATCGTCGCAAAATACACTGCAGAAATAAGGTAAAAGTCTCCCAAAATGAGACGTCAGTCTAGTAAGTCAGGTTTTACAGACACAAGAAACTCTATACACAAGTATTTGTCTTACTTGTAGTGTAGTACGTAAAAACACTAAAAATCACGTACAAAAGTACACTTGACAAAAAATAACTTATATCAAGCACCCACTTTGTTTGGATTATTACACCATA
This sequence comes from Orchesella flavescens, assembly GCA_964034955.1. NCBI lineage: Eukaryota > Metazoa > Arthropoda > Collembola > Entomobryomorpha > Orchesellidae > Orchesella > Orchesella flavescens. The sequence continues at coordinate 20,581,931 of OZ035957.1, read as the reverse complement.
AGTAGCCCAATGAAAGTAAATACCTTCAAGGACACCTTTTACTCGCACCTTTAACCTTTATCGAAACACAAAATGTATTCAGTCGTGATCAAATCACATTCCAAAACCGTCTTTGGAATAATATGTACTATATGACCTACGTTTTTTCTTCACCTTACATACACACACATGCTATCGGCTATTGGTTGCATTCATTCAATGATAAATCAATAAAATTAGAAATGTAGTTGTAGCAAAGATTATATGTTTTTATCATCACACCGCCTTTCAATGAGTCATACAGTAGCAACTCGCTAAATATTCAATTCTTATGAAGTTGCCCTATTGAATAAATTTAGTGTTATTGAGCAAGTCAAACCGGAAGTGCAAATGAATTTGAAGAAATCAAAATACTTTATCCAGTTTGAAATTAAATTGTTTAGCATTTACCTAACATTTCACATTGTAGACTGACCTTTCACCTTTCATGTAAAGTTGACTAATGTTTTTTTTACCAAAAACTAATTTGTTTGTCAATTCATTGAAACTGACTTTTTATAATGGTTGTATTCACTGCATATTAATATTAATATCTAAAAGATTATACCTTACACCTGATGCTATATATTTAAAAAAATAAGAAGTTTGTCTGTTTTATCTGGTACGTTTATTTCAAGTTCACTTTTTCACAGCAGCACCACTCCAAATGAGAAAACTGTGAGTTATGGTTGTATTGTTTCATGACTAAGAAATGACTTCCATTAGGACTTGACAAAGCACAGAAGTGAAAAAGCAAAAAAAGAAAGTTAAAAGAATATTTCCAGCTAGTCCGGACAAATACAGATCAAGTTTGTTTCTGGAAAGGAAAATCTCAATCCAGCTCCGATAAGGGAATAGCCAAGATTCAAATTTGTTCTATGTATGTTCAAGGACTAGTATTCCAAACATAATATGTGTAGGTAGAAAAACCATCCACTCCACTACTCCATGCAGCAGAGTTCACGTTCGTTCATCACATACATACATTAATGTAATGCCCAGCTTTCGTCTACAACACACCATCACCACCAGCGCCTTTCCCCTAAGGTTTCCAACACATAAGAATTTACTATATTATATATACAACCTAATAAGTACTTATAGAATCTTTGTCCTACAAGTGTATACACAATAGGTATATATGCATTTTATTCCTTTCTTGAAAAGCTTTCCTGGGCTTATCTCCATTCTTTCCCGGCTCGCTTTCTATAAGCTCACTCAAAAATATATATATGGTGAGAGTTGTAGCGTGGTACAAAATGCAGACGACCGAGAAATACAAAACTCCAGATGACAAACTGAGTAAGAGCAGTAGACACTACTACTACTAGCTAGACTCCCAAACGAAATGCCCAAGTTGAGCTACACTCAGGATACACACGTAAAAGTACGTACACAAGTTGCTTAACTGGGTATTTCACTCCACGGAAAATTTTCCACTGTGAGAGAAGACTACAGAAATGTCGGGAATCGGTACATGTACCTTGGCAAGAGGAAAGTATAGAGAATGAAAACCTTATAGCATATATTAATTTATATACATCTGTGGAAAGATAGGGCAAACAACTGCTTCCGATTCCATATTCCATATATATTAAAACGGGTTTCGTTTCAGTTTCAGCTTACTACATGACTTTCCCCTTTATGCGCTTACTCCATGCCATATTCCTCCATGTCTTCTCACCACCACGTTTGAACACTCAAAAACATGTTATTATTATACCTTTTAGAAAAGTGTGAGGTATATATAGGCTTCCAAGTTCATAAAAACACATAATGGTATGTTGCTCCAAACTCCAAGAAGCACTAAGACTTTATGTAGGAAAATTTTGGTTCAGTAAAGTAAAAAGTATGTAATGTGGCTTGCTCTAGGCTGCTGTCTTACATGTATCTTACATATGTGCTGATTTTTTATTTTAACCTTTGCCACGTACGCTTCTGCTTTTCCCTTATGTAATCCTTTTCGGCACTTTGATTCTGGGGAAATCAAGTGTAGGGCAAACGGTATTGCTGTTGGACGACCTAATTTGATAATTCTACTTTATGGCAAAAATTAGGTATCCTAAACACCTACGTGCATTTTTATGCACAGACATTTACATTTTGGCTTCATTGCTACTACAGAGAGGAAAAGGAGGAGGAATGCCGATAGTGGAGGTGGAGTGGCGTTACCAATGAATTTCTTTAACTGCTGGTTCGATTTTCATTAGGTTCGTGGTTCGTCAAATAAAAATAGACTTTAAATTATCTAACAAAAATTTAAATTACGAAACCAAATGAACATATATCAAATTCAAAATAGTACACAAGATTATCATTTTCTTACATTTGCCTACTACAAATGACGACTTCGTGTCTTAAACTCCTCCACAACAACGTACCATATGCTGGCAATTAAATATTTGGATTTTCTAAATTTTTAAAATGACAGCAACACTTTTTCTGTTGCAAAACAGACGTAGAATCCTTGAATACTTTTCTTTCAGTGCAGCACGATTTACAAGAATTCCAGAGACTCGATTCTCGACTGCGGTTCCTTCAGGCTAAATTTGCAAATGTACTTTTGTATTGAGTGGGATCTCGTGCTTTGGCATGCTTGATCAAATATTATTTGCCAGCTTCCTTTTCAAATTTTTGCTTCCTCTTTTCTGTTAAAAAGACATTCACTACACCAGTACAATCTTACATACACATGATGATACATATAAATGTAGATGCCATTTTGGATTTTTATGGTTTTTAAAAAGCACGTATCGTATGATTATGATGATGTCATCCAACAACTCTGTTCTAGTATCGTTACCTTCAACCTTAAAAGTATCTTTACTTATCATCATCTTCAGATTTAATACGACTAATTTTTATAAATTTGCATTCTTTCTAATACAAAAATGGATGCTCAGAACTTAAGGTTAATGACTCGTCTATAAAGTTAGGTAGGAAAAAAGGAAATTAAAATCGATTCTTATCCAATTTTTTGTGTCTGTCTATGCAAAAAAATGCGTAAAAGAAGGTGTGGTATGTACTAGATACTAAACAAATGGACTGTGACAACGATGAAAATAAATTTCTCAGTATCGACTTCAGTTCAATGCGACTTTGATTCGGGTGGTATAAAAATACATGCTTTTATTCGTGCTCCGAATTTGCTACTCATCGTCAGTCAGACTATAGATACTACAAGCATTTTGACACAGAGTCAAGTCTGCGTCAGCATAGCCAATTCTTGGATTTGGATGGACTATATTGAAGGCAATAAATTATGATAAGCAAACAGCTACGTGCAAGTAAGCAACGTATAATGTATGCCCCTTCTCATGACCTTGTCACTTTCACCAATCATCATGACTTAGCATTATTTGGCTAATTCGGATTAACATTGTAAAAAAAGTAAATGCATATATAATTATCGACATGGTTAATCCACGTGCACTCAACTAAATTGTTGTGTCAAGGAGGTTCCCATTTTTGGCATCTTCTTAGATTATATTAATATAAGCTTGTGGCACGTCACGTCATGTTACGTGCGACTGCATTTAGTGTAACAATTAAAACTCATTTATTTGTGTCATGTTAATGCTCCCACAGCAAACAAAAAATAGACTAATGATCATCCAATAATCCCATCCAGTTATCCAGCGGTATCGATAGCATTTGCTTTTTACGTCGCTTAAAATAATTGCTTTCTGATACGTGCTACTTGAATTCTAAAATGTGGGTTTTGTCTGCAAGATCAGTATATGTATGTGTGTTCTGCAGATTGGGAATCGGCTCTGCCATTATATAGTTACGTGAGGTGATGAGTCACAGTCATATAGTCAGTCATATCTGATATCTATCCAAATGAAATTCTTTTCTGGTGAGTCACTGTACAGTTGGTATCATTCATATATCACCCAAAAAAACTACACTGCTTGTTCTTTATACTTAACAAATTCTGTGAGCAGCTTACACGGGAAATGGAATCAGAATATAAGACGTCAAAGAATGCTATGTAGTAGTCAGTAGTGAGTAATGAAAAAACATCAGATCATGCCTGAATACATTTCTAGCATTAGCTACTTCCACGAGCACTCCATTTACCAACAAAAGCAAAGTTTCCGGAAGGTAAGACAAGGATTTGTATCGATCCTAGTCTGATGCCAAAAGGTTGTGGTCGTAGCATCTTCAACGGCTTTCTTCCACTATGTGAGTAAAGACAAATGTGAAGACTAAAGACCAACAAGGCCAAACCAACTGTCACCTGGATTTTCCAGGCAAATAACAACATGGCATGTCAAGTAGAAAAGTATAGTAGAAGGAGTAACAAAAATAGAATCAGGTCACAATATACGAAGGTATTTCGCGAAACATCAGGTCAACTTTATTTTGCTCTCATTTAATAATCACTTGACATATTTAATTTATTTTTTCTACATAATCTCCCCCAACTCGTACACACTTTTTCCACCTTTTTTCAAGAGCCGAGATGCCAATAGAGAAGAATGCTGGGCCTCTATGTCCAAGCCATGAAATTACACTTTTTTGACATGTTCATCCGAATTATACTTCCTCCCACGCATGTAATTTTTTAGTTTTGGGAACAAAAAGTAGTCCGATGGAGCAAGGGTACGGTTGTATGGAGGATGACAAAGTCGAATGAACCCGACGTCCCGTAGTTTTGCTATGCGACCTTCGAAGTGTGAGATGGTGCATTATCATGCAATAAGTAAATTCTGTCATCCCATTGGTTTTGACCTCGTTTCTTGATGTATGTTGATTTCAGCTTAGCCAAGATATCAGCATATTTTTGTCTGGTCAATGTAGAATCCTTATGGTAGAACTCGGTCAACAAAACTCAGAACCGGTCCCAAAAAACGATCATCATAAGTTTAGCACTTGACGTTTTACGTATGACCTTTAAAGGGGGTTGTGAACCAGCTGGGAGCCATTGTGATGACGGTCTTGTAGTCTCTGCCTGATAGAGATGAAGCTAACTTTCAGCCCCAATCACAACTTGCCCCAGAAAAAATCTCTATCCTGAGAAAGGAGGTTGAGATTATCTTGGCTCGTTTGCACCTAAATTTCGTTTGTTGAGGTGTGAGCAGTTTGGGAATCGACCTTGCACAGCGAAGAGATAGACCCAAAGTCAAATGTAGAATTCTCAACACTGACATGACACTTATATTGACCTTTTCTGCTATTTCTCGCAACAGGAGTCGTCTTTCCTTTTCAACAACAGCTTTCACTTTAGCTACGTATCTGTCGTCAGTCAAACTTAAAGGTCATCCTGGGTTTGCCTTATTTTCTAGCGATGGGTCACCACTACGAAATCGCTTGCACCACTCAATAATAGTTGATCGCACTGGCAATGGATCAAAACCATCTTTTTGAAGCTCATTTCTAATTAAGTTCGAAGAAAGGCTCTTCAAAAATGCAGTTTCATCTGCGCACGAATATCTTGCGTTGTAAAAAACATTCGCGTTTACGTTTCCAGCTCTAACTCTACAAAGCAAATGACTGCTACTACAAGCAACCCATCATTCAAAAGCCACAATCTTTATCTTTCAGGGGATATGCAGATTATTGTATTTGAGGAAGTCCTCTTTGAGATAAGCGTTATCAAAGTTGACCGGATCTTTCGCGAAATGCCTTCGTATATATGTTCTAGCTTAAGCTTTACACATGTCAATGAACATAACATACATTATAAACGCTATAGAAAGGACATATATAGAATACGTAACGGAATTATTGACATAACATGCATTTATTGTAATCGTACCAAAGAATTCATTACTACATGTAACCAGTAGTCCTACGCTTATTTTCTAGGGATCTAATTCTAGGACGCACGCAAGAGAAAGGCTTTTTGTTTACCAATATTTGACGAAACCAAAAAATATTGTTGAACCAGTTCGTTTGTTTAAATGAGTTCAGAAAAACTTTACTAGGATGATATTTTTGGCATTTTATAATTTCATTTCTGGTTTGTACACTTATATAATTCTTACAAGTCCTGCATATCAATAATAATTCATGCTAGAATTTTCTGTTCTTGCTACTTTTGTACAGCGGTTTGCCTATAGTTTTTGAGTTCCCAGAATACATAAATTGCTTATGCTATAACACATTTTTCATACATTGACATATTTATTATATAATTTTGCCAGTAAAAACCTATATGTGGGCGACTAATTTACAAAGCAATTATTTTAAAATACGTTGTTCTTCATATTAGGTATGGTTGGCGTTTACTTGGCTAATTCCGTTCCATAGACCACAGTCAATATTGAATTGCGGGTGATTGTGATATAATCGATTCATAAGCGTGTTATTTTATTTTTCAGGAATATTACATGACATGGACGCATGCATATGTACAGATACGACCTGATACAGTTTTCCCCCCTTTAATTCAACCAAAAACCAAACCATGAATTTTATGCAAAAACAATTTATTTTCATGTAAACTACTACTGGCACTAGCCAAAAACCTGCAAACACGCCCGTAGCCTAAAAAATATGAAAAACAAGACTCCAACGTATGGATAATGGAGGTCATTCAAGCGAAAGTTATTCCATTACTTTCATTTCATTATCCCACTACAAAGAAACCAGTATTACCCAACCAAAACTATGCTTTTCATGATGGAATGCGTTACAAAGCTTCGAGCTACAAGACTCATGGAAAAGTATGAATAAAAAGTAAAACACATTGAATATGCCCACATCATCTCCTTTTACGCTTAGAAAGCATAATTTAGAAAGGATCAGAGGTTGCTTGCTCCATTCTTTTGTGTCTACGTTTACTCTACTACACACAGAGAACCCGCAATGCATACATTTCTAATGTTTCCCAGAAAATGGAATTGCCTGGCCATGAGCAAGGTCATAAAACCGGATAGAAACCCGGAGAAATCGATATTTTTTGGTTGGAGTGTGCTGGTCTAGTGTACGTGTGCCTACCTACCTATTAATATGTGTATTTACTTAAATATGTACAATATATATATATCAATACATATGTATCCCAACCAATGTCACCATCAACATCAAGTCATCATTACTTTCCATTCCCAAGCTATACTCCTCCTATAAAAGTATCACTATGAATCCAATTTACCAAATGAATACACAGGTTGTGATCAATATTTTTAAAAAATCATTAAAGGTGCTAATTTTGATTGACTTATGCCATATGACATGTTTAGTTAGCATTTAAAAAAAATTATTCTCATCAACTCATCACTTACCACTTGTATAACCTGAAAGTGAAAGTTTACACACAAGTTCACTTCGTCAACACGTACGTACACACGATGTTCTACTCACAACTGATGATTTCACACTTTAGATTGTACATGCTTAATTGGTACATGGGGATAACACTTGCGTTTCTAGTTTCTACTTGTAGTCTCTCACTGCCTGCCACACTTGTATCAATGTCGATCGATTATCAATCCAATATATCCAACCCACTCGCTTCCAATATTATATATTGCACGTTGTTCTATAGTTTGATTTGCACATAATACATACAAGCACCATGAATTTTGGTGGAAAGCTCCAGGTCAGAAATGTCAAGTTCGGATATATAGGCTGACTGAGGTTTCAAATTTGCACTTTGAACTTTTCACAAATTCCAATTATTCAGCACAACAAAATTGCATGCAAGCTTTCAAGATATTTTCGTTTGCTCGCTCGTTAGAAAATAGCCAAGTTTTTAATCAGTTTAAATCTGAGGGATTAGCAAATCCCAACTCAAATTGAGAACGTTGCACTTTTCCATTAAGAAACTACACTTTTGCGGTTAGATAAAAGTAAATTTTGTAATTCAACGATAAGTCCTACAAATCCCTGAGCTTCTCGGTTTACTGCTTGATTAGCAAAAGGGTACCGGTGAACACTTTGCTCTTTTGAGATGACTATGTGATTTGATTCAATTTTGATTTCTAGTTCAACTTCTCTGCAATGTATTCAGCACAATACATTACTACATCTTATACATTGCAACTTTTACCATACTTCCCCCATTGTTTAGTAACTTAAGTGGAAAACAAGACTCGTTTCGATATCGATATCGCTACAGAAAAAAAAGTGTTTTCGCTTGCACACACACATCTATGAAAATGGAACTCATCACGTTGTTCATGCAGATCGAGATCCATACAAGATTTTCATATTACTTAGTTCTTGTTTACAGTCGATGCAATGTTCAATGTTATGTTATGATAGGGCAACGTAAGTAAAGCTCTTATATGCTTCGGTTTCCTGAAGACGCTCACTTTTTGCAAAGGTTGCCATTTACCATACCACATTTACACACCGCAGGAGTGGTAATGCACGCTCGTATAGTATCATCACATTCACTTACACATTTGTGTTGGTCATGATGATATGATTCAACTGTGAATATGATATTCTTCTTTTCGTTGTAAGTGAAACGAAACCAACGTGTGAACTAAAAGGAAGAGGTTTGGTGCATTGCACACAAATCAAGAACGTGATACATATGATAATATTCTGCAACATTCAGCTGCATAGCAAAAAAAAGAGTACCGATGAGATTGTATGATGATGATGGCAAGGCACCCAGGCCAGACTACACATCAGACGGAATTGAATGTATTGAGTCTGAAGCTTGCAATTTGCTACTAGCTCACTGACTAGCACATAATAATATTATGCTCGGAGGAATGTAGCCCATATTTCATACACAGAAACATACTTTCGTATGGTAAGTGATATTAAAAGGAAAACTCGGTCTTGGTTATAGCATAAAGTAAAGTACACACTGATTGATAACTGCTTCGGCTTCAATTACACACGCAGTTCAAACTTACATATGTATGGGTATAATATGTATATTTAATTTGAGTTCAGTGGTACATCCCAATAATCTACTTCATAAAATTCTTCCTTTCTAAAGGACAATATATATGTTGATGTTTATATATGCGGTCGGTAAATGTGCGGTTGTTGGTAAGTTAAGTTCGATCAAATTGAGGAATGCACTGCACTCGTTTTTTAAATTCATTCTAATGATCAAAATCACCATACAATTTTACAGTCGCCCACTTGAGTTTTTGTTGTGGTTTCACGTAACTACATCATAAGCTATTCAATATATTTCAAATGTGGCCATGACCAGGTACTGAGTTGGTTATAATGTCTGATATTATAGTCCCAAACCGGCTTTTTCTGTTTTTCAGAATGAAATGAACCAAGAACTCTCTGCACTCTCACTCTGGTCACTAAACCTTTAATTCACTTGTGTACCAATTCGATTTCAAAAAATATTTACGCATGAACAACTCAAATCATATCATTATCAAACTGATGATTATAATCCACAGTACGTGAGCACTAATGAAAATGTCCAAAAGGTTACAAGTTCTCTTTCAAATAATACAAAAGAACTACACAAGGCCAGAACGGTAAACTTGAATGAAAGTTTTCTTCGTGTGTGCGATGGCAATTCCTACTTCCATATAATATATACTTATTCAACGGGTGGAAGTAAGTACAAACTAGCAAATGTTTTGTAGTACCTTTTGTAGGAAAACGACTGAGGAAACTAGAGAAGCAATATTTCACAATACATTCGAGAATGAATGTACTCAGCTTCTAGAAAATGCCAATGCATGTATTGTCGTTAAAACCCTGGATTTTCCTTGTTGCAATTTGCAGTAATTTTAATGGCATGCCTTTTGATTATGAAAAATTGGAGGAAAATATATAGCTTCAGGGAAAAGCACTAGAACACCTTCGATTTCTTCTTCCTAATGGTTTGAAGCTATTAGTAAATTGGCTAACAACAACAAAAAAATCTTTGTGTACTGTACTGACTGACTATGGCTGTACACAAAGTACACATGACATTCAAAAAAAAATTATAACGTAGGATAGAAAAAAGGCTTACTTTTTTACTGCTCATGAAAAATATGCGATTCTATATCTGCACGGTGGTAGTGGTGGCGAGATAATAATGTGCAAAGACGTTCTCGTTGTATGTGTGTCATGTCCACACTTTTGCTTCGCTTTTCGCCAAGAAAGATGTTGAATATGTGGATTTGCAAAAAAACAGTCTATGTCTACAACATTCCTCCTAAGATAATAAAGTAATGGAATCATATGAGACTATGAGACGTTACGTTTTTCGACTGCATAAAAAAAGACTTGTGACCATAGCTGGCTTGGTTGTTGGTAGCTAGTGGCAGTGCCAGTGCACACTACTGCTTACTGGTTTTTCTACTCTTTATGCGAAAATAAGTTTAAGCAAACTTGTTTGCATCCTCTATAGACGATTATATATACTGTAGGATGATGATGGCATGGCATGGCTTTAGTATGATGTGATGTGATGATGATGACGATCATCATCAAGAAAATATCTGGTTTAATGGCAGTTACTATTTTCGTTTCAGTTTTTGTACAAGGTTGGACAACACAACGCGATGAGTTCATTTTTATCTTGACTCATCCGAAACCGAACCATTTTCCTTTCCGTAATTTAGGAATTTTATTTTTGAGGGAGCATAGACGAAAAAAACCTGTGTATTTTTGTCCTATATTATACAAAGAAACTAGACCAAAAGAAGTGTAATGTCCTTCGTTCACTTGGCTCATATAGAAACTTCTATTCTGGGCTTCCAGACATTATGCGTTATTTCTATGTAGGCAATACTCTGCTGAAGCTGCTGCTGGCGCTGTTTTAATTGTTTGTACAAAAATACAGGTATACCCCCGCGTTTGACCTACTGACTATATATTTTTCTTTTTAGCTAAACGTAATCGGAGAAGAGCATCAACATCATATCAGCATCATAGCCGAGTTACACTAATGCCGTAAGAGTTTACGCTACTTACAGATTGCAAAAACCCTGCAGCTTCTTCATGATTCAATTCCTTTTGTGATGATGATGCTATGCTTTGCTGTAAAGTGAATGCAATAAGAAGAGTACAAAATGCTTCTTGTAACTTTTCTTTTGCTAATAAAATAATAATAATCCTATATACCAAAATGTTTTTATAAAATGAGCATCTACTAGAAAGAGTATGTATGCAGCCGTTTGTTCTCAACTCTACTCAATACAAATTCTCAATGCAGCGTAGTAGTAGTAGGCTAGAAAAGAATATATAAGTGAGTTTCGAGAGGAAGAATAGAGTGATGACGTCATTATGCAGAATTCAATATGAGATCAGGATTGGAGTTGTTTCTTTTTATGTGCAGTAGTAAAAAAACTACATGTGTCTCCCCTGGCTTTGGGTTTACAGATCATTTCATGTATGTTATGTGCGTTGTTCTACTCATCGATCGATTTAGGATTCAATGACTCAACAACCTTCTGAGGGAATCTGATCGTGAAAATGCATAATTTTAGTAAACTACTCTCACCTCACTTGTGCGATATGGTATAACATAAATATAAATGCACATACTAAAGCTCAAATTTAAACTGAAAAATATGACTACATGTTTTAAATACTTTGGGAAGTACTAGAGATGGGTATAATTAACTACAAATTCCTGCATTTATCGTTTTTGGCGAAAATTCAGCAGATTTGGAAGAGGAACGTCAATAAATGTTGCATAAAAAGTATGTTACAATTCTAATTAATGTGTTTACAGCACTATACATACAACAGAGCAGACAGAAACTCAGACAATAATTATTTTAAACTAAAACTTACTCAGGCTTATTCATGAAATCAATATTCATTCATGCAATTGATGTAATGTAGAGTCTATAAATACGTACCGTGGAACATAAATTTCATTTTATTCCAAAATTATATATACTCCACACAAACATACAAATTATTTTATTTCTATACATTCACAGCTTTGCCATAATACATTTTCATGAACAAGTCAATAAGGAACAAATGAATATATTATGTACAAGATTATCATAACATTTAAATAAAACTTAACTTTAAGTTGGTAAAAGTACATTGCAATGCAAAATCAGTCATGAAACCAATACAACCGCAAACATATACGTTAAAATATCATTGAGTACACGGTGCAGGATTAATGGTTCAGGTGTAAAAACTAATTACACTAAATATTTCTTCTTTTTTTAGGTTACCTTTGCATCTGGCAGTTAATACAAAAACTATAAAAATATATTATTTATGCCAAGTAATATCCCTGGTTGGAGGTAAATACGTGTTTGTAAAAATAGCATTTGAAATTTCCTAGCACAAAATATATTCCAATATAAAATGATCGTCATTAGCCAAAGCCAACATCATCATCATCCTCTTCCTCCACAAAACTCCTGGCCGGCTGGAATGAGCTAACATCCGTTGGCTTTACGTGGAAAAATTGAATTGGCACAACTGGTTTGGAGGTAGCAGCAGTTGTTGAAGATTTGTAATTAGTATGTTGAGGACTATAAATGTCATAGTCTTCAGTTTCATGAGCTTCACTGTCAGCTCTGGTAGCTGCATCATCATTTTGATCTACCAAAGATTGGTGAGGTGGTGCTTGTGCTCTTTCATCTTCATCATCGTAGGCATGACTTACCCTACTACTTATGCTAATACTAACGCTATGCAAAATATCCGATGAATTATTACTATTCCCTTTGACAGAAGTCGCTGGTCGGGAGGATGTGCGATGTGGCTTTAATCGCTTCAACTCCATATCTGCATTTATGTACTCATTACTACCAAGCTGCTGCTGTTGCGGTAGCTGGCTATTATGGGACATGAAATATGCAGGTCGGGCAGTGGGTGATGTTTGCTCGTAGGCGTCCACGTCTACTCTATCTGCAGCTGTGTCTGTACCGAATTTTAAACCTCGGGACCGTGACCAGTGTCTTCCGGAAGATTTATAATTTTCCTGCTGATCCCGCTGCTGATATCTATTTTGCTGTTGATGATGAGGCTGCTGTTGCTGTTGTGGATTTTGATGTCGGGGTTGAGAATGATGTTGATGATGATGACTACTGCTGCTTTGCTTGGGATGATCTCCATAAATATTGGATTGAGAAGTGGGCCGTGAATGCAAATCTTCTGAATAAGGTCTTCGTCGAGGATGTGTCGTAGGAGAAGATACATGGATTTCTGGCTCGGCGCTCGTGTCTCTATATATTTCTTTTGGTTGACTAGTGCTGGGATGATTGTGATGATTCTGGTGTTGGTGATGTTGGCGATAGCGGCTATTGCTGGAGTATAAATCATGTTCATGAGCTTTTGCACGTGGGGTCTGTATTTCCACCGGTGAAATTTCGTCTGTATAGTAATAGTCAGGGTTTCGATGGCTGCTTGTGCTAGTACTACTACTACTATGGCTTCTACCGTGGCCATGACCTGCATTAATTCTTTGGCGCGTTCGGCTATGGCTTCGACCACTACTTTTCTCAAGTTTTGGAAGTCTTGTGCTGACACTATTTGATGGTAATGAGAGTCTTACATGTTGACTATATGAATCTTCAACAGCATACTCTTTCTCAGGTTGATTAGGATAATTATGATAATTATTATGACGGGGTGCTGATGAGGAATGTGAATGAGCAGGCGATGCTGATGATGAAGATGAAGAAGATGATGAAGGTCGTCTTGAAGTGGTTCTGCTCCTACTGTGACTCCTACTATAAGTTCTTGTAAGTGGATCTCTCGAAGAAATTGTTGAATAATTACTGCTGGCATGTGCATGCTTGCTCCTGCTGGGAATAGCTGACTCGAAAGGAAGTGAAAGTCGCATGTCAACCCCAAATTGATCTTCTTCTTTAATACTAGTGTATTCTTTATGTGACTTTGGAGATTCGTGATGTAAATGCTCATCACGATAATTGTGACTACTCTGGGAGGATGATGATGGTCGTTTAGAGGATGTGAGAGGACTTGTTGGTCGAGATGTTCTTGGTGACGACGGAGCTCTCATGTTCTGACTGATGTGCTGTTTCTCATGATGATGATGCTCCTTATTATTACCATGAAGTTTACTATTTGTGTTGCTGCTGCTACTTGGACTTGGCTCAGAAGAGTCATACGGCGACAGGGAACTATAATCCCTGTCTAGGGGATCATAATGAACCTCGGGTTTTAAAACTGGGCCAGATTTACTGGCACTACTACTACTACTGGTGATCTTTGTTTTCTTGGCAGATCTTGAAATAGATACAATGGTTGGGCTTGCTGTAGCCGCTTGCGCATGTACAGCTGGCGAATAAACGTCGACTTGTTGCGGTCGTGGAATGGGATGTGAATGTACGTTGTTAACAACAGGATTTTGTGGATGAGTGTGAACTATATTAGCTGTTGGATAGTCGGAGGATTCATGAGCGTATTTGTAGTAATTCGGATTTTCCTGTTGTTCCCCAGAAGTTGTGAGTGGTTGGAACTCTTGAGTAGGTGCATTAGCTCCGTTGTATGTCTGCAAATCAACATGTTGTTGATGGTTTTGCTGTTGATGTTGAATACCTTGTTGATGTTGCCCAGGAGTGGGATTTGCTGAATCGTAATCCGTGTGGTAGGTTAAGGAGTCGAGGTCAATGACGTTGGGTGTTGGATTTTGGTTGTTGATGACGTTTATGTCTGTAAAATTCAAAATAAAAATTATTTCAAATCCAATAGATTCCATAGTGGTAACTAGATTTAATCTGAATTCTCATGCAAAATAGCAACTTTCCCATACCATTTACAGCAATCACCACCGGTAAGGAAACGGTTCTCCATTCAGTTGCTGAGTTCACAACTGGGACAAAGCATATTATTGATTTGATATCTTGGTGTGGGATTTTGAAAGTAGTCCTTCGTCGGTGGCCCTTCACAGAGTATTTGTCACGGATTACGGTAGCTAAAAAAGGACAAGAGAAGGAAATTCAGTCAATAGCCAATTTTCAGGATCATTGCTCAGTTTCACTAGTTAGCCTACAACAATGCATAAGCTATAAACGAAAAGTGAAAAATATTTTACAATACCAAACCTACTTGAGAGGAAGGTTTTGGTGCTAGAAGTCTACATCACATCATTTTGCAGTTTAGTTTAATCATTTTCTAGCCCACAGTAATCAAGATTGCTTGACTCTCAGCGGTTTTGTTTTTCTACTTGTTTATATTACTTAAGTTTCTTGAGTAAATGTAAAGTGTATGAGTAAATCATTTCATACAAAATCGTATACATCGATTTCGATAGCAAAGTTTTGTGCCTAGAGCCCCGATCCGATACAAGTATTCAATCATCCTCACACTCATCACAATACATTACTCATTATCATTTTAAATTTTTTAAATTAGTCATAAACATTCTCGTTAAAATTTGCAAAGCAACCTTTCGGCCTTTGCTTTTGTGTTTGTCTATCTAGGATGGATATGGAATTTATATATTATCCAATACCAAACACGGTCTCAGAGATGATGGATATGATATGGGTCTAAGTAGGTTTAGGTATAATGAAGCGTTGTATCATTTCGCCCATACATCCAATGTCTGCTCCTTGACATTGCTCTACCTTATAGTATTTTATACGCTTATCATTATCAATATTATGCACTGTTCTTGTTACTTAACCATTCGCATAAATTTTAAGGGTCAAACATACCAGGTTTTGATACCAAATGAGTATCAAATTATTTCTCCAAGAATTACTCAATTTCTCTCAATTCATTTCATTGCATCAGTTCCAATATTCAATATTATATTGACATGTGTTGTCAATTCATTTGGATTAAACAATCAAATTGGGCTAGCAAATGATACCATCAGGTCAATAATATGCGGCTGTTTTACCAGTCTGAAGATGGATGGATGAGAGTAAAGCTTAGCTAACGAGTCTAAAATTACTTCAGGTAGATTATGATTCTGGTTTTTGACCGGCTGACTTTACTTCATTCAACTGAGCTCATTACTTCGAGAAATAATGAAACTTAATTTCTGAACTGCTTTTTTATACTTACACAACATGATGAGAGAGTGTGTATAGTGTGTGTACTATTGTTGCATATGAATCGGACATTCTACAACTCACAACTCGTCGCGGTTTTTGCTTAGAAATCTTTTAAAGTTTCATATTGTCAATGTCTACCTGACTGAAAGCTACTTTTTGGAATCTTCAGTAGAATCTTTAGCTCAATAACAGAAACATATTAAATGCTGTCTATGAGAAAAACTATTTTTTTTTCTAAATATCCTCAATATCTCATTTTGAATGCATTGGGAAAGCATTTTCCTAATGTGGCATGAGCCACTTTTTGTTGAATTTTTTCCCTTAATGTAG
This sequence comes from Orchesella flavescens, assembly GCA_964034955.1. NCBI lineage: Eukaryota > Metazoa > Arthropoda > Collembola > Entomobryomorpha > Orchesellidae > Orchesella > Orchesella flavescens. Next base: position 20,565,699 of record OZ035957.1, on the reverse strand, counting down.
TGTGGCCCACTGCCACTTCATTTATTATGATGATGACCATCAAGAAGTGCATTACATGCGAACGTGAGGATATTTTGAAGTTTACTCTTTCCCATCTTCATTTCATGTGTCAGTATTAAGAGTAACAATGTCATGTTTTTTTGTACTTACAATCATCCACGAAATCAATCTCTCCACCGTGTTTTTCCCATCCCCAGCGTATTCCGTATGCGAAGTAAAATCGAGTGCTGTTGCAGTGAAACTCAACCTCGTCACCCACAAAAGAAGGTCCTTCAGGACTGATTCGTTGCAATGTTAAAATCATTTCGGAAGGTGGGGTCTTTTCAAAATCAAGGACTATTGAAGAAAAAAAACGAGAAAGAACCAAAGAAAATAAAATTAAGAATGTTTTTTTTTGCATACTCATTAAATCACGAAAAATGTTCTACTTTATGACAGGATGTAAAAAGTTAACATCATTTCATTTCACTTTAAATTTTTTCAGTAGTAATAAGTGAAACTTTTCAATTGACCATATTTGTAAAGGTTTACTTACAAATATTTCCTCGATTTAAAAGATAAGGTTGATACTGGGCGATTCCGGGAGTGGAACATTTGAACAGGCCAAAATCACCATTGGGGTCATCTCTGAGCCTATAACCTGAACAACCTGGAGGTAAAGGACCTGGATCAATCCACTTTGTTGGGTTGTATCCACTATTTCCTAAACGATGCTCACAACGATCCTCCTCAAAACAAGCGCTTTTCACTTGGCAATCCAAAATTGAACCGCAGCCAGCCCATTGTAATTTCGGTATAAAGTTTGTTCCAGTACAACAAAGGATGCGGTTGTATTCATACTCGTAGGAAAAGTATACTGGGATTTTGCCATTTACGTGGTTGATCATTTCATATTTAGCTTTCACACCTTGAATGCAAAGAGTTGGTTAGTTTGGTGGGATTTGATGCATGACTTTAATTCATATTAGGTATTGGTGGTATTATTGGTAGATCAGACTTACTTTCAGGAATTAGATGCACTTTCCTTCGCTTTTTATTATTTGCCACAACACACAAGTAGGTGCCCCATGGGTCAAGAAAATCCTTGAACTTAATTTTGAACCCTTTCCTAGCGTTGAAAGTAATAGATCCATTTACCGGAACGGGATAAAATGTTCCCTATTTAAGCACAAAAATTTCCCTTGAATTAATCAATGCCTAGCTTTAATTAGCTACATATAACAATATGCAAATAATCCTACACTACTAACCCATTGATTTCCTCTGTACAAATTGACAACGGCCGTTGAGTCGGAAACTCCACAGGGAATATACGCATGTTCTTTATCCTCCGGGACGAAAAGCTTCTTTTCAGCCGTAGACAGCAAGATCTGAGTCCCATTTCCTGTGATGACATACATTATATTTTTATTGACAAGCATTCCTTTCTTGTTATGATCATGTTGAAGTGGTAAAGACATTAGTAGAAATTTCATTAGATCATTGAAAATGACACGTTTATTTTATTGAACCTACATTATACTTAAGCAAATTATTATTACATCCTTTACATTTTTCACCCTTTAACTTCACGCCCCTGCCATACTAACATTTAAAATGAATAGCTAAGCCAATATCAAATTAGGTGTCAGTTGTCGGCGATGCATCCTGTAGCTATTTTTATGAGGTGAAGAGTGAAGACTACACTGCATTGTTTTACCATTCATGTCTAGAGCATGCATAACACCGAGAGCGTCCTAATTTTCTTTGTCGTACATATAAATGCTATTCGCGATGTTACGGGCAAAACTTCAATAATAATAATAATCTCATTTTTTTTGTCGCTTGCTTGTGTGAACCATATAATTATGCAACCAATGTTAAGTGCACATGCTTCAGGCTCCTGGTGTTTGTGTGTGTGAACAAGTCTTAAAATAAAAAGATGACAAGTGAAGATACAACTTGTTTTATTGTTTAATATCACCATTTTCCCTATGTATTAATGACAAGTTCTCAAGAACGTGCCCATTGTTATTCATATTGTTTGCAAACACCGACCATGCAAACTCTAGTGTATAATAATAATAATAATAATGCCTACAGTCTTCTTCTTATGTCTGCAAATGAACATGCTACTCTTCTTGATGTGAAATATTGCACATTTTACGGGGGCTTATCTGACACATCAAAACTTTTAAGATAGTATGAGAAAAAATACATGAATATGAATGGGATCCTCACAAAAATTACGACACGAGACATTAAATGCACAACCAAGCCAATATCACAGTATTTATGAAACTGCATTACTATACTGCCAACTGCGAACAACAACTGTCACTTGGTTAGTTATAGACTGCGAATTGTCACGTAAAAAATGCGATGAGGAATGCATGTCACATCGTTTACGAAATTGGTAGCTTTAAAATGGGAAATGAGTTCAGTGGATCATGATTGAAGTTGGTTATGAAGTAAAATACATAGAAAGTTTCATTTCATATATTAATATCTGGTTAAAAAGGATTGCTTCAACTGAGTGAGTTTTGATTAAAAGGTTTTCTTACCAGGAACAAAAACATCGTAGCTGATAGCCAATTTGTCATGTTCCTTGCTGGCACCTCGACAAATATAACGACCACTCTGGAGTTCTTGAAGAGAGTACATGAGCAAAATGCTTTGATATGTGTAGGTGTTTACATCATAGAAATCTCGGAAGAATCTACCAACATCTGCGGTTACAACAGGTGCCTAAAAGACAATTTCCGGTTGTATAAAGAAGCAACAACACATACAATAAAAAGCATGCATTCATAACCAAAACTAAATACAAGAGATTTCTTACGGCTTCTCCAATGTATGCCCATTGAACCGGATATGTTGCGTTACATTCGAACAAATAAGCTTCAAAATATCGTGGTGGCATGGTAAGAACCACTTCCGCGTCCACCCCATCGGTAACCGTTCGAAGATGACCCCGCTCAAAACTAAACAACGAAACACGTCCGGATGGTCTTTGAAGTTGTTGTTGTAAATCCGTCGTGGCAAAAATGCATGCCGGCACTGCGAACAGTGTGAAAATTCTTAAAATTGCTAACTTTGTTCTAGACATTTTCACAAACTTGCATTAGAAACGTGCCGACGATGGTCAATTGTAAAAACCAACAATTACAATTTAGCATGCAGTAATGTAATAATGCTAGCTTAGTTTTTTTTGCACAATTGGTCAAACTGATATCTTCTTCACCTGCCACATAAACAGTCAACAGGCAACTTTTAATTATTCGAAAAATTGCTCATCCCTCATTAAAAGACAAAGGGATTGCCAAAGGAAATGCACTGCCAGGAAGTTTCAGCTTTCACACAGAAATACACCAAAAAATCTCACTTTCCGCATCATGCAAATTTTTTGTTTTGAATAAAAATGAAATTTCATTCCTTTTTAGCAGTTATTGTGATATCAATTGGCATATCCACGACTGAAAGACAGCTCCAACTGTGACAGCAGCAGCACTTGACTATATTGTATAGGTACTTCACGTAACTTTTCACAAATGTGCAATGATAATTTTGCCATGCACCTCAATCTTATCCCTCGATGTCAAATTTTTGAGAGCCGGTTGTAGTCAGTATAGTCAGAACTTATTGAATCCTAAGCAGTTCTTAAGTAATTTACTTTTGCTACTAACAAATAAATATACGGCCATAATACTTTTTGTATCCGCTGCTGGCTTCACTTCATTACCTGAAGCCCTTTGTATTTTCTGTGCAGCTGTCGTTTTGTTGAGCAGTCAGATTGAACACCAAGAGCTAAGTGGCTAGTGACCCAACCAAGTTGGTCCGTTTTGTCAGAATTTTTTTTAAAGAGTGTGCATACAACCAACAGCCATGAAAGTTGTACTGATGCTGGTGCACATCTTCACTTCTCTCCTATATACTACTACCACCACCACTGTCATGTAATAATCAGTTTTTCTTTCTTGTTCAATGAAATGATATATGAACTAGTGAAGTTCAATGTTGAATGTCACGTATAAACCATCTTGTGATTACTCACAATCAAAAAAAACTGAATAGATTAAAAGGCTTGTTTGTTTACATGATGCTCGCACACGACTCTTTGAGAACTACACACTTGTTAAGAAAAATTATTATAATATATCAAATATGCAAATAGGTACGCAAATATAATCCCAGGAATCATTACGTGATTAATGTAAATGATGTGGCCTGTGGTTTGGTTTAGTTTGGTTGTACTTGTACTTGTACACTAATACTATGATACTTCTATAATACAGCCACACAAAACCAAACCGATTGATTAGATCGATATAATACTTATGACGCTGCGTCTTTTGACAGTATCTTCGCAAAAATATGTATCACAAAATTATTCTTGGGAATGTTGGAGTAAAAATTCAAAACGTACCCAACACCTACCACCACGTTACTAGCAAAGACATTGACAGATCCCAGGGAATAAAATATTCATAAGGATTAAATCAACTATAAGTCTTTTGACTTTGTGCTGGCTGAGCACATGCGCTCTTGATAAGTCAAATGCTACCAATTTTTATACATAATACTAATAATACTAGTAGTACAACACCTCTATACCTCCACCTTCGGCAAGATTACATTTGTACCTAATATTATTACATGTGTGTACCCATGTCGGCAAAAGCATTGAAACAATAAAACTGCACACTTGTTACTAGTAACCTAGTGCAAAAATACCTGGCTGCGTTTCAAACTCTCAATCACCAACAAAGCGTTTTTGTATTTAATCGCGTCTTCAACTTTGCTCAGGTACTGTATAAGAGGATGATGGATGGGAATTAAGGGCACTACTACATACATACCACTACTACCACTGTACTTTTTGCCTGTCGGCTTTCATTCAATACTTGCTTCATATTGCATTCATTCAGGTTATACTTCTACAGTATTACACGCGTCGTAAACAAACGTAAAAAACACTTAAACGTCAGCTACAGTTACCGGTTGTAACTACTGCAGGCGCGTATTACTACTATTAATCCATTTCTTATGTAGCTATAGCACATTGTTAGCATTGCAATTCAAAATTCTTCTAATAACTTGTAAAGATACCTATGTGATATGTTTGTAATAATCTCGGATAGTTGCTTGCTTCTAGATATTTATTAATACATATTGATACGGATTACATATATTACATTACATTACATTTGTGAGTACCATTACTAGAGCTGTTTACAATATATATATTTTTTGAGAATTGAAAATTTGTACAGAAAATACCCACAGTTTTTCACAAAATATTACGAGATTACTTTTTTATCATGTTAATATCATGGTTTTTCATACATACATTTCCAACATCAGAATATTGTTTTTTTTAACTTGTCTGTAGTAGAAACATAATTTATTGATAGAGAAGAACAGAATATAAGTAGAAGCTTTATTGTTAATTTAAATTCCATTGCTCTCCTGATATAAAGGATTGAAGCTAATGCAAAGGCATCAAAAAAATTATTATTACTCTTCTTTTAATACAGCAGCATTGAGTTGAGCTTTGCTCACCTCTTCTTTCTGAGCGGAATTAGTAGTAAAAACCTGGTCAAATAATAAGTGCAGTCAAGTCACAAAAGGATTGCTCGGTAAACCCCTTCTGAAGCTCATTATTGTTGATGAGTATAGTGTTCACTTTGTTTTCGCTCTTATGATGAATGATTTGAACCGTATAAACAGTTCGTAAGCAACAGCTAGGCCGAGATTTTGAGATAATGATTCCTATAATTTGTATCGAGATACCATATCTTGTAGACATAATTACTTTACAAGCATACATCATCTTAGAATAAACGTAGCCACAATGACTACTAGCCAAACCCTTTGGTTTCTGTATTAAAAAAGGTGGTTTCTTGATGTTTAACAGTAGTTAGTTGCATAACATAATATTAATTGTTTTTTGTCTCTAATATGGTGTTTCTTTTATCACCGGAGATGATCGCAAACGATCCTCAATTCAATCCGTAAAAATTATACACGTGTTAAACAGCATCATTTATATAAAAAAATGTTCTCATTATCATTTTTCAGACCTGGTTGGTTGTTGGTTACACAATATATATGGATTGGGCAATCCAGTATTATTATCTATTTTTTTAATGAATTAATCCTCCAATGAGACTTGATATGGTCAGCAGCAGCAACAACGACGATTACATTGATAACGATTTAATTTTAAATGTCAACTCTTTAGTTACGAAATCGATTTGTTCCCATAATGCAACGGAGGTTGGAATTGAACTGCAGAGCACTTGAATTATTATGCTAATATCGGCTCAAAACGATTACTTGACGGAGTTAAATTGTTGTCAGACAGGGTTAAGTGCAAATTACGAAAGCGCAATAATAATGGTACTACAGTACAGGTCGTTAGATCATCTTGTTGATAATAATGAAGCGATTAGAGCATGTTCTTCAAAATAAATATCTTTGTCAATGTGCCGGCAAGATGTCAGAGGTGGTGATGACTAATAAACTTTACAAAAGTGCTAAAAGTCATGTATATCAAGTCATAAAGAAAGGGTGTATATTGACATGCTATTTACTATTATAATCAGTGAGCAAATAAATGGTTTTTACGGGCTCTCTGCATTCATTAAACAGTGGTAGAGTAGAGAAGATGCAATCAAGTTTGTAATCTTCATTGCTGTGTGAATGTCAGGGCTAAATGATATGTGATGGTGAGGGTAATGGGGAGAACATGTTTTGCACTTGAAATTTTTACAAAGTAACTCTTTTTTACTTTGATGATAGATCTTTTCGGTAGTTCAAAATTGGCAATCTTAATAACATTTTCGTGCATTATAACATGTGATATGTGATGAGATGAAAGTTTCAAGTAACCTTTACTTCCCATAATACATATATAATGTTATGTCCATTCATCTTGTGATGATAAATATACACATATCACATTTTGGGAGAAAAAGTTAAAAAACATTAAAAGTAAAGAAAAGCGAAACGTTCGTTTTCATTTCGTTCCTAGGTATAAATTAGCAATGCTAATAAAAAAAGTGGTTACTTCCTCTTTTTCTCCTATATGCTTATCCTAACTCCTAACTTTGATATTAACTGACTTTTGTGGTGCAGTGTGTTTGTTTACATCCTATACAGTTGTGTGAGAGTTTGAAAGGGATGGCGAAGACAGACATTATGAATCACCAAGCCTTTTACCTTGAACTCTGTCCCTGCCTCAATTCCTATCTCGTAATTTTTTTATTGACTGCAAATGATTGTCGTAACGTTGAACGTAACATGGTCATAATGGGTCACTTTTAAAGCTGTCAAGCCTAATGTCTTATCCTCATCCATTAAGTGACCAAAGGTGATATTTCAGAGAAATCGAGATTTTTCAAATGCCTTTAAAAACTGGATTTTAAAACATGACTTTTTGTGCAAGTGCATGCTCGTCACATTAAATATGAAGTGGTAGCAATTGTTTATATATGTTTATATGCTCTTTCCTTTCGTTGAGTACTTGAGTTCCCTAATTAGAATTTGTTGAGAATTTTTGATGAACTGTTACTTTCTACGCAAATGTGCAAATAAATAATGTAGTTTATTTTTTATGCTTGTTCGAGCTCGTGTTTGTTGAATCATAAGTAGAATTTTTAGCATTACTCACGCTTTGAAACAAATAAAAGTAAGTAGGTGTCAATATTTAGTCAAGTAATCAAGTTAAATGTTCTATGAGTACATGATGTTGCAAACACAAATTGTTCCTTTTAAGAAAAAATATTTTAATTGATTATTTATATAAATGCGGAATGGGGCGAGTGTAAAAAGAAATTTTTGAAAAGGTATACACTTTATAAACAATCAAAGTCAAAAGCAATACTTAATGCTCTTGACCTTTTGGAGAAGTCGTTGAAGCATTAAATATTCTAAAATTAAAGTGATAAGTATTAATAATTATTTAGTGTGAAAGGGGGAAAAATAGGAAAAAATCACTTGAAGCGTAGCATTAAAAAGGTACTGATTTCAAGTGATGCGGAATTGCAACAAAAATGTTGCATTTTGGGATCATGAGCAAGCATTGTAAACACAAAATTACTAGCTTTAAAAACTTATTTTATCAGAGAGATTAGAATATTACAATCATTCAATTGTTTCATTCTGTGTATCAACAAAATGAAATGCCTGTCGATAGTTTAAAGAATTATGTAATTGTTATCTAATACTTGTAGAAAAAGATAGCAAATGTAATCTACTGTTTTAGCCTCGGGAAGTCTTGTGACTGATTCATTTTCTAATTTCTAATAATAGCACGATGTGTGAGTACAATCAGGGGCTGTGTACTTGTAGGCACACACTAACAAGCTAAAATTAACTTGGAGTAGGTGAGACTACATAGCGATTATAAAATGTAGTGAAATGCAAGCAGCTTAGTAGCTGTAATACAAAAATTGCATTTACAATTACGGCTTAACATCTCACTGCCTTCTCTTGCACTTTTCCTCAATTGCCTTTGGGGAAGGATGTGCCTCATTGAGTTTGTGAGAATTCCATCGATTCTGGTTTGGTGAAGTGATGAAAATATGAAAGTGAGATTCTTAACATTAACTTCAGTATTTATGGCTACATCATCTCCTCTTGACATGGATGGTTTGAAAGTAATGATATTTATTTAAGTATTATGATATGCCATAAATTATACATAATATTTTATGAGATCTGTATCGCCAACTAAGCATCTCCTAATCTAATTAAATTTTATATCCGCTCTTATTCTCAGCGAAACTGGGATCAATGTAACTGTGCTCTTTAGAATTAGCTAACTGAACAATAAAATGCCTTTTTGAACCTGTAAACTCAACACACAAGATGAATCCTAAGAGCAACATCCCCAAATCGTAGAGCACTAAAACCACTAAAACAGTCGGGATTTCTATTTAATCTTACAATCTCTCAAATTTGTTGCGTAAACTTTGAAAACGTTACATCCGCTACAAAATATTTGTATTTCCTTAAATTACGATTAGCAGCTTCTTTACCTTTCCCCTCTTTCACATAGAAAAACCAAGAACTTGACATTTACGACATGACCATGACACTTTAGTAGCAGTTTTGTCACGATTACTTTTAATGAAAATTTTCTCAAAGTAAAGGCTTGGTAAAAGGGCGGATGACATTTATCTTTGTTTAACTATAACTGTTGTGCCTTGATTTAAGAAACTTTGTAATTTATTTTTATGGTTGTTTTTTAAAAGACAATTTATCATTACACATTTTAATCAAAGGTATGTAGTCGACTCCTAATGATACTATATAATTTACCTTGAGTGAGTCAGCGAACAAGTTAAATTAATCGGTCTAAAATCGCTAAAAGTGTCGAGGCTTTAGGCATAAAGCATGCACTTGGGAAACAACCAAAATTTTAATGACAGTAACAAATGGATTGGGAAAGATAAAACTAGCAAACAATGTGCCTACACAATTCCATAATGGGGTAATTATTTAGTTTACACACGTGTGTTTTCAATAATTATTTAACTAAAGACTTGTAGTAAAGGCAAAACCAAAGTCAGGATCGCTGTTTGTTGCATGATACACAACATGTCGCTTTGTTTGTTTTCATTTTTTTACTTTATGACACCACGTGAGAAGCTTTTGATGATGCATTGTATTGTTATTATATTTGTAGAACTATTGCATGTTTTTTAATGTTAATATTTGATCCACTACAGATTCAAATATATACATAAATAATTAAAATTTTATCTGTCTTATCTTTAATACTTTGATACATAATAATATATATGAATATCAGTAAATCTAGCTCATCTAGCTGGCTCTGAAACAATTTGCATAAGTCGAAATTGCAGTAATGAACCAATAAATGATATCAAATACATCCATTTTTACACCTTTAGAAGTTGACGCTTGTGAGTGGTGTGTGTGAGGTGAAGTTTCACAAATTGTTTATGGCAAAAAATACCTATATCTTATTTATATGCGCCCCTCAATGGTTTGCATTACATTGAAAGTGTAACAAGCGACAGACGTGAGCTCAAAAAACCGTTACCTACATATATGCTCTTACTCTCCGAACTTTCCTGTTGGTATTGCAAACAAATCAATACCGTATCCAGGAACCATGTCAAACAACAAACCTCTCGTCTCGTCTACCTTTCACACAAATATTTTTTCATTTGGAAACTGGAAATGTTTTTGCTCATGAATGCATTCAACTTGGGGAACTTGACATGTGATGAATAAGCATCATTTTTTGTGAACTGTAAAGTCTTATGTACGCTAGCTTGGACGCAGCAGTTTGAACAGTTAATATTCTGAAAAATTACTATTTCCAAACTTTGACAATGGAGTTAACTTTATCAAGAGTTGATTATCTTCACGTTGGCTCATCTTTCCCAAACTGTGTTAGAATTTTACCATCGTTTACTGACGATCAAATTCAGCAAAAGGTATGCATCAGTCTTAAATTTCGCTTTTAATTCAAATATATTTTCAGTTTGTTGATCGTTTCGGTAATGCTTATTACATAAATAATTTTTAAATACATTTAGCTGGTGATTGCAAATCGGGAGGGAATTATTCAGATTGTTGGGTGGAATAAAGTGGAAGCTGTGTATCAATGCAAGATTCCACTTAGCCAAGCCATTTCGGCATTGCAACTTAGTGGAGCAGTTGGTAATTGAATATTAATAGCATTGTGCAATTTATACATATGCAATTCAACTTATATAATATGCTGTTTGTTATACTGTGCAGTATTTTATTGACATACTTGCATATTCTTTCTTCAACAGCTAAGGACAAAATATTTGTTGCTGCTGGGAATATTGTGAGAGGATTCACAAAGAAAGGGAAGCTATTCTTAGAGTTCGATACAAACCTAGCTGAGCCGATAAAATGCATGTAATTTCAATACACATAAATGATTTACACAACAATTTGTTACATATAAAAATACAAAATTGGCATTAGTATGTATTATAATATTGTTTTCTTAGGCATGTTATGGGTGGGCATTTGTTGGTTGCTGGGATGAATGTTTTCAGTCAGTATGAGGACTGCCAAGACGCTGGATATTATGTGTCGGATGATGAAATAACTAGTGTATTAGCACTACCTGTCGAAAAAGTATGACCAAAATATATTGATCACCTATGAAAGGTTGATAAGAATTAGTAGAATAAATAGCTATTACGTGTTCCCCATTGATTTAGGTTCGGAAACTAATTCCAATATTAGCATGTACTGACCGTACCTTAAAAGTTCTCAACAGTGCCCAGTTGGATTTTACAGTTAATATTGACGGAATACCAACTTGCTTGCACCTTATGTTTGGTGACGGAGGTGAACTAGGAACAGACATTTTGTATGGAACTTCTGATGGAAAACTTTGTCTTATTTCAATTCTTAGGTATTATGTATTCATTGGCTTCTTGGTTTCAAAAGCACTACAAATGTATATAATTTTGCTTCTGAATACCATTATACAATCCATAATATGACAGTTCAGAAGGATATTTGCGCTGGACTCTTGAATCTGACGCAAATGCTGGAGTTACATGTATGGATTTCTTTGACATCACATCTGATGGGAACAAAGAACTTATAACGGGGTTCGACGATGGTACTATCCACGTGTATGCAATTGATCCGGAAAACTACCAAAGTGTCTCTCCTCGTCTAATTTTTAGCCATGTGAGTTTGCAAATAAGCATAAACTTTCAAACGTGTTTGTCATTTCGAATCTAATATTAACTTACTTTGAAAGTGTTGCAACGAAAGCATAACTGGGGTTCAAGGAGGTATTTTTGGGCATGATGGTTTTGAAGAAGTGATTGCAGTGACGTATTCTGGTACAAAATTGATTTCATACCAGTTTTACCACGATGATGTGACTCACAGCCTTTTACTTACTTACTTATGGTTTTGAATTTTTAGGATGGGTCTTTGGACTGACAACGGAGACAACTGATAAGAAAATTCGAGTTGATGATGGGAACTTTAGCATCTCAGAAGACACTCGGCAAAAGCTAATTCGTCTCAAGTGTGTACTTTTTACTCATGAATGAAAAAATTATTGCGAGATTGAAAAACTTTTTAATTTTTGAAACTAGAAATGAGATAGAAGAGTTACAAGCAAAAGTTGTTCAGGAAAGAGATAAATATCAATCTGCAACCCAAGGGAATCAAGGGGGTTATTCAGCAGTACCTGTATTTGCAATGAATGAAAAGGTACTTTGCTTGAAATGTTGACTTTTCATTTACAAACCAAAACTATTTCTACACTTCATGGGCACACTAAATGATGAGCATATTTTTCCGACTGCTTTCAGTTCGTTCTAAATAGAGAAGATGCATCATATTTGCTAACCTTGGAGGTAGAGTCTCCAATTGACACCATTTTAATTCAGAGTGATGTACCTGTGGATTTGTTGGATGTTGAGAAAAATGCCGCAGTAGTCAGTTTCAGTCAATGTGATCCCGATGTACATGAAAGATCTCTTTTTAAATAATTGTTACCTTATAAGCATTTAAGCTCTCATTTTCATTTTCGAATAACTCAATTTTCGTTTGAAAGAGCGGAAACTACTTGCTGGTCACATTTCGATGTCAGGCAAATACAACCAGGATTGAAGTAAGACTCCGTACCATTGAAGGTCAGCAAGGTACTATTCAAGCTTATGTGACACCCAGAATTCAACCAAAAAGCTGTCAAGTTCGGTCATTTACGATCAAGCCGTTGTCATTACATGTAAGATGCCATGCTTTTGATCCAAATAGGTACACACGTTAAATACTAAGTACATTAATATAAACACAGTACGCAAAATTAACAGCAATGAAATTGATCGTGTGATATTATTAAAATTACAGGCCGTACAACACCCTCCAGCTTAAAGGCCACTTCAGCGTTGCCGAAATGCATTCATGGCTCACCAACTGTATTCCTGAAATGCCTGAAAGAGCACCTGCTTCTGGAGAAGCGAATTTAACATTTGTCTCATCTTTCCTGGATACTTTATTACACTGCGCTTACAGGTTGAATAATTTTGTATTATATAATTAAGCATTGGCATTAATTAAGTGTTTCATAATCGAGAATAAAAATTGCCTCAACGAATTGTTCTCACCCTTAGTAAAGGGGAAGCAGAATTCAAGTCGGATAATGTGTCAACTATATCCATACTTAAAGACTGCATTTCGAAAGATGCAACAAAGAAGAAAATTCAATTGGAAATCGATTGTGGTACTATACATTTCATTATCTAAACTAAGGATAAGACATTTAATCTAGTTACATGTTCCTACAACATGGGTTTAACGTCATATTTGTGAAACAGATTTCAATGAGGAAAGCGTACTCCACACGCTTCAGCTTATCAGACCTAAATTAGATGGATTTTTAACTTTATCCAAACAGGTAATGTTATTGATATCAAAACAGAAAAGTGATTTCATCAACTGCAACATAATATAAACATAGTATATGCGTATAAGTGTGAATTTATAAGGTGCCTAATTTTGTAATTTCTGTATGTACAAGGTTTCCTTGATAGATGTGCTTAAAGAAATACAAGCTCATGACCCGGATGTTGCAAATGTTCTTACACCTGAGTACAGATATATATTAACAAATGCAGATAAGCTGAGAGCTACGCACAAGCGACAACCTTCTTATCTGGATCGTCTTTACGGTAATTTGTTTTGTTCACTTTGTGGCATCATCCTCAAATCAAATATCACTTGCTCTACTTTACGCTAAACGTTCAAAAATATTTTCTTTACAGGAATGATAACTGATTTGTACATTGATAAGCATAAGTACAACGGAATCAATGTCAAGAGCAAGGTGCCTATGCTGATGGAAGTTTTGGACCGACATGATTTCAACGTGCTTGTTGACTTTTTTCAAACCCCTGCTCACGCACTCGGTGGCCCAGGTCATAGCCCCAACCGGGGCAGTTACTAATCAATTACTGATACATGCAGATTTACTTGTAGTTGTGTAAATAAAGTAACATGTTGAGTATGTGTGATGACTTAATTAGACTAAATACAAAAAAATAAATCTGCATATTACTTTATTTCTCATATTCTCATTCATCAACATCACTTTCGTTCCACCACAAGTTTCCAAACTGAATCCGTCGTTCACAATCTTCAATGCCGTGAACGAGTGAAGGAACTGGGAATCAAAACCAATAAAGGAATCCTTAAGCAAGAAGCGTCAAAGACAGCACATGGCCCCTGTCCCTAATGAACAGAATGTGGGCAATACAAACAATGTATTATAGGCATTATACAGTCCAAGTCCATAAGAAGTTGTAGAAAGGATATTTTGTACATATAGGGATAGCACATGATAATACTATTAAGCATATTGCTCAAGATCAGATGGTAAATATGTATTGTAAAAGTCGAATGATGATGACAGACCAGAAAACTCCCAAAACATACGTGTGAATTTAGACTGAAGTGCGTAACGTAAACATGCTGTATCACCACTTTTAATTGTAATTTAGTCAAATTGATGCGCAATACTTTACAATCTTAATGCAATAATATATTGTTTAGTCTACCTGTACATTCTGGTGGTGGTCAGTGGTAGTTGTGGTGTCAGCAATTATTGTAAGTGTAATTCGAAACAACTTTCTTGTTTTCAGTTTTGTTGCTTGTCGTTTGGGATTAAACTTAATATTATATTATTTGATATTTTTCTTGCATTTAGGAGCCTAAATTTGTGTTCTGGGCATTGTTAATAATGTTTTCAAATTGAATTTTAAGTGAATCTGTTCTGTCTGTGTATTTACAGAAATTTGGATTAGTTGGAATCAAGGAGCTGGATGTTGAAGGAATAATTAACAATGGCGGATATACCAACAGAAGATATTATTGCGGAGCCTGAAGAGTCCACTGAAGGAGTATTTTCAATCGGTTAGCTTGGGATCTTATGATGCGCGATCGTTATATATTTATTTTATGATATTCGGTTGATGATTTTATGAATTATGAATTTTGTTATAGCGCTAAGCTTGCTGCAGGCATACGGATGGTATTTAATTGCTGCCGGAGTTGGTCTTTACTTTTATAATAAGAACAGGTTATCTTCACCTGCAAGTGCAAGGAGTAGTCAGCCAAAATCTCCAGCAGGTTAGAATAATATGACAAAAATTTTGAAATAATTTGTGTGCCTTTTATCATGATGCTTTGAAAATTACGTTATATACATGTATAATTTGATCACATTATATTTACTTTGGAAATTTTAGAAGTTCAAAATTGGCAAGCTAAAGAGGAACAGCGATTGAAAGCTGTGCAGAAGCTTCAAGAGAAATATGCTCAAGATGCTGCGATTAAAGCCGAACGTCAAAAGCAGGTTGGTTGACGAATATTACTGATACTGATATTGAATATTACAGAATATTATGGTAACGAGTTTTGAAACATTTCTTTCACCTATTTACTTTCTAGTTGGATGAAGAAAAACGTAAACAACGCTTAGAAGAAATGCAAAAATTAGCTGGAAAGGTGGAAGTAGGAAATAAACTTGGAAATGGAGACGAAGGGAATAGTAAAAAGTCTCTCAGGCAAGGTGAGGTTAGAATTTCAGGAGTTCAGTTAAATTGTGGTTATGCTTTTCGAATATCATGAATGTTTTAATTAAATATTATTTTGGTTTACAGAATATAATCCGCTGATGGGAGATTCGGGAAGCAGTGGTCGCGTATGTTTTCGAAGGCCAGGGGGAGGAAGTGGTGGGTGAGGTTAAATTTCACAGCTAAAATTCCTCTTTTCGGTCTAATCGGATACCTCTGTACTAATATCATATCATCATCGTTGATCGCCATCCAAGCCATGTATAGCGTTAAATTGTGCGTACGATGTTAGATCAGATCCATTTCTAGATCAAAGAGGAATTTAATCTGTGTATAAACTTCCAAGACTTTTACAGTCTGCCGTTCTCTTCCTTCTCCATTTCGTAGTCACTCTTTTATGAAGTTATCCGTGTAAATGGTTTCGCCATGACGGGTAGCGGATGTATTTTAAGATGTGACAAATTATTATTAGCTTATTTATTTGACATTGGCCATTCCTCCACTATATATATCCAAATGTCTTTGTTCGGTATATTTTACCCTGTGAATATTCAATTTAATTTAAACTATTGTGGAGAATGTTAATTAACCCTATTTTGTATCGAAATCTAATAATGTTATCATTATTAATTGTGTATTATTATGGTTTGTTTGAGTAAAAATGCAAAAGAAACAATAAACGTGAATGCTAACTCGCTACTCAATGCTACTTTTTCTTTCAAAGGTTGATACAAAAAAAATTCTTCTAGAAATTTCATATACCATATTTTTTGTCATACTATAAATTCTATCTGCCTGTTTTGAAAATGAAAAGTGCATCCATATAAATATAAATTAAAAGTGAATACATCTGAGAAACCCAGTGAAACTTCCTTTACACCCCCTCGAAACCAAGTAAATAAGCATAAATACACGTAGAAATAAATTTTTGCCTTTGGTCACAATCATCTTCCAAAATATCATGAATTGGACATCATTTTGAAACCCTGCATGTGGTGATCATGAAATAATCACTTTTTTTAGAGAGAAAATGCGTTTATGTGGAGTAATTAAAGGAATCCCTGTTGGGTCCACCGTGGAAATGTATGCACTAAATTAAATATATTTATAAAGTCTAAAATGCCAATGAGTATCTGTGCAAAATTCCGTAGGTTTTGGCTTTTATTTGAGCCAGATTGGACAAACCGTTCTAAGGATTCGGGTAAATTGATTTGTGTTTTTGACTTTGATTTTTATTTGATTTAATGTCTATCCAATCAAATTCATAGCAGTCGATACTTTCTCAGACGAAAAAACCTGTGTTAAAAGTTTTTTTAAGGTCGAGCGATAAGTCGTAGATGATTGCATAAAATTATTTATATAGAGGCACATTAATTTTCTGTTTTCATCATTGATGTGCTGTAATGGATTAAATGCTAGGGTGCTATTTTTTCTACAAAAATGAAAGATTTCAGATTCTTTTTACCATACAGCCGTAGGCCATCGGTTTATTACTATGTAAAGTGACAATTTATGTGAAGGTACGTTGAACGTACAATTAAGTGAATTATGCAGAACTCAAAAGATTTTATGTTTTACAACAAACATCCGTCTTTCAAGAGTCAGAGTTGATGAGTTATTGAACGTCACGTAAGTGGAAATCAATAACTCAGAATTTTAGCTGCTAAGGTATTTCTTGGCGAAGTCAGGAAGTTTCCGAGAAGTACTTCCAAGGAGCAAGCTCAACTTAAAGAATGCTTTCTACGAGAATCCAACTCAGCAGAGTAACAATAAGATAACAAAACACACTGAAGTCATGAGACAACTTTGGGCTCCTTTTATACTGCCCAGCGTCCATTCAACTTCACGCAAAAGTTCATGCGGAATATGCTAAATGTGGATTAATACATTTTCATGAATAAATGAGGGAAACTCATCCTCAACAATGCTCATCTGCATTATATGCAGGAATACAAGTATACTAAAATTTACTTGTGACAGTGCAAAAAATGATATCATGGTAAAATTATGAATTCTGAAGAATTTTTCAGAATTGAATCTGAAAGCTTGAGAAATAAATTCGTTTATTAATCAAATATGGCATTTGTGAATTCCGTTAAAGAATCATCTATGGTAAGTTTATTATTAGGTTACTATATGTGACTATGAACTTGATCCCTTCAGAGATTAACTAAAAACATTTTAGAATTAAATACATACAACTCAATGCTAGGTTGATACATATATACATATATGTACACATATGAATTTTGATCACTCGATCAACGTTAAAGGTTTGGTTGCATTTCACTTACTCCCAAAATTTAATGACACTGTTCAAGCGTAATCCATCCCGTCGAATATTCCATAATAAACGAAACTTTCATACATTTAATAAATGCTTGAAGCCCAGACAAATAGAAAATGGACATTCAATATGTTTATGGCCAGTTTATGAGCTTTTATGAAGTTACTAGTAATAGCGGTACTACTGATAACCACTGGTCATTTGTGAACGTGACTGATGGTATTGGTATACAACTTTTGTTTCATACAGAAACCAAGCCGCACTTCCGCATCACGTTTTTATGGAAGGATATGGACTTTCTTTAAATCAGTCAATGCTACAGGAGTAGGAGCTTCTATTTTTTGTCCCAATTCAGTCAGCCAATATAATGGAAGCTCAGAAGGCCCTTTTGGTTCGACCCCTTCCATAACTAGCCAATCTAGTTCAACGTCCTACAATCATATCTTTGTGTGTGTGTGTGTGTATATACACATCAAGCATTCTCTGGCAGAGTATCCAGCATACGCATACAAATTAAAACCAGTTTTACTGACTGGACTGATATAAGAGTGCGTTTCATGTTTTATTTCACGTTGAGGAATACGGAGAACGCATGGGATATAAATTTTTATAGCATAGTCAATATAGTATGAATGTCTACTTCCAGAGGCTTCTAAATTTTTATCGATTTAATTTTCATTATTTTAATTATCATTATTAAATTATTGCCTTACTTTTTAAGATGGAAACTGTACAAAATCTTTACGCTTTATGATGCTCAACATATTTTTTACTGTCACTCGCCACATTTCTTTTATTGTTTCTTACATATTCAATATTTAAATAAACTCCTTTGTGTAGTGAAACAGTCTTAACTAGTTAAGAGTACGCAAATATGTAAGTAATTTTAAAAAATAGCAATAATAACAATTTGAAAGTATTGAATCATCAATTCAATTTAAATGCAGCGATTATTTACCCATGATATAGCATACAACTTTGAATGTTGTATGCAGTTCTTTAAACTTTGTTTAAAACTTCTAACACTTTTAATTCATTGTCAAAGTTCAGTGGGCAATCTACCGATTACCAAACTCAAATTTTCAAGCTAATATTTAATAAATCAAAAATGCAAATGAATTGTTTTATTAAATGCTACATTGATTGACGGTAGTTGAACTAATGTTATTCGCATCTGGCCAGAAATACTAAAATGTATAAATTATGCAGTGATTTGAATCTTTATCGCAAATTGTGTACTTATTTGAGTCTACTTAAAAGGCTAAACCTTTTTATATCAGTGATACGTAAATATTTTTACATATCGTTGCAAAATATATAATAATTAATTTTGATAAAAAAAATCGTTATTAATCATATATTTTTGCAGAAATATAAACCATTGTTTAATAATCCATAAAAATTACAATGTGGCTTTTTTCACAAGTTAAATATGTCGGACATTGGCCTATGAAATTGTAGTATAGACAGTTATAAATATTTATTGCAATTTAATTTAATAGTGGATTGGTAATACCTTTCCAACCCCGTAACACGTTAATAATTAGTACTTTTGGCATTTTGGAGATGGTTATATAGGATTTATTCACTATTCTCGAGCTCTCGCTAACTGTGCGTTAGCATTTTCAAGAGTAAACAAAGAAAATTTGAAAATGATAGATGGTAGTAAAACGAAAAACTTTTTGTATTATTAAAACTTGCTATTTAAATTAACTTGAAAAGAAATGTATCATTCTCTATCATTAAGCTGTTTTGCAGAAGCGCTGACCACTGGAGTGATTCTTTAATACTTTGTCAGCTTATGTCAACTTAAAATTCTTTATAGTTTGTTGAATACAAATTATTATCAGTCTGGATTCATTATTTAGCTAAAAATTAAATTCAAAATGACTTATGAGATATTACGAACAAACAACATATGAGAAAGGAAAACTCCAAAAGATTCACATTTTCTTAGGGCCAATGACAGTTTGGAAACTAACCACTCCTCATAAAAGTTGTCAATTATCATTATTGTTATAATTTTTTGTGTGCATAACACTTAAACACTAGTACAAACTACTTAGTATATATTTGGATTATATTTTGAAGTCGTGCGATCATTAATTCTCCCCTAAAAATTCTTCCAAATCGATCCCAAAAGTTTGAGTTAGCAAAGTCTTTTATTTAAATGAATCTGTGAATTCCTTTCGAAATTCATCCTTGACGCATTACATGGTAGCAAATGTTTTGCAATAATAATGATTTGCTTCACACAACATAGCAGCACAGTGTTAGTGTAGTTGGTCACGGTCTCATGGTCCATGTATCTGGTCGCCCCAAAATGATGATTGGTTATTTGGGGTGAAGACAAACAATCATTTATAACAGAATCAATTGAATTCTTAGAAGTTATAACTTAAACCTCTGAGTAAATGCTGTACACTAAAAATTAAAATGTATTCAGAGTAAAAAACGATCAACTAATTTACTATTTTACTAATTAGTCTAATTAAAGCAGTTGTAGTTATTTTATTGCGTCTTTAGTAAATCCATATCAAATTTGCTCGCAGTTCACCCTAAATTCTACTTCGTTAGATTTACTAATGTTTATCTTGTCGAACTTCTTTAACCGAGAAATACTTTCACTTCGTTCTCAGGCACCCACCAAACAGTTACTGAAAAAAGTGTTTGCTGATCCATGCTTTATATCTAGAATTCATTTAGATATGATCTGTAAATTACAAGCATTGACGAAATTGTATTCATCATATTCGGCACAACTGTTCATCTCAGCAAAATAATGAGAATTATCTCGCAATCAAGGAAAGTGTTAAGCAATATCATTCAAGCTTAATATTTTAGGGTGTAGGATGAATGAAGGGTACCTACGTAATAAATTTATATATATTACTCAAGTCGCTGGTCAATCGCGCAACGCAAAGTGCCGTGAGCCTTAAGAAAATTTTGCAATGACGGGTCAAACAACTTCATGTGGAATCGAATGTAGTTTGTACTCGAACGTTAACTATCCAAAAAAAAAAACATAAACCTTTGTCTGGAACCGGAATTCCTGTTTGGCTGTCTGACTAGTTCGTTTCGGTGATATGATAAATTCACAATCTATTATGCATGGATCCCATCCCACCGTTGAATTAGTTTTGAATTCATCGACTGCCTATTGTTGTGTCTTTCTTCTTGCACGATACAAGAAAGAATTAATATGGCATGGCATCACATATGCCATCCCTGAAAATGCATTCTAACAAAAGCGGACAGTTGGTAAAATGTTTGCGCTATTGAAAATCAGAATGAGCTCATCAATGAGAGACTGACTTTTGAATGAATGAATTAGATCACAGCAAGTTGAAAGATGCACTAACAACAAAGCTTAGGCTTTTGAACAATATCGAATGGTGCATAACAAAATATAATTCAACGGTTGAAATAAAATAATATGCAGATACACATGTAGATAAAGGATGAAATCTCCAGACAAAGAGACTCATTCATTCTGCTTATGATTTAGAATCGCTTTGTCCTAGCAGTGATAATGCTAGATGAATAAAATGGATTTACATTTGGTCAGCTTGCGCCTGCTTTTTGTCTTCTCAAAGAAAGATTGTTTGAGGGATACAGAGTGAGAGGAGTCGAGCAAGCATTCATATTGTTTGTTCAAATGCCAGGTGACACATCTAGATCACTTTTTACCATTGTCAAAGGGTTGGGAGACAAACAGTAGTGGACACTGGACATCACAAAACAACAAAGCAAAGAGCTTGTCCAAACTTTTTTTTATGCACGTACATTTTTCAACTGAGCCGGACCGGACCTGCCTTCATAACTTGGTACTTCATAACAAAGAACTGGCTTCTCTCAAGTCGTTTTTATTCATCAAATGAATATAGGAGCTTCAAACATTGGAATTATTATTCCATCTCCAGTGTCTGTTTCATTCAGCCCCTGCCATTCTTTATTCTTGTAACATTTCTTTGACTTTCGATTTATGTACATGTATATCCACATGTTTTTTTTCAAACAGCTCCATTTTGAAGCTCTGATTCTGAATATTATTTATTGTTCCTTGAAAAAGATAACAGGGAACGAAAAGTCCAGCTGCAGCTCTAATGGACATGCAGTAGAATAGATACAATAGAAAATTGTCAGTTGACAAGTTTTATTATGTGTAATAATATGTATCAAATCAATCGTGTATGTGAGCATGAGCTGGTTATAAAGTAGTTGTAGATTCATGTATGGATCTAGATGAAAAATATTGAACTTGTCGATATATTGTAAAATTTAAAATGAAAGATTGGCAAAATCAAATCCTCGAGCAAACGTGCAACCGCTGTCATTGCCGTAGTTTAAAATTTCGATGAAAAAAAGTAATGGAAGATTATTGCTAATTGTATTTCCAGTTACAAAACAGCATATCTCTACGTTTAACATCAAAATGCTTCCTTCAATTATTTCTATAGCTGCTTTTATTTTCGTGATAACTTTATAGTCCCGAATTAATTAATTCTTGACAGTTTTTCATTATATTCTTATCCTACAAGGGTTACATACAATTTCCTTTTGTGATTATAGTCGCAGTCAAAAGTCTAAAAAGAAGATTATGAAATTAACAACTAAATTAGGTATTATTGTGGTCTGGCCTGAGGATAATATACGATCATGTGTATGTAGTCAAAAAGATTACGTTCACAAAAAGTCCGATACAGTAATATGTATACGCTACATTACACTTTTTGCAATGCTTTTTATAACGAACATTTTCTGTGATTCATGCAAGAATGTAATGTATGTATTATAAGTGGAATCCATAATGTTTGCCGATATCAAAAGCATGTGAGTGCATAGCAAGAAGATAACGAAATTGTACATGCACATCATAAGTGATAAATTCCATTCCAGGGTAGTTATTTGCTATTCACTGCGATAATTCTTCCAGCTCACCATCGTCTCGACAGTGGCTAAAAGATCATAAACTCGACTGCTATAACAGCTATAGGTTTTTTCCCTGAAAGTCTGAAGGATGGATGACTAAAAGAAGAATACGTTTGGCAAGTGGATGTCCATGAAAATAAAATACAAGTATTTGAGCAGATTTTGGATTTGTGGTATACATACTGACTACTACACTGACTAATAAGGCAAAGCATGAAGTCATACAAAAAAAACTTTTTTATCAATTTGCCCTTCGTACTTTAGTTTTTAGTAGTTTGGATTGGAAACATTGACTGAGGCTTTTGTGTTCATGTTGATTATATCATGACTCATGATGCATTCATTCTGTATTATCAACTTTGAAGAATAATTTTTATTTTCATGCTAATACGTATCCAACATATTGTGTTCAAATTCACACTTTTCCGACTGCTTTATCAAGCCCACGAATGAATCATGTCGAAACAATTTATTTTTTCAATGAAGCGTAATATTTTTTCTTTATGTTTTCTCTTACTACAATCATTCACATTCAATATTTCCTTCATGATTCATGAAAACAATCAACTAAGTAACTTCATTTATCATAAATCATAATATTGAAACACGGTTTGAGTAAGCTAGACAAATGAGTCATTAATTAAAAACTATATATAAAATATGAAATCATAGTAATTGAATTTACAATGAAACTGCTCATGGAAAAAGTTGTGATATTTAATGAAATCGAGTTGAGCATTAAAAACAATCAATCCTGGTTTGAGATTAAATAATATCCAAGCTGGATCCCATAATAATTCATGCAGATTTGAAAAGAACCGAAATATTTCTCTTTTTCTTTCAATTGTCACAAAGAAAATCCCACGGTTTAATGCCATGATTTTATAAGTACGCTCATGAACCTCTTCTGTATATGAATATTTCCATTTATGCTCAATGAACAATATTCAACGAATGTTGAGAGCTTTGATTGCATAATTAAAATGCTCCTTCATCTTTATTGTCCCCTTATCGATTAAAACAATGAGGTTGCGACATGACATATCATTCAAACCGTGCATTTTTGATCTGAAGGGCCGGTAGCCGGCAGCATAATCAGAAACCGAAATATCCTACCCACGGTGTTTTGAGTGACATGGTCCATGGTATAATATGCTTGTATACTTGAGCGTATATGTATATTTTATACAGGGGCATTCGTACTTGTATTTGAAAAACAGTTTAAATGAAAAGAAAGGGGAAGTTTTGTGTTGAGGCTTCTAATAATATGTCATGAATCTAGAAACTCCAACCAGAAAACAAGGAGAATTGAAAAGCCTTTCATTTCACTCCCTAAACTGTTTGTATAGCATTGCCCAAGTATTGCTGCTGTGGCTCACAAGGAGAATTAACATGATATGGATTGCCAAAGCATTTTCATTTGAACACAATGTGAACGCACGCACACCACATTCATACATTTCTTCAGTAAAAGTGCGTATGAGGCAACCTCCTGTAGGGAGTTTCCCTTAAAAATGGGAAGTGTTGCTCAATCCACCTTATTCAAAAGCTCAACCCTCTCTCACTCTCTTTTCACATACAATGTATTAATGCTACTGCATGATGATATTATATGTGTATTACACTCAATAATACGCTTAGTAAAATGAATGAGGGGTAGTTTCCTCATTTTCATGTTTTATGTGTGTGAGCCACTGAGCCTGCTAGCAAAGGGTTGAGACGAAACAGGTCGATTAAGAAATATCTTATAAGTTCCTGTTTCATTCATCCATTTTTTTCTCTCTTCTTCTTCTTTCAATTGCTCTTGTAGCGACCTCAACTAGTTGTGATGAAAGCTGGATGATGTTGGATCTTGGCTAATTTGATATTGAAACTGGTGATGAAATTTTATACAAAACGCAGCATCCTTTTTTGCAGTTATCAAGTCAGTACTGAAATAGAAATGTATTTTCGGTTGATTATTACTAATCCTTTTCACAGAACAACTCTCCATGTCATTTGAATGATATTTCATCACCTCATTATTACATAACCACACACGTTTCTTTACAGCCGACTTGAATTTTGTGGATTAAAGTTTTATTTCGAAATTAAATAAATCTGGTGCCTCTGGTACCATAGTTGGTAATTTAAATAAACGTTTGATGGAACATGTCCAAATTCTCTAAAAAATGATTATTTTTTGAATGAGCTCTGAAAGTATAGCTCCAGTGATATATATTCATGTCCAGGGGAAACTTGGACATTTTATTAATTAAATACTAAATACAGCTTAATTTTCTTTACCTTTACATCTTGAATAGTTTTTAATGTCTTTGGCTGTTACGGTTCGTTGACTTATGTACATGAAAAACAAACAAAATTACTTAATTTATGATCTTCATGGACACGTCTGTTTATTTGAGGAATTCCCAAGTCTAAACCTAACCTTCCAGTAACATCTTTTTTAGAAGGTTTACTTCAGTTTCACTAGAAACTTATGGTCAACTTTTTGTTTCATATAGTTGATATGATTACTCATTTACTACCACAGATGAGCTCCAACCATGCATACTTGATTAGTCAACCAAGCCACTAAACATATAATATATTATGTACTTAAATATTTCGGGCGTGTTTTACAAATGCAAATGTACATACTTATGTATAGCAATCGAGTATGAATGTGGTTTGATTTAATATAAATGTACATATGCACAAATGCTTAATACCCACAATAATCTTGATCAAACCAGGATCCTGAATAAGTTAATAAAGACAAATTAGCTAGTTATGTTATGCTCTGGCTCTAAGCTTTACTGTTGAGATGTATGATATTCAAAGTGATAAGAGAATATTAATAGATTCACCTGCAAGGGAATCCCAAAACCAAGTGAGTGTAACTGAATGTAACCTCATCCTGGTACATACATATGAAGATAAATAACATGTACTGTATAATCATTATGCATTGTTAAAAAACGTATTAGTTATTCCTGTTCATTAAATTCCATCTGCATAACGCAGCGCCATATTTATGTTTACATTTTATTTAGAAAGTTGTCTGTATAGTACGTAGTGCATGCAATAGCCATATGTGTGTAAAAGTTATAATGTCATTGTGAGAAGGGTGAAGGGAAAGCAATAAATATTTAGCACTTCTCACAAGTTAGTTTTATTGATTGCAATAAAATATCTTACGCAAATCAACTTACATTTGCGATAGTTAATGTTGCTTGTGTACAGTATACAAGAACCAAAGAATGAAATGCAGTTTTTGGATGAAACTTTTTATTGAAAAATATATATAAAATTAGTGCGTGGGCATAAAAAACATAAAGTCATTAATAAAGATAATATTATTTATATTCAATAATTTAATGGCTTCAGTTTTCAAATACATTCATTATTAAAATCTTGTTGGCTGGAGTGTGAGATGCATTCGATCCGGGTTCGGTGCAGGAAAGGGTTGGCGTTTGGTAATTTACATTGTATAAAAACTCAGTATTCCCCTAAAATTAAAAGTATAAATGATTATGATTTAAGGAAAAATGCAAATCTAATTAAAGAGGAAAAGGTTCTAGAACACTTGTAGGATGAGAAGATAATACGAAAAAAATGAGTATTTCACAAATCATCAATTATCGCACGTTATCATTATATTATGCATGTTTGTATGTACACATTGTACATCTCTGTGTAATATAATGAATTTTTGACTCACGGAATGGGTTGAAGTTAGTTGTGTGATCCATATCAATTCATAATTTATATCAGCTGTTGCAAAAGTTCTGAAAATACACCTTCTGTGAGTGCTTGTCCGAATAATATCCATTTTCTTAGTTGCCATTAATGACTTCAGCCAGGAAATGCTGTATTGAAAAAGGCACTAAAAAGAAAGCCTGCCTTCATCCTTTATCTTAAGTACTTTCAATTTAAATTCAAATCCTTCATTTCATTGCAAATACAACAGCAGATGTTGTGACATACAAGACAACATAGTGGCCAAACTTAATTGACAAGCTAAGCACGACATACTAGCTATATATATATAGCTTTGCACGGTCCCGTTTAAAAACTTAGCTGGCCCTGGCCTGGCCGGTTATATCCAAAGCCAAAGACCAGCCAAGCCAAACCAAGCCCAAGCCTCAAAGCAGGTAAAAAGGATGAGATGGAGAGTAGTGCGCACGCCAACATACATGCTATACAAGCCAACGCAACACATATCAAAGAAAGCATGGCATATGAAAAGCGAAGTGATAGGTATAAACAGGACATGGGAATTTTTTCGAAACATTGTAGATGCCCAGCATAACACCTGGTTATTATGACATGTGACAGAACTCATTGCTTATTCATCTTCACCGATGAGCAGGGCCCAGCAGAAGGATACCATACCATACACCCATATTTAACGTACTTTATTGATTTTTAATTAAATGTTCAGTCAAAATGTAATGCATATGTTAGGGATCTTGTTGACTCTCTTTTGTCTTGTACTAATCATAATGGATCAAGAGGAGGAACACTTTGAAACAAACAAACGTTTCATTCATTTATTGAAATTGAAAAGTTGCTCAACATGCAAAAGCGTGCTACAAACTTGAAAGAAAAAGAAAAAATGTGCGGAAGGCTGGAAATAGAGTACAAGAGTTGAAGATGCTCGGCCACATGTTGGTTTGTTTGGTACAAGAAAAGTTTTATATAAATCTTTATTTGAGGCAGAGAAATTGGAAAGTCTCATCCTGTTTTTCTTTTCTAGTTTTCAGAGTGGTATGAATGACATCATGCGTTGTTCATTCATATTGTGGAAATTACACACATAGAAATGTGCACATCCGTTGTTTTATCTTCTGTACGTTTTCATGGTGGAGGAGATCAAATTTGAATTCATTGTAAAATCGAGATCACGACTTGCAGGATATATGGTGATGGTGGTAAAAGGATGATTCATATATTCATACATGTCGTTGCATTGCAAAGATGAGTAAGACAAAGAAAATTCAATCATTTGTAGGTTCTCACATGTATTCTTTCGAAAGTTAAAAAATAAATTGAATGCAGGACAACATCGATCAATGGATGACATTTTTAGGAAGCTTTATTCAGGTTTGATTTTTTTTTAAATTGTTGTATTTTTATTGCTACTAAAAATAGCTATATATAGATGTTGAATAGATAGATGTGCATATATGCGTTTATATCGTTTTACTCTTCGTGGGACAATGTGATGAATGACCACTATGACCAGTGACCAGTACCGTTGTTTTTGATGAGCACATGAACCAAGTCAGAGGAGCATTTATGAAAGGTAGGAAAGCTTTCAGCTTTGGATTTTTTACTGTTCAATTCATTCATCGGAAATATTCAGTGTGCATGTTATTTATGGATTGGCATGGATGTAAGAGCGTTCTCCAAGAACTGGATCAAGTCGAGTTCTCCTGTTGTACAGCATGAAGTCTTCGACTTCCAGCGTGTCCCTTGTCCTTTTCTAAGTGTCATACTATAAGAGATATATGTAAAATAAAATCATCGTCAAGTTTAGTTCACAGAAGGGGAGAAGGGGTGAATTGAAAAGGTAATTGAGACAAGGTTTATAAATTACGTATCTTTATTGTTGGACAAGTTTCGGAAAACCGGACGTTGACATTTTTACACATTTTTTATAAAGAATTTTAAGTGAAAGGGAAGTACGGGTTTTGATCAACAAGTATTATAGGAAACTAGTTCTATGCATGTAATGTACGTTTATTTGAGAGAAAAAGGGTTGTATCAGTATTGGAAGTTTACGCTCAGTATTTATATTAGTAGAAAATGTTGGTACTTAAGCAGACATTAATCTGACAAAACATAAAAATATTTTGCTGAGCACATTCCAAAAAAATGTTCAATAATAACCAAAATGAGGTTTTTTCTTAGTTTTTTTCTTCAAATTAAATTATTAATGGAACGACAGCAGTTTAAAAGATCTGTGAACCCGAAAATATCAAATTTCTCACCCTTTCTTGATCACGGCGATGATGAGCATGATGACACAAAAGGTTTTTATATAATTGTTTTCACTTACGCCTACTTTAAAATGTAATTTACAAATGTACCTGTCATTTGCTTTTTACTGTGAAGTAAAATTCTGTTTTTGATTTTATTTGAACTTTGAATCTTGAGATGAGTAAGCCAGCGTCCAGGCCTGAGATGCCAACCTGTGAGAAATTTTATAAACTTCACAAGTTAGGGTCTCAGGGAATGGAAATCAGCTAATATCAAGATCATCGTTCGATTTTATTTCACTCTCAAGGGGGTTGGTTGATCCGGCACATTGAATGACTTGAGTTAAACTAGATTATTTGTATAGGTAGCAGTCACACTCGCAAAATCATACTGCTTGCAAGAAGAATCCTAAGGTCCCAAATATTTGCTGGCGTCTGCAGTATTGAAGCAGGTTTCGTTTGTTGGAAGGTCATTTTCCCGTTAGCATTGAAAATCTCTTACCAATACTTAAATTCACATGAAAATGATGAGTGGACACTTTATTCTCGTTCCTTTGTTGGCCCTTGTGATGGCGAGCATTAAAAAATGTACAAGAGATGTCCCTTCGATGCCATCTGTATAGTTGACGGTTTAAGGGTACAACATGCACACTAAGGGTTCCCCTTGCACGGACGGCGTCTTCAAAAATCTGTGACTTGTGCAGGAGGCTCATATTATGCGTACATATTGTGCCATATTCCGAGTTTCGATTCACTGCAATTTACACATAAAAGTGGTTTCAATTAGTGTTAATATTCTTCCAAGGAAAGCAGAAACATGAGAACTGAACCTTAACTTTCACATTCATAAAAAACAATCTATATAACACCAACAAAAAAACCAAGAACTCATGTTCAGACGCTCATAATATGATAATAGTGAACAATGACGTGTACTGACTGCGTACCAGTCTATAAAAAATCTAACGTTTGCAAAAAAATCCTTTAGCTCAGATTTTTTCTCGATTCTGAGGTTTTGTCTTCCGGTGAAACAATGAAACCTGTAGGACTATGGAAATCCACAGCGTATGACGAACTTTATGAATCTGCATGGTATTTTTTCTGTATTTACCGACTAAGGTGGACGCACACCAACACGAGAACCAGCCACACCACACCGGCCGACAAGGATATTATGTACCTATTTGGAGACACAAGGCAAGGACATTATGCCCAAGTCAAGTCTATCCATATACTTACTTACTCTACAGTAGTAGTATTATATTATGCAAAATGTATGCACACATAAAGCATGAGCAATCTCGGTAGATGAAATGAAAGATCACGCGGCACTTACGGCCAGGATGGCAAATTCTACACTTGTTTCTTCTCCCTTTTGCCTTTGTCATTCTACATTTCTTTCCCCTTTGCTGCTTTACCCAAAAGCTATTTATTGTGAGCTACACATCTTGCAATGAATCCATGTGCTATAAGAAAAAGCTTTCAAGTCCATACTTTTCTATGCTCTTTTTTGGCTGTCAGACAACTCTTTCTTGTCGAGAAAGGATGGAACACTACTTCTACTACTACTACTACTTCGGGAGCTGCAGTGATAATATGAGCAAGTACAACTGGTATGATAAACATAACGTATGAAAAGAGAGCGAGGGAAGAAAAAGTAGTAGTTATATAGTATTTTTGTTAGTCAGTCTAAAAACGTGTCTTTCAATATCTTTACGATGATGTTGAATCTTCTATCCATCTATCTATCTATCTTCAAGAATCAGTTTGTCTAGTGCTCCTTCCCTTTCATGCACACAAGCTTTGATTGAATATTAAGTATGACTTGACTTGAAACGAGCTTCAGAGATTTTTACTTTTGCATTGCTATATAATATTATTTCTTGTATTGCATGTTACGTAGGATTATTACGATGCAATACATTCAAGTCGTCATGCATAGAATGAATACCAACTATCAACACTAACACTACCAACCGTCTTTAAAAACTTGGGGGGAAATGGTGACCAATAAAGTAGGAAAGCGGTATATCATTAGCATCCATTCCAGCCAGTAAAATATATAAAAAAAATCCTTATTTTATGTTATGAAGTATGCACATGCACAGACTCATCATCCCATCGTCATCAAAAAAAACTATGCATTTTCTCTAACATTTGGAATTGCACACACAAAGTATTCATGTACTGCTGCTCCTCCTTTGCAAAAACAATATTACGGATAAGATTGAGAAAAAATAAGGGACATGTCTGGCTGTCTGCATTTTCTATCTGTGTTTGTGTGTGTGTGTGTACACACATAGACTGCGGATCAAGTGCGAGTGTATTACATTACATTGCACACCGCGTATAATATGCATTTACTGTCTAAAAATCCCCTACACACAAAAAAAACTCAAACCATCTATGATTATGATTATCATGAACTGCATTGAAATGTATGAAAGATGCAGAGCCACGAGTGTGTATTTTTCCTCGTTTAAAGATGGCCTGTTTTTATTGCCTTTTTGCAATGTTTAACTACATCAAATAGAGAAGGAGAAGTAAAGTTGTTGCAAGTAAGTTTTGCAAAAAAGGGTATATATATATATATTATAAAGAGGAGCTACAACAGTGTCATCCATGCATATAACATTATGTGAAATTAAGTTATGCCCGAAGTCAACCTCACACTCTCTTAACTACATGGGACGTCGACGGCAAAGAGAGAGAGAGAGTAGAGGATGATATGATATGATGATGGTATATTGTACGTTATGTTAGTTAAGAATCGAGTATCAATAAGCATGCATAAACCTCATGTATATATTGAATCCCAAATGTGGAGATGTGAAAACGATCGTCTGCCCTGACTCACTTGGATTTTTGAGCCCTCTGTTTTAATTGGGGTTTGGAAGTACAGCACGCAAGAAAATGGTGGCAATAAATATGACATGAAAACGTTCCTATCAATATATGCACAGAGGAATGACTTGTACCAACATAACACAACAGCAACATTCAAGCTTGCAATAATTTTCACCAGACTTTTGCTATGGGCGAAATCTGTATTAGTCATCATTCCATTCTTTGTTTTCATCTTCAAATATTTTACGTCGGGCATTGCATCTTGTATATGGTCCCCTCAACATAAGCTTTCGGAGGGTACCTCTATCACATTCTTGGCAAGTACCTGTAACAATCCTCTATAAAATATGTTGACGAGGCATGCTCAATTTAATAGAGAGAGAATCTTACTGAGCAACTTTGATTTTGAGTTGGCAAAACATTTATGTATTTGTGATGCTGATGATGATGATGATATATCACTTGTACCAATCACAGTCAAAGACAAACCAGTGAAAGGCAAATCAGTGGGTTGGATTGATTAATGTATGTTTCCTTCAAGTCTTTCAACGTATTTGTTCTTTCAATTCAAACAGACAATAATCTTCATCTGCATGTACTATACAATCAACAATAAAAAGGTAAGAATTTATTTGGATGCAAGAAAAACGGCTGCTGCTTTCAATGCTTTTCTACTTGGCTTTTGAAAATTTAGTATGTGTATCGAAATCGAATTGGCTGTCTAAAATACAGTGAAAATTATAAAGATCCTATGAAACTGTAGTTGACTTTTCCAAAGATGCTCAAAACTTTCAATATTAGGTTTATCCCGTGCGTAATTTTTTTTATTGAAAACTAAAACTTGTGTAAAACGTTTTCGATTGCTTATAATTTTAAAAACTTTTGGATTTGTAAGTATAACTTTTCACAGTGCGAAATAAAATCTGCAAACTTGAATACATTAAACATGGGTTTGATGTGGGGTTAACGCATCAATATGTTTAACAAATAAACTTACTATTTATATGTTAAAATCATTTATAAATTATGATTTTAAAATATTTTTTGTAAGATTCCTCAAAATCATCAAATCAGGTAAGTAACAGGGTTACAAAAAGTAATTCAATTTAATGAAAGTAAAAAATTGATTTTGAGTTACTTTTTAGGTACTTATTTTGGGACAAGAACTTGTCTAAGTTTTTTCTAAAAAAAATAATGTGTATGCACGTACTTTGCCTTTTACTATGGATATAGAATTGATGATCAGAAGGGCAGGGGTGCAGTGCTTTTTTCCATTCCTTCGTGATGCTTTGCTGAGTTGTTATCATGTCTACTCTCTCATGTGCTTTGCTAATCCACACATAGCATGGATATCCATCGGGTTTACTTATGATATTCATTTGCTAAAGAGCATATAATTATTGTATCCGTGTTGTGTTACTCTACTAGTAAAATACAAAATGAAACACAAGAATGGAATAGAAGACTGATACATGGGCTTCATCCTTACGATCCGCTGTATAATATGCTAAAATGAATGAGAATAATCGTTCACACTAAATATGGTCGTGGGTCAATATAGTATATGTTATCTTATAGGGTAATTTTTCCATAAGTTACTAAATTGTATGAATAAAAATATAATCAATCGAACAAAATTTATTTTAGCTTTTTTCTCATTCACGTGGAGGTGAGATCATCAGAAATCATCCCCCAATGTTAGATGTATTTATTGCAAACAACAGGGTTTCCAAAAAAGTATGAAACACCACTGAAAATAGTTGTTGGGCTGTTTGAGACTCAAACTTTGAGTCTTTCTTAACGTGGTAAAAAAATGTTTAGTCTCGCTAGTTCGTATGTACTTATGTATACTTAATATATTATTTGTATGCTGTTTTGTTCTTATCGTTGAATTACTCACCATCATTGCATCGAATCGAATTCCAAGTTTGTAGTGTTAAGTAGAAAAACCTCCTTATACAGGTTTGCTGGCAGCCGTTATCTTTTCAGGGTTGACAGTATTTCATGATTTTGAGTATGAGATTAATTTGATATGATTATTTTTATTACAATATTTTCGAGATTTTTTTTTGTGTGAATGAAAATTGAAAAAAAGCTACTTTCGCTCGACTTTTGAGTAGTTTCAGAAATTAAACATTTATTTTATATACGTAAATTAATATGAAAATCATAATGCAACTGTCTTACATAAAATGTTTAGACCACGAAGTCAGCCTTTTACGTAGAATTGCCAAATTTGGAGCATGATATTGGGAGTATAATGAAATGAGTCAAATAATTTTATTGGTGGGCGATAAAATGGAATTTATATATAGAGCTCCTTTTGTGAGTTTATTAATACAAGTTAATCGCGAGTATCTGACATTTGTGTAATGTTAAATGTCACGTCAAGTCAGCTTGTGTCACAACTACAACATTCAGCTCTGTTAGATATATGTCCAGTTCGTGCTCGATTCTCTGTTGCAAAGACGGCTCCCTGAGAAAGTTAGCAAGCTGTACAGTTTCGCCCTGATTTGATGTAGTTCTCAACTATACAACCCACTACCTCACACCGAGACCGCCGTAAGAAAATCTACATGTGACATGTTGTATCTACGATGCTTGTTACTTTTGTGTGCACTATAAGGGTTCTATCTAAACATTTTCAGTTTAGGGTTGTATTCGTAAAAAATAGTTTCTTTTTTCCTGCCCTACTACATTCTCTCTCTCAATCAAGCGAGTCATCGAAGCATCAAGTATTCAAACAATCATCCTTTTGATAATTTTTTTCTACGTTATATTTTTTTTGTAATAAGGTTACTGATGGGTCAACCAATAACATTTTAGGTTGTCTACTTGTACACCGATTTCCAAGAAATCAAATTGAAAACTGTTTAAAAAATGGATAGAATGTAAAACCAAATTTTAGTTAGAACAAGAACAAAAAATATTTTGGTGTCATGAAAGAAAGTTGTTGAAGTTATAATGAAATTGATTAAGGAATATGAGGAATATATATAAAGCTCGACAATTTTTTTTAACTTTGAGAAATAAACCAAATAATATAAAGTATTGTAAAGTTAAGGTCAAGTTATCAATGATGGATGCGGTTATGAATAAGCTTTTAATTGGTTTTGCGGCTAATAAAGTAAAAAATCACCTCCTGTCAACCAAAACAGAGTCCACGTTTTGGAACCGATGCTCAATCCTTCATTAATGGGATGCTCATCTCAGGCATAATGGTTTTGAATACGAATCATCCAACCTATAGATGATAAAAACTGGCATTCGTTGCGGGGATGCTATAAAAGAAAACGAATACCATGATGATATGCCAAGTGTTCATTAAAAACCAACGGCAAACTACTACTGCGTAATGATGAATGAAGTCACCAGCCTTTATATGAACTATATGCTTGAAAGTCAAAACTGGAAACGAAGATAATGTTTTGTCAAAATAGTCAAACTTCCGTAAAGTATATGTCATTTTAGTTGTCATTGTTGTGAAGGTAGTGTAAGTCAGTCGGATGTTCCTTGAAGGGGGCAACTTGATAAAGTTGCTTGTAAATGTTCGGCAAGATTGAGAGAGAGAGATAAGTACACGTGGTTTGTGGTTACAAACGTAGTATTACAAGATTGACTTAACTACTAACATACAGTGAAATTCTTGCATTATAATATCTAAATTGATAGTAACTTAATCACAATTAAAATTTCAAATTCATCATCGCAAACTGTTTAACAAATAGCAAACCATCATTATATTACACTACGGATGATATAACTATTATAGGATCTAATAATTATTACTCCCTAGGTTATTGTATTAGAAATATTGCTACAATAATAGAACAAGCTGGCTATAAGGTATTCTTATTATTAAAGAAATGTATATAATATGAACATAGGTCGTGCTGTGGTAATTAGTAGAGGTAGGATGTGTGCATCGCCGATACTGAAGTGGTTGTGTTAGGAGATGTGCCTCAAAGAGCAGTCATGCTTGCTTTCTTGAAGAGAAGCAGACTTGATGAAATCTGACTTGACTAGAGAGGTGGGCTTGACTGAAGTATGTAACTTTTCAACGTAGACCCGTCTTACCTAACTTGTGATCTACAAATGAATCACACAAGTTCGGTTCTACGGGTATGTGTTAAAAGTTATAAAATAAGGGTTATGGATAAAACGCTTCCGTAGATTCTCAAACATAATGTCTAGGAATATTTCTGGTATGTGTTGGCAAGGATGAAAATCCAACCCAACGCTATATATCCAGTTTCTTGGAGTGTGTTGTTGTGCTGGGGCTCCGATGTCTACAGATTCCATGTAGGTACATATGTATGCTATGGGCAAGTCCGTGGTAGTAGAGCAGAGAGACTGCCTCGGCTGAATTTTGAGCTCATTGAGTATGAGCTAGAATGCTGCTACGGCTCCCAAAATTCCTTTGGTTCGCACGGTTCCTTGATTACAAAGCAAAACTAAACAAACATTCCAAACAAAATCTTTTTTTTTTGCATGTGATAATATCTGCTACTAAAGTAGTTAACAAAGTAATTACAAAGAAATTAAAGAAAATAGGTAGTTTCCCTCATAAACGAAGGAGATGGAACAAGATACAAAAATTCTAGTTGATGTTGTGACACGAGCCATCAACACTTACTAATGAAGCATAATTGCCTTGTGGATATGGCGGAGTGGTTGGTGAGTGATATAAAAGAAAGGCCACCCACGTGAAGTGATAATAAAACCAGGAAGGAAGCTACTTTTTGCTGTCAGCTTTATCCATTGAACGGCATTCCATTTCAATCCACTCCTTAACCCATTACCTCAACCTGAATGTTTCATTTCATCCCTTAGCAGTTTATTCAACTAGCTGCCGACCGGCACCAGCTAGAACCGGATGATGGGTCATCTCATTTTTTTTCTTTCTTTTATTCATTTTCCAACGAAATAAATATATGAGAAGCTGGGTCGTCTCTTTATAACAACTTCCACAAAAAAAACTTGAACTCGTTCGTTTGCGGCAATTTATAAGGTGTTGCGGAAGAGAAGGATAGACACACTCCTTGTGGGTGCTTGTTTGTTTTCAGTCATAATTTGTCGACTGCCTTTACTTTTATAACCTGTGCACACAAAAATTTTAACAGATAAAAAAAGATTCGGTAAAAGGGGTTAGTTAATGGGGCGCATGCATATACTATTATCGACATGCTTACTGAAGACAAATGTTGCAAAGGTAAAAAATACATTTCTCTGACATCTCTAAGAAATTTATTGATGTTCTGTCGTTTAAAGTGCTATTGAGTCAATTATTGCTCTAATACGAATAACTCAATCCTTCAAGTTTTTCTTAATCTCTTGATATGATATTGTATTGTATTATAATACGATTTAGCATAAAAGAAACGATGATGATAGCAGACACAATAATAATTATAACAGGATGATATGAAACGATACTCTTCCAACAACAAAAAAAACACATCATGCATGCTTATAATCATTATGGCATGATTATTTAATTCCCTATTCTTTTTGATAATGACATTATTATCCTCTCAAAAAAAATAACATGCTCCGCTCAATTTACACTAATGCACTTACTAGTTCCTCCGTCCTCCCTTCGTGCTCACCGGCATTACTGTACATAATAATTAGGTTCCATAACCGATGCGATTCCCTAAACTAACTCTGTTGAGAAGCCCTATTGTCATATCACACTCTCAATTAGCATCACAAAGCTAAGTTGAGTTTATGTCGTATGCAAATGAGGAAGGGAGTACTTTAAGGCTCCCAAACACACCGTTTCAAGCTCTCCTCCTAATTCAAGCTCTCTTGCATATCATTATAATCATTATGCTTTCTTGTTTATTAATTTTTCCCCACTTTTTGAATGCAGCGTAATATATATTATCTGTATGCGTACACGAACTAATAACAAACTCACACACACACCACGAGAACACGCGCTTCTATAATAATTGAAATGTAAAAGAATACCTTCACTATAATGATAATGATATGCAAACTATGCAAAGTAACCAATTCAATGCTTCACACCTATTTTGCATTAGAATGCACGGGGAAAATAAGTACTTACTGGAGAGAGCACACCATGTCAGTTTGGCCCACCAACTGGATCCCAAAAGGAGATGATGATGATGATACGGTGATGGTGATACATATGAGAGGGCTGTATTAATTGTCAGTGTCTGCCTCAATTAACTCATTAAAACTTTTATTTGGTATTTCATACCCACATTCCACACAATTATTGACTGGTGAGAGTGCTAACAGCGTGATATCATGCCAAATGAATTTTTCACTTTTCTACTTTAATCAACCGTGCGTGCTCTCACTTTCCAGACTGACTGAAGAACAAAAAGTGATGTGATGACTTTTATGGGGAAAATTTGTGGGATGTGATACGTGTGATTGCAAGTTGCAATGAAGAATTACAAATACGCAGATAAACACAAAATGTGTCTAGACAAGCAAAAAAGTTATTAAAACATTATCAAGAGATTAGTTTTATGTGACACTACCAAATGGAATTTTTATAGCTCTGTTGTGTCTTACTTATGGCGATGTAAGAGAGAGAGAGAGAAAAAGGAATAACTTAATTCAAGAGGAGAAGATATGTACGTGACGTATCAAGCTGGAAGAAGAAATGAAAGTGATGTCTTCTTAAGTTTCCTGACCAATGACCGTCACTACTCCTGTAGAATTTTTCCTGAGCAAGTAAAGTGATATCATGATGATGATATATCCACTTTAGTCAAACCAAACAAACCAATCTAATGGGCATAATTGCGGCGTGTATGTAATATAGGTATTCCCTAGCAATGAAAGAAAAAAAACTTTTCCCATTCCTTGTTCCCTACCCCCACATAATACCGAGAGAGTGAGGAATAGGCACATTTCATTCGAGTACTGCCAGACAGTATGTCGCCAAAATAAAATTGTTCACGTTGCTTTCCCCTTGTGCCAAATTAAATATTTAAGGCTCAGAATTACACGCTTGCTTTCAGTATTCTTTCGGCTTTTTAACAAAGCTATCGTGTGTCTTCTTATGATATGATTTTCATGCGTCAATATACGCGTAGGTGAATATGGCATGTACTTACGGATGTATGAGCCAATATGCCGTCATTCGGCGTCCTCTCTGACTCTCCACAAGGCTTTTCGTATGTGTTAAAGGCAGAAAAATATTCAATGACTCCTCCATCTCCTGTACATTAATTTCCCTGTCAAGCCCTTCTGTCCATCCTTTTCCTGAATCTAATATAGATATTATTTTTTCTACTTTTACCCAAAAAAGCACTTTAAGTGCTACCTGGCTGATTCATTCTGTAGATTCTAGTAATGTTTAATGCTGTCACTACGGAATATATTTAATGAAGGCATTTGCTGCATATTATAACTTGCAAAATTAAGCAAATATAATAATTTATTGGTTGTACATTGGATAACATAGAAAAGGTGGAAAAAGTTATTACAAACAATGTACGTGAGGGAGTGAGTCTTTTGCATGAAACCGGCTCGTTGCTGGAGGAAGAATGTAACGGCCACAACAATGCAGAGTAACGATCATCTATTTAAGAAACATGAATAATATTGCACTGGGTGAGCATTGTACAATGCTTATTTAGCCAAAACAAGAAAAGAATAGGTAACAAATGACAGAGAGAAAAGAGTTACCAGTAAACTTTATTGGTATACATGTACAAAAAAGTTTAAGGTATTTGCTTTGCATGTATATAGCTCCACATTGCATCACAACACGTTTTCAATCATAATCCTACAAGCAGAAATGGAATATAATATAGAGCTATAGCTTATACATAGTGACGGCTGCATGTAGGAATAATATGAGTTTGGTTTGGAACAACTGTGCATGCGTATCACACTTTTAAGACACAAACCAATACCACTGCTACTACAAGCTACCACGAGTGGACTACGAGACTGATGAGGAGGATGATGGTGAGTTACCAAGTTAAAGTAAAGTGAATGGGTTGTATGAGAAATGAAGCTTCAGGGTAAGTTTCCGTCGTTTGAGAGATTGCCAATGCAGCAATGAGCAAAACCCAGCGCATAACATTGAAATTTTTGAGTTGTTCGTTAAATAGATAAATTCACCATTACTACCACATACCACATCACTCCTTTCGGCAGCCTGCTATACACATTCTCTATTCTACCTAACTATATACACTGGATTATGGTTAAAGAAAAAAAATCAAACATTTTCCTTTTACTAACTTGGGACAAAAATTAGTTGCATGCATACACAAATGTTTTTTTTTTGGAAAAAAAATTGCTATGCAGTTGCAGTGCTAAAACTCATTTGGAGTGTATGGATGTGCCGTTTACATAATGCCGGGTTTGCATGTTTTGCATTATATCTTATAGGTGGTTGGGAGTCTTTTAGAGTGTAGTAGTCACCCGGAAAAATGTTTCATGTAAACTGCATGCAATAAAAAGGAATGAACCCCTTTTTCAATTCGATAAAGTGGCATACTCAAAACTCGTGCTGTTTTAGAAGGAAAACGATTCAAAATTGCAAAAACGCAGGGGCTCATGAAGTAATGTTTTTTTAGCTTCGCTTCTTTTACTGCAACAACTTTTCTTATCGTTTATGATCTGATTTTTTTATTTTGTTTTACCTCATACGCAACACATGCATCTCTCTATTTTATCCTTGTTTTATGCATTAGTTAAGCATGTTTGGAGGACGGGAACAAAGAATGGTAATGTGTATGACATCATTCTTTGATTAAGAACACATTCGTCACAGTTCAAATGTGTTCAATTGGATGCTAACCTAGAGTTAAAATATTTTCCATGCAATTCTTCATAGTGGAATTATGGCATGCTTAATGCATCAATCATTTTACTGGATAACTTGAGAAAACGAGTTTCTTGAATTGAAGTTATTTTACTTAACGACATCATCACGTTTACACCCGTTGACTTTACTTTACATTGCTAATGCTTGCATCTACGTCCCTCTGTTTCATGTCCCTATTCAATTTAGCCACTAGAGCCGATTTCCACCACCACCGACTGATCGGGATATACAATTAACTGTGAACTGCTACTTTCAGATCGGATAGATCTAACCATCCAACAACGCCTGTGCATTTATGACTATTATTATTATTGATTCTTGGGAATCGAATAGCAGGCTGTATTTTTGGATTAAGACCGTAATGCAAAGCATTATGCTCAACATCACATAGAAAATCAGCCGGCAGGAAGGCATCTACAGCATCCTAGCTCTGTCCCAAAGAATGACAAAAAAATGCTCCTAAAGTTACACAACCCTTCAAATCAAATAACCACCACCACCAAACAGGGAAACCATCCCTTTCGCAAGTAAGTAACCCAAATAATATTACAGATGATGTATTTGCGCCTGTCTTTCCTTACACAAGTTCCTCTCGTCCATTTTTTTTCCAATGGATCCACGTGCGGCCAGCTTGGCTGTCTGTGATCCATTATTATTATCAATGGACAAGAAGGAAAAAGGACGGAACCTTTGGACAAAGCCTGAACATGCTCTCTTATACAATCTTGCGCACACATAATATTTCAATCCTTTCCTTTTTCTCTTTGTTAAAGGGGTACGTGCCATGTCGTTATTCATGCTGGTAAAAACGGCTTAAAGGTAAAAAAATATCGACAAACGTCCGTCGTCCTCTACATTGTAGCATTTGTTTAACATAATATGTGCATATTTTTTATGAGACCATGAGGTAGAAAAGGACACTTTGCCACTTAGAACCTTAGGTATTTTTTTCCCTGGACTTAAGCAGAGAAAATTTGTGAGGCTTATAGTGTTCTTATGTATCCGATAGTAAAATCACTTTCATGCAAGACCAATGAATGCTTTGTGATCTGCATGTTATGTTTTTTACGGAACCCTTTTTATTATACATGTACATTCAACCATACCCTTAGGACTCCACACTTCATCCTTTTATCAGATATATTTTTTGTGTCTCTGTTTTGTACCCCTTTTTTCGAGGTCTATTAAGGGTTACTGATCACGAAAAAAAATGTTAAATCCGAACCCAATCAATCGGGCCGGTAATATGTATTGGAATGGGTGATTGAGTTTTTTTGTATGCATCCCCGAATGGAATACAAAGTACAAGGTGCAATATGTTGGCTTACTTTTCGACATCATCAGGAATTGTAGTAAAAAAAAAGCTTGCCTGATGGGATACACGATGGGATGCATGCGTCAACCGATCGACACACATATTCCAATTTTAATCTAACACACTTCACAATACTCAAGCGTAAAAGGGTAAGATTTGAAAATGTTTGTGCGTGTAACTATCTTTTTGTGTGAATGACGCTTTTTGCGCTCCTTCCATATTGAAACTTTCCAATATATATTTTTTAACCCTTACAAGTGAGAAGGGATGATGATGATAAAAAATATAATATATTGAAATTTAACAGCACAGCATATTTTTTTAAACCCCTAAAAATAATCAGCAGCTGTACAAGAAGGAAAACGCCAAAAAATATTCCAAAACTTACAACTGCATGGATTATGTTGTGTTGATCATTTTGAAAATTGAAACTGTAACGAATAAATACAGGAAAATAAAGACTTAGCTCGTGCTTATGGCTTCGGTACCCAAGATAAAGGTTCCGTCGGTGCTGTCCGGTTAATAAAAAAATTGTGCATTGAAAAGAAGCTTCCGACAAAATACCTCTCTCGTTCCAAAAGGCTTAGAAATGAAAATAAAACGTAAAAAACAGTTGACTTGTACACGACGTACGTTGGACTGATGGTATGTCAGAATTTCATATGAAATACAAAACTTTTCAAGTCTTTAAGCTTTGTTCGCTACCAATACAATTGTGTACCCTTAAGTTTCATATCTTTTCTCGTTTTAAACTGAACAATGCATAAAGAAAAACGAAACTATCATGATGATGTGGGCAGCAGATCATATGAAGTGCCGGCAAACGCAAACCACTTGCTGATATAAAACCAAGAAAAAATGAAGAAAAACAAGATTTAAGGTTTTACAAAGAAAACTCTTCGTTCTTTGACATTACCTCTTTCATGCTCGATGACCGTATGGCTACCATGAAGTATCAGATCTAGTTTATGTGTAGAATGAATGATTGTATTTTTTAATGCTTTTTTAAAAA
The DNA here is from genome assembly GCA_964034955.1 of Orchesella flavescens. Taxonomy (NCBI): domain Eukaryota; kingdom Metazoa; phylum Arthropoda; class Collembola; order Entomobryomorpha; family Orchesellidae; genus Orchesella; species Orchesella flavescens. The sequence continues at coordinate 20,522,908 of OZ035957.1, read as the reverse complement.
AGTTTCAGATTCAGAGGAGCCCTTTTCAATTCATTCTTTAAGGGACAATGCATTAAACCTTTCCAAAAATAGATGACCTTGATTAAGTTCTTTTCAGAAGATGAATCTGCCGTAAACCAACGAAACAGGATAATTTGAGAAAAAGCTTTACATTTTGCTTTAAATTAAGAAGAATTTTTGGAAATCTGAGACAGAATCTGAAGCAGATGGAGTAAATAATTCGATTCTATAAGGAACCTTTTCATACAGCGTGTATGAAAGGCTTGCGTTTCGAATTCCCGGTAGATTAAAGAATCTCTTTGCTTAGAATGTTCCAGGCAGAAGAAAAGAAGACGACAACAAATCAATCCTAAAATCAAAATTGAATAGGAATAAGGTACTAGGTGTATTCCTATTTCTTAGCTTTCTCTTTTTGATTAACACTCAGAAAATATTCTTTAAATAACTTTTTCATGGTTTCTCCTACACTTTTTTTTACACAATCATTTACTTATCTCAATACCGCAATAGTTTGAGCTCATTTCGTCTCCGGTTTCCATTTAAAAACCTTTTTCAAGAGAGGGTAAGTAAACTGGAAATTAAGCCACTGAACTGGGGTTTTCATGGTTTTCTTGAAATCTTAAACCACCATATATATATATATGTAATTCAATGGAAAATAATATCTTTTCACGTCTTAAAGAAGGGTAAAGAAGAGATGGGCTTAGCAGGCCAGAATGTTATACATACTATACAAATATCTCCCAGTTATATCATACTGTATTATCACTAGTCACGGTGAATCACATTCACATTTACTTTGCACTCCTACTTAATCGAAGCACGACAACGACTCACTTGAGAGTCCGTGGTTTTGCAGTCACGTTCCTATTAGTTGACACCACAAGATAATGTATTGAATTACAGAAATATCTGGATAACTACGAACATAATACCTATTTCGTTCATATATAAATACTTTATAAGACACAACCAGAGACAATTTAACTTTTGGTTAGAAGTTTTACGAAAACATGCTCCAAAAGTCACTTGTTTTTGAAGTAGACAGTAGAAAACACTGGAAGAGACTGAAGTTGACGGAAGTTGAAAGTGAACTAGTCATAATCCTCTATAAGTCGACCTTAAGTCGATCATAAATGTCTATATAGTAATTCTGAACTCATTTTACAGTTATTCAGCTGAAAACAGCATTCCAGACAAAGCAAAAATGCTGAAGGTACTTAAATGCACATTAAGACTCATGTACAAACCTAGGATCTGGAGCCTACTTGGTAGTAGTATGTCTTATATTTTACTCATCTAGATTAGAATCTGCCTTTTTTAACAAAATATATTACATATTTTATGTGAGCCTGTTATGTCAGCATACCACATCTCTGGCGACCTGGAGTGAGACTGTCGAAAACGAATGTCTTAGTAAAACGTTTAGCGCTTCTGTGTAAGACCCCTCATAAAATAAAATGTGGAAGACCTTTTACTCTCGATTTCCTTCAACTACTACAGCCCTACAACAATAAACAGGAGTAATAACAACAAGAGATTGAAAGCAAAACAGAAAGTTTATGGCCCTAATTGTCATTCTTACACTTACGTTTATATTTTGTCACAAGACATATACAATGGACTTTAGGAAAAGTCCAAGTACTGAATTGAAATGTGGAAGGCCTTTAAATAAATATCATTCTCTAAAAAAAGACATGACAAAATAGTTGAGAAGGACTTTACTCCACAAGTTATTTCTATATAGTATAGATGCTCATGTTTATTTACGGAAATGTTCCTTCCGTACTTCTTCCTTCCTCTTCCTTTCCCAGATAGGTGCCCTTTTGTACCGAATAAAAAACCAAATAATAATGTAACAATAGTGCTTCCTACACTTAAACCACATTCAACTGCAATTTTTTCATACTTCACCTTATAAAAATATGGTTTGGAGAGCATTCCACAATTATTGATGGTAAAAATAGCACAAAACTTAGAAATTTTCACACGGTCACTGTCCCAAAATATCTTTTAAAAAACACACAGTATCATTCAAAGGGAGTACGTATTTAAGATTCACGGGAAAAAGTTTTTTATATGAGGAAATTAAGGCCAAGTTGATGAGTGTAATCGAGCTATATCCTCTATTCAAAAGGTTTTCCTATTCAGTTTTCATTTTTTAACAGAAAATTAAAAAAGGATCTTTTTTTCAGCACCTGCACTTCAAGATCAATAATGCCTTACGTTGTACGAGAGCATATTTTTTAAGGGCACTGATAAAAAAAGAATCACGACTGACTTGATTCATTCTTGTGACAACCTTCATTTTTTAGGTCTGCGTCCCTATTCTCTAGTGATAAACCTGAAAGTATGAAACAACGTAATACAAACTCTCCCTTACGTAAGCTAAGGTTCCCCATGAAAAGGCGAAAGAGCGTCCTGAAAGGGAAACTTACTACTAACAAAAAAAATAAGGAAGTTTTCAACATTTCCCCTTCAGCTTCCTATAAATAGCCTGTATTTCATCCTCAGCTCGTATTCCTGCATTATGAAAGAGATCTATCAAGAAGGGTCTCTGCCGGTTTCTTTATCTTTTTGAACCTTTCTATAATATATATGGTTTTACTTCATCTATTCATCACCACTAGTTTCAACTTTGATTTTTTAATACTTAACGTAAAAAACCATATAAAAAACTTGCTATCTATATATATATACTGATTTGGCATGTAAAAAGGACCAAATACAACTAACTAATCACTCATTTATAACACAGCACGGAGCAACACAAATCTCTGTTTTTTAGCACAAACACACGGTAATGATTCCTCCACAAGAACTTGGAGCGGAGCTCACGTAGGGGTTCCAGGATTCCCACGATTTCCCCTTAAAAATGTTCTCATTTTTTACTCACTACACCGTCGTCGTCATTATCATCATCGTCATCACACACCATCACCTGTGTTCTCTTTTCATTTTTTACTATTCCTATTTTGGGATCTTCTCACACACCCTGATTAATTTACATTGTAATTCTACTTTGCTCCCAGTTTTTTTTATATAAATTTGACGATTTCCGAAAGGTGCGTGATTGTAATAGATTAGATACAAATGAAATATCTATCTATATTTTTTAGTGAAACCCGAAATAAACAGGCAGAAAGAAAAATCCCACGACTCTTTTTACTACTTACTTACCAGGAGCAAAATGAATTAACATAAATATTTAATTGTAAGTACATCGAATCATGATGTCTTGCACCTTTTTTACCCAAAAATATCTATCCTATTGACTATTCAAATTGTTAAAAATTTAATGTAAACTCTAAGAGGAACGACCACAGTAAATTTTCTCACGGAAGTTTTCCATCTTCGTCCCATACTATTTATAATTCCTTTTGTAATTGAATCTGAGACTGTTTTTTAATAACAGCAGAAGATATTATTGCCTTTTCTGGAATGAAGCTAATCCATTTTACAAATCATAAAAAATTAAAACTCAAGCCGCTTTATACTTGCTATTGTACACTTCTCACACTAGATTAAAGCTAGCTTTCAAGTAACAAAGGAGATATTGGATGAACGTTAAAAAATTTGGCAAAAGAAACTGTTTCAGTCATGAGACTGGAGTAGGTAACTTTTTGTCAAGTACCTTTGATAAAACAAGGAAAGCCGCCGAGAATTCTAAATTTCTAGAGAAATCCTGTCCATTCTTTCTTTAGCTACCACTGTCCATATGACACGAAAACCGATTACTTTGTGATGCAATACACTCTGCATACAGAAAGGTATGCAGTATCTTGTGCCAAATCGTACATAATATGTATATTTAGCCGGAGAGCACAGAAAACCGGAGGGAAGAATTTCTTCAGGTGGCCAAGCCAAAGCTGAACTTCATAATGCACCAAACCAACCAACGAACCTAAACTACAGGTATAGTACAATTATTACTACTAATACAACACGCTTGAGACAAGATCAAGATCTCTGAAAAAACGAATCCCCACAGGAGCAATAGAATATTACATTTTTCTTGAGCCTCCTATATACTAATTACTATTACCCCGTTGTGGTTTCACATCTATAATCTGATCTACATTACAAAAAATAAATGTTCTCTGCTGCACCTTCTCTGTAGCACTTAATTTGACTGGGGAGAAAGGAGACTTGGAGAAAAAAAAACTAGTGAGTTGAGCTAACAACTACTGTACGGCCAATGAACATATTATGTAGACTCCAGGGGAATAAGTACATCATTAAAGATCACAGCAGTAGGAATAGAAGACGAAGAAGCAGCACTCTAAAAACCAAAAATCTTTTTACCACTTTGCTTGTCTCTCTGCATTGTGCCTACCTATATACTTTTTTTTTACAATCTTGGAGACTTGTGCGTGGATTCAGATAACAAGTGAATTTTTGTAAACGCGTGATGAAGAAAACAGATCAGTTATGCTCCTCTCCTCTTACTGTTTCCAGTACACCAAGTCAATACACGTTTCTCCCTCATTTACAATCTGACTGATGTGTGATGTACCGTACGCATTGTAAGCATATAGATACTTACGTAAAGTTTTCTTCAGAAAAGAAAAATAAATGCCTTACCAGACAACACGAGTATAAAACTTTATTTTCTTTTCTTGAGCTTTAGATAGGGCCAGTTCTAACGTTTATTACAACTTGGGAGCAGAGGACAAAAATCTATTCATAAGTTGGTTCTCTTATATATATATTATATTATACTTACTATTCACACACTCTAGTTGGTATTGTGTATTGAAAGTTGTTTGCTGTTGAGAGTTTATGTAGCTTTTACTTTACTTTGCTCTCCCGTTGTATTGCTTCATTGCTGAAGCTTGCTTTACTTGTTCTTCACTGACTTGGATTACTCCTTACCGACAGTATGAGGAATAAACTTAACCAGTTAGTCAGCGGCAACACACAACAACAGAAGTAATATAATAAAATACAAAAAAGCTGGTCCACACACTCAGTAAAAGAGTAAAGTGGGCAAGTGAAAAAAAGCACCAAGCAGGCCAACCCAAGTAATAATATTCCAAAACTAAAAGCTATCATATATTATATTATTGTGGTAAAAACTTGAGCTAAAAATTGGACGGCAATAAGTATATATAGCAGAAGTTTTTGCTTGCAATGCAATGTACTTTTGCTTGCTTGTTGGTAAAAAACTTGGATGTACTACATAAAGCATTTTATACATGTATATGAGTATGAGTAGATGCTTTTCCATTTTGCCACCACCACCACCACCGTCTTCTTCATCATCATCATATGAGTATCAATGTCCAATGCTTTGCATTACTGTTTTAAACACATCCTGCATTGCATACGAGTACAAAAAGAGTTGAATAAAATGTATATGTGTGGCTGAATATGGCTGTATAATATAGTGGGTAAAGCAAAGTGTAAGAGCGAAAGGCTAACTAAAAGGCGCTCGTGAGCGTAACTCTTTTTAACGTAACGTACAACAAATATCCATATATAAAACTCCACACACCAGTTTGTTTTCTGCTGCTTACAAACTGCTATAGTTGAGTGAGAGAGCTTGTGAGAGTCCAAGTTATCCTTTCCTTAATAACAACAAACCATCACATCACAGCAGAATTTTGCTAGACAGAATAGAACCCGAGCCACAGTCAAGTTGCTGAAAAGTGCGGTGTGTACGTACGGCATTTATGGCAAACACACGACGACTATGTATTCCTCTCTCAACAGCATAACATTATACATTGTAGTGAGAGATATGTATACCAACTGTATTCAAATTTAAACTTTCATGCAATGCAAAAACCTTTAGTTAGCAACCGAAGAAAAGAGGCAACTTATGGCTCTACTTTTATTTTTGCTATTGCTATGAAATGAAATGCTTCTGTTCGTGTGTGCTTATTGGATTATTGCATTACATCAAGTTGAGTTTGAGAGCTAGTCCTGTTTCGCATACCCGTATCTCCTCATATAATCTATCCATGAGTACATCTATCTATCTTTGTCTTTTTGCTAACTTAAAAACACAATACACAAATGAATTTCTCATGGGCTGAGGAGAACTCTGTCACTTTTTTCGTTTGTGCTTTTGTTGTGTTACGTTGCGTTTTTGGTTAGTTATAATATTTGCTTGCACGATCTCAAATTTTTAGTGTCACAAGCAAAGTTTAAAAAAAAGTAAGTGCATGCAAAACCTTTCTTGCTATATATAATATGCATGTATTTTTGTTTACACATAAGACATTCGGTTGCAGAGGCTCTAGATCATAATGTTCATGTTGTCTTTGAGAAAACTGCAAAGACTTGGGTTTAGAAAGGGCAACATTCTTTTCATCCCGCGTCTTTTCTACCAGTTATACAATGTATCTATTCCGTTTTGATATAGGGTTAGGAAAATGATTTTTCACTCATTAGCAGGCTTGTTAATTACATCTAGGCATTGCATACCAATACAAGTAATTGATAAGCAATTGAAGAAATATTGGTAGCTTCAATACTATCAATACCAATACTTATTGTCAAGTAATTGATCTTGATATTTTACTATACAAATATTATACAAATTCATCCGTTGGAGATTTTTCGTCCCTAGTTACCAAATGGATTTTCATATGAAATGGTAGTTTTACACTATGAGCCCAGTTATCAATACTTCTTCAATTACTTGACAATACTTCTTGACATTCCAATTACTTGACTAAGAGTATTAACAAGTAATTGTTGCAATGCCTAATTACATCCCTCATTAAGCATACAAACCTGGTGACAAGTACATCTATTCCAAAGGTTGAAATATGACAGAGAGAAACTTGATGAAAATTGAAACTATATAGAGGTTAGGCTTGAAGGTGGAGGTGGTGAAAAGGAGCGACTGCCACTCCCAAATATGTATGACTAGGTGTACAAATAATTATTAGAGTGAAATAATTATTTGATGAAGTAGGTGGAAATGGGTTCTTTGAAGCACAAGGAAAAGGATGTACATACTTATAAAAAGCTCTCCATGCAATACTACTAAATGAGCACGTTAAAGAGCTTCCTTAATGTTGGGTTATGATATGATATGATGACGCATGGAAAAGTGCATATACACATGAGCTAGCAAGTAAGCAATACCGATGATTCTTCTCTTGAAGATGACATAACTCCGTACATAACAGATATATTTATGCATATATATATATTATTTTAAGCAAAAAAAAACTTCACAAGATTCATCAGATAGATGATCTCATGCGATGCAAAATACAACCTGTATGCATGTATCTGTTGTGGTGCTTGACCGAATGAATGGTGTGAAGGATAAAATTGCGAGGGAAAATTACAGTGCAATCATGAAGATGATTCATGATATGATATTATGAGGATGAAAATGAAATAGAAAAATGATTTTTTTTGAGTTACCCTACTTAACTCTTTGGTGTGAAATGATAGATATTTAGTTCTATTGCTCCCAACAATGCAAACTTCAAATTATGCAGGTTGCTCTTTCTTGTTTATACTCTCTGCACAGAATTCCAGGAAATAATGAAGACTTCTCAGGAAATGAAAGGGAACAACAGTGGTCACGAAAGGAACTGTTGACTGACAGTTTCACTTCGGCAACCCCAACCCAGTAACAGCTGCTTGCAGCTGGCCTCGGATCGGATCAGAAGGAGATGAAATGACCAACAGACGACATTGCAATAATTGGATAAAATTTGCAATGATACTTATCTCATCAGGCTGGAATTACGTTTGTGGTGGTTAGTTAGCTTGAGCTTGACTGACAGTGCAGTGCAGCGTGTGTGTGTGTGGACCAACCGTCAAAATGTCAGAGGCACGCAGACTGTAAATACATGACGTATCATATGAACGTGTAATGTAAAACCATACACCATTCTACATTCTATGAAGAGATACTCTCTTTTTACAATGTCCACGTTCATATATTATTATATGTGCTTGTACTCATATAATCAATGTAACCCTTTTTTTTATAATGGAAGATGCGATGAGAAAGATCGAAAGGTAAAAAAAAAGTTTGACCTGACGTTAAGAAAAGGGATTCATTTGAGTTCAATGGATAGTAGAACCATTTTGAGCTTCACAACATTACAATTTGCAATTAGACCATACACCTTTTTTACTCATTGTCAAAAAGAGTTGGGTTAATGCCTTAGACGAGCAGACCGTTTGCATTTTGCATGCACATATATAAAACTCGAGAGTAAAATTATATAGTGTACAAGTGCATGATGATAATGCTGAAGAGAAAGATGAACTATTGTATATTTTTATTACTCTTCGTCCCCTTACCACACTACACCATCATCATGATCATCGACAATCTCCTTTTACTTCACGTATTACATTATTAGCAATATTGGGCATATAAGTTTTGCATGGACTCGGCAAAAAGTCTTCGATTTCGACCTTGCATACTAAAGCTGTTGAGAAGAAGTAAGCGCCAAAATGAAGCTATAACACTGAAAGGATTGAGTTGGAGGGAGACGACGCGAAAGCTGCGAACAGACAGAAAAGAAATAGGTATTGTGATTTTTGTGTATAAAAAAGAGTTGCCAATATTATGCATGTCTTCGCAGCTCTCAAAGCCTCAACACAGTAATCATGTAGCAAGCAAAGGCTTGGAGTTGGATCATTTATGCAGATCCTCACTTCATCGTATCACACTTGCACACACATGTGAGTGTGTCTACTCCGTGATCATTGAACGGTGTGCTTCTATACTTTATACACACGATGTGAGTGAAGACGAAGACAACTCTCTGCCATATACGAGAGAGAGAGAGAAGAAACTACGTTACTTTCGTACTTCAGAAAAATAAATGCAATTGATGTTGTATGCTTAGAGAAGAAGTTCTTTTTGGGCTCAAATCACCTCCTCGCACATGCAATGAAGAGCAGAAAGCAAGCAGCAATAATAATATGGACAGGCAGACTGGATACATAGTGACGGTATTGCTTGTCGAGAGCATGTCGAGTTTTCTTCATTGTCATGCACTGTCTTCTTTCTTCTAACAATATCTTTCCTCAATATTACACTTGATATTATGCTGTAATGTTTCAATTGAATTGAACATTATATCTTTGTGCATTGTGGTATAAAACGCAAAGAGATTGAGAGATGCTGGCAAATCTTGTCCACAAATGATATGATTTCACTTTGCTTGCTCTCTCAAATCTTGTGTAGTATCCTTTCTCCTTATATCTTACTTTGCATTTGCTTTTAGAACACATATAAGCAAAATATCTAAAAGCTTACAATTTCGTCTCGTGGTTTGGCATGAGGATGATGATCTTAACCGGTAATCATCATCTCCAGAAAGAATGTTTTAACATAGCATAGATGAAGTACTCTAGGAAAGAGCGGCATTTTTCTTGGCATCTTCTCCTAATCATTTCTATGATAAAAACTAAACCGTATAGTGAATAATAAAATGAGACTCAAGAAGATGATCATAAACATAAAAATCTTCTGATGGCTTTATGCTTGTCTTCTGGATGGAGTGTATTGTTTAAAATGTATAGCTCTAGCAATTCGATGAGCAGCAGTGTGGACGAAAATCCAAAAGAAGTTGACGAAACTTTTATTTCTCCTCACGTGAAAAACATAATAATTAGTGATTTCAGTACCTGGCATATTTCTCATCTTATCGGTTATCGGTGCATTATGGAATTCCAATCCATATTTTACGAAAAGTTTTCTGGTACTCCCGTCTCATGTCTCAAAATACAAACATCTCCATTATTTTCATCATATCAGCAAGATACTTTTACAAGGTAAAGCTTTCCCAATTTCTTAATGGATATAATGGTTTATTGTTGATCTTTTTGGTGAGTCCAGTGTATCTTTCTTTAGAGAAAAATGTTTTCAATAGCGTACGTACGAGCCCGAGGAATAATGAGATTGTTACTTTAAAAGGTTGGCCAGTGTGGTTATAAGAAAAGTCAGGCATGCGCCATAAAACAAAGTCAAAAATTTTCGTCCACAACAATAACTATACGAATGGATGAGAAATGCAGTGGCTCGAGTCAATATTATGCTCGTAAAGGAAAAATCACCTTAAAATATACAACTCAAAGTGATTTCGTTTAGGAGGAATGTCATACAGATGAAATTGACATTACTCTGTATATTTTGTCAGTGGCAAGTGTCGGAAACCAGAGAATCTATCCGCATAAACAACAATGATAATTTATTTTAGTTGCCTCAGGGAGGGTCACCTAAATCTTTCTCTAGAAAAGAGATCCTTATATTACTCACACCAAACCTAAAAGTAATAAAAATGGTGAACCCAAAAGAAAATCGAGAGGGGTTCATTTAAGCATTTGTCCTTACAAAATTTATATGTGAAGTTTTTTGTTGCTGTTGGATAAATGTATTTAGTGACGGCAAGTCAGTCGCTGATCACCTTTTACTCACCATCCTGCAATTGCAATGTAAAATATTCTTCGCAATAAGTCACAAGTCACAACAACTAAAATCTTTTTATTTAATAGGTAAGGGATCATGGAGCATTGCCTTCGTCTCAAAGATCTATCATGCTGGGCTAAACAATGATATATTCAAGATTTTCAAACAAGTAAGGACCATACTTATTTCATGTTTCTCCCTTACTCTTGCATTGTGTCGCTGTGTGTACCTTAATGCTCATGAATCATGACAAGTGATCACTTCCGCAAATAATATTGCATTTTCACTTACAGGTTTTGCAGCCCACGAGGCGTCAAACGCAAAAATAAAAGCAAATGGATGACAACCCAACGCTCTGCACAATGCTAAACGAAAGTCTTTCATCGATAAAGGATTAAACGATTCCCCAAGATTTCTAAAGATTGAAAGAAGTGAGCATCAAGCTAATGAAACTTTAATGCAGATGCACAAGATCTCGAGAACGGTCGCCTAATCATTAACTTGAAGCAAATTCATATTTTCTTATCCTACGTTTTCACTCGGATGAATAATTTTTTTAAAATTAATCGAACAATTCTTATAAATTTCAATTAATAAAAACTCTGATTTTTTTCTCTAAAAAATATCTGTTGTATTCATGCAGTTTTGTATAAAATTATTACGAATCAAACGATTTATGTGTATATATACCACTTCATGAATAATATTTCAGATACTAAAACAATTAAATGTGCTTATGATAATAGACGTAGATGTAAAATTACTTTTTATAACACCAATTACCTGGTATATTGATGCATAAATGATGTAGAGCGAAGGATCAAATGAGCTCATAATGATACCTGATACATTAAAGTGGAATGATAACCTAAATTTAATATCAAGTGTAATTAAATGTGCTGTCAATTTCATATCGACACATTACACGTCTTTTCATTTTTCTACCTTTGAACATAAATTGTATTTTGAATTGAACCTTTCTAGAAAGTCTTCCTACTAAAAGAGGCAATCCCCGATCGTATTTGATGAGGTGTAAGAACTGTCAGTAAAGATAAATACATATACTTGAAGAACCACACTACATGTTTAAGGTTTAGAATTAGTAATATATATAGGTTGGTCTTCTTGTCTTGAGTATGACCAGAAACTGGCTCTGACGGTTTTAAAAGAAATGATGATTGATTGCACAGGCCCAAATTGGGATCATCAGAGACTAATACCGGTAAGATATCTATCATAAAAATTATTTCAAGTTCCGTAGATGATGAAGAGCATCATCGTTTTTTGGGCATAATTATGATGACCCAAGAAAAAAAGAGCTGGGGATTTTTAATACATATTATGTTGGTCATCGCGTATCGTCAAGTTGATATTGTAAACCAAAAGGGAGCTGCTATAAAACTAGTGCAATGCGGCCGTGTTCCTTAAGATTGAAAGTTTGACCACAAGTATTTTCCGATCACTATTCCATTTAGTCTGCTATTACACCCCATAAGATAATATTTACAGAATATTTATAACATACAGAAGCTCCCTCATTACAACTTGTTCCTGTTGGTTCATATTAAACAATAAAATCTCTTGAACTAGTAGTAGTCGTTGTGAATTAGAGAAAATATAAGAAACTGGGTGGATTCTCGCAGCAGCAGATACACACACTGTTCAAATTCACGTAATGAAGTGAAACAACCTAAACCAGTAGTAAAACTTCACTCTTGCGCTGTTGTGAATAAGACTCTGCTGCTGCTGCTTCTGAAAAAGAAGAGCAAGTGCTACCTCAAATGGCTCAAATCGAACCTCCACTCTACCCGTCTTTTCATTTTGATATGTTATTATTAAAACTTTTTCTCCGTCTACCTTTCTGCCAGCTTCATTTGAATTCAGTACATCCATCCATTTACAGATTTGAACACCAGGTTTTTTTTCATTTCCTAGAATGGATAGCAACGTAATATTTAATGAAACGTGCGGCAGTGCTACTGCATTACGCAATTTCATATCACTTCAAAATTGACATAACATCCTTATCATTATCAAATCAAATTGACTTTGGTATCAGACTATCAATATATAAACTTCTTTTGTATCCTAAGACTGAAAGCAACTTACCATGCACGTTGCATTGCATGAGCATGAAAAAGATAGTCAAGTAGAACGACTACTATAAGTATAACCTCAACTACTTTTCCGTTCATCTTATTGTTGGTGAGTGAACCCTTTTCAAAAAGTAAGTCGTGAGACAACCTAGCTATATTTTCATATATTATTTTAATATTTTGCTCTGTGAATGATTGACTGGTGTCTGCCCACTGGATGGAACCCCGTTGGGATGCTATTGTGGTTAGATATTATTGTCCTAAAAGTTAGTCACGAGAGGTGAACTTCCTTCCTCTCGTTGAAATACAAAACTTAGACATACAGTTGAAACATTAGGTTTCATATTTAATACAAGAATCTATCCAGCCACTCAAGCATATGGAAAGACAATAATATAAATGATGGGTTTCATCCCCTGTCCGTTCACCTTCTTTATACAGATACCTACATACGTGTCATGTCATGAGCTCTGACGATGAGTCTGATTATGAGTACACCCTAATGGCTGAAGTTTACTAAATTACTAATTTTTAAAGACCTCATGTTGGTAGTAGTAGGTAATAGGCATCTTACTTGAGTGAGTAATGGGTACTTAATCTTTTGCTGTAGAGCTCCTACGTCCTACACTTGTTAGATTACACAAAATCTTAATACAAATTGTATGATAGGTTCCCTGTAGTTAAATAATGTCAATGAAAGACTACCTACCTACCAACACCAACCCACCTAATTATACTAATTACTGCCATTAATTACAACTGCGCATCACACTTGTTTGATCAATTACTGGAGAGTTACGAATGCAGTTATGTACATCATGGGACGTCCAGAGACAACTCCCCGAGCCGACATGGAGCTGGGTCCAATCTGTTACACATTCTTTCATATGCAGATTTCCAAAAATAACATTTGTATTAAACAATACGCTACACCCTATGAATGCCATAGTCATAATAATATATCACCTTGCAATGAAAACCACTGCCACCGTCATCTGGAATCAGAGGCAATGAACCGTAGCTAACATAAATGTACATGTTATTTTTTTATGAAAGTGAACATTAACTCTTGCCACGTACCTCCATTCAAAACAACTTGTACTTTGAATAATGATAATAATAAAATAATGATATGCATATTTTCTTTCCGTCCCTTGCCTATCTCAATCAAGGCACGCTCAGGCTCTCTTGCAATAAGTTTGTTTGGCGACTGAATGCCATTACGCATCGGTTTACCTGGGAGAAAAGAAAGGGTGAAATTCATTTGAATATCCATAAGTATATGCGGCGTATTTATGCATTCATTATAACATCAAACATCACACTAATCATTGTGCAAGTGCCAATATTTTTTCCCTTGTATTAACCTTCAATATGTACATTGAAAAAAAACGAATACGAATACCGACCAAAATATCATATAACACAGATTTGTGCATTGTAAAATCTCTTCGATTTATAGTTCCCGATATCAAAACTTATTTGTAAAAGAAAAATATAAATGCACCACATGCAAATGAAAGCTGAACCGAATCCTATTTGAAGACTCAAGTCCCTCACAACGTCATATATGACTCAGTTGCATATATTATCTGTATTGTATTGAATTGTATCATTGATTTTTTCTACATATTGGTAGTGGTAGCAAGCAATGTTATACTTTTATATTCTGATGCTGTAGCTGATTGCTTCTTTTTATGATGATTCCTGTCGATCGATCGATCGTTATTAAAAAAAAGGTTGTTAAAACCCCCAACCCAACTTTTTTCGATGGAGCTTAAAACTTGCATATGTAAATGAGCTGATATGCAATGAGAATAAATTAAATTGGAGTTTGAATCGCTTCGACCCATGTACTTTCACGGATGCAGATGCCAATAAGGATAGAATAAGACGAGGTAAAAGTACCAAAAACATATCTTGTGTTCTATGTACAGCAGCGCAGTAAGGAAAGAAAATGGGTGATTATAATTGAGAGCAAGAGATGAGAGAGAATATATACATATATATGAAAGCAGAGCAATGGAGAAAATAATCGGGGACCGATGGGAGGTATTAAATGTATAAATTAGTACTCCCGACGGGGACAGCATTTTGAATCAGAACAGAATGTCATCATCATCATCTCCATGAAGCTGGGTATGCTTGATAAAAACCGAAAAATACCCGGACGATGATGCTACGACAGTGTGAACAGGGGAGCGATATGGAGTCTGCAAAATGTGTAACATACGCCATTCACTAGTCTTCTCCGGCTTTTTAAAATGTACTTAAACCATACAAGTACAGGGGGTTTGTGGGTCGCAAAAGACTAAAGTGAAAAATACATATACAAAACGATAACGATTGATGTGAGTGAGTACAATTCAGTATGGTTGCTTCCCCAAGTAAACCAAGAACAGACTGTAAATCGCGGAATGAATATCTGACACGATAAGTATTCTCTTCCAACTTGGAACGAGAAAGTTTTCGAACCCCTTCATTTTGTGAAAGGGGGATAGAAAATCCATAATATGCCTAGCACACGAGGAGAATTTATATGAATACACGTTCCTATTTTTGTTTGATATTTCCATTTCAGCATAAGTATATATATATGTACATTGCAAGGCATGTATATTTTCTCTTCATATACATACATAAATGTGAGTTGGGTGTTCCCTTATACCACATGAAATGAAAATGTATAGTTGCATGTTGCATCCTACATAAGAGTACCATAATCATACGCAATAATCATTCTTTTCGAGTCCTATAAAGTGGAAAGAGAGGAGGAAAGACAAGGGAGTAGTAGTATGAGTATGAGTAGTGAGAGGAAAAACGAAATGATGATGATGGTGGTGGTGGTGAGATGGCTGAGTAGTGAAATATGGTAAGAGGAATTATAGCTTTGAGGGAACTCTATTGTTTTTACCAAGTTTTAGTAGTTTAGTCTAAAACACAGGCGACTGTTTACGCCATCACTCAAGTCCAATCAAGCACAGTTGTAAATTCACAGATCACGCATAATTGTACCCTTCTGGAAAGTGCATATTATCCAACTTATTAGAAATACGAATGAGGACGCACCATTCTCTGCTGGAAATATGAAATGACTGCATGAGAAGAAATAGTATGAAAAAGAGTAATGGCTGGCTCCTGCCACGCTGTCTCCTCTCATTCTAAACAATCGATCCGGCATACATTTTATGTACTGCATACACCTGGGTGCATGCCTTCGTTTCCGACTGTTCTTGTTCTTGGATAGGGCAAATGAAGGGCTGTGCAATCATAGCAAGACTTGGATTATTTTCATGAGACAAACTCTCTTGAAATGACTTGACGTGATCGTTACGTCGCGTTGACTTTATGATAGTCAAAGATGCACGTACACTTACTTAGTAAATCAGTAAATGCTGTGATTTCTCTTCAAATATTTGTAAATATAGAAACATGTGCATTTGCAGGCAGGCGAAAAACAACACAAAAAACGGACATTTGCTTTCAAGACATGCGTGTGAACTTTAGAAACATTATTGTAAAGAAAATGAATATATATTCCACGCAACTTTCGTTACTAATTACTCCTTTAATTTTTCAAGGGAAATGGAATGAGAAAATAGCGAAACTTTACGATCCGTTAAGTGATGCATGCACTACATGTAGCCCCAAATCTCTTCAGTGAAAAAAAAATTAACTTGTGTTGAGGAACAACTAAAGCAAATCACTGTGCCAAAAAGTTCATTGTTCCAAATGAAGTACGGAATGTAAATGGCAGCAGAGAACATTCCTCATTTTTACGATGTCAATAGGGCCAAATAAATTAGGATGACAGGAAGACGAGGCAGCATAACGTACCACACTTGCGCAGTTTTATGTTTATACAGCTTCATCTCATGTACATTTTATATTTATGTGAATAGGCCCTGTACACAAAACTTGAAATCTTATTTTCTTGAATGAACCGTTTCAGCATTGAGTACATAAAAACAGATCTATTCACCCACTTAACATATCGATCAATGTATACAAGCACATTTGAGGTTGTAACTGGCAATGTGATTATTTTCAACACTTTCTTCTTCCATTTTCTAACCCACACGGAGCATGTCTCTACAAGAAAATGTGATCTTTCTTTGATACAATTACAATTCCACCTTCTACAACAACTGCGGAACGTTGAACATTGCAATTCTACTTCATTTATTGCTTTAGACTTGCATCATGCATCAAATAGATTGCAACAAAACGTAGCGAAAAGGCGAAAAAATGATTTCTTTATGCAGATTGGGATTCCTCATTAATGCTATTTGAATGGGAGGAAAGATTCGCTAAAAATAATTTACTTTTCACTAAGATCCTTACTACATCATGATAAGCAAGCTCTTAAGCTCATGTTTTCTTGCAAGAATGAAGTCATTTCACGATATCTGTTGCTATACACATTGCTTTTCATATTATGTGAGTTCATATATCTCCGTGACTTACTTTTTATATATGTACGTAAATATGCATGTGTTACATGCCTTTCATGCCTCCCTTTACAATATAAGAACGCACACATAAATTAAAACGGCAAACGACAGTGAGGGCAAGTGTCCAAATTCAAGATTGAAGTCATTTCTTCTGATTTAAATGCATACGTTAAGGATTTTCTACTTTTGACTTCAACCGGAATTTCATCAACATATGAACACCCATCTACACACCCAATCTGATTAAGAAGGAAGAAGACACTGCCCATTTCCTTCGGGTTGGGAAGGAAGAAAAAGTGAATGAAACAAGGGCATGGTTAGGAGCAGATTATTAATACATACTGCAAACCTGGCACCCACTGAACTTTACTTTAGATTTTCCACTGACTCATATATGATTTATGCCATTTCATATAAATATTTCTGACAAAAAAATCATTTTAAATGGAACTCGTTTCGAGTAAGTACAAAAACTGCGGCTTGGTATTAAACGGAAATTGAAAATTTCAAAAATCTCATTTTTACCTTTGCAACTTTAAATCTAAATCGCATGCATAAATAATATATAATTAATAAAATATTAAATGAACTGAATTCTGTAACATCAAATGATTACTTACGGCATACGATACGTAACGACTCCGATCCTGACCGGTGAAAGGTATAGCCTACCTTTGCAGGCTTTGTTCATGGGAATTATCAAATTTTTGTGATATAAATTCAAATGCAAAATATTAATAATGAAACAAACAAAAATGTAAATTCTGAAGACTGATTCAAAAGTAAAAGCAAAATCACAGTTTTCACAACCGAATCATTTTGGGATTCGAGATGGTATCTCAAAAATAAACCTGTGATGGGCATGGACAGTTTCTTTCTTCAAATTACAAGCTGCTTGAGTATTACCCTAAATTAAATCGCAGCACGTAAAAAATCACAACCTTTTATTTTATACACAATAGTATTTTTTGTCACTGTATGTATACTGTGCATCTCTCTCATTTTCTTTTACAAAAAAGAGAGCACGTCCTATAAAGGTATCGGTTTCGGACAAAAGGATAAAATAAAACGACTTGAACAGGTAGAGAAAAAAGGAAAGGGTTGATCCTTCGGACTTGAAGAATAGGCAAAGGGAAACTTAAACCACAAATGAAGGTGTGGAAGAAGCATTTCGTCTAGACCCTTTCTTTTCTGTTTCCCTCACTAAATTACTCCCTATGGACTTTCAACACCTGAGCAAGGGCTCTCTCTCTCCTCACATATTATTTCTGACAACTTGATGCCTAAAGAAACACCGGAAAAATATACTAAACTGAACTTGCGTCTATCGATTTCTTTTTTATTTAAATGAACTAAACATACTGTGCTGAAAGCTTTACCGTGTAATAATAATCTACTTTCAACGAGTAACATCATTTTTATTTATTTAAATGGATGCACCACGATTTAATGCGATAAAACTGAGAAGAAAAAAACGTTCACGGTCAGTACTGAGCCGGCTCATGAAAATCTAATATTTAGCAAAATTACACTGAGCAGCAGTGTAAAATGAAATTTGATAAGAATACATGGGACTATTCTTCAAGTGAAATGATAATGAACTAAAACTACTCCATAATATCCTAATAATACTCCAACATGTATTCGCAATTGTTAATTAAAAAGAACCGACAGGGGTTCTACTTTCCAAATCAGCACAATATTGAGCCGATATGTATTTTTAAATAGACTAGATGGTGAAAGTTCTAATTACAAATGCACACGTTCTATCTTATGACACCTATAATAAGGACAGAGCACTACTATACTCATAATTGTCTAACGCAGGACAAGTGGCTACACTATATTTTTTTATTTTTTGTCAGCTCGAAACTCTGCTTATATTGACAGCAACATCATCCCATCATCATCATAATGATAATGATTCAAGAGGAAAGTGGGATGGATTAAAGTATTCAAAAGTGATGCGTATTGTATATTTTAGTAATCCCAGAAGGAGTAAGCAAGAACCCTGTTGGACGCTTCTAGCCACACGTTACATTTACTTCATACATTCATGTATCTATCTACTTACAACTTATCATTACTACCACCACCATGTGCATGACTGAATATGAAAAGCAATCACAAAATGCTCACAGAATACGATTACCTAGCTTTGTTTTTTTTATTTCGTGGGATGATGTTGACGAAAATGATAATAATGTATTATGCACCAAAACGTAAGTACTGCCTGTGATGTTAATGTTATAACTACGCTACAAGTAAACCAATAAATTCTGAGCGCCACGACAAAAAAAAGTAAATGCACCACAAAAAAAGTACTGCTCCGTCAGAAACGTACGTATAAAAAAGATCACCTTTCAGATCGAAGTCTAGTGATGGACTGAAGATGTGTATTGTGACTAGGATATTCTTTCACAGCTTAAAAAAAGCCCAGCAAAGGAAAACGAGAATCAGTCTCTCTCACTTCACAATGATGTGTAGAGTATGTAGTATGTGGTCTTGATTCCATGTAGAAAAGAACGTGTTTCTTTCAAAGCATTACATTACATTGCATGCATAATATTGCTCTGGTTGGTACTCACATGGTGAGTAAGAGTAACGCGTACATAATAATATAGGGTACAGCTTACATAACATCAGATTCCATCTCTTACATTTATGTACATGAGTCTCTCTCTCTATCATAAAATCGCATCGCATCTTTCTTGTTTAAGCTTGAATAGTAATGCTGACGATTCGGCTTACATATTTCCTACTGCTGGTACTCTTCTACGAATCATCTACGATTTAAACGAAAGCAAGCAAAGGCATAAATGTATTTACAGACGTAAGATTGAAATTACCAGCCAGCTTTACACTTTTATTACATTACTTGTTTTATTAATTCCTTACCTTGCCGTCCAAAAGTGGTAAGGAATACTTTAAAGCTACACATAAAGAGATGTCTCGGCTTTTTATACAATGTAATGATGATATTACCGAGGAGGAGAAACCAAGAAGAGGAGGAGGATTTCATGTTTTATAATGAATGTATGTACAAGAATGAGAAAAGCTATTAAGGATACCTCATTAGTAAAAAAAACTTAAGGCCCTCTCTACAAGCGTATTGGATCATAACATGGAATTGTTTTTGGTTGTAAGCACACAACATCATATCATATTGTAGTTTGCATATATGGTAAGTATGCATTGCATTGTCTAAAACGTGTAAGGTAACAAACATGCACCAAGTAGTTGTTTTTCTTGCGTCGTGAATCATGCAGAGAGAAGGAAGAAAGGTTCCTTCTTCGCTACTCATGGTTTAGTATGCGTGCGAAGGAAATTGAAAGGAGTGGAGAGTGAGTAAGCACGAAGCAATTATAATAGTTGACTTTGCTTGCTGTAATATTCAGCTTTAAGTAGCGTCTATGCTCTAGAGTTACAGAAAGAGAGAGAGAGGAGAAGAAAGCAAGCAAGAAGAAGAGAAACTTTTCTTGAGCAGCAGGAGTTGACTAGAAAAAGGCTGCTGCTCAGAGGCAATACAGTCAATCTCCGTAAATAAAAGCAATACTTTGTTAATGTTGATGATATGATGCATTCACTTCGTAAAACAGTGAGCGAGCCGTGTGCGTTGTGTTGGTATTTTTTCCTGTATACCTTACAATATTTTGTTGGGGTGTACTGTTTTTCCTGGGGATGGGCCGGGTGGTCGTAAGGATGATTATCGTGCTGGGCGGAAACTCTGCAGCAGACGAGGAGGAGTCTTGCTGAAGGTGTTATCCTTACTTTTTTTTACAGCCCGGACCCAAACCGTGTTGTACTCCACTTTCATTAAAACTTTTGCCACCACCATCAAACGGATGAAGTGAGGTCCTAGCGAACTCTTTCGCGTTGTCATAATTCTCAGAGATGACTCAAGAGTTGGTTACTTGCAAATGAGAGACCGCTCTTTATCATTAAGCTATGGGATGACAGAGCTTGGTATATGAATTTTTAGACGGTGTGGTTTGAGAATCGTCTGTATTTAATTCCAGAAGCTTATGAGAGAATAACTCATACATAAGTAAATGAAAACAAACGATATACAACTCATAATCATGACTGTATCTAGAGATACTAATAATACTCTGTTTAAATTTAGGTACTCAAGAAGATCATCACTCATTAACCCTTATTATCCGTTGACAATTTTTCCTTGTGTTGAAAGTGAAAAATACATGATATAATCACTTCAACCTCAGTCTCAATTATAAATCCATAAGATTAGGTAGGCATCCCGAGGACAACGGTAAAGCTAGTCCAAAAATAGAATGAAATAAGCAATAAAACATGGAATTATGTCTCGTAATGTTTCAGTTTGAGTGTGACAGATTAAAAGTATTTCCTAATAAACATTAAACTTAATAGCTTAGTCCTTATAAACCAACAAGTTGACACTCGTGTAACCTATGATCCCTTGATCTCATATCAAGCGAAGGTTTTAAGCAGCCGAATGTTTTTACGCCGTTTTATAATGCTTAAGTAGAAAACTCTTGGAACCCAAAGTTATTTTTTACTAATGATACCCATTTACGTGGGACATTCTATGAACTTTACGACTTCAAAAGTTTCATTTCACAAAATCTAATTGTCTTCAGGTCATAATAATAACCATTACACATTTACCCATGCACGCGTATAACCTAATGTATCGCATCATCAAGCTGGGAAGACTATTTTTTTAAACATTAAAACAAGCGTTTGGCTACAGTTACTAATACAGTTGACGTGATGATGTATGTATTTAATACGATTTTTTCGTCTTCAAAAATGACGCAAGCGCCTACAGTGTTCATCCTGTTTTGTCGTGTACTTTTCAGTAAAAAATCAATATTAAATGGGACCAGCCCACATTAACAAGGCCATTTAAAATAAAATAAAAACAGCTTAAAGCAGCCAAGCTGGAACCTAATAATGGCTTTAACTCTTTAATGAATTAATAATATTTCATAATGGTGCTAATTTTTTACGTGCCTTATCGCTTTTTCATTTATATAAATCAATGAGTAGTCGATAACTTGAATTAATAGTCGATGAAATAAATGATGAGTAATGTAACCTTCTATATTGAAGATAGTTTCAAAGAAAATCTAAAATGCATAAACCAACTAAAGCGGACAACTAACTTAACAGCTCGATTTTTCTGCTTTATTTAAAATGTTCAATGTTTTATATTCTCTGAGGGATAAATGTGTCACGTAACTTGGAAGCGTCCGTATAAATTGAATATAATGAATATGACGAGGATGTTCCACACGATGATTAATTTGAACCGAGTGTAAAGTGTAATCCAGTAGTCGCTAGTTTCTTGTATACTGGCTCTTCATTTCATTGTTATATACCAACTTGATACATGGCACGGGTTTTATAGGATGTGAATAATTGAGTAGAATCGTGAGAAATCTTGAGACATTACGTCATGTGTATGAATAGTTCAAAAAATATGAAAGTTTAATTCTATTTTCTTACACTTACTATTAGTAATCGGTAAAGCATCCCATCATGTGCATCATGCAATCTGTATGTTATACAAACGTATGTATATGCTATTCAATTTAATGCTAGACAACGATTAGAGAGTAAATCATAAACACAAGATAAGTTAAATTCCAGATTCCTCGCCATTTATAGTTCGTTGTTAACTTTGTATGACTAATTGTAACCCTTCATTGATACGTTAATGAATAGTACTGATATGAATACAGAAGCTACTACACATCATGCCATTTTATCTTTCTACGAGACAGACTGCTTGTAACTAAAGTTGGCAGTTATTGACCGTTTGTCTGGAGGTCGTGTTTGAGGCAGTGTGTGTTCTATAGGATTGACCTTGAAAATGAAAGCGTATATATATATCCATAAGTGAAACGCTTATCGTCTACTTTTCATGGGTTATCAGTTCACCACTGTAAACTAGTACATATTGGATTCGGATTGTACACTGCAAGAGTTGAGTGTATCATGTTTGATTAATATGCTTTTTACAGGTACATTCCATACGAAAGAAAAAAATTAACACTTCCAAAGTTTCTTTCGTGCCCGTTTCTGCATTGTTGACGAATTGCTCAAATTATTCTTAAATTTATTGAAATTTGCATTTAGAATTTAAAATACGCAACAAAATTTAATTGTTTACCGTACAATTTAAAATCACATGACGTCACTTCTGCTGTTTCCAATCACAAAAAAAATAATTGATAAGGTTGATATGAAATACAGTCCTAATGAAATTATTCAGATGAAATTGACATTAAATAGGTCAGTTAAGTAGCAAGATAAATTCAGAGAACCATATTCAAACAACGCAGTACCAAAATACATGTGTCTGCGTTAATTGGGCTTCAGGTGTTAAGAATGAAATGACTTTTTGTTGTTGCGTATATGCCATGCTGAAAAACTGTCAACCAGACAGTCGTATATACACATCATGTAAGTAACGGTAAGTAATAATGTATCAGTATCAGTATGGTATCCATAATCTCTTTGGTATCAGTAACAAAAGTCCGATGACGATTATCAGATGCTCTTATCACGTAAGTAACACCACGTTAATTTGGTATATTTTCCTTGTATTTTAAGGGCAAAAAAACAGTCATGATTGAGTTTTCCAGTGGGATGACTTAATGGAAAAATTCATACCTATTTAAATGTGCACGTTCAGTTTGAATCAATCCAATCTCGTAGGAGGAAACAGTGCATGATAAAGCATAAACTCATAAAAATGACATGCTTGTCTTTAATTTCAGTGACTTACAAATTGCTTCAATCGAATTAAATTAGGTACATGCAATAGTTCACCTTCTTTTCAGATCTGTCACTGAAGTACGCATATACTACCTAAATACGTATACCCATTTGCAATATTATTTTTAACGACAGCCTGATGAAATATTAATGCTCATAGCTGATGCTGATAAGTAATCCTTGTTATAACCAAATGGTGACACTTTGCTTTTAAAACATCTTAATTTGAGTTTAAAAATAAAATGCTCATAAAAATATAAAATATATTGAAAAGAGAACATATCCCATTTGTTTTGCATGAGTTTTGAAGTGTACGGGCAAAGTACAAGGCATGAAGAGAAATGAAACATTGACCAGCCTGGTAAATGTTTACCATATTGCCACAAAGGCAACTTTAAAATCAGCAACGAACAATTTAACCTCGAGACAAGTAATTCACAGGCGACGTCAATAGCAAATATTCTAAACCTCCCCTTGTTCTTGTCAAAGTTTACGTTTTCTTTCAATGTTCTTTGCTTTAATTTTTCAACTGTAATCAAACAATATTCAATTTCAAGCAAAAAAGCATCACATCACGCAATGTGTTTATCCCATCATCGTCACCATTAATATCGACAGAAATCAGCACCTCATTTCTTTCCTGTGATTTTCTTCTTACACTTGATCATCGTTTCTTTGAAACATGAGCATTGCACCGTATAAAAATTATCGTTACCCCAAAGTTACAGCAAGCGAGTCACGAATATACATTTCATGAGTGTGAGGAAAAGTCAGGTAATGCCCATTTTTCACCAGTTTTGATGTTCCACACCTCCCTTGTCTTGTCACTAAAGAACACTAATTCTGCATATCATTCATATTAAAAAGGAAATAGTGTACAAAAGGAGAAAACCAGTATAGCTCATCTCATCGCATCATCATCTTATTCTCTGGTTGAGGTTGAAAAATCATTTTTTCCATTACTCTTCTCAATCTCAACGGTCAAAAACCAGAGTCCTACACGGACATGGAAAGAAGCAAACAACTCTCTATCAGACTCTTTTTTTCATACTGCCTTGCCTGTCATGCATAAAATTTGAGACCAAACTACAATATCATCATAATACTAACCCTGTGCAAGGTAAGTTTCATTTCAGGCCATTAATCTATCTACAGCACAACAGAGAAAAAACATCTTGTATAGCTTCTGCATGCTGTATCTATCTATATGATGTGTACGTATTGTCTAACAAAATAGCATCATTTTTACTATAAAATGGTTTTGATTGTAGAAAAGAATCATAATAGTCAAACCAAACCAATCATAAAGTTAATCATCCTGAATTATCCATATCATCATCAGCATAATCCTACTGGTCGTTTGAGATAGTCATATACGTCTTTCTCTTGGTCGTTATTATTATTTACCACCGTGCTTGATAAAGGTAGCCAGTCAGTCGTTATGAAGGCAGACAATTGGTATAATATAGAACAATCCCCCCAAAAAAAGAAAACTATCAAGTGTTGTGCATGTATGCACTTCAATCCTATCCAAAAATTCAAATAGCAAACACAGCATGAAATCTTTTCTTCCTTACACAATGAAGACCATGTGAGCTTTGCTCATCATCACCGGCAACAGTCACGCTGTATATGGATATATATATCTCTCTCTACATATAAGTATGACCAGACATTTGTTCAATTGTTGTTGTTCAGTAAATCTATGCAGACTTTTAGCAAAAAACGAAGACAATACCAAATATTGAGTAGTCAACGTAAGTTGCATTGCTCCTCTTGCAAGAATGTATGGTCTTCTCTCCCAAATGCATGTGTTGTATCGTAATGTAATTTAGTGTGGTGCAATTGTGGCGGCAGATGATTGCCGTTTTTACTCACATGAAGAAGAAAAAAGAATTCCGAAAGATTTTATTACCGCATTTCACTTCCACTTTCTCAATGCTCGAGGAGTCTGGACAGTAAAGTTGGACTCTGGACATACCCACCCATTTACATTCCACTTTTCAGCAAAAAACAAATTCCTTTGGACCGAAATAAATAATAACGATTATAATGACGGCATGGAATGCCAATGTAAGTGGTATAATTCTTTTTGTG
The DNA here is from genome assembly GCA_964034955.1 of Orchesella flavescens. Lineage (NCBI taxonomy): Eukaryota > Metazoa > Arthropoda > Collembola > Entomobryomorpha > Orchesellidae > Orchesella > Orchesella flavescens. Next base: position 20,497,091 of record OZ035957.1, on the reverse strand, counting down.
TATCAATGACTTGACTCCGTCGTACGATGGTGGCAATATTAGATAAAAAAATAGTAGCCAAAACTGCTTGCTGCATTCTTTAAGAATATCATCAGCAACATTATGCATTATTAGACATTTTATGAGATTGACTTAAGTGTTCAAAATAGAATTCAATCAATATACCTGTCAGAATAATTCGAAAAAATTATGGAGGGAGTGACCACTGAATTAAGTTAGGAATGCTTAGAATGCAGGTGCACTTCCTAAACAATAAATACACTGAACCAGATGAAGATGATCAACATGAAATCTTTTTCGATTATTGTGGAATGTCGCTTAATTTTCATGCTTTAATTAGTAATACCTATTCCAACACCGCAATGTGTTGTTTCAGTATTTTAAAATGCTATATCTTCAGTGCTTATCACATAGCATTATTGTACATTTAAATGAAGGGACTACAGTAAGCCATAGACACTATAAAGTGTACAACTGTTCATTTCTGAACTCAGAAGTCAGTGTGAAGTGTTAAAAGATTGAGTATTGAGTTACTAATAATAATTGTACACGTATGGTTACAATACTACATATAGTATATAGCAAAGTATGTACACTTTTAAACATGAGGGTGAGACTGAATAGAAAATTGAATCCAATGATTTTACTGACTAAAATTGAAGAAATTCGTGCCGTGTCTGCATATTAGAATAAAAAATTCTAACATGCTGGATTATGCAATAAAATGCACATGCATAAATGAAGTTTTTCAAGAGCTAAGAAAGAGAGAGAGAGAGAGCAGATCTATTTTTTGCAAAGAACATTTGGTGCTTTCCTATTTTTATATTTTCAATTCTTTAATCTCATGGATCCATTAAATTGGAGGTTTGGTTAAGAGAGGTGCATTGGTGCATACTGCATTTTCAAGTTGTACAACATACTGTTGCCAATTGTAAATATTAGCAGCTTTTAGCTTTAACAGCTTTAGATTTTGCAACTGTTACCACGTCCATGTATTCAAAGTTATAAAATAAAAATCGGAGTTGCAGCTGCAGCCGGCAGCAACGGTCAATTTTCTGGCAATGATTTTTTGTCATTCAGTTGATGAAGATGAATAGTAATGAATAGAATCACATGCATAAAAACAAATGATTGTTCATAAAAATGCATAAATGCTCTTATTAATTTAGTGCCGCCATTGCACTGTTGAAATTTATCCATGTAATCTGCTACACTAAAATTTCCCACTGATAAAACAAAAATGTGTATTGCAGATGTACATTGAAAGCAAATCTTTATCATCCCTATAACAAGAACAAGCGAATCTAAATATTTTTTCCGGAGGGCAAAGGGTTGAGGGTGGAAATAAATTTATAGCCCGACTCCCTTTTAATTTCCTGTACTTCCTCTACCTCTCCTCATAGCCTATTACTTTACTTTGATACTTTCTTCCGTTACTGATTTGTATTTGTAGCTTTATATTCGCGAATTTAGTTTACTGACAATCAATAGCTAGTTAGTTTTAAATTTTAAATGCCAAATCATTATTATAATCATTGTTGCAAAGCAGGCACTGCCACACACTATGCTTTAGAAAGTCACTCATACGACTCCATGCAATCTATCCCTATAAAAATTTACAAGCCGTGCTGGATACCAATGCTCGCGAATGCCATCTTCTTCCCACATACACAACCATGCATGTCAGCTTAGGAAGTTACAGTTGAAGACTGTGCGATGGGGCTGGCTTTTCACTAAGCATACAATAACCACGCTGCAAGAACTCAAGCTCGTAAAACCTAGACCTAGACAACATGAGCTAGGTAAGTTACATAGCTATTTTGATTGCATAATCCGAGAAGAGGCCAACACAAATACAGGCAAGCATAAAGTCCAATATGGGAATCATATTTGTATGCTTTATGTATCTGTAGGTGTTCTGTTCTAGACACAGAGCCAGTAAATTGCATATAGTGTTCAGCACAGTAATGTGCTAAGTATGTATCAAAGTAAGAATGTAAACGAGCATGATTTTCTTGGCATTAGATGCATGAATAAACAACTATCATAAAAATAACATTTATCGTCAATATTCGAAGGGGTATTTAAGATAAGATTGCTAGTTGTAGCATTGACAATGTACTATATTATGAAGCTTTGGTTTGGAATTAAAAAACTGCATGACTTTCATTCAAGCAACCGTATATCTTTTCACATGCTTTCCCAAGCGAGTTTTAAAGGGTCGGTTGCCTTTGTTCTATTTTGAAAAAAAAGATATCCATTACCGCAACGATACTCATTCCTTTTCTTTTCAAAATGGTCACTCACCAAGGGGTCTGGTCACTTTGTGGTGGTCAGCAAAGAGTGGACTCATTTTTATTAGAGATTTTACGACGGCTACAAACAATATTGTGACACGATCGCTTTTCAACACCTCTAACTCCATTTTCTTTTCAGATTTCTGAAAACTACGGACTTAAAACGATGAATACATCACACAACTACCTACATCATCATAGGTCTTAAAATAAGATGTATACATATTATGTTCCTTTGCCTTTTTTCTATTGCATAAAAGAGAATGACATGCACAGAAAACGTCTTGATAATGGGAATCGGATGAGAAGAGATGCATTGAATCATTCAATTTCTACATGGATAAACAAGTCCCTTTACTACTGGTGCTTACCTTTCTTGAAGGAAAAACTACTGGGAACAACAATGGAAACGCCAAAACTTAAAGTTCTTTTAAGTAAAGTGACGAAAGTATTTAGCAGCAATGAACAATACTCTTTGTCGACTTCAAGAATTATTCTACATGAAAGCCTTTCTTATACACCTACATACATGTTTTTGTGTTTGTATTGTATTTTATTTCAACCTTTATTCCAAAACTGCCTGTTTCTTTGCTCAAAATTTTCAGAGTTGATCTGTCAACAGCTAACAATTACTTGTCAATGCAAGCAAACATTTTTATTCTTGGGGAAAAAACGACGACGAACGAGGTACAACGATCCAGTACTTATTACGATTAGATATCTGAAACTGACAAAATTACTTGAGCACTGTCAGGAACTACATATGGTCTACTATCTATTTCATAGGATTTCCAAGTAGCAAAATAAATTTTATTTTTATAATAATTAATTGAAACTGAATTAAATTTTAAGTTTAAGCTGTGTACTTGAATTTTTAATACTATCTCCTTTTTAATATTACTTTTTGAGATAAAGACTTCTGTGAGCAGTAAATAGTCATGAAATGTTTTTTATAGATATTTTAGGTGCTCAAATCAACAACAAAAGCATTTCGATTATTGTATAAAAGCAATTCAAACGCAAATATTGCTTCCAATTTCAGCTGCTTCCCTTTGACCTCATTCTATTTTCCGATCATTCCCTTCCATCAGATTTGATATCCAAACACCAAGCTGTTTCGTGAGAACCATTTTTTGGGGGATTCAGGAACTACGTTAAAAGATTAAACAAGATATGTGTGTTCTGATTTCTAGAAGAAATTGAATTCACCTGTCTGTCAAACAAAATCTCCTTTGAGCTACGAGAAAAGAGCTTTGATGTCAGACGAATATGGGATTCTGAGACTATCAAGAATGTGGGTTATTTATATGGAATCATAGGACAGGTTAGCAAAGTAATATGATCTTCAAATAAGTCTTATACTACCTGTTAAATATAAAAAGCTTAAAATGTATTTGCCCAATTTTTTTCCGGATTTCGAAATACTTGGTAGTAGTAACACTTGTATGCACTTGCAAGATATTCTCTGCGTTCCTTTCTAGTTTTGTATTAAAAGTTTGAACTCGTGTTACGTTTGGATGTCTGACTTCAGCTTGTATAGGACGCGGAAGATGTTTGTACACATGTAATATTACATTTTTATGCTTGAGAATGGTCCCAAAGTCTCATAGAAATATTCTGTTGGGACTCGCATGTAGGTCACACACCTAAACCATCATCATCCGTTTCGGATGATATGTTCAAATTCATGAGTTGAGAAAATGCTCTGGTTAAATAGTTTCTCTCTCTCTATTCAATTTCTTTCAGACCCTTCCCCTCTGGAATTCACAACTTCTCAGGCAGTATCAGTGAGCATAAAATGAAAAGACATATTGAGAAAAAATGAACATTTTTAACCCCATAACTTTAAGCTATCCATATCGCAATGAAATTTTAAGTCACCGTGTCTTTTAAATCGACATGTTTCTTCATTCCGTGGTAAAAGTCATACGTTTGAATAATTAACATAGCCCTGACAAATGCGGCTGAGTTGACTACTTACAAAATTATGAGCCTGACAATGGAAAAAAGCATTACGAAGAAAATCCTAGACGTGAATCCTAAAGCAATTTTGAAAAGTAATTTTAACAAAGGTTTATCAAGCAAAAATGAATGTTCGATGATCTGACTACAAATTTAAATGTAATTATGTATGGAGATTATATTATAAAGACGGTTTCATTGGAAAAATAGTCAATTTATCGTATTTAATCCAAATGGGTTAGCCTGCTTGAACTATAAATCTAAAGAAACATAGTATATTTGCAGAACTCGTCATATTTTTTACTCAAAATAAAAAAGCATACACCCAATAGATTATTTTTAAGTCAGAAGAAATAGAAAAGGATAATCTTTAAAAGCATCACATACATATGTATAAGGGAATCTGACATGTACCCTTAATGACAGACAAAGAGCCGTAGTTGAAGGGAAGAGGGGAGATTCGTATTTTGGTTTCGTTCACAAAGGCATTTCAATTCAGGCTCTTTTCTTCAAGTTTCTCACAAAAAGTTCCCGAAATATCCCTAGAGTTTATATTTTAAGATGGGTCTCTGGATACAAAAAACTGGAAACTTGGAGGTGAATAAAGGAATACGTAAATAAACTCACATATCTCATGTTTACTCAGGTTAATGATTTGCCCTAGATTCAATAAAGCATACCGATATCCGATACAGGTAGCTTTCAATATTGTATGTTATTCATAACACGTTGATCATCTAATGATAACAGCGAAGCATTCACCCCTCTTCAAAGTAAAGATGAAATAAACCTGTTCGCTATACAACTTATTCCCCAATTTTCCCCTTTTGCAGGTGTCATTAAAAGTTAGCACTTTTCATATATGCCAACATTAATACTCACTGATGACAAATAATCCGAGCTGCGTGCTCAATAATGCATCTTTCAGTGGAAAATATGCCATCGTTTGATGGATTCAAAAGTGATGAGAAAGAAATGATACTAAGGTCTCATGAATATCATATTCCATTACCATTTTCAAGAACGGAAAGAGAATATGAACATCCCATGTTTTCATTCCTCAATTCAATATAATAAACCGTTGCCTCTTGATTTACTCATCAACAGAAGAAGCTACTTTATAATAATAATGCCATTGCATCAACTGAATTATTGCATCGGTTTAAAAATAGCTGGCAAATATTGATGCAGTCATTGCAGTCTATGATCCATCAAGTTTTATGGAGGAGAACAACTGCGCAAGACTTTTTACAAATGCATTTTCCCAGTCAATGCCCTACTAACATAACGCTACCAGTGTGATTCCTATCTACAATAATTTGGTTATCCAAATGCACTCAAATGCAAGATCAAGTTTGTATATTTTTAATTCTGGGTTTATATAACAGCCAAGTTGATATTCAAATGCAATGCATACACATGATGCAATATGCACACCTACATGCATCAAACGATGCAACAAATATAGCTTATGTAGCATCTGCATTTTTAAACTCTTCCAATCCCTACCCCTTTTGTGTTAATTTTATGTTGTGCATTGCCTAAGTTGTAAGTAGTAAATCCACCGATTAGCAATTGCAGTTTTACAGAATAGTCGGTTGTTTGTACACATGTACGTCAATATATTAACAAAATTGCATTAACTGCACTCTATAGTTGGCATTAACCTGCATAAAATCACAGTGCATGCACACATGTTGTTGGCACAACACATAACCAGAAAAGTAGACAGACGAGTCATGCCATGCTACAGTTTCAAAATAAAGAAAATCCAGACAGTCAGCAGAAGAGTGACATCCCGATACGATACAACATAGCATTTTGTTGTAGTCAGCAGCCTCTGCATCAGAGCAGAAAAAACCAAGATATTTTTTTACTACAAAAGGAGTAATATACATGCTAAATATGTTAGGAACTTATGCAAGTTTGTTAACATTTTGCATACAAAACAGTGCTACTTTGACGTAATAATATACACACTTGCATGCAGACTCATAATCCATAAAAAGAACTATTGTGCATCTCTTCCTGTCTAGTCTGTCTGGCAACAGACGAGAATAAAAAAACTCACGCCGAGACTCATGAACTTTTACTTGTTACTATATGATGGAAGCTCATCATATCATATCATCACGTACGGTACCTACTCCACAATAAATTTTTTGAAGTAAGGGGTTTTACGTTATTACTTACTAATATTAACTTAAGGAATATACAGAATTATACAACATTGCATTTAACTCATAGATAACCGTATTTACACACTACAATTGTATGCTATGATACTTTTCGCTTGGTACACAACACACCATGTGGGTGCGATAATAATAGTGATCATCTTCATCATCATCGTCATCGCATGGATTGTATAAGGTGCTTGCACTCATCTCCTCTTCTCAGACAAGCGTAATCCAATGCAGTCTTGCACTCTCACACGAGGATATTCATAGTCTACTACTTGACTTTGACTCTCGTTTTTACCTTCTCATGTTTTGCATAAAAACACAAAATGCAGTTGGCAACAAAAAGCACAACAGTCACTTTTACCATGCCTTTAGGTAGTAGCAGCGTATCTTGTGTTATGTTATACTCAAGGAGAAATCTCAGCTCATCCCTGCTGCTGGCTTAGTGCAAGTCCAATGTGGGTGCATAAGCACATGAGTGTGTGTCCAGAAAAAAATAGCAGACCATCATCATCATCATTATCGTCATCACATTCACTAGCATAAGTGTATCCTCTTGTTTTTACTACCCCAGACGGACGAGACATGTCGTCTTATATATATATGTGTGTATGTATACACAGACACACACATTTGTATAAGAAGCAGAAAACTTTGAACCTGACTTCCACAACGATTGCTAGCTAACTTTATCATACTGTGAAATAATAACATTTTGAGTAAGTTTTATACAACACTGCGTAGTAACTCAAGAAGGACGTTCTACAAGGAGAGTTCAGTATTCCTAGGTCTCCGTGTTGCAATGCAAACCACGTTAAGCGTTCGTGATGAAAAAAAATGGTTCTGGTTGAAACAGCTTCAGACAATAAACACACACCGCACTGATTGTGAGATCTGAGGGCTGAAGGAAAATTGCACTTTGAAAACTTGCATGCGCTCAATCATTGTAAAGTTTTTTCCCTCCGGAGGATGATGATGTCAGCTTCAGCTGATTATCGAATCAGTGGTAAGAGATGCATTCGGAAAGAACATCACGAACAGGCTTGCTTTTGAAATGAAGCCAAAACTATACATTTAGTATTTCAAGGTGCAACAGCATTTGGCTAGATTACAACTAACCACGCTGGTAAAGTGGTAACTAGTAATGAAAGCTTTTAAAATCTTGTCAGTGAAAATTCAGCAGCTGGAAGTTGCTAAATACTGTCTTCAATTGTTTGGAGTTTGATTATCAAAATTAAAGAAGCTGCATTAATAGTAGCGATTTAGAGTTTTATTGTAAAAAAAATCTATCCCTTTCACCCTTCTATATTGAACACTTGACTTTTTACAAGGAAATTTTACAAGTCATGCATGCCATGTAGTAAAAGGAAGTACAAACAAAAAAAGCCAAGCCATGCCATATTTATGCATTTAAGCACAAGCAGAACAGGTCTTCCTTGAGAATAATAGAAGAAATAATATTATATCTAAATGTTACAGCAGAAGCAATGAACTCGAACTAATAAGAATATAATAATATGAACCTACAATGTATATCTAAGATTTGTCTACATACAACAAGTCTGTCTGCCTGTCTAGAAGCTTGCATTACCTGGTGTTACTACAACCACAACCGTAAATGACCCAAACATCCACCCTCCTGTCTAATAACCCGTAGAGAGCCAATAATAACAAGATTATGTATTCAAAGCACTACTCCGACATCAACAACCCTTTCAAAACACGTTGTTGTTTGTTACGTCTCATCTCTCACAATATAGACAACAGCATCTCTCCTGCCTTTTTGCTGAGTCACTACTACCCACTTCAGAGATCAGATTATTTACTTTTATGTTGGCACATTTATAACAATCACATGCACGTGTTGTAGTTATGGCTGAATAATAGCAGGAGAGAATAGGTTTGATTTGGATATCTCTGCCTTCTATACAACTATCGACCTGTAACCTAAAAAATACTCCGCATTTTATTTGTTGTCAGGCACGATTCGATACACTTGCAATAATTATTGCACAGGATCAAATAATATTGTTGAATGTGTCAGAGATTGACTTTTAAAATTTTACCAATGCAATAAGCCTATTATTGCTGATACATTCTGGGAACCAACGATTTCTTATGATAAGCATTATTAACCAGTAGTTCAAGTTTTATTGCAGTCATGCTTAAACTAATTTATATCAAGGTGACCACCAGAGTCTACTCTCCCTCGTTTTACGGTTATACTTTAGGCAATTATGACGATCGAATTTTTATGCTTTCATTCAGTATAAAAAAACTATCAGCAGTGTAGGAAGAGTTTCTCATGATTTTAATTTCTAAGAATTTTGTTCTACAAGTAGTATTCGGTTTAGTGTTTAAGCTCATGCGTAATCATCATTATAACCAGATTTTCTTTTCTTTCTTAACTACAACTACCGATAGCTCAATGCTAACGTAGGTCATTCTTACGGATTGTCTTGATTTCCTTTGGTATAATTTAATTTTTAACAAAGTTTTAATGAAAGCGAGAAAATTAAAAACTTGTCTGTCGTATACCAACCGACTCAGAACTTAAAATTGTTGATACTGCTGAAAAGTCGTCAATTTGTTATCTTAAGGCAGAGCATTCGTTATTAAAGAACCCTTCACTAATGTCTTAATACCAACAACAAAGCATCTCAAAGTGAACGAAATTGGATCATAATCATAACTTGTAGGTATTACCACAACCATAATGGACGATATCGTGTGGGAAAGTTGTAAACACTCCGGTAAAGAAGAGCACCAAAACCAAACAAACCATGACTTTAAATTGATCATGTTGATAGTATTATTACACAAGTTCAACAGTTAGCAGAAGCAGAACTGTAAAAAGTTATTTTATAGCAAGAGAAGGGGTAAGGATTTTAAAAGGTCCCTACTCCAAATCCTAAAATAAACATATAGTTAATGACGAATTAGATATCAACATCTAAAAATTAGTGTCAGTAGAAAGAAATTCATCAGTAAATATATAGTTTTTATGCACAGACAATCGTATGTGTTCATCTTCTTATTTAAACGGACACGGTTAATAAATGACTCAACCCACCTGTAGCTCAAGACATTTCAATGGGTGCGAGCAGCCCAAGTTGGTATAATTACGCTTACAATTACAAGCAAACCACCCTTTTTAAATTGTATTATTATGCATATGAGTTCACTGAAGGCTTGGCCATCTTACTCATGGCTTACATTATTCTTTTATATTTAAGCAGACAACTCTGGAGGTAACCTCCTGTTATCTAATTCAACCATGCCATGCATATGAGCCTCAGCTTCTTGGGGAAAAGAGAGTAAACAAATCACTCCTTATGTAATAAACATAAACAAAGTAAATGGCTGTATTTTGTATACTAATTTACAAGAGAGGTAGGAACATCTTAGGTGTTGCAGAACAAACTACGTGAACGGATGCTGCACACATGAATATACTTAAAAAGGTTTTGTCATTTTACACGGGAACAAAATTATCACCCACAAAAAATGTGTAAATTAACATTTCCTTGGCTAGAATGATTGTTTCCAATTTTAAGCGTTGCCTGTTTTATCAGTAATTGACATTTATTCAGCGTCCTCTATAAGAAATACAGCAAATACATTCGGGATTGCTCGTTAATTTACGTTACTGTCAGTTAAAAAACGACATATTTACTACGTCAAATGTTCAAAAATGCTTAGCACAAAATTTCAAACGAACGACTGAAGAACAGAAGCAGAAGATTATCCCCAAGAATAAAGAAATTTTCAACTAATTAAGCTCTTGTCAAAAACACACGCAAAAATAATGTCACAAGAACAAATGTCAGCTCCATTTTCATCAGCACGTAATTATAAAAAGTCCAGACAATGATGTCATAAGTGCTTCCGGTGTAAAAAGTAACGAACCCTCCTTCCTTTTCTGTTTTTTTGTCCAAAGAAGAAAAAGAAATAGGATTTTCTTATCAAATGAGCTTATGATCACATCACACGCATGCAGTGGAGATTTCATATTTGAATGCACCATAATATAATGATCATAAGTATACATTTACATTTGGAAGCAACTAAATGAATGAAATTTTTTGTTTATTACAACGAGGTGAAATACAGAGGAAGCTGAAAAGTCATGCACTCTGTCAACCAGCTTTACAAAGTTAAATTAACGCCGACCGTCTCAAAGCCTCAACTTCCCAAAGAACTGTCACGTACGCACAAACATGTAACTGTATGTTCCAAATAAACTTCAAAACTGTATCACGTCACGATACACATTTATAAAAATGTTATTTTCTTTTGTTATACAATCACCATCACATACAATATACGAATGCTTAACATCCAATCTCTACAAACAACACAGACTTGAGTTGGAAAAAAACGTGAGGCAAGTTAGATGAGGAACATTAAAGTAACCCATTTGTTCTGTCAGATCAGAACCAGTGACAAATAGTGTAAGCATAATTTAATCTTATTCATCCATCCGCTATGTTAGTTTCGTTCTTTCTATCTTCATGCATCTCTCTAAATTTCTTTCTTAAATTTTGTTAGCTGCATTGCAATAGATCTTTTCTGAGATTCATCTTGTTAGCTGGTGATGGCGTGATTGCATAAAAGCAAGCAGTCTTGATTTAAGGTGGATTTACTTGCTTAGCGGATCGCATTTATTATACATTTTACCATGCAATTTCTTGCTCTTAATGCTTCACTGAATGATTGCAATGTATGTACCTCCAAGGTACAGGGGAGTTGATGTAAACGAACTAACCTGTGGGTGATTGATTTGATATTTGATGCAGTGCTCAGTGTTTACAATGATCATATTATTGTGGACACACACATGAATGCTTATACAAACTAAAGGAATCACATTATAGAGCAGTTTTTTGCTTTCCGTTAACTTTCTCATTGTTTTAGCTGACATGGCTAATCACTTACTTTTTGAGTGGAACATGCCGACAGGCTAATTAGTTTTATATGACATCACGGGGAGAAAGGGAGGTATTCAACTTATCAAAATGATAAAAACTGTCAGTTAATCAGATGCATGTAAAAACTCGTCTATATGCGTATATGCTACCAAAACCCTTAGTAAATATGGAGTAAGACCAATTTATTATGTTAAAGTTCCAGGTATGCATCAATAATTTTATCTGATCTAAAAGTTGATGAAACGATAAATCAGTGACAGAAATACAAAGGCTTTGTGCATTAACGAAATGGATGACCCTGCTTAAGCCATGTTCACTAGTGTATTATGTAATCAAATAATCAGAGATTGACGAGTTACTAGAACATTGAAATTAAGTTACTTAAAAGGTTAAAATACACTACTGAAAGACGTCTGTCTGTGCAATGGAGAATGGATATATTTAGTTTGTATTACATATCCAGTTACACAAGTAAATAAGGAGGGTATAAAAAGAAACGTTACCGTCGCTTCAGAGGCTAGCGAATGAAAGCAACTAAAGCAAGACGTAATCTTAATCAATATTTCTGACGAAACCAGTAACTATTCGGTCCAGTTCTTTCGATTTTATTGGTAACTTTCTAAATAAGAAGCATCACCACTGTAAGTAAGTGTTTGTCACTTAAATGCAAACGTTCCTCTTGATTGAAAATTAGATTATGACTTCATTATCCCATCAACATTTTATTGTTATTTTTTCTGTGTTTTGGCATAGAGCTACTTTAACAATAATTTAGGATGCAGTTTTGATCTAGATAGCTTTAGTATGTATGTTTATACGTATCATATTATGTTCTTACGTAAACTACGAGTACATCATGCCAGAAGTAATTTCCAAGAGCAATGTGGTTTGCCAACCATGAAAAGCGCTTCATGGTTACGTAAACCATTATGAGAAAATGATTATTCGTGAGTAGTCTAGGTGGCAATTTATCCTAGGTCAGTCACCACCTACATATATCTTCCATTACAAAAAATATTATTCTATTCTCCACATATAGTCTAGAACTTTCTGGCTACCAGAAAGACTTACGTTTCATATTAAGCCTTTCCTTGCTGTACATTAAGGTTATGGAGAGTTTGAAACGATTGAATAAGCACGGGGAAAACTAGTTTGAAATGTAAACTTGAATACTCCTAGATGCATTTTGTATGCTTCTATTCAGCTAAATCAATTAGCAACATTAAAGTTTTGTACACAAAGTAGTTGAGAAATACACAAGACAAAACAGTATTCACTTAAGTTTTCGATTCAGAGTTACAAATAGAAGACCTTGACGATTGCTACATTTCATACCATGTTATATACTTAATGTATCTAGTTCTAACTTGCCACTATGGCAGAATTGTTTCATGGGAAAAAATTGTGTTATGTGATTCGTCGGGTTTTATGTCCACATAAAATCCAATTCCAACACGAATCGTATGAAATTAATGATGACCTTTCTTGTTCCCGCTTCGCTTTCTCAGTTGTCCGTCTTTATCATTAATTTATGCAGCTAAGAAGTTGATAATGATATAAATACTAAATCCTACGCTATGCATGAAGTTAGCATATGATGTAGTAAATACAAGTGTTTTTGTTTCGCAGCACGGCTTGGCAATAATAGAGTTTGAAGTAGGCTCACACTGACCATGTTCACTATTGTAATGAAAAAAAACTTCTTGCTACTACAATGTGAAATATAAATGCACAACGTTGTTTTTAATGGACAAGAGCATTGCTATCTACAGTTCCTGCTTGCTGCTGTATCTAATTAACACAATTGAGCGGGTCTTCATCAGACTAGACAGACAGCACGAACTTTTTTCACTTTCTTGATGATACCGAAAGATACAGAGATAAATCTTTTTAATAGTTTGAGCTTCACTCGCTTGCTAAAAAGCTTCGAATTTTACCAAACTTATTATACGATTTACTTCATAAACTGATTTTAATGTACCATTTTGTATGCACACACGACGTTGTCTTCAGGCTACCCATCTTCGTAATATTTTTTTTCTTACGTGAGAATGACTGAATTGCTATAACTGCTATACATAAACAGAAAAAGTGAAATAAAAGTTTTAGCAACAAGTGATTAGCATTTTTCCAATGAATAATATTAGAGAGCCTTTCCTGTTGAGGAAGAAATCCAACCTTACCTGAAGAAAGTCGGAAATTTATGACCCCGTCCGACAAAAAAATGCAACATTACTGTCTTGCACAGTGAAATAATCACAAAAAAGGTGTGAATCCCTTAAGATTGATTGCAAGTTGGATCTAATACCATGATGAGTGGAAAAAATGCTAGCTTTCCACACAGAAAGTTATCTTTTGTACAAATTAATGTAGTCTAATTGCAAAGTGCCAACTATGGGAGATCTGCAGTTACTGCAGTATTCTACCTACACGTTTGGCAATTGCAGTTAATGTTCCCAGTCAATTATTATTACCGGACCATTTCCGTTGAGCAAGTACTTCAACAAATGAAGTAAGCTTGAATTAATAAAGTACCTGTACTATATTCTCAAGCTAATTCACGAATATAGTAATCGTCAGCAGTAATAATTAAGTATAAATTTTTTAAAAAAAAGTATTGACAATTTAATACGGCCATGAGAACTGGATTCAGATCTACTAAAACGTTTATACGTAGTAGTTGAAGACTGAAGCATTCAAATATTTTATGCGCAAGATAGGTACTGCTCTATACCATCACCATCTGAGAAACCACAAACGAATGCAATAGAAGTATTTAGAATACTGAAAGCCATTTTTATGCAATAACAGCAATAATTTGTGTATATAATACTGTTTTGAATTATCATTGACAGATTACAGGCTCTTGTCTATTTAGTACTGCATATTGGTGAAATGAAAACTGGATTCATGAATCATCGCCATCATTGTCATATAAAACAGTAAAAGATCCCTTAGATGGAAACTCTGCAATAAATCCGTATTTGGCAATACATGAAAACCTGCAGCTTTCATCGTCCATTATATTATGTTAGTCTGCCGCTGCAGCCGTACTCACACTGATTCCTACTTTTTCAGTCATCGTCAGTCAACTCACTAGTAATTTAAGTACACACTTTTGCTACAAACTCATGCCATAAGATCAATCAGCGCATGTAATAAAATACGGTGTACATGTACATGGTGCATACTGCCATATAGATTACACCAAAGATTCCTAACGTGAGACTAATCACAAATCACAATGCGGTCATAGTAAATTCATTTTCAGCACCATTATTTTTTCAATAAATTTCCTATTGTCACATTTAACATAAAATCCCTGTGAGATGTCCTCATCATTTTAAAAATAAAATAAATTATTAGACTCTGTCTTCACCTAATTCATGCAAAATACATCTTCATGCGAAAATGGAAAATTTAGTAGGTAAATGTATTTGACTGGATCAAAAAAAGATATTGATGTTTTACGATAACCATTGAACGCAATCGGAAAACAAAATAGATTCTCATTAAAATAGCTGCTTAATTAAACCCGAGCGACCGCAGTAAATTGGATTGGTACTGGAGCGTGTAGAGTTTATATTAGGTAAGGGTAAGAAAATGAAACAGGCTAGACAAAAAATACGAATGGCGAATGCGAATGGTGTTTATTGGACGGTAAAGTGGCAGAAATTAAGTCAATTTAGCAGAACAAAAATTTATGAACTTGGGTAACGTTGCATTATGACTTCCATCACCTTGAAACATTAGTTTGTATTGAAATTTGAATAAAAAGAACTTTCAAAATCAGACATTGTTTTAGGTATGTATTTGAGCAAGTCATAAATCATATCCGCGACAACAACCTCATTTTATCCATGTATCACCTACCCACACCATAAACAACATTGACACTGACTGGCAGAGCATTAAGATAGATGAGAACAGGTTACTAACATTTTCTTTCATGGGGATATGAAGCCATGAACATAAACCTAATTTGATTATTCCCCTTTTCAGTCCCTTTCTTTCTTGCTAATATGCTTAGCTATGAAAAAAAAACAAGGAAAATGTGATAATTTTGTGCATCTGAGATGACACGAGTATGCATATTAGATTATCGAACTCTGATTGATGACTCACACTGCTTTTAATGGAGAAATTCATCAACTAAAATATTGAGAAATGAATATATATTTATTAAAATGTCAAAGCTAAATTTTTAAAGTATTTCAGATTCACTTCACATAGGTACAGCCAAAGTGTGTTTCTACTATGAGGAAAATTTTGAAATATTAAGGAAGAGTTCTTAGAAACCTAGGCATGTGATTTTACTATGCTGATTGATAAGTGAATGCCTATGCTTCCACCACCGCTGGAATATCATTTGAAACATGTCGACCATTCATGGTAAATTAAAGTTTACTTAATTTTACCTCTTAATCCCAGCCTCCTGTATTTCTTGAAATTTGATGAATCACTGAAGACAAACTGATTACAAACCTGGTATAAAATGTAACTGATGACTGGCAAGGGAATCAAAATTATTTTTAGAATTCAAGATTTTTTTCCGATAGTAAATGAAATCACGTGCGTCTTCTTTTTTCTATATTTCTGATCTGTTATGTCTTTCAAATGGTCTCGTCCTCGTCACTCATATTTTTTAATCTTAACTTTTGTTCTTCTCTAACAAGCTTATACTAATCCGTCCGCAAATCCCGATTTGTTCAGCTTACAATAAAAATACACTTTTAACTGTTACAACCTGGTTACAACACCACAGAAGTTTACAAAAAGTCCTCAAGTATAGTTTTGCTGCTTTTCCTCCTCACCCACATGTGCTTTGATCTCACAGTTTTCTGTCTTTGTTGCACAGACTTACATAATTTCATCTTCATTACTAAATGTTGTGCCCCGATGATCATGAACTTAAAACTGTCAAGGAAGTTATACATCGTATGTGTATACCCCAGTGCATCGTGCTCTGCTGCCTGTTGCACACGCTCCTCACCTCCTTTTTCTCTTCCGATACATGTGCATGTGGTTGTCCTGTATTTATCATTGTGCTACACCATGAGTATCAAGAATCAAGACAGACGATGAGAAAGCTGCCTTTAGCCAAAAAAATCCCAACGAGAAACACGGCTTTACCTTCATACGCAACAAAGATAATATAATCAAGAAGTGAAGCGTTGTGCGTGTAGCATGAGTATAGACTATGTTGCATGATTAGCGCTGTTATTATTATTATTATTATTGCTTGTCTTATACCTAACTCACATTTCTACTTCAAACATCTATCTGCAATGTTTTTGTATTATATACCCTCTACATGATATAACAAAGCTTTAGTATTATCATCATCTTCCACAGTTTCATGTACGCATGTATTTACAATTCTTGCAAGCATTCACGTATGACTTGCAAGAATATGTATCTTAGTATGCATGCAAAGTGACTTCTTGAACTCACATGCAATCAACTGGTAATGGAGTCACAATACAATAGAAGTATACCATAATGATTACATCATAAAGTATACATTAGGAACTTTCTTCAAAATTTCATCAGAAAGAAAAAAGTTTTTGTGCGTTGTCATTTTAATTTAAGGAAAAATTCTGGAACACACATTAGAAGGCCGGCACAGTATGTAAGTATACAAGTAAAACGATTGCAGAATAACCGTTAAAGTTTGAAATCACAGGTACTTACAACGGAAGGGGTCAATACAACCATCGATTACATTTTAAGACGCATGTGCTGGCAGCTTATTATGATACTTGCAGGAAACAGGGAAAATCATCGATTGACAACGGAACATGAAAACGCAAAATGGTAAAAAAAAATCCTAACTTCTGCTCCCAAGTTTAAGCAAAATATATGTATCCCAATCGCAGGATACAAGCTTGAAGAGAAATACAAATCAACTTATGTCGGAGCCAAAAAGGATGAAGAAAAGGGAAGAAGATTTTACAACCTAAGACGATGCGCAGGGCGAATAATGCTTACGAACACATTTTTTGTCAAAAGAGCCAAACAATCCGTACGTTTATATATGTATGTCCTATATACCAATTTACAGAGAAGTTAATGCAAACATACAGACTATTGAGAGCTCACTTCACAAACTTGAGTTACGAAGTAAGTAAAACCTCAAGAAGTGAAGAAAAAAACTAGAGGGTGGATGTGGATATAGGGTTACTTTTCTCGTGTACTAGCATAATTTTGCTTCTGCCTTTTACCATTCTGAATGATACATCGCATCTTTTGGTAGGTTGTTTTTTATTGTCTGTCAGATTGCCATCCCATTGGCATCATCATCAGACGATTACCTTAATGCTTGCGTCTTCACAGACAATGTCCATGTGAATAGTGTACCACAAGGACACAAAACAAAGTGAGGTGTTGCTGTGGGTATGAATATGCATCAAATCAAATTTTGTTATAACAGCAACAGCTGAGTCCACATCTGTTCTAAGTGCTGGTAAAGTTTTTTGTTGGAGTTTACGAATAGACGCTAAAGCTGAATAGTGAATGTCTCACTTGCCTCTTCTTTGGAATCAACTGTTGAATTTTTATACCTATGTATGTGTGTCCGCCCGCACCATAAAACTGTTCGGATGTTGCAGCTCAGGATTATGCAGTTGAGAGGAAATACGTTACTTAAAATTTTTCCCACGTGTCTTGTGCACAAAGTCAATTCCCAAACTTTCGACAAAAGTTGACACAATACTGTGTTGTAAAACTGCAAGAGAAAACAAGACATGGAAAACGGGACATTATTGACAACTTCAATCACTACACAGCGCTTACTTGTCCTTGTACGTTACTCTCGCAGGGGAATTTTACGGCCAAGTAATTAACAGGTCTTCTATAATAAGGCTGCACTGACTTTTGAAATTCCTCGACAAGCAGAACTTTTTTATCACAGTCACTGTTTGCGTTCCAGTACGACAATGTTTGGTGACCAACTCTAGACATAAATTCAAAGATGTGAATGTGTGGAGGACTTGAATGAAACTAAGTTAAGTCGAGTGAAATCCTTTCCACAAAACAGAATCGTTCTCTCATCTTGAGAGAGCTATCAACATTTCTTAAAAAAAGGTCTGAGAATAAGGATCATTGGACTGCAGTGACCGTACTGCCACAGTAGATCCTTTTGAGGTTCACACATGCACACATCAGGGGTTACTACCCTTGTAACTTGCTTTTTCATCTCATAACATAGCAAACATACATATATGTGTAACTTTTCAGTTAGTAAAAATACTCTTTTTTTATAGGGAAGGTATAGCTATTTTCATCTCACGTTAAATTTTGTTTCTACAAAGAATTTAGTTGCTAAAATAGGAAAAAAATGAGCTAGATCCTCTCTTTCCAAAGGTATCCGTGAAAAACGGTCTTTCAGATATAAATCTACAACTAAAAAGCATGGAGAAAAAAGAAATGTGATGTGATTGTATAAGGAAAATCATACATATAAACTTCATCAAGACCTCACAACTAGGCCAAACCCACCTGATGTACAATGTCTTCTACATTATTTGCCCACATATCCAACACAAAGTGGTATTGTTCAAAGCTTCTTTGTAAGGTAGACAACGTAATCCCTTGCCATAATGGTGAATTGTAAGCATTTTAGGTAAAAACTTCACATATTTATCTATATATATGAACAAAGATAAGATTACTTAAAAAAGACTGGGGCTCCCACTCGCCGAAAATCGTCTGCACATTACCCAACGAGCCATAATATATAACACTGCAATATGTACCCTTGATGATTGTTTCAAAAAAAGACAAATTCCCTAATTACCTGAAAAGTCCTCGTTAGTTTAGCTCTTATGAGGGTTATGACTGAAATGAGTTTTCTTTTAAACCAGAGAGGAAGCTGGGAAATATTATTATTGCCTCTTAGGGAAAAGTGCTGTTGTGAGCCACGCTAACAACTAAACTAAAGACCTCTTGCAAGACGAAGGAACAAAAACAAGCAAAACAAAACACATGGGGGAAGATGATCGAAAGGTTTTCTACAAGTAATACTGAGTTGGTTTAAAGTAAAATGAACACTTGTCAGAAGATGAATATTTTTTGAAAAAGTACCTAAAAATAGAACATTACATATGTCCTGAACTTTATGTGATGCATTTTTCTTTCCTTCCTAGCCCACTATAACACAAGTCAAGGTATGCTGGTTTCAGCAGTTGCAGCCGGCTTTTTTACGTTGTTTGAGACTGACGTAACCCCAGCGTGGATTATCCATCAATTCTGCTGGTCACCTACTTAAAAATTAATGCTGCTGCTATGCTGGCCAACTGCATAGAATTTTTAAATTTAAAAAGTCAGTTGAATAAAGTTTGACAAGTAGTAAATCTTTTAAGGCATTTCTCATCTTTTTTGTCGATCGATACAACCAATAATCATTACTGTATAATAGGATACAATATAATGGAAATTGAACTGATTTTTTTAATGAACTCTTCTTTGCAACCAAATGTATTGTGTCATCATCATTAATGCTTTTATTTTTATTACATCCAAGATAAACTGGATATGTATGAAATAATATCATATATCAACAAGTCAATATCAGTAACCGCATTTGAATCTTTACTCCGCACAACAGCCGTGCCACCACCACCAGTGCTACTGAACAAAATTACTATCCATGGTTAGCATCATCATTATTCAGCATAAACCCAACACCACCACCGCTACCCTCCACAACGGATCATTTAAAGCATACACACAAAGTTTGTCTGGCAGAACATGATATGTATCAACTCACGTAAGAATTATTATATTGTATCATTACATGCATAATACGTTCGTATACACTTTTTTTTACTGAAAGGAAAACAAGAAGCGTTCTTGCCCCTTTCATCAGACAAAACAACCATGTGATTGAAGCAAGGGGAAATCTCAGTCAGAGAACAACAGTCTACAATCCTGACAGACGTACGCGTGGAGCTGAAGACGACTCAGACAGTTTTTTGCTGACTTTTGTATAGAGAAGTGAAAACTGTCAGTTATATGCATTTACTACAAACAAGTTATATATATATGAACAGAAGCGACTTACGAGCATTCAATTTAGTTATTCATTTCAAGATTTTATCACTCCATTCTTAATAGGCCTGGAAGGAAGCAATCTTGCCTAGAAAGATGACATTATAAGAACTCGACCCATCTGCATCTCAGCTCAATAGATGTATTTCAGCCTTTCAGCATGTCTAGTTTAAGTAGCAACTGGTGTCGATTCTTCATCTTCACCTTGCCCATAACGCAAGACACTCGGTCCTTTAATAGCTAAAAGTAAACCCATCAACCACAACGTCTCATCTTCAATGAAACATCAGTTGTGGTTGTAATTTGCCCACCCACTGTTTCTTTATCTTTTTTATATTGAAGAAACATCCATACAGTACACAAGCGACAATTACCTTCTATATTATATCTGCTTCAAATCCTTAATGCAAAGGTTTTGTTCTTTAATTCAGCAGTAAAAGGCAACATGATTAGTATAGAATAGTTGACAACCTTTAAGAAGCCAATTTGGATTTTGTCTTTCCGTTTGCAGCTACAGTAAATACAAATACAATACACAAATATACAAAAGAAGTCAATTTGTATGGATCACTCATCATATCTGCCTTTCCTATCATCCATTGTAATTTTGACGTTTCATAATCCGTATGATTTGTTACTCCATATCCGTGAATCGTACATGCCCCCGCATCGCATACATAGATGTAATGTTTCTTTTTAACAAAAAACCATAAAAAACCGACAACCATAAGGTTCTAACTTCCGTTTCTTATTGTTCATGAATCATGGTGTAAAGCAAAGGAAGCTAATAAACGTTGGTTTTACTATAATATTATAACTTTTGAAAATAATGTAATTATTGGGCCTTAAAAGGAAAAAAAACGAATCGAAAGATATGGATGCAATGTAATCCTTGGGTTGTTTCTCCAGGAGCAGTAAGCAGACAAAGCCACATAAATAAAGATTACGATTTACCGTGCGAGCTAACTCTTCCTTCGTTCAGACTAGGAAAGAAGGAAAGCGTGATTAGTTGCGGAGCACCTTTACCTCATCCATTTCACACCTTCAACCTTGCCTACCCATTAATAAAAAGAGATCAAAAGAAGGAAGCGTGGACAGTTAAAAACTTATTTGGACAGCTGGATTTTTACCAAAACGTACCGACTAGCTGTATTACATGTATTAATAGCTAACCACAGCAAACTGCAATGCGATGCTTCTTGAATTTCTATCATCATCAGCACTAACTTGTATCATTTGTGGAATTGTTATCACGTTTCGTAATCGTTTTTTTGGTGTCACGATTATTAATTTTTCTTCTTCCATGATAAAAATGGCAGTATTCTTCTAAACACAAATATAAAAGAAAACGGTAAAAAAGCATTCAATCAAAGATTTCTTACTGTTTTGTTGAATCCGACATTCTTGGTCTTTCAAAAGAGCAAAGGTAACAAACAGCAGGCCTTTTGTTTGGTGATGACTTGACTATTTTTTGGGAAGGAGGGTCAAACTAAACTAAAGGTGCCACCTTTCCCATTGACCTCACAACAACAAAAAATGGATAATTGTTCTGGGTCACTTTTCAATTACCGAGCCCACGAATGTGTCGCATGTACGTTTGACGTCCACAGCAAAACAAAAATGATAAAAAAGTTATCATTTTCCACATTTCGTTGACATTCCTTCCCAAAAACACGCCTACACAAACCGGAAATCCTTTCCGATATTGGATATCAATTTGCGGTTGTATTATTTGTGTCCTTTTGAAGGAAAAAATGACAAATGAAGCAAAGATCTTCATTGAAGCCTGCCAACTGCCACAGAAATCACCCTTCAACATCAGCTCATTGTTGAGAAAAAACATTATGAAACTTGGTGACAGAACCTGGTAAGTTTGATAAAAGTTTTTCAGCCATCAAGCTAGTTAAATATGACAAAAGAATCAATTAGCTCAAAGAAACAGAATAAAATGTAAAAATGTTGGATACGGAACACAAAATCTGGCAGTCGACTCACTCACTATCGAGCTACTCGAGATCAACTCACGCAGATATTTTGATAAAATTGAAAATCTACCTTGAAATTCAAAAATTTAAACGATTCAAGCAGTTCAAAGCGTTTAGTAATTTGGCAATTTCGACTTTTGAAAATAAGAATAAAAATAATCACATTTTAACTTCATAAAAACAAACGGTGACGGCGTTGATATAAACTAAATTAAAGGCTTTGCGCCTTGAATAATAAACACCAATTAATTTTAGCAAGCATCATTTAACATTTAATTTGCTTAACGATCTTTCCTATTTTTTCTATATTCAATAAAATAGCATTTTGATTGTAATTTAGGGCCATTAAGCATTTTGGAACCAAATTAAAGTGAAAACAAGTTGTGTTGTTTGTTGTTTTCATTTCCCCCCGTTCCTTTTCCTCTTTTCTCAACTAACAAAATTCCACGCATAGTCAAACAACTCTAGAATATACGTAAGATTGCTGTGTAAACTTAAAGTAACTAAAGAAGGTGCGACATGAATGTCTTTTCATTCCATCCGTAGCATCATATGTCGTATTGATAAGCATGTTGTAATAGTATCTCTATCACCAAACTCACTTCCTGTCTCTTTCTTCGTTTTGTTTGCTGTTTGCCGTATTATTTACCAAAATCCACAACAGCTTAGTTAGTCCAAACAAAAGTGAGGAGGATGGACTTCCGTCCAACACAACACCTTTAAGAAGGAGAAAACTCACAAAATATTCACGTCAATTTGATGTGCAGACATATGAAAGCTTTTCTTGCCACATATGGCCAAAATCTTCAGTTTTCACCCACACAACACACCGGCACAAAAGGATTTGGTATGAGAAGATTTCATTCCATATTGCATTGAGTGTAATTTTATGTACATTAGTACATTTGAGTAACAGGATGAAAGGAAAAGACCTGAAATGATATTATGTCGTAACTACATTTTCATTTCCCAAGACTTCATTTTTGTGTCAGCTTAATGCTCTTATACTGACTCAAAAATAGGGGCTTGATATGGTACAGGTTCAAGAAACTTTCTCCAACTTACTTCATATAGTATATATACAAGTGCATAGACTGCATAGCGCACGTATATAAGGGTCATAATATTGAGTTCATCGTGAGCCAGTATTTTTAGCGTAATTATTATTACCATTATGCCGGCATGTCTCGTAGAAAATAGTAAATGCACAAATGTATTCTTGCATACATGCATATATTTGTTTTTCGTTTCATTGAAATTGCCGAATGGGAAATCATTTCTTTCACTTTTACGCAGAATTTCATCGCAAACATAATGCATTTTTAAAGTTTTCCAAAATAAGAAAAAGATCAAAGGAAAGTGGAACGTCAAAGACGTTTAACTACAAAATGTTTTTGGATAGAGAGTGTTTTTCCGTTAGAAGTTATTAGGAAATACAAAAAGGTAACAAACGTTTCAGCTATATATGGTAAAGTGAAAAGATTGCATTGGTGGCAGTTTTGTTCTTATATGGGATATTGTAGCAACATTTTGGTCTGCATTATGCTTTCACTCATAGTAGTTATGCTATGTGATGGTGTAGATGCTTTCGGGGGCAAATATAGACAGTAAAATGGATGGAAATAGCAATATAGTTTCCAGAAAAGCATAATGCATGCATCACTTGTACGTGTTGGGTAAGTTAAAGTAGCCTGCCAGAAACAGTTGCAGGGAGAGAGCGGTTCGGCTCACTAACCGACAGTCAAACCTAGACTGAGATAAAATGTGCATTGCGACTGGACTAGTGGCTTGAAACGTGTCTAGAGCCTTTTTAGTTCGGCTCTAAACCAGGGCTTCGACCTTAACCAACCGACGAAAGCTTACGAACGAACAGAGTCCCAACATTGTGAATTCAAGAGGCATACGAGCCTTATCCATGAATGATAGAGTCAATAATATGAATATAATATTATATGCACAGTGCACGTACGCAGCGAAGAATAAGTATATGAGCATTGGAGCACCAGCAAAGTGAAAGTAGAAACGAGGAGGCTTTGCTGTCTCGTCTGAAACCTAACTCAATAGTCCATACATTCTCCCTTCTTTTTCCATTTATGTCTGGATCTGGGTTTTTCGGTTCACCGTCTCGCAGCCTTACTGGCCTACTACTACTACTACCGTTCGTGATTTTGGCTTGCTCTTCCTCACTTTACGGAACTTCATATGTCAAACGTATTTCACAAGAAATGCAATTACTGATATGAAAAAGAAAGTGTTATTGTATGTTCACGCATATCAGCATGTCAAACTTTTGTTGATTGAGCGTTAATTGAACTAGCAGCCTCTAAATCCAAAACAAAGGAACTCGAAGATAATAAATGACATGTTTGAGCTTCAACAGGAAGAAAGGTACAACAAAATCCTGAACCGATATAATCTACACGATGACAAGAAAAAGTTGGCGTGTATGGAAATGGAAGGATGGAAGAAAGTGTATATATATATTGAGCAAAACTTTACTTGCAAAGAACTAAATAAACTAAAGCAGAGCTACTAAAAACCCCCGCTAAGCAAAGGTGAAACTCTCTCAAACACTCTTTCCTTTTGTTTCTCGAGACGGGTTTTTCTCTCTCGCTCTCTCCAGAGTATGGTTTCTCCGTTTCATTCTATACACATCTCTGGGTGGAATGAACCTTCCACAATAACCCAGCACTGGGTAGGGTAGGGCAGTATTGAATAACTTTTACATTTCACATGTAAAATGTATCAGTTTATGCGTACCTACGACCTACACAAAATATACGAATTATATGTACAATAGTCGTGTTTACATGCTTAGCATGTTCTGGATCGGATCTAACCCATTCTCACAAAGGAAACTGAATAACATGGATTTTCCATAAAATTACTGTCTACTACTGGCACTAGATCATACATCATGCTTTCACTGTATTGCTTGAAAGGTAGTTTGTCTCAGCAGTCATGAGAGTTGCTGATGCAGCTTGTAACATACTGCAAGTTAAAAGAGTAAAATACGGCAAAATTCAGTCATGAACTTCATACATCATACAATATATTCCAATTCCAAATGCTACATGCATAGATATTCAAGACAAAGACGGATATTATATAGATTCTTGCATTTCGTGCTAGATGCTAGACAAAACGTGATGACAGGACGACAGCACTCCCTGACAAAGACAACATCAAATAGGTTGTACGTGGTTGTCCCTCTAAGCTATTTAGGTACTAGATACTAAATTGACTCGAAGCTTGACAAAGAAAGGTCTCGCAAATATTGTCGATGGTCAGTCTCTCAAGTTTGGTCGGCTGTCCGGATGTATGTGGCGTGGAATTTTTGCTTCATGCTAAAAAGCATACGTTTCCCATTTATCCTATAAAGCAATGAAGCGCTTGTATGAACGATTTTGTCTAGACACCACCGATTTTGCTTGTTTTTATTGAAAACTTATGGAGCCTTTAATACTCAACATAGCTCAGCATAGTAATTTTTATTTATGCTGAAATGTATGAGAGGTCTAATATTGAAGCTGGTAATGGTAGTGTGAGTGTTGATCGTGAGTACGCTCAGCTATGTCGAAGGTTTTAACATACTTTCATACTTATGTACCGGCTTTTCTGATCCACATTGAGTTCATTGTGTTCTCACTGGGTTTTCCCCGTCCTTTATGATGACGACATGTTGTGCAAAATGCCGACTTGCATGCATAGAATATATTCTAGAATTCGAATATATTGATGTAACTTTTCTATATAAAACCTTTTGTACAACACAGCTCGTAGCTAATAAAAAACTCCTGAGAACAACTACTGAACCAAAAAGCAACCCCATTCCTTTAGAAACCTTACAGTAACAAAATATTATAAGAAAGTAGGTGTCAAATATTTTACACCTCTGACTGTCTGAAACTGAAAGGGTAACTTAATTTCTCTGATATGTAACAATATACCTATTAACTTTTAACGTAACGTTTCATGATATGTAAGTAAATTCGTAGAGACGCCACAGGTATGTAGATGCTTTCTGACATTTAAAATTGAAAGCAGTATTATATTTCACGTATAATAAGAAAAGAAAGTAGTATCAATATCATCGTCAGAGGCAAAGAGCAAAAAGTAAAGAAAGGGGAAACGTGTAGAATTCGGAGCGACGAATGGAGATATGACCAACTAAGCGGAATACCAAGTAGAAACAAAATTTGATCTTTCTTTATGTATGCGAGAAAGCAAACAACAGATTTGAATACAAAAAAGTTTTTTTTTGTATCTCGTCTTCACTCGTGGATAACTGATTGTAATCCCTCTGTTCTGTTGTGAAACAAATAATGCTTCAAAATAAAGGAGCTATTTGATACGATACGATGATTTATATTTATATTCCAGATACTACACATTTCAACCTTTAGAAATTATTAAAATAATGAGCTGATAATATCAACTTGAACCTTGAACACAAAATATTAGTTTCATCCAGAAAAAAAACATTTTTCCCTTTCACTTTTATTTTCTGCTCTATAGCGGAACCTATATATAGCTCTAAAAATTAGTGACCTGATCTGATGCGCAACATATGCTACCGACTTGTTTCTAATATGAAATACATACTATAAAACGGAAGAGTATTGCTGTATACATTTCACTTTGAAGTTCAAATTCAATTTTTTCGCTCATGAAGCAATTTTTACTTTCACACCAAAGAAAAAGAACCTTCAACCTTTCATCCTAGCATAAGATATAAAACCAAATTATTTTTGTTAGGAAGCAAAAATTCTTGATAATGTATATACATGATGTATAGTGACACAGTGTAAAATTCTTTCCTCAGCTCAGACTTTCTCCGTTTGAGCTTATTTGAAAATACTGCGTACTTTTTACATTGCAGTGAAAGTAATTCCTTGTACATTGGGAATGGAGTACTAGTGCAAATAAGCTGTCAGCTCCAAGTCTCGTTTTACTTTCCAACTTGGTATTATATTATATACATACGTACGTACGTACAAGGCTGATCCGATCTTATCTTGAAGCCCTACTTTTCTTGCTGAGCTGTCTCAGAAAAAGAGTCTGGAGACAAGAATGTTTAGTTCACACGCTAGTTTTTTTAGCTTCCTTCTTCACATATGAGCATTATAGATTTTTGGCCTTCGATTTTGGCAGCATACAATTGTCACAATCTTAATGTGAATAAAAAAAGTGAAAGTACTTGTAGGAATTTGTTGACAAAGCCGTAAAAAATCATTTGATTTTTGGCAATGCATTTTATAGGTACATAGGTCATGTCATGTATGTAGGTGAGCTAAGCAAAATTTAAAAAGGAGTTGCTTCAAACTCAGCTAAGCCATTAGTCCCATTCCATTCAACAACAGGGCAAGTATGAATATATTTTTCGTGTCAAATTTATAGTCCACAAACTGTGTGAATTGCCGTTTGTAGTTAAACTATATTAATTTTACTTATGCAACCGACTAAATGTTTAGAGCTACCACGCGATTTCAGCCTCGACCATTTTAAACTTTTTAAAACGAACTTTAGCACAAAACAGGCCCAAATTATGGTTGCAACTTTACAAGTTTTACATTCCGTCAGTGTACTATAGCTTTCCTTTCAAGTTTTCATGCTTTTAGAAGTGTAGGCACGCAGTACATAAAACATGCAGACACGCTCTGAATTCCTAGTTTTAAGCCTTCACAACTTGCCAAAAAAGCGTCTGATTTTGTATGCTAACACATTTTCTTTCCTTTGCCTTTCTCCCATTTTTGCATTGGTATATAGTCTAAATACTGGCTAATCCCAAATCTGAGCTGAATCAAAAACACTATAGCGAAAGTGGTCGGTCAGTATGTATGAATGTATATACAAATAATTTTAAGTATGCAAAAGAATACGGAATGCTTTTTGACTTTGTCGAATTAATGCATAATACAAAGCACTTTTCCCTAACAGTTCATTTTAAATACCAACATTTACAATATCAGACCATAGCTTACATGTAGTTTTCTTTTCAATACTTTTTGGTTGCATGTTACATAACGGTCAAAGAATTTTATCCAGTTTTCACCAACCACATTCAGAGATCTCTAGCCCACATAATATATAGCAGTTTTTGGATGCATGTAAACTCAAGCTTCAAATGCAAACAGTTTTAAAAATGGGAGCCATGAAACATGCGATCTAGTAGGCAAGACTGCCTCTGTTGCCTATTTAACAACATTATTAGCTTATTTCCTTGAAATTTATCGTCTCAAGGTTGTTTCTTTTATAACGTTGTTTGTGATGGTTTCCCTTATGAAAGATTTCACATTAAATAAGCCTACTTGAATAACTCAAGATAAGGTAAAGGTACAAGAAAAATTCAACAGCGTTGGAAAGAAGGCTATACCGTTCGAAAAATCGGGGTATGTGAGAATGCTTGACTGCATGGGACGATTTTATATTTTACTAATTAAGAATTTGAATGAAAGTCTCACATTTCTAAGTTTGTTATTTAATCTTATATGAGGTAATTTCCCTTCTTCTTTCCTCAAAGTACTATATTTTCATTTTCGTATAGTAAATATTAGACATAAGTAATGGTGCGGTAGTGTTAGGCCATGTGTAATCACCGTCAAATCTCGTTTCCTTTTCTTACTTCCTATTCCCATCTTTTTTCGACGAAGTGAGTTATACAAAGTATTCCACCATATATCTAGTACTTTTGTACAGAAACACATGCATAAAGATTGTCACTTTTACTCATCTTGCAAATGCAAAGTTAGACGTAGTCTTTTTTGGAGGTAAAAAGTGAAAACTTGTGAGAAGACTATTAAGTACACACGCCAACGTCAACGTCAACCAACACAGTCAGTATAATATTTATGTCTGAACCAGCGAGGAAGAGGAGCAGCATGTCTTAAAATGTAATGGGAACCAGATAAGACAGTCTGAGTCTACAAAAAGATTGGCTTAGCAGGAGATAGCCAACCTTTTTCCAAGTCAGAAAACCAGAGCCAGTGTGTATACGAGACACATCCTGGTGAGTACATCCTTGTTTCCTAGTTTTACCAACCAAGACACACAACAGCCAGAAAAACCAACCCAGAAAAAAGTGAATAAACGTTTTTACAATATTTCCCCACATCTTTTTGATGTTTCATACTCACATGCATTTAGCAATTGTATCAAACATATCAAACGTATCGTGATTGTTCAATGATATGTGTACTAATATACATACATGAACCATACGATGCCAAAAAAACGTGTATATAAAATGAAACTGGTTAAATACACTCAGTCAGATACAGAATGCATTATATTCTTGAGAATAGGTACTCCAGCAAACGAAAACCAGAGCTTCAGCCCACGTTAATAAAATAACCAACCAACCAGTTACCAGCAACCATTTTATTACGGGAAACAGACTGAAAGCACACATTAAAAGTAACCACTATTATGTAACCTATTTGTATAAATACACATCATACATAATAAGGCTAGAGATTGACTTGGCTTCGATTAAATATTCCCTGTTCTTAACACATTTGTTACATCAGCCGAGCCAAGCCGCCTCTTCCTTTCAGCAAATGTTGGAGTCGGAAAAAATAATAATGCCAGATAAGAAGCCCCAAAAACATGTTATCAACAACCAAACAGCGTGTGTTGCTTACAATAATTTTACAAGCATCATATATTCTATGTTGAAGATTACATGTAAAATCATGTACACTTTTGAGAGGTTTCAAAAATTGCTACTTTCAAAATTGGAAGTTACCAACAGGAAACGTTAATTTAGGTTGTGTGTATCAAATACTTTTATAGCTTTGATCTTAGATTTCAAATCCTGAAAATTTTCAAACTGGATAAACATTTTATGGCATTTTAAAACATTAAAATAAATTCTCCATCATCCATATTTGTAACCTGATTTTACCAGAGAACAGTTACTACGATCCTAACACAGGTGTAACCTATAGTACATTTATATGACTGGAAATATAATAGACAGAGTCTATTTGACTTTGCTGTGCCAGAATGATATGATGAGGATGCTTGATAAGAATAAAAAACGGATATCAAAAGATGATGCGATACGATGTCAAGTACATGTAATTATCTAGGCAGGCAAGCCAGCCAATAGAAATCATCTTTGAGCATATTACATGATATGATATTATAGTAGAATGTTATGATAGAGTGAGATTTTTCTTTTGAGAGCCATGCTGAAGCTGGATACAACAGTCACCAGTACTTTCATTAGTAAAATTCAATAGCATCCCTTTCTGTTTCTGCCCTAACCAAAAAAAGTTTTTATCATTTTCTTTGATGGGTCCTCTCCGAATTGGTAACATTCGAATTCTGATATTTACGAAAAATCGACGAGAAAAGATTGGATGCTCTCTCTCATGATTCATATTTAAAGAGTCAAGTAAAGTTATATGTATACTAATAAATTGATGTTTTGGTTTACTCGGAAGTCTAATTGAAATAAATTTAACTATTTATTCGGGCTTTCGTTATCTGCTATTATTTTGTTCTTTTATTATAAGAACGAATAACGGAGCATTTAGATATGTATATAGAATAGGAACAGATAAATATGTATAGTAGGAATGACGAAAACTTAAAGAGCCTCTAATAGCCCCAAACTACTATAGACTAGGGTAAAAGTTGTTACATGTATAAATATTCAATTCTTTACGAATCAATATTTTACTAGTAAAGAGATCGAGAAAGAGAGCTTATTTATAATTCTGTTTTGATGCTAAAATAAAAATATGGTCACACAAATGGACTATAGGTATTATGAGAGTTCTTACAGAGAGAATTATAAAACGCATCAAGTCTTCATTCGACTTTTACTTAATAATTGAGCACAAGCAATGGAAAAAGGGATCAAGATGATAAGGAAAGAACAAACACACAGAGTCTGCATTCTAGTGCTTTTTGTTGGAACCATAATAGATTATAATCATTTCACAATCAGAAGACTTTTTTTTTGTTTCTGAGATACTTAAATGATATGGATGAAGAAGCAATAGGAAAAGGTTGCTGCTTCTGCAGTACCCCTCAGGTAACGCTTTCAGTGAGCAGATGCCTTGAGGAAATTTTAATGCTATTGTACTTATGCTTAAACTTATTTTTCTACACCAATAAAAAAGTTCCCAGCCTCGCTTCTCACTCAACTATCTCAAAAGGTCTGGCTTGTGTTTTTGGTTGGATTATAATATGTTCTCACTTTTAAAAGCTTTCGAGCCGGCAGACTTAACTTGGGTTATTGGTAATAGGGATGGATGTGTTGGTAATGTGAATCTGGATACTTACTTGCATAGCAGGAGAAAGAATGTGTACAAAACGAAGGAAGGATTTTAAGTACCTAGATGAACAGAGATGAACAGCCTCACAACTTCACATCACGTACCTAAAGGCTTGGTACAAGTGTCTACAATAGGAGTAGTCAAAAGAAGACTATGAGTGAGTGTGAGAGAGAGAGAGAGAGAGAGAACACATTTGGACCGTTGAGTTTTTCAAACATGCAGGCGGTGCAGCACACAACTAAAAATGATGCCTCTGCTGCTCAACAGTCAAACATCAACCAAACGAATACAGTTGGATTGGAATGTTATTTTTGTACATAAATGCCTATAAATTGAAGGCACCTATAGACATACTTCATTTTGCATTTTACGAAACGAAACTAAATCCCTCAAATTAACAACTGTGAATAATGGAAGCTGTATAGAAGTTGTAATTCGTCTTGATGCTTTTTGTAGTACATGTAGACACGTATATGCATATGGGGTGAGGAATGAAAAAGAATGACTATTTTATTGAATAAAGGGCGTTTACAATTGCTGGTTGTAGTCGCTTTCAGCTGTAGTGTTATGCTATATAGTCTTTTACGGATGAAGAAAAAAGAGAATACAAGTACCTATTTTTATCAAGGGATTTTGCCGTCTTGAATTTACCATTGGTTGGTGTCAACAACATGAGCTCAAGGAAGGATACTAGTTGAAAATCGTTTAGAGGTCTAAAATAGCATGAAAAGTTGTTTAAAGTGCACCTGAAATTGAAAGAAGTGAGTCTTCTGACCATTTTGTACCCAATTTATGTTAGATCCCATTCAAAACATTTAGTACTTGACCGTCCTTTCCTTTAGATGACGATTAGGAAAGAGTAGCTGAACTTTCAAAAACAAAAATAAAATCAATTATACAGGCGTCAGTTAGAAAACTTGGGGCTTAAAGTAGACAATCATCGTAGCTCAATATAACTAAAAATATACAATATACTAACATG
The DNA here is from genome assembly GCA_964034955.1 of Orchesella flavescens. Taxonomy (NCBI): domain Eukaryota; kingdom Metazoa; phylum Arthropoda; class Collembola; order Entomobryomorpha; family Orchesellidae; genus Orchesella; species Orchesella flavescens. The sequence continues at coordinate 20,464,410 of OZ035957.1, read as the reverse complement.
ATATACATACTTTTGATAAATGTAACATAAAAAATTAACAGTAGTTCTAGTTAATACTTAATATTTCAACCAAGAGAAGGAAAACCTAAAAAGGTTATGCAATAAATTTATTTCAGTTTTTATCATATAAAATTGAGTTGTAGCAAAATTGACTACTAATTTACCGAGGTCTAGCAACTCGGAAACTTACCTGCATGAGCCATCCTTCTTCAGACCAATTACTTAAATGATATTACTTAACTAAATTAATTAGCATAGTACATTTCCTTGTTTTAAACTATTACGTTTACCTCACCTGACTTACAAATATCAATCGAGTTATTTACTAAATTAACATTGAGTAAGTTGTTAAAGCATTGACCATCTAAAGTTGGAATGTCAAAATTGTAATCGCAGAAAGTGTTTACAATCCAAGTTTGTCCAAACCACGACAGGTTATTACCCTGTCGCCGGTCTATTATTGTTTCTGTATGTCATGATATAAGGTCATTTGAATTGTCGGCCACGTATAAATATTTGATGATTTTCGTGAATCAGTAATAGAATTATTGGAAAGCTAGACAGTCAGTGAAAGTTGTAAATATACATTTTGTCAACTCGTCCAAATTTTATAGTTTGTAAACTCAACGGAATATCAATGTAAAGGTCTGGTGACTTCATTAATCTTTCATCGCAATAAGCAATAATTTGTGATGCAGCAAAAAGCAAAAAATAAATAATATGTAATGTTATATAACTGGACTGACCTCTGAAAGACTCGTCCGCAGGTACAAGCCAAATATTTGCCTAGAATGACTTTCATGAGGACGCACCCTTGTCACTTATTCCAACACTTAAAACACGTGGTTCCAAACGGGCACATTTGCTCCAAGTTGTCACGAAACTGACAATTTTTTTTTACTTTCTTACTAGCAAAGAATTCATAATCAATAATCACTTCATTCACTTTCAGCATGAAACAAACACTTTACTACACACCAACCGTGAAATGAAAACTCATTATTATTAAACAACCAAGCTTTCTTTCAAGTCTATGAAGTTTGGACTATTATTATAAAAAGTATTTCTGTTCTTAAAAAAATGCTAAAGTTATGCAAAGTGCTTTAGCATAACTTTTTTTTTAAAAACTTTCACCTACGTAAGACTAAAGTTAGACAATGCATGAATACAAAAGTTATAGGGATGAACAAAATCACCAAAATATCGGTCTCTCTGAAAAGAGAGTACAGAGTATAGTTGTTTTAACCACCGCTTTGTCTACCATCATCTAATGTACTATTCTTCTTCGCGTCCGGCTTATGTCTTAAGACTGAAAATCAGAGGGCCAGACAACGCGCAACGGGCGGAATCCACAAAAAATAGAAGGATTGTTGGCATTGGCACTATGTACAAGAAGAAATGGTCAAGTATCCCACACTTGTAATATACATACAATGCAGTCTGATCATGATGGTTATTCTACCGGATGGACGATGATGAGGTCCCTCAGCTGCAGCGGCATATACATAACCGCAAAACAAGAGGAATCTGGCGCTTTTATACATTCCAGTCGAGACTACCTATTTGTAGTAGCTGGAGAGAAAGATATGGTACATGGTAGTAAAAGAGCAAAGCTTTCATTTACAACTTAGGGAACAAAAAAACGCATGGAAAAGTAGAGAGCTAATGTTATGCTTTGCTAAGAAGGAAAGGGGTATATTATTAAGTGGTCCATATTATTTCTGTAATGTATATTACATACGTACTCGTATAGAAGAGATACATGTACACTTGCTGAACAAGGGAAGAGAATTTTTTTTGCAAGACAAACTGAATACTATATGCCGGGATTTTGTACCCGGCATTTCTAGACGCTAACTAAGGTCGTGGGATCAATCAATAAATGGAGAGTTTGTAGGGATTGTCGGGGAGTAGAGAATTTATATATAAGCTCTGTTATAAGAAATATATTTTCAGAATATGTTGCCTTCAATTAAAAAAAACATGGTGGTTTGTAAAATTACAAACGAAAAAGTCTATATTATGTATAAAGAGAGAGGAAATGATTCCGAGTTGTTGATAGATTGGGATCATGTTTGAAAATGAGCCCAAAAAACGAAATAGTAATAGGAATAAAATAACTTGAAACCCCTGCATGGGTGCTATACATGACTACAACTTTTCTAAAAAGTTCTACTTCCAATATCCACTGTTGATAATGCTAGGCTTCCTTAGATTAACCAGTGAGTTAATTAAAATAAAATAAAAATCCATTACTTAATAAAAAACTAAAATGTACAAACTTTTGAATAAAAATCATAATAAAAAACTACCTACAAATCCTCCAACTAAAATGATTGAATTGATACTTCACGATTTTCACTCTAACGAAACTAAAAAGTGTAATAATACCATGTCAATTTATCCAATGCCCCCAAATTAGAACATGAAACATGAGAAATACATAAGAGCAAAATTTGTTGAAGCTAAAATATATATATGCTTATTCAAAACCACGATACGATCAAACCGCTAACTTTTTTTTTGATGAAAAAGGAGTCAAAAGTTTATTATCGCAACTGATACAAAAATCAAGTCTACTAATAAACATTTATTGAGTTCTATTTACAAAATGTTCCTACTTTTATTTACACACCAAATTTTCACACACTTTGGAGCTGACAGTGGGAAGAAGGCCCATGTTCAATCCTAATTGCATAAAATGTCCCACACCTGCATTTCCATGCTTTTATTTGTAAAGGTGTTCCGGTAAACAGAAGAAGAAATTGGTATTACCGAGTTGATAAGTGAGCACACCTCATTTTATAACAAATGAACGATTCACAACCGTCACCACCTTAAATCGGTATATATCATACACTTTGTCTTAGTTCCGTTCCCTGTGGCTGACTGTAAACAAACCCTTCTTCCAGTCCAGACAAACATCATGATCGACGCACGTTTATGTGCACACGATATAAATGTGTATACAAGTGGAAAGCCAAAAAAAGTGTAAACTTTAATCGAACCCGGATCGCGTTCCCTTTTATGATATGTTTATAATGCAAAAGATATACAACAAGATTTTTTGAGCTCCAATTCTCCAATCCACTACTCCACCACATACACTCTACAAAACAACAGTGTCTCAGTAATGTGTCATGCTCTCAAATGTAACTCCAAAAAAGTTTGAGAGCCATGTCACACATTATAGCTCACCCTAATTATTTCTAGACAGAAAGGTCCGTGTTTTTCTGAGAATATGAGATTTATGGAAAATTGAATACATTTAGCATTTTAAATCACGAGAAAAAAGAACCACACAACTAACTGCTAGCTTGAGCTGTGTACTAATAAAGTAGAGTAGCAGTATGTTGGGTTGAAATTTTTTCATTTTTTCAAGTCTTCTCTCATCGTATATGCTTCTCTTCTGCTGCTGCTCCTGTTGGTTGGCTTGGCTGGTTGGTTGTTGGGTCTGCGATTTGGTACTATGCATTGTAGACTGGTGGTAGTCGTTTGGTAATAAGACATAGACTTTTATATTTTTTTAGTATATAAGATGCATTCATGTCCGCTCGTCTGTACATGTGATATATAGTGAGTAATAGGAAGGGAAAACCACCGTCAGTACTCTAGACACATTAAACAGACAGACATATACACACAAAAGACTAAGCAGCTTTAAGCAGACTAGTAGAGCATAGTGCATGAGAGAGCAACAGAACATAACACAAGAGACGAAAGAGTGAGGCAGTGAAGTAGGGTAAAGAGAAATATCAGTGGCATAGGCCCAGTCAGTGAAATAGAACAGGCCAGAGAACAACACACCACACACACACACACATACACCAGCACTATACTATAGTATCAACTATCAGAAGCGTCAGAGGCACCAGTTCAGTACTACTACAATTTCCCATTGCTATATCATAAGTACTATTTCTAGTAGTATGCATAATACTGCTAGACTATGCCTATAATAACAGCAGCAGAAAGCGAGAGAGAAGAAGAGAAGATACCGCATGGCAACAACTAGTAAGAAGGACATTCCACCCGATTCCGGTGTTCCAGCAACAGCAGCAGGAAAGCAGAAGCAGCAGTGTGTTAGTTTACAATAACTGAAGTTTTTTTATGTATATATACATATTCTCAAGTTTTTGAGCTCTGTAGTAGAAAGAACACCATCATCAGTCTCCCCCGTATGTACGTACACTTACACACACCGGTTTATAGAAATAACACTTACACATATGAGACAACCAGCAGAAGAAGACGAGGAAGGAGAGAGAAGCAGCAGCAGCAGCCAACAATTTTGCGGAGTTGGTCTCCTTTCCCATTACCTATCTGCCAGCAAGTGGAGTCTGGTCGCTGGTTTTCTCTCTGAATCTTACAAAAAAAAGCATATTTTTCGGATGTACCAAAGAAGAAAGAGAGAGAGAGAGAAGAAAAAAAGAAAGATAGGAGTAAAGTAGGAAAGCGTCAACATCCTTTTCGGCATCTATACCGGAGCGTAAAGAGAAGAGAAGGAAAGAAAGGCGAAAACTGAGAAGTTCCCGAGAACCCAGAAAAAGATAAAGAAAAGTGGAGCAAGACGGCGAGGATAAGTAAGGGAAAGCTTTAGCAAGTCTCATCTGGGCTAAAACGCACTACAGACTTGACTTGCATGTGTACAGATTTGTGGGGAGGCTTTACCCAACAAAAAAAGCATAATAATTGTATGAAGTTTCTACCAAAGATCATGCATTCTCTCCGGGTTTATTCAAACGAATTCATCAGAGATTCAGTAGAAAACAACGTTTTGGGTAGGAGGAAGAAGCTGGAAGAAAGGGAATAGAAAAAAACATTTCACAACCGGGGAATCAAGGGAATGGAACATGACTGGAGAAAGGGAACAGGATAATTTTTTCCCCATTTGAAGTTTGTCCAGCATAGAAACACACTACTTGAAGTGCTGAGCTGAATGGAATTAAGAATGAAGGAGAAAAAAAACTTTAGTAACATCTTCTTCCCGATGATGATGCTGGAGAGTTGAGAGTAAAGTAAAATCAGTGTGTAGTAGGGACATCACATTTGTGTGAGTAAAGCCACAGTATAGTATACATATACGGTTTACATGTGCCGGTAGAATAGGTGTATTTCCACATTCACATATAGTGGTTTGGTTTACGTTTCCTATAAAGTTTTCTCCTGTGAATCAAAAATTGTCTGTAAAAATAGAAAAGAACAACATAAATCCGGAGCCAAGCATAAAAAATGATAGAGCTGAACAAATTGTTTGACACAACTCACCAAAAGCACACACAGCAGGTATTTTATTTTAAGGAAAAGAATCCAATTAAATCATCTCAAATGAGTGGCTGGACTATTTTCTACAAAAAAAGGAAAAAAGAAGAATAACAATTTACTCTGTTTATGTTAGTTTATTGTTACGTTAGAAAGTTGTAGAAACAAAAGGGAGTAGTAGTAGTAGCTTCACTATCAAAATCACAATCATAGACAACCCTAAACCAAATATACACAATTTCACAGACGGGTGATCTCTCCATCTCTCATACATACATACATATATGTATAGTAACCTAATAGTATGCGTATATAGATAGAAGACGTAAGTACTTATACGGAGGATTGACGGGAAGCTAAACTATATTGAAGTTTGCATGCATGCATACTTACAAACACATATCAATATGAGCACAAGATCAAGATTGAATGTAGGCAGATTGAACACAGCTATAATAATCTTATAACCACTTTTTCATTTTGACAGTTTTGTTCTCACGGTTCATGGATCACACGGATCAAAGTCAGAACTTAATTCGGTACTAAAACAATCCTGTGTGGCATGAATTTTCACAGAAAAACCTGATTTTCATCATTTCTGCTCTCATTTCTACAGAAAACGATATAATTATTTCGTCTTTGCCAAAAGTGTAAGAGGCACAACTCATCTCATCTTCTCCTTCTTCAGTATATGTAGAAATTTCAATAAGATAATATCAATGGAAAGGTAGTCACTTGTAATTTTGTAGCATTACGAAAAAATAATTATTGTAATATTGCGACAGCTCCAAAGAGTAAAGCCTATCCTAATCCCCAGAACCAGTTAGTATTAGGGGGAGAGCGCAGCGCAACAATCATACATCTGATTATTCACTATACTCTGGCGTGCATATCAATGTGAATTTCATGTTGTGATTACCAGAAATACGGCCTGTAGGGAAGAAACTACTGCATGCATATAACGGCATAAAGCCATAAGACATAGACAGCGCACCGTACTATTCACTCAACTCTGTCTAGACATCATCAAAGCGTAGTAGTAGTAGTAGTAAGAAAGAAGGAGATAGTAGATACTGCACCGCACCACTCTCAAGTTAGGTCGGGTCGGACACAAACACAGCCTTCAATCTGGCAGCGTTGCCTATAGTTGTAACTTTTGTTGAGGTAGTCCTTTGTTTTGGATTCCCAAGCCTTAGAGCATACATATAGCAGGAGTAACCATAATACATGGTTTGTGATGGTAATATGATGCTGACGACGACGACGACTGGAAATGTCTTTGTAGCCACCTTCATAAATGCTTTGACTTTGTGATGTATGATATGAGTAGAACTGGATTCATCAAAAAATTCGTAGAAACTCCATTTTGCTGCTTGAGCTTGCTTGTCTGTAAAAAAAGAAGTCGCTGATAACATAACACTACACAACCATAACATTTGGTTACGTGATTGTGTAATGTACGTATTTCTCTTCTTGCATAAAATGCTCAATTTACGATGATGATACATGATGACTTTGTTTAGACAGCTCAACACTTTTATTTAGTACATTTGCACTTTGCACACTTGAATAAACGTACAGACAAGGAGAAAGCCATAATAATATTACCATCATCATCATCAAAACCAAAACCACCCTCGTCTCAAATTACCATGTTTTCCTAAATGAATCAGGAGCAGTAGGTATTACATAAAGATCAACAGCCGAACGACATCAGAAGGACATTCATGCTTATGCACAAAGTACATAGTGGATGCGATGACAGGCGATAGAGCATGAATACGACAGCATAAAAATATCTGCTTTGCTTGGCTTTGGGTTCGCATCGTATGATGTTGATGATGTTGCTGTTGATATCAGTATTGAGTGTAACATAGTATATATACATACATAATAGATAAAAGTAGTATTTAATGAAACAGAGTCATTGCAAATGCAATGACACACAAACATTTAATTTGTACCTTTTAATATTGAAGAAATGAAGCGGATACTGATGATGACGATATTTTTTGTTGATGTGAGCAGTCTGTCTAGTCTACCTTTGCTTTGGTCGGTGGTCAAAGAGACGTGTACCAGACGGGGCGAAAGATGGATGGACAGTGATGCATGATGCGACGGCAATTTTTTTTATGATCAAGTCGTGCATTCACACGAAATATACCAAAAATTAGCATCATCCACATTCAATAGCAGTAGCACACCAACAACTCCAACCATCAAGCTGAAAAATTGCAATGATTTCAGAATGATCAACATATATAGCACTTCACATACAAAAACATTTTATGCTCCAAAATAATATATCCCCTCTTGTCATAATATGTCTGCTTGTCCTGGACTCTTGCCTGAATCCATCTATCCATACCCGTGTTATCTTCTCTGCTACACCGCTTTTACTCTTTCCTTTTTGCAGAGCAAATGTTACAAATATGCTAGGTTGATTTGGTTCCAGCTCATATCAGTCATCAGTAGTACGACATGCCATACTTTCAGGAAAATCAACCTTTGCTATATGCTCAAAGAAAAAATACTATTCAATTACGAAATGCTAACATGTTGATAATGATCGTATAGACAATTCCCACTTAAAATTGTTGGATTAGACGATGATGATGACGGACTTCGTAATGATGATGATATGATGAGGATGAGCTGAAACTATATGAACAATTCAGGAAGGAATTTCATTTGATTTTGTTTTGGTAATTTTACGAAACAACTAAATTCTAGGTCTATTTGAGTGTATATATATGATGGGATGATGCACATTTTTATCACTGAAGCTTCATCAGCTAAAATACTTTTTTAGCATCCTTTTTTTTTTTATAAAATCCATTGAAAGATGCCTTCAACACCATAGTAAATACCCTATATGTAGCTAGCTTACATAACACATTGAATTACCAAAAAATGAAAGTATGTATCCATACACTCCATATTCCGGACCTTTTATGCCTACAGGAAACGGCCTGAGCTAAACAAGTAGACGGGGAAGGCACACAAAACTCCACATTTTCATGCATTTACACATTTAATTACCTACCATTTTATCAACAAAAAAACTATACTCCAGCATGCAAGTGAGTCTCCTGTGTACAAGAAGAGCGTTGCAATGACAGACAGGGACTAACTTCTGGATGGCTGAGTGTCTGTTAAAAATGTTATGAATACATTGCTTGCATGCATGTTAAACTGGAGTGGATACTTCTGCAGTGATGTGATGTGATGACGATGAGTGGATGGATGTTTCTCTCTCAGGATCTAGACAGCATATTACATGCCTAGTTTGCAATACTTAGCAGAGAATAAAAAGTGGCTCATAATGTAAAAAAAAGAGCATTCGAAAAAGATTATAAGCGTTGAGTAGAGGTTGAGAGCAACAACAAAAGCGGTATTCAAGTCTGAAGTGAGGGCGACGAGATGAAGATGAAGGCGATACGCACTACGACTCCCCACTCAACTTGATTCCAAATTCAGATGAGTTGCATAGACGCTCATAGAGATGCATTGTATACTGATTTGCAAAACCTTTTTTCCATTCCTCGTGTAACATTGAATATCATCCATTGTTATTATGTGTTATATAACAAAATGAGTTGAAGTAAGGTCATTACTAAGCACTATTGCAAAACTATCCCCAGTAATCCCACAAAGTATACACCTTATATCTATCTCTACCTCCAAACAAGATGCAATGCAAAACACTGTATAGTACATATCACATGCGATACATCGTTATTAACATAAAATCTGTAGAGGAAGATCAGGTCAGGACAGTTGCAGTTTTCAATGCTATAAAATGTTTTTCCTCTGTACAACATTATTTTCTAAATTGGTTGTAGTTTGTACATTTACTTACCACATAATTTGGATGATGAGAAATCGATTGCTTATAATCTAATTTTTTTACAAAACCTACTCAAAGAGAGATGGGATCCTTTGATATGATAACCTACCTTGAAAATTATTTTTGACCAGTTATTTGTTTATTATGAAAGGATATTGTTGGGTATTAGATAAAATACAAGCAGAAACTCAGAGGTAGAGTAAAAGAGTTGGAAGGTTTGCTCAAAAATAAATTTCGCTGTTCAGTGCTCATCTCATCAAAATAGGCAAAGGCACATAATTTCAATCTGCATGCGACGACGTGACCTAATATCAACAACAACTTCAACCTCGTGAATAACATGAACAATTTACCAAAACAAAGTAGAAGCCACATTTTAGGTTTGCTACGCTACATTCATTTTACATATATACATGCATATCGAACGCGAGACGACACACGAACCCTATTTGTTTAAATTGTTGCAATATTTATTCAGCTGTAGGCTAAATTTGTGTTCAAATCAAACAATACGTCTTGGGAATAGCATTCCCAGGTGTGTGCTTTTGCCGATTGCATCATCATAATATCATGGAGTTGAAGAAAAATTGTTGAATTTACAAATACCTAGCATGCAATGAAGGAATTGCTTACAAAACGAACGCTATATACAAAATTTGCAACATGCAAAACATTATTGTGTTATGCAGCATAGGTGTGTTGTTGGTGCAGCAAACGACCACAACCGCAGTCAACAATAGGGTCAGGGACGGATTTTTACATTGGTTTCAAACGTATGGTCACCTCACCGACGTTTCCATTACGAAGAAGCCTACCGTGTATGAGATTTGGGATTGAGACTTCATGAAAAAAAAGTGGAGGAAGAAGGGTGAGGTACAACGATGATGATTGTATACATACAGACGATTAAACGTGATTTTTGTCTTCGACATGAAAAAATCTTTACTCCAATGTAGTATACGAGAGTTGTTGGCGTCTGCAATCCTCTTTCATATTATTCATAATGTATGCATTATGCTCAAACTTTTTGATCATCAGTATTTTATAAAGGAAGCGAAAAGGAGAAGACAGAAGACAACAACCTTTCAGTTGCCTGTGAGAGTAGGTATTATTGTTGCAGGCTTGAACTCAAACTCTCAAGTCGTCTCAGCCTGCAGATTTTTGTGTGCAAAAAGAACATTGTATGAATTACAACATGCAGAAAATTTTACGTGTAGAAAATGGCATGGTTAAAAAGCAAATACATGAGAATACAACACTCACTCACTTGGTGTGAGTGTATTGACTGCGTTTTTGGTTCATGTTGATGTTTAGGTTCCACCATGCATGCTAAAAAAACCCTCTCGTTGTTTTCCAACTTTTTATGTACTTCTTGTATATTATGTTATTTAGATATGCTATATATTATGAATGTATCATGCATCAGCCCTGTCTGGATTTGTTTGGGCTAGCTTTCATTTATAGTAGATGCAATCATCAACAAAAACATCAAAAATTCTTGCATTAAAGTGAGTAAGACAGTGTAATACTCTTAAACTATATCTACACTTACACAAGCCTTGACTCGCGCTTTGATTCGGAAGAAAACCAAACACATAAAAATTACATGGTAGAAACAATGTGCTCTATCCTTATCTGACTTTGGCTGGCTGCGGGTACGGACGACTACGGATATATGTATGTAATGTACGTATATTACACAACGTTAACCTAGGCTAACTATAATCTTGCCTCGAGTAGTAGTAGTGTTGCACTCGACTTCTCCTCTTGTGTCTTGGCAAGTGAGAATAAGACGGAAGACTTGCCTACTGTTTTACTAGTTGAGTTGAGTTGAGTCATAAACGCCTACTTATCGCTAGTAAATCAGCTCATGCCGTTCGTTTCGTCAGATAACTTTGTGTATTGGGCGGTTTAGTGTTTATGTATCATACACAAGTATCCAACAAACCTCCGGAGAGGAAGAAGTTAAAAAATACTTCTTTTCACTCTCATCTAACGATAAGTTCATGTAGTATACCATTTAATCTATGAACACAATGTCGGATTTATCTTTTTTTCCATGTAGAATAGAATTTCATGGTGAAACTGAAATGTAGACAAATAGCTCTTGGTAAAGAATGTTCGATGACTTTGTGAATTTGTAGTCATTTCGTTATAAATCATGCCATTAATGTGTAAAATGACAACTTGCAACTTTGCAAGATGCAATCTGTGTGTATGCAATCATCAGCTCTGAAATGAAACAATGGAAAGAAAGATGCAATGAGTAAATGCCTTAACATATTGAACATAGCATGGGAAATATGGGAATTGACATGTCTATCTGTATCTGTATGTGTTTTTTAAGCGTCTGGTAGTACTGGCTGGTGAGTTTCAATCTTATCAGCTAGCAGCTCAGCTCAGCTCTTCCAAGCATTAAAAACGAAAAAGGCTTAGGGAAAAGTTGAATGTTATATGTAGCGTAGGTGGTTCTTATATACAAAAAGTCAGTTGACACAATGAATGAGGGTCGTTGCAACAGCAACTGTTCAATATGGGTTGTCTTCGTGTCAAAAATTTCTGCTTAAAGGTTGGAGTTGGACAATAAGATTTTCATAGGTAACTGACTCTTCTGCAATTTTTCATTGCTTGCAATATGATAGTAGTCAAGTAAAACCTCAAAATTTAAAGTATTCCCCTGGCCCTCCTCAATATGGCTCTATAGACGACATAACTTTAATTGTAGGCTGGGAACCCAATGTTGAACAATGCAGAATACATATGCACGCAGTATAAGATTCTTGGACAATGTCAGTTTGCGAGCAATTACATGAATTCTCTAGAAATTTCGCAGAACAAAACAGTTTTCAGTGAATATGTAAAAAAACTGAAGCACATAATTTGAATTGAACCTTCATTTGAGAAGGGAAATATTTGCAGCTTTGCTAACAAATAAAACAACTCATCATAATTTGAATGATCATATGCGAATATATTGAATCGAAGTATATATGTAATACGTATATATAATCCAAATTCAATAAAATCTTGTCGTTTCCGTTCCTTCCTGCTCTGGATACCTTATACATTACTTAAGATGAACCTTATACGTTGGTAACATGAGCCATGAGCCTCCAGCGATTGGACCTGAACTGGTCATTTGTCACACCCGAGCAGCAATGAGATCTCTATCGAATCGATGCACATACTACGACGATGACGCTTTGTAAATAGAAGATTTTGATTTAACGTAAAGCATACTTCAGGCTTGATCATATTCAAGTGCGCACTCATATTTCTGAATGAAAGTAAGTAGTAAAAGATTAGATGGAAATAAATTGTAAGAACCGTTTTCAACATTGCTATGATAATGATCATATCCAGAGAAAGTTCTCATGTAAACGAGTATGTAAATTCAGTTTGGACATCAATCTTTGATATTTTATTTGCTCATTCGAAAATATAACACAAACATTCAACCATAGTGCATATAATACGCATTTGATTACATTAACTTTTTCTATGTCTATAAGTATTAAACACAAAATAAAATATATATTGGAATTGGCGAAATTGATTTATGTTTCGCATTAAAATGATTTCGAGGAGTAACACCCTCTTATAAGAAGGAATATACCGATGCTGCTCGAATGAAATATAACTGCTTCGGACTTTGAAAAAGATCATGCATATATAACTGTCCCAAATAACTCACAAATGGCGTATGTAAAGTAAGTCATAATAATAAGTTTATTACTACATGCTACATCTTACTAAAAACGACAATATCAATGTTTTCGAGGCACATGACGGTACATGTGAAATAGGGTTTTAATAGTCTCCAGTGTGTGGCGGAAATATACACATTCATAATATAGTCGTTGCAATCACATTCAGTCTATAAAATTCGCGTTTGTCACCTGGAATGTGTTAGATACATAGGATATATTTCGTCAGTTTTTTTTAAACTAAACCTTTCAAAGCATTTTAAATTCTTAATAATATATTTGCTGTTTGTACAACATGCTCATCACCATTCTCTCCGAACTGATGTAAACTTTCACTCACAATATCAAACAGCATTCAAGTTTTTATGTTGTTACTACTACATCATCTGAAATTATATATATGTAATGTAACAATATAGCCTTATCTCATATACATAATATACGATGCAATAGGGGGAAAATTAAGTTACTAAAGTGGCTGAGAGCGGATATAATCTGAAACAGCACTTTTGAAATCATTAAATATTGCATTGCTTTTTCTACCAAAAAAAATTAACGTTTCAACATTTATATACACAAACAAACAAACAATCTACTTTCTTCACCTTTTCTACACTTCAACAAAATATATCACATTTCATACAAATCGTACTCTCAAGTCAAGTTCAAGCAGATACCGTAATCGTAATCATATCATAATGAACCTCGTCAAATATGAAGAAAGAATATATATGTATCTATCAAATATTTTCTATAAAATAAAGAAGCATAAGAAAGCTGAATCTGTAGTTTAAATAGCTGCATATCTGCATTGAGAATGTGAATTAAAGTGCTCTGAAATTCAGATTCGGAATTACTGCATTTTTTCTAAAAAAATGGGCAAAATCAGCCACGACCGGGTTTCTTAAGATCCAACTTTAGTAAATCGTAACAAGGCACATTTGACTGCAGGAATAGGCAATGCCAAAATTGGAAAATTCTCCAATGTCTCACTCATAGGTTACAGAAATCGCAATTTTTTTGCAGCTGTGGTCAGTAATATAGCTACTCTGTTATAAAGAATATTACAGAATCTTTCGTTTTCGTTGTCATTTTCAATGAGCATCAATAAAAATAGAATGTATCTATTTGGAAAGTTAATTAATTATTAGTTTTCTTTTTGTACAGGTAAATAGTATATATTTCGATTACTACGTCTAAAAATTATGATGGCCCCCTTTGCTATATTCTTTGTATTTTCTGTGTCTATAACATACATTACGAAAATAACAAACTTTTTAGTAGTTGGGATTCGTAATTCTTGCTTCGTTGCGCTTATGTGATCAGATAATAAGGACATCTGTAGTCACAATTATTATATTATGAGCTTTCACACCTCACGAACTTATAAATCGAGTATTGCTTTAAAAATATTCTGAGGGTCGAAGATGAATGAATATTTTCTTGATTATATGGCACATCCGTCGATCGGTGACCAGAAAAACGATAGTTCTTTGTTACCAGTAAAATATCTAGATAATATTTGGATTAAAATAGTTGCCTACTCAAGTATAACTAAACTAAGGGAATGTGACATTACTACATTCATGTTTTCAATACAATTATTATTAGATACGTTATATATATAGGTACATCTATTAAAACCTCATTTGGACTAATATATACATCACTGTTTTACGACACATTATTCTCTATAGTGTCTGCCGTTAGACACTTGTTAAAACATGCACATGAATTACAATTCCTTAATAATAAACCTATTTCTAACATAAACTACGATTAATTTGTTAAATAATTATTTTAATTAACGCTTACAAAATTATGTAATTAAATTACCCCTGCTTTTATTGAAAATGATTTTTAGCATCCATAAAGCTACTAAAGTTCAGTTTAGTCCTCCTTCACATCATTTTCAGACATTGCAACTAGCTCTTCGGTTGAATATCCTATGAGGTCTTTGAGTTTGCATTCAAACTTGTATACAAAACGGCGTCCGTGTACCTTTAAAAAGTAAGTTGTTAACATTTAAAATTACGTACTTTGAAAACAAAAACTATTTGTGCCAGGTATAGTAGTAGTACACAAGTTAAATTATTTATCCTTCCTTACCTTTGCAATCATTCCATCATGATAATAGTACCGAAGTGCTCTACTCAACTTTTCGTAATTCATTTTTGGTTTATTTTTTCGTTCGCCCCACATTTGAGCAACTAACTCTGGATCGATAAGCTTAAATTCTCCCTCAGTTCCAACCCATTGAATAACATTTCTTCTTGCTTTATCTCCTAGCAGTTCCAGCAAAAACTGCCACAACTGAATTTGCCCATTGTGTCCCGTCATTGCTGGCCTTCGTGGAATGTTAGCTGATCCATCTGAAAGAACAAACTCTATTTCTTCAATTTCGAATATATCTTAAATTGCTATTTCCACCAATGATTCAAACACTCACTTGAGCTAGATGAAGATGATGATGGTGTTCGAGGTTTCCGAACTGGCACTTTGGGTGTCTTAACTTGCGTTACTGGCGTTGGTGATTCCGATTGTTGATTATTTTTATCAACAACAGCTATAAAATATTACACAAGGGATTCGAATACATTAATAATACATAATAGGTTTGCGTTTTATTATTTTGTATGAAAAAGTTTCTTACCAAAGATATGGCATTTCCTGAGCAATTCTATGTGTGTCCAAAACATATTGTATGGATCATCAGGCACTAGTGATCTATATTCCTCAGGAGTCATTTGGCACAACTGTCTTCCTGTAAGTTTCCAAAATGGATCGGCTACTCGATCTATTTTAAATTCTTTAGTAGCCCAACGAAGCCATTGATGAACGTGAACATCGGTCCACTCTGCTAAATCTGAATTTTTAGGAGAAAACTTTGATTTAACATTCAATTTCTTATTTATTATATTGTGATTCATTAATAATGTTGAGGTAGCGTACTGGAAGGCATCTGAATTGGAAACAAAGAATTTATATCTTCATATATAGACCACTTCGTATGGCCATTATCCAAAGTTGTCCCATTTTGGCTTTCTGTACTGCTGCTAACAGAAAGGTCTTCAACAGAACCTTCCCCATCTTCATCTTTAAAGAAACATTGAAACAAAGCTCATTAGAATCTGCTACATTTTAAAAACACCATTGGCTGTTGTGATCAAACTCATAAAGCATAAAATGTCAGCGTATTTAATCTACCATCTTCGACGGATTCTTCGGGATGACGTAATACATCAATGATGTTGATTCGATTGTAACCAGCTACTTGTTTTAGTTCTACTTTAACTTGTGCAAGTCCTTCACTTTGGATACACTGGTCTCCGAGAGAACTTTGTGTCTGCATCTGCACAAAAAAACATGGAAATGAAAGTTAGCTTAGAACCAACCAAAGCGATTGTTTGTTGCTAAAAGCTGTACAATGTACATGCAAGCTTTTAGCAAATCAAAAATTTATTATCCTTCATTGAAATACAAACTCTGCATTCAATTCAGTTATGATAATGCATATCCTTAAACAAAAAAAGATACAACTCATATAAATTTTGTGTACAAGCAAAAACAACAATTCATTGGATCAGGATCGCAAAAACAAATTTCATTCTCAATCTTCTTGCAGAAAAAAGAGTCGTGATAAAGATTCAAGATTGCCTGAAGCATTTCTTCGAAATCCAAACGAGGAAAGCAAAGTCACAAAATATACGCAGTTGTGCTCTCCAGCTACCTATCATATCAACTTAAACTACAGCCACAATGTTGTCTCAGTCAGTTGGCAAAAATTATTACACTTTTTTTTTGCCATTAGCATACATATTCAAGATTACCTTGAATTTATCCTGTAGCCATATCTGGTAGGACAGCAGATCCACTCCCAGTTTTTTCTCCAGAAGATCACGTAATGTAGATAATGGTTCTTGAATATCCATGACTTGTGTTAATACACCAGTCTTGAGCAACGTTCCTTCGGGAAGACGCGAATTTTTTGTCTTCTCTTCTGCAGCTATAATTCCAATACAAAAACATACAAACGTGTATTAAATAACTTTGCATTTATACTGCCCCATGTCATGTCCTCCATACACATTTTGTAAAGAAACGCAAAGTCATGTCATCATGATGATGATCGTCATGATGTTGATAAGTCTTAGCTATAGCTAAGAAATACAATATCTATTATAATGCTACATGTTATGCAGATACATAACATAAACTACAAACTCATGCATAATGTATGTATAGATATATCAACTGTTGATTACAATAATATTAGATAGTTAACAATGGCAATGGCTCACCATGATGTGGACTATTTGCAGCAATCACTTTTCTGGCTTTCTTTTTCGAAGGTAACGTTAAATCTTCTGCGGTACACTCCATGTCTCGCTCCATTTCCAACTCTCGTTTAATTGGGAATAACCCTGGAGCTCTGTAGGTCCCGTATCGCTGTAAATGCAAAAACATTTTTGATTGTTAGAATCCAAAAGCATATCAGAAAAATGCATAATATTATGCAACATACAAACCAGCACATAATTTGTCCACGAATGTGAAAGTCTTACAGCACAAACCAATGAAGCAATTTCCGTATGAAGAATTTTTTAAGCCAAGCTGATAAATACCAAAAATGAAAGGCCCTCATAAAACTAACGACCAGGTTGACCGAATAACCATGGCCTATTCTTACTTTAAAGCTTTCAAATACATTCATACACACAACAGTGACAATTAGCATGATTATTACATGGCCTAAAATGATCAGCATAAATAGACAAAAAAAGCGGAAATTAGTCATAAAAAAAGGACGTTGTATGCATATAAACAACTGAACTTAACAATGCAATGTACAATGGGGAAAACGTCCTGTTGTCTCATATATGCATGAAGTGAAAAAATTCGTTACATCATTTGAGTGTTATCAATGCATTTGCAATAATAAAAATGAGTATAAAAGTCTGACATCCGAGACTGATATTGGAAATCATTGAATTTATTAATATCACTTCCTCTTTTGCTCTCGCATCGCGCACCCCAATCGTCCTACACAAGTAATGGGGACACCAAACATTACACAACACATTTGAAGCGTATATTTGGCATGTGAGTGGGGGGCTACTACTACGCTACAAATACATGAGTTCGAAGAACAGAGTTTTGCATCATTGCATTGGAAGATAGAGACGAGTGATAGAATTTTTCATGCAGAGAAGTACAAAAGCCATACCAACTCACGTCAATCATTTTTCCTCTCACATTTTCTAACTATGATGCAGATGCAGACAGAGAAGAGAGCGTTTTTGACGCGGCATTTATTTGTGAGACAAAAATCTGCAAAAGCAGAACAGAGTGAACAGACAGAAGTGAAGTTGATATAATGCGTATATACATTTGTAGGTTATATGACAAGATAATAGTGTTATAAGTCTATCAAATGCGAATTACTTTCTTCTGTTACTCAATTTGTAATACTGTATTTAATACTTCCTGTAATGAAACTCTTTATGATTGAAACGTAAAAGAAGCGCGTTCATAAATCGCATGGAAAAGAGCACACCACCAACTACTACTAGCAGCAGCGTAATCAACATTTATCAAAAAACATTATGGAGAAGCCTGCTTATGTATCTATATGCAAGTATGCATAAAGCGGAAACGTGAGACTATATTTAAAGTAAAGACGGAAGTCTAGGCAGGGATAGGAGGCATTAGTATTAATGAATAGATGAAACAGCCCTTCATTGTTCACAACTACAAACCACCTTCGCATTCAATTCCACAATTAGAGTAGGATATCAATATAAGACGGAAGAAAGGAGTGCATCATGGTTACACGGAAGAGAAGTTATAATTCTTTCACTCAAATGAATTCTCAAGGAAAGTGAGTAGTTCTGACTCTGGCTGGCTATACTTTTTACACTTTAGTGTAAGGAAACGCCTTAGAGAACCGATGCACTTGAGTAGTTTTTGATTAAAAAGGAGGAAAATGTAACTCATCATCATATGACTAAGCGTCAAAAGCGAAAAAAAGGCTCTTAAAAATAAGGATACAAGAAAAGTACCACACTACTCCACACAAACTCATCAATCTCTATGATTTCTGTTGGTTACATTTCAGAAATGCAAAGTTAAAAGAAAAGTATTCTATTTTACTCTTAACTCTACCAAAAATTAGCGTGCTATTAACAGTGTCGACAGTACAAATTCGTGCACATAACTTTCTTGCTTAATTTATAGGGTTGAGTTGGTGGTTGGTAAGCTGTTATTAGCTTTATAACAAGTTACTACAATACATATGTAACATACAGACCCTGAGACGTCTGTCTAAAGCCGTCCATTCCATCCTGGTGATCAGTTCCTGTTTGGACTTGCCAGTGAGCAAGCTCAAAAGACTCTATTCACCAAAAAAGATGACATTGCGTTGAAGGAAGTGATCTCCCATGCAATCGCACAGGAAACTGCTGAAGCCAGTACATCACTCATCCGTCGCCCCGAGAGCAATCAACATCACGATGCGTCATCAGTTAACAAAGCGTCTCGCAACTTTCAGAAAAAAGGGAAAAGCCAACAGCAACAGCATGAGAAAGGAGGAGGAAGCAAATCGAATTGCTGTCCTAACTGTGGGTCAAAGAAGCACCTCACAGCAAAAGACTGTCCGCACAAAGAGGCAGAGTGCCACAATTGTGGGAAGAAGGGTCACTTCGCACGTATGTGTCGCAAGGCAAAGAAAAACGCCGACACTAAAGCAGTGGACCTCAACAATGTCATTCGAGACATTAGAAATGTGGATTCAGATATTCACCAGACAAAAAAGATTATCAAGATCAACGTCACTGTCGGCAACAAGTCACATGAAATGGAACTTGATACCGGGTGTGAAACCAGCATCTTATCAGAAGATTTCTGGAAACAACTGGGCTCTCCAAAACTGAAGAAATCGTCATTTGTCTTCAGAACTTACACTAAAGCCGTGTTTAAGCCACTGGGGGAGTTTGAGACAACTCTTGCTTATAATGGACAACGTCTTGACCATTCAATTCCAGTGTATAAAGGTACGTCCCTTTTCGGCAGAGATCTGCTAAAACATTTTAAAATTGATTGGTCTGATGTCCAACGGCAGTGTAACAGCGTTAGTGCTCCAGTTAATACAACTTGTGAATCACTCATCAGTGAGTTCAAAGATGTTTTCACCACCCCCACCAGTGCTGATAAAATCAAGAACTTTAAAGCACGCATTACTCTCAAAGATGATGCTCAACCCAAGTTCCTGAAGGCACGCTCCTTGCCATACGCTATCCGTGAGAAGGTAGATAAGGAACTACAAGCTATGGAAGACGCCGGAGTTATTGAGAAGATTGACCACTCAGAATGGGCATCACCCCTTGTCGTTGTGTCAAAGCCGAATGGGAAGGTCAGAATCACGGGGGATTTTAAGAATACCGTGAATAACCAGCTCTGTATCACACAGTATCCCATTGCAGTCCCAGACGACCTGTTCAACACAGTGAGTGGTGGCGACAAATTCTCAAAACTTGATGGGTCTAATGCATATCACCAGATTGAGCTGGAAGAAACTTGCAAGAAATTTTTAGTCATTAACACTCATCGTGGACTATACAGATACAACGTACTGCCACAAGGCATAGCGTCATCGCCTGCCATATTCCAAGAATTCATGGACAGGATGCTACATGGAATTCCACAGACGGGTCCATACATGGATGACGTAGTATCTACAGCAAAAGATGACCCTGGGCATCTCCAAACCTTAAGAAAAATTTTCAAAAGAATGCGGGAGTACAATTTTAAACTCAGCATTGAAAAGTGTGAGTTCATGAAGCCCAGCATTGAGTTCCTAGGACACCGTCTTTCCAACAATGGAATTCAAACCACCAATACTAAAGTGCAAAGTATTGTGAACATGAAAGCTCCATACGATGTAACATCAGTTAAATCATTCCTTGGTTTAGTTACATTTTACGGCAAGTTTGTGCGTAATTTATCTGATGTTTGTGAGCCGCTATACAAGCTAACAAGACAGGATGAGGAGTTCAAGTGGACGAAGAAGTGCCAAGCAGCTTTTGAAGAGGTCAAGAAAAAGTTGTCAACTAGTCCTGTGCTCGCTCATTTCAACCCAAGCATCCCAATAGGAATCGCCTGTGATGCCTCTTCCAAGGGTGTTGGTGTCGTTCTTTATCATAAATATGACGATGGTACTGAAAGACCCATCGCATATGCATCTAAACTCCTGTCAGCAACAGAGCAACGGTGGAGCCAGATAGAAAAAGAGGGTTTTTCTATCATTTATGGGATCAAGAAATTTTACAAATTCTTGTGTGGCCGTCATTTCATCTTAATAACTGACCACAAGCCATTATTGAAGATATTTGGACCAAAGTCACAATTGCCAACTTATGTTGCTACCCGTCTTCACCATTGGAGCCTCTTCTTGAGTGAGTTCCAGTACACGGTTGAATACCGTCAATCTCAACAGCATGGAAATGCAGATGCTCTCAGCCGACTTCCACTTGAAAATTGCTCAGATGACACAGTTGACATTGAAAATGCAGTGAATCAAATTGTAGCTGACAATTTGGAAGCCCTACCCGTTACTGCGAGTGCTATTAAGAAGGCTTCAGCGAAAGACAAAGTGTTGTCAAGAGTGCTTCACTTTACTAAATCTGGATGGCCTTTGCACTTGACAGATGATGACAAGCATCTCCAGCAATACCACAGCAGACGTGAGGAACTGACCTTTGTCCATGACATCCTGATGTGGGGTATTCGTGTCATAATCCCTGCAGGATTACGCAAGCAGTTCTTAGCACAGCTTCATGAAAGCCATATTGGCATTGTGCGAATGAAGAGCCTGGCTCGACAACACGTTTGGTGGCCTGGAATTGATGCAGATATAGAAGATATGTGCAAATCTTGTTTGCATTGCCAACACAACAGCCCAAATCCAAGAAGTGCTCCACTTCACCCCTGGCAATTTCCAGAACGAGCATGGCAGCGTATTCACATGGATTTGGCTGGCCCGTTTCATAATAAAATGTGGCTCATTATCATGGATGCTCACTCCAAATGGCCAGAAGTCTTCAACATGCAGTCTAATACCACAACAGCAAATGTTCTATCCAAATTGAGGGAAGTCATTTCACGTTTTGGACTGCCCGAGCAAATCGTTACGGATAATGGACGGCAGTTTGTGTCTGAAGATTTCATAAAATTTTGCAAAGTCAATGGCATTACACACTCTCGCTCATCCGTTTATCATCCGAGATCTAATGGGGAGGCTGAGAGGTTCGTCCAAACTTTTAAAAGGGGGATGAAAGCAGCAGATCATGATGTGGATCAGTGCCTCATGCGGTTCCTGCTCACTTATCGTATCACCCCACATAGTACAACTGGTTCCAGCCCAGCTGAACTACTACAAGGAAGGAAGCTGAGAACAGCCCTGGATCTTGTTAGACCAGACCCAAAGGAAAAGGTTGGTCAAGCCCAAGCACGACAGGAAAAATCATATAATCATGGTGTGAAGTTACGTCAACTGCAGCCACAACAACCTGTCTGGGTAAAAACATACTCTAAAAATGAAGAGAAATGGTCCCACGGAACAATTATCAAAGCTCTTGGTCCAGTCACATATTTGGTGAGGGTTGGAAAAGCAGAAATGAAGCGTCACATTGATCAAATAAGAGAGTTTCATGTCACCCCAACCATGCCTGTTCCTGTGGATTTGGATGATCCAGTCCCTATCATATCTACACCTCCTAGCAGTAGTGGTAACACGCCACGAGGATCATCAACCATGCCTTCTCCAGCAGCAAGCGCAGCAGTTGTGGATCCCCCGCCTGGTTCTCCACCGCAGCAGGCAGTTAGCCCGCCACGACCACCTCCTGTTCATGTTCCAGAAGCATCACCAAGATCATCAAGGCCAACAAGAATTCGGCGCCCCGTAGAGCGATATGGCATTTGAGTTTAATTGATGATATGATGAAAATAAAAAGGGAGGAAATGTAGTGTCTTGAATCTAGTTATGTTCAATTGATGATAATATGATAAGCAATTATCCTGATTATGTCTGTCTAGTATGAAGTCGTCAGTATATTGAATTTGTCCTTGTAGTAATTTTGTAGTCTAGAGTAACCCTAGACTGGTTTAATCATTCTCATTAGCATATGGGTCTTGGATGTGTATTTATAGACGGAACATTCCGTATGTGTCCTCAATCTACTTTTACCTTTCTTGCTGTAAATAAAGCTCTGATCTAAAGGCAAAGAACACCACGCGTTCACCCGTTTACTTTACATGCATTTATTTATGCATATACCACAGGTTTAATGCACAGTCACTTCTCAACACGCTCAGGCTCAATATACATACTACTTTGCAGTTTTTTGCCAACGCTCTGCCATTCACTATGTATGGTCTACTATTGTACAGAGTTTCGGTATTCATGCGTGCTTGTCAAGGCTCATCATCAATTGAATAATCAATTGGCTACTTCCGGGTGTATGAAACATTCAAAATAAAAAGCAACCGGAAATGATGGCAGTTACAACTTGTGACATACAAATTTGAATCTGTTTAAAAACATTAATGGTGACAGATTTAATAGCATATTTAATGGTATTCAGATTCATTTAAGTTTAATCTAAAACAAGCAAGATCAACATTAAGGGTTTTAATGGTAATTGACTTGAAAAAAAGGTTTTGCCTGTTTAGAGCTACTATAGCTAACGCATAAAAATCCTTATATGTTCGTGGCTTTAGTAAAGGCAAGCAAACCATCATTACAATGGTCATCGTATGTCGTAAAATAAAAATTCATAAATAGAAACTATTCATGCCGTAAGTTTGCCGTACAATTCTCAGATTGTAATAAACTCAAAAAAGGTAAAGCCGAACCGAGTAAGTAGGTAAATTTTCCAAATGACTTTTGTATGTTTTATTTATGCAGTAAGTAAAGTAAGCTTCTAACATAACTGTGTTTCATTTCAAGTCTTATCAGATGAAGAGACCCATCCGTACAGCAAACAACCAATGGAACAGAGTCCACTCCAGTCTTATCAGAACTGATACTGGGACAAAAATAAAGTCTTTCACAAAAAGCGAAGTCTACTTAAATGCATAATATTATGATAACCCCATTAAACGAACGACCCACAGTTGAACATATGTAAATTATGTAGTAGTGGAAGTGGATTAATATCTAAAACTTATAACATAACTTTAGTCACATACATGCGAAAATAAGTCTTTAAGAAAAAAATATATACATACTTATCCACAAATAAGCAACTAATCGATCGATTGCTACGTATAAGAAGTTCATGTGCAAGCCTGTAAGTAAACAAGCGATGCGCATTGACAAACCACACATATTTTAATAACAATTAGGTCGCTAGTAGGCAACTCATCATCGTTGATGTTGTTGATGCGTCAAAAATAACAGCTTAAAGCTTTACATAGGCATATCTTCCTTCCTTTACGTTAATTCCTTCAAGAAGTATGAGTGATGCCGATTACGATTACCTATACAGCCTAATATATTTAAGACAGAACAGAAATATGAATAACAAGTGGCAACAGCAACACCTTCCTTCCTGATACAAGTGTAAAGGCAAATCAACGATGATATGTGTAGCTCATGCAGCACGATGTTATATGTATTATTTATATTAGGGCAAAGAGTTTGCAAGCAATGCAGCGATGATGATGATGATGACTATGACCACTTTTTCTCTTATTCTAAAGAATATACGAAACAGGAAATACATAAGACGTCCAGAGCTACATGCAGAGAAGCGTTTAGTTATGCTTTTAAGCGTCTTCCTCTTTCTGCAGATGATGAGCCTCAAGCAAGCAGCAGATAACGCTGTAGCGCTTACACAAACACATAAAAAATCTTCACGCTTGGGCACCCTATTTCCATATACGCTCTTTTATATATATATGAGCGTATTCATTCACAGAAGATGCATTTTTACCACTCGATTTGCAAAGACATAAAAGGGAAGTACTACATATCTATTAACATCAAGACGACGGAAACATCATCAATCATGATGACTACAATTCGCTAAACATTCTACATGCACACACAAGTATTATTATTTGCTTCAGCGCTGTTAAGCAGGTCACTAATGACTAAATAAGTGTGTCAATAAAAATGGGGATTCTATATTCGGGTCTATAAAAAACAAAGACATACAAACCTCCCATGCTTTGCAAATAATAAACAGGGCTAGGTACTATATTTATTGCCCAATTCAGTTGCAGCTGGTTATAGAACATAAAAACGATCAAACACTATATGTGTCGTCATCATCGCCAACAACATCATTCTTTTAAAATTCTATCCGTTCACAAAAAGCAGGCAATTTTTTTTATAATACCACACGAGGCACTTTTACCTACATGCACTATACTAGTGATATGACAATCTGTTTCAAACATAGCATTTATTCATCATCGTCATCATGTCTTTTTCCTTATTCTTTCTTCCTGGTATACGCTTCGTAAACAAGACATGCCTGACGGTATAATATTGCCAGCTAAGCATACTTGCTCAAAAGAATTCTAGTCTAGAGACAAGGATAGAATTGACGGATATTATATTCCTTCAAACTAACTCTCTTACAAATGCCTGTATCTGCCTGCAAAGCAAACGCAGTTGAATGAGGAAACTCTTCTAAAAATTATTGATAGAGAAGTCGCACCGAGAAGTAAGATAGATTATTTATGCTAAACAGCATCAGCCTTTCATCCTCATCATCTCATGCAAAGGAAAAATTGAAAGAGAGAGAATAGATAGAGAATTTTATACATTAGTAAAATAAAAATGTATTAAATCTTAGGGACAGGTTTCATTTTTCCAGTCACGAAAAATAGTAACATTAACATCTAGCCTACATTTCATTGGGCTGCTTTCATGCATGATTCACTTTGAGTCATAAAAGCAATACGAATTTGTATTGACAAGATAAAGGAAAATAGTGTTTAAAAATAATATCAAGATAAAAAGGGGAAAAAAAGTTTTACTTAAGATTCAAACAAAAGCAGGCTAAACATAAAATATACGACAACTGCAACGTGGCAGGAAGCTAGAATTGTATTACTAACATAATATAATTGGGAGATTCTCAGTAGGAAAGGGAAGGAAGTTAGTTAATTCGACGAATATTATGTTATTGTTACGCACACACAATGCTACCATTAAAGGAGGAAGAAACAGGAATGATTGTTAGGTTGTGTATTGTATATGATTCATATTATGGGAATTCGCTAAAATAAAAAGTTACTGCTTAAAGTAATAAGTAATTCAAGTTCATGGTCACATCCCATCATCATCATCAGCATTATAGACTAAACATACCATAGCACCAGCAGGCGAGAAAAGCAAGAAACTGCATTTTTAGGCAACGCTCTGGCTGCTTTGATTTATTCTACAGACAGCGATAAGTTTGTTTAAATGTTTGTATGTGTGTATAAAAAAGCATACCTAAAATGTACAAACAAACATGTGCTCTTTAAAAGAAATGTTTCTGCCCAACACATAAAGCATTCTAAAGAATATTTGCTGGATAGTAGCAGGGATTTCCTGCTTAATTAAATGCGAATACCTCAAATTCCATCATGTTTCCTTTTCTCAACAAAAAGACCTTGGAATGGCACTTCCTGAACAACACACCACCAGTACGGTAATAGGCATATACTGTATATCCTACAATGGGTTGCGCTCACTCGACACACACCATACACTTCTCAACCGTCTTGTCTTCTTGCTCCTTTTCTTGTTCCTGTATTTCAGCTCAAGATGAGTGTTTATATCCTTTATCTTCTCGTTCCTTGTTGTGGGGGATATTGTAAGATGGATTTACTTCACAATCACAACCTGTTACACGGATATACGGTTTCGTTGTTACAACCCATAAAAAAATTCACACATGACTGTTCACAATCTATAACAATTTTGCGGAAAGGCGACCTCTGCTAAATTAACAACTTGATTCCTATATATCACACACCTTAATATATGCAATGATCAAAATATGCGTGAAGAATTGAGTGAATGTTGGAATTGGACTGGAATGATGTGCCAAAAAAAGTTGGAGAAAATACAAGATAAACACACACAATTCAGTTGCTTATGATAAATCACTCAAACCCTAATCACTTCAATAATCATTATTTTTTTCATACGAGACATGCCCTATTTGCAAACCTTCCTGAAATCGGAAATGGATAAGATGAGCTTTTTTTTTCAAGGGTGTTCGTTCAACATCCATATCTACATATCATCATGGAGTATTACAAAGGGTATTATTATTTATCTGGTATAATATACACATGTATTTCAACACTGGATGATATTAATTGTATTTAATGTACATAACTGTAATCTAGTGTCAGCCATGAAGATAAGAACATATGCTGATAACGCAATCGAGAAAGTGGAGACCGATTTCCGATACAAGTGTAACAGTGAATACAGTCCTTGATGTAATAATAATTATCCTTTGTGAAGCAATAACAGCAGGAAAAGTAATTTTCCTTTTTAACATTTCATGCAAATCATCTTTCTCAATTAATTACACAAACGCCTGACTATCCTGACTTTTTAATTTATCTGGAAAATGATGGATCCAAATCATAATGCATACATTTGTATTCCTTCTACATACATCTACCATGGTCATGCAAATCAAATTTCAATTCCTTCCTGTTTGCAGCACTAAACTGCATGCTACGTTACGTACATTATGATATCAGACACGTGGCATTGGGCAACTGTCCCATTTCATAACACATGAGCTATATGCTTTAATAGTATAAAGCGTCCATTTAATACCTTCAAAAAAGTCAAGAGGGGAACTTTTTTTGGTTCATGAAATCTCACTGAAAATTTTGGCTATCAAGTAATGCGAGTTGTTAATGCATGTGTATGCTTCAAAATTTATTTAAAAATGTGTATACCTTTTAATTTAAAGCACTGAAAAAACGTTCGAAACGATGTATTCTCTTTGGCAGAAGAAACGAAAAAAACCACACAATTTCCTGTAGATTTTTTAAACTTTCCGTTTTATACTGTTTATAAAAATAAGTGTCCGAGGAATAAAATATTCCTCATGTAAATAGACAAGAACGCGTTCACACTCCAAACTGGAAATGGAATGGCTCGTTATAAGTAGAAAGCAGTCTCTGTACACAGTGGGTAAACCTGTATTATTGTATCATCATATATAACACAATTGGGAAAGAACCACTACTACCACACACACACACTCAGCACTTCACATCTTCACTTGAGTGTATATAATCACTAAATGATAAACCAGGAGGATATTATGTTGGAGAACATACATATGATGATGATGATGGGTCGGTCGCTGTTTGCTGCTGGAGCATGGAAACGGAAAAGGTTTTGACTACAACTCACACGAGAGAAGAGAGGCGAGATAAATCCTAGGGACGGTTACATTCAGTTTGTAATTTGTACATCATCACTAGTTTAAATGAGTATATAGTAGTAGTAGTATTGTATTTAATGTATGTTTGTTTCTCAACACTGGCGTTTGAACATTTGAACTAATTCGTTTCGTACCACAACCATGCTCATAGCTTCTGCATGCTACTACTACTCCACTCCATGAAGATGAGCAATTTAATGATAATAAAAACTAATTAAAGTACTTCCTTCCTCCTTTACGCCGACGAATGAGTTGAGCAAACTTAATCGCAGTCAGGCGAGGCGGCTAATGCTTATCCTCTCTGTTCTGGGGCTGGCAGCTTCCGTCGTCCTTCGTCAATGTTGCTCACTATATTAAGCTTACTTTACTGCCTTGCCTGCTTACTCTCTGACTTCAGCCCAATCCTGCTCATCCTGTAGAGACGAAAAGATAAAGAAGATCCTTTTAAGTCACAATTGCAAACAAGAGATACAAGCCACCAACCACACATTCACTACCACCCATTCTATTGTGCTTTTTAGTGATCGCCTCCTTTTTTTTCTTGAACTAGCATACTAATTCGATATATCCTTTAAAATCAGCATCGTGATCGAACGAATTTGAATGTTAAAGCAGGCATGAATAGAGGAGACAAGAAGAGATACTATTAAAAAAACACATGAAAAATCAGGATATCATTCCATTCCGTATTATTACAACAAATGCAAAGAAGTATGCTCAAGCTGTTGCTTGGAATATTTCCTCTTCTTCATCCAGCAAGGAGCGGTGGTGGTGGTGCTGGTGGTAACGTCAGACGCCAACATATTATGTACCTTGATTTTCATCCATATGCATATACCATTATGCTATTACTTACAATATATTAGAAACACTAGGCATGATTCTCTCTCACACACACACACACCATACATACACATCCATCCGTATTCTGAACAGCCGGATGATAGGTGCTCAAATTATGTTGCTGATAGATTCAGTACTTTTTCCTTACTCTTTATGCATATTTTTCTGCAACCACCACCACCGTCACCATCACCATCATCCTGCTCTAACTATCTAGCTGGCTGACAACGAAAACCATTACATTACATAGTTTGTGTATAGCAATCAAAAATCTGCACAGAACAGAAGCAAAAGCTCAACCCACTTGAGAGAAACAAGACAAGAGCCTGAATGCCTGAAAAAAGTTTTTAACACATTTTAGGTACTGACTGTAACGCAAAAACTAACTCACTTGTTGCAGATGTTGAATGTGAACATGTTAGTATCAAAAGAATACCATCATCATTGCCAATCCATGCATGTTTCTAACTTCGGAGATTTCGCACACATCTAAATCTAACTACTACGTATAACATCCATATAGTAAAAAAAACACTGTGCCAATAGCAAAAATAGGAAAAAGAAATGCTCCAAGCGTGAAAACCTTTTTGTAACATCAACCAACAATATAATCATCACATCACATGCGCACTATAAATTTTGCTTTAGCTCATTGAAGACGCTTTTTTCCTTACTACGATCTCGCTCGCTCACTCGCTTTTAACAATAATTCTATCGTTATTCATTCGTTATAGCGGTCATACGGTCATATTATAATATTGTGAAGATGTAAATGTAAAAAAATACTTACTCCTGTTTTATCGTTACACACCTCTTAAAAAACTTTTCTATAACTATATATCCAGCAGCACACAACAGGGATTGGGATCACTTTTTTGACTTTGCAGAAAAGTTGCAGAGACGGAGAATCTCATATGGATGATGGTTTGAATGATGATGATGATGATGATGATTACACTGACAGAGCATTCTCTGTATCATATCATGCGATGATACCAAAACAGATAACTTTTTTTTCTACGAAGCAACTTCTCGTTCTCGTTGTCCATATTAATTTACCAACCATTAGCTCGTTTTCCTCCATTAAATGATGTTGGGATTGCGAAATGATGGCGGATATCATTCAGAATATTTTTGTGGATGTATGTATGTGATGTACTATTTATGTTGTCTACTTTAGCCTGTTGCGTGTGAACATTTTAGGCTAATATCAAAATGTAGTGGACACAGTCAAGGATGATAACAGTTTGTAAAAACTCTTTCTTCAGTCAGAATTCTATAGTATTGTTGCCAATAATATTGGCTTGATTTTGGAGAAATTTTATGTTGTACAAGACCAAGAAAGAAAATTTAATATCAGGACGTAGGTGCACATTTTTCAGTCAAGTGGAGAGTGGATGATGATAAAGTCTTTGATTTTGTTGGTTGGTGACTCTTTTACCACCTCTCTTATATATGATGTAGTATTATACACAAGTCGAAGAAAAAAAAAGAAATACCTTTGCATTCTTCACAGATTCAATTCAGCAGCGGATGGACGGGAAAGGAACAAGATTTTCAGCCCCCCAAAATATGTATATATGGTTATGACGATGATGAGGAAAAAGTGGTTACGTAAAAAGTATTAAACATTAACATCCTTCCTCTTTTCCACAGAAGCAGAGAGAGAGAGAGATGAGATTCCTCTTCTGGTTTTATAAAATCCCCCTCAGGAGATGTAACTTGGGGCAGCAGTATAGTTGTAGTAGTAAAGTGCATTTAGTTTTAGTTTAGTAGCATCCATCCTTCATTTCATTCCATACTACCATGATGATACCCACTCCATAATATATATTATCCATTCCTTCCATTATATACACAGGAACAGGAGACGGTGACTACAACAAGAGAGTGATGCATACTGAGCAGAGACGGAAGGAGAAAAACAACTTTGGACGAGTTGTTGAATATTATTTTTCTCGTTCCTCAACCAGCTCTCTGATATATACACACGCAATACAGGAGATATCAAGTTTTGTGTGTGTGGTTTGATATAACACACGGTACTTACGTAGACAGAGGGGACCTGAAAAAAGAGAGAGAGAGAGATGATGATGAAAGTTGATGTTGATATTGATGGGACTTGTACATTGCATTGCCTACATCGCATTCGCATCACCACAAAATCTTCCTCCAGATTCCAGTTCTTCTTGTCTCCTCTCTTGTCTATGACTGTGCTTGAACGAAATACGAGGAAAAGATTTTGTTTTGCGTTAGTTACTTGCTTATGTCACAAAAGTAACCCTGTACATCCGGATACGATCTCCTTTTTTTTTACAAAACAAACTATGTATGTAGCTAACATAACATAACATCATCATAGGATTCTCCCTTTCTTCTAAACTTCATCTCTTGCTCTAAACTAAAGCCCCTCTTGCTCTAAACTAAAGCCCCTCTTGCTCTCTCTCTCTCCATTATATTTGGATTTTTACGCTCACCAAAAAACGATCGAAGGTCACTGCTTTCATGATTTACATCACAACTTTTTTACTCAACCGATACTCGTAATGTAAACCACATTTTTAAACCCCTTTCCACTCCACTCTCCATATAATCTGTACTTGTATTATATTTCTTCTGATTCATGTGGGTAGATGTGGGGAAGATGAGATGTGTAACATTTTGCGATCAAAAAATACTTCTACTACTTTAACTAACGACTGAAATAAATCTTGAATTTTTTTTATAAACCATTGCATGTAAAAATACGTTTTGGCTTTGGAACAGGAAACCAAACCTTTGCCCAATTTGACGAACCTTTTTTAATTGAATTATAATCGGTTACGTTTAACCCATTATGCGGTCAAACCAACATTATTATCTTGCAGTTCAAACTCAATTTTGCAATCGCAGCCTGACCTCACGCTTTAGTTGGTTATAATATTTTATGTTTTCAACTATCATAAAAAATTGATGCAACACGTGCATTTTAATGTCAATTTCCTTCCAAATTTAGCAATGCATTTCATAAAGTACATATAAAAAGCTCACAGGTTTCATCCGCCGATGATGAATTCATTACTCATTGTCAATTGTTTTAATGAAGTAAGTTGGCAAATTGGCATTACTATATAAAGTGATCTCCGTGTTATATTATGTTGGGACGATCTCGATTGCAATCGCGTTTGCGATGGGATACGATGATAAATGAGGTTTCATCAGGAAATAACTTAGGTTGACATTGGGCTTCCTTTTTTATATACACTTTTACTTCTGGTTTTTTTGTGGATAGAATTATTTTGGATTGGAATAGGCTGAATATACATAAACCACTTTATTATGTGTTATGCATGTTTTTACTAACACATTCTCACGATACACAAGCCAAAGCCACAAATAAGCATGTTTTATCGCTGTTATAAAGAGCAAGTGGTTAAAAAATATAAATAATGCTTATAAGAGATATACATAGATAAGATGGTATAGTTTATGTATGTATATATCTTTGTTCCGACCACACGCGTCAACCTATAAACTGATAGGGACTGCTGCCTCTTGAAGCCGGGTTGATTTAAAAATAGCATTAGGATATATCCTATCCTATCGGTACATTCTTTTTAGCTGCCATTTCTGTATAAACAACTTTATCCTTTATAAGTCGTCGTGCTCATTTTATGCATAAGGAACATACATACAGATAATTTTGTACCTAAAAAGCATTAACGTCCTTATGTCCTACAAAATATCAAAAGAGAGAGATAGTTTTTTTACTTGTTCCGTTTGCGTTTTGCTTAAATATAATAATATCCCGTATGAATAAATAAAATACCCGTATATTTGTATTTGTATTCATAATGTATGGGTGGTAATTATCCATATTTTGTACTTACGGTTGACGTTGACGGACTGCCTGCTTCCAAACACATCAGCAGCTTTTAGCTGAGGAAAGGTATTGAAGTGGAATTTATTGATTAAATCTAAAATTTCAAAGGTTAAAGCTAGGTTGGATTTTATTATTATTGATTTTTGGTGAAACCTTGAGCATTCAATGTTGTTGATGATTTGATAAGTATTAAGTACACTTGGTTGAATGGTGTACGTGTCGTAACAAAAGTTTTGAATGTATTGCGTTTTTTGTTTTGCGTTTGACAGGAGTAGAAAGCTAACTATCAAAAATTTTTGTGTTTTTTGAAAATTTTTAGGACGTCGAGATGATTGCGGTTAAAGAGGACCTTTTGCAATGAATGTGGCCCAGGAGGAGGAAGGGTGAATTTATTAGTTTTCTCGGAGTTTTGGGTGTTGGAACGTGTATTTGTCAGCAAGTGGCCAGTAGTAGCATTATTTGGCCGTTGAAAGTGCAGCCAACAGAATATCCTTACCTTCAACCCTCATTATCAATTATACCTGTCAATCATTGATCATCTAATTATTGGACACGGACGTATCTGAGTTAATTTCATGTATATTGGACTGATTGATTAATTCACGCAAGTATTTAAGGAATTTAAGACTGTCGGATTGTTTGAGAGCATATTCAAAATGGTAAGTTTTAACTTAATACTAACTACATATTACGATTGAACGATATTGAGTGATGGAGATGGAAGGAACCTTCCTTGTGAGTGAGTAGAGGTGAAAGGGAACGAAGATTTATCCGCTTCAATCAAGGTGTTTTATTCTTTTTCAGATTTTCACAAACGAGACTGTTCAGAAAGCCTATTTGGCTACGGAGGAGAACCCATTCGATTTAGATGCTTGGAATATTCTCCTTCGCGAGATGCAACAAAGAAAAATTGACGAAATGCGACAACTGTTTGAAAAGCTTGTTAAAATATTTCCCACCACAGGAAGATTTTGGAAAATGTATATTGAGCAAGAGGTATGGCTTTAACTTATATTCATCGATGTATAAAATGTAATATCATAAATAATGTTTAAAAGACATGTGTTCAGCAAAATACGTTTCATTATGCGTCAACAAAACAGTGTATAAAGAGCAGCAGATGAACCACAATTACTTAATTGATTACTTATAATATTTTGAAAAGTCAAGAAATAAACCTCGAGAAATAAACTTTAATATTTAACGAACACTCGTTGCTTCCCTTGAATTTAAATCATTATATTATAGAATTATTGTTACAGTTAATTTAATTCATCTACGCAGCCACAGCCACAAACGTTTTTGCTGTTCAGAAAATCATGATTAGAGCTGCATTGTATTCATCTAGTTATGAGGGATGTTTTTTTTTTTAAATTTTAGATGAAAGCTAGAAATTATGACAAGGTGGAAAAGGTATGCTGTAAAATACTATTGATTCTTGTTTTTGATGTATTTTTTATCAGTCGAGTTCTATTGGTTACATTTTTCTACTGTGTGAATTTTAGCTATTTCAACGGTGCCTAATTAAAGTTCTGCATATCGACTTGTGGAGACTATACCTGCAGTATATTCGAGATTCTAAAGCCACATTGCCAACGTACAAGTAAGTAGAGACGTTTGACGTTTTCTTCCCTTCATGAATTATAAGCACTAGTATATGGCATTTGATCGCATACGTAATAATATGACATTGATTTAACAGAGAGAAAATGGCACAATCCTATGACTTTGCCCTAGAAAAGATAGGAATGGACATTCAATCATTTTCAATATGGAATGACTATGCAAACTTTTTAAAATCCGTGGAGGCTGTCGGTTCGTACGCTGAAAACCAGAAGATAAGCGCGATCAGAAAAGTAATTAATGCTAATAGTTGTAATCATTTTACGGCTAAAGAGGTAAATGATAGAAAGAAAATAAATAAACAAATATGTCGAAATTCAACGGTTTCAGAGGTCATTTAGTCATTTTGTGATAATGTTTATTTGTCTAGCTAAACATAATATACCTCTTTAGCCGAAAAATGACTAATACATAAAATACTACGGGTTGGGACAAAATTAATACTAATATTTTCCTATGCTTAATTAGTCCCAGTTTTATTGTAGAATGTTTACTAAGATACGTTTACCGCTATTCATCTAGGTATATCAAAAAGCAGTGATGACTCCAATGGTTAGTGTTGAAACGCTTTGGAAGGATTACATTGCTTTTGAACAGGGTATAAATCCAATCATTGCGGAAAAAATGTCCATGGAACGCTCAAGAGACTACATGAATGCTAGACGTGTAGCAAAAGAGCACGAAGCCATTACACGAGGGTTAAACAGAAATTTTCCTTCTGTACCGCCAGTAGGATCGCCAGAAGAGCTTAGACAGGTAAAACTTGTGGCATTATTACTATTACTGGAAGTAGTTTTTTTATTTAACTTCAACTTTATCTAATTTTGAATGTGATTTAACCGTGATATTTAACTCAGGTTGGCTTATGGAAAAAGTATATCTCATGGGAGAAGAGTAACCCAATGCGCACTGAAGATCTCACTCTACTTGCTAAAAGAGTCATGTTTGCGTACGAGCAATGTCTTTTATGTCTAAGTCATCATCCAGATATCTGGTACGAAGCAGCGTTGTATCTAGAAAACATGGCCAAACTTCATAGTGAAAAGGGGGTATGTGTGTAAAAAAATTTGTTTTGTTTTCTACCTCTCCTATTAGTGTTTCTTATAACATTGTCATTGTATTGTCTTACATTATTGCTTGCAGGACTCAAACGCTGCAAAGACCTTCAACGATGAAGCTGCAGCTATGTATGAACGAGCTATTTCGGGCGTCCTATGTAAAAATATGTTACTGTATTTTGCATATTGTGATTTTGAAGAAGTTAGAGTGAAGTACGAGAAGGTTCATTCAATATATCAAAAACTTCTGGAAGTTGAAGACGTAGACCCAACGCTAGTAGGTTACCTTTCTATCTGGTTTGCCATTATATTATCAGTATTGAATTCTGTTATTCGTCCCACTGTGTTTTTCTACATTAAAAGTTTAAAAATTCTTCGACCCTTTAAACAAATCTTTATAGTTCCTTATAAAATACATTTGGAACATTTCCAGCTGTCTCTAAATCTAGATTGCTTAAATTGAATTTGTCTTTGATTGAACTACCACCATCGCAAAAGTAATCCATACCAGCTAATGAAAAGGCATTTTCATCTTCACCGTCATACAGCAAACATTTTCAAACCAACTTTTAAAAGATATCTAGTAGCATTTTACATTTAGTAAACGACATGTCTTACATACTTACAAAAAAGTACATTTTTACTTTGTTTGCCTCTTTGAATCCATTCATTGAGTTGCTCATTATATCATGCTGTACGATTGGTTGAGTTGATCATGCGCTTCCGTAAGCTCCGGTATTGGATTGTGACTACTGTGCCTGTTAAATGTCGAATTTAAAAATGAATTTACAACTGTGACATAATTTATCATCCACCAAATCGACTATATAAAGCTCAATGCTAAGTGCACTCTCTGTTCTTTAGGCATATGTGCAGTATATGAAATTTGCAAGACGTGCGGAAGGTATAAAAAGTGCAAGAGCAATTTTTAAAAAGGCTAGGGAGGACCCTCGCTCAAAGCATCATATTTACGTTGCGGCTGCACTAATGGAGTACTATTGTAGTAAAGATCAAAACATTGCGTTCAGAATTTTTGAACTGGGCCTTAAAAAATTTCCTGACGATGTCGATTACATAATGGGTTATGTGGATTATTTGTCTCACCTAAATGGTACGATTCTTGCTATTGCTAATGATTTTATTATTAAGTATTATTCACTCCATACAAGAAAATCAAGAAGGAGACTGATAGATTACACGGTTTTTTGCTTAATGTTATGCAGAGGAGAACAATACGAGGGTACTTTTTGAACGGGTTTTAACGTCAGGAACGCTAGTAGCTGAAAAATCAGTGTATGGTTGACAAAACTTTCTTACAATTTACACGGATTCTGGTTTAGTTTTCCATTTTTATATAATGACCAACATAGTTTACTTGCGGATTAAACTTTTACAGTTGTAGTACGCACTTATATATATCTCTCTCTCTCTTTTGGAGTACTCATAAACAAATAAAGTGAGGTTACCAACAGCTTTCGATTTCAATCATTTTTCAGTTTTTTTTAAATGCGGTAATTATCATGCTCATTACTGATTTCATTTCTAATTTAACAGTTAACAATGTCAGTAATGTTTAGAGTTTTAATTTCTGTTTGAAAATGTTTTTGGATAATAAATGCTGAAAGCTGAATCAGAATCCATCAATTTTATGCTGTAAAAGCCTCTCGTTGGTAGATATAAATAAATTCAAGCTATGATCTATGCTTCAATTTTTTTAGAGATATTTGGAACAAATTCCTTGAATTTGAGTCAACTATAGGGGACCTTAGCAGTATAGTGAAAACAGAAAAACGTCGTAGTACGGTGTTGAATCAGGTAGTTACATTGTCAAATTCGTTAATTGAGATAAGACGTATAAAAAGTTTCTAATTGCATAATGTTATATTATTTTCCTAGTTAAAAGAATTCGAAGGGAAAGAGACGGCTCAGATAGTGGACCGATATAGATTCCATGATTTATTCCCATGTTCTCCGGGTGAACTCCGGTCCATAGGCTATTCAGATGTGTTAGCAGTATCATCAAAATCTAAAGTTGAGCTACCTATCATAGCTGAAACACCCGAAACCGAAGAGGAGGAAGAGGAGAAAATATGTAGACCAGATTTCTCTCAAATGATTCCTTTCAAGCCGAAAGCTGATGCATATTCTGGTGAACACGTTGTTCAAGGCAAGTTGATTACATAAAGGATAATCTATAAAAAAAAAAGATTCTTTACACTGCTAAATGATGATACCGTGGATTCCCCCGCGTTCTCGTATGGTGGACGATAAATCCGACTCTGATGCCATGCTTTTTTTATCTCTTCCACATGCTGATTTTTTTATGATTCTTGCAAGTTACATATTTAACCGCTTACATGTTTCAATATTTCAACAGGTGGGTCATTTCCTATGCCACCCGCGGCTGCTCATTTGAATACATTGTTACCATCACCGGTTTACTTTCATGGTCCATTCGTTGGCGTGGACAAACTCATGGAAGTGTTTCAAAGACTGCAACTTCCTGAAAAAATTCCTTCTCCAAATGGAGAGGGTGCAGAACAAACTCAGTTTGATCTGGCAAAATCTGTACACTGGGTAATTAATTCTGAAAACGACCATAACCATCAGCGTGAACATAACTTTCATAACCATCGGGGTGGCAGGCGTGGATTTAAGAGGAAAGGCTTCGCATCACATACAAATCAAGATCACCACGAAAGTGACGAAGACGACAACTCAGCTGCCCCACCTCCAAACGATATTTACAGGATTAGACAGCAGAAGCGTGTTAAATAATTTAAAACTGCGCAAAAACAATTTTTGAATTTTGGACTGAAACAACCAGCCACAGCTCTTATTGTAATATTTAGTGCTTGTCCTTACATAAAAGAGTTTAACGTATTTTTATTCAAATTTTAACTAAGAAAATTTTAACTGTTCTTTAAGAAAATAAATGTTGCAATTTGCTGCAGCTGGAGCTAACGTGGAAGTTTCTTTTTACTTCGTTTCGTCTAATTTCTTTAAAAACGGGTTATTCAGTGCATTGCGACCTGGGTAATAGTAGACTAGACAAGTAGTGTGAATCAGATTTAGAAATGTACAGGATAATATTATCTAAAAACAAGTTTCGTATCATAATTGCAATAAATATCAAGAAAAAAGTTAGTGATAGAAGTGAATTTATTGTATTATCAACGTTCTTACTCGTTGTAAACGGTACAGATTTTGTTTCATTTGTAAGAGTTCTATTATAATAATAAATAATATATATATTATGTTTCTAGATTCTAGTATTGAATCAATAAAATAACAAATTCAATGTAAGCTTTCCTTTGCCGTTAATTTTATAGATTCCTACGATCACAGTTCATTAATTCGTATGGGATGGAAACTGGACAACACAAGCAACATGTATGTATATTTTGTAACGACCCGTTATTGTAACATTTACATCAATATATTTCAAATCTACTATGTAAAATACAATGAACATGTTTAAATATCTAAATACTAATTTTGATGTTAAGACTCCAATTAATTTTAATTAGAATTAGACATAGAATTTTAGTTATGATACATTGCCAACAGGCATACTGTTATCCCATCCATATATCGTTTAAATACTGATTTTAAATTTTGTTGCCTGAAATGAAATAAAGATATAGAAATCAAAAAACTTTTTAATGTCTGGATTCATTTTCTAACTTCATAAACATAATACTACTAATTTTTGCATACAAACTTACGATTTAATGACATCAATCTCTGTTCCAGCTTCAGTAAAAATTTCAAGAAATGTTCTCATATCAGAAGATGGCCACTGTAGGTGCTTACAGGGCTCTATATATTTTTCAACCAGGTCGATGAATAGATCTTTAAGCTCTTTGCTATGGTTCAGACCGTATGCGATGTTTATTAGAGTTCTGGAGTATACCTACAACCATTCACAAATCAATAATACTTAATACAATAATATGAACGGTTAAAATATTTAAAATCGACAAATCAGTTCCTTATCCAACCTTAAAATTGTGCTCAACCTCGACGTAAATTCGTTCAGAAACTTTTGATTTTAGCCTTTGACAAACAAGCCTATCAATAAATGTCAAACAATTTTATAAATTAGATTCAGTACTATCCATATTTACATATATGAAGGATTGTATTTCTAATTCTTACGTTTTGTGTTCTTTCTCCTTGTCCAATAATATTCTTAGATCTCGCAATTCCATTAAAAACTCCCGTTCAACATCCGCATCAGCATTTGCGTCGTCTGTGATCGGTGACGTCCAATATGTCATCATGGCTAGAGCGCAATTGTAATAATCCTTAAATGTAAGGTATTGAAGCTTTCTTTTATTTGTTTCGAATCGGTTCCCAGCGATGAACACAACAGTACTGTATTTCCTAAAAAAAATGATCACATCACGTCTTTAGCATTACTTTAAGATTGAGACTTTCACTGGCATCAAATGTAGAAAGCTGGAATGCCTTACTTTGCAAGATCTTCGGAGAGAAGAAAATGAGCTCGTACGTTTTGCACTAAACCTCCTGGAAGTTCCTCCACAGTTTTAAATATTCGTTTCGCGTTGTCGAATTGCCTCCTGTAATTAGAAAGAACTGCTATGAAGTATGATACTATACGACACTAATTTATAAGCCGGAATCAAGGACCTTACCTGCAGGATCGCAAGTTCACGCCAGTTTTTTCACTAACTTCGTCCAAATCTTTTCTCTGGCGTGATGACAGTTTTTTGCCTAATATTTCCCTCATTACAGTGTCTTCAAATTCATAGTATCTATATGGA
This sequence comes from Orchesella flavescens, assembly GCA_964034955.1. Lineage (NCBI taxonomy): Eukaryota > Metazoa > Arthropoda > Collembola > Entomobryomorpha > Orchesellidae > Orchesella > Orchesella flavescens. The sequence continues at coordinate 20,423,939 of OZ035957.1, read as the reverse complement.
AAAGACAAAGACACAGTGCTATTAAATTAAAACCAGTGACAATGAATGATGGTGATGATGATACGTTCAAAATTCAATGTATTTTTATTAAAAGAGGCACTCAACGTGTTTATCAACATTGCTTGTGTAGCACAATCCATCTGAAAGGTCCACTGCTCATTCAACCTCGGAGGAAACTGAAGCCATTTCTCCAACATAATATAAGTTCTAAATTGGTCGGAAATGTCTGCCAGTAGAAATTCCGGGGTTGCTCCAGGAATGCATAGTAAAGCTCCTCTCGATTGTAAAATTGACGAAGCTTCTGAAGCTGCATTTGGATATATTGGACATAAAATAACAAAAAAGAAAGCAGTTTATTAAATCATGCCCATTTACAATGAAAATGGTCGAAAACTCTAAATAAAATACAAACTCTTTCATCCTTTATTACCTGAATTTCCTTCCACCCATAGTTGAAACACGTCCGCATCAACATACGTGTTGTTACCAACAAATGAATCCACTTCCGGAGGAATGTTCGCCATATTTATTTGCAATTTTTTTTAAAGTACCCCTACTTTGGATTCTAATGATGATCGGAAACCAAAGTGAAAGCAACAATTTAATTCATAAAGATCCAAATAGAAAGGGAGTGAAAGTTTTAATTCTCATTCCTTTTTACTTACTTCAAAACATTAATGTAAACCACTACTTATAAGGTGCTAATTAGATCCAAATCGTCCGCAGTGAAAGCACTTGTAAGATATACAACAAAATGCTTTCTATACCTCCAACCTCCAAGATAAATACTTGGGTTTAACCCGTCACAGCTTGAGATAAGAATATTGTTGAATCTGCATTTGTGTATTTGCCCCAATTGGACTCCGCCAAGTACAGCCTTTATCAACAAGACATCAGACACCAAAATATTTCTAAGCTACTCCACGGTCAAGATACATAATATGAGTTTTTCTACCTAAAATTCTTGCTTGAAGCGTTCTTCATTTTTGGAAACTTATCTAAATAAATGTCTTCAATTAGTCACTAAAAACTTGCATATTTTAGGTTACAGACGTTCCCGGGGGAAGGTAAGATTTCAAAGATTTCATAACACAATCTACAATTTGTGTTTGTCAAGCTATAATATTTTGTTGGTGAATAAGAATATATGATTATCAGTAGTAATTATTGATAACTCAGCTCACTTTTTATGGTTTTTATCAGAAAATCTAGTTTGTCATTCAAACAATGTCCTTGTCAATATCACCTCCAATGGGGCAAAATCAAAGTTTATCGGATAGCTTACAAAATGAAAATGATTCCGACCAAAGAGGTTGTGACGCTGAGGATAAGACTCAACCTCAACCCAATGAAGACTTAACTACTCCTCCATCCCCAAGTCCGTCGTTGGAATGGAAGTTTATTGACTTTCATAAAACTGAGAAAAGTCCAGTTTTTGTTGTTGATCCAATCGCACTGAAGAAGTTCATTGGACATTATGTGGTGGTCGTGTCGGAAAATGGAGAGCAATTCACTGGTTGCTGTTTAGCAATTGATCCGGTGTCATTGAGGTAGGTGGTGTCATATCAAAAATTAAATGTTAAAGTTAAATGGTGTCGATAACTCTTATCAGTTGCCAACGCTGTTAAAGACACACCCAAATACCGCAACAGCTCGCATAATCGTTGCAATACGACCCAACTTGTCGTTTTGTTAACTAATTACTACTTCATGTCTATTTGTTTTATTTCCACACAGCGTAATTCTTGGAAATAGGATTGGAGAGGGCAAGATAAGAATCGTAACACTGCCAGGTTATCATCTAGAGAGAATCTTTATCAAGGACACGCCAGAATCTGAGCCAAATCAAGTGGATGTAGTAAGCGTCAATGACTCTGATGTTGCGGAGCTGTTTCACGCACCAGGTTTGTACAGTGAAAGGAAAAACGCTAAACAGAAGCAAGAAAAAAATGATAAGACCGAAAAAGATATTATCCAGAAGCCAAAGCCAGAAGACTCCCTAAATGACATTGCAAAAGATACCGAAGAATCTCAAGCAATATCAGAATGCCCCAACATTGCTACTTTAACAACTGAAGAAATCGCAAAGAAACGTGTAGCACTTGAAGCAACATTGAAAAAGAATCATATGATGTTTACTGTGAAAGGCGATGTGCTGGAAATTATTGGAGGTGTAAAAATAAACCCACCGTATACTGTGGAAACGTGTGATACTAAAGGTAATCAAATCATTAAAAAGAGGTTGGGTGAAATGATAAGGTCGTTAGATAAGAAGAACGAGCCTGAGTCTGGCACATAAAATGTACTATAACTTCTTGTAAACGAGAAGTGATAGTATCGAATCAGTCGGTTGCTTTTAATATTATGAAAATCGCATTATGTAGAAGCTGCCTTAACTTGTAACCTGTTATACGTATGCTATATGCACAATTGACTATGAAATGTGTATTAAACAAATACTGACAACTGAAAAATAGTTAATAATTCTAATGTTATATTTCATAATAAATTTATGTCAAATTACAAATACAGAATTCGTTAAATTTCATCATACAAGATTCGCCATCACAAAGAAGCTGTGGCTCTTATCTACATTATGATTGTATTTCGTTTTTCAGTTAGGTTATCATGTCAAGTATAATTTGTACGTACAGACTTTTCTTACGGTTATTGGATTCAAGAATACTTTTTTTTACATTTATTTTATTAATATTGAATATACTTTTAAATTGAAATCAAACTGATATGGTTTTTGTATTACACATACACGTGTGTTCCTTGATTAAAGATGAAGAAAGGTTTAGTAAGAAATAATGTGAGATTATAGATTTAAATTTAAACAACATCATTTGTTCCCATTTCCATTAAATTCAGTAATCCGTATACATATTCAAACAGTAAATGATATTATGTTTACAGTTATAAACTAAAAAAGTACTTACTTTTTATAGAAGTTTTTGGGGACTAAAATTATTAAAATGGCCGTTCATTATGTGATTTAAAATTTAAACCTTCACAGTAAATAACTACCGTATACACTCGTGAATATTGATAAAAATCAATCCTTCTTGCAAATATATCAACTTCGTAGCATGACATAAGTCAATATTACTCTAAAATACTAGAAATACTTCAAATACTCACATTTTCTTAAGAGCTAAATATTGCAAAAGTATCATCCTTGAATACATTGTTTAATCGATATTTGATCCGATAAAATTGCATTACAATTGTAGAAAATTAAAATTTCCAGTCCAGATATATAACTCATAACTCTAAATACATATATACATTCGACGAATTTTCAACAACTCCTAACCGTAACCCGACGGCTCAAATAGTGCAATTGCAATACTTTTCAGTCTGTGCTAACGTAGCATTTCCTCTAAGCTACCCCGTCAAGAAAATTTCATTAAACATTTAATGTTTAAGGGTTTTACATATAAACTGCACCTAAGAGCGATTCTACTTTTCTGTTGGTTTCTATAAAAATATTGTGTCATTTACATGATACACGTGTCATTATAGCACTAATTTCTTTGTCATCAGAAAACTATAAGGATTAATATGGATTTACCATTTATCCTTTATTATTTTCAAAAACCTCTCACAAGAAAGCTACATTCGGAATTAAAATGCACAAAAAAAACTAAAATTATAACGTATTAGTTAGAGTAATACAAACGTATAATTCAAAACGTACCACTATATTACAAACTACCGTTTGAATTCATCATCTTGATTGATATAGTTGACGGTTGGCAAGCTAGGTTTCAAGTTCGAACTAGTTAAATTCAGTCAGTATCATGCAAATGGTTTCCGGAGTATCCGTTGCCATTTAAATGTCCATTTTTTCCTGCAGAAGTCATTTCTGGTGGAGCAATTATCTCTGATTGATATCCTTCTTCACCGCCCATCTATACACAAATATTTAAATTACAGTTAGGACTTACTTGCTTCTTTCAGTTCAGGCTTAAATTACTCATGAAAATGTGGTCTTATGTTTGAGGATATGAAAATGAAAATTTGTAAGAGTTGCAGAAGGAAATTTGAGAAAGGGCAAATTATTACAAGCATTTCAAAATTTATTAGTTCATTATATTATTTTAATTGCGATTTCCTTCTCAAAGAACTCACTGACATATAAGCAAACCACACTGACCACCAATGTATTATCCCATGAAACAACAGAGGAACAGTGTGAAGGAAAGGAAAGACAAAAAGATTATGAAAATTACAGATCCGAATAAAAATATATACATATATTCGCTAATTCTTGAGATTTTGAGATATGTATGTATGTACTTGATTATTACTCCGTATTGGTAAATTGCAAGTATATACCCATTTGAAAATTAACATCAGAGAAAGACTTTTCATGACACACACGGTGACAACAAAAAGCAAATTAATTTTGGAAGAATTTAGAGTTGAGAGTTTATGAAAAAAGATTAAACTAAAAGTGACAAAAGAAAAGTGAGAAAACTCAAAAGGCCAAAAGTAACATTTAAGAAAAGAAAAACTCAAGCTACAACACAAAAATCTATTCTATTTCTTATCATTGTCTGTATCAACCAGAGTTAGAATCTGCTTTCCAGATGGAGTACTGCGGCTAGTAGTATTAGAGTTTTCGCGTGGCTTCCTCTTGCTTAGGTGGCGTTCCACCCATTTAAGCATCATCAAAACAGAATCTGTGCTTGGAAGGCGGCGATCGGCCAGGGTGCGCACAGTGTGAGTTGGAGTCACGCGGAAAGTGACGGCCATACCTTTAAGTGCCTATTTTATAAACAAAATTAAATCAGTGCAACTCTACTTAACCTTATAAAATCTTTTTCACTCTCTCTCGAATTTTCAACAAATTACTTGAATAGCATCTTCATCAGTGACATCATCTCCAGCGTAAATGATTCTAACGCGCTCATGCCAATCTACTCCAAAAGCCGTTCGGAGAATGTAAATTGAAGCACGACCTTTGTCCCAATGAACGGGTGGTTTAGCCTCAACAATGCAATGTCCGCGACCCGCAATGAAGCCATTTTTTCGCATAAGCTCAGTAGCTCGTGAAATGAGCTGTGGACGAATATTTTGTGGGGCATCGCGATAATGGAAAGTCAGCACGGCTCCTTTATTCTCCACCCACGCTCCATCATGACATAGCTACAAAATTATTAGTAAAAATTTGTCACTATAAATGGTGGAAAAAGCTTACAGTGTATCACACATTACAATACAACAATTCACTCGCATACCTCCTCTTGCAGTTCTTTGAGCAAAGTCCTGACTTTCTCCTCGAATGACAGTGGCATTGGATGAACAAATTTGGTTCCATCTGGATGCAATATTTCCAAACCATGATTCCCAGCATACGTGATATTGTTGATACCAACCATATTCTTTACATTCTCAACGCTTCTGCCACTGACAACAGCAACGTATACGTCAGACGTATTGGCGAGTCGTTCCAAAACCTACAACAAGAGAGCATATAAGGCTTGATTCATCAGTATATTATCAGTGTAGAAATTTACATCAAGCCTTTGGAAATCATCTTACCCTCTTTGTTTCCGGTGGAATAACAGCGAGATCTGGATGAGGGCAGATTGGTGCTAATGTTCCATCATAGTCCAACAATAAAGCAAGCTTCATCTCATGTCCAACATACTTGGAAAGGATCCCTTCAAAATCGTCCATTGTAAGTGGGGTCATTGTTGTTGGCAAAACTTCATCTCCATCCTCAACCGTCAGACTACCCATTTCCTGTTAGTATATTTAGCTTTGCGTTAGCTTTCGGAAACTCTTATAATTATTATTACAAAATTTTACGCAGTATATAGGAATGAAAACTACCTTCAAGAAAGTTTTCATCCAATGGTCAACATCATAAGTCCTTTCCCTCTTTCGGAGATGTGACATTCTAACTTCACGTTCATCTTTTGGCATACTCAAAGCGCGATGAAGAACTTCAGCAGCATCATCCAACTCGTATGGGTTTACAGACAATGCTTCATGCATCATTTCACCTATGTTGGTATAATGTACATTTTTAGCACATGAGAATTAGTAAAATTCATTTATGTATGCAGCAACCGGCACCTGATTGCACAATCTAAGTCTGCCATTTTCTTCTCGGTGAATCGATTTTCATCATTTATTAACATTAATTGCGGAGGCACGTGGAAACAGCTCAGGTAACGTGTTTACCACCTAAATTTTCTATAGATTTAATGATGCAATTACCTGCTCCAGCAAAAGGAGAAAGGATGAGAACGCCTGGTTCCTTAATTTGGCAAGCTACAAATTCTTTGGCCACGAGGTTCATTCCTATAAAAATCAGTAAAATAGTCATGTGTGTCGTTATGTATCTGTGACATTGCCACTGATATTTTTCGAACATAAATTGCTTGTGTTCATTTGATTTGAGTACATACCGTCTCTCAATGGAGTCACTAATGCCACTGCGGAGTCTCTATTTTTATTAGAAGACATTTTCAACGTGTGTTGAGAATGCAATAAAAAATGAAGTGCTATGCTTAAATGATTCACATTCACATTTAATTCTTACCTATAGAATGCAGCCAGTTCATCTTGGCTTACACATCCGTAGATGTAACGGATTGGAGACCAATTTGGAGTGGTAAACCTTCCATTAATTCTTCCAACGAGTTGATCCAAATCTTCCTTTAATTCTTGGTACTCCTTAACATCCGTCCTTGAAGGAACAGCAATTTGGAGCAATGCAACCTGAAAACATGAAATGTTGTATAATGTGCATGAAAATATTACAAGCTATTGCATGTAATGTACACGAACTTCCGTGTCTTGACTTTGACAAATGCGTAGATGAAACATAATGTCATACTTTTTCCTTATATTCCGGATGTTTCTCCAACAGCCTTTCAAAAGCTCTTAGCCGGTGAACAAGACCTTTAGTGTAGTCCAAGCGATCAACTCCAAGAATCAGTTTTTGGTTGCTGACCGTCAAAACTTGTGGCGCATCCTTAGCCAGTTGAACAAATCGATCGAATGGAATTCCAATAGGAAGTGGCCGAACACGCACACACCTTCCACCATGTTCCACAAGCATTGCACTTCTATCCACACGACATCCTAGACGTCTCTGACAGCAATCAATAAAGTTTAGGCAGTAGTCTACAATGTGGAAGCCAATCATGTCACATCCAAGCATTCCTTGCAGAACTTCATCATCCCGAGGAAACAAACGGAAAATATCCCAGGATGGGAAAGGTATGTGGAGAAAGAATCCAATTTTACAACGGAGATTCTCTTCTTCCGCTTTTAGGCGGATGGTGCTAGCAGCCATCATCAAATGGTAATCATGAATCCAAACAAGGGGAATATTGGAGTCAGTCTCCGTCGTCTCATTCAGCTTCCTCAAGGCATTGAGAGTACTTTCAGCAAATAATTGATTCACTTGTACATACGCCTTTTTTTAGTAAAGCAAGAAAATACATATATATGTAAGCTCATACAAAACCAAAAACTCTATTAATTTCTGTTTGTTTGTAGTTTTCATAGCATTTCATTCCTACCTCCCAACTTTCAGTACTGAAAATAGCCCTGTCAGACATGGAATGGAACAAAGGCCAAAACGTCCCATTGCAACAGCCATTGTAGTATTGCTGAAATATCTCTTTGTCCACATTGACAGCCACAATCTATGAGCGATACGGGAAAAGAATGGAAAAGCTTACAAACAATTGGCAATTAAATGTGTTGCAGTAAGTACTACAATAAAATATTTGTATTTTAGCGTAAACACTTTTTGACACAATTGTACTTTTTTCCTTACAGCTAGATACACGTTTGTAAATGTTACAGAGATTGACCTTCTCTAAATTCAAGTCCGGATGTGTACTCATTTCGATAAACATGACCTTTGGATTAAGTTTAAATGTATGACGTATGTGTAAGATGCATTTTGACCTGTGACATATTTCGGTGTATGTGCAAGTGTGATTTACTTTTGATTTATTACATATAGTTCTGTGTTTCAGCATCATGAATACATTGGGATTTCTTAGAATGGTTATCATCATTATTATTATCAAACACATCCGTGGATTTTGTGATAAAAGCGAATGTTGAAAGTTTGAAACTGAAGTGTTATTAATGCTTATATAATATGAAGTATTTTTGTTATGTAAACTGTCTATCACTGATTCTATGATGATGTGTTATGTGTTTCCGTTTTGTTGTATATCATTTGAATAAATCAACCAAATACTGCATATTAATCTGAAACTCATTTCGGAATAGCATTCTTTTTACATCATAATTATTAGAGATAACCCAGGCTTGTATATACGGTTTTGCGATTAAAGTGAGGTGTGTTTGCTTGACGCAACGTGAGGCGTGAACGAGTTTAAGCTCATTTCGATTGTAACAACATTTGGTTTAAACAACATATTACCTGCTTAGATTTAATTCCTGCAGTTGGGGTTTTGTCAGCAGGATCGGACTCGGGGATTACCAACTTGTCGGTCCCAATTTCTTCCATATGCAAGCCAGACCATCCTATCCAAATCCCTCCACAATTCGCAACTACAGGAGCCACTGCCGTCACAAGTCCACCAGCACTGAAAAATCATTCACATTCATAATAAATCAACTTGTCAATCTTTTACGAAATCCTATTCCATTAAAGAATGTTCTATGCGAGACCATTAATTGCAATTTTGAAAGCGTGTAAATTCTAGGAATCATTACAATGATTAAGTATTCAACTTTTCTTCCTTTAATATTATGTATGGCAGACAGATTGACATCCAGCAAAAATGATTTTATATTTATTTTCTGCACTTGAATTGCACGCAGCAGCAGTACCTGTCATTCTTGATTCACCTTTAAAAATTTTAATAATATGAACGAACTACTCCAATTCTAACATCCAATCAAAATTTATATCTACTTTGGCACATGAAAATTAAGATGATAAGTACTTCATGTACTGACAATATTTCCGCTTCGAATGCTAAAAATTCCAACATCACCGTTTATCGACTGTGTACACATAAATGACGTAAATTCAATTCATTAGAAATGGGATACGATATGCAATTTATTACGAAAATCAATCATCCCATATCAAATCCCTCACGTCATGCACCTGCATCTACAGACTGAACGAGTTTAAGTGATGAGTTGGGTACATTAAAGAATCCCACATGTCAAAAAGGTTTTCATATTGGAAATTCGGTGAGGTACAGAATCTACATAATTACACACCATTTTGTTTCTATCTTCACGCAAATAGGAGTAGAAATTAATTAAAAACTTTATACATCTTCCATGTAATTATAGTTGAATTTATTCCGTTTCAGGATCGAGTAGGAGGTACCCGAATTCAGAAAATTTTTATTGCAAGAATTACAACAGCAATCCTCCAAAAATGAACCATAAATCTATATTGAAAATTTGATATACATACGGGCTCTTTGTCTAATTTACTTGTTTTCATGCAAGTCGAGCTGAACTTCTATACGTAAATGCTATAGCTAAGATGTACATATCCTGACGCAATGATATTTCTTGTAATGTGAAACGTCATTTCATAATGCATTTTAAATACTGAAATGTTGTTATTCTAGACAGAAATATAGACGAAATATTTTTTAGGTCGGTTTCTTTGTCTCCACAAGCGTTAGTGTTTATATCGTTTCATTTCCAAAAATACCATCATCAAACTTGGAGAAATGAGAAGTTTAAATAAAAAAGTCTCATTTATCTAGACGGCTTTTGCAGATCGCACAGTTGTATGCAAGAGTCCAGTTGAATTCAAGTTCCAAGGGCAAGTCTTTTGTCATAAACTATAGTACTACGTACAAAAAAGTTACGTATTGCGCGCCTGCTAAGCTTTATACGTTTAGATGAGATTCTGAATTTGCCAGCATTTGCCCATTCATTATCTAAACATTACACCAACTATTAAAAAGCAGAAAATAAAAATAAATCCGCTGAAGTTGATGAACCACTTTGATGATCGATAATGCAAAAAGTAAATTGGTGCAACTGAGTTATTGAGCGATAGCTTCATGTCCTCATCATAATTGTTCATGCCGACAAAATGTTTTCACATGCAGTTTTAAATCTATTTAAGATTTGCAATTTAAAGCTAGAGGTTAGGTCAAAGGTTGACGCAAGTTTTAAATGTTTGCCACAGCTGGATGCACGTCGGTAGATTAAAAGTTAGTAAACGTTATTTATCCACAAACTTGTTTTGCACCTAACTTCCGCTACGTATCGGAGGATTCCATATCACGCCACAATTGATTATATATAAGTACTTACATATAGATAGAGCTTTTTTTTATCATGAGTTTATGTATCATCATATAGATAGATATCAAATCCTAACAGATAACTCTCCTCTCGCTACTTCAAAAATGAAATGCGACAAAAGTACATACACATGAGAGCTTTATTGTGAAATATTAACATTTTTGACAGGTCGGAAACAGTTGCATCGCCGTTCTGCGAAGTAAAGTGCTGAAGGCTTCAGCCTGAAGCCCCACTTCCTACGACGAATTTATAAAAACATTTATTCCATTGGAAATAGAAAAAAATTCCTATGCCAAAGAATTTAATGTGTTTAGTTATTATCTCTGGTCTGTGTTAAATTTTGTATATCTACTTGCATCGTCATAAACAGCTTCAAACTTGGTACTGATAGCGCTGTATATAGCTAACTAACAACTAAATATTATCTCTTGCCAAGTCCAAAAATTGGAGGAGCCGACATTTGACATTGACGACACATTAAGTGCTTAAAAGTCAGTTTCTCTTCCCATTCAAAATGTTTACAACATTTGGAATTTGGATCACAATCAGTTCTACAAACACAAAACAACTATACATTCATGCCCATAATATGATATGATGATGATGAAGATGACGCTTCTTGCTTTGGTATACATTAAACATACTTTTACGTTTACATTTGTTTAAAGTTGCATAAAATCAACCAGCCATTAAATTAAATTAAGCCAATTGATAAATACTAAATTGGGGGCGCTTCATCATTTTATTTTTATTTGTTAAATAAGGATATTTTAAGTTAACTTGGATATACTGTACGAGCAAATGGGGCATTGTGAATAGTGTATAACGCATTTTCTTTTTAATACTTGAATGATATATTCCACAATTATAAATAGATTATGTTTACCGTTTGTGATATGAAAATATCACATGCTAATTCATTATGAAGAAGTGATGATGTGTTGGTGTAACAAAAACTTTTGCAAAATAGTGTGTATTTGTACATTTCTAAAACATGCATATTACAGATTATATTCCGTGAATCCGTGATGATCTGATAAAGAACTATTTAGGCATATTGGTCTACTATTGGAAGTTCAGTCTAATTTAAAACTTGGCATTTGAACATCTTGCAGTTCATAAAAAAGGAGAAGCGCACGTGCTACTGACTATGCATATGTATTATTTTAGCATAGCAGGAAGGATGCTGATTCATTCTTATATTACGTATGTACATTATGTAACATAAGACACGTACAAATTTACAATATGGTACATGGTTTAGAGATAAACTGGGGTTATGAATCTCCTTTCATCAGACTTGTATTTTTCCCAACATAAAGTAACTCGTTACATTATTGATAATACTGTAAATGGTTCTTGATAAACTTTCCTACTTGACATGACGTTACGTTATTTTAGCAGCACCAGACACCGAACTACATGTCAATATTATCAATATAATGTACACGGAATGTCGTTCCATTACTACTATGCTTAAATTATAAATATGAATCTTGTCAATCTGTTCATAAAATTTGACATTCGTTGACACCAAGTTTGTTGCCTTCTTACTCCTTTCTAATGACATGTTCAATCAACGCATTCTAATATTTCAACAGACGGTGGCCGTTCATTCTAATAAATTCTTACTTTATAAAAAGAGGCTATAATGCTGAAAACAGGCACAGCTAAAATTTAATGTTCTATAAAATGTTGTCAACAATAACTAAGCTAAGAACCATATCGAATGAGTAGTAATACGCATAATATAATAATGCCAATTAATACATACCTGGACTTCCTTTCAAAGGATCCACTATCTTCATTGTACTTGAGTACGAAAGGTAGCCGATTGGAGACTACTATAAGAGATCCGGAGGCAGTAAAGTTCATCCTGATGTGGGGAAACAATCTTTTCACCAATAGTTTGGTATTCCGTCTTTAGATTATTTTTTTGTAATTTAACTTTCAAAACAATCCAAATAGCTTTTTCAGCTCACTTTGACCGAGTAACAGTTTTTCGTATTTACTGACAGCTAAACAATCCGATCTGAAAAAAGGAACAAGTAGTAGCAATTCATGAGAGTTCAAGTTCTCAATGCATAACACGCAAGGAAAATGAATTTGGATGAAAAGGTTCCCTTCCCGGAATGCAGCACCGATTTAACACATTTAGCATGCTGTAATAAAAGAGTTTCACGTGCAAAGAAGCATCTCTAGCACTCGTCTAACAACTGGTGTTCACGTTGTTGCCACTCCGAAATATGCTTTTCTACTCTACCCAGAAATACTCGGATGATTCTGATTTACTCTCTCACAACCAGTTTCCATTTTATTACATGCGCATAATGTTTTTACAATGTAAATTTTCGCAAGCATATAATATGTTTTTAATTGTCATGTCCTGAGATTCAGGATCCAGACAATCAGTAAATTTGTTTTCATTGCAGCCTACCCTAATAGTTTTGTTTATGCGTGTGCTAATCTAGATCTATTGAGAGAAATATGTACGTAACGTAAATACACACAGATAGAACGGTTGATCATAAAAGCAAACCGGGAGAATAAAGGATATACTTCAGACTGTATAACCTTTACTTTTCCATCTGTTGAACCAAACTCCACAGATGTGTGTGCATCGTTATTTTAGTGAACATTTCTTCATAAAGAAAATACCTACTGACTACCGTGACATTCACTTTCATATAGCAAAATAGTGAGAAACTTGGCGTTTTAACTATTAACGCATGCGTTTGCTTACTAGGATGTGCTTAAATCACTAATCGTCTTGGTTCGCATTTGCTCGGATCCGCAAATTTCAAGGTTGTTTTCATACACCCTTTCATTAAAAGTGGATCCATGAAGCTAAACTACTATAATGCGGTTATCTTTCTCTTATAACATCAAATTATGAAAATCCGTACCGTATGAAAAGCCGTGAACAACAAGAAAACAAAAACGCAGGCATACATTTTTAGTTCATTCCGAAGATTACGATAAACAATGTCCACATATTTTGTTTATTATTGCAGAGAAATCGTAATATGGGGATTACGTAGTAGATATGAACCTTCAGCCAATCTAGTATTGACTAGTCAAGACACAACGAAGGTAACTTTCTCATTCTACATACAGCCGTGCATTTATCTTCGAGCTTATGCTTGAGCTGGAGAATTAAGAATGTTTATGCCAAGGAAGTCCCAACCAAACGAAAAGGTAGACAATGTTCAATTCAGTGCGATGTCTATCAGCTATAGCGTTGGCTTTATTTTAAGCATGCAGGCCCTATTTTTGAACTGTTCGTCTGTGTGGTGTAATATGGTCTAATATAAATGTATTAGCAAAATCAACTTTATAAGTAAATATTTGTAGAGCTCACACGTACAAAAATGAAACAGTAGCACTTGAGTAGACAGACATGAATATATAGTAGCTAATTTATGGGGTATTCTGATATTGGATCAGAAGGAATATGTAATTCTATGCCTTGGATAAAAAATAAAATGAAATATTAATGTAGGTTTGTTTAAATACTTTCTGCTTACCATGAAACAAAATAAAATGTATCTTATGAGCAAAGTTGGTCGCTGAATTAGCTTCAACACAATATTCAGAAATGATTTCTCAAACGAACCATGCATGGGGTAAAAGAATTTTCACTGCCCTACACACTTGATGATAAAACTATAATATAATATTATGGCACAGAAAAACGACTTGGTTAGTAGAAAGCAACACGTACAAAGGAAAAATCGGAGCTGTCTATATTGGTATGTCTCTTCTTGTGAGTCACATGTGTTACTGTCACAGAAAACTTACCTTTTGCCAAACATCGACCACTGCTCTGGTTGCTTCATGCACTAGCTCATTAGGCAGATTGAACTTACTAAAGCAACAGCACTTCATTCCAACAACTACACTACACAAGATGAATGGAAAGGAAAGCAATGTAGAGCATTCATGGATAAATACCAATAATGAATGACATATCAATGTATATAACTTATTAGCTCATTCAAAGCCCATGCATTATATAAGCTTGCCTATATGTCTTTAACAGCGTCCAAAGTGATTTGTATTTCATGTGCCTGGTATGACTAATAAATGTTTTGCTTCCAGATGAATAGTGGCAATTTAGATGGAAGTCATTACCAATGAAAATAGATAGTGATGACTTGATGACATGAGGGGTAGCTTGAACCATGTTCAGATGGAAGCTGATGTGACATGTATGATTTTGCATAATATCTTGCTAACCTAACTAAATACACATGACTTGCTCGCTGTCAGTGTCAACATAACATGGACAAGTGACTAAACACACAAAATATCAAATACTTCGCTTTCATGCATACGGTAAAGATAAAATTAACATGTAGGTACTACATCAGTTCTTTTTGAGACTTTGTCATTCTCATCCCTAGCTGGATCATATTCGTTGTCTTATTTTAAACAGGGGCTTGAAAAGCTACATAATTGACATAATATGAAGCTTTAGTCGTTAAAAAATAGAGAATGTCTATCAATGTTAAAATTATAAAGTTCTAATTCAAACGAATGTTTTTCTTTTCAAGTTATATGGATTATTGTATTATTCAAGTATTGTATATCTTACTCATTTCACTAAAAGGGAGTTCATGCCAAAGGCATAATTTATTATCGATTATCTGTCGATGAGTATTTATTTCTCTAGCTATTAAGACAAAAAATTATTCTTGACATGAACAAAAGTAAACCAACGAAAAACAAGTTGTTAAAAATTGATTTTTTTTTGTTTTATGTGCATAAAAGAAAATGAGATAATGATATGGTTTGGTTAATAGAGTTTTCTTGACGAAAGTTATTCACAACCATGATCATTCGATTACATTCGGTGCAGATTATAGCAGACATAGATGAGTTATTAGTTATTTATGAGTTTGCGTCTGCGTAGTTGTCGTTGTTGTCACAGTCCACGTTCCAAGAAATGAAAACGCGGAAAAATGTTTGCCATAATCACTCACACGTTCCCTTTTAAACAATGAAGTTCATGGTATGAAATACATATCAGTATCAGTATTATCAGTTTTATTTTTTGAAAAAACAAGTACGCTCAAGGTCGCTTGAGCATGGAACATATTATCATAAATAAACCATTTACAACTTTAAATAGTATAATCTACAAGTAGGAAGGATTAGAGATTTAAACTATAAAAGAAGTTTAAGCTAAGATAAGCCGGACATAGCGGTACGAATGCATACAATAATCGTAAGTATGTAAATATGTTAATGCTTTCACGTAGCAAAATGCCCTATACTCGCGAAGACCTATCAGTTCTATCTATCACTCATTTATGTATATGGTCATCGTATAGTTACTTCATCGTGCGTTGATTAATGCTAAATATTTGTTTCAATGAATTTTTTTTTTGAAAAAAGGTTCTTACACGGTTTGGTACTATGTAATGTACAATATAACATCGAAGTCGAATTATACGCGAAATCTCAACGTAATAATACAAAAGCGGAAGGCAATGCAGATAAACTTAGAATAATCAGAGCTGTTCAAGCATTTTCACCTTCAACCATTTCTGAAAGTTCAGTTTAACAATTATTCACTATATGCGGGACTTGTTTAGGTTACTCCATATTATGCATAGTACGAGAAAGTAATCTTTGTCTTGGCAGTAAGTTCCTTGGCATTGAATACGCATACAAATAGGTCATCCTCATGTCATCAATCAGTACACGTAGCCAATAACAATAGAATCCCTCTATCCCTCTTTGTATATATAGATTAACAAGGGTAAGTATCATCAATGCACTACTTTGTTTTCGGAAAAAGGACAACCAAAACGCGAAGACTATCTAAAGCTTAGTAAGAATGCAGGCCAATACTGTATTACATGAGTTTACGGAAGTGAAATCTTAAGCCTAGATTTGGATTCTTGGTTCAGAAAAGCCAATTTTTCAAGCAAACACATCATCATCACCTCTCATATCGTACTTGTCTCCTTCCATTCACCATTAAGGTCTACGGTCTACTACTGCATTACACACCAAAATTCTATGTTGTCTGCCGTATCTTCCGATCTTTATAGCAAAGATCTTAAAATGACCTATTTATTAGAACTTATGATAATTTATTCATGGTTCAGAAAGTCTATTCCGTGTTTGAATACCCACTAACTCTCTACTAAATTGAAACCACTGATACGGACGGTTGGTGTATTTGAGTGATATTTCTCAAAACATTATCATGCTTCTCTTACAACATCAATAAGAATAAGAGGAAAATGTTATACTCCGCATAAAATGAATAAATCTATATGAGATAAGAAACGAACAAGTCGAAGTCATGAGCTTGAATTTTGATTCTTGTTATGGCTGATCACACATGTATGCATATTTAATTTCAAGGACTAGGGTATGAGAATCTCAGAAAATGTTGGCGTAGAAAGAAAGTTTCTAATTTTCAATAGCTTATTTACTATACATGATCAGGCCAGTGGTGGTAAAACTTGAGCCTTCACATGATTTAATAATAGTACAAATGCAGACACACCTCTATAACCAGTTTTTTGTTGATAGAAATAATTTACACAAATGTTGAATATGGTGAGAAAAAACCAGTGGAGTACCAAGTAGAGAGAGTGATATACCGCCTTTATATTTCACTTTAATCAAGAGGAGAGATAAAGATAAAGCCCATTGTGGTGTGATTTTGAAGCCTTGCAAGGTCACAGAATTGCGCAACTCAGCTCATCAATCTTGGAGAATTATGATAAATGCAACATTAATTCCTTGAGTCAACTCGTTTCATTCGGATGCGGCATTTTTGCAAAACCGTCAAATTAGACATTAAATGAATATGTGCCAAACTAGGAGGTAAACTAATGATGCCACTGATGCCAGATCATTTACGATAGGAATTAAAGCGTTGCCCACTTTTTGAGTACGTCAGGTAGAGTTGTGTCCATTGATGTTTTTTATAAACTTTTGGTGCAGTTTTTATCGATACATCATGAAAAAAGCGAACAGCTACATGAACATGAACTAGAACAGAGAACAGTCTTATGCACACATCATCAAATATGCTTGATTTTGTGATTGCAAGGAAAACAGATTCGAAAACAAAATCATTCTATCATTGTTGAGGTATTTTTACTGCAGCCTCTTTCATGTTACACGTCTTGGCATTTAAGAAAGAAAAAGAATCACACATACGATACGATCATGGATTAAATCTCAATTCCAGAGCTGACATTTAATGACAAATAATGTCTACAAAGTTACCCTGCTCATTTACTCAAATCCTGTATTACTAGACGCGTAAAAAACACGATGTTAAAGTATACAAAAGGATTACTCATTCTTATAAAATTTCGGAAATATAAATTCTAACACGTAACATATAAAACAGTACTGGTCTTAGCACTACAAACAAGGCTTCAATGGCTTCATATATTTTTTTATGTCGGTTACTCCAAATGGATACAATAGTTATGCAAAAGCTTACACGATTGTTAATTTTTCCAAATAGTAGAGCTTACTCGATTTGAATTATTGATACCTAAAATGTCAAATTCTTCTTATTATCAACAAACGTATACATTAACAAAGTCGCAACTCCAGCTAATAAATTAAACTTAATAATACTTTTAACAGTAAAGCAAAAGACTTGGTCTATAACATACTGTGCTTTGACAAATATATTGAGCTAGTGTACACCACGCCATGACACGGATGACCACTTTCACTGTACATATAAAGTTAGTTCTGTGAAATCATTGTATATTCCATTATTAAACCTTGAACATTAATAAAGAAATCACATTTAGTGTAAATGAAAACATATTTACCAACATAATTGAGATAATAATAATAACAATTTTAAGGAAGCTTATAAATGCCCACAAAACAATGCGAGCTTTGAGGTAATAGTGAACAAAGGTCATTGATAACGCTACTTGACTAACGGGGACAAGGAAGATCGGATATCATGGTCCATTAAGGAATGCACTGTTGTCAAACTATTATTTAATTCTTCCTAACAAAACAACTACAATTACTCATTGTAAAATTTGCATCAAATGTAAATCCTTACACTTTTTGTTTAAATAGTTTGATTCTTAGAACGAATGAGCATATCACACGGAAAATCTGTTTACCTGAAAGTATTATTATTGGTAACGGGCTGGATCTTATAATAATTAAACACCGGAATACAAAACTCAACCAGTAACGTTCAAACAGCTTATAAATGTAATTTGTATAGCTCAAATAAATACGGGGTTTACCAACAATTAAATTATTATTACATAAAGGCACAAGCCCAGGTGTGATTTTAGAAACGTAACAAGTGAATGTTCATTTGTTTCTGTTGTAGCTAGCTGTGCATAAAGCTTGTATTTGACATACATTATACCTCTATTTTGTTATTTTGTAAGCAGTTGTTTTAAATTGCAGACGCTGAATTCTAATGCACAAGTGTATCTGCTATGTGTATGTACATACTCCATGATACTATGTATAATATATTGATGGATAAGGCAACAGAGTCGATATAATGGGCTGCGTGTCATTGCAGCTAAGTGCATTTTCGACCATCTATTAAATGATTGTAAATAAGCTTATAAATGTCAACGTTAGTCATGCTTAAATAGCGTAGTGTCATAATTTAAATGTAATGTTAATGTCGACTGGAGGGAAGTTAATCTAATTCTTCATCGTCAGAGTCATCATACTTTATTTCCAGCTTCCGCGTTGGTAGACGAGAACACCTTATTGTAATCTGCTGACCAATTTCACACATGGCTCCCAGTGCCTGTAAAATGCAAGTATATTTTACTTTACTAGAACACGTCGACAATAAAAGTAAAACCTGATTGGAATTTCTTAATAAGAGAAATAATACTTACGTGATCTAACATTTCTTTGGTATGGGATGCACTTATGCAAAATCTTGTTCGTCCTTCAACCAAAGGTGTAGCCGGAAACCCTACACCTACTGTAGCAACTCCTCTTTTGATCATTTCACGAACAACATAAGCTATTTTGGTTGGCATATATAATGCAACAGGAATGACGGGAGAATCATCGTTTCCATACACGATAAAGCCTGCTTGTTTGAGTTTTTGTCTGAAATAACGGGAATTTCTCGCCAACTGACGAATTTTCTTAACTCCTTCATCTGTTCCATCTTCTCCCATGATCATCTTCATTGAAGTAAGAATCTGTTGAGCAACTGGAGGAGACATGACTGTTCCATACGCGTGCGCATGGCTTCCACGACGGAGTAATGCAATTAACTCTTTCGATCCTGCGATGTAACCTCCAGCTGAACCAAAACTTTTTGTGAAAGTACCCATAAGTACGTCAACATCTCTTGGATTACATCCCCAATAGTCTACAACACCTCTTCCATTGGGACCCATTGCACCGATACTGTGGGCTTCATCCAGGTATAAATATGCCTGCACATTCAAAGAAATTGCGAAATGCATTTAATTGACTGACTAACATGTTCAAATAAAAGGTGCAATAGGCAACAGATCAAGTTTAAGCTAGAAAGGTCATGTGATGATTGTGATCATACCCCGTATTTGCGCTTCAATGCAAGTATTTCCGGTAGTCGCACAACAGATCCTTCCATACTATAAACACCTTCAACAACTATAAAAATCTTCTCCCATGGTAAATGTGTCCGTGGCTGTCCATTAACTATTCCTTCCCTTAAACGCTTCTCCAAACTTCGCATATCTAAAATAATTCATTCATATTTTATGTGTTACATAGTTTAAAGAAATAAGAAAGCAATATTTACGTTTGCAATATGTTCCTGAAACACTTACTGTTATGTTTGAAAACACGTATTGTAGCTCTGGAGAGCCTTAATCCTAGAATAATCGATGCGTGATTCTTTTCATCACTTAGAACCAAACAACCTTTATTTAAAATGGCAGGAATGTTCATTGAATTGGTCGCAAAGCCCATCGCACAAGTTATAGCGTCTTCAGATCCAACAAATCTTGCTACTAACTGGTCTAATTCATCTAGATGATGTGCATTGCCCATTTCTCTTCTTGCGCTGCATGTTCCAACACCTTCCTCTCGAACAGATTTTATTGCAGCTTCCGCACACGTACCATGATTTTCAGCAAATCCCAAGTAGTTATACGATCCTAAGTTGATGCAGTGCACCTTCTTACCAGTCATACTATGGAACAAAAACAAACAATTATACGCATTGTTCAGAGCTCCATGTCAAGTAATTCTAACCTTACACAAACCGGAATATATAATGTATAAACTTACTTGAACGTCCACCCATAGTCTTTAGATTCTCTTTCCAATAAGGTGATATACTTTCCAGGCACGCTTCCAACTGGCATATTCCAACAATCACGAACTCTTCTGTAAACATGTCTTGTGTAAAAGCTTTCAAAGCTAGCGTACAACGGCACATAACCCTGAAACATTATTCGAATAAAAATTAGATACAACTCAAGATTTTTATTTCAAGTTATAAGTATGTCTACACTTACATCACGATTTTGTTCCTTGGCCGTTCTAGGACGAACCAAATCATTGACATATCCTACTATAACAAGTACGGCATAACACAGGTAAGTACAAAATGCGTCCCACAGCGTACATTCTTCAAAAGATTCTCCAGCACGCTTTCGTTGTTCACGCCTTTTCACTTCTACACGATGAGAATCGACTTGTGTTTTGGGTTTAAGTATGTGGTTATTATGATGATTTATTACGTGTCCATTTGTTTTCTTCACAATTTGTTTAACTGGAGAACGGTTGATTTTCGTCTTTGTGGCAATAGAATTTATTATACACGATGTACGTCTTGGGTCTGAGGCGGAAACCCCTCGCCCAGAGTATGTTGCGATACAGGTATTGTTAAAAGGCTTCATTTCCAATCAAGCTGAGCGATTCAGTGTTTCTGACTGAATACAAGATTGGGATGAAATTGACAAACTCCTCTTGCTACTACTGCTGCCACGCGCTCATCAGCCACAGCCCTATAATGGTCAAAACACAAATTGCAATAATCATTATCCAATCATTAGCTTGTCAACCCTATTGTGTGATCCGTATGAAACTTAATGACTCACAGTCACAAAGTACACCATTATACATACACCAACACAACTTTACGAATAAGTCCATTACCATTGCCAGAAGAATTACGCAATGTCCAATGTTGTACCTAATGTCGAACCTAATGTAATGTGGCTTTAATAATAAACTTGAAATACTTTTAATTCCAAACTACTCTTACTCTACGCTTCTACCTTGGTCAGTTCACTCACTACGGTACAGTACAAAAGGTGTATGTTTTCAGACGTAAATGGAATCACGGACTGAAGCAAACTGGAATGAATGGCTAATGGTTGATGGTCAACTTTTGCTTCATAATGAGAACACAAATGACTCTTACAACTTGGAACACTAAATTACTAAATATCTCAAGCCGTGAGAATAAAGGAGGGGATACCAAGTACATCCACACGCCAAAACTATAATACTCAGTACTTGCACATCATATCATGAATTAAATGATAAATATAGTAAAGTACATTATTATATTTTATACTCTACAAACATCCTATAGTAAAGGACTAAACCACATACCATAACCGTGTGATTATCTGCCAAAAGCATGTTTTATTACTCCTACTGGGAAAGTTCAGATAAATGATAAAGGATTGGACTGGAAGTGGATCTGCAATAGGAAAACTGGAACTTGACTGGAATACTACATGGAATACTACAAACTGCTTTCCGACGATGTGCCCATCACTCATCATCATCATCATTTGCCTAACTAATCCTTATCGTGTCTGCAAACAAGATGTATTGACGTTCATCCCCTCATTTATCTACACAATTACAATGAAAACGATACTGATACGAAGGGGATTTCAAAACGAATCATTATTATACCCATTTGCCATTACGCCACGCTCATCTCCTACATCCAATCACCAATCCAATATCATAACTTATCATTATCATACCCAAACGAAGATGGAAGACAAGGATAAAGGAAGGAAACAAGACAATAAATTATAAAGTCAATAACATCATATCATTCACTGTTCACATCAATAAATTGGCAAGCTATAAAACTCAACTCTAATATTCAATAATTTTCTTACCTTTATATCGCACACAACAAAACCACCTCCTCTTCATTCACCTTGTAATCATCGGCAGAGAATCACACCATGATTATTCCCATGAAGTGAACGAACGAACGGATCTTGTAAAAGCATTCGTTCATTAATTCTCGTCAAGTCACAAAGTCTAAGTCGACCTGCAGACCTCAATAAACCTGCTGTGTTTTATAACAGCACAAAGCCCAACTCACTCATAATGACTAACCAACCACTAAACCCTATATCGTATCGTCATAATATCAGATCAGACAAGCAGACAGGAGATTTTATAAGGATAAAAAAGACTATGGAAATACATGTACATACATAAATACATATAAAATATACCTTAAACTTCATAAGGCAATAACAATGCAGTACTTAACACATCTGCTGCTGCTGCTGCTGACTTTGACTCACACACACATTTTATGCCGATGATGATGATGATACGGATAAATACACTTGAGCACATAGCAGAGCCGGGTGGACGGCAGTGGTCGGAAAGGTGCGGTTATTTGTTTAGGTTGAGGGACATGTGACTCAAAACTTCAACAAACGCGCTAATCCACTTCCTCTCTATATACTCTGGCCACACACAGCGATGTGATGATGACGATGGGCTATGCATAAAAAATCCAGACAATGCAATGCAATGCAATGCAAAAGATTCTCTTTTTGTCCTTATGTATATTTGCAGTATTTGCACCGCAATATACCGCTGCTATCTATTCGCTTGGATTTGGATTGCATGCATAAACAAACTGTTCTCTTTTGACTTGCGATTTGCTTTGCGTCATTCAAATCCAAGTGTCAATTCATTTGTCATCAAACAAGAGATAAGAGTGAGATCGTACAGAAAATATCTGAATCTTCTTTTCTTACGAAGACGTTTAGCACTTCCGTTTTATCCGAATTTTAATTAGATTTGTCATTTAACTCATTTCATTTATATATTAAGTAGTCATCAGCTCCTTAATAGTAATAGTTTGATTTACCGTTTGGAAACCACAATTTTTATATCTAAATTCTCCAGTCAAGTATACCTAAAAAGACCAAGTCGTAAACCGTAAACCACAAGCCAAGTAAGTTTTATTCTTTGAAGCCCAATCATAGTGTATTAGAATTAGTATCTAATCAATTTTATGGTTATATAGTTTATGCACAAGTTTTGTGTGTGTTACAACTTACAAGTTGATGGTCAGATTATTAATAAGGAATAAATTTTACGATTCTTCAAGAATGAAGAAACGTGATTGTGAAATTGGGAAATTAGCTTTGTAAATCATAAATGACGTAGTGAGGTCAGGTTAGAACAATGAGGAGTTGTGTAGAGTCAGTAGAGTGTAGTTATCAATAATTGTTTATGCTATTGCTTGTACTTTTGACTTCCAGAAATTGCATTGAGATTAAAACAAAATAAATCATTGTGCCGAGTTGTGCTCTCATCCCATGGTCAGTCGAAGTCGATAGTCGAATAAAATAGGAAAGTGGTGAAGTCAAAAAACTCATTATAGTTGCTGTTGGATGTGTGGTGAGCTCTTCCAATTTTATCAATAATTGGTCATATTGAGGAGATCTCTGCCGACGAATCCAATCCACTTTGTTATCCTGGAACAACTGGAGCGGATATACATACTTGAGTACGTCATACGCGTTGGAAAGTAGACTTGCGAAATTTTGGGATTACATATATACGTCGTGTGAACAAGTAGGTAAATTATGATTTATGTACTTATGATATTCGTACTCGTACATTCAATTTGTTTTCATTCATTCTTCGTGTAAGATAGATTGTGTAGTCGGTATCCGATTGCAATTTTTGTATGTACGCTGGCTGCATGACACTGCAAACAAGAACATATTTTCATAAGTTTTCTCAAATCCATAAACATGAGGCCTTAAGTATATATGTATTATCGCTATAAGTGCATACTAATATTATTTGACAATTGCCGTATATGCCATCAGTTAATTTTCGAGTTTGTCATTTGTGTAAAATATGCACATAATAATACATTACAATATAAATGTCATGTTCTGGTTATATCTCTTATTACCACCATAAGTTGTTTTGAGCATACAATTTAATTTTAAACCCAGACTGACGACCAGATCATGATGATCATGTAATAGGTTTATGCTATGCTAAATCGTGGATTGCATATAAAATTATCATATCACTAGAACTTCTCGGAGTCCCATTCACCTTTCTATTAATTGAGTTGAGTCAGTTTGGTTCATGGAATGAAATGAAATGAGATGAGCAATAGGAAAATCATTCTGTGCCGTTGTTTGTTGTTTGGGTGCTTACTTGCATACACTGATGCACGTAATTCTTTTCTTTCGCACTTTCACTGTTACTATTCCATCCATCTACCATGAAAATGAAGGCCTGTCGTCCCCCCGTAGAAAGAAGGTGGAAACTTACCCAAACTATTGTAAAATGTTCCTTCACATGCGATGAGATAAAAAGTTATATGAGTATGCATGCATATGGAGTCTCTTTGTCTGCATTTTACGTTTCGGTTTCTTCTTGTTGCATAGATGAAGGGAATGGTACAACCGAGTACTGAATATAGCGATAAGTATATATATACGTATATGAAAGCATGGATAATGGGGAAATAAGTTGTGGTAGAGGAAAAAGAATGCATAAAACATGGAATGTTGGAATTGGAAACTAGGTGGGGGAATATGCTGAAGCTGAATAGAATAGAATGCCCCTTCCTTGTTGCTACCATAAACATTATAAACTATGCGAGAATGTAGGGAACAGAAATTGTTCTTTGAACGTCAACGTAGTTGGTGTATGGCGTATGAAGTATTGTTTGCTGTAAACGTAAAGTAGTAAATTGTTGAAAGTCGAGATTGCGGAGATAGAGCATGGCTAGCTGCAACAACGTCGGGTCTGTCTGGCTGGGCCAACAACGGTACGAAATAGAAGAGAAAGCATTCAATGCTTAGCATTGTATGGAAAGATCTGTAAAAAAGAGTCAGTTTTGAATGTAGGCAAGGTACTGAACACAAAAACACATGCCCTAGTATTGCCCATGCACTGATATATAGTATTAGATAGGTATTCAGTAAAAAAAAAAATAGTTTTCATTTGTTTGTTTGTCGGGCCTTAGCCCAATTTTGTCTTTCTCGATCAAAGTTAAAAAAGGTCTTATCTATATCGTATACAACCCGTAAGATTTCGATTGAGAGAAATGAATCCGTGTATGAGCAATTATGTTTATGGTTTACTACGTGAATAGAAAGACAGACAAACAAAACTTTATCAAAATCGAAACTGAAATACTGGTTTGGCTTGATGGAAAGACATTTGCCAGAACTGCCTTTCTCTTTCCCTAGACCGGGGTTTCCTTTCCTCGCGTCGTATATGCACCACTGTATTTTTCTGATCTCATCCGGTTTCGTTAAAAATTCTAGTCCTAGACTTACTGTGTGAGGTACTACTAGCAATCCATTTACTCCATCCATATCTTAATGCAATGTACGACAGTATATAGTATAGGGTTTGGGTTTTTTTTGATTGAATAGAGAGTTAGATGTGGAGAGATGCAGCTTTGTTTCTTGGATGCTTGTTGTGCAGTGTACAGCTTACAGCTCTACTCTACTATACTAGGTCTCTTTTAGAAGAGATGAGTTCAGAATCCATTCGCAGTATTCGTTCTTCTGTGTTCACCCTTCTCCTCGTCCCCTCTTTCTACTACTTGTTCAGAAACGAGACTGGACTACTATTGCTTGATATCGTGTTGAGTTGACGTTCCATTGCACATGCATTCTCTTTCTCTCTCTTTGACTCATTTGCTTTCTTTTCCCGTTATGTTCAATTACTATGACTGTAACATTTGCTCGTAGTACAGGCTGCGCTTTATGCTGAGTATTTTCTCCTTTCCCCTTCGGTTTTATACGTACAGCAGCAACCGGACTTTTAAATATCGAATGGTCCTGTACTACGTTGTGTTTCTGGCAAGCAGAAGAGTAGCAGTGAGTCAGTCAGTGATTGTGTAGGTGACTGTGTGAACAAGATCTTCTTGCATGAGAGCCAGAACCCTTTCACCTGAACATGAGAAAGTTACAGCTAGGAAAAGAAACATTTCCTTTTTGGTAGTGCTCAGGCTAGAGGAAAGAGATGTAGATGTGAAGTTAAAGGTGATAGTATCAAATCAGTTATCGTCTATTCCTTTCAGACGTAACAATATCTTGTTTGGTGCATCACATTGACATACAACATACTATCTCTCTAGTGTTGACTTGTAGTTGCTCTTTTGCCGTTGCACTTTTTGCATTCTTTGCTTGCAAAGAACTATACAGGATAGAAAAAGGATACAGATATTGAAAATTGTATTCTGACGCATGACATAAAACGAATCATCGACCTATTAAATTTAATACTCAAACAAAACTCAAACATAGTTATACACGTACAAGTTCACTAAAGTTCATTGAAGTAGCCTCAAAGACGGAGAATCAATCACAACTACTTTCTTTTAAAAGGTTTACTTAATAATGCATTAATAACTAATAAGTCTTGAGTAACTGGTACTGTGGTGTGGTACTCTAGTAACTCTAGTTGTATTTATGTGTAATATAATACTACTCTTTTACTCAGAAAAGGCCATATAGTCTGTCGGCATAAAAATTAGATTTATATCTGTGTAAAATCTGGTTTAATGAATGTTTGGAATGGTTTTTAATTATGTAACTTTACTAAAAATTTTCTTAAATTTCAGATTAGATCGTTGAGCACTGAGCTGGATAGAAAGATACGATACATCTAATCGTCATTAAAATCGATTCACTCTCCCAGACGAAGGAAGTCGTTCAGCGTTTGCTAATACATGTAAGTTGCAAGTAAGATATTAGAACCACAACGCGAACAATGTTAACGTTATGCCTCGCAGATAGAACAAGTCACCTTGAAAGAAAGCATATCTCAATTCATAGTTTGCTCTTGCTCTCTATAACATCTTCATGTAGGCTCAGAATAAGTGTTGTTTTTGTTCCTCGTATACATCTGTTCTCTACACTCCTAAATGGCCTTATGTTTCCTTTTCCTGTCACAAGTAAACCATTAACTATAAAAAGCTTCTCGTCTCTGAGTTTCACAACCCATAAACACCTACGATAATATGGGCAGCCTGCATAGATAGTTGTTAAAAAAGCAGAGCACAAGCAGTCAGAAACGAGCAGAAGCAGATAACCTTTTTTGGTATTTTGATGATGACGCTTTGTGTGATATACATTGGATCTATTATGAATCATCATCATGTCAGTCATGGTATGAAATTTTGCAAAGAAATAGTTATTTTAGTAGCAGTATAT
The DNA here is from genome assembly GCA_964034955.1 of Orchesella flavescens. Classification (NCBI taxonomy): domain Eukaryota; kingdom Metazoa; phylum Arthropoda; class Collembola; order Entomobryomorpha; family Orchesellidae; genus Orchesella; species Orchesella flavescens. The sequence continues at coordinate 20,396,166 of OZ035957.1, read as the reverse complement.
CACCAATCTCTACACACACATGGTACACTTAATACAAACAAGTATTTCAGTTCGCACACAGGAAGGAACGTTGCTCATGCTGGTACTTTTTTCTGAAAAAAAAACAACACTTTTCCTTCGTTTATTAAAAGCGAACGAGAAGAGGGTGTTTCAGTTGACGGTATATATAAGGTAGGTAGTGGTGCAGTTTACTAGTCAGTAGTAGGGAGGTTTGGAAGAAGAAGAAATTGCAAGCTAATGTTACAACACTAAGGTTTCCTTTTTCAAGTAATCAGTCTCAGTCTTTTTTTCTAGCTACCTACGTACGTATCCATCCACAGGATTAGCACATTAGCTTAATGAATTCACCGGTTATGTCAGCTATTTCGTAAACCTTGTTTTGCTGTTGTTTGATTGCCATTACCTGCATAATATTATACCAATTTGCTATGAGGAAACTAAGATTGTAACATTGAACATGAAGTGGATTGTTGTAAGTTTTCATAACTACTCCAATTTTCGCAGTAGCATGATCATCCATATTCATCTGTTTAAGTCATTGTCACTCCTTACTACTGTTGCATGTGCAATGTGCGTATTAGTACAAAGTACAACCATGCATTTAAGCACATTTTAGTATTTAGTGATGTCTTCCTTCTGGTGTGGTTCGCATCTTGTCACAATGTAGTATATGTCCTTTTGTCGGAAATGAATAATAGCCAGTTTATGTGTATTCTGCATGGTACATATAAGTTTATTTGCATGGTTTCTGGTTTACTAGTATTTCATCGTAGCGGAAAGGAATGAGGTAGCGAGATACAATGCTATATCCTAATTTAGCATTTTTGCATCAGTGACTCGAATTTTTGTGCTGAAGAAAAAATGATGGTATGTATCTGTATAGCTTATCATATCATCAGAAGAGTGAAGAAGAATTCTTTTTTTTTTCATAGTTTTTTCCCTGTCTGTTGTCCTGTTGTATTGTACATTGTATGATGCATTTTTTGATATTTGTGGTCGCACGAATCGAGAGGTAGTCGGCATGTAGTAATGTGTCGTATACTTACCCGTATACATCCATACATTCGCTCTTTCTTACTCTTATGGAAAATCTCGCTTATATTTATTATTCAGCGAAGAGTTTCATGCGTTACGTTGATTCTCTCTCTCTCTCTCTCTTCTTATTTTCCTCTAATCTCAAAGGGGATGCTATTGTAAGTAATGTTTTATGCATGATTATATTAACGATGTATTCGTTCTGTACCTTGCAAAAGCTGACTTGCTCTTTTAAAAAACGTTGAAGTTGAAGTATAAAGATAATGTGATATGATGACGATGGTTTTACATGACTAATGTCCACGAGTTTCGGGGACTAGTAAGCTCTAAACTTATGATGTTATATGCATTGCCAAGATGATTAAGGTGTGCAGCTTCCATTTGCGGTATGAGTATACTGCTGTGAACAGCATCAAAGTGAGATTCTAGAAACCGTGAAATTCTGTTTTTCTACTCATACTGTGTGTTAAAGTCGAACTATCGATCTGAAAACTGTCGTAGTATAGTAGTGGCTTAAAAGCAATCTTTTACAACGCTAAAAAACACACCTTGTAACGAGACGATTCACAAAAGGTTTTTCATAATCAAATATAACAGTAAGAGTTGATGGTATTCTAATCTAATACTTCTCCTTTTTTTAAATTACAGCTACTTTTTTTAACGAATCATGGATTTCGAAGAACCAAAGTTACCAGAGGCTCCATGCTTTAAGCCTCCAAGCCCAGTCGTCACTACTGTAACAGCAGATTCTCCTAAACTGCCTGAAACTCCGTGCTTTAAGCCTCCACCAGTTGAAGTTACTTTAGATCAATCAGTTCCCGATGATGATGATCCATTTCATGGAGTGGTTGATGATCTTATCAGCGTCGAGCCTGCAGTTACTAAGTCGAACGGAAATACTGAAAACGGTACGTATTTTAAATTTAAGTTAGGATTTTGGATATGTTGTGAGAATATGAAGATTTACAAAATGTACTATGCATGAATGAAAATGAAATTGTGAGTAACACTTTTGTATATTTATATCAGCAGCTGCATACGGTCAGAATATGGATTTAGAAGATTTGATGTTACCGGAGACCCCTTGCTTTAAGCCACCTAGTCCTGACGTTATCTCAGTCCCAGCATCTCTTATAACTGATGCTGATGACCTCATCAACGTTGCTGCTAATACAGTGACTGCATCAAAGCCAGATAGTCCAAAAAAAGGTAAAGCTTATTATTGAATCAGTAGTAGGTTAGTCCTTATTCAGTCAACCTAACTACAGCTTGTTTGACTCTTCCCATGTAGACATCGCATCAAAATATGAAGTTATGGATTTAGAGACACCAAAGCTCCCAGAAACTCCTTGCTTTAAACCCCCTAGTCCAACTGTAGCCGATGTTGTGTTGTCGGAGATTCCTAAGTTACCAGAAAGTCCTTGCTTTAAACCACCTAGTCCAGACATTATATCAGTCAAAGCGATTCCTCAGCAGGACCCACCAACAGTTGATGACCTCTTTAGTTTGGAGCCTGCATCCACCAAAACAGAAATTTCAGTTGAGCAGGGGAAAAGTCCTACTGTAAAGGAAATATTTGAGCAGCAAGAAGATGATTATACCCGACGGGAAACAAAAACATTCGATACCAACGCTGATTTAATAGGATCTACTTTTTCTGCTGGTACTGATAAAAAGAGTCCTGCAGAATTCGGAGGCGGGGATTTGCCACCGTCGCATCTTATTATGCAGGACGAGGATGAGATTCCACCTCCAATCCCGAAGCATTCATGGGAAATTGAAAAGGACATTCCACCTCCAGTTCCACCACATTCTATTACCTCTGATTACTCTTCGGTAAATACACTTTTTTAAGTATCATTTTTACAATTATTGTTAAGTTAAAAATATTATTTGGCTCTTATAGTTTGCTGGTAGGTGCTATCAGTAAACTTTTAATTTGTAGCGTTTGACATTCAGGTTTTAGTCAAGTAATCTTAGCTAGGTACAAACAACTTTGACTGAACTACATGACTTTTTACACGAGTACGCTTCACCATACATACATACTCCATATAGCCCATGCTCTATGTTAACCATAATTTCACATTTGATTAGTCATCATCAATATTGTAGATTTGATCACTATATGTTTTAACTATAACGCATCAAATTGGATACAAATGACTGACGTGGCTCTAGGTTGATAACACGCAATTAGTCACCCCATTGTCATAAAAGCTCATTTTTTTTCATTTTCATCAGTAGAAAAGTTCTCCACAGTACAAAATTCAACAATTTTTATTTTTCATTTTTCACGCACATAAAAAAACAAAATACTACAGATACGTACAGACACACACCGATATTCATTTTCATGCGATATTAGATTCAATCCAAATGCACTCAAAATGTGTTTTTTACTCTTGCGTAGATTAGTTTCTTATCGTATTAATAAGCAGTTTCGAGATTAACACTCCATGTTATAGGCTTTACGTGTGGCACTGTGGCAGTAATTTTACCCTATGTGTGGCTTGTATTACTTTTTAGTGAAGGAATTGTAATTATTATTTCCACAATTCTGAAACAGACACGGAGACACGTTTTGGTTATATGTACTTGAAATATGATACATTCAGGCAAGATGTACAGGAAAAGCTTCATTCAGAAAAGACAAACAAACTGTTTTATGCTATGCATGCAAATATATTTTTTACGTTTCAATTAATATTTCGTTTCATCAAATCAAAAGCCGCTTCATACTGATTTGATTGTTGTATTGTTATGTATATAACACTTGCTCATTTTTCGTATCCTGCTGTGCTGTCATTAAATTTTTTACGGCTTTTAACGCATTGTTTCGATACGGCAAGCTTCTTTCACTCACTAATTTCAGTCGTTCATATATTGTCTGTTGTCACGCATTTCATATTCATATATTGTGTGCTGGATGTGTTCATCTTCACATTGTTCCAGGTTGGCTTCCACAGTTCGCACGCTTCCAGTGACTTCCCTATTCATGCTACATATGATGATAAAATTGATGACGAATTCGATGAAGACTCATTATCTAAACCACTGTCGCATAAGTTATCTGATTCATTAGAAGTTCTTAAAGAGTCCCCACTGAAAGATCATCCTACCTTGGATGAATCATTAATGGACTTGGATGATCTTCCATCATCTTCCAAAAACAGTGTCAAATCAATTTCGCCAAATGATAGTAAAAACGTTCTAGGAGATTTTAGTGGAGCAGATGCAGATGTATCTGCTCCAATAACTTCACTTCCATCTGAAATGACAGAGTCTGGACTATTTTCACAACAGCCTCCCAAAGAACTTGACAGTGATTCATTGGACATTGATGAGAAAATGGACTTTAAGCAGGTTCAAGATGTGGAGTATACTAAGCCTATAGCATCCATTCCACCTTTCTCTGCAAAAATAGAAAGCATGTTGGGAGATGCCCCATTGCCATCTACAATGACAAGTTCTATGATCATGAATACTTCTTTGGATGAAATGCAGGCTCCCAAGTTTTATGAAAGTGAAGATTCGTCTTCCAAAACAGATGCACCCGCAGATGAGATGGAGAAAGCACAAACGGAACCTGATAGGAATCTGGATTTGCAAGAGTTTGAGGAAGCTATACCAGAGTCAATGGAAGAGTCTGGCACGCCAGCATCTGACAGTGGAAGCTCCAAGATTGAAGTGCTTGAAATGAAACCCACGGAGAAAGCTGAGCCCGAGCCAGTTACCAAGTACGGTGAAGAAACATTCAGTGAGACGTACGAAGAAACTCCGGTTGCTGCTCCTCAGCCAAAACAGAAAATTGAGCTGGACACAGAAGCCTTTGAGTTGAGCGAGGAGATGCAACTATTGCTGAATACTTTGAAGCCAAGTAAGTCCAATTTCTTTCTTTCTAAGCTGTGATTGTAAGAGTGCTCTTGTGAAGTTACTTATCAAAACCATGAAAATATGAGACGAATTTTGTCATCATTCAAGTAGTTTGCTAAAAGCGAACGTAGTATCACATTTCACATATCATTCTGTGCAGTGCTGTTCTCTGCTAGTGCACTAGCATAATACATCAGATAATTACGAAATCTTTAAAAACATTATCTTCAATTTCAATGGATTCCAAAATGGTAAGATTTAATTTTACAAGTAATATAGTATCATCATGCTCAATGCTTCATAATTTTATTACGCTCGTTACTTTTGTGCAAGTGTGATAAGGAGTAATACGATCCATGTTGGTGTAACGATTCTCGGTATTTTTTAATGTTTTTTCGCAGTTGCTTTGCTAGATCCATCCACTGCGTCCATTTTTATGTATTTTTCTTCTATATGCCCAGAAATGAGTTTTCCAAAAAACATTTAGGTATTAGTTATATCATCATATCTCGTATCAGTCAATGTAGTGCAGTGTAGTAGTTGTGCTCTATGTTTAGTTGTGTTGAGATGTACTAGTACTCCTCCGTTTCTGCCGTATTAGAAGAACCCTTTTATACCTACAGTTGCCGCATTGCAGCCTCAGATACCCATTTTCGATATATAGGTGCAGTAGTGGTGATAGTGAATTAATGAACGCTGACTTTCACACTTGTTTTTATTTGCATTGCATATTTTGTGCTCTCATTTGCACTCTTTCTGTTTCGGTGTTTTCAAAATTATTAGTATTTCCAGCTTGAGTGTAGATTATTGCCATTTCGTTATCGTTCTCTGACGTATGGCGTTTTAGTTTTTGCATTGTTTTGTTGCATATGCTAAATATTTTTTTTCAAGACTTTTTCTGCCTATTTTTATTCATGATGATTAATGTAATCTCTGCGGTGTACTACAGTAAGGTTAGTAACCGTGTGTCTTATCATTTTTAATAGTAAGTCAAGCTCTTATTTTTTGCATTTTGTCATGCAACGTTTCTTATGCACTTGTGTCATCATTTCGTACATTTAGAATTTTATGATGGTAACAATAATACACGTATGATGTTTAAAAAAAAGTCAGTATTGGTTTGGAACACAGTTTGTGTTTGATGTCAGTTTTTTCATCTTACTTATAAGTATGAATTACATTATTCAAATATAAACCATTTCCTTAAAATTCTAGTGACAACAGTAAGTAATTCGAGCCATTGGTTTGGTACAAAAGTGAATCTGATACGTATATTACATTACTCTAGCTGGTTGTGTTATATAGGTATTTTATGTACCCAACCCTAATAGTACAAAGCAGTCAGCTGCATCGAACATTTGAATTGTAAAGTTAAGAAATGCTTTATACATCTTCAAAAAGGTCCATAATATAATGATGATACATAATATAGCCTTGGTTTGGTCCCCATTTTCCCAAAGAACACGAGTGTAGAAACATAGGAAGAGAAACCAACCAACAGGGTTTCTAATCGTAAAACCAATGATACACAAAGTCATCCTTCTCCTTCCTCTGTAATATACATCTGTATGTTTACCCTTGTTGTAAGCTGGATGCTGCTGGTTCCACATAGAAATCCATCTGTCTTGTCTGATATGATACACGTAAATATGTACCTAAAAATTCTAATCGTGAGACCAACATCCATGATCGTAGGCTCCTTTTTTTCCTCGTGTTTTAGATTTCAGGTTTACGAAACACACAAAAGTGAAGTACGTATGTACTTACTAGAGTTTCCCATCGTTATTTTTTCCACATCCTATATCCTATCCTTCTATCTTTGTATTATGAATATATGTGGACCAGCAAACAGTAGTAGTCTTGAGTGGAAGTGGAAAAGTTGGTTGATGTTAGTGGTAGTATAGAGCAGGCGGTAGAGTCACAATAAGCCCGTAGTCCGTTGAGACTGACGTTTGAACATAGGTACAAAAATTTAGGTATTGTGCTTTGTGCTCGTGAAATAGAAAAATAATTATTATTTTATTAAAAAAAACAAGGCAATATCATCACTAACATTTCATAACTTTAACGTAAAGTGAATAGAGGAATCTGTGAAATCTAAACAGTTTTTAGGTCACCTTGCATTATTTATTTGCTGTCCTATCGCTTACTTACACAATACGAACGAGAACCTGTCAGTCAACGGTACGGTGGTGTTAATACATTAGCAGACCAATTTTTAAGCATCAAACGTAAGTTATTATACACCGTAATTTGTTGATTTTCAGCATGAAAATGCATATATTCCTGCTGCAGTACAGCTACTGACATTCTAGTAACTAGTAATGTGATCATTTCAGTTCAAAGGTTGTAATAATATTGCATTTCGTCACAGACAGTAATGTACAACAACAGGGGAATCAAATAATATGGGTTTGCTAGATGTTCCTGTTGGATAGAATTGCTGTGCTAAAGCCAAAAGAGTTTTTAATAGATGCTGATGCTGGTACCAAAGGTTATTTGGAATAATAACATATATTGTTTGTCGCGATACACTTTTTTTTGTTGAAAAGTAAACTTTGTGGCTGCTCTATATGTAGTCCATGGTTCAGTGTATATATACATTGGGGGAGATGAGAGATGAACGATAATTCCATACGTACATTTGCTTTGCTATTGCATAAGTCCTTCATGCGGTCGAGGAGTGATTTTTGGTTTTGAACACATAATATAATATTGTTTACAATAAACACACATGCAACAAACACAACATCGACAACAACATGTAGTACGTGAGGAGTCATACCTTAACTCGCTTTGTGTATGCGTGCTTGTTTTTGCTGGGCAACATTAACATTTTGTCTTTTCCATGAAATGCATGAAAATATTGTAGACTTGTATATGAAAGTTGTGTATTACTACTGCACCAGTTATTTGTCCTCTGTTGGCAGTTTCAGTAAATCGTGGTAGTGCTGAACATTGGAGAAGGTTTAGTTCTTGTTTGTTGTTATCAGTATTTTTTAAGGTAGTTTAAAGCACCCAACCGGAGCGAGTAAATCATAATTAGTAAGTATCAGATAAAAAACGTTACTTGCGTTGTTGCGTTCCTATGATCTCATCATTCATATATTATACAGATTAGTGTTATAGTTTAGATCCGAAAACGAAATTCAAGTCGGTGATAAATTGTGCCTTTGCATTACTCACACATATTTTGTAGTAAATCACCTCGTGTCTTGCATTTGTTGTATCTCTTGCTGTGCACATACAACCAATCATCCCAAGATTAAAACTATTAGTTTAATAAGCTTAGTGAGTGAAAGCTTAGTAAATTTTCAGTGAGTTCAATATTATTGTGGTTTAGCTGGAGTTTGGAGTGTGAACGAAAACATTCGCTTAGCAGAACGAATACGGTGCAGTAAAGTAAAAACGAGGGGGTGAGAGAAAGAGTTGAAGCCTGCGTTGGTTGACGTGCAGGAGCATCGTGATTGCGTATTTATGTATTTTTAATGTATTGTTGTGCCTGGCGTATCCACTTGCTTTGGCAACTTGCAATATTCGGATAGAAAGGTAGATTTAATTAACTCATGCAATGCATTAGTTCGGTATCGTCTTTCTACTTGTGACTTTTGGATGTGCGCTAGTTGCTAGTTTGCCTTTCCACAAGAAGTCATAAGTAGAAGTAGCATAGAATTATTGGTTATGGGATCCTGCACCCCGATTGCATTGGCGTGCGCAGAATCAGAATATTGATCTGAAATGTAGTTTCTTGAAATTGTAATCTTAATTCCTATTTGCATGCTTAAAATGTAAACTGTCAACCCAAAACTTTTGAGTACGCTTTAGCTTAAATGGTAGCTCCAGCGCAATAAGTATTTGGTAAATTAAAATCTCCATTTATAGTCTTCCTACTTAATTACCCATTTCGTAGGGAGTAGAGCGTGTGAGAGACAGAGAAAGTATAGATAAAGGACAAAAGCACGTCACACGTCAGATTGCATTTTGAATTATAAGCCAGCTTTTGGCATTTTTGTGTGAGTGAACAATGTGAACATGAAAGAGGTAAAGGTTCTGACAGAAAGACATTAACTGTACAACAATATGCCCGACCGTTGCACTCTTTGACCATAATGCATCTGATGACATTTAAATGAAAAGAAGGGTATTTTGTATTGTGTACTATTGTGTAGCATCTCTGTGTGTAGTATGCATTTTTTCTCATTGTGTGTTTCCTAAATCGGGACTTAATTAGCAGGATGATTTGTATTACGCGTATCATTATGTACTTAAATACGCATTTCCTTGTAGGAGGTAGATAAAGTCAACAATAATAATTATAATTATGACCTTTTGAAACTTGGAAAACTGATGTATGAAGTTGATTGTGCTATCTGCATTCAAATAATGAGATTCGACTGTCTGTCTGATAGGGCTGAAAAGAAAAGCTAGCTGGACAATTTAATTATCAAAGCTAAAAACTACGACGCGGACGAGGTTAACAACCCGAAAATTTGATTCCGTGTAGCGTGGCATTTTCGGAACAATTCTTTAGGTTTGTAGCAGCCGTCATTACATTTACACCACCCTCATGCCTCACCGTGAAAGGCGAAAGGGAAAGCATATAATATGCGTATGGCAGGGCAGAATGTTTAACGAATGGCGAAAGTTCTAAAGATTTTTGTTGGCAGAACATAGTATATTTTTTGTTTAGTTCTAAATTACAACAAACCCGTAGTATGCAGTATGCACTACGTGAAATCTACAAAACATGGGGATGTGTTTTGTTTGCCTCAACAAGGCGTATGTATGGAATTTGGAACGAGTTTACATTTTTCCGATTCAATAGTTTTTAAGTTTGTGGAATGGAAATAGGAAAGGATATAAAAGTCTGCTGTTGGCCGTTTTTCGTAGTTTGTATGATGCATGTAAGAATGTAAAAGTAACGTAGAATGGTAGAATTGGTTGAGTACCTAGGAATTGTTAGTACGTAGCAAGCAGTCTTGATTACTTGTTTTGCATTACACGGATTATAAATTTGTGGTGCTAAATAAAGAAATAAAGGGGGAAAGCAGTTGCAGTACGGATTAGCATGTCACTGTAAAATTGCGTGTTCGAGACACTTACTTCTTCTTTTCTCGATTTCTTCACTTCACTTTCTCTCACTTTCTATGTGGCGTGGATAATTATGGTTTCCATATTATTTGGTTTCTATTCTTGGTCTGGTAAGATACAGAATATAAAATAGAGGTTTCGTTTCAAGTATAATCATCGGAAAAATCAATACGTTTGCATGAAAGAGTTAAGCGAATATAACCACAGAAGCCTATATCGCATCGTTTCGGCACGCTAAGAGTTTTTGACGGACGGACGTGCATGAAATCTAACCATCACACACAAACCATACCCTGATCTGATCGACCGTACAAAGACAGATATTGTTAGAGGGTGACTTGACTGAATTAATGTGTATGATCACTATTCTTTTCGTATTGTTTGGTACTATACAATGTAGTTTTAAAAAAAAGGTTTTTAGAACCGAATTTTAATGAGTAAAATGCATCCAATAAGAAGTACTTTTACTATTACCTTTCAATAGATCGTCGAACCAAACTGAATTGAATATGTTGTTGGTTGAACATGAAAACTAAGTAATTAACTGTTACTGTTTTACATTGTCTTGTATTTTATACACAAAAGATACTTAACACTAATCCATAAATGAGCTTATTTTGAGCAAACGATATAAGTATAAATCATAAAGTTTTTTTTTTTAAATTGAGTTTTCAGAAGCTAGAGCTTAAAGCAATGCTCTAGAAATCTTATGCAAAATCACCTGTCTGTTATCTTTGTTCATTGATGTAGGTATGACCCTGATAGGGATTAGCATCGTTATCAATTAACCGCAATTACAAATTATCGGGATTGAAAAAACTTTTCCTTTTTTGTAGATTTGGACATTTGGGTAAATTTGGGTTGCATATTGGTGGCCTTGTCTTGAGTAATACTACGTCCATTAATATAATGTAACATGAGTCATCGTGTTGTAAAAATGATTCTGACTGCAACTTTTTTTTTTAGCAAAGCGACCTTCAAAGCATGAATCTGATATCCATACATATGTACTAAATAACTCTCTAATAATGGTGCAGTTTACACACGTACAGGTAGTTGAAAGGAGTAATGCACATGCAAATTGTAGGTAGTTCATCGACTAAAAAGTTCTATAAATATTAATGGCTTCTACAGGTCATCTCTGCCTCTTACCGGTTAGCTATCCATGTCAACTCTTGCTCGCCCCGTGTTTTTATAATTTTGACTTTTAGCATGCGACTAGGCCAGTCGTCTGTGACATGGAATGATATGAATTAAAGTATCATAAATCATTCCAAGACAAGATTTCCTATTTTCATTAGTTAAATAGTTTTAGATGCTTACCTTAGAATATAGGATTTAACTTAAGCCTTGGATTGTATTTGACTTATTCAATATGATGAATTTATGCTAGTTAGAAATCACAATAATCACATCATGCATAACAACATTGATGATGGGAAAATACAGAAAGCATTGCGACACTGTATGATAACCTGTTTCACTTCACCTCATTCAGCTGCCAGTGGGTCTCATCCTCATCTCGCAACTCAGCACAATTATTATTATTTTTGCCGTTTACGTAGTGTATGTTATGTTAGAGTTAGAAAATGGTACATTCAATATTCCATCTGAATCCTCACTAATTATACTCCGTTTCTGCTTGTATATTTTTGCTATCTGTTGACTGTGATTTACGTGTTTATTTGCATGTATGAGTAGTATAGACTGCAATTTCAAACGAATATATAATATAAGCATTGCTGTAGTGTTAGTGCAAAGAAGACAATAGGAAAACTTTGCAATTTATTTCTCTTGAGAATTTTTTATGAATTATAAGCAGGATAAATTTTGCTCCTTGTTCGACTTTGGACTGGGACTGACGTTCTCGAGAAAAAAAACTAAGCAAAGTATGTTATATCGATTATGCATGCAAGCAAGGTCTCATTCTGTTGCGTTGAAGCAATTTGAGTTGGAATCAAGTGGCAATCTACAGATCTGTATACGTACAATATGCATGCATCTATTCCATGAGAACAAAAATGAAGTTGGCTGCAGCAGTTGTAAATTGTAAGTCATGCAGTGGTATTAGTGGGGTAGAGATTCTACACAAAATTGTTATTCATCCAGCACCAGTACCAGTGGTAGCATTTATTACCTACCCAAGTATACTATTGAACATAAGTACTTTCATTGCATACGGATTACATTCGACACAGAGCTCCAATACCCGGATTGATTAAAAAACTGGTTTCAGATTACCTTGTGTCGTGTGGTATCTCAAACAGATGCATATTATATTAAAGTGACAGTTTTTTTGTCCATGTGGTTACCTCATGTCTTATCTAGAACGTTAAACTGAAGGTTAAGGCGGAATACCGGCTAAAGTGCAACTTAAGTTTCATATATCTACATTTTATCCTTGTTAGTTCATCTTCATTAAATATTCATTTTACATGAATTGTCAAAACTCCAGTAACGTACGCTTTCTCTTTTATCGGCTGCTTCGAAATTCTCAGAAAGTAAGGTTTGTTTGTATGCTTATATATTTAAAGATTACAATTTTTTAACTATACAGAAATCAAACATAATGGCTTCAGAACACGAAACAAAAAGTTCAAACGGCTCCAACAGTCCTTACAGTGATTTAGGGGCATCTGATCTCTTGGAGAAAATACCTCAACAACCTTGTGTGTCCGCTGTTTTGGATCCACGTAATTATTTATTTTAATTTGATTTTGATGTACCTAAAATAAGATATTCTTCCGGGTATTTATTCAAGAATTCGTCTCATTTTTCATGGTTTTGATGGAATGATAATGAAAAGCATTTTAACTGTGAGGTGGCAGAACTTTAAAAAAGTTTTAAATGCATATCTAATTTTTGTGTAATATTTGTTTTGCAGGCGCATGGTTTGATCCAAGCAAGCTACACCCCACAGGTAAGTCCAAAAGAAAATCATTATGTCTCATTCATTATATCTTTGTATTACAAATGTGGGGAATCCCGAAACGTTATGATTCATTCATTCTTCATAGTGTTAGATGAGTAAGACAATTCTTTTCTGACAGTACAGTGGTCTACGGCTATATTCCAATACAACTACCGTATACCTTTTTAATGGGCGCAAAAACAGTATTGACTGTTTTCTTCCATAAAATGTCATAACAAAACAAAGCGGGAGTTGTGTGTAGATGCACGCACGTGTCGAATAGGAACATATATTTTATCCTTTTCTAACAGTAGTCTAGCTATACTGCTCCAGTCCTCCTTCGTGCCGTACAAATTATCGTGCAAACATGGCATTGGCATAACAAGGACAAGGAATAAACCAAGCCAATGTACTACTGCTTCCGCGATTCGATAGGGTTTATTGGATGGTGAAAGCATTTACTTGAGGAGGTAACAAACAGGTTGTTTAGCTAGTAGGTATGATATATTTTGGAGGTTACGTAGACTTGAGTCTTGTTCTGAGCTTGTTTGTTTGTTCTTGTTCTACCTAGTGGCACACAATGTTGCTACTTACTATCTGTTTATGTTTAACGAAAAGAATAATTGTAAGTGTAGGTAAATACTACTTTCCAGCATGGTAGTAATTATTATTATGCATAGCGTTGAAACGTAGATGCTTCATGTTCATGACATTTCAAATACGAATAGATTTCTGGATTTTCCAGTCGGGGTTAACGCAAACTCATATCATCACTATAGGTATATTTTACACGGCTCGACTCCTTCTGTAGGTAGTACTATATATAGGCATATATAGTATAGTTGATCATCATCATCATCTTCTTTGTTGGGGTTGGGGTAACTGGCTTTCTTTGGTATCGATCCTTGCTACCGAGCACTCCCAGTCATTCGTTGTAGCTGGCGTGAAATTTGTGAAGTATGCCTATGGTATTCTGTTCGTAAAACATAATACAGTATGTTCTCTTTTCACCAGCTAGCAGTGGCACAGTTACTTCTTGTAATTTAAACGTAGCATGTTTTGGAAACTCCGTTATAGATGAAGCTCCAGATATTCCAACTTCCAGTAATAGAATCGTGGCATATATAGGGTTTCCACTTCTTATAAGAAAAATATTCGATAGCTTTCATGCTGACGCTGACATGCTACTCTCTTCAACTACTGAATATTCAATGTTTCTGTAAACGGATAATGGCAGCTGTATCCCTTTCGTAGTGGTTATCATAATAAACTACCTTCAATTGTTATATAGTAGAGCTGTGAAGTAGGGTATAGGTTTAATAAGTTAAATCGTACAAATGTAGGGAGGCTGATGATAGTAGTAAAATTTCACATGACAAGGATACAGTGTCCCCACGCTAAAATCGAGCAGCCCTTCCCTGCTCCAGTGATGTTTGTTTTATAAGCCATGCGGATAGCATTTTGTTTGGAATATTAAGCGCATATAGCGCAGTGTGTTAGTATATTGTATCCCGTTGTATGCGTGAGTTTCTGCGTTGTTTGGAATGTTCCTTTCCTGTTTCTAGTTGACTGTAGTGCATCAGGAATGGAATAGGACGCTGGGTTTAAGGAGTGCAAGCTGCAAAGTTGACATTCAGTTTTGTTTGGATGGTTTCATGTATTCTGCTGCACATACGAAATTTACTCTGCAATGTGTTTTTAAGAAAAAGATTGTATATCTCAAGTTAATTCATCCGAAATTTTCATAGTACAAAGTAAATAGTGCAACGATTTTTTAAAGTTGTGACTAAAAGCTAAAAAAATTCTTGAAAGAAGAACATTGCTATTGTGCTTAAGTTGCCAAAAATTTCTGGCACTAGTAGCACACTCGTTTTGTTTGTGCTGATCGTAAGTTCTGAAGTATTTCTTGTGTTCTTATCTCTTCCTTCGTCTCGGTTTCGCATTGCTGTTGCTGGGTAGTCAAGTCAAGTATAAAGGAAAGGCTTCGCTCGACGGTTCGGTAGTGGTGGTGTATTATATGTATGTAGAGTTTTTTTCCGAACTGAAGACCCAAGTCGAACTATACTTCTGTGCTTTCATTTAAGTGTTTGTCATGTAGATGTTTTCACTGGTTGCTAGTGTTATATAAGAAGTATATTCCCTAATGTTTTTCTAAAGTATATACCTAACATACGGGTAACTCCTGATCCCCAAACGAACTGAGAGTTGGAGTGCAGACATTGTGCATGTGATTGCTTGCTCGTTCTTTTTCTTCTGGGCTGTCCTACAGTGAGAAAGTGGTTCGTTTCATCTACGGACAAGTGCATGTGAGCAATGGGCCAAAGGAATAGTATTGTGTAACGATAATTGTGGAAGGCTTCCGTTGATCTGGAAAAGTTTTTGTGACGACTTTTATCATCGGACGAACGATTGTAGACTAGCAAAAAGCTTGGTAGATTTACAAGGATAATTTCAACAATGGCTGCGTCTTTAATTTCCAAAGAAAATTGTAAGTTGGACCTTCTCTTTAAAAAATGGGCTTTAGTTACAAATGCGTTTTTTCGAATAGTTGAACTGTGTGTGGTTTTTTAGTTGATCTGTTTAATACAGGGATAGAGTTGTTATTATTTGTTAACTGCGAATTAGTACGTCCTTTGTACGTGTTCTTGCATAAAAATTGTGCATTTAAAAAAATGACTGATTGTGGTTGGTAGTATTTAGGTCAGATCAATATTTTTGTCTGTGTGTTAGCTCTGCGTTGCTTTAGGTATCACTGCAATACATATGCATATGTACATAACATCATAAGATATGCATAAGGAAGAGGTCTGTTAGTGGGCTGTGACTATATCATGTATTCATTCAACTGCACTGATTTCTCGTTAGACATACTGCCAGTTTAATTAGTTTAACCAATTCGTATCAGTGGGAAGGAAATAAAGCCTGCTACTTTGCATTGGAGAGAAATGGAAGTTTATTATGCTGAAGGCTACAGTAGGTGGTAGTTTCTAGTTCTCTAAACGCGAAAAGTTATTTAATCGAAATCAATAATTATTAATTTATTCTTATAAAAACAGAAATATCTAAAAATCTAGCCAATATTCCGCAACATCTATGGTATATTTGATATTTGAATACATTTGATTTTTGGTACTGCTGTAATCTATTCAAATGTAAACGTTTTGTACCGGTTTCCACCAACCTAACATTTGCCAAAACATTCTTTCCTGCGTCCCGTTACTGATATTACATAGTAATGTAGTGATTCCAAATCTGTAATAGGTTCTGAATGTTACGTTGTATCGGAAACATAAACTCCGTACGACTCGGGACCGGGTGCAGTTCATGGCACAAGTTGAAATGGAGGACAAAAGCTTACGCTCAAAATAGTTCTTGATTTAGGTTCATTTTTAGATCATGGCAGCCCATAGTGCCTATAGTACGCAGAGTATAAACATATTAACTACTAGTTAATGCAGGCAAAGCACTCGGGCAGATTTGTGCTCTGGTTCCAAATAATGTTAATTCCACTTGCTGTATTATTGGATGGATCACATCGTACTCTTTCAACCTCGTCACCTTGTCAGTTTTTCATAGTGTGACAGGAAAATGGAAACGGAAAATTATGTAATTCCTACTATGCAAAGTATTTTCGTCTATCTGCAAAGTATGATTCAGATTTGTTGAAATCTTTTCACTGAACTGAAGGGTATCTAAACTCTAGGTTTTGCACTAGAAGTTGGTTTATTACCAAAATTAATTTGATATCATGAAAGTAACATCTACAAGCGGACGGACGCTGCAAAGATTATGTAGTGTAAATTGGCATAGGCATTGTATGAAAGTGAACGCTACAACATAATGTCAAAGAAAGAATAGCGTAACAATGAAGTATTTCATACGTTCTACCGAATGTTGGAGGTAAGTAGAATTGTAAGAAAAAGAAGGCAGCTAGTTCAGTATATACCTTAATAATAATAATGCCGCAGTGTAGGTGAAAAAACCCTACTGCTGAACATGGATGGCTCAGAACGTGTCCTGCGGGCAAAAGCAGAAGATATATAATGTTTAATGTGTTTGTGCACCTATGCATGTAAAATATATGCATACATACATATACGTAGTTAACTATGATGATATATGTATTCATGTATGTGCACATGTCTGCATGAATTTGCTCAAGATTAACTTTAATGCTACCTACTACACCTCACTGGCTGTGTACAAATGAAGAGTTGTTGCATCCATGTACTTTGTAGGTATTGTAAACTGGTGCAAAAAGCAGGTTTGAGGTGTATGAGTCAAATCTAGAGAAGATGATGACGATGGATGTAGTGGAAATGATGTGGATGTTGTGTGTAATGTAATCCAAATGAAGTCGTGTTAATCCGAATGAATTTCATCGTATCACATATCATATAATAATTTTATAGTATTTGAGGAATTGCAGGATTAGAGTAGATTTTGCATTCTCAGGCGAATGCAATGCAAGCACGGAGCATTATCTTTGTGATGCGTGTTGTTTGAAGTACATATGTATTGTAGATGATGATTGTAGCCAAAAATCTGTCAGTGGAGTTGAATACGCAGAGTGGTAGATTTTCATTCACGCATCGTTCTTGTTTTTGACCCATATGGTTTGCATTGACAGTAGTCACTTTACCTTTCGCCCACTAGGGTAATCTTGTGTTACTGAGCAACTATATTATCTACTCTACTGAGTGCCAGTAATAATTTCATTATAGACTGCTGTTTGCACACAAGCTTGATTGCTGTTCAAGTGTGTGCGTGTCCCTCCTGAAAAGGCTGTCGCGATATTTTGAAAGGTGGTCAGTTCATTGTACCGATCAGAGGCACCTAGTATTCAGTTAGCATTGAAAGTTTTGTTTAAGGGTTTGCTTTAATTTATCCATATGGGTCGTAAAAATCGTCGTGAATCCGGTGCAGGAGGCGATCCGGAAATTATATACGATGACGGACCGGGTATTCCTTACACTTTGTAGATTATACTAACTTAACCACCACGGCAAATGCTATGGTATATGATTCTTTTTTATTTTTTTACAAAATTTTTATCACTATATTACAGTGGGTGAGCTGGTTTACTGGAGAGACCCCAAGAAGTCTGGAGTAGTTTTTGGCTCCATTTTCGTTGTACTCCTGGCCTTGACTCTTTTGTCCCTTATCAGCGTTGTTGCCTACACATCCCTTGCAGTTCTTTCAGGCACATTTGCATTCAGAGTCTACAAGAGCGTGCTGCAGGCAGTCCAGAAAACGCAGGATGGTCATCCTTTCAAGCAAGTTTTTTTGATGTTTTGATGCTA
Organism: Orchesella flavescens; assembly: GCA_964034955.1. Lineage (NCBI taxonomy): Eukaryota > Metazoa > Arthropoda > Collembola > Entomobryomorpha > Orchesellidae > Orchesella > Orchesella flavescens. The sequence continues at coordinate 20,377,950 of OZ035957.1, read as the reverse complement.
ATTATTGAGTATTATAAAGTGTACTACTAATCTATGTCGTATTAACGTATTCTGTCATGTAACCTTTTTTTTAGGGAGTACTTGGATTTGGACGTCGCTATTCCAAGCGAAAAGGCTCAGGAACTCAGCAATGCTATTATAAACTACTTCAACTCTGCTGTCGTCCAGCTCCGACGCTTGTTCCTTGTTGAAGATCTCGTAGATTCTGCAAAATTTGGAGTTGTTCTGTACTTACTCACGTACATCGGTGGTTGGTTTAATGGGCTCACCCTCTTGATTTTGGGTATGCACTTTCGAATATTACTAGGATATATTACACTATCACTTTGTGGTGTTTTTTCTCAAGTAAATGAAATTACAAAAACCCTTTTCGTTTCGTAGGATTTGTGGCCCTCTTCTCACTGCCAAAGGTGTACGAGACCAACAAAACTGTCATCGATCAATACATTGAGCTGATCAACAGCAAAATTTCAGAAATCAATGCCAAGTACGTAAAACTATTAATTACATCATTATAGATATCATTGTACTGCTGCGACAAGTTCAGTTTATTGATTGAATTTTGTTTCTAAATTATAGGGTAACAGCTGCTGTTCCCTTCCTGAAGAAAGAGAAAGCTCAGTAAACATCAACAACATTCTACGCCAGCTATTATTCACATTTTAAATGAAAATCTGATATTGAACTAAATATTCTGAGCTCATCATAATATATAGAGGTGCGATGAATCGGTTTCCCTTTGAAAATTTTTATTGGCTTTTTGAATAGAACTAGGATTAGATTACTATGTGAAACATGAATGGTCATATAATTGTATATTTCATATTTAGAGTTTGATACTTTTTGGTCTATAATGACAAAATTTGGCTCAGCCACTTGGTTTTGGCTAGTTTTGGTGTTGTAAACCTAACAACAAATTGAATTATGGATGGTGAGTTGCACGCTTGGTATGTATTCTACGATATCAAATGTACGCAATAAATGGGCTAGAAGTGAATTTTTAAGTTGGTAAAGTAGACATTTGTTCTTTTTTTTGTTATCATATATATTTGTTACTTATCAGTTGAGATCATGCTCAGAAATAAACACTTTCCATCAATTTGTTTTCCTCTGCTGTATATTAAGAAATGCATGTTCATGAACTACTAAGTTTTTAATGAGACCGAAAGTTTTCCATCTTTGGTTTTCATAGGGTAAGATAACATTCATAAGAATGCTTATAAATATCACGAAATAATGCAGGCATAAATGTCACAACTACTGTAAAAGTATGGAACGAAAGGAATAATATTGAGTATGGGATTTGCTTGCAAGCGTAATGATGTGATAGTTTATGTTTTGTCACAGTTTTCTGGTTACAGGCACAGCTGTAAAGCAGGGCTTTAACAAATTGGTGTTACACGCATGATGGAATATTGAATGTTGAAAATTAATGAAAAGAAAGGTATTTATGTCCTGTCAAATCTTACTTGTATAGAAACTTAACTAAGCGAATACTAGATATGGTAAATAATAAAGCGTTTGTAGTAAACTTTCACTCTGTATCGTAATGCTGAACATCATATACAGATTCTATCAAAATCAAAGAATATACATCTTACTCTCGAAGTTTTTTGAAATCGCTATCGTTTGACAGATCACAAAAATATTTAATCGTCAATAATAAAAAAATCATAACTAATAATCATTCAATCAATGATAATCTAGGTGGTAGAGTATTCTACTAGTTTGCGACGGATACTCATTGATTTGTACATTTTTGTGCGTACTACTAGAGTAAGTGTATGTTTGTATTAAGCCTACGCATTTTTGTTTGAGTTTGAAGATATACAATGATAAGCGAGAAGCAATGAATAATAACATTATGTATAACTTTTTAAAATGTTAAGCACGATCTACTACGCATTTAGTTAGTTCCACTAATTTCAAGTTTAAAAGTATCGGACGGAGTTATCAAAAGTTCTGCACTTGCAAATGTAGCTGGGAAACGATTCACTACTACTTCTGAATCAAAGTTGTCCATGCTTTGTCAGTGCGGAAAGTAGTATACTTATGGCTATATGTTAGAAATAGACGTACACTTATATTATGGAAAAGTGAACCTCGGCTTTGGTGATTTTCGAGTGGTGTTTAAATATTTTAAAATGTTACTGCGCGTATTATACGTATTAAGTATGTATCCACTGATTTTAACTAACTCATTTTTGTAGCGTGCTTTAGAAATCATTATTTTCATTTTTCTCTTATTATATGGCCCGCAATCGCAACGGAACTCCTAAAAATTTATAAAAAAAAGTATTTAGTTTTACAGGTCAATACTTATTGTACCAAAACAAAATGTCCATCGTATTTTGGTTGGGATGTAAGATATGGTGTGATGATGTGTAATATGAAATATTATGCATAACATGGAGTATTGTATGCATGCACATTTTCTTTATTCATTTATGAATGTTTCAAGCTAATCACGAGAGTGTCAGCTTTCATTACTAATATGAATTTGAATAAACGTTTTTAAAAACTCATCGTTATCGTTTCTACAAACTTGGCACTTGATTTCCTTTCCCTTGATCATCATAGTTCACTTAACACGATGTGCATAATTGGATGTGTGGCATTGCTTTTGCTATCATTCGATGTGTCTATATTCTATGCTTCCGAGCTAACTCATATAGGTTGAAATGTGTTTGAGTATTTTCGCTTTGATCTTTGTTGTTGATGATGATGATAATATAATAGCTGCGTTGGCAGTTAAATACTCGTAGGATGTAGTAGTATGTAGTTCATTCGCTTAGTATTTCGTACGAATAAAAATGTTCATAATATAACGGAAAAACATGTGAAGTGATGACTTGGTTAGATTCTGAACCAACCACCCGAAAAAGTTTCCGACTGCCATCCGAACTTTTCTTGCTATCATATCATATTATACAGATTTTTTGTTACTATGCGAAATTCATTTTAGAAGTCAAGAGAGTGAGCCTAAGCATCTGCACTGCACAGAATCCTCCATCTTTAGCCTTGTGAAGCGAAGTGTGTCTATAAAAATGTAGAGAAACACTAGAGAAATGGCTAACCACGATGATGCTTTGATATTAGGTGGTATATGTTGATCAGGCAATAAAAAGCAAAGTTTATGTGCACATCAGCAGGTCAGACAATGAGGATTTTTGCGTTCGCTGAGAATATGTACGTGTAATGAATGCATCTTCTAACATATCTTATGGCAACTTTGTATTACAAAGTGTACCAAGCTGTCTTATACTTTTACCTTATGTAAAATTGATATTGAAATACAGAGCAGCATAGCATAGTAATGATTTTGGCAAAGTGCATGAATCTTTGCCTATTCCGCATACACATCGTGAAAATACAAATAAAATCCGTTACTGACTTGCTTTCATTTTGCCTTGAAACCTCAATGCATTCACTCTTTATACTCGTGCCCATCAGGAGTGATGTAACAATGTGTAGATGGATGGTGAGCACATTGAATTGAAAGCGAAATTTTGCATCATGATCATGAATACACAATCCCACTCCGTAATCACTATCCGGTAATCCTTGACTTTGACTTTCATTCCAAACGCTTTCATAATATCAAAACCAAATGCCTTTTCGAAGCACGTACATAGGTATACATGGGAATTTTTGAAGAATCAACTCGACACGAAGACTACGTGAAAAATATTCATCAGGTAATATCTCATATCATATAGTAATCTCTCCTGTCCTGGAATGGCTGTAGGCAGAGAAAAGTTGTTTAGGATGACCAACATGGATAAACTAAACTAAGGGTTTTGGATAAAGCCAAATTTCAATTGTTTGCCAAGAACCACATGCCGTACAGGTGAACAGGTTGCTGATACCACTGTACAAGTTGCAAATTTTATCATATGCGCATGGTGTTGGGATGCACAGGATGCGTCCATGTATAAAATTGCTTCATTTTTGTCACCGTCACCATTGATTCAAAATAATTGGCTATGCATCAAGCCAACTTCACGGTGTAACTTGCAAAACATATCTATGCACTTTTTGCAAAGCAAATACATACATTTTTACACTCACCGGCAATTTTGTGCTGTTGCATTAATTTTTGCCGGTCAATAAAGCGAACATGCAAACGGCAAAAATACATGAAATGCTGTGGGCCTGGCCTGTAATAGGCCTGTGCAATATCGTTAAAATACCATTCAGCATATGGAACCTTGTCAAAGTGTTCAGTAGGATACATACATTATTTTGTTCATGCTCTAAATACAAATCATATTTGCTGACATTACTATTACTCATCAAGCTCATAAGCATGAGATCACTCAACTCTCTTTCGTCCTCGTGAGTTCTCCTTCATGTAAGTATTTGTTACTCTGTTGGTTTAGATTTAACAGCTCTAGCTTAGGGAGCAGCTGCCGGTGCCGGTGTGATAGCAGCGTGTTCACCCAATGCTTGTTTCGTTGGTTAAGCGTATGGCTGATGATGGCGTCATCATTCTAAGTTAAATAAATAGCCCGTCGTTTTATTCACTTGAACCGCAGCTTTTCCAGTAAAAGGTTAGGCATCCAGTTGCAATTTTTCATAGAGGACGTTTTGCAAAATAAGGAAAAAGAAATAACACGTTAAAGGTTGACCACAAAATCGTGTAATATGGCAAATATAATACAAATGCTTTTGTCAAATAGGTCATTGAATTGATTTATTATCCATTTGTCTTTCAACGTACGTGGTCCACACCTCCTTTTCCTTACGAACAATTAGCATAAATCATTCAAATACAATTTATACTTTACATACAGAATCTAATGGCTTTGCATTATATAAAATAAGGCCAACAAGCCAATTATGTGTATGTATTGAATTAGAAAGGAGTCTAAAATTTGACAGCGATGCGATTGACTTTCGTTTACTTCAATAACAATTTAGCATGACGATATTTGTTTCGATAAATGTGAACTTTGAAGCGAATGAAATGATGCTGAAGAAAATGCAATGAGTGTTAAATTGGAAGATGAACAGTGGAGTGGAGTGGAGGAATGAAAATAAACTAGCAACAAACTACTTCTTGTAAAAGTAAAATTGGGAGCATCGTGTTTTGTTCACTCCCCAAATACTCTTATCATCATATCGTTCCAAACCTTACTTTGAATGTCTTTATGGTAGAAAGGTCTCTTTTTTTGGCTCTCCTCACAAAGTCAAAAGCTATAGGCATATATGTATATATAGTATGAAAAGTGAATGTTTCTACACATCAGCTTGTGTAAAAAAAAGGTTACAAATTTCCTTCTGCTAAAACTGCTGTGCTCGTCTTGCACACATGCATACTTTCCGACCGACTGTTTTTATACTTTTGTGTGAGGGAGTCCAGAGAATGTGTCCTCTGAGTTGAGGAGTTGTAAGCACATATATAATATGATTTGGTTGCTAAAAACCTTGTGTAGCAATGGAATGGAATGACTGAACGTGGTACACAAGAAGAAGTGGATAATGAAAACCTTGAAATTCACTCACAACACATATAAATATTAACTACATATTATTTTGCATCCACTTCCACTTCTCCTGAAGCCTTCAACTCTGGTTGAAGCTCTAATCATTAGTTTACTACAACTACATCATAGTCATAAGATCAGACCATATTATCCATTTGTGTGTGTGTGTGTGTCGGTCGTGAGGGCTGCAAAAAACAACTTTAACAAGTTATTACTATTATTATTATTTAGTTATAGCTGAACATAATCGTATCCTCACATCATCATCGAACTAAAGGCAAGTAGTAAACCATATTGGAACTTGTTATAACTTTATATCTTGGTATGGTTAATAGCAATTGATTTCAGAGGGTCCTCAGTATTCTCATATTTTATGTTTCCACTTATATGCTACATGCTATGTACACATGGGCCAATGTTGGACTTGGCCATTTGGGAGTTTATAATAGTAATGTTTAGAGTCAATGGAGGTTGATGAATTCACCTACCTTCCTTCCCATCCCACGAAAGAACTGACTACTTGCTATATAGTTTGGTTTTTTGATTATATCTATGTATATATTATGCATATTTTGGAGAAGAGACCAAAGCCGACATTTTCGTACATTGCTCGTGTTACCTAGATCTTGTCGTTAAGTACATGTAATGTAAATGTATACCCCTCTCTTTTCTGCACCTTGTTTCTCTGTTCATGCAGGCTAGTCATGAAATTGAAGGAGAGTTTGAGAATGAAATGTCTATTGAGTTTGATTCATGTCCAGTCTTCAGGCTACCTTCAATAGAAACTGACTTGATATTAGTTGTTGGCTCATACAGAATATAGTGGAAAGGAGAATTATTTTTTGTTTCTTGGGTTTTTTTGGACAAAACTCTTCAGGTTCTTGACACCAGTTTGAGGCTACGTCTTCTTATCCAACATGACAGATCATGATAAGAGAAAGCAAATTAGTGTCCGGGGAATTGCCCAAGTTGAGAATGTGGCGAATATCAAAAAGACATTCAACCGACATGTTCACTACACCCTTGTGAAAGACAGAAATGTTGCGACTCCAAGGGACTACTTCTTTGCTCTTGCTCATACCGTTAAGGACCATTTGGTTTCCCGGTGGATTCGTACCCAGCAGTATTGGTATGACAAGGATCCAAAGGTACGTAAATGACTCTGATTGTCCTAACCAGCTACATGTTTTGAATATGATTTCACAATAAATAATGATGATTCAACTTGACATTGAAAACTCGTCTGTACTTTTGTAGAGAATTTATTATCTTTCCCTGGAGTTCTACATGGGACGTTCCCTTCAGAACACAATGGGCAATATCGGCATCCAAAGCGCATGTGATGAAGCCATGTATCAGGTATATAATTAAAGTACAAAACACTTGTGAAAGAAAGTCTCATTTGAGTTTGGGAATGTTGAGACACTATACAAACTTGCAGCGTCATGAGCTTGCTGCTGAATGTAAAAAATTATAGGTAAACTGCAAAGTAAACATTTTTGTTATTGATACAGCTAGGACTGGATATTGAGGAGCTGGAAGAAATGGAAGAAGATGCCGGATTAGGTAATGGAGGTCTAGGTCGTCTTGCTGCTTGCTTCCTTGACTCAATGGCCACTCTTGGTTTGGCTGCGTATGGATATGGCATTAGGTATGAGTACGGTATCTTTGCTCAAAGAATCAAGAACGGAGAACAAATTGAGGAGCCTGATGATTGGCTTCGATATGGAAACCCTTGGGAAAAGGGGCGTCCTGAGTATACATTGCCTGTCCAGTTCTACGGAAAAGTTGAGGGAGAAGGCGATTTCTCCACCAAGAGGCGATGGGTCAATGCTCAGGTATGCTTTCATACACATTGGTAGTAGCATACTTTCCATTTCTATTCACATTCACATAATGATGATTTTCTTCTTTAGACTGTTTTGGCCTTGCCATACGACTACCCAATTCCTGGATATGGAAACAATATTGTCAACACTTTGCGTTTGTGGTCTGCTAAATCTCCCATTGAGTTTGACCTGAAATTCTGTAAGTCTAACAGCCTTAAAAACTCATTTATGTAATTTACTCCCAATGCAAAGTGTCCAATAAACTAATCAATAATGCCTTTGCTTGTAGTCAATGATGGCGACTACATTCAAGCCGTTTTGGATAGAAATTTGGCAGAGAATATTTCTCGGGTATTGTACCCCAATGAGAATCATTTTGAAGGAAGAGAGCTGCGTCTGAAGCAAGAGTACTTCATGGTTTCTGCTACTTTGCGTGATATCATTCGAAGATTTAAAACTTCCAAGTTTGGGAGTCGGGAGGTTACAAGGAATAACTTGGACTTGCTTCCAGAGAAAGTTGCTATTCAGTTGAATGATACTCATCCATCCCTCGCCATCCCAGAGTTGATGAGAATTTTGGTTGACATTGAGGGACTCCCTTGGGAAAAGGTTTGTTAGATTTACAGCCAACTTCTGTACATACTTATGACTGAATTAAGAACTTGAAGCAGGATTTTACAATTTTTGTTCTCAATATTGTTTAGGCATGGGATATCACCATTAGAACTTGTGCATATACTAATCACACTGTTCTACCCGAAGCTTTGGAAAGATGGCCTTGCTCAATGCTTGAATGTCTTTTACCAAGACATTTGGAAATCATCTACCACATCAACTTCCTTTTCCTACAGGTTTGCAAAAACATGGTTTGAGTATTTAGATTTAAGGATTAGCATTTTTTAAACGTTTTTCATTCAATGATTAGGAAGTGGAAAAGATGTGGCCTGGAGATCTTGACAGAATGCGACGCATGTCACTTGTCGAGGAGTACGAGGAGAAGAAAATTAACATGGCTTACTTGTCAATTGTTGGTTCACACGCTATCAACGGTGTGGCTGCTCTTCACTCTGAGATTATCAAAACTGACATGTATGAAAGACTATGCAAAAATACTTGCATGCCGCATGCATACTGAAAATATTATTTAAGACTACAAAGTTGTGATACGATATCTCAAATTTTCCCTTTTGCAGCTTCAAAGACTTTGCCGAAATGTTCCCAGAAAGGTTCCAGAATAAGACAAATGGAATTACTCCCAGGCGTTGGCTTTTGCTCTGCAACCCAAGTCTGGCTGATGTCATTGCTGAAGTAATTCCTTACTTCTTGAAATGATCATTCTTCTTACACTAAATTGATTCACAAGTTTTAAATGTCATTCTATATCCGTTGATTTTAGAAAATCGGTGACACCTGGATTACCCATTTGGACGAATTGGTCCAACTGAAGCAATATGATTCCGACCCAGCCTTCCATCGTAGCGTTCAAACTGTGAAGCAAGAAAATAAGATGAAGCTTGCTCAATACATTGAGAAGGAATATGGAGTTAAAATTAACCCAGCTTCCATGTTTGATGTTCATGTTAGTTTTGGAATTTCATTATATGACACATGCCTTTTTCTGATTCAATTATCATTTCAAGATCCTTCAAATCAAATGTTATTTTAGGTGAAACGGATTCACGAGTACAAGCGTCAGCTTCTGAACTGTCTTCACATTATTACAATGTACAACCGAATTAAGCGAAACCCTACAGGGAAATTTGTTCCTCGTACAGTAATGGTTGGTGGAAAGGCTGCGCCTGGGTACCACATGGCCAAGAAAATTATCAAGTTGATTGGCAGCGTTGCAAGAGTTGTGAACAATGATCCTATCGTTGGGGATAAACTTAAGGTTATCTACCTCGAGAATTATCGTGTGACTCTTGCCGAAAAAGTCATTCCAGCAGCAGACTTGAGCGAGCAGATCTCCACGGCTGGCACTGAAGCGTCTGGAACTGGCAACATGAAGTTTATGGTAATAAGAAATGCTAATACATTTACCCCTTTTCCTGCACGTGACATTGTAGATACAAGTTGAACGTTTGTGCTAGGTTAGGTTTTGGCATTCATTGACATTAATTGATGAATATCTTGTTTCTTTTCATGGTATGTATAGTTGAACGGTGCTATGACCATCGGTACTCTTGATGGAGCAAACATTGAAATGATGGAAGAAATGGGCCGAGAAAACATTTTCATTTTTGGAATGAATGTTGATGAAGTGGAAGCCCTGAAAAAGAAGGGATATGATGCCAACATCTACTACGAAAGAAATCCCGAGTTGAAGCAATGCATTGAGCAAATTCGTCACGGCTTTTATAGCCCCAATATGCCTGGAGAATTCCAGGATGTTGTTGACGTGCTCTTGAAATGGGACAGGTTTCTCACTCTTGCCGATTATGATGATTACATCAAGTGCCAAGACAAAGTTAATGAGACCTACATGGTAAGCATGCTATTATTTGCTTTTTAAGTACAAAAAATTTACTTGATAAATGCATTTTACTAAATTTGTTGCGTATTTTTGAAAAAAATAGAATCAAGAGCTGTGGACAAAAATGGCTATTCACAACATTGCTTCCTCTGGAAAATTTTCGAGTGACCGCACAATTGCTGAGTATGCCCGTGAAATCTGGGGATGTGAGCCAAATTGGGATAAACTTCCAGCTCCTCATGAAACTCCTGGAGATAGCACCAACGGAGCAAAGTAAAATGATGAAGAATCTTGAAAAAAATAAATGAAATATACTAGACAGATTAGAATATTTTTAAAGAGCACTAGTGAGATTAAATAGAGAAAATGTTGAGTAATTATATTATGATATTCAAAAGTCTTCAAAGTACTTTAAAAAGGTACTTTAGAAAAAATGTATTCACACAAAAAAAATGTGGACAATCGAGAAAATGGGTGATAAAATGATGAAAATTGAGTGCAATAATGTAGATACTTTCAGAATTGAATCTTGTAATTCATGTATCGTTCAAATACTTATGAGAGATATATTTATAGTAGGTAAAAATGTCAAAAAAAACTCTTACTACGAGATTGCACGTTAAACAGGATGCATCAATCAATGGGTATATCACAATAAAATTATCATCTTTACAGAAATAGTTTACCATTTTTGGTGTAGAAGAAAGAATGAAGTTGTTGTTCTTAAGTAATGAATGAAGCTTTAATTTTGTGCCAAATACAATTAGTAAAAAAATACTTTACCTGAAAGTTAACCTGCCATACTAAAAAAATTATCTTTATCAATAATACTATTCTTATCTCTCTATACCTTAACATACATTTAACTCAACTGATGATAATTATTTTGTGTGGATGAATCCCGTCAACTATAGTTAAACAATATGGAATGTGATGTAAAATTCCTAAAACTGAAGTGTTAGACTGGCAAATAGTATGATAATTATAAAAAAAACTATACTTACAAGGGTAATATATAAATAGATATAATATGAGAATGAGAATGAAAATGATAGTGAACTAATGAGGTGCTAGATTATATCTTTACTGAGGTTATGATTCATGAATAGAATTTTTTCTTTGTTAGAATAAGATCTTATGAATTACACACGATGCATGCAAAAATTATAATTGGAATTGAGTAAAATTGAAACAAACAAACAATTGAAATTAACCTTATTATTCACGAATAACCGAAAAAAACTGCATTTTATTTGGGAAGCACACATTTCATAAATTACAAACCGTTTTCAAGTAGTAAAAACAATCCACTTAACCTACATCTTTATATCTATTACCTACAATATGTATATATGTCTAGATAAATATAAATGCACTACAAATGCTTAACAATCACTATCATATCATCATCATCATCATCATCTACCTACGAATGTCATTATAATTGATATTACAAGTACATACATTGTATATTCCAAAAAAAATCATTGGAAGAATTCATTTCTATTCACAAATCTGTGCATTACTTTCTCGTCATCATAACTTACATAATATAGTATATAGAGTAGGTAGGTTTAATGTATAAATTATGTTTTATTCTGCCTTATGTACTTATATAAACTGCCTGAAAGACAACTGTAAAACATTTTGAGATCGATTGTCGCCCTAGATAGCTTTCAGTTAAACATTTTAATCGATCATCATTTCTCCTCCCAACTTTTTTGGACTAACACTGTGGACATGATGAAGAAAAACAAAGCGTATTCACATTTATTGACAAATATATATAGTAAATCTTATATACGTAAGTCGTATATATATAGAGTTATGTTACATTTAAGACATGTAGATCGTAGATGAAAGGCAAATGGTTTGTTAAACAAATTTTTGATTTGGTCTTGTTTTTAAAACTCGGAAAAATAAATTTATTCTCCAAACTTTTTTTAATCCGTAAATTTCATACTCTTGTAGTTATCATCATGAAATTTCTGTGTAATCTTTATTTTTATCACTTTCATTTTAGGCCACTTTTACTTTCAACTGTTGCAATAAAATTTCTTTTCTGTTGTTGAGATAACTGAGATCTATATTTTGCATATATATTATGCATGCATAATAATGTACTATAAATGCAGCTTTTATGAAAAAATGAGCATCTGCAAAAATTTCTCAAAGCTTTCTCTACAGGTCCAGTTGTGGTAAATTGAGTTTATAAAAACGTGTTTTTCTTTCATCTGTATATTATTTTCTTCACAAGCGCATGACTTTCTCCGTTACTAAATTTGTATATATATATATATTTATATTGAAATATATAGATTTATGTATAATAGATAGGTATAATAATAGTATTTAAACATTTTTCTTGTCTTTGTACATGTGAAAAGTTCCCATAAAATTGTGTTTGTGATCCGCTTTCTCTCGCATTTAAAATAAAATGTTTGAAAGCATTCGATTTCATTATTACTTGGTTAATTTGAATAAGATTGAGAATTGACAAAAAAAAAGTAAATTCATGATAAAATATACACACACTGACATTTTTTTCTGAAAACACATTTAGTTAAACTTGAAAACTATTTTGAAAGACATGAAATTTTTTATATAAGTATATATATAAATTTATCATATAATATTACATTTTTTTATATATATATATTTTATATTGTGTAAATACATTTACACCGGTGTCACATGGTGTGATTTTGATTGGTATTATTACTAACATTATGATAACTCACAGAAAATGATTGTCACATGTAGTTTCTTTTGAAATCTCACTATATCTTTTCTCTGATGATTGTTTTCTTTAGGAAAGCTACATACATTTCATACGTGAATTATATGTATCAACATCACATATGGCGTTTCTTTTAACATTATTATGCTAGTAACTATACATTGAAATTAAAGCTATGTAATTCGACAAGCAATGTGGATAATGTGTATAATTTGCTACCAAATATAATTTATAATAAATTGATATTAAATAACAAAGACTACTCAACGAGCATGATGGGTATATAGTAGTAAGGTTTTTACAGTTTGTAGAAAACAAAAAAACAGGCAGTAAATTTGCGTCAAAACGACACAACTGTAAATTAGCACAGATATATAATAATAAATCTAATATAAATACCCTACCGTAATGTAAAGGACTGTACGAAATGCAGTCAAAATGGTAGAGATGAAAGTATATAGTAGTAAATTTATGTATTTTTTAATTAGCTGTAGATACGAGATGAGCCACTACTACTGTAAATATTCTACATTAAAGATAACATGCGCTATACATTTGCAAACCTTTCTCTGAACCCTAATCCAAACAGATCAACCTCAGGTTTTAGGGAACACGAGATAATGCCAACTATGAAAACAAACAAACAAACAAATGTAGTATGTATATTTTATCCAGTTTTTTGCGTAGTATTGATTCTCCTATCATATTAAATATTTTGGTCTGTACATATATTGTAATATGTATATAAGCAAATTATTGAACATTATTAGGTATGTAGGTATATAAATAAAGGGTGTGATGTACAACATGATTAGCATTTGCCAGAGATCTTAAAATAAACTTCATTATGAGCTTGTGGATTGTGAGCGCTTTCGCTTCCAACAATCTGGATGAATTCTCTTCTGCTCTTCAGCTCTCGCTTTAGCATTCGAAGCGTATCGTTCTCTTTCTGGAGCAGCGAGTTTTTGCCAAGCTTCGCCCAAAAGTACACTAATTGTCCTGTGAAGAGAAAGCAAAAAAAAAATTTCATATATTAATTTATGACATGACAAATATTTCCAAAGTTAAATTAAGTATTGAGATATTTAGCTGCATGGCTATAATATTTAAACTTACCTATTGTCTTTTCCGGGATACTTTTGAATTAATTCGGGCCGCTTATCCTTTGCGAATAGCAAGAAGGCGTTCATAGGTCTCCGACCTTTAGCTGGCTGGTCACCGCTTGGCGTCCCATCTTTTCCATCCTTGGATCTTTTTGCAGGTGAGCCAGGCGCCGCAATAGACCCAGCTGCACTAGTTTTTCTACCATTTCCTCCACTGTTACGCTGATGATGATGGTGATGAGCTTGCGGATGTTGGAGTGGGGGTGGTGGAGGAGATTGCATGATTTGCATGTGAATTCCACCATGTTGATTCTGAGGAAGGACAGAGATAGGAATCGGCTTCTCGTCAATAGTCTCCATTTTCATTGATGACGCTATTGACGTCGGCAGGAGAGAGGTTAGTGAGGGATTTCCTATACTGTTGTTATTATTATTCATATTGCTGCTGTTCACGGTGTGAAGATGACTGATGTTATGCATATTAGCTAGTACATTAATTCCCCCAAGGTTACCCGAGTTGGTATTAATGATTGAGTTGCTACTGTAGCTTGATACACCTGAGCTAACAACTGTGTTGACATTATTAGGCGAACCATGGATTAAGGAATTAGGAAATCCAGAGTTGTGATGAAGCAAAGACTGTTGCTGATGAAGAAAGTTTGCATTGTTATTAATGGAAATAACATTGTTGTTGTTGTTATTTGGACTTCTTGCAGCAGTCAGACTGAGACAGATATCCCCACCTTCAAGTTGTTGACACGGGGTTCCATATGTCTCTTGAAACACTTCTGGTTTGACGGCACACCAACCTACATTTTAAAAAATGGATAAACTGTAATGTAATACAATGTATATAGCTATAAGTATAGCCACTATATTCGAAAGTCATATATACATATATACAGTTGTGCCGTGAGCTATGAAAAGAAAATCAAAAGCAAAGATTTTCCAGAGTTTAGAGTTGCTACATATTTCATCTTTTTTTATGACTGTAAATCATCATCCATTTTATCCGCATCGCAGACATAATAAGATCTCTTGCCATGCTGGATTTATCATAATCGCTGCGGCTCTAAGTCATGATCTGCATACCAATAGCATAATATACTGAACGTTATGTTGAGCACAGAGTTCATTCTTCTCAAATGTCAATAACATTTATGTAGTTCACAAGAAGTCAAAAAAATTGCTAAGGCAGACGAAAGACCTCATTTTTTCAATCTTAGAGTTCTTATCTTTTAAGTAATTCATGGACTTATCGATTTAATGTTTTCATCGATTTATTAGCAGAAAAAAATGCTTAAAACTTTGAAGCATTCATGATGTGATGATATATAATGTATGGTAATACGCTAATGTATCTAGACAAAAGCAATGGAAAATATTCTTCCGAATCTGTACACTAAAAAAGTTAGGGAAAAAATGTATCATGTTGGAAAGTCTTACCCTTCTTATCCACCATAAAAGGATGACCAGGTTCACAATTGACTTCAATAGTTGGGTGATTTGGACCAGCCACTGGGCAAAAGGTCAGTTGAACCCTCTCCTTTGGTGAACTCGTCATAACAAGCTATGAATAAAAAGAAATCAACGTTTCAGACATAAAACTCATAAGGAAATTCTGATTACATTATTATTCTCATAAGTATTGATGATAAGAGCTTGTGCTTGTACTCAGCATTAGATATTCAAATGTAAAAAATCTAAATGTATCAAATGACGTGTTTTCTCCATCTCGTATTTGTAAGCATTATCCAATGTGGATTGGATTAAAAATGGAATACCATTAGCACCACGTACACGTCAAAATATGACAAGGATTGGAATTTATATAAGGATTGATCTGCTTTAAAGAATGAGGTGCATTATGTAAAACTACTGCCATTATTAAAGCCTACAACAGCATAAAATAATAATAAAAATTCGTTTAAAGGAAAGGTCCATATTATGTTGAGAGTATAAAATTTCAAAAATTCAATCAATCGAATTCTTTCTCAAGAAAAGGAGAAACTCTAAACTACTTTTTTTTCATAAACTACTCCAATGCTCAATTTTTTTCAAAAAGATGTTTGTTTAGCTGCTTGACATTTGAGCTTCGTTCACCCCTTGCATTTAAATCTCGATAATGAATCATTTGAATTTCGATGAGAAACTGGAGACACATCTTTGAAAAAATTAGCATATTGTTACTGAATTCATTATGATTATCCTCCAAGATTGAATATCAATAAGCCTTTCATTGAATTCGGTAGAAAAATTTGAATGAGTGCGTTGGACTGGTTGAAAGCGATTATCTGCTAACAATATAACTAAATTTTGGTTTGAAAAACTGTAAGGAAAACGGCCTTCACGGTGTGATATAAAAGATCAGTACACAAAAAAGAAAAAGATTTTTTCATTTTGTTGAGATTAAAAGATCAATAGAAAAGTATTTGAATTGTAAGCCAGAACAAAACTGTATAGGTAGGTAGGTACTCCTACAACTGCGTACTACATCCCTCCATAACTTTTCTTTCATATAAAAATGTTTTATCTACACTGAGTTCATTGGCTGTATATCTTGGTGGTGGTAATGTAATACGAAACGATATATTATCATATAGACTTGAGATTCTTAAAATGGCTTCTTCTTGTGATGTGACACATCAATAAAAGAACGAATGACGAAACGAACACATTTAACGAGAATGTGAGAAAAAGGTTCGTATGTAAGTTCAATACTCAAAAATGCATAAAAGAAAAAGTGAATTGACAAAAGGATAAAATTTCTTTTCATAACGATTTCAAAACCCTCGATTTGATCCCTGCCATACCACCATCATCATCACTAGCTATATCAATTTGTATAATGAATGTGAATGGTTATTTTTTTTTTTAAAACGCATCATTAAACGGCTTACCTTTCTCAATTCCAGTCCATGTGGAGCATACTCTCCCTTCATCCCAAGCAATGAGTCACCGCTCTGAGCCAAAAACTCTACCAAATACCAATCCATTGAGTTCATTCCATTAAGAAAGCGAACCTTTGTACCCGAAATGAATATGGACCAGACAGGTGTTACAAAGCTGAGAGATTTTTCATGAAGATCCTCATAGCTCAATGAGTTGGTTGAAGCCTGTGAAGGAGCAGGACTTAAAAGGGTCGAGGGTATCATGTTAAAACATGGATTTCCAACAATGCCTCCTGTTGCCGGCGTTCCACCTCCGCTGCTACTTCCACTGCTGCTGCTACTACTGCTACTACTCCCACTGTTATTTGAACTAACTGAGCTTTGTAATGGTGGGAGTGGGGAGTTTAAGCTGAGATTCGTAAATGGACTACTTGGTGGTGGATACAAGGATGAAGCTCTGATGGGTGAGAATGGTCCTTGATACAAGGAAGTATCAGGGTTGGAATAGCTGAACACAGGGGAGTTCATGAACTTGGGTGATGGTTCATTGGGAGTGAAGAAGGGTGTCGGCGTGTGAAGACCAAGACTGTTTGGAATGCTACTGGTGCTGTTGTTGTTGTTGGTATTACTATTATTTGTGTTATTGCTACTGGCCAAAGAATTTGATGAGATTCCATGATGATGATGGTTGGTACGAGTTGAGGATGTTATCGGTGGGGCGGAAAGGGGTACCATGTCTAAGACCCAAGATCTATTCCCATATATGCCTGCAGATCCCGGACCTGGAGATGAGACAGGATGATGATAATATAAATGAGTCTGTGGTGAGCTTTCAGAGGATGATGATGATGTGCGTGGAGGGATTCCTCCACCACCAACACCACCACTACTATTTATATCACTACAACTAATGTGGATGTTACTGTTATTGTTATTATTACTAGTGCCATTGTTGTTGCTGTTGTCCCCAGACGTGGTTACACCAGCAGTTCCTACACCTGCCAAACCTGTCTTTGAAGCCATGATGGGACTATTATGTTGCTGGGAATCAGAATAAAGGGGCACCATTGAAGCAGATGAACCTGATGAAGACGACGAAGACGATCCTGATACTGCTGCCGACGCTACGGCCGATGCTACAACTGTTGATGTTTCTGATGTGGGCTCCTGTCCGTTCATCTGGTTTGGTGGAGACCAACTTTGCCACCTGATGTTTAAAGGAAAGGAAAGAAAAAAAACAGGGCCAATCAGATTGACATAGAGATGTATGTAGATTTTATGCAAATGAGTCAAACAGAGATTTTCTTTTTAGCCAAATTTCCTATCATCATCATAAATATCAGCAGCAGCAACAGAGAGATAGATATGTATCAATCTACATAAGTTTTATTGAGATGAAAAGAAGATATGCATATATATATGTAGTCAGATATAACTACTTTACTATAAGCAGGCGAAGCAGTTTAAGAAAGCCTCCCGGAAATGGAATACCTACGACTTTACATGCCAAACTAAACAAACGTACAAAATAGGCATGGTGCATGCATACATACCGCAACAGCAATAAAAAGAATGGAATCAAGTTTCAATCAACATCATCACCTTCATTATCAAACATTTCTTCAAATATTTTATCATATCTTTTAAACTCTCTTCTGTTTCCTTACGTTGAAAATCCACACACACACACACAATAATATATTGATATGTACATACAAAAAACGTGCGAGTTGATAGGCAATGCAGCCTTGCGTTGTTGTTGCAAACAGGTATTACAAGACATAAAACTTGCAGTCTATCATGTAAAAGGTAAACTGACATTTTTTTTTCGTTGGCCAAGCCTATTTTGTACCTTTACACATTTATCTAGACTAAGGAATCTTGATAAGGTGTAAGTAATAGGGAGAGGCAGTCCAACTTACAAAATCTTTTCTTGTCTTTTATTTTTTCACTAGAAAAAGGGAAAAATGGAATTTTTATTCAAACACATGAAATTGAATTGCACTCATTGTTAGAAGCTGAATAAGTGGCCGGCAAAGATCTCATGTACAACACATATATTATATTATAACATGCATTATTAAATTGGAGATTAGTTATGCACATAAAAATTCAGCCGGACCAACGGAAGATGATGATGATGATGATACATTCTATAAGACTTGGTTAGCTTAATATATATCATGACCAGAAAAAATAGGCACATGAGAGTGATGTGGTGAGTGAGTCTTGGTGCATTAGAATTCCTTGATTTTTGCCAACTAATACAAATTGTGGAGTCGTTATCTCATTAAAATGCTTTAATAATTGCTTTGTAAAGCACATTTCCCCAGAAATGTCACACATGGCTGCATCCGCCTCTATCCGACCGAACAATAAAAGCTAACCAGCAAAATCATCAACATCCCAGCATCCATATCGGCATCAAATTTTACTGATGCTGTGTTTAGTGAATATTTTAATCTCATTTAGAATTTTTTTTATTTTTTTTTATTTTAGAGCAACATGTAACACGTCGCTTATTTTTGGTAGTAAATCATTGCCTTTGCAATAATGCCTCCATATTCAGTACATGCTACATGCTCTCCATTGTATGGATGAGTCATCATGACATTTACGACAAGAATTTCAACTTTACCTTTTTTTTGCTAAAAATATATTATGTACTTATAAAGTACGTACATACCTAAATTACATATTTTAAAAGACTACTTTAATTGAAACAAAAAGCTCATTCCCCATTCGGCTCAGCTTCAGCTGCTTTTCATTCTATCCCATTTCATGCAACTAAAATAGGAGTTTGTAATAGTCAGTCATCATCAAAAAAAATGTAAAAAGGAAGATTTACTGCAGTGATGCGCTACCGGCGACAGCTTGACCATGCAGCAAAGCAAAGAGGAAGGTGGAACAATGATAAAATTCTTTGAATTTTCAGGTACATCATCTAAACACTCGTCTGTCTACCTGCAGAATATATATGTATATAAAAAATCGTGCATGCTATCATGCAACCCATGCATGTTTCCCATTACACACATATTATGGATTGTATCATCATCATCATCATCATCATCATCACCGTCTACTCTACAAAAAAAACCTATTTCAATATATATTTTTTTATCAAAAAACTGCAATCTTTCTCCCCCAAAATACTCTCATATTGCTAGGCTGATGAAAGACAATAACTACTACTTTTGCTACATTCATTTTCCGTGAATGTGGATGTGCATTGCATGCAACGCATTTGAAATTTTTTGAAATGTAGACAAAAGAGGTAGAGAGGCACATGTATACTACCGATCGCATCAGCATCATCATCACAGACCGACAGCTAGTTTTTCTGAATTATCCATTTTAGCAGAGAACAAAGAAAAGATTCATCATAATAATCATCAAATCAAATCAGATCAGCGAGACAGGCTAAAAAATGAAGAAAAAACAGAGTTTTTTTTGCGCTCACCGATGCAACGCAAAAAAAATACTCCTAGGGATAAGGATGTATGTATTCTGTGTATATATAATCTGTACATATGTAGATAATAATAATAATGTGATGATGAAGATGATGATGATATTATGATTACACGTTTTGTACCATTTAAAAAAATAATCTGAGCTGCAGGGGGATTTCAATGAGGAATTTCTCGGAAAAAGTGAGCACAAAACTGGCAAAGTCAGAGAGATAGGAAGGGATGATAGAGTTGACCCTAAAATATTTTTGCCCTTTAAAAAAATCTAACGTGGTTTGATTTCATTTCATTGCAAATACAAACCCATCCAACCTTTTCCTATAATACTGACTGCTGACTAATCAAACTAAACTGACGGATGATGATGATGATACACTGTCGAGATTTTTAGTGTACTGTTCAAAGGTAGAAATATTATATAGGAGTTGAATTGAACTACTAATTTAGACTACCTTAATATGCAGTTACCTTGATCTAGGTATGAGCTATAGCATGTTTATTTTAAAAACGTTATAAGCAGTCAACGTGCCTCCAAGCTATTGAAGTAGTAGTAGTAGCTCAAGCTTGGCTAGGCCAAGCTGACTAACCCAGCCAGTCAGTCATCATCAACATCATCAGTCAGTCCGTCATAATAGAAGAAGGATACCTAATATATTTTGCATATTATGTACATTTTATGCCTCTTTTACAAAGCAGTAGCAGCCGTAAAAACAGTAAACCAAGTAGCCAAGTAGTCAGCAAACACTTAAATAGTTAACAGAAGAAGAAAAAAAGAGAGAGAAAAAAAATCAAGCCAAAGCCACCCTTTCTCCGTTCATTGCATTGCAAGCTTGTATTTTTTTTTGTATATTATATTATATCTTATTGTAATAGCAGAAGCATCAAGTCGATTTTTTTCGATATATATTTTTACTTGATGGACCGATGCGGTGCGTGTCTTTAGCTGACTATGTGATGTGATGTAGTGTTGTGTGTGTGCATACGTAATGCTAATACTGTTATCACTTTTAAATGAAACTTTATCAAAATCAAAATGATGATGATGATGATGAGAACCATAATAAGAAAGAGGGGAAAGATTTGAGATGCTGATGATGATGATGATGAAACCAGAACTTAAAAAACAACTGTTTGTTGACTAAAAGAGTAAGGTATAAGTAACGTGTTATAGTAATAGATGTAACAAATCCAATGGACGAACGAACAGGTGCAAACACCTTGCTTCACCAAAGGTTAGCTTTAATAAACATGCAATATCTTATTGTCTATCAAAACAGAACAGAAGTAAGTTAATGCAGACCAGCGTAATAACACCACCACCACCACCACACCAAGAACCAACACACAAAAGTTGATATCATGATGGGGATGATGATGATGCGACGGTCGGTGAGATGTGCGCCCATGTTGCATGCCCGCTTCTTGTTGTTACTCACTCTCATTTCATTCACTACACCATTGACTCGTATAATTTTTGCCTCTTTAAAACAATGGCAGGTGAAGGCAGTAAAATCCAAAGTGGAAAAGTATGAATTGTTGTAATCATAACATTGAATTATAGTCACAATCAACAGGTTTATCTACTCTATATTAAACGGATATTAGCATATATGTCTATAGGGGAGACTCTACAAAAGTCTACACAGATTATAGTGTAAAGACACTCGTCCTTTTACACTTGGACTTTTGATATAAAAACATGTACATACATTCATACAAAATGATCTTTTGATATAAAAAAAATATGTAGGCAAAATCAAGAAAAAATAACTTTTGTAATGTAATCAAAATATTATGGCTCTTTGTAACAATATTTTAGGTGGTTGCAGATGTTCAAATGTAAAAAAGTTCATACAACAAGAAGAAGAAGACATGTCTGTGTGCCTGAAAACCTTTGCATCCGTTCCAACACGTCATTCCGCATACTTTTTTATACATATATTTATATTCCCTAAGAGTGATGGAAAACGCCAAACATCAAGTTCACAAATAATATCCCTATTCTTTTGTTTGAAGAGGTTACGATTTCTATATACATTATTTGTATGTTACGTATGTACCACAAGATAAATAATGAGACTAGATATTAGTATATATAGTTACGCAAAGCATGCACGAAGAATTGTCTAGTAGTTCAGAAAACAGTTCAATGCAAAATGCATGCTATGTATGTTGAGTTGAGTTTAAAAAAAGTGTATATTAGCCAACCACACGCAGACGTACACATTCATGCATTTAATATCTGAGGATGGCTGATGATGATACTGATAACAAGAGAAAGAAAGCAACATCAAGTCAAGGGTGCATGAGAAATTAACTGGAACTCTGATAAAAATCTCGGAAAAACACAAAAGTGGGAAATGAAAATGCTCTGTTTTACGTTTACTTATTGCGTTATTTTAAAAAGACAAAGAGAAAAAAAAAGAACAAAAGTGAAGCGGCTGCACCGACAACTACTGTTCATTTTTCCATTTAGCA
This sequence comes from Orchesella flavescens, assembly GCA_964034955.1. Classification (NCBI taxonomy): domain Eukaryota; kingdom Metazoa; phylum Arthropoda; class Collembola; order Entomobryomorpha; family Orchesellidae; genus Orchesella; species Orchesella flavescens. The sequence continues at coordinate 20,355,474 of OZ035957.1, read as the reverse complement.
TATTTTTCTTCAACTACGCATCAGCTGCGAAAAAAGGGTAATTGGACGAAGTAGCAGATGCAATATCTCTCTGTACGTTCTAATTTTACGTCTTCGTTCATTAATCTCAGGTTAAATGCACAATCTATTTACTCTCCGAAATGATGAAAGGGAAGAAAAAAAAATTACTACGTATGTAACAAAGAGTACTGCGTTCTTTAAAAAAACGAACTAATAATCTGTTTTTTCTGAAAATATTACTCACTATACCGATAAGAAAAATAATGGAAGGAAGTGTGAGATTTCAACTTTTATGTCTGGGTGTCTGCTCAGATACTACTTAAACTTCCATGTTATGTTATGAACTTTTCTTATCAAAAAAGCAGTTTAGTTTTAGTTTTCATATTATCACATAAGAACATGCAGCGTTTCCTTTACGTCTTAAAATGCAACCTTCTAGGTTTCATTACATCATCTTCATCATCTCTCATGCTTATTGGAACTGAATCATATCATATCATAATATATCATAAGTAATTCCTATAAAAATGGCATGGTTCGTTGTGCAAAATCCTTCCAAAACAAAGTATATGTATAAGCAAGCACTCACCGAGCCAGAGCCGATGAGTAGACGCATTTAATTAAGACTTTTGAGAGAGAGAAAATACACGCCAGCTATAAAACTACCACCACAACCACCACCATCACCACCACTTTAATTTACAAGTACAACCTAACCTGTATAAACAGCATGTAAAAAAAATAAAGAATTCGGTACTTTGTGCCACTTGTTTGCTCAGCTCAATATGCCATAGCACATTACAACAAAATGAAACGAATGATTCATTTATACCTTCTATCTGAAATTGCAATCTGCAACAAAAATTTTATACACACACGTTTCTTTCACTCTTTCTCTCTCCCCCTGAGTGAGTGGGCTGTAATGTGATTATTGCTATTAATAATATTCTAAATAAGTAACACTATTAATTCTTTGATGACTTCCACACATGCAATAATCACCAGCACCATCATCATCATCATGAATCATGATAGCTAACATTATTATTATTATTATTACCATCGGATGATAACCTGGTACCTACTTAAAAAGTACCTTAAAAGCGAATCTCTTTCCTTTAAGCCACCAACACACATGCATATATTACTATATATATACAACAACCTAAATTGCGTACATTCTCCATTTATTTTATTCCTTCTTTTTTTTATCATGGGGCTACTCCAAACCAATAAATCCTCATCCGCAACAAGTTCTACTAAATTCTTTGAAATGTATTTTGAGTAAGTAACAACCAAACATGCATATAAAAATACCCAACTCTCCAAGAATGCTTGTATGTGTCTCATTTTTATGTATTTTTATCTGTATTTCATACATAACAAAGTAAACTTTTCATCTCATCTCAAGAGCATGCATGCGGACAGGTGAAAAATTGTTGTCAAGAAGAAGGAGTCAAAATAGTAATTAAGATAAGGTCAGCCGCAAAAAAAAGCGAGTGGTGGTACCCGTCATCCGTCATATTATCTGAAATCTCAGCTTGTAAAAAGTTTTACATGCAGCATATTTATTGTACTCCTCTTCTTCTGCTGACTGGCAGCTGAAGGAATTCTATTCTCCTTCTTTTGAAGACGTACGTACTAGACAGGAAGTCACAATAATGCGAAATGTATCTTTTTTTTTAAACTTTGTAATTTTACATTTTTTTTACTTCATAGGACAAGTTCACGTGAAGAGTAATAAAAAAAGATTTCCTATCATAAGAAAGAGATGATAACATATTTCCACAAGGAACGAGACAACCAAGAAAAAGAGATGCTGTTGATGATGGTGATGGGATGGTGGGCAATGAGCTTTACGATATATTATGTATTTATATATATTTTTTTTGTTATTTTCAGCTCATGATAAACAAACGAAAGGAAGAAGACGCACACGCAACTCATTAGGTACTTCTTTTTGGTACGGGTACAGTACTCGTAATAATATATTCTTGTGGCTATAAAAAAACAAGTACCACATAACACCACACACACACACACTTTTCAGCCGCACACAGTCTACTACTACTACTAAATGAGTGAAAGAATGTTTCACTACTAGAGGAAAAAACTACTACACAAGCAGCAGCCGAGATGAGATATTAGGTTGCATGCTGCGTATGTGTATCTCGTTCATCCATGAAATGAAGAGAAACGAAATGTATGAAAAAAAAATATTATGAGCAAAGCAACTTAAAGGTCTTTTGTTATTATACATTTGCACGTAATAGTAATAAGTGATAAGCTGAAGAAAAAAAAGCAAAGTAAGAAGAGTAAAGTCAAAGTGGTTGCGTTCCTTACCTTTTCCGAATTGGGAGACTCTTGTCAGCAAACTTAGGTGATCCGAGAAAGAAGGGTGATGTGGGTTGTTGCTGGGATGGTGGATTATGGCTCTGTTGAGTTGTCGTTGACTGATTAGCAGCGTTAGAAATTGAATATGAATGATTGTGGTTGGTTGTGTTGATGTTGGTGTTGCTGGTGCTACTGATGATGGTATTATGATGAGGATGATGTTGGTGGTGATGTAAGCTCAAGCTTGAGGCTCCAATGCTGAGATCAAGTGGCGGTGGTATAGGTTTGTTCTTTCTTATTGAAAGAGACAGCACTTGATGAGAACTTTGCTGCTTTTGATGATGCTGATGTTGCTGCTGCTGCTCACTCTGTCGATTTCTGCTATTCTTCTGATGTTGTTGACTTGTCGTCTTGGTCGGGTTACTGAGATCAGTGGGATGCTTTTGCTCCTTATCTTCTGCTTCCTCCTCTACTTCTTCACCATGTCTTCGTAATAATAATGTCGATGATATTGATGATGATACTGGTGATGAAGATGAAGAAGAAGTTGATAGGAATGGCACTCCCTGGTGGTGGTGAAGATGGTGGTATTGCTGCTGCTGCTTCTGCGGCCCTATGTTAGAGTATGAATGTGGTGGCGATGAGGAAGATGATGATGATGATGAAGAAAAAGTAGTAGTAGTAGTTGGTGTTACCACTAGTTCTTCGGGTTGATCTTGAATCGTCGTCGTCGTCGTCTTAACCAAAGCTACAGCACCACAAGAATTAGTTTCATCTTTGATAGTAGTAGTAGTAGAATTATTACTAGGAGGAGGATTCCGGTAAGTTTGTGAATGAAACTGCTGTTGTTGTTGATGATGATGGTGGTGGTGATGATGATGATAGACTTGACCAAGCCGTTCTGCAACTGAAGTCGAAGATGATGATGACTTCCAACTATTCAAACTGGCTGAAGAGGATGATGATGTTGATGCTGCTACTACAGTTGTAGTAGTTGATGAAGTTGTTGAGGAGATTAGCACAACTGGGCTCTTGGGACCAGACAGTGAATAAGAAAGAGGAGCAGCAGCAGCAGACGGACTTCGTATTGGGCTTGTCGAGCCCACTTGTTGCTGCTGCTTTGATCTTGGTCCAGTTAGTTCAAGGGGGGATGATGATATTGCTGTTGAGGAAGTATTACTATCATCATCATTTACTGAGGATGTTCTGATACTTGAGACTGAGGAAGAATGAGATTGTGAATGTGAAGAAGTTGGTGGTGATAAAGACGGCGATACTTTTGCTCTACTTGACACTACTACTGTTGCCGCTCCTGAAGATGGAGATGAAGTTGATGATGATGGTGATGTTGATGGGGGTGGCAACATCGTGAAGGGAGATGATGATGATGTCAACGACGGGGATCTCTGAGGAGATGATCGTTGTTTTGATTGTGGGGACGACGATGTTAACGATGATGGTGACCCTTCCCAATCCATAATTTCCTCTCAAGTTAAGTTATACAGTTAAATGTCTTGTTTTTCTCTCTGGTGATATAATCCAACCAGTAATGATATATTATTTATTCCTTTAGCTGCTCTCCTAATAATCAGTTATCGCTAATATTTCTGCGGTATGTTTAGGAAGTATATTTTGAGTGTTTTGGTCATAACAGGACAATAATCCAGCCGACTTGAGTTTGAGATTTGATACTATTTTTATTGACGGCTCAAGTTATGTGAGTTGGGCTCGTTTGGTCAATATAAATAATAATCCTCCGTGATAAACTCTCCTTTTCCTTCTCAACTTCTTTTTGACTGTATTATATATATGCAACACACTGTGATTGTCTTGCTTCTTCTTCTTCTTTTCCCTCTCTGTTTCATAAAAGAGAATAAAACCAAATAAATACATTACATTAAGAGATACTTTTAAAGTTCAAATGTTCAAAAGCCATGTATACTTGGGATCACTGATACGCTTATACATGTCACTTTCTTATATAAAAGTAAGACAGTGAATAATAATATTGCATTGGAACGCATACAGGATGAATCGCTTTTTTTTTGGTCTGGGTGGCAATGATATGATAACACCTCTTTGATTAGGATGACATGCATTCCTATTAGTTCTGACAACTATACCAAATACCAACCAACTATACATTAAACCCCGTCTGCAGTTAAGCATTTTTTAATCGTTAATTCAACATTTATAGCTAAAACAGTTTTATATACATATTCAACATGTTATACTATACTACATACAACAGAATTAAAATATAATTATTCCAGGACTTCGATCACAAATAACTCCCTTCCTTCCCACTTATAAGCATATTGCAATGGTCCGGTTATGTGCATAGGAATTGTGTAATTAAAAGGGCTACTACCAACGACCATAATCAAAGTTACGGGTAAGTTTGTGTTACAATTTTTAAGGTACTTCCTTAAATCTTATTCATGTTATATGGAGAAACGGAAGCATCCTATCTAAATATTATTATCAGCTACATTTATTATTATGTTTGCTTAGCACATTCATGAGCATCACATAATTTTTTTTATTTCATCATGCATTTTTCTTTCTCGAGCGGTGGAATGTTACAAAGATGATTATTAAAACTCTATTAAATACATACAAAAAGCCTGCTAGTCTTATATACTTATAATTTATGCAATAGGGGCAAAAAAATACTCCTTCAGAAATAAAATCAAAATGATGATGATCGTGACGGCTGAATAACATAAGTTGAGGACGACGGTTCGCTGATTAAACAAAATCAACATTTTTAAAAGACTAATAAGGCCAGTCAACCTCTACGACGACAAACCAGACGTACTTTCTTAACTACTACATACCAGTCAATGCGACCACGGTCGCCCGACCAGCCGTCCGATCACATTACATTGTACTGCGGCAACCATCTAGATGTCGACATATCTATCTCGATTCTCGACCCTTTCATTTCATACAAGTTTTTTTTTCTTGACATTCATAATACTACTCACTCGGTCGGTACTACTCTCTTCCTTCCTAGCTAACAAAAAATCTCTTTCAATTTGATATTTTTATTATGTAAATATTAAAACGTGTACAAATAATAATACATTTCGTAAAGTTTTACATACATGTGCATTCAGCGATAACGTGAGTAACTGATATCTACTCCTTAATACTCGATTGCTCCCTTCGCTTTCCTATGAAATCTTAAGAGATAGTAACGCAACGCATTTAGCCCGTAAAACGGAGTGAAAGAGCATTTTACACAACATTCAACATCCGCTATAATCTTCTTGACATACGAATATGAATACAATTCAATAATACTGAATACACACACACACACACACACATCTAGTACATTAAGTTAAGTAAGTATTATGCCTCATGGATTTCAATCAGTTTTGTCTGATGTTCCTTTTTACATTAACATTAAACATATTCTCTTTTTTTCTTTGCTTTTACTCCTATATAGCTAGCTGCTGGGTGATAAGATGGGTTCTGCTCTTGCTCTCCCAGTAGTAGTGGAGACTCAATAACTAAACCTCTATGTAACTTAACATATAACGCATGATGCATGTGGTTAAAGCGAGAAATGAGCGAGAGCGTCTTCTTTAATAAAAGCGTGTGTTTAGCGTAGTACGCTCTTCAATCGTTGGGTATGCATCACAGCGAGAACAACGCTCGAGCAGAGAGGCTATCGACTTTGTCTGCACTGCAAACAATTTTTTTTCTTTCCTTTTTTTCTCCCTCTGCTTCATTTTGCTGATTAAATACTGAATATACATATACACACACATTCATGACATGACACACAACATAACGTACGCAATGTTTCAATCAATCACTTGTGTGTTTGCTCTGTTGTTTTTTTCAAGTTAAAAGACCTAATTTTGTTTATCTGTAATGGGATCCATAAACTAATGCGTTACCATTTAGAAATCACAATAGTCAATAAAAATGACAGCAATCAAGATGGATTCTATGTAAAGTATAAAGAACATCATTTACATGTATTCATTTTCATTTTCCTTCTGGAAAAAAAATCATTAAGAAAAGTTTCATGCGTATTAAGTAGGAGTAGTAGCCCTCTGTCAATAATATATATTGCGTCTATATAGTGTACTACTTTGTATTCGACTGAGTTGGCCATATTAAAAATAGTATAAAGAAAATCATAAGGTACTTTTTGTGGCTCGGGTGAAATGGAGGAAGCTCAAATTAAAAATAATTTTATTATTTGGTTGCTGCCGTAATCTAGTTTTGCATTTCTCTGTAAATGAGATGCGTATAGAGCATAATATAAGAGGAACAGAGAGGCAATTTATCACGTAATTAAAGTTCTTTAAATGCTTCGCTTCGTCGCTTCATTCTCTGTTAGTTTTTCATCAAAACAATTTAGCTGTTAAAAAGGAATTGTATTTTAAAAACCCTGATCCATCATCACGATCACATCACCCTGTCTAGTCTACTATGATGTAAATTGTTCCGGTTAGTTCCTTGTTAAAAAGGGTCATATATTAAATTTGCCTATTTTGCATTAAACCCATTTGAATATCCAATACCATCCATCCTTAATTGAATTACAACTACGCACAAGTTTGACCCGAAAGCATATATTATTATACACAGCACACACACACAAGTTATATCAACATCAACAATCTACAACCCAACCAAAATCCTTGACTAGAGCTTAGAGAGGTTATTGCTTTCTCCCAGAGACATTTTTATGCGCATTTAAAAAAATGCAAAAATGGCATCACATTTACAACCTTTAGTTTTTAAAATGCCCAAGAAAAATCATTTCTTACCTTGAGAAAGGCACACACCACCAGTCTTCTCAAAAACTCACGGGCTCACGGAGGAGCTCAAAGTCTGATTTGATTAGACTGCTTTCAATTCAATTAAAAACAACTGTTATATCGAATCGGATATGTCTGTCTATCTTTTCACGGGTCAAATAAGAAAAACAAGCTGTTTGTCGATTCTCAAATAATATTGTTTTTTTTTGTTAACAGCTTATAATATGTGTGGTGCTACTGCCACTCTCACACAAAGGTTTTAACTTCTTTATCAGTCTGGCAAAAAGTTTTTTTTTCACGCTTGCTAAACAGCTACTGACAACGATGACGGCCAAGAGCCAGTGTGAATATGAGATACAATATTTGGGGTAATATACATTAAGGATTTGCTTACGGAAACAACTAATTGTCTTTGTTGAACGTATAAATGAGTCACCCCAATAATACCACAAAAGTTACGGCTGGGAGCAATAGTTTCATAGCATGAAATGACTCTAGTAGTACTTAATATGCTAATATTTCTTATGTATAGAGATCACTAACGGAAGCAAATCGCGAGCAAAGTAAGTTACTACTTGCTTAATACAATTACTATTACAATGAATATAAAATGTGGTTGGTTTTTTATGGAAGGTCACTTTTCCCACCCAAATGTGTGCTTGTATAATATCTTCTCTCTATTCATTTGCTAAAATGGATGAATCATCCTTAGTCACTTGTAAATTATGATGACAATGTTTTATATAACTGCACCATAAAATGCACTACTGCTAATATGGAAATTTGACTGTCTTTTAAACTCACAGAGGTTGTTCATTCATCCAAAAGTTTATCCTTATACTTAATACATAAAACATTAACTATATAACCATTAGCTTTAAATGACGCGGTGTATGTACGCGTCACAATAAAATATCTAAAGTCTTATCCTCAGCTCGTCATAATACAATTTGTACACAGCCGTTTGCAGTAAAAGGAGAGTGTGTGATTACAAAAACAATTACTCAGTAAAAGATCAAATCAGATCGAGCTCACGATGAAAGCTAAACATATACGTTTTACGTTTGTATGAGAACAAAAGACTTTTCTACACATTTAAAGAAGATCATAAACGGATTCCCACTTATTTTTTTTGATAGTGTGACTATAACAAGATTAATATCTACAGACTCAAAATTGTACTCACTATTAAAATTATTTAATGTTTAAAGTAAAAACTAGAGATGAAATCAATTTCGTTACCTTGTTCAACACTATTCCTATTACATTAAAACATAACTTATACTTGTCAGTTTTTTGGTAAGTGGCAAGTATAGAATTACAACGCAACTCAACTTTGTTTAAAGAGAAATAAAATAAAATAAAAAAGATAGATCTTGTCTTCTTCTTCGTTACTATTTTTTTGAAAGATCTACAAAAATCACGAGAGTTTTTTCCTAGTATTATTGCTAGTAATGCTAGAGCTACTCTTACTCTTAAATAATATTTTGTCTTTCACTCAACAAGAAAATGGTAGTGAATAATAAGTATTAGCCTATTTCATTACATGTACATTACGTACATTTTATAAACAGAGATTCAAAGACTGACTAAAATAAAGTTGGTAGCAGCAGTCACTATTTAAACTTGAGAGGTTTAACATGATAATGATAATAATAATATGTGTGTTCTTTCGCCTGCCATTCGAGAGTTAGATAAAGTTTTAACACGGAGCAAAAAGAAAAGATTTAGTCAAGTTAAGGTACATATACATACAGAGCTAGTTGTTTCTCATAAGTAATGTAATAACTTTTAGCAGGAGCATCATCATCTAACGAAAAAAATCTTCTTCTTTCTCCGCTATACACACACCTCTAATATATGTATCATCATTATTGCTATTATCATACTCATCATCATCAACATAAGACACGGAACAACAAATATTCTCAAAAAAATACTAGTCTCTTCTTGAGATACATAGAGAATGAGAGAGAGAGAGAGGAAATTTAATGGTAAATTTGATGAATCACTCTTTTAGAAAATAGCGTATTATATCATGAACTTTTTGTGAGTATGAGTTTGTGTGTGTGTGTGTGGTTCTGCTAATATGAACAGATATTAGATACAGCGGTAGGAAACATGTGTAGTTGAAGAGTTAATATGTGTCTTAGAAGAAAATGGTTAAAATTATAACGTAACATACCAAAAACAGAAAAGTATAACACTTTTTTGATGTTGATATGCTTCCCTCTCAAAAGGATGTTTTAATACATCAGAAAATAGCAGAAAACAGCAGCACAGCACTTGTGAACTACTATATTTATTGTACTTGCGTAAGTAAAGTGTGCCTCAATGTGAAAGAAAGAAAGAGAAAAAAACGTGTACTTCCCTACTACTGTGGGGTTTCCTGGTCCGGTTCCGAGAATCACTTTTTTTTCTTTTAGTATGATGTGATGTGTGTGTGTGTCTTTTATCCTACATGAGAATCTTATGGTATGCTGGTTTGGCTTGGTTGGTGAGATGATGATGATGAGCTAATTTTTCGTGTTTTCTCTTCTAAAGAGCTGTTCCCTTTTATCGAATGACTTATACACACACACCACCAACCTCCCTACTACCACTACTTGTTATATAATATATAGTTTTTCGCAATAAAACTCAAACTGCAGAAAAAAAATATTGTTTATAGTTTTTATCCTAGCTTGCCTTCGCTTATCTTTAAATGAGCTGAAAAAAAGAAGTATTAAGTAATTTCTTTTTTTCTACATGAAGTATGAAGTTCTACACTCTTTTCACAGTTTAGTTCGAAGGTTGAGATTACAATTTTAGATTGTCTTAACCGGATTTATGTATATTATCTCTTTTTCGTTTTTGCAAAAAAATATGAGAATATTAATAAAATACAATAGTAACAGCAATAGCAATATCTGTATTTCTTTACTATTTAGATCAAAGGAATACGTGATATCAGCTAGTCGACTTGAAATTGCTTTTCTTCAATTTAATGTTCGAAGGAAAGACGCGTGGCTACGATATGAACAACGAATAATAGGGTTTTAGTAATAAAAAACACAATATAAATATATACCTTGTGTATACTGTACGGACGTACGTATGTACGTACATCAAATCAAATAGCTTGTTGGATAACAAGCATAATATAATTTTCGCAGTCTGCCCTTCTCATTCTTTTCTCGGTTGAGACAATCCCCCCTTTTTAGCAATAGAAGCAAATTACATTACACTCAAGTATGTAACGTGTCAAGTTCACTTTCTTTTATCTTATTAAATGCAATCTCAGATATCATATAAGCTCTTGAGTACTTACATATATATGTATTTACCTTCTACATGTGCTTTATTACTTATGTAAAATTATTAAAAAGATTGAGATTGAGTTTTACTTACACCTCTTGAAGAAACAATAGGGAAATTGCAATTATCGTCTAATGAATGACGTTTGTAGGTTGTAAGCTGTAAGCTAGCTTGAGCCACCGTCTCAGTTACCCCTCTTCTTTCTCTCTGGATACTATAATTACTATTACTATTATTTTTCATAGATCACACAAAACCTTCTTTTCTCTTAGCATCTAAACTTACACAGTAGTACTGACACTTACTTTATAACTTAACTGGTATACAATAATTCTAATGAATATTTCGCAAAGGAAATATTATCCTAGTATTTTGTATCCCGGTAAAACCGAGAGATCAGAGAGATGATGATGATGTTGTTGGATGTACGTACATAAATAGGTTTCGTAAGAAATGAAAGAATGTTCTTTTCTGACCAATAATAAATAGCTCTATTATACTATTCCTGCTCTAATATTATAGATACACTGTCATCGTGTGGGGAATGTTGACTTTGCTTATCAATTTTTAAAAGGAGTCCCAAAAAACATGCAAACTCGTTAAGAGTTCAAACGCACACAACAAAGTCTCTTTCTTCTCTCTGGAGGAGATGATGATATGGTGATGCATGTGTGTGAGCTTGTGTGTTTGCTCACAAGTTGTACAAGAACAAGCCTAAGCGTATAATATAATATCATCAAAGGAGATGATAACGCTGCTGTCGTAGTACTACTCGTCGTAGTAAGAAGAAGAAGAGGAGAAGGAGATGATGATGGCGAGGGAAAACGAAGGATTTTTGCTTGAAATGTTATGTTGATAGCGATAATATTTATATATATTTATGTATTAATAACCTTACGTAATACAGTTCATTTCTTTCCTTCCTTTTACAAAAACGTCAGTCCTCGTGCTTGATATTGGTGTTGTGATGTGATACATTTAAAGTATTATTAATAATAATGAGATGCATATTGAAAACTATGCAGAGAAGTACTAATTCTTATTATTATTATTGAATTGGTTTTTTTGGTACTTGATATAGTTGCAGAAAGTAAAAATGGTAATAATAGTAATGGTACTATGTGTTTTATGATTATTAATATTATTGGTTTGGCACAAGACAACATTTATATTTGCCAACCGAGATATCTTGTGCTTAAATTTTTTTACTACTACTACTACTTACTTTTCTCTCTTTTACTATTTAAGTTTACTACTTAGGACAAAACTAGAATACACATTTTTATACACACATACACACAACAACAACAGGAGACAAGTGCGGTGCCTGCCGACAGACCGAACCTTCTTTTTCTTTCAGTTCGTCCTCTCTCACTCCACTTCAGAACTGCTCGCCTGCTCCCAACAAACTTGAATCTGTTTCACGTTGACTTGCCTACTTAAATATCTTCACCAGCAGCAGCTTCAAAACACATGAAAGCATAACCCAAACTCAACACAAAAAACGTAAGTTCAAGTTCTCTCTCTTTTCCATATGCGTCCGTGTCCGTATCTCTCGCAAGTCTTGCGTTTGTTACTCAACTTGCTACTTTACTCCTTCTATTACTACGAGAGCAGCAACATCACATGCATATGCAACAATAAATATGCAATGCAATCCTTCAGTTGTGTTTTCCTCTCCTATTACTTTCCTACTACTTCTTCTACTACTTACTACTCCACAAACTCTTTGCCGCTGCTGCCGTTGCGTTCCTTGTTGTTATGCTGCGTCTAATGGAAATGTGTGCCTTGTGCCTGTTGCTCTGACTGATGATGCTGGCTGGCTCAGTTTCAGCACAAGAAAAAGGAGAAACGGTGATGTGATGATCATGCACGATGACTATATGACGATTGGATGGATGGGATCTCTCCCTCATATACACACACCGCATTTTATATAATATGATCATGATGATCATCATCATCATCTCATGCCTTGATTTTACTTGGAACCGAACTTTGTATTTGTATGTACATATTATATACATACTATCCACGCATATCCACTATCCACATAATAATAATAATACATCGTTGTTACGTATGTATAAAAACGTAACGTAATCCATAATAGAAAATCTCTGTTCCATAATATACTAAATTCACTACCACTACTGCTGCTATTTTTCCCACTTGGCATCACTTTTTTTTGGCCCTTCGTTCACGTAGTAAAATGAGTGTGGATTTTGTATTGATGCTCCTGCTCTCCTAATAATGATTATCATACTCTCTGGATGAAAGTGATGGTGGTGGTGGTGGTAGCTAGTGGTGATGTTGTTGGTGCCATTTAGAATTGCTTGTGAACAAAGTCAACGGGATGTGATGTGATACTATGTATGATAATAATGTAGTCACATTCAGCTCATCATGCTTTGTACCGAGCTTGTAGTATTTTCACGTAATGTGTGTGTGTGTGCCCATCCATGTGCGTGCTTCTCCTGATGATGATGATGATGATGAAGATTACTTTTTTATTTCGTTTTTCTTATTAGTACAAACTATAACTATAATGTTCACAAGACATGATTTGATAACCATGTGGGATGTTAATGGGCCAGTAGTAATAGTAGATCCGCAGAACCTACCTGAGCAATTACACAATTACTAGTAGTTGCATATCAATCAGAATCGAGATGATGATGCTAAGGTTGTTTATCCATCAAACACTTTAATGAAAAACGTTTCTGAATCTTGTATTACAAAATGATAATATGATTTGATAATGATATTGATATTTGATGTGCTCTGTAATAGTAATCCAATCTCCATTAATCATTTTTTTTTAGATTTCACTATGAAAAGCTCCAGTTAGAAAATGATCATGATTTATTACTGATATTATACGTTTTATGGATGTGTTTATCTTAAGACAGTAGTGGATCATCAAATGATGATGATGTGATGTGACTGATATTGGGCTTTAATTATGGTTGTTCATCTCCCTAATCTCTGTAGTAGCTTATCCTTGTGGCACTACTACTAATGTATGAAAATTGAAAATGCATACGTCAAGCCAAGGCACAGATGGATGTTTGGTTTGGTTTGTGTCGTGTTCGTGTCCAATGAAAGCTTGGATGACAAAGGTTATTGATCTGGATTGTATGAATTAGATTTTTTGGCTTGTTTTCATTTCATCGCATTCTTCCCCTTGTGTATGTATGTATGTGTGTACATTGCATCAGAGAGTGAGTCAGTCAGCTTACATTCGCATAAAATAAAGTACCCCAAACATTTCTCCTTTTACTTAGTACTCCCAAATCAATCTGACCAACTTGCGCAAACAATCAAGAATTGGTTTTGACATATGCTTTCATTTGATTGGATGTTTCATTGTGGTCCATGAAGTATGTTTTATAGGTAGTTACGTTTTTTTTGAATGTTGTTGATGCCGATGCGGCCAGGCCAGTCTCTCTCTGTTTTTGCCAGACTTTTTGCAGATTTTTAACTTTGTTTTATTATTTGTAGTTGTTAATGATGATGATGATGATGATGGCTGGTAATTAGGAAACCTCTTGTTGATACCAGTCACTCAAAGTTTATCTCTTTGTTGCGCTTTTTATCATCATCGTAGAGTACATATGAGATGAAATGGGAATGACCAAAGACTTTTACGGTGATTTCCTTGTTGTGCTTTTGGTGACTCTGAGTTGTGCTATGAGATTATGACTGCCATGCCATGCCACTGCTGCCGGATAGCAATTTAATGTTGTTGATAAAGTGACAAAAGGAGTAAGTAGTACATTGAGCGATAACGCTGCTGCTGATGGCAATCGCAGGGTGATGATGATTGTGTTTTGTATTTGATAATACTGGAATGCAATGCAATGCATGGTATCTGTTTGTGTTGTTTGGTTATGACTAAATGTTATAGCTAGTTTGTTTTAAAACGAATGAGTTTTAGCAAATCTCTAGAGGCCAGAGTCAGAGGTTCCGTGTCGATTGTTTAAAATCAAGAGTCAAGCCTGTTTCACAGTGGATTGCATAGTAAAAAAAGCGTAACATTATCAAATCACAAAGAGCATCAAGCAGGAGGGATAAAATGTATGTATGTATTTATGTACGTGTCTATGGGTGGATGGATGGATAAGGTTTTACTCGTCACTCGTTGACTATTAGAAATGAAGAGCAAGTGCAAGGCTCACATCAAAGTTGTTACGTGCAACGTTACGTCCTACACCACACATCTCCATACATCCGTGTACAATTGAAGTGAACTCAATGTAAAATGCAACTCAACGCAATAGTCAAGTGATGTGATGATACCTATCTAAATCCATCCCCAAATGAGAGTACGGACGTATGTACTTTACTTTTTCCATGTAAAAAAGTTACCACGATCAGCTTCTATATACATACATACATATATATTCTTGCTTTGACTACTACACTTCATCTGATGATGATGATGATGATATGATGACGATACGCTTCGTTTCACATTATGTATCTCTATACAGCTTATTGGTAAAGTTGTTGTTTCAAAACACGAGTTTGAGATTTTAAAGCATTAGAAATAAATGTATGTATGTATGTGTACTTTATGTGTGCAACCTTATTGCTCCTCTTTGCCATTTCAATCTTTGCGTGTATGAACAAGTCAAGTCAGGATTAAAGAGTTTTTTTCCCTATTTTACTCACACATTCTCGTCGCACTAATTCCTTTAAACTTATTCCTTCGTTTCATTGCCTGGTTGGTGATGTGATGAGCTTTGGCTTTGTTGTGTCTATATTCACAGATATAATCATCCGTCAGCTCATATACTCAACTAGGATTTTGAAAGGGGGAAATAAATACTGACGAGAACGTACTTGTTACAACTTGCTATTGTTGCTGCATCACTGAGGAAGGATTATATTTGCACAAGCATAAAAGAAAGAGGATGGAGATGGCAACTTGCGACTTTTTAGTTGATGCAAATGCTGTTCCGTTTATTCCATGCAGTGTAGGCAAATGTATTGGGTTGGGGGACGTAATTTGCAAATACAATTTATGCATATAAACGCTACCACTACTCTTTATGTCACTGCTGGACATTTGCATGAAAGCTAAAAATGAGTGAAATGTGTAAGTGGATGCACATATATATATTACGTTAGGAGTTAATTATCGTGTATTTGCACTTCAGGGTTGAAATATGTGTATTATTTTAAGATGAAAGGATAGATACCTCTACATTGCCTATACGTGCCCAGAAATGATGAACATAATGAAAGAAAAAGCCATCTAAAAATGATACATTGATTTGATTTCACGCAGCAATTAGAGATTAAGCATAAGAAAGGAAGGAAGCATAATATAATATGTAAAAGGTTCCTTATAAAAAAAATCCAAGCTTGACGCTGAGGAGAGCAGTCAACTTCAATTGCTACTGGATTTACTCGTGTTTTATCAACTTTTTTTTGTGGTGATTTTGATTTTGATTGCTTGCTTGTTGCCTGCCTGCCAACAAACCACCACCACCATCAGCAACTTCACCACGAAATCAACTTTACATTATTACAGCTAGTGCAGCGCCCTATGCTGATTGCGTTGCGTTACACTATAGTAGTATCATTTCTGCAGTTGCTACCAGTGTTCAAAAATACGTTTTAGACCTTGGTTGGAGTGAAGTAAGGTATTACAATGATGATGATGACGACGCTGACGATGAGGATGTTACCGTATGAGGTTTCGTAGAATAATGCTCATTTATACAAGCGTAATCTGCTGTGAGCATATGAGTGCACGTATGTATCATCATATCATAATCAAATCTGGTAGTGGTCGGGGATGATGTTGCAGGGAAAGAAAAATGATGGTCGACTATGTAAAGTGCACTTAAACCATTGTTTCACTGCAAAACTGCATAATGCATAAAAGACAATTTTTGTGCTCATAGACGTACGCTTAAGCGTATAGTCATAATATTATAATATATGTATACCCAGACATCTACCTTTTTTTGGTTTTGATGTACTAGACTTCAAGCCAAACCATATACTTATTACGTATATATACCATCGCACGACCATTATGATCAGGATAAAGAAGGATGAAAATGATGATAATAAAGATGATAATGATGTCGTGTCCTGCCGTGATTATCTCAGTTTTGCTGCAAGACAAGTGAGCATTTTGGAAGACTATTACTACTACTACTACTACTATTACTACACAGATGAAAGTCTTCGAGAAAAACGCCAACTTTTCTTGTCTGCTAAAAAAAAGTTGTAAGTTACGTAGCGCATCATTACATTTGTATTAAGGTATAGTGTTAGAGTAAGCAATAAAAAACTGATTGTGCCACAGGTAGACTAGATATCCGAGAAAAGAAAAGAAAAAAAATCCGTTGGTATACCCCTTTTTTTGTGTAATAATGAGTAGAAATTGCATTTGTCTGTGGATTTTTGGTCGATAATTTAGTCTTGACAGATGCTTATTTGATTTAAATGATGCATTTTGTTTCAGATTTTAAAATTATACAAACCGTTATACCAAGCAACCTGTCAAAAGTAGAATGCAGAAAGGTTCGTTGTTCCTTTGCTTAAACTTTAAAACGTTCTTAGTTTTGTCATTTTGTAGGAAAAGGGGCAAAAGTGACTAATACTACTAATGCAATGGCTAGAAAACCGTGACTCTTTCTTTTCGTAGTGATAAGGCTCTCTTGTTGAGAGTTTTAATAGTACAGCTAGAGAGCTAGGTACTACCATGTATATGTATGTTTGTATGAGTCACCTAATGCAAAATTAATGTTTCGAGAATGGCTAGCGCAAAATATATTTCTCAAAAATATTTTTTATTGGTAGTATAACAAAACTCGTCCGATCAAAATCAAGGTCAGGTCATGGTCGGTTAAAAGTAATTTAAATTGGATTGGATCCGTTTGCAGTAAATTGAGCTGTATAGTGACGACTAGACGATATATATGAGATAGGGGAAGGAAAAATGCATCATCTTACTGATAAAGTTTCTTCATCCATAAGAATATATTTTATAGGAGGGAAACCGTGATTAATTTATGATACGCATATTACGTGATAATTAATTGCGTCAGTGTTTTTCCTTCCTCACAGAACAAAGGAAATCCGTGAGGCTCTCTCTACTCTACTCCTCATCATAATGTGTAGTTTTGTATTGCATGCCTTTTTCTACTTGTCATACACTTATAATACTGCTAATATCAACTTTAATGAAATCAAGTTTTCTTTCATGTGGAATACAGCTCTGTTGTGCTGAATAAATTGCGATGCATTTTTCAAAGGGGGAAAACTCAATGTAATCTACATTTTTCTACTGGGATTTTTCATTCAATGACAAAGTGCATCGCACTCATTATCCATATTATATTCGTCTTGATTTTTTAATGCATATTTTAATTCATGTATGACTTCATTGTGAGGATGGAATAAAAAGCAACTAGTTTTTACAACTGTGACTTTGACCGTGATCAATTTTTATATTCAGTCATCATATCATCATCACACACTTGTTTTTTATGAAATTCTATTTTCATTATGCAAATGCAATATTATTCATTTGAAAAATAAAATCCAACAATCCAACTTCTTATATGACATGAATGGAATATTTGTTATAACTCCAGGAGATTGAGGCACAGGCACGGCATCGGCATGCCATGTCATGCCACAACCTGCAAATTCTTACCAGAAAATGGTACACATACAAAAAAAAACAAGGAAAAAAGTGATGAAACCTGACTATCAAAACAGCCAAAATACATCAAGAATTCTGTGTTGGGGATGAGATGAGGTAGAGTGTAGGAGGAAAATGTTTTTCATGGAATTTGTTTCAAAAGTACTATGAATGTTTTGATTTGTGATGAAAGTAAGTGGTGTAATCAAATTGCTGCTGCTGGTGTGGATATGGACCTGTATATAAAAGAGATGCTAACTGATGATTGGATGTACCAATATACTCCATTAAAATTTTATTGTTTCCTCAGACAAGCAGAAAGAAACACAGACAAACATATATAAATCCTAAAAATGCTGATGCATACAAAGATAACAAGAAGACGTCGTAAAATTTAAAACTCATTTCATTCCAATGCTGCACAACAGTGAGAATAGGCAGCAAAAGGGAATATCATCATCAACATGCATTCATGAACCTTCGCATTCATTCAAACCAAAATTGATATGATTTTCATTCCAGACGATTCAGCAATAAATCCCCCCGTAAATAACCTAAACTATGTCATCACATCACCCTACAGCTTCTTCTTCTTTAACTGGTGCAATTTAGATGCAATTTATTCAAGTCTTTAGCTCACTACGCATTCCCATTAGTAATGCAGTAGTAGATATATTTATCCATATATATTCTTATCTTCACTATTCATAGATTTTTATTGGGTAAAAGTCAGTCTATCTAATAGAGCTTCACAAGTCAAATTAAAAATGAGATGCGTCAGCAAAAATGCAATAGATAGCAATTATAATATATTTCATTCGTGATTACATGTTTATATAAGCTTTTAATCATAGTATTAAAGTGATAAAAACCAAACCAAGTCAAGCATAAATAGATCAACTAATTAAATGACATTTTTTTGACATGTTGATACAAACGTCAAATGTTTGTTGAGATTTTTCTTGAATAGAATGTTATGAAACCAAACCAGACAATCTTGAGTAAGGGAAAATCATCATCCAACGTAATATTTTCCTGAAACGGAAATATGCGAGCTTTTCATACGTCTTTTCATGTCTTTATTCCATTTTTTCATGTCGTATGTCGGCTCATCACTCTTATGCAATGAATATATTTGTATGTAAAGCTTTTAAATTACTGAGATTTCGGTTGGTCTTCCGTCCTGGAAAAAGTCACCTTTAAAATCTCAAGTTTCGCTTGTATATGTTGCTGACAACTGAGTATATCATATTCCACACACACAGGTTACAAAGAACGAGCAACGCTGCGCTGGATTTTATGAATGCATAGATACATCAACTAACCGAAGTAAATCATAAATGAAACCTCTTCCTTGTCAAGTAACACGAAGACCAAGCATCATAATATCAGAGAAAAGAAGCACAATGACTAGGATTAATAATAGCCCATCCACATCCACCCGTTCTTCATATCAACATCAACGTCCACATTGAGTCCATGGTTGGTTCTAAAAGGTCTTCTTATTCTCTCATCATCGTCATCATGTTCTAAAAACACACACTTGTGGCATGACATAGCAGTGGCATGAGATTTTTAGCGGTACAGTGGCAACATCACAATACCAAAAATGAAAAAGAAGAAAAAGAGTTGGAGAAGGGGGAGAGAAGTTCGAACTCCGAAGTGAAGAGAGCTTCATGAGTTGATGCAGTACAAACAAGTATATTTTGTGTACACATGTATTTATATAACATATTGTATTGTCAACCTAGAAAAAAAAGATGAAGAATAGAGACCTTTCGCTTTTGCTGGCTCATCTTAAAATGTGTTCTGCTTTTGCTTGATGATTTTTTTATCCTCATTTTTTTCCTTTCCCTTTTGGATGGATGGAGAGAAGAGAGAGAGAGAGATGAAGAAGATGGAACAGGCTACATCTTGAAAAGAAGTTGAAGGCAGGCGGGTAGTAGTTGTAGAAGTACTTGAAGAAGATTTTTATAGAATCACACGTACATGCACACACACATTTGAATAATAGCAGGAGAAGAAAAAAAGAACAATACATGATGTAAATTTAAATTTTCATGGTGCACTAGACTAGTAAAGCAGGCAGTAGTAGTAGTAGTAGAAGTCGTAGTAAAGATGAGATTTTCGAGAGATTGGAAAAAAAACTGGTCATGGTGCAGATAACCTATACATAATATATTATATATGAAGAAAGAGTATTTCTACTCCACTTCCCACTACTATGTATATATATTAAAAACGTAACATATATACGTTAGTGCCACATGCGGCGGTGGTGTGGTGGTTGTAAGAAGATGAAGAAGGAGAAGTAAAAGGTGGTGGCGGGTTGTTCTCTCCGTATCCATCACCAAGCAAGCCATGCTTATAGAGTGTACTATTGCCATCCCAAGCCAAAAATCGAAATTCAGTATTAATGACGCTTAAAAAGTAAACCTTTTTACGAAGGTTATAGTGAAAAGTACTCCTACACTTGCCACTTTTGTATGCTCATGTACAAACACAAAACGTTTTTATTTATACGCTTTAACATTAAGCATTATCCCGTATGAAATGAAGGAGAGATACATATATATATAAATTTTTTGAAATGGGATGCATTGATTTTTTGGGTTGTTTTTGTAGCGTCGTAGTTGTAAATGGTTAGGGATTTGAAAGAATTATGTTTTCACAAACAAGAACCACTTTTTTTCTCCCTATTTCTACTACTTACGGCTACTATTACTACTACTACTCCTCATCCTCACACAACTCCCTTTTTCATCCAATGTCATCATCATCACATCACATCATATCGTAGTTTGGTGTTTTGTGAGAGTAGAGTGTTAGTGCAACGTCTCCCTGTCTCTTCTTGTCTTCTGAGCATAATGCATCTTTTCAATCCGAGGAGAAGAAAAGAGAAGCAAAGCTCAGCAGTCCTTTTTTCTCTCTGTAAAATGGAATACGATGAGATGAGATGATGAGGAGTATCCAGTCCAGTACCCTGCCTGCAAGCAAACGTAAACACTAGTAGAAAAAAGGGACACGAATGGATAAAGCATAATTATAACAACCAAAACCAAACGCTTCATCTTCTTCCCTCTCAGTCAGATAGTGGTAGCAAGGTGGAAAGAGGACTACGAAGCAACTTTTAACGGCCACAAGAAAAGTTAGAATC
Source organism: Orchesella flavescens (assembly GCA_964034955.1). Classification (NCBI taxonomy): domain Eukaryota; kingdom Metazoa; phylum Arthropoda; class Collembola; order Entomobryomorpha; family Orchesellidae; genus Orchesella; species Orchesella flavescens. Next base: position 20,334,227 of record OZ035957.1, on the reverse strand, counting down.
AGCACGGAGAGAGAGAGAGAGAGAGAGAAAAGAAGTTGAAAAAAAGAGATTTATACTCTTGTACCATTATGTCCGCATATGGACTCCACTCCACTTCTGTTGATGTATAATATGTTTGTTTGGGACTTTATCAAAATGGAAAGCTATATAGATACATACATATATACATACATACATAGAGATGTGATGCGATGAGACTAGCTGAAGAAAAGATGTGTTGAGGGGAGCGGATGAAAATGGGAAAACGTGAGTAGTACTAACGATAAAGATTAATAATACAACGATGAGGCAGGTAAGTCAGGTTGATAAAAAACAACAAGGGAAAACAGATTTTGGATGTGTATGTATGTGCGAAGAAAAAAAATCGTAATCTTCACAAGCCGGTCTTGATCTCTCTAGTATCATACTGGCTCATGAAGATGATGGTCGATGGTCGTTAACTCTGTAGTCCAGTGGCTTTTTTTCTTCAATATAACATTATGAATGTACTCGTATTATGCATGTATCCATTTTATGGTGACTAGACCACGACGACCAAGAAGATACGTTACATAATGCTTTACCAACACACTCCATCGGTCTTTATCCAATCATCACAAAATAATCATCACATTTTATCAGTGGGTTTTTAGAACGAAACTTTGATTCTCCCATCTTATTTCAAACCCAAGGTTATATATCGTATATTATTATATTATCACGTTGGTTAATTTACCTAGACCTAACCTTCGAATTAGTAATGTTGTGCAGACGAACACATTATCATCTTATCATTAGCCGTGTTTCACATTACAACACTTTTACGCATTCAAAAACCTTCTCCCACACCAGTGTTACATGAGCATTATCATCATATCATTTAGTGCATACATTTCTAATATTGTTCCTAATTTCCACCTCACTTTTTGGCTCTTGTGTCTTAAGCTTCTTATATTCTGTTTTGTTGTGCCCTTGCCCTTTAACCTGGATGTGATGTTGGTGATGATGATTATCATCATGATCATTGTGTATGCACCTGCCCCATCAGCTTCACTTTTTTTTGTCGACAAAAAAGTAGTATAAAACGTGATGTTAGATAGTGAAAAGGAACTGAAAAAAAGGAATAATAATAAGGTACAAAGACTACGTAGTTCGTCCTCTGCTTCCACGTTGAGATATATAGTATGATAATAATAATACCTTTTCCATATAAAGGAATAATGAATCTGTCGTATGAAAAGTGGAAAATCGCAGGTGCAACCTTTTAAGTGAGTGAACTGAACGGTTGTAGTAGTAGTACGTAGTATAAAATACATACATTTCATGGGAAACCATATGGCAGACAACAAAATGCCCTCAAAATCCGATATACATATATACTTCTACTACATGCAATAATCTCTCCACCTCAACAAAAACTAAAAAGCCTGCCTGAACAACTGCAACACAGAAAGTGCATAAGAGAGGAGAGGAGACAGGACAATAGAACGTTTGAACATATGGGTGTACCATTATCACTATCATCATTCCCATCACCATCACATCACGCATGATTTCATTGTAGTAGGAGTAAAACGTAATGTAAGGTTAAGGTAAAACGAAAGAAGAAGAAGAAGAAAAGGAAGACAACGAGGGATCAGGAGAAAGAAAGCCGGGGCTATAAGTTCATATTATTAGTGCGTGGATTGGAGTGGAAGAGAGTACGTTTTTGCACTTTGCATTGCAATATATGTATATATTAATGCATTAGCATTATAGTTTCGTTCGTCTTTTAACTTGTTTAGTTTCAGTGAGTAATAATAATGATATAATGGTTGCAGAACGGAGAAACAAGCTTTTTTACTTGCTTCCTTTTATCCTTATCATCCCACTGCATTTACACTTTGCACACACTGCCTAGCCTTGGGTAATGTAAATGCAAATAAGATGACAGAAAAAGGTGAGACTGATGATGACTCTGACGGGATATGATTTGATGAGGTACGCGACAAGATGAGAGTACGGACGTTTCATTTCATTGTGGAGCCGAGAGTGTTAGTCAGCAAAATATAAATGAGTGTACAACTACCTGTTTAATGCCAGTATAAATAATGCAATATGCATAGATTGCTCATAGTCATACATGCTCGATTTGTATAAAGCGTGCTTACCGGTTTTATTATGTTTTTTCTTGATATTTTTATTATTTCAACAGGGAAAATTAAAACCTGCTTTTACTCCTCTGGTTTGTGTTTACCCTCTATAATTTATATTGCGTATTATGGAGGAGATAATGCTGAAAATTACATTAGAAACATAAACTTGTTGAATTTGATGCGATGGTTTGATGCACTGGATGATAATTTGATAGTCTAACAAAATATTAAATTCAATTATATATATCACGGGTGTACGGTACGGTTCAATGTACACCTTTCAAGAAGGTGGGAGTATATAGGTATACTCACATGAGGGTTATCTGAGAAATCAAGAGTGTTACAGAATATTACGATGATGATGTGTGTTTAATCTATTACTGTGTGTGTGTATAGACTCTGCTTTCATAAACCTAATCAACAGCCTGGAACCTGATGAGGGTGATCTACAATGGGAAAAGGGTAAACTGAAAAAAAATAGATCGTGGGGAGAGCTGTACACAATGTACATCTCACCACACCACCAACCGACGCAGATTATTACTCGCTTTTCAATGTATGAAGAACATAAAAAAAAAGCAAAATGAATTGACGGGGAAGAAAAGAGACGAGGGGGCACCTAGCTGGTAGACATGGGGCATTTTAAACTCTCTCATCACATCAGATCACTATATACTACCTCTATTTATGCTTACTCACCTGTTGCACAGCCCTATAAATGTATGAAATGAGTGCGGTTAGCTCGTGAAATAATAATTTTCTCAAGTTGGACGAGTACATGATTCAAGTCATGGATTTCATACTTGACTCTTTGATTACTTTAGTGAAAATTACTCCTGTTTTTTCAAGATTTTTTTTTTTAATCGAAAGGTCTCTACCAACTTGATTTCATATGAAAATGACACACGTTTGCAATGCCATATCCGTTTTTTTAAAGAAAACTTACCGTTCCGGGCAGGTGCAATGTAATGTAATGTAAGTAAATACATACACGCTTAAAAAAGGATTTAGATTCCTTCTCAGAAATTACATATAGAGGAGCTTGTGCATAGTAGTCATCAGTGAAAATCGAGCCTAATAGATCTTGCTCAAGATAATATCTTCTAGATGTTATGTTGACGAAGTTCGTTTACTTAAGGAGTCATTATCATTACAGGATGAAATCAACTCAAAAAGTGTAAAGATAAACCTGACCAACTGAAAATAGGATTCACGTACATACGTAAAGAAAGAATCACCATATTATCATGGTAAACATTTTTCCTTCTTTCTTTCATATACTCCTTCGTAAATCACTCTTATTCTCATCTTTTACCCTCTATTGTATGAAATGAATCAGGTCTGTCAAAAGTTTAAAGCTTCTCAACTTCATTCTTCTAAACTGCCCAAAATATATATATAAAAAATCAAGAAAAGAACGACGGGAAAAAATTGATGCCAGTAACTGACTGAGAGGATCCTAGCGTACGTAGATGTGTGAGTGAAGTGAAAGAAAAGTAGAATGGGCACCTATTATTATGATTATGTGGTTGTTCCTCCCCCAATATATAATAAAAATACACTCCAATCCAACTCTCCTCTAATGCACATAAAGTACATTAACAAACGTATATGTATCCAGAAGGAGAGATACAAAAAAAGTCACTAATCATCATCATTCAACCTGCTACATCAAGGCAGAGCCATCACATCACCAAAAAGACCAGAAAGTGAAGTGAAGAGAAACACGAACATAAGGAACATTAGAAAGAAGTATCAACAGAAGTCTCAAGAGATTATCTGGTTGTACCATAGAAAGAACCTTTCTCATCTACTTAATTCCACTGAAAACCACAATATTAAATCTTTATTCACTTCTTGGAACAGGTACTTGCTTTTTCGTCTATACATTATATACATACACATGAAGCATATACTCATCATGTACATACATACATAAATGCATTATTATGTTGCACTAGAAAAAATCAAGCTATTAAATGAATCTGTTAGGTACGTACGTAAAAACCTTTTTATAAAAAAAAAGTTCTGGGAGATTTTGACTCGATTGTTACTGTACCTGTTGCATGCTTATGTTGCCCTTAACACATGCGTCCAAGCAAGAGAACTACAGGTGAGAATTTCCTTAAATTTTTAATGAGACAAACTGCTAAAACTTTCCATAACTTTTTCTTCAATTACTACACTTATAAGGTATAGGATTTTGATCGTATAACCTTTCCCTTCGATTACGACACGGTGAAATTCAAGAAAAAACAAATAAGATTTTTTTATAAGAAATCCCACTATTTATAGTAATAACTTTAATGTTGAAAGAAGTCAATTAGCTATTGGTTCACTGATTTTTGAAGGTCATCGATTCAGGTTTATAACGCTGCTTAGTTTGTGAAGGAAAATGATTCAGTTTTGCTGTTATTTTCGTTTTATTTAGTCTCAGTACACAATGAAACCAGAGATACAAATCAATATTCCAAATTCGCATAGATAGCTGGCATTACGGTAGTGCCTACATATTTTTATGGTCTGATGTGGCAGTTTCCCAGCAAATCTACATAATTAAGGATGTACGTACATCATAAAAGTTTGTTTTTTAATAAAAATTTATTAATCAACTGCTCTTCCTTGTACACCCTGATTCGCTCACCCCTAAAAGTTCCAATCGAAAGGAAAGCGAGAAAATACTGCGCGTTATTAAGATTGTATATATGTATGTATGTTTGGATTATCCGAAAGTAAGTGCATTGTCTGGTCATCACCAGGAATGAAAAAAGATAGGTACCCGCACCTGCTATATCCACTACTTGATATAAAGAAGAAGAAGAAATGTATGAAAAAGTTTATATGGAATTAGTAAAGATGATTCTACTGACTGATGTACATGATGATGCATTAAAAGGCAAACTGGACCTTTTTCCACCTTGCTTACTTCCACTTCACTTTACAAAAACACATTGTTTACCTCTTTTCTTCTGTATTCATGATTCAACCTGACTTTGCTTTTTCCTTCTTTCGTTTTTCATACATACTAACACATGCATACTAACATCAGTAAGAAATATGTACATAAGATTAAAAAATAGTATATATATATATATAATACATTGTTATTTATCCATCTGTACTTCGAGTGCTGACCAGGCATTTAAAAACGTTGCTCTTTCTGTACTATGCAGCTGACGAGAAGTCCGATGTTGATTGTATCAAAGTTAAATGCATGCAAATGCAGAAAAAAAACACTTACTCTACGCAAACCAAGCACAGTCATCATTCTTCGGGTTCATGTCGTCCGCCCGTCCATCTTTTTATTATTTTCTTGTTATTCTTGTGCATATAACCATTACATACACACATATATTTTTTTCGGAGCAAGAAGTTTAGACGCATTAACAAAAACCACGGCACGATGCACAAACACAACTCAAAACTCGGCTGACAAGTCGTAATAAAGTTTGAAAGGAAGAAAAAAATATATGAGCATTTTTAGCTTGTTACTTGCAATTTTTAAATAAAAAATATAACCATAACCCTTGTGCTGCTATTCGTCAAGTTGTTATTCCATACATTTCAAAACATGTATTCATACATTGTAATTTTTAAAACATAAAAATGTAACACTAAGTAGTCTAATAAAAGGAGAGAGAGGCAGCAGCCTAGTTCATTGTTGCCATTATACTTTGCATATAATATGTGGCTGCGGCCCTCAAGCCCATGATGATTCACAACGGGAAACGGGCAAGAAAAGTTGCAGTAAAATGAGAATAAATGGATTGGGAATGTGCTTCTAGCAAAACTCTTGTCGACAGAGTGTGAAGGATTTTCGCTACGAGAATTTCTGATTACTTGTAATTAGCATCTTGTTTGAAATTTTAAAAAGTGCTTCCTTCATTTTATTTTATACAAATGAATTCTCTCATCATATTATTCATTCAAGTAGGGGCCTGGTGAGGTGAACCATGAAATAAACATTTCACTTACCTACATGATATAAACATACCGACGAACACCACACCGACATTTCAACCAATTGATTTAAACAATAGGGCCATCATCATTCTTCTTTGTGGTTTTTTGTACCTGTCTACCTTTTCAAGGTGGAAGAACCAATAACGCACCCGTCATAAACTCCTTCTTTATATGCTTCTTGATAAAAATCATTAAACTATTCTACTAAAATCACAACCCATGTAAGATTATGAGGAAGATGATGGTCCTGATATGATATGATAGTCTTGATGATGCCACTTCATTACCAAATATATTGCTAGTAATTAAACACTCATGAATGCCAGAATTATTTTTCTTTCTAGAAAAAAAAAACAAGAAAAATCTATTTACTTCTCAACTTTAATTTCTACTGTCAGCTACTTAAGACCGGAATAAGATTTTTTTTCTAAAAAAATCATGCTGCAAAAACACTGACAAGCACCTATTACATCCTTTCAAGTTGTTGGTGCTTGTCCAGTCCGAAAAAGTTTTTTGTATGTCATGTCCACGAATGATATGTATGTACTTAACTTATCAATCTTTGGTCAAATAATCTGATACAGCAGTCACTTCACCGCGTGTTCAATCCATTACAAACAGGAGCTAAGACAAAGAGAGAGAAAAAAACGAGTGTATTTACAGAGTTCATGAATGTATGAAATGAAACGTTTACCAAAGTCAGCGATGCGGTGTCCATTGAATAAATATGGTAACCAAAAAAAAAAAGAAAGAAAGTACTACCTTAGGAAAAGCAAAGTTATTCAATTCAATCAAATAGATTTATTCACATAAAAATGTGAGTGTTTGAGCACAATCATCCTGCTGGACTAACGAATGTATAATATTATTTGCCCCCTGAGTTTGTCTGTTGGTTTGAGTGAGTACCGAAAATAAAGTACCTAAAATCAAGTATAGCTTCTTTAAACAAAGATTTTTCTTCAAACTATAAAAACGTTTATAATTCCCCTTTTCACTGACTGGTGCCTGCTCACCAAAGTATAAAAAAACATTTTCCATATTATGTATCTCTGCTCTGCTCACAAGACCACAATTCTGAACAAGAAAAATCACTATTCAAAAAAATATTCTTAGATACTAAGTACAACTAACATTGTAAACGAAACAAAGAAGTTGTTCGGATTTACGCAGTATGTTTTTCAATGCTACGATTACAACTTGCATATTATGCATATGGACAGTCAGTCGAGTCGAGGTGGGGGAGAGATTGAGCAATATTTTGATTTTTTTTGCTTGATTTCGAATTCAGAAGAAGTACGCTGTGAGTCTTACTCACCTTGTTTGTATGAGAAAAAGAAGGGTTCATTGAAATAACAACTGTGATTAGAATGACCAAATTGAAAACATAAGTTTTGATACTGCATCGAGTACCAACCATCACCATCATCCATACAGTGTGCCTTTCTAGAAGATATAGTGCACAAATACAAATTGGCTGGGTGAGGTAGTATATGAGTATATAAGGTGATCATCACATGATCATGATGTTTGAGGGAATAGTAATAGTAATAATGGTAGAGGCAGTGGTAGCGATATTAGAAAAAAAACTACGTTTGAGAGTAGGTACTTCGTAGAATTCTGTCAATAATAATAGCTTTACCTTTCATAATAGATCATACTACCAAGCACTAATAACATGTGTGTGCATCCATACAAGTTTTCCTGTCCGTAATCCTTTCCTCGACCCTTCTCATGGACGAACGGATGGATGGATTGAACAACAAAGAAGCACCATGATATATAAAAAAAAAATAGGTGATTGTGGGAGTAATAAAAAACTCATTTCCATAATATGAATTGAAATGAACAAGCTGACAGAAGGAAGAGCAGTGTGCAGGAGAAGGATGATGATCGTGCATAAGAAGTTTGTGCATGGAAAATAAATTTGTTGCAGCAGCAAAAGCAAACCCATCAAGTAGGAGAGGTGTAAGGTTCTACAACATTGTAATACACTATAATATACACTCTCCCTATTTATATGTTTATAAAGGTACATTATATACACAGTGCAGAGAATATATGTATATGGACAAAAAAAGGATGACTTGATGAGAGATATGATGATGATGGTGATGGTAATGTTAGTCCCATATGATAATTGTAATGACGATGATGAAGCAACAAATAGGTTCGGTTAGTGAGCAATTGTTACTTGCTGTGATGTACTGTTGCATAACGCTATGGATGTAATGGTCATAAAATATATGAAACCACAATCATATTCACATTATTTTGGTGGATGTCATGGCCCAAGGCATGTAAATCAGGAATATGATGGGTAAAACTGAAGATGAGGAGTCACTCAATCCGCTTGGATTGAATTTTGAAGTATATTTTTTTATGGAAAGCGGGCAAGGTGTAAAAGGTACATGTGGATGGAGGGATAAGAGTTCGAGCTCAACAAAGATAGGCGGAAACATAAAATGGACTGGATATATACGTATGGTAGGGAAATTTTTATGGAGCAAAGTGAGACAGTTTTATTTAAGCTTTATCTTTGTCACAAAATTCGCGTTCCCTTTCACTACCGTAAATTTCACAATAATGTGCGAAGACCAGCATGCGTACAACTTTATCTGCTCGCAACAGTGCGTTTTATGAGGCACAAACATGCGTCGCTACGGGAAGGGGTATAGCGGTATAAGGTATAGCAATAAACTTTAGTTTTTTAAGCAATACGGCAAGACACTGTTCCTGAGGAAACATTTTTACGTATGGATATGTTATGTAAGATGAAATATGATGAAGCAAGTGAAACTGCATTTTGAAGTATAATACGTGCATATTTTTTATAGCTTATAAATGAAGTCTCCACCTCACAGTTACTCATCTGGCAATTTCTGAGAGAAAACTAGATGAACAAACTCAATATTTTAGAAGAAAGTATAGATCCGTGTTTATGAAAAAATGAGCAATCCAGCGTTCAGAGTCTCGCCCAACAGCTTACTCAAGTACGAGCAAGAAACTTTTTTGTTTGAAACTCAAATTTTTTCTTACAAAATGGACTTGAAGACTAGCTTAGGTGAAAGCGTCATCAAATCTCCACCGTTTATCCTCACATCAAAATGTTACGAAGGAAAAGAGTTCTGTCTTGTGCTTAATCCCAATCATGTGGACAAGATGGGCACAAAGTATCTATCTGCTTACTTGACATTATTAAATCCTTCGTCAGTTGAAGTCCTCACCCAATTTAACATCGACATGCTTACCGGAGTAAATTCAAATGATTTCTTTTCCATGTCTACGTCGCTGGTTGAGTTTTCTAAGACGTCACTCAATTTTGGTTTTCTGGAGTACATTCCAATGTACCGCATCCCTCCGACTGGAAACCAATTACTCCATTTCCGTGTTACCATCAACACGTTTGGAAAGGAAAATCAGGAATCGGATGAGGAAAAGATGGAAAGTTCAATGACTCAAGATGGGTCCTCAGAAAAGATTATCATGGACGCCCTCATCATCACCGGGGATGGAGCTATTATTTCCGTCAACTCGGGAAAACTTTCATCCCACTCCCAGCTACTGAGCTCCCACTTTGCTTGCGAGCAATACAACACTGAGCCTCTTAATCTTTCGAGTATAACTGACAGCAAAAAGTTAATGGAAATAGTGGTTCGCTTTTGTCATTCGAATGTTTTAATCCTACCAAACGATCAAGAGGAGATGGCAGAGCTAATGCGTGTAGCCAAAGTTTTGGAGATGCCTGAACTCATGAAGAAATGCGAGGACCTAATTTTGAAAAAGTTATCTCTGGATACTTTCACTTCTGTGGTTCAGTTGGCGAATCAAGAATGTTTTAGCAGAGACGCGGACACAATCCTCTCCAAGTTTTTGTTGGACCATTTCGATGAGTTGGAGCTACGGGATGATTATCGAGAAAATTTTGATTCATACAAATCCTATTATGGATCTCTTTTGATGTTGGAGAAACCTAATAGCACTTAGAGGATTGAGAACGATAGAAGACGTACCTTTTCGAGATCGGGTGGAAATCGTTGTAGTCTCAATAAACAAAATTATTTTAATCATTACATAAATAACCTTAATATTTTGAGCATGATAAAAACTGAAAAAATAAAAATGTGTGAACTGTTATGCTACATTTTATGAAGAATAAAATTATTATTAAAACAAAAAAAATATATAATTAATCTGCATTATTGCGTATCAATATTAATTTTAATACACACGGAACAACGCATGCAAGTATTGCAGCTAACATCCCATTCAAAATCTGATACAAAAAGTGCAGTCAAATGAGACAAAATCATAACATGATTAATATCTCTTACAAACCCCCTCATGTTCATTTCCTTATCAGAATCACATCTCCATATATACTCGCTCGTTCTCGCGTTCTGAAGTGAACTCTGCTCTTCTCTCTCCTTTCTCTCTCTCTTCACAAGTTGCAACAAGGCAAACCACGCAACACTCACACATCTTGACTCATCGAGCCATTTTCTCATCTCTCTATGACTTTTGCTATGAACAAAGTCTACTCAATGCTCACAGATCTAACATCACTCCCGCCAATTAAACAACGGTAGTTGTTTAATTAATTAAATTAACTACTCAATAACAATCAAAACTCTCTGTGGGTATGTGGGAAAACCCCTCCGTCTAACCCGAAATAAAAAAATGGAGGGGGGAAAACCACATACAACCCCCCAAAAAATAATAAAATCTAAGGGAGTTCCATTCGGCCACCTCGAAACCTCAAACTCATTAAAATCTCACGGTTTTAATAAACCCACTCATCAAAATCTCATGGGTTTCATAACCATATTCGTTAAAATCTCATGGGTTTCCTAACCCTACTCGTTAAAGTCTCATGGGTTTCATAACCATATTCGTTAAAATCTCATGGGTTTCCTAACCCTACTCGATAAAAATATAACGGGCTTTATACCGCTCTCACAAAAATATAACGGACTTATACCGCTCTCACAAAACTATAACGGGCTTTATACCGCTCTCACAAAACTATAACGGGCTTTATACCGCTCTCACAAAACTATAACGGGCTTTACACCGTTCTCACAAAACTCTAACGGGCTTTATACCGTTCTCGCAAAAATATAACGGGCTTTATACCGCTCTCACAAAACTATAACGGGCTTTATACCGCTCTCACAAAACTATAACGGGCTTTATACCGTTCTCGCAAAAATATAACGGGCTTTACACCGTTCTCACAAAAATATAACGGGCTTTACACCGTTCTCACAAAACTATAACGGGCTTTATACCGCTCTCACAAAACTATAACGGGCTTTATACCGTTCTCGCAAAAATATAACGGGCTTTACACCGTTCTCACAAAAATATAACGGGCTTTACACCGTTCTCACAAAACTATAACGGGCTTTACACCGTTCTCACAAAACTCTAACGGGCTTTATACCGTTCTCGCAAAAATATAACGGGCTTTACACCGTTCTCACAAAAATATAACGGGCTTTACACCGTTCTCACAAAAATATAACGGGTTTGATACCGTTCTCATTAAACTCTAACGGGCTTGATACCGTTCTATTAACTCTAACGGGCTTGATACCGTTCTCATTAAACTCTAACGGGCTTGATACCGTTCTATTAACTCTAACGGGCTTGATACCGTTCTCATTAAAATCTCGTTCTCAGCTCACCACGAACTACACGCTCACACTCAGGTTCGGTATTCATTTCACATGGAAATAACCGTTGCACTAATCTCATCGTCTTGTCACGTTGTGTTCTCACACTGGCTCACTCTCCATCTTTCCCAGGAATTAACTCCATAACCAAAGGCCACTCGATTCTCTTCAGATTGTCAAATCTCACAAGCACCAACTCGCCAAGTCTCAGCCCTCGTGTCGCCTTCTTTTGATGCCAGTTCACCAACAGTGCCAGGTACTCTTGAACCGATCCCTCAGCTCTCTCTTCAATGTAGTCACGTATTTGTAACGAACTCACAATTTCTCAGCTTCACTCGCATCACTCTCAAAGGCAGCTCACATTTCCAAATGGATGGATGAACAGCGCTAGCGTCAAGGGCTCAAGATCCCATGGATCTTCACTCACGTAAGTCAAAGGCCTCCCATTCATTACTTCTGCGATATTCTTCAGCACATTCTTCAATTCACTCAGATTTAGGCTCCTTTTCCCCACAGTTCTACGTAAAAGATCCTTCGCGGTTCTTATCAGTCACTCCCACCAGTCTCACCAACTTGATGTTGGAGGGTTAAACTTCCATTTAATTCTGGAAGTATTCTCAGCTCTCTTCACGATACACAACACAAGTGAATACCACGATCCACACCTTATCCCCATTTTCTCAAAATCAGAAGTCCAGCCAGATCAACACCTCACATTCTCCAACAATGACAGTGAACTCAGCTCCATTGTTGTTGACTTCTTTCTCTCAAATAAAACTTCGTTCTCATCAAACTCTTCATTTGGCCTTGGCCACTCATCTTCAGCAGCATATAACCAGCTAGGACCAAGCCACCATCTCGATAACAATAATTTTTATGAAAGTCAAACATGGGATGGAAGGTCTGCAGGTTTATCAACTCAACTCAACGGAACATGCCTCCATCTCCTTTAGCCAGCTCCCTCTCGTATTAGCAGCAATCAGCTGCACATCATCGGATCACTTGCTCTTCAGTCACTCCACAATCTCATCACACCACTCTTTAAGGCACGTTTCTCTTGCTCAAGTAACTCATATCCCCATTAAGGTCCATCCCAACTCAGTATGTACAACGTTCCTCGTTGTATCTTCTCAATTCTCCCAGTAATTATTGAAGCGTAAATTTCAGCTCCAGTTAAAATCTCGACTTCTTTTTTCTCTGCATCCACATCACTCAGGAAACTATTTTCCTGTTGTAACTCTTTCACAATATCAGGATGCTGTTTGGAAATACTTCTTAGTATTCCACAAATTTTCTCAATATCCCGCATCTCAAACTTCTTCTTAAAATCACGGTTGAGTGATGACAACTCAATCTCGTATTTTTTATGGTTGACGGTTGAATGCACCACTCGCTCAACTCCAACTGATGTTAGCTCAAGGGCTATTGCTGTTGATTTAAGAATATAACTTTTTTGTGATCCACTGTCAACAAAAGCTCGAACAACTTTGCTTCTTCTTCCACAATTTACAAGCAACAATAAGGCTTGGAGTGCAGCTCCACTCGAACACTCAACGCCCGAACACAACAGCACCACCAAGTTCCACCGTCTCTTATTCTCGTCTACTTCTCGCACGGTCTTCATCGTCAACACAATACACACGTCAAACTTCTCCTCAAACAAAGTCTCCAGCTCACGAACTCCCGCCGTACGGGCCACAACGCTCTCATCAACACCTCCATTATCCTCCAGGCACCTTCTCCATCACGTCAAGGGGTCACCATATGTTGAGAATGTCACCTAACTAACCGTCAGATACTTCTCACTCGTTTAAGATGCCTGGAAGAAAATAGGATGACAACACAAAATATATGTTTAGATTGATAGTCAATCACACCACCCCTCGTATTGCTTTATTCACCCAATCAAACCATCATTTTATATCATAAATGGCACAAATAATTATATATTAATGTTCCTGTTTTCTCAACCACCAACTCAATCTCGAACACACGACTCAATAACACTGCTTTACTCGCTCTCGAACAATACGTAAATCAATACTCATCTCTCACTCTCAAATGCTACACAAATCAATACTCTTCTCTCTCTCTCAAATACTACACAATTAATACTCCTCTCTTAATCTTGAATACTACACAAATCAATACTCTTCTCTAACTGTCGAACGCTACACAATTAAATGTGTTTCGAACACACAATTCAAACAACGTTGAATCTCGAACACAACAAAAAAACTATTAAAAACTCGATTGACAGTACTTGACTGTCCTCTCTCACTCGCTCGTTCTCGCGTTCTGAAGTGAACTCTGCTCTTCTCTCTCCTTTCTCTCTCTCTTCACAAGTTGCAACAAGGCAAACCACGCAACACTCACACATCTTGACTCATCGAGCCATTTTCTCATCTCTCTATGACTTTTGCTATGAACAAAGTCTACTCAATGCTCACAGATCTAACATTAAGTTTACCCTTAGGAACTTTGATTAAACCCCATTTTGTAAGGTTTATTCATAGCACGTTACTGATATATGAATGCTCCATATGAATGAATAGCTAACCCGCCTCCACGAAATGATCCATTGTCTTGATGTTCTGTAAGTGAATTATTTATTACGTGGATGATGATACCTGACTACTTTCTTTGCTACTAATTGTCAGAGTTTTGCAAATAAATAATACCTGCGTTCGTAAAAAGATACCTACTTAATAGTGTTGCGCCAGTATACATAAATGTGCAGGAAAGCAATATTTTACGGAAGGATTCAACAATATGCCCATTAAAAGTCCTCATCACGTGCTTAACAAGGTCTGTCTCCTCTCTCCCTCTCTCATATATATTTACTCTTTCTAGCACAAGCAGCACTTCTTTGTTTCACATACTTGAAACCTACCTACAAGCGTGTGGCACATTGCGTAAGCATTTGTAGTAACAGGAAAATTGTCCATGCAGAAGAGTTCATGCTCAATATTTCATACACTGACGTCTACAGTACCTTTTACTGACATAATCTTGATTTTTCTTTACTTTATGATATGTCAGGTTATGTTATGATTATGAAGAAAGGAAATCCACGTAACATTTGGCAATCTGAGAAAACTAACCAAAAGGCATATAAAATTCATCAAAAAGAGGGTGTGGAAAGAATTGCAACATGGCACAGAACACGTTTTTTTATAAATGCAACTTTATTCTGTACGTCGAGACAGTTTGATTTTGAGTGACAACAGGAAATTAAGGGGATAACAGTTTTTTACAACCATAACCAAATGTTTTTGTTGAGACATTGCATTGAGCAGTAGTGTCTCCTTACTAAATTGATAACTTTACTTATTTCATATTATTATTAGTAAGCCAGTTTTGAGACGTAATTCTGCTAAATATGTATCACAATTCCTCATAACTTTATCATTCCGAGGTTGAAAGAAGTGGTTGGCTTTAAGTTGTAGTACCTAAAATATCCATCTGTTTGCGTTTGTATTTTGTACATAAAAATCTTCAATTACACTTCTTAGCATTGAGACTTGTGACCAGCTTTAATAAAAGGGAGAGTCGTCTCGATAATGAGAAGTGTTTCTTCCGTATAATAAGCTTTTTCGTTACGTCAGCAAACAAGCACACAACCGGAATGTTTGGTGGTTGATATCATCATCATCATGCTATGATGACACAACTTCATGATGATGGAAAGACTTCAGGACACATGGACTCATGCATAGTAGATTTAAGTTGGAATTCGCATGGCCGTTTATTTATAAAGATGAACTGTTGTCATTTTAGTAAGATACTTACTTGGAATTTTGTGCCTTATCGACACTCCACCACCAACAAGTATCATCAACCAGTCTTCACAGATGTGACAGCGTGGTGAACTTGCTTATAGAAAAAGTTGGAAGTCTCAGTGTATATAGCAATATGGGATTTGCATGTGCACAGTTATAGTTTAAGCTTTTCATAAAAGGAGATCAAGTATCTATCCATTAGTGGATGAAATGGCTCATAATAATATAAGTAATATAAAGAATTCTTCCATACTGTGAGCATTCTCAAGCATGAGGACAGCTTTAATAATGCGACAATTTGTCTGTTTCGGTAGAAAGCAAACAAAAAAGCGGTTCCCCTTTTAAAGTGATGTATGGCTCATGTGAATTCGTAGTATATATATGGAGTCTACGATCTTTGACTCTCAAACAAACAAAAAACCTGAACTGAACTGTTTCGGAATGGAAGCGACATTGTTTTCGTGAAGTGTATATATATGATATGATGTTGTGATCCGATGTGTGACTGCATAAGTATGAGCGAAAACCTAAAATGTATTAGAATTACATGGATATACACATCATCCATCCATTTCGGATATGCATTCACGCATGCATGCATACATGCATGTTTGCAAACTGACAGCCCCGTGTGGGTCCCTGATGCTAAAAACTGAAAACGTTGTTGCATAAAAAAATGACTTATCATGATGATGATGATCATCATCATCATCCAACATCACATTGTGTAGTGCAATGTACACACGGAGGAGTCGTAATTTTAGATACAAATATGCTGTTCTGGATCATGATGATAATCCTGTTTTTCATTAATCTCAAACAAGCTGTGACTTGATTTTTTCACGAATATGTAATATATTATTTATGCTGAGTGCATGCACGTTTCATATAAATCTTATTTGCGGATTTGCTTACCCTATTCTGCTACTCTTTGTTTTACTGTGAATATTTAGATTAGTTTGGTTGTGTTGGGATGATGATATGATGTGGAAATGGTAGAACAGATTCTCCCTAATAAGGATCCAAACTTTAAACAGGAGTAGAATGGAATGAATCCAATGTGCTGGGTGGTGGGTTAAAACCCTACACACAACACACACACACACACACTTTTTTCCTGCCTTTAAATACTTTGCATTTGCGTATATTATCGAACGTAAAAAAATATGCTGCGTTTTTAATAAATGGAACATACTTATTGTGGATGAGTATATAAAGATTTATACTTTACTATATGGCTTCATCATCATCATTATATTTACTTATTCAAACAGAAACAATAATTTTTGTCCTGGCTAAACAATGTGCATGTGGTAGCGTAAATTCACTCTATTGGTTTTTTGCTCTGATGAGAGGACTATGACACACTCATCTTTTTTTTATATGTCATCCTGTTTGGCTTGTCATGCCATTTGAACCTGATGATTTTGCCAGTTTGCATACACACCAAAATACTAGAAACACTTTATGAGATGAATTAGACTGCAAGAGAGGAAAGGTTTATGAGGAAAAATTAAGTACATGTTATACATTGTCAGAATAACGAAAACACGATTTGATATGATGATGATGATGATGAAGTTTGAGTTTGGGCTCTTTAAAGGTTGACTCTTTTTCAGAGCATGCATGGACAAAAAATATCAACACAAGACGAAATGTTGCATTTGCTATTATAATATGTGTATATGTCTGTGTGTGCATCTCTTTGGCATGGGTTTGCATTTTAATTCAATTGTTTTTGTCAGCCTCTGAGTTATTTATTGTTCTTGGAGCTAGCTTTTTTAAGTTTTTCGGATTGATGATTATGAAACCATGTGTGAAATCAAAAGCAGCAACGAAAGCGGATCCTCCACCCAATGCGACCAACTTGAACTTTGTGATAGTTTTTATAAAGAAGCGTAGCTAATTATACTTTTTTGGAAAAGGAAGAAGTTTTGAATGACTGCTTGATTAAAAATGGCTCATAGGAATGCGACAAGTTTTTATCCTATAAAGCTGCGATTGTGAGTACACAATGGAGTTACAAAAGTACCTACACGAATGCCTCAAAAATATTTACTCTAACGTAGAAAAAAACAAACTATAACCCTATATGAATATGAATAGCTGTCAACATATTAATTGTAAATTTTGGATCCTACGCCCCGAATGTATTCGACTAACAATTCTTATTCAGCAGGAAGTTATGAGCTGTTTGGGGCAATAGAAAACAAAAATGTCATCAACTACAAGAGTTTGTTTTTTGTTTTATTTGGAGTGCTTTTAGCTACTTACTAAAGCGATTATCAAATATGAGTCCCCGATAAAGATTTATAACAAATGGGAAAACTAATGACAGGACACAAAAACTGTTAACTAGTAGCATATCTGGGTGAGTACTCAACTGACTATTAGCTTCTGGACTTTAATTTTACGACATATATGTTTGTGACATTTACGTTGAAATAGCCACTGTAACAAAACCTTTTGTATGTACACAAAGCAGTCCGTGATTTTGATTCAACTTAAGGATACATGAATAATCGATTATATTTATGATGCTTTCGAAACATTTATCTAAAAATTATCAGCTACCTTCCGAAAGCATAGTCATGAGCTTTCACTTGCCTAACTTGATACTTAAAAATTTACTCTGAACAACCAAAGACCTACCTAATCGGCACCTTTTAAAGGGTCGATAACAAAAAGGGAGCTTAATACTCTTAAAAAGTCTTCCCGCTGGAAAACGACGAAGAAGCTCACACAGTAAGTACCAAAAGGTAAGCTAGGTTTCTGGAGTTTGGTTTGTGTTCTATATAGAAACAATGATCCATCCATCATTTCTCATGATGCTCTTATCATATCGATATCATCAACATTTCTCCACCTGTCAAGATTCATGTTAGGACACTTTTAAAATGACCATAACTTCCATTCTTCAAATCTAGGTCTGACAAGAACCTGAGAGACGATGTGCTCCTTTTTCCTTTGTATTAAAAAAAGAACCTGAGACGCCTGCTTGAACAACATTTTATCTGTTACGCTTCATATTTCAACGAATTATACGTACACATTTACTGCTGGAATCTAATTTGTGATTCAATATATCTTACCAACCATATATACCATCCGAACTTATTTGAGCACACATGACAAAGACTTTTTCTAATCAATCAGTCAACTCTCATAAGCAAGATTAATGTACAGAAATGCACTCCCCATTGCGTGCACCAGAAATGATCAACAAGTTCTAATATTACATTACATTACATTTACTACTACTTCCATACGTTGCGTTGATCAGAGAGAAGGACAAAGGCGAAACCCTAAAAATCATGTTTACTTCGTCTTTATAACGTTTTAAGTAAAATGTGGTAGAAGTAGAGTAAAGTGCGTTATCAGTATCCAACTGGATCTGGAGTTGTTAGTTGTGAACACATATAAAAAACTCGGTAATTTATGACAGGAGGGTTCCTTCTGACAAGATCAAGTGTTCATTTCTACCCATATTCCTTGTCTCTTGTGGGTGTGAGTTGACTGTCATTGGGATATTCCCTCATGTTGAGAATTGGACTAAAAGCTCCTCACATCACCAAACTAGAAAAAAATCCAGCATTTTACTTTAGGCAGTGATCTTAAGTCACCCCATTTTCACAACACATGATAACCAACCCTTCAATTCAACAAAAGCTTCATATATTCATTTCATTTCCTTAACAAAATCCTACAAGTTATGGTTATGGTCTGCTTACGATTCCTTGGAACCTAAACCATGAAATCCTTAAATATGAATTTATAAAAAGGAACAAAAACATGGCTTATTACATTACCATACATACATACACACACACTTCTTTCTCTTTCATGTATGAATGTCGTGTGTGTACTACCACTATTATCATATTGATTGACTAACTGACATTCATGTTGAAGGGATGAACGCTTTCTTCTCATCATATTGTACACTCACGCTCATTGTACATTGTACATGTCGACAATCTTCCTCATCATCAAGAAAATGAACAGACTCGGACACAAACCAGAGCTTAAGCTCAAGTTTATATTATTAGGAAAAAACAGACAGATCAGCCCATAGCCAGTTCAGTGATCAGGCAGTGCCAACTGCCAGCAATAAGTAAACAGCAGGAGCAACAGGATTATCATAAAAACTTTGTGTTTCTTCGTTGTGTTTTTAATAATGGCGTATCTAGTCCATCCATATCGCATGGAACATTTGAGGCGTAAGCAGCAGGTCCTTTCCAGTCCAGAGTTAGTTAGTTAGTCAGTGGTGTATATATGCTCACTTTGGAAAGTGTTATTAAGATTTTCTTTTTCCCTCATGGGGTATATGATTATAATATTGCATCCCACTTACTTGATTATGACTTTTATGCCGTATGTGTTTGCTCACTTGTTCAAAACTCCGAGTTTTTATGACCCACTCATGTGTGTGCATAAAGGCATTAAAAGTAGTACTCCTGCTGATACATCAGTGTCAGTTTGAGTTATATTTATTTTTTGAAAGTGTATACATTCACTATACACTATACATGCATAATATAAATAATATGTAGATTGGGGAGTAGAGATGAGATAGAGGTCCATGTTCTCAAATGCTTCATCAACCTCAAAATTACAAGTTCTATACGGTAAAATTGGTTAAATGTGTTGCGTCTCTGTGAGCATCCATATACACAACCTCTTTTTTTGAGAACAATGAGTATATTATTCACATGAAGATGAGTGAGGGAGAGAAAAGTGTATGGTGGTTGTTGAAGATGAAGAAGAAAAAAATGATGTTCACTATGGACCTTTTTCCTTCTTATCTGATATCTTCTCCTCAAGAAATACAAGATCCCTTATTCAATATCACTCTTATTTTACACATCTGGAAGCAAAAGTAGATTTTTTTTTTGGTGGGGGAGAATTATTATGCTTATTGCATTTGTATACACATGTGTTTTACATTCACGGTCATAATATACCATGTGCACCCTAAATGTACATGGATATAGACACAGAGAGAGAAAGATAGATAGATAGATCACAAAGAAATTGTGGTGAATTACACAAGTTTTGCTTCCTCATAAAAAAGGGCTGGCTTCATAAATATTTTTCTTAAAATCGAGACACATTTTTTTTATCTGAGCAACCAAGATGTGGAAAAATTGAGAAAATGATGATGATGGTACCCCTTGACAAGACCCTTTTCTTTTCGTTCTTGTTCCTGGTTTGGTTGTGTGGATTCATAAAGGATTCAAAATTTTAAAGGGGTACCATTACAGTTATTACGTAGCGCAGAGATACGTTGTTCCAATAGTTTTGAACATTGTTATAAGTGTAAGGGCATCAACCATGTGTAAAGTGTAAAGACGCTTACCCTTTCTCTAAATCGAATTCATGGAAAGAAATAAAAATGTGCCATTCAAAAAAATGAATTAGTTATAATGCCGTGAAAAGGTTCATGGAACTATTGTAATAAATGGGATTTTCCATTTTTGAAGGGATCGGAGCGAGGTAGACAGAATGGCTTCACAAAAAGATGATGTTGAGGATAGCTAGTTTAAGTGGCCATAAGAATGATTGGCGGAGTAGGCGTTTCTTTCAGTTTCAACAATGAAAAACTTATTATTATAACATTCATTCAAATCATTTTCAGTTTGACTGCGATGATATTTTAGCCCCAGGAGCTGGAAATCTACATAAATATGGTTGGTTTCATTTTGGTAAAAAATTCTGTGTAGCATAACTAGGACAATCGTAATTAGCACTTTTAATGCGTGTAATCTACATGTGCAACAAGACTGTTGTATGTATATATACATAGTAGCTATCAACATCAACCAAAGATTTGGAAGATGGTGGTGGTGATGATGATGATGATCAGGTGTCCCGGTATAGCCAGAGGTGGAATCCAATTCATGAAACATGCAAAAAATAAAACTTGTTAAGCAGTTGCGATTATGCAGTCTTGACACTCATTGTAGCGCCATTGGTCTTCTGCAAAGTGACAAAATCGGCAATCAATCTTGTAATTGCATTTACATTATTATCACTACTTGTGTAATCCAATGAAACACGTAATTTCAACTATTCAACCAGTGTCTGCTCTGGAGGAATAGCTATTATATCAAAATTTTAAAAAAAAATCTTGAATCGGGCAATAAATCCTAAAATGTCACGAGAAAAGAAAAGCTAATTGAATGGATAAAAGATGTTGTTGCATGCTACAAATCATTTGCTGATACCGACAACTAAATGTTGCTCCTCTATCCCGATATGTGTATCACCAAACCACACCACTTTTGAAAGCAATGAGATGTACGATGTGTGCCTAGTTGAAAAAAATAAAGAAAACCGAAGGAACAACGGAACAAGAAGCAGTAGCAAAATGAGAGTGGCGTAACTACATTATTAGCAGCAGCACAGAAGCAGCGTGCATGCATCACATCCCATCATGTGAAGATCCGATAAGCAAGATTATATGAGATGGAGTTGAGTACATGATCATAATGATGACGACTGGAAAGACCCAATTTATTTTTCATTCTCGTCATCTTTACTTTTAGGTGATGGTTGATGATGGTATCCACTACTGATGACGGTCCTACTTTTAATCACGTTTGCTTTTTATTGCAGTAATTTCAAAAGATGGGAATGGAAGTAAATCTTGAACTAAAAATAAATTTTCTGTTGCAAGCAACATGAAAATTAGGATGCTGCTCTTCATAATCCACCCTTTTTTTAAGATGAGGGAAAAGTGTTGCAAAGTGGTAGCCCTTGGACTAAAGTGTATGACTGCCATTTCGTTAAAACCACGATGTTCTTTGGGTCTGTACCATTTCATTATAGTAGTAAATGCACACACAACTTGTTTATAATATTTTATCATCAAGTATCCCAGCTCATACAATGTATACAGTAGGTAGATAGACGTACGGAGTGTTTTTGTTCAACGTTTTTTAATGGCGAAAGAGAAAATATACAAAAGTTTGAGCAAAAAGAAGAAGCAATAATATCGTCGACTGAGCTAATGATGCACAAAAAAAGCATTGCATTAGCAGCTACCTGTTTCCCTCTTTTCTTCTCCAGTTCTAAAAACAAGACTTGGAGAGTCGAGAGTCCACAGGTGTTCAAAAATCAGAAACCCTGCTCGACACAAAAAAAAAGAGTCGTTACTACTTGTTTCTTTTGTATTGTCTATATACTAAACTTACTATATAATATGATGATGTTGATGCTAGCAAACACGATATGTACTCCTCATGTGCTAAGCTCATATTTATAACATGCTCACATGCATCTCTCCGGATGAATAGTAAAAGTAAGTATCAACACCACTTTATCGAGTCGCCACACTACCAAAATACATGCTTTAACATGCAGTGCAATAATAGTAATTGTAATAATGATGCATATGCATGATATGACTTGCTCATGAAGATTTTTTTTTCTATGCAGCTTCAGACAAAATGAAGGGATGGATGAACAAATGAAACGAGAAAAGGGATTCCCTTATAAGCAACTTTTTTTTTCAATATAAACTTTTAGTTGGTTTGGGTTATTTTATTTCATGAAAAACACCCTTTCATATATAACCAATATGACTTTAAGGTTTCCCCGTCCGGGTTTCATTACAGCCATTAGATTTTTTTCTTTTCTTTTTTGGTTCAGACTCAATTTCAGATTTCATTCCCACTCACAATCATGTAGTTACCATATAATATTACTTTTGGTATAACAATGGAGTGTTGTTGTTTCGTTCGTCCACCAAAAAAAATCCTCTTTCGATATGATGCTCATATAAAAGTAACATGAAGGGACAGGGAAATTGTGTTATCTAAAGGCAAAGACTTTCTTCCCAGTATTCATATACAATTTTACAACACACTCCTCAATTCTCCATTGTCTGTGTATAAGAAAGCTGCACTTGTTAAATTTGTCATTTGTATCCAACTACTCAATGTAACCTGAGAATAGTAATGCACATAAACATCAATATGCTTTCAATGAGTCATCAAATCAATAAATATATATTATATTACCATTAGTATGCCTACCAAAAACGATAACGTGCAACAGTAAACAGTTGTAATTAGTAATTTATCAAAAACACTATTCAGTATAATGTATAGTTTTGTCTGTTCTGTGAGCTCATAAATAATATTGCAAATGTCATGAAATGAAACAAGTGCAAGTGTTAACATGGGTAAAGTAAAAGGATGTTTTTCTGTCACTGCACTGAAAATGCAGTTCACAATCGTTCTACTTGTCTTCACCCATGAACTTTGTTTCTAGCTGTCAAGATTCTGTCGAATCCTGGAGCTAAGTTTTGGTTTATCTGTTTTCAATCTCGAAAAACCATATATACAGTTGACCATTTTTTTCACTTAACATTAAAAAGTGTATGTTATGCTTCACCATTGGTTTAGGGACAAAAACCATGTGCACGTCACGTTGTGAACTGTCCAAGTTTACGCCTGACGTCTGTACCCAATACGCATGTTTATTATACTCTTCCATTGTATAACTTTTTATACAATAATAATATACTAGACTAAAAGCATTTTATGCCAGACACCAACATAATATCAATGTAGCTATAAAATGGAAATGGTGATGGTAAAAGTGTGATATAGTATAATAAAGCCCATACAGATCAACTCACAATATGCATATTATTGTGTGAATATAAGTAATATATTGATTATACTTAAAAAAACTAACCAAACCCACCTGTGAGTATCAAAAGTACAAGAAATGGCATAAAGGCACAGATACATCGAATTTGAAATAATAGGATGTTTGCTTTGTGCAGGCAAAAGCAGTGAAAAGTAATAAGAAAGCAGCTTTTAAAATCTCGTCTACTATGCTGCGACATCGTGTTAAAAATCCTATGCACATGTATCGGGTTGCTGCTTCAAAGAGCGTAAATAGTAAAAATCTGCCACGGACAAACACAAAAAAGTCTGCGTCCCTCCAGTTTTTTCAAATTAGTCACTCTAAAGTCTAAACTCCCTGTTTTGTATTATTATCTGCAAACCTTTAATTCTTGAAACTCATATAATTTTGAA
Organism: Orchesella flavescens; assembly: GCA_964034955.1. Taxonomy (NCBI): domain Eukaryota; kingdom Metazoa; phylum Arthropoda; class Collembola; order Entomobryomorpha; family Orchesellidae; genus Orchesella; species Orchesella flavescens. The sequence goes on along the minus strand of OZ035957.1, from coordinate 20,309,640 downwards.
ATTACCAGCAGGGCATGGCATAGGCATGGCATGTAACCATTTTTGTACTCACTCAGTCAACAGTCACGCTCATCTTTTTTTTCGATAGCAAAATCTACCATTTTGTGTGTCCAGGCACATCTCATCATAATATAACCAAACCACTGTTTTTTTGTTGAGATTTTAAAAAAAACATGCTACAATACGAGCGACGTGACGTTGCGGATGCAAGTGCTCTCCTCGCTTTGCTCACACTTGCTTTCTCGACTCTCAACCATTGTCAGTTTTTTTGTGTAATTTTCATCAGTCAAAATAACCATGGCCTAGAAGAGGAGTTCCTTCACAGACACTATGCCTGTAATCATGTTGGAGTAGGAAGGAAGTGTAATGACAACGCGAAAGAGTGGTAGTAAACTGCTGCTGCTGCTATTGTTAATGATGATGATGGTACAAATGCACCATGATTTATTTTGCCTTAGTTGACAAGCAAAGGGGATATTGTCCAGGCTCAAAGTGTATAAAATGCAAGTAGATGCGTGTTCATCTCCTAGTTGTTTTTAACATATAAATACATCAAGTGCATTTGAGATGCAACAGCAGGTATCACGCTGCATGTGCACAAGCTTATTAGCTTTTCACTTCGAGTACGGAACAAAAAAATGGAAGATGCGATGATGATGATGACGATGACGACTGTGATTGAATATGCGTACGCAACCGTGAATGATGATGCGTAACGCGTTGCCTGTCCATGAAAAGAAATGAACAAAAAAAAGTGAGTACAAATCTGAATTGAATAGATTATTCCACCGTCCATTATCCATCTTCCACTAGGATGCACTTTTACTAATCAGCATATCGTATTTTTATACGACAGCATAAAACCACGAATATACGTTTCTCTCTCTCCAGTCTCGTCCTCGTCTCATCCACTGCCTGTTTGTGGCTCTGTGGTTCTTTGTTGTGGACTTTGGCTTGACTTGGATCTTGGATTGGATGTGTGATTCATTTTCTGTGACTTGTATTCCTTCGTTCGTTGTTAGTGCATCTGCAATCATCAAAATCTTTTTCATCTCTCTCACTCTCACTGCCTGCCGTTTATTTTGCTAGAGGGAGATAATAATGATGAAGAAGAAATGAGAATGATAATAATAAGCTTTAAATGGAGAAGGAATGAATGAGTTGATTTTTAGAATCAAAGTCACGTCTTCAGAATAGAAAAAAAGCTTCACATCTTCATCATTACCATCATTATGCACATGCATGAATATTCAGCATTAGGCAAGTATATTGAGACTGGATAATATCATATGCTATTATTATTCAGTATTTCAGTGGTTTGTTGCTGGAACATGAGTAAACGAAAATCAGACAGAGATAAAAAAGGCAAATGTCGAAAGATTCAAATTTCAATGTATGATTTGAAAGGAAGCAATGTCAAGATCAGTCAAGTAAAAAAGTACCTAGGAATACATTAGCTTCAAGTCCTACGGACGGAGTAGTCCATGAACCGCCTACGTTTTAAGTAAGAAATGATGACTGTGATTGAGATCACTGGGATGCTATTATCATCATATAATCATTTTATTTTTTTTATTCGCCTGGAAATAATGATAAGGATCCAATGCGATGACCAATTGTCTCTGGGATTTGTTTAATAATGTATTCATTGCTTTTCTCTCCACTAGATACTCACTCACACACACGTCTCCACAAGTCCTTCGTAGGACCGGACCACTGGCCATGGCCTTGTACTTTTCCAGGTTTTTGTTACCTTTGCTCAAAGTTCAGACCAAGAGGCAACAGCAACAACCTGTTCCGTTTCATTTTAAGCCCTTTTATTCATCTCCTAAGGCGATTCTGGTCCAAGATTTCTCTCGCCTCTGACGCAATTTATGTGTGCGAGGGTAGAACAACTAAAAACTAACGTAAAAGAAAGGTACATGAGCATCTTTCATCATCTACTGTAGACTTTTCGTATAGATTTTGCTGGACTCTGGACTCATGTAAAACGACGTGGTGATCCCGCCTTAATCCAATCCGTCCTATTTCCATTTCACTTCACTCTATAAATTTTCATTTCTTAAGGGCTATCGTTGCTAGACTGACTGGCTGCAAAACAATATTTGTTTCGCCTAAAGCAAGGTTTACTTTTTCTTTCTTCATCCACCTGATTCATCCGGAGCTTCGAATGAAATAAATTAAGGAGTCATGTATATTTATATAATAAATAATATTCATTTGGGTACACACACACATCGTGATTGTTTTGATACTCAGCTCAAAATCAGTATGCAATATGCTCTACCCTAAAATTATAACTGGTGGATCGATCGGTATCAAATTTTTTGCACCTTTAAATCATCGTTTGTTTGCATACTAGTAATTACAAGGAAAGCACAAAATGGAATATGAAATTCACAATCAACAGGAGGGAACGGTTGTACATTTACATATTTACAAAGTCGGTTTTTTCAGCATTAAGCACTGTGGTTGCAGGCTATATTCAATATTATGAGGATAAATTACGCATCGTAAGTAAAATAGTTTAGTCACTCATGCATGTTTTAAAAATTCAAATGCCAAATTGGGAAATATGGAAGAAATCATATCATATCATATCATTGAATCCTCTGAAGCTCACGTGTGTATTCATCAAGAAAAGTGATCACGCAGAGGATCTTCAAAGTTCATACAATCAAATGATTTAATACACTTGGTAATGTATGATGAAATCAACTCACAGAAAAGGACTTTCATTTCCACTGAGCAACAACTGCATCAAGAAGAGGAGCAAAAACTGTTAAATCGTGAAGGGCCGATGATGATGACTTAAAACTAGTCGTGAAGGGATGAATACGTTGTATTCAGTCCAAGGTTATCCAGTTTGTATTTACTATATTTCCACGAAATGAAGGACCAACACCCGACAAGATATATAGAGAGTGAGGGACACATTATACGTTGCACATGATGATTATCAAAAAATATCGTTGCAGCTAATGGTAAAACTGTCTTCATACATAATGCATAGTATTATTGTAGGTACTTATATACTACATGAAATTCAGCAACAGCAACAACACCAGCATCGAATTTCTATGAGTTAAGAGCCAACCACCTACTACTACTACTACTCAAGTCATATATATTGTGTATTTGTATACATATGCATAAGCCATCGTTATTGCAGTAGTAGTATACTCTTTCACCACAAAAAAAAACTACTCCTTCGCATTCTCGTGTTCCCTTAGAGCATGAGCTAGTTCTATTATTTAGGGATTTCGCTTACGTTGAGGACAAACATTGATATAATATATAATAATAATACATTGAACACAACAATGGTACCCTTTCTTCTGATTTCATCCTTTAAGTAACAAAACGCGTCTCTTCTCTGGTTGCAGAAGAGTCCAAATGCCGGCTTGTGGACTGAACTAACTCTCTGAATATATGTTTTTTATCGCTTTCTTCACAAACCCAAGCAGGTCGATGAATGCATATACATATAAGATATAACTTATATAACTACTTGCGTATAATTCAGGATTACGTGTTGTTGTGATATGGTGTGAGTTGTGCTTGTGACTGTGAAAGATGCAATTGTACCCTTGGTCGTTAAGATATAAGCGTAGTACTTTGTCTTGCTGCTGCTGCCCGGTTGTCTGCTTAATGTTTGGTTTGAGATCAGAGAGCAAGAAAAGAAAGAGGACGAGAAAAACGTCTGTTTTTCTAAGCATCAAGTCAAAAACCAAAATGAATATATGGAATACACATGAGACGTAATACAACACTTTGATTTTAATGCAAACACTGGTCTTGTGGGGTTCACGTGCAGCGACAGCCACCATCTAACCAACAACTAACCTGCATGATGATGATGATGATGATGATGATGATGATGATTATGCAGAAGATGAGGAAATAAAAAAATAGTGTAATGATATGAGACGCAAAGTCCAGTCAATATAGTAAGTTACAAGAAGAAAGAGTAATCTACTGAAAACTACGGACGGAGACTTCAACTTCAAAACCCCTTGCACAGACTTTTTAGCTGAGAGCGAATGATCTTCAAACCTATTACAGTGATTTTTTTGTTACTTTTTGGCCCAGATGAGCTTCTTTAAGGCGCTTGTTACATCCCATCCCCCAATTCTATTTTTTATAATTTGTCGTGAACAGACAGTAATTTGTGGTGTAAGCAGAATGAGACACGACCGAAAATTCTAAGTACGATTTTCATGCTTTGCTTATGCCTAAACTTTTTATGCCACTGATATTATAAAAGCCATTGCCATTGTGAGGGTTGGTTGGTGTTGCGTTAGATTGTTTTGGTACTGAATGTGGTGCATTGATAATAAACGTCAGATACTTATTTATTAGCTACCCAAAATCATGAAATAAACAATGAATGGATTATTAAATATTTCTGAGCAATCTATCTAATGTCTTAAATGGTTCATCATCATGATAGAATTCGAACATGCTATGTAGTGTCACCATTACACAGCAGTAATCTTTCTGGGAAAGAAGGCAAAGCTAGAGAGCCCTGGAAAGATAATGCAGGTCTTTGTTTACTTTATATGTGACACTTTGCTTCTTTTCTCTTTTGTATATGGTCCTTCAAAAACAATAACCAAGTATGTTTTCATTCCACGTAGTCACTCGGGCAAGTCATGGTCATATAAGCAACCCCAACTCAAGCGAAACTAATTGTGAACCATTTTCTCGTGTAAATGAGTCTTCACTTGAGACTTTGCCTTCCTTAAACTAGTACACGTATAGACCGTATAGTCTCTCAAAGGAAACGTTTTCGATTTTATTATGCATTATAAAGTTCTTTAGCAGCATAAAATTTACCCAAACATTGGGTAAACAAAATACTACGGACAAACGCAACGCGTACATGACTCATTACTCCGTAAAAATAATTATATTGTACTACACAGTATGCATATGTATATGTACTTGTATACCAGCCGTGACCATGAAATTGGTTGAAAAAGCTTTAGAGCCAATTTGATAACTAACCATATTTGTAAAGATTTCTCTCTTGCGTTCTGGAGTGTTTACACACATTTGTTGAGTTTACCATTACGTGAATTTGAACAAAACCGTGTTGAGTAAATTGAGATTTAGCTACTGGAGCTACGTAATAATTCTGCTTTCATCAACCTCAGCACTTTTACTGGTAATTATATTATACGTATTTGCTTCCCATCTCATTATTCGGCCAGGAGCAGAACCCTTTCGAAGTCAGAATTGTAATGAGATAATTTTTCTAGAGTCAATAAATCGAGTCAGCAGGAGCTCTAATTGCAATCACCCAACATCTCCTGACTTAATTGCAATTTCAGCTATACATAAAAATCAGAACAAGATAATACAGTGATGAAAACAAAGGAAAACTACTGTGATCATACACCTATGCACAAATGAGTAAATGAGAAACTAGCAGCAGCATGATCTTGGTGGGCTATATATGCAAGTATTCTTGCATATATAAACACAAAATAAATGAAACTTGGCTTGCATCTTGTTGAATCACTATACCCCACAACATGTTCCGGAGCTAATCCATCAAACCAAAAGGAATCAATCTTATTTGCGATTTATTTGATGTTTTGTTAATTTTTGACTAATTAAACTATGCTTGAGGCATTTTCCGTGGTTTTATCTTCCAACAGTTTTTGTTTAAATGCAAAAATTCTATACATATAGGGATTGCTTAACTGTCAATAAGTAAGTGCTAAAAGGTGAACGGAAACCGTACGAAAAAATGATTCATTAAGTTAACGATGTGTTTTAAAACTAAATTAATAAGATTTGATGCTAAAAATGAATACAAATAAATTTAATCAATCCTACAACTTGTAGCTAATTTAATATGTCTATAGGGATGCTGATTATATATACTCTTTTAAACAAGCTCAGCTTGTTCACACATGTATCCGTACAATGCACTTTATGCATGCATTTCCTTTGAATACGTTATTCCTTAAGTTTTGCACTTGTCTGAAATTATCATACTTTTTTTATCTTAAAATTAAATGGTCAGACAGGTCATTTTCATACACAGAGGCATAAAAAATGAGAAAACATTGTGTGGAGTAAAAACTAAAAATTGTATTATGTATGTATATAGTACAACAAAGAACAAGTCTTCATAAATCGTCATGATGCAAGTAAGCCCTGTTGTATGTGTCTGATTGCTGTTTTATTCCCTGCTGTGATATCAAATCTGAACTTGGTTCGTGTTTTATAAGCCTTCATCATTATTACCATTCTGATTTCATGAAATAAAAAAACCAAGAGCAGAAGCTCTTTCATTGCATGTATGTGCAAGGAAATCTGTCTTCTTTACTTTTTCTACCTGTCCAGTATTTTAACAACAAAAGAGACAGGTGGTACAGAGAGAGAACCAATGCAAGACTAAAAGAGTTGACGTTTCTTTTGCTTTTGCTTGCTTGTTCCTTAGTTTCACTGATGTGTTTTTTTTGTTTGCTAGATGATATGCACTGTGCACTTCATATTTATTTTACAGAGTTGAATCCGATATGAAAACAGCAAAAAAATATCATAACATTGTTCTATCCTAGTAGTTGTATCGGGGCAAGTTATATTATATTATATTCTTATATTATGTATAAGCTTATATAATAATAAAACAGAAGTTGTGAGTTGTAATAATAGCCTGAAAAGTATTATGTTGCAGTTTCAAGATTAAAGGCAAATAGAAATGTGTATAGAAGCTGGCCACTTCTTCAGCAATTACTATTCAACTACTACTTTTTTTCTAATCGTTTTTTATACTGATCTCCAACAGTCAAAATCAAGGTAATCATACTCCCATAAAAATAAATATCCACTAAAAATTAGCTACTTCATACAGCGATTTCCCAGTCGAGACTAAATGAAATACATGACAGACGATAGGATGTGATGTGATACGATACTGATTAACTATATGCAATATAATATAAATCCTCACAAAAAATGGCCACAGATAAAGTTGGAGAAAAGCTTACAATTGAGTAAAAAAAACTTCCAAAACAAGTATTATATTTAACATTATATAGCCGCAGTAATATTATCCGCAGTACAAAGCGTGGACGCATGAATTGAAAAATTAAACATGCTAATAGCTTACAATGTTTCAACTTTTACTACTTCTCTTTCCAACCTGTAACAAAATACTCAACGATAAGTAAAGTGTATATATATATTTATTTTTTGTTTTACAGTATTATTGAAATCATGCACTTGTACAGCTAAAACAATAAAAACGGGAGGGGAGACCAGAGTGAAAAGTAGAGATAGAGAAAAAACAAAACGTAAAAAGTCTGCGGGAGCTCCGTTGTCCTTATGCATCACATGATGATGATGATGTGATGGAAATTATATTAGTGAGCGTCTTTAGAAAAAGATAAAAAAGGAATAATAGCTGTGTAGTAAAATGACAGTGATTTTTCAGTTAACTGAAACTCACACAAAAAGAGTATGGATATATATTCGGAGTAAACAAATGAATATATGCATCTCTTGGATATGAATATATAACATATATATAGTGTATAAGTGGTTTTTTAAACTTGTACTTTACAATTGATATTAATTCTATACAGCTCATACATCAAGTCAATGCATTTAAGATGATGATAATAATGACAATGATGATGGCCAGTTTTTAACCACGTCCTCGGCAACCTGCTGCTCCCTGAGATGCAAGAAAGATTCGTAGAAATCAACTAACCTTGTCTTGTCTACTCGTTTTCGCCCGTGTTTATCCTCCCTTTTGCATCTCCAGTAGGCACTTTTCCCTTACGCTGATAATATATAAGACAAAAAAAATTATACAATATATGTGTTGAAGATAGATGCGATTGGATGGATCATCTGCATACGAAATGATTTTAGATGGTGATGGTTGGTGTATTTTAATCTTTGGTTCATTGGTATATAATACAAGCGTAATGTAATGGATTGTATATAATAATTGTATGTTGATCAAGTCTCTCTGCAGTGATGCAGTGTGCGTGCACGATTCTTCAAGATAATAGATTCATACATACAGAGATTTGTCCATTAAAAATGAGGGAACTTGAAGGATCCATCATCCAGCTAGTTTCTTCTGAGGTGAGATGTAACAAACAAACTCGTGAAAATGGATACATGGAGAAAGGCATGAAACAGCAATAATGAGAAATGGAAATTTATTACACAATGGCTATTTTACAGTCATAGTCAGTACGCATGCAATGCAATTCTAGTTTAAAGTAGTAGACAAGACAGATATAGAAAGCGTAAGAAAGATGATATAAAAGAAAAACAGAAGCAGCAATCTATTAACTAACTGGCAGCAGCATCAGCAGTAGCTGACACTAAACAGGTAAAAGCACTACTGCTCTATCCTTCACCCTGTTCTATAGCAGCACAGACTGTGGCTACTTAATGCAGCAATAAAGATACATTCAAAGTGTATTTTTTCTCCATCATCTCTCTCTCTCTGCCTTTTGGCGTTGAGTTTATAATGTTATGCATGAGTAGGCTTGGATGGGAGACCCATACTGATACCCATGTTTTAAAAATTATGGTCTAATCTAAGCCAAAAACAGCAGTGCCTCGTGAAGGAAAGAGAAAAAAAACAGTCGTAAAATAAAGATAATGATTCTGAACCTTAAACGTAATACACTGGAACTGGGAGTTGAAAAAAAATTATCTGCAATGGCAATTTGAAAGCACTACTGGATTTCGTTTCTTTATCACTTGTCTTTGAAAAAAGTTGAGCCTTTACAGAATCGATTCAAATCGTATTGTTGTTGGCATACGTTTATACAATATTATGCATGAACATAAAATTTAAGTAATATATCCTTTAGGATGGATTGGTTGTGGTTGTGCTGCTGCAATCACACATTCTATAACTGAACTTATGTAACAGAAATTTAGAGAGTACGAAATTCTAAAAGTAGTAGCTTTTTTCAATTTACGAGTTATCAAACGACATTTATGCTCTCAATGCTATTATTATGCTGAAGAGCTAACTAGGCAATAAATATTCGTGATTGGTGATGGAGTTGAAGCAAAAATGGGATGACTCGTCTAAAAACAGAAAATAGATAGGGTAAATGCTTGAGAGATCAAAAAGATTTGAAGGCAAAGCTCATTGAGTTAACACTTTGCTTTTTTAATCTTCACATTCATCCATCCCGTAATAACAAGCTTTGCAGTCAGTTCTTTCAATTCATATCTTCCCTTCTTGATGATAATCATCGTATCATCATCATCATCATGGGATAGTTTTTATGATGGGTAGTCTGAAGTAAGTTTCAAATAGTCTAATTTAAAATGTTGGAACAAGCTTTTTAATTTGTGCGTAGCACTCGCAGTGGGATGGTGTTGACTGACTGACTGAGACGATGAGTCGTCGTAATAAAATGAAACAATGAGACATGGTGCAGTCGTTGCAGATTTGGTACTTCAGTATTTTTATACATACATGTTCCATAATTACCTGTGCACTACTCTTCTACATATATATATATCTACATTATTTGTACGCAAATTTCCCAAGGAATATAAGATGGGTTGAAACTCGTGTTAAAGCAAGCGTGAAACATGTTGGTATAACGCATCGTTGTACATCCTAACTAACGATTGTGATTCCTTTCATGAATACGAAAGTACTTTTTACGTGAATTTATAATCTACCGAAAAATCAACAACTTTGGAGTCATGTTAAACCAACCAAGCCAATATTAACCCATTATCAGTATCATCATCTTGGGAGATAAGAAATAGATTCTAAAAACAAGTGACAAGCTTTTCTCGGGTTGGGGTGCAAGATTTTTAAAGGCATATCAGAGTATTATCAGACAACTACTTCTGATAACGTTAGCGTGAAAACCATCCCTTCATTGTCGAGAAATTAATTAATCGCATTGTGAAATTTCATGAAGTTTCACTCGGAGCGTTTTCTATTTGCCAATTTTTGACCTGCATTCAAATCAGCATTGAGCTTTTTAGATACTAATAATTAAAATAAAGTTAAACACCTGTTCGTTTCACTAAACGACATAACCCTATGATCAAATCTTAATCACATTAGTTATGAAGCTCATTCCCACTGATGGATCTGATTTGTGGAATAACCAGATTCCAAAGAATATACCAAATACATATTAACATCTTTTGGTGTGATATCAAGTGAAAATTTAGCAAAAAACAAGATTCTTTGCTACAGTTCATGATGCTATCTGATAATATGCATCATTCTTGCTTTCATTGGATGTTGTAAACCATATAGTATAAAATGTAAATCTGGTAATTTATAATGCTAATTTGAAATGCTTCAACTTCAACCTTCTCTGCTGAATTACAAACAAGGATATATTTTCCTAAGTTTTATTCTGAAAGTCGTATCTTTGAACTTTTGATAATTGCCGACGTGGAAATAAATTTTTTTTTTGTAAAATCCGTTGCTTTATAAAGTGTTAATCTTTGTATAAAACATCTGGGAAACATCATTACATCCCATGAACATGTGCACTGACTGATGTTTTCCTCATTAAGGTTCTGGTGCAAGCAGGGTGCTTTGGGATCCTACAAGTAATGATATGTATATACACATTTTACTACATGCATATACTTATTTCGGTTGCACTTAAGTGGTATATCTAGTCATAGTCATATATTGTGTATGTTTGTGTCTTTTTTCGACGAACTACATTTACAACATAAGCTTTTGTTTTATACACAATATTATAATGTATTTCTCTGATATATAGTCAAGAGTAACACTTGCGATACGCCATGATAATGCTTGATGAAACGAAGCATACCATCTGAATAGTTTATGGATGAGAGAATGGATTAGCTATTCCAATAATTCCTTCAATTTTCTCTTACCAATATATCTGAGTATGGATGGATTGTATAACATCAATTGATTAATTTTTTTAGGGCAGCCATGTTTCTTATTCCTAAACTCGACATTTCATCATCATTACTATAGTTCAGCTTAATCATGGCTTCCAGAAATATTACCAGGTGGTCACAGATTCCCCTAATTTCATTTGCAATATGGAAAATGTTTGCTACAAACAATAAAATTCCTTTTAATCCAAACATGGCTGGAAACAGCTTGTTTGTGTTGGGTTTCATCATCTTATATATGTTTCAGTGTCGCCAGTTTAGGTAGGGTCAAACTAATAACATGAATAAAGATGAACTAGACGCCTGAGAGCATTTGCATAATTAGTAGCATATCCCATCTATTATTGCGAATGATACAGATTTTTCTAGAAAATCCTATTGTCAGTTTGCTGCAGACAACAATAACAGTCATTTATCATTATTCTTAGAAAAAAGGTTGGACTATGAATTATAAGAGCCTCAATAATTCATAAATATACATTGCGCTATACATTTTCACTTAGACACTGACAAAATGTACGATTTATGTAAGCAAATTATTGCATTATTATCATTACCCAAGTTTCTGAAAGTAGCAGACTGATTGAATGCTATCAGAATCAGCGAATATGTATGGCTCGTGCATAAGTGCCATAAGTGCTATCATTTATTCCTGGTAAAAGTATGCATCCATGAATATTTATTTACCTTTCACCTGAAACAATGCTTCCGACACGGAAAGGTTGTGAAAACAATTTTTTCAACATGAGATATGATAGCTCTGTCTGTAGTAGTGGTATGCATGTACGTAAATTCCTGAATAAAGTACTTGAAGAAAGAAGAACTAATCAGTTGGCCCATTTCAATATTCTTAATTGCTGAATGAGTATGAGTGCATTAAGAGATGTTTTAGAAAAACATCACAGCAGCATGGATAATTTTTGACATTAAGCACGCTCCGCTCAATATTTCCCCATTAATAATTATGTCCTATCGTATTCACGCTTTTCATGCAACGTCTCTCTCACTGATATGCATATATGTGGCTTGTGGTATTTCAATCATATCATATATATCATATCATGCTTTTTCTGTGAGTGTGAGTTAATACATTAGTTTCTTTGAATTGAAAGCTCATACATTAGCAGCAGATTTTTAATGATCTGCGTCATCCGTCTACGTAAGGTCATTAAATTTTTACTGTGTTAAAAACACGCAAAATGAATTACATGAAGGATCTCCTCCTCAAGTTTGGCTGAGACACGAGACCGTAATCTTGGCCCTCTCATTCCAAACTTGGAATAAAAATTACCTCTTAGAATGTCATTCTGAAAGGTATTAGAAATTCTAATCAGCAATTTTTCTTCACCAATCATATGCTAATGGAGATGCATGACTTGAACGTGTGTGTGGCACTGATTATGCTAATGGTTTCACTACAAAATCGATTACAAACAAGGAGTCTATTAGCTGTTATTGATGAAAATTATGAACAAACACACAATACATGCAGGAATTTCATACTCCCTGCTCCTAATTCTAAGCTAAAATTATTCTAGTGGCATATGTAATAACATATTTTGTAATCTTTAGAGAATACGTATCGCTTGGGTTCAAACAGTCATCCTCACTACTCAACAACACAACTGTAAACATTAAAAAAAAGTAATGCTTGCTATTATTACTTTACTACACTTCCTAATTTAAGCTCCAACTAATGCTTGTTACTTCCAGTTGTTACCAGAGATGCTGACCTCCAAACTAATTGTTAGAACAGACTCAAGCTCATGAATCTTGAATCATGTATTCTTAAAATTCACAGAATTGGGAAAGTCATTTCGAATTTGAAGATTGCTCAAAATGCTTGAAGACTGGCAAAGGAATTCGGGGTTTGAAGATGAAAGGTTTTTTCGTTTAAAAAATGGGTCGCGAACGACTTTCGTAATTCCGACTGTAAGGATGACAAAATTATGCAAAAACTAACAAAATTGGCTTAACTTCCAATGTTCCAGGTGCATGCAAATCAACCACAAAAGCCATAATTGAAAGAAAAACCATTTTCAGCTAAAATATACTAACTAAAGACAAGTATTGGTGTACCCATGTCAAATGTTAAAATTGACGAATTTCCAAAACTTCATAGAGTCCTACAATAATATGAAGTAAAAGTGCTTTGTAGCTAGAGATAATTCATTTTAAATGCAAGTCCCCTTATTGTTTAAAATTTGCTTACCGTGAGGGAAAGAGGCTAGAAAGAACAAAATAAGTTGAAAAGTTAAATATTGATGGCAGGTGACTTTTATCAGCGTCCAAAAGAGGACGTTACTCAAAGAGGAAGACGGAAACCAATTCGTCAGCAAGATAACTTACGCCCGTGGAGATTATCGCTCTGTCAAATTGGCCCTCTTTTTTCTCACTACTATACTGCATGCTGGTTACAAACAGAGAACTAACGTAACTTTCATCTCGTGATCATGATTTGTCATCTTGTTTTTACTTAAAATCATTTTAAGGATTACTTTAAAAGAAAATACAAAAGGTGACTAACAATTTACTTACCCCTTTCACTTGCATAAACTTTTAAGTCTTCATGACTTGAGTCTTCATTGTACAAGAACCTTTTATGAAAAAGCGTGCATGTAGCGAGTCCATCCCGTCTCTATTTTCCCGTACCAAAGTCTTTGTTTTCATCAGAGGATCTGCTATACAGCGGGAATCAACTTGGCATGTAGCGGCAGATATGTCAGTAGTTTTCTGTATCTGCATAAAGAACAAAACAAATGCACTCACTTTTATCTTGTTTGTGATAATGATTTTAATCATTTATCTTTTACCCGTGTTTTGACTTTTTAAGTTAATAACTAACATTTTAATTACACCTGACATTGCTAAATGAGCAGTTATTGTACTATATTCATTGCCTGTTTTGGTTGTTAAATAGTGACTATCTGTGAAAGGTTGAAGAGGACTTTGGATGTGATTCTTCTTGTGAAAATTAAACTATAATATTGTTGATTGTATTTACCTGATGAATGGATGAAATTACTTGATAATAAGACTCTGTAGCCAGTGTTGAGAAAAATTGGAGGACATTCTGCATCCTGAGGAGAAAATAAAATGGCTCCACCAAAGAACACTGGTCGTTATGTTCGCGACTTCGGTGATAAGAAAGCAGGGCCAGGAGGAGATGGTAATAATACTGGTTCGGATTATACTGGAACAGGGTAAGTTAATTAAGTTTTCTAATCAAACAATGAACAACAACAAACAAACTCGCTTTCTTTCATCTTTCATAGTTCATGTCCATTTCACTGTTTTGTTGACGGATGTTTTTCTTTTACGTTACAGAGATAATTCAGAAATCCGTGTTCGCCAGTCTTTCGAAAATGATGCCATTGATGCAAAGTTTGGGTTCAATCGAGTGAAGGATGTTACTGAACGTGATGGGTGGCTTTTGAATATGCATCCGGTTAGAATTTTAAACGCAATATTTTATGATTTGTACAAACAAAGCATGCACGATGAATGATTATTGATTATAAACCAATTTTTGTTTTCTAATTTTATTAAAAGACGGAAGTTCTGGATGAAGATAAAAGACTGATTAGTGCAGTGGACTATTACTTTATTCAAGAGGATGGATCAAGATTCAAAGCAACTTTAGCGTATCAGCCATACTTTTATATTCTTCCTAAAATTGGTATATCCTACATGAAACTGAAGCTATATTGGATTTGAAATTTATTGTGACGTGCTCTTTGATTCTTTGGTTTGGAAATTACATTTATTTAATTTATGTTTCAGGATATGAAAAAGAAGTTACACTCTTTTTACAAAAAAAGTATAGCGGAACTCTTGTTTCTGTTGAAACGATGGCTAAGGAAGATCTTGATCTGGTAAGTTAGCGTAAACTCTTAAGAAATTACTCCAATGATCTTTATAAAGTAGCGTAGCATTAATGTAAAACGACGTTTTATTTTATTTTAGCCGAATCATTTAGTGGGATTGAAGCAAAAGTACGTAAAGTTATCTTTTCTGAATGTTAATGACTTAATGAAAGTCAGAAAGGACATTCTGCCAGCGGTGAAGAAGAACTGGGAAAGGGAAAAATCAAATACTGCATATGCTGAAATGTTAAGACAAAGTTACATAGGTGATACAGTCGAATTTGATGCTCAAAAGTCTGGTACTAATCACATGGAAAATATTATAGATATTAGGTAGTTGGTACTACAAATTATTGCACAAATTATGTCATACTTTTTTGTTTTAAGTTTATAAATTGAAGTTTTTATGTAGGGAGTACGATGTTCCGTACCATGTTCGAGTTTCAATCGACGACAAAATATTCGTGGGGTTGTGGTATAGTATAAAACTTCAAATAGGTGTCAGCTATAAGCCTACTATCCAACGAAGAACGGATTTAATTGAATCACCTGACTGCATTGTATTAGCATTTGATATTGAAACTACAAAGTTGCCGTTAAAATTTCCTGATTCGTCTATGGATCAAATCATGATGATCTCTTATATGATTGATGGCCAGGTAAATAATTATTGCTTACAAATCAATGTATATTTTTGGAACACACTATATATAGAATTGTTAGTAGTATGTTAAAGTAAACCATGGCATTTTTTTTTAAATTTAGGGCTATCTTATTACGAACCGTGAAATCGTATCATCAGATGTCGATGACTTTGAGTACACTCCTCGACCAGAATTTGAAGGCTTGTTCACCATCTTTAATGAACCAAACGAAATGGGCCTTATACAACGATTCTTTGATCATATCTTGGACGTCAAGCCTCACATTTTTTCAACGTATAACGGAGATTTTTTTGATTGGCCCTTTATTGAAGCCAGAGCCACCTTTCACGGACTAAGTATGGTCAAAGAAATTGGATTTGCAGCCCACCGGGACGGCATTTATTCCTGTCGTCCTTGTGTTCATATGGATTGCTTCAATTGGGTCAAGAGAGATTCATATTTGCCTGTTGGATCACAAAATCTCAAAGCAGTTGCAAAAGCTAAACTGCGCTACAATCCTGTAGAATTGGATCCAGAAGATATGTGTCGCATGGCTTCCGAACAACCACAAGTTTTAGCGACCTACTCAGTTTCTGACGCAGTAGCAACATATTATCTGTACATGAAATATGTCCACCCTTTCATATTTGCGCTGTGCACGATCATTCCAATGGAAGCTGACGAAGTTTTGAGGAAAGGATCTGGAACATTGTGTGAGACCTTGCTGATGGTGGAAGCTTATCATGCAACTATTGTGTTTCCAAATAAACAGGAATCAGTGTTGAACAAAATGACTGAGGACGGCCACGTGTTGGACCAAGAAACATATGTTGGAGGACACGTTGAAGCCCTAGAATCAGGAGTTTTCCGCTCTGATATCCCTTGCCGTTTTAAATTAATTCCTGATATTTTTGATACTCTAATAGCTGGAGTAGAAAGAACACTAAAGCATGCAATCGAGGAAGAGGAGAAAGTTCCACTAGAGAAAGTCACAAACTTTGATAAAGTTGCAAGTGACATTAAAAGCAAACTCGCAGTGTTGAGGGATAACCCACTACGACAGGAGTACCCACTTATATACCACTTGGACGTTGGAGCCATGTACCCAAATATTATTCTGACCAATCGTCTGCAGCCTTCAGCCATGGTAAATGAGACAGTTTGTGCTGCATGTGATTATAATAAACCTGGAGCAAAATGTCAAAGACAAATGCCATGGACTTGGAGAGGTGAATTTATGCCAGCTTCTAAAGGGGAGTTTCAAAGAATTCAACAACAATTAGAAATGGAAAAGTTTCCTCCAGTTGTTCCTGGAGGTCCACAGAGAGCATTCCATCAGCTAAACAAGGAGGAACGGGCAGCACATGAAAAAGCGAGGTTACAAGATTATTGTAGGAAAGCTTACAAGAAAGTACGTGTTACTAAAACAGAAGTCAAACATCAAACTATTTGCCAAAGAGAAAACTCTTTTTACGTAGACACTGTCCGAGCGTTCCGTGATCGTCGGTACGAATATAAAGCTTTGAACAAGAATGCCAAGAAACAAGTTTCCGACGCTGTGGCTAGTGGGGATCCTTCTGCAATAAAATCTGCAAAGAATCGAGAAGTTCTATATGACAGCTTGCAGCTGGCTCACAAATGTATTTTGAACTCGTTTTATGGCTATGTCATGCGAAGGGGAGCTCGTTGGCACAGCATGGAAATGGCTGGCATTGTGTGTCATACTGGAGGAAACATTATTAGAAAGGCTCGTGAAATAATAGAGAAAGTTGGCAGACCTTTGGAGCTCGATACGGATGGAATTTGGTGCATGCTACCCTCATCATTTCCTGAAAATTTTACCGTGCTAACTTCGCATGAAAAGAAATCTAAACTTGTTGTATCATACCCAAACGCCGTATTAAATCTTATGGTGAAAGAAGAGTTTACAAATGATCAATATCACGAGCTTGCTGATCCAGAAACCTTAGATTACGAAGTCAGAAATGAAAATTCCATTTTCTTTGAAGTTGATGGTCCGTATTTAGCAATGATATTGCCTGCATCAAAGGAAGAAGGGAAAAAGTTGAAAAAGAGATACGCTGTGTTTAACCCCGACAAGAGCCTAGCAGAATTAAAAGGATTCGAAGTGAAACGGAGAGGGGAATTGCAACTGTTGAAGAATTTTCAATCCTCAGTATTTGATGCGTTTCTGAAAGGAGACTCTTTGGAAAGTTGCTACAATGCTGTTGCTAAAGTGGCTGATTATTGGTTAGATGTCTTGTATACTAAAGCTTCTGACATGCCAGATTCTGAACTTTTTGAGCTTATATCTGAGAATCGAAGTATGAGTCGTAAACTGGAGGATTATGGTCAACAAAAGTCAACATCAATCAGCACAGCCAAACGATTAGCTGAATTTTTGGGGGACCAAATGGTTAAGGATGCTGGTCTAAGCTGTCGGTTCATTATTTCTAAAAAGCCTGAAGGTTCACCTGTTACAGAACGAGCAATCCCTCTTGCAATATTTCAAGCAGAACCTAGCGTGAAAAAACATTTTCTACGGCGATGGTTAAAGGATAATAGCATTGTTAACTTTGACATTCGTACCATTTTGGATTGGGATTATTACATAGAGCGTCTCAATAGCTGCATCCAAAAAATTGTGACTATTCCAGCTGCATTACAAGGAGTGGCAAATCCTGTACCACGAGTTGCTCATCCAGATTGGTTGCATAAGCGCTTGTTGGAAAAGACGGACATTTTGAAGCAACGCAAAATCAACGAAATATTCAAAAGAGCTCCAAAACCAATCCTTGATGAGGGAGACCTTGAAAATGGAAATCATGATGTTGGAGATATTGAAGAAATTGGTGGAAATCTACGTCCAGCCCAACAGCGAATTTTAGTACACACAACTAGACTAAATAGAGGGAAGCGTGGGAGATCACCAGAGGTAGATGTATCAAAACACTGGAAGGACATTTTGGGACCTGCCCCTCCAATGGGAGATGATAAAGAAAGCATATCAAACTGGCTACTTTTTCACAAGCGAAAATGGGTGTATCAAGCAAAACAACGAGCTGCTGAAAGGTCAAAGAGGTCAAAACGAATGAGTATGGATGAGGACAATGATTTTAGACAAGGTGGGAACGAAGTTAGTAGGCGCTCCAACTTTCCTGTCACCCTTGGAGGGTTTCTTAGAAAAGCACAGCAAGTTCTTCTTACGACACCATGGCAGATCATTCAAATTATGGACACTGGAACTCCTGGACGATTTAAATTATGGGCAATGGTTGGACAAGAGCTACATCAAATCCGACTGACAATTCCTAGAATGTTCTACTTGAATTCAAAAGAACAGAAGAACCTTGACGAGGAACATATAAGAAAATGTAGTAAATTATTGCCAAGAAGTCATCAAGCTCATCATTTATATGAATACACAATTCCTGAAGATTTGTTTAAAAGGACAAGTAATGATATTATGGCGGATGTGGCTTCTCCGTGCATTGAGGGCATTTATGAGACGCAGGTGCCCCTTGAGTTCCGAGCATTAACGTATCTAGGGTGCGTATGCGGTGTGGATAGAGATGAAGCTAGGAAAATGAAAGAAGTTGGGGATACATTTGAATTGAAGCAACTAGTTTCAAAGAATATCTCACTGGACTACAAGTATTTAGAAATAACTTCTATGAAGCACATTTATCTGTATCAACATACATCAGGAACCAAAGCAATGTTTGGCGTTTTTCTTCCTTCTCCTACCAACAAAGCGACAGTTTTCGTGTTGGATTCAGCAGGAGCTAATCTCATGCCAAACTTATCAAATCTGTACAAACAGTTTCGCATTGAAAGACTCAGCAGAGGAGAACCGGAAGATGCCCTTCCTGAAGCGAATTACACATTTGATATAAAAGTTGAAAAGCAGAGTAGGAATATTTTTATTGGCCTTCAAAGGATTTTACAAGCTTATAAAGATGAAAAGAGAGGCGCAACTTCTGTGGCTGTGCAGTCTCTGATTCCTTTTCAATTATGGGTTTCGAGTGTCCCATTATTGGGCGAATTTCCTTTAATACCTATTCGTATTGTGGATGAAGATGACTTGTATGCATCACTGCAATGGCAACAGCAAGGGTCAAAGGCCATCTTGAAACACTTTCTTCGATTTCGAACTATTTTAGAAGCTACTATTGATCAAAGTCGATACTTGCAAATTCCAGTCGGAAATCTACCAGTGGATACCATATTAACAGGCTGCGACGTTTTATACGCTAGACATTTGATGAAAAACAATTATGTTTTATGGTGCTCATCAACAGACAGGCCAGATTTGGGTGGAAAGGAAGCTGATGATAATCGGTATGTTACATAATATATGCATATTATTATTATTATTTACTTTCTAGCAAGTTTATATGATAGTTTTGGTAAAGTATAATAATGGTTTTTTTTCCTTGCTGAATGTTTTCAGTTTAGTGACGGAATTTGAAGAGCATAATAACATTGTCATTAACAATCCTGGATTCTACCAAACTGTTTGTATCGAGCTAGAATTAGATGGATTGGCAGTAAACACTCTGTTGCAGTCACATCATGTCCATGACATTGAAGGGACAAGTGCTACTGTAGCATTTGATAATATGCCACAAGCTTCTCTTGAAGAAATGATGGGGAACAATCCAGGGCCGTCTTTGGCCAGTTATGATGAAACTGCACTTTGCAGTGGAGCTTTCAGAGTTCTCAAGAGCATGGTGATATCCTGGGTTAGAGATGTTTCGATTCATAGGAATGTCTACGCAGATTATCAACTTATGCATCTATATAGGTTCGACAGAAAAAGAATATATTTTAAACAAACGAAATACTCTGATGGTCTCTTTACGGTAATTATGATTTTAATTATTTTTATGGATTTCAGATGGTTACGCTGTCCAAATGCTCTGCTTTATGACCCGGCACTAAGAAAGACTCTAAATAATTTGATGAAGAAGCTGTTTATTCAGGTATCACGCAATAATATCTACTACTCATTGACCTGACCTTATCATATATCGAATACAAGTAATGATAACGAATATTGATGTTCTACAGTTTGTAGCTGAATTTATGAGACTGGGATCAATTATTGTTTATGCTGACTTTAGTCGTCTAATCATTTGTACCAAAAAAAGTCGGGTTGCGGATGCTCTGGGATATGTGGAGTATATTACAGCCTCTATGAAAAACAAAGAACTTTTCCATGCGATTGATTTAAAGCTCATTAATTGTTGGGAATGTCTCATGTGGATGGATACGGTATGACATGCTAATTTGGTTTTACATAATATTATTTTTATGTACCAATTTTGTACATTATCGTTACTTGTTTTACATTAATAGGCAAACTTTGGAGGCATCAAAGCAAAACCTAGAATGTCTGAAACTACCGAGGCGAAGCAGATAGCTGAAAAGCAATTGAAAAAGAACGACAAGAAGAAAAAAGATGGAAATGATGATGACAGTGAGAGTGAAGCAGATGATGATGATGAAAATAGTGATCTTGAAGAACTTAATCTCAGTGAAGATGAAGACGAAGTATGACAACATTATTTCAATGCCATTTCAACATTCATCTTTCTGATGTGTAATTTCTATTCTGATCTTAAATGTATTTTGTTTCGCAGCTTGAACCAGATATGAGATGGGCCTTAACAAGTGTTCTCCCTGACGTTGGCAACTGCAAAACAAACTTTGTCAATGTTATAACCTCTTATATTCTTGCTATACACAAACATCTCACTTCTGAAGTCGATGGCATAGTACCCGGTGAAACGCCTGTTCGTCGACGTGTGTCAACCCAGACACCTCGAAGGAAAGGAAACAATCCAGCGTTGATGATGAACACTGCTACATACTCCAGGGAATACGTTAAGGGTGAACTTGCTCAGCATCTATTTAGGTATGGTACTAGCAGCGCAGCTAGTTGCTACTATCGCTATACACTTGTATTATGTACGTGTCTTGTAACAGATAATATCCTATGGCGATTCTTTTTCAGAATTGTGCAACAGATCGATAAAAAGTATCCTACTCCAGTAGAACCTAAAGGAGGAAATTTTCTAGCTTATGTAGCGTCGTTAGAAAAGCAGAAAAAGCCTGCCCTGGAATTTATTAAGGCAATTCATAAGGTATCAACCACAGCAAAAGAATGTCAATTTCAAATTGGTTGCATGTATTTATGTTCTAATATTTATTTTGGGTAATTAATCTGACAGGTGCTATCGATGGATGCTAACATTGAGGATGACAGCCACAAATTAAGAAGAAACCTACTTCGTCTAATTGGAATTGGTGAATTTAGTGATGATGCATTGTGGAATGAACCCTGTCCATCTATAGTATTACCAGAAGTTATATGCAAAATTTGCAGCTTGTGTCGTGATTTAGATGTTTGTAGGGACCCAACAATGGTTACGAAAAACAATTTGTAAGTACTACTGAATGAATCTTTTAAAAAATATTTATAATAAAGTCAATAATTATTGAATAATTTCATTGCAGACGAGTTTGGACGTGTTCAGCATGTAATGCAGCCTACGAAACTGATGATATAGAACAACTTTTAGTAGATTCAGTGAATAGAAAATTTATGGGCTATGTTTTACAAGATCTTCAATGTACAAAGTGTAAGGAGGTAAGTTCGTTATTTGTATTATTTAACCTTACAATTTTTTTAATACTTTTTGGCTTTGATATTTGATATGGATGGTAGCAACAATCTCTTTTATTTTGTAGATAAAGCAAGATAACTTGAGTGAATTTTGCTCTTGTGGTGGTAATTATAAAACGGTTTTAGACGCTAAACAGACTGCAACAAAGCTCAAAATGTATTATGCCATTGCTGAGCATTTCAAAATGCCACTACTATGCTTTAATATTAAGTGGATATTGGATATGAACCCACATCTTGATTAATATACTTTTTCCCAGACAAGAATGATTTTTAGTGATAATGAAAAGTAATTGTATATCTTGTTCTAGTTCTTCAAAGTGACTTTTGTTTTCATCGCATGTAATTTGTGTAAAATATGGTTACACGTAAGTACTATATGTACTATAATAAAAATTGCAAATAGCAAAAATACTTAAAGACATGGCATGGCGTTATTATTTGAACACCTAAAGGCTGGTGACAACCTGTATTTTAATCATTCAACTCATAACTGTACATAAGTTAGATGACACGACTTTCTCATGACTAACAATTTAATTTAGAGATAATCTTTCATTAGCGAATAGCAGTGAAAAGCTATTTGTTTAGAATGACCTGATCACGGAAATGAAATTAGACTACATTTAGTTCATTTTTACAAATTACTTGGCAGCAGCCTGGTTGATAGGATCCAAGACGGGTTCTGTAACGCAGCAGACATATTATTTAGCATAAATAATTATGAATTAGAGTAGAGAATATGCGATATATTTGAGTTTAAAAATAAAGTATGCAACCCATCCATACCTTGGAAATTTGGAGCTGGAAATTTTGTCATATCCACTCCTGCGCCACCTCCAAACATTTTTGCAACCCTGTCCAACTCTGTCTTTAACTCCTTTTCGATTTCTGGGGTACTATCGACCAGTTTTCCTGGACTTGCTCTGGAATAAAAAAAGATTACATATTACACTCATTTTCCAAATTTGTAACCTGCTAAAAGTATGGAACCGGTCTTCCGTTTTGGTCCTCATACATCATAAAACTACGTTTAACTTTAACCATCCACAACTGATAAATTGCACACTTACTTAGCTTTCTGGTCATATTCTCTGATCTTCTGAACAAATAAATTTTGAATAGGGTCAACAGCTTTTCCTTTCTGGGCGAGGATTGCTGAAAACCCAATATTCCTCTTGAGGATGGTAAATGCTGACCTTTGCAACTTTGGAATGACTGCCATTTTAGAGGTTAACTGCTTCGAATTTTAATTATTAGAATGTTTTCCACAACTTTCCAAGCACCAAAACACAATGGTCGTATTTATCGGCAATTGTGAACTTTGCAATCACATGTGATGTGAGATGGAGAAGTTTATATATCACCTTCTCTTATGTATGTACTTTCTGTGTTATGAAAATGCATTTGGGATGGTTTGTCTTGTTCTAAAATGGATACAGTTGACTATGTACATTTTCTTACGTATTTGGATTTTATGAAGAGAAGTGTATAAAAATGTACATAAGGAAAAAATGGACTGAAGGGTCTGAAGTGAGATGGGGTTGCTTAGGATATCATCATTGAGTATGGGAATCGTTCTGGCGTCGCTTATTGCCAAACGTGGGGCAGATGGCATCCAAGTGTGCATTGGCTTTCTCTTGCTGCTCTCAACTGCCAGTACTTTTTCGAAGGTAAATGATTTTATCACTCCCATGCATGCAATTTCCATATGACTCTGATTGAGAAAAGCAAAATGTTTTGAAAGCGTTTTATTTTATTTTAAATATTCAATATTGGTTTTAGTTGATTTGAAGTTGAAAAATGGACTGCTACTATTGGCATCCTCCTCAATTACACAGTCAAAATCATTACGTGCACGACAGGAAACATGGAAGGTTGATGATGACTCACTCGAAAATCAAAGCAATCACGGAAACATCAGCAATACTTGCTGGGTTCGGAATGGTGAAGATTTAAATAAATATTGAAATTCTTGTCAATTTTTTTACTCTTGGAGGTGTACGAATTAATGGAATGGAATGATAACCCGTGCGGTATGTGTTTATTATGGTATCGTAGATATCTTTGGTGGAGTTGCAAATGAGACCGGATACTGGGGCACCCAAAGAAATTGTTGTTGCATTTGTCGCTTTCACTTGTTTATTGATAGCAGTTCAAATGATGGCGTTATTCATTTCGGCATTCGTTTTTCCGAACATTGAAAATTCCAGCGGTTTAAGCAACAATGGAAAACTCATGGAGGAAGGGGAAAGGAGTGAGGATTTAATTGATAAGCTACAATGGTAGGTACCTATTTTTTTTGTTTAGTGCTATGGCTGGTTATGGTATTGTTAATGCAAAGCACTCTTGCATTTTCATTCTTCTGTCCATTTAGCTTTATTGAAACGGCATGGTTTTGCAGTATTACAATGGGAATATGCCTTTTTCTGATAAATGTCAGTCTTATCTGCTGGATCAAGTATTATGACGAAGACTATGGGTGGATGATAGGTATTATAGCAACCTCCATAACGGCGCCGATAGTACTGGTTTTAGTGATTCTTGCTGTGGTCATTCATCGAAAAGTTGTTTTGCATCGCTATCAGGAGGCGTCTCGAACCCTTTCAGAACTCAGTTATGAAGCCCATCGGTTATTCAAACACTCTCCTCAATTGGCATAGACGTACTGCAACGGCTTTAAACTTGTATGCCATTTATGTTTAGCGACTTCTGATAGTAGGTGGTTTTAAGAAGCAAAATCAAACCAAGTTTTAGGAAATCCAAGAAAGTTAACAGAATGGGATTCTAGGTTCAGGACTACCTGAGCTGAGTCATGTCATGATTATTTTGAATTTAACGTTCGCTAAAAAGATCTATAGTTTTGTTAACGTCATCAACCATTTAATTAGTATTAACAGTTCACCTCTTCGTAAAAAGTTAAGGTTTATTGTTTTATTGGAGCTAGTGTAAGCCTTTCTGCAACAAGAACATTGAATGAATTTTACTGATCTAAGTACATAGTAAATGAAGTCCAGTACTGCATAACATCTTTATAAGCAAAATTTCTTATATGGATTAATAAAAATAAATTACTAAATAATTATTTTATCACATGATTGTTCTTCTGCTCTCCGAGTATTATAACACCGAATAATGCTAGATGTTTCATTAAGGTTTCTTCCTCAGTTATATAATAGGTACCAGCATAAGTCAATGCCAATTAACCACCGCCACATTATAACTAGTAAAAACTCATGTTGTTTTGCAGTCCGACTCTTGCAAAGATGAAGATGTGCATTGTGCATCTCTTTGCTACATTTAATAGTGGATGTGTGTAGTGCATCGTTCATACGTGCAGCCGTGCAGCGATTCAAATTCTGAGTGAGCTAGTTTCAATGTACATACGCTAAATAAGGTACATGTAACAAAATATATCAAACTGATTGCAACTACTACTGTATCAAGGCATGACTGAACCATTTATGACTGGAGATAGATAGAAGGTACATGGTTTGCTTTGCTTCTTGTGCAACTGTAGAACATAGGATATAATGGTCATACATCATTCTTCGTTTAACTAACCCACACAAATGCATTTTGAACTCAGCTTTTACAACTTTGCTTTGGAAGGCAAACTCCATTGTATGTTATACGATAATGTATGTAAGTATGCATCCATTGAGCTAGAGAACCCGTATGCAAGAGATGAGAGTGTAGAATGATTTTATGAATGTGATAGTTTCTTTCTCTGCATTTCTAAATCTATGTTCATTCAGCTACATGCCTGCATGCATTTTGTCTTAAAGAAGCCTGAACAGAAAGCTTTTCCTTGGTTGATCTCTCGTCTGGTTGGCTCATTGACGTTCATTCAAGTGTACATTACATGAATGTAATTTGGGATCAGGATCAAAGAAGTTGAATATGAATCTCACGAGCTATTGAGCAGTCCCAAGTTTCATGGACACAACTCTGAAAACATTAAGGCTCGCATTGTCAGTGAGGTAGGTAGCAACTAGCAAGTGGCATATCATACATTGCGTTGACTTTTGTCATGGATTTGAGATTTGATTGGTAACAAATTAGAAAGATCTGGACTGAATGACCAAGACTTAATTACCGTATAAGCATCGCTAAGTTTGAAGTACATTTTCCAAACATTTAAATCTAACTCCGAATCACCAAGTGGTAGTTCTAGCCATTGAAATATACATACATATCAAATCTGATCTGAGGTGTTAGCTCTTTGATATTGATTCCAAGACAAGACTACACAGCTTTTTATGCCATCGAAATCTAAATTACTTGACATTCTGGAAGGTGGCTTTACGAAATACTAATTAGACAAGATTCGTTTAAACAAGGAAAACGGCCTCTGATTGGAGTTTAATTGAAGTGATTTTGAAAACGTGATTTAGTTAACCCAGCATAATTTACTGCGAAAACAAAATACATTCATTCGGACGCTGACACCTAAAACCGGTAAGATTTGTAAGAATTGTTCATTATGCCTTTCCTTTAGTATATTTGTTGACTAGGTTCGTAAACTTCATGTACATTGTAAATATGTTGACAATCAACAGTTGCTGACTAAGACTTCTTTCTATGTACGTGTACATTTGTAAAAAAAAAATATTACGAGTACGATATACGAGTTCATATAGGATTCACGTGTAAAAATGAAACTGTACAAAAGTAGATGAGTAACATATTCAAGCATCTTAGGAAGCCTAACCTGCATTATCCATGCTTTATTCTACGAATGTGTGTTGCGTTACGATGTGGCAAATTCATCCTTTCGCTTGTCCATTGCCCATGCCCTACCTTGAACATTCATTCATGAAACCCTACACCAACTACCTCACTCTTCGTGGAAAGTTGCATTTTGCGTAGTAACATGTGTGTGCGGCTTTAGTATATCAGTCTTCATTTGGTTTCAGTATTCACTGCATACTAAAAGCCTTACATTCCCATACTTTTTAGTATGAGTTAATATTTGAGATAATATTACGTCATTTCATTCATGAAATTCGTTGATTTCAAGTTATAACTTATAAAAGGAGCTGATGGAAATGATGAGCACTGTAATATGTAATATACAAGGTAGGTTTATAATATGATATTGGAATGATTTATTAGGCATATTAGTTAAGTTTTAAAGCATTCGTTGGGATATTGCCTGTTTAAACTATAGACCATAGTAGCTGCTGCTTGTGCAGAACAACAGTGAATATATCTGCATTGGTAATATGTATGAATGAATGAAGGAATTAATTGGAAACTGAAGTGCAACAAGTCATCAATGAACAATTGCTTCAACTACTATTATCTTTTCAGCTATATATAAATACATCCATACATATAGGTATATTTGCAGAATTCTACATACGCTCGCATATAACATTTTACTCGCGAACGTATGGTCTTGTAGTGAGTACAAATACCTATGGAAATGCTGGGCACAAGTTGATGAATGGCAATAACTTAATTGACAATGTTGGAATTCTGATTGGAATTTGGAATGGATGAACGCTAAAGAACAATAAAAAAATTGATCAAATGTGAATAGAAATTATGCATCAGAGCGTGGTAGTGGTGACATAAAAATCCTTGATGTTGTTGATCCTTATCTTTAACCATTTAACCGAGCATTTTATTAAGTATGATATATGGCTTAATTATGGCAGGGCTTGGCTTTTCCGAAATCATGAATGAAACGTTTGCTTGGGCGATTTTTTAAATACAGAAACATAATTTTGTAAATTATTCATTCAAACATTCATGATAAGGAAATTATTTATCAAAATGCGTACAATGTAAGATACATAGGGATTTTTGGATAACCTTGACATAAATATTTTTTTGCAGTTAGCAAGTAATCAGCATGCATTTAAGCCAGACTAGGAATAGTAATCTTAGCTGGATTTACAGGATCTACGTATATCGACACAGATGCTCCAAAAATCTTCTTAAATTGGTACATTTTTATTTTTGCAGCATAGCTGTTTTGAGCATACCAAACCTGCAACCAGACAAAGATATAGTTTATCTGACGCTTGAATGATGTTTTATGCCGTATACGCACTGACGACTATGGTTGTCGACTGAATTGAATTGGAAATCACATTTAATGTCTAGAAATAAAAAAATGTTCATAAAACCTGCAGCTTTTTTCTGTTAGAGCTCGTGTTTCATATGGGCATTAGTGGTATTATTATGGGTATAATAAAAATAAATTGTTGAATGTGATAGGCTTCTAAATAGTTAATGCACTATTGCAATAACACTATATAAGGCTTTCATTGGCAATGATGAGTGGTTTAAAATAGTTCCAACTTTACTTATCACATCACCTAAATAGTAGACTACTTACTCTGACTTAATTGATAATTCGAGATTTTGCAAATGGTTATGATGTTGTCAAGTTAGTAATAAGCTAATCGTACTAAAATTCTTCATGTGGATACACGTTCAAGGTTATGAGACGACTCGTCTCAGACGAGACGTCGCTTTTTCACTTATAGGAGCACATAAAATGCTATCAGCTATATTTATATTTAATATGCTGGAGCTTACAATTACTAATTTTTTGAAGTTAATGTATTTATTGTTGTAGGTTAAGTTAGTGATAATATATTTTACCGACCTAGTATGTAGGTATCAGTATTGCTTATGGCTTAATTATGTCTATTTGAAACTGAGCATGTGATTTATAAAAGAATATATGATCGTCCATCGGAGTCTGAGCTTATCTTTCAATAGTATTGTGTGACCATCAGTAGGATGTGGGGCATAAGCATAATTACAAATTATTTAGCTTGTAGAAAATTAGAAATACATACTTAAATTTAAATTATTATTTTCGGGATACTCGGAGGTATATACATACATCAATAAAATGTTGGTCCTTCGTTAAATCAAGTTATTATGCAGTATTGAGTCAATAGAAGAGTCATAAGTTGATTTGACATTTCATTGTAACTGGCCCGGAATATGGCACCTGTGGACGCTGGCGTGAGGCACTGACATTCTCAAGGTGAATCAATTGAATTCCAATTCAGTGTTGAATGTCCGATTTAATTTCGCTCAGAAACGAGTGGGATTGTGTCAAATTACATAAAAACATATCCACGGTTTGTTAAAGTACGTATACAGTGCTGAATGCATTGCATGTGCTTAAAATGTTTTATGCAGTAATGCTAAACCATTTGTACATTATGTAAACTTTACGACTTTTTGCGAGTAGAATGTTTGTGCAGTATCTCCAGTTTCAAGCCAATAAATGAATAAAATCATTCTAGTTCTTATCAATTTTCAAACTTCAACTCAATAACAATTCTTGGAAGTACTCAAGGTAAAAAAATATCTAGGTAAACCTTAAATTTTATATGCGTTCTGTCCATGTTGACCTGACTGAGTCTGGGTAATGGAATGAATTTCCCAATTTCATGCATAAAACATAAACGGGAATTTTTTTATCCAATGGTTGAATGATTGAATGCGTTTTGTTCACTACATAATAATATGCTTATCTTTAGCTGGCTATATTACCATACTTTCATGTACATAAGTATATTGTTCCGATAAAAAGCGATTTGTGAAGTTGCGACAGATCGCAATGATTAACTATCAGTTAACAATATATTATCACGTTGAAGTATGTATGTTGTACCATTTTGTTGTCAAATATATAGAAAACCAGATTGAACAACACATGAAAAATTTATGAATGAAGATGATGATTTGCATGATATTTTTGGCGCTGACGTGATTAATTGCTACTCTCGTTATTGTGCTTAGGATGGTTAAAGTAATGAAAATATTCGTTTATTATAGTTCATAATTATTATGTACTACGTTTGTAAATGTTTTTCATGTAGTTTTGAGTTGTTATTTTTCCAATGCTAAAGTCAGTTCTCAAAGGCACGCTTTCACCAACAGGATGCAATAACGAATACATATTATGCCAAAATCTGCACACACATGATATTCAAACAAATGAAATTCAAGCAAGGTGTATACATATTAAGTATTATAAATGGACCAGCATTCATTTTTATTTTCATAACTGTCCTCAACTGATTTTAAAATACTGTAGCCTGTAGCCTGTAGCCCCTGAACTCACCAAGATATTTATTTTTGTACATAAAAATATGAAGGTTAAAGTCATTTAGGCACATATAAGTTTCAGACTACAGTACATAATGAAGCCTTCAAAAACTTGATTGCTTCAAGTGTATCTAATGAGCGGCAGGAAGGATATCGTAACGTGTCGTCATCATCGTAAGTAAAAGTGAAGTGGAAAGAGACATGCCATGAATGTATAGGGTTAGGCAAGGGACATCCTGTTTCAAGTCCTGGTCACAATTCCATTGTGTTAAAAATGTGTCTTCAAACCATCACACCCTTCCATGCAATGCAACCACCACCGCCATGCAATTGAGAACTTCGAAGGAAATGCGTAGTTTGAATGAATGGCTTGGCTCTGGCTGTAGGTACCTATTCAAATTGCATGCAACATTTCCTGAAGAAAATCGTGCATTGTTTTGCATGTTGAATGACTCATACTGCTTTAAGAAGTTACTTGCGTATGTGGACTGGACCTAAGAAACATTCAATTCTTGAGACTCATCAGAATCTGATTTCCTGTCCGTGGTCCAGTAGTCATTATCTCTAAAAGGTATTATTGCATGAAAAAAAATCTTATCATTATCTTGTAAGCAAATTAATCTTAACAACTATTAAGCTAGAGGAACTGAGGGTGAGGGAAATCTGACAGTGACAATAATACACATTATATACTATGAACTATATATGAACAGTGTGTAAACTACTATAATTTCCTTTCAGTATTAATGATTATTTTGCTAAATTTGGAATATATAGGGCTCTTGTTGATTCTAATCGTAATTTTTGGTAAATGAAGGGATATAATGATACGAAGAAAACAAAGTAAGGCAGAAACAAATATTAGCAGAATTAGTAGAGAATGATGAAGTACTGAAGTATTGGATTGATGTTTTTTTTAAAGAATCGTACGATGCGATTATTCGCAAAATTAATTAAACAACACGTGTGACGTGTAGCCTCGAGTATGCGTCTGTCTAGTCGTGTGCATAGTACAGATTCTCATAGGTGTATCCTTAATTCTGCAGTTTTCTGTAAACTCATAATGACATGATCTCATGATAAGTATTTGCAATCGTAAGTCATGAATTCTTGAAACAATAAAACATTAAGACATCGACTGCTTCGGTGAAATACTTGGCCTGGCGCTTGGTACAGAGTATAATTATCTATTCTCCACAAATTGCATATTAGGGACAACTTTTTCCATAAGCATTATGCTGAACTCACGCAAATCGTGTGCAGTATGACGAGATAAATATAGTATTGGCTGTTATAAGATAACTACGTGTCAGCAGATAAAGAAGTTTTAAATTACTGCATATTATACCGACTGTACTTATTCCGATATTAAGTCTATTAAGAAAACCAACACAGTCAACAGTGAGTTAGTAGTCAATTTGGGCTATGGGCATGGGTGGTCAGTTATCTAAACCTTTACATGGTTTAATAAAATCATTTACTCAGATAGAAGAAAGAGACGCAAAAGTTAAGACTTCTAGCCTGTTAGCCTGTAGTTTCCAATGAAAGCAAATCTACAACATTAACACAAGCTAACTATTTCCTAATATATATTGATAGCCGACAGATAGCCGTATTCATACAAGAGCAGGCATATATGGCTTCAACGATATATTAAAGTGAGTGTCATGTTCGCTATTAGAATTTTTGCTACTTCAGCATGTTTTTTTATTAAACCTTGTCCCGGTAGTGCGCATTTCTCGTCCTTGTCACAATTTTGTTCATAAGATTAACTTTAAT
Organism: Orchesella flavescens; assembly: GCA_964034955.1. Taxonomy (NCBI): domain Eukaryota; kingdom Metazoa; phylum Arthropoda; class Collembola; order Entomobryomorpha; family Orchesellidae; genus Orchesella; species Orchesella flavescens. The sequence goes on along the minus strand of OZ035957.1, from coordinate 20,277,658 downwards.
TTTTCCATTTATGCAGAGTGGGGGATGTTGTGAGTTGTGATACAACACAAAAATATTATGCAAATTCGCTTCTTATCTTATGTTTAAACATATTTTCCTTCGATCTATCTTCAGGATACGTTCTAATGAAGAAATGCATTGTAAATTTGTAATACTAAGGAAAAATAAAAAGGAAACTAAACTGGTGAAGCTCATTGCATGCAAAAAAGGCAAAAGAAACATTTTCACTTTGTGATTTTGACCGAAAGTACTACTTTATCTTTAATTAGTGTTCCATTGTGAACGAAATGCAATTTTGAATGAATATTTATATATTATTGGTTACTTTCTTGATTGTCTGACAAATTTACATAATGGCTAGGACTTATATACCTACTTAAAAAAGCGTATATAAATGTATATCCTGCTGGATTCATGAATGGAAATGGACTGCTTCTACGGGGCTTTTGATTTGATTTGAATAGATGTAGGTTCTTATATTATGATGTGATGTTGGATGTGTGTGTGTCCAGCATTGGGTTTATCTGCATTACATGTTACTTTAATACGCATGAAGTGAAACCCTATATGCTTAAGTACATGCACCAACCAAATCCATCCACTCTACTAAACCACGTCAGTGAGTCCAAATACAGATTACTGATTAGAATTGTGTGTTCAACTTGATCAGGCATGTAAGAGCAACAGAGAGCTTTTAGCTTCAGTTCACAATGTCCGTGTAGTTGTTTTTCTCCAAAACGTAATCCTAAATTAGACAGAATTTTCGCAGTCGAAAGGTGAAAGGAATACTTTTATACGTTTTAATGTGTGTTGATAAACCAACTTTTTGATCGATTCATACATATATGCATTTTACCCTGATTGAAGTTGCAGTTGAAACTTTTGAATACAAGAAAAGATAGCAAAAACCATTAGTGCAAGTTTACTTTGTGAACTTTGACGTGTCAAGCAATTCTAGGTCATCATGGACTGGTCTCATAAAGTTGAAGTTGGGGTACGAAACTTAATCTTTCTTAATTATTCATATATCATGAAGTTATATTGATTCGTAAGGCGTAAAATTATATGTAAAAAGACTTCATATACACAAGTATATGCTAACCAAATACTAGCTAGTGTAGTTGTAGTTGTTGTTTTAGTGCAGAATGCTATAAGTGAGGGTTACTCAGTCTTTACTGTAGAAGGAACTTCGCATCTTTTTTTTTGGAGAAATGTTAAATACATGGCATAAATAATACGGTATACTGAAAGAAGTTAAATGGCATGCACAACCTAGAGTGGCATTTTAATGAAAAAGTTGGACTTGGATCCATTTTCATTCATTAAAACTTAAAGTGGTTTCTACATCCATTAATAGTATGCATGCATGTTAGTTGATATTTGCGAATCGAATATGTATGATGTATCCTTGTCTCGCCACTGGAAGCTTCATTTGTCTTGATGGGTCGTGATTCTCATCATCATGTTTTTCCTTTGCACAGATCCAAATAGAATCGGTGTCTACTCGTACGCATTACAAACGATTTCTTCACAACTAATAAAATTGAGCAAAGTACGTACTTTTCTCTACAACAGGAGATGAATGCAAAACTACAACATTCTTATAGCAGCTACTTGCAACCTGCACTTTCTTAATAACTACATAATACAGCAGTATCGAAGTAATAATATAAATGTATTCAGTAGTGGCACAGACTCACCAATAAATTGTGTTTAATAAACCACTGAACCTAATCCTCGGGTTTTAATGCATGCCTACATACAACTTAAGCACCTGTAAACGAAACTAAGCTCTATTCAACGGCGAAAGTTCACAATCAGCTTTAAAACCTTTTTCCTTTCATTTGCATTTTCAAATGGGATTTTGTCAAGTAATACAATTTTAGAATTAATACAATCATCGTGGTCGGCTACGTCATGTCATAAGGTGTTCCTTATTTGTGAGTGGCATAAATCCCAAAGTGTAAACGCTGTATTTACGATTGGCGTACAATACATTACATTTATGGCAATGCTATCAGGACATTGCTCACTGCTGTCTTACGTTTCCACAGAAAAATGTACACTCACTGTCATGTCAGTACATCTCATGAGCTTTGCTCAGACAGTTTGTCTTTTTGGTTGAATAAAAACGCGTTCTCATTCTAAAAGTATTGTAATTGTGATGAAACGGTGTATTTCATATCAATTGGTGTGAATTCAGAAATAGATATTTTTCGTGCAAAGTTTGGGTTTATTTAGTTTTTATGAATATGCAGTGGATTTGTATATTTATGAAAGAAAGCCACCAATGAATTTTGCCATCTTTATTGAGTTATCATTGCACTAATTGAGTAGAAGCACTAAATCATTTTTTTGGTTGCGTATTGCGTAGAATTCGATGGCTCTTTTGTCTGTGTTGACGTTGACCTTGATTTAAGACTGTTGTATGGAAAAGAAGATTTAGGAGTAAACGAGTTCATTCTATTTTTTAAAATATATATATAATCTTAAAACCTGATGAGCCTTTAACCTCTTTAACAATAGCAATGTGGGCGTTCGCAGTAGGGGACTTTTTAAATACACATGAAGCCACAGTATGTTTGTGCTACTGTGTGGAGCGAACTGTCTTCTATACCTTTCTCAGTGTAATGAATGGGGGTTTTTTGGGGAAGGAAGGGATTTGTTCACTTGACATTACTGCTATTACTACAACGCAACATATTATATGCATCTGGTTTTCCTATTTCAATTTAATGGTTTCCAAAAACCCATATTCATCTTTACATACTATTACTATTTACCATTCATATTTTTTTATATCAGAAGGAAAACTGAGGTAAACGTTGTGTACATGAGTATACAATACACGATCTGCTTAAAATGGATGAAAGATAGTCTCCTCGTACATTGGTCTTAAATGCATACGCATTTAATTTTGTGATAAGGTATTTTAATCGAGTATGCAATAAAAATAGAAAATTTGGATTCTCTGTACCACACTAATTTTGCCAATATTTTTACACTATTCATGTCATGTGACCGTGTGTATTCGTACACAACTATTAGTAATACATCGATGTATAAGACAGAAACATCATTCACATTGATTACCTCGCAGACAAGTCGCTCACCAAGGGCTTTGAAACAACTCGGAGCTTTAAGTTTTACGCGTAAGGAAGTGTACCTAAAGATTCGAAGATTGTGAGAAAAATATTCTCTAAGCGTAGCATCTTGTTTAGATATGTATACATATAAAGGAAAATCATGTATAGTCGTAGCTGCTTCTGTGCATTTGTATCGAGCAAATCTTGACTTTAACTAACAGAAATACAGTACTTCACCCGCTAGCCAGCTGTTGTTTAGAGGTTCCTTTTGGATGTCCCTTCAGGATTCCACTACCTATACTTCTTGAACCATCTTTTTCCTGCTTTGGTACTTCTTCTACTTTAAATTTACAATACAGAAGTGTAGGAAACAATGTATATAGATATAGAGGTGAATCAATGGGCCCTCACAGATTCAGAGACTGACTGCTAAAAGTCATACAGCAACCTGCTGCTTCCTATATTATTATTCCTCTTTGAAGTAATACAAGAAAAGGAGCAAAAGAAGTACCACTCATGCCTGCGATTCTTTATATATTTTTCCTTGTGTCCACAACGTTTCTACTCAAATGACGATGACTAATAAGTAAAAACGCGAAGCAAAAGAAGCAGCCCTCAAGGCCCTCTTCTCTTGGGCTTTCTTAATGTACTTGCAGGAAACTGTGCGGACAAGCTGTATCAGATCAAGATCACGTACAAGTGTACGTGAGAAACAAGAAATATATATACTACATACAACAGAATACATGCATACTAGGGTGTGCATTCTCATCACATCCATCTCTTCTTCTCTCTTTGAATTGATCATCAGCGTCATCCTGATCATCACAAAGTTTTAGATGAACATGAATACTGAAATAGGAGTATGGAGTATCACATCAGTCAGACCCTTTTTCTTGTTTGAGGGAAACTGAGTCAACAATTTTTAGAACGCAGGCAAGCTGAGCAAGTAACAAGAGAGCTGCTGGCGAACAGCAGTTTCGGACTCCATTATAAATGCTTAAGAGAATTAGTTCGTTGTTTCTGGTTTTGTTCCCACGATTCTGACTTCTTTTTTTAGGAAGCCTGCGTACACATACGGTAGTAGTATGTTCGTTGTTTGAAATATAATGATCTTGTAGCATCATATATGGAATGAGTAAGTCAATGATCTGGTAAAAGAGGAAGGAGCCTTCACATCTGATTACCTACTTTTCAATGCGTTTTACACATTAATATGGCTATATAGGGTTGTAAAGTGGAGTGTGTACATGCTATTAAAGAAGCCACAGCCACTATATATATCGGAGAAACTTAAACCTGTCAGGGACACCGACAATATCCAGTTCAGTTGTTACAAGGTACAACTGAAGAAGAAGATGGGATGGGGTTACCTAACTTTAAGCTAAAGTCCTTGATTCAGTGCGACTTTGTGGTTTTTACAATGCAAAGTAAAAACGCGATCTCTTTTCATTCACTCACGCACATGTTTAAATTCGAAAAGCGTATACCTGCTTGACTATCAAGGGCAACCAGTGGATAGGGATGAGCGGATGTAGGATGATATAAAATGTATGAAAATTACGATGATGATCATTGTTATAATGTCAAGTGGCTGTAGCCTATTTTTTAAAAAGCTACTTCCACATTTCTATCCCACAAAAGCGCATCTTTCTTTGGTAATTTGTATACATATGCATACATTCATTTTTTATATGAAGCACGGATAAAAAAAGTTGCCTTCCTGTGCCAGCTAATCAAGTGTAGGGGAACAAAAAGATTACGTTCACAAAGTCAATTTATACCTGTTGTGGGCGTTTTTGAATAGTGAGAGTAACCAAAACCAAACTGTAAATAATATTATATTGTCAGCATACATCTTTTTTTTTTTAAACTTTTTCCCAAGGAATTGCAATGAATGATACAACTCTTTTAGTTTGAGTTCCAGTGTTTGTAATCTCATGTAATCATTGTCAGGTATTACATTCATATGTAATACTGGCTGCTTTTGAATAACTTTTGATGTCCTTCTTAATTCTTCTGTGAATATTGGGGAGTTCGATGCTGATGTTAGTGTCGGGGAAGAGGAGAACGTTTGTGGATTTTCTTTGGTTTCTTTAAACTTAACTTACTGTCATTAGTGTTCACGGCATCTACCACTGTTGGACATTTCTATCGTTGCATACTCTGATCGTGACGAGCTGGTCAAAAAAATTTTTTTGTTTGAAATGAATGAAACAGATTTGAACGTAAAATTAGTCTTAGACACGGCAAGATTCATGAATGAATGTGACTCTTGGACTTGGAATGTCCGGTTTTGTCGTAATACGCCACGTGTACACGTAAATGTAATATTGGACGCTTATCATTTGCTTCTTTGTATTTTTTATTTCATTTCCGTTTCCTATTTTTCCATTATGCCTTTCATCTTTTGTTCCGTATTTCTTGAATGTGATTAGATGAGGAAGTAGGACAGATTCCGATATGATTTAATTGTCAGTTTTTGTGGATTATGTCAAGTAAATTTGAATGGAAGATCTCATTTCGCCCCAGAAACAAATTTTTTAATGCCAGTCAATAATTTCGTTGAATTGTTGTTCTTAATTTCATCATAAACACCACACAGCACAACTTCAATGAATAAATTCAAACAGTCATATAAACTACCAGGTTTGTTTTTTAAGCTTTCGCCCAATCAGAATAGAAATTCACGTAATCTGCTAGACATTTACCATGTTATACCATAGAAAATCTGTTGATTGTAAAGCATGAACTAATATTTCACAAAAACTGTCATTATGAGAATGATACGTTAACGTAAACTGCGGTTCCATTTGTGGGAACTGTGGTTAGCAGTTTGTTTGCGATATTTTAACAAGATATGTATCTACGCTATCCAAAATTACTAGTAAGGCTACAACAAGAGGTTTTGGCAATCAATGTGTTTCATGTAGGTCTGACTTAATCAGTTATAAAACCTTTGTTATCGATTGATTTGTTGTTTTTACTAACTTCTGTATTTTTTTAATAAAAAAGTAAAAAGGTCATCGTTAATCTCGCGGTAAGAGAAGAATTTGGATGCTTATGAATGTGTGCAAAAGCTTGGTTATTTATTGATGTATTGTATCTTTTAAGTTCTACTGGCAGTGCTTCTTGTTACATGACATAAACATAACGATACTTAGTACAAATTACTAATAACTAAAGTGTTAACTTCACAGCGGCTACCTGACGTAGTGGTCAGAATCGGACGCCCTGCTGATTATCATACTCTTGCATCTTATAAAGTACAATTCGTCTTGTCATCAAGTTGTACAACAACAAAAAAAACATGTAGTTTTTAGCTACTCTTCTTGTTATCAATCACAGTTGAATCAAACATTACATTACAACGTTCATCTCTTGTTAATCTAGATTCAGAATTAGGTTCCATTGACTAGTTCATCATGAATTAAACCAGACCTTGCAGACGGTAGCAATTGGGCATTAACAAAACGTAGTTGGTGTCTTGGTAGTGGTTTGATTAAAAATCTTCCGTTGACTTCTCAATTTCTCATATATGCACAACAAAGAAGGGCCTTATTTCAAACCAACGTATAACGTAATGTCTGGTTTCGAGCTAGTCAAAGTTTATTTGTTCAATTGGAACACAAGCTGCTGCTCTGCTTCTATTCCACATTATTGAGCGGAATGGCCAATATCCATGCCAGTAAGTGTCTGTCTCAAGGGTACATGCTACTACATTAGTTAATGTTCCTCGACAGACCCGCACCATTCTCAACGAAGGTTGGATAAATCTTTGTGATACATTCACATACAAAGAATATACATTCATATATTTTACATCAAAGAAAGCTCATTTTTAGGGTGCCTATGTTGTATGTTAGCCAGATGCTACTGCCTGAAGTACACCGCACTTTTGTTATTTCAGGGTACCGGCGACTGCATTAAGATTGAAGAAACTCTCAAACTTTGTTCCTAGGGTATGATGAATTACGTACATGTAGATCATAGCGTGTAAAAGCAATGCAGTCTTCTGTCTTCCCCTCATCCTTGAACACCAAGCTTTTACAAAAATGCCCAACAGGTTGCCGTTGACTGTCGTTTTGAATGCACCATTTTTTCAAATACGTTTCTTTGGTTCTTATCACTCACTCAATTCTGTTTTCAACTTGATTTAAGTAAGTAGGTACCTGTTCACATTATACCATTCACTACGCATTATTACCTCAAACTTCTACCATTTCTACTCATGAGAGGTAGTGATAGAGAGTTCCTTGGAAGCAACCCATATTAAACTCACAGAGCTTCAAAGCTACATTACACACGGCAAGAGAGGGGCAATATCACAATTATTACTCCTTTTTGTCAATATTTCCCTACCGTCTACTTAAAAGCTAGTTGAAACAACGGACTTGTAGGAGTAACGTGGTTCATCCCTTTTTTTCGTCACGATTATTTTTTCGTTGTGCGAGACCAGACGTATTATTTGCTCGTAGTAAATTACCTGGTTGTGTGCACTTGCTTGCCTGTAACTGGAGAACAAAGTTCACTTGTGTTTTGCTCCGACTGAAATACTAACGAACCAATGTTCTACACTTATTCATACGTGTTGTCTGTTGGCAGTATGGTAAAATTTTAAAACTGAAAAAATATACTGCTTAGTGTAAGTGATCATCTTTGGATGTCTGCATAGAGTTTTACAAACAAATATTGATAATCGAGTGCTCAGTTATTCATGGATTTGTGCAGTATTGTTATAGTATAATACTATCTGAAATTGAAATCTTATAAGTTAAGGATCATGACGTGAGGTAATCATTGAAATAATAATCAAAATTTAAGAATTGATCACGTGTTTATTGCTAAAATATTAAATGCAGTAATATGAGTATTCAACCATTACTATGAGCGCCAACAGTTTTATGACTGAGTTCAGGAGAAAATTTCATTTACGAAGTTTATTACTGTTTTAATAAGATCGTCAAGAATATTAATGATAGTGGCACTCGATGTGCTAGAAAGTACGTAATATGAAACCTAAAATCCAAACAGCGTAGATATTTCATTTGAGTTAGGTTGTTGTAAATCTTGAATGTGTTTTTGTCAAAGATCTAAAGTGTGACAGAGTTGCGGCCATAATAAATCATAATATATGGAGGGCTTTCCACGTAATAAATTTTACTATAGGGCTTGTTTATAACATTTGTCTTGCATTTGGGGGGTATGCCGCACACCACATTTAATTACAATGATATTTAATACTGACTGACTGACTGTTTGCATGAGTAAAAACAAAGGAATTAAAAAAATAATTCAGGCATTTTAGTTAAAGCTGAAATCAACTTTCATGACTTTAAACCATCGTTGTATTTTAAGATTTAGTTTTACTTTTGTTTGTTCTTTATAAAGTAAATGCTCTCAGTTTCCTCCGAGTAAGAACAAAAAGATAGAATTCTTAGAATATGGATAAAGTTTTGGATTCAACGTAACTTTATAAAAGATCCAAAGCGTGCATGACCATTAAAAATGTACTTCACAGCTGTATATCGACCGTCTTTATATTTTAAATGCATCATTATATTACGATTACTGGTTGCAACCGCACCATAAAGCGTGTTATTAAATCGGCCATTTTTGTCATAAAGTATCAAGTATTGTATGAAAAGTAGATACGACCGTCTGAGAAGCTATCATTTATTTTATTGTCCGTGTTAGACTATTATAAATGTTATAACATTACAAAATATGGAGCGTAAAGAACTAATATTTTTACATTTCATTCTATGAATGTGTCGACAACAATAATAATTTTTATGCCTGCTCCTGCCTACTTGTAATTGTAACCTCACTTGTTTTGACACTTTCGCTACTATAAACAAAATCAAGTTTGACATTGCGGAGCCGTATAACATGTAATAGTTTTGCATGCATACATTCGTCGTTCTAACAAGCGCTCAGCAGCTCTGGCATCAAAATTGAGACAAAGTAAGCGAAAATAGATGATGTTCCATGAAAAAGAGTTGAGACTGAATGTGTAGATAAGGATGTGTTGGTACACAGAAGTACAGATGTACATCAGCTCTGAGGACCTCATTTTTATAAAAACAGTTTTTATACACTGTACATATAAATCTTATTCAGTGATGTCGTAAGTGAAACACAAGCGGCGACACAAGCTTGTGAAGTCTAGTATTATGTATGCATCATCTTTCTCTCCACACACCACATTGTAATGATCATCTAGGCACTTTGTCACATGAACAAATAATGTACTATGCAATAATGTATTATTTACCATGTTCTTACTTTGGGCCGACATCATCATCATCATCCCCCACATGATGATGCACAATGTTGATTCTGCTGTTGATGATGAGGTACTGATAATAATAATATATGTACTGAGCTGCTTCGACAAAAGACGACAGACTCCTAGCATAAGAGCAAAAAGTGCCAGCAACCACAAAACTTACAAGGCTTCGTTCCTTGTGTGTATGATTGAGCTTACTCAGAATAACTCAGAATGTTTTCCATGCAAGTCAAATAAAGTTTTAAGCCAAAAAGCACGAACAAAAAAGTTTTAGAAAAAGGAAGAAAAACTAACTCACTTAAAATGATCGTTTTTTCTGTATGTATATTGAACAAACAAGAAAAACCAATTTTCGAAGAAGAGCTGGAACTCTATCCGGAGGTAGCTTTGCATCACCTATAGAACACGTCTTTGAAATACATTTATCAAAGAAATGAAGCTGTGTGTGGCTCCCCGTTAAAGAACAAGAGAGCGAGAGTAGTTGGTTCCTACAAAATTATTATGATGATGACGAGGTTGATGATCATCATTTTGAGCATACTGACTGACTGATCGAGTGTTGTCTTCAGCGCCATTGCAAAGAGTGAAAAGATGAATTTGTTAGAACGACGTTAGTTTGAGCAGTCCTAAGAAGCCTAATCACATAGACCACAAATGAGGAGTCACCTTACAAAACTTTTTTTTTGTCTTGTTTGCTATCTATTTCAATACAGACCAAATGAAAACTTAAGAGAAACTAAAAAAAGCAAGCAGCTAGATAGATATTTATAACATTATGAGTAGTTAGTTAGTAGTGAAAGGTTCAAGGAAAGTTGACGAATTATTTATAAAACACAATCCTTACCCACCACACGCAGTATTCAACTACCATACGCAATGTGATGCATACCATGGAGTCATAATGAATCATCATGGTCCAATTTTAATGGGCACAGTTGAGGTAGTTGAATTATGCATGTTAAAACGAAATTATTTGTTTCTAGTTTCTCTTGAAATTTCTCATGCAAAAAGTATTGACAACTGAGCTCTTGATGCGAAAAGCCTGCAAAGGGTTGAAATATTGAAAGTACATACATTATTGGGTATGATCTTGTAGGTCCTTTCGGACAATGGTGTAGTAATCAATTGCACAAGCAGCCTTATTCTGTGTGGCGTGGTGTACTGGACTACGATACGTTATACGCTGCAATGATATTCTTATAAAATAATAGGTACCTCGAAGCAACATATATTATTTATGTTTGTACATGCCTCACTTTGGAACCATGAAACATTATGACATGCAATGCTCGTCTTTGAAACTCATCCTCAGCTCCTGAACTGAACTACTTGCATTGTGAAACCTGAAACAGTCTCAAATATACACTTATAAGTACATACATACATGCATGCATGGACCATCATCATCGACATCATCATGTTCATGCTCACTTTTATATTTGTGCTCTGTTCCGCAGCAACAAGACACGACAATCATGTTCGTCATGTGTAGTTCATACATATATAAAAGAGTCAGGATTAGATGTGATGATGTGAAGCAGGCAAGGGTATTTGTAGAGAGTCTCCGAAAGCTGAAATAACATTTTTAATTCGGAATTTGACTAGCAAAGGTCTTCTCCCATCTCTCCTGTCTTCCATGCCAATGCATTGGAAGCATTTTATAACACATCTTACATCTTGGAAGGCAATCTGCTGAAAGTGCATAATATTATATAAGTGTGTTCATTTTGGTATTGATATACACGATGCCCCTCTCTTTCCGAATTTCTATATACATTATGAAATGAACTCTTGTTTGGAATTTAAACAGCAAGGAGCTCTACTCTAAGAAATCTCACATCAATCGTCACAGAGGCTCGTACGTAAATGAGCGCTCAAGTTGGCAATGTTTCAGAACTTGATTCATTCATAAAAGTTTTTTTTCCGTCTCACTTTACAAAACACTCTCATTCTTCCTAATACCACCCGAAAGTGAGCAAATAGTCTAGTTATTGTTAGCAGATCATTGTCCACATCATAATCATTTACTTTACAGTCAGTGCAACCTCGGCGCTTTCTTAAGCTGAATTGGATTGGGGGTATTTTAAAAGTACATTTGAATTATTATATATATGTGGTGCTTTGCAAACGGGATTTTATTGTTGACACGAAAATGTTAATGTTGTAAAACTTTTCACCTTTGCATTCTAATGTAAAAGGATTATTATTTCGTGTAAGTTTTCAAGTACTCTCTAGAGCACCACTCTACCTCTACCCTAGAGTGAATAGGACATGGAGAGACAATATGACTATAAGCTGCGTAGTTGCGTACAAGTCGGTGCGTCTTTGGTGACTCTTGTCCTGTGATGATATGTGAGTTTAAATAGTTGTAGTAGTAGTGCATGCCGGTCGGTTGAGCTTCATTCATTCATGCATTTCCTTCGAGCACTACACTACTCGTTTACATTTTCATTCATTCATTGACTGACTTGTAAATGACTAGCTTGCCTGTTGGCTGACTCACTCAATCTGTGGAGAACAGTGAAAAGTAGAATAGAAAACTGGTTCTTCCGTTTCTTTTTTCTACTCCTCCATTCACAGACCAAAAATATAGCGAAAGTATTTATTGTAGGTGTATGCAAAGAAAACAAAACAAACGTAACGGAACGGTGTGGAGTGTGTGTTCCTCGTGTGTTTCACTAGGATGTGAGGACGCAATGTGTAATTTTCACACTAACATCCGCTCAAGTAAAAGCACAAGTGTGTTATAAACGCGTGTGTTCAACTTTGTGTGAAGGAAAAACAATAATACACCATTTTTCTTTGAATAATACACTCAAGCTCATTTTACCTACATTTTCTACAAAACACATCATACCACACGTACAAAAACTCAAAAGACATTCCATAAGAGAGTAAGTTCTACATATGAGAGCTGGCGCTAAACCGGAAAGGATTCACGCATTGCCTACATTTACCAATACATTTCATTCATTCAAAATTAGGTATAGGTATTTTAAAGTTTTTTTTATCGGCGTGCGTTCTTCTTCTGCTTCTAACAAACTAACGATATTTGTTATATAACTTGTATACGTAAAGGCAAAAAAGGTGCAATAACACATTAGGGTTACATAAACAAGCGATTTATTTTTCAACCCTGTTGCGTAAGTACTCGTTACATCACAATAGCTTCAAACATATTACGCATGAAATGTTTAGCAGACAAGGTTACACTTTCTTTTATGGTTTTCCAGCAACAAAAACTGACTTTGACTCTTATGTCATGAAACAGAGCTGCTTTTAACAACAGCCACAACCATTTTACAGTAGCAAAGTATTCCATTGTGTGGTATATAATACACAATGTATTGAAAACCAATGGATGCAAGTGACCTGAACTGACTGAACTTCAAAGTAATGCTACATTGCCTGAAGAGAATTCACTAATATTATGCTCAAAGAAAGATTTTACAAGATGTCAAGTACAATAAAACTTACATTCATGAAAAAAAGTAATGAATGACTAAAAGTGCATTTTACTTAAAATGGATAGAATTTTGTAAAAGTGTACAGTTTTTCTGCTCAAGTACTAACAGTTCTGAAGATCTGTCTTTTAATGTGTGTGGTTTTGTAAGTGGCGAAGAACACAGAGATCAGAAATGGTTTTAAGTCGTCATCTCATCGTTGTTATTGTTGTTGATGATTCTTATGTAGGTTTACAAGGACTCTTATTCCATCATTACATCTACTTCACCGATAGAAAGTTATCCTTATCGTCAAACACCATTAGAAGCGGCAGCCGTACCCGACTTGCACATTTCAACTCCTCTGGACAGTGGTGGTACTTTTGGACCCTCCCATGAAATGGACTCATATCTTGATTCAACTTGGTCACGGTACGAAATAGATTGTGCCTTACAAAGTCAGGAATTCTACTCGTATAAGGAGGAGACAATGCCCAAATCAGAAAAGGTAAGATATATTTTCAATATTTTATGAATAAATATGCGAGCAAATAGCTTTATGTTTTTATATGGACCATTTTGCTGGCAAAAGTGCCTTATACTTGGGTATATGACAAAAACACCCTGATTGACCAAATACAACTGGTTTCATTGTTAAAAGCTCTCGTGCAAGCCTACAAGCTCATGTCTGTAATTAAATTATTGCTTACTTCAATGAGAGCTCGTGTCAACTTTTTTTTGTACAAAACATCTACAATCAACAGCAAAATCATGTATCCAGGTACACCTATCATGACAAATATCAATCTAACAAGTAAAAATTTAAGAGTGAATCATATCGAGATGTACACTCACAACTCGGAAAAATGAGTTCGTTAGGGACAATAAGCGCTTCATCCCTATTTCCAAGAGACAAACAAATCACATGACATTTCCCTGTTTACCATTTTTTGTGACTTGATACTTTTGTTGATGGAATAAAGGGTGTCAATCAACAATATAGTGACACTGGAAACATGAAAGATGTACATTAGTTGTTAGTGGAGGTGGAAGGGATTTCATGGCGTGATATACTTCATGCGCTACCTTGTCAGTTGTCTCTACTTGATTTGAGATGTGATAACACAGCAAAAATATATTTATTACAGATTGACGCTCATTTTCTAGAATCTTCGTAGGTTTTTTTTTTGTTCGATCAACATAAAAACCGATAAAAACATGAAAGCAACTATTGAGAAAATGTATTATAGAGAATTATATCGTTCTTCATCCATCTTGTGATATATACAAGGAATATCATTAAAGTTAGGTAATATACTAGGTATGAAGTATATGCATTTGAATTCCGTCAGGATAATACCATATGAACTAGGGGGTTTGGAGGTGGTGCGGGGGAGATGGAAGAATCTCATCAGTCCCTAGTCACATCGAAGAAATTTATACAAGTAAATTGATGATAAGGTATAAGATATTGAATTACAATGCAGAATAGATATAGTAAATATGTAGGTATAAAACGTAACAAAAGGGGAAAATATATTGAATTGTAAAAGTAATAGATGTAGATCTACAAATAACACAAAAATGAATACCTCAGCAATAAAAATCCGATGGTACTAGATTTTTAAACAAAAAAATCAAGATAAATTCTCATTTCATATTCAATAAGTTCAATCGAAGCAGGATGATTTGAAGTGACAAGTCAAGATAAAGCATTTTACTTTCCAAGTCCGAAAGACTACAATATACTAAGTGGGTTAAATGAGATGAGGGTGGTTCTATGTTGAAACGGCTATTTTAATATTAAAACTTCAAGTCAGCAATAATCTTCTACACGATGACTGACTCCTCTCATGGCCCTGGCGTCCAGAATCCAGTCTTTGCTTTGATTGAGTTTTGAATTAGCGTTTTGAATACTACCTTCTTCTTCAGGCCAAGGTACCTTTCAGATTTATTTTAATACAAGAGTTGACATAAATGTCAACCTTAGAAATTTTTAATTGCATTTTTTTTGCGATTCAAGGCTAGCATAAAATAAATTCAGGTACAAATCCAAACAGGATATACATTGTATGTATGTATATGCGCATCTTATATGTAAATGACATTTTATGTAAGATTCTTGAGTTAGACTGCTGAGTAAAAAACACTTTATGACTATTTTTTATTTTTCAGCCAAAGCGTTATTCGTTTGAGTTTCTTGTCAGTATTTATACATCGAATATCAGATTCAGATCAAAAGCTTATAACCCGTCCAAGGACTGAATAATTTAAAATGTTTTGAACACGTAGTGGTGCAATTCGGAATTGAAATGAGCTGTATTTTAAATTCATATTAGGCTGAAATAGAATACGTACATATTATATACAATAAATGTATGCTTTGGATTTCCATTACTTATCTGAAACTTCATCAATTGTCTCGCTTAAATATGTATATGACAAATGGTTCTCTTGAATTGCAAACGTATACTTTAAAGAGCAGTCACTTTTGGTATCATATTATTTATTTCTTAACTCGCTGCACATTGCTCACTTTGATACAAATACATTTAAATAATAAGATGTTCTATTAAGATGCAGAGATACAACTTGGAACATGTTAGTTACCCTTTTGATAATAGAGTTTTTTTAACGGAGAAGTAAATGTGAATCAAGAACGTATTTGTATTTCCTCAGAAAGCATTGAGCTCCAAAGTTTTAAATGAGTTTGAGCATAGCTTATAGAATAATATTCCTTCGGCCAATAAACTTTAAACAGGAAAATCACGAATATAATTATAGTAGCTAATAGCCATATGTGTGTCGTCCCGTGCTCGCAAGAATCACGCTTCTTAATACGTGTTTGATTGTAATTCAATTTCACGCTTGCATTTCATCTTATCAATGGGCTCTCACTCCCACCCGACCCGGGTAATTGATGCAATTTAGCAGCTCATATATGCAGGAATGCCAACAACGTATACATAATATCTACATAAAATGTACTAAGTAAGTGCTCGTACGCCGTACGTATAGCCTTGGTTTTGGCTCCTCACAGATTTGTACTCGATACAAAGAATGTAGTGATTCATTCAAATTTTTCATGAATGAATTTTCAGCTTGAAAGCTGAAAATAGAAGGAAGCCTACTTTGAATTTTAAACAAAGAGTAGAGCCTTCATATTATTCTGATTAAAGGTAGAGAGGTTTGTATGCAACTTCCTTCTTTTACTAAAGCTCGTTCATTACTCTCTAATTCAACGTAGTTTTTGTGTCACTCTGTTTACATCCCACTGGGATGATCCCAGTAGCAATATTTTGAGATAAAGTGTTCAGACAAAATGAAGCTGGAGAGAAAATGCCTCAAAACTCCAACAAGGGCAGTCCTAGAGAACTCACCTTACAAACCATTATTCAAAAACTTATCCTAGCAATGTGTTCTGTATGGCATTCCGAAATGCACTTCTAAATGTTGTATCGTACATACAATATGAATATAAAGAAAGGATTCATTATGCTAGAAATTTTCAGAAGCTTTATTGAACTTTGGAGCAGATTGTTTATTAGCTTTATAACAAATGAGGTTCTGCTTTCTTTCCCTTTTTTTCTGAGTTATGTTTAGCATAAGAGATGAAATATTTTGAACAGTATACATAACATGCCTCGTTTTGAAGTCTGAAGACACTGGTGCAACTTTGTGTATTTGTTATTAAAAAGTAGATGTAGTATTACTAAGCTGGTTTACCTGTTTCATGATATAGTTGAAAATTTTCCTTTTAAAACAATGATTTTCTAAGAATTTAGCTTATACGAAGATGAGTCATGTAAAGCCTACACATAACCAAATGAACTCCCAATTTTTAAAGTTTTCATTGATTATTTAGTCAATATTAGCTATAGCAGTAGTTGTATAGTCTTCAAGTTGTTCTACAACGCTACGATCAACATGTACATATTTCCGTAGGCGTCGGTATGCAAGTGTAAGCAAGCATTAGGATGTGATGCTGTTTAGTTATTAGACAGTTAGCCGAAAATTTATTTGAAAAAAATAGACTGTGGTAAAGGAAATTGAGCGATTCATAATTTGTCTTGTTTTAAAACTTGTCCCTGTTGAAGAATACAAAAAACAATTTCCCGTAAGTTAACAATGAGCTCTGTCATGAAGCATGGGCAATGCATATGTACTTATACACGGAAGGAAAAATGTTGGAGGAAATTTTGTGGATGGGGGTGGAAAGCAATAGATACAACAGATCTTTACATACATATTTGTATGTAGCTCAAAACCAGGCATAAAGTCATTTTTCCATTTAAACAATAGTTTTTTTAGGTACACAAAAAAAGTAGTAAGATGTTTCGCTGTCATGTGTTTCAAGACTGCCTCAGAGGAACGGAAGTTATTGAAATAATCATTTATCTCAAGCAATTTTAGAAGTATGCGGGAATGAACATTCTGTATTAGGCAAAATACTAAATGTCGACAGTTGAGCAGATTGCTTGTTGCTTTTTAAATATATTTTCGTATGTTTGCTTATCAACATCAACATTATATGCATAATAACCAGTAATTGCCTTTACTGACGATGTGCCACTAAACATATTATTAGTATATTAGTCGTTACTATATTTTCTATCATTTGCTGACAAAACGAATGCAGTCATTCAAAAAGTTTCACTTGCACTTACTTGGATACATAGTAAAACTAACGTAAATAGGATTACTCATTCAAAGGTTTGCATCTTCATCATCAATGTGTACGTATGAGTTGTATAATGTAACTGATTATACCTATATGTGTGCCTTTAAAGTATATTTATCGTCACGTACACACATTTTATGTTTTATGCACACTTCATTGTTTAATCAACTTTCTTGAAGTCATCGGGCGGATGTCCTAACAAAAAATAAGGAGGACACATGACACACCAGCTAATTACCTTATTTTTTTATCTTCATGATAACTCATTTGCTTTTTAAAATTGAAGTGATGTGATTTGTCACTCTGAATGAAAGATTATAAAACCTATGTCGATGCAGAAGCATGGATGACTAGCTCGTTCCTTCCAGTTTCAAGATAGATAACAGATAATATGCTCTTATGAATAATTTGGATTTTAAAAAAAATGGGAAGTCTACTTTGAAGTGTTGATGTATGCGCTGCCAAACAAGCTTTAATTCTAATATGAACTATAGCCCATGTTACCAACATTTTACTTTCATCAATCTTGGGCAGATGTTTTTGACAAAGTCACGAACTATTTTTAAATGCGTTGAAATTTCAGTGCGATAAAATTAAGGGTATGATGTCAGCAGTATCTACACTGTTGACAGAACAGGACATAAGATTATGATTTCTGCGAAGTCACATGATGAAGAAATTCATTGTTATAGTGTCTTCATAGTCATAAGTTATGAGTCAGACCTTTATAAAAACAAGAAATAACAATTAATTATGTTCATGCTCAACCTGGTTAGATAATAATATATTTATAATCAAACATAAATAAATGTCTCTTTCATGACACCACCACAAAATGAAGGGAACCTGTTACTCAAAGTGGTTAAAATTTAGTTGCTTCTTGCTTCCTTGAAATATCCAACTGTGACCTAATCACGTCATGGCATGCTTAACGTTTTTTACTTTATAGTTGCGAACTTAATCCAATAATACCTTTGTTTTGAAAAAAAAACAGGCGATGCGCTCAGTGAGCAAAATGGAAGGATCTTCAGCATCCTCAACCGCAACATTAGCGAATGGACCCAATGGGGTCCAGATCACCATTAAAGAAGAAAAGGTTGAAGAAGAATTCGTTAGCCCACGACCCATTCATGGAAGACGAGGACGTTCCGAGGCCGCTCAACGAGTCCCCTCCATAAATTGCAAATCTTTACAAAAGGTTCCGTCCATGTCGGACTTGTCGGATACGGACCGATACCATTCATTAGGTACGTAATAAAAAATTTTATTGCTAATTCAACCTTTGCGCAAACATTTGTTTCGCATCCCTGCATACTCAAATAAGACGGCTCACAATTTCAATTCATAATTTAAAATGTAGTCCAAAGAAGCTGTGGGGTGCTAAGTTCTAAGGCTACACGACCAAGGCATTTCGTATAGCTGAACTGAGATCATGAATCAAGGCTTATTTCGTATAATCAATATCATATAAATCTTCATAATGTGTAGACTGTACATTAATCAGTCATTGTCAACTTGTTGATTAAACCGATGATCATCACATTGTATTGCATCACTCGCTTAACAAGATGTTTGACTAGGAGTCGAGTTTAGACGGACTTTACAAGGCTGTCTTTCCAAAATTATGTCTGGGCTATTTTTCATCTCTGTCCATAGCAGTGAACTGAACTGTGTGCAGTGTAGTGAAAGCAAATTGAAGAGCTGATTCCTAGTTTAAAAGCTCTAGCTACTCATAAACATATGCTTGATAAATATTGTCACATTCATTATTTAAAGCTATTGCAAAGCTCACAAAAATTAGAAAAGGTTCACAACATAACGCACTTTAGTAAATGCGATATCTACAAATAGCGAAATTACTTTGTTTCATAACTTTGCATGTGGTAGGAACTTGTATAATTCGCGTTTTACTACTTACTTCCAAACGATTCGGGTCTGCAGTAGATGGATTTTTGTTTGATGTGTATTCTAATGCCCCGATTAGTAGCAAGAGGGACAGAATTTTACGTGATGTCATACTATGAGTTCAAATGAAGAATTGTACAGAATCGTTTTTGTATCTCTTTATCAGACAATTCAGTTGTTGAAACACTAATCAGTAATACTTTCCGTTAATTGAATGAATAGGCAGGAAACGCAAATCTATTCAATGTAGACAACTGGAAAACTGTCACATGGCATGGCCATGTAGAAGAAAAATATCTTTATAATGATTATGATTGTAGTCGAAGTGTAACTTTTACCCTCGTGTATTGAGTACTTTTAACAAAATTCAGAAATTAATCCTCCTTTAAAGAATGCTTGTATTTATTGTATCTAAGAAAAATACAAGCTCATACATATGAGAAGGCTCAAGAGCCTGTAGCACAACTAACTACCTATTCTACAAGACTGATGTTACAAGTTTAGCAACGAATTTTCCATCTGATTTAACATTCATGCTCTAATAAATCGATGGGTGTTGTTGTGAAGAGGGCTGGTAATACCATGCAAGCCATTAAATAATGTAAGCAATATCAAATAATATATATTGTTCAGAACTAGAACTGGAGTGAAGCTGAACAACTAGCTCCAGAGTTCGATGATACAATGATATAGCAGTGGTAAATATGTATATGCAGTTTGAAATATAACACTGCAGTGCAGTCAGTACAGCTCACAAACTCCAGCTCATAATATTCATGAAGTAATCCATGTTCCATTAATGAGGAAGGAGCCTGTTAGTGGCTTGATTACTTCAGGGAGGAATGACATGTCTGACATTCTCAGAATTAAAATCTCTATCCATCCTTACTTGAGATTTGGAGGGTGAATCTTGAGACATGCATATTTGCTGTAAATCATGGATACGGTATACTCCATTCATGGCGTAACTGAGAGGCATAAGTACATGATACGGAATGACTAGAATGTTTCATAAAATACGTGAGCGTAACCTTTCACCTGATCATTTGTGATGCTACTAGCAATTTAGTTTAACTATCGTTATTCATGCTTGTAAGATTTGGCGTGGGATGAGAGTTGTTGTTGTCATCTCTGCTAGTAATGTGACATAGAAACTTAGAAAAATCATGCAATGATGAGAATTCGGAGAAAATCATATAATGGTCAAACAATAATAACCGGCTTATGTAAGAAGGTAACAACAGGAAAACATACTTGGTACATTACGTCATTCTGACGAAAGCGATGTGGGGCAAACAAAAAGTTAGGGGAAAAGATAAATACGGATTTTTATACTCTAGGTTATTGTTTACCGAAGAGTAGTACGCAGGAGAAAATCAGGGAATGACATGATGACAGCTTTGTATTAGAGAGAAATGTCCGTTTGGTCATTTACACTTCTTTCATACGCTGCTGTGATGTAGCTATATATTATATGAAAATCACTCAGCCATAGCTTTCTATCTGTTACTTTTACCCTCATTTTTAATTTACTTGTTGTAGTAATGATACTAATTTCTGAAGCAGAAATCGGTACCAACTAATTTTTCCCCACGCAAGATACCCATATATATTGTAGGGATCACTTGACTCATCCCATCCACTTCCAGTTTTGTGATGGAAGACTGAGCAAACCTACGTTTATCTCATAACCTTTACGCTTATTATCAGTAAGTCAAAATGAAATTGAAGCACATGTTATTAGCCATCTTGCAACAATATGCGATTCCTAATATCTTGAAGGACAAAGAGTCATTATTACTATGTAATGGCGTTTGAATCTGATTCTTCAATAGTCCTCCTGGAGAGATCCTAGAAGAAAGTAGTTAACTGTAAAAACGACAAAGTTGTTTTGTGCAAGTTCTTAACAATCTTTGAGCCCCTTTGAGGCTATAATTACGGTAAGAGGCAACAATTCGTTTTCAAAGTTTATACAAGTCTTTTTTTTATAAAGTCACAAATTTATTTAAAATATTCATCTAGTCAGTTTTCTCTTTTAATTTCAACTTTATACCGACACATGCATTATTAAATTATTTGTTTTTCTTGACTGGAAAAGCTTCGTGTGTGGGGAATCGGTAACAAGTTGGCAACCTTAGTAAAAGCCGTCGAAAGCACAAACATATACATCCATGCGTATTGGCGTGAATTACAAGGAAAATATGTGGCGACAAAGCGTTGATTTCGTTACGGTTTGTTGAAAAGAAAACATCTAGAAACCGATTAAGATTACAGCAACATTATATAATAAATATGTTCAAATATTCAAGAGTAAAGGCTTTTGGAGTCAAGAGGTTGTCTTTAGGTAGCGACGCTTCATCACGTAATACAAACGCACTTGTATATTGTAGCCCGAGAGAAAATTATTGTGTGACTAATCTGTGTATGAAAGGCTGAACAGTAAAACTGAACTCCTTTTGACAGCCCCGACAACCTGCTTTCAGAAATGATTAGGATACGGACTATTAAATACGTAATACTTACTGTTGGTTCCACAATATATTGCCTCATTCTACCCTAGTAAAACGATTCGTCAGATCATATTTTAGTTTTTTTTTTATTATTCAGGCAAAAAATAAGGGGTGATTTTTATCAAATTAAGTAAGGTGACATATAGGCACATATACACATTGTCATAATGTCTTATTTTGAGTACACAAATGGACATGAAAAACCAAGTAACAGTAAAGAAGGTTGCTAAATTGTCCAATCTAGGAGTTGTGGTACCAAGCAATTTTAAGAAATAATCCGAATCAAATGCTTAAGTAATGATAAATTGGACTGTATCTATAATGTAGAGCCTCAACTTACGTGTTGATTCTTAAGACTAATTAATTATGCATGTAGGCTGTGAGTTATAATTAAAGCAATTAATTTTCCACAACTATCGTTCATGTATATTACGATACTCAAATTTAAGAATTTCCAGATAGGGCTGCTATCTTTAAGGTAAGAATCTGTTCAAATCTTACATTGCCCTGTCTCTTCTTGTTGTTTTTTGCTTTCTTTGGATTTTACATTGTAGAAGATGCGAGAAAGGGGTTCAATACCTCATACGCGTAGACATAATCACTCGTCAGAAAATATTACACTCTGAAGAATTTTGTTTCTGTCTTCATTGACTGGAATTTCGGTTACAATATTCATATAGCATCATTAGATTGCATCCAGTTCAGCTGCTTAGTCATCATGGATCAACCTCGTATTCTCATATATTTGCATCGTCATTGTCATCCAAAGCTTCGGCTTCTGTAAACTAGTAATAATATGGAAGAGATTAAAGGTAGGAAGCCGCCTTCGTATTTTCACGCATACTTCATTATGTGTGATATATTTTGATTACCTTCATGCATAAAAGTCGTCCACATTTCCACTGATGATAATGCAACTTGAGTTCTTTTACAAAGCATTTTATATGACCAAAAGGTAGGTTTGGTAGGTAATATAAATCTTTGAAAGGAACAAAAACTCTACTATATATCTAATTCCTCGCCACACTACTGAACTAGTTTTCATCTTAGCCATTTCCATTTTCGTTCAAGGACCTCATCCTTGATCATCCAAATTTTGGGGTAGTAAAGTAAATTTATTGAAATCAAAAGATATTTTTATTCATATACTGTTGTTATTTTCAGTATTTATGTGACCGTATATGTACATTGTATCAATGACTGTTGGCTGTAAAAGTATGATATAAAATTTGAATGGTGGAAAGAGGTTGTAGTATTGTAGGATGTCGTAGGTGTTCTGACAAATGTGTGGGATGATGATATAAAATAGGAAAGAATAAAATCGATGGGCTAAAGCTACCTAATGTATAATTGAAATATGATACTCGGCTTTCCAATGTGAGGGTGGTGTGGGAAGGAAGGGTGCGTAGTGACAAAATATCTGGAAAAATTGGAAAAGGGTATATCATGTGCTCTTGCATGTGCGTATCTCATATATTTCATAAAAACAACCTTTAATTCTTTGATATGATATTTCATGTCACAGTGTGTAATATGTCTTAAAAAATTGCTCAGCACTTGCATGTAATGTTGTTAAGCAAATTCAAAGTGATTTCATACTTGTCTTTTGCCCTTTTTTACAAACCAGCTGGATGATATACAGGTTGGAGTTGGAGGTCAGGTATTTACACGGTTATTTAGAGGGACAAATGGAATGAGTAGGGGATAAAATTTACACACACATGCAGCATGCTGCCTGGTGTTACTCAATATCAACAAGGGTGTAATATTTTTTCATTACCAAAACAGTTGGTTTGTTGTCGACTCCTCTTTTACCATCATAAAATATGAGCATCATCAGATCAAAAGTTTTCTTTTTAAAAAAACTTCATCTATTTTAGGTATATGTAAGTAAGTGCTCATAAAACCCTTTCACAAAGGATCATTTTCGAGGTTTCTTCGATTCCTTTTACACTTCACGTCACGAAAGGTCACCACCGCCAGCAATGCTTTGCTGCAAACATATTATGTGTATATAGCGTTTTAATAGTTTAAGTTATAAGAAGATTTACTGATGTACATCTTTTATTGAGAATGGCGGATTGCTCTTTAGAATTCAAAAGATCTCTTGCTGCTTTTGAGAAGAAACTTATTGTATATGGATAATTTGAATGAATGAAAAAACATGGGGTGTGTAATTGTGTTTGAAAGTAAGGGTTGAGATGAGATTTTGAGAAAAACGTCCATATGCTGCACACAACGCGTAAACTCTTTCGGAAAGCTTCTTTCACAAAAAAGGTTTAGAAAAGTTTTGCTTTCTTTTCGGTGACAAGTAACAGCTTACAGAAGAGCAATAAGGTATACAAATAAAGAAAAGAAAATCATAAAAACATAATGGTGGAAGGGGTAGTATTTCTAAGGTTTGGTTTAGCAAAGGTAAGTGGTAATTCGATTCGGTATTCGAGTTGTTATAGTTGACGGCTGCCAGGTAAAGGTTTTTTTGCGTTTGCGATGAGCGGTTCTCATATTATGTATACATTATTGCCAATACTTGGCACTTAGTTTTAATAGTGGTTGTTTCTAGGTCCATATCGATTTTGATCCTTGGCATTTTTTAGACTCCTGAAAAAGGTGCAGGTATAGCTGTTGGTTCCAACCACTTCCATGCTTTGCGTAGGACAATCATTTGAACTGGCTTTGTCTTTCAGCAGCTTGTCCAGTTGAAATGGAAAATTTTTTAGCATACATATTATGGTGTTGGCCATCTGCTTGGAAGGTTGCATGTGGTCTTGGATTGAACATGAATTGAAAATATTCATGAGATATATATCGAAACAAATTAATTTTTCACCCTATTTTCGTGCCATTGGAAATCTAGAGTGGTCTAGTTTTTGATCGAGGCAATTAATTTGTAAGACATATCATATTATTCATAATAGAGAAATAAACGTAAGCCAAGTGTATACCCTACTGATGACGACTTTAATAATGTTGTAAAAGATGGTTGGTGTACTATTATTTGAATTCGAAATTAGTTTTAGTGAAGAATTACATAGAGGTTTAGCTACTTGCCGAGTTCACGTCATTATATACGAGACAAATTGTAAGTGTTTAAAAGTTTTCCAATCAGGGTTCTTGATATTTCGCTCAAAAACAAGTGCACACAAGCAGAGGATAGAAAAAATGCTGGCTGCGTCATTCCATTTGTTTGCAGCAACTCTGAATGAGATTCTCTGACATAGTAAGTTCTTAATTTAATTACTCCATTGTTTTTTAGTTTTATGCTAAACAGTTTATGTTGATTTTAACATAAAATTATCCATTGCGCATAATATAAAAGCATCTTGAAGAAGATTGGCTTTTGAACTCTTTTGTTATACTAAAAGCATATACTCAGTCGTTAAATCGGATAGCTTGTCATGTTGTGTTTTGTGTTGCCATTTACAACTTTACGAATAGTTTGACCTTGATTGATACATTGTATACATAACTGTACCACCATAATGGTTCATTGATGAGCTGGGTACGAATTATGCCTTCCTTAATGTGAATAAGAAGCAGTATATTCCTTTTGAACATTTATTACACAAATGACAAAAGTGTATTTCTTGGTGTTGATTAATTTTACTAAAAAGTCAGTAGACTGTGCTTTACAGAACAGTTTCTTAAAACCACTGCATAATCAGCAATATACGTAGGCTTTGTTTGTACACCAATGTTTATTTTACAAGAGTCAGCTTACGGAGACGAGACATGACTGTGACCGAAGAATAAAAGCATCACCACCTACACTTTTGTTTAGTTAACTCAAAGAAAGCCCAACTCCTGCAAAACGTGGTGTAATTTTATCACTATAGTTTAAAAAGTGAATTCGTATGGCTATGGCTATAACTTCAAGCAAATGGCTGGAGGATCCATTCCTAATTTCAGTCAATCATAATAAAACATTGCATTGTAAAACCATGAGATTCTTCTGCAGTGATGAAAGTAAGTTCTTTTTATTATTAAAAATAATATTCTTCCTGTGAATTAGAACTTTGTAGCTAGCTTCAAATGTGTATGGTGTCCATATGCTGGCATTTATATATATATATATATATATATATGTACAAGAATTGATATAGGGTATGGTTTGGGAATGGAGATTCTTAGGAATCGGGAACAATGTGAGTCAGCAATGTGGGGTTGTTTTACATGCGATAGTGACTGAGACACTTGTTCCTTCCTTCCCTTTTTTGTGCTTGCACGTAATTCTGCTGGTTTGACGTCCTGGGAAGCAGTTTAGTTTCGGTTGTTGGCTTTGTGCGTGATTTTCTTTGAGTTGGACCCTTCTTGGTTTTCCACCACTTCGTGATAAATCTTGGGTCTTGGGTTATGCAATAAAATGTGTATATACATGAGTACACCATGAAGTTTTCAGTTTTCATTCACATCCGAACCCCCTTCATCCAAGTTAGAGGAATGTTGGGGCGAAGGAGAAATACGATGAGGTCCCCTGCTCACCATTTCATCAACATGATATATCGTTTAAACTGAGCGTGAAGTTAACGTAGGGATGGTGGTTTCATTCATAATTTTCAAGAGAGGATGCCTTCAGGCCACGGACGTCGGTGTGTGATGTACCAATATTATGTCTGTATCTACCTTATATTCGTAGTCGTTAAATTAGTATGAAGGAAAAGGAAAACGTAATACTTTGTTACTGACACATATTATTCATCCTAAAGTTTCATAAGTATTGGAGTGAATGAAGTAATGGTTCCATCAACATCTCACCTTAATAGCCCATAGCTTGATGGGGACTCTCTACATGCGTCCACGCATAAAACATGTTATCTCCAACTACATCAAGTTTGTATGTGTCTTGAGGGAAGATCAAGAAGATTCATGTGTGTGTGTGTGTGTGTGTACACAATGAGATGTCAAACAATATTTTTCTCTATGTTTTTAGTTATTTTCATAATCCTTAGTAAGTTGGGGCTGTGTGTACTATGTATTTGGATCCGTGCCGAAGATGATGATGTACAGCTTCTTTTGAAACAACTTTGTACAGTATACACTGATAATTTAATCCTGGATCATTTCAAGCAAGTTTTAAATCTATTTATCCAGCCAAGATTTAAACAATGTAAAGCTTAGGAAAGCATCCAACCTGTTGTAGTATCGCTTCGTTTTATGATACCCTTCAAGATTCATTCATGAAAGAATATCTACCATTTTAGTTCTGCACGTTGAATAGAAGGACAAGTTGTGGTTACGACGAAAACTGGAATCTTAGGAGTTTGATATATGTATCATATGTGGTTGGTACCTCTCGGATGTTTTAAACATCTCCATTTTCTGAATTGAAATACATATTGGTTAAGATTAGGTATTTATATCCATAATGTGCATGTGTGTATTGCATTGTCTGATATGCTCTTCTTTTGTTAAGATGTATTCAATGAATGCAATCTGATCGGTAGCCATGAAAAGGTGCATCAATGTGTGAATTTATGAATGAACGAAGTTTGGTGGATAGTAAAAAAATCATGAGTACATCTTGAAGATGATTGAAGAAAAGACGCTGGGATTAGATCGAGAATTTCTCTCCCACGGATTAGATTTCATCTCCTTTAATGTGACTTTACTGATGCGTCCAATTGAGCAGAGAAATCTCAGCATGTTATGAATCATTGAAAACCGTATGGGCAACAGAAAATATTTTTCATTCACGTATTTTCAAGGATTATAGTTAGTTAATGAGGCACACAGGTGTCAGTATCAAAAAATGGTTTGGTAATTAAATGGCTATTTACTGCAGTCCCTTCACCTTTACCCTTTTTAGAAAATACTTTTAGCTTTGCATACTGTTGAAAGCAGACATTTGCGTCATCATAAAGAATAAAGATTTTGAAATTACAAATTTGACTTCACGCCCTGATGTCAAAATGCCATAATTTCCTTGATAGTCTTGCACTGTTATTGGATTTTAAAAGATAAAATTCAAAGCGGATCTATAATATCAATGAAATACAGATTGCGACCAAGCGAAATGATTTATACAACTCCACAAATCGGATTCAAGGCTAAAGATACGAAAGCATACGCGTTTTGCGCAGTATGTTGACCTCTATGAAACGTATGCCTACTGCACGGCATATTATTTAACAGATTTTAATAAAACAGTTTTGAAACCTTATTCAGTAATGGGTATGAAATGTTCGTTGGAAATGTTCCATTTCACATTCAATAAGCCTTATAATTTATTAAAAACTAATGTTTAATTCATTATTTGTTCATGATTTCTACTTTGAAGATTTCTAAGCATCGATAGTGATTCCAATTGAGAGTATCATCTAACTCACGCGGACAAAAACGAGATTGTCTTGTGTCATGAACAAAGTGAAGTAGCTGTAGCTGCTACCTAAACCTTAGCCGGGTTTGTAGACTTGAGAGCGGACGCCTCGTAGTGGGAGAGTTTCAGTTCATTTGGACATACGCTACGCTGAATAATTCTATGATGTTGTTAAAAATGACTAGAGGGAGTTTGTTGTACCACCATACTGCATACACTTTGAACCAATGCAAAACATGAAACAAGTTGGGTAGTAGTAGCTCCGTTCGTAGTGAAGCCTATTCTTTGTTGCTTTTCTATTTGATTTCATGAAGGAATGGGATACAGGATACATAATAACATTTTAAAGTGTGAAATTAAATTCGGTAAATAATCAAAAGTTAATTTTGAGCTACAATCGATACAACGATCAGTAAAATTAAGTTTATGTTTGGTTAAGCACAACTGTTTTTTGCTGCAAAAGCAAATTCATTACCTACTACTGACGCTCTAGTGGTAATCACAGCGTGAATGTGGCAAATCTTATACTGATAGCTTACTATTCAACTATATTAGGATGGATAATTTAGTAAACAAATACTAACCTACCTAATCAGATTTTATAGATCATTTTAAAAAATGTAGCTTTGTGCAAATTAGTCTAGATGTAATACCAGCTCAGTAAGGTTTTCCTTATTTTTGTTTCTTTGGCGGATTGCAGCGTAACGAATTATATGGTCGTTAATTGTAAATTGTGTTACGCAATGCAAGAATTATCCATTTAATATGATAAACGTTTACACTTTTCTTCTCAAACCCATATCCATGACTTGATATTTAATGCACACATTCGTATGCCAAAGATAAAAGAAACTTTAGATCTTCCTTGAGCATATTTACCCAAAAATAGACATGTACGCATATAATGTGCATGCTACATAGACAGTAGTATATTAAACATAATTTGCAATTTTTTTATCTCCAAAATGGCAAGAATTACTTCAGCCAACCCCATGACAGAAAATGCGTTTTGAATTATCATCTACTTATTATAGTCCGCTTAATATGTGCCAAAATTTGAGTTTTTCCGGCTTAACCATGATAAAGTGTAGTAGTATAGATATTATACGAATTATTATGACTAGGGCATGAAGCCAAGCTAAATGTTTTACCAGCGTAATTGGACTTTTGAATAATTTTAGGCTGCCATTGCCACTTCTTACTTTAAATTTTTGCAATTTATCAGGAAATAATTACCTATTGGCACCCAACAAGCCTTAAATACATTGTTTCTAATACGGACAAATGATAACGCTGGAGCTGTTTAGGAGTTTTATTGTTACACTAGAATAGCATAGTGCCAACTCTCACTTATTTTTGAACCCTTATCTTCTTGGAGTTGAATTTGGCTGGTGACGATTTCAATTGCAATCGGCTTGTTGTTGTTGTGTTTACGTTGTTACTGGCTAAACACCTTTCCTGGTTGGAAATTCCAACTTAAATCGCATATAGCAGTGTCCACGTGTTAATTGTATGTTGCGGTGTAATATACAAAAACTACTTTTTATGTATTTGTTTACTTTTTATTCATAAAAAGTTTACTCATGCCATAATATGTATTCTATGCAAGAAAAACAATATCTACGTACCTGAGTTTTTCATAGAACCAGAACTGACTCATTCAACAACAAACGTTTTTGCACTGTGATGATGTTTTATGATAAACCAGGAATGATGCCACCAGTTATTTTTTAACATGACCAGTTTAAGATTATTTTCATTCTCCATTATTAAATTAATACTACTTATTATCATAATTTTAATTTTCGCAACGGGCAACCTTGATTTTAATACTTTTTAACTGGGGAGATGCAAATCATGTCAGGCGGAGAACAAGATTTGCTCATGATTGTTGATTCCTTGTGTATCTTGTTTACAATGAATCGCATATCCAGCGTCATCCAATCCAGCTATTATGAAAGTTTTGTACTTAACAAGTGTTTGATGAACTAATGTTGCGCTTAATCTAGTAAATATCACGCATCATCCTATCTTGTTTTACTAGGTGGAGTTCAGAAATTCCCCAGGTTCCCACAAAAGTTGTGTAAGGTCTTGATTTGTATTGTTTTGTAGTTCAAGTTTGATTTATACCCATTTCAGTCTCCATTCTCTCATGTTCTATACTTGAACTTAACTTGTAATTTTAATCGCTATCTGATTTTTGCAAAAGGCGATAATTTGAAAAATACAGCAAGTGTGTTGAAGATAATGCACAATTTTGTGAGCTGAACAGCTGAAGCGATAACCATACTTTGCTAATTTGTTCCACTACCTACCTACTAAAGTCACCGGTTGAACTTTATATATAATAGTTAAAATATGAGGTTTTGTATAGTTTTTTTCTTCTAGCATTTCAATATGGATGGTGTCATTTGTACTCTTGTTGTTTTTCTGTGCTCAAACCCCATGAGAAAATTAAATGACCCAAGTCGGGAAGTTAACATTCCTAAACATCCCCCTTTTGTTTTGATAAGAGGGTGATATTTTACGTAAAGTACTTTTGGTTAGAATTCCGACACTATTTCACCTTCACCATTGTTATTATCAGGTTTTGACATTAAGGTGAGGGCTAAAAATGCACTTGTCCATCTGGCAAAGGGGCGAAACTCTATGAAAAAAAGCAGATAATATTATAGCGAATTGACGATATAATGATGAGTGCCCATTTGCAGCCTCAAATTTTTATCTCTCTTCAATCTAACTTGCTGGTCCGTAAACTACATACATACATATTTTCGTGAAAGTCAACATCAAAAAATGAGAGAGCTAGATGGAATGAGTAATTAGGAACAGGGAACTTGGCTAAAAATCGCTCAGCCTGGGAAAATTTCTAGCGTGGGAACATAAAACGGGGTGCGAAAGGGAGATAAGTTACCTCTAAGAACAATGCCAGTTGATGCCAGTGCAGTGGTGGCAGGTAAAAATGATAAAATGCGATAGTATCAGTCACAAAACATGATACATTGCATTTGGACCATGAAAAGCGAGCGAACCTGCATGACATGCGGTGCATATATGTAGTATATACTACTACTACTCCTACAACTTTTCATAAAAGTAGATGGATACACATTATTTGTTTGCGGCACTGCGAGTTTATGATGAGGGGCCATAATTTAGTGCTACTTGTGTTGTTTGGTATGGAATACTGATGATGATGGTCCATGTCGTGTTTAGATGCATTTTAACCCCCTATACCTTAAATGGGATAATAGTTGAGTCGATGATGGTCATTTGCAATTTACTCAAATGCTTCTACGTACTCACATATATACATATACACTCATCATCAAAAAGTACTTACAGTTTTGTCAGTTCTTCAGAATGCCTACGCATTTTTATGATCATGGTATTCATGGTGTAATGTAGTTTTTACTTATTTACTGGTTTTCATTTTGCGTGGCCTGCTGCTGGGAGGTTATGTTTATAGATTATATTTTTTCTCGCTTTTGTACTTTCATGTGGTCCACCAATGATTACACTTCTTGGACTTTTGTCCGACATCCGTCCACTTTCAATCATCGTCATATAAGACAATAGTCATTTTCTCCTTGTTTCGTTTTCGTAATAACACTGGCTCATTTTTTGAATTCTCACGGAGATCTGGTTTAGCAAGTTTGTGAAATTTTTCTGGGTAATAAATGCATACATTAGGACCTGGAAAAGGAATTCACGTACATGCATTTCGTTACGAGAAAAGTTGATTTCAAATCTTTCCAACAATAATATACTTTTGATGGGGCTGGGAAAGATGATGTTCTGAATTTAAAAAAAACTACCCAATCCAATCTCATCGTTGTAATCATCAGAATCACTTTTTTAGTCTTTCTGGATTAATGTGTTATCTTGAGTTTAAAATCAAGACTACTAGTCCATGATGTGTACATTGATTTGAGATTAGATAGTATAGTGATTCTTTGTTATCAATGGTGATGGTCTGGTGATGTTGAAGAAACAAGAATGAGTCAGTTTACTTTTACCACGGCACGGGTCACGCTTGGGTGAAGTGGCGTCGCTTTTAGCTTCATGTTTTTTTGTATTTGTTGACCCACTCTTGAATTTTTAAACAAGTCTCTTCTCCCATTAAACGTTTCGTGGTAGCAACAAATATACAAGTTTGGTCGTCCATCTCTACACTGAAACAAGTGCACACAGGAGAATTTGGAATGATGCATACATAATTAATATGTACATGTATATAGGGATTGTCATTAATTTAACATTATTGCGTCTTGAGTCTTTGTTGTTTAGAGTAATTTGAATGCAGGCTAAAGGGATAATTTTTGTCATTTTCAAATACGTCAGTTCAAATCTGGATTAGTTTTAGAAAAACCAGAAATGTCAGACGGAGAGAGAGAGAGGATTTAGAGCAGGTAAAAAGCATACACCTTATGATGATATAAATTTGTAAATATGCATAACGTCGGTTTGATGCTTTACTAGAGGGATAAATGGAAACATAGTAGATGAGATAAATACTTAGGTACACACATCAAACTCCTCTTGGTTTGAAAGCTTTTTAGAATGAAGACGGAGAAGAAAAGGGGTGCAGTTAGCAATAGTGGTAATAGCAGCAAGCAACACAAAAATGATAGTTAATGTGTGATGGCCGGAAGTACGGCTGGTGCTCCCATACATACACATCAACCCTATATCAGACAATGCAGACATCTACTATTTATTATTATTATCGTCATCATGCATACAATACATACTAGTTTTCGAAGAGACATGTATCTGTTGTGAATAATGTGCATTCACGTGTAATATACATTCATGTATGTAATGAGCTTATATATGTATGTATGTATGTTAAAATGTGAACGTATTTTTTGATGCTTTGCTCCCTAATAAATGAAGCTCAAAACAATATTTTCCCATACATTGCCCCGAGAGTATCATGAATGATGATAATGGTCGTGATGAAGCACTTGGAGTATTTTGATTGTTTAAATTAGAACATGTTTTCATTCCCTTTTTTTGCTCACTTTTCTCCCTTGCTCGACCGTTGCACTGAGTTCAGAATTCTCGAGGAGACGATAACGTATATAATATGTAGTTAGTCTGTAGGTATGCTTCATAAGATTAGGCATATGGGTTGATTAGTTTAATTTTGGAGCAGTCATTACAAAAAGAATCTTTCCCATAGACGAGAGTACTGCAGTTGAAATGTTTTCAGCGATTGATTCCCTTGAATGATTTTATTTATTAATTAACCACCCCTCCCTTCATTTTACGCATATTGACGTTTGCATGAAGCTATATATGCACATTTACTATAATGGACCGTGTGTAGAGGAATGACAATGACAACCTGCTGTTATTGTTATTATATTTTGAAACCCTTTCCACTTCTACTCCTTTCCTACATAAAAATGTCTATGCTGTTCTGTTGTTCATGAATGTGCATCCAATTCCAGAGTCAAACTTTTGTTTGAATTCTGAACAAGGCAAAAGGGGGTTTCTATATATATTGCGTTGTATTATTTTATGCTCTCTGTGTTCACTCCCTCACATTGAGTGCCTATTTTCAAAGTGCCATTGGATATCATTGTACCTCGTTCCACCGAGGTTTTGAATTGTTCTGAAGTCGGGCGTAGCGAAAATTGTTTTGAATTTTACGGTCAGGTAGGAAAATCCCACGATTTTCCTAAAGATAGTAGTAGTAACAAGGTAGCACAATTTCTAGTGGGGGTGAGTAGGAAATAAGTGCGCAAAGTAATGTAACTCGTTAATGAGGCGGACACCTGACCTGCACAATTACTCCAGAAGTTCCCTTTCCTATTTAGTAGAAAATATCTTTTTGTATCTCTCGATGCTTTCCATACATATCACGACTATATTTTGCCTTGTTGCTTCATTCCATGACTATGACTGAATTCAAGTTAGTCACATGCTTGCTTTGTGTATATTTTGACGTTATTCTTCATACATTTAACACACTCCAAGATTCCAAGGTTGTGACTGAATCTCACTTCTCTGAACTAATAATGATGTTTTCTTCATCGTCTTTATGCAACTTTGTTCTGTCTTTGGAGGTTAATCATTTTTGTGTCGTTTGCGAATGACAACAATGGGACAATAATAGTTGGTGACTAAGTTGTTGAATGTTGGCAAAAAATGCAATTCAGGTAACTTTGCCTTGGGTATTTATTTGTTATTTTTTTCCTTCTCACACAACTAGTTACGCCCACCCAATTTTGAAGAGCAGCAGAAGAATACTTACGACGACAGCTCATAGAGACGCATGCATAAATAATGTACGTTTTACATTACACGGTTTTTATGAGTCCTCCGTACACAAATATACCATTTCCAAATCGCGTCTTTACTGTTAACTTCAATGGTGGTTATTCAAAGGAGTATATAGTAATAATATAGACAATGAATGGAGATAATTCTAAATTTTTACATTGTCTTAAAATGGATGAAATGTAATTTTATGTAGGGAGTAGCAAAATATGTTTCGTTGAGTCGAGTCGAGTAACAAATCAAAAATTTTTATTCCTTGTCAAGGTTTCTTTTACGAGACAATTTTTATATGCAGAGAGCTGTAGCAAAGCGCGTTAGTTAGACAATACCAATTGTATTGTGATCGACTGACAGTGACAGGCTCACGGACTATAGTGTCGCCTTTAAAAAAAATTGTTGACAAATGTTTTTATATATACTAATCCAGCGAATCATCACAAGCAAAAGTGACAAAATGAGCGACATCACATCAACCATCACATCGCGCATCATTATTTTTGCATGATACTCATACCTGTGCATAGTTGTTTATTAAGCTTTACTTCATTATTTACTGCAAACGAAATACCTACTTGCTCATTTCGTGTATTCCAAAACTTAAGAAAATAACATTGAGCAGAAATTAATTGAAATTTTTCAAAGGAGCTCATGCATGTATTTTAATATTGCAAATTGCAGCTTGTATTCACGAGCCTCGATAACAAAGAAGGGAGTATAAGGTCTTTGCGATTTCAAAGCGTAGAAAAGCATTTTGTCATTCATTTTTTCTGCCATGCCCTCTCAGCAATTATCCGTACGAACAAATAACGACAAGATTATTAAGCAACAGGTAATCTGCCAACAGACGCGATGTGTATGCTAACACATTCATCTCATTTTACACATTTATGCATGTGTGCATTTTTATACAATCATGAAACAAGACATATAAGTGAAGTGAAATGATGTCATAAGCAGAAACGTATAGGCGAAACCTAGTATTTGTTGAAAGATGTTGCAATGGGCTATCCCCTAAAACATCGTTTTATTAAACAAGAGTTGCAACATGACAATGAATTTTACAAAATACTCAATAAAAGAAATAAAAACGGCATGTTTCTGAGTGATTTCAACGGATTCGAGGATTACTTAATTTAGTAAATAAATCATGTCCATAATATTTAAAGGAATTCGAAAGAGAGGTTAATATTGCTTACAATACGGTAAATTAGGCATGTAAAAAGTCACTCAACAGTAGTGGACCTGAGCCATGAATAAGTAGCAGAGGTTCTGTTGAGTATCACTTTTCCTTCATCGGCTTGTCAAATGGTTGGTTTGAGAGTTGGTGAGCTACTTTCTTTCACATGAGGATCACTTAAGGGTTTGGTTCCCATTGTAAAGAAGGGATAAAAAAATGTTTCTTTCTGTTGTATAATATGTCTGGAGTATAATGCCATATTAAATTGACTCTCTTTTTATCATGAAATGGCACCACAACTCATTCATGACATATCAATGAATATAGTGTGATGAAAATAATTCTGACGACGGGAAAGGCAAATAAAAGTTTGAAGATGCAACACGCTTTCCTGTCTTTCTCATGAATTTCGGCTGCATGCTATATATTTATTCGATTTTGATTAACGTTTCTTCTTCATTCTTAGATTCCTAGCAAGGTTCTTATGATGAAACCTCTGCTTGTATGAATGATATGCATTTCTTTACAGGTAACTTCAATAGTGCTTGTCTGACTCCTGTGCTATTATTTGTTACACGGTTTCCGGTCCATTTTGGTCAAGTCAAGGCTACACAACAGTCAAGTCGTAGTAGTGTGAGAACTCTTTTATGCATGACCAAGCTGTTGTGCTTCATCAGTAAGATGAACAGCCATGCGGCATACAAAAATGTCTTGAAATATTTTTTGCTAAGCTTGAATTAAGCCTAGTAATGAAAGGTTAATATGTAATGTGCATAAAATGTTTCAACAGACAGTTTTCTATTTCTTTTCTTACTTAATATTACAGTTACCGGCTGATTGCATTCGTTATTTCATACGTCCATAACATGCAGACAACAATGTGTAATCCAATTATCATTTTGTGAAACATAAGCGTAGCAAAAAAAAAAGGAAAAATAACCTGCCTTTGTATCTAAAGTACGGCATAAGTACATTTTGTTTTAAACACATACTGAATTATATTTCACGTGAATCATCCCGCCTCACCGTATTCATTTATTATTGAACACTATTATAACCGTCTTACATACGACCTCTTGACTTTTCTTTTATATGAGCATTCATACTACGGTGATACCACTTGTGAATAATGTTAAAAGGAGTATATATAGTCAGTAGTAGTGGGTCGCATGTGTGCTTGAAAGAAAGATGAACAGAAGGGGTGAAAAACGGCAGAAAAAAACAGGTAGTGCAAACGGATGTGATAGGGTGGGGTAACCGTTAAAGATAGCTTACACGTTGGAGAAAGGAGCAACAGGTGTTGTTGGTGTGTTTCATTCCTATTCTGAATACGTATTAGCCATTAACACCACCACCACAAACGCAAATAAGGCTGTGTTGGTATGTTAGTCAAATTAATATTGACTTGAATTCTAGATGTTATTATTTTCTGTATGAACATGAATATGCAAAGAGAAGTACCTGAAGCTTAGCATGCAAGAAACTATGTTCGATTGTTGAAATAATATAGATACCAGGCCGGTTTAAAAATAATTATTGTGACATTCGAAATAAAGTTAAGATTTGAAATTTAAAAGCAGCCTTAAAGTTACAGTTTTCAGTCTCGTACGATTCTAATTTTTCTGTTTATATATTAGTAAGCTTGAGTTCCAGGCCCGGTCGGACAAAATTAGACATTATAAGTTTCAAATCTATTTACCTCTAGTGCCTCATCCAATGGCAGTACAATAGAGGAAAGGTATTATTGCTTTGTTTCTTCTAGTTTTAGAGACTTGTTCTTTGTTGTTTTTGTGATTAATGTGTTTTCATATAATTTTTCGTTCTGCTCATTGCGTCTCAAAATCTGATAAAAGGCTACCTTAATGAATCCTAAATATAATGCTATGTGTTGTTTTGTAAGCGTATGCGTTTAATCAAAATTTAGAAACTCTCTACTGACTTGTTAGGATCATACCCGTATTCTTAGCTAGTTATGGAGTCGTTTGTGTGTCGTGCATTTATGCGTCATGCTGCATGATACATTCAAAATTATAATAGGGAATCGTAATATAAATTATTACATTTTCGGCATGTAATGAATAATGTAAATTGTTTTGGCATAAGGTGGACTTTAGCATTAACGAAGTAATCCTAACTCATGCATACGGATTCGTTACTCTTGCCATGCAATAATTATTATTCCAGAGATTTATTATCTTGGAAAATGTAAACGTTTCGTTATCTTCGGTGAAATTTTTTTGTAGGTTCGTTTTTGTATGGGCAATGTTATGTACACATTTTCACTTACAGTTTTGTCTACTGAGTCATTTAGTATAAAATAACTGAAGAGTTATAATTGTCGTAGTTTATCTTGACGCTTTACTTACATTTTCATAGTACTTTGAAACAACATTACTATAGCTTGTGTAATTGATGTTTGAATGAACTCGTATGCAAATATAATATGGATGCACTATGTTTGTTTTAAATCCATATTTAGTCTTTGCATCCTTTCGTAATTTTTCTCTGGCAGTTACGCTGAAAAATAAATTACATTTGGCATAACGTTGTTTTGTACAAAAGATGATCATTGTGGTCCAGCCAGAGTGTTAACTTTTGGTTCTCTTCTTGTACCTATCTTCATTCAGGCCATCATCATCACTGCAAGTCATTCTTTATCTTTTATTTCTGAGCCAACTGAGACTTCCTGTCCTCATCGTTATCGGTTACTTCTCAGCCTTTCATGTGGTGGCTTATTGTTTGTGTTCACTTATTGTCATCATACGACTTTTAACCAACCATATTATAATGACTTGCTGTGGCATAATCGTTCGTTTGTACGTAAAATTTAATAATAATACAGAGCTGTCAACTATGTAGGTTGTACAACTGAAGTAATGAGTAATAATCAATACAAAATTTATTCTTTTATCAGTACTGATTTTTCCTTGTACATGCATATGGAAATGCTGATATTATTCATTTTCCACTCTTTTGCGGTCGTGGTAAATGGTAAAATGAATGCTACATTTGAGTGATTGGTCATTTCATTATGCTTACTAGTAGTGGCTTGCTCCTTCATTATCTGCCAACCAACCATTAATCATAATGTGTAGGTGGTCTTTTCATAATTACTGAAATATTACAATAATTGTATCAATGTGCATCGGTTTACCATATTAGTAATTAATCCTGAATTAGAAAAACAAAATGTGGTCGCTGCAAATATGTTTCTCATTCCAACGTACGTAATGTTTGTTATATATTTACACAGAAAACCAAATTACAATGATCGCTTCTCAGCTTTACACTGATGAGTTGAGAGTTAGAGGTATGGATATGCTCAAAATATAATCGATTTACGCATAAGACTTTAAGACCGGAAGTGGAATAATAAAGCAGCCAATTTAAAACCCGTTTTAATGTTCAATATCTCGGTCAGTGTTTCAGAGCTTACCTTCCATGTAAAATGGTTGTTTTTCTACCTGTTTCAAGCCCAAAATGTGAAGAAATGGTGCTTCTTGATGGTATTAAATTACAAATGCTTTTGTTGCTGGTTTGTGCATTTCGGAAAGATTTAAAAAAATATCTATGATATAAAGGATATAGAGAAAAGCAAGAAGATCCTATACGGATTCCTTCCTGGGATCGATTTACCTTCACTTGTTCCGTCAATGAATGTTTGAATGAATGAATCTTTTACCTACATACGACAGGATCGTAAGGAAAGGTTTTGAAAGAAATAACGCAATCTCGCTCGATAGGAAATTTAGTTTATTTTTTACTACAAAAAAATCTGGCGTGTTGGAGCATTAAATACGTAGATTGGACCTAGTAATATTCTAGAAGAAAAGTGTAACCATGCTAGAATATTGAAACGGTTTGGAGAAGACAAGAGCTAGGACGAAAACATCCATCAAGACTTCATTTTGAATCGGGTTATGGTTGTGGGTATGGTGAATAGAGTATTCACGGTATTTTTTTTTTGCTTTGTCTGTTTCTTAATATATAAGCTACATAATATGCATACACGATGAGTGTACCTCTCTCCTTTGAATCTTTTTCTCCCTAACTTCCGGTGGAACTGGTGGTGATCCCTCCGATGCGTGAATCGTAAGTGTTGTGTGTCTGTTTCTTCACGTATAGAAAGAGTATG
This sequence comes from Orchesella flavescens, assembly GCA_964034955.1. Lineage (NCBI taxonomy): Eukaryota > Metazoa > Arthropoda > Collembola > Entomobryomorpha > Orchesellidae > Orchesella > Orchesella flavescens. The sequence continues at coordinate 20,237,822 of OZ035957.1, read as the reverse complement.
TTGTTGCAAGTTGTTTCTTGCACGTAGTCACATTACGTTCATTCATAAAAATCAAGGAAAGAGCCTGGAGCAGTTCACTTTGTCAGTGTGCTAAGTTATCTAAGTAAGAAAAGCACAAAAAAGTCTGCCAGTGGGCCAAAGGAAACACCTTATTTATTATATAAATGGGGTTACTTGCTCGTTTTATACATATATACATTTATATGTGTATTTATACACCAATATAATGAAAACTTACACAACATTTGCATTTACGTATTTAGCATTTGAACTAACATTCAACATTAATCCTCTTTCTTTCTTGAAGTAGCAAGTAACAATATAAAAACATTGCGTTGTGTTGAGTTATATTCTTGGATTTGCGTGCTCAAGTTTTAAGGAAAACACATACAGAGAAAAAGGCTAAAATAAAATCATATCATCCTGATATTTAACATTTAGCAACTGATAAGGAATATTGAAACTGATGTTGTCGTCTTCTGTTAATGAATTATACGTGTCTAAGTCTTGTGTGTAAGTCTTTTGCAGATAATGTGCAATGCATAACGTCCACTGTGCCGACAATAAAAAAAACATCAGCGGGCACGTCTCTAAGAAGCTCATTTGCTCATGATCATTGCATCAAGTCCTGTCGTATTTTCAACGATGCTATATAGCTCATTGTCAATGATATTATTGTATGTCTTTCAGAATTGCGACCTCTCCAGATCTTATGCGCATTTTGCATTTGAACTTCCGAAATTTGCAATATGAAAGCTAAATCTTAATACTTTTCAAATCATCCGATATCTTTTTTATATCTAATAAATGAACTCAAATTTCCGAATTTCAAATGTAGTAAATAGTAAGCATAATTCATCGTCTTATAGGGCTCACAAATGACTTAAGATGATTAACTGTGTAGCACACAAATATTCTGATATGAGCAAAAGTAAAAATAACCCTTTGCTATAAGCATTGTTTGGATATTGCGAAATCGTTCTGGTTAGCAGATTACGGAGTGGGCCTGGTTCAAGATGTCTTTGGAAACTCAGTGAATTGAGACATGACCATCCTCCAGCCCTCCTCTGATGGGCGGTCTTCTTGGTTAATGCCGGTTCTCTTCATTCTAAGCGCAGCGTATGCATACATGCAAACATACGTGCACTCAGATTTTAGATTCCTTCAGTGTGAAACGAGCAAGCCAAATAGCAATGCATGTAGCTACTACATATACCATACTCCACCACTACAACCACTTGTATTTAGTGAACAAAGAAGATTTTTTTTCTAACGAAACAATTCATTCACATGATGTAGTTATGATTATTTTGGATAACCATGCAATATAACGTGCATTAAGCCCCAGCTCCGTCGTCATCTCACATGTTGACGCTACGTTTCAACTCAACCAAAACCATTTCACAAAGCATCAGAGAAGCAGGTTTATTATTTGAAACGAAGACCTGTAACAAACAATAAATACTATGCTTTTGGGAGTTTCACTTTGTGGAGGCGGATAGACAGAGTTGTTTAGAGAGTGATAGTGAACAAGATTATGTACATGATGCTGAAGATGATTCACAAAACTGAGCTGAGGTTTCTTGTGGAGAAGCTTCTCCACTACTACTCTGCCCAAGTTATGCATATTACTTATCTCTACCTCCAAGTATAAAGTATGAATTTTTTGGATCAAGTGAGTAACAGGGGCGAGATAAGGGATGGATACTCAAGTAATGTGCGCATTGCATTCGGCTCATTTTTACTAACATCTAAAGAAGACTCTATCTCCATCCATCCACCAACTTGCTTTTCTCGAGTATATACAAGTAAAGCGTTTGAGCTGACAGGCAGTAAAATGGTAATGATGGTGATGTTGTTGAGTTTATATTGATGATTTAGTTTTTACAGCGTTGTATTAGAAAAACGAGATCCCAGCTCAACTTACACGTACACGGTTTACGTATGCTTGTTCTGGTCCTAATTTTTTTCGATGCAACTATGTCTATGTCTACCGTCTAAGCTTTTTATATGCACGTACTTATATGTGTACGGGGGAGAGCAGGTTACGTATACTTTCTGGAGTTTCTGAAGCAGAAACTGCATATTAGAGACGTGTATTTATGTACGGGAGCGTGGTATGGTGGTGGCACATTACATTTACATGTAGGTACCTCTCTTCACCCCTATTTTCATTTTCACTCGGTTGTTTTGTCCATCGAAGCTGTATATTTTGGAATAGGGCTACTTCCAGTACGCTCTCATCCGCTGGACTGTGTACAAGCAACATGTGGACTGTGTAGTGGTTGTTACACCCCGACTTATATCCACGTGTGTGTTTTTATTAATGCAAACATTTCCATTGCAAATTTACCTTCAACATTTTATACCTTAAGGAACGGAAGTTTGAATGACATTGTTTTGTGAAGAGTTTGTTAATTGTGTGAATTTTACAATTTAATATTGAGGATATTTTACTATTTTTTTTAAACAAAACGGAAGTTCATTTTTACTTACAATTCTTAAGACAGTAATTTGCCACATGAAATCTTGTGCCAAACAATATGAGGAACGTGAAGACAAATTACAGTGCATTTTTCAAAAACTTGCAATTTTAATGTCGTTTTTGGAGTACAATCAAATCGTTTTAAAAGATATTTTTACATTTACAACAATAGTATTTGTATGAAACTCATACCGTGCCGTTTTTATCTGCAACATTATAGAATTCTAAACATTTTTTTAGTTAAAAGATTTATCATTTCAAGATTGCCAAAGCTTAAAAAAGTGAATTTTGAAACCATTCCATGCAAACCTTTGAAATGACTGAGTAATGCAAAGCAATGACTACCAGTGTAAGATTATTATTGTTATCACAGTTATAAAAAGTGGGGAAAGTAGCGAGCATAGTTTCCCATTGTTTAACTAAATAAGACTATGATTATGTATGTTGACTCGGTGGGTGCCGGTCTTTTAATGGGAATTCGAGCTATGAAAAGTGGCGGACGTCCTAAAGGTAATGGGAAAAGTGTGTACGATTTTCGGACTTGTACTGCTACTACTACTGATGCTATCTCTGTCTTTGAGCTAAGGTATGCTTGCAAAATCTAACAACACTAACCTTTTCCAATAATTATTATTAATTAACATTTTAAAATTTTCTACAAAAAAAACATTGAAAAACATACTTTATGTTTCATCCGTTTTGCATTTAATTGAATCATCTGATACTAAAACTCAACCTTTCATTTTATTGCATCGGAGTTGGAGAGTAGTGCGCAGTTCAATAAACATTTTTGCATTTTAGCTATATATTTGTGTGCGACCTCCTATGAGCTTGTAACCTATGGGTTTTCCAAGGGCTATTATTACAAGCTGTGTAATCAGGATATTGATGCTTGGTTTCGTACCTCGAAGTCCTTTTAATTCTGTCGCAGCCGCTTTCAATATCCCATATCTCCATTGGGTTATGTGTGCTTACTTCTTTCTAATTTGCAAAGTATGTTTCTAAACAGAAGTGAAAGGCAAGCTAAAAGTTTTTCGGAGGGTTGATTCTTTAGGGGGGTTTCTTATATGTAATGAATTTACGATCGCAGCAACATCCGTCGTCGGTATCTGGTGCTTGCATATAATATTGTTTCATGAAAGAGTGCTGACTAGGCTGCGACACAAAAATACGAATGTTTTCTTTTTTCCAATAGCATAAGTAAAACTCAAAATACATAACATGATGCAAATCACAGCGTGAAGTTTCGTTGCCCGTCCTACCTCAAAAATTTTAGTGATAGGAACATCGGATGCAGAGACGCTATTTTTAAAAGATAACATCGTTTTCACCCGAGTAATATGGTTAGAGGATTTTCAGACTCGTAAATGAACATGTCAAATTTCAAACTTTGTATGATCTTGTTTTGCTTAAAAACACATTTAGTGTGGAGCTCTGTAGAAAAAAAATGTCCCAGTAAAAACAAGGCACAAGCTTTAAAACATTACCCTAGTTTGAAAGCTGGGAGCTTGCTTGACAGAAAAAAAAATTGAGTTTGTAAACTCATTCTGAGGATGAGAAGACGTAAGCAGATGAAAGGCATAGTATGTAACCATATTTTCGTTGTTGACTTTATAAACAACACATTCATCCCTAACTTATAGCTGATTCAGTTTTTTGACTGGGCTGATGTCGGTGTCAGGAACGGTAGGGTGCTAATGTATAAACGAAGACAGAAAGCACCAAGTCTGTATCCTCCTTAATCCACAGCACACGACAGCAAAGAATGAATGAACTGTTTCAGAATTGGAAGCAGTGGAAATTTGAAGGGGTTTGGGTTCCTCTGCGTTTTACTAAGCACTCATGCAGATGTTTTGAAGCATGTCTTGAAAGATATTAGTACGATTCCAATCCAGTAATTCTTTAAAATATTTTGACATGAATATTATGTGCTATCACATGCAACAAAAATATGGTATTAGAAAACGTATATATAGTTTATTTTATATCTAAAATAAAATTAAAGGTTTCTTAATGGTTAACGTTAAGGGTAGCTCGATTTTACTTTTGTTGAGTTTGTTGTTTTGTTACTACTTATTGCTTGTCTTGACATTTTCCAGGTTTATTTTTACACATAGTTTTTTTGCTTGTTGACATGTATGAGACTGGACTGGAATTAATGGGTTTCAGTAAGTATAGTGTACTGCTTTTACTATAGCTTTAATAAATGTCGATTTGCTTTCCTTTTTTATGCGATGTTGTTGTTTTTCATCATCGTAGGATGACAGGTATGGTATCCCAATCTGCCAAGTTATAAGGCTGATGCTTGGCCCATACATTTCATGATACTCGGCCCATACACCTTTTTGGCCAAAAGGACAAACATTCCCCAAGCATGCCGAAGATGGCGAGTATGGGCCATGCATTTGCCGAGTAACAATTAGTTTATAAAATACACGGACTGTCAGTTATTTGCCATACATGATATGAGACTTGCGGATGACTCAGTAATTCATATAAAAATGATGCTAGTAATAATACGTAACAACAGCATATACAAAATTACCAAATTATTGTTTATTAGTGTTTTATTCGATTGGTTTTGTAAATGGTATACATAAGTAAACATTATTATAAGGTAATAACACACATTTTGAGTACAGATCAGCCAAATTAATAATCACATCATTAATATCATCAGAGTGGAGGTTTTCAATTACATATATTCCTAATTTATAGCTTAAGCAAACATAACCTGTAAGATTTCTTTTAACTAAATTAGTACATACAAATGTAGACAAAGAAGGATCACTGTGATGGACAATTTTCTTCACTAAAACTATGTCTCCCTGCATGGTTTGAAAGCAATTATTACCCACTGAGGTACAAACAGTAATACCCTTGTAAATTAGCTTTTTAGAAGTCTTATGGAAAATTACATTCTTATTATTTTCCCTGCTTGTAGTCTGGCTAGCTTCACTCCGCTCTTGAATACGTTTGGCTACCTGGTTTACCTGCTGGTGGTGTTTCCTTATCATACTTTTTAAAATCTGCATATGATTTTCAAAAGGGAAAGCGCTACAATTGTCAAGTGAGCCGTACAATAACGAGTCATCAGCCAAATGGATTAAATTGTGAACGTTATACACTATAAATTCTACACCATATAACTCTTTTGACATATGTACAAACTCAACGAGCAGTTTTGAAGCATACCGATTCCTTTCAAAGTTTGAGGCATTGTTAGAAAGTAATATAAACATTGCACAATTCAGTCGTAAATATATAGCGTATTCTAAATCGGAAATTGTATTTTTGAGCACAACATGTCCTGTATAAATTAAAAAAAGACGATATTCAGTCGCTTTGTAATGTTTCAACTCTCTCAATGATCTACATTTTCGGGAAAATTCTACTGGAATATATGGCTTTAAAGTTATAAGTTTACGAGACACCTCAAGAGTTTTAGCTGCATTCCATTTAAACGGGACTTTACCAAACACCCACTTATATAGTAACTTTCTCATGACACCAAGACACACGAGGTGCATATAATCTAAAGGCACCTGGAATACTAAATCTAACTTTAATACGGACAATGGAGAGACACCAGTGTGATGATCTGTATCTTTCTGACTTGAAAAATCGGTACCACTACGCAAAGCTGATAAAACGTCTGGATAAACTACCCTACCTGAATAATGTCCTTCAGTAATACAGCGTTCACACCCATGAAACGCGTTAAAACTTTTACACTGTTTAACAAAACTTCTGGCCGGAGCGTCTGCTATGACTGCACTAATTCTAAACTTAAATTTACTATTCATGACGATTATACCATTAGCTTCTAAAGATTTTACTTCATTCACCAACTGCTCAAAAAAGGAATGGACATTGTTAGGTTTCTCATTTCCCATGAAAAGACCGATAACAAAAACCTTTGATTTATAAATTTGATCACATTTTCCCAGAATGGGCCAAAATGCCATATTGGTGCTTTTTGAAATAGGTACACCATCGACTGATATTTGAATGCTTATACAATTTTCCTGACATGACTGAGTAACCGTACTGTCTTGTAGTTTGCTAAAATGGTTTTGGATACCAAAGTAAACGAATTTTCCCCCTGCTACATTCTCAACTAATATGTTTCTTGGAGTATTCAAAAACGATCTTGAGTCCACTGGAAGAGTTTTGCCTTCACTCGTGCATTTTTTTAAAATTTTTAGTAAACTAGACAATGCAGAGTGTGGGACATTATTTTGTTGATACCAACTAGTTAGAGCAGTTTTGAAATCAAAATCTACACTATGGGTTTGACTAGCTAATTGATGTGTAAAGTTACTTGACTCGTGACAATGTATAACATTTTGATTACTAAAATCGGCACTAACCGAATTTACACTAGGTAAAGCTATAACGTGTGGACTAAGACGAGGCTGATTTTTTACTTCATTAACATATGCTTGAAACCGCTTTTGAACACGGCGACGTTGGGTTCTAGATGACTTCATTCTTGATTAGTTTGAAGCGTCTTCCAGTTGCTGCTGCTGATTTCTTAATTGTTCTTGTTGAAGTTGTTTTTCGTATCTTCTCTGGCGTCCACCATCTCTGTCACCTTTCCCGTTCAGCCATTTCATTGTTATCTTGTCAACGTAGTGATCCGTAGCATCTTTTCCAATATTAGTAGAGCGGATGGTTTCTGAATAAATGAAAACCAGTTAAAAAGTACAAGCTAATATTTCATAATAGTTGGAGTATACAAGCACTTTATCTCTTATTACTGATGATGAGGGCATGAGCATTTGTCCCTTTTAATTTGCAACGTTGAAATTTTCCAGTGAAATTGAGGTCTTGGCATAACCCGGGTCCAAGTAGTCGAGTCAGCACATTCTCAACTAGTAATAAAACTTACTAGTAAATCAAAATTCAGTTTTTCCGTCAACCATTCGTTAAGGCGATAGAAGTCTGCTATTGATGACACCGGAAATGTCACGGGCAAAGTGGGTTCAGGGCTTTTCAGATCTGAGTTCAGAAGTGTTTGATACAATGTGTAAAGCTGCTTAATGTCTTCCTGAATCACGCTAATTCCACGCAGAACCGTCCTCTGAAATGCTGGAGAAAATGACAGAAAGTATATTATGACTCAAATTCAAAAATACAGCTGTTTAGGAGACGTGCAATTTAAAAATTACCTGTCAGTGTAACATCAATTTCGTGAGCTATGGACTCACGTGAAGCCAAACCATATGGAGATCCTGCGACACCCTGAGTTCCAGATCCCGGTGCCAAGCGAAAGGAAGGGCCCCCTTTCCTCTGAGATGCTGGAGCCAAGTTGAACGAGGAGCCTCCGTTTCCCTGCGATCCTGAAGCCAAGTTAAACGAGGAGCCTCCGTTCCCATGAGATCTTGGAGCCAAGCCAAACGAGGAGCTTCCGTTCCTCTGAGATTCTGTCGTCAAGTTAAACGTAGAGCCTCCGTCCCGCTTAGATCTTGGAGCCAAACCCAAAGGCGATCCTCCGTTGCTGTGAGTTCCAGATCTTGCTAAAGCCAAATGAAGTGGAGAACCTCCGTTCCTTTGAGTTCCAAATTCTAACCAAAACCGGAAATTTTGGGGATTAAAATAAGCCGATACAGTTGTTAAAAGTCATTAATAAATCGAAGGTTCATGTCTATCTACGTATTTTGCTTTATTACCAGCTGACAGTTGATAAGTTGGTTCGTTTGGAGTAAAAAGCAATTTTTTTCGTGGAATTGGTCCACTCCTGGGTGCTAATCCTGGGCGCTTCCTAGCTGGAAAGTTTCTTGATTCGTCTTCTGAAGATGAACCGTTGTCTATCTGATGATTTGGAAGTTTTCGTTTACGAAATCGAGAGGTTTTCTCGTCGTCACTTTCCAAATGAGATGTCACTTCTGCGGCTGCTGCTTTTTTTCTCGCTTTATCGTAATTATCTGTATCAACAATTGCAATACTTTTTAATTCCAGTAATTTTAATACTCAAAAAATCCTTATTTTCCCCAACTTTAAGTGTTAAAAATTACCTGCGTATGTAAGGATACTTACATCGAAGGTCTCCCAATTTTCACCAGGCTTCGGCTTCAACTTCTTTTTCACTGCTTCAGCAAATTTAAATGATGGCAAACTGGGATATACACAACTTTTATTATTATTCCTCAACCACGCTCGTGGAATAGCTTGACATGCATTTTCTTTGGGAAACTCAACAATGGCAAAATCAAACTTGTCCATTTTTGAAATTCTTGGCCAAGGACTCTTACTGCACAAGTTAATGATTCGTTAACTTTAAATAGAACTGAGAATAAACAAATCAAGTCAACAGGATTGAAATGATCTAGCTCGCTCTTCTGCATGAGGCCTGATCTGATTCAAATTTGGCGCTGCATATATAGCTCAATGCTTCTTTGTTGCAATAATCTAAGCAACATCGTTCATAAAAATCAATTACCAATCTTGGCCCATACATATTTTACATCACACAGTGAGTCATGCTTTGGGAATTGTAGAAGGATAATGTGTATTGCAATGCAATAATAAAATGCTTGGTCCATGTTTGGCACATCTAACTCAATTCCCTATGAAAATGACACAAACTTTGGCCATCTATAGCGGTGATGGCGCTTATTAACCGTGTATGGTCCATTTATTCTAAATACACATGGCAGACTGGGATGGTTGTAGGTATTTTTATCTGTTTGTGGAAGTATACATTATCATACACTTTCATACATTCGGAAAAGAAGAAAACAGTATGACAAAATATCATTTTACTTTCATCCCATCCACACTCTCCTTCAAATTTAGCCTCCATCAGTGTTATGACAAAGAATACACCGGATATGGCTCGTCACTCCATACATTTGTAGGTTGTTTGGTGTATTTATATACAATTATGATATTTGTATTGCGCTTTCCATCTAATGGATTATTTATGACAATTTTTATCAAAACATCTTTCCGAGTAATATTGTCGTTTTACCTGAAACGCTGAATAAATTCAAAATTGCGACTTTTGTGTAGTGTATTTTTGAGATATCATCATGTATAGTAATGGGCTCATGATTATTATAATATCTTGCGAGCAAATGGTCCATAAAGTATAAGGTAACTTGTTTTATAAGGCTTTTTCTTGAAACGGTAAGCGTCAGCTGGGAAATGCTGGAAAGTGGCTACTTGTATTTCACTAAGCATTAAAATCATTGGCATTGAGTCCTATTTGGTAGCTCAGCCATCAGTAGATGATCATCTTGGCGAGTATTATTACAGTGGCAGGGCGCATCGGGTAGACGAAGGGATAACAACATGTGTGCTCACACCAGCTCCTCTAACTTACTCGACTAAATCCTATATATGGATATTTTATATCATATAAAATACATAAAGAAATGTATGAAATATATAAAAACAGTGCATAAGTAGGAAGTACAAGGACTCATAAAAATAGGTACTTGTATTTGAATGAAGAAGTCCTCCAGGCCCCTAGTCCTGAAACTTTTGTTTTCTCTTGTTTTACTGGTTTAGCTTATGAACGACGGTAGTTGAAAAGGCACTTGGGGATTGATGATACATGCTACTGCATATAGCTTAGGGTTTTCGGCTGCCAAGACTTGTCTTCATCTGGCTTTGCTCTGGGCCTGGTTGTCTGCTCAAAAGTTTCTTTTCCTGAATTGATTCTTGTATTTTATGAGACATATAAGGCCACTCATTGGGCTACAATATGATAAAAATATGTTCTCCGTGAGCAGACGTTCTGCATCTTGACTCGGAAGAAAATGATGGTGCCAGAGAGCATGGTGGAAACAGGGTCAACCTGCCTGATCCCTTTATTTTTCATGAACACATGTGTTTATCACACAAACGAACAAAGAAAGGACAGACATTGCCTTTGTCTTTAGTCAACCATATTTCAGTAAATTTTCACCCATATGATGACAAATGCTGTTGAGTTTTTAGTAAATGATAAGAGATAGGATGAAAAATGACCTTCGCTCAGATCCATATTGGACAGTATGATAAAACTAAAGATAGAAACAAGGAAAACGGCGAGTTTGAGTATTGCGATAAATTTTTAAGAAAAAATTCCAAGTAAATCTTGAGTCCGTCATCCGTCACGCTAGATAATGTCAGGGGTTTTGCAAGAATCTAATCATTCATCAGAGGAAATGACTTTGGCTATTGCAATACAGTGCATTTTTAATTTCGATGTTAAAAATGCGATACACAATTTTTTATCATGTTTTTGCTTAAAGTTGAATCGGTATATCTACATAAAATGCAGCAATAAAAATCGGTACGTGCATATAAACAAAATGGAAGAAAATACCAGCTTTCCAATAACTAATTTTGTGGAGACAGGGCAGAGCGTTTTTCTTTCTACTTGTAAAAGAAAACCAATTTAAAGGTTTTACCTGAATATTTTCTGGAACATTCGATGTTGGAGGTGATCAGTTGTTCGAATGACACTGATGAGATGAGGTGCAATACTATTCCGTAAAACAGTCAACCCAAAAACCAAAATTACAAGAAAAAACTTCAAATACGTTAAGCACCTCTGTCCTGAAGTAGACAAAAAAGTTGAACAATGTGTAGTATAAAGGAATAAAACGTGTTTGCCGAACAGTGGAAAAATTCATGGTCAAGAAGATCCTTATCGGTTTAAAGTTTTTCGTATTGTGCTTGGTGTTGATTAGGTGAGCCGAAAAAGCTTCATCACAAGGTTTACCGACGCTGTCGGCACATTTAAGACCTTTTGTTATCGTTTGGTTTACACAAATAAGCTAATAAGGCAGTCAGGTAGGTTGACTTTGACTTTTGTCCACAGAAATGTAATCATATGCCATAAAGAACACGGGCATATATTAAAACCTCAATCAATGTCTGTTTTGGTGGTGCTCCTTCGGCTTCTCAGAAGAGGGTCATCCTTGTCTCTGAACTTGTTTGTTTTTTGGGACTTTCTTTTGTATATCTGTGACTTGACAGGTTGTTAACTACGTGTAGTTTTTAGGTTTCATTCTATTGCAAGGGATGATGCACTTTGGTCCTTAGGAAACTTGAGATTTTGGATCCAGGAAAGAATAATTATTATTATTTTAAAGCCAAAAAGTACTCTTCAGTATCAGAGTACTTGATTTTTCTTCGAGAACATTATTTTGTTGAAAAAACCTTCCACCATCTCTTTATACTCAACTCATGATATAAAATATTATATCAAAGTCTGACAGTTCCGCCTAACTAAATTCACAGAATTAATTTAAAACGTTTGCGATGATATACAATTCATTTATTCATTCATGAAATTTCAACCACAAACCCTTTAATTTAAAAAAAAAAAGTTTAACAAAAAATTAATATGAAAATTCCCATGCAAAATTGTCTTGATTCACGTTTCATGCTTTGGACATATAATGATCACAAATTTTTCCAGCCATTTTCTTCATTTACTTTGTAAGACCTTCATTCATTTCGTGGCTTTCTCTTAAACTCATTCACTTCACGACGCCTTTTATGATGAGTGGTTTGACTCAGTTAGTCACAGCAAATTTCGGTAAATATGCGTTTTCCGTGCTAAAATTATCTTGAATGCTACCATTGCATTGTCAAACAAAAATTAAGACTTTGAACTTCACTCTGCTACCTGTGGCTATGTTTTTTTTATATTTGAGCGCACCGAAATCAACTACGTATTCATTTTCTGGTGGTGTCGTGACATAGGGCATTTAAAGGATGAAGATGCATGGTGTTCTGTTAGCATTTATGTTTCTTTTTAGTGCTTTCACGCTTTGATTCGATATTCAACTCTTGAAAATGTCATTTTAATAGTTTCAATTTGGAAATGTGAGTCAGTTTATTTGAGCAAAAAAACGGTGATGTGGTTTTAAACAGCTATAATAACACAAGTAAATTCAAGCATAATTTATGAAGAGAGAACTTTAATATCTCGGCGTTATGTGCAAAACATCATGCTTTGTTATAAATATAAGCATTGCAATTGTTTCTGCTGTCCTTTTGTTTTGGTGAAAATCTGCTTCATCTTGATCTTACTCACCGCAGAGAGATATCCATAATATCGTCCATTCATCATATGGTGTGTGTGTAACGCTTTGGCTCAAAGCCCCTGTGTGGTTTCCATCATTCCCTTCTTCGCTATCTGTGGAGTCATTCTTCTTCTTCTTTTTTTTGCTTTTGTTCTGCTCTGTTAGCTGCTTTCCCTTGAATATCCTTTCCACCTGCAACAACACAAGCAAGGACCAGAAAAATGAGTAATATTATGCGGTTCTTTCATATAGAGGAGCTTTTCGAAACCATTTGTACACAGCCTTTTAGGTAGGGTAAGGGCAAAGCTGGATGCATCTTGTGTGACTTTAGCTTAGTCCCAATATTCATATATGAAACAAACGTTTTTAGAATTACTGACTCAACACTCATCTAACCACCATGCGAGGGTAGTGCTTTCTTGAGTAAGTACATATATTACTAGTAGTTTTATTGTTTTCTGAGACCGAAAAGAAGGGCACGAGACGGCTTGAGGTATGACTGTCGGTGGAGCTTTGAGCATGGTATTATTGGAGAGAATATAACCGATGCAGAGTATATAAAAGTGGTTAATGTACTCCAAAAAAGTTAAGAGGGGTTGGTTGAGGTCTCGAACAGCATTTGTTTCATAGTTTGGTAGAACGACACGTTGAAACAATTAGGAACTCGCGTCAGAAGTCGGCCGTTTGCTTCGTCTTGCATTTTCCAGCAAAATCAAAACCATCATGCTTGGCATATTGCATGTATAGGGTTGTATAAGCACTTCCACAAAGCCAATGTATAAAGAGTAAAAAAAAATGAATAATCATTTTGAGCTCAACTTCAAAGGAAATATTTATAGCGCAGCAGTATGGTAGGTCATGGATGAATGAATCCCATATTTTTCAAGGTTGAAAACTAGGAATCTATATAATATTCTAAGGGTGGTGGGATTTAAGTGTCGATGCTGCTACTGCTGATGATGATGACGATGACAAGATTAAGTTAAATAGATCGGTTAAAAAACGATCAAACGTTTTTCATAGTTGTCTAATTGGTTACTTTTTTTCTATTAAACAGATATTCCGGCTCAAGTGCCGCCGCTTACTCCAGGAACTAACAAGAAGATGACCGAAGCTTTGAAAGCGTCGTACGCAACTTGGGAAAAGGAACTTCATCGCCATAATATTCCACGTGGTAAGTAATCTTCCGAATTCATTGCTAGCAATACAATTTTCTTCTCACTGCTTGTAAGTAATCAATCGATTACTGATGCTTGAAGGCCTTTTCCGCATTGTTGGTATTGGTACAATATTGATTACCAATCATCATGTGTTTTATGCCTCCTGGCACCTAATGAGATGGAATAGATGTGAACGTGACTTGCATCGGCATATACAAAGACGGTGTGTGGCACAGTAGTAAAGCTTCTGGGTTGGTGTTAGCGACATGCTTGTTATGAGTTTACCACAAAAGTGGAAATCAATGAGACATGCTGCATCACCTTCACTTTTGCAAGAACCAACTTTACAGGATTCTTTTACCAAATAGCATGTGGTAGTTATATCATATATATATATATTACATATATTTTATCTGATAAAAGTTTTGTACAGATACGCAGTTAAACTCACTATTTCGGTAGTCCACGCACACCTGCCCAAGGATTGTGGTTTTAGACTTAGTTTTGACAGTGACTTTGGCAAGACAGAAAAAAAATCAAGCAGGAGCCTTTGTTAATGAAGATTATTTCAAAGTGAGGGTCAGTATAGTAAGAAGCGTGTCGTTGTGATATATCCATATCATAGCTCATAAGATGCATTAGAGTGTATTATTATGTGGTGCTCAGTGCTCACCACGGCTTTTACGTAACTTGAGCAATGAGCTTGTTGGACTACAGACGTGAACATTTATTCTTGGCACGCATTCTAGCACTAGTGTATTTAGTATTAGGTTAGGGCTACAAGACAAGAAGGAAATAATAAGGGTAGTAGTAACAAGATCAAGGAAATAAGAATATATTACTTTACTATAAGTACACTATAATGTATCACATAATGCACTATCTTGACTATCTTAGCTCAACACAGATTTACCTTTTTGATAAATATTATGTTTTCTTTGTAAAATGTTAATGTTTTCGAGTGTCCTTCAATTTTGTTGAGTATGTACTAGGATTATGCTCTAGCGATCAAAGGTGTAAAAGATAATACACTTTCGTACAAATTAGTTGTGTAGTATTAGCCTTTTTCTAATGACTATAATATTTCCTCTGATGGAATCTACAATTTATTTTCGAGTTTGACAATAGAGACTCGGTTGATGCACAAAAGTAATAATGGCAAACATGTTTTGAAGGACACAAGATAAATAATATTGTTTGTTTACATCTTTACATGTATTACATAATAATTGCAGCTAGTAGTAGTAACTCACTTCCGGATGTTTCCTTTGGCCAGTGCCAGTACGTCTTCTTAACAAATAATTTTAGCAATTCTTACTATCCTTACATTTTAATAGCTAGTTCGGTGTTCCATACCCTAACATATTGTTAACCTATTGTCTCTGCATTCTTTAAGGAATGTATTCGTAGCCAAATAGACATGAAATGAATTGCAACGGCACGTGCGCTTCGTGCAGCAGTTATGTGGTCCCAGTTGCTGGCTTCTTAAATGAAATACTTATATAAATGATAGAAAGAGATCATTTTTCATCAAAGCTTTTCCTCCTTGTACAGGGGTGGTTTAATAATTTGGCTGGATGCTGACTTGGCGAGGAGAGAGATCATGCAATGAAAACCTGTTGCTTTATGTACGTTGGCAGCATGCTCCATGTACATAAATTAGTCTTGTATCCACAAAGGTATCATTGTATATGCTGAAGGGAAAAAACATGATGATGGTGATGTGATGATGATGATCATTGCAGTAGCATATTTTAATTGTACACTTGAAATGTACCCAAAGCCGAAGAAGAATGTAACAGACGGTCGCTCGTGGACGGTTGACTGTCGGTTCCTTAAAGAGTAATTTTGTTTTTGGCATCAGGTCCAGTTGCTTGACTCCTTTCTGATACCTCATTCCCCCTTTTTTTTTTACTGAATTTGTATTACTATCGGTGTACAAGGAGAACCTTATTTTTTCATCATGTTGATGTAATCCTTGAGGGCAAAGAATACTCCATTTTTTAAATAAGGATCAAGTTTTGAGATGTTGAGTTGATGGATGCATCTGTTCCTCATGAATGCATTTCTTCTAACGTTATATGAAGCATTTTTTAAGGAATTGTGCTCACTTCTAGTTTTGAAGAAGTCATGTCGTTGGATTGCATGGTACACGTAATAAGAAAAATGAGAGTGAATGGAGCGAGATGTAAACAGCTGGACTAAATGCAACTGTTGCCCTCAGTCGTTTGCATATTCTTAAGGAGAATGGGCATAAAAACTGGACCAGTAGAATTTTTTGTTGTAATTGTATTTATTGGCCATACGATTGGATCCGTTACGTACATACAGATAGCTTATTATTATGCTCATACATTAGGGCTAACTGGACCACATATTTTTATTATGAAGGTCGGTCGATGGCCACTGCAGTATAATGCCATTATGGCTTACTTTTACTGTTTCATCTAGATTCTAAGAAATTGACAGAGCTCATAGATACAAGATGCGACCCTAAGAAATAACGGTTACTCATTTTCCGTTTTCACACATCGGCATATTGTTAATGTTGAATAAAAAACCAAAATTGAAAGTAAGACAAAATTAAGTGTATATTTAGAAAACTAAAGTTTATGCAACATTAAAATAATTTTGTGAAGAAACTTTTGTAGAAACTCTATCTATCAAAAAGCACATACATTTATATTCTCTCTTGAGTACGGTACAATATATAAAAGAGTACCTTTAGCTGGCTTACCAGTAGCCCGCTTCGCACGTGCTGCTCTCCGTGCATCTTCGCTTCTGCTGCTACCCCTCTTCTTTCATGATGATGATTATGATCATCATATTAGGCATTCATCTTCATCTTCTTATCCATCCCTTTCTTCCATGACCATATGGATGGCTCTTGGCAGGTTTGCTTCTTCTCCTTCGTCATCAACACCATAATCATATGTAATGTCTGAAGACTTAGGTCCTGGTTCACGGATCTTGAGCAGGAATGGTAGAGATGGTTTTGGTACTCCTGCATCTCGTTTATTAGGTACATACTTGCCATCATATACAGATTATGTAGCATACAGGCCTTAGCTACACAGAATTTTTCTTGGCCTTCTTTAAGACAAGGCTGTAATAAGGGTTGCAATATACAAATGATACTGTCAGGGTTGTTGATGCTGGTCTGTATTGCATCTTTGCGCTCTTCTGTTCTAAAAAAAGTCAACAGGCAAGAGAAGAGCGTAGGTAGAGAAAAAGGCTCCCCTACAGAATGTTATACACTGGCCACATGTTACTTCACAACGCTCATCTTCTGTTACTTCTTCACCAGCAGCTCATCTTTCTAAAAAGAGAGTAGAAAAAAAGGGAAAACATGTTCATTCTTTCTTGCATTGGAGCTAGTTGTTAATGTATAAAGTTTTGGATATTGTTAGTTTGACTTTAGCAGAGATTATTGACATTATCTTTGTGGATCTCGTAGTAGTATCGGGTAAAAAGTAAGCACACTGCTTCCACGCGTTATACTTTTTACAAAGAAAATACAGAAAAATTTTCCCCTTCTAAACAAAATTGGCCCAGTATTCAGGCAGAAGCAGAGGGAAGAGGTGTCACTTTTCTCGGGCTTTTTTAAGAATTGTGGAAACCGTGGTGTTGTGCTAAAATGGCAGAGGAATAAATCATATTTGTAAACACATACACGGTGAAACATTTTGTGACTGTTTGGAACTCAGACAGAGTGTATTACGGCGGTGATTAGTCATTCATTTATTCATTGCTTTCTGTTCAGTGGCGAATATCAAGATGTAGTTAAATAAACTGAGAATTCCAACAACATTCATTTGAAAGGAGCCGACTTGTTTACAGTGACGTATTAAGACGGTGTTGTTAGTGTTCTGCATTTAAATAATTATCGTGACGGATTCATAGCATTCAAATGGAAAAAGTGTGAGGTAAGCAAGTCCATATTTGAATTTTTTAGACGCTTCTCTTTCACGTTTATGAAGAACAAGAGCTCTTTTTATCATTAGAAACTGTAATCATTCCAAAGTTGTGAATGGCCATTTATCAATGAAAATGTACTTAAATAATTTTCTTATAAATGGTCATACACAAAGTAGTGATAATAGTATGGTCATGCAGCAATGTTACCCAGAAATTTTAGTCCAATCCAATTTCACTTGTGTTTCGAGTTGAACATTTAAGTTATGCGACATCACTTTCCTAAATGTAAATCTAGTAAAGGCCATAAACTGTAAAGAATTATAAGAAATCCGACAATGCAATATGTATCCTAAATGTCCCACTCTCATTTGCTTTTGTCATATCCTTGAAAGTGTGTAAGTAAATACATGGCTATGGCTGCTCTGCACTGCAGAAAGAACAATCGATCATCCACTGAACAAAAAAACATTTGGGATGTATACATGTGTAAGTAAAAGCTTGAAGCTTGACACGTCGCTGTGTCTCATATTGTTGATGATATGATTAAGAAGAATTGAGTTAGGGAGAATGCAGGCAATTGTGTTGTATCTATAATCATCTATTAGCATTTAAATTAATGAAACTAACAACACTAATCACATGAGGACGGTTAAAAGTTTAAACAAGGGCATAAAACACGAATCTACTACATGACGTGAGCGAGTAGCCCTCTCTTTCCCAACTAATTGCAATATAGCTGTTTGACTCATTTTTGCAGCTACTCGGATGCTAAAAAATATTATTTCTATCGTGGGCAAAGAATGGTAGCAAAATATTGTCATGAAGTTTGAAATTTTGATGTCTTAAATTTATATAAAAACAAGTAATACATTCTAAAGAGAAATTTTGTGATGAAATATATAATGTTCAAATTCCATAAAGCTCATGCTGCGCAGCAAACACTAGACTCTTCTCCATACGACTGTGATCTTGATCTGAAACTTGTCTGAAGTGCAACTTGACACTTCTGTACATTTAACGCTGGAGCTGCTGACACATGGTGCAGCAGCTATTATGCGTTTGTGACTAATAATAATAATGCATTTAATTTCACTCATCTCAGCCTTGTTTTAATTTTATAAGAATAACAATGTCGCATCAGCTATTATTGGCAGGCACAGTTCTTCAACCCTGTGCTACTACATAACGCAATAATAATGTAGTCAGCAAGAGTATAAGATTTAATGTACTTATCCATGCATCTATTGGCATCATGCATCACATTAAAGCTTTTTTTCTTAAAGGATAATTGTAGAAACAGTTTGTACGCAAATTGAAACCACTTGTTATCTGTCATCATTATTAAACTAAATGAGCAGATGAGTGATTTGGATGCAGATGAAATTCAATATATCTCCTTGGGCTCATGAAGAGCGCAAGCCGTAATGGCTTTAAACGAGTTAATGAATCGAGAGAAGGGTCTGAATCTTCTTTCCATCATCAATTCCCCGCTCTTGCTATCTCCGTATCGTATTCATTATAACAAGGAGTACAAGCCTTGCCTTATGCCAACAACAATCAGTAGGGCATCAGGAGCAAGCATATGTACTTAATAATGATATGCATACTTGTCAGTTGAATGTATGAGCGTAATATACGAAACATGTTATTGTAGCTGGTAACTTTTGCTTTTGTTACTCTTCTGGATAACACTTGAAACGATCCAGCCGATATTTACTCCTTGCCATTTCACTTAATACAGTTTACTTCACTTTACGGTTTAATCATCATCCCCTCATCTCTTGTCTTTCCCACAATCATTATTTATGACTTTCAATTAGCTCTTCTTCTACTTCTTCTTACGTCGTCTTACATTATGGAATAAACCCAGACTAAAATGGACAACATATAATATTGTCATTTCACTATCAATGTCAGTGACTCTGGCACTGGTAACATTTAAATGTGGAATATGTTTTTACCACCATGCTCCACAAATCTTCATAAATATATATCGATAAGAGACATGTTACTTTTACGTCCCGACTGACTTATATAATCTTTTTCTAGGAATTGTAACCACCATATGACGTTGGCTAGTTGGTGTTTGCGCGCATAAATTTCATAAGAAATTCATGGCAAGAAGGTAGTTTTCTTATGTTTTTTGTAGTGCTAGTAAACTAACATTTATTAAGCACATGCATAAACTCTTACAACAAGTTGCAAAAACGAGGTACATAAACCACGTTCCCATCCAGAAATACGCACTGAAGCGAGTATGAAGCACACCCGGAAAAATGTCGGCAAAGATATTCACACTGTAACGCGCGTAATCAGCGTCAGTCATCAAAACAAAGCGTTTAATTTTCAGCTCTCGACTGATGTAATGGCATTGAAAGTTATTTAATAGTAGGTTTAGGGAACTCCAAGAATAATACAACTACTTTAATGAACTCGAGCTACTATATTAGTGAAACCAAATGTTTGTAACTAATCGAGTTGTGTGTAAAACTGTGTACCTTACGTATGTGACTTATACACACCTACTACTACTACCACCTCATATATGTCCGTGTAATACTAAATACATATAGATATAGCGAATAATTGGAATATAAATGAATTAAGTACATATATAATCACAATGCATTTTCATAATAAATATCATTTTAAAAATTTTGCTGATTATTATTACATTTTATAGAAAAGAATAATTTAGCCGGAAAAAATGAGCGAATTTTAGAACCCGACTATAGTTGCTAGTTTGTTATCTGTTCTGTGTATGAGTACTGTCTGTTACTGTTGAGTAAAGTTGCATTAAATGCGCTTTGCGTTAGTGTTGAGCTCGTTATGCAAGTCAGTCAACAATTGCCATTATCAAATGAAATAATGAGGAATAAGTTGGTGACTAGATGAATTAAACCTATGTTAAAGTACGTATATGATATAAAAAAGGCTGAAAGCCATGCTTTGAAGAACACGCTAAAATATCCAATTTGTTCTGGGTTGTTTGACCATGATTTTGTAAATTTTTGCGAGAATCAAACACTCAAGCTACATCGCGTATTTGCTTGCTACATAATGCCACGCTGTCACCAACGGCTGAAGCTGTAACGAGATTTTGCTCAAGCAATTTTTTGAGTTGTCTGGTTTGACGAAGAATGAAATGGAAAACCATGAAAATTACGTAGATGAGCTGTGTATTAATTCACTCTTGATGATGATGATGATGATGATGATGATGATGATAACTTGAGCACTTTTGTTTCACACAAAATATCGTCAAGTTCTCTGTGGTAAAGGGCAATTAAGCATCGTAGGAGTACACGCTTCTTCACTCACATCACTTGTGTTTATACGTCATTGCTAAATACGTTGAGTTTTTCTAAAACAACTTACAAGAGAAGTAGTTGGTTTCGCAGAAGATTAGTTTTTAACATGTGGATTACTCATTCATGTTGGGGGTGCTCATTGGCTGGAAAGAATCTCATACTGTAAATATAGTAGTGGAATGAAAATATGTTAGGTTGTAGCTCTAGCATCCATATGCACTATTCAACTATCTATTTTCCTGCTCCTGCAGTAATACATACTTGAGTCAGATTTGATGAATCCATACGATTTCACGTCAACAGCAGCATTTTGGAAATGGGGAAAAGTACGGAGAGTAAGAATGATGCCTGTGGTTAAAGAATAAATACTAGTCCATCTATTTTCGTGTTGAAAAGGTGAACAATTCAGATTG
The DNA here is from genome assembly GCA_964034955.1 of Orchesella flavescens. Lineage (NCBI taxonomy): Eukaryota > Metazoa > Arthropoda > Collembola > Entomobryomorpha > Orchesellidae > Orchesella > Orchesella flavescens. The sequence continues at coordinate 20,216,504 of OZ035957.1, read as the reverse complement.
AGGTACATCATCAACTTGATTCCCCCTTTTTTTGAGTGTAGCAATGCAGTAGAAACGGAAGAAAAATTTTGATTGAAGGTGGAAGACAGCAGAAAGGCTGCTACAGTAGAAAACTATTATCATATCATTCAGGCATGGACAGTGTGTGTGTACTATGATGAAATGCAGACGAGAAGCAGCCAGCTAAAAGAAGATGACTGACTTATGTATATGTATATTATCTTCATACACATGTTATGCATATCAGCGTGTTATATGACCTGTGTCGGGCAGTTGAAGGTGAGACAGGTGCACGTAAAATTAAACTTAAAAAAAGAGTGAGCATCAGTCAGTTTCCAGCACCAGTTCAGCTAGTTTTCCAAAAAAAAAAATACATCTCGTGAAAGGCAGCAAATACATTGTGAATCTAGTTATGTACAATGATACAATGCACCAACTGGCTGAGTTGGGTAATATACAGTTGGGTTATTAGTTATTATTATGGTTAGACTTTTGAAATACTTGGAATAGGGTCTGCTATTGTTTGGCGCATGCTTTGTGACAGCCTGCCTGTAAATTATTATGAACCACAAACGAAAGTCCGCCTAAAATTAACCTCTGTTTTGGTGATCTGACTGGTAGATCTCTGTTGAGTACTGTGTGCTATCCCATTATTCACTAAATACATCTCAAGCCTTGTATACAATACTAAACATTTGAATTTACACATTCATATTGTTTGGTTACATTTAGAAGCTTAGCCAACTTGTGATTTCCTAGGCAGGTCATGGACATGGCATGGACACACTCAGTAATTTGCTTCTTGCTGGTTTGCACTTGTCAGTAATTGTAATTTGATTGAACTTGGAAAAAGGATGATAGCATAAAGTTAAGTTTGCAGTTTTACAAACAATACTAATTTGCTGTTTTTAAAAACTGGATGCCAAATGGAAAGCTACAATAAAACTCCTATGTAAGGTCACCTTCAATGGGTTTCATTTGTGTGGACCATTGAAATACAAACATGCCAAGATGAATGGGTTGATAGAAATGAATAGGATTAACGAAAGATGACGATGATTGTATAGCATGCACGAAATAAGCAATGTGATGTGAGTGACTGTCCTGACATCCAGCCAAACCATCATGCTTAGCAGATAATGTATAAAAAGTTCATGACTGTGACTGGTAGTACACCATCACATCATCATCCAGGTAAACTTAAAACACATATTACTTTTCTTACCTCTGCTCTTGTTGGTGAACTCCTGAGGTAAAAGTAAATTAAGGGCAATGTATGCAGGAATATATATCCATACCGTCATCATGTGGAGTCGAGTATGGAGGATATAAAGCGCATCATTTTCATTCTCGCAGTTTCTAACCATTATGCAAGTTTCCCTATGTAGAATCATCATCATATCACATCACGAATGATGTAGCAATTATAATTAGAATGCATTTCAAGTTGTATTTCTACAAAAAAAAAAAAGGTTTTAGAGCTCCTCCCTTGGCATATATTTGTAGTATATTCAACGATAACAAAGAATCGCAGAGAGCTTATTTGTGCTTTGATACAATTTCGAGTTGCGTAAGGGAAAGAGTCATACAATTGTTTCGACATGGTCGACTTGCGTCCTCTTTGCCAGTTATCATTTACGTTTCATCACATATGCGAGTTCAAACTTACTTTACATATATACATTGCATTGTGAAGATTTGATTTTTTAAAGTTTTATAATCATATCACTTTTTAAAGAGTTAAACTTTTGACTTGTGTGAATCATGTAATATAAGAGTACGTCAGCTCTAGAAATGAAAGATAATAATAAAACAAGGTCCAGTCCAAGAATCATAAAGATTTTATCAGGAATGATGGTAGTTGTTATTTGTACGGTGAAAGAAGTCTCGTACTTTTGGAATGTCACGATTTACAATGTTAATTTTGATTTGCAATCTAATGTTCATTTATTTTATCTAATTTATTGCACATTTAGGTAGTTTGATAGCATGTATTTTATATCTTAATCACACACCCACAATATATGTTTGTAACAAGAGGAATTTTTTAATATAATGGAAATTTTTCTTTGTTTTTTAAAAATCTGTTGAACTTGTTTTTCCTTTGAATCTGCAATACCCAAGAAATAATTTTGTTAGTTCCAGAAAGCCAACTAAAATGGCCACTATCGTACCAAGAATAGTTATATAAGCCAGCTTCACTTGAGACCAGACCAGTTTTGTTAGTCCCTACAGAGATTTTTAAAAGAATTCGAGATTTAATTGGTAGATGAGAAGGGACCAGTTTCGTGGGAGTTTGAAGATGAATTACATGTTATGACATGGTGAATAAAGCTTCTCGTAGACAGCATCATAGTCATCATCTCGTAGACTCATTTTCGAAGAGATTACATTAAGTAGATGCACCTAAGCAAGTAACTCGCAAGTCACAAGTTGTTTGCCATGTTGGAAAAAAAATCAACGAAGGGGGGCTAATCTCATATTGTATGAAATGAAGGTATATATATATTCATGTACTAAAACCAGTCAAGTAGTCGTTCGTCACTGACAATCGCTCTTCTTCCATTCCATCTAGCTATGAAGTCAACGAAGTAAATATTCTAAATCTGGCATTAAATGATGAACACTCAAAAAGGTTGTAACGTTGAGTTGTAAAGAATTTTGTAGGCACAATGAAAGAGATTCATGAATGTGACTCATAATAAGCAAACACTGGATTGGATGAAGCGCTTGTGTCGTTAGAAAAGATGTAAATACGACATGACAAACTTTAATTCAATCTCAGGTAATGTTTGATGAGCTTTACGTAGTACATACGACATCCCATAAATACATTTGTCCCTATACACAGGTCTGAGTACGAGTTCACTTTTAATGACACGCTATGCCAAATGATGATGGCATTTTAGATTGCAGTGCTTTTCTGCAATAGTATTTTTTATTGTGCAATAGGCTACAAAAATGAAGCTTATTTCAACTTCAACCCCCAGTGTAATACAACAACATAATACAATATATACATACATATTATGTGCAGGTACACAACACCTGCACTTGGATGTATGTATAGACCCACTTTTAAATTATGAACAATGATGACTCTTTGTTGTTTGCACGGACAATATTTTTTTTCAGGGAAACAATCTATGTTGTGAGGAGGACACGGCAATACAACATCAGCATGATCACTCTAGCGTGAAGTAAATAGTGAGGAGTCTTGTGCATAAAATAAATGGTGAACAATGATTCCTCGTGTGCTCCTCCAAAAAAAATATTCAAGTTGTGGCGTGGTGAAGAGCAGCATGATGATAATATAGTATTTTCGACTACTTTAGCTCGAGGAGTGTTTCAAGTTTCAAGCATTAAAATGCAATCCATTTTTTTCGGAGGAGCAAAAAATTTGACTGACTGAGATTATTGTAGTTAAAAGCTTAGCTGCTACTTACAACCACATCATATCACTTTTATGCTCTTTTTTCCCCTCATTTGATATGTATCGTATGGATGTATGTATGTATGTATGCATAATGCAATAATACCACATGAATATGAGCTGGTGCTCTCGAGTGAGTGACTGTAAGGTAAGCATTTTCTTGCAGTTCCATGCAGAGTTCTTGACTCCGTTTTTTCTCCCTCTGGATTATAGATGACAATGATAGTCATCATAATCAACAGAGGAGAAGCACATCATCACATCATCAACGTCACTGCAATCATAATTATCGTGTGTTGCATATACACCAACCATTTTCACGCATTATACCATAAGAAGGCATTGTTTTTATTTAACGAATCGTTCTAACGCTGACCTCGATGCTGATGCTGCTGCTATAAATATATATGTTCTGTACCTTTTTACTTTACTGGTTGCAGCTTGAAAGAGCAAGAAGGAAACAAGTTGAGAGTGTAATTAATTAAAATGCTGTCAAAGGATGCACTTTGTTTCTTCTATCTATATCAATTCGTATTGTGAACCTTATGCAAACCTTATTTTATGCTAAACTAATAATTCATTGTGATAACCAATGTTTTTTTATAGATGTAACTTTGATTTGTCTTTTTGTATCTCTCTTGTTCTTTTTTAATTCTATGACTGCTCATGATATATACGTGATTGCTAAACATGAAATATCTATAGTTTGCATTAGGTACATTGCTGGAAAAAAGCATCAACGTTTTCAGTACTTTGCTATTAAAGCAGCAAATCTAATCACAAAGCCCATAATTTTTATGTTGCAATGGAGTCAACTTTGTAATTTTTAAATTATAACAACTCCAATTGGATCATGCATGTGTATTACCTATTGCTAATAATAAAGGAAAATGATAGGGTACAGGGTTTCTAGCGACGCCAAACTAAGTAACCACTTGTGGTCAATGTAAAATGCAAGCTGTAGCAAAAAAATAAAATAATTTGTAGCTTTGGCGTGGGTGAATACGATACAAGATAATTATTGTACTGATTTTTTTCTTTTACAGATCCGAGATTGTGGCAAGAAGCACATGTGAAGCACTGGCTTCAGTGGGCCGCTAACGAATTTTCACTTCAACAAAGCTCGACAGCCCACGAGATTTCTCAAATGAAAGGGAAAGATATTATTGCGTTGGGTCGAGAGGCCTTTCTCTCCCACACCCCTGCGTACATGGGCGATATTTTATGGGAGCACCTTGAAATTCTACAAAAAGGTGAGTGAACTATTTTTCAGTTGTAAAATGTTTCAGTTGTTCTCTACGACATAGAACGTCATTTTTATGAAAAACTTGCAAATTTATGTTGAAGATCAACTTTCAAAAGCGTTGTTCTATATTGTTAAACATTGAAAAGCAAAAGTGTAGGTAATTTGTATCATTTTTTATACTGTAGCAGCCCATTCTAAAATGTTTACTTTCTTGTCTTGTTGGATGTTGTAGATAATTTACGTCTAGTTTCATCCATCTTCAAAAAATGTATTTTTGTCTGGGGGGTACAAAGTACGTAAATCTTTCTTGTCATGTGCTTATTTCGTTTTTGACGTGGTACACAAAAAGTCATCAGGGATCATTCATCTTGGAAACAAAATGTTCTTTAGATTTTTTTGCTTCCTCAAACCACCACTTTCCTTTAGACGAGAAAGGTACTAATTGACGGCTGCGAGTTTACTAGCGTTCAAGCAGGGTGGTTGGTTGATGGCGAGCCTTCTGGTTGGTCTCTAATATTTTGTTAAAAATGACGATCCAACGTTCATTTTTTAAGCAACACCCTTTCTCAATCCTATCGTCTGAGACTGACTCTTCAAATTAGCATTGAAAAAAAACGATGGCAAAAACTAGCAAGAGCAAGACACTTATTCTCGTCTTGAGAAATTAGTACCCTGTTTTGTACAACGAAAGAAAAACAACCATAAAATAGATACAAACTGGTGATACTGACGAGGAGTACGTATAATATGCAAAGTATATTTACAACAAGCGTAAATAAAAAAAATGTTTTTATCTTCCACACTTACTTGGTACAAACTTTGGCTTACAAACATAATGCGCGTTCCCTGCTCATCTTTATCTTCATAGTCTGTTAAACAGTCGTTTGAGTGATGTGCATTGGTTTTAGATTAGTACAACTAGAATGTAAACAGCTTGCTTATTGGCGTCCCTTGTTTAAAATATTGAATATGATGACTAACCAACTCATTAGTCTGTGGAGAATGTTTTTCATTTTTTACCTCCATGTTTTGTTTGATGCGTAAACCATAGGTAGGTAGGCTGTAGCCGTTAAGAAAACTACGAACAAGATGTAGATGGTTTGAGTTCATGTTCATATATACTATAGTATATATTTTTTGGGCCTAAAAGCTGAAGGGATGATACGCACTAAACAATCAAGTTTTTGAACGCATACTAAATAGAAAACAGGAAGGTAGGGAACAATTTGGGAAAACGTTTTTTAAAAAAATCATGTTGAACAATGTCTTGACTTGAGACCCAAGTAAAAACATGAGGGCTTTAGGGTTTGAAACTAAAACTTTATGATAAGGAGTGGAACACCTTGAGGGCATTTGATTTACAGCCAGTTGTCAGAAAGAGCTGGATGGGGTATAATAATAATAATAATACGTATTACGTATGCGCTGTTGAGTAATAATGAAGGAGATTTTTTTTTGCTTTAGACTTGTTAGTACATTTCTAAATCGTCTTCGTGGACTAAACCCAACTTCATATATGCATCATGCATGTATACATGCTTTATGATGATGCTCTTTGATGAGATGGCTAGAGGGTCGAAGATAATTTCATCACATCACAATCAAAAAAAGGGAGCTTAACGATGACTCTTGCTTTGGCGAGCATATTGTTTCACGCCAAAAAAATTTGAATGTTGAATACATGTAAAAACTTTGATGGACATGCAATAATGTTTTGTCCATTATGTTTTTATGGCCTAAAAATGATGCTGGAGCAAAAGTAAAATGTGGAAAGTTGAGTTTTCATTTTGAAAACCAGAATTTACCGTCCAGTTTTGTTTCTGTAATCTAGTGAACCATTCTCCTAAAAAAAATGCAGTGGTTTGGTATATAGTCAGTTGCTATACAATGCCCCCTGCAAAAATTGTTTTATTGCAATGAATGCGGATAATGACTTCAGTTTACTGCATGCATGCTATCTATTTATATATGTGTGTGTGTATATCTTCATTTCTTGACTCCTAAAAACAAAATTATATAATGTGCATGATACCTAATCTTTTATTCAAACTCTGGATCATAAACAACAACGTACTATGCTATGCAAGTTAAAAGTAGTTTGCGTCAAAAGCTGGAAAGCAGTTCAACCGTGACAATCATGCTTGGTTCGAAGAGAAAAGGCTGCAAAAAAACTCACTACTTAAAATCAAATAGGTATGTGAGAAAGGTGGGAGCCTGACTATCAGAAATCTCACTCCCTTGGAAAATATTAAACATATCACATGTATATATTTAATCTACGTAATCCGTATCTAATGTGAAGACTGTATAGATTCTTAGAAGAGTGATGACAAAGCTTGTGTTTACATGACAGAGTAGCCACGTATTATAGGATGTAAGTGAGTACATACCGTTTAATAGAAAAATCCATTACGAAAATTGTTTCCGAAAGGGAGGTTGATTTTTTAAGGAAAATTCTTTATACAATGAGAAATGAATGAACAATTTGTAGCTCGTTTCTTCAGCTTTCATTCATCATCCTCCTTTCCCGTTGAATGAATGAAGAAGCATATTGAAGAAATGCAATTTAGATGGTAGGATCGCGTGAGTGATGAAGAAGAAAAATAATTGAATGGGTCTAAAAGGAAAGATGAAGATTCAAGACAATCCAATTTTTTTTCTGTCAGCGATTGGTTAGAGTAAATCTTTGGGATGAGTCTTGAGCTGACCCTAGTATCACCCGAGGGCATGAATGATGATGAGCATGTTGCTTAGAAAGCTCCCATTGGACAATCCCATTTCTTGTGCTTGATGTGTATTATCATTAAAAAAGATAGACTATTTTCCCACCTACCCCATTTAGGACAAATTTCTTGCTAGATTTCAACCGAGAATCTTTTCTTAGTTGTGCTGATCTTTCAGTCAGGTTGAATATTAGAATATCTACATATTAGAATATCTATACTAAAATTTCGACTAGTATTTCTAAACGTCTGAATTCAAATCGCAGCAAATGCTGAAGCACCAATACCACAGTCGCCACCATCATCATAATCAGCATCAATTTTACAAGAGAAAATTGCTCTAAAATATAGTTCTCATGAAGTGGATAAACGTATGATGAGGCAGTTGAATTTGTCGACAAGAACGAATATATAGGTAAACGTACAGTGAGGGTGGCTTGGCTTGTGTTATGTATAGATATGTCTGCACCACCAAAAAACTAGAGGAGAGGGTTACTTGCACGAAGAGCCAAGCTTACTGCGGTCTTTCGTAAGGTGCATGCATGCATGCATACTTTTTTCAGACAGCAACTTTTTTTTTTGGTCCCGCATCCAAAGCATCCAGAAGATTGGATTTTATATTCATGATGTTTCACGTTTAATCTAGTTTTCCGATCTTCTTTTAAGCTGAAAGACTCTTTGCCGACGGATGAGTTCGAAAGAAGTGGCTTCACTTTAAATAGCAGCCGGTTTAGAAGCAATTGCTGGCTCACTCACAGTAGTCGTCGTCGTCAGAGCCTAAATAAAGTATGTATTTTACATGAGAGAGGGTACGTGTTTGGTGGTGGGAAGCTCGATGAATTGTAGTCACTTTATCGGCTGTTTTCAATGCTTTTTCTTAGTTGAAAAACGAAATAGGTACATCCCACGTATGGTTCTTTATATAAGACTCGTACACACTAGCAATTGACCATAGTTTTTTTATAGGGAATCCACAGATTATGTAGCTCACTTCAGGTAATCATCTTCATTCATAATAAAAAAAAAAGTTCACTTTTCTTCTCTATACTCCTTCTTTTCCCGAATTGTACGCATGTAAAGAGGTTTGATCTACATGAGATAAACCTGTTCAATATTTGTAAGCGTAGCTTGGGAATGAATCTTCACATAAATCAAATAGAAATGGAAGATGGGACGAATGGAGTTTCACACAATGAAAACCAGCAACCCTTTTCACTTCACGGTGTGTATAATATCTGAATACGTTTGCGGCTGGAAGAACGTGTTGGTGATGCTATTCAAACAAAGCACTTCTTTTTAACTTTGACCCTCTCCGTGATGCAATCTCGGTGTGAGATGATTGAGACGCACGGTAAATAAATCACATTGAGATTTTCACTTAATCCAACATCTTTATCACTTGTTTATAAATGTACTTAAAATGTTTTGTATTATGCACACACAACAATACAATACACTACACTACACTTTCCACACACAAATACGTGCAATGATCCCAAGCTAGTGGATTTGCTTCGACGGAAGATTTTTGAGACGGTTCTTTATATAGTTACCTGCCCAATCCTTGTCTCACAACACCACACGACCTTTCACCATGATGCCAGATAGTTCTCCAGCAAATTCAGAAACGCTTTTAAAAAAGCTCTAGAGTTTTTTTCCGAGAGCACAAATGTTTGCTATGAGCATCGATGACTGTTCCAATGGTAGTGCAAAATGAGTACTAAAAGCAGAATTATAGAGTATAGGGAAAGTGTAAAGTTTTTCAAGTAGACGAGAAGCGGAAGTGTCAGGAGTAGTATCACAATTATGAATGTTAGTAATCGGAATAGTTTTCAACATTAAAATGTTCCAATCGGTATTGTATTGCTATTGCTGGTTACAACAGCATCCGTAGTAAGCAGGAAAGGGAAAAGGAAACCATGGGCATGGGACACACAACATCCATTGCGCATTGCATACATAACATTAGTATTATTTATTCATTCACTTCGACTGATGTGATGTGTACTATATAGTGCACATTGTCGACAGAAAACTATTTAATACATTTTATAATCATCAGACAGACAGGATATCCATATCCCGCCGAAGGTTTTTGAAATTGATGAAAACGGGAAACGTGCTTATATTATGCGAACAATATGGGCGATTTTGTCGGTCTTTTTATACATTTCCACAAGAGAACATGTAGACAAGTGTTGGCAATGTGGTTTTTGTAGTGTGAGATTGTAAATAATAATGTTATATATGCATTGACTCCTCATTGGTAATGTGATGATGTTAGCTACTGGTGTTACAGCGTTGTAATGCTTTCTATGTTGTTGACACATTCGAGTTAACGAGGTAAGAGATAGGAAAGCAAAGGTTAGCCGTAATCTAGTCTCAAAATACCTCATCCTCCTCTTCAACACAATATCCGCCCGCAATTATTCTCATGACCTTCCAATTTCCTCTTCTGATTTGCCTCATTCGTCCGGCTCATGATTTTGATAATATCATAAATAACAGTGCATATATATGGGCTTCATGAATATATTTAAATGCAACGTCAGCAAGCAAATCACAAAAATGGACTGCAAATAAAAATCATTGCGAAATTCGTCACAAAGTAGGAAAATGTCAATAAAAATTAAATGAAAAAAATATATTTGAAATCATGTGTAAATCCTGTGATTGAATCACGTTGTTGAAATTTTGAAATTCATGGTAATTTTAGAGAATTGCAAGTTTTGGATTGGATTTTAAACTTTTTTTTTAAGAAAAGAAGCCATAAAAATAATGCATTTTTTTGTACAAATGATTTTCAGAAATTGAAGCGGGTCGAATGGACCTGTATGACTATGGGGATATTAACGACTTGCTGATGGACCCCTCATATACCACAATGGAGCAGAAGGTGAACAGTTTGTTGTCTCCACTTCCTCCCCCTGTTTCAGTTGCCCAGTCAGGACCGCCATCATCCCTTCATAATGGTAAGATTGACGATTTTTCTGTAAAACTGTAGCTTCTTACATTTCACACTCCTTCTCTTACTTCTTCCTTGGTTTGCTTTTCATTCATTGGATTTGACTTGTCATCATTCCACTAAATAGCATCAATATTTTGAATAGTATGTCATACATTTTTTAATTGACAGATCGTGACTGCCGCATTTCTTACTCGATAACAAGTAAAAATTCATATTTTGCACGAGTCATCCACATCCGTTCCTTTTCCCATTTATCTGTACTTATGGTTGTGAGTCGGTGAACCATTTTAATTTTCTGCTGATGCAACTAACTAGGACATGTACATTCGTATAGCATCTGTAGCCTGTTGCACAACATAACATAAAGTCCATAGACTCACACACCATGCCATGTGACAAAACAATTGAGCAGGAAAGAGCATGAATGTACGTGCCATTTGTTCAGCAGCCTTTTCCAGTCACAAAACAGAAAGAAAACTGATTTCTTTGGCATGGGCCAAAACAGAAAATAAAGGAAGTTGAACATTATTATTATTATGAGTTTGGGTCATTCTTTTATGAAAATAAATGCAGCACTGCAGTTGTACTTTTGTATGCTTATCTTATGATATGATAGAGGCATACCTTTTAAATATAATAATATCATATTACAATTGGCACTCAAACATAAAAATTGCTCAATTTACTCATATAATCCACAGTAAAACACATTTTTGAAAGTATTTTAATAAGTTCATTGTATCATTGTATACGTACCTCGTAGTAACTAACATAATTTCTTGCTATGGAATATGCTTGTACGACATAAGAAAGTTGTTTCCTGAAAAAGGCTCGTTTAGGTGCTTTGTCATAATTTAAAGGTATGGTACCAACAACGCTCCATACTGACTCGTTGGATGCACATTTCTGAGACCGGAAATCGTGTTTATGAATGAAATTGTTTTTGCCCCATTCCCAAGCATCGCGTCACAATGTTATCTCAACAACACGAAAGGAGCCGCACATAATATGCTTAATAAATATATATACGCACCATATATGGGGGAAGTGTATCACGGCGTCATGTTTTCTTTTACAGATCAAGGTGTACATATGTAATCCTGGAACGTATAAGAATAGGAGAACATATATTACATGCATTTGATTTTTTATAGAGAACGTTTGATGGATATGCGGACAAGCTCTTTTGAATGAATTTTTGTGAGCGCATCTTACAGTTTTGCTCACCTATCGTACAATATTGTATGTACGTACATATCAAGAATGTATGTATATACTGTAATTTTATGTAATCATCTTTTTCTTAAACGTGTGGGATTTTTTTACATGAATCATTCATGTACTCCTGGAATAGGATTGATGTTTGTTCTGGAACCTGTCTACTTTGTGAGTTGAGGTTGATTTTTATTACACAGTTCACAGATTTGCTTGGGAATTTCATTTCATGTACAGATTCTACGTAATCAGTTTTGATGCTACGTCATACGTCGTGACCAGAGAATACGCGTTTGAAGATGATATTGGGAAAGTATTTTTTAAGTATGTGATACAACCTATGGTAGAACTGCCTGAACAGTAAAAGAGTTAGATGGAAAAGTAAAAAATAAAAGTATTTTAGTTAGTTAGGAAAATCCTCGCTTGCCGGCCTACCAACGTACAGATACAGATTTCATACATATATCCTTGTATAAAATCTTTTAGTTATAAGAATGAATGTGTTATTGCGTGCATGCGGAGAACACTTGTACTTTTATCCAATTTTCCTCAACCTACATGTAAATTGATACTTGATCCTTTTGTATTGTACTAGGGCACATGTATATAAAGGAGTTGTTGAATATGTCGGTGGTGCCCCATATATGACAAGCTTTGTAAGAGATTCATATTATGTGGATCGTAGTTGTTCGTCCGGGTATATCCGTTGAAATGTTTGTGTTCTAGCAAGTAGAAAAAGTGGGTGAATGCGTGAGTACATGCATTTATTCATTTTGAGTGTGTGTGCGTAACCAAAACCTCGACTTCCGCTTTCAAAATTTTGTGAATGAAATGGTCTGCCTGTAGAAGAAGAGGATTGATTCTCTATGCGAGCAAAGAGGGTCGGAAAGAGAGGTAGCATGGTTGTAGATAATCTGTACATTTCCAGATTATACCAGCCCTTTAACTCCAATATTGCACGTACATAATACGTAGTTGGGCTCACATTCATTCAATATATCTTTTATGAAAAACACGTTGCGTTTGAGCTTGGAAAAACACGGGAAATGAGAATTCCATTCCATTTTGTACAGGGTTTCTTACGAGCATAAGCATGATTTAAGCTCATAAGGATATGTTTCGATTTTCAAGAATTAGCCCCATGATAATGGAGATCAGGAGATTTCTTGCTCATTTTTGGACAAATTGCCCTGTCCATAGATTTGACTATTTAAACGCTGTAGTCAGTAGATAATTTGACTATGAATGTGTATTGCATAATTTACGGATGAATGAATGGAACATGAGCACAGTTGTGATAAAAATCTTGAATGAATCGCCAAGATTTTATCTAGAATAGGATTAGCAATTTTGTGGGCGGCTGAGATTCTTTGAAGCTATCTTCTTTTCACGCAGTAGATTGGTACATGAGTGCTATACTACCTAATATGCAGCCGTCATGGGTGAGGTACACACAGAGATCGAGTATATAATTCTCTCATAGAAGAATGTTGTAATAACGAGAAAAAAGGGTATTGTGCTCTTGAATATTTTTTTTTGTTCTTGAGATGCAATCTCCATAAGATAGGAAAGGCAATTGAGGGGAAAGACAAAAGAAAGGACATTACAAGCCACTACGAGAGTACGAGTTCAAAGTGATCTTGCTGTGCTTTTGTGTTCCCCTTTGTTTGGTGTGATATTTTTTCTTGTGAATTACTAGATTTTTACAAGAGGGAGCACACACATATGGGCATGGGTCGAACACAATGGGGATTAAATTAAAATAGCTAAATAAGTGATCTAATACAATGCACACGTGCGGTGCATAATGCCCATTATTTGCCAATATGCGTTCCTTCGAGTCGTATCCGTTAAATCTTATGTAATACCATAAATACCTACGTGCGCCAGTCCTGCTGCTGTTCAGCTGTTAAACCTTTATACTTGTTGAGTAATCATTGTCTTTTAATTGTTTTTTTTTCTTTTTGGAAATTTGGCACTCCAACTGAAACTCAAATGACTGCGAGGGATTTCCTCAAACAAAAACATTTACTAGTACCAACCATGTGTATTAAAGACCCTCAATGTTATTATTGTTGGCTGCCTCGTTGATGGGCTGCTCTAGTGTGTCTGCGTTTCTTACTGTTACTTTTAAAGTCGTGAACGGATACTTACGTTTTCATTTTTATGACTAAACCAATAGTTTTAATTAGTTGCTTAACGAGTTATAAATTAATTGCCACATGCTACAAGAAGCTAGTATATTATTATCTGATCGGATCTCACGGTATGTTGTTATGTACCAGTACCCTTTCTTTTCGAGATCCATGAAAGATCTCATCTGCAGATAATGATGTCATGAAATGTATGATAAAATAAAGGATCAGATGGTGTTGCTTCTGCATGGGAAAAGAGATAAATAATTTGGAGATGAACAAAATATGTACTAATACACACTTCAGTTCCTTTAAAACGGTTATTGTCTTGCTTTTGACATACAACACATATTATGACTTGATGAGATATACCATGGCTAAACAGCTTCAACTTGAAGATAATACAGGCAGGCATCCTAAAAAACTTGTTCTTTCATCTTTCCAGTCAGCAGCAAAAGATATTGGCTTGACTGACTGTTGAACTACAAAACTGCTATAGGGCCTGGGCCCGTCTATAATTTTCAACATGTTGGATGGATCTCACTAGTAAAAGTGATAGTAGATAGAAGTAATGATACGATACGGTTTTACGAGTTTTGTCAGTTAGCATTTTTATATATTTTACATGTATTCGTTATCCTGCAATTTTGCTGATCTGTTGCGTGGTCTTTTTCCTTCTTTGCTAATAACTTTAAACTCTCTCTCTTTGGGATACCAGAAGCCACGAAGCCTGCCTATTTAGTCTGAAAGGGTTCATCGTTAAATTTTTAAAAGAAGCCAATAAAGCATCGTCCTCAATGATGGAACATGGAAAAAGGGAATCATCATATAGGCTGACATGTGAGAGTTATCGTGTTATTCATATTCAAAAATATTAAGTAGAAATTTTATGAGGCAGAACGGTAGACAAGATGCATGAGAATTTTTAGTGCCTTTAGAGAATGTTTTGTTCATTTGGTTGGTTGTCTTTTCTGCGAAAGACAACGGCAAGCAACAGCATGTTGTGAGGTAAAAACTGGGATAATAGGAAAAGACTATGTTTATGAAGAAAGTATAACATTTTGTGCATGCATGCTAATAAAGTCGCGTGTGTATGTGTGTGGCTACTAGTTATAATGTTATCTACTACTCGATGCCTTAAATTATGAGAAGAGTGATAAGTTAAAGAAGGAGAAACAAAGGAAATTTCCAACGGTTTGTTTTGTCGGTTAGATAAAGTGGTTTCAAAACAAGGAGCTTTGGGCCACATGACATGGCTTTTAAATTAGAAAATTCGTGTGAAAAGACGAGGACTTTAAAGCATGCAAACTCTAGCAAGAGCAGCATCAAAAGCATAATGTATTTGGTATATAACAGTTATACGGTTATTGGACGGAGAAAGCAATTTGTTTATTTATTCTTAAGCGTTTCCTATTATTATATTGCTTAAACCATACGTTTACTTAAATTTAGGGTAAGATTTCCTTTGTCCGGAACTTGTGCATCATGTGGGCCCAAAAATTACTCATAAATGCACTTGATTTCACCATTGAATGAGTCATATTTGGCATTATCAGTTTTCCTATCAGATCTACTTTTCTTTGAAAAACATTGCCATTCTGATACACATAATGGAACAATGCGAATTAAATGGTTGGGAAAAAATATATGATATTTCTTTACAAAAAAAATATGTTTGAACTTGTGAAGATTTCCGTCTCTCTTCCGATGAACTGTACTTATTGCGTTGTTGTGTCTGCTACTCAACAAACTCTAGTGCTTTCAAAGAAATAGCTCTCTCGCTCGACCAAAGGGCATAAATGATGGGAATTTTGATTGCTATCCATATTGCCATTATTACTATACATTCAACCCAGAAATTAATTAATGCCAGAGAGTGCTGGGTCATCGTGCTCTCAGGGAAAATTCTGAAATTTTTTCAGAACAATGAACTTCACATTGCATTGTCAATTCCTGTTCTGTACTATTATTGTTATTACAACTGTCATAATAGTGTGCAAAAGCAAATGCATCATACACTAAGTGTTGTAAATCAACCTTATTTTTTTGTTTGTGAACTTGGACTTGTAGCTAATAGTTGGGCTCCGAATTCCTCTATCTTGTAAAAACCTGAGTGGTTTTAAATTTTTTGAAAGTAGGTGGGACTGTTGACTTGACTCAAACGTTGTATTTTGCTTGTGACTCCTCACACGAAATGAGAAGAGAAAGCACATACACACACACGCGAGTGTTTACTTTAAATATTGGGTTGATGAGAATGAGAAAAATGATTTCTCTTAATGCATGAAAATGTTGAATGTGCTTCACAATTTTATTAAAATCATAACTGTTCATTTTTCTATGTGAATAAGGAAATTACAAATATATTTTTCTTTCTGTACTTGATTTCAATAATGAACAACCCCAATAATGATCGACATGCCATATGCCGTACGAGTTTTGATGAGGTTTGCTTTCATACAACAAGACAAGACACACGTATGCATCATGTATGTAGGTGTAGCACCGTAGCAGTCAATAAAACATAAAGTTTCTGGTGGGGTTGAAATGGTTGTGGAGATTTTATTTATTTTTAAAGTACCGTAGCATGTAGCATTATTATCTCTTCATGAATACTGGAATTACACTAATATTCAATTTTTTCATTTGAATATGAGATTTTTTAAGGGCGACGAGAGGGATTGAGGGAGCAATGAATCTTTTGCCTTTTGTAGTTGTACATATGCAAACTTTTTTTATATAGATGAAGACAGGCGTCGTCGTACCATGAATGTGAACATTATGAATACGACGGAGATGACATTATGGATTTTAAATTGAAAGCTTGTAGGTATATACGTGAATGTTAGCTATAACAAAAGAATAACTCATAAACTTGGTTTCATCATTATGATCGTCATCATATTATCATCTCTGCATGTTTCTCATTTTTATGATGTAAAGGGAACGATGAGGTTGCTCTGTTGATTGTTGCTTTTGATGATGATGATGATGATGATGATATAATAATGAAGTAGTTCGGTCGTAGCAAAATAAAAAAAAAAGATGTACCTCTACTTCAGCATAAAATGGATTTGATGTATATTCTATAGATAATATATACAATATCATCACATCAGTGAATAGTCAAGAGCAGCAGCCGCATCACATCACACAGTCACAGCTAAGAACTAAATGAAGTACATGCTCACATTTATAACCAACGCTAACAAAGAGTACAAGAATTATTACCAGGTGCGTTGGTGGAGTAGGCCGGAAGTCGAACTGGTCACAACCCCCTGTTTTCCAAGTAGGGCGACCTGGGATTGTACAAAAACGTCAATCCTCTCTCTCTACTTCGCTCCTTTAACTCATCCATCCATCCATCCCATTTCGAACCACCTACAACATTATTATCATATTATGCATGTATGGGTATGCCATACATATATGTGAAATGGTCTTCTCTGAGCACATAATATATTATCCACACTTTTCATGCATAAAAAGAGTGATGGTGGTAATAATAGATTTTTTACCATTCCCATGCATTTTAATTTTTCAAGAGTGAAGTAACTGGTACTAACGATTTATGTGTTTTGGAAAGCAAATAAAAGTGGTGTTTTTTCAATCCATTTCAAATATTCAATCTCGTATTTTAGGCATTTTGTCTATCCTACAATATTTTTAAAATTTCGGAACAATAACGTATGCAAAGAACCATTGGGCTATTGGAAATATGAAACTGACATTTTTTTAAATAGAAATAATTCTTATGTATCATATGTGCTGTATAGATGTTTGCATGCATGCACATCTGCTCGTCTTTTTATTAGTCGTGTCCATGTTTGATGTTACTTTTCAGATGGGTTGAGATAGAGTGCAAAGATTAAAATCTATGTACGTACCCACTTCTGCTTTTGATGCTGCTAGTATTAGGTACTGTCATTTATATACAATTCAAACGTGGTAATGATACGGTTGTATAGTGCATATATAAAACTGATTGTGAGTGGCATGCGTAAAATTTCACCTCTTCGTATTCAAGTAAACAGGTATAGCCAGTATTAAAAATTTCTTGTCTTAACCAACCCCTCATGAGAATACAATTACATGAGCTACTGCTACAAACCACTGGAAATTTTTATAAATCTTAATTTAACCATAATTTTTCCACTACTGGCTGGACTGGGACTGGAAGTTTAAAAAGCCAAAAGTTGACGTAGCTAGTATTATAATCACACATATTTTTTTCTCGTTTTGCGGTTCTAGTTTTTGGTTTACATAGAATTAAAACTGGGTTTATCTTGTAAACTCATCAAACTTCTACTTTTGGATGAAGTGTACGAGGTATTAGCTGGTCCGACGCACTGACGTTTCTAAGCCACTCACGCATTTCTATAGTTGTATTCAATTCACACTTTGAACATGTTAGCATACCTAAAAATGTGGACAAGACTACTTATTTATTGCCACCTTCAATAGACAGTATAATTTGAGATATATTGTATTTTTATTGGCGTTATCTCATAATACGTTATATTGTTGTGCGATCATTGTCAGTTACAGGTAGATGTGTTTGTCTCCCTTTGCATATAATGCATGTATACGAAGGGGGATATTACAACGGTAGCAACAGCGCAGTAGTAGTAGTAGGAGTAGTGATGATAAATTCCTTTGTTGGAAATCACCAGCAGCATCATTTAGTGGTATCATATCATATCATTCAGATCAAGCGGCATGGCATATGTTGCGCACGTAATAATAATGTGCTCTCTTACTCCTACGTACTCACATATGAAGTGTATAGTACCTAAATATATCAGTCCATCAAACTGAGCAGCTACTTTATTTACAGCCTTTGGCTTGCCGGATACACTGGCTGGTCGCTTTAACTTTACTACCACTGCTACTGCTACTGCTACAACTACTTCTACAAGTACTAAGTACGTTTTTCAAGAAGAAAAGTGAGTATATATATATATATATATTGTTCTTGGTTTTGTTGCATGTTAGTACGTTATGTATTTGTACTAATAGAAGACAGAGTTAAAACAACTCACGTTGACTTTGTGCATTGTGGTGTTCTCTTAGTTGGTAAACCAGTAATACCGTCATTATTTATTATTATCATCATCAGTAATGTAACAACAAGACACACAACACATGTGTATTTCATGAATGCGTATAATTTTTCTGCTTATGTATTTTACATACAGCCTTAAGCTTAAAGCGTATGAAAATTTTTATAGCGTGAGTGTGGATGTAGGGATCACTCCAAAAGAGCACGTTGATGGAAAGCCTTTTAAAACGTCTCAGTGATACTTTAATATCAAATTGAAGTTGGCCGACCGCGAAGGTGGTTTGCTATTTGTTTGTTCTAAGACACTACAGCACAAGATATGGTTCTGCAGTATTAGTCAGTATTCGTTATCATCACATCATCACATACACACACATTTGTGTTTTGCATGGAAGTGGATATTAAAGTGCACAAAAGTCAAAAAAAAAGTTTTTGTAAAGGACCCATCCATTACTGCTTCAAGTTGAAGTAACTTCTAACTTGGTACTTAAATTGTGGCTTTGTGTTTTGTAGTTGGACTCAAGAATAGTCACAAAATCTTGACAGTGGCTTTCGTGGTTTGGAGCTGACGGTCATTTCATAGTTTTGCATGGATAGCAAGCAGCCTGTATGCATGATGCATGCTCAATAAAGAAAAGAACGTTTGTAATACATGTGCTGATGATACCACAAAAGAAGTTTTATTCTTTAGACTGTAAAACATCAATTTAATTATTGTTACAGAGTGTGTGATCACTATATTTTACTTGACTTTTGTGCAGCATGCATATAGATACTGTTTCCTTACATAATTTTGGAAGGTTGCGTTTACATGAGTGGTTCCTATCTGACAAGAAAATAACATCTATAACCTCTAAACAGCAAAAGGACAAATGATTCAGTAATTAATTACATAAATACATCTTCTATTGTGCAAAAAAACAACATCCTTCTTTCTTCAAGCCAAAGAAGCTGAAGGAGTACATCATTTGTCTTGAGCCTTATTGTTTTTGCTGAGAGGTTTAATTTAACTCCTCTTTTGATCCGTTCTGCCTCTTTGAATATAACATTGACAAGAAGCCCATCGTTTACGTCATATGAATGTCAACAATGACAGCAATTCATATTGAATGTTATTGGAATTGTTTATGAAAAGAATGTACATCATTCGCATATAGTCAACGAGGGATGAAACAAATCACTTACCCACTCACATCATTCTTCAGTCAAACTGTCAAGTGTTTCTTCAAGAGGTGCAGCTAGCAAAAAATAGAACATTTTCAGGTGTATTGACCTGATATACAGTAAAGTAAAATACATGAGAAAATCTACTTAACAAGTCTTTTTGTCTTCACTGGAATCAAAATCTATTGTAAATTGGCCCAAAATGGAAAATTATTGCCAATTTTAAGAACACTTGCGAAAAGAAGCTCCAGATCAACAGATTGCTTCCGGTGCTACTAATAATAAGCGTTTGTTAGTAAGAGGGAGTATATAGAGAAGGGGAGAGAAAGTCGGAAGGACTCACATGAGATCCAAGACTTCAAATCGAATTTGTTGCTCGCTGTGACTGCTACTTTTTAGGAAACTTGCTTCTGGCGATGAGACAATATATACACGTACTTTCTTTAGTGAGAGGGTAAAAAGGTGGTGCTTTGGAGTTATTGCAAGAGAAGTTTGTGCTTAAAATTGAATTAGAACAAGTAAAATTCATGGTTTCTCTCATCTATTAAAAATCTGAGTGGTTCACGACTCGTGTCATTGGGATTCCCAGAAAAACTATTAGTAGAGTTCATTTGATAGATGTTGTTGGACTAATATTGACATTTACTCATGTGTTTTTAAATCTGTTTATGAAAACTTAAAGAGTGCTAAACGTAGTACACGAACAACTTAACTCAGTTTCTGAAAATAAATTGATCAATCCAATAAGACATCATGTTGCAGCTCCATGATTTGCCGTCACGGATGGTCTGGACTGGTAAGTAGTTTTTGGTTTATGAAAACTGACGTAGTACACATAGTATTTGATATGTTAATGTTGTTTCATCTTCAGTTGAACAAGGTTCTTTTTTTGGTTTGTACAATTTGACGTAATTTGCAACATGCATGTACAGTTTGCTCTGGAGAAAAATAATGACCTTTGCGTCATATGGCATGAAATACGACATGTGGAAGGAACAGGAAGTTGTCTTCCTTCCCATGTTGTATGCTTGAGAATTGGGGAGAATGAATCTAAAGGTATGAATTTTAAAGACCTGCTGCATCTTTTCCCTCTCACAAGTGGAGGGTCCCGGTCTCAAGTCAATTTCGTATGTGTATTTAATTTCCCAAGTTGGTTGCACAAATTGTACTAAACTTACTTACCCTTACCAAATATGTATCTACTTGATTACCGCCTTTAATTCTATCGTCAGGAACTTCTTTGTTTATCTATTATCTCGTAACAAATGTTATTAAGTTGGAGATGTTAAAGAAAAGAGCATTATTTTGTGTTTACTCATGCTAACCAAGTTGGCTGAGTGATCACGCTTGTCCAAAATTACTCAGTGGGGAAGCTATAGGTAAAATCCAACCGGTGTTTCCGCATCGAAAAGGAGAAGGGAAGAAAGGAAATGAGCAAGTAGTATTATTCATATTCATATCCCATCGAGTACCTACAGAGTCCAAAGACACTTTTATTCTTTCATTTGTTCCTTGCCACAGACAAGGATTCCGTGCTTATGATGATCAAACGATGATGATGATGATTCAAAAAATGACATAATATACCACATTTTATATCTACTGTGGATAATAGCGGTTGGACAAGGTGTTTTTTTAAAAAAGCAGTTGTTGGATCCAGAATTATGTCATATGTGCTTTGCCAGGCTGAGAGTGCCCAACAATTGGGTATGATAAAGGTAGCAGTTTGTAATTCATGGATTGCAGTGGTTTAAGAACTTGCTGTTGTAACATTTGGTGTCATGTCACCGGATATCCGTTTTTGATTGAGCATCCATGATTCGAGGGGAAATCAGGGAACGTTCAGTTAGTGTCAGTACACGTATATATATAAGATAGACGAATATTTATCATCCCTCCACAAGTAGCAGTGCATCAAAGCAACCCTAGTCTGCTAGTATAGTATCAGTTCGTGCTCGCTGGTTATGATGAGCCTTGACAGGTTAGATAGTGAGGGACTTGGATTTATTGAGCTTGCTGGAAGTTAGGGTTTAGAATAAGTGGTCGTAAAATTTTCAGGCATTTCATTCAATGTAGGCAGCTGCCTAATCGACGAACCAGATCGTGAATTGTAAAGCTTATCGAGTGGGCTTGCAATAGAATTATTTTACTTGCGATTAATGTTCATAAATCTGATTAGGCACATAAGTTATTTTTTAGAATATCGATTGAAAAAATAATTTGAAACATATCTGCAAAAAACAAGATAATCATTAAAAGAGATTTAAATGTACATCTCTGTCAATTTTGAATACACCACCATTCAAATTGAGTATGTAAATTGCTCCAAGTAGCCTCATTGTAGAAAAGACCTTAACCTTCAACACTTTGAATGAAATACCGAACAAAATAAGACCGGAAGCCCATTTTTATCTTCGGAGAAACTTGACACCATGTATGTTGGGCTTTCCTTTACTTTTATATTGTCACATATGAACTTGATAATATTTAGGGGTTGCTTGCAGCATATGATATTTAGTTTGTTGAGTGTTACTTGGGATATGGGTGATATGATAGTAAGATCACCGCATAACTAGGCATATATTATTTTCATTATAAGTCTTACGCTTAGGGTTTACTTGGATTAGGTTTCCTTTTCAAGCAAAACATGTGTATTCTTGTTTACTCTCATCATGTCTTTTGCACAAAGGATTTCAAAGGAGCTTGTAGCATTCTTTGCATGTTTTTGTTGAACCTATTTGTCATATTATGGGGAATAAGTATATGTATGATTATCGTAGTTTTCATGTTTTATCTACCTTATTGTTTGACTTCAATTGAATTTCTCAGACTGCGTGGTTCTTATCGGGAGCCTCTGAATTTGTAGTGAATTTTTTGGTTGAAAAAAATAAACTTAAGTGAAGATATTTGTGTCAGGAGGAGCGTGATAGGAAATGATGTATCCGTTTTTTCTTCAACTTATCTTGCATACCGTTAGCTGCTCAAATGATCTGATTTCTTGGTAAACTGAGATTTGAGAGGATAAACTCCACTCAAGTGGAGGAAGTATCATGTTTCGTAGAAAACACTCAATTATGCTCTCCTATTACAACTGCACGATAGCACTATTCCAATGCATAATAAGGAAAATGATGAATGAGTAATGATCAGAACTAACCATAATTCCGTTTTAACACCGATGTCCCATAACAGGTGATAATAATACAATTTTTATGCCTTCTATAATGCATATGCTGGTCGTGAGCATTTGTAATTTCATTAATACATTTATGGCTATAACAGGCATTTAACATTGAGGATAGATATGCATAATGTTGAATGTAAAGGAATGGGAAACTTGCAATCGATTCTCTCACCAAATAAGTGTCAGATATTATTATTATTGTTAGATTGATGAAACCATTCTGATCAGGATCACGGTCAGGGGCAAAATAAACTTGTTGGATTATGCTAATAATTTATTGTTTGCTTTACCAATTGACTGTAGTATTTGATACCGTTCTTATCACCCACCACCGAAATCAAATATTTACATGCGATGAATGACTTATCAAGCCATGAATGGTTGTAAAACAAGCTATTGAATTCAGTATGACTCGTGTAATTCTCACCCCTTCGACAAACTACATCCATTATTTGTTCAAGCCTCATCTCATCCCCCTTTTACAAGTTAATTATCATTCTGAATAGTGGAGAAGGCTTCATGTATGAGTAAAACAAAATTGGACCTGCATAAATTATGAGGCAACAACAGCTACCATACAAAATGTATTAATGAGTTTACACCGAATATTTATTTGTTGGTTGCTCAATAATACCTGCTTGAAAATACGAATAAATTAATAATAATAAAAGTTTTTTTTAAACGTCATGCAAAGGCATTCATCGTGGTTCTTGTAAGAAAAAGTTCAAACCAGAGTTTTTCATGTATGTGATCGCCAGCGGGCCTGTGGAAAGGACCGGATGTTTACTTCCCCTTACGCATGCAGTAAAAAATGTTCGATTTCTGGCAGGCTTTAGCTCATCAGATATTATGTTATAGCATATGTTAAGTACACATCCGTTGTTAGATTGTTCCTTGTAAATTTTAAAGTGTTGCACTCTAACGTAAAGCACACCCAGAAAAGAAAACTTGCGATATCTTTTTTTTTTGCCAATTTATGACTTCTTGACATTACTCGCTTTATCTCTCATTTTTCGTTTGACTTAGTTAAGTAAACTCAAACAATTTATTTTTGCATGTTTTTGTTCATTTATTATCAGTAAAATTAGCGAAACCCCACACTTTCGTATAAGCATAGATTATATATACATATATCAAAAACCCTGACTATAGTGATGGTAAAAATTTCATTCGTCAGCCAGTAAGTTTTTTGACACTAAAGTGAGGTCTCAGTTTGTTTAAAAGATTTTGCTCATTTATGCGTCTGTAATTTGCCGAGATGCCAGAAATTGGAATGTGGATATATGTAGTTATATAGCTTAGGGGTAATCCTGGGATAGCTGACTGATTAAGAGTGGAATAAGATTCGAAATAAGTTGTTAGCTCAAAAATTGTAAAGCACTTAAGGTAATACAAGTGTTGTGATATAGTATGCATATAAGTATATGTAAAACATTACAAAAACATAAAAATCTTGCTTATGGGAAAGGTCAAATCCGGTCATAAACAAGAAAGATTGAGATGGTGGAGTGGAAGAAGTTGCAGGGATAGCTAGAAGTCAGTCTATTTCAAAAGTCACATTGCTATTATTACTCGTGTTTAAAAACCTTCGCACAGGTACATACACATGAACTTTAAAAAGTTCAGCGTATAGCAATGCCTTTCTTTCGTGGTCAATCAGCTAGACCTCGATGAGGTCATGTTCAAAGTAACGAAGAGCAATCTACATTACGGTAGAAATATTGTTCCCTAATGAAATTGTGTATAAGAGCTATCTTTTAGCTCTGCCTTCCACATTAGAAGTTGGATACGTCTGGGATTTATAAATGAAGAAAACTTGATTGTAGGTTGATTAGACAAGAGAGAAAATAAAAGCGGACATGACATGAAATGAGGAATAATAATAATATTACAGTTTCTGTTGTTTTTACAACAATAAAAAAATATCTGTACATAAAAAGTGTATCATGTTTTTTTTTCTTCAGGTAGTTGACACGGACAGGAAAAGGGAAGTGGCTTAAACGTTGCATATAGGCATTTGTATCAGAAAGGGAGATAGCATAGTTTTTTTCTTCAAAATCACATGCCTACATATTACTAACAAGAAAGCATCGTCATCGTCATCATCCCCAATAAGAGCTTGCATCTAGAAGAGGTTTTAAATTGCTGAGAAAATATGAAAACGCTCGTTTCCGCTGATTTCTCGATAAAAATCTTAAAATCTGGAAATTTTTACATTAATATTCCCTCAACTGCATTTCAGGCACGTAAAGGTAGCTGTGCTTTTTGCATTTCTTGCATTTGATAGCTTAAAAGTATGTAGCTGTGCTTGTCAGTTTTAAAAGGTTGCTAACATTGTTAACTTCAAGTACCCTTGTTATTATATTGATGGTGTCTTGAGAAAATACGCAGCATACATATAAAAAACAATCGGTTTATCTAGCAAAAAGTAAGCTACAATATGCCAGTTTTAACAAATGTACCCACTCCCACTACAAGAAGGTAATAGCATCGTTATAATTGTCGATTTGATGTTGAATGTGTGATGAACCTTTTTTGCCTTGCATATATTTCCGCAATTTAACATGGAGCGTAATGAATCTCGAGCAAAGGGCAAAAGTTTCTAATGGGGAAAGGGAATGACCTGAAATTCTCACATTGATTGCTATTATTTCAACAACAACAATGATGCATGCATACAGTTTAAAGCAATCGTCCTAACTGTTATTAGCTATGTTTCAAAAAAAATTGCAACTTTGCATACACCACATCACACCACGGCAGCATTAGTTACTGTACCCGTTTTGAAAAGAATATTATTGTTTTTAATACGTGTTTGAATTTGAGCCACACACATACATCAAATAGCTTATAAATATAGCTGTCATTTGTGTTATGCATGTGAATAAACTACTAAAACTTGTAGGTAACATTTTTATATTTGCACTGCCATCATATAAATATGGGAATTATGATTAGTTTTGATATACAACAGTGCACTATTGTCAGTATGAATGCCAAGTTGACGTGTTTCATTTCCTCCTTTGAAATAACTTTAAAAATCTTACAGCTCACAGACGCACTACCGTCGTCGTCACTCATAATAATAAAAATGTAAAACGGTTTAAGCTGAATAATGCATAATAATAACAATAATTATTCCTATTATTGTTATATCTTGTACATAATGGGAAATCCAACTGTACCTTTTTTTATCGTGTTCTACTTCAATCAAAATTTCATTCTTAGGTGATCCCCTTACTCCTTCAACAATCATGGAAACAATGGGCTTAGGAAGTTGTCTCGCTGCTCATATCAACTCAAGTCAAGCATGCATGTAGTTCTACAAAGGAGATACTATACTTATATATATGCATGTTCTAAATTTTGCTCTGGTTTGAATTTCTTTTAGTTCGCATGACCCCTTCGAAAATATTTTGTCAGAAAAAAATCCGTTTTATTTTGTATGTAGATAAGATAAGAACAAGATCATAGTTTTGCATTGGGCTGGGAAGCAGTCGGTGGACGACAAGCATTTTCAAAATTTTATGTTCAAATGAAGGGATGACAAAAACCAGGTGAATAATATGTTTTATCAAAGTCGACATACCTTAAGTAGATGCAGCTGAGAAACAACCTCCCATGTATGTAGCTTCAATCATTATGATGAATCGCATGACATGGCACTCCAAAATGTATCTTTATAACAGTCGATGGGTGGTGCAAATGTGGGGATCATCAAATCACAATATTACAATAGATGCGAAACTCATCTCTCTACTTCATGTGACAGCCTATGATTATTCAGTATTAGAGGAGCTTACGTGCTGCAGAGTCAAAAAAACTAGGTTGAATGTCATGAATGATATTAGCCATTCATCATGAACTATAGGCGTTACTCTGTTTCACTGTTTAGCCTGGGGCTTTTATTATTCTTATGTTTCCCCCATTCGTGAGAATGACTTTAGTTTCAACCCTAAAACGATATCAATTAATGCGAGCTCGTATTTAAGACTATTCTCCTCGTGTAGGTAGCTATCATAGATTGGTCTAATTTACGCAACGGAAATGTAATAGGAGATACTTTACGTGATTCCACCAAACGGAAAAAAGGAATTGTTACACGTACGTATCAAACCAAACCTTACTATTTTTGGAGCCTTAAGTATCTATCTCATCAATCCGCATTGCTAGGAATCGAACATTGACCTTTTATTATTATTTCATCGGCACATGGCACATGTAGGAAAATAAAAACGAAAACAGAAAGTATGTTTCCAGTGTATGCGAAAGTTACCTGAGCTGTGCACTTTCTCCAGCCTACCGGAAACGAAACCAGTCTTGTCTGTTGTTGGAGGTATTACGCGTAACTGCATGGTACACACACACATACATATCATCCATTAACCCACTTCTTCGTTACCACCACCTACCAGTTATATTTTCAACATCCTGTTTCCTGAACAAAAATTCTTTAGACTCCAGTGAACCATTTTTATACCTTAGTAGCTTTCCTAGTTTATACCAAGAAGTAAACTAATTATACGATGTCTAGAAAAATGAGTAGGTAGTTAATTGATTTGATTTGATTTTTTTTCTTGCAGGCTACAGCCATCATATTGGAGAAGCCGTTCAGCAACAGCTCAGTGAGCTAACGAATGGAGGTGTCTCAAATGGACTTGGAGGAACAGCATCAGGACCATCCAGTGGATCCAGTGCTAGTGCTAATGGTGATGAGAATGGCTACGTTCCTCAAGGATACGACGGTGACCAGGACTATCATTCCCTTACCGACAATGGCACACAACCCGCATATGTTGAAAATTCTCCAGAATTTTATTCACCCCCGTTGATGGACAAGACGTTCCAACAAAACCAATTCATTACGAAACCTTTCAGTAGAAGTAAGTTCCGTTTCCGTTCTAGTTAGATCTCTTTTGTTGTCTGGCTTTATCATTTCTTTGCTTGAGTGTCAACATAATCTCATGGCTTTGTGACTTTCAACGAGAACAATAATTGGCATCAAATTTGTTGTTGGTCTTTCATGTGCCCGAATGTGGCAGCTATATAGTATTGTAGTAAAAATGTTATTTTAGTCATGGAGTTGGATGGTGGAGTGTATTATCAAGGGAAAAATCTCTATTTTTCTGTCGCGCTAGGTTTGGTGTAATCTGTAAGTTTATTACATAAAAGCTCTTTTGTTCTCTATCATAAAGCACGAAACAGAGGAGTGCGAGTGCAGGCAAGCAAGAAAGCAACGCGTGTGTGGCAATCATAAGAAAAACAGGGAAGTAAGAAAAAAAGATAGAGGCAGCCATTATGCATGTAATGAGCAGTAATTTGAGACAGAGTGTGAATATTTTGGCAGTCTGATAATAATACTATGTTATGATTTTGTTTGAATGCCATAATTCCACGGACATTGCTGTTTTTCCTTTCTTTTATTCTGCCTTTAGAACAAAAGAAGGAGACGTAATTATCATAATAATTAGTTTTTTCTTCATTACAAGATTATCTCAACCGTTTTGTACACCATATTCATAATCAAAGTTAGTCGTGCAGTTGTTGGCTTTGGCTATTTCTGTAGCTACACTTCTCTTCCTTCGGCATAATGCATTTGAACTCAACGCACATGTACTTTTTTTAATGCACCGGCTATACTACTACTACTATATGATCATAACTCACAATCGCATAATTGTAATTATAAGCTTGCTAGGCATACATAGGCATATATAAGTAATGCATCAGAGGTTAACCATTTTCAATACGAAACACAACTGTACGAGCTACATATAAGGTGAACATTTACTATATGCGGCATATAAGGAAAAGGTAAAGTTTCAATATTATATGCATTTGTGTGAGACTCACATGCAATATAGTGCTGAAGTGCAGCGAGGAAAATAATCATAAGTGGAAAATTTGTAGTGATAACAGGCATGTTGCTAACATATCATTATGTTGACGGCCATATATACGGATTGGAAAGTTGAACGTTAATAAATTAGAGACGCGTCGTAGTGGCCAATCTTTACTATATATTTTATCAAAAATTACGTATTCAGTTTTTGAAGGAATATAGGAAGCAATGCATGAGTATTTTGAAAAATTGTTCATTTGCCTAAAAACAAGGAGAATGGAATTTGCTGTGAAAATATCAAATTTTTGCTTTGATTTTCAGCAAGTATTTTGTTGAGTCAAGAATTTTAATTTGGCATAAAGTGGATCAAGATGCATATACGTCAGCACTGCACAGTGGTTACTCATACGAAAATTGGTATCTGCATGCTGACTTGTAGGGTGATAATAAAACTTCGTGTTATTTTGATGAGAATGAAAGAAAAACAATAATGTAAAGCAGTTACATTTTGGGTGGAACAGGCCAACCAATTTGTTATGGTGTGAAAAGGTGGGCCATAGAAATGGACCTAATATATATAAAAAAAAGTAGCGTTATGTATTTGATGCATTTTATTCGGCTTTTTTGTTGCATGTGGATAATATGCAGTTTTCTTCTGACTTTACAAACCGCAATACGCTTGGGATCTTTCTGTATTGTTGATAATACTGCAATTGTAGCTTTGCATAATGAAATGAAACTAAAACACTTTTTTCCTTTCCTCAACTCAACAGGTCGATATCCTGGCCCAGGTGAAACATTTGCTGATGCATATGGAAGCAGCCCTCACGGCCACAATGGTCATTATGATTCCTCACCCTCCTTCCAAACAGTACCTGGAAGTGGGGTACCAACTCCAGATCACTGGTCTCCAGCCGGATCTGGCGTCCCTTCAAATGGAAATAATAGTGGTGCAAACACCCCTGTGGAAATGTCCCAATTAGGCAACCCTCATCATATGCCGCATCCCGCTTACCTCCCACCCCACCATAGTCATAGGGAGCAAAATAATCCATTAAATCATATGTCACATTCCCATCAACTTAATGGCCATCATTTCGGAAACGGTGATATTAAACCTGTTATCCCCACCTCCATGCTTGGTGGTTACTCGGGTAAGCAACATATTATATACACTAAAATTATTGCAATGTCTCACGTCACCCCATCCTTTATATTTGCTTTCTTCATAATCCATAATGAATTGTCATTTTTATTACAGTGGGACCTGGTGGCACTGGTGGTCCATGCTTTACAGGATCTGGCCCTATTCAACTGTGGCAATTCCTGTTAGAGCTTTTGACAGACAAAAGTTGCAAAGGATTCATCTCATGGACTGGAGATGGGTGGGAGTTCAAACTCACAGATCCAGATGAGGTGGCACGTCGTTGGGGTATACGCAAAAATAAGCCCAAGATGAACTACGAGAAACTCAGCCGTGGGCTTCGCTATTATTACGACAAGAACATCATTCACAAAACAGCTGGCAAGCGATATGTCTACCGCTTTGTCTGCGATCTGCAGAGCTTATTAGGGTAAGCATTACAAAAAAAAAGCGAGAAAAAAAGTTATACTCTATAGTATATTTTTAATATTATATACATCACATTTTATTGCACCGTTTTTTGTGTCATCACATCATGAGATGACTAATGATCAGAGATGCTAGATGCTCTAAACCGTCCACCAATAATAGAAAATTCGAGAGAGAAAAAAACACCTTCAAGTTTTTCGCTTTGTTGAAAACACTCTCTCGTAAAAAATGACAAAAGTAGTGGATACCATTATTATAGAGTCTTTTGGTGGTAGATTGCGAAATGTGATGGAATAAGAGCACAAGGTTGACATTGTACTGATGTATACTTAATGGTATCTTCCTTTTTCTGTACAGGTACAGCCCTGAAGAGCTACATGCGATGGTGGACCTGAAGCCAGAAGCAAAGGATGATGATTAAACGCATTCACTCCAAAGCAGGGTGACCAAATAAATGCGTAGCTACAAAACCCTGTTTTTAATAGCGTTGGTCTGCACATTACCCCAAACTTTCCCACAAGCGCATCACATCACCGTATAAAGCGACGTCAGCATATATTATACATAGTACATCATTTTACAAACATTTTACAAAGGTGATGTTTTACTTTATATTCTAGTAGTTACATTATATACAGCATATCAATGTACCTTTCTCGGCTAAACGTGAATTTATTGGTTCTGTAATTTAAAATCGAAGCTAATAATAATTATTGCATCTTCAATGTAAGCAAGGGAGGGGGCGGTATATATAATCATTCGAACACTAATTAGCAGTTCCCTTGTTAGCAGTTGAAAGTGAAGCTCTCTCGTATATAGTAATTTGTTGAATGATTATTGGATAGAGCCGATACTTACCAGTCGGGTAGAATCGAATAGCTTTTAGAAATTGATTGTTTAAAGGATTTATGTACCTAGACGTAACTACTATAAGTACGAAGAATGTAAAATTCCAACTATCATTTATTGCTGTTAGTTTAAAACCAAACGATTATAACCGGATGCCACGGAGGCAAACAATTATGTATTCAAAATACCTTCATGTTGGGCAATTCAACATGTGAATCGATCAGTTAAAAATATTCGTTTACTATATATATTTTGCACCTTTTTACTGTGGGTGAAACACAAGAAAAAAAGGTTGAGGTTACATTGATGTGCCATTCGGTTCGACGTCCATTAAGTTGAGAAGATGTGTACCTATCAGTCTGTGAAGCAAGGATTCAATTCAGATCAAAAGAAAGAGAAAGCAAAAAAATATCACTGCTCTTGTTGAGATGCTCTCACAAAAACATGTGAAGTAGTAATACATTATGTCTTTTGTTACCGAAAGTAACAATTTGTACCTTCAATGGGAATGAATACAGCTGCAGACGAACAAAAGGTAGCTGCTCTCAAATGCCAATCCCTTTCCTAATCCGCAAACATTTTACTCTTTCCCCTTCTTGCTGGAACTTACTTATCAATTTGTCGTCAGTCTGATAACGAAATTGCTCCATAATTATCGACTTTTCACCGTCAGATAATAATGTAGTTTCAGTCATTTGCTTTAGTACTTACAATTTCACACAATATTGCATACATAATATTTGCCAACATGTAACTCGGTAATTGGTCAGTGGGATCAACTTGTACAGGAAAAAGGATGTTATATCATGATCATAATTTTTAATAATTAGGTAGCCACTGAGTTACCAATGTAGAGATAAGGATAATACATTTTATTATATCATAATAATATTTTGTTTATATGGAAAGTATATAGTCGAAATCATTTCCCGGTTATACTTACCAGAAGATGTCGTGTAGGTTTTAATTAGGTTTAGTGTTCGAACGAATGAATGAGTGAGAGAGATTATCATCGGTCTTTGAATGTGAGTAAGAAGTTTGCGTGATGACTGGTTCAGTGGTTGATGAATGTGAACGAAATTTCCTTGTAAGAATACTTTTTAGAATGTTGCAATTATTATGTAAATCAAACTGCATTAGTGAAAGGACAAGCCAAAATGATCTCTAATGCTCTTGCAGTAAAGATCTCTTAATGATGCTAAGAACTGTGTATAGTTAAGATTTTTCAAGAAGAGTTTTTTTTTGTTTTTCAAGAAGAAAAAAAGATTTTCATAAACGTTACGATTGCATTTAGAATGGTATGATTGAGAGATTTTTAATATGATATCCATCATTCTTTAGGAAAAAATGTCTTAATACATTTAAACTATTGTTTTTTGGGACGTGTGGCTAGTTCTGTCTGTAATATTGCTTCTGCACAACAGTTGAATACCAACATTTTTGTCTAAAATACTTTATATTGCTCTAGCTATGAAATGATCCAACCAAACTTTAAGATATTTATGTGTTTCTCTTGTTCTGTCATTTACAAGTAAGTAAGGTTTGGTTTACATATATATCACCTTCAGTGCCTTTGTATGAACGAGTCAATCAATCATAAATACTAATTTGTCAGGATTCTACCGTTGCGTTAGATCAAAATTTCAGTTCCGTAGGCAAAATTGTCAACTAATGAGAATACTAAAGAAACAGTCAGAAAAGTAGAATGGCTTTTACCGAACGTATTAACTAATTGGACATTGGAAAAAAACGAATGGTTGGATACACGGAATAGATTGTAAATTTGCTTTGATTTTAAATCCAAATCTACCAAATCAAAATGTGCAGACGCATCGAATTTTGAAATTATGAATTATAACTAGCATATAATATGGCTGCTTATTGCTAATCAGTACAACGGGGAAAATGTATGAATGGTTTTTTGTGTGATAGCTCTAAAGAATGAGATTTGCGAAAGGATAAAATATCGGAATCTGTAATATATATAGGGAATAACTAGGAATTAGGCACAACATTTCGCATTAAGACCCATAATTTAGTTAGAATACAGAATAATTCTTTTTAATAATGTCAGTTGACAGTTAAATGCCAGCACAATTGCATTTATCTCGTAGTTTAGATCACTAGTGAAAAACAATCCGAGGCAATCGCACCATATGCTTATATAATTATCAAAGATGCACCGAGCTATATACATATAGGTTTAGAGTTTATATATTGTTTTAAAGTAAATTATGTATGTTACGTTACATCATCGCATTCAGTTATTGTAAAGTAAAACTCAGCTTTAGTTAGGTAAATGTTTATAATCATCATCATGTCAAATATGAGACATGAACACTGGAGAGAAACGCGAAACGGTTTTTGAGGGGTATATGATGCATTGTCCATACATGAAATTTGCAATTTTTTTTAGCTGGAGAAAGAGAGCATCTTGGTCGATGTTCAATCACTGAACGTTATTTTTGTTATTTGCCAGTACATTTCTTTGCAATTTAATTTTGTTACGTTTCTTGCACAGAAACAAAAGAGCACACGTATAAAGTAAATCATAAATTAATCATTAACCTTAACTAACATTATTACTAGTTTGAATGAATGGATGGTTGATTGGTTATTATTGTATGAGCAGAGAGTTTTTGGAGATGGAATGCGAGGTCCTTTCTATACAATTTGGTTTCTCTCTGATATTAAGATTTAGACTAGGAAAAGATAACAACGGATATCAACGAGTTATATTATTATAATTGTAACTTTACGAAATTTTGAATAATATAGAACAGAGCACTCATATTCAGCACAAGTTTTCCCTTCTGGTCACTCACATTAGAATTTTTTAGTAATGTGAATACATGTTTAAATCTATTAAAATTTATGCTATTAATTGATTGCTAGAATATTAACAATACACATATTTAAGTAGTATATATGTAAAGTTAAATTAAACGTTTAAAAAGTTGATTGCATAAACTTAAAAAAAATTTGCAATTCAATCCTTTGGCGTAAAATGGTGGTAACTTTTACCTGGATGAATGATGATGCTCTGATTGAACTTTTTTGGCAAGAAGGAATTGAACATGAATATGTATGCGAAACGGCTGCCACTTTCTCTTGTCCAGATAAATTCATTCAAAGATCCCAAAATTGCATCATGTCATCTTTATAATCTGTTAGTGTGGTGTGGTTTGATTAGTTCGGAGCAGCCAGTGTGTGTACCATCCCCGACTTTTTGATGTGATTGACAGAATGAATAGAATAGTAATGAATAGATTTTTTTGTGTAAACTTGTACATAACCTTTTATTTGTGAAGAAGAGTTAGTAGAATCAGTTTAAGTTGACATAATATTTTAAATTTATGATAATTGATAATAATAATAATATGATCGTAGCATTAATTTTATTTTACTTAAATGAAATATACATACTGCAAAATGTGGTACACACTACCTAATTTTTTTTGTAAAAGTAAGTTTTTGAAACAAAATATATCTATATACCATATTATATACATGATTATCCTTATGTAAGTAAGAATTATGATGACTTTATGGTTTTGTTCTCACTTACAAGCATAACTGAATATATTATTATTATTTTTTAGTTATATTGACGAAATGTGAAAATTTATCAAATGATGCTGTGAACTTGATATATTCAATATTATGTACATTGTAAATTTATAACAAAATTGAAACATCACAATACATACATTACATTACATTACAAAAATTACCTTAATTTTAATCAATGAAAAATTTATTTGTTTGGGTAGTTTATAATTCCAAAGTTACATGGAGTATAAGAATTGATATGGCTTGTATGACGATAAGAAGAACCAAAAGATACATAAGAACAGACAGAAAGAAAATGGGGGGTAAACATGTCATTTATTTGTATGCATGTAAAAGAACTACTATGTAAGCGTTATGGAATGTAATCGTTATGAAGTCTAATGTATGTAATTTAAAAAAAAAAGTTGGACTTCATTTAATGTATGTTGTCACCGTGTGTCACTAGTACATATAATATTATTCATTATTGTACTAAATTAGAACTTGTTGAAAACCACGTGTATATCCGGTTGTGTCAGCGTCTTTATGAAATCCCTTCAATAAAAAGTTGTACCAAAAATTTAACCAATTTATATAATCATCAATCAATCATTATCATCAATCATTGTTGATACATAGTACATATTTCCATAAAGCATTTTTTTTTATATAAAAAAATGCACTCTGCTGCTTTGTTGGCTCGGAACGTGCTTGCTTGTGCATATTGAGCTGGAGCTGTTGGAGGGCACTCTGAGAAAAATGCAGAAGTGAGCGGGTTGGTATTGCGCCAATATAGCCGAAAGCTTGTCCGTTGAAATCATAACATCAATTCACATGAGTGGGCTATAACCCTCAATGCACTTCACTCGTTCACTCGCTCACGAGCGTGCTTTTAGACAAGTCACATTTTTCGTGCACTCTTCCGCTCAATACATAATATTTAGCAGTAGTTCCTTAAGTTGGGTTAGTAAATACATTCTGGCGCTTCTTGTCAATGTCAACATATAGTATCTGCACATTCGGTAAGTTGTTTGATTACATCTACTATTTACAATGTAAGGAATTGAATATTTTCTATAAATGTAAACTACATACTTAAGATTTGAGATGGTTTGTTGACAGTTGATGGTGCTATCAGTTAAAGTTGTCAGTTACACTTTATGTCATACATATACCGGCAACTAATTAATGTCAAATATGTTATGGCTAGAGGCTAGATAAGCAATGTCAAATGTTGTTTGGACACTTGACACTATGACTTTTACGATTATTCTTCTTCCTGTAGGGTTTCTGTTGATAATTATCGACAATCATCAACAATTAATGCAATTGAACCCCAAAACGGAAGCAAGTTCCTAGTCAACTAAAACTGCCCTTGGTCTACCTCTGATTCTGATCTCGCTCGCACCTGAAACAGCTCAAGTCATTTTCTATGCAGTTTATGGTAGTTTAGAAGCATCACAAATCACAAGTTTCCACAATCAACGACAATTTAGAATGGTTACCCCTAATACTTCGACGTCCTCATGGGCTCCACCAGCACAGGCGGTTGTTTGGACGAAATCTGGTGCAATGCAGTTTTTCCCTCCAAGAAATAGAGGTCTTCCAAGGGCTTTGACTTTTATGGACGGAGAATGGGGAACTCCTGAAGCTGCTGCTGCTAATCCCAACTTAGGGTCTACAAATGTGGAACGGCTGAACAAGACTGATAATAATAAAAATATTCAAGTTTCGCCATATTCAGAGGTAACATCATAAATATAAATAGTCTCTACGATAATCTGGAATCATTGCTATACAAATGCCAAGAGTGTAACGGTTAATGTGATTTTCCCTCCAAGGATGCTGAAGTGACTTATCTGATGGCCACCATGGACTCAACAAAAAGTGATATTGATGATCCTCCGGAGGAATACCATTCTTTTGATAATGAACATTCTCAACATTCGATAAACAAGGTATTTTAAGTTTGATTCTGTCATTAGCTATTTAACGCCTTGCTAAACACAGTTATATAGCTATATTTTCTATATGTCTATTATTAGGATGATGATTCATCATTGGGCTGTGAAATCGTGATGATGTCAACACCAACTGAAGAATGTATAATGCGACATAAACGGACTTCCCTCCAACCTGTGATAGCCCCCACGCCTTTATCCTCCGCCTCGGATGATTCCGCCTGTGACTCTCCTTTACTGCCAAATGTAGACACTTCCGGTTTATCACTAAATGAATTGGTCCAGTTATGCACAAAAAAGATGGAAGAAGCTCGAGTAGCCAGATTGTCAAATAGTAGCGTGATTACTGAGAAAGGTACTAATATACTAAAAAGGAATAATAGGATTGAACTCGCTATTCACGAAAAATACTGAATAATATTAATAATGAAATTTGTATTTTTTATTCTTCTAGAGGAAAGCGAACAATCCGATCACACAGGTCCAGATGAAACTGATGTAAAGAATGACGATTACGAGAATGACATTAACATGGACCAAGAAGTACTTCTTGGTCCATGCGAGAATGATAACAACAAAGAAAGTATTGATGACAATGATAATGATAACGTCAGCAGTATAAGGGGGCTTCAGGATTCTCAAACTATGAATACTAGTATCAACAAACCGTTACAATTAGTTACGATTGATATCCAGTTATTGTTACAGGAACTCAAGCTTCATGGTAAGTTGCGTGCAAGAAATCTTCAGTCTTTCAAGAAAGTTATTGTACAATGTAAATTAGAGATTCATTTTACATTGTTTCAGGAGATAAGACAGATTGTGAACATGATGACTGGATTAGTATATCTGCTCAAGAAATGGAGGCAGTAATAATCAACTGTTGCAGGGAAACTGTCGAATATATATTGGGGTAGTGGTTGGTGGGTCATGCTATGTTGGCGGCCAGAAACCAGTCTTTCTTACGTATCATGTACTGAAGTAAGGAAATATTTCATATTTATGTATTTATTCACAATCATGTAGTTCATTTTGTGCTATCGTGAAGGACACTTGACACTTCTTCTCTGTTTTGTATTTATATCGTGATTTCTCATTTTTCTTGGTTGCCAGTTTATAAATGCATGCATAATATGTCACAGCTTTTTCTTGTATGTTATAATTATAAAAATAGATCAAACACCAAACAAGTAGTTAGAGTTAGCTCCTGCAATATTATGTATCTCGGTTAAATTTATGGTGAAATCACCCCTTAAATTCAGTCACACTGTAATTATATTCAATCATGAAAAGATTTGAAACACTAAAACTAATTGTGCAATTTTGTAACATACATACCAGTTGTTAGCTTTTATGGTGTAGTAGTACTGCCATTTTCAAACTAAATAGTCAATCTAATATTTACTATACTGATTATATGAAACTGTTTATCACGATATGTTCCAAAAAAATCACTTAAATTTTCACTATTTGTAAGAATCTATTCTGTGTTCGGATTACGTATTGTAAGAATGCCACTTGTTATTGCACAAGTTAATTGCAAGTTATAATGAATCTAAGTCTGAAACAAAACCTTTGCTGGTAATATAGGTTTTAGCTGGGAAGTAATAAGTATATACTGAAGTCTGATATTAAGAAGTTGTTTAATCCAACAGTTAAGGTACTCATGTATAATAGAGTTAATATCATGATGTGTTCCAGTGTTCCTTCATTTTTTGATGTGCCTTTTAGCAGAGTTTTAGTTTACTAATAATGCTTCAAAAAAAACTTTTGCATAATATTTCCTAGTTCTACTATGTTGACTTTTTGGTGTCAACTAGTCTTTTGTTCTAATCAATATAGTAAAGTGTGTCATCGAATTACACTAATTAGTAATTCACGATAAGGCATAAAATCATAAGATCGTGACAGTAAGCATTTTTCTCTTTTTGAACTTACAAATCCATTTGGATTTGTAGATACTAAATACAGATTATTCCTTCCATTAACATTTATATTTATACAGATATTAACATTGACATTAAGTAGATGATCTCTTCTGATATACTAAAGAATCTTCAATAGTTGATAGTAGTCGCCAGTATGCAAGATGATTACTTGCAGCAACCTTAGCTAACCTAATATATTTTTAAGGTCAATTATTGTGTAATGTTGGTGCTTGGAGTAAATGGCGGCTTGACATAAACCGAGGTACAGTATACTGATTACAATTATGACTAATAATTGTACAGTACAATGAATGTGAAAAGAAAAAATTGTGAATTACTTTTGTGTACCTTGTAGCTTCGTTAATTAAGTTCAGTAAAGTCGATAATATAGAGATTATTGGTAAGAAAAGAATAAGTAGCCAGTAGAGGAAAATAAATAACCATAAAATTAACTAATTGATGCAAAACTGTACTCATTCATTCATAAAGTAATGTACATAGTACATGGATTAGATTCATTTTCATACTCTACTTATAAAAGATAATGCATCAAGTAAATGCATTTCGTGCGTACTAACTAAAGACAGTCTGTCTGCACCAAATCGCATTGGTATCCTACTGTCAACGAAATGCATAAAAAAGTGCATTATTCTAGCGTTGCGTTATACGTTGGTTTGTTGGGTTGTGTAATGCAACTTGCCAGCTTGGCTGCTACTCGTACTGTACTTTGCATTGCATGTACTTGACTTGATTGCATATAAGTTGTTGTGTACAAATAGGATAAAAATATTATGATGGAGAGGAAGACATTTCTTGGCATAGGATATTTCCGAAATACATCCAGCTGATCACGTAACTTTCTCGTAAAATGTACCCAATTAATTTAGATCCGGAATCTTTATTGTAAATAGGCTAAGTGAACGAGTGTAAGATAGATAATACCAAAATATTCCGATTTCGATATTTGTTTTGGGGGGTCTGAAATAATTCATTAGTTACAAGCTAGTGATTCTTTGCTTCCGGAAGTCCTACACATCCAACATCATCGGTACATGTTGACATTTTAAGTGGTATTAGGGAGTACCTTATGGTGGTTCCAAAGTGATGGGAAAACGGGAGGTAATGCAAAAAGGATTTCCATGTTCTTATAATTAAATTGATTAAATAATGAGCATGTAGATTGATTAATTTGTTTTGATCATTATAATTTTTTAGGGCTTGGAAGCTTGAGCTCGAAGACCGTCTACCGTTACTGTTACTTGGCTCGGTCAATAAGTTAATTGCCTGTTTGTTCTTGCTACACGATTGTATTCAACAGGGCCATGGAATTTTATCCTTGTCAGAGTCAGATTAAACATTGACGACGATTAAAGTGTTGCTTGCAGAGAAGAAGCCTCAACTCTAAACATGGCAAATTATGCCAGTTCTCTGAAAATGGACTTCAACGCCCGTGGGGCCCCTGGGCACCCTGTGAAGTATTTGCTACATCGAAGCAGTTTTGACCATGGACCCTTGTATCGAAATATTGTGGACTGGCAGTTTGAGAAATCTAAATCATTATATAGGAAAAACTTGGTAGCCCACTTTGGATGTGTCAATGCAATCGAATTCTCCAAAGATGGCAATTTACTTGTTTCAGGTAGGTCGTGTGCTTCGTGTCACGTAGATTTTGCTATGAATAAGTATTTTGGAGTTCTGAACACATCATACATTTGTCACTTTTTGTTTTGTACAGGAGGCGATGACCGTCGAATTCTTTTATGGAAGGTTGATAAAGCCATCGTGTCAAAAAATGAACCAAAAATTATGCAAGCAGAACATTTGAGCAATGTGTTCAGTCTAGATTTTAGTTGCTCCTCTACAAAGATCATATCGGCTGGTAATGATGATCAAGTTATTGTTCACGATATTTCAACGTAAGTATAAAGTCACAATCAGTAAGCATTTTTTTTTAAATTTTCGCTGTATATGTATTTGCGATAATCATGCTAAATATTATTGTGGTTTCAGAGGAGCTCCGTTGGATTATTTTGTTCATGAGCAACCAGTGTATGGTGTTTCTGCTGATCCAGTCAATGAGAGCGTCTTTTGTAGTGCATGTGACGATGGTCGCGTATTAATATTTGACATTCGAGATTCTGGAAACGGTTAGTTGAAAACAGCAGTTATTTTATTATATTGTCTAACTTTATTTTGTGATTGCGGTGTAATGAGTACTTTTTTTATGATTGTAGATCCATTTTGTTTGGCAAAGGTTATGTCACCATTTCATTCTGCCATGTTTCATCCAATTGAACCACGACTGGTTGTCACTGCAAATTCCAAAGAAGGTGTTGCCTCGTGGGACGTCCGTATGCCGAAAAAGTTAGTAAATTGATTATGCTTTTCAATCAAACTGTTTCAATTTACTTCTTGTGGTTCAGGCTATGACAAAAGGTTTCTTTAATGTTGCAGAGTTTTCATCAAATATGGAATGCATAACTCAAACCAGTGTTGTATGAGTGCCAGATTTAATAGACTGGGAAGCCAAATTTTGGTTTTAAGACGAAGACTGCCTCCAATATTGTACGCAACAGACTCACCTGCACATTTATTCCAGTTTAATCATCGTGGATATTATAACTCATGCACTATGAAAAGTTGCTCTTTTGCGGGTCAAAATGATCAATATGTCTTATCGGGATCAGATAATTTTGATTTACATCTTTGGAAAATCCCTACTCCTGGAAGCGATCGTAAGATTCATTATTCATTTGGTTGTATTTGCGGTAGAAAAAAGTATACCGAATCATTTAGTTTATTAATTATTTTAAAATTATATAGAATGGGTGAACAAAGCAGATATGGTACTACGCGGCCATCGTTCGATAGTAAACCAAGTCCGTTATAATTATGTCCATAATGTGATAGCGTCATCTGGGGTAGAAAAAATTGTTAAGGTTTGTTGTGTTATGTAAACAAATCAACATAATATGCAATGTGTCAATAGTCTAGGCGAATAATGCTTAATGATGCTTCTTTTAATTAGTTGTGGAGCCCATTTCCAATGCCGGATGAACCAGGGGGTAAAACTCCGTCAGTTGTAACAAATGATTTTGAACGACGCATATACACTCCGGATGATTATGTCAGCCTTGTTATGCAAACTGGACAAGGACACGTAAGAAATTGTTAAAGAAATTGCGACTATATTATTGCTAAGTTTGCAGGATACAAATTATACACGGTCCTAAGGTGAATAACAATACTTTGCAGTTCATGTCGTTGACGTATGAAGCTGGGAGAAAAAATACGAAAGAAGATTCAAGAATGTTAGCTTTTTTTGACGCTCTAGTCCAAAGGGATATTAATGGATACTCAGACGAAGACAGTGACAATTTCCCTGAAACTTCGTCCTACACGAACACAGTTTACACAACTCCTGAAACGTCTTCCTCCGATAATGAAGGTATTGATTTCAAATGCTGAGATAAGATTTTGTGGGATGTCTATTAATTAT
Organism: Orchesella flavescens; assembly: GCA_964034955.1. Lineage (NCBI taxonomy): Eukaryota > Metazoa > Arthropoda > Collembola > Entomobryomorpha > Orchesellidae > Orchesella > Orchesella flavescens. The sequence goes on along the minus strand of OZ035957.1, from coordinate 20,174,170 downwards.
GCGAAACTTCAAATTACTATTATAAATGTTTGTTTGTTCAGATGAAGATTCCAATCCTCCCAACTACCGCCACCATCTTCCTGCAATATCTTTGCAGGCGGCATTCAGTAGGATTTCAAGGGATGTAATTCGTGGCAATAATAATAATAATAATAACGAGGCTGCAGTACCTGATGAATCCAGTTCGGATCAAACATCAGCAACTGGGGGAGATGCAAGCGTGGTGAACAGCCAAGAGACTGCTACTCATGAAGCTAATGACGAAGAAAGTGAGGTTTCAACAAACCCACCTAATGTGGCGGTTGAACAAGCGGACGACGAAGTTGGATTGAATCAACAGACTGAAAACAGAGATATGACTGCAAACAGGATCACACAGTTGATATTAGAAAAGGAAAATAGGCGTAAACAAGTATCCAAATCCAACACGACCAGTAAAGATGATACTAATAATTCTTATGTCAGTAATCCGAATTCTAATTCAGATGCTAGTTCTTCTAATGAAGGTGGTATTAGTGTTAAACTGAAATCGACAACACGTCCGTTAAAACTACAACAAGGTAGTAAATTACTAAATATGACAAAGAAGAACAAGTCATCTTCCGGAAGGTATTCTAAAAGTCGCAAAAAGTTTAGAAAACGGCTATTAAGGGTTAGAAGAGAAATGATGTCAACTCCGGTTTATGAAAGTTCAAGAAATTCAGTGGACACTCAACCTTCAGCCGAAACAAGTTTAGCTCGTATTAGTGAACTAATGACCAGAAATCAATCAGTTCAGTCTGATTCAAGTGGGGATAGTTCTAGTTCAAGTTCAACAGACTCGTCAAGCAGTGAAGAATGGGAAAAGGATTCTGTGATGAAAGACACGAAAAAGAAAATTAACTACAAGAAAACTCGGGCCGTGATTAGCAGTGACAGTAGTAGCTCAGACAGTCAAATTCAAACTGTCAGTGATCAAGAGGATAATGTTGAAAATGGAGGCACAAACAACCCCTCAACTTCCAAAGATTTAAAGAGAAAGCGGCGTCCTCCACCATGTAAATTAAACGAGGCATGTAAGACATTTTTCAAATCGTACGTTGACTCTGAATCTGAAACTCACAAAGACAAGGAGGAAGCAGTCGTGATCCCATACAAGCGTGCACATTTGGAGATCTTGGAGAGTCCTAGCACGAACAGTTCAGTGGAACCAAATAATGCAGACCCCGTTATATTCAAAAGATTAACTAAAAATAAAAGCCGGAACTACAGGAAGGCATCTAACAACACGGTGTCAACACCGCCAGACAGTGGCATTGACGTTAGTAAGGAACCTGAACCTTGCTGTTCAAAGTCATTTAGTAGTACCAGAACAACCAGTCCGAGGACGAGTACTCCATTAACTTCTCCGATTACCTCACCTTCCAAAAAGTCATGCACAAAGAGGATGCGAACAAAGAAAAAAGCTGACAGTGTTGATCATTCGACAGATCCAGGCATTGAGCGTGTAAACTCCGATGATGAGAGTGACTGAATGAAGAATTATTTTCCGAGTTCGTTAAACATCGGGAACTTGAATCAGTACATTTTCTGGTGGAAATAGAGCATTTGATTGTAGTTATATCAATTTAGATCCAAATATCATGAAATTACAATATCCCTTCAATTAGTTATTGTGTTAGTTATGGATTACTCTTTTTAAGGATATTGACAATGAAAATTTTAAAGAATATTATTCATATCATTTTGTTTTTATTAACATCTACCAAACATGTCTACGAATCAATTTTCTTATCTCTGGCTTCCATAGTTCATTTGAACTTTTTTAAAGTTTTCCAAATGCAAAAAGAAAGTGTAACGTTAATAAGTGAAAGCCAGTAGCCAATATATATCAAAAACCCTACTACATAACCTCGCATGATATGTAACTTTCTACTTGACTTGTATTTCTTATTCCAAAGTATTTGTGTTGCTCGATATACATATATATAACGACACAGCAGTGATGTGTAATAACGATAACTTAAATTGTCGCATTAAATTAAGGACTAATCTTTTTATGGACTGAGCCTCGCATTGTTTCCAGTTTTATGTAAATTATTATACTAAAGCTCCAATAATAACCGAACGAAATAAAGATGAATTCTGATAGTTATACTTGTTCTTCTACAATATTTTTGATTATTATTATGAATTCAATTTTATTAGGAATTAGGATTATTCTCTTAGCATCGCTATTTATTTAAGTATGCACCAGTATTCAGCATTGTGAATATTATTATATGAAATGTTTAGAAGAAAGAATCTAAAAGCACATGCTTTCTTTTTACGTCATTTTTTTTCAAGTTGAAGATTTTTTATTTTAACAATCTTTTGTAACATGATTTTAACAACTTTTATTTCATCTCATTTACTACAATATACCATGTTATTAAGTTATTTAAAGTAGTTGATTTTGATAGATGATTTATAAATTTTCTCTCAATCCTGATATATTGATATGCATCATTCAAAGAGTAATATATGGTCGTTTTAAATTTTCTGTTGTGGCTAAAAGATATAGCTTTCACCTGTGTTTTTGTATGAATAATTGATCTTTGTTTTGTTGTGGTTCTCCAAATGAAGCCATTCATTATTATTATTTTTCAAACTGAATCGGATCGTTAGTCTACTAATAGAAACATGTACCAAATATATAATTAAAATTCTTACATTTAGTAAAGAGTATATTTTTAACGGTAAACAATTACACAAGATACACAGTTCCATAATATTTTTAAAACCATTTCCCCGAGCCAGGTCGTCACATATTAATCAAAAAAAGAAAAGAAATACATAAGTGTAAAGAATCATTATTAATAACAACATAACATACATATATAAAGACTTCATAACGTTTCGTACTTTCTTATCCTAACTCGTTTTCCTTATAGTAATATGGCTAATAATAATACTACATTTTGACCATGTTTCATTCTGTTTTTTTAGAAAAAGCTTGCCATCAAAATTTAGATAAAGATACTGCACATTTTTCCTTATATCGCTGTTCAACATGTCGATAGGAATTGTGTCCATTTTTCCTCTTTTTTTTCGTTTTTTTAAATACATAAATAGTAATTTGTAATGCTGCTACATTGAAACTTGGAATGTTTGTTGTCTAACAAATGGATTTGTCGGCGCTTGGCCAGTTTTTGCTAAAGGTTCTGCCCAAGTAGCGTCAAATGGATCGGCCCCAAGTGACTGCGATCTTGGCGGGGCACCCCGATACGTAGGCCGTACAAGACCAGTTCCATGGCCAGGCTGCGTGGGCTGACCAGGATTTGTGCTTGGAGGAACACCCGGAGGTATGGGATTGTTGTGTGAAAAGGACGCAGAGTTTTTCACCCCCGAAAGGGAGTTAAGTGGTGTAGCAATTGCCGTTGAGGGAGCTGCACTACTGGATGCTATGACAGATGAGGGATTTGAAGCACTAGTTGGAAGGATACTATTATTAGTAATGTTGTTCGACACTGAGCTGATATTATTCTGCTGCGTAAAGCTGCTGCTGCTGCTACTAAACGTAGATGTTGTTACGGCAGATTTTTCGTTTATAGATCCATTGTTCTCATGGATCGGGCTAATTTTAGATTGTAAAGGGGCTTTTGGTTCGTGACTCTGTGTTAAATTATTAAACCAAGAATCTGCTGCGGAAGTAGTTTTTGGTTGGGAGACTGGCTGAATTTTTAAAGGTGATCCCGTAGATATGACAGAATTTGCTTTCGCTAAAGGAGCTGTGTTAAAAACTGGGAGTGCTGAAGAACGAGGCGTTCCTCCCACTTCATCGTCCCACGGATTTGTGAATTTTGTTGGGAAGGAATTCATAGCAGTAGTAGTAGTAGATACGTTCTAAATCATAATCACATATAATCCATGTTAAACTAAGTTATCCTGAAGGACTCTTGGTTTTCTGATTAACTTAACTCATATAATATGGTTACCTTAATGTCATCATGGTTAGCTGCCAACATAGATAGGCCTTGCGTTACTTGCTGACAGAGCTGAGATACTAAATCTTTGTTCTCAACCTTTGGAGGAGGGGGTACCACCGTATTCTCAGTTGATCCACCATGCGAAGGAACTTCAGGAATTACCCCTCCTGCACAAAAATGGATGGAATGAAAAGCAATCGTTATTAAACAATGTATAATACATATTATATGAAAACTGTATCTGTTAGAATAGCGCCGACTTAACAACACTCAACTATCGAGAACAAATCGTGGACAACTCAAAAGATTTAAAAAAAAAAGAAAAAAAGTGGACAATTAATTGGAACACAACATGCTACCTGCAAGCGAACTGTTAGGCAATGAATGTAAACGGCTTCTTTGCGTTCTTGGTGGTGGAGCGGGACTGGCAGTGGTTGCTGAAAATTATTTAGTTGAAGCTTTATAAATCAAGTATGAAAATACAAACTTGGGAGTTTGTACAACGATGTCCGTTTAAAATGGCAAACCAAGCAAGAGCAAGGTGGCACATTCTCACTTTTACTTCTTCTAAAACTTACTCTGACAGTTAAGTAGAAGATCTCAAGGACGGATCATAATTGTATAAGACAAAAAAATATAATCTTGAAATCAATTCTTACCCAATGGGACGAAAGGAGCTGCAGTAGGAATGATATTGTTTGAAGTAAGAATATCGACAGAAGACTGCTGTGTTCGTTGAAGGTTGGACGGTAGTTCGTTCAACCGAAGTGAAAGCTGCCTTTTGAATGGAGAACGATTAGCAAGCTGTGAAAATCCTCTGAAGGATCCTTGTCTCTCGAGCATTTTTGTAGGAGCTGTTAACGAAATTAATCCTTTATACGAAGACTGAATAAATGCATTGTATTTTACTGTATTGTATTTTAAATATCTTTTACCATGTGGACGTTCTATCGCATGAGGATTTCCTGAAGATGATGTTGTTGATGATGATGTTGTCGAATTGGAAGATTTGTTAGCTACTATAGGACCAGCACTGGGAGGTGGCGATAAGGACTTGGTGCTTAAAGTGTCAGTAGCCGTTCCCACACGGAAACTTCCTGATCGAGTGAACGTTGATGATTTGGAGTCAAATGTCATACTAACCCCACACTCCTTTTCCCGTTTCTGCTTTCTTTCCAGACAGACTGCAAAAGCACATCCTACTGCATGACTCAGCCTTTCACCCTGAACATCCCAAAACGGAGGAGTTTAAGTACGTTATTCATTGAGTAGTAGCGGATGAAAATGCATGATAAATGACAAGCATTAATAATTAAATTGTCATTTCTATTTCTACTCACCGTGAGACTGTAGCCACACACCGAATCTTTGGAAGCTACAAACCCATGACACATCCACCTTCTAGTCGTTCCATCTCTACAAATGTATGAAAATCCTCTTTCATGATTCCTATCCGGAGCACAGAAGGATACTTTCTCTATCGTCTGGTCAACTATCAGTCCCTAAAGTTCAATGATTCAAAAAGGGAAACGTTAATAATAACGCTTTCAACAATGTGCCAAATTCCAGACAGCAGAGTTACGACTTTTACCTTAGTATCGTCCTCTACCACTCTTAATCCGTCGCCCGAGATATGTAAAGTAGCTTTCACCGGTCTTCGTCTCGATTGCTGTGAAAAACAACAATATGTTGATGTCATACATATTTACACACAGCTTTCAAAATGAAAATATTGAATTATATTGCTGATGTAGATGTGCTTTTTTGAATATTCCATTTTAGTGTAGATTAGAGCAAAAGTTGCACAATAAGCTCTCATTTTGCAAGCCATGAAAATAATGTTTTTTCCCTTCTTATATAAAACTTACTCTTAAAACTTTCATTGCCTCCTCGCATACTTGCATCCCCCTTGATTCGAACACCTCCACGCATCCCATGTACTAAAAAAGGCATAAAAGAAGTAACAATGTGAATTTTTGTAATGAAAATGGGCGAGTGTAATGTAAACGAAGGATAAAGATGAAGTAAACAGGCCAAGAGAATAGTAGCATTGGGAGTAGTAGTACGTAGGAAAAACTATAGGATGGACCAGCTCAACTAGTTCAGTGCTTCTACGGACCAATATCATCTAAACTTTTTTCTCTCGTTCATTTCCAGCTCATTACATTTCCATTTAGTGGAACGAAGAAGGAGTGTGTATAAAAATCGATAGCATCATTTCCAAGTCATTTCCCCAGTCCTCATTTGTGTGCAAACTTTTGCTAAATCAGCAAATTAATGAGTACATAGTTTACTTTTTACGGGGGAAAGCACGTCCTTAGAAATAATAAAAAAAGGTTCGCGAATTGCTATTTGGAGAAATTTAATGTCATCATTTTTCATCCTTTAGAAAATAAAATAGAAAAACGAAGCTCATCAGCGAACACTTTTCTAATGTTTCTTAAATTAGGAAATTCTAGAGAAGCTTTTTGTGTTGCCAAATGAATAGGAAAACAAGGTGGGTATGTATAGTTCGTAAAAAATCATTACGTCTATAATAGGTGCTTTCTCTTTGCCCCAGGTTTACTCTTCATATTCTCAGACTCTGTCTGAGAGTCGAACTTACTTTTACATGAAAACTACAGTTCCCTGAGCGAACAGCCTCCTCATCTGCTTGCCATTGATGTGGCTTGCTACTTTCAGGTCCATCACGCTTTCTACGAAAGGACTCTCGAAGAGACCTACGAATTTTGTCCATCCGTTGCATTGTGGTCTCGTTGATATAATTTCAGTTGACTCCACATAAAAAGTCCTGGAGTTTTTGGAAGTGGTATGGTGGCAACTTAGCCTTGTCTGGAAGCTGCTTCTGATGTGTGTCTTGTGTGTGTGAGGTTGGCCGAAAGTGGAGAAAAGAAGAAAGCACAATATGGAGTGGTGGTGTACGTACACACACACTATCCATCCACACAGTAAAACAGTAGTCAAATAACTTTCACCACTTTTACTACCACGAGCTTGGCCACTTATGTGAGCCACTCATGAGAGTTTGATATTATTACCACACACAACAGTCCTTTCTTAATATATATGTATGCTAAGGCACATACACACATGTATGTGCATTAAGTAATTACTCTCCCCTCTCGTGATGAACCAAATAGTTCGACTTGCTTGTCCATGATGTTGCGTTCTTTCTCCGATTTTCCTTCTTGTTCCTTTGGAATGGAATGCTTTGGATATGAAATAAAATGAGTGAAGAGCTAACGAGTTTCCAAGAATTTAAAAGTGTTTCCTCTCAGTTTCACTCTACCAATGAGTTATTTACTGCTTCCTCTGTTGTCCAAATGAAATCATTATCTGGTGGATGTAGATGTGGGATGGAATGATATTGGGGAAACTGAAGACTTTTGTTGGAGTGGATGATGATGAAATGAGAATTGGTTCGTGGTAAGCTGAATGAGAAAGTGTAGAATGTAGTAGTAGTAGTAGTAGTAGTAGGCAATAGGCAACAAAATTCTCCCCTCTTCACTTTCTTCTTTCCAGCAAAGGCATCAGATTGTACTTTGGCAATACTTCTGCAATAGGAAAAATAAACAAAATTCGTTAAACTTGGAATGAGTTCATCTCTATAAAATTGTCTAGTCTAGTAAGTAATGTAATGATATCAGGAGTGGAACAGATATAAGTTTACTTTAGTACTCCAATTGTTGTTCAGTTTCAAACAAAGATATGTTCATCAGTTCATGCTATGAAAATATTTACCCTCTGCTGCTACTACTTCTGATTATCTTATCTGAATACGTACTCTACTACTCTCGAGTAGCGACTGTATGAACTTCTAACTTTTAGTGAATCCGCTATCCGTAACGAAATAGACTAAATCAAATTTACATCAATATTACTTTCTACTTTTTCATCTTCAACATTACTAAATCTCTACTATATAGTGGATGTGTACTTACACTTTGCAAAGTCTACCACCTACTAGTTGCTATTTTTCGGATAATGAAGTCTTTCTCCTTCTCTCCACTTTCACTAAGCCCACGCTTCTCCAACAAGCTTGAAAAGTTCCATCTTTTTAGCTCAATTTTGCTTTTTGAAATACTTGTGATTCAGTTGCCGTCAGCTGGAGTTGGAAGTTAAAACTCGGCTCTATTAGTCCCCAGAGAAATTTACAATGAAATGAAATGAACAGCGGAAAATTTCTGTTTCAAGGATTCCAGAGAATACAATAGATATACATTCACTTTCCTCGTGCTTTCCTCTACACCCAAGCGTGTCTTTGTATGCTTAAGGCATGAACATTATATATTGAACGAACAAAAGACGAAATGTCCGTTTACTTTATGATTAACTAATGAATGTTTTTGACACAGTTGATAATACTTGCACAGATTTCACATTACCCCCAATACATTTTTTTTCGAAGTTGAAAAGTATTTGGCAATTGTCAAGAACATTGATGCTACTACTTCATACAATATCATGTATTTACCAAAGGGTACAAATTTTAGTAAATACGTTTAAATACTATATATAGTTTATATTATGCTGTCAACAAATGAAGTTGCTAAAAGTAATGGTGGTTTGTCAGCCAATTGTGTTGTTGGTCATCGTGTGAATGATTCATTTATGCATACTTCACCTTCTAATGGTACAAGCACGCATTCAGTGACTCATGACTCATTCAAGCATTTACCACCGCTATTACAATGGAAGCCAAAAACAAGAAGGCCAGACTATCAATAATGCATGCAAACATCATTTATTTCAGTCAACATTTTTCCAGATGTGACTCACAGTCACAGCTACTAGCTATGCAATTGCCGTTCACAGATGCTTATTGGCTATGTGCCATGAATGACTTCAAAAATAGAGTAGTATAATATAGCAATTGAAACACCTAACGGGGCGACACATGTTTTGATTTTCAATTTCAATATTAAAGGCACAAGGTTGGAGTGAAATGAAACAAAATACTGGACTGAATTCAGCTTGGCTTCGTAACTCAAGAGGATTTCGTGCTGTGTTACAATGTAAATGGATTTATATTACTTTTACTGAAGAAGCTCAAACCCCAATAGTTACTTTGCATAACATGCAATTCTCAGATTATCCATTTGTATTACTTACTAGATAGTTTTCGATTTTCAATCTAAACTTTATATGAAAGTTAAGCAAAGTGAATTCATTGGAAAAAGTTTTCTATCGTAAAAAACAACTTTATGGTATTCCTAAAGCGTAAATGCCAAGATTCTCTTCATACTTAATAATCAAGTGAATGCCCACGTTCAAGGATTCGCTAATAATTTCTAGAGGTTAAAATACTGGATACACGATACTATAATTAGTGCATGTACCTAATGTCAAATTATGATTCATGAGAATGTAAACGACAGGCTTGACTCATTAACGGTTGTGTCATTCTTGCCAAGTTACTTCATTATGTGTGCGATGATTTCGTATTCGCACCTATTACTAAAAGGCATAGGCACATTTGTACTTGCATCATTGGAAAAGGTGCAAGAGCCAGAAACCCCTTTGCAAAGAGTATTCAACTTTCTCCACCTAAACTTGCATTATTTCGCATGCTTACATTTTATCATCTCATATGTAGCCGTCCAACTAGGCGGAAATGAAATTTCATGCAAAAGAAAGGCATGGTGGATTATATTCCGTGAGGGAGACCTGTGTTTAATCATATCCTGTCACAATCTGTCACATGCATAAGCATGAACTATATTTACTCAAAAGCCTTTCACAACAGCAGTCAAACAAGACATGCAAGTGAGCAAGAGAAACTGTTTACACTTTCTGCCTACGATTTGTAATTTTGGTGTTTTTCCATCATCATCATGATGTTTTGCATTCGTGTTGCTATTACAGCTGCTATACCGAACTGGTGGGAATAGAAAATGTTTTATCGGTTAAGTCAATCCTGTTCCTCTTGCCAGAAACATTTTTGGACACGCCAACAAAGACCGAATAAAAACACATCGTAAAATCTATTCCAAAGAGAGCTTTCCAAGAATAGCAAGTAAATCACACACACAGTATAACTGCGACTGGAATGACTTTCACCAACGCACACCACCACCATATAAAGCATACCTTGTGCGAAATTCGCATGATGCACGTATAAATTCACATTTATTTCCTACTTCAAATCTAACGAACAGAAACGTGACACAATATTGTAATGCTAAATTCATGCGCACAAATGCACATGACAAGAGCAATATAATTTTGTTCCGTTCCTCGCCGTTACTAATAATAGGAAATGTGTTCGTTCAAGCCGAGTAATGGTGAGTTCACGCTATTCTGAGGAAAGTGGTCTGTTTAATTTCACCGAGCAGTGCTGGGAATATGATGATTGAGATGGTGAACTGGTGAACGTCATCATCATTATTGTAAGTATAATAGTTCTCACAGCTCCTGTCCGACGCTCATACTTTAGAGATTCAACTACTCCCTAGTGCTTTAGTAGTGAAGACATCCTTTTTTTTGCCCCTGCAGGTTTTTCTTCACTCGAGGAGAGAAACCACACAATGTTCTTTGCGTTAGCAATAAATATATATATTATATATACATAAAGTGGTGGAGTCTATAGTCTTCCTTCACTTTGCAGTTGCATGGATTTTCTGCCTTTCTCTATACCAGACCATAGACTACCCCGCAATAACTAAACCACCGCTTGCCGTGATGTAATCAAACAAACATAAAGGCCAAGCAACTACATTATGGCCAAAGTAATGGTCTTCTCGCTGCTAGTAGAATGTGCAAATTTTTAGATTCTACACAATCCATCAATCATTTGGTGTTGCCAAATTTTGCTAAACTGAGGTACGGTGTAAGCCTTTGGAGATAAAAAAAACGGAGAATCGACACAACTAATATACCTTTCGTATGGTGTGGTTTAGTAAGTTTAAGTACTTCAACACTTCAACTGCATGGTATATTGGTACGTCATGTCATGTCCATAATTCACTCACGTCCATGCAGCGTTGCGTTGTTAGTAAAGGTTCATTCATCCATATAACCGGATTGTGTAGGATGGAAAGCAATCTTTGAAAGAGCAATGAGCAAAAAAATTGCTTAACTGCTGGTTATAAATAAACAACCGAAATGAGTTTTTTTAATGAGTGACAAACCCAAATCTGCTAACTGCTTTACGATGATGTCATTAAAGCATTGAGGCACAAAATTGCGGTGTCATTTGGTCAGCAAATAAAATATGATGATAAACATGAGATTTATGTCTCCATATACTTTTTTTACAAGCATATCATATGCATTCATAATAGGTTGCCCTTGTGTGCATATTGTACTGTACCCAACCATTGGTCATGAATCACTTACGACGGAAGAATAAAAGGATGACTGAAGAAGATGAGTGTGATTGGTCGACAGCCGGTTGATTACAAACTGATCTCATGAAAATGCACTTACTAACCATATTGACTCCATCAAATTTCACGTGCCATGAATGAGTCATGTAATGATTACCAAATTATACTTACACCAAAGATAGAATGGAACTAAAACCATGCCTTTGTTGGAGATACAATGATTTTTGAGTTGCTGGTTGGATACAGTATAAAACTACAATAATTTAGCCATTATTATATCAATACATGACAAAACGGGCCTGTGCTGGGAGTGCCTAAAAAATGCGTGAGCAGAGCATGGATGAACTATCACTACATATTTGTCATCGACTATCGTCAAAAGGCTAGCGCCAGGTCAGATTTGATTGTAGCTCCAGTAAAATGACTTGCAGAGTCATTAAAAATAAATCGTTCGTTGCACTTTGAGGAGGACTCGTCTGCATTGATTATAATGACACCACTTTATCACACAGGGATCTACCGTTCCTAGGAGTATCATGTCATGTCGCTTTCCCTACTAAGCAAATCCGATGATATCCATCCGAAGACGTGAATGAAACCATCTACAAGCTTGTGTTTCAATTTCCAACAAACTTTATTCCTAATTTACACGAGTGAGAGAAAAAAAACGATATTTTCTACTCTTCACATGACTTCATCTTCATCATTACCGCCCACCTACTTTTTTAAGGTAAAAGTTGCTCAAAATTCTATTAGTTGGAAACCTCCAGATGCAAAAGTTAATTTTCCCTTAATGCAAACAGATAATGAAGAACAGGTTCGCAAATGATTGACGCAAATGATGAGTGAAACCTTAGGTTCTTTCGCTTCCAGCTAATTTTTGTTTGCTCCGGAAATGCTAACAAAGTCGGAGAGGAAATGAAAGAGAGTTATTAATACTCACTCACGTTGTTGTGAAATATATGGTAAAAATCTTATTCCATCATATAACAAGCAGTAACCAAAGGAAATGGGTATTGATGGAAAAATCTCCGTTTCATATGCTCATCGCTCATCCTAATCATTCATAATTATGTACTATTTACGAACTTTGTCTACTAGGAATTTGGCAAAGCCAAAAAGATTTCTAATTCTAACAACATGTAATCCTCTACACTGAAGTTTGTGTGGAGTGGAAGGCGAATGTCACAAACCCTTAAAGTTAATGGGCTAATCATATCACATCGATTCACAGTAATCAGTATAAGGTTTCCACAACTATCTCTAGCGACCTGGACCTGACCTTTGCCAGAATATTTACATCCGAAACTCCTTCTCCTATCATCTTGAATCCAAGCGAACGTCGCCCTGAGAGTTTCTCAAGGTGACTGTAAGCGTACACCATCTCAAACGGCAAACACCCTCACTACGCCACCAACGTCTTTCAGGAGAGTATAATATGAAAGCTGCGTGGGCGGCCAGTGGGCCAGTATATAAACTAGAAAAATAATGTTCAAAAGCAGAAAACACTGGAAAGATTTTTGCATGAGTTTAGTAATACCAGACGATTTAGTAAAAGACATCATTAAAACTTTCTCTTTAGTAACTTTAGTTTGTTTAGCGTTTTTAATGCAGATGAAAATTAACTGAATCCCACACTTGGCCACCAATCATTATAGTTATGGAACAGCTAGTAGTAAACTACAGAGCACAGCCTTGTAATAAAGCGGTAAGAGTACTACGATAGAAATGAGATTACCTTTTCCATATGTAGCATTACATCGTGAAAGTCAACAAGAGATTCGAGGCAAAGCCCACGAAAGCTTTTCCATTATACCTCCTAACAACGAAGGAAAAAGATCAATAGTAGTAGTAGCATGGAATACCATAGAATTTTTTTTACTATCCCCAGATCCTTCCTTTTCCGTCATGCTTTGGGTAAAGCAAAGACTTTCAAAGAAAAAGGAATATATGCAATTTCAGTCTGTTTTTCCGATGATGAAGTACGATCAAAATTTAGGTTTCCTTTCATACAAAATAGTAGGCATAAATTTACTTTTCTTTTCATGAACAAAACTTTTCACTTGAGCTACTCCTCCATAATGTATTTATGCATCCATACTAGTACCAACTGTCCCCTTAGAAAAGGATTTGTACCTTCTTCAATCTATTATTTGAAAACATCAACTCAACATAAGAAGGTTTTTGAGAAAACAGACAACCCTTTTAAGTAAACTTATCTGGACTATCCGCAATATGAGTACAAGTGAGTACGAACAAACCCTACATGCCACTTTTCGTGCCAAAATATTTACCCGTTTGTATAAATCAAAACGAATGTATTGCTGGTCAAATATATGGCTATGACATTACGAAGATGCCTCAGATACCTGCATCATTATTCATGTCTCTGGATGAAAAATGAAGTTAAAAATGTGTGCGTTGTTTGTGGATCCATATGAAAAAGTAAAAGCACAACACACGTAAGCCGAATTTCTAAATCTGATTATAGTACAGATGTTTTTTGGCGACACGTCTTTCATAAGCATATTCTACTTACTGGAACAACTACGCTAACTCACTTTAAATGAATGCTCGTTCGTGTTCACGTATATACGCTAATTTTTACAAAAAGCTCCTCGGGCTATACATAAGACATAAAATTCATATATGGTAAATCCGTGTATATGCTTTTAATATTTATTTTATGCTCTGGTGGTGGTGACGCACTTACCTAAGTCTAGGGCTTAGAATAGAGCGTAAATTCTACAATAAATACTTATTATGTATATGTACGTCATTTCATCTTTTATAGAAAGAAGATGCAGTTAATTCTTCTTCCTGGTGTGATGGCTTTCATTCATTGATGTGAAACCATATATTCACATGCTTGCTTGGAAGGATTGAAGGCTATATATACCACAAAGCCCCAAAGAATGCAAAAAATGCCTTCAGTCAAGTAGAACTGGGTATAGAGAAGTGAACCAGCTACTAGCATTAATTGAAAGTGGAATATATAGGCAATAAAACAAGCAAGGACGAAAAGAAGATGGATAAAATTTTAAATTGAAGTAAATTTATTATCAAATAAAAAGTCCCAAGGTTTATTCTGAAGACATTTTTATTTGATTGGTTTGCAGCAACTACAAATAAATGTGGCAATCAAATCAAGTCTCAGAAACGCAATAGATTTATATATGTCAGGATTTTGGATGATGTGCGATCGCCCATAAAATAATCAATGATGACGTAAAACAAGTAAAACTAAAATAGTTCGTAATACTTTAGGGATTTACTGACAAATCCTGGACTAGGTTCCATTCCATGTATGTCGCAATGCTTTTAACTTAAAACGAGTACATCCTCTCTACAATTCGGAAACCGTTGCATGTAGGTTCTCTTGTTTTCTTGGGAATTTCTAGCCCAAGTGAAACTACAACCAAGGGCTTATTTGTCTTTCACAATAAAGACTTGTTAAGCACACATACACGTAATGTATGTACCAGAAAATGGATCCCCGACAACAGGGTACGTGAAACACTAGTAGCCAGACAAAATAGGGTGAAATTGAAAGAAGCGTTGAGTTTTTCCCCATTTTTTTTTACCAACACGCAAGGTTGCATCAAATAAATGAGAACGACAACATGAAAGGTGATCGTCACACCATCCATGCCATTCTTTTCCGTGCGAGAGTCACGAATATGATAGAGAAAGAAAAAAAACGCTTTGATGAAAGCATTTCATGTTAAAAATGAGCTATGTATACTATGTAATGTATAGCGGCCAGCACAACCGTGAGAATCAGTTATGACTTGTTGGGACTGTGGGACAAAATAAAAACTTGTTTTCATCTCCGTTCATATCACATTCATTCTCGCTTATTGTGGAAGCAGCGGGCTGCTAGCTATATATACTTGGTTCTGAAGTAGACTACTAGCTTTTACTCTGACTCAATAGATTTGTGTTTATAGATATACAAACAATCAAACATTAGATGCTATTTGTGCACCTTTTTTTGCAATTGAGGCCTTGTCCATTGTACATTTCGTTTGAGTTAAAAGCGACAGAATGACAACATAAATTAAAGAATTGATGTGACAAGCAATATCCAGGTTTTGTTTTTCTGGAGAGTAGGACGTTCTTATAATGAGCTTTCATGGACGTGAGTGCTTGCCATATTTTTGTCGGAGTTGTGCACTCTTTATAGCAAGACATTTTTGTCCGCGGTGGCTTAGGTTCGATTCGAAATGCATTGAAAACAACTCATTTCTCAAGGACAACAGAGAAAAGTTTCCATTGAGCATGAGAAAGAGTCAGAACGACGGTTTTATTGGCATTGTCTGAGTTGTCGATATATTTTGGTGATAAGAAAAACATGCCCATAATAACCATTTGTTCGTATTAATAACTTTCTCCAAGTTATTGACAGAAGAAGTAACAAAAGTTAGCAGCTTGTGTTTTCGGAGAGTTATAATCTTCAGAAAATTCGACTTGCAATTAACCTAAAGGTCACATGAATGACAAGCCTTATTTGTTCACCGGTTGTACATAATCAACAATAAAAGTCCAATTCAAGTTTGGACACCTTTTCGTATCAGTTTAGAAACAAAAATTCTATATCACATGTATGAGATCTAATCTAACTACCGCTACGTAAATCTTCGATACAGCAAATTATTAAACTGTCTTAATTTTTTGAGTACACAAGGTTTTACATATCAAAACACATGTTCAGCGTTTATAATTGGATTCCATATACTTTTGCATATGTGTCATGCCGTAAAGGAGTGGAAAAAACTTTTACACCCTACAAGTCGTCCCCAAAATGAAGTATGACAGAAACACTAAAACCTTCTTCTTTCTTTCGAGGAAAAGAGCAAGCACAAAAAGCAAGTTTTATTTGACAGACAAATCATAAAATATTTTCGTGTCTGCGTGAATTCATATTAATGTACGTTACGTACACACACATTAAAATATATTATATACTTGTGTATATTATCTACGGGTGGAGTGAGGAAATGCTCCTACTTGAGCACTTGCCAAATATATTATGGAGTCTTCTTTCTTTTTATGTTTCTCTCTGTTGTAAATACAAGGTAAGAAATAATTGATGTGCTGTCACATTCCAGTTCCATCCTTTCCTCCATCTTATTGTGGCACCCGGCAGTTCAGCCCATTGTGTTTACTAATGAAATGCATACAAGTATTTTACGAGTCTTCCGTGTGTACGTTTACAGTGCGATATGAAATTCATATTATGAATGCGCTTTGATGTGATGTAACAAAAGGGAGTAAAGTTCAACGGGCTGTTTGTATGTAAATAAAGGTACAAGTTACAAAACACAATACGGCAGGATAACGTTGTTGTTCATCGTTCCCTTGGCTGGTGTGGTCGTTTCGTCTCAACTTTAACGATGTATTATGCAGTAAATACATCAAGAAAGGGTTGAAGCAGAATCCATTAGTTGAATTCATTCCAGCAAATCCCTTTCTACGTGGCTGAAAAGTTGGCTACTCATCACATTACTGTTTTTCAGAGTAGAACTCGCAGGTTCCTCCAATGTAACAGAAGAGTTGGATTGAGCCAAACCAGAAGAAGAGGTAAGCTCTTTCGTGTGGTGTACACCAAACGTTACACACATAAATTTATACGGATGCTTCGGAGCGAGGTCAAAACTTAAACACTTGATACTACTGCTGCGAAGTTGCGAATGAATTAATGTCACTGGGACGTTCTCTGTCATCATAAACAACGATTTTAAACAAGAAGAAAGAAACAACACGATTTAGAAAAGGAACATAATGTGCTTCATTTGTGTTCTTTTTTAAAGAATACTTCATACTGTTTGATCCCTGACCGATAACTGGGATTTCCCAACTTTCTCGCTTTATTTGAAGGCATAGAAAGAAGTTGTTTTTCAGTTAATCCTGAAATCATACTTGATCAAATTGAGTTGATGATATACTTTCTCATAGCCATATGATTTCTGCAAACGTAATGTTTCAATCTAAAAATACCTTATTGCACTCTTAACATGCATTGAAAAACAACGGACACAGTGACAGAAACCGAGAGTTTCGAATTACCTCTCAAATCACAGGCAGCCCATGAAAATTTCATTACGAGTAAATTGAGGATGCTAAGAGCACATTTTTGTTTTATTAACATGAAGCTACATCATTCAGGTCAAGTACTAGAAGTAGGAGCGGAACTCGTCCAGACCATTTCCTTAAACCAGTCTTCTTTTTGGCAGAATAAGAATAGAGCCATAATAGTTGATAGTATACGCAATGTAGTACTGAAACTGAAAGCTACAACATAACAAAGGTAATAGTCAAGATGACCTTTGAACTTTAAAACAAATTAGGCGACTACAACAACCAGAGACTAGACGCAGACTAGAGAATATGTATTATTGTAGCATGCATCACCCATCCAATTGCCATTTGCTTTGCGTGTAGGTAAATGAATACGATTTAAATGTCCGACTGTATCATTCGCAGAATTTCAGTTCACCCTTAATCGACGTTCCCTTTTTGCTTTTCTCTGAGCAGCCAAACGAAATTGAGACAGCCTACATACATAGCTCTAGCATTACGCCTAGTTGCTCAATTATAATTAATTGAATTGTTTACATCCGTCTATTACCATTTCAGTTCGTGAAATGTGCTTACTAATAACTTTGTTAACTGCTAATACAATCATCAATTGTATATAAGAATGCGTTTAAATTTTGCAACGCATGACTTTTTCTTCAGTCTGCTTACCAGTTAAGAATACCTTTTACTTTTGTATGATAGCAATAGCATATGCTATTAGGATCACAGGCTAGACTGAAAAGTGTTCTTAGTTGAATGTTAAAACCTACGCACTTAAGTCCCACTACAATGGTTTCATTGGACGTACAACCGTACAAACATAAAGCCCAATGCGAAAACGAAATCTGAAAAGCATTGCGTATTCAATTCCATTCGCCTTAATTCCTTCACCCACAGCGTTTCTTAACACGTAGGCACCTTTTGCTTTTTTATTATTTTTTCTCTTCGTCAGTGATTTGATTATGCAAATTCATACGGAGCGGAAATTAAAAAGATGTTTTCCATGATAGCAATGTTATTTCATATGAATGAATCATGAAATTGAAGACGAGGATCTCTTTGTCACAAAATTCGAAGCGCAAGTATGTTTTTAGGAAGTGTATTTGCATTTGTGAATATATTTTGAACGATTGTGCATCTAGTATTACTGGTCCAAACCTACATATATTACCTACCTGCTACCTCCTTATCGCAAACAAAGAAAAAGAAACTACACTGTTTTCATGAAACTTTGTAGTAAAATCTGTAAATATTGTGTTGTAAGGGTATTGGGTACACTCAACGAGTTTCGTTGAAGCGATTAAGTACTGAAAGAGGCTGAGTATCTGCTGAATATGGATATTGACAAATTCTCAGAAGAACTTAAGCACTGGAAAAACATATATCTATAACATGGATTGCGTGGGCTTTGTTGGGAATCTTTCATATTTGCAATGAGAACTAAACATTCGGTTCACGAAGTCTCTCCTTCCGTAAATATTAGTTAGGGCATCCTATCGCTATTCGCTACCACATTATACACAAAAAGGATGTACTAACTATATCTAACTATAGCCAGCTTCAAATTCAAAGACTATATATTACACTACTAATGGATGTATATTTAATTTACGATGGGCCGAGAGAGGAAAACCACAAAATAGAGCATGACTTGAACTGCTCAGAAATTCAAAACATGGAGCTTATGTGTCATGAAATTTGTTCCATCAAAAATTGTTACCTCACATGCATAATGCAACACGGATGCGTGAAAAAGGCAAAAGACGAGGACGGGACATTTCTCATCCAAAAATTATTCAACTAGATAGACATAGACATGCTTCCGTATCCTTCATGAATATTTTGCTATTTGAATGGTCATATCTTACATAAAACAGTAATGTCTGTCTGTCTTCTCCCATTATATGATCCCATATACATGCCTTAACATACTCCAGATGTACACGGTGTTTGAGTCGTGATCAACGTTTGCTTTTGCACATCAGAAGGGTGGAGTGAAACGAAGACTGAAGTGGTGACTGGAGACTCGCTCCACCAGAATACACAGCTGGATCCAGTCACCAGTAGTAGTATCTTGCTTCTCAGACTCTCAAAAAACAAGTCTAGTACAAATCATTATATGGAGAATGTCAGAAGAACTAAAGGAGTGAACTAGTACATGTTGTTTCGAGCACAGCACAATTCACGTTAACAGTCAGTCAGTCAAAAGGAAGCAGAGAAAGGTCTGAGCATTATAATCATAAAAAAATTGTAAATAGCATCCATCTCATCTTAACATCTCATTCATGTCCCCTTGAGGACTAGCAAAAGATGTTTTTTTTATTCTACACAAGCTTACGTTTGAATCCTTTTTGGCCAAAATGAGAAAATGATGTTTTACCTGACTGAAATTCGAAGGAAGCATCATCCCAAAAAAAATAATGTTATGAATTTTCTTTCTTCTTGGCAGGTTCAACATTTTTGCTGTTTCCAGGCTAAGCTAAGCTTCTTTACACACTGGATGCATGGGTGGGAATCAAGATGAAAAATAGAAAAGCGTTCTGATTTTGCATCGGCACCTGTGTATACTCCCACATAGCCTCTCTCTTTCTTATACCAATCCATAAGAAGCTGCATTACCCCCCATGTATGTATAATGGCAAAGAAACGAGAAATTGAGCTCAACGTATTTTGCTTTTGTTGTACCAGCAAATACTGCCGAAAGATTTATGCACACGTAAGAGCCCATTGTGTGCGAAAGCGCTAGAATATATGGCGAGATGGAAGCTACAAGAACATGGTGTAATGATTATGGGAAATACTAAGCCGATAGAAATTACTGGAAACGCAGCTTCAAATTTCATAAGGTACACAAGTAAAATTATTTATTCTACGAAATTCCATGTTCAATATTCAGAGGTACAAAAGAAAGAACTTTTTGAAGCTTAGCAAGAGGTCCTTAATTCTCATCTGAAGATTGATGTAGCACAGACAGGCACAGAACATAATATGCAACACCGGTGGTGGTGTTATCTTCTCTTTTTTCGTACTTGCATAAATTGCTTAGCTCAAAGCTCAACCCAACCTACTACAGACTACAGTCAATCGAAAATTTGGAACAAAGTACATAATATATGTAGTAGGCGACTACGTATATGTTGTACAAATGTGCAACTAATTTACAAACGAAAATTGCAAGAAAATACTAATTAATTTTAAGCGGTAGCCTAAAAAATATTATAAAACTTTATAAAGCTTTTGAGTGTGAATAGATTACACACAGAATCACAAAATAACTAACTCAAGTAGATACACATAGAATTTGAATAATTATATAGAATGTACTGCAATTGTAGGAGTCAATTCCATTGGGAATTGCGACCCAAGCAAACTATTAAAATAAAATTGATGCTACTATAAAAAAAATTACTTCAAGTTGGAATGGACATTGGTCCATGCTCCAACATTGAAAAACCCTAGAAATTCTATAGTGTACGTTTTGTTCATTAAAAATTCTAATTAAAAAGTCATAATCCCATACTACCTGAGCTTGTTTGAAGAAGGAAAGAAATTGGCTATTTCGTATTTCATTACAGAACTAAGAAACTACACATTTAAGGCATACTGCCATTTTCGTATTATAAGAAATATTTCTTCTCATTGCGTCTTCATCTTAACAGTGATAAAATTTAAGTGCTAGCATTGAGCTCTAAATGTGTTCATTATTATATTATGAATGTATGTATATCTAGATTCACTCGGACGCCCCTGTGGTTGACTCATAGCTAGTTCTGTGGTGCTTGGAAGTTTCCTAATGTTCATCAACACCATAAACGGCATCCTGCCGTATATTGTCCGGGTGGACGATTGAGTGGAGCCAAAGTGCCGAGCCAACTTCGTCAACCCAAAGGCTTAAAACGACTTATGTAAAATGTAAATGCGTTTTTTGCCATTTCTCCTTGTCTACAATAAGCACATTAGCATTCAGTAATAGTTTTAGTGTCAGTAAACAACAGACTTCAATTTCAATCCAATGCCATCGTATACTCTTTTGAGTTTCGTTGCTTTTCTAAAACATGCTTTGGTAAACTCTCCAGTACGTCCATATATTTGTTTCAAATCCTCCCCTCTCATCTCCTCACACGCTACGAACATTATTTATTATTGATGGTCATTTATATTATATATAACCTTCACAGTTCAACACACTAACACACCTCCTAATTCTGACTCAAATTAACTGGTCCCATTTTTAAATAAGTCGGAATATGAAGTGGTAGGCCATCTTATAGAAAGACGTCTTAACTTTTTTCATCAACAAGGCATCCGTCTGAAAGCGACCAGTTGATTTTCCAAGTAATTCCTTAATTAAACTCTTTCATACTAATTTTGAATGTGTAAGTGTGGTTTATGAATCTGACAAGCTTTCATGTTAAAGAATGGGATGAATGCGCACTCGTTAATGTTTATGCCCAACATCCAACAACCACAGGTACTAATCATATAATAGTATATAATTATGACAATCCAAGTATTACCACATCATAATAGTCTTACTACATTTTGCATAAGCAAACTGGCACAACATGTAGTCTGTCAATGTCACTCAACATCAGCAACAGGAAGATGAATTCTGAATAGAACATGAGGATAAAACATGAAACTTACATGGGTTCGTTTACACAACGCAGACAAGAACTACGGTAAACAAATTCCTTTGTTTTGGTGTCTAATACTAATCCCCAATTTCCTATTCCTACTATATTGAAAGGAACTATTTAGGTACTGCTTCAAGGCAGAGAACAAAATTCTTTGTTTCTGATCAGGTTCGATGATTAATTTTATAAGCATTTATTTGGAATGTACAATATGAAAGAAAAGAGGATTATGAATGCAAACTGCGGAGAACTCAGTCAGGTTTAATATTCCAACAAGAAAGATAATATTTACATTACACTATATTTATATGTATAATACGACTATTCGATGCTTGGATTATAATAGATTTTATATATATATTAAAAGATGCTTCTTCCGCCCAGATTATCATATATCGTTCGAATTTTATTGTTTAGAAGCTGCTATATATGAATTAGTTATGTCATGATAATATATACGACACGGAGATGTATATTATAATGAATTATATGCAGAAGGAACTCTGCCAACCAGGAAACGACTCTACTTCATTGCTCGTACCAGAAGCCCCGGAGTGAACTACTTTTTGGATGGCATTGTGTGCATTCTTAAGCTGCTATAAAAATCCAGCAACGAGGAAGAACACCTAAAAAAAACTCCGTAAAATTGGCAAGTCTGGTATTTCCCTGGTATTTGGTCGATATCAAAACTGAGTCTTGCCTTGTAGTTTGTCGTACTTTTAATACTTCTACTACTACATCAGATGCGACCACACCACCGTACCTTTGCCTTTACGATGTAATATCACAGAGTTCAATTTCTGATGCACAATTTCCAATATAATATTTAAAGGCATCAGTCAGCTATATGTTCGTACCTGTACCTTATGACGAAGTGAAGGTAAGATTGAAAGTAAATTGTACCAAACCAAAGCCAAAACTAATATATATATACGTCAGTACTAAACGAGAGACGTAAGAATTAATGAACCACTTGTAAATTGGTTTAATTACTGGCGAAATCTGTGAGCTGGTAGTGCTTCTATTGCACTCACTTTGCTACAACAAATAAAAGCTTGCCATATGAATACAAACAGACACAACAGATATAAATTTCCACAACCCACGTTACTCAAATACAGCGAAAGAAGATAATTGATAATTAGTGTAGAAAACAGAATCTCACTTCACTTATTCCCATTCACATATCATCTCACCCAATTTCTAAACACCACACATCCACTCGGAAGAATCCTTTGAAGTAGTCTTCTGCACACAAAGTACGAAATGTACTCATTGAATGAGGGTATGGTATGTGGCATTAATTAGAAAATCCACTTGAACCATTTTACTAGAAATTCATATAGGTTCATGATGATAGCCTGTAAATTGAAATGAATGTGCATCTTTGTGCAATACTAACTATCACAATTTTCTACATTTTTTAGTATTTTCCATTAAATATCTTTGGGTTGAAACCTGCAAATGCGAAACCAGTGAAACTACTCTACTGACATTGATATGAATCTTGGCATGGCGTCTACTATATTTCAGGTGTGTGCTATACTGCAACACTCGTGTAACGTAAATTCAAGTTACGCAGCGTAAATGAATAAAACCGTTCGCTTCAACGACCTTTGCTTTGAGTGATAACCACACAGTTTGTGGCATTTTTCATGCATAATACATGGAGCTTCGTATCTTAGTTCAGTTTCCAAAAGGGCGGTGTGGAA
The DNA here is from genome assembly GCA_964034955.1 of Orchesella flavescens. Taxonomy (NCBI): domain Eukaryota; kingdom Metazoa; phylum Arthropoda; class Collembola; order Entomobryomorpha; family Orchesellidae; genus Orchesella; species Orchesella flavescens. Next base: position 20,150,465 of record OZ035957.1, on the reverse strand, counting down.
TGGAATGGAATGAAGTGTTGGGTTAACTGGCGAGGAAACTTTCTTGTTTGCACTCCCTTCAGACTTTCAGAGGATGATATGATGATGAAAATGGTACTATATGCTATGTTGTGATGAACTGTAATGTAAGCTTTAGTTTCTTCCTGTGCTAAAAATTGTGACCTTTCCCATTTAACAGTGAGAAGAATGAAAGGAACAGCTGCAGAAATGGGAGGAAGCTTCCCCATCCTACCACCATTATTACATATTGTAGAGAATGTAGAATTTTAGAGATGACACATAAGAAACTCCTTCCAAGCTGCAGCAAATATTAGTTTCCAAACCCAGTCAACACAACACAAGTCAAATGTTTGCTGAACATAAAGATTGGTTGCAACGGGGGAACGGGAGGAGGAAAGGGGATATATTTTCTCCGTTTGCCGTTTTTCTATTTACACATTTGATTCAATTTCATTCCATTCCAATGTTGGCATTGCTAAAAAGGAAATTAAATTTCTAGTCCAGAAAATGCTTTGGAAGGAAGGAAGGAACTAGGAACTGTCCTTGCTTGCTGCCTGCTGCTTCTACTTTTCCCAAACAACCCAACCAACTGCAACTCCAAAAACTATTTTAGCTCACTTTTATCAGATCAGTAATTTCCTTCCCATTTCGAAATGAGCTTGTTCCCAATGATATGTCGTTTCATTACGAGAGATGATGATGATGATGATGATCACTGTTTCACTACTATTTACTCCACGATTACTGCTGCCACCATCATCACTTACCGGTTGGTGTGATGGTGTTTGCAAATTTAATGTTGGGATTTAGCCCTTCTGCTCAAGTTTGCTAAACACCAAACTGAGTGAGAATCCCAATCCAAACTACAATAATGGAATGAACTAAGCTTCGATGGATTTGAAGGGATTACTGGAATGCTTTTGTACATTGTAGCACCCAAAATGTTTGAATTGCAATATAAAATAAGATTAAAATAATAAAACATTTCCCGAAACCTAAAATCTTTTTAAATGCATCGTTCCAATGCCAAATGCTACAGTACGATACCATCAACCATTGTCAATTATTCTTATAATGCAGGAATGAAAAAAATTAAAAAGAAAAATAATTTTTTTTACCATGAATGATCCAATTTAGCGATCCAATAGTCTTGAAAAAGACGAGTTTCAATCACACCCGTGAAAACTTATCGAACGAAGACGTCCAACGTCCCAAACCGAAAATCGGTGAACAGATTTACAACAGTACAACAAACTGAACTTTTCAATTACTCCCGATCCTGTTATGTGGGTTCAGCAGCGTTCAGCTCAGGTTCTCAAGCGGAAATAACTCCAACTGTTCAACTAATCAAAACAACCAGGCCCTTTAACAATAATTAATATCTTATTCCCCTCCAGGCGTTTTTTTTGTTACTAATAAATTCGGTTTCATGAATCATCACACACTAGTTTTGACTGTGTCCCGTAAATTGTTAAAAGATATAAAACAGAAGAAGAATTTGGTCAAGCAAATCAATTTGTATTTACTTTTTTTTTATATCAACTGACCACACCAACAACCAACATAACATAAAGACCACTAGTAAAAACAGCATAAACCAAAACTATTGATATAGCAAAAACTAACTGCTGATGATAATGCTGACTAACAAGTGCAAGTGCTTGATGTTCATGTGGTGGTATTGGTCATTGGTGATGTGATATAGGAGCACCCAGAGTCAGCCAGCCGACTTAACTTGCCAAGAAGATTATTCACACACTTGAAAAATGTTCCTAAATGTTTATACATATATATAGGAGTCCTTCACAGAGCTTCGAGCTTCATGTACATAATAATACCGACAGGCAAATGGGAATGCACACCTGGTTTTTTAATAGTATTATGAGAATACAGTCAGTGTGGAATTGGCAAGAATTTTTATGTTCTCGACACAATCGTATAAAAGTGAACTCAACTGCGAAACCAATTCACTAAAAAATTCTACATGCATAATATATGTTTTCAGACTGATTGGTTGGTGATGAGATGATGGTGGAGTGGAGTAGTATATAGTAGAGAGTATAGTGGACGGATAATATCAGGTAAGTCAAGTCAGGTATTAAGACAGGATGACTTGCTCTCAGGTAAGTCCCACAGCAGCATCAGCATCACTCACGTATTTATCATGGATGATGCTGGTAAAAAATGCACTTCCAATTCCAACCCAATGTTGAATGTATTCATTGTGTATCTGTATCTTCTTCTTATTCTTGCATTCCTATTACTACTATGATGAACTCGAACTTGCATACTATAGAAATTGCTCACAACACAATTTTTTCAACTTTAATACAAGTCTGCAAACTATCAGCAGTGGAGTCAGAGTCAAATAGCAGAAAACAAGACGAAAGAATTTTTGCAAATTGTAATGAGATTGATATGCATGTGAAAGACTGACTCAGCCGTAAAAAAGTTTTGTTGCTGTCTGCTATATATCGTCACAAGTAAGATGATGTATGTACATACGTACGTAGATGAAATTGTTGGTACGTACGTAATAGGATTACTTTTTGTACCTTAGATGGATGTGTGTGTGCTAGTTGTCTGTTGTTACAACATCACATCACATTACATTACATCGGCCCATCATCATCATCGAAATCATTTTTGGTTAAAAGCAATTGCAGGGATGAGAGAGGGGAATCAAGATTTTTGCGAAAGTAAGAGTGACTCTATAAATATGTAAAAAATCTGGATTCTTATATCATATATATATATATAATATGTTATTCATCGTAGGATTCATGTAGGGATCCTGAGAAAACGAGTTTGGAATATAAGGATACAAAAACACGAATGATGCATGCAATATGCAATGAGGGAAAGGTGTTCTCATAAAGGTGTACGCACACACACTAACAGACAGTTCACCCCAGCAATCCAATCCAGGTACGCAATATCAACAATGGTTTACAAACAATAATGATATGATGACCTAAACATGTGTTGTATTTTGAATCATCATCATCTACCTTTTGCTAGATTCTCTGCCTTATATGTACACATTCACATTCACTCTCAACAGTGCGTGTTGTGTATTAGTTTGGTTTTTGGTTTGGTATGCATGCATACCATTCTAGAATGAGAAGACTGTTGCATTGTACATTTTATACGGATTTACAAACATTGAATACATATCTTGAATATGGGAGAGTGTGTTTGTGTACTTCATCTCTGGTTGGGTTTGGTTGCATGGTTGAAGAAAAAACATTAGTAAGTGACCAAAGACCAAACCAATGCCAAACTAAACACATATATATTCAGCCATACGTACTACATTCATCATACCCCATGCTACCATATCATTCATGATTTTTTTTGTTTAACTGACTGGTGGTATTAATATTGGCCCGGTGTAAGTATGTATGCATCATCATACCCACATACATATACATTATGTGGATTTGTGGGTTAGTTCAGTTACACCTTTTGAGATTTGTAAGATAAGAGATTTTTGGCATCCATGTCCATATGCAAATGGTTTCATCATGCAATGCAAGTTTTGGGCTATTAATCCTTGTATATATACACGAAAAGGTGAGCCAAATACATGTGAAAAGGTAATAATATCACAATATCACATCGTCTGCAGGTCTGCGTATGTATGTTCGTGACCATATAATACTCGTTGTAGTTAGTTAGTTATGTGCTTCAGATGTGAGAAGCTAAAAACTACAACAACAACGCAACGGTTCGATGTCCGATGATGGCCCATGTTCCTGAGTTTTCCACTGACATATCATATCATGATGAGTCTCTCTGCATTCTATGAGCATTAGCCATGCAATTTTCGTGTCAACTATGCATAAAATGATGAAACTACCACAGTCCTTCCTGCCTAGGTATTATAGTTTGATGTGATATGGTAGGCAGTTTTTAGGACACAGTTTCAAATTTAATGGTTCAGAGACATTTTGGTGTCGTATTGGATTCAAATGCAAAGAGTTTAGAGGGGGAAATAAATATAGGGTCGCAGTTTTTGCAAGGCGTCAACCACCACAAGTGGTATTTGTTTACGTTGTAAATATGCCAGAAACTTTATAAATGGTTTATGCAACTTAAATCACGTTCCATCAGCATTCAAATCCATATACTATATAAAATAGTAAAACAAAAAGCAATCATTCTAGTCAAGTGAGGGGCTTTGGCAATAATGGAATTTGGTTATATTGGAATATTTTATTTCATTCTATACATACATATTTTATTGAAGTAGCTCCCGATCCACTAGCTGGATAATTTCATTATCTTTTTTGTATGCTTTGTTATATGCATTCTCAAAAACTATTCGCTTAGACACTCTACTTTTGTAAGTTAGTTTTCCATTCTTTTCTCTCAACTAAGATTGCAGTATCGGTTTGTCTTTGTCCGTTTAAAACATTGGGTACACCTTCTTGTTTTGTAAAACATTATTAGTATTGTGCATTACCTTAAGTAAGTAAAAAAAAGAATCATCTGCCAAACCCTCAATGTACATAAGGGATAAGATGAAAACGAAGTAAGGCATTTGAGCCTTTCTCTGGGTTGAAATTAAACTCTTCTTATTTTTCCATGATATACCACACGCTGCTGGTGTGTATTATGCAATATAAGTACATGAAAAATCCACTAGCACACATTGTGACAAGTAATTCAATACTTACGTTTTTCCTTCGACCCCTTAGGTCTTATGCTTGGACTCCGTTCCTTTTGTATAGTATGGCGTTTTTATGTACATGAGTACTCATCTAATCTAACACATGTACACACAACACCATATATAATATTCGGCTCACTGTGCGCTCTATCTGAGTTTCAGAGCTCTAGCACTTTATACTTGCTGCTGTTGAAAAATGCTGTTTTGCTTACTTTACGAACATCAATGTTTATTTTGCCTCTCCCATTTCTTCAAGTTCATTGATACAAATCTGTTTTTGACTTGTTTCCTTTCGCTATACCATCTCTTGTATGTGGATGACATCGACTTCACAAAGACGAGGCAAAGTAGTACCCCACGTATCACAACAGAGGAGTTTAGTTACACAATAATATAAAGTAAAATGAAGTGTCGCACTTAACTCTCTCCCAAATTCAACTTTCTTTTTAACTGAGAAAAACACCAGATTTATCAAAATAAAAAGACGACACAATTGACAATGAGAGGAGAAATGAGAATTAGAGAAATAAAGAAAGGGATTTTTACACAGATTAAATATTTTACTTGGAACGCAATTGATTTGGCTAGTGTACCAATGAGGCAGTTTGTATGCTTTGGAAATGTGCGTGGAACTATTTTCCTAATGTATTTTCTATCATGAAGCTGTTTAGTGAGGATTTTTGTTGTTGGAACGGAAAGAGATAGAGCACTTCCAATGTCACCAGCGTTCTTTCCTCTTCTGACCAAGATCCGCGAAATGCGAGGCAAAGAAATGGGAGTAGCAACGAGAAAGAGTGATGTGATGAGATCTCTTAGGATAGGATCGGATAGGAAAAAGCAGCATACACAAATTTTGCCCTACTCCTGTGCATGGGCTGTTCTAGTTTAGTATAAGTTCACAGAGAAGAAAAACAAGCACTAGTCCGTTAGCTATGAGAGTTGTGCCATGCTTTTTCCACCGAAAACCCGATGCGGGTAATCTTCATAATACTTAAAAGGTATAGAGGTAAATATGTACATGTATGTGGGAGATGTTAGATCCTTATTTTTTATACGGATGGAAAAGCAATGTAACTACAACTGCTGCAGCAGCAAGGCAAGGCAACCCAGCAGCATTAGATGGAGTAAGGCAGTATTACTCCCATAGAACTGGGTATCATGAGAAGGATAACGGGTTGCCACCTCGTTTTTTGATATCGGTATATATATCCATGGAAAAGGAGTGGACGTATAGTGGAGGAGTATTGCACATGTCCGGATTTTTTACTGGTTTCTCCGAGGTTGAAAGTAGCCAGCTTTATGACATATCTATATAATGTGTAGTGTGTTGGGTATGTAAGAAGCGCTGAAATTGATATCACAACACATCACATGCTTCCATAATAAAAGTCTGTGGTGTGTGTTTTCAACCCTATAGTTTGCAAAAAAAACCGATGCCCGCTTCTTGTGCTCACGTTGCTGTAATAATGCTTCGTTTGTTCTTTGAAACGACATTACTATATATTCCATGTTGATTTTGGTTTGGTACCTGGCTCCTTTCCACTTATGTAATAGATTTTGGGATGGGACATGGTTATGGTTGGCTTGTGTTTGCTGATAGTTTCCGCTGCAATTTTGTCATTGTCATGAGTCATATAGGAGATTTCTCCAAGAGATTCACATTTTCTACGCAGTCTTATTGTAACTTATCGGAGTGTAACATACGGAAAGGGAAAGATATTTTTTCTGAAAAATATGTAAAACCTGGATAATTTATTATGGGCAGAGCAAGAACGCGATGGAGATGGTATTATGATTATTACTTTATTTCAGACGAGAACTTGTAAGGGGAACCACTGGCTGGAGTTTATCCTTGACTTGCTTGGAAGTAAGCTCGTCCCAGCCCAGTTGCTTCGCTGGCCTTCAGATTATCTGTATCATACTCAGCAGCTCGGCTATGACTCCATGACCATATATTATATAAATGCATAAAATTGTAAAGGAGAATACGAGTTGAGACTTGTATAAGGCGTAGCTTATGGCATTTTGTAGAGATGTTGAAATGGAGTGAATGACAGAAAGCTGTCACTCCGGAGAACTAATTATATTTAGGATGCGGAGAAAGTTATGCTATAACAATTTTTGGACATGGGATATTAAGGTTTGTCAAATGTATTTGGGTAGATTCGGTATATGGGGAAAATGACTTGAAGAAAATTGTTCATGTGCATCAACAAGAGACTTCTTTATCAAGCACTTTTTTTTAAAAAAAAATATGGCATACGTTCCTTCGCATACCTTCCAAAAAGTTTATTTTTGATGACAGCATACATTTGTCAGTAAGTTAACAGCAAGACATCTTGAAGTTAAGCATTTAAAATCTGAAAACATCCTCTTCTTAAAGTTATGCTTTACGTCAATTACATCAAGGCTGCGACTAAACAAGCTTATAGCTACGTACGTACTATATATAGCTACAGATGGCAAATCCAAACGTGGACTTCAGGCGCACTTGAAGTAGACAGCTTCAGATGAGTATACGTACAACTTTATGAAGAAAAGTTAGGGGATACATAAGAAGCATGCCTTTCAGGCCGAAGTTTCCATAAACTTTTTTAATTTCATGAATTTTCTGCGATTTTTCTTCAAGTGTGCTAGTAGCAAGTAGATACGTTGGAATATTAAAACATTTTGCTGCCTTTTCTTATGCTAGTCAGTAAGTGAAAGTTACATATTATGTATGCAGCAGCATGTTGTGCATGTACCGATTGTGAGGAGTTTATTTTCTTGTACCCAGTTAACTCACAATTTTCAATCAATATAAAACTAACTAATCATTGCTTACGGGCCTGGAAACTTTCCTGGCGTCTCCTTATTTGATCGACCTGACCTTCAACATGTAATGAAGATAATTAATCTAAATTGTCAACTAGATGTTTTGCACTGTTAGATATAGTTGGAACTTGAATGTACGTGTTCCGATGTGAACTAAAAATATCAGTTCTAAACCAGCTAATCGATTGAATTATTGCGTAAGTTGTTACGCAGACATGCGATATTGATCCAATGGCAGTTGGCAGTGCATCATCAGCATTCAGTATCAAGCATTCATTCAAACTTGTGATAATGCTTCCTCCATCCTATCCTGCAAGAAATAATTTCTTTCATACCGAATCCACATTGATCGGACAAATCTCAATTTGGAACTTTCTCAATTCTGATATAATTCAGATTCCGCTTTGTAGCTACTGTCGCCATTGCTGCGGTAATCAAGCAAAACAAAAAAACAGAGCATCATACCAATCAACTCTTGTTTCTGAGCTTACATAACGAAATCTATTTTTAACTTGGTCGTGTTGATTCTGATTACTGATTAGCTTTTCATGCTATTTTTAGGATCAGAATTGCTTGTATTGATTGGTGGGCGGGCTATATCATTTGTACCATTTCTGCCTCTTCATAAATGACTGCCTCCAGCTCCTTCTCATGTTGTTCAGTAAGAGGGGAACTTTTGCACAATATGCAGACTCATTATTTCCATACTTTAAGTAGTAATTAAAATAACTTAATAAAATGACAAGAAAGCCATTTTTCATAAAAGAACAAGAAGATATTACAGTAACTTAGAGGAGGATAAATAAGATATGATTATAGGGAGTGTTCTAATATAGTAAACGCGTAGGTTGTTTATGTACCTAACATGTTTTTTTACAAGATTGCCACTTGGGTCAGCAACAGCTTATTAATTATGAATGTTATCAAAAGGTTTCACTCAATAACACGACAGCAGTCACCACTTCATGACGCGATCCGGAACCCAATGCGTGAACACTTACATGATATTGCTCGTGGGTTGATGTGTTATGTGATATGTATGAGTTTTTCTTCCAGCAACCCTGTCATTGATTCTTATTCTGGCATCAAATAACAGTCTATAAAAATCGTATAAAAATTACCGTGCATGGATTTACATGTTGCATCGTGTTTTGGTTTCATTTCAGGGAGTCAATTATTTGAGGGAATGAAATAAGAAATGGGACTGAAGGCGTGCTTTAGACCAAAACAAGGACACCTATTTAGACTAGTTATGTAATAAACTTGAGAAGATCTTTATTCCAAATATGTACATCCCTGTTTGAAGGATGTAATCAATGTAATGTCATTGGGGTAAAACTGGAAACCTGCATTGTTTGATGCACAGTCAACTAGTACTCACCTTCATTCATTCCATCTCTGAGTTTGTCTAGTACGAGGTGGGGAACTGTGAATTTTACAGGCAGAAACCAGAAGGTGGTGGAGAGTCTGCAAAGTTTCTGCTGCATTATTCCAGTTGATTGGTTATGATGTTTTATCCAAAGTCCAATTTGTAGACTGCTATAGCATATAATGAAGTATCATATTTGGATCATGGTTGATGATTATTATTTGATTATCTTTCATACATGAAAAAAGGTACATCCCATCGCATCTTGCATCGCATCCTTAGAATTATAAGCATCAAAATTTTAAGATTAATAATTATTTTTCCCTAAAACTTTTATCCAATCATATTAAGGATATGCTTACTGCTTACGCTGCCATTTAGGCATGCATTCGATATAAATGATTTGGGATGAGGATGGATAAAATCGTTACTCTCAGAAATAAGGCAACAGTAATAAATTCAATTATTATATTTTTGTTTTTTGGATAAAATATTATAGTATTTAAATAGTTGGCTTTCCTCATTGAAACATTGAAAGACTTATTTACGAGGAAATGTCCAAGCATGGTTATGACGGTTTAGACTAACACCTTTTCGTAAATAACGAAATCATGCATTCGAAATGCTTGAACTCAGTATTCACAATTTTAGAGTTATGGAAGATTTATTTACCTTACGATAAGGGTATGAAATTTAGGAAATTTATAATTTTTCTGATAGAGTTTAGCATGGAGAAAGTTATAGCTTATTATTTAGTGTTATTAAAATGGTTCAAGTTCCCCCAAAAATTAAAAAAGACATTAAAAGCAAATGTTTTGATATAGAAATGGTGTATTGCATGTTATATCGCAAAATTAGCTATTTTTGTTGCTTATGATGTAAAATTTTATTAACTTGATCCGTAAGCCTAGGTTTCCGTCCAATTTTTCATAACCACGACTTACTATTCCCTCGTTAGTAAATTCGTATTTTTGACAATCTGGCTGGATGTAAGCATCTACAAAAATACCATAACCTTTATGCGTTTTACTTACTCCGTTCACTGCATGGCATTATACGAGTTGATTATGGTTTATGAATAAAGGCTCCTTTGATGAACTTTGAGCTCTGTGCTCATGATTAAAATCGTAAGCCTTTTACTCGGTGGTTTAGGCAAAGATAAGAAGTATTCAACGGCATATTCCCTGTCCTGCATACTAGCTTTAGCCTTTACTCTCATTTCTTCGTATGATAGAACTTATATTCTTGATTCAAATGGTCGTTGAATGTCTTTTCGGCAAACATGTGCAATGTAATAAATTCAACTTTATAATACCTGCACTATGTATGCTAAAACCTACACGTTATACTAACTAACTATCATGTCATATCTCCCATTTGATATCGTTATATGAAATTTCAACATCTCACAATTTCTCACATCTCAATCTCACAAAATTTTCAGAGGAATACTTTATAGATTCAAACTAATGGTTCATAATCCATACTCCAGGCGCATATAACTTGACCACGTAATGGCAATCCTACACCATTTAACATTCAGGCACTGACAAGGTGACATTTCCATTTGACAAAAATCCTCCTCGCATTCCTCTCTATTCCTAAATTGTTTAGTCCATATTGAAAAGTGACTCGTACATATCATCTTTCAGTAAAATAACAAAACAATACTTTTGTTGTGTATTAAATAAAGTAATATATCTTCGTATAGGGACGGCAGAGTTTTAATTAGACTCTCTAAGACATACAAAGTAATACCAAGAAATAACCTCATAGTAGAAGCAACGAAGAACAAGGGGCTCCCTTTTCCCTAATTCCTTTTTACCAAGAGATAAGATAGGGTTCTGTTGTGGACGCACTTCTACATGAGCACATTAGCTGATTGATAATCCAATCCATTCTCGACCCAATCATGTAGTCAATTCAAGTTAACATACATTTACTTTACTCATTTTCCAAGGAGAGGTCCTTTTCTATTTGTAATCATTCTCAGTTTGTTGCTTCTCTATCACCAAACAAGTTCACTTGACTCACGCTATACTAGTCCTCCACTCAACGCAAACAAAAATATTAAGTTCAATGTAGAAAATTTTCCATATGAAGTGCAAATAGAGTTTTCAAACAGGAGGAAACGAATAATTGTACGGAAATCGAGCCCACAACTTACTTTTACTCAATCGACTCCTACACTTTCATTCAAGGTGTCATCGTCATTTTTAATATTTGCCAAAATTACTCGGTTAATACAATTTCCGACGACATGGGATTGGAAGCTTCGGCTGTGAACTCTTTATCGGAGCTCAACCCAACATCATCATCATCTCCATTATCATCCTCCCCCATTTTTGAGCCAAGACTAGAAGCTTTAGAGACTGGAAAAATTTTCAATTTTATCAGTAGTATCAGACTTTATACTGTTCTCATCAATAATTTGTCAGCATACACTCTTTCCTCCTCACCTATTTGTCCTCTTATGAGGTGATCCTTACTTTAATAGTCTTTCTCAGATATAGAGCAAACTTATATATTCTTTACATTACCCTTCTAAATACTTACTGATATACTGTACAATATACTTGTTAATAACGTATAAAATCACTTGAAAATCACACGTTTTTATTAATTTTAATAATATTTTGACCGTACTGTACAATACTTGTGCTTACCTAACTAAATGACCTACTTGTAACACAACATATTCAAATCAAAATGGTATAACATTAACTAGTCCTATGGACAAATATATACATCTTCAACAACTTCAACCTCAAATAAAAGGAATTTACGCCTAATTTCAATTTACAACAACAACTAGCAAAATATGTGCAAAAAATTAATCCTCTTGGTTGAAAAAAAATAACTTGAAAGGACAATAACACTACTAGTAAAGTCATCTTTTTACGCGTTTAAGTTTCATCTAATCGAATTTACGATCCCTAATCATCGCCATTTGGAAATCCAATATATTATACCAACTTATTTGTTCTTCCTGATAAAGCTTGACCATATACAATGGCACTAGACTTTCTTGCTGGATGCGTTGGTGGTAAGTCAAATCTTCTCATTTCTTGATATGGATTGAATCCTAAGATTCGTGAAAAGTAATCAAAACTAATAATAATAAAAATGATATTTTAATTTCTAGGTGCTGCTGGTGTTATCGTAGGCCATCCACTTGACACAGTAAAAGTAAGCTACACGTTTATTAGATTAGATTCCACTTTGATTACGATCGCGATTGCTGCGACATTTTATTCTTTGAATGGGTGCTTGGTGTTTGCATTCATTTTACTCAAGAAGATGATTTACTTGTTTTTTAATGCTTTTGATTTGTAACTTTGTCGAGACTCTATCTTTATTTTCTTCATGGCTTCTTTAACACAATAACATCATCCATAATGTATATATATGTATATATATATTCATTTGAGACAGTGTAGGAGTACAAATATGAAAAACTAATACCTATATATTTGCTCTCTTTATTGATTTTTCTTTAACCAAGGAGTATATTTTTCTATGTCATGATCTCATTCATTAATGCCACGCTATTTAGACTGCTCTCTACCTTATCAATGCATGAACACCATGTGAAGTGAGAAATATGGAGACATTTTCTTAACCTTTTCATAAGCAAATTTCCTCTTATGCTTGAGCTTTTTTTATCAATAAATTTCTTGTTTGTTGTTTTTAACTCTGGCTCGTCGTAAGTCGTAACTGCTTATAAATAATTATTCATCTACTTAAATACTGTATGATGGAGGAGTTTATGTAACTAACAGTTGTACTTGGTTTTGGTATTTTAGGTACGGTTACAGACCCAAAGCCCAACAAACTTAAAGTACAGAGGAACCTTCCACTGTTTGAGTACTATCGTTAAAAAAGAATCGGTAATGATAATAAATTATGTTTTAAAATCTTGAAAGCATAATGCATGGAAAAATATTGGGTAATCAATCGCTGACTATACTCATAAAAAAGAACAGAAGAACAAGCAAGCGTCATAAAGATAATCTGGATGGTGATCGTATATGTTTATGGATTATTGACCACCAAATATTTAAGATTCGATTACCAGTTCAATATTATTTACATTATAAATTGGACTTTAACTCTGATATTTTGCCGAAATATGAATCATACCTATATGCAATCCAGCGCAAATTTGATATGCAGACGTGATGATAAGATTTTCTGTGAACTTTAGCTTAGATCAAAGATTTGCTTAACTTTACGTCATCGTTCTTCCTATCAAGCAATGAGTATCATTTCTAAATTGGCATCTCTCTGGTTTCGTAACAGGTCGGTGGACTCTACAAGGGGATTTCATCACCTTTATTTGGAGTTGCTGGAGTGAATGCTTTAATTTTCGGAGTGTATGGAGCTCTAAGACCGTATGTGAGTGGCTCACCAGGAAATGATGCATTATGGGCTCACTTTGCCGCAGGCTCCATCTCCGGAGCAGTACAATCTGTTGTTGCTTCACCTATGGAGTTGGTCAAGACAAGGCTACAAATAAGTGAAGAAAGCGTTGGCTCCAAAAAGCTTGGTCCTGTAGAAGTACTCAAGGGGATTTACAGAAATGAAGGTGGACTTTTCCGTGGTGTTTTCAAAGGATGGGGTATCACAGTGGCCCGAGAAATTCCAGGATTTGGAGTCTATTTCGCATCATATGAAGCTATGACTAGACTAGGTAGACTACTGAACAAACTAAAATAGAATTTAAGTTGAGCACAGACATGTACTGAATGAAGAGTTCTTTGTAATGGGATTTATGAAGCATAATACTTACGTGCTCTGTTTCATTTTCCTAACTTTTTAGGTGACGGTCAGGTAGGAACACTTGGAATGATGTTAGCTGGAGGAATGGCTGGAGTAATATCATGGATTGTCACCTTCCCAATCGACGTGGTTAAAACACGACTTCAATGTGATGATCGTGGGAAATACTCAGGGGCATTTGACTGTGCTAAGAAAACTTACCTCTCTGAAGGACATCGTGCCTTTTCTCGTGGTCTTGTGTCCACCGTCATTCGTGCCTTCCCAACAAATGCTGCTACTTTCACTGTAGTTACATGGATCATGAGGTATGTATCTCATTCATACATACTATATATTTTGCCGTTTACCCAAAGGCAAACTTGTCATAATGAAATCAAAATAAGGAGTTTGGAAAGATTTTTCATGGAGGACGATGCTCGACTCGACTTCAAAAGCTCATTTCATGCATTTCTGTTTATATCATTATAACTAGTCATATATTTTCACTGAGCAAAAAATTATCCACTTGTCTTCCCAATCTTTGATCTTTTGATTTGAAGTAATTGGAATGAATATGATAGTGTTGTTGCATAACATGACTGGAACAAATCTAACTTCAAAAGTAAAGCTCGTTAGCTTAAAAAGCTCTGTAGACTATTAATTTTGTCCTTTTGAAGACCTGTTAGGGGTTTCACTTTATGTATGTTCCACTTGATTTAAAGTTTCTGATAAAAATTCTAAAAATAGAGCCCAATCAATGGGCACTGGATGAATGATCATTTGCAAGGCTAGCAAGACAAGAAACCACTTTATGATATGAATACATGTAAATAATATTCTTCTAAATAATATATATATTTCATTAATTTTTCAGACTTGCTGGAGAAACTCAAGACGATGGAATTCAAGACTGCAGAAAATATCTTGATGAACTTCTCACAGAAACATCCCGACTTCAAGAGAAATTTGAAGACTCTCTTCGTCTTAAAGTACCCCATTACTTCCACGGAACTTCCTTGACCTCTTGTTCCCTTGCATCTCAGTGTGCAGCATCCGCACAAAAGTATGCTGACAGAACACAAACATATTTTAACTTTTATCAAAGGCTGCAGCAAGCTGAGTACGGAACAACCTCTGAAACCGAAGAAAATGAAGAAAAGGCAGAGGAGGAAGACGTAGGCGTAGAGACTCGTTACTCTTTACGTGATAAACAAGTTAGTATCACGACAAACATGCAAGCAGCATCCTCAACTTCTCAAAGCACATGCTCATCATCTTCCAGGCATAGATGTGATGATAATAATCATCATCATCAGCATAACAGGAATATCGATAATGCCGTTCTACATAATGACCACATTCCTTCCTCATCTAAATCATCTTCATCCTCAACTACTAAAACCCGCTTTGAAAGCGAAACTTATGCAAGTCCAATCCCCATTTCCTGTGATGCAACCGAATCTACTGACAGAAAGGAAGATACCAAAAGTGTCAGTTCACTGATCCAAGGAAATAAAGTGTTTTCTCACGAAGCAGCCTCACTTCCTGTCAGAAGAAGAACAGAAGGCAACACCACCAGCGCCAGCAATCACATTGGTGCTACTACTGTTAATACAACAGGTGCTCACCTTGAATTATTTAATAATGACTCTAGATCCTTGTCACAAGGAGACTTTACTTATCTTTCCAAATCGCTGGACATTCCAGTCCATATTTTAAAGGCGGCTGCTTCTCAGCAAAAGAATCATGCCAACAACGCAATGGCAAACTCCAACAAAGCTCAAATAGGCTTACCAAAAACGGCAGCAGCAACCTCATCATCAGCATCACCATCATCTTCTTCTGCCTTGGCACGAAGTAATGCCCTAAAAGCTCAGGCAAAGGCTTGGCAAAAGTACTGCAAAACACCTGCCGTCAACCTTTGCAGATGTTTTGAAGACCATTGTGTTTGCTTTTTGTAAATTAATGCCATGATCATTATGATGATCAACGTAATTTTATATTAAAATGCATGATGTATGACATTGCCCCAATGTGTAAAATAGCTTGTAAACTTCATGGAATTAAGAAGTTTCTTTGTTAGAAAATCAAGCTCATCATCATCATCGTCCTCGTGAATCTTTATACATTTGTAAAAATGAAACATCAAAGACTTCTCAAGTGTATTTTGATTGCTCATCACTTTAAAATATTAAAATGTACAAATGACGTACATATGTACATTTCATGTTACTGTTACGTTACGTTACAAGACTTTCAGACAAAATATATTACGTGGACCAATGATTACAACTGGATTTTTCCAGTTTGTGTCTTAATAACTATATTTGCCTTTTGACCTATGGTTTTATTTGCAGTTGATTTTATATATTTCCTACTTCAGATTTTGATCTGATCTACCAACAAAACTGTGTTTTAACAGGTTTTTTTGACAATGTATGTATAATAATGCTCATTGATTACAAAATGTTTGAGTGTATAATCAGCTCATGTACCTTACTTTTACGTGATTTAACTAGTTGTTAATATATTAATATACGAGTGTGACACCAAAGCGTTAATGTTGTGTGAGTTTAAAATGTTTTCAAACATCAAATGTCCATATGATATGAACCATTCAGTTCTTTTAAAAATAAACTAAGCAAATTTTAAGGGAAAAAAGTTGCGAGTAATTCCAGCATTCCTCAATAATCGCACAATTATATATTATTTTACGCTTACAGTTATAAATATTAGGTTCATGAGAAAATGAACTTTGCATAAGAATGTATTTATTGGGTAGCGTTAAAACAGTAAAGAGGGAGAAAAAACTGCTTTTACATAGGGAAAACTAGCGAAGGATATGAAACACGCAATAATACGTAATACACACCCTTGGAATACATGCAAATAATACTTTATATGGCTTCATATAAATGTGGTCAGCAGCTCCTCTTTGTTTCAAGGTTTCTTGACTGCATTTTCAAAACTGTTTGATCACTTCATGTGTGGTCATAGTGGTGTACCACAGCCGATTTGCAACGTAAATTGAAATAATTTTCTATAAACATGAATCAGAATCAGTTTGCGTGGGTTGACCTAATGTATTCATAATCATAATCATAAATTCTGAATCACATTGAAACTAACTGTGATAATTGCATGGTGGTTGCTGGCAAATGATTGAATAAAACTAGCATGTCACTTGTCACATGTGCTCTAAATGAATGATATCTTAATACTATTATCTCAAGTAAAGCAATTTATCAAATGTCATTCCAAGATATTTGCATTTATCAACTTTTTCGCGGAAAGTCGATGTTTATAAATATGTAAGCTTTTCGTCGTAGTGGCTGGCAATTTGGGTTATAAACGGGCGTATAAAAGAAAATGAGGGACTCTAACTTAATTTAAGAGTTTACTACTTACAGAGAGGTCATGCTTTAACATTTTTGTCATAATATTTATGTATATATTTTCATCAAGTTGCAGAAAATGAAAACTCTAAATATCACACTTGCAAAATGTTCAATTTTGTGCTTATTGGTGACCCTTTTTGTTCTCAAACCCGAAACAAATGCATCTCCAGTTTTAGCAGCGTACCAACATGCCCCAAGGGCTACTAACACTGGAGAATATTCTTTTTTCAAGCTTCCACCTCACAGCTTGAGCTCCTCAAAAGAATCTGGAACTCTTAGACCTAGTTCACTTCCAGAAAAAAGTAGCGGGTTTGAAAATAACACCAAGCCTCGTGTTAAACGAGGTCTAAAATCCAGTCTAACAGGATTATTCAACGGGGGAAACAAACAGCCCATTACACAACGGCCTCGGTCTAATTCACTTCCAGCAGTCTTGCCATCAACTGCTTCAGTAGGATTATTCAACAATGGAAACAAACAGTTATATACGTTCCGACCACGGTCTAATTCCCTTCCTTCAGCTTTACCATCCATTCCTCCACTAGGAGCATTCAACAACCAAAACAAGCTTCCCAATCTAACTCCACCAAGGTCCAATTCCCCAGTTTTACCATCTACGCCAGCAGGATTCGGATCAACATGGAACAATCCGTTTTCGAGAAAACCAATGTGTAAGAAAATACAATAATTTTTCAAATGAACACAATTTAAACTTAATTTTTCATGTAAAATTATTTTGCTGCATTGAGTAGTTGGGACGGATAGTAGTTCATCGTCGTCTCACCCACGGACAATTTCTCCAAATCTTAGTCCAGCAACTTCTGCTGGTAGTTCACGAAGGGGTAGCTTTGGACTTCAAGACCAAATGGAGCTATTGAGTATCGAGCCCAAGACAGCTTCACAGGTGCAGTAAAGTAAATAAATGACAAGGGTATCAAGGTATTGATAATGCTAACTTGCTAATTGTAATTGTAGCTTCAACAAATTGACACATGGGAAAAACGGCCAATAAACTCAGCCGGATTAAATGATAACTGTTACTACTGTACAGCTGCTGGGTTAACAGGAAGAAATACTGATACGATGGTGAAGCGGACTCAAACTATGCAAAACAGATTCGGTTCCGTTGATGACACAAAGGATCTGCTCAAATCGTCTTACCATCCAAACGTTCAAAGCAGATTATTTCCGGATTCTTCTTCAATGAAACAATATTTGAATGACAGGCTTCTCCCAGGAACCTCCCAAGGATTTGGAGTAGCTTACTATCACTCAACCCCCAGACCTCCTATGACGTTTCATAGTAATAATAATAATAATAATAATAATAATGGACCTGATGGACACATGGTGGGAATGAAAGCCTGGAAAACTCCGGAAGGTTCTATAGGTACAAGGGTGGTAGATTTTCAGCTTCCACCGGAACAACGCTTTACTTCTCAGCCTAATAACAACTGGTCTCCACCTGGATCATTTCATTTGATTGACTTGCATCCTCCAAAGCCTATGGACGAATGGAATACATTAAAAAGACCTCCCACAGAAAATCTTCAAGGTGAAACTCCCAAGCGGTTTAGATTTACCGGACGATGATTGCAATTAAATAAGACACAATATATTACAGTATAATGACAAGTTCTAAAACGCTTGTATAGCTTTTTTAATTGGTAATAATATAACATTAACTGAAACTTTTAAGTCTAAAAGTGCATTTATAGTAGATGCAATGGATGCAAAAAGGGAAAATACACAGCAGAAGTGTGCTATTTCAGTCTTGCCATGAATGACTAACGGTCGTACAAGAACGAAGGTACCAAAGAAATGCGTCACCATGATTTTGTTCATTCGGTTCATTAGATGTGTCATGTGTCTGTTTGCTCTGTCTACGAAATCAAGATGTGCAGAATACCTCTATATTATGTTAGTGTTAGTGACAAATGATAATCTACTTTGGCTGCGACTCTTACTCTTTTATTGGTACGTAAATTATCATGTTATCCTCATGCTATTCTATGCATTACAAATTTAGAAAACGGATATTGAAAAGAAGTTAGTGTTATATTCTGTAGTAATACCAGCGTCGTCGGTTACACTAAACCCTAAACCATTTATTTCTATAACTTTATGACTAAGTAAAATACAATGGAAAATAATATTGAAATCCGTTTAGCACTCCAGTTTAGTCATCAATACCATTCGGAATGGGCAGACAGAGACTGGTTTCTGTCCCAAGTGTAGAGTGTCCGACGAGACAAACATCCATAAAAATATATTGCTTCAGACAACAGTCAACAGTGGATTTTCCAATAATTTCTTTGGTAGGCCCGCTGATGCATGATGACAGGGTTCGACTCCATAAACGAGTGGAAAAAAACTCCCACGGGATTTCTTACTTTTATAAGTCTTGGACAAGTCCTTTTTTGTAAGGTACTGTACCAAGTTATTTGCCTTGGGTCCCGACACCAATGTATCTATATGCAACGCAACAATAAAAATGCCTTCTGAATAAATGTGTACCCAAAACTGCAGCCGGACAACTAGGTAAGGAATGACCAAATAAGGACTTTCTCATGTGCCATGCCGCCATCATCCATGGTACAAAAATATTCAACTTTATACCTTTTTGTGAATCCATTCTAGTTAGAAAAACCCATCAGAATCTCTCTAAATGCTTTGGATAGTAAAACGATAGAGTATACACCGATGTAAATGCGATGAATATTATGTGTTACCAATAATGACACCAAAGTTTATTGTACCATCCAGCAAAATCCAATGCACTTAAAATCGTAATATGATATTATGCAGACATACATTTTGAGCTGAAAGGTCTTTTTAGTCATCCATACTCATACAATACATGAATAAGGGTCAAAAGCCATCTAATGTCAAGCCACGTGGATGCTTTCATGTCAGCTAAACCGAGTAAAGCACTTTATCGGAAGCCATATAACATATAACGACGGCTATCGAGAATGGTTTTGTCGGGAAAAAATTCTTAATGAATGCAACGTATGGCGTATGAAATGAAATTCACAATGTTATCATGTAATCAATCACTTTATATTTATGAGATATCTTTAAACTGGAGAACAACAGTTTTAGTAAAAAATAACATGTACATTTTCTATTGCATATGCTGCGGCAGCTGCGGTACTCAAATCGGAAACAAAATCATTTCCAGTCACATGATCTCACGTTTCCCCACAAGGAAAGATTTACAAGCTTTCCACCGATTCTGCTTATCTGCAAGAACTTGTTACTCCCAATTCTGGTTCAAACGATCAACATTTTGGATACAATAACAAGTGCATAATTAGAGGTTTGAAAAGAGGCATAAAAAATTATCGGAAGCATACAATTATCGTCAAATTCATAAAATAACTCGCAAACAATTACAGCCAATCTTAATTCTAATATAAAAAATGATAAATGACGTGATATGAAAATCGAGCAAGCATATGCAATGAAAATTAAAAGAGGTTTACTTCATATTGATTGAATGTAGTGTAATTCTTGTCTATGAAATGATAATAATATTGAATGATATTTTAAAACCCTTCACAGCATCAAACTAATACCCATGTTCCATCATTTTTTATACAGGAGAAGTACAATTTGGCTTTAAATAAAAACTCTTGCAATCATCATGGGTAAAATGAAGTGAAGGAGAACGGCACAGCTCAATCTCAATACAACGAAGCTAAAATGTGTATATAATTATTGATATGTTTTACTCCATTATCCCATTGCAATGCAAGAAAAAGGACCCTCTCATCCCAACTTTTTAGATACCTACACATGTTGCATGCATGCAATCTTAATACCTTGTTCATTTCAGTAGAAAGGCTTCCCCTCAGGGTTTTCATTGTGGTTGTGACTTCTATCATCCCTGTAGCTAGCATATATTTCTTAGACTCAAACTGTGTGTTCCTGGGACTTGTCGTCGTCAAAATTTTCATCTTGTTGAACAACGAGATTTTTTTTACTTGCCTGACAATAAACATGTAGGGGTTGGTTGCATCGTTGTACTGCAATCGACGTGGTTTGTGTAACTAGCTACAAGTGAACCTGTGTGATGTGATTATAATACACTTGCTCTGCCACTTTGGCCAGAGAGGAGTCGTGCATGTATAGGTCCATGATATGATGCTTATACTCTTTGTAACCACATTATTATAATAACATTCCTGATGGTTACAAGACTGTAATGTTGACGATGATGATCATGATCATTATTCCATTCAAGCTTTCAAGCACCTTTCCCATGCTGTTGTGTACTATTCCCTATATAGCTTGTAATCATTGTGTATGTAAGTAAAGCTTGCTTTTTCTTAAGAAGCATTCAGACTCCATTCTTGCATTGCATACCATTGTATCAATCAACTTGTCTTTATCTCTTCTTGTTGGAGTCATAGCATAATTGGCTTATACTATGTAGTAGTAAAAACAAGTAGCAAAATATCATTCCACTGTTTCATCCTCTCCATCCAAAATCAACGTACGAATATTAAGAGAAACTCTTTATACTAATAGATGATCTACTATAGTAAGTAGATTTACAAAGCACACCCTCCTGCTGTTCTTCTATGTACACCAAAAATCTTTATTTTTCAGTGGTGGATTTATTGTTACTGTCCGTGGAACCGTGGTTAGGGTAGGATAACAATACGGAGCCTTGCCATTGTGAATATTTTATTGCAGTCTATACCCTTGTCTTGTCTCTGAACAGCTTAAAGTTTGTCTTTGTACTATAGGCACCATTTCTACATGATTGCAGTTTTCAATTTGTTTTAATGCTTCTTGCTGCCAAGTCCTTACATTATATTTTCATCAGAGACATAGGCATATACCATATCTTTACCCACACGTTTACCTGAGGTGTGTGGTGTGGTTGGTAGTTACAAAAAGTAGGTGGATAACTTGAGACAAAATGCTCAGCTATATAACGATATGATAATGCTGAAGAGTGGGGACAAATTTATTGTGACTAATGAGCAAGTGCGATCATAGTATCATTAAAACTCTTACACACATCTGCTATCATCAGTATATTTGTGGTTTTGTCATAGTACAATCAAATCGGCTTGCAGTAGCAGAAAGAATGGTATCAAGGCAGTCGAGTCAACAACAGCATTTTTTTTCATCATGCTACCTGCAACCATAAGTTATAGTTAGTGTTAGGAGCTCTATTGCATGTATGCATATCTCTGCAATCTCTGCCTATGCACATAACAATAACGTGCACTATTAGAATGCAAGCAACTTTAAGTTGCTGCACCACATCCCATCGTTTGTGTAATCCACTTAAAATACCTTGCTATAATTTGTGCACTGCTGTAGTAAGCTGTTGCCAGTGAGTGAGGGAAGAACATATTTGAGACAAGCTCAAAAAACAGTAACAGCGCACAGATTTTTTTTATCTACGCTAAGAATAAATGGGAAACGTGACTCTAAATTATTTGCATACTTTTGGTAAATTATGGTAATTTTCAAGAATAAGTACGTAAAGTGAAAGGATCTGTAATACAGCGAAATAAGTTAGACACAAAAGCATGCCATTGCGCAAAAAAAGATAACAATTTGGTTTGGTGGATCAAGAGACTGAATTTAAAGCAACTTTTTAGTATAATAAAATGTGTATGTGAGTTGTGCCAGTAGTGCTGAGTAAGTAAGTACGGATTAGAGTCCCAAGAATTTGACAATCTGGAAACATTTTTGGTTTATACTTGTGCACACAATGTCTGTACCAAATCCACACGACTTTCGAGGGATGCAATCAGTGCCTCATGGCGTTGGAAGTAATTTCCATAATCCTCCAAGTAGCAGTGGCTCCAGTAGCAGTGTGAATACTCATCAAAGCAATCATAATGAAGATCTCAATGCACTAGCATCCGCTTCCGGTAAACCTTCTGGGAGACCAGGACCGGCGGATATAGCACGCCTTAGCCATCCAGATCTGATACAGCGAGTCCGGAAACTAGAAGCGGATTTGCTGAAGCTTGCATCTGATCATAATCACATGATAAGAGAGGCTAATCACCGAATTCAGGTGAGAATTCAGTTTATATATGATGTTATTTACTTGCATGCACAATAGACTATATGTCAGAGAATTTATCAGTATTACATGCATGCAGGAAAAAGCGTAGAAGCATTAGATGCAAATTATTCGTAAGAGAAAAGAGTTTTGTGTTCTAACTCTTGAGGTTATTTTCTAGATTGCATGCAATTTTTAAGTTCCAAACTATTGTTAAACTATTCTACAATGCTATTACCTACTGTTATGTCGGCATGAATTCCACCACAAAGATGAACAAAGTCACAATTGCTGCTGGGCAGCCAACCAAGACGATTTCCAGTGTCACTGTCTGTGTTGGCTACTTTGGCTAAAAACTATAATAAAGCTTCATAAACAGATAAAACAGTTTGGCTACTTAAAAACAAAGGGATGCACTGAGCTGGAAAAGCCAAAGTAAATGATGAATGATGATGTCTATACTTCCCCCACTCCCACTTAACAAAGGATTTTCTAGATATATTGCTACACTACTCACGTTTAACAGCAAAGAGTTTAGTAACCTTTTGTAGCATCAAGCATTCCTGTGCACTGGAGTTTTGGCATTATGTAAGATGACGAAGCATCATTTAATTCTTGCATTTATTCTTTAGGTACAAAATTCAGACATAACAAATCTCAGAACGACAGTAACACGTCTGGAGGAGGACAACGCTGAACTTCGTGACCTTTGCTGCTTTCTCGATGATGACCGTCAAAAAGGGAGGAAGCTAGCACGGGAGTGGCAACGATTTGGCAGGTACACAGCCTCTGTAATGCGACAAGAGGTTGCAGCGTACCAAAGCAAGCTAAGGGATTTGGATGTTAAACAACAGCAGCTTCTATCAGATAACCAAGAACTAAAGGTACTATATAGTCAACTTGGAAAGTGCATACATATGTAAGTGTTGTTTCCAATTGAAATTTAGGTTTGACGTTACATTTGATTCACAATATTTGTAGGAGCTGTGCCTTTATCTGGATGAAGAAAGAAATCAGAATGCATGTAGCCAATGTGGGGCTACAATTCGGAGGGATGATGGAGATGGAAGCAGTTCCGGAACAAATCCTGTGGAAGAATACAGTCACAATTCCACAGTGTCAAGTGAATCTACTTTGAGTAATTCCAGCTTAGCAAGTAACAATGGCCAGACTGCATCAGCCAACAGCAATGCATACAGAGAAGAATTGGCTAGGGAAAGGAACATTTTGAGCAGTAAGCGTATAGTATTTATAAGACTATGCCATAATCCCATACTTTATTATTCGCATGTTTTAACATAATTATTTATCGTGCAGGTCAAATTGTCGAGTATGTAAGGCGGCTTGAGCGAAGAGTAGGTGAATTGGAAAAGCAAGAAACTGTTCAATGTCCAGAATCAGTTTTAAATGCATTGCAAGTTCTACAAGTGTGCCAAGGACTGGAGGATGACGATATTGGTGATCAGGAGAAAGCATTAGTTAGACAGATGTGCAATGTAAGATATACAGTTTTATTGTATGTGAGCTATTATGCTAACGGATTTATGCTTATTAATGATTTCCGTAAAACCATTTAGGTCGTCTGGAAAAAATTGGAGGACAACCCAAAGTTATAAAGTCGCAAAAAATGCTGTATATTTCTTTATCTGTTCTGTCACGAGCAGATGGTAATGCGAAATGTTCCTATGCGCTACTCTACAATTCAAGTTTAAACCGACAATCGTTCATAAGACTTATTATATAAAATCCATGAAATTAACTAAAAGTTCATGTTGATGTTACGTGTACAAAAATGAGCTCTTTATCATTGTAAATTTGTTATCAAGAGGGGGATAACTCGTGTTCGTAATCAATTGTATTGCATGTAAGTTATCATTATCACTGATGTATTAGTAGTGTTACTCATCATCAGATATTTTTGTACAAGATATGTGTGAAAGCGTTTCACAAAGACGCTTGAATACGAAGCGTACTTTATACAAACGAAATTACCAGTGTGTTACAAATACTTAATAGATGTATTATTAGCGTAGGTGTTAAACCCACCAGAATTGCGAGATGTACAATCGTAGATATTAGATGAATAAAACTTTGAGCGAAAAATTGCAATAGTAAACAAATGCAAAGTTTTCAACTTTCATACAATCTTTTATTTCGCAAAAAATTGAAACATACAAACCAACTTCCCTTAAATTGTATGGATTGTTGCTCACTTTTAAAGGATCCTCCTACTATCTTTCTGGTTTCAGGCTTTCACGTCTTCTTGTTATCTTCTTTCAATGTAACAGTTCGATTGAACACCAACTAATACGAAAATTTGGAAACAATATCAACATTAATTTAACATGGTCCCATTGCATCCTCCCAAACTTTATTTTTGTACTAACCTTATCTGTTTTAGATTCCGTATCTACAGCAAAAAATCCAACGCGTTCAAATTGATACTGAGTTAAAGGTTTGCTGCCCTTTATATGTTTATCTGCCAAGGCTTTCTTGACTGTAAGAGTATTATCGTTGCAGTCTGATAGGAATCCATTCGGAACTTGAGTTTGGTCCTCTGGATTTTTGTGCTTAAACCTGTATAATTTAATAAAGATAATGTCAATTCAACATCCAACATTCGGCACAATTTATAGGCCATAAATATGCTGTTGAATGGTTTCAGTTACTTACAATTTTTCATATAGTCGAACTTCTACTTCAACAGGATCACTGACCCAATGTATAAAACCTTTAGGCTTTCGAGCATCAATTACGTTCTCAGCCTTTACGTTTATGTAATCAATAGAACCATCCGAACGAAGTACAATGTCTTGAACTGTTATCACAATTCCAGCATGCCTCAAGCCAACTGGCTGATTCCTCGCAAATCGTTTATAATCCTTATCAGCTTTCTAAACCAAAAAAACACAGTTTAGCAACTCAATACTAATATGCTACACACTTATTTAACCTCATTTACAAGTTATTTCACTCACCTCTCTATAATCATCTTGATCAATGTAAATAACATTACGGAAGGCCACTTTGTGAGTAGGACTATTGGAAACAGATGGAAAATCTGGTACATCCAGATTATTTGGAGGAGTGTAGCTATGCAAAACTACTTTAATTGGGTCCATTACTACCATCGTTCTTGGTGCGGTTATGTTTAATCTATCACGCACACAAGCCTCCAACATTTCCGGCTCGACAATTATTGTTGCTCCAGTAATGCCCATTTTCACACAAAAATCATTTACAGCCTCTGCAGGGAATCCTCGCCTTCTCAAGGCAGGCAAAGTGAACAGTCGAGGATCATCCCAATCTAGAGAGCAAAACACAAATGGTGAATACTCAAGATTGCATATTCGACCAATAATAAATGTAATTAAGTCTTTTTTCTTTATCACCTTCTACAATTTTTTCGTCAATCAATTTAGCGATTTTGCGCTTAGAAACTACAGTATATGCCATATTTAACCGACCGTATTCCCACTGAACAGGAACATACGTATCGACAGATTCACAAAGCCAGTAATAAGAAGATCGACGATTTTGAAACTCCTTGGTACACATTGAATGCGTAATGTCCTCCAATGAATCCACCAAGCAGTGAGTGAAATCGTAAGTGGGATAAACGCACCATTTTGAGCCCTGTTTTGGATGTGCAACGTAACGCACCCTGCAACATTCATTGCAAAAATTAGTTATATTTCCATGTTATGGAATGTCATTAAAGGTCAAGTTGTACCTATAAGCTACGGGATCCTTTTTCCCCTCTTCCAAAGTTATTTTCATCCTTAATGTAGCTTCACCTTCGGCAAACATTCCATTTTTCATATCCTGTGTATCAAATAAATAGTTAAACCAGCACTATTGTCAAATATTTGAATTAATAGCTGCAAAAATTACTTCAAATAGAGCAAGATTAATGGCGACGCTCCTATCTCGATATGGCGATGGGGGAGCATCAAAACCTTTAACTTCTTCAGCTGTTTGATGACACACATAAGCTAATCCTTTCTTTATCAAAACTACTGCGAATTCGTAAAGCTCGTTAAAGTAATCTGACGAATGTGTAATCTTATACGGTTTGTATCCTGTGAAATATTCAAATACGAATATTTTTTATTACATTTGCTACTGTTAATTTTAGAATAATTATAATTTAATAATTACTATTAAAAAGTAAATATTACCCAGCCATTCTACCATGTCCTTTATGCTTCTGAAGAATCTTTCCTCCTCCTTTTCAGGGTTCGTGTCATCGTACCTTAGAAAGCAGACACCGTCATGAGCTTTTGCATAACCAAAATTGATATTGATGGCTTTGGCATGACCTATATGCAAAATTCCGTTCGGTTCTGGAGGGAATCGTGATCGCACCTAGAATTATAGAGCTTGTTTTAGTAAAAAATTCATCATTTTAAATGTTAAACTGAATCATAATTTAGCAACCTCTTACCTGGCCACTAATTCTTTTAAAATGCTCTGAAAGAGTTGCCAAAACGTTTGGTGAAGTGGGATAACCATCCGTGGTAAAATTCTTACCAGGCTGGTGAAATGGAAGACCTCTCAGCATTTGCATACGCGACTCTTCAGTGGACAAAGTTTCCTCTGGTTCTAAAAATACATATACAAATACTTTAATAAGTACAATCACTTTATTTCTTGTTAAATAATACCCCAAATGTAACGAACTTTTGTATTACTTGTAGCTTTTTCTACTTTAGCCGGAGCTTTCTTTTCAAGGGCAGGACCTTTGGTGTCTTTTCCCTTTTTACTTTTTTGATCTGGGGCAGCTGGTCTTAGGTCGTCTTCAGTTTTTGGGCCCAGTAAAATTCTGATCTGTTGATCAATCTCATTCTTCACTTTACTTCCATCAGCCCATTGCATTTTAGTTACTCCACGAATGAACGTCATAATAGCTCCAACATTAAAACGGTACCTTTATGAATTTCAAAATTACGATTAATCCCAACTTCCAATATCAATGTGTGAAAGTTATCCAAATGCAAAGCATCAGAATCAACCTATTATAATTTTTATTTTTACCTTTTTTCTATAATTTCAGATTGGTATTTTGTCACCGCATCCTTTACTATTTGTTCAATATCTTCATCGGTAACGACAATCCCAATTCCACAGGCATCTTTAAAAGCTTCGACATTCAGCTGATTTTCAGTCAAGTGATCAATGAGGTACCTCAAAGCAGCTAAAACACAAATAGTACAGTTGATACAATGATAAACATACGTTAACTTGAAAATAAACAATTTAACAACCCCATACCTACCTGTTAACCTTTGTTCACTGTCCAGATCTCCTTTGACAATACTTTCAATAAGAAATTTCATGTGGCTTCGAATGCTCGGCTTCAATTTCCCAACCAGATTATATATTAGATTGGAAGTCTTCTTACTTGGCTCTCCTTTACTCACAGCAGCATGCTACATCAATAATCAGACATCAAATGAGCATACATTAGAGTATTAAGTACGTTAGAAAAAAGGTCATAGGTAAATGCACATACGATATCCATTGCTTCGAACAAATCTTTGCTTAACGACTCATTCTTCAGAGTTTCCTTTGCTTTTGATTCTGCCATCTGGTAAAAGGACACCAGTCGACCGGCATCATCTTCAACCTGGAACAAATAAACATTATTACCATTATTGCTGTTTCTTTCGATCGGTGCAGCATTTTAATACACAATACAAGCATCCAAATAAAGCTGATAAATAAGCATGTTAAATAATCACATTTCCATTTGACATCTTGCAGATCGAATAGCTTCCACTTCCACCTGTAATCTTTATCGAGACAATAAAACTATAAACCAAAAATTGGTTCCAGTACTGGTAAACCAGACGGATATGCCGTGGACTACTTTAGATTCGGAAACGGTAGTTTTTTAACGATCAACGATTGGCAACACTAACACTGTTTAACAGTAACCACACCAAACCAATATGGTCATGGTCAATCTTATTCAAAATACAGTACAAGTACACCTACACTCACACCACTGCCTGTGTCTGATATTTTTGTGACATTCAAGAATAAAGGTTTTCTTGCTTTTGCAAATACTAAACTAAACTTTCAAGTTTGCATATATAGATAAAAGCTTCAGAAATGATGATTAAGGTAGTTATGTTATCACCGATAAATGAAGCAAAAATTTAATTTTTCACTCCAGCTGTCAAAGATGAAGAAAATTTTGCTTGGGTTTCATAATATATCCATATCCACGCAGAAAATCTAGAAATACACACACATAAAAGTCACAGACAAGGAACACATTTCACTTGAAGCAAACTGCATAACCCGATAGGTTGAATTTGGTGCATATTTCAGAATACACTCATACTCATACAAAGTTACAATATTATGCCTTCACTAGTCATACATATGCATACATACATAAAAATGCATAAAAATGTGAAATGAGATGCGGATGCAATGCAAAAGATGTTAACAAGTTGTGAAATGTTCCTTATAGCTTTGTTGTAGCAATCTAGTTTAATTTGATACAGCAAATTTTGAATTATAACATGATGAAATTATTAGTATTTATTACGTAACATTCAATATTCAATACCTGTTATTTTGTCGCATAATAATAGAACAAAGGGTACTACTGACTGGGTGGAGATATAAATTATGACATGGGTACTTCGAAAATATGCATAAAACGAAAGTTAAGAATTGCTAAAAATGAAATTTATCCGTACACCCTTGATTGTACATTTAATGCTATTCCGCATGTAGTCGTGCTCCATCTGTACCATGTACTTCTGCGTGTACATGTGCTTGAAGATATTCCATGTAAAAATGTCCTTCTTCTGGTTTGGGGGTCTATCATGCATATATGTAGCTATATGCATATAGCAAAATGTGGTATGAAGAAACATGTGGGATGCCGGATAAAGCATATATATATATTATTAGTAATGGTATAACATGGTGTATGGATTGTATGCATGTATGTTTTCACCTGATTTTCTTGTGCTGATTCCCATTTAATCAGGAGACAAAATTGAAAAGGAACTAACAGATTCCATATTTTAAAAACATTTGTATCCGATCGTATGAAAATCTAGGTCTAAAAAATGGCCTACAGATTCAATAATATCAGTGGAAAAATTATTGGTGGAGCTGCTCAAAGGCTGGGGCAGGTATGTGTTATTAATGCTTTATCTACTAAATGAGTAAATAAATGCATCAAATTAGCAGTGAAATCGGCAATGTCAATTGTAAATTAAAAGGATCCATAATTCTTTTACAGAGCTAGGCTCTATATATCTGGCATGCCCAGAAGTGATTCTGTGATTGTACTACAAACAAGTACTAATTACTTACTTTGCAATCAATCAAGATTTCAGAACTTTCCTGAGTGAAAGCATACTATATAGACGGCTACACACACGTTTGCAGTTTTGCATCTATTTGTTCATTTTTTATTGTATTACAGGGCATTAGAGCATCTGGCCCTACGGAAGCACCTCAAATCATTTTTGAATCACAAAAGGTGAAGTTTCCTACTGTTGTATCAACAGTGAAGGCAAGACAACCTGGAGTTGGAGAAGTACCTGCCGAACTGTTGCAGAAGTATAAACATTTTCAGGTAAAATTACGTAGCAAGTGTTTCTCATTAATGTACAGGTTTTCCATACCTGTTCGTAAACATAAATAATTGCAAGATTTTTGTTTTAATGAATAGGTTGAGAATAATGTACCCATACACTTGAAGGGCGGAACAACCGATGTGGTGCTATATTATGCAACGCTCGTTGGATGTGCAATTGGTGTTTTCGAGTGTTTTAGATACTATTATGAATCCGCTTTCCCCAAGAAAGCATAGTATCCTTTTATCACTTTAATCATCATCTGAACACTTACCAAATGCACTAAATCAGTTTATGTGACTGAAAGTATATGAAGATAAAGGGTTATAAAGAAATATATGTAACGAAAGGTTGAAGATAAAAGATGAAACGTGACACAATTGACAACAAAATGGAAGTCTCTTTAGCTTACGTTAGTGTCAATGAAATTCTAAATATTGTAAATCGTAAATGTATAGATGAATTATAGTTCAAAAATGTGTTAGAAAACGCAAATAAATTATTACTTGAAATTTAATGGATTGCATTGAAACGCATGTTTTTTTGAATGTTAATGAATATTTATTTTAACCACGACTTACAATGGTATGCTAAATACGTTTAGTTTTTTAAGGACTCAATTGAAAGGAAAAATGTGTATCCGCTTAATGGCAAAAAATGTACCTTAAAATCAAAGTTTCAAATCAATACTTTTTGCAACGATACTGTTTTCTTCCAACATTAATGTAGACGTGGAAAGAAGGTTTCAAGGTCAAGGTTTACTGTATTGAATGCAATCAGTATTTACGGTTCCTGCTAGGCTACAGTGTAAGTTTAGAGTGCGTCCTTGCTCGTTCTTCTGAATCGTCTTGTGTTGTTGGAGAACATACTGCTAAACTTTGAACAGAGCGACTACAAATGGAATTTTACTTTTTAATTTTACTGGGGTTTAGCATTAGAAAATTTAATAACATGGGGTTTAGCAATAGAAAATTTAACAACATGGGGTTTAGCATTAGAAAATTTAGAAAATTTAACAACATGGGGTTTAGCATTCGAAAATTTAACAACATGGGGTTTAGCATTAGGAAATTTAACAACGTGGGGTTTAGCATTCGAAAATTTAACAACATGGGGTTTAGCATATGAGGGACAAATTTCACATTGGATTTAGCATAGGAGTGACAAATTTGTCCGCGGTAATGCTAAATCCCTCAGAGGTTTTCGGAGGAAATTATATATTAGTATTATAATAATACACTGAATGATAAGCAAAATTATGACTATACTATTTCTTTAGGAATGTGAAAAAATTACATAACATATCGTCTTAAATCATAGAAATCATAATGCTTCATTCCTTTGGCATTTTTTCTTTCTCTACTTCTGCCAGTTAAAGAGCGATGGAATGGAACACGTCCAAATCCTCAACACATAACCAACCAAAAAGAAAGTAAATTCCTCTGTCTCAGATTTTGTTGTTTCTTGTCTTTTTACCTTTAAAACAGCAACCAACATGTTATCAACCAAAGCTCTTCCTCATACATTGCTTCATAGCAAGGATGTTTGTAGTCCTACTTTTCCGGGTACAAAACAAACTCTCAACTTGCATATATATAATGCAATGCTTCCTACAGAAGTTGTTGGAATCTAAAGAATGGGCTAGGGGAAACAGGAGATCAGGATGATATAACAGAGCACGGCATGGGAAATCTCAGCTCAGTGGGTTTTCAGAACTCATGCGGAGCTGTCTAAAAGCCTTCTACGCCAACCACTTTGCTTTCACTTAGAGAAAAAAGCCCATTCATCACCAATCTCATATATAGTCAGCAGTTACCGACAACTTATTGGAAAGTTGTGTACCAAAGGATGAAATTAGAACTTCCGCACATTTTCATCCTATATTTATTTACAATTCAGCAACGTCAGTGTCTAGAGAGCTGTGCTAGAGATCAGCATGACGTAATTCGTTTTTAACTGTCACCTCAAACAAGCTCATATTGAATTTTATTGAGAAGAAACTTTCCATCTAAATAAAATCACTCGTAACTCAAACATAAAGAGGAAGGAAGTAATAATATAAGAGAATGAGGTGAGTACAGAAATTCTTTCAAATCACTACATAATAACCAAACACCTACTACACATCATTCATACCATACCAAACCAATGAACTAAATATAGAACAGATTCGTAAAACAAGCTGTCAGATTTCATCACGACTTTCACTTTTAGTGGCGGATTCTTTCATCCTAATTTTGAACTTGTTACTTTTCAAACTTAATGAAACGTCTTTTTTGCTTTCCTTTTGAATCCCAAGTTTTGACATTACAATAATTTCCCATGTTTCTCTAAAGAAAAGTGAAGGGAGCTACACAAACTTACATCAGAGAAGCAAATATAACATATATATAACATGATTGAGCAAAAAAATTGAGATTGAGTTTTCATAATAAAAGAAGAATCTCTCATCTCTTTCTCTCTCTCATGTGTAGTTTAAGACGTGAAAAATGAACTTCTGAAAAAATCATATCGGGTCCTTATAAGGTTCCCATTTCCCATCAGTTCACATCCATATCGATTAATAGACTTACACTCCATGCTTTGTGCGTGTATATATAGTTAGGAAAACTATAAAAGACTAACTTTGAAATCAGTGTTGCGGGCTGCTGTCATTTAAGATTTCATCCCAACTTCAAAGTCTACATGGTGTCTTCTTATCAGGACGCAACATGGAAAAAGAAAAGCCAACAACAAAACCCTAACCACGTACTTACTTTCCTAGTGTGCCCAAGACAGATATAGTGGGTGTCGTGGTTGAGCACCACCAGAAGAACCAGCAGCACCACCAGCAAAAAAATACGGTACATATTTCATGTTATTTTTCTTCATGATGACTCGCACATCCTGAAACGAGAGGAGAAATATTTTTGATGTGAAGTGTATCAGAAAGTATGCCTCTCACATTTTTGTCCTCATCTTTATCTCAGGGAAAAGCTGTCGGAATCTATTATACATAGACAACGACTGAAATCAGCACTACACGACGCCATCATTTTGGCAAAGATTGCTCGTTAAGTTTCCTCACAAAAAGGGAAGAAAACATCTATTGACAAGAGTAGTTCCTTTTTTTGAAAATTACACATCACATCACCCCACACAACACAACACACACATTCCATCCTTTATATATAAATACAACGGGAAATAATAACGTTGCGCTTTGTCTCAATTCACACGTAAGTAAAGGATGTCGGATAGTGTTACATATTCATAGATTATGTAGTCGTGAAATAGGAAACGACTTCAAGTTTCAGTTTCCCTATTGCGTTTCTTGGCGAAAGTAAAAGTGAGAACTTTCACTTCACGGGCCTTTGTTATCCAATGATTATATGCGTTGGATATTTCTGTCCTTTCTTATACTGTAAAAAACAGAGTTTCTTCAAACATCTCGTGCAGTAAATGTGTGCTACGCTGGTGTTGTTGATAGAGAAATATGTGGTTGATACTTATCATTAAGATAAGAGGCGGGTCGTGACTTGTTTCACTTTCCAAAATATATTTGCAGCCACAAAACGTCTCGACTCTTTTGCCATTGCATATTGTGAATAGCCTAGATCAAATGCCGAGATAGGTCATGTAAGTTTTTCTGATCTTTCCTGTTGTTTGTAGTGTCTATAATCCTTTCTTTTCATAGCATAAGAATTTCTTGTCAGGAGCAGCTTGTCTTTTGAAAATTTCTCCGTTTTTAATATATGTATATGTTCAACCTTAACTCAAATCCTAGACCACTTTTACAAGTGAAGAATTTTGTTACTAATGAATCGTGTTTCTGACTTACATTGTGTAAAATTCATATGAGTAAGCCTGCATGAATACACAGTCGTTAATGCTAAATGAGTGCTAAAGTAACGGAGTCAACATGAGTCACTAATCAGTTCGAAACAAGGAAATAGGCCGATGGAGTAGTATACTGTGTGATTTGAAATAAGGCATTGTGCAGTCAGTGTTTACTTTTCTTTCATCTTTATTTCATTATGCCTGCGGCATTCAGCTGAACATATTAAAAGGGTACATCATGTCATGCAACTTTCTCTTTCCATGCGTAATTTGAGGTTACAAGGTTGATCATTGATCCACAAACTACTAGCTGTTTGCAATATTTATCTTTGTACTGAACATTTTTTTTGTGGCTTGAAATGTTATGTATTGAAATTTGTAGGTGAAAAATATACCATTCAACTTCCTGTAAAGATGTGCATAACCGTATTTGGTCATGTCATGGCTCTTATATCGTAAGCAAATTAATTTTACTAAACTGGTGGGCTTTATTTGCCAGGAAAAGATGTAAAGGAAACATTTACCAATGGAACCCCAATAAGGAAATGATGCACCGTATATCTAATGAAAATACATAGTTCAAATAAGGGCAAAGTCGTGAAATCGCCATACGTGTGTGGTCAAAGGCTGCATCTGCAACAAATACTTGAATGCGATAGATAAGATGTTAACATATATTAGCTTACACAGCTAGGATAAACACAGTTTTTTAATAGTTTACTAAATATACTAAAAAAGTAGATTTATACTTTGACATTACGACCTAACTGACATTACACACAAAGAAAGTAGATCATAGACGATAGAGAACATTACATCAAGCTGAAGCTGTCATTTTACTTGACCCCATATCCCATCTCACCTTAAGTAGCGCACAGAAATAAGAGTCGCATAAAAAATTGTCATTGCATGATATGATATAATAGAAACAAAAAGTTAGGATTTCTAAATAACTTTTGTGGAGTTCATGATGATAATTTAAGACAGAAAGATATTTCAACAGAGACAGCATTTAATTCAATAATGACTCCTTAACGTGTTACTATAAACCGTTGCATTACAATCCAACACTTTCTACTATAACCCCTGGTTTTTACATTGATAAAAAGTTACGTACTGAAATATACGGATCGAAACCAAGCTACCACCCAACGCTCGTTCTCATATTTATTCCTTGTGTCCAGAAATTTTCTTTGCTCAAGTCAAGCCCAAATTACTTCTTTTTCTTTCATCAAGTATTTCAAATGTTAGACTTTGGTTTGAGTAACTTTTGTATGTATGTACCTATAACATAACTATATGGATGGACATAATATATAAAGTTACATGTATGGTTCGCCTAAATATTAGACTGGGGTACTCTAATACATGTTCTACATGCCTCAAATAACATGATACAAATGTATTGGCATTGGCAAGATACTTGAACTGGTCTACTAAAGAAAATAGTTGATAGTTTTTTTTGTACAAAAAGCCAACGATAAGTTTTTTTGGGGGGTTCCATATCACATGACAAATAATAACAACTTCATTCCCATTGCTAGCAACAGGAAAAAGATGTCCAGTGGAGTGGTTATCCGGTTTCTTCAGCCAACTCGATTTTCTTTGCATCAATACAACACACAGCCATTTCGTTGTATCAAACTTGTCCATTTTTACCCAAAAAAGGAAAAAAGTTTCCACACAAAAAATCTGTGAAACACATTTACACTACCTATACTGCTGCCTTTCATATTATGTTGTACAGGAAAAACATTTCTATTTATTTCCATGATTTTGTTGTTTTTTGCTTCTTGCAACTGTCCCTTACATCGCAATCCAAATCTCAGAAAAAAAATTTGCAAAAGGATGATGTTTGTGCTGAAGAGGTGACCCGTGAAGAGTTGTTTATTTGACTTCAAACATACAAAAATTTCTCTTAAATTGAGCATTTAATTGATTGACAAGTGCAATAAAAGAGGCAAACGTTTTCTTATTATTATAGGTACTGCATGTGACAACATAAATGAAATGAAGCCTTTTTGATTTCCAACATCCGCCTTTCCAGTCAAATTCAGAAGTATTCGTGGTATAAACAATTATATTGTTATACGATGGATATGGGTGGTAGAGTTTGTCTTCAAATAGATTTTCAAACGGGTTATCTTTCACCATATTAGCTTTGGGATCTAAGCTGCGATGTGTGGAAAGTTTGAATTCCAGCCAAATACAATATATTATACAATTCATGGTACGTACTTTGATATTTTAGGCGTACAAAGTAAAAAATACAAGTAAAAATGTGAAATTTTATTAGCTTCCACTTTTATGAGTTTCAGTAAACAGCATAATAAAATATTAGAAAAACTCAAGTGTACAACTTCCGCTTCGGCAAATTTCAAAGGAGAATATTGGGATGATAATTAAAAAAATTCATTCCAAATTTCCTTTGCGTGAAAGCTTCTAACGTATGTATAGTACACGTTTTTCAAAAACATTTTTCATGTTCATACATACTATTAGACACTCACATTAGCTCAAGTCGCTTGGGGCCACGGCATACATAAAAGTTTCAACTGAGGAATCAAATATGTCGAATGAATGTATCGAAAGGTAAATATACATAGAGCTCGAAATTCTATCACGTCTAAAATGTTTTACAATAAAGTTCTTCAAGTTGGGTAATTGTTACTTTATCACGGATGTATAACTTTATACTTTGAATATAATCCACTCGACAAATTCGACAGACGAAATAAGGAATGTGATGTGATGTGACGAGTGAGAAGTACATCAACATATTTAATGGAAAGGATCCATTATTGATTCGCTATGTAAACATTGTTCAAGGGGAATCGAAATGTTTGTTTAGTGAGCTACAGGAAGAAGATTTACTGATAGAAGACATACTACTGCTTATCATATTTGAGCACTTTGATAATGTAAACTTGTATTCGTACAACATTTACAGTTTCAGACATGTCCCAGACATGCATATAGTAGTACCTTGTCAAGCTGTCAATAACAACTTGCATGTAAAATATTGTGAAAGACATCATAGCAAATAGCATTTAAAAACCAAATTAAACCGCAAACTGAGCTAGACTGCCTGAAAGCCCAAATTACATGCGCGTTACGTTTTCTTTACCTTTCCGGTCCGATTATCACAATTACATGTATTAAGCAAGCATGTAATTTCCGCAGGATTAGACTTGAATATCTACTTAACAATTGAACAAAAAGGGCTCTTTAAAATGTCATTAAAGCTGAACCTTTGTAGGTTACTTAAGACCTGTGTACATATTTAGTACGAAATTGCACAGCTTTTAGCTAGAGTAACTTACAATGAAAGAATATACAAATGGAAATGAATGCATTAAAATTTCAAATCCGTACTCATTCCCATTAGAAATTATGCTGCATGCACGCAAGCACTAACTATATAGTACGGAACTTTCAATACTCTCCAATAAAAATTGGTTTATGCATTAGGCAGGCATGTACAACATGTGCAAAAACATTTTATCTTCCGAACCATCATATCATGTTTATATTTTCAGGTTTTGAAAATCGACATATGAAAACTTTTAGCATTAGTATTCATGAATTCTCAAAACTAGTCATTTCCATAATATCGTCTTGTGCTTCTCATTCATCCATTGGTTATAGTACACGGCATAGCTATATAGTCCCAATCCAGAGCATTCTTCAAGGAGCGATTGCTAAATAAGGCGGATCCAACCGAGGATGTGTAGTTTAAAACATCACATACAAAATTTGTGTGTGTGCAATCTCCAATCTTTTCGGAATAAAAATTCCCAAACAGTTTGTAGATGAGAATCCATCAACCATCAAGCACACACGGTTTCTAAAAGTCTTAAAAACGCATCAGTCATCAGTGTCTGTAAATATTTAGTGCGATGTGAAAGATTCGATGTAGAACTTCTCTTACTACATGTGTGTATATCCTTTATATTTTTGGATGACTCTGTGCATTTAAATAGCTCAGAGTTCCAGGTTCCAGTATGGTGTCAATAAAACCGTTTGGAATGCCTACTACATCTCTCATCACATTTTAGCATTTGCTCATCTTCATCCTCATCATGTTCGGAAATTTGTTCAATGTGAAACATGTAAATTATTCATGAAACGACATTGTAAAGTATTTGCGAGTTTTATATATTCTCTTCACGAGCTCCGTACAGTTTAATCACCAGCTTCTACACGGGAAATTCTCTTCATCGAGGGTATGTAAACCATTGCTTTGACAAGTGAAAATTGAAGCTGTCTAAAAGGTGCTCATCATCACATTGCAAATGCTATGTCATACTTATATTATGCTACATCTACCATACCGCATCGCTGAGATAAGTCTGTGCCAGCAAAGCCAAGGTAATTCAGTCAGCAAAAGCTTTCCATTGTCAGTTCATATTTCATCGATGGAATGGCCAATTCTACTTTTCACGCTGTGTATTATCGTTAGTCAAAGTAGAGGGTTAAGAGAAAGCTCTTCAAATCGGTTGAGAATCAGAAAGCATAGTACGTTCTTTTCTGAAAAAAAAATGGGTTGATCTGTGCTCAATCGTAGGATATTTTAGATTGCCTTTATTTCTCCACCGTATCGTAATGGGATCGTAAAAAAGGTAGCCAGATGATGTAAACGACGCATGGTACAGTGAAATTTTTCGCATTCGTATTTGAGCCTTGAGGTTGTATAAAAATTTGTAGTAGCACTATACCACTGTATGGATACGCACATGTTATGTAACGTTCTGATGATGTGTTTCTTCTTTAATGTTCCGAATGAAGTCAGTTTAACTGCATCATTCATTGGTTGTTCTAACGTTGGCTCTCCCACACAGTCAAAATCTAGTTTCGGGAAGAGATGTTATGTAACTAGATCATTCCAATGTAAATTGAGAGTAATGGAAATCGAAATAAGTTACTGAACCTAAGGGGAGAGAGACCCAACGCAATATGTACATATATACTTAAGGATATCGTTCAATCTCCTTATTAAACAATTTTTTCTCCTCTTGATTTTGACATTTTGCTTCCTCGCAAAAAATATCCTAAAGTGGATGACTGTAGCGAAAAATTTTATTGGTTAAATTGACCATAATGGCAGTTGCCTGAAACGCTCATATAAACTTGTGGTTTATGTTTTTCTCCTTTTACGATGTACATTTATATTTAATGTACCTAACATCTGCAGGGTTTGGTTTACCCTGTGACGATGTCAGAGAAAGCTTTAAAACTTTTGGCAACGTTGCTCCAGATTTTGAAAAAGTAATTTATCCTCTTCCAGTTCAGTTTTCCATCTGGAATGGCAGGTTATAACTTAAAGCTTCTCGACACAAATGCAACTCAACTAGTTCATGTTTCTTTAGTTAGGATAATAAAAAACAGCACATTATCTCAAGCATGAGATTGAGGCATCTCGTATCGTAATGAAATAAGATGGATACTCAATATTGGTGATTTATCAGCAGAAGTTAGAAAAAAATGCTACGGATGCAATACTTACTTAATACGGGATCATTATACCTTCCGAATTTCTTTTATCTGTACACGTTGTATATTCATATAAGACAATCATGTTTATTTGGATCGTTAGAGAAAGCCTAACCATTTAAACTGTTACATAAACATATTGAAGATAAGATATAAGCAATAAATATGCATTTAGGTATGTAAATTCTATATATATGTAGGTTCTCCAGTCTGTTAGACTCAACTTTTCACTTACTCTGCGTAGAGAAAGTAGAAAAAAGGCACAACATTTTGTAAGCATGTAAAATGTAAATGAATAGCACAACTAAAGTCATCATGTCATCATGAATAATGCAAGAGTATAGGATTCCCTCACATGAGAGTCATTTCTTTCCTTAATTCAATTTTTCCTTGATATCGAGTAAACCAAAACCTACAGCTTATCCAACCAACAATAAGGACGTTCACTGCTTAAGAGTCTTACCACTTTGCGATACTAACAAGACAAAGTTGTAAGAAGAAAAGGTTCGCCTAAAATGACTGAGTATATAGTATTAGATTAGAGTACCGTTTACTTACACTAAACCAACATGAGAGATGTGCATGCTAGTTTGCCTTTTCTCACAAAGCCCCTCATTTGCTTTTTTATGGAGAAAGTACGTAGATATTCTGTTCATTTGACCTACCGTGCTCCTGGAGAATGTGTCAGTAACAAAAATCCTCAATTAGTATTCTGATCATGTTCCCTAATTTAATAAACTTTTGGGCCGTGTACGGTGTTTCACTAAAATAGCACAAGGAATTCTTTTGATGTCAGCTAAAGAAAGTAATGCCAATTTGACAAAATGGAATGAAATCCAACCAGACGTCTTTTTTTCAGCTTCACCTTACTTTATCCTATTTATGCCGACATGCACACCGCAGCTTCTGATATTCCTTCGATAAAAATGCACGTATAGGTATGTATGTATGTAAAAGTCAGCGCAACTTTTTCCTAAGCAAAAATATGGTGTCGAACTGAACTAGACGTCGAATAGTCTCAAAATATATATACTTACGTTCATATTATTTGTAGAGTTGTGGAGTGAAAGTCGAAGAGAAAGTAAAAGTTACTTCCTGCCGTCAGAGATAAGATAACATACATGATGCTGTACATTAGGTAAAAGCCGTTATCTCGAATTAGGATCAAGATCGGAATTTACACGCAACCAAGCTTTCCGCTAACAAGGTAGAAGCTTATTGGGATTACCAACTAGGATTACTTCCATTTCATCAAAATATGTTCTGCATTGCCTCAACATGGACGTGCTTTATTTATGTTGCCTCAATGGAATAGCTCAATAACTCTCGGAATTATTTTATGTGTTTATTTAGTCTCTAATGTACATCCTTTTGCACAAATTTTAATCCATATCCCGGGAGCCTGTTGTTTCAGATACATACATATATGAAAAATACAAGTTAGTAGGTTGGAGATTAAAATGCTACAAGCACTTTTATATCTAAAGTCGGATATACCTAAAAAAGTCAATATATTATTGCAATATCTATCAAATTTAATGTGCAAAGACTTACGTAACTCCAAATAATCAACCAGGTGTTCATAATGTGAGGCTCATTCTGAAAAAAGTTTCTTCACCAAAACCAAACCTTTCATCCCATCTCATGTTCATTAATTTTAAGGATGAAAATTGTGATTTTTCAGCTTATATTATGGCAGAACGAAAAAAATAAGAGCTAAAAGTGCACCTAACGTAACCTAAACTTGCGGACTACAAGACTTTTGACAGTTATTTATGTGTGTTACATGACTTTTACTTGATTAAATCAGTCCAGTTTCAAATGGCCACATTACTTCTGTAGGTGCAACACACACAGCATTCATTTAGTCAGTGTCAGTAGGTAGGGGGTGTCCGTACAAATGCAGACATTAGCATAAAATAGTACACCATAAATGCCAACAAAGGTATCCTTATCCCAGCAGGGAAAGCTCTGAATTGAGAGGATTAGTTGAAGGTAGTTTTAGTTCTTTCCTAACATTTCACCGATGATCTCTCTGCTTCTGGGGTCAATCTGTTACCACTGCAAAATCTGTTAGCAGAATAAGCACATAAACAATGTGTCCTCCTAAATTTTTTTTAGAGAGCAAGGGGGAAACAGATTTCGAGATACATGACCTGAGTACGAAGTAAAATTAGCTGATTTAAGAGCTCATTCAATCTTAGCAAAATCCTCTAAATGAAGGACGCCGTTCTGTTTTCTAAACATTCCAAAATTAGGTTCAAGGGCGAGCCATGGTGGCATACCACGTGGATGATTTTCTCTCTCTCTCGATGAATACCTACTTTTTTTTATGAAAGTGAGAGTGAGAAACACTTTAGATGAAGGGGTGACTTGATTTTTAGGCCGTTTGTAAAAATGAATGCGTTCGGTTTTAGTGTGAATTTCGGATACATTCAGAGGGACTGGAAACCGTGGAACCCATTCCCAAGAAAATGTGTATTGAACAGACCATTTCTCCTAAAAAGCATAGCTACAAACCATAATTTTATCACATGTTTGCCCAGTGGAACGTTCCATCGGTTCTGGTCTGTCATCTAAGTCCTCACAAAAATCATGAAAATGACATCGAGGGGCCACTTTCACTGAGATTAGACGCTTCGGATTTTACATCCGTTAAAAGCAATGGAGTTTTATGTACGTAAATCTATACTGAAACAGCAATAGGAGTAACTTATGATGTCCTCGTAAATTGCTTAGAACGTGTATCCTTGTCACGTAAAATTTATAATAACAAGCAGAGACTATACAACGTGATAAATGTTCTTGTTTGAACATTTACAAATTATGCGGAAGTTCAGATATCTAGACCTACTTGTGTGTATTATTGAGAAGATTTGTTGTTGTTCGGGTTATTAGAAACAACAACTTTTGAACGGTATGTTGAGGTACCTCAAGTTTCATAAAATTGCAACAAAATGAAAGTTGTAAGAGTTCAAAAGTCATGGGTTCTGTAATATAAATATTTTACATCTTCTTAAAGATACATTACTGTCTCGAATTTGTCGGATTAAATGTATCCCAGGGGTACAAATTTTTTAAACTAGTTATAATACTGATATATGATTTCCTGTGAAAACCGCTGTAGGATTTAGCATTACCGCGGACAAGATGTTCGCGATGAATTCATACAATAAATCCTATGTTATTTTCTTTTGTATGCTAAATCCTATGCCAAAACACATATAAAATTCATGTACATGCTATATCCCATGCTAAATCAGACATAAAATTCATGTACATGCTAAATCCCATGCTAAATCACATGTTGAAAAATTGAATAATAGTAAACCCCATGTTAAAATCGTATGCTAAGCCCCATGTTAAATTTTCTAATGCTAAACCCCATGTTAAATTTGTATGCTAAACCCCTTATTAAATTCGTATGCTAAACCCGATGTGAAATTCGTATGCTAAACCCCATGTTAAATTCGTATGCTAATTCGTATTAGAAGTTATTATATTATATATATTATTAAACATGGGGGTTAGCATGGGAGAAATTTAACGTGGGGGTTAGCATGGGAAAAATTTAACATGGGGGTTAGCAATAGTCATTTTTCCAAAATAGGATTTAGCATGTACACAAAAACATGGGTTTTAGCATACGAATTTTAACATGGATTTAGCATAAGAAATTCTAATGCTAAATCCGCCAACCGCGGACATCAATGTTCGCGGTAATGCTAAATCCTTCAGCGGTTTTCAAAAGATTTCATATATTAGTATTATAAAAATTGAGGTTAACTCTAACTAAGTCCGAATTTGGAAAACCAAAACTTCTTCTAGTGATTAATGAGAAATTCATTGATGAAATCCTGTTTAATACAGGCATTATAACAACAACTCAGCATATGGGAATGTGTGACCAACTCATAAAATTATGATGGTAGTAGAGCTTCCACTGCTTTGCAGAGGAAATGAAATACATAAATATATGAAACACTGACGAATATTGTTGTTGATTTTTGCAGGACAAGGTCCCAATCTCGTATGACAATCCAGATGGCAAGGATGACGGGGGGATGAGTAACGTTGAGTCACATTATTGGAAATGAAGAACTCGTCAACATCATACATACAGACTTCGGATCGTATCGTCCGCTTCTACGAGATAAGAAGATAAGTAGTAAATCTCGTGGTAAAAGTGAATTTGAGTGACGTAAATGAACGCAGATGGAGATTTAGAGTTACTATATTTCCATTAAAGATTCAATGATGGAGCGCCTCAGTAAATGCCCTTTTTCGCAATAAATATTGCTGACTTGTCAATTGTTAATGTCGTAAATGAGTGACTCAAAGTTTTATATATGTGGTTCAGCTTAACGGAATGGAAAACAGAAAAGTGGTAGA
This sequence comes from Orchesella flavescens, assembly GCA_964034955.1. Taxonomy (NCBI): domain Eukaryota; kingdom Metazoa; phylum Arthropoda; class Collembola; order Entomobryomorpha; family Orchesellidae; genus Orchesella; species Orchesella flavescens. Next base: position 20,106,094 of record OZ035957.1, on the reverse strand, counting down.
AACTGTGGCTAAGTTATACTATATTCCAGATCTTTGATTCTATATACGAATGTATGTGTATACATTCAGTTAATTACAGCAGATAAAAAGTTTAGAGGCTGTGTGATAAGCTTCTTACAAATAAAGGGCAGTAGCAGAACGAAGAAAAAACGAATTCGAATTACTATTGCTAAATTAAGAAATGAGTATATAGTAGATTTAGTGAGTCAGTAATGGAAACAGAGAGCAGAGGCAGCCTCCACATCCACGTCCACCTTTGTGAGTTGGTTGTCCAGTGCGCTTAATTAATTCCAACTAATCTATTGACTTGACCTGAATCAGGAGAAAAAACAATCTTTTGTTTTTAGGACCGATCATCAAAACAGTCTATTTTCTTTTGGGGCTCCCAATACTGAATACCCCAAGAAAATAAGCTACTCACGTACGTTTCCACTAGCGTAGATTGATATACTCCTCCATTTTCTCCACTCTTGACTGCTCATTCCGGTTTTATCAAGAAAAATTCGGGAGAGAGCAAGAGAGATGGGAAACGCCATTGTAAGACAAGACTCGGATGTGAGTGACCATCAAATCCCCATTCCTCCCAGGAAGCACTCAACTGTCAGCCAAGCCAAGCTGCTGCTCATGGGCCCTCCTCCTGTTGACTACGTCACTGATGAACAAAAGATTTTTATTCGAAATTCATGGAAAATCATTGAGGCAGATATTGCTCGGGTTGGAGTAATAACGTTCATTCAGTAAGTTATAAAAAAATAGTTTGTAATCTGCATTTTTTCAACAAAAATTCCTGTCCTGAAACACTAACTCAGCCAAACATTTGCAATTTTTCAAAAGTTTGTTTGGGCGTATGTGTTGAATGAAGGAAAAAGTATTATTTCTATCTTTCTCCATACATATTTTCATTATGATAGTCAATACTAATCTTGGATAAGCATATTTGTTACAAAAACAAGTAACACCATAAAAAAAGTTTACGTAAGTTGGGTTTTCAGTCAAAGCTATTTTGATTGAACTGCTAGCGTAAAATAACTCCGTTTAATATTAACTTTGGCTTCAGCTGAAATGAGATACACGCCGACCACACCACATGCGAAAAAACTTTTTTTGATGCGCATAGTAATCGTAAACCTAATCTAGTCTAGAAATTTAGTTTTGTTTTGCATTTTTCCGTACTTTTATCCATATTTATGTGAATCGCGAACATGTGGATATTAACCATAAAAGCTGGCCATTATCCTTTATATTATCATACCATACAGGTAGGTAGGTTAAGATAGGCTTTCTTCATACCAATTTTTGGCACTGTATAACAAAAACCTTGGCTTGTATAAAATTTGCTTGTCTTAGTAATATACATTTCTAGACGTTCACTAATCCGCGTCCTGTATTGCGTTTTTATGTGGAGGATAAATTTGCTAATACACCCGGTTGCCAAAATTCAGTTTGGGCATCATTTTTCCTACTTAGTTTCAAGTTATACATATGTATGAAGGTTATTAGTACAAAATTATGCTTTGATTATATATAAACGAGAAATAAATGTAATTATATTTGATCTCATGCATCCGGATTTCAGATAATTCAGATGCTGCCTTTGAACACCATAAATGCGTGGGAGAATTTTATTGGAATAAAGTTAGCTCTAGCACTCATCCTGTGAGCAGAATACAGACTATTTCTTTCATTTGTCTCATTTGGTTTTACTTTAGCTTAATGAGTACCCGTGATTGCTCAAAATCAAGCAGAGCAGTGTAACTATTGCTGATATTCATAACGACGCTTTTAACCTTATTACATTGAACGGAAATGGGGTAGGAGGTAAAATTGAAATAAAACACGGCCATTTGTGTGCATTTGAGCTCTTCCTCGTTATCAAAAACTGCAGTAGATAATAACTCATGTCTTTACCCCTCCTCCACAACCACCCACCCCAACGTTTACTTCAGTTTCAACTGTTTCAGCTGAATCAAGAAGTTTCTCTTGCTTTCCCGTCCTGTGAAGTCGAAGTCTCTCATCTATATGGCTCATTTCTCTAATGCTGTTACACGCAGGAAAGCGGTAATAAATTCAGGCATAAAGACATCATGTCTTTGCTATTGTTATTACGGAAAAGTAAAGTAGACTCCTGCCGTCTGCATTTTGGACTGCTTTCTCCATGTATACATACAACACACTATATGTTATTTTGACTGGCAGAAAGCACAAAGCCCAAACGTTGCCATTTTATTTTCACCATCACTAATTCTAATTCCATGTTCAGCATCTGGTGTATGATGTACGACAACAAAAGTCCTTTTTGGTATTATTATGACACATTAACTGTAATGTGCCCATTGTGTTTTCAACACAAAGGGATAGTTGGTCGGTGACTTACAATAATGTTCGTCATATGATAAATGGATGACTCTGAAACGAGTTACTGTAATACGTCATGTGTGTGCTCCATAGTCCTAGTCCAGTTCCATTTGACCATTCACTAAAAACAGTTTTTGCTGGTTCGGAATATGCTTTACAAAATGAAGGAAATTAAAGAGACAATGAAACTACTGAATGGTACCAAATCAGAGGTAAGTTTTTATCCTATTCAATGACAGGGACCAATTCAATTTAGATTTCATATGTGGTCAGCAGTAGTACAATATTGTGAGGCAGTAGTATGCTTTAATGCTAACGGGCAAACCAAATACTGGTTTTCTTGGGTGTTTGGAAGCAATAAAATGCTATTTGAGGACTTTCCTGCAGACTCCAAATATTCCTTTCATGCAGGAAACATTATGTAACCACAACCTGTGCGGAAGTTAAAGATATTATGATTTTGCCAGCTGCTAAAAAAGGAAACTACACCAAGTACATATCCTAATATAGAGCGAAACCTTCATAGAATGGATTTATTTTTAGTAGCCGATGATATGCCTACTTGGGCTATGCAGCTTAAAGTTCTTGAACCTGAAACTATATATATATAACTAAACGTGGTTTGGTTGGTTTCATGGTTTGGTTGCTGGAAACAAAGACAGTTGGTCAACGAAATGGCTCGTCCTTCTCTTATTTGTACATCTGGTCGATGAATTTGGAGTGTGGCACCGGTCCAGAGGGAAACTCCATATTGTATTTTACTCACCACTACAAAATTTCTCAGATTAATAACACTCTTTCCTCAAGTACGACGCGGACCCATAGATCCATGTCATATGGCAGCTGCTGGTGCTGCATAGCCAATTCAACGTTTTTATTTCAACTTTGGTGTTTGTTGTCATTCATTCCATTTATTTCCCACGATACGTATCAGTACTTCTGACAGAGATTCTAGTAGTAGATTTTTTTGATAATATAGAGTCAGTTAATAGGTGTACGTTAAGTCTTTTATCTGTTAAAACAACACCCGACGTACGAAATTGAAGAGTAATTTAACACATGTGGTGATGAAAAATAAATTCCACTGTGACTTGCTTGCAGAGTGTGTATTTAATTAAATGTGACAAGGGAGAATGATCATTTTTGCAATACAGTCTTCTAAATTATATAAGTATCATAATGCCCCAGTGTAAAGAGTGGAGTTGCATGAGGCATATCGCTTAGTGAGATATTCATCCACTCTTCATTGGAGCGTGTGATAACAAGCAAGACTATTGATTGTGCAGGTAGAATTAAGCATTATAATAATATTATAATAATTGGTTTTAATTCGGTGTTCAAAACTATGTGAAACGCTTGAAAATTCAACGGAAATATGATTTAATTGATAATTCTTTACCAACACTAAGCGTGCAAAAGTAACGTAATCAAATTCAGTTCAACTTAATTCAATTGAGTTTTCACTTACGATTAGTACGAGTACGTTGTGTAACAAGATTATTCCAACTTACATTAACAAAATTATTCTGAAGTGGTTGTCAGTTTCCGCAAATTGATTGTTTGTTAATCCTCCTCTTACCTACCTACGATTAGCTAAAACTGAAACACGTACAATGTACACTTCCAAGCTACAAAAAAGGTTGTAGGTCGGCTTTCAGTACACTTACTTTGTTCCGGGCATTTTATAAGTACGTTCCATCATGGAAAGTTTTTTGATCCTCGTATCATAATTTGGACACGCTCGGCAATGGTATTTTTCTAAAAGTTTCTTGTTTCCGGAGCAAGCACGTAAGTAAACTGCGTGAGTTTGTAAACAAGAAAGTTATTCTAAGGTCTTGTTTGGAGCTTAAGAGAAAGTATTTAAGTGGAATGATACGTGAGTATGTGGCATTTCCCATATTGAATTTTTTTCAAGGAGCGATAACGGAATTTGACACAAAAAATGGTTTTCAAACAATAAGAAGATTTCAATAATGAGTTTTTTAGGAGTGAATAGAAAACCTTTATCAAACAGACGGCTGGTGGTAGTTTTCACAAATGAAGTTTTCATTCTTGTCCAGATATAGTAAAATAGAACGTAATCCTTACGTGTGTAAGTAGTATACTGTATAGGAAATAGAAGCTCATCATCCCAGGTTTGTGATGGAGTATTGTTACTTTTGTAATCGAAAATCTCTCTACTTATATTAGAAATCGCTCCATTCCCTTACTCACTACTTATGTATAGCACTCATCCCTTTTCCTGATGAGCGTTGTTTACTTTCCTTCTTTTGTTAATTGTTAGGACTATATGAGTGTGAGTGAAAAGAAATGAGAAAAGAGAAAGTGAATGAGAGGAAGTTGTGGATGCGCAACCCATGTTTCTTCAAGGATCATTGGTAATCACAGGTTGATGTACTACATGGATTTATGCGAGATATTCTGCAATACGGCCAAGCTGACACTTCATGCATCGATTGCTAAAACCTTTTTTGTTATCTGAATCCCTGGGATTGGCATGAAGTAAATTTGAAACGTTCGTCCAGTATTATGTGGCGATTGGTGATTTAATGAAGCTGGAGTTTCAATTACTTTTCTAAAGAACACAAGCTCAGAAAGAAAAGTTGAACATGATATTTTTTAGACTAAAAACAAGTAAGGGACTGCATGGGTTTCATTGGGGAGATAGTAAAATTGGACGCTAGAATAAGAGATAGCTGAAAATAAAGTAGTCTATTATCAGTTGCTCATTTCACAGTCATAAGCACGTACATGACATAATATGAACAAGAAGTTCGCACTCGTAATGCAAAATGGCAATTTGTAGAAGATTTTGACATTCAACCAATATTGTAGTCGAACATAATATTTAACCGACTGCTTTTGACATGTCTAGGTCAAGTAAGGATAATCGGCACTTGAATGGCTTGACTGAGGCTAAGGCATATATAAAGATGTATAAACTGTTCTATACTCCGAACGCCACTCCACTATACTATCTTAAGAGCTACAAAATCCAGACCTCTTTTGTTGTGTTTACATTTTCATTTAACATTTGTTGTTATGAAAAATTTTATGCTTTGACTGGACAGAATATCGTAAGTTAGTGGAAGCTCCTATATATTTCATGACATTTATTTTTCTACTTTGCAAAATCTCAGCTCTTTAAAAGCTCCCTTATCGTCAATATAAAGTAACAAGATTATGTGACCGCAGTTTGGTAACCTGTTCTACTCTACACTATAATATGCACATGCATAAATACGAATTCTCATGTTGAACCGGCAGTAAAATGGATTTAATTTTCCATGTCACTCAAACTCACTGTGGCAAAAATAGTATATGCTAGTGCTACTCCCGAACCCTTCCTTTTTCTGATGGTGATCTGTGATCCCACTTTGTATCCTATAAATTCCCCCAAAAAATACATTTTAACCCGGTTCATAAAATATCAATGAGATGAGGTTGCGTTGTATATGGCATGCGATATAATTTTCTCTTAAAACGTACATAACTGTCTCTAACACTACATAAGAATGCACACCCACGTACGTACATAGTACATACCCATGTGTGTATCAGGAAACCATAAACTTTAAACTTTCTCCAGTTCCTATACAATGTCCTGCTCATGCATGCATGGATGAAGGATGGATGGAACGGATATGATATGCACATAAGATAAGCACCTATACGTGGAAAGCTAAATGCAAGTTCGCATTGGTACCTCCAAACCAAGGAATCTTTTCATGTTTCCATGCACTTCTAAGCTCTTTCACTCTTCTCCTTGTTCCCCTACTCCTTCACTTCGAGTCAGTGAGACCAAGTGACAAAAAGTGGTTTGAGCACGCAAAAACTGGAAAGAGTTATATAAAAGTATGCATTTGCCATTTGCATACACAGTTCATGCATGCCTGCTTGCTTGACTAAAATGAAAGGCGGAAAAGGGCCAAATTCTCTCCGTTTTTCTCATCTTTTTTTATGTTCGGTTGAATATTTTTGCTCCATTTTCAATATTTTTTTTTATACAAAATACTATTTTAACAGATAATGTGAACATGATTTGATGGGAGAGCAGGAAGGATCAATAACTTTTTTTTCTTACTGAGAGTCAACTGGAAGTAGTTTTGTGTATGAAGTTAACTACATTATATTATGTGATATTTTATAATATATGAAACCAACATTTTATTTCCAATGTCCCGATTTACTACATGCTCAGGGAAGCACGGAAAGGGAACAAAGTATATTCCATTATCCCAAAGTAATTTTCAAAAAAGGTATTTTTTTAATTCAAAATAAGAGCAGTCAAGTTTTCCGTTTTGTATCTTCATATCAGAAGAAGGTTTAAGGTTTGAAGTAGGTAAAGAGTAGGCTATATTATAGATATCAACCAGTCAAAAAGATTTTGGATTCACTCTGAAAATATTCTAACGAGCTTAGGTGGATGTAATAAACGAATATTTTTTTTGACAAAAGTGTACCATCTGTGGAGCATATCACATCTCATGATTATTTGGTAATATTCTTCACAATACCATCATTCCATTCCCATTTCTATTACCGCTTTCACTTTGGCTCATGACCATCTATATCCATCAGAGAAAAGAATCCATGAAACCCATCTCCGTGATAGGATAGCAGCGGATTGTGTCGGAGTTGGGGAAAGGCTTTTGGAAGAGAGGATAATGTAAAAGAATCCATGGCTTTGATTCCTCATTCGGTACATATATATAGAAGGATCAGTCCTTTCTCTAGAGATTTAGCACTTCTCATTTTCATCATTTCCACTTGTAATCTCCAAGCTCATTCGACGTAGATCTGAGATGAGGTAGTTGGCAGTTGGTAGTGGAATATGCAGGTGATACATGAAATATTACCATAACTTCATTTCCTCCCGAGTCGTGAAACCACTAAGGTTTCCACCAGTCCAATAAACTTTTTCCTAATATAATGGAAGTTTATGCGTGCTAGTGGATGGAAAGCGTTTGCCATCAAAAACTTTCTACTTTCAAAGAAGCAACGTGGCATCTGCTACTGACGATGGGTGAGTGTGATGTGAGTTGTGTAGTGGGTGAGTACTTAGTTGAAGTAATATGCAAAAGTAAGTCTTAAGAACATAATATAGCAAGAAGGTAAGGGCTGCTGTGATATCACATCACGAAACATGGTGTATATTTACAACGGAATAAAATGATAGTGTAGAAGTATATATGAATGTATAGTATATAGAATAGGGATGGAATGTCTTGTCTAGATAAATTGAATCTAGCAATTCTCATATGTAATGTAACATCAGATCAAAATATAAGAGAAATACATAATTTAATCAGTCGGCAATGCCAACTTTATATATGTATATTTTGATATATGAAACAAATCTACCATGCATTAAAACTTCAAAGAGGAGGAGGCTCTTGGTGGCTCACTTAAGGACAAGACCTTTGATGATACTTGAAGTAAGTGATAATGATATAGAGGCAAAATGTTGTCCCACTTGATTTTAGGAAACTTCATTCTTTAATGAAATCTACGAAACAAAGTTTTGTGTCAGTCTGTAATGAAATATAGTTAGAATTTTCCTCGAAACAAAACTTATGTTATGTTGTAATAAGTAATGACTTTTAAAGTAAAGTAATGGGCTCTAATACACTTTACACAAATTCGAAACAATTTTCAGTTTTAAGAAGATTACATTGAAAAGTAATCTACATGTGTAAGTTGTAAAAGTACATAAAACATAATCAATGTCATGATGTAATTTGCTGGAATTCATTTGTAGTTTTGTAGGTTGCTACTATATTATCCTACGCAGGCTATAAGCAGTACTGCGCGTAAGATTTACTAATATACATAAATCCAATGTAGTATTGCGTTAACTAAGATTATATTAAATGTAATGGCTAAAAGGTTGGCTATGTCAATTAAGCGGAACTACAGAGTCCAGCCCCAAGTAGTTCATAAGAAGGTACAGCCTTCATAAATTTTAAGGAATGTATAACAGTTAAAGTTAAAACGCAAGACTTTTAAACCGATGTTATCTAGCTGTGTCTTTTCACAACCACCTTAAATGGTTTCGGTAAAGCTATAATACCTGGGTTGGGTTCAAAATCAGGTTTAGGATTATCTGGGTCTGGGTGCACTTCAAATTTTTGAAATATGCTTGTAATAAATAGAAACATAGTGTCCTTTGCTAAAGATTCCCCTAAACAAACACGACGCCCAGTAGAGAATGGGATGAGGGCATCATTACGAATAACTTTTTTTCCATCTTCTGAAAGAAAGCGTTCTGGTCGAAAGTGTTCAGGATCAATCCAGATTTCCGGATCGTTTAGTGACGCATGCAAATTAGAAATGATGATGGTGTCTTTGGGTAGCAAGTAACCATGGAACATTGTGTCTTTGAGCATTCTATGAAATACTCCCATTGGAACTAAAGTTGATTTTCGAAGAACTTCCAATAAAACTGCTTCCGTGTACGGTAAGCTGTCAAGAGAGTAACCATGAACCGTTACGTAAAGGATATAGAAAGAATTCGTGTTTATAGTACTTGGTGTTTTGTTACCTTGATCTATCGGACAATGAAGGCTGGCGAGAATTTCCAACAACGCTTTGTATTTCTTCTATTAACTTTTGCTGGACTCCTGGGTGATGTGCCATGAATAGCATTGCCCACAATAATGTGTTGGAACTGATGGGGTCGAAATTCAAAGCATACGACATACGGATTAAATTTCATGGCAAATATATTCGTACAAATCATCTATAAACCATATAACATATTCTTAAAATAGTTATTTTTACGTTGTCTCATTTCCAGCTTCAAAAAGGTCAACCACAACTGCCTTTAGGTTCTTTTCTAGAGGGAAAATAAAAATTTAGCATGTATTTAAATCGATGTGATATTGTGCGTTTAGATTAAATTAACAAGCCTACCTCCAACTTCTTGAAAAAAGCTTGATTTAGGATCCTTTGTTTTCTCCATTTCAATTAAATAATGGTCAATCAAATCCCTGTTTATATAAATGTATTATATTTTACGCTGGATAGCTTTTGAATTGGAAATTGAATCGGGGGATTTTACGTACTCGGGGGCATTGGGGTCAAGCTTGTTTTTGTGTTCTACAATAGCCTTCTCACTGAACAGGTTCAAATCCCGTACAGCTTCAATTAAACCAGTCCATCCTGATAAATTTGGAGCAATATGTCTTAGAAATGGGGCGAAAGCCAAGCCAGAAGTGCATGCATATTCAATCGCTCTAACAAAAAGTTTTTAAAAATTATTCAGTCAGGTAAAAATTATTATTATGATAGGCTCAGACTCACTACAATTGCCTTACTTGACAAATGTGGCAGATTTCTTCAGCATTTCCGATTCTTGTGGATTTTTTTCGTTCAGGTTGTTCTTCTGCCCACTTACAAGATACCAGAGAGCATTAACAACAGCAGCATTGAACAAGCGATTGCAGGAAACGGGGCTTCCTTTCGTCTGATCAAACCAGTTCAAAATGTTTGTTACTTCATCTAAAATGAGCCCTTCCATGGAAGATTTAGCAAAGCCAAAGTCACGAAGCCTCCGTAAGACGAATCGTCTTTGTTCTTCCCAAGAAATTCCTTCGGTGTTGATGACTCCTTTAAATAATTATATATTTATTTACGTAAAATGTAACTTCAATACCTAAAATGCGCAGAGATACAAATATGATTAATTTTAACTACCATGAGGTCCATTTGATAGTGCCAAAAAGAAGGCGTTTTGTATCCGTCCACTTGCAGCCACGTCACTGAACAATTCCTTTATTAACTTGGGGTCATTTATGACTACGGCACTGCGAAGAAAAACATGCAACCCACTATAAAAGTCTGAATCAAACGCTTTAAAAGCAGAATTGAAAAAATGTGTGTCATGTTCACTTACTTATCCATTCCTAATTTAATGCTAAATATTTTGCCATACTCTTTCATCCACTTCATTAAAGTTAATGGTGGTTGCTTGCCAAACTGATGAATATTTCCAATTAGAGGAAGTCCAGGAGGGCCTAATATCAAAAAAGTTTTCGGTGAAAATTTGGAGGAACAAATTCTTCATTTTCTTTCAAATTAAATTAATTGTTTTCAAACCTGGTGGGTATCTGGGATCCTTTCGTTTATAAAATAACGTAAAGTATAAAAGTAGCACTGTACCGGCTACTAAAACCTCAAACACGGACAGTAAAAAGGTCATTGTGGATTAATTACTGAAAAAGTTCTTAACTCAATGAAGTTACCAACATAAATGTGGCTTCAAGAAGCATATATACCAACATTATAAACCCTTACATTGGGATCATTACGTTTTGAAAACAAGATTGACGTCAATCGAATCGAGTTTTGGTGGAACGTGGAGGAAAATTGTGACAAAAGGATTGTCTACAATTAAATACTTGATTTTTTCCCCTATCATGATTATACACATCAGTTGTTTTTAGAATCAAAGTTTAGTCATGCAACATTTGAATCGTTATGCTTCGCTGAATTCGGGAACACTTGTATAGGGTTAGTAGGGTAGAAGTGGCGACTCCATCCTAATTTAGCGCACACCCATAATTAAAGGTTTACATACTGATACTCAAGTCAGTTTAAGCTTCCAGCTGCAAAATCTATGTGTCCAATTTTTTTAGCAGTCTTTCCTTGTTTAGTTTCGTTGAAGTCGCCAACAAGAATGGCAGTCGTGACCTGCTAACTAAGTGGCATGTTTGCTGGTTTAAACTTTATATTAATTATATATTATTTTGCATCTACAAATTAATACAGTTTAAAGAACATTTGAGATTATGTTGTGTCAATTCATGACTCATGTTTTAATCTACCGGATTTGTCAATTAAGTGTCCTTTTTATAATTAAAAAGCATACGTGTTGGTATTTTGTGTGCTTTAATTGATATGCAAACTTCATAAAATTAAAAAATTGAATTCAAACTTGACGTCAACAAGGGGATGACGATAACAGATATTGCATGTCGACAATCATTGACAAAAACAAGGAAACCTTTTAATATTATACCTCGTACATAGAATTTAAAAAAAGTAACATCAACAAACCCCAGTATTTCCAAGTCCAAGCAAAACGATTGATCAGATCAATTTCAATATAAACTAGGACTGCAAATATCTTTCTAGGAATGGTCCAGCTCCAGAAACTTCAGTCACGTCATTCGTGCTATGCAATACAGGTTTTTTCTGGGTTGCATTTACGCACATGCAATATGCATAGCAATCTTTTTTTGCAATTTGACAAGTGCTCTTGCTATTTAGTTTGAACACTTTTGAGATAATTATACATCTGCAAAAACGCATGATAAGCTGATGAGTAAATACAAGGCACATCAGTCATTTTTGTTGAAGGTGAATGAAAGGAATTCCCAAAAACTGGTGCAAGAAAAGGTGAATGTCCGAGAGTATTGTAGAAAAACAGAATAACCTTGAATCCTGAATTTAGCAAGTCCTTCACTTGCCCGTGAATAAAAAAAATACTAAATCCATATTAACTTCTAGAGCAATACAACCCTATAAAAGTAATATAGAAATATCATGAAAATAAAGAAAGATTTAAAAAAGTAAAAACCGACGATGCCAGGTTCTTATCATCATTATTCCTATATAATTGATCTGGGTACTACATAATATTTAAGTAGCTTATAATTCTATGCAATTGTAAGAATCGAACTTGAAATGCGTTGAACCTGCACTATGACCCAAGACTGTTTTGTGGCATAATCATATGAATCCTGCATTCATCCTACATTGTGGTTTCGTGATAAATGACCTATTTCACCAGGGAAAAAAGAAAGCATATTGCATTGTAATATGCAGAGTAGTATGTGGCACATTCGGTTTCCATGTTCCATAAATATAAAAAATCAAATCAGCACTAGCTGAGTTAATTACAACTGCGTAGTTTTAATCTACGCCACATGGTATTATTTTATGTGCATGATGCTATAGTGCATCTGCATGGTGTATAGAGTAGCGTTTCTGACTCCTTGTTCACAGCTTTTGCTTTTCCCACATTCTATCATAATTACGCAAAATATTTGATATTAGCATATAACCACCATTTTAATAAAGCACGGTTTAGGTAAATTAGCAAATTGCTCTTATTTCGATTTTTATTATCATAATCATCATTTCGTCTGTCTACTCTGCTCTAAAAGCTCACTGGTGTGGAAAGGCAAATACTGATGATATAGGGAAAGGTTGTAGCAGAATATTTTTAATTGAAAATTATTACGGAGTAGTGTTATTGTTATAAGACATTGCCTTAAGGGAATCCATTGTTATTTACATATTCCGCACGGTTGTACTGCATTTATTCTGTATAAGATATACATATATTATGCATTGCTTTTCATATATGATTTCAGGTTATTTGAGACCCATCCAGATGTGAAAGATGTATTCATGCCTTTCAACGGAATGAAAATAGGTGAGCTTCAGCACAGCAAGCAACTCCAGGCTCATGCACTGAGGTAAGAAAAAATCTTAATTAATGGATAGAACTGAGAAGAGTTGAAAAATGAATGTAGACAACATCTACTATTTCTCTCCACAAAGCCTATAGTGTGCTATAATACCTATCTATGGAATACCAACACCAACCAGATTTTTTAAGTCTTTTCGTCCCAAAAGGAAGAATAGATGAAAAGTTTACATTATTATGTAGTGAAAGAACAAATGGAAAGCACTCACACAAAAAATCCCATGCCATTTGCTTTCTTCACTTAGGAGCCTTTTCACTTTTGTATTATTAAATAAACCATTCCCTATTGACAGTTGTATTTAAAGGAAACGGTGAATGAATAATTTCATTTCTTTCCCTTGTCTTTGATTGTGTAAAGTGGAAAATGAAAAGTTTTAAGGCTCATAGTAGTGAAGACTCAAAAGTAGTAATATAAGTAAGAGAAAAAAAAATTGGTTTGGGATCCCACATATTTCTTTATCATGTTGACTTGCTGAATCTCTCAACCCAACTTTTTTTCATTATGATTAGTGAGTAATTGGGCTCTCCACCATTCTTTCTTCCCTTTTTCTCTGAATAACAACTCAAAAACAGTGGAGTAGTAAGGAAGCAGTCTGGAAGTGGAGGGCGATATGTGGGTGATAAGACATGATTCTGCATGCAGAGCTAGGTTTATTCATTCCCATTGAAGTAGTTTTCCCTCCTCATCTCATCCCATATGTCAGACGCAAGTCTTTTCAAAGTTTTTCTGGAATCAAAAGATGAAGGCATTTTCCTCAAGTTCTTCCCATGAGCAAATGAAACCAAGAGGCAAAATTGGAGTATAGTATTACTTAAAATGTCTTTTTCTCATCTAGAACAATAATATATTATATAGTGTTAAGTATTTCTTTGCGTTTTTGAGCTCTAGGGGAAAGAAGGACGTGTCTTTCTAATGCTAAATAAGCATTTCACCACACACTCAATCTGATAATGTCTCTGTACACCTAAAAACATAATAAGAAATCGTTGTTTAGTAGAATATGTAGTGTAGAATAGAAAGTATAATACTCACATGACACGACTACCATATATTTAGTTTGTTCAACCATATTGGTTTAAGCAATGTGTATTTTTATTCAGTCAGATGGTTCAGAATGGGATGCAAAGTCATGTATCCCTAAAAATGTTTGTTTTTAACAATGCAAAGTAGCTAGAATCAACATGAAGGGTTACAAACCAATTGGATAACACTAGCAGTATTTTAGACTAATATTTTAAAATCATCCCTATTCTTTTTCTATACTAAGAAAAAAATGATTTGGTGTTTGTCTTTGGTATATGAATAATAATAGTACATAAATTAAACAACATTCTATAAGCCTGCGTGTATTTCCATAAATTATTGTGTCCCGTCACAATTAACATTAATCAAAATATTTAGAACGGCCACGACAGTCATATAGTGCTGTACGAACTGACGGTGATAAATCATAATGCATCGCAAAACTACAATCTTAAAGTTGGAATGTGAGCTGGCAGCAATAATAAATTAGAGCCAATTTTTCATCTTCGTCAACTATCCTAAAGAAAGACAGGCTGGCGAGCTCTAGCTGCTTGCCAAAACACAATGATCTCCTGTTTTCAGTATCCGTTCTCAAAAATTTTATTATTTGCAGTATACTATAGTATTAAGGCTATGCGTGCATAAAAATACTATAGCCCACCTACTTGTTAAAAGTTTTACAATAACTTTCTATTCCATACGAATTGATTTGCTCTGTTTATTAAACAAAAAAATAACTTCATTTTTTAACTTTATATAGGGTGATGGGATTCGTCCAGAAAGTGGTGGCCCGATTGGATGAAAAGGAGAAATTAGACAAACTGTTGGAGGAGCTCGGCAAGGCACACTTCTATTACGGTGCCCCCAAAAAGTATATTGATGTAAGTATTGTGAGCCTTTACTTCGTACAATGTCTAAAGATAAGTGTCAATGTCCATATACTTATTTAATTTTTGCTGACGGTTCAAACACACACTTTTTTATTTGTTGAAAAGTATTCGTGCATTGTAAATCAAAAATTCATTTTCCGTTACGAAACGAATCCTATATTCTAGACCGACTGTCATGTTATGAAAAGTTCCATGAATTTAAGTTGAAGTAAATGGTAATGGACACCTAGCTTAATTGTTCATAATGCAAGAAGAGGAGTATATAGGCGAGAAAAACAAGGAAAAAATGACTTTTCCCCCTTAGTTTTCAGTTTCTGAATGTGACCATTATAATTGTATCAAGTTATCACTGACATTCACTGAAGTTCGTGCTTTTTCTCTGCTTCAAGTTTTCTCTGTCTCTCTCCTAAATTTCCTAGTGTGTTTAAGCTTCATTGATTGTTAGTATAATATAAGATGTCCATATGCATTTGCACACACGTCTTGCTGGTAGTAACACTTTACTCTTGAACGAACAGCAACCAGCAGCACCCAGTCGGCCTTGTTATATAAACGGAGATATAGTGTTTGCATAGATTTTCCCAGAGACGACGTACGAACCAACACTAACTTCAGCACATGTATTTCCTCCATTTTGAATGCAAAAGTCCACAAAAGTCTCTCAGATCTTTTTCCATTAGAATGCTTCATTTAACACAATTACAGCAAATTCATTTATCATCTTGTTCAGGTTGAGAAAAACTGGAGACGCGAAGAACTTTCTCTCTCACTTTTTCTCCCGTTTATTTCATGCGCTTGGTCTGCTGATGTTGCCAACAAATGCATAAGTATCAAGTAAGTAGTTCCGAATTCCAGTGTAAGAAAATGTTCCGTTTTCCGGGATGCAACAACTACGCGGGTGGGGGTATATTAAATAAGGCTGCAAATCTCTATTGACTGTTAACTATTCCTAAAAGCTTGTGGTTTGAGCTGTTCATGGCTTTCACTCTGCACATATATTATGTGTCGGCAATTCAGAACCGAAACAGTAAATGCTGGCGTTTAAAAAGTATTTATGTAACGCAAACGTATCTTTCCAGTGAAAGTGGATTCATTCAAAATGTTGGCATCTCACACAATTTCAAGACACTAAAAGACTACGTGTGTAAATGGACATGTTTCTCATGCAAAGCTAGCACCGCCGTTACATGTGGGTCCGTTAAATTTTCTCCTCTTGAGAATTAGTATCTTGGCGTTCGTGGAGGTACTTAGTTTAAGTTAATGTCATTAACATGAAACGTTTCGTAAATAAAATCTTCACATCTTTTCCCTCGTCATCTCATTTCCTTCCTTGGTCTACTCCTCTACAGTCATTGAAGCGGTAATTCAGTTTCCGTTCTGTTTACAACGCTCTCACTTTCTCTTCCTTTTAAAGTGGTAACTGTCTACCACCTACATTTACATTAGGAAAGTAATGTCCCGAAAGCAACCAAGTACTTACATTCACATACTAATATATTATAAGTATATCCCCTTTCCCCGTCACATCAGAATTTCTCACTTTTACATTAGCATCTAAGCACTTTTTCGTCGGAAGTTGTACCTGGAGGGTTTTCATAATCAGGAAAGTAAAAAGGTCCCTTCGTTGTCATCAGTCAAAATTTGAATGTATTTTTTGCGAATTTTTTTATTTTGAATTTGCATGACCTCGTCTTTAGCTTTTGTACAGCTTATATTGCCGTACCTTGTAAATACTTTATACAAAGAATGTCATAAACTATGACCTTGCTTTCCAAATAAGCACACCTGTTATTCTCATTACTGATTTATGAATTAATTTAATTAAAGTCAATTTCGACGTTTTAGAAAATCCACATTTCTCTCGTGCAAAAAGAGCAGACGATAGACGCTTCAAGTAATTGGTACGTCATCATCAGCGTGAAATAAAATGTATACCCATTAGTCCACATGTAGTCTACAACTATCTACCAAAGAGAACAGGTTTGAAAAAAAAGAGAGGAACAGATAGATGTGAGGGGAAAGTAATCAGGGAGTAGTGAGTTATAATCGCCTTTTGTTCTAGTAAATACGCCCCGAAATCTGGTTTTTGTTCATCCTCTTGCTTCATTTTTTTCATTTTGATTTTGCTCTTGCCGTAGGTGAAAAAAACATGCATAAAAACATAATATATACGCTTGCTTTGACTTTCACCGCGTCACGTCTAGTCTGGTTGACTTTGTGGATTACTGAGATTTAGCTACACACGGTTTTCCCTTGTTTTACGACTCGTTCTATAATTTCCGCTCCCTAATCCAACAAGCTGGCTTACTCCTCATCACCTATATATGTTTTCAAGGTACCATAAAGCATGCATTCACTTTCACATAATGAAATCTAATTCCGTTTTTTTGGGTTGGGTTGGGTTTACAAATGGCTGAGCACGTTCCATATTCTGGAACAGCATTGTCGACATTTTTCTTCAGAATCATTTGCAGGCTTCTGGAGTTTCACGAAATAATATTCTACCTTGTTCTTTCTTGCTTCTTAATTATCCAAGCTCGAAATATCGTTTGGAGGATAATATAAATTGCTATTATTGAACGTTACTTGCATATGTAATAATAATAATGTATATTTATATAAAAAAAATGTCTGCATGTTCAGCATCCACAACCCATCAAGACATGATAAATAGTATTGTTTTCGAGAGTAATGACGTTTGGCAAGTAGAAAATTGTGTACCAGAAAGAATGTATGACTTGCCACACCACTGACGGATCCTGTTTGGAATTTTAATAGTTGAAGTTGTATATGAATATACACACTATATTCCTAAACCATATTATTTGATCATGATAGGATTGGATTAGATCTCATAGGAAGTGAAAGTAAAACTTTTGTGTATGAGGTTATAATTTATACTGACGATGAGTAAAGAAAGAAAAAGCATCTAGTACGAGACTATAAACACTTGATAAATATGATGTGACAAATAGATATATGCATATATGGAGCTAGTACTATCAACTATCCCATTAAGATTGGTTTCGCAATAAGATTGAGTCATCATCAGCATCACCATATTTATGTAAGATGTGACGATGATTATGGCATGTCATACGAATCTATTATCATCAGTGCAATGGGGTGCGTATTATTAGTATTTATAGGTGAGGTGACGGTGACAGCACACTATGAATAACGAATAAGCTTCCCACAACTCCCCATTTCCCAAACCTTAAGGCTAACACTAATGCTAGTATATATATATAGTGAGATGGGTTATCGTTGCGGGAATTAATTCTTTGTGTAGTGTATTCTATTCCAAAGCACTTTCATACAGGTTGATTCTAAAGAGTATAGCAGTGGGAGTATACTGTTATCCATCTCTCTGATTTCAATTCAATGGGAGTCAGTCTCATCTCATCATTGTATTATTTCGTATTTGCAGTATATTCAGATACCCTTTTATCAACAACCTGCTCATCACCAACATCAACATTGATGGTGGTAATGTGTACAAGACAAAATTCCCAAAACTGGGAAATGAAAAGCCTGCATTGTAGTTTTTGTATTGCAGCCTTTCCTTCCATTTGTTTATAATATAAGTTCTATGAACCATGAGAAATTAGAAAGTGAAAGCAACATGTAAAATGTAATCATTGGATGTAATGTCAGATACGTTTCGCTGTAGAGATCGTAAAACTGTTGGAACTTACTTCATCTCACCACCACCACCACCACGAACCACACACCCTGAGTACCCAATACAAAATGCTGGTGAAATCGAAAGGCATGTTTGTCCTATATAGATTCCAAAGTTGGTATATATTAGAGGAAAAGGCTGAAGAGCAAGGATAAAGTATATGGGAGTGTTGCAGATGTTTGTACCAATGGGAATGTAATTTGTAACATAGTATATTATTATTGTGGGCCTTCAACCATACATTTCTTAGAAGTTGTGTTGTGGATAAAATAATATTACAATACACGGCTAGGCAAACATGTGCACCATAATTTTTGGTGAACATTTATTTGGACCATTTTTGGTTTATACTAAATATCGAAATTTTCTTCGCTTGAGTAAGTGAACTTGGTGCTCGTAGTCATTGCTGCGGTTGCTTGTGTGTACGCAATTTTATGCTTCATGGAGTAAGCAGAAATTATATTGCAATGCAATAAATGGCAATAATATATAGTTGCGTACATAAATATCCCATGCATTGCCATCCTTTCTTTAATACAACTACAATTTCTTTTAAAAAGGAAATGTGTTTATATTAACTCAAATACATCTAACACTTTCATGCTGGTGTTTACTCAAAAGACATGCTTATGCTTAGACTTATATGTCAATGAGAACCCGGTGATATTTTGGGACTTTTCTGATCCTAATGCCCTGTGGTCACCTCATCGGCTTCCAATGCAACGTATGCGTTCCTTTCAATTTCTTCCCCCAACCGTCAGTTCACTTATGCATCTGAAAATGTTTAGACTGCCTGGACTCTGTACTGTGTAAAGAAAAGACATTCAACCTAAAAATATTTAAGCTTTAATTTCTTCGCTGGCCCATACAACTTAACATGCTTTAGCTCTCTTGTACTATTTCCTCTAGGGGTAGCGCAAAATATGTGATTGTGATGGTCTAGTCTTCTTGGACAATTTCCGCTTGTTCACAGACACAAAAGGAATGACAAGACCAAGTAAAAGAAATGATAGACTACTTATGTACTTCGGACGGTTTGCTACAATAAATATGATGGAAGTGGGCCACGGATTTAAGTTGTCAGTGCCATGTTTTCATATCTGTCTCTTTCATTCCCTCATCTTACTCCCACTATTCTGAGCCCGCACTTGCCTCAGCACTCAAACTCACCACTTTACTGACTTTACCCTTGTACATAAGAGTGATGACGATGAAGATCACGGAGAATGATAAATGCTGTAATCCTATATAAGTGTAGGTGTTATGTATCAGGTTTTTTTTCATTCACGATTAAGACAAAATGCAACATAGGCACTTGCTTGATGCGTCGTCATTTAAAGATCAAGAGCACAGACAACGGAAGGTCTATTGTATGGTATGCAAAATTTTAACTAGATTACATGTTGCAATTAATGACGTATTCTTTGCCATTTTCCAATCCTCACAATTTACAAGCCTGCTCAATATGTTGAGATTGAGAACAAACCATTATATTTAGAAAATTCAACTCCAGAAAATGTTAGGCTAGAAAACGATTGCAATCAACGGTTGGCACTCCCCAAGGGATAAGTTTGTTGGAGTTCTCATTTTGGGCTGAGTAGTATGTTACGCCTTGGGACTTTGGTTTTCGTTTTGCCAGCAACCTGAATTTGAATCTACTGACATGGTGGTTTTATATCACAATTCACTTAAGAAAAGTGCTGATGATACCATCACCATCCTTACCGTTTTACTTGAGTAAGCTTCTTCTATTGAAAGAGTGAGAAGTTTGTTGGCTTAATCATAAAAGCGTGTAACTACGTTTCAGCTCCAATGAAAATAGATGAAGTTGATTGAATTGCTGCAGGGGACCAATTCAATTTATGAGTTTTTGTTCACCTCAACTTGTAAATGGTGATAGGATTTATAAATGTTTATTCTGGAAATCCAGGAGAAATGAGGATGTTGATGGATATGAATGATAATAGCAAGTCATGGGAAAATGATTATGATGATGACACGGATGGGTTCATTGTGCTTTTGTAATGATAGGACAGTGCAGTGATGAATTTCAAGGATAGAAAATTCTACTACGTTACGTACGTAACTTTGAGAACATGCGATGCGATAACCTTATCCTCGTAGTTTAAAACTTTATTTCACACACACAAATTGTGAAAGCGCGAGTGCGTGTATAAATATACATTTTGTTCATATAAATAGGATTTGACTATTATGTATTTTCTCTTTTTTCTATTTTGCAGCAAGTTGGCCCACAGTTTGTGAAAGCAATTGAGCCCTCATTAAAGGATATTTGGTCGAGTGATTTGAAAGAATCGTGGACTCAGTTGTTTTCCTACATTTCATTCCAGATGAGGAATGCGCTGACGGCTGCAGAGAAAGCAAAGCGTGGGTCGAAGTAGTAGGCAGAGCAAACCGGATAATAACATTTCAAACTCATTTTGTGTAGAAGCATCAAGGTATAAAATCGTAAATTAGTATTCTTACATTTGGGGGAAGGTGAAAGTTAACCGTATAATGTAATGTAATGTATATATAGTTTGTACAGAATACATAGGAATTACTATTACGACTGCTTGTACTACGAACATAATATTACCTTTGTTCGCAATATGCGACCTGCAAATTACGTAGGTACGTCTATATTTATTGTATCACGTAGGCGGGAATTGAACCAAACAATCTTCATATTCCATTGCATATTGAAGAGTTTCTTTGAAATACGAAAGAGGTTGATTGTTAAAATGAATTCTGTCTAAAAGCATTAAACGTGAGCCACAAAGAGATTGATATTGATACGCAACTCAAAACACTACCAAAATAGAATCTACTAGTGAACACGTGCGCGTAATAACACATTTTATTATGTATGCTGCAATACTATTTGTTTGAAATAAACCTATGCTAATAATGTATTATGTTTCTTTAACAAATATAATGAATGTGAATGTGATATTACAAATTTGATGGTAGAATCAAGAATATCTAACGCATACATATATATAAAGTAAATAGCTTTAGTCTTGCCTTCCACAAACCTATCAAATGGCTTAGTTCGCCCCATCATAAACTCTACGTAATTTACTATGTCAAGGTAAGATGCTATTGATGTACTAATGTTTAATTCTATGTAATTTCCGTAATTTCCTGCAGGAACAACAACAGTATTAATTTCATATTATGTATGTACATGTTAGCAGTAAAATATTTACTAGTCGAAGCTTATAATAACAGTATTATTATATGCTACATGCTATCTACTACTCCTAGTGCAAAATATAAGGAAAAAAATAATATAAATATATATATGTATCAGGGTTTTGGAAATTCGTAGAATAAAGTTGTGTACAAATAGCATCAACTCTGTTATGCTACTGTTGATGACGGGAGAGAAATAATAAAAAATGTTGTAAAAAAGTTTCTATTGTCAATTGTACATGTACTATACTTACTTCAGATCTGCTTTTTATGACATGATACATACTTTACGTACAAGTTGTTTCTATTGCATACGATTCCATTTGGTCTTTAACAAAGATTGGACAACAAAGAACAGTTCACTTCACTGACTGCTTGTTGGATCGTTCGCTTCTTCAATATACTATTCTTGGTTTACTTGCGCTATTACACCAACAACATAGGAAGGTAAATGTTAAATGTGTCCGTGTAATATATGAAGAAACGAGACTAAAAAATAAAGCCAAACATTTCATTGTATTTTCCAATAGGTAAGTATCCTTTTTCCAAACCGACATCCTTAATTTCTTCTTCTTTTTCATATTCGTCGATACTACAAAGTAACAAAAGATTATCATCATCCTTTGGAAGAAAATCCAGGAAAAGTTTTCAAAGTAATTAGTAATTCTGGCACTCTGAAATTTCAATTCCGCAGTATTGAGTTCTCCTGCTCATTAAATATCTTTTTATTGAAAAATACACTTTCAGATCGAAAAAGTTTTCTACAGAGAACTGCTACACAGTTATGAGAAGCTTATGAGTGACAACGGTTGTGATTTTTGCCAGGTTAATTAAATATCAGTTCCATTACTTTCAGAGTTAGAAAACTTTAATGTTTGTATTTAATAATAATGAGCATCATTTATCGTGATTTCAGTACTTTTTTGGAGAAAAAAGTTTTGCAGGCTGAGGCTGGATCTATTAAACCAACTTTCTGTTAATGTATCCTATTATTCAATATTATGCCTGCCCCTTCCATTTTCTAATTCATTAGAGAAATCTCAACTCTTACAAGAACAAGTTCGAAGATTAAAATTTATACGTTGTCTCTGTAGAATACGTATAATTATTTTGAAACAGAGTATCAAGTTTCAATCGGTAATCCAACATGAAGCTATTATGCAATGTGGTTCAAAACTGAGGAGACGTTAGAAAATATTTTGAAATGCAGATATTGATCGTCTTCAAAATATAGACAATTAATTAAAAGGTAAAATTAAGAATAAATTACAAGTAATATTTTTGGACTTTGAAGGGCAATCTGAAACGTGTAGTATATAGACATCTATAGAGGCAGAACATTTGTACACCCATAATGAACGACTTGGCTTGGGAAGCTTCCTGTGTCGACAACGAAATTCGTTTTCAGTTCAAAGTTTGGATTTGCTGATGAGAAAATGCTTTATATAATCATAAATAACATGATCAAAACATATTATCACTGAACCAGAAACGGATACTTAAAATATGCTGATTAAAGTAAGTTTTGTGAACTTTTCTTAAACCTTTGCAGACTGTTCTATAGAGTGATATGCTTGGCTAGGCATGCAGACGATTTGAAATTATTTGTAACATAAAGGGCATCAAAATAAACCATGCTGTACAAATAGTGTTAGAAATTTTTAAATTTTATCGTTATCCTGAAAGCATGCTTGCATTCAATTTCATAGCTTTTCATTCTATGAGGACTTTTACGAGAAATGAAGTGAAAGTATATATAGCCATCACCCTTCGATAAAAATGCAAACCATCTCTCTAACTTTATTATAAATATATCATCATGCTCATTGACACTTAGCACAACCAGAAACTATAGACTTTCTCGACTCCATGAATCCATTAGCGAATAGAGATTGGGATCAATTTTATGCCTTTGCTTATTCTTAGTTTAAGTAATTCTCAATTAAGAGCTAGTAAATTGATATTTGTTCCTCCGTAATTGCCTTCACCAGCCAAGCAATATTGGCTTTTAATTATTTCCCTTTTAGTTCATACAACATGTACCATATTATGCATATAGTGCTTAAAACAAGTTACATACATTACACGAGCTGCCAGCATGGAAAAATTTGTGACCGATCTCTGCTGACGTGTGATCAATATTGAATACACTTCAGCGGTAAGAAAACAACATTTGTCTAGCCTGATAAGTAAACGTGAAATGTACAAATACTTTTGCTTTACTTTTACTCGTTACTTCCGCGATAGAAAATTCAGGCTGACTGTTTGTGTGCATACGCACGAAGTAAAACTCTTAATGTAAGTTGCGTCAAGTCAAGTGACTGTTCGATTATTATGCTAGTTTTTAATGCGATGTTTCCAGAAGTTCGGATTGTAATAAACCAAGTTGAAATGACGAATGACATTTTGTGTAACTTGACTTGAGCTGTGTAAATGATGAAATGATATGATTCTTTCTTTTCTCCACCATCCATCCATGCATCCGTAAATCCGGATAACAAGTTCAGTTCAAATGGAAATTCCATTATGGAATGGTGAACATGAAATAACAAAGCTCAAACAGTCGTACGTGATCTTAAAGCATTTGAACATGAAAAGTTGTTAAGCGGCATAACTTGGAAGAAAAGTGACCTTAAATTGAAAAATGCAATAGTGAAATGGTGGTACAGGCCATGCAAGCTTCATATGCTTATCCATCAAATTCTGTAGTAGGTGTTATTCATGTTATTATATTAAAAATGTCAACTTTTCTAGGGGGCTTTTATATTGAGAATTCTTGCAAAGAAAAAAAAAGGAATGCTAAAGTTGGAGCTGAAGATCGGTTTTTCATATTGTACAAAACATGAACAAACTACAGTACTGACTAAAAGACGCTTTATGTGCATAAAATGTTTCCTTCCGGACAGACTCTTTGCTAAATGTCCAACTGCTTTTTCTTGTTCCACTTGCAAAAGAATGATGGTGACAGTTGAATGTTTACAAATTGGATTAGTTTGTCAAAGTTTGGAGAATTTTCTCGCTGGTGAAAGCAATAAAATCAGATGCAAGTGACGAGAAAGTGTGAGAATATTATTTGCTGTACGTTGCCGAAAACTGTTGTTGATGGAACATATTATTGGTTCCCACTTCCACTGCAATAGTCTCAGTAGGATACTGTTTTCTGGTAAGGACGTCTTATGGGTGACAGCGGTTTAAAAGCACTATCAACTGTAACAAAACGTCATGTGGCATTGCTTTGTTGGCTTTGCCTAAAAAAGAAAGTGCTGGGAATAAGCAATATATAAGGTTAGGTACATCTTCATACATTCGTAAAATTTTGTCATTCATGTCATATGTACAATATACACGTACTATAAGGCTGTATAGGAGACAACTACAAAATCATATACTATTTTATATATATAACTCAAATCTATAAATTCATCTATTTGATGGATTGAGTAATCCCTGATAATAATTTTTTCTACTTCAACGCAAGAACATGATAAATGACTCGCAGACCAGACATTCTAGTCTGATGTGTCTGGATGCTATTTTCATGAACCATAGTTGTGGCTAATCCTTTTCAATGACAAAAATCTTGCTCCTTATAATTCTGCTATAAGTACATGCTGGGAAAGCATTCATTATATGCATATCTTTCTATCTGTATCGTATTATAGATAGACCATGAAGATGATCTGTAAGCTTGATGTGTATACCCTACCCTAAAAATCCTCCGTATGAACTATACATGACCACCTACATACTTACACAACACGTGCAGTATATAGCAAAGCACCACATGTTGATATTCAGTTGGCTGTCAATTCACAGAACTTGAAGGAGTAAACCAAAACTCGACTAACACAGGTTTTAAAATTACATTTCGTCCATTTACTAACCATGGAAGGACCAGAAGATACGGGGATAACCACTCTCTCTCAGCGATCTAAAAGGACACCAATAGACCTTGATTATGTATACAAATATTCATCCTGGCCAGCAATTCAAAACCCATTTCATGAAACTGAAAATCCAGAGGTTCGAATCCAGTTCAATTTTCATTAATTTGTGGATGCGTATTGATTTGTCAGTACGAAATAAAACTAAAGTTAACTCAACAGGGTATTATCAACTTTGGGACGGCCGTAAGCGGTCTAATGGATGATGTATGGCTAGAAAGATTGAATAACATGCCGGTTTACGAGCCTAACTACAAACATTTCCGCTATTATCAATTCTGGGGACCAGACACTTTTCGTCAGCGACTGGCAAAGTTTATCACGCATTTTTTCAAGCCAAAGTCTCCAATCAAGTTTGAAAATGTTAGTTTTTAAAACACGAAGTTAAGTATATAGCAAATTGTCAAAGTTGTCGAGCATTGTGTATCTGTCTTTTTTTCTTACTTTTTATTCTCACAAAGCTAGCTTTTCGTCCTCAACGGAGCTTTAGTATGCTTAGACATGCTGAGCTTTCTGTTGGCAGATGAAAAAGATGTTTTCCTATGTCCTGTGCCTGGATACAATGGATATTTCCAAGCGGGGACACAGCGATGGAATACTGAAGTGGTATCTATTCCGTTGACGTGCAATCAGGTATGCATAACGAAATTACAGAAAATTGGGTCAACTTGTGACATGCATATATGCCAAGTACATCAGAACCGTATTGATATTGCTGATACAATTTGCATGAGCATTATCGTTACCTTTGATGCAGCTACTGTAACACCTTTCAATTCAAGCAAAAAAAAATCATGAAGCTTGCTGTGCAATTGCTACCTTTCACTGAATTCTAGGATACAAACGAGCCCTTTGATCTTAAATTGGAATCTATCGAGAATGTGATATTGGAACAAAAACGCCTTGGGAAGAATGTCCGTGCAATAATATTCAATAGTCCCAGTAATCCTTTAGGAATAGTTTGGAACAAGGAGTTGGTTGAAGGAATCATGAAGATTTGTCAAAGGTGCTGCTGTAAACCTAATTTAAATCCTGTTGCATAACATATTGCGTTCACAACATGGCTTTATATAGTGTATATATGATCATCAATCAAATCTCATTGATTGCTTTCCAGAGAGAAAATTCATCTGATTGCCGATGAAATGTACTGCATGTCAGTTTTTGACAAAACTACCGAGTTCCATTCAACCTTAAGAATTCGTACGGATGAGCTCATGGATGCAGAACTTTTGCATGTAATCTGGGGATTTAGTAAGGCAAGTTGTAGTTTTTAGAGAACTTGTGACTAAAATTGAGAGGTGCTTTATAAAACAACGCCTTCGGTTAGGATTTAGGGGCAAAACATTTTACTTTTAAGTGGAATAGGGAAAAGGAATCCATGGATCTAGGCGGTGTAAAAGGTAAGCTGAAACTTTCATTCATGACGGAAGACGAGAGAAAGTAAGCATATAAAATCTCTCAAATTTATGCATTGCATTGGCTTTATTATTGGTTCTACTCAGATCAGAAATAAAATATTGCAGCATGGAGTACATTCACATTGTATGTATAAAAACATGAATGAAAGAGAAAGTGGATGAAAAATTTCCTCTTTTTTATATAAAATGTAATATGAAACAAAAGAAGCTGAAGTAATTTCACGCTTTCCAGACTCCAGTGATATATTCAATATTTGTTTACAGGATCTCTGCTTGACAGGTTTTCGCACTGGAGTTATCCATACTGAGAACAGGGAGCTTCAACTAAAACTCATGTCTGGGTCACAGTTCCAAGCTGTTCCATTGCCAATTATGGAAATGTTGTCAAATATTGTGTCTCACATTGGTAAAGGAATTTAGAATTCACTATAGTACATTTGTTATTTGCAACTTGCATTTCATTTTCCAAGGAAGGGGTGAATTTACAAGTACAACCCGACAATAAGTTTCTAGAGCTTCAAATGCTTCAATTCTGTACATTGTTTTAAAGATTGGTTTGACCGAATGTTTGTTCCAAAAAATCATGAGCGACTTCAGTCAAGCTATGAAAAGGCAAGCGGTTTCATGAGTTCATTGGGCATTACTACAACGAAGACGAAAGCTGGATTTTTCTTTTTAGCTAACTTTAATCCGTTTTTGATACCTCCATCCAAAGACAACTGTAAAGGTAAAAAAATTTAAGACAAAATCGTACGCAATGTGATTTCTTCATATGCATTCACGTATTTGCCACAAACAAAATACATAATTTCTTAGCCTTCATTAAAACGTTATATGAAAATGGAGTTTATATAACACCTGGATGGGAAATGCGGGCTGAACCAGGCTGGTTCCGAATCGTATTTACACCATATTTAGGGAAGGGCCTGGATGAAGGTGAGAGCACTTTAGCTCTTAATATTAACAACCATTTCTATTCTTTTTTGAATGACATTTGTAAAATGAGCAGAAAATTTATGTTTTCAGGCTTATCACGTTTAAAAACTGCACTTCAAAAGTGGCAAGAAGCCAGTAGTAGTGTCTGCTGCAAATAAAGTATCTATTTATAATTAAAACCAGTCACTTGTATACAAAAATGTTTATTTATTTCTTCATATTATTCATTTGTGATAGAGGTCGTCCATTAGTAATTTTGTTGTTTTACCTAACATGCACTAACAAAAATAGCAAAACCTTTGAGTGAGAATATAAATAATCAGTGCATTAACTAAATCCAGCAAGAAAAAATAGCTTTTGTTTTCTAATATTTGAAGTAAATTCTAAGAATACATTTCAGGAAGATATATTACAATGAAAGGATCATTTCTCCAGAAAATCGTAGAGCAAAAGAAATAAACTATTTTATTACGATGAGGGATGTAACTTGCATGACGTATAAACGCTAGAGTATATATAATTTTTCGTCGAGTCTTTAAGATATTTAAGATCCTACAATGATGTTATTGATTGGAATATGGATAAGCTTCACGAAGAAACCGATGAAGCCCATGATGCAGAAACCAATTGCAGTGGCCATCGCGATTTTCTGAAACTCCTTTCTGTCAGGCTTGGTGCACCTTTTGACGAGACGGATGGAGTCCTTGGCGAACTGCCTTCCTGGCTCAACGAATGCCATAACTTGATCCATGTTTTAAGGTTGTGATTGACCTTGAGTCTACAAATACAAATAAAAGAAAAACATTATTAGTCACAGAAAACATTAAAGGCATTCTCAATCATTGGAAATTATTGATTGCACTGGTGACTGTTCAAACACAGTTGTTAATCTAGCCAGTTTGTTTATACCATTTTATATGAACTTACGCTTGAGCTCTACAAACAAAAATGTGTATTTAAAACTACATGCAAAACTTAATTTATGCTTGTTTGAGGCACCAAAGAAATCTACAATCGGAACCTACGCTAGAATAATTTGACCTCGCTTTGCATTAAATGAGAATCATTAGTGCTAGGCCGACAGAACCAATAAATATTAATAGCGTCCTCATTAATCTTTAGTACCATAAAATATGAATGAAACCAGCCTCTAAAAAGTTGAGAAATGTACCTACTACTATTTCTTACAATTTCGAAAGACTGATACCTAAAAATACTTACTTTAACACACTGATAACCCAAAAAGATAATAAAATGCACTTACCAGATGCTTCTTATAAAACAATCACTAAAATTCAGGTTCCAGAGTGGAGTGAGAGAAATAATGCTTCGTACCTTGACAGACCGAAATTGCGACTAACCAACTTTAATTTTAGAAAGGATATTTTAAGCATGTAGCTTGTATCTGTGTGTGGTGCATGTGTGTATAACGTACAACGTAAATAAAACTGTAATCCTTTTGATTTGCCTTATCACTCTGTCACCTCATGCCATATGCCACGAAAACCATCACACGCCTCGTTGTAAAGGATAAAAGTAACCTAAACTTGAGGCTGCCAACCCAAAGCTAAAGCTTCAGAAGAAATGAAGAGGAGTAGTGTTTATGTACAGGTATCTGTTGAAATCAGATGACGTGTAGCTTCAACTCGTCCACCACATTCCACATCAGCCAAAAGTATGTGCAGAAGAAGCAGATGATGATGATGATGATGATGACAGCAGAGCAGATACTTTTATACCGAAAGAACAAAAATATTTCCTTTTGGCATTTTATACATAAAACATTCATATATGCATAAATGTACGTGTGTGAGCTCTCATCGTTAGGTACTTTTTCATCTATCTGTAAGCATAATTATTATTCAATATTCATGAATGATGTAGATGTAGGAATGATATATAAGCAAAGTAATTTTAATTAAGTAACTAAATTAATTTTCCGATGCTATTGTAAACTTTGCTTTGCATTATTCCAGCAAAATGAAAGGACGTTTATATTCCGATACGATGCATTTTATGCACAAAAAGCAAATGAAAATGCATACAACTTGTTGATGTTGATGAAGTTATATAGCTTGTGAATTTTCCTTTGTTGATCAAAATCAAAGCTAGATTAATTATGTAATATTTGTTATGATGATGTTTAATATCTAATCATTGAATTTCAATGCCGTTGTATACGCTTTAAACTTAAGTATTTCGTTAGGTGAAATAGTTTTTGTGAAATAATTTGTAGTAAACCAGTACGTAAGGTCTTGTTTGAAATAACTTTTGTTACTTGATCTTTTTTTTTTATCGTAGCTCATGTTTTTACAAATCTGTTGATCTAATAAAACTGTTATCTACCTTCATTTCTTTCACTACATTCCATGAAAAGTAATAGTAGTTTAGTTTAGAGTAAAAGAATTATTCATCATGCTCTGCTTATCGATGAATCCTATAAACCTGTTAATTAGAAAGATAATTTGTAAGACCATGCACGGTAGTAAGAAGTAGTTTAACATGTGAATAGTTTTTAGGAATCACAAACTTTCCAGTACATTATTATGGTACAATGTAAATGTTTGAGTCATAAAATTAATTTTACCAGAAACAATCAACGGATTTGAACAAATCGACAAACTTCGTTTTTGTTGCTTTTACTATTATTTGTATATTGTATAACATGGTATAATAATAGTAGCTTGTTGCAGTACAATATGTAATATTATGTAAGATAAAACTATTTTAAACAGGAAGCTGGACAAATTCCTTTTTCTTACAGATAAGACATACCGCATAATAATGAAATATTCAGTCAGAATAGAATCCCATGTTACTAATATTATAGACAATAGGTAATAGGTACGTATGCATTTTAACTTCATTAAGCTAAGTCCTGTCACTGATAATGCAATGTCAAAGTATGTGACGATATCAAGTAAACAAAATGAAGCATAAATTAGATACTTTAAAACAACAATTATTATAACTATTAGATATATATATATACAAAAACATCTACAGACGATACATAACTATTTCGTTCGCTTTTTTTAGATGAGTTTAAAAATTGATGATAATAACAATGATACAATTTTTCTTTACTTTGTATAATAAACTCTATAGTATAAAGTTTTGGACCTCCAAAATGAATAGCTATTATCAAATTTTAGAAGATAGACACCCTTTCCAGGAAAAACATGACTCCCAACATAAACTTCTAAATGTGCATCTCTCCTATAAACAGGTATTATCACATCGGTATTTGGTTTTGCACCTTTTGGTAATAATTCTCTTCCTTTTTCTACATCTTCTTTCAAAGCTTGTAGTTCCTCATCTTCTTCATCATCCTCTGAAGAGTTTTCCTCAACGTGAATCGATACAGGCTCTTCCGCGTTAGTCCACTCAAAAAACAAACCAAATCCTATATCGTAAGAGTCAGTGGCGAATTCCCAGAAAAGGCAAGTCCCATCTTTATGTGTTGGCACACGTACCTGTTATTAATTAAATTAATGCAAATTTGATAGTGAGAAACTTTAGAAAGTCATTAAGTTTAATTTAACGTTATCATTGGGTTTTAAGAATATCTACGTACCGCGACAGATTCTCCTTGACCAATTCTAATAATAGCTTCACCGCCTTCTGCCTTAACTGCATCTTTAAACTCTTGAATATCTTTTCTAGTCCACATGGAGGCAGCAGCTATTGAACTAGATTCATTGCCATCTTCACTACCTTCGTCATCTCCTTCTTCTCTAGTCTCAACATTCAGATTCCTAGAAATGCTATCATCCGGTGTAATATTATTTACTGGAGTTCCCAAAACTTTGGGCAAGTGTTCGGATTGCGACTCGTTTGAATTAGTGTTAGGGCACATCTTGTCATTTTCAAGATGATCGATAGGCTTGGCAGGACTACCATGGGGAGTGTCGTTAATGTTGATCTCGTTGAACTGAGGAATTGGATCAACTGGAATATTCTGTGTTTGTGTTTGATCAGCGAACAACTGCTGTTGGTAAATTTGGCGAATGTATTGCTCATAGTGCTGTTCTTGGAGCTGCCGGATGAGGATTCCTTGCTATATATAGGAAATTTCAATAAAACAAAAGTAATTGCAAAATCTATTTGGAATATGAACTGCTTCTAAAGTTGAAATTTTCATAGATTATAAAATCACCTGCTCTGGATTTCCGGGATATTGCTGCTCAGCGTAAGCTTTAAACTGACTAAAAGTTTGACGATTGAGGGCATCTTGAATCCGACGCTTTTGCTCTTCGATTCTATTTTTTTCTTCTTCTGCTCTTCTGTGAATTTCTCGAGCAATTCTAGCTTCTTCGTCATCCTCTTTTTGTTGCTCTTCTGTTTCTCTCAAAAGTCGTACCTTTTCTTCTAAATCTCTCTTGTGAGCTTCAACAAAGGGTTTAAATAGTGGACATTGCTTGTTAAGAGTTGTTACGTAGTCAAACATACAATCAGCTTTGCTTTTATCGCCCAATGCCTGCCACGCTAATCTGTAAATATTTTAAGATTGGAATTAGGCAACCAAAGCTTACTAACTTAACTAGTACATTACATATTATTAATTATTATATAGTCATTTCAAAAATTACTAATCTTGCTCCAACCTTTTATCTTTGCCTATCATATCTAACATTCCCACCGGTGGAGCTATACTATCTTCAAATTTTCCAGAGGCTATTTGATAAGTAAGTGCTGACAATTTTATACGCTCTTCGTACGTGAAATGTACAGCTTTCCCTTGCTTCTCTGAAATAAAAAGAGTACATGAAAATTTTGACTATCTGTTCCTTATATGATTACTATCCCATGGTTTTCACAGGCATTAAACAAGAGTAGAGCTTTGTGTGAATTCAAACCTTTATAGAATGTCCGGGCTAAATTATACAAATCTTTTAAGGAAAATCCCCATTCCGTTAAAAACGGAGAGTTATCTGGAGAACCGGGTGTTCCATCTTTAATCGGAAGCTTCTGTGACATTTTGGAGCTCTGAAAGCAAAAATGATATTTTAATCTCTAATCAAGGCAGTAATGTATCTCACAATTTTCAGAAGATAACAGACATATTTTCAGAAAGCACATGAGATTAAAATGGAATATCATTTCGAAATTGATCCATTCTCTAGTCATCAATAGGCCTAACCTAGCATAATTCCCAGTTAAAACATCTTATTGTTTTCATGCTCGTGTGCGTGTCATAAGACTTTACATGTCGTCAGTGGTTTCATATTGTGTGCATTGTGGTCACAAGTGCATATATCTTACTCCATCCATACTTGGACAGCTAATCATTGGACAATCACATGCAATTGAAATGATGCAATTAAAACTAATTTTCCCAGGGATGTTTGATACTCTTGCATTTTTTATAGTATCAAATATCATTGAATTTTCCACATCGACACGCTTATCGACATAAACTAGACCAGTGCAAGTGCATGTGCAAAAATTGTAATGTCGTCTTTTGGGCTTCTACCAGTTCTACCGCATTAACTCAAGCATCTCATTAAACATTGGTTGGTCATTACGATAATTGTTTTCAATGCCACACATCTCATCACATTTTTATCATCTATAGTTAGAGTTAATAGTGTGTCCAAACGGTAATAGGAAATATCTACAGCATACAGAAGATGACACGCATTAAACGTCAAAACTTTTCAAGTCATTACTAACAGCTCATAGCTGATAACTTAACGCAACGTAACAATAACCCAACCCACCCTCGCGTGTCTTGACTCCAGATGCCAGACACCAGATACTGGAGTAATTAGTGAGATATAAAGACTGAAGCTAATGACAAGTGGAGCTAACCGGAAAACCACCAAAAACACGTACAACGTTGAACGTACCTTCTCTACCACTTAACACAACTTCCTACCAACAACAACTGCTGAGTTTGGTTGCTGGTTAATCAGCTAAGCCGACAAGTCACCACCTGGACAAGGAATTATCTTCCAGGTCCAATAGTTCCAATAGTAGCACGGTTGACGGTTAAGCAACAGTTAATAGTCTAACCAAACTGGAAATCCGTTGTCCGTGTGATCCTTCCTTCCTTGTAGAAGTTCTGTGAAATATATCGGAAACAGAAAAAGGATACAAACTACTGCTCACCCACACCACCACGTATTTACAGCAGGGCCAGGGTACATAACATAAGACATACGGAGGATGTAAGTAAAAATATTATTATTGTATTTCTTACATGGAAAATCGGATGCTGACAGGACACACAAACGCATTCAATTTGCATTGAATTTCATATTTGCAGCTCTCTTCGTGCTGATGATCA
Organism: Orchesella flavescens; assembly: GCA_964034955.1. NCBI lineage: Eukaryota > Metazoa > Arthropoda > Collembola > Entomobryomorpha > Orchesellidae > Orchesella > Orchesella flavescens. Next base: position 20,071,851 of record OZ035957.1, on the reverse strand, counting down.
TCCTTAGGTAGATTTGGATTGCGTATGAAAAAGTACATAACACATAAAAAGTCTGTGACTGCGTTCTTATGTATAAAAAAAAGTCTTCGTGTTGTTGATGTTGATTTGATACAGTACGGAATGATGATATGATGAGGATGATGTGCTTATATAATTTGTAAGGTATGTGTTGTGTATGTATTATGTATCTATCTAATTGCATTAGCCATTTGGTTGGGAAAATCTGACGAAAACATGATCATCGGGTAGTTGATCTCTTACGCTAGCCTGCTCATGTAGCAAAGACCATTCCAATAGCACGACCACACAGACCTTGCATTGCAGCTCTAACTTATTTGGCAAGTTGGCAATATTGACAGTCCGCACTGGTCGTGTTGAATTTGTTTGAAATCTCAGTTTTCTAAACCTGTCATTTCCAGTATACCGATGATTTACACGTATTTTATCAGATCTCAAAGTGGATTTCGTGGGTGCTGGTATTAACAAAAAGTGTTTTTAGTTAATGATGATTGTGTGCTAGTGTCAAAATGTGAATTTTGAATTGAATACTGACTGTTGACTGCTCTGAAGATAACCTCCGCTCCATTCCACTTCAGTTAGCTCGAAACCCCTCTCGTCATTCCTCATTCATCGGTCGGTTGTTTTGGATAAGAGGATTTGAATAGGTAAGTGTGAAAAGGGGTGGGGGGTGTTTTTATTTATTGATATTTATGTGTGTAAATTAAGTCATCATAAGTTTTGTAATAGCTACTAAAGTACTAAGATTCATGCTTACATAAAGTTTTCTTGTAGATTAAGATGTAAGAACAAGAAAAGATGAACTACTCAATTTTTCATAGATCGATCAATCTTGCATGGTCAATAGGAGGGAGTAGTAGGTCATGATTAGGGATGGAGGATGGATTTGCTTCGATTGGCTTGAGCTTGAATTGAAGATAAGATGAATGAATGGATCAGGAGATGGGAGATGAAAGAGAAAGCAGAACATTGAAATATTTGTAGTTTGCCGTTTGTTGGCTCGCGTCCTCAGATTTTTCGATAATATGATATTTTAAAGATAGATATTAGATATGGTAGGATTCGAGTCTAATCGTAAGTTCATTAATGTGTAATGAGTGAAAGCACAAGATGAAGGAATGTGCTTTTTATTGAGTGGAGAAGTTGTTTGAATTTGTGATAGATTATGTTAATATTGTAGAATCTTATTCATAACTGCTATGAATGACTTATCTTGCAGTTTTCATTTGTTATTTTTATTCTTTCAAATTGGCATGTGTTGGACTAGGTAGGCTGTTGTAGGTATAAAACAAAGCCGTCAAGCTTGCAGGTTTCATGAATAACAATCCAACTATGCAATTCGAGCATAAATTATTTTTGGGTTAGCAATCCTTGATAAATTAAATACCTTCAGTGGCTTAAATAATCAGTCTAATTATTTATTTAGCTAGAATACGAGCTATATATACAGTTGTGATTGTGATCCCAGCCAGATCAATACCATATTTAAGCTTCCTATTAAAATTCTTACACTCCACAATACAATGGAAGTTCTCATTCATGTACGCGTTTGCAATATGCAAATGTTGAATGTGCTTGCAAATAAGATCCGTTTGCTTGACAAAAATGTACTTTGTCCTTATCTATAAAGTGACATTGCATTACTAATATTGAATATAAACTTTGTTAAAGCTTTTAATTGCCACCTGGCCATCTAAAGCTTTAAAAAGCTAATGTTGACTTACACTGTTACACTATGAGCATAGTGCATGCGGCAGTATGTAAGCTATGTAAGCTGTTCTATAAGCCTGGACTAGCGTAAAAAGGGAAATAAAATAAAATGGTCTGGCTAGTTGAGGCTGATTTATATTTATGTTTTTATGTATAGCTACTCCTTATAGATTATATGCAACATCGTTACAAACTTAATTTTAGTTCATGTTCCTAAATTCCTAATCCTAACATGGCGTGGCTCTTTATAAAAGGTATTTTCTTTTTCATGCAGCAACAACACATCGTGTAGACCATTTTTTTTGCATACGTATGTATGCTGAGTCAAGTTAAATGATTGCGAAAGGTAAATACGGTCACGGTGACTTGGCTAACCATAATTAATGTGTTTAAGCTTCTGTTTATGAGGAGGATGCGTTTAAAATGACTAAATGACAGTTGGTAAAGTTTGCCTTTGTAATCTATATTCATCACCAACTACTAAACCAATGAATGAACCACGCGTAATGGAAATCGTTATTATAGGTTTCAGATTTTGCCATAACGCCAACCACAATTTCATATCTTGATACATGTCTGAAATTGGAACAGATAAAAAGAATACTCAGATTACTACATAGTATGACAAGTCTTACTTTTAGCTTTGCTATCAAAACAAAGTACATAATATATATCGTATCAAAATCATACAATGTGCTAAAATAAGTAATATTATATCAATCATGCAGAACTGCGTGATTCTGTTACAGAACAGTGCAGCTACATCAGCCTCATATTTATGAAATGTATCAAGTATCGAGCATGGATGTATTGACATGAAGCATTTGCTCTAATTCGTAAAAAGTGTTAGCTGAACATGATATTTGTTTAAGTACATATTACATGCATGTATGTTAGGTTAAGTCTTCCTCTCTTCTAATTTTTCTTTTCTATTCATAATATAATCTTCAGTCTTTCCAGTTCAACTTTTCACAGTTATTACGTGGCTTCAAAAGTATAGAGGCTGCAAGGTTGCAATTAGCATTAACTTATCTGTAGCTCATCAACAAACACGCATTTGCAGATTATTACCTCTTTTAAGATTGTGCGTTGGTTTACTTAAATTTTTCCAGAATTGATTGAATGGTTAAAACTCATCTTACCAATGAAGTGGATTTCTGGAACTCGAAAAGGTGCTCTCCTTGAATATAGAAGACTGTGTGCAGCTTAATTATAGTATGGACTGGAGTAATTATTTTGGTGCCTTCTAAATCAACGAAGAGCACAAGTTTAAATTGGGAGAAGTGGTCATGAAATCCTACATCATAAAGGGGTTCTTTGGTGCTATAGTAGTATGGTTTCTATTTTTGGGAGTATTGTCTATCTTCCCAATTCAAAGTTCAAATCATGTGGGGGAAGAAGGATATCAATCAAGCCAGGAAAACTCTGCAGAGTTACTGAAACGAATAGATGTAGCTCTGCAGCAAATTCAGGAACTAAAGAAGAACAATGCTGAAATGAAACGCATTCTTGGAGATGCTCATCCAAATGCAGTAAAGACTATAGCTGAATCAAATGAAGGCAAAGAAGATGGAGATGGAGAGAAAATTAGAGAAAGCGTTCCACAGGCCGGTGATCCAACGTACGCGTATGAAAAAATGCGTCGCCAATTAGAGCTGGACATGAAAGAGCTATGGTACTCTGTTCGTGGTCATGCTACCAGTATTGGACATGCAGATTTTGAACAGATTCAAGATATATATAGGTATGCAACAATAGATTCAACATGGCGCAGTAAAGTACCGTTTTAGTGATGTTTTATTCATACATTTTTTTGTGTTTAATTTGCATCTTTAACAGATTACTGCGGAGCTACCTTTTGAAGCTTCGCCAGGAAGACGGCTACGAAACATATAGAGAACGGGAGACTCAAGAACTGTCAAAAATAATGCAAAATAGAATACAAACTTTGCAGAACCCACCAGATTGTGAGAAAGCAAAGAAAGTTGTGTGTTCCATTAATAAAGGTACGGCTAATTACTCGAATTTTTTTTTAATTTGAAGAAATTCATCATCGTATTTTAAAGTTACATCAAATGTATTTCTAATTAATTTACTACAGGATGCGGTTTTGGATGCCAAATTCATCACGTCGTTTATTGCATGGTAGTAGCGTATGCAACTAGTCGAACTTTAATTTTGGAATCAAAAGGATGGCGCTATAACAGGCAAGGATGGGATAAAGTGTTTTTACCTGTTAGTAAAACGTGTACAAATCCATCGGGCTCATCCAGAGCAGATTGGGGCTGTAAGTTTTTGCTTTTCTCTATATTCATTTCTGCAATATACATAAGTACATAAATTGTAGATTTATTTTTCATGAATGTTTACCATTTCAATACATTAGCTGGAAACCACGATGTGCAAGTTCTTACGCTCCCGATCGTAGACTTTATGAAACCGAGACCACCATTCTTGCCCATAACCATTCCTTCCGACATTGCAGGACGTTTAGAAAAGGTTCACGGTGAGCCGCATATTTGGTGGGTGGGCCAATTCGTTACGTACTTAATGAGAATGCAGCCACAAACTCAAACTCTGTTAGATGAAGCCAAATCTAAGATGGACATCAGTTCTCCTACTGTCGGGTAAACTTTTAAATAATCATCGAAAGTTATTTCTTGTTAGATGATTCAAAATTAAAACATATTTTGTTTGCACATTCCGTTTAGTGTTCATGTACGACGTACTGACAAAGTAGGAACCGAAGCTTCATTTCATCCGTTAAAGGAATACATGGTGCATGTGGAAGAATATTTCGCAATTAGGGAGAAATACGAAGGCCCTGTTCAGCGTAGAGTATTTATTGCTTCAGATGATCCAAATGTTATATCTGAAGCATCAAGAACGTAAGTTCACTCGTTAAAATGCTAACACTCTTATTCTTATATATACGAGTCTGGGATCAACCCCCACACTTGCAACAAAGTTCCACCAAGTATTCAACATTTGACATGAATTACTACTTACAGGTATACTGGTTCAGAGTGGCAAATAATGGGTGACAGAACTGTGGCACAATCTGCATCTGTTGCTCAGCGTTATAATGGGCTGATTGGCATAATAAAAGATGTTTTCCTTTTAGCTGAATGTGATTATGTTGTATGCACATTCTCATCACAGGTAAATGACTATTCGGCTTTGCAAAATTAAGTTTCTTAAATAGTATTAAAAGATAAAATTGAGTTATTTCATACGTGTTTATAATTCAATGCAGGTATGTCGATTGGCTTATGAAATAATGCAAACAAAACACGCGGATGCATCCGGCCGATTTGTATCACTGGATGATATATACTATTATGGAGGAGGGTCCGGAACGATTCAGAAAGCTCAATTTGTCCATAAACAAAGAAGTAGTGGGGAATTGGAGTTGGAAGTTGGTGACAAAATAGGAGTGGCCGGCAATCATTGGAATGGAATGTCTAAGGGTACAAATCAAAGAACTAATAAGGTAATTGATAAGAGTGTGGAGATTAGTACAAAAATGTTTTTTAATGATAAATTATGATTTATTAACTACGTGTATTTTTAATATGCATAAATGATTATAGGTCGGTTTGTATCCATCGTACAAAGCACGTAACGTTTTTGCCAAAGTCAACTTTCCTCGAGACAAGTGGTGGGCGCAATCTGGCGAAGTTTAATTGAAAATCTATATACTTCAATTTCAAATTATGTTGGTTTCGAAACGAGTAAACCGGGATGGCTGAAATCGTGTTAAAATTTTAACCAGCCGTTCAAACAAATGGAATAGTCAACATCCACCAACTGAATTTTAATCAGTGAATATTCCGTCATTCTTAAATAATTTATAGATCGCACGAGGTTATTATATAACCTGTCAAGTTAATGTGTACTAACTAGATCGTTTAATGCAAAAATTTGAGTCAGTGTTTGTGCAGTAGCACACTGTTTGATGTTTTAAAAGAAATTGGGAAGGTTACTTATTTAATGTTTTTGTAAAGAATTTTTATCGAAATATCATTCAGTTTGGTTTTAAAATCAATGTTAAAGTGACCTTTTTGAGAACTGCCAGCGTGCTCATTAGTAGCTATATACCTTATCCTGGTGTACATTCTTTCCGTCGTCGTGTTAAATTATAGAGCTTCTTCTGTTTTTACGGAATGTATTTTTGGTTCATCCATTGTTTATATTTGAATTGTGTATCATTACCTGTGTATCCTAATCTACCTTACCTTTTAGTCCTTAGTGAGTAGTTTTAAATCTAGTTTATTTATAGCAATAATATGACGTAGTTAGTACAAGTACATAATATATGTTCAGCTGCACAATGTTAATATTTTTAATATTGATGATGGCCGAACATAGGTTTTATTCTGTGATGTTTATCGTTATTTATTATTATTATTATTATTATATTTATGGTCTGGTTTATTTATGTAACGTTATTTTGATCAATTCATTCCATGATGAATACGTATCATTCTTTAAAATTTTGCAATTTTAAGGTCACATAACGTACTAATAATTATGAGTACCCCGATGGAGCTATAAACGTATTATAAAAAAGTAAGCTTTTATACAACTTGTTGTGCAATAACTGTTGTATTTGTATACTGACTGATTTTCGATTCTTGTTGAATGTTCTGAATTGACCTGTTTGAAGATGTGAAAATCTTTTCCCAATACTACCCAGTGAAAGTCTTAATGTGTAATTCTGACAGCTTCGACTGATATGTGAGTTTATTCTAAAAACTCAATTTAGCTAAGAGCAGCAAACGACAAAACCAATTTTTCTAGTAGACAAATTCTTCTCTTTCTCTCTGTATTCTGTATTATAGCTTGATAACTTTAACGCATTGAACAAACCTATTCTTGAAATTTTGCCAACTAAATCTAAATCGTGATACTATTGACTTTGTGATACATTCTTGAGTGACTTGTTTTAAATGTTCGACGTTCTTGCACTATGTTGTTTAACAGTTTTAATAATTATAAAAATACGAAATTTAAATTTAATTTCATAGTTTCATTTAGCTCTATACATATTTACGAGACAATATTGAATATGACACGTAATTTAAATCCTGGTGACGTGGAACAGCCAATGTAAGTATGTACTTTTTGCAAGTAAACCATAATAGATTAAAGTTAATCTATATTTTTATTTGATGAAATTTGTAAAACTAATATTCTAATCCCTAATCTTCCTAACACGTAGCCATATACTGTTATATTTTGCGATTGAAGTTCAATACATTTGATAATGATGATGTACGTAGTAGTTATTGTTAGATATTTAATACTACAGAGTTTACGAAATGGATTCTGAATTTGAAATAGTTAGCAAATAGAAAATGTGCGCGGTTCTTCTTTTTATCTAATGTTAGAACGCTTCAAAATTTACTATCGACTAATGTTTTAAAAAGATTATTCCATCACCATTAAGTAGGATTTCTGTAAAAGGTTTACGGTACAATCGAATCGTGTACTACCTTATACTGTATTCGTATTCCACTTTCCACTACTACTACTACAATTTCCTAGTAATAATATGCAAACATTGCGTACATGTTTAAGTGATGTCCTCGAAGTATTGTTATTTAATAAGTATGACAAAAAGCTTTACAAACATAGGTATTATTAAGTAAAAGAAAAAATTTGTGATGTTTTATATATCGAATGACTACTGACGTGTTAACACTTATAATAATAGCATAACTATTACATTACCTATATATTACTACATACAAAATAAAATATTGGACAAATTAAAGTTTTCCTTCGATTCCCTGTATTTTTGGGAATAATGTTAAACCATGTATTTAGTATTTAATTTAATGTTCAAAATTAAGAGAAAATCATCGGCATTGAATGAAAAATTGTAAGTTAAACGGAAACGGAAGCAACACCTTGTAACGTCCGGAAAATTTTTGGAAAGCATCAGAAGCAGTTTTTGTTGCAACAAATCATAAAAGAAACAAAGAACATCTACTAATGTAAAATGGCATTGCCAAAAAGTGCTGAATAAGTTTATCGGATGAACATATATGCTTGCTTGTTACTTGTTTCGCTGAGTTTCGGATAGCTTCGTTCGTGATTCCGTCCCATCTTCATTCTTACCCTAGTCATATTGTTACTTTTTTCATTGTACTACAAGAATGAAGGACTTTTCTATATCATATTTGGATATATGTTACTGGCAGAAATGTAATGGCTTTATACATGAAAATCAACCCTCATAATCCTCATATACAACATGTTTTCTCATCATTTTATCTATATTTACTTACGCATGCATATGCATAATTTAAAACCTTTTCCATGTCCCATGTTCTATTTAAGCTAGTGTTTGTAATATAATATACTTTTATTACATAAAACCAAATGCTCATTTCATGACTGTCAAAACTGTGAGGTACATAGGAAATATGTATAGACATAAAATGAACATTGGTGCTTTGCTATATAAAAAGATGTACCTGTTCGTTTTTATAAAAAGGATTATGGTGGCGTATGGTCTCTAGATAAGCAAGAGGTACAAGAAAGAGCAGCTCTTTAAGAGCCGATTTTTTATACACCCCACGCCAAGCATCCGCATCCGACGAAAGGTACATTATTTTACAGTGTGCCAGAAATAACACCATGCCATATACGATACGCATCCATCCTAGGATGTGTATAGCACATCACTAGCAGCAGCGTTGTTCAACATGGAAAGGAATATTCCGTTCCGGTGATCCAATGCGCAACTTCCAAAAAGATATCCTTAGCACAAGCAATTTACTAGCAGGTAGGTAGGGTACCGAACTTACCGAATATAAATATATATATCATGCTCAAGAGCAATATCCTTAAATGCATACATAAAGCCGAGTTCCTATCCATGCTATATACAGTTCCTGGGACGCCGCTTCAGTTCTGACGAATGCTTTTGACATTTTGTCCTATCATCATTATCTCCGTACATGTTTATACACCTCCATACCTAGAAAATTGAGAAGAGTGGGAATTTGTAACGTAAACGTGAAGAGGTTTTTTTTCATGAGAGAAAATATTAATTTTTTAACTAATTTTTTTTAAGCAAGACTAGTTTAATTAAAAAATATTCATCGAAAGTGGAAAGTTGGGAGTTGAATTTTCTGCAGATCCTTTCATCCCAAAGGAACCCCCCACAACGTTCTTTTATTGATTGTTGAGGAAGAAAAGGTAATAAATAAATGATCATGTCACATGTTACAGTATCTGAAATCGTTATTATCATCAAACGTACTTAATATTTTGTTTACATTTTTATTGGTTGATATAAATGAGGTTTAGTGTGTTCTTGTGTTAGTATTTAATACATACTATTCACTATTTGATGACTTTAGTACAATAGGAATTATGACGTAATTCTTTGTATTTTATTGCTGCCTTTAATTTTTATTTCATTTAATATCAAGGCCTTTTACTACAAATGGGCAATAAATGCTCCTCAATGTCAAAGATTGGCTACGAAGATTATTTTAAAGGGGATTAGGGATCACAAAGAGAGTGACACAGTTGTATGGGCAAAGTTTGTGACCGTCATATTTCATATTTTGTCATTTTCAGACTTTCTCCTTCAACATGAATTTGACGCCTGAAGAGGTGAATAAAATGAAGGTAGTGGAGTTACGGGCTGAGCTTCAAGTTCGTGGTCTTGATCCGAAAGGAGTGAAAGCAGTACTTGTTGATAGATTACTTGCTGCTTTGGGACATGAAGGTGGAGCCGTGGCTTCAGTTGGAAACGGCTCAGCTGCCGCTTCCTTGGACCTTTCTAGTGGTGACGCTGATGAGTCAAAAGGTGATGAAGAGGCGGATAGTTCTCAAGTAGAAGCCGTTGATGAAGCGGATCCACCGGATACTAGTAGTAGTAATGTAGAAGAGGAAGATCAGAAAATGGAAGAATCACTTCCTAGTGAACCTGTTATTGTTGAGCCGAAGGCAAAGGTCGAAGAAGCCATTGAAGAAGATGTTGACGACAATGAAAATGGGAATGGTGAAGGAGAAGAAGAAAAGGAAGAAAAGGATGAAGATGTACCAATGGCTGAAGTTAAAGACGAAAGTGAAGAGAAGGAGGAAGATAAAGATAAAGATGCTGTTGCGCCTCCTGCGGAAACTGAAGGTGGTAGTGAAACTGTCGATGATGCAGCGGTGAAAATGGAAACGGATCAAGAAGGAGATAATGTGAAAAGAAAAATAGAAGCTGTAAATGGTGACACAACGGAGGAAAACAAAATAAAGAAACCTAGAACTGAAGAGACAATTGTTTTCAAAAATGTTCCCCTGAATGAACCTGACATTGATGAAAATGCGGTTGTATTGGATTGGTGTAAGTTGTAAATTCGTAACAAAATATATCATTAAATGATTTTATAACTTTAATATTATGATACAAGATCCTTAATATATCATGTAAAATCTGTAGATAAATCCGATTTAAACCTGAAAATTTCCACTGAAAACTTCCTTGAAGCCGAACCAACTGTATATGAAGATTTTCCATTTGCCTACGCTGGTGTGAAAGCTACATACGGCTTCACAAAAGGAAAATTAGGATTTGAAGCAAAGTGGATAAAATCATGTGAGGTTCGCTCCGATTTTGGGGACAAGGAAACTAAGCATGTCTTCCGAGTTGGATGGTCTGATGTTAATGCTGATTTACAGTTGGGTATGTCTCTATTGCAATTTTACACGTCTTATCATTGAAATATTACATCATTTGTGCATTATAATAATAATGTGAGATTTTATGTCAATATAGGAGAAGACAAGTTGTCTATTGGCTATGATGTGAGTGGAAAAGTATATAATGGTGGTGAAATACAGGATCTCGGCGGAGCCTTAGTGGAAGGAGATGTTGTTACCGCTTATCTTGTAAGTTCTGGTTTTGTTTGATTTTGACAAAAGGTTGTAACTGTATAAGTCTGAGGCAGGATTGTTATATGGAAAGTTAATTATTTTTTGTTGTTTGTAGGATCTAGAGTCGGATCCAGTTGAGGTGAAATTCGCCAAGAATGGTGAAATCATTGGCGAGCCAGTTAAAATCGAGAAAGCTGATTTAGAAGGAAAATCACTTTACCCTCATGTGTTAGTGAGAAATGTTAAATTTGAAGTAAACTTTGGAAGCAAGGATCCTGCTCATGAACTTTTGGAAGGATTTCAAATGGTTGGTAAAGTAGAAGATACCGACAGAATTCGTGGCCCGACCAGACCTGAGAAAAAGGACGACTGCGAGGTATGTCGATTTAAGTTAATCAATGAATTGATGCATGCTCAATCAACGAATTTTTTTCTCCATTGTATAGCTTGTTAATTTGTTATAATCTGTTTTTTTTGCTATTGTTATTGCAGTTAATTATGTTAGTTGGACTAGCATGTAGTGGAAAAACAAAGTGGGCTAAAGACTTTATTAAAAACAATCCAGAAAAGCACTACAATATTTTAGGGACATCAACGGCGGTTGAAAGAGCCCTTAAAGACCAGTCCATTTTGTCATCCCAGAAAGCACCCAGAGTCTTCGATTCCTTCTTTATGAAGGCTGGAAAATTCGTCGAGCGGCTCGTTGATATAGCTCCATCCAGGAAAAGAAACTATATCTTGGATCAGGTTAGATTTACAGTTGATAAAGCTTCAAAATCAAGGGTAACAATACATCTCATTTGTCGGGTACTTTGGTATATTTACATGATTTATAAATCGTAGTTTTAAGTTCTTTTAGTGGGAGTTTTCTTTTAAAATATTTTTTTTCTAAAGTATACTGTATGAATTTTTTTTTTAAAAAAAAGCTAATGTTTGAAAGAACTCGCTAATCATAAACATTTGATTAAGAGCGATAAAGTCTGAATTTACCAGGAAAGCCGGTGTCAATGGCAAATCATCAATGACGTGGGCGATTTTATACTCCAGAGATTAATTGGGCTATTAACGTCAATCAAACCCTATAATGGATTATAAGACGATGGATTGTTTTATACCAAAATCAAGTAAAATATTGCTACTGTATCCTATACTAGCCTCAAGGATTGAGGAGTGAAACAAGTGGATACCTTCCGTATTAAAGTGGAAATGTATCATCTAATCAAGTTGAAATGTCTTGAAGAATCCCTGGTGAAATAATCAACTTTTTTGAAAAACTCGTTTGTGAAAGAAAGGAAAGATCAAAGATGTAGCAAAGTGATACTTTAGAACCATATAGATATCAATACTTACGTACTGTATCTTAAAACTACCCGATCCCTTTAACCTCACAATTCCTTTTCCTGTCTCTGATGCCGATGAATTTCGGAACACTTGACAATCATTTTTATTAATGACAACCTCCAATCGTGCGTAGGAAAGTTAAAACCTTATCGTTTGAAATGGCTTCAATATAGCCATCATCAAAATTTACCTAATATCATATCATATTCCTGAAAGTGAATCATTCCCAAATCATCATTATTAACTAGTTTTAGCAAAACTATTATAAACTTACAAAGTTGCAAAAGGTGGAACCTTTTAGTAATTAAAGCAAATGTACCTCTTAAATGATAATGACTACCTATCAGTGATATCATGAAACAATATAGAGATGTAAACTGCTCCGTTTGTAAATGAAGAATTCAAGCAAGAATTTTGTTAACAGAGTCGAGTCTTATATGTCAGTTGAAGTTCAAATTATATATTATATCACAACTTAAAAAAAAAGTTGTATAAACGGTGAAGTGTTTGGTGGAAGGCAAAAAAACGCCTCCTTCAGAGAATTGCAAGTAGCTTGTGGCGCACGCTACTACAGTATCCATGAAAAAGTGGCAACGACTCGAAATCGAGTAAAGTGGATTATATTAATCTACGGTTTTGCGAGAAAAAAAAAGAATTATAACCTGGGTGGTTATTGTCTCAAAGAAGCTGAAGAATTTCAACAGCCAAACCACTGTGATCATATGCACATAAACATCAACTTTTAAAAATGTGGTAATACATCGTAGAAAGCAAAGAAACAAATAACCAAACGGTGCTCGTTGTAACCTAATAATCAGGATCTTGAGATATACTACAAAAAATTACAAACTGTGACACGGTGTCAGTCAATAATTATATCATCAACATCACAATGAAAATCAATCGACGTAGCAATTGGCAGAGCTTCTGACAATATGCTAAATAAATTTATTAATAATTAATCTCTCTCTAAGTAGAAAGTGACTTGACAGCATCGTAAAAAGGATGTAAAAAAAAGTCTGATACAAACAATGTTAAACGTGAAATTGTGAAATCATGGGCATTTTGCCATGATTATATAGTTAAATATTTTCTTCTATAATCTATCTAAGTATTTCTATAAAAAACAATTGAAGCTCGAATGACGGTACTGCAGTACTTGTCAAGAATGCATAAATATTAGATTATATAAAAAAAACTGATGAAAAAGATCAGTACTTATCATACTTTATTAATTATGGATTGATAACCAAAGATTTAATGGCTGTATTTATTGTTACCTTTTTATAGAAAAGCTAATAATTTATCTAACTACTGGGCAAACAAACATCTCAAGCGAAAAACATTTGGTTACTTGTATTATTTAGAGCAATGTTTTACCAAGCGTGCAGCGTCGGAAGTGCGGAGGTTTTGAGAATTTCAGGCGGCGGGCTGTAGTGATCTTACCGCCTGATGAGGAGTACCAGAAACGTATCAAATCTAAAGAACAAGAGCAGGGAAAAAGTGTTCCCAAATCCACCATCCTTGACATGAAAGGTTCCTCCACTTTCCTATGAGAATTTAGACAAACAAAAATTTAAATCTCAGTTTATTTCTTTCGTTACATTTCATTTTTGAAGAGTAGTAAAACAAAACATATTATCAGGTCGTCTATTTTTAATAAAAAAAATAACAAAATATACTACCTCAAATCATAGACTACTACTACTAGTGGTGCAGATAAAGAAAAATTCAATTTTTTTCCTTCTTAATTTGATGACTTGTAATGTAAAGTAGATAAAATTGATATTTATGACACCTTCCTTCGTCCCACAGCTTCATTCCGGCTACCTGACGTAGGAGAACTCTTTGCAGAGGTAGAATTTCCGGAGCTACAAAGGGAACAGGCACAAGAGCTTGTTACGAAGTACAATAAGGAAGGAGTTACTGCAGGTTACGGAAGGCCTCAATCAGGTCGTGGAGGTCCTAGAGGTGGACTAAGAGGGCGTGGAAATATGAGTATGATCTTTTATTAAATGAGAGAGGAAACTTTGTCAAGTAATGTATGTTGGTTTTTTTAAACAGCAACTTGCAATTATTATATTTGTAGGAGGAAGAGGCGGCCCACGTGGAGGACCTGGAGGTCGCCCTTGGAGGGGTGGTCCACCACCTCACCGAGGTGGCCCAATGGGTGGATATGGAATGAGACGCGGAGGTCCTCCTGGACCACCGCCGATGAGAATTCCCAGAGGTCCACCTGTCAATATGGGTGGGCCACCAAGAGGAGGTGGTAGGGGAATGCCACCGATGAGAGGAGGAATGAGAGGAAGTGGGGGCCCTCCACCACAACAGAGAGGTGGACTGCAACCCAGAGGTGGCTCATGGGCTAGAGGTGGTAACAATATGAACTCTAATCGAGGACCACCACCTCAAAGAGGTCGTGGTGGTGGGGGTCGCGGTGGACCGCCAATGCAGAGTGGGGGATCAGGACGATGGGGATCTGGAATGGGTGGACCACAGAGACCTAATCCTGGAGGAAGAGCACCCCAGGTAATAAAAATATATATATACTTTTTTTCTAGGGAGCGTTTTGTTATATCCCGTTATCCTTCTTTAGTGACTCACAATAAATTGTTTGTATTTACTTATAGGGTGGTAACTTTCAGTCATGGGGACAGGGTAATTGGGGAGGAGGTCGAGGTGGAGGTGCTGGTAATACAGGTAAAAACGCAAATGAAATGAGTTTTTTGTATGCTAATAATAATATACTGCTTAAAACTTTGGTAGCTAACATTTTGCTTCTGTTTTGGGTTAGGATTCGGTGGTGGATACGGAGCCGATCCTTGGGTACATCAGCAAGTGCCCGACCAAGGGTTTGGTCAGTCTTGGGACAGCGTTGGTGGAAGTGGTAATCGAGGTGGCACCTGGCAGGGCTATGGTGGACAAACACTCGGCAATGCTGGCAGACGTTAAAATTAGATGTTACTAGTTAGTTTAATTTTAATTAAATTGCCTGAAGAAGAACATACTACTTGACTACTCAGGCTAACAACCTTGTTGCAATATTTTGAACTAGTGTTCAGGATAATTACCGTAGATAAGAGGTATGTGAAACTAAAATAACTAAAGACCCTTGTTTCTTCACTTTATTCATTCTCTCAAAACTTTCGGTGTTGTTACCACACACCATGGCAGGCACATTATAACGTTTTAATTTAGACTAGAGGAATGATAAGTATAAAAAGATAAGGGTCAGCAGAACTTCCTTTTTATATTTTATTAAAGAAATACAAAATAAAGATTTAGTAAGGAAGATGAAATGTGAAGCATCATAGTTTTTGGTGAAGACCAGACCATGAAAGGCTTAGCACAAATAAGAAATTCCTTCATTCTAATAAGTAATTTGTTATTAGAGTATTTCTTCACCGCCGATACAATATAGTAGTAGACATTTATATGCTATATTTCAAAGTTTAAATGTAAATATATATGTACACTAGTTCATTGTTAGTGGCTAAAGCTTATAAGTACGAAGTAAGTGTTTTAATTTATATACAAATAAATCACTACAAACTATTGTTATTTAATTATTATTGTGTACGATAACAGGTATCTAGTTTCAGAAAATATCGATAAACCTGGGGATTTAGAATGTGAATAATTACATGTAAAAAAAAGTTGTAGGTCAGGGTTAGACGATAACTAATGTGTTTTGCAATGAAAATCTAGCTGGTCTCTCCAATAAACTTATTATGAGTATACTATTAATGAGGATTTGCAGAATGTAAGTTAGGTTGGCGAACAACAAATTTAGAAAATACGTCGACAACTAGAAAAGTATTAAATCAAATAACTTTCAAATGTCTATCTATTCCCTATTCCAGTCTCTGTTTATCTTTCCTTCGTGTAATAAAAATTAATATTATCAATGTTTTATGTCGTGGTATATTTATTTCACTGTAATTAAACAGCATTGAGTTTAGTCCGACTGTTTCATGAATGCTTCTCATACATGTAAAAAGCATTAGTCCGAAAATGACAGTTGTACGGTTGTACCATACTAATAATTGTGGATAATTGAAATAAAAGATGATCAACAAGTTAAACTGTCAGTTTGTATAAGAAATCATAATGTAAAATTTATTTAATAAAATGGTATATTGGAATACACTTTATGAAGTGTAAGGGAAGAAATGATTACAAATTGGCCATATGCCGCACACAAAGTAAATTTTTATGCGTGATTCCTTATGTTAAGCTGGAAATAATAATTACGTCCAAGTTTAATCCTTTGTTTAAGTTCATCATATCACGAACATAATCACGCATGAATGTACACATATATATGTTGATTTGATATAATTAGAAGGCTATTCTTTCACCCGGATTGAGCCCATAAACGGACTCAGCACTTGTTTTGGAAGCCCATGCCATTCGCTCAGTGTTGAAACCAATTCCAAACTTCCCTTTGTTGTCAATGCATATCGCTCCACCTGCTCCCCCAACACGTTTATTCATGTACTTCAAACTTTCTCTGATTGCTTTGTTGGGATGTGTTCCTAAGAATTCAGATGAAAAATTACATACCATACTATTCGCAAACTGTAGTAACTACACATTACTAGAATCACTTTTAAAACTTGAGTTAATTTTATCATTAGCGTACCTAAACGGCATTTTTCAGTAACTAAAGATGCCAGACAAACTTTACTTATTGATTCTCCATGCCCCGTACATGATACAGCACTAGATTCGTTGTCAGCATAAGCTCCACAACCAATAAGGGGTGAATCTCCTACCCTGCCAACCCGTTTCGCAGTTATTCCTCCAGTAGAAGTTCCTGCTGCTAGCAATCCTGTGTTATCCATTACAACACATCCAACAGTTTCATGTCCATTGACAAACGCAAACTCACTGCTGCTACTGCTGCTGGCTGTTGCTGATGGAAGTTCTTCATCCCTGTGTGAGAATAACGTTTGCACTGTGCAACGGTATTTTTTGAAAAATTCCCAAGACTGGATAGCCTCAGGAGTAACAAGTTGTTCCATAGGCACCTGTGCTATCCCACACTCTTCAGCGAATATATTTGCACCCTTCCCAACCAACATGACGTGATCAGCTTGCTCCATAACTTTTCGAGCTAGCTGGATGGGATTTTTTATGCGCTCTACACAAGCAACTGAACCTGCTCCCAACTTATGACCTTCCATGATAATAGCATCCAGCTCGACTGTACCATCCATAGTTAAAACTGAACCAGTTCCAGAGTCGAAGACGGGATCATCTTCCAAAACTGTAACCGCGGCTTCCACTGCGTCAATTGATGTTCCACCAGCTTCCAAAGCTCTCCATGCTGCCTTGGCCGCTTCCTGGACTCCCAAAATGCTTCTTTCTGACATGCTATCTGGTATGGCCCATGCCCCACCGTGTACCACCACAACGGGATCCATTATATGTTTTATTAGGATAAAATGAGTATTAAGTGACTTTTAGAAACGAGACAATATTTGATTTGATAACTTGCAATGAAACATGAAAACTTTTAGCTTTATTTTTCATTCAAGTTCAGTCCAATGTTCTCTGTATCGTTATACATTAGTTAATTATAATATTTATTATTACACTAACAAATTACAAAACTAAAGTCTTGACTAGAGCTCTAGGATTTCACTATCCAATTTATGGTTCAGCTTTCACTTTACATGGAAGAATCTAGCTGTTGATCGATGGCTCTCTGAGTAGCTAATAACTTGTCAGTTAAGCGATCTCGTTTTCTTTTTAAATATTTTAATCGAAACTCTTTGGTCTTGTAGCCAGCTAGAAAGCCTACGGCAAAGGAGATTACAATTACGACGCCAAGTGCAACACCAGCTCGAGACATTTTGCTATTAAATCTATTATTAAACCTTCAACTTAATAATAATATAGAGTATTATATCAAAATATTAGGATGCTGATATTAAGTAATCAAATTTCAATCTATCGTAATAGTTGTCATTATCATAATCCAAATCTTATAAATGAGAGAGCCTGCTGCACAGCTTAGCAGAACTACATTACTTCGTTCCAAATAAATGGGATGTCACAATCTGTCACATGCCACACCACACCAGCTCATCCGGGTAAGTTGTATGCTTTGCTTATTTCATAGGTTTGTGGAAATTTTCCATTCAACGTAAAGTAAGGTTTTGGTGAAAGTCTCTATTTCATGGTTGTATGTTGTGTCTTGGATTGGATTCCTGGAAATAACATATTAAATATTTAAATGATAATTAAATATTTCAGTTCGAACAATATCAGTGCAAGCAAAAGAACCAAATGACCAATACCAAAGGAAGGAATATTTTAAGCACGTGGTTATATTGTGTTTTGGAAAAGAGCTTACACTTACACCAGCTTGACCAACTTTCTCTGCTTTCACCAAGAATGAAATATTTAAAAATTCATTTGCGATATTGTACTGCAGTTCTAACTTTGCAATCGAATGGGTTTATACATTATTTAATTTCTCCAGGAGCCGGTAAGTGTTGATGATGAGAAGGTGATGGTGATAGCATGAATGTATATATCTATTATGCATATGTACATCCAATATTTGGATGGATGTTTTTTCATATGCATGTGTTTGTAAGGCTATATAGCTGAAATCCAAACCAACATGAAAAAAGATTTCATGCCTGCAAGGTCACCACCGGCTCAGAAAGAATGTGCATAATAATATGTTGGTTATAGTTGGTGTTGGTGGTACATGATATATATAGATGGATGAGATTGATATGATCTATCTATATGGGTAATATGGAATAAAACTTAAAGCACATGTCTTTTCTTTTTGGTTGGACTCAATCAAGGGTAGATCGAAACTCAGCTTCAACCAAAATGTTTGGTATTAATTACGAAGCAATAAAATTGTTGATATTCAATCTCAAACACTCAAACACTTTCTCTTTGTCAATTTTCTCTCTAAGACTTTTTGTCGTTGGGTAGAAAAGTTGCGTTCTTTCATTTTCGTCATAAGGCACAACGGAAGTTTCATGGCATGGCTTGAAGAATGTATGAGTAGCAAATTATTACCCAGATTTCAAATGTATTTAAAAATCTAAGAATCTTATCTTACGTAGTCAGCACGCAGCTTGATCTTGCGTAATCATTTTATCATTTTATTTGCAAAAATGTGAAAGTAGAAATTCATGAGGGCTATAAGCAAAGAGGTAATAAGGCAAAAGATGGTGAATAAGATAAGCTAAGGGATAATAAAGCTCGAGTGTCATTATATGTTTTACATCAATACAAATTAAATTTCTCCCTATTATTGCCTTATTGAAATCATCTACTACCTTTTTATCATTCTTTCACTTTACTTTCACTCATCAACTCGCCACGTCCAGAGATGAGATACCGAGGTACTTCGCAGGTATTAAGGTAATAAGGTACAGGTAACAGGTATTACCTTTACCTTTACCGGTATCTGAAGGTAAACTAAAAATACCTTTATACCTTTACCTTTTTACCTTACTGAAGTACCTGCCCCATCTCTGGCCACGTCACCTCTAATACAAACGTTTCAAACGACAGTAATTACTGAGAATTTAAATGACACAGAGTAGAGGATGAAATCTCATATATCTCCTACAACTTACATGATCTTATCAATGGAATGTCAATTTTCGCAACAGATTAAATCCAGGGGTTCGGCCGGCAAGGCATTATGAATTCGGATCAGGCAATTAAGCTCAAATTCTACAAAGATACTGCTACGGCACTCTTCTGACAACCTTTATAACTTGGTGAATGAATAAAATGTGTTTTACAATGCATCCCATACTTTATACATAGTGCATACTGCATATACCTAAAATATCCTTTAGACAGTTCTTGAACAAAATATCCGATCTCGCCGCAAAGTACAATCACATCCTTCCATATATATATGCATTCATAGATCGGTACAAAAAAGTACGAAATGAAGAGGACGGGGATAGCGAGATAATGTCCCTATTTCAATGAGCAAAATGTGTTACAGATATTACAAGCTCTCTGCATGAAATTCTGTATAACTTGTAGGGAACTTACTTCTGGCTCTCTCTTTTGACTGCTGACCACGGCGGTGCAGGTGCTCTCTCTGTGTCTCTGAATTTTTTGGAAATTATCGTTTTATCTCAAAAATTTAACATGGCCAAAGCTGGGGTAAGAAGAATAACATTCGACCTTATTGATTGAGTGCATTATTTTTGTCTAATATTTTGATTCTAACATGATTACTTTTGTTGAAAATCTTTCCAGACATTGTACACATATTGCGAGAACTTTCGGGCTCTCAAGGTTCTCATCGCTGCCGGTTACTCTGGAGCTAATGTTGAGGTTGACTCCAAGTTTGTTTTTGGAGAAACCAACAGGACGGATGCGTTTTTGAAAAAGTTTCCTTTGGGAAAGGTACACATTTTTAATTATTACGAATTGAATGTTTTTAATCAAAAGTTCTCGATTGGGTTTTATCTAAAACGTTATGTCAACGTCAGTATGGTCATATGGACAGTGACGTTGATTATGCAATCTGTGACTCATTCTAAGTCTCAGTCTGATGAAATCTTTGGATGGGCTGTCTCCATTTATAAATGTGTGAGAATAAGGTACTAATAATACCATGTTGTCGTTCTTTTTCTTTTTTACGTAGGTACCGGCTTTTGAGAGTAAGGATGGAAAGGTGTTGTTATCCGAAAGTGATGCAATTGCATACTACGTGTCAGATGATACCCTCCGAGGAGGCAAGGGAGAACAGGAGCGGGCACAAGTACTCCAGTGGATATTATTCGCACAGTCTGAATTACTCCCTGCCTCATGCGGTTGGCTTTTCCCCTCTCTGTCCATCATGCCTTTTAACAAGGATGTAAGTTTAATTGGCAACTAAATCGTTAGGAAATCAAAGTGAAGGGTTTTACATGATTTTACTAATGGAATCTATGATTTTTATTATGATGATACAGCAAGTTGGAAAAGCGAGGTCAGAGACGGAGAGGTGCCTTAAAGCTCTTGATGACTACTTACTCTCAAGAACTTTTCTCGTTGGCGAATCTGTCACCCTTGCCGACGTCGCAGTTTTTTCAGCTTTAACCGACTTGTACAAGAACTTGTTGGATGCGGACAGCAAGAAAGCTTTTGTCAATGTTAATCGTTGGTTTGACACCATTCTAAATCAACCCAAGGTACAGGGTGCCATCAAGAAGTATAACTACAACTTCTCGTACTGCACTAGCCCAGTGAAATTTGATGCTGCTAAGCTTAAGGAAATCACTGGAGGTTTGCACAATTTACACAATACATAACATTAATTTGTATTTACTATTTACAATGTTTTTTATTATGCTGAAACTTTTGAATTATTTTCAAATAGGAGCTGCTGGTGGAGGCAAAGACAAGAAGGTCGATGAAAAGAAGGAGAAGAAAAAGGAGGAGAAAAAGCCCCAGCCTAAGAAGGAGAAGGAGGTTGAGCCAGAGGAAGAGTTGGATGCTGCCGAAGCCGCACTTGCAGCTGAGCCAAAGTCCAAAGACCCTCTTGATGCTTTGCCAAAGGGGTAAGAAACATTTTGTGTTTTGATTCTTTATGCAAATACTTCTTGATTGTGAATTATGTCATATATAATACATGATTTTGTTTTGGACATTTGTTAGTACTTTCGTCATGGATGAATTCAAACGTGAATACTCCAACAAGGACGTAGACCAATCAATTCCCTTCTTCTGGGAGAAGTTTGATGCAGAGAATTATTCAATTTGGTTTGGCGAATATAAATACAATGAAGAGTTGACTAAAGTATTTATGAGCTGTAATCTCATCGCCGGTGAGTATTATTTGAAATTTAAAAAACATCATATCGCCTCGATCTTTTTGTTTTAAATGACAATAATTTTCTAACAATAGGCATGTACCAACGCCTGGAAAAGTTGAGGAAGAATGCTTTCGCATCCATGTGTCTCTTTGGCGAGGACAACAACAGCACAATCTCCGGTGTTTGGATTTGGCGTGGTCAAGAACTCGCCTTCCCCCTTAGCCCAGATTGGCAAATTGATTACGAGACCTACACCTGGACCAAGTTGGACGCCAAGGCGCCTGAAACCAGAAAGATTGTAGATGCTTACCTTGCTTGGGAAGGAACCGATAAACAAGGCAGGAAGTTTAACCAAGGAAAAATATTTAAGTAAAGGAATTCTACGCATTTTATTTGTCTTCCTTTGCAGATAAGATTTTTGTTCTAAATAAAGTAAGAAACCTAAAAAACAACCACTTTTCTACGTTTTGTTAATCACCTCATCTCATTGTTCTTTATTTGCATGTAAATTACTCACTGGTAATTCAACGATTTACCTATTGCAAACTCTAAACGGAATGCTCATTCATTATGTAGCTTAAGAGTAGTTAATCTGATAAAGCGAGGCTGGCAAATCATAACCAATAACTATCACACTCAATCAACGTCAGTCAGTAAACAATTCGATTACTTAATCGAGTGTTTAAAATTACAATACTTGAAAATTATCCCGAACAATAATTTACATCTAGATCAATCGTGGTTACTTTAATTCATGTTTCATAGTCATATTAGAATTTATCTTCATCATCTAGCATCGCCGACGTCAAAAAATGCATTGCCATCATTGGATGCATACCGCATACCTAGTATTTGTTGCGTGTGAGTGATGTAGTAAATGAGAAGGAGCTTGCGGGAGTAAAGAACTCGTCATGTTTGTGTTTTGTGCATAAAAACATCACAACAAGTATCACATCCTCAACTGCAACTGTCTGTGTTGTGTTAGCAGGTTTAGTTGATTCAAAGTGTTTACTTCAAAGGTTTGTTAACTATTTAATTGACGATTGGAGTTGTTTAGTTGAGGTTTGTAATTGGAGGTTTCAGGTTGCATTTGTACTTGCTTACCTGAAGAGAGATAATTACAAACTATCATCAACTACTATTGACTATGGATCTAAAAGAGCGATTGTTGCAGAATGAGATTCAACATCTGGGGCAAATTATCCAGACATTGTCCTACGAATTGATTATACTTCAAGATTTTATGAAAGAGGAATATGGTAAGTGCCTAGAACTAGGATGTGCGGAACCTCCGCAAATCAGCGAACTGACAACTGATTCTTGAAAACCACGTACAACCTATCTATGACATATCGATTCATTTATATTGATAGTACTTTTCCAATTTTGTTTTTTTGTAGGAAAGAAGTTTGAAGCGTTCCGGACTAATTACCCTACAGAACACGATGCTTCGAATTCTAATGGCCCGTCAACCTCTTTCATGTCCTCAACAACATTAGCTGGAAAGAACAAAACCAATTCTAAAAGTTCCAGTAAGTAAAACCAACATAACATTGTTAAGTATTGTCTATGACTTCAATTGTAAAATACTTTTCATTGCACCAACGGCCGTCGTAATTGCTATCATCTATTATTCATTCGTTATGAATATGCATGAATTCCAACAAGTTGGCCATTGATCACATTCGTTGTTCATGAAATCTGATCTCTGGTTCCATTTTCTGTTCAGAATATGCTGTCGTAGTAGGGTTTATTCCTGGAATAAACCAATGAACGTTTGTAGACATTAGCATTAGCTGTTCATGCATTATAATTTACAGAGGGTTCGTATTCGCATAGAGATGTTGATAAGAGCAGTAGTAGAACAGACCCTATGCCAAAGATTGAGAACGATGAAGAAGTTCATTCTGAGCCTCAATCAGAAAATGAAATGGATCTTGGCGAAGTTGATATCGAAAGCGACTGTGAATCAGATCCTGAGGCGCGCAGCAGTAGTGGTGAAGACGAAGAGGATATGTCAAAAGGAAAATCCTGCTGGTCGGAATTTCGCATGGGGAGAGACAAACATGGGAAAAGAACTGCGACTTGCAAATCATGTCAAAGGGTTTACTGCAGTCCTCGTGCTCACCGGCTAATTGGACATCTTAAAAAGTGTGATGGAGGTTAGAATATAAGTAAATACATACATCATAAGATTCCGATAAATACTTTTTAACTTAAAATATCTTACAGCGTTGTTGAATGTTGAGTTTCAGCTTTTGTAGGTGTCAGTGATAAGCAGCACAGTAGTCAGAATGATAAGCACAAAAATAGCAAGTTTGCTCATGTAAGGAAATTAAAATTCCCTATTCTCAAGTCATATGTAATATATATTCATTTCTAGTATATTTCATGTACGAATTTTCCTGTTCTTAGGATATATCTGGACCTGGACCACAAAGCATAAGTGGAAAAAATCGTTCAGGTCGAGGTCGTCAAATGAAGCAAGCGTGGCTGTATTTCGATGTGACCGAAGCTGAAAATGGAAAGAGATCCGCAACTTGTAAATGGTGTGGACACATTTACACTGCTCCAAAAGTAGAACGTCTCATTCTACATTTAGAAAAATGTCAAGATCCAGATAAGGACAAGGACAAGGGCCTTCCTGGGCCTCCAACAGTCTAGGATGATGAATCCACCATTTTGCTAAAATACGACAATCAATATTGTTACACTAAATTGCAATTTTATTTTTGTACTCGCTATTGTGTACAGCACACAAATTTTGAAAGGAATAAACTCATTACCCAATGTTTGTATCTCTTAATACTAATTCGGATATAATGACTATATTATTTTGCATATAAAATTCCATGATTTGCTGTAATTTGCAGTTAAGTCAATACTTGTTATATAGCTAAGAAAATGAATTTGTTTTTGGTTTGTTTTATTTAGGTGACGGGTTTAAACAGGAAGTACATCATAATGATCAAAATTCCAAGGATGGCCAGGATGAGCTGTCAGTCGGAAGTGGACAAGAAGACGATGATAATATTTCTTTTAGTTCTGAGGAAGAATTCAGTGATGGTATGATTAATATTCATTTTATGAAACAAATGGATTATCGAATAAATAAACAAACTTGTATTGAAAAGTAAGAAAAAATAATCGTTACAATTATGTTATGTTTGAATATAGATGGAATCGAGGACGAAGCAAAAGCCTTGAAAGATCCTTTAGAAACTGATTCGGGGAAAGGTGGAAGGAAGAAAATGAAAATATGGCAATTCTACGATACTGTTAGGCTTCGCACGGGAAAATTCTCTGCGAAATGTCATCTTTGCTCAATTTTAGTAAGTGCCAGGGCTCGACGCATGGTGGAACACAGAATTAAATGTCAAAGGATGTCTGCGTCACAAAGAACTGCAACTGTACGGAAAAGGGGCAAGAAAAAACAAATAGTCACGACTGTAAAAAAATTGAAACAAGAGGACAACGATGACACCATCATTGAGACAGTTGAAAAAGATTACGCAGGAACAAAACCTAGTGGCGAACTTTCTTCAGCACCACACAAAAGTGGAATCGGTCGCAACCCGGATCTTATTTGGGCTTACTTCACACTAGTAAAGAAGGATACTTTAAAGAAAGCAAAGTGTATAGCATGTGGACAATTTGTTAGCCCAAAAGCTGGCAGAATGAGAATACACAAATCTATCTGTATTGAAGTCCCAGCAAATGAACAAGAACCTCCAAGCTTACCTGCCACTGTCAGTGGTGATGATAGTAATAACAAAAATTAAACTATCAACCACACATAGTCGTTATTAACTTAAAAATATTTAGTAGTTTACGTTCGAAACTCCATTATAACTGTTAATACTTTTTGGTGTCGTGTATGTATTTTAGTTAAGAATGTTATACATGTTTTTTTGATAATGCGTATTTCGTTGGTCATTTTGTACATTGATGAAAGAAAAAGCTGAACCTATCAAACTAAATATACAATGCAACATGGTGTGAAATTAATGTTGAATAAATTAATTGAAATTGCAATGGGTTTTGTTCATAATTTTATTTCTAGGCTCACAAATTTCACTACAAAAAACGGCTTCAAAAACCCTAAAAGCGTTCCGTAAGTTCGAATATTTGTGCGTGAAACTACGAAACGAGATGAGGACACTTTGATAACTTATTGATCGGATTTCTCTATACAATGTGTTAATTCCAATTAGGTGTTACGTAAAGTTAGGAAATGGAGTTGTGGTCAGTTAAAGAATAATGGGCTGATTCAGAGATTACTTTGTACAAAGACATCAGCCCTTTAAATACAAAATTCGTTAAGGACTCATATCATTCAGAGACTTTGTTAACCTATGCTAGCAAAGATGAAGGGAACTGCTAGAAGAACCCTCATCTTAAAATCAGGAGCCGATATCAGCATCAAAACTATCACTCTTTATAGGACATTGTTCACAATTTTTCAAATGTCTAGCCATGCGAGTTGCATGTCTGCAAACTTTTCTTTTACAATAGTTGCATTTTACTATAATTTGATTATCAGGTGTGGAGATTTCTTCAAAGTGTTTCCAAACCCATCCTTTAGGTTTTCCTACAGTTCTTGGAGTATCAGTATCAACGGACGTACTTTGAAATGAACTTTCTTCGGTTGGTTTAGAGGATGAAGCAGCAATATTTTCTACGATTCAATTTTCAGAAAGTGAGCAACAAACACGGTAAACGAAAATGCTTATGTAGTCAATGTAAATTTGAACAAATAACTAACCTCTTTTTAAGATTGCTGTGGATAGTCCCCCTTTCCCTGAGCATATTTCACGATGACGCTCCATTCGTTTGGCCACTGCACTCACTTTCCTTTTGCACTTTGGACATCTCACTAATTTCCTGCCATCTGGAAGCCTTTTCCATTCAAAGTAATCCCAAATACGTTTATAATAGGGCCCCCTACTTGGTTCCGCTTCTCGATCAACTTTATTCCATGATAATCGATGCGACTCTTCTGCAGCTAAATTTTTTAAAACATTACTGTACTTAATTGAACAGTGAATAGTAACGGTAATATTTTTGTCTATAAATATAGTCTACAGTTAAACTTACAACTGCTATCATCCGAGTCACTATCCATCTCCTCCTCAAACATTGAGTTTTTATTCGCAGCATCATCCGATATTACTTTTGTCTCAGTAACAGTAAACTCTTCGTCAGCCTCATCATCAGATTCCGCGATCATTGATACCTGACGTGACCTTTCAGGAACATTGTCCGACGTAGTAGGAAGCTCTTCACCTAAAAGTGAAAGTAGTAGATACACTGGTCATTAGTATCAACTCTTAAACATGACCTAACGTAATACGTAACACCGTAACAGTGAAAGTTCATTTTGTTACGGACTGCATTATTTCTCTAATTTACTTCACTTTTTTTCTGAAGAATAATAAATTTTGTAGGCTCCTTTTCCTTACTTTCACCCAAAGGATCTTGTTGACTGGTCTTCTTATCAGGTCTGGATTTCCGCTGGGAAGCGTCCGTGTTGGTAGTAGACCTTCCAAGATTCCCAAAAGCTCTAGCTGCAGTAGTACTTCCACCACGGGTTTGAGAAAAGTCATGAGTACTTTCACTGGCGAAAACATGAGTACTTCGGAATTTCTTATACTTTCTTCCTGAGAACATATAACATAATCACAACATAAAAAGTAAATTCTAGTTTATCACAGCTTACACTCATTCATAGCCATTCTACTAATTTGAACTCACCGAATTCCTCAGTTAGAAAATCTTGAAGAATCACTAGCTCATAACTGAGCATATTAACCAACTCAGTGACATGTCGAAGCTCATTGGATAACAACTTGTCTCGAAAATCCATGCTTCTGAACAATTCCCGGAATTTAACCAATTTTTAGCTTATAAAAAATTGGGCAAAATATAGTCCAAAATGTATTATTCAGCAAAGCAACAGTCAGAATGATTACAAATTACCGACAACCGAACACGACGACGATTCAGAAACTGGAGACTCAAATATAGAAACTTAAGTAATGCTTTCACCAAGCCTACTTTTCATGTCAATTTGATTGACAATTTGACATGTGTGGAGTTTGTTTGAGTGCAGAACTAAGTACGCATGCAACATGAAATGAATATGAATATACATGTTGTTTATGAAGCAAATATGCACTATTGCCGCCTTATGTACATTCTGCACATATATATTTACGACCGAAGTATACTTTGATGAAATATAAATGAAATGAGTTACAGGAAAGAGCAATTCTCAATAAGGTGACCAGACGTCCCCCATTGAGGGGGACAGTCCCCCATTCAAGTTGCCTGTCCCCCGAGAAAAAGTGTCCCCCAAAACGTCCCCCAATGAGAAAAGTGTCCCCCAAAATTATAAATTCGCACAAAATGGTATTTCTGATACCAAAATAGTAATGCTTGTTGAATATTTATAATTATTTGTTAATTTTGTCTCCAAATTTTTTCTTTTCTGACCAAAATTACCAAGTATATTGTTTTTTGTATGTTTTAAAGTCGCTTATGGAAAAACCATCGATGAATAATAGAAATAGAGTGTGCAAAAGCATTCAAAAGTGCTGTTGGGCCTTCGAAAAACTTGTGATTTCAATAACCGTGTATTATTTCAATGAACCGTTATTGCGAAGTATGTTCTACTGATTTGCATGTTCTTGCTAACGAATTTTATTCGAAGGATTTCTAAGGTGTATCCCGGATTGCCTGTATATTTCTTTTTAACTGACGGTTGTCAGCTAACATTCTGCGGTTATTAACCGGCACCCTTTGCAAAAGGGGGTAGGTTCTTATTTTCACAAATGGTGTCTGTCTGTCTGTCTGTGAGCACGATAGCGGCGACACGGGTGAGAAATTTCGAAAATTCTTTTTGGTAAACGATAACTTAGGTCAAGACCTTCCCTGGGAAGCGAGATGGTGGTTATCGGTTATCGATAACCCGGTCAAAGATAAGATCAAATATTTTTAAATAGCAAAGTATAAAGTGTGATACATCAAAATGGTTCTATTTTCTTAGATAAATTCAGTCATGATGTTTTAAAAGTTCTCCGATAACCCCAGCGTGACCTACGAACGTTTAAATGTCGAAATTTCTTAATTTTCGAGATAGCAGCTGAACCATTCAACATTTTCAAATTCTTTCTTCACAAGTCAACAATGTGAGGACATAACTTCAAATTTCGAAATGTTGTCGGGTTTATTTTAATCACGAAAAAATGCGCATTTTCCCTATGTCGATTCCTACATCTACTAGTTACTCCATGTGACAAACTTTCAAAAAATTATTTCACAATTTAAAAGCATTGCGGTTCAGTGGAAGGGAAATAGCCAACAGAGCTACAAAATTTCACTATCAGAATTCATATTAGATACCAAGAATTAGTGAAAGTCTTGTTGCAAACGAAAAAACGGAAATTTAACTATGCGATGCAGAATTACATAAACGCGACAGCTCGAGATCATGTACCTTGAAAATACATTCATACGCATTTAAAAACTTTGATACACCTCCTGAATGATCCCTCCCAACCCCCCTAAGAGATTGCTTTCAAAACCTCTGAGTGATTCTCTCCGTGAGTGACCCCTCCTCTAGAATTTTATTGTTACTTATATGCGGTCAACGGTCACACTGGGGTCACCAAGATCCCATTTATGAACTGTTCTTTCCAGTTGGATGCATCACAACCCATACCTTTCTATGTAAAAAATACTTGACCTTATCATGGTCATAGGTCACGTTGGGGTTATCGAAAACTTTCAAAAATAGTATCACTAATCTATTCTCACCTGTACCTTCATTTTGATACCTTACTATTCAAAAACATTGACCTGACCTGTGACCCAGGAGTTCCCCAGAGCCGATTTGACCCATCTTTGAACTCGACCTTACGTTTGACCTAAGATATCGATTAGTGAAAACAGAATTCAAAAAAGTGAATTCGTTTTTGAGTTATCGTGTGGACAGACGGACAGACGACACCCCGAGTCTTTTCAATATATACCTAAAGGTACATAATAATTGACATTTATATAGACTATATCAAAATGAACACAATTTCTACTTCTACACAAAAAACTTCTAAAATTGGAATTCAATCTCATTTTTCCTTCTGATAAATCCGATTGCTTAATAGATGTTTTCGGAAAATTAAAGAAATAAATTCATAAAAAACGTTCCAACCTGACTGAAAATTGAAAAAATGCCACTGTTAAATAATACATGATTTTAAAAATTTCTGAGCGTCCCCCATTCGGCTTTGGAAAATCTGGTCACCTTAATTCTCAAGCTTGCTTGTATTTGTGATGGGGAACAAACATTGATAATCATAATATCATGATGAGTACTTTATTAACTTCAACTTCTTCACTGCTTAAATAGCTTAAAACATTCTAACGCTTTTAAATAGTACTTTATAATTTTGTTAGGACAGAGATAGAGCGTGAATAATTACCATTATTATCATATCAGAAATGAATGAACTGCAACAGCGATAAAATGTCATTCTAATGCGCATTATAATTATCTACATCATAATACATTATACATGAAACATTGATTGATACTAACTATCAATTTACTTTTTGTCTTATACAAAATGAAATTTTTTTAAAGTCGTATTTTGGTTAATTACGGACATTTAACGGTTGACGGACCGGAGATGATGTAGAATAGTAGAAGACAGAATAACATGTCTAAATGCTAATTGATTTTTTTGATAAAAGTAATAATAAAGCAATCATAGTTCTTGGTGTTCTTTAAAGTTCCTTCCTGTACAACAAAATTAAGATTATCGACTCGTGCGGATCTTACGGTATAATAAGATCTTAAAAATTACATACGAATACTGCACTGCTTTGCCTAGCTCCATAGTTAGTAGAAGTTTGATTTCTCAATACAATACTAAGCAATTCCTTATCATCGGATTCCTTCCAAAATGGTTGTTCCAAAAAAGAGATTAGTTAATAAGATCAGGAGAACGATGTACGATGCTTGCATTAACACTTTAACAGTATTCGT
Organism: Orchesella flavescens; assembly: GCA_964034955.1. Taxonomy (NCBI): domain Eukaryota; kingdom Metazoa; phylum Arthropoda; class Collembola; order Entomobryomorpha; family Orchesellidae; genus Orchesella; species Orchesella flavescens. The sequence goes on along the minus strand of OZ035957.1, from coordinate 20,041,038 downwards.
GGGGATTGGCGGAGTAAAGCGGGTGAAAGTAAAATAGATCCTTATAAAAAAATCTTCCAAACGAAGAAGATATCTTCATTTTCTTACAAAAGCATCAACATTTGTAACGGAAACTAATAGCTAAACATCACTTAATTTTTTGGTGTTGACTGGATTTAAATTTTCTGCAATTTACGAGATCTAATTGGTCAAGACGAAGCTGCTGATGAGGCACCATTCTTAGAACTTTTCCCTTGATGAGAGGCATCTCCATTTTCAGGTTGAAAGGACCCGATCAGCTTCTTATCTGCATGTTTTAAGACCCAACTATGCTTCGCCACCTCCAGAGCTTCCCACTCAGCTTTAAAAATAAGAAATGATTGATCAAGTAAATATAAATACAAAGCAAAAACACATTTCTTTCACTCTTATGAGTATGCATATATAATTTTTTCAATTAGTTCACCGCACGACATAACTTACTCATACATTGCATTTAACAGTAAGCTTATTTTATGATTCCTTTTACTAGTAATAAGATATTATATAATAAAAACCTTTAAAAGCAGCCTTTGGGTCTTGTGGCATAGCCATTGCTGCTCCAGACATTTGATCTTGCATAACACGGGACTGATCCGCTGCATTATTTTCTCCAAGCACGAGAGTGTAAATGCTCCTTAAACCAAAGACGTTCAAAAAGTACCAGGAGGCTGACGACACCCACGAAGCATCCAATGTTTGGAGTTCAACTCCTCGTTGTAACATGGGTTTGAAACGAAGAGTGAGTGGAAATGGCACTACAAAAGATAATGAACCATTCGTAAATATTTAGTTTTACACTTTCTCCATTCCATATTACAAAAAAATGACTAAACTAAAATCTTACCTTTTGAACATACAAATCCAGAAAATGTCCAATTAATCCATCCCCCAATTAAAATCATGGGTAAAACATTAGTAACATTTCCCTTTAGCATTTCCGTAACCATATTTGGATCCGACATGGGGTTCTGTGCAGGTGCTTGTCTCTTTTGAGTTTTGAAGTAGCCAGTGTCCTCATCATTGAAAAAGTGACGTCTCATAAGGAAACTCTGTTCCGGAAGATATTTCCCGTTTTCTCGCAAAACTCTTGCCCGAATCATCGCTTGACTGTCTTGAACTTGGAGGAGCTCAACTTTCTTTTGAGTTGACAGCAGGATGGAAACATAATGTCGAACGATGCCAACAAGGAATGTGATGATGATGATGGGCACAAATACCCACACTCTGATATCAGGATCGAGCACCAAATCGTCGGCCATATTCACTAATTAATAAGGAGAATACAATAAGGGATTGAATAGATTTGGGATAAGAATGTCTAATTAAATCACAAGATTTAATTTGAAGACAATTTTATTTGCGACTCTTCAATATGCTGCTGCAGCTGGAGCAAATTAAACTTTGTTTTTCACAGCTAAAGTTAAAATCACTAATAATTTATGTTAACCGACACCAATTTAACTACGTATGTATTTTTCGAGGAACCTTCAAATTTTAATTATTGGACAAATTTATTAGGTGTGTTTCTGTTTACTCCCAAACTTGAAAGAATGTGGAAATAGTCCTCGTCAGCAGTCTAACATCCAAAAAGCATTGGAATTGAAGTTGGAGTAAAAGCACCTTATCAGTTCGTCAGATGATCTCTTATGCATCAGCTGTGAGAGTGAGCAACATAAGTTCTACATGTAAAGGGTAGATGTGGCCACCCACATAGTTATTTGAAAAGGAGAAACCCAAGCCTATTGATGCTGATATAATATATGATATATGATGAAATCTTATCTGATAAAAACATTTTTTCCATGATTGGTTAGTTTTTAACCTTATGACATTATGCATGTTTTATGTATGACATGATAGGTGAATCTTGAAGATAAGCAATAACTTTTGGCTTACATATTTTCGAAACCAAGTAAAAAATACCTAAATTGAGCTTATATGTTTGTTCAGCTTTATCTAGAGTTTTATTATTCACAAGAAAAAGCTTCGAGCACAATACAATATTGTTATTAATGCTTAGAAATTAACAAGTTATCATAATTGATAATGATGTATATTATGCTTTACAGAAAATCGATATAAGCCTATTCAACTATTTCGTAAAATAAGGTATCACAGATGCGGATACTCGGCACTTAAACATTATACATTTTCTTGCATTTAATATCTACTACTCATAGCTTTGCATAAACATAAGGCAACACTAGATAAGATCCATTAAAAATTAAAATTCATGTTTGCGATGATATACATACTATTATGACTGAATGTAAAGTAAACCCAAATATGGTATGACTTAATTTATTTAAAAGTTCTACTACAGTTTGAAGATATCGGGAGTAGGTTTTTAAGAATAATGATAAATTTGGAATTGGTAATTTACAGATTTCATTCAATGCTTGTCTACTAACATTTAATGAAACTATCAATCAGGATCGTTGCAGCTTTGACGGATAAGTTGGGGACACGGAATGAAGGACACAGAAGCTGTGATCATTATTCACAACTTGTCTATTAAACAAAAAGGACCAGAAGGATAAATGCTAAATAATAATTATTGACTGGTCAACCTCTTCAAAAAAAATTGACTCAGTGTCAGTTCTTTAAAATAAAGTAGCTACCCCTAGTACTTCGTAAAGGTACGTGCAATATGTAAGTTTAGTTAAATGACATTTAAAAACCTGCAGTCAATCTTATACAAAAATTCTCTCCGTCAAATTTTCGTTGCATTATAAATTCATACTCCGTTTTGTAGAATGTGGTAAGCTGCTCCTAAAGCCCAACTAATTTCGTGTCCTCTAATTTTCTTCAAAGATAACAGTGGAGTGGATTTGGCGAGTCCGTAGCCGTTGTGTAGAAGGGCTCCCATGTAAGTTAGATCAAGACAGAGTAAGGGAAGATCAGCATTTATGGTTCTACAAGCTTGTTTGCCAGCATCAAAGTAGTTTTGCAGTGTCAACTTGCCTCCTTCCATTGGATCTGTTCCAAAAACAAAAGAATTTGGCATGACATATCATGAATCATATATTATTATTCAAAAGAAATCCATCCAACTCTCATTATAAATTTCGTCTTCCAAGGAAAACGACAGGAACGGAGCTGCCTTGTCATAATTATTTATAAACATTTGACTAACCTATTATGCCAGCTTCCGCTGCTCTTTCGAAAAAGTATGAGAACACCACTATTTGACGACTCAAGTCTTTCGACTTGACAACACCCATCTCTTCAATGAGCTTGACAATTACGTTGTAACACTCATCCCAATCAGCTACAGCTTCCCTCCGAGTGAAACCATTGTATTGAACTTTTTCAAACTTTCCAGTGTGGACGCCCCTAAGTCACAAAGAAACATTTATTACGATATACGATACAAAGGCAAATATGCTTAATAATAATTTTTTTTAAACCGGCATTGTTGTTGACTCACTTGATCGTATAAGTTACTCCGGCATATTTCCATTCCCGAGAAACCACGGGGTTAACGCATGCACTTTCTAATACTGTTGCTTCTGGATCGGTTTTGTTGTAAGCTAATACTGCTTTTCGAACGGACTGAAGTCCAAGACCCAAGTAGCTGCAAAAAAGGTTATGATTATTATCAGCAACTGGTGCCAACTTGATTGGTAAACAAATAATCTCTTTGAAAATAGATACCTATGGGTGTATAAGGGCACTTGACGATGAAACAAGCTGATATTTTGGATATCTTCTTTAGGATACAGACTTTGAGTTTCCGGGGAGGATGCTACAGTTATTTGTGTAGATCCACCACCCAGATCCATAGCTGCGACAGTCTTAGCTACTGGTCCACCAATCCGATCTGTTGATCAAAATAATGTTTTTTATGAATAATTGTGAAAACTACACTTGAAATGATAATGAAAGTTGAAACTTAAAAGATTCAGTAGTACTTCTTACCCAGCAGAAAATTTACGGTGAACCACGAGAAAATTCCTTCATCCACTCCATCCATGATACCAACGGAATCCGCATTAGTGAGGAAACCGCTGTTTTGAATGACATCTGAGACCTTGAAAAATAAATCACAATTTTGATATATTGGTCTTCCAGGGACTGTTGAATACACTTTCATTTCATGGCTAAATACCAACTACGTATTAAGTTACAAGGCTACAAGGGTTATACTTATGACAATGAATCACACAACGCTTAAAAATTATGTTTTCCCTTACAGCAGCCAAAATCGCATCCGCTTTTTCTTTTGGCAGCAACCGAAGACCAGCAGTTGCTTTTAATGCAATTGGCGTTGTTGGCCATGCTTCTTGTGGAATAAATTGCTTAGCCTTTTCTAACAAAGGCTTCAAACTGTCAGCACCAACTTTTGGCTCATCAGCGTAAGATGAAAGACCAGGTTTTACTTCATGAAAAATTCCATTTTTTAGTTTCAGACTGTTATCTAGAAAATAAAAAGGACAAATTGGACCCCAGACCCCATTAATGATTAAAAATATTATGAAGCAATTATGTTTTCAGTACAAGTCTAAAATCTATACCTTTCAGACTCTGGTGAAATTCAAATCCTAAAACGCGAGTCCCAGTGGACCCTGCATCAATAACTACTGCATAGGTCAGCTTTTGAAAGCCAAACCTCAGGTGAATATTTTCATCCCACCAATTCACACTATGGGACGCACTATCTGAGCCACTGAAAATTACAGTCCACGTCACTAGCCCAACTAGGCATATTCCAAGGAAATACAATGTCCGCTTTGATGAAGACCCTCGTTTCATCCTGGCAGCTCCTCTGACATAATCGTTTTGCTCACCATCAGTTAATTTACTGCCCTTCCGTCCAGAAGAACTCCCATTTGCTGAAGTTGCACCTGAGCTCGTTCTTTCCCGGTTACGGATGTGATGATCTAAGTCACTCATTCTGTTCAAGTTCAATATATAAAGATGTTACAGATATGTTGAATATTACGTACGTATAATACAACTACACAGACTGAACGCACACCACGTTTCTTTCTTAAGATTCAAAACTTCGGATAGAGAAAGAAGAGCAGATAGAGGTGATAGGCTTGTTTGTGTGGAATTCAAACCTAAAACTGGTATATTGGTACTATTCCTATGTCTTATTAATGAGCGTCAAGAGGTCCACGCGATCTAGTCCGCTTCAGAACACTGACTGAGTTGCATGTGATCTAATTTCTATTCTCATGTAAATCAGAGCGGAGTCTAGTAAATATTGACTTTTTAAACATCAATCAAAGATAGATAAGATAATTATTTACACACAGTTGAAGTATATGTCTCAAATTAATCAGCCATAACTGGTGCAATACAAGTCCCCAAGTATGGATAATACTCACTCAACGCTTTAACACGTGCTTCAAGTAAAAACACTTTACTCTCTATTCTGCACTTCAAAGATATCCTTCTTGTTATGTTGCATAGTAGTTTATGCTGTTTGATTTGATACGGTTTGCAAATAAGATTAAAATGAATGTATGATGAGCATAACGTTGATATAGTAGTGAAAGCTGTCTTTTTAGTGAGCTGGACAAAAGTATGCACACTTTATACACATCAAGAAGATCACATGAGTTGAGAAGAGATGTTGACCATTAACTTCTGGTTTTTAAACTAAATCTGAATGACTACTATGCATACTAGATTGATCTTGATGTAAAGACTTGTTTTCTTGCTTGAAATGTCAGAATAAACTTGATTTATACACGCTTTCAGAAAAGCTGCAATCCTTCTTTTCTTCCTATTCACAGACTTTTTAAACGTCAAGTCAACCCATCTTCTTAATTAAGATTAGGCTCTCGGAAAAAGAAGTGAACTCCTTCCTGCTCGAATGACAACTGCAAACTGATTTTCCTTTTCTCTATCTTTTAGTTTCAGCGGAAGTGTTTTTGTGCATCTCTATCTCAATATACTCTCAATACTCTTCTGTACTTTTGACTTAGGTTATTAATATGACTATGAGGGACTAATTTTATGGAAATTTTTTAATGTCACCTACTCAAGCTTGCAAACCGACTCTGTAATGAGCAATGTCGCAATGTTGTAATTCTTCCCAAAATATTACTCCAATCTATTTTGGATATTTACGATGCATACCGCACATTTTGTCTTTTCTGTTCACAATTCTTTTGTGCTTGCAAGAAGTGTGACGGGTACACATATATAAATACAGTTGAATATTAGATTCTCGGAGAATCTCTTTAGCAGCCTGCATGCCTAGGTATTTACTAGGTACTAAGTTAGGTACATACATTGTATACTGCATAGCAAAAGTAAATGGGGATGCTTTGTGCAATGTAAGTGCTGCTGTCCTATGAAAATGCACAATAATACTATGTACCAAGATGAAATCGAGAGAAAAGAACACGATTGTCGATTATAAAGAAAACGTCATTGCATAAGTAGTATGACTAAATATGTAGTTGAGTGTTCACAATAATATCAGGATAATTTTAAGCATAAGCAAAACCAAAATGTATTATGTAGTACATACAAAGAAAAAGAATAGTGTTTACAACAATCTCAAACTGTTGTCCTTCAGATTCTTTTTAGAACTTTTGGAAAATGGTATCGTCAAACGTGTAACAACTCAGATTTTTCTCTTTCGTTATGTCATAGTCATCACATCGTGCCGTGCCACGATCATGCAAATCTACGAAACGTACGTAACAAGTCACATTGCATTGCGTTGAGAGTTGGATCGGATAGGATCAAATCAAATGTACACGCTTGTCTTTGCTTCATTGAGATCGCAATAATTTTTTGAAGCTGACAGTGAGACAAAGACGTAACTCGTGTCGGTCCAAGTCCAACCCTTTCCCCCAAACCAAATCATTGTATGCCAATGCACGTATTATTAGCTATTACTGAATCGGCGAAAGTAAAATGTATGTATACTAATGTCTTATGTAATTTGAATAGTAGAAGAACTTCAAACAACTTACATGAGAACAAATCATTGTCATTTAAAAGGACAGGGTCTAAAAAACCACACGAGGTTTGTAATAATTCCTTTGAGGAAGGTATGCACTTTATCACTTTTGACTTTGTTCAGATGAGTAGGTGAAAGACATATAATGCGTCTAGTGTGTCTCCTTCTCACACCACTGCTATTGCCAAATTGTCAAATGACTTTTAGGGAAAATCATTGAAATGTGACTAAGCCAAAGCCACGTTGCATAAAGGATTAAAAATACTATGCATGCATCAGATCATCTTCGGTTCACAGACAGACAACAAAAACTATCTTACGTTTTCCTTCCCCCTTTATGCAAGCCAAAAGCACAAGTCACATAATGATGTTTTCGTCTCAACTCCACAAATAGGATACAAACACGTGAAATAAGCTGAAGTTATTTGTTTCTTCTAAGTTGTAACTGGCTGGTGTCGTCACTGTATCTTATATTCTTTTACCAGAATTCAAATTGATAACTTTGGGTATTATTAGATTAGATGTCCTCACTAACACCAAATTTATGCATTTTATGGATCATCATCGTCATTGCAAGCTTAAAGTGATTAAATGTAAGTGCATGCACACCACACAAGTACAAGACTACTGCATCTAACAAAACCAACAAGCACTCGGCACTCTCATAAAACAGTACTTTTCAGAATGGGAAATTAATGTATATATGGGTCATTGTGGATGATATCTCTTGACTGTGAGATGAAGATCCCACAATATCGTAAGCGTATACAATACGTACGTGTACTAGTTTTATGTGTATTCCAAATATAAAAAAACACGAACACGTGCTTTGCAAAAAATAATGCTGAGACGATACGATACACGGCCTTAAGAAAGCATACACGTTGGTTAACAACATATTGCAATTACACACGTATGCCTTGTTTAAATGAATCATCTTTTTTGCTAAGATCTTTCATAAATTTATTCAGTTTACCACTTTGTTCCTTGCTGAATATCCTTCTCTGTATCTGTATAATAATCTTCACATTTCACATTGTATATCACAACTCCACAACACTCATCATAGCACAATACAAAAATAAAAATCAACTGGACAGCATCGTTTTTAGTAACGAATAGTCTAACATTCAACATTTAACGCACACGTCTACAGTGTAAACTTTTTACTGTAAATCCTACACGTTTTATGATAAAGAGCTGTTCAAACTCTTTACATGCAATATGAATGTTACACGTTTCATGTTCAATATTTGCACCTACAGACCTGCATCATATCGTTCGGCATAATTTGTATTAGCTGATTTGTGATTTAATTTTAAATTTTGTATATAAACCAACTCTAAACATAGCAGGTGTGCCCGTATAAGCAAACATAATAGGAATACAGCTAACTATCAAACTATGAGCCAGCCGATCTAGCCACATTGGGTAACATGCAAATGAAAATGAACTTATTGTTGTGCAAGATTTAACTCTATATGAGCATAGCATGAGGATGCGCTGTGTAAGTACTATGTATATTGCGAAGAATTAAAGATAACAAGACAGGATGATAGTAAAGTAGAATGGATTTTTCATATGCTTTTGACTGCTCGTATTTTTTCCTTTGTATTTGCTAAAACTCATTTGTAACAAAATATGTGCCTGTTAATATACTTGGTAGTAAGTACGTACTAGTGACATAATTATAATATATTACTCATTTAAATATCTTTTCTATTTGTGCCATGACTGATGCAAATATGAAATGCAAATATTATAACAAGCCAGTCATAAATTACAAATATATGGATTCCTTAAGCCTGTGACCAACATCAGTTGTGGGTTGTTGACTCATTATGACCAACTGTAAACTTTAAGCTTCACCATTCATTTGTTGGGGCTATTTGAACTACGGATTTAATTGCTTTTACTCTTTCTTCTGGCTCGTTTCATGAATGAAGCTTGTAACATAAAATTGCTCTACACTATTTTACAATTGAATTAGAGTAGTCAAGATTCTTGACTCAAAGGTTATACACAGATACTGATGCAAGATGCAATAGCATATAAAGCTGAGTGCAAAGAGTGTACCGTACACGTGAATCTGGAAAACTTATGTGTGAAAATGAGACAAGATAGGCGATCACATACAATCTAAAATTGGATCTACGAGTAATATCCGAGTGTTTCGAAATAATCTATATATAGCAGAAACGAGGATAAAATAAAGATAATCATGACCTATATCAATAAGCTCCCAACTTTTTTTTGTTCATGTAAACATATACTTAAGTCGTATGTCAGCAAAAATAAACTCGCTAATCATCACTGAAGATGAAAGAGGGTGTATGTAAAATTCAAAAGTAGAAAAGACATTGCTACACATAAAGAGGCAGAGAACAGCAGATTCAAGACCAACTCTTAAACGACCGGAAATTGGAATGAGTGGCTGTTGAATTTCATGTGTTTTCTCCAAAATGCAGAAAAGTAATGACGTTGTAAATTTTGTTGGCTTGTCCCGAATAGTTGAAAGTGAATAACTCCGTTATCCACTATCAACTACATGTACATTGAGTAATAGCATTTTTAGCTGATTTCTATCAGATTCATGCATGTTCAAAACGTAATAACTTGAGATTTGAGATGATTATGAAACACACATTCTTCTGACTGAGGAATCAACAATTTTTAGTAATGTTTGCCACTGCTAGAGTTAGCGTTAATGCACATGCACTAGCACTACTAGTAAGAAGATGGAGTTTTGATATGTTCTATTTCATATACTCTATATCTTCTATACACTGCATGTTGCGTAATCTCTATTATTCATTGACCTTGGATTCTTTGTCAGTCATCTTCATACATCATCATTTTCAACTTCAAACTTTTACTACTACACCAAAGCACTATGAAATTAATGAAACTTAGCATAACATAGCTTTCTGATATACCTCTGGCGATGGCAATTTATCATAATGTGCCTGAGAACTACATTTATGCGTTTGAAGTGATGATGTAACAAAGCGGATCCACAGAAAACCCATACTTTAAAACTACAAAGATTATTTGAATTATCTATTATGTGCAAGCACATGACACAGTACTTATGAATTTATAGCTTTCCATTTTAATTTGTTATGAAAGTTTTGTTTCACACTCACAAGCTGTTTGCAGGAGTACTTTCTACAGTTATCATGAATGAAAACCGAGTCTAACTCGATTTTGATATGGTTTTGCTTTCCCTTCTCCGTTTCCTTTTTCAACTCGTCAGCCGGTCAGCCTCATTACACCCCAAAAGCAGTTCAACGCCACAATTAGCCAAGCACGTTAAATAACTAATGTTGATTCTCATATAGCTATACTCTTCCTTTCATCGCTTGAAATATCTCCATTATATAACCTGCTTGCAATGCAAAAAATTTCTTCGTAAAGGATCACCCAGGCCTTAATTAACTATTTTACAGAGGCACAGCAAGCTGATGTCAGTCTGTGCGAACACTTCACTTCCACATGCTTAATCCATTGTTTCCTTAAATTAATCAGGTCTTACCTGTAGCTGCTGCGAGGACCGTTGAGCCCCGAAATTACAAAAAGGAATGGGGAAGAAAATTCGTATGAAATCCTTATATCCTTGTCAGATAGATTAATGTCATTTACGAAAATTGACTTTCCATCTAGCAAGAGTCTAGTATTGGAAAAAGTTCGATTCTCTTATGCATATGAGATAGTGTGGTGCACTGCAATGGTCACTGACTACTGACCATTCTGCTGCAATAACAAAAAAGTGACTAACTTTGGAGTAAATTGAGCTTGTCATTCCCGTCAATCAATACAGGAATAAAGACCAAATGTAGTAACAAGCAACATAATATTTCATAAGCACATTTTAGTGTAAGTGCTGATGCTTACGTATCACCACAATAATATTGTACGTATGCTTCCCATTATACCTCATATGGCCATTTCGTATTTCAACAAAGAATTACATATTTTCTAGCCTTGACTCCAGTCAAGCAGTTAAAATGACTTCCATTTCCATATTCTTATTCCAAATTCCAACTCATCACAAGAAAGATTCCCATGATGTTCAGAATATTATATGACTCGACTCTACTAAGGATATGAAATAACCTTCACGCATTGTAAGCTATACTAACTTCATTTGGCATAAAATGACTTTAGATTCGTTTGTAAGCGTTGGCGTGTCGCGACTGCCTAAATGCAACATGCTTTTGTTAAACAAACAAATATTCATAGATGGATGCTAATGTTGGACACGTACAACGTACTGGTAAAAATACATACTTTTGTAATTGGAGAATTCTTAGAACATGCTTTAATATTTAAATTGAATATTGCATACCAATACTTTTTCATGGAAAAAGGTGCAATGCTACTTAGTTAAACCATTGGTCATTTTGGGTTTATGAGTTGAGCATGGTTCCTTTATATACCTTTAAATCAAATAGGATTAATAAGTGATGCTTTTGGCTTTTAGAGGTGGTTTTATAGGATTTTATTACTATTCTCTAATATATCTAATATCAAATAGAATTATTTATACTTCGTTTTCTGAATCAGTATACATAACCCCGTTTATCAGTCGTGTCCGAATTCTTCATACAAGAAGCGATATCAATATATTATTATATATTGTGCTGTTGATAGCCAATAGATAACAAGTATTTTAAAAGCAATTGACAGACTCATACTAAAATACTCGTGTGCTTGAAAGTTTATATGTTTTGTTACGCCTGAGTTAAGTTAGTGGATGCAGATACACAAGTAGGCTGAATTTAATAATCTCTTCATGATGCAATATGAATACACATATAAACATTATAATGAGATAGCAGTTATTAAAAACATTTCATTTGTTGCAGTAATAATAGTAATACATAGTACAAATGTGAATGACAAATCTGTCAAGATTCTAACCCCACGATTATTTCATGAGTTGCATAAGCTCGTAGCGCTTAATATCAATGCATGAATTTAAGCAATTTAATTTGTTCTTTAAGATTCATCAGGCCCAAAACGCTTGACAGTCGATACTACTTTGTTGCTATATACTCATCGTAAGTTTAATTTCAACAAATTAGTTAGGATTTATAATGTTAGAGCTACAAAGATAGTTTTAGATTACCCCGTGTGTTCCTAGCTTATGGTTTTATGCAATTTGTCGCTTGATTGTATTCCGGAATGACTGGCTAAACTTAAATTAGTGAAGTGTCTTATCTAATATTTTCCGAAGGTCCTGTAAAACAGAGGCAGGATTTAACAAATTGATAAGAGGTGCCACAAAAAGGCTGATTTTTCCTGAATCTACTGTTTTCCCTCAAATAATTACAGCTTTATGATTATGACTTAATGTTCTGAGTTTCATGATGGCATTCTTGGCTCTCGCTCATGCATTTATGTATTATTATTTCCTTATCTTCCCATTTAAATATTACTTCATCATGAAATTGTTGATAAAAATGTATAAGCTTTCATCAGTCACAGTATGAAAACACTCCCTTCCATAGCTTTTTTACCACGTTTTGCAATCAGAATGATAAATGGAACCTCAAGTTTTAAAATTCATGTTTCGTTCCGCATAATCTCAACTTGACGAAGAAAGGACAACTACTTCTTTTCTCCTCCATTGAATATAGCATATCTTTGGGCTTGAGTTAGGTATATTTAAAATATATACAAGTCAATAATTTTGCAGAGAGCGATCAATACATGCGCTTACACATGGAAATAGTTGTACCATGTAAATATATTGTGTGTAAAAAAAAGCTCTACAAGTGAGAAGACTTTTTTCCTACACAACTTTACAACTCCCTCATAATAACACCTTCTTCACTCCTCTATTACAATATGCTTAGTGATCTGATACTGTACGCGTTTTCGCTTCCTATTTTCTGGGCTAGTCTCCACCGTTTTGTTGAGTTTTCTCAAGCAAAATGTTGCAAAGATTTCTTCTCAACTTGTCACTCACTACTTGCAAACCTATAACAAGCATATTATGTTATACGCAGTTGGTAATATGTTGCTATACGCATATTCTGTAAACGAACGAGAGTTTCATGCCCGTGCCCAAATTACTACAACTACAGCATTTCTACTACTACTACTACTACTACTACTTGACTATATGAAATGTTATGAGAACTACACGAATCTCCATTATATCCATGAAAAGGTCTATATAGAACACTCCTAAAGTAAAGCTCTCGTTTTATGATTCGATGATCTGAGAACATCTTTTTCCTTCATTGCACCACCACTGCATGTATATATACATTGTTTTCCCATATGTATTCTGTGTATCTTCATCATATCCAAATTTTTTATGCATGTTCCTTTGAGTACAGGAAAAAAATACTGCATATTAGTGCATAAATATCGTTTGTTCTCTCTCGGTTCGTTTATGCTGAGTACTGTTTATATACAGAAATACAGAACACACACATTCACTCACGGGTAAAGTGCAAAACTCTGATTGCAAAAAAACTATTTGTACCACACCAAAGTTTATAAAAAAAACATTTAAGAAAGAGAGTTGTTGGTCGTATAGAAAAAAAGTAAATTCCATTTTAAAAGCCCAAGCCAAAACTGCTAGGATTTGGAGGAACGTAAGTAGGTAAACAGTGTTAAAAAGAGAGTGGTTGGTAAACGACCTTTGTTTTTGAAAGCAGGCAGGAAGGAATCAGAAGAAGGGTATGTGATATACACTTTTTTAAAGCAATAATTAAGCAATATTCCTGCACGTATGAACCTAACACTCCTTGTGCAAAAATTGGGGATACCATAGTGCAGTTTCATCTTTTTGCATTATGAAAATTAAAAATTTGGATCCAGAAACAACTAAAATGATTATGCTATTAATATATTATTATTGAAAATATTAAATGTTGGGAAAAAAAACTTTTTACTTTTACCTCAATGCTTTTTCTCGTAAGCCTAAAAAAACTGCTCCTCGAAAGTTCGTGCTAAAGGTGACTTTGGTTCATGTTCTGTAGGCTTAGGCTGGACTGTTGCAGGAAAGATCTGTGCCAGGGATAGGAACGAGTACGAGTGAAACTGATTGAGAGTGAGGAGAACTTGACGCAGCTTCAACTTCCAGCTCTGACCTAGGACAGGATATCGGATTGGGATCACTTGTCCACGACTTTTATCTCTATTTGTAGTTTGTTGCCTCTTGTTAGAAATAAATTACACTCAAAATGGTAAGTTCATAATAATAATAAACATTTCATACTCATGAACTCTTGTCCTGCTCTTGGTTCGTGCAAGGTGAAAGTTTCGGGTTGAAAAAGGGATATGGAGAAAGAAAGCTTTCCCCAGGGAAACCCTTACAAATACTGGCTAGAGAAAAACAGACGTGAATGAAACTTGATAAATGGTGGAGTCGGAGATAAAACGATAAATGTCGGTTATAACCCAGTTATGTACCAAAAGTTTTAGTTATAAATCAATCAGTAAATCAATCAATTTTCTGCAAAAGAACACGAGTAGTATTTTATAAGGACTAACTGCGTTGTCCACAGCTAAAGTTAGGGTCTACGATTGGGGCTGATTAAGATTCAAAACAGAAAAATGGATCCAAACAATATCAAGAAAAAACCTAAGGAAACACCTCCCCATGCAACAATGGCTCAGGTGGTACAAAACGCCACTTCCACTTCCTCCATTCCAACAACCCAGAAAGGAACACCAGGAAAACCAGGAATCTTAGCCAGTGGAAATGATGGTCAGGGTTCGTCAAGTGGTTCAGGTGGAGGTGGTGGCTTAATTAAGCGATCTCGAAGTAAAACAAACCAAGGCTCACCAGGAACTAGTGGTGACCAGTCACCGAGTTCGAAAGCAGGTAACTCTTCTCCAGTCGTAGTGAAAGGATCCGTCAGGCCTGGGGCTAAGCTCAACAATCGTGGGCGGAAAGTACTATACGAAAATTACTTGTTACATTGCTTTGATGTCATAAATATATGATAACTATTAGATAATGAGTTTAAAGCAGGAGAAGGACAAGAGTTCAAAAGATGCATTGAGGATGTATTATAATCAATCTAATAAGATTGGAAAATGAAAATTAATCCTTTGCCCTTTCTCTTATTGTGACGCAGGGTAATGAGGCATCACTCCAGTCAGAGATGTGTTCCCACTGTAAGGAATGTAAATTTCAATTTGACATCCTAATACCTTGCATTTAACATTTCCCAGATTAATATACACACACAAGTTTTTGCATGATACTAAAATGATTTCACAATTTATTTACATATTAGTTGATCCGGATGAGATCAAAAGGTTAGGTAAAAGGTTTCGCAAGTTGGATTTGGATAATTCTGGATCTCTTTCCATTGATGAGTTCATGACACTGCCGGAACTACAACAGAATCCTTTAGTACAGCGTGTTATAGATATATTTGATGCAGATGGGAATGGGGAAGTAGATTTTAAAGGTTATTCTTAATTCTTTGAAAATGACTTTCATTTTAGCATTAACAGAAAACAAGGGATAGTGAGTACTTACACTGATGATGATGGTTATTTCTCTTCAGAGTTTATTCAAGGCGTCTCCCAGTTCAGCGTGAAAGGAGACAAAGAATCAAAGCTTCGATTTGCTTTCCGCATTTATGATATGGACAATGATGGCTATATCTCAAATGGGGAGCTTTTCCAGGTAAGTCATTCATTCATTAGTTTTCGAAAATTAAGTTTTTTAAAACTTAATTGGCACATGACATTTTTCATCTTCTTCTTCTTGTAGGTATTGAAAATGATGGTGGGTAACAACCTGAAAGACACTCAGCTGCAACAAATTGTTGATAAAACTATATTATTTGCTGATAAAGACGAAGATGGCAAGATCTCCTTTCAAGAGTTTTGTAGTGTTGTGGGTAACACTGATATTCACAAAAAGATGGTTGTGGACGTCTAGATTAGAACTACATTTACTATGCTATGTTCGTTACTTCTACAAACTAAAAGTTAATTAATCAATACTACAATCCACAATATACCAAACACAACTTTATCATATTAATAATAATTATTATATAATTATATATACCTTCTACTACCACTTCGTCACTTATGAAATCTTGAGAAAAAAATGCAAAGAATTGTATCGTTGTGTATATGTGAAACCAAAAAATTATATTAATATTATGTTTAATTATTATATTCACGTCTTTTTCAACTGTGAACTTATATACAAAAAAAAGCATTATATAATAATTTTATTATTATTACATTACATTACTCAATCAACTTAAAATACTTCAATTTTACTTGTACATACATATTACGAACATCGTATCGTATCGTACCCTATCGCATGATAACTTAACAATACAATAACTTACTACACATCAACTCACGACAACTACAAAATACAATCATTAAGTTGATTAAGTTAAAAATAATCACAATCATATATAACTAACGCATTATACTATACTTTTACTGTTTTTAACATTAATAATTTAGACACATACAACTTTAGTTGTTTTCTTTAAGACTGCAAATTAATTACCTAGATTTGAATTGAAATCTATAAAAGTAAAAGGCGAAAACTCATGTAAAAACTTTGGCATGTTGCTGCATCCTCCAAAATTTTGTGTTTTTATTAGGATCCCTAAAATTATCTTGGTTATCTGGTTTATTAAGAAATGAATACCAAAAAAATCGTTAACCCTCCCTTTTTTAATTGTTCGGGCATTCCAGCCATTATTTCAGAGAATTATGCAGTTTTGAAACTTAACCTCACGAGGTTAAGTTAAGCTGGTTCAATTGAGTTTAAATCAGTAAAAATGTATATAAATATAACGAAAACTATAAATCTAACAAAATTTCAACTCAATTATACAACGGTTACTAGTTACATTGATCGGATCAAATTGATCATTTGTCTGCATTTTTATATACCTAAATATTTCATTGTTGATGACATACATATTTACGAATCAAGTTAAATATTTTAGAGGCATTCATTCTGATACTAGATCATGAATGAAACCATGTTTTCGTACGATACTCTTCTATTCTAGCTAGAAAGCCATGCATAATGCAATTTTTATGAAGTTTTGAAAAATATTTATTATTTCGAAACGCAAAAAAACGGTGAGTCATGTAATAGTCATCATGAGGCGTGTTTTTATTAAAATGTGTGAAAGAAATCTCAGAAATTAAACGAAAATATACAAATACAAATGCAGTACTTAAAATTATGTAGTCAATTCAATTCAAGCGTTGATTCACACTTTCGGTTTTCAGTCATACTTCAGATATTGTTAGCGTTTAGCTGGAGAAACAGAATAAAGCGATAGTTTGAGGAGTTGGAATGGTTAGGTTGATGAATCTTTTGAAGATAGATTTTCGCTTCCGTTAAAGAAATTGTCGCTTAGCTTGATTCAACAATGTATAAAATGTACCATTTAAGAAATACAACCTGAAACTTTTATATTATAATATGTGGAAAAAAAAGTTCAACAACAACTTGTATAGATGTTTTCAATTATGAAGTCATAGGCGATGATCATGCGCATTCTTATAACGGTAATATTGCTGGTGCAAATTATCATTATTCTCTGTAATGTTACACAGAGCTTTTAACATAGTGAAAATTATAAATGAATGCTTGTAGAGATTTATCTCATCGTTCGAATGCAATATATTACGCATACAAAAATATTAACAACAAATCAACAAACCAAACTACAATAAAAGCCTTTTCCTTTTTCAATATGCTGTATGTAAATTGTCTCCTAATTAAATATGTCAAAGAATAAAGTTGAGTTATGAAAGACAATGATATGTTATGATTCGCTATTTGTGGAAACAGCTCTTTGCTTTTATTCAAAACATCGAGGAAATTTGTCAATATAAAACTTAAACGCCGGCTGCTTTGGCTGCAATCCTCTTATTTCTTTCCTCAGCAATTGACAACTTGACACCCTTGCCCTTAGGAAGTGAGACGAATGGCTTGTTGCCTTTACCGATGATGAAAACGTAATTCAACCTGTTGACCAAAAGACGATAAAATGTTAAATTTTGTACACGACAACAACCCTTTCTCGTATTGTGGACAAATTGTGTCAACTCTCATGGTAATGCACAAAATGTACTTATTAAACACCAGTGCGACCGTTGAGAGTTGTTTAATTTAGCCTCCTGCTTGATCCGTGACGACATTGTATAATAGTTGTCACAGCCTCCGAAAGTGGCAAAAATACCAATACTAAACTATATATTATACTTGATGTGGGAATTAGCGTAGAATTACCTAGTGGCAAAGACGTGTCCCATTGAATCCTTTACGTGAACTATATCAAAAGACCCAGGATGACGTTCTCTGCTTACAACTGTACCAACACGACCCAAATTGCGACCTCCAGTAATCATACAGAGATTACCTGTAAAAGCACAAAGCATGAATATAGATATTGATCCCTTTATGTCCATTCAGACAGTATGCTAAATGTTACAGAATATAGCTTGAACTTACCAGGTTCGAATTTGATGAAATCAAGGATTTTTCCGCTAGCAATGTCAACTTGGACCGTGTCGTTAACCTTGACCAAAGGATCAGGGTACCTAATTGTTCTTCCGTCGTTCGTTACCAAGAATGGAACTCCCTTGGGTCCAGTCTGGACTCGCCTGACCTTGGAAAGCTTGTACTATTGAGAATAAAACAATCAATTAATACTTTCCAACACCTAAAATTCTTATTAAATCTGGGTTACAATTTACGATACCAAGTAACGTAAACGTGATTGATCAGAAAGTACATGGAATTCATACTATTCATAGGATTATGCCTGAAATACTTTAAATCATCATATCTAAATAAGAATGGTTATCTGTTTAAAAATTAAATAAAATACCTTAGCTTCCTCAGTAGTGATTCTGTGGATGGTAAAACGTCCCTTGACGTCGTAGATAAGACGAAAGTTCTCACCCGTCTTCTCGATCTCAACAACATCTATAAAACCGAACAAAAACAGACATGTTTAGCTTTCAACTTGTATATTATTTAGCTGGTAATAATGTCAACTCTCATGGTAATGCACTGAATGTATTTAAAACACCAGTGCGACCGTTGAGAGTTGTTTAATTTAGCCTTCTGCTTGATCCGTGACGACACTGTATGAAAGTTGTCACAGCCTCCGAAAGTGGCAAAAAATTACTAATACACAGTCAACTGTGCTAATAAAATTATTATTCATAAAACCATTTATAATTACCCATGAATCCAGCAGGGTAGGTTGGGTCAGTGCGGATCTTTCCATCAACCTTCACAAGCCTTTGCATAACAATCTTCGTAACCTCAGCCTTGGTCAAACCATACTTCAGCCGATTACGGAGGAAAATCACCAAAGGAAGGGATTCCCTCAATTTATGGGGACCAGTGCTAGGTCTTGGTGCATACACACCTCCAAGCTTATCTAACATCCATGCTTTGGGTGCGTTTAAACGCTTCAAATGCTTCTTAGGACCTCGAGCCTATTAACAAAGAAAAAACAAAAAAATCACATTTTACTAATTTACATTCAAACATCAACCTTCATTATTCAACCTGCTAATAATAATTGATAACACAAACTTTCCAAAAACTGAGATTTACTAATGAATCTACATTTCTATTCCTGATTGCTTCTTATCACAACATAATCAAGTCACAAGCTACATGACTTCACCATGTCATAAAAGCATCTAACCTACAACCTTAAACACCGACTCTCACAAAGAAATTTTAACCATCTCAAACTGCTCCACTAATCAATAAAAATTTCGATAACACAAACACCCCAATTTCCTCTCACATTTATAATTAATGATTAATTAAAACTTACCATGATGAATAACTGCCAGAGGTATTTTAGTTGATACTTAAAGTCTCCTCTCCGGTGAAAAAACGATGAAAGAGCTACAAGAATTGTCCGCAATATGCAATGCACACTTCACACCACTTTTCCATAAGCCGCTTTGGATGTGTAAATTGTATTGTCAATGAATGGGATGGATGCAGGTAGCATGCATACAAAAATTCACATTTTCCCTTCATCTCCCACAAACCAAATCTCCAAGTTGAGAACCAAGTCAGTAGAGAGCGGTTGCTGTTTCATTTAGGCTTTTAGGTGATGCATTGAATACATAAAATGAACAATAGAATGTGAAGGGGAAATACATAACGCAACTTTGTGGGTGGTATTCTTTTAGGTATTTCCTTTTATATACGACGAACACTTTTGTGTTTGTTGTTTGTAAGAGTATGAGTAGGATATATCCATTTTATACACATATCAGATGGCTTCCTATTTATAAGCTTGAAGCTGTAGCAAAACAATTGAGGAAGCCAAAGCCAAAACCATTAAGGATTTCAGTTGTTTGGGAAATATTTTTTTGGGAGTATCTACAATCTACTATCTACCTTTAGCTCTCAAGGTCAAGAAAAACAGGAAGGTGTTTCATTAAATAAAATAAAAGTAATTAAAAGTTTGAAATGTTGACCAACGTCTGATACAACCACAAATAACTCCTTAAGTTTCAAGTCAATAATTGTTGTTGTTGACGTAAAGTTTAAGTTTTTACAAGCAAAACAAGCGATTTTCTAAGAAGGAACAATTAAAGAATTAAACAGTGATTAATGTGACCCTTCGTGCAAACGAAAATAAGTTTACTCCACTCCAACTGCATTCCAAGAAGATTTGTGCGCTTGAATTATTGACTTAAATACTGAGAGATATTCAGTTACCACCAACCAACCAAATTTCCTCATCATTCGTCTCAAAGTTACAATTCTCAACTTCAGCGTTCCTGAAAACACCCGAAAACTTTTGATTTCAAAGTAACCAGTGGTATCAACACCTGAAGCCTCAAGGAGTTCTGTCCAGTTTAAGAAGACATAATCACTGTTACCAGTCACTCGTTATTACGTGCATTCTGCTTGAAAACTGACACATACATTAAAAGACTTGGCGAATAAATTTGAAGTCTGTCTGTCTGTCTGTGGTCTGGAAGTAAAACCTGACCAACCTTAAGTTCCATATTATGATGCAGCCGTTGGTATTCTAAAAAGATTACCAAATAACACCACCACCAATCGTACGGTGATTGTCCTAAACCACCTCCAAAATCAAGTTAAACAGTAGTGGTTTGTAGAAGGCAAAGAAATAGTCAAATCTCATATCCAAGCAACTAGCAACTAATAGAAATCGTTGGTAAGAATGCAATATTGATTAACCTTCATTTCATAACAAGTTAAACAAATAATTTACATGGTTTATTAAAAAAAAACTTTTGGTCTTTCTGATTTCAGAACCCCTGCGTGGAAACTTATTTTGTGTGTCAGTAAAGTTACAGAAAGCTTAAGCTCGCATTTAACGGAATCTCGAATCTCTCATCCTCAAGATCTCATTAGAAATATCATAGTCTCAAGTAAAAACTTTTAAACAAAAAGACAAAAAGATGTCTGATCCACTACAAATGTCCCTTGGTAAGAGTTGAATGTTTTTTAACACTTTAATGGAGGAGGGCATGAATTTATAACATTTCTTTAATGTATTAATTTTTCAAATGTGCAGATGATATCATCAAATCAAGGAAGAAATCCGGAAAACCCTCGTTCGCCCGTGGCGGCCGAGGTGCTGCCCGAGGTGGTGGTCGAGGTCGAGGGGGGCAGGTGCGCCCAAGCGGACGTAATAGCGTTGCTTACAGTGGAGGTGGCAAAAGAGGTGGCCAAAACTCATATCGTGGACGTCAACAACGGCAGCCAATGAATAATGTACGATAATCTAAACGGTCATCGATCACATCCGACATCATGACGGGCCACCATAAAACCCTATCTATCATAAAAATTAAAAATGGAAAGCGATGCCAGCTGCAGCCTAGCAATTTCTGTCAAGCCACCCAATTTGTGCATGCAAGAGAAAAAGGCATTTGATGGCATCAGTCGTGTCATATGCTTCATGCCAGTATTTCATATGGAGCCCTAGAAAGGTTGTATAGCAAGCATCGTGGGGGTGGTTGACTCGTTGACTGTGTGAATCTGTCAACAATAGTCACAGTTCAGTATCTGAAATCAGAACGTAGTCACTTTGCAAGCCTCCTATTCACCTCCTGAATTATCGATGCTGTAATAAGCTATACTTTATATGCACAAAAAACGGGCCAAACAGTCAGTCTACATTCCGTTGATTTATTCCGGAATTGAAGACTCCCGGAATCGCCATTTGGTGGCTGTGGCTCTTGCAGAATGTTTGTTTTTTATTTGAAGCACAAAAGCAATATTGAAGTCCTATTGGCGTGGGGGGAAGGGATTGCAGAAAGCATTGGAAGAAGAGCTGTGCAGTGGTCATATTTCGTTCCATCCTCCATATATCTACCGATCAAGCTGTCTCTGTCTTAAGTGTATTACTTTTACCAGTTTCGGAGCCAGCATTGTTCGCTAATGATTTAGAGATAATATACTGTGTTTGTCAGACTTAACTTTTACTAGTAAGTATCATGAAAGTGAATGTTTTTTTTAAAATTTCACCATGAAGGTACAACAACGAAGAGGAAATCGTGGTGGGTACGGTGGGGGTGGGAGGAACAGACAACAATTTGTTGCGGTAATTTATTACTGACTCTGACTCTGTTGCGTTGGGTGGATTGGATTGCAATTTTCATTTATCCACTTATATAGTGCTAAAGGCTTGAACAAAATTTTAAATTATTGGTTTTAGGCTGGACCTAGCACCCCCCGTGGTAATCAACGTTTCCGTGGTGGTCGGGGACAAGGGCAAAACATGCGACTTAACGTTCAGAATAGGAATCGTAATCCCAACCGGCAAATGAGACGTCAACGTGGTATGGGTGGAGGAAATGCTCAAGGTCTTTCAAGGCAGCAGGGACCTTCTAACCAGAGATATTTTAATAACCTTGCCGGACGTGGTACTGGAAAACCTAAACGCAACAACATTGGACAACAACGGGTGCGACCTCAGAAACTAAATATTTTGGCCCAAAAATCCCTATTAGCCAGCAAAAATTCCAAGCGAGCAGTTATGAAGCTAGCAAAAAAACGAGTGCAAAGGGCCAAGTTGCTAGTTAGCAAAAAGAAAGCAACCGGTGGGGTTGCTGGAGTTGGAAAACTAAAGCAATTGGTAAGCTTGAGAAAATAAGTCATTGAAATCTTGATTCTTTGTAATAATAAGTTGTTTGTTGGTAATTCTAATTTCTAACTATAACTTTACTTGACTGAAATTGTGTTTCATTTTTTTGTCAGATGGCAAATAGCGGTAGAGTTGCTTTGGGAAGAAACGGATTTGTAACTGTACGCAACACCAAAGCAAAGAGAATGGAGCGGGCTCTTGTACAGATGAAGATAGCTAGAGCACAACAAGTCAGAAACAGAGTCTCTCCACAACAACCACAACGCACGGTTAATTTGCCTGGTAGCGGAATGCGGAACAGACCAAGAAAACCAAGGCATGATATTAAATATAAATTAGCTTCTCAAATACTATTATTACATTTTCATAGAACGTATCAATAAAATTACCATATAATACAATCCATGAAACTAAACTGGCTTCTCTTATCCTTTCCGACAGAAATGTAATGGTGGCTCCTACTCGACCTAGTCGTCCGATTGACTGGAACACTTCTATTGTTAGGACCATGAGAAACGACTTGGCTGATGTGATGACATCCGGTCAATTGGATCCTGAAATTCAACAAAAAATTGCTTTTATTCAGAGCCGTTCTAAAAGTGAGCGTGCTCCAGTGATGCCGGATTTCAAAGCGCCTGTAACAACTTCAAGAATGAAGCTGAGCGATCGCTTCCGGCTTCTCAGAGATCAGTAAATTCAAACCAATAAGGACGGGAAGGTTTCTTCATTGAGTCCCAAATCAATATTAATCGCAATACAATTAAGTGACACACACACACGTTTTTTGTTATTATCGAGATGCGATCGCGTTTTTTCTTAGGGCACATGTATGCTAGGATATGTACATACAAATTATATGGTATGTAGTTTTTACATAATATTTTCTTCAAGCTTTGTTTGGGATTGGTTTAATATAAAAGATAAACTTGTTTCCAGTGATGGATGAAGTTTGTCGTTAAAAGTTAAATGAAAAACCTTTGTTTTATTCTTGAATTTCTGTTGGGTTGCATGTGGTTTCCATTTTTTCAACTTATTGAATGAATTGTTAAGATGTGGTTGTTGAATAGTTGAGTGGTTAAGCGTTCTGATTTGTAAAGCGAAATGTTTTACTTAACGTAGTAGTTGCATCGTCTAGTTTGTAGGTTAGTTTTGTAATAGTAATTTATAATCATTATGATCGATCGATGCATAATATAAAATTGTTCGCACGTACGAGACCTCAAGTTGGCGTAGAACAGTTTGGTGTGGACTGTACATTTAATAAGATTTTTAGTTACATATAATATTTGTATATGTACATACGCAAAGTACACACATAATTAATCCAAAGTTTAAAGTACGAAAATAAATGTTAATTATATAAGCATGTACTGAAAATTTTGTTCTCGTTTTGTTAATAATAATTCATATACCACAATCAAAAATAATTTTATGATAGCAGACACACCAGGCATTTATCGTTGAGCTGAGAAGCACAAAATTCGACCAGAGGTTCGGATCAGGTAGGCTCATAATCAGTGATGATATATTTCCAAGGGTGCATGGAGATCCATGATCCCATGGAAATTGACCTTGCATGAATGTTGGAAGCAAAATGCATTTTTGAACTACTAAATAAGTAATAGACAAAGTGGAGATATTTAGCATAAATTATTACAAAACTGAAGTGAAGGGAATTTGTAGGAGGGTGTCGGTACCGTTACTTGATATCAGAATTTTAATACATCGGGTCGGGTAACATCTTCAATTTGAATGTTCATTATGACTTGGTCCATCCTTCCAAGTTTTTTATAAGACTGTAAAGACTTTTTGTACTTTAGATCCAGTAGAACTTCAACGCATAACTCAACTAGTCAAACATGGCTGCTTGTGCACCCTGTCCAGCTCCTATAAACATTTCCGTCCAAATGGCATCATCTTCTCCAGCTCCGAAACGTTGCTCAAGAAAACCTTCCCGAGCTTCATGTGGAGGAGGGGGCGATCAAGCGTTCAATGGGAGTCGTCAAGCATCTGCAAGTGGATCCCGTCAAGACATTCCAAATTATATGAAACCTCTGTCACGGACTCCTAGCTATTCTGCAAGGATAAATATCAGCGGAGGAAATACGTGCTGTCCAGGGCATCCACGTGCGGATTGCTGCAAAGTTCCATGTTGTGAACCACCACTGCCACGCTGTCCTGTTGGGATTTATGCAGAAAGGGCGAAATCAGTGAAGCCAAACCGCACATATGAAGCACCAGAAACAAAGTTTCATGATCTGTCTACATACAAGGAGCATTACTTTTTGAAGTGTGGCGAACGAACCAAATCCTTCAAGCCTGCTAAAACATTTGTTCCTTCGGAAGCACCCTTGGATGGGCTCTCCACGTACCGGGAAGCTTATCATTGCAAGCCTCTAGCACCGAAGGTGATTCCCCCTTGGAATAAAAAGGGGGTCTTTGATCCATCTGGAGCTAAAATGGAAGGCGTTTCTCAATACCGATTTGACTACAAAGGATGCATGGCTCCGCGTCAACCATCTTTCAAGCCCTTAAAGACATTTGTACCATCGGATGGAAAAATGGAAGGACTTTCAACGTACAGAACTAACTACATCCCATATTGCCCTAGAGAATATGACTATGCAAGACCAAAAGTGAACGCAAAACCCGTTGGACAGCCTTCCTGCGCTCCCATGGAAGGGTTGTCAACATATCGTGGTGATTATTACCCTAAATGCATGGTCAAAACTAACAGTTTGAAGCCGCAGACCAAACCAAGATTTTCCGATGCTAGAATGGATGGTGTGACAACCTACAAGAATGACTACATTCCTTTCCATTTCGATAAATGTCCAGGACCATGTATTCCTGCTCAAATATATGATGAATGTTATCCTAACCCATGCTTATTTGGATGCTCTGGGGACGAAGATAAAAAGGACCAAGATGATGAATGTCGAGATCCTTGTCCTCCAAATCCAATGTGTTGTGGACAACCAAAACCTTGTGGGATTTCTGACCCTTGCGGACAACCATTCCCCTTTACTATTAGTAATGCTGGGGAACAAACCCAGGCTTGTTGTGACATGCTTAACGATCCACCACCAGAGAAAAATGACGACGAATGCTAACTACTACTACTAATATAAATGAAGCGACAGAACATCAAAATTTGTTCGTCCCGATTCTCATTCTACATTTTAACAAAAAAATCACTTCACAAAAAGTAATTATGTAAATCACATATTGTTTAGTCATCAATAATACAATTTGAGGATTAAGGATTGAAATAAAAACTGAAAACTAAATTGTAAATCTCATCAGGTTCATTAAATGAAGTCAAATCGAAAGTATGTGATACTAGATCTAACTCTAACCACCGTCAATCAATTATATATTTTACAAGGTGTACTGATTTTAATACAAATTGTTCATACAAGTAGTATTATTTATGTACAAGATCAATATATAGCTTAGCTTGATGCTTAATCATATACAGTGTTGTAGAGTAGAAAACAATATTAAAGATTCTCAACAAGAAGAGACACTAAACACTAATGTTCTTTGATTGGAACTCTTGGTAATAGGGCTTTCAGTAGACATGAACCATTCCATAGGCAAAGGTCCAGCATAAAATGTATGTGAACAAAGATCCAAAAAATCCATTCAACAAAATCGCCTTCCGTGATGTGAAATACCGTTGGTAATTAGCTCCCGCTTTCGCAATCAATATCAGCCACATTCCGAACATTGCTATGAAGTAGAAACCAAAGCCGTAGAGTGCTGTTAGTCCCAAAACTCCAGCTCCCATTCCAGAAAAGACTGCCGAACAGGTTCTGGTATATTCAACAACTGCTGCATTATGCTGAATTGCTCCCTGGTTGTAAACTTTGGTCTCACCCCCCTTTTCCACGGTCACGGTTCTGGTACGCTGCATGGCGAATACTGAAGAAGAAACCTTAGACTAGTGACTAGGTTGTAGGTGTGACTTCTCCCTTCACCCTTTCCTCCAATATCCAACTTCAAAGAAACTTGATAACTCGTCTATATGGCTTCTGGCAATTTCCTGGACAAAAAACAACATTAGTTAGTTTAATAATTTATGTACTGACTTTAATTAAATGCGAAATAAAAATCCACAAGTGCAGATTTCAGAATTCAAAAGCAATGGATGATTAACTGCTGTTCCTTTACGAAGGCAAAAACTGAACATAAAAATAAGGTGGGGGAAGGTTACAAAGAAGATACGTACCCTTCACCCTTATTCCAGGAAGTTGATGATTTAAACACAATCAACATTTAATTAGACCACTCTGTTTTCTGAATCTAAACGCACTTTTGACATACACAAGAAGGGTCCAAAATGAAATGAACAGATGACAAAAGGATAATGGATAAAAATATTATACAGCAGATATTTCGTGTGTTCATATGAGCACATACTCTTTTTTCTCAAATTCTCATCCTGTGCAAAGGACGGCGCAAAAGTTGACTTTTCGGCAACAAGCAAATAAATGCACGTGTTGTGTTGACTTGTGTATAAAACTCAAGAAAAGAGTGACTAGTGAAAGTAAGGTGTAAAAGCACCTTAATTTTAGTTCAAGAAGAAGTTCCTGAAAGATTGAATCAAAAGTGAATCACTGGAATAATCGGAAAAACCGGAACGGAAGACAAAAGGTAATGTAAATGCATAAGAACGGTTGTTATCAAATATGAGTATTTAGTATGATGGCTGCAATCGAAATTTAATTTTCCTATCTTGTTTGTCTATCATCAATTTCAGGTCACTATCCACAATGACTCTTTCTAAAATCACCTTCGTCGCTGATAACGCGATGGAAGGTCAGATAGACGACAACTCTGAAGAGGAAGTCCTTGGTGGTAAGCGATTGTTTTTACTCATATTGATTCTTTATTGATTTTCTATGAAAAGTTTAATTGAAATCAGTAAATGTAAAATACTTTTCATTTTTACAAATTTTAGATGAGGAAGCGGATCTTGTCGAAGACGTAGTGAACGAGGCTGAACCACCTTTGAAAAAGATTAAACGGGACTTGGTGAAGGAGGCAGAAGAAGAATTAAAAGTTTACGATGAAATTATTCAGAATTCAGAGCTTCCCATTGATGAAAAATTGAAGAAAGTTTCTGACTTTTTGGACTCATTGTTTCAAAATAATATTAATACGCTTCAGTTTGAAACGGACTTTGGAGAGTGGTGTAAACGTAGTCTGTTGCTGTTGGTAGATGAAGTTACTGACGCATCCGAAGAGTATTATCAATTTTTGTGTAGTGTGCTAAAGGTAGCTCCCACAATAATTGAGTCAGTTTGTGAGAAGGTTCTGTCCGTTTCGTTTGTGCGTCATCGCTTCAGTGTGGAGTGTGACCTGGCTTATAATGTGTTTATGGAGAATCTTGCCAATACATTTGAAAAACTGAGAAGGTTTCCTAAACTGATTGCGAAATTGCTATGCTGTGTGAGAGAGAATATTGATAAATTAAATCCCCAAACAGAAAGTACGGGTGGGAAAAGTACTAAGCGGAGAAAGAGCAACGTTTTTAAAAGTTTTGAAGTTAGTTTAAAGTTTATTTTGTCAAAGAATTTTATAAATGCGTTCAGCTCAATTGTAAGCATGCTGCCAGCAGGACAAATCATGGATTTGTGGAAAACTTTGCATCATAATTTGGAAGAGGAATGTATAAAGAAATTTAATTCTGAGACAAGTAAGCTTTAGTTATACCTGTTATGAACTGTCTTTATATTATTATGGTTTAATTTTCAAATATTAATCTTGTTTATTTATGGTTGCAGGAGATTCCTCATTATACTTTCTTCTATCCGTGGTTGGGGAATTGATTGTGGCGTTCTTAAACAATATAAAAGTTGCAGATTACTCAGTTCCTAGCTCTACCGTCGAAAGGGTATCAGAAATGATGCAAAAGTTAAAAGAAAAGAGCCTTGTCGAAATCGGCAAAGAAATTTCAAGAACACATGTAAGTTAACTGCGTTCATTTATCAAAATAAATAATAATTATTGTTGAAAGTGTCAATAAGCCTTGGCTTTATACTTCAGTAACACGGAATATTTATGTAATTTTTATTTTCAGGATATCAACTGCATACGTTACTTTTTAAAACTTTCAAGTGCCTGGGGGAACCTCCACCAAATCATGGTTTTATACAACCAAAACTATCATCACGATTTGCCGGACGTACCAACAAATTTTGTGGCAGCTGAAGATTTATCCCTTCTATTTCCTTACTTGAATAGCAAAGAATGGATTACTTTGTGGAAGGCTATTGAGAAAAGTGAAGACAATACTAATGCTCACCTCATGGTAAGTATTGGATTAGATCAGAATTGATATACATGATTAAAATCGTGATTTTCAAAGGCTAAGTTAAAGTCTAGTGTCTACTTAGGTAGTGAAAGGCATTGTGTATCGAATGTAATTTATTCATAGTTTCGTATTGGTTTTGTTATGTCAACTTTCGTTCTTGAATGCGTGTTGACTAAGTTGTACCATTTGGGGTCATGAACCTAAAGAATCGCTCATCATAGCATTGATATGCACTTGGTATGCATAGCAGAGCAGGATGAGTCATGTGGTTTCAATTTTGTATAATTTTCAATTCTAATTCTGTAGAAATTGAATTATACTTAAATTATCTACTGAATTCGAAATTTGTCACTGCTCATTTTCATTGGTAAATAGTCAATAGTAAAAGTTATACCTCTTTTCGATCGAATAATGCGTTGTTTGATAACGAAAGTTGTGTGGTTGGTGTCAAAATTTAAATAATATATATCTTCCAAACACATTGCATATTTAGACCACAACAATGATTTGTTGTTGTAAAGTAACCCTTGTAAGGTCAAGATCAGTAGCAGGTTCATACTTCAATGCTTATTTCAAGTCATCATAAACAAACAAATGGAAAATAAGCGCTAGAAAGCAGATATTATAATCACATATCGGTTCTTCTGTCAAACATCATGTTGCTACTGCACTGCTATGATTGGCATTGTTCGCAATTTCATTCATATTTATCTACTTAGAGAAAGAACACATCATGACTTGTTTACACATGGTTCCTTGGGTTAACCATAAAAAGCAATTTTGTAGGTGTAAGTGGCATGATAAACCATTGTCTTTTTCAAGAATGGTATCAATATTTATTGGTTTTTATTTGTCGAACATGAACAGTGGCAGCAGTGCCACTTGTTTCTGATGACACTAATATGATGAGCAACAAATTGAATGCATCTATTTCTACCAGTATGAATGAATAGTTGCTCCTTGATATAAAATGATATGGTATGCGTATGATCCGTAATACGCGACTGTCGTCGGTCATACGTGTGCAATAGAAAGGCCTTATTAGATGAGGCAGAGAAAAGGAGTTCATCTTCGAACGCTGCTGCTGCTGCGGTTTGATTATTAATGTGTCAGTTTTGACGTTGTAATGCATATTGATTATGGGTGTATCATCAACTGATTGATTACCACCGTTCACAATACTGCGTATCTTCATTCCTTCATCATCCCTAAAGAGAATGCATAATGTAGTGATCAAAAGCTCATTTCGAATCACACCTTTTTTTGGAATGAGGTAGAAAACTTTCCTATTTTATGCTTTGTATCATGACAATCATGACATGGCCAAGCAAATCTATTAAATTCATATGAGAAATAGAAGGAAGGAAGAAGAAGTGTGGGATTGATTTAGTATGTGACTGACAAATTTCATTTCATATGACCATTGATAGAATATATTATATACTTTGATGACTTTATCATGGTGTGGCGTACTATGCGAATAAATTGACTTGTTTGACAGGCTTCTTGAGTGATACTCTTATTGTGATCTGAATGAAAGGAAGTTTTATTGCCTCATTTTTTTGCAAACAAAAGGTTCAAATTCCTCTTTTCTTTATTCTAATTCATTATTCAGTCAATAAATGCAAATACATTCGTCACGTATTTTGAAATATGATATTGATATACTACTACAAAGCACAGACAATGCAATGTAAAAATGAAGGTTTAGGCAACTCTTGTTACGTTGAGGTAGGTGGTAGGCGTATGAAGTGAACTGTGAAGTATGCAAATAAAATGAAAAATGAGTACACTGTCGACTAATTTGCCTGTATAGTCTGCCAGTTCTGTATAGTTTGCACTGCTTTTGCTATATATACTTAATATCGAAAACCGTTTATAGCTAATAAATGCTAACACATCATTATTCATGGCAAATGAGGAAAGGGCTTGACAGTGACAGGCTTGTTTTATTGCAGTTCAATAGCTGATAATGTAGCGGTAGCGCAGCACGGGTATTCAGATTTGCTCATTAGGAAGAATAAATAGCCAATGAATAGTAGCAGTACTATGATTGATAATAATGATAATAATGATGCCCAATGTAAGCATAGCTTTGGCTGGGTTATAGAAGTTTGAAAGCGTGTTTTTATCACTGAAAGCCAACGGTCGATAGCATGTCTGCAGATGTGAACATTTAACAATAAGGGTAGAATGTTTTACTGCTAGCTAG
Source organism: Orchesella flavescens (assembly GCA_964034955.1). Taxonomy (NCBI): domain Eukaryota; kingdom Metazoa; phylum Arthropoda; class Collembola; order Entomobryomorpha; family Orchesellidae; genus Orchesella; species Orchesella flavescens. The sequence goes on along the minus strand of OZ035957.1, from coordinate 20,009,413 downwards.
GTTAAAAATAAATGTCAATGAAATGGTTAAATACATCATTTTCATCCGTTTTATGCTTCCAGGTCAGCCTGGTTGCGCTGAAGCTGAACTGGCTTGCTATGATTGATCAACGACAAAGGGAAACCAGTGAAGAAACTTTAATATTGGAAAAAGGGACTGACACAGATATGGACAATTTGATGAAAGACAACCTAAAACGGAGCACACAAGCCACTGCAAAGTTTGTATGGAATCTTCAGCATTTATTAATCAAAGGAGACGATAGTTGCTTGAATATGTCAAATGAAAGCATTCTGCATATTGCATCCATTTACATGGACCATGAGGAACTTGTTGGTCATGCTAAAACATACCTGGACACGATAATTCTTTCTCACACTTCACTTGATGTGAAAGTTACCCAAGAAGTACAGAGATATTCTACAATCACTTTTCATGTTGCACTTGTTATGGAAGCTCTTCATGAGGGACTACAGCAAGTGGAGAAGATGCAAGTTATGAAGCGTCGCATAAAAAAGTTTATACAGGACTTTTTAAGTTCGGATTTCAAAGTCAGAGTTTTGCAGAATATTACAAAACAGGAGAAGATTGCATCTGATGACCTCCAGGAAGTTATAACAGAAGCGGTAGAGGTTGTTAATGACATTTTGTCTGTGAAATTAACAAAAGAAGAAGTAAACGACAGTTCGGATCGTCCTCCAGTACTGCTAAAAGGCATTGTTTCCTTTATTTCCCAACAAGAGTTAGGACAGTATCCTAAACCTGTAAAAAGTATGATATTCCTTGGCTGTGCGGTCATATTTATAGCATTGATTGACTGTGAAGATTATAAAGACATTGTGGAAGACTTGATTATTATATTGAACGAGTGTGGCAAGAAGTCTCAAGGAAATGAATTTTTGTTTCATATCAAATGGGATAGTATGTTTGAATTAGTTCGCAATAGTGTAAAATTTTTATCTGCAGAGTCAATCAAAAGAATGAGTTCCTTGATATTAGAAAATACTTATCTGTCTCCTAAAACTACAAGTCAATTCTTAGAGAAATATGCAAAGGTTACTTGTGATGATTTCGAACTGACTACTCCTTTGGGGCAACTCAGTCTTACTCTTATGGAATACATATTGCAGGTATGTTATCAACCAAGTTACTCTTGTTTTTTTCTATTAGTTTCTTATGGTTAAAAAAACTTGCATTAGTGCTCTTCGTTTTTCAAGTGCTTTTTATTACTTGTTCACTTTCGCTTTCTTTTACACCCAAATCTCTGCTAAGCTTTTTCGTTTGTATGACTTTTGTAGGAAGTGGAAGAAACTAAAGCCAAATCAACTCCTATGCTTCTTAACCACGCCAAGGAGTTAACAAATACTGCGGTTAGCAAGTTGTCAGATGGCTCAGTCATCACTGAACTTCATAGTCTAATTCGTGCTTTCAAGAAACAAAAAAAGAAAGGCGCAGCAACAACAGCTACCACCGCATCCATCTCTTTTGTTTTTGTTTCAAACGTGATGCACACTTGCTATTTATTGCTGAAAGGGAAATCATGCATGAGCGCAGAAGATGCTTTAGAGTACAGTGTCATTGTCCTTCCTTATTTGCGATTCGCACTAGACTTTTTGGAAGCTGATAGAACCGGCGGTTATGGAAAAATGAAAAGTGGTGAAAAGTTGCAGTTGGCTACGCCTTTATTTAACTGTCGTCGGTTCTCTATTGAGTCTTTGAAATCTTTTGAAGAATACCGTTCGAAACTACCTGATGAATTTCTTTTAAGGATGTGGAATTGCTGTTTGATGAATTTGAAAATGGAAGATGACAATGATGACAAAGAGTTTGAGAATGGGCTGTTGAAACGAATTATTGAAGTTGCGAATGAAGAAGAGTTTCAGGCAATATGCGATTCCATAGTTCAGCAACTAGTAAGTGATGATTATTGTTGTCGTCGTAAGCCAGTAAAACTACATATACTTTTTTGCCCATGCTCACAAATGCTCTCATTGTTTTTCCTTGCAACAGACAAATGACCCGACTGAGCTAACTCTAGCAGCAAATCTGTTAAACATCTTATTGGAGGCTGAGATTTCTGCAGAGAACAAGAAGCCTCGCAGAATGACTGTTGAGCTTTGTTTGCACAAGTATTTGGAGCATATAAATTTATGGCAAGACTCAGACCAAGTAATTCAAGTTGCATCTCCTTATATCGAGTTCCAGACCAAGTTACTTAGGAGGAGAAAGGTTTCAATTACATACACACATTTGTTGAAATAAGTATATGACTAAAACATTTGAGATGCCTTTGCTAATACGATTTCTGGATGCTTTACATTATTAGCCCATGGGTAACCTCAATACCCTGGCCGTGTGCATGTTGTCCGTAACGGAGCTTCCTCTTACCAAAATTGAAGATGTGAAATCGTTCAAAAGTATTTTCTCTTTGGTTTCCGAACTGATGAATGCTATGACCGTCCATCGTCTGGATGTGTTATCTTACCGTACGCATGTGTTTTTACAGGTGAGCATTTTTTTATGATCAATATGTGAAAAAATACGACTTTATTATAGTAACAATCAAAATAGGCGTTGTAAATCATATGCGTATTTATATAGCAAATGCGAAGCTTTATTAGACCAAATTCTAAAGTGAAATGAATATTTTTTGTTATCTGTGGACGGAATTGTAAAAGTATGCACATGCTTGGTTCTTCTAAGTCTTACTTGTCAATCGCAGCTTGACTGGTTGACGTTTTGATGTCAAAATGAAAGTTGATGTAAAATGTTATGACGGGTTTGCTTTTATTAGTGCTTTCAGTTCTTAGTGGAGAACTTGGCGAAGAAGGCAGACCAGAAGAATAAGCTGACCGACGGAGAAATTTATGATCTACGTCACTGCGGACATTGTATTGAAAGGTAAACAAAAACAGCATTATAAAGCATTAATCCTTTCAATAATTAGTTTTTTGTATGTGGTTACGTTTATGCATGTTAGTATGTATGCACGTAAATTTGAGGTATGAAATTGTTAAAGATTGTTTTTCATTCAGAATTTGCCAATCAACAAAATTGGGTCGACAGGAGTTTACCCGTGTTTCACCATACCTGGTTGTAGTTTTATTACAGCAGTTTGAAAAAACAACTGTATATCCAGCTGTAAAGGTAAATGATTATAATATAGTCAATTAGTTTTTAAAGTAAAAGGCTAAATAGACAATCTGGTTTTTCAATATTTCGTTTATTCATTCCAGAACCCGTTGTTAAATGGATGTTATAAACTTTTGGATATGTGCGATGATAAAGGGGTGTCCCATGTGAATTCCATGCTTTCCTCCGGATCGAGAGAAATATTCAAAACTGTGTATGAAATGTACAAAAAGTTTTATCGCTATAAAGGGAAAGTATAAACTTGATGTATTGATTCATTATATTAATCGCGTATTAAGAAAGTTCAATGTTCTGTCATTCTGTGTACGTATGTATTTAAAAAACAGGCCTATTTTTACAATGAATAAAAGGTTCTGGTTATATGATAAGCAATTAATCAAAATTGGTCCGATACTGTGTACTGTTTTTTTTTTAATTTTTACTCCGTCATCACTCGTCAAGCCCATAAAGCTTATAGCATTGTTGATTTAAGATTGCTTATTAGTGCATCTACTTAAGATCAAAAGCAGTGAAACCAATAACATGCAAATGAGAGTGATTAATCAAGATATATGATGACTTTGTTGATGACTCTCAGTCCGTAGTTTTATATTTATTGCGATTAGTGAGTCTGGCTTTCCAATAGATTTGAGCACAGCTCACGTTTTGTAGGCTATTGCCTAAGGGTTTAAATACTATGAAAAATATGAGGTATGACAATTTGTTTTGTACTTTGCCTTTGCTCGGTTTCAGATATATGTTATATGATAGAACGTATACTAGAGTCTAGGTATACTCTAGGTGAGTCCAATGTCAACAGCACAGCGGTTCTTGATGCACCCTTTGTAATATTTGGTAATTAAAAACAAAACTTTTACTTTCTTTATCAATTTGCAGTTGTAATTTAAAAAAAATTAAACATTTCGGCAGTATTTGAAACATTTTCATTATGGAAGCCATGAACCGGTGACCAAAATTATTACCTCATGCCAGGGTCAAACTTTTGATAGAATTAATGCAGGAGGAACGGTTTCATTAAATAGATTGTAATTTTGAAGCAAAACAAATTAATTAACTGAACAATGAAAGTGATACTCTTGACCATGTTATGTATAATATAAATTTGTACGGTTATTATATTGCATTTATTTTACCCATTGTACTTTTTTCAAATTATTGGTACTAAATGTTTCCATAAAAATTCAGCAAGTGTTACTGTGTATTGTAAAATATAGGGGAAAATACATGTCTAGTAGATAGATAGACATGCTTCATCCGTGGTTCCATATTCCAGTTTCAGACATCATCCAGACGAAATAATGTTTTGATACTCATATATGGCACTCACTGGAACGTCAATAATGTATAAAGTGTAGTGTAAGCTTCATGAAAATGAGAGCTTAGTAGTTTTTACGCAACATGGAAAATATAGTGATGTACACAAGAAGTAAAAACTCTGCTTCTGCAGCTCTTCCAGAATCTATGGAGAAGAAGAAACGGAGCCAACGGAGGGTTGGAGTTGGATTGGTTTCGATTGCAGAGTACGCACGCTAGCAAGGTATACTAATGTAGTAGTAGTAAGATCTCTAGAGACTTTTCAGCTGCAACTCGTTGATGCAATGCAATGAAGAACGAAACCAAGTTCATGTGCGGTGTGTGGATGTTCATGATTCTCTGCAGTATTGCTATATTGTTAGAAAAACATACGTATATATATATGCGAAGCTTGTGTAATGTAACCCGTCTGCTGTCCGTGCACTACTGCAGTGTACTAGGTTGTGTGTATATTATGAACTCTTTCTGCATCTGTATGCAATGGTTTGTCGTGCGTAGAATGAATGCATGCAGCCATCTCCTCGTCATGTATATTTCTTTCAAGCTCGATTCGATACTAGAATTTTTCATACAATGTTGGGGGTTTCCCTTTCAGTCGGTGGTGATCCGTCTTCGTGGTCACAGTTGTGTCGAAGAGTGAGTGTGATGGCTAGCGCGTGTTAACGTTGTTGTCGCTTCTCTTCATCCCTTTGCTTTTGCAAGAAGTAGTAATGTAATTCAGTGCTGCTAGTATATAAATGTACTTTTATAGCTCCAAACATTCTCAACATGGAACGTGAGTTCATGTACAAAAAAGTTTAAAGACAGTTTTTTACTCAACTTTGCCATCTGGTTTACTTCCCAACCAGAACCTTGCTTAAAAGATTAAGTAATTTGGAATATTGTAAGAGAACAGACCTCCACGAACCTTGAGGATGAAAATACATATTGTATATAGTAATCCCTAATTCTATAATTGTCTGTTTGTGTGAGTGACAATGATTTTTCTTTCTGCATGAGACTTTTTGGTGCAATACAAAACATGTTTGGAGTGAGTCCTTGCGTCCTCAACTAAATTGGATGGGACTTCCTTAGAAAATGGAAAAAACAGCTACCTTTCGTTTACCTTTCGGCCATAAAGTTGGCTCTATAGTTTGTACCATTGTTTAGGATTATGCTCGTGTTTACTCTTTCATGCAAATTACCACACGACAACACAATAGAATGAAATGGTGTGTACGGTACGGGTTCAATGTGACCGTCAAATATATATGAAGTAATCTAGTTTTGGGCTTCCATCATCACATCGCACATACCGGCCCATTTTGCTTGGAGCTGTGAAGCATTTTTCATAATTCGTCTAATTGGCTTTGACTGCATTATGCACAATATGTAACTCCATAGCCTTCTCAACCAAAACTATTCTATTCATCCAAAGAAGTTTGTTCGTGAGTAAAGATCCGTATGCAACCTTTTCAGGAACGGTTCATGAAAATTGAAAGAAGGTGGATTTTTATTAGTTTCAAGGCCAGCCAAGTACCTTCATACATGTATTATGAGCTGTATGAAAAGATGAAAAATACTTTATGATTTGGTTTCTGAACAAGAAACTATTACACTGAAAAGGACATGATCACAGTTAGCAAACTTATTTGTCTGTTGGTGTAGGATTTACAGATTTACTGTTGATATCCTGTTTGAAACGTTAGTAATAAATTTAGTTATAGTTATAACCTGATGTCCTGCTGAAAAAAAACATGATCATTAGCATAATGTTTTCAGGACCCAGTGCGATTTTATTTGTGTAATACCAGACTCTTGAGATTCAACTACCTGTGTGTGTGTGTGATACACCAAAGAGCTGTACACAAAACAAAAACTGTTGTGATACGAAAGGTTGTTGAGAATCATAAATTCAGTGAGCTTTTTAGAGGTCGTACTGAATCTGACTACCGAACCGAAGAAGAAGAAAGATAGGTTGTGGTGTGTGGAATACGTGAGGACCAGTTTGTAACTTACACATTGGATTTCTATTGGAACAGGTACATGCCTCTGGCGAATTGTAAAAATGATTACATAAGTGAATCAAAGCTTAATGTTTTTGTAAATGAAGAAATATGTAATGCTAACGCACTCCAAAATCAACATGAAATACGTAATGCTTTCGCCAGGCTGATTTTAGACGATGTATTAGGATGAAATGTATAGTATACATGATACACTTTTGCAAAGGGACTAATGGGATGCAATGAAATCGTCGGAAAACTTTTCATGCGTTTTAGACTACCTCTGGAATATTAAATTGCATGCATATTATTTTCATACTGGCTTCATTTTCGTTGCTCCAATGCAGGAAAACAAAATGAAGATATACTTCATTAACATTAACCTCTAGGTAACATCTCAATTGCGATGCGCCACTGGCAGGAAGACATTTATTTCACAAACATGAAACAAATTAGGGGCTTTTGAGCATTTGTATACAAAATTTTGTTATAATGGGTGCAAAAACCAAGAAATGTTTTGACGATGTTCCGCACCATAATTACATGCATGTATACAAATACAAGCAAGATAATGGCAGTATAAAAACATCCAAATCGTTAAGTATGAACTATCGCTAACTACTTTCACACAAGTACACACGTCATTTGTAGCAATTACCAAAACAAGATCGTATCGCCGCATTACTCATAATTCATAAATATCTTCCGCATGTGCTTGTGCTTACATTGGATACTCTGATCCTAAACGCTGGAATCTAGAGCTGCTGCTGCTGCAGTTGTTAGGAAGATGCCAAAGGGAATGCAATGGAATGAATCAAAAGTCTATAAAAGTCATCTACTTTCTTGACTTTCCATATTTAATTGGGATTTGTGATCTTGTTTGCCAATTCCTATAGTTTATGTATGTATAGAGAAGTATGAATCGCGTGTGGCTCCGGCCACTAAACTCTTAAGAGTTTCCTTCTGGCCTTTAGACTTTTGCTAAAAAGTTGGGGGTGATTAAGAGAATCGTGAAACACAAATTGTCAGTAAAGCACAGACACCACACTACACTGCTATGTTGCAGCTAATGTGTATGAGGCTTAGAAAACTTTGGATGCTTCTAATTGTTTGTTCACATATATAGAATGTTTGGTGAACTGAATTCATGAGCGTTTTCGTAAGCCTACTCCAAAATATGCTACTGCAAAAACTGTGATAACTGGTACTGGTATGGTTGGTACGTGACTGGTAATGTAATTATTGACTAAAAAAGTAGGCAATAAAAATGAGAAATAAATGACCACACAATCAACAATCTATCTTGAACGATATGTTGAACATATTGTGCTAAATTCTTAAATGTAAAGATTTACACACAGCTTTTAATAGCAAATAGCAATTCATTACCGTCTGTCTCTCATTTAAGAGTTTTTCGCGCATTCGTTGGTGATGATCGAATTTTCAGATTTGCTTGAAAATATCTTATGTACATATTTATATACGATACAGACACCGCCAATGTGTTGTATGTGCACAAAAATGCAATAAACCATGACACATGATATGATGACACGTTTTACAGTTTACAAATGGCGTTATGAACCTTATGGAACGTTTAGTTTCAATGGAATGTGAGAAATCTGAAAGTTGAACCCGTTTTATTTTGCGGAAGTATTTGCTAGAGGCCCAAACTGGCTGCTGCCGATAGTTGTATCAGCATCAGCTCACCGAAAAAGGAAGCATGAACTTTTGAGTTTTCATTTCAATAGTCCGCAACCGCAGTTGTGATGTCACTTTCTCAATGGAATTCATTCTTCGGAGATAATGCAGTTTTTACGTGAGAAGTCAAATCCGTAAAGGATTTAAAATATACCAACCGTTTTTAACAGTGTGGTTTTAAAAGGTCATAATCCAAACACCAAGATAATCGCATGAACATTTTTGCATATGTTTATGCAGCATTTTTGGCAGCAGCTGCATTGGCAATGTCTTTTTCATCTACGAGATTGCAAATATGATGAATGATTGTTTTGTTTTTATTTGGCAAAAATGATTTTGCATGATTGATGCACAAATATGCAGTTAGATAAGTTATTATTGATGAGATACACACAACACAACTCAGGAGAATATACTGTTACAGCATAGTAAACAACCTGAATAATATTAAAATTGCATAAAATGCATTTTTCAGTTATGATCAGGTGCTCCCATTAAATTAAATGAATGTTTAAGGAACCAAAACTCATTCGGCTGCAGCTACTGTGTAATAATGAAATGCATGTGTGCAGTTTATTTTTCATATTTCATATCCTCATTCAATCATCCAATTTAGAAAACCCAAATATCGAAAAACAAAACACGTTATTGATGCCCATAACTTTATTCACTTCGTAGGCGATTTGATTTGAGAACAGCAAATTATTGTGCGTGTACCTATCTATACTTACGTTCAATATTACATTTAATGTTGCTCATGCAAAAGATTTTGTTTTCATTCGTATATTATATTTCATAGGAGACCACATCGAAATGTTGCTTACGATACGATACGCGATACTCAATAACAATAACAATGCTAATGCAATTTTCATAACGGATAATGACGATTTTTGATTGCTTGATTGGGACAAGTAGACAGTAGAAATTTTGGTTGCAAAAAATGCAGTTTTTATTTTTTGTTCCGTCCTAGAACCATTATAAGTAGTCAATCATCAATTGAATATGTATTAAATCCAATCTCTGATCAATTGAAAATTGCAAATTAGTCTACCCCGTTTTAATCGGAGTTTATAAATACATTAATTTTGGGTGCCTTTTGTGTACTTGAATGAGGAGCCAAATCAAATTAAGCTTTTGAGTTGAGCACACTAAAACCCATTGTATCTAACGATTGACTATACTCTGGCAAGAACTGTGAATTGCAACTAGATTTACGGTACTAAATCATTTTGGACCAACTTAAAAATGTTGACATCCTTGATGAGTATCAAACAAAAAAACTTGTAGCCACACGAACTGATTACATGGTACTGATACGTAGTAAAACTATACCTATGTGCATTGTAGTGCATTATGACCGCGTCACACTCATAACATAACAGTCATTGTCATTATAACATAGCATGATAGTAGCATTCGTTTTTTGCTTTGTTCTTCTTTTTTACAAGTAGAAGACAGACATGTGCAGACGCAATGTAGTTTGAAAACGTGTACTCATGTTATTTAAGAATTCGCATAAAACACATAAAAGTGCATGCATACCCGACGATAAAATGTGGTTGACCAGACATAAACACACAAATTTTTTTAAAAGGAGTTAATAGCCAGTTATGCTAATTGTAATGATTAGAAGAAGCATTTTAATGGTTTAATCTTTTTTCGAATCATGATGATGTCGCCGTTTATTGCAAGCCAACCAAGCGGTACTACATTATATATGCTCATCGTCAGTCACTCGAATTCAAATTCACATATATCAGCATCACATCACGTATCAGATGTACATTTCAATCAACAAAAGAGTGGATTTTTCTTCTTGTTGAATTTGCAAAGATTTGAAGGTGTTCTATCAGATGAGTTTTCAGTCTACAAAAGCTGTCCGATGAAATTAAGTACAAGTTGGCACGAAAACATGAAACTTGAAAGGCTCCCCAAATAAATTTTTTATACATATATAAATCCATCCCTACTTGTTGAGTGTTGTACACGTTAAATGTTTCAACGTAACCAGATATTCAAAATTGACAAGGTTGTTGCATGATAGTATAGGAATGAGTTAATATAAATTTTAATAATTTTCAAATTTTCTCTGTGTACCACACAAGATAAGAAAATGATGAGTTATGCAAGATTTAATGGGCTCTAAAAGGAAAGTCGGACTGACATTGGGTTGAGATAAACTAGGACCAGGACAAGGCAAAGGCACATATCAACTTTTTAGTTTAATAGCAAAAAAAAGTAACTCATGATGATGATATGAAATATGCACCACATAGAATTAAGCAAACCACCATTTAAAATATAATGCATTGATAATATATCATGCACGCAATAATAATATTATGTGCTTTTAAAGTGCATAAAGTGATGGCTACCATCTACATCCTTATATATATATATATACAGCTTTAGATTAGATTGATGTTCAAATCGAATTCGGAATACTTGACTGATTCTCGTGAGTGACAAGAGGGCAGGTTAGACACTTGAGTAAAGCCCTAGAAAACGTTGATTTACCTTAATAGCAACTTGTATCCGCTTTAATTGTAGTTATTAAATATTAGCAGTGAAGGAAAACCCATAAGATTTTCATACGTTGTTGCATAGCTCAAGCACATGTAAACTAACGCTTTTTTTTCATGGATATTTTTCTTGGCCCACCAACAACATGTCAAAAACAAGAAGATTGCGGAACAAAAACATCAAATTAAATCTTGTCGAATATGAGTGTGAGTTAGGGACGGAGACTAAACATGCAAGATGCAAGACCAACATCATGAAAGGTGTCAAAATGCAATTAAGGGGCTTTTGTCGGGCATGAAGAAATTTCCATAATCTCTCGAGCACTGCATAGGAATCTAAACAACCTTGATTTAATTATACATTTTTCGCAATGAATCAATATCAAGGCTAGGGGTTCCTAGAATACATCCATTCCAAGTCATTCCATGTTTATTCTTTTGGAATTAGGTACATCACGTGCAGCTACAGTAGCTAAAGCTACTACTTTAGCAGTATCCTTCATTCTGTTAATCTTTCTATCTTTTTAGGGGGAGGATTCGCAAAGACATTTGATAATGAAGATCTACATTTGATGGACAGACGTAACTGGATCAAGAATGAAATAACAGCCTACAAGATGTCATCTTTCTGCAACTCTTAGACATGTCAGTAGCCCATATTATTATGTATCTATCTTCTTGTTGAATTACGCCATCAAAGTTTCAATGTAAAAAACAGACCCTCAACTTTTCAACTGTAACCCAATACTGTAATTTTTCATGTCATCGCAAATATTTTTTAAAACCATAGGGTTGTACACTGCTCAATGCAATAATTTAAAATCATCCACACAATTGACACAATAGTATAACTTCTTGCTCAAATACATCATTTTTTTTGCTTAACTTTTGGTGTTCAGAAAAACATGCTTTAACATTAAGGGCAAGGACATTTAATATATTTAATGAGATTTTATATGAGAAAAATATAATATTTCTGCAGGGATAATGTTACTTTCAAGGCTGTGTGTCAACTAGCAGCTTTACACCACCCCACGTGCAAATCGGAAACATACTCAACCTTATAAAAGAAGCTGAATTCAACGAGGAAAATTACTTCTCATCAACATCATCAACTTTACTTTTAACTCCCGAAGCGACCAACGAGTCGTCAGAGACATTATACTTGCATTCATCATTTACATCTATTTAAACAACAAAGACCACGATCTGAGATGGATACGCAATAAGAATGACAAACGCTTCAATAAAAATGGCAAAGGGGTGGGTATAACTTGCATTTCTTGGACATTAGCAATCGCCGTAAAGGGAGAGAGAGAAGAGGAGATATTTGAATAATTCTTGGTTTTCAATCTCATATTTATTTTCCTTTCTGAAGATGATGATACATGACACTCGTTTTGTGGTTTGAAGATTGGTGACAGTGGTGAATATTTCGCTGGTGGGATTTTGTTTTGTGCTATTTACCATTATCTGCTTTTGTATGACAGATAAGGATGTGCATTAATAGTGTTGAATGTTGAAACAAAGAAATACATTGTTTGTATCCATTCACTCACTCAGTTTTACATTACTATCAAATCAACTATATATTACTATAGCCTTCCTTTTGGTAGGTTAGGTGTGAAGATGAGCTGTGCTGAAGAAAATGTAAGATTTTTTTTTGCCTTCACATTCGAAGACTGGATTGCTAGCTAAATGAAATTTTCAAGACTCATCCTGCTTTAGCATAGAACCGCAACATTAACCAACAGCTCGTATATTTTCTTTATCTATCAACAAAAAAAACAAGTCTTATTGCAATTGCAGATTTTTCAAAAGACTTTGGTAAAAAAAAGCAAAAGCGACCCTCCCATCATGACCATAAGTGTGTAGCCTATATTATTATTGTTATTATTACTGTACATGATAAGGAATACCTTTCTGAGCTCAGAGAGTGAAGTGAATGAAGAGTATCCTTTTTGCCAAAGACGATATATAAGTATAAATATACACAGTGTGTGGTACAATGATGACTTGGATGGATATAAGTAATGCTAAAATATAGTGAACGCAACTTTTGATGTTACTGAAGAAGTTGCTATTTTCTACACGCTCAAGTTATATATGCCATTAATGAAACAAAGTGCACAGAAATAGTGTTGTTGCAGATGTTAGCAGATATTTTTTGTGGTGACGATTGAAAGACCAAACACATCTTGCGTGAAAATGAAGATATTATTTTGAATAGAGCCTTTGACTTTGACTGTATTCATTTATAATGTAATAAGAACTGAAGAACAAGTCCGGAAAACTGTATATAATAGTCACACAATATTGAATATAGTGGGTGGGTGAGTAATATTATATGTGTATGACTAACTAATAGCAGCTGTCAGAACCGATAAGTACATCGTTTCGTGCATCCTTTTATGTTACAAGTTCACCAGATTATTTTACCGTTTTATCATCATCCTTTTGATAAATGAACAAATAGAGAAATGTAACGAAAGAAGAGAAGTCTGAAATTACATCCTTTTTTGACCAAAAGTCAAGTTTCAGGAAGTATTCATCATATTCACAACTTTTTTTTTGCAAGAAGATCCTCGATCGTCTTTTTCGACTTATGACTTCACACCCAAAAATTGTTTACTGTGTAATAACGGGATGATTTTTATAAGAAAAGTGTTATAATAGCTCCAAGATCAACTTTTCTCCTGATTTATATATGCTGCTGCTACAAGTTTAGACAGTAACGCAGTGTTCCAATGATTTGACACATGTGCAAATAGCTAGAATTACTGATGTATGGAATATTTGCATTGTGCCAGAAAACATGCTATTTGTAGCTTTTTCGTAAATCGGAGTTTCTTCACGTTAAGCGAACTAATGTAACAAAGATTGATGAGTGGAGTGTAACATGAAACAATGTTATTTTAACTGCAAAGCGTGAACTTGCTTCTCACTTTGATTTTTCTTATCGTGTTTCTCCCCCTCTCTTCCTCCTTTTCCTTGCTGAGACGACGAGATTCACGACGAGATGAGAGATCAAGAAAGAAGACAACGGGGTGGTCACGGTTGTTGCTGGCGGTGTTGTTATCACGAAAGACACGCAACAATGGACAGTATTGTGTAGTGAAAGACTTTGTTTTAACCAAACCATAAACCAAAAGTTCGTCCATAGATCCTTTCGCCCAATTAACGGGATACGGGAAAGCAAGAAGGAGGTTTACTTGTGAAAGCATCCTTACTAATTGCCCTTCACCCCAAATATGGAGACTAAGGAGGACTGCGATTCTGACGGGTCAATCTCTTGGGAGGACTTTTATCCTGGTAAGTGAAGTAAATGTTTGGGAAATCCTAAACTCTTTTATATTAGCTCTAGACACGAAAGATTGGTAAAGTTTTTTGGACTTTTGTTATAAAAGAAAATACTTTCTTTTTCACACTTGAAAGTAGTTGACGCAGTGGGACCTTCAATTCATAAAAACTTTTAGAGCTACTACTTTTAAAGTTGAGTCAGTTCCTTTTTTAAAAATCTTACGTTTTACTTTAAGACGTATAACATATACCATATATACCACTCGACTCCTTCACATTTTGCATTGAAATGATTGAAGACTAAAGTCAAAAGATGAAGACAAGGAACGAGGAGACAAACGTTCTAAAAACTCTGGCAGCACTTCACTTCATTTCAGAATTCAGACATAATAGCGTGTATGTATCAAAGCAAAGGCTGGGGGTAGATCATGACATGTTTGTGGCATTTTTGTCTGAATGTATGTTTCCAGTCAGACAAATAACTTTTGTTCACACAAGCTTTTAAGATCTGTTTCCTTCACTCAAAGTCACTTACCCAAAATCATATAAGAAGATGTACGCTTAGCCTTAGCCTTAGCCTGGCACAAAAATCTCGACTTGATTCAAATGTTTGCATGTGCATTTCATTTCTTTTTTTGTTACTTTTACTTTCTCAGATTAACTTCTTCCCACCAACAAAAAAAACTCACAGCAATGTATAAAGGGGAAATTCCCGAAAAAATATAAAAACGAAAAGTTCGTGTCATATAATACCAAGTAATGGAAGGATCAGAGTTGGTTCCATTCAGGAAAAAAAATCCTTTTTGCAAAGGGGAAATCAAGAACTCTTTCAAAGCCAGGGCCGGGATATGTGTGTGTGCGTATAAGTGTAATTCTTCGTATTGTGTTGTCTGCAAAAACGTATCACATAGGGATTTGTCTGTTTAGCTTTCCATCATCTTTCCATTCTTCGAAGGGAGAAGAAGGAAAAAGTACATAAACTGAGATAAAGAGATTTGATAACCCTTCCTCACTACTACACTACAAAAAGTAAATGTGTGGATCCTCCATCCAGATGCATACAAATAAACCTGACAATAGGCAGATATATAGTAACCTGCGATCTAGCATTTATGCTGAATAAAGTTAGCATAAGCTGTGTCTGAGTAGTTCATTGGTTTAAAAAAGATTTGAAAATTTTCATAATTGTGGCTGCTATTGAGATTTTTTTCAAAAATTGACCTTTAATCACTTATAGGTCACGCTGGGGTCATTTCTGAACTTTGATATTAGCATAGTTGAGTTTTTCTTGAAAAATAGCATCATTTTGATGTATCATAAGCCATGTTTTGCTATTAAAATTTTTTGACCTTGACCTTTGACCCAGTTACCGTTGACCGATTTTGCTCATCTTAGAACTTAGCCAAGAGCTTGACCTAAGGTATCGTTTAGCAAAAAGAATTTTTGAAAATCTTCAACGGTGTAAAAGTTATCGTGCGAACAGACGGACAGACGGACGGACGGACGGACGGACAGACAGACTATGATCCATTCTAAAAAACCTGCTTTTGATTGATCTTCGATCGCAGGTTAATAAATACAAAGTGTCTGCATTGCACTACGTAGATTCAAATTGCTTGGTAAGCACACAGTTTGAAATTTGAAAAGCACATGCATTTGTAAAAATGCATGCATGCATGCCAAAAAGCCAACGGCGGAAGTAAGCAGAGGGAATTCATGCATAAATTCATCCAGATTCTTTGCTCAAATATGTCTGTTATGTTAAATGAATACTCTGGGGCTCAGTATTTCTGCCATTCCCTTTCTCTCTGTGTGATTCGACGGGTTCTCAGCCTGAAAAAGTGTCAAATACCGGGTAGAAAAGTAGAAGAAACAGATGAAAAAGGGGAGAGCGAAGGAGACGTATGGTATGGTTGTATCGTGGCATCAACAAAACTCCTTGCTGCTAAATAAACCAAGTTACGTAATACATTTCCTCTTTCTTCTGTCTACTCTTTCCTTCCTTATTTCCGTGAAGGGAGGAAACTTATGACCATATGTAAAGGTTTTATAAACCCAGGAAAGGGAAGAAACTAAAATGAAGTAAAGTGCCGATCCACTCTCCATAGGTAATATCAAGCTTATGGTACGTTAGCGCTGCAAGTTTAAATCCAGTTTAGATGAATAAAGTACAACTACAACACACACTAGCAAGAGAGTTAAAAGTCTTTAAAATGATGTTTTCATTTTATCTGAAAACAGCCACATTTCACGTCATCATCATCATTCTTCTTTTTCATGAACACTCGCAAGTACTTACTTGCAGACCAACCAACCAGGGCAGTCTGATCTAATTGTACCGAGAAATGTTAACTTAAGAAAAATCCTTTCTTTATCCTCCTCTCTGTCATAGCTAATAATCCAAGTTTTGTTTCTTGAACAACATCGACTTTTCTTTCAGTCCTTGCTAGACCATCCTTACATACGTCGTAGGATTTTGGGAAAAGAAATGCCTCTGTTTTTCTTGAAATGTCAGCGACCATCACCACCTTAAGTTGTAGGGCCCTTGACAGGCCTGAGGACAGCATTTTCTTTTACAATTGATGAGGCATGGAAAAACATCCGTTCAATTCTTACTTCATACCACACAACGACAGGAAAAGCTGATTTAAGCTGTAAAAACAGTAAGCAGAAAGTAATCACAAAAGTTTTTCTAAGGAGAATGAGAACGCTAACAGATGTGATTACCGCATTTTCAATAGTCTCATTTATTCTCACGTCTTCTTATGAAGGAACGGAGGCTTACATTGATGAAGTAATAATACGGCAGTATATATATGCTTCTAGATAGACCTACGGGGAAAGGCAGTGACATATAGACGAGCATCCGGTCATAATTTTTAAATGCATAAATAAACTTCGTTAACAATGGTCAATGTAGGTTATAGAAGAGCCGGCCAACTTTATTTTTTTCGTGAAAAGGAAAAATAGTAATACAAATAGTTCAGTGGAAGTACATAAAAAAGTCCATGTTCATTACTGCCGATTGTAAGTCAATATAGTATAAATTGCGGGTAAAAAATTGCCTATTCATTCACAAACGGAAAAAAATACATCCACACACTTTTATGCATGGAACGCATGAAAGTACATAAAAAATACAGGGAGGGTTGTGTTGTAGTTGTAACAAGAAACCCACCACAGTCTTTGCATCTGGATATTCTCGGAAACTCGAGTTTTTCTTTCTTTTTTCCCCAAAGTTTATTATTATTCAGCCTGTAAACTTTCTTTCAACGTTGCACACTTTATGTACTGCTCCTACTTACATTTTATATCTTACTTATTATTATAATTTAGCTACTATGTACAAACTACAAATGCACACTCAAGTTTTTTTTATGACACAGCCAACGTTGCTTATGCAGTCGTGCCATGAAGCGAATAATAATAGTGGCAATAATAATAATATGTAGTGGGGCATACATACATATAGAAATGGACGTTTACTACTCTGGATATATTGCATTACTATTACTTCATGGAATGGAATGGAAAGTCCATGACGGCTTCTGTTACTCCACCATGCACCAGAATAAGTACCGGCTTTCAAAGTAAAAGATGCAGGCATGCTTGTACTGACTAATAGCATAATCTATGAGTATCAAGTATATGCTCCCTTCTTTCACAGAAGATAAACAAGTACGGTATCCTTCATACAAAGAATATATATGTAGAGAATGCAATCTTCATGAAGTGGATGTGAACTGCACCCGACTAAAAGTTATGTTTGGGTGCAATGTTGTTTTGTTGTTTAACGTTTGCGTCTGTGTTCTGCAATATGCACAAAAGCATTCTTTCCATATTTTTTGTTGCTCCAGTAGAGAAGAATGGAGCTGGAAGTCTGATAGAGAGTAGAGAGCCATATATTTTCCACTCATATAGATTGTGTTATGTAGTAGAATACATGTGCGTAGTGGTGATAGTGACATTGAAAAAAAAAGAGAAAGGCTGTTGTTTTTCGTAAACCAGGCACGTGCATTCTGCAATATCTAGTTATTGAAGGTTTTAGGGGTGGATGGATGTTGGATGTGGATGGTGTGGGTACAACTCACAATTGCAACTTTTATTTTCACTTATAATTTCTCAGCCTTTTAAGCTCAAGCCACAAGGGGTACACACACAAATTTTATCGTTGGTCTGCAAGTAGAATTTTAGGGAGTGTACATGTACATTCAAATACGAAAATGCATAATATATACTATGGCTCCCACACAACAAAAGGCCAAGGAACATTGTGGTAGATACGGATTGTTTACTCTACCACTTTGATTCCTAGAGCATGCAAAAAAATTGTAGAAAAAAGGGTAAGTTTAAGGTCCAGTTGGGGTATTGTTGTCGTTGGAAAAGAGGAAATTAGACTAAAGGGTTGAACTAGATAGTAAAAGAGATATAATTTCATGACAGCTTTTCCAGCTCTACCACAAGGTTTTATTAGCTGGATGGAGTATGGAGTGGAGTTGTTGTAAGTGGAAATATAATGATATATATATATAGATCCATTATATTATATAGTTGGTTGTAAAAGTCGATATAAGGTAAACCTTGCCCTTCACTTCACTTTCCCTATTGATTTTCACTGTGTTTATAGCACACAATTACTTGGAAATGAAAAAGTGGGCTTGACTCCATCCAACCCAGGATTGGAGGGTACTTAAAAAGGTGTTTCAGAGCAAAGGTGACATACACAAGATGAGAAATGATTGATATGAAATATTATCCGGTTACTTTACTTACACAAACAATATATTCTGCACATTAAGCTGTGTTGTTGTGTGCACTTGTATGTATTTCCGTACCGTGTGCCATCTGCTCACTTTTTTATATTTCTGTTCCGCATTTGTCATCAATTTCCCTATTGTTAGACCATTTCTTCATCACTTATCTCATTATCATCCTCTCCTGCTTTTGTTGTTAAAACACCCACGCAGTGAACGTGGACCTTTTCCTACCCCCATGTTTCACATTCACTTCACTTTCAGTTTTCCTACTATAATAATCCAGACTCCAGATGAAACCGGTTTTATGTTCAAGATAAGTTTGGTTGCTTTTTTTTGTAGACATCCATGAAAGTGTGCCTACTCAAATCCCCCTCAAACTAAAATGCAATTTCTCTGTTTTTTTTTCTTTTGGAACAAAAGCATATAGTGCAATGGCAATGTCAATAGGTTGTCAATGTTATATCCTAGACCCACACTGAAAATGACCCGTCGCATTTCCTTAAACAATGAGTATAGTAGCTTGAAACTTGAGAGGAGAGAGTCAGAGAGAGATGAGAGAATAACATTACATTTTATATTACGCCATTCTTGTCACAAGTCATAATCGTAAATTCTAAATTCATGCTTGTAGGTTGTCAGTCAAAATAGTGGATGCACAGTAGTAAAAACGGTTGCTTGTATTTTAGCAGGAGGAGGCTTCAATATAAGATATTACTTTTGTGGATGTCGTTCTCATCTTTTTCTGTGCACATATCTATTTGACCAGACGAGTCCCAAGTAAACAAGAGGCAAAATGCATTCATTCAACCAGACTATTTGTTCTTCACTTTGACTAAAAGTAGCTCCCAGTTCCACCAAATTTTTATATTCATTTTGTCAGATGATATCCAGAAGTCTAGAAGATAACGCCTGTTACACAGCAGCCTGAAGTTAATAGCAGTTTTGGTAACTTGAAGGAAAAGAACACTGCGATAAAATTCAATGTACATAGGCTTTTTTATGATGATGCCGAAATGCGTTGGTGAATGTGTGATGATGTCCATTTGTGCGTATGAAATAACAAGCATTATATTTATATTGCTTTTTTTGTACAGAACAAATGAATGTATTGATATTGATGGGGCTTCCAGCCTCCATCTGCATCTCCTCTCTTTTCTCTCTTTCATTTTGTTTGCTTGTTTTTACATACTTTCAATATGCATTTTGTTAGTTTCGTTTTCAACACATTCACTCCAGCAATAAGGCGATGGCTATGGCAGTGCTGGATAAATAAAGAATATATTTGTGTCTGAATTGCATTGTACAATGGTGCATATAAACATGATGATGATGGTGGTGGAAATGGAAAATAGAAATGAAGGGAAGGCATGATGTGGAAGACCTTGTTCTAGAGCACCATACGCTGATACATTAGTAACATGTAAGGCAACAGAATGACATTACATATTACCTCGTTTAGAGAAAGGACGGCATTGACACACAGAATTTTATTACTTCACATCGACTCTGCCTGCACCACATTTAAAATGTATAAGCTAGGGGATTTGTACTAGTAAATGAGGGACAAAGAGAAAAAACCAAGAACTTGAAATGTGTGGTTGTGTTTGGGATGTGATATACATTCAGTTCTCCAGAGAAGTATACGTACTCTCTCTATGGACTCTATAGACGTAGACCTACACTTCTCTAAATTAATGCACGTTATTACTTGCTGTAAGTAAATGCAGTTTTTGGTAGTCGTAAATACATGATGCATGTGTACATGAGTAATCGTCATCAGTCGTACATAGTATTTCATCTCTGGAGAATCATGGAGTCAATCCTGATATGAAAACATTGTTCGTGGGTCCTTTCCTGAAAATATTTCGGCATGTATATATGTTTTTCATGCAGTTCATTTGTCTTTACAGCTCAGATCAAAAGCTTAATTTTCGACTGAGGATAAAAATGATGATGCGATGAAGTGTACTTTTTGCAGTCCACACCCACTTCTACTGCAACGGATCCAACAATGATGATGATGATAATAATAATAATTTTTCGAAAGAACATCAGTCATCTGTTAAAATCCTCATCAGCTCATTTGACACGTTCGTTGGAACAATGCAGAGATGGATGTAGCGATAGATTAGAATTTTCCTCCTGGTATGGAAGGGAAGAAAGTATGTACATAAATATGAGTATGAATGCATAATACAATATGTGCTCTTCTGGTATGGAATAATTTATTCCATCATATTTTTCATTCATAACTAGAGTTCTGTAAGTCGCTGGCATTGCAGCCTTTACAAGTAAATAGCGAGAGTATAGTTTAGTTGCAATAGCTTTTATTAGGCCGTTTCCTTCTTTTAGAATGCGGAACTACAAACTACAATATTATGCGTATTTTGATGGGATTACAAAGTTTATGTTTTGGTCGCTCGTGTACAAAGAGTTATGAACATGAAGTGAATTTCTCGGGCAGAAAAGAAGACAGTCAAGTAGAGAGAATATCAAAAATGCTGTGATCTCGGCATGTAACAAAACAACAACAACAAATTCCATATTGTTTAGCTATTTTCTTACTACATAACGCCAATAAATAAACGGGTGTAACATTCTGTGTGTGTGCGATACATATAAATTTTTGACAGCCATTTCTCCAAGTCAAATAACCTTGGCATGGTCGGAGAGAGCTAATTCAAGTTTTAAAGAAATTCTATTCTACGATTATGTTCCTTTTTTAGAGTATTTTTGTATACATCAATGTGAAGTAACGGTGTGATGGGTAGCCCCAATGCAGCTCTGCAGAGAAATGCACTGGCTTTGGCTGCTGCACTGCATGGCGCAAAGGGTGTAACGTCTTGCATACAAGGCCATTCTCAATGTTTGGATCATTTCATTCGGATGAAATATTCCAAGATTGCGTGAGAACTTCACAGTATGATGCATTTGAGAGTAAAATACCAAGTTTACAAGTGAAGTTTGTATCACGATCACATATTGTGCTTGTGAGTTAGTGTGTTTCTCTATAGAATTAAAATTCTTGCCGTCTCTTAAAAGGTCACGTTTTTACTGTTTTTGGGTGTGAACACAATATATTTCAGAGCGAGCCGTTTCAAAAAACACTATTTAATGTTTTGAAAGCCCAAAAAAGTAAGATTATGTTGGATACGCTATACACGTTTGCGTTTTCCGTACTTACTTATATATAATGCAGCGTAGTCCTTCTTTATTCGACATTTCCCGTCAGCGGTACCCAATCATTAAGGATTATTGATGACATGGTAAGTCTTCATTTCTGTGATACCTAAACGAAAACGAAACGTAGATAAAGTTTTTATATTCTATGCTGCCCAATATAATATGCATGTGCAACTGTTCTCAAGTTATATCAGATTCAAAGTTAATATCCTTTCTCTATAGATGACGGCAATAAGAATGTTTTATGAACATGAGGATCAATATCTGTCAGTGTGTTTGAAAGGAAAAAATACCCTGATTAAGCTCTCTAATATGTTCCAGAGAAAAGGATGAAGTAAAAAATGGATGATGATTACATTATGTTTATGACTATTGCCTGTGGTTTTGCATGATCTCTGAAAAAAGTGTGTGGGTGTTGTCTGACAGTTATATCAGGATGTTAAAAGTCAGGAAAACAGGAAATGCAAAATGTTTCATCTTGCAAAACGAGGTTTCAAAGTTTCAAAAAGTTTTAAAAACTTCTGTGTGCCCGTAACAAAGTCGGGTGTACTGAACTGTTGCACACGTTGTCTGATATCACACGGTGATACAGGAGGAAAGCAAACAATTTTATAGGCAGCAAGATGATGATGATTTTAATTTGCACCCTCGCTCACATCTTCCTCCTAGAGCTAATTCAACAGACTACTGTATAATACAGTATGCATACAAACGGTTTGTAAATAATGATGATTGAGCTCGCTATAATTGGGAATGGATGACAAGTAACAAGACAGGAGAAGGTAACATACTTTCGCAAGTGCGTTCGTTAGTATGAAACGCACCACCAATCTGCATACAAACAACGTGCAAAGATGAGCAGCAATTTTTTAAATTAACCCCAGAGGATATTTACTTTTGCGCCTCGCATGTACGTATAAAAAATGTCAGACAAAATGAATAAACCTTATTTGTCATAACGGTCATTTGTTAGCTTTAAAACAGTGACTGAACGCATTTTGATAATTAGATACTGTCAGAATATTTCGACATAGATATTGAGAATATGAAAACTTTTTTTTTTGCATATGAAACCGTATGTACTACTCATATTTTGTTACTGTATTACTGACATTTCTCTCTGTCTATATCCGTCTTGTTATGTTTACTTGTCTACAGTGAACGCATGTGCGCATGCACATTTTTAGTCAAGTGTAGAAAGCAGTGGTGTTGACAGTTTACAACTTTTATTTTACCGATTATGGGTCGAAGTCATATAGAAAACAAGCGTTTCTATTTCCCTGTCAAGTCGGGTTTTCGGTATGATGATGACTTGAAGGTGGATGCCAAAATGTCATAAAAAATGAATAGAGTAGTATAGTAGTTTCGAATTTATGTACTCGCAATATTGACGATGAAGATGTGGATAAAGTTATAAAAAGAGAAGATTTTGATGAAGAAAGAAGAAGGATGACGTGAACCCAGTCAGATTGACTCCTTCCGTGTAGGTACAAATACTCAGATGTGTTGCTGCATATAGTATGCCTGGCTGGTTCCTATTGGCATATATTGAACCAGGTCGTTTACTCTTGCGGACCTTAAACAGCGAGAAAGTATATGATACTGTCGTAAAATAGTACTGCTATTTCTTGGCAGTTAGCTTAGGTGTGAAAAGTCTTGCTAGCCGCATTATTATGCAGATGAGAAGACGCACTAAAACATATTTGTGACTTGGGCTAGAAGCCGGAATATTACAATGAATGAATCATGAATGCATATGTATTTTTCTGGAATTCCTTTGGTTTATGAGCCAATCTGTAAGGTTCAAAAGTAAAGTAATAAACGTCAATGTTCTTGAGTGCTTCCTCGTCTAAATAATAAAGATATTTCATTGACATCTTGGCAAATAGTAGGGAATTAGATGCTGTAAGGTTTCTACTGTGACGAGATTCCTTTTCGGAAAATTCATAATTGGTGTCAATGGCACAATGGAACTTGTGCCCAAGAAGATTCTGCAGTAAAAATTCTTCATGCACAACGAGACAGACTGTCTTTAAGCAGCAAAGCAAAGTAAACTCAAAACTTTTACTATGTGCCTATATGCGTATCATATTTCTTAATTATCAATCCGGAAGTTCTCCAATTTTGCTACAGAATGTGATGATGTGATCGGATAAAGAAGGAAGCTTATATTTTTCGTTGAATGAGTGTAATATTAGAGCTTCAATGTTTTCAAGTTACTTCAGTATGATCAGAATATTTTATTATGAGCATTAAGCACGATGATCTCATCTTCCTCAACCAGCTGCCTTAACGATCTGAATGATTTTGATTTGAGATAAATAAATGTATACCAGAAGCTATACGACCCATTGTGTCATTGCCAATATCAACAATAACAAAGACACAAAGAACCACAACAGCCAAACCCTTTTTAGCCTGTAGCTTAGATTGAACATGTTATCATTGTGCTTGCTAATACTTTAACTTGTTTACGTATAAATGGGTTGTGCTGCCACTGCAAATGTTGCCACTGACTTGACACTACACGAAAAACGTATTCTTCATAAACCACAAATGACATCATAGGGGAAATGACTAGTAGACCTAGACAGCAATACGAACAGGGGAAAGGCTTATGGAAAAGATTTAATGATAAAGTGTAGAGGGAGGAAAAACTCTGTACAGCTAAAAATCGCTAATGCCTATGTGTATTTCGTTTGCCACTGAACTTCAATCAAAAAAGTGTACAGTCATCCATCATGACTCACTTCTATATTGCCTGTCATCTCACTGTCAATTAAACTTCCAAAATAAGTAGAGTTTGTAAAACGTTTTCATGAAAGAGCATGTATTTTCAAGTTCAGATATTCCATGCACTCACATTACTGCATTCGGAGAGATAAATGAAGCATTACGCCAAGTCCCATCTGCATCTACTGTACCGACTAAAACCTATATATCGTATCGTGATTTACCAAGTCTGTAGAGATTTACCAAGTAGTTCTTCGTATGCAAAAAGGTTGTCTTTGGATTTAACTCTATAATTGATGATGTAGCAAATAAGTATTCGTGTTGTTTTGGCACTTGCAACTTCCGCCCTAACAAATACAATAGTATTTACGACCAACCCGAAAAACTTTTTGCCTTTGCGATTGAACAACAGAGTCAGGCCAGGCCCAATGTGCTCTCATTCTCAAAACGTTGAATGTATCAATGAATTTCGTTCGTTACTTGACTGACTCCATGAGGTGAATGTCATTATCGGCAAAGTAAAAAAAACTTTGGTTTTGCTTTGCTACTCACTAAATCTGATTGAGTCAGAGTTTTGCCTATTAACGCGTGTATGTATGCATTGCTGCGTTTGCAGTTTTTTAACTCACGCTTTACTACTACGATTTTTTTTATTTATCGAGGTTCTTGTTGTTGTTAGATCCAATTCTTAGGCAGATCATATTATATACCTTAAAAGTTAGTGAGCATGAGCAATACTGCTTCGTGATTTTTATTTTTATGAAACCAAGCCTTCTGATTTGATCACCAACTCTGACAGCTAGTGTCCGTTGATTACCAAGTGTAAAAACTATACAACTGATTTGCTCAGACGATAAGGCGCTTAATAAAATGTGAACAGGTTTGCCTGTCACTGTCACTCCATCATTTATGTATGCTTGGTCCAAGCTGGAGGGAATAAGTTTTTCTAACACTCACCGTAGCAGCGGAGTCACATTATATGTTAATAAAATATGAGTTTGGTTCAACTGCACTGAATAGCGGCTCGCTTGGAAAGATATTTCTAGATTGGCAACTCACAAGGCGTTCTGCCTTTTCTTGCTAATCCAATCCAACTTGACTGGTCAACTCATGCGATAAATCCAAAACATGGTAAACGTGCGAATAAGTACAAAAAGATATACATGGAACATGATGGAAAAAAAATCAAGATGCTGCAACGCCTGCAACTCAAGAAATCAAACTTGTATTAAGCCCATACGTATTTTTTTATGATTAAATATTCTGAAGAAAAACATTCGCCGAAAGTATTCAATATTCACCGCTTTCAATCAGCGGATATAGTGTTACTTCTAAAAATCCCATTGAGGGCAGGGATTAATAAAGATTATGTGTAAATGTAGTAAATCATACGTTTCGATATTACATGCGAAACCTGGTTTCAAGTGGGATGTTTTGTTGCTGAGTTGAGATTTCAGACTGTTATCCAAGTCCAAGTGAAATTGAAAGGAACAAGAAGAGCGAGTAAAAAGGTTGAATAACTTGATTGTAGTCCGATTGACTGGGAAAGAGTCTGGTCAACTCCAACATTTTACTATTTCGCTGATTATACTTCTGGTGAATGATCTGATATGATTGGTCAAAGCCTTTTGTTCCTCACAGGAACAGGAATGAATAATATTCATAGAGTGGAACATATAGCGCTCTGATAACAGTTTGTGGTCCTGCTGTTGTGGCTGATATATCTCAAGACGTGCACTGTACCATAAACACAAAGTCGTGACCAGATGTACAAATCGTTCAAGTATGGGGCTACAGTGTTTTATGGATATTTAATGATGATTAAAGTTTGTGGGAAGGAGAAGGAAAGATAAAAGAAATCCGTGTGCAATGCACACTGGACAGGATTAAAAATATTTTGGGGGAACACCCTGCAGAATGCGATGAGATGATGGTGGTGGTGATGATGATGATGATAGGAATAACAACAACAACAGGACGAGGAGGGTAAAAACTTGAGTACCACGCTTTGAACTTTTGTGTATGCTAATGCGAATGCTGTGGTTCTTGATTAGAGAAATGATTATGCAAGCGTAGAAAAGATTGATTGAAAATCAATGAGAACATAATTCTCCCAAAATGCTAACACGAACCTTTTATTTCATGAGAGACCGATTGTCTTGTATCTTATGTAGCACAGTGTTCCATAGTTTTTGATAAATGGCCTAAGATATGATATGCAGAATTTACTGTATAAATGCAAATGTGCTTGTTGTTCTCTGCCCAGCTCAAGCTTTCCAATATTACATGCTTGATCATCCATCTTTGCCCTTTTTTCATACGCATTGTTAATGATCTTCAAAAGGGTGTTTCCAAGCGGTCGTTTTGTGTATTAGTAGTTAGTTATCTATCGACTAAACGTGGGCATTAAGGTATTTTAATGATGTAAAAATTCACGCTCTTTATACATTCTTATCAGATCAGTTGTACATGTAAACGTAAATGTTTTTGCTAGATTCTGTGTGTTAGGTTGCGAAATTGAAAAAAAATACTCTAGGGCTTGCATCGCATCGGTATCAAATCAAATCATTGTTGTTTTGGTTGGTACTTGTACACTGTATTGCACGTATGAAAAAGAATACGGACTTGGTTTAATCAGCAACAATGTAGGTATTATTCAAGAATAATATGTTATTTTTTTAAATGAGATGCGATGGGGGATGGATGTGAGATGTGATGTTGCTTTCAAATAATATATGAATAAGATTTAGCTGGAGTCAGTAAGTAGCTATTGTAAAGAAGCACTAAGCTTATTTCGGGAAAAAAAAGGTTTGTGGTTTGGTTTGCATATTATTTTCATTAAGCAGTAAAGTATCGAATCAAGATGATACTGAAGTTTACTATATGCCGACCTTGAATTCAATCATTCTTAATTCAGCTCAGGATGTGAGCTTTTGTACTCTCAATTAGAGTTGAGATGAGTGAGTTGAAAATCGCTTTTTATAGCTGAGAAGTACGTAAGTATGTATGTATTTTACATGCGTCGGTCGGTTAGAGATGGACAGCGTGTAATGATGAATGATTTGGGGAGAGATGTGAGATGCTGTTGAGAGCTTAAAGCGCTGGACCACAGAGAAACCTTGCACTTATCTTGTCTTCATGTCTTCTATTTGGATTTTGATGAATGTAAGAATTCACAGGGTACAAAATACTTACAGGCCCAATTAAATGGTAATCCCTTTTAGTTTTACTCTACTGTTTACAGAGTAGTGTAAAGGATTCCTAAGAAAATTTCAGAATTCCATTTGATCTTCAAATAAAACTTTTGATTAATGTAGCAAGTAACTTCTTATGGCTGGATGCATTGCTCGATCTATTGAACTCAAACCAAAATCATTTCTTATCAGAAAGCATATTGATAGTAATGTACGTATCAATCACAGAAATAACGTTGTTTTTTTGTACCTTTTTTATGAGTTAGTAGATTGGATAAGTTTATGAATATATTATTATTATGCAGAACTCTCGTGTCCCTCTTGTTATGCAACAGCGTTATGTTAGTGTGTTTTCTTGTTGATAACCACCATTGCTGAGAGGATGGTGGAAATGCCTTGAATTTTTCGACGTCACTACTCCTCAGTCATTAACATGCCAACCTCAGATTGATTCATGGCGCTGCCATACCTAGTCAAAGTCAAATAGAATGACACTTGACTGTAGCCAACAGCATCTGTATTCTTCCATTTAGCTTTTTACTAACTTGGTTTGTATTAGGTAGGTAGTCGAAAAAGCAAGGTTAGGTTTTTACAAACTTTGTTTCGTACACCCATTTGCCACTCTGCTTCTGTTCTGAAAAGTGTGGCTATAACATGTTTGCTACAGTGCTGAATTCAAGAAGACAAGGTGGGAATAGGAACCCTTGAGTTTTAGCTCGTGAAATATTTATTCTCCTTTCATTTAGGTAGGTATCACAATAACAAGCGTCCAAATTAATTATAGGGTCTGGATCTGTACCAATGAAGTCAGTAAGCAAAGTGTAATGTAATGTAATGAATATTATATCCAAAAAAGCAAAAAATAACGAGACAATACGGCAACACATCCAACAACACTAACAGTGAATGCAAAGGTGAGGTAAGGAGGATCTGACAAGATGTTCTTTACGTGCATTATTCATTAGGATAGTTGTTACATGTTCAATGTGATGTAAAAAAATGAAACAAAGGAATCTCAACTGACTCCAATTTTTGTGAGTAAAGGAAAGGTAGACTTCAAGCCTAGCCTGTCGACTTGCTCAGGATAGTTTTCATGAACATAATGTTGAATGCATGAGCATCACATCATCTTGTGTTGTTGTGTGTATACATCTGTATTTACACGTTCTAGGGTTTCATTCATGTATGAATACTAAATTATTCAAGTTCAGTAATCTGAACCAACCATTTTTATTTTTGAACTCATGAGAAGCTCGTTGTAAAGAGATATTGTAATTATTGATGTATAGCGTACGTTCGTTCAGCCATTCTATTAAAATTTTATGAGTTTTAGGTTAGAAGGGTGCAATTACTATATTCTGGATTGAAAAAGGAATTTGCATAAATAGCAGTTACAAATATTATTATTATTATCATCATTGTGGTACCCGAAAATGTCTCTCCGTTGATGATGAGTAAATGAATATATTTGGTAATACTACATTCTTATAGGCACCAACTACACGTTCAAGTCAAGTCAACGAATGTAATGGATCGGCCTCTGGTAAAATTACAATATTTGGTATTGCTTAAAACAAGCAAAAATCAAAGAGGAAAGTGGCTATATATAATTTTACGATCTTACTAAATATATACATACATACATTGTTTCAATTGAAGTTGAAGTACGCATGGAATTGACAGCACAAAGCTGGACGCGTAGTGTACCCTGCAAGTACTATTCTATGTATGACGAATTGTACTCTGTAATTAAGGTATATTATATGGGCACATATCACACTTGCAATTTGCGAATGCTGCCAGGTATAGTAGCAACAGCCGTCTTAATTGCAATTCATGACGAAGAATCTAATCTCATCCACTTGACTGACCGACTGTCTTTCTTCGTCTTTGTGGCAAAAATCTTCTCTGCTGTCCAAGAGAGGAATCTTCAAGAAGTTTTTGTGAAGAGTACATACAAGCACTCATTCACGTAGCTACTTTAGTTTTGCAATATGCAAATGTAATCTTCTCGCATCGCTTGTGACGTGTGTATAGGAGCTATTCAAATGTGATAAGAAGTTGTTTGGTATGCATGGAATGATGGAATCACGGATTCAATGGCACAGCAAGTTACGAAAATGTAATATGCATTATTTATACGAACGAATGAACTCTGAGCTTGATCCTTTGGATTGAATGCGTTGCGAACTAAGCTGGTTTTTTATACAAAATCTAGTGATTTCTGGTTCTAACGACATGTGCCTATCCTATTGGTTGTGTGCATGGTAAATGATATGATTTCGATTAAAATTTTATTTATGGAGAAGAAAAAGAAGCATTCTCCTAGTTTCTTGTAAGTAATTTGTATGGATGGGAGCCGAATTGGAAACAACCCGTAGGGAACCAGATTTTGCATATTATGTAAGGCTTGAGCATTGACATTGGACCGAATCATACTCATCATATACTCTGCCCTGCCCTCTGCTCTGATTTACAAGGACAAAGCTTCATTAAATTATAAGATGACAGTTCGCAGTTCGCGTCTATCTCTGTAGAGAAGGATATAGATTTAGGTAGTCCTGTCCTGGCTCAATCAAAGCTGTGCAAATTTTACTAAAGTGACATGACTCATCACATCACTAGTTCTACTGAGGTGGCGTTGTGATGTAATATAGATGGACAGAAAAAACCCAAATACACTGGGGGGTAAATCTTAAGCTAATACCATGAATATTATTAAATTGCTAGTTTCTCAAGTTCAACTGGCTCAGTCTGGTTTGGTTTTAATATTATCATTGACTTGGCTTGAGGATAAATGTGAAATGGAGTGGGTTTATGCAGAAATCTTTGCGCTTGCAACCATATGGTAATGGATTTTATCTCAGTTGTTGAGACATTTATAACACATAATTTAATCTGATCTGTCTTCTCTTGTGATACATGAAATAAAATAGACCTGGGTGGTATGGATTGGACTAGTCTGAAGTTATAGATTTGGCGATTCTGCAAGGAATTTTTACGGGTTTGACTGTCTTAAAACACTCTCCAGTAGCTGTATTGTAGCAAAATATTTTTGCTACTTTCCACGTGTATTTTTACCTATTTGATACGCACAAAGCTTAAAACTTTTAGTTAATCCAAAGGATTGAAATGGTCGTAGTTCATTCTTCAATGACAATAAATGAATACCTCGAAATCTCAGTCTTCCAAGTTTTTTAATAATGGAAACTTGGAAATTGCTGAAAGAATGAGTTTTCAGGTTCAGTACTTTGATTCGAACCACATTATAATTTTTTCTCATAGTTTGTCAGTGTCACTGCCAAAAAGTGCGTTTGGTTACCACATTTATATTTGCTGCAGTGATTTTGAACTGTGCTTAAATACTCGTGTATGAGTGCCAACGAATTTTTGAAAACAATATGGAATCCCTATTAACAGTAACGAATTGCTCTCTCTCCCTCTTTCTAAGTATGTTGTAGTAAAGACTATTCTTCTTTTGACATTCCACTGTCAGTCAAAGTCATGTTAAAATCACATAGGATTAACTGCAATCAACCAAACTCTAAAGCTGCTGTAGCTTATGATCTTAAGAAAGCTAATGCAGTTGCAACATTTCAAATGATCTTTAGACTCTTCTATATATTGATGTGCTCATTCATGGCATGCCGAATGTTGTAGGCGAAAAATGTATATGTTGGTAGAAGATGTTCCCAAAAAGAGTTTGGTATTAAAAGCACGTGACTCTTTCAACCTACTTGATGATCTGAGAAGGATAATATTGATTAGAAAGGAAAATTCCACAATTTTAAATTACATCTGTATATAGTTTGTGACTGTATAATATGTGCTTAGATGTTTAATTAGATGCTTTAACAAGTGTCTGTTGCAGCATCAAATAAGGTCAGCATGTAAAAAAATAAATTGCAAAGGGAAAAAGGTTTAACCGGCGAGTAGTTTGTTATGATGTCTAATTGGAATCTTATCATATGAAGATAAGGAACATTACATCTTAATATATACGTACTGTTCCATAAATATCGACATAAAGTTATTTTATGTAGCATAATTACCACTTTAACAACAGCAAATATATTAATTGAACATGATTTATATGCATGTAATTCTACATGGATTCATTCTTCCATCCAAATGTGTGAGCATGCATCCCCCGCAAGTGCTTGCGATTCACGATCATTATTTAGTCCACGCGCAAGCGTGTAGGAGTCAAAATGTATTCTTTAAATGTTGCAATGTCACTGTCCAAGACTTCAAATAAATCATAATTTTTGCATGCGAACTTATTATACATAATGTATATATTTACATTTCTTATTTCTTACTTAGCTTATAGGAAGCTCAAGAAAATTGTAATTCAAATTGGATTCTGATTCTTCATAATATAGTTTCGAATACGTATGTATGTACAAATACTCTTCATCAGAGATTATAGTCTACCATATACCCTTATCATACATTCTCCAATTATACTTACTAATTCAGTGAACTGGCTGAACCATGTTTGACATGCTCTGCTTGGACTGGTCAATTAATGGCAAGAGGTCAAGTACATAATATGTTGCATGTGTGATGTTCAAGCTTTGGCTTGGCTTAATAACAAATAGAGGAGTGTACCGATAGATTGAATGAAGTAACAAAAGAGTCCATGTTTCAAATTAAAGATAACGATGCTCTATGTAAACTAATGTAATAGTAAGTAATTGCACATACACTCTCAACTCAAGACAACTGCGGCTGGATGATAGTTGTTCGTCGTGGGGTTCTGGCTTTGCATTCAAAAGAAGTTGAGTTTGAAATTTCTTTACATTGTTAAATCTCTCTCATTTCATGTAGCCATATATTTCAATTATGGTTTTGATAATATTGCTGTTCTATAAGCTGAAAAGACATGTTGGAATAATTGTTCTTAGTGTTTGTTTACTGTACACGTACATTCGTAAACTGTTTGTATTTTTTTGCTACTTTGCAGCTTTCTTGTTCGCACATTCATCATTGTATCTTCTACCGAATGTACAGTTGGTGTTCGTTTAGTTACGTTTCTTTACAGTGTCATGTTGATAACACACATGGTGAACTCTTGGACTTGGTTTGTGTCGGTGAGTAAACCTCCCCACAAAACAACTATGAAACATAGCAGCATGTCACAAATTCAGTAATAAAAAGCAGTTAACATTCATTCTTTAACTCATTATTTTTTTCATGATGGGAACTTCCTATTTCATGGTTTTATTTGGGCTTGGCTGAAAATGTTTGTTCGATGCACAAAATATTACCACCTTTGAAAAAGATACAGACACTACACAACGTAAATGTCTTAACCATGGCGTTTTCATGACAAGTCCTACCGATTGTGAATTTAAAGTGAGCAAAGCAAACATTTGAAGATGCATAATATTGGCGTACGGACCATATAGTTTATGTACTAAAATTTTAACATCAAGGCACATTATTGCTTTTCAAGATGAAGTTCTTTCTAATACGCAATATCATCATCAGTTTCGAAACTTTATGTTCTGAAGCACTTAATATTTAAATCCCGGTGGTGCTCAAGTTTAAAAAAACTGTACTACAGTAGTGTGTACTGTTGACCTACCCTGCCCGCCTGCCATCTTTTTTCTTGGTTCTTAAGTGTTGTTTGTTAATTCCTGCTTTTTCCTAGCTTGATTGCTTTTCAAACTACTTCTGGGTAGGTCATCCGGAGAAAATATAAAGGAGTATCTGTACTCAAGGAGTTTCCTTCATGTTTCATGACAGCAGCAGTAAAAAACGAATGGGTAATATACACATGAATATTTATTAAGCTGCTTGTGTATTGCAGAGGGTTAAACTGTAGGGAAAATAAAGAGATTTTTAAACTTTTTATTTAACACAAAACTTTTACATAACACTGGGTTTCGAAAACCTCCCGTAGATTTCTACAAATGTTGCACTTCCTCGTTGCGTGTTTACCGGCACTTTAGAAATTTGTTCTTGAGATTAAAGCATATACGTAGAGGATATGCGTGGCAATCTATTTTACGTAATGTCAAGCTTGTGATCTTAATCAGTTGTAGTTTTTGCTAATTCTAGTGGGTATATAGTAGTGAGCATAGTTATCGTAAATGTAATTTGACAGGAAACCGGTCAAAGTAGTTCAATTCTTGAATTTTAAATGAGACTTTTTGGCATTATGTAAGTGTTCAACCACTGCTGCATAAATGCAATGTATCATAATTTTCTTTAGGTTTCGTACCCATTGCATAAAATTACAATATCAGTCGGAACTCCGACTTGGACAAACCAATTTCTAACAGCTTCAGTTGCTGGCACATGACACAAATTGCAAAGAATGTCAATAATGACATTTCTTTACACAACAAGTTAGACGTGCTCCCAAACAAAATGTGCCAATGAGAATAACACCGCAAATTGTTTCGTATACCCAATTGTAAGTAGATATGTGTGACCATCGTAAACCAAAAGCTGAAAACCGAAAGTGAAAATGTAATGATTCCAAACACACTAGATGCTTAACGTGTGTCGAAATGCTGACTACATGCACTGGAACAAAAACAATAATGAAATACGACCCCCGCCAAAGCATAAACATTTTTATGAATCAGTTTACTGGAATACTTTCATGTACCTCATTTGGCATCAAAGAGCTTTCTTTGGTATGTGGAGTTTTCTTTTCATAGCTCATAAAATTTTTGTGAGCTTTTGGAACTATGGAACAAAGTCGACAAGACTTCTCTGCAAGATTTCTGCAACTCCTACGACAAAGGCGAGATATAAAAGTTTTGTGGTTGGTGTTTTACATTGAACTGCAAACTGAAATCCCTCATGTGCACCATATATTTTCCCACAAAAAGGACTATCTTTATTTTCAAAGACCAAAACCGGAGAATTTTTATGAGTTGTTGAATATTATCCGAGACAAACAAGCTGCCGTAAAGATGTAATGGATTATTACCATATGCATTGCATTACGCTATCCCTAGACATTGTGAACGTTTTTCTTTCATCTTTTGGTTTTGGAAATACAAGATGCATCCTTAATCATTTTTTCCCTAGTCCGACCGAGGGGTTAGTATTAAATTGAAAAATCTTCTTGGAAGCTATAAAATCCGCAAAGGAAATCAAAACAGGACGGGGGAGAGGAGAAGCAAGGGGATGCTAACTGAAAAAAAATATATTAATACGACATATTGATATGCACGCTTTCAATTTCAATGCAAAGGTATATATTCCTTATGGTGCCTCATTCAGTTCTTGTTGGTTTATATGCATCGATAAACTGGTTACAAATACACTTTCGCCTATAGACCGATGTACGATGGAGTAAATTGCATATTTATTCTTACATTATGTAAGTTGCTAGCACTGGAGAACAGAGGCAAAAATGATTGAAGGGGTTGAAGCAAATTACTCACAGCGTGTCACTGAAACGCTTTGAACCATTAAAATGTGTAGAAAAATTGCTTCAACTCTGAGAGCTTTATGGTGTTTAGGTGGCTTACAAATCATTATCATTGTGTTCAATGTTTGCATGTTTTTCGGTCCGTATGGGAGAAGAAATTCTGTACTACATATAACACGAGAGAACCTCCATAATATACTTATTTGCGATATCCATTTAAAACAGTCTATAATTATATTGTACTGCTTTTGACATAATCTGCAGTTTATAAACGGCTCGAATTCACGTTTTATTTGCCACAACAGACCCAAAACAGACGTCTACGCATGAAAACAAAATGGTACGGCATGCATATACCGTCATCATCATCATTTTATTTATTGCCATATAACCCGTCTGTTCCAGCAAAAGTTCACGACAGCCTCCCATACTGACTTGGAGTAAGAAAAAAAATCTCCTCACACACAAACAAGAGAATAGGGTTCAAAGGATTGTTAACAAAGGAGCTTGGATCTTGTCAACTGTTCAAGAACACAAAAAAACATATTCATGCCCAAATCTTCATGGCTTGACGCAATTTTGACAATATGTAGCGATACGATTCTTTTTGTAGATGGAAAACTATACACCATCAACATCAACTATTTTGAATTCGCATTATTCCATGTGCATCTGCCAGTAAAGTTGGCATTGAAGCATGAATCAGCTATAAAGCCAACATAAAACGTTTAAAAAATGGTCTTTGACTCTGACCACCCGGCTTGATTGTTATAGCTTCTTAACTTTTGCTACGCTGCTGGCTGCTGATGGAAGTTGGCAGTTAAGTGTGATGAAAACAGATTCTGCTACAACTACAAGCGGCTTTTCTACATACGCACAAAGAGCTTCACACACAAAAAAAATCTTCTTTTTGCACTATAAAATCTCATATTTTTGTCTCGCAATGAAGTTTGTAAGTTTGCAGACAAAAATTATTGGAAGCCAAGGCCAAGCCGCAAGCAAAGTAGCTTAGAAATACGCACAGAAGCTCACGAGTAAGATGAGATTATGCATATTTAGAGGGAAAGACAGAGACATAATTCTTAATCATGTGAAGATGAGTAATGCCTTTTCATGTTTATAAAATTCATTACAAACGATTCTGTTCTAGGAAACGAAATGGATTACTTTACTATAAACATCGTCGTTCCTCTTTGAATATCCTTTTGCAGAAATAAATTATTCTCTGAAGCCATTCTTAGCCGATTCAACTTGTTTTTAATTGCAAGAGAGCTGGACTTGATAATCGTTTTGGATTTGATAGTCCTCTCTCTCTCTCTGTTATCTTTCAGACAAGAAAGCCATTAAATCATGCAAAGAAAAGAGAAGTGGCAACTAGGCCTGCTTAGGTTGTTGTGAACCTTCTTTTGTGGAGAACCATCTTTAGGGATTTTATTTTTTGTCGTGCCTGTTGGCTCCTTGTCTACCAGTCGAAATTAAAGTATCGCTTGAAGAGATTATGCTGATTTATGTAATATAAAAAGTGGACGAAATACGTAAGCGTGCCTTTTCTTATGTACGTCTTTTCCCACAGATTGAATCGTGTAAACATGAGGTTGAGGGGTCTAAAGTTCATCCTTTTAGATTTAATGTATATGTGCATACTTGGTTCAAATTACGTCTATATGGCTTATATTTTTGCGATTTGGTGGCTCCATGTGGGTCTTCTCTTGAGTATAAATTTGGGGTTCAATTTCCAGTTAAGAAATGATCTAATCGTTTCATTTTATTTTTCCAAAGGGATTATATACTTCCTTTTAGTTACTGATGCCACACATTAGATTTATATGGAGACGAAGCAGATTCCACTTTTCTATCCCAACCAATTTACTATCTATGGTGTTATAATACATTTTGTATATGCCAATATTCAACACAAGGTTTATCAATACAGTGTATACATATATATGTGCTCCCTACTTAAAATACTAAAGTAATCCCTGAGACTAAACAATAACTTTGAAGAAACATCTATTTTGATTTTTCGCTTAATTTGCAAAGGCCATAAATTTTAGTTGACTTGTTTTGCTAAAGAAAATCCCTTGAATAAACATTTACTGGTATAAAGTGGTTTTTATCTATTTAAAGGCATCTGCGATTCATTAAACATAATTTAGATAATTATGGGCTACTGTGTAATTGCATCATCTTACTATATTATTCTACTTGCTCAGTCACTTCCATTCCAGCCTAAATATACATAACAAAGGATAAATGCGTAAACATATGATGATGTCATTTTGAAGTCATATTTTTTGTAATGGAAATTACAGTCTATTCTCCTTTTAATGGGATAATATAAGAAGGCCCACAGCACTACCATACTATAACATTCAACATCGTGCAAAAATTGTTGACAGCAAGTGTTGCAAGCTCTCTCGCACAGAAGCTGCTGACGGCATGGAATTCCTTTTCCTTGTTTGTAATTTTAGGTATGAGATGGATTCAAAGACTTTATTTTGTCGAACAGTAAATCTCCTGACAATTTTTTATAGCAAGACACACACACATACACAAGAAGTGTACAAGCTGGAAAATATCCCATAAAATACAGTAAAGTAAGACTGTCGTAAATAAACATAATTTTTGCTGAAGAGGGTAGTCCTGTTTTTTACTTGGTTTCTAACTTCCCTATTGTGTCAAACACAAGGAGTGCTTTATCACAGCATCATCATGCAGCGGCATGCATGCAGGCGAGACATTCAAATATTCATTATTACACAAATTGCATAATGGTGAATGGTAAATATACATGATGTGACTGGAAGCGACATATTAACCAGTAGCAGCAACCAACCACCCTGTGATATGAAAGAACACATCGTTTTCCCATTGCCAAAACATAATGCATTGCGTTTTACACACTCCGACCCTTCTGCTTACGATGACTGTGGTGATGGTGCCAATGCCAGCATGCACTTCACGCCCCCTTCTTCTTTCTTCTTCAGGGGAAGCCAGATATTGTAAAGAATCACACGAAGATCAATAAATTTTCTGTTCTCACCACCATCATATATATGAAATACCAAGAAAAAACACAACACACAAACTAAAGAAATGCATGCAAGACAGAAAACCAAAAATCTATAAAGCTGCTTAAGCAACTTGAAGACGAAGGTGGCATTTTATTACTTTAACTCTTATGGATAATGTATATGTGTAAAAGAAAGAGAGAAAAGAATAGTTGAAGCAGTAAAAACGTTGATTTGCTTCTCGAAATTCAGTAGAGTATTGGTTGGGGGACAGCCAGCTTTCGATAATAAATTACCAAACCGAACATGGAGCAGAATATCCGGAGAGATTAATTTGGGAAATTGGATTAGCTCCTCTTTGTTTTTCCCGTTGGTAGTAAATGTAAAAAAATATAAGGGATGCAAATGCAAAGTGCAATGCGGGTCGGAGGATATTATAGATATAAAACAGTATTATGATGATACGGCTCAGCCATGTGCCTCGTGTTGAGTGACTACACAAAATATTATGCTCTTTTGCAAACACAACTTTGATAAAATACATTTCAACTGTTTTTCTTCCGGGATTTCTTATGAATGAACTGTTGACACTCAAGGTTGCACACAAAATGAAGATATTAATTCCAACTAGATGACTTATTATCTTGTCTAGTGGAGGCTGCTGGAGACACAGAGTTGACGTT
The DNA here is from genome assembly GCA_964034955.1 of Orchesella flavescens. Taxonomy (NCBI): domain Eukaryota; kingdom Metazoa; phylum Arthropoda; class Collembola; order Entomobryomorpha; family Orchesellidae; genus Orchesella; species Orchesella flavescens. The sequence continues at coordinate 19,970,475 of OZ035957.1, read as the reverse complement.
GATGATGATAACATTGACTTTGCTGCCAGCCGTAGTTATAGCTGGCTGGCACAATGCTGAAAAAGTAAAGAAGATATTAATATCATTTTATTATTATAAAACCCCTACCAATAAACCTATCATAATCTTTCAGGAAGCTTAATATGTATAACATTATCATACTCATACATTTTGTTGGTTGAAAACCTAAGCCTTTAAGTAATCAAACAATTTAATACGCATCACTGGCTATTTCAGTTTAACATTCGCTAATCTGTTGTTCTTCTTGTTTGCTACTCCCCTAACTAAATGAGATTAAATTAATAGAACAGGGGCATTAGTGGTATAAAAGCAAATGAGGGTTGTGATAACCATTGTTTTATCCTCAGTAATCATACTTGTACCCACACAATCACATGTATTGCTCTTGCTGGTCAAATAAAAACAGATAGATACAAGTTAACCATGACTGTTTGACCTTTTAAAGATATCATTATCTTAAATTGCGATTTAATGCGTCTTAATGGCGCTTTTCTTATCAAGAACAACGTCGGGTTGCTGTTAATTCTGTCCAGTTCACTCATCTTTTTATAGAGCTAGTTTTGGTTTAAATGCTGTTCCGACAAAGACTTATAAGATTTATGTGACAGATTGAAAAAAAGATTTCTTTATTCTATCCCCATTTCCCCTTGTTTTATTGCCAATTACTTCCTCGTGACGAAGCCATTTCAACATAATCGTTCAAATCCATGCAGTTTGCATATTAACAGGCATTTTAACCGAAGAAAACAATATAAGGAGGTGGACAAATTGACAATTGCCATACTCCAAATCAGGCTGGATAAGTTTATTTATTGGCTAAACAGGTTGGGCATTTACTATTCATGATGGACCATGATAATTAAAACAGCATATATATTTGTCATCCATCCTAAATTACCGGCAGTAATTCTTTTTTTTGTCATTTATGGGGTTACAATAGGATTTTTAATAGTGTCCACCTTTGCATATACTGGTCATGAATCTTGTTTCATCGAGAGAAAAAAGGCAAATCTTTGTTTTTCATCTTTATTATCCTCGTCACATTTCATTATCAAGCCTGGCAAAAAAAAAGTTACTTCTTCTTTTGGACTCCATTTAAGCTTGGTAATCTTGGCATAGGAGTGTAAACCAAGAGACGTAGGTGAAAGAGCGAGTACAATCAACCACTGACAGCTATTTTATCATTATTCATTATAAAATGGTAATAAAGTCAAAGTCAAACTAACAGACTTTTTTTCTACTGCTTAAATGAACATGTTATTATAGATATTTGTCGAATTGAAGGCGTATTAGCAATTAGCATAGTGATAATTTATTACCATTATGTAGGCTGCGACTCAAGATGCTGCGACTTGCGCTGTACGGAAGAGTAATAATGGAGAATTACCTTGCGATGAACCGTTGTGTTTGTGTAGTGTAGATTTGCCATGCATGATGCTAGACGCACGCATCCCCATTTTAGTCAGTAGGAAGAGGTTTAACGTTTTGTAAAGATGTACCAGAATTGAATGCTTGTGACATGATTTATGAAAAGTAATTAATTATCGGCAACCTGAAATGAAGAGCCTAATTCAGTTTGGATTCAGCATCAGCCTTTCAACTGGGTAGGACAATTCAATTAATGAATGTATGCGTATTTTAAGGAGTGAGAAGTAATAGTAGTAGCACGGTTAGACATAAATAGTAGAATAAAAGACTCACCAGTTGAATGTTGACCAACTTGATGGCAAACAAAAGCAAAGACGAAAAGTCGTAGGTGGAAAATAAACCACTTTCTTGAGATCACTGGACAAAAGGCAATTATAGTGTCGTTTGCATATGTATAGCAAAATGTAGCAGCAAAACAAGATGCATATCACAACTTATAAGTTTGAGCTACTTCGAAATTCATCTCTGTTCACATAACTCCATTGAAGTTTCACATTTTTTCCACGCCACGCCTCGTCAAATATATCCTGCTGTTTGTTTGTTTCTTGATGCCTCCTTTCTTCTCGATTGAAGATGGTCATAAGTTGATCTCTCCGTTTGTGTGAATTCAGGCAACCCTCCAAAGCAAACATACTCACCATGTATCATATTTTTAAATACTCACAGAATAGATGAAGTCCATGATTAGAAGAGAAATGGTCAAAAGAGGACAAATTCAAAATGGACAATGGTTGCCTAATATTTTACCTAAACTGTTTGTTTGGTTGCATTGCCAGCGTGAGCATGTCGAGGTTTTGGTTTTTTATGAATGATGCAGCATCAAAATGTTGATAATCATCTAGAAATCAACAAAATGTTGGAGGGTGCATGATGGTCTACGCGCCATGTGGGAGGAGGATCTCTCATTTTCACTTATGGTAATTACTTGACACTTGCCCCTGATCTTAAATATGTATACATAAAATTTAACAGACACTGCCATTAAAAAATTACCAGTCGTAGGAAGATTTTAATCATTGCATTGCATATTTACTTCCATTATCTATTTATACAGCTTTTATTGTATTCATGAATCCAATCGAGATTTCCTTGCAAATTATACGAGCTGCTTATGATTGGAAGCAAGGTAGTTGCCAATCATACTTTCATTCGTAACATATATGTATCATTATCATGATATCATGAACAAAGCGCTTGCGGGATAAAAATAAAAAAAGGTTTGTAATTCAAAGTGAAACACGATTCTCAGTTTTTGTGTAGTCAGGTGCAGCAAAAGTGATAGGCATGAGTCGAGTCAGGTCAACCTTCGTCAATATCTTGAGTTGTTCAGGAAAGGATTTGCAAATGGTATGCGTGGGTGTTTTATTGTTGTTCACAGGGACTAAAAACTAATCACTCAAAGAGCATAAACAGCAATGTTTAAATGGAACATAATTGAGTTTGGTTGTGTTGTACCAACATATTTAAGGTGACACACATAGCATATAATTGCATTTCTTGTATTCGACTTCATCCACAAAATGCATTGTTGACAGGTACGTACCTATGTTATCATTGCTTTCTATTTCTATATTGAACAAACTTTATGCAATACAATGCTGGATTTAGAGAAAATGCACTTGAATATAGTGTCTCACACAAATACAGATGATAGATATTGCTAATTCTGATTTTGAGAAAAACGCTTCTTTTGCAATCATAAAATATATTATGGCATATATTACACACGTTTTCAATAACTTTTTAAAACACCTTTTTGATGTTCGTAATTTGCTATTACTGTCAGTTTTCAATTTCACTTTCATGGTTTTAATTTTAATGGCTAGACGAGTACCGCACCAAACAGGCGTTGAAAATTTAGATACTATGCTACAGTAAGCAGAGTCTGTTAATATGGACATGCAAAATGAATTTATTTTACGTTCACCATTTTAAGCATTTAGAACCGTATTAATAATTACATCGGCATTTACAAAGGTGTACTTTTCTTGGAGGGTGTACTCCATGGGTAAAGTGGTTTCATTTTCATTTACGAGGGTGGACAAGGGAGCTCAAGATGAGATTTAATTATGAAGGGTTTACTCAGCGGGAATCACTTGTTGGAGACTGTGCGAAAGGTGTACTTTGTGCTTCATTCACTGTCATCTTGAAATTAATTCTTGTGCCGCAACCACATCGTGGTGTCTAACACAAGTCCCTGATTTTGAAGCGCTGCAAGAAACATTCTGATCACATCATCATACTATGCCAAGATTTAATTTTTACAAAAGAGATTGTGACTTTATATAGTACTCCCTTCTCTATTCTCTCACTCTTGCTCATCGTACAGTGTTGATGACAAACCTCAACCACTTACATGAAAAGCTTTCTTCAATTCCTAAGGTTTTCTTTTGGGTGTTGTTAGTTAGTCTGATTGATTTTAATGGTATTATGAAACAGCAGGCCAATTTTGTGAGTATCATCTCCAACACTTTAATACATTAACAAAGAAGAGAAGCGTCAATGACTTTTCCTCTTTCTTTTCAAGAACCATTTGTGGAGTAGTGTACAGTACTTGACTCTGTCTGACAGACATTAGCCGTATGGATTTACATTACTTGGTTTGAATCCTTTCCTTCCTATATTCTAAGAAAACTACATGTTTGTAGTTTGGCCGTGACCAGAATGATTCACACAGAGAAGAGAGAAGGAGGAGGGTCTTTTTACCCATGCTTCCAATTTCATTTTAACTTGAAGCAAGTGGACAAAACGAAAACGAAGCTATAGTAAAAAAAAATATTATTTTGGGGTTTGTTGATGTCGCTCTTTGAAGGGGATGATGGCTCAAGTTGTTATGTATGAATAGGGAACTAACGATGACCGAATTTGGACATAATCGCTTGCTAATGCTTTTTATACATGCACTTCACAAGCATGTATACAAACAAACATTGGGATGATATTCAAACTTATGTCATGTTGTACTGCTATTATTATGTTTTATAGGTGTTATAACACATCTGCATTTTACAACTTGTGCAGTTCTCTCTGTTTTGGTACTCCTACGCTGACACGTATAAGACGGTATCAGAGATATTAAAAAGTTGAGAAATGTGCCAAAGCACCACCTATTGATGATAGTGTCTAGTACAAATGACGCCATAACTTTGATACACGTGCAATTTTCAACTAGTTTATTGTCTGCAAGACAAGAGTCTTAAAGAATCTCTAACAACATAAATACTTAAAGATAAGAAGAGATTATTTTCTCTTTCATCAAAACAAAACAAAGGGACATCATAAGCCTAATGTAAGCAAAATTTTAAGCCTCACTTTAGATGGTGACAGAAAGGAGATTGCGATTGCTAAAGTTGGGACTTGCGTCGTAGATTCAATAAGTGAAAACAAGCATTAAAAGTGTGTATAATTTGCATGTGCTTTTGGAATCCAACTGTCTAATTTAAAGAGATATTAATAAATTATGGCGCTTGAGAATGGGACTATGGTTTGTAATATTTAATAATAATTAGGAGACAAGAGGCTAATCGATTTTGAAAACCTTTGAGATGTCAGTACAGCAAATCGTTCATTTGTCGTGTGTCATCGTACTTGTATCCATTCTTTCAAACCGGTGTCACAATATCGACAGTTTATCAATGCATATAATAGATGACTAATTTCCTTGTAAAGGGCAATGCAAATGCATCTGTCTATTAATTTTATTAGGTAACAGTATGGTTGTGGTTTGGTTGCATCATATGAAAACCACAACTTCCATCATTTGGATGGATAAAATTTACTTGTCGCTGCAAGTGCAACACCTTCATACACAGTTCTTTTAGGGAATTGGAAAATTATTATGTTCATGGAAAGTGCATATGGTTGTGATTACGATTAAAAGACTTATACAGTATAGTATAGAATGTATGTATATAATGATTTGCATGAGGAACGCATTAACAAACCATTGACGTTTTGAGGGTACCGAAATTATTGGCTTGAAAGCGTCATTTCATTAGTGCTATCTTTTTACTGAATGTACTTATAGTGTTGCTGATCCAATTTGTATGAACGCCAAAATATGGTATGGTAGTAATTATCAGGCCTAATAACCGCTTTGGAAATGGTGATGGGTTGTGTATGATTACATAATCTAGACGGTACATAGTATAATATGAACCATATGCTGCCTTTTTAAGGATGATATTCCTCATCGTAAAAGTAATTCTAAGTAACAATACTTACTAATTATACAGGCAAATGTTTTAGATTAAATGTTTTATTGCGTTGCACAAATGCATATAAGACTTGGCAGTAGCAGTGCCCTCAAACAATCGATCTTATTGAAATACAACGCCTTCAATATTCTGTGAAATTTATTGACGCACAATTTGCATGTTTAGCAAGTAAAATTTGGATTACCTTGTCTTGTTTACGTCGGTACGTTTTCATTAATATTTAGCAGCCTACCCGAACGGCAGTAGTTAATGATTATTAACCTGCTACTTTTTTTTTTGTTAACATGTAATTAAGTAGGCTGACTAATGAAAAGAGTCAACAATTACATTGGAAGTTGATCAGAATGACCGGAAGGTCTAAAAAAATCAATTCATTCATGAAAGTGGCAAATTAAAAGGGTATATAAATGCGCAAACTGGTATGCCAAAATGCAAATTTATTTTGGGATCTGATAATAATCATTAATTTGTCATAAATGGCGAGCAAAACAGAGTTTGCATAAAATGTAATTTGAGACGTAATGGAAAATTTCTTTAGATGGTATGATTTATGAGGTCATACCAGTCATACGACAGTCTGAATCATCATCTAAGGGTTTTTCATAAGAAACATTTTCACTCTGCCAATCTAACAACCTTCGTTTACAAAACAATTTTTTCCCATTAATTTGTTATGATTTTATGAACTTTCCGGTTTTGATTCGTGAGACACCTTTTTACGTCACAGCTTAATGTAATGAAATGCATTTCGTATTTACATATAAATACTTTACATTACTCTACACTACTGTTTTACTCTCCTAAACTTTTTTTATAGAGCACAATGAGCAGCAAAGTGGACGAGACGTTGTAATAACTTTATTGCATAAATGCACAAAACTAAACTCAAAAGTCCTGTTGTGTGGAACATCAATGCAAAATCGTGATTAGCATAATATAATGAATGCCACTGCTAAAAAGTTATGCCAACAAATATACTTATCACGCGATAGTTGAAGTGAAGCCGAAGCGTCAAGTAGTAGTACTGGCAAGCCTCTTCGTAAAGTAGTTCCATCGTTTTTTTTTTAAGTTTGCTTTTTGAAATCCTGGTCGACAGTTCACGGTTTCGTGCAACTCTATTACATTTTGTCGGCGTGGGAGGGAGCAACACTGCTACTGCTTAGTATTCATGAAGCGCCGTGGCTTCAACTGTATGTTAGCGGACGCTGTGGATAAGAGATGAGTGTTTTCTTACAAAAAACACAACAATAAATCGTGACCATTACTTATCATTTCAGCAGAACTCACGTCAAGCATTGCAATTCCAATCTCATTTCTTGACATCTCCATGATTGTAATCAACAGAAGAACTACAACCTACAACTAAAAACTAAAAAGTTCTTTTGGTTGTGTTATCAATTGATTATGTACTTCAGATAGTCATGGCCGGTTGGTTACTCAATCTATGCCATCTGTGCAGTACTGCGATCAGAGATGCGTTTTCTTAACATAATTTCAAGCCTGATTTGTAAATCAAATGAATTTAATTCTTCCCTTATTCCGGTTGGCCGAGTTCACTACAAAAGCCAATATTATTGATTGTCATCATCACATCAGATATATGTTTCCTGATCTTTTTAATTTTCTGTGTGATTATCGTGACCTCCGTATGCATCAATTGTGTATTCAAACCAGGGTGCTAGATCGTGATTTTATTATTTGCACTGACCAATCTAACGGTACCAAGAAGGATTGCCTGTATTTGAATGAATGCTGACGATTAGAAGGTCACATCCGACAGTGAAATGGCGTCCTGTTAACCCCTGCAAAGTTCATGTACCATACTTCTTATTTGGGAAGGAAAGGAAGTTGGGTTAGAAGTTTAGAAGGTAAAATTGAGAAAATGTGAAGTGAATGGAATGGACACAATGACAAAAACGTAAGGTTCTCTTATAAGTAAGTGAACGTGACAGGTATTTATAGAAAGGTAAAAAGTCAACCAGCTTTGGGTGGCTGTTACATCATTGTTTTGCCAATCACGAACTCAATTCTTGGTGCAGTGACACAATAAAGAGGGATTTAGATGTCAGCATGCTTGGAGAAGTTTACCTTTCATAATTATGTTCACATGATGTCCGCCTTAGTTTCACAATAGGAGGCATATAGAACATTTATCTTATAAATATACAAAACATATTATTGAGACTTGAATTTTAAATAGGGAGATTGTTAAGAGTAGATGCACAAATTTGATTTGAAGATTTCATTGTCTTATCATATAATCCCTTTGACAGCTCAATATTGCCAATTCTTCGAAATGATATTTTGTGTAGGTATAAACGTTACATTTTGTTTTCTAATCTTGACTCGTCATCGCAAAAAGCAAACATTGAACATTGCATCTTCTACCTGTAATAATGCAAAGTGTTTAAAGAATTGCTTATTGTTTCTTGCATTTTTAATCTCATCCCATCCAAATATTTGTCTCAACCTTGATCATTTGAGTACATGTTATGCTAGCTCAATAATAATTATGTTATTTTAGAATGACAACAGTTTTCCATTGTCATTTCACATTTTGGTGTATATACGTAGGTAGATTTTTAAATGGGATACCTTTACTACCTGGTCCTATTATAACATGAAAATTGCATGCGTGGGCTGGTTAACTCCATCTGTTACTAAAAAATTCTTGGTTTTAATGAATGCATTTACGAGAGGTATTCACAACAGCGAGCGAAAGAAAAGGACCATTGACTTCAACTGCTTTAAGTTTAAGTTTAGTTTGCTAAACAGATTCCCACTGACAGTCAAATTGACTTTTGGATACGGTGATTAAGCCACTGCTGAGTTAAATGAGCTATATTATATGTTTCTTGTAATAGCTTATTCATTATTTGGGTAGTTTGCTTTTAGATGACAGTTTCAAGATGAAAGAGTGGGGGCAGGGCAATTTCAGTCAGATTAATTATTTTTAGAAATTGCAAATCTACCGCATAATGAATTTGCTATAGTTGGGTTTGGGCACGTAATATAAACTTATGGTCACATCGAGGTAATAAAAAAGACTACGTGAAGATTAAAGAATTGATGGAGGCAACTTGAGTTTGGTTTAGTATCCTACGGTGTGGTCTTCTCAGCATATAATGCTTGTTGCACATGACATCTAGTACTTGTCTGACTCCATCATGTCAGCAGGCCGAGGACCTACCTCGACGTTTTAACAATAATCAGCAGCGGTCATTGATCATTGAATTTCTGTGGCTTACAGTAAACCTGCCTAAAGTTCAAACCAAAATCATTAAGTTTGTTTTGCATAAACCCAAATGACATGACATCATAAATTCGGACTGTAATAATTTTTAAGTTATAATTTACAAATACAATCAAATTATTTTATGAATAAATTAATGTGAAATTAATAATTATATTGTTTTTTTTCTATTACAGGTAAGTATCGTGTTTAACGTGAATTTTTCTCGATTCTTTAACTGTTTGTCTACCCATTCCCCAATCGTCAATTAAGCTACTTGAGTGAAGTAGTGATGTAAGGAAAATCATTTGCTGATGTATAAATTGCTTTGCTTTGCAAAATTGACAGAAGCTCATAATATATATTTTTTTTCGCTAATTAAAATGCAAATAGCATTTGTTTTAGCTTCCTAAAAGCCACTTCATTGCTGGTGTGTGCGTCAGTAAGTCATATAAACTTTAATTAAAAGCACACCGAGAAGAAAAATACTCTAAGAAATTACAATACCAATTGCCAATTTAGTTGTTAATTACACTACAGATCACACATGTCGTATATTTAACTGAACTGCAGCAGGCAGATCATTGAAAGTGCAGTCAGATGGGTATTTGATTAGTTCTAATGTGTACACAAATGATGAAGGCTAGCAGAACCTGCTGTGAAAATTTACACTCTTTGACAGGCATCAAGGCAAAAAAACGCTCACTTATGAAACATGCACAATCAAATTTTTCTCAAATTATCACGCTACTTATAGGGTGGCCAAAACAAACACAAAAACCAACAGAGAACCTGTTTACCTTAAGTATTCATCTATTCCACGACAATAGTATGTAAGCTTCATATTTTTGATAAGATCAATTTCACGAACAAGACTGGAAAATTGGATTAATCGAAATTATGGATGAAGTGTTCCATGCAGATAAGTAGACAAAAAACAAATAATTTATATGCTTATTGCTTTCATATGCACGTATTTATATACAGAAAAACTAATTTTTGAGAAGCGTTTAAAAATTAGAAGTAATCATCATGATTTGCATATTTCTTGCACAATTCCTTTGGTACATGTACCTATCTATAATGATTTTATCCATGTAGTAGTCCAACAAAACCAAGAATTAGGTGCCTCAGGCATACTTATTTTTCTGCCATTAATCGATATAAAATCCATATGTGCATGAAAAAAATATTATCACCATCATCCTCTTCAACACACGTGCATCTTCTTTATTAGTTTTTCCACGTACAATTCATTTTTGGTAGTTTATTTATAAGGCCAAGGCAAAAGTCTCTCATAATAATAACAAGTAGAGCACTTTTTTTCATTCCTCAAACCTTATCAATAAATCGGATCAGGCTAGTAATGTGCAGTGCAACTAGATGCATCTTTATTTATTTACCATAAAATACTACTGTGCAAGTAGCACACACCCATCCCGACCAAAAAAGAATCCAAACAGAGAAGGTGATCTGCCTGAAGTAACGTGGAAGAACTGATTGTAAAAGCCGATAAGGTGCTCTTGTTTCCATATTGTGATTGTAATATGCATACATAAAAAATGTACGAGTGTTTGTACGAACACGTATTACTCACCATAATCAGCAAATTGGAACATTTTATGGCATTTTACATGGAGTAGTTCTGCAAGCTTGATGTTAGTAAACCATCAATTACCTCTTTTTACGTCAATTTTTGACTCAAGAGGCAGGGTAGCTGAAAATGTGAATCGGTACAACTAGAAAATGGCTACTATCAAAAGCCACTATTATGGACATATTTCGTTAGATTACTATATTTGCATATTAAAACATTTGGCAGCTAATTTTACTTCCTGATAATTTACGACAGGTTGCATAAAAATATGTGAATCAAATAACTCCTAATAGCTCAATTACGTGCAAGTGCTTTTACAAGCAGCTTATTTTGGTGCTTTGTTGTTTAAACTATGAGCTTTTGAAGGGGAGCTAGACATTTTAAATATTTATACATTATGAGCTCATGCGTATTGAAACATTTCTCACAACAGAAAACAGGCATTTCAAAAATTTTGATTGTAATTCGATGTAAGCATTCAGTCAAGGAAATTGGCTGATCGTGGCCCAATACATGTTGATTGTTTTTCTAATTCTTATAAGTATTTGGCATAATTTTGTCCACATGTACGTTTCTGTTGTCGGCATTTCCAATTAAAGAACTTGTTTGATAGAATTCACTTCTATGTTTATCTAAAAGTAAATGTAGGAGTATATGTAGCTGATGCGGTAATGTTTCGTACATGGTTTCAGTGTCTAAAAGGAAATCCTCATGTGCAAATTACACAAATGATTATGTTTTATAAAAGTACAGGATGCATAAATGATCGAAAATCAATATTTGGTTTTGAAGCGAATTCTAGAGGTCCAAACTAATTTTGTGGTTTTAGGTCGCGGGCAGGCCAAGTTTTTGGCGTGAAAATTTTATTAACAAAATAGCAGCTAGGTGAATTCCTGCAACATACGCTTCAAGGTCTAACTTGTTATGTAGCAAGATTTATGAAAGGAATATTCGTTGCAAGAAATTGAGTGTCATTTATGCACCATCATTATATGATCCAGCAACATCTTCACAGTCATAATACCTCTGCTGCTGCTACTGACAAAGTTGTTTACATCTCATTTAGCTACAAAGTAATATTCGTAAAAATCCTGAAACGCCATGAAAATGACGTTTGTTTTATTGCTAATGTTGTGCTTTTCCATTAAAGCCCCTATCATGGTTCTCATGAAATAAAGCTGAACCTGCTGGAATCGCTTTATTTCGGAATCCTGCGGAGGAGGTGAATGCATTCTATGCATTTCTTCATACTCATTGCAACGCCTCAGTGCGGTGTAGTGTGTAGTTCTCAGAAAATTCTGTGAGTAAAAGTAAAAACCAACAAACAGCCCATCATGACTTTAACTTCTTTGATGAAAAGTGTGAATAGTTCTTCCTGCAGTTATGTTGATCTTTGAAAGCAATTATCATTATCCAAGGGACACAACACGTAAAATTTCATATATCTGGTAACTGGAAGACGCCAAATTTCTTAGGAATGAGTGACAATACATTATTACGATGAAGACTTGGTCGTGCAACCAAAACCCTTAATTGCTTTCTGTCTTGAATTTGAAATAAAAACTTTAAAGTATCGTTCTTCAAGTTTATGGCAAGATTTTAAAATTCTGAAAATTATATTCCTGTCATTCACTCCTGAAATTGTCGGTAATAACATAACTGCAAATTGCAAACTAATCCAAACTTTTTTTCTGGACATTTAAGCATTAATCATCATTTGAATGGTGGTGTTATGACAGAATCTGAGACTCATTTTACTCCTCTATAATATGTTCAGGAGATTTTTTAGCTGGTGATACACACGCTTTGACTGCTATTCTTTCTAAACTTCGTTTCATACTTAACTACAACTGCATGAAATGTATTTCGAAAGACTCTAATAATGTGGACATATATATACTTGGTATGAAATAGTAACAGTGTGTGAATCATAAACCGGTACTTGCAACCATCTTTAATAAACTGCAACGCTGTCATTTTAGTTTCCGTAAATGGAGTTAGAAAATTAGGTTTAAGTCTTTGAAAACAATTCTGTAGACAAATCCATGCTAACGATAACAAGGCAAAAAGAAATGTTTCTTCAAATGAATGCAAGTGATTTTCATCATTACTGTTACATAACTAGCCGGTGATTTGCACTTATGTACAAATGAGTGATGATTTCTATGATGTAAATGTGTGATAGCCATTAAAGGGGTATTTCTAAGCCATAACCACTACTTACTTACTTAAGAGCACTGCTAGTCCACAATCTGTATTGAGATCATTTCACATCGCCAGACTAGTTTTTTCCTGAACTCTTAGAACTGGTAGATACATTATACAATGTAATTGGATAGGATACTTGGCTGAACTGGGGAACAAAAGAAAAGTCTCAACTTTGCGAAAAAAACAACATCTTGAACAGCTCTTGTATAAGATTTTGATCTGCAATTGTAACTGAATTTAAATGGAAAACGTCAGAGAGGAAACGTTTTGCATGCATAGTCAAATTGGATATACATATTTAATGTCTGCAAAACCGGCAAAGAGTGAGTAACATTATGCCAATCATGAAGATAATGAGTGCCTCACACTTTAGCTCTTGTTAACGCTTTGTGTCAGTTAACAAGATGTGTCGTAAGTAACGGTGCATTATCCATAAAATTAGCAGAAATGCCTTTTCCTAATATGGAGATCTTCATCAGTTGGGTTCAGTTCGGCTCGGCCCACATGTCCTTTAGTTCTGTGCATTTCAAAGTTACATAACATTTGTACTTTGAACATTGTTGTGGTTTTACTTCTTGAGTACAAAAATGTCAGGTTGTACTTTAACTAAAGTTATAGGAATGAAAATCGGGAAAATAGGATAATATACTTTTCTCTTATAAAATACTTTCTTACATTTTCAGAAAATTCTTGATCTTTTTGGGGGTGAAAAATTTAAAGTATATTAACAGATGCTACTTGGCAATTTGTGCGATTTTAAGTATAATTATAGACATTGACAGCTGAAAGTTTTTGCTTTCAATTTCTATTGGCATGTTGTACATTATCTCTTAAGAATCTACAATGTTTAATGCAATACACTGATGAAATCTTTTATTCATGTCAACCTTACTTTAAGAACTACATGTTTGTGTATGCTTTTACTTTGTTGTGACGCTGAAAGTCATTAAACCGCAAATCTGATCAAAGCAAAATATTTCTCATTTTAACCACCCATTAGACGAAGACGTGACTCGAAGTAATATACATATCACGGGCAAGACGTTCCACCTAAACTTTTTGCCAATGTCTTGTAAGCTGTTACTGCTCTTGAATTCAGATTTGAGATGCACAGCAACTTAATTTTCCATTTCATTTCTCTATTTTTTATTCCCACCACTATAGTATGTAATAACAGTAATAACAATAATCTGGCCTGCCCGTTGTTGCAAACTGAATATGATTGTGTAATATGACATTTACGCTGCAGGACAAACTGACAAACACCCCCACGAAGAAAGAAAGCTTTATGCAACAGAAAGCTATTCCTTTTCTTTGGGTGGATGTGGATTCACTTGTGTTATATAACGACAAAGAAAGAGAAGAATTTTCTTCTACTTGGTTAGCAGCTTAAATTGTCTGTAAGCTGTTTTTATTGTAATTATATTATTACCAAGTACAAAGCATAAAAAGAATATTTTTATATGTATGTATGTGGGGGATGATGATTCCAAAAAGTAATGTTTGATATAAGTTTTGGCCCATGGTTCTTCCAAAAAACGTTTGCCCATATATAATGCCTTTCTCTCTATAAAAGAGGGAAGCGCTGTAAAAAAAAAGGCGATTTTTGCTTGTCCTTTAGCTCGTTGTTTAAAATTGTGACTTGACTATTATGCATGGAGCATAAAGCTGTAGAAGAGTTTTCAAATTGAAAATGTCTGTTGTTTATTGTCTGCCTGCTATAATTTCCCTCTGCATTCTACTGGAGCCGTTAGCAGTATTCATGTGTGTGAATCTAATGTGTTTTTATGAATTCCTTTTGTGTAAAAAGTCATGAACACAACCAACTTGTAAGAAAAGGGAGAGGCGTGAGACCACAAAATTTAAAAGTCATAAAATAATTACGTTTTTGGACTCATCTCTACAACATTCAACATCAACATACATACAATCTCTACTCAAAAATGAAGTAAAGGGTCTGACTGCCTTTTGCCTTGCGGTTATGTCCCTGACTATTTCCAGATGCGTCCAATTAGCATAGAGCGTGAATAACGAGATTGGCAAAGAAATGGTTGTAACTAAATGTAAGTTCATGTATGATTTTAATTTACGGACAGCGTATTAAGCTGAAATGAGTTTTCGTGGCTGCTTTGAAGTTTGACCATCTCAGTTTTTCAAATAAAGGAAGGAGCTGCAAGTGTTTGCTACACAATTGAACTTAATATCTATCTGCCTTCCAGTACTACTCACTACTGGCTCAACTATATAAGCGTATACCTATACACATTTCAAAAGCGTCGCTGGTGGTCAATTCAAATTTTAAATAGACAGATGGTGCGGCGCTCCGCTTCTTTTATTGTTGGCAAAAACTGTTTTGTGAATTGTTTAGCCCCTCTAAATTTTATTGTGGTCCATTGCTCATAATAGTTAGCAGTGAATCTGGTAGTTCATACGGGGGTGTGGACTGTAGACATGTCCACTGCTACTTAATCTTAAACCTCTTGAACTTAACGAAACGAAATTCATTTGAAATGAACCCTGTTACTCCTGTGAGTAAATATGCAATTGCTAAGTCATAGAACTCTAAAATTTTGCCAATAAGAACCCTTGATCGTGATCTGCTTTGTTTTTCGTGGCATAAAATATTAGAAATTATACGCTTACATTTAATAAATTAAATAACAAGATCAAAGTTTAATACGTTTAGAAAATACTTTAAATTTAATTGAACGAAGGAGTAAGGTATAAGAAGTCGATAAGACCTTATAATCTGCTAATCAGGAAAAGTAAATTGAACTAACTTTTTACCCTACCTACAATCACTTATGAAAGAACAATGGCCTGCCCTGGTCATTGTTTCGATCCACCACCACGTTCCTTCGTCCACCTTAAGTTGCACTCATGGACTCCAACAGAGTATCTGTTTGTTCTCATTACATAACATTAAGCATCAAAACTCACTAAATGTGTCATGGGGTCAACAATTGACTGTTTTCGTTACGTTACATTTTCTAAGATTACGAAAGGCACACAGCATTCGAGTTTTAATGAATTCCCTTTCAACCATAAATAAATCGCATCCGTTCATAAAGTACTCTGCTCGTAATAATTTATGTGAATTCGCTTAAATGGACGTAATGTATGGATTTTTACGGGAAGAGTAATGTAACATTCGTGTTGTTGAAACTTGCTCCAGCTTCATATGTATGCAGGTCGGATATATACATTAGTTACGCCAAAGCCCTGTTAAAAGAACCAAAAGTCGAGGATGCACTTGAGGTACTCACTACTTTTCAGCACCAGCATCCGTACCAAACATTCCTGTTACCTCATGTCTTTTGTCTACTCTCTTGAACTTTCATTAATCAATTGATGGAGGGGCTAAGGGTGAGCAGAGTATCGATTACCATTTCACTTTGAAGCTGTAAACAAGGGTTTAAAGGAAGCTCAACGGTTCATTAAAATTTATTGATTGCTCAACGAGTCCATCTTGCTCACTTTGTTTCAAAAGTTTAACATGGCATGCTCAACTTCGTGAGTCGTTTAGTGCTTTGATTACGTTCACTGTTTGCTCATGGAGTTGCTTTATGATAAAGTTTTTCAGGTTAAATTGATTTGCTACTGCAGTAACTTTTGAGCAAAACTTTTGATAGTAGTATAAACAAGTTACAGTGACTTGGCTTAAGTATTTACGATTGAGAAAAATAATGATGATGATGAAATTTCATCAATTAAATCGAGATGAATCTACACACCTTTTCCTTTGTTCATGGTAGGTTCTTCCGCACATGCTTGTCTACTTTGTTCATTAACATATTTTTCGTGACAATACAATGCGGATGATTGTTAACACTGAGCTAATGGTTTAAGAATGAATCGAAATAGGAGGGGCAATGGCAGTAGCAAAAACAATCAATGAGCAATGAAGGCTATTGATTCTTGAGTTAACAATGCTCATTACTTTACTAATAGATTGATTGTTGCCTCCGATAAGCAGCGGAAAAAGTTATAAGCCTGACTTGTAGTTCTTGTTTTAAATTGCAAACGATATAAGAATTTCTTGACAGTAAATACATGAAAAAAAAGAAGTTGATCAAACTATCACCTCCTACTTGATGGTCAACGTGAATTTCTGCTAGCATATTATGGATGATTGTCAGTTTCGGTATAAAGCATGAACTCTACACTTAATCTACATAATTCTTGCGAAAAAGTTGTGTTGTGTTTCGCAGTTTTTTTTGTCTGGTAGGGATGATCATAGCTATCCAAGCTTACCTCGAAATAATCAGTCTCTCGCCAAATATGTTTTTATTTAGAGTTTTCGGAAAACTATTAAAATTGCTGTTGTAGTTAAGAAATGTTCAAGTAAAAACCTGACCTCGAAGAGTTATCAAATTAACTGCTTTGTGTTGAAGGATTCTACAAATTTTTAGATTTTCATGTAATTTCAAAACAAAATGTCTATCCCTTTTACTTAACCATACCGTATAAGGCATGTTTACCTGTGAAATGCACAAATGAAAAAGGAACAGAGTTTGGGTTAACATTTTTCTATATGGGGCACTTCCAATAAATAATTAGGTTTGTCAAAGATTTTGGTGAGAAGGTATCTCCACTTGAGGGTTTTGAGTTCTGGGGTCATATTCAAAGTCATCGAGGGATCTTTAATGATAATGAGTTTCAAAGAAATGCACCATTGTCTCTAATGTACACGTCCTTCTTCCACTTTGGGAACCCATCCCGGTCCCGACTGTCGACTATCTCATATTGTAGCCAGACGAAAGATTTTATCGAATTTATTATGCATTTTTCAATATTCTTTAACTGTAAATACTAAAACACAAATCTTACTGGCTTGTATTACCTAAGGAAATCTAAGAAAGGATTATTTATTACTTTAAGAATATTTGGACATGCTGCATTTGGTAATATTCCTTTACATTTCAACAAATCATTAAATAACCCCACCCTTTTCTTCAACGGTTCAGCGTAAGGATTTTTATTCCTGGAAGTATCATTATTATAGACACATTCTCCTATAGTATCCCACTTGGACCACAAAAATATATGGTTATGTTCCCAAACTTGAACACTTGAAGCAAGGGAATATAATATATTATATATAGTCACTCGAAGCATTCCTAATGGTTTGTGAAACCATTTCAGCACCCGCTTTTACTGTCAACTAACCAAAGTACTGAAGATTCATTATGGGTCATTAGTTATAACGTAACAAGCAACAGCATTTCAAACGAATCCAATCACAATTTGTGTAGTTAACAGACGATGTTGGATGTAAAAGTTTGAATTTCTAACGTTAGGTTACAATACTTTGTTTGATGTACCATATGATCAACATCTGCATTCAGGTCACGAATGAAAAATACGAAATCTGTATCACACGTTATGTCATAATCCTCTCTCTCTCTTGAATCATCCGAATATCACACATTTCAAATATGGATTTTTCAAAAACACGTCTGGAAAGTAGGCAAAAAGTGTGAGTTATATATAAGCTAAACGTGCCCATCATACAAAAAAGACATCACGTAAGCGAAAGCAAACCTTATATCATACTCATACACAACACAGCATCGGCATGTGTGTGTGTGTGTGTAAGCAGTGAACAGGTTTAGTTCGTGAGATATTTCTTATCTGAAAAACTTGTTTAAGTCAACGTTTCAGAACTGACAAAGAGGAAGAAAAAAAACGTTAAAAAAGTCGGAAAAAGTTTGAGACCATGTTCGTTCTGATATTTCTGTCTTGTACCCATGAAAAGTCTTGAAGAATCAGACAGCATCAGCATCCTTACTCAGCAAACATCAGGGAAACTAAACTACTGAATGAATATGTTGCACGTAGTTTTCCAAGTTGTACATATACGTTATTTTACGTAACGTATTGCTATAATGCAATGTGGAGGAACTGTTGGGAGGAATTGAAGAGCACTTAACTTTCTTAGAAAAATATTGGATCTCTATCTATCCATCTTGACTTTGAGCCTCCACCACTACCACTGCACAAGCCAGCACACTGCAAAAAGAAGAGAGAAAAATCCACGGCGGCAACAACGTTATTATTTTAGAATTGCATTTATGTACTTACGGAAGCCCAACACTTTCGTTGGCATTCTTGGTTCGTGTTCTTCTTTTAGAGGAGAGTGAACAAGTTCACAAAGATGCAAAAAAACGGAGCATGCATGCAGGGGAAGTTGGATGGAAAAGATGAAGAAGTGAAGTGGAGAATATAGAAGAGGCGAAGCATGTGTATGTAAATATTGATTCTGTGAAGATGATGATCTTGTAGAGAAAATGCATGGTTATTTTTTTGCTGCTTTACTTTTATGCTTCCACCATCATCGCATCATGACAAGCAAAACCTGAAAAAGTAAGCACTTCATCCGGAACCGGTGGAATACTCGGAATATTTAGTATTTAGTAAGTTGGTAGATATTATATGCTACAGACACTCTTTTTAAGGAATTCCATGGGAAGCGAGAAAGGAGGTGTGAACTCACCGAGCAAAGCAAAGTCTCACTTTGACTTTTGACTTTAGCCGTGTTTCTATAAGCAGCCTGGAAAAGCATAATATAGCGCAATGGTGTGTGGTGGTAGTGACTTGAGATTTTACGTCAAACGAATAATCTCCCCTGTTGCTAAACTCCGTTTTCATAATTAAATCATGGACGGAAGAGAGGAAGAGCGGAAGTAATATAAATGTGAATGTGTTGTTGGCAAGTGCAATCTACAAAAGCGGAAGAAGATATGGTCATTAAACTGCAATCGTTTTTTTTGCATTTTATACTCTCTCTCTCTCTGAATTGCTCGAGATTATATAAACATGGAAGAGAAATTGGCAGAGAGGAGAGGAGGAAGAAGGCTTGATTTACACAAGGATTTATTTAGTGTCTCTTACGAATAAAGGAACTTCCTAAAAGTGTGTGAGTATAATTTAGCTTATTTAAGTTAGGTAGTTGAAGAAAGTGCGTGAGCTAAAAGAAATAATGAATGTGCGTGCAGAAGAAGAACACGTGTAAATATTTGTGTGCATGTGTAAAATTTTCTGCAAGCAAAAGAAAATCACATGGACTAAAACGTTGCGAATGAACTTCTTAAAAGTGCCATTGGCAATAATTTAGAGCTGTCTAAAGAAAGAGCTCAAGATGAAAAGAGTCACTGACAGACTCAAGACACAAGTCGAGTGCTATGCTGTGTGGATGGTTTTTTTCTCAAGCCAAAATTATATATAAAATGGTTGTTGTGGTGGGCTTTTTTGGCTTTTGTCAGTGTTTTGGTTAGCTACACGTGCCAGACCAGATTCTGATTAAGCAATCTTGTGACATCACTTTTGTACGTTTTGGACATGCTTAATCCGATTATAAGGTCTTATTCTTGTAAGCGGAATCACGACTACTGACTTCGGAAGAAGAAGAAGAAACAGCGTGTATTAGTGCACTATATATATGGTCTTGTTTAGGCACCCAAACATGAAGAAAGTCAACAATCATACTTTTAGTAGCAAACTGTACAATCAGCAGAGTGCAGTTTGCTGAATATTCGTAAGTGGATGATGATTATTAAGACCATTTTCATGTAACATTTTTCCAGATAAAGGCAAACGGTATAATCATCACAAAAATATACAAACATGGAAGTTTTCTTTGTAATAATATGCAGAAAAGTACAGACTAAACATTCAATCCAATTTGCACACTAAATCAGTAAGCGTTTTTCCCACCTTATTGATGTAACGTTGAGTGGCATATTGAAATAAGTCTAAAAATCTAAAGGACAGAACCGTGAAGGTGTTAATTAAGGTAAGCGCCCAGCTGGTGCCTGTGGAAATCATTTTTCTGTTAAACAACATTTACATAAATTGCATGATGATGTTGCAGGAGTAAACTTGAAATTCCCTTACGCGTTAAAATATGTTTACCATTTATTGCCATTCACATGAAGTAGCCTATAGTGTTCGCAACATTTTAATGTGAGGGTGGGTGGATCAACTGGTTAACTAGAAATTGCTAATCATTTTAAAAATCCATATAATAATACTCAAGTTCTATATTCATTATATTATAATATACATTTCTTACAAAACGAGCATGTATTTTATTCTCCACATATGTGGGTGCTCATAATTTCATGGACCCACAGCACACGCACACAAGTGTATTAAACCTCCATCATCCATAACGGAAGGAAAGCTATTACCTATTACATAATATGGAAGTTTTCAGTTAGATGCGAAAGCAAATGAACTTAGCACTGGCGCGTGTACATAGAGCAACATATGATAGCCTAAAGCACCTCATAGTTATGCAAAACGATCTTGTTCGCACATTATACTTCATTACTTTACAGAATAATTTGCTTTTACTTTACCCGTAGCTATGTTTTCTCCAATTATTCGCTCTGGTGCAAAGAGCTTGCGGAAGTGAGGTCGGAATAATAATATTCTCTTCTTTGCTTCGTTAACAGAAGTACTATGTACATGTAAATCATGGAATATTTGTGAAGTGGTTTATTAATGGAACCTAATAATGCTCATAATTTCTTCCAAATAGAAATTGAAGTCAATGCTCTGAGCTTATGTCCAATGAATAAATCATTGATGACGAAAAAGACACTAAGATTATGTGTTATATAAGTGATTTTCTTGCTGGAAGTTTATCTATAAAACACTGTTTTTTGAAAAATTGCCAAGATTTGCATAGTAGCTTGGCAAGCAATTCTAATAAAAATTATGATATTATTATGCATGCCGTATTTTCTGAAGCGTGTTCTCTCTACGTACTGAACAAGCATGTCCACTCTAGTCTTTTACATGTGGCTAAAACTTATGTTTATTATTATGAATTTCATCTTCTAAGCTTATGTTTACATCATCATATCAATCCAATTTTAAAAAGGAGACTTCTTGAAAACCATCATGGTACACATATACCCATCTTCAAATGTCAAGTTTTGGTTGTTTATGCGTATTGCCACACCACACCAGACTTGAGGCAATGGGAATAAACCCAACCGTGTACGACCACACCATTAGACCATTAACCAGCATCAGTTTGCCATGTGAATAATCAGCAAAGGAAAATACGGAAATGTCTGCTCTCATGTTCATTGCAATAAGTACAAATTGTGCGTAGCTTTCCACATTCCTCAATGGTGCTTGAGGGTGATTGTAATGATAATAAATACATAAAATAAGCCTAAACATAACATTCACAATTATTTATGCACGAAAATGATTTTTCCTTCCAGTCGAGCAAGTGTGTTGAGGTGGAGGTGAGCTTGCTTTAAAATCATCTTGAAGGAAAGACATGGAGGAGTAGTGATGATTTATTGAACTGTTGGTTGAAGTATGGAAATTTTAAAGAATACATTGTATATATGAATTCTGTTTCGTTCCCTTTTCAGCTCAAGTGGCCACTCAAAAGTTATGCGATAATTTGAAGCGCACTCTTTCACGTATGTTTATGTGTACTACGAGTTGTAAATTGCAAATAGCGACTGTTGAATGGGGGAAACCAATAATGTTTGTAATTTATACAAAAATAAAATAACTTTTGATCAGGTTTCAATTTGCAAAATACAATACTTGTGACCAGACTAAAAAAATGAAAATATTATACGTGCATGTAGTTTTGAATGCTTCATTCATGATATTGCGGTTTCAGAAAACCTGTCATGTTTTTTTACCCGCAACACTTCCGTAAAAGAAGAGCTCATATTTAATTAGGCAGATTTCGTGAAAAGTACTCAACCCAAAGATACGCAACTAATCATTAAACTCAGCGGAGGGTCTGGGGCCCATGTCATATAAATTCGCATAGAAATGCAGAAAGCATGAAATTGCAGAAAAAAAGTGTGAATATTTTTCTTGATCTCGTTAAAAACAACCTCCTACTGACTGAATCTAGTTAGTAGACTCATGCAGTTCCATTCCATTACATTAACATTTTTCATTCGACAGAGACCGACTGATGATTACACAGTTTTCAAATTGGGAATATGGAAATGAGAAATTCGCAACGATCAGAAATCCCATATTACATGAATCTTCAAAGAATATGAGGATTTTGTTATGACAGGATTGGATTTTATATCCTTCTGGAGAACCCAAATCACTTGAATCCCTAAAAACACAAGCTCTATGTGAAGACTCCACATTTCATAGGAATTTACTACAGGTTGAACACTCGTCGTAAATGGCATCCTTATCAGAATCTCAAGCTAACTTGCTAAAACGAAAGTCTGCTTTCTTATAGCACTTCGCATGTCACATTTTTTGTTTCTGTCAGTGCGTTTTTTTCTGAAGTCAAAAGTATTAACTATACATTCCATAAGCCACAATATGTAGAAGATTTCCAGAGTCATTATTTCATTGGTAATAACCTCTGTCTGGCTGACTGTGAAAAGGGCGAAAAGTCATTGAGGAAATGTCATTCGATGATGAGCCATTCCAATGTTTGTTTGCCTATCCCATCTTCAGACATTTTACATGGGTTTTAACTCACTTGAGCTCATGCATCGACTTATTTACCGTGTACAAATGAAGCTGTGTTGGCGTTGAAGAAAAATGCGTGTGTATATAATTTTAGTGTGTGTATTATATATTACTATGTTATGGAATTGCTTACAGAACAGCAAAGTTATGTAACGCGTACTGTTCTACACACATGAACCAAAACAAAAGGACGTTGGCCCTATGCCCAAGTTTTGCAACAAGTATAACTCGACTCATTTGTTGTTAAACAAAAAAAAACTTAGTTTCACTATAGATCTTGTCTTTTCACTAAAAGCTTTGCATCCTCATCATCATCCTCGACTTTTCTTTTTTGGCATATCTTTATGACTAGTAGTAGTAGGAGAAGACGTGCAATAATTTTCAATTCTGCATCTCGCTCTCAGCTCAGCCACATGGTTTTCTTTTGAGGATGTTCATGTTCCGATCTGCTGTGGTTATGGTTTGGTGTGGTTGACATTTTTGGATGATGATCCAATCCAGTCCAGTATTCAGTTTTTTTATTGTAGACATTAACCACATATATTTATGCGTAAAAATTTGCGTACATTAAGACAAAAAGAGGCCGTTGCCCACATACGCATTGTCCTCGTCCCTGAATGCAGATTGTTATTTGCTGTACGTTATATAATTTTGTTTGTAACCGCATGAAATGTACAGCTAAGGTTGAATGTACACACCATGTTTTGTTGAAGCTGGTGATTTTAGGAACACAAATTTGGAATTATTGCCCAAAGGATAGCCTTGTCTGAGTCTGCATTGTGTAATTTATTTTCACAAGACGCATAATCTCAGAGATCAATGATCGTTGACAATGAAAAAGATGTGACCATTATATTTCTGATATGTGCAATTTTGAGACTTCCTTCCTTCCATTTCTTATCCACCTCCTCCCTCCACAATAACCTGGGTAGTAGTTTATTCTTATGTTTTCCGGAATGATTTTCATTTCTTGAGAGCATGGAGAGTATATCTCAACGTTAGATCTTAAACCGGATCAAATTGAGAAATGGTTATTTAAACAGGCGTCTCACCAGAAGTTTTGATTTGTTGGATGAATAGGAAAAATATTTCCATCGTCAAGTCCGCTTGTTTTGTGTACTTCCTTTTAAAGAGATTTCTCATATTCCCTTTTTCTTGTGCTGAATGGGGATCGACATGGACGTGTTGAATTGCACTTGTGAATTCCTTGATATCGCCCTTCAGTTCATTTTTTTACACTCATTCATCATTCGTTCCGTGGTGGTCAATGTGAATGTGAGATGCGTTTAATGCAAATTTTCCACAATAGGAAATGCAAATAGGGAGGCAGTGGGCATGTGTTACATTACATTACATATGGACATGATCAGACGCAACAAAATAGCAACCGTCTGTCCGTCATCGGACAGAATAATAATCAGAATTTTGGATAACAATGGCATGTTTCTTATATATTGCATAATGGTTTCCTATACATTTATCCCCTTGCAATAACAATATAAAGCAGAGAGGTGTTGTGTTTACAAGAAATATTTATTAGAGTCTTCTTCCCCATCATGTGTGGCATGCGAAATGATATGATGATGCACTTGAGTCTGTGCAAAGAAGGATATTGGTTTACAAATGGCGTGCACCTGCAGTGGCACTCGGACACTGAAGCCTTATCTTCTTCACCTTTTCCTTCTTGGTTGTGTTCAGTAACATAAATATGTTTACATTGCATAAATTACAGGTGAGGATTGTGTTTCACTTGCATAAATTCTCAAAGGCTCAATTGTTTAGCTCTTGAAAGTATTTGATATTTGACACCACAGCTTTTGAATAAGAATGACCAGCAGGCAAATCAAAAGAAAAACATGTTGAAAGTTGAAATATGTCCTCCGTAAATTTTTGCTTCTACTTGCACTCGTGACAAATCCTTTACTTACACATTATTAAATGAAAAGACAGGTAGTATTATTCATTAATCCTTATATTGAGAATATGCGAGTCTATCTTTTTTCTGGAATCGGAATCATCCTCAAGAGTTACATGGCATATATTTTATCCTTGAAAAATACCTCGTCTTATGCATATTTATGAGTGTTGTTAAATTTTTATAGTGGATCTATACGCTTTTTATATGTATTTCTAATTGACAGGCGGCGGATTCAAGTTCCTTTTGCACATTTGCGTGACCAGCCGTGCGTTAAGCATATAATCCGACATTCAGTGATTGAGTTGATGCACATCTGTACCATATATATAAATTTGCATATTTACAGGTATATGCATATGAACTGTCGATTGTTAAATTGGCTTGCGTGGCTCGGTAATTCTCAATTTTATGGTTGACTTGAACCACTGACTTGTTTTGGTCATTGTGATCATTACTAATGAAATCGAAAGGCTAACTAAAAGCACCAGGATTTATGATGATTCACAATGGGCATCCTATCATTTACTCATGCAAGTTCAAGGGTTCTGCTGATAGTGTCTTGTTCCCCCACAACGCATCCATTTCCTCACTGCACTGTACTATGCATGCGAATGGAATGGAAAACTAATTGATTTCGAACCCGTAAAATGTCTGTCATGATCATCATATCGCCTCCCATCATCTATTATATAATCGTAATAATAATCATCGTTATCCATAACTTTCTTTCTTTCTTTGCCACGTTTTGGAGTGGGGTTTGCAATGCCATTGGAAATTGTAGTTTGGGAATGCATGACATGGAGTAGGATTGGATGAATGCTCAAGTAACTAAAGTTAAGGAGGGGAGCCATAAAAGGAGAATAAAAGACGTATCTCCGATTCCTGATTATGCACGGTATCATTGGTTTTATAGGAATGTTGGGAAGATATAATCCAATAAGTAGTCTACATTTGCTGCACGTTCACAGTTTTTCAGATTATACATTTTTTACTTGACTGATTGACTGAAAAGTCGAGAGATGAAGACGGGATACTTTTTTGATAGGGACCAATGATAATATGGTGAATACAACGACAACAATTTTTGTGAATACATCATTGTTGCATGAGAAAAGTTGTTGAAGGGAGTGAATTATACATACATGCATACATACATCGCTTGCATGTGTATGATCAATCTATACACTCCGATCAGAGAAGAACATGATATTTTTCATCTGGAATAGTTGACTTTTTGGTCGGTATAATGACTCTCCAATCACCAATCGAAGTTTCGGTACAGCTTTTGAACACACATCTAGAAATTAGCTGGACGTCTTACATTGTTGTTGTTGCTGCATTGCATTGTTGCAGAAGTTTTTCTTTTGATCAATAAGAATGAAAAAAATTGTACGCACTTGTTTGTTCTTTTATCTACATAATTCGTCTGGAAAATGGAGAGGAAATGATAGAGAAGTGGTTTGGTTTTTTTGAGATATTGTAGTTAAAGGGAAAAGTATAAAAAAACAAAGAGAGATGAGATGGTTGTGCCTCCATGCAATGATAAAAGCGTCTCAATTATCAACGTCTAGCTGGTTCAGGTTCATTAAGACCACTTTTTATCCATTTCGTCATCATCATCATCAAATACTATACGATTTGTTTGGAAACGCATTTTGCGTATCGAATATCAACATCAACACTTTTGATGTACATACACCTAGCCCGTAGGATACGGAAGAATTGGAGTTGAGGATTAGTACCTACATATGAAAGTACTATTTCCTGGATTATACATATTTGTTTACAATCGTTACGGGGTGTCAATGAGCACAGAAGAGGCACAAAATGAAGTGAATGCCCTCATCTTCATGGATGGAATTCCATCCGTTCGTAAATTTGGTGGTATCCTGATCCGAACAGACAACGTAATTCATTAGCAAATCCCTATCTATTACGGGGAAAGTTTCTGGTTTCAAAATGATTTTGGAATACCAGACTTTAGTGGAGTGGACCCGTTGCAGTTGTAGAATTATCCAACTCTTAATGGCGATGATATCTACGTTGATTTGGAATTAAGTGTTTTTTTGGTTTAAATTATAACATAAAATCCAACCTCAAAAGATGTATGGTATAGTTATGTGTATCGCCAATAATTGCGTTGATCATGTATCATTATACGGGATTACACATGCATACAATCTACATTGAAAAGGCTTGAAACAAGCAGCCTGCTACTTTTTTTTACTAGAATATGAGTATAATTTACGAATGATGATGAAAACAAATCGGCACAATAAAAGTATGCACATTCAAGGATGAGTCCTGGTTAAATCTCTAGCATAGAAAGCGTAGCTCCAAGATAATTCATAGGTTTCACATGAATAAATAACAAGACATATTTCATTCTGTAGATGATATTATGGGCAAAATTTACGAGCTGATGATTATGCTGGTGAATACAAATTTAAGATTTTTCTTTGAAGAAATACATACTATCACGCATGCAAGCTATTTTGTGAATGTATGTGTTTGTTCTAAAGTACGCATTCTTTGGTATGCATCTCATAAAAATGTAAGTCAGTGCACGTCAGCTGCTCCAAATTGCAGTTGAATAACATAACATGCAAAAAGCCCTGCATCTGAATTATCATCCACTCCCATTTATTTCGAAAAGCGTAAAACCAGCAAAACCTGGTTCTGGTTTATACAATGCAGCATTAAACTGAACAAATAATCGAACTTACAAAGATGAATAAAGCAAATTTATTTCATGCTCACTGCCTCTCTGCTATCGCTGCTGGAAGGTTTTGGATAGGGAGGGACACGCGACAAAGCACGAAAAAATCGCTGCTGTGACACGGTCGACTGAAAATTCTAAAAATGGGGAATTTTGTGTCATCTTCTTTTTTTCCATTTCCTCCATCCCTACTTCGCTTTCCTTTATGCTCCCATAAAACGTCTTAAAAAGCGAGAGAACCGAAGAAAATATTCAATTCGCTTTAAAAGTGGCTGCAGTCTCAGTCTTCCTGGCTAGATACGTGTATTATTGTGGCAAATGCAATGAAAAGAACAAAAATGCAATGCGTCTTGCATCATCTTCATGATCATTGTCCTCTCTCTCCGAGGAAATAAAAAGGGGAACATAATTTTTTGTTTGCAGGATTCCTCGGATACCTTGTAGCATGAGTGAGCATACACTATTATAGCATATTAGCTTTGTTGGTTGTGTTTGAATTGAAATTGCAGCAGCAGCATGCGACTGGGTTTTGTACACACACACACACGGCTATAGTAGCAAATAATAAAAGTAATGAAAAGCGTCTCCACTCGCACTCCAGGATTTGTTACGGTGCACTTGAGGTGTATAATTTACTTAAGTACTGATACATAAAGCCGTTTTCTCTTCCTTTTCTAAAGGCATACTTATTGCATACGAAACGCAGCTTAACTAATGCATAATACAATACGGTTACAGCTAAAACTACAGCGTCTATACTAAAGGCTTAGCGTAACGTTCACCGGTTGGTTCCGGTCATGTCATCAAGACATGAATGGGGCAATAGTCATAATGGCAGGAGAAACACAGAAAGCAATATCATTTTCTTCACAAGAAGATTGCCAAATATATATTTTTCACGAGTAACTGCGGTTGGAATATTTCGTGTTCTGAAAAATAAGCCAAGCCATCCTCCTCAGCCAGTCGTAGTCAAAGTATCCAGATCAAAGCAGTGAACATTTCGTCTTCTTTCTTCCTCATACCAAAAGAATTGAGTACCGAAATAAGTTGAGAACCTGAGAAGTGAGGATTACACATCTTAACAGTCTTCCTTCCTTGCGTATAGTGCTTCTGATCTTCTATTAGCCGACAAAACCCAAGGCACAAAAATACCAATGAAATTCACATAAGGAATTCACATTCACAGTTGTACACACTTATTTCATGAGACAACCAAAAACCAAACCAAAGTCAAACTGACTGACTGACTGACTGAGCCATCACCAGCATCATCATCGGCGCCTATATCATCTTGTACATTTGCTCAGAGACTACGCAGTAAGCGAGTCCATAACTATCCATATCCATGATGATGATGAAAATGAAAACCCTTTGGGAACACGAGCTTGAGCTAAGATAGCTAGTAGAGCTACCTGGAGAAGAAAAATTGTAAGTCAGTTGGAGTTTCAGTTCAATGCGGAAAAAGCTATATCTGGCTCTGGCTCTGGCTCAGCATACATATAGTAGTAGTGTGGTATTACAAAGTGTGGAAAACTTTTGGATGCCATGAATCCAAACAATAAAGAAGCTGATTTCCTCTTTCAATTCTGGTATACGATGATGATAATGTTACTTTTCTCATCACATCATCACTATCATCATCATCATCATCCTCATCATTTTCTGCGCTTGCTTGAACCTTGAAAATATCAGTTTTAGTGGTGTATAGGTATACATCATATATATGTCTTTCATGGTTTGCCTCAACTTTTTTTGTTTTGTTTTCGATGCAAGTAATGTGATGCATTGAGGCAGTAAAAAAATGAAATGATGACGATGATGAAAAGTTTTTTGTTCTTTACCCCTTCTACGACTACTGCTGCTGATGCTGCTGATGATGTTGATTATGATAGTTCCATAATGATGCTAAGATGAACCGTGTAAATCCTATTTTATAAGCCCCTTTTTAAGGTACACTCATCACATCACATCGTTTATTGTTATATTACGTATGCATATGCACGTAAAAACTTGGAATCAGTATATAATATATATGAGTCTTGCTGCTAGACATAAAATTTGACTTCAAAATCGCTGTATGTTATCCGTGTAAATAAGGCAAGCCGGGTTCTCAGGCCGAAACAATTTAAGTCTCGTTTTTTCCCTTTTGAACGTGCCTACCTGTGCTTGACTCACCTGTCTATGAAGATATGGTTTGGGATTGGGATGGCTTAGCTTGTCCATGTGGCTAGTTTATAAGAAAATCCCATTTAGCTCATGCTTACTTTACTTTTAGTTTACTCGGTTTTCTACTCACTTTATGAGATGGGTTTAGTTTATATTTACTTGTGTGAGTTTACATTTTTACTCTTCTCTTCTTAGATTGATCCTAATAGCTTTCGGTGAGCTCAGGCTTTTGTTGTGAGTACATTTGAATGTAAGCTTGTGATGGCTCATGCTTTCTTTAGATGAGAATTTAAAACAACAGGCATCTCTTCTTCTTTTTGTTGTTGTTGCTACTCCCATGATCATCATGCATAGAGTCAAGATGACGCTATAGGGAATAGGAAGTTAATAAAAAAGGAGTTGTTGCTTTATATGCATAAATGCATTCAAATATACGGCGTGGCTATACATTTTATGTGCAATGGTTGTGTACTGTTGTAAGCGTGCAAGTATTCTTGGCGTATTCACACACAACCACCTGGTCTGGTTAGGCATTCCTATTACATCTCATGTCACTTTGTAAAAGTTTTAATGTGAGCACATGTACTCAAAGTGTTGGTGGTAGTTTTTGGTTGGTATATTACAGTGATGTGAGAGAATACCTGCCTCCTTCTTTTGCTTACTCTGCTGCTGCTGCTGAGTAAGTGCCAACCTATGTACACATTAGCATTGCACTTGTATGAGGGATGTGGTGGTGTTGTGTTGCTGTCGCTAATATGTACATATGCATTTTTCCTTTTTACCTGGGACACAAGTACAGCTGCGGCTCATTCCTGTTGTTGGCAGGCAAAGAGAAAAGACGCTCGGTCTGTGGGTCGTTCGTTCATGTCAGTTCAGTCGGTCGATTGATCGTCTGGTTTTTTCTGTTGAAAATTGCATTGTTTAAACATTTTTCTATCAAGGACAAAATACTTTGTAATTTCTTTACGGATACACTTAAATAATAGCAAAGTCCCATATTTTGGGGCTTTTTAAGGCATTACCTGCGGACACTTGGTTCATCTTTCTCTTAAGAAAAAGTTTAGAAAAACCTGTGACTGTTTGAGCTAATTCACTCTGAAGCATCCAGTCAGTGGATTGGAATTTAAGGAAGTGATTCACGATTTCAGATTTTACGGACCTATTTCTTTATATTTATAGGTAGTACATGAATTTTTAGTGACTATTGTCATTATTATTGTGTTGTGCTTGTTCAGCATGCTTCGAATTGGCTATGCGGAATAACATTTTTCAGACTTGATTGTGTATCGCATATGCATCTGCATCTTTACTCGTCTTTGTTACGTAAACAGGAGTCATTCCACCGCTGTGCTTATGAGACTCTACAGCTAACTTTAACTTATCTACCTGGCTCCCAACTGTGCTGAAGATTTATTGATTCCATTTACCTTGACATTCCTTCCTGGAAAAGGCTAGAAATAGAAAATCTTAACAACCTGTACTACTGCAGTCATGTGAAATGTGATATACACATTGTTATTGTTGAGTTGGAACATAAAAGATTGTCATTGTCATGAACAAAAGTATACGACCCAGTGCTAGATACTGCCAATTGATAAACAAGTACATTGGTGAATATGCGACTATAAATGTTATTAATAAGTTAATGGGCCCACGTGTGTTAACAAAATTGACAGATTGCATTTTGCAGTACTGAAATCATAGTCCTACTACACTTGCATGTACATTTCTCTCACTTTTATGACGTTCCGGTAACGAGTTATTGTGATACATTAAGGAAGTTCTTGGTTTATTAAAAGAAAACAGAATGACTATTTTCTTAAGAATAAAACATTGCAGTCAAGATTTTTTTCCGTAATTAATTTGCATGATTGCATGTTTGATTACTATTTTTCATAGAATTTGTTATGCAAAAATATTTTGAAACTTGTGTGTTTGCAATGCCCTGTTTCTTTTATAACTTTTGTTTTGTGCCGTATTTTGCGGTAAACTATTAAATTAGGAATGCATGTGTAGCGTGAAGTTACTCAATAGCATTGTTGTTTAATATATCTCAGAGTATATCTAAACAATTTGAAACTGACTTGATTTGTGACTGCCGGTTTCAAGGTGTCATTAAACCTAAAAATACTAGCAAACCTATAATTACGCTGGTGTGTGTGAGCACAAGGAATTTACTTTGTTCGGTGTAGTGTTTATCCTTTACCTGAAGTGTTAGTGAACAATAATTAAAAATTCCAAAACTTTAAACTATTTCAAAAGGTGAACGTTGATTATATCAAAACATCTCATTGCTCTCTCATGTGATTTCTCGTTCACACGACGAATAAGACCGTAACATCAAGGTAAATTTATTTATTTTATGCTTTAATACTCTAGCTTAATTAAGTTAACAATATGGCTCTGCTTCCTCCTATCATTAATTTAGAAATGGTTGTCAGTTTAGTCTGGCCACAAATAAGGTATAAGTATATAAACATAAAAAAATTAAAAAAATGTAAATATCCTCATTGCACTTCTTAGGTTCTTTCTTACGTAATATTAACAACTCCCATTTGTTTTAATGAAGTCGATGAAATGAGGTTTTGATAAAAGCCCGGATCTTAGTATTATAGTTTCTGTCAGATACCTTAAATGAAACCTGTTTTCATTCCAAAACAAGAATTTTCCGCGAATGTGGGGGATGAGCACAAAGACCTTAGAAAGAAATCTTATGGTTAGCGGCACGGGTAGGTCCATTGCATTTACGGCATTTAGTTCGGTTCTGCGTAAAACCATTGATTATGACTGTATGTTAAAGATGCGCACAAAAATCACTAAAATGATTAAGCTTTTAGTGCGAAAAGGAAAAGTAGTAATTAAAAGACTAACCCCTCTGGCTTATAGTCTTAAGATTATACTTAATCCTTGCAGAACCGCTTATAGAACTTATATATCAACAGAAAAAATGTTCATATTCAAAATATTTTCTGTCACTTCCTCTTTTGATTAGCAGAAAAATTTAGTTCCGTATTCCAAGGGAATCGCTTTGTGTAATCAAGGATTAGAAATGTAGACGGATTTTTCTTTCATTTTCACTAGGTGTCTATGACGTATGTATGAGCAAATCATGTACAAAAATATACATATTGATTTGATGACGATGACAAAATGCGGTATTTCTGTTAGTTTATTTACCTTCCTTTTCATATTGATCAAGTATATCAGTATCATTTTTCTTCGTAAATATTGACTACACTACAAAAGACACAAGGAAATGCATAGAAATACATACATAAATATACATATATATAAGCCTTGAAGCAAGTTTGTTATGGGTTTGCTTGATTTTCTTTTTGGTTTTGGCTTTTGTGGTTTTCCTTTCATTCGTTTTGGCATTATTGGAGCGAAGGGGTAATAAAGTAATGTTTATGAAATCGAAATCTGGTGTAAGTCCAAGATTTATACAAAACAAACCAAACAAGAAGACTAGTCCAATTTATGCTCAACGCATCTCTCTATACCTACATACAATTGAAGCAGATCATATTATGCATTGAAGAGACTCTTATTCGTCGTCTTATTCTCATACTTGACTTGGCAGATAGGATCGCATCACTGCCAACAGCCAACCTAAGTGTTGTCTTTTATGAATGAACTGACTTGCTGAGGAAGAAATCAAAACGTTTTTTTCTCTAAGTGCGAAAGCACGTCATGAACTCATCATGTGTCTTTCTTCTTTCATAGTGAACTCCAACGAAAGCATAATAAATGATGGTGTGTTCCTTTTATTCACTGGATCCATTACTGTTGACTGTTGATTACACAAGGGCAAAATGGAACAATGGTTGGACGGGTTGCTTTGCATGATTTTTGTTTGATCAACTATCAACCCTTTTATTGTCCTGTGTGTACATTTAGCTCTCCCGATGCATTTATAGGTAGTTTGTGCACTCTTGTGGCTTTGGCTTTGTCCTACTATTGTTAGACTGTAGCTCATTTGGGTTTGTCATGTCGTCCTTTAAGGAATGAAAACTTGTTGTCCTCCCTCAACACGTTCGTGGGCTTTATTTATACTGTTTTGATCAGCATCTGCTTCTTCCGAAAACGATGTGACAACTTCATTGAAGCGTGAAAGTGCTGTACACAACTTACCCAATATTGTATAACCCTATCAAGTTGAAGACTCTCCATTCATCAAACCAAGCTATTCATTTCATTTCATTCATTCATTCAATTTTCCTTCCAGAAAAGATCTTGAGTGGTTAGGTCCATTAATTTATTTTGAGAAAGTCCAGTCGTCCAGTCTATTAAAAATACAGACACATAAATATATATGTATTCAAGTAATACGGAATGCCATTTACTATATAAGAAAAAGTCAGTAAAATTTTGACTTGTGTTGCAGCTTTGCTTTGCCGTTGACACTTTACATGAGTTTGTCATTTCCTGTGTGAGTTTGATGAATGAATATGAAGAGCCGATAATGAATGATACAAAATGTCGTTGAAAAGGCGACTTGTTGCCAGCCTTCACGAGCCCTTTCATAGATAGGACAGAAGCTCTGCAAGGGGTAGGACGTAGAGGATACTTGATACTGCCTAAATATGTTCTCATATTTTCATATTTGTGAATTTCAAAATGCCGTGAAAAGGCACCGTTCCGCCAAAAACCAAGTAATCATCGATCACACCCAAAAAAATATCATCAATTTTATTTCTCAAGAGACTTCTTCCTTTCAAACGTCATATTTTTTCCTTGAACAACCAAGATGGAAAAGGAAACGATAGGAATGCGTATCTATTATATCTATTGCAAACATGAAGTAATAACGTATCAATGTTCACTCTTGAGGCAATCATATTAGAGTCACACATCGACATCCATAACATCACACAGTCAGGTGAAATCACGCTTATTTTGTCATGCATTACAAAATGGCAAGCAAGGTGAGTCTAACAAATTGTAACTGTCAATTAAAAATGTTGACGAGGTGAATTTATGATGTGAGCGGATCGTTTCCCATTATTTTCATGATTCCTGTTGATGTTTCCGAGTATCTTTGTGAAATATGTTCAACTACGTCATGTCATGTACATACTTAGTGTGCAATATGCTTATATTATATTGTTTACAAGATTACTATAATACTTACCTTTTTTTGCCTATAATCACAATATCCTTATGGATTCATTCTTACTTTCTGTGTGTGTAAATATACATGAATGTATGTTTTCATAGAATTGTATGCAGGATTTAAGCTACCATCATCATCCATCGGCGACCCTCTATTCTCATTACAGTCTTCATAACAAAGTCTCTGCGCAAATGAGCTGACAAGCACGAGAAAGATCTCAAAGAATTTTTAAAGAATGGAGGTCCTTGCACCAAATATTATTCATAGTTTTGGTTTATGTGTGTGGATTGGATAAATAGATACATTAACAATTATTATTATTATGCGTGCAGCAATTGGTTTCAAAAACAAATTCTCGCAAAACCTTGCTCCGTCCTGCTTTCATATTCTTTCACCCTTTCATTTTCCCTTTGAATACGCAGAAGATGAAATTTTCATCTACGAAAAGCAAAATGTTATGTTGGGCTAGGACATTTAAGTGGATTTGGGATAATTTTTTTTACTTTACTTATGTTATGTTACGTATCTCAAAAGTAAAGGGGCATCAATGCCGACAACCTATTACATACGGAGAGATCGATTGGTCGTTGTCATAATCATAATCGTGCGATATCCATTTTTTACTTGATTGTTTCAAACGTGTTATATATCCTATTACACATTATCTTTATGATGCTCATGCTCACCCAGCAGCTGTTATTACGTTTTTTTGGTCAGCAACTTTAAAAGTTTGAAACCAAATGGTAGGGCAAGAGAGCCATAAGCACTGAAGGTAATGTTTGGTTTGACATTTATTTTATGACGAGTGAACAGAGAGAAAATTACAGTAATGTTAATAATCATATGGCCATTGGTTCATTGTAAATCTACACCCATCTTTTTAAAAAAAAAAAAACTACCAAAGAATACCATATCGTATCACAGATCTCGATCGAT
This sequence comes from Orchesella flavescens, assembly GCA_964034955.1. NCBI lineage: Eukaryota > Metazoa > Arthropoda > Collembola > Entomobryomorpha > Orchesellidae > Orchesella > Orchesella flavescens. Next base: position 19,934,429 of record OZ035957.1, on the reverse strand, counting down.
AGTGATCATGATCATTCTTCTGATTGAAGATCACTCTCGATTTCTTGGCATTCCGTTTTTTTTCTCTTTTCTTGGTCATTTGTTTTATTACCGCCATCCGGCCCCTTCTTGTTCTTCTTCAACCATCATTAGACCTCGATATTACTGTTATTATTGGTTTTTGTTTACTCACACGTTTTCTAAGTGTTTGGTCACAAATTTTTACTTTTTCTTTTTCACTCGTGCCCTTTTGCTCATATGTAATGCATTACATTTTGAGTATTATGTTATATATAAGTGCATAGTGGTGGTGGTGGTGGTACTTTTGTAGTTATGTATATGTTACCGTATTTATACAACTTTTGCTTTCCATTCCTCAATGTAATTCACTTTTCTTGTAATACTTGCGTTGTAAGTTGTAAAGGAAATCCAATGAATGAACGCCTACAATTATACACACTGGCTCTAAATGGTGATGGCCGAACCCAAAAAATCAATTGTCAGTTCAAAGACTGAACTGTTTTACATGTTAAATTGTTACAAGACAAGAAAAACTTTGAGGGTATAAGTGGATGGGTATTGATCAGATCAGTCTCTGTCCATTTATATGGCTATCCCAAATGGAAGATGTTCGTATTAGACAACAAAGCACAGAGTTCCCAATGCCGTCAATAGTGCTCGAAATTGTTTTTTGTGGACCTTCCTTATGTGAACGAAACCCAGGTTTATTGAAGTAGGAGATTGTAAAGCATGTCAAATTGTTCTAGAAAAAAAATACTGGAGATTTTTAAAGTGAAAATTGCTGGAGATTTTAATTAAAAACTATCAAAATTGTGTCGTTTTCTTAATTTTTTGCAATTTACTAATACTATCTGGACCGATTAATTTTTGTCACCATATACATAAGAAAGCGCAAGTTTTCTTCTCTAGGATAGCGTTGGAACCAAAAATTAATCGGTCCAGATAAGACATGAAATTAATTAATGAAGATGGCAATATCTCTATCACAGGCCAGCAGGGATGGCCAAACGATGACCATATAATATACCAAATTAAAAATCATTGGTTTTGACCGGAAAACGACAAATCTTTATGTAGTTAAACGTCATTTCATAAAAATCACAGCACTAAGCATTGTTTAAAACGGCCAAAACCAATGATTTTTTTGATTTGGTATATTATATGGTCATCGTTTGGCCATCCCTGCTGGCCTGTGATAGAGATATTGCCATCTTCATTAATTAATTTCATGTCTTATCTGGACCGATTAATTTTTGGTTCCAACGCTATCCTAGAGAAGAAAACTTGCGCTTTCTTATGTATATGGTGACAAAAATTAATCGGTCCAGATAGTATTAGTAAATTGCAAAAAATTAAGAAAACGACACAATTTTGATAGTTTTTAATTGAAATCTCCAGCAATTTTCGCTTTAAAAATCTCCAGTATTTTTTTTCTAGCACAATTTGACATGCTTTACAATCTCCAACTTAAAAAAACCTGGGTTTCGTTGACATAAGGAAGGTCCACAAAAAACAATTTCGAGCACTATTGACGGCATTGGGAACTCTGTGCAAAGAAGAAATTGTTCTTTTCTGTGAGCAATGAGCAAGCAATGAGCATCAAAACAAAAGTGATCTAGTTTCAAATTGCTACATTTTGTGCTTACTTTTAAAAGTAAAAGTTAATTGTAAGTCAGGATCGAGCGAGTCATAATAATGAAGTTGTTGTCCCTGTCCCTGAGAAACTAAGATGTTACACACAGCTTACATTATTGCTATTCATAAATGTATCTATTGAGAGGTACATTTTTGAAGATTGAGACGCGTCATCATCATCATCATCATCATTACCATGTATTAGAGATGTAATGAAGTGGAGTATCCTGATTTTCCCCTTGTAATCAGAAAGTTGCGCATACATTTTTCAGTAGTGAGCTTGAACCCTCCGACTATGAAAATTAAAAATTAGTGTAACAACTCCATAAACCTGTAGATCATTTTTTTGAACAATTGAGAATTGAATGAATTTGCCATTATTGTCGCGCAATTGGTGTAGTTTCTCACACATTTTTATGCATAACTGAGTAAAATATTGATAAAAAATGTTGCTCAACTGGACGGTTGGATTGATGAATGGCGGCATTTATTGCATATCATAGCATGTCATCCTTGTAAATGTTATCAATTGATCGATCTCATTTTTAGAGAAATCCTATTGTTTGCTATTCCCATTTGGAGGTGTGCACATGTCTGGCATAAATTTGCATTATTGACATGTTATATTTGATTTGATGAGAAGCAACAAAATTGAAATTGAATTAATTGAATCAATACAATATTCGTCAAGATTGAATGGAGATGAGAAGCATACATAATAAAAATACGAAACGTGAAATGGGCTCTTTCAATTGTCAATTTGGTTTTTATATGCAAATTAAGCATATTCACGAATTGATTCGAAAAGAAATGAAAAGTGCAAGTGTGTGGTATTCAATCCATCATCATCATCATCATCATCATAGAAAGGAAGGAAGGAAACAAAATCAAGTTTTAAAAAGACAAAACTAAAGCACACACACCAAGAACCACAAAACTGCAACATCAATTTAAATGATTTTAAGAGTTGTATCAATTTACGTAAATTACATGTAGGTATACACAGTAGGTATTTCAATATATCAAATCTCACGATTCGATTTGAGTGAATTAATGAATGAAAACACGTAAAAAGGAAAAGGAAACCCAGCTTATCATTTTATTAGTGATGATCAGCTATAATAGATCCAATCCCCATGTTTTATGGATTTTATATTGCAAAAGCAACTTAACTGACTAAACCTCTCTCGTTTTCATTATACGAGCTCGTCTGCCTTGAACAAAACTCAACTCCATCGTCAAAAATTTTTACTTAAGACCTGGTAGCCTGCTTGACCCAAGTTCAATATTCGTTTGTAAAGCAACAAAAATCCAAAGGACCTTGCCTCTGGTTTTTTTTCCTGATGGAAATAATCATAATAATAACAATCAGCATAAAGTAATAATCAGTTAAAAAGAATTTTTATATATTCTTTGACGAGCTTTAACTTAACTAACTATATATTCACTTCTGTCAGAAAATGAAGGGAAGAATAACACAACGTTGCTGAGATATGATCCATCCATTCATTTTCAGGTTTTTCTTTTTGACTGACTTGCTTTGTTGATTTGGATATGTCTTGGCTTTGTTGTTCTGAACTTGTCGTTTTTTGATAAGTTTCAGTTTTGAAGAAATCAAGTATCAAGTCTAGACTTAGGCTTGCTTTAACTTTAATCATATTTCTTAATACGAGCTTCTTGCTGTATGATTGCATTAAGTTTTGAAAATATTTTCTGCTTCAGAGAATCAAATTATTTGCAGATTCCACAAACACAAACACGTGATGATGTTGAAGATGTTACAGTTTTGTGATTGTATTGTGTTTTGTGCATTGGTTTGAGTTGTACAGAGTGAAAGGGGAAGTATATATTTTGAAGATGATGAGGATATAATAACAATGAAGAAAAAAGGTATGATAATCACTTTGCCTTTTTAGGGGACGAACATGAATTTATGAGACATTTTACAAATATAAATATATGTTCAAAGTCAAATTCATACTGATTGTGATTGGTATTAACAACTCAGGTGGTAAATGTATAATATGCGGTTTTGTAGAAAATGGTAAGAGTTGAAACTTGGTCAAGTCTTTAGACTTTAGACTATAACTGTACCTATAATACCATATTATTTGATGAATTCACTTGAAATTTTTCTTTTAACCTTTTTTTCATCTTCTCTTTGTATTATTTTTGATCACATGAAATGATTATGATGACGTTTACATCTCATCTCATGTTATATTTCTTATCCTCTGCTTTCGTATGTGACGCGTCGTCACTCGTTTTTGTTAGGGAAAATCATCTTCATTTCACTATATCATCATCACATCATATCACTTTTTCTTTCTCACTGTTGCTTTGCTCCTAAATGAGGGCAAGATGATTGGCACAAGTCAATTATCTTTTTCATTTTGTTAACTATCTTTTTGTTGGGCAAGTTCAGGAGCATCGCAATAATAATGATATGTGCAACTCTCAGCATAAAAATGGCAGATGTTTGTATTAAGCTACCAAAACATTATATGGATGCAATTTGTCATGTTCTCCCTCTTAAACATTTCTCACTATATATTTATTTATTACCATATCTTTTTAAGGCAGTGTTCAACTTTTGTAAGTATCTGTCAACGTTGCCTACCTGCTTTTTCTGTCAACATTGCAAACATGTACTGAGCTTGTATCATATTTTAATGAAAAAAGTCAAACAATAATAATAATATGGAAAGGGAAATTTACTCAGCATTCTCCATTTTTCTGATGGAATGAGATTTGACTCGACTACTACTCATCCTGTAACTTATCTGCTTCTGGCTGACCTTTGAGGGATGAAAACAAAGTTTTTTTTTATTTGAATGAAATGAATGCATAAGATATAGGTTTGGCCATTTTTGTTTGTCGTTTTTGATATCCTGTCAAAACCACTGACAATTTTTTTGAACTTGACATGAATTCAGACTCACTTTCTTTCATGTCCTTTTCTTTATTTCATAAAAATTTCTGCAACACACCAGATTAAAGGTCAAACTTATGAATATTTGAGTTGTTTAATTTAACTGCGTGGTACGATCAAAGGAGGAGAATCCGTAAATCTGAAAAGAAAATTTCTTTGATAAAAGGCAAAAACTATGATACGTATGATGATGTTAGTACTATGAATTTTTATTAGGGTTATGTGTCATTCTTTTAATCATAAAAAGGAAACAACGAACGATACAACCAAGAATTTTTAAGCATGTATTCACCAATCTCACTAAAGTTATATCCATAATGAGCACGCATGGAAAGTTGTAAACTTGAAAAATAATAATTTCTGTTTAATCTCTGTTAAAGTCACTTTTCCCTTTATGAACCTGTCATATTTTCAATGATTTCTTACAAGCATTCCTGTCTCTCCATTTTTTCGAGTTTAATACGTTGTAAAATTAAAACTTTGTATGATAATGGGAAAAAATTGAATTCGATGAGGCTCACAAAGCTCCCAATGTAACATCAACATCTTCAAACAAGATTTACGGTATGCAAAATCAGGCAATTAGGCTTCTCTCTCCCTCCTCAAAATTCCTTTTTTGTATTCAGCCAGAGTGCAGTGGTTGAATCAGAAAGCGAGAAACAGACATCAAACATTACAAAGTACATGTGTACAATTGTTTAATGAGATGAAGGTATGCACACGCGGTCGTAAGACGACTCATCATATGAATGTATGTCTTTTTCAATTTCATTTGTAGTTTTGCGTTGTTTTATGTACGCGTACCTTATGTTATGCTCCCTTAAAAAATATGCTACATTATTTCATCTAAAACATTAAAGCCGCACCTTTAATCAAGACTTATTAGAGGTTCAAAGAAAACCCTGACAATTACTGTGTAAATACATGAGCCCGTCAAAAGCATATCAAAATTTGAACTTGTATTGTCTAAAAAAGTATATTATACATGTACGCACGCACTCATAAATTTGACTACTACATGGTGAAACACATAATGCGTGAATTGTGAATACGCTTTTTTAATGCATGGCATGACCACTTTGATTTAAAAAGGGAAGCCGACTTTATCCAGGAATTCAAGGTGAAGTTTCACTATAAAAGAATAAAAAGAATATATTCCCTCGTGTGAAACTTTTTATGTGGGTAACAATAGGTTTTGAGACGTAACACTAATAATAAAAACCATGTCCTTTTTCTAAATCATGTTTTGACGGTGGTGAGCCCGCAAGTTTATTCGGTAAAATTACCATCATCATCCGCCATCAATTTCATGATATTGGGCCATTATTATCAAAAAGCCGTGAAGAAGCTCACTCCTAAAATAAATGGTCAATAAGGGGAGGGTGGAAAGAATTGAGACAATATATACCAAGAAGGAAAGTGATATTATACATATGCATTCGTATAAGCTAAATATAAAGTATATGATGATCAATATGTATGTCTTCTGTTCGTGAATATAAAGTAATGCAAAGTAGTATACTGATACATATATTTTTCCGGAAGGATAAAAGGGTTGCTTCATGGCTGGGGCTGCTTTCTGTCCCATTCCATGAAGGAATGCTGCTCAACAAGCTTATCGACAAAGCCAAAATATAAGGATCCCCCTTCTTTGTTTACATCCTCTGTAGGTATACACTCCACAAATCGGTTCTTGGGTAAATATAATTTCTTAGCCTGAGTAAACCTTCCTTCTTTTTGTTTCGGTGAATGGAAAACTACTACCGTATTCTTTTACCTTGATCTTCTGATATGTTTACCTACATGGATACCCTATACGCATACAACTATTTTCTCCACTCGCATTCTCTCTGGCAATTATGTATTTATTCAGATGCATTGTATTCCAGACAAGAATACATTATTTGTTGGGGGTATAAGATCAAACTGCACTTTAGGCTCTGGTGGATGAATGTGTTGGAATGGCCCCTTCTTTTTAATATGAGTTTCATAACTGAAAGCACTCATTTTTAGTTACGATTATGAACAGTCATAATATAATGGAATGCATATACCTTACCTACCCGTTTTCGTATTGTGTGTAAAAAAATGGAGAAGTGATCAATTCAAATGATTATTGTTATGATTTGATATTACAGCATGATATGACGAAAAGAAAAAGGCTGGCTTGACAAAGAAAAGAAACAGTTTGGTGTTGTGTAGAAGTGGTACCAACTACCAGCCTTCTGTTTCTTAAGCGTTATTGCTGCAGAGCAAAACTACTGCAAGACAGGATTTCTTATGGATATTGGAGAAGAGCAGGCAATGCGAACCTTACTAAAGGGAGAGCCTCATTGATGATTGACGATTAGTATTGCTGTGTGATGGCAGGTTGTTACCCACCTTTCTATAACAAAGTTAAACACCCAAAGCAAGCCATACCAGCTGAATAATTTTATCGAGAATTTTTTTAGCAAAAAAAACGTAGGACAGCAGCTTTCAGCCAAATGGTGCACTTCCTTCCTCTTGACATTCGTAAAGTAGACATTCATTATGTATTTAGATAGGAAGGTGATGGAGATACGTGTATAGCCGTGGGACACTAGGGAGAAACCAAACCAGGTTATGGCTTTGGTCGAAAGAAAGCATGAGCTAGCCTTAGTCTTGCTTGATAGGAATAAAGGCTTAATATCATTACAAAAATCTAATTATTTTGACGTGCATGAAAAGTTCACAGCTGAACAAGCTCACGAAAGACAATGAAGTTTAGTCAAAGTGTTCTTGTATAAAAATGTAAAAGTGGGAAGTAAGAATCTGGAGGGAAAAGTGGGTGTGTGGGAATGGATGCGGAAACTTCACAAAGAAAGTGTATATATGTAAAGTTAGTTGCAAAGCAAAAGGGAAGGAGCAACGTACGTACCTGCCCGTGTCCATTCTTTCAATGGCACCACCTTAATTTGCCGCATTATATGCATACATTCACGACACGTACTAAAGCACAGACTTTTGTATATGTGTGGAGTTGACTTGACCTCATAAAGAGTGAAGACTTGACAAGGAATTTTTTCGTTTACTCCTTTTCCTATTAATATTCTACTCGATCTGTATCATACTTTTACTCTTGCCGGAATGACGGAGAGGAAAGAAATTTTATGCATGTCTAAATCCTGTGAGTGGCACAGCGTATTCTGTACCTGTCTCATATTTTCGCACTGTTCTACAGCCGGAATCGGTTGTTGAGGAAAAAAAAGAATCGTGTGAATACTTCATTTTCCGTAGTTGATTGCTCCTTGCCATTCCAGTCAGAACTGAAATCGCCTTTTGAGTATTTTATGTGTAAAAAAAGTATTCTGCTGCAGTAGTAGTGTGCATAGCTGTGGGCACTGATGCGAGTATAGTTTCTTGAGCCAAAATGCCGAGGTTGTTTGCCCACTTGGCTTTGGCTTTGGCTTGGATCTTATAGCTTCAGCTCATATGTGATAATCAGGTCTTGCTTTTTTTTTTATCGCATGGCGTATTTTATTCATTGTGCTCAGCTGTGGAGAACTCCAACGAGTAAAGGCCAACATTACTTTGCGATGAGAATATCCTTATAGCATGCAAATTGCAACTATCAAGATCAAATTTTACATCCACATCCCTCCGAGCTCACCGATCAGTACTCACGGTAAGCCAGGCCAGCTGCGAAACAGAGTAAGAGGTTGATTTTGCTACCGACTGCTCCGACTGTGAATGATATAATACAATTTAGAATTGATCATTGATTCTATCGCGTTCAAGACTCAAGAGCAGACCAATTTAGCTCCAGCTTGTTACCAGTTCGATCTACCATGGCTTCTTAAGTAATCCATACATTTTAATGCCAATTTGTGTTTGTAGTATTGTTCAAATTAAGCTGATCAAAAAGTTTTCCATCAGGTACAAGCAATAGTTTCAGATCGTACTGATTATTGTATCATTCTTTGCTCGCTTATAAGTCTATTAGGTATTTTTGGACACACGCACCCATGTATCTATAGATGCTAGAGTAGGTATTTTCTTCGTGTGTTGAAGCTCTAAATGTCAGAGACCTTTCTGTCCCTCATAGCATGGTCGTGACAGCTGGCTTATTTGATGGTGATTGCTATTTCAATCTCGAATGAATGCAAGCGTAATCAGTCAAATACAAGCTTTGTCCATTTACAGCAGATCCGTTGCTACTTCCTACTAGCTTAGTGTCAATTATTGGCATAATATTGACAGTTACAAATACTCATTATTAGGCTCTGGTCTACAACCGTATTTTGTCCTGTAAAGTTACATGCAAAAAAAGGTGTTAAAAATGTTAATACAATTATCTCGAATGGCTATTGTAACTATTGTAAGCAAGCTAGTAACTGGTGTTCTCTGTTACATACAGATACATACATCGCATTGACATTCATGTGTATGCATCATCAAAGCAATAAAAAGTCTGCTGCTACCTCGTTAGGCACACCTGACTTGTAATTCAATGTTTTCAAGTTCATCGAACACAATGACATTAACTATCTTCTAGGTGGGCAGTCTAATGAAGTGTGTGTGATTGTAAGTAATCATCATATGATGCTGGAAGTGATACCGCTACTGATGCTGCTGCTGAATAATCTAAATAATGTGGTTAGCAATACGTGCACAGTTTCTAATTATGACGGACACAATTTGCATTTTCTCCTTTTGAATTCACAAAGCTCTCTCGCTCCACCGCCTTATCTTCCATGTTCACTTGAGAATTATAATCAGAAGTTTAATAACAATAGAATCAGCGACCAGGGGGATGACGATGATGATGGGAGAAATAATTTCCTACGACGCTGCATACTAATGTGACAACTAACTAGATGGTCATTATTCTCTTCTTCTTCCTTCAGAACTGTTATACATGTCGTTAGCATATCTTGTTATGTCACAGTTGAAACTTGAAACGGTGCAAACAACATTAAATTAATATTTTGCAGTCAAGCAAAAAAAAGTTTCATTTTACGACAATACGACGTAATGTACTGTTATGGTATGAATTGAATGTCTTTTTTGGTTGCAAACATTTCCATTCACGACAAAAAAACCTCAACTGTGAAAAAACAAAAACTCGAGTTTTATGATTGTTACATGAAGGGCTCATCTTCACATTTACATGTTACCCTCCTGAGATGCCTCAGAAAATGGAAACAGTTACTTCTTATTGTAACGCTAATGTAGGCAGTTGGCAAGTGATGTATAAACATGATAAATTGCATTAGAGATGTGAAATGAAAAAAAGATGTGATTGTCATGTTGCATTTCCTCATGTCGTAGTCAGTCATTGTTGTAGTTCTCTGTCCGTCTGGTTCCTTCTTGGCCATTCATCCGCTTAAGTAGTATTACAATAAGAAGGGCGACAATTTATTTCCTCTAGGTCAAGCCGCGACACTTTTTCCACCTTAATTAAACATAGTTAGCAAGAAAATTATATGATGTATATATTGATATTCATGTTTGCAATGGGACTTGCAATACTTTACGAAAAGTACTTATCTTCTGCAAGTTTAAATACTTAGGGATGCGAAATATTGCTGAAAGGGATCCTTAACAATAGATAATCTGCATCTTAACGGGGTTTTGTGCGTAATTCCTAACCCGTGTAAATGATAATGTTAGACCAAATCCTGCAGTGTAATAAGGATTCACATTATAACTACTCACGTAATGTCCATTGTGCCCATTAACGCACAGCTGGAAATCCTTACCTCTCTCTCCATCTCAGAAACAGCAACCTTAATCAATCTTTCATTTGCCAAGAGATGGTAATAAATTATACTTGATGAAGCGGAAGAAAAACGCCAACTCTGTTTGAGAATGCATTGCAATAATATTGCAATGGGCTTTTTTGAAACGGAATGGTTTTTGCTGCTACTTTGTAAAACTCCTTCAAAGTTGTTGGTGAATGTCCGTTTTTCTTCTCCTTCAATGAAGTATTTTCCTTTACAAAGACACTTTATCCACATTCGTTCGATTGCTTGCATATATTTGAATTTAATCACGGTTTCACGAATCAAACACAATTCAAAATGAACTGCGAAATGATGTCATCATATTTTTTTGGTAACGGATGGTATCAGCACTGGTTAATGGGAACGCAAGACAAGAATGCATTTACTAAAAGTATTGTAGGAATTCTTTGTTGATAAGAATGCATAACGGAGTGTCTGTGTCCGTTTGAAAAAAAACATGAGGAAGCAAAAAATGATAAACGGGGATGGATGATGCAAAGAGCAATAAAATGCAAAATCTAATATCATTCATCACAAACAAACATAAAAATTATTGTGATTGAATGGAATTTAATGCTTGATTCACGCTCAGAGATTATATTTGAAGAAAAAATCCTGTATTAAAGTTAAATGAGTTGAATAAGGACGTCTTATATTGTGTTTAGGGAGTAGTAGTACAAAGATCTGTACACAAATATGACCCTAAGATTCAGCAAAGGTACGACAACGACCTGCTTCTTATTATTACATTGCATTACAACACCATTCTATTAAGGGTGTATACATATCATCATCTGGGTACCTGTCTCTTAAACGTAACCTTCGTTAATGGGTGAGTGGCCCACATTTTCGGAGGAATTTAGAGAGATGGTAAATCTTTAGATCGGCAATCTAGCATCATAACACAGTGAAAGATTAACCTATGACCATATATGGCTAATGCATGCAGCATCCCTGGATAGTATAGGATCAGATTATACCACACAAATGGCAATTGTCAACCGAGATTCAGGTTGAGTTGAAGTTGAATCCTGACTGAGTCATTCCAAATCTTGTACGGTGTGTATATGCAATTACCATCACGATGAGTTTTTAGTTTAACATCCCTTTGATGTATGTGTGAGCAAAGGATGTAAGTCGGATTCTATCATGGTCACCATCATCATTACAACCCCAGCAAACGACCAAGTAAAAAGAAAAGAGATGCAAATGATAAAAAGCAAGTTGAAGCGATGTGTCTTTGTCAAATCTCTTGGTTAAGAAAATCCGCTCACTGTCCTATACTAGGCTAGGCTATGGCATAGTTGGCGTTAGCCAAAGATCTCTAAAGCCCAGCTACAAACTTGTATTGACTTTGACACATGAAAAGATGATGAAGACTGATGTCGGTGTCAAGTCAAGTGCAAGCAGTCGCTCTAAAGTTAAGTTACTTTTTCTTCTTTTTTTCACTACAAGAGATTTGGTAACGCTTTGGCCATGAACATTCATAAGATACAGATTGATGTGTTCAAAAAAGGTATTGGAGTGATTTTTTTTTCTTCGGTTGTCGAAGAGCACATGCCTATCTAGGATTATATTTGGGATGAAGTCAAATGTAGTTTTATAAGAAAGCGAAATATACATTTATATGAATGTACGTGTGCCATTGGCAATAGAGAAGAGATGAGATTCTTGGAAAAGGAATGAATCTCATAGTAATAACAATGTAAAGTATATTATGTCAGTTGCTCAAAATGTCGTTAGCTGTCATTTGCAATAAAGCGACGGTCGGGTTGTAGTGACCAACAAGCAATAATAGAGTAGAACAACATCATCATCGTTAACCTTAGCGATTTAACTGCCAAAAAAATTGAACCTTAAAATGACTATTCATTACATGGCGGTAGTTGGTACTGTTTTTTTGTCGTACTTCCAACATCCCACGTTACCAATACTGAACCCCAAATACGCATGCCATCATACATATTGTTTTTGTCATCATTACCATTGTTTAACTGCATGTTGTACAGAAACAGACAAGAATATCCTACTCACTGAGTCACAGACCGAAATCACAAGACACAAGTTTTTAAGCTGGGTGGTCTTCATTTATGTATGTAAAAATTAAAGTTATACACTTATGACTGACTTCGCTCTCATTAGCTTCGTTAGTGTTTTATTATACAAAAATCAACTACATCCTTGAAAAAATATATGTAATGCATAAAAGCATATGGATGCCGGTTATAAGAGTTTGTTTCTTTTTGTGATATCAAAGTCAAGACAAGATGTAGTATTTTTTATCCTCATGATGCTATTTGGGTATCCTTAAACTTTTTATGGAAGTAGTTTAAGCGTTCATGTAAACATGTTTTAAAGGAAATAATCATCAACTTTTACCACAACGCTAATTAAAAAGTAGAAAAAATATATTCAGTTTTTATATAGAGGATGATACACAGCAGTGAATCTGGAGGTACGGTATTATTTTGACATGGTAAATCCAGACTGGGGAATGCTGAGTAATGGATGAGGTTGGCAACTATGATCTCGCTCCTTTGTTTTTGTTCGTGCTTATGAATACCCTTGGCTGGATTATAAAAGGATAAAAGTTGCAACTGCGCCTTGTCACCGACTGTCGACTGTGGTTAAAATTTTGTTACGAAAATTCGAGGACGTATTCATATACCTGACCTGTTGTGTGTTATTTTTAGTATGCTCATCATCGCTTGCTCAACGTTTGAGTCATGTTAGCAGCCCATATTCATCTGGCATCTGGTAACTTCTATGCACAGCTTATATGTTGGTCGTAAATGTTTGCAATAGTGAAAAGAACACTGAAATTTATATGAACTGCCTGATTAGGTAGCATAAAGGTTAAATAATTATCATTACAATAAAGATCCATTCCTTCCAAGTAGGGACAAGCAACAAAAGCTCATCATCAACGTAGAAAAAGGATATAATATGTAAGGTTCAGCAGGGACAAATGAGCGTGTGGCAATTCTCGATTGTTGTCGCTTTTGCTTCCTTGCATTTTTTCTTATCATAAAAATAAAATGTGATTGTTGATGTCGATGCTCATTAATTTTATGGGATGTGGTTGAGTCGAATAAACACGGTTGGCTAAGCAGTTGACAGAATAGGCAACGACAACAACACACAACTCATCATTTCATATTTTGAAATTGCAATACAGATAAGACCGGAGTTCGCAATGGGGTACACCAAAGACGACCCCACCAATTATTAGCTGCAGGTGTTATGAATTCCATTCATTATGATTTTTTAACAGCATCCAAACAACATTGAATTTGAACTATCCAACGAACCGAAAGCTCAACAGCAGGGGACTGCTTTAATTTTACATAGTTTTGAGAAAAAAAGCAAGACTTTTTATGCAACTGACCTAATTCAGTTACCACTTTATAATCTGACCTGACAAACAAACTCGCTACTTTTGAAAGCATGTAGTGATCATTACAAATCAAATGGATTATGTTCAATATGCATTATGCATGAAAACACCAATAATAGAGTTGATGCGTTTTGTTAAAAAAATTCTAATATTATTTTCACATATTCCACACTGCATTGAATTTAGTAATCTGCAACGAGGCATTATTAATTCAGTTACCAACTGCTGTGTGTGATGATGTATAATAAATGAGGTCAGATAGAAAATTAGTAAAAGCAATTGAGAGTGCGTTCCCAACCTCGGCACATTATGGATCTCATATTTTTAACACACTGTCAGGCTATGTGGTAAGGTGGTAGAGATCATAATGAGTTTCTATTCACGTTTTTTAGCTTTTCTTTTATGGTCTTTACACTTCATTTATCAAAGATATTAAAAGAGTTGATAGCTCTGATAGGAGAAAGAAAGTGACTGTATATTTATATCTCAAAATGTGAAATTCCCTTTACTTTTTATTACCACCTATAAATCCACAATTTTCATAGCAAATCGGTTTAAATATATTTTTTTCAAAGAAATTGAAAGCATATTTTTTGGAAATGTTATTATGGTAGTGGAACGAGGTAGCATGCCAAAACGTCATTGCCGAAACTAATTTGGTGTTGCACATAGTGCATGTGTGTAGAGCCATATGTCATCGCATAAAAATTATACTTTCATTGAGAGTAACAGTATAAATGTGTGGAGTATCGTACCGACCGCCCAATGTCACTTCGGTAGTTTTTCGGCTATAATATCAATTTAGTTTTAGTAGTATGGGCTACTAAAAATGTCCGCTTACATTATAAACAAGCTGCTATTTGCTACCTACAACTACAACCTACCTAAGAGTAAGAATAACTTTGGATGCCTTTGTAAACTACACCTTAACGCTTTTACCACTTGCTACCGCCATGCAACTACTACTGCAGGTTATAAATCATTCAAAAAGTTGAAATTGGAATGTAGGACGTTTCTCCTTCTACAGACCAAAGTTGAAACTTTGCCTTTTTTATCTTTTTACTGCAATTTTTTCTAATACAAGAAAGAAATACATAGTCAAACGCATCTGTTGTGGCGATGGTGTGGCGTGGCGTGGCATACCGGTAACAACCAACCTCTCGCAGTCATAACATTAATATGCCTAAAGTAAAGTTTGGAAAGCTCCTTCAAGGCGTCTTTCTTTTGCCTTTAGGAGAGATCATCAAATATTTCTGCATGTGAGAAAAGTGCACATGTAAATGAGCTTTTTAAATGTTAATAGTCCATGTAAGTTGAGGTCTCAATGTATTTTTTATGATTCCAAGGAAAACTTTACTGGTTAAAGGTAATTGCGCATGAATGAATGAGTGAAATGCACAAGACCCAACAGAAGTAAAGAACATGAAGAAAAAGCTTCTATAACAATTTGTCGCATGGTTGATTGTGAAACTCTACACCGGTTTCTCTGATACTATGTACTGGGTTGCATATATGTTGCATGCATGCGACATAAAGACAAAAACACAACACATTCCTACATTGATATCAGTTTTTTCTCTCTAGAAAATAATATCTACAGTTAAAACATTTATGAGCAGATTCCTGTTGTCATGTCATGTGAATAGATTTCAGTTTTGGTGGGGCAAGGGATGGTTATGAATAGCGCAAAAAGGTAATGAAAGAAAAGGGTGCGGTGTTCAATAGAGTTCAACAACGGCAAGCGGCACACTCATCATTTATAAAAAAAAATGTAGGAATCTAAACCTTTTGTTTTACTTCAAGTAGCATCACCACCGTCCTGAAGCTATTAAAATATTTTATTCTAACAAGAGTTGAAGGTGTTATGTTGCCGTTTTATGTGTGTATGTTTGTCACTGTAACTGTGTCGTTTACCACATTTAGAGTGTGTTTTTATAAGCTCGTAAAAAGCTGCAAAAAAAGAAGAAGATGAGATTTGATATGAATAGAACTGGTTTTACATTTTTCAATCAAGTGATGATGATGCTCTTGCTCACTAAATGGTTTAGTCATAATTTAATGCGATTATTTGAATAAGCCATTTAGAATCATATTTTTCATCAAAAACTCGGATTTTGTTACCGGAGACTTTGAAAATCGAGTTTCATTTGAAAGAGAAACAATACAGGAATTTTTTTCTTTCAATCTTGATCCAATATTATATCGGATTACCAATAAATGAATGAATGACAAAAATTCAAGTAAAATCTCCCTTACAGAATCCAAATACGCTATCTTTTATTGCATTGTTTGAAAGAGTAGTCTAGTCAGATCAAAAATGGGTTGGGGAATGAAATAATATAGGAAGTGTGCTTAGCCATATTCTGGAGCTGTGTAGAGTTGTTATCGGTCAAAACCAGACACAAAATCTTCCGCAAAGTAATCGAAGCCCTGAACTTAACTTAATGCCATTGTA
Organism: Orchesella flavescens; assembly: GCA_964034955.1. NCBI lineage: Eukaryota > Metazoa > Arthropoda > Collembola > Entomobryomorpha > Orchesellidae > Orchesella > Orchesella flavescens. The sequence continues at coordinate 19,918,263 of OZ035957.1, read as the reverse complement.
TACTTGCCGTATCTCCAATCTGCATGTAGCAATAATTTTTTACTCATACGTTGGAGGATTTATTCATTTGTTTTTAGAAACAGCACTCAATAAATTGGGGAAACTGGGCCTCTATATTGAAGGCTCAAATTTGAGAGAAAATTGTGGAAAAAGGCTTATAATGTAATCGCTTGGGAGGAAAAGGGGAAAGAACTTTATGTGTATGATATCCTCTTTGTCTGAATAGTGCAGTCTATGCTTTTGCGTAAACCAATTATTATGCAGGAAGCTTTTCCCAGAATTTCGGATAGTCAGGCCAGACCATGAATCGCGTGGACAACTTTTCGTATTTTCTGTATTGTACGACAGGCACGAACTGAAAAGCCAGCCGGTGAATTGTATATTAAGTATCCTCAATTCCAATTCCTGGAACTGAAGCAAATCGTTCAGCAAGAAAGGAAATATCTATTCCATATGACCTAAAATAAAGGAAATTACCCTCCAAATGGAACACTAAGTATATTGGGGACAGCCACGTCATATGACAAGGGACAGCTTATGAAGCTTGAAAGCATTGACATATGTATATGGTAGACATAAGACGATGAAGCACGTAAATGAGTCGTGTGATCAATAAATGGTCTCGAGAAACCTAGGAAAAGAGAAACGGCTTTAGCTTACTGGAAATGTAAATCAAATAGGAAAATGAAATGTGTCTACGCTCCCATTACAGTTCAAACGCTTTTTTCTCTCGATGTAAGTCCACAGTCCACTGAATACCGTATTAAGACTTTAATAGATGCCGGCGGAAATCTTCCAAAAACATCCGTGTTTACGAGATAAGCATCATTCATTCATTTCTGATTCACGTACTATAATCCAACACAATATTTGTCGTTTTACTTTACTTTGGAGTTAAGTAGCATTAATATATTGCAGTGGTAAGCATAGGACATGGTGAAAATCATGATCCAGATATTTATGTTCTTGCATCCATGTCCTACTAGATTTATATCTTATATCTTTTTATGAGGTGACGTAGCAAAGAGCAAAGTATGGCATCTGCATGATCACTTTCGGTTTCGTTTTTGTTTGCGGAAAATATATTTGGATTTGGAGGAGCAATGCCCCATGAGATATTTACAATTCAATATGCAATAAATAACAAAGTCTGCCTCTAATATGCTCCTATTATCAGATCAGATCAAGAAGCAGCAAAAAAGGAGAAAAAGTTTTCCATTTATCACATTGAAATTGAACAGGGTCTATGGTCGGTGTCCTTTTTCGATATTTCACTTTTTATGCATGATCAAAGATTTGATTTTGCTTTTAGTTTTTCCCATAAGTTTTCGAGTGTTATTTTTAGGACATGCTACATTAAATTTATGGTGATATTTTACTGTAAACGATGATGGCTTGAGCTTGAATTTCAAGCTCTCGTTCAACTTAATTATTTCTATTAAAGTCAAGTTTGGTAGAAAATATAGTAGCCCAATTATTTCCACCTTTGATGAGCAAACGATTCATGTGCCTATGTGAATCATGATTATTATAGGCATGCATAGTCAACAAGACAAGAAAGGGTTCTATTGCCAAAAAAGACTACGCAGAGAGTGAGATATTAAGCTAATGCTATATATGCTAATGGCAGAGACAGGTTAGTTACCAAGTACAAGTGTTGCATGATGATATGATACGATAGGATGCTTAGGTTTCACTAGACAAGCCACAGACATGAAGAGGAGGAGTAGGTAGAACAAGGCTTTCTGCTTCTACATTTATCAAAAATGATCAACCTTATAGGATGACATGCTAAACCCAATACTCTCTGAAATACTGTTGTTAGGAATTTGAATATGAAATAACACTATAAAATATTGCAAACGTGTCAGCTTGGCACAATAAGAAAAAATCTGTTTGAAAACGAAATGAGATCGGGTCATCGAAAGTGTAAACGCACAGATGAACTATTCATTGATCAATGCAAAATTTAGGAGCACAAAAGACCTTAGTCAACACTCATTGCTTTGGTTGAAAACTTTGAAAGACACAGCGGTGTGTATTATTGCAATTTTCAATCTGATTTTGATGCTTTGATATTATCAGAATTGATATGGAATGGCTACAAGACGCTTAGATCGTATCATAAGCAGACGCAAAAATGGTTGTAAGGGGCTTCCATAAGATGCGCCCATTTACAAAAATTACAACTGAGTTGTTTATGATTCCTTTTCAAAACTTAAAAAAAAGTATTTACTTTGTGGAAGACTGGTGCAATAGCATACAATTTAAGCCGTCTGCAAAATCAAATTATTTATGGAAGGGTTGAGCTTTTAAGTATGAATGAATGCGGGATTCCGTTCTGATGAAACCATTATACCATAAGTCAAGTCAGTGCTTTCTCACCCAATAAATATTTCTCAGTATAAATCCTGCTAGAATATGCCACATTACATTTGAGTTTATTTTTGCAAAAAATGTCTTCTTTTATTTGACTAAAAATATTATTTCTTTCTTCGTATATTTGATTATTTCCACCTGCTGGTATGTATTCAAAAGCGTGCTGGTAGGTGTCTATGAACCGGTTATGTGCAGTTATTCCTTCCTTTGAACACAATCTTCTGTTTGACCACACGACATGCGTCTCATGCTTTTTAATGCAAATAAATGCAAATGAAGCTTTATTTATGGGGAGCAGTCTAATCTAATGCCAGGTTTTGAGAAAATACTGAATTTTGTACAATTTTAGCCAACAAAGTCGATGATGTTATCAAATGACCATACATACCTGTACAACCTATAAGCTTATCTGTATATTATATCTGTCTTTCTCTGAAAGTTCAAGCCGGCCTTTCTTTTGTAGAGATAAATGAACACAAAGATTGCGGCATGACATGGAGGCATTATAGCGGTATAAGTGCCTCAACTTTAATCTTTAATACAAAAAATTATGACAAAGACGGTGTTGATAATGGCGTTCGCATTGCAAAAAACTAATTACACAAATGAATATGCTCTGCTCACTCACTGATTAAATCGTAAGTTTGCTTTCATTTTCATACGTGTCTTCATGAAAATATTAACACTGTTGCTTTGCTTTTCATCATTTGGCGAAAAAAATAACTACTGACTGCTTCTACCATGCTGCTTCCTTGGAATAAAAATGTTTGGAGTTGTTGGTTTACTTGAATAAAGACTCAACGATTAGATACTATCACATTTGGTGTAGTATGAACGATCAATCAGACAATCCATATCCATAGTATTGTATTGTGGTAGCGATTGGTTTTTGCATTTATTGCAATCAAGTTCTAAAAGCTAACCCCACACATTCTTGGCTTTACAAGAAACACCTGCTACATTCGATTGAAATCATCATAATATTTTGTTTACTGAGTGTGCTAGTGACAAATTATTATTAAAATAACACGATGATTGAAGAAATATTGAAAATCTACGGAATCTTTAGCTGAATTGAGGGTGTAGTTCATTCATTTTTCTGAATAAGCAAGTACAACCGTTAGAAAAGTTTTATTTGCATTCCCTATCGATAAAACGTGTGAAATTGTGCGTTAGCTCATATGACGTAGGGAAGAAAGTCAATCATAGATTAATGAAGTACGTGATTTTTCTTATAAACATGTTTTCGTTTCATCTCAGAATCTACCTGGGCAGTAGTATAGTAATCAGCATCCTTTACGCTATGATTTAATGAAAAGAAAGTACAAGTGAATGAACAAAAGCATACAACAAGTTGCATTTTATCAAAGTGGTCATGTGTCTAGTATGCATGTATTTTTTTATCAAAGTGAAGATGTCCTTTGACACCATTATGCAGTAAACACCAAATTAGCTTCGTAGTATCAGTATCTCATATCACATTATAAAGTCAACAATGTTGATTCCTTATTGTGATAATGTATAGGAGGATTGGATCCCTTGTGAATCACTCGCTTGGCAATAATAACCTGCCAAAAGCAATCAGTTTGTTTTCTTTATTGAAAAATTAATAGCTTAATGTGCAATCAGTACTAGACCATGCGAACTGAATAAATTATTTGTTTGGTTACATACATGCACATGCATATATGTTTACAATATTAAATGAGTAATTTGTCTTCGACGACACACACACGTAAATGAAGATCGAGTCTCTATTTTCCATTGTCTTGCATTTCCTGACATTTTGAGATAATTTAGGTGAGTAACATGATATAATCATTCATTTAATATGTAAAAGATAATGTGCATGCATTTGTAAACGCTTCTTCGTTTAGCAATCAAGATATTGCGGCAGATCTTTTGGTGAAAGGACCAGTAAATTGGAAGTAAATTCACTTCATTAGATTCTACCATGAAATGTACGATGCTTTTAATGATGATGGCAGTGTCACTTGCGTCACAAACCATTGGGCTACATATATATTTATGTTGATTCTGGTACACAGGCAGAACCAAAGTTTTTTGCAATAAAATATCATGAAATATTTCTCCCACAATCGGTGTCTGATTGAGTCTTCATGCTAGTTAGGACATTTTATCACAGATATTTGGTTTTGGCAAGTGACTTTTTATTTGCAAAGCAACACGGACTAAGGACATTATGTTTTCTAATGTAGAAATAAAAATCGATTGGAATGCATATTTTCATCAGTAAAACACGTGCCAAGGCAATGCTGACATGTGTGAAGATATATATATGTACCTCTCTCTCTCATCGTCAGAGTTCATAGTTATACCTCATAAGCTTGATTAGACACGCTTCCTTCTTAAAGTTAGTTAAATTGCCTATAAAATTTGTCATAAAAACACAGATGGTCATAGAAGAGAACCCTTCTAATAAAAGCTGTTAAAAAATAAATGAATTGTGAATTACCGTTGATTTGCCGAGTTAAAAAGTTATCCTTTGATTCATAAAAATTAGATTTAATTTTCAAAGTAAAAAATGGTGTGACGAGTTTATTATTGAAGAACTCATAATGGAGCAATTTGACTGTGGAAATACCTATTATGACTGGGTGAGCGTATATATGTGCGTCACAAACTAACGTCAAATGTAAAATAAGTTTTTACTTCTAACAAGATTGCCGCCTCATGAAAGCTTTGATTATTCCGGAAGTAATTATTTCACACTGTAACTGATGAAGATGATGAAAAGTGACATATCTTTAAAATTTTACGGAGCTACATTTTTTTGAATTTGTGTTCCCTATAAACAAAAGCAATCTAAGAGCCCAACTAACCAAAATTTGTAGTCGATGAAGGCGAGGCAAACATGGATTATATCATCATCCCCATCTTATTCTTTAGACGTGGTAATGGTAAAGAATAAGGCTAACAAACGTGCATGGTATCATATAAGCAGCATCCATAAAAATACAACAAACTGAACCTTTTGCATACATGAGTGTACTTTTACAGTCGCTTAATACTTGACTGCTAGACTAGCTAAAACCTCTTCTTCAGCCTTATCTATCTGTAAAGATAGTTGATTGTGCTATCACCTTTTTACCGGCAGTCAAGTGCGGTGGTGTATTCCTATATCATCCTTTGTTTCCGAAAGTGACAGTGGTTATTTTTTACTGTCAGTGGTTGGTAATTAGTAATTATCGTGACCATGTTGTTCAAGTTGTGGTGAACAAGTTTGCAGTTTGTAAGTAGGCAGATATCGTGCAAGGTACGTGTTTACAGATGGATGCAAATAATGTTTACTAAAACTCAAATGAAAACGAAAGGATCATGATTATGCGATTTACATACATTCGAGTGCAACCAGCAGCAATCCCTCTCAATTTCCTCTTCACATTTTCTGTACTTGTTCTCTGTCTCTTGCAATAGGATCTTTTTCTGTGGAATGCAATATATGCGGTTTCAAGCCTGCTTTAGCGTAACTAAACTCAACTAACCCCGTGAATAACGAGTATAGTTGAGCAGTGTGTTTCGTAGGATTTATCTCAGAGATTGGAATTTTCAGATGACTCATTTGATTAGTTATTTTGATTGTTTAGAGATTATTATAATCGATTCTGTTTTGTACATGAACTTTGCGTGCACATTCTTATGTATACAAACACAAGGTCACAAAATCCCCTAAGGTTGTTAGGTACACTTCAAACCTGCAGTTGTGAAATTGCAAAAACGAGTGAAAACTGATTTACAGTCAGTGATTTTTTTATTTGCTTGCAACCAAAAACTCATTAACTTGTGCAAAATCATTAATCTAACATTCACACTTTACACGCTTAATTTGTCTTTCGATGCTCATAATTGCAATGGGAATGACGTTTTAAAGTATAATTTAATTCGCTGTAGGGTTCATTAGAGAAAAATAACTCATTTTGTCACAAGCCATGTGGAATTCCCCCATTTTAATTCGGCATAGATATATTGAACATAACTCATAAACATTTAAAGTGAAAGGATTCCAATTTCAAAATAAAAAATTATATGTGAGTTAAGAGAGGTGTGCACACACACTCGCTTCCTTCCGTTACCAAAGATTGACGTTAATCCCATTGGTATACATAAATAAAGCATAAAATTCTGTCAAGTTGCTTCCAGCATATGTGTGCAAACAGCAATTTGATAAGCTCTTCTAGTCATTGCTTAAAGCTTTTACTTTCGTTGACGTGAGTATCGTTATCATATTTACAATTTTTATTCAGATTCACTTTATATTAAGTAGTAGTCCTTCTATTGGATGAGAGTGTTTGCTGTGGTTATGGCACATATCATCTAACAAAGTGACACTTGATCCGACAGTTGCATTTATCCTTTTTTCCACAAAACCGGCAATGGGTTGTGCCATACCCCCTGATGTCCACAACAAAATATGAAGTTCTGAGCTGCTCCATGTTGTTGAGCATGTTTTGTGCAGTTTTCCTTTGCCATGTACACTGTTGCTTGTTATGAAACGCTGTGAGATTAGAAGCTCTTTTAAAAAGGAGCAATGACATGGCACTGCAAAAGCTATATGCGTATTTCAAAAATCTCCATTAACATGCCTCCTCATCATGTATGTGTAGCTGTTCCGTACTACTCAATGTGCCATAATGACAAACAAGGATCAAGTGCTAAGGTTGACGTTCTTGTTCTTGCATAAGGAAATGAAAAAAGTTTTCCGTGAAATGCTGCTGTCCTCACATTTTTCCAAAAGTGTACTGCATTAAAGTGCATCATCCCTTGGGCTCCATACAAATCTTTCTTAGACCACCCCATTTTTTTTGCTATCCTTTAGGGAGTCCGTCTAAATATTGTTTATCCACACATGTTTCTTACTGTGAATGCATTAGCACTTCTCCAAAACCCTATTTCGGGCTCTGGTGAATTTGACCCCATTCACTTTAAAGTATCCTTACCGAAATAGGATAATGGTGGGGTAGTGTCGGGCAATGAGTGAATAGAATAATAAGCATGCCAGATTTTCCGTATATAATGCAACAGCAGCTGCACGGCATGCCAATCTAAAAAAATGTTTTCAAATCTGAAAACCTTGATATGATTATGTATTGTAATGAATAATGATATACGGGATGATGCTTCGTGCATGCAATGCTTGAGTTTCTTTTGATTTCATATGGAACACTCCTCCATTCAACTTCAGCCTCATATTATATAGCGAGTGCAATATAATGCAGCCGAAATGTACTCCGAGCATGCACCAAGTTTCTACATATTGCACAACTTTTTCATTCATGGTATATACTTAACGGGATGCGATATGCGATGTTGTTGGCAGGCTGGATGAAAACAAACCACACAATGACTTCTCATGTGTGTAGATATCACCCTCGTCAACATCTGTTTAGGTTGTGCTCTTTTTCATCCTTCCGTTTTAAGTGTAATCTATGCATGTATAGTGAATCCTGTAATGAGGGGAAGGGAAGCGGGTCGCGTGCCTAGAGTATAGAATCTCAGCATCCATCCACCCGATTCTTTGGTCACTTACCTTTCAGTTTTATCCTTTTAACATTTTTACTTGATGATGGCTTGCTTTCAAAAAGATGTGTGTGTATTTACGTAATATATAATAGCCATAAGATTGCTGCTCTTACTTACAGTAAACAACCATTATTGTGCACGTAGGCAGGAGTTTTTTTTTGACTTGATGACTGCCTCAGCAGTCGAGTTGAAGACTCTGGCTTTTCTGTGAAGAAAGGCGGAAAATGAAGAACGAAATTAAAGAAAATATGGCTTTATAAAGCGGATGTGTTTCAGCTGTGCTAATGCAAAGTTTAATTTATCAGTCATTTGCTAAACTTGGTTGTAAATGGAAATCTGAGCTTTGAAGAACTGGATGGGGAATGAATGCGAAGAAATAAGTATATTTATGGTTAATGGTATGGTGTATGTTGTTTAGCTTGGGTGCTTCAATAATGATCATGTCATCACGACCGTATACAAGGGGTTCACTTATATAGTGAAAAAGTTATGTAGTAGTAAAATCATCACTCATAAAGCACTCCTTGTGTTTGAATGACTGGCCCACATTTTCTTGTTAAAGAAAGTATGTACTTTACTTAAAAACTTTTCCTTTCAATAAACGAACTCCATTGATGATGTGAGCGAGGGTGTATGCATATGATGTTTAAACCCAAAGTTGTACATGGTTTCATACTTTAGGATTTTAAAATTAACCTACATTTGACACTACAAGAGTCAAAATTATTTCTATTACATAAATAAAACGAAAAGGGTCTGTTGAAGATTATTTTCCATTTTGCCCCTACTTAAAATTTTGTAATACAGTCTTCTCTTCACTATGCATTGGGAGAGACATATTTATACAAAGTCGGAAACGGAGTTACATGTGAGAGCAAAAGTCAAATGACCCACATCGTACTAGACAACATTGTTGTACATTTGCATTCAAGTCTTAATTCATCATGTTCAGAAGTCGCAAAATGCCTCTAAATGCATTCCTATTCTCGAGTACGCGAGTTCTTTTCGTATGAGAGAGATATTCTAGGAAGTCATTTTTTTTTAAAAACAGGCTTCATTTTACTGTGCAATATTGTAACGCAAACGAGTACATACCAAACAAGATACAAAAACAGAATTATCTTCTCAGTGACAGCGGGTAAGACTCAGGGTACATGACTATATAAATGTATTGTTGGTTTTCAAGACTTGCTTCTTTATCTTCTATTATTACTCCCATATGTGTGCTTGTGCTTAATATGTATGTTGCATGAAAATCCATAAATTTCCCATATTTTGTGTCCTTGTTTTTCGGGAAACATGTTTTCATCACTGATGCAAACAACACAGCGGCACACAGCATGAGTCCTATTACTACTGCTTGGCAAGAATTGTGTCTGCTGTTTTGTTTCTTTTTTGGGAAAAAATGTAAGTATGCATATTTCTATGCATCATCCAACCCGACGCAACAGAAAACTAATGATAAGCATGAAATGGTTTAGCGCAAAACGTAAATTAAATATTGCTGTCTGGTTTGTAGTTTTGTACTTTGTACCTACATACGCTTCTAATATTTGAATGGATCCTTTTGTTCTTTTCTTGTCTAAAACAGAAGAAGACAGAGAGACACTCTCGCACTCATGCCATGCCCATGAGCTTGTGCCATTAGTAGAACGGTGAAGTAATTGGCACCGGCTGTCACTTGGTGTATGTGTAGTTGGTTTGGTAGTGGACTCAAAAATACGATAGCTTCTCAAAAATAATGAATTTTGACACTTTTTCCGCTTTTTAATCTTCCGTCTGTGGAAGCGTACCGTGTATATTTGGTATGGTGGCTTGTTAACGAAGAACTTTTGGTAAACACCTACTCCTCCTCACTGCGTCTACAACATAATTTTTAGACGAGCTCAAAGAATGAATGAAAAGCCAACGTTGCGTAATAATGGAGCATAATATGTAATGATAATGATGAAAAACAATATAAAAAAAGACTTGCAATACCATTATTGACTGTAGAGATAACGTCAATTTACTTTTATCAAACATGATTTTGTAGGTACTTTCACTCTGTGTCGAATGTCTTGTTCACATATTGTTCATGGGCATGTTCAGCTCAATGTTCTAAATTGTATCGTCGTGATTTTAGTTATGTCACAATTATCTATGCCTTTGCTTGCTCACCCACTCACTCACACATGTGCACCTTTGTGTTTGCTCATCAACGTATACATTTCGCTTTTTATGGATGACTACATCAGCAAATTGCATAGGGAACTTTTTTAAAAGTTACATTCTAATAATTATAAAAATCTTCGCTGCCTTGAATATTCAAAGCTAATAATAAATGATAAAATCTTGTATGTATCAATCTCCCATGAATTAAGCTGATCCCTTTTGATCTCTTCTTTTGTGCTCCCATTTTTGGATGATAGTGAAACTTTACAAAGTCAAGCTTAAGAAGAGTAATGTAAAGTATAAAAAATTGAATTATTTGAGCATTCGATTTAAAATCCAGGCAGAGAATTAGCAAGAGAGAGAAGTTCTTTGACAACCCAATAAAAAGCAGGTTTTTAGAAAAGGAAAGGATTAGAGAGACTTGTCATCCTGATGTGATGTGACTGAACTTCATTTCTGATGGGATGGCAAAGCTGTCACACAGGGCGACAAATGATTGCATCACTGCTGTTAATTGTATTAACTCATTTTCAATGTTACTTTCTTGTTTCAATTTTCCATTCAAGACCATGGAATGAAGTCGTCTCCCCCAATCAAAAAATTCAAGGGGAAATGGGTTGGAGTAAAAGAACATTTTTTGAAATATATATGGGATGGTTCAGGGCTACCTATCACACGTGACGATCTTTTAAAGCTAGACAACAACTTGATAGACTAAATTATGCACATAAAATGTTTTCAAACCTTTTTTATTTCACAGTAGGATACTGATCATGAATTGATAATCTGATTGTGTAAATGATAGAAAGCAGTAATTCAGTAATTGCAATCAATATGTGACTGTGTATTGTAGCAAGCAATGTAAAGATTAAACGGAGACACACTAGACGACATGTGTTACAATAAGAAAGCTCTATTATCAAAGGAGATTACATCTCTCATCGAATTAAATAGAGTATCAAAACAGTATCAATATTAAATCTTATATGCTCTCAAGGTTCATCGGGAAAGTGCAATTTGCTTGCCATTGGATTCAGAATTAGTGAGACCGTGAAGATGCCATATGCGCCCCAATTAAATTAAATTCATGCACCCAGTTTTACTTACTAGGAGGACTCTGTGTATAGTATCCTATCAATGTCAGCATCAGCATACTTGACTCTGACACTCTCTTTCTGTAATATCTGCCACTTTGGCTGGTGAGTGGATTTGAAAATGGTGGTACCTTGGGTTGAAACAAGAAGTTGGAAAAAATGGTTTGAAAGTCGGCTTTAGTCAAATGAGTGTAAAACTCGCAGCAAAATCCATGGCCTTTTTTGTATTTGGTCGTAAAATAGGCGAAGCCAATGAAATTAAAAGTGAAGGAAAGCGAAACGAACAATCTTATTTTTACAAATGCTATGCTTATACTCACACACTCACTAGCAGGAACATCGGGCGGGCATCTCGACATCCGAGTGTTTGTGTATTTTTCATTTCATTGATCTTGATCTATATTGGAAAAAGTTTAAAGGTTCAGCTCGAGCAAAAGTAATATATCTCTATATCGTATTATATACGGGTCGGGTGCTAACTAGAGTCTTATTTGTAAAACTTTATAGATTATTGAATGTATCGGTTCCGTATAAGTCAAAAATTTGGATCAGCTTCCTGCCAGAGCGTTACCGAACCAAGGAAGCGGGCCGCCCCTTCCAATAATATAAAGGCACCTTCGATAACACATCCATAAAATGTATGCAATCCAATCCAGTTTGAACGGCAATATGTCTAGCTCAACTTAGTTTACTCAACTCAATCAGCTCCCTGTACCCTTTTATCTTAGTTCGTTGATTGATACTGAACAAAACAAATATTGAAGGAACTCTTGTTTTCGCTCGTCTTGATGATTACTTCTCCATTGCATTGCATTGTAAAACTGGCTTTGTAGGAAATTACACCCAAATATAATTAAATTCAAGGGGTTCTCTCATCCACTCCAAGTCCTAAGTAAACGTAGTAATAGCAATAACAATTTTCTGATGCAATAATCTCAAAATGCAGACTGTTCGGCGTGTGTTGTAAATGTAAATTGTAACTTGTGTACTCTTTTTGTTCGAAATATCAAAGTTGAAAGATACTATGCGTACATTCATTTAAATTGTATATCTGATGTAATAGCAGTAATAGCAGTACAGCGGCTTTACAATTTATGTACATTCGATTGAAAACTTTAAAATCGAATTGTGTACACAAAAAAAAGTTATGTATTTTAAGTAGGCGGAAGCATGCATGTGTGTACACTATGCATCATACAGAAATAATATGATATAATATTGCTCGCTTCATTTGATATTCAAGTTTCAAGGGAGGAATTAAAAGGGATATTCGACAATGATCCTTCCCCGATAAATCTTTCGCTTCTCAGGATGGAATTGGAAGGAAGGCTGGTGTGATAGTAATAAAATTAAGGCGAAGAATATTACATACGTTGGATCCGTAATCAGAGCTAACTTTGATGTATATTCCTTTCCGCCGTCCCTCCTAATATAAAACTTGTCGCCAGCTAGAAAAAAGAAAGGGTTCTTCGGACTCAGTTCCGTGCTCAGATGAGGTTCAGGTCTCTTAAAGCTCATAGACTTATAATTTCATTACATAAACCCATAAATATCAATATCTGTATGTTAGGGGTAATATAACATTAAAATAAACACAATAAAGGAAGTTACATGCGGTGAAACACATGAATCCAATGTGGACACACGCTCTACATGCCGTTATTGTTATGATACAGTATATATATATTATATTATATATGGTTTGCTGGAAAAAGAAGAAAGAGTTAATTTTGATTTTATGGACTTGTGGAAGATTTCCAATGCCGATGAGACAAAGAGGAAGCCGAGAATATGAAACCAGAAACATGATCATTTTTATGACTTTGCATTATTTTATTATTCAGGGCTCGAAGGAATAATAAGGATGTGACCACGTCACACCAGAAACAATATGATATGAGATCCTTCCATCCTCAGATAATCAGGATGGTATTGTGTAAGAAGTAACTTTTGCAGTAATGTGGTGTAATTATGATTTAAGTTCCCTTTTCACAACACGTCGTCCTCTAATATTTGATGAAGGATCTGAGTAATATTTGAATTTTGGTTTTCTTAAATCAATGAACGGTTGAGGTACATATATTTAATATGGAACCCTGTTACGTATAATATGCTTTTATGCATAATATCCCAAAGGAAGGGAGACTTGAAGTTTTTACTCAATATAAAGTGACAGGAAAGATATATTTGAAAGGAAAGTAGGAATACATCGGCAACAGCTTCAAATTTTTCCTTATATAAGCATCAATCACATAAGTATAGGAAACAGTATGGAGCATGGATTTTAAACAGGAGCATGAAAAGCATCACTTAATGCTGTCCTGATAGGTTGGGTAAATAAAGTACTCCAGCATAATATGCTTACAATTGTGAGTAAGCATGCAATGTTATAATGTGTGCGCAGATAATGAATAGAAAATAAGGTTTAAGGTTACTCTTCCTTCTGCTCTTTTCTGTACCTCTTCAGAGAATATATGAAGATGATATAGGATGAGAAGACCTAGTTGAAAGCATCTCAACGAAACCACCACCGCAAGGGTTTTTAGGGGTCTTGGGTACTTGTTTTTAGGACTGCATGTAAAATGTTGTACACAACTGCAACTCATTCACAGACAAAATTCAACAGAAGTTGGATGGAGGAACAGGGCTGAGCTGAGAGAGAGAGAGAGTCTGACCGAACACGTAAAAGTAAAAAAAAAAAAAGGTTGCTCCTTTCCGTGAATAAAATACTTGTGTCGGGGACTGCATTCAGTCTTCTTAACCTCTGCTCGTTAACGAAACTATGCATGTGTGTGTCTTGTCTATGCATATAGGAACTGGGTACTTGAAAAAGTATCACAGGTCTAGGATCTTCTTAACTGCATACATATTGCGTTACGTTTTTTTTGTTACGAATTACACTTGGTGATTCTTCCTGTCTTGGTGAATTGTTTCATGCTCAAATTCTTCTGTCATGAACTTTGAGCTGAACTCCATAGTTCAGTGCTAGTTCTGGTTGTGGTGTCCATGCTATTTGCCCTCTCTTGCATGCTGCTCTGATTACTCCGATTACTTTTTGTCATTCACCATCAGTATATTAAGGTTGTATTTTGTACGTGTACAGTATACAAAATATATAATATATGTATCCATACACTCGAATACATTCCTTCCTGCTATAATATTGCAGGGAACAAAGACAAACGGGGATTTATTCTGTAAATGTTCCAAAAGGATAGAGGAGGACTTTGCATTCTTAGCATGCTCCCTAAAATCTCCAATACTACTACTGCAGCTTCATCTCCATCTATACCAATACCAACCACCACGCATGGTTTAGTTTAGTATTATACGGCATCAATGCAGGATGTACGGTATGTGGTCTGGTCCTCTGGCCCTTTGTGTCCCTAAAATCAAAAGTGTATTCCGTGTGCATACTGTAAACACACTAAAATCTTCCAGCTTATCCTTTGCTGTCTACCTAAAGCTCACTCATGATCAGTGCATAATAATAATTGTGATGTCATTCCACTAATTTAATGCACATAAAATCAGACAAGTTATTAATCAGTGAAAGTAAACAATAAAATTCTTCACCAGATTTAGTTTATAAATTCCATGTTTTACGAGTGTCTGAGCATTTTTGGTACTTGAAAAAAAATATTGAATGTGACATAATTGTACATCCAATTGCTCACCGTATTTCGCCAATCAAATTAACATACCAGTGACAGTGAGCGCACATCGCAACATATCGTCTTTTATACACACATAATATATTTATATTTGCACACATATTTAGCCGTGACCCATATTTCCGTGATCAGCAGAAGCAGTGGTGGCATGGCAGTATAAACTGAAATATGATGGTAATATATTTTTTTTATCCTAATGAGATTATTAGTGAGATAAATTTTCTTTGTGTGAACTGCGTCACCGTCACAATCAACAGTGATGTTGTTTGAAAATAAAGACACCACGAAAGGAATGGATTTATTGTCAGAGTCTGACATATAAATAATACGCGAAGGGGGACAGTTTTTTAAATCACAAAACAAAAAACTCGTGTGTTTGATTACCACACGCACATTCACATTGACATCACACCAAGAAGAATATGCTGAGTTGTGTTTGTATTTGTTATTGAAAATGCATTTAACACTGAAGTGATAACCTAGTATAGGAGCAATAAATAAAAATCACATTCTTCTCTAAGTGTTTTCATAGTTTGCATTCTTGTGATGGAATTGGGAACGGAGACGATGGATAGCGCTAAGGGAATTCGCAGTTCGCTCGCACCAAATGACCAATAATTACATTTTTATGTGAAGGTGGATTGGATATGGAAGGAGTCTCTTTGTCTTCATCAGTCCTGTTAGGTTTACATCAAGTGTCAAAATAGATGCAACAAGCAAAGCAGGCAATACTCGTTCCTTATAATATATTTTTCTCAATCAGTTTTCGTTTCACTGAAAGAGTTTAGAAAGGTTGTTTGGTTGGAGTTAGAGCAATGTTCTCCGTGCGTGCACACCTGACCTAAGTGTAACAGTTTGAATACTTACATACTTAGGCAACAGTGACTATGACCGAGACTGTGTTTGTATTTGTGGCTTCTTTTTTGGGAGAGCAATAATTAGATGCATGTTCATAGCCGAGTGTCACTTAACTTACTATATTTACTGGTCTTTGTATTTACTCTGACCTTAAATGGAGTTGGTAGGTTGGTGATCATTGAAGAAAGAAAGTGAAGTTAGTTTGTTGGATTTGGATCTGTTTGATTTTTGATATAACGCATTTTTATGATAATGTTCCTCGACTGATTGAGAACGAGAACTCTCAAGTAAATGGATGGAGCTTGTTGAGCTTATGACTTTAGAAATGGTAAGCAGTAAAAAGATTTGAAAACGCCTATTTACATGTTCTCTTCTGTTTATATCGATCGTTAAAATGAATGTGTGACAAGCCTTTGTCCATCCGAGTTAAGAAGTTTAGTAGTTTATGCTTATAAAATGTGAAAGCACGTATTTGGTTTATCGCTTGTTTTTTTAGAAATTTAATATCAGATTTCACCTGTGAATTGTCTTTATTCCGAATTTTCATTACATAGTCGACTGAAACCATAGAATGTATAGCCTTAATCAACTTAATGGAAATACGTAAGGGAAATTGCAGGTTTGGGAGGAATAATTTTATATGCAGCTTAGTGATATTTTTGCGATGAATCAATTCAATAATGATTCTTTTGTATAACAAATAAACTGGCTGTTGATTACTCTTCTTCCTCCTCTTCTTCTTCCTCCTCCTCTTCTTCCTCTTCCTCCTCTTCCTATAATTAAAAATAATGACATTGGTCAAGATTCACAGAAAAGTCAATAATGCTTATGGAATAGTTGAGAAGGGGGCTTAGTTACCTCTTCTGCCTCAGGCTCAGGGGCCGCTTCTTCTTCCTCAGCAGGAATTTCCTCAGGCAGGAAAATTTCCGGCTCGTCTAAGTCTAAGGCAAGAGGTCCAACACCAGCAACTTGATCTTCCTCCTCCTCAGGGGTTGGTGGATCATTCTTCTTCTTACCCGGTCGCTCTCCGAACCACTTTGGAAGACGTGCTAAATAAAGTCAAATAAAAAATAACTGCGATTAGAAAGTTGTTTGTAAATGGTTTACCAAAAAGTTCTTAAGAAGCTTCTGAATTTTCGAAAAGTTTAAGTAAACCTACTTTTTGCTCGGGCCTTGAATTCTTCAATTCTCTCGGTCCAAACCTTCTCGGTGTGTTCCTTGGTGAGCTTGGTGTATCCCTAATACAAGAATATTTTTTTGTTAGATCGAACCGTTTTTTTTGCAACTTGTAGGGAAAACAAAGTAATCAAAGTGAAATCTTACACCGTCGAAAAGGGCTCGCTTCTCCTCGTATGTACGGGTATCCACTCGCCTCTCGAATTTGGAGGCAAGACGGATCTTGGGCTATAGAAATGCGTTCAAAGCAAAAATCCAATTCATTAACGTTGATTGTAACAAAAGTATAAAGTAAATGATGAAATCTTAATTACTGGGTATTTTCCGGTAAGCGCTTCTGGCTCCAAACCAAGCTTCAAGGCCTTCTGGCGCAGCTGCTGCTTCTTACGTTCTTGCAACTCTTTCAACTGTCAGGGAAAGTAAACAGAGAATATTACGGTATCTTATTTTTATCATCAAAAAGCTCATCACAAGAAGAAAGGATGACTGGGCAAAATTTTAATGAGATACTTGTCTCATATAATGCTTAAGTGCATTGTCTTAATGTTTTCATTGTGTTTTAGGGTGTGCAAGCATTATTTGTCATTTGTAGGTTTGGTAGACGCTATACATACGTACATCGTAGTTCTGCCTCTTCTGTCGCTCTTCCAAATCGTACTTCTCTGTTTCCAGCTTGATAATGTTCTCCCACAGATCATTCGCCTTGTTCTTGAGTCCGGAGGCAGAAACACCCTCAAGAGTCAGAGGTTTGATTCGGAAGCTCAAAGAAATCTTCTTTTCCTCTTCCAACTGCTCTTTGGTCTTGTGGAACTCAGCGCTGGATGCACCGCTGCCCTATCAAAATCAAGCATCCCAAACCAAAATGCATGAGATTGAATTTGACAGCCGACAGGTTGTTCAAATATATTGCATTTCATTGTGGTTTGTATCATGGTTATTGTTCAGAATATTTCATCTTTAAAATTATTATTTCTTACACCCATGCCACCGGTATTGCCTCCCTTGTCTCGCTTCTCTTGACGTTTCCTCTCAATGTCCTGGAGACGCCTCATTTTCTCTTCTTGTTCTTTACGTTTCTTGTCCTCAACGGCAGCTTGTCTGTCTTTCTCTTCTTTCTGTTTCCTGGTTTCCATATCCTTCTCTTGTTGTTCTCGGACTACCTATAAGGAAATAAGAGAGGGATCCCTTTTTATTTAATTTCCTGGTTTTGTGATTTAAGATTTTATTAAGTTGTTGAATTTTTAACTAGCGTACTTTGCGCTTCGCCTGCTTGTCCTTCAGCCTCTGGAGTTCATCATCCTCTTTCCTTCGCTGCTTCCGCCACTCCTCAATGTAAACTGCGAGCTCTTCATCAAGAGCTCCTTGTTTCCGTTGAGCCCTCTAAATTTACAACAATACAAAATCGATCAATGAATTAAAAAATAGGGAAAGTAATTAGACAAAAAAATAATCGTGTCAGTACAAAGGCATATATTTTAACATACCTTGACGAAATCAGGTTGGACAGTCTCCCTTCATGGATATATTTAACATTGGATTGGGAATCAATAAATAGTTTTCGGAGATTCACAAAATTCAGTGGAGCATTGGGGAATAAGCAAATCATATTAAACTTATTAGCGTACATGGATCAAGTTTGTATTTTTGGATGTTCCTGGTACTCTATATAGTTTGTTAAGTTAAACTGCTCACAATAGTGAATGGTTAATAAGATTGCTTTCTCTTGGGGCTTAATAATCCAATTTAAGGATTTGGAAATTTCATGGACGCATTTATATCTTGTTCGTGATTTTAAGCAGCTTAATTTCTAAACGAACCATCTCAGAAAAAGTATTGAAATATATCCTAAATCTTAATGATTAATTAGTTTGCTAATGGAATTCTTCTTGGTTCTCATATTTTTTTTTTAGAAAACTACAACTTGTTAGTGAAGCAAAAATTATTTGCAGAGACGAACTTTGAAAAGAATTGAAGACTGCATGCATTTTTGGGGTCTTTGTTTTAGCAAGCATGTGTTTTAGATAAGATTTGTGGTGGTTTGTCGCTAACTACGGCATCATTCCAGATACTCATGCATCATCATCACAAGACAAACAACAGTTTTCACTATTAGAGAGTTCACTAGGGCGAACATAGACACAGACAATATGTTCAACAAAAATATTTGAAAACGTAATGACGACGGAAGACATTACGAACACGTACTTTTTAGAAGCTTGGGACCTATAAACAGGCAATGAGAAAAAAATAAAAATGCAATGATAAGTAAAATAGAAAATAATAAATAATAATAATCATTACAATACACAATAAAATAGTCATATCATGTTTTGCATATAAATATATCAACTACTATAATAGGTAGTTTACACATCAAAAGGAAACACTACATGGATGAATAACGAGACAATCACAAATGTCATGTATTGATTTTTTCTCTAGAAAAAAAATTTCTAACATCTACTACGTTCATACTTAAGTAAGAAATTGCCGATGATATTA
Organism: Orchesella flavescens; assembly: GCA_964034955.1. Lineage (NCBI taxonomy): Eukaryota > Metazoa > Arthropoda > Collembola > Entomobryomorpha > Orchesellidae > Orchesella > Orchesella flavescens. Next base: position 19,898,885 of record OZ035957.1, on the reverse strand, counting down.
TGAAGCATCGTTTCATATTTCGCATTCTTATTGTTTGCTATTTGTGTTCTACGGAAAATATGTGTTTATTTTAAAATTGACTTGAACCTCAGGAACTATGCCAGTCCTGATCATCCATTGAAAAGTTTGAGCTTTTGAAGTATGTACTTTTTTATACATTTTCATTAATGTATTCGTATGTTTTTGCAATAGCTCCTCCAAAATTCTGTGTTTTTTTAGTTGTCAGACAAAGCACCAAATATGTTTTTGAAGTGATAATTTGTAGCGACCATAACCAAGAAGTGTCTTTTTTTTTTAAAAAAAATCGATTTGTCATTATATTAAGTAACATGATGATGAAAGATTCCCCATCCTTCCAATTTGTAAAAGAAAATAACTCTAGCTGTCGTGACATATTTTTTTGAATGATGCATATCATGGTGTTGAAAAATTGATAAGGAGTTGACAACTTACTTTCTGTAAGAAAAAGACAAATGGAAGCATTAAATTAGCAACAAAAATAATTTTAAACGGTAGAAGAAAAAAAGTCAAAAAGTGGTACTGTATTCTGTACTATACTAAAAAGCTCTTTGTATTGGAAATTGTGTAATTCAAATACATATGTATTTTTCGTTTCATCATCATCCACACTCGTGTGTGTGATAATAATGTGTGTCAAATGACTACAAGAAAAATGTATCTTTTTGAGATTTATGTTTTTGGCATTGGAAAACTTGGCAAATTTCATTGACTCGGTGTGCATCATGTGGATTTGCATGCATTCACGAGTTTTTTCACTTACGGTTGCTCCTCCTCATCACTGAAGGAAATACGATCAAAAAGTTTGGAGTGAACGCGGATGTAAAGTTGGTATCAGTTACATCAATATCATCAAGAGTCACCGAAGAGAAACCAAAAAAATAAAATAGAACATAGTATTAGAAGCATGATGATGATGATGATATGTTATGTTGGTGGCTTTTATTTTCCCAACATAACAGCGTGACAAAGATGCATATTGTACTATTTGTACTGTATGAATACCATGAAGGCTATATATAAAAGAGACACTATGCATTATATAGGTACTCGACTCATATTAAGGTTAAATATAGGAAAACAATAAAAAGTTTGTATGCACATGTCTGTGCCTACTAACAAGAGGAGCATAAGACTGATAAAATGTAATCATGCACTGAGCGAAGGAATTAAAGAATTAAGTAAGACTTCCCGAACAAACGTTGCTAAAGTAGAAAGGGTTGGATGGATAGATTTTTGGCTCGGGCTATTTTAAGACAAAATGGGAAAGCTAAACAACAGTAGAAGGAATGAGGATGTAGCGTATACAAAGCAAAGGAGAGATCACCAAAAAAATCTAATGAAAATTTAGCATGGATAACATAAATGCATAGGTCTATTTTAAATTGTATGAAACTAGAAACTTTTTTCGAATCAAAGTTTCCAAAATTTTGGAAAGCCAATTCAACTGAATGCTCCAACGAAATTGAAAGTAGAATCATGTTGCAGAGCTAGCTTTTAAAAATTGAAACAATATTTGTACAGCGGAAATGAATGAAAGTCTTTTTGAGTTCTTTCTTACGAGTATTCTTCTTCGTCCGACATGGTTATTGATGTCTGAAAAAAATCAAATCACAGTGTAACTTTTAATAATTATAATAACTCAATCAAAATTATTGATAAATGGTAACTGTCACCGGAACATTATTAAATTGTGCACAAATAAAGTTATGAATAAAATTAAAATTATTTGATTACTTTTAAAAACTAAAAAAGAGATCGACTTTGGAAGTTGGTGGCTCTCGCTAGTTGCTACACCGTGCGAAATTCTCAGACTTCCACGTAACGTGCGGAATTCTGATACTGAGCCTAGCCAAGCTATCAAAAGAAGAGACGATCTTTTTGCTTCCTTCTTCCCGGAGAAATGCTTTTTTACCCGGATTGTTATAAGAATAGAATGGAGTCCTCCTTCCATCCATCTATCACAACCCCATTTTCAAGCTACTCAATGTAAAACATTCCCATAACACATTGCACCACTCACTCCATATAAAAAAATTTGTACACGCACACACAGAGATAGATGTGATAAGGTATTATACAAGAATAAGAATCTTATTACACGGGATTTTGGCATGTGTGCTACATATCCCATTTTTTATTAGTCCTCATGCCCCTTGTTATGCTCATCGTTTGTTGTATAAACTATGTAGGCTTCTTCAAGATGAGATGAGAGAAGTAGGGAGCTACACACATCTTCCTCTCTCTTGCAATTAGTGGCTTTACTGATGTGTAACAACATGAAAAAGCGGGTGAGTTGCATGAATATATAAACTTGCGATTATCCATACATCTCAAAGCAGCTCAGTGTGTCTGATATTAGAGCAGGATGACGTGATGATGTTATATGACCACGGAAGTGCTCTTTTAATTTATTCAAAACAAGGGGTTTGCTCAGTGAACATAAGTTCACCGCGAGATCCGACCCCCGAATTTTAAATGTGGAAGAGACGACATCCATTCTTTCTGGTGACGACAGTAGCAGTCGCATTTTGATATGCATCTTTCTGTGTGGGTTTCATTATGACTCAAGACGAAATGATTCTAATTAAGAAGATACTCCACAGAGGAATAATGTGTATCTGTGTCACATATAATGTCCAAAACTAAGTAAAACTCATGTTTCTTTAAAAGTGGAGTTCATGCTATTTAGAATTACGTCCGTTGACATACCATATATCCGTGCCCACTTTCAAAAAGTTAAAAAACGAAAGGCTGTGTAATACTTTTGGACACGTTGTTGGTTTAGTAGTAGTGCTAGGTTTTCAGGAAAGTAGCGCTTTCCAATGTTTGCATATTGTATGATGAAAAGTTATACAATGTGATGTTATTGTTAGTGTACTTGTTTGTTGATTTGGTACATTATATATATAGTTACTACTTGCATGGGTGCTATTGAAATTCATAGTTTTGTTATTTCACCAGTGCAGAAAGTAGTGGCTTATTGTACACATGTACAAAATGTTGCAAGGAAACATAATTAGAACAGTGCAGTGTCACTATAACTTGCAATGGTAGATGGGTCACTATATCTTTAACGCTTGTACATTTGGGTTGCAGTTAATAGAAGATATGGCTACGAATCAAGAATGCTAAAAATGACTCACTTTTGTCTTGCTGACCATAGTTTTTGTCTGATGCTAATTGGAAAAAAGAAAGGTTTTAGGAAAATGATGAAAGCTATAGCGTTTACGTCATTTAAAACGTCTGGTTTTGGACAGTCAGTTACGTACCACCATATACCTACTATGTATGTCATATAATGAAGTGATGTACAGATTTGTATACAAACAGAAACCGAAAGAGAGATAAGATATTCGAGTAGAAAGGGAAATTGTCGGAATTAAAATGATATTTATTTTGGCACGAGGGGCGCATTATGCAGATTTTATATTTTATCAAAATAATGCGAAACATTTGAAAATGATATCAGATTTCATCAACAAAGCACACACACTTTAAAAAATACAAATGCACATATGTATAGGTTTCGTAGCTTTAGGCAGGGTCAGTGATTCCTTTTCTTATTTATGAAATGTGGTTTACTATATACGTTTGTGTCAGACACTACTTCCTTATCGTAGTTGAGTGCATTTTTCAATGAAAATGGGAAACATTAATCTATCATAATTCTGCAATCTGCAACACTACTACTATATACTTCAAGCCTCCTTTCCTTTCTCTCTCCTGCACTGAGACTGTCATAGTTTGCATAAATGTACATAAATCACCGTCGGTGTATTTCTTGTTAGCATGCATTTTTGGCGTTTTATAACTTTGGTTTTACTTTCGGTATTAGTACATTATGCATATGGGTTGCGTGGGAAGATGAATGCTGCTGATGTAAAATGGAAAGTGTGGAAGCGCAATGGATCTGCTTCTAACTTGTTCACTTGAAGGAGAACTATTCGCAGAATAGCTTCACACAGTATTTGCACATGCTTACTTTTCCCCATATAAATTTCTGGGTTAACGTTAAGCGTCTATATGAATGAAAGAGAGTATTCACTCACTCACTCACTTTTATAGCATCTTATATTCATTTGCAGTTGATTTTAAAGATAATGATGGCAGGTTGCTTTTTTACTAATAAAATGAATCAGTTTTCACTTACGCATGATGATGATTATGTGGGCAGGGCAATATGTAACGGATGTGTGTGTTTGCCTGCCTTGCATTTCTAACAAGTTCGGTGTCAACTAAATTGCCATTAGCAAACCAATGCTAATATTTACTTTTAAAATGCATTTAATGGTTTTCATGTTTACTTTTACTTTTAAAACTACTTTTTTTCTCTCGTGGTACTTAAATTATTGGTAAATTATTATGATCATCAGTACGCACAACCATACGCACACCTTATGTTTAAAAGTTATCAAAATGAAATGAAACTTGGAGTGTTTTATGACTCCTGCTGGTGGTGATGTGATGTGATGACAATGATGACCAGTTTAAAAAAAATATACTTTTGATTTCTTATTTCCTTTTCAGGTCATTTAAGTGACTTTGTATATGTATTTCATTTGAAATGTCTAGAGTTTCTGCTTTCTCAGCAGTAAACTCTAGGAATTTTCTTGAAATGGGATAAGTGCGTAACTAAAATCTTGATTTTTTTTGCTAGCAGCGACAGCGACGTAAGCACGCTTAACTATTGATGTTTAACATTTTCTTTAACTTGTGGTTACTTTACAACATTTATTTTGACATGAGAGTACGATTTGCTTAAAACCTTATTTGGCCTTCGAACATAATTTACTGATCGCTCTCATTTTCATCATGATATGATGATGAAGGTTTTGATCAAATCAAAACTTCGTATAAGATAATGAATGAGGAGTAGTATGCAAGCTATAAAGTGCAAGGCTGCAGTTTACGTCCCACCTGAAGTTTTATGTTACAATGTATATGCTCAGCATGTTGCAAAAAAAACAGTGCTTTCTTTCAAAACATTAGTTAGTGCAAACAATCAAGTTTACTCACACAGTCACAGTGTGTGAATGTTTTTTTTTGCTACCACCTCATCATAAATAACTTGTTTTCACATCTTTACTTGGTATCATTTAAAATGCTATATAATGATAAATTTATTATCCCAAGCCCAAAAATAATATCAATATCAAATCAACTCGAATCAAATGACTATAAATTTCTGGGTCTAAAACTTAAAGACGAGATCATTAGATAACAATGAGATTTATGAGCCACATGTCAATACTCTGAAATAACTAATCAAATGTTAATTTTCTCTTTTTTGTTTGTTTTGAAAAACAGGTTCCTCCACGGATTTGGTGTCTTTGTTCTTGAGCATGTATGACTCGCACATTGCGGCTGCATCAGGAACGTTATCAACCGCAGATGAGCAGAGACTACTACTAGAAAACCTTGAGAACAATAGTTGTTTAGAGAATAGCAGCTCAAGTAGTGGCACCAACACTACAAATCGATATTTTAATGCTTCAGCCCAAGTAAGATGGGAAAATTCCGAAAGTCTCGCAAAATCTGGTGGCAGTGGGGGATATCATCCCACCCGAACATGTTACCAATCATCCAAAGTCCATGAATGCAATAATAGTACCACGAATAATGGGGATAAAGCTACTCCTAATAATGCTACCGCTAATTCTACTCTGCCGAGCACGATGAATAGCAAAATGATAACAAAGGGGAGTAATAATGGTAATATAAATAACAATAAGACAGTTACATCATCATCATCACCATCACCATCTTCGACTAGAAATAGTGTCAATCAGCAACAACAACAAATTTATGGAGCTTTGTCTCGAAGACTCTGTAGATGGTCTTCGGATTCAAATTCAAGGAAGGCCTCAACAAATGGTAAAAGTGATTCAAAAGCGGATGATGAAGGCAGCATTGCTGCTGCTGACGAGAATAAAAGTCCGATGATGATGAATAGTGAAAAGTTACTAATGAACGGGAAAGAGCAAAGACCTGTGTCCGTGAACTCTGTGATTTCATCCACTTCCTCGTCATCAACGTGTTCCTCTGAGTCTTCGATATCGTTGAGTGGCTCCGCCAATGGTGTTGGAGGTGTTGTGGGGTCCACAACGAGTGGGGGAATTATGGCGATGACGATGGCTCCAAGGGCATCTCCTGAGGAGGAAGACTGCGCTACGATTCCTGATGCTGATATAAGTGATGATGAAGAAAGTAGCCTGGACAAATGTCGCTACAATCGACATCATCATCATCACATTCACCACTGTGCCAAAAAATCAAATAATAACAGTAATAGCAATAATTGTTCTAGTGACCATACTGGGAGTAATGGGACTGAAAGGTGCTTTAGCAACTCTGCTGCCAAAGGTAAGCCGTAAAGTAGATAATATATATACATAAGGACATACAAAAAGCCATTTGGTTTCAACTTGCAAGAAAGTAGTATTGTAAAAAGATATTCAATATTTTCATAGACAAAATCAAAAGAATCATCCACCTGTCTCGCTTGATGCCGTAATGACCTTATCTAGCTGGCGTAATACTGATAAAAATTAGAGAACTTTACGCATGACCTCTGTGCTCAAATGGGATGTGCAGCTCGTAACTTTAAGTTGGCTGTCCCCTTAAGGGCATAATGATTGACAGCACATGGAGCTCAAGATCAGTTTTCGAAACTGTTAGGCAATGCATATTAGGCATGAGATCTTGTATTACGTAGTATTTTCTCTAGGTTGATTTGAACGAAGAGTTTCATATCAAATTACAAGATTTGAATTGATTTCCTTTCGAAAAAAAGAAGTTTTGCCTACATTTGAGTTTTGAGTTTCAACTATTATTGATAATCTCGATTACGCCTGATAGTGATGATGATTTGGTTATTTGATCATTATTTGCTGTCAATAGAAAGGGAAAGGAATTTTTGCAAAAAAAGTGAAATTTGTTGGCATGTTTGAAGTTTTATTTTTTGCAAAATCTTATGCGATGTTATGAAAGTTTGCTAAATTGAGAATCAATTCATAACTAATCGGTTGATGAAGCCAGCCAAATTTCGTAGTGACAATGAGGAAACATGTGATCAATCACGCTATTTAGTTTTAATTTTAGTCGCACCTGCATTAACATGTTGCGTAAGCTTATCATATAAGTTGTTTTTTTGTAAAAATTTAGAATGCGGGGATTCTGCGACTCGGGGACAAGTCCAAGGAATCAAAATCAACCGATGTTATGATCCAACTCTGAGCTACATGGATCGTGTGGTGATGGAAATCGTAGAAACTGAACGAGTCTATGCAACAGATCTGGGTGAAATCATTTCCGTAAGTTTCAAATATTTTTTCTCACACATGCATAATTTTTCAATCATTGCATACATATATAACCAATCTTCCAGGTGGTTTCATCAGAATCAGAATTGATTTTTAAATCAAATTACTTTGGTAAAAGGATATGTGTTTACTAGTAAGTCAGGGAAACAACGCAATGTATCGCATGTAAAGTAATTTTAAAAGAATTAGACTTGATTTTTGTAGAGTCTGATTTCATTTCATCAGCATGAATGAATTTTTTATTCCTCTGGCGATACTATCTTAACTCCATAGCTGGAAGCATTATTCTTCCTTTCAACATATCTTTATAAGAGTACATTTTGATTCTGATGCATGAAAATACTTCCAATACACTTTCCTTTCCATCTTCACGGTTGACGTGCTTGAGGATTCTAGTCAAAGGCTAGACCAAGATAGAGTCTGACTCTAGAGAGTCTCAAGTAGATGATGATGCGATGCAGTGCTCTCGCTCTGCTAGCTCACGTTGTAATCTTCTCCAGAGGTTTTCCATTCACTAACAACGACACTTAATGAAAAAGGGATGATGGTGCATGTGCGTATGCATATAATTCTCCACACGCACACCAAGAAACGGAAAGGCGTAGGAATAAAAATGAATGACTTCTGTTTTCGTCATCTCCATCGCATAATATTATGCAATCTTTCAGGAGGCAACAGATGCAGCAAAGTATTTTTCTATTATCAACGGTAATAGCGGCGTGCTGGAAGACCACCTTTAGTTTCAAAAATCAAATATATAAAAAGGGATGAAGAAGATGCGAGTGTTTAGCTAAGTATATGAAGACAATCTTCACGTTTTCTTTTCACTCTCTCCTTCTCTCACTAAGGCTCTTATCTTTGTCTTCTCTTCTTGTTCTTGTCTCACAAAGTTTTTGCTGACTAAGGAGATCTTGCTGGAAGCATTTATTATAAAAACAGGCTACCAAAAGTGGCATCGTATCTATCGTCTTCTTCCCCTCCATTCGATTCCAGGAATAGTAAACTTGATCTTGAAAGGTGTGAAGATTATTTTATCCCTCATGCAGTAGAAATGTCTGTCGAACATGCCGTATAAAAACTGGAGATATACAAAAGTGATAAAATTGTTTTGTGCAGTTTGCATTTGCTGCCTCACTATCCCGAGACTACCATATATAAGAAAAGAGCGTTGGTATAGTTGGTTGGTAGGCTATGATCAACGAAGAAGGTGTGAGACACGCACGAATGACGATGATGAGTGAAGGGAGAACAACATTTAAATACAAATAATCTTTTTCTTTGTTAAGTTGTTTTAGTTTAGAATTATATGGTGAAAAACGCATCCTTCCTTCGCCTGCCTTGTTTTGCTTGTGTCGGGTTGTGTGAAGTAAAGTTCATAAAGTATTAAGTCTTCATTCCATCCTCTCTCTCTCCAGCGTGTTGTTCAAAATGAAGTTGATGAATAGCTTAGGCAAGTGATGGTTTGGTTCAAGTACCAAATCAAGTAGGTATACATATAGCTAGTATGGCAAGAGCAAAGCAAGTGTAGCGTTCAAAACTTTACTAACGATAAGTCTCTACATACCTTCCTGTCCAGCATTTTCCCAGGAAGGAACTAAATTCTTTGAAGTGCTTACTGCTGTTGGTGGTGGTGATTTGTTGATGATGCGTTGGGTTCCCCATAAAAACGATCTTCACAACTCAACTCTTCTTTATCAGTACACCCTCTTAAAAAAGACCGTCGTAATGATTATATGAAATGGACAAACTTGCATCCTTCTTTTGAGCCATGGGCAGTATAAATAACTACTAGATACTCACCAGTTTAAAAAGTTAGGTTTCAAGAAGGAAATCCCTTGTTTTTATAAACTCATACATATTATCATCATCAACAGCTATAGCTACATGAGTCGTTGTTTTTTTATGCAGCTGAGATGGTGGTGACAGCTTTTAAGACTGATGCGGATGCAGTTGAAGTGAAGTAGGAGTAAGTAAGGAATTTTGCTACGTTCTTCACTCAAAAGCGTCCTAGCATTTACTTAAATTAAAACCATGAACTTGAAAACCCAGGCATCGGGAGAGATACTTTAGGGGAAAGAAAAAACGTTATAATAACATTCATAAATGTATTTTTGTCTACATTAAGCCATTATTACAGTCATAATAATAACAATAATAACTTTAAACTTAAAAAAGTGACTCGTTCATATTTAGTTGTTGATGTTTTAAGTCAGAAAGGCTATATGGAGCTACGAGCTGTAGGACTTTTAGACAATCTCTGAAGATGTACACTGACTTCAAGGCATTTTACACATGAACAAGCATGTTTGCTGCAATAACTTTAACCATATTGCATTACGCTTATTCTCTCAAAACTTGGAATTCTGCCCATTTGCAATGGAAACAAGAGTTTTGTAAGCTTCAGTAAGTGCTTCTGTCTGTAGGCTAGCGTGCATAACGACAATATAGTTTTATTTTGACATAAAACGGAGGCATTTCAAGTTTGAAGTTTAAGTAGACGCATCACTTAAAAAAATGACTTTTCGTCAGCTTAATCCAGAAAGTGAGAAGAAGGATTCTCTTCATTTTTTACTACTTACGCATCATCGAGATTTTAATTGATTAGGAAAATCGCTATTTCACATTAAGGAAACCGGAAGACATGTTTAAAATTCAGCTCATGATGCTTAGCTGATGAAGCCTCGTTTAAAAGTAAAAGTACCTGCATTTTTTTGCCTGTAAAAAATTATAATTCGTTTTGATAGGATGACACAAATTTAATACAGGGGATTTGAAGCAATTAAATCCTGTTGCAAAGGCATAGATGTTATAAAGCCTCAAACACTTTCATTAGTGATGACTTGCGTGCTCAAACGAGATCAAATCTTTTGTTTCAAGGTGATTAAAAGGAATTCATCACATATATTTCATCTTTTAAGTGGCGATTCAGCTCAGCTTCACCTGCTCGGCCTGATTCTTTGTACGTACTACACACTGTGTAGTACATAGTCTCACGCAGCAAGGCCCAGTAGCAATTATGAATGAAGTGGACAAGTGTCAAAATTCAACTTTTTTGCTACTAACTAAATCGGATTAATTTTTTGAAGGTCAAAAAGGATTAGGTAGCTACTGACTTTTTTCAACGTGGGGAAACATGCGAGATACTGACAATAAAAGTACGCACTTTGTATTCTATATTATTTACAGCTAGCCTACAGAATAACAGGAAACATTACAACCTTTCCTTGTAGTAGTATATAAATATTATATTATAATATAGATATTGTAATACTCTGAAAAGAAAATTTTGATACAAAGGACTGCAAGTCAAAGTGAACAATGCGATGCATACACATGCGAACAATAAATAAGCTCTTTTATGAATGGCTTGCACTTGCATTGCACTCGAATCAAAAAGTGAAAAGAAGGCAAGCAATGTATTTCCTGGGTTTGCTTCAGGATAAATATGTGAAAATGTGAAGGAAAAGCCGCATTAGTTAAGAACATTCACATATTTATTTGAAATGACCACCCGAGTTGTTCTTGGGAGTGGCATGCAATCAAAGTCTTTTCTTTAATATGAGCTTCATATTGTGTCGCTTCTTGTTACACTTGAGAATGAAAGGAAGTTACACGTACAAAGTTCAGAGTCCCAACAGAGCCATCCTAACTAATAAGAAACTTAATATCACTGATGTCGGGCATACCTCCATACTCCATACATAATATATGAATATGAACATGTGCACGTGACGAGCGAGCCCTTGACGTGACATAAGCAACTCACTGCAGCATTTCTTCAATCATAACGTCTGACATTGGTCTTGTTGAATTCCAGAGAGATATTCGAATCCATTATGCTTCTCAGAAAAATGTAATGCTTTTGAATGAAGATAGAAACAACAGCTGCATACCCATACTGGTTTTAACATTCGAAATTTTATTATTTTATGTGGAGATTAACATTTTGACCCTCAAAATACTTTTTAGAAGTTTTCCAGACGAAAAATGGAAAGGAAACTTTCCCCCTGTAATTTTTATAAAAAATACGCGCAGCTTTTCATTATCTCCACCTATTTTTCTCTGATTTGAAACCATTATTACCCTCATGCTGTCATCATCAGGAGTCTCATTCGTATCGTATAGTTTTTATGTACACATCTCAGCATGATAACGTCGTAAAATAGCAGTTTGTTGTATCAACACCACAGCCCTCCAAGTGTATTCCAATTTCCAAGTGTTTGAATGCACACTCATTTGATGATATACAATGTAGCAATTTTGCACCACTCATGCATTGATCAATGATAATGGATTGTTGTTCGATTTCCAAATGTTTCATCTCGGCTTTTAACAACTAGCCGCCCTCATCTTGTGCATTAGTGGATAGTTCAAAGATAATGCAAAAATCACATTGTTATCGTGTTCTGAAAATGAAGGTTTTTCTTTTAATGATATTTACATCCATAAAAATTGCATCAGGGCATTAATAATCATCGTATCAACTTGCACAGTGAATTAAATGATTAAACAAGGCTTTTACACAGAAAAATCCTGTTTCCTCAATTTAATGACTTTGTTTCCCTTTTCTTATATTGCTGAATGAAGGAATTAATATAAAGTTTGGTAACATATAATCATGCAATTTCTAGAGTGATAGCCACAGGATAAGGATGTCTGCTGCTCATTTTTCATTTATTGCAAGACAAGCGTAAAACCTTCTTTTAAAAGCCTACACGTGGATGGGATTAGGGCGGTCAGTCAGCCACACAAATGTACCATAACAGAACTCTACTGAAAATCATTGCCAATGCCAAATACACCATTGTATTTTGTGGTGTGGATGCAGTATTTCGCATCACATTCAACAAGTGGATATTGGTCCGTGTACTTACGTGGGATTGAATGGTGCAGTGAAGAAAATATGTAAATTCCCCCCTCATTTTTTTGATTTAATGTTTTTGTTTAACACTTTGATTCAAACTATTTTATTACATTTACAAGATCATGTTGAAATCAGAAGATCATAAAAAACGTGCGTTTTGTGCGTAGACGTTGACGCATACACGAAAAGAAGGTATAGGTATCTCACTTTCTTTCTCGTGTCTTATGTTATTTATTGTGGTTGTAGTACGATCCCGCTAGCATTCAATATGATGTTGCAAAAGGAAAGAAATCTAATCCATGAAATTTATGACCGAACCACACGTTGTAATAAGTAGGCTATATGATGAAAAACCTGTCTAGAATCTTATATAAAAATTGAGAATGAAAAGAAAAACATAAAAATGCATCGATGATGATATGTTTCTCCATAAAATATCTGACATCATCACACACAGTAAAAAACGACGTGATTACTGTGATCCAGGAATAAAAATATGGCTGGTTTGGATTTTGGTTTGGTGTGCACCTATGTATCTGACTCACGGATGAAACAGATGCACGAATTTGTTGATGAATCGTGGCTAGTTCCTCAACATGCCATAGACCTACATACTGTCTGTGTAGTAGTACTTTTCTTTCTGGACATTAACCTTCTTTTATATAAACAACCGATGCATTTTTTGCGTCTCTATTCTACAACACCAACTTGATACAATATAATTATGGCTTCTTTATGAAGTGCAATTTTTTTACAGGCAGGGAGGTCCTATAAGATTAGACGAGAATGAGTAGTGAATGAACTGATGTGTTTTATTTTGTACATCATCATCATCATCATCTGTGAAAAGGTTATTATGGCAAAAATGCATCAAGTACAAATTATAGACTACACAATACTTATATCTCTTGGATGGAGAATTGGTAGGTTGAAGATGAGGAAATGAGGAAGTAATGATTTAGATTTAATTTTAATATTAATACACTATCATCCAAATATATCACAATTTATCTTTGCTTGGACCCAAACATAAACTTAAACTGTCAAATTCATAAAATACTGTACTGGTTTAATAGCGTTTTTACATCTTCATTTCGATGAAGCAAGCTGTTTTCCTTTCTAAAAAAGCAACTAAAATAGACGTACCAGATGAATTTATTATGCTGACTAATTCACACGAGAGACAAGAGGATAAGCTTACCATTTTGTACAATTTATGTAGTGGGTAGTTGTTATTGTATTGCACTAACTTGATAAAGTATGTGGAAATGGAGTCGGTTCATATTCTTAAGCCTTAATAAATTTTAATTCCAGTCATAAAACAGGATTAATTACGCTCATATTGAGGGCGATATGGAGTTATTTAGAACTTATTAGAAAAATGGGGTGGGTTATTTATCAAATTGGGTTCGGAGAAAGGGTTCTCATTAAATGACTCCAGTTTTGTGAGATGGATCATGCTGGTAATTTTTACCCGAGACATTAACATGACCTTAAGCATTTCTTACTATCATACCACGGTGAGTAGTTATGCAGCTGCTTCAGCAAATATATATATTATTATATTGAGCATTAGCAGTCCTATCACGGATGCACAGCCATTGTCTTAAATTCATTCAGCCTTTTCCCAATTTTCTAATATGCTTTCGACTTCCAGAGGGAAAGCAAGTAAATGAACTACCGTGTGCCTCATGTGTCGAGACAAAAACGAATTATTTTTACAATTATAATAACCAGCATTTATTATCTCCGTCCTTTAGATTAGTTGTTCCACACATTGCTAATTGCGCGAAATACATTGTTTCACTATATCAGGCCACGCCACGCCACGAGCAGATATTCAGAGGGAGTGTGTAACATCAAATTATGTGTGTATATATAGTAGTAGTGTTCGTAGTTCGTACCAATAACGATTATCTAACTGAAATATCTCCCCTTCCTCCTTCCCTAGTTATGCCTTGGCTAATAATGTTAATGTTTGTTATGTTATGCATTCATTCGGGCATGTAACAGATTACAAAAGTACACTTTTAATAGATATAAACGTGCATGACTGCATTTGTTAGAATAATAACCTGAGCAGTAAGTAGACCAAGTGGAGGAAAGGAAAATTATCTTGCACAAATAGGGGATGAAAAATTAGAATTCCCTGTGGTTCCTTTCCTAATATGCAGATAGGTAGTCGACGTGTTCGTGTCGTGTAAAAATGTAGCTAATGTGTGCAACCTTATTACTTTTTTGCTTAACTTGCTGATTTTGACGTTTTTGTTATCTTGGGTAAATCCATTAGGACTGCTATTAAGAATGTTTTGGAAGGATAGGGATAGGATATGGTGATGTGATATGTAATGTTTGGATGAATGTTGCCTGTCATTGATATCAGGAAAAACAAAGGAGGACCGTGGTAGAGAGGAAAAGTTACTCTCACCCCCACTGTTAAAATAATCAGTAAGAGATTGTTGATAATGTAGTTACAGGCCTAGACGATGGTAGTAGTGGTAAAGCTTCCGATATGCATACATACAGAAAAGTAAACGTATCACCAGAGACAATGTAAAAATGATGCATAAGTTGTCCTACTAGTAGTGTGTCCCATGTACCTAAATGCCTCATACAGTGCCAGTTTTCATACTGTCTGGCGTATCTCTATCCATTTACTAACGCTTTACTCTTCTCAAATTTTACGTTGCTAATTGTTCAAGAATCAGAATCTAATTTTCAATAATGTACTTAATAGTTGTTAAGCATCTTATTATGTAGCATATTCGCTCTATTTACTCAGACACAAAAAATATTTATCTCGGTTGACTGCATTGCAAACCAAAATGATTGATGTAAGCAGACATGTAAAAATGTGAGTTTATTGTACTCAGCATACCTTCTTGAAAAATTCCTGGCTGTGTCTATCTAACTGTCATGTCAAACTAAGAGTACGTCAAAAAATGAAGATTATTACATTTTTGGAATTAGTCAAACAACCTTGAAGAAGTTTTTCGGAAGTATCGCGTTTCGCTTTCAAAAACTTTTATACTTAACAAAGCATCCATTATGTACATATATTACTTTTTTCTACTAAAGCTTGGAATGAAGCTTGTTGCAGCTGCTGGAATTGAGGTCAAAAATATTATAGTAGCGGCCAAGCAATATATGTAAACTGACATTGTTGTAAACCACCGGTGAGAGGATGGTCCAATTTCCAAGAAACAATGTTTGTATGCCGAGCTCTGCTCTTACTTTACATCAAGTTTTATTAAACTTTGCCAACGGATTTTTTGTTAAGTAAACAGCACCGGCAGTCAGTAGCAGTCAACTTATCATGTTATTTTTTTTTATTAAATGTCAAATGTCAGCTTAATCTGAACTGGACAGTACAAAAATGCTACATTATTATACGCTAGCCTAGTACAGCGTAATTGTTTTCAAGTTCTTCTGTATTTACATTATACTCCTACTTTATCTACAGCTTCGGCACAGAGCTCATTTTCTTGTGTGAAGAAAGGCGATGGTTGTTGTAAGGCTATTCATGAAATGGTAGTCCAGAGTCCAGCAGACTAAAAAAATACCTTATTTTTACGTCTTTGTATATAAAGCACAAACGAGTACACAACGGGAAGTATACACAATGCTAGAAGCTTCAAACTGACTTCTTCTTCCAGTGAACCTGTATATAGTTGCTATGCTGTGTTAGTTGGGTGGACAAAGGGTACCGACTGATGTAATACTTGAAGATGTAACTTTTTCTTTCTTTTTCCCTTGGTCACTTCATGCACCGTTTATGTCCTTTAAAAAAAACGCTTGTCAAAGGAAAAATAGTTATTGTTGCCGTCTTCCCTTTGTAGCAAGTGATCATCTCTCTTTTCAAAGAGAAGACATAAAAAGGTATATGGCTCTGGTCAGGCCACACACATAATGGCACAATGTACGTAAGAAATATAGAATACGACATCGGAAAATGTGAATGAAGTCCTGATTTGGAATCAGTTTGTCGCATTTTCATGGATCCGCCTTGATGCACATTTTCTTGAGACTCATCCATGAGAGCCGAACCTTTTTCATTTTGAGATGAATAATAGGCATTAGGAAAAGTCATATATAGCCGTTCTAGAAGGGCGAGTGTAGATAACTTTAAAGATGACACAGTTGTTAAACGTAAACATACATAACAAGCTTGTTGACACATCCCAGAATCTTTCTTTAACAAAATTCCTTGTTTCAAAAGATCATCATATGACTTTCATGTTGTATCAATTGGTGTTATTTTACATCAAGTATCACGTATACATCTTTGTAACATTAGTCTGAAATATTTCAAATGTTTAATACTTTGAGCTATTTTTTTACGTTGTTACATAATGTTTTGTCTAGTTGTCTGTGAAAGATATTGATGGACTGGTGTCAACATGCGATATGCGAGACAGTGACATTTTGTTTGAATATCAGATTTGATGTAGTAGTCATTTCAATGTGTGTATAATAGTAGTGTAATGAAATATTATACACATGCATAGATGAGTTAATAGTTGATATATAGTGATAGCCGCAAGTATACATCACAAAAGAAAATTAGCAATTCATCATATACTTGTAACTTGTCTGTCATTTTTCAACCTGCTATATAGGCAGATTTGCCTGTCTGTTTGCTCGACATGCGTGCTTATGACATTTCGTGATTTCTGTCGTGAATTCATCATTTTCTTAGACAGAAGGAACTTATATATACAGGTTGGAGATGCAAGCAAGCAAAAAATTGCGGATGAGACTTGACGTTTTTACTTTCGTTCGCATTCGCACTGTCAACTGTAGTTTTTGCGCAATGTGCATTATAAACTATAGACCATGAGATATATTACTAAACCAGAATGTTATACTTATACTTTTTGCCAAAATCTGCATGTTAATTCATATGTATTACGCATTGGCTGTTGAAGTTTTATACTTTCAATATTGGTTTCGTGCTTTTTTTCAAGCAATTTTATCATTGAACTAGACTAGCTTGTCACGAATTTGACGTTTTAGCAAAATAAAACAAGACAAGTAAACTGCCCCTTGTAATTAGTTGCAGTTTATATACGAATAACAGGTTTATCTCGATAATTGTGTCACTTTAACATAATTTGTAGTCTCGTCCTGTACCTTGCTACCGGTTGCAGATCTCAGTGGAGGCAATTTAAGACAGGAATAAACGCAAATAAATACCTCATAAAATCATACCTTTCACTACAAATAAACACGAAAGGATTTACAGTGGCAGCATGATTTGATAGATGAAGATGGGGAACACACGCAAGTGTTTGCATGTAAATAAATTCGTATCTACAACCACAACCTACAGTGAAAAACAATTTGAACAAAAATTGAAAGCATTTTTAAAACTTTCCTCTATTTCATAAATGATGGTTGTTGGTTGTATTTACACATTGTACAATCCCTCTATATTTACAATTTGTTAGACAAACAATTAACGTAGTAAGTGGGATGTTGCATGAATGTTATCAATAATGAAACATTCTAAAAACTTAATTTTTACTTTTTATTTACCTGTTCGAAACCTGATTTATTGCATCGTTAACTGCAGAGTTGGGCCGTTGGACGATAACTCATTCAAAATATGTTAATGAGCTTGGTGTCGACTTGAGTGACACTCATCACTTCCTATTACTCTCTTTCTGATGCTGTCAAA
This sequence comes from Orchesella flavescens, assembly GCA_964034955.1. Taxonomy (NCBI): domain Eukaryota; kingdom Metazoa; phylum Arthropoda; class Collembola; order Entomobryomorpha; family Orchesellidae; genus Orchesella; species Orchesella flavescens. The sequence goes on along the minus strand of OZ035957.1, from coordinate 19,880,998 downwards.
TTCGACTCATATGTCATCTTCCTGTTTTACAAGTTAATTATTTAATGAAGTGGTAATCGGAGCAGATCTCATCAATATCATTGTATCACAATAATTGCTGTAAACGAACTTAACTGACACTGCATGTATTTACAATTAGAGTTAATATATTTAGCTTTGCGTTTAAAAATTGTTTTGCTGCATTTACACCTTCGATACCTTAATGCCTTAATTAGACATATATTTTTTTTTAATTTAATCTTGAAGCGGCTCAATACCTACGTGCGCAATACGGAAAGACAGCACTTTCTCCATTTTGTTTCTTCCTCGTTGTTATTGTCCTTTAAAAAGCGAAATTAATATTATTTGAATCATTTGATTTACCATCCGTCCAAGTCATTATATCAATTGGACAAGATAAGATAAAGTAACTGCCATGTAAACGGCCGTCAACCACCGTCTGACGAGCTGATTTAATAAAACATTATGGGTAAAAAGTTTGAGCTACATTTTGAGGTGCGTTGAGCAGTGTGTCGAAGGTGTAGAGGTGTCGTGTGCACAAGCTTGTGTAGTGACTAAAAACACTTTAATTGTAACGTATCATGTCAACACTGTTTTCTTTAGCATTTATGCCGTGTCGTGTGCCAATAGAAAGTCTTAAGCAATATATATTTAAGTTATAACTTTACTACTCAACCCAACCAAAGCTTTCCGTTCTTTCTAAATGTCATAAGTCCGTTATAATTGGTGAGCCAAAATTTGAATGCATATCTCCAACTCAATCTAAATGCAATAAAATCAGTAAGATGAGAATTTCATGAGTCCTCCGGTATTTACTCATTAGTTTGGAGAATTTAGGGAAAGGTGAGAATGTGTTTTAGGTAGAAAGTAAAAGAACTAGGGTCGTAGCACAAAAAGGAAGGAAAGAATGTAAACATGTGGACACAGGAAGAGTAAAGTTACGCATCACTAAAAAGGGGGGATGATGATGCTACATTGCTACATATTGGATGACGTCTCCACATTATATGCATTTGTCAGAGAAGTTCCGAGTATAGCCTTAGAGGAAGTTTGAGTACACTGCAGTTTTTTGAGGTACAAATTCCCAGGAAGTAGGAAACCGAATCGTACAAGTTTTAATAAACCGCTGAGGTGGACAGCATTTGTAAAAGTTTCACTGTTTTTCCTAGTATGGATAAGTATCTCTGTAGGAAATCTGTCAACTTTGTTGTAAGCCTCTCATTTTCTCACAAGCCCTCAGTTGAGTTTATCTGTTTTGGTTGGATAATGAACAACGTAAGGCACATGATGTTTCTTGCAAGAGCTACTGCATTTAGAGCTACGAAGAAAATGTAGTCAAGAAAGGGCATGAACAGCTTCAGCAGGAAAAAACCTTTGAAAATCTCCCCATTTTCCTTTCATGTACCATTTACTCCCCTGCCGGTCCAGTGCACTGGCTGTTCACGAAATAGGGATGCAGATGCAATATTTATCTTGGAAAAAATGCATGAATTCTTCTTCCAGCAAGATTCCTACTGATATCTATACATTCTCTACACTATGAAATGACCAAACAGTCACCTCAAGTGGTAACATTGTAATGTATGATGTCAAGCTGAGTGAACTTGGAATCTTGGTTGGAGAGCCAGAAAATATACTCTCACATTCTTTTCGTTGGAAAAGTAAAGATAGAAGGTAATGTAATAAGCAAATGTAATGCAGTAATACATAAGTTAGCACCACAATGTTGTGCTGTGCATGCAAGATTTAAGCAATAGTGCTCTATTCCATAACCCATAACAGTTGAGATTGGAGTAGTGTGTTGATGTGATGTGAGGGAGGCTTGAGGATTCCTATTACTTATCATGGTCATTTGCCATATACATATGCTAGTTCTAGAAGTAGAACTTATAGTATCTTCCATATAGCTGAGAAGTCTTTCTGCCTACTTTGTTTTGGGAGAGATGAGAAGAAACGGTCTGTTGGATTTCTGCTTTGAGGTAGGCGTAGGGTTGCATCGCATTAGTTTTAAGAGAAGAAGGGAGACTGGGAGAAAGGATGTTAAAGTTGCAACACTGATATTTAGAGGAAGGAAAAGAAGGATTCTGTCTATCGATAAATACGGAACTTTTGCTTTGTTTCATACTGTTGTGCATTTACAACTGCTCCACTTCCTTTTAAACATTACTCTTCTCTTTGTAGATGGTTCGATGCATTTTTTTTAACAAACCAGCTTAGTCTCCTCGATTCAGATTGTGCATAATTCATTTTACAATTTCTCGAATGATTTGACTCTTGACTACTCCAATTGTTCATAGTTAGTTAGTGTGTCTTGTCGTAACCTCGTACAACATGTTTTATTCACTCACCCTGAAATGAATACATTGTATATTCATTAGATGGAGAATCCTTTTGTTACACAATGGGGTCACAATTGTTAGTCATTATTGGTTTGAAAGGGGGAATCCTTATCATACTGGGTGCATATACAATAAAGCGCTTCTGGAGCTGGTCTGATATATTGAGGTCTCCAGTTTAATGTAACACTTCAATTTGTGATATCTCGTCGGTCGGTTACTACTACTGGCCTTGTCTATAAAACACAAATACAATCTGAAAAAAAATAAGATTGAATCGTTAACTTGACTTTAGGTTGAGGATTTACAATGCTTTCCGTATCTTGTATAAACAGGACGGACGAGATTGGAATAAAATATAAAAAGAAGGGAGAGGACGGTTCTTTTTGTTGCATGGAACGTGTATCTTTTTAATGACAATAAAAGAGAAAAGATCACAAGACCCTTTTTGTTGGAGAACTCCTTGCGGCAGGTCAGGGTTACGTATATAGTAGCGCTTAATATTGTACTGCAACATGGATACATTGTAGAGAATACCAGGCCATTACATTATAGTCACTATATTCAGCATAGTAGGGACACCCTGCGGAGCAAATGCATGGAATGTGAATGAAAAATCTCGTCTCGATGTATCTTTCTTTCGAAAAACATTCTCGTCCGTCCTCGTTGAAATTTTACGGTTTATATCTTTCGATGCTGTGAGTGTGATGCGATATGTAGCAGGCTTGCTTTGTTCTCAGACTATAGTTATAAGCTATAACTTTCAAGCATAAAGTGTAGAATGTTTATATTTTACAACATGAAATGTAATTAAGTACAATAATATAATGTGTGAAATGCTGTGAAAGCCAGTCCCCTTATGGGACTTACTCACTCACTCACATATACCACTTCTTATTTTTACCTTGTTTTTTGGGTATTAGGTATTTTGTTTGGGTTGCTGTGTCCAAATTTGGGCTTCACGGGAGCCCACTTCATTGTTGTGTCTTTAATATCATTATGGAGCCCATTTTCTTGGAAAAGTAACAATTTTTAAAAAAAGACAGACATATTTCCATGTATTAAAAAAGTTGCTTCATTGATTCTTCCATGTCGTTTACAGATTTTATCACATTTTATTATTTGAGGTTTTCTTTTATACTTGAATGAAGCAAGTAAAAAGGGTCAAATAGGCTTTAGCTGTCTTCTGTTGAATGTTTTTTAAGGTTCCTTTGTCTGTGTCAGAATTTACTCTTTTGGATGGTGAGGAGGAAAGAGTAAGATAAAAAAATGGTTACCGACGGGAGAGGACGATGATGCGGTTACGAAGTGCCCATCAATAAAGATTCATATCTTGTTTGAAAAGCATATAATAAAACAGAGAAGGAACCAGCCATTAAAATTAATTGATGCAAATTGCAGTTCCTCTCTGCGTGTGTCAATATCTGATCTGATCTACAGCTCAGCAAAAAAATGCAGTCACAATAAAACCCATACAGCCAACATAACAGCTACGCGGTGGTGGTTGTTGTGCAGCTTTCTGTTTAAAAATATCTTTGACTCAACAACATTGAAAAATTCCTGATTGTGGATTTATGACTTACAAATATAATTTTAGTAACTAGCTTATAGAACTTCCCTTTTGCATTGTCTGTTATTGTCTTACAAAGTCATCTTTGACAATAATTTATCAATTTGGTGTTTGCATGTTGTTGTGTGCATCTTCCAATTGACAAGATTTTTTTTGTTGAGAATGACGAAATAAAAGAAACTAGTGTGTAGTGATACACAAAATGTTACTTTAACAGCCGCTATTGAAAGCTTTACTTCATGTTTTACATGATAATTGTTACTTAAATGTTTTGAAAGTGGATAAAAGTTTATTATACTACATCACGTCATGTATAGTTTATAGGCAGGTAGTATTATAAAAATAATGCAATTTTAAAGTTGAAGGAATGCCATTTAGTTAGCTTTGAAAAATCGTTTCTCATGCTTAAGGTCATTCATCATTATGCTTAATGGCATTTTGAACTTTTGGGTCCTGTAGCGATGCATACGGCTAAGAACATTTGTGTTGCGTGGATGTGCAAAATTGAAACTGACCAGGATAACAAGCCGCCCTTTGCAACCCAACAGTTGTAAAGTTGGTTACATTGTAATGCAAAGTAGGAACTCAACGGAATGACAAGTAGCTATTTGGTTTTGTGTACATTAATTGGCAAAGTGGTTATTTTTCATCATGAATTTTGAACAGGCAAAGTAAAAGAAAAACTATCCCAGTTTAATTTACGACAGTGAAGCTGTCTACTTTGATCAAATTACGTACTTATTTTATCCCTTTGAAAAGTCTTTTTTACCGTGTGGCTGTGGCATGATATATGTATTTTGATAAACAAAGGCAACTGCAACTGATCATCCTGCATGAATTTACCGAAAGATTGATTGTATATATTTATGAAACGCAACTTGCCTACGCAAGCTTGAAAACATTTTTAATTGAATCATTACGTTGCCTCCGGTTGTACTATAAGATATTATTATCAACTTCTTGTTGATTTTGTTCCTTTTGTTTTGATCATTTTCACGATTTTTCATGACTGACTCTGCTGGTTCAGATACAAGCTTTAGTTTAATCAATGAGAATAATAAATCATATATGCTGAGAAACGATTGAAGATTTAATGAATCACATATTGATATCATTGAGATGAATACAATTTTTGTTTACTCTGTCATTGAGTTGATTGATCGGGTGTATCTTTTACTCTTCGTGAACAATTAAACACTCATTGTGAATTGTCAATTAAATCAATCATCCAAATTTTCAGCTTGTAAGTACTTGCTTATGATGCAAACATAAGCATTTCCTTTGTTGCACCCTGCAGGTTTGTGCATTTCCTATTATTTGTCAGCCTCTTAAATGCACACCATTATAGTACCCATTATTTACAGATGCGCAATAAAAAAATTTACAGTGTATGTATACATTGGGCTGGGGGCACCAGAAATTGTTAGTACAATTGAAAGTTTGATTGTGCTGCAGTTCATCAAAAAATGACGGATTGCGTGTCATTATAGACAGGTAGACTTTGAGTAGACGCGGTTTCGTTTCCATTTTGACAATTAGCGTTACAAACGTGGAGTTATATCATGTAACATTTTGCAATGAGTTGTAAACGGTTACATCAAGATATATTGACATAGGTAGGGTGTCCAGTTACATAGCTGTTGATTTATAATTGACGTGTACAATTGTACTGGCTTTTTAAACGAAAGCTGGTTAGGGTTATATGAATTTAACAATGTATAGAGAAGTGAAGAAGCAAGTGAGACCCAGAGAGAGAGAGAAATTTAGCAATTCAGCACAACGGTACATATAATCCATTTATCTTCAGGGATGAGCTGTTAGAACATGCGATTGAACTTTTTAGATTTATTGCAACTGCGAACAATGTACGAGGTGTATGTTCTGTAGACAATAATTACATAGAGAAAAATACATCGATCCTTCGTACTAAGGGATGGTAGATCTATGTGTGTATGGCGCGCACTGCATGTTATAAGGATATCATCAATTTGTGTTACTGAGCGTCTCGTACATACACATTTTGTAGGGTCTAATTGCAGTCACCAAGCAGGGTTCTTTGATGGATGCATTTGCAGCGTAGTTGGAGGGTTGAAACAAAAAAAAATGCATTTGAGAGCTTAAACATTGTTGAGGGTGGATTTGACTTGATCGATGAGATCATTTACAAGTCTGACTGACAATTTTTCATGCGTGCCATTTGGCTTTAGCTCCTTGTTTCATAAGAGAAAGAAGGGATCCGTGCAAGCAATCCCTAACATGAACTAATGCAACCTTATACTAAAGCACAGTCTATAGTAAGAAGGGAAAAGAAAAGCAAATTAAATAGTTGGGAAATTACTAACATTTTTCCTTTGCCTTATATGCACAACTTGACAACTTTCCATGGTGCAACTAACTTATGCTCCATGTTAGCACCCGTACCCCTCCCCGTTGCATTTACTACAGTCGATAAAAATTCACTCACGCATCGATTACATTCTCTAGCATGGGAAAGGTAATGTACATATTAGCATTTCAAATGTGTATCGAATGAAAGCACAAGAGATCTTCTCTTGAGTAAGGATTTAACCTTTGACTTATTTCTGTATTCATACAATATAATATTGCTTCAGGCCCGTTTACACAACCCGTTAGGTTAGATTCGATACATATTTTGTTTGTGTATCATCATCATCTCGAATCTCAAATATATCGAAATGATAAAAATGGAATTGATGAAGTCATACACTTTGAAAAAATCAACTGTATTTTTAATCCAGTTTGTTACGGTTTCTCTTTCCATTTCCATATTTGAAAATTGAATAAGTATCGACAACATATCATATCACTATCATTTCTATGGATGAGATTTACTTGTCATACAATGAACTATTGGTTTTGTTGTTTAAAAAAGCTTCGTCATTTGTACTTAACTGTAAATGATATTTAATAGTATTCGTGTTCTTACACAAAACATAAACACACTGTGACTGGTTGTGTCAGATTAAAACATTTTTACCAACCGATTTCATCTTTAAGTGCCGAGCGAGTCATAAATAAAATATGTATGTAGCCAAATAAGTCATACGCATTTCCCTAGGGAGTAACTTCATAGGGTTTAAGTACCGAATTTAAAAGTTGTGAGAGTGATTTCAATCTTCCTTCACCCCTCCTCGTTTAAATTATATTCTTTCATGGATTTTGATAGACTCATTGGTTCAAGAGGGTTGTCATTCTCCTCTAAATCATGATGAATTTCACTGGAATCTGATAAAAATGTTTAAAGTATAAAGTACAGTCTCCTTTTTATTGATGGCAGAGACTGAGAGACGTCGCAATATATTAAAAATAGAATAATGTAATGTATCATACAATTCTGCCCTTCTGTGCCGTTGGCGTTGTTGGAAACTCACGAGTCGCACATACATATACATGACTTTATATTCTTTGTTCATGAGACACCACATATTTCTTAACTTACATTTTCCATGCTTGGAAGAGTTCTCACATGGCGGCTTTTAAGAGTCCGTCGTGGAGGAATATTATGGATGACGATAATGGACTTGTGGGACAACACGGGTGACATGTTTAAGGGAATACATGATGGTGGCAGGGTAAAGAAGAAAGCTGAAGAAATTGGTATGCAGCCTTACTACTAAGCTATACCGCTCCACTGTTACATTGCAGTTTCTTTCTGTAGAGACACACTTCTGTTTATAAATGACGGGCTGAACAGCCCCGTAGAGAATTTCTTGGGGTTTTTACAAGGAAAAATGTGACTAGGGCAAATAATAAGTACACAACAAATACACTATTTTGCTCACTGTTCATAAGCGCGTTGCTTACTGCGGTGGATCCACATGGCAAGTCCGTTTTATTATTAGTGCTCATCAGGGGAAGCAGAGAATAATGAAACTGGATGAAATGGCTTTAATGTTTGTGTGCATGTGCACAGCAAAGAAGTTTGGAAAAAGAATTGCTGCTGTTATTGTTAAGCTTCACCACAAACAAGGAATCTGACTGCGACACTAAAAGCATTTTTATGGTGAAAATAATGTCACAAAGGGTCCCAGTTACACGAAGCCATAAACATCATTCTTCACTCCAGTCGTATTAATAATGACAGTACATGACGGCAATTAGGGTTTCCGTTTGTCTCTCAAGTGGTGGAGTATAAGGAAGGAGAAGCAGCACACGCCGTGCCAAATTGTGCACCTAAAAACAAGACACAGACGCACTACTATCATCAGAAGAATAGAGAAGATTCACTAATTTACAAAGGCTTACTGCTGTATGAATATGATGATACCCCACCACAACACTGGGACTGCAATAAAAATTGTAGCAGTGTAATTACATTTTGGAAGGTTGAACTTGAGAATGCCACCCTGTGTTTGGTCATTGGTGGTACATTTTTAGTTTAATAATACGTTCGCACGCGGTTTTATTTTTCATGGTGAATTTTACACTTTTCTTTGGAATAAACGCCACCCATCATGAAATAATCCTTTAAACTTTTATTCTAAAACAACGTCACATTTCATAAATCATACGGGTACTTATATCAACGATCTACTCGGGTTTTGTTTCCCTTAACAGTCCATTTTTATCATATTTAAGCCGGAAAGGCAAGCAATACGCACTAGCGTGAATCCGTTTTTGTGAACAGTAATATCGAAGCTGATTTCCCATAACTCTGATAACATGTACGATAACATGTATGAGCGTGATGGAAATATAACAAATCAATGAAAAAGAATTGATAATCACCATAAAAAAGCAGTGACTCTTTCCTGTAATGAATTATGACAAGAAAGGTTACCACTAACCGATTGTTCCTGACCGTATCAATAAGAATACTTCCATTATTCAATCGTTTTGTTCAAATACGAATGTTTGTTGAACTAAGTAAGTCCATATTCGTTAGCATGATTCATGAATGGAGTCATTTAGGGAACGGAACAAGACAACAATGAATCAGATGCGACCTAACATGAATCAGAAACTTAGCTGTACTCCATCCATTAACTGTATCCTTTCATCGTTCATTTTCATCCCATCAAGTACTCTTAAAAATATAAGGCAGCTCAGAAATCATTAAATAATAACATTTTGAGTTTCCTATGGATTATCTAAATCTTGTTAGCCAGAGTAGGCTGCAAAAAGTTTTATTGAATTGATAGAAAAAGAAATTAACGTAGTCTTGGTTGTGTCTTAGCTCTCGTTTAATTGTTATTGTAATAGGAAACGCATCTTCATGATATGAATGACTGGTAAAAGAAATAGTGTTTTATTTCACCATATTCCATCTTAATAAATATCCCGTTGCTTTCTCATTTTCTTCCGTCAAGTTTGGAAATTAGTAGTGGTGTTTGCTGCTGCAGTGAGAAGTTCTATATGAGATGCAGTAAATTCATCACTGCCATTGTACTCATTTAATTTTTTTAAAAAAACTGATAGACACTAGTTAAGCTTGTTGCACAGCGTATCACACAGCTGGAGCCTGACTTGCACAGTTCATTATGATGACGCTATAACGAGATTTGTATGAAAAACTTCCGGGTTAAAACTTTTCGGTACTGGGTATATCACATCGGTATACAGAATCCAAGTTTATGATTAAAATGGATTGTGTAAAGGATAGGGGTCTGAAGCAAAAAGATTATGAAACCAAGTAATACTATGATATTAAATTTAAAAGCTAGATTTTAAAGTGTTAAATGGGTTTATGTACCCATCAAATTCAGTTTTGTATCAATAAATTTAAAACCAGTTAATCAGATATAATTTAATCAAATCAGATATAATTTGATTTTTGAATGTTCATTTTTAATTACAGGGTTATTTGGAATACTGGAGAGACAATCTTGATGAAAACGTTCTACTGGACGATGTAAAAGAGCTTTTCAGCAACATTGAACAAATTCATCAGTTTAATAGGTAAAATGCAGCTACTTTTTCCATTCATTGGGAATTTCCGAAAAGATAATTTAAATATGTATGCATTTTTTTATTGTTCCAGTGAATTTCTCAAAGACCTGGAAGGTTGCGGGCTGGATCCAGTGAAGGTTGCCCAGTCTTTTGTTCGTCAAAATGAAGGCTTCTCTATTTACACTCAGTATTGCACAAACTATCCACGGTAAGTAATTCTCAACTAATTCTATACCGTTGTTTGCATATTGCTTTTTTCTCAAAGTTGTAGCAAGCCTCATTATATGGAAATTTCGTGCTCTTCTTTTTTTAATTTTGTAAATAAACAAATAGCTGCTATGCATATATGCTATATGTACTTAATATGCACGACTGCTTTAATGTTGTGTATGCCATCTCACCAAATGCAGTTATGTAATAAATTGCTTTAGGCTACTTTAAGCTTCCTGGCTGTCCCAGACAATCCTCATATATATTTTCACTGTCAGACCATTAAGAAAGCGTCTGGTTTAATAATGAAGGACTCATTGTCAAAACCTTCAGCCACATCTATTCGATTGTCTGCGCTGAGCTGCTAATTTTTTTATAAGCTTTTATATTGCATGGAGTTTGCATTTCAGTTCACGTCAGCATATAGATAAGGTCCTTTCACTTTACGACCCAACTTGTATTTTATCCCCTTCTACAATCACTACATATAGGAAATATGAGCAAAAATCACAATATAACCCAAACGCCCCGTAGCTTCCTCAGTCTGCTTCACTCACATAGTAAAAAAATCGTAGGGAGCCGACACAAAAAATGACGGATGACGATGCATTTCCTAGGTTCATGACTGCTTTTTTGAACAGTCACAAAATAGAGTTGGAGAATAGCCGACAATGAAGTGAAAAGAAAAACCATGAATAGAAGAGATATAAGGCCTACGACAGACGTTTGCAAACCATGTCTCAAGAGTATCAAGTATTCAAGAAAGGATATTGTAAGGAAGATTCTCCAAGCAATGCAATTCATGATTCTTATTCGCTTTGCACATTGTAAGAGCTTTTATCATCAACTTGCTAATACCAAAGTCACGGTCAGAGCCTGTGCAAAGTTTTGCGAGTGCAAAATACTTTCTGTTGAGGTATGCTTATTGGTACGTTTTTGCTATGAAGTGGGAAGTAAATCTGAAAAGTGAAAATATTATATGTAAGCATCATAGAGGGCTGAAAATGATGTACGGAGTATGGTTGCCATTAAAAAAACTAGAGAGTTAATATCAGTTATCAACTGTAGTCCAGATATTTCACTCATTTTGCTTTCATTACATACCTACTTGTGTTGTAATATATCAATATGTGCGAGTATGATGCATACACGTTTTGAGTTCCAAATACCCACGAAACCGTTGAGGTAATGACATAGACTGAATTGCGAAATTACCGTAATTTTTGCAAACCATGAATTATCTCAATAACAGATCGTTTCTCACCTGTCTTGCAATTGACATGATGAGTTGAATGTATGACAGCGGTCAAGGTGGTAGGTAGGAACACATGCATGCAATGCAAAATTTGTTGAGCTTAACAAGCTGGACTGTACAAGGAAGGGAGTAATTTTCCAATCATATAATTTACTTTTTAACAGGCACTCTGCAAAAACCGAAGTTACGTAAGTTTTTTTGTGGGTTGTGTTGGAATTTACACTGAAGGTGTAGATTACAGTGTTCGTTTGGCACGAAATTATAAAAACGATGTACTTCATAAAATATGATACAGTATTGATCAAGTGCAATGAATGCAATTCACCAGGAAGATATATTTATCCCGTAAAAAGTTGGCCTCAAGTGTATGTGCCACTTTAAATTTCATGAACTAAAAAAACCTTCATATTTTGCACAAAAAACGATATGTTCTTCTTCCTGCAGACGATAGGTGCATAATTTGCAGATGCATGTACTTTTATGCATTGCTTCCATCACGTAATACTTTCTCCGTGTATGAGAAGTGCCAGCGGGCATTGTCAAATAGTTTGCTTTGTTGCCAGTTGAGTAAGAGTATATAGAACGCTATAGCGAATGTTATGCTAGTTAAATTCTAATATATAAAGAAACATTTTTATACTGCGCAAATCTTTTTGATTACCTTCATTTGGATTGAAACAAGCTATCATAAAAATGCACTTGGCTCGATGGAACGGTGAATTGCATTGTTGTGTCGTCCCATCTTAAGCTACCTAAACTTGCCTGTGGGATTTCCCTTTCAAATCACGCATCATCATGTAAAGCTTGAAGTGCGCTTTAGGTACCTCAATTGAGTGAATACTAAATGTATCCTTCTGATAAACTGACAAGCACAAACAAGCTAGTGCACGGTATATACGTGATTTTATGAGGATTAGATCCAAATGTAATATTTTCTAGAGGGTATTGATCGCATGATCGCTAGGATTGATGCTCTGCTAGCAACTAGCAGAGACTTGATAACTGACTATCTATTTGGGAAACATAAGATCCTTTTGGTTAGAATATAGTAAATGAGGCTACGGGTATTGGTTTTATTTCTTTACATCATATCGTGTCGTTATCGTAAATAGTGCTGCTGAAACAAAATTGGTTTATTAGGCTAAAGATAAGCGCACAGAGCATTAAAAGGTTACCGAAAGTCTAGCAGAAGGATTCATACAGTGACGCACTAGAATACTTTCCATTAAAGCAAACACCATTGAACATCCTGTTATGACTATTTGTTTGAAATCTTGTAACACATACTACATGTGACATGCATTGTTTTATCCTTAACCAAACAAGATTTTTGAGTTAAACATTGTGTTAATGTTAAATCACATTTCTGGCTTAGCTTCGGGTTAAGTGTCGTCCGCAATTGCAAATATTTACCAAGAATTAAGGCAAACCTTTTAAAAGGCCAACTTGAGATTTTTAGGAAATAAGATATGCGAAGATTTGTTGCGTCAATGCAATGGTTTCAGAAGGTATAAATTACATAGTGTTTTTTTCATAGAATTGCAAAACTATATTGTGTCAAGCATTAAGTGAGATGTATCTAGCTAAAATATGTTCAAAATGTGAATGTAAACTGTCTGATTTCATGAAAAGTAGGAGAAATGTAGGGTTTGATCTACACGTAACAATAATATGTTATGTACTCAGAACTCACCTTCTCTTAACTGCATGTATCATATTATGACATATAAACTCCCCTTGCACCTTGTCTCAGTTTTTTCCTCTGTCACATGTCGACGCAAGTTATGTCACGATCTTGTCCATCTTCTTAGCATGCTTTATGCATAAATTTTGATACTTTATGTTAGATGAGACAAGCAAGCAAGCTTTTAGCGAGCAAAAATGGATTTCAGGCATGTTTCCATGCGCTCGCCTGTGACATTTCCTGTTGCTTGTTAAACACAAGGTGCAATTTTCGACAAGCAAATAAGATGCGGCATCTCAAATTCAACCCATCAAGCATCGATGGAAAATCATCTTTTCATATCCATTTCTCACAAATATTCCATTGTTTTAGCCTGAATGTTAATCATGTCTGCATGCCTCAACACGTGGAATGGAAGGGAGGCGTGAGATTTATGTATGTATTTTTTTTTATTTTGAAAAAATAACATGACACATTGATGATGATCCCGTGCGAAGAAATTACTTTCAGCTGAAAGATTTTTTGAGTCAGGTACATTATTACATTGTATCTTTCCCCTCCAAGGTGGTAAAAATTCCATTAGCATGAAAACATCTTGCACCGCATACAAAAGAGTGCTATTATTTGTTGCGGTGCTCGGAGGGAGTAACCTAGAGGCAAGCAAGCATACAAAAAAGCAGAACAACAGAAAATGGTTTAGTCTTCTCTTTCTCCAATTTTATACAAAAACAAACATTATATTATGAGATAAAGTCTGCGAAACAATAACATTAAGTGAACAAGGGAACAGGAACTTGCACTTTCAAATAATTCAAGACAATTAATCTTTTTTTTAAATTGTACTCTTCTGTCGGGAGTCGTTTCAACCATTCCTGTTTTTCACCGACTGTGGTGTGGCTGCCTGAGATGAGGGTGGAATAATGATGTTATTTTATACACCGTTGTTAGTCTACAAATACAAATTCAGGCTTGGCTGGTTGAATGGGACTTGGCTTGGCATTGCCTTCAAATACTATCACACCGAACCACACCACCAACATCAACCATAGTATCACATTCCTGTTTCTCTCGTCACTCGTGTTGCCGACACTCTTCCTGGTTTTTCGATTTTTACCATATAACATCATGATATCGTGATGTAGGTTCTTTAGGCAAGTTATATATATATGAGATGGCAGAGTATCAAAAGTATCAGAAACAGGACCTAGCCGTATAAGTACATAATATTATTAGTCTACTTCTATGCATATCCAGTCTTCAAAGTGCAAAATGCAACTGTCAGGAACACAAACGCTGTGCCAAAAGCATACCTTCAAACACATTAAACCGTCAGTCGAATGGTATACTTTACCCTTCTAGTTTGAAAACTTTTTTTTCGGTCTGTCATTATCATCAAAGCTCGATCCAAGTTCGTTGAGATTACTGCAACAACACGTTAGAAAATTTGAATAGGATTACGATACGAACACCATTATAAATTGGTGATACATATGCATGCGTGCATGCTCTTCTCCAAAGTGAGCAACTTGTTCTTGAACTTTAACTTTTCATGTCGCCTCAATAAATATGATAGAGCTGGTCCTGTTGATGTACAAAATGATGATGTGAGAATGGGGCGTAAAATAATCGGCAGTAAGTCACTTCATTTATGTGGAAGCAGGCAGGCAGGCAGGGATCTATTGAATGGTGATACATCCATTCGTGGAACTTTTAATGCCATATTACGATTCATAAAGGCAACGCATGCAGACAGTCGGCATTCTACACTGAGGAAATATACAATGTAAAAGTTTATTTCCAAAAAGCTGTTTAGATAACTGGAGATGTTGGACTTCGTCGCGTCATTTTCATATTGCTTATATTGATAAGCTAACTATTATCGGAAACATATGCAGCATATTATTCAAATCGATATAAAAGGGTGAATACCTGAATTGTTAGTCAAAGATTGAAGTATGTATCATCACAGATTTCTGGGGCATACCACACCGAGAATAGTTTACGCTAATTAAGCCAATTAATGAACTCTAGTGTGATGGTGAAGGTTAATTATTAAAACCGCCGCAAGTTTTATTTGCCAACTTATTTAAATATTTTCGCTTTCGAATGTGTTCCTCTTTGACGAGTATTTGTGGCTGTTTTGTTGCTAAAAACATGAAATTGAATTGAAAAATTTTGACAACCCACCAGCAACAATAAGCAGAGCTGACATGAAAATTTCCACTTTTGATTTTGATGCGCTAAAAGCCTATTTTTCACGTATTTGTTTGGTATGCATGTATGTGCATAGTCATGAATGTCATGATTTATGAATAAATCGTAATTACGTTATTAAACCATCAGCCTGGTTTCAAAATGCCTACATTCCTGTTTTGCTTAAGTAAACGATTGATCCTTTCAACCTTTTCGACTGACTAACCATCAACCATGGCCGTGTTTTATTTAACTTTTATTTTATTCTGTGTGGCAATGTCTCTGACATTTCACCTCAGCCCTGCTTACGCTTTTGTTACAATTGGTAGTCATTTGGGTTGCGTGATGCTAATCAAATCTGAGCTTTTTATTCATAATACTACGGTATTTCGGTTTTGAATGTGACTGAATATATTATAATGTGAACCTTTTTTCTTTCTTTTTAAAAAATACAGGACAATGTCCATCCTCACGGAGCTGATGCGGCATGAACAATCTGCAAAGTCATTTCGAGAGCGACAAGCTGCCTTAGGTCACTCGTTACCTTTAGGCTCTTACCTTTTGAAACCAGTTCAGAGGATTCTTAAATATCATTTACTGCTACAGGTGAGTATAAACTAACAACGCACTATGCAGAGTGGAAACTCCAAGAGGAGTTTCTGCTCTGTTTCTGTTTTCTCCTTCCTTTCCATAATAAAAAAATAAAGCTTGTAGTTTGTTGACAATTATTATTACTTTATGACCTTGTTCTAGGTGCGCTAATAAGTGTTTTGTAAGTTGTACACAGTTTTATTATTATGGCAGAATCTGCACTACAAATTTCTTTTCGGCATTCATGTGAAAAGTGCTTCAAGCCATGACTTGATACTATGTTCATAATGTTTGGGTTGATATTTCAAATGTATAATGTATGTTATATATTTTATAGCGTACTCAACTCATTCGTAATAGGAAAAGAATTTCGAACCCTTTGAACTTGATACGGGGGGTGCTCACAACAATTTGAACCAATTTCGGTTAAGTTTTTGAATACATCAAGGTACTAGGTACCCAATTTTACAGCACGTGCTTTAACAGGCATGATGCTGTGCTGACTGTAGCAATTTTATATTATTATTACTAGATGCATGTCACAAATATCCGTTTTCATCAAATGTTTTACAATATTTGAAAGGGTTCTGGTTTGTTGTGCAGATATTTGCAAGTTTGATTGCAATTTTCTATAATTATCTGCACCTTGCCGAACGGCTGAAAGTTAACGAGTGTTAAAAATGCAACAAAGGTTGCACTCACTCAAGGCAGGGGCAGTTCGTCCAAGATAACGAAATCTGGTTATGGGTTTCATGTAAAAAGGGATCATTAAAATTCATATTTTCACTGACCATCCGTTATATGAGTGACCATGATGCTATGTCAATAAAACCTGACTTGAGTGACTGACACACGTGAAGGTAGAGGTTTGAAGATATAATACACTTTGCACATTAGAGATTGTTAGGTGATGTTCGTAATGAGGATGCTGTTCGTTTGGTGATGATAGTTATGATGAAAAATGTTTTATGGTTTTTATGACGAAACCTAGTTTGCATATTCCTTTTCACCAGCCATAAAAACGAGCAAAATAATATTTTTTTTGAAGGAGGATGCCACGACATTGGAGAAGTGAAAAGGGATTAGATTCAATCAGACCATCATTCAGTTTGAAAGAAAAATTGAAATCGACCTATACCTTTGGTTTGGTCATTGGACTTTTGTGTCAACGGAACACGAACGTCACGACTTGTGAATTTTTCACTTGAGATACTAAATTTTTTTTTTGCTTTGTTTGATTTGCAATTCTCATTTTCCCAGGAATGACTTGAAGTTAAAACGGATTTTATGTGGAGATGATGATGAAGAGAGTAAACTGATTGATTGATGTATTGATGACCGAGGCTCTTTGTTATGAATTTCCCATACTAGCTAGCTGAAATATCGAGGCTATAGATATTTGCAAAGCATATACAATCTCCCAAATACGATTGTTCCGTACGAATCAAGTTCAAGGCAAACAAGGAAATTGTTAATATTTTAATAGCATTTTCAAAGGTGTATTTCTTGATTATATTAATGCAAGCCACGTATGGGTGTTTACACAAGTTTGTATGCATGTGGGTTTTTAAATAGTATTAAGCAAAAAAAACATTTCTCCTTCACGCATTGTTAGGGGGTACAGAATCCGTGCGGTTCTAATGCCGTGATCACGTAACGTTTTACTTTCAAGCTCATCAATGCGGAAAATATAAAAACGGAAAGGCAAAGCCAAAATACAGACATTAGTCTTGGTTTTTTTCTGGTATTCAATTTTTTCATCAAGTATTTTAATTTTGCTTTGAAAAAAAGAAGCACTTCATCACCAGGAACACAATGACAAAAGCGTCGATTGAGCACGAACTACATGCAAAGTCACCGTCAGTGAAGTCAAAGTCAGTTTGAATTCTTGTGAATGAAGAGTTTTTCTAATTGAGTGACTCTTGACTTCACATTTTTTTATGCTTACTCGCTCAATCGTCTAAAACACTTCTTCATTATTCATCACATCACATAGGCCGGCATTCTTTTTTATGCAACAATGTGCCCATTGTTTATTTAGCTACATAAATATATTGCTTTTGAATAATGTACCATTACGGATTTCTATGTGATGTGAGCCCAGTCAGTCACCAGTCAACGGAATTCAGTAATAACAATGACTTGTGAAAAATGAGGGAAAATAAAGCAACTGTGTCCTAAATGATTGTCATCATTTATCCGAATGGAGGATGTACAGGTTGTTGTGTTTTTGAATATTATATTAGCACTAATGATCTATTCACGGACGAGGGACAAAATGTCGTTTGTCATTTCGGTCAAGACCCAGGATGATGAAAAATATTATTATTATAGTATGTATGATATGTGTACCTATCTAATATGCATTAAAAACATACAAAAAGTCATATATAGGATATAGGAAAGCAATTGGTGGAAACTCTACAAAAATTATTGTGTCAGTAGGTTGGTTACCTTGATAAGGAAATGCTCAAAGGAATTACGGAACAAAGTACTTTTTGTGCATTGACTCACAGTGATGTGATAAATGCAGATTCACATGTCCAAAAGTTTTAAGCCACCAAGAGAGGCAGCAACAACGCCTATTTAATGATAAAGACGTTTTGAATTGTGACAGAAATGAGATTTTAAAAAGTGATAAACTCTGCAATAAATAATCATCCTCCTTTTTTTCCTTTTTGATATATAGAACATAGTCAAGACTTATGACCACGAGGCAGATGGTTGTGATTTGATCGTGGAAGCGTTGTCAGCCATGACGAATATCGCTCATCACATCAATGACATGAAAAGAAGACACGAGCACGCAGTAAGGGTCCAGGAGATACAATCCTTGCTTTACGGATGGCAGGTAATGTTTAAACAAAGAATTTCTCTATTTTATTGACATTTCTTCCAACCAGATGAAAACAACTATTTCTATACAAGTCATATAAAGTGGCATGTAGGAATGAAAATATGCGTAACTCAAAAGCATTCTTTGGCTACTTGCGAAAGGTGTTGGATATCCTTTTTGAGTATATCCATTATGCTTTCCCCGATGAAAGTCAGTACCTTATCTATGAAGATTTCAGAGTTTTGTTTTACCCAATGTCTAATTATTATTACATGCATCTCATCAACTATAATATCCTTTCAGTTTGTTAACATTATATTTAAAATCCTAAATGAATTCATGAACTTTTAGACAAGCAATGGGCAACAGTGTTCAAAGAATCTCAAGAGAACACATTACTTTTCTGATCTTACATCCTGTTTTTTTGTTGGAACGAAGA
Source organism: Orchesella flavescens (assembly GCA_964034955.1). NCBI lineage: Eukaryota > Metazoa > Arthropoda > Collembola > Entomobryomorpha > Orchesellidae > Orchesella > Orchesella flavescens. The sequence goes on along the minus strand of OZ035957.1, from coordinate 19,861,974 downwards.
GTTTGTTGGTGTTAAATATTTGAGAAGATGAAGCTTCAGGTTTCTTTCAGAGTTCATAATGTACAGCATATAACTGTATATAGCACATAACTTTGTGATGAATACGTGAGGGGAGGACCAACTTGAAATGTATGTACGGTTGCTCATCATCACTTCACTCAACATCACATCATCCTCTGAATAAAGTACTCCATCACAAAGTACTATAAAATGTGTGATTCCATTCAACACATCATAATAACCAAGAAACATGACCACTGTATTTTCATAATATGGAAAATGAAATTTTAAGTTATTCATAATCACCTCTTGCTCCATCATTCCATCAAAAAAAATGATCACGATGATGCGATGGGATGCGAGGCAATACAATAATACATATAATTTGAATATTATGCTCGCTGAAAGTGCATCGAGCACGAATATATTAAAACGTATGCAACTCAAAGTGCATCACCAATCATCACATAGATGCAACCATCCCGTAGGGGGTGATATTATTATTATTTTAATGATAATGTTTTAAATGAAGAATATGCAGGCATTTGCATGGATTTATGCCTTCACACATTCATCCAACTATTTTAGATACTTTACAGTGAATGATGGAATTCCAAAAGTTTTTGACGGCTCTTTTGAAAGAGGACTGTGCTTGGTTGCATTTCTGCTTTATTATCTCAAATGTTTTCAACTCCAAATTTCCATTTACTGACAAATCAATGTCAGTTCCACAATGGCGGTACTTAAAATTGCTGACTCTATAAAGCTGCAAGTGACGTTTGGGATACTGGAACACGAAATATGGTGGACCAATCTGATTTCAAAGAGTTTTCAATCAAGCATTGAGAAAGGAATGCACAATCCAAATTAAAAACGAATGGTTGTACCGTCTAAATTTATATACTATAATGATGATGGAAAGTCGTTTGGCAAAAGAACGTCGCAGGAAGCTGCAGGAAAAATGTATATTTTTTCATAATACTACTCTGATTTATCTACACAATGATAATGATTCATATATATACTGAAATCCTTGCACTCTCATCCACCCATCAACATTTCACTTCCACACACCATGTTTCACCAGTAATGCCATGCCATTCATTATGAAATGAACTCATTTACCATCTGTGCTATTTAGCTGTTTTGCAAAAAAGGTTCCGTTAGAATGAACAAAGAGTGTTTGTACTTTGCTAACAGTTTTAAAAAGCCATTGAAGTAAGATGCAGCACATGGCATAATAACATCTTTAGAGCCACTTGAGTTCATAAGTTACGTCTGCATCTTAAAAAGGCAAGACCGCGGTTCCGTGTTCTATTAGCATTTTCCTTCTTCTATCCCATTAAGATACATGAACATAATGCGCTTTTTATCTAAAGTTGTTTTGTGTGCAAAGTGAAACGACGTGATATATCAAAGAGGTCTAATATCTCGGTGACCGTTGCGAATTTTGACAGACTTACCGAGGAAGGGTAAATCCAAGTTTTACCTCTTTCTTTATTTGACATGTTACACTGAGACTTGCTTGTCTTCATATTTTCTTTAGGTAATAATCTGAAAGGATCCCATTTAGTGGATGAAGCTCATATTTCAAAATGTCATATTGCGGTTAGTAATGACTCGCAGTTTTGCATAAATGGTCAGATGAAACGCGGCATTAGGTCAATATGCAAATTAAATCAGTACATCCGACAATAAAGCCATTCTTTGAAAGCAGAACATAAAATTGTTAGATGCTCACATCATTGACAACAAGGTTTTATTAGTTTATCTCATTGGCTAATGTAACTAAAATCAAAGAAGATTCTCGTATCGTACTTCATTGTATTGGAGGTGTAAAAAAATATGAAGGAGGCTTCATGTTTCATGGAACACGTAGCACTATGTCTATTTATTTGTTGTCAATGGCTTTGGTCTGTTTTCATGTGATACATTGGCAGGTTGAATTCGTTATTTGTTAACTTATCAATGCAATGCTCTCTCTCGAAATCGAATGTTTCAAGTGTATTGGAAAATTATTAAGTTAAACAAACAGAGACAAAGAGCGATATTTCATACGAACCAATAAATATATCTTACAAGCGTATGTGTATTTAGTTAAAATGTAGGCTACATGAGAAGGGATGCGAGATTAAGTTTTCGTGCTCCAAATTATCAATTATATATATTGTGTTTGTTTTTGTTAGTGGGCCAAGTTCAGAGTTCATTTTTACAGGTGCATTGCTGCATTATTAGGTTGTCCACAATGAATAATGAGATGAATGTAAAATAACGTTTTAACTAGCTTAGTATGTAATATTTAAATCACGAGACAATGATGGGAATCTGTCTACTGACCATACCAGATTGGAGAATCATATATTTAGCTTGTCTCTTTCAGATTAGATTAAGTCGTAGTCGTTGGTGGTGTCCTTTTCTTTCTTGAAACAAATGAATAATGTTTGTTTGCGTCGGGTATACTGATAGCGTAAAGCATAAAACAATCGAAAGGACACAGATTTTCCGATTAATAGCACCTGAGGGATTGAGAATGTCAGCTAATGTAAAATGTAGCATTGAATCTATTTACAACAGCATTAGACCCAGTCGTTTCATATGTCTATAATATATGTATTTATGCCTAAAATGTAATATGTAAGTCATGAATTGTGGTTAATTCTAACTTTTTCTCAATTCAGGGAGAAGATCTGACGACATATGGAGAACTGTGTGCTGAGGGAACGTTCCGTGCTTATGGTGCCAAAGCTCTTCGACATGTATTCCTCTTCGATAAAATGCTTCTCATTACCAAGAAGAAAGAGGATGGAATATTAAGTTACAAAACTCACATAATGGTAATAAAATACTATTCGATTGAAGTAATGACTGATGATGTCTTTCTTGCATCCAAATAAATATGTATCTAGAATAAAATGACTAAATTTATGCTTCTATCTATTGCTCTTAGCTTTTGTAGTGCTACAGTAGTAAATCGCTGCATTGTAGTTATTAAGTTACCTTTAAACCTTTAGCGAATTAGTTAAGAAAATGGAAGCGTACATGCGAATAGCTCACATTTTCTTTGAATTTCTCACTACATTTAATTTCACAGTTACATTTCTTTCGGTTGTGCCATAACAAAACGAAAACATTTCCCTTCTTACACAATGTGGGTGGCCAACAGCCATTAATTCACGGTCTCCTCCCATCCCCTATCTGATGTCAGCTAAATTACGTACGCCAATGCATGAAAAATGATGAAAGCTGCTCGTTTTGTCCATTTTTTGAGTCTCCAGGATAAATTCTAGGGAACTGTTATGCAATGTACATATATTACTTCTAATACTTCTATCTGGACTCAATATAAGTTTACTTAGGTAATATGTTCTCATTACACATTTTGTTAGCAAGCCACACAACTATGTAATTTATCCGTGGTCCGTAGGACAAGAAGAGTGAGTCAATTAAATTCGTGCATCACGAGATGCAACTTCACGCTTACTCCGTAGGCTACCTTGAGAATGATAAGCGTACAGAAATTCATGACATGGCCACAAGCACATAATCTAACATTACCGTTGCAATAAGCGATAGGAAAATGTTCACTAATTTTGATTCTGAAACCTCTGTATAAGCATTATAAACATCTTCAAGCAAATTTATAGGTGTAATGATGACGGGGCGATATGGACGTGTTTGATTTGGTGACTTACGTGACTTTGAAGATTTAATGTTTACAAAATTCCGCATTCACGTGCGTTGTTGTTAGTTCACTTGCCAGACGCTCTTAAAAAAACTACTGAAAAACCAGCCTAGAAGAGTTCAGTCTTACTTTATTGAGTTCTTTAAGGTTATCAAGGTTGCAATAAATTATGCTATGCTTCCTACATCACGTAATGGGTAGTGGTTATGATATGATCCAGCAAATTCGAATGCAACTGCTGCTTCCTATAACTTATGTGTTTACTGATACACCCCCACTTACAGCTTATATAGTAGTGCTTTTTGTTGTTTACTCACGCTTCATTGACTTTGTGCATCAAGTACTTATGTATATTACATTTGCATTTTGTGGGTGTGTACAATTTACTAAACTCGGAAGATCTGATAAAAGTTTGTGATGTATTGGTTTTAGGCAACATGTAATAAAACTGGTCTTTTCTGTTACAGTGCTCCAATCTGATGCTGATCGAAAGTGTCCCAGGAGAGCCCTTGAGTTTTCACGTCATTCCTTTCGATAATCCACGATTTCAATCCACCCTCCAGGTATGTATTAATGGAATGATCATTATTGCTCTGTACCACTTTTCTTTTTTTTATATACAAATATATGACTAGATGACTACAACAAGTTAATATCAAGCTTCAGAGCATGAAGTAAAGGCAATGTAATAGATGTGAAATATGGTAATGGCCCTTACTTTGCTCTTGTTATCTTTGTGGCTCAGTCACCTAAATACATATTTTACTGACAATGTGCCTATGAACAAGCAAAATTAAGCTGTTTCTACAAGAATTATGATCCGTGTATAATTGCATTTTACTTGGTTGAAGATGGTGTGATATGATACCAAAAGCTTAGTTTCAAGTTTTTTTAATGTTCACATCCATGTACGTTTAATGTCAGAATGGTTATTGTTGGAATTTTGATAGTCATTACATTATTGAACCACACTTGTTGGTCAATTTGCTTTGGTGAACGAAATAATAATGAATCGTTGTCTTGTACGCAAAATTTAAACATTTGCATTTTGCTCAAAATCTTAACCTTTGTTCAATTTTTTGATGTACAGGCCAGAAATCTTGATCAAAAGAGGGAGTGGACGTTACAACTGAAAAGAGTAATCCTGGAAAATTACCATGCAGTCATACCCAGTCATGCCCGTCAGCTAGTGATGGAACTAGGACAATGTCGTCCTGAAGGTAAATTATATTGGCTGGCTGAGATATACCACCTTTTGCTTACCTTTCAACTGTCTTAATTAGTTTAGTTCTTCAGAAATGAGGAGATAAGAGGAGTTCTTTATCTTTCTTGGGACGTCATGTGCCTTGATGGACATGTAAATCATGTCACTTTTTGGTTCTAAGAAAACAGACACTAGACAGTCTTTTAGTAAATGGGAATTTTCATTACAAAGCAACATGCCCTTCAGTAATATAAAGAGATTTTCAATCAAGTAGATACCACATGGTTTTGCTACACATTACCACATCAACTAGTTCGCATACATTATGAGTCGGGGAGCCTTTGAAAATTTGTGTGGTTGAACTTCATTATTCCAAGAAATGTTTTGGCAATAACTGTAATATCATCATATAACAAATAGGTTTCATCAATGTTTACTGGAAAGTGAAAATACGCAGAAAAAGTCTTTTGAATGCATAAACATAACAAATATTATTGTTCTAACATTGTTTTATTTTCATTTTGTTCATGAATATTAGATGAAAACATGACTGAGAAAGTTCCAACGAAGAGACAGCACTCAGCCCCTGAGTATTTAGAGAGAAGAAAGCAAGAACGTCGGAAGTCAGAGTCAACATTGAGAGCGAGATTGAGAAGAGCGAGGAAAAGCGACCCAGGAAGCCCGAAGGAGGTTGGATATAATATCTTATTGTTACAAAATGTTACTATCATATCATGGTAGCATTCATAAAAGTATTCTGTTGTGAAAATCACTGAAAATGAAATGCATTTTATGTGTGGGATGAGCTAAGCTAAGCTAAAAAAGGATTCTGTTTTAGCAGAGTGAAAGTAGAAAGGTTTATCTCCGTTTTGAGTTGAGTTGAATACTTATATACGTCATAGCTCTTGCGTGCACTATGTATTTGAGAATATCAATAATAATCCAGAAAAAATGCATTCCATCATGCACGAGTATTTTGAGATTTAACTGAAAGAAGATCAAGATTTTTGTTAGTTTTCAGAGTTTGATAGGGTTGTCAATCAATGTGAAGAGGGTTTGAGAGATAGATGTGCTCTATGATCCGATACCCATCTTTATCTCAGAAATGATGAAATGACAAAACCCAGAGTATTGCATTACTTTAACCGCATACCTTCCGGCATGCATGTAGAGGGTCAGAAATAATCCAGATTTTTTATTAGATCAAAAGAAGTCAGTCTGACCAAAAATTCTGATACGTGTTAGATTGTATATGTAGCCTTTCCATGATATGAAATGTAGCTTTAAAAAGAAGTACTCAAAGTAGTTGAGAAGACGTAATAAATAAATTCTTTTGCAGCAATAATGATATATCTAAACATTGTTCATCCAAGCGTTCATGTAGCGTCATGAACAAACTCTACCTACTACTATTTCGAAGTTGAGGTCCAACCTTGAAATATTTTATGACCAAAGTTCTGAGAAAGAAATCTTGACTAAAGTTTCCTGTCTATTCTACTTCTAATTATTTCAGTCTCCCGCAACGTCTCGTCGATGTCGTAGAACCTCTGTGGACAGCTCCAGAGAACGGAGTGAAAGCCGGGACAGGGAAGTTGCAATCGATCGAAAAATGAGTAGTGCTAGCTGCCCACCATCAACTGGCTCAACAGAAAAGCGTCTGGTATGAAATGCATTTCTTCATTCTTGTTAAAACCACCTCGTTTGATGTAATATATCAATCTGGGGGAAAGGGCTTCCTTAATGTGTTCATTGTATAGCAGTTTTCCCCTTGTCATTCTTCCGGCACAAAAAGCCACATTTATACCAATTTATTTTCTGTCACTAAAAATAAAACCTATTTTTTTTGGGAGATGAAAACTTTTTCTTTCACTTGACCAAAGCAAACTCGATAGGGGATAAATTTTACGACCACCGCAGCGTAATATTTAAGCTCTGATAAATGAAAATAGAAACTTCCAAACAGTAGATTATTTATGTAGTAGATTACTTACGGATGGAAGTGTAGAGACGTTCAGCAGGGGTCATAATAATTACTTTGGTTGTATGAAATGAAGTTCCTTTTATATGGAGAAAGGCTGGGTCGTTTCCAAATATACGTAAATTGGAGTCCATTGTCGATATATAGATTTTTGAGTGAGAGAAATAAATCATCCAAATCGTTTCCAGTCGCAGTAGCTAATTGCTCTCTGCGGAGAAAGTTTACTGACCGTTCGATGTATCTATATATTTAAAAAAACAAATCAGGGAACAATCCAATCGAAGCTGGGCAAAATGTGCGTGTTTAATGCACTTTTTGTAAATGTACTTGTATGACACAAACTGCAAAAAATAAAATACATTTGTGAACTCCTTAGTTTATTACATGAAATATGTATGAGACTTATGATATGAGTGTCAACTTATTCCAAAAAAAAGTTTTATGCTCAAATGCGCTTATTTCATATTTTAGGTAAAGAAGCTGAGTGGTTGGAGAAGAAAATCGGAGCCAGGCTTCTACGGAAAAGCAAATGGGAAGGGGGAGAATGGAAACGGGAGTTTCATGTCTCCAACGCACAGTCATGGGGCTTCCAATTACACTCTCGATTCCAACGACAGTATTATTGGTGAAGTGGATGGGGAGCTGGAAGAATCTGCATCTCAGATTGATTCTTGTCAAGAGGAGAATGGAGAGCTGGCAGACATTGACGAGGGTGGCCATGATCTTCTCCACCACAATGTGGAAGAACGTCGAGAGTCTATAGAAGAAATTGTGGGGCAACTTGTAATGCAAAATCAAGAATTCCGGAGAATCCTCAGCAAACAAAGACTAGTTCACTTGAGAAAAGCCCTAGCTCAGCACCAACAACGTAATCTGCATGAAGAGGAAACAGCATCGGAAACGGAAACAGAAGAACAACCAGATCTTCCTGGTACCCCAACAAGAACAATGAAAAATGGGTGCATGAAGCCCGGAGCAAATAATAATGCAGCTCAGTGTAAAGGAATACTTGAGGAGACAATGAAACCAAACGGAAGTAATGAGAGTGAAGCTTCATCTTCTAATGGAATAGGAGGCTCTTCATCAGACATGATGGCTGAGATGAGTAGTGAGAACATTAGCATTGCAACGAGTTGTGCTGATGAACATAATATCGTGCTGGGAACAAGTAGCAACAATTCCACTAGTAAAAATGTCCAACGAACCGTTTCTGATCCTGGGAATAAAGCTACACTTACTCCAAGACGGTTTATTAACGGCCCACTTGCTCATTATGATCCATTGTCATTGCTGTGGAGTAGCTTTAGACGAAGTGAAAATCGTTCCAACAAACATCATCATCATCATCATGGTAGCTCACCCGAAAAATCAAGTGGAAAAACTAATATCCGACACACGCACTCATTCACATGCTCATCATCCAGAAATAAGGATATGGGTTCGATCTCTATCCCAGGTCAGAATGGAACTGAACTAAATCAATCCAAAGAGCCATTGCCTCACGGAGACTCTGGAGTTTTCCCCAATTCTTTTACATCAGACTCTTCATCGTCATCCGAAGCAAATATTCCCACTTTGCCGGCAGTATGGTTGAAGCAGCAAGATGCACATTTGGCTACTCCAAATAATAAGTCTGGTTCACTTCCTCGGAGCTTTCAAGTTGGTCAACACACCGTGCCAAATCCACCCTTATCTCCTTTCAAATTCTCATCTCCTAGACCCACCAAAGATGAAATGAACAATAAAAATGGCCCATTAAAATCTGATTGCAGTCCTGTATTCAAGTCTAGGATCAGCAGTGGCAAGTACTCTGACAGACCATTCACAATCGCTTCTGACAAGCCAAGTCCCTCAGATATCAGTTATGATGAGATGGAGCAATACATGAGCAAGTTCAATGCTCAGATGGCAAGACACTCTCCAAATTCCAACTCATCTGGGATTTTAACAACAGCGGATGAGGATGTAGATGACTTGGCTACAGCAGATTTAACACCAGTCACCTCCATGGAAAATATTAGCGTTAGCAGCAATGTTCATCCAGATCACAAGATTTATCGCTCTTCTAAATCATCAATCAAGCACATTCTTCTCAGTGTGACGCAACGATTGACTGGACTCAAAGCTAATATGATGACTGGTGCCACCTCCACCTCGGTAGTCAGCAATGGGAATGTAAATGGTGTTGCTAGTGGAACCGGCAGGGGTGCTTCGGCTGTCAACTTTGGTTCATATCCCAACATCTCATCAAATTCAGCAGCAGCAGCAGCTGGACCAACAACAATAATAATGGGCTCCCCTGATCCTAATCAAATCAAAGAGAATGGAGGAAACATGAGAAAAATAAGTCAGGGTAGTAACAACAACAAGGGAATGCATAATATGCTTCCCAGGAACTATCGCAAGTCTTTGAAACAAAAGCTTCGCTACATTGTCAAAGATGATCGGGACTCTGATAGTGAAAATTGTGAGAGTAGTGTTACATGTTCCAGTGCCTCCAGTGGGTTTAGTAGTTTGGGCAGCTGTGAAAGCTCAAACCACAATCTCACATCTAAAATCGGTGCTCGTCTCGCACAGAGAGACGAGCAGTCTGATTATGCTCTGGCAAAACTCTTGGGAGGAAGCATAAATGGAAATGGGGATGGAACTAACAGTCGTCCAAGGTCAGTAATGTCGGTGTCGTCTACAGTTACCTCACTTAGCTCATCAACCACTGATGAGAAAATCTCTTCTGATGGGAACTATCTTGGGATGGAATACCATGACTTGGCTGGTGCTATTAATGGAACATGCTCTCAAACAGCATGTACTACAACGAGATCAGCCACTAACAACAGCAGCAGCAGCACAACCAAAGATTTTTACCGTTCTGGTCGAAAGGCAATCAATCACCGAGACCTATACCTTAGCTATATCGATGCTTCGGAAGCCCATTCAGATAGTGATGCTTCAGCGGACAGCTTTTATGAGAGATCTTTTGAAGCTATTGAAAGCCTCCTGGAAAATGAAATATTTCCAGATAGTGCTTTTTACAGTGATGCATCGTCAATTTCATCAGGAAGTCGTGGGAACAATAACTGGGGTGGTATCAAGTCATCAGCCTCATCAGAAAGCCATGAAAACAGTAATGGTGGATATGCAGGTAGTAGTAATATCATCTCTTCTTCAGCAAAGAGCTCTCCCTCTGGATCCAGAAGACGGTGCTCCCAACAATTTCATTCCCAAAATGTTGATATCAATTCCGTATCACTTTTGGCTGCTCGGCTGAGCAATACCAGGTTACCATCTGGAAGTAATAATGTTACTGCTAATGTGCCAAAAAATAGTGTTGAAGCTGTCGTCGCTGCAGCAGCTGCAGCGGAATGCATAGCAGCCGTAGCAGAGAGCCGAAGAGGAGGTCGACTTGGGCTTGTTCGTAGTCAAGTCATTTTGGAAAAGCTTAAGCACCTGGAAGAATGCTCTCGCTTTCAAAGAAATGAGCCTCCCAGCCCATCATTTGAAGGGATGAAATCGATTCAAGAACGGAGAAAGGAATTAGATTTGTGGAGGGCTGGAATGTCAAATAATAGAGGGGAGGATGAGAGTGAAACGAGCTCACAGCACTCCACTTCTACCATTAATACCGTCATTGAATTGTCACCAAATAAATCCACCAGCTTCCCATCAAGTAGAAGGTGTAGCGATACTGATTCTAGTGGAGGAAACTCTCCTCTTACTGAACGAGCCGTGTCTAGAAATAGCTACCATGAAAGTAGCAGTCTCACCAACACAAGCGCTAGTTGTGGAAACATTACAGCTGCCAGTACAACTAATGAGAGCAGTAATGACCCAATGCCCAAAGGATGGGTTAAAATAGTCGTTGATAAATTGCAAAGTGGAGACGCGACCAATTGAATCATTCTTTTTAAGTAATATCATCACAACACAATTAAATTAGTTTATCTACTTAAGAAAAGCTCTTGTTATAACTAGTAGGGTTTACAGAATTTCACAATTTATAAATTTGCCAGCGCATCAAATTTATCTAATACGCCGTAGCTACTTAAAAGTGTTGGTAGCAAAAGAAATACAAATTATAATGTAGCAGGTGGTAGGATGGAGGAAGCAGGCTATATATATTATACAAGTTTACCTTAAATATGCATGCCATTTCATGATATATATATACAGAGTACGGTGTTGTCTGTGGTAAGACTTATTGTAATTAAGCTATTTATTGTGCTATGTATTTGCTATCAAACCACACTTTCAAATGAATATCATTTACCGTGTCTACCTAATATATATTTAATGTAGAATACTTTCGCTGATTTTATACAATGACGAAAAAAATCTGGATATGGAAACGAAATTTAAGATGTATCCGGGACAAAGAAAGGGAGTCGCTAGAAATTCTGAAATTAGTTGAAACATTAATGGTTGTATAAGTAAGAAATTTCGAAAATGCATATATTCCAAGTGCAACAAGTTAACCAAGTCATATATTATTACAATTTGTATTATATGTTGTAATTGTAATTAAAATAATTATCGTTCTAATGCGTAATATTGTATGATAAATGTAAGCTAATTTGTGGATATACTAAGATATAAGCTAATGTCCATAGGATAAAATATAAATAACAAAGTTTTGCTTGTATTCTTCATATTAATCATGATTGTATTGCTAAAAACTATGTATGCATGAATGCAATTTAGTTGATTCATCAGTGCTGTGAAGCTCCTCCTGTCAACACCCCCTCAAACCAAAAGGTTTTATAGTTGTACTCCAAGCAGGGACGAGATGATACGATATTTTACAAAGCTTTAACTTTTAAAAATGGTATATTATCATTATTAATTAAAAAATATTTAATATAATGTTCGCTTAAAACTAACTTGTCGCTGATGTTTTTATACATACTTTACCTAAATTTAGCCAGTGAGTAAAGCAAATCATGCTAGTATTCGTCATCAATCAGTTTATAGTTAAAAACACATATTAGTCTTAAAAGTTATATTGTAACTTTTACTCTTTTTACTTAATGCACATCATGACTTTCCTCCAATCTTTATAATATATATTTGACTGAGTTTCTGGAAAAAAAGACTACAAAGTACTATCTAATATTAAATGTTGACTCTGAATAAACTAAACAAACTGAAAGCATCACGTAATCAAATCTTGAAAATTACTTTTGCAATATTTTTTGAAAAATTGGGACACGACTGAGCTTATTCCATTATTGTGTGAACGATGATGAATTAAATATTGGCTGAATACATATTTGAACACTGCAACTGAATACAAATTTCTTTTTAAACTTAGAAGACTGTTTTTTCACAGCTTTACATTCTTTTCCAAACTACTCCTAATTCTGTTTTCAACATATATATTAAATACTTTTGTATGACTGAAGTTTTCTCAAGCTATGTGTGTATGTAAAGTATTGATTGATGCTTCTTTTTTTAAAAATAATATACTGATTTAAATCTGCACCTCTGTAAATTCATATTGATCTAAATGATATGAAAACTTTATTCCACACTTTATATAAGTACGTACTACTTTACTTAACTATACTACATCGCATCGTTATGTCTCTCTACTATCGTTTATCGTTTAAGCTATAAGAAAATCCTTAGTATTTCAATTATTGCAATGGCTATAAACTATTTTACTCTCAAGACTTGTACAATTTTAAAAGATTTTTCTCTCTATAAAGTGCCAGTTGTAGTAAGCATAGTCAGTTACTTATTACCGAATCCTTGTTTCTGTAATGTAGGCTGGACATGCTTACGTTTTTCAGATGCAGTAAGGTATTCGAGCCATGAAGGTATATTTTAAAGATTTATTAAACCTTCATCTAAATGTACGATGTATTTGAACTACAAATAATAATTTTTAGCACCCTACAAAACAAAATCTGTAATTTGATTACTTGCTACTGCGAAGCATTGTTTTCAAAATCAGTGCATTGATTAAATAGGCTGTAATTTTTACAACCTTGTTGTCTATTGCTAGAAGTAGTAGTAATAATACATCCATTTAAAACATGACTATGTATTTCAATGTTTCTCACTCTTTTTTATAAGCTATATATTATTGTTTCTTCTCTATATATGTTAGCAATTAAGACTTTTCCCTTTTTACACCCATGACTTTATGAATTGAAGATTGTATAATGTTATGAAAATGCCATGAGTTTCCTCTAATATATAACGTTTGTAGAACAGTGAACCTTATTTGGTGCCTTGACCCTAGTCAATAAGCAAAAAAAAATATCCTGACTAATAAAAAAAATTCCTACTTGGATACATTTTTAGATTGATGACGAGAGGAGGATGATTGCAAATTTTGAATCTCAACTGCCATATAATAATACTATTAAATAATATTATTAACGCAACAGTTCTGTTAGATATATATATATATCCGTGTACTACTACTAGTTTAAAAACTATGTGTGTCTTTAATCATTAAAACTTGTTCTCGCTCATTGTTTCATCAAAAAATATTTCGTAGAATAAAAACTAATAAAATGTATCATCAAAAATGAAATTTTTAAGCAAACGCTTTTTATTTCCAATTTATCATAAAAGTCATGATGTCACAAAATGAATAAGGGTAAAATCAAATTTAGAAGATTTGGACTTTTATTATATTCTTTCAAACATTCCCTGCAGTTTTTTTATTAAGCATCATTTGCACACCTGCTCCTGGAGCTCCAACTGGAACTGATCGTACTAATTGTCGGTCCGCAATGCCATTAATTGTGTAGGCGGACGTGACACAGACACGCATGTTGCGAAGGTTGAGGTTGAGGTTAAAGTCTCCAAATATTACTCCAAAGTCGGTTTCAGGACCCGAATGTAACCTAGCATAAAACACATGAACATTAGTAAAAATTGTGAAACAGACCACTCATGGTGACTCATCATTATGACATAATATGTATAATATTATAGACAAACTAAAAAATGCATTATACCATCTATCTCTCAATTCCATTAGGAAGTCTCCGTAAAACAATCTCTTGAATCTGGAAGCCCAAATGCTAGGAGCGTCAGACTTCCAATAGCAGTTACCAAAACTAAATGAGAAAAGCCACCATATGGTATCCACAATTAAGTCAATGTCATATGCTTCGTCATCAGCTTTTTCTGCAGGTGGTAAAATCAGGATATCTTCCTTTTCCCCTTTTTTCGTTGTCACTTTAACTCCAGTGGCCTATAGTTTAAAGGAATATTATTTATTCGTTACATGACTAATAGATCAATTTTTATTCTGTCGTTTATTTGTATAATTATTGTATTACTCACGGTAAAAGCAGTTCCAACGATTTCCAATGGATTTGTAGTATCCATACATTTATCTAGGACGGATACGAAGGGTTTCCAAAGATTGGAATGGTCAACCGTCTCATTGAGTGAATTCTGGTATATCATGAACAGCTCAACCGCAACATTAATGAAACCAGGTTCTACATACTCTGATGGGCAAGCTTTCTTGAAGATGTTAACCAGCTTATCCAAAATGGTACGCCTCCAATTGACATTGGGACCAAAGCTAAGGTGTTTATTTCCGCTTTGTAGGTTGTGCTTGGAATTCCAAACCAGTAGCCGCAACAAGTCATCGTATTCCATGAAGCCATCCACGTCAATTTTCATGTCTGCATCTGCCGTTTTTGTTGCCTCGCAAATGGTTTCTTTATCCACGGTCACATCTACAACAAAAGATATCCGATCGAAAGAACTTTTTAGCATTTTACTCACCAAATCATTAAATAAAAATAAGTTTAATATGTAAAATATTTAGTAACATATGTATTATATCTTAATTCAAAATTAAGCATACCTGGAGACCACATTATTTCCAATTTAGTCTCATCAGATGAGGTACATCCAATGAGAGCCGATAGGCATATTGAGATACAAGCAATTAACGTTATGTAATTCATGATGAAACGTAATTAGTAGTTTTGAACCCTACAGTAATTAAAGTTCGGCCTTTTAACGAAGGCTTTAAAAAATACTGATACTTTAATGCGAGCTAGAATAATTTGTATAATAAAGGAGCTTGATGCATGCAGAGTGCTTTGAACTTTTTATTCCATAGCGTAAGCGTAAGGTAAAGTTGGGTAGCTTGTATGCATAAAGCCATAAAACTTTGGACATCCATTCTTCTATTCCTGGAAAGTGAGACAGTTAATTACTTTTAAGAACTATTGAATGACTTTTGGCAGCAATGGGGCATTTAGAGCAAACTCTTTGATGAGATATAAAATATGAAAAGCAAGCATTTTATACACATATGTAATACCTATATTATTCATTATCATGGTTGGCTTTACTTTCTTAGCTCAGCTGCATTAAACCGCTGTAAGCATGCATCACCAATCATGACAATGATGTAAACATATCGTTGCTAAATACGTTTATGCCTTTCTCCATTGATCTTTAATGCATTAGCACGGGCAAAAATAAAATGATGATCTTGAAATTGCTCTTGAAGATGATCTCAAACGTGTAAGCACATTTCTGTTTAAGGTACTTCAGTTGGGGTCTGTGCTAATGGGGTCCATAAGGATCTAAGTCATTAGCCCCCACGACCGTTTGCCCATTGACAAGGGAAATTTTTCAACTGAAGAGGACAAACCAAATGTCGAATCTGGGATAATTGCACTGCAAAACCATTCTGAATTCAGTTTGCTGTAAAACTGACCTTTTGATGTATGAATCTTAGTTAAGAATTTAATTACTTTGAATATAGAATTTGAATTTATTTCTAAGATGAATTTACTCTACGAAGTAGGAGCAATTGGTTATTGACCAAGAGGGCAAATGGTCATACGAGCAAGTGGTCGTAGAGGCTAGTGGCCGTTAACGGTCCATAATCTGTTTCCGCTTTAGGGAGTTATCGGAAAGAAAGAATTATGCGTGAGTGAAATACTTTGCAAAAATAACATGTGACGCCATTTTCACGAGGTGCTGCTAGAAATTCACCTTCTTGCATCCGGCTGTAAAAACATTGACTCATTTCAGGATGAAACATGCAATACAAATGCATTGCTTCACTTGACCATGAACTTCTTCGGTTAAGGATGTGAAACCTAAGGAACAAAGACTGAACTCTGCTGCCGTTCCAGTTCACAGCAGTACGGTAGGTAGTAGGTTGTCTTTCACCATTGAACGTTTCGTGTTTCCTTATAGTACCCATCATTCTACTTTAACCTTTCTTGAGTCGGCTACATTTATTTCCGGTTACGTAATTCCGCGTATATAGAATGCATAGAAGGTAATCATAGCCTTGGTAAAGCGCATATAGCTCAATAACGTACAGGTACAGCACAGCAGTATATCCCAAAGCCTATGCATAAAAGACGCTATGGATCTATCATCTCCTTGTTGCCGAATCATTCGTAATTTGTTAGCTAGGATACTTCTTATGTTGTTTTCAAACGATGCCTTTATGAATAAAGATTGTAGCTAAAATCTATTTGCAAAAAAAGCAGATGATAAGATGTAATGACTGTATCTCCCACTTATTATTTGGTTAATCATGAAATCATGATACAATTTACAAACATATAAAAACATGAACATCATATTGATCATATGCATGTGAGGTCGTGTCGTGGTCATTCTCAGGTGGGTTGAGGTAGGATGATGTATATATTTGTCCAGCTTGTGGTTTCGTTCGTTAGCATTACATAACACAAAACAAAGAGCAACGTTTCTAAAACACTTACCAGTCCGGTCTTGCATGTAATGGGAAATGCCTATTAATCATGCAGACTCATCTCGATTGGTATGGAACTCAAATCATATGAGACAAATTTTGGTGGCTGTGTACACAGCACAATCACAGAAGTAGCAATGTCTACTGTCTGGTAATGTTGAAGTTGAATGTCAGGTTTACGCACATGCTTACACTATGAAGCGGACTCAACAGTTTACAAATGAGATTACGATTACGTATGTATGTGTGATGTGATGATTATGCATCTTCTACTACTGTTTATGTATCCTTTCAGTATCAAGTTCAGATTGGGTCATTCTTGAGAAGGCATGACTCTGAGTCACCCACAATTCGTACTGATGCTGATGTATCATTTTTAAAACAAATACAAAGATTCTCCTCATGATTAAGAACACATCGTGATAAAATGTAAGCAAAAAAATCTTTGGAATCTTGGGAAACGCCTGATGTAAAGTTTGAAGGTTAGGCTATATGAAAAGTCAATATGATTCGATTTTTTTTACATTGCTACACTCAAACGGAAATTAGACCAATCATACAATCCTAGAAAAATTATAACAGAAAATCCCTTCACATTCTAATTGGAAAGCAGGAATATTGACACGGAAGACCTCAAAATGTAGAGCATTTGGATATTTACTTATTTGGTTACGGTTAAATTTAGCTGCATAGGCATCCCTGCAGCATATTAGTCACCGTGTATCACCAGCCAACTAGTCAACACCATCAAAAATGTATTTTGTTACTCAACTTTTGACTTTATGAGCAGTCCTATAGTTTGTGTTACTTGCTATAAAAATGTTTTCTTAATGACTAATGCATTGTTTGACAAACGTTGAGTGTACAAATGAGCTAAACATTTTACTACTATCAACTTACAACTGGTTTTTGCTCTCCCTGTGTTTACATTCTCACGTAATATGAAATCGTAAGTAATCACTGCCGACGGGCCGACCTAAAATGCAAAATAAGTAATAAAGGAAAGTCACTTTGTACTACTAGTTGTAGAAACATGAAATGTTAATAACACAAATTTATCCTTATTTCAGTTTTAAGTATTTATTTAAAAGTGCATAAAAGTTCAAATGTGTATGAAAATATGAATGCCTGGAAGTAAGAGTTGGGCTCCTAAGCCCCACATCAATTAACGCATTTATAACCCAATAAACGTCGTAATTTCCAGCTCGAAAATAATCGCGTTGTGGCATATTTCATGAAAATCCGCATGCGTATGCAATACTGATGATAGTGATGATGACGAGATTAAGATTCACGTGTAATTTGTAACGTAACGCTGTATATTAAAAATGCGTTCCAGTTCCATGAGCCTCTTGGGAAATTCCAGAGTGCTTTATTACGATGGAATGCGATGGATCGTTTATAGAATAATAAATCGTCATGAATGGGAAGTTTTAAATGAATATGCTAACACAATACTGATTTTTTTTGTTTTGTTGACATCAATATATGATTATTTTATTTTTCAGTGATCATGTCTTGTCATGATTCTTTTTTAAACGTAGCAGACTCCATTAATAATTATTTTATTCTTAATTAATATTCTTAATATTAAATACGACGAAATGAACACATAAATAGGAAGGCCATTATTTTCTACCAAAATAATGGACAAACTGACATACTATACCAACTAATACAAGGTATTTAAAGACTGGAGGTAATAAGTAATAATCAGTGTGTGTAATTAATTGTATACAAAATACGGTTAGAAACATATTCCAACAAAGTCCATACATTCGTTATGGGTTAGTTCACAAAACAAATTGTAATGTTCTACATAATAATACATAAGTAAATGTCCTGTCGATTTATCTGAGTTCCCGTTTTGTTAACACTAATTCTAACAAAATATTCCTTTTTTTCTGCAAATATTTTATCAAATTTTTATAAATATCTACCGACCATTTTTTCTACCAAATTAAATAAGTCATTAATTAGTAAGTTCAATATAATCATTTCGTTAAATACACAGAGAAACTACTAAAGACGAAGGGGAAACCTAATATTTAATTAAAAATGAAATACAGTAATTTCGTTAACTTTGCAAACTAAAAGTCTGACTCACTTTTAGGTTGAGATGAAAAGTCTAAAAATTCCAACACTGACAAATTAATGATTGAGGACTAAAAAATCCGTAATTTTTTAAAGTTTTTAAAAACCTTGGGTTTACAAACGTGTGGTATGAAAAAGTAGTCCAAAAACCAGTACGTATATCAAATCTCGTCGCATCATATAAATTAGATAATATGTGGTTTGGTTTTGTTGGTCTGTACAATTTTTAGTTTTTAAGTTTACTATACTACTGCTACTAATAATAATTACTGTCTGTTATAATTTTTGGTACCCAATAAGAAGGTACTATACATATTAGTAATTTCATACGTACTTTAACTTATGTATACTCAATACATCTAATGACAAGAGTCAACAGTTCATTTCTGTCTAATGCTGTACAAATTATTTAACTGTTTTGCGTTATTCTCTTATGTAATATAATATAGTAGTAATATATGGGTACAGCAGTAGTTTTAATCACTAACTTTAGTATTTTTCCAGCTGACTAATTTGTTTTATCTTACAATGCTAATATGGCATATTTAATCTATACCTTAAACGTACAAGTAGTGTGTGTACCGAGTTGAGTGTTAAATACAGAGTACCTACCAACTCGTCATATGTATTTGTAGAAGTTCTTTTGACTATAAATTTACATATAACAATTAATGTTATGTTAGTAAATATAACAATTTAATATATAAGTCATCTATAGCGCTCATCGAGTACTATTACGTGCCGAGTGTTAATTAATCATGATGATGATAGTATAATTACTGTAATCTCTATTATTTTAATCTATCTAACAGCGCCATGTATCATGAAAAAAGATACCGGTGTAACCCTGTTGGTCCATTGTAACCAATGTGTTGTTTCAATAAACTCGATAACAATCAAGTAAAATGATATTACATACATCTATTTTGACAAAATAGTACAAAAACACAGAGCTATAATATGTATGAAACAATATTATTTTTTGTAGATGACATTGACAGAACGAGAGCTTGAATATAAAACAACTCAAATAATAAATAGTAACGACTTCTATCTGGAAATACCCCTCTACAAAACTTTTGTGTGCACAAAAATTCTGGATCAGTAAAAGATGAGTCAGAGATTGTTAGACAGGAGCATTAGAAAACAATAGATGATATAATTTTGCCTTCAATGATGCATATCACATCACATCACGGACAACCTCATTTTAGAATATAATATGATAATCATATCATGATGATGATGATGATGATGATGATGATCCAACCCAATCCAAACAGATTGAGTTGCTGACTCAGATTTACATTGAAATAAAATTATTATTATTATTATTATTAAATAAGAAAGTCTTGCAAGGGGTAAGACGAGGGAACTCCATAATAAAAAATGAATAGTTTTCTTAAAAGAAGAGCTGACTTAATCCGTTTGTTATTTAAGTATATATTAACATTTTGATAGGTTGTTTGATAAGAATGCGATATGCTAACGGTACGTACGTATAGGGTATATATGTATAAGGTATTGTAAGAAAAAAAAGTTATTGATTAAATTTTCTAATTTAATCAGCTACAATCATAGGGGTGTTATTACTACTACTATTCTCAATAGCACTACTAATCCCTGAGGAGGATGTGCTATTGGAATGACAACTACTTGTGCGACGATGGTGATGAAGATGATGACTAATTGAACTACTACCACTAGAGGTACTACTAACACTACTGCTGCTACTTTTGGTACTCCCACAGCTCTCCTCCAGAGAGCTGACGGACTCCAACTCCATGCTTGACTCGCTTTCCGAGCTACTGCTACTGCTGCAACTTGACATTCCCTTCAACTTGGATTCAAATTCTACTAGCTGGCCCATAAAGTTCAGGTTGGGTGAGATGATTCTCCGCTCCTTTTGTACGAGGGCATAAGCGTCAAGAGTACTCCGGTTGAGGTGTTTCATAATGTAGGCGATGGCAATCGTGGGTGATCTGGAGATCCCGGCTTGACAATGAATCAAAACTTTTGAACCAGACTTGCGTGCTTCCTCTATAAAAATCATAGAAACAAGGACATTATTATTAGCATTTTCATAAGTACTCGTTATGGCTTCATTATAATAACACAAGTGTTTTTATTCAAAATCAGCATTTCAAATTATTCTGTCTGAGTAGCTCCTAAATTCTTCGGAGTCACTGAAAGAGAGCTAATTGGGAATTTTCTCTACGCATTAGTTTTTCGTTGGAAAGCGTAGGCTGATATCTGCTGAACACCCTACCATAACTATCTTTTATATTTTTTTTTGCTGATATAATATCTTTCCGTAGGCTTTTCTTATCGTTTCCTTTCTCCTAACATGAAACTATACATTAGACTAGAACGGAAATGGACTAATATCAGTGTGACTGGATGTGATAGTCAAACAGATAACCAAGTTATGCAACCTCTTGAGCTTGTTTACGCTTGGAGATTGCTTTATTCTACTACTACGAGTATATTTTATATTATATTATTTCCAATTTCTGATTTGACATATAGTAAGTACTGTACAACTAAGTAAGCAACCATGAGTGTTTTATCAATATTATCAATGGTTGACTTGTGGGTTTTTCTTATAAAAAATTACTTGTTTACGAAGGAGGATATTTATACTTTATTCTAATTTTAATCTAGTATTCTATATGCTTCCTGTCAAACAACTTGGAACCTGTTTCAATTTGCTAGTCGGATGTTTTAGTGGAACGGAAGTTACTATAATTTACATCCTTTAACACGATATTCCCAAATAATAATTATTACAAAAGGAAGTTTGAACTTACCAATAAATTCATACGCAGCATCAAAATAAGTTGAGAGGTTTTCACAGAGGTTATCTGACACGGGAATCTGCATTTTTCTGAACTCGGAGCTCTGGTGTTGCTCAATGTGATTATTATTGTTGTTACTACTATAGTGGGATGAGTATGAGGTGGTGGAGGTTGAGAAAGGCGAGCTGGTGGTTACAGAGAGAATGTATCCGATTCCCAGGTCCCTCAGCAGCTTGCAATTCGTCGAGTCTTTGGCGTTGCCCACATAAAGGTAGGGAAGAACCTTTGTGGGTGGCTCGTTCTCAAAACTTTCTCTGCAGTTTGGGGTAGACACGATGGAAGGTGAGATTGGGGGCAATGGGGAGCAGGGAAGGAGAAACGAAGGCGGATGACTGCTTGTAAGAGGCATCGTTGATCCGATTGTGAGATCTCTCTTGTTACAATTGTCACAAAGGTCCTGGTAATACCGTGAAAACTCTTTGATTCCACCTACACACAAAAATAAATAAAAAAGAAATAATCAATACTTGTGTCTTTTTCTGTGAACATCTTAAGTCTACAAAAAGAAATTGTAATCAGTATTTATTTACTAGCGCAAAACTTTCCTAGAACTTTTTTTTATCATAAACATTCTATGTATATATGCGCGGATGGTTCAATGTGAGTGAAAGCAAACAAGTTAGGGTGGTGGAGGCCTTGACAAAATTGGATAAAATAAACTCTAAACAACATACGCATGAATATACTCATGCTATGACTCAACCTGTTTTCAATTATAGACCATCAGTGCGAGAAATTGTCGAAGGAGCGAGTTACCGCCTACATATTGAATTAAATATAATTCAGTAAGGGAAGTAAACACTATATTAAATTATGTAATTCTTTTCACTTTTCTCAAGTAACGTAATTTCCAGATTGTTTGCCTGCCATTCCTTATCATATTCCAACAAGAACGCGGCCATCCTACGCTTGCTTCCTTCTAACCACTTTTACTGATCATAATCAAAAACAGGTAGCAGAAAAGTGAGTTATGGAAAAGTCTCTCATATTCTTAATAACAAGTTCCTTCTACCTTCCTTGCCTAAACAGAAATATTTTTTTTGCTAAAAATAGGAAACTGGAGTAAAAGGTGTGGGATGAATGGAATGAATAAATTACGATGAAGGTCCAAAACATGTAATGAAATGAGGGCATGAGAAGGCGTAAATTGAAAACCATATAGGAAAACGAATTTTATATGTTGCCAAAGATGAGATGAGAGATTCCTGTCAGAATAGTATATTATGCATATTTAATAACGTAAACAACGTAATATAACGTAACACTCCCGAACTCCACGTGATGTGGAAATTTCGGGGCAAGTTTCCGTCATAAGCAGACTTAATCGCGTAATGTGGGAGCGGAATGGAAAACGTCTTTCAACTGATTTCTTTTTTTTCGGAAGCAACATATGCAGGTAGGTATAATATTTTTATGAACATAGTTACAACTTGCAAAAAAAATAAAAAGAAGAGATAGATTTAGATTGCTTCCAAAGTTTGCCCTGACTTGAGATGAAAGCTGACAGACGAGTGAATGAATGAACAACCAATTCGAATCTCAAGATGGATTGTCCGTAGGAGTAAGTAGGTGCAAGATAAGGTGGATGTGTATTCACGCGTACTTATATATTATATGCAATGTTCATGAGTGAGTGCGCCACTAATGAGAATCGACACCTGACGCCTCTGCAAAATTCACGTCTATTTACCTTTCCATGACAGCTTCCTTCGCAGAGATAGTGAAAGGCCAGTTCTCGCTGGTAGTTGGCGAGAGCGTTGTTTGCCAATGCCACAGTGATTGGAGAAAGGCATGAGTATATTGTGTATTGCAATTTTTACTTTCTTCTTGATTACGAGAGCAAATGCACTACTGCTGCTGGTATCCCAAAGTTAGGTATTATCAAGTGTGCGTGGGATGTGGAGCAAGAAAAAGACTTTGACTGGTGTATTCAGTCACTCGGCCGAATCCAGGAATTCTTTCGGTATATATTTTTTTTTTGAGGAGTATGCTGGCTTGTTGTGTACAAGTTTGTTTCGTTTCAAGAGTTTGTAAGATTCATAGCACTGTGTCCTTACTTCACTTACAAACTTTCCACTCACAACGTGAATAAAGTTTCACTCTCCCTTCGTCTTATACCTTTTAGCTGCTTTCGTACTTCGATAAATTTGTGTGTACAGTCATGTAACTGTGAAATGCAAAAACAAATACAAAAAGTTCTCATGAAATTGATTGATGTAATTTTAAAGGAAAAATCGACTTGGGATTTCTCACACGCTATCCATTACGACTTGTTCTAAAATAGCTCCAAATCGATACTTGCTACGGATTTATGACGGATGTTAATGGTACTCTAATGAATGAGATAATTGCATGCTACAAAAATCTAAATGTGTTGCATATTATTGACATTCAAACGAGAGTGATATGATTAGCCGCAAAATTGACAAAACTTGGCCTTCTCAAAACAATGAATGGGCATTCTAGTAATCGACTTCCTGTTAAGTATAATAAATGTGGTATGGTATCATTATTGTATCTATCTATTCGACGTAAACCATAATTCCGATGGACGTGGTAAAGCAGATATATAGATGTCACACGTAGAATTTTGTTGGTTATATTTCTATGCACAGCACTTGACTAGTTCCGTGAGTGCGGTCTAGTAATTACAAATGGAAACGAGAGTGTATTATAGGGCTCTTCATGTCGTCACCCACACATGAGGGATTCCAGGAAGAAATTTTTTCATGCAAAGAAAGCCTTCCTTTTGCTCACACTACTGTGTAACATGCTTGTACTTAAAGATCTTAGGAAAACTTGACTCATCTACAAAACTGTTACCACTTCCATCAAATATGGTATGGTAGTAGTAATAGAAATATAGAGGTAGTTGTAGGAGCACAAATGAAGGGAATAGCGTTTCAATTTCTTGGAAATGCCAAGCACATACCTATGTATACATATACTCATTAGTGATTGAAGAGCGAGTGAACCCAACAGATGTGTATGAATTGCTCTTCGTTTTCCGAAAACAAATGAAGGTAGTCTGATAGACAGTGCCAAACTATTTATAAGTTACAAAGTCAAACTTTTTACCTTAACTAATAGAGAGAGTAAGCACATATGTTTCATTAACCGTGTCGTCACTCAGCATGAAAATGTGTGCAGGTGTACCTAATCTTGAAGTAAACTTTTTTTTATATATCTCCCTTTTCTAACAAATCGACACATGTAAACGGAAAGGAAACCTTAACTTATGCATTTTTATAGTCGGGTGGTTGGTTTTGGTAGCATATTATTTGTTATCATGTGAGGAGTTTCTTTTCTAGAATTCTAGAAAATGACAAGGGAATGTGTAATCCAATTTATTGAGAATTTCACAGTTCACAGAATGACCTTAGCATGAAAAAGTGGTTTTTCAGTTTCAACACGATGAGTATTATTATCATTATTATAACCGTTTAGGTTTCGTGCGCTCTAAATTATTACTGCGTAGTAGATTTTGAATGAAATGAATATAGTGAAGAATAGAGGTTGTGCTAGCTAGCACCTTTACATTGTTATCAAGCTCATTAAAAATATTTGGTTCCAATGTGTCAACACACGAAATACGGTAGGCATCGTACTGTATATGTACTTCAAAATATAAAATCCGAGCTATAAAAAATAAGTTTGTTTGAATGTGCAAACTCACGTAAACCGTGGACTCTTCCTCTTTGAAAGCGTGTTTGATAAGCATTTCATTTTCATGTATGTATAAGTATTTGCATTAAATACGCAACATGTCACAATACCTACTTGAAGATACAAATCTACTACGTAGAAATTGTAGGCAAAACCGTGTGAGCCAAAGAGCAAGCAGGATTGTGTGAGTAAGAGATGAAGTTGATGTGAATATGATGCTGAAACCCCTTTTTCTTTGACATGTATTATATTATTGCATGCAAACTCATGCAAGTTGAGTACTGCGTACACATTTCTACCACCACACAAAAGGATGATGACTCACCATTCACCATCATCAGCATCATCATCATCATCATGCCATACGTGCATACGTCTGTCTCTATATATATATGCATCATAGCACGTAACAAAAAAAACTCTCAAATTTTCCTAATATGCAAACGCAAAATAGCTTCATACTATAATCAATGGATTGTCTGCATTTTATCCTCAATTAAGCAACCTTCATAGTTTCAACTGTTTTTATGCAATGTCATTTTAGATAGCTATACTTATAACTTTAGCTTTGCGCACTAGCTTTGCGCACTAGCTTTGCTATTCAACAAATTATATTGTGTAGGTAGGTATGCAATGCATTTTTACTATCTTTATGAAAATCTAATACCTAATACAAATGCATTGAACTCTGTTGTATTATTATTGTAACGAAATTTTATGGAGATAAATACACATTTTCAAAATGATTCGAGCGACAGTGTCTCCTCTATCCGACCTCAATAGCATTTCTGCTTGTAAACAAACTCAAGTAATATCTACGAGTGCCACATTTTTTTTGGTAACTCAAAAATTTTAGGGCTTCACTCACTGGCAAGTAGTAAATTAAAAGAAATCCGATGTAATTAAATTAACTGCTTGTTAAAAGGAGGGGTGCAAAAACGTATCCTATTTGATGCCAAGTTGGGAAGCCTTGTAAAACTCATGAGATTCGTCACCGGAAAACGCATTTATTGTGTGTTTTGTTACAGTGTGTTGTTGCTGGCTGGCTGACTGCTAACAGGGAGGAGAACATGAATGCACTAGAGGAAACCTGAGACTGCAGATGAGTCATTCTGAGCTAGGCAATTAAAATAGTGAAAAAATCAATTTGTATGTAAAGCATGGACAAGTAAATACGTAAATGTTTGTATTTACGTAAATGTAAATATATGCAATGAACATAAAGTGCATCATCACATCACACAAGTGTGCATGCATAGCAATAGCATGGCTAGATTAAACGGTATTTTGATTGAATGGCCACCAGCCAGATTTTGAACGACCACAAATCTTCCAAGCCTTAAATGATTTTTTTTAGGAAAGATACAAACATGAAATACTGTCCTTACGCCTTACAATTAGTCCTTTGGGACATATAAATTACCAAATGGGTAAATAAGGTACTCTTTTTCGTAAATAGTACGAAACAACGAATGAACTTAACACGAATTTCCTCGCACCCTATGTTTGTGTATGAGATCATTCCATGATTCATAAGAATTGGTAAGGCTTCCTTTTGATGATTTCAAGGGAATGATGCAACACATGAAAATCTTGGCAGACTAGTTGTCACCACCGCATACCACCAAAAGGCGAATTCCTACAAGATGCTATATGTAAGTAAGCCACCCTATGCAAAACTTATCTCACCAAAACTTCCGCTTTTCGTTTTAATTAAATTCATGAAAACAATTTCGCTCCTATAAGGCTAGTCTGAACATAAATCTAAATACTTATAACTTAAGTTATTCGGTTTGCTAAGAAGACATACCCAAAATGAGGAGTAATCCTTTTTGAATCCGGTTATTTGTAGTTTCGTTCACAAATATAAGTAAATTATTACTTCACAACTTTATTAGTTTTAAACTGAATCTGACTCAGTTCCACATACTGTGTTTATAGAGGCGTTTTTTTTCTTAACTGAGATCGTATCGTATCAAACACAAATATAAAATATTGTTAACTATAAGCACTTGAGAAAATATATTTCTTTTTTTATCACTTTTGAAGCTGCTTATGTGCTCTGGATTTTTACTTATTTTGACACAATCTCTTCGATGTCTCCGTTTTTTTTGGAAAATTTGTTTACTTCCTTGTAAATATAACTGTAAGTTGAATTTGACAATGAGTAAGCTCGTCTTTTGGCTTTAGAAAATAAACGTGGATGTATCACAAAGTAAAGTCGCGTTGATGATAAATTGAGAATCTCAAATAGACGGAAGTAAGAGAGTTTCGTGTTGTTGGCACAACCTACGATAACCGACTGAATGAGTGACGGATACCGATAACAAACTAAAAGTTGGTCAAGATGTGTGTGTGTGTGTGTGTGTAATATATACACCGTTCTATCTCTCGTTTCTAAAGTGCGTGCATTTATGTATATCTGGATTGGACTTAAGTACCAAATACAAGCTAGCTGGAAGGAGAGCGCGTGTGAATGCACGAAACAAGGAGGAACAAATACATATGAAAAAATAAACCAAGTGTTTTCTCTCTCTCTAGAGATCCTTTTCTACCACGCTCCAACTGACAACTGACTAAACTTTACGCAGAACCTGATGAATACACACACAGAGTGATGAAAAGTAAAGCTTTACTGGATTGGAATTGTTTCAATATATGCACCATACCATATACAATGGCTTGACATAGGCCGTGCACAGCCACGCACATATAAGTAATGTATATTCTGCTTCGAGGTACACGGTTTGGTATTGAGAATGCAAGCCCAAACACGTATTACATTAACACTGATACACAATGCAATTATTTTGGCCCTGGAGTACATGAAGTGAACATTGATGCTGCAGACAGTCATGTAGGTACATATCAATAATATACTTAAGAGGCACTGCCATCCAACGAGGAGGGATATGTCAATACCTCGTAATGTAATACATTAGAGAATGGCTATGCAACGTGCCAACGTTACTCATGATGATGGGACAAGAATATTAGAATTATGAATGAGGTACTTCTACACAAATGTATTATTCATCCTCTTCATACCAGTAGGAGAAGAAGTACCTGTCTGTGCTCTGTAACAAATGTTGAAGACGAAGGCTTTTCAACGAATTTCATGAAGCTAAAAGATTCCTATGAAACTTTTAAGCTTTTTCTATAGAGGTGTATGTGTATATGTCCCTATTGGTTGAGTTACTTGAAGCCGTTGTCGTCTCCACTGCAGCGGGATTAATCATCAATAATATGGTCCAAAAATGCAGACTTTTTAAGAACTGGGATATCCCTCTTGGAAGCAGTCAGTAGCATAATATGGAATGGAATGGATCCTTGCACTTCCATCCAGAACTGTCCCATGACTTGGCCTGTCATAGCCATGTGTATGTAGAGTCATCATCATGCCTATATTGCTCATAAAAACTTACATCTATTCAACAAAAATCTAAAAGCGAGCGAACCAACGTTTTGGTTCAGTAAAGGAAACAAACAAAGCCCCTTCATCAGTTAGTCACCCAAAGGAAAAACGGAAGGATATGCATGCAGACAGTGGTACACATGTACTACGCAGGGCCTTGCAGCTGCCGACTAATCCTGTGATGATGACTTGGCATGGCGTGGTGTACAGAGTTTGGTTACTTCAACAAGGGAAAAAAGTGGATGACTAAATAGGCCACTCCAGTTCAATCGAAAAACAGTCAAATCCTCTGTTGTCATTCGTTCAATTTAGTTTTTTTGGACCCTTTTGTAAAACTGTGAACCATGCACGCAGATCCAGATCCTTCTCGCAGATTCATGAATGAATGAATGAATGAAAGGTTCATCATCGTTTCTATTTTGTGTGGGAATTGTTTCTAAAATGGGAAATAAGACTCAACCACTGACTGAGACTTGCTCAGTCCCCTACCCGAAAATTATGCACTGCTTCTAAATGCGTATGGCATTGTATATATGTATATATGGAGTTAACAGGGGATCAATGGATGACTAATAGGTATCAAGCAAGCATCAGCAGCAACGACAACGGCCGCGGTCATCAGGAGCCGAAACCAAAATATTTGATGAATAGGTTTTGTGACAAAGAATGCAAATGCTGTTGTGTATCACATATTATATTGCAGAGCACGGCGTACAGAATACCATTCTGTAGGATTGTAGCGTAAGCGGTCATAAGGTACCTGGTATGTAGGTACAATGAATAAGATACTGGAGTGCAGTATGCAAGTGGATAGGATAAAGATATGTGTACACTTGAAATGACAAGTGTAAAGGATAATTAGAATAATATGATAATGATATGTACGTGAACGTCAAAGTTCTATTTTGAGATAAGTCGAAGGACATGGGAGGATAATATTCATTCCTTCACTAGAATCCAGAGCCTACGGTTCAACTAAATTTCTATTCCATAATTTTGAGTTTCTATTCTTTAGTTAAAATTATATATTTAATTTGAAAGTTTCCGATAGAAAATAAAACCTTACTTTAGTGTATTAAAGTATTTGCTTTCGTAGTAGCTTCCTAACAGTTATTAACGCTTAGTGCAAGTGCTAATCATCATCACCGCTTCCCACTTATTAGCCGCTATTGATTGTGGACTCCGCACTAACCAGAAACCTGAATATTCGTAGCAGTCAAAGTCGTTATCCGTAAAGTCACACAAGGTAGATAAGCCACACAACACTTAATTAATTGCATGGTATAGTTAAAACAATCACTCATAGCACATAGAGTAGCAAGCATACTCGGGAGCATGGGCATCGTTACAGTGCAATTTGGCCAGTAAGTTCACCCATAGTTCCTGCATGGCGATTGAAAAGGAAGTGCATATAGCAATCAATCAAATGTAGTTTATAAGTGAAAAGCGATTTTTTTTTTGTTGAAAAAGAAATCTGTCAAATTGATTTCAATTCGAGTTACAAACCTTGATTACTAGCGCACGGAGTAAAAATTTTAAAGAATATTAATCTGTCATTCGTTTTTATGAAGCCGTAAATTTTCCGATACTCAAACCGTAATTTTTAAGCAGTTTTTGAAAGGAAGAAGAATGAACTTTAAATAGGTTATGAACCAAGCAGATATTTGAGGTTGAAGGGCATTGACAGGATTCTCAGTAGATAGAAGTTTATACTAATAGTTCACTTTTTTCTGCTGGAGTAATTTATGCATAGTGTTCACTCACTACACCATCAAATCTGCACACATCTTTTGCATACAAGCGCTTGCTGTTGGTGCATGGGATACCTGTTGAAGTATCATTGCACTGAGCTACTGGTTGCAGTAGACTAATGCTTGTAAGATACCTGTGTGGTATGCATGTCAATAAATGTTGCAAGGAAAATAGGCTAAAATGACAGGATTTTCAGTTTCGTACTGATTTACATTCAAAAGGAACAAGAATTTAGGGATTAGAAGGAATCATTCAAATACTCATGTTAATGCATGGGGATTATTGTCAAAAGACTTCAAAGTGGCTTGCTTTACAAATGGTGATGGTTCACGTTAATTCAAAGACAAATTAAATGTCTTCGAACAACCAAGACTCATCTGAGTTGGTAAAGGAACCAAAACGCACCAGAAATGGAAAAGAATATGATGGAAAAATAGTTACAACCAGACGAAGAGTAAATTCTACAAACGAAAACATCCAACAGGAAGCTGTTGAGTTGGAGAATGAAGGTCAGGATGTTGACCTCACTTTAACTAATAGCTGTGGAGAAATAGTAACATTGGGCCCTGTAGGAGATACTGAAGTCACATCAGAGGATTTAAATAAAACTCTAGTCGAGCACAATACAAGATCAGCACAGGAGTATAATTTCAGAGAAATTTTAAGTAGAGCCAACGAGCAGTACAACGAACGTTTCCCACCTATTGAGGTGAGACAACAGAGTACCAGTTCTGTTCATTTACATCCTTGGAGTCTTGATGTGGAAGATGAAACAGTAAATAGCCCAGAGGACACTGAACAAGCTGACTCGGAAGAGCACGGCAGCAGTGCTTCTAACTTTGATTTAAACAAAGTCATTGACTCTGTTATTCAAAATAAACAGCGAGCAGTCG
This sequence comes from Orchesella flavescens, assembly GCA_964034955.1. Classification (NCBI taxonomy): domain Eukaryota; kingdom Metazoa; phylum Arthropoda; class Collembola; order Entomobryomorpha; family Orchesellidae; genus Orchesella; species Orchesella flavescens. The sequence goes on along the minus strand of OZ035957.1, from coordinate 19,830,711 downwards.
CTGAACCCACGTACGAGGAAATAAACCAGACGTGGAACCCAGCAAACCATATATCATCACGGATTACTATGTCCGGCGAAGAAGAAAAGATTGCAAAGGCAATTGATGCCTCATTGGAGAGATTGATGCGCCCTTTGATAATAGAAAGGGAGAAGGATAGAGAAACTATAAGAGATTTGATGCACATTGTCAACACACAAGCCAACTTGAGAAGTCAAGATATGGTGGCGTCAGCGACAGCTATGGCGGACGCTCTTAAGGGAGTCACTCTGACCACTATGACATGTAATATTGATCCACCAAAATTTGATGTCAAGAAGATGAACACGACGTCATTCCTCGCAGCTGCTGAAAATTACTTCAAAAGCATGACATACGACCCCACAAAATACCTTGCACAGGTCAAAATACTATTGCCTGAAGATGTGAAGACATGGTATGACCATGAGCTTCCAAACTTCAAAAGCTGGAATGGTTTCAAACTTGCATTAGAACAAAAATATGAGAGCTGGCAGGATAAGGAGCGAAGACGAAACGAGCTTCAACGTAGGAAGCAACAGATCAACCAATCCACTGAAAAATTCATTTTTGAATATATACATCTTTCAAAACAATGCTATCAAGCTGACACTGAAGCTGAGCATGTACAACGAGCACAAAGTGCTCTATACCCAACCCTGAGGATTGCAGTTGGAACCAGCCGTTATAAAAAAGCTTCTGACCTGATTGATGCTTGCGACTTAGCGACTTCATCCATTGAAGCCGGTGATCTATTGTGGAAGCGGAATTACACCGTACCACCCATGAGATCCAATGATAGGACTAGCGAGAGTGATAAGCAAAAGGAGAAATTGGATCCAAGAAACCAACAGCAAACTAATAATACTACCGGTCGTGGTAGTTTTAGGGGCAACACTCGTGGCAATTTTAATGCCAACTTTCGTGGATTCCCAAATAACATGGGAAGAGGAGGAAATGAACGTGGTCGTGGAAGATTTAATTCTCGTGGAAGTTACATGGCTTCGACCGGAAGATCAACTTTTGATGGCCAGGATGCTGGCACAAATGGCAGAGGACAGAATCATAATAATATTAATGGAAGAGGTGGGACCGGTCGCGGCCGTGGAAGAACCTCTTACCAGAACAACAAAAAATTGGGGAGGATCGTTACCCCCAGTGACAATGAAAAATGCATGAAATGCTCAGGATATGGACATTCCATTGATCAATGCCCTAGCAAATATGGCATATCCATGATGACCATGGATGATGGAAGACAAGTTCCAGTCAAAATTCCGTTTGAATCAAAAGACGGAAAGGAGGAAGAAGATGACGAGGACCAGGGAAACGAATAGAGGGAGATACGTCACAACCCCGTGAGTATCTGTTCCCTATCATGAGTTTGTTTCCAACCGGGGTACCAATGATTGAAGTAACTACACAGAAGACCACTATTGAAGCACTTTTGGACACTGGGGCGTCTTATTCACTAGTGGATTTAAAAATTGCAAAAAGGCTAAAGCCAGAATTTAAGGAGGAAGAAGGAAGAAAATTAATGTGTGCTAACGGCACTACATGTAAACCAGTCGGGAAGATAAACTTGCAACTGAAAATTGGACTAAAGCAAATCAAACATGATTTCTTAGTCATGAAAAGTCTGCCTATACAATGTTTTATAGGAGCAGACATTATCAAGAAACACGATATTGTGTTACAACTAAACAAATCACAATTTTGGTTCGGAAGCGAACCCAAAAATTGTTACCCACTCAATGGAACTTTTCAAAGTAAACCAAAAATAAACCTGACTATTGGCAAGGAACAGGGGGACGCTCCTGTAGACAAAGTCAAAAAGTCAATCGATAAATTATTAAATGCTTATCCAACTGTGGCAAGAAAAGACGGAGGCTACGGACAGACGGACGTAACGTATCATGTAATCGAGGCAGATGGACCACCGGTGAAATGTCCCGTTAGGAGGGTTTCACCAGCGCAAAGAAAAGTCATTAGAACACAAGTGGAACATTTACTTGAACGAGGGATGATACGACCTTCAAAAAGCCCGTATGCAGCGCCAGTCGTTTTGGATTTGAAGAAAAATGGCGAATGGCGGATGTGCTTTGATTATACGCGTCTCAACGCACAAACAAAAGATGACTCATCCCCAATGGAGTCAACGGGAGGAATACTTAGATCTATCCCATATGGATACTATTACTCAGTAATAGATTTGAAAAGCGGGTACTGGCAAGTTCGATTAGCAGATGAGAGTGTTGAAAAGGCTGCTTTTATAACACCTGATGGGCTTTTCGAACCATTAGTTCTTGTTTTTGGGTTGAAAAATGCTCCCAAAACATTTACTAAACTAATGTGGCGTGTACTTCAAGGATATCTGGATGAATTTTGCAAATGCTTTCTGGATGATATTCTCATCTACAGTCCTACTTTGGAAGAGCACCTTCACCATATCGAGTTGGTGTTGGCAAGGCTGAAGGATGCAGGCCTCACCATCAACCTTGAAAAATGCTCATTCGCAAACCGGGAGGTGGAATACCTTGGGCATATCATTGGCAGAAGCGGAATCACACGTAAACCGGAAACGGTACGTGCTATCACGGAATTTCCAATCCCATCACAACGGAGGGATGTCCAGAGTTTCCTTGGCTTGTGCTTATGGTACTCATACTTCATAAAGCACTTTGCCACTAAAGCAGCACCATTGTATCAACTCACAAGTAAAAACACACCGTTTCATTGGAATGATGACCATCAGACAGCTTTTGAAGAATTAAAACAAGCTATGGTAGAAGAAGTAACGTTATATGGAATTGACTACAACCACCCAATCATCATGAAATGCGATAGCAGTGATATTGGCGTTGGGGGATGCCTAGTCCAAGAAATCAACGGAAAGGAACGGCCCATTGCTTTTGTCAGCAAATTGCTGAAAAAGTCAGAAAAGAACGCTCATATTTATGAGAAAGAAGCATATGCCATTATATTTTGTTATTCAAAATTCCGCCAATACATTGAAGGCCACAAATTTACTATTATCACGGACAACAGAGCTGTGAATTACATTAAGCACATGAAGGAAAGGAAAGCGAAAATTATGAGATGGGCAATTGAAATTTCATCTTGGAACGCGGATATCCAGCTCCGGCCGGGCAAGGATAACGTGGAGGCTGACGCACTTTCTAGGAGCCCTGTCGTGCCACTTCCAGGTGAATCAAACCTCTTTGAGGAGTCGGAAGACTACGTATATGCTCCCATTGCATCATTTTTGGATCTTTTAATCACTAAAGAGGAATTGATAGAGGAGCAATCAAAGGATAAATACTGCAAGGATATTATCACCGAACTGAAAAAGAGTACTAACACCACTTTCAAAATTGATGAAGATGGGGTACTCAAAAAGAAAATTATTTGGAAAATCTCAGTTGATGAGATAAAAGGGGACGAAGTGGATCCTACAAACCAAACGATTGATATCGCTGAGGATGGACCACAACCAATTGGGCTGGTGGGAGTAACGTACACGTTTGACCCACACGCAGTTACATGGGAAAATCTCTTGCCTGCACAGCCAACGGGATGTGTTAATACACTACCCAAAACAAAAGTCATGACAAGATTAAGCCTAGAATTGGCCATTCCAGCAGCTATGTCCGTTACCCGAAAGAAACATACAAGGAGAATTAGAGTGAATAAGACAACCATGAACCCAAAGACGGAGAAGGAATTGAATCCACCAAAAATCAAAAGTAAGGAACTTTTGAAGAAAACAAACGTTACCACAACGGTTTATGTTCCAGTTTTACCTTTATCGTTGCGGATTCGAGTTTTTAAAATATTTCATGATGTCCCGCAATCGGGACATCTTTCTTACAAACCAACGTCTAGAAAAATCAAGGACAGATTTTTCTGGTACAAAATGGATAGTGACATTCGCAAATATTGCATTTGATGAGCCTCGGTTTGAAGCGTTCCGTGAGGAACGAAAGAAGAGAATCCTGAACGAGTTCCAGGAAATCCAACACCCGAAGCCATATCTTGTTCAAGAATGGTATCTTGACATGGTTAATACTATGGAAAACATTATCCCTAGACCATTTGGAGGACTGACTTGGATTGACACTGAGCAGAGTCTTGTGGAGATGATAAGAATTGTTAGCAAACATTCTGAAGTAGCGTCAGACATGGAGATGTCTAAGCTACGAACGTATGATTCGGAACACCCTGCTCTTATGCAGTTTTCAATTTGGTCGGATGATTATTTAGTGGACATTTTAACACTATGGAACCACGTCGATAAGTTGAGAGAAATCCTTGAAAACCAAGACATTATGAAGATAATGCACGGTTCTGAGAATGACATAAAAGCATGTAAGAGATTTTGGAACATACATCCAGTTAACGTGTTAGACACACAGGAGGTATATGACGCGATGAACGGTCTTAAAGGAAGTAACAAGATAAGTCTGAGTGACTTTGTTGCAGAAATGATACCGGGTGCGGTAATAAATAAGGAGCTTCAAAAAGCAGATTTTTGCAGACGACCGTTACATGATGACTTGAAGAAGTATGCTCGAGAAGATACACGCCTTTTATTAAGGGCTTGGCACAACTACAAAACACAAGTCCAAAACTGTGATCAATGCCAGCTAGCAGCTATCCATACAAACATCAAAACGCTGTTACTGAAGCCAATCCGTATTTTGCATGAAGATTGTGCTAAGTCAATGGATCAAGATGTTAAGTACTCAGTGGGAAACGTACTTTTCAGCAAAATTTTTGCATGGCGAGACGAGCAGGCGAAGAAAATGGATGTATTTCCTACTATGGTGGTGACCAACAAAATGATGAATAGAATCTCCAGAGAATTCATTGTCCCGAAAAATATAACACCATACAATTACGTAACTGATGAAGCAGAGGAGAAGTTACAAGAGATAATTTCAAATTTTATCACTACAAGGAAAATTAAAGTAAGAAAATCAGTCAACTTAACTTTAAACAAAGAGTCTGTAGAGACTCGTAGCAGTGAATCACTGCAAGGAAATGTGGAAGATAGCGAAGTGCAGGCAGCTGCACATGCGCGTCAGGAGGATTGGAATTTCTCAGAGACAATGGAATGGGCGGTAGACTTTTTGGAGAATTTAGAAGAGAGCAACATAACAAGGACAGTTGAAGAAGTTTCATTCGAAGAGGATACGATTGACAAGAACGAAATGGGAATCGCTGAGACCATTAACGATGGCGTAGAGGACATGGAAATAGAGGAGACTAAAGAGGAAGAGGCAATTCCAGAAATGCGTATTGTAGATAGTGTAAATAAGGAAGAAGGTTTAGTAGGAAATGAGGAGATTGTAGAACGTAGAAAGGGAGAAGTAGAGATATTTGAAGTAAATATGTCACTTAAAGAAATGTATAGTGTAGCAATGCGTGGAATATGTGATAAATGTTACGGTGACACGCATGTTTCTAAAAATTGTCCATTTCGCAAAGCTTCCAGTAGAACTGAGTTAGTTAGGAAAGAGATTAAGGCTAGGTATAAAGAGTTATGCATTCGCTTCCCGGAAATTCGCGATTACATGAGCAAGAGACGATACGAGCTCAACCAACAACGGAAAGCCCGGAGGAATTCTTTTTGAGGTCGGTGAGTCCGGTTCCAGGAGGGTTTTAGGGGAGGTAATGCAGAGCACGGCGTACAGAATACCATTCTGTAGGATTGTAGCGTAAGCGGTCATAAGGTACCTGGTATGTAGGTACAATGAATAAGATACTGGAGTGCAGTATGCAAGTGGATAGGATAAAGATATGTGTACACTTGAAATGACAAGTGTAAAGGATAATTAGAATAATATGATAATGATATGTACGTGAACGTCAAAGTTCTATTTTGAGATAAGTCGAAGGACATGGGAGGATAATATTCATTCCTTCACTAGAATCCAGAGCCTACGGTTCAACTAAATTTCTATTCCATAATTTTGAGTTTCTATTCTTTAGTTAAAATTATATATTTAATTTGAAAGTTTCCGATAGAAAATAAAACCTTACTTTAGTGTATTAAAGTATTTGCTTTCGTAGTAGCTTCCTAACAGTTATTAACGCTTAGTGCAAGTGCTAATCATCATCACCGCTTCCCACTTATTAGCCGCTATTGATTGTGGACTCCGCACTAACCAGAAACCTGAATATTCGTAGCAGTCAAAGTCGTTATCCGTAAAGTCACACAAGGTAGATAAGCCACACAACACTTAATTAATTGCATGGTATAGTTAAAACAATCACTCATAGCACATAGAGTAGCAAGCATACTCGGGAGCATGGGCATCGTTACAGTGCAATTTGGCCAGTAAGTTCACCCATAGTTCCTGCAATATTCATATGCATACGTTACAAACATCGACATATTTTATTTGAGAGTATTAGTCATAAAACATCAACTCAAAAAGCTTGGGTGAATCTCCCATCCTCCTCTATCTGATATTGATTTAGACTTGTTCCTCTGTGACTGTCAGTCTAAGCTATCATACATTATTTTTATTATTATGTGCCTGTTTGACTAGTAGCATTAGAAAAGCAGCACTCCTAAAAATGATATCTCTAACTTGCTTCCTTCCCAAAAATCTGGAGTCAATGCCAAGCCGCATATGAGAACAAAACTACAAAAGAAAACAAACAAAGGGCCTTGGTCTACATTTGTGTTTGAGTGGAGCTTCACCCGGTATAAACTAGGAGAGAGAGGGAGCTTCCATAAAGGAAATGAGACTCTTGAAGATGGTTAATTGTTGTATGAACATGTAACCCAAAAGGATATCTATTTCTGGGAGGAAGGATGTGTACTACAACTACACAAATAGATTTATTCATTGAATATCTCAGCGTATCCGATGACAAACAAAGTTATTTTCAATTTTGTTGTTTTCCAGTTTCTCATACGATTTTCGACGATTCTCATATTTCGCAATCGATTTGTACGTAATGAAGCATATATCATCCCAAGATAATTTATCTAACTAAGTATCAAAATACAATCTATATTTTAAAACATCCAGTCATACTTTGTCGATTTTTCTTATGAACGAAATAAGAAGAAGCCTGATTCTCAGTTGAATCAAAGCTTGATCACGTTACATATATTGCCAAGTTTCTAAATTTATTGCGTAACAAGGCTGTCATTATATCTCTGCATGTACGTTATTACCATTTCATTTTTGGATTTGATTGTTATTTGACACGGAATTCAACCGTTATAATATTCGGGTTGGCTTTGGCTGGCATTCTTTATAGCAGCAGCTACCCTGCCCAAAAAAAGAGGGGCCAAGTTCAAGATGACGTAGTTTACCAACAGCTTGAGCAACACCCTTTCAGTATCACAGGTTGTAAAATGATGACTAAATGTGTGGATGTTGGTATTAATAATATATTCTCACCGGATATGCTCATTCATTTCCCCACGTCGGAGCAAGTGAGCTAAGCACTATTAAGCATTAGGTATTGGTGTTGTGTTGGACGTGCTAAATAAAGAATGGGCTGCAGAAAACTACCCCTTCCATTGCAGGCAGGTCCAGTCATCAAATCACCAACGACATAACATAAGCACAAACTGTGAAATGCTACCTGCAACCGTTTGAAATGAGTAGGAAAATGAATGCTGTAATCCCTTTGACATAATATATTTAAAATTGTTGGTATCAATTTCTGAAATAATATGAAATGCATGAAATACGTGAAATAGGTACCTCCAGGCAAACGTTCCAATAATAAAGCATGTTCCCCCGTATGCATGTATAATATAATAACATCATCGTCGTCATCATTTTATGAAATGAAGTAAGCAACAATATGTATGACTCAATGTCCCGTTCCCCTTTCACTTTTTATACGTATTTTTATATCCTAGCTAAAATTTACATTACATCAAGTCTTTGGTTGCAGATGTAAACACAGAACAGAGGTGTATAGATTTTATCCAGTATATTGTGTTTCATTTGTCATTCCAATTAAAACTTGCTTGCTTCCCTCCATTTCCCATTTGTCTTTTCTATAAAGAACTAACCAATCAAATAAATGAGAGTCATAATTACGTAATTACTACCTGTACAGCACTCAGATACCTTCACATTACATCACATTACATATAGTGAGTCATGGAAGACCCTCTTTAATTCAATGATGTTCAAATAGTTTCGCAACTTAGGATTAAGTTTAAATGCAAAGATCATCATTCTAAACTATGATGAAACTGGTTATTAAATACTATGACTAATTTATATTTTCCTATATATTTACTAGGCTTCGTCCTAAAAAAAGTTAATTGCCGAGATTAGATGTGTATGAAAAGTTAAGTATCTGGCTACTGACATTTAGCTTAGCAAATGACCCAACTTCCCACAAACTACGAAAAATCAGGCAGTTCGCACGTGTGCAAGCAAATCAATAAACCACGAAGGAACGTGGCGAGAATCTCAACACATCCCCTCTTTGTCACTGTTCACTTGCTTCGCTGCTTTTCGATCGCAGTTGGTATTCTGATTGCTGGAAACACATAATATTGTGTATGAGCTAAACGAGAAAAAATTCTGTAGCACTAGCACCACTCAGAAGAGAACACAAATGCTTACCCATAAAAGTAAATGTGATGGCGTGCAAAATATTTCCGGAAAGCGTGGGCTGATACCGATACATTTCTAACGTTTTTATACATGCCTTCCTCTTCCTCCATTCAGGTTTTTTTTGGGTACCACGCACAGAGCACTGTCACTTCTTCAGCATAAAATTTTCTGATATCACACATGTGTGTATATGAAAAATATATGCATAGACATACATACCTAACCTCTTTAAAGCACTTGAAACAGTTTTGTATTATGGAAGTGGCAGTTTATCTCTAGTATGCCATGCCACACTGTCACAGAAAGAAAAGTTTGAGAGCTGTACTTGTGCATTCTAAATCCCAGTAGTATCTAGGTAGTTCTATATATATACATTTTTATGTGCCAACTTTCTCTTTGATAACGACTGAGAGAAACCCTTTACAAACGTTACGTTTCGTATTCTTTATGAGTTTCCTTGTCCCGGTTTTATATACCACACAGCAGTTGGAGTAACACTTGTGAAAGAAAAGTAAAGAGAGAAAGCACTGATACAGCGTTTGTCGAGTTGTGGCACTCGGCTCTTTTCAACTTTGATCGAGCATTGCAATCCCAACTTCATCATCGTTATCAGCATCACTCTGCTTTCATTCATGACTACGTGACTATGAAAGCTTAAGTGTGCAATGTACTCGTATCTAACTTTGGCTTTACGGTTCTAGAAATTCTCACTTCACCCCGATGAAACGTGCTATCCCTTGATAGTTTTAACAATGAATTCTTAAAGAGGCTGGAGAATCAAGAGATTTATTAGAGATTGGCAAACAAATACATACCTAACACCATTGCCGGTTGACACAAGATAATTTAGCTCAAAGAGCTGACGTTTGTCAAAAAGTTATTTCACAACCGAGAGCATGATTTGACCATGGATTTTCTCATGCATGCTCAAATATGATATGATGGTCATAATGAGGTATTTGATATTTTACTGCTTGTGCTCCTCATTTGAATTTCATTTTGCTTTGAACACCTACATATGAAGCATATAAATTTGTGGAAATCAGGTCTACGTCAGTCAAACGCCATTTCCTTTCGTCTTGAAAGGTATCGCTTGCAAGAAAATGTGCCAAGGATAAAATAATAATTTCCTTCCTGGATATAAAATATTCTACTTCCTTTCCTCAACGTGATAAACATTTTATATTTAATTTCTTTTTCCTCAACAACACCTTAGTTTCTCTTGTAAATCTGTTCTTTAGTTTTTCATTCAAGATGAAACTAAATACATTATGGAAGCGCTACCCCCATCAAAATGTCTGTAAACAATGATGTGATGTCGTTCATTTTCTTTTCCAGCATTCCAGCGATATCGTATTGGCTTTCCAGTTAGAAACATCATCATTAATTCATGCTTCATACGCTTAGATCACTAGAATTCGGAGTAAAGTGTCGCTCAGGCGAACATTGTGGTTTACTGAATGTGACATGGGAATATACTATTCGTTTTCGAGGTGTTCCACTGCCTCAGTTTGCTACAAAATTAGCCAAAAATAGCTTTGCGGAGACACTCTCCCACACGTAGCCATCAAGAAGAGTGAGCTGTGAAGTGTGAACCTTATTTAACTTGATGGCTTTTCTGTGTAAGTGTCTTTCTTTGCACACAATTTCCTTCCTTTTGAGTTTATCATGTGCAAACATGCAGTTAATATTTCAGAGACTTTCTTTGCTTCAAATAATTATTGGAGCACCTTCAATTAAGAATTCGTTAGTAGCACAATGAATTCTCTTTTTTGATGATTCAGTTCCCACATTTTCCAAAGAAAGTCGAAAGATTCATGGAACGAGAAAGGAGTTGCGTGGGTGGCATCATCAGAAAGAAAAGTGTAGTATTTACGATGATTACTCTTTCCAGGCTAGTAAACTTTCATGAGTGTAGCCAAAATCTAAATGACTCCTGCAAAATGTATAGTATGGTGCTGACAATGCGGCTAAAAATGACTACACATTCCTTTTAATACATTTGTGGAATGTAAGATAAGGGAACTTTTCATAGCTCTATACTTTTTCACTTGACCTAACCCTAACATAACGAAAATGAGATGATACAGACAGTAATCAAACTCACCTAAAAACATATGTATAGGCTACCAAAATATGTAGTAAAAGTATAATATATACATGGGTTTCGTTCCTTCGCCCACGTGTCGAAATCTTCCTTTATAATGTTGGAATAAAAACCAAGAAGAAGATTAGGTAACATGTATTTTCACTAGATTGGAAAAACTAGCTAGGATTTTTGTTGGTAGTAGAAGGGAATGCTCAATGTACACACAATGAGACCCACTAGATTGCATATTGAATAGAAAAGTAGACTTTCTTAAGCTCTTCTACGTATATCCCCCGCCTATCCAGAGCTGCTGGATGGAAAAATAAACTGGAAAAGGGAATCCGACCGGCTTAAAAAAGGATAGTGCGGGTACGATGTACAGGATTTCTCTCCAGTTGGGGCACTAAGCTACTATAGCTCTCTTCTTTTTCGCCTAATGCGACATTTGGTAAAAAATGTGAAAAATAGTTTTATAGCATTTTTGAGCAAATTGGGGCCCCTTTTTGACCTGCGATCCTTTCGCTTGGAAAACATGATTTACATCTGATGTCTGCGAAACTAAATCACCTTTTGTAACCGCAGATAGATAGTTGCTTGTGGGTAAGTAGAAAAAGATTAAAAATCAACATAAATATATCCTTTACCTCAGAACAGCTACCCATTACAATAATATTTTCGTCATTTTGTGGCAAAAATTAACTTTGTAACACGAGTTTTATCCCCCAAAATAAAACTAAACGCGTATTTCAATGTCTTGATGACATGACAGTAGGAGCAGTTTACTTCATAAAATAGATATGCTGAAAGCAGCATATAATAAAAATACTCGGAGCATCATCATCACATCATGGAACATAATACCGAGTCGTCATTAAAAATGGCTTTTCTCACACCCATGAAATAAAAGCTAGCAGTGTTATTATTCTGAATGAAACACACACGGACCACCAACGAACAGTTAAGAATCACACACAAAGCTAAATATTTTCCGGTGGCGCTTCAAGCTCATAAACTGTATAAGCATTGTTTTCTTGTGAAATTGTGAATAGAGATTGAGAAAGAAACAAAAATATGAATGAGTGGGGATGAATGAAAGGAGTATGTATATCATATCAAAACTCACTATCTCCACACCATAAAGATGATTTGATGATATGAGGTCTGCCAGTAGAGCAAGACAGCAATTCAAAAAGCTCAAGCACACCCACGCAAAAAAATATATTTCTCTAATATTATAGTTACTGCGTCTCAGTTTTCTACCCACTGATAATAATGAACTTATACTATAACCAAATGTACGTATACATTCTCGAAATATTTTTCGTTCTGCCTTTGGACAAACAGCGCCAGCTCTTCCTTCCCATCCGAAACTTAAATTATATGGGAAGAGCGACTGCACAATACTAATTTTTTACGGTACACGGTAGTTGGGTCTTATTTTAAAATTACGCTAATGAAGACTGCTGGCGCACAAGAGGAAGCTATTTGACAAAATACCAGCCATGCAATTTTTGTCATATGGGTGACATTATTGTATTATTTCAGGCATCCTCATTCTCCTCAAGGATACTTTATGGTAAACAAGTTGCCAGTTGTGTAGTGCATTATCTTCCTTTTCTCAGTCACGCACCAATATTTTTTATGTTGAGCAAAGCAAATATCAAAAGAATTTGATTGCAAGGAAAGCATAAAAACACGTGAAAGTATTGGGAGGAAAGTCACGTTCGGAAACTAAAGAGGAATCATATACCCATTTAAAAATTCCCGATATTGCGTAGGCGTCAACTTCACACCATCAAACTGGCTTTTATTTATTGCAACCCACTGTCCTTGCTCAAATAAACAACCTTTTTTTGACATGTTCGGTGTATGAAAGTCCTTCATTTGACATTTCAATTCTAGTGTCTCTGATGTCTGAATACAAGAAAAAATGTGCAAAAAAAAGGAATCAATGTTGTGTAGGACTGTAAACATTCCTGCTCATAAAACACTACACATTATGTCCCACGCAAAATATGCCACATTTCATGGTTTGCTCCATATTTCATGAAATCAAATTATCAAAGACATTTGAACACAGTTCCTTTGCATAATGTATCCCGTTTCATGATTCGCAATCCTACTTTTCAATCTTATTGAAATCCCACACATATTATTATTGACATACTTTTACCATTCCGACCGAACGGGGTGCAATAAGGTAAACAGGAAATGGATATAAGTGAATACAAAATACAATCCTATAAAATATTATGAATCATTTGTCAATAGCTATTAACAAATAATAGCAAATTCAAAAACTCCATCGCCATTCAGTTTGAGTACTTCAGGCAGCCACTCATTATGAATTGTACTCCTCCGCAACTACAAACTTTTGTTCATTCAGCTTTTCTTTATCAAGAGTTGTGATGAATTTACGTAATATGATGACATGACTCTTCCGGTTTCAGCGCAGGCCATTCAAAAGTCTTCCAGCCTTCACATTCATAAAAATTCTATCCAAATAACATGCATGCTTTTGCTGTCAGCTTTGAACGCTAGGCTTAGCTTCCTTTAATAGGACTACGCATTCGTTATATGTACACGTCTACTCTAACTCACGCTCCTTTCAGTGTTGACTATCTAGGTCGACTGAGGATTTTTTGCTGGATTTATCGATCCCCTAACTATAGCAGTATGAGCCTTAGACATATTTGGTGGAACGCAAGAGGCAAAGAGAAAGGTACTTGCTTAGTTCTCACAAAACTTTCTCAATGGAATGCTTCACACCCGAACCTGCTAGCCGAGGTTACCGAGTATGAATCCGAGCAGGAAGTATCCCATTCCCTTTTATTCATAAAGAGAAACTATTGCAAAAAGAAAAAGTACATTCATTTACTCAATTTTAGGTACTACCGACCATACCCTTTAGTCTGCGGTGTCCTTTTTTAGATCAAGAATGATTTCATTCAGATGTTACTACCACGAAATGGAGTGGAGTGAGTTTATTCCCTCCTGCTGTCATTCAACCTATCTCATGGTACATAGCAAAAAGCATTATGAACGAAAAACATGTGCGGAATGGTGATGCAATCATTTAAAATGTGAGTAAAATATTATCAGCAGCGGTACGAGAAAATGAAGGAGTTCTTGTTCTATTACATGAGGCAAGCGAAATAACTCCAAGTCTATGCAACATCTCAGACTGGAAGGCAACACGAAAAACTTGAACTTGCTTTTCTAGAAATAAAGCAGACTTAATGCTGTCCCATCTGAAGACAATTTAGGTGCTTTAGCCAAAATTTGATGGAGGTGCTTTTAGTGTTGATGACGTTCTGTTACTGTGATAAAAGTGGTGAAGATGATTGTGAATTTTTAAAATGTACTTACACTTAAATAGGGTAATTGAAGAGTGTGTAGGCTGTAATCGATACATCATAAAGTATGTAGATAGCTTATTACATAACAGGCACTTCACTTAAGGAAATGAAGTTGCTTTATAGCTGCTTTTGTACAAAAGTGATGAATTCACTACAAATTCACATTTGTTTCGATTGTGGCAACCCACTAAAGCGTCCTTGAGGACTCATTCTACTTTGTTTCCTACTCTGGAGGTATAAATGCATTACTGATTGATTCGATTCTGAGCATTTGATGGGAAACTGAAAACCCATGTTTTCTCTCAGGCGTTTATTACTCCTATATGCGCTCTCAGCCTTTTCAACTTCCTCATTTTGTCTATAACGTTATTTTCTAAATGAGTTGAGAGGAAGCAAGACAAAATTTAAATTATATAAGAGTTCGGCAAAGAGCTTAGTATTCAATTATCAAACCAGTCCCTGGCTGGAAATTGGTTGATAAAATTACCTTTATGCAATCATGGAGATGTCATGTTAAAAGATGCCTTCTGGAGTGAACATTAAACTGAAATTGGGATTCTGAGAAAAGACATGGTGGCTGTGCTGTGGTTTGTTTGAGGGTAAAGCTCGTGTTGAACTCGCCTACGCAAAATTTGAGAATAAAAGAGAGAAACCGGTAAGTGCAAGGCAAGTGGTACTATATCGCTTATGGAATGGATTTACAGACATGTATTCCATTTTGTAATTAAAATGTGAGCGAAAGAGTATCTTAAACGTTACGTCAGCAGAACCATCATAAAACCAGATATGCAACAAAAGTTGAAAGTCTGGCTGGGCAAAAAAAACATGATGATTGATCTTTGCAGCGTACTATCATCCCGGATGTAGCTTAACATCATAAAATACCTCTTCACATCTCCATCTCCCCTAAAAGTTGATGATGTAGTAAAGACGAAGAAGAGAAGATTTGTATAATTGTGAGATTTTTCATAAACACAAAAACCCGTAACTATCCTTTCATATAAATATTGTGGTTTGCTGGTGACACTTGGTTGGAATATAATCAAGTAAAGTGTGTATATTTACACAGAAGAATCATCACATCATGTATGGAGTATGGCATATGGATCTACCTTTATGAAGATAAACGAGGCAAAAAATGAAAGAGCTTGTAAAGAGAAGGGTTTGGTCTTTATGAGCCTATGTCTAGTAATATAATATAACAATTCAATCATTTATATTACTGTAGTACCTACCAACCAGCACCTAGCCCACTCATTTATTTTACTTGCTTCAAAAACTCATCCCTCGTTTGTCTCTTTTGTCCATCTTTAAAGCATGATGATATATTTTACAATTTTCAAGCGCTGTTTTTTTTGAACAACTCGTAAAAAAGGGTGACAAAATAACAAAAATCTGAAAACGGAAAAGAATGTAACAGAATAATGTGTCTTTGACTATTTTGGAAGTATAATAATAATATAGGGATACTCAACGACTCAGCCTTCTCCTGAATGAATGAATGAAAGAAAGAATTTTGAACCGCTCCCATCATCATCATCAACAAATGAAAGCATTTCTTTCTTTGTATATTATTTTCTTCACTGATTTACAACAGAACGGGAGAGGCTTATATTTTATACATATAACAACGTCAACCGTTGAACGTAGCGTATGTTTCAAAGCTGTGCCTTAATTTTATTTTGAAGGGTGACGAACATTTTCTTTGCTAACCATAAACTTTAAAAGAAGTTTGTTCCGTGCCCTTTCTTTTCATATAAACCTTGAACTACTACTACGTACGCATGTTGTGGATGCTATTTATGTATATTGGAAGTAATTTAACCCTCTTGTTTCCCTCCCTCACACACAAGCCTCCAGCGTATTTTCCCAATGGGGGAAACAAGCTAAGTAAGTAATGTTTCTTTTTATTTCGTTTCCACACATTTATCCATCTGCTTCTTGTTTGCATATAAACCATGAATAATAATAAACGAGAGATGTAGGATTGGATACAGAAGGAGGATTTAAATTTTATGCATACGCATTCACTTCACATTATCCTGCCTACGTGAAATGGTGTTGATGCACGAGTTCCAAAACAAGTCCGGAACAAACTTTCCCATTGTGGCTGTGGCGCCGGGGTTTCAAGGCTTGAAAGCAATTTTAAGAAAGATTTATGCGTATGTCATGTCAGCTTCGTATGCTGCTAATGTTCCAATAAACCCAAATCTAAAAATAGGATGAAGAATGTAGAACCAAATCTTTAAAAAAAACTTGCAAGATTTACTTACCGTTAAGGATAATAGGTTGTCGATTTTCTTGAAGGAGATGCATCAACACAAATGAGATCGGAGTTTGAAGACCTGCCGAGTCCAAGGTGAGATCACTTGTTCCCTCATCATAAACAATGACGTCCCTCCACTTGGCAGAGCTAATGCTGTTCCCACCACTAGAGGAAGATGAAGGGGATGACCCATTGGGACTGGACGCAGTCTTATTTCTCCGATTGTTGGTGCTCACCAAATCCAAAACGGAAGAGCAATTCTGTACCCGCTTCCGATTAAATCGATCTGTACAAGGGATATGCACTGCTCCAGTAATATGGCACTCAGTATAGCAGAGGTAGCCTCGGCAGTCCAATAACAGGAATGGGAGCCTCTGCTTATTATTACAATTCCCAAGTTTTCGAGCCAACTCATCACAGGTCAGAGAGCGAACGCGTTCCTTAAGCTCTTGGGGGTCGCTAACCATTGGAGTAGTAGCATTGTTGACGGACGCTCTGTTGTTGTGAAGTGACAGACGAAGTTTGTCCTTCCGTCTGAATGCTAATGTCTGAGGAGGAAGCTCGGTTTCCACAGGTCCAGACATTTTGCTCATACTTATATTTTGGCAACTTAACTGACACGAGGGGGAAGTCAACTGGATTTTCACTTGAGAAACTAGGTTGCTTTCTGAAACAGGAACACCAAAAAATTGAACATTCACCATTATTATCCCGGTGTCGTTAGAAGAAAAAATTCACAAGTATTGTGTTTCTTAAAACTAACAAAAAGAGTTGAGATTATTTTGACTCTCAAAGTATTTTTTTATGAACTAAGAACTTTGCAATATATTTTTTTAACTGTATAACTAAATGCTACAGCAGCGTGTTTGCATATATGTATGTGTGTGAATATGCATGCGCGATGTATGGTCTTGACTTGCTGATCACCAAAAGCTGACTGAAACAGAGCCAAAGAGGTGAGAGATAGAAATGACTGATCTGAGACGTTATGTCGGCGAGCGTCATACACACTAATTGAACAAACAACTTGGCTTACCAAAAATGATTCATTCATAACAACTTATAAAGGCAAATGCACAAAACACTTGCTGTTTAATGGCTTCTTACTCTTTTTGCAAGCTATAATTTAATGCCTTTATCTCATCATGATGATGATGATGATGATTCGGCTGCTGAGAGTGATCATTAGGCGGTCATGTTATGGGAAATTTTCCAGTGCCCACTTTTTTCCCTACCTACATTAACGTGCTTAAATGTATATACATTCATTTTGTATTTGTAACAATGATAAATAGGGAAATCTGTGAGTTGGCGATTTGCGGAATAAACATTTATTTTGCACCTTAGAACAAACTTTTGAGCTAAGCTAAAGCAAACCAAATAGATAGCAAAAAATGGTCAGTGTTTTGCAAACTCGATTTTCAATAGTAGTAGTGTTCATCATAGCCATCATGCCATATTCATTTAAACATTGCACGACCGGTTTGGCAAAGACACCAGCCAAATGCCAAACTGCATAAATCTTTTTTTATGTTGTATCTGTTTTTTAGTTATGGTGTTCACTTTACGTATGTAGTAGGTAGGTAGATTCATACTATATTGGTGTATGAACACATGATAATATATGGTTGGTTATATGGATATTTTCTTGGACATTATGGTTTATACATATAACACGGAGGAGGCATACGTGATCTCAGTCATATTTATATAGGAAGAGGTGGATGGATGAATATATATGTATGTATATTTTTTGCTGACGTCTTTAAAGAAATGTGATGTGATGTTCTTTTCATGTCCTCCAGTTCACAATCTTCAGGATGTTAATGTTACACTCCTTGTAAGTCTATGTATATTATATATAGTAAAGCTCATATTTCAAATGCCCACCTTTATACTCTTGCTTCTGCCCCTCTATCCCGTTTATGTTAATTACAGAATTATGCATCTACGTAATCCCCCCTACACCAGAAGTAAAAAGGTGAATGTTGAATAGTGAATTCGTGTTGGACTCTCAACTTTTAGTGTATATGTATAATATTGTTTGGAGAAGGCTCTAATTCAATTGAGTAAAGGATATTCGTCAACTTTTCTCAAGGTTTCTTGAAGCTTCATGAAATGTGAGCTCCGCACGGTCATGCAATATTTAAATTGTATATTATGTTTGGTGTACACATATTATGTACGTGTGGTCAATTCCACATGTGCATTGCTGACCATCAAAGGTTTCATGTAAGGCTGATTTTGCAGTTTCTTTGCTTTGCATGTCCTTCCACTACACTACACTACGGCATGCATAATATGGAGGCATGAACATAACAGGTAAGTTGTAGAGTTCTTTGGTCTCTGCTTCTTTTGGAAACTTAATGCGAATAATAAGCAAAAAAAATTGCAAACTTGCATTGGCAAGGTCTCGAGAGTGGATGCATGAGTCATCTCATCATCTCATGCCCTTTGCATGAATTAAGATCAGTTATATTTACAGAGTCGCGTTGATGCTATTTTTATATTTAAGTAAGTACAAAGTCAAGTTTGTTTGGTGGGGTTTTATGGAAAATTTTTAGATCATGTGCTCTTGGCAGGATCACCGAAAGCCACCGGAAGTGTCGTGACGCGGAAATTGGCTTTCGTGATTTATTACCATCAACTTTTGATTCACACTTGAGTTTCAATAAACATTTGAAGTGGTCAGTCATTTTATGAATATATTTATGTTATGTGTGCATAAACTCCTAGATTGTTACTGAAAAATGCATACTTTTATGAGCACCCATTCGCACTACGATCTTTTGAACCTCGTTATCAAAGATAGCTTATCACAGCTACCCAACAAAACTCCTGCTGCCATTCACATCTTTTTTTTAAAAGCACAAAATAAATAACACTCAGCATCTAGATAAATACTCAATGACTGATCGGAAACAGGACCAGTGGAAGGATCACTAAAACGAATCCTTGTCAATTTTTATAGGAGAGAAGGAAGGACAAGCATGAATCAACACCCAAAATGGAGTAAAGCCGATCCATGGGAATTTCTTGGGAGGGCTTTTTTCTCCCTATATGTATGTTGTTATTCTTAAATAACTATCCTTTTGGTGTGGAGACTGTGGAGTGGAAGCAAAGGAGAAAATCAGTAGATTGTAATAATCATAATAACAACAGAAACCGAAGTAGCAAGAGCAACAGAATTTGAGTGCAAAGCGAAATTCTCTTATCTTATTGCTGCTTGCATGAACATAAAATTGGAGACGGCACGTTTCCTTCTTTCTTGTTACATGTATATGACGCATACCACCACATCCACACCGCCCTAAAGAAAAAGAGGATCTCCTAAAACCTTAAGAATTATTTGTGTTCCCCTTGTTCGTTTCGTTACTTTTCATTTTCCTTCATGTGATCGTTTACCCGCTTGCTTGAGTTGGTTTTGACTGGATAAGACGATTCGGGAAAAATATTACCTAGCATGTATGAATACGACATTGGGGTAAAGAAAATGGGGATCCCGGAAAAGAAATACAAGGGGGAAGGGAAGGTAAGTTATGTTACATCTGGAGGAGTGCATCATGCGACGATTTGATGGTATGTGATGTGATGGCGATGACGAAGACTTTTTGTCTGAATTCTGAAGGAAAAAGTGACGAGGGAAGAGGCTCAACTCACTCCTCTCTCTCTCTCTCTTCTTCTCGCAAGAAAAGAAAATCCGAGAAAGCATGAACTCACATTCACATAAGAGCTGTTCACCCAAGTTCTTAACTTCAGTTCTCCTTTGTGGGGATGGGATGACTAAGAAGGAAGAAATCTCCTTGTACCTTCTCTCTCTCTCTCTTTTCCTCCATTTTCTTCTGAAGTACCAATTCCAAAGAACAGTGGAGCTTTCGCGGTCTCCCCTAACGGGCGTTATATTATAAGTTTTGAGTTTCCATATCTCTCCTACACTCTCTTCACACAAACTCATTGTACTTCAACATTAAAATGAATTCAATGGAATGAAATATGGATGCTGCATCCTCTTTTTCAAAAGGTAATGAGGGGAAGTCAACTGAGAATTGTGGAAAAACACTATATGAAGTCAGTGGGGTAGGTAGTATATAGAGGTACATGTAAGTAATGTTTTAGTTAGTTACGTATATTATTAGTGGTGCGCCATAAAATGCAGAGATTTCATTTTGCTTACGTCTTCAAGTTAGTCAAAACGTGTTTCAGAATGTTTGACGTTTCAGTTTTTTGTTTGCTCTCTCCGTATAAGGATAACCAATCACTTTCTGATTTAATGGAGGTCAAACAAACCATGCAAAAATTATTCCAGCTTGTCTACACAAAGACACCTGAGATATGCGAATTATATCCATATGTAGAGTCACAAAAAGACAATTTTGGTTCATGATCGAGTGCATGGCATAAAGTGAAGGTGATAATTTTTTGGTTCGAATTTTTCCTAAACGTCATTGGAGCGTTAGAACCTGGATGTTGTATCTGTATGTTATCTTTTTTAACATATTTGGCCACATGAAATCAAGCAGGCTTTAGAATTTTACGACTTTCGGATTGTATGAGTATTAGGTTTATGCGTAAATAGGGAGGAAAGAGATGAAACTACAACTTCAACTGACAGATCGGAATGAGTCATGCTTTACATATGCCCATGGATGTTTGCAGCTGCCTGTATTTACATTTCCAGAGATCTTTTAGTTTGATACTTTATCCTTCTTAGTTAATCCTTTTGTAATCCAATGCGTACTTTACTTTGTTTTTGTGCAGTGAAGATCAAAACAGGCGGTCAGTGCGTGCTCCTTTTTCTCCCTTTCTTTTACAGTGGTCTGGTCTTATATTACATCAAAATTTGTTTACTTTATGTTGCTAACTGCTCATTTTTAACAACTCAAAAAAAGCTCAGCCTGACTGACCAGTCTGATGGGAGTCATTTATTGTAACCAAATCCTCAATAATAAGAGCTTAAAATGACTTGTTTTGAAGTGGTTCTAATGGTATATGTATTACGGCAACCGTGTTCTTTGTTAATGCATAAAGACGTGAGATCGTGAAAAGTATGTGGACCTTTCTTCCATGCGATCTATATGACATTTGCGAATTCCATAGGGGGAACATGAAAAATGCCAAGTTTATGACTATAACGTAAACACACCGTGTCATTTTGCCCTGCAATTTGTCCATGTTGTTGTTATCACGGCGTGTGTGTGTCATCGTCATCTACCAATATATATTATGATGTCTAGATTACGTAGAAGCTTATAATAGCTACCCTTCAGTCAGACTTCAAGTCTTTTCAGTTTGGCGTGGTTTAATTGACAACATGTAATATTCTTTGGTGAGGGTGAAGTCTTTATGGCTGCAAAAAAAATCAGACGTCAAATGAAGCAGTTTATAACTAATGCAATGGAGAGTTCCGCCCACATCCACTTGTGTATGTCTAAACCGTCACATTCATCAGAGTTTGATAAGGATTTTTTTTCTAGCTCATTCTTTGCTTCTTTATTTGCTTGGAAAGAAAACAAAGTAGGAGAATAACTGAAAGATGAGCAGTGGTTGTGAGAGGAAGAGTATGATGATTATGAAATGATCAACCCACCCATATATTTTTCCTTTAGAATAGAAAATTGGAAGTCTGGAATTGAATAAAATCTTCTTGGAAAAAGGGAAACAAGATCGGATGTGCCATTAAAGATTGGAATAATTCGTAATCCAAAGCTGTTGGGTAACTTGCCTCATCAGACATTTCCTCAAATTTCTTCAGAACTTCCAATTTACATATTACATCCAAGAAAAGAAAACTTATGTAAACTTGTGGTGGTGGTGATGCAAAAGCGTATTATTTTCAAATATCCACTCACATATCGTTTGCGCAAAAGTCAACTCTAAAAATTCGTAGCATGATTAGATGACTGGCGGGTTTGGAATTCAATTTCACCAAACCAAATAGCCAGGGGATGAAGAAAGTGGAATGGAAAGAGAAAGCAAGCAAGGCAATGCAAATATACCCTCATCATTTATTGTGTATGGAGCATAATTTTCTTTTTGAAATCCCACGCATTAAAATTCTCATTTGTAGCTTTCACTCCATTTCTTTCTCGGAATCCAGACGCCTGTATGAGTTTTGTAGCACAAAAGAAATATCTTTTCGCCCCACTCGACTTCATTTGAGCCTACGTCTCATCGTTAGTAATATATATTTCGTTACGCTTTTTGACCTGTATTCAAAATAAGTGAAAAATGAACGAGAACACGTAATGCTGCAAAAGGGGATTTCAACTGCTTTTGCTTGACACAACAAGAAAGTACATTTAGGCACTCGTGAATGATTAATAATCAACATGCAAAATATAGAAGAAATAAATACATTTTTCCTATCCAAAAAATGTAGAGGTTGTCATTAATAGAATGCATTCACAAACTGAGTGTCATGTACAATACATAAATTTATTGTATCGTTGTGAAAAAGATATGACGTTTAGATAGCTAAAGATAGAACAGAAACATAATAATAATGATGATGATTCAGAGCTGAGTAGATGATAGATAAAAATTATATACAAGAGGGTAAATATACACAAGAGAGAAAGAGAGGAAACATTTTTTGTGTCGTATTAAGTAGATATAGCTGTGTGTTTTAGAGACGTTTTCTACGAGGGTGACTTCTTTGTTTGATGTCTTACATAATACATAATATGCATGCATAAATACACAATACATAAGATATCAGCTCAGCTCCAGGCTTCAAAATCTAATGCCCTTCAGTCAGTCGTAGTATAGAGAACCGAAGACGCGACAAGACCAAAAATTGATATCCCCCATTCTATAATTCCTTTTTGAGACTTATCAGTGAAGTGAATGTGACTGTGTGTATATATGGTTTGGTCTTCTTTTATTTGCCAGATTATTATGACAAGATAATGATGATTCACCTCCATCCACCACCACCATCACCATCATCAAGCAGCAACCCCATTTCGCCATCGCTTTTGCCACCATTTACATTGTATACATATATACAAGTACAACATGAACTCTCACTCACTCACTCCATCCAACTTAGTCATTCTTTCCTCTTTCGCTGCTCCCATCCATCCATATCCATCTATCTAACCAGCCTTCTTTTTTTAGTAATCTGAATTGATTCGTTGGGTAATTTCTGCGTATGCATTTTATTTATGCGTAGTCAAAACCGAACCGAAAGCAAGCAACAACTCTCAAGTTCCGGGTATTTCGATATTAGGTACATTACACACAACGGTGCAGTGCATGCATGCACACTTTTTACGCATTGCTCATTCCCTCTCACCCTTCAGCTCATTTTGGTTTGTGTGTCTATTTGATATCGTACTTTTTAATACTTTCTCGGCTCTCTCCCATTGAATTTCGGTTGGTCCGTCCTCTTTTCGGTTTTCTGTGGTAAAAGTGAGTCATAAACAGAGTGAATTGAGTGACGCGCGTGGTCTCCAAAAAATTTCATTCCTTATTCAACTGGCCGGCCGGCTGCAGGGAACCCTATTGACATGCATGTACCTATTATTGGCATTGCATGGGGTACGTTATGGATGGGTGGATGAAAGTTTAGTTTAGATGAATGACGTGGTGTTGGTGGCTGTTGTTAGTTTTAATACAGATAATAGTATAAACAGTGCACAACTCAAAGTCACACCAGCACCTACATATACATAGATATATACAGCGGAAGGGAAAATCCTACTCATCACATCACAGATCCATTTCTGAGAGCTTTTCAATAAAAACCAAGAATCCGGAGTTGAGGAGGTATTAGTAATGCACAAAAAAGGAGAAAGGCTTTGCAACTGAGTAATAATTCGCGTGTATCTTTGTTTGATTCATAAGTAAAGTATTTCACTTTTTTTTACAACTGCACAGATGGTTAAACAGGGGAACTGTCAAAAAGTCTGTCTCTTTGTCATTAAGCGTCTGCTCTCTCATATATATTCTTCCTTCTTTTATAATCAATTCGGAAAAATCAAAAAAATAGATATAATAATGATAATAGAAAATCCCAAACTTTGTTTCTTCATACGTATATGTACTGGGAGCATTTTGATGATCCTGCAATTCTCTCTATTTGTTATAGCCAAGATGATTTAAAATATTATACAATCGGTTTATCTATAAGGTTTTTTGTGTTTAAGGATTTGCCCCTAGTCTCTCCAGCTTAGATTGTACATATTGCCCCATAATATAATATGTACCCCGTCCGTGATGAACAATGACGGATGACGCATAGAAACTCTTCTCTTTTGAAACGGTTTTGAGCGAATATGGTGATTTACCCCGAATTTCTGGATCTCTTCGGTTGACAAGACAGACGAGTGGCAATCAGGATGGAAACGGTGGTCGTGGTACTAGTGATGATGATGATGATGATCGTCATCATGATTTTGTGTGGTGATGCAATCCATACGCACTTGAGTCAGCAACTTCGTTTCCATTATTGTTTTCAGTGGGGCGGGGTTACTGCTCTTTGAAATGGTCTTGGAGGAAAATCTGTTCCTTTTTTCTATTGTTATGTAACAAATGATGGGATATTTATTTTGCTACTTTTTATGAATGAATGAGGTGGACAACAAGGAAGATTGAGAAGTAATTAATTTAGTGTAGCAGAGGACTAGAGCCTGTTTCATTGGATTGTTCATGCTAATCGTTCTTAATTTCATCTCCTTTTATAATAAAATAATGACAATGCTTCTAGAAGCAATGAGGATTAGGAGTTTAGCACGCATGACTTTGGTAGGATTTAGAAATTTGGGCACATGAAAATAATACGCACAAAATTCGTTTCATTGAAACATTGGAATAAAAAACTGAAGTAAACAAAAGTCTTTGGAATCCAAACCATCATTATCTCATTTGAGATAAATTTAAACCAGCCACTTTGACCTTTCCCAATAATTATTTTAAAAGATACGCAAAATAAATACTTTTAACCTTGACTATTTTTGCAAGCTTTTATAAATCAATAATAGGGCTACTATACTGCTGGTTAAAGCTAGAGCTGCGAGCTAAAAAAAAAACCTGATAAGTTTCTGCCAACACGCATTTCATACATTATGCGCTATATATGTTTGTAAAATCCTTGACTTGATTTGAATCCCAAAAAAAAAACAACACTAAAGTGAAAACAGATGACTACTTCTTCTGAATGAGTCAATTTTAAGCAAGCCAGAATCACGCGGCTAAAAGATTTTATCGGGTCAAGGTTCAACGGGACTCCAATGAATGAATGACTGTTACCCCGTGAAATCATGTGAGCTTAATGTAATGTACTTATAAAAAGTATACATTTGTGATTTGATTTATATGTAATCCAGTATATTGTATGGTTTGGTTGATGGGATAATGGAAGGATGTGGATCCATAGTAAGCTAATAAATACATCCCATCATACTATTCTCCGGTGCTGATTCTTTAAGTTCAAAATCTCGTCAGTTGTCACATGCAGAGCAATTAGAGTAAAAAATAGGCTATATCCATTTCACAATTCAAAAAAAGGTATATGGGTGGTGGTGGTGGTACTTCAAACTGTATTATGATGACGATGTTAATGGTGAGAAAGAGCCATTAGGATCATCATCCTTATAGCCAACGTACAAATGTCGTGTTTCAATAAATATGATACACCAATATAATGCGTACAAGTCAACCGGGAGTATTTTCCCCCCTAGTTTTTTTCCGGATGATGCACCTACTGACTGTTTCTGCAAGTGACTGCCATATTATGAGTCAGTGAAAGCTATATATACGTATATAATATACAAGCATATGCACTGTAATATGAACGAAAGTAAAACATACTTTTGTTGATAGAAATGGTGGTAATGACTTTGCCTTTTGCCTTGGCTGACTTTCCCACATCATATCAAGTTAGTCAACGAGAATCAAGAATGATAGAATGATACAAACATACTGTGGTATCACTGGCATGAAATTAATGTATATTTCTGGCTCTCGTAGGAGAGAGAGAGAGAGAGAGTGAAAAGGCAGAGAGCGAGTGAGAGGCCAAACAAAAAAATCCTTGCAAAAGGAAATCTCTCTAATAAAAATCGTATAAAAAACTTGTGTTCAGATGATACTATTTTTATTTTGCATTGGAATGGAATATAGTGCATGGGTCGCGGGTCTCTTTGAGCCAGTTTGATGATACGGAGCAGACAAGTAGAGTAGAGAAGTGGATTAGTCATCATCACAAAGTTACTTATGTATATGCTGTTGAAAATTGAAAAAAAGCTTTACCATTGCCTTTTTTACACATGTTTATACGAGTTGAGCCAAGAAGGCAAGAAATATTTATAATTTTTGAGTAGATGCTTTTGCAACTGAAAAAAACATGATTCGCGTGGGAAGATTCCAAAGTTGGGTCGACCGAATTTTTAAAATAAGCTTAAGTACATTTTCAAAACATAGCCTGATGCTCTGATACAATTGCGCTTTCAGTAAATTAAGGGTCCTGCCATGAAAACTATAAATAGATTGGTGTCGGGCATGCATTCAAATATTATGGGATTAAGCGTACTACAATCTATACAATATGAATCTAAAAATCACGAGTTGATGTAGAGCTACATTAGATATAATTTTTAAGTTTAGTAACACAATCCTTATGCTTTTTTTACTTTCACGTTTCACTTTCACAGTGCCAGTGTGTACTCATACGCATTAATCTTCGAAACAATTCAAATGTATAAGGAACTGGTTAAGTGTGTCAATGAATGATGCTTGAATAATTACTGCGAATTACAAATCAACCTGACTTCATTCCCGTACACGCAGAGATATTCAGAAGCTTATGGTGACATGTGATAGTACCTATTAGATCAACCTGAAAACTAATGATTTTAGATCATGTATGTTGTATGATTTACCTCAATAAAGCTACAACATGATGGATAGGCACATATATATACTTTGACTTATGTATTTATGTAGTCGGATGTGTTTTACTGAAGTGAAGTATTTGTCACCACAGGTAATGACAAAAAGTAGCTATTAGTGTCATGTTTACCTCATAGATACCTACTACTATGTCACATTATGATTACAGAGTTAATGCGTGCGTTAAAAGACTGAGCATGCTAACCCGATTACACCCTTGTCGCTTGTCGTTAACGTTTTAATGAGCATTTCCGCTTGTGTCTATCATCAGAAGGGGAATTCATATATATCATGCTTCAAGCATGATGTTTGCTTGTTCCTGTACAAACCTTTTACTGGAAAACGGAGGGTAGGTGAGTGAAGTACTTGAACAATTGTCGAAATAAAAGGCTCTCTCATTCTCTCTGCGTATCCCGTTCAGCCGTATAACCAAGACACGGGAAAAGGGCGGAAGTAAGATTTTACATGAGTAAGGTGCTGATATCTCTGCTTTAACACTTCTACGACATACATACATTGGAATTGGAATGCTCGTGGTTGGGGGTAAGCAGCCACTACCACACAAGGCTTTTGGTACAGTATATCTAATAACTCTAATTCGGGTAACAATGTGAAAAACAAGTAGTGACTCAACTTTTAGTACGAATTGTGAATACTTAGAAACGGAATTGTGGAAAAAACTGCGTAAATTGAGCCTCTCACATCATTGGAGTAGCACACGTTAAGTTTAATTACTACTGAAGCATAAAAATCACATTGCTGCCGCTCCTACTTACTACACATGACGACATTTCATGTCTATATGCATACCATAGATGAAAGACTGTCATTTACTACATGAATTGGAATGACGATAATCGTTTTCATAATGGTCTAACTGGACCTGCAAATTTGTTCGGCATACTTTTCGTGAATGTGATTTTACGACCTTACTCCTTCTCTCCCAATGCTAAAGTCACGTTTTACGGGAGCTGAGAATAAACCACAAAACACATTTTCATCATGCCTCGTCGTAAGAAATGACAGCTTGGTTGACTTGTGTGAGAAGTGATGCTCATTGAAATGACTTTCATTTCCTTCTCATCTTTTTGAAGATGTTTCATCAGGGACTTATATATGTACTTACTTTGCTAAGCACCAGCACACAAATTCCAAACAGTTGTTACTCATAAGATGAGCTCCATTTGTTCAGTCGGGTTTTATCTTAGAAATTTGGTTGGATAATGTCGTGCACATGCTTCCTGCCGTGGTAGATGACATGATTTGACATTTGGTAAATGAGATGCTCATGAATAAAGAAGTGATAACCAAGGCGAATCCCCCGTGCCAAGAAAATGAGAGTGGAGTAGATTCAGTAGATGATAGCTCCTTTGATACATACCTACCAGCAAACGCTTTATAACTCTGCGTCATTACTTCACTCATGGCAAGCTCCCTTTCTGGTTTAGCAATATCAGCAGCGTGTAATGTCTGCCACCAAGTCTAATTTGCAAAAATTTGAATATTGGGCGACTTCACGAAGAGGAAATTAAGTAATTTGAGTTTTATTGGAGCAGCTACAGAAAAATTTCAAGGATGCAAAAAAATTGACTAGAATATTTTTGAACAACTAAAATATTTACCATCAACCATCCTTCGAGTAATTCCTTGAAACGGTGGTGGTCTGTATAACTCATCAGTTCAAATCATTTTTTTTTTCGTTTGTTCAACCTGGTAAATATTATTTGCTAATATAACTTCAACAACAAATTCAAAGGAAAAAATATCTCCTATGAGAATAGTAAAGGATAAAGTATTCCTGAAAAAATTTTCCGTTGAAAAGAAGATTGATGATCCTAACCAGTATTCATCATCAGTCATTGACATTTGTACTTGTGATTGGGTTACACCAAACAAAATCAAAGGAGATCCGTCTCCACATCCTTCATTGATGAAAATCCATCTGTCGTCGGTTGAGAAATAAAAATATTTTCTTCACGTTAAACTAATCTGCTTAAGACATCTGCATCCTTTTTATCTGCATGATGATTTTCAATTTAACAATTTTGTTTAGTTCACCCTTTTCAAAAGATTGTCGATGTTTATCATTTCACTCGCATTGAACGCATTTCTTACACGTGCGTTCTTGGTAAATTATTGCGCTCGGTATACAGATTTAGTATACAACTACCTCCAACCTCCCAATTGGTTCATTCCATTACTATTGTTGAATGGATACAACGAGAATGATTCCAGGAAATGGTATATATATTGTAATATTGTTGAATAAGATTTGTGAAATGAAACCCTTTTAAGGACTTCCTTAATTTGAGTACAACAAATAACTTAAGAAGACAGGATTGTAGGATTACAATTCATTTGAATGAGAAAAGATTTGGTGAATGCGTATGTGTACTATTCATATTAGTTTCTCGCTCGAGGAAGAATAAAGAAACTTGTTTAACATTCCATACTCCCATATTATATGGGATTGTGATACAACAAATACAATACAAAGGATGTGAATTCCGTAATCCAAATTAAGATCTATGGCTGTTGTTGTTTGTACATGTATTCCACTAAATGGATATGGAAGAGTGGAGGAACAAATTTAACACAGAATTGAGAATGTTATATATCGTCATATTTATTATCATGCAGGAACAACTTGTGCAGGTTAGACTTGACCTGCGTTGTGTTGGTTGTGGTGTGCGTGACATTCAATTTACACCGTTCACAATCACGGCAGTGTTGAATAATAAATGAGCTGCTTAAAAAATGCTTGAAGACATGAGGAGACAATAAGACATATAGTTGATAAATGATTATATTGATCTACTGACAAAAAAGGTGTTTTCAATGACATTGACCATAATATTTTGTGTACAAGACGTTTTAGCGTTGTCCTCATCCCTACTGTAATGAATGTAGATAGGTATACTATATGACTCCTAATCAAAGCCTTTGATGAGACAAACGCTACGTATTTAGTTATAAGATGTATTCATGACTCCAAATAGGAAAAGGAAATAATGAACGTTGCAAGTTGCAAAAGAGAACAAAAGCCAACTTTTTTTTGTAGCACAAACTTAATGAATTCTGCACTTGATGCCTACATGTCTGAATTTTAGCATGTTGTAGACTTTCCAAACTGGAATTTTGTTATTAAAGCAAAAGTCAGTGATATCCGTAAATTAATTGCTATGTAAAATTTGGAATGTGAAAAACCCATCTTTGTGGACCTCATGCCAATGTTAAATTGTCACTTTTGGTGTATCTCATCAATTCCCTAAGGTTCCTTGACCAAAATGGAAAATGAATTAAGCCAAATTTTATTATACCCCATCAAATTAATAGTCAATGTCAATATCCAAAGGCCAGGATATATTATGCCAGTTAAACTATAAACTGCATAACGATCGTTATTCATTTAATAAACTGCAATATCCAAAAAGAAACAAGGCGCCAATCCAGATTCCTTAATTCCATAAGGATTCTAACAAACATAATATTTACCTTGAACGACAACTAGCAACAAAATGTTAAGTCGATTGCTTCCAGACAGTACAATTTATACTTTGATACAGACTTCAAAGGAATGAGCTATATTTCTCCTCAACAAATTATTGTTTCAATGGACAAGTCGTTAATGTAAGCAGAGCTCACCTCATTTAGTATTATTAGTACACATGTTGAAACGAGGTCGCACATCTGTTTCAAAATCTGTTATAATTACGAGTACAAATCTGGCATCTTTTATCCCTATCCATCAACACTCTCTCACATAATCCATAATAAAGTTGTCTCATCTCCTCCTCCCTCTCTTTATTTGCCATTCATTTAGTTATCCAGTTTATTAGTTTTTTTATGCTTACAAATCTCAGACCTACATGCATGGTTGATAATAGCTGTTGAGCCGTGAGCCATACTAAATTAATTCACCGGATAAAAAAAATTCTCGAATTCACATACAAACACATTAGTAGTAGACAGATAACTACGCAGTAACTTTTGATGTGGATATATGATTTGCATGTGAGTGAATGCTATCGGTTTTAGAAGAGTTATATCATATTATTATTTCTCATCCTACTACGCAGTTGATTTTTTGTTGTGTATTATCAATGAAAACTATATTAGTTAACCTTTTTCATGTTTTGGTCCGTTTTAAGAATGATATCGTTGTATCGTTGTATCTCCTTGCTAATTTAATAGAATAAAACCCAAACCAATGTTCCAAAGGGATTTGTCAGTGAAGTAATATATTTGTGTTGTCTGCAGTCAACCATACGTTTTTCCTAACGGAAAAAATAATAAGACCTGAAATATATAGGTATGTACATAGGTATCCATATACATTGTATTGCAACTATCACTTTAGTAGTTGTCTTTCATGTCATGTTTATATATAAAAGCGCTAAGTTTTCGAAGACACAAGTAAGTTGAAAAAAAAAACGGAAGGGTTCATTGGAGAGAAAAAAAAGTTGGGTGAAATGCTAGTGAATAGACATCTTGTAACATCATCTTCACATCCAACATTTCCTTGAGGATATGTATAGTGGTCGTGGAGAATGAAAGATGAGATTTTACGAGCAAATAAATCTTTTCCTCCATCTTTTTCTTCCTATATCATTCTGTATCTTGTGCAATATTCTCTTTAGGCCTCTAGACAACAAGGATGACTCATCTCATCATCAACATCGGCAACAGCAAACCAACGACATCATATCATCATCATCATGCATACCTATATGAAGAAGAGCTTAGCACTCCACGTAGCTCCTTTGCAATCAAGTGAAGAGAAGCACACACGATAGGAAAAATCTGCAAAATAGATTATTGCTCCGAACACACATACTCCATATGGTAGGATGATAATGAATAATATATATCTAATGCTTGAACGCTATTACTATTACTCCGTCCTCCCTCCGCAATAAAATGATGAACGAACAAAGTCTTATATCATAATATAAGCTCTGTTTGCCACCGGAGGATTAATGTACTGCGAAAAGGTTGAATTTAATAAAGTTCAAGTAAATGTAACAAACTGAAGCCACTGCACGTACATCTATGAAGCCATTGCAATTGCTTATGCGGAATCGTTATTCCAGTTCCATATAAAGCATAATATATATATTATCACTCTACCTAATATTTCCTACACATAATATATCAACTTTATCCAGTACACTACCACTATCATTATAGTTTGTAAAATAAAAGAAACCGTAATTCGTATTCAATTTAGCTTGTTGATGCATTTATCTTACATGAAGCCAAGAAGAGGCATGAGCAAAAGATGCAAATTTATGAAGTAACGCAGAACAGAACTACAGACAGCATTTATTGAATGTAATGTAAAGGCGGTCATGATATGAAGCAATGAGTGAAAAAAAAGCATTTTCTTTATGCAAGGGAAGCTTCTCCAGGAATTTCTTGTGAGAAAGGAAACGCTCATGGTATCCACAGCTCTTATTTTCTCACTCACTCCCATTCGTTTTGTGAGAAACAAAACTATTTCAGCAAGATCTACTACATATCACATCACCCACTGCATTAAAATGTGGTGAATACAGTCTCTCTGGATCTCATCTACTTGATTGATTGATTGATTGATTGACTTTATTAACGTGTTTGATTGTATCAACCTTATAACAGGCTGGTCTCCCTACAATAACACAGACATAATTAGTAATGTAGAATCCAGTAATTACGGATGTAAATAGTAACAAAGGATTACATGTATATAATAAATAACATAGTGAATTCCAATAATAATGGACAGCCAATAATACTTTAACCTAGTCATAGCCAATATAATACATCATTTATAATATATAAATATCGAGCTTCTAAATTCTAATAAATAATTCTTAACACTATCAACAAATATATCCATTGAAGGACTGTCGTCAAATGATATTACTTTTTTGCTCACCAGTTCATTCCATTCATTAATGGAGGTCCATTGTATTGACTTCTTAAACAGTTCGTAGTTATGAGCACATACTCTATACCTTGGAGAAGATTTTGAATAGTGGTAACTTTGATTAAACCAATCTTTAAACAAAGGATTTCTTCTAAATTTAAAAACAAACTTTAAAGTACTTATTTTCTTACGTTCAATGATTGTAAATAAATTGAGTCTTTCAAAAAGGCATGAGATATCTTGTTCGGAATTTAGTAAACGCTTGCGGCGTTTTCCTAATCTGTTGTAATAATAGGAGAATACAAATCTATTGATCTTATTTTGTAGTTTGTTTATCTCTAAATCAGACTGAGTGCACCAAATCGGTAACCCATAATCAATAATTGTAATGACAAATGCTGATAAAAATATCTTCATTACGTTTTCACTCATTAAACGCTTCATGCTGTGCAAGCGACTTAATGCAGCGTTCATCTTATTTTCTACATGGCTGTAATGGGATTTGAAAGATAGACTACTTTCTACAATCAAACCTAAATATCTAAATTTGGAAACCATTTCAATATCTTCCCCATACACTTTCACTCGTAACTTGTTTCCCATACATTGAGTTTTCGATTGTATATCATGATTCTTATAAAATAACATACATTTAGTTTTATCCGTATTAATAATTAAATCATTTTCCTTGCACCATGTTTCAAGCGAGGTTACAGCCTCCTGAATAATTTTAAAACCTTCATCATATTTGGTACAGGCTGTATATAAAACTAAATCGTCAGCGAATAAAAGAAAGGGAATAATTAAGCAGTTTCCTATATCATTTATGTATAAAGAAAACAACAATGGTCCTAAAGACGATCCAGGTAAGCATCCGTTGTCTAGCTTAAAATATCTTGATAAAAAATCGCTGTTAATTATTCTGAACTCCCTGTTTTCGAAGTAGTTTTTTAGGATGTTAATAAGGTAA
This sequence comes from Orchesella flavescens, assembly GCA_964034955.1. Taxonomy (NCBI): domain Eukaryota; kingdom Metazoa; phylum Arthropoda; class Collembola; order Entomobryomorpha; family Orchesellidae; genus Orchesella; species Orchesella flavescens. Next base: position 19,796,602 of record OZ035957.1, on the reverse strand, counting down.
GGAGGAATATTAAATTCCTTCATTAATTTAAACAATAACTTTGATCTATTCACACTATCAAAAGCCTTACGGAAATCAACAAATAGGGCTATTCCCTTACCATTGCGCTCATCCAAAGCGTTGTACATTTTTTGAGTAAATATTGATAGACCAGTATCACATGATCTATCTTTCCTGAATCCGTGTTGAAAGTCGTTTAAAAACTGGACAGTGTGAAAGAAAATTCTAACATACAAAAATCTCTCAAAAATTTTCGTTGTACATTTTAGGTCAAAAATAGCTCTAAACGAAGAGGCTTGACTGTGTTTCCCTTTCCCTTTATATAATGGATAACAATCAGTCTTTTTCATGTCATCTGGAATACTATAAATACTGAGCATTAGGTTAAATAGTATAACAAGTGGCACAGATAGAACACGGGAAAATGTTTTATAAATATTCTTCGGAATCGTCTCATTATCTGGCCTAACTTTCTTAACATTTGCTATCGCCTCACAAATTTCAGTTTCGGTAGCTTTGGGAACTTCATAATCTGGATTACATTGAATATATTCTTCCTCATAATCGCAGATTTTCTGCTCCAAAACTCCTACATCACTTACTGAGTTCTTTATAATGTACTCATTAGCCAAAAGTTCTGCTATACCATTATCACTATCCACTAGATTTCCTGTACTATCGATGAGTTTAGTAATTGGCAAACTGGATTTAGATCTGAAATTCGTAATCGAGTTAAACAACTCCCATATACTACAAGAATCACTCAATTTACTAAATTTGGAACTAACGTACTTGTTTCTTAACGCACGAATTCTAATATTTATTTCGTTTCTGAGCTGCTGCCATTGTTTTTGAAGATTTACATCAGTACAAAAATGTTTGCTAGATTTTAATCGTTCGCGATCGCCAATCATACAGCGTAGCTCGTTTGTCATCCATGGCTTTCCTTTGCCTTTTACCAAACGCTTTTTGAGCGGTGCGTGTTTATTTAGAAAAGCTAGGATTTGTTTTTCAAACACTACAAAATTTATGTTGATATTTTTATTTCCCAATAGGGTTTTCCATTTCATACTGTTAATATCTTTTTCAAAATCTTCTACATCAATTTTATAAAAAGCACGCGTTTCTATTACTTCTGGTCTACAATGAGTTTTAATTTTTTTCATAAATACGTAAGTTAATAGATGGTCAGAACCGCAGTCTAAAGTACCATGTTGAAACTTGTGCTTGTTATTTAAATAAATATGGTCTAATAAACTACTAGTGGTTTTGGCTAATGCTCCTCTCTTTGTGGTAGCTATTCTCGTAGGACGATCGATCATTTGTTGAAGATCTAGTTCTTTGACTATACTATATATTTTAAATTTGTCCTGATTTGCCGAACGATCAAGTAAGTTGACATTAAAGTCTCCTAGAATTATAATTTGAGCGTCGTTTTTGCATAAAAAATCACTTACTTTCTGGAAAAAATCGAAAAATTTATCATTTACGTCGTACGGAGGAACGTAAATTAACATAATAAAAATAGGTTTCACTCCTAGCCTGTTAATACAAATTATATTGCACTCGACTAAGTTTGGTGGAGGGGTGGGTAAATCAACTATTTCTAATTTACACGATTTATGGATATATATCACTGATCCACCTCCCTCTTTCGTTGTTCTGTCGTAGCGAAGTATGTTGTAATTAGGAATTAAAAAATCATTAGTTTTATCCCTTTTTGGGTCCAATTTAGATTCTGTAATTCCCAAATACATAATATTGTTTTCAAAAGAGAGTAAATCAAATATTTCAGTGAACTTGGATTTGATACCGTTGATATTGACGTGACAGAATTTCAATCCTTTTTGTAGCTTCAACTTATAGGTTGGTGTCTTCTCTTCTGATGTTGATTCTTCTTCTGTTGAGAAAAATGAATTCGTAAAATGTAGATTTGACGAAGGCGATGTTGACTGGCGTTGGGTAGATGAGATACAGCTGGGGCATTTCCAATCTGTTCCAATGTTGATCCTAAAATCCAGTGGAATGCAATTTCTGGACGCTGCAGTGTGGAATATGTTTGTACAGTTGTTGCACTTTACGGTTTTGTGCCTTCCGTTGACCTCCTCTTTGCAGACTGCGCATTGTCCGATAACCATTTTACTTTACTACTGACTTTACTGCTGTTAACTGCACGCGATGAGTTCAAGAGTGTGGAAATTTTTTAAAGCTTTTGACTTTGGTCTTATGAACCTTGCAGTGGAATCTGTATAATATAGCATTCTGTCACACATTTGAATTTTAAATGGGTCTATGATTGCAAATACAGACGCATGATGCCATTACCATATTTCCTTTTTTTCCAGTTTCTACTAGCTTTTAGCTTGGTAAAGTGTAATTCATCCCAAATTTTAATATGAATGCATTTTTTCATTACTTGTACATAAAAAACCGTTTTATGTTGAAGTTGAAACACGATGCGATGCTTCTACCAAGCCAGACAAGTTTAATTTAGTCGTGTCACAAAAACGTGAAAAGTTGGCAATGCAATTATTGCTTAATTCAAAGTCAACATATTCAGAATGATTTTAAAGAAAAGAAAAACATGCGCATTCACACTCACAATTATATCACGCAGATTGCTCTCAATTATATCAATGATTTTAAGTTTATAAAGGGGTATGTGTCATAGGCGGAACTGCAATATTCATTTTCATCAACAACTAGCAAACGAAAGAATAGAAATAAAACTGAAATTCTTGTATTACAAAAGGAGTTTGAACAAAGACCCAGCAGTACAATCGACATTAATGGACAACAGAAAACAAGCTCAAAGGGAATGTTGAAGTTGGATATCTAACAATAAAGCAAAGTAAAAACTGTATTACTATGTATATACCTACACACTTATGTCTTGAATAGCACCTTTTATAAGACTTCTATTTATGAGTTGAATCTAATGATATTGCATACTTTTTTTTGTTATTGCCAAGCTCAGCGTAAGAAGAAAAGAGGAAGAAGAATCTAAAACAGTGTAAGAAAAAGTGAAGGAAGGAAGCAGTGTGTTATTAATGTTCACTCTCTCTCTCTTCTCACTGCAGTAATAGTAGTAGATTCCTGAATACGTTAAGTTGTGTCGTGGTGATGGTGGTGGTGCACGCTGTATTTAGCAGCAACGAATAGTCCAAGGTAGTCTCTTGACTTTCCATGGATGTTTTAGTGCTGCTAAATTTACTCTTGGATGAGTCATCACACAGCAGCAGGCCAGGCGAGGCAATGCCATGTCAGGTCTCTCCTCGTCTCTCCTTGTCATGCCATGGCACATGTACGCAGCAGCAGAAATTTTATAGAGACTGAACTACAATGCCATATGGTTTTTCAACAATATACTTATAGTACTATATATACAGTATACCCCAACATCTAGGCTAGAGTCTATAGATATCCACAACAACCTATAAGAATCGTATCTGTGTTAGACCTTTAAAAGGTTTAAAAAAGCTTATTTGTATGTATTGTGTGTTTAAACCATATGTATTTTTCCAAATTGCCAAAAAAACCGCAGTGCAAAGGATTTTTGCATTTTCTCCTGGGAGGTATTCTCTCTATTTCCTGCTTATTCACAGGCTTTGTATTTACATACATTTTTACGATCTACCTTTGCTCTACTTTGTGTCTTCCTTTTCTTTAATAATATTAAATATGAAAGGATATATGCATATTAATATGCATACTGCAGCGCTTCATACTTCAAGTCGCCAGGGACTACTGTGCATGAGTTGTTAACACTAATAATATGGGAACAAAGTAGAGCATGAGCTAAACTTGTGTAAATACTTTGTCCAAATACTTTTTGATATAGTGTAATTATAATTATTATTCACTCGGAGAATCCATGTCATCTCATCACATCAGTATCCTAGAACTGTACGTAAATGTTTAAGTAAAACAAATATCATATATTTCTAATACCACTGTTTCAACAAGACAATCAAATCAACCTGTAAGGAAAATCATGTAGTATAGATGAGAACAAAAATAAACCGGTTGGAAGTTGTTAGCAAGTTATTTTCGTGTTGAAATTCCAAACAGTTAGTGCATGTAATTACCGTTACTACCACCTGGAACATTTCTTTGGCTTATTCACGTTGTTGTCACACAAAAACCTCTTACTTATTCCTCCAAACATGCTGGGGTTGGTACTCATATCGACCTGCTGCTATCAAATTAATGTCAGCACATTGAGCACATGTATATGTATACGAATATGTATGGAAAGTGTATATATATATGACAACCTCCTTTAATTTAATCAATATCTTTTTAATCCATTTCATTGAGCGGTTTTCTTGTGCATCCACCCACCAATAGTTCTGTTCTTTACTTCTATTCTAGGCACATAAGTTTGTGTAGGTAGAACAATCTGGGCCCACGACGAGTTACCTTCCTTAGGTAATCATAATAGGGACTGATGTTGAATGTAAAAAATAAAGAAAATGTTCCAGTTCATGAGCAGAGCACCAGATTTGGCTTCTTTTTTGCCTTGCCCCGTTGTCGTATTGCAATGACGAATGGCTGAAAAACATGAGACGGCAAGTCGCCTTGCTAAAAGCTTCAGTACTAGCAGCAGTAATATTCACTTTTTGTACCACTTACTTTGTTACTATATTTATTGTTTTTTTTTGTGACATGCTATGAAAATGTACCCCGACCTGTCGGAAGAACATGTGGAAAGGCGTTTTTCTTTTGGTTTTGTTACTGAAAAAAAATTCTAGCAAACTGAAGAGCTACACAGTCACTAGTGACTGTTTGGGAGCACAAATTACTCTTTGAAACTTTACAAGTTCCTATGCTATTTTCGTCCTTAAAGAGTTGCGTGATCAAAAATAATACACTGCTTAACGGAGTACGGGATGGGTAAAAAAGAAGGTGAAAAACAGTAAGTTCGAACACATTATAAGGAATTGAGTCGGGCTTTTGAGGTCGAGGGAGTTTACAATAAAAAAGCTACGTCGTAGCAAGTAACTTTGTGTGAGAAATGGGGCTAAATAAACAGATTCATAAATGTGTGTATTTTTTCACAACTGCCATCATCTGTTTTTAAACATCTTACTTACTATGTAACAAAAAAATCACTGAAGAAAGCTGGCATATATCATTAATTTCGTAATGTATGTAACCACCGAAGAAACGTGAGCTTTGGATAAGATTGAGTTTATAGGTTGCTTTGTTGAAAAACCGTAAATAGACACGCTGAAATGAAGGTAAAAGCAAATTTGTTGAATGAGTTGACTTATACGATACATACATACATAATTCCTGTTTGTCAATTCCTGTAAGTACAGTTATGATTGATGAACCGTTTCCTTATTGCTGTGATTTTCCGATTCCAGCAGAGACGCCATTTAATGGCAATGTTATGTCTCTCAATACTTTTGAGTTGTAAATGTGACACAAAAGTAAGTGTAGATTTGTGTGTAGGTGTTTTCTAGACTTGTGTAACCTCGACCTCTGAGTCAGCTACTTGGTTTAAATGTGAAAGGTTAAATGTTATCAAGAAAGCTTGATAACGACATAGCTCCAGTGAATGTTTATGAGCATTCACCAAACTAGATTTTTATCATCAGTTATTATAGCACAACCCCGTCAACATAAAAATGATTTTCATTCACAATTTTAATGACAGGGGCGAGCAAGGAGTATATTTCAGTAATAAATATGATGTCTTGTCTACCATCTATTACGAAATTAATTACGCTTCATCATGCTTTGATAGCGAATATAACGGATGTTCAGTAAAAAAAATTGGGAGCTGCTATAAGAGATAATTTTGGAGACACACACATTTAAATTATTCATTTACTCTTTTTGGAGTTTTAAAAGGATTTCACATTCGCTTTTAAACAGATTATTTTAGCTCTCTAATCTTACACCAACCACGGGCATTGCATGTAAAGATTTTTGATTGTAGTAAGAGAATGCTTGCTTCATTTATTTTCCCCTTAATTCAAAAATAAAGATGTGATCATGCAATAATAATGATGCAGACCATTGTTGTGCCATCAAACGAAGCAAGCACTGTTGTACATGCACCATGCAGTAGTGCAGGGGCTTTAGACTGGCGGACATTAGCATTAGCCCATCACATCACGACGTCTTATAATAAGCACTACGAAGATGAAGACTGCATTGGTTTGGTGGAAATGAACTTGTAAGCTGTCCGTGTAGCATGCATTGTTTACATTTCATGTACATTTATTTTTTATATAGCATTCAACAACTACTTCTACTATTACTGTAGGCTAGGTCATCCTCTCCTTCAGAAAAAATCGCAGATATATGCAACATGCAACCCATATGAATGCTTAAGGAACTCCCCTCTAGTGATTTAACAATTGGCAACAATTGCAGTGCAGTCTTTTTATGGCTATGACTCATCCACCCATCCATCCGATGAGATCCTACTTAAATGTCTTTTTTTTCTTTGCCGTTTTGTTTGCATATTACAGTTTCCAATGTTCATTTGTGCAATAGAATGCTGAATGTAATGTCTATTAGTGTTGGGGTGGTATAGTACACATCTTGTTGAAGCTGCATTAGAGTTGCTGATTATATACACATGTCTAAACATTTGGTTTGGTCTTGTTATTCGTCGTAGTGAATCGGTATTCATTTGCGAATAGTAATAGTATTTTTGTGTTTTACTACGTCTCACTGTCACTACTACTACTACACTACAAAACTACGTGATACTAAACTAAACAACCATAATTTTGGTTGACTAAAAGGTTTGGAATGTTTCGGTTGTGTTGCCGCCATTTGCCATTCTACGCTGTACATATTATACACTAATTAGATGCTTTTGAAACATGAATATATGCAACAAAACTGTTTTCTTCCGCCACGCCGGTCTCACTTGTTTGCGTATTACGGTTCTTATGTAAATTAAGCGAGCGACTGTCTGTAACTTAAGATTAAGTGCGAAGTTGAAATAGAGCCATTTTTCATTACAGAGTAGAAGACAGTTGCATTTTCACATAATGTTGAGTGAATCATTTGCATAACCGTTTTACTATCAATTACCAAATGCTTCATTGGCATGTTACGTTTCAAATACAGAGTTCGAGGCATAGACCAAAGTCTACAATTTTTGATGTACTTAATAAAGCATTAAAGTTTGCAAAAAAATTATTAACGTGTTGATAAAAATACTTTGTAAAAGTATGTACATTATTCACCGTTTCCGTATGCATTATTGTTTTCTAAGTTCATTCTTAAAATTAAAATTAATGAATTTATTTATGGACTTTACTCAGCATCAGCAGCATAACCGAAATCCATATATGTATGTAGTTAAAAGCCATTGATGAAAGAAAGGACAAAGGAACAATTAAGCATATTGTTTTCACATACCTCGTTAGAAAGCAGCGTATGAATGAAATGCCTTCAGGGAAATGGTTTATTCCAGGAGCGAGATCCTATAACCCCAAAACTGGAATAACAAACAAAGTGCTACAAGAGTGAGTTCCTCAGTGACAAACGTGACACTTAAAAGCCCTCAAGAGACTAGGTCGTCCTCTGCTATTCGTATAAAACAGTTTAGATTTGCTGACAAGCATGTAATCTGCCACGGCACTGCACTGCTTTTTTTTCTCTCGACTAAAATGTTTTGTACGTTCAAATCATGGACCCTTTTGTTTGTATGCCTTGTCTCCAAACTTTATTCCCGTGTTGTTTCCGTTTCTTCTAGGTAGAAGAGTTGCAGACAAATAGCGTAGAAATCTTGGAAAAGGACGAATGAAAGGAGCGTGAACAAGAGTTAGTTCAATAACAAAACACTGCTCGTAGTAGTACTGTCAATTATAGAACTGGATTAGAGCAAATTACATTCTGATTTCATCCTTAAAAGTCTTTCATTTCGCCCCCAAAAAAGGACCAAGACCGAACCGTCTAGGGAAATATCGCTTTCATGGATTTTAGCAAGAGTTATTCACTTTAACACGCACCAAAATCTCTTCCAGAGTTGAAAAAAGTTTGTAATTAGATCAGATGTCAGATGCAAATCATACGCTACTTTGTAGCAGGTAGGTACACGAAATTTAGATAAAAAGTGATGGGATGAGGGGATGAGTAATTTGTCGATTACTCTGCAGAATCGGTATCAGCATAAAAATGATTACGGCTACGTAAAGCCCGTATACGTTACGTTATCTGACAGTTGAAATCCGTCACTTTTTTTTTACGATATATGTCTTAATCATGTGTATTTATTTAATATGACTACTTATATAAGTTTTTTTTTGTGTTTGTCATTCTCAAATGATATATTATACACTCGGAGGTTTTGTGATGTGATATGTTTTGCTGTAGGGTTTGCACAGATCTCATGAAAACTGCTGTTCACGTATATATTTTATCAGTTTAAGTGCATATTATTGGCTTGCTATTAGTCACAGTTTTTTGTTACAGGGATCAGAATCAGATATGGTTTGTTTCCTGCAAACTTGTACTACGTACGTATTTACGTATATATATGTGATGTGATGTAGTTTATTTTATTTTTGACGATAAGGTTGTCAATGGTATGATTTTCTGCGATGCGATGATGCAAAACTGTGGCAAAAAGAACCTTTTAGCACTGCTTGCAAATGTAATATTTGAATCGGTGCTTCCGGAGCTCGGATAGTACGTAAATTGACTTTTGTTGATAAATAAGCTTAATTTTTTAAATAGAAATTTCGTAGAAAAACTCAAATTGTTTTGATAACTTGACACTGCAGCAGGTGTACAGGTATTCTGTTCAAGTCAACCTGTTATGTACAAGAGTAGTTACAGCCGTATATAGGGAAAACAACATTGATAATATTATGATATACAAAACAGCACGGTTTCTAAATGAATGGACAATGCCGCTATATATTTTATGTTTTATTACAACAATGCAATGCTGCTTCGTTTACAAAAGTATTTGAGGAAGAAAATGAATGCGATGCTATGCAATGCAACGCAGAAAGAATGTGTAGCAGCTTAAAAGCAAGCAAAGCAGCGAAAAAAAATGAGTTGAAAGATGATAGAATGAAGTAGATAGGTATATCTTGTTGTGTATACCTAGCAAAGAAATGTGATTTAGATTTGTAATATGCTCTGGCTATGCTATATTATGTTATTGCAATAGCTCGTGTTGTGCTTTGGGATATGATGATCTCACTAGGACAGCCGCACGCTGAAGACTGGCTGAGAGGTAAAGTTGGCTGAGACCCTAGTTTGAGTTGTGTGAGAAGCAAGAAGGACGGACGACTTTGGCTTTGGCTCGGCTCTCATTGTAGGAAGCTATGTATTATATGTTCTTTTTTGTGTGCATACCTACATCAAGGAATGTATGTCTGCGCCGAGTTCACATTCATAAGGAAAACTGATACTGGAATGGAATGAATGAAATGGTATTTCACAAACGTGTGTATAGCCAAGTAAGTATGAGTGCCTAAAAGATATGAATAGGAATAAGGGATATATTGGGCGAGTGTCGAGTGTGAGTATAAAGGCGCATCGAAATAACACTCCGAAGAAACGGTTACATTCACGTTAGAGCAAAACAGAAGTGATACGTTTGCATTTATATTGTATGTAAAATGACTGGCTTAAATGATATGCTCTGCTAAGCAAAGAATAGCACGCTACTATACTACTATGCACACATATTTAACAAGCCTACACCAATCTACTAGAGCTGTCAAGTAGAGGTTTTCGAGGCCATCCAGTCAGTCCCAAAATCCTAAACACTTCTATTCCTCGCCTTCTAATAAACTCACTCACGGTGGTAATAGGATGAAATGAAGTTTGTATGTAACGGTTAAATGGCATGTAGCAAGGCTGTTGAAGGCAAAAACTTTAAGCCTTGTGACTACTTTCTGGCTTCCTTTGTAAATGTCCCATGCAGAAATGAGTTTTTGCTCTGATGCTTTAGCAAAAATTCATTTACGTGTGAAGGAATATAAAAGTTAGTTAACAATCTTTAGCATGCATGCATGAATTTTTGTATACTTAGCTACGAATCTTGCCTAATAATCAATTTTCGAGTTTTAAAGTATTTACAAAATTATACAATGTTAAAGACCGGTGCACTCGTACACTTGATGCTAAATACAATGCCATATGGCATTGAATAAAATGCCCTGAACTGGTAGCTAATGCATGCAATTAATTCTCAAGGATGTATTAAAACTCTTATTCTATACATTATCGTAGAAGAAGTGGGCGAAAAGTCAATAATAGCAAAGTAGCTGAAACCGATACCAAACCAAACTGTTTCGAATGCGAATACTAATTGAAGGGTAAGATCTATCCGTGGTTATATCGTGGAATAGCTAACAATGTAAAGTAAATTGACATTGAGTAATATATTTAAATAGGAACATTTGAATATATGCATTTGCGATAATATATTTGCAAACATGGAGGATGTAGGCATGTTCCATATAGCTGTTGTATGCTGTATTACTTGTATTTCAACCTTTCAGATCAAAGTGAGATTCATGTACGTACATACTTAGTATCACATATAGCACGTAATCACATTACGCTTATATGTTCATTCAATTGAAAGGACGACCTTGCCATCATTTTCTACAGATCATGCACCGCATTTTGACGTTAGAGATTACGTCCAGTCTCGTGTTTTTAGCCTTCATAACATATTATGACGGAAGAAATCATGGACTATCTGCTGTCATTAAATGTTTCATCTGCCTTGACTGTAGATCACCATCAGTCACTTGAGTTCAGACTGTAACGCGTGACAAAATTGTTTCCTGTCGAGGGAATATTGACCATTGAGACTATAACTACTATGAATCAAAACTATATACCAGACGAACTTGGTTTTTCAGCAAGGAAGTACAAATCTTCAACAGTCTGTTTAACAATTAACTTTAATCTGCAAATTGCGTAATACTTTTGTCCATATAAGATGATAACTATCCAACATTAAGAAAAATCAAATCGTTATGATTAATTTTATGACTTCTTTATCGTCTGGTTCATCACCTTGCGTTCCATAACTGGTGCGAACAAAATAGGGAAAAATATTTTCTGCATGATCTAAAAGTATTATATATGTAAGTAAATGTAATCTTGTCATGTTATTTAATTGTAGATATTTTATTTTTATAAAGAATGGTTTAGAATCCTGTGCATTTTTGTCTTTTAAGCTACCACGATCATTTTATTTTCATTCACGCTTTTTATGACATTGGCTGGAGTAATAGGAATTTAGGGAATCAAGGTTTAGATTTTACAACTTGTGTTCAATCATTAGCACTCATATCGTCAATTAACTTTCTGCTTGTATGCATTGATATCGAATTACTTTCATGTTGACTCCTTATAGAAAACTCAAAGCATCTTGGATTGTTATCCCATGTACACATTATTTTAATGGTCAAATTCTCTTTATGAGGACTGCATTCTACCCCAACCGGAAAGGATCTTTTACGATCAAATTGTCTTCCGGTCCGGCAGACGTCAAGGGCATGTGTCCGTCCGCTCTGCTCATCCGTTTCCATTTTTTTCACCATTTGCTTCAAAAGAATCTCTACCGTTTATTAGTCATCCCTTCCCTTTTATGATGTTTTAAACCTCAACCCAATACAAATACTCAACAATTCATAAAGACTGGCAACATAACACAACTATATATAACAAAGAACGACCATTTGCGCCTGAAAAAGGAAGATTGTCAATATTTGTTAATACACATAATACCTAAAAGTTGAGCGTTGTCAACACACACAAACACACACATTTTTGACTTCAAGTGCTCAAGAATAACCAGATGTCCACATGTATTACGACGGAGAAAAGAACATATATATACATTCATTAGGATGTCCATTTTCCAACTATTTGCCTTTACTTAAGGGTCAACTTACACTTCCATAAACCATTTCCAGTTGTCATTTCCCCAATTTCCAGGTTTTATGATTCATTCATTCATTGATGCACTCATCCATTCATCCGTTTTCGTGCTTACTTACTTCCAGTGCGTACAGGATTTTTGTATATAAAGCTCATCATTGTTAGTCATCCGATCTTTGTCTGATGATCTTTTAGGGAGATGTCCTGTCCTTTTACAAAGAAAAATATGGGGTTCCTATTTATGTCCTTCTTTTGACTATTAGATTGGTTTATATGCGAGAAAAAGAAACGCAAACAACGAAATCCATTGTTATGTGTTGTTGTTGTGAAAGTTTTGTAAATTGCTCGCACGCACCACACCAAAATCCCTAGCCCAAACATTTATGTATAACTGGAGATTTGGATAAAAGAACACGCATTTGTGTGCCTTATGAAAATTAAACCATATTATATCTGTAGCAGCTGCTGCTCTCATCTCGTCTTCCTTTGGCATCCGACATTTGTTTGGCACACTGCAGATTATATTATGAGTAATATATTCCTATAGTAGTGTAGTACAAGCTACAAATGATTTTGTGATATAGATGAACGTTTTCCGCAGGTCCATGTCCATGGACTCAATCATTCATGAAGCTATGACGTGTCTCAGATTTTTTTGTCCTTTTTAAGGCACTCAGAAAAATCCGGATATTGTGATGGGTCACGATGATGATGGTAATGATCATCATCATCACGAGTGAGAGCTTTCAGAAAGTGAGTAGTAGAGTAGGGTCACACATTTCATCTCGGGTTACAACTTTTATGATGTGCCAAGCTCAAACCACACAAGTTTAGCATGCATGAGGAAGTTGCTTTTACTTTCATCACTGGATTAGTCAGCAAAGCTCACTCATACACTTTTACTCCCTTAAGTTTATTCTTTTTTCTACACAAATCACTACATCCTGATTCATATTCTGCACGGGATCACAAAAAAGTAACCCTATTTTATCATCTCTGCTTGCTGAGCTGAAAAAGCATTATGAATCATTTGTACTGGACCTTTCCTTAGATATACTTTCTTCTATTAGAACAAATTATGTAGATGACTATGAGATAACAAATGCACAAAATGTGTGGGGTATCTTATTGCCTGTTGATCCCATCTCCCAATTGAAATAATTAGTCATTGAGTTCTACATATTCCTCTATTGAATGCTGAATTAAACCATTCCATTTCGGAAGCACATTTATTTTGTTCTAGAGTCTGGAAGCTTCAGCAATCCAAGCAAGTGGGCACAGCAGACTCAATATATTTCATACCTTCTGTCCTGACTGAATCATCATCACATATTATACAATATTCTTTCGTTCCACGTCGTATGGTCGCAATATTCAATATTGTTTGTCATTATGAGGGTGATGTGATGACAGAAAGGATGACGCATCCAAAGCCAAATTTCATTTTTTGTATTGTATAAGTTTGAAATATGTTTATTTGAGGAATGATGTATAAACTGGGGTTCAATTCAAACTCAAAGAATGGAACACATGCAAGAGTGCTATCGGCAACCCCCGCTCCAACAAGTATATAAAAACCCTTTCGGACTTCATTGATAATATATGCATGCACGTAACGGGTAGCGAACAATTCCCATTTCATCGGATGGAATAACGCAAAAGCGAAATGTTAACATGATTATTGTTACTGTCTATACTTAAAAAATATTTTGCTTTTTCATATCATTTTCTGTTATAAATACGTTTCATTTAAAAAATGAGCTACGAAATCTAATTGAACACCGGAGAAATGAAATCAGCAAAATATCAAAGCGTCTAAAAGCCACTTCGTGTAATCGATATAGTGCTAAGCATTGATTATGATACGTGGGCCTACTAACTTTTTTCTTCTTCGTTTTATGAAATCTCTAAACCCACACACGAAAGTCGAGGATCCCAAAGAGGAGAACAAAATTTGCCAACTGCGTGGGCCGACGAATCGAACAGAAGCAGTGGGAATGACACTTATTCAAATTGGTTACAAAGGAAACTATCAACTTCAAAGACTTGCTTTTGTTCCAGCAAATGTGAGTGCCACCATGGCATGCATTGAGTTCATATCATATCACCGATTGCTGTAGGCTTACATCGAATGACGCAGAATAAGTCCTTTTGTCAATACACGTAGGAGAATGATGTTTATTTGCTCTAGATAATAAGCACAATAGCATATCAAACTTTATTTTTGAAAATGTCAAAAATATTGTATGCAATAGAATTTTTGCTTTGATTTTGCGCAAATGTACATATATTGCGTCAATTAATATTACTGCTGGGCTGGATCAGCTTTCAAAAAAGCTTCCTCCGGGCTCCATATTTTAGTTTAGGCCATGGCCAACGTTGCTATTTTTGTACTACTTGGTTTGTTTTTCATATTGCGTTACATATATACAAATAGAAGGACTGAGAAAGTCATAACAAACAAAGCCTTTTGCCAAACTGTGTGAAATCCGTTAGTACAGCTGACGTGATTCGGTCGACTAATAAATTTTTAACGGACGGACAGTACCCAATTTCAGCGGAAACACAATAAAGAGTGCACAAAAAGGGAAAAGAGTAGAAGGGGTGAGGATAACCTGACTGACTGTAGAGATGTATAAAACGGAAAGTGAAAAGGAAGGATGTTCTCATATATGTGTTATCTAATCCTTTTTATGAGCATTTACAAATGTAAGATTCACACAAAATGGGTTTCATACGGCGTCACAATCGGATGGAACAAAGGTTCCCATGATCTTATGACCTGATAAAATATAGTTATTTGCCCATCAGCAGGGCATGTAAAAAAATTAAACTTTTAGAATTTACAAACACTTATTCAACAAATAATTTCATCATGTAGAAAAAAAAAGATCAAACAGTTGAAAAATCATTAACCATAACCTTCCTTCCTTTAACAATTTACCACCTTGCGCTTTCGGTTAAATGATGTGTTTGATGGGAAACACCTTTTGCATCAGGTGCTCCATATCAACAACCTACGTGAGCACAATGCTAATCACCCTAACAGTCACATCAAAAGTACCATCAACATATTGCTTTCACGTTGTCCCAGGTTCCGCTCAACCAAGAGAGGAAGGATGTGTGTATTGCATAGGATTTCCAGCCTGCGCATCCTGGTCTGAATCAGGACAATGATAGCAAAAACCAACAGTTCGGTTCTGATAATGTTTAGAGATTAAGAATGAATGGACGAAGAATGAATGAAGTAAGCTCCCGCTCTCATTCATTTGTAAAAAAAATTACTAACCGAAGCACAACTTATTGCGGAAGGATATGGGATTCCTGGGTTGTAAACAGAATAGAAAGTGTATTAACACATCATGTAACCCACAAACATACATAAATATATATATATATTGCTACACATCTCTGGACAATTCTAATAAGAACTCTAAAGAGGATGTTACATTGAGCACATGTAATCCTACTGAACATTTGCTATCCCACCATCGTTTGTAGGTGAATGAAAGGAAGGAGAGCACACGTCTGTCTGGGACTGCTCAGCTTATTTTAGAAACTTGACTTGGGACCGGACGGACATGAAATACTTGAGCATACACCTATTCTGCACCTGTAGCCTTTTCTCAAGACATTTCTAGTTGCACACCTTAGGTGCCCTATTTGAGGTAGGAAGGTGGATGAAAAGAGTGAAATGTGGTGGTTGCTAATCAAGCCTTAAAAAATGATGCCCTTATATAAAAGTAACACGTTTGATGTAGATATATGGATACGCATACACACTACCCTGCTACCCGGACGAACGATATCCGTAGCAGTTGTAAAGCGTGTGTTTGATATATCATGTACATGTATCTTTTATCGTTAATACGAATTACGAACTACAACAAGTGATTACGGCTGCTTACTGCTTACACAACATCATGTGCAGTTACAACCATTTCATTCATTATAATTTACGATTATCACGTTAAATTTTTTTATTTTAGCCTGCTTTTTTCCCAATTTTTATGCGGATATGATACCTATTTAAAAGCGGATAACCGAATCCGTTTTCAATTTTTTTGAGGGGTATATCAAAGTCCTAAAATGTAAGGTATACCTTTGATTACGCAGGAAAGGTAAAGGAAATCTGGGTGTTGTGGGTTGCGGAAGGAAGTTCCTGCGGGATGTTGTTTTGATTCCAGAAAAAAGCATATCCTGACATGAACGCGTTTTGAATAAATAAATGCCATTAAATTTGAAATGTACAAGTGCCGATTTTTTGACAAAAGTAAAAATGGAGGTTATGGGGAATACTAATACTGCGTGGTGATGGCATTAATAAAAGGAAGGACACACGTCCGCTTCCCCCTCATTTATTTTCAGGGAAAGGTATTGTATTCCTTCCGCTCCGCTGTGTTGACCGTTAGCCATACTAACGATTTCGTTTTAATAGGAAATTCGAGCTTTGAGATAACACCTGTGACCTAACCTTTCATCCTACGTAAAATCCTACATGTTTTTGGTTTTACCAGAATGATATTTATTCTAACAAATATTTTCTTATATTCAATTTACACACTTGTATGTTTCAGCATTCGCATGGATCTGCTGAACTACCTTGAACCGTGTAGCTAAACTAAATCTAGGGATGAACAATATAACTCACAAGAAAAGGTGAGTAAACACACAAACACAGTAAACCACACACAAACGTCAGTAGTGTCAGTGGATGTAAACATAACGTAATTTGTAAACAGTGTGCTTCCGAGAAGTAAGATGCTGAGCAAATCTTAATTAGCATACCTTCAAAAAAAATATAGAGGTACCTCTTTTCATCACGCACGCAATAACAACACACTATGTTTTCTAAGAATCTCGACTAGTCTTACCAACGCAATTTGCATGCTTTCGTTGTTATTATTGATGCTGAAAACTGGATATAGTCATCGTTTGACATATATGAATGAATTGTTGCACCGAGATGACAAATAAATCTTATCTGCGACCGCTTTCGGCAAAACAATGTGAAGTCAAACTTCCTGAGAAAGAGATTCGTTATGGCTTTCTTATATCTTCTATCTGTATCTGTATATATAAGGAGAACACAGGCTGGGATGACGAGGAGTAGCATTTTGAATTCGTGTCAATGACCAATTACGTAATATATTAGTTCAACTACTAAAATAATTGTTGAATATACATTCTTGTTTCTTAGGCCGAGCCAAGGTGTGAAATAATCATTTCATTTTCGTTGAAAGAGCGACCTACGGTATCAAATCAAATGTGATCAGAGATCAGTATTGGGACAGACAGGTTTTATAGCATCAAACAATACACAAAGTGAGTGACTCATTTCAATTTTTTCAGAATTCATTTTTTGATTGATGATTTCATTTGAAGTAACCTTTCATAAGATCATCATAATAATCGTAAAAAATCAGATGAGAACTTTTGATTAGAGGTCGATTACTAGTAGATTCAGTTTTAATATGCTTTGTGGACTTTAACTCGATTCTGATCGTTGAAGATTGGTTTGTTTGTATTCCCACTTTTACAAGTACATAAAATTACGTGGATCTATAATTTTCATGATTACATCTTACATTCCATCCCACAAGCAACTGTGGGTATATTATTATGACGATATGGTGATGCCATTTCAAATCATTCATTATTATGCCGAGCAGGATGAAAGATTCAAAGGTTCTAAAAACGATTTGCTTTGCTCATGATTTAAGGTAATGGAATGGGTCTTTATGGTTGATACTGATGGTAGTAATAACGAAACAATGCAAATGGAATTCTTTTTTACGGATGACTAATCCAAATATACCTAACTCATATACCATTGTCAAAATGATTTTATCAGTTAATTTAGCACTTAAGAGAAACGAATTTCCATACGTCTCATCATCACACGTTCCACTCATATCACCACCACCTTTTCAGCTGTGATAGCCTTGAAAGACCTTGTCGGTTGCTTTTGAGAAGTGATATTACTACAAAACCTTTTTGACATTTTGCTTTCTTCCTTTCCACAAGGTACTTTACGTGATCTTTATTGCACATTACGCTAAAACATTTCTGTATCAGTGAATGGGGTTGAAGTACACATAGGACGACTTTATGTGTCATCGTCAGATGAATTCTCTAGTATAGGTACCTAATAGATTGTTTCAGTAATCCTACATACAATGTAGATCAAATAGAATTTCCTCTTAAATCTCAAAGAATGCTTTCACAAGAAAATATTCTTGCCTGAACTTAAAAGGAATTGCTAGTTAGGTATTGCAGATTCAATATTGAATTCACGGTTTAAAGAGACTCTGAAAGGTTTTTGTTGCTGGAAGCTGTTTGTACTAATCTTAAGTTCAATATTCAACATTATATGCACCTTACTATACCGACCCTCAGGCAAAATATGTACATTAGATATTGTAGCATAGAGTTATTACAATGTTATACCTCGTATCATGTCCTCCCATCTGTCAAAATTTATTTGAGGTAGAAGAAATTGAAAGAATTCACAAGACCAAAGAATACTTACATGCCTAACCATGTGGATAAGATTCTGAGGAAAAGATGACTCCTTACCTTCAGCATTTTTTCTATTGAAAACAAAGATGTAGAAATTGGAGCAAAGTTTAGAATTACAAGATGACTAATACGTAAGGCAAAGCTAAAGTATGGGGTATTATAGAGCTAGGGATGTTGACCCAATATAGAACCCCAGACGTTTTGCTAAGAAAACGTTTCCCCTGCATGCATGCACGCAAATATTTTTTCTGCAGTAATGCAACATCAAAAGGGGTTTCAAGTACGTAGAATATAAACAGTAGGATTTTCGTTTGTAAAAAAAAGTCAGACGAAAAGAGCGAAGGGAAGGAGGGGATGTACCTGCATCTGTCTGAAGCAATTATCTCAATTTGAGACCTCATATAAAGTAAGTGTACTAAAAAACAGAAGCTTCTCTACAACAAACTTTTGGTGTTTTCTTGAAGTTTATTGCAGGGTTATAATTTTCATTCTGATAAGACGATAATGGTGTTGCTGCAGTTGTAATGGAGTACGAAGCAGACGGATGCTTACACTTCCTTATTTGTAAGAACACAACAAATGCTATATGTTGCACACGATTATAAAATAAAACAGCATAGTAATTACATACATATTTTAAGTATACAGTGTGATTAATTATCTTTTCTTGAAACTTAAGCGATAGTGAATACACAAACAGCAAACACTTGGAAAATATTAATGCAAGATGTTTTCTTATAGATTGGTGAGATTAATATAGGGTGAAATTGAAATTAAAATAGATACCATAAGCCAAGTTGAGAAAGATACGAATTTCAGACTTGAACCAAATGGAGACCACCAATAACTTGTGATACATTAATTTATATAATTCTTCCATCATGTGTCAATTTACCTCAAACTCAAGTTTAAAGAAGTGCGATCGTGAACCAGGCTGAACCCATTTTACTATACATTTATTTATGTAATAATCAAATGAAAAGACAACAAATGAAATAATTATATGAGATGCAGTTTAAAAGGAGGCAGAAATGACATCCATAAATATTCTAAAAACAGATATTTTATTAAGATAGATATTAAAAAGTATAAACACAATTTATACCATTTTATTCTGTTTTCAAGCAATATTATATATGCTTCGAATAGAGTAGTCAATAAAATAAAATAAATATACTTTTTAAATATCTGGAAAAGCACTACCAATGTAACGCTTCCCTTGCCGATATATGTAATGAGTCGAAATACTCACATTCTTCCCGTTCAGTTTTACTGGGCATCTTTGTCCAGGACGGGTATAAAAACAGACGGTATATATGGCGATTTCAAACTCGGGACTGGTACCAACAAACATACTGCTTATTGGTTTCTCCTTCTCATTCCAATCAAATTTGTGTTTTACAATCATTCCTTTCTACTCAAACAAATATAGAAAACATGAAAAAAGTATTATTTTTAGATTAAAAATGTAAAAAATCATTTACATAACTTCACATTCGAAGCAAAAAGAACGCTTTGAAAGCAAGCAGTAATAATAATGAAACTGAATCTTCATTAATCTGCAATCAATGCTATATTAGCAGCAACAGCAAGCAAAGCCTAAGACTTCCTGGTGGCAAAAGTATTCAATTATACACAATCGTCAGCTTTGACATTAAAACCGAAAGTATCGGTGAATAATAGATTATATGGATATCCGTTTCCCCCAAGCAAGGTGATTTATGGCAAATTAATATATTATGTTTGAAATGTTTGTACAAATGGATTTGTTGAAAAACCAATATTAATTCTTTCCCTGCTTATAATACTTAAAAACAGGAAGGCAGGTATTAAGCATTTTTCTTTTGACACAAAGACTACCTCCCTCACTTCTTCCTGGATTTTCTTTACGGATTTGTAACAGATTTGTAAAAGTAAATGAAAGAGATCTTTTAATAAGCCGTATCCTTCTTTAGTGTGTGATGCTTTCCTGTTTGGATAACAAATAAAAGTGACAGCGTAGTGCGTCCTATAGGCTCCCCGACGAGATGAAGTGAAAAGGAAATGATAGAAAAGAGTATTTTGTGCCCATTTGTGTGGGATACATATATTATTGCATATTATTTGGGTTGGGTGATGGACAGTGGCAGCAAGTCCTTTTCAAGATAATGGTTACGTTTCTTCTAGGCAATTTGTACGTGAGGAGCAATACGCAAAGCAAAATCCCAAATGCCAGACATGCTGAATTTACGGATACTATTATAAAGATATTTCGGAATTCCCATGTCACTCACATCTCCAAGACTGATATTAGGTCCGATTTTTCCCTTGTAATTGAGATTGTTATTTTGCTCCTCCTTACTGAAAAATACCCAGTTGTGGAAACCTTGGACCTTGTCGTTTTTGATTTCACCAAGGAACACATGCTCAAAGCCTGATGAGCCCAACGTGTTACTCTCTCTAGAGTAAAGGCCAAACCAAATTTGATGAATGGCATCCCGAAAAGCTCTGTTGTTGTTGCGATAACTTCCGTTGGACAATCGCCTACGAGTTGAGATAATGCCTTTGTCAACCAGGAACTTTTCTGCCTTTTTCATTACGCTTGTGGGCAGTATTGCATCAAGGAAGGCTGTCTCTTCCTGTGTTTCTTGGGTTGTTACGACCTCCACGTCGCCAACTCTAGCCAAATAGTTATTGTGGAGAGGAAGAAGCTTTTCTATTGTGGTCTTTGTGTAGGCGGATGACTGCACTGTCAAAAGTCTGGAATATAAAAGTTGACAGTTTTGATAATTCCATTTGTGACGCATGCATTAACGTCTTGAAAGATGGGACCTCAGCAGTGTAGGCTTTTGGTTAAAAAAATATTTTGGGCCTACGTATGAACATTTCTTATAAAATCCCACACTGGAATAGAATACATTATTCATCGTAGATTCTATTATCCAAGCCAAACAAAATATTTTATTTATGAGCCATTTATTATTTCACGATGAGCATAGACTATTATAGCGTGTTTTGATTACACCTAGTATGATACCTACCTACATAACATTGCTATATCATTATTCGTTCAGTAAAGTAACTTTAAAAAATATATTATGAATGAAACTCAAAATTTCTTTTGACTTACGGCAGTGGGGCATTATCCCTTTGAGAATGGAAGGATGTGGATCCTTGTTGATTGACAGTTACCAAATTTGCACAATTATTGTCAACGTCGGCTGCCAACAATGCTTCCGATAACGTTTGTAACTCTGCATCCGTCACTGAATCTGTTTCAACAGGAAAAGGTGTAAGACCGGAAAATCATGATCATATTTGACATGGGATTACTGACACTGATAAAGAATGCAGAATATCTTTTCATGATTGAAGGAAGTATTTTGAGATAAGCGAAAGTTGTACAAAGACACAAGATCAATAAGTTAGTTACATTTTCCATTCATATTTATGAGGATTTTGTAAATATATGATTTTTTTATTCATGTGTGTTAAATTGAAACTAGCTAATACATCTAGTAAAATTCCACACATCTAGCATCTTTTTACACAAAGAGAACGAATGAATCATTTTCTTTGAAAGCAATAATGCGAATCATAAAAGCATTAATAATCATATTGTCAATAGGGCAAAAGTTTACTGATCCTGGCATATAACCTTCCACCCTTTTGTATTGCATCAACAAGCAATTTCAATGGAACAGGAAGGAAGAGTTATTGAATGAAGATGATGTGAAAAATGTTATGGGTTCTACACAAATGTTTTAAAAAGTTGACGTCTACATTGAAGGCTAACTAAATTGAACCGTTAAGACCCCAAGCAAGGCCCAATATTCCAAGCAGTTTTACATTAAATTGTAGCATCAACCCAAGCAGCATAATATTGAGTCAAAAGCTGGTTCACCATTTAAAAAGTTATTATAAGCTGTCGCTGCCATATTAATATTCGGCATTCACATGATTACTGCTAAAAACGTCAGGTCAAGTATACGTACCACCACAACTCTTATCAAAGTCACTACAACAGTCGTTGTGTTTTCTGCATGCACCATTGCATTGACACGGTAGATCAGCCTGGAAAGTATCATCACATTGTCTTTCACCACAAGTGAGACATTTTGTCCCATAGTCAGTACAGCAGTCGCCAAAGTCAATGCATCGTGCATTGCATTGACAAGGCAATTGTCGATTATGTCCCCTGGTGTCACACCGGTTTGAGCAAGAATTTGGATTGAATTCTGAGCTGAAGGATGGAGGCTGAGCATGCGGATGATATTGGGAGGAAAGACTTGGAAATGGTTCTCCATTGTTCATTAATGGTTCAATAGGGCTTCTAAAATTATGATGAAATGAGGAAAGGTTGTGCACATATTTGCTATGCAAAGAACGTTTTCCTGGAAGCAAAATGAATATTAGCGAGTCCTATGGCCTCTGCAACAAATGACTTTATTATAAACCACCCACTACACTCATGCCAATAAAATGGTTCATGAATTTCATTGGAAATTGTAATTGTGTACTGCGAGCAAGGTGTAGACGGTCTGGAAGTATGTAGTTATAATTATAATATTTTTGCATTACTCTATTGAAAAATACCAGGTGGTATCACAATGTAAAACGGGAACCACCTAGCAAAGAGGGGCAAAACTGAATTAAATGTAATAAATCCTTAACAAAAAGCGTCCTTCATCCTTGAACAGAGTAGTTTGCCAATTATTTCGTTTAATTGACATTTACTTTTAAACTCTTGTAAATGCAGCTGAAACTTTGTCGAAAAAAGGAAAGAAATCGGATTGGTAGAAATAATTTACTTCAAGGTTCGTACTTTCTTACTTTACTGTTGGTTATATAGGTGGTTTGTAGTATAAGGAAACATATAACGAGAAATGAAATGAAGCGAGTAAGTTCATATATTCAGACGCCTACACAAAATAAACGAGATTCCAACTGCAACCCACGCATAGATGCAACATTAATAATGCCCAGCAAGTCAGTCTTGGTATTGTCCACAAATTTAATAATGGATTTAAAAGGAATGTTACCATTCTTTCAACAAACTAAAGGAAAACTTTTGAGAAAAAGACGCATTTATGAACATCTTTGTACACATTATGCAAGCAACCGTTGCACAACTAACTGGCACATGATAAAAGCATGACATATTTTAGACATCATTGCTGAGCGTGTACTAAAAATGTTCATGCATTGAATAGTTTTCAAAATACAAAACAACTTGATTAGCGATCAAAAACATTTTAATACGGTTCAGTGTGTTCGACTAAATTTAATATTATTGTCAGAAAAGCATCGAAAAATATTTCATTATAAAACGTTACTCCAATCTGAATAACATAAAATGTATTGATTTATTGTTATCTTACTTTGTGAAGGGGTTGCAGCGAGTCCATTTAATACACACTGCATTAAAATTAACGTCAGGAAACAATTGCGAATCTCCATTTTGAACTTTTGTTGTATTGTATCTTGTATCAGGGATTATACTAGAACGGGAATGTTGAGCCGTGCAGATTTTCCTGCGTCAAGCGATTGCTAAAATAAATGTACTTTGTTGTGCTCTTGTCTTGTAGGAGTATTGCTGGAGACAGTAACACCGCAAATTTTGTTTAACTTTTGCTACATGCTATACTCACTACATGCACAAACCTTTCATAATATCCTATTTGTGACTACTCCAGTCTTTCATAATCAGCCACTGGCCTTTGGTCTAGGAATATCCTTTGCTGTGGTTTTACTTACGGTTATCGAATGATTAAATTTTATAGCTCTACACACAGAGTCAAGTCTTTTCAATGAATGAGATTTAGTTAATAAATTTATTGAACTAATTGATTACTCCTGAGTAACCTCTACCGCTTATTTACTTACAGCTAGATTAAATAGTTGCGGGTGTATGCAAATACATAGACAGTATGACTTGACCTCGTTTGGTTCCATTGGTTGTTGAATCGTAGTGCGTCAGTCAGTGATAAATACAAATCTCGTCATAGTAAGAAATAGAAACATGAACATTTCTTATGCTCAGTCAGATGCTTAATTGCCCAGATCTGTTTGCATACGTATGCATTATTGTACTGCTTTGTAATCCATATGAATATTCTTATGCTGTATATGCGTGCATGTACAGGTAGGCTTGGCTAAGGTCATCACATTCATCATTATTCGCTTGTCTTTAATAGGCTGCGGAATCATGTTCATGTCGTCTTTAGGATAAATGACTTGGCTGATTGTAACTGAGTTGATTGAAATTGTAAAATAAATCTTAAACATTGAGTCTGAGACAAACTACAGCCGCTGTATTATTTTTACCATGAGAGTCTGAGTACAACTAGTAAACTCTTATTGGAACCGATTGGCTCATATATAATATATGCCCGCATGCATCTTTTCTGCTGAACAGATCTGACGCAGATTGGTAAGGACACAATCTTTTGAGATGTATGAAAGGTCATCTTAAGTGATTGCTTATAAATAATTTACTAAGATTTACGGAAAGGTTTTGTTAAACAAATTAAAACATGGTATGGATTTATTAATCAAATTACGGTACTGTGAATATTGATATTCATTCTATAATATGCTGAATGTAAAGATAACAAAAACACAGTAAATGATACTTCTCTTATAATATCAAATAAAAACAAAGTAGCTCACAGGAAATGGCAAAGACTTAGAATACAACAGACCACTCAGGGAAGAAATAGTCTATATACAAATTGAGGAAAGCTCTTTTAAGTTGTGGGTGAAGGTAGAGATGGAGGGGTAAAATCAGATTCATGTAATTGTAACCTTTTAACAGATGAATCAATTTGATTGTGAAAGTGGGTAACTTTCTCGAGTAACTGTTGGTCCACATCACGAAGCTGTTCACCAACTGATTTTGATAAAATTGTAAGCCCATTGTGTAGGTCTGCATTTTCCTCTAACAACTGAAGAAAAAGGAGACGTCTCCGTTACTGAATATTGTACTAAACATATATTAACCTTTTTAACAACCAGCGTTCATCACATATATTATCAAATTCCACAAATTGTTCGAAACTATTTTTTTACGAGTTTATATCAAAAGAGTGTGTAACTTTTATTTGCAAACTATGAACCTTATTAACGAGCTCTGAAGTATTTTTGGCAGCCATTTCAGTCCGCAATAACTTGGCGTTGTTCTGAACTACATAGAAGGGATCAAATTAGTAATAATTTCAAACGACTACTTCCAATAAAAAAGGACAAATAGTTATCTCAACTTTCTCCTGACCTAACTCAGCCTTAGCTTGAATCAATTCATTTTCCAAATCCGCAATTTTCTTGACAAAGCTTTGACGCTCTTCACTCCAGTTCTGTAGTTGCAAACTCATCATGTTTACTTGATGCTGATTGCTCTTCACAATTGTGGACAAATTTTCCCTTGCTACCACCAAATCATCTAATTTCCTAATCAAGTTAAAATATAATATTGGTTATTATAATTTGCTGGGGTATTAAAAGAGAAGCTTAAATTTAGTTTTAAAAAATAATGCGAATGCGAAACTCACTTGTTAGAAATCTGAATAGTTTCTCTTTGTCGTCTAGAATAAGATTCAAACGATTGACGACATCGTTCAAACTCGCCTAAATTTGATTTCGTCTCTGCTAACTTTTGAACTGCCTGATTCTTTTCCATCTAATTCAAAGCCACTTAATTACTCTTACCAAGAATATAAATTGACGTCAAGAATTTTATACACTTGAAAAATCGATTTGAGAGTACTTCAACAGTCTTCATCTGTTCCTTTAGCCAAGTACATTCGGTGGAGATGGCATCCGATTTCCTTTTCCAGGACTCAGCTTCACACTTCACAGTATAGAGATGAGCATTCTGCTGCACGTTGTTTTTCTCAACTTCCATCACGGCATTTTTGCTTTCTTGCTCTCGGGATGCTTTCTCAGTAATCAATTGAAGCTCCAAATGCCGCTTCTCTTCTTGCAGTTTGGATACCGTAGCTTGAAGCTGATCACAAGAATTCTAAAACGTAAAGTAAACGGACCCCCCATTAAACCTCCAAACCTCCAAACTTTTCAGCGAAAATCCACATTTCTGACATTTTTTTAAGTTTTTAGCTGTATCCTGATATTCCTGATACACATATGAGTATACCTTTATTGCAGCCAGCTCCTCATTCTGATAGTAAAAATATCTCTCAAATGCCAAAAAGTCTCCAGAGCTTCCAAACTGAGACTTCAATACCGTAGACACATACTCCAAAGGACTTCCAGAGTAAGCACGAGTGGAATTAAGTTCTCCAGCCATTTCAAGTCACGTCTTTCTTTTTAATACTATGATTTTCCAGACAATCCGCAACGACCTACTTATGCTTTCACTTTTGTGAACAAAGTACAAATAAATGAGTATTTTTGACGGTATATATGCGGCTACCCCAACCCCGTACTTTTTCTCAATCAAGATCAAGATGGAAAAAACTGGAAATTGGAATTGGAGGATTTTACAATGACGCGTGCTTTTTTGTTTACAGAAAAGCAGCTTTTTCGGTTTTGAACAAAACTGCACGCGCTTTTTAACGTCTTTTATCCAAAAAAAAATTGACGCGAGTGCTAGCAGCGATGCGTGAAGTTTTAAATTCTTAGTTGCGCGCGGTTTTCATTTTTGAAACTGAAAAATAGATTAACTCAATTACTCAACCGAATCGAATACTTTCCTTTTTTCGCCTGTCGCAAGCGCAAATTTTAGCGATTTTACTCTGGTTTTATTCATTTTATTTGGGAAAAATTACATTTGGAGGTGGACATGACATCATGGCACTGTACAAAAACTTCAGTAATAATTTTCATGCACTACAACATTGTTGTTGAAGATATAAATAGCAATAAAGTAGTTATTCTACATCATTAATTAAGATTAGTGGATTTTCGTTTCTTTCTCCGTGATTTCCTTTTGAGTCTTCTACGTTTTCTCCTCGTCGAATAATCCTTTCTAGTATCATCAGCAGCGCCCACACTATAAGCTGGAGTTGTTCCAGCAACCGTTGAAGTGGCTAAAGCCACCCCGTATTTGGCCAAGTTCCACATTTCTAGTAACTTGTTAATTTTTGCTTTTTTATTTTCAATGAGGATTTTTAATATTTCCATGTCATGCTTGTTAGTCATCCCTGCCAACTTTTGGCCAATGTCAAAGCCCATCTCATACGTTTTGGTTACTGGGTAAGGTTGTAAGTCTTCGTTGTTATAGCTTGTGTATAAAATAGATGAGTGGGTTGGTGAGGAGGATGGGAGCAATTGTGGATTGTAGTGACTCTCATCATCCTCATCTTCATGAAGATGTACATGGATTTCTTGATCTTGGCCGTGGTTGTGTGGCGGTGGCAATGGTGGTGGTGGTCGATGGTGGGGATATGGGTACTTACTGGAATGACTGCTAGCAACATCATCGTGGGTGGATGAAGAATGTTTTTGGTCATAATTAAAGCTATTGACGATCTCAGGATAACGACCCACATTTTCTTTTGGAGGCTGCATTTGTAGTAACGGTGGTCGTGGTAGTAGTGGCCTTTCATATTTAATATCTTTATTATTATTATTATTACTATTCGCATCAGGATTTGTTCCAGTGGAATCTGCTGCGTAGTGGTGATCATATTGAGATGGAGCGTCAACAAAGAATGGTAGCTCTTCACTATGATGATGATGATGATTCCTCTCATCTCTGAAGTTTTGCCTATGAAAGTGCTCGTCATGAGGTGAATGGCCGTAACGGTCATCATGAATGTCATCATTATAATGAGGTTTGTGTGGATGAGGGGGAGGCTGATAAATGTGAACTGGGTATGGTTCTGGATAGGGCACAGGAACTTTGACTTGAATAAACTTATATTTTGACTTTTTCCTTTTCCACCATTTCATCCACACTAATTTGTAGAGGATCGGGACAAGAGATAGAGTTAATGGTATAAGCCCAAAAGCAAGGATCATTGCAACTGGCATATATCTGAAAAAGAAGTTATAAAGGAGATGTACATCATGACAAACTCTGAGTATATGCTTTCAAATTTAATCGGACGTGTTTTAATATTTACCTGTATGCGAGAAAGTAGAACAACTTTTTCTTTATAATGTCATAAAAGTCGATATCAAACTTGATATCAAGCCAGTACTTGGATGGCTTTTTCATGACGTTAAAAAGTGGTTTGGATACTTTTTTAAGTAGTAATGCACCAAAAAGAGACTTTTTTAATTTATCTTTCTTTTTGTCTTTCTTCTTTTTAAACTTTTTCTTCTTCTTTTTGAGCTTTTTGATAAGTAAAAGTGTTTTTGTTTTCTTATCGGAAGAGTCGTCATATTCAATATCACCTGCTTCACCTAATTTTGAAACGGGAATTTGCTGTGTGGTTGCTCCATGATTTGGAGTTACGGTTATCGTAATATGGGTTATAGGAGATGGTGTAATAACTGCTGCTGCTGGTGCAGTAGGATAATAGCTGACATAATGATTAAAACGGGTGAAAGCACTTCCAGTTGGAGCAGGAGTTGGTTCGGTGGTGAACGTTATTGGAGTGGAAGACGTGGGTGTTATTGATGATAAAAAGGCTGATAATTGCGATAGATGGGATACAGGAACGGATGGAACTGATGGAAGAACGACTGGTGAGGGAGGTGATTTTGGTGGAGGAATAAAAGAGAAATTCGGGTTGTTAAGATAATGCTGAAATAATGGGTATACGGTGGCCCATAACTGATCCTTGTGCGGGGGCGTCATATCATCTGGAATTATTTCGGCTGCAGCTGTTGTTGTTGGTGAAGGCTGTTCTGAATAAGTTATTGGAATTGGATGTGGAGTTGTGGTTGTAAACGTTGTCGTCGTCCCGTATTGATTTCTGAGGTATGACATTATGAGAGCAATTGAAGCCACATTTGTAACGAGTTCGAAGTTTTCGGGTTTCTCTTTGTCCAGCGTAATACTAGCTAATCAACAGTCATTCATGGTGATTAGAAATAATAAACTGAAAGCTAAAATATTATGCAAAATTCACAACTTACTCTTGTCATTTTCATTATTGTTGGAAGACGCTAGCCGTAAAATAAGCTTTTGTAAGTCATTCCAAGCATCAGCATTCCCTGTAGTTGCATCAATGTGTGAAACTACAAGTACATACATACAAAAGAATAGAAGAAGCATAAAATTCAGGAAAAGAAAAGATTGTACTTATAAATTCCATTCCCGTTCTATTAATATTTTATAGGCATACCTTTGTTTGTGAAAGGAATTGCCGTCGTTGTTGAGCTTGTTGACTGCGAAGGAGGTGGTGGTGTGGAGAAATATTGAAAATAATTTTGGAAAATAAGTTCCAGTTTTTCTTGGCTTAATTTCGTCGTAAAGGGTTTTATTGTTGTTGTGGTTGTTGGAGTACTCGGAATACTAGTAGGACGATGCCATATTGATGGAGACGCATGTATCACATTTACTTCCGGCGTTGCTGGATTTGGAGGAAAATAGGACACAGGTGTGGGTGTGGATAAATGCCCCAAATGATTTGGTGTAGATACACTTAGCGGTGTAGTAGATAGATGGATGGATTGGCCATATATTGTAGAGGGGTTATTCCAAAGCACGTAATTAATTGCGATCGGTCTATTTGTTTTCTCGACTCCAGTCCAACCCATAGTTAATGTTGATTGACTGGGAACAAGTTTAAATGGATCTGTCTGTTCATCTTCAAATGATGAGTCATCAGGGGCATCAGTGGATGGTTGCGTGGTAGCAGTGGTAGCAGTAGGTCTAGGACTAGATAATCCTAGCATTGGAAGTGGGCTCCATACATATGGTTTATTCCAATTCCCATTACTCTCATGACTGCCTTCTACTTCTTTATTCATTGCGTCAGTGACAAGCGGCTGAAGGGCTTGTGGGATTTGCTTTAAATTGAGAATAGTGCCACTAGCAGGGATGAGGTATCCTTGTAAAGCCCAGGGCGGAATTTCTCTTTCGTTCTGCAATTTCAATTTCCCATCTACCAAATTCCAGACTTTAAAAAGGATAGGAGCTCTCCTATTGTAATCCTCCAGGAAGATCCCATTATTGCTACCATTGGCTTCACCTTGAAAAGTTTTGTGTTTATTATTGGGAATGACGGAGCTATCATCGCCCACGTCTACTTTTCTTGTGGTTGGAGGTTTCATTGTCGTCGTGGGAAGGATATTGATAACTTTCTCTTTCCCGAAAAACGTACCGTTTATGGGTACGCTGGCAGTAAAGTGGTTAATTGTAGGCTTATACCATATATTAGTAGGGGTTTTTGCCGTCACAAAACTGGCCATTTCAGTTTGTCCTGCTCCAGCAATCGGCCAACTACTACTCACACTTGACGGGGACGTTAAAAAGTACTTTTGATGTTTGGAGGTAGAAAAAATGACAGCATTTTTGTTAGATCCTATCGTTGTACTAAAAGTAGAAGGAGTTGACTTTGGGCTTCCTGAATTTGTTGCTGTTGTTGAGCTCTCATAAACTTTAATGTTCTGTTGTTGGTGTTGCTGATGTTTAAGCTGTTGAGAGAAAGGCTTGACTTTTTGTGATTTTACTTTGACATTCAATCCTTTGGAACCCCAATGACTGTGTTTGATTTGGCTTTTATGGCCACTATTTTGATCCATGCTGCTTTCATGATGCGCTTGAAATGCTTCTGTTGTTGCTTGTGGCACATAAGTTGGGACTCTCGTCCAAGACTCTAAAGTGGCTTCTGCTGTTTTATTACGTTTTCTTGTTACCAAAATTGGTTTCTGCAGAGGATCAGCAGCTGCTGACGGAATATAAAATTCATACTGTGAATTCAAATCTGGTATTTTCTGGTCGCGCTGTGATGTGGATGACACTGACAAAGCCGTTGACGCTGGAGAGCCCACACTACCATTACTATTGCCTTGAAAGTTTTTGGTGGAGTTATTTTGTTCAGAAGAACTTGTTATGTAGTAGGGCCAAGTGAGGTTTGTGAAACGTGGCAATTCCGTGGAAGACTTTACGGAATGACCTTGCTCGGATTCAATCCAGTGATGCAAATTTGCTTGTGCATCGTCCTCATCAAAATAGTCATTGTTGTCTCGTTCCACATTCGCTTCAGATCGATCTGGACTAGTGAGGAAGCCAATTGTTGTTATTGGTCTTTCTAGTTGACCCAAACGTTCACTAAAATTCGTTTTATGGGGCAACCCTGAACCTTTTAAATTTGTGAATTTCCTATTTACATGGTTTGTTTTAGCAGTCATATTTCTCCTTTCCACCTGAATGCTTGGCTTCCCTTTCACTTTATTAATGACAGTAAACATATTTCTTCGCCTTAGGATAGCTGTCTGGTTCCCATCAAACCCACGTCGGAAAGTTGAAGTACGATTGGCATTCATTCCTTTAATATCCATTCGATCCTCTTGCTGTCTCTCGTATGGAAGCCTTTGAAAAGATTGATTACGCTGCACACCTTCAGTGTCAAAGGTGTTCTCATGTGGAAACTCAGTTTCCATTGGGAGTGGTGGTGCTATTGAAGAAATCTGCGTGGGCTGATTCGTCCATGGGTAAGTAGAAGGAAAGTGGATTGTGAACGGAGGCAAAGTGTTTTCACTCCAATTTTGCTCACGGTCTCCTTTGACAGTTGGAAGAAAAGTAGAAGTTATAATAGAAGTTGTAGTAGCAGTAGTAGTAGTAGTAGTAGGATTGTGATTTATTGTCCATGGACCGTTCGTTTTAATCTCTCTTCTCCCAGTTTCGTTTGCATTTGGATAACCTGGAAATGGCAGCTGCTTGTTTTGAAAATTGTTTGTGTTGTTATTCCTATTACGGATGCTGCTATTTGAGCTTCCACTTTTACTCCCAGTAGTCTCCTTTCCATTGTAGCTGGAGCCAAAGTGCATATTTAATTGGGAAGGGTGCGTGGGTGGATTTGGATGATGTGAATTTTGTGTAGCTTTGTGATGGCTTAGGTTGATTGCTTCAGCATCTTTCTCTACTTTCATTTGACTTTTTGAGGGCGTGGTAAAAGTGGCTTTATTAACAATCTCAATGCTTGCTTTTATAAATGTGGTAGTTGGGGTACTTGAGAGGAAAGTGGTGCTCCCACTGGAACTATATTCATTTAATGATGAGGACATGGTAGAGGTAGGTACAAAATAAATGGATGTATTGATTGGAGGCTTTTTAGGGCTCAGTGGTGGTGGTGGTGAAATGGTTGGTGGTGGGACTTTTATTTCGTACTGAAAGCCTACCAGTGGGCTGTTAACATGTGGAAATTTGTCGGAATTCATTGTCATTTCGTAGACAATTGAGCTAGTAGGCGGACTGGAAGTGACATTGTCACTTTGTCTTTCTTCAAAGTAGCTCGTTGTTGTTTGCTTATTCCTTCCAGGTTTTAAGACACTGGAAAAGTTTCTCTGTGAAGAAACAGTTTCATTCCTGTCTCTTCTTCTTATACCTACAACTTTAGTATCTAATCTTGGTGGACCCGCAGCAGTATTATTGCTTTTCTCGCGTCGTATGTTTCTTGTTTCAGAGCTTAACTCACTTGAAACGTTGAATAGTAATGAAGCTTCTTGGTATGCATCTAATTTACTAGGATATTTTACACCATCTTTGACTTTTTTATTCACCCTGTGCATCCCAAATGATGACCCATTTTCATATAAATGTTGCTGCTGCAGGTTGGTCAGTTTTGTTGGGTTAAGAACTTGCACTCCAGTTCTGTTATTCTTGCGTGCAGATTTCGACCTACTTTTTTTTCTATGCACATTGCCAGATTTTGAAAGAACGGATCTGAAGAATTTAGAAGAAGGCCATGGTCTAACTGTAGACGTCGTTCCGGCTTTTGACGATGCTGTCGTGACCGTGCTGACCGTTAGGAGATGAGGAGATAGTTGTGATTCTGTCAGTGTATCACTGGGTAAGTAGCTTTTTATTGTCTTAATGGCAGCTCTACCCTGAAGCTCATGGTCTTGAGGCTCAAGTTGAGCCGCAGCTGCAACCCTTGTCCAATAAGAAATTGTTATAAGAATCACCACCATACCGAAAATAGATTGGTGGGTAGGGAATATTTGAAGTTTTGAGAACATGATAAACGGAACTTTTACTAGTAGTCTCTGTAGGATAAAAATGGGTTGGTTAGGTCATTAAAAGTTAATTTCTCAATGAGTAATGCTATGTTTTTGTTGAATTCGTTCAAATGTACTTTTTCATCAGTACGTGAGTATCATTTTGCATAACGAAGCATATACGTATTTATCTCTATCGTTAATATTTTCTGCATTCTTACCAGTGACTTTTGATCGCTTACTACTGCCATCCTGCAAAATGTCACTATTGATTCCAAACATTTCTCGAGCAGTCAGTATCCATTTCAGATAAATACGAATACATGAGCAAATCACATTTGAAAACAAACTATGACTATTGCATATGCATAAAACTTATCACCACTATTAGCTTTTTAGCCGATAGTTGCGGGTGCCATTGTGGGAGGAGCAAATAGTAATGGCACACCGACAAGTCCTAATACGGCAAAGGGAACGAATAACGACACAAGCCCTGTAATAAGTGGACCAAACATGAATGTAAAGACCGCAGCAGTTACAACTAAAATAACTGTCACTAACCCTAAAACAAATATAGCCGTAAGATCAGAGTTTCTCGTAAGAAGATTCAACAACTTTCTCTGAATGTTTAATAGTCCTTGGCGTAAGCGTCTTGAGAAGCTAACGATGGTAGGGTTTCCAAAAACTTCATTTCCAATCACTAATTGTTTGTTTTCTGGTTCCTCCAAGTTATCATAGTCCAAAATTTCTTTGTTTTGTATTTCCATATACTCATCGCTTGCCACTTTGCTATTGCAATTCTCACATGCACTTACTACTACTACTGAACTTACAATGTGAAAACTTGTCAAAATTGCTGCTAAAACAACAAAGCTTTTCAATAGTTTGAAAGACTTCATTTCCTACGAAGATCCTTTGTTCCTGCATTTTGCAAGTTGGAATTTAGCTCAGAATGCTTAGGTTTGAACCTTACCTGATAACTCCCAAAATGGTACTGAATGAAAATCGTTTCGGATGCTTTACAACTAAACGTCTTGCATAATTCTAGAATATTTCTCTGATTCCTTTTTTAATCCCTTGCCTTGTGGTCATGCACTGGGTCAATAATAGGTTCCACAAGTTCATCATACCATGACATGCACGCAACCTTCACTTGATATGATAAATGCTGTTGACATACCCGAAGCGCTATGCTCTGCATTCTATAAAAGTGGTGGTTTACAACAATCAAGTCACATTGTTGTTTCATTTTTATAACAACAATCTTTTATTACGTTTCGCTTACATAATCCATTTACATCAAACAATATTATACTACCATACACCACCATATGCATCTAAATTTAGATTAGGTACTGCTATTTTTGTGAAATAAAAATGATGATGATAACGACTCAAGATAAACATTTTTGTAAACACAATATCTAACACTTTTGTACAGCTATGTGACAACTGACAAGAAAAAAGCTTTTGTGAAGTATCTTAAACGTTTACGCATCTTAAAATTGGTACTTGTCTCCCGCTTGTTGGTAATAGTTTTCTTCAGGTGGAAATATGATGACGTAGAGTCCTCCGAAAGTCAATTCTCTTGAGCAAAAAAGGTAGTCCAACATACGGATAAACTTGTAAATTGGGCTGGGAACAGCGTGTCGCACACCAGCGTACAAAGCTGATCGATTGATATCTGCATGTTGAAGCACAAATGACTGGATGATGAAACGAAGTAGGAAAAACACCATAATGTAGAGTACTACAGCCAATCCAATGGTCATGGGCCACGACAAGCACTCATCAACCGAGTTAAAGTAACGGCAAATACGGTCTGCATCTTGGGGTTAAAAAAGATTCAGTAAAAATTCAGTTATAACGTTTGTTTTGTTTATAAATGAAATATTTTTGAGAGAACTAATAATAATACGTACACCGTGTCCACCACATACTCTGCTTGTCAGCAGGACGCTTGGTTTTCTTTTGCCTTCTTTTGAGAATCTCACGTTGAACTTCATACGGGATCGGCTGATAGTCAGAAAAGTCACCCGAACCGTCATGAGCTGGAAAATCTTCTAGGGAATGTTCCGCTGGAACTTCCTTGTTTTCACCGATGAGTTGTGGATTGTGGGCAGCTGACCATCGTTTGTATTTTGCTGCACGTTTTTGCTTGCCACCCATTGTTGTAAACAATGCGTATGTACGAAAGTGTTTTCAGATTTCCAACTTCAAAACTATAATAAATAAAAATTGCAAAATTAGGACTTAACTATTTTCTGTGACTATCAACTATATTTTCTTATTGAAAGGATAACGGGATAACCAACAGTCAAGTAAAATCGTTGTTTTGCTTCTCAAGCTCAACTCTGTAAAAGTGTGTTTGTCAACAAGCAGCAAGTGACCCGGACGCAAGTGATTTCCACCTCTGAACGTTTTACACTGGTGACGTGGCTGATACGATTATCACGTTGAAGGTACGAATTTTTTTGTAACCGTTTATTTATCCTCTTCTTAACTCTGGAAGGTGTTGTAGTTCTTAAAATCTTCCGTGTTTTATGAATAAAATATTCAAAAAAATCGTGCCACAATTAAGTTGTCATGCAAATCAAATGCATCAGATTGTGTCGTGTTTTAACGGGAGCACTATTCAATGCGATATATGCAGTGCATTTGTTACCGACTTTTTGATGCATCTATATAGCGATTTTACCTCGTTAATTGCTATGTCTGTAAAAGATGCCTCATCCCATTCTCAAAAAATACTTTCGTGCGATTAATTGGTTAATGACAGACAGATGATGACAGTTTAGTATCCTAAAGGTCAAGGCTCATGTATAAAATGATTGGGATGTGAATGCGACGTGCATTTTTTACATTGAATGTGCGCCTGCACTCTGCAAGTGCAAGATGAAGATGTATTAATGCATTTTTCTGCAATAGAACTATGATGCACTAAATGCATGTAGGCAAGCTAGGATTGTTCATCTTCTGCTTGGTTGCAGCAAACGTGCTCCGTCACCCGTTCTTAAGTTTTCTTCACTTTATGAACCTGCAAATAAATGCATCATCCGAATTAGGTTAAAGCTTATGATTTAAAGTCAATGTCTTTCTTTAGTTGCATATCAATTTATATGATTTGAGATGTGGCTTTACCATCACTGGGTCAGTTTAGTGATATTTGGCAATGAGAGCAAAATTTAAAAAATATAACCCTTCATTATAGGTGTCGATTTGATAGATTATAGATTGGTGCTAAATTATTATTCGAATTAGGAGTGGCAATCCAGGCGTCTTAATACATTTGTACTGGATAGGCTTGCCAGATTTTCCGAGACCGAAACTAGTACATAAAAATTTGAAATTTTTTATATGTACATATTTGAAATATATTGAATTTCTTTAACTAAAAGGCATTGTTAAACTGAGTCAGATACACATTTTACAAGTAAAGCGACCAGATACATTGCATCGTAAAAATTTTCACCTTTGATCGCCAAATATTTAAAATGTATTTCAATATTTCAAATGTGTAAATTAATTTTTTAATACGCATACTTTACAAAAAGCTAATACTTAATTGAAAAAATTCCAACTATGCGTATTCAGCTAATAAAATATTATATTTAGACTCCATTTTAGTACATATATGTTGAAATTTCTATTAAAATTTAAATAGTGTTGCTAAAACTGGTTTCAAAATCTTACGTTTTCAATAATTTACAGTAATTTTTGTATATTAAATTACGGTTTTGGGTTATTGTTGTGTAAATTCAAGGTATTTTAAGTTAAATCAAATTTCACCCGCAAAATTAAACCTGTCTCGAACTCTTGAGCTTATCTAGGGTAAATCAAGGGTAAAAAATATGAAAGTTGCACAAATTTTGCATACCAAATCCCAAGTTGAACTCCACCATTTAAGTGGACTGTTTACTAACTGTTATTGTTAAAGTGAAGCATGTATTGCACAGCCAATTCATTAAAATAATTTGAACTTTAGTTTATCAGTAGAAAACTGACAAATATAAGACACTTTTCACCTTCAGTTGGCAAGAAAAAGAGTAATCGTGCATATGCAATACTTGTCAGAGGTACACCATCTACAATTTGCGAAAATTTGAAAAAAATGCAGAGAATTAGCACTTTTTTGATAAATTTTGTCCTAAAATTGTATAAAAGTAGCTAAAATTCTCTCTTGAAAAATTCAGATTGGAAAGTAGTACCAGTAGGACACTTTCTTCAAAAGTAGTACTGTACTACTTTTCCGAATTTTCAGGGCTGAAAACTAGTACGTCTGGCAACTATAGTACTGGACAAATAATAATTTTGATGGATATGAATAATGATAATATGCAGTATACTTCTCACACACTCATCTTGGGTTTACTTCATTTACTTTGAGACCACTTTGATCGTGAAGAGTAGACAGAAAATTTGTTTGCAAATCAATTTTAACATCAAGAGGCAATAGTTAGTTTCTGTAATGTAGTCCCCAAAATTCAGTCGCAAAGGTTGATTTAATGCAACGGAAGCAGCAATTTTTCTTTGCTGGACATTATATTCAAGTTTTAAAACTGTTTGGTTTGGGAATTTTATCATGACTCAATTTGAAAATTATATTTTATGGAAAAGTGAGTCCAAATTCAACTTACTAATCATATTCTATCCCATGGTGTATTCACTAGCATAATATTTTTAAATAGACACATTGTTGCATAAATCATTTCTGGGCCAAACAAGTAAAGGCTATCAGCACGAAAAAACTCTTATCGAAGATGCAAAACAACCAACATCCAAATTTGCACGGTGGTTTTGGTGGGAGCCGAGTCAGGACTCGTGGCTGAACGAATTTTGTGGCTCGTCCGTTATACATGGACTAAAATACTTATCAAAACGCAGATTGAGTGCTGTTGAGCGGTATAAAAACTAACAATTACTTTTATTGTAGATATTTCCGAAGATTCGCTAATTAAAATTGTTGCTCTTTCCTACGTTCATATCTTACATCCAACCCTTGTTATTATTCCTTACTCTGTTCTAATTTCCGTAGTATTTTCTGGGTCGCAGCTTTCATTGCTTCATTATATGTATCTTGGTTGATGATAATCCAAGTGTGGGATCGGTATCATAAAAATCCAGTGATTGTTTCTTTCAATCCATCAGAGAAAGAAACTTACCAACTTCCGTTTCCAGCTGTTACAATCTGCAATAAAAGTTTGTTTCATAAATCTAAAATTGAAGAGTTAATACGGTAAGCCATCAAAAAAATTAGACATATTTTGAGAGTGGCTTTCTCATCATTTGATCTTAAAGCACATATTGTCTTTGTACTTTTTGAATGAAAAAGGGAACTGGAAAGCGGGGTGAATAGAGAAAAAACTTTGGAGAGCCTACGCTTGGTAAACGCTCTTTGCTCTTCGCGACAGAGTTTTCTTCGGAGAATGCATTTAGTTAAGCCTGAAAAATTCCCCGAGTTGGATGATGTTGAAAAGCCGCCTTCACAAGAAACAGTAGACGAGACTGTAAAGTTCATTTTTGATGTAATCTATTTACTGCTAGTATAGTGCTATGAGTTCCATACACCAATTCGTTATTGCTTTTGGTTATTGTTGTGTCCGTTTTTACCAATAATTTAGCATACACAATCTTGTGAGCATTTTCTTCGAAGCTGCTCTTGGGAGCAACGAATACGAAACTGTTCGGATTTATTTAAGCCAATCATTACTGATTATGGAAAATGTTGTGTTTTCAATAAGATTCCTAATGAGCTGATGAAGTTTGAAGTGTAGGTCGAATTAAAATTTAAAAACAAGACCGACTAGGGCTAACGCTACCTGCATTTAATTTTGACTATTAAAAAGGAAAATTATTGTTTTGAATGTTAGAGATGAAATTGATGGCACAGAAAAGCGGGAGAGAGGATGGTCATTCGAAGAGGTAAATTCTTGGAGCCTTTGGAACTATTGGGAAGATGGTTTCATTATACAAAATGGTATCACGTATCCCTTACGTCAGAAACGTGCAGGAAGCCTTAAAGGTTTGTCTGTCCTCGTTGATCCCGATGTTGCGGATGGCTTTTGTCAGTCCCAAGATTCACAAGGGATTAGAATACTTCTTCACACACCCCTTGATGCTCCTCGCATTTCTAATATGGGAACGGGATTCGGATTAGACAGAGAAACTTTCATAAAAGTTTATCCAGACTTGACTGTCGCAGATAAAAGTATTTTGGATTATAACGCTGTATGTAGAAATTAATGATTTTGAAATAGAAATGCAACTGACGATGAGTGTAAGGAAGAACTACCTTAAAACAGGAATTTAAAATTAAACTTTTAGGAACAGAGGGGATGCATATTTGGATATGCTAGTAAGTCACCTAAATCGGAAATTGAAATACCGTACACTAGGAACAATTGTTACCTAATTTGTCAACAACGTCATATTCGTTATCGCTGTAACTGCACGTTGCATTATGCTCGGCGTAAGGTTCTTTTGAATTACAATATAAAACAATTTTTAATTAGGTCATAGTTTTAAAAGAAACAGGGCTTTATTCAATTGATAAGGTAAACGTGGTGTCAGAGTATGCAACCCGGCAGCGTATTCACAAGATTTTGGATGCATCAGAATGGTTGAAAGTAAATTACTATTCTACATCTTACCATTTTTGAACAAGCATATTGTAATTTGAATTGTTAAAGATGGTTTTCTTTATCCCTAAACAACTAGGTGGACTGGCTGGACAGTTAAGAAGGAGCTGCCCAAAGTGTGTGTATGCATGTAATCATATAAAATACAATGTGGAGACGACTGAAGCTTCACTTTTAGATAAAGAAGAGTTGTGGAGCAATGATGAAACTAATCAACCTGCTCCACCACATTGGTAATACAAATTACAAACTTGATTGCAAAAAATACTATTCATGAACCACAATGAATAATCATTGAGTAATCATGGCAAGATTTCTGCTGCATAGGGCTGATCACAAGTTATCCATACTGCACGTTTTCATGGGATCAGATACGAATGTTCCAAAAGTTCGGCAAAAACTGTACGGGCAAGTTGATTTGATAGGTATAAATTGAAATATTATGTGTCTTTTGTTGCATTCAATATATTTTGGATAAATTTTATCTGACAATTTATAACTTTCATTACTGTATAAAGCCAGCATCGGTGGATTGCTTGGACTTACTTTGGGATTTTCGGTACTCTCTGCCATTGAAATCCTGTATCTATTAACTTTGAGAATGTGCTGCAAGCGTTTTAGGAAATGGCATCTTCCGCCATCAACAACAAATTAGGATGTGTGTGACGTGTGGCATTCAATGTTTTAATTTAAATAGAAAGCAATCGGGGATCAGGTAACCTGATTCAGGTTCTTTGTTTCATTTCGTTTTATTGACATATTATAAGCATAAACTTATAATTAACTGCATTAACATATGAAATACACTATATACTTTACAATAATTTCATTGTATCACATAAAACATCATAGTACGTTTACCTTATAACTTATATAAATTATAAGTATACTAGGAAGAATAATAAAATGAATATATAGCCAGGTAACCTTACCACGAGAAGTGTAAACTTTAAAGCTGTATATAGTAAACCCCTCAAATTGGTCATCTCAGTTGGAGTCATTTTTATAAATGAGAAATGAGTATATTCGTAATTTTAAAAATTGCAGATAAAATTATTCTTAACCAGCTAGCTGTACCCTTCAAGCAAATAAAAAAAATTGACGTGGTGAAGCACACTCCCATTCTAAATATTTACATATAAATAGTCCTAATCCATTATTTGGCCACTGGGTAAAATTATCTTTTGTAACATACGAATTAGCTACAATTGCATTTTTGAAGGTTTACATTATTTTGTTGAAATGGGTAGTCATATACTTGTCATCCTGACATGGATATTAAGTTTTTACAAAAGTTCAACCTTTGTTATATTTTAGCATTGCATCAAAAAGAAGATCTACAATTTTTGAGAATTCCTCACTGTGTAATTTGTTGATTAGCTTTTGTTGTTGTCTTGTTGTCAACTTCCTTTTCCCTGTACTTGTCGTTTCGAAAAGGAGTAGCAACCCAATCGGGATAATAATTCCTAAAACGCCGATTCCGACGAGGGGAGGTCCGAAGGCGTAAATGCCAAAGCCAATGCTCAGTATTGAAATTGATGTTGCAAATAAAAGAACCATTTTGGCTCCACTTGACAGGCCAGTGAGTGCTGTAACCATTTGAGAAATGCTTTCTTTTGTCCCATTAATAATTTTTGTGGGACTCATTGACGATGCATCCGTCACCATACCTGTTTCATCCAACACTGACTGTTGTAGGACATGCGTTTGATTGTAAAATGCTATTTGTCGCTCTGTAGTACTACTTGTTGTATACCCCAGATTCGAAAGAGCCGATGGAGGAAGAAGAAGAGTTGCATTATTTTTTTGCTTTGTAGGTCCATCTTCTGAGTCATCATTTATTGTTGAAGAAGAAGTCACGGTGACATTTTTATATTTTGAAATATTCAAGGCAGAACTCAACGAGTCCACTTGATACAAAATGTCTAAAGGGGTTGGCCGAGGAGAGGTTGAATTTTCATCGTCATCCTGATCGTCTGTTGTCACAGGTTGTAAGAGCTGAAAAAGGGCAAAGGCAATTTCTTCGGCTGTATACGGAATCTCTGTTGTTGTGGTGGTGCTGGTGGTTGATGGTTTCTTTTTGATAAAATTAAGTGGTGGTGATGGGGATGTCGTCAGTGGGACAATGTTATCAGAAATGTGGACATCATAATTGTCAACGTTTTGTTGTTGTTGTAAAGAATTCACTTCGTTTTCTAACTCATCATCGATAATTATGCTCATGGGAGGTAATGTGGACGTTTTCACTGTTGTTGGAGGAGTGGAAGATGTGGATGTTACTCTACTTTTCAACTCTTGAATCCTTTCAGGTGACAAGTAGAATGAGGACGAAGACGCGGGTTTCAGCCGATCATTAATATGAATAACCTTTTGAACCGTTGTTGCTGGTGTGGAAGAAATTGATACCATTGTGGAAGATGATACGGCTCCAATGGATAATATAGAACGATCTAGGGGGTCCACCGTCGTATCATTTAAATTAGTGCTCATGCTGCTGTCAACAAAGCTATTAGAGTCATTGTGGCTAATACTACTTTGATTTTTGCTCTGATGAAGGTTATAATAAAGCTTGTCATCCGGTATCAAAGAGTTCTCTTCAGAGTTGACATTATTAGCAAAAAATATGCTCTCAATGTCCTCAAACCCATCATAATAACTCCGTTTTCTTCTCCGTCTTCCTGTCTCATTGGAGCCCACTGTTGCCTCGGTTGTCAATATATTTGTAGGCGAAGTGGCAGTTGTAGTAACAGTGGAGGAGGAAATTAGCTCAGCAGCTACTGTGGTTGGCGTGAATGTCGATGTAAATGATGATAATGATGATGAAATTAATGGTGAGGACGATGATGGTGATGATGATTGCACCGGCATACTCTCATCTGTATGTCTTTCTGTGGTCGACAGACTCTCATCATCAGCATTGGATTCGGTTCCCAGAAGTTTCGCCTGTAGTTTCTGTAATAAATACTTGAGCTTCATGAGCGTTTCATCAGGTTCACTATATATTCTGGCGTATGCCAAATGAACGATGGATGACAAAGAACTTTTCAACGAGCCATTATCCTGCGTGTCACTCAATCCCTCAGAGTAGTCCCATAACTTTTTTAGTTCACGCAACACTTCCTCCTGCTCAGGTGAAGACTTTGGAGGTTGCATTGGCAAAGTAGTTTTCACAATTGCTGAGCTCACCGTTGACGAATCTGATTCGCCATTATTAGCATCATCATCATCATCATCATCATCCACCTCTTGCTCCTCTATGAACATGTAGCTCTCCGTTACAACTTCCGATTCTGGTGCTGTTGTTTGTTGTTGTTGTGTGTCTTCGGTCACTGAGATAAACACGGGATATTCCGTTAGCTCTGTGTCGGCTGATGTTAGGTTGGAAGTCTTAGAGCTGTCCACTAATGGGGCTGTCAATCAAGTTAAAAATGTACATTTGCATATTTCTTCATTAAGAACATTATTGATGTCATTGTAGATATAACTTTTTATTGCAC
Source organism: Orchesella flavescens (assembly GCA_964034955.1). Taxonomy (NCBI): domain Eukaryota; kingdom Metazoa; phylum Arthropoda; class Collembola; order Entomobryomorpha; family Orchesellidae; genus Orchesella; species Orchesella flavescens. The sequence continues at coordinate 19,752,999 of OZ035957.1, read as the reverse complement.
GAGTTAAACATGCAACTCATATGTTTGCTGATTGTCTAATTAACGTGCGTTTGAGTTTTATTGATTACAAAAAGCCACATTTTTTACAATTACACGCATATATTTTTATAATGCATATATATAATATATTACTTCTAATGCTACTGTGATGAGCACGAAATGAAAAAAAAAATCTTACCCACAGGAAATGCACAGACTGATATGCATACGGATAGTAGTGACCCCACAATAAGTATTACCGATGTAAGAACGCTCTTCATCCTTTCTCATCAAGGCATGCATGTGTATTCTGTATTATGTCATGAACTGAGTGCTGACAGAAAAGGATTTCCGATTTCGTAATTTGTAGCACCTTTCTATTCCATCTTTTTTAAATTGCTCTTTAGTTCAATGTTAGTAAATTCAAATCCAGTAGATTTTAATTCTTCGACCACAACAGTATACTGATTGAATGAGGTTTGCCATCAAAATGTATGGATCACATTCCAACAGAGTATTTAATTTCCTTGCGTAATTTAGTATATAAGGATTTTGTGATCTTAAAATACTATCAACTTACACAATCACTCGCGGATTAGATAATACTCATAAAGTATTTATCTTATAGACAATTAGGATTTAATGGCACATTAGGTAAAAAAAGAAAAAAAATGCTTTACAATGCAGAACAATTCAATCACTTTTCTCCAGAAATCCAATAAACATTGTACCATGCAACAATCAGCCTTTGTTTACCACCGGCGTCTTCAGTACTAATCTCCAAAATGAGAAGTCAAGAGTGTGTTCTATCTGTCAATCTCGGAGTCAATGAAAAGCCACAAGGTAGTAGTAATGCATCTCCTCCGTAAACTTCTCCCAAACAACAATTGCTAAAAGCCCTAGCACAGCGTAATAGGCATGGGCATTGCCGACTACGAATCACACGGACCGTGGATAATAACAAGACCAGCACAACAAACATGTTCACTCTATTTTCACTCTAGAACATAATATTTTTTAAAGCTAATGCAGTAAAAATGTATCTAACTAAAGCACTGCTCAACTCCTTTAAGGGTTGTGTCACGCAACACAAACTTCCATCCTTAATACTCATTATTGCCTCACACTGCATTGCATGTTTCAATGAGCGGATATATACATTTTTAAGAAAAGAGATTGACTATACGTTTTTTTCACATTTTCAAAATGAAAAAGAGTCAAGAACAGGTTGCCGAGAAAAAATGGCAAGCAAGGAAGTTTGGTTGTGTAAATGTAATTGCAATGTTATATATATTATGCTTACCCGCAGTGCATGTATTCTGAAGAATTCTCAAGCTGGTGATGATGATCATGATGATGATGAGAATGATCATGATAATAATCAGAGGATGAACAAGCAAAGGTAACCAGTTAAGTATAAAAAAAATGCCATGGCATGAGTGCATTCATGTGGTTTCTGAATTTGAAGTCACATGTGTGGTTTCATTTCATTTCATCATATCCAACACTAATCTTCTTGCGCATTACAAGTATATGTGCGTAGATTTATTCTACTACTTGACAAGAAGACAAGGTGGTACAAAGTATAACATAAGACGAGCACTCTGCGCCATGGAGCTTTCGACAACAATAATTTCAAACCTCTTCAAAAGTAAATCATTTTTGCTTTGCTGCCAAAAAAATTCGTTCATACAATTTATAATACATTACTTTAGATTGGTACTTGTTTAAGCGTCTTTAACAAAGAATCTCTTTAAACGATAGTATATGTTACATTAGGAGAGGTGTTGTTTTGTCTCACTATGCATGTGATACCTATAATATTATGTTACTCGATACTCCTTAACAATATTATCTTGTAACTGGGAATGACAGTGCGTAAGTCAAATATAAAGATTATAAAAAGTGGAAATTGGCAAGCGCTGCGGGAGAAGGGTATTACATTGCAGTATTCTAAAAAAATAAATTAAGCTTTTAAATGAATTCCTTGCAAATGATATGATGTGATGTGTGTGATGAGATGAGGATCCTATAGACATACGAGCTTTTTTACTAAAGCTTAAAATTATTTACGCATGCATGACATCATATTCGCCAAAGATCATCAAGCTATGTAGCTCAAAGCTATTTCGTCCAATAGATCGTGACATTTTTCATTACCAAAAGAGTGTTACAATGTTACAATACCTTCTCACGGAGGGATCGAGGGATGTACCTGCATACCTAATATACACGCGTACATATGGCACCATCAAATATAAAATGCAAATTCATTATTGTGCCCGTCTATTTAATATCACGGTAAATCTGTCAATAATAAAAAAAACCAAGAGAGATGCAAAAGCATGTACTCTTTTCTTCTCCATTTACATCAACCAACTTTTTATGTGACACTGAATGAATAAACATAAAGGAACCGGCAGACCACGCCAATCGTGGAGTAATAAGAAACGGGCTGTAGAAAATGTAGATGGTTATAGTGCAGCTGTTGCTTGTTCGTTGTTGCATACTAAAAAAAGTACGAAAATAACAATGAAGGAACAATACAATGCAATGATTCCCCATTTTCCTGATTATGACAACGTAACGTTTCAATGTTAGACTTCATGGTGATGTATATTATTGCATTTTCATGGCATAGATAAAAAAAGCGATTTGAAGAGGTTGTTGTTGCAAGACAAAAAACGGATCTGCATTTGGTATTGTCTTCTATTCTCCCACTTTTTTTCCTCGTCATCAACTTTGGTGTGAATCTCTTTTGTATTATATATATATTATATTCCAGGCCAATGCTCGCGCAATGTCATAAGCAAAAAAAAGACCTTTACCTATCATCATCATGACAAAGTGCTCTAGGGAAAATGAGATGCTCTAATGAACTTCTGCCAAACTTAGGGAAAGATTATAGGCGCAAGCACAAAAATTAATTGTGAGACAGGTTATGCCCAGAGAAGAAGATGCGTATCCACCAACATAAACTTTGGGTTTTGGTTCCTCCTTCCCTTGCAATCACTCCCAGAAGGATCATTATCATCAGCATTATCAAATTTCCTCATCAGGATGAAATTTGTGTGTAAGTTATGTACTCTGCTAGTGGTACTTTCGCAGAGAGTTTTTTGTGTGTGTGTAGGAAGTTTTGAATTCCAATTTCAGCAGTACCAAAATCGTTTTAGGTACCACGGATGGTGGTGCCCAGTTTAGTGGGTAGTTGGCAGTTGGATACAATAGTGAAACCAAAAGGTTATGCTCATGATCTGCTCCGAGTTGAGTAGTGTTTATCCAAGGGCATTGCTCCACACGATTTTTTTTGAATAATAGAATCACAATCAGCAAAGCATACGGCAAAATATACATGTGTGTGTAACTGCAGCACGAGTGCTTATGAATGAGAGGGAGAGAGAATGAGCTATCATTTACAGAATCTTTTAAATCTTCTCGTGTTTCCTGTTCCTTTTTTACTTTTATGTTTATGGACTATAACTGAGCTTCTCAGATGGTATACATACATGCTTAAACAATTTGCAAAATTACTTTTCTGCGAATGGATTCTGATGAGGAAATGTAATTATCCTGAGAAAGGAAAACCTACATACAAATTACAATGCATCTCAAAGTAGTAATATATAGCTACGTAATATTGTGATCATGACCTTAAGCTCACTTCCATTGATGAGAGTATACAAGTAGCAAAAACCACTTGACTCTGTTGTTGGCGGTTATGCTGAAATGCCGTTACAAGGGGTTGACAGTGGAAAGAGCAAATTCATGTATAAATTAAAACAATTGCACAAGCCTGAATATTATGTGTTTTTGATCTTGATCATCCCGGAAACCTTGCTTCTCAATATAATGACACCCATAAAAGACAATTAAATAGGTATTGTATTTTTCTCAAAAGAAAGTAATGATAAGGAATCCCTTACCGTCCAAATCCACCAGTCGAAAGTATAAACTTGCGGTGAATACAGTTTTGGCGAGGTACTCAAGTTGCCATTACGTAGTACGTATATTATATTGGTTGATAGTTTCAGTCTACAGGTGCAGGAAATAAGTAGGACTAACGGATGTGACATGCCTGATTATGAAATATATTTTGATAACATATTCTGCGAAATAATAATTCTTATCGGGCATTTCTCTTTCCTTGCTTCACAGCTATGTTATAAGTGGTTATAAGCAACCGGCAATCTTAAAACCTTTTATGTAAAAAAAATTAGCAGAGTAATTTCAAATGGTATATATATAATTATTTTTATCCTTTATTAAACTTTCATACAGTACAGTACATTTTAGTAATATATATGTAGTAATAAAACTTAAATGGTTGACGGGTGAAAATAAATAAATAAATAAATAGGAACAGTAATTAAATAAATTAAATAATTAATTATTGTAAAAATAAAAAATTTCCCCTCGCACCTGTTTGAACGGTGAAAAATTCATAGTGTAGTACATTCCTACCTTAAAAAATATTCCACATCAATAATTAATGTGGATCTTTACTAAATCCAATTTAAATGTAAATGCAACAGCTAAAAATAAAGTTGTCCGACAGCAGTAGGAAAAATCCACAAGCAAATCTTAGCAATAATAACAAATCCTTTTTGGCCATAATCTCATAGATCACTCTTCCAAGTATGGTAACTTAAAAACCATGTTGGCATTAATATTTCTATACGAGTTGCGTTGTTGCACACTTGACACCCTCAACAAAAAGTGAGTGCTTTTGTTACAGTGCATATTATAGGAATACTGGCAATGGTAAACGATGAAAGAGAAAAAAAGTAATATGAAAATATGATTCTCTATAGACACTCCACTCCATTTTTTTGGCGTTTATCAATTACTTTTGGTAGCAATTCATACGGAACGATTTCACTAAATAGCTTTTTAACAAGGCCTGATTTTATGCATGACGAAAAATTCTAAATGAATCTTTGTATACACACTTTGACAGCTGTCATTATTATTTGTGTATTTTGACTTTGAGTATTATTTATATATACACACTAATTTGTGTGAATGCTAATTGAAATTTGCGTATTCATAACTTTGTAAAAGGTAAACCAATTATTCTAAAAGGAAGGCATGATGATTTAATTTTATCATGTTTGGTATGTTGTATATAGATATAAAAAAAAGTTATATTATACTTGCAACCGTTCGTATAAAGATATATTTAAAGAAACTTTACTTTTATACTTTTTTTTTGAAAATGTATGCCAGCTACCTAAATAACTCTCTGTTTACCTTCCCCTCCATTGTTCACTGTCCTAGTTTTCGGTGGAGCACTTTTAGTAGCCCACCACCTAGCCAAGTGTCTGAAAGCTTCTGCAATTAAATCAAAATTGCTCGATTGAGGAGCATCACCATTTAAGCTATTATTGCCATTGCCAATCTTTCTTCTCAACGGTTGTTTCATTGCGTCCTCGAGCTTCTTTTGAATTGTTGAAAAGTCAAAATGCTCTCTGTCATCAAGATTATGGTTTTGATGAAAACCTCTTTTTTGTGACGACTCAAATAATGCTTTGCCATTAAAGGATGAAAAGTCAACTGTGGACCTTTTCCTTCGTCTGAGACCCGCAGCACCCAACAACGATAGTAGAAGTGGGGTGGATGCCATGAAGCTAATGAGAGTGAGTCCGATTCTAGGAATGATTTGACTTCGAACAAAGTCCATGAATGGGATATCAGTCAACGAGAGGGTCAGGCCTGAAAGTGGTGATATTATGGCTGTTTGTGGATTCCTCAAGTAAGTCGTTGTAGATGGTGGTGTGGTTGTGGTCGGGGTGGTCATTGAATGTGCTGACTGAGGTCTCTTTGCATAAGGGTTCTTTGGTCTAGTGGTCACTCGTGAGAAAGGTGGTCTTTTTGTGGTTAACCTTCTGGTCGTCATTTGGTATGGCCACAAGGGTTTCTTGGTCGTGAACCTGTCATAATAGTCTGTCACACCTGAAGTTTTCATCTCGGGGCTCTCAGTTGACACTCTCGTTTTGTAAACGACGTGAGTGTCTCCAACAGAAGTGACTTCAGCTGTAACATCCTCAAGCTGCGGCTTTACAAATTTTGAAGGTGGTACTTTTTTGTTCTTGTTGTTGAATGGTTTACGCTTGTTTTTAATCGATGATGCGGATGGCACAAGATTTACCTTTGCTGTCATTCTTGTCGTTGGTTCTGTAGAGGTCACGCGCTCTTTGATAACAACCATTTCTGGAGTTGTATATTGTGGTCTTTCGGTGCTGAAGCTGAGAACACTGGATATAGTATATTCAGCGGGCATCTTTTGGGCCGTGACTTTAGATACGTGATACATTGGCGATTGAGAAGCTCCATTTACAGCACTCCAGGTTGTCAGTCCCTTTGGGGTTGTGGAGTAATGATCTGATTTCAATTTTGCGGACATTTTGTCACTTTCTCCATTCTCCTCCTCGTCTTCCTCCTCACCACCCATGTCATTCATATCGCCTCCATGTTTACGCTCGTTGTTAGTACTGATATCTGCTTGATCCGTTGAGTCTTCCTCACTGGCAGTCTCTTCCGTATCGCTCTCAGTTTCTTGATCGTCAAGAGGAGTCGTCATGCTGTGCCCCTTTTCAGTAATGTAAACATCTTTCTCCGGCGAATTATCGGAATCCTCTCCACCACTGCTACCACCTTTGTTGTTCATTAGGTGTGATGCCATTGCTGAGAGGGACTGAACCAATGGGCCATTCTCATCATTGTCGTCATCATTCATTTCATTATCATCTTCTTCAGCTACTGTTGTAAGCTCATCTGTTTTGTCATTCCACTTGTGAAGCCGTCTTTGAGACCTCACCGGAGGGAAGCTAGTTGTCAATGCACGTGCATGAAACTCTGACTTTAGTTGGGGATGATGATTCTGCTGCTGCTGTTGTTGAGTGATGTCAATGTCAATGGTCCGTCGTCCATTTGTCATGTCTGTCTTTTTTGTACTGTGAACAAGTCAAAAATAATTATGTGTGAATTCATTCATTCTGTGTTTGTAAATCCCATTCTCATTTCACGACTGACTGATGCATTTCAATATTAAGTATGTACGTAATAATAATCATATTGTGCGCTAATTATGTTCCTGTCACATAGAAAAATGATTTTGAATGGAATTAATTAAATATTCTATGAATCAACTCGGAATGCCTAAAGGAGCTTTGAATACCTATACAATATAATCATAGGATGTATTCATACATCAGAAGAATCCACCTATTCAATAGGTGCCAGGGGGCTTGTGTTTACCTGATTTTATGAATGCATATGATACTCATTTCTCCCCAGTAAGATTGACATTAATAGAAAGAGTTTGTATAAAAAACCTGTCACACATCTCACATTATCTTTTAATCCTTATTATTATTAGTGCTTAAATTTTGCGATACTATCATTGTGGAAAATAAGACAAGGGTTTGTATGAAATTGATTATGTCATAGAGTATTTGTGAAGCTCTGATGTATGAATGGTGGAGGGCGTGCTTTAGATAAAAGTATTATCGGTGTTGTTCTAGCTTGTAGAAAGAACAGAGAAATTATTATCACTCTTGGGGCTCAACGAGCGAGCGAGTCGATTCAAGATATAAGAAATTGTTCATTGTTCATTGATTTTGATTGATAAAAGTTGATAAAAAGTGCTGACCATTGAAATAAAGACAATTTAGAGCCTGTTGGCTACTTTGATAACCTCTAATATTCGATAGCGGTGTTTATATATTGATTAGTAATTCTAATTGTAAGATTGGCATCAAACTGGGCTAGAAGTACTACATTATACGGGTAGTTTTTGTTGGTATTTCTAACATTAGGAGGCCCTGCCCAGATTTAGTTGATTGCCCAGTTGAATTAAAGCTAGAAATAATTCGTGTTGACGGTTGAGGATAATTATAAAGTGACGATGGATAAGCTAACCCGTGGAAGGAGACCAGTGCGGCTCCAACTAATGAAGACAGTGAAAGAGGTGGAGGATTTGCTTTCGTCGGATAAGCCTGACCAAAAGGCAGTGAGAGTGAGTAGTGCTTCGCTGGAGAAGACTGCGACTGAGTTGGAAGCTTGGGATACAAAAATCCAGGAGCAACTGTTGAATGACGGAGCAACCGATGATGTGGTTGATAAGGAGTTTGTGGACGATGAAAAGTACAGAAGAAGCTACTTAAATGTGAAGACGGATTTGGATGACTTTTTCGCCCCATCGTACTCCTCCGGTGGTGATGTGGAAACTGGAACAGTGACAGGCGATGGGAGAAAAAGAAAATTCCATCTTCCAGAAGTAAAGTTGAAGATATTTGGTGGTGATCTGAAAGAATGGTTAGGGTGGTGGTCGCAGTTTAAAAAGATTCATGAAGATGAGGAGCTGCACGACACCGACAAATTCCAATACCTAGCTCAGGCGATGTTGACTGGATCAGAAGCAAAATCCATTGTTGATAGCTACCCTCAGACTGAAGGCAACTATTTGAAAGCTGTGGAAGCGCTTCAAGATCGATTTGGACGCCAAGACTTGCTACTCCAAGTGTATGTCCGTGAGCTGTTGACGTTGGTGATTGGCAATGTAACCAGTACAGCGAAACTGCCGTTGTCACAATTGTTCGTTCGCTTGGAGTCACATTTGAGATGCCTGGCAGAGCTCAGTTTGGACAAAGCTGACCCCGCTACTTGGTTGTTTCCGTTGGTGGAGTCCTCGCTGTCGGAAGAAACGCTGAGAGCATGGCAGCGAAGCTCCCAAAGCAAGGTGGACGGAAGTGGATTGATACCTCCAAAATCAAGACTGGATTTGTTAATGGAGTTTATGAAGTCTGAAGTCCAATGTGAGCAACAGATTTCGTTGGCTCAGCAAGGTTTCAGTTCGAGAGAAAGGCCAGAAACATCAAGTGTGGAACGGCGCAATAAGCCCAAACCAAGGATGTCATTTATGAAGAAAACAGGTGATTTTCCTACAGCAGCAGGATTAATCAATTTGCAGTCCAGTGCATGTGGTGTTTGTGGAAAGGCACATGAGACAGAAAAGTGTTATCAGTTCCGTAGGATGAACTTGCCCGAGAGATTGCGAGTAGTGAAAGAGAAGCGTTTATGCTACCAGTGTTTGAGCGTTGGCCACATGAAGCGTTACTGCCAAGCTAATGTGAAGTGCTCTGTTTGCTCTGGAAGTCATTATGCAATAATTTGTAATGGGGAGAATAACAAGGGGACTGGAGAAGGCTTTGCGCTTGCCAGGGTTCCACGTTTTCCTCCGCAAAAGAAGATAAAAATGGAGCAGCAGCAGAATGAAGAGTTAGCTACAGCAAAAAATATGAACAAGTTTGCACAGAGCAGTAATCAGTGTTCAAGAATGATTCTGATGAACACAATCAAAGTTAATATTGAAGCCAAAGATGGTCGTCTCATTACAGTTCGAATGGTGGGAGACAGTGGCAGTCAACGAAGCTACGTGACGTCGGATATCATCACAAAAGCAAAGTGTGCATGGATTGAAGACGAGTGGTTGCAGAATGTGTTGTTTGGGGGCCAGCTGACTGCTCCAAAGAGGTTTACTCGACAAGAAGTCACTATCAAGGGTCTCAACGGCAGTAGTTTAAATCTGCAATTGTTAGTGAAAGACCAGATAACTGGAGGGATCTGTGAGGTGCCCCAAGGTCCATGGATTGATGAATTGAAGGGACAGGGTATAGTCCTCTCAGATCTCGGGGACAAGTCCACAGTAGCTGATATTTTGATTGGAAATGATTACTGGGGGGCCATACGCACTGGTCGTATGGTTAAGCTGTTGGATGGTCTAGTGGCAGAGGAAACTGTGTTTGGTTGGACGCTGGGTGGAAGAGTCCCAGTTGGTGCCACCAGCATGGTAGCCATGAGTATGACCGTAGGCTCCCAAGATATTGAGAAATTGTGGTCATTAGAAGCTCTTGGGATCCGAGATACAGTTGAGGTTAAGTCCGCTGGTGAGGAAGGCAAGCAAGCTTTGACACATTTCATGGAAACCGTGCGTCGTGATGACAGAGGCCGGTATGTGGTGGCACTCCCATGGCGTGAGTGTCCAACTGATTTACCTAGTGGTAGACAAGTGGCTGAGCAGAGGCTAAGAGCTACAACGTACAAGCTACAGAGAGCCGGAAAGCTGCCAAGTTACCACAGTGTTTTCCAAGATTGGGAGAAAGAGGGATTAATTGTGAAGATTCCTGATGGCTTGAGAGGTGGACACTATGTGCCTCACCGTCCAGTGTTCAAAGAGAGTGCCACGACTCCAGTTCGACCCGTGTTTGATGCCTCGTGCCGTGTTGGGAGGGGCTTATCGATTAATGATTATCTCCATAAAGGACCAAACCTCATCGAGTTTATTCCTGTGATGATGTTGCGGTTTGGAGAGGAGGAAATTGGAGTTAGTGCTGACATCCGGAAAGCCTTCCAGATGGTAAAGGTGAAGGAAGCGGATCAGCAGTTCCAAAGATTCTTGTGGTGGGCAGATATTTCCTGCAAGAAAATTGTTATTTATCAACACACGCGGATGGTGTTTGGTTTTACATGCAGTCCATTTCTGCTGGGGGCAGTAATTCAACAGCATTTGGATTCCTTAGAAGAAAAGGATTTGGCAAGTAAATTGCAGTCATCCTTTTACGTTGACAATCTTGTGACGTCAGTGAAGTCAAGGGAGGACTACCGTAAATTTAGAAATTCAAGTATAAAAATTATGGCGGAAGCAAGCATGGAGCTGCGAGAATGGGCAAGTTCCATTCCTGCCATGGGGGAGCCAACAACTGCAGAGCTGGAGGAAGCCAAAGTTGTGCCAATTCTGGGGATGTTGTGGGATAGAGAAGCTGACACCTTATCATGCGTCATTAAAAGTTTTATTTTTGAGAATATAACTAAACGCAACATTTTGTCTGTTGTTGCTCAGATTTTTGATCCGATAGGGATATTATGTCCGGTCCTGGTGCTACCGAAGTTGATGGTCCAAGAAGCGTGGTCCTCAAAGCTAGGGTGGGACAGACCTATACCTGAAACTGCTGAGAAGCGCTTTCTGAAGTGGAACAAGGAGCTTCCTTTGTTGACTGAAGTACAAGTTCCAAGATATGCGCAAGTACCAAATGCAACAACACGTGAGATCCATGTCTTTTCCGACAGTTCGCAAGATGCAATGGCAACAGTGGCCTTCCTCAGAACCGAATTGAATGGAGTGGTAGCGGTGCAATTTTTGCTTGCGAAGTCTCGTTTGACACCAGTCAAGAAGCCGACTATTCCAAGGGCCGAGTTGGTTAGCTGTGTTTTAGGAGTGCGAATAGCCAGATGCATTCAAGAAGGATTGAAGCTCAACACAAGTCAGTTTACGTTCTGGAGCGACTCGTCCACAGCGATCACTTGGATTCAAAGAAGTGGAGATTGGGGAATATTCGTGAAGAATAGGGTGAAAGAGATTCTCACCTTTTCGTCTGCCAATCAGTGGCGCCATGTTCCGGGTAAGATGAATCCCGCTGATTTACCATCCAGAGGGTGCAGTCCAGCTGCATTGATCAAATCTAAATGGTGGGAGGGTCCTTTGTGGTTGAAAGGCTCGAAAACAGAATTCCCTGTATCCAGCCTGACAGTAAATGAGCAAGAGGTGGAAAAGGAGCACAAGAAAACGATGGCCTTGATGATTACAACCAATAAAAGCAGTTCTCCCCCGTTCTCATCGTATAGAAAAAACGTAGCTGTTTGGGGCTGGGTAATTCGTTTTATTCAGGCGTGCAAGAAGCAGAAATCGACAAGCATAAAGTTTTTAACGATTGGTGAGATGAGACAATCAGAGAAGATTTTGCTAAAGCAGATTCAAAGTGATAGTTTTCCTTCTCCTTGCTTTAATGTTGGAGGAATTCAAGTTTTCAAAGATGATGAGAGCCTTCTTAGAGTGAAGACACGTCTGTCTAATAGCAAGGATAATTCTGAATTTATCTATCCAATTTTGCTGCCGAAATCACACCCGTTGGTGGAGATGCTGATCTTGGATATGCACTTGTACCACAGTCATGGAGGGATACAATTCTTGGTGTGCAAGTTACGGGAGAAGTACTGGGTCTTGCAGTCTCGTCGTGTAGTCCGGAAAGTGATTAACCGTTGTGTACCATGTCGCCGACATAGTATCAAGAATCTAGAAGTTGATCCTGCAGCTCTTCCGTCGGGACGAGTCAACTTGGCTGGTGCATTTTACACAACTGGGGTCGATTTGGCTGGCCCATTATTTCTGAAAGACGGAAGAAAAGCGTGGGTGGTGCTATACACATGCGCATTGTACAGAGCTTTGTTCTTGGACTTGGTGACGAGTTTGTCTACTGATGCTTTCCTGAAATCCTTGGAGCGATTCATCAGTATCTTTGGGCGACCGAACACTGTGTACTCTGACAACGGTACGAACTTTGTAGGAGCTGCGAATTTATTCAAACGTATTAGTTGGAGTGAAGTTGAAGCAAGATGCGGAGTCCATCAAATACAGTGGGTTTTTAACCCACCAACAGCAGCATGGTGGGGCGGTTGGTGGGAGCGTTTGGTGAGATCAGTGAAGGACATTCTAAAAAGGATGCTAGGACGTACCAAACTGTCAGAAGATGAGCTTCGAACGTGTTTGGCTGGCGTCACCACTACCATCAACGATCGTCCTCTCACTGTTGTATCTGAAGACAATGACGATTTAGTCCCACTCACCCCTTCCATGTTTATTCGTCCGCTTTCTGTGGGACATTTTCCAGAACTCTCAGAAGCTGATTTTATGCAGAAGAGTTATCGTAGGATGAAAGATGTACAAGCTCGTCTCCAGCATCGTTTTCGCAAAGAGTATCTGTCTCTTTTGGTCAATCGTGCTGGGAAAAAGCAACAATCGTCTGTAGTGGTTGGAGATGTGGTCCTGATTGGAGCTGACAACCGCAAGAGATATGAATGGCCGTTGGGAGTCATTGATGAACTTCTTCCGGGAAAGGATGGGAAAGTCAGAGTCGTGAAAGTGCGAACCGCCAGTGGATTGCTGACTCGTCCTCTACAACGTATTTTTCCTTTGGAGGTGTCGCAAGAGCAGCTTCCTGTCGATAAAGTGGAGCGGTCACTGCCTCAGGTGGAGCCAGAAAGAGAGCTGTTAACTCGTAGTGGAAGGGCGTCTCGAGCTCCAGTTCGTTATGGGCAGTGGACTTGTGTCGAAAAATGTATGACTGGGTGAATGCGGTGGGAGCTTCTCTCCCATTGGGCTAGGTTTTTTTCTATTTTTTCTTTTAGTTTTTCCCTGAGCCCACAGTCATGACATGTTAACTATAATAATTAATTGTGTAGTATCTTTTGATTAATCAAAAGATGGTGGGAGAAAATGTGGAAAATAAGACAAGGGTTTGTATGAAATTGATTATGTCATAGAGTATTTGTGAAGCTCTGATGTATGAATGGTGGAGGGCGTGCTTTAGATAAAAGTATTATCGGTGTTGTTCTAGCTTGTAGAAAGAACAGAGAAATTATTATCACTCTTGGGGCTCAACGAGCGAGCGAGTCGATTCAAGATATAAGAAATTGTTCATTGTTCATTGATTTTGATTGATAAAAGTTGATAAAAAGTGCTGACCATTGAAATAAAGACAATTTAGAGCCTGTTGGCTACTTTGATAACCTCTAATATTCGATAGCGGTGTTTATATATTGATTAGTAATTCTAATTGTAAGATTGGCATCAAACTGGGCTAGAAGTACTACATTATACGGGTAGTTTTTGTTGGTATTTCTAACAATCATTATTCACCAGCAGTAAGGTACAGTACCGTGCAAATCGGAAATCAGTCTAATATGTTTTACTTTTAGAGAACCCGAAACCATATAATATACATAGTCAATGTATGCCTTTGCATATTTTTATTACTCATCTTCTAAACTAAATCCCGAATCCCTATATCCCTCAATGACTATATATTATATATAAATGTCCCTTTATAATCAGCGTTAACTTTGCTACAATATGTACCTAGTGTGAATTGTATGTACACGGAAAACTCTATTATTAATACTAATGCCCAAGTTCCCATAAAACCAATTTTTGCACGACCTCAAATTCCCGTTGTGGTTGACTGTTGCAAGTACAAAAAAGGAGATCAATTTACATTCAACATTGTATTTTCGCCAACAAAAAAAACTACTCATTGAATATTACTTTTATGTTATTATCGCTATAAAAATTTGCTTGTGTTGTATTATTACTAACGATAAATTATGCTTTTTTGAGACCTCCATAATTGAAAATGCATTATTTCTGATATAAAAAAACCGATAAAATGCTTTGGAGTTTTTACATGACTTGCCAACGAAAAAGCAATTTACTAATCGTAAGTATATATAATGCTGTTAATATGCTATTAATATCCCTTTAAATGCTGCTTCTTGATTACTTCTTTGAGTTTTGATGACACCTGACTCTGACTACCAAATAATATGGGAAACCAAAGTGGGAAGAGTGCGGCTGATGCATATGATTTCTCAGCGGCTCTTATAGCATCGGCCATCTTATTCTTTTGGCTTTCTTTGTTTGCCTTGTGATGATAATGATCAACATGGTAATCAATGTTATTAGCACCATTAAATATTTGTGTTTGTGCTGAATGGGCTCCGTGTGGTGTGTTTGTAAACGTTGTTGTGACAGTACTGCTGACTTTATCAGGTCTTCCGAAAGAGGATCCCCACGGATTTCTTTGTAACTGAAGAAGTGAGGGTGAAGCGGTTGATGGTGATGATGATGATGCTACAGTACTAGTGGTGCTTGTCGTGCCGTCGCCTCGATTATGAATATATACAGAAGTAGGAGAAGGTGTTGAGAATGCAGAGATTGAGATGACTTTTTTATCGCTAGAAGTAATCATTTGCTCATCACCGTTGTTGTTATATTGCTTTTCAGGGAATGATGATGATGATGATGGACGGGAGAATGTGTTGAGCAAAACAGGACTATTATTAGTGCTTTGTGTTTGAGTAGTAATACCACCATTGAAAGGATGACCGTTCTTCATTTTGTTTAAATTGGTCGTAAAAATAGGATACTGACTTAGTGCTACAGGCCCTGTTGGTGATGATGATGATGATGACGATGACGCTGCTAAAGATAATGGGAATGTTGCAGGATGATGAATATAGTGATGATGTTCATGTTCAGGCTTCTGTGCATTTGTCATAGGTATTGGTGAAGACGACGACGGAATAAGTAGCAGGGGAGGTGCACTCGTGGACATGCTAAATTCATTGTAAAGAACATTTTTCAGGAAATTCTTTAGTAACGGTAAATCCAGTTGTTGATGCTGAGACTGACTTTGCTTCTGTGCCGAGGTTTCAACATTGTAGTCTTGAATGTTGAAGCGATTGTTGCTATTATTATTGTTGTTATCATTTTTAGCTCTAAGGCTATTATAGCTGAGACTGTGAAAGCTTGTCCCATTCTCAGTCGGATGATGATGATGATGCGGAGGATGACTATTCATCTCAAGTTTAAGTAAAGTAGGTGATGATGTTGAGATTAATGATGATGGGGATGATGATGACGCTAAGAAAGGATTAGATGTAGTAATTACATCAACTTTGATCCACTTTTGCTCACCTACTCCTTCTCTTCTGCTATTTTTCGTGGATTTTGACAAGAGCTGTCGGTTGGATGAATGAGGAATGGGTAAGGTTCCATTCTTTCCCATCATGCTATTAGATGAATCGGCAATCGTCAATTTTGCCAATTTACTTAATGGTGATGAGTTTCTAAAAACAACTTGAGAAAATTTCTCATCATCTTCAGAAAATGAGCTTCTACGTCTTCTTCGTCTTCGTCCGGCAGCAACTAAAGGAACCCAGTAGGGCCAGGTTGCAGCGGCTCCTGCTGCGAGTGTAGGCAAAGCACTGTAACCAAATGCTGTAAAAACCTTACGCAGTCGGTTATTTATTGCTTCTTCAGCATTGGAAAACCCTCCAAGTGGAATTTTATTACCAAATTTCCAAAATGCTGGCGGTTTAGTTGTATATTCAATAACTTGATGTACTTCACCGGAATCTGTGATGATGCTTTCAGGGGTATTATTGGTTATGTTTTGTGAGCCACTTTCCTTCATGGGCTGTTTAATACTGGGGATAGTGCTAAAATTGCTTTCTAAGAGGTTAAAATCCGTTGACTTTGTTACGTTTTGTAGCTTCAATAAGTATTCCACCAGCTCTTGAGTTGTGCTGCCATGAAAAGGTACATTGCTCGTCTCATCCTGTTCCATCATAGAATCGCTGCCACCACCACCACCTATACCTTCTGTCTCTTCATTACTTCCCATTTCACCTGATGCTGCTGTTGTCCCTTTTCTCTTTAACAAGGTGTTTTGTGGAATTTGAGGTTTTGGTGGTGACTGATTTTTAAAAATCCATTCTAAATGCGCTAACGACGGTGGCAATGATGTAAAAGCGGATTCAGCGGTTGAAGCAGGGGATTGTGCTGTTGCAGGTTTTCTAGATGGTGTCAAGATAGACAATATGTCATGCTCGCTGGGATTCTCACTTTCTTGAGGCTGAGGCCTTTCATTCCCAGGATCCCTGCTGCGATCAGGAAGAAAATCCGCAAAGTAATCAGTGTACGGTACTGTCACGGGCTTCATGGTACTTAATTTAATGTCAAATTTTTGCGTTTCAGCTAGTGACTGTATTGTTCGGTTATGATTATGAGTTTGATCTTTCTCCTCTATTTTCTCAACACCAGGGGCATATTGAACTGCTGTGGCAGTGCCAATATCACCTGGGAGCAGATCAAAAATGTTGATTTTGTCAGACTGTGGTCGGCCTGCAGGACTAAGTATAGTACCAGCATTATTCCTGCTAGGCTCATAAAATTTTTCGGGTCCCATGCTAGGACTTTCGATTGTAATATTATCATCAAACTCATAATTTTGATTGTCAGTGGCAGCAGCAACAGCTTCAGCAAGTCCCATTTTACTATGAAAAAACAAGGATGGATCTGGTGTTGGGCTGACAGATTCAATCAAGATGGGCTTGATATCGATGGGAAACGGTGGTTTAGGCCTTTGAGCTTGTTGTGGTTTAATATTGATTCTAAGAGGACTTTGGTTGATTGGGGAGAGACCAGATGGATAGCCACCACCTGTTTCATGATCAGTTTCTTTAAAGTTTATTACAAAGATATTGATAACGTTCGTCTTTGTTGTTGCATTGATGCTGGTGGGTGCTGTCCCATTCACGATTAGATGATGAAGAGCTTGGTGAAACTGTAAATTAGGATGATGGAGATTAAGGAATCCTGTCCCTGTCAAAGGGAATCCGTCTGGAGTAGAAGGAACACTATTGTCATGCTCATTGTTTAGATTTTCTGATTGACTTGCTTCATTTAAGTGGCTCGCATGTTGCTGCATCTCATTATTGTTTTCATTGTGACTGATAAAGTATGGCGGAAGAGAATTGTAGGTATGGTCAATGTTGGTGGGAATTGGATTAGGGAACGGGTTACTTTCAAGAGCAGCTGCGATTTTATGTGCTGCAGAACTAACTGCAGGGTCGGTTAGTGCAATGTCAAGCATTTGCTTCACTTGTGGAGTTTTTAGAAATAGAATCTTTTGAGGATTATTCTTCAATTGGGGAGCTGCAGATGATGATGAAGATGATGAAGGTGAAGAGAATGCATCTTGATTTGGCGTTATAACAATATTCACAACTTGTGTGCCACTTTTATTTGCATCTCCCCTAACACCACCACCACCACCATTTCTATTCCCGTCTGACTTGAGTATTAAGGACATGAGCTTTTTCAAATCTGATGCTGTTTGTTGAGGATCTGTAATTTTCATTCTTTGTTGTGAATTGACTGACTCTAAAGAAGTGGTACTCGTG
This sequence comes from Orchesella flavescens, assembly GCA_964034955.1. Classification (NCBI taxonomy): domain Eukaryota; kingdom Metazoa; phylum Arthropoda; class Collembola; order Entomobryomorpha; family Orchesellidae; genus Orchesella; species Orchesella flavescens. Next base: position 19,735,161 of record OZ035957.1, on the reverse strand, counting down.
CTTGTAGCATTATTATTATTCCTACCATTCCTATTTGTAGATTTTGTTGACTTTGTCTTTGAATCAAAAAATGCTGATCTGGCATTTCTCTTCCCGTCCTCCTCTAACGTATATTCATGCTCATGATCATCATGAGATGCAAGGGATGTAAAAGAGTTATGTGTTGTATTTGTATTGCTCACAAATTTTGCTGCGTCATCGTTGGCAAATGCATCAACTTCTTTTTCTTCTTCCTTCTGCAATGATTCTGTCGTTTCCAAATCCACCTGTTGCTGCTCGTGCCTCTGCTTACTCTCAGATTCCGTAGTTGTTTGGTCTAATTCCGTCTGTTGTTGTTGAAGCTGAGGTTGAAAAGTTGTATCAAAGTCCTCATGAATTGATGAAGCATTTTTTCTTTGATTTGCACTTGATTTTTCAATATTCACCGACGTTTTATCTTCCTCTTCTTCGTCAACATTCTCATTCAACTTCTCTAAGGTGGAAATTAATTCGTGCAACACGACTTTTGCTTCATTCCTTGTTGAAGTGCTCTCCTCATATTGTGTGTCAGTGGTGGTGGTGGCTTCAGCGTGCATGGGATTAGGAGTAGAGCTTGGATTTTCATTTAAGCTTGCAGATGTATCATAATATGAAAGATTTTCTGATATCGCTTTCCCCCCTTCGGAGTCTTGTGCGGTTGCATCAGAATTGCTAATATCTGAAGATGAGTTGGCTTTATCACCGACAAATTCAGTTGGACCGGTCAATGGTATTTTCCGTGACGATTCAGACCAGGTTAAAAAGGGTTGTTTACTTTCCTTATCACCCTCCCCATCACTACCACCACCCCCATCAACTTCATACTGTCCAAGTATTTTTCTCAATGGCTTTTGAAATTCTTGTGGATGAGTCTCTTGTTGTTGCTCAAGATGTTCTGACCTGGTTGCCCTGTCCCCATTTGCAAAGTATGACAGAAACTCTAGCAAGTCTGATGAAGTGGGTGCTGAATGACCGGCTTTCAATTTCCATGAGGCATTCATGCGGTGGATGCTATTAGACTTTAAATGATAGCTCTCAACCCCTGCTTTTGAATATGCGTCTTGATTACCTTTGTCATCATCATTAATATTATTATAATTCCCTGTAACATCTACGTCCGAAATTACTACAGAAAATGACCTAAGCTCAGCAGGTGAAAATTGCCTTACTGTACCAGATGCACGTTGACCTAATTGAGTTAATTGAGCAATGTTGGGACCGCTACTATCACGTGCCCAATTAGAAGACATTGAGGAAGATGGTTCCCCACCTAATGAACCCTTATGAAAATTATGACTAAAGAAGGACTGTGGTTTTGGGATTTGTAAAGCTAGAGACAAACTACCATCCCGGCGTATTTTATACCTGCTGCGATCATTTCCTCCATTTTGGGATGACGTGGGAAGTCGGGCTGAAGCCTGCCAACTACCATCTTCATTCCAGGATGTAAGAACTTTCCTTCCTGTACTATCTGAAGACTTTGGTGGAATAGACTGCGACGGATGAAATGATTTGGTTGTAACAACTCCTACTCCTGGAGTGAAAAGAAAAACTAAAATTTAACTTACCATATATTTTTCCATCCTCTCATCATCATCATCACAATCAAGTCCGTCACGGTAAACAACATATATATAGTAAACAGAAATTAAATTGGTTGGTAAACACATTACCATCAGTAGGCTTCCCATCAGCACTGTAATTAAGGAGTCCCGTTGAAAGCACTAGTATCAAGCACCCAAACATTGAAATCACTGGTGACATTTTGGCATCTGAGTGCGTGACTTTCTTTCTGTCAACTTCCCCGTCTTCTTAACGGAGCCTAATTGCTCCCACAATTTTCAAAAAATTACGGAAGGTATACTTTTGAAGATGGCTTAATTACGGATTCACGTCCACAAGAGAAAAGTGATGATGTTTTCGAAGCACCGATTTAGTAAATATATACGAAAATTGCAAAAAATAATAAATATGCCGGTAATTTCAGACTATATGTGTATACTACGTAGTAGTAGTTCTTTAACTGTTGAGAGTGAGACCCTTCTTCTATTTCATGTGATCTCACATGAGCTCATGTAACAAATGAAGATGGGTTGTTGTTTAGTGGTCTAAAGATGATAGAATAGTGCGAATGTGCAAATAACGGGGAAATGGGGTTTTGCTCACGTTTAAATGGTAGGAAAAGGGAGTGAATAGAGATGAGATGAGATGTGAGGCAAAACAACACACTATATTTGCACCTGTAGAATAAAAAAAAGATAATCGCTTTTTGCTTACGTTATATCTACCGATCTTTGTGTATCTAAATGGCAACTGATTCAACGAAATTCACATTACGATTTTTTACTATTATTATCTCTCTCTAGTTATGCACTTTAATGACTTGTGCAATGTGCTTAATAGCCCTAGCGTGGTGTTGTGAGTTATAACTACTAGTTTTTTGAAAATTTTTATTACTTTCTTCTTTGGTAAATCTGCCCTAGCTCCCTCACGTCTATTTTGTGACTGACGATCACTGCTGAAACCTTTTTCGGGCCATGATTAAATCAACATCATCATATTTTTTAAATCACTCTGACTGAGCGATCTTTTGCGCGAAGTGAATGTATTTTTGATCGTAAAGTTATCATTATCATATTACTAACTGTGTATGATAGTGAAGAAAGTGACGTCGATGATGATGCCGTATTCAATTCCGTGTAGCTCTTGGTGAGCCATTACCGCTGTAAAAATTACCTGGTGTGCGAGTACCGGCTTCATTTGACAAGTACATGGTCATTGAAATGAAATTCAATATATGCCATCATGTAAGATACTCAAATTTAACAACATGTCCAACATGAATGCTTATGCTACGTTTCGTTCGTGCAATATATATCAACTGTGTAGTTTGTTATCAACTAGAACAGTGATGAATCCCTTTGCTAAATTGGGATTTTTCGTCAGCAATTCGTCTGTAAACAGTGTGTGCCTGCCATGGTATATGTACTATCTATCTATATGCAATGGGCAAATTCAAACAGACAATGAGCTTTTTTCGTGCATGTTACATTCTTTCTCGTATTTTGCTTTCATTGTCATTATCATCATTCTTTTCGTCTCTTCATTCATCTATCGTCCATTTAGACACAAGAACTCAATCCCTTTTGCTCACACAACAAAGAACAGTTTTTTAGACAGGCATGCGTACTCCCAGTTCAGCCTTCTTCTGAGGAATAAAATATATTTGTATCATGGCTTGATGTCCCATTATTATATGTATTTTGTTACACAGGCGCATACATTTGCACACAGCTTTTTCAGTTTTAACCTACTCTTAACAGAAAGTTATTGTAACTCGCAAATGCTAAATTTTCGCAAGGAATAAATCATACTGAGGAAATCTGTAAATAGTTACATACGTACGTCATACGTATGCCTAGTTGAAACTGTGCATTAATGCATCAGAAAAAAAATTTATTTTTATCTATTTATAATAACAATATATTTCACTCTGCATGTGCAGCATGATTTACCACATGATTTATTTGCAAATCAAAGAAATATGACGGGAAAAAGATTGGCAGGCTAATGGGTACTCAAAAAAAAACCTGAAAACAATAATACAGAATGGTTAGAATTCATATTATAATGGTAGATATAAAAATAGATCTACCGACAAACGTCAGTAGTAGGTACTTGATGGATGGACCAGTAAACATTTTATGTTTCAATATCTAAAATCTAGTCCCTGTCGGTGGGGAGGATGATCACGAACAAAAGTGAAGAGGCTGTAGTTTATTGTTTTTTGACGGTTACGCTCTATGAAGAAATATATAACATAAAAATATGCTGATGCTCAAAACTATTGACGTATTGTACTGTATTGTATTATTAACAACTCCATTACAATTAAAAATATGTAGGATTCGCTTCTGAAAAAATAGCGTACGAGGGACAAGGAAATGAAATGGGAATACTGCAATAAAATATGAGAAGTCATAAAAATAGAAATGCATCTGTGTAGCATCTCATTTTACAGGGCTACCTCGTTTTATTACCGATTACCGGAAAATAGAATGAAGCATGCACACACACAGTCTCTATATGCACCATTTTTTCATCAAGTTGCTTGCTTGTACTTGTGTGAATGAAAAGGAATTCTTTTGCTGAGAGTCTTCTGCTCGAAATGAGGAAGAAGTAAAAAAAAAAGAGACCAAGTAAAATGAAATTCTTTTAATGCTCAAAACCCTGACTTTGAAATATATGTTTGAAATGCAAATAGGCTTCACTTTTCCGTTCTCGTCGATTACAATTGCAATTTCTGCCAAAATTTGCATTGTTATAGTCATGCAATTGCTCTCAGCACAAACCGTTTTGTTGCTCATGTTTCCTTGCATCAAAAGAAAATGTATATAATGGAATATTTATAGCATGAATGGAACAAAGATTAAAAAATTTGGTCATTTTGCAATTTTTCTTGATGTCAGTTTCACTAAAATTTACTTTACTAACATTGGGATTTTGACGGTTCTCGTCATCTTACTACCGTTATAAATAGGTAGTTACAGCTTCAAAGAAACTATCGGGATTTCGTTTCCCATCGTGTTAAAACCAAGCGTGAGCAGGGGGTTTTTAGATATGGTGTATGCGTCATTGTGATTAGCATGCAGTTGCTTTAAGCGCTACAAGATGTTTATTTAATATTTATTCAATTTTATAGAAAGTGACAATAAATTCTTGTCTGCTGTGAATGACCGGATTACAAAGGCAGAGATTATAGTTTTTCATAGATCATTTTTACTTTCATTCTTGTGGATGAGGGAACATAATATTATATGATGAATGTACAGTTTCTTTGCTGCATAAATCCGAGACAAATGTGAAATGACACCAAGCAATCGGTATAATATAATGTAGAATGCACTTGACTTGAGTAGTAAAACTTATCTTGATACGGTACAAGGATCTCGTCAAACATTGAACTTGAACTTTATGCATGTTTTATTGTATCCTTCTTTCAAGCTTTCTCATATTTCGAATAATTTTTGGATGGGTGCTAGGTCCTGTCTTGTGTTTTTGCTCAGAAGCTTAAATAACTTTTACACACGTACAGTCTTTTACATCTGTATATAATTTGATAACCACTCTCGTTCAATAAACATGTAAATGGTAATTAGCATTTGACATATATTCGTACATACGACATCTGAGAGTAAGAAATGTTGATTGACCTCTGCTCCAGTTTTAAATAATGAATTTGAATACAATAAGTTTAATAATAATAATAATAATAATAATATACATGCATGAATATTATCTATATATAAATAAGACTAACCCTTGGCAAAGGCTTGCCTAGATGACAGTATTGTCAATCAAAACTTTCAGCGTTACTCATTCCGTTCTAGCATGTATAGATGCGAGGGTACACCTATAATTCTGTTGGAACTTGAATCTAACATTGTTTTTAAATAAGCAATTGTAAATTTAAACATGACCAAACCTTTGAAGTGGAACTTGTTGAGATTGGTCCTTGTTGGCAAGTCTGACAAGACTAATTTGGACCTTATTTGCTTACTACAATTCAATGGTTTGTCAACATATTTGTCTATAAAAAATATTTTGACATATCAATGGGATCATTTGAAACACACCTCAATAAGTACACGTACATCCGCATTTTTATTATGATTATGTGTGAAATCGTTTGAAGACGAGAGGTGAAAGTAAATTTAATATGCACGTACAGAATATGGACAAACTAAATGCTTGTAGTTATTAGTCAACCAGAAAAAGTAGAAAATAGCAATTGAAATCACTTCATTACTTCAAGTCTGACATTCTTATATTCAGTTTCACTTGTTTTAGCATTAGTTCGCAATACGTTCTATTGCGACACGTACTTATGAAGTAATCAGTAATTACTACTCCAAATATTAGGCCTATATACTTCGAATTCTCTCTTCTCATTCGTATTTTCAAACAAGACAAATACACTACTTATGCATGACAAAAAGTGTAATCAGTAATCATAAATAAGAATATGCTTGCATTATATTATTGAGTACAGCTTTAGAATATCTTACAAGTAAAATACTAATTAATTTCTCGATGGTGTTAAGTTTTCTAGTATAAGTAGTTTTGATTTAAATTAGCCTTTAAGAAAATCAATTTCACACTGATATGTATGTATTGTCCTACATTTGAAGTTGTTTTGTAATGTTTAGAAAGAAAATTGTAGAATACTAGTATTACTTTTTGCAACGCAAACCAACTATTTGAGAACTTATGTTTAAGCATAAGAACATCTATAGTCGAGCATTGCTGCCCTCCATCTATACAACTTTTTTGAAACTTTATTTTGATTCTTAAATTTCAAATTAAAGCATCGTGAAGCTTAAAAAGTAATATACAGATAGCGTATGTAGTGTTTTTAAATCTAAAACATAAAACAGACGGACAAAGAACACGGAGTTATCGCTGCAATTGCAATTCTATATGATGCAGACTCATGCATATCATACCAAAGGACTACGGACATTCGTTAAATATTTGACATCTTTCATTGCTTGACTTGTATTCATCCTCTTCGGTAGCATCATCAATTTATCCTGCCTGTCTTGATGTAAAAAGAAAGAAAATTTGTATCGTAAAGTATGAAATTGGAATTCAATACTTTCATCAATTGTTAGTAGTATTTTTAAGGAAACAATTGGTTACCTCTTGCATGTGTTCTGGTTTGTAAATACGCACGAATCAAAGGACACACGGTGAAAGTTCCTATACTTGCAAATCCAACTCCAATGGATTATGAAATGCAACAATCGTCGAGCAATTGCATCTGCAGCTAGATTGCAGATGGTACCTAAGTGCTATATGTTGATATTTAAAGTAATTTAATCATTCATATATTCAATCAATATCTGACATTTATTTAAACAAAAGTAGATGTATAGGATTTTTACCTTTAATTCCTAGGGTTTTAATCAAGCAGGAATCAAATCTATTTTTTTCGATATCAAAGGAGAATTTTTGTGCTACGATATGCAGAATTGGAAATACTGGAATACCTATTTCTAACACATAATTAACCAAGCCGGTAAATGTATGATTCACATTTGTTTTAAAGCAAATAGGCTCTGTGTGGAAGCTTCGTTTTATAAACATTTATTAATTAGGTTTTCAAGCGGAGGATCTTATTCATGAAAATCAGTTACAACAACAACAAAAATTATAAAATTGGTTGAATTGGAATGAAGGCGTGACGAGTATAGAATTTTCCCAATCTCAGATTCAAAACTTATCGTTAGTTAAACTTTGGAAAGCAAATTAGTCATGGAATGGCATTTAGCTATTGTTCATTTTGAGTAAGTTTTATTTAAAAAGCATTAGATTACTGAATCGTTCAACCTCAAAAAATAATCATTATAAACAAATCAAAAAACTATTAATCAATCAACAATTTGAAAATATGTAATTACAACAGACTCTGTTTTAACAAATACATAGTGTCAACAAGATTTACAATATTATTTTAGCTATATTACAGATTCTTATAAAAGCGTTCTGTTACATACATTTATCTATGATTTTTATACAATAAATTAGGTATCATACAATAATACAAAATGGATGAGGTCGGAATAAATATGTACAAAACCAACCAAATTGTTAAAATAAAAATATAGTTTAGAAAAAGCTGTCTATTAGATATTAGGTAATAAACGAGGTATTAAAAAATTATATTGCAAGCAAATATCCCTTTCTAATATAGGAATTCATCATAACAAAGCAAATACATCAGATAAATTATTAATATGCCAAAAATATTACATATTAGCGATTAGAACTTCTTATTAGTCTTGCTATATGATTTCTAAATTTAATAGGGTTAATTGAGATGCTGGTACTAGTAGCATGATTAGAGATGTGTTTGTTATTTCGACGTATGAAAATGGGTAAATGATTAATTCTACGGACATCTCTACGTTTTCTGCCTAAAACCATGGGCATTACAGCTGCAAGAGTAGCAGGTATCATTCCTGCTCCTACAGCGGCATAAATTGGATTAATATTTTTAAGCCCCTGTCTAAGCCTTCCGGGGAGAGTTCTGACGGGAGTGGTTGTACTAGAAAGTAAGTCTGCGTCACTGCTGGTGCCTCGTCCATCCCCTATATAATTCGAGAATATGGGTGAGCCAGTACTGCTAAAGATGACGCCACTTTTATTAGGTCGGATAGTTCCAACGATCGGGGGCCTTACTGTCGTCCCGCCTGAACCTCTGTGAATAAGTACGGGAGTTAATGTAGATAATGTGGCGTTAATTCTATGAAATGCCTCATCCTGACCGGGAGACACAGGTACAGTTGCACTTCCTTGTTGGAATGGCCAATAACCCTTACCGTGTCTGTGAGCAGAAGAGGAGGAAGAAGGCTCGTAAAATGGGAAGTCGGAACTCCTGTCAAGATCTGGATGTAGTTTGTTCAAGTACGACAGAGCCTTGGTGCGATCATTCTCGTTTCCTGTGGGGTGGGCTACTCTTCGGCTATTGGAAATGAGAACCCATCTTGGATCTTCTTCATTTATCTGTTTGGTTGGATAAGATGACGGACGACGGTCACTGAAACGATTTAGGAAGGATGGTAACCTATTGTTTTGGGGTGCGGACCAGGAGCCAGTTGCTACAACAGGCTTTCTCGTATTTTCAGATATGGATGATGGCCACCCAGAATTGCCACCACCTCCACTGGATGAGAATGAAGACGCATAATTTCCCGTTCCCCTCGTCTGCTGCCAACTGACTGTGGCTGAGAGTGGCCCATCAGGGTAAACGACATCATTCCAAGCGTTTGTTGGATAACGATCTAATGAAGAAAGTGAATTTCCATTTCCACTTCCTTTGTTAGAGTCGCCCCAACCCATATTGTTGTTGGAAGGTGGTGGATTGTATGATGATTGATGATGATGATTATCTTCTGCCCCTGGTCTGAGAAAAGCATGACGGTTTCCATTATTTCCCGTCAATATTCTGTTTTGGTCTATTCTATCCCACCATGGGTTTCCACCGTTAGGTCTATCTCTATTAGTTTGCCAATTAGTGGTAGGCAAGTCTTGACTTGGGGTGCCTTTGGGTACCCATTTTGAGATGGAGACTCCTGCAACAGGAATTGGGTCTAGCTTCACCCAATTTTTGTTATCTGAATTTCTCGTCCCATATTTCAATTGCTCTTCTAACCAAGCTGGTAGTCGGGATCCCCCTCCTCCTCCTCCACCACCTCGATTGTTATTGTCATTTCCATCCGTAGACCATCCCCAACGATCTGCAAAACTGTCGGGATTGAGCTCCACACCAACTCTTTTTGAAAAGTTGACAGTATTGCCGTTAGCATTGGAAGAGTCACGTTTACTGAAAGTACTCTGTCTTCTCTCCGAGTCTCGAGAAGAATTTGTGGAATAATGGAATGGATCGTATGCATCTGGAGAAATTGGCTTTAATTTAACCCACCCAGGAGGTGAATTTGTTGTTGAGGTCATGCGGTTAAATCTATCCACTCCTGATCTTCGCGAAAATGTTTGAGGTCTTCTCAATGAGTTGACACTGTCATCAACAACGACGAAAGGGATAGCTAGCTGTGAATGAAAATTGGAGGACACGCTTTCCATAACATTATCTTGCAGTCTTCTGGCTGGGGACATCATGATACCATCATCAAACTTTTTTGCTTTGCTCTCCTTGTTAGTATAATAAACAGTTTTCCAGTCTTCCACTTGCTGATTATTGTTACTCTTTGTGCATCTTGGGCCAAAGCAATTGTTACGAATGTAGTACGTAGGTTTCTCATCTTCCCCCGAAAGCTTTCCAGTATCCCAATTCAAAGCCTTTGCATTAGAAATGCGGAGTGGTATTGGTTTCGCATCAAACGAAACTGATTCAGGAAATCTCCTCTGATCTTCGTTTTGATTACTTGGGTATCCACCATTGAATCTACGTCCAAAAGATCCATCCCCTCCGGGGTGGGGTAAGTCGTCTTCAATTGGCAAAAGAATTCCAGCCTCTGCTGAATCTGGCATTAATCTTGTGCCCGCGTTATCATTGTTCTCTGCTTCTTTTGAGGATTGAAAGGATCTTAATGATATGGATGATTCTACTGAAGAGGTTGTCTGCTCCTCGTCGCCAATATTTTGGTTGGGTTTTAGGGAATAATTTTCATCAGCATCATCAGAAGCTCTGCAGTAATTGATTGAGTAGGCTCCCACGATGAAAACAGTTAACAAGATACGGGTTGCTAACTCCGTTGAAATCATGATGTGGCAGTTTTGAAAGTGCTAATATCACTTACGTCTTCAGACTTTTAACAAAAGTATTGCTAGGAGAGAATGATTTGGGAGATTCTTTTTTTTTTGCATGAAAAAAATGTTTCACGTTTCTCACTTTTTGTCTTTTCCTGTTCTGCTCAACTGCATCTACACTGTTACAAACGTGCACGTAAAAATGTTGGCGTTTTGTTTGAGAACTTATTTGTTTCAACTTGGCTGCAAAATAAGTCTGGTATCTTCTGTGTATCACAAAATCATTGCACGTTTTATTGTAGTAATATCACGATTGTATTAAAGACGCTGCCACTAGTTCAAAGTCTGGAGTTGATTTCCAAGATTTCAATTCTGAAAATGTGGGAGGAAATTGTAATTAATTGGTCATAATGATTATGTTTTTATTAATTTTCTTGAAACTCACCTAAATATTTTAAAGGGTTCAAGTTTATTTGTTGTCTTTTACATCAAATCTCTTTTGAACATAATTTCAGGCACAGTCTAGAACAAGAAATATTCTTCTTAATTTCCAGCTTAAAAATATAATGTAAATTAAATATGCATGGGTGTTTAAAAACTTGGTGACAAAATACCTTCACCTTAAACCGATATTTTTGATTGGACTTCTTCAATGAAATGTGTTTAGTCTTACGAACATCATGCGATTGTCCATCTTTGATCACAAAATGACTGTGAAACTTCAAGTTGATTATAATTTGAAGAATCCATCTTGCTCAACTTTATATTTTTCATGGGTCTTTGTTCAGAATGCTTCTATATTTATTAAAGGAAGAGTTTGATAAACATTTCACTCAACTCAATGTACGTACCACACAACTAATAATTCAAGGAATAAAGAAAATACTTTGGAGATTTTAAAACATGCCTGCGGAACTCAGAATGACTGCGTGAATAGTTTCGTACTATACAACCACACAACAGTTTCCGTTCCCAACTGACTTTTGAATGATGTCTGTTGCTCAATCAGGCAAGCAATGAGCTTTCCGATCCTTTTACCTTGTCAATGATTTCACTACGTAAAATGTAATTGCCATCAATAAAAACAGTCACAGTCATAATATATATTCTCCCAGTATACCATACCTTTACGAGCACACAACATACAACGGAAACTTAATGATGTATGACATGATACATCAGGATGTAGCAATGGGACTAATTCGCAAGAGATATTTTTTATTGTTTTTGGAATTTCTTTCTTTCTTTTTGCCGAATACTAGTTAGCAGGCTTCTCTGTATTCTAAATAAAATGTAAAAAAGCTCCTTTCTTTTGTGAAATTCATGCTGAAGGCGGAAACAGTAATATTGACTTGACAATGATACTACATGACACAGCAAGGGAATGTCAATGCTGAAGAAAAAAACAGTATCTAGTTTTGTCACTTTTGAGAGTGTACAGTTTTGTACGTAAAATATTTCTCTCTCCCTAACTCTTGACGATTAGCTAAATACTGACTGAATTTTTAACTTGACTGTTTAGAAAGATGCGTTTGATACATTTACAAACTTTAATGTGTAATCTGAATCTGAGGCATCATCATCATATGCACGAAGAAAGAGGAAGATGTGTACCTCCTTCCTATGATGATGATGTGCAGTGGCTATGCACACATTTCTCTTTTAGTATCATCATCATGATAATCATGTCATGCTTTTTGGGACTTGCTCGCTTGTCGTGTGTGAAATGGAGGAACAGAGCATATTGCATTTGCTATTTCTTCTTACGAGCATATAAAATAATGGCTCACAAGGTAAGAAAAACGTTGAGAAGAGTTTGGCTATAAAATTTGCCAAGGATGAAGAAGAAAGGTGCTTTGATTTCCTTTGTTGTTACTTCTAACTGCTCACTCAACTACTACCAACTGCAGCGGATAGTGTATATAGAGACACATCTTCTAACAGTATGCCCATCCTTTTTGCGTAAATAAATAGGTACTTAAACAAAGTTACCTCCACTTTACCTAAAAAACAGCGTTTGTATAACAATGATTAGATATGCAGAATGCATAGACTAATCTATGTTTACTGAAAGCACATAATCACGAAAAAGAAGCATTCTGTTACATATTTTATTTTCGTATCAGTGTATCAGTATATATAGCATTTACTTATATACGTAGCTTTGTATGCAATTTGGTATACGGAGCCCCCCAAACCTTGAATTTGCATTTTACAGGGTATATCTGAAAAAGACGTTGGGTTGGAATTAATTTGTTGTTCAAATATCACAGAGATTTTGAAATTTAAAATTGACATTGCTTAGATTATATGAAGGGGGAAATTAAAGGTAGAGAGGATTTCTCCTCTAAAAATAATGATAACCTTTTTAAAAGTATATCAAGTTTCCGTTCATTTTGCTGTCGTTTTCACTCCCAACCGCGATGAACCTCAGTGATTACTATCGGTACTTTTGATCCAGGTCAGGACCTCTGATTACTGATATAGTTTTTATTCAACCACGCCAGGCCACGATTTATATATTTCTCAAACTACTTTTCCTTCGTGTATGTTTGTATTTACGTTATTTATTCGCTTCAAAAAATATGATACACAAGGTTCACTCAAAACGAAAAAACTTTCAAGAACAAGAAAAACAAAATGGAAAGTTTTTCTTAGCACGTCACTAGCAAAGTGGACAGTAAACAAGATGGGAGGAAATGGCGAAAATGAAGTCATTATCCATTTAGTATGACTACAGTTGAACACTTATCTGCCTATTAATTTCGTTGTGTTATATGATAGGAGAAAGGCAATTATTGTCCAATAAATCTTTGGATTTGTAATAGGATTACTCTTGCTCTGTCAACTATATATACAAATAACACTACAAAAACAACATATCATGCAGTATTTAAGAAGTACGGCAATAACAATGAAGATTCCTTTTGGCCCAGTTTAGGGTGAAGGTGAGAAGTCTTAAAAGTACTAGAGTGCTAACTGCTAACTAAGAATGAGAGTTCATTGAGTTATATAGTGGCATTCATTTCTAATGTCCTCTCCTATATCACTTTCTTTCAATGAGCTGTCAGTCATGTCCTTTGAAAAAGAAATTAAAACGAGATGCCGAGAGATCATAATAATAGTTAAATGGGTACAAAAAGGAGATGCATTATTTTTTTGAAGTTTTGCGTGAGAGTGGTCAATTATCTTTCTTTCAGGATGAAAATCAGTTGGGTGAAATGAGCAAGTGTATGAAAGGCATGGGATACTTTACCCACTATGCAGCTTAGATTGTAGATTGTGTTAGTAGTAGTACGATGAAATGTATATATGTATATGATGATGAGTTTCTTTTAGAAGATTTTTTTTATCCCTCGTCGTCTCGTTCTTATGCTGATTCTTAGTTTCTTAGTCTTTTGTTATTAAATGATATATTAAACATGTGTACTTGAAGTAATCTTTTCTTATGCGATCCACGCAAATAAAGGAGAAGGAGCAAATGCTACCAACTTGTGTCTATGAAATGACAAAAATCTCATCTGAGGATGATGATGAGGATGACGCTCCCCTGATTTGCATTTTGTATATATACGCATACAACAAAAAGCTCAAGCAGTGAAACCCACATTCACAGCGTGAGCCAACTGCATTAAAAAATTGTGGAACTTTTGTAACTGACGTTTGGATCGTGTGAAATGAGTACATTTGAAGTGTACATACGCATCATACGTAAGTAGTGATAGTCATAATATAGGTACTCATTTTACATTTTCAATACGCGATGTGATGCTCTTCAAAGCTATCAAGTGCAGTGTCATAGAGTTAATAAAAATCCTTTTTACTTCTTTCTGGTCAATGCTCCTCCCGTCATTTTCTCAATCTCAACATCCTTGAGAGATAGATGAGATGGGAAACAGGATAAAAAGTCAGTGGGTTACTTGATTTGAGAGAGAGGAAGAAATTTTAGAACGTTCTATCAAATTTGTTTTGTAGCATGTGTCTTTGTACTTAAATGATTGTCGTGTCATGACAAGAGGAGTAGTAGTAAAAGCGACTTCCACTCCACAAAGATATGATAGGAGATACGAAAATGCATCTCTATGTCATCTACAGTTTGATCAAGTGCAAGTGAATTCATCTTAAAAGGTCAGGTGCAGGAGGCTTGTTGGATTTTTTGACAAAGCTTATTACTTTTTTTAGAGGATCGCGTGATGACCTGATTCCGTCAGTGCATCTCTTAATGCAATCTAAGATCACTGCACTTTTTGGTTAGGGCAAACAAGAAATACGAGAATCCACTTTATGCAAAATGCAATTTGGACCTTTAATGCATTTCAACATCAGTTTACATTATATTTAATTTGATTATGCTTTGGTCAATTCATTAATTAGCCGTCTTAATTGATAATCCATGTCTCTTCTGTATTGCACTTTATGAGAGCAGTGAAATCTTATACACTCAATATCTTCACTTGAATTACAATTACACATACATATCTGTAAGTACTGCAAATCGATATCACGAAATTTTCTCTTTGGAAAGAAAACAGTCGTGTAAATACTCATAATAGTCATAATAGTATTATTACCTTTTCCGAGTGAATGAACCCATCAATCCTTGTCTTGCTTTTGTTGCGGTATTTGAAATTTCACATTTATCAAATTCATATAATCCTTTTAAAAATTCGGCATGAAAAGGAAAAATGCGAATGTTATTTAGGCACGCTTTTGCATACGCTATTACGTACAACCGCTGAAAAAACGGAAGGTATTGAAATGTGTTTTTCAAAAAATCATACCGTGTATACCAAGAATTACGAGCAAATGGGAAATAGTAGCAAAAGCATTGTTGATCCTGTTTAACACATTTAATGCCAATAACGTTATTTTCAAATAAAAGTACAAATCTTTGAGCATAATTTTCATATTCGTGGTCATGAAATTCGTTTCGACGACATTTCATTTTTTGAGTTTTTAATTACGTAGCGCAAATCGTTTACACACAACACAACAACCAGCTTTTTCCGGCTTGTGCTATCAACCATTTCAACAGAAGAGAAATGGTGCCAAAACCAAGCACGAATGGAACACTTTCTCGCACAGAAATTATCAATATAGGGAAAAAACCTCTTATCTCTTCTGAGGAGTAATCAAGTAGTCATTGTCACTGCCATAATATTCTATATGCATATGTTTATAATCTTAAAGTGTTAAAATTATTATAAATCACACACTTGTCATGCATACCGTTTACATAAAGTAATGGATTTGTTGGTTCTTCTAACGGTTTCTCTGATTCTAGTAAACTTTTTTTTTTATATAACTATGCTTATATATGAGAGCTCCTTCCGTAATGAATTCAAGTATGCCGCATGAGTGGTTGCTTTTGTGATGATGCTAACAAGCAAAAATTTTGGTGCGATTTTCTAGAATTTATTTTTAAAATGTGCGATTTTCACAATACTCCAAAAAAAAAGAACGTTTTTAGTTTTCACGCTCATCCTCAAACACGATCATGATGATGATAATATTAGTCTTTTGCTTTAAAAAATACATTTCAAAGACTGCCATGTCATGTTTTCGTTTCTGGGCTGAAAATGAGCGTACGAGGCTTCGTCGCCGCTTTTTCTAACGGCTACAACAAGTTGGAAATAATGACACATTTTCATTGAGACAGGCACACTTATTACGAGCTTACGACACACGTGTTGTGCTCCTGTCCTGTATCATTTTACGTTTTTATGTAAGCATAAAATATTGCAGTTTAATTTACTTACACAATTATTATTAAGACTACATTTTTCAAAGTAATAAAATCAATTTACATCCTTCTTTCACACCGATGTAGCCGCTTTATATGTAACAACTTGTGCATCCACATGTCAACGGTAGTTTAGATTTACAAGAAAAGCGGCGGGTCTGTCGACGTTGATAAATACCAATCAGCGTTTTTACAACCAACCTGCATTGTCAAAATTGTAGCTTTGCCTATAGCAGATGAATAATATTTGTCATTTGGTAACATCTTGTTCACAAGGAGTCAGTCATAGTCTAAAACTGATGTTTTCAACAGCTAATGTCACGACTAAGTTATGCAAATTGGGGAGCACTAGCAGAATGTGCCATAAATGTTACAGACTTGAAGATATTTTTGGCTCGTAAGAGGGTTACTCTTGACGTACTATCTTTGATCTCCTTAACAATCCATTTGTAAAACCTTTTGATGTGGTGGTGGCAAGCAATGGCGAAGCTACTTTTTGTCCTATGACAAACTAGTACCAAATTTTGTTATAATGAACAATAATCGTACTATATGATGTGGTAAGCTAAGCTAAAAAGAATTTCCCTTAGTTTGTATATAATTTGTAATAGTTTCTCGAGCTATCTCTACTCACATAAAAAAATGTTAATAGGGAGATTAACAAAGTTTTTACAGATTTTACTGCAACAGTCAATCTAAGTCAATTTTCCCTTTGCCTTGAAGTTTGAGTGAGCTTAAAATAGGGCAAACAGAGTGTACTTAATATATTCAAAAGAGTTATTCTTATTCATTGCGTTGATGAATAATATAACTTGTCATAAAAAAAAGTACACTATTTAAGTAAGCAAAGCAAACCAAGAAACCGCAGGAAACATTGTGTGCATTTTTATCAATAGAACAACTCTTGTCATTTTGTTTCGGTAAAGGGGAACAAATAAGCCCCGATGCTTAGTTTCGTAGGTTGCTTTGGCGTGCGTAGTCGAATAGTGTATATAACGCTTAGAGCTTGTTCATCTCCTTTTTCACAGTCGAATGTTTTGAACAACATGACGAAATGGTGATGATGATGAGTTGTTATGATTCCGATCCTTTTGGTGAAACACAATGTGAAGAGAGGAGTTTTCCTGTTAAGTAAGACATTTTCAAAACGAATCAAATGCATCAGACCTTGACTTTGGCACTTTATGTAGTTTCTCAATCTTGAGCCATTTTTCCTTAAATGTTTTATTTCAGGACCAAAAGTTTTTAGCAGATGTTGGACTGTTTTATGTAGATATATAAAAACTAAATTGAAGCACTGGTGTGCACCTTCATAGACACGTGATGGCAATCAATCTACTTCCCGTACCACACCACATCAGAATGTAGAATTTTCAAAAGTACAGCATATATATAGTAGGAGCAATGACAAAGATTAAAAATTATTCAACCATCTCCGTCGTCGGAACACAATATAAACGGTATGGGGATGGCAATGGTGGTGGTAGGACAAAATTCATGACAATGCAGATATCAGCAAAAAGTTTTCAAATGTTCAAAATCAATGACATTGATATAGTCAATAATCGTGACATTTCATAAAGAGGTACGGGTACAAGTCAAAGTGGTAGTGAAAAAGAAAATTTCTTGGAAAGAAAGGCAAACCACAGCAAAATATGTCATTGAATTATATTAAGCAGCGACTCAAATACTATTGGCCTGTGCACTCGTGTGATGATCCAAAGCTCAGCGAACCTCATCTTTGGCCTTTATACAGAAAGAACAAAGTATACCACCACGGCGAGGCAGCATAATATACACGATGCAATCATCGTATCATGATGATTCATATCATGAGTACAATATAATCTTCCCAAAGTGCTACGAGAAGCCGATGGTTATTATATATGGTTGTAACTGAAATGATTGTCAACCTCAGAATGACAATATTTAGGATGAGATGGGGTAGGTAATTTTATTTTCAAACACTTGTGTCTATACTAATAAACAGAAAATGTAAACAGGGCAGGTACCAAATTTCCAAGCATCACTGATCACTTTCCAATATTTCTAAACAATGGGAAACATACAAACATAAAGCATGACGAAAAGAAAACTTTTGATTTTCTCCTCATTCTCCTGTCACCGCCGTAGTTATATATGGTACAACTCTTTTGAAACACGAAATGTAAAAAATTGCATGCTAGATATAGGTATGCCTTTTTTCTTGCGTGAATTTACTTCTAACAAATAAAATATTGCCCGAGCCGAGCCAGGTGCACAACAAACATGCCCAGTAATTGTAATACCTACCCTTTACCTGGTACCTAAAATTTATTGCGTTTGTAAAATGTCATTGATAAGCAAGTAAAAAGTGCAAGCCTTGCTAATTTAAATCTCACTACAATGAGGATAACTAAGAGCTACTTATATTCATACAAGTTTTAGCATTCCACAATCAAAACGTTGATTAAATTTCGTCGTTTGCGGGTTGATTGTATTCGTTGATGAGCAGTAATTTAAAGACACACTCCCTATTCCAGGTCATATCTGGAATATAAAAATTCATTTTCCAGTATTTCATTGAAGCCACACAAATGGTATATTTATACCCAGAGTCTAGACAGCAACGCAATAGTTTAGATAAACTGGTACTCTTAAACATGTTTTACTTTTTTACCTGTTTCGCCAAAAAAAAGTTGGTTTTGAGTTGATTTAGTTACGTCTTTCTTGTAGACAGATAGTCTCTGACTTCAAGCATTATCTGCAGTATACGATTTGCTTTTTTTACAACTCATACTAAAGATTAGAATGCGAATGCCCCTCATCTTCACTGGAGATGTAGTTCCATTGCTTAGGTATACATGTTTACATTGGATTGTTCTCGAAATTTTCCAATTGTAACATAGATTGTTTATGCAAAAAATAACGATACTGCAAACTTCAAAAGCAACATAACAAAAATTGACCTGCGTCAATTGATGTCTGTACACATGTGAAAAAGAAATAATATGCAAATTAACTATTAATATTCAAGATGACTAGTATTAAATAACAAGCTGGCCATGATCATGAATACCATCGTAATGTCAAGAACTATCTGCATCTTTTTGGGATGTACTCTTCGAAGATGATGAACCAATACACACCGTCAAGGTTGTTGTGTTCTTATTGTCGCTGAAAATCAAGGTACATCGTTAATGTTTACTGCGTTCTATTTACTGGCAATCCACACATTATCAGCTCAGTATTTCATCCTTTGTCTGTCCATCTTTAGAATTCAGCTCAAAATTCCGAAATAGCATGTATGCTCATTTAAATGAGCCGTATAATATTATGATACTTTTCTCAAATCATCCGAATATCTGAATAAATCTAATGGAGTACGAAATAAATTTACCTTCTTCTGACCCTCCTTTTACGTGAAATATTTTAGCAATAAAATTTTATATATGATTTTGAAGGTACTTTGTGTATGTTGTATGTTGTATGTAGTGGTCAATGTTTTTAACGATACTTTGGCATATTCATGTTCAATATCCAGCACGGCATGTACAAATTCCCATAAACATCTTCATGTATACCTACGTATATGTTTCTGACCATCATCTTCCGTTGATGAGTATAAATACTCCAGCTCCAGGAATGCTTCTGCTTAATCTTTGCAAACTTTTCCATGCAAAATTATATAGCATAGCATTCCTATAATTTCTGAATTCGAATTTAATTTTGAATAGGTTGGTACGATGAGTTTAAATATATTTTTTGGATCAGCACTAGCAATCCTCTTCCTATTAACTTGCGTGAACGGCTTAAATTTTGAGAATGCAAAAGACATACCCTGCTTCGATCTAACAAATAAAACTGTGCCTTTGGATTTAAATTGGGTATGAAAGAGGTTTTCACGCGTAATACTTTTATTTTGTAGTATGTCTCTTTAGGGTAAAATATTTGTTTAATCTTTCCCCAACCACTAAGCATGATGAATATTGAATAAGACGGGAAATAAGTGGTTATGATAGTTTAATGTTTTTTATGATAGGGTAAAATATAATTCAATCTCGACGTTTTTTTTTTATAAAACACAGGTTGACAAACTCAAGACATTATACTATCCAATGATGAGCCGGATGGATTTATATAAAGCCGCAGCGAATTTGCTCCAGAAAGATCCAAAGGATATTAGTGAAGCATCAGTGTACTACGACTCCTGTTTTACCTGGAACTTTCACCCCAACGGATCAATCACAGCCAGAGGATTCAATGGTCACAGTAGAGAGTACAAAACCAAAGTTCTGAGCCCAAACATGGAAAAATTCGAGTTTGGCCCGGTGACAGGAAAAAATTACGGATACTCCGGTTTAAAATATACAACAATGACCGACAACAGCACTTTCCTCGTCACCCCATTTTGTAATGAAGACGGACAAATGACATGGGGTTTAGGCACGGTGACACCTACCATGCCAGAAAGCACAATCAAGCTCGTTCTTGACCACATAGAGTCCTTAGGATTCAAGAGAGAATACTTTACTGAAGTTAGATATGACAGATGCAATCTTGAAACAATTGATTATACCTCCGATAGTAGTGCAGATAATGAGATCAAATTAGTACCACAACAGTATCTTCTACCTAAAACTGTTTTCTATTCAAAAGTATTTATGCTCAGTCGTAACCGTCGTAAGGTTCTTCGAAAATTTACCGACACGTTTACGATTGTTGATTAATATTTCCTGTGTGGAAATTGTTTTATAAATCCGAAAGAAAATAAAAACATCATGTTATATCGATAATTAAATTACTTGTATGTTTATTATCATTGCATTTGTTTTTTGTGGCAATTATTTCTTGTCGTTGAGTTACAAAACTAACGAGGGAAGGACCAGGTCTGATTTTTTTGGAATTGGCTGGGACGCGGTTGTAGTAGTACCTTTTGGTGAGAAACTAAACCATATAACGTGTTTTGACTCCATGGCCACGAATTTCCGAGTTATGGACATTTTAATTTTATCGGGGTCAGTTTTTGAAATTTCCCGTTTTTCTTATGGAGTTTAACATGGAAAAAATCAGCTTTCACGGGTACCCCCCTGTACGATCAATTCAAAATTCCAAAAAGTTCAAAAAATGCCTAAAACCCCAAATATTTTGATGTAAAAGTGCTGCAAATCATAAAATATCGTCAAACGATGCAATTTAGACAAACAACAGCTATTAGCGTTCCTATGCATGTACCCACGCTTGTATTGAAAAGTCGAGTTTGACAAATTGAAGGCTCGATAACTCAGAAACACTTTCCCCTGGAGACCTCGCATTTGGCACAAAATAATGTTTTATTATAAGGTACTTCTACGCCAAGTTTCAGCCAAATCAAAAAAAAATCTTGCTTGGTCCTTCCCTGTAGCATCTCGCTCATGCTCACCTTGAAAGAATAGCATATTTTGAACAAAATGAAGGCAAGACTAAGACTGATATATGTGCATCAGCAAACATGCTCTTGTACATGTAACGCGCTTTCCAAAACCGTTCAATTTCACACATGGGGTATTAATTCTAAAACAATAAAAAGCACAATAAAATAAAAATAAATTGTCCTTATCCCTTCTTTACGATTTTGTAATTTGAGCTGTGTTCTACTACGAGTTGCAAAAACAATATGACTTTAGTTGTATCAACACATCAAAAAAGGAATGAGCACGCATTTCATTACTTTAAGAGGTTGAAAGCGTGCAAATATGAAATTGCAGTTGATCTACGGATGTGCCATGCGTCATACTAATAATATCTGTTTACCTACACACTTTACTTAGGAAATTGTGCAGGAAAGGGTAGAAAATGTAATGTAGTACGTACATGTGTTCAACATGCATACGGTATAGACAACACAACTTAGCTGAGCAACGAAGCGACTTCTTTTGACTTTCATTTACCCACTTCATTGTTAGACAGGAAAATTGACGAATGCAATGCAATCCCATGTGCATATTTTTGACATAATTAGAGTAATTTGAATACCCAAATATTTGTAGTGAAACCAAAAAGATTGTTGTAAACAGGATTCACGGGGAGGTATCCAAAAATAATAGCTCACATATCGTGCGAGTATTTGTACAAGATAAGTTTCTATAAATGCGGAAATTTCTAAATTTTTTATGCCGGCAATACAATGATCGCACTGTAATAATATACAAATATTTTGGTAAAAAACAAGTAGATTTTTGTTAGATAAATGAAGTATTTGAAATTGAGCTTAAAAATTATTTTCCGAATTTTAATTACGTGTAGCTCCTATTGACAAATGATTCACGATGTGACATTTAACATTGTAACGATATGCATGTGATCATATCCTTAGATATAATCATAATTAACTTAAAAACTGAAGTCATATAGATAGCTAATTTTATTTTTAAGAAAAAAGTAAAAAATACGATTTTGATTATTTTTTGCAGCTTTGTGAAATGTGGTTCCTGCTAATGTCAAATGTATACCTACTCCTGTTTCTCCTAATTCTCATTGCTGCTGATTCTCTCTGTAATCGTAAGTTTTTTTACACTGTAAACCAGCACTCTTTCTCATTTCTATATGATCCGTCAAAGTTTTTGTTTGTCAATGTCCTTGATATTTTGCATGTGAAATGAAATATTTAGATCGTGAATAAAGGGCCGTCGAAGAATTAGAATGAGAAATCATAATGCAGGGAAATATAATGCAAAGTTACGTTATATGCAAAACTTTGTAGTCTGCATGTATAGCAGCAAATTTTTGCGTGTTACTACAAAGTGGCAAGCAACCAGGCTCATCAAAGTTTCTCAGATGAAAGTTACAATGAAGGAATGACTTTAAAAAGGAGAGAAAAAACGAGGCATGACACAAGTTTAATATATTAAATACAAATACGTACCTACGCACATACTAAGTATTAAAGTTACTAGGTACATAATGTGTGAACTTGAAACGAAATTCAAAGCGCATGCCTTCTCAAAAAAATATCTTGACTCTTATTTAGTCTATTTAATATTCCAAGGTATTCCTCTTCAAAAAACACATACATAATATATATATTGTGTGCAAGTGTAAAGTATTCCATCAAAATATGAATAAAAATTGTAATCACCTAATAAGTTTATTTTTGTATTGTTATTTGAGTACCCTGCTGAGGGAAATAATAGCCTTGGTCAGCCAAAGAAACACACTGAGAAAGCATAAAATGCTAACCACTTACTATGCTTGACTAGAAAATTGGATCAAGCCCCTGGATTTACAAAATTAAGTTGCAACTAATTTCAATCGCTACATACAAACACATTTTGTACTCATTCACGCTGTTTATAAAGATGTTTTTTCAGAGTTGCTCGTTCAAGTATGATATTAATTTTAATAAACTTGGTCAGCATGAATATGTTCTCAAATTAAATGTTTTATTGTATCAAGATAAATAATATATGTAAAGCAGGAACAACTTCAAGTACACACGTATATGTATACCAGACAGGTACTTAGTTTAACCTAAAAAAGTGCATTTCATGCTGAGTGTCTATCTTTTTATTTTATCATCACGAGAAAACTCTAATCTCTTTTCATTGAACATATTTCACTATATGTGTTTATGGCTGTTGCAGCATAGCGTATCTGTTCATTCTGTTCTACTGCATACTATAGTAAGTCTTAAGTCTTGACTTCAACTTTGTGTCACGCGATGTACCTACCAACTATCCACACTTTTAAATAGAGATCAAAGTGGTCAATTCGGATTTTAGAAAGTTACTCCTCATAAATACATTTTTTTAGAACTGTTTCACAGTGTGATTTAAATGGTATTTCATTCTATTTGTCCACTTGTTCGGAGGGTACTTCAAGCTAAGCCAAGTATTTTTGGAGATTGATGACAAACATAAAATTCTTGTATGCTCCATTGCTTTGCATAAAATCCTCTAGTTTTTATGATTACCCCAGATTTTTTTACATTCCAGTAAACCCAAAGTTGACAGATTCTTTTATCTTCAGCAACTCTATTTGCTTACAATACTTTGATGTAAACTTTGTTAGCGTATATGTGTATTGTTGCGTGAATAATCATAAGTACACAAAAGCCGATATAATATATTTGCATATATTCTGCTTACACATTGCTCACCCTATAAGAGAATTCAGTATGCATTTTTAACTCAAAATATGATGTGTATCAAGTTGTAAGCACGAAATTGTACTTTTAATTAAAAGAATTCACGGGGCGTTGTAAAAACAAATACAGCAGTAATTACAAGCTAAGGGTTAAGGTACATATATAGTGCTCTAATTTTGAATTGAAACACTTGCATATATGCATATGAGTTTGCGAGGTACTGTGGACGATGATGAGCATAAAAAATGTATGTATTCAATGATGATGTTGGTTTGGTGCTAGTTGCTTGTGCTCATATGTATATATTGCATGCATATTGAGTGCAATGATCAAGCAATAAATTTTATGGTGAGGAAGAGCAATGAGCAAGGTGTCAAAGTAGATAATTCAAATCGATGAGTCTACCGTATAATTAACTGACCCACCGATCAACTTCCTCCATTAATGATCTAATCGGAAATATTATCAGTGAAGAAGATTACTTTTTCGTTTCGTTTACATTTAGCCAGTAGTATCGAGCTTTTTTGAGAATACTGCTGCGCTTGACATAATCGAACCTGAGAATTGTTAATATTGTTCACCCCTTCGTGAGACGCTGGGAGTGTGAGTCGTCGTGCGTGAGAGCTGAGACGCATAAACTAGAGTCTAAAAACGGTACAAGTTGATTCGCACTTTATTGGTTGAAATTGTCACAGACAAGGCTTGTACTGTTTCTGTTTCGGTAAATCTAATGGTAAGTTCACATGTATACAATATACAAATAAATAGTACGCTGGTTGTGTTTTGTGAAGCTTAAATTCATTTATTGGTATGGTCAATAAGTGCATAAAACAACTGAAAAAAGATGCAAATTAGAAGTAGAGCAAATTTCCAATGAAAACTCGAATAATTAAAACTTATAAGATTGGCTAACAATAATCAAATCAACATTTGGTATTATTTAATAACACATCCATCTAAATATGAATGCTTGATACTAAATAGAAAGTAAGGGCATAATTAATTATGTAACATTAATAATAAGCGAACGTATAAAATTGTATCAGATAGTAAATTAATAGTCTTTAAAACTTTTGAATGCACTTGCATGCCAAAATGTAAAATTAGGATCACTTACAAGAGATATGATGTCACTTTAACGGCATGCTTTTGACAATAATTAATATTCTTTCTATGCGATTTTAATTGCATCTATCCATTCTAGAAATCATTTTAAGCAAATCTGTATTTCATTTTCAATTTTATATTTCAGTGACAACGATTTGGTATTATTGCATGGACTAAAAACGAAGTTACATCACAACAACCAAACATGATGCAAACAAGCTTTAGTTTTAGCAAATTGCAGATTGAATTGAAACTATGGGATTTACTGCTATTATTAAATCTGTCAATATTTTACAGTAGCATTATTGTTCCTTTTAGCTGTCCCTCCTGGCTTCAAAGTCTCATCATAATATGATTGAGGCTGTAACCCCATTAAACTTTTGAAAAACAACACCATGTGCATTGAAGTGATAAATGAGCTCGCAGATAAACATAGGGTTATTGATTATGGTGGCATGCGGTATATACATGCAATTCATAAATCGCAATATCTCACACTTAATTGAACTTATCGAGGAAGGTAATCAGAAAGTGAGTCTGAGCTCCGTACGATGCTCCTCACAAACATATTTTAATGATCATTACGTAAGTTTTATTACCACATCGAGCCCATATCCATATCAAACTTCGTTATTTAATACTTACTACATGTGGCTATAACTGGCCAAGTAGAAATGAAACTTGATTTTACCTTGAAGCTTTAGAATTCTAAAAAGGGATCTCTATAAAATATAAAATAATTTTAGATTTGAAGATACGTATACGGCACGCGCTTTGTTAAACTTAAATTGGTGTTTTCTTTTATTGATTCTTCTAAAAAAGGTGAACGCATATGTTACACTGCGTGAGTGTGAGTCTACCTTGTGCTTACTAATGAACATCATTTGTGGTTTTAGTTTTCGCTCCATGTCTGCCCATAATTATATAATTTTACTACCAAATAATTTTGATAGTAACAGTGACTGACTGCACTAGAGACTAGAGAGGTTACGATTGCGTTGATGTACATATAGCACATGCCCACAAGCACATCACATACTACACATAAGATGTAATATAAATTTTTACAAGTTTTAGCTCCGTATTATCTAAGCCAGTATAACAATTATTTTTGAATATGCACTTGAGCATCAACTAGTGCACCTCAACACAATCAACAATGCACCTTCACTTCACGGCTTGAGACTAATAAGAATTAAGGGATGTGGCCCTAAAGCTCTCTGTAAAAAAATAACAATAATAATACGAGCCTAAATGCATTGTTTGCTTACTTCTTAATTTTTTTTGATGAACCTTTTCCATACCGTACATAATACTTGCGTTTTTAATACCAGAAGTCATAGACAAATATTATTTAAGCTGTAGAAAACATATACATATACTATTTTAATTGGAATGAAATACATAAGGATAGAATGAAATTCTAGAACAGAAGACTAAAGTTTCAAATTGCGTATATGAAACAAAAAATTTATAGCCATTATGAGGTGACGTAGCAGAACATGCGTACAACAAAAGTTAGTAACCTCTCTGCTGCTCAGCTTACATAAAAACATTATAAAAGAAAATGAATCAGAGTGAAATTGTTTCAGATGAGCTTATCCTTTTGCACAATAATGTTGTGATTTTTTTATAACTTCTTGTAGTGATGCAGTGCTTAGATTAGAGTTTTAAAAAGAGGAAAAAATTAGTAAATCGTTATCAGTTAAAGACGTTACGTATATATAAGGTGTTACATATTATTAAATAGTTCTTTTTTATCTTGAGAGGAAAAAAGGGTTTAATTTTTACTTTCATTTGTATACTGATTTGCCAAATACTTATATAACTAGTTTGGATTTCACTGATTTGGGTAAGTGTGTGTTATGTTTAAGAAGTCTACGTAAAATAGACTTGATACAAGTGTATTTTGTCTCTTTTACCGTGTACACAAAAGTGAACCATTAGAAAAAATATATATATTTTTCTTGGCTTTTTTTACAAGTTGGATCGACCACTTCTCGTCGTTATATGCAAGCTTTATTGCTGTTGGATTTATAAATGGTAAGTTTGAAGCTTGATAAAAAAGATGATAATAATTTCTCACGTTTGCACATTTTATAAGTAACCTCAGAATGAAATCATATTAGTTTTTTCACTGCTATAATCACACTTTTAAGTACACATGTGCCTATTTAAAATGTTAAAATCAACCAAAACACACACCACGCCACAGACATAAAGGTAGGCAGACAGCCACAAAAATTAATGTAATGCATACACATCAATATATAATGGGTATAATGAATTTAAAGAGAATGATAAATGATATAATGCTAATAATGATACAGTCATAAAAGTACATATCCGTTTTCTACATCTGACATTTGCATTTCTTACTTCTCTCTCTCTCTCTTCTTAAATATCTCTGAAAGTTCAACAGTTAAAGGCTTGGTAAAATGATTGGACAGGTAGCTAATAGTAAATTCAACAAAACTCGTTTTCCCTTTTGCTTTTCAATCCACTTTGACTGCTATTCGAGTGCACTTCTTGCACCCTTGCGCAGTTTCGTAGCATAAATAATAATTATTTGCAACATCGTTTGAACAGTAGTATTGTGACAATTTGTCAATTTAATTTATTCACTTCTTAAGAAAGGAAGAAAGACAACGAGATCGGAATAAAGAATAATTGTTGGTCAAAATTGTTTTGACACGGTTTAAGTAATGTGGTGTTGTTGAGTGAGGTAAGGGAAAAGCAATATAAAATATCTTGCTTCTACTTCTGAGAGGTTCCAAGTGTGCTACTATATTTGCTTGAGTTCCCATAAACTATAATAGAAAGAATTGTTACAAGACCGGACATTTGGAGGTATGATATAACTGACTTAAAATTTAACTTTGATTTCGAAAGTTACAATTCTGAGCTACGTAAGTCCAGAAGGAATATGCATTGTCAACTATGGTTTCTCACATAGTGAGTTTATTCAACAAAACCAGTTTTAAACTTTTAAATCTACTTAGCATGAACATGTAATTGCATGCAATATATGTATACGTTGCCTGCAAGCAAGTTGTTAGAAATATGCAGTATTTGAATATGGCGTAACTACAAGTTTAAAATGTTGATTCATGCAAATGTTGGTTCATTGATGCAATTTGATTTGACGGAAATAATTTGATGTGAAGTACGGAAGATATTTATAGTAGTTGAAAATGAAGTCATTATAAGTTTACACCAGGCTCGTTTCCGGTGGTTTCCTACTGAGGGGTAGTAGCTAAAGCATTCTGGTGACACCTGAAATGAAATAATTTGCAGTAATATTAAGTATGCCCCGAAGCCTGTTTTTAACCTAGCTCGAACTAACTAAATACATTACCTTGCACAAGTTTGTACTAGTTTGTGTTTGCATAACCGAGCATAATATAAATAACACATTTGATAAATAAAAGAAAACTGAGTCTGCATGCTCATTATTCTCATTAACTTGTACATGGTTGTTAAAAGATTATGCGAGGCATATAAAAATAGGCGACTAAAAATTGCACGCGATTTAACTGTCAGTTGTACTAAATGAAATGAGATACACGCAGACCTTGAGACAAATGGAGCTTTGTGAGTCTCATTTGGTTTCTATTTTAGCCATTTGAATTTCACAAAACGAAGAAGCTAAGTTGGCTATAAAGTTTTGAGCAATTGAAGCCTAATGAATTCTTGTTAGCTTTCGATTGATGGTATTTTAGAATTCATTACTAAGGCCAAAATTGATAATAAAATAGCATAAATACATTTGATATGCCATCAATATCATGAAAATTTAATTTTTTAAATCATTTTTGCAGATGCGGATAACAGTAAAAGCCCAAGATTGGGCTTTAAGCATATGTCTACTTCTACTTGTATGCACATACACATCTGCCATTACGCATACTGCGAAAGTCAAAATCAGTAAAACTAATGTACAAGAAATTGTTGCGCCAGCCGAAGATGATCTCCCGAAAGCTTCAGAATTCAGTTCAAAGCTCTCCTCCCGTCAAGGAAATCATGAGGAGGAAGATGCTTTACTAGAGTCATCCCTAATTGACACTGAACTTACTAAACGAACAACTAATGTGAGTGATCCCAAACCTGTAAAAATTCGAAAAGAAAAGCCTACTAAGGAGAATAGAGAGGACAGTCCTGCAAACGTTGAAGTGACTCGTGCCGTTGAGATTGAGCCTGAAGCCAGATTTGCTAAATCAGACTATCCTGAACCTCTTGCTGAAAAAAATCCTCGCATTTATTATGGGGAAACCGTAGCAGAGTTCCCTGGAAGTAGGGAAGGGGCTGATTTTGAAAATGCAAATCCTGCAGGAAAGTATGAGTTTAATGAAAAGCAAAAGTCAAAGTTTTACTTTCCCAAACATTACATGAATAGTAAGTCTGGACCAGGTGGAAAGAGCAGTCCTCAATCAATCATTGGACTACCCGGCAAACGTATTCCAGATCATGTAGAATATACTGAAGACCATCCTCAAGGTCATGAACTTCCAGAAGGCCATTCTCATCCTGTAGCCGAGCACCACCCTGAAGAACACGAACATGAAGTGCCATATGGACACGGCCATCATCATCACGATCACGGCCATCACGATCACGGGCATGGGGATCACGCACATGGTCACGGAATTGAAGAGCATCACGGAAAAGATCTCCATCATCCAAATCATCATCATCATATTGGGGGTTACGGTTATCATCACCATTATGGAGGCTACAGGTAAAATTATCTTGACTGCGTAAACTTTGACTACCACATTTACGAACGCAAATTACCCCGGATTTAACGTTTCGCATGACAATTTGTTTTCAGACACACCATTGGCGACAAGGTGGATGCGGTTGGAAAAGCTCTTCACTTTCTCATCCCATCAGCACTTTTATTAACAGGCGTTTCTGCACTATTTCCAAATAGAGTTCATGTGCCCACAACTCCAAAGTAAGTTATTATAATAACAGGCGAGGTAAAAGCTTGCGTGTATTAGCCATGTGCATCCAAAACTCTCATCAAATTGTTTACTTTGTTGTGATGTAGTAATCATCGTTTGAAGCGGTCATTGTTTCGAAGACGTTCGAATTACAGAGGTATCGGGCCTCCACCTCCTCCACCACCTGGTATGCCAATGCCAATTCATCATCCAGAATTTGAAGACATCCCTTCTCACGTTCTTCGAGCTGAGCACAGAATAATGGAGCCAATGGAAGGTAGTCCTGAGGTGGTTTATCCAATACCCCAAAACCAAGGCATGTCTTTTCAATCCGGAGAAAATGATGGGTTTAACCCCTTTAGAGTTTTTAAGGGACCTGGAGACTCAGAAACTGTAGCGCATGCAATGCAAGATTCAATCATTATGCCAAACTTCCCTAATATCCAAAATATGAATGAAGAGCACGAGAAAAATAACCAATATTTGCAAAGTTTCCAAGAAATGGGACCTGAAAATTCAGGTGAAAACATGCCACCCCCCACATTCGCACCTGATTCTCAAGAACAACCTCCAACAAGAGAAACAAAACCAGAAAGACCTTCCTTTGTGCGCCAACGTTCTCCACCTACTACTAACTTTGATGACTTTTCGTCAAAGCTAGAGCCAAAGAATAAGCCAGCAGGTGGAGATCGTAAAACTGGAAAAAGACGTGAAGTTATTGTGCGAAGAAGGAAGGTGACAAGAAAACCCCCAGTTTTTCTGAAGGAGGCTTCAAAGCTTCTTGATTCCTCAGAGAGTCCGAGTCAGAAGAATCAGTATTTGGTTGAAAAGAAGAATTTTGTAAATGACCCAAAGGTAGTCAATCAAGAAAAGGCAGAAAAAGAGTTCATGGCGTCATTACAAAATTTGGTTACTCCGGATGTTGCAAAAGCAATCGTGGAGAATAAGCAGCAAGAACCACCAACAGATGTTGACCTGAGTCCCGATGGCCCGGTAATGGGACTTTTAACAAGTTATGCTCAACATGAAAATGATACTCCAACTTGTCAGAAAAGAGCTTTGTGTGAGCTGGCAGTCAAGGGAAAAGGTCCAAGGTCAACAAAGTTTGAGGCATTCCTTTGGTCTGTTGCCACTTTGTAAGTCTAATTTTTACGTATCCATTCATTTATCTAGAAAAAATTCTTAAACTCGTTTTTCACTTCATTTTCAAAATTATGATTTTCAGGGTACCTGACGTGTTCAGCGAAATGTATGACCTTCAAGAAGTATTCCAAGCTATAAGAGATCAACGCTGTACGAGATTCGAGTGCTCGAACCCCAATTTAGATATTCAAATGTACTAAAAAAATTCTCAATGCAATTGTGTAACTTTTCGAGCTCGAAACACCTATTATATATATCTCAGTTCAAAGCCTACATCTTATGTTTATTTTATGGTGGTGTTGTAAATAAGTATGAAACTATGTATTTTTGCTTCTGAATCTTCTGATAATTTTAAATAGTATTATACTCAACAGTATCCGAGCATAAAGCTGCTCTAACTAGTAACAGTATTCACATAGTATGTAATGTGTTGTTGTTGAAAAAATAAATAATATTTTGTTGTTACAGTTGTAGGAAGGAATAATAATAAATTCACGTGGCGTATTTTAGTTCATCCTATTTGCACACACACGTTTTCATCATTTACTTCATTAATTGTCACCAAGTATGCAAAACGCATACCACGGTACGTTTCTGTTCTTTATCATCCGTCATCTGTCTCTTTTAATTTTCATCTAAAGTAATTTCCTGGCTGGCGAGATTATATGAAATTAATTGCAATTACATAAGTTTGTTTTTACGCATTCAACACTCACTTAAATCTGAACTTTGACATGAAATACTCGTGCTCTTGTGCAACTTCAACTGAACCTTAAAATTTACTATGTACTTATGCTTTTGACTTTCAAGCGTTTCATGCGTACGCATAAACAAAAAATGAATGGATGGATTGTCTCATCTGCCTGTGTAGTTTCTCTTCTCCCTTCTTAATAAGAAGATTCAGCTCAAGGTCAACTTATATGAGAGTAAAAATTTTCAGGATGTGAATGGAATTTCCACGACCTTTTTGGATTTGGTTCATTTTTGGCACACTAATACTCCTTCATAAGTAGTGGTCACGTGCCAAGTTTCACCTCATATAATTTTTCCACATGGGAGATATAGCGAATTTTCTGCAAATTCCACGAATCCCAAATAAATCAAACAGTTTTTGACTTAGAGACTTAATTCTTTTTTTATTAGAAAGAACACTAAATTTCGGTTAGGCCATTTTTTTTGTTTGTAAAAATTCGAAAATTTGGCGCCACAGGGGTGGGAAAACCGTTTTTGGGATTTTGTGTTAGGCTTAACCTAACCAAATTTAAAAGTTGCTAATTTTGAAAAATTAAAAGAAGTGTCATCTTTATGTTTTGATGCTGATTCCAAATCTGTTTTTATAATTACTGTAGGATGTAAAATAACCGAGAAAATTGGGATTTTGTGTTAGGCTTAACCTAACCAACTTTTAAAAGTTATTAATTTTGAAAAATTAAAAGAAGCGTCATCTTCAGTTTTTGATGCTGATTCCAAATCTGTTTTCATAATTACTGTAGGATGTAAAGTAACCGAGAAAATTGGGATTTTGTGTTAGGCTTAACCTAACCAAATTTAAAAGTTGCTAATTTTGAAAAATTAAACGAAGCGTCATCTTCATTTTTTCATGCTGAATCCGAATATGTGTTTAGATTCATCCTACTATGCATCGTTTGTTAATAAAATGGATTTATTGTTTAAAAGTGGTTTTCCCACCCCTGTGGCGCCAAATTTTCGAATTTTTACAAACAAAAAAAATGGCCTAACCGAAATTTAGTGTTCTTTCTAATAAAAAAAGAATTAAGTCTCTAAGTCAAAAACTGTTTGATTTATTTGGGATTCGTGGAATTTGCAGAAAATTCGCTATATCTCCCATGTGGAAAAATTATATGAGGTGAAACTTGGCACGTGACCACTACTTATGAAGGAGTATTAGTGTGCCAAAAATGAACCAAATCCAAAAAGGTCGTGGAAATTCCATTCACATCCTGAAAATTTTTACTCATGAATGATAATTGAAGAAGGAAGGAGAACTCACACATGTTGGAAAGATCATAATGGGTCATACGTACATTCCATACATTTGTTTGGAGTTTTATCTAAATCTGGTACTTTTCGTTTAGTCATTTAGAGGTACTTGTGAAGTAGACCTTGTCTTGTTGGCCAAGAGCACATGTCCGAATGCATCCACATATAAACTACATGTATATTTTGCTGGATGTGTGACCATTCTTCTTCTTGCCTCATTGCATTTTACCAATGTTTTTTAAACTGTTTTAAAAATATTTTTATATTAAATTATTATCAAGTTGAATTTGATTGTTTGAAAAAACGAATTAACCTTTAGTACAGGATTCGTCAACTATTAAGCCATTTTGTCTTTAGTATCCTCATAATAAAATGAAACATCTAGTAATCCTACTTATAATAGCTATTTTAAAAGTGTCGTTGGCAATTGATGAGAATTCAGCAAAAGAATCTCCATGTTTCAATATTTCAAATGCGAATGATCCTGATGCAGAATGGTTCTCATATATTCAAACGTGGTATTATCCACTAGCCAGTCGTTTGGATCTCTACCGCTGTGTCCATGATTTAATGGAAACTGACTACAAAAATATACCAGAGTACTCTGTCTACTATGATAGCTGCTTAGAATGGATCATTAACTCGGATGGGTTTACTTTAGTGGGGGATAATGGAAGAACGCGACATCTCAAATCAACAACGGTTGCACCAGGAACCTCAGATTTTAAGTCTGAATGGTCGCAAGGTATGATACATCTTAAACAAATTTAATTAGTGACTTTACATAATAATTTGATATTCAGGAATATTTATTTATAAATATTCTATATTTCAGGAATGGACGGAAGAGTTTACTCAACGCTGACGGACAACAAAACCTTTATATTCTCAGCAGCTTGTTTTGCAGATAATCAAATGACATGGAATGTGTTTGCAACTACAAAAACTTTGGATGAAGCTACAAAACAAAAGATATTTGACCACGCGAAAAGTTTGGGGTACAATTCAGACTACTTTACTGAGATCAGATATGACACTTGCAACAATGTTGTGGATTCAAAACACAACGAAGTTATAAATAAAAATGATGAAAGTATTACAAACACTTCTACAAACTTAATTACCAGCCCGGCAACAACCTCTTCGGAAAATTCAATATCAACGACACCTGAAACCCAAGCGACTTCATCGGTGAAGCCAATACATGGGGGAAACCCATCGTATTTCTGCGATGCATGCAAAAGAATGTGCCCAAGTCCAATATCAAAAAATCTATCTAAATATAAGTTTTATGAAAAGTTGTTCAAATATAGACAAGTGCATCCTTCAAATTAAAGTTTTATCTTCAAATTCTCAATCAGCTTAGCAATAAAGATCTATCCATACCAAGTTCAAAAACGCAATCATTGTTGTTATATTTGCTTAACCTTCGTAAAAGATGTTTGTTCTTTCCACGTTTAAGCACCTGGAAAAATGTAAATCATTGCGCGCGTAATGGTTATATTATTATACACAATATGCTGTATGTAATCTAAAACACCACCTACCTTCCCAAGGTCATTAGTTGCATTATGCGTTCAGTCCAGCAACAAAAATCCTTTCAAATGTCATTTTTAAGCTGCACAAAGAAAAATGAACAATCATATAATTTGCATTACTACATTACAATGGCACTAATACAATGTATGCTAAAAGAACGTCTAATTAATTGTAAGTAAGTACATCCAGGTTTGGATGTACTCAATCAGAAGTGCATCATAACCACAAGTCTTCAATTTCCTAGCAAACACGATGCAATATTTGAGAATTATTTCTAAATTATTGGGTTTTGGTCTTCGAAATCGAAATGGTGAATGGTTGTTTGAGCGTTGGATTTGAAAAGTCCTGATCAAAGGAATGGTAAGCCCGACCCTGCTTTACAAGAATTAAAAAAGTTCCACTCAAATTTCAGTTTCGACTTTTGAGGTTGTCTTTGCAGGAGCTGGTTCTGGTTATACTACTCTTACCGGCAATCAGACATTCACCTTAGCAGCCGGTTGTTTAAATGGAATAATCAATTAGCAAGGGTGACAGTCTGTACTTATTATGTAGCTGAAGCGAGAGCATTCAGCGAAGTAATGGTTTTACTCAAACTGTCTGTCTGTCTGTGCGCACTCTCCTGGTCACGTACATTGACCGATTTGGACCAAATTTGGTACACAGGTAGTACTACTCAAGAGTCAAGAGGACCTCTGGGAATACTTTTCAGCCAAACGGTCAAACGGTTCGAAAGTTATAGGCTCGAGAGTTCAGAAACTCATCGATTTGGCTGAAACGTATACGTATACGCAAGAACTGCATAGCATCCGTGTGCATGAGCTTGTGCATAAATCCAGAATCCGGAATGGTATTTTATGCGTTTACTACGCTGGGAGAGGATCGCGGAGGTGGGTTTAGAGAGAGAGGTGGTGGAGGAGATTTGGTGGACATGGGGGAGGTGGTTTGGAGGAGATCACTCAACGCCTTCTTCAGCTACGTCTCTGGCCTGCTTACTAGCAGTTTATTACAAAACTCTCCAACCAGAAACCGTGAAACTACTTCATTATTCATGATATCATGAATATCATGATCATGCTTAATGCTGATTGGTGAGTCGCTGGAATTCAATGAAGAATATGTTACAGGATTACTATATATGTGATTCAGGTATAAAATGGTGTAGAAGTGGCAATCAACAATAAAACATTACATAGGAACTACATTCAATAAATAGTATGTAATAAAAATTTAATACTTGAAATGCATACATTACAAATTTGACAAGTCATTCACAAAGAGCTTTTTATAACTATATGGTCTCTCTGATAATTCATGTCTATAATGGACCGGGCTACAAGACAATAAGAGAGCTGCATAAAATATGCTTGCTTGTTAAGCTATCAAATACTCCTTTGTAAGGATTGGTGTGCATAATGTAACTAGTTTTTTTACAAGAGATATGAAATCTCTTGATTCAAGGTTAAAAAATAAAATCTTCCTACAAAATTCTGTCAACTCTCCTGAGTATTTTAGTCCTATTTGTTTTATTGGAGTTTGATTGTATATATAATGCAGGATTTGTTTCATGCATTCATTGTGGTTCTAAACTTCCAGCATTGAAGTCACCATCTTAACCTTTAATCACAATAATACTGGTCAGTATAGTTAATTTTTTATTAAAGTAAGATGTGGCATTCAGCTTCCATCTCGTTTTTACTTTGTATGGCATCAGCCATTCAAGGGCTAAACATAGAAGGTGCGAAAGAAGGTCCATGTTTTAATATTACAGCTAATCCAACGAGATTAGTTAACACACAATGGGTAACTCTAAATTATAATAAAATTGTAGTTTGAAAGTAAGTAATAATCCCAAAAAACTAATGAATATCCATCATCTTTAGGCGTTCTCAATAAAAACCATCTATTACCCTATGATGAGTACTCTTGATTTGTACCGATCTTCATCTGACCTTTTGCAAAAAGACCCCAAGGATATCAGCACCGGATCCATTTATTACGACTCTTGTTTGAAATGGTACCAGTTTAAAAACGGCTCAATTTTCTCCGAAGGATTCAACGGGCTCACCAAAGAATATACGACAAAAGCTCGTGTGGTCGGAGACCTTGATGTATACGACTTTGAGCCAGTGGAAGGAGAGCGTACATATGCGGGAACTTCGTACACCACATTGACAGACAACGACAGTTACTTCTTCTCAGTAGTTTGCCTTAATGATGGTCAACGGGCTTGGGGTGTGGGGTCTGTTTCCCCAACATTACCTGAGGAAACCAAGCAGGTTGTCCTTAGACACGCAGAGAGCCTTGGATTTCAAAAGGAATTCTTTACTGAGTTGAGATATGACAGATGCAACATTGACAACGACATGTCAACAACTGAATCAACCGATAAACCTTCATAAGGGGACAACTTGTCGTAAATGAGTCTTCTGGTTAAATTATGTATGCCATGCAGTGATGGACCTTCAAGTCAAGTCGAAACAATCATGTCTTTTTCCTCTTATGTTAAAAAATCCTGTTCAATAATTTGTAATTTCAAAAGCCATAATGTTTCAATAAAAATGCAAAGCACAATCGATACAAAATATTCATTTATGTAATTGAATTTGACATGAAAACTATTTTTATTCGTGCACAAACGCATCCACATTCCATAATACAATTAATTAACTGCCTGTACTAGTGTACTTTGATTTTATGACATTTTGTAGGCTAAATCCATATCAGTATAAGGTAGCATCAGATTCGTTTAAAGCTTAAAAATCCATTCGCATAATTCAGTATTTAGTATAAATATGGTAAATCAGCACCACTATGACATGAAATTAAATCCTCGGTCCAAATCAATATTCAGAAACCGTAGTGGGTAAATACTATGGGGAGTCGGTTACCGATGATAGAATATGATATTCATGTCGCATGACTTTCCAATTCCAATGTCCTTGATAATTGAAAAAAGTACTGGTGGTGCATGAAAAGTAGCTCCAAGAAAAGCTCCGTTCGAGCATAAGACTTAACATTTGATCTTGGCTTGACTTTGACAGTAGATGAAACACACTGTAAAATATTGAGTGGATATGATACAAAGGTACAAAGTAAAATACTATGCCAAATCACAACTACAATTTATCATGGTTAACTTAAGTTGTTGTGTGTGCATATGCATTTTCTAAATGGAAGATTTTGAATTGAAAATAAAAATTGTTTATAAAAAATGGACAAAACCTACACTGCACTCTGCATGCATTTCGCAATTGGTGATTGGTAAACCGTAAGTGACATTGAGACGGCAGACAAATTCAATTGAAATCTTATGTAATGCTATAACAAATACATGACACGAGTTTTTTCTGATGGAGTGACAATGACAATTAATATAACTATTTCGCACAAAGTAAGGTAGTAGTGAGGATGTGTTTTTCAAGGCTATATGGAAATAAATCCTCCATGAAAATTCTTGACAAGCTCATCGAGAGCGTTCAGCATTGGTTCTAAATCGAGGCTTGACTCTTATATATACTTCTTGCATGCATTTGGCTCAACATTCACTGTCGTTCCAACCGTCGAATTCTAAAGTTGACAGCAAGACCTAGTGAACACTTCAAACAATCATCGCAATTCCAACTATTACTCTAAATTCTCAGAGTAGTATAATGTGGTATTCTGCTCCTATTGTTCTGCTTTGTATGGCATCAGCCATTCAAGCTTTGAAACTAGACGCTGCACAGGAACAAGACTGTTTTAACATTCCAAAAAGTCCAGCGCCAGTTTTTGACATGAACTGGGTACATAATGCACGAAAATAATATTATTTATTGACTTCTATCAACTTGTAATTAACGTGTTGCATTATAATATTCTCAGGCCATTTCGGTGGGTACATTCTACTACCCCATCATGAATAATATTGACCTGTACCGGGCTGCCACTGATCTTTTGCAAAAAGATCCAAAGGATATCACCACAGGTTCCATATATTATGACTCTTGTGTGATGTGGGAAATGCTTCCCGATTTTACACTCAAGTCAAAAGGATTCAATGGACTTGTTCGAGAGTATGCATCAAAACCTATGGCTGACAACCCTGATGCATATGAATTTTGGCCAAAGGGTGGAAATGGAACTACCGTATACGCTGGATCATCTTTCACCACCTTGACAGACAACAAGACATTTTTCTTTTCAGCACTGTGCCTCAAGGAGGGTGGTATGGCTTGGGGTGTAGGGTCTGTTTCCCCAACATTGCCTGAAGAAACCAAAAAGCAAATTCTAGATCATGCAGAAAGTCTAGGGTTTAAGAAGGAATACTTTACTGAATTGAGATATGACAAGTGTGGTAACTGAAGTAGGCCCTGTATAATGGCGTAAATACACTGAAACTTTCTCTCCACTTTATTCTATGCGTTACATCTAAAATGAACGTCAATTCTTCTTTCCTCTTGAAAAATATTTTATCTAAACGCGATTGTGATATGAGATTGAAGTATAAATTTGCTCACTACATCAGTTATTATTGTTAATTATTTCAATAAAAAATTATACACGAAGATTATAATATTAACCATTTCGCTGGCTCATGTCATGTCATAATTATAAAGCGTAACAAGTTCTAATTAAGGCTGTACGCCTGCCTGTGTTAAAGATCACACACATTCTGATAAAGCCATTACAAGGTTTAGATTGGATGAACACTTAACAAATCTTAATAAAAGTTCTGGTTAGAGATATAAGATATTCGAATTCTGTAGTTCTGGCTTCCACCGAAGGTCATATCTCCAGGTCTAAGGAGGTCATCCATATATAAGGAGTATAGGGAATTTTTCATATACGAAAAAAAACTCCTCGTCTGTACCATTGTGACTGTAAATCAACTGGACTAAACTTGTTATCCCCTCCAGGATAGAATATACAAAGTAACTCTTGTTGGTTTACTGTGTTTAGAACAAGTTCTCCCTCAAACAAGCTTCAATCGTGACTTATACCTGGAAAAAAAATCATAAATCTTTAAAAAAAAAAAAAAACCTCCTACATTCTAATAACATACTGACAATGATCGCAAATTCATTACGTAGCTTGAGTATACGAAGCATGCAAGTTTTTTAAAATTACAAATAAAGTAAAGTCATTGTAGCGTGCATATTTAATGCCAAATAGGTTCCACCGAAATTCATGTGCCACAAACCTTGAATTGATGGCATATTCTAAAATATACTTTGGAAGTAGTATAATAAATCTTGATAGGATTGACGATACAAGCGGTCGTATATAACCTGACATGGTAGAAGTAGCTGTTCACTCTTGTGCAATTTCCTGATGAATTACAATCGTTTAGCTTTGAGTCCCCCCAATTTCCAAATTTACATTTCATATTGTTTTCATTTCGTTTTTAATAATTTGAAAAATGGATTCAAATAAATTTTTCTGGTGGATAGTAGGAATTATTTTCCTACTTAGTTGTGCAGAAGGCATAGATATGGAGAGTGCCAAAGAACAGGCTTGTTTTAATAACCTAACAAAAGAAAATGGAGTACCCCTAAATCTAAATTGGGTAAGGAGTATATCTTACTAAAGATATTATATAAATTGAGTAGAATATCTTGGATTCTTACAAAATAAAATCGACATTAGCCATTCAAATATAATCGATTGAAACATTTTTTGATGGAGACAATCTCAGGTTGGCACCATTAAAACATTATACTATCCAATTATGAGCCGATTGGATTTGTATAGATCCACGATGGATTTGTTTCAGAAAGACCCAAATGATATCAGTGAAGCGTCAATGTATTACGATTCATGCATTTCTTGGAGCATGTACAGTAATGGATCATTTATATCCAGAGGATTCCATGGTCAATCTAGGCAGTATAAAATTAAAATATTCAGCCCCAACATGGAAAAATTTTGGTTCGGCCCTGCAGAAGGAATAGGTTACTCTGGAATGGCAACAACAGCTCTTACTGACAGTAAATCTTACATCCTTATGATAGTTTGCACAGACGATGGAGAAAGTGCATGGGGTTTGGCAAGCACTACACCGACTTTGCCTGAAGAGACAATAAAACTTGTCCTTGAACGTCTTGAATCTTTAGGATTTAAGAAAGAGTATTTTACTGAGCTCAGGTATGACAGGTGTGATTTGGAAACAACTAACCAACATGCATCAAACAATATTGTTGAAGATGTTGAAAGTACCACAGCCACAGCTTCATCATTATAATTTGGCGATGCACGAAAACATCTTTTTGGAAATACAGTCAACAGTAAGAAAGAGTATTTTAGATATAATAAGGAGCTCTGCTGCTGTATTCACAAGGTATTGAAAACTTGAACTATCAAAATTGTGAACTGGATTGATAATTATTGAAACTAATAAAATGTGAAATTACATTGTTAATGTTGATTTCAAAAAATCCTGAACAGTTAGTTTTATCTAGTGGTTTGGTCACTACTTCATCATTGACCGAAGTGGCTTTTTAATTAAATAATACGTTACCCAATAACTGTATGAAAATCTAAACGTATCTGTGTGGTACTGTGTAAAAGCTTCGGGAATGCACATATAGTACCTTCATATTTTAAAAACACATCTGAAATAGCACGAATAAATATAGATCTGATATACCATACTGGACCTGACTGTTATGACGGCTGCCTGGCTGTTTGTAGAAATGGTAATGATATGGTGATACGATCTCGATAAAAACTCTCTAACCAGAAACTACAAATTTCCAAATGTGACATGAATGACACTTTTATTTGCAGCAACAAGCTTAGAGCAGTAAAGCATGCTAAAAAATATGATGCGTATTTACAAGCAGATGAAATTTGGAAGGAATGCATAATTGTAAAAACTTGCATGTGTCAAGTAATTCTACACAAAAACCTGTCAGTCACGCTGGAGTGTTTTGTTGTTATTTAGTGGAACATGCAAATTTGTATTTTATACAACAACGCAACGTCCTTCTTAGTTCATTACTAGCTTCTTCGACAAGCTTCATTACTTTTTCATACGTTATTATTGGAATATTGCATGCTTCCCATGCAGTTTGGAAATTCATTTAATAGTTGTAGCACATTCAACATTTTTTTCCAGGCGTCCACTCAGACTGATTTATGTGCA
Organism: Orchesella flavescens; assembly: GCA_964034955.1. Taxonomy (NCBI): domain Eukaryota; kingdom Metazoa; phylum Arthropoda; class Collembola; order Entomobryomorpha; family Orchesellidae; genus Orchesella; species Orchesella flavescens. The sequence continues at coordinate 19,693,165 of OZ035957.1, read as the reverse complement.
TGGAAGTGCATCACACACCTTCATATTACCTATATTTCAAAATGCGCATCTAAAGTAGCATGAATAAATATAGGTCTAATGTTGACTAGTAAAATATTCTGAGGCCATATATAAACGACGACTTCCAGAAAAGATCCTCCACTCACGTGATCTTATCCTAAACAAGTGTTTCAATATTGTCTCATCTTAGACATTCCTTAACCCACATTCTAATTTTACAGCAATGGGTTCTCGAACATTTTTAGGATCGGCATTAGCAATTCTTTTTATCATAGGTTGCACAGAATGCCTTAACTTGGAGTGTGCTAAAGAACAAAAGTGTTTCAAGATTGAAAACAAAAACACGGTCCCTTTAAATTTAACGTGGGTTTGTTTTAAATCATTCCATACATATATAAATGACATGAATTTTTGATTTAATGTAGTTTATTCTAACAATCCTTATAAAACATCCAGATTGACAGCATCAGGAATTTGTGCTATCCACTGATGAGCCGGTTGGATTTATACAAAACAGCATTGACTATTCCACAGAAAGACCCTGAACATATCCGTGAAGCTTCTATATATTATGAGTCCTGCTTTGACTGGAACATGTATTCAAACGGAACAGAGATATCCAGAGGATTCAATGGTCTAGCAAGGGAATATAAAGCAAAACTTTTAAGTCCTAACATGGAAAAATATTGGTTCAGCCCCGCGGAAGGAGAAGGCTTTTTTTTCTCTGGAACTGCATACACTACTTTGACCGACAACAAAACTTTCTTTTTCTTCGCAGTTTGCGGAGACGATGGAGAAATGAGTTGGGGTGTAGGTTCAACTTTGCCTGCTTTGCCAGAAGAAACAATCAAGCTCGTTCACGAACACGCAGAGTCCTTAGGATTTAAGCGAGAGTATTTTACTGAGTTCAAATATGATGGGTGTGACATGTCTAACAACTTAATTTAATTGAAGTTATTACGACTCCAACTTAACTGTACCTTTGCTTAGGAATTTCGGATTACACAAATATAAAATCAAGAGAAATATACTTCCCTGAATAATTATTTTAATAATTGTGGAAAATATGTACTGATGAAAGTCTGATAAATAATACCAAACGGTTCATAAAACATAATACAAGTAATTTTCTCGACATTTAAAGTATAATTTCAAATTTATGCATGCAGATTACATGTTGATGCTAGATTGGGACTCGTACTTATTATTAGTGATTTGTCCAATTATAACCATAATGATTATGAGAATAAATTTCGAACATAGCTTGAAAATAAAAAAAAGCAATATATGCGATAATTTATGTGTACATACATGGGGTTTTACTAACTTTTTGAGTTAAGGCAGTCAACAATTTTCAAAATCGTTTTCATTTTTGGAAGTACAATAAGAAGTTTGATAGAAAAAAACGCATTAATTGAGCATATTTTAGGTTCACCTTAAATAACATGCTTAACATATCTGCATTTCAAAAGCGTAACTGTAAACAAATGACAAAAGTATGGGAACATGTTGGAAGCTCATATTTTAAGAGTTTTTACTAGGATATTTCAAAAGTTCCTGGACAGCTTTGAAGAGGATAACCCCTCACCTCACCTCTATTAAAATTGAAATGGCTTAATGTGAAATGGAACTAATGTACTAACGAAACTAACGATGTACAAACGAGATATTTCCAGTTTCTGTATTACCTTATCTTACGTGGATGAAACCAACATCACAATATGCATATACGCTGGCTGGTAAGAACTCTAAAAGGTGACGTGCTTCAAATTTATTTTTATTTGTAGAAACAAGTTTTATCATTATTTCCATTTTTAAACACCTACGATCATATACTATACTTAAAAGGATATCTAGGCTCGACGGCTCGTTTACAAGCCGGTTTGATTTGGAAGAAATGCATTAAAAAGTCCTTTCTCCAGGCGAAAAGTTTGGCGGTTTCCAGTATTTCCACATGAAGACCGGTCAGTCCGGACTGGGCATTCCGTAATTTAGTGGAACCTGCTACTTTGTAGTTTATGCGAAAAATGTCCTTGTTGGTTCATTAAACTTACTTCGACGAGTTATAAAAAAACAAGCTTCAATCCTTCGTTTATGAAATCCACAAATACTACATTCCTTGTCAGTTAGTACATTGTATTAATTAAATGCATTAATTGAATTTATCCCAGGCTGCGACTGGTTTTTTAAGTTTCTCAAGCGTCATACACACTCCCTACAAATCAAGTTTTATTTTGAAATCTGCATAAAATATGTGACGTAATATGAACATTCATGGACATGGTATGATGATAAAATTTTCTTTGTTTAGGCAGTATATAAAAGACGGCCTATAGGAAAGTTTCTCCACACTCTATTGAGATTATTCCAAAGAAGCGTCTCAATTGTCCACTTTAAAGTCACGTATTCCTGAATTCACATTTTGTTGAATTTAATCTTGCAACAATGAGTTTTAAAACATTCTTAGGATCGACGCTGGCGATCCTTCTAATAATAAGTTGTGCAGAATGTTTAAATTTGAAGTGTGCTAAAGAACAGTCCTGCTTTAGTATTAAAAAAACCGAAGTTTTGGACTTTGATTGGGTATGCTTTAAACAACATTTCAAACATGTAAATATCAAGTGGTAAAACAACACAAAATATTTATATATCTTATACCATTCCTTTTATACAAATCCAGCTTAGCTCCATTAAGACAATATATGTTCCACTGATGAGCAAACTGGAATTATACAAACTCACCATGGACCTTAGCCAGAAAGATCCCAAGTATATCAGTGAAGCGTCAGTATACTACGAGTCTTGTCTTCATTGGAAAGTGCATTTAAACGGAACAGTCACAGGCAACGCATTCAATAGTCAGACTGTGGAATACAAATACAAACTAGTTGGCCCTACCACGGACAAATTCAGGTTCAGCCCCGTGGGAATAAAAGGTTTCTCTGGTACGGCGTTTGTAACATGGACCGACAATAAAACTTTCTACGTCGCAGCAGTTTGTGGAGACGATGGAGAAATGAGTTGGGGCGTTGGTTCAAACTTGCCAGCTTTGCCAGAAGAGACAGTCAAACTCATCCACGAGCATGTTGAGTCTTTGGGATTTAAGAGGGAGTATTTCACTGAGTACAAATATGACAGGTGTAACATTTCCACGGATTGAAATGAATCTAATGTGAATGTCATGGATTTCGAGCGGATTCTTTTAATTTCTATACTGTAAATTGAAGTATTCGGTTTAAAAAACAAATAAAATTATTGCTATAATTATTGCCGTGTTCAATAAATAACGATAATGTTATAATACAAAAACTTTGAATTTATGTTTATGCACAACATCATCGGAGTTAATTAAGGTGGAAGAATCGTAAAAAATCTGATTCTAGGCCATAAACAGGGGTTGAATTGAAGAACAAAAATATCTCTATAGATAAGAGCAATTTAGCCTTGCAAGCGTCGATCTTTTCAACAAAAAATTAGCATTTTCTCTTTCTTTGTAGTTCATTTTTTTAGTTTGGTTTGGATACATTATTATACACTATGTACATCCTAATCCCGTAAGTACAAGTCTGCTGTACTGTGTACATCTTTTTTAGACTTCTAATCACCAAAGACGGATGTAGTGGCATTTTTTATTGTAATTTACATGCGAGCGTTCTACCTTCTGAGTACAAATGGGTTTGGATTTATCATGCAGTAAGTAGCTTTATATCAAGTTACCGTTACCATTACATTGCCAATATTAACCGATCCACGTGTCAAGATACATATCAAATCGTTTAATCCTTAGGTCAAGAAGCATTCACGCGTATCAATTTTCTAGGGACATTTACTGTAAATATTTTGAGGATAAAGATTAATTAATGGTTCAGTATCATTTTTAAGCGCTCAAGCCTTGGTAGCTAATCATGTAAAATCGAAAATGTACAATGTATGGATGCACCTTATCATCCGCCCTAAAGATTTTAATACCACTAGTTTCTGAACTTAGCAATTCCAGTTACTAATCAAATTATAATCTTGCAAATGTAATCAAGTATTACCAGGTGACTCTATCTAGTAAAATTACCACAAGCACTTAAAAAGATTTGGCAACTTGAAAGCACCTTTTATACATAACATTTGCATTTGATGTCAACAATGCGAGCTCCACCAATGCACACGCCTTATTAGTTTTATTATTCAACAAAGTGCATTATGATGCACTTATATTATGATTATTCATTATTATTAATAATTATTATATTGTTATTGCTATTCATCATCATTATTATTATCACTTATATTACTATATTATTCACGACCATGCATGTACATCATCACAAATGTTTTTTCTTTAGGTACACTACGATACTTTAAAAGCAACCCTTCCAAGAACACCCCTATTCATTCTTAACGGATTTTCGTAAGGGCACACATAACAAATAATATATTCATTTGGAACATTTTGCAAATACTATGAATTCACAAAAATTCTTAGTATGGGCGCTGGCAGCTCTTTACTTAATAAGTGGTGCAGAATGCGGACTTGATATTGAAACTGCCAAAGAAGAAAAGTGTTTTGACATTCCTGAATCCAAGCTTGTGAAACTGAATCTAACCTGGGTATGCTACAAAAATCATTTCTTGTTTATAAAAATATCTTCGTCTGATTCAATGTAATTTATCTTAACATTCCTGATTAACAAATCCAGGTTGACAGCATCAGGACGTTATATTATCCAGTGATGAGCAAGTTAGAATTATACAAAACTGCAACGGATCTGGCCTGGAAAGACCTAAAGGACATTACTGACCATTCTCTTAAATACGAGTCTTGCTTTTATTGGAACATGGACAGTAACGGAACAATGGTATCCAGAGGATTCAATAGTAAACCTAGGGGGTATATATCAAAACTCCTTAGTCCTCACATGGAAAAGTTTTGGTTCGGCCCTGTAGAAGGAAAGGGATACTCTGGAATGGCATTTACAACAATGACCGACAACAAAACTTACATGTTCCTCGCAATTTGTGGAGATGACGGAGAAATGTCATGGGGTTTGGCTTCAGTTTTGCCATCTTTGCCAAAAGAGACAATCAAGCTCGTCTACGACCACGCAGAGTCCCTGGGATTTAAGAGGAAATTTTTTACCGAGTTCAAATATGACAGGTGTAACTTTGAAACAACGTATACTGATGTGGTTCGCCACAAAGATGAGGTATTTAAAGGACATCATGAACCACAACAACAGACTTTAGGTTTGCCTGGGGTCCGCCGACGAACATTCAGGAATTGGAGAAGAATCTGGAATTATTAAGATTAAGATATTCGCTAATTGCGTAGGCTCGACTGTTTTTTTAACGTAGATAAGTAGCATTCATTTATATAAAGGTTAAATTATCAAGTGTAAAGTAAATCAATGAAATATCTATGAGCTTATATGTGCAACATCATTTGAGATAGATAAGATGGAATTGGGCCAACAAAAAAATCAGGTTCTTGTGTATGATGATATAAGCCAAACATGAATGTATCTCTAGATAAGCAACATTTAATTATTTGAAACTCTATTTTGCCATCAATAAAGAATGGCATTTTCACTAAAGCTCATGCTTAATATGGCTGCATTGTTGAAGCATCATACACATTTTTCGTCCATGTCACATGTAAGTTCACAGCTCCATTTCTTAGACGTGTAACATTTTATAATTACAAAATACGTAAAATAGTGATTTAATATTCAACAATAAAAATAATTATGCTCTAAAAATTCATTGCCAGAATTAGAACAAGAGATTGAAGCATTATTGCATTATAGTCAAATTCAGTTACTGCAAATCGATTCAAGAGTATTATGGGGTACATTGAGACTGCCATGTCTTAAACAAATATCGAAAAGGATATAAAAGCAAGAAGGTTTTTTGCTGTATGTTGTTGATGTTGATGATACGTCAGCAAATAAAAGACACAAAAATCGAGCATCGGTTTCCCATGGGCTTTACTACGCTGGGTGCTTGATCGAGCTGTATTGTGTTGTTCTAGAACGAGTGGTTTTCATTCTAGTTTTCACTTACACACAGCAGTTGTAAAGTAAAAAGAGTGAATGTGTTTTTGCTAGTTATAAAAAACTAGCCATGTCCACTACGGTTTCACTGAAAAATCTAGTAAACACCACAGGAATTTAGTACCTTTTCTTTACAGCTAGTATAGTATGCTATATAGTATGGTTCATTCACAAAAAAAAGTAGCATTCGTATTCACAGGTGCATCCAGTTTTTTTTAAACTGTTTCAATCTGCAAAGAAGATACTAGATTGCATACATAAATGCAATCATCATCATCTACAACGATTATCTTAGATTAGTTGAGTAATACAAATCCATACTTTTAAACCTTGTTTTAGCTACTTTTTTTTATCAAAGTTGTGCTTGCTAATTTCAGCATATATAGGTATGTATTTTATCAATCTTCAATTTAATGTTTAATAGCTACAATAATTTATGATGGAAATTATGAATTAGATAATATATTTTATTAGAATAAACAATTTGCACAGTTTCTGAAGAGAAAGGCGCCTACCAATATCACGATTTACGGTTACGGTTAACACACTGAGGATTTTGGATTGCTTTACTTTCGCTTGTGGTTCTCGGTTTTGTGATAAGATTAAATTTGAACAAGCATTCTTCTTTGAAACACAAAGAGTTGAAATGAAAATGAAATTTTTGAAGTTTTAAAATGTTATGTTAAATGCACTTTTACTTTGTTCACAAGTCGTGATCGTAAGTTTGTCAACTAATCAAGTCATTTCTTCTTTTTGTAAATAAATATTTAATTATTTGATTGATAAAATCTTCAACACGTCGTCATCATGATTTGATTAGATTAGTCACATGCGTAGTTAGTTTTAAGTCTTAATATGATACGAATCCGGACGTGTAAATGAGGACTACATACATTCATCATTCAATTTAATACCTTCGAACGGCTTTTTAAAAAAATGGTCCGTGTACCATACCCTAAAAGCAAAAATTAAAAACGAAACTAGTCGTAAGAAATCACCACCACCAGCAGGTGCATGAAAGCATCAAAAAATTGTAAGTCAACAGGTCAGCAAAATGTAAGTCAAAACACCAGATCAGGTGCTTAGTAATACTATCAATCGGCACAAAAGAATCATTTAAAGTCACATTGTAGCGTCGTCATTCATTGAGGCGTATTTGCATGTTTACTATCAGCAACATGTTTGAAAAATTACACTATAAATCAGCGACAAAGTATAATGTAACACACTGAAGACACTGCTGTTCAACCCCACAAAACTGCTTTAAACCCAGCAGTAGTCCCAGATTCTTTTATGTTTTATGTACTACTAGTTATCATCTTCTCTGCATACGTAATAGGAACATGCAATAAAAAATAATTTGTGAAAAGGGTTTGTCATAACGTTTACGTTAAAATTAAAGGAAGAACTCACTCAGTCATTAAACTGAGATTAATACATATTTGGTAGGTCGCTTTTGCACCAGTCAAGTTGGTATATACTCTGTTAGCCATCATTTTTATTCATTCGTCACTACTCCACAAGTAGCTCAGCAGACACAGGGTTTTAACATTTTTGTCTGCAGTTTTAGCTATCAAATCGAAGGAAAGAACAAGTAACAAGTACTCATCCTCAGAACAAAGTTGCTGCGGCACAATGAATGGTTGAAGCTGATGCTGCATGCCTACACGCTTGAATGCATAACGATTACACAAAAATGGTGCTGCTTGAAATACTCAATAGTAGTAAGATATGATATGATTTGATCATAATGTAATAGCACATACATACATTAGATTACTGAAGAGTTTATAAGTTGGGTAAAATGCACAAATTAAAATGATCCTGGTCATACAGGTTAGTTGTTACACGGATTCCGATTTGAAAAGGACGTTTTGTCTATTTAAATAAAGAAGGTTTATAAGTTGGAGGTGAACAAGCTGGTTCATTGCAATACAAAATGGCTCACTAAAAGCGCTTTAGCAATTTAGCATAGATAGATATATTTTCGACATTATTACCACGATATATTACGTGCTCACCAGCAAAAACAACCACTTTAGTTGGATCAAATGAATGGATGACGAAGAAGAAATGTTGATCCTTTGGCATCATTTCTCGTCCAATATCTATCGATTTTTGTAACAAAAATGACTCTTCGTAAGCTACTTACATACTTATTTTCTCCCTTCTGACTGATACCTGCAATTCGTGAGAGAAGGTTTAGCGAGTGCAAATAAGGGAAAGAGAAGGAGCGAAACTTTTTACAAAGTCTTTAGCCCATTTTGCAGTTGCACCAAAAATGCCAGGATTCATTTATGTATCTATCATCTCTGTTTGATTCATAAGCGATCGTGTATGATCAGATCGTACAATAATTAGACACTGCAAGTGCTTATCAGCAAACTGTCAAATTGAACTTTTCTGTTTTCTTCATCTAATTACGAAAATTAAAAGGAAAACCAAAATAATAACAAAAGAAGATAAGTCAAACTCTTGATGCCTATGGTTTGAAGACAATGCCATTTTGTTTCACTTGCTTCACAAGCAGCCGGTGTCACTCTCATGTTGCAGTATCCCTTTCAAATGAGAAGAAAAACAAATAGTAGCTATAAGAGTAAAAACTAAGGACCATTAATATGTGGTTTTGCCAAAGCTGCTTTGCAAAATAGTATCATTCATATCAACATTATTTCATTGAAAATATCAGTGATGCGGACGGACTGAATAGCCTTTAATAATATGAGCTACTACATCTACGTGTACAATTGATTTGCAAGCTTGTTGTAATAGTTACTTTTCTTGCCATTTTACTATCTATCAAACCACTACATCTCTTTCTTCTTGTTTGTGCCCACTATTATATAGATATAATGCACTTCACTGTATTGCATATATATAAAGGTTGCTCCGCTGACACAGAAACTAGCCTGTTTTTATCTTGCACCTTCTTTTCTCCATCCGGTCTCCTCATTTCTCTCATCATCATCATATAATGTTGCTGTTGCTCTTCTGGCTGATGATGAGTTAGATAGCATGATATTTGATTTTTACTATGCGTGCACAAGCACATACATTTTACTTGTTTTTAATACAAGTTTTTTCTCTTTTTTTCTTCTTTATATGAGAGGGGCACTATGTTTTTTGGCATTCATTCCTCATCATCATTGACGCTGACTTACTTATTCTCTTTTTGTACAGGAGGTCTTGGTCTTTTTGCCTTGCATACAATTTGTACAGGCAACCTTGACTTTGGCTTTCAATCCAGTGCCAAAACTAGCAAAGATACACACAAGAAATGCAGAATGTGAACGGATGCATAGAATAGTCAATAGTCATATCATACATGCATATATATGCATATATATATTCGCATTCAGCAATAAAATAATTTTAACTATAATATCATTTTAACCTGTGGCATACTACTGTCCCTTGCATGCGTTTATTGAAATGAAGTGTGTACCTACTTACTGAACCTGATAATAGTGTGGTTGAGAGACTTTTTTAAGGAACGCGTGTTAAAGATGCACCAAGCATGCAATGGGAATGGCTACTGATCACAACGATGATGATCAATCGGGAAAATTGCGTTTATATTATCAACGCGTATCACATCACATCAGTAGGCTATGTATTAGAATTTGTGCTACTATTGTCATAATCATCCTTAACATGACAGAAAATAACAAGGTAAGGTGTAAGTCACTGATGGTGGCACAAACATTTTTTGGTGGTGGTTGTTATCATTCTCTACAAACTAACATCCCTCAGTTTGCTCTCAAATCCCTTAGCTTTAGGACAGAACAAACAAGGTAGCTTCGGGAAGGCTACAGAGAAAGGAAGAAAGTAGAGGAAAAAAGTGAAGTTTTTAGTGTGATCCGATTAATCTGAAATTACAGATTTTACAAGACACATGCACGCCACAAGGTGATAAAACTTTTTTATCACGTTCACACACAGTCGAATACTTACAAGTGGAACAAATGGTTAGAGTGAAGATTAAAGTTCCAAAGTGACTGGTGACGAATCATCATATACACTGGTATTTATTCTCAGGTTTTCTGCCAAATTAAACCTTGTGAATTGCTAGGATAGTATATATATACAACGGGACCAAAAATAAACCACTGAATTTTGGTGAATAGGTATGTCGAGAATTTTACAGTTTTTAGGAAATATTTTTTATAAAAAAAATCTAACAAAAAATAATCAACGGTTTTTTGTAAATGTGAATTTGTTTTGCTAGCGCCAAGATGAGGTGGAACAATATGTTGCGTGCCTTCGCTTTCTTCCTAGTTACCATAATATCCTTTTCGGAGGGCATTGAGACACAAGATGCTCATGCCCCTTCTTCTGACAAAACCTATCACTTTCCTTCAGCCTCTTTGACGATAGCTGGGGATCTAAAGGATGTGAAATTGAAAGGAACAATTGCTCAACTAGTTCGTGCCCTCCAACAACCATCTGCACCTGCACCACCGCAGCAGCCAAAGGAGGAAGAAGCCAAGCCGAAAACCACAGGAGGAACAAAGAAAATCATTCATCCGAGTCAACTCATAACCAAACATAGTTTGGGGAAAGGTGGTAAAAAGTTGTATTATGGTGATCCCATTCCTGACACCATCACTGTGTCTTCCCAATCCGTTAAAGTTAGTCAAAGTAATGAGACCGGGGGAAAGAAATCCCGACATTTGGGCGCATACATTGGGAACCGACCCAGTGCTGTGAGAACTATTGACGGAATTCGCACTCCAGATGATGAAGCGGATAAGCATTACACATGGAGAAATGCTCGTGTTATTAAAGGATTTTTGGTTCCAAATGACAGGCCTGCAAATCCCCATAAAAAGCGTCAAGTGATCATTACTGACCCTCAACAATATCTGGCAGCAGCGGCCGCTGCTCAAGCTCAAGGAGCTACAACAATCATAGACGCTAGCGCTAATGGTCAACCAAAAACTTCAATCTTTTACGCTCAAGAACCAGCTCAAGCAAGTGGAGTGAGCAATAGTGGTGGTAATGGTGCAGCGATTTTTGCAAGTGATCCTTCTCAAAGATCTCATTCTCATGTTGTCTACCCAAACCAACAACCTGCTCAAACCACGAATAATGGTCAAACTGGTGCTTTTGCTTACACACCTCAACAAAATTCTCATATGTATGTTCTCCAAGATGGCAATGGCAATTCTTATAACATGCAATACAATAATGCTAATCAAGTTGCTGCCCACCAACAACAGGCTCAACTGGCACAGCAACAAGCTCAGGCTCAGTTCTTTTCAAGAAGTGGAGAGGCATCTACGGCTCCCGTAGGTTCACAAAATCCGTCTGCTAATTCTCAGCAACAAGGAAGTGCAAATAATCAGCAGCAACAACAACAGCAAGCACAAGCACAGTCTACACTTTCTGCGGCAATTAGACAGCAACAATATCAATCATCTCTGGACACCCAAGCGATCCAGGCTGCTGTTGAAGCGGTGCAACAACTCGAAGCTCAACAACAGGCAGCTGCTGCCGCTGGAAATAATCCACAACAAAGCCAGCAGCAACAACAGCAACAACAACACCTTGTTGGTCAACAAATTCAGCAGATTGCTCAGCAAAGTGCCCCGTCACAACAAATTGTGCTTCCTCAAGGAGCTTCACTGATTTCTGGTGCAACTGCTCAAGAAATTTTGGCTGCTACTGCTGCAGCTTCCAACGGTCAAGTGACAGCTCAGTATATTCAAATTCAACAAGGTCAAGAGCAACCTATTGCTCAGTTACAACAACAACAACAACAGCAATCCCAGCAGCAACAATATCCAGCTCATAACCAATTCGCTGAAAGACAAGCAGTTCCTGGAATTGCTTCCGCTTTCCCTGCCAATTCTGCTCAGTTTGTTATTCAACCTCAAACATACCTTGGTGGTCCTGGAGGACAATCTTTCACCGTTCCAATTCCAGTTCCGGTGGAACAGGCTGTAGCTCAAGCAAGTCATCAGCACAATCAACAAGCTAGACTTCACCAACAGCTTAATCAGCACCCACAACAACAGCAATATCATAGTAATCAACAACAACAGCAGCAGCATCAAAATCATAACCAGCAGCAGCATTATCAGCAACAACAACCATTGCATTCCCAAAATCATCATCATCAACAACAACAACAACAGCATTCCCAACAACATCATCAGCAACAACAACAGTATTCGAATAACAATAATAGACAACACCAAGGTGGTCCAAATCAGTCCAGTCTCTCAGACAGGATGAAGCAAGCCTTCAACCAAAACTTTAACCGGAAGATGCTGGAACGCGTTGAAACCAACGCAGTAGTTCCAGCATTAGCATCCACCGGACTTTTCCTTGGGCTCAGTGCATTGGCTGCCGGATGGTACCTCTCCAAAAGTAACCGTGAAGTGGGGATTGTGAGGCGTACAGGAAAAATCACAAAGAAAACGGGGGCAGCCACCAATCCCGCATCTGAGACGACAAAGGATAAAGAGAATCCAAAGGCACGAACCCGACGAGATTTAGCCTCAATGGTCACTCCTCAACAATACAACCCTAGTGGCGGACCCGAAGTTGATCAAGCCACATTCTTTCAGTCGATTATTCAACAGTCTTTAGAAAAGACGCAAAAGGAGTATGATGATGTTGAACCAGTATATAACCAAAACCAAGATGGTAGTGGTGGTGGTAGTAGCATTAATAACAACAATGAGGCGCAGATGAGCTACCACAGAGAGCCAGAACCTGAACGTCATCATGGGCTCCCATCATCATCACCCCCAATGCCACCACCATCACGCTACCGCACAAATAAATACAATCGTTATAATGACAGGCCTGCCAAACAGTACAGGGAAGAGGACTTGTATGATCCTACCGTTAACTCGAGAATTTCAAAAGCCCAACAAATCGCCCAAGAGAAATCTGGATGGAGTGTTCACTCTGCCAAAAATTTTGCTCGTGTTGCCATTCCAGCCGTCGTACTAACAGGGGCTGCTCTAGGTATTTGTGCTGTCATTTTTGGTTGGTATATTTCTGGGGATAATAGGGAAATTGCTTTCTTAGAATCACCCACTACTAACTCCATTGGTCAAGGTCAACATGGGTGGAGCCGTAAGAAACGGTCACTTTTAGGTCCAACTGCTATTTCTGATGGGTGGCTTATCCGTACCTTGAAAGCCATTCATGGTAACCCTTATGATAACATGCCTGCTCCTACTGCTAAAAGTTTTGTTCCTTATCCCTACTTTTTAGATAAGGACTCTAGTAAAACTAGTTCATTGGAATTTAAAGTATCTAACAATGGGCTCGCTGGCGTTTTAGCTGGTGGAGCTGTTTTAGCCGTAGTTGCTTTAGGTTTGATTAACTCTTTTACAGAATCCAGCGGAAGGAACTTAAAGACTGCCAGATATAACCAGTTACTAACAAATTCAGCTGCTTATACTAATACCAACAGTAAAACTAATAATCCTTTAACACATCTGAGATCCCCCAGAGGCATGGCACATTTTGAAAATGATTTGGAGTTTCAACAGGCTCTCAGTAGTCCGAGCTTTTTTGAGTCTATCGTGTCTAGTCTGGAAGCTTCCGGAGATACGATCATGAACAAATTACATGAGCTTGGATCCGCCAAATGGCATGAGAGCCCTTGTGCCAAGAGAATCCTTTGCCAAGTTATGAGCAGCCAAGGGGATGATACGGTGAAGCTGATGGAGAAGAAAATGGCAACTGTAATGAAAATGTAAGTGACAAAAAAACTATATATTTTTTACAAAAACAATGAGTAATCACTGTCACTTTTTAGTCGTTGATGATGATGAAAATAGTCTAGGTTAGGAATAGAATAGGAAAAGGAATAGTTTTCTCACGGAAAATGATAGTGATCTCATTTCACGCTTCCTTCTTTAATTCATACCGTGTGTGTATTTTTACACACTCTTGTGCGTAATTTAATGTACGCATTGCAAAGACAAAGGAAAAACTTTTCTGTCATAAATGTATTTTTTTGTTGTAAAAGTTTCACTTTCCTTCTATTGTTTTTTCCCTGAGAGTTCCCAAAGTAGTAAAATTAGTGTGGTTCTTTATAATTATCCGATGAGATGTATTTTTTTTTGTTTAAACTAAAAAAATACCATCATCAGCATCACATCAGTTCGTATATGTACACTGGGTGCTTTCGTGTGGGATACGTGATTCAATAGTACAAGTCTCATTTGGTAGATTAAAAAATGAATTTCTAATACGCATAAATCCCAAGAAGGTAAAAGAATGCTCTAAATTGCAGACATGCACGAGTAGGAGAAATGGGTTGGTAAACCAGTAAATTAGGTAGTAAACTTGGTTAGATATAATTTGTAGGTACGCACATACATTTGACATTTCAAGATAATGGTTACGCATCCACATCCACATCCACCTCATTGAATGTTTCATTATAATATTTTGTTAGAAACATTCACTTCTTCACTCCTTCAATTCATTTGCTGATCATATTCATCTCATGTTTGCAAAAGGAGGCTTAGTCTGATCTGGTGTATACTTATTCAACAACAAAAAATTACTCTTTTCCTACTCTATTGTAACATTATTGTCAGTATCCGCTGTACACAACGTTCCATTTTACTTGAAGCAAGATCGAAACTTGTTGCATGTCTCCTTTTTTTTTGTGACGGAATTCATTCTGAGAATGTCAAAAGTCGAGGCTATCTCACATTCCATTTTCGGTTGATTGTGTACTGTAGCATTGTAATATAGGGGCAACAGACAAATATGTAATGATGAATGTATGTAACATACTTTTGCAAAAACCCGATGTACATTGCAAGTTTGCAAGTTATTGCATGCGAAGCATCTCAATCTCAAGCATGAAATATTATTATCCGTTTGTTATGGGGTAAACACCACTTACTCGGGCCGTGAGAGTATTTCGTTATGAAAAGTGAATTCGTCTTGAGAGAAAAAATTCCTCAATTAGGTATCATATGAAAGCAAATAGAATGAGAATCGAGTTTTTGCCGTAATTACCTACTACGATTGAAAATGGGGGTATGATGATACATAATGAAATCTTCGAAACAGAAAGTTGAATGAAAGTTGAAGCAATTCAATGGTTAGAAGAATGTTTTAATCCATTATCTTGACATTTGAATTTTTACATGATTGAGTTTTTCATTAAAATCTTTTGTGTAAATTACTCCAAATTTTTTAATTACAAAAAAATCTTGTATGCAAATGAATCAGTTAGGTTAGATTAGATTACGAATGATCTCGCCATACCTATTACGTTGGAATGCCTACGCCTACATAAATAGAAATAGTTGAGTAAAAGTATATTCCTTTGCTCAGCATCTTTTGAGTCATTTCTAACAGTATTTGTGTCATTAGCCCAGGAGTAAAAATTCCGACCTGTGCCTTCCTCCTCAAAATATTAATAAAAAAAATCAGGGGCAAGCTATACACAAAGTAGGCCCGACCTCATGAGAATACATATGATGATGACGATGATGATGGAAGGTTTTGTAGACTGTCCCTATCTGAAACAACGTTTTTATGAAAAATATATGACTACGGAACTTGTTTACAAGCCTACAAAATCTTTGACAGCAAGTTTTGCAAACCGCATGTTTAAAAGGTAGTTTTTAAGTTTTGCTGTCAAACAAAAACGAGTAAAGACCTATGTACCATCATGATGATCATCAGCCAGCATCATCACAACTGTCCGATCCACCTGTACACTGAGGCTAACTGAATTGGTTAACTTTGACTTGTTTAGCTCGTAGGCATTAGATTACTAGGCTAGGTTTACATTTTCTATTTCATAGTCAAACGAAACCTCGTCGTAGCTATATTGTTATTTGTAACGTAATATAAACATTATATCAATTTTATCTTCGAAAGAGTTCAATGATGATGCGATGTCTCAGTCAGTAGCGCGGAGGAGGTGGATATTACCAAAGGGTTGAAACAAGTTTTCCCCCAATCTATTACAACTAGCGTTACCCACTTTACTTGTAAAGGAAATAATGTCAGTTATTGGCTTGGCTAGTTGTTGATTTCCAAGTTTTTAAAACACCACACCACATACTTATAATACAGGTTTCTTTTTAGTACCTCTTTTATAGTATAGATAAATGTGGTTTTAAGGTGTAAGTGATTCTGGTTGCGTCTGTAATGGGAATTGGTCACTCTTCGAATAATAAGAGAGTGTAGTAATGATACCTAGTAGAGAGAATAGAATGATGATGATGATGATGGTAATATGATGACAAAGATCTGACTCAAACTTGACTCTTCAACTTTTGCATAAACCATAGTTTCATCTTTTTGATTACGTTACATTGTACTCATCCACACTAAAATAATGTAGGTCAGTCGACCGTCGATGATGTGATCACCACACTTTTGCTACTACAATAGGAACAAAAATTGAACTTGATAGAGACTCGTTTTTTTTCTTGAAGAAGGTGAATGTTTAAGATGAACCTGGTTCGTCGACATTTTCAAAAAGCTAGAGCGAGCTAACTAGTGAGGTGAAAACCTGAATTAATCTAGGTTTTCAGCAAATTGTAAGTTCAGGTGGATCAATTTTTAAGGTTTGCTTCAATTTCAATTCTTTACAATTGCCAACGAGCCAACTCTCATCACGTCTAATATCACGCCAGGCCAGGTCAATAATTTATTTTGGTGCTGCTAATGAAACCATCATGAAAAAAACTGTATAATGATAAGCTAATGAAGCTATGGTGTGCTAACTAGCATGAACTAATATTTTTTCTTCCATAATAGGCTGCCAGCTTCTGTATCCAGCTCAATGAATGACAATTTCAGCGATGTATTCTCAGCAATTAACAAGCGTGACTGCTCTGCTTTCACGTGCTCATCAACGCATCAAAGTAAGAGCACCGCCCGTATTGTTCACATCAGCAGCGCACCCAGCTCCAGTCACCATAAATCGAGTAGTATAAAAATTGAACAGACTGTTACAAATTCTAGATAAAATATAGCCAAAAGTTAAATCAAGAAATTAACTAACTGTTTTATGCCAAAAAATATATTTTTTTTGTGAATTCAGGAACTATACATTAATTAGCGAAGGATATAGGGATAGGATCAAAAATGTACACAAACGATTTGTTTTGTACTTTGTTCATAACAATGTCCAGCCACGCTTTACATATAATTATGAGTTTCATACGTTCCAGTCTATTCCCTTTTTACCAAAGTAGATGTAATTAAGGTACTCCGATGTATGTTAGTAGATAACAACATGTTTGGTACATGAATTAATTCATGGTAATGTTAACTTTTAAAATAGGCGATACGAATACAATATGTGGCATTCAAAAAACTGGATTGTTGAATTTGAGGCTGTCGGACTGATGTGAAATATTTGAGATTATAATATAATTGATTATGAACTACATAATATATTTACGCACGCAGTCAAGAATGAAATTAGGTTGAAATTCAGAAAGGCATTGCTCATTTCTAGGTAGGGACAAAGAGTTTGTTTTGCAGTTTTACATTACGATTACAATCACAATTAGGAATATATATCGTTTAAATGTGTTTGAAATGCATGGATGAATGTAATTTATTTTATGTGCAAATGTATGAATGTGGGGTTTATATTCAAAAGTAGTAGTTCCAACACTAATGGTTGTTTAAGTTTTCATTTGATTGGAGATGTAATCATAAAACTCTCCTGCGTATACATAAGTATGAATATAGAAGAATTTAATTTTAAGTATATAATAGTACGGGAATCTAACTAGTTTGTGTTCTTGTGTATGAGAGAGATAAAATATTATTTGAAAGAGAAATATGTTTGTAATGTACTTTTTCAATAAAATGTCTACAGCTGCAGATTGTACTGTTTTTTTACTTTGATTTCTTTTTTCCAGCCCACTATTGTTGCATATATGAAAATTTCAAATATTGAAATTGAAATTTCAAGTAAACACAACCCAAAACGTAATATTTGTTTTTAGATGGTTTTTAAATTGACAAGGAGCTTTCATTCAAAGTAAATGACATGATAACATAGTTGACATTATTAACAAAAGTCAGCATGTATTATTATGTATGCATTAATTATTCAGAGCATATTTGCTGCCTTATCAAGAGATAACATTAAGGTCAAGATGCCACGTCGTTAGCTTGCTATTCTCAGTCATAAAAACAAACTGGCTCTAAAATAAAATTTTGTTTTTGTATGATGCAAATGTGACACATTATGTAAGTACAGTGACGTCTTTCGATTAAGAGGCTTTCGTGCTTTTTGTAAGATAATATCGTTACGCCAGATTCCAATATCATAAAAATAACCTCATTACTACTACACTACTTTACAATACGCAGAAAAATCCTCAAATAACTTGATGAAATGGATGCCAACCAATTACTATAATTATCCATGCAAGGGCACGTGTTCCACATTTCATAGTTAAAATAAATTATCGTACAAACAACTGAGCATCTCTATGAACATGAATGCTATAATCTGTATGAATCTTTTTGTGAATAAATTCTGGAAATAACGACGACAATATCGCATTACAATTCTTCGAAATTTGTCAACCACGTTTATTTCCAAACGACATATAGTCATGTAGTGTTGAACATTCTCGATATTTTTGTAGCGGTGCTTACATAATATAACGCTTTTGTCGACAATAATATTATTCGTCTCATCATCATCCGTCACAATATTTAAGACTTGAGAGGGTGTTGGCGTTGGAAATGAGATGTCAAACAACATACCTCGACAGCATTGAATTCATACGAGAGATCTTAAAACGAAAAGGTTTTTAAATGCATGACGGTATACGCTGCGCTACGTGCGAACGAATGCTTAAAAATAAATATAACATTAAATGTAGCACGTTTTTCGTTATTAACATAAAAGACATCAAAAATTAAGTTTCGTTTTAGACTACTATGACATAATACATATTGTACAACATCGATTGGACAAAAATGATTGATGAGTTAATCATCTATCATACAACATCGAATATTGAAAATATGGATTGCATGGATGGAATTTAGCCAATGGATTATAGTTAAAACCGCATTGATTTCACAGTTGTTACAAAATACCAATACGCTTTTTTAACTAATTCTACACTCAACTAATTTTAACTTTTTTAACTAATTTTAACAGAAATATTTTTGAAAACATGCAATCTGTTGGTGGAATGCACTATCGCGTAAGTTAAATTTAAAGAAAAATAATGCAGACGCCATGCAGTTGTTGTTTATTTTTGCTGTAGCCTATATACCTCTCAAAATATGATTATCAACAAGACCACTTCATTTGGTAAGGTCAATTAAAGCATTATTATGAATATTGAACATTATTCATTGAAAAGTATTGGCTACGTGTTATCAGATTACGTACAAGACACTACCATTAATTACAGGCTGTCGACATACATTCCCATGAGTGATATAAATGTCATGTCATTCTACTACGGACAAAATCTGACTGTAAAATACTAATTTACAAAAGTCAATAAACTTTCACCATTACATCCTATCTTCCAACCAACACCATTAATAGTTAATCGAGTCTACAAATACGTGTAATTTTTTTACACCCCTTTCTACCTCATCTGTATACAATCGAATACCTCTCAAATCAAACTTACTATACTCACAAATCAATAAAACAACAATACGTTGTATACGTATATAATATTCTCCCTTACTACTAAAAAAAACTATTCAACAAATCGACAACATCAAATCAAATGAAAAGTCATTGTGCAATAATATTTATTGTTCTAAAATTGTAATATAATTCATGATAATTCGTCAATAGTAGTAGTAGTATTAGTTAGCAAAAACTAACGTGACTGAATACGTACATGGTACAAAGGATATCTGAAAAATGATAAATCACAATAAGCCGCTCGCATTAAAAATACATCCGCGTCGTATATAATGAGGATGAGAGTTAGCAAAAATGTTCTAATCAAACACTGTAATTGTATATCTACTTTGTGTTACGTAACATCCAATTTTTCAATTCTCATTGACATGGAGTCAATTTCCTGTTTTATGCTAACCTCACCCTTGAGAACATTGAAGAAGCTATTTCTTGGCGAAAGAGACAACGGCGACTCTATACTATTGCTACCGTTGCAACTTCCGTCGCTGCTATCGTCACAATGGAGTAACTGGAATCTAGTTGCTTTGGACTTGTTAGGCGATTCTCTGAGATCTTCCAGTGACTTTGAACGAGACAGAAGGGGAACTGGAAACTTGTCAGTCTTTCTGTTCTTATTCAGTGCGTCGTAAATAGGAAGCGAATGCTGCTGCTGCAGAACTAACGGTAAGGTCGGAGCTGAAGAAGGATCAACCACTCGACTCATTGGACTAATCAGTGTGTTTGGAATTGGCTTTTTGCGATTGATATCGTAGGGAAACGAGCGGTAGAGTTTTGAACGACAGCGGCGAGTCAAGAGCTTGTTCCCTCCATATACCATAACTTTCTCCATACCCAGATTTTCTTTTATAGGGAGATTATACCAGTCATCTTGTGAATCCTCCCTGAAAATATTATTTTACACTATTATTGCTGGAACATTTTGATAAATAATTTAAATCACTATTTTACTATTTAGCCATTATTGTGAAAACGTACATAGAGCTATCTTTCCTCCAGGGGAATGAAGTTTGAGATCGTACTCCTCTCAAACGCATTTCATTTATAAAGTCTCTCCTTGCATTTGTAACAGAGCTTAACATGCCTAAACGTTCAAGTGCTGCATCCAAATCTTCCATATCTTCTCTCCTCGCCACAAAGCGCTGCATCATCTCCAGAAACTAGAAATCTGTTGATTGGGAATATTGGGATGCACTGAATCCATCCAAAATATTATCCAAATAGATTAAATTGTAGAGATAACGACCACTTCTAAGTAACGAATGTAGGAGTATCACCAAAACTCAGGGAAGGACTAGAGGTCAATAATTAATCTGTAAACAAAAAATTGAATCGTTAAGCTTGCTTATTAATTTTAACTATGAGTGAGTTTCAAAAAAGTAATTGCTTCATTATTTCATATTATCTACTGTATGGAATTATGGAAACACCCATTACTTTGCTGACCTTGAACCATGCGATTGAATAAATTATCTTCACCAAAAATACCCATATACTTTAGATTAGGATTTCATATGTTTTTCTGGATATAAAGCAAGACTTTCCCCATCCACCCATATTTAATGCCCAAATGGCCGGATTTTCGGCGCGTTTATGCTGTAAACCTTTATTAAATTGAATTACCAGTTCACATTTTACATACCTTCCAATTTAAACACGTAATTTTTGTAAACTATAATTTCCGGTAGTAGCTATCTCGTCTTTGTCACTATCAAAACTGAGAAAAAAAATCTGCTCATTGCTGCTGCAACGAAACGTGGATTTATATAGATAAATGATGGAAATGGAAAATGCGCCCACCATCATTTTGAAGAAAAATGAGAAAATGACCGCCAAATAGACCTTCAATAATGGCACAAACCTTTGTATTTACACTTTGGCAGACTGGCTGTATCAAATTCGTTGCACTTTCCGTGAGTACAACTGTAAGTACAACACAACACACATATCTATCACTAATCAAACAATGGGAACAAATTGATTCACATTTATCATATCCGTTCAAATAGTAGACAAACTTAAAATGATCGTTGCAAATTTTGCATTTCAAGTGTATTATTTAACAGATCTACATGAGAACAGTGCACACTGCACATCCTAATTTCTACTTCAATCTAATCTCATCTCATCGCACATCTTCTTATCTTCATAAATTAAAATCCACTTTTACTCTTCTGCATCGAAAGTAAAGAAAACGAAGATGATCATAAAAAATTAAACTTTCAATGGATTTTACTACATCACCAACACCAACCTTCCTTGGCTTTCCTGTTACAACCGTTAGATTTGATTACAATACAATCACATACTATTGTTCTATGAAATATGAAATCAAAGGCAAAAGCGCAAAACACGTCGATAACGATACAAACTCCAAACTACATGCAAATGCCAATAAGTAATTTTGTTTAGTACATAGATTAAAACAAAGTAGAGAAATAGCATAATTAACGTTACATAGTATGTATTATTATAAGTTGTATGTGTGTATGAATGAATATTTTACTTTTACGCACTTGAATCCCTTACATGCTGATGCTATGTTATGCCACACTGCAAAACTTGATAATTTCATGAATGCCCAATAAGGAACTAATATAATGTAGGTAGTACGTTGCAAACGCACTGATGTTTAAAACTTTGCTGTTAATATTATATGTTTTAATTAAAGCTAGAGCTAACATTGAAGAGGAGGATTCTGAATTTTATCGTCTAACGCATGTTTCTCAAGTCACAGCAGCATAGCTAACTTTCTTCTTGCATGAAACAAGTGCAAGAATGCAACTAATTAAACATGGTTATGAAAGATTCAATGCCGTCTGACTGGCGATACTATCCTTTCGCCTTCAGGCTCAAATTAATGCATTTTTATTATGCTAGTCTTGTGAGGTGATTGTGGTGGGTGTACTAATTATGATTATGTTAAACCATTGGTGCACATTTCTTTTGATAAATCTAATTCTGCTTCATTCATTCATTCATACTTTTACTGTTACTTATTATTAGGTGGTTAACTTCGTATACTAACACTAATACTCATAAAATCTTCAATTTACTGAAGCCATCAAATCAATACTGATACTTCACGAAACGCTAGAGTAATACATAATGAATGTAAGAAATCTTAAGCTTACTAAAACTTGTTGCCATTATGATGTAAAATTAGTAAAATATGCTTGCAAGATTAAACACTAAACACGCATCGTTTTACATTCAAATTCAACGACGCAAATGTACACATTGTTAATGATGTCCATAACGCAATTGCCCCCTATGAATAGCAATAATACTCATTCATCCTATCACTATATCAGTAATCAAAAAAAGGTATCAATAAAAATACTTAACAACATACTAACTATCATTCATCATTTCTTGATCTACAGCAACAACAAAAACCTCATATCGTCTCAAGGTTGCCTTAATATTTTATCGTTTACATTACAGTTACAGCTCTTTTCATGACTCAGCTCAACTCTCGTATTGCTATATATGTAAAATACTAGCAAATACCTATTCAAGCCACTGCCGGGATCAATATAAATTTTCGAAGCGCACGAGAGCTTCAAGTATGCATAATAGATCATATCAATCATTAATAACATAACATAACCGTGTTATGTTGCATTCAATGTTGGAGGTTTGTTTTATAAGAAGGTAAAATAATGATTGCGCATTTATAGTTAAATATTTGAAGTTTCCAAACCCCGAAGAAGCTATTATGTAACCACTCTATTGGCCTTCCTTGCCTGCTCTTTACTGGATGGAAACAAAACCATTTCTAGACATAAATACATAAATGCAAATTGCTCTGTGATATGAAATCAAGCATCAATTTTTCTCTACTGCTGACGTGTCTGTGTAAACGTAAACTATGTGCATAACTTTTTTTATCGCTCTATCAGACAGTAAGGCTACTTACTACTACTAACTGCATTTTTCAATATCAACAGTTCAACACACACGTTGCTTCGTTTAAGGCCAAAAACATCCTCATCACCTCTTCCAATACATACTCCTTGAATGAACATTAATAGTTTTCCACAACATGCATACTGTATTTTACCAACAAAGTAAAGTTGTTTGGGAACTGGCTACACACATAACAAATATGGCGTTATATTCAATTCAATGATATCAAAAATCAAATTTACATCTATCTCTATAAAATACGAAAGCTCATCCAATATCACATCTCATTCTGAATGAATATGGACATGTATGTGGAGGATCTAGCATCATATTCATATCGTCAATCTCAATCAAGCAACATTCATATCCACACAGAAAATCCAAAGGAAAGAAATTGTGTTGAGTACTTGAGTTGATGTGGTACAAGTTCTACTCTACTCGCACGTTTAATTCATAAAAAATGCATTTTGTCCTTGCCTTCGATCTGACCATCATAATAGGAAAAAGAAAATACACAATGTTGTAATTGTAACCAACATTAGTTAAATTAGTAGTAGTTCCTTCTCTTTTTAATCTGATAAAAATAACTGCAGTTTTTGTGTTTGCATATCAACATATTTATTTTTCATATGCATCCCCCACAAAGCAGCCAAAGCCAAACTGGCGAAGCAGCCAAAACTAACGTTGTTTGTGTTTGGCTGTTTTAGTGAAATGCATTCATTAGAAATAAAACCATATTCACAACAAACAACACAACACGGAAAACGAATCATTAAAGTGTTATTCCGTTAGCATTCCCATACGTATACTATAGGCTATAGGCATGTATCAAACACTTTCTGATAAAAATGGACATACACACATAAACACAAATAATAACAGAAATGCTCACCTCGCCACTACTGATCAATACAAAGTTGGTGGCCCCGCAAGTAGTTAACATCAACATCAGTAGTTTGTAAATAAGTAATAAAAATATTGGCTATTATTTTAACTGTATAAATCCATCTTAAATATGCTACACAACCGCAAACTACACAAACACAAAAGACAATTAGATGACGTTGGACCACGGTGTGATGGCTTTGGCTTTACTTTTCGAAACGAAACAATGAAGGCTAACTAATATTGATGATGATTAAAATATTAACGAGCTGCTGCTTTGTTCGTTACGTGTGTGTGCGTTGCCCAAGAATATCTAATTTCTTATATGATTAGTATTACTAGTGGAAGGGAAAGATAGCCCAGAATATTATACAAAAGTAACAAAACTTACATACTGACTGATATGATGGTGGTTTGGTGTTGAGTTCCAAAAAATATTGTAGAAGCTCCCAAGAGTAAATACCAACTCAACGAAAAAATATCAACAAAAACTCTTGTACACAACTCACTCACTCACACACACTTTTTCAGCAGTTATAAGCCAAAAAAGCATAAGAACGGATGGATGGATGGTTGAGTATATATAAAATATATAGGAAAGATAGTCATCATCACATTCAAATATTATAACGTAAAGTACATACACACAGACGGTCACAGTACAATGAGTAAACTAAAGGGAAAAAACAGTGTGTCTGCCAGCGTTTTTTGGTTATGTATTTTGTATTTCTCTTTCTTGTGTATAATATATTTTGCAGCAGCTCTCCAAGAAAGAACTACATGTCAGTCCGTTCGATGTGAGTAACCAAAAAGAACTGAGCAAGTATTCCTCTCTGTTATGTTGGTGAACTCATTGGAGTAGTGGAGTTGAAGGAGAGTAAAAGTAAGTTTTTTTTGTGAATACACAATAACTTCTATCCAGCTAGTAAGTAAGTACATATTACGATTACGAACACGAAAGAAGAAGAGTATCAAGATCATGATGAGGAATAGGAATAGAAAAGTATAAAATGCTGCACAAGCAGAAAAAATGAGCTCATGTAATGCATCATGTATAAGGTTTTTTGGGACCCTCTTCGCTAGTCTTCGTTCATATAATGGTTATATTTACACCATATCCAGCCAGTCAGATATATACATATGCTACATGCCTTGCCAAGCTACATTGTTCCAACATTGTTGATGATGATTGCACACAAAGTTGGAGCATAACATGCTTCCCTAAGCAATCCCAATCTGATGCGATGATACCAGAAGCAGACCTCCACCACCACCTCAGCAGCTAAATGGAGTGTGTAGGTACGTTATGGAAGCTTATGTGTATGTCCGTAGGCATTTGATATGATTTGGTATGATGAGTATGGAGTATAGTAGTACCTAATGTAAAAGGCCGACACTACATGGGAACTTTAAGCAGTCCGTAAATAGTTCGAGTTGAGTTGAGAGTTCAGTTCAGTCAGATGATGATGTGTTAAGCCGTGCAGGCGAGCACGGCTAGCAGACTACTTTTATTGGAGAAGCCCAAAAATAAATGTGTCCTTGGTCTGGGTTCTCTACTCTCGTTCTTTTATGTTATGAAATCTAGTATATGCCCGTCATGTGTAATGTTAAGCTATTGGACCTTATGGGGTTCCTTTTCTCCTGAACAGTATGATATGAAATCCTGGTGTAGTACAATGGTATTACATACACTTTAGTGTATTGCTTCTGGTCTGGACAGATAGGGTCTCTTTTTTCCCCTGGAACTTCCTTTTTGTTTCCCTAGTAGTCCTAACTGACAGAGTCCATGTCCCTTCCTTTTTCCCAAATTTCATGCCTTTGTCCTCTGCTGTTCAATATGGTATGGTGATGCGATGTGCTATATAATATAATGATTTGTCTTTTGTGCACAGTCAACAGTGCACCCTAATCATGATCATGGTTCGATGATACTCCTTGGGAGAATGTTTTCATGAAAATGAGAGCAAGGAAGGAAGAGTGTGTAAAGTATTTTTGTGTTTTGTGTGTACCCTCTTCTGGTAGGTTGCTTCTGAAATAGGTTTGAGAAGCGGAAATGTGAAGGATATGGATTTTGATGGATGCTTGATATTTGATCCTTTTCTTGAACAAGGAATGAATTTACTTGGTAAAAATCCTATTTGCTAACCTATTATATTCCTCTTGTCCTCACTTAAGTGAACTTGTCATCTGGATGACATTACCCTCTTAAAATCCGAACACGCAAAACCCATTGACCATCGTAAAAAAAGGGAAGGAATATAAAATAAAGTATCCCAAAAGAAGTTTTGACGAGAATATCAACTCAAAATAAAAAGAAGGGAGAAAATAGCAAGATCAAAGAAAGAACCTTCTTTACTAGTTTCCCTGAGAGAAGAACAAAGCGCTACATATAACATAAAAGTGAACGCTTTTTCCTCTCCTGCGGAGCAGTAAAAATAAATTCAACTTGTTTTCTTCCAGTTCCTATTATTAGTATTACTATCACATTATTGCGTTTTCTTTTATTGCTTTGGCTAGTTAAACTTATTAAGATAACCCAAATTTACTTTTGGATTTCGTTTCATCTTTATAGTTTTTATTGCATACACCTTCAACCTCAACTTTACCTCATCCAAAATCCATCATCTTTACTATGCATTCTGAAATCCACCAACTGGATCTATAAAATATAAAACAGGCTTTGGCTCTGCCGTTAAGATGGTATTTTTTATTCAAGTCCTCACGATTCACGGTTACTTGAGTCAAGTGGTATGATAAAAATACTCAAGAGTAAGAGTTGTATATTAAGTAATCGTGAAGTGAATGAAAGCTTCAGTGCATAATATTATATACGAACCAGAACCAACCACAAACACTCGATTAGAGCTTACCATCAACCGTACGAGTGCCTATGGATAGATGGATGTCATGTATGCATATATGGTAGTTGCAAAGATATCGTACGATTTTCCATTTAAAAAAGTGATTAAACCTGTACGTATAGTAATTTAATAATGCTAGCATTGCATTGGTATGAATTCTGGTTCTGGTTTACGTTTACAATAGAATCAGTAGCGTAAAGTGAGTGATAGTAGTTGATAGAGATGCTGATGAAGCTGGAAACTTGACTTACATTCTCATAATCTTGACACAGACAACAAAAACATTAGGAGAACCAGCACCAGCCTATACTTAAAGCTTAGCTTATATACATACATATTTTGTTTGCTGGCTGGTTGACTCACAAGTACAACTCAAGTTTATCATCACCATTTCTCCCGTCTTTACAAAGACCAAGACCAACCTCCCTAACTCAACTTGCACAGATGAGAATCGACCAGGCGAACAAAACTCACTTTACTTGGAAATGTAACGATGCGATGCGAAGAGTTCACTTTCATCTCCTCTGACGATAATTCAAGAAAGATGCTTATGACTATTGAAGCTCTAGAGCTGCATCCATCCTCTATGAAAAGACAGAAAGATTCAATATAATGTGAGATGGAATGGGAGTAGTAGGAACGCATTACACAACACATTCACATTTTCTTCGTGTATGTCATTAGATTTGTTCCGTTCATCCCTTCATCATTGCTTCATTGCCTGGCCCATGTTTTTGGTTCTGGATGTGACTTTCTTTTGGGTTATTGAAACCAAACCACCTCAAGTGAGTGAGTCCATGAAGCAGAAGAAAAGATGGTTTGGTCGGATGTTCACAGAAAATTACTATTTACTTTGTTTCAACTTACACAGTCTCTCTAAAGTCACAATGCAATGGTACATCTTGATGTTTACACAGGACAACTTGTAGGCTCTCATCACTATGTCTCTTGACTCCGTTTTGGGAGTTCCTATGAGTTAGCCATACATATATACATCACTTTGCGATTGTTGTTTAGAAAACTGTTTTTTGTATGTTTCTACATATTGTAAACATAACATTTTCTATTTATAGACAAAGTAAATGGCCAGAAGAGATTAGTTTGTATATGATTATGTTTTCGAATGATCTCATTAAACAAATTAATGCAACAGCCGTGCATGTTTGCATTTTGTTGGGCTGTGCTTCTGCTGCTGTTATCATATTATCATCATACTTCATACACAAGTAGTTCTAAGGGCGATTACATACAAATTGCTATTAGTTCTACACAAACATCAAAGCTCTCATTGCAATCTAGTTTCTGTATACATTTATATATTGCATATTACTAAATTTGGAATCAGCAATATCAGCATGCATAATCCCATCATTCATCTTATCGTTAGATGCATTGTTTGGAGATAAGAAGATTCAACATAAATCGAACATGAGGATTGTAAACGAGAAACAACGTAGTCAATGATATATCAGTAGTTTTGTATGCAAAAAGGCTGTAAGCACTTGAGAATTGACTTTGCTTTGATGAAATATATAAGTCCTTACATTCTACTTCACTAAATGATATGATGAACGCATCGGCCGTCAGCCAAGCGAACTCGAACTGTGTGTTCGTTGGAGCTTTTGGTGCATTTTTATTTTATCCCTTCTTGGTTGCTCATAATAATGCATTTGAGGTTGCTGTTGCAAGAATGTACCATGGATAATATGCATTTTTGACGCTTATGAGTGTATAAAACTAAATACAAAGTGTAATGTAATGTGTTGCCTATGTAGTTGTGTGTATAGATATATAGTGAAGGCTAGCACCATGAAAAAGTGTGACTTTGTTGTTCCTTGGACTTGGACATGGTCTTTTCAGCACATATATGAATGTGAGCTTACATGTATAACCATCATATCAGAATAATATCACACAAACTCTTCTATATCTGCAGTGTAACAAGCCAAAAAGCAATAATAATCTTCATGAAGTGGACTGAGTGAACTAACGAACGACTGAAAAATACATAGGGAAAACTCCCCTTCAGCTATTTAGACGGCTGGTAAACTACTTGTACAGGCAAAGGAGTCGGAATTGAAGGAACAAAGTATCAATTTTTGCTCGTTGAGCTGCAAGTTGTTGTACGTGTGTTGAGGCTTTAACCGATATATAATTTCATAAACACAACCGAATGTTGAATGTATCAAAATAAAAATCATCGTCTGGTTTGTTGATATTTACCATGATAAACTTGCTAGTAATATTACGTCCTCTGCATGCAACTCTTTATGGTATTAACATGAAGAGTCAACAGATGTGTCCTCTATTTTAGCTACCTACCTTTTTCATCCATTCCGTGGTTTTTCATAAAATGCATAATACATGTACGTAACTTTGGTCTACCTCATCATCATTATGATAAAAATGGGAAAAGCAACATTTTTGCGAAACAGCCACAGCATTGCAAACAAGAACTAGGATAGAAAGACTGACTCACGAAATGGTATTCATGACAAACCAATGTCATTTTTCTGTACAACTTTTTTGAGTTGAGTTGAATTTCACGTTCCATTCACATAATCAAAAATTCATCCCACATGCATTCGCATACTGTTCTGACTATTCTGAGCATCAACTTTGGCGAAAAAATACCAAACTTTATAGAAAAAAAAGCCATCTTTAATATTTAGCGGATTCGACTGTTCATGACAATTATAGGTACTGCAATTTTCTTTGGTTGCAATTTAAAAAAGAATGTTCTATGATGATATTTTGTGAAATGCACTAAAGAAAAAACTGAGACTCTCATCTCATATCTCATCACGCACAGTCGACATTGGCTTGTGGTTGATGGACGGAAAGTTGTTGATTGTCCTCGTCCTCTGCACGAACAATCTATCATCATAAAAAAGAACAAAGATTTGCTTGAGGTAAGAAAAGATAGCTCATTTTTAGCTTGGGTATGTAATTTGTACGCAATGCACACCCATATACCTAAAGTACTTGTGTCTGTCTATCCTATCTGTCCAGCAGCAGCCAGCAGACACACAGTGCAAGTGAAATGGCAAGTTGGAAGAATCTAATACTCATTTTCGCACTTACTCTACCTCACTTTTGCCAAGTAGAACCTTCCAAAGCAGCAACAATGTACTTTGTTAATAAAAAATGTGTAAAACTGGGGACTTTTAAAACAGATTTTGCAGATTCACCCAATACATGCTATCATAATGCCACATCGCAATGCTGCTATCACTCGTCTCTACACAATGTGTGCGGCTATGAGCATCAGCATGCAAGAAAACTGATATCAGCGGAACGAATGGAATCCAGATGGAAGGAAATTTGGAGGGGTGATAAGTTAAAAAAGTTTTTTTCTACTGAAGTGGAAAAAAATGAGCCAGCCAACAAAAATGCCTTTAAAAACTCCCACTGACTGATAATTCTTTCAGCCACTAATGCTATTTATGTTAATGTGGAGGTATTATATACGTACAGGAGCTTTGTAAATGTGCGGATAAAATTAGTGAACAAGCTTAAAGAATCCGTTTGATTTTTCGACCTGCATTTTGATGAGAATCTATTTGCATTCATTTTTATATCGTAAATTCGGTATTCAACATGGGGCTTTTAGTTTTTCCATGCACTCTAAATGTACTAATGTACGGACATTTTATGTACATTTATTTTTAAATGCTTACAAAACTAAACCAGAGCACGAAAGAGCAGTAACAGTAAGCATCAAAGCATCAACCATTCATCACTCCATTCATGGTTTTACGAATGTTTTATGGTTCCAGTTGAAAGACATGAGATTACTGATTTGACGAAATTTGGAATGATAGTAAATCCAAAAATAGTATAATATATAATGATCTTTTAATCTTACAACTGATTGGAATTCAAGAAGAATGATAGCATGGTCTCATGAACGGATTTATACATTAGCTCCACTGTGAATAAAAATGTGGGGTCTATGTTTTCCAAACAGTTTACAAATCCATGTAAGCAAGTCAACGGCATGGTGAACGCTGATATAGTAAAAGCTCTTATAGCAAAACAGTATTGGTACTGAACTTCCTTATCCTTCAACCCGACTTTAGCGTTGGTTTCATCTGACAGCAACCTTTTAGCCAAAGCCAAACCATGCAAGCAAGTTATGACACGCTTCTTTGCATTTTCTGGTGTCGTGATGAGCACAAGAAAGGCGAATGTTATTTGCTGTCTGAAGAATATGGCCGGGACCGGGGAAGAAGATGATGATGACTGACAAGTATATATGATCGTGTCCAACAATCAAAACAGTCATCTTATTATTCCTATCCACCTACCCTCTCTTCTTTACGCTGTAAAAGCCTGTATGGAGCTAGGCTTAAAGTTTCCTGTGATGATGGTGATGATGATGATGCCTTGGGAAAAATTGTATTTACTTTACTACGTCAATGCAGGAGTATTAATATAGTGCAGTGCCTTCTTGGTTCGTGTTTTGCCTGAATTCTTATACTACACTCCTCTTTCTTCCTTTTCCTATTATTATAATACCAACTGACGCTTGTTATTGAACCTGTGCGAAGCTCATAGCGTGTAAAAATACTCATAACAATGTACCGACGATTGTATTTCATGCACACCTTCATTCTTGCTCCTTTTCAATAACATCATAATAAAAGAAAAGACAGACGGTGGATCATTATGGTATCCAAACATGTCTGCATGAGATTTACAGGTTATTTTTATTATTATTTATATTTTTTCAGCTTTTGTTCAATGTAGTGGATTATGGATATGAAGAAGGAATAATATGATACAGTAGTATAGGTTGGATTGGTTGAGTAAGTTTTAGCTGTAGTGTATAGTGTAACAATATTTTGCAGAACAGACTTCGTGTTCACGATTTGGGTACTTACCTTTCCAGAACGTTGGTGGTTGGTAGCCAAAATACAATGACATGGTACATTGGTTGATGATACAAGGAAAAATGTTTGCTTTGGGCTGCTTGATGACATTTGAAAAATACATATTGAAAATTGAAATAACAGTGAGAGGAAGTTGATAATGGAGAGAGAGACTCGTCTTTATTCAGCCATGGCGAAACAGCTTTCAGAGCAATAAATGAAGTGAAATATGACCCGGTTTATATTGACAGCGAAAGATAATAAGACATATTTTACGGCACTTGCACCTTTCTTTATGAATATTTTCTTTTAACTTGAATGGTTGCTTGTTACAGATAGATGTATTAATGCAGTTATTCTTTTATGCTGGGATGAAAACAAATACGCAGCGCATTTTCGTTGAGGTTGCGTATATAGAATCGTAATGAAAGCTTTTATCATTTGAATTTTATAGCAAGTAAATAACAAGCAGTCTTCGAAGGTTGTGAATATACTTGTAATTTTAACTCTTTGTGAGGAAGTAAAATAAAAAATACTAGTTATTTACTTACAATTAGACCATCACTGCAATTATTTTGCATTTTTTTCATGTGAAGAATGTGAACTCTTGATAATCATGGAAGAGCGCATCTGCCACTTCATTATATCCTTCATAAAAATACCACCCACGCCACTATACTATGATCAACTATTAAGAGGATCAGATATCAAATCGCATAATAACCTTTGTTCCTTACATCTCACTTCATGAATCATGATCAACATTTTATCAACATCTGCATTTCTCGTGATAGCTTAGGTGATGCACTTGTTCCTGCACAATGTCCAAATATAACAACTGCTAAAAGCAAGGTTATACACCGAGAAATGTTAATTTCCATTAAATACATAACCATACTATCAATACAATAATATATGACATTTATGGAACTATATAGATAATTCGTTGGGTCAACGTGAGATTTTTCTTTCGTGCTTTTATCAATCTTCTGCTATATGTTTTCCTTGTAAATGCAAATTACATTTAATTGTACCATTTTTTCGAGTGCACAATCATACTGATAAATGTGGTAGGAGGTAGAAAGCAAAAATTGACAATTAAAATTGTCCTTTAAGCATTCTCCCATGCCATACTAGAAAGGATCTATTGTATGCAGTGTCCGGGGTATCTTACTTCAGTTTTAATCAACATTTTACACTACACACAACATGTTTGTCTATCCAGTGAAAGCTTGAGTTCACTCACAGTACTGTCATATTATGTTGACCAACATGTCAACATCGCCTAATGAAATATTTACTCATATCACAGTTTTCAAGGCTAAACCAATTTTGACAATTAGCGAAGCACTTGTAAGCGCTATATTTGGTGTTTGCTGTCAAAACTTAAACACTTTGGTTGAAGTTATGAATGGATGATGTACAAAGTTCATAAAAACCAGCCATCATGTGCAGTATGTGCTTATATGCCTAACTCTGAAAAAAAAATCATTCAATTTTTATTACAAACAACTTCAGATTTATGGACCTATACGATATGGGTTTATTATGCAATACAGTACAGTTCATGTAAAGTATGCTATTGCTATTATCAGCAACATTATCAGTTAAAATCTTTAAAGCATAATAAGCATGAGATACTTAAAGTGTAAAAAGCTTGAGTTGGCAGATATGATGACTTTCAATTAATGTATTGTGGTGGTCAATGTCAAACCTTATGATGTTCACATTTAAATAGGAAGTAAACTTTACAAAATTCACTACGAATGTTGGGTCCTTTCTTCGACTTCATTTAGTGACCAATTCTAGGTAACTCTCGCATCTTTCTCATCCCGTCCAGTTCAGAACAATAAAATTGTAGCTACTACTGCTGGAAGTAAAATGGCGACCTCGGTAACTTTTCAGAATGGATACAAAATGCCATTAGTTGGTTTAGGTAAATTTACAACAATTTCCTAAAAATTTGCTTACGACATGTAGTTATGTTATATCATTGATATTAAAATATAGGTACATGGACAGCGGAAAGTGAAAAGGAGCTTGAAACCGCATTAGAAACGGCCCTTAACGCAGGCTACCGTCATATTGACACAGCTCATTTGTACAACAATGAGCACTTAATTGGCAAAGTTTTAAAGAAATGGTTCGAATCTGGTAAAATAAAACGCGAGGACCTATTTATTGTTACAAAAGTAAGCACTTTTTGACATACAAAGTAAACTTTCCATTTGTATTGAATTTACTGATACGTGATACAAAATTCTTCTTTGTTTCGTGGGAGAAATCTTAATTTGATATTTACGATTTATGAAATGATATCTTAGCTCCCACAAGTAGGAATGAGTCCGGAAAAAGCGCCTCACTTTCTTAAAATGTCTCTGAAAAGTCTTCAGCTAACGTATATTGACTTATTCCTCATTCATTGTCCCTTCGGCCTTCAGTATATCGATGATAAAACTCAAATTCCCATGAAGGATGGTAAAGTTCTTTTTGATTATTCTACTGATTTGACTGCTATTTGGAAGTCACTGGAAAATGAAGTTGATGCGGGTAGCGTAAGGTCATTGGGGATTTCAAACTTTAACGAAAGCCAAGTACAACGAATTTGTCGTATTGCTAAGCATTTACCAACGAATCACCAAGTAGAACTGCATGCATACTTCCAAAATAAGAATTTAAGGGAAGTGTGTGAAAAACTTGGCATTACTATTTGCGCATATGCTCCATTTGGAAGTCCCGGAAGGAAGGAATATTTCAAAGTCCGTGGATGGTAATTGAATAATTTATTCGATTTCTTATCCGCATTATAAAATAGAGGCAACTCTTCTTTACACGTTACTGAATGAGCCAGAGATGCCAATTAATGTATTTAAATTTAAAAGGGCTTCCGATTTTCAAACTAATGGCATTTTGGAGGATCCCATTGTTGCCAAAATTGCAAAGAAACATGGAAAGTCCTCTGCGCAAGTGCTCCTCCGATTTTTGGTCCAACAAGGAATCGTCGTTATTCCAAAAAGCACAAACCCAGGAAGGATCCTTGATAACATTCAGGTAATAAAGATTGTAGAGATTTTCTATATTTGTAGGTAGTGCGTTCAGAGTCAGAGGAATATTCAATATTATTACGTCAAATAATTTTATACAAAAACATCAAACAAGTAAAAAATGCTTCTTCCAGATTTTTGATTTTGAGCTATCATTGGAAGAAATGAATGAACTGATTGGACTAGACCAGGGTGAAAAAGGGCGAACCTTCTACTTCATTTGGGAAGGGTAACTTTTTCATTACATTGATTGAAGATTACTTTTTGCGACCCTATGACATACTATAATACATAATTTGATTCACATATTCAGAGTTGAAAAACACCCAGAATGTCCGTTTGCGATGGTAAACCCGTAGTTCACGGAACGGATGTCAAATTGAAACATGAATAAATGGAATACAGCCTAGAGCTTCAGTAAAAAAAGTGGATTAAATGCAACTGTTAACATTAACTATGTATAGTTATTCTTGGCTTTTATTGACGATGTATGCCTTTGAATAATACAAATAAACTATTATACGTATTATATCGAATTCAATAATATTTCTATCACTTAATATAATATAGATTTACCATGTGTTACAATGCTGAATACTTCATTTATCCTCTCATCGCACATGCACTTAGTAAAAACAAAACAAACGAACTCATTTTATACAACAATAATTATTATTAACATTCATTTTGATTGGGTTACGTAACGTTGCTGAAGATTGAAAGAAATCTTAAAATAATAGCTTAAAACGTCTCGATAATATTTTGCATCTGGCTGGTGAAGTAGTAAGAAACTACATTTAAATATTTCAAGTCTATAGTCCATAATAATAATGCAACATTTGACTGTAACGTAAGACGAACAATAACTGCTATCATCGTATTATGAAGGGAAGAGGTATTGATTCTATCTATCTAATCATAACTCAACAATAATAATAGCAAAATGAGTGACTATCGTTTCACGTTGTCGTGATCCATACAAGGCAAAATCTTGGTTTCATATAAATTAGCAAGAATACCTACTATAGTATAGAAATGAATTACTGATAGAGGAGGTAAATTATCTAATTTTGTGTTTACAAAACTTCCATATTATTTAAAATATTTTACTTAGGTAATTTACGAATGAATGTGAATGCGAGTGAATATGGACAGTTTACGAATAACCTTTAAGCATCCGCGAAAATAGTAAGACCATATTGTTTATATTTTCGTAAAATTAAGAGCAGAAAGCAGCACTTTCTCAAACAAGTTTCTTTCCTTTATAGCCAAAATAAAGTTTCCTTTTACTAACCGGGTAGTCCTGCTTTTTGACGACATTTGTTTAGCAAAGCCCTTTCTTTAAACTGTTTTCTTGCAATCTGTCTAACATATTTCAAAAATTGATCCACATCCATCTTTCCATTAGTCACAGCTTCACCTAGATAATAGATAATATCTGCCATTGCTAAATCTTTAACAAAACTGTCTACTATCTGCCTATATAGCGGCGTTGGTGGAACAATCGCTGAATCAATATCCGGCTCGTTTTCGATTTCTTTAGCGCGGTTAATTTCTTCTTCTAA
Organism: Orchesella flavescens; assembly: GCA_964034955.1. Classification (NCBI taxonomy): domain Eukaryota; kingdom Metazoa; phylum Arthropoda; class Collembola; order Entomobryomorpha; family Orchesellidae; genus Orchesella; species Orchesella flavescens. The sequence goes on along the minus strand of OZ035957.1, from coordinate 19,656,329 downwards.
TTCCCTTGATTCTTTTCTACAAAGCTCCATACTCCTCTCCAAATTTGCTTTTTCCTCATACAAGTCTCGAACCATTCGCTCCAATTTATCACGCCCTTCTTGAAGTTGCTTTCCTGTTCCTCTTAATATTTCTGCTCCTAAATACTGGTCGTCCATCCTTCGACGAATTTTTTCTTCAACGGCACTGAGCAAACTGGATCTGACCAAAGAAGGATTCAACGTTCCCAGAGAGCCTCCACCTCCAGTCGTTGCAGGAACTAAATAAACATGATGTAAATTAGATTATGTAGTCAAACCAAATTAATTTCCGCTGAAAAATAATTAAAAACGAATAAATACTATACCTGGACTACCACCTGGTGGCATTGGCATACTAGTCATAGCTGGATAAGGAGTTGACACAGGATATGGCGTTCCATAAGGAGAAGGCATCACTGGTGGCTGTTGTTGTTGAGGTGTTCCTGGAGGTACTGCATACACTGGAGGCTGCTCACTGAACGTACATATGAGCACCTGAATCAGTCCCAGCAAATCAGAGGAGGTTCCTAACCACTCATGCAAATACGGAAGGTACACTTTTCCATTGTGGTCAACATGTCTGGAAACTTTTATTCGCATGTCAAGAGTAGGTTTGACGAATACCATAGGTGCATTGATAGGATGTGTGTCCAGTAACCAAATCACTACTGGAATGTTATAGCTTGACCCTTTGTAGCGAATGGGAATTGTTCCCGTTAAACTCAATAATGACTTTTGAGTACCATTGTTGAATACAAAGCGGTCCGACACTGGTTTAAGTCCTTTGTACATCCGTATAGCCTCCAATATATCCTTCTTAGTTTTATTCACGTCCTTATATTGATTCGACTGGAGGATTTGTCGAATGTAGTTGTCATCTGAAGACATTTTGATTGGTTTGGAAATTCTATTTTGTCAGCAAGATGCAACAACTTTAAAAACCACCAATTAAATTAAGAAATTAGTTTAGGTACTGAGATGTAATGCTGCCAATCTGTTTTGATGTTTGATAGGGAGAATGAAATACCACAAAACACAGCTGATTGATACCAAAATGGGCTGCAATTGCCAATGTTGACTGAGAGGTCTGAGGTTGGTGATAGTGAAGGGATGACTTGTGGCTAATTGGAAACCGTCAGTGATTTTAATTAAGGCCCACTACGTAAAGGTTTAATCAATTTTCCACCCAGACAGAATATCTCACTCTAGCTGAGTACCAATGGCAATGGATCATTTATGTCTCTTTATCTGTGTCACATATTCACATAACATATAGTTAAATGGAAGTGTTCATTCATGGACACTACTATCAAACTATCAACCAACTACTACTGTTGTTAATGTTAATGCATCATCCTTCGTTGTTTTGTCTTCGTCAGGTTCTGCTTACATATTATGTATTCAGTATCGAAAATTGTATACGTTTTGTGTTGATTCACTCACTCATCACAAGACAAAAACACTTTGCATTTGGATTTTTTGTGTATGTTTATCTGGAATGGAAAGATATATTTCATATGGATGAGTCAACTCTCGATGTGTATGTGATGAACGAAAAGGACTGAAACTCAGAAAACTCAGAACGTCGCGGGCGACCATTGTTCATGTTATATGGATGGTCTCCTTCAGCGCGTGTTTATATCATATGGATGGATCATGGATCTTGAAAATGTTGTTAAAAACACTTTTAATGCGTAAAGCAAAAGTATGGAATTACAGATAAAAGCTTGTTTTTGTGTATTTAAAATACTTTTTGCCAATTGGAATATTATTTAGTTTAAAAAAATTGAAGTAGAAAACTTTCTTCGAGTTTTTGTGGAAGAAAAGGCCAAACTTAAATACGATTATTCGTAAGATTTGTTTCATTTCTATTGATTTATGAAAATTGCAACCCTTCCAGCTTCCACCTTCAACTTTGAACTTATAAAACTGTTTTTTTTTTTGTATTTTCTAGGTACCTGGAAAGTTACGTGGAAAGTAAAATATATTGTGCGGAATCCACCGCAATATAATGCTACCAGCAATTTGGGCAGCACTTCGCGTATATGCGCCCGTCATCACTTTACCGGCAGCAGCACTTGTTGGGATTATTGGCTATGCTCTAGAAAACTATATCAGTGATAAATACACCCCGTACAAGGAAAGCATTGAGGGGCAACGGGAGGAAAGACTGCTGAAGGAAGTAGCTTCTGGAAACTTAGTTGATAAGTTGGAGGAGAAGAAATTTGTTCCCAAGTCAATTTTCGAACGAAATCTTTCACCGCAGTTGAGGAAAGATGATGATAGAAGTCACAAGTAGAGATAATGTATGTTTTTATTTTGTTTTTAGTAGTCATTTTGTTCAAAGGCATATTATAAGACAGTTGTCACAGGCAGTAGATGCCATGCACTCTTGTAGCGATATTCTTTCCTCAAAGGACTCGTGCGGTTTGTAGCTGTAAGTTTTCGAACCATTTAATAACTAGTACTGACTGACTCTCATTGATTTGCCTTGAATTTGGGATTGATATGATATGAAATATATGCATTAAAGAGTAGTAATGTGTCTTGGAGAAAGTTAAGTTTACAATCTGTTGTAAAAGTAATTTCTATGAACGAAGATGAAGTAAAAGACGAAGCTTGTTTACGCAAACATGGGTATTTATATGGTTCAAATTAATTTACTGAATTGGAAACGATATTGTTATTCCGTTGTTCATCTGTTTGTCAGTAGTTAATGCAGGTTAGTTAACATGCACCGCATTAATATATATTTGTATAACGATTCTGGATGGCTATCGTCTTTTAGAATAAATTGAAGATTCAAGTTTCGACTTCAGGAGGTCATACATTCAGTAGTACGGTAACGTAACGGTGCTTATTTTACTTTCCTAATAACAACCAAAGAACAGAACAAAGATATTGTGTTAAACTTAAATCATATCATGGGTGTAGAAGATACTAATGTTAATTGCACTAAATATTCTCAAGAGATCGAGATGTAAGAAATGATGGGTAAATTGTAACATGACATTTGAGTCTATGAATTCAGTCTAATTCCCTGCCAGTTGCTACCGTCAAACTTTTAAAACGATTGTATTATACAACATAATATTTGACGGTGGTGTTAACATTTCGAACAGTTTTTGGCTTTGTTTTTTACAAGGAGTCAGTGAAAGCGAAATGTATTGTGTGCACGATTTTCTTGTTAGCATCTTTCTTGCAATACACGGCAGAATAACAAGAATATACTGGCATTGTGCCTGCAACTTCAAACTTTGCAAGTAATCTATCTACATTACTTGTACACACGCTTGTTTAATTCAATTAAGGGCTACATACATACCGCACAGAACTTCATCTTTAGTTAGTATGATCCGTAACTTTAACGGCAGAGTACATCATTGCGATTTCATTTCAACATATTTTTGGTTCCATTTATAGATGAAACATCATTTATTTTACATAGAGGTTAAAGTTGACGGCTTAAATTATAGTGTGTATGCTTTATGTACTAACCGAAGCCATGCAAAAGTTTGTGGTTTTCCTTAGATTCTGCTAAAGTAATCCAAAAAAGTACCTATCTACATCTACATGCATAACTTGGGAGCGCAACTCATCGCATACTGTGCAAAAAAAAACTCTTTTAAAAAGTTTGCACTATTTGTAATAGGCAATATTAGGGAATTAAAAGACGACAAAAGAGTCAATGCAGCAGAGGAGATTCTGAATCGACCTCAGCAAATAAGGGAAGAAAGAAAGCAAAAAAAATTGCATGGGTAGCAGTGCCATATGATGATCCTCCACTAACACTGCCGTTGTTTTACTTCTTAAAAATATATAGATTTTTCGCCGTTCCGTTCCGTACCAAGTGCATCAACAACCCACTTTTTTGTTGTAAAAGAGTAGGGTTTAGTAGCTTTTGGTATTATGCACCACTGAATTCATAAGCTTAAAAAAGCATTACATACTGCATATCTACCCAACCAAATGTACCCTAATACAATGCCTAAGGTATAAAGTAGTATGAAAAAGCATACAAATGTACATAACATGTAGATACACAGTGAGTATATATATGCTTGTTTGTGGATTTAGATTAGATTGCATAGTTTTTACATGTTGTTTGTATGTAGCATCACATTGCAATATACAGATGGAACGAATGCATATTTATGTTATTTCCTATTTTTTTACCTTCTCATCAAATCCTCTTCTATTCGTACTCACAGCTTTATAGTGAGCAGATCTCATTTGTACATCATCACAGCTAGTAGATTGCAGAATAAAATCTGAAGGAAAATGAACATAATTGACAGGAAATAATGCTTAGTTTTCAGATCGTGATCATTCGTCATTGAAGAGAGCGAATAAGCTTGCCTTCATTACATTACAATATTTAGAATAGGATTAAATGCTTTGGAAATTGCCTTCATATCAAATCATTAGTGAATCTCTGGTGTGTGCAGAGAGCCAACAGTGCCAGTTTTGTTTTATGGTTTTATTGATGGCTTAAATAAAAGTGTGTGCTTGCTAGACTGCAAGTGTTGTTGAATAGTTTATATTATTAAAAAAAGAAGTGGAATACATTATTCCATGGATCAGAATTGGGTACAGCAGGAAAACAAAACTATATTTCAGCAACGGAGAAGATTGATATTAATGAGAATACGAAAAAACTAACGTGCGAAAAGAGGGACATGGGTGAGAAGTTATTTTACATTCAACATTAACGTCATGTCCTTCTTAATAAATATAAATGTTTTGTATTGTTGTACATCAATCCAAATGTATTGCAAACTTTTAATTAAATTAGGCCATAGTCTAAAAAACACAATTGACGCAGCATAGTATAGCATGCAGTAGAAGGATAAATTAAATACCCATCATAACAACACGATTCATCAACTCAGCAAAATTACAATGTTTAATTTACTATTCATTTTAGTTTTCTTGGTTTGCAACTTAAATGAAACGAAACTTAATAGAAAGAAAAGTGAAGGTATTCGTAAAATATTGTTTTAAAGCTAATGTTAACGTTATCTTGGTACGTGTCTAACTTTCTGTAGTAAGCGTGCATCATGAATGTAAACTTCTAGCTAGCTCATTAAATTCATCGGGAGACCGTACCGTGCGTAATATAGGGTTTTGAATAATTTGAAGATTTGTCAACTCTAGCAATTTTGACATTGAATTTCTTATTGACTTTTTGTGTTTTGGAGTAAGTAAACAGTGTTCATGTTGACTTTGTCACACGTTTTTGGTTGGGCATACAGAGTTGGTGTCTGGTGTTGATAGTCATATAGTCACGTCACGAATGCAAGTGTTAGTACATATACTCTACATGTGGGTCGTGTCGTCTGCAGACTATCTTTATGATATCGATAGCATAGCTCGGGTTTGAAATGACAAGGAAAAACACTGAATCTGAAGTGCACCTTCTCTCAAACTTAACTTGTCCTTCTCAATGAATAGGTTTTCCTTGTCTCATTTTGGCTTGCATGTGCACAAGATTGATTACTGTGAACACTAAATGTCTACTCCCTCTATCATCGATATCATTTTTTGTCTAATAAGAGAATAGCCTATGAAAAGTGTTTTTACCTTTTCATTACAATATAATTTCTTTACACTTATCATTTGTTTGGCACTGGCTAAATATGAGTAATATCATGCTAAACTTGTCTCAAGTGGAATGAGCGAGTTTAACCCTCCAACCACACGCACACGGCCCTCTGCTTATTGGAAAGTAAGTTCTTTAGGCATTAGATACTAGATTAGTTATCAGGAACTTTAAAGTTTCGGGTATACCTACCTAAAGTTTTATGCTCATTATGTTGATCTATATAATATCCTATCATTATCATTCATTACCAACTCTCCGTATCTAATATCATTACAAGATTACTTCAAGCGAATAGCATATTATATGTATTACAGCATTAGCATCACGTTTTAATATTATGAGATGATGAGAGACAATGAGGAGGATATTTTTTTCAGAAGAACATCAGTTTTTAAAGGTATGCAGTACAATTATTGGTATCATTCATTTATTTTCTTGTGGCACACACATACTATTATTAGTTGTAAACTGCAGGTTTGAAACAGGACAAGAAGGCACAAGTGCAAAGTGGTTGATTTTGTTGGTTTGGTTGGTGTGCAGTGTGGCTTTAATGATTGAGGAGAGATAATATTCTTTCTTTTGTTTTGGCAGCGTTTTATATTATTGGTACTTCTGTAAAAGTAGGTAGCTTTGGAAGCGTACCACTTCACTTCATCTATATTTGCTTTAGTACACACACTGTCTGTAGTTGCTGACTTTGAGTTTTGCTTCTTCAATATGTTAAAATATAGGACTCTAAAGGGGGAGGATATTTTGTTTTTCACACTAGAACACTTTGCATGCCTCATTGCGTCAGCGTCAAACTAAGCGAAAGATAAAAATGTGTTTTTTTACTTAACGCTGAACTGAAGGTAATTGCATGAGCCTTTATTATTGGGTACCTTTGAGCTGGGCTGTGTTGGGGTATGCCGTAAAATTTCTTGATCGCATAATTCTCAAATGTGCATTTCTAGAGGTTTGTACTGAAGCATTTAACTTGTCATTGTCGCTGCTGGCTATTGCGGCTATTAACATTCCCATCTCTCTATTACAGTACCGATTTTTTTTAAATTGCATTGAAAATAGTAGATTACTGATTGTGAAGGTGTATTTCATATGTGAATTTGTTAAAAGCAAACGTTTATTCATAGGGGGCAGTCAGTCTTAGTATTCAAATATTGTCCGTCCATTGAATAAATTTGGGTAGGAGGCTCTAGCTGTCTGACTAAATTGAAGGTTATTTACTGAGTTGAATTCTGAACGAAAAGGACCGACATCGAATTATGAAATGTTTGGTTTAATTGTCAATGACACATAGCATGGACTTAGGGGGTAGAGTTTGATATCAATCTAATCTAATTCAATATGCATGAATCATATTCCTATGATATGAGTCGATGAAGATTAATTGTATTCTCTCTATGCAAATAATATGACCAAATCAGTGACAGTTTCGATACGTGTAGGGGTTTCACTAAAGATTCATTTCATTAAATGAATATTCATTGAAGCATTCCAGACACGCTACGCTGTGTAATTTTGCTAACAGTAAAGTTTGGTCGATGAGTTGAATGAATCTACCAAAACCACTATCTGAATGTGTGGTTAAAGCCAGCACAACTGGATACTATTGAATTATATTCTGTTCTACCCTATTATCTTATGTATAAAACTCCAGTTAAGTTATGCGTTCCACGTTTTAAGGCATTTCTTGACACATTTGAAATATATTTGTGTATATTGTTCAGGCCAGACGTGTATTCGGAAAAACGTTTTATGGGATGAAGTACCTTAGTTCTGAGACTAATATATATAGATAGTTACATGCATGCGTCATTCAAATTCAAACATAATCCACCATATAATATTTGTAAACACTTTTGCGAACATGAATTAGCTTTTATATTTTTGCCTATGTGTATCAGGTATATGGCAATCTGGAATCTGACAATATCATATAGTCCAGTATGTTTCTTTTGGTGACTGCTTTTGTAATATTAATCCTACTTAACTGAGAAATGACTAGTTGCATTTTAGCAAGACCTGTGTATATATGTTACATTACGTTTTAACCATTTAAAAGTATACTTTGACACTGATAATGAGAGAAAATCAGTTTAACAATAATGAATGACATCAGTTGTCTAATAAATGCATTCCTGACATTATTTTTATCTCGAAAAAATGCAGAACCAAGTAAACATGGATACACTATGCAGACTCATTTTTGAGTCTGTACTGTGATTTAGTGTGGAAAAGGTTCTTTGATTCCGTGTGTGCATGTGCATACTACTTACTACATACAGAATTAGTTTTACCGTAAGAAATCCTATATGATGTAATTTGAATTATACTAATACCTGGCATGTATTTTTGTTTGAAATGCAGAAAGCTAGAGTCCCTGTCAATTGAAAACTCCAAGGCGTGAAACCTGTAAACGGTCGAGTAAAGAAACGACACGAGTTTATAGGCCAAAGTTCTTCATTAATATTTAATTATGAGTGAGGGCGAACGAATGTTTCACGCTTCATCAGAAGCAAGCGGGACACATAACGACGCGAAATGTTCGAATTCAGACGCCACGACTTTGGGAGGAAATGGCAGTAATAACACCACCAACACTTCATCTGCACCAACTGCATCCGTACCAACTCATGCTAACAGTAGTGCTTTCTCCCCAACATCATCTTCTACGGGTGGTGCCTCGCAACCTATGAAGCATGGTGATAGCGAAGTAACAACTTGTAACGTCAATAGTGGCACAAGTAGTGGCAGCAGACGGGAAGAAGCGCAGTATGTCATATAAAATATGAATATTATATAGATCCAGCTCAATTTATTATTTAGTATCACATGTAAAATGGGTATAATATAAGTTGTCTCTCTAACTTTATTTTATTTTATTACCAGCAACACGAGTTCTGATGCATCGGTGGACACATTTCATACTCCAAGTACATCTCTTCATAGCTTTTCAGTATCAGGCAGCTCTACGAAAACGAATGGAAGTAATGCCCGAAGGCTCTCAGACTTTCATAGTGATATCATTCAGTACCGTCAAGAAGATCAAAAATTATTTGAGGAGGAAGAGGAAATTTGTAACGAGTTAGGAACTGTTTCAACATCCGTTCCAGTCACCACTACTATTATTAGCACCAAAGAAGAACTACCTGAGACTTCAAGTGATAACGAAGATGTTGGTTGTGAAATTGTTCCTGATGACCAGCAACAGCAGCAGCATGAGGAATCGAATAATCAGACTCTGCAATATTTGCAGCAGCACAAGCGCCAAAACTCGGCTGGGTCTCAATGTTCACTTTCATCAAATCCTGAAAATAGTCAGTTTAAAACAGCGGATGCGCATAGCAGTGATAGTGATGTAAGTAGGAATAGTGGCACAACTGGTGGATTTGTGTTTGATAACTGTAGTATTAGCCCTAGTGTTTTGGCCAAGGAAGACTTGGATACAACGTCGCTACGTTCAGATCATAGTCAAAGTGGAGAGCATTTGAATACTTCAGCTGAAAGCGTAGAGGTGGGAGCAACTGGTGAACCTTTGCTGGTTAAAAAACAGGATGGACATTCGTCAAAAAATATTCCATCCCAAGGGCCAACCTCATCAATAAAGCCTCGCATAAAAAAGAAAATGTGGTACCAGCAAATATTTAGTACTTCGTACAAGACTAGAAGCGGAGATTTTAAGAAAATTTTCAAGGACTTGCCTTCAAAAGAACGTTTGATTGTTGGTGAGTACACCTATACAAATATAATATGTTATTATAAAAATTGTATTCTATATTAGTATGATAGTATGACTATATGCTTTCTTTTTTTTTAGATTATTCTTGTGCCCTACAAAAAGAAATTCTTCTTCAAGGACGAATGTACGTCTCTCAAAATTACGTGTCATTTTATGCCAATATTTTCGGATGGGAAACGCAAATTTCAGTTAGTTTCAAGGAAATTGAATCAATAACGAAGGAAAAAACTGCTCTTATCATACCAAATGCCATTCAGATCAGTACAATGACTGAAAAGTTTTTCTTTAGCAGCTTTGTTACGCGTGATACCACTTACCTGATGCTTTTTAAGTTATGGCAGTCAGCCCTCTTGGAAGATGTAAGTCTTGCTGGGGTAATAATTGAATATCTGTTTTGAACATAAAAACTGTGCCATATATTTATAAAGTTTCATAATACCTCATCAATTACAATTTTGTAATTTTTAGTATAATACAAATTTATTTGTACAGCAAAGCTTATCGAAGAAAGAGCTCTGGCGGCTCGTTCACACATGCTACGGTGAAGAGCTGGGCGTCACAAGTGAAGACGAATCAGAAGATCTAATGTGCCCTCCTTATGTTCCTACTTCTTCGGTGCAAACTCTTATTGCAAATCAATCAATAGATATGGACGCTGATGTAAGTTTTTTTCTCTCTAAAGTTTGTACTTTTTCTTTTACTTTACAACACTGCTTATGAATGTATGCATCTGATCTGATATTTTCTAACTACTGTCACGTAGTTGTAGTATAACATGGGAAGCGCTAAGTAGTAGTGTAGTTTTTTTAGCTCGTTCCTCGTTCTTTCATTTTAATTAACAATTTCCCATATTACTGCACATTAATGGGACCACATACGAAATTACATGCATTACTGTCTCAAATGAATCTTTCCAAATAGAATTATTCATTATATCATCACATTATTCTCATTTGTATTTTGTACCTCATTGAAAATTTGGAAGAAAAGCAGCTCACCTCTCTGAATGAACTACATACTTCGTAATTTGCACATACATATGGCATACTATCAAATAATTCGTTGTTTATAGAATGGCTCGGTAAGAAATAATTAAAAGTATGCAATGCACGGTTGGCTCGTTTAGCATCCAGTTCTTGCTACTTTAGTTCGAAGAATATTAGACACATTCAGGATAGTATATGTTTTATGATAGTATAGTGAACTTGACAATTCCCGATATTCCCTCTTCCTTTGATTCCTCAAATGTAACGAGAGTCTAGAAAGAAACTTTGTTGACGTAATATCATATAGTGCTTGTACTGTAGGCGAAAGATTCTATTCTGGAGAAGAATATGAAGTAGTCTAGTTTACTCTACTTCGCTTCGGTTATATAACAACTACGAGTACATACATGTGTATAGATATACAGGTAAAAAAAAGTAAAATGAACCGTACGCTATATTCATGTTATATGCCCAACACACCTACACATTGTAGACGTCCTTTCGGATATTAAATATTAAAGAAGAATGACTGAAAGTTCTATTAAGGGAGTCCCAGCTCTGTGTAGAGTATACAACAACTCTACACAATACACATGAATATCTGGGAGGCACTTTGGTTTGTTTGCATATTTTATTGAGAATGGGAAACGGTTGGAGATTGTTGGCTCGTTCATACTTCATAATACAGTCAGTAACAGTAAACTTTGCCGAACTAAAATTGCAACTGCATAAATATGGTAGCATGGTATTGTGTAGATTTGATTTTCTGGAGAAAGGAAGAAGCTATTTTTTTGGCTAAAATGTGCCCAAATCAACTACATAGTTACACTAACTGAATCCGGTTTCGGGTAGCCCTTTTCAATTAAACCAAAAACTTTTGACGTTACTCGTACTTAGTAATCTGGGTTTTGGCTTTGTGACTTATGATAAGTCCCTGTGGTGCACATTTATGTGCTCATATTTCATGAATGGAAACGCCAAGCTCTCGGTTGTGAACTTGTGATACAAACATAATATTGCATACGAATTATACTAGTCTTGGAATAGCATCGCAGTGAACACGAAGCAACCACCGACCTAGACTATCGTAGTATGAATATTTCGACAGTCCAAATGTGCTTAATGAGCTATTCGGAAATCCGGACAGTTTTGTTTCTTGGTCTAACATAACACATAAATTGAGTATGAAAGTGGGACATCCTAAGTCGAAAGTTGGACCTAGCATTCTACCTTTGTTCAGCGGCTAACCAAGCATACATGCATATATTTATGTGTGTTGAATATATTTTCATACTGCTATTGATCCATTTCTATATTTAATTAGTGGTTGATAAATGTGAGAAAGGGTTTTTTGTCTCACTTGACAAATATTGAATAGTAGTATGTCAAGTCTCTAGAGTTGAAACATGTTGAACGCAAAGGGTAGAGCCAGAAGAGTAATTTTTGTTGCAGTTCAGAATGCTTAATGCACACGAATGATTACTATAAAGCAACTGTGTAATAATACTAATCATAATGAAAAACTAGAACTTTTTTGTTGAATCATGGTTTATGAAAACACATATGACCATGAATAATAATACTTATCGTCGTTAGTTTAATAAATGGTACTTCTGTTGAGATACTAGTTTGATGGTATTATGATTCATATATATTGATTCTCATTTCATCTAGTTTATAAACTTGTGTAGATATTTACAGTGTACACACATGGAGAAATAATGGAGATGAGAGTGAAATTGAAAATCCGCTGATGATGCCTTGATTTTGATATGAAATGTGTAGGGAACATAGACATTAGATAAGCATATGCATTCATTATTATCTGAAAGCATGATATTATATAGTATGCTTTTAATGCATATTGTATAAAGCTTATGATGCTAGTTACCCGTCTGGATGGATGTATGTGGCTTTTGGTTTATCACGAATAGGACAGGGAAAAGATTCGTGATATCACATTAATGCACACAAGCTATATATACTATACAGGGAGGCATAAGAAAGTACAGTTAGGCTCATGATGTACTTATATGTGTATTGAGATGAAAAAACGGTTTGATTCCACATTATGTGATCAACTAAGTAAGAGACTCAATCTGGACTGGGTATAATATGGCAAGCAAATGGGTTAGGTTTAGACCCACTTTTCAGATAAAAAGGTTTTACTTCACTTCATACTTCATATGTTACACTGATGTAAACTTCTGCCCCAGTCTAATTCTTGTGTTTAGTTGTGGTTCAGGTTCCATACTGTTTGGAAGTGCTCATAGTTTTGTTCTCCGCTTTTATACATTGCGTGCACTCATCCCAAAATCAAGAAAAGTTGCTCGTTGTATGAAGATTAATACATAAATTCCTTATTGTGTCTTCTTTATTTCATGAAATTAGTCATCATTCGCTACCTTCTCTGTTTCTCTCTTGTTTCCCAAAAGTTTTTTTTTGGAACTTCTCGTGAGCTTCACCATAAAAAATTGTACATTGCATCTCATTTTATGTGAATCTTACCCTGATTACAACAGACAAAACTTCTCTCTTTTTCTGCGTGAGATTTTCACATGAAGAAAACAAACTGGCTGTTGTAGTGCCGGTGTTTTGTTGCATGGTATAAAAAATAGTGTCTGTGCTCATTCTGATTCTACAAGACTTGGATGAAGAAACAGATCCTTAACTCGAAATTATGTTTGTCGACAGAGCAGAGTAAAAACAAAAACTAATATAGAGAATGGAAGCCAGGTTTTTTTGCTTTGAGACTTTTACTCAATTATTCACTGCTCTCCTGAAATGAGCCATACCTTGGCGAACTCTTCTTTGGAAACCTTGTGTCTGATTTACGTATTTGATGAGTAGTTGTTCACCGTTTTGTTTTACATGCAGAGGCGTTATTGAAAAGTTTTTTTCTGACTGCTGTTGTTTGTCCTAAATTGTTTCCAATAGTCAAGAAGCATTGAAGTTGTCTGTAGTATCTTACGCTCATCAGTATAAAATATATTGAGTTACATCGTTATTTCGTCAATAAAGTAACTATGTAGTGTAAAGTGTAGTGGATAACTAACGAAAGAACAGGTTTGGAAATGATTGAAGATTGCATTTACTCACACTGACTGACTGACAGGAACACTTGGTTTCATTGAAGGAAAGGGTACGCGTATGGTTCAACACATCAGACAAAAACTAACCAAGTAGCAAGCCCAACACATAAACCTTATGTTGGCTGTTATGTTGGCTCAGTATCAACCTAAAGCTCTATATATGTCATTTAATAAGATTAAAAACCACAACAACCTGTTCTGGTTGGGAAACCAGAAGGAAAATATTTATTATATTTAATAGGAAAAACTATTTATACCCAGAGGAAAAAAAATGGCAGCGTCAGCAATTGAGAGTAAAAACCTGCGATATCAACAACGCAGTGCTTCCCATGCTGGTTTCGTGGACACTGTTGTTACTACTGATGAAAATGGTCATGTGATTGTTGGCCCAAGAGATTCATCTGCTTCTCCATCCTCCTCATCCTCAGCTTTAAATGTTAACAACAACAAGCTCTCTCCTTCTTACGCTGAAAACTTGAGCTTCCATCCATTAAAAAGTTACAGAACAGGGAAAATAAGTGAAAGCAGCATGTCTATTATGACTGAAGCAGGACCCATGTTCACTTCAGATGATTCTCCATCCCCAACTAGGAGGAACAATAGTAGGAACTTATTCTTGGATAGTAAGCCTATTAGGGCTTCAAAAAGTACTTTGGATTTGCCAAATATGACACAACAAGACTTTGTCACGGAGTCGAAATATAAAAAGGAAAATCTTCAGTTGAAATTAAGCTCATCGGATATCGTGTATGATGAGGAGAGGAAAAGACCACGGAGCTCTGGCTCTGTTTCGCCAACTCCATCAACGACCCCCAGAAGTTTACCAGATGCTGACAATAATCATGACGCTGGTAATGGTGATAGTCACAAAAGCAGAACGAAGAAGAAATCATTAAAGCTTAAAACAAAATTGAAAGAAAAGGAGAACAAAGGATCTCCTTTATCTCCTGGCATTGGCAAGGTTAGTTGGTCGCAAGCAATTTGGATGTAGCAATAATAATAATAGCTTTTTTACAGTATATGTATATGTAAGCATTAATGTACTTATTGTCTAGTGTGTGCGGATTTCGGGGGAGATAAAATAGAATGCATTTTTTCATTAGCACGTTCCATACGGTACTACTAGTACCTCGTTTATCAGATTCTTCAGAATGCGACAGCAGAAATATTTATTCACATAATGACACGAGGCAAAAGAAAAAAAGGTGCGCAAATTATATGTAGATGCAAATACTAAAATGCAACTACACGAAACTGTAGAGATGTAGGTACTTTCAAAGTAGACTAAATGGACATTACACGAGTTTGTGATAACGGTAGCGGGTATTTAAACAATTTGTCGTTTCATGGTCATGTTATATGGCGTATTTGTTACCTGTATGACAAGGTTAGCATTATACAACAACAATAGGGGACAAGTGGAACTTGTCCATTGGATTTGATGTGGAATATCACAATCGGCTCATGCAGATTTGTGAATATTTTTATGTTTAGTCAGGTTTCTGCAGAACGAAACGACTGTTCGTTCTTATCGCTTGATTTGCTCTCCATTTGTATCGATTTTAACAGCCGTATAAATAAATGAAAAATGTAATTCTCATCTATAGATAAGGATGACTTTTCGTATAAATAATCCGTCATGGTGATTCCAGGATCAGGATAATCGTGATCTCTGGATCACGATTTCCAGTCGTATAAATAATGTCCGATTTCCATAGAAAGTGATCCGTATCTGGAGATCAGGATGCAAAATCTTGATCTACCCCCCTAGGTACGATTACCACTTCGTAACAAGGAAACTGTTTCTGATAAAAACATATTTAAACATGTTGTGCATCCAGTTTTCGCGTCACATTCATTGCGAACATAGTTTTATGAGATGATGAAATATAATGTGTATCATTTCCAATTCAAAAATCATGTTTTTATACTATTCAAGTTCTTTTTACAAAATGGTAAACTCAAATGCAACCTCAAAAAACGATATAATGCATAACTTTTGCATCATACTACTGTTACAAGCTCTTTTTCATAAAACAAGCTACGCCAGCTAGGTTTCTTTTGTGTATGTGTATGACTGGTTATTTTCAATCAAACTGTTATGCTATTCTGGCTTATCATTATTACTATTGATAAGCGTTTTACTAACAACGTGTAAGTGTACATTGATTACAAAAAATCTGAATGAATTCCAAAATCAGTCTTTTTGCTTTCAATAACTTTTTTATACTTCTCTACAACTTCCCTAAACTCGCGTTTTTATGTGCATTCGTGTGTTTTTTATTTTTAACTGAATTGGTTTGACAGAGGAAGTGAAGATGTAATGATGATAAGAAGTAATTATGATTGAAATGAAAATTTGATTATTTATACGAAACTTTATCCTGATCCCTTTCTCAAGATCACTTCAAAATGTGTTATCCTGGATAACTTGATCTAGGGAGGAGAATTTATTTATTTATACCATAGAGACGATAATCTATAGATCAGAATCACCATAAAGTGAGACTTATCTATAGATACGGATTCCTTTATTTATACGGCTATAAATAGTCGACTCGACATGTCGTCGTCACCGTGAATAGGTATGCAGACGACGTTTATCAGTGCTTGAAATGAAAGATATATGGTATGCACATACTTGCAGGAGAGCATGAAGCACTCGATCTCGATATTAGATATGCGTAATATCACTCTAATAAAGTAATATCGTGGGCAATTTCCTGAAAATGTCTCCCGAACACCTGGCTGGCGTACATCAAAATTGTACGTTACACGTTTTATATTTTTACTGTTTATACCATTGACTATATGAGGCATGAGGCTAGCTTTAGTAAACCGAAGTAGTGCTTTTTAATGCTGAATATGACAATAATTGGTAGGTATTATATAATATTTGTATTCATTACAAATTACACAAGTAGAGAAACTACAAGGGATTATAGTTGTCGATGTAGAGACACTAACCAAAATGATAGATTACTGAGGTAATTTGAGAACACCCAGGCCACTGATACTGAAAAATTGTTGGATTCAACATTTTTTTGTCTGTGTGGTGATTATTGTGAGTTTAGAGAAGAAGGTGTTCATCACCGGGAAAGGCAACCCCTGAGATCACTGTCGAGAACTACTGTGATGATGATCCCATTGATGATGATACTGAAGAACCTCGGATCGGCTCTTTGGAGTGGTGCCGACTCCGAACGGTATCTCCCTTGGGTGGATTGGTAAATAAAAAAGATTGGGAGAGACTGTTTTGATTTTCCTTGTTTTTTTGCATTAAGTTTTTAAGTACACGGTGAACATTCTATGAAAAGATGAGTTGTAAAATCCATCCATGAGACACAGTTTTTCTTATAAACTTTGTTATGTACCTACCTGCTCGTTATTCACTTAGAATCGTAATAAATGTATCAACTGCATCATTCAAAAAAGTATACTGTTTTGAAGTTTCAATCCTACAAAGGTGCTTGAAACTTGGAATGAAAATTAATGACGCCTATGCCATATGCCTGTGATATTATGAGTTTGTTAAGGTGAACGGGTGAATGTAAATATATGGAAAGAGCTTCTGGTACATGGACAAATGTCTTTTGAATTAATAATAATTACATAATTAATATGTTTCGAGGTTGCGACCGACCGGCGTGCTCCGATATGAGCACATTGATATAAAATGAAGTGTTGAAGTTTTGTCGTTTGTCAACCTTTGCTTTGTGGTCCCTTGATTATAAAAAATTGAAAAATTAAATTGTCTTGCATATTCCAAATAGACCAGAGTAAAATTGTTTCCTATTTCTTTTTCCTTTACCCTTCTTTGATACTTGACGAATGACGAGTTTTCCAATTTTTTTCCCAAATCTCAACCAAGAATGATATTATGCTACATGTTTTTTCCTATGACATTGTATGCAATGTTCATTGACATGCATCTGTAAGTATATAATATTAATATTTATAAGCATATTATTTAAATCTTTTGTTAGGGTTGTGTGGAACAAGTTTTTTTTAAAGAAAGAAAGATTTTTACAGATTTACATTGTGTTGTTGGTCGCGTCTAATCCAAGCCAAGTTTATTTTGAACTTGATACTTTTTGTTGTTCAATCCTATCTCTTCATGATGACCTATAAAATATTTTTGTCTCTGCTCCACACGGCATGTGTATATTTAGTTTAATGTTTAATCTGAAAAGAAAGGAATATCTACCAATCTACCAGTAGATACATATATGCTACAAAGAAATACACATTTGTGCTGCGTTGAAACTGTTGAGACGAGCTTTTAAAGAAAATAAAAATTTTGGTGGTGGGTTAAAGAGAGATGAGGCTACATTTGCATGAAGCACTGCTGCTAATACCAATGCCACCAAGATGTGTGAAACGGTGACGTGATTTTATCTAACTCGGAAGCATAGACATATATATATTATACAGGTGGCGAAATATTTGTCTTGTGCATGCAATTTGCCAAGCCAGTTATAATTGACAAAGCATGCAAGTTACAAACAAGGGAAATCACTACCAATTTGTACTCAAAACTTTTTTGGTGTAGTCTTCTATTCACATTTATACCGTGCAATGCATATGTAAATGCTAAATACTCTGATGATAATTGATTTTTTCTATAACATGAAATATATGTGAATATGTGAATGGTCTTTGATGAGTTAAAAAGGTTTTATGGGGAGTTTTGTACTGAAATCAATTTTCAGCAGACTTTAACTTAATTCACATTAGGCAAACACGAGCACGTTAAATATTCTGGTAAACTCAAATGTAACATGTAACTCTTACATTTCGGTATGGTTTCAAATTCAATCAGATACAGATGCAGATCTTCAGTCAATTTAATGTTGTCCTCTTCTCACATTGCACAAACCCAAACCCACATGCATGAGTATGTGTTTTATATGCACTATGCACCTTTTTCTGTTGCTAGTTCTGGGTTTCTATTGAATCAGTTATCAACTTGTAAGCCCTAAGGAAATTGTCGTTTTTCAGGTTTGTGCCGGAGAAATTGGTCCAGCAATCGCCGTTGGACTCAATATTGGATCTTCAATTGTTACATCAAATGGAATTCCAATAAGTACCGACCAGCTTTTGATGAAAGATGCCACTATTGTGCCTCTTCCTGTTCAGGTTTTGCCAATGACTATTGACCCAAGTGATTCCAGTGACACTGAAGCTGTCCTTGAATCTGAGTTACGGAAAGAACTTTCACCAATTTCTGTCGTTGTTCCTCTGCCATCACATCCTTCTGAAGCGATCGATTCTGGTTCGGAAACTGTTATCTCAACTGTGCCACCAGTATGTCCAGTGGATCATTCTAAAGGAAAGGAAACGTTGAACACAATTATTCCTTGCAACATTGACCAGTTATTTACGATGCTATTTACAAATTCAAAGTTTTACTTGGATTTTCAACTATCGCGAAAAACTTGTGGTATGTGGCATTTGATGACTATTACATACGACGAATATGATACTATATTAGGTGAACAATATTTGATCTAAGTGGGGGAAATATTTTACTTTCAGATATTAATCAGTCTGATTGGCAGCTGGGTGATAGATCTCAAAAAACAAGACAGCTAACATTTACTGTTCAGACAGGCCAAATAGTTGGCCCAAAGCAAGCACAAGTCACAGAAACTCAGGTAAGAAAAAGCATTTATAATACTATCTGCAAGTAGAAAGGAAAGTCTTACAATGCCCCAGGTAAATCTTATAAGCAGCTTTCTCTTGGTTGTTGTAGACATTGGTTCCTGAGAGTCGACCAGGATTACTGTATGCTATCCAGAGTGAATCTGTGAATGCTGGTATACCATATGCAGATGCTTTCTCCGTCAACTGTCACTATTGCCTTTCAAAAGTTACCACAACAGAATCAAAACTTATTGTTATTAGTAAAATCAACTACAAAAAGTCCACGTGGGCGAAAAGTATGAATGCACAAATAATAATTATTATGAACATAATTTGCGTTTTATGAATGTTATTCATCAATTTTAATTTGGATATATTCTTAATTTTGTAATATAGCTTTTATTGAAAAGAACTCCATGGCTGCTTTGAACGACTTTTTTACCCATCTTGAGAGAGCCTTGAAGGAAGAATGTGCCAAAATGACTGTAGGAGGTATTACTCCAACTTCACCTATCGTTAGTAATTTACCGAGAAGACGGCATCCTAGAAAAAAATGCAGAGCACCAGATATTCCAGTTTCAGTTTTGTCAAGACCAATAGTGGAGACTAGTATCATTCATCCAGGTACTTTCATTTATGGTAAAAAAAAATTAACTTTTTTCTATTGAACTTGGTAAAAAAGACGTGAAATTATAGAAACTGCTAAATTATTCTACACTTACCCTTTGTATGTTTTATTTCTTCAGGAGTACGACAAGCAACCGCATCTGCTGCGGCTGCGGAAGCCTATTCTGAAACGACTGGTGAAAGTGTAGAAAGCTCCAAAACAATGAAGGTCATACTGACGGTGTTGGGACTTTTGCTGCTTCTTAATGCATTCCTCTACTACAAGCTGAGCTATTTGGAAACATCAGCTAATACGTCTCTATTGTTTCCTCCGCGCATTCAGTTTACAGGGTAATTTACCTTCTTATTATATAGTGGGAATGAGAGTATGCAAAAACCAATTACTTTTGTCCTTAAATCTTAATCTTTATAATTAGGGAGATCCCTCAAACCCATCAAGAATGGCTGGTACTACTCCAACAGCAAGAAACGTTGCACAGATCGGAAGTTCATGGTTGGCACGAGATTCTAGGTTCGGCTATCGGTATACTGCATCAGGTAAAAATGAGTACTACTTTCTGAACATTTATTACTTACCACATTGATCTCCATTGATCTCTTATACAATACATCTTCCTTATAATGATGCTTTAGGCGGAAAAAGACTTGGAGAGTTTGAAGAAGCATATTTCAACGTATGGACATACAAACCATGTAGTGAAAGTAGCTCCTCCTGTACAACGTGAATCGTTAGACATGTCGAAATCAAGTGCCAACGTCAAAAGATCAGAGAACACTCTCGGAACTGAAGAAATTAGAATGAACCAGGAGCAGCAAGAAAACCATAATGATAAGAAAGTTGTTGGTGACAGTGAATGAAAATGGTGCAAGTGAAATTAAAATATATACGTTGTATGTTACATCTTGCATTCGAAAGAAAGTATGAATTGTGATTGTGAGATGAGATGTAATATTGTACCACACGGCACGACCACGTTTTACGTTATCATCATCAGCTAACTAATCCATGTAGGATCTATAACCGCACAGTCATTTTTTTCTATAATAGACTTAGGAAGAAAGAGAGGCTACACAAGCTTATTTATTATTATTGAGTATTTTCTCCCTTAAGGGCATATAATTACCAAAATTTTAGTAACTGCACTGTGATGAAAAAGGTGTCTATTATATTATAGTACCTCATATCTTGTTTTTACAAAATTAAACAGTCACTAGCGCACCTTAAGTTGAATAATAATAATATCGAGTGTTTAAGTTGCGTATTGTAAACTGAAGACTGCTTTAAACCATATTAAGTATATATATTTATCAATGAGATTTGTTGATGAATGTTTATGAAAAGTCGATTAGGCTAGACCAAAAATGTGATAATAACCTGACGGAAGGAATAGGTAACCAGAGAGTGTTTCTTTTCTTTCATTTTGGTTCGATGTTCCTGTACATGTACGTAGTTTATATTTTTCTTTGAGTTTTTCTAGTTTTAGTAATTTACAACTTTGTAACTGAAATGTACGACCTCGTTATACTTATAAGTTATAACTTTATTTTCTGCTGTCATATTCCACCAAGTTTTTCCTTTTCAAATGTTCTTCGCCCAATCTAATTAGTGGTAGTTTTGATCTAGTTATATAATCTTTCAGTGTAGTGAAACCGTGACCGAGCTAAATTAACCCGCATTCTTCAACTAAAAGTAAAGACCTTGTTATGACTTGGTCATCTCCATTATTATTTCGTATACTTACATCGTTTTAAATGAACTGAGCCTCCTAATGTTCATACAAAATTATTGAATCATCATAGAATCAATATCTTCCAACTTTGCAACGAAATTTAATATTAAGTACGATATGGAATCTAATTTGATCTGTAAAATTATCCTCTGTCTATATATATGATATGATATACGTATCTAACTGTTACTCCTGTCTGTATTGTTATTTTCTTGTATTAAATTGCGTACAATAAACTATTATAAATTGTCAAAAGAAAACATACTCATCGTAAGTTTGTGCATTCCTACGAGTAGTACATAAAACTAATTCATTTCTATCGTGTCCTTATACATTCTAATTTCTATCAATTAACCTGGATTTTTGCTTGCATCCTTCAAGAACAACGTACCCACAAAATAAAACTTTGAACAGGTCGTAATTAGCAATTAGCCGAACATAGGAACATATATTTATTGAACAAAGTAAGATTGGGAGCAGACAAAAGTAATGTAAATTGTAAAGTATGCATCCGTTTACTGCTATTAATTTAATTATTCACAAGGCGAGAATGTGAATCTTTCAAAATCCAACGGTGGCTTGCCACCTCCAGAGCTTCCCACTCTACTTTAAATGCAGCCTTTGGATCTTGTGGCATTGACATTGCTGCTCCAGACATTTGATCTTGCATAATACGGGACTGGTCTGCTGCGTTGTTTTCGCCAAGCACGAGTGCATAAATACTTCTCAAACCAAATACATTTAAAAAGTACCAAGATGCTGAGGATACCCAGGATGCGTCTAGAGTTTGGAGCTCGATTCCTCGTTGTAACATGGGCTTGAAACGGAGAGTGAGTGGAAATGGAACTACAAAAGATAATGAACCATTCGTAAATATTTAGTTTTACACTTTCTCCATTCCATATTACCAAACTATAAGCTTACCTTTTGAACATAAAAATCCAGAAAATGTCCAGTTAATCCATCCTCCAATTACAATCATAGGTAAAACATTTGTAACATTCCCCTTTAGCATGTCTGTGACCATGGTCGGATCAGTAATGGGGTTCTGTGTAGTAGCTTGTCGCTTCTGAGTTTTGAAATAGCCAGTGTCCTCATCATTGAAGAAATGTCGTCGCATCAGGAAACTCTGCTCCGGAAGATACTTTCCATTTTCACGCAACGCTCTTGCTCGTATGATTGCTTGACTGTCTTGGATCTGCAAAAGCTCAACTTTCTTCTCGGATGAGGGTAGCAGGATGGAAACATAGTGTCGAACAATGCCAACCATAAAAGTGATGATGATTATCGGCACAAAAACCCACAAACGAATATCAGGATCCAGCACTAAATCCTCAGCCATTTTCACTGAACAATAATGAATTTACTTGCGAGCAGCAAATTGACAATATATAATATGTGAATTTACTGGATGTCAACTAGTATCCAAAATATGTGAACCTAAATTATCACTGAATTCAGTTGGTCCACGAACTGGTGACAGGTAAAAGTTGAAAGAAATCGGTTGACCTTTTCCAATTTTAAAAACCAGCGGCATGTAAAATACATTTCTAAAACTGGAAGGAAACTTTTCTTCTCGATTCGAAATAATTTAAAGGTCATGTTGTTTTTATTATTAAATTCAGTTGGATCCTTTTCAGATAAAATGTTTTCTTCTTTCTAGCTCTAGGCCAGCCGAAATGAATGAATCTGTCAAAGAAATTTTGACTCAAGAATCTGCTAACAGATGATTTCCACATGAGAAAATTGTTGACGCCCAATTTTCATCAGCTGAGAGATGAGATCAAGTATAGTTTAATTTAACAGCGTAGATGTCGCTGTTAACATTTATGCATTTACGCATAAGAGTACGTGGCTCTAGCTCTAGAGTCTGAGAGCGTTTACGTCACACGACGTCCGACGGCCTTGCTTTGACTGATGATAAAATCAAACGTACAGGGTGGACAAAACACATATTTTTGCTTGTTATATAGTTGCTTTCGAAACTTGATTTACTTTTCACCCCATAATTTTCATATCATTTAAAAGCTTGTGAAATTTTCTAAAATTGGTTTTGCTCAGATTTATGCCAAAAGTAGTTTTAGGTCAATGTTTCGAACATTTCAGGTCACAAGTTACCTATGATAACATATGCCGACAATGGTTTGGGGCATTGTGCGAACACTACATATTACATGCATTACACTTAAAGTGTGTTTTAACAGGCTACACCTAAAATGTATTTTCTACACCCTGTACGTTTTATATTCTCCATTGTCGCTATCGATCGAGAGGATTAGTCACAAGGGAGCATTCATTATGAGGGGTTTGTGTTATAAGGTGTAACTTTTTGAATTAACCAAAACTTTTTGAGTAGAATTTTCAAAATTCTTCCTGCTTTTGAAAAACATAAAAGTTTTTGAGTTGTGACGCATTTGAAGAGCCTGAATGACAGGATCCGATGGAAAAAAGGGTACCGAAAGAGCGTTGTTTCTGAAATGGAATGATCAGTATTATTACACATTTTAGTGAATACCCCATTCATTCCCCAATACTTTTTGTTACGTGTAAAAAGTTCCGCATAAAATCCCCTTTGAGTTGAGTATTCCCTAAAATATTCGACGAGACGAGAAAAAAGTTGATATAGCTGCTATATCTTTTACATGCATAATCATACTTTTCATACTCATGTATTCCTTCCTTCTCATGCATGTTGTCTTGTGTATAGTTCAATCTTCTTGATTACAGTTACAGGGAACCACGATGACGTTGATGATGATGATTACTGTTGAACCGAAAACACAGACAAGACTTGCTGCAAAACTACGTGGATGGATATGCATAGCAAAGGCAGCAGAGCTCTTGTATGTTATAGTCAACTCAATTCCATTTGATTCAGCTTATAGAGGTGGGGTGCACTGCGTGATATTAAGGAGCCGTTTATTTCAATCAGAAAATTTTAAAATACATAGGGCAACTGGACCATGTATCATTAAAATATACATAGTAATTTGCAATCTAAAAAATAAAAATGAAGCTAACACGACTTAGCACGACTTGTTTGAATGATTGACTAGTCATTAAAATTATTAGTCAGCAAAAAATTGAAAATGAACTCCAAGCGCTTCTTTTAACTTTTAATCTAACGTTAGAATTAAATTACTTGTCAAGTTGGTTAAATTAAATTACTAATCAAGTTAGTAAACTTACTTATATATTTACATTACTTTTTAAAAGTTATAATAATTATTATGGAGCAATTTTACTCAAAATAATTTTTAATATTGTTATAATTTATGGATAAAAACCAAGACACGAGTAAAAAAGTATTAGAAGTGAAATGGAACGTCCGGTCATTCAGATCCAACCATTAATTCCTTGGTTTTAATATTTAAATGGGGATACTTAGAAGTCTTGCTTATCATTTCCTGGGGTTTCACACCTCTAAAGAACGTAAAGTTCAGATACATTTTAATATAATGGCATGCAGATATAAAGTACAAAGGCATAAGGATATTTTTCGTAATATGGAAAATTTCAAGTTCTTCCACGAAATCCCACAACAACGAATTCAGAATCCTTTCTTTGGTTGGAAAATTACTGAAAACCCACAAGCAAAGCAGGCTTTAATTTCTACGCGTAACTCTGGTCCATACATTCCTCTATTCCCTTACTTAGACTGTAATGCAACGCAATGGTAAGAATTGAATGACTGAAGCAACTATTGTCGACAACATTTTGTAGAAGTTAGCATAGGAGATAAATTTTTTCGAATGAAATATGGCGAAAGCTTTGGTTGTCATATTTTATTGTGTTCGACAACAATATTCATTTTTTGGATTTTAAATCAAATTTTTACATGTGAAAATATCCCTATTATTGCGCAATACTATGCAAATGATGCAGTGTAGGCCTATAGTAAATTATTAGCTACTGATTTGTAAACTTAAGGATATTTAATGTGGGATAAATAACCTTTTCTTTTCGCCCGTTCACCATTCACTTTTCCAAAATCTCAAGACAAAGTTACTACACGCGAGCTTTAACAAAAATCATAGAGTAAATTCGAATTTGGTAAAGGCATTAAATTTGCCTATACCCCAAAGTAACAGCAAAGCAACGTGATCAATATGTCT
Source organism: Orchesella flavescens (assembly GCA_964034955.1). NCBI lineage: Eukaryota > Metazoa > Arthropoda > Collembola > Entomobryomorpha > Orchesellidae > Orchesella > Orchesella flavescens. The sequence goes on along the minus strand of OZ035957.1, from coordinate 19,630,771 downwards.
TGCATGAACATGATTTAGAGCGCAGTTTAAAAAAATATGCAATGTAAATTGTATTAAAAATTGGTTGAAAATACGTATGTAAAATCATGACGTCTAGTGAGAAAATATAATACGGATTCGACAGAATTTGGCGGTTGCAGGTAAAGTCGACGAGTCATAAATATTCATAAAGTCGAGATTCGACTAATGAGAATGCGATGAAAACACAGACGAACTATTATAAGATGCTGCAAGCATAATTTGCCGAACGTTGTTCTTGTGTTAGACTTGATATTAGTAGGTATATAAGAATTTATGTCTACTGATATAGATTATAGATATAGTGTGCCATCCATGACGAGAGCTGCCGGCATCCAACGAAGTTTGTAATATTCAACGTTTTTCAATGTAAAAAATGCACTGCGGAACGAAATTTACAAGGGTTTGTATATATACACATGTATTCTCCATGCAATATGACTGTGCAAGCGATTGAGGTGAACGTATCTTTTCTTCAACACATACGAACCTCGTTAAGTACGTATCATCCGTAGCGTAGATGTAAAGAAAGATCCGTACAAAACATCGTCTGCATCGTGTGTATATATCCTAAAATCATTCACCTTTATTACTGCAACGCTCCATGTATTTACGCTACATGTATTTTTTGTAAATATTTGGAAGATGTAAAAGTCTCAGGGAGGCCGTCCTTGCCTTTATAACATTTTAGTAGTGCTTCACTCGTTCCTCCGAGCAGCAAGACATCACATAAACCTAAGGAGCAGCAGTGTGCTCTTATGCATACAACGTTCAACATAAAGCCAACCAAAGAGCAGCACAACGTTACTACGTTTCAATATAGTGCATTGTGTGTATAAACGAATATCCTTTAGCTTCTGTAAAAGCACGTAAAGGATATCGTTCCCTGAGTGAGCAGTGGAGTTTTGAGGTGAATCAGGATCGGCCACACAGGAACACACTAGCAGTCTGGGGCACTTTGCTTGCTAGAGCAGCAGCAGCAGCAGCCAACTTCACTAGCTTAAGAGAAACCCAAAAGAGAAGAAAAAACAGAAAGGCAGTCAAGTTGGCTAAAGCTCTTCTGACTCTCTTTTCCCCATCCAACACATCACATCACCATTGGCTTAGGTGTAGTGGTAGCTGAGTACAGTATTTCATCATGGAGGAGCAGCAGCAATCTTTGTTAACTGTTCAAAATAGAGGTGACGGAGGTGATTTTAACAATCAGGAAATTGTGGAACCGCAGCGTAAGAAACGCTGTATTCGATTCGCCTCTGACCTGAGCGCTGAGGATCCCCTTCTCATCGGGGACTCGGGTTTTGGGGACCTACCCAAGTTCGAAGAAGAACATGGCGACTTGGAGGTATCATCTTACTTCACTAGTGATGGTGAGTTGTGCTCATTCTTCTTTCCTATTGGTTGAGTTGGCTAAGGGAGAGATGGTTAGGGATCGGCGTCTTCATCTTTTTCCGTAGCACCTCACCACCCACTTATGGGCTGGGCTTGCTTGCCGATGAAATTAAAGGTTGGTGTGGTTGTGCATATTTTGGAAAGGTGGCGATGATGTGGAAGCGCTACGTGTCCCAATCTGCCCCAGCTAATTTTTTTTAAGTGTTTTTGCATTATACACTGAATACTTTGTTCAGTATTGTTGGGCATGCATTTACTTTTTTTCATGGACAATATTTGTTTACATTTACCATAATAATATGACTCCGACATCAACCACACCAATTGATTATGAAAATCCGATTTTTAAAGATTTTCTCTGATCACCTTACTATCTATCGCCTTAGCCAACTTCAACCTTTTTATTAATTTATTCGTGATAATGCCAAATTGAGCAACAAATGATGTGATAATTTTTTACACCTGAGTTTATCATGAAGTCTTTTCCGCTTATTATCTGATGTTGTTCTGTTCTTAACGAAATATGGCATAATTATTATTTATGAGAATGACAATATTATTATGACACACGAACGATGATGAACTTTGGTTTTGTGGTTATTATTACTTTATCATTTACTGCCAAAGGGAGTCGTGTTTTGATTTTATGGAATTGAGGATGAAATTTCTCATTGAGCTGTTGTTGGCTGTTTTGTTAGCTTGCTAGCTATTTTTTTCCTAGTTTTATTAAGATTATCAATCAATTGAATTTGGCTAGTTGATTGTATTTGATGACACAAGGCGTTAAATCGCTCACTTTGAATGTGTAGGAGTAGCTTCACAGCTCTTTGAGGACACTGGTCATCCATTATGCGGAAGCATTAGAGCAACATCAATAGACAGTTTATCTCTGCCTACAGATATAAGTGACGTTCCAGAACAAGAAGAGGAGGAGGAGGAAGAAGTAGTTGAGCCTGAAGAAGAAGGGATAACAACTTCCGGATTTGAATCCTTCTCGGAGGGGAACACTCAGAGTAACTTTAGCACCAGTGGTGGTGGTGATCCCTGCTGCAGTAGTGCTAGTAGCAGCCGTTCCAGCTCATCTAGTAGCAACCACGACTCATCATTTTCGTCACAGGACGACGGAGATTTGGATTTTAGCTTCTTATTTAATCATAAGGAAATTGCGCAGAGTCCTTCGAGAGCAGCCATGCTTCAAAGATTTTTGTCGCAGTATCGGAATAATCCCAACGATAGTCATTTACAACATCTTCTATCTTTGATTCTCTCTGGACCCGAGTTCACACCGAGGAGGAACCGTCTCCGACATGTGTCCAGTATTCAAGATGCCGCAAGGCTGCTAAGGTATGGACTTATGACTGAAGCCGAATGTGTGTATAAAACGTTGAAACTCATTGTTATCATTGTTCTCTCTTTTTTTTTTTTTTGTAGATGTTCCAAGAGGGTAATGGTATTAACAGGAGCCGGAATCTCGGTTTCATGTGGAATTCCAGATTTTAGATCAAAAGATGGATTGTATTCGAGGGTAGCTAAAGTATTTCCAGAATTACGTGATCCTCAAAGCGTTTTTGATATTCGCTTATTTCGACGAGACCCGCGACCATTCTTTCTCACCGCTAAAGAGCTGTATCCAGGCCAGTTTGAACCTTCGCCATCGCATCGCTTCATTAGGAAGCTGGAACAAAGAGGACAACTCCTTCGGAATTATTCTCAAAACATTGACACATTGGAAACAATTGCAGGAATTGAGCGCGTAACAATGTGTCATGGATCTTTTGCCACTGCCACATGTATCCGATGCAAACACAAGGTTTCATCAGAGGATATTAAAGAAAAGGTGCTTGCTGGGGAAGTCCCATTCTGCACAGCTTGTTCCAATGAAGAGGAATGGAGCAAAATTCGATTTCCTTTGGGACAACCTTCATCTCAGCAGGAAGGTCCAAGACGCTCATCACTTGATGATGATGAAGAAGATGATAGCTATTTCTTCCCGGATCCAGACCCACTTCCACCTGTTGTCAAACCAGATATCGTTTTCTTTGGGGAGGATTTACCTGATGAATTCCATACAAATTTAACTGCGGATAAGCCACATTGTGATCTCTTGGTGGTAATTGGATCGTCCCTGAGAGTTCGACCTGTTTCTCTTATTCCAGGTATACATTTATATTTTTTATGATGATATTAATTGAAAATGAAAGCATCAATCTATTATGTATGATGAGATAATTTGCGCCTGATTTTTTCAATGACGAAAAAATTGCCTATTTTATGTCTGACAATTTTAGTTGATAAAATTATTAGAGTTTCTTTTTTTTTTTTGCTTTGAATAATAAATTGTAGAACACTAATAAAAAGTGTCTATAATCGGATTAAGTATTATTAGTAAGTTTAGTTGTTTATACCATCATTTGTTTCTTTTTCATAGGAATGGTTCCTGCAGAGGTGCCACAAATATTAATCAACAGAGAACCTCTTCCCCAAGTTAACTTTGACATTGAATTGTTTGGAAACTCGGATTCAATCATTGCCCAGTTATGCCGAATGATGGGCCCGGATTTCAAAGAACTTGCTAGCAATGAACCTTTAAATGAGGTGTCAAAGCTAATGAAAGATGGAATGGATGAGAAAAGTAATGCTGATGTGATGGAACCGAAATCAGAACATGATGTAGAAGCACTAAAGGCATGTTGGGAGCCTAAAACGACTCATAATCTTGCTGAAAAATTACCACGTAAGTTACAATTAGTGATTGGTTGTAAAGCTTAGTATTTATGGGCAGTTTTTTTTAATACTAGCTAATAATCTCCCTTTTTTCATTATTTTTTTTTAGCAAAGTCATATTTAAAATGGAGACCACACCAGTATGTTTTTGAAGGTGGTGAAGTGTTGTACGATCCGGATGAAGACGAGGATGATGATGACAGCGAAGATGACAGCAGTGGTGAGGATGAGGAGACTTGTCTCAGCCAAGAAACTACTCAAGACTCTGCAAAACGAGAGCAAGTGACTGATAAATCTATTGGAGCTACTGCAGAAGAGCTGACTTCTACTCGCCAATCTATAGATGTTGGAATTTCTGCAGGAGGTGACCAAGCAAAAGGTGATGGAGAGAAGTCTTAACTTAAGTCATTATTGTTATAGAAGTGAATGATCAATTAATAATAATTTTATTAACCATCGAATCAAATGTTTGTGCGCAAAAGTGAATCAATTATTGTAAACTGAAATATTGTGGTGAATCGAAGTAAAAAGTGATGGGTTTTAAATGAAATAACTGCTGTATGGATGTTGTTAGTTCAACAAGTAGAAAAGTACGTACGTTACGTTTACATACTAAGTATTAACCAAAGATGAAATCGTGAACATCTGGCACGAATGTTTTGAGAGTAAAGATTGATTGATTGATTGATTGATGAGGACGAACGAGTGATCGTAAGGGGTGTGCAAATATATTAAAACTGTTGAATATTAAGTTGTACATAGAAAAGTATGGGTTGAAATATGTTGATTAATAATCATGACAAATGGCAACCAACGCCATGTATATTGACCGTGTATGAACATGACTTTGGTCATTGTAAGCAAGCACCCTAGATAGTTATAAAAATATGCGTTTTCTTCATATTTCAAAACCTAATGTTAGATAAAGCTATTCGTTGTCTGTAACATGTCTTCATCACAAAATATCATATTTATAGTCTTCACTATACATACGTATATATACACATTTACGATCGTTAGTATTTACAATCAGATAATATGTGTGATGATTCTTAATAATGTTTTTTGTTGAAATATTTTTAAATGATTTTTTTATTACAGTTGTTAATTGTGTGTTTGTTGCGTGTTACTTTGAATTTCGATTTTATTGTAGCAGTCCTAAAATATGTATATTACGCATCAAAGAACTGTAGAATGCAATTAATTTAGGAAATTATTGGTCTTGATGTTTTCCTAGAAATATTGTCATTGTGTAGAATAAGAAAATGTGTAGATGTTGTTACATGTTACATAACGTGCAGAACTTTAAGAATATTGAAATTCAACACAACGTATTGTATCCTCATCAATTCTGCTAGCGCTAACATTCAGAATTAACTTATATAGAAAACTTTGTGGTTTGTTTCTCTCATTAATAAGTATGTATGTTAGGGTATTGTATTATACAGATTGGGATTTGTAGAGAGGTCGTTCATCATCAGTGATGCTACATAGAAATGATTATTATAATGTCTGTACTAAATTTATTCATTAGTAATCACGGTCAGGTAGTTGGAGTAAGTTGGGAGCTTCTCAACTCCATCTCAATTAACACAATTCGGCAATACGACTCCAGTTATCTGAATGTAGCATCACTTACATAGTCATTTCTTTTGTATTACACACTTTACCTAACTATATACTTAACTAATTATTGTTAATTTTATAGCACTTTATAGTAAATTGTCGTTTACTGACCCGTCGTAGAAAAAAAATTTACGTTGTTTGCTCGTAATAATCGAAAAGGTAAAAATGCGAAGTAAAGAAAAAAATAAAATGAATTTGTTTTTTTGTTGTTGTTAAAAATGTTTCATAAATGATCAAATTCATTGACATATTTAATTGGGTTACGAATCGCAATTCATCAAGAAGTCATAAAACTATTTCCGGTTGGAAAGAAATCTGGAAATCCATAGTCCATCCATCCGTTTCAATTCCATACATATGCATGCATATAAGCAGCGAAAGCATCTAAACATCGCACTTGCAACACCAAAAACAAATCCGCTACAAAATCCATTCATTTATATGGGAAGCAATGCATAGTAACCTTGCCTTACTTGTTGTGACAAACTCGAAGGTAGATAGATATACGATATACAGTTTTGGATCATCGGATAACATGAAACTTTGAGTTTGAGAGTTTAACAGGTGAGTGTTCTTCATATTTCAAGGTTATACAAATTATTGTTTAATGTAAGAAAGCTTGTCTTCATATATTCTAAATATTTACAGTGTCTGTTAATTGCTACTGCTACTTTTTCAGATACCAGAAGGAAATTTGACGCAAGAAATTACGCCATAGACGGGTTGTCAATCATCAATAAGTTAAATTGTTTTGAGTCAACCTCTGCCTTACTGCAGATACTTCAACTTTAATTGAGAATACCAGTAATACCACGTCCATTTAACAAAAGGTCGCCTTTCCTCTGTTGTCTTCGAATCGAATATGCCAAAAAACAAAGCGTGGGGTGAAAATTCCAAAGCTGCCGAGGCAAAGGCTCGAAAAGCTGACGCCAAGAAAGCTGAAGATGATAAAAAAGCTAAAGCTGCTGAAGATGCATATTGGCAAGATGATGATGCTAAATTGGCAAAAAAACAAAATCGAAAGGTACGCGTTTTCACTACAAGTGACAAGATATCATTAACATTCCTGCAGCCTTGCTCAGATTAATACACATTCTGAGTTTGTCTAATTATTTTTGCATCTTATTTCTCGCAGGATGAGCAAGAGAAGAAGCGTTTAGAGAAATTACAAAAGAAAACTGAGAGTAAGCAATTAGAACAAGAGGAGTTGGATACGTTGGCAAAAGCGAATCAGGCTGCTTCTGCTGCAAAGATTACTCAAGCACAAATACAAGTAATCCTCTTCATAGTTATCGTGAATAATAAATGTCCTAATGACTAATTTTGTAAGTATATACTAATTATGTTGGGATGTGACTAACAGGCTGAGAAAGAAAGAAGAGAAGCAGCTGCCAGAAAAGCATCCGCAGTTAATAAAGCACCAAAACCAGCACCTCTATTAGAAAATCTCAATCGTGAGCTTCCGGTTGAAGAAGCGACGACAGTGGACGAAGCTTTAAAATTATTAACTGTTAAGGACTCTAGTAGCAGTAGCACACCTGATAGGCATCCTGAACGTAGGGCGAAGGCTGCTTATCACGCATTTGAAGAAGCCAGACTACCCATACTGAAAGCTGAAAACCCATCTCTTCGACTATCTCAATTAAAACAATTGATCTTTGAGGAATGGAAAAAGTCTCCAGAGAATCCAATGAACCAAGCATGTGCCGAGTATAATTCCTGAGGAAGAATTTGTGATTAAATAGGACATCAGTTCAACTTCTCACCCACATCAAGGAACACACAGGACTGAAATAACTCTGAACCCTAAAATATCTTATTAACTTGACACTTTCATAAAAATCAGCTACTACTACTATTTTTCATGATTACGTTGAGGATAATTCGATAAGGTCTAAAATTGGAGCCTCCAAATTTGGAGGATTCATATTCATACCATTAAAAATGTTTGGAACGTATGCCATTTCTAAAAATACTGTTTTATGATAATGATATGAAGCATTACCCAGTCAAAGCCCCTTGTCTTGGGATCCAAATAAAGACGCTATGCTATACTACTAGTAGTTTTGTTGCAATAATGGAGTTAAACTTTTATTTAGCAACTACAAGAAAGAACTCATTCATTAAAAAATAATAGGATATTTTTGAAGCAATACAATAATTCATGAATGGTATATAAATATTATGACAAAACTTATTGTTTAACACTGAATACTATATACGATGATTTCAATACAGCTATTAACTTGCACTTCACTGACACTTTTACAGTTTTGACCTAACAATTTGTAACACGAACCAAAACTTGAATTACTATGTTTATACAAAGCTGACTGACTGATTAGCCCCCACTTTAATTAAAAGAGATATCCATTCTTTCGATTCCTTGGTTGTTAGTAAAACCATTAGGAAGCGGAGAATCGTCTGCCATTGCCATAACTGACTGCTTGAAATGCTGAGCAACTGCAGAGTTCTTCTTTGACTCTGCAACATAAGATTACATCGTAATTGTGGAAAACTCGTAATATTTTGGTGACAATTAGATAAGGGTTGAAAAAATATGATAAAAGGAACAAAATTTTACTTCTGTTAACAGGGAATCCAAGCTCATCATACCCTGGCATTAGTATTGAGCTATTAATATTAGTCCCCGGATTCTTTGCTTTTAGAAAAAAGTCAGTCATCAAATCCAAGAAAGGAAAGGTACGGAAGGTTCTGGGATGAACTGTGGAAACCTTTCCTTTTGGTGACGCTTGGGTTTGTTTAGCATCCCCTTCTTCAGCATCTTCGTCTTTCTGAACACTTTCCTGCTTCCCAAAAAAGAAGCTGTCTTGATTTTCTAATGCAATTTAAATTACAATTGACAAGTTAAATTTTCATTAAATTTTGTCATTTTTGTATCATTGTGCGTTCATTAAAAAAGACAAACCAAAAAAATCAGCCTGAGTAAAATTGTGTTTTTTCTGAGAGATCTTTCCTGAACTAGCAATGCTAATTGCTTCCTCAGCATTCATTCCTCCTATAAGAAATACAAAAGTTTGGATTTTTGGAAATCATTATTTTATCTAGTTTTCTATTTTAAAAAGAGTATCAGTATCAAAACCGGTATTGTACTACCTCTGTATCTCAATTCATTCATGAGCTTTCCTTGCTGCCAAATCACACAGTCGTGACTTGTGGCTGTATGAACCCCTTGGCAATTAATGCAGGACGGAATCTTCGCCGTACAGAGTTGTCGTTGATGAGTTCCTCCACAAAAAGAGCATCGAGCTTGGGCCCTGCACTGCTTTCCTTGATGTCCGTACCGGCAACAACGGGTGCACTGCATTGGATTTGGAACCTGCATTTCAGACAATTTAGAATATTATATATATATATAGCAACAAGCAAGGATGAGTAATAGTAATAGTAGTTCTCATTTTAATTATTGTTATTAATACCTGAAGCTCAAATGTCTCCTCAAAAATCTTCACCGACTTGGGCAAGAATCTCAAGTTGAAAGAGATGAAGGAACACGGTCGCTGCATTCCATGAGCAAATCCTCTAGACTTCTCCGTCACGTACCGCACAGAATAGACTTCGGGATATGTTTTCCGAATTTCATCTTTCAAGTCCGAAGGTTCCAAATCAGTAGGCAGCCCTTTGATGAATCCAACGACACGTGGGGTGTCTGGAAATGTCATTTTACATGGTATTCCAGAAAAGTAACCGAGTTTCCCCAGCATTTCAATCAACTGCTGTGAATCGCTGACAATTTGAAGCCCTCCATTAGCCATCTTTTCATAGCCAAACTTGTAGCTCAGAGTTTTCACAGGATCTCCATCCGCCAAGCGTTGCAAAATAGCGACTCGCACTTGCTTCACAATCCAGTAGTCTGTGAGGTTAGTCATACGACAACCACTGACCTTGCTGTAGATTGATATTTTGTACTTGAAATCAGGCAAAACAATAGGATAATCCCTTGTTGGTGTTGTCACAGCTTCATGATGAAGATGTTCCACTCCCAATGAAGAGATGCCTGAATCACCGCTAACGCGTGACTTTTCAAGTAGAGATGAGCTTCCGGAAGTTTCATTGTCATCAACTGACATGCATGAGACTTCAGCAGCTTCCAGCACTACGACATCCTCTTCTATGTCTTCTAGCTTGCTCACATCCAAACAGCTTTTGGAGAAGGAATTGTCTGCCTCTCCAAAGTTCAAACTCGTATTGGACTGAATGCTTAGTGTGCTCGAATTCCATTTTGGCTTGATGGGAGTTGTAACCTCTTCCACTTCCGTTGGCATTTTTAGGGATGAAACTTAACAACTACGTCGACCACACTAATTTTATTTTTATTTAATTGTATGAACAAAACTTTAATATTTAGCTAAGAAAATCACTGATGAAGAAAACGATTGAAATCACTCCTTATAAGTATAAAAACCTGCACTTGCAAAATCTTGTGCGAATCTTACAAAATATATTGGAACAAGTTTTATCGGCTCTGGCAAGACAGCAGCGTTTAAAAATGAAAGACAAAACAGTTGGGATGGAAAAAAACGCTTGCAGGTTCAGAAAGTAAAGATAGAAGTGTGCTTGTGTGCTGCTAAAATCTAGATTTTTAGTCACCGTTCTCACGGATACAATATTTAGGTTTTAAAAATCTGCGTTTGATACTTTTGAGTTTTCATGGAAACCCAAGCCAAAAGTTTGTCGAAAGGAACGCTTTTAGAAAAGATGAAACAAAGCTTGTTCTCAACTGCTTTTAACCCTTTATAATCTTGACAATCTCAACACAGGTATTCAGTTCGGGTGTCTGATTCAATTTTTTTAAATTCAATCAAGTATTTTACGTTGCATCTGGAAATAATGTTTTTTACAACATTGGGGCACCATGAGACTCTTACATAATTTAACGTAGAGTTTTAAGTTTCCAAATAATAAATTATTTTTGCAATTGCAATATGACTGTACTTATGATTAGGTACTTATCTTTAGTAAGAAGTTTGTATTGAGTAAATCTATTTTGTAATAAACATTCAATCAAAACTGGGTTATAGCAAAAGTCCATTAGTATTTTATGATTTAGTTAGCATCTTTCTACTTCGAAGCGGAAAGGAAATGTAGTCATCATAACATAACCAAAAATGCAAATGATTTAACAAATTGCTTACGGTTATTGCTTTGTAGCAAGTGATGTTTCGCCAGCTCCGTCATTAAATACCTAATATGTTAGTGATTGTATAAACACCAATGCAATATCGATTAAAAGATTGTAAGAAATGTCACCTTCCTTATTACCACCACCGCAGACTCAAAAACATCGGAGCCTAATTCCAGTCCTTGTACAACTATCAATTTATTCTCTTTATTAGTTCCCCATCTTTATCTATTCCATAAGGAAGTATAATTCCCTACAATAAATTTTTTTTTCAAAATATTATACTAAACTAAATGCAATTTGTTTTTCGCAACTGATTCGCTTAATTTTTTCCTGATAATGATAACACACAAAAGTTTGTCGGGTGCAAAACAACTTACATGTGACATGTGCAATTGGCAAACAATGTTGATGAAATTAGGTACTCATAAATCGATAAATAGAAATCATAAAAATTTATGTTATAATGTCACAACTTCTGAATTATGATTTTTGATTAATAAAGATCAGATCGGGCAGTAGTGCTTCTTGTTTACTCCTATATGCTTCGTGTTTCGTTGTGCATTTCCTCTTTCAGGTGCGACATTTACAAAGCAGTAGTAGTAGCAGATTGCATTGCAATGTCATTTCTGTTACACCAACAATCTTGCATATATGCACATAAAGAAAACTGACCTAGATAGTAGATGGAAAGGGAGAGACGCACAAAACATGACTAATCCATTCAATTTAATGCATTTCTCTGATAATCCTCCGATTACACGTGACAAGAAGAGTAATCTCTTAATTATGCATTCGAGAATCAAATTCGTAAATGAAAGCAAAAAAGCAGATTGATCGTACGTATTTCTCTCTTCACTGAACTCTATATGTACTTTAGATTTTAATGTGAATGACTCACCGGTGGTTGCAGTTTGGGATTTTCATGAAAAATGAAGTGATTAGTAGAATGATGATAAGAAGGGGAGGCTCTTAGGTACGTTTCAAAATAGTGATAGGGAAAGTAATAAGGAAACCATTGGTATACATTTTATACTTTTCAAGAAATTTCAACCTTCCACTCATCCCATATCAAACTTGCACCCTTGTTATCAACATTCATATACAGGTTTACAGTCTTTAAAAGCATGATTAAAATACTCACAAACTGTCACTTGTGACAGTTATTGACGAAAATTGTATATATACTCAACAGTTGAAATTCACTTTTGCTCTGAGATCGAGATGAATGACCACTAAGAGAATAACAAACAACTAAATTCTCTGTTCTCTGAATTCTAATTAGTTCGTTGTTCAAGTTGGTGATACTAAAAACAAGATTTTTCTTTCACCACAGTTGCAAAAAAAATAAGAGATTTCACTTGTTCTTTAGATCTTGCATGAAGGAAGAAGGGTCACAGTGTTGCATTCACTTTCGTTGAGCTTCGGTTCAGGTTCAGAAGCAACAGATTTTGTGTGCAAATGATACTCCCATAGTGAAGCAGGAGTAATAAGCCATGCAGTTTGTTAGAAAATTGATTACTTTTCTTCTGATATACTCCGAGTGCATTTCATTAGCTTGGGGTGAAAATTCTCCAAATGGAAAGTCACTGTTTGATGAGCTCCCGTTTAATGGGGCTCTGGCACCATCATCTTTATCTCACCGTATTTCCGATTCGCCAAGCCAGGTCTCCAGCCCTAATCCCAATCCAATACAATTAAGTGGATCAAAGGATAGTTCCAAACGATCACTTTTCGATGAGCTACCCAATCAGGGAGCAATGGAAAGCTCCTCGTCAGCTTTAACTAGAAATACGAGGGACTCGCTGTTTACGGTTGAAGGTGGTGGTAGTGTTGTGTATGATATACAACCTTCAAAACCAACATCAGATTTCCATTTGGAATTCTTGGAAAATGCATTGATTCCACAGGTGGTTAATTCAATAGCTAAAAATACAAGAATTCCAATTGTACCTGGAACTCCTATAGCTGCAGCAGCCGTGCCGTTTTTGACACCCTCAGCTTTGCAACAAGTTTCATCATCTTATGGAGTAACTCAATCTCCTCCTTCTAGAGTGTTCTTTCAACAGCACCATCACCAGCGACCATTGCCATTGCCACCGCAGAGGACACAACCGTGGCACCACCAGCATCAGCAGCAGCAACGATTTCATGTGGCATCTCCACCACCACCGCGTGTGAAAGTTAAAGAGCAACATCATGAAAAATTTAACAGGTCTTTTCATCATGTTTCTGCAAACGCCGCAGGCCCAACGGTTATCGTATATGCTAATCCGGATGGAACTAGAAACCAAAATAGTGCAACTACTGAGTCCAGTAAATCAAAAACATCTACATCAAAAAATGAAGTCCATTACCATTATCACATTAACAATCAAAATGATTTACAAAATGGCAGACATCATCATCATCACAATAGACCTAGGCCAACAAAGGCACCATCAAAAGGAAGTAAAGGGAATAATAATAATAAGGGTTGGAGATCACCTCCACCATCTATAAGAAGAAGACCTCGTCCACTTCATCACAATCACAATCGATTCCACAATCGACCCAACCGCCCAAGTCACGGGCATAGTCATGGGCATCATGGAAATAGACCTGGACATGGACACCAACACGGAGGACATCACGGCCACAATCATCAAGGTGGAGGACATGGTCATCATCATGGAAACCGGCCTGGAGAACAAGGTGGCAGTGAAGGGGACGGCGATGGTGAAGGAGATGGAGATGGAGGGAGTCAGGGTGGGCAAAGTGGAGGTCATGGCCATCATCACGGAAGTGGAGGACATGGTAACAGACCTGGGCATGGTCATGGTCATCATGGAAATCGACCTGGAGGAGAACAAGGTGGAGGTGATGGGGATGGTGAAAGTGAACAATCTGGTGGACACGGCCAACATGGAGGTGGCCATGGTAACAGACCTGGTCATGGTCATGGGCATCATGGAAATAGACCTGGAGGAGAACAAGGTGGTGGTGATGGGGATGGTGAAGAAGAGAGTTCACCAGGTTCGCCTGGTAGCTCATCTGGATCTGGACACCAGCATGGTAACAGACCAGGTCATGGACATCATGGAAATAGACCTGGTAACAATCATGGAAGTGGTTGGAGTTCATCGGGTAGTGGAGGAAGTGGGGGAACCGGTGGCAATGAAGGAAGTGGTGGAAGTGGAGGAAGTACTGGTGGTGGTGACGAGGATGGTGGAAATGAAGAAACTGGAGGTAATGGAGGAGGGGCCGAGGAGCCAGATGCTGAAGCACCACCTCCAGGTGGTGGCGGGGGAAGCGAAAGTGAAGAAACTGGGGGGACTGGAGGTGAATTAGGAGGTGGAAGCAATCAAGGAAGTGGACCATACCCTCCATCAGGACAACCTCAAAAAACAAGTCGCATTCGAGTCGATGATAGCTCAAGTAGTAGTGAAGAGGATGAAACGGAGGATTTTAGCGAGCGACAGTTATTCACACACCGTAAACGACACAAATCAGCAGCAGACTCTGTCTCCTTAACGTATGAAAGACCACCTCCAGCAGATGCACCAATACCTCCACCGTCTTACGGCTCACCCTCCACAACATATGGACCACCACCACCTTCCCCATCTTACGGGCCACCTCAATCTCAACCTGCCGGACCGCCAGCACCTCCACCAGCAGATCAACCTGCCGTAGCAGAAGATCAGTATCATACAACAATTACATTGCAAACAATTCCAATTACCAGACAAGTGACTGAATTTGTACAAGTTCCAAATGTCGTTCATCAAATTTCAACAAGTTCCCAAGTTGCTTCCGATCAACCAATTCAAAATGATGATTCCGATCACGATCAGCCACCTCCCCCACACTCAGGTTATGGACCCCCGCCAGGAAGGTCCAAAGGATCCAAAGGAAGACCACATCCGAAAAGGAGACCAAAACAAAATTCAGGAGGACCACGGGGATTCCAAGCCCACTTGTCCAAGTTTCTTGGCTCAACTGGGATAACCAACGATAATGCGGCTCATTTACTCGGGCAAAATAGGAACCGTGACACAGATCTAGAACTTTTAGAACTATTAAGTTCAGGAGGTGGACGTACACCTCAAAATCCAATACTGAATCCTGCCTTATCCTCAGGACTATTTTCGGCTTCCAGAGGTCCGTTAACAGGAATTCGCCAAATTCTTCCAGCAGCTTCGAATTCACATGCTGATTCAAATGTAGAAAGCCTACGGGAAATCATTCGTGAGCAAAGATATCAAAACATTTTGACAGATTTGAGGAGTCGCCTAAGGGAAGAGTCAAGAACTGCAGATAGAGCAAGGTCGGACTACAAAAGTTTGTTTTCCAAAGGAGCACTATTGCTCAGCGCATTAACACTACTACCTTCAGTAGTTAGTCCATTTGCTACTGCAACAGCGGCTGCTGGCACCACGAGCTCCATTGCGAATTATATGATGCCTTTAATACCAGCCACAGGTCGAAGAAAACGTTCAGTTTCTGTTGCTGAGCAGACCGTAGCTGACTCCCGTTTGGATGAATTTGAGTATTGTTTGTCAAAAACTACGAATCCAATCGAGGAAACGGTTGGTAATAAAAGTATCTCTGAAATTCAATGGCTGAATTGTGCTGATACATTAAACAGTGTGGAAAGATGTGCGAAAGCTGGTTCTGATGAATCTCCTCAAGCTCCTGATTCCGTAGCTGCAAATAATAATTGCCTGCCAAATTTTGTCTCTCACTCCCAAATGTCGCAAATAAGATTGGAACTATCAAAATACTTGAAATCAGAGTTGCTCCTGAGGAACTCACGGTGTCTTCAATATGAATTATGCTTTGCTATGGAACAAGTAGTAAACATTGGTACGGAAATGAATCAACCACGTTTGCTGGAAGAATACTTAAGGTGAAACATTTTTTATATACTTTATAAATGAAAATGTTTTATGTAACAAACTAAATTACTGGAATCTTCTCTATTTCAGATCTTTCGGTGACATTGGAAAAAATCCTTGGGTTCATCAAGTTATTGACGCATTTAACAAGGAAAAATGTAATCTCTTCCCTTGCACCAACTAAGAATTGGATTTTTGGCTGATTTTTAATTTCAACACGGCCAGTTACATGCATAGTATATATCGTTGTTAGCATCAGATTTTCTTCATCTATCATCTAAAAAGCCTATCAACTTTTTTACTATTTTTAAATAGAAAGCTATATTCTTCCCATTTCCTCCATAACTTAATACAAACTTTTCATAACTATTTTAACTACTTTGTGTAAGTTTTGATTACCAATTAAAATTAAATTATACAAAAATGTGACAAGAATTTTAACATTTTACGATTTCAAACCTGCAAGTAGGTGCAGCGTTTCGTAATATATCAATTTCCGAAAATCATTTATAGGTATAAAGCACAAGTAGCAAAATGTTAAGATTTTAGGAGCTTAATTTTCCGTTGCAAGCATTTTTAATAAGATTGGACATTTCTCATTCATATTTTACATACATTCGCTAAAAGACTCTTATGATGTTACAACAATTAGTCAGTCAGATATATCAAGCTTACAATTACGTAAGCTTTAGAAGATTAACAAATGAAATTTATTGCTCTCTAAAGTACACAGTCAGTCAAGACTAAAAGTGAAATTTTCTCTCGGTTGAGTATCACCATCAACATCAAAATGCGCTTTTTAAATTCCCATTTATGCATACTTACACTTTATACGATACAAAAAAACACGTAATCTCTAATGATCCTATGTAATAATTTCAGTGCGTAACAAGCACAATGGTATTACGTCGTAGTCATAACTGTCATAAAAGTCAAAAGCCTCTAGAATATTTCAGCTTTACACCGCGACCGACCCCACCAACATTCTAATATTGTTATGACCTAACAATAATAACTCGTAAAGTCATATCCGCAATGACATATCACCTTCGTCACAGAAAGTTCTTTTTTACTTTTGATTGTATGGTGACTGACAATCGCAGTTTACATTTGCTAAAATTAACCAAGGATGTAGTGTAAACTAGTTTCGGCTAGAGACGCTTTCATTTTCCCATTCTTTTTGGGAGTTTTAGCAATAACAAAGCAACATATATAGATATATGGTTTAAAAGTGGGATACAATTTGTCAAAGATAAGATCCGCAAGCCACGCATGCTAATTTAATTAGTAATTACATGAACACTAAAAACTCCTAGTCATTGCGCCATCTCATCTACAATGGTTTCATGCCCACTGACTCATCACGAAAACTTGTGTAACAAACAAAATGCCAAGAAGTATGAATTCTATATATCACGTCATATTTTTATTATTGTCATTGCCATTTTGCTTTTACTTTAGGTTTATGTTATTCAATACCTACTACACCAGAAGAGCAAACGCATGCAAAATATACATGCCTAAAAACTCCCAACAACAATAAGGAAGCCATCCACGCATTCATTTCTCTGACGAACAATGAACGCAACGGTTCATGCCCACGAGTATTTCCAATCTCGCTGAATGGTTTTACGGGGTTTTAACTGTCACCACGTCGTCATGATGTGCACTTCTCACATTATTTTTTTATTTTCTAAAGTGTCTCCCTTTGCGTAATTGCGTTTCATGGGTCATCAAAAATATTTAAGCTTATTTGTCAGAGTACAGGTGTACTGCTGACTGTGCGTTGGCCACCCACCATATCATATGAAAATGTATGAACCTTTTTTTTAAATTATGTGACTACTTAATAGTGAATGAGTGATTTTATTAGCCGTGTGCATAAAACCGAAAGGAGCATTATGCATTTAAAAAGTTTATAGTTTCAACGAAACGAAGCAAGCACATAAACTTTAAATTTCATCTGAGGTAAATGAATATATGTATGTATTTGTTCCGCTTTTCATTTGGTTGTCTTCAGCAATTGGCGAATGGTATAGTTTTAAATGTTATCGGATAAAGACGTTATCCCTATCATCACCTTTCATTGCAGGTATCCGAAACCCAAGCCTGAACTTTCATCTCATTAAACCCAAGTTAATAAAATTCACACTTTCCATATAGTTTGTAGGCAACCAATCCCTTTAACAACTTTCAAATTTGTCGTGTATCAATAGCTAATGTGACTGTTGAAGACAAATATTTTCGAATTAGCAATGGAATCTGAATCTTATACCTTTTTTATTTATAAAAAATTTACACGTATGCGCATCACCTTTTGCAGACTTAACCAAACGCACGAAGAGTAAAATGCATAAAAAGTGAAAATCTTTTGATCGTGGAGCCCCATTCATAATGCGTCATTCATTCATAAATAAAAGTTCATCATCGATTGATTGTAATTTGGCTGCACACACGCGCGTAAAGGGCATACCTTCACTATCACGATCATCTTGTCATGTAAGATGTAACTAGGAATTTTTTTCTCTCTAAAAAAAAGGTTCAAAAGAGTCGCATTCCTGTAATTAGCAATGCAGTCAGCGAACCAACAAAAGCTCATTGCACCTTTGGTGTCCCATCACCAGAAATATTCTTTTTTTCCTCTGTTCCTCCTTCAACTTTTCAAAGTACCTCACGTGCAAGGGTGCAGACAGGTCATGATGAGGAAAAAGTATTTTGCATTTTTTTTATTCAAACGTAACCTCATCATCATCATATATCATGTATTACATATTATGAACAATTGGTAATCGTAGTCCTACAGTATACAAGCGAGATATAATGTAAGATTTTTTAATTATTAGATACTGCTGGTTCCTTTCCTACATGATACAATACAACTCAAAATTAACCCTACCATCATCATCAGCATCAACCATATATCATTGTTCTTAGTTTGTGTAGAAGTTATTGAAATTTGAAATAGTAAAAACAGTGAACTACCAAAAAAAGCATGCATATGTGTGCACAAGATGAAAATAAGAGTAATTATTGCATGCCTTTTTCATGTTCCTACCAATTTCTTTGTTTTCCAATCATGTAATCTGTATATAAGTGACTACGGAACGGAATGGAATCACAAGCATGTAGGAGTACACTTTAGGGGATGTCATACGACAAAGCAACCACGCTAAACTAAAATGAATGAATGAATGAAATAACTGAGCAGAAAATTGGAGGGATGGGGTACTTGTATCCATATATGTACAAACATAAATACATAGATACATTAAAAAAGTAAGTAGTAAGTACATTTGAGTTTGCATTGTTGTTGAGCTTCTGAAAAGGATTGTGATTTGTGATTGTGGGAAAAAATTATGAACTGTATGAGATCATAATGTATAAGACAAGTGTCGGTTCTGGCACTTGCCACCGATCCTACAAGACGGAACAGTTATGCGTTGTTGCCTTGTTTTGTTATGATGTGAGTCTACGCTATTTGTTCTAGTGCGGATATGCGTTTGTCTTTTGTATGCATGATAATGATGACACAGTGAACTATTGAATTAAGTCAGTCTACAAATGTGTTTCAAATTCAAATAGACAGTACATATTACTCACACTGCTGAGACGACGATGAAGTACATAGCAAAGTAGTTTTTGCACGAGTATATATGCATGCGTATATTTCGTACCTAACACTCACCTGTATCCTTTTCTTTGTGAAAAGAAAGCAAACGCAAAAGTGATCATTTATATTTGCATGTGCGGAGTCACTGTCAAGGCAAGGAATATATATATATATATTTACTAGCATCTTTAGAGCTAACTGCTAACTTTTTCTTAACTTAGCATAAATTTTGAATTAGTACTATCAACGTAGCCGGTCAAAGGGTTGTCGTTATTACTATATCAGCTATCTTGCTAGTGTATCAAGTTATGGACTCTGATATTGTGTGGTATATGTCATACCATAAATTTTTCAGTGGGTGATGATTATTGAAAGAAATACTCCCGTCTACTTAATTTTTTTCTTCCTTTCAGTAATACATACATACTTGCGGATTCTATCCTCCTAATATGCATTTACACATTTTTCTAAACCAAAAAGCGCTACTGACTAACTGACTCACTGAATTTGATTTGAACAACAGAAAGTTGTCTGTCATGTCAGCAAGCGCATAAGCAGGTGACTTTTTTGAAGAGAGTAACTAGTATATAGTCGGGCTTTTAAAACAAGCGTTTTCCTCAACCTTTCATTTCATTCAGTAAAGTTCGAACGAATTGGTCACTTCACTCTTGCTTCTGATCTTGTCGGGTTATCATCATCATTTTAAAATCGTAAAGCACACTATATACTACACAAACCACATAGTTATTTCATCATTTAGGTACATTCAACATAAAATATTTCAAAAGTAGCCCCATGTTCAGAACGCAACATCGTTTCCTTGCATATTTTTTCGTAAAAAGGGGAACAATAGACAGGATATCAGTAAAAGTCGCAAAATAGTAGAGGGGCTTGTATAGAGATTTTGCAAAGATATCATCATCTCATTGATAACACTTATAACATACTACTACTAGGTTTGGTTTTGCTATCTGTCTACTGACCAATTTCATAGGTGCATTCATCCCCCTTTGAATTGTGTACGAGGGGTAAACTCTCTATATAAAAAAGTCAAGTTGACTCGATCACAAGAGCTCATTTTGAAAACCGGTCCTGTTGCAGTCGGTTAGTGACTTAAAAGTTCAGTTCATAAGTTCCTCATCATATACATACGTACTGGTTGTTCAAGAGAGGACCGACCACTACGCGACTATTAAAGATTTACTACAAAAGTGACTGACTGACATTACGGGTCCTTCTTTTTTCAAAGCTAATCTGGCTTGGCTGTGTTGTTTTGTGTGTTACACTCTTATACTCATTTTGGGGTTGGTTGAGGGTACGAAGAGAGAAGACGAAGACAGGTCCTTGTACGATTATTCCATCAATATTACATATCACTGACGGACTCTTGAGAGGAAAACTTGCTTTTTCGCTCAGCGCAACAGCAGCCACAAAGATTATTCCTTCAGTGTCACGATTTTATTCTAGTTTTGCGGGATTCACCTTTCGGCTGAGACCAACTTTTTTTAATGCTTAATACACAACAACAGGATCCGCTTTGCTAACTTGATTGGAAGTGGGAACGGTGAAGATCATACAATATATATTTTTTTCACTTTGGGTTAGAATCCGGGTCAACCTTCAATTTTTTTTTCTTCTGGTGACCAACAAAACGCTTTTTTACATTGTTGTGAGTTTTTACACGATAGGAACGATTTTGTGTAAGCAAATCCGAGAAAAAATATTTCAGGAAACTGTGGAAATTGTGAAAGTGACGTGCATTTTTCGGTGACAAAAGTTATCCTCACTTTATTTCATAGGAAAGGAGAAGAGAGCTGCTAGCAGCCATAAAAACAGGTGAGTATATATTTAATGCATAAAAATCTTCTTCTTCTTCTTCTCAAATTATACGGCATAATAGAGTCGAGTATAATTTGACAGGAAATAAAAATACAAGACAAGAATTTATGAATAATTTGACATTTATGATGAGGATTTGGAAAGTTGAAAGTGATTTTAGCTTGGCCAGAATGTTAAACTCATAAGAAGAGCTGCAATTTATATACCACTTTCATTTCGTTACACTGCAAGCTGCTATAACCACTTGGTGGGGAGCAAAATTTATTGCCGAAATCCTATTAAAAGATTATCTCCGGTGTTAGGTATATTATGCCTCAACAAAGAAAAAGCCCTATGCAAAAAACAAATGCGTGGGTTGAAAGAAGCTTACCTGCATAATATGAGCAACCACTTACCACTATTATAAATTATTTCTTTTTTTTCTCTGACACATCAACAGATTTCAAAATGAATGCTAGACAAAGCATATGCCTGTTCATCGTCGTAAGTATCATTGCCTGTGCCTTTGCCGGCTCCAGTACAGCACCAGGTTCAATAAAACTTCGTAAGCTTAGGTCGAGATCATCAGATTCCAGCAGCAGGACTTCAGTAGCTTCAGCAACAAAGCAAGTGTCAGACAAAAGCACATCAGATGCTACCTTCGATGTAACGAGAGCTCTTATCAAAACAGCGAAAGCGCTTGCCCGCTCCCACTCCACGTCGGAAGTGCTCACCCTCAACTTAACCAATCTCCTCATTCTTGTAGTGCTCAAGGCAATCATTTTCGGAATTGGATTGTTCTACTTTGGTGGAATCAGTTTCAAGGGAGGTCACGGAGGAGATGGTGGTGGACACGGAGGAGGATGGGGTCCAGGTCATGGACGTAGCTTAGTTGAAAAGAGCCGACCATTCATGAGCCAAGGAGAGCTTCTCCTCGTCATGACTTACATTTTGGGTGCTGCTGAAAAGGATAACTATGAATGTATGTATCGTGTGGCTTGTGAAGATCCTAGCCAAGCTAAGGACTACTTGAAAGCCTCCAAGATGATCATGACCGGAGTCAAGTATGCTAAAAAGTGAGTTTTGTTTTTGTTCCTCTTGATAATCTTCTCATTTGTTTAAACAATGCAATATACTATATGCTTCTCTGCCTGTCTCCACATTTTTCCTTGAAAATGCTTTCGATTTATTCAAGGTGGAAAAGGAAGAAGGGAAATTAATGTAAGTGAGGGTGGTTTGGTTTAAAGCATTTTTTTCTGCATTTTCACTGAGCATATCTTTCCGTTTTACTTTTATTCGGAAAGGGATTGCATGAAAGAATTATATTCATTCAAGCACCGAGACCGAGATAGATCCAGCTCAGAAAAAAAACGCATTGCATGTGCATAAAAAACTAAAAGCGACATTGTTCGCTCAGTATACATATTATTGTGTGTAGCGTGGGTGTATGCAGCTAGAGTAACAATGCTTATTAAACCGCAGTGAAACAATAACGCGCAGCCGGTTCTAACCCGTAGTCGTCGTAGTGCACTCGAATTTTTTATATTATGTACAATACTCGCTGTACACGAACCATTTTAATGGGGTTCCCTAGTTCCCATCACTCTCAAGCCAGTCTGCTGCTGAACTACATATTATAAAAGCTCTACGCTATATTACATATATAATATGTGTACTTTGGCTTTGAATTGAAAACGGGTAGACTTATGCAGCAGCAGCAGGGCAAAAGGCGAAAGGATTATTCTGATTATTACAGGCATAAAGTAAACTCAAGCTGCATAAAACTGACTGAGATTCATTTTTGCTTGTAATCTACATGTAACAATTTCCCACAATAATATGATAAAACGCGTACAAAGTCATTGGCTGTGCATGCGTATGTAATAAGAACGTAGATCTATTATAATTGTTATTACAGATACACACATAGATAGATTCCTTTGCATCAAATACATTATTATATGAGCTCAAGAAAGGTTGTCAGCAAATATATGTATTCTTATGTATGTATGTATGTATGTATGTATATTCAGTCGCTTTTTTAAAATATGCTTTCAATTGACGGAAGCTTACTAATCTCTGACGGATAACTTATTCCCAGACGAAATGGGCAAAGAAACACGCATTTCGTTTTCAATATAATACAATGCAATGTCACAGCCAATGTCAAGCATTCTATCCGAATCGATGCTGGTGCAAATATTTTTGTGACATGTGTGGTTTTCATTATAAGAACTAACAATAACTTTTTTCCTTGTTGTTTCAAATAATGGACCAGAAGAAGAGTCTCTAATTACAGAGACGTTTTAAGATAATTTTTCAAAAATTCCAAGCTTCAATACATATTTAGGGTCATCATAACTTTCAGTTCATTAAAGGTTAAACCTAATCTAAAAACAGCAGAGTGAGCATCAAATTTTCAACTAATACGCGTTCAAAATACGCAATTACCAATCACTTTCCTTTACTTTTGAGAATCCTAGCTTAATAATTTGGACAAAGATTGAAGATTTATTTGATTTGAGTAAAAATGGAAAGCAGCAGGATGAGGAAAAGATGAGTATCAAAAAATTAATTTAAGAAAGGTTTTGAAAGGCTCAATCAACGAACAATAATCCAAGCCAATAAATCATCCCGTATTTTGACTTTGATATCAATATATTTCATTATAACAAGGAAAACAAATTGAGTGAAAACAGAATTTCATGCAAAAGGTATAAGGTATAAGGATAATAATAATGAAGAGTCGACGGGAGATGACTGAGATTTAATGATGGCCTGCTGCCCTTTAACAATCCAAACATTCAATTTTTAGTAGTAGTGAATGACCAAGATGTGAGTCTTACTCACGGCACGGCTTCTCAGCAAAAAAAAAAGTTAGGTAAAGGATGAGTACGTATGAAATCAGAGAACTTTTGTATGAATCTACAACTCAGGGAATATTTGAGCCTGTTCTCATTTTGTGAAACAGAAGGAAAAATTCATTCTGATTCTAACACCAGACCTATGTTGACCAACCATACCTCGATTTATTACAAAGTAGTAGTAGTAGACAAAGACCACCGTTCTTTTTGTAGGTTTTTGCATAAAGATAATCTCAAAAAGATTCTTTTTGGGTTGGCTTCTCAACTTGCCTTATTGACTTGGTTTTTTGGCTTTACCATCATTTATATGTATGCCATATTATGCATGCCGGAGAATCCGTTAGGGTCAGTTGATCTTCCTACTTGCTTTCTTTCACAGGTTGCATCAACATCAACTCTTTTAACGTGTACACTTTCATGTACACACATACTTGCATATTAAGATATATAGTACCTACTACGTATATTGTATGAAAGAGATGACGATTACGACATGCCCCCTGGAAAAGCCGGCTTTGCAAGTTTTTTACTTGCCAAAAACTATCCTTCTTTTCTTTCAACCTCGTGAGAGATGCATATATATCAATATCAACTTGCTCTCTTGCGTCTTGCGCTGCATGCCTTACTTGGGATCATCATCACCGTTTTGGTGTAGGAACCATTGTACTATATTCTCAGTAGTTTTGGGTTTATACTATATAATATGCACTTGATACTAGAGGTGAACCACAAATGTATGTTTTTGGGATAAAGTAGCACAAAATTTTGTATTACATTTATTACATGATTATATCATGCTCAATGTGGATGATGGTGATGTGGATGTGGATGATGCATCATTTCGTATCGTCTTATATGGTGTGTGATACCATAAATGTATGCATGGGTGAGCAGAATGGAATGGGACAGACCTTTAGGAGATCATCAAACTACGCATAAATATTGACAGTGGGGGCTACATTTCATTATGCAACTTGAGTCGGGTTTAATGTACTAGCAAAAAATAATTGGGTCAGAGGCTCAGGCTTAGAAAAGGGACTGCTTATAAGCTGATGGCAATAAGTCACCCCAATTCATCTCAATACACTTTTCCATATTTTAGGAATAATATAATGTGCATCATTGGCATCATCACGTAGAGAAAGCAAAACTCAAATGAAACCTTTAACCTTCGACGACCTGTGCCATGCCATGTGCATGCATGAGCCTATTATTTTACTTCCTCTTTTAGTTCAGAGGGTGAATTGACAATGATTATTATTCAAACTGCATAATTTGTGGGCTCATCGACGATAATAAAAGCTTTGCAACAAACACAAACGCCAGACAATGAAACCAAAAAAAACCAGACATATGACAAGTTGATTATAATTATTGTAAGCATATTAAAATATAAAAGATTCTAATCAACCCCCAAAAATGTCTTCAGTCAGTGTAGTCGTAGTCAGTGTCAGTAGGGTTCACAATATTTGAGCACACACACTTAATATGTTATGACATGACATTGTTCCTTCAAACGTTTATCGCGTTGAGCAGTATAATTACATGATCTATGAATAAGGCATGAAATATCATTTCATTTCTTGTATCAAACACAGCACACTTGCAAAGAGCAACACTCGTCGCTAATTTTCCGCTTTCTTTTTTCCGTCGATAATAGCGCAGCATCAGGAGCAGCATGTCATAATAAATTTTGAGTTGAGAGACAAATCGGCTGATGATCAGGGAACAAGTAGAAAAAAAACTACTGCAAATACAAACTACAATGTAATAATCCTTTAAAAAATGCAAATATTACACAAGAAGGCAAGTCACTCGATTACGTAGTAGTATAAGGTCCAAAGAGATATGCAAAGTAAGCGCACAACTTTTTCCCCTCGTGTCTGCAATTTTTTGTATCACTGAATGACAACGATGAATGCTGAATTGTTTCTTAAGTCTATTATTAAAAGCCTGAATTGGGATATCGTATAAAGAGGCAAGTAGGTAGGGAGAGCCATGCAAAAGAGTTGAAAATTTATTCCGTTAGCTTTCTCTATTATGGTATGGTATGCTTATACCTACCTAGGCTGGCTGACTGTCTGACTGGTTATTGTCATCGTCATCATTATCATGATCATCACCCTCTGTGTGTGCCTACAAAAAATATTTGATGGGGGTATGTTATAATTGATAATAGCTGATAGCAATGTAGATTTATAGAAGATTGATATTGAGGAACAAGAATGAAAGAATGATAATATACTACAAGTGTGGTGTAGTTAAGAGAAGATTACAGAGACTGTTAGAATCTTGTACGTAATATGCCCTGTACTTTGTGGCAGCCCACACTTGTTCTTTTTGGTCAATCGCATAATCCCCAAGAAATATGATTTCACTTGATTAGGAAAAATGTATAAAACGTTTGAAAATTGGCAAGGCGTAGTAGCAGGGAATTTCATGAGTTTAGTTTTAAAGGTCCTGCTTCTTTGTGATGTGATGTCAGTTGGTGACACATTTTTTGGATTGATTTGTTAATGTATTTGAAGTTCAGAATCAGCAAAACTACCTAAGAGTTTGCCAGAGTGATAAAAGGTAGAAAGAATGTTGAATGTGTGTACAGTGTAAAACTAATTTTTCACAAATTCCCCTTCAACAATAATTTAAATGGTCAAACCCTGCTAACTGAATTAAGGAACACTGTCTGAATACTTATGAGGGAAAACGAGTTGCATGAAACTTGAAACGCGTCGGTAAAGAATATAGGAGTTGATTAAATGAATGGACATCAGAAGAAAACTGAAGATACATACATTCTTTTCTTTCTCTCTGGTTCCTGGGTCATAGCCAATTCTCACAGTCACGGACTCTTGTTTACTTGTAACGTAAAACGTAATATCTGGACTGGCGGTTGACTGTTATTTGCAACTTTACAACTGTGACTACTTTTGCGTTGATTTGATGTACAATTGGATGGATGTTAAAAGCTTAGGAAGAAAGAATGCTGCAAATAATCACGAGCCTTCGGGAGTTTTGCGTTTACAGAATGTATATAGATTAGATATCGATATAGAAAGAGAATTTTCCTCTGAAACCCTTTTCATAATGGTTAAAATTGCAATGCCCTTTTGACAAGCTGTTATATGCATGTTTGAAATCATCCCGTGTGTTTATGTTTACAATGATCTGTAACATATAGTTTAGTGCTTCAACTACTTACTTCTTCCGCTTGGTATCAGCAAACCAATTGCAAAAGTACTTCAGTTTCGTTTATATATTTACTTAAAAACCTGAAGTGGGTGGACTTGAGCACGATTATTTATCCTTCTTGCTCTCTAGCGAATTTTCTTTTCTATGCCATCGGGCCATTGGCTTCATGCAACTCAACATTTTTACCACAATTTTATGTGCGTGCTTGAAAAAAAGCATGCGATCTTTGGTGACCTCTTGCTTACCTTTTGTTACTAGTCGTATATAGCGTCAAATCAAGCTGCTAAAAATTCACCTAGATTCACCCTCCATTTCATTTTCAAAGTTAAAACATTTTGTTTTCAACAACAATATACCGTACTGAAGTGCAAACATCTTTTTAATGAAAATATTAGGATAATTTAGTAATTTCACATATTATATGCACACATAAGTATCTGTATACCCGTATTAGTATTAGCTACAACAAATATTAGCATGCTGACTGCTGATAAGGAAAGGTACTGCAATATGTGATTAGTGTAATTTTTATTATTATATATTTTCCATTTCAGTTCAAGTGCATATAAGACTGCTATAATGTCGGACAAAACGTTTTATTTACTATTCACTATCCCATAAAAAGAGGAAATTGCATTAGTAGTAGTGTAGTGCAGACATTAGTCGGCTTGACAGATCTTGAGAACTTTGTAAATACTTATTCACACTCTTTAACGTAATTATGGTGTTCCTGAAGAGTAAGCAACAAGCCTCTGAATGAGGTGTTTACACTTCTTGCTATAGCTAGAAGTATTATCAATTTCAATAAGAAAAGTAAACCAAAGAAATATGAATACCAAATGCAACAAACAGGGTAACTTTGCGTGTGCGGATTGTCTTTTCTTACCTGGCAGTAGGGTAGGGTGACGATTTCCTTTGTTTTTTTAGATGCTGATAACATTCATATTCTTCTGCATGAACAGGATGTTTGATGTTGGAAAGTAAAAATCAAGAGAGCATATTTTATGTATTGCTTTTGCTCATCATTTATGCATTTGGGTGCACATGCTAGTGAATATTCAGTAATTTGCAAGGGATTTTAGGTCCGTAATGAAACAAACGATGACGCATTGGAAAATCATTAACGGGTGAATTTTTTAACTCACTTTTCCTAATTAATATTCATAAATTTTCACCAGCACTCAAATGAATCACTCAAGTTAGTGCTAATGAATGAACGAATCGTTTTTTTTAAACATTAGAAAACATCATTAAACTTAAAATAAATTTTTCGGTGTCAAGTCCAAGATTTAAAAGAAAATATGCGTACTAAAATCAATTAACCTTCCCGTTACATTTCAATATTTAGTTTTGAACCAATCTCAATACAAAGGCGGAAAGTTGCAAGATTAGGGATTTATATGATGAGAATGAGAGTGAGCCGGGATTTGTATGTTCTACCTTCTTCAATATATCACACATGCAATATAAACAATTACACAAGTAGCCCATTGCACGTGCTTTCATTACATATCTTTTCAGGGTGGCTTAAAGAATCCGCATGTCAGATAAGAAAGATAAGCAGGGTGGGTACTAGCTAGGGAGCATGACGGATTATTCGCATGCTTGCATCTATCTAAAGGCGTGCTTCTTGTCATGTAATGACAATGACTTGCAGTCTCACCACACATACGTACATTTAAACCGCATAAGTAAAAGTGGCAGTTTTTATCATAAAATATCAGAATTTTATCAATAGATTTACAGAGCTTCCGCTGGGCTCTGACTAACGTCCGACCGAACGGATATAAAAATCAACACCACGTTATTTCTAAGCACTAAAAATTGTGTAGGCATATTATATTTCGCTTGAGAGTTTAAAAATACTCAATTTTAGTTTTCAAAGTGCCGCGACAAACATACATTAAAATTTTTATTACTATATTTGTGCGGTTGAGCCATATTGTGGTTTTCACGAGGTCTAAAGCTCATTGACTTTTCACACCATTTTACAAATATTTTGTTTGACAATTACAAAGTCAAGAATGCAATAATAATGCATATGCATGATCTCAAGTCATTTCTCAGCTATATATATATGACACTCCAAAGCAAATCACCCTACCATCATCATATCAGTCAACCATGCCACAAGCTTTCTTTTCATTCAAAAATCATTAATTATAGATTCAAGTTTTTTTTAGTAGAAACTTGAAATATCTCTCTTGCATATTTTCATCATTAACCAACTGATTGTACTTTATTAACCTCCGGCAACACTGATTTTTTAACTTCTTTTAAGTCAAGTCCAACCATGATTAGCTTCGGGTAGGTTTGTAGTAGGTTAGTAAAAATTATGCATGCAAAAAAAAGTCAATCTTGTGCCAAAGCCAATGCCAAAATGCAACATGGTCTAAGGAAATATTTGAGTATCTCACGAAATCATGTTGATTTACAGGTAATTACTATTTAGCATGCTGTACATACATTATAAGAGCATTTGTGGCCCCAACAACACCAAACGCCAACTATGTATACAAAGTCTTTAACAAATTGAGCAATTGAAAGTAAACAAGTATTATCGTCGTCCCCAAATATTTTGTATGCTTTTCTAACTAGTTAAAAGCTTCTGCTTCTAAACTTGCTGTACAAAAGATCAACATAGAGAGAGAAAAAAAACTTTCTAATGATGATGAACAAGAATGAAATGATGATGGTGATTGTGATTAATGAATTATTATTTTTTCTGTGTCTTCCTTTAGATTCATTTCCGTCAACCCCAAGTATGAAGATATTGTGAGAGGACTTCAAGACGCAGTTGCACACAAATCCAATGGTGGAGACTGCAAGAAACGTTATGTTTGCAAGGATGTCCCTAACCTCTAATTAAATTACATATATATATTTCTGGAGCAAAACAACATAAATAATGCATTAGTTTCTTACATAAATAACGTTTCGTCAACAAAACGGCCAGATACGGAGAAAACATATTTTGAGTTTACAAACCGGAAAAAAATTATTATTTGAAAAAAAACTGATGATGAAGATGCATTACTTCCACACTTGGTGTTTTTGTAACTAGTTCAGGTTTGTCCGAAGACGAGTAAGCATGAAAATTGCAAATAATTAATAATACATTTCAAAATATATTTTTACATTTGTTAGTATACTAGTTAGAAGATATAGTACATAATAATATGCATACGTATGGAAGACAAAGTAAGTGTAATTGTTTTTCACGATGATTTAAATGATGATGAAAGAGTGATTGACGATATTGATATGCATGCTTCGGTTAAAAGGACTGATTGATTGACTGGATTGTATTTTTGTGTGAATGAGAGGGGATTTTTTTAATAGTTGTATACACTAGCGGAACTGTTTTACCTATGTATTTTGATTGTTATTGTTGTTATTATTTTGTTATCACAAGTTGTTCACTGTTGTTATATTCATTTGTTTTTTTTTATTTGTTACTAAACTCTGTTCTTTGGGAGTTTGTTTTTTATGTTATTTTCCCTTTGTAAGATGTAAAAATACTTTAGTATGCACACTGATACAAAGAAAACAGCCAAATTTCAATTGTAATGTCTTTTCCATCTTGCTTGGTATCGGGTTTATATTATACTGCAGAAATGAAGGAGTGACTGACTGTGTGTGTTCGTATGTTTCTGGATGATGGAAAAAGTACGAATGATATGATGATGATGATTATTATTATCCTTAAACACTGTAAAAAAAGATGCCCTTGATAACGAGATGCAAATTTTTTTTGTTGAAAAAAATTTCTCTCCAAAAAGCTTTACATAGAAACATACATACATCGTTCCAAGATGAAATATACAGACACGTATTCTTTTGGAGCTGTTACCGCGAGTACGACTACATTATGAAGACCAAGTTCATTATATACTTTGTTGATTAAAAGTGTTGTTTTTTGTATTAAAAATGATAAATATTTTTGAATATATTTTGTCACTATTTAGTCCCAATTATTGTGCTTACCTGCATATATGTACCATTATTGCTTTCACACAAAATTAGTTGAAATTGGTACGCCGAGATGGATTGGATGGGAATAATGGTGGTGGTGGTGGCAGTAGTATAGCATGGAATTTTGAAGAGAAAAATGGAAACCTGATTTTCATACGGACTTGTCTCATTCGAAAGAATGTCTTTGATTCATTATTATTACACACTCATCGTTATTCAGGTCATTTGGGATGCATCGGACATAAAAGTAATTTCTCAACTTGTTTCACCTCATCTCTTTTCACTATTTTACACTCCCAGTATTAAATTCACAAAATTTTTCACCATCATCATCCATCCTCACCTCGAACTGTAGTCTGTAACGTTATCATTTTAAAATTATTCATTCATACCTAGACTCTTATGCATGCATATCCATATTATATGATGATGACTGTGATAAACATGTATTTAGATAAGTACACAAAATTAATATGAAGAAACATGTTTAAAAAGGTGGTAGTAGTTGGATTACAGGTTACATTACTGCACGAAAACTAAGTGGAAAAAATGTACACAATTCTTCGAAAGATTTCGGTCATCATCACCATCATCATCCTTCGGTCGACAAATCAACAACAACAAGCAGGAGCACCAAAAGACATGCACAATATAAGTCTTCACATGTGTGTAAAATATTCTCCTTGTCAATCCGGTTTTTGGGTCAGTTGGTGGTGACCATGTAGTAAATAGCATTCAGTCGTAGTTTTTTTTCAAAGTGTGGGTCATCGTTTCATGAAAAAAAAGTCAAAAGAAAGATGGTAATACAAGGTGCTCATGATGATGATGATGACGTGAACAAAATATTATGCTGGCTCGGGCTCAATACAAGTCCAGATACCAGTCTTTTTTTCTTCACGTAACGAAACTTTTAACAGAGTACAAAATCAACGTACAACGTAGTTTTGTTTGTGTAGGAATAAGGATTAACATTAAGCTCTTGAAAGTTATCCTTCCACAATTCTTCAATAGTGGTGGGCTTGGGCTTGCCAATGATGCTGTATAGATTGATTCAGAAAGCACTAAAAGAAAATGGAAGATGAGTGTATAAAACACCTTTAAACCTGCTTACATTATTATCACATTGCATTACAATTGCATAGCAAGTACTCAAAATTCAATTCAATATCTCATAAACTTTGTGTCAAATTCCTACAACATACCAGTTTCTAACCTATATTTCGCAACAAAGGGGTAAACCTAGATATGTAAACCTCAAGGAATATGCATTTTTAAGATGCTTGTTTGTAATGGGAACTTGCTTGGCATTTTTGTGTGTATAGATCATTTATATTACATTGCAGGTGAGTAATTACAGGCTTCCTGATAATTTTTAATTTTTTTACGTTAACCTTTCCAACATACAGAAAAGAATTTGTATATTCGACGCATAATATCCAATATCTAAGCGGGCGAGGGTAATTCATGATTCATGCTTTATTGTTAGCAAAACAAGGAATATATAAATAGATGCGTATAGAGTTCAATAGGACGGACTTGAAGAACATAGCCAATCATTCTGAGGACCCACATCACAAATTCCGGGTTGGGTTGGGCCTTTCTTCCTAGATTAATGCGCGTGAGTGCATAAATGCACAATATGGTATCAATATCACAGTCATCGTTTTTTGCCCATCCAATTGGACGATTGTAAGTGCATACGAAGACGAGCAAACAGTAGGCATCATGCTGGCAAGAGGATTAGTTTTCCCTATGGAAAAAACGAAGGATGCCTATATGCAGACGACGAGACTACAGAGAATTGAGAACCTTCATTAATTTTCCATTTCATTGTACATACAGAAAGCAAATGCTGCTTTAAAACTTTAAGCATTTACATAAGAATATATATACTGGTATCTGGTATATATGCTGCTCGTGCTCAGCTTTGAAAGTTAAAACGAGATGCAGACTAAAACCATTCCGTCAATATTCATCTTTACTTGATCACATACGTAATGTAGTACTATTTTAAGTCTAAAGTATAATTTGGGGTACCTTATACACATTACATTAAATACATACGTACATTACATTACTTTATGACATTTTTATATTAAATATTTACAATTTTACAGTTTAACCTTTTATATTCAAAACACTATACACGTTTGAAACTGTACTGCTTAATAAACTGCTTGCCTGCATGATCATTGATGAGGATTTTTGGGTAGATCTGCAAATGAAGCTGAAACTAATAATTTCCATACCTAACTTTAATGTGTAAGTAATAGTAATATTACATACAATTCACATGTATTCACAGGAACCAATTTTAACCATAATCATCATCATCGCTTAAATACTAATATCCATTTTCTGTAAATAATCTACACATTGTTTTTAGAGTATGACAATTCTAACTTTTTTGGTTAATAAGTAATTATTAATAAATATACTTTATCAATTATAATTAGATGAGTAATCTTACGTTTGTATTACATTAATGTAATATTATTGGCACTATTTTATTTACTTACATATGTACATAGCATGACATATAAATAGACAACTTCAAACATTAATTTCATTACAATCAATACGCTCATCTGCATGTCAAGGTATTTACAAATCAGTTTTGAGTATTCTTATAACAATCATAAGTAAAATATGACTAGAAAATTTATTTATTTCACTTGTCAGAAATAATTATTAGTTTGTCAGTTCGAGTAGACTAGACATATGCATCAAATATTTAATGCGTCACTTGGAGAAGCAATTTCGAAATTTTACCTGAATAACCGTACAATGACACATGATTAAATTAAAGTTGAAAGTATCTTACAGACTTTTATTAAAAGTCACACAATGCTAGATAGACTTTATGTCACATTCATCTTTACTTTTGAAGAGCAGTCAGTCAAAGTTTACCTAATGTCAATGTGTCTAGCACACGGTCAACCAAAAAAATACAACAGAAAGGAAACGACATAACAGTAAAAGTTTTAATGAATTTTTAACACATGTCAAACATGTTTTCACGTTGCATTTAAACCAACAGGGCACCCCAACCAAGAGTGTGCATCATCGTTAATAAACTATTTGCATGATAAAGAGGAATTATATAAAACAAATAGATTTTTGATTGGTCATAATACATAACTAAAAATGGGAAGATATGGAAAAATATGTAAATCATTATGATCATGCAATTTATTAGAAAACGTTGTTGGTCACATGCAATGACATATCAAAGGAAAATTCAAAATTATATGGTTCGTATTGCAGCATCAGACGAAAGCCTATCATTCACCAAAGAATACTTTCTGGTTACGGGATATATCATTCTTCGAGCAAGCGGTTTGGTGCATTCTTTTAAAAGCCAACTAACTCGATCTCCAAAAAATGAGATAATGATCAGTCGTGATATATCGAGTGCTCAATGTGTATTATTATGTTGTTGTGGTCAGGTGGTCAATTCTTTTTCTTAAAAAATCACAAGGTGAACATCAAAGTGGTAATACTACAATGGAAATCATATATATACGTGGCTCCCTATAGAAATGTATGAATCGTTATCGTTTGATTCAATAACATTTTATCAATATTTTGATCATAATATAATAATAGTAGCTTTACAATCTACAATCTTACAATGCAGGGCAATATGCAATTCGAAATACTACACACAATATGTACTTATCATTTATTCGTTATGCATCATCATTTAGCAAATTTTTGTCTTGTGTGATATGAAAATAACTAAGGGGGTTGGAACAATGAGCAAGTGCAAGTTGCATGATTTACAACCAACTAAACTCCTTCAACTTTATACAGCAAGTTCAACCTTTAGTGAAAATATTTTCAGATTCGCTTCTATAGGAAATGTAATAATAATAATAATAATAATATGTTCTTGTAAATAAGGATGAATGAAGCGCACACGACGCAGAAAGCAGATGCTGTTTCTCTGATGAGTTAAATGGCTACAAATCAAACATTCACTCAAGCAGCAAATGGTGCTCAGCTAAAAGATGATGATTTCATGTCAAAATTATTTTTTCACGAGAGGAAGGATATGATGATGTACAAAAAAGATTTCTCTCACAAAAAAAGAAAAAATCATTTTTGGTCCACCCACATTTTTACATCATAGATGAACGTATATAAGATTGAAAATATGCAATAAAAGTATAACCATTAATCGTCAGAGCTCATATCATATATACCCATCTTTAAACATTTTAGATAGATTGATTGAAAGGCAAGAAAAAGAGGAAAGGAACTGGTTACACTACACACGAGACACTATAACATTTTTAAACTTCATGACTTTTTTTCCTGTGTTTAAAGTTGTTGTATTGCAATAAATTGCAAAAAATACATTAATAATTTTATGCATATCTCCATCATGTTCATATCGCATTGCAATATATATGCTGGTGCTACAAGCAGTCAATGATTTGATTGCTTTTTGAAAAAGGGAAATTTTCTCCTTTATCCTCTTCTTCCTTCACCAAAAAGTTGTGTGTGTGTAAATGGGGGGTTGTGAACTTGATAAACGTTTATGCAAATTCTTGTTAATTGTCTTGCAGGTATTCTAAGTTGGATTTTTTCACATGTTTAGGAAAGAATTAGTTAAGCATCATATTTTTTTGAAGAGAAAAAAACTGAATGATGAACTACTACTGGTGGTAACGATTTCATTCATTCATTGATTCATTCTTCCTCATGAATTATGATGAGCCACTACTGCTTGTTACGCCATAAAAGACTAATCATCATTATATTTCCTCAACTCTCTAGGATTAATTTTTAATATGATGTAAATATTTTTTTTGAAGATTCTTCAACTAATTGGCTAGTTCTTATAGCCGTGTGCTGCTACCAATATATAAAATTTCAATTTACGGGATCAAATTGAAGTACACACACACACACTTTTGAAAAATGTTGGGTGCACCACCTGCGAAACAAAAGTCCACTTGATTCTGCTGCTGCAGGCTTGGCTTTGAATTTATTGCATTGTAGTAAAAAATGTCAAAGGGTTCGTTTGCTTGCTGCTACCCGTAGTCAAGTGTGCTTTAACTTTCTAAAAATTCATTGATTGACTTGCAGAGTGGTTTACTGACGCATCAGTGCACGTCGCACAATACACTCCTCAATTTTTTCTTGTTTATGTGTGCACTTTAACTGGGAGCCTGCATTTCTGTATTTAATTAGTTAACACGACTCTCATTGATAGTTTTCGTTAAAAAATATGAATACTCAGGTTGATAAAACGTTTTTATGCAAATACAAATAATAATTAGTCGGGCTAAATTGCTCCTGCTCAAGTCTCCCCAAAAATCTTACTTATTATTATGATACTTTTGTATAAATACCACATAACCTATAGCCTAACCTATAGTTGTGTCATTATCACCTAGAAAGTTATTGAATCATTACTGCTAATCACTCCATTCATCAAATTACCACTATAACCAACCATATATGTCTATGAACTTAGCTAATGATTTTATGAGTTCTTCCACCTCGACTGTGAATCAACTTCAAAATATATTGATAAGATGAGTAATGGATTCTTTGTACAATTATTGACAATTGTACAATATTTTACATTTAGCTATCTGTTAATACCTAGGAATGTATGTGTGCTATTGCTAAAAGTATATACAAATGTAAATTCGGCGATATTATTTCATACTTAAACCATAATTAATTTGAATTATTCTTTGACCTTAATTTGTTTCTTTATAAAATAGCTTTAAAATTTACACACTTGACTCTTTCTAAGGTGCACTCCCAGTGCTATTCGGTGGGGATGCGGAGCTGTCCTCTTTGTTAAAATAGTAGTCATGATAGTAGAACGGATAATTTGAAGGACTAGCAATTGCAGCAGCAGCGTTGATTGCTGCCGCTGCTGAAGCCGCATTTGATGAAGAAGAAGAAGAGGAGCCGCCACCGGATGATGATGAATGTGTTCCAGTAGATCCTCCTCCTCCTCCACTGCTCCCATTACCGTTACTGGTTATAGCTCCATGGTGTCCAGTTGACCCCGGGAGAACAACAGGTGTCGAGGATGAGGAACTTGAAGACGATGAGGCAGAAGCTGCTGCCGCAACTGCTAATGCAGCGGCAGCTGCGGCAGAGTAGCCAGGAATGGAGTTTATGTCTGATATTGTAACATCGGGGTGGTTGCTAAGTTTGGATGGTGATGATGAGAAGTATTCATACGGAGAGCAGAGAGACTCTTGTTGTACCATTCTTCCTCCGGGTTCATCCCTGCAGGTAAACCAAGCTTTAGGATTTTATTAAGGCTGTCATCTAATTACCTCATTTCTTTTAGATTAATTTAATTCAGGATAAATATATAAGAAAAGGCAAAGAATTATTATTAAAGAATGAGAGAGGAAAACTTAGGTAAATAGGAGAAAAAAATGTAACAATAAAACTTAAGGCATGTAAAAGCTCAGATGAGAGACATACCCATTGGGTCTTGACGGATGCTGGATACGGCTGACATGTTTGACGCTGAGTGGGGCATTGTGAAAGGCTGAGTCATGGATGAGTATGTTCCAGATCCCATCTAAAAATTACATCAATATTCCGGTCATACATCATTAGTACATCGTTGTTTTTAATTCGCAGCTCTTCTTTCATTCAAAGTCAGGAAATTCTTATATCCGTCATATGAACAACAAATAATGATGCAGATTGAATAAACATAGTCATACCCATGTTCAAGCTTCAAACTAAGCTATTACTTTGCTAGATTGATGGCTCAAGTATATTGTATAAATTCTTCATGATTTTCCACTTTTACATGATTTGCAAAAATTATTTTGATCATGACCATCATCATGCACTTACTGTAACGTAATATTGACTCTACAATCAAGATGAGTAAATCTTTCAAAGCTATCAAAACATTTTGAAAAGGTTAATGAATTGCTGTTTTGAGAGAAACTTTGTAGAAAAGTTGCTTCACTGCTTCAGTTGACAAGAAATATTTTGCTGCTTAAGTGAACGATTCAACCATAAATGTTTGAATTAAAGTAGTGAAGATGCTACTTTATGTACTTACTCTGTCTTAAATTTAAAAAAAATGTATGCTATAAAAACTAGCAATATCATGAACAATCATATGTAATGCAGACACTTTTGATATTATGACTTGTTTTGCTATGTTGATAAAGTGACACTACTACTTTTTAATATTACCAAACCAATGCATCTTATTTGTAATTTGTATGTTATGTTAGCCTAGAGACTTTATTAACCCTTTTAGCGTGTTAAGTTTTGGTTTTGATGAATTTTATAGTAAAGAGAAAATTTGTTTTTACCTGAGGATATCGATTCATCGTATTAATAGAGTTGATATTCGTATGGGGGTAATGCTGATAACCACGACTGGCCGCTGTTGGATAAATGTTTCTCATCATCGCCCCATTACATGGAAGAGGAGGTGCAAGGGCTTTCTGTAGCTGCTTCTCTTGCTTTCGATATTTTGCTCTGCGGTTCTGGAACCATGGATTTGGAAAACATCATGAGTTAATCAGTAAATGAAATACGCGTCACAATTTATTGAATTAAAGCATAATAACGTGGAAAATGTACATACCTGGAACCACACCTGAACAAGTTCGAGCAAAGTGGAAAAGAAAGAAACCACAAAAAATCATTAAAATTGGAACATATCACGATCTAGAATTCAACAAAAGGTCATGTTAATCTTAAAAACTAATCCAGAAGACGGGAGTTTATTGGCAGTCCAATTTATTAGCTCTAATGGTAATGCAAAGGATGATTGTTAAATACAGAATGTGACTAAATATAATTTATTGACATTTTGGCCACATCTTTATACTACTGGTCAAGTGTTATGATATACGTGCACCTGCTCTGCTTTTGTTTTCCGAAACCATGAAAGGAAATTGAAATAACGCAAGCATAACATAACAGTTGGTTTTCATACTTTTCGTTCCAACTATAAATTCAAGATGAAGAGGTGAAAAACTTCAAGGGAATGGTCAGCAAGTGTTGAAAAAGTCATGAGCTCCAAAATAAAAGTATGAGATGAGAAAGTAATACTTGTGTTTTCTTATAAAATCAGAAAATGGGAAGCCGTCTGCATACTCGAGTGTGGTATATGGATAATAGATACCCATATATAAGTATATATATATACCATGTACCGATGTGTTGCTGTTTCTGGGGACGGAAAAAACGAGAGGAAAAGAAAAGAAGAAACTTCTTCAGGATGAAGATGTGAAAGTAAGTCTTTAGGGATGAAAGGAGTGTCGAAATCCATACAACTTCAACAAGACTGGGGTCTGGTGCTGACTTGGAAAGAGAACTAAAGTGAGAGCGAGAGACTGTTCCCAATATAAGCAAGCAATATATTTATCTATATACAGAGTATGTGTAAAGGTATTTCTTATAAATACATCTTTCACTTTGGAGTTACTAAAACACATTTTGTATATCAGGATCTGACGAGGTGTGAGATTCATCCTGTAAGAGCATATAAAACTATCTACTATCTACAAATATACATAATATGTAATCTTATGTATACGTATATTTCTCTCTCTCTCTTAAGTCTCTCTTCAGGTCGTGCGTTCATGTTCATCTTTTTCCTTCACCATTTTCTGTATTCTGGCACTCGCTCTGGAGAAAATACTCAGAAGGCAAAGCTTCCAAGTTTCACAGAACAGAAAACACTATAAAGATTGTGAATGAATGGAAGCATTATATAGATATACCTATACATAAGAGTAAGATGTTAAATGTGCTTATTCTCACAGTCTGCCATAGGCAAGGCACATTACGCCAAACCAGCCGAGCCCACTGCATTTCTCTCTTTTCTCTACATTCCCTATATTCCCCCTATATAGAGAACCTAAAGGGAAGGTTATGAAGGTATGTATGCTGCCGTTGTATAGCCCTAATCTGATGACTCTGATGTTCATTTGATTTATTTTCTTCATTACCTTCACAATTTGAACTCTACGGAGCCTGAAATGCTTGTAAAATAATTTCAGGTAATGCAATAATATCAGTTTCCATTGTGGAAATCTTCAAATTGAACATCCCTAGGAGAATTACTTACATCTGTGTTTTTCAAACCTTTACACATATTCCATACACAAATAATATATGCCCAAAAGAGAAAATAAACCTAATATTTTTATACAATTTTCGTGTCTGAAAGAAAAATACATTGTGTGACTGTGGAGTGCGAAAAATAGAGGTGGAAAGCATACGCTCAACCTCATTTATATTCTTTTATTTTTCTGTACATTTTTTTGCGACGGATTTGCCAACTTTTCTTGTGTGATTTCAACTTTAATTATACATAGTTTAAAGCATCAATTTTTAAGCAAAATCAATATTTTGAGAAGAAAAAAAAATGCCGGAATTTGCAATCATACACAATGTCTTGAGCAAAACCATTAAAATAGATGTACGTAGGATGCAGCCATATTCTGTTCTCAGAAATTCACATAGAAAACACATATCTGACTATTCGATAACGACATTCGGCGCTTCTCTGAGCTGGAAATCACTTCGACTCTACGACAAAATGGCGTATGTTCTATCTCTCTCATTCCTCCCCAAGAAGCTTTGTGCATCCAATATTGTACGCCCCACACACACACACAATGCTCTGAGCAACCAAAACCAACGTCTATTTTTTATTTCTACAGTTTGGTAGTCGTGTGTAAGTAGAAAGGGAAAACTAACGAGGGTAGGGAAAGAAAAGTAAACGAAACGAGATTCGAAGAGAGGTCTAAAGGTAGCATAACACAACATGAATCTCCAATCCAGACCAAAAATATATAGTTGCTAAACCTATCCAATCATCATCGTCCCCATAAATCCCAAGTTTCAGATAAGTTTACTTGTGTGTATTGATGTCTGTAACTAGAATTGTGTTTCCATTGTTTTATATATAGAAAATCACAAGAATATACGTATAAAGTATATATATACAAATCGTTGGGTTAGCTATCCATTTATGGAAACCATATACTTATGTGTCAGGCCAAGGTGGTACATTGGATATATAGGTTGGAAGAATTCCGGCACAAGTGACAATACTACGGTTATACTACTTTTTGGAAGTCAAGCTTCTCGTATGAATACATAAAGTAAATGGCAGTATTCTGAAGTATGGATTTCATGTTGTAGAACATTTTTGGAAAGACAGACCAAAGACAATAACAGTCAACAAATGATTAGCAAAATGATTTACTGATGCATTTCATTTAAACAAGAGACAGATTTGTTTTTCAATTTGTGTCTTATTCCGTTTGGTTTTTTAAGTATCATTGGAGAAGATATGGTTGATAGTAAAATGTTTGCAGTCTCGTACAAAATCCAGAATTGAGGGTAACATCGGAGAAACAGTTAACTACCATATTTTTCCATTCTTTTCATAGAATCGTATAGGATCTCCCCCGGTCCCTCTCTTTGTAACAATTTTTTTTGGTCGACGTGTGTATGAGATGATGAAGATCATGATGATGATGATGGTGATGTGACGACGACAGTCGTAGACTAAACTCCTCTTGTATCCCTCGAGAAGGAAGCATTCATTCCCTAGGGAAACATACCGTCAAATGGAAGGCCTAATTAAATTATATGTCCTATCACTGTTCAGCGTTTCGTCTTTTCAAACGACTTCCCCAACGTGATACCGGAATACTACCAAGATACACACACACACACGAAACGAAACAAGAATCCAGGCTTCATATCAAAGTGAGATGAAATACCATGCGAGTTTCTATATCATGCTACTTTTTGGACGAGAAAAGCACAAAACATCAGAGAATACAGGAAATGTGAGATGAAAATTTATAATTGTGATGAGATACGTTTTATGCCCATTGACCAATGATTTGGACGTAACGTGGATATGACTACTTTATGCACCTTGTTTGTAATTTGTCCTCCGCGTACTTCCTAAAAAATGCCCTGAAAGTTAAGTTGCAAGACATTTTTATTTACTGTTTTTACAAATAAATGCAAACAATATCTCATACAGAGCAAAACCAGCGATTACTGTTGAAATGATAATTATCAACCTAAATACTAAATTTAATATTTAAGTTTGACGGATAATATGTATCGGCGCTGTTTCATGAAGGTTTCATGAAGTTGGTTGACAACCCATGTGTACAATATATTATGAACTCTAGAATTAGTTAGCTTGTTGAAACATTTTTAGGAATACTAAACCTACCCATCTCAACTCAACTCAAACCCAACCCTTTCTTAACTTTCTCCCCTTTTGCAATTCTGTGAGCAACTCTCACCCATCCCTTCCCTTTTCCTCTTTTCAAACTAAACTCTCAGCTCGTCACACAGTCCAATTTCCAGATCCAATTTATCCGGAAAGAAACTTGGATGCTACGTCCATCCTATCTCTCTGCAGAGAAAAAAAACAACTTTTCTCCTCTACTTCAGTTTACTTTTTTTTCTGAGTAAGTAATCTGTAAGAAAAAAGTTGTGTTGAATAAAATATCACAAGTTTAAGAGCTCCACTTTAGTCTTGACTCTTCTGAAATACTCAGAGCCAGGCTAAAAAGTTATTATACCCTAACTGACCGTTTTCCTTATTGATAGGCATTACGTAACTTTGTTTGAATGTTTGATTGGACTGCATCCAAGTGGGAGAGCAAAGTCAGTCAACTGTGTATATCTAGCACAGCACTCGGGGCCCAACACTCACACAATACCCTTTTCTTCAAGGGGCCATATAACATCATCATATCAATGGTGCATATATAACGTGAAGATAATAAAAAGAAAGTGTATGTGATGCACTTTTTGATGACTTGAATAATTTCTTAAACCATTGGAGCATTCATTCATGCATTCCCCAACCAACTCTCAAACTTAGGGTAGCATCATCATCATCATCATCCATGGTCAGTTCACAGTATTGCATGCATTATTTCACTTTAGATACTTTACATCAAATGGGAGAAAGTTAAAGGGAAACTTCATAAATCATTTAAAGATTATTGAAATTGCTGCATTACAACCTTCCTTCCATGCACCAAAACCCTGAATACTATGTTTGCTGGTTTTATATTCTATTCCGAAACTTCTCTAATTTCCCAGTTGGCAATTTTCCTTTTTTTTGTAGTTTGACACAGAAAAACCCTCACGGTTGTTTGCATAGTTTACTCTGATAAGAAAAAGCATGAGAAAAAAACCAAATCAAATTTGCCTTTATTGGTTTTCCGAACTTGCAAAAAATAAAACTTGTTTGGTATGCAGACTTTTTGAAGATACAGCTTCTGTATTGAAGGCCTGCTGCCTCTGTATTCTATATTTTATGCTCATAAAATTATTTGATACTATTTTACAAGAGGTTTCCTCTTTGACATGTCATGTCATGACATTTGCCTGTTCAAGTACTTTCTTGAGGAAAACCCTTTTA
The DNA here is from genome assembly GCA_964034955.1 of Orchesella flavescens. NCBI lineage: Eukaryota > Metazoa > Arthropoda > Collembola > Entomobryomorpha > Orchesellidae > Orchesella > Orchesella flavescens. Next base: position 19,587,096 of record OZ035957.1, on the reverse strand, counting down.
TTTAATGTGAAACTATATGTTTCTGTCAATCGTCTTAAAATGTATACCTTCCAGCAGCTACTGCTATATATAATGATATGATGTCATCATGCACTTCACACATTCATGTAGATTGGAACGTCTGTCTTTTCCTTGAACATCGTATTGTAAGAAGGGGGTACTTAGGCTACAACAACAGTACTGAAATAAACCCAATCATCATCAAGAAAATCTAGTGGCAATCGGGTGACAACGTGTCACCTTCATTTGCTCATATTTCACAAGAGACAGCACAGACTTTGCAAGTTGAGAGCGATCCATCGCCTAAGAAATAAGATTTGCTCAACTTTTCTCTTGACGCTCAACATCAATGACAGGTTCGTAGGAAAAGGTATTCTTGTCAAAAAGCGATTGAATTCACCTGTCCTCATGATCATGATCACTTCATGTTGGATTCGACATTGGTAAACGATCTGGTGTGTAGGTAGAAGATTGTCTTGGAAAGAGTAGAGTCACCGGGAGAAAGAATGAAAAAAAAAATCTTTTAACTTTCCATTTTACTAGCAAGCCATAGTCAACGTAGAAAAACTACTTTCTACACGATACGTACTTCTTCCAAGAACTATATTATGTATGTATGTTTGCCTGAGTATATGATCATCATATTATTCATCATTCTCATGAAATAGGAACGAAGATCCAAAGGATTGCTTTCTTTTTTTAAAGCACAAAAAACTCGAGATAGAGAGAACCTTTTTCCCTCAATTTAGCAAAATAGGCAAAGTCATTCAGGCCAGCAAAAGCAAAACTGATGGATGGCTGGTTAGATGATGGAAAAAGATAGATATTTTGAAACATGTTTTAGTTTCTGTGTTGCTGAGGCTGATGCTACCTCTCAAAATAAAGTTTCCTCCATTTTCCAGCGGTCCAGGATACGTTACGTAAGATAGGCGCAAAGCCTCTCTACTACTTTATGTATACATTCACTCTGGAAGGAAGAAATGTTCGAAAAGTAGTTTGGAATTGCATGTGTTCAACCTTGTTCGATGATGACGTTGTTGATGATGATGATGATGATACGATGATGGGACCAAAGTTGCCTTCTCTATTCCTTTTCCTCCTTTCACTCAACAGAATTCACTCATTGTGTGTACGTTCATACATATACATGCATATACACACGACGAACATACTTGGACGTTTTTTAAAGGTATGTACATTTTGTACATAAGTCTCTATTATGTATGTATATATGTATATTTGATATACTCTTTCCTCACTCAATGCACATGAACAGGCGAACCGAGGATGCAGAACAGAAAGTGAAGAGAAGAGGGCTTTTAACGTAGGCAAATTAGATTTAGGAAGGGAAGCTTAGGAATAATGGAGATTTACATGAAAGCCTTTTACGTTACCCTGCCCCGGTTGTTGGTTGTTGTATGAGAAGACTTGTACCTAATATATAATGTTCTGATGTACATAGGATAGTATTCAGTGGATTGACTGTTTAAAATAAATACATGGACCTTTTACCCACTATATACATTTCTCCTCCTTGCTTCAATTTTTCTCTTATAGTTTTGGAAAATGGGGAAGAGATCGAATAGCTACTTTCTATCTATCTATCTCCATTCGACTAGTTGTCTCACTGACTCGTTCAAAACTTTCCCTGAGTTTAGTTTTGGTCTGTTTTTGAGCTCACACACATATTCAAGAAAGAAGCCAATGTGAATGATGTGATGTGATGAGACTCACTCTTCTGTATAGTCAACTTCCAAAAGATACGTTGGGTCGTCGTGTGCACAGGCTTAGGAAAAGGAATGGATTGAGCAAGTATGACACGACAAGTTGGCAAGTATTCAGAAAAGTATTATATGATGATGTAAATGATCAACTCGAAAACGATACATTCTCTCTGAATTTATTTTATACTTTGTCCTTCAGTTGACAAACTCTCCCCCTTTCCTTTCTTTGGTCAGAATTTTCAAGCTGAAATAAATGGGATGACAATCACAATCACTACAACTACCCTGCTGACGAGGGTGATGATGATGTGATGTCTCTGATAAAACAACCAGGCAAAATTTTCAAGACCTATTGTTTGCATCCTGTTATTTCGAGCAACATTTGCATATGTACCATGAAATTCGTCTCTATTTCGAGCAGCCACTTGATATTTTGAAGAAGTGGCTATGTCCAACTTATTGAACTGGTCTCAAATTTCGGGGAGATAAATTTCAATAATCTGCTCACGAACAACCTTTTGATTTTAAGACAAGGCGAGTAATAATATAGTGTAGAGCAGCGGTCGTATCCCTAGAACTACATATATTGAAAAACCAATAACTATAGACGGTATGGAGCGTGGAATAAAAGTGACACGAATGGAAAGTTTCTCATCATCAACGTGGTTTCCCTACTTTTTGCGGCATTCGTTTTTTGGACTACACACACACACACATTTACTTTGTCTCTTTCAGAAAATGATCTTATCTTTTTCTTAGAAGGTTGATGATGATGATGACGATGATGATGATGTGATGATGTTTTTCCCATTTAATATATTGCTTCTTGTTATTACTCCACATCCTTATTATTTACTGCTTCTTCTCAACTTTTCTTCTTCTTTCCAATCTCCGTTCCCTTTTTCTAGCAACAAAATGAGTAAAATTAAGGGGGAAAATAAGAAGGTAAGAAATTTTGGTAACCTTATGTACTATGTACGTACACAGAACAGAGAGAGAGAGAGACCAAAAAGTGTACCCTAAAAATAGCAAAATAGATGGTGAGCATAAGAGCGAACAACCATGTTATTTTATTCAACAAAATGGAGAGAAAAAGGAAGGAATAAAGTGAAAAGTTTCCTCCTTATTTCCACAAGACTCTTGAATAAAAAAGTCTAATGTGGAGAGATGAAAGCTAGCATGATAGTAAAGGTAATAGTTTGTGCACTTAAGATTAAGTAACGTGCGGAAATAAGTATATATCTCCATTTTTCACTTATTTTACTTAGAACCTCTGCTACAATACATAACCTTAGCTAAATGCTAATGCTCAAGGAATAATGTTGACATGAAAGTACATATATACTTGTACATTATTTTGTGTTCTTCATACATATATAATATGTTATTCGTAACTATATATATATATATGTTGGTAATATGGATGAGTAATAGTAATAGGAGAAATATGAACCCTTTTCATCACAGAAAAAGGAAACCTTTTGACGTACCTGCCAATATTTTTCAATTTCCTTTTCAGCCATCATCATCATCTTCAACATCATCATTTTTTCAACTTCCTTTTTCAAACAAGCATTTTTCTCCTCAAGAGTTTTATTGCCCTTCCTTTTTTTTGCTCTAACCTCTGAATATGGTTACATATGATATTTATGTACTTGTCATAGTCATCATGACTTGAACCTCGGGTTAATGCAAATTGAAAATTTTCCTGGATAGTACAAAAAACAACAATTCTTTGGCAATCATTATATATAGTTTGGTTGCAGATGTGTATATTTGTAGTTCAAGCCATATAGCCATACAATTTAAAGTGAAAAGTTGATGTTGATGCAGAAGGCAACTCCCTGAGATGAGCATACTCAAGTTTGTCAAAATTCTTTTAGACCTTCTTTAAATTCCAATTACCATTTTACAATATATTAAAGCTGGTGATGGGAGTTTTATATACAAAGTAATAATAATGTAACATGTAGATCTTACATCACCACAAGAAATTCATTATCTTTTCACTGGATATTTACCGTATCATCATAATAAAGCATCATCATATAAGTTACGCTGCAGCAGTTAATGTGACGGTAAATGAACCCACTAAATGGGTTCAATAATGTAATAATAATGGGTAGTAGATAAAAGCAACAACGCACACGAGTTTTGCTATGTGTCAGTCCTTGATTACATTGCATCTATATTGATTGAATAGAAATAGAAAGCATATATAAGAAAGAAAGGATTTCTTGGGACTATAGATAAAACCATACTTGTTCTTTTTAGTATTCCAGCTTGAAATAACAGGAAATGTGTTTTCCTTTGGTTTTGTAAAAGTGTGTATGCAGCGAACAAGAGCCTTAATGTTATGTAAAGGTCCAGTCATTTGAGCCATCCATAACATGTATTAACAAGTAAAAAGCAAAAGGAAACGAGTGGAGCAGAAAATCGAGACTAAAAAACCAATAAGGAATGAAATGAAATCAGGAGAATGAGGAAAATCTAGTTACTTGGGAATCACAACCTACACATATATCTACTATCATCTATACATCTCATATACAATATTATGTGGGTATATGCATAATATATACGAAATGTTTACGCGCACGTAAACTTATAGATAACATAAAAATGACAAAAATCCGGAGCATTATTGCTCTTCAAGAAAAAAAGGGCAATGCGGGAATCTTTCCTTTTTTTGAGTAGATGTCTTTTCAATTTACATCGTTATGTTATAAGATCGTTCACGTATATTCGCTCAAATGCGTTGGTAGACATAAATTATGCAAACAAACTCAATCACAGCAGTTTTTCATTCGCCTTCGATCAGCCGTAAACACGAAATCAGCCAATTAGTGAGAATTATTATGTGTTCACAAGTGATCATGATATAGGGGAACGTGCAATATTTATTCCGGATAAATCTAAAGAGCCTGTGGCAAATTCTTACCTGAATTCTAGCCTCATTAAGTTTGGTCGTTCTAGCAAGTTCCTCACGGCAATAAATATCGGGATAGTGACTCTTTGCAAACGCTGCTTCTAGTTCAGCCAGTTGTTCCTGAAAGAGATGCAGCATGGAAAAATTTGGGTTACTTTTTTTTATTCATTCCAATGTTACTTCCTCCTACACACTCAAAGCTAACTGCCTTGGGAAATTTCCAAAGCAAAAGCAAGCTTCCTGAGTAGGATTAATCAAGTTAGTAATTCAATTTATATGGTCACGTTTTCTATACCTGAGTGAACGTCGTCCGATGTCTTCGTCTAGCAGGAGTTGGGCAGGTGGAAGATGTTGGCGTGTGACTATGATTATTTGATCCTCCTCCCATAATCGACGATGTGGTGGAATTCTCTGGCTTCAGTTTTTTGAAAGCACCTTCTTGGCCTATTTAAAACAACCCGCACAAGTTACAAAATTACTTTTTAAAACATTCAAAACTACCTTACAAATAGTAGTAGATGCGCAACTTGATTCAGTTAACATTTGGAAAATATTATTAGCTTATTCTGATCCCCTTTTTATAATTACAATGACACACCTTAATTGCTTTTTATTACTCGAGTTTGAAAAATATTGCCTAAAGACCGCTACGCAAACCTTGAGTAATTGCTTCAAGTTTGCTTCTAAAAAATTTAATCAGTTTCCTACAAGCTGATGAGTTATTTTCCAGCATTGATGTAAAAACTTATATATAAAAGATGTTTATACACAGTCTAAAAGATCTTTTCATTCAGCCGTCGCCACCACCAAATCATTGGTCTAAATTAAGTAGTCTATTTATTATTACTAGACTCCAACTGTATTGCTTTTCCTTTTCTTCTTGCTTTACTACTTAAATGAACCAAAATTAAATTGCCCGTTTTATTAATTACTCGGAGCCAATGCCTTAACTCAATCTGCCGTTTGCTAGCACTACTAATTAATGAAATTATCAAACCAATGTACTACACTGCTTTACTACTACAACTACTACTTTCTCCATTTACAATACACTTTCACTACTCCTCTTCACTCCACTGCCTGGGATGCAGGCTGTGTGGATGTGTGTGAGTGATGTGAACTGGGTGTTCTTGTCTCTGTATACACACAACTGTTAGATTGCATCTGTATCTCACTGAAAGGGAACCAATTAGGCAAGTCTAATTGGAATCATCATGGGTTTGAGAGCGTTTTTGCAAATGAGCTTGTAAAGCTTGTCAAAGGAGAAAAGCAAACGAGATATATGGAAAGAGAAAAGAAGAGGAGAAAGTAGCAATTAAAATGAGCGACAGAAAACAATGTCTTTTAATGTTTTATAACTTTGGTATCCATATATATAATGTATAAAGCATGTGGGATCGTTGAATGCCTCTTCACTCTTATTTAACCAACAATTTAATTAATCATTCTGTGTTTGCGTGTGTGGAAAGATTTTGTGAGAAAATTAGCAACACCAATGTGATAAAATGTTGAATATATATATATATATATATATATAGTATATATGTCATAAACATAGTTTTGTAACCAAAATTGATGTGGTTTATGCTTGGTTAATTTACTGGTGAGGTGGCTGAATTTTAGTTTTTGATTATTTAACTGACATCTGATACCATCGACATTGTAATTTCATCATTAACACTTTCCTAATTGTTGAGAATTAAGTTTTCTGTAGACACAAATCAAGTAAAATGCAGTTTCCTGATTATAAACATTTTCTGCTAATCAGGCATGAACAATGTAATTAAAATTATTATTAGTTTATTAATGAATTTTTGTATAAAAATCCAAATTTTGCATTCAATACTACTTGTTCACAGATGTAGACCAAGAAAACTCCAGTTGGAGTTGGTATTAGAACTGCTGTCCCACTTTTGGGGCAACTTGATATTGATCCATTGTATTGGAAATTCTGTCATTTGATGTAAATTTATTGCTTGATCAAGGGAAGTAATACAACTAAATGAACACGACTTACTCTTTTAAAACGCTTGATACTACTGCTACGGTTTACAAATGGCTATTACAAAAACCAACAAACCACAGGTTTTTGTCGGAATCCAGCAAACGAAAACTGATCTTTCGTCCATCATATAAGCTCATCATCATGTTGACATCTGCCACTAAATTTTACACTTGTTAAGCCAACATAAAAGGTGCACTTCAATGGCACCGCAGTCCACTAGCACTTCATTGGGTTTTATGAATGGACAAGAACAATGCGATGCAATAGGGCAACGTTGAGCATTTCCGAATGAAATAAAATCTCTTGTTCCTTTCTTTAACTTTATATATAGCAAATAGCAATGATGATGATATGGTCATTTTACTCGGTTTGTGAATCACAAATGCAAAAATATAAAATCCGTTTCCTGGTATTATGGGATATGTGTATCATTCATCATATCTAAAAAGAAGACTTTAGAATTTTTCCTTTGCCCTTTTGCAAATGCATTTCTAAACGCTGGGATTACTTATAACTAAACCCTAAGTTAAAATTCATAAGATACGTGATTCATGACAAAATATGGCACGTGGATATGTGTTGCAACTCTATAATATTATCATTATAACGTTTTTGTAGAAGGGGTTTTGAACGCATATGGATTTCAGGGATGGTGCTGCTTATGCGATGTGATGATACCGACTGGTGCGTTGTTGGCAGATGCCGCATTCAAATGACAATTCGGGGAGATTAGCATAAAAACAAGCTTTAAAGTGAATGCACGCGCATTGCATACTGCGAAAGAGTACGAAAGGAGGACACCCGGGACGCTTCCCTTTTGTTCATTCCATGTTTAACACGTAATTGAAGGGGAGTTTTAAAGCAGTCATTTAAGCTTCCTCTTGAATTTTCAATGAATATTTTTTAAACATCCGTGTGGTTCTTTTGCTTCTATTGTGAGCTGACACTTGTTTAAAAAACTTTTTTTTTAAAAGCCTGAAGCAATGACCCTTGAAAATTCGAAAAGGAGACTTGAGCAAAGGCCAGTGACGAAAATTAAATTTTGTATGCGACTCCAGGAGTGTGTCCATTTGTCATATATTTTTGAAGAGGTCGAGAAAGGTGTTGAGAGCATACTCAAGCTAATTTACATGTCAACCTGGTAAAGTCATTGACTTTTAAAACATACTGATTTCTCTTCAATAAAACTTACTCACTCAGTCAGTCAGGTTGCAAATTGCAAGGTCCAAGAAATTTTGTGACAGATTTTGAAGTGTCTTGCAACAACATGCTTTTATGTTAATCATAAATGAAATTGCATTCCTTACCAGAATGTTCGTTCAGCGAGCGATTGACAACAGGACCACCAACAGCTGCAGCAGCTGTCAAGGCAGCTTCACTTGAGTGAATGCTGTAAAGGGAAGAAAAGTCTTCGCATTTCACAGATCCTCCTCCGTTTCCTCCCCCACTGCCTCCGGAACCTGATGCAAAGATAACCAATGCTTAAAATTTAAACAAGTACGTACATAAAGTGATCCCCAATATCAATCTACCTCCATTCCCAATATTTATAGTTATAAAATAAATGTTAATGGGCTTCAAAGTATAACTTCATACCTGACCCTCCACTGCGTTTAAGATCAAGTCGATCATCTATTGCAGCTGATAGACGACCCTCCTCCATCATCTTATTTGCAAATGTTGATTGACTCAACATTTTGCAGTAGTTGACGCGACTGCTGTAGTCTAAATCCAGGGTGAATTAGTACGGTTGCCGACTTGTAATTAATAGATTCAGTCAATTTGAATCTAACCTCGTGCTTCCTTATTAGGAAATTTAGGATAGCTGTATCACTGATAAATCGCCGAGTATACTGAATTTTCAGACAAATCAGGATCAGGTGTGCTGACTTTAGTTATTGGATTACCAATAAACATTTATGTTCAATTAAGCTAAGATAACTCGTGCTAATTTCGTTTGCAAATTGCTTGAATTTGATTTTAATTCAATTAATTAGTGAAATGCAGTGATGCTGTTGCCTATATTGTAAACTATTAAAAGAATATTTGCTTCTTTTGCTCTATATTACAGTAGTTCATTGTAATAATGTTAGTCGAAGCATTGTGCCCTAATTGATGAGATTATGTTTGCTGGAAATTTCTTTGTGGGATTGTTAAAAAGTATAGGAAACTCAATTACTTCGTTGTTACCAGTCTTTTCATTAACTTTCTCTTCTTTAACCAACAGCGCTCATGTATTTCACTTGTAGCTTGTTTGTGTCTTGTGTGTATATAGGAAATATACAACAAGGATAAGTTTATGGGGTAATGATGTTAGCAAATGAATTGCAGTAGATTTAATGGATATGTTACTACTACCAGAGGTCAGCTTTTCTCCTTGAGGATGTAGAATCTTGATGGATCTAAGCACTCACTGGAACACTAAACTGAAAATGTGTTAAGTCATTTCTGGAGAAATGTACAAAGTTGGTATCGTTTCGTATCATACAGTCATATATAAAGTTTTCTCTAATGGATGGTAATAGAGGTATTGCACTTTTCATTCATTCACTAGTTTAGTCATTCATTCATCGAGTTTCTTGTACTGGTTTAGATGAAGAAAAGAATGAGATAAGGATATTATCCATACAATGATGATGATGATGATGCATACACATATACACTGTGCTGCTGGAAAGTCTATAGGAAATACGGATCAGCGTACGGATACTATGTACCAACTTTTTTTTTGGCCCACTGCTGATGAAGCCGCTGTATAGCTTTCTCCTCTTTTAATGAATTTAGTTAAGCTAGAGCCTAGCCTCCTCAGCTCCTTGAAGCTTTTTCCTATTGCTATTCAGCTGAGATGTGAAGGAGTGTGTGTGTATGTGTACGTTACGTATTAACGTACATAAAGAAAGGAGAGAATAATACAGTAAATTTAGTCAAGTTGATTTCATTTATTTTTCCTTTATGTTGGGTTGTTGGAATCCTGCAAAGCAGACAGAGCTTTTTATACTATTACTTCATTTCTTGCTTGTTCCTCGTAATGAGCCAAATTGTATAATAATATATTATCATCCAACAACAAGATAAGATAAAGATGATGTTAGTTGGGTATAAACTCTCAAAATGTCTTGTTGTGGTGGTGCTCTTCTATTTAATCCAACGGATGGTCTCAAGATTTTCTTAGTTTTTATTGATACTTTCACCAAGTCACTGTTCAAAAGTAAGCAGGTCACTTTCTTCATAAACTTGACGTATGTGTTGTGTTATATGTTACCCGTCTCAGATTTCACTCTTGGTTGAAGACTCTTCTTCTTCTTCTTCTTCTTTAGCTGGACGTTTGGCTAATTGATTGAGTTTTCGAAACCTTTCTCCAAAAAAAAACTAGTAGATAAAGTTTGATGGTGTGAAAAATTGGAGGTAATTTGTTGTTCAAAGGGAAATTCTTCGGACAAATATATAGTAATACAGGTTAGATATACTCATCTATCTGTTTATACCATTTCTCCTTCTGCTTCGACAATCACGTCAATTTACAACTTGATAAGGATAACAAGATTTTGGAATCAAATAAATCAACTCCAACATCATCCTTATATATATTACCGTACTTCGTTTTTTTATGTGTGTGTGTGTGGGAATCTTGCTCAATTTAGTTTGCTCAAATGAACGAATGTGAAAAGTGGTGACACGAGATTTAATTTATTACATTTATTTATTCTCAGAGGCAGTTTGTCGTACCCGTTCCTCTATTTGATTTTTTTTTCGTAAAGGATAACACCGGGTAATGCACTACACACACACACGTCTTCCGAGTTCATTACTTGTTGACACGTAGAAGACAAATGTGCTCGTTCACTTGCTGACATTGACTATTCAAATTAGTTCCATAGGTGCACCCGCAATCTTTGGTGGAGAAAGTGGCCTTTTAGAAATGGAATCCCTTTCTTTTCTCACTCTTTCTCTCTCTCTATCTCTTGCAATGTTCGTACGTGTCTTGTTATGTAAAATGATTCAATTTACTTTATCTCAGCTGTTTCCTTTTATACTCTTTGGATGATGGGAATGGCACGACGTTTTTCTTCTTATTCCCCAAAAAAAATATGTATAATGTTTTTAGTATTCATGAGCTGTGATTTATGTTAACCAATTTGTAACACCTATTCAATCAAAGTCTGACCGAGTGTGTGAAATATTTTTTTCCCTTTCTGTCTTTTTCCTTTTCCCCTTTTTTTGTATTTTATTCTTGAGAATATAGAAAGATAGTAGCGATATACAAGTACACGGGAGAAGTAGCAGCAGCAGGGGGTCTTCTCCTTTCTTTTTTGTCGTTGTGACAAGTGATAACGAAACGAAAGGTGACTAATGAAGTTAGTCTTCCAGATATACACTTCTTTTTAAATAGTGAAAGGAATGGAATGGAATCCTCATGTGATGAGTTGGGCTTTAGATAGTGTCTGAGAGTTGGTGCATGTGAGACGAGAAGATAATAACGGCAGAGTAAGGTTTTGCCTCTCTGTCGTCTATATAGCGTGTGCCTTTGCTATGGTAGTAGTGGTGGTGGTGATGTGATGGTGAGGGAAAAAACGAGTGGATGAAAAAGAGATATGATTGTGATGATGTTGGTGCTGGTGATGTTCCAGTGTTGTTGGTGAAGCTAATGTTGTTGATGATGATGACTTTATACTCTTCTCTCTTCCACTTTTTTTCTTCCCTTCTCTCCTTTTCTTTTGGTTCGCTGGATTGGTTGGTATTGCCACGGTGTGCGCACTGGGGAAAAGTAGCAGAGCAAGCCAGAAAAATATCCCTTCTTTCTTTTTCTAATACCTACAGCCAAACACGCTTACTTACACTTTTCCTCTCTTTTCTCTTTCCTACGTTTACCCAGAAAAAAAGTTTGGAGAGAATGTCTTCGTGTAGGAAGATGTGATGTGAAGATAGTTTTTTTGGTGGAGAACTGTACGAAGCTAAGAATATAAAGGAGGAAATGCATGTATACCTGTTATATCAACATAACATAGTGTACAAAGCCGAGTTTCAGATGAGGAGGACAATGTTCAAGTGAGAAATGGATGAGGAGAGAAGACGGAAAAATTTTCAGACTTTTTCTGGAGATTCTCAGCCTTTAAATAAAAGACGTGTCGTTTTCCCTTCGTCATGCTTCCCTTTTCTGTATACACAACACTGGGCTCTGGTATGAGAGTAATCTTTTGGTAAATGCTTATATGTCTAGGTTATGTTGCTACACACACACACACACATGTTCCTACCATAAAAGCATGACTGGAGACAAGGAAGGAAAAACCTTGGTAAAATTACTGTCATCTTCATGCATGCACTAGATTATATCCAGGACAGGAATATTATTAGGAGTTGCAACAAAGTATTAAAGTACGTATGGATATTCTATTCTAACAGAGATTAAATTCCATGTTATGTTATGCATTTTATATTACGTATATCCATTTTATATGGAAAAGCCGGAGGATGCTAAACTTCTATATTTCTACTTCTAAACATGTAGAAAATAAGGTTTACTTTGACATCACATCTCTATCATATACACATACATGGAAGAAGGCGTATGCATGTTCGTGTAAAATATGAACATGGATAAATGTTCGTTTATGGATAGTGAAAGGGAGCGAAAGCTAGTCAAAGTGAGAGAGAGGAGAAAACCCATGCTGCCTGCCTTCTATCCCGTCTTCCCATGGCAAAGGACCAATCCTCTCGCGGGGTGAGGTTCCCATCTCCACGGTAATCTTCGTCAGAATTCTCCGCATTGGCTCCGACTTGCCCTCTCTCCCTATATTGCTGTGGTGTTGTGTGTGTATACATACATATACATCTCATGTTTCCATCTATATAAATTCCCATTTCCTTGTGTCTTCTTTTGCTTGATATTTTATTGCACTGCTCTCTTCTCTCGTGTAACAGCTTCACTGGAAAAAAGTCTAGCTTTGCAGGATTTACGGAAAAAATTCCTTTCTTTCCATGGGGTTTCTAAAGTTTGGCTTGATGGTGTTTCTAAGATGCTGGAATGCTGGATGATGATGATAATGTGTAATGCCAAAATGTTTGTTTGTGCATCGCATACAATGAAGATAATGCCTTTTGTAGATATCAGTGGTTTGATGACAATATTGAAGTTTATTAACTAGTTTGCAATATCCTTCATTTCCTATTAGAAATCTTATTCTTTAACTAATGTTTTACTCAAAGTTTTCACTCATTCCAATTTGCATTCCTTGAATGGCATTTTATCAACGTTTCGTTACACATCGTATCTCATGTATAATGTAAAAGTACATACATTACTAGAGTTGGCAGGTATAATGAATTAGAAGGCCCTAATTTATAACATTTAAAAATGACGCCTACAACTGTGTAAAGCAAGTAAGGTTGTACACCTACGCTTTGAACCTTATATAGAATCCTAATTAAAAGTATTTTTTGAACGAATGTAAAATAAATTCGCTACAAACTTTCAAATGTCCAGACCAGCAACGTTTTATTTTCTTGAATTATTCAACGTTTTTCATTTTTGAGCATGTGACATTTGTGTGACATAACGAAACGTGTTCGTTTTGTAGCACTACTATACACACATATGTTGACCTATTAAAGATATAGCAAAAATACTTTGCATGCCAATTTCCAAAAGACGGGGGAAAGAGAAGAAAAAATGTTTAGGAAAGCAGCAAAACATCAGGGTACTCATATGATTATTAAGTAACTCAACTGCTCCTTCCATAAAAAAGCAGTCTGTAGGATACTAATGAGGATATTACTTGCATAAGTTGTTTATTACATGTATTGTATCTTGTATCTAACAGTCAAAGCCAAGCCAGGACTTTCACAAAATAGAATATATATGATTATATATTATGTGGTGGTAGCAAAGGCAGTATAAAGGAGCACATTATGTATTCTTTATATCAGAGAGACGAAGAAATGAAATGTGAAAGTGGGGAAAGGAATATGAAAGTGAATATATGGAACAGTTTTTATATAAATTTTGTGGAATGATATGCAGATCTGATTAGTTTCATAAAATTGCCTTTTCTACTACCACTCACTCACCATTATGTTCATGGATCTGTTCCATTTTATCTATGTTCGTTTTTTTCATGGTATACTACTTGAAAGCTGAACATTATACAACCTATCTCTCTCTCTTTCTCTTCATACACATGTAATCATAAAGCCATCTAGCTTACTCTAGCTAATAAACACATTTTTTCACGGTGTTCATAAGATAATTCAATTTATTATCCGTTTTCAAAGAACGTTAATACCACAGTATGAATTTAGGAGAGTAACAGTGGTAGTCAAGCATCTCTTTTCCTGGTCGCTTTAGAAAGCTCTCTCTCTCTCTCTCTCTCTCTCTCTCTCTCTTATTCTCTTTCTGTCTTTTTTGCATTCTTTTCACCCGTTTGGTTGAAGAGTTTACTTGCTTTTGCGAGTGAAGAATATGAATGTATGAAAGACTGACTCTAATAACTATGTCTTTCCTTACATTTGCGGAAAGGCAAACATTTCATCATAAAAAGGCTTTTGGGTTCCAAAAGGAATGGGACTGACTCAATGAGTTTCATTGAAAGTTTGTCTGTATGAAAATGAAAAGATGAGCCTTTAACAATATTCCCTACTACATAAAAATATATAATAATATATTCATTTAGGTACTTTGTAGACGATGTGATAGAAAGAAAGAATGAGTTAGATTAAAAAAGGAAAACTTTTTTTCCTCTTCCCAAAAAATTCTTTATTCCAAAAATGTAATCCACCCATTCACCATATGATTCGGTAATTGGTAATTATTTAATTTTCTCTCTTCTTCAGCTCTACTCTCAATGCTACTTCTTGTTCTGGAAACAGTCTTTGAATAAAACAAATCTTTCTTGTTGAAACGTGGGAAAACCTGTTGCAAATATAGAAAACTATGTTTTGTTGAAGTGAAATCAACTTCCTCCATTCTGCTTCCTTTTACTTTTACGAGAAAAAAATATCGTTCAAACTTTCACAATGGAAGGAATTGTAGAGCCAATTTTTATCACTTTAATAAAAAACTAAAGAAAGGAGATAAAGGAAAGAGCGCATTGAATTGTTATTGGGAGAAATGGCCACACGTCTAGAAACTCGCACGCGCTCATTGTTTTGAATAATGTAAATAAATCACAACGATCCGGCAAAGATCCCTTTGTAGTCACCACATGTAAAGGTATAAATATAATTAGTAGTTGTAAACACTGGATGCACGGCCTTGTGCTGGATAATTGAAGGAACGTGCAAGGCACGTGATCAACGACAACATGATCGAGGGGTAGATAAGAACAATGGGACAATGGGAGGCATACACACTTCTACACTTAACTCAAACTCAAGGTATCAATTATGTAACATGTTTCATACTTTCTCTGCCACAGGCTCGTGTGAAACAAAGGTGGACAAATCTTGGTTGACATTGTGCACCTTTGTAGTTCTGCATGGAGAAGAGGTGGTAACGGCATCAGTGAGCGTGGTCGTATGAAAAAAAAGAAGTGCATTTCTATATCACATTCAATATTATAAGCATTGAAAGATGCAAGTGGTCGAGTCGTCGGGTGACAGCTCGTCTCACATTCCCCCAAACGGCCTAATAAATGAGATGTGGTTCCCATTTTATGCATGATATTTTTAACCCCAAGGGTTTTCCGTTCATATTTTCATATTTATTCATTTTACTAGATATTCATTCAGTTTCGGAAGTATTTTATTGCAAGTAGGTTATTATTAATATTAAACATAACTAAATTACTACTATTAGCATTTTGACACCCACAACATTCAAATGAGTTTCTAGATGTAGCAGTCCTATAGCATTTGTATGAGTACAGGGAAATGAATATTGAGCTAATAGAGTAAAGTAAAAGCTGTCATTTTTCAATGAAACTGTGTGATACATAATTTGTGTGGGTATAAATTATCTGGATGCATTGTCAACCTTGCGGTAATAACTAATTCCAAGTGTATTAAACTTAAGTTTAGCTCAAATTCATTTGAAATCAGCATCTCTGGAGACTACCTACTCTTTTAATAATACCGTAGGCATTTCTCCTCATAATCCTAATACAGTCATATGTTATTGGCTGACCAACGATTTAACAGAACTTGCTTCTATTTTACCAAAATAATTATTATGAACGACAAGAGATTCGAGAATCAGACACCCAGTGTCTTTTATTCCCAGGTTGAACTGCATACGTTGTGAGTCCATGTGACACGTGGGAGTAATAGTAAGTACGTTGTTGGTAACTTCCCACTTGAGGAGTCATATCTAAAATGGCGATTTTGATAAGAGTTGTCGAATAATTTGAGTAATTTACCAAAAATTTCATACGAAGCAATCAGGGAATTGAGGTTGACGACCATTTAACGAACCCATTCACCATTTCCTTCCATATTACTACCAATTGATTTGTTTCGAACAGTTCATGGAATTGACTACCTAATACCTGGTTGAGTTGACAAAAAGTAACAAAGTATGTGCTCCTTTTACACGCACGGTGGCAGACTTAAGAGCATATTATGGATGATTAACTTAATAATCCAATCCACTCCTACGGCTTCTGTTCTGTAAGTGTACAGGGACAGGGACTTGTAAATCAAATCTGTATATCATAAGGCATACAGTAAAAAAGTTTTATTTAAATTTAGTGTAGTTCACAATAATGGAGTGAATCAATGCGTGCATAAGTACAACACATGGAATCTATCAGTGCAGAATATTTTCTGTGATGAAGCGTAGAGTGAATTTGATGCTATATAGCTTATCAGAAAGATGATCAAGTACCAAAAACCATCTTCCTTTCCATACTCTAAGTGATCTAATGATGAGATGATACATGTGAGCTTTTGTGGTTTGGCTTTAGAATAAAAGCATTTAAGCGAGAATGATTGAGTCCCAAAGGGATCTTTATTGAACGACAACCAAGGGAAATGTGAAGCGTTTTATATCACACTTCCACGTGTCAAACTATACTACCTTTAGTTTAGCAGTGCGTAGATTTTTTCTCTCATTTTCATGAATGTTTAATCAAAATCTAAAATTCGCTACAATAATTAAAATAAAAGTTAAATTCCATGGGGGTTAGCATGGGAGAAATTTAACATGGGGGTTAGCATACGAAATTCTAATGCTGAATCCGCCAACAGCGGTTTTCAAAATATTTCATATACTAGTATTATAACTAATTTTTAACTAATTTTTAACCCGTAATCAGTTTTGTTTTATTTTTAAAGACATTTAATTGCTTGTAACTCATTCAACGGATAAAAAGTTACATAAACGTATATACTATATAATATGAATATCTTTGTTGAAAGCTGGAAATGTAACTCTGATGCACACACGCACGTCCAGCTTTCTCATCTTTATCCCGTACTTTCCAGTGGGGATGCTGGATCTCCATCTCTGCTGCTGAAACCAAGACTTACTGTCTTTCTCTTCTTCATGCTATGTTGCTAGTAGACTGGGACAAGAGTAAAACCGATCGATAATTCCTGCTGTATTTTCATGTGCGGGATTCCTAAACTTTGGAAAATAACACGTCAAAGCAAATGACGCAAAACTGTTTTCCTCCGAATTGTCTTCCAACGCATTATATTAGTTATGATAGTTTTCAATAATCCATTTAGTTTAAAATGAGGTGAAAGTTCTAGTGAAGTGCTGAGCGAAAAAAAACTTTGTATTCACGTTGAGCCTGATCTGATCCGGAACCCATACACTTTGGTAAGTAATCACAAAATTCTCAAGTAATTTTACAATACATTTTATGAAGCTAATCATCGCACGTGCTCCACAAAAAAAGGACTCATAATATATGTGTACCACCATGTTAAATAGCATCTGTCGCTTCTACTTTGCTTTCACAAAAGGTGGCAAAATTATCCCTTAAGTTGTAATAACAGACCATCACTCCTCATTGTTAGGAGTGTACACACCACACACTTCAATGTACACAATAAACCATCCGTACACTTATACTAGATCCCAGTTCCAGTTTACAATGTGACAAAATAAAAGACGAGTATATAAATACAAATATAAAAGTCCATTTTGAAGAGCCTTTTTCCTCTCCCCTATTATACCAGAGCCCTCAACTGGGCAGCAAGGTGCATTATAAAAACAAAGGATGAAAGAGGATGAGGAGAAAGCAACTTGAGACCGAATATGTTGAACATGCCCCATAAATATCCATAATAGTAGTAGGGACAGCCAAACCACTACTGAATAATGATCAAAGGACACGAACAAAATCCCTAAATCTGTCATTCTTTCTAATATTACATTTTTTGTTGACATATGGCACATTCCAAGTCTCTCCTCTAGCTTCTCCAGAGAGAGCTATTGCTTTTGCTTTTGATACAGATTCAACAACAAATAGAGCTTGTAACTTGGTACGGACTACATGTAGATAATACATAATATACTTTGTATTTTGTTACAAAGGAGATATTCCAGCAATCTCCAAAAAAATTTATTGTTTTTCTATTTCTATTACTACACACAAGACCACCGACCAGTAGACAAATTGTGTGCATTATGGTCGATTTTTCTTTTTTCTACAACCTGTTTTTATCATTCATTCCATCCTTTTTTCGGAGCTTATAATATTCGGTTGTATTTTTAGATGTTTAGATGTCCAAGATAAGAATATTATATGGCACAAGATCCGCAAACATTTGTCATGTTACAATTCATGTTGCTTTTTCGGTATTATAATACCCAAACCCAACAAAGCTTATTTCTCTGTTCTTTCTACTACGTCATAATGATATTCTGTTTCAGTTCTGGTGTCCTATTCAATTCCCATATGCCCCATGAAGCTTATAATGCATATCGTATTGGTTACTATGTGTCGTCACCGTCGTAAATATGGTCATTTGTAGGAACATATACGAATAGAGTACTCCTGTGACATTGAACACTGAAAGAAACAAGGTGGCAGACAGGTTCTTGACAGGTTTAAATCGCCATGAACTTGAGCATGAATTACGGGAAAGATTCATCGCATCAAATCATGACACAGATTATCATATGAAAAATGGGGATGAAGGACCAATTCCATTCATCTGTACTGTACACACAGATCGTATACTAAATACAGGAAGAAAGGAAATAAGAAATATATACATGAAGAAAGGTACTCCACACCACACATTTTCACGCATAGCATCTATCTATCTTTAAAGCACTTCATCATCCTCATAATATCATACACTTCTTTCGAGGCTACTTGGCTTAGCACTTATTGTCTCATTGGACTTCAAAAGAAGAGGGATCCGAAGGGGAGAAAATGAGTGAGTGATTGAGCGAGCAGTCGAGTTGAGTCGATTAAAAGGCTTTTAAGGGCCGAACTATTATACTTTTGTACCCAGAGATAAAGATAAAAGTATAAATATTACATGGAAATGCATAGGGAGTGGAGAACGGTATAAAATCCTCTCTGAATTTACTCACTCGTTTCCCTCTATAATTTTTTCTCCAATTTTTCCCTTCTCTTCCCCTCCGCAACTAGTACCAGTACCAGTGGCACATTATTATCTATCAATACAAAAAATGTACATACATATGTATTTATATCCCCTCTGGCTGCCCAGCAATCATTCAACTTTTGGATGAATATACTTATGAGGCTGAAACTCCGCACTTTCATGCGGGTTCACTTCATTGAATAAAATAAGGATTTTTACACTGGGTTCTCTGTGAGTACATCTGTGCTCCTTTTTTTTATTGTTCTCTATTTTCATTTTCTGTTCACTCGACACTAACTCAGTAGTCATCATCGTGTCATGACTTCATTCATCTGCTCATCAGCAGTTCATCATCACTCACTTTAGGAGCTCTCACTCCTTCTCAATTTATTCACTGGTTTGGTTTGGTTGGAGAGAAATGAAATGCTACTTGTTTCTGGATAAATACTCTTTATATATGCATGTGTGTTTATGTATATAACATTTACTTTAGATGTAAATGTATGGAGGATCCTTTTTTTATGAAAGGCAAAACTAAACCAAACACAAATCTACAAAAAGATGATTATCATATCTATTATGATTCATGATACAAAATGCTTTCTGATACATTATGTTGTGAAAAGGAAAGCTACAAGATATTTAGTGAGCAATGTGACATTGACAATGCATTGAATAAATATATGTACATATGTTTAGGGACTAATCTACATGTTTCATCAAGTAATCAGGAGACAACGTAGAATACAATATGCAATCATCAACAAGCGATACTAGAGAGATATGAATGAAGTGGGATGGGATTTCAAGTCAAGATATACATACTTTGTGTGTGAGATTAACATCTTAGAATAATCAATGTCATGACATGGCTAAATCGAAAAAGGGTCTGGTGGAATCATGTAAAAGAGCTCTATGCAAATATTTATTGTAGCTAATTTGTAGGAATAAGAGTATATTATTTAAGGGCTGTACCTCCTCTTGCTTTTAAAGAGTATATCCTCGTAAAATTTATAATATTTTAACCATTTTTTGCAGTGCTTTAAAAATATACTCAAACTGTGATATAAACCAACTGGAACTGTGCGTAGTCTTCTTATGATCGCAAACTTTCGCAATGGATCGCGCAATTATTTGTATAACAACGCTTGCAGTCTTCACAACGCCATTTTTATCAACACTTTGTTCCGGCCATAGTCCTCATCGTCCTCGTAGTCCTCGGGTTGCAGTGCACACTTCAGGGTCACCTGGAAGTGGTAGCGTGTATGAAACGAAAGCAGAAGAGCATCATCATTACGTGCCGCGTCGTCCCGTTCCAGGGAGTCAAGGAACTGCTGAACCTCAGATTTTGACTCATGACAAGCAACTACTTCATGATAAAGAGTAAAAAAATTATATCATTTTATATGCCTTATCCCCCATCTAATTTCGCCTGTTGCTTGCGTACGATATATTGTTGTTCCATGAAATGGTAAATAAGGATGGGAATGAAGATGAGCTAACGAGAAGAACTGAAAGAATATAATTTGATTTGTTCCATCTATCCAGGCATCTTAAGGAGGATCTTGGAGATTGGGTGTTTGCAGATGGAAAGGAATTAACCCCAGAGGAGATGGAATTTCATTACTTTAAGTGAGTCTATATACACGCAAGAGAGCTTTACGTGGTTTAATAAAAAAAAAGTTTGTGTGTGTGTGCCAACCGAAAAAATGGTCGGGACTGGTTAAATGCATTAAAAATCAAATTATTTACATGAATAACATTGTAAATAGAATCCCATATTTTTTCCATTCCCTTCTCTCTTTTTAGGATGCACGACTTTGACAATAATAGCATGCTGGATGGGCTTGAGATATTGCAAGCTATTTCTCATATACTTCCCGTAACGGATGTTGATGAGTCGGTGGATGTAACACAGAAAACTGGGGAAGGCTCTGTAGGGGAAAATGTACCATCGTCCTCGTCGACTGGAGGAATTCCAGTGGAAAATCCAAAAAGTCGGTTAGAAGCTGAGATTAAAAGATCCGAGTTGCTTCAGCAGCGCCAAGAAGACTTTGATTATTACATTGGTAAAAAAATCTAATCTTATTTTTTCATTCTGCATATTTCAATGTAAGAAAATTCAAGCTTAGTGGATTAACAGGAGAGAGGAACTTGTCAATTATGAAAAATGTTGCATGAGTTCATTTTGAGGTTGAAAGAACTTTCTACTGAAAATTCTACAACATCAATTCATTGAAATAGGGCTGACACAGCTAATTATTATGTAATTTTGTTTTAGATTTAATTGATAAGGTTCTCGACGAAGATGACTTGAACAAGGATGGATTTCTAAGCTACTTTGAGTATGTCGCTGGTCGTCGGCGGGATGAGAAAGAAGAGAAAGCAAGGACTCAAGCTGCTATACATTCCTCTCATTCAAAATTAACCAAATAAGGTTGTAGTACGTACGCGTACAAGGTACGTTTGTAATGAAAGAATGAGAATCGAAACTGAAAAGCTTTCCAGCAACAAAAATTTGCCAAATCTAGTCCATTTGTCTGCCTTTAAGTTTTGTGAAATGAAAGATTGGCTTGTATGAATATTTCTCTTTTTTTTAAAAAAAATTGTAGATGAATGTCAATTGTTTTAAAATGAACTTGTTAGAAATATTTGAAATATATAAAAATTATTTTTATCGTTTCACTTTTGAAACCAAAAGGGCTGAACTTATATAGTGGCCTACACATTTGTATACTAAGATATATATCCTTGTTGTTAATGAAAGAAAATAAATGAATCAGAAGTTGTTTAATCAATTTACATGAAACGTAATTATTTTTTTTAATTTAGAAAATAAATACATATAAATGTAAACGTGTATTTTAAAAACACCACGTCAATTAAGTTCTTAAACACGTGCAGTGAGTGTAAAATAATTAAAGTATTTTTTTACTTTCATCTTACTTTCCAATACATTTTACAGTGAGTAAGTACATACAATACAATACATCATATATAAACTATCGGAGGTAACATTCCCTTGTGATCTTGATACGATTCACGTGAGTACAATTTGTGCTACATAAATACTAAAATAAGCAACGATAACATTAAAAATATAAAACAATAAAGTAAAAACGAAACGACAATGTTTAAAACAAATTATTATGACCCTTAATCATACAAAAATGGGCTATAAAAATGAGTAAATTATACATCAAATTAGATGAGTTAAGCTTATAAAAATCACAACCCCAAAAAGTGACGTAAAAGACATTTAAGCGGAAGTTGGCAATTGGTGAACAAAGTCTTCTAGTAAAATAAGTTACATGTAATAAGTAGCTGCATAACGTATAGTTTTTTAAAACCTGTCAAAGCTGTATCAAGAATGATAAGAACACATCATTTTAAAGTATTGATCCCTTATTGCATAGTTGTGTGTAGTAATTGTGATGTGCTCCCAGTTGAAGTTTCTAATTGAAATATATATATGTATCTTATTTCCATATTTTGTACAAGTATTAACACAAGTCAACAGTTTCAAGGAAGTAGTTAAGGCTCTATAAATCAAAGGCACTTGGTTAAAGTATTCATCTATGCATAAAGTTTACGTATTTCGACAAACTTTTTTTTAAAGATATCTACACAGAAAAATCTGTACAGTCAGATTCACAATTTGTTTATGTACAAATTAATAACATATTTTTACAACTTCATGCATGCAAAAGTTGGCAAAATTTGGCAGTCTTTAAATTGGAACGATGATATATTTATTATGATGATTGATGGGGGGTGAAATATGAAGTTACTTCATTTCTTGACCACAAAACGCTCGCTTCCATGCCATGAACGTTTTACGACTCCACACCCAAACAACTAGAGCTGACCCAAAAGCCAGATTTGCAATGTACCTGAAATGAGGGCAAAATTTAAATAAAGGTTTCATTAATCCGTCGACGAAGTAATTATATTTACTCTTTCCAAAATAAACAAAAATTCTTGAACTCATTTATCACGCATATACGTACCTAACAAGCAACGCAACAAAGAGCATTTGGTTGCTCTTTTTCTGAGATCCAATCATAGGAGGCAAAACTCCAGAAGGCGACAGCGGTGTAGCGATAAAATATAGAGAGCCCAGGAAGACAGCAGCTGGAACTATGTATAACACTGAGAAGATTCCAATGCGCCACTAAAGTAAACAAATCATCAAAGTTTTGTAAATTAGCATGAGGTCCAAATACTTTTTATACTTTAAAGCAAATAAATACTGATGAATATGACCGGAAATCAACTTTTTTTTAGCACATATTCAGTTTTCGGTGGCTTTGCCAAGTATAAAATTTAAATAAAAAAACATGTGGCGAAGTATGGCATACCATGAGTAATTCAAGTCTTGCAGCCCCAGCTCGTACAACTGCGTTGTTAAGATCTTGATGTTGATCCCACAGCAGTGATCTCTGACCCCCAGTTGAAATCTTGTCCGCAGCAGATGTGACTGTAGTAGAGCGTTTAATCTCCTGACGAATGCGGAAGAGAGCTAGGAATCCCAGTGAGAAGAAGAACATTCCTATAAACACTAGAGCGACCAGTGGGATCATCCTAAAATATGGGGAGAAAAGTAATAATTCAAGATTTAGTGACACATTTCAAGAATAATAATATCATTCATGAGTTCATACATAATTATTTAAATTTGAGCATGATAATATATATAATATTACATAAAATATAAAAGTTGTGGCGATCTCTGAATTCCTAATGCACAAGGTCCAGCCAAAGGATCCCCTTCAACATAACCCAAAGCTACGGTGGCCATTGTCAAAAATGCTGAGACGCCCCACGCAGTTAAATGGAAGTACAGAGAGTACGTTGCAATAGCTTCGCCACCCCACTTCAAGCCAGCCGAAAGGTACCATGTCAATGACAATAATACCCACCTAGGAAACGAAAAAAACATATGCATGCTATCACCTCCACATTTACATTTCAACACCCACATATTTCATAACAAGTGTTAATCTTCAGAGTCTTCAAAAAGTCATGAATGACTTACCAGATATGAGATGCAAAAGTGAAAAAATAAGTAAACATGAAGAGGAGGGTGCATGACGCAGAGCCAGGGCCATATACAATGAATCTGTTCTCACAGCTTATATCTGTGCCCCAAATTGCCTGTTGAAGAAATAAACACTGAGCACATTAAGTTTTCATCAATCTTTTTTATCATACCGCAAAAATAATATTGTTTTCGCTGCCATTTCTCTCATCCCAAAAAAAACTTGATTATTTATTTATTCTTTCATGATTGATTAATGTACTGCGAAAACTTCCTTGCAGTGTTCAACGTTCAATCTTACCCCAATTAAGTAACAGATTGCGAGTGCAGCGTAACAAACTGCCAAGTGAACTATTGCTCTTTCTGGATAACTAAACCGAGACGAATCCAAGATTGCGGTGATGATGGTAAACAGGGAAGAGACCAGAGTACTAGCTGCAAAAATCCCAATAACAATTGCTGCAACATATTTTTGGTGGTCGGTAAAGATGTTACATGGTGGCCCACAATCCATAAGCTGGGTTCCGATCGAGTGCTCCGGGGCAATCCAATCTGATGGGCAGGCGAGTTCAGTCGAAAGCTCTATAACTTTATAAAAAAATAAAAATCAATCAGTAAGTTAGCAGATGAGGAGCAAAATATTCCATTTAAAAGGGCATTATTTTACCAGGTTTAACTGTCGTTATGATCGTGCCACTCATCAGCGAATACCCCGTACTCGTTATATTCCACGGTGATCCAACCGTATGATTTTTTCCTGGTACACACATTTCCGAGTCAGCCGGATACCGTGAACAATTCAAATTTTCTGGCCATGAAAACCCAAAACTTTTCATCAGGTGCTCACAACCTGATCTCGCCGTTTCACAAAGACTTCGACAGGGTTGCAGAGCCTGGAATAAGTTGGTAACAAAACAAAAAAACAACATCAGCATCATCATCATCAAACAAGACATATCATTTATCAGCATAAATAATTACATACTTGAGTCGCTAACCATGCGATGAGCCCCACAAAAAAGGGCTGACAAAAAGGAAGCTAAACCAAACCACATCTCCGGGCTTTGCCCTACCCATTATACCCAGTGAAGAGTGAATAATAATGCTTTTGCTTTACTTATGACCACGTACCTAATGCCTACCTGCCAACAATAATATTCTTCTTACCTGCTAACGAAACATTATTATACACACAAAAAATATCATTAATCTTCGCAGCTGCTAATGCAAATGACGATAATATGATGATGACGATGACGAGGATGATGATGATGATCTACCATCTATCTACCTCACTCACTGCTCTCTTCTTCCTCCTTACAAAAAAAATCATGAAATTTATTTGTCCCTGCGCATCAAATATCAAAACTCTGCAATTGATTTTTTATTCCTCTTGAGGTAAATAATGGTAATGGTGGTTACACCGTTCCACCTTAAAGGAAGCCATTATTACTTGACGGGGTGGCAAGCTTGTAAAACTACTGATTAAGTTATGACATGACAGCGTGTGAAGACACGAACGACTATGGTTTAGACTCTATAATATGAATATGATTGTGGATTGTGATGTGATTTGATTGTAGAGACTCTGTATCAAAAATTGTATGTTTGAATCATATCAAACCAAACCAGTTTCAGCCTTTCTTCACTGCAATCAAAATCCCAATCGAGAGGAGGGAGAAGAAGGAAAAAAGTTTACCTGATGATAAGAAAAACGGCATGTTTTGTACTAACTACCAACAATACGATAATAATACTACAGCACACATATAAGTATGACTATATGACTATGATTGTATTGTTATTGTTGTTATGAAGCTGATGCTGATTGTAAGTGTCGGAAGATTGACAGAATATTTTGAGTACATTCTTTCCCTTCCTCCTCCTCTCATTTCAGTTTCCATTTTGAATCAAAATTATGAGAAAAATGCAACAAAAACGGCTACTGTGCTTTGTCAAGCAGAAAATCAAGAGGTTGGATCGTTGGATGTTAGATCGACTTAATAATAACGTAGCTTTGGCTTGGCACAACATAAAAGTTCATTTTTATATCGGACTAATCTAGTTGTTTATATTTGTTATTTTTCCATAATTACAATAATATTATAACACTATATCATTCATATCAGTAGTTATACGTCAGGCTACTGACTTCCGTTTATTTTCCCTTTTCCTAACGTGTTCTCTTCTCTTGAAATGAAATATTCTCAATGATGATGATAAGTTGATGATGATGATGATTTTATACTTTTTTTTATCTTATGAGCATGCAAGGAAAAGAGCACGAAACGAATGCAAAAAGTGAAAAGTAATTAAAGGTACCGTTTTTAGCAACAACTTGTACTTTTGCATAATTACAAAAAAATGGTTGCCTGCCATATAAAAAATATAAAGGTACAAGAAAAAGTCGGATGTGTTTTGTACTTTGATTTGAACACAACTGATTTCTACAAGGTTTACACGCTGTGTTAAACTCAATTCTGTAGTATATATACACTTATATTATTGTTGTATAATTAACTGCACTCCGGGAAGCTCGAAAGATTTCTCTCAATAAAAATATTGGTAATTGGCTTTTCTGTCCACTATGTTCTTGTGTGTGCCATTGCCAAAGCCAACTCATATATTTTAGTTTACAATGTGCAGTTTTGTAACAACAAATAAAAAATCTCGTTTTTTCCACACTCGTTTAGAGTTTTACATGAAATCCTCTCAAGTTTTATAGCTCTCAACTGACTTACTTCACATCACATCATCATGTTAATGATTTTAAGTTGAGTTGTGATGAGTATATGGGGAAAATGAGATGGTAGGTATTAATTTGGCTAACCCACACACACAGTTGTAAAAATGAGAACAGGATAAAATCAACAGTGGTCAGATTTAGATAATCTTGATTTTTATTATGCAGGTATATATATATATATATATACATGTGTGTTTCCCGTTGTAACTTGTAACCGTCATGAAGAAGACGATAGGATACGGTAGTTGCTGGTGTGGTGATGGTTGTAAACTTGTTAACCTAGAAGCTCTGAACTGAAAGTTTATTACTTTGCCAATGAATCCACATGTTGACCATATACTTGAGTCTTGAGTGAGACCAAAGACCAACAACACAACATGATAATATGATGATGATGATTTAAATACAAGTTTTTGCATACTTTGAGAATCTCTAACTGCTGCTGACTTTTCTGACTTGTTCGATGTTCGACAAACATTTCATGGCATGCCAAGCCATGCCAAAGACACGACACGCATGATTTACCTCATCATTATGAATTTTAAAACTTTTCACAATTTATACTGCATGTGATCTGAGGGGGATGATGATGTGGATGAAAATGCTTAACAACATATGTGCACATTTAACCTTTTCGTCTTTCAATTAAAATCTTTATTTTTTTTCAACGTGACTTACAATGTGAAGGTTGTTGCACCACGGGGCGTACACAGAACAAAGGAAGATTTCCAGTGCTGGGCTGCATCCAAGCTGCAAATAGTATAATTAATTTATGAAATATAATGTGCAAGTAATCTTCATTTTCTATCACAAGTTTCGACATTTTTCGCATGTGTTGTGCTGAATTTAAATGGTGAATTATGTACATATGTATGTACATTAGTAGTCGCAACGGGATGAGAAATCTCGTTTCTGTCCCGGGAAAAATCTCATTTAGTAACATTCGGGTAACCCGTTTATTCCCGGGATCCCGATAAGATATTGTGTGTATGCTGGTACATGTTTCATAATTAACTAAACTACTTGTTAGTTACCAAATTTTGGGTTGGTTACGATCTACACATATGTATTTAGTACAGAGACCGGGACCCGGTCGAGATCTCGGGAAATCTCAAAGGGGTACGAAATATCATCGGGTTGCCCATCGAGATCTCATCTGCGACTACTAATGTACATACATGTAACTAGCAAAGAGCAAGAAGGGAAAACTTTTTACTGAAAATGTTATCTAAAAAAAGTGGCTATCATTGCAGCAAGCATTTTGTATAATCATCTTGGTGAAGCCTTCTTTGGTGGCTTTAATGCTCTTAAGTCATGCAAACAAGAATGAAAGTATGTAGTATTGTATAGGCATCATGATGGGAAAAATTACTCTCCGTAATTTTACAAGTGCTCTTATGGTTTATCAGTGGTAGTTATCAACACAAACACAGGGAAACAAGAAAGAAATGAAAATTGCTGGACATCAAAATAAGCAAGTACTTGTTGAATGAAATGTGCCCGCATGACAGGGTCTCCTTAGAAAGTAATAGCAAACGAGCAGCAAAATATTTGATTTCTTCTTATTTTGACAAGCTGCCTATAAACAGCATTTTTTTTACCTTAACTAAAGCATAGTAAGTATGAACGTCATATCCAGCCTCCTCCTGGGTGGTATGTCCAAGTAGATTAGGTAGAAAGGTTTCATTATATGGCATATCTTTACAGAGTGGAATAGTGATGGGCTCACAACGTCCCTGAGTTTTTGAGCTGGCGAGGTGATGATCATGATGAACAAAGTCAATGTCTGAAGCTCGCCCTGTCACCGGTGACGAGATTGCTGAGGCAGACGTGAGTCCTCCATTTGACACGTGGACAATAATCATCACCACCCAGAACAGCCATCTCCAAATACGGCACATATTTCTTCGGCTTGTCATTGTTTCTGAAGTCATATTGTCCACTGAGGTGACACGGGTAATAAATAAAAATATAAACACAGCTCGTTTTTTTTGCTAGTAGTATTATCACTACTCCTCCACCAACATTTTGAAAGGAAGACTATTTCGTTGAGTATTTAAGGTTCGGCTCCTTTTTATTTGGCACAAAAAAGTATTAAATCTCTTGTGTAAAGACATGCGCCACCCATATGCATGTATGTACTTTATCTACATGCTAAAAAAAATGCACTTTTTGAGTTTTAAGAGCGGAGACAAACACACATCACATCAGGTTTCAAGTGTCATTTTTCTTTAAAAACGTTGACATGTGTACTAGAAGGACATTACGGTGGTATGGTATTTATGAGCAACGTTGGTCGTCGTCAACTTCAGTTAATTAATACCTGCTCCGAGGACGGACGGAGGAGTTTTCTTCAAAAAAGGTTGTCACTTGGCTTTGCTTTGGCTTAAAAAAGAGCTGCCATCATGCATGCTGCATCAGTTGAATATTAAATCCACTACAAATAGACAGACGTCGCTCGGTCACTCGAGTAACTTACACAGCTCATTAAAAAGGATTTACCTTCTTATTAATCGACTTGAGTCACAAGTCACAGTTAGTCAAAGTGGACACTTGTTAAAGGCACTGTATAGTGGCTACACACTAAAAGTGGTATCACAATCATTTATGCGCAGCTGCATGTAACATAAACTTAACACACTCTTTTTTTTAACGGAGACACTAGACGCACCCCCATCAATTGTGTTGTATCAAGCCATTCATTCAGATATCCGTTGGTTTTGTTTTGTCTCCTCTCTCTTCTCCTTCATTCTTCAAGTCACTGAGAAAAGTAACTGTTCGGACGAGTTTAGTCAATTCAGATTGCAGGTTCTCTACCCGCCGTCACGTCCCTCCCTGAACTGTTCTCAACAATAGGCAAATTAATCTGCAAAACAATCAAGTCAATTTTAACATCAGCATATGAATTCATTCCATTTTAAATATTTTCTTGCATTATTAATCCAGAATGATACATGATCATACATCGTCGGCATTATTCGTATTGTCTTCCGAGCATTCGTTTTGAATAATATGATTTAAAGTTTTAATACAATATAGATAACATGCATGCATGAGATTAAGATGCATTGTCTATTATGATGAACCGATTACTTGACACCTTCGTACAGATTATCTTTGATTACAATGGCAAATGTCAATACCTTTAGTGTCCTGAATAGTAGTCGCAACGGGATGAGAAATCTCGTTTCTGTCCCGGGAAAAATCTCATTTAGTAACATTCGGGTAACCCGTTTATTCCCGGGATCCCGATAAGATATTGTGTGTATGCTGGTACATGTTTCATAATTAACTAAACTACTTGTTAGTTACCAAATTTTGGGTTGGTTACGATCTACACATATGTATTTAGTACAGAGACCGGGACCCGGTCGAGATCTCGGGAAATCTCAAAGGGGTACGAAATATCATCGGGTTGCCCATCGAGATCTCATCTGCGACTACTAGTCCTGAACTATCCATTGTATTGTTTCCATATATGTACACAAAGCTAAGCTAAGCTTCACACAATAACAAAGACGGATATGTTGATGATGATGATCCATATTTAATATCTTATCATAAAAATCACGCAATGTGCATAAGCTTGATTTGGTTGGCAAACGTTTTCGTTTAATAGGATGACAATGAATATTTGCTTATAGTAGGCAGCTTAAAAATATACTACTAATTCTGGTCATTCGTACGTCTGCCCTGCCGAGTCTTGAACCTTTTCTCCTTCTCTGTATATTAATTCGATTCAAATTCATACTAATTTTTTCAACCCTTGTTCCACCCATCCCATTTTCGTTTAAAGCCATCTCTCTAGTATTTAGCATATGAATGAATGCACAATGATCCCATCACATCATCATAATCAGCAGTCAACAACACATCAGAATCAATTTTTGATTGCTTTCTTCGTATTCTGCATTATGTTAATTTTTTAAATTGGATGCATGGCAAAACAGCAATATATAATGGATGAACATGGACACATGAAATGAAACATTGACGTCTTTGTACAAATGAAGTCATTGGCATTGTTTAATTAATATGTATGAATGGACAAAAAAGTCGGTGATGTGGTGATGTTGATGTTGGAATATGTTAGAGATGGACTATAAAAGTTCAACTTTTCTTCAAGTTCAAATATGTTCAAGCCCTCCTCTTTTTTTTCTTTTACGAAAGTCAGTTGAACCATGTAGAATAATGTCCATCAATATCCAAAACGTCTTCATTCTTTAAGTTCACCCTGCAATAATGCAATCCAATCTTTTTCCACTTCAAACAATGATTCAATTTATTAAACGCTTCTTAATACTACATTGAAAAGGTGTCTTTACGTCCATGTCATAAAGATTTTATTATACTTCTTCATGACAAGCGTGCACTCAGACTTAAACTTTTTTATCACTTGATCGGAATTTTAACAAAAAAATACCGTGTACTCTCATGAGGAGAACATGCATATGCAAGTCATGTTAAGTACATATATATATTCGCTCTCTTGGGCAGATCTGCATAATTTTTTTTACTACAAACACAAACGAAATAAAGAAAATTAAGTATGCGTTATGTCGTACAATCTCGCAGCTCTCATCCATTCTCATTCAAATTCTTCCCGTTTAGCTTTCTTTCATCCAAAACCACACCACGCTCGTTTCTTTTTTTAAACAAAAACAAAACATTCGCCTTGATTATTTCAGAGATCATAAAAAAAGAACAAGAAAGAAAGACAAGATGGGAGTTTCACACATATATATTTCTATAAGTGGGTATGGTATATGGTATAAGTAGACAAGTATCTAAAAAAAATTCAGTGAAAATTAAGTTGGTATTCATAAAACTATTATTCACATACGTGTTGCCATAAAACACCAAAAAAATATACATGTATGCAAAAATCCTATTCTTCCCCTTCCATTTATTATGCAAATTCCTCTTCTACTGATTCCTGTCTCCCTGGTTGAAGTTTATGTGGTTGTTTGGCACGTTCCGAAAGAAAAAATGCTGCAGGGTCGATGAGCATACTTTCTATTGATAAGTCTTAACTACCCGTTTTTTATTCGTATAGCTTGTTACCGTGAATTTGTAAGTCAGTTGCTGTCAGCGTGATTATTATTATGTGATAAATATATAAATAAAGGAGACCTCCCCTAATTTTAGGCCGGATTGGTTTGGTTTTACAAGCATATCACCATATTATTCATCATGAACTACATACGCGGACGGATTTCAGTTATACATATTATTTTTTGAAAATTGATACAACAAACTTTATTGCCAACCAACACAGGAATATATATCAATCTTAAAACGGATCTCTATCTGTACTAAAACTAAAATACGTTCATTTAATTTGAATATAGAGTGAGACTCAAATGCATAAAATTTGTTTTGCATCGCAGTCGACCAACCAAGATTGTTACACAAATCTTAGGGAAAATATTTTTATGTGTGTAATTCAGGATTGTCATGCACAGTATTGAACAAGTTTTGAAGAATTTACCGCAATAAATGCCAAACTATTAGAGAGATCGGTGAACAAGATAATATTATTTGGGCTATAACAATTCAGACATTTAGATTATTCAGATTTGCATAAATTTTGAGGCAATGATGATGATGATGATACTAACACAGAAATCACCACTTCGGATCATCATCATGATGATGGTGGTGATGTGATCGCCATGATGTTTGATGCTCTCATCTTTTCCCTTCGTGTGCTTTAATCGTGCAACGAATTGCCTCCCTCCTCCTAGTCCTCATCCATGAAAATGGAAGCAGCAACATTTCACCATCTCAAGAGTACTTTACAAGAAGAAGGAATCTTTTTTATGAGATGTCGCCGACACTTCTTGAAAGTATACTTGGATTTGAATGCATATTTTTTATACCCATTTTCTCTACAGTCAAACATCTATAGCTAAATACTTTGGCTCATTCATGAAAAGTCACAATAAATTATTCACGGTACATTTCAAGATCCTGATAAAATTCTTCACCTCCTCATCAACAAGTGTTTTTTTCACGTAATCTCTTTTAGCTATCATTAGCCAATCCTCGAAACCTTTCAAGTCCATTAAGCACAGTCTCGTAAAACAACAATAATAATATCATTCCATTGGTAGTTTGCATTGTATTTTTTTGGATGATGATTGGAGAATAAAGCTAAATGCATTTTTTTCTCTCACATCTTGCTACAATACTATACATATGGTCGTTGTCGTTCAAGACGTGACCAAAGAGTTTTCATGATATCATGCTTTTCCTACAGACAGACAGTTTGACGAATGAGACTCTTGATGAATCTAAATGATGAGGTTGATAATGATGTTGATGAGCTATAAGAGAAATGTGTAATAGAGGCTTGGTTGTAAAGTGTACTTGGTTGATGAGAGAAAACTTTTTCATGGAATTACTACATAATCATTTGCGATTTTTACATTAAGTGTAAATAATGCTGTTGGCTTCAAGTAGAGAAGCGTGAAAGCAAAATCGATGCTTGAGAGGATTAATCCACTCATCGATATCTCAGGATCCTTGAACACGCGAGGGATATGTTTTACAGGGAAACATGAGGAATCGGTGGATAAAGAAGGAGGCAGGACGAAACGGTTCGTGCATTGTTTCAGGATGCGTCAGTGTTTCCATGTTCCTATCTAATCACGCACAATTTGGCAGAGCACCCCTTCATAATCGTACATTTTCTATATTGAACTCTCACAAAAATGAATCTATGTAATTTACCCACTATCTCCAAATATGCCTTACTTGGGTGTCCTATGCTCTCTGTCTATTGAATTATTGTAGACGTGAAAAGGAAAAATAAACAAAACATTTTTTTGGAATGATAAATTGCTTCTTTCATTAAAGTTCCTAATGAGTTCAGAGAAGACAAATGAGGTGAATACGTATATGAAAACTAATAAAGTACAGGCGCCGCTTTTTTACTGTATGGCAATCCATTGTTGAATTAATACTGGATATCTATGTATCATGAAATCTTAGATTTATGTTGTCTACTTACTTTCTTTCCCAATGTATGGACCTTTTCACCAAAATCACAATAAAACCATTGGGTTTTTTTGCTCCTGTTGCCACTTATTTGAAGTTCTAAGAGAACAATGCAAGCACTGTTTGAAAATTATAGCAGTCATGTCACAAACACTTGTATTAACACTTAACCATCTTCGACTATAGTCATTGGTTCGTAAAAAAGTTTACAAAAATTAAGTTCATTTGTGGTAAACATGATTAACTCGTCAGTACATTACTCCTTCTGATCACAATCCAAACTTTAGTCACGCAGACTTTTATTGTCACGTCACATCCGAATGGAGAATCTGAAAATCACAAGTATGAAATTATGATACTTATTCGATTCGCATCGCTAAATACAAAAGTAGCATTTTTAAGTTAGCACATCCGCATACGTAGAGTAAAATCAATTTGTTGAGCTCCGAATATTTTTTAAAAATTTCGAATCACGTTTACACTCTATTCGTATTGAACTAGTACAACACTTTGTATTTACACATCTTCAGTGAGCCTAAACTAACAAGAAATTTGAAAAAAAAGTTTGGCAAGGCTTCACCGTGTTCTACTTGCACCAGAAGATTATTTGCATTTAAAATTTATATCTAAATCCTTCATCTACACATAATTGAGGATGACATGCCACCCCCTCCAACGCATTTTAAAAATCAAGCCAACCAGTCTGAGTAATTGATATCATACCTCCACCAACCAGCCTCCAACCCTAATTTCGCTAATGAAGTGATATTCTTCTCTCAACTTGGTTGGTTTGGAATGAAAGCACACACTTGCCAACAATACAAAATCAGTTGGCGAAATAATGGGCTACGAATAAGGCAAGTGTAAACTAAAACCGTCAACTACAACAGGTATTATTATTTAGTCGCCTGTGTGTGTATAGAACTATCAAATCTACGAAACTTATTGTAGTACCCACTAAAATACACCTACTTTTTTGGGTGACTTACATCTTCATATTGCAACCAATATATACGATGCAATGGCTACTTGTTGCTATCAACTGCTGCTGCTACGGGTTATGAAGATGATGATGTTAGCGGTTAGTTTTACTTCACGTTTCTATTTTCTTTCACTGTTTTTTAAGCAGTGCGGACCGCACATGACTGACAGAAGGACTGTTGACTGTGCAGCAACATAATTATTTCCAACTGAACATACATACAAAGGCTAACTAAACATAAATTTCAACATGAGCGACACATCAACATCATCAGCCTCATTTCTTCAGTTTTAAATTAACACTTTCTATACCTAAACTATACAGCCAACCTACAGTTTTGTTTTGTGAATGTATAAAATAATGTTGCCAGTATCATCACATCATATTATCATGAGCAAAAATTGTATATTATATATTTCTCCCTTGATAATAATCCTTTATCAGGATTTGTAATATGGAAAGTATATACATATCAAACTGAAAGCCCTTCCTCAGTCAGAAAATTAACGTGCATCATCATCATCATCATCAACTGCAATGTATGCAACGATACATAATGATATTATACCAGCAGTAATATAGATGGATAAAACAGGTTGTCAAGTTTGAGCTTCAGCTTGCAATTGCAAAACTTGATGAACAAACTTGCTTACTTACTTAACTTACTTCTTTTCACAACGATAATAACAGAGAACATATACTTTACATTGAGAGAAAAACGTCTTTACTAAAGACAAGACTTACTTTTCATCGAATTCCTGGCTTTTTATCGTAGAATATTATGATGATTATCATGTCCCATCATTATGTTATGTTACTGCACACTCACTCACTCATACACAACAGAACAGGCGGAAAGTCAACTTGCAATAATTATGTTATTGATACACAGACAATCCCATTGCACTTCACTGTGAAGTCTTTGATTAGTATTACATTGCCACTGCCACTGCAACTCTGGTTTTGTCTTGAGCACAATAAATTGATGTTATTCCTAGCAACTCGCAGCAAAAACCTTTTCTGATCTGCTCAGCTAACAATCCAAAAGTGATCCGTTTTCTGCAAAAAAATATTCGCTCTTCTCTTCAATGTTCACATATTATATTTTTACCTCGACATATTACCAGCTTGAGCAAGTTGATTTTATTATGTTGTGGAATGGGGATAATGTAAGCAAATAAAAGTGAAGAAGAAAGGTATGGAGATGGAGATCAGGACAATGCTGAGCTGATGGTGATGGTATTCATCTATGTTAGTATATCAACTAGTAAGAAACTTTTTTTTTCTTCTAAAGACGACAGCCAAACCGAAGACGGCTCTGTCTTTCTTCTCTCCTTATGTAAAGGTAATATAATAAAGATGAAAGAAGGAAATATTTTTCTTTCTCTGTTCCCCTTTACTTAATACATGCTCCATGTATATTGGTAATGTAATAAAAAGATACGGCAAGCATAAACATTTTTAGTGGAGATGGTTTGCTATCAGTAGTGAATGTTGTAATTCTTTTTGGTACATGGTACAGTAACATAATAAGGATTATGATTAGTGTATAGATACATACATATCCATATGCTTGCAGAAGAGAGAACGCAAACATGTTGACGATATGCATAATATGTACTTTTCATGTGGGTTTACATTTTACATGCTGGCATATTTTATTCATGCCACGCTGTGGGTAATGACTGATCTGCTCTGTTCTATTTCATGTTCATTATGTATGTATATGTACTTATGTATCTATTGGTAATAATAATATGGTGGGTAGACGGACGGACTGCTCACATTTTGTAAACTTGTATATTCACATTCACCCTACATCCCTATTAGTTATGTTATAAGATGATATGAGGTTGCCGCATGTGTGTGCACACTACTCTGTATACATTTCAGTGATACCAAGAGTCAGAAGACGTAGAAAAGAATCATTATCAAAAGCAGGAGTTCCATCATCATCGCATCTCACTGTTGTTAACGCCAATGCACGATAAGGCTTCACCTTTTCATTATGTCCTTATATATATATGTATGTAATGTAATATAA
Source organism: Orchesella flavescens (assembly GCA_964034955.1). Classification (NCBI taxonomy): domain Eukaryota; kingdom Metazoa; phylum Arthropoda; class Collembola; order Entomobryomorpha; family Orchesellidae; genus Orchesella; species Orchesella flavescens. The sequence goes on along the minus strand of OZ035957.1, from coordinate 19,550,119 downwards.
TATGATCCTACTTCTCCCTTTCAAGACGGCGGAGGAAAGCCGTAATGGTAATAGTAATAAGCTTGACGACTCTCTGTTAGATTGGTTCAAGTTGAGTTTGTTACTTGTTTGTAAATAGGAGTTGATGATGATGATGATGAGGATGAAGCAGATGAAAAGTATGAAATTGAAACGAACCAGGCCTTATATAGAAAAGTGTGCGTGGTTATGTTATAAGCTTGTTTCTTTGGAGGGGAAGAAAAAATTTTCACGGCAAAGGACAAAAAAGAAACGAGACTTGAACTCGGTTATGTATGTATTACGCTTGTTAAGGAAGTATGATGTGGCTACTTTTCAAATTGTATTGAAAAAAGGAGTAGAAAAAGGGATCCATTCTTTTAAAGAATGAGTATATGTGCTCAACGTTTTCGTGGTGGTGTAAAGAAAGATGCCTGAATTGCAATGCGTTGCATGAATTCTAGCCTAGCATCCCAAAGCATCATGCTTTTTTCATCTAAATAATGCATGTAAACTGTACAACCTTTGTTAAAATGGTAAAAACTTTTTGTGAGAAGAATTCTTCTTCACACACACACACAGAGAAAAAATGAATGCATTCATTACATTACATGACACAAAGGATTTCTTTATGTGGCCCATCGCATCATTTAAAATTTCCGTTTGTTTAGTCCCGTGTGTGCGGCTATTCGTGCTCGTTTCATCCGCTTAAACTTATAACTTTACGTAAGGATTTTAAGATTTGTATTGTATTGTAGAAGGGGAGACCGTGTGTTGGGTTCTTTCTAAAAATCCTCCTACATCCATATCAATTCGTAACGCACACTTGACAAAACAACAGACAACACAGGTCAAAAGAACTGCAAGAACGTTTTAGCCTGTATCGTGATTTTCCCAGTGAAAATGAAATCCCAAAAGAGTAATTATTATTATGAATTCCCATTCCACCGGCCAAATAAATGATTAAAACATCATTGCAAAAATAGAAATTATGGTCTATTTTTCAATAATCAAATGAGTTACTGCTAATTTATTCTACAAGCTACATAAAATTACTCACCTCCGTTTAGTCTTGCTTTCAAAAAACACCATGAAAGCTACACCCCGTTTGAATCCGGTTTTATTATCCCTACTCAACAAAATTATTTTATATCTTGTCCATCCTCCTCCTTGTCCCTTGTATACATTAAACATGAAGAGTGGAGAGGCATGAGGCACACTACAAAATATTTTTTAGGAGCCCTCTCTCCATTTACTCGACAAACTGCCAAGTATATATTCTTGTCGTAATGGTTCATTTTTCATTTTCTGTATTCCTCACGCCTTCCTAGCTCTTCTTCACCCTGGAGCAAATTGTGGTGAACTTGTTAAGGTTCTCACGTAAGCTCTTTGTTCTGCTTCTGCTGTACATTTAGTTAGTTATATAAAGTGTTGAATGAAATGAACGGGTAGGCTTGGTCTTGGTAGGAGTTTGAGCAGGTAAGAAAAGCAGACGCTTTTTATAGTTTCAAATCATTGCATAATACACGCCTTGGCTCAGAAGGATCTGTTAAAAAGCAGGAGTATTGCAAAATAAATGACTTTTTACTTCACACGAAGAACGTATGACTATGGAATAATAAGTATGGTGAAAAGCCGGATAAAACAAAAGAGTTTAGTTCATGCCTACTATGTATAACCACCGTGCTTTTGTACCACCAGCACATGAGATGTATAATAATTCATAGGACAAAAGTATGCAATTTTCAGTAGTCTGGCCAGCCTTATTCCTACCCTTTTCTGTGACCAACAGCACATAAACTGGCTGTAACACCGAGCCAAATCAGTATACATAAAGTCTTCTGTTATAATAAAAAGAATAGCCTGGAGCATGCAATGTAAGACATACATAGAATCCCCGAATCCAGCATGACATATTCATGTGGCATGATATGAATTGGACTTGAATTTATATGCTTTTGCAAAGAGTGTTTATCTCATCTCTGTGCGTTTTTACTTTGGAATAAATTCTTAATAGTGATGTAAAAATGTAGCCTAAAGGTGATGTATAGTCATCAAGTAATCTTTTTGATAGTTCACCATAATTTCTATTTGACGTAATCCTTAATTTATAAAACAGACCAGTTTCTGATATATTTACGCCTCAAATTGTTACAAGTAAAAGGTCATAGGTCAGCATGAAGTTATTTTTGATCAGTTTGTGAACCAGCTTCCGATTAATAATGCATTATGTTGCATTCTCCTGTCATAAGGAAAGAATGTTCAAAATAAATTAGTAGAAGTAGAATTTGAATAACTTAAATGAATGATTCAATTGTATTCTCGGACAGACAAATGTTGGTTACATGCATATGTAACTCTAGAGTTGGAATACATAATAACATATAACAAGAGAGATGACAGGTAGTTTCATGCTGTTATTTCAGCATGTTCTTTTTACATCTCCTGAAAACATTCAACAGGTGAGAAAACGAGGAGGGTATTCTTAAGATTCATATTCCTCTTTACTGTGTAGTGTCATTTAGAAAAATCGACGCTGAAAATTATGACGATAGCAGTTTTTGAAAGAAAGGAAGAAGGGTACATTTTCACGGGTATTTGAACAGAAAGAATACCATTTTTTGCTTTCAAAATTGCAACAAAAATTCGAGAATAGACTGCTTGTAAAATTGGGGATAATAGCGATCATGTAACTGCTTCTCTTTCAAACATGTAAGGAAAAAATATCATTTTTTGAGCAAATCATTAAACGTTGTTAAATCAGAAGGGCCAAGCCGATGACTGCTACTATTGACTTCCTGACTGAAGTAGGGGAAACGGAATGGATATAGCGTTCTAAGCTCACATTCAATCTCATCACAAAACTTACTGCAAACCTTCCTCCGCCACGCATGCCGGTTTGCTTGTGATGTTAATTGTCTGAAATGTTAAGACGAAAAACATTAAGCCAAAATATCTCTACTCCTTACATAAAAAGGCCCAATTGCCTCTACTTTTTAGTACGTGCGGAACTAAATATAAATATGACTGCCCTTTGGATGGTATGATGTTTTTTGGAGCTCCGATGTTGTTAAAAAATGATGAAAGATTTCCTCATCCTCAACACAACACTTTTTCCTTATGCAAAAGGCCTGATGTTTGTATTTTGCGAGAATGAGGATGTGATGGGATAGGCAAAAACATCACGAATTCTAACCCATGTATGCGATACAGATAGTTTATAATAAGCTTACAAGCTTCGAAAGTGATCTCCGTATGTATGTATAGCAGTCAGTAGAGATTTATATTTTAGTACGATTTGTTTACCTTCATAATCATAAATATTAGTGTTTGCTTATATATACTCGTATACAAACCTCATAGTCCTCGTGAGTGAATAGGTAATGATTGTTCATATCCACAAAAGGTTGCCGACAGAATGTAATATAACCTCTCGAGCATATCCAATGAGAGAGTAGATGAGTACTGAAACAGAATTTATAAATAATATCATGAAAAGAAGTACAAGTGCCATGGTCAGTATCAGCAACAACATTCATTCCTCATCCCCCGTGAAAGAAGGATTCGGCAGCTCTCAAACAAAACTGTAGTACATGTTTTAATGGATCTTGAGATTTACGACATTAATTCATGCATGGTTGACTGCATATATTGCAAAAATATAAACAAAGCTCTTTGTATGAAAGCCCTGAGGTACATATATATATTCGTTTGCTCGCCGAACACGATATGATCCATTGCAAAATTGATTCTTCTGCCCTTGGCTGTATAGTCAATGCAATTTAATGGAAACTGTTCTTCAGACAAACATTTTGCGCATCACATTTATTCTAGTCATTTATCCACATACGTAGAAAGACCTTCGTACTTCATTTTTAACATGGGAGGATTAAAATGAAATGATCTAATCGACAAAAAACGAAAGTTCACATTTGAAAAATTTAATTTTTGTTATATGATAATGGCTTCTCATATATGGCAGGTAATTTAAGACAAAAGAGATTACAAAATAGTAAAAGCATGTTTTCACCATTTATTATGCAAGATAATATTTACTTTAAAAGTTATACATCCCAAATATTATATACTTAAATTGTAAGTACATTATTCAATAGCATCAAATGGAAATGATCTGACACTATTTTATCCGAGAGAAACTTTCTTTTAATATGTCATGATATTAGATATGTTACGTACATAATATTGTCTTAATAATCTTTGAAAAAATGGCACTGGTTTTTATACCATTTTATGCCTAATCAGTATACATTAGTACAAACCTGCAATGGCTGCTCAATAACAAAAAATAATAAATAGGATTTATGTAACAAACAGGATAATGAAAGTGGTGCATTATCAAGCAAACTCGCGCTGTTGTAATATATGCTGATACCATTTTAATTGTTAATTAAAGTAAACAATAGAAAATACGTGTTATGATGTGATATTCTGTGATGTTTCATTCAAGGTATTACGTATAAAAACATTATATGGTTACATTCAATTGATGATATGGCATCAACAGGAGGTTCAGTTGGGGCAACTTGAAACGATACCTTGAACAAAGCGACGATCGATCATTGCATCTAGAAAACAGGCCTTGTTGCTACAAAATATATTGCTAGTCGACAATTTAATTCTTCTGAGCTCTCACATTATGCAAGTAAGAGAATTGATTTGAAATGAGTGTGGTTACATATAGTACCATTCCACAAGTTACAGGTAAATCTATTTGATGGCTAATTGTACGACACCAAACGCAAAAGATATTTTCAATTATAGTATAGCTATAAAATAAAAGTAGCACCTCATCGTTGTGTAAACTCCTCATTAAGGCGTGCAAGCAACTAATTGGTATGCGATAACTCTGGGAAAACACTCTACTTTTCGCTACCAACATCAACCCAGAAATGCAATGTATACTAGTTCACTTACGTACTTGCCTTTAGCTGCTGTAAACAAACTGTAAAAATCGGGATGTGAATGTGATTGTTATTACCTGTCTTGCAACAAGTAAGTGAAATTGTAATGCAGTGTAGCAATACTAGCAATAAATAAGACGAAGAAACCTTGTTGCTAATCGCTGGCAGCTAAACAACGGATTGTTCGCTAGGCCAGTGTGCTCTTCCTCTCATGATATGTGTGTATAAGCAACAAATGTCACTGTATAGCTGGTCCATGAAATAGTATAGGAGATTCAAATACTTATGCAAGTGATAATAAAAAATGTCAATGATCTGCTCCAAAAGAGACGACAAATGTATAGAATAGTAGTATTATAGTTCTTATTTGCGAGTAATGATGCAAGAGAAACTTTCGCATGCCGAAGGCACCAAGTAAAAAATCTTGTTGGGGGAAAAGAGTTATTAATCAAAGTCTTTCACGGCCACTCTAAATTACTTGTAAGTCAACCTGACTTCGGAAGTAGTGGTAGTGCAGTGATGATTATGAGAACATACGAAGTACATGATGAGCGGAACATTAGCCACATTTTTTACATGTCTGGATGAAATGCCTAACTTGCTTAGTTGACTCAAGTTCAACTTCAAAGGAAAATACTGGAAAACCGGCTATGCTACGGAACTTTGTAAATCAAGTTGCTTGTTGCAAGATAAAAATCGAAGGTTACAGAATAGGTGTTGTTGTGAATGTTATATTAAAGCCTGGAAGCTTTAGGTGGAATTATTTATGTAAGTTTTGATCAGGAGTGCCAAAACAGGATTGGTAATTAGGTCTAGAATGTTTATGAATATTCATTATTAGATGTTACGAACAAATAATAAAATAAAATTGAATTTTAGAAAAAATCAGTTTGGTCACGATTCAGACAAATTAAAACCTATGAGTGGGATGAATGATGTATTTGTTTGATGGGAATCACGGGTTTAGTTATTACAAGAAAGAATTTTTCCTCGATACTCTCTGAAGTACAGTTTCCCGTCTTAAACTTGCAGTCCTATTAAGACGTGGGGTTAGGGGTGCCGAGACATTCTGTTTGATTTGCCAAAAATAAAAGAAAGAGTAAACGTTTTTGCTCATATATTGCTTTCATGGTGTATGAAATTTTTGTCAGCAGTACAAATATATATAAAATATAATACTGCACATAGTTCACCTTCTTCTGGCTATGAGTCCCACTTGAAAGTGAAACAGTTCCCACCGATGCTTTTGATGCCGATATTGTACCTCTGCCATTAGAAAATGTTCCGTTTTGATTGTTTTCCGCATCAGGTATCCGGAAACGACACATACAGCAGCAATTCAAATGCTGTTTTCCATTTGATGTCGAATCACTTAAGTGGTAAAGTCTATCTGGTCCAACGGATCCCCGGCCATCACTTGAGTAATCGCTGCTAAAGCCGAACGGTTTACTACTGTAATCCTATCATAGCATAAAATGATTATGAAAAAAAACGACCAGTTTAAAATGCATGTCACCCTTTAGTAAATTTGTTTGACTTACGACATTGCTAATCCCAGAATTTAGAAAAACCTCAAGGATTCTCATGTTCTCCTTAATAGTGGAAACAGTTTCCATCAAATGAGCCGTACTTTGAATGCATAGATCTAAATGCATTTCTGCCATTATAAAGCAACACTTCAACCACGATTGACGAGGCTTCCTGTTCCAGTAAAAGGATATGTTACGCAGGTGAAGGAAAGCTGCTTACTAAACTTTTCATGAACAGTAGCCGTCAATTTTGATGAAAAATAACGTATTCCTCTCGATAATCATCAAAATTGACCATTTAAGGGTTCAGGAAAAACAATTACGTTTGACATAGTGCCATTGGTGTAGATTACCTTCACGTTTTCTTGACCACGCTATGTGGTGTGATTAAGGTAGCATTATAAAGTTAAACCATGTTTACAAATGAGATCTTGCATATTCAATTGAAAACACATAATATTATAATATAATAGCATGTTTCATCTCTAAATTCAATATGATTCTGACTAGCTGGACTCCCTTTGAAGAATAGAATATCTTTTTACTTCATTGATTTGGCCTTCATGATATTATAATTCGTGATTTAAAACCACAGAATTCCCATTATACAGAGTAACTATTTGTAAAGCAGTAGTTTATTTCACACTACTCATCTCTGATTGCAACGATCTGTACACAGGCAACAAGAACAAACCACAACGAATTGTAAACGTGAGGTCTTGGTGTTGAACAACAAGGAATCATTCCCTCTGGTAATTCTATCAAATTGCTCGATGATGCAGTAAGCATTATTCAACATACGCATGACAGTAAATGCGTGAACATTTCTGATTTTATCATCAATAAAATAAACATCTTGACCACTATATTCACCACGGCAAGTAATTTGTAGATGAGCAGCTAAACCAATCTTCCAGAAACCGCACCAAAATGTGACAACAAGTACATACCTCAAAACACAAAATGCATGCATGCATAAACAATCTAAATGGAATATTATTACAATATATTTATATGTAACGGCTTTACTAAAACAAGATTAACAAATAGTAATTTTTATTATGCATGAATAGTTATCAATCACAACAGCCAAACTTACGCATTTGCATGCACTATAGCACGGTTTGGAATTTGAAAGTACGTAAACAATTGGACAAAATATTAGCTTAACAAGCTTAGGTAAAATTAGGAATCAAGTTCAATTTTGGACCAAATTGGAGCTCCCCCTGGGGGGAAAGGTCATACCCCCTCATTTTTTCAAGCGCAAGGTACATGTACCGTGTAGCATATCATTCGACAGCTAATCATGAGAGAAGATCAACCATAGTATGCACCCTTATGTTGGAGTTATCTTAAATCGTCAAATGTCATCATGCAGTTTTCTTTTATAAATCCTAAATTGCTAGTTCGTTACACACCTGTGTTAGCAGATTTATTGTTGCTGCTAAACTATCGTTGAAATGAAATTTTGAAAGAAAATTTTGCTCCAGGCATTTTGCATGGATCGTTAGGGCTCTGATAAGTTGACATGTTCTGGTTTGAAGAACTTTTACAGTTAGAATACAGTTCAGTAAGGGTCTTGTGCAACGACAAAGAAATAATAGTGGGCATACTGCTACTAGCTAAGCTAAAGCTTCTTATGAAACCTGCTACCTAACAGAAAATGTGGTGTAGTTAACAGCGAGCTCACATTTGACTCTTTAGGAATGAGGCTTCCATACTTCCATTGTTCCATTCATACTTAAAGGCAACAGAGCGGATTATGGTGAATGCGGAAAGAAATCGCTTTGCTTTTGCTGAATTCATATACCTGCACGGTGCAGGCTGCACCAAACCAAATGATAGCTAGTCGAGGGAATGAGTACTCCTTCCTACCATACACTACTTAAGCGCATCGTTTGTGTCATAGGACAGGACTCACAGGACACATATGGGACACAATATATACGTAATATGTCACTCAGCCCACACTTTCTTAAGAAAATGCATCTACATATAGGAGTCTAGTTGTTTTTGCTACTACCACTCATTAAGTTATACCATACCAAACAAGTAGTAATGCTATACAATACATGTTTTGCTACTACTGGACATTGATGGAACAGAAAATGAGGTTCAAGATCTGTTCCCACAGTTGAACCAAAACGGTCCAAAGTGACGGATGTAATTCACTCACACACTCGTTACAGTCAAATAGCATTCAATGAGCCCTTATTCTTAAAACTTACTTCACCACTTTACATTTAGGGTAGATACTCAGACTTGTGACACAATGCTACGGTTTGTCATATAATGAATATTGACCCTCTCTGACACATTCCACAATACTATGTGCATGCCACGAATTGCTCGTGTACTTTACCACATTATTTAGAAGAGCTAAACCCCATCATGTAGTGGTTCTGTTGTTTTGTGAAAAGCGAACCTTTCTGCTGTAAAACCAAACAATTTTGTCTAAATTCTCGAAGAATTTTCAAAGTACTGTGTTTGTTATTAATATTCGAACCAACTTTTAAAAATTATTATGAAATTGATGTGAAAGGCAAGACAAAAACTCATAATCCATCCAGTGCAAGTTTGAACAAGTTAAAATTTGATTTTTAATCATCAACGGACTTTTGAGGTTGTTCATACTCATTGTGGTGAGTAATTTTGTAAAAAAGTTCAAGGTGCTACTCGTACTAGTCGTACTTACTTACATAACGACATAGTTACTAATTTTATTTCTTCGAAAGCAGAAATATGCCACAAAAAAGAAAGAAGAGTAAAGGACGCCCTCGAGTGCAGAAGAAGCGAAGGGAAATGGCACAATCAGAGGAAGGACTGCAAGCTGAGAAAGTGGTCCCTGCTTATAGTCTTTCTCCACCTGAGGTTTTTCAACACATATTTAAGAAAATGGATGCTGAGGACCAAATAACTTTCTCTCGTACCTGTGACGAGTACCATGGACTTGTGTCTAGGAAAAGGCCAGTTTTTCTTTTCCGAAAGGTAATTTGAAATTTCATAGTCGCTAAGGAAACGAGTTTGGAATAGGGCATTATGTATTTTGTTGCTAATTTCTTTCAGGCGGCACCCACACTTATGGAGAACCTCCCACAAAAAACCTTGCTTCAATGCCGTCAACTCTGCCGATCATGGAATCAAGAACTGAATCATCAGTACCAAGTCCATCCATTTTGTGTTAGTCTTCCTATCGAAATTGCTAGTGGGGGAAAACAGATTCCCGAGCTCCAAAATTATTTTCAGTCCACTCATTCTATTCAAAAATTCATGGAGGATATGAGAGAACACCCAGGAAATCCATTTCCCGGGAGAAATGTTCATTTGAAATGGCAACGTCCGGTAGGGCGGGAGGGACCTGAAATCTTAGCTTTCCGTTACAGGGAGTTCTGGGCAAAAGCGTTGCAGCTATTCCAACAGTTTGGGTCCCATGTTTATTTTGTCACGTTTGATTATATTAGTAAATCTGCAGTTAGATTTAAACAATCTTTGGCCCACCTCCCTAATTTGAAAGGACTTAACATTTATGGCAACCCTGCCATCCCAATTCAGAATTACGTTACAGAGCGCCAGCGTCGACTGCCACAGCTTAATAATTTGGAGACGTTCGCCGTGCAATATGCAAGCGAAGATTTTATTCGTGGTATTTTGGATTCTTGTCCGATTCCTGGAAACATGAAACGTCTGTTCATTAACGCAGGGCCGTTTTATAGAATTCCAGACGTAGTTTATAGCTTCACAAACCTTGAGGTCCTTGAGACACGCCTTGGCATTCTAGATTTACAGAGATTCAGCAACTTAGCAAAGCCCCCACCCTTAAAGGAAGTCCAGTTTAGTTTCAATATGTCAGTTTCAGCTCACCAAGTATTCAGAGCGCTGGAACCCTTTGCCAATACCCTTAAGCATTTTGATGGTAGGAACCTGGCAACTTTTGGTGATTGGAGATGGATGAATACTTATATCAACCTCCCGAATCTGAGGCGACTAAGGTTGCATGACTTTAGTGGAGCACTTGACCCATTTATTCAGTTGACGTCGTTGGCCGACTTAACAGCAAAGCCTGAGTCCCTCCACTCATATGAGAATGATAGCAAAGTGGAGTTTTATGAGTGTAAAGAACTCATGAAAGATTCCAATATTTGGAAACTGATTCCCTCCCTAAAGAAACTTACTGTAGACACCACAACCTACTATCGTCCGCTACCTCCCAAGCAAAATCGGAGAAGTAAAAGAATGTGTGTAATTAAAAATGCAAAAAGATATGTTTAATCTGGAAGCGTTCTTACAAATATAAAACCAAGAATCAGTTTGCTTTCCGTTCAAGTAGGTTGTAGGTAAAGCGCAAGGTGTAAAAAGCAATGACGATAATTATTTACTAGCTTAGAGCATTATAATGATTTTTTAGCAATCGAGACACATACAATTATATGTAAGTTATTGAAACACGACCATCCACCAGTAGCGTAGATTTGTTTTAAAAATTATTATAATTACTTTAAGAGACAGATTTGTTGTAGGTCAGAAAGCATGGAGGATTGGTATGATACACTTTAAATGTCATTCCACTGTTGCAAGCCGTTGAGGAAGGTCGGAATCGTAGGGCAAAGTAAAAAATATGTATTCTTTAGTAAACATACACATGTATTCAATAAGAATATAAAATATTTTTACATGTTAAATATCTTAAATTTTTTGTGTCATAAATCTTACATACTAGTACATTACATATAAATATTGAAAGATATATATTATTAAAATATGATATATATTATAAAATAGAGAAAATTGATAGTGAAACTGTGACAGATAGTGTCATTGAGTGGCCAAGTGACGACAATCTTGGTTTATCAAACAAAGGACCATACATAAGATCCCATATAACCCTGGGCTAAATGAGTTAGGAGTGTAGTCGTATACACATTTTTATGCTGATCACGATGGTGCAAGTGCGCTTTAAATCGCCTAACACGGACCGGAGTTATGGGGGTTCAAAGTTTTATGTCGCCATCCTTTTCTATTGTAGACTTATCGTTTTGAATCGGGTTTTTGAAATCGATGCCCCAACATATCCCCGCATTTGAAATATGAATCTGAATCTCCAGGCTTTCAACTTTATTTTAAAAACAAAATCTCACCTGGGTGTTTTTGGGTTTTCGAATAACAGCGTTTTCAAAAAGGTGAAAAAACGTGAACAGTAGCCGTCAATTTTGATGAAAAATAACGTATTCCTCTCGATAATCATCAAAATTGACCATTTAAGGGTTCAGGAAAAACAATTACGTTTGACATAGTGCCATTGGTGTAGATTACCTTCACGTTTTCTTGACCACGCTATGTGGTGTGATTAAGGTAGCATTATAAAGTTAAACCATGTTTACAAATGAGATCTTGCATATTCAATTGAAAACACATAATATTATAATATAATAGCATGTTTCATCTCTAAATTCAATATGATTCTGACTAGCTGGACTCCCTTTGAAGAATAGAATATCTTTTTACTTCATTGATTTGGCCTTCATGATATTATAATTCGTGATTTAAAACCACAGAATTCCCATTATACAGAGTAACTATTTGTAAAGCAGTAGTTTATTTCACACTACTCATCTCTGATTGCAACGATCTGTACACAGGCAACAAGAACAAACCACAACGAATTGTAAACGTGAGGTCTTGGTGTTGAACAACAAGGAATCATTCCCTCTGGTAATTCTATCAAATTGCTCGATGATGCAGTAAGCATTATTCAACATACGCATGACAGTAAATGCGTGAACATTTCTGATTTTATCATCAATAAAATAAACATCTTGACCACTATATTCACCACGGCAAGTAATTTGTAGATGAGCAGCTAAACCAATCTTCCAGAAACCGCACCAAAATGTGACAACAAGTACATACCTCAAAACACAAAATGCATGCATGCATAAACAATCTAAATGGAATATTATTACAATATATTTATATGTAACGGCTTTACTAAAACAAGATTAACAAATAGTAATTTTTATTATGCATGAATAGTTATCAATCACAACAGCCAAACTTACGCATTTGCATGCACTATAGCACGGTTTGGAATTTGAAAGTACGTAAACAATTGGACAAAATATTAGCTTAACAAGCTTAGGTAAAATTAGGAATCAAGTTCAATTTTGGACCAAATTGGAGCTCCCCCTGGGGGGAAAGGTCATACCCCCTCATTTTTTCAAGCGCAAGGTACATGTACCGTGTAGCATATCATTCGACAGCTAATCATGAGAGAAGATCAACCATAGTATGCACCCTTATGTTGGAGTTATCTTAAATCGTCAAATGTCATCATGCAGTTTTCTTTTATAAATCCTAAATTGCTAGTTCGTTACACACCTGTGTTAGCAGATTTATTGTTGCTGCTAAACTATCGTTGAAATGAAATTTTGAAAGAAAATTTTGCTCCAGGCATTTTGCATGGATCGTTAGGGCTCTGATAAGTTGACATGTTCTGGTTTGAAGAACTTTTACAGTTAGAATACAGTTCAGTAAGGGTCTTGTGCAACGACAAAGAAATAATAGTGGGCATACTGCTACTAGCTAAGCTAAAGCTTCTTATGAAACCTGCTACCTAACAGAAAATGTGGTGTAGTTAACAGCGAGCTCACATTTGACTCTTTAGGAATGAGGCTTCCATACTTCCATTGTTCCATTCATACTTAAAGGCAACAGAGCGGATTATGGTGAATGCGGAAAGAAATCGCTTTGCTTTTGCTGAATTCATATACCTGCACGGTGCAGGCTGCACCAAACCAAATGATAGCTAGTCGAGGGAATGAGTACTCCTTCCTACCATACACTACTTAAGCGCATCGTTTGTGTCATAGGACAGGACTCACAGGACACATATGGGACACAATATATACGTAATATGTCACTCAGCCCACACTTTCTTAAGAAAATGCATCTACATATAGGAGTCTAGTTGTTTTTGCTACTACCACTCATTAAGTTATACCATACCAAACAAGTAGTAATGCTATACAATACATGTTTTGCTACTACTGGACATTGATGGAACAGAAAATGAGGTTCAAGATCTGTTCCCACAGTTGAACCAAAACGGTCCAAAGTGACGGATGTAATTCACTCACACACTCGTTACAGTCAAATAGCATTCAATGAGCCCTTATTCTTAAAACTTACTTCACCACTTTACATTTAGGGTAGATACTCAGACTTGTGACACAATGCTACGGTTTGTCATATAATGAATATTGACCCTCTCTGACACATTCCACAATACTATGTGCATGCCACGAATTGCTCGTGTACTTTACCACATTATTTAGAAGAGCTAAACCCCATCATGTAGTGGTTCTGTTGTTTTGTGAAAAGCGAACCTTTCTGCTGTAAAACCAAACAATTTTGTCTAAATTCTCGAAGAATTTTCAAAGTACTGTGTTTGTTATTAATATTCGAACCAACTTTTAAAAATTATTATGAAATTGATGTGAAAGGCAAGACAAAAACTCATAATCCATCCAGTGCAAGTTTGAACAAGTTAAAATTTGATTTTTAATCATCAACGGACTTTTGAGGTTGTTCATACTCATTGTGGTGAGTAATTTTGTAAAAAAGTTCAAGGTGCTACTCGTACTAGTCGTACTTACTTACATAACGACATAGTTACTAATTTTATTTCTTCGAAAGCAGAAATATGCCACAAAAAAGAAAGAAGAGTAAAGGACGCCCTCGAGTGCAGAAGAAGCGAAGGGAAATGGCACAATCAGAGGAAGGACTGCAAGCTGAGAAAGTGGTCCCTGCTTATAGTCTTTCTCCACCTGAGGTTTTTCAACACATATTTAAGAAAATGGATGCTGAGGACCAAATAACTTTCTCTCGTACCTGTGACGAGTACCATGGACTTGTGTCTAGGAAAAGGCCAGTTTTTCTTTTCCGAAAGGTAATTTGAAATTTCATAGTCGCTAAGGAAACGAGTTTGGAATAGGGCATTATGTATTTTGTTGCTAATTTCTTTCAGGCGGCACCCACACTTATGGAGAACCTCCCACAAAAAACCTTGCTTCAATGCCGTCAACTCTGCCGATCATGGAATCAAGAACTGAATCATCAGTACCAAGTCCATCCATTTTGTGTTAGTCTTCCTATCGAAATTGCTAGTGGGGGAAAACAGATTCCCGAGCTCCAAAATTATTTTCAGTCCACTCATTCTATTCAAAAATTCATGGAGGATATGAGAGAACACCCAGGAAATCCATTTCCCGGGAGAAATGTTCATTTGAAATGGCAACGTCCGGTAGGGCGGGAGGGACCTGAAATCTTAGCTTTCCGTTACAGGGAGTTCTGGGCAAAAGCGTTGCAGCTATTCCAACAGTTTGGGTCCCATGTTTATTTTGTCACGTTTGATTATATTAGTAAATCTGCAGTTAGATTTAAACAATCTTTGGCCCACCTCCCTAATTTGAAAGGACTTAACATTTATGGCAACCCTGCCATCCCAATTCAGAATTACGTTACAGAGCGCCAGCGTCGACTGCCACAGCTTAATAATTTGGAGACGTTCGCCGTGCAATATGCAAGCGAAGATTTTATTCGTGGTATTTTGGATTCTTGTCCGATTCCTGGAAACATGAAACGTCTGTTCATTAACGCAGGGCCGTTTTATAGAATTCCAGACGTAGTTTATAGCTTCACAAACCTTGAGGTCCTTGAGACACGCCTTGGCATTCTAGATTTACAGAGATTCAGCAACTTAGCAAAGCCCCCACCCTTAAAGGAAGTCCAGTTTAGTTTCAATATGTCAGTTTCAGCTCACCAAGTATTCAGAGCGCTGGAACCCTTTGCCAATACCCTTAAGCATTTTGATGGTAGGAACCTGGCAACTTTTGGTGATTGGAGATGGATGAATACTTATATCAACCTCCCGAATCTGAGGCGACTAAGGTTGCATGACTTTAGTGGAGCACTTGACCCATTTATTCAGTTGACGTCGTTGGCCGACTTAACAGCAAAGCCTGAGTCCCTCCACTCATATGAGAATGATAGCAAAGTGGAGTTTTATGAGTGTAAAGAACTCATGAAAGATTCCAATATTTGGAAACTGATTCCCTCCCTAAAGAAACTTACTGTAGACACCACAACCTACTATCGTCCGCTACCTCCCAAGCAAAATCGGAGAAGTAAAAGAATGTGTGTAATTAAAAATGCAAAAAGATATGTTTAATCTGGAAGCGTTCTTACAAATATAAAACCAAGAATCAGTTTGCTTTCCGTTCAAGTAGGTTGTAGGTAAAGCGCAAGGTGTAAAAAGCAATGACGATAATTATTTACTAGCTTAGAGCATTATAATGATTTTTTAGCAATCGAGACACATACAATTATATGTAAGTTATTGAAACACGACCATCCACCAGTAGCGTAGATTTGTTTTAAAAATTATTATAATTACTTTAAGAGACAGATTTGTTGTAGGTCAGAAAGCATGGAGGATTGGTATGATACACTTTAAATGTCATTCCACTGTTGCAAGCCGTTGAGGAAGGTCGGAATCGTAGGGCAAAGTAAAAAATATGTATTCTTTAGTAAACATACACATGTATTCAATAAGAATATAAAATATTTTTACATGTTAAATATCTTAAATTTTTTGTGTCATAAATCTTACATACTAGTACATTACATATAAATATTGAAAGATATATATTATTAAAATATGATATATATTATAAAATAGAGAAAATTGATAGTGAAACTGTGACAGATAGTGTCATTGAGTGGCCAAGTGACGACAATCTTGGTTTATCAAACAAAGGACCATACATAAGATCCCATATAACCCTGGGCTAAATGAGTTAGGAGTGTAGTCGTATACACATTTTTATGCTGATCACGATGGTGCAAGTGCGCTTTAAATCGCCTAACACGGACCGGAGTTATGGGGGTTCAAAGTTTTATGTCGCCATCCTTTTCTATTGTAGACTTATCGTTTTGAATCGGGTTTTTGAAATCGATGCCCCAACATATCCCCGCATTTGAAATATGAATCTGAATCTCCAGGCTTTCAACTTTATTTTAAAAACAAAATCTCACCTGGGTGTTTTTGGGTTTTCGAATAACAGCGTTTTCAAAAAGGTGAAAAAACGTTCGAAAAACGTAAAAAATAGCCCCCAGAGTTGTTAACAGTTTTGGGGGGATATACTGGGGAAAACCCTTTTAAAGCTAAACATCACAAAACGGTTCAGGGAGTCATGAATTGAAGTAATCTTAATTAGTAAGTTAGTTTATTAGTTTATAATGAGTTTAAGAATACATCCCCCCGGGGGAGGGTATCTATCCCCCCTGAAGGACTGACTTGGTCGATTCGCTTCAAAGTCGGTAAATAAGTACTAATAGACTCAACAAGTACTCATAGAGTCTTATATGCGGTCTAAGAGTACTTCCCCCGGGGGTAGGGTACCCATCCCCCTTGATGGACAGACTTGGTTGATTCGTTTCAAATTTTGTAAATAAGTACTAATAGACTCAATAAGTACTCATAGAGCCTTATATTACGTCTAGGAGCACGCCCCCCTGGGGTAGGGTCGCCATCCCCCCTGATGGACTTAATATAGAACTTTAAAGCGAGTCCCCTCTACCCCCGGGGGACGTGCTCCTAGACACAATATTAGGCTCTATGAGTACTTATTGAGTCGTTTTGATCCTATGTTCCAACTTTAAGGCAAATCGAACAAGTCAGTCCTTCAGGGGGGATAGATACCCTCCCCCGGGGGGATGTATTCTTAAACTCATTATAAACTAATAAACTAACTTACTAATTAAGATTACTTCAATTCATGACTCCCTGAACCGTTTTGTGATGTTTAGCTTTAAAAGGGTTTTCCCCAGTATATCCCCCCAAAACTGTTAACAACTCTGGGGGCTATTTTTTACGTTTTTCGAACGTTTTTTCACCTTTTTGAAAACGCTGTTATTCGAAAACCCAAAAACACCCAGGTGAGATTTTGTTTTTAAAATAAAGTTGAAAGCCTGGAGATTTAGATTCATATTTCAAATGCGGGGATATGTTGGGGCATCGATTTCAAAAACCCGATTCAAAACGATAAGTCTACAATAGAAAAGGATGGCGACATAAAACTTTGAACCCCCATAACTCCGGTCCGTGTTAGGCGATTTAAAGCGCACTTGCACCATCGTGATCAGCATAAAAATGTGTATACGACTACACTCCTAACTCATTTAGCCCAGGGTTATATGGGATCTTATGTATGGTCCTTTAAAATGTATGCGAAAATGCGTTAATTTTTTGTAAATAAAATACACTTAATTAATATTTGTGAAATTAAACGATGTAATTCGATGTAATGATATTATTATGATTACAATCTTTACTGCATTTTGTCATTACCAGCTTATAACTTTACTTTAATTTAGTGAACACATTTTTGTCATTTATCATGATATAAAAACAGCAGATACCTTGTTTGGTGGCATACATTTGAGATTTTCTTCTATCGATGATTTATCTTACAGATTGGAGCTCAAGAGGCTTCAGGCATGACTAAAGTTTGCACAAAGGCCAGAGTAACGTGAATGAACATACACACGTTAGACGAGAAGCGAGTAATCTTTGTCTACCGGAGCTAAGTACACCTGTAGATGAGTTGTTACTTTACTAAGACTGCTATATCCAACACTGGGATGCTATATACTTGATGAAAATTGGCAATCACTTGCTGTGAAAGTCAATAGAAAATTTATGATAAATCGTGGTCAAAGTTATTATTATAAATAATTATAAAATCACTTGAAGTGAAAAGACAAATGTTAGTATATTCATCGTATAGCATAAAAACGAAATTACTTATTCTCAAATGATTTTTATGGTGCTCAGATAGTCATAACTAGTGAAAATTCGAGTTAGAAAGTCATGTTTTCTATAAAGATATTTTATGTAATTCAATATTTATGTTCATGATCCAGTTATTAAGCTATTATTGTTGGAGACAATAAAAATAGGAATACATATTCATATTCATTTCATTTAAAATTAATAATTTTTGTTTATTTGTATAATGTAATGGTACATTTAGATATTACAGCAATTCACGTTATTAATTCATTGCACTACTTATTTTTTTGGTGTGTGCAATTCGCTTTAAGATTTCTTGCGCAATCAAAAGTTTGGTAAGAAAACAGATAATGATTGTTGATTACTGCAGCATTTAAGGCACAAAAGATTCGCCCTCCATTTAGGGAAGCATCTAACGGTGTAGGCCTAACTAATGAACACAAATAAAAAGATAACTTATTAGACTCACAATTGATGAGTAAATACATTAGGACAAACGACAAAAATATAATCTAATAAAAACAGTCGTATCTGACATATATTGACTTTCTCAACAATAATGTGACGCACAATAATTATTACATTAAATGCACCTAACCATAAAACGTTTACAGTAGAACTTCACAAATAAACATTAAATGCCACTACTTTTTGTCAAGCCCAGCAGGCAAAATGAAAAAATGAAAATCTAAATTTGGAATTATGAATTAGAACAGAATAATAATAATAAGAGTATCTACTTTAACAGTGCTTCATTTTTAAATCAATAGAACGAAAGGATAGGAAATTTAATCAATAATCTTTATCTGAAAATGAAAATACAGAAAAATAATGAGATTTCACTGATGTCTCACACCACAAACGCTCATAATAGTATTTTGAAGCACCAAGCTAGAAACAGGAAGGATACAGTATGCAACAGAGTATTTTATTGATTCAGATTCCAAGACTTCAAGAAGTTCGGATGGAATTATTGTGTTTGCCCGGTAAAATACTCTAAGAAAGCACTCTGCGGACTTGTCAGCGTCCTTTAGTAACTTTCTCAGAGCATATTCAATGACTTCCCGAAGAACCTCGATGGTTAAATTGGAACCCTCATTAACTAAACAAAGAATAAAATTCAAATTGTGATCAAATTTGAATTAAAGACATTCATACCAATAACGTAACATTACAATAACTTGAATACCTATAGAAGCTCGACAGACGATGGCTGCGATTCGGTTCTCGTAATTCCATCGTCTGATAATTTTTACTTTAACACTATCACTTCCAAAATAACAACCAGTCTCTTCATCTGCAAATTGAAAATATATTTGTTTTGTAAAGTAAAGTAAAGAAGCAAAAAAAAACAAATATTTGTTTTGATAAATGTTAGGTTAAAATTCATAAAGCCATAATATCATGATTAAACAAAACTAGTAACAAATGCCTACATTCAAATGCCGTATTGTGTTTATGAGCCCATATCTGCCATTCAACTTTGGCGTCCCGTGGAAGTCTAGGAACCACTAGATATTCCACAATAGAATTATTTGTGCGTTTCTCCAGCTCTTGTCGGCACTCTTCAATGTAGCTTTCATCAGTGACAAAACAAATCCCCTAAGCATGCAAATGAATATTCAAGTTGAATGAATTACCTGAATGTGCTAATAATATAGTAGCAAGTGCGTAAATAACAGTACCTGAACAATGTCACGTATTTCCACTTTGGGATCCACAGCCCTGAGAATTCGGTCTAAATGACGAAGGGCTAAGCGACATTCCATTCGGGCACCTCCATCAAGTAACTTCATACTCCCTGGTACAAGAGCTATTTGCCCAGCGATATATATGATGTCTCCAACCTATGTAAAAATGTTATTAAAACTGACAAAAGTGTCAAATTGATAAAGTTTTGACATGATCGTAATCTTAACAAATTTCTTACCCATACTGCTTGACTGTAAGGGCCTATATTAGCTGGAGCCCAATGGGAAATGCCTTGAACATGCATGCATTGACGAATATTACCATCTCCATCTGGTAGTGTTCTATACGCTAAAGCTTCAAGAAGGATGGCTGTGTTGGACGGAAGCGGGGCCTCCACACACACTCTGACAGGAGGTCGTGAAGCAAAGAATTTGATGTATTCCTTATTATACTCTGGATAATCATTCATACTTTCCACATACATACAGATGCTTATCATATCAGAAAAGGCAAAGCCTCGTTCCTCAACTATATCTACAAAATTAATAGATTATTTTACGTTACAAATTTACCGGAATATAATAGAGACTACATAATATATGTATGTGCTTAACTAACTTTTCAGTGACATCAAAGCTTTTGTCATTGGATTTTCGCTTGAACCTTCCTCACTGTCTCCAGTTTCTAAAGTATTGTCTTTTTTCGCTTCGATTCCTACGACCCAGAGCCAGCCTCCACTGTTTGAAGTTACCCGTGGTACTACTAAAAAGGGTTGGTTTTCCTTGGTATGAACTGTTTGGCACATCTTTTCATCTGGAACGTCTTCAACGTTAGCGTCCATTGCAGAAGATTCACCTTCACTACTTGATCCACCATTTACATCTCTCGCTTTTCTTCTTGCTGAGCAATGAATTTTACAATGACGCTCCTGGTTCTGGGGAACTGTCAAGTTGTTTTCACCAGGTTCTTCTGATGCACAACACTCCATGCGACCGTTACAATCACAACAAACAGCCTTATTACACTCAATTAGATCCGACACAAAATCATCGGGACACTTTACTGGGTGACCAACTAAGCGATCCTTCTGTTCCATAAGACGCTCATCTTCTGGAATACACTCTTCGTCATCAAGTTCAAGTGGTTCTTCTTTTACTGGTGAAACCTGGAAAATCAAATATTGCAATGATTTTTAAAAAGTCAAAGAAAAACATATTACATTACATATATTATATGAAATTAGTTATTCTAGTAGTAGTAGTATTGACTTACAGTCTTTGTGACTAGATGTAATTTATTCAGCTTTAAATATCCTACTGGCGCAAAGGCATCATTCGAGTGAATTACTTTTTCATACTCATCTCTGTTTTGAAAAAAAACCCAGTCAAATCAGATCAGGTTTACCACGACGGGGCATTTTAGTTTCATTGTAATATAGAGTGTTCTTACAAAACAATAGATTTCTGAAATAGTGGACAGTCTAATGTGAAAGTTTCGTATTCACCTCCTTCCCCACAAACATTTATGCCATATTTTTCTTTCTGCAAAGTTAAGAAAAAGAGTAGAGTTTAGTATGGAAACAAATATGTAAAGTTATAAAATTGGATTGGTTATCCAAGTTTCGTATTAAGTAGAAATATTAACAAGTGCACTAACCGACTTCAATAAATGAGGCTGCATTTCAGCAATTGTTTGTCCCAAATGTAAATCAGGATCCAGACCAAGAGATGCAGTTTTAATTAAAATTGCATTTATTCCACAGTCAACCATTTCTTGTAACAACTCTGATTGATCTCGTCTCCACAAATAAGCCAAAGAAATAAGCCCAAGCCTGTTACAACTGTAAATGTCAAGCATGAGAACTTAGAAGTTGTAAATACTCAAATACACATAGATTTTTTATATAAATTCAGCGTACACATTTTCTACCCTAACTCTTTGATAGTCACTTAAAATCGCTCCAACAGATACCCCTTCAAAAGGTATGTCTGCCTGTAGAATCAGAATAAGTCTTTGACAAGTGGATCAAATGTACGTACTACGACTACATAATAAAAAGAAGTGATTTTTAAACCTTGACTTCCAACAGGAGGGAATATAAATCTTCAACTTCATCCCCCGTCGTAGGTGAGTATTCTTTATCTTGTATTACAGCTTGACCCGATATTTTTCTTCTGTATAAAGGTACGCCCATTGATTGAGAATATAAATATATTCCATCATGCCCAACTGTTTGATACATGTAACTATCCATCTCATCTACAAGAAATAATGATTGATTGATTAATTAATATTAGTTCTACAATAATTTCAATAATTGTATGTATTCCTGCATTAGATTTAGAAATTTCATTTACATACCACATCCTTCAGGTTGAAGATTTGCCAATGCTACAATTTCATGTCCAGCCGCAACACACATCATCATATTATAGGCGCTATCCTTCCCACCACTAATTAAAGCTACAACTCTCATTTTGATGTACAAAAATATAACAACTGTCCACTCAAGAAATAAGGAAAGTAAAAAGGGGCAGAAATGCGGTCTTATATCGACTCACAAAAGTAGTAAGAACTTAAATGAAAAAATAGTAAATGGACCAAAAATCTTATAAGAAAATAAAGTAGTCAACATTGCAGTAAATGTAATGTTGCATGATTACCACCAAATACAGGTTATAAAACTAACAAGTTATTAAAACTATTCTGTGACCACTATAGACAGGGGAAAGTCAAGCACAGTGTTAATTGTGCAATGAGGGGGTGAGAAATAATAAACCCGAATATTATCGTAAATATGGGTTGAAACGACTAGTTTTTCTTCATTCGTTTCTTGAGCTTCCATCATTCCTGTGTAAAAAAAATTAACAAATACGCATACACTGTTTAACATGCCAAATATATGGATTGAATGCAATATAAGTTATTCGTACTTACGTAATCAACATTTAGGTTTGGCACAGAAAGATTATTATAGCCTAAGTGAGTATGAATTCTCCAAGAAAGGCCTGTTAGGTAGGTATTTTGTAATAGGTTTTTAAAATATCTATTATTTGTGCAGGTGCTGTTGGTCACACGGCTTTGTATTATTTTCCTATTACATAAGTTGTCCACTGGTCATAAGTTACATTATCTGAGTAGACAGGCTCAGAATGCAATGGAGGCTCCATGCGAGACTTGGCGTATTAACTCTAACTTCCGTAATGTGAAAACACACTGACAATGAATGTTGGAGGTTGAACATTTGAGACATTCCCCGGATTGACCTATGATCAATATTATCAACAAAAATAAATATAGTCAGCAACTCTTTCTCAATGAAAAATGAACATACATATATTCGTACAAAGTATGCATTTTTTTTGCAAATAAAAATTAAGTCAATAACATGACAAGATTATGAATGGCTACATTCTAATCTGTTCAACTCTATCGTACACCTAAAACTGGTGATGATCGAATGACCAATTGGTTCATAGGGCAAAGATTGGAAAGGATGAAAGGAGTAGTTTAACATTGCACAGCTACAAGGCTTAATACAATACATTTTTATAAATTGTTAATAGTAAAACTGTGTTTATATGTACTACATTATGTCTCCGATATACATACCTAATCTACACTAAATTTTCGCCCTTATATACTTATCCATTAATGAGATATAGTGGCATTATTCAATTCCAACCACCCACAAAGTCAAAAGTACATATCGATTGCAGATCAATTAAAACTTTTTTGTGATGTTCATTTAAGCAACAAGTTCTTTATCTTGAATGAAATTCCTCCTCGCACTCATTGAACCCCATTGGGCACTACCTCAGATAACGAATAATTTGTAACGATTGCCTATTAATAGTTATTAACCACACACGATTCATACAATAAAGGATTCTCGAGTGGTTACATGCAACATTTGGATAACTATACTATACCACCAAAGATTGCGTAATTTGGACTGGCATATTAGCCTTATCCAGTAGTATGCATGCAGTAATCCTTACTTATCATATCATATCATTCATACTTATTCATCTTCCTTTCATAAACTGAATGATTTTACCTTTCATCACAGTAGTAAACTTGTGCTCACAGCAGCCACAAATTATCGAAGATCAAAGGTAAGTTGTAATGTAAGGGTATCCTCAAATCCTTCCTCCTAGATTGTAGATGATATCGGATCGGATATATTGAATGTAAAATTGTACAATCTCAAATAACAAATCATGACTAAACTATATTTACTTTCCCATCAGCTTCATCTCTGATTAGATGTGATCTGATCTTGCTCTCAATTCCCTTTTCACCACCACTACTTCCAATCCAACTTCACAATACTAATAAATCACACAATGCAATCCTGTTCCCTATTGAAAGTTGAAAGATGAAAGAAACGGATCTGAATCTGATTGTAATTTAGATTGGACTGCTACTGCTGGACTCAACTTTGGAGCTGAGATGATGATGAGAATATGAGACGGAATAATTTCACACACAACTGATTCATAAATATTGAATAATATATCTTGTTCCAAACTTACAAAGTGATAATATGTAATGAACGTGAAAAAACGCAATATCAATAGAGAACTTCTGATAACTCCACAACCACATCCACCTTGCAGCTGATGTTGGCACATAATATCATGTGCTTCATAAAAGGAACTCAAAAGCACTCCGTCCATATATAATCCCATACATTCATTCTCAATGCTTTTTCTTCACTTCACCGAGACTCATCATCATATCCACATAGATAGATGGATCAGTTTTTGGAGGAGATGATGATGATGATATGATGATGCTTCAACAGTTCAGCATGCTCATCATATTTATCCCAACATAATATATTGGCCCAGAGACCATATATTGGCAGACCACAACAGACGCAGATATATGTATGCTTCTATAACTCATCTCATCATAATATCCTTAATTTGTCAGTATCTTCTTGAATAACATAATTATGTATTCAGTTCAGAAGACTGAAACTGAAGGCTTAAGTACATTTAACATTTATATATCATGTCTCACTTATGAATGAGGTTTATATACTTTTGTGAATCATTAACCTGCGCGTTGCTGAATGTTGTTGTGTCCTACTTTTATGGACTACTACTCAACTACTGTACTTTTCTGCTGTATATACATATAAGTATTTTATATGTATGTATGTACTTTAAGTACTTTTTGTGTATGGATGGATAGATAGACTTATAGACTCAGTTCAACTTGATTTATGAACGTATCTGTGTATTTACATGAGAGTTGAAAGTAATAACGCATTTATGTACTTTTCCAAAGTTCATTATTGGTATAAATATAAATATTTACTTGTTCTGCACGTAACTAACATGTATAAATATGTGTTGAATCATCAACAACATAATCATTCTATCCATGTGACTAGTTCATGATGGTAAGATGACTCCGGAGGAAGAGAAGAGAGAACAGGGTAATCTTTTGTTCATTCTTACGTGAATCCTTCACTTTTTTACAAGACAGAATTATTTTTGTCATGTCACATAGTCACATGTGAATATGGGATTATAATATTATCTTTGTCTATCGAACAATGTGCTTTTAGATACTAGGTAGAGATTTATTCGGATCTTATTTAATGAAATTTCACTTTACCCCAAAGTACGTATGTATATTTCCTTTCGTGTATTAAAAAGGTAGACTGCCAAGTCTTTGCTTGAGGTATAAATGCAGATTTGGCAATTTCCATTAAATGGTTCTGAAATTTATTTTAGACAGCTAATTGGTTGTTTTGTTACAAATCAAGGGGAAATGAGACGAAAGAACACTACTTTGGGTTAGAAGGCTGTCGATATTCGCTAAAAGTTAAAGGGGCAATGTGAGACTGCCAGACTTTCTTTTGTAAAAATTTAGCTGATTTGTGACTTACCTTTGTTTGAATAGCTTTAAAACAACACTGCTGATTCACCTTGTTGAAAAATCACACAAATCCATCAAGTCAGTCACCGTGGTTCAGAAACGACAAGAAGTTAAACGCTTAGTCTCCCAAGATTAATATGGGTGAATGCTTGATGCAAATCAAATGAACCACTATCAACATCAACTATGCTGTATTATTTGGTAATTGATACACTCAACAGTACTAGTTCAGTTCAATACGGGATACAGAAACAAAACTGATTTGTTTGTGCGGGTAAAGTAACTGGAGCCAGCTTAAATACTGTCATAAATGTGTATATTACATTACGAGACGAACAAGAATAGGATAAATGTGCCAACCAACCAACCTGATGATGATTTTTCTTGGCGTTTCAACTATATTTTTCTCTCTTTTCCTTGTCGCAACCACCAGTAAAACGTTTAGAGTAATAGCACATGCTGATTGTGTGATAAAGTTCTACTACTGAAATCCTACGTTGCAAAGAGAAAGTTGTCTGGTGCCATCGGTATATCAAGTCATAGTCAAATGCGTTGTGCTTCTGAAGCCTTTCACTTGACGATGTAAAACGAGCGAATGTAATATGTGGAAAGAATGAGTATGAGTTCATTCTTCTAGAATTCAGTTGGTGATTGATGATCTGACTAGACGAGATGTGTCTGCTGCTACTGTTCTTTGTCTTGTTGTGTAATATCAAATGTATACACTAGAATATAATCAACAGTACTATTAGCAAATGGATATGTGGTATATTATGCTGTTAGTACTTACTACATCACACTAACTTCTTTTATACGTATGCTCATGTTATTAACGGAAAAAAATACCATGCTCATCATCATCATCAAAATCATGTTCCATGGAAGTAATCTGAAGTAGTCTGTATACTCTGCACGTTAAAGAATGCACTTCTTAGCACATACAATATCAGTAATTGATATTAACTCGAATTCATAAAATGCAACTTATTGACTAATTTTGCATACTCAAATCAGAAAGCATGAAAGCATTTATATTCTTTAGGCTCTGTACAAGAAATAAATTGCAACCGAAGAAGACCTGCATAACAAAACAAGGCTCCTCTGATCTGATTCTGTAGCAGACAATAATGAAAAATGTCGAAAAGGATGGGCTTCAGAATACTTTGGCAAACACTTGATAAAATTAGGAAATTAAGCGCTCGTTCGTTCAATTATACTAAATGAATGCATTATGAATGAATGTGTCTAGCATACTCAATCTATCAAGGACGTGATAACAAGAATGTCATCTTATCTTTGTCTTTCTTATTACACACACCTGTTTTAGAAGTATGAAGAAAGACAACACTACTGTAAAGGAGCTAGAGTAGAGATTACTATTTGTGAAGCACGTAAAAAGTATTGCTTCATCTCTTTGATTGCAATTGTGGTGGAAGCATAATGCAGAACAAGAAAGACATCGATTTTTGGTCTGAATGATATGATGTGCTAGAAGAGCTGCTTGTGCTTGCTTGCTAATTAGATGCTTTTACTTCTTGGCAGGACATGGTGTGAAAATAATTGTTATCGTTTCATCGAAAACAAGCACTACGGGTGTCACGAAGTAGTCTAATGCAGCTATATTGCGTTAAATTATTATATGAGATGGCGTTTATAACATAACCATACCATGAAAGATGAGCAGTAAAAGTATATTTTACACCGTTTTTACACCTACTTCATGCATTTGCTGAACTGCTGCACATGACATACTCGACATCGACATACTCTTCCAAAACAGTACATAAAGAAATGTTTTCTATTTAGTCCATCTACCTATTACCCAGACCATGTGTAATACATATATATAAACTCACTAACACATATATATATATACCTAACGATTAGTGCTGATAAAATACTACGTCAACGCACCGCACACAATTTTGTGCTGCTTTACTTTCAACAACCATATTTCTAATCTTCTCTTTGAAGACGCTGCTCTGTACTTCCTATTCTTGTTTTGAATTCGCATTTCTTAAAATAGCAATAAATGACATGGCGTCGTAGATAAATCATTACAATTGACAACTATTATAAATTGCAAGTGACAAATATACCAAATACGAATATCTGAAATTCCTTTTCGTGCTTGAACGAAGTTAAATAGACATTTTATAAACATTGTTATACTATACTAATAATTTACAAATTAATACATCTAAATGCATGCAAAATCACAACCAACACACAGAAAATATGTCAATGATTAACAGAGTAGCATTTATTGACTCAATTATTTGTCGCCCGTGTACAATTTTTACTGGCTGTTTAAACCATTTCAAGAGATCGTGATAAAAGCCAGTTATCAAGCTTTTAAAATATATATTAAATTTTAAAAAACAACAACAACATATTACCATGTTTTAGCAACAAATTTGTTTTTAAACTTTTGAGGAATAAAATATAAATGATTTGAATTGAAAGCCGGCTAATAATGATTAAAATAAATTTAATGAGTTTTAGTTAGTTGAAAAATCACAACTTGTTTGGTAATAATAACAGATAATCAATGGATAATGACTAAACATTTATAATTACGACAAAGAAGGATTCAATTAACTCGGTATCAATGTTTTGAAGGCCTTACAAAGTTTTTAAATCAAGTAATTGATTATCTAATTCGATTTTCTCATCAAAATATCAAGTCAGCAATGACCATCTCAATAAAAAGTAATTACAAATATATTGCATAGTCAATAGTAGTAAAGTCTTTGTAATACTACAAAAGAAATATATTGCTTAAATTTTATTTCAAATATGCTATGCTAAATATAATATGTACGTATGTATTTCACTTAACACTAACGGGGTCAATTACAGCTCACAGTTACAAACACGACCGACACCAACAATCAATCAAGACTCTACTGCCTGCTCCGCATGATTAAATAGACTTCAATCCACTGTCTACAGCCTGAGTTGTTTGTGTCCTATCCCAAGTACGTATTCACTGGACAGATAATCAGAGTATGGAAGAGACGAACAGATATTACGAAGAAAGTTAACCGTAAAAAATTGTCTTTTGGTGGAAATTGTTCGACGAAGTAAGTATAGTAAAATCTTAACACTTAAAACGTCCTCAATCAATACACCATTTCCACATGCTTTCTTTTCGGAGCAGCTAAAGCTTTCTTGATTACAGTCCAATCTTCCACAATGTCAACGTCATTGAGCATATACACTAAGTAAGGTCCGGACACTGCAACTGGCTTCTTCTTCTTGTCTCCAAAAAGGTCGATTGATTTCTTTTGATTTTTTCGTTTTAAAGCCGTTTCAAGCCATAGCTCCGAGGTAAAGTCATTATTTCTGTCTTCTTCCAAACGACGGATTTTTTCCTCCGACTCTGATTTTATTGAATCGTACAGAAGTTGCTTTTCACTCTGTTAAAGTAAATTAAGAATAATCATATTAAAGTAAAGTGTTAAAAAGTGTCGTTCATATTCATCGATTCATCATATTGGATACAAAAATAATTTTACCTCATAATTCTGTCTAATAGCTAACTCTTCCGCTTCGTACTTATGTTGCACGTTCACCAATCGAAACTGACGAAGATTAGCTGTGACCTCCATGCGAGTTCTCATATTCTCCTGTAATTGCGCCAACGGGCCAAGATATTCTTTGGCTTTTCCTGACCGCACTTCTTCCAATTTTGCTGTTATCTGAGCCATTCGTTCATGGTATAACCTACAATAAACAAAATCACATGTTATTAACAAATTATTATTCACTAAGATTGAAATAATGTACATTCACTTTGTTTATAAACTAAAAATAAGCATGTTAGCTTGTCGAAAACTTACAATTCTCGAAGATACTGAAACTGCTTCTCCAAATCACTCAAATCTGATTGGAATTGTTGTTTCTTTATCTCAGAGCTCTGTTCATCCATTTCTGTAAACCAAGAAAACACTTGTTATTGTCAACCTGAGAAAGTATTACCTGTCGGCGTGTGTATTTGGCATTATCACATTCACAAGTCGCAACATTTTTTTGCATCTCTTTGTTTACAAATTTTTCATACATACCAGAACTATCCTCAGAGTCGGATGAATCACTGGAATCCGAACTTGTTGATTCTGACGAGGATTCATCCACATCCATGGAATTGGAGTCGGCCCCTGCAGCATTGTCATTAGTGGATTTCGAAGCTTCATTATTATTAGCATTACTATTTGTACTACTACCGTTATTATTATTACCGGCACCTCTACTACTATTGCCACCACCACCACCTGCATTATTCGTGTTACTATCACTAACACAATTATTGACGGAAGAAAGGGGATCAGTTACTGTCGACGACACACCAACACCACCACTTGCTGAGCAATTTTCATCCATATCAACATCCATCGTCGTCCCTCCACTGCAACTAATACTACTACCGCGCGTTCTCGACTGGGACCTTGTGGAAGTGGAGCTGCCATTCCCATTATTGTTGTTGTTATTGAAGCTGCTTCCATTCACTAAACTATGATGACCGTTTGCCCTCCTACTGCTGGACCTGGAGGACTTTTCAGATGTCATTGTTACAGTTGTTGAGGAACCGTAAATGGAAGCTGTATTGTCTGCCTGGTCCATTTTCCCCAAGGCTGATCTCAGCCTCACAGAACTAGACCTGCCACTCATCCTGACTTTATCTGTTACGTCGACTAGAAACGCGAGAAGAAGATGGATTAAAAATCAATCACAATCAACAAATCGCTGATGTGATCCTAAGTATATTTGCGATCTAGATCTAGTCTGTTTACAAGCGTTCAATCGGGAATTGAGAAGTAACTTTAACACTTTTAAGCTTAAAAAAACACGGATGATTGTTTTGTTTCTCACAGTGTGTCTCAATCAACAATCACGTCACAGATTTATAAGTCTCCGTAGTAAGGAACATTCACTCATCAAGATGCTTTTGCGCATGGTGAGATTCAATTTATGTCACTTGCTTTAAATTCCTTTAATACCACCACCATCAACAACATGATCTTTTACGTGCACGAAAGGATGAAGACTGATGACGGCAAACATCTGCATACGTTATGCATGCCTTCTTGTGTTCTACAAAGTTCACTTGTTTGTTTTGCAAACCACCACAACATATGAATAAACATTAATTTAATTATCGTCTGTTTTTATGCTTTTTAAACACACAAACTAGGCTGGATTTGAGTTCTTTATTCTTGAGTTTTGATGAAATCATTATAATTTCTAATTTGATCACAAATCTCAAATGAATTTCGGATCAGGAAGCTGCTTCTTGGCACTTGGATGATCTTCCTTTTACATGATGATGATGCAAATTTCCTTTTGTGAAAACCGTTATCTCCGATCCGATACACCTCAAATTTGGATTGGAAGCTAATTATAAGGTTATTTTATTTTTATATTTTGGCGTTAAAGTGTTTATTTATGCGCAACTGCTGTGATGAAGAATATGCGAATATGCGAGCCTTTATCATCCTTCTCTCTCTCTCTCTCTGAAAAATAACAAGGTTTTAGTAACAGGCTGCAGATGATGATGTTGATGATGATGACGATATGATGATAAAATGTTTGATTGAAATAAATACGATGGGGTTATCCTACATATTAATATGCACTATGTTTTCAACGTGATAACTACACACTCGCTTCAAAAATCTGCTGTTGCTGATCCATCCGTCTGTTATGTTGTTCAATACATGGTGTATCTGTAGTATCCGATATGAGAAAACGTCTTATGGATTTCTTCATAATAATATTGTTTGTATGGGATTCGTACATACTGTACAAAAAAATACAAATACTGAAATACGCATAAAAGGTTAAAGCATAGGGCATAGGCATAGTATGTCTGTCTGTAGCGTAACCGTAATCCAAGATCAATACGCTGCTGCTTGTAATTAATAGGTACGCGTAGTGTACTTTTGTATGTGTTGGGGAAATGGCTCACATTCACTATATGTATAAGAAGAGTAAGAAGTATCAGAATGGACCAAATGCTTTTTATGTACAACGTTATAAGTATAAACTACATCCTTTTAACATAAATATGTATGTGTGTATATGGCTATGCTTTATGATATGATGATGTCCCTAAAATTCTTCATACCGAATACGTTGCGTATGGCATGGTTCAGATTTTAGAATGTGAATGAGCCTTTGAGCATAGCATATCCTTGTATGGTCTCTCTGAATCTGAATGATGTTTTGCGCTTCATGTTCTTCTATATAAGAGTGTGTGAATGTTGTTAGGTATATCTTGGCTGTCTGCATACGAGAGCGACGTGACGCGGCGGCTAACCAATTTTGACTCTAGGTTATGTTGTAAGTTGTAATGTTGAATGTATTTTGTCTGAGCATTTCAAGGTTTATAGAGAGGAAAAGAAAGCACAGCCACAGACAGGGATCGAAATTGCTTTCTGTTTTGACTATGGCTATAAAACTGTGTTCCATCCAACCAATGCATGATGTATTGGAGAGAATAGTGGAGCAAGACACTTAGAATTTTGAATGGGAGGTACTGCACAAGCTGAATTTAAAAGCTAAATGTTCTTGCACATGCATATGATATGTATGAAAATCAAAATAGTGAGTAGTGAAAGGGAAACGAATACATTAAGCTGACTCATATGTTTTGTATGCGTAATGCATGTTTGCATGAGTTCCATAAGAAGGAGCTTACGGTTAAAATGCTATTACTATATGAGAGAGCTTTGAAATTCAACCTGCTCAGCAGTATTTTAAACAATGAAATGAATTTTTGTATACCACCACTTGGTACGCTGACAAGTGTAGGAATCGTAATGCATTCCTAAAACTACATGTAGGTTTACCGAAATGCCACCAGAATGGTTTTCGAAATCGAGAATACACAGTTCTTACATAAATGAGAAAGCCGACAGACGTTAGGGAAGGTATACCATTTAAAAAAATTCTAGACAAAATGAAGAACGTGGCATACAGCACGTAGATGTAAAAAATGTGGCACCTTTGCCTTGCTGCAAATAAAGCTTAGAATTTTAAAGTGTCTTAAGTCGCAAGTCTTAAGATTTTGCTTAGAACAAGTGTGCGTCGTGTTTTTGTATGTAGTCTAGTAGTCTTTGGCAAATTGACTACCGAGCTACAGATCAATCCTTACCATGCTAGTAAATGAACTTATGATTACAAAGTAAGTTCGAACAAAGTCAAACGATCATTAAGTACTTTCTTAAATGTATGAATGACAGGGGAGAGGTGATTAAATGGTTATGCTTAGAATTACATGAAGAAAGCCAAAAACCATGTCGTTTTTATGATTTACCAAATCTTTGGTATTTTCTTAGAGTTGCTACAAACTAGTTAATTTTTCATTTCGACAAATATAATTATGTTATTGTAAAAGTTAAATGATGGATTAGCATGCATGGGGCGTTGTGTACAGCTACATATTACACTGACAGGCCAGGTACACTCTATCTCAAAGATGTTTTAGGTCCTGGGGCGATATGAGTATTGGCTTGGTTACTTCATACATTTCCCGTAGGCACATGCATAATCTACAAAATTACTTTACTTTATGGGGCATCTACATCGGACGACCAGCTGATCAGCAAATTATGGTGAGAAAAATATGCATATATAGTGGAGTGGAATCGAAAGAGACCTTTAATTTGTTTAAGAACTTTAAATATCTAGTCAAAGTCAAGCCAAAGCTTTCATATCGCATATCAGTGTATGACAGTTGATAGTGCATATGAAAGCGAAATCAATTTACACAGTTCAACAACAACGACAACACGCACTGACTGATTTTTATTGTGAAATGTGCAATAAAGACAGTGCCATTCATATGGGACACGTGAGTTTATTTGCAGCTAGCTAAGTCCTTGCAAACTTGATTTTTTTCCTTAAAATAATCGCATAAGTTTTGCATTTGCTTGCTGCTGATAATACTGATGCTATGCAGTTATGGAGTTTTGCGATAATGTTTATACTCTGACTACTGCTGCGGATACTACTAGTATTCAAATTGTTAAATGAACGTGAAGGAATAAAGCAATTGCATTTGTATATTGTACTACTACGTACAAAAATATGTACAGTCAGTCGCCAGTAGTATGGTGTGATATGAGGTGAATGTGATAAACCAAGAACATATACTGCATAAAAATAGTAACATCTAAAGCGACAAGCTAAAGACTGAATCTATATCACAGCATACACGACAAGCGTTTAAGTTCGTAATCATTGAGTTCCACATATCTTTCCTGAATGACTGGATATTACGAACAAGTAAATGCATATATATGCATATAGTTTAGAGTAAAAGCAGAGTAGTCACTCTCCTACTCATTTGACTGATATGATGACAGTGCAAGGTTGTTTCATGTGATTACTGCCTGTCTATGCCCAGCTCAGCAGATAATAATGACTCATCTATCTGGATATTTGAGTTGGCAATTCTTAAAAGCACTAGTTCTTTGGGGTACATGTCTTGAAAACAATTGATAACACGCGTGACTTCAGTCAGTGCTGTTTTTGACGTAGTCAAAATATGATTACAAATGCAAAAGAAAAAGAATGACCATTTTGTGTCACAGTTTAAAAGGATAGTTTCCATAAGTTATTGTGTGCTCTCCAATTTTTGTCATTAAAACTCATTGTGCTAATATCCGTACTGCCAACTGCAAATTATTTTACTACGTACAACAACATAAAGTTTTGGTACTGCACTAAATAAATCCTACTCTTTAATACACATTTAAGCAAACAAATGTTAGGAGCAGGAAACCACAAATGTTCTGTCAACATTACTAACATTCATCCTGAGTACGCTTTACATGTTACGTGGAAGTAAGAAGTTTTGACGTCAAATATCCAATCACAAATTGACCATTTAAGATAATTGCTCAATATTCATTAGAGTTTTCAAACCTCTCCTAATCACGGATTGTTAAAAATGTTACATAAAAACTATTCCGCTACTACTGCGACTATGTACCACCTGCATTTAAATGCTTGTGCTAAAGTTTCGGATTGTGTGTGCATTTTTTCACAGTAATTCCTAGGACATTCCAACTTTCGACTACGATAAAAATTGGATTGAAATTAACAGTAAATTGCATGAAGACAGTTTGATTTGGTGAATAAGGAATTCCATTGTTATCCTGTGAGGGTTATCATAAAAGAATTGCCAAGATGAACTACAACACATCTTCATACAACTCTTCGTCTTCCGGGCGGATATCACGCCTAATCAGTGAACAGGCTGATCTCATGTGTAAAAACAAATGTGGGCATTACGGAAATAAAGTCCAAGAAGGATACTGCTCCGTCTGTTACAAAGTCTACAAACAACAACAGCAGCAACAGAATAGTGTAAGGTATGGACCGCGAGATGAAGCTTTTGGACCGGATGGAGAAGCTTCGCCTGGAGGAATGTTCGGGAGATCTGGGTTTGCAACGCTTCCCAAGTCTGCCAGATTGTAAGTTATTTTGCTGCAATCCTCATACAAGGAGATTTGTTAAAAAATGGATGACTGAAAACGCATGAAAATTTTCCATGATTTTATTCGGTTTCATAGGTTCTGATTTTTCTTTAATTTATCAAACATTACTCGTTGTTATTACAAAAGTAAGATTTTTATTACGAAAAGCGAGTACCCGTTTATGAACTCATTGATTTTGTTTAAGCAATTTGAATTGAAGCCTAGTCGAGTGCAATGAAAGTGTAAGGGAATTCGTTTTGTTTCATTATATAGGTTCTTAACGCTATATCTAGTTTTTGAAACGATTCTAACAATGAGAAAGTTGAAAAAATTGAATAGTTTTGTAGTTATTTTGTTTCCTTTCTAACTAATTATGGCAACATTAAAAGATCTATTGAAGTTAGTCTTTTCATTAGCGTGTAACTAACCATCTGCATCTGATGCTCACGAGTACAATGGTTCGAAGAGCCCTTGTAATTCGGATGAGCTTGATGATATATCGTAAGCTATAAGCATTTCCGATTAGGACTTTAGTAGAAATATTTCATAGGGCATTTATTTATATTTCAATTTCAGGAACAAAATGGGATTTAATTTTAATCTTTTCTGTATCTTCTAGATCTCTGGACAGTTTGTCTCCATTGACGGGAAGTTTCTCCAAATTTGAGGAAAAGAAGAAGCAGCAAACGGATCGTAAAACCAAGTCATTTCGTTCTGTCTTCCGCAAGTCTCCTACTCCGTCATCCCCTCAACCAGGGAAAAAGTCACCGGAAAAGGGAAGTAAAGAAGCTCAGCAGCACCGACATGGCAGCGAGGGTAGCTCATCACCGCAAATGTCTCCACGTAAAGTTGCCAACACTGACAAAGACCAGATAAGAGACGAAATCAACACATTTTTGGCACAAATCCCTAACAAAAGGATAGTGAGTGATGTGGTATCCAAAGTGAAACAGTGCGAAGAAGTAATTTTGGAACTCCTTAGACAAGGAAATGGTTCTATAGAGGAAGCATCCGATATTGTTCAAGACTTTTACAAAAATTTCCAAGCAAAGACAGAAATTGTCAAATGCTACCAGGAGATCAGCATGGAGGATAAAGAAATTTTGATGAGTTTGATTGAAAAGTACCTGACTATAAGCTTGTATAAAGAGTTGTTCAGCCCAATGTCTACAGCTACCGAGGATGAGACTCAGGATTTGGACCTGCAAAATAGGTTAAAACTTTGATTTGACTAGATTTTTTTTTTTATTATTAAGTCGTATAAAGTCTTGCAAAATGGCAAGGCACGAATAATCCAATCAATTCATGATCAGCAGAAATAGAAATGGCAGGTGTGGTTTCTTTTGCCACAAGCACCATGTATACATCGGGAATACGATATTATCCAATCTATTGTCTATCTTTTGGCCTTTTACTTTTGTGGGTGACTATGCTGCTATTTATGCATTGCGTGGTGATAGGATTCCAGTGCCCTTATCTTATGTCATGCTAAGTTAGATATATGATCAAAATGATGAAAAGGTTGATGATGATGATATACGGAAGAAATGTTGAAGCTTTTTACGACTTTCTGTTATCAGCAGACGTTGTCTGTGTAGCTCTGTAGCGTGGTTGGTGAGTTGGAGATAGGTATCGTACTAAGAGTATGATGAAAAGAAATAAAAGGGGAAATAACACGGTTGACAGGGTTTATGTTCTTTTTTCAAAGAGTTTACTGCCAGAACCAAGCAACTTTTCCAGTTTTATTTGTGATTACAACAGTACAATACTGACTTACTCTGAATGAATGAGAAAGGAAAATGAGTGAAATGAAATGAGAAAACAAGAATCTTTTGCATTTTACGGTATGAGTAAAAGGCATGAAATAACTGAAATTTTGCAGGAAAAGGTTGCTGAGTCATTCGAGCAGTCTGCATTCTTTCGTACTTTCTACTAGTTTTGTCGGCATGTTCGTTGAGATTTTGCTAAATGATAGCAGTGCCTAACCACTGATTCTCCAGTGATGGAATAATAAGAAACGCCATAAATAATACATCTAGGGAAATGTGAAATTTTCGTGAATTATATGTGTTTTGCATGCATTTAGTTTAATTAGAAATGGGAATGTTTAGGTTTCCCCTGTCTGATCAGAGACAATGGTTAATCATGTTTTTCCATTTACCGAATGAAAGTTTTCTGCTAATTTAATTTCTATTTTGAGCTACTGCTGTTTTACGAGCAGCAATTCATTTCAACTAAGTGGATGCCAGACTTGTTGAAAGAAAACAAATGCATAAATATGAATGAATGGAAGTTTGTGATTACTAAATAGCAAAATTTACCGCGATTGAGATCGAAAAGCTACATAAGTAACTAAATATATTAGCTCACAAATAAGTTTCACTCTAGGCTCGGGAGAAAGCTTGAGGATTTAATTAATTCGTTATAACATAAATTCAAGACCAAAACCACTGCTTAATTCTCAGTAAATTCTTGTATACACTTTGAAAAATACTAATTTCGTGCCTTTTATTTTCAGAATACGACAGCTTAATTGGATGACGTGTAAACACCTGGAAGTTGCCTTAAACGAACGAGATAGAAGTGTTCGAGACCTTGTATATGCGGCAATAAACGGTATTGATTTGTTTTTACACGTTCTGAACGACTTTCTTTCATCAACGCAAAATAGAGTGCTTAATTTGCTTTTAGCATTTACAGAAAACAGAAAAGTCATTTATTCATGCATATTTAGTTATTTCCACATTCATAAATGAGTCTGTGGCTGAGCTTGAAATAATGTAAATAAAATATGCGCAAATTCTGCAATTTTTATGTTTTATGATTTACGACGCGTGAAGAAAGATAGTATTTTCTACAAAATTGCATCTTTTCGAGCTAGTCTAATTTTTTAATTCCAAAGCCTTTTATTCCATCTACGTATAGTTATGGGGTACGGTGAAAGTTCTAATTATAGATAATCCACATCATGGTGATTTTAATTATAATTAACAGTCATAATCGGAATGGACTCTGTAAAGCCACCACAGGAGAAGCTCGCTTGTGTAACTCAGTGCAGTCATCATATTATGGAAGCGTTGGGGAAATCAAAGCAGGGCCCCACTGCTGCGGATGACTTTCTTCCAACTCTTATTTATATTGTAATTAAAGCTAATCCTACCCGACTCCAGAGCAATATCAATTACATCACTAGATTCTGTAATGCAGCTCAGTTGATGAGAGGAGAAGCAGGATATTTCTTCACTAACTTGGTAAGTCATTTCTTTCATGCTCCATATAGATAGATATCTTTGCATCTGAAAGATATACTTACACAAAGGGTTGTACATGACTTGAGACTCCAGAAAATTTTGTAATTAGTTAATAACTTGAATTCAATAATCAGAAATATCCTTCATGTACCATGAATTACTTGCAAGTTTATTATGCAAGCGTTGAACTGTGAATGGAAATGAAGGAAAGTAAGTGGAGCACTTTGTGTATAGTTTGTGCATTGAATGCAAACATATAAATCTTTAAGCTGTCATAAACCTTACCCTAGTATACATACAGACAGTAGTCGTTCTTTATGTTCTGTGTGTGAAGTTGTAGTCGGCCCGATTTGGTTTTTGTATGCTGCTGGTGTGATAGTCAATATGCAATATTAAAACTGCAGTTACACAAGTCTTTTGATGAATACAGGTTCTCTCACACAAGGCTTATTTACATAGAGATGTGTAAATTACGTTTTTTCTTGAAAGTTGACAATTGTTCGGTATCCGTAATGTTTAGTCGTAAATCAACTTTTTGCTTATTTTCTCATGCTCCCTGTTTTTTGTTGTTTAAAATTTATAGTGCTGCGCAGTATCTTTTATTCAAAACATGAAGGGTGAGTCACTGGGTATGCCTGAAGAAGAATTCCAAGATTATATGAGTGGAAGGTCTGTTCCGATGGAAAGTTGGGAAAACTATTTTTTGGAATCGATTCATGCCATGGAAGAAATGTCGAATGTAGTGTCGGAGCTGGAACTTCGTCAACAAGAATTCCTAAAGAATGTTGAAAAGTTTAAGAAAAATATGAAGGATAAAGAGGTAAGCTGATGTATATACATACGTTTAGCCAAGTTTATAAGATGGGAAGGAAAGTTTGCTCCCACATCCCAGAGTTCATCGCTTTTATGCATTTATTAACAGTAGCAATTAAAGAGAAATAAAATGAAACAGAATGTAGAGTGTCTTAAGAACTTGCTTACGCACACACATCTCAAATCTACAGCCAACAGTGGCATATAGATGGAATGGCTTTGTGTATAAAATTCTGGGGATAGGTATGATATAATGTGTTTATACACTCACTACATACGATGTTTGTATATGGAAGATTTTAGTTTTCTTCCCCTTGGATGAGCTCTTAAGTTTTAGTGTTTTTATAATTTAAATGTATACGAGGGATACCCAAGGTGAATGTAAATTTCCAGATCGGAAGATGGTTTTAAAAGAAGGTATAATTAGCCCAAGTGGATGGAGAATGAAACTTGAGTAGTAATCAGTAATAAAAGTCCAGAATAAGGAGAGTAGGAAGGGAAACAGAAAGAAGCTTTGAAAATCTGAGTTTTATAAAGTTGCATATTATATGTCACTTGAAAAGAAGATTGCCTTATCCGTATTTTGAATGCCATTTGCATGCATAAGTAACTCTGTCTCATAAAAAGCTTAAGTTGAGTTAGATGGATTTAAAACGTAACTTAGGTATATCGTTTTTTGAAGAAAGGAGAAGGGTAACGGGTAAAACCAAGATTCTTGTTGAATGAATCTGGTGTGAGGAAATAAGGTGTAACTAATATCATCCTTTTTCCTTCCCTTCTCTCCTCGTCTTTTCTGTGTAATAAATGCTTAAGACCAAATTTTAATTCGTTTTAAGGACCGGGTAACCGAACAAGTGGATAAGATTCTCAAGCGCACGCCATTAACATTTAAGCCCCGTAAAGTCCCCACAAATATTGACGAGGAAGATCCAGCTTTAAATGAGACTTCTCTCCCATCACCTCTCAAACCTGAGGTAAGTAAGTTTGGACGATATGTTTTATTTGTAGTGTTTGCGTTTGTATATTTGGAAGTAGAGAAGCGTGAAAGTTTCGTTGGGTATAATATGTTAGTGGTTGCTGTGTGTTGTTGTGGCTGTGGCTGATCTGTTTAAACATAATATTTACGCTTGTCGCTGCTTCAGTTACTTGATATGACTAGACATGCTTTACGCTCCAGCTTATTAAATGATATTGAAAGTGTGTCTTTCTCGTGTTAAGGAAAAAGGAAAGAAAGTAAGCATGAATCTAAATGTAAATGCTGCAATTAAGATGTTGGGATTTTCCAGGATGATATTACACTGCTAGTTCTTGTCCCTGTTTTCGTTTTTTCTAATATGACGATTGCTATGCTGCCAGACTGTCTCGTGTAACGGGGGTTACATTGAGCTGAGCTTTGAGCACACGACCAACTCTCACGAAAGTCATTTTTGAGACATGCATTCTATCTATCTATAGCTAACAGTGCTTTTGTTCTGACGATTTTCTTATTAGTTAGACATACGTATGTAGCTTGAGAGAAAATCATATAGGCCACCTTTTTCTTTTGATACCACTAGTTTACGTAGGTCTATTATATTCTCATTTGGAGCTGACTTGCATTTATACTCAGAAACCTTTCTTGTGATATTTTCTCTACACATTAGGTAGTCGTGCTCTGGTATATTATGAAGTTTTCCAGATTTGAACATAAAAAGTTATGTACATATGACACGAGCATATAGGCTGTGGTAGGTAGATGAATTTTCATCATGATTATAATGCATCTAATATGCGTTGCAACTTCTTGATCGAGTTTATTTGCGGAAATATAAAGGAGAAATGGAAAATGTAACGAGAAGTCGAGGAATACTCAAGAACATGGCCCATTTAGCACTACTAATGATAATGTTTGGATAAATGAGAATGTTACAATATGCGTGTCTTTCCCCGTTATAAATTCCAATGATCTTGTGCTTTCCCATGCTATCCTCTATCAAAGGATTGAGGATACCTACACTGTCACATATACCATTTGGGTAGGTACTGTGAGAATGGAAAAACTTTCAAAGTCGCTTTTGTTCTAATTGAGTTCTTGTACGCGTATGTTCGGTTTTGAAGTGCAGTTGCTTGTTTCGCCTATAAGATTTCGGTTGGAAAAAATGTGTCTATGCCTGTGTATGTTCCAAAATTTACGTTATACATGGTATACTCATGGTTGTACCTTTTCCAAGTTGATTTACGAATGTTTTTGTTATTGCTCTCTTTGATACTTCATCGGTGCATAGGTTGTCAGCATTGTTGGAGCGTCTGCAGGAAATGAATCAAGTGTAACATTACTAGCAACGACGGAGGCAGAACGGGAAGCACCCTCGAAAGCAACTCAAGTTGTTCCAACTTCTTCTCAACTTGTCAACCTAACTGGAAACGACTCCCAAGAATATAAAGAAGGTGGAGAAGCAGAAGTATTTGAGAGTATTTCACCCTCACCTCATTCAACGAGCGAGACTGACTTACAACAAGAAAGGTTGGAAGGAGTGAGGAAGCCAAAGGAGAAAGTTTTTAGGCAGAAAAATCAAGCGTCATTAATTGATGAGGGGTCTCATCGTCAGGAAAATTTCGCTGCACTAGCAACTAAAGGTGGGTCCGCTCAAGAAAGGTCAGAAAATGTGGAAGGATTGGTTGTGCCTCCAAAGTCAAAAGAAAAGCTAGAGTCAGTAGATAATAATGATGAAATGGAAAGTTCAGATCTTGAAGCTTAATGAGTGTTGCAGTTTAAGCGTGTCAAATGTGGTTGGTGTTCGATCTCTTTACTTCGAAATTGTAAAATGTTGAAAGTCTTAGGTATTCTCTTTTTGATGACAAATCAATGATTTCTGCTCACGAGTCCTAACGCTGTGCTAACTCCATCTTACAAACTCCAGATTTTAAAGATGTTATAAATGTTGTGTTTCTGCTGTTGTGCTTCTAGCGTAGTTTATTAAATGGTCTATCATAACAGCGCAATGAAGGGAAATGATGTACGTCAAGTAGCTCTTAATTTTTTGTTCTTCTCTCGATAAAATTTTGTCAATTTTGTTAAATGAACATGAACTTGGAACAACGCTAAGAAATAGAAAGTGCGTAAAAGACATTTATAGACCAAACGACCTAGCCTCATGATAATTTTGAATTAGTCATGTAATAAGGCAAAAAAATAACTGAATTTATGTTGTACATTTGTTGAATGTATTTCTCAAAAGTGTTGGAAAACGGCAATATGATCGTCGTCATTTATAAAACATTTAAACATGAAATAAAATTATATATAATGTTCCACTGAATAATCGTACACGTTTCTTTCTGCATTTCTTTTGATGTGACAATGCCAACTCCACGGATAGTTGAAATCTGACGAATATGCATAAGTACTACTCTACGCTTTAAGAATGCATCCATGTTAGAAGATTAATGATTGTTCATAGTAAGTAGTCTGCAGACTCAAACTCGACGTATCAAATTTTTTGTCATGCATGATATCAAGTTACAGTCCCTTTCTGCTCCATTTAGTGCATCTCTTACACTTTGTAAGCAAATGAGAATCACATGTACGTACTTGCACTACAGCACCACATGTCCAGCCCAGTGCACGCAACTGAACTTTCGTAAATCTAAAATTTTGACACAAAATGGTCAGACTAGGGTTGTGGAGCAAGTGCATTATTCATGCAACGTAATTTACAATTCATGAAGCTACAGAAAGCAAGCTTTTGAATATACTTATCATTAGAAGATGCAATAATGCATAATTAGTTTAAAGGCAACATATATATTTTGTTAAAGGCTATTGTTTATAGAAAAAATGCCCAAAGTCCAGCTATAGCCCACATGCAAAATATATTTATGTACTCAAAAAATGACAACTCGGATTTGGGATCGGGTGAGTTACATGTTCCAGAGACAGCCATGCGTAAGTAATTGTGCGTGGTGTAAAGCATGTAAGCAAGCTTTAAATTCCAATGTAAACATGTAGTTTGTTTAACTGACTCGTCCCTTTATGTTTTCAAAATGCTTCAGTTACAAACAAGATGCAACTAATTTACGTCGGCCATTTCATATTAAAGCTATGATCTACCCAAAATGTCTTCATGCAGAAGTCCAAACAAGTATCAACTGAACTATGCAAATGCATTTCCAAACATACACATATACATTTCTTATACATAGTATATCATGCATGGACCTTAAAGGGCAAGAAAGAACAATGAATAAATTTTTGAGCCAGTCAACTAGACAAGTCAGAGATCACAGGGATCTGTGACTAAAGGTCTTTGAGGATTGTTCTTTGTACAGTGCGTAGCTTCTAAACCCCGTCTTACTCTTGGAGTTAATGTTCATGTGTGTTCAATGTAAACTTTATTGCATGGAAGAAATACGATCTCCAAGCTCCTGAAGACAAGAAAGACATCAAACTCTTTGTAAACATACGCACATACATTACACATGTTTCAGAAAGGATGAAGATGTTCGAGCTGAAATTAGTTTGTTGTACCTCCTTCAGTTCCAGACGTATTCGTAAGATTCATGTGAGTCTTATTATGCACACTGGAACATGTAGATTATATGTACATTGCCCGGTGTTACTTTTAACTTGTACAGGCAAAGTTTAGAGGGGAAACATAAGATCATGTATTAAAATGCCGTATATGCACTTTCATATAGTGCATTTTTGTCTTTAATGTAGTACATGTGCACATATGTATTCCATGAATGTTATGTAATTTTTACTCTAATAGGAACACACAGAGTTTACCAAAAAATTTATGACTTTCTATATACAAGCTCGTGCTAATAGAGCTATTAGCTTCTTTCTATTTTCAAACATTTCATCTGCTACTGGAATTTTTCAGTGTCCGTGCCTGCCTACCTACAAATCTTAGACACGTTTTCAGTCGAGTTTATCTGCAATGATGTTAAGGTTGTCTTCACCAGCAATGGAAGGGACTAATTTAAGTCGAAACTCGTAATTAAGCATTCTAGCCTGGGATTGCAAACTGCTTAATTAAGACATTGTTTATTGATTGCAATTTAGTGTTCGACAAAGGTCCGAAAATATTACACCCTGTGTTTTTAAATATGTTCTGCTGCTATTGAACATTTCGATGTGGAACATAATATGTCTTCAATAACCGATTTTATAGTTTTGTGTTATA
This sequence comes from Orchesella flavescens, assembly GCA_964034955.1. Taxonomy (NCBI): domain Eukaryota; kingdom Metazoa; phylum Arthropoda; class Collembola; order Entomobryomorpha; family Orchesellidae; genus Orchesella; species Orchesella flavescens. The sequence goes on along the minus strand of OZ035957.1, from coordinate 19,505,510 downwards.
GTTGAGTTTTTTCAGGTTATGTGTAAAAGTTAATTGGAGAATTAATAAAAAAAAAGAATGTACAGTTTCATTACACAGTAAAAAGTTTAAGCGTTTCATAATGCCCCAATGCCGTTTTTTGTTGACAAATGTATAATTAAATAGATTTTCATTCAGATTGTTTTATTGTTCATAACTTGAGCATTCTGGAGAGATATTGTGTTTTCATATCTGTCTTAAATACATCTACGTAATAGAGAATGCTGCTACCAAGCTACTGGAAACTGTAATTTAAAAGTATTATTACAAACGGAGAGGCTTTCCTCCTCGTACAGCTTTTGAGTCACCGGCGATATCACACAAAGTTCTGCAATCAGCTTGATTTGCATAGAGACACTGATTTGATTCTCTGTCAAAGACTAGGCGACCTTGGGGACAAAGTATGGGATTAAAATTGCAAATTGGACAGTCTCTTTCGGCAGCAAGTCCATTGGAGCAAGTGAGAAATCGTGTGCAATCAACCGGATGCGCGTAATTTCCTTCAGCTTTTCCTGCACATTCGTACCAATCAACTGGAGCCCTGTCACCTATAACATTGTAAGAAAAAAAATTCTTGCTATATGCTCTACAAATGTTTATAATTTAGAATAGAATTCACAAGATTTTGCTCTTACCTGAAACAGCTAAGGCTAAAGAAACAAGAAGAACCAACACAACCCTCATTTTGATCTTACAAAAGTAGATTGGATATTTGATTTGTTAAATCTGGATGTAGGTCAGTTCAGTAGAGAATTTTGGATGTTGTATAGCTGTTGGACTATCTTGCAGATTTGTTGATTTCGAGGGAGAATGACTCCGTTTTATATATGCGATGTTGATTATCAGTTGAAGTACCGTTTAAAGAAAAACAGTCGTAAATTCGGAAATCACGACCTGGATGCTTTTGGTTGGTTACTACTGTAATCTTTGGCTTGTAAACCGTAAGATAATAAGTGTACACTTGTGTGATTACTTATGATTACATTAGTGTTACATGTGCGCATGATAAGTGTAACAAACACGATGAATCGCGATGATATTGATTATCTCAGTTGATTAATATGTTTTCACCGTTTGCCAATTAGGTAAGAAATGTCATCACAATATTGCTCACAATTTACCTGCATTGTCCCAATTGTTCATCATATTACCAAAAGTTGTGCCTAATCATGAAGTTGTGATGATCATGCACAATAACACTTCAAGTATTTAATGCGTGAATCAAGTAAAGCAAGACTTACAAACTATCAAAATTGTACTTATCGCGACAACTTGCAATTAAGATGCAAAACAGTAATTTGGTGCTCAGAGTGCGTTGTTCGATTAGGGCATTAGCTCATATGATGATGGTGAAAGCTTTGGTTGGCTAAAATACTTGAAAAGCCTTTTAAGTTCTTATGAGTATAAAGGTTGACGGTAAGGTATATAGCATATCAGACAAGTCGGTTTTTCTGACATCAAAAGGTTCACTTTGATTAAAAGGAAAAATTTCCTAATGCTAAATCCCATGTTAAATTTTCTAATACTAAATCCCATGTTAAATTTCCTAATGCTAAATCCCATGTTAAATTTTTTAATACTAAATCCCATGTTAAATTTTCTAATGCTAAATCCCATGTTAAATTTCCTAATGCTAAATCCCACCGGGAATCGAACCCTGGAGCACGTGCAGAGAAGCCCGAGAGCCAAATCCACACCGTAATTCGCCCGTCTAAGCTAGTGTTAGGTTAATGTTAGACTAGGAGAAATTAGTTTGTATTACCCTAAACCAATAAAACTAAGTGACATTCATATAGCATTAGTCTATTTATATTTGGGATTTTACTTTGCCTAGACTATATAGTTCGGTTTTACATATGATTTATATACGGGCCACATTGATTTGACTGGCACTGTACTGAGCGCACCCTGTTTCCGTAGGATTCATATTGGCCAAATTATTAGATGTGATTTAGCATTCGCCGTTTCTTAAGAAGGGATGGATAAAGCGCCTCATTTTTGTATATGGGATTTATTCACCTGGCACATTGACTGTTGACTGACTCGTGTCCAGTAACAGCAATGCTGGTCATATTGAAGTGACGGATATCCTTTTGCTGTGCACCACTGTAATGTTTTAGTTTAAATAGGTACAATCAGATATTCCATAATAAAAAAAAGTCATTTTATAACAAATAGACCTCAACGTCTGTGGCCAATGTAGTTCCAGAATTTACTATTAATCTATTTATACCACAAAAATTGCATGCTCAGTTTCAACTATTTATCTGTTGCACATCATTTGCTGAAATTTGATTAAAATGCAACGATTAATACTTCTCTACCATGTTCCATGAGTCTATTTTCCAACCCGTCGACACCTTGCAACTGTACTGTCACTACTTTTGCAGCTCAGTTTTGAACAGACAACTGTGCATGTAAAAGCAACTTTGCATGACGTGTAATGAGAAAGAGTAGTAGATGTGACATGAAACAAATGATACAACATTTGTGACAGTATTACATACGTATGTATTCCATCCCGTCATCCGTGGTACACGTTCATGCGAAGAACAAAATGTTAAGCTGGAATTTTGTATATGGGCTGCCGACATCTGAAGATTTTTTTAAAGGAGTGTAAGTATTAACACGATGCATACAGGTACATCTTAAAAACGCATACATGCAATACATAGCATTTAACTTTAGTAGCGTGCGCTGCTGTTTTATACTTTACATTCCAATTTTTATTGTTTGTCTAAGATTTAATCAGAGTTCCGGAAATTAACGGTGACAAGACTATATAAGTATTTATTACAAAAAGGGATAATTGTAAATGAGCAAGAAAATTGAATTCTTTCCGAGTTGTGGAGAAAACAAAGGTTGTACAGATAATATTATATCATCTAACATATTATTGAATGAGGATAAAAGCAGGTGTAAAGAATGCTTATCTGATGAGGCAGTACACATCAAGACCATAAAGTAACATTGAGAAAAGACTACTTCCAACTTCTCTTGTAGTTTAATACGGAAACGATCTGTTGTTAGTGATCATAGTCGGCACGTTGATGTTGATGTAAGAAGAGCAAATGAGCAAAAACTACTGTATGTATGCTCATCTTTATCTACACAACTCATCACAGTCAGTCAAACCATTTCGATCTTGATCTTGCTAGAGTACAACAGCTTGTTTCTCACTCTGGAGGTTTTTTATGATCTGAAAGATTTAGCCAAAAATGTATGTGTTAATATGTCTAAACATTGTATTCATAGCTTGAGCCTGGAAGTATTCAACCATTTCCGGAGTAATAGGAAGGAAGTGTGTAAATGAATAAGAGCATCTGGTACAGATCTAATTTTATGCTATATCTCAAGTTCGCTTTCCGTATCTTGAGCTTGTATTTGTATACTTGCTCAGGTTTTCGTCTTTGTTGGTTTTTGAGAAAGGAGAGAGAAACATTGTAAATCATATTACTTCCCGAACGTCTTAAAGTACGTAAAACAATCCGCCAAAACACCGTAATTCATATGTTAATACCTTGTTTTTAAGCCGAAAAGCGTACTTTCTTCGGTTTAGATTGTACAAGTCATTTTTGTCAAAGTAATTGTAAAAGTTAATTTATTAATTCATTAATTGTTGGATGATAAAAACGGGTGTAACTTGGAGAAATGTGATAACGTGACAGTGATCTATAGCTGAAAGTTGGAGATGGTTACGCACAAATGTGTATATGTATGTTACATATAATATGTATATCTACAGTCAAAGTCACAAAAGTGTTTCATCATTCGTTCAAATTAAATTCGCTTTGCATGAACTACATGAGTTTGGTGGGTGATTTCCTGAATATGAAGTTAGTACGCCTACTTCTTTTTCACGGTTTTGATAAATGTGTGAAATATGTTCATTTCCAGCAATAAATCTTTTTGACTTTGACTCCGCTCCGTCCCTGTATGCGTACGTGAGCGAAGACTTGCATTGAAGAACGCAGTTTGTACTTGGATTTAGAACACGGTATCACCAAAAGAATTACTTTGTGTATTTGTGCAAGTTATAATCTTCTATACTTAATCCAAGCCGGAATCAGATCTGAAACAGTTTCAGCAGTAGTGCAAAGTTAGGTCACATGTTGCATGAATTCATATAGTTTCTGATATGTAATAAAGTCTTGATCATTAGCTAGGCTCGTACGTATTTTGTGTTGCATACTGAAAGTTTAGGTTAGGGAACCCGCAGTTTAATTTCAATCAAGTATGTTTGCATGAGTATTAAACTCATTAAGTTATGCAATTTTACGCAGTGCAATTAAAGGATATATATATAGTGTTCTCTTGGATTATTGGGTCAGTTCCCTTCTGCTCTCAAGATAGCTTTACCAAAAATAATTTTCGGCTAATGGAAATAGCTGGCAATGGTGCAATCTTAAACGAACTTTCATTATATTTATTTCATAGTCATTTAAAACTACACATAAGTATTCATGCAGTTACAAACATAAGTATTCGTTCATGTATTGCATCCTGTGCCCATTTCCGTTTGCAATGCATTTGGTAAAATTGTACTGGTTCGGATTTTCTTGATGTACAAATGCGAAGCCGGAATCGACACGAATTGAGTGTGGAAGGAAGGAGGGTAGAGGACGGAACAAAAACATTTATGATTTATTGGCATAACAATTTACGTTCCTGCTTCCAGCCGGAGGCTGTTGCACTTTGGATTAGCCATATATCAGCAGAAGCCAGCAAAACTTTAGAATATTCTTCATCTATAGTGTTAGTGTTGCACGCGTGTGTTTGAGCCGTCATACGAAGCAGTAACATATAAAAGGTAAGGTGCTAGAACACACACAGCTTCAGAAAAGTGCGACATGTGTAAGCTTTTAACATGAAATTGTAGCCACGACCTCTTCTTTCACCCTGCGTTCTTTCAACATCTCTCTTGGCTTGAAACTCATATGAAAGAGTTTACCCAAACATGAAAATACACTATGAAAACAAGATTACTGGACGCAAGATATATTGAATTATAATTACCAATTAACACGCCCGTCTGAATTCAATTCATTTCATCAATTGTTCACTAGAATTATACATCAGTTTTTGTTCACTTACTCAAGCAGTTCATGCTTGTATGCATGTTTAGAAATATCCTTTTTCAATTTGCCCCAAGGTTCCTGATGTAATTGCTTTTAAATGTGGCATGTCGTCCTGCTGTGAATTTAACGCTGTTGAAAATTACAAACAAAAGTACTTAATTCGATTTTGGATCCCTAATTAAAGTTTCTCCCTGATTAAAATTTTGATTTTTTGATAAATGCACGCAAGCAAACATTATTCGTGAATTATTAAAACAAACTGATTTTTTTAGATAGAATATACTTACTACTGCAAATGGCATGACATGTGTCGGAGTACTTAAACTCTGCTGGAAAAAGTAAACCCTGAAGTTTTTGATTACCGGGACAGGCCTTATAGTTAGTAATATTAATGTCATTGATTACGAATATATATCTCTTTGTTTTGTTTGGCAAATAGTAATCAGTAATGCAGGCAGGCAGGCACACAAATGCAATATAACGCACAACATGTGGTGGGCTAAAGTTTTTTTACGTAGACTTTTCGTTAGTTGGCCGTATAGATTTTTTTCACTCATCAACCATGATCCTGATCCCCTTCATTATTTCATGGCACTCAGCATTTGTCATTAATTTTATCAAGCTAGTTTATAACCTAGATCATTGAGAGTTGAATAAATAATTTCATCATTCCAACTCATCAGGTTGGTAAAATGAGTAGAGCAATATAGTTGGGGAAACGTTTCAAAATATTTCCTTACCCCTACGTGCGTATTTGTATTCCTTTTACGCAGTCAACACGAACCAACCCTTTATATGCATATTTGGATGATATACCGTGAAAGTATATATGCCAACATATACTGGGATTGAAAGTGCGTGCTAGAAGTAGGCAGGGACGAGGGATAACAAGCAGGAAACAAAGCTCTCTTTTACAAATGAATGACGAATTTTAAATGAAAGCTTAGGAAAAGTGAATGAAATGCCGACCAAAAAGGCAACATTCATAAAACTGGGTAAAGTTGTAAAAACAGACCCTTTCCTATTGTCCCACTGGAGAAGGAATCTCATTCCATTCGAATCCTATGTCCTACCCAACAACAACCCACTTTGGCTTCATGCATGTTGGATGTGTATGATATGCAACGAATTGAAGATGAAAAACTCATAAAATGCAGTTAAGCTTCCGTGGCCGTGCGTTCTATGGGTGTCTTTGCCTTAAAACCCATTAACTATGACTATTTTTCATTCGCAATCATCATATCATTGCCATTGCATCAAATCAAGCTGACTCAACCCAACGGGATGTTGTGTCGTGCAAGCACATGCGTATATATAGTAAAAACAAATGATTTGATCGACAAAAATAAGTATATATCATGGTTGTTTATTTCTTCACTTTAGGTCTCTCGTGAGGAAAGATATATTGCGATTTGGATTTGAATCAGTGGACCAACATCATGGATATCATTTGTAAGAGATTCGATCTTGCTTGTGCGTCATCGTCGTCATCCTTCCTTCTAACTCGTAAACCAGTTCACTAAAAATCTATGCGTTTATAATGTCTTCGCCTCGGAGGGAGTGGAACATATCTGAAGATGTGTATATACTATTCTACATTTCACATTTAATGATCGTATACAAAATGTGAATATAAAGTGATTCAAGCTCCACACTATCAGTTTAGGACACCCCAAACAGCAGGAACATCAACAATCATATCGTTTCTGGGGTTCTCCGTCAGTATAAAACCTGAAAGCACATGAGTCACAGTGGTAGTAAAAATATTGTCCGTGCTTTCAAACTCTTGTATTTATGAAGGACGCAACTGTTTAAATTCGTAGTTTTTTACAAAGTTTTTCTGTTTAGTGGTTACGTTCTTAAACTAGCATTGATTTTATTGCAAAACGTGGTTTGAAGTGAGTTAGTTCTAAGAAATTCCGTTAAAGAGAAACTGAGTTTTCATTTTGTGGTAACAATTTAAAAATGGAGAATACACCACCGGAAAGCAAATTCCAGCGCGGTTCTGCCATGGGACGCTTGAAACCTCCTTCCTCAGTCCCAATAAGATCACGTACACCTGTCCCATTAATATCTTTTTCAGCTCCTCATCAATCCCACTACTCTATTATAGATGAGACGTTTAGTTCTCCAAATAAGCTATCTCAACATAATATTCCTCGTTTTATAACGAAGAAGCCTCCAATTGCAGTCCAAAATCGACCATTGCCGCCAGTACCACCACCTCGAAAATTTCAGCTGTCAACACTGAAAAAGGAAAATCAGCATGAGGATCTTCCATCCGAAGTTTTTAATGTTAGTACAAAAAGTGATGAGACGAGTTCCATAAGCAGTATTTATGAGCAAATTTCTCCGAGAAAGTGCATAAAAACTGGAGTTATTGTCAAAACAAGCAGAGTGCAAATAAGTGAAAGTCAATCTACGTCAAGAATACCAACGCCAGGGTTTTCGATGGCTGAACTTGCAACTCGATTTTTGGAAGAAAATGTTCGCAATTGTATCAAACCAAGGATATTTCCGGTAAGCATAAATAAAGAGATCATCATCATATCACTGAATGGTGCCCATATATACAATAATGTTATACTTATACTGCTTCCATTCTCGCATTCGTATGTACGTATTCATTCGGGAGTGAATAAAATAAATGTATGGAAAAAACTACACAAGAAACCACTTCCGTTCTATTCATGCTTGAAGCATTTTTATTCTCACTTTCTCCATGAGTATTGTCGTTGCACATGCTATAGTGCTTTTTTTGAATGTACTCTGTTTCTAGATCTAGAAATGCATTCTGCATCTACACTACACAACACTAACAGCGGTATGAAAAGACTCTGCACAAAGAATATACTGTAACAAGACAAAGATGTTTATTTCTTGCTTTCTTCTCGTTTCCTTCTTCCTATTTCATGCAGTGTCATTTTATTAAGCTTTCATGCGATATAATTTTTCATGACATTTCCATCAATTTCCTGAGGGAGTATGTGGGCTGCTATGCCTTGTTGACTGCAGCAATGACAATGAATGTACGCTGCAGTGGTGCTGCTGCTAGAATTAACGTGTCAACGTTTTTGTCATATGTGCATGCATCTTGTGTTCTGCTGGGTCTTGTAAATGTATTTTTTCTTTGGAACATACAAACCTTTAGTTTGTATGTTCACCCGACTTTATACACCATACATTTATTTGTACATGCAAGTTGTCAGTAAGGTGTTGCATATCGTGATATTTTTCTTTGACATGTTCACATATATTTAGCAATCTAGCTCGCGTTGGTGTGAGTGTGATGTATTACAATTTAGACAATAAGTTGATTATATCATTATGTTAATCTTTGGCAGCAAGAACTACTGACGCTAATTTTTTGCTCCATAAGGTTTTCAAAACCGTTGAAATAGTCGAAACGAAATTGGATAAGAAAAAGGAATTTGGAAACACATACATATACAAGTAACCAGGAAGGATGCTATCTTTGCTTTAGCCTTCAATAAAATAAACATAGAATAGAATAGTAAAAAGAAAAATAACTTCACTGACGTACTAACGTAAGGGAGTGAGTGCATGTGATTTTGGAAACGGTTAATAGTAAGTTAGAAAACGAATTCGGACAGTAGGCAACCTGTAATAAAGCCCCTGCACTGCATGCAATTGCATGGCAATATCATAAAACGCACACGACCATGAAAAGGAGTACGACACGGCAAGATTTTTTTAGCTTCATTTCATTCCTTTATTCTAACTTTCGTCAACTTTTTGATTGATTCTCTTAAAAAGAAATGACGGGTCAGAAAATGGCAAAAGAATTGTTAAAAGTGTAGTGTTCGGGCTGGGCTCTGGCCATTATTGCGATTTGAGAGAGGGGATGCGTGAAATTCTAGCATAAAGTACAAACGTCTGCAGGGGGTTACGGCATGGTGCACAGAGATTCATGAGGGTGCCCTTTTATAATAAATTTGGAAAAAAGGCCATTACTCTCAGAGCAACGATTATGGTTTCAGTCCTCCCAAAAAGGAATAATGCATAAGCATAACCGTAAAAAATAAAGACCACTTGCGTCCACTAAATTGAAGAAGGATGTAATATGTAATGATGGTCAGGGATGCTGCAGAGAGTTGTGTGTGTTAGCCAATTGAAAAAATATAGCTTAACTCCAATTTATTAGGTTTGCAGGCTTAATAAAACTAGAATGAGGTAACCCGTATGGGAAAAAATCTTGTTACGACATTGCTGTAGTGTTTTTACCTCCCCAGAAGTCTGGATGCGATCGATATAATACAAAATCAGGATGTCAATTTAACCTTTTCATACGCATGCTACGCGCTACAATTGATAACTGTAAAGTTAAATTACACTAAAAATAACAAATTTCTTTTGTTTTAACTTCCTAAACATGAAACAAAATTTAGATGGAAAGCACATCGCCCTTTAATGAGAGAGTGCCAACGCCTTACGTCTTTACAGCGGACCGACGGATCCATCAACGCCGACTAATCTTCGCTTCCAGTCTTGCCGTTGATGAATTTCGTGCCAGCAAGGCGGCTCTAGTCAGCAAAACCAGGTATGTGAACCGAATTCTTGATAAGCTTCTGTTTTTTACTCTCACTTTCATCCTCATCCTTTTCCTACCCGTATCTCATCTCTTCAAGAAAAAAGGGAAAAAGCCTTATGGAAACAGTGTGACATTGTAAAGCTTTTACCACACGCTTGTTCAAAGAGATATGAGACGTGGTGTCATCTTTACACTTCCATTATGATTCTTTCATGTTCCATCCACAATCCACATCCACTATGGAAATGAGTAGTATTCTTTGGTATCATCATGAGAACTTGAAACGAGTTGGCTAATCTTGAAGTGTTGCCTCTCGTGTACAAATTCGTATTATATCAGTGCATTAGTCAGTGCAAAAATACATCCAGCATCCAACATCATCTCAAGTTAACTTTGCAGTCCAGTCAGGTTTCATGGTGGCATGGCATCATCAGCATCCCTTCTTCCGCTCAGCGTAAGGCGAGACTTATCTTCAGCAAGACTACGCAGCACCACGACAGAAGGAGGAAAGATTTCGATAAGTTGTAACTTTGTAAAAAATATGCAGTTGCTTGTCGGTTGGCAGCTTATGCAGTACATAATCCAATATGAAACTTTTTTGTTCTAGTCTTAAAGACTAACTTCCAAGCGGCAGCTTATAATAAGAGAAAATCAATACTGCATCGTAATTACTTACTTAAAAAAGTTTTCAAGAGAAACTCTCGAGGAAAACATTCACATTTACCTTGGCATTGCCTTTGGAGTAGCGGCAGTAGTAGTGTCGGTGCAGCACACAAAACAGATCTTTTTCCCTCTGCAATTCATTCAAAAAAGGCTATTACTGCATCCGGAACGGAATGGGATCGGAGTTGGAAAAATTGGATAATTTCTATTCGAAACAACAATAAGCTCTGGGCTCAGTTATTACTGGAGACGGAGATAAAATAGTAAATCTTTAAAAAGGATAGGCATTTTCTTTTAAAAAGCAAATGCGTGTATATGTATATTATATACTCTTCCACTATGAATGTTTTGTTATGCCTTCTTTATCATCATCAGCGTGCGTTTCCTTCCTAATGGCATACATCAGTATTTAGCATGCTCTCTGTAATAAACCTTGTGGTTTCCCTTTCTATCACGTTTGTAACGTATACCATATTTTTCTTGAGTAACAAAAACATTTTTGTCTGTGTTTTATAACAACACCGTAGTGTATAGACTCGCTATGGGTTGTGTAGTTGTGATAAGTGTGTAGTTTCCCCAAAAGTGCATTTCAGTCTTGGAACTACAAAATGCATTCTTTTACATCTTGATATGATCTGCCGAACCAACGAATAATAATACTGCTTCTACTTTTTCTTGTGATAAAGCGAACGGATAGATTCGAAACAACGGAGGAATCTAGCACTTGCAAAGACACTTTTATAGCTGGTTTCATACCGTAAAACATGAAAATAATGGGAAAAGCCGTTGTTGCTGCTGTTGCCTTTTTTTCTTGAAGTGTGTGGCATAGTAAAAATAATGCATGTTTTCCTGTTCCCAATGTGTGTGGTATGCAATGTATTTGCATGTGTGCGTGCATTCTCGCCATCAACGAGAGCTTTTGGTATACCACCACCACCTTAATGAATTGTTTAGAGGATTGTTTCAAAGAACAATATATGCATGCATGCATAGGATGTAGAACTAGGGTTTTTAGAAGCTTAACAGGAATATAATGACGGAGTAAAGTGCAGCAAAGATTGCATTCCTACATGCAGTTGGAAAAAGTCCGAAAAAGCAGTTCATTATTATCTTATTCTCGGTTCGCCACTCAAGCTTGATTTCTCCTGTCACGTTGACTGCGACCAGAAATGTTTTTTCCTAGAGCATACTTCATGTTCTTTATATTTTTGAGTGTATATAACAATGCGGTGGGGTAATTTAGAAAGCTATAAGAAACGTTTGTAATCATTCCTGAATTCTGAATGTGAAATGCCGCACCATGGATGATTTTTTGGTCGAAATGTCATATGACCAAAAGTACAAACAACATGAAAAAAGAGCGTGCTGCCTTTCCATTTTTCATTTTCATATCTAAAATACCACTTGTGGTGGTTCGTAAATACTAGATATTAATGCTGAAGATGATTGTATCGTCAAATAAAAATGAATTTTATATTAATTTTGTGGACGTGCACATTGGTTTTGGTGAGTAGGATGACAAAAAATCCATTGAGACTTTTCCCTAAAGACAAAAATATGTGGAGAGTTAGCAAGAAAATTTCTTCATTATGACATTATTATAATTTTTCAAACATGTATGAATTCAGAATGCCAAGATTTGATCCGATAAGAGTACTCATATTCAGAATGCTAATGAATTGTGTCATGCAACCTAGTTAAAACCGGAACCAGTTTTCTTAGTACAAACAAATGCTTTATGATAGAATCATATTGTGCGTGTGAACAAGTAAGCTCAGTACCTGGCTGTTGTTGTAACATTTTGCAGTTCTATTTAATTCAATCTTATAAAATTTTGACAAGCGAGTCCGGTCTCGTTTGCCCATTTATAATTCAAGTTGTATGTCATTAATGCATTCGGAATTTATCCTGAAATTATGACATTTTTAAGTACGTAAACAGCTTCCATACACGTTTCGAATTGATATAACGTATATTTATGGAGTGATACTAGATACTAACTCCTCTCTGTACAAATATTTTCGGAAACTAGCTTGCCAACAAATTGATGAGCCGGCATGGCATGCTTTGTGTGTATGTGTGCTTACATATACATTGACTATACCAAAACCTTGTAGTCAACCTTGTGGGTGCATCGATAGAGAGAGAGAGAGAGTGCCGTAATTAGATAAGAGAAACTTTTCCTCATTCTTTCGTTTCCTTCTTCTTTTTCTTCCTTGAACTTGGTTTGCTGACGCTGTGTTGCTAGTTAGGCAGCTCAACTCTGTTCACTTACTGAGGAAAGTCATGTCCAAACATTTGACGGGGATCCTCCGGGACGAAAATTCATTTTGAGGTATGAGGGCAAGTAAACTATACAAACGGAAAGGAACTTTCATCCTTCTTAGAGAATGCAGGGAAGTTTATTTTGTTCGCAAAAGTATGTATACTTACGTACGCATTTAAGTAGCAGCATCAGATCATCAAAAGAAGCAGCCTCCTTCCCTCTTGTGTACCGTCATGAACTATCTATCGACATGGACTGCATTTTCTTAGCAAGAAAGTCCATTGAAGACAATTTTCTTCAGGTTGACTTTTGACACGAACATTTTTTGGCATGTGGCCAATATCATCAATGTAATTATCAAGGGGGAGCTAGTTAGTAAAAATACTTATTGGCTCAAAGAATGAGCCACGAGGTAGACGAAGAGAAAACAGAAGATTGAAAGAAAAGATGTCCATTTGTATGCGTGGTAAGTAGCCTCTTAAATCTCCCAAACGGCTTACCAACCCAAAAGTGAAAGGAAGACTTTCAAAGCGTGCAAAGTTGAAGTAAAGTTGAAGACGATAAAAGTGATATGGTTGCTCTTGCTCCCTATTCCCACTTGATTAAGCATGTTGCTCTCTTCTTCAACCATTTCAAATTAAACGTCTTGCAGAAACAAAAAAAATCAGGCTTGCGATTATTTTCGGAGAGTTGGTTGGTCTAGACGTATTGAAAAGGGATTCTTCTAACCGTTACGTGAATAGGAAAAGTAAACTTTCAAGTAGGAATGGAAAGTATCATGATAACATTTTCTTAGTAGAAAACTGCAGAGGCGGAAATTTGCTAGGAAAGCTCGATTACTATGTTCATTATAGAAACGTCACTTATTCTTTGCAATAACAAATCCAATCTCCGTTTAGGCATAACTAATGGAAGAAAAAAGTTATTAAAACTTCGTTACAAGGTTCAAATTGTGTTACACACACGATGACACGAGTAAAAGTATGCGTTTCCAGTTTCAAATCCCGATTCGCTAATGAGACTCGTGGATGCTGTAGGATGTGTCATTGATACTGATATATACATTTAAGTATTGATGAAGTTGTTTAGGGAAACACAAAGATCACATCCAGATCATATGCATAAAGAATGTAATTTATGAAATCATATCAGAACTAGCTCCTTCATATTTTGAGCTTGGCACAACACACCGCAAACTCATTATTACTCCTATCGCAAACTCCACACACACAAAGTATTGGCTGCATATCTTGCTTCTTCCAGGTCACAATCAAGTCTTACTACCAACCTATATGCACTAAAAAATACTGATTCTTATTATAGACAAGTCTTCTGCTTGAAAATTGGCTTGTTATATACCATACACTATTATTATGAAATTGGATATGATGGTGCAGCCCGCTTTCATTTAAACACAAAGTGTAGTGAAAGTGTACTAACGCTCAAGGATACGATACGATGTTTTGCTTGATATCCCATATCCTCATATCATAGTGTATCAGACCCAGCAGAAAAATGGGTGGTTTGGTTTGGTGGTGGAAGTATGACTTTTCTAAACAAGTTTATAACTTGTTTGTTCATTGAATTGGCCTTTATATGCAGTTAGTTCATCACACCATCAATTTTCTTGGGGAATCAACTGCCTCTCAATTTGACTGCTCTGTTACACGTTTTCCTGCCAAGAAATATATAGTGGTTTGGTATCAGGATCACGTTGTGGCAAAAAGTGTCCGCAGGAGATTTGTCCTATATCACAACTAATCAACGACCATGTTCTTAAATACACTCTCTCATCTCGTACACATATTATTATCGTCTTCCATAATAACAGTGCTAATAAACCTAAAATGGAAAAGGGGAAAGAGGGCGAAAAGAATGAGGAAGCTCCCCTTCGCCTTCACTTGTCGAACGTCAAGTAAACGAAACGGTATTGTGTGTTGCTTTCAGGAATTGCATTTTTCCATAGTGCACTAAACAACCAACAAAACCCTATACTTATACTTTCATATGCTTATGGAGAAAATTACTGGAAATGAGACGGATGATTATGATGGCCATATAACACTGATTATCTTCATCACCACTGCACTCCCATCATCATCAGGGGCTGCAGAGTGTGTGTTTGTTCGCGATGATAATCATTATCGACAAGTCTGATATGAGCTTGTGTGTAAAAAGGGATAATATTCTTTTTCGGTTGGTTTTTGTTGTCTGCCATTTTGCCAGAAGAATGTACAGACAAATTCTTACTCTCTCTTTTGAATTTTCTCCCTTGAGTTTCTGTCGGAGAAAGCTGAATTGATGATGGAGGTAAACAATAATGGCTCAAGTGCGTGCATGCTTTTGTTAGATTCATTACTATTAGCAAAAACGAAAATCTTGGGTACAACTCCTTCAATATATGGCTCTTGGGAGTATAATTCATTATTACAGAATTCATCCCTGTGGCCATATGTAGAAGTACTACTACAAAAGTACATCTACGCATATATGGCATCCACTTGAAGACAGGAAATAGTTTTGTCGAACACGAAAATGTAAAGACTTTTTGCTGCTCTTGTAGAAAGGAAATATCTGTTTTACTGCAGTAGTGCAACGCGATGCGACATTGTTTCGGAGGAAGAAAAAAGGAAAGAGTTGATTTAGTGCAGTTTTCGCCACTTTCTAGACGTTGCATGCTCTTTATTAAAGAAGTTTTCACCGTATATTACACACTCATTATTGAACTTATGAGCAACGTCTTATAATACCTTTCTTCACGTTGTCTCAAGAAATGATCGATTTGAGCATGGGGAAAGTGACTGGCAAAGACTAATATTGCAAGTTTGTTGGTGCTATAGAGGCTCCAAGTGAAAGATAAAAATTCTTCAACACTTACTCTCAGCCTATATGGTTTTAAGGAGTGATGCTGCATGATATCAAAAGCCGTTATTGAACGCGTTATGCCGTTATAACTGTTTATACGCTACATACGATGTATGTTGGTTAGGTTTTTGGATTTGGGAAAGTTGGCAGAATTTCTGTGGAGAAAATAAACCCAAAGCCCAAGTATATTTTGAAGAGCTTCGTTAAAGAAAAGGAGAAGTGGGATGGGATGCAGTGTAGTACAACTACAGCAAACGACAAAGCGAAGGGTTATCCCATCTTATTACCTCCCACCAACAACGTGATTCGAATTGTTATTTGGGGGTAGCAATCAAAAAGTGCTGCAGCCATGCATCATCCTCGTACGTACTTCTACACTAGACTAGACCAGTTTCTTTTTTGCCCTATGCCTTGAGTACATATTGTCTTTCTCTCTCTCTCCATTTCTCTTTCGGTTTCTCTCTATTTTTGTACGTACATACTCTCATTTATTACTATCTCCAGCTCCAGTAAAGAATATTCTGCAGAGTGGAAAAAGAAAGGTTCCGGAATATATCCTACATTGTCTTTTCTTTAGAGATATTTTTGCATTGTGTACATACAAATTCCGATATTTGTGTATGCCGAAAGGCACAAATGTGACCTTATCTTCTTCTTCCGTTTCGATATATATGAGATATTTTTGGTTGTGGCATAAAATACAAATGCAACTTGCACGCGTCTATGTACATTCGTTCCGTCTTTCATCATATATTTTCTGCTACGTATATTTTGTACATGGGAGACAAATTCTCTTTCGATTCTCTACAACATGCATCATCTTTAACGAATCTACAGTGGTGCATCTATCTATCTCTGCAGGAAGGCGAACGCATCTTTGATGAATATCCTTGAGCTTAGTTTTACTTACTTGGTATGACAAGACGGTCCCAAGAAGATGCAGTTTTTTTCTTCTTTTCGTCTTCTGAAGACAGTCAACGAACGAAGGGATGGTTCCAAATGATATGGATAAGAAGAAATACGTTTAGACAGCGGGATCACATACATCGAACATGTGCGGTCGACTTGAGTTTCTTCAAGTTTCTTAAGAAACGGGAGTCAGAGTAAAAAGAAGTACAAACGAAGTGAACGGGCCGAGCATGATAAGTGAAAGTTGTGATGGGGAGTTGAAGATCCAGTTATAACTTTCTCCTGAGGCAGAAGCCGGATGTGCATTCTATGCAGCACGGATGCAGTTTTTGCTTGGCCTTGAAAAATAGGAAGTTATTTTTTCCGTTTATGAAAGCAAGCTCCACAAAGGAATCTTTTTTGTATATGTAGTTTGTAAAAAATGTAGGAAGGAGAAGTTGACTTGGAACCTCGTTTAGGTGGGTGCAACAGTGCAATCTTATAACGTCACGTTTTCCTCAGGAAATATCAGTGTTTCTCTTCTTACGCTCAATGATGCAAACGGCCAACATCGTCAATATAAACATCAACACTGATATATACATATATATATATGATGCATGCTGTCCAACAACCTTTATACGCAACAAAAGCGTGGTGGCGAGGCTGGAGTCTTGTCAAAGTTGGTTGTAACATTGTGAAGGTGAAAAGTCTGACTTTAAGTTTTTTAACTTCATTTTTTCTACATTACTCAACTTGTTTACACACACGGAGCTGCCACTACCTATATTGCTTTATGCTACTCTGACTTAGTACATTTATTACAACAGCCGTCATTCATTCATTGGTATTCTTTTGCATGACTCCTTTCTTTTCTTCAAGATGTATTGACTTTGAAAAAAAGTTGAGAATGCCGAACAAAAAAGTTGAGAAAGAAACCCCTTTTCACTTTCACCCAGTCATCCAGAATGATCACTTTGGTTCAATATGCAGACTGCATTCAAGAACCTTTGTTAACTGGGTCTTGTGAAGCAGTAACTTCTTGGCTACATTTTTCTCTATTCTGAATGACGTGGACAGACTGTTTCTTGTGAATAATGCAACTATTACAACACCTTTTTATTCAAAAGGTTCCTGTTCCTATGCACAATAATACCGATGCATTATTACAAGCATTTTTTCATTCCGTCGAAATATCAAGTCGATTGAAACGACCTGCAAGCTTTTTACAATAAAAAAAGCTGTCAATATGTCTGAATTTGGGATTTATGAAACCATTTCTGATTTGCATGCATGAAAAACGAGATTTATTTTTACTCTCTTCGGCAGGAGTTAAATTGAGGCTGACACAATAAAATTTTGGGAGTCAAAATAATTTTACAAAGAAAACTAGAATTGCTATGTTGTTTGTGCGGCTGCTGGCCGGCGAGGCACCACCCACCCATTGGTGGCATGAGTTTGTTGATACCCCTATTGTTTAAGTACCGCTTTTAAAATGACATGTAGCTTCAAGTCATGATGAGTCTGGTTAAACTTGTACACACATAAATTACTCTTTCAAGATAAAAAGTGCTGAGTTTTGTATTCATAGGCACAATAAAGTTTATGACAAGTCTTTAAAAAAAGTAAGAGGAAAAAATAGAATTATCTAATGCAGCGAGTGTAGTATGGTACTAGTACGGACCCTTTTTCAGTTTATGATCAAGCTAGCTAATAGACTGGAATAAGAAAACGTGGAGTGGAGCATTGAAACGAAAATGAGTGCACGCACATATGCATGCTGTAAATTTTATGCAAGGCCTGCTATTTTGCAAACTCAACAAGAAACTCAGCAAAATGTACATAAAACATGTTGGACGCAGGGTTTTCACTTTACTTACAGAACAACAAAACAGAAATGTATGAAAGCGTTTCATTTCATATAAGAGCATACCCTGAACATGAGCTTTCTCATAAAAATCCATAGATTTAATAAAATGATTTCCCTTCACTTTCTCAAGTTGGGAGCATAAGGAAAAAGTTTGCTCTTCGAGTACCTCCCGTATTATAGCACTCGAAGCTCATTTCATGCATAACGTAGTTGGTTCTGGTTGTGGTCCAAAATATTCCCATCAAAGCCTCCGGTTTGCTCTTTTGCATTTTACATATTTAACTTTATGTATGTTTATTTAGGAGTGTATGTGTGTGGTAGTGTGTGTGCATGTATGCTTGTTTTGTGCCAAGTTGACAAACGGAACATAAAGAAAAGCGACAGGAACACACGAAAATATTATAAATGTAAACGAGTAATCTCTCTCCTGAAAATAAGCTATTACACAGCCTCACAGCGAGAAGGATATGGCAATGTAAGTAATAACTTTATGGAGTAGCACCGTTTAACTTTCGTTTGCCAAAAAACAACAACAACAAGGACGTACTTAAAAGCGTAAACTAAATAAAATTTCTTAACTGCGAGTGCCATATACACACTCACATGTACTACGTATGTACGTACCCAAAAGTAATTCCATTTCATCGCAGAAACTCAAGCAGCTATCCTATTTCTTTCCCAGGAAGGAATTCCGTGCAGATAAATAAATGCTAACTAATTTTCTCCATTTGGTCTTAAAATTCCTGCACGTAAAAGCACACTTTCAGCATGGCTATTTAGGTTGAAAAATAAATGTAGTATAAGTAGTAGCATACATTATGGATGCAGATGTAAACTTCAACATCTGAATTTTCGGACGACAACAAAATAAATGAACATGAAAACATACATACGTACTCCACATACATTTTGTATATTACTCCACTCGTTGTTCACGAGCCAGGAGAGAGATGATGGAGGTAGGGATAAGATTTGTTTTGAGATAAAGTTGGATGAAAAATTTGCACAAACTTCTCTCCAAAAACTTTCTCCGTTTTGTTTCGCCGTGAGAAAGAAAGAACAGAGTGAATTACCTTGAAATATTTACACACAGCAAGAAGGAAAACCGCCGTTTGAGGAACCGTATTTTTACAACGTAAAGTCCCCAACCTGATTTGATCTAGGTAATTTGGAGTTGTCTACCATGCATGCATGAAATAAACTAGGGAAAACAAAGGTGACAGCCTAAGCTCTGACATATACCATATAAGCTCGTAAATAAATAAAATCATGCAATCATTTTATATACACCTGAAAATTCCAGGATGCCAAAAGAGTCGCACTAGCGGCCTCAGCAAAGAGTCTAATGTTTCGCCCTCCACTGAGCTATATCATTTGATGTGTTTACATTATCACGAAGCAAAGTGAAAGACATGATGAAAGGCTGCAATATGGGATTTGGATGTGCTGTGCTGTTAATAAATAAGGAAAATATCACACGATCTTCTATTTATTAGATTTCACCAAGAAATTAAAAGATGCATGGTATTCTACATGGTTGGGTTGGGATGTGGGCGCACCGGTGGCTTTAGGTTTGTCTTGTGCAGAGAGTCACCGGTATGCTTGTGGTTTGGTTATACAAGCTGCTGCTGCTGCATAGCCGAGGGAGATTTTTAATTCGATCCTCCTAATTCCTGAAAAGGATGAAGGAAAAGAAGCTTGTTTCTGCTGTGACTTGACTTAAGGAAGTGTACGATGTTGGATGTATAAGAGTTTTACAACGATCTGGGTGTTTTAAATAGTCCCAGTGAAAACCAATGATAAATTCTCTTGGTTTTACAGAGGAATTCGAATTATATGCCCGAAACCACATACGCTTTTAATGGCCACGTTGTGCATTATACCGTTGGGTAAGATATATGTATGAGTTGTTGTGAGTTGTGCTTGTTTTGGACTGCTCAAAACTCAACTCCACAAGGAGCAAAACTACTACCCAAAACCCAACATCCTCATTAGCATGCAGCCAATGCAAAATCTTAAAGTGCTTTATGACTTTCTGCTCCGTTTGGAGTTGTGCCGTATGTATAAATTCAGAAAATTGTATGATTGCTCTGGAATACATATGCCAGTGCCAACATGCATGCTTAAATAATATTTATTAGAATTTTCACTCACATACATTGAAGCTAAGATAATATATTGTAAGATTTAATAAATTGTAGTAATAATCTTAAGTTTATATACATAGTGCAAATGTTAAATGTTGAATTTCGTAAAAGAACATATCAAAATATTTTACCACATCAATTTATTATAAATAAATTCTTTATATTTCACAAATTTATTTAAAAGTTTAGATAAGGTAGAAAATACATAGTTTGACCTTTATTTTACTTCCCTATGAACATTATAAATATTAGCTTGATTTAAAAAGTTGTGTACGTGCCCTTTTCATGTAATTGACACAACAGAATCATGCGCCGAGTCAATAACTCTTTGAATCTGTATATACTCTTCCATCGTGGTACTGCACAATACCAAACTTTCCTGGGTTTCTCAGTAGATGTATACATATACATTTCCACTGTCCTTCCCGAAAAGAGAATGAAAACGTGCTGATCTTAAGCATACCGTCGTCAGTCAGTATCTGACGAAGAAGCAGTAAACCCACGAGCATATCGAAGCGTAGGAAGGCTATGTATTCTTCCAGCTACTGTTTGCATTCTGGGGCGGAATGAGATTCATCTAAGTAGCATACAAATTCATTGTGCTTTTGCTGTCGAATGTGAATCTCAATTACATTGGATAAATTAACAATCCTTGAATTGAATTCGGTTTTAAAGTGACAGTTACTCTCTCAGGTGTAAATAATAAACATATTGTGCTAAATCATAAATACCATCTACCTTTGCCACACAAACATTGCATTGTAATTAATTATTATTAATAGTTTTAGGTTATTATAAATCAGCTTGTTTGGCAACCTTCATAGTTTTAGGTTAGATCAGTGACTGAAAAAATTTGAAAACAATCGTAAATAATAGTTTCAATTCGTTCCTTAAAATACGAGAATAACTTTCAATGTCGTGTGACGTGATGTGTTTTCCAAATCTTATTGGATAATCTTTGCTTAAACGGGATCTTCTTATGGTAAGCCATGCCTGTAATTTTCATTGCTTGTAATAGTTGTAATATGACTGCTTAAGATTCGGCTGAATTACATGCATTCCTTGGTCTTGGTGTGCATAATATTCTGTGAATGAATCAAATTGAATTGTGGAGTTGAAAAGTATTGAATGCTGCATGTTTCATCTTCATCATACTTGATTACCTAATTCATACAAGGAAATCAAAATTGTTAAGAGGTGGAGCTCCCATTCATCAAATTAGACATGTTGAGAAATGTTTGTGGTTCTTCTCACACAAAAATTGCTAGGCCTAGGAGATTGCACTTTGAGTGATTGATAATTGAACATGAATGAAACGATGAAATGGGCTGCTTGTAATAACATTATATAGTCTCTTCAGAGGGATTGTCAGCGTGAATATATGTATACCTCGAAGAAGGATGGTACATGGGTTTTATGGGAATGTGGTGGTTGCAAACATCGAGATTTCCACTGTCAAGAAAAACTAGTTCCATTTTCCTTGTTTGAGCCTAGCTGTCACTTTTACCAGAGAAATCGGAATGAAAAAAGGGTAGCAAACGAAAAAGAAGGATGGAGTGAAAATCAAGAGCAATTTTTAGGTTTGGGATAATATCGTGGATTCGAATTCAGAACTTTTCCACTTCTCTCCATCTCTATATATGTACAACCACCATCACCCAGCATCAGCTCAAGTGGTTCGAAAAACCGTTGGTGGCAGCAATTTCGTGGTTTTATCACGTTGTTGCTAATGTAATGTACCACTATGCATATTACTACTACTACTACTACACGCCATGCGTTATGCAAGTGAAGTACTTGATGTAGTGCCGAAAATGGTAGGAAAATGTGGTGAAATGGGACTTGGTCTTAAAGCCCTTGGCTTGTGGTATCTAAATCTCATGCATCTTCTTCCTTTTACGTTGGCAAGTTGAATCATCCCATTCCGTCAATAAGGATAAACACCGAGTGTCATTCCAGTCCAGGGTGGTGGTGATGGTAGTAGTAGTAGCAGCACATAACTACAAAGTTCTTTTGTGGCATAAATGAAAATGGGGGGAAATAAGGGCGTGCTAGATAAGTGCAGATGGAGAGCTTGTATCTGTTTTATAGCTATCAAAAAGGCAAGTTATTAAGGAGCACTAAACCAAACCATTAGAGATATTATTTGAAGGTACTTAGCAAAAAAAAAGTTGGTCCACTACATCACATCATGATGCGATGCTCTTTCTCTCATTTTCTGGGGTTCAGGGATTTTTTTTGTGGCAACAGAATTAGGAACCCTGCTTCGTTTTAATGTGGCAACAACATCGGGGGTGTCTGTAGAAGAAAGAAAAGTAAAGCATTAAGTAAAACTATTTTTATTTCATTTTCATCATAAGTAACATCAGAAACGGAATGTTGTGCGTAGAATGATACTTTTTTTAGTCACATCGTCATTATGATTACAAGTATCATCTGGAGTTGTGGAAAGATGCATTAAGTTTTGTGTTTTTTTTGTCTCAAGAATCCTTCTTTTTTATCTTTGTGCACATCTTAACAACTAAACTAGATACATTAGTTAAAAGGTCTCGTGTGTATGGTTTGGTTGTTTTTAGCTTTATAAATGAAGATGAGTCTGGTTTTATTCAGGGGTTACATTGATATATACACACAAGACAACAGGGTGAGTAGGACTTTTATGGGTGGATTAATTTAATTGGGATCTCTCACTCTCTGCACTACTGGTGGCAGTCTGGTAAGCTAAACTCTTCTCTCTCTCTCTCTCTTCGCCTTTTTCCAAGATAAATAAGGCTATTTGGGTTGAAAATTTATCATGATGAGATTAAACCGGACAACTTAACTTAGCTTAATGAAGCCTTGTACTAAAACTAATGCAAGTTTTTTTGGCTTCCGAAAAACTCCAGCTGCAACCATACTTGCATCTTTCCCTGATCTGATGCAGGAAGGTCGTGGGAGCAAATGAAATTGGTCTGAGCTTTTGCTTACGCTCCTTCTGATGATGATACAAAAAGTAGAGAAAAAACTGGGAGCTAGAGTTTTAGAGGATAACGCATAACTGGAAAGAAATGCTTTTGACTCCAGAACTCTGCCAAAGACAATATCTTTTTGCATTTCTGCTGTTACTTGGTATCATGAAAAGATCGAAAAGTTTGTGAGAAAAGAAAGTGAAGACAAGTTGTAATCCACCATGCTTAGCTGCAACGTTAAGTCCTTCTTTAGATCCAGAACTGGAATTTACTTGCTTCCAAAATCATGTTGGGTAGGCAAAGATAGCAGAAAACAGGAAGATCCTCTCCTCTGTGACCTTTTGTCTTTGTCATCATCATCCTATTAGCAAGTGAAACTGAAACAAAAGCCTCTTACTTAAGTTTGAGATGATAGTGCATTATTTTCCGAACCAAAGAGAACGTTTCTCACTGTCGCTGGTGTTCATTTCAATCTCTGTTTTCTGTACACTTCTCCATGTCACATTTTGTTAAATGCTCTTGCTTTTCTTCGAAAAGCATAGTACATACATACATCTTATACTTTAATACTCTTCGTGCCTGGAAACTTTTAGATTCACTTATGTTCTATTAGCTAAACATGAGCAAATTCTTGCTAGCTTATTCAAAAGTGGCAAGATGACGGGAAACACCTTGTCGTACACCAGATGTACTAAATGTAAATTGTTACGCTGCTTGCACCACCAGAGATGCATCACTTTAGAATTTTGGGATTTTCATTGCGTAAGGTAATATTTTGGATGACACGACCACATCTGTTGAAGTTAAATCTTTGTTTTGACCTTCCGTGCTCTACATGTACCTACAAAGAAGGCATACATACATATACATATCCTTCCTACTGACTTGCTTCATGTTTTATTTTGGCATTGCACACGACAACGTCGCACACACTACCATACGCTTTTGACTATACAAGGAAACTTTTTAGAGCTCGAGTCTCACACAGTTGTAAGTAAGATTAATTGTTTCGCCAGAGTTCAGAACACCTTTGACTAAGTGCCAGAAATTTGTAAACTGTTTGCTCTACTCGAAAACATTATTTCTTAAAGTTATATACCGTTTTCGTTTACTATTACTGCAATTTTGAGTGTCGACTTTAGGTTTACTTTCCAAAGGGGTAATAATATTAGATTGTAAAAATGAAAATAAATTTGTCCCCTGACGATCCTACTTTTGGAGAGCAACTATATATAAAGTGCTCTTTGGTCGTGTATACTTTAGTACACCTATAAACAGCAGTGTTCAAAGATCAGCGTTATTATCCTGACAGTGACCTCTGTTTGTTTAAGAGCCTATATAAACATTTATTTTCCCAACTGATTGGAATGACATGAAAATACATGGCATGTCGAGTAAACACTGCTCGTAATTGGCAAAAAATACAGGCATTGAAATAGATTATGGATGTTTTTACTCAGGAATTTTTTAATAAGGCAAACATGGTAAAACGTAGTAGTTTTTGCATAGTTTCATGAATTTAAAAGCCCACATAACCAAACGCTGGAAGGGTAAAGCAAGTTATAAAAATTTACGATAGATCGTAAAGGATTATATTATGCCAGTTCGCGGTATTAAGTATAAAGTATGCAATATTACAGGAGAATTAGTGCTGCTTTGAAAGTCCAGAAACCTACAAATCTGGATGAGTATGTATGTAATGAAACCTTTTTGCGATGAGAATCGCCGTATGTATAAATGTATCTTGGCTAGGTTATGCTATGCTATAAGTAATCTCTAAGCACGATAGTAGCGTGTGATCACCGGAAGAAAAAAAACTCACGTCGAGTTTTTATGAAGCAAGAAACATGGTTAATGCTCCATATATCCCGTCTCTTTGGGGAAACCTGCATATTTTTCAGTGTACGAAAACCACAGTTTTATCTCTGACAACATAGCCATTCTTCTTTTGTTTGTCTTGTGTTTTTAAAATAAAAGATTTTCAACTTTACTTCAGATACCACATTTTAGCTGTCGGAATTCGGTGAAGTTGATAGGATAATGGAATATGGGATGATAGGGGCATCCAAAAATTCTGCACGTCTACCCCTGTTTTTAAACGACTTTCATCCATTGAATTCTACTTTGTATTTTTGGATGAAAGAGAAGAGCATGAGAATAGCGATAGATGTGTGCTGGGGTTCAAATGTTTGTAATCTTGGAAGTATTCACCCATGTGTGTAGTACTTTGTTTACTTCAGTTGGTGGTTTGTTGAATACTGCACGTTTATGCATATGACTCTGGTGATAGCGATAGCATAGTCAAATTACGCTGGAAGCATATTTTTGTCTGTAAAAATGGCAAGGCTCTGTGTTAAATGTGCGGATTTCATTTGGCTCATGAATGAGTTGCCTCACGTACACCACTTTATTTTCCCTGAAAACAAAATTTTTCCATGAACGTGACCAAGATGGTATGCCATAATAACAGCAATATTTCTTAGCTTAAAATGTAATTACTTTGAGTGGACTTTGTTCTTTTATGGTCATGTTAAAGCTGCTGAGGACAGTGACCAGTTGGTTGTTTAGTTGTCGCGTAGCCGCAGAAACATCTGCACACTCTATTTGCACTTTCTCTTCCCCACCAAGAAGGCAATGATCTTTACTCCATTGTTTTGTGTTATGTCCAGATAAATTGTGTTCTGTTATTCACCAACTATTTTTAGGTACTTTTTATATTTGGCAAGTCTGAGCGGAAACAAGAGAAACTGAACTTTTGTTCCGGATATAACTGTTCCACACTCATAAAACTTTATTTAAGTCATCATGTGACACATGATCCAGGAGTAAAATGTCAGTAGGATTCCAAACCAAAACCACTTTCTCTATATACGTTTAGAAATGGTGACGGTGACAGCATGCAAGCAATAAAAAGAAAATGGGAGCTAAAGAGTCAGTACTAAAATACTCTGTGTCCCTGTTTGCTGCTCGACAACTATAAAATAATCGCAGTTATTGACCTCGTGTCATGTCATGGAGCTGGAGCATATTTCACTCTTTTGAAAGTAAGTGCCTTTTGGCAAAAGGGACGTTCTATAACGTGGAGAAACTTAAACCACTGTGATTTGCTTTAGTTTGTAAGTTCTGTGCACATTTCTTTTAAGAACAAAAATGCCTTTGAAATTTTTAGCAATCCTGCAGCGGTCTGGTTGGAACAGACAAGCATTGTGTTATTATAACAAAAAGGAGACGTGGGGAAACGTTTAGTTTTTACAATATATAGCTGGAGGATATTGTGAAAGACATTTTTTCTGCCAGGAATGGCAAACCCATGTAATTTTCTCAAACTTGCTCTTTTCTTTTCTCAACGTAGCACCGTAGCAGCGCAGAGTAGTACAGTAGTCACTCCCAAATGTTATTGAGCATCTCTTGGGCTGTCATTTGAATAGAGAAGCCTTTATTATTTTGCTGAATACAAACTAAACAATAAGTCAACTGCAAAAAAAGAAAGAGTTTTTTTAAAAGAAACTACTGCGTATATACTCTCCACACAATTTAATTATTGTT
Source organism: Orchesella flavescens (assembly GCA_964034955.1). Lineage (NCBI taxonomy): Eukaryota > Metazoa > Arthropoda > Collembola > Entomobryomorpha > Orchesellidae > Orchesella > Orchesella flavescens. Next base: position 19,478,669 of record OZ035957.1, on the reverse strand, counting down.
TTTGCATTACTGCTACTGACACCAAAAACACAAAAGGAGTGATTTCAATTCACTTTTCTCTATCAGAATGGTAAAACCGCATTTGCTAAACATTCCAAAATATAGTATTTCGCTTGTTTTTGCCGTTGGCAGTGAACACGTGAGGCAAGCATTTTCCAGTCAGTTTACATTATGTTCACATGGTTGGAGTCTAGTTCTTTTGTTTCCTCAAGAAAGTTTTCATTGAGCGAAAGAAAATGTTCAACATGCGCTTGAAGATGTAATATTCTTTATTACTCAGCGTACACAGATTTTCTTTTGTAAAACCCAAGAAATTTTGATCTGTGTACAGTGACATGCAGAGAGAGAGAGAGAGAGAGAGAGAGAGAGGTTGGTATTTGTGGCGTTGGATAAAAATGCCTTATAGCCAATTTCATAAATGGGATTTTGATGTTTTCTCCGATTCATCTGGTTATTCTTATGGATAGGGAGCCTACTAAAAATGGTTCAGTGACAAAAGTATATGTATACCTTAAGCTCTTGCTACCAGTATTACTCAGCAAAGGAGAGGAGAGGGAAAAGTAGGGATGAATGAAATGAAAGAATTGAATCTGAAAAAGCGAGACGAAAAGTCTTATGTATCTTTCACAACTTGTGTTTGTAGCTGCCAGCATCAAGGAAGTTGCAGTAGCAGCTTGTCTCCTCATGAAACCGAGATTACTCACAACTTCCACATCTCGAAAGAAAAAAAGAAGGAAACAAAGTGGCAATAGTTATCGCTAAAGCAAAAGAAGAAAATGTTTACCAAGGAAGAAGGAGAAACAGGCCATTATTTTATCTCACAACGTGGAAGAAGAAATCTCGACAGAAATTGCAGTGACTACATGTATGTGATTCTTCTTGGAAAAGTTATGCCGCAGCGAAGAAACGGAACTTGGTTGATGTATCATGTAATATGTAATGCAGAAGTCGTTGATATCATTTTTCCAACTCAGATTATTTTTTTACTTATTTATATGCTTACTTATATTTATTTCATTTTTTGCTGCATACTAAACTCTGTGTCCGTATGTTCATGATTCTTTTCTCGTGTTCTTTGAAATTTGTGAGCATATCGGATGAGTCGGGTAGCAGCGGTAGCGCAAAAAATAAGTTGGGAAGTTACGCAGTGAGGAAGAAAGAGAGTGAAGATGAAGAGTGAGTGTTTCTGCAGTACAGTAATTCTTTGGGCTTGTACAGCGTTGTTTGTCGTCTTTCATGAGAAAATGAAATGATTCATTCACGCGTTGCATTGTATCATCACATCAACATCATCATTAAGACTCGGTGACTTCTCACTGTTCCGTGACGCTCAGATTCCGTTGCCTTTTGGAACAATGCTGGAGCTTGTATTAACATCAACTCGTTCCGTTTAGCTTCGGGTCGGGTGTACTTTACATATAAGAAGAAGCAACTGAACCCCTACTAAAACACAAATGTTTCTAAATACATTAGTAATCGAATAAACTTCTGGCTTCTGCCAAAAATGGGAATATGGTAAAACCAACTATCCTCTTGATAAATTACTCATACAATTACCCATCCGAGAAGTTTCCAAGAATAATTCTGCTAATTTGACGAAGGAATGATGATATGATGAGTGTCTTCATTGACTAAGTACAGCATAAGTTTTGTATTGATGTTTTAACTGCAAGTAAGCTTTGGGAATTTTGTGCTTAATAGCAGGCATATTCACTTGTACATCTTTATTACGTACCTTTAGGTATATATTGAAAAGACTCAGGACATCGTCTGTCTGCGGGCACGATAACTCAAAAACGGTTTGACTTTTTTGAATTCTGTTTTTACTAATCACTATATTAGGTCAAAAGTACGAACGAGTTCGGAGATGGGTCAAATCGGGTCAGGGGAACTACTGGGTCAAAGTTCAGGTCAATTTTTTTAAATAGCAGGGTACAGGTTGTGATACATCAAAATGAAAGTACTGGTGAAACTAGATCAGTGACACTATTTTTGAAAGTTTTTGATAACCCCAACGGGACCTATGACCATGATAAGGTCAAATATTTTTTGTAATAGTAAGGTATGGATTATGATGCATCAAAATGAAGCTACTAAAGAGAACAGGAGGGGGAATTGGGAAATTTTAAAGGTACGTCATTACATCTCGATCTGTCGGGTTTATTCCTTTTAAGGTTGTACATTTCATTTTCATAATCCCATTTTTCAAAGGAGTAAATTTATCAATTTAAAGAGCTGTCAACAACGTCATTGGAAAAATGAAATGGTACTAAAGAAAGTACACCGAAACTCTTTCTGGAATGTACAACTTATTTCTGTTTTTGGTCTACATCCTTCGCCTTTTAAAGTCAGAGGAAATCAAACAAAACAAGTATTCATTTCATCACTTGATGCACCTGCTCCTTCAGTCTCTTCCCCTCTCGTTCTTTCTTTCAGTAAAAAAAATCTCAAGCCCATATTCACAATTACAGTTGACTCTTAACATTTTTCTTTCTTTCCACTCCGAACCATTTAATGTTTTAAAGTAACACTTGAAAATGACTTGATGTGCTTGATAAATGATGATTCGGATCTGATAAAGAAATACTGTTTTCCAGCATAAAAAAAGTAGAAATGAGGAGGGTGGTTCCTTTCCTCGAGCACTTTTAGAATAAAAAAGGGGGTACACGGCACACTTACGTACGTACACGTACATACATTCAAAAAGAAAGACTTATGATGAGATTTTCACTTGGGGTTATTCCTAAATGTCATTTGGGTTTTATGCTATAAAAGGCATATTATATTAAGACCATAAGCAAAGTAAAGGAATGGAATAGTAGGCAGTAAAAAAGAAAACATCACAAGCTTTCCATAACGTTTGCGTGTTTGAGTTGTATATTGCACCAAACACCAAACCATTGTAGAATTTTTCCTTCCTTCATCGTCTCCCTTTCTTTTCTTTCAATGACTTTTCTGAAATTGTTGAGTGAGAGAGAATATATATGGTAGTATATCAGTAACTATTATGCCATAACGAATTTAGTAAGTCATGAAGAGCAAGAGCACACACGACGATGACGACAGATGAGGTGTGTGCATTTCCATTCAAAAAGAGAAAAGGCTTTAAAAACATTAGTATTCCCCCTGACTGCCTCTCTGTTTTTCTTTGGTTGATGATCAGGCATCACATCACGTCAACTTACAAAAAAAACTAGATGCTGAATAATCTTCAAAGTGAGCTGTGTACTATATACATGAAAAATGTGCAGCATTGGATACAAAGCATGAAATATATATGTACTTATATATGGGAAACGATGCAAAATGCAACAGCACAGATTTGAGAGAGTTTTATCCGAAAAAGTTATTTTCTTTTAGAGAAGTTGAGAGATAGCGTTCATTGCATTGCACGAATTCAGGCATGCATATACAATGAATGGAAGCTAAAGTTGCTAGTTCCAGTTGTGGAATAAAGAATTTTTTTTCGGGGAGATGCTTTGTCGTAAATCCCGGTTCGTATTTATCTTACGGTGTGAGTGCCCAGGGGGTGTCATCAGGGATGATAATGCAATGTTACATTTTGAATGGGAAACGTAAAGAAAATCTCAAGGAATATTTTTGTAACTTTTCTTGATCAAGTCTTTTTGTACTGTTATATTATTGTATCTATAAAATGGATCAAGTATATAGTTTTTAGATGGTTTTACATTTAAAAAATACGAATGCCATTGTTGTGCACTTTCAAGGCATTTAGTATTCAAATCACATGGGGTATTGCCATATAAAAATAAAATTGTGAAAAGAAACACAAAACAACAGCATATTGCATATACTTTCCAAGACTGCTTCAACCTGAGTGGGATATCACATTCACATCCAAAAGCTTCCAAAAGAAAACTGTGATTTCACGTTGGAATCTGCTATTTCCTTCAACTGCATTCTACTAAAATTTGTATGCATTCCGTCATTCGTTTTATGCATTCGAAAAATCTGAAAGCGATATAGCTCGGTGCACCAAAAGGAATGAAGGAAACTTACGTGTAGCACAAAAAGTGTAGCTATTTACTTCAAAACTTTTTCTTTATGGGAGACCAAAGGAAGGTATTTGGATTGCATATCACGGTTTCAATTTTGAAAACATTGTTCGATGTCAAAAGGATCAGAAGTTGCATTATTGTAGATCCCTTCGTGCTGCTTTCCGATATGATGCAATGTTGTTTAGGTTGCGTTTCTCTTCGATTTTGATAGAAATGCAGTGGGAGTAATGGTAATGGAACGTCAGATATCCCTTTGTTATTCTCGTCGGCTTTAAATCAAAATAAGATTTTTTGAATCCCAATGATACCAACTACCAACATTTGTATGATTTTATGCATTACCAATGTAGTAGATATGCGTTTTCCCTTGTGGGAAATGATTGTTATGGTTTGGTCAGTTGTTGTGTTATGTTGCTTCAAACTTCCAATGTCAAAACAAAAGGAATAGATATGCTTACCAAATTTGGGAAACTGTTGGAGTAGAAAATCGGCGATCAGTTGCATTACCAGATTGCAATTTTATGGCTGGGAAGGATGGTCAAGCATACCAAGTACCAATTCAAAAGGGATTTGGGAAAAGGCTTCCGATCGCTGAATGCATGCTATTTGTTATTCCATGAAGATATATGTAGATTTACTTTGTTTCAGTTCAGGCGTTCGAAATCCTTTTATGTTTTGGAAAACATTTAGTTGCAATCGATTTACAATCTTATAAAAGCCTTGCATATTGCATCTGCACGATTCTAAACTGGAGCCCACTATTGTAAAACGCTATAATCTCATATGAAACTCCCTTTTCAGAACTTGACTACATTCAATTGCCATAATTTCCAAGATCCGAAAAAAATTAGATTAAATTATGTAATAGTTTTAAGGAAGTTCAATTTAACTCATTTACTAATTAAAGTGTTGAAAGACAAAACACTTTTAAAAGCAAATTCCAAAGCACAAAACGAAGTAACACAAAAAACCATAAGATGGTACAATGAATTTTCTAAACTATTCTGGATGTACCTTTAATTTCGCCGTCATCCGGCACAACAAAGAAAAGTGACAACGTATCCGGAATGCTGACGGGAATGAGCTGCGAATTGAAGTAAAAAATGAGACATGAATACGTCAAGGTGTCATACGGTACAGGAACTAACACAATGCATTTTATTGCCTTGCGTTGAATCACATCTCATTAATAGTAGCGAAGAAGTAGAAGATATTTTAGATGGATGGAGATACGGACTATTTAATTTTTTATGCATTAAAAGGAAAAGATGTAGGATGTCTGGAGCTGGAGTTGTAAACTCGCTCTACTGTATATTAGCAGTTCCTGCTTCTTAAGCTAACGTATCATCTTGCTTCCCGTGCACGTGTTTAAATCTTTTATGTTATGCCACGAAACAGAAGAGTACAATGCAATGGTAAATGTGTTTCGCTTTTTTCCTGCTTGTCTATCCATTTCATTTCATTATCTGAATTTGATGACGAATGTCTTGACAGCTCCGTTGAGTATATATATATATTCTTATTGTTCATTCTGAAAGCTCCAAAGCAGTATACGCTGTTAGATTGTAAATTTATGTCATTACATAAGCTATTAATTTGTTTTCTTACCAGGCCATTACGTACAGTTTCAAAACAATGTTGCAAAATACTTACGATTTTATTTAGCATGAAAATTTAATTAACTGCATTTTGAAAGCTATTTTTGTATGAGCATTGAGAAATACTGTGGATCTTGTCGAAAAACAAAATGTCTGCCATTTTTCATATAGGAAATGGATCAGCAAGAGCAAATTGTAGCAGATTTAAATATGATGCGTTTGAAACATATTGAAATTTACACGTAATATTGCAGAGCTTCTTGTTTGAATAATTCCGAACGATTTGCCTCATCGATATTTTAACAGCTGCAGCGTGGCGTTTGTAATGAAACTCAGAAACTTAACAAAAATCTGAAGCAGAATTTGACATTTTCCTTTAAAAAAATCTTTTAGTTTTCTTAGCCAAGTTGTAACACTCTCACCTACATGAATCGTTACATGCATGGAGCCTGAGCCTGCCACTGTCTATGTGAGCATTTGCCTAAGTTTGACATTTGCTCTGCAACCCTTTTCATCATCCTCTTAGCTTGTGTCAACTATTGCTATCGCTATCGTTAGCCTTGACGTTAGAACAATTGTTGTTAGAACAAGACGCAAGATTTAACTTGCTACATTATACTGATATACATTCTCATATATCAGTTCACAACAGCTTCCAGAATTTCATTTTAACCACCATCCATATTATCTTCATTTTACTTCCAAACACCAAAAGACACCAGGATGAGTTGTATGAATGTGACTGCCTCAGTTGTTCCAACAAAAAGGAAAGATATCTCTCATAAAAGAATCTTTTTATATGCTGCTTCCTTACTTTCTCATCTCGGGTTACCCAACAATTGCGCTTAACCCAAAACACTTGGAAAACCTTTTCTGTTTTCATACCAGTTGTGGTTTAAGTTTCATGAAAAAAGTGAACGAAGGAGGCAACCGAATCTCTAAGGAGTAATAAGGACTGATGATAGATACAAGTGAACATATGCCATCAAAACTTCCCACAAATAACATGCATCTCTTACACAAACTGTTGAAAGATATTGATGCAACAGCTAGCTTTTGGTACACCCGTAAACATTTTTTTTGTGGAGTACGATACACAGCTCAATATCAACTGTGCACCTAAAAACTACACAGCGTAATATGATTTTTTGGACCACTTCTCCAGTGCCCACTTAAGAAATCCATTTCAGAGTAATGTGCTGCAACAATTTATTTTGACTTTTGAGATATGGTTGGAACACGAAACATTTTCTCGTGAAGGGTTACAGCTATGAGTTACTTTGTACACAACCTCAAAGGTTATTGAATCTCGCTCTTGAAATATATCAGTTAAAAGAAATTAGTGAACGCTTGACTGGGCCAAGTCTCTTGGGGCCGCATTGATAGTTATATATTTGAAATGTGTACTTGAAAGAGTAGTAATTCTTATGGAATCCATAACTTTCATTCAATGTAAATGATTTGGTAATAATCAACATATTACCCTTCATGTTTTCTTTTTTTATGATTACAGATCATTGGCTTCATCTCTAAGCTCGTCTCTGAATATTCAACATTCTAACATTACTAAAATGAATGCTAATTCAGGATGTTCTTTGGCTAATGGTGGTGCTTCCAGTAGCTCACCAGCACCTGTGTTATCCCTCGAACATGAGTCACCCAAGAAATCGGGGACTTCAAATCAGAACGGTGGGGCAGGATCCAGGTCAGATTTTGCTTCAGTTTTAAGAAAGTGGAGTGCACCAATACCACCCTCTTTGTCAAGGAAGCTGGGTCGGCCATCAGAATCTTTGGGGAAGGTAAGTCTTCAATTTTAAATTACTACTTCACTTTATGTCATAACTCTATAGTTTAAGTGTGAGATAAAAAGTCTCACATTTCCCTAAAATAACTATCCTTTAAAAAATATTATTAAAAAGCATTAACGACCAAGCCTTTAGGAGAGTCACGGTAAATCGAAATTTGAAGTTTTCACAACTGCCAAAAGCAAATCGCCCTGTCATAATATAAAAGGATATGAGAAAAGTTTTAACAACCTGATGTAGTACTTAATAAACTTTTGCCATGTTAGATTTTTATAAGTGTCTTTTTCAAATACGTTTTTGAAATTGGTTGGGAGTTGTTGGGAGGGAGGAAAACAGCAATATATGCCAAACGCACACTTTCACCGTGTATGACTATAGTTTTGACAAAGAGATTCAGCCAGGGAGTAGTAAAGTAGCGAATTTTTATGGATCGTAAAAAATTTGCGAAAAGGAAATCATAAATGCCATTTCCATTGCGCCTCAATTCTTATATGTCCCCTCATCATTATGATTATGGCTCTTGCACAAGTGAACCAAATCCTCTGCAGCATTCCCTACGGGGGTAAATGGGTAAAATGACAAGAGGAGTTTGCTGGATAATCATGGTGATGGTATGGTGAAAACGAATGTACCGGAATATTATTATGAAGTCGTCGACAAAGAAAGAAATATTATGGTCGAGTCTGGCCTTTTATTGCCATTGCTTACCAACGTGGGTTGAGTTGAGTATTCCATCCCGAAATTTAATTGCAAAGTCTGAATTTAGTTGGGTGATAAACCTGAGAGAATCCAATATATATGACGATGGCACACAGTTGCAGATTGAAATTATGAGACAGGCAGAAATAACGAGACAGCGGGGTGTAACTACGCAGTAGTAACATAGACATTGAACTTTGTGCTTCCTATTACTTTCATTTTAAGTGCGTTATCCTGTGCGTAAACTTCCGTCCCTTTGTGTACTGTTGTGAGAGAGCCCTGCTCGTTATTCATTAAGAATGGGATTCATGCGTACCAGTTGTTGCAAGAAATTACGTCTGAGACTGTCATTTTGCGAAGGAAAATTACTTAATATTTCTACAGAGGATACAAATTCAACCTTTCTGCTCACATCTTATACTACATTAAATAGATACCCTATTACTTTTTATCACCACTTTTTAATAGATATACATATGTATGTATCTTCAGTTAATTTGTGCCTTGCTTCACATTTTCAAAGACAGAATGGTGCAAAAATCCAAGAAGGTAAAGTTGATGCATGATATGTGTAAGCTAACTTGTCAAAATAAGTTAAGCCCGGTGAATTATTTATTAGCCGCCTTCCGGCTTTTGTTTACTAAGCAGTGAGCATACATTTTCCTGGTTTACTCTTAGGATAAAATCGTACAAAAAATGTTTCTTGAGCTTGTTTCCATTCCTCAATTCGACATACGTTTCAGAGCCTTACAAAAACGTACTTGCAATTCACCCAATCCTCAAGACTCCCTCGTAACCCGAACGAACGAAGCAAAATGCCATTTGATGCATGGTCAGTAATGTATTATGGAAATAGTAATGTAGTTGTACATCAAAGACAGTACATTTGGGACATTTTATCTAAACAATATGATATTTTCGTTTCAAAGCTGGAAATACAGATTTCTTTCGCTGCCTCTGCGGTGGTAGTGGTAGGGTATTCTCTCATCCCTCGAAACTCCAGTTTGCTTGCAGCATATGAATACAAAAACACAGTCGGCAAGTAACGGTATCAATGCAGCGAGAAAGGATTCTTTATGTCCCAAGAGAAAATACATTTTTCTTTCTTTGAGAAAAGTCTACAGCACCGCAACTTCGAGTTGTATCTTGAAATGGAGAATCCCATCCAATCTGGGTGAATTTAAACGAGAAAACGTGTAAAATATGGCAGGTGTCATGTCAGAAATCAGAGGATGACGTCCATGTACACACGATATATTAGACGGAAAGAATGTGGGTGCGTAGGCAAAGTAATAACACGGATGCGGCATGGTAGACAACGTTAGCAGTATTCTTCGGCATCCGGTAGAAACTGCTACAAATAAACTGCTACTAAAATAACTGCTACCGACAAAAACTTCTACCACAAAAAAACTTCTACGACAAAAACTTCTACTCATGATTTTTTTAAAATTTCCATAAAGCAATTTAAGTAGACGCATAATATTTTTTGTTTTTTGGCTCATAATCGAGTTTTCGAAAGCTTGCCGAGATCTAATAACGTGGTAGAAGGTTGGGGTTGGAACAATAAAATCAATTATGTGGCCGGTTGCTCTCATCCTCATGTTTAAGGTTCTTTAGAATTGTGAAAGAAACATAAGAATTAAAAAAGAGATCAACTGGAGCCTCCAAAGTTAAAATTTAGAAAGATAAATGAAAATATAAAATCATTTGTTAATATGTATACATCAGGAAATAAAGAAATGTCAGATTTTTTTGAAGGTATAGCAATTAATCCGCGCAGTTATTATAACCAAGTCTAAAAGCAAACGCGTCTTGTTAGCGAATTCTGAACCTAATACTGACAATGATAACGAGGAAACGAAGAACCAACCCCAGCAAGTGTGAAAACTAGACGAGTAAATTTTTAGTAAAATCCGTTTATTAAATTGTGATATACTCAATATTGTTGTAATTTTAACGTTACACTTAAGATTTAAGTAGAAAAAACCAGATTATATAACCTTTGTCATTGATATAATGAAAAATAAAACCAAATCAAATTTTGTAAAGTAGAAGTTTTTGTGGGTAGCAGTTATTGTTGGTAGACGTTAATTTTGGTAGAAGTTTATTCGTAGCAGTTTGTGCGGTAGTCGTTTTTTTGGTAGCAGTTTCTACCTAGAACCGTATTCTTCTGCTTAGCAGCAGCAGCAGCTAAGATTTGTCTGCCTGGAGTAATAAAACTATGAATCAGGATGTATCAAAAAGCAAAATCTAAAAAGCATATGATATGATATATATACGGGAAGGAAAACAACCCAACCAAACTAAAACTCAAAACAAGCGTGCATAATTCATTTCTCTTTTGGTCCTCATGGAAAAGAGTGATAGCTTTATAAGGTGCTTTACCAGTTTTCCCCTGAAGAAGGAAAGAAGGGTAAGTAGAAAAGACGGATTATGAATTCATAAGTTTACCCATTCAGAAAAAGGTATGAATATGTAAATGTATGACACTTGAGTATTGTAATAATCAGGATTGAGAATGGGTCTCGTGCTATATATTTATATCTCTCCTGCAGTACTTGTTATAATGTTACAGGAAAAGTAGTCTGATTCTGAAATGTTCATGCAATGTGATCTTTATATAATATATTAAATATAAGGAAATGTACGCATTGCACATCACATCATCATCATCATCATTGCGATCGTGGCCTGTGACTGAGACTACAATTTATACTTTGTTCTTTGCTCCACTATTCCACAACTTTACAAGTCGTCACATCCCCCACTTTACTTTTGCGTTTTGTGTACTCCTGTACCCTACTCAGTACGAAACTCTGGAAGTAAAAGTTGAGCTTAATGGTAAGAAGTGACTGCTCATCCTATCTAATGATTCCCATTTATTACGAGATTTCGGAGTTTTCTCTGTGGTCCGTCCACACAGGAACTTTTAGCTTGTATATGTAAATGGAATGGAAGAAGTATCGCATCAGCGAGAAGGGAAGATCATCAGCACCAGCCTTGTGACTTGGGCCCCAACCCTCGTTTCTGATGCTGAATAATATGTGTTTGTGTTTTATGCTTGTATGACCCTTGCACACCATTTCCTTCTGGATGGATTACGTCTGTAAGAGTCACATACAGAAAATAATTTTGGTAGTTGGGAGCTTTCAGAGGGAATGAATATTATGAATTTCAAGAGAGAAAGTGTGGTCAAATCTGGGCAGCTCATACTTATAGAAAGTATGAGTATTGAGAATGATTGTGGTAGGTATATAAAGAATAGAATGCATGAAAACACATTTCCATTTGTCCTCTTCTTGCTGTTTCTGCCCCCAACATTTTCCATGCTTTGAATCCATTCTTAAAGTTTACCGGGTCATTTACCTCCGAAAATACAAAAAGTCAACCCGAAAATGTGGTTTAGGTTGAGTTATGTCCAAAAATTTATACCATTTATGAATACTGAGACAGGATAAACCAGCTCCTACATTATTCTAGATATCACCTCCTTAATTGAGTTGAGTAATGCTACTAGCAATTTGTAGTCCGAAAAGATATGTTGGTTGCAACTGGAACCTACATTTAAAAAGTCGATGAGCTAATTTCCATCGTTAAATTGGTTAGTGGTGGGGAATGCCCTGTGGATTGTGGAGCAAGTTTTTAAACTATTCTTAATGAAGCAGAATTTTCTGAAAGTGAATATGGTTGGAGTTAATAAAATGAAATGGCATTCAAAAAGAAGTAGCTCATTTGGTTCTTTATATTAGCTTAATTATGCCAATTAAAAGATGAATGAAGACTCAATGCATAAGACAATACATGGAGAATTGGAGAACCCATTTTATGGGTGAACCAGATAAAAACTTGATTCTAGTGTGTTCAATTGAGTTGAGATGTGAATCCCATTGACTGCGCGGTCCAATGCGAATGCTTATATTTATTCTAAGGAACATGTTTTTGTTTGCAAACCATTTTCTTTGAATGGAATTTAGAATTTATACTTTTATACTGTTTAAAAAGTAAAGAGAAAACATTATTTCGTTTATATATACCAGCTGAAAATTCCAAGAATGAAAGCAAACTGGGGAGTTCGTTAGCCTGTTTATTTATTCCAAAACTTTTATAATGCATTTTAAATGCAAAGCTTGAGAATTCTACATTAAGGAGTGAAGCTTGTAGTTTTAGTGCATCATCTGCAAGATTGCAAGTCTTTTGAATCTCATCTCTCTATATTTATTCCTCCATTTCAGTAGGTTGAATAGGTATTCTAAACATACGTTTATGCAGAAGAGTATTCTTTTAAAAAGAAAATCTAGAAGAAAGAAAGACGCTCAGAATAATAAAACTTTAAACTAAGGAAGAAAAAAGTCTATTGAGTCTTAAGCCTGGATGCACTACCACACCATGTATTTTACATACAACGAAAAAATGCCTCGTATAAATGCATACGACAATACAGGCTTTGCATTTTAGATTCTTTTTTTCTCTGTGCATTTTCTTCAAAGAAAATCGGATGAATATCGACGTAGGAAGAAAATGTGGTATGCATAAAGCAGCGTATATATAACAGCCTCCTCTGGTTTTATAGCTTTCCCCTGAATAATGACTAACAAAAGGAAGGAAAACGATGAAAGAAAGGTTAGTTGCTGGTGGTGGTGGTGGAAGCGGATTTAACTCAATATCTGTATTACCTTCTGTATATTCTTGGTGAATCCCAGTCATAAAAACTTGGAGCTCTTTTATTTTCCCATACTAAATTTTATTTATGATGCTTTGGGCTTATAAGAGGGGATAAGTGTTCAAGCACTTATAGATAATAAGTAAACCATATTTTTAAAATCCAATTTAAATAAAACTTGAAAAGAATATAATATACTGTGTACTACACGTTCCTTTGTAAACCTGAATGAGATTCCAAGTGTATTTTATTTTTTTAAACTTAATCAAACGGTAGAGTAATTTAATTAACACCATCCAATTTAATTTAATAGCAGCAGAGGTTGCAGTTGAGAATAAAAACTGTGTTTGTTAAGCTTTTTCTGCAATGTTGGTTTTGAAAAGATTCAGAGAATCAATGAATGTTTGTAGTGGGGTGATATGAGAAGCATTCAAAATGTGCTTGAAAGATATACTTTTATGCAATTAAACTAGATAAAGTATAAATTGCAGTTATGAAAAATAGAGGGTGTAAATAGTTAGGCTCTCCTGTCTCGCAAAGTCATTTATAACACGGCACTTTTGTAAATACGATGAGAAGTTTCATATAAAGCGTATAGTGTGGCTTGAGCCTCAGCTGCAGCAAGCATTTTATCATTGGAAGTGATAATGAGGAACCCCTTTAGGTTTTTCAATTCATCTTGTTTGTCTTCTCTCACCTTTAGGTTTTAACCTTGCACCAACGAAACGAACTTTTCTGTTTATGAAAACTAATATCTGCATAACAGCACAACTTTAACCAACTCAACGCATTCGGAATGCACCTTAGCACATGCCAACTCTTTACAATACTTTACATGACATTTGCTTATTACCTAATTTACAAGAATGCACTCATGTACTGCAACTGCAACACCTCTATTAATCTCCGTCCTCTTTTCTCTCCCACATACATTCATAAAAAAGTATGCTCGCTCCAAAGTATTTCATTTCTAAAAAAAAATAACAGGCGACGAAAAATTTTCATCTTGACAATACATTATTTTTCTAGTAGCAAATGGGACACATGATAAATTGTCAGGACGAGTTAGGAGCTTGTTAGTAACTTTCTTTCGATGTTGGAGAGAAAAAACAAAAAATCTTGATATTTATTTACCTTTTCCGTTCTCGTGATCATGATGCGATGCACAATGCAAGATGCGGCCACCCTTCCCAGCTGCAACATTGATTTTTTAGGTGTACCTTTTTTTAGCTGCACTACCCACTCACTACTGGCTCAGATGCGACGAAATCCTGTATCGAACCATGATGATGATCAATGTCAGCATCATATCAGGCAGGCAGGATGGAAAGTTTGTATCGTTGGAGTCATAAAATGCACCGAAAACGTTCTTTTCCATTCAATATAATTCAATAAAGTAAGGCATGGCATGTGTTTACAGCTTGGCTTTAGTTTCTTCTTAAGACCCAACAACATCATCCTAGTTGGATTGGAGTTGGAAGAAGGCAGGTTTACTTCGCACCAAAAAGTAATTGCAATTTACGTTCAAAAGTAGTAACATTATCGTCAGCAAGTAGAATATTGAATGTTTTCGACTTTCTTTTTCTCGAGTGTCGTTCTCACCAAATGCGAAAAGTGCCATTCCCTAAAAATGGGTTTCAAAGTTAAGGAAAGTTACAGGGAAAGGGACGTACTTAGTGTTGGATAAAGAGGGAACATGTATCATTGCCAGAAAAATAAAACGGGAAAGCTATAATAATCAACTTTGTTTTTCTGGCTTTGTTTGTACTACTTTTGTGTGCAGTTTAGTTGTACTGATAGCTGCGGTGATGATGACGATTGACGATCATGAGCATCGTCGTCGTTGGTTATGGGACATGGTGTTGTGCTTGGTACAGTCATTGTGAGCCTCATGGTTGTCTGCACTATTGCCTATAAGAAACTGTGATCGAAGATGGCAAGCGTGGATACTTATATTCTCAGATTTAAACCAAAGACTTGAGTATTGTTATTGACTCGCATTTTCTACATTTGGTCCCAACTGCAGTTTGTTTTCTGTTTTCTATTTCACAACGGCTGTGCCGCATTGCATCTCTTGTGTTGAGATGATTGTCCCATAAAAATCCAGAGTTTCTACTTATTTTACTTCCGTATTGCGGCTGTTTTGTGTTGCATTCACGGACATGCATTGCATTTTTGATGCACAATACGAATGATTGCGAAGCATTAGACAATGGACGAGAGACGGGGCAGAAAAGGAAAGACGAAAGGAAAGTCTTGAATGCTGTTTTGGGTCCCAGATGGTCGTAATCTAGCTGGCAGGGGGTCTCTCATTTTATGGGCACAGATTGAAAACTTTTTTTCTCCGCTTTTTCTCTCTTCCATTTCCTGCTTTCATTTCTGTTTAGGTTTTTTTTATTTTGGAAACTGACTGTAATTTTTCACATGCTTAGAGTAGTATAAAAACGTACTTTTACAATGAAGATTTTCCTTGACTAACACCTTCAATTTAATTCTGGAAAGTTTTAGTTTAGCAAACACATTAACTATTTATAATTTATATATGATCGATCGTAGCTTTTGGCGAATAAATGTACTAACTAAATAGTACTAATACTAATTTAATACTGTAGAAATTAATAATAATATATTGATACACTCAAGTCCAGGGCAGAGTTTGTATCGATCACTTTTATAAAAAACTGACAGTAAACTCAAAAATAAAAAGATATGAATACTTCAAACAACCAGTTTTAAGAAAGTATACGACATTAATGGACGTTTGCTCAAAATCTCAAAGTGGTAAATTGTATGACAGATAAACAATATTATTCTACATTATACACATAAACTAGTATACGCATCGGTTCAGGAAAAAACAAGCATGTAGGCAGATTACACTTGTATTTTATTTAACTGCACAATAAAAGTTGTATGAATCTTACATCTACATCATCACAAGACACAACCTATAAACAAACATTTGTTATTGTCGTAAATATTTCTGTTCGTATGTAACCATTCACCCTGTTTAGTTGAGTGCAGGATGCAGTAATTCAGCTTGGAGCATAAAACATAATCATCATGATAAAAATGAAAGGTGGAACTAGGGGACACCAGATATACGAAACAAACTGTGAGACTCCCTGAAGGACTCTCATCTCAACCATTTGCATCCAGGCAATGCGATGTGCATGTATCAAAGGCAACTGCACGATCCATGTATTTTCGCTGCGGGACACGTAGTATTAGTGCATTCAGCTGCACTTCACAGTCTTCCGTAGTCGGAGTAAATGGTCTATGCCCAGCTGTACCATATATATAATTTCGTTCCGTTGCGTTGTGAGCTCCAACTCATTTGCTTTAGGCAAGCTACAATAAACAGGGCAAACATTTCGAGATACCATCAGAGTACACATACATACGTTAAGCATAAGTAGCAATCAAAATCAAGCATCAGGAAGGAAGGAAGGAAATGCATTTGTCTAATTTCACCAGTTTTGTGTCATCTCTTCATTCAAAGATAAAGATATGGTTGCCAGAGCTGGGTCATACACAAAGCCATAAATGCATACTATCCCACTTCATTTACTATTCCATTTCCATTACTCATCTACCAGAAATGTTTTCTGTTTTGTTTGCTAATGCATTTGTGTTTTGTCATTTGATTGCAGTTGCATTTGCACATGCATCCATACGGCTAAATTAGAATTTATGAGTATTACGTGTATGGTTTGTTTGTTGATGAAATCTAGTAGGTTTTTGGCTTCGGTCCGGTCATTAAATAGTCATATAAGTAACGATGTCTGATTTTACTTGAAATATGCAACTATACACGACATACACGTTATGCAACAGTAAATTAAGTTAAACCATTAAATTAATTGGGTTGTCTTTTAATTTCACTTTCATAACGATACTCATATGAAATTATAAATATTTGCCCGTTATTAACTTGGTAAAAATTTCCAAACGCTCATGTTACTACAAAAAGCTTTAAGAAAATAAGTTTATTTTCAAAGTATTTGCTCTTTGTACGAGTTGGAGCTTCTGTTTTAATATTACTGGACTGAATTGATGAGCCGACAAAAGTAAGTCTGGCTTTGTAGAGAAAGCAGACATCGACTGTCAACGTTTACTATAGTGTTTTTTTCGGTGTGTCGTAAAAATGTATTTAAGTTAATTTGTTTTAAAGAATTCCGTAGTTATTTTGCAACCGTTAAAACAATGTTTATAGTAGTAGCACTTGTGGAAAAAGAGAAAGCTTCTTGTTGGAAACTACAGTTGAGGAAAAGGGCCATTAAGTTGGAAATGCAATATAATTTAAACAAGCTTCTATAGTACTTATTGCAAGTATATTATTTGAAGCAGACATGCACTCCTCCACTCGTAATTGTAGCTTGTTTCAGAAAGTGAAAGTTGGTTTTGGGTTTTCCAGTCCTTTCATGCATTATTTTCACCAGGACTTCTGCACGTGTGTGTGTGTGTAGATGAGTGCCCGATGACGCAGCAAACAAAATGACTCCTTTCGTAAATTTAGTTGAGGAGGCTGCATGTGACTTGACTACATCTGGTTGATCCGAAAGTTAAGCAAATGTATATATATCCCCAATACCCAATCTGCAGTCTATGAGAATAATTCCAGAAAGCTTTCACTTGTTTTCTGAAATGTTATCAGTTGAGGCGAAAAAGCTCCGTTTCAGGGAATGGAAATTGCCACATAATGCTTCCGGAAACTGCACTAGCTGTTACTTTACCACTTTGTGCCATGTGGCATTAGATTGCAACTTGCACTAGAGATGAGATGAGACTCGACAATACTATGAGAATACTTTTTTTTTGCATCATCAATGGAACTTGCGTTTTGTGTTTGATGAGGATTTTGTTGACTTTTTAGCTATCATGGCGTATCATTTAGAATCAATAAATGAGACAAGTCGCCATTGTTTTTGACTGTTATAGTAAATCTTACCACCATTTCCTTTCGCTTTGTGTTCCGTTCGATCGTAATCCTAAGCTGACAATACTTATTGGCTTCTTTACACGTGACATGAACTAAATATCTCCACTCCATATGAACAAAACAGATATCATTTTGGATCTGAACTGCATGATTTTATCTCTGAAAGACAAGAATAAACTCGGTATCATATGATATGATTACAATAAAATATTCATGCTGTTGCCTTTTGTTTCATGCTTCACCTACGTTTGACTGAGCATCTCATGCGTATTCTCTTTGATTTGCAAAAAAAAAAAATATTTGACAATACTCAAAGCTAATTTGGTTGTAGTAAGTAATCCGTGTTTTGGCATGTATTACTCAGAAGCCTTTTTGTAAGCGTGAGAAAGTAAAGTAAGCTCCAAATTACACTTGGCTTTCCCATTCAACATTGAGCATCATCATAATATTTGCTCAGGCAATTTCCCAAAGGATTCTGAGCCCTTTGCCTTTTCTTCAATTTCATGACAGTTACTCCTGAACATTGAGCATTATTTTAGATGAGCTCATGTGCGCAACCCAAAGAAATAAAATATGCATAGTAGCAATTTACAGATCAAAATCCCAGTGTAACAAACCCAAACATATCACATTTGCTTACAAATAGGGTTTACTTTTACATTGTGTGAGAGAGTCACATGAAACAATGCAAATTACACACATACGTGATTTCATTTCCCAAAAAAGACGGAGCTGGAATAATTCATGTACGGAAAGCTTACACGGGGAAATCCAATAAAGTTTTGCCAAAATCTCCCAAAATCTTGTTAACCTTACCTTACAAAGATGAAATCACAACGAGTTTGCTCTGCTCACATAATATTATGACACGCCTATGTTTATGTAGACTTTGTGGCAATACTGTTTTAGAATATAAATGAAATGATTTCCCCCTCCCAGGGCAATGCAATGTCTCAATTTCAGAAATGATCATATCATGATCATGTGGTTTGGTTTGGTACGCACTTTATGTACATGTGTAAAACAACTGGTGAATAAAAGTAATTATTATATTGAAGCTATATATTTTGTTGTTTATCTTGTAGGTGAAAGTAATGCTGAGAGTGTGTGACAATGTGGAAGAAGTCAGCGGGAGTGGGATATTGGGGTTGGACAAACGGAGAAAGCAAGTGACCCTCATTGATCCAGGAGGGGCCACCCCTTCAGGGATTACTCCAGAGGAAAGACGTGTGGGTATCTCTGCACCAAAAATGTTTGCTTTTGATGGGATTTTCGGAGAGGATGATGATCAGGTACTTTATCTTATTTCCTGTCTTTTACTATAAATATTACGCAACGTGTTGTATAATATAGGATGATGCTAGGAAGGGAAACACTCATCCGTAAATCTCTTTTGAGAATGGGGGTGAATGACGAAGAAAATGCCATATGATTTTGATATCAAAATCTTATCAAATCATGACAATGATTCTTCCTCTCTGGCATAATAGTTGGGAAGAATGCCAAGAAACATGTAATGTGTTTTGAACACAAAAAAAAATCTTCTGAAGTAAGTTTCTAGGCGAAACCCCCATGAGCAATGCGGTGTCCTCAATTCCACCGTGTCAGTCACTGAAAATGTCAATGCTTTGATGGCTTATGACATCATTTAGATCTATACTCTTTCACTTCTCAATAATATTTCCTTTTAGGAATAATCCCAAAAGCAGGTATAACATTTTGTAACTATATTGTGCTGCTTATTGGAAACCTAAACCCCTTCATCTACGATCATGTTAAGAAAATATTTTGTTCCAAACGTCTCCTTCGGAAACCCAAACCGTTTGATTATTTGGAAACTCGATAGTTCATGCGTATAATATTCATTTTTCCAATAATGCTTTCAGTGAATTTTAGTTAACATGTTAAATTAATTAAAAACTGAATGAAAATTTTTATCTTCAGTTGATCTTCATGCTTCAACATTGTATTATTTTTGTACTCATTGAAATGTGCCATGAAGCTATCATAAGAGCATAATAACAGTAATGGGGAGATGAGTAGTGTGCAACGACAGCAAAATAGGGAATAAAAAAGAGACGATGATGCGACGTATGATCCGGCATTCACTTTCCGGCAAGATTTGTTTTTGATGAAACTATAAAAATGATGGCAGCAGGGCTAACCGTAAAACCTCGCTCTTTTAATAATGCTGAGTTGGAAGAATTATATGCTCCATGATACTTATTCCGTTGATATTTTATTGCCCCAGCTTGGTCTTACTTTTGGGTAGCAGCAGAGCAGAGGAAACTTAAATCACCTACAATGTGTATTATAAACCAAACACTATGTAGGAAACTATATTATTAGACAGTATATTGTATAGCTTCATGTCTTCCATTACCCCATTCAGTTGGTCTCTATTAAATAAAAAGTAATAAAAACTCATGAGGTCATAACTAAGCGTCCCATACATGTGGACACAAGTGGACTTAATATGAAGTTGAAAGCAACGGTTTAATTTTTTTGGCCATTGATCACATATTCTTATGAAATAAATCTTTTTAAAGAATGGCACAGCCAGAAGCTGGCGGTGTAGAAGAAGCAGCAGCGTGACTGTGAATATGAACTCTTATAAGTATGTATCCATGTGTATATAAACCCCAACTCCAGATTCAACAATCAATAACATTCCACGAGATCTCGGGGTCAGACAAGTTGTAGAAAAATAAAGGTTTTGTGACTGATTGTCTGTCAAACTTTGCTTCTCTAGTGCTCACAATACACATGTTACAATACTTGAAAATATATATTATGAAAAAAGCAGGAGAAACTGCAAACAGGGAGAGAGAAAGAAGGTTCAATAACATGTGTGTGCTAGAGACTCCGTTCTGTGATAAACTGAGATTTTCAAGTATTTCCTACGTAATACCTTGTATCTGTAGGTGGTCTAAACTTTTAAGTATAAAAGTGCATGCATGCTTCATAGCTGCTGATAGGGAACGGTAAGGGCAGTAGTAGTAGTGCAGTGTCGAGGGCCATGCCATAACCCCCTAGTTTTCATACTCTTTTCTTAATATATGTTTTTTTGAAATCTTTGACAATATCATATGTTAAATTTTGGCTAGAAGCACGGAGTGCGACTATATATACAGTCCACATCTTTCTCTTTTGCTTTCCCGTCGATCCGTGAAATAAAGTGCGTATGAAATTGTGCTGGAGCTGTAGCGCATCATGTGGCAAGGAGGCTGAAGCATTATAATAAAATGGAAAACGGGAATGATTTATATGATGGTAGATATGAACTTTGCTACCACCGTTTTTTCTTACCCTCCTCCCATTTCAATATGCCTTCCGTCGCATATTCATTACTAGTTATTGTCCTCCTGAGACAGATTATTGCACCAAATCATAAAGTGCTGTAGAGCAAGTTCAAAAAAAACTTTAAAGTTTCTGCCTTCTCCCACGAGTTGCATAGCAAGTACTAATGTAAGCTGTAGTAAAAAAAACAAGAGTGAACCTGAAAATGAAGAGGAATCCTTTAGGGTTTGTAACTTAAATGGGGAAAGTACTAAAGAAAGAGGAGCAGTTGCATGTTTTAAAAGAGAAAATGAGTGGAATTCATGTTAGAATGCGGTGCAACATGCAACACACAATCTTTAAGTTAGTAAATATCATGTTGGAGTGGTTGTAGCTTCAATAGACAATGCAATGCAGTGTTCATTCTCATTCTCGAATTTTTTTCAACTATTACTTTATATGTATATTGTCTTCACTTAGTTGATGGTACACGTAGATAATAGCAGTAGTACATGCTGTGCCGTAAAGAACTTACCTTACCAAAGTCAGAAAATACTTTCTCCAATGAACTTTCATTCTTCTTTCATCCTTGGGTTGGTTTTGGTTCCCCCATTTCCACTCCACTTCTAGAGTTCAGTAAGTGTGTCGTCTAGTACCAAAAACATAACATTCTTTTACTTTGCTTCCAGCGAAAATAACATTCCATCCTTCCTGTTTTCTGTAAAGAAACCCCTTTCCCTTTATCTTATGAGTGCTCAAAAAATTTTACGTGCCATTTTCCGATTCTGGATTATGGAGTACCAGAATCAGACTGCCTAAGGTATACTCTCCTTTTAGATTTCATTCTTGAGTAAAAGTTCATCTTAGAAATATATACTTATACTTTAAGATATAAGAAATATGAAGCAGTAATAGTACACGAAAAGCGCATAAGGGTGACAATGGATCACGAGTGAGTTTCCCACTGTAAAATATAAAGTGTCATATCACGTACACATTGTACATCAGACATGGTTGGATGAAGTGAAAGACGAAGATACATATGGATACATGTATATATGTATGTATATTCGATGCTCTTTCACTTTCCATGACTCAATTCCAATTCCAACAATGCACATGGAGATATATATACACTGTATATACTGTGCCCATTGTACCCATTTTTTACTTTCCACTTACTCACTTTGACGCGTATGACTTTCCCCTCAAATTCGATCATCTTTATGTATGATTTAGGTATTTTGATATTATCCTGTCAAGTCGAGGCAGTGGAGAATAGAAGACTTTCGACAGTCTTATTTTCAACCCAGGCATAAGTCACTTGCCTCAATTTGAAATGCCTGATCATTTCATCCAATTTTGGGATTGACTTACACTATAGTGAATATGAATGTATGGATTTATTTACTTCGTAGTAAGTATTATGGAGACTATGGTATATATTGCAGTGGGCGAAAGAAGTGTGGTATTATCTTGTCAAGTAAGATTACAATAAAGTTGCTTGGCTGAATGAGCTTAAAAATAATTGGTGTCAGTCAACTCCGAGAACTTTTAAAACTGACAAAGGAAAAGTCACTTGATTGACTTAATGAATTAGACGAATTAAACAGCAGGAACCCTTTTTTGATGACATTATCTATAGAGCTTATGAATGCATTTTGGTTGTCTTTTGCTTCAGGGAGAAATATGTGCAGCATCAGCCGCTGAGCTTGTGGCTTCAGTTGTTGGAGGGGAAGATGGATGCTTTGTATCTTTAGGATACTGTAGCGCAGGTAAGTCAATACGAATGTTGGTTAAACGAAATGCCAACCTAAAGACCTAAACTGTTGTTGAAGCACCCTGACTCTGGTTTAAAACCGTTTTTAGTTAAATTCCAAAAACTTTTATATTATTTCCAGGAAAAAAACAGACAATGTTTGGGAAACCAGCAAATCAGAAAATGGGAGCTGTTCCAACGGCTATTTCCTGGCTATTCAAATCAATCTTGGAGCAGAAACAAAAAACTGGCTCCCGTTTCTCAGTCCGTGTTTCCGCCGTTGAGGTCACCGGAGGATCTGGACATGAAGTTATAAACGATTTACTTCTTCCCTTTGTCAATGGTATGTAAAAAAAACCACTGCATACACGGTTAAACATATTTTTATCATTTGAAGCATCAAAATGTATAAGATAAATGCATTGCAAGACCTACGCAGACTTTGACTTCTTAGCTGAAATGCAAAAGTCTTCCCATTTGATTTCATGGTCATCTGAGTACGAAATTGAAACACAAACGGACTTACTCTCACACATTATATTTTATACGCAGTGCATATGAAAATTTTATTTCATTTTTAGGCTGCTGCTGCTGTAACCTGCTATATGTATTTCAATGCAGCAAATATTCATGTGCTTTTTTAACCCCACGTTTTTCATCCAGGTTCTGGTTGAATGCAATGACATGGTTAACTGAATTGTGTCCGGTTTTTTACAATGTTATCCGTTTCTTCTTCCATTTCCTTTTCCCAATTTCTCAATCAGAATACGTGGGTTTCATTTCTGTCCATTGTTTGAATTTTTAGGGCACTATGTGTATATATATGTGTATATAAACAAAAAAGAAGGGAAGACGTAGTTGCATTGAAGTTATAGATTTTTACCTTGAAGCTTGAAATAATCCTAACAGTTCTTTCCTAACTTTTAATGGCAAATGACAATCAGATGTACTTAATCTTTCATGCATATTATATGTTTCACCATTCAAATAAAAGGATAGATCTTTTCAGGGAATGACTATGGCTCTGTCTTCACAAGCATATGCAATAGGAATCCGTTATCTCTCAGTTATCATCAAAGAGAAAACAACTTCTTTAAAGCTTTATGGCCTCTAATCAGGGGAATTCGTTGGTGCATTTTCTTGACAGACCATCTTCTCAGAATACGGAAGAAGAAGACTATAGGAAAAAGAAAAAGATAGGGTAAAAAGATTCACCAACCTGCATCGCATATCACATCTCATTCTTATTGCATCCATTGCATGTACTCCATTTATTCATTCTGACTGAAATGCATTTCCTACATCTCCTCAGAGAAACATCAACAACGATTCCCTGTTCTTTTTCTCGTACTTTTCTTTCAGTAAAAACATATGCATGATGATAATATACGTACGCATATACATTACATTGCATGTGTATGGAGTGGAACCGTGAGTGAGCATCTTGAAAGGAAATCTTACATCTTGACTTGAAGCAATTCTTTGGATCATTTAAAAAGGGAAAAGAGATGCCAGATGTGGGGAAAGATTTCCTGGTGCGATTACGCTACGACGACGACGACTACTTCCACTTTTCTCTGGGAATTATCCAGTTTCTCTTTCCGTCGAATTGGCCCAGCTTTTTTGGTATTCAACACTATTACGTCACTATATACTTCCCTTTTCCTGCCCCGTCGTGCTTATAAGAACACGTACCACACACTTCCACCATCATCAGTAATTCTGTACGATATCCGACTTGAAAATGATATTCATAGTGCTAACAACATGCATCCTCTGTCTCTCTCCATATTTAAAAAGGGGTACGATAATGATAAGAAGACTTCAAATTTTAATTCATGCTTCTGATCAACTCGTGAAACATGGAAAACAGCTTTGTTCTTCCTTTTGAAATTCTGTTTCTAGATGTATTTGGGCAAGATTTTGTCCAGCTACTTTGAAACTTATGAATTACATACAGAATTAGAAAAGGTTGTTTCAAAAGGCTTATTTCTACTGTAATACCTAGAGAAAGTGGGATGAAGAGACCATTGGTGATAGGTACGACATGGAAAAATTTAATTTATAAAATTCTCATGCTTTCTCCTAAAACTTTAACTCAACTTTTATTTTTCTTCTTGGAGGATTTCCTTTTCTCTCTATTTCTGTCGTGTGGCAATGTCCCTGTCTCTTATATGGAAAAGTTTGAAATGTGCTTTCACCATTAAAGTCAGACTCTCTCTCTTTTTGGATAGCTGTCGTGAGGAATGAGGCTTAGTTTCACAGAATGCGTATAGTTTTTTATAACACTACTACTGAAGTCTGTAATTCTACTGTAAGAAGTAGTTATAGAACCATGCTTTCAAGACGTTATCACAAGAAATGACTGAAATGAAGCTTATTTTCTTGCATGCGACATAAAGAAAGCTATAGTCAGTGAAAGTCTGGCAAGTTTTCTAACTCACTTATATACACCATCATCATCAACATCATCATCTCTTCGTGCAACTGAAAAAGGTGTCAGCTTGAATATCTTATTTTCACTGGAATGTGGCTTGGTGAGAAAATGTGAATGGTTGTAACAAAAAATACACACACTTTGTGCTAGTTTGACATTCATTCCACAGTTGATGATGATTGCTTTGGCTTCAACTATCAAGCCAAAGCTTCTAAAGAAAATTGCATGTGATAGTTTGCCAGTTTTTAGATTAGATATGTTAGTGGAACATTATAGACTCATCATTTTGAATAGAGGTTTCTAGCTGCCGATTTCTTTGGCTTATTTGGCATGCTATCTCATACTTTAATAAAAACTTTTTCGTAGAAAAACAAGTGATTCAAAAAAATAATATGGGAAATGGGAATACCATATATGAAGTCATTTAACAAAATACATTCGTAAATTCCGGTGTTGTTTTGTGAAAACGGAATATTTCGACCAATGTTTGAAAATTGCTAAAACTTTCACAAAATTCACAAAACTAAAAGAAGTACATATATTTATTAAAAGTTACATTTTTTGGTTAGAGAAACTTCACATCTATCATCATTTTATTTTGAAATCCCAAGAAAGAATACACACACGAGTATAAAATTGGAAATGACAACTTCTCACTGTCGTCGGTCATTCATCATTTTTCCTATCACGATACATTTGGAGTTCGTGATCCACGTGTACTTTTTTTCTGTAATTTATTTGATTTGAGTCCGCATTTTCTTGCTCCTTCCTATTTTCTATTTACTGACATTTCTCCATTTTTTTATATATTTTTCAGACGGGGATGATCCACCGGGAGCTTTACTGGAGAATACAAGTGGTGTGAGCACAACAAACTGCAAAGGCATCACGGCTCCTGTTCTAAATTCAGTTAGTGAAGTGAGAGCTCCAAACCCAGAGACAGCCGGGTTTTTCCTTGACTCAGCGCTGGATTCTGTGCACAGCAAAGATGAACCGATGGGACATTTCGTCTTCACTCTGCATGTCTACCAATACTCTGTTGACAAGAATGGGAAAGGTGGTAAGTTGATGGCAGAAAGTGGTGGTGATAAGGGCGAAAGAAAAAAATTTGCATGGAAATTCAATTCGAATTGATTTGATGCTACTTCTCATGCATACATGTCTCGAGATATTTTGGAGAAATTGAGAGTGGGTTGAAAATTGAAAAGCAGTCGATTACAAAATATAAAACGGGTTGAATGGGAGAGAGTACCAAGAAGTGTAGTGAGTACCAATAGCTAAAACAGTTCGATTCCATTATTTCATTCAATCAACTGTAAACCAAATTCAGTATAGAAATTCATGGAAAGCAGGCCTGATGGAACAACCAACCACATTGAACGCATGAAGAGCTTCCAATCGCAATCACGATAGTTCATTCACAGCCAATGAATAACAGAATGCATTATTCTCCCATCCATTTAAACGCATTTATAAGTATCCACTCTACAGAAAACTATTGAAATTGGAGCAAAGGAAGCAAGGAAAGTCTTTTTCTAGTAAGGGTTGAAATTGGAAAGGCATTATTATCAATATTACCCTTCTCCACAAAAGAGGCTATGGGGTAGTAGTAGTAGTAAATGATTCAGCATTTTATTCCAATATTGTACCATACGGTTTCACTCGCCCGGTACTTACCTTGAATGGATTGAAGAAAATGGAAGTGAAATCGGAATTTGAAGCAAAAGACGATATATTTAGAAAGTGGAGGCACGTACTCTTTTCTGACCCTATAAAGGATAGCCCAAGATGTTCAGTTTGAAAGTGATGAAACGAAAATAGAAAGGTTTCCTTCGGCGAATAGTGATGAATTGTTTTTTGATGGGCTAATGTTACGTCTGGCTGCATACAATTCTCATCCCATGTTTTTCTCCCCAATGAAAATAGTGTGGTGTATTAAGTATTCTTATTTCATTGATGGAATACGTGAGACTATACATAATATACTCGAAAACTTTTGGACGTAACGTAATATGGTACTGTGTGGAAGTATTTTAATATAAAAATGCAACTCGTCTGGACATGATATTAGACATTTGTACTTGTCCTCATAGCTTAAGTATTGTTTTTGTTATATATGATATAATATATGGATGTGTGCATGTGTATCTACTTTTCAGTTGCTGGAGGCAGAAGCAGACTCCATTGTGTCATGCTTGGTAATGGTTCGCCCTCCATTTCCGTCCTGGGTGGACTTTTACTTGCCGTTTTGAATGGACAGAGACATTTGCCATCAAGGTACATTACCTCTTTGCATCGCTTATAAATAAATACTTGGTTATATCATATCATTTATTCCAACGTAAGTATCCAAGTCTGCCGCCTATCATAATCTCCGTTTTTAAAAGAATGACAACCAGGCTCCATGTCAAAATGGCATTTTGTTTTTCCTTCATCGTTAACAGTGACTCATTTCAAGAACAACAATCTAGTATTAACTTTAAATATGACTCACTTTCACCATTTCCTCTATATACATGCATAAGTTTACTACGACGAAAGATAACCTAAAGTTTCAACTGAGAACAGTTTATATCACACATGTGTGGTAAAAATGCTAGACGCTGACATTTCCAAAAGCTCATCAAGCTATTCATGATACGATTCGTATTTAGTTTTAATGATGATGATCACGCATTTTTGTTGTACATGAGGATGAGCCGGAAATACACTCGTTTGAAAGATCGCACATGGATAAGCCATCAGGCAAATTCAGAGCAATATTCTTAATATCGGCACTCACTGCTCTATAGCTATCATCATCACCACTTACAAATTATCATGATCTGAATTCATTTCTCGTAAAAATTTCACCAGCAGCCAGCATTATATTATATTGTTGAAGCGTTGGCCTTTCCAGCTCTTGCTTGCTTGCCATCACTAGAGTAAAAGGCAGACAAAGTACATCCTGTGTGTAGTAGTATTCATTCTCTTTTGTATCATGCATTTTATTATCCTCTTCCCATGTATAATGGAAGTTGTAGAGTTTGACTGTAATGGGGTATAATAGTAGAGTATTTTGAATGGGAATTGGTTGCACAAGACAACACAAAGGCGACCATGGTCTTTAGGATAATGGAGTCATGACTTCACATTTAGGGAACATTAGAAGCTTCCAAATGGGATCTATCCCACCACTAGTATAAAATGCATATATAAAGCTCCACCACCACCGCACCACATGCTATAACAATAACGGTATTTGAACCGTTTAGTGACTAAGTGACTGATACTGCTATTACCAGTGTGCTACTACTACTACTTTTGTGGTTTTCTTTTATGCCCATTTTAGCAACCATTCTAAATTGGGTGCGATCTTGAGGGAATGTCTTGGCTCACTGACATGCCGAGCCGTGGTGATGATCCACGTTTCCAATGCACACGCTCGTTATGCTGAGACGCTGGCTGCATTACAACTAGGAGCTCGTGTCCATCGCCTTCGCCGAAGCCGACGTTTAAAGGTAAGTAGAAGGATGGATAGGAATGGGAACTTACAAAATGAGATTTTTTCATGGAAAAATATTTACCTTTTATCAAGGGAAAGCTGTAAGGTAACCATTCAACTCAGATAGAGTAAAATATATGTATGCCTTTTACAAACTCATTTGTCATGTTTGTTCAATGGCAATATGACAGAAGAGTTTTGTCATAGCTAGCTGTTATTTACCTGCTGCGACATAACATTTCGTTGATATATGATCAAAAACCACGTCGAACTAGACTTAATGAATGTTCTTAAGTTAAGAAACATCAGCAAGTGAACGTGACGATAGACCACATTGTAGCTCGTAGACTCGTAGCATTATGAATCGAATTGTGGTTTGGTTTGTGGAATGAAGCCTACAAATAAGATATACTTATATACAATATAGGCAAATGCTCTTTTGCTCCCTCTAAACGGATAAGAGCAACAACAATGTATATGATGAAAGCCTCTAAGTAGATGATGATGCATTCAGCCCCTATACAATACGGATTCAAAGTAAGCACAAGGAGAAAGTTGCCGGAATAAGCATACGGAGTAGGGTTTTGGGGGTGAAATTCATTCATGCGAACTAATGAAATGCAAACAAAACAACTTGATGGGCTAAGATGATTTAGGGCTGCTACATTGTATCGAGGTTCCAAACGTGGTTGCAAAAGTATACGACTATATTTCTTCCTGTTTCGAACCTCAAAGGACAAATGGTAAAATGGTGAAAACCTCAATTGATAGAAGAATTTGTCAAAAATACCTTACAATTATGATTTTACTCTATGAATCTTCACATAGCATTAACTTTTAGACTTAACTTGTTAACTTGGTCCAAAGTAAACGTTAAAAGAAAGGATTTAACCATTTAGAACAAGGCGAATGAATGAGACATAATATGCTTTAGTTTCTAAATGTTGGACAGTAATTGGAGAAATAAAAGGCGAAAGTATGCTTCGTTGATTTGTATTCTACGTACTTGATATTGGGGGAGTGTTTGTACATGTCAGCGGATGAGAGATGTGTAGCTAATTGATGAGTGGGGTTGGCCAGCTATTTCCAGTCAAGCACATTGAAAATAGTGACATGTAGTAACCAAATGTTGTGTAGGTTAGACTTATATATGGTACGAAGAAGAAAGGTTATTCTTCTTGGAATACAGCAGCTTTTTTGGATGAATTGTTGTAGGAGGCTTGAGCGAATGAATTGGTTATTGATGCAATAAAGAAGTCATGGGATTTCACTTTACATCCTTTTCTTTCTCTCTTTTTTTCCTTTGGCTGAATAGATGGGAAGTGTAGGGTCGGGAAACGGCTCGGGTGGTAGTTCCGGAGGGTCAGGTGAAGAAACGCGGAACGTAATAGGGGTAAACAATCAAGTTGGAGAAGGAGATACTGGTAGTTCGGATATCGACCCTTCTTCATCCGAACAGTCCTGTGATACGGTAATTTATTTAGGGCCATCAATTGACGAAGCCACAGATGGGGAACATCCTCCAGTGTATTTACCATCTTTGGAAACAACGCCTGGAGAAAAGTAAGAGTTATTGCTGAAGCTTGTTCTTGTTATAAAGTACATGGTGTAGATGTGAAAGCAAAAGTAGAATGATGAACTATACGCTTAAAAGCAATGTTTTCTTAAATGTTTAGTGAAGCCAAGATTATTCCGTCAAAATGCCCACTACTCAGTGGACCAAATGGGATTCCTCCAAAGACTAAAAGTCCAAAGCCAAAATCTTCAAAAGTGGTTTCCGATGCTGGTTTCCCGACAAATGGAAAGTCAGAAGAGCAATGGGTTGATGGACCAAAAGTGTCAAAGTATCGCCAGCTAAATGGAAATCATTCCAACAATTCATCCAGTGGCTCGCAACCGCCTGTTAAAAAGAAAGGGGAAACATGGATTGATGGGCCAGCAGCTAGGGTGCAACATCAAGGAAGCAACTTTCCTAGTCCAAAGAAAACTGCTTCGAGTGCACAACAAAGATCAGTGTCCAGATCTGGAGTGGTCTATAATAATGGACATGCTACTACTACTTTGGAAGGTGGTTTAATAAGTGCTACCAAAGCGGAGATGATTCAAAAGTGGATTTCTAATCAGCCTGCCACATCTGCTAATTTGTTCGATCAATCCCCAACCCATAAAACTTTAGTGGAACCATATTTTTCCAGCCAAGAATGCAACCCAAATAACGGGTTAAGCTTTCCAACACATTGCCCTCCACAGCAGCAAAATAATTTGAATAGTAGCAACGCAAGTGCTCCAATCAAGATGCCGTTGACATACTGCTCACATGGAGGACACCAACAGTTTGGAAATATGTATAGTTGCCACTGTATGAATCGAGGCGATGCAAATTTTGCCCCGTTGCAACTGTCTACGGAGCCTGAATATAAAACGATGACTGTATTCAAGACATGCGATGATGTTGTTGAAGATGAGCATCAGTCAATGTGTAATAATGGCTATGATTTTGAATTCATTGAAGTTGTTGAGCCAGAGGTTCCTGTACCAACTAGAGATGCTTGCCTACAGGTACGCCGCACTTTTAGCTGCTGCGGCTATATTAACTTTATACCGTAAAAAGTTTCTTCATTCTTCTCCATTTTTTGATTCTCTTTGCAGGTGACGGAAGAAGATATAGCGCTAGCATTCCTTGAAGAGAATCCACTTCCCGAATCTGACCAAAACTATGAAATGTCTCCAGAAACATACTTTTCTAGGGCGAGAAGCAATTCATTTTCTGAAATTTCATTATGCACTTCCAATAACAACTCTCTGCCCAAACTGGAGAAAGACGATCATCCATTAAGGGTTTTAAGTCAAGAGTGTTTGACAGTAGTATCCACGTTTGCAGGTATCTAAAGACTTTTATGTATATATACGCTACTATTTTCAATTTGTCAAAGATTGTGCCAGAAACTGATTTAATCACGTTTTGTTTGATAGACTCAGTTTCTATTGCTGGAAGCGACATGGAAAGATTTTGGCCACGTCTCAGTTTCCCCACAGACCTGGATATGAACCAAGATGTCAATATGTGTCACGGATTTTGTAACAGTCTTATAAGTCCTGGACTCCAATCTTCCTCATCAACATGTCACACTTTGAGTAATAAGCTGGAGCAAATGTCAACCATGAATAACAAGCCTCCAAGTAGTTTACTACTTCGTGATTTACCAGTCCTCAGCGATGAGTCAATCTTCAAAGTACCAACATTACCAAAGCCAAAAACATCTAGGATTAATGGGATACAAGCCAAGAACTATCGTTCGGGCAAAGAATCTAGTGATACTGAAGGAGAATCAATCAAAATACCTCCAATGGATATTATTGACACAACGCCAATTACAAGCAGTTGCACTAGACCTGTTGAGAATTCTGTAATACAAGTTCAGTCCATTACAGTAGCTTTACCGCAGCATTCTGGACAGCCGGAGGAAAAGTATGAAAAGAATGACTCTCCTCTTCGTACATTATGTCACTACGATAATCATTCCGGACAAAATATTAATCAAAATGGAAATGGGATAATGAGTAATCATATCGCAGCTTTGGCTAATGGTGGATGTGGCTCTGTTGGTTCCACGAATAGTGTCCAAAGTAGTCCAAGTCGAAGTACTCTCACTCCCCCATCTTCACCTTCTCCTTTAGCCCCTTTAAAACTCCCCGATATCACTAAATCTCCGAGCAAAAGCAAGTCGCGTAAAATTGCAAAGTTTTTTCGAACTCGGTCCAAGTCTCCAAAAACTGCAGGAGCTACGAGCAGCAGTGAAAGTGGAAAATCATCTTTGAGTTCTGACGCCAAACATTCTTCGTCCTCGTCGTCATGCTCTTCTGGGGTTTCTGCTGCTCCAATATTGAACGCTAAGCAAAAGAATCATTCATCACCAAAGCATATGTCACCGAGCCGGCATCAATCACCAAGCAAAAAACAATCCTCACGAAAAAATTCGTGTTTCTCTACATCAACAACATCATCAACAGACTATCATTTTACCTGTGACTCAGTCCTTCCCATGTTTCTTCCCAACCCTAATCAGAACATGAAAATTGTTAGCGCGGCAGACATTACGGGGAACGGAGTTATCATAACAGATCTTGGCCTAGTTAAATCTAAATAAAACAACACGAAGCGTTTGTTTAGTAATTACTACTACTATATAGAAGCAAAGCATATTGATTAGGATAAAGCTATGAGCGCAAACGCTAGCTATAATAGTTCTCAAGTCAATTAAAACCTAAATGAATAATATATGACGTGATTTATAATATTTACTATAATGAGATTTGAAGAAATTTATTATTAATTAAGAAATGTTTGCTGGTAATTGATAATATATAAACTTATACTAGTTAAAAATGTCATAAGGATGCGTGTACTTCTATTGCTGATGTCATAATGTCATGTGTACTTAGAATACTTATGAATACGAAAGAAATAAAGCGTTTAAAAAAGAGTTACACATCATATCTAATATATCATTCATTTATTTGCGATTTCGCAGTAATATCTTTTAACATCTAGGACTGAGATGCTGAGAAGAACAGCATTTGTCAAACTTAATCCTTTATTTATTGCGTATACGTAATACACCTAACTTAAGATACTTATTATTTTGTAAAGATATTTTACATGACTTGACCTTCCAATACCAATATAGACTATTGGCAGGTTAGATAAATAAACACAAACTTATTGATGACTCCCAATTATGTTTTCTTTGGTAAACTCAGTAGTAGCTATATACGAGCAGATAACTAGTTACTTTCAATCTAGTGATATTAGTCTGGAAACCGCAGTTGGGATATTGCGAATTACTTGCTTTGCTGATAGCACAAAAAATCACAACAATTTAAAAATTAATTCACTGTTGGCAGGTATCGGCAGCAAATAATTTAGGCATCAGGCAAGCTCGCAATCTATTCACGTTTTTTTTGCAGTCCTCGATTCGTGTTGTTGCGATAATAAGACGTGTCGTGTGCACACATTGGCAGATACCAATTTTCAATTTTGAAGCTTTGTCGCAACAACGCTACTGTTATATTCTTATGATTAAATATCAAATGCATATGCATCGTGCATATGTGCAGTTCTTTTCATAAACCTACTACTATATTCAGAAAGCACGATTGCTGATTGTATGCGGAGGGTTGAATTTTTGTTGTAATAATATTGTGATGTAGCATGATGAAAGGTACATGCGGAAGATACATAAAGATGATGAAGAAAATCCTTATAGTCACTCATTAGAAAAAGAGTCTGGCTCTGGCTAACTACTAATTGGTGTGATTGACAATTGATTATGACATTAATAGCGATAGCTACATAATTTAAACGTCATAAAACAAGCGAGCGAGGGGATACCGAATGGCAAACGCTGCACAGCTGCATAATATCTGAGGAAAAAAACAATAGGTTACGCTCAAACACTTCAATGTTTCAATTAAAGAATATAATACAGACAGACTAGCGTATTACCTGGATTAGTAGAATTATTATTGTTGTACTTCTTTCGTGCATTGGCCCAAATAACTTCAGTATCAGATTGACCAACGTGAAATTATTACACTCTGTATATTCTCTATTCTCACCAACATTCCGTTGAACAGAAAGAAGGCCCATAGACTCAAGAATCGAAATAGATGCACGACCCAAAAATTTCAAGTCTTTTTGTTTGAATCTTACAGTACTCATTTCTATATTGTTTGTCAGCTTATTGTACCTGTTGGAATAAACAAATATTTAGTTTATTTATAAATACAATGATAATTTTTACAAGAATTCAGCCTTGAAAGTACCTGGGCAGCCTGTGTCGTGGACACGGAACGAAGTGGAAGATTTGAGGAACTGAATACACAAAATTTATCACCTGAGCGAAACGCAATGAAATATAAATATTCATATTATTATTTTGTTATGCTAGTTTTATGTGCTCTGCGATGAAAATAACTTGAATTGCCATGCTTCACCTGAGGGATAAAGAAAAGCAGCAGCGTTTTACTGAAATGTCCTAATATTCCGATAGTTGCAAATAACATTCCGGAAAAGTAACAATATGTATCCCCAACAAACACTTGGGCTGGGTACCTGGAATATATGCACAATAAAAATCAAATTCAAAGTTTGTCTGCTCTCTTATGTACATGCTAAAATGAACACTCTAAAATCTTACCAATTATATCGAAGGAGGGCGGCTGAAGTTCCTATGAATGGAAGGAGTAGGTGTACTGAAAAATAGTGAGCATGGGATGGTACTTCGCCCATGTATATTTCAAAGCAATTGTAAGATAATACAGAAAGGGCAATCACAACCGTTTGTCCACATTCTAATCCATTAATTCCGGCTAAAATATTAATGGCATTGGTGGAAAATACGACTACCATCATCATATACATATAATACAGCCAACCTGTCAAGCAGAATCAATCAATTCAGTGTCCAATTTCACAACATTTTGTATGTACGGATGGATACTCTATAAACTTAAGAAAACATGCTTACCTAAATCGATAGACTGGCCAACAAATGGTCTTAGAGGCTTCGGAACAACCACAAAAGTTATGTCAAAAGTTGCATAATACACAAGCAGCATTGGTAGGGCAGCAATTGCTGGAAGAAGTAGTTTAACCCGCCATGGAACATCCAAAACCTAACATAATTAATTCAATTGAGAATCTCTTTTAAGATTTATCTTTCAGAAATCTGGGGAAAAAATAAATTAAAAAGCTTTATATATATATGGGCTTACGTCATCGGCGAATCCGAGAAGTAATATACATGTCACTCCCAATAGCGCTGTTATGTATTCTACAAGCTAATTCCACACGCATTACAGGTCGATTTCGGTACAGGGTAGTGTCAGGATCCACAAGTTAGGACAAAAAAAGAAAAAAAACACAGACATAAACATCCAACTTCCAAAAAGAAAAGTTGAGCATCCTATTATAAATTCACTTTACTTTCGTGATATCACCACTGAAAATCTAAATGAGTTTGATATACCCAAACGAGAGAAACTAATACTGTTAATACTGTACCTCATGATGCGGGAAGCTTTCCTTTTGCCTTATAAACTCTTGTCCGAACCTTGCGGGTATAAACAAGAACATGCATACCAAAAACACACATCCACATAATACACCAACTGCCTCCGGCCTGAAAAAAAATCAATCGGGTTACTTTCATTATTAAAAATTACAAATCTGTTGCAATGTAAAAGAAAATACAGTTTTTCAATCAGAAAAATCCTTTTAAAGGTTAAATATTAACTACTTACACTTCAGCACCAGTAGATTTGCAAAGATCTATTCCAAAAAGGTTAGCCCTGATGAACACATCACGGAAGCGTGGGATAATTCTTGATGTAATTAAGTACGCTCCTATGCTAAGAAATATCAGACACCACAAGTCAGTAGTCATAATGACGTTTAAATATCACCGCAGGGGTTTTGAGTCTTGATTATAGTTGCACCGAGCGCTTCCTAGATCGAAGCGAAGCAATACTAAACGGTTTTTTAAAAAATGCCCCGACATTAACTTTTGAAAATCAGGAACGAGCTGAGCATCACGGATACAACTGAAAATTAAAGATAATACAACGGATTGAATTGAGTGAATATACAAAAGAATCAATCCTAGTATATTATAATGATTCAATGAGCATATTTTACAAAGTATAGAGCTTATGTACTTACTCAAACTTCAAGTAAGAGCACGAACATATCATGGATGCTAGGTAGCAATAGGAATCCACTTCACATACTGTATAGTTTTCTGGAAGACGAATGATGTAAAGTCCTCTTTAATTCAAATCCTTGACGCAGTCATAAAACTGGAGAAAGCCAAGGACGAGTTCTGGATAGGCCTAAAAAAGACGAAAAAGATTAGAACACCGAAAAACAAAGCATCGTCTAAATATGGTATCTTTCAAGGATATGTTACACACTTCCTATAAACTAGTATAAACCCACTTTCTAAATTAAAGTACCACATCAATGTCAGTGAAAGCTGCACAGTTGAAGTTATTAATTATTTCCATGAGCTGGATATAAGAGTATACTCCAACAAAAAACGTTACGCCTTGGTTCTACCGTCTAATTGAATAAACCTGTTCAGTCCCTGCTACGGAAATGTATCATTTATGATCTCCAGATTCCATACCACTCTTCTCCCATATTAATATGAATGAGATCCAATGAAATACAATCTAAAATGGCTGCAAATATACGTGACCATAAAACCTGTCCACTGGTATCTCATTTTCTATCCTATCCTGGATTGGATACCTTGAGTTGAGTACAGAGACAGAGGTACAAGAGCTACTAAGAAAACCCAGCAGAAAACCAGAGTTTATGAGGTTTTTTTTGTTTGTTCCCTTCCTAAAATATTTACGAGATTTTACCAGAGTGAAAGTAACCTACCGAACGGTTAACTGTTGTAGCACTTCCAGCATTGGAATTGGTGCACACCAGTCAAGTGCTCTAAATGCTCTTCCGGATAGCAAACACGGACCTTCTGCGAAAGAAGTGAGAATGCTGACTATTCATAAAACTTTGTGGAGTACTAACATTACATTAGCATTACCAAACGAAACCAACACAACATCGTGACCACACTCTCATTCAAAACACAGAGACCAGCCAGAAGCAAAAAAAAAATAGACTGTTTTTTTCTGCATTACCTTCTTTCTCCGGATATTCCGAATACGTGGAAATTATTCGGCCTCCACTGACTGCATGGAAATCGGCAAATAGGGTACACGCTTGCTTATGGTATCTATTATCTATCTGGTGGTTGATGGTAGGTATCCAGAACAGAAGGCAATATGCTGCTGCTGTTGATGCTCACTTCACTCACTGCACAGTGCAAACACAATCAGCAAATGTTCCAGTTCTCCTTTTTGCAAAGTTGGTGGCTGGCTGACTGGAGGAAACTATAGACGCTTGACGCACGCACTAGAGCGAACGATAAGATTTTCTCCTAGTGACCTTGTACAACCCAGGTCATAATATTATGTACACGACACACGAGAAGGGAAT
The DNA here is from genome assembly GCA_964034955.1 of Orchesella flavescens. Taxonomy (NCBI): domain Eukaryota; kingdom Metazoa; phylum Arthropoda; class Collembola; order Entomobryomorpha; family Orchesellidae; genus Orchesella; species Orchesella flavescens. Next base: position 19,440,917 of record OZ035957.1, on the reverse strand, counting down.
GACGTCAGAAGATGTCACAATAAGTTTATTATTTAAAATGGATGGATCTTGTCTATAGATGACTAAAAATAACAAATCCTGACCTTACTTTTATCCACACATCAACTAACTTTTCATAGTTTCATTATAACTGGGATCTGCTGCAACGCCACGTGTAAAATACGGCCTTCCTTACTTTTGATTATCTGCACAGCAAGCCTTCCGGATCCAATCCAACCTAATTAACCGATCATCAAACATGAAACGATGAAACTAAATCTGGAACATGCTCATGACATGACTAAAAACTATCGATCGAGATGTTAATTTACTTACCGATAAATTAAGAACTTTACTGCACACGTAGAATAACTTTCTTCATGACGTGTCCTTCACTTCACTCTCCCAATATGTTTCATTCCCAACAAAACAATAACATTTACCTTTCCTTTCGTGTGTGTTCATAATAGCTCATCCATCCGCACAACATTTCTCCAGCCGGTACGTCATCGCTTATAGGCATATTGAAATGTAAAATTTTTCCACTAAAACTCATTTCATGCACAATGCACAAAAATTATGCATAAAGAAGGGTATAAAATGCTTTTATGTATCTGACTTGACTTAATGTATCTTTCTTATGTATAAAATTTTGTGTTATGTACATTTTCCCTTGACCAACATATTCCATACATAAAGCGATCCATATCCTTATATTCGTGTTGTGGGAGTTTTGACTCTTTTGAGTGAATGATTTGAGATTCTCCTATCTTGTTGTGGTTGTTTGTATCTGCAGATATATTTATGTATATCTTCTTGTGTATTCCAATCCAAGTTTTGGAAAATGTTAAAAATTTCACCTGCTTTCTAAATTTAATTTTTAATCTTTGCATTCAACCATTTCCGGATAACATATTAAACATTTTTTTAGTGATTGAGAACTTTGTTTTTTGAGTGTTTTCGGACTATTTTTAGTCATTTTAGTGCTTTTGCAATTCAAATACAACTGACTCATAATTTGTTGTTGGTTGTCCGTCTTAATATTGCAAACTTAATTGTCCGTCTGTAGTTATTTGTGAATTGACTAAGAGTTTCGGTTTTAATTAGTTAATTTGATATAAAGAAAGGTAACAAATGGGCTCCTCAAAGAAACACAAGGAAAAGGATCGGGATGAGAAGAAGCGCAATAAAAGGGAGAGGGGAAGCGACTCGTCGAAGAAAAGGAGACATAATAGATCCCGAAGTCAAAGTCCATCTCCAACGGGGGACTTTGATAATCGACGAAGTCGGAGTAGGAGTAATTCTCCGGCGGCGAGGAGCTCCAGGAATAAACGGCAAAAGGAAAAGAGGCGACACTCTGGCTCTGATGGTAAGTGAAATGAAACGAAAAATTGTTGCTCGTCACTTGTTTGCAATTATTGATAATGCAATATGTATCAAAGTATCAACAATTTTATTATCAATTATGAATGATTCAATTTTGCACTTTCTAATTTGATTGTTTACATCAAGTTAAATGATATGATATGTATTTGAAAATTTTATAGAATGTTTTTTAGTATCTCCAATATTTGAAGCAAGCTTATTCAACCTTTTACAATATTTTATTTATTTTGTAGTGGTTTTGTTCAGTATTCTTCACTACAAAACAAACTGGCTTTGAATCAACGTTGAGTGAAAGACGGCTCTTCTATCTACCGCATTGCATAGTTTGCATTTGCATTAAATAGATGTAAGATTTTGAAGATTGCATGAATTATGGTTATGAAACTGTTATGCATGTTTTTAGAATCGTTAGTGACCTCACACAGACATCACGTAAATTAAAAGAAGCGTGGTACATCTTTATATTTTTGTGGAATTAGTACATTACAGATTTATACAAGATTACAATTGATCTGGTACACGGTCTATAACGGTTTTAAACACATGTATTACCTATCAATATTGTTAGTGGTAAGGGTTTTACTGACTTTTGTAGTTGCATTTTATAGCTGTTATTGGCAAAATATGAACTCCAAATCTGTGCGATACGGACGGGTGTATCAGAACTTGTGAGTTGAGCTATCATCCATCCTTCCCCCATGCTTCATTTTGACTAGTGTATGAATAGTTTGTAATTTTGTATCCATACTTTCTCTATATCTCTATCAAAACGCATAAACTCGCAGAAGAGCAAGCTTAAAACTGTTTGATTATGATGTTTAAAATTTTAATGGATTGCATATATTTGTAGGTTTATGCGTTGTGATTTTTCAATTGCTTGTTCAATTTGCTAAGACAAAACTATGAACACTTACTAATGTGTGTAATATTTTGTTACAGATGGAGTAAGTGGTTGGAGATCACTGCTTTATTTGCTGTTTCCGGTGAAAAACTGGCCTTAAAAGTATTCGTCACGGTCCTTCTTTCATACGTAGATTTTTAGAATCCTAGAAGAATTATCTATATATATATAAGGTAAGTGATGCCTTGAAAGGTTCGAGAAGCGAAATTCGTACTTTCGGCTCTAGCTTTACAATTAAGATGATATATGGTTTTCTATTCTAAGCAGATATTTAAGTAATTTTTACTGTAACCCGTGTATCACTCAACGGATTACTAGTCTAGTTTGTGCTTTGGTTAATACATAAATTGATAACGGATGATAATACAACAATCTATGTTACATAGAGAATTAGTTTTACTCAATATTAACTGTTTTTTACCGAGTATGGTGTCCATATTTTTACCATTCGTTTTTCTGTAAACTTTTTTTTTTACAGATTCTGATGTTCCAATTCCTAAAAGCTCGCGTTATGCTGAAACCAGGCCGGAGTCTAGATCCCCCAGTCCTCCCCCTAAGGCTTCTGGTGACAACTCTTCCTTATCTATTGATGATACAAATAAAATACGAGCCAAATTAGGGCTAAAACCGTTACAAGTAGAGTCAGCACCTTCAAGGGCTCCTCCACCTACGAAAACACAACAACACAGACAAGATGAAATTGAAGAGGGCGAACATGTTGATTTTGATGAAGAAGCCCTAATGAAAATTAGAGATGAAAGAGAACAGGAGGCGGAGACTTTTTGGAAAGAAAAACAAGATTTTGTTCATGCGCCTGCTGTAAATATAACAGAAAAACTTAAAGCTGAGAAGTTAAGGGAGAAAATAGCTTTACGAAGAGAGAAACGACGATTGGAGGATAAATTGGCTGAAAGTAAAGGATTAGCAGACTCAGATTCAGATGATGACGCTGCAGCTTGGGTTAGAAAACAAAAGGAGGCAGTTCAACAAAAATTACTTGCAGACAAAAAGGTAAATTACTGCGGATATGATAAGAAGGATTGTATGTTATTATATAGTATGTTCTTAATACTTTGTTTTGTTGTTACTTTTGCTTGTAGGCCAAGGAGCTAGATGAACTTGATAATGAATTTGGAGTTGGAGAGTTAGTAGAAACTGAATTTGCAAAACAGAAAAACAAAGCTTATACTGACAGGGATCTTAAAGGATTGAAGGTTCTGCACGGTCAGGACCGCATTGAAGAAGGGAACACTGTCATTTTGACTCTGCAAGATAAAGATGTATTAAATGAAGATGACGACGTGTTGGTAAATCCCAACATGATTGATGATGAAAAGTTCGAAAAGGTATGTGAATTACTATATACAACGTTAATGTTACTACTTACCACTTATATGTTTTCTATAACCAATTAATGTTTCAACTTTTGGAATTTTAGAATTTGGAAAATCGAAAACTGCGACCAGAATACAATGGTTATAATGTATTTGATGAAATTGAATACGATAGTGATGGTAATCTGAAAGGAAAAGGCGTGTTGGGAAAATATGACGAGGAAATTGAAGGCCACAAGTCTAAAGGCTCATTCGTCATCGGGGAAGATACGTCGGAGGAAGCTAGACGTGCAAAAATTCGAGAAAAGATGTTGCGGTCAGATAAAATCTTAGAGTCTGCTGATTCTACATCACTAAGGATTGCTTCAGATTTCTTTACGCCTGATGAAATGGTTAAATTTAAGAAGCCAACTAAAAAGAAAGTGTGTACATGAATACTTTTTTTATTGTAATATTATTCTAAACTTTGTTTTTATGTATATGGATACTAACAACAAATTTCAAATATTTCATAGGTACGCAAAGTTAGGAAGGTTTTGAAGGCTGATGATTTACTACATATTGACGCAGAAAGTCATCCAACTCCAGTGGGTGTTATTAGCCAGAAAGACTTGGGGTCAAGGAAATCTAAAAAGAAGTCTGACAGTACCGAGATCGATCCTAAAAGTGAACCTATGGATATGGAGATTGATTTAGAAGTAGATGACCTACCTGCACGTAAGTTATAAAAAAAATGCAAATCCACATGGAGTAAAAATATCAGGTATAGATTGTAACTTAGTGTACAATTTTTTGTTCGTTTCAGCACAAGATATTGACGTATCTGACATCAAACTAGAAGATGAAGGGGACATGGATTTTCAAGTCGCTTTACATAAAGCTAGATTGTTGAAACAAAAAGAAAAACTGAAGAAACCACATGGGGTAAACTTGGAGGAACTGTTAAGAAGCGATGAAAATCCTGATCAATCGGCATCAGGCTCTATTGTTTTACATGCTACAGCTGAATTTTGCAGAACTCTGGGAGATATTCCTCGAATTGAGGGTGCAGATATATATGGGGACGAGGAAATGGTAAGATAAATCAACGTTTTGATATAGTTTAGTGTTTCAATTTCAATACAATAATGTTTTGTTACTTTCTGTCAGGATTTTGAAAGAGAAGACAAAAAGAGCCAAATTGAAGAGCGTGGAACATGGAACGAAGTTGAAATCGGTTAGTGGGAAACTGATCAATAATTGGAAATGTTTAGTATCATATATTTATCGTCTTATTCATTTCCGAATATTCCATAATTTATCTTTTTGAATTTTAGATGAAACACCAGTTGACATTACTCGACCAGCGGATGCTGAGGAATCAACTATATTGGAACAAGAACCTGATGTAGCTGTTGGAATTGCTGGTGCTCTCAAGGTGGCACAGACTAAAGGATATTTGGATAAAGATATGCAGAGACGTGGCGGACCTTCAAAAATGCGACATTTACAGGTATGTGAACTATACTGCGCTGTTGTATACTTTATAGAATAAAATTTTAACTATGGAATTTTATAATTTGAAAACTTTTAACTTCACGTATTGAATTTTTTCTAGGCGCAACACTATTCCATCGAAGATAAAAGTTATGAGGACGACAAATTTGGCAAACGTGATGATAGATTTATTAGTGGGCCAATTATGGAATTCAGCGAAAAGAACCATTATAAACCAGATTTCAAGCTAGAATACACTGATGATGATGGAAAGCCAATCTCTGCAAAAGAGGCATTTCGAATTTTGTCTCATAAATTTCATGGAAAGGGTAGTGGCAAGAATAAGGTGGACAAGAAGCGAAGAAAAGTCGATCAAGAAAAAGTAATTGCCCCCGGTTTTCTTCTTTATGCATACTTAAGTTAATACAATACAAATATGATGATGACTTTTGGTTTTAATGAATGATTGTATCTTGTTTATAGCTTCTTCAGCATATGAACTCCACAGATACTCCACTAAACACATTGGAGCTTCTGCAGCAAAGGCAGAAAGAAACTCATTCGGCCTACGTCGTCTTGACTGGAAACAAAACTGCAGGAGCATCGTTGTCTAAGAGCAAACACTAGTAAATCCTTGAATAAATTCTGCTTCGTTCATGATGTTTGAAAGTTTCCACTTGAAACTAATAGAATATAGTGTTTCCTTTTTGAGCTAATATTTAATCACACATTCTACATCTACATAGTTTATCTGGTTCTATGCGAGTCGTTCAAGTTATTGCTTCAAAGAAAAGCGTATAGTAAAAAATGATTGAAGGACCTGTAGGGCTTTTAAATAATATGCTGTTGTATAATTTTACTTCAAACGTATAAATAGATTAAAAGGCATGTAGCCATTATACAAATCTTATCGTAAAGTTGTAGGGGTGATGAGATGGTTTAAATGTTATGGTAAATTGTATTGCTCAGTGTTGTCCAATAAAAGTTAAATTCTATTGTTGACACGCATTATCGTAAATAGTCGGTTGCTGTTCATCTTGACCCAAATTGCATTTAAAGGCTCCGGGTGCACACTTATGAGCATTTCCATCAGTATATGTAACTTTACAAGCTGGAATAACTACTGTGATTGGCTCCTGTGGTGGACATTCGTTTAACACCGTTTCCTGGTTAGAGTTGTCCGGACAGAAATTTTCAGGCTCAATGCGACCTTTCTGATGTTGTGGACATGGTTTGTTTTCATTGCAGCAACAGCATACAGAAGCTAGTGCACATCTGTAATTCGGGCATACATCTTCGAGCAGTGAGCGGTAGTTGACGCAAAATAGCTTCAGGGGTGGCTTTGGTTCTACCCATTTCATCACACACTGAAAAGGAAACAACTTGCTATTTCTTTAACCGGTTTCGATACTTCGATACTAAGTAGGATTGATTAACGTACCGTATTAGCAGCTGGCTTTGTTATTGGGGCAGGGTTGGACTCCCAATTCAAATAGCTCAAAAACTGACAATAGTCTACGCGATTGCAGAGATCATCCTCAGGAGATGGGAACCTAAAAGAGTATCAAATAATTTTATTTTCCCGAAGAGTCATTGTCTCAGGAAAACAGTATTTAAGAATTCTCATACTTATCAACCAAATAGTCCAGCAACTCTTTAAACAGTGGCAATTTGGCTCCTTTTAAAGTAGCCCTCAAGGATTCCCGATCAACTCTTCCTGAATGTTCATAATACATTGCCTTATAGAACAATTTATTTACACCATGCCTTAAAATTATAAATGAATCTTACATATCTTTCTTACCAGTTCGGCAGGGATCATGATAACGAAGGGTATACTCGACGCGAGCTAGCAAAGTTTTATCAAAATTGAATCGCCGTAGTTCAGTTTGTGCAATGGCCCTAGAATTTTTAAAAGTGTTAGCTCATAACTACAGAATAGTTAAATAATAGCACAAATATCAAGTTTGTAAATGCTAAAACACACTGCAAAGTTTGGAAATCAGTTCCAGGAGGTTCCGTTTTAGCAGCGTAAGCTCTTGCCAAAGTTAAAATCTCATGCTCGCTCAGACCACACTTTGCAATTTGCATAATGAGAGTACGGAAATTGCGAATGTCAAGGACCCCTTGCAGGCATGTGTCATTTTCAGAGAAGCACTTTATAACGTCTTCTGCTTGCAATGGTCCCATTGCCTCTCGAAGTTTCTCAAGAGAGAGGCACACATTGGAGTGGGGGAACTTGAGAAATGGGTGATAACTCCAATTATTAAAGTGTCTTCAATCGTTAAGTTATTATAGAATATATAAATGTTTGGAAGAGTACCATATGCTTATTAGACTCCATGTAACAAAGCGTAAATTCATCAGCGTTTATCAATTGGAACTGAAAGCCATTGATGTCAAGAGTATTGCCAATAAACAAGTCTTTATATTCCCACAATGCTGCTTCTTCTCCAATTTCGATCTGATGACCAGGTTTCTTGGCTTGTGATCTCAGGAGGAACTTTCCTTTCGGTAAACCTGAGTTTGAAGGGATAGGGTCAAGGGTTGGGACTTTGAATACAGCAATTTTTAATTTATACTTTTGTCAAAACTTTCACCTGAATTTGGATGCTCCTTTTCTGAAATCTTAATGGTGTCATCACTCATAAAGTATTGAATGATGAAGCGACGGGTTTGGTTAACCTTTTGAAGAGCTTTATAAAATTTTGCTTCAAATCTTAGAATATCTCTGTTTGTTTGCAAGAAAAATGATTGGATTTTTAACAGTTTCGCTAACTGCAATTATTAAATATGTCAAATTGGATGTTAACAACAAACTTTTCTTTTGCTGCATATTTCCTATAATCCTTGTTCAGAGGTTTCAGTTCTACACTTTTCCAGCTCTGTAAGGAATCTTCTTCTGTTCCCCATCCGTTGTATGGAGGAGGTACAGGTTTTGGATACGTTCTCTTTGGCTCATTCAATGACAATGGAGTAAAATCCTCTGGATAATTTTGAAAATAAGACAGACAGTTAAATCTATGCTACATTTATTTATGCCATAACACTTTAACCTGATACTTGTGTTGTTCAACTTACGGACATTGTATTTATCGCGGTAGTACTGACGAGTGAACTCGTCACAGTCAGTTATAATAAACGCACGGCCGAGTATATTCAAGACGGCTCCAATAGCCAAATCACTATCCTTAAAAAACTCAATGCCTGAGTCTTGATTAGCTAAATTGTCAACCATGTAGTGAGCCTTTTTATTCTTTGAAGCATATATTGATCCAAAAACATTCAATACAGTCATTGGTGAATCCATTCCTGGAAGTTGGACGAGCTTCTCACAGTTCTAGAATATTACGAATGTAACTGTACAAGTCATAGCCTTCAAGTAGAAATTAAAATGCGTTTCTGAATGATTATAATAGACAAAATCTGTACTTTGGGAATTTTTCCTCGTCGAGTAAATAGTGGATATGCTTCATAGCCAGAGTTTGGTCGCAATATTTCTCGAACTTCCATTGTGTTATCACTCAGAAAATAGTGAATCACAAAGTATCGAAGATCTCCATACAGCTTGCAGCGATCATCCCAATAAGCCCAGAAACGAAGTACATGACCTGCGTGCTGTAGATAAGGTCCACGTTTGTCTACAGTGTGATGAGGTTTTCTTGGAAATAAACTTGAGCGTTTCTATAATTGTGAATAAAAGTTAGATTCACCAGAAGAGTGTGGGGCTAAGTACACTTTTTAAACAACATAGTGAACTTACATCCTTGATTTTATCACTGGCAGGATCAGTAGGAGGTTCCATATTTTCCGGAACAGATATACCAAGCCTGTTTAGGAAACTCCGACTGAATCCATCACATCCACAAATATAAAACATTTTCCCATACAAGTTGACTTCACATCCAACATTAAAATGCTCCAATGTATAAAACTGATCTTCACAAGGAGACGGAAGTGGAATTCGATGTCTTCGGATAACCTGTCCCTGTGGAATACCAGAATTGATTACCTTCGGCTCAATCACTTGAACAGTGTCGTCTTCAAGGAAAAAGTAAATTTTGCATTTATGAATCCGATAGCTTTCCATAGCTGATTCTGGAATTGGCTCTTGGTAATAAGCTTCGAAAACCAAAACCTGTACAATAGAGGTACAAAAATTATATGCAATATTATGCATGCACGAGTTTGCAGCAGTTTTACTACGTAATAAATATACCTGCTTGTTGAATGCAATCCATGATGGAACATTGGACCCGTGACCTCTTGGATACACGGAATGATCAGGGCCTGTACGACATGGAGCCCATGGAGGCGGATCTCGCCCTCCTATCCCTGGCTTTGGCCTGGGGTCATCGCGATCATTCAGTACAGGAACACCTTTAGTGATCCCCCAATGAGCTGGACGATGAAACCTATCTGCTCCAACCTGTGGACAAATTATTATTTTGATTTAAACTTACGCCAATTTAGAGTGCAAGAAATGTTGAATCGCTGAACCAGTTATACATTTAGATTAAAGCTGTAGCCAGGAAGTAGTGGTAAACTTTTAGCAAGAGCTTGATCAAGATTTCCTCCCAAGCCGGTGGTTTTTTGATAGTTCATCTTGTCACTTATGTTTTTACGTCCCTCACAGTCAATAGATATTAGTAATCACTGACTGGAAATACGAAAGTTTATTCCAGCACAAATTCCAGTTTTGCATTGGATTTTTAAAAATTTTTAAACTTTCACGAGTTTTTGTCATGTAATATTTTTTTGGAAAGATTTACACAACTTGATTGGAGAGATTTCCTGGGCAACTCCATGCAAAGTGTTTGTTCGTTTGTTGTCTGGCTCTCACCGCGAGGGCTACCTCTGATGCTTTTCAATGAAATATGCTGGATGTTTTATATGGCATTTGGAGTAGAAAGCAGTGGTGTATTGGTGTATAGTGCTATTGATAAAACTGATCCGGTATCCAACAATAGAAAATTGATCAAATAGAGTTGATAATTTGATAAAGTGTATATTGGAAATAAATGAAACATTTCGCCTGTCCCTACTACCTACCACATTATACAACGAAAAGTAAACCCCATAGGCTAAAGGTATTGATTAAACTCTGAACTGCTTATTCCGTGTCAAGTAAATATGACGCAGCAAGCAGGATTACTGTCGTATTCTGTGAAGTAAATGCAAAATGCACATGGAAAACATATTTATAATGGATTGAAAGGTAATTTTGAAGGCAAATTTTTTATACACAATTAAATGCAATTAGTATCTATTTTCTATATCTCACTAAAAACAACAAAAGGTAGTAATTAGATTAGATAACAGAGGTAGAGAACGAACTAGCTAATTAGGAAGGGCAAAGGGGCATTGTAAGAAAGACTACTTGAAAATGTGCTTCTGGAATAAAATGTCTTGTTCGCTTTTGGAAAGTAGGAAGGATTTGATGTGAAGGTCAAATATAGAAGGAATTAATAAATTATGGTAGTGATAGAAAGGTGTTTCGTAATTAAAAACATCATGGACTCAACATTTTCGAAGGTCACTAACTAAAAGGATGAACATGAAGGATATGTGCATTTTTTTCATAAAATCATTACTAGTTTAGCAAATGCACACGTAACGGCTTACATATTGCAATTTCAAACTTATTGTCTTACTGCTGCTAGTTCATGTTCATAAACTTTTACAGTAACCTGCGTGGTGGTAACCTGCAGTTGAAGCTGCTAGTTCAGTTTAATACGACACGACCACAGAAGAATGAACAAAGAAATATCATATCACAAGCGTAAAGTAGCAAAGAGCACATTTAGAAAGAGCGTGCAGATCATCGTACAATCATGCTTTGGCTCATTTCTGTGCTTCATGCTCTCGTTTTCAAGTACACTACCATGCTATCTGACAGCTTCTTCGCGAACTGCGTACAGAACCGAGCTGAGCTCATGCACTTACACAGTACAGAAAGTGGAGCAAAAATCGAGAAGAGAGCTGAGAGGATCGATTTGGAGACTTGCAACAGAAATATGATATTTTTTCCCATTTACTTTCAACTGGGAGTCGTGGCGTACTCCTGTAATGCCAGCTTCTCGGCAGGTTGGAATGTGTGGATGGTTTGAGCTGGGGAGTTCTGGTGATTGGGGTGATTGCGTTGATCTGGTATCTCACTTAAGCTGGGCGTCAATATGGGCTCAGGGGCGGAGGCCCCAGTGTCCAGGTTAGCTAAGGAGAGATGAACCGAGCGAGGCGGGTAACCGAGCAGCTAAAAATCTCCGCGTCCATTGCAGTAAGGAGACTGTACCGGAGAGTATCCTCCTTCCACCAGCCTCGGCAAAATAGCCGGACCACATTCCTTTTTTGTTTTTTTGAACAGCAATTTTTTTTAAGCTAAGGCTGTAATCATTAACTGAACTATTGCTATACATGAATAAATCCTTTTCTTTCTTTTTGAATGATAAAACATCACAAAAACTACTACTACATATAAATGAATTTCTTATTACTTCGCCAGTTAATTTTGCAGTTGAGGAAACAGTACGAGAATTATTACAAAGTGTATGAAAAAGAGGTGGCGTTTATTTTATACTTCAGTCAAGTTTCAGATCCATTATAATTTACAAAATTAAGTAAAAAAATTCATTAAAATACAAAATTATCACATTGCACACAACTTATGTCTATAATCAAATCATCAATACATAGTTAACAAAAATCTGTAGTGTAGTAGAACAAATTCATGAAACATACATATTTATGATGTCTTAAACTTATGAGTTAAAAACATTCGTTATCATCACCCATATTCATATTGGGGTAGTATAAAAGAGTTATTAACCAATTTTGATGGAGGTGTCATTCATAATTTCTTAATTGGAATGTATGATTCATGAATGCAATTGCACAAGGCTTCGTAAAATTTTCAAGAACTCCGTTGTACATAAAATGAAACATTATTGGTAAGGAGTAATAATAATATGGTATTATATAAAGTTCGCGACAAGGATACAAGATAAACAGCAAGCTACTATACAAGGGACAAGTTGACAAGTACAAAAATTATTTATAAAATATCGATAATACTAGTAACAAATGCGTACGTATGGTTAAATAACATTAAATTGCATCTGAATTGAATAAATGTCAATGGTTAATGTCAGTTAACCCACCTAGGAACTCTTAACTCCAGTAGTAATGTTGATTTGTGTAGTTGTAGTAGAAGTAATTGGAGTACTATTACTACTGCCTGACTTGTCAACTTCGTTCCAATTTAACTGAGGATGTGCTCTAAACCAATGTTTCTTTAATGCTGCTTTCTGTACAGTTCTAAAAGGGCACTTGGGACATGAGTAAGGTCTTACATCACTATGCGTGTACAAAATATGGGTATCCAACGAGCTTTTTTGAGAAAATGTGCATCTACAAATTTCGCAAATATGAGGTTTCTCTCCAGTGTGAGTTCTTCGGTGGCGCAACATTTGGCTGGGCTTCAGGAACATTCTTCCACAATCCGGACATTGTTTTTCTTTTGAGAGATCCATTGAGCTTGATGTTTCATAGTTGTTGGCAGAAGACTGAAGAGTTGAGTTACTTGAATTCGAATTTTGATGTATGCTGAATGATGAAAGAGATTGAGTGTCTGAAGCTACTGTAAGGAAAGGATCGCAGTTACTAAAGGCATTGTCGAAAGTTTTTATATTAGACAAAGGCAACGTGTTCAAAACTCCACTACCACTACAATGACCCCCAGACCCTGTAGCTGATGAAGAACTAGCTAAGCATGTATCCGTTACTTGCGATAATGCTAAAGATACATCTGAAGCTCCCAAAAAATTAGCTTGAGTGAATTCTGACGTCCCGTCATTTCCAGTCATGTTTTGAACTGAGGGCGTAATCAAAATAAAACTATTGAGAAGGTCATCGGACTGGATACAATTTAAATCCAAACCAGCAATCTGTATGTTTTGTAGGCTATCTAATGATACCAAGTTCCCCAAAAACTGTAAACAATCTGAGCTGGTTAAAGTGTTAGTATCAAGACCATTAAGTTCAATGTGAGATAATTCATTATTTTCTGTTTTGATTTGTGGCCGAACTTCCTTGGCTCCTGAGGCGATTTTCATCAACTTTTCGGGACTAACAAATTGTTTTGAGGTATTGGGTGTCACTTCTTCCCCTTCTCCACTGCCAGATGTTATAGCAGAACAAACTGTGCGCTTCTCCTGTGATAGAGTACGTTTTGCCACTTTCTTGAGCCTTGGTAATTCACGTTTAGAATGTGATTTTGAATGGGCTTGTAAATGACCAGTGGTTCGAAATTGACGTTCACACTGATTACACTTGTACGGTCTTACACCCGTGTGTAATCTCATGTGAACCTTAAGAGAACTCATGGTTGCGAACATGTTATGACAGACTTCGCAAGACACGGTTTTTCTGATTTCATGGATCCTCATGTGTGTGTCTCGAGTTGATTTTACACGAAAACATTTTCCGCACAAATGACATCTAAGAAAATTAAAAAAAAAAACAATTAGAATGTTATATTAATGTACATTTAAATACTAATACTTTGTACATATTTAATATTATAATATTTTACTGAGACTCTACAAAAAACTTACTTAAAAGGTTTTTCACCGGTATGAATACGAATGTGGCGAACCAAATCTGAATGCTTCTTGAAAGTTTTTCTGCACGTTTGACATTGGCTCATTTTCCCCGTTTTGTTGCTCCCTATCACAAACTTTTGTTCAACATGTGTTTCACTACTGGAACTGGAAGAGCTTTTAGATGAGTGAGCTTTGGGTGCTGCTATATCAATAGCTGAATACTGAGCTGATGTACTAGAAGCTTTGTTACTCTCAAATGCATCCGATGTTATAGATTCCACGCGAATAACCACAGGCTTATTACTAGAATTTGTTTTCGAAGGACTTTTGATAACTTTATCCATTGAGGGAGTTGAATTGTTGATAGCTTTCATTTTTGATACAGACGTTTGGTTGACAGACTTAGGGGTTGTTGAAGACAGTTTAGTGACAGCTACCTTATTAACTGACACTCCCGATCCTGTGGATTTCAATTGGCTGCTATTCACCTAAAAATTATATAGTTCATAAGATTTAGTTAACTTTTTTACTATTTCGCGTTCTTTTGCTTTTACACATGAAAGAATGTGTTACCTCAATCACCGTAGGATTGCTACGAACCATAACCATACTTCGATTCGAATGTGTTAAACCAGTTAAATGTGTTGATGACTGATCTGTCCGATCAATTATTTGTGATGGAATACTACTACTGACCGTTTCAGTATTATTGGAGGTTTGGATTATAGTTGAGTATAAGCTGTCCGAAAAAATTGTTGGAGGCTCGCTTATCTGAATCGAATGAGGTATTGACGAGCCTCTGGTTTTCGAGTGTTTAGTTGGTTCCTGCTTGATAATGTTGGAAAATTGACAATGGCCGTTATCCTGAGTAATTGTTGCTGATGAATGAGCAGAATCCTCTTTGCCAATAACAAGGAATCTCTCTGTAAAATATACATAACAGATTTTCAATAAAAATGAATAAATAATGAAATTATTTTTCCTTGTTATTCAGTATCAACATTACAAGCCAAAGTCAAGTCACTTGCCTTCAGGAAAATCATCCATTTGATGAATTTTGCTAACAGTTACTGGCTTCACAGATGACGTATTTTGTACATTAGAAGTGCAAACTTGAATGGTTATAGGTGCATTATTAACAGGGGCTGGGATAATCTCCGCTCCACTTGTATCATTATTATTGTCAACACTACTTGCATGTTGATTAACAGAAGCCACTTCCCCTCTACAATGAATTCTAATATGTTTTCTACAAGACACATTTGTTTTGAAACATTTTTTACAAAAGGGGCACAGATATGGGCGACTGTTTGTATGCGTAGTTGTATGTCTTTTTAAACTACCACTAGTGGTAAATGAAATGTAACAAACGTTACATTTATACGGTCTGATACCTTGATGAGTCTTTATATGATTTTTGAGAACTCCACTTGACACAAATCTTCTACTGCACTGGGAACACTGAAAAGGCTTTTCCCCAGTGTGCGTTAAAATGTGTTGCTTGAGATGTGAAGATTTTTTAAATGCAGAGGGGCAGTACGAACAGCGATATGGGCGTGATTTTGCATCGCCAGGATTTTTTGCTGTTGAAGAAAGGGCACATCTTGTTGGTACCGGAACAAGTCCATCAGGGGTTATTTTTAAGGCATCTGGTAGGTCAATTTTCTTCCCAGTTGAAGTTTCGATGACCCTTGATGATAACTTTCGTTTAATTTTAACGGATCCATGTGCGCTTCGATTATGCACATTCATGTGGGAATGACGATGGGAATTCGTTTTAAATGTCTTCCCACATCCTTCATGCGAACACTTGAAAGGTCGACTGCTACTGTGCAGACGTTCATGAGTTCGAAGTGATGCAAAGACAGCAAATGCTTTATGACACAAGCGACACTTCCATTTCTTTTCTGCTGAATGTACTTGTAGGTGAGTGTTCAATGTTGACTTGACGGCAAATGCTTTGAAGCACTGTGGACACTTGTAAGGTTTTTCTAAAGTGTGTGTTCTAACGTGACGAATCAGATCACTTGGCTTCCTGAACGCCTTGGTGCAGTAAGTACACATGTGCCATTTCTCCTGTCCTACTTTTTTCACTTTAACAAGATAACGTTTTGCTGTACCTTCCTCTTCGTGAGCAAAGTTTACTTCTGTTATGGTTCCATCACCTCCTCCTTGCTCAATAGTATTAGTAGCAATACAAGGTATTTTCATTAAACAATGTTCAGCCTCGGCGGGTGGTGGTGCATGGACGACAGTTGAGACTTCATAACAGTTTTGTGCATTGGAACCAACATCTTTGAAAATTACATTCCTAGCATTCGAATGAATAGACGCTTCGGCAGAGATTTCTAATACTTTTGGTTGTGTGGTGGTCTCCTCTTTTGCCTTCAACTACACACGAAATCATAGAAAAATATTCATATAAACAATTTAAAATTTAGTTGTGTTCATGCGATCGAGTAGACCAGATATTATTGCCATTACCGTTGGAACTGAGTGAACTTTGGCAATGTGGTTATTCAATGTAGACAATCTTCTAAATACGCATGAACATTCTTCACATTTGAATGCCTTTTCATTTTCAGCTGGTGGAGCATGCAGCTTTTTGACATGGGCCCTTAAATTTCCTCTTTGGGAAAAAGTGCAATTACACAAAGTACATGTAAAGGGTCGGGCCTTTTCATGCATGCATTGGATATGGGATTCCAATGTTCCTTTTTGATTGAACGACTTATCACATTGTGAACACTGCAACCAATAATAGAAATTGTAACGTTTATAAAAGTAAAATGTAATTGAATTAATAATATTCGTATTTGTTATGAAAGTTGGTAGTTTGTTACCTTAAATGGTTTTTCTCCAGTATGTATTCTCACATGTCGAATAAGTTGTGATGGCTTTTGGAATCGTTTCCCACATGTAGTGCAAAGACGTTTCTTCTTTTTGTCCAGCCTTAGGGATTGTGGGGAGAGAAGGGACGCTTGAGCCGTTTGAACTGCACCAACATTTGAAGAATACTTAAGTCTTGACTTTCTTCTTCTACTGGATAGGGCTTTAAGCTGTTGTCGCATAATGGCATGTTCTTTCGAATGTTCTTTCAATGCAGCAGCTTGAGAAAATGATCGATTACACAGTTTACAGCGGTGTCCAATCTCAGACAAAGTCTTGTGATCTTCTGCAATGACACCAATTATTTCAAATATTAGCCTTACTGGGACACACTCTAATAATGTGTGAATTTTTTAAACTGTTACCTAAATGTGCATTCAGTTGTGCTGTTGTAGGAAACTCATCTCCACACTGTGAACAAGCTACCATTTCATCCTTCTCGTGTACTTTTAAATGACTTTTGAGGCTAGCAAGTCTCGTAAACTTTGCAGGACACATTTTACACTGAAGACAGCCAGTTGCTTCTGCTTCATGGAACATCATATGTACTTTCAAGTTGATCTCGAAATTAAAAGACCCTTGACAAATTTTACAAGCAAACGCCTTATCATCTAAATGCATTTGCTTATGACGTTTAAACAATGTCCACTTTAGGAACGACTTGCTGCAAACAGTACATCTGAAAGGTCCTTTTCCAATCGGAGGTTCAATTTCGTCACTCAATGCCATCGAATCTGACACATTGGGAACTTGATTGCCCCCACTCGTGGTCATTTGCGATTTATTATCAACAATACACGATGATGAGACACTAGGAAATACTAACGGTTCAACAGTCACATTTCTGGAATTACCAGAAGTATTACTATTGCACATTAACGATGATGATGTTGATGGTTGTTGGTGGTGGTGGTCAAATCTTATTACACTGGAATCTTCCTCAGATGTAGTAGCTACGGTTAATAATACGGTAGATTGGTCCAAAGATTGCATTATGTTACGCTTCATAAAATTAGTCAAATCCTGGTCCAATGTGACTAGATTTGCAGCCAAGTAATCTGACGATGAGCTTCCTTGTTGGGGCAAGTTTATCATAGTTATACCCTACATAAAAATCAAGTTTTGAGTTAGCATCCAGAGAGCATCCTTCACCTTTCTTACGTAGCAAACAATCAAAATTTTCTTTCCAATCATTTGCAAATATTCAATCACTTATTCATAAGCTTTACCTGACAATCCGACCCAGAAACAAACTGCGTTTGGTGTGCTGTCAAGTTAACGTCCTCTGCGCCAGATCCCGACGACTGCTCAAGAACCAGTGCAAGCTGCATTCCTTCAAATGGTCCACTATGGTCCAACATCCCACTGATAATAACCTGCCCATTTTCTGTATCAATCATGGGAAGCATCGATATCGAATCTAAGACAACAGCATCCTCCAAACACATCCGAGATATCTCCCGTTCCTTCTTCAAATGTAACCTAGAGTCCTTCAGGGTCTCAAGGGACGCCGCAACCTGCGGAATGTCGAGACTTGTCCCCTCCACCTCCATTTTGCGATGATTTTCTGAAATACAAAAGAAACATCTAAATTAATTTTCCTTTTCAAACAATAGTTCAAGTCAACTACAAGGCTATCACCGTACACAAAATCATCCACAACTCCTCACTTACTGGTATTAACTGGACACAGGAACCTGAAGCATTTTTTCTCTCGATGATACTGTGTCTGCGTGACTGCAGTGAATACTGATGAAATGTATTTACAACTTATATACACACGCCACACTGTCCTTTTATTTTTAACAAGTGCATTTAAAACCGGATGATAGGTTGCGATGCATGAAATGCACTACTTAAAACCATTCAATACACAATACACTCAGGCCTGCCAGATTTTCCGAAGCCGAAAGTAGTACACAAAAATTTAAAAATACGTAATGTATATACATAACATGTGTACAATTCAAAAGTAGTCCTTAATTAGTAATTAGTTAAAATCACAGTTTAAACTTAGTTTTTCATCATATTTCCAAAACAGGGAAACATGAGGGTATCCAAAATTGAAATTTATTTTAAATTCAAACAATAACAATTTGTATTAATTAAACAATTAGCTTGAATTTTTAAAAAGTTTCCTAAATTTCAGCTAAAATTTCCATTTTTGAAGGCTTAGACACTTTTATAATATATAGTTTGTATTAATTTGAAAAGCTAAAAATCCTCAGAAACCTTCAAATCAAATGCTGCATTTCAATTTAGTCGAATGCAGCACATGAAAGATTGAAACTTTCAAATATAATTAATATTGACGGGATTTAGGTTACTAAAATTAAATTAGAGGGTATTTGTTTGCGCGACTAAACAGGGCCTGTTTTGTTGAAACCAATGAAATTGAAACAAATTAATAAACATGCGTGTTATTATCTTTGCATATATTAGTCAAATACGGTGCGAAACTGATATTTAGGTGAACCAAACGAAGAAATTAAACGCAGTATTCTTGTTCGTTCTAAAACTACAAATTTCACTCAAATCAGCATCAGATAACCAGTAAAACAATAGTTGATTGGAAATAACACTACTTCGCGCCTGACGTAAAGAGAAAATTTAATAAAAGGCCGGCTAAATCAAATGAGTAAAAATGGTTAGACTACAGAATTACTTAATTTCAAGAAATTTTTTTAAAAATTAGAGGAAAATGCTGAATTTTTTTAAATATTTGGCTCAAAGTAGTACAAGTAGGACAAATTGTGCCAAAGTAGTACTGTACTACTTTTGTCTATTTTTCAGGCTGAAAAGTAGTACTGTACTACTAAAATAAGTACGTCTGGCGGGCCTGAATACACTGCGACCACACACGATCCATAAATTGTAGAAACGACAAAAAGATGTACATAGTTTTATGTATGTAAACAATAGTATCCATTTGCTTTCAAACTGAGCGCAGTCTCCGGGTTATGCATTCCATCCAGATGATGTTGTTTACAATCGATAGAGCAAATATTCACATGCTCTTCTGCGGGAAACAAAGGGAGAGCGAGCCAAACCAACAAAAATGTACCTAAGAACAAGAACTTCTTTTTTGCCGATTGCTGAGTTGAGAGCGTATAAAAAGGGATGCTGTCATTTGTAGATTTGTACTGATTACTACTGTCACTGATTGTTGCCAAAAATTATTGACTGTTAACTGTTGACTTAGTAAGCTGACTGCAGACTGTGACTGTGTGAAGCTGCGAACAGCGAAGTTGGAAGTGAGGTAATAATTTTGTGTATAAAGTTGATGGTATGCACGTATGCATGTTTAAAAAACTGTTGATTGTCAAAAATGTAATGTTATTTTTTTTTAATTTGTAGGGTTCAAGATGCCTCGAGCAAAATCATCTTCGAATGGATCGGCAGGAAAGAAGGGCAAGAAAAACTCGACTGGAGCTGAAGGAGGAAAATCGACGGGGAGGAAAAGCAAGGAGACGAGCGTTGTTGATGTGGAGGATGAAGCGGACGGGTCAGACAATGAGGAGGATGAAGAGGAAGAAAAAGTGAGTGATGCTGTAGCTGTGGAACATCTCCCGGCTGCTCCTATGTCTACGCAGGCGTTAAGAAAAGTGATCATTGCTCCGAAAGGTATTTTGAAAACTTTTGACCTTGTATATGAAGGTTAATTATTTAATATGAAGCTGGGACCTTTACCATACCATAGTAGGTCAATATCCCTTTTGGGATGTGTAGCATTTGGGTGGGACCTTGGTTATCTTTCATCTTGTGTTATGGATCTGATACTAGCGCTAGGAAACCACTTAATTTGTATTGAATGAAGATAATACAAATTATCTCACTGCGGGTTATATAGGGACACTTGCCGTTAAAATTGATACGGTTACAAAGACCGTATTTTATACTTTATCGTCTTGCAATATTTATAACATGTTACGAGCTACCGCAGCAACTTCCTATGGGGCTAATAGGGAAACAAAGCCAAAGGAAAGTAATCAAAATTTAGAGCACCTGCGTATGTCGGCTCGGCAGCTTCGTCCAGATCTGATGCTAGAAACTTCCATAACCTTTTGGAATGAAGTACCGCATCTACTTTGGAATACCTACATTGAGGCGTTTTTAATTCCTTCGTATAGACCTGAGTGGAACAATTTTAGGTTTGGTATTATTAATACACTATGTATTTTTGTAGACAGACATGTTCCACATGATTCATGATGCTTTCACTACTTTCTCTTGTTGTGTGCAGCTTACTTATGCTCTTGTAAAACATTTTATAGTACATGGCATCCCCGACCGGCAGCACAAAAAGCTTTCGTCCATGCCAAAGAGCAAGCGGAAGATCGAAGGAATGCTTTTAAGAAACGACGGAAATTGTTGAAGCTTGCTAACAAAATTCCAAAACCAGTCAGACACAACCATGCGTCTTGTGTTCTTGTACGAATCAATGTGTCTGGAAAGATCTATCAGCCACAGTTGAAAACTTTGGTACAGTTCCCTAACACCTTGTTAGGGGATCCTGATCGCCTTGCACAGTATTATGACCCGATAAGGAATGACTACTTCTTTGATCGAAGCCGAATTGGTTTTGATGCCATTATATACTTTTATCAATCTAGAGGAATACTAAGAAAGCCGTACAATATTGGTATGGAAATGTTTGAAGAAGAGCTAAAGTTCTTTGATTTAGGACAGCAAGTGATTGATAAGTGGAAGAGGGACGAGGGTATCATCATTGACGTTGAAAAGCCTATTCCTAGAGGATTGTTTCAACGAAAGCTTTGGCTACTGTTTGAATATCCAGAAAGCTCTTACCAAGCGAGAATAGTGGCCTTCTTATCCATTCTCGTTATAATTGTTTCCATTTCCATATTTTGCTTTGAGACTGTGAGTGCTTACAAAGTGGAAACGGAAGCTGATGGTGAACTAAACCATGACCATGATCATCTTTTCGATCCATTTTTCTTTACGGAAACTATCTGTATTTCTTGGTTCATTTTTGAGTTTGTGTTGAGAGCAATTTCGTCACCAAGAAAATCAGTCTTCTTCAAATCAATATCAAATCTTATTGACCTTGTTGCCATCTTTCCATACTTTCTGTCGTTGGTTATAAGTCAAGAGAATTCAAATAGAACGTCGTCCCTTACAATATTGAGGGTTGTTCGACTAGTTCGAGTGTTTAGAATTCTTAAATTGTCCCGTCACAATCGAGGGTTGAAGGTTCTGGGGAAGACGCTGAAGGCATCGGTCAGAGAACTCGGGCTTTTGATGTTCTTTTTGGGGATTGGTGTCATTCTTTTTTCTAGTGCTGTTTATTTCACTGATCAACATCACCCTGATACACATTTCAAATCTATCATAGGAGCATTCTGGTGGAGTATAATTACAATGGTATGCTATAAATATTGTTGTAAAGCTTAGTCATTTTATGCTCCTATTATAGAAGTCCTATATTTACCCTATGAACCTATTTACAGACTACTTGTGGTTTCGGTGATGACTACCCAGTGAGTAAGTGGAGTAAATTTTGGTCGTTCACATTTTGTACTTGAATATTGTGAAATTAGTTGAGAGTAAAGATGTATGCAACACATTTTATTCCAGCCGTCTTGGGTAAATTTGTGGGAGCTTTGTGTGCTATTGCTGGAGTCCTAACTCTTGCACTGGTTCGTATATCACGTACATTTGTGCTCCAAGCTTAAAGTGTTTGAGTACTCATAAGTCATAATTTTGCACACTTTGTTTGTAGCCTGTCCCTGTAATTGTCAGCAACTTTAACAATTTTTACACACGGGAAGATGATAGCATAATAGCTCATGTAGAAGCTGATCATGTCCCTCAGTGTCCTTTCCGTGCGGGATGGTATACCAGTGACGGTTCACAAGTTGTTGATACTGCTGCTGCTGTAGCCCATGAGCATCATCATCATCAGAATAAAATTGTTTCCACGATGGTACATGGTACTGCAAATCCTGATTATTCAGATTCGGACTTTGAAGGCCTCAGGAAAGTTGAGTATGATGATGATAAAATTATCCGTAAACGCTGGAAAAGACTGACTCAACTGAATTGCTTATCTGTGACCGATTTGATGAAGGCAACGGCAACCGATTCCAAACATACTGCTAGACACAAAAGTTTTCCAAGAGGGAAAGCGTCCGTATTTCTTCCTCAGTTAGGAGCGGTAGATATAGAATCAAAATTACAAGCACAAATGACACAAAAGCCTCCTCCTCCTAATAATAAACTAGACTAATAATTTGTCAAATAGTTCTAATCATTAAAACTGGTTAAAATAGAACGTGATCAATGGGCATTACTTCCGCATATTGCATATTAACTCAAATATTCTTTTTTTGTTACTTTGCCATCTTATGTTACTGTACCGTTTTTCGTAAGTGATAGAGGTGGGTACTAATAGCTGTAACGAAACTACCCTTAAACTTTTCAGTCACAGTGTTGAACATTTGACGAGAATGTATATATTTTTTTTGTTTTTAGACATCAGGTCACATGGATGGGAGCATATTGAAGAGTTTCAAATGAAGCATCCCAAGTCTGGAAAAAAGTCTCTGTTTTTGTTGAATACCGAGTCTTCAGTAAACGGTGGAAGCATGATCTTTGAAGTATTGACAATGCAACACGATACAAGGTTGGTTGGTTGGTTCAAGTAAAAATACATGTATGAATATTAATTTAAACTTTCTAATCAGTTATTGTGTGTCTCCAGGAGCTGGTTTGTGGATAACACAGTAATTTCCGATGGCAATATCTATGTCTGCACTCCCGTGGATCCTTTATTTTTCGTTATTCCTA
This sequence comes from Orchesella flavescens, assembly GCA_964034955.1. Classification (NCBI taxonomy): domain Eukaryota; kingdom Metazoa; phylum Arthropoda; class Collembola; order Entomobryomorpha; family Orchesellidae; genus Orchesella; species Orchesella flavescens. The sequence goes on along the minus strand of OZ035957.1, from coordinate 19,417,542 downwards.
TTTTAGAGAAGGTTTGTTTGTATGACTATGTGAAGTATATAGTATGTATTTGTCTTTTCGAGACTAGAATAGCTAATGAAATTGATGTATTATTGGATGGGTTCATTCATCTATTTGAGTAATCTAACCAATTTACTTTCTAATTCTCAGTCTTCGAAAGCAAAGCCTCTTGGGGACCATCTGATTGAAGGTTCTCTTCCAAAAGCAGTCGAAGATGTCCTAACAAAGCGCTTGTCACATAAACAGTTGGAGCTTGTAGCAATTAAAAAAGGTAATTAGCAGTAAATAAGGTTGAATATGCTTAAATTGGTTTAGTTTTTTTGTAATCTAAATGCAAATATGATGGCATTGGTTTTTCAGACTTTGAAGATTTCGTAGCATTTTTGTACTCTGAAGAAAATACGTTGAAATGGCTATCCAGTAAAGCGGAGAAAGTTTGCAAGTTTTTAGTAGACAAAAGCATATCTCAATCCGAATCATCTGTATCTTCAAATTTTGTCAAGAGCTCGGTTGAAACTTTAAAGTATTAACATAATCATTAAAAATTTGGCAACTACACGAATGAATCAGTTGTATATTTTGTTTAATACATCGTTTTTGTTTTGTTTTATATTGCAAGTAAGGAAGATTGCCTCCGTTATGCTTGCGATATTGTCGGGGAGTACATTGATGAATCCTTGAAAAAGAAGTTACTTGATAAGTTGGGATTGCCTGTTTTGCAGGAAAAAAGTGGCACGAAAAGAAAGAGTAATGTAGAGGGTGATGATGAAAACCTTAACAAAAAGACTAAAATGTCGGGCGATGATCCTGTTATGCCATCAGAAGATTATGGATCTTCCAATCCTAGTACACCTTTAAATAAAGTGAGTTATTTTAAGCCTACAATAAAATACAAAAATTACATTATTTTTATGTAAATGATCAAATCATTATCCAATGGTTGTTATATATATTCCATACAGAATGTAAAGGTAACAGCAAAGGCAAAGGAACTCCAAAAAGCAGCTCAAGGATCTCATTCTTTGTTTAAATTTTTTGCCCCGAAAACTAAATAGAACTTGGGTGTGATAGAGTACTTCTTCTATTTCACAAATTATTATTATGTTTAATAGTATCTCTTTGACTTTGTGTTATTTTGGTTTGCAATGACTTTGCGCTGAACTTTTATGTAATAAAGATATCATGAAGAATTATTGAATTATAACGTTCGTGTGAACTGTTATTATTATCATGAATTTTGCTTTGTTCTAAAAAAGACAACTAATTGTCAGATCCACTCTGTTTCTAAATCTCACTCCCTTCGACCTTAACATTAATCAGATTGCATGACTAGTAGTTGTTGTTGGCTCGACAAGATATGACTGCCGAGAATACTAAAAAAAGTTCATGGTGTATTTTCTGCAAAAATGTAAAAGATCACAGAAAGACGTTAGGTTAGAATAATGATACATGGATTGGATTTTAGATTCGAATTTTTCAACTTCCTCCCCAAGAGGTATGAACAATGCTCCTTTGATTTTTTTGTCCTCATTTTACTTGTCGTTTTTATCGATTTCATTATTCATGTCATGTGCTGAACATCACTCTTCATTGCGTTCATCCCGGCATGCACTGAAACCCGTAGGTTTTACAGGGCAGTAGTATTCAATCCATGTTTTGTTCAAGTGGTAAATTGACACGTGTGGCCTAGGCAAGGCACACTGTGGTACCTATTTGACTGATATGATTGATGGTTCACCGTTCGTGTGCGTTTGACGGATTCTCTACATACAACATTAGAAATGCAACTTTCTGCACTTCTATATTACAATGCTTGCAAAGGCATTACTGGGAAAATGTAGAAGAACATTGAAAAATGGATGCGTGCATGCAAAGGATTCTCCTAGGTGTTGCTTGCAATCCTAAAAAAGCAATTCTTTTAAAACAACCTTGAAGAACTTTATCCAAATATTCTTCAGACAAAAAATACACACACATATAAACATACATATTATACGCAAGCTTCCATCTATCTTCATCTATCAATCACTTCTTTGCTAATCACGTTGTCCTCAATAGATACGGATCGTTTAGAGTAAAAAACGTGAATGACTTTGTGCTTGTTACGGGCTATCGTCCAGGGACATTCTTCCGTATATAGCCACCACAACACGCAGCATGTAGGAACAATGACACTCATGGATTTTACCATTTTGCTTTTCAAATTATGTTTATGAATATATTTCAATCACGAATCATGAAATTTCCTCTGATAAGAGGGGAAACAAAATTATTTCCTCTGGCAGGAGAGAAAATGTAAAAATTTCCTCTGATAGGAGAGGAAATAAAAGTATTTCCTCTGATAGGAGTGGAAATAAAAGTATTTCCTCTGTAAGGGGAGGAAATGTCAAAATTTCCTAATGCTAAATCCCATGTTAAATTCTCTAATGCTAAATCCCATGTTAAATTTCCTAATGCTAAATCCCATGTTAAATTAATGCACTTGTAGTGTATAGTCTGTATACATAGCTCGCTCCTACGCTTACACCCACCCAATGGAAATATGTGGGTGCTTTGCTATTTTGATTTTTCTAGTCCACCACACAGCACGTGTTGTTAACCTTTCTAACAGCTTTCTCCATTACATTTTCTGCAATTTGTTTCTTCTCTTATCATTAGTATATATTTATAACACAACTGCTGTCGTATGAAAGTTTCGTCCATCCTCCACTATACATATGACAAATGGCCACCCTTCCTAAAAGTATTTTGTAAGAAAAAATTATTTATAGCAGACCATATGGCTGGCAAATTATACTTCTGTCTGCATGACTAGAAATTAAAAGTTTCACAACATACAAAGCGTTGAAATCAATGCATGATCGTAAATGTATGTGTGGGAGGGCATTTGCTTTTCCCGAAAGGTAAAATGGAACTTGATTTGGTTCAGATAGTCCTACTTTTCTTTAATGTTCGACTTCCTCTAAATTCTCCATTACTATAGCTTTACCTACTACCGTCGTCAGCAGTTTTTTATACGTACATACAATAATGGAAGTTACCTGCTCAGCTGCAATCACGGATTTTCTCCAGTCTAAATCTCTCCACTCTCCAGCATACATATTATACACGTATCTGCATATCTGCGTTGTTGGCACTACATAATACGTTTTTGCATATTATAGCTGAATGAACGTTTGTTCCCAGACCTTTTACCTTGTAACATATTCCTCCGTCCGAGCCGAATACTTCCCTCCTATATGCATGTTCTATGATAATGGACATGATAATCATAGCCATGTAAAAACACTGACAACAATAGAGGAGGAGAAAACTACATAGTGAACATGAACATACGCCTATTATATTTAAACGTATGTGTATATATAGAACATTCTATGTGTTATTGGTATAAAATGCAAGTGTCTAACTCTCAGCTTTTTTACAGACTCACATTACTCACTAAATGTGTGACATGACAGACATCCTACTAAAGTTTTACATGCTGTAGTTTTCGAACAAAGAAAAAGACCATTTCAGTATATAAAATGGAGCCTTACTTCGCCCTATACCTATATAGAACAATAACACACAAATGCTTCTTTACAAATGTAGCCCATTCTGCATTGCACTTATATGTACATGGTACGTTAACGCTGGGAAAGCTACGAATCGTATACTTATAAAAAAAACTTTTTATGCATTCCCGAAAATGCTTATTAAGTAAGAATTCAACACATCCTGACTGAAACCCTGTATAACATATTTTAAGTTGATTTTTACACTATAGATTCAGGTATATAAAATAGCAGTATGCATAAATTTTACCAGTTGTTTCATATTCGATTGTTCTACCACGTTGTGCCCTTCTTCCTTTCTCACAATTTATTATGGTATACACAAAAAACTTTTACCTTGTGCTTGATTTTCACTTCGACTTGCACCACATTTTTCCTCCCTTGCTTTATATTATACCTCTCTAGTAAATATTTCACCACGGGAGAGAGTATGCATAATATATGTAGGTAGCCACGTTATCGTTATGAATTGACTAGATTGAAATCGTCATGGTCCGGTGGACTGTGATTGTATCAGTTTTCAATCGCTAGTCATGCCGGCCAACACTAGTTTTTGTGATGGTGGTGGTGGAGGCGATGGCCCTGTTATCAACAAGCGTGAAGAAACAAGTATTACAAAAAAGCATGTTGGCATTCTAATACTAAAATATTAATATATGAATCTACCATTCGTCCCTAACACACGTTCTTCTTGTGGGTGGAAGTGGAAATAGGTAGTGGCAACTAAGAGAAAGCGGGTGAAAGGATTCGGGTCTACTTTAAGTGGTGTCTTACCTAGATCCTTGATTGGTTTTCGGGTTCACGCACCATTTTGCTCTCACTTACCAGTGCTGCAAACCATACCTAAAAGTAATCTATTGGACTTTCTATCAGTGAGTTTAGGTGATGTGAGGATATTTGGGTGATATGTTTTGCTGTGTTAAAGTTAATCTAAAAATCCTCCGTTTCAATAAGGCCAATTTGCTCAAATATAAACGGTTAATTTGGCTTCGTATTGTATGCATGTTTCTAAAACAATCTTTAAATTACTAACCACGTGGCGGATTAGTCTTTCCCAAAATTTTAACCCACTTGGATGCATCCGTGACTCGACAAAGGTTTAATAATCAAAGAACAGAATTGGCAACAGGAATAACAGGATCACGATCGTGATCATCGATTCATACCGTAGCCACCGTGGGTAATTTCATGAAATAAATTTACTTTGTTAATATTTTGCATTTTGTATTACAATTCCATATGAATATAGCTTCTTAAAATGAATAATAGTGTGTTGTACTTTTTTAACTAGGTACATTGTGGTACATGAAGTGTTGCAGACCTACCTACACAGTACAGTGGATGGGGAAAGACTGTTTACCTGCTGAATACCATGTGGTGGCACTTATCTGGCAAAAACTTACCTTTATCATGTTGCCCCATGATTGGCTATGCAATATATATACTTGTCACCGAATGGAAGCAGTTGAGAGCTAAGCAAGTCTTTTTCTATTCACTGTGAACAGGTATGAATATTTGTTTTTGCATTTTACTTACAGCACAATCGAAGAGTTGACTGACTCAACTTCAACCACACCACAACTGCTCAAGTAAGTTTGACCTTATATAAAAGAACGTTCCTTTGTTCTGCATAAAATAAAACATAACCCTCACGCAAGGAATGGTGCTTACAGAACTCACATCCGGTTTCTTAATCCACAATCTGCGTACGTTTGTTTTAGAGAAGGTGAAATGCGGTGAGATCGGGTTGTGGATTGCCATTTGCAATTTCTATGCACCAGAACCAGGTTATTAAAGGCTAACCTGACATATACCACTATATAATCTGTAGCTATTATTTTTGCTACAGGTTATCGAAATATAAAATTTCTCCTTGAGAAAAGTTGGATTAATGGGGAAAAGACGCAAAAGTAAATGCAGGTGTTTGTCCATGTATTAGTTTGACAATTTTTGTTGATGCTTTTATTTGTTGTACCTAAGTACATAATGTGTCATGTCCACTTTCTATTCAAGCACTATACATGAATGTATGTACATCGAAAAATGTTTGCTCATACAGTCAGAGCTCAGCGTGCTAATTAGCACTCCCGGAGTGCTATTTTGCACTCCTGGAGTGCTAATTAACACTCCGGAGTGCTAATCGGGACCCCTAGGAGTGCTAATTCGCACTCCGAACTCTAAATAAAATTGGACTATTTTTGCTCACGCGCATACTTTAGTGCTCATGAAATTAAAAATCAGTTCCTTAATCTAGGTGATTTTTGGGATTTTTACACCGTGGGACTTTTTTTTTCATCGTGGGAAACTTGAGAAATTTAATTTTAAAGTTCTATTCTAAAAATAAAAAGATTCTGCTAGTTTGAAATGAGGTAATATTTTTTTACTCTTCTCTACTGATTACTAGATGCATTCAAAACATGTTAGAGAAGAAACCAAATTTTATCTCGTTTCAATCGAGAACAATCGTTGTTTCAACCTAAATCTTTAAAATTAAATATCGCAAGTTGCTCACAATGAAAAAAAAACTTTACACGGCGTAAAAATCCTAAAAAAGGCCTAGATTAAGGAGCTGATTTTTAATGACGCGACCACTAACGCATGCGTGCGACACAAAATAGTTAAATTTTAATTAGAGCTTGGAGTGCCAATTAACACTCCAGGAGTGCAAAATAGCACTCCGGGGTGCTAATCGGCACTCCTTGGAGTGCTAATTTGCACCCCTAAGTGGAGTGCTAAATAGCACTCCAGGAGTGCTAATTAGCACGCTGAGCTCTGACTGTCATATAGTTCGTGTACGTACAATAATTACTTCGATGCGCGAAGCGATGTAAACCTTTCTTCTCCCAGTAGAATGTATAAAATATAGTGCATCAGAACTAGTGTAGACATTCATTATGTTTTAGAAAGGAGCAATAATAAGCGTGTGTATATAGAACTGCAACTTTAGTTTGAAATTCCAAAAGCGTCACAGTTCCTTTCTACCCTATATCATTAGCGAAACTATGTTCCCACAAATGACTGCATCACTAATGTTCTTTCTCCTCTTGCATTGCACTATTTCCTCCATAATAATACATAGGTGCATTCAGCACAGCATTCCTCTTCATTTTTATCGGACTTTATTATAGTAGCTATATGAGATAAGGTTTCATGCTGGATATAGTAGCATAGCTAAAGTAACGAGTAGGAAGGAGAGTTGAATAATGAAATGCAGAAAAAAAGTGACATGGCAGTTTTCTGTGGCCATTAAACCCGTCACCGGACATTGAAATAAAAGTCCCTATATCGGTCATCTAAGTACAATGGGCAAGTCAAGTGGTCAGTGCACTGTGGTGTTTGTACATTAATAAACGTCCTCCTATTTCTCTTCCTACACTCTTATCTCATCCTTTTGCGTCACCGTCAGCCATTCCTTGGAATATTGTGTCTATAATTGGGAACTCGTGTAACATAGACATTTCCCTTTTGTTTTGCTACTTTTTCAAACTTGGGGAAGAAAATTCTGCACATTTTCTTGACTCTACAATATTTCTCATTTTCCCTTTTATCTACCTTTTTTCTTGCTCAAAACGACATGTTTTGAACTCAAATGCCAAACCTAAGTTAGCAGGTGGGAGTGACAGAATGACGGAAATAAAGCTGTTGATTTTATCCCATTTTGTTGCAGATTTAAAAGGGAAGTTCATTTACTTTAATATTTTATAGAGCATTCGTTTTTGCACTGCTAACGGGAAGTTATATGAGCCCATTAGACCACAGCATATTATTCTTACATTCAATAAATTTCCAGTTTGGCAAAGTCATTAAGGTTCATTCACTTCCTATCATTTACATCAAACTCGCAAAGCAAAGAACTCTTCAAGAGGCAATGTCATCAGAATGACATTCTGTTTTTCTGTTCCCCTGCCAGTTACACGCTTTATTATATTGCTTTTAGAGTTTTTAATCGGTTTACAAGATTTTCTTACTTTCTCCAGTACCCCCAAACAATGGCATTGAAGCAAAGAATAATATGGTGATGTGATGATGATATGGGGACTATGCACGGTAACGGTAACTTAACAGCATGAAACCTTTTACAACTACTTTCACTCCAGTACACGAATATATGAAATGGAATTTCTTTTTCAGCCAACATCCAACAACATCATGTCAATTTCAGAACGCAACGAACAATGGTATGTTTATTATATGGTCGTATGGTCAACCACCGCATTGCACACTAGCAATGTGTTAGGCTCATAAAATTTTCACTATAAAACGGTTTTCTGTGGGTGTACAGACATACGCAATATTACATATGAATATAAACACAGTTGTTTCTTTTATTTGCTATTAGGGAAAACATTTTCTTCATGATGCTTTGCTTTTAGTCTTAAGTCGTATCAATACAGTTACCTAAGTACACGTTGAGGTTAGTAGTTGGGGTTTGAGTTTTTGTAGTGTGTATTCCAGATATGCACGTTTTAACTTAACGCATGCACATACATAATGTGTGTGTGTAATGTAATATTACTAGTAATATACAGCAATTTTTAAGCTCCTTTCAAGAATCTGGTTTTGGTTCTGGTGTATAGAAAATAAATAGAAAGAGAAACTCGGTTTTCTTTATACTCTCAAGCTACTTTATTGCATTACTCACCGTATTATGACGAGAAAAGCACTCATTTCCAAGTTTCTACATATATGATGATGGTGTGCCGGTCATCCACTCCTCTTTCCATTCTATACATTTTATAGCCAATACTACTAAATACTTGAACATACCATAAAATTGTACGCCCCGTACATTGAATCTATTCAAAAGTATTTTTGAACTTATCACTATATACTACTATTTAGTTCTGGGAAAACTGTTGTTAAAAAGTAGTACTTGAAAATTGAAGTGTGGCAATAATCCACCATTGCAATCAATCACTTTAAGTTATGTACGTACATGCATAAAGCAACAACCTCATATAAAAGAGTTTAAATATGCACTAGAGTATGCATATGGCTACCACCTATATGCATGCATGTCTAAAGCGTATTTTGGAGTTTTTGAAAAAAACAGTCTAGTATAGTACTTATATACAGGGAGGAAATGGACATTAATATCCAAAAGGCCAGTGACTGCAGGTGAAAGTTCTTTCTTTGCTGTTTGTTTGGTGTCCCGCTAAAACAAATTGCATCATTAGTTCCTTGTTGGTCGTTCCAGTGAAAGTATGCGAGAATTAGATCAGAAGACAAATTTACATGAAAACTTTTGAATTCAATGAAAACTCACCCAAAATTATAACTGAAGATTCTCTCATATAGAGAGTATAGTGTATAAAAGTGAAATTTCATAGAAGCTTAAAGATATTTTTAAGCCTCCTCTGGTCCTGATCATTTGGTCGTGTTTTATTAATGAAATTCTATTAGAATCTTTATCTCTATTCTATACAAAAGTTTTGAGTTCGTAAATATTCACTCGTGAAACTTACAAACACAATCAGTGGCCAAATGATAGTAAACTGCGAGTTTATAGGGATATAAAACATTTGAATAAATAAAGTGAAAACCAAAGGTTTGAAACTCATGCATTCAAACATTAAAATTCACACAAAGTGTCTATATACTTAGTGTGTTCCTGTAGAGGAAGCTCTTGTGTTAATTACGTGTGCGGTTGTTCCAATAGGAGAAAGAAGTGGTCGTGGCTGCAGCATCCTAAAAACTACACAAAACAGCGGATGATTACTCTGTAATTATACTATCTTACAGCTTATACTACCCCATCTTCTGAAGATTCTTCACAAAAGACAGAACAACTTGAACACGTGTGACTTCTTCCTAATTACTCTCTCCATAACGCACTCAAAAGAGATAAAATGAATTAATTATCTACAAAACAACGCATTCCATCTTCCTGTTGTTGGCAACTCCCAACTTCTTTTTCTTCCTCCCAACCGTGTGTGTACCTTTCCGATTCTGTATAAAACTTGCTGAAAGAAAGTACTTAACCTAAAAGTGGATAGAGAGGAGTCTGATAAAGAAAGGATTCCAAAAAAAACGAATATAAAAAGATGGCAAACAGTAAAACAAAGACAAAGCTTCACAATCAACCACTCCGAAGAAGTTCTATCAATCGTCGAGTTTCCTTCTCCTTTTTTTCAAATGCTAGCAACAAAACGGCCTACTGCTGCTAATCGCTGGATGCATAATACAACTATACACGTACACGAGGACTACTAGGAAAACGTCGTCCTTTGTCGTGCTTTCTCTGAACAAGACAGATTTATGCATATTGCCTTCTTATTATTGGAAGAATCCAGACCGGGAGTCTCCATCTGCCTTCGATTTTCTTGGCTTGATGTCATTCAGATATAAACGTTAAAGGGATTCTATACGGGAGCGTTCTCCAAACTCAAAGTTTTTTTTGTGCCATTAGATCGAGATCCGATAATTACCAGTTGGTATTCTGATCATATAATTATAACTTTTTCTTCTTGTTGAGAAACACAGATGACAATCGTATAAAAAGATCGTAAACTCTTTACCGTTTATGTACCTGATTAAAGAAAAAAGGGATTTTTGGATCCATATTACTACTTACTTCTTATAGTATATAACTTATACAGCCCATTTTACAACCAAACTTTTTCCTTCCTGAAAAACTTTGCATCAATAAAAGTCTCATCCGATAAACGGAGATTAAAATGTCATATTGTATTGATGATGCTCCGGGAGCAATTTCACAGACATTTCTTGCCGTTCATCCTCATCTAAACTTAAACTTTATAATATAATAATACTCTGTGTTACTGACTTCTTAATGGAGTAAAAAAAATTTTTTGGAAAGAAAACATCATTTCATCATAAATTCCAAAGAGTTTTCCAATTCATGCATACACAAACAAAATCAATACTTTCTTCAAGAAGAAGGAGAGAAGAGTTTCAGTTTTGAAGGCAAAACTTTTTTCTTACTTCAACCATCATCTTCATTATTCCCATCATCGACATTGTCATTCTCTTCCGTTTAAATAAGATTGTAAATCTTTGTGATAAAAAAAACGAACTCACTTTCACAGACAAGACGAGGGACTACTACTGTTCTTGCAAAACGAGTGGTGCTAAATTTTCACCCAGGAACGACCAACAAATCTAGTGATTTCCATATATACGTGTGAAAAATTCTTATCTGTATTTCATGTTGCATGGAACTTGAGTTGACTTCGAAGTTACGAAAACAAATGTGGCCATGGGATGCGGAGTCAGCAAAGAGGCTGCTTCTGCCGTCTTAAATAACACAGTGACGCAAAACGGGAGTGCACATCTACAATCTTCCGATGCCAATATCAATAAAGGTAACCCTTTATATGTTTGTATATGCATTGTTAATATATAATCATGTTTATTGCCATGAAAAAGGAAAAGGGGGTAAAAAAATATCTCCACATATAAAATATTTTTTAGCTTTCGAAATATCAACATTCACAAAAGTGCAGCTGGTATCAATACGGAGAGGGGGACAGAAGAAGTCAAGGAGTTGGTGTGTCGGCAGCAATATGTAGTACTACTTTATTGTTGGTATATATCACTCAATATAAATCCACAAGTTTATCTTCGGAACGATTGGAACATGTGACGTGCGAGAAATGTCACATTCACATCCAGGACACCAACGTAACGCAGTATCTTATACGTACCAACTTGTAAAAATCGAGTGTTGTCCTTATCCGCTTACTTTTAAGTGGGGAGATGAAACGGTTGGAGTTAGAGTTGGATAAAAAAAAGTTGGGTCACAGAAAGCTAAAGCTATAATATTCCATTGGCTATATAGAAGTAGTAGGAATTCTCAAGATCTAGACATAAAGTTGGCCAATATATAGTCATATAGCATACGGAAGCTATCCTACTGACAACCAAATGGCCGGTACCAATAACCTATTCCCCCCATATGTACGGAATGGTTACATTCAACGTTACACGAACATTGAGAAAAATTAAATAGATCCGAGTCGCTTCTCTCTTTTCCCCTCATACTTTTTTCTTTGCTCTTGCAAACAAACCAATAAAATCCTCGGAGAAAGTGCAAAGAAGAAGAGGCGACAGTTGAATAAATGGGAAGTGAATCTTTGTCGGGGATGAAGTGAAACGTTCTATTGCCTCTTATCTCGGTAGCCAGGCGAGAAAATAATATATCCTCCCATTCAAAACTCTCCAACGTTGGGTTGATCGCTGAAAGTATAGTCAAAACCTTCCTATTTTTATCATGCTTGCTCGCGTGCACTGCCAATAATTGATCAAGAACTTGCAGTTAGGGGCACGTGCACTTTCTCCACTTTTTTATATAATTTTTGCCTTTACTTAGTGCGTTTCTCTATTCGTGTCATAAACTTACCTACCTGATTATTAATTTGAAGGGGAGTTTTCGGGAGAAAACACAAATATTTGTGTGCAAACACAAGTATCAAATCAGAACAAAAGTTTGTTGAACCTTTCGCCTTACATGGAAATAATACGCAATAACATGTGTACCTACTCATTATTCTTTGTCCTTGTAATAAGAATCTGTGTGTACTATATAGGATTTAATGTCCCTCAACATTGAAATTTCTAGGTTAAAATGCGTGCAAATACAAGGTATAAATAAGTAATAAAATGCGTAAATGGTGTTTCGTAGCATGGCGAATTATAGATTATACAAAAAAATGTTTGCTACAAAACAGACGCTTCTCATCATGTTAAACATGTGTGGAGTTGTGTAGGGCTGTTATCATTAGGTAGTGTTTTTTTCCTCATAAATTATTCTATCTGAGCAAATACTTGTATAATCTAGTTTCCTTGTGTTTAAGTACATTTACATGTCTCCTTCTCTCTGAATTTGCTTTGCTATTGACTAAATTAACCCGATTCCTAGATAGATGAGGGGAAGTGGAAAAAGCCACTTTGATGATGATGATTTGATCAGAGCACATCCCATATTTTCTGGCAACGTACATTTTCTTTACGTAAACGACTAAAACTCTATGTTAAGTACTAAAATGGAATTTTTCGTTGAAAAGGATGTTATTGCCATTCCATAATAAAATTGGAATAACAGCTTTTATTTCAGAGGTTTCCATTATTTGCATATTTAAAGATGTGCCCAAGATAATAATAATAGCACGATAATAGGTTTATGGGTATGGGATACGTAAATATGGATATGGCGGAAAGAAAAGAGTGAAGAACAAAACTTGAGGCAAAAGACATTATAAAAATAGAGTTTACATTTTGTGTTCTTTTATGCTTCTATTGTTTCGATAGCCAATGTTGGAAAGTAGAGAAACAGGAACGGCATGTTAAACAAGTAGATGTTTATCTTATTGTCAACGTCTTATTATTTTTCCTTTATTCTTCTTTTCAACCAAAGCTAAGAAACTTTAAAGGGTTTTCATTTCATATTGTATTAAGTATGTATTATATTACATTTATGGTTGATGAAGAAAGGAAACCATACCATGCGATTCATCTTTCATCTTTAGTATTCATCTGTAATTTTAACGACGGTTCTGTAAGCAAAAAAAGACAAGCTCAGCTAAGGCAGTGATATGATACTATTATGATATGATATGATAGCATCTATTTAAACGTTTACAAAATTGTTAGGTTTTGATGAGAACAAAAGTAACTTTACAACGTATAAACACTATAAAACATACACATTATATTTTCATTATCCTTCTTTCTACCACGCTGTAAAGCGCAGGACTTGGGCTTTTTAAAGGTCGTTAAATCTAAAGAAGAAAAAAATGTCTCTCATTTTTTGGTCCCACTGCAAGTTTCTGACGATGACAGTCCATGGATGACCTAGTTCTACGATGCCCTTTCGTTGCATAAGCATTACTATGAGCTATGATTGTATTTATACTATATTATATGGACAGAAATAGAAAGTAAGACGAAAAAGAAGCTTGCTTTCATTTTTTTAAAGGACAAAAGGAAGAAAGGCGGAACTTGACAAGGGTTACATTTTAAGGGAATGGCTGTTCTTCATGATAACTCTAGTACTTTTTGATGTTCTCAGCTCGCATGTATATACATATTTACAAGCAAAGGGAAAATCTTTCATTTTTGTGACAACCCTTTGCTTTACATTTGCTCTTCAAAATGACATTGTGTATATATAGTTTTCTCCATTAATAATGCTTAATATGCCCGTATGAAAACTTTAATATTCATTTCCATTCAGTTTTCCATTTACTTTTTGTGGTTACCCATTACGGAAACAAAAGGTTATATTTCGTATCCTGGCTCTCAAAGAGAGGGAGAGAAAGAGAGAGAAAGAAGGGAGGGAAAAAAGTTGCACAATTGCCACCAACATTTTCAACTATGGAGAGAAAGTGCTATTTACTACTTCTAATCTAAAACCATAGAGGAAGGTGATACGGGTCATAGAAGTTAAAAGGCGATGGAAACATTCACATCATATTCAGAAGAATGAGCCTGAAATATTACTGGTTGAGACTGGAAAATCTGTTATTGTTTTAGCCAGAGAGAGAGTTTGAGGAAAGCAGGAATATAAAAAAAGTGGTGGAGTGAAAGATGAGAGAAAAGTTTTTCATAAAGTGTTGGCAGAATTACATGGGATATGGAAGAAGAATGTCGAGGCTATTATCATTGTGAGACTGTTCTCCACTCCTACTACCACTTAAAATGTACATGTCCTTCTTTTACACAGGGCCTTTTTTATATTACCCCCAAGGCGGTCGCAAGATGTATGAGGGTTAATGAAGAAACTTTTTTTTTTCAACTAGTCTGATTGCTTTTACACACGGCTCACATATGTCGTCCCCACCACTAGTTATTATTAAGTAAAGGATTATAATAGAAAATAAGGTAAACGACATTAGTTCCACAAATATCTTGTGAGTTCTGTTAAGAAAGATACAAAAATGGGGTTATATACATATCAAACGTATTAGTTGTTATATAGTATGTGTTTTCTTGGTCATGGAGGTATTATTCATTTTCCTACTGTTTGGAAAAAGTTATATAAGTATTTATTATGCTTCAGGGAGTATAACGAAGTGAACGAAAAAGTTGAAAATGCAATAATTTTTCTCCCTTATGGATGTGGCAAAATGCTTTCCACTATGTGAAGCCACATTGCCAGTAGTGTCGTTTCGGGGGATGGATATAATATAAAATGGTGCTAAAACTTTTTGTGCATTTAAAATGATCGATACGAAAATTTTACTGCCTGTTTTACCTACTTGGTTTTACACATAGTTGTAGACACACACATTTACCTTGTTTGAGAACTTGGAGAAAATTGCATGGTATATAGGAAAGTCCTCCAATTCATTATGATTGTAATATATTTCAACTGAATTTCATTGTAATGTAATGCCAAATAAAAATTCTATCTATTTGCATTCAATTCAATTGGAAATTATTATCTTCAATGAAAAAAAGGAAACAAGTATACACATGCGATGAAAGGAACATTGCATGTGATCAATTACATGATGAAAAGAGTAATTATCATTATGTAGACTTAGACTTAATTAACTAGAATTGTCTGTTACATGATCACGTTGGCTGTACATCGTTAAGTGTTGTATCTGCTAGATAGATAGGTATATCTCTTTGTGTCCCTTTTCTTTTCTACTTTCACCATACATAATATATTTCAATGATTACATGTCAACTTTGTCACTTTGACAAGTTTGCGTGAAGAGAACAAGTTCGTGTTCGTGATGACTTTTTGCTAGTTTTTGTTTGGGATCCCTCATTGTGAGACTCCTTAATCATAATCCTATATGAAAACCCAACGGTCGTTTGTGGACTAGCACACATGTTGAATTCAGGAGCCGTTTGACAAGTGTCTAATTGCCTATTTATTCTTAAGCAACAAGAATAAAAAAAGAGATGACAGAGAGAATGTCTTGGTTCCTTTATTAAGAATTTAGTTTGAATTCTTTGACACATTTCAAACTCACGTACGATCAGAGAAATAAGCATATATTGCACTTGCAACACATTTTGGTCTTTCCTCTTTGTTTTCTCATAAATATTTCTATAAAAAAAAGTTGTGTATACATTATACATGGCCTTCTTTTTTAGTTTAGTGGAAACATTATGACACGTTCGATTTTCAGCTTAGCATTTTCCCGTTCCTGAAAATTACCATCAGATTAAACAAAAAGCCATGGTGGATTTAGGGGAATCCAGGTCATCGGATTCCAGAATGTGCAAGCATCTATATACCTTACGCGGTTACGTTATGTTACATCTTAATATCCATGTATTCGCTATGAACCTATACATATAATTCTTCCTTTACATTCCTATAATACGGTAGGCACGTCCCAAATACCTTATCAGAATGTGACAGTTGTTGTTTCTGCACGCAAGTTCCTTGTTTCTATACACTCTGAGTGGGCTCACTATCAGCCATCTCAAAAAGCACAAGAAAGGGAAACCACAATAGCAACCGTTATCAAACGACCTCCATATACAGAGGAGAACGTGAATTCCAATTCATTATCACTATCATGTCGGCCTTTCACCTTTCTTCCTTCTTTTTATATCCCAATTGCAATGTCCGATTGTGGATTTCCTTCTGCCAACTAGAACTAACTGAATCGAATATTTTTTTGCAAGGAGAAAATAATACATGGAAAGTGCCCAACTCTTTTCTAGGAAAGGAATATTACGTGTGTAGCTCTGACGTGAAATTATACACAATACTATTAACCATTTTCCACAATACGTGTATGAAACTTACTTAATCCTCTGCTGAGCGTCCTGAATTCATATATATCCACGATAGTAGATATACTTTCCAATGGAGTTGAGTTTCAGCTCATGAAAAATCTACGAAGACTATAGCTTATTTACGCAAATGCATGAGGGAATGCATGGTGAAAGCTGAAAGTTCAGCAAACATGTAAAAATCGAAAGCAAAGCTTGAGTTGAGTTGAGCTGATGCATAACCTATGTATTTCCCCAATATGTTGGGATATATCCAAGAAAGAATTCTTCTTATATTTATTTGTGTAATATCTCCATACATGTATGTATACGGTTATTATTGCATTAATGTTACCTTCCCTTCTTCTTCTTTTTTCGCCGTTCTTGAAAAGGTAAAAAAGCAAACAAGCTTTCGTTTTATGGCTACTTACTTACTAATGTGGTAATCAAGGCTGTCTGCTCCTTGGTCGACACGCTCCATCCAACTCAACTTAATACAACTTGCACGCAATCACCTTTTTCTTTAAGTCTGTATTTCAAAGATTTGCTTCATTTGCAACCAAGTCCACGAGAGGTAGTCCCCAGAGCGTTTCTATTATTCAGACAGGTGTGTACAGCGATAAAGCCTGGGTTAGATTGTTGTATATATGTGTTATTATTACATTATTTCTACTTCACTTGCACAAAATAAAATAGAAGAAGAAGAAGCAGCAGCAACTCAACTTGCACTCTATGTCTACAAAACTACAACGAAAACTTGGAAGACAGAAGCAAGGAAAGGAAAAAGAGAAAGCGGATGAAATGTGTACTCATTTTATTAAAAATGTACAATGTATCGACATCAACAAGCAAACGTTTTCATTTTTGCGGACGTCGTACCCGTACCTCTCTTTCTCTCGAAAAAAAAAACTAGTCGTATGTAGCAGTTTAGGATATGTACGTAGGTTTCCCCTAAAACTCTGGAGTAGCAGCAGCTACCCGTGATGAAAGAGTACCCAAGGATATTTTAAGAATTCGAAGATTTTTTCTTTGTATCTATCAGCTATTTACTTACTCAAGCGTGAAAAATCTTGTACATGAGCAAACAACAAGGAACCAGATATAAAAGTATGTCAGGTTGGATATGTTGGATGGGAATGATGTTTTTGAAGAAAAAAATATAGGGAGATGGATGAGCCCGTATAAGTATATTGTTTGGGTATTCTTAGAAACTAACAAGAGCATCGCATCAACCAACCACGCCGATGATGGGATTGGGATGTGGCCAAATTAGATTTTTCGTATATAAGATTCTTCAAACGTGGATGTTGATAGAAAATGGAGGAGAAAGCTACTATATATAGACGCTCACACATCCTTCTTAAAAAATTTAACCTTCATCTTCATAACTTCTTTTACGTACATTTCAAAGCTCTTCTTTCATTTCAATAATGACTGAGAGAAAACGGTGTTTTCATTACACATGCCAGAAACTAAAAATCAATATACATAATGTCTTATTGTATACCTGCTGTGTACATAAATACACAAATATCAAATCAAGGAAGAAGAATACTATAGGCTAAAAATTTTAGTATCAAAAGATGTTACCTGAAAACACCTACATACATCTTTCCTCCTGTTCAAACCAATTAACGAACTAAGCTTGGAGTTTCATTTGATGAGGAGCCAACCTTCCAACATAAATCTTCATAAAGAAAAGTCCCATGCACACAAAATCCAAATCAACACCGTGTTGTCTTCCACCTTTTATGACTCGACGACTCCTCCTCCCTTAAATGAGCCTGTCATGTCAGCTTCATCAAATCTTAGCAAATTTCTTCCAACAAGGTCTATAACTAATAGGTAAGCTGGTGTTCAGACAAGGGACAAGAAAGCAAACATAATGTATTTCATGCTTTGTGTCTAGTCCGCTGGTTGCTGTTCTGTTACTAAAAAACAAGAAGGTGGAGAGATTTCATGAAAGCATGGCCATGAAATCCTCTTACAACACTACTGAAACGTGGAAAGCCTTAATAACAACATCTTCTATAATAGTATCCTAACTATGAGCTTTAATGTTATACTAACAGTTTATATCCATCAATAATATAAAATTTAACGTTTATAACCGAAAACTCTTCTACTAACTCACTATAACTCTTCTGCAAGTAACAAATCAATGGTACATGGTACATACAGGTGAACCAGAATGTTGGCTTATATTAACATGCATGACATGGTGGTGGTGATTAATTCAAGCATGTAACGATATACTAACAAATGTCTCTATTTCCACTAACAAAATCGACAGTTGAAATACAAAGCTGATGAATGTGTGTTGTACTTTGCATTTATGCAATTTTTGCAGCTATCTATATATATTATGTAGTTAGTGGTTTGGTAGAGGTATAAATACAACCTATATATTTTTACTTCTGTGAATGCTGTATTGATTTTCATGTCAAACCATGTTAGAAATCATTGTAGTACATGAAAACATGATGATGATATGAATGCTCCTTGAACATTTTTGTTTCCGCATTTTTATCTCGACTGCTGGAAATATACTATAAAAAGTAGTATACTATAAATATATATAGCTTTTGAACAAGTATATTTTATGAATATATATGTATAAGTATTGTAGATAAAGCATTGCATTTTCATTTTCCAGCAATATGATATATTGCTTCTCCTCGTTATACATAAATCTAATAGAAATCGTATTCTTATTATATGAATTACAGAGGAACCCATTGAAGCGGACAACGCCCCATCCGATCCCATTGAAAGAAGTAGTGAAGAAGACTCTAAAAATGACAACAATTCGCCCGGAAATGAAGAAGCAAGTAACGAGATACCTGACGACTCAAAACCTGACTCCGACCAAGGAGAAAGCCCACAAGATGATGAGGCAACATCTACAGAAAACAATGAATCTTCAGAGACTGAAAATCAAGAGGCCGACTCCCAACCTGCTGCTGAAGAAGAGTCTGGTGACACAACTACTACCGTTGAGGAAGCAGCACCCGAGCAGGAAACATCAGGAGAGGACTCAAACAATAAAGAAAATGAGAGTTCAGAAGCTGCTGATGACAACCCAGAGGGAGAAACGAAAGAACCTGAAGAACCACAAGGGACTGATGATGCATCCGCTCCATCATCAGATACCAACAATGAGACAACTCCTGAAGAAAATAATGAGACGGAAAATGTACAAGATCCCACATCATCATCACCAGTTCCACTCACATCAACACCAGAATTGGAAATTGGTGGTGGTGGTGGTGGAGAAAGCCAAGGACCTGAGAGTCCAGTTGAATTTAATGAGATTGAAAATAATTTCGATGATGCCCCTACTACCACACCACCCGCCACAGTTTCCCCATCTCCCACCATTGTTTTGGGAAGGAAAGTCGACGATGATGACGATGCCGCTGATGATGATCAGGATGATAATAATAATAGTACAGGGAAGCACAGTTCAGTTGCTGGAGAGACAAATGATACTACTTCCCAAAATCAGAGTGGGAAGAGCTCAGCCAACGGAACTAGAGGAAATAGTCCCGACTCCTCTGAAAAGAATGAGAATGACCCAGAGCCAGCCAGAATGCAAAGCCCAGTGCGACTCATCCCTGCAGATGAAAGCCTTCGTGACGAGATTGAAGATGGCCACCAGATTAAAGAGAAGCAAAGAAGGAGTAGTAGCAAGCTCAGCCAACGGAGTACAACAACGATTATCAGCAGAGGCAGTGCTACTAACAGTGATGGAAAGAGTAATAGAAGCAACGAGAATGAAGATACTGGTGGTGAGACTGTTGATGATGATGATAGTGGAGTTGTCGACGACGATGAAATTCCCAAAACTGGAAATGATGAGGGTGAACAAGAAGGTACCAGTAGTAGTGGTACTGTTACTACCACCACTTCTCCTACTCCCGCAATCATGGAGCGTCGGAAGGGTCTGTTTGGCTAACAGTAAGTCGACTTGACTCATCCTCTTGACTTTTGTTGGCGAGAGAAAGAAAGGGGAAAAAATCAAGTGATCTTTCCTCTCTACAAAATATTACATCACAATTTTTCTGACTTGCTTTTCCTTCGTCATACTTACACACGCACACACAGTTTCATCTCTCAAAAGCACTATCTGTCTAAAACGAAATGGAATCAAAGGCATTGTGTGAATCCAAATGTACACATCAAGCAAAATGATACTTTTCCATCTAGTGCTAAAGCAATTTAATGTATCCGATCTAGTATCACCAAATTAGAGGCACATTAAATGATCCAGAAAAGGTCAAAACACCAACTTTCATAATATAATATATAGAAAATGGAATAGTATATAGGTACATTACATATGACTACATTAGACTAACGAAGAGACGCAAGAACTAAAAGCTAATATATTTATATAAGCAAGTTGAACAAAAGCATATTACGGAACAAGTGATATGATAGTAATAATAGGATCAGATAGGAAACTTTTCGTTTAATTTTATAATGGAAAATTTCGGACATGATTTTGAAAGCACACCACCAAAAGAGCGTATAACGTAGTTTATAGGCATAGAATACTACTACTACTTTATTTTTGCTATCGGCAGCCTCCTGTTGTTCCATTCAAGTCATGTTGAATATCCGTGAAGATGCATCAACATTTTCTCATCAGTGTGGCCCACAAAATACAAAACCTTTTTATAAAATTTGAGAGCCTGCTATACTCTGCTGCTCTTTTATTGTAGTATCATGAGCACACACACCAAACACAATAAAAACCAAGCCACGCCATGTGTGCTGGGAGCGAGCTGACATTGTAAAATGCCAATTTGCTAATGCACACTTAAGGATTCATAACAAAATTATGAATATGTTGATGTTATGTTGATGTTTTACATAACAAAAAATGTATCTTGTACATATTGTACATAAAATATGTATCACCATAAAAAAATAACGTGAGAGACCTTCGAGTTATCAGAAATTTCCTGTTGGGAAAGATATTTATTGCCGGATAGCTGAAATAAAAGAAAGACACCCATTTGTAAACATATATTAGCATCCGGTTAACAGCAGGTTTTTGGGAAATAGGAAGGCGAAGAAAAAGAGGTAGAGAAAAATCGAAATTGTGTAGCTAGCCCATTTGTCATTTTGTAATTTATCCTAGTACCCACTATACTATTACTACTGCACTACTCACTCTTTGTGCAAATATTTTTCCTTTCTTGAAATCGGATTTTCTTTCATTTCCTTACAAATCTTTATCTTATCAGTCTTCTTAGCTTTTTAGCAGTTTTCACCCGTACACTATGGGCTGACTAGGATCAGTAGCACACCATATCAGCACCTAGGAAGATGAAATGAAATGAATAAAACGCAGTGCATGTAAATAACACTAAATTACTTGATTTTTTTGTTCATATCGCATGCTTTCTTCTTTTCATTATGCACTACTGGGTGGAAAGTAGTGCCTGCACACTAGATATATGCATTCTCTCTAGAAGAAGAAAAAAACACATGTGTATCCTCCTCTTTTCTGGTACTGCAGTGTGAGAAAGGCTGCTCGACAAAATTAAATGAAAAAGAGGAATGGAAAGGAGCTCTAGAAGATTAAGTCGATTACATGGTTCAGGAAGGCACGAAACGGAAGCAAGATTAAAGAGTTCCTTTTTATTTTATGCTCTCAGGGTGCTCTTAATTAGTCTTTTTTTTATTTAAATTACTGAAATGTTACTCGTCTACAAAAGGATTGTAAGAATGAGCTGAGCAGATGAGAGTGCATGCCAAAATATAACGCTATGAACTACTGGAGCTAGCTGGAGTCAGATAAGCTGCCTCCTCAAATGAGAAAAATGAGCATTTTCACCATCATCATAAGATACTCAAAGTAGCCCTTACAAGAAAGAAAGTCATGTTCTTTGTTACGTTGCAAGCATACGTAAGAAGTTAGTTTTAGGGGGGATGATGATAATATGACGATGCTCCAAAGCAAGCTTGCCTTGTATTATTCTCCACAGTCTTTTATGCACTTTGGAGGAGATAAATGTAGTACATGCATATTATGTACATGAACAAGGCTCATTAAAATTTTAGCATCATCAGTTTTAACTCCTGAGCTCTTTGCTATCAAAGCCAAGGTGAAAAGTTCATTGAGTAATACAAATGGGTTTCATATTTCATGGTTAACTAGTTGAGCAAGTAGTAGATTCCATGATAATACAAAATTCTCATAAAAATTGCATTTCCAATAAAAATTTACGTGCTCAGTGGGAGCACACGAAAGAAGCAGAGAGATAGAAAGAGCTAGGATATGGAGCGTACAAACTATTATACCAGAGTTTTCCTTCCCTAATGATGCTCATCCACACACGCAGAGATCGAAATATATATATGCATGGAAATTACTTCTCTTCATCCAATTTAATACCAAATACTACATACTTGTAGTAGTTGTAGTAGTTTTTGTATCTCCTACCTGAATAGGGCCGGAGGAGGATGATGCTAGAGCAAATACATAGAAGTAGGTAATTTGAGAGGAGCACACAACTGAAACTCTAAATAGCTACAGTTATGATCATCATGCGATACTCAGGGACATGGCTATAGGTGATTCCAAAAGTACTATTTTCGTTATTCGTCCTTCCTATAATCCGATATAGTGATAGTGATGATCATGATCATCATGATGACGATCATCCATGATACATACCGCACAACCGATGACGCTCGTTTTCCCATCAATGTCCTGTTTTGCGATTTTTAGAGTTTTTTTTTCTCATGGAATGGTTTTCGTGGTGAAACCCTGGAAATGGTAACGCATGAGCAATAAATTATAACTTGTTCTGTGTGTACATTACTTTTTATGGTTTTTTTGTGGGTTTGCTGGTGAGGTGGAAATATATATGGAGTAAATGCATGAAAACCCAAAGAGAGAGGATGTTTATGGACTGTGTCCATATGTGGATGTGTGTGGTCATTTAATGACGATAAGTGGACTCGACTTTGGTTGGTGGAATGGCTCATTTGAAACACAAGAGTGGGTTTATGATAGCTTTGTGAAATTTTCACCGTTTATTTTAATGCTCACTTTCAAAATCATTAGTCTGTTGTTTCACAATTTTATCCCTTTGGAGTTACAACGTTTAAGGATGATAAAATTGCATCAGTAATCTCGTACTCTAGCCTCCATAGTTTAATACATTTCTATGACATGACCTATGCAATGCAATATCTTTCTGTGATACACACAATGTATTTGTGTCCAGCAATTAGATGCGTTTATTATGGTAATAAAGTTTAGCGCCACATACTCAACCAATATATATATCTATGTATAGGAAATAACAAGAATATCAAGGCCCTGTAGTAAAACTAGGCACAGTAGTAGCCAGTTTGAAGATTTACGGAAGTTTAGGAGAAAGTCAGGGAACCGAATATGGAGGGACCTCCACTCCACGTGAAAGCTACCTAATTTAATCTTGGGTTTGGCAAGAGAATAGTCCTTGTGCATACTAATGAAAATTATACCCCATCCATATATATTCTACATTCATTCAATGTGGAAGCGATTGCAAGTGAGAATACTTTTGGTTGGTTGTCAGTTAAGCAAATATAATTTTCTTTGATCTATCTGCATTTTCTTGTAGCTTTAGTAGATTATCTCTTTCTTCTCACTTTCCCTGGGCACCTGATTTAATAGATTTTTTTTGGGAGCTTGGCTGAGCCATGTTTGTTTGTAAAGGATTTTTCATGAACCAACCAAAAATTTCCTGTGTGTCTTGTCTATCCGATCCGCTCTAGTACCTTTCTCTCTGTGTACTACTACTAGTGTGTTCTACTGATTCAGGTTTTGCCTTGTCTATGGTGAACATAAAATAGATGAATGTGGTACTTGGGAAGTAATTAATCCCATCATGAATTCACGGGAGGCAGAACAGACTGACATTGTGCACATTCATATCCATCCATTCATTCATTTTACAATGGTGTGTATTATAGTATGTGTATGTGGGCTTCTTGCTCAGGAAACTTTTTTATCTCACGTTTGGGATGCAAGTTTTAAACTCTTGTGCATGATGCTAGGTGGGCCGGAATTGCCTTTTCTTTCTTGTTTCCCATTTTTTGTTTCCTCCACTTCATTCCACAAGGAAAACTTTAATATACAGCAGTTTTCTCCAGTACCAAGGACTCTGAACAGGATTACCTATGTATTCCATTATAGTTCTTGCTTACTTTTTTTTCTGTACATAATTTTTTTTGTTCATTTTAGTCCGTCTTTTGTGTACGACTATAACTAAAAAAAGGGAGACTATGACTAAAAAGTACAAAAAATAATGCATGCAATGTCTTTTATAACTGATAAAAATCTGCTGAATTTACATGCTTAAAAATCGATCTGAGAGGAGGAAGGAAAGAATGGAACGTGTTTCCATTTTCCGAAATAAAAAAGATGATGCACAATGTGCAGCTCCACGTGCTATTGTGCATAGTTTGCAATTTTATTATGTGGGCCGAGCTGATTACATCCAGGGTGGTGGAACTTAATCATTTGCTAATGGTGATGATTTACTTTCATCTTTTCCATCTCCCATCTTCAATTTGGAATGATGATAGAGCAGTGAAATTTAATACGAATACGAATGTAAGTGCTACTTGAAACGGATTGGTTTTACAGAAAAAGAATAAAGTATTATAGGCGACACCACCATCATCCTATACCATACCACCTTTTTTTTTATCTGTAGGCAACTGTTATAAATCATTTGCCTCCAAATATTGAGCAAATAGCCACTATTATCATTCAGAAGCTTGAGGGAGCAAAAAAATTGATCATTCTTGCCAATTTCTCTTCTCCTTCCGTACATCATTGTAAAATGGTATAGCCAAAAACTGCCCGAAACACACAGAGACATGGGTGAAAATGAGAGGCTGCTTCGATTTCGACTTGGCAAGTTTTATTTCAAGCACTTTCCCTTTTTTTAGACTTTCACTAGTGTATGACTGTATGAGCAACTCTCACATATCCACATCTACATAATTGTGCTAAGCATTTTCAAGTAGGGGTAGTACTACTAGTAGTGAGCAGTATCATCATCAGTAGTTGGGGATTGCGATAACGAAGTTGGCTCAGCAGCTTGTATATAAAAGGTGGGATTGAAAAAGGTACATGAGAAGAGATTTTATTTCACGCCGTTCCACACTAGTACTACATCAGCGTACACACACACACTGATTTACGGAGGTGGTTTGCTTCGCTGCTTGGTTATTAGCCCGTTAGCATGTCTACCACTATCTGAAGTTATCTCTAGTTTCCCCTGCTTCCTATTCCTATCTCCCAGTTTTATAAGCTCATATAATAATAACAGCTCTTCTTCCTTTTGCTTCTCTTTTGATCTTCTTCTCTCTTTTCCCAGGGAGAGCAAAAGTAGTAGCAGTTACCATTGTCATTGTCGTGTGCATCACAATCACCATTATTATTATATTACGGGGATCGTATCACTGATCTATCTGGGAAATACTTTTTTTGGTGGTTGCATGCATACTCTACTATGCACATATGGCTTTGGCTTGACACATAGCTAATGCATTTATGTATAGCAATATTGTTCAATGGAAAGTATACAGAGAGAGAGAAGAAGCGTCATAGAATTATAAGAAAAGTTGTTGAGATGCCCGTCATTTAGCCCGTTTCCGGGGACTATGATTATTACTTTTCGTCAAGTGAGCAGGGATCGAGAATCGAGGATGAAAGTGCATTTCCAAAAACTACATCCAATATATAATCCAAGGACAATTTTATAAGACACTTTTCTATACATGTTTCTCATGATTTGAAAATATTTAATCATATTCAGAAAGTAATTTCCAGCCACCATACTGGGCCATGTTAGATGTTTCGATGAAGCATTCCATGGTCGTATAAGCGAGCATTATTATTATATAACTACTTCGTATATATATTATGTATGTACATATTGCCGGAATGCATCATCTTCGTGTGGCTTTGGTTTGATTGCGGAAATACATAATTCGGTTGCTTGCTGTGCTGTAACTGCACGAAAATGACAGCCCACAATATCTGTATTTTAAAAGGAAAGATGAAGTTGAGTTTAAGTGGAGCACAGCATATCCTTCATAAATAATACTTGAGTAATATCTTTTTGGTGTAGTAAATATGCCAACGTTTATAGAATGCTACTTTCTTGTTATAATACCTAGAGGCAAAACTATTTTTTTCTCATAGTCAGCCAAAAAAATATAAGGATATGAGAACGGGGGCTTTAATGCGAATGAAATTGACAGGGAGGAGACTTTTTTCATCTGGACGCAGGGAAAGAAAGGAAAGGGAAGGGAACCATGTTTTTCCTTGGGTAATAGGATACTCGGAATAAGACAGCAAATTTTCTCCTAGAAAGAGAGAAGAGAAAGGGTTGTGGCACAGGCTTTTATTATCGTGAGAACTTTTGCGTATGATCTGATACACATTAACTGAGCTGTAATGTAGTGTGCACTGTGCACGTAGAAGTTTTTTGGGAATCTTCTGCATTATTTGGCGAGTTCGGTTTAAAGTATTGATGCACATGGAAAAGGAAGAAGGAGCTTCTCTATAGCTTCTTCTTAGGATGAGAACATTCATACACTAATTTTTGGGGAATATAAGACTTTGAGAAAATTACAGGTCTTTTCTTCTCATTGAGTGTGATACGAGACGAGACAAATGAGCTGGGAGGTAGAAAAAGTAATAGAGTTGCTTACTTATATACTCTTTTCTTGGCTCTGATCTTGTTCGCTGTCTCACGAATTTTGTACCTTTTGTGGTGGTGGTAGTGGTATGGTATGGCAGATCCTACTCTCCTATTTAAATCTGAGTTACAAACAAGAGCATCCAGCTGGAGCCCATCTTCACAATAATTTTAAGCCTACATTTTAGTTTATGCTCTCTCTCTCTCTCATCCAATTCTCTAGGTTAGGAAGGAGAGAGGCGAGCCGGTTCTTTTGTCGATAAGAGAAAACATAGGAGCATTGATTAGGATGATGACAATCCTTGATGCAAGCCAGCTTTCTGCTACATTTGAGATTATATGTAGATTAAACAATACTAGCCTTGCAACTTTGTACTTACGTTTATAGTAATAATAGGACTAATAATAACGCTGAGTTACTTATCCTTCGTTAAGAGAAAAGAGTAGTAGAACATGGTGGTAGTAGGACATGCATGTATACAAGAGAAAAAATACGAGCTAACAAGAAGGAAACAAGATACATTTTGGTGAAACAGGAGAAGCCTTATTAAAACTAAGTGAGTCAGCCAGTATTTTATGCGTGGAAAGTCATGAAAATCAGCAGGAGCAAGAGGACTTTGAAGCCGACTTGAAAAGGAAGGCTTTACTATATGCCACGCCAACCGCTGAGCTAATGTGAAGGTATGTCATACTTTTCACTTGCCGTGAAGGGAATACTTATATTGCTCACTGTTCTCCCGTTCTGGAGTCTGGGATGATATGGAAATTGTAAAATGAACTCTCTCTTTAGGTCTTGTGTCCTAGTCCTCCCCTAGCCTTGCATATAGCCCCACAACCTAAAATATATTCTGGTAGAAATTTAACTCATTTGTTATTTTCCTCTTGACAGTTTATTCAATGGTTTTGTGTGGGTAAAATAGAGTCTACGTTGACTTTACTATTTATGCAAGTCGTTTTGACCTGGTTGATCAATGAGTAAAACGTAAAAACCAAAAACCGGAAAGGGTAACAAGGGTCTTTACTTTGCATTATATTCTGGCGCGAGCTGAGCAGGGAACAGAACGGGCGAGTATATAATAACATCGTCATCATCATCATCATCTTTCCAAAAATTTTACCAACTTTTAGCCCAGTATTCACAGCTGAATGGACTTGACTTGAATACATGAAATTATTTTGACTATTCACTTCTCCTCCACCAAAATTTCGTTAGCTGTTCCGTTCCGATTCTGAGGAGTTGAGTGAGAGATGGAGAAAAGTGTATAAATATATATTTACGTGGAGATATATATATATTTTTAGGCTCTTATCCGTCAGAGAGAGTGATATGATGCTAATGCAAGTTGTTGGATAAAATATATATACTACCAAAAAACTACCATGTTGATCTGCTCCTGGAGCTTGTCTGGTAGTCTACCTACTTACCTATCATGATACTCCATAACCATCAGTCACTACTTTTCTTATAGTATAGTAAAAGTAATATTACATCTGGTTTTGTCGGACTTTGTAACTTAACCAGTTGAATTTCCATTTGTGACTCTAATGTCTTATGCGACAGACTTGCCCTTTATCTCCGTTGACTTATCCAGTCGACTTTTCCTTGGAGTTGGAAAAAGCCTTGACAGTTCTCCATACGTTTGCAAAATTCTCCTTAAAGAGTGTATCGTTGAGTTGCATGCAACCAAATTTTATCACGAAATGAGCATACGTATGTATGTATCCAACATCATCATCCAAGTTGCAATTGTGTTTTGCACGTCACGCAAATGAGAAATGTTCTGACGTGGAGGAGAAAAATTGTGTTTGACAGGAGCAAGAGGAAGACTTTTAAATGAAAATTTCATAAAGATGGCAGGAAAGAGTGGGCCATTTCTCAGAAAAAAAATGTATTCCATCACACACGTGAATTCCCCAAAAATGTGTGTGTGTGTGTGTACCACCGGGTGTACCAGGGAAATTTTGTAGATGATGAGGAAAAGATTTAGTCTTCTCAGGTTCAGGTCATCATCCCTTTTTTTCTGGTGGTTACATATCCCAAAGATAAATGATCAGACACGTTCATAATTTCCTTTGGGAAAGTTGTGTGGTCACAGTGTGAAACTTTCTGGCGTTTCTCGGTTTACTCCCCACTTGGCTCGGCTTTTTGGTTTGACTTTTCTTTCATTCGGCTCCAAATGTGGAGAGGAGAAAAGGTAAATTTATTAAAATGGCGGTGTGTGATCTAGGAAAATAGGAGAGTGGGACAATGTTTTAGGGTAATGCCTAATTCATAATGTGTTTTATGAACAAGCACAAGGAAACCCAGTTGAAATGATATGCCATGCATGCCAGCTCCAAAAACTCCAACTCTTAAAGTGTACTTGATATTATGCATCTGCTCATGTAAGCACGAAATCACGGTGATGGTGGTGGCTGGTGGTGGTAATGAGTCCAGAAGCCTCTTATTTTGTTGTGAGATAGTTATATAGACTATCCTTTCGAAAAAGATTTTGTTTTGTTTCATGGACATGGACTTGTTTCAGCCTCTACAAAACGCAGTTTGTATTCTTATACTTATGGTCTGTATTTGAAAGCAACTATTGTTATTTTATACGTGACGTCGTTTGTTCCATACGACAGTTGCTTATCTGTGTTAGCAGCGGAATTCAACCCACTTTTTTTTAAGCAACCAACATCCGTTTTTACAATTCCGTCTCTCGTCTGCTCCCTTATTGTTAGTACCCATTTAGCGGACATCGTGCTTAAAATTCTGGCCTAGCTTTCTCCCGTTTTTTTTCTTGGAAATGATACGGTTACGGTATACGATACGATACGATACGATGTTCTCGTTTTGTCTTTTTTGAGTACGCTTCCTGTGTAGCAACTTTTGCTTACGGATGTACAACCTCATCGTATCGTAAGTAAGCTTATACGCTGTGGATACATTTTATGATGAAGCATCAGCAAAAATTATGTGATGCTGAAGTCGTAGTGGTTTTCCATAATTTTGAGCTGACTCCATTCCATGACACTTCAGACTGATATATATACCCTCCCACTTGGTGCGTAGTAATAGTAATGTTCTACCATAATCACATTTACCTTCGAACGTAAGCTCGTAATTCAGTCATCAATTTCAATTATGCAGAACACTAACACTGTTCCTGTAAGGAGATTATTCTTCGCTTAGTTTACCATGATAATTGATATTCTCACCGCTTAAAAAATTACGACGAGCAATACTCTCTACCACCACACTTATCTCGGTATCAGTGTAAATATCGATTGAAATACCTTTTTCTCATGAGAGAGAGCGTATGATATGATATGATATGATATTATGCAAAAATTAAAATTACGTTTAACATTGCTCAAAGCAAAGTTTCAAGTATCGATCCAAAAATTTGTAACATCTTCAACAACATCATATTGTGTTGAAACAGTTGACGTTGGAAAATCTGGCTACTTCTCGATCCCATATACAAACAAGCACAAAAGAATATGTATCCTTAAAGACATTCACATTAACTCTCTCTCTTTCTCTCAGTCACACTCTCCAGTGAGCAAATCTTCAATAGAAATTAAGCTAGACTCACAAAACTACACAAATACAAAACTGAAGGAAAGTTCCAGATGAGCTGGAATGGAACCACACACAGAAGTGTGCTAAAACATGATTTCCCCTTTGCAACTTGGTTTTTGTGTAGATGAAACGAAAACTAATCTACATTTCGTTAAAATGGTTTCATCTCTCTCTCTCTCTCCCTGCTTTTGCTACCTTCTTGATAGTGTCGGGATCTAATATGATATTCATAAGTATGTGCTTTATACGCCCAACATAATCACCCAACATATATAAGTAGGATATGGAAAAACTTAATATACAATATGGAAATCCTTGAAAAACATAGTTACGCATACATATTATATATCCATTTTCACGTTACATCACATCCCATCATGATATTGAATTCATGATACAAACTTGGTGGTTCGTAGATTTTGTCCTTTTGGTAGTAGTAAGAGATAGCAGAAAGAGAGTCGAGAACATATTTGTCGAGAAACAAATTTAGCTTGTTAGCTTCACCAAACCTATTTTCCTTACCTTTAACCTTTATAGGGCCTAAACTACCCATTCGTTTTGATGGGAGAGAGATGTCATGTATCAAAATGTTTAATATGCTTTTAAAATGGAGGTTTACCTTGTTACTTTCCTCACAGCTAAACAAACCATCATTGTCTCTACTACTTCTTCTCATAGGCTGTGAGAGCAGCTATCAAAGTCATATTGCATGGAAAGCAATTTCAGTTTTTTTTATTTCACTGGTTGGTGAAAATAACGTTCGTGATAAAGAAAAGTGCAAATAAGGAAAAGCAAAGACAAAGTAAAAGTAATCATCATGCACTCATGTTATATGCTCATCCACTAGAAAACTACATGGGAGTGTTAGGGTAAAAGTAAACGTCTATACCACTCAAACAACACCCATTTACAAAAGCACAGAGGAGGGGTTGCTGAGGTGTCGTGAATAGTGAATATGCCTTTGTCTACATATTTTTCTTTTGGAAAATGTGAAGCAAGTCCATGCATAATTTCTATAAAATATGTTATGTCATATCTTCTACATATTTGAAATATCCATGCAATACACTATCTCAATCTACTCAACTCTTCACTATTTCATTTATGTAAAAGTAATAATAATGAAAGATGTATCGAACACAACGAACTGCCTGCTTGCCTGCCTCGAAGCAAAAACAAGTGGAGTACTTTTACTTACTTACTTTGCTTTGGTTTTGGATGGTGGTATGGTGTGGTGTGGTGTTGGTAGATAGAAAAAAAATCTGAAACGTAGTTATGCCTTGGCTCAACTTCCGTATTGCTTTCTTTGCTTTTCATACCACTTTACGATTTTCTTCTACCAAGGAAATGGCAGAGGGAAAGGAAAACATTCATGTGCGTTTAAAAAAACAAATAATACAACGTAGGCACTATGAGAGTAGTAGTGGTAGTAGTAGTAGGGTACATATCCCAAAAAAAAATTGTGTGTTTTTTTGGTTGTATAGCACTGCTATTTCGTTGTTGAAGTCGTATATTTTCACCTCCATCAAGTCTACGAGGAGCATTTTTTTGCTTGGGTTGTTGATTGATGTGGTGCCTTTGTTTGATCATATATGCCTTATTTTCTTGGAAGTTACAAGTCAAGTCAAAATGAAGACGGTGAACAGAAGAAGAAAAGAAAGGCAAGTAGTAGTAGTATATGTTTCGTATAAGAAAAAATAACAATTCAGTTCTTCTCTTCCTATTATCCAGGATGTATTGTGCAGTTGTAGTTGGTTAGACATATGTAGAGAGAGAGAGAGATGTTGGATGTAGTAATGTAATGTAATGCACATCCCGGTATATATGTATACCTATTTGGGTGTATAGACACAATGCAATGCCATCATGTTATGTAGGTAAATGATAGTTTACAACTTACAACCCAAGCCTTTCTCTTCTTTTTTTTCTTCTGAGTCTGCTGTTTCTGTTTTTTACCATTTTTTTGTGTGTGGATTTTGAGTAAGTTGGTTGGATTTCTTTTCTTCAAATGCTTTCGTTCGTTTGTCGTTCCGTTTGAAAAACTGCTCAGTAGAGATGACTTAAAATAATGGATTTCCATTTTGTATGCATGTATACAAGTGGATACGATACGAGTACGTACGTGCAAAGGGGCGTACCTAAACTCAACTCAACATATTCGTACGTGGCTTGTGTGAAACTAGTTTATATGTTGATTTTGTTATCTATGTGGCTTTTCCCATTTTTTTGAAATAAAAATAAGGTATCGCCTGCTTGTATTTACTGGCTTTGCTCAAGTTATAAAAACCATCTTTGGAAAGGGTTAACTGGATCCAAACTGGTTTGGTTTGGTTACCTAAAAGCTTATAGAGGATGAGGGAAAATGGGCTCAGTTTATAGTTTCAGGATATTTTTGTTGGCGCAATTAACGTTTCGCGTTGTGACAAGTACGGGAGCTCGTTTTATGCAAATGTCTTCAATAAAATTTTAAGATACACGAAGCCTTAACCTGTGCAACTTATGAATGTCGCATAATTGGATGAAATAATTGCCTATCCTTTGTAACAATGCAAAATCATTAGCTCCAGTGTAGGCAGTTTATGTAGCTACCTGATAGTTTTTAATTTAACCGTGTGATGTGATGATGATGATGATGAGGATGATAATATTATAGCAAGTCAGAACGAGAATGGTACAATAGGTAAGTAAATCACGTTTACTTAAGCTAAAGTGCAGCCAAAGATAAATGTCAGTCGCTTAACATTCAATTCTCTGATATTGTAATTAAAGTGAGTGCTTAATATATCACTCAGTTACTCAGTAGTAGTATGTGCTTATCTATATTTTGTTCTGCTTATAACTAATGTGAGTCTGAATGACAGTTGTTGACATTTAACATAATAATACAATTTTTTTATTACAACCTTTTTTTCTGAAAAGGTTCCATCTTCGTAATGGTACCTACCTTAATGTTCTAAGGCCTATAGTTTTCATGATGCAGTTAACAGCATTTACTCGTATCCGGTGAATATGAAATATATCTTTTTCTTTATGTCTAGTTCTTCCTCAACTTGTTATTTCAATATTCTGTGCATGCCATCCAGACTACCTTCCAAAGTGACAGCGTAGGTTATGTACTTGCTTTTTTCTGGAGTAAAAAAAAGGAACCTGAAGACACTATATTTTCTTTTTACTGCGTCAGTTTTTGTATGTACGTCCGATCCCTTCAGTACCCCCGTTCACTTCAACTCAACTACTCGCTTTTCTTACCGCTGTCCTTACTTTCTACATGAAAGGAATCCCCATACCACACTAGAAGCTTTTTTTCGCTTTCTCTCATAACAGGAACTCGTGGAGTTCTACTTTCAAAGCCCCGCATGGAAAAAAGGCTTGGAAAGCATGCTCATACAAATGTACTACAAAACTAGAAGCGATGCGATGGTACGTCGACGTACGTACCTAAAATCTCTAGAATCGGTTAAACAGCCAAGACCACTGACATTGCATACTGAAATGCTTTTCTACAATCCTGCTTTTCTTCATTTTATCTTTAGTTTTTTGGCCGAAACATCATCCCATCCACATGATATGATACGTAGTAAGTAGTAGTAGTAGTAGTAATAGTAAGTAACGTAGTATATACTACTACTACGAATACGGGAAACAATGAATCTTTAGATGTCTCTGTATCCTTACCAAAGAGTAAAATATCATGACACCAAAAAGAAACAACACACATTTTAAGCCATGATCTTATACTTTATCATCATACTATATGTTATAGATAAGTGCACTGAAAAAACAACACACACATACACACAACGACATCATCATCATTGGTTTTCATCATTTGCCCTGGCGTACTCAAAACTCCAAACGCTTCATCCATACTAAATCGTAATGGCATTCTGAAGCGTAACCGGGAACACCCGGAGAATGTGTATGGCTACCAAACAAACTTTCCTTTGCTCTCTCAGTTTGGCTTGAGCAGAGACCCAGACCGAAAAAGGAGCCTGAGCCCTTCGTTCCCTTTCTTTGAGCATGCATTGGGTTCTTTTTTTTGGGGTTAACAGAAAATTCACGCGTACGTACAGTCCAACCAAGTCCAACTGAGCAATAATGACTATACAGAATAGAGAGCAAATGTATATGGGATCCATAAGTACATACATATGCATATATGGATTTAAAGTATTCAAAAAAAGGAAGTGTGTTTTGCAAGTTGCATTCTTTGACTTGCTTTTACTCTTTCTCTTTCTCCATAAGCTTTTCCTATGTCGAGTATTTTTTTACGACACGAAAGAGAAAGGGGAGCTCACATTGACTCTTGCACGCTTCCTTGTAATACACACATGCACATAGTATTATTGTGTAGAGGTTCGATGGGAAGAGAAAGTAGTATGGAAGCCAACATGGACAAGAGAAAGAGAGAGAGAGAGAGGAGCTTTCCGGTGCCTTGATACCTCCAACGGAGTTTTCCCAGCTCATGTCTCATCTGTAAACGGAGAGAGATAGGGAGATGGAAGCCGATAGATAAAATGTGTATAAGCGTGAGAACGACATAACTACATGCAATATATGAGTATACATACATAATATATATACCTAGATACATAATAAGTAGGCTAGATTTTTAAGCGATTTCTTCGACAACAGTATCAACCAGTACCTACTTACACTTTTGTATTATGCACACCAAGAAGACCAAGAGCCAAGCCTGGTTGCATAGGTATATACTATATGCATGCATGTCTGGTGGTGGTGGAATTGTATGGTGCTTGGCTGCTTGCATGTGTATATTTTTGTGAGACTGTGATGTGATGTGAGAGCTCGATTTTATTTAGCAACTCGTATAAGGAGAGTAATACTAAGGTTTAGTGGGATAGTGGGAAGGAACTAAGATTTTTCAACCTAGAAATGAGAGAGTACCTACATATGAAATGATGAAATTGCATGTAGACATATATATCTCTGGAGGGTAAACTCTGAAATGGGACTACTATGGCTGAATGTGTACATGGTAAAATGGCTCACCTACTCCAGTGTAAGTATTCAGCTTAGATATAAGTATTGCAGCCAGCAGCAGCCGTTCCTTCTTTTGGTTCTCTTGGTTTTCTCCTCGTCTTCTCCTTCCTTCTCTCTCTCTTTCTAGTTCGGTCTGTCTCTGCCTGGTTTTCCCGTTTGGTTGTAGCAACGCAACGCTATAAGTTTTCTCACCATTTCTTATATATGTACTCGTACTCTCTCTGTGAATGTGTAGTTGTAGGTTGGTTTTGGTTGTAGTGGATATTTTTGTGCGAGTTTAGGAACTAGAGCACAGTTGTGAGCATATTAAGGATTTGAAGGAAGGCAGGCAAGCTGGGAGAGAGAGAGAACTCAGAGAGAGTTGTACAGACAGGCACTAGTCCTATTCCTATTGAGAAATTTACACGGAAGGAGAACCAAGAGCTTGCCCTGTGAGTGCAGTCTGTTTGCAGAAGTTGGCTGAGGCGGTCACGCAAAATACATGAAGAGGGACTTGCTCGGGATAGTTTTTCCACTGGTTTCGTGATATTCCTTACAGTTTTTTGGTGGATCTTCTTCATCTTCTTCCCAACAACTCAACAAGAAGCGGTATAGCAGAGAGAGACCTGTCTCAACAACTTCTGTGGTATTGCAATCTATTCTTATTTTTTAAAAGTATTTTTCTTGTGCGCAGCATCCACTAAAAATTTTCTTGAAAAATATTGCCTCTAAACACTAAAAATTGATGCTGTGTGTAGATCAACATCAACATTCAAAAGCAAAATAATCATAAGCTAAAATGTTGCCACTGCTACTTCTATAACTCATTGTGCTTTATATATTTGTCGTTGATAACGATATAACATGCAAGAAGAATTTTGGAACGTGTGGTCTTGGTCCTAGTCGTCCTGGTTCTTCTGCTCAATTCGTTCATTGCAATAAAATCAAGTCGCGCACGAGTTATAGATTTCCTTTTTGCATATTGTCTTAACTAAATCGAGTATCCGTACCTAGGATAAAGCATTACGTACTCCTCTGTACCACCAAACCAATATCTATACATGTATCTCGTCACATTTTCACTTGGCTTTGGATGTAGGAATATCCAGGAGAGGAAAAAAAATTGGAAAAGGTCATCAGGCGTGGCGAACCCATAAAATATCACTGAAGTACTCTTATCAAATGTTATTAACGGTTCCCTGCGCTCAAATTGCAATTTTGCTTGTTAGAATTGTTCTTCTGTCTGTATAGGATAGAGGAGAGAAAACGAAAATGTATGGCATATTCCTTTATGGAACGTACGCTACGAGGATCTTTTGGTATATATGGTTGAGACACGAAGAAAGAAACATGGGCAAACAACCACATTCTTTCCTCCGTCGAAACCTAAAGTTTTGCTTCCCTTTTTTGGCATTTATACTTCCAAACTGGGAGGAAACAAGTTTGCATCATGTAATTGCTATTTTTGATAAACAAGGAAAAAAAACATTTTCCAGTTGCTTTCCTATGTAAGATTTTTAACAAGGTAATTTTATCACAACATAAACAATAATGTACATATTCACATTCATACTTAAAATTGGATGCATGAGTATATATTGCATAAATCCATATAAAATTATATGCAGGCATGCAGACATAATGTATGGATGGAAGTGGGCACATTTGTATAAATGTATTGAATGTAATTGTGTAAAATTATATTATTCTTCATGGCATAAGTTTTTCAACTATGTATCCTCCAGCTCCCGCTGCATATTTGACTGTATGAGGCTGTAATCGAGTTAAGGAAACGGTCTTGTATATGGCCACTCATTTCTCCTTCCTCCCCCTCCCTTTTTATATTTTAGTAGTGCAAGTCCCTTTTTTTTGTCTTGTGTAAAATGGCAATATGAGATATAATCAGAATGGCCAATGAAATGTGGGGATAATTCCATGTACGTACAATACGTACGTACGATTTGGTAGAGAAGGATGAAAACCCAGAGCTCAAACATTTTCTTACACCATGAATCCATGCTTTTTACAAGCACGCGACAGTAAATTCTGAGCTATATTTCCGGTGGCAAAATGAAAGGAGAAAGAGAGAAAATATGTGAACGAGAGAAAAATGTTATTACTTCACATACGAATACTATAGTATATAGTAGCAGCGTAGCCCTTAAGCGTTAATGGAAAAGGTTTGGTTGTAATGCAAACACAAACCAACAAAACCAGTTTTCGTACATAGGCTCTATATATGTACTACCATACATACCACCACTACTACACCAACCAAACCACCACCAACCAGACAAATGTATTACAATCCTGGGTTGAAC
This sequence comes from Orchesella flavescens, assembly GCA_964034955.1. Classification (NCBI taxonomy): domain Eukaryota; kingdom Metazoa; phylum Arthropoda; class Collembola; order Entomobryomorpha; family Orchesellidae; genus Orchesella; species Orchesella flavescens. The sequence continues at coordinate 19,379,690 of OZ035957.1, read as the reverse complement.
GCTATACCATTTAATTTCTTAGTTTGTGGGCTACATAAGTAATAGCCAAGCTAAGGCAAGGATACAACCAAGGCTTCCTGCTGATTTTTGATATCTCATTCATCCAGCAAATTGGTCATACTGCTAATAGTAAAAAATGGCATTGGTTCATTTCTTTCCACATAATATTTTACTAACAGGGAGTATGTATAGTATAGTAGCTAGTTGGAGAACCATTTTAATTTGTCTTACTTACTTTCCCTTATTGCTGAATGTGCTATTTTATGGTTAGAGCAACACATTATTGCTCCTTCCTCCCTTTTACTAAAAATAAGTAGTGGTAGTAACAGCTCGAATATGTACACTTTCTCCATGAAGAATCAGCTCAGCATTTTCTTCATCTATTGATGATTTTTTGTACGAGAGTAATAAATACACAAAGGAGGAAATGGTATCAGGTCATAACAGCAGCTTTCACCACCACTATAGTACTAGAACATGACCATGGTTTACGAGTATCGGCGCAGGCAGACAAAGCTTCTCCTAGAGAAGCGAGTGTTGTAGGCAAGTACATACTTTTAAGTGAAAAGTATCTACAATCGCAATCAGGTCAACATTAAGAATCGTTATGTATAGCGTCAATCTAACTAAAAAAAAGAGAGCTATTACAAAAACTAAAGAATGTATATATGTAACACGCGACTGGGTAAATAAAGTAAAAGCTACTTCATGCGACTACTTCATGAAATCTATCATAAGTAGTAGATATTTTATATCAGCAGCAAAGCAACGAGAACGAGCTATATTATAGGTACCTTTCCCCCATGTAATATACCAGAAGAGAGATAAAAAGCTATGAGTGGAGATGGAGCTTTCTACTTACTCTCAGAATCAAGTATCAACTTTACCAAAAGAAGTTTGCACACGGACCAACCAAAAAGAAAGTAGCTCATAGACCCCAAACTCAAGTTGTATGTCGTCTTCGTATATTGTCATAAGAGTCATGGTTTATTTACCCAAGCGTGGAAACTGTGTGTGTGTGGATGTGGAGGAGATTCCTTCTAAGGGAGAAAAAAGTACAGGGAAAAGGGTTGTCCAAAATGGGAGGAAACAAGAAGCACCGGAATCATATTATATTCTGTTTACAGATCAAAAAAAGGTCAAAATAACAAAGGCAAACTCATTCATTTGTTCTGCTACTTGTACTTTTTTCCGTGTGTGTGTGAGTTGACGATGAGCAAAGAGAAACTGGACAAATGACAGTAGAGGTGACAGTGTCATCTATCCAAGTCCTTGATGTGTAAGTAGTGCAGGATATATAATATACTACAATAATAATACATGGACTTTCCTTCCTGACAAAACCAATGATACCCCTTGTTCTCACACGAGTCTTCTATTGTTATCCACTTTTCATGGTTCATCATGTTATTGCATGATGCCCATAATCACGACAGAAATGGCGATGACGATGATGATGATGATTATGCTCCACGTTAGACTTGAAAGGGAAAAAACGGAGAATTTGAAATAATAGCTGAGTATAACACTCAATCTCTCCCATCATCCATCCCTATTTGATGTCTAAATTTTTATCGCAATCTCTTTCTCTATATTTTCCCGAGTTTTCACCATTTTTGCTTTCTCTCTCTCTCTCTTTCTGTAAATTCGTCGAATGTGCTGATTTTATTGAATTTTGTACAGTAGAAAAATTGCCACTTCAAAAATAAAGGGCAAAGCTGAAAGCCAGCAAATATAGGAAAAGTTTGGTTCCAAGAGAGATTATATATGTTGATAGGATGCATATTTTGAATTCCTAGTGTAACATTCATCCCCGTCGTAGTAGTAGTAAGCACATTCCTTCCTGTGGTTTCCGAACTAGGGCTCGTGTACCCACAGGAAATACGAATACAAAGTACAACACAGCCAAAAGCCTTAAACCATAAAGCATTACATTACAACCATATCCATCCTCATTGTATGAATGTGAAGCGTTTGTGTGCATTAGGATATATATATTTTTGTATTGAGGAAGTATATATTATTGTATAAGAAAATCCATCATCAAAATGTTGTACATATATATTTATAACAATTACAGCTGCCAAGATGAGTACAAAAGTTGTAACATGGCCGATGGAAAAGAATGAGGAGGGATTTTTTTCCTCGTGACTTCAAAATCTCTTGTCCTCAAATGCCATAACACATAACACTAACATCATTCCTTTTATTGTGAGTTATGTGCTTTCTCCTCCTTCATGCACAACTGTCTTTTCTCCTATTCTATCTTTTCCCCTGAATAGTTGAAGATGATGCAGCAGTTGGAAATTGTAAAAAAAGGATTCTATTTGTAACAAAAAGATCATTTTATACATAGAAGCTATAGCATGTAAGCAGCATCATCATCATATCAGCTAGTTTTTCTCTAGTCCCCAAGATTTTTTAACACTGGTGAAAGTGTTGAAGAGCTCACAAGAGATGTTGGATGTGCAACAAAAAAATCTCTCTCGTTTCTTTTTGCATGCCTATCTCTATCTCTCCCTTTAAAACTCTTTTGCTCGCTCGCTCACTCGCTCTCTCTCTCTTCTCTTTTCTTTTTATGAATTCAGATCAAGACCAAGAAAAGCGAACTAGACAAACTTTCACCATCTCTTAACCATTGCTTTTAGTTGTTTAAAATGGCCATTCCTTTACAGTACATCAGATGGAGTGGAATTGTTCCTTGAAGAAAATGACACAATAAGACATACAGGTTGGGTTGGTTGGGGTGTAGAGAATATTTCGTTTTTCTCAATGTGGAGATACTTTAAATAGCTGAGACGTTCCAACAAAAGACCTAAAAAAAATGTATATATAGATGAATTCTTAGGCGAAACATTTTTACATTTATTTTTTTTCTGCTCTACATGTTATATGTTCGTCTATTGCTCTGAAACTCTGAATATATGTTACCATAAGAAGAACGTAATTGCATGGTTTGTTTGAGCGAAGAGCAGAGTTTTTTTTATCGTTGCATATCATGGCTACTATGTGATGACGTAGGTACATTAGGTTGGGGGTCCCTTCCTTTTCTTTACAACTTGCCAAAAAATTTCTCCAGTTTCCCATAATAAAAGTCACCGTTATTCTCTTTGTAGCTTAGTGTTCTGTCTCTGCTCTGTGAAACATCATCGCGCCACTTTTTATACGGCGAGAAAGGGGCCACATTTATATGACTTCGTCGTGGTCGTGCCATGTACATTATATGTGCATAATATATATATATATATGCTTGGAGAGTAAGAGTCGGACGAGAGACGAGACTGTTACGAACAGTGTGTGTCCAACCGTCTTGTTGTCCCATTTCACGTTGTCCATTTCCACTGACTGTTCTTCTTTCTTTTTGCAATGGAGGGAGAATGGGAAAGCGCATATAGTATTATTACTTTTACTACACATTGCCCATAAGAAAAGCTGTATTTTTTTTTCTTGGACAGTTTTACGTGCCCCTTGCTTACCATGTGCATTTATGTATGTTGTTGGTTTGATGTCTTGCAAAAAAAAATTTATTCACTGGATTCTTCGTTTTCGCCCATTTTTTTGTCCCCTTTTTGTGTTACATTTATTAAAGGAGCGTGAATACGAAACCTTACAAGTGTAGAATAGAGGTTGGATTTTGTGATTAGCTTCCAAATGTGCAAAATGGGATTTCACAATTCCCGTTACGTTTGTGTCAGTCGTTCTCATTGCGTGTAAGTTTGAGAAATAGGAGTTATGGCGTGTTGCTATTTTTGGGCACTTTTCTCCCAACTCTTCACTTTCTCTGGGCGAGGAACCATATAGAGCAGACCTACCACCATCATATGTAATCAACCATGAAGGCACTTCATAATGTCCAGCAATTTTAATGCTCTTCTGCAGCTAGCTAATTAAATCGCATATAAAACTGCAAAGCTGTGTGTGTGTGTGTGATCTAAATGGTCATTGGAATGAAGTAGAAAAGTGGATTATTGAGACTTTCCATTATGTAGGTAATATATATGTGTGGCAGTTGAATTTATCATGGAAACTTTACAGTTTATCAGCTGGGGCTTGAGTATTCGTTCCCATACGCTTCTACTTAATTTAAACTAGGCTTAGAGAGAGTTCTGATGAAAAAAGAATTCGCCACACAAATGTGTGCTCATTTTGTCGATATAATAATATGTAATATGGTAAAAAGGATACTGAAACTACCCCACGTAGTTGCATCTTTACATTATGCAAGGACTGTCTGGAAGCATCTGTAAATCCATTATTTTCATTCATATGAAATGAAAGCAAGTATTATGCTCAGGGAACACTTCTCATGATGATGCTCATGCTTCAGTTTCATATTGTTCATTTTCCGGAACCCAAAGACGTCAATACTTATCCATCACTCATTTCACTGAATCCCCCTACCAAGAAAAGCATGATGACTCAAGATTTGCTTCATTTGACTAAACACGAGAGCGTTCTACTTTTCTCGTCCGTTCATTTTCTTGAAATGGACATGAATAAACTTTAGTGTAGCCAAGTCGGAAACTCTCTCATCCAACTCTATATTATATTAACAACCAACCATACGCTGTAAGTTTTTTTTCTCGGAGAGTGATTGAAGTGAGCAGGAAATTTCGATTTACCACAGAAGGTAAATTAACTACAATAGATACTATTTATATAATAAAGTATCAAGTAATGAGCTCCAAAAGCATATGCACCAAACAGATAGCAAATTTCAGGCAAGTTTGTGTAATGGACCTTTCTACTTTCACTTCTTTCTCTCACAACACAACTCACAATTATCCTAGATTGTGCACCATGCTGCTTGCTACATCGATCGAGTCAGGGTTTGGGCTGGGGGATATAATGTAGGTCTCTGAATTAATAGTGGTTTTACACACAAGTAAACTGATACAAAAGATCATGGTGTGATAATGCATCCGTGCACAATTGAAATAAGGACACGAAAACTAACTCTCTTTTCTCGTAATAATGTTGCAAGTTAGAATCATACTATTTATGCTTTCTCTTCTCCCTTCTTATTCTTTCTTCATCTCTCTCTCTTAAAGTTTTTCTCTTCATTTCGCCAAGTTCATGCCAACTGGTAGTGGAAAAGTAATAGCATCACAGCATTAACTGTACAAAAATGCTCTCTGACTGAATTTACTCATTCATTTAAGATCCATCTGGACTTTTCATCTTATATATCCATTTCTTGGACCCGTTCCATCCCCTCTTTTTCCCCTTTCCTATTGTGTGTGTGTATGTATAGAGCCGATTTCCATGCTAAAAAATGTAGTTCAACTGGAAGGAAGAATAGTAGTAGGAATGAAGAGAGAGAGAAAAGAAAAGGGGCTTTAGTATTTTCCCATACATTTTCGTATAGTTGACCGATTTGCTTTCTTGATTTAGTACCAAGCGGAGGACGTAGTGCCAATACAGCAGTATTAGCAAAACTCCTTCAGAGAGAGAGAGAGAACAGTGAGGGAGAAAGGAAAGAAAAGTAGCAAAGTCTCCTTCTTTTCTTGGCAAAAGAATCGGCTTCGACTGCCCGCAATCTATGAATAAACGCTTGTTACAAGTTACGACTGTATCTAGCCATGTTTTCCGCCTGTTTTTTTTGTATAAATACACATTAATATGAATTGTGAAGGACAACAGTGATGCGAGTGAGGGGAGCAATATATTAAGACCAAGTTTCCCCCTGAAAGTGAAAGTTGTGTATATTGAGCGTATAGTATCAGATGAAATATCGTCATTTTATGTGGATATTTTAACATTTAAAAGACCCTTTTATGGATGATTGCATCGTTTGCTACGTTCTATAAAAAAAGTTTTCTTTCAGTGACTTTTGCCTACTGAGAAATAAAGAGGAAGAAGGGAAAGAGAGAAAATGGGAACTGCGCCTGTTCTGAATTTTAAGGAACCTCTTGAGCACTGTTTCAGAGGTGCTAGCCTCCTTTAAATCCAAATGTAGTCGCTGCTTATTCAGCAAAAATTTTTGTCGTATAAAATATTTCTCTCTCTCTCCACTTTTTTTATTACAGCTTGTTTGTCCTCTTCCCTTGTTTCCCAAACATTTTCATGACAAGGACAGTTAAGTTGCAACACAAGTTGATGAAATCCGCAAAAATGTGTATAGAACAGGATTAAAAGGCATTTCTACCAAAAAATTCGTCCAAAATTAGGACGATGATAATACTGTGTGTGTACAATAGGTTCTTCCTATTATCTCTAAAAATGAAACGCTTCGGTTTTTTTTCTCTTTAAAAGAGTCGAGCCTAGAGAAAGTCAACTCGAGTATAATGTCCTGTCGTCCCATATTTTTGTGTAATTTCATAGGAGATGATACCAACTAGAAAATTTGTTCTATATGATGATGCTAGATAGATACTACTACTTCACACATTACATGTTTTACATACAACGCTCTCAAAAAATGACCAAACCGAGTAGGAAAGATAAGGGACGATTTTTCTATAGTGAACAAGCTGCTTGAAATAAACTGCCGGGAAATGGCGTGGGATTAGAATGAGACCACACACAGAAATATACCAATTTTTTTGGCAAAAAAACTGGTGTTCCTGACATGAGAAATAATGTGACTGCAAAACTACACTTTGAACAGAAGGCAGCCTTTATTTCCTAAAACTAAAAATGGTCGTTTGTTATTTGTGTATATGTTAGGATCGTATCCCTATGATATAATTTTCGTTTACGTGTAAATAAGCACGTATCACATTTCTAAGAGACGTATGCATTCATATAATTCGCAGCAGACATCAGCCAAAGTGTGCCGTTAACCTTTTTACATCAAAAAAATTTTAGAATTTTTTTGAAATCGTACTTTTGTTAAATGGTGTAGAAGGGATGGATAATAATAATAATGTTTTTTTGGGAGAGTAAAAACCAAAATAACCAGAGTAGACAAGTGTTACAATATGCACTTGAATAGTTGTATTCATCTCTGTCAACTTCAGATCTAATGCAAACCACTCAAGTGCACATTAAATTGTTAAAAAGATATACAGAGAGTTATGTATAATGTAGGGCTTCACAATATACAGTGAGATTAACGCTCACATATATAAAAGAGAAAGGGGGAAAAGTTGAACAATGTAATCTTAAGCAATGAACAGCTTTTCCTAACAAAGATGCTTTTCTCCTTGTCGATTCCATGATGCCCCCAAGGGTCAAGACATTAAGTAGCTCATTTCCCGTTCAACGAACACACCACCACCACCACCACACAAACTCCACACACAGAGAGAGTGGGCAGACACCGCGCGCTTGGGATGAGATGGGATACACTGACGTACGTAATAGTAAAAGCGTACATGGCCCTTTTTTGTTCTCTCCGGTTCGCCGTTTCCTCCAACTTTTTTTTGTGTAAAATAAAAGTAAACATTCATTATTTGTGTTGTATTGCATTTCTTGGTTTCTTATATAAGAATATAATATAGAATATATACACTCAGAGAGAGGAAAAATGCAAGAACCTTTTATGCCGCTGCATCTCTACAAGATCAAATTTATTGTGGGGTGGAGCATTTGTAAAATGTAGATGTGGATACCAAACATGTCAGGCTTATGTTTGGATATAAGATGTGTGGTGTGTGTGTGTGTGTGTGTGTGTGTGTGTAAGGCAATCTGCTACTTTGTACAAGAGAAAGACGAGGAGAAAGCGAAAGTATAAAATTGGAATGAGTTTGAGGGAAGATAGAAAATTGGAATTGATGGAACATGTCTCCAGAGTCCTGTGAGTAGAGTGAAGGATTGAGTACCACTTCTTGTGGTGCTCCCAGCTAGCTACAGTGCTAGAACTTGTGTCCGTTTCAAGAGAAAAAAGAAAGAAAAGAACGACAGGGTTCCGGAGTATTTTTACAGGAGTTTTTTTAGGGTATTTGGATACCTTATGTACAATCGTGTAGAATACACATCCTCCTACATATTACACACACTTGCATTTCCTTCGATACACAGGGACTGCTTACTTACAAAGAAGAGCTTAGTTCCGAAAGACTGTCTCCTGCACCATTACGCTTCCTTTGATATTTGTAGCTTGGTTTGGTTTGTGTCTGTGTGTGGTACGGAGTTAACAACGCTCCCTGAAAAAGAAATGTGTATTCTATTTCATCATAAAAATTCTCTGTCTGTACAAAAGAAAAGACTATATTTGAGTTCCAAGAATTGGGAAGCACTTGAAGCCCTCCTATAGAAACGGCAAGGTTGACATGAAAGCTTCCAGCTTACTTTTACAAACATGTCATACTTTTTTTGGGTGGTGGGGAATGGGAGGAAACCAAACAGTACCTAGCATGTTCCTCCTGCCACACTTTTTTTAAAAGGATTCGTGTAATGAAGTATTTATAGAGTATCAATACCAATATAATATCATTGTCAGTTAAGAATTCTCTTTTTGCATTTATCTGTGATTGTGATTGGTTATTGGGATACTATTCATTACAATTTTCCGAAAAACATTGAAAGGAAATTTACAATATTTGGTTGTTTCGCAGTGGAAATGATTCCAGATTCAAATTTTTTTTTTAGCAATCTTTGTTTACGGCACCAACAAAAAAATAACCTAGATTAGATTCGGTCAAAAAATCCACCTTTTTTTATCCCATCACTTTTACCTTTACCTTTACCTGTACAATCAAATTAACTATCCATTACTATATTCTTATTGTCACTGTATGATGCAATCATTGGCTTGGCATTATTTATAGACTCGCGACTGTCTTGTCTAGAGCATGACACGGAACTATTTGGAATTTTTATGATGGTTGTTGTTGGCATTTGGTTTGGAAACTTGATTCATTCGTTAAAAATAACTTGACTGAGCTTGGTTACTGGGACAAGTCACAACAAAAGCAATAGCAATATAAAGGTGGAATTACAGGTGTAGGTACTTGACGGTTTATTTTAATGAAACAACAAGTAGACATGCGAAAAGGAAACCAATGCACTACCAGGCGATTCAAAGTATCAAAGTCCTTGTCAATAATAATATTTTTGCAGTAGCATTTATAAAAGTGACGGTGGTTTGGTGTCCGCCAAATACATGCATATTATCCATACATATTGCATACATACTTGCATTGCCGACACCTGCAACCTACATAAAAGGATCGATTATCAGTGTGGTGCTCATTACATTACTTAAATATTAGCAATAGTGTTCCGTATAGTTCCATAACAAACCCTTATACCAAACAAGAAGAAAAAAAAATTCCTCGATGTACAACTATAAATTGAATTTCTTTCTGGCACGATCAGTATTATATTGTATGTGTCAGAAACGGTAAAACTAAAAGTGCCATGATATATCTTGGATACGATCAAATTTCGTATTTTACTTCGACTACTAAAGCGTTTAGCCTTAGCCGAATCGTCCTGTCCATCAAATGTCAAGGAAAATATTGGCTTTCACTTGTGGGGGAAAAAAGAAGAGAGAGGTTCGCGTTCGTTCGCTCAGGCTGTGCGTGATAAAGGTTCCATAAAAGAGAGTAATAAAAGATTTGAATCCTCTCGATGTATCATATCATATCATACATGTTCTTATGCCAAGAAAAATATTAGCATATTGAGAGCGCAATGTATTATATATAGTGAAAAATGCAAATAAGAGTAGGAAGAAAAAAAAGTTTCGCTAAGCCCATGGAAATTCATCTAGTATGACAGGAAGCAGAATTGTCGGCCGAAACCTAGGAACGGTTGGAGTTAGTTGGATGGATGTACAGATGGGGAAAAAAGTTTCGTTTCACTTCTTCTTTTTTTCCATATCAAATGGAGCAAGCTTAAGAGCATCGAGCAGTAGTAGTGTTATATATAAGAAAGAAAATGTAGTAGACAACCCAAAGAAAATGTAGTAGACAACCCAAAGAAAATGGAAAGCTAAAGCCACAACAGAGTTAGTTACAGTAAAAGAACCAAACCAAACTCAGGCAAACAGAGTTGTTCTTTCATTCGTATGTTATATACTACTAGTTTTTTAGGCTTGGCCTGTCTATCTGTCGAATTTTTCTTATCATAGGTAGGCAGTGGCACTCGTGGATACTTACTTACTTACGTGGATACACTTCATCCTCCATGTTACTACTCAAACTCTTTTACACACACACATTGTTTCGTTGGAATTACGTACATACGTGTGTGTAGCCCCAACTCCATGACAAGGCTTCTGACATTCCAGGTGGTAACGGTGGTTGGTTCCTTTCTTTCTCCTTTTATTTTTTTGCATTGACAAAAATGAATGTTGAAACTTGCGTTCTCTTATATACCTCTCTTGCTCTCTCACTTCACTTGGTCTATTTTCAGTCTTGCATGATCCCTGACTTTGTATAAGAGATTCACGGGAAAGCAGCGCCGACTCATTGAATTGCTCTTGGATGAAAGAGTTAGAATACAAAATGCTAGACTTAAAATGAGCTATATAGTTTTATCCTTCATCGTTACTCATACCAACTTGGAGTTTAGTGCGGTTCCTTTCTTTTTCTATAGGATATGCTCATGTGCTTCAATTCTCTCTTTTATATGCACTAACAGTTGAAAAATAAGGTTTTTTTTTAGAAGTACATTTCTATGATAAACATGTATGGAAATGGAAACTGCCTTTTCTTCTCTGTAGATATTCGTATGTGGTCTCCCATTATGCCACAATGTGTTTTTTTCTGTTTCAGGTGCCATTTTTATACTTTTGCAGTTGAGAGAGCAGTTTATAGCAAAGAATGAAACTCAGGTTTATCATAATTTTTAACGAGATAGAAATGTTCCCTTATTAAGTCCAACTGCCTGTTCAAAATCCATTACTTTACATACTTTTTTTCTGTCCTTGCTTTCACTTCACGCCAGGCTGCTCCACTTACGCAATTACGGGTTTCCTTATATACTATATACACATATAGTCATTGTGTTAGTATTATTCGTCTTCACCCAATTACAACACCATTTTCGGTTAGTTTTTCTAGCTGGCTCTATACAATCTGCTCTCCCATATTTGTTTTTCTTCAAAGGTTCTTTTTTGTCATTTGAAATCGAAGCTTGTAAACAGAGACCTTCCGCCACCCGTTTCCCACCGTCACTCTCAAAACAGAAAGACCCGCTCTACTTTTTCTTGGTGTGTTTTTACAGGTATTATTTTTCGCAAATATTTGCCCTTCAACAAATAGGTGTATCATTACGTTTCTTTTCTTACTAGTTTCCTCCGGGTTGCACTAACCCTTTGGCAGCATAACAGCTAACAACAAACGATGTGTTACGAAAGAAATATTTAGTTTTATTTGCAGACTCCCTATCCAATCTATGTAGTAGAACGCTGGTGTTGGTTGATGTGCAATGTGCATATACTTTCCCCACATATACATTTCATCTTAAAGGCATTATTACTTCATAAGTACATACTATACTTTTCTTTGAACTAGTTTCTAGTTTCACCATGTATACCTTTCCATTCACTCTAGAGGAAGGGAAAAAGTAAAGCGAGAGAATTTTTTCCGAGGTGGTGGAGCAAGGCTTATATAGCATGGATAAGTGAAAAAGTCACTTGAAAGCATCCACTTATATAGTTGAGCTCCTATGTCCATCCAGTTTATACAACATCAAAGTTTCCCATGTCACAAATGAATTGATTCTTGACTTTTACTGCCTTGTACGCTCTCTCTCTCCTTTCACCAACCTTGCGTTTCGGATTCCCACTTTTATGCCGTCGGGATGTCTTAACTTACCTGAAGCTTTTAAGGAGTTTCTACAGCCTGTTTTCCAGCTTGTCAAGTTTAACGTTCTCTCTCTGCTAGGTTTTGGCCAAGGGATTGGAGCAGTAAAAGTTGTAAAAAGTAAAATAAGAAGCTTTAATGTCTTCACTAAAGACTGGAGAGAGCACAATCCAGTATGGTAAAAAAACAAGATGGGGAGAGAAGAGGAAGAAGGCAACTACTACAAGGTAAACAAAAGGTGGTGGTAGTAGGTTCTCGCGGCAGTTAAGGATGGAACCTAGAAAAAATATATTTTTGGGTCAGGACTCGAGCTACCGTTTCTTGTTGTTGCATGATTTGACAAGCCGACTATGAAATATTATATTATATTTAATTGCAATTTCCTGTTTACTAATTGGCTTTGCTGAATTAATATCATTCTTTGTGTCACACACGTATAAAGTTGGCAGTGTAATTAATTCAAAAACTTTGCCGGTGGTAAAATGTACTATATATTTTATTTGAACGAAATTGAAGTTTTTATTGCTTGTCAACGCGTCTCCTGACTTTTTAATGTGAAAATTGCAGTACGAAACACACACGTATCATATCATTTCAAACTAAGGTTTCAGGCTTGTAGGCTTTTTGTATAAAAGACGGTGAAAAAAGATATGAAAACCTGATAAGAGTTTCCCATATTTTGACGACCATGTAACCAAAAGGTTTTCATAAGCCCCTCACATCGTGACTAAACTAATAAGAATCGAAGGGAGTAACGTAGGCAGTGTAATTTGCACTTTTACAACGCAAGAACTACTCCACTACTTTTACTTGGGTAGAAAATTATTAGATACAAGCCCAACACACTACCACCACCACACAATACTTTTCCCTTGTTGTTTTCTTTTTCGGGTAAAAGTCTTGCAAACTTTTATACACATAATAATATCAGGGGGGAAACCAAGGGCTGAAATGAAGGGGCGTTCCCATTTCCATTTTTACATTCACATGGCTTAACGACTAATACTATCATCTCATCGTGTACATGTCGGTCGACAGCTATCATTATGATTGTGACCTGCCTTCATGTTTGGTTTGTGGATAGGATGATAGGCAACTTGATAACATTTTCTCTCATAGTCTCATGTTTACTCTTGTCGACAGCAGCGGTCTTCTCTTTCTGTCGATGTCGATACTACAAATATTACATGGAGTAACTTTTGCAACATTAATAATAACTACCACCCCCCGTTATTATAAATTCATATAGGAGTAAAAAAGCCCACAAACTATAACTGTTCTGTTCACTGATACTCCTCTCAACGTCTCTCAACACAACACCAACCAGCAGCAGCACCAGCTGCGGCTTAAAGTTTGGCCAAAAAATTGGAAGAAATAAAAGTGTTTCACGCATCTCTCTCTCTCTTAGAGGTTAGCCTACCAAAAGAAACCAAACCATACATACCATGTCTGATCCCAATATGCATGCATATTATATGTAACAAGAAGGGGCCAGGCACACTTAGTGTGCCTCCTAGAATGTAGAATTTATTTCACATTTATTGAGAACGTAAGATTTTTATGATGCCAATTCTCAATCAATCAAAATTTGAGTAGCTTCAAAACAACCTACATTTTATTACGTAAAGTATGCCACAACAATCCACATTTGATCGCCCTTCCAACAATTGACACTTCATTTTCCCTAAAAACATTAATTGATTGCCCGTGCACTCCTTTCCAACTCCACTAATCGATACGCAGCATTGAACTCCGTGTTGAAAGTGGGTGAAATTTCTAACCTGGCGAATATCTATGTTCTCTTAAACTTTTTAATTCATCGCCAATCTATCTAATGCGTAGTTAAATCATCGCTTCTCGATTTTCAATTGATCAATAATCGATTGAGTTGAAACCTCTATACTACGCCCGACTGATCAATGCAGTTAAAAAAATTATTTTTACGAAACGACTAACTCGGGTGGTTTAAAAAAAGTAGAATTTAAAATTTCCCTATCCTTCTCCACAATCAACATTTCATCATCCCAACAACAATCAACATTTAATTATCCTTTCAGCATCCAACAACTACACTTCATTTTGCTTGAAATTCAACATTTAATTCCCCTCCACGCACGCAATATTTAAATATCTCCGTCTCCCGAAAATCTACATTAAATTTTACTGTGGAAGGAGCTTTTGTTGAGAACGCAATCTTTAAAAACCGTAAACAAATGTGGTTGTGAAGAAAACAGGTGACAGCTGTATGTCTTTGTTGATATCAGTAGTTTTTATGAGATGCATTCATTAGTTCGCGCTGTGACCATGGAAAGGGTCATCCACAGCCAGGTTAAAAATTTTGACATAAAATTTCATGCTAATTTTTTATCCATAATAGTGTAGTTATGGTAGCAATAACTACCAAATAATATTTAAAACATTACTAAAAAGTATGCATTTTGTATGAACGTAATGTTGGGTGCCCCTTGTCAGTACTGTATTTACGTTAACACAGATAGTCATCCGCTCCCATGTTAACTCACGAAGCGTCAATGCCACAAACAAACTTCCAGCTAGCCTTTTATAATACTGATCGCTGAAAATGTATGAGCAACTCTTAAAAGTAATAAGAGGTAATGTTATGGTAATGAAATTAGTGCCTCGACCTCAAGCATCCGAAAGGAAGAGGAGGAAAAACCGCTACAAAGAATAATCCTAAACTCAACTCACTCTGCTCTGTCTGAAGCTGTTGAGTGTTGTGTATAGTTTTGTTGGTTGAGTTTTTTAGCTTTCTTTTTTTTCTTGACGAAACTAAAAGTGTATGGTTAAAAGAAAGAAAAAGCAAGCTATAAACTTGTTAATGCAAACAGTAGTCATAAAAATAGAAGGAAAATGAAAATGGTAGTAGCCCAAAACTTTACTTTTCACATGTAGTGTTTATGTGTGGACCAAACTCTCAACCAAAACCCTCACTTGAGAAATGAAAAGTAACAGAGTGGAAAAGTTGTCAGAGGAATATGAAACTTCACTCTCCTTCTCTGCTTTCTTAAGAAGGTGGTAGTGGTGGTGGTGGCAGTATTCTGTTTGGTTGTTGTTGTAGGTTGTAGCTTGCATGATACTTTAATGTATGTGGTTAGTTATTTGTTCGATAAAAAATTGGTAGGGGTAGTGAAGAGCAGTGAATGTAATGAATATGTACAATACTCCAAACATTATTATCATCGTAAGTATCATAATATCGCATCATATCACATCACATCACATCGAGTCTCAAAACTCTCTTTGGCTGGACTCTCTGGTTTGTGCCAGCAAAAAACAAAATGAATTTTACTCAAGAGTTTGAGTGAAACTACCCAAAATCCCTAGTCAGACACCAAATAATATACATAACACTAGAGCTCATGCAGGCTGGCGGTATATGGTAGTGGAGCAGCTATCACAGTAATAACGATGATAATGACAAGAGTAGGGAACTTGGAAAAAGTATAAAACTGTAATAGAAGTGGCAATAAGTAATCTACTTGAATGAAAAAGACTTCATTTCTTCCCAACATTGAGAGAGAGTTGAGAGCATATAAGCATGAGCCTCTTCACTTCACCAGAGACCAGCACTGTCCTGTGTACAAACAAAAGTACTGAGACCGAGATCTTCTTATAGTCAGTCATAAATAGCAAAGTAAAATAATGAAATGACCATGGAGGTAGAAGCCAAGAAAATAATAGTAATAATGATTTCTAACAACGAGCACATGGAGAGCAACCGTGCTGGGTTTTTGGGTTGGAGATGGTGGTGGTGATGTGATGATGGTGTAATGTTGGCGTGTGATATTTGTGATGATTTTAATGGTTATGACAATGGAAATGACAATGATGTGTAGTAGGTAGCTTGAGTCGTCCTAGTATAATCATTTCGTATCATATGAGAAGTTTCGTTGTTAGCAGTAATTGTGAAGTAATGGTCATGCTGACTTTTAGTATGTACGATGAACTCCATATATACTTTTACAATCTCATCCTCCTGGTCTTACCGGGGGTACGTACACTTTGTCTAAACCGTGAGAGATGGAGGAGCAAACGACAGATTTGCAGTATAATAAATTAGCAAAGTAATGAAATCTTTGTGTAAATCCAGACTCCATTGCAATAAATGTGCATTTCGTCTTTCATTTAGTAAGTAATTGGGATGCTTCCTGGTTTTTATCAAATAATTATCCCCAGCAGGAGAAAATAGTATATATAGCACTTTTGTACACGTAAGTACAGAACGTACAGAAGTAAAAGATGATACATATAGGGAGTTGTAGCGCCGCGGCCACTCAGGTAAAAGAAAAAGACTTATATATAACGCAACGCCTATATAATAGTAAGTGACCCCATGATTGTATGTCAAAGTGATCCCATGAAACTTTTACACTTTTTTAAAAAATTTATAAACAAATTTAGTAGAAATTTCCACTTTAAAATTACACATCGTCACTTAACTTTTTTTGGTTAAATTTCGTGGCATAATATCGTTTTATATGGAAAACCTACTGATTAAATTCTTTTTAACACCTTATTAAATTGCTATAATTACACTTTCAGAGCTTCCTTGGCCTTAGCGGGCTTTCCTCGCTTACGCTTTTGAAGAATTGGTATTGTTTTAGCCTCCGGAATGACAAAAAAGTTTTCTATTTATTGCAATACCCAACACATGCCTACACAAATATTGTTTTTAATAACCAGAACAGGTGCAGGACGAATCCGTCCAGTCGAATTGTATGTTTATCGACTGATGTGCATTATTTCACCTCACTAGATCTGGCTTACTGAAATGATTCGGTTTGAATCTTGAGGGTCAACAATGGGGTTTTAAACAATTGTTTATTATAAACTAAAACTAATAGCTTAACCTAGTAACACCTTCTCGAGCGTTCGGAATGATCGCTTTTGCTAGCTTTTCGAGAAGTGCACAGAATGAGCAGAATCATCTGAATGATGTTAGCGAGAAGGATCAAGCTCACTTTCTTCCTTCCACGTGAGTTGCTTTCTCGGGGTGAATGTCCCTTGACATGATTGGTGAAAGGAAGGTTTTCTCCTGACGCTAGGCCATGATTCCACAAATGTCAGGTAGCCTGATAGTTTCCTAGACTTACAAAGGAAATTCCTATTAGGAATACAGCCCGTGACACGATTTCAAACGATTGTATTTAGGCTCAAATGTTAAACTTTTTATCTCAGCTAGTCAGCTCGTATTACTTACATACGAGACTACTTTTTAACGTCATGCCTTAACGCGGTGTTAGATACTACTTATCTACAACCTAACTGTATGCTTAATCATTGATAAGCCCAGGATCGATTATGATTAATAACGTAACAATAACGTATAATTAATAGCGTAGCAATTAAACTTGACTGAATACATTCTGTGCCAACAGCACGAAAGACTAAGCACACCTTCACATTATCAAATATTACCACGTCTAATAATAATACAACACATACTTCTCAGTGTCTATGTCCTTCAGCTTAGAGGCTCCGGTTGCTTTAATTAAGTAAAATTTTTTTGTTCATTGACTCGGCCAGATAGTGTGTACTACTAACTTTTTAAAATGTTAATTAAATAATTTAATGGCATTAAAAATTCGGTGCTGCTCATTCACTTATGAAATTGGGAGAAGCATTAATGTACAGGCAGATGTTTATGACAATAATGAGTATCAAGTTACATGTTATTGCAAGTGCTCTTTCTTGCTTACATGTATAGTACTCAAAATTAATTACATCTTTATGTTCAAATGTAATCGTTAACATAAAATATATTTGATTCAATGTTTCTTTTAAAAAGTGTAATTTTCATTTCTTTGTGTGATGAAAATCCTGAGTAAGGTACAATAGTTTCATGGGATCACTTTCGTATAACGTCATGGGGTCACTTCATATTATAGAAGTGTGCGATTAAATGTAAGCCAAAGAAAAAGTACTTCAAGAATGGCTACAAGGTCATACTTGAGTAGGCTATTAAGACAATGGCATCATCATTTACTTACGGTTATTATTACCTGTATTTTCTTTATTATTCGACGAAACATTGATAAGAGGATAGGATGGATAGGGAATGAGTTCATATAAAAACTCTTTTCTTGACTACATAATATGATCAGCAAGCACACGGTTAACTACCTCTCTGCTTCTGCTGCAACCTTTCCTATTCTACGACGTTTCCCTTTGAAGAAGAAAAGAATAATTGAGTAACTGTATTTATTTTCTTGTCTGGCAAGCGTAAACGAGGGAAAAATTATCCTTGGAAAAGTAATTATTATCATTGTCGTCATCCGTCTCTATTATAAACGTGAGGTCACCTTTTTGTGTTCCATATTATTTTTTATCTGATCCGCCCTCCACATACACGGTCGGTCAGACCATACCAAAGACCTTATTCTTTTGAGAAGCAGATGAATAAGCATGATACATATAGAAATCATCATTAACTACAAAACTACAATTTACGGAAGGATAGGCATGCATATAATATGAATCCATAATAGTATAGATGGTGATGATGATAATAATATGTTATGCATGTTTATATATTATGAAGGAGAAGCAGGCCAACGGTGGTGGTGGTGGTGTAAGAAAGAAAAAGAGTAGGCCGAGAGAGAGAAAAACAATATGAAGAGAGAATGGAATATTCGAGTTCCCTTCTCTTCAGAGACCTCCAACCTCTCTTGGCCTTCTATTAAAAAGTTTTTCTTGCAGGCTAAGATTTGATACTTCTCCGAAAACCAAATGGTTTATACTCACTTTCCTCTCTCCTATGCTCCTCTCAAGTTTCGGTGAAAATAGAAAATGGAGAAAAGTGAGATGTACCCAAAAGGAAAGTGTTTGCATGACTGTGGCTTGGCTACCAAAACTAAGTTTCAGTTCAGGCAGCAAAAGAATTTTGTATTCCAAACCAAAACCTTTTCTTAGCCGCGCATTTAAAATTAGAATTGCATAACTAGGAGAACAGACAGGGGAAAAGATTGAATCTCATTTTGAGATGTGTTTGCATTTCCAATGGGTTTTGTTATCTATGCTGATGATTCCGAACCCGAACATAGAGGCACACAAACATACACACATATAGATATGCATACAGATATACTCTGAAATCTCGCTGGGCCATGCCACCGGCCGAGTTTAAAGAATGGCATTCTTTTATAGTTTTTGGCGAGAGTTGATTGTTGAACTTGTTCGATTCATTTTATTTCCAGAGAGTAATCCACCTCACACGCTCGCTTTATTTTAAACATGTTAGATTTAAATGTTTTTGCCACAGTCAAAAAAAAAAAGTAATGGCAATGGAAAGAAGATTTTTAGTTTCGTCAAGTTTTCTTGTTGAGTCTTAGTCGAGTCGACTAGAGTAGAAGAAGAATATTATGCACATATACATATATGGAAGCTTAGAAGGTCTTATTTTTACCGTTTTATAGTTGAGTGAGAGTAAGAGTCGAGACCAATTTTGAATATGGTTTTTGTGCAAATGGTCCATAGACGATGTATTACATACGTAGAGTAAAACTAGCACTGCTACCGTCTTTCTCAAACTTCCAAGTAATGTTTCTTATCCCATGTTTTCAAGCAATTTTTTCTTACGGAGACGAGCGCTTTCAATGACTTTGCCATACAGTCAAGTGGAGAGAGAGAGAGAACGGGAGAAGAAATTGCCGTTGGAAAATGAAACGTTTGCTCTCAAATATACTTATTATTTCTCCTCCTGATAATTCCAGGAATGGTTTTGGTAGTAGTAGTACGTACGTAGTTGGTATTTGGTTGGGTAGTATGAATCTATTTTTTTGCATGTAGTATTTGCATTTTACATACATTCAAGAGAGACTTTCTCTCTCCCCAGCCTTGTGCCAATTTCATTACTTCTGCTCCATATTTTCCCCAAGAACTCCTTTCTCTTGCTTTCACCTGATTAAGTTGAAAAATGAAATTGGCACGAGCTGCAAACTGCTTTACATTCGAGAATATTACTCTCTCTTTAAATGTTCATATGTATGTGAGAATGTGTGTATGTGTATGAAAGTTTAAAGAGAATTGGGCTAGACGTTAATGCATGTTACAGATTTTCTTCGCCTCCGCTCTGCTTCCCGTATATATATATATACACAGTCATTAATGCTCATGTTTTCACATATAAAGAAGAGTCGAGTGGGTATTAGCTCCTTCTGTATAGGTGGTAGTGAGCTTCGAGAACGGGAGATTTTTCTTGGAAGATCAGCACAAAGAAGCACTTTTACCTAACCATCTTACGTCAACACAATTTTCAAGAGAGACTCGTGGAAACAATGGGAATGGTGCTGCTGGTCCTGGTGGTAGGCATTGTGGGAACAAAGCCCAATTAGCTTCTCCATATATATACTTCTATATGAACGTAGAAAGCGGTACAGACCGGTAATATTCACACCCGAGTGGGTTGAGTGAGTTTTTAGGAAGGCTGACGTGTTTGTGTATGAACAGTAGTTCATGATAGAATCTAGAATTGTCGATGATAAAAATCTTTTTATAACAAACTTTATTACCTACGTCTTTTGAGATATACAGCTTATTCATTAAAAAAGTAATGTCTTTCATGTAAGCATAATGCATATTATATATTGCTCAGTTGCTCACGACATCAGAAAGCTGTCAATGTGAAAAAACTAAAATTATTCAGTCAACGAGTCAACATACAGTATTTTGTATTTGTCGAACTTTGATGGGGAAATAATTGCGTCCACTAAATTAAATTGGGGAAATTGCTGCTTTGAAGACATGCTTGTTACGTATATCTAAACTAAATTAGGGAAAATATACACAGAAGGGCAAGGTCTTCTTTGAAGAGTTATTTAAATCCAACTAAATTATAGGACCAAGTTAATTACTAGCTGACTTGTTGGAAATTGCCTTTCATTAAAAGTAATATGTGTATGTCGGTCCCCTCTTTCTCTATCTCAAAAGCAATAGATTTTGTAGGAAGTTGCTGATGACGTAAATGGAAAAGTGAAAGCTGCACATTCTCTTTCCGTCTCTTTC
The DNA here is from genome assembly GCA_964034955.1 of Orchesella flavescens. Taxonomy (NCBI): domain Eukaryota; kingdom Metazoa; phylum Arthropoda; class Collembola; order Entomobryomorpha; family Orchesellidae; genus Orchesella; species Orchesella flavescens. Next base: position 19,358,967 of record OZ035957.1, on the reverse strand, counting down.
AGCCTCTTTGGGATATTTATAAGCCTTTCCATTCCTCTATCATCTGCTGTGATCTACTTAGTGATGTTAATGGTGTATAGCTCTTGGTGAATAGCACCTGAGGCCACTACACAATTGGAAAACCTGTGTATGAAATAGATTTATTCATTGTGAAAGCTGGCAGCAGGAGCAGCAGCCAAAAATGTATGGCTACAAATAAATCAGTTTAAATCCTCTCTCTCTCGGAATGAAAGACATTTACGTATTTTCCAGAGATGCTTCTCATGTCGAAAAATGGAGAGCTTTCCAATGAAATCCGATTTTTCTTTGGGGGTTCTTCAAGCACCAAAATGAAATGGTTTTGACATAACTATACACATCAAAAAAGCTCTCCATTTTCCATAAATATATACGTAAATAGGGAGGATGCTGGTTTTTAACTTTATACTCTCATTTCCGAAGGATGATGGCAATAACAATATAATAATGCTAATATTTCGGTACTGATACTAGTCTCGGATGGCAATAGTAGTGTATGTATCTCTGGAAGTTTCATCCTGAATCGATTTTGGTGGTTTGGTTACATCAACCTTTTTTCACTAAGCTATATATGTATATGTATATACACTTAGCACATGAATATTTTTTATTTTTTAAATTATATTACAGAAGCGGAAAACGACAGTGGTGATTTGAACCTCGAGGATCCGGAGCTTGAAAAGGCTGCAACAAAAATACAAGCCGCTTTTCGAGGGCATAACGCTAGAAAACAACTAGGAAAAATGGCAGAAGGAGAAGAAGTCATTGACATTGACCTGAACGATCCAGGTAAGGGAAAAAACTGTCAAACATAATATCAAAATATAATAAAATATTTTAACATTTTCCGGCCTCTCTCTATCAAATATTGGATTGGATATAGAGATTGCGTTTGGCTCTTAATAACGCACTTATATATCCTCATGACTTTTTACGTAAATTCGAGAATCCAATCCACATCTCAATTTAAAATATCGTTTGGGGGGAATGAGGCTCATAATTTTCGTAGCCGTTTGCCTTTGCATTACTTATCCTATCCATATAATAGTTCGATGTTCGTTCTTTACTTTGATTTTCGATTTATATTGTAATAACCCCCAACCTGAATGAATAGAGAGTTTGGGTGCACGAAAGAAACAAATAAAATTCCACTCTCGTCAAAATGCAATTCACCCTTTGTACAGCTAGCACAACAACTCTCCAACTTTAAGCAAACCATAGCATAGAAATTATACTCTTGTATTTACATCCAATGTTCATACTCATAAGAGCTTATAATAAGTACGAGCGGCTGCTTGTTTGCAATGCAGAAATCACGAAAATGAACAGCACGAGTAAAAAAGGAAAACAGTTTTGAACATTGCTGTTAGGTTAATAGCCTTGCACGGAAATGTTACGACAATGAGAGTCTAAAGATGAAAGCATGAAACATAAATGTGCCTTTTGCTAATGCACACGATTGCGTTTATTGTAAGAGGTTCTGGGGGGGAGAGGAAAAAAGGATTTTTGCACCTAGTACGATATTCCACAAAAGCATTAGACTCACCCGCCCATCATCAATCCATTTCTGCTTAAACTAACAATCGAGTTTTTCGGTCGCTGTGTGTAGTTGCATATGATATGGTATATGGCATAGCGTGGTGTGATGTGGTGTATGGATGGTGTGTGTGTGCATACACAACTTTTATGTCTAGTGAAATAAACATTGAGCTGACGAAATCTAACATAGCCATACTTTTTTCTCTCTTTTAGCTTTTGTGTGTGATCATTGCTCTAAACTCACGCTCTGCGAATTGTGTATAGAGTCTAATGGATTCATAAATTACACCTTTCACTTAAGCAAGCCCGCTGTAAGGCACATCAAACAAGGGATTTTTTTTTCTGGCTCACTCACTGGATTATAACATGTTAGTTTGGCTCACTTCTCCTCTCCTGGAAAAGAAACAAAGGTGTGGAGAAAGCTGATTTTATACGTAACTTATGCTCTCATGCATGCTCAGCTTTGTCCTTGTCAACGAAGGCTCAAAACATTAGTTCCTAAAATAATATCCTTTTGTCTAAAATACGTGGATAGCTTCTCATTGCTACTTCTTACTAAATGTGAGTGAATGAGAGAGAGAGAGGCTTCAGCCTTCGAAGAAAATTCTCACACAATAAAACAGCCCCAAAATATATGGCCACCACACCTCCACCGACAAAAACATTTCTCAAGCACAAACTGGATGAATGAGCACATTTATGAATTCCTAATGATTTTTCGTGCTCATGATAAGTATAAGTATGAACTCGCACACCAACTACCACCACCCTAGGACAAAATGAAACCAAGTCATTTGCTCCGCTTGTATGTATGTCGACGACGTCAGTCGTCGTCAACTGTAAAGGATATTATTGTTTCTGACGGAATGGTTTCATTTTCTTTTTCCTAGTTTTTTTGCTCTCTTTCTTCCCTTTCTTCTTAATGCTCAGTGGCTATTTGATGACATTTTCTTAGATGGAATAAGAAATAGGAACAAAACAGGTTTTTCAATTATTTTCCACAAAAAATAGAAAAGAAAAAGGCACATTAAAGGGAAAGAGAAAAACTTGAAGTGGCTATCATCATTAGTATTCATGCATGCATTCACCCAGTGGATTCATGGACAAGTGAGGAGGAGCAGGGAGTAGTAGTAGTACTGTGGGTCTGTGTATGGATTCGTTCCGAGAATGAAATTGTGAGTGTGCTCAACGTGAAAGGAATAAACTGAAACAGAATAATATGAACTTTTTTGGTAACATTGAACTGAACGAAAGGAAGAAGAATACGAAGACGGGGGAGAAAATCCAGGGAGATTTTTTTTCTTTGTTAATCCATATGCCCCATTTGTATGGACTTTTGTACCTACAAACGTGACAAGACTTTGTTACCGAATCATAATTTCTGGGCGCGTATATATGTACATAACTTAATTTGCACTACACAACAGTACACAATATAAGAAGAGCGTTGTAGCATGGGCATTCGTTAATGATTTTGGACTTGGCTTGGCTTGGGTTTGGGTTGGCTTTTCCCATTCAGTTCCCTATACAACAGTTCATAGTTCCAAATCCAGACACGAAGAGATTTGTACATGATTGACAGAGCTACAGTGGTTCAGCGTACTAAATTGATACGGTGATGATTTTCGTCATCTAAACCATTAGTATTAAAGTTTTTTGGGACATTTCCTTTGCATTGTGATAGGCTTGGATAAATGATGTTTTGTTGTATGCAACATACTACAAGAAACATATTGACTATTTGTGCATGTTTCATTTTTCATTGTTGGAAAAGGGAATCATCCACTTTATCCTTGTAAATGATTTAATGTCACATAACAGCCTCAACCAAAGCGAAAGTAGGAATGCGCAACAAAAGGAAAGCGGATGGTTTAGGTGTACCAGTCTTGATTTTTATCCCCACATTTCATTTCTATGCTCCTTTTTTTGAATGGAGAAAATTAAACTTTTTTCCCGCACAATAAAGGACCTCCTCTCATAAAGGATATGATACCTTTTACCTCGACAAACTAGGGTGTCTGTTGTGAACGCTTGGTATTATATTGACATGCTGCTACACAGTATATATAGCTTTTCTCATGAATTGAATTCACATATGCATGATCGCACAGTCACACTAGCTCCCTCACTTTCAGAGTCAGTTTCCCTCTGCTTGCTTAGCTACAAATTCCTGTCCCAATCCACTTGAGAGCCTTGATCATTAATCAATCTTGTTTGGAAAAGGTTTTTTCTTCTCTCTCTCTCTCTTTTGCACTCGTCCCATACATCTTTTCATTTTGCTTTCACTCAACTCGACTGAATCATAATATCTCCTTTCCACTGAAAAATTGTGTATAGGTTCCATTCTACAAACTTTTTTCCTTTGACCCGGCTACGTCACATCTGGTTTAACTTTGAGAATATTTACTCAAACGCACATACATAAAAAGAGAAAACGATTACTTTTTCAGTAGGCTTCCAAAAAAAGGAGAAAGAATGTGCGGGTGAGCGTATGAGCAATCCATGAACAAAACTAACATATCTGTGCAACCAAAGCAAACCAAACCAAACCAAGCCAGTTCAGAGCCTAAATCCCTAGTTGACTAAATGCTACGTTTGTTGTGAGCCTCCACTTGCACTTGGTTTCGTTGGTTTTGATGCTCACCACTTCTGTTGGTGAAATGAATAATAATGTTGTTTCAATGGATCAAACCAACTCCGTACCAGAAAAAAATGACTGTATAAACTCCTTTTTGTTTTATATTTCAAAGCATATATATACCTACCTAATAAACCTACCAACACCAAAGCTATTTTAAGCTATGTGTTGTTCCAGTGTAAAGTGTGGTATTTTAATGGAAATGTCACTGAAAAAAAAGCTCCGTGTACATTTTCTGCTTTTGGTGGTGCGTTTAGAGTTTTGTAATAGACGTGCAGCTCTCCTTATATTTCGTACCACTTGAAACCATTTCTCTTACGTTGACATGTTGCTCAACAAGAGTCCATTTGTAGGATGGCTTTCTCTTGTGCTGGGAAAAAGTATAAGAAATGAAATTTACATTTCAAATGCTCTTCTGGTAAAAGTTCATAGGTTGAGTTGAGAGTGGTTGAATTCACAAGGACATCAGTTTGTAAATAATAGACGAGCCTGTCATCATCGTCATGAACAAAGTAAAGTGCGAATGAATGGCCACACGCGGTTCCATCATATGACTTCATTTTCACGACGTAATGCTTCCTCTTTGTAGTGTAGTGCCTTCGATACACTCGTCTATTTAAATTTTAATGGAGACAATAAATTGTTTAAACGCAATATAGTTATTTACTCTTATGGGGTGGAAAGATGGGATGACAGATAATTTGTGAGAGAGGTTGCGAGGAATGGATGAAAGAAATCATATTATTGTGGAAAGAAAGGAAGATGGAGAGTGTTTTCCAATATTCAATTCTACGCTTCAATTCGTTGAATGGGTTTTTCAATGTTTCCATTATAGCAGGTTGTTTATATATCGACCAGGTAAATTTATTGAAGGGATTGTCTATTAAATTTTTTTTCAGAGGTTGGGATCGCTGCAACCAAAATCCAGGCGTCCTTCAGAGGGCACAAGGCACGGAGAGAAGCGGAGAAGGCGGAGAAAACAAAGGCAAGCGATGCTCAGCTTAGCGAAGAGCTTCAGAAGCTGAAGACCACTGAAGAGGTCAGTGAAACTGGGGAAGCAAGTAAATATATTTTAAATGTGTCACAAATCTATTCAAAACTTAAAATTTTACCAGAAATGCAGCTTCTTTACTAAAATAGATTTGCTGTTGTCAAAACCTTCGTCTTTGGGTGTTGACTACAGTGCTCAATTTTGAGCTCGAAAAGTGTGTGGGACAAGAATTTATACGTGGTTATAAACTCTTCATGATGTACAAATAAATTTTGTCCTTTTCGTAATTTTCTACTAAAACTCAACAATAATTATTTTCTATAAATTTTCTGTCTACTAAAATTCTATTTTATTTCATAATATATATTTCTCACCCTTTTGGCATTAAAAGTATAAACGTATAATATACATATTATATAAAATATATCTATATATTATTAGGCCTTCCTAGCCATATGCATATTGCTCATTTCAAAAATCTTTTAATTCAACTACAGACAGCTCTTTCTCAGCCTCATGAATCTATACGTAGTAGTAATAACTTTCACTGTATTAACTAAATGTATGCATGTATTCTCCGTGTACTCTACGATCCCTTTCGGTTCGATTGAACAAAATGAAAAAGAGAGAGAGAGGAAAAAATATGCTACAGTTACCAAAATAGATTGAGCTTTCACCCAAGCCAGCCACACTTTTTATAAATGGATAAAGACAAAAGGAGAAAGGGCAAAATTTTACCAGGCCGGCGCCCGCGTGCCCTGCCAACCTATTCAACCATCTAAAATATAATGTGATGAAGTGATAACGTAGTTCTTCTCTTGGAAAGTTGTTGATGATGAAGAACAGTAAGAAAACTGTCTCTCAAGTTGAATTTTCACTCTCTCTCTCTGAATCCAAGTGGAAATGAGAGAGAGTCAAAAAAAAAGTTTTACTTTAAATAATAAAACAACATGATGAACAAAGCAAACTTTACACCGAAAACACCAAGAAATAAAAGAGAAAGTTTTACATTGACATACATACATACATTTGGGTTTAGTCGTGTATGATATTATACTTTCTCTCTTTGCATATAACATGAATGGCTTTTTTTCTCTCAAAAATCCTTCCGTTATTTTCCATACATTTTATATTCATTATCGTAGCAGCATAAATGTATTACTACTACTACTACTACTACCAAACTACTATAATATCCTAGAGTAGTCAAGAGAAAACTAGAGCTGACGAAATGAGTCTTCATTCAATTTACAAGAAACAATGCGAAAAGCCGTCATAAACAACTAAAACTTTTGTTTGAATAAATTCGCCGCGATATCTTAAAGTAGGCTTTATAGGCTTGTGCTGTAAGCTATTGTGCATATATTCTCATATTATTCTAAAGCCATTTCCTACTTCTTTGTCTCATTTGTTTGCTTTTATTCCCTAACAGAAGCCAGCTGCTGAAGAGGAGGAGGACTTGCCTGATTTAAATGACCCAGAAGTGAATAAAGCAGCAACAAAGATCCAAGCCCATTTCAAAGGACATCTTGTTAGAAAAACTTTGAAAGATCCAAAAGACGCTTCCAATTGATTGAATACTCTGTAAAAAAAACTCCGAAAAAAAACAATATATAAATTCAGTCCAAAATTCTCTCTTGTGGATTTGGATTATATAAAAAAAACAGAATCTTTTAAAAAATATACCATAAAAACTGTAGTGGTTTGAAAAAAGATATCCACACACATGATTAAATACAAACGCAATTCTAAATAAATTTAGCGATAGTACAGAAATGACAGAAGGGGAAGGGAAAATGAAGAAGAAGAAAATTATTTCTTTTTATAGAAAGGCTTTTGTCGGAGAAAGAAAAAACAATGAAGGATGAGGGAATAATATTTGCCACAAGGAAATTTTTAGAAATGATTTTTTTTAAACAGAGTTTCGTCATAATACTTATGTCATGCCATTCTTTACTTTACACGACAAAAAGGAACAACTAAAAAGGAGACCAGAAACCAAGAGTGTCGGACGTTACAAGATTATAGTAGAACGGTCGAAAAAAACGACAAACGAAGACATACATAATTTATACTTAATTTTCCAAAACAAAAAAAAGTTTAACTATGTATATTCAGCGAATATAGCTACAAAAAATGCAGTTACATTTTTCATCCAGAGAGTTTGTAGAGCAGGCTACATAAAATTGTAGTTTGTATTGATATAAAAAATATGTGTGTACATAGCGTGTGATGATGATTTCGTGGAGAATCTGCACCATCATGTTACATTATTCCTTTTACTACTTTTATCCTTTCTTCCCAAAAAATGTAATAACTTTTTAGCTTTAGCTCTCTCTCTCTCTCTCAATGATGCAATAGAGAATCGGACACATTTTCAATTTTTCTGCTATAATATCCTATATATCTATCTCTCTATTTCTATCCTATGCCTCATCCTATCCATTAAGTGAAAATCAAAAAATATATAAATAATATATAAAATTATTATGTATTAGTTGTAAACTGTAAAGCGTGTATGATGATGAACTACTAGTGGCTTTATTGTGGAAAACACAAAAAAAAACACACACAATCCAATTCGGAAAAACTATATATACATCTCTCTCTTTACTTAACCTTTTCTTGTTCAAAAGTGTTAATTAAAACCTCTCAAAAAAGTGGATTTAAAACTGTTTAGACTGTACTATAAAAAACATACTTAGGTTCTACATTACTATCCATATTCAAAATTATTAAAGAAAACAAAATTTTTAGCTTAAAAAAACTTGGGAAAGGAATACAAAAAAAAGATGTAAAGATATGTGCGTGAGATGATGATGAGTTTTGGTCAGGTTGCAATAATAATTGGTGAGTGGTGTGTGTAGGAATAGTTGTAAAAATTTACTCAAATTTTACCATACCATTCCTTAAATATTACTCTTATGGACACTTATTGCTGTCACCTTTTTGAGAAAGCAAAGTACATACAGACATGTTCATATATATATATATATGTTCATGTTGTTTGATGTGTTGAAAGTATGGATTGGATAAGAGAGATGGTGAAAGCTAAGGGAAAAGTTTTGTACAATAGTAGGAAGGTATGATGATGAGGAGGTCACAATGGATTGGGAGGAGAAATTCACAATTTAAACCCTAACAAGATTCTATGATGTATACATGGGATACTCAGTGGGCAGCCTGTTTCTCGTCGGGTTGTTGGGGCCAGTTCCACCATTCCGGTGGAAAGCAGTCTGCCCACGTTGAGTATGAGATGTATATGAAGGAAGATGGAATTTGTAGGAGTGCTGGCTTCGGCTAAGATGATACTGATGAGTTGATGAATGTTTAAATATTTTAAACTCCTTATCCTATACCATATATATATTCATATATACCAACCACCACCACACCACCTATGTGACCTATGTATATAATGCAATAATAACAGTTGTCTACCTACAAAATTTTAAAAGCTATACAAAAAAGTGTTTCTGATCACACACATTTTACTAGTTAGCCTTTACTGTTCAAAAAGTATGTACCTTACTAATATTCTCACAACAATTTTCCTCCATATAATAACTATATTACCGTATCGTAGAGTTTAGAACTGAGAAAAATTCCAAAACCCTAAAAAAAATTTAAAAAATGAGAAAAGAAACAATAAGATTAAATATTTCCTCGCTTTATTGACTGCATTTAAAACACATACATATGAAAGATATAGAATACAATTCTACTTAAAATATACAACAAAAAAACTGTTTGTGCTTGTTCCAAAACCAAGCTGTTCCTCTGAACGTTTCAACTATTATGTACTTAACAACTTGTACATAAAGTGTGAGAGAGTATATAAAAAAAGTATGGTATGGATTGGATTGGGGGAAACAAAAGGAAATATATTGTGTCTTGCACGCCAACTTTCCATTAAAACATTTATTTGTAATGTATGCACACAATCTATTTATTATACTGTTCAGAGGTCATAATTATTCGTTCCCTCTTGTATTAGCAAGGGAAACTCTCAACTAAAAACGATCAAAAAAGGGAATAAGAGCAGAGGTTCCCTTGGGTTTGAATTATGAAGCTGTAATTATTATTAGGAATACGACTCACTCACTCACCCAAGCTTGTTGGCGTCTTGCAAGTTTGGAATGCTGCAAGAAGTCTTTTAGCAGTGTGAGTGTGTGAAAGCAAATATGAATTAATGTACAGACACGTCCACTTCTAAGCCTACCTACCCAACAAACCCTTTTCTTTTTACCGATAATGAGAATCGTGAATATAGGGTGAAAACAATAACACCAAAAACGAAAAAACTATGAGTATCTGCACGAACCATGACCACTCTATATGTAAGATTCTTGTGTACAATATATAACCAGGCGTATTAGAAAGTGCACGTATCTGTATGTTAAAGCTAAGATTTGTGAGGAGGTTCCATGTGTGTACATTACCTTACCTTTTATGTGTCCACCTTTTTCTTTTTACCTTTTACAATCAACTTTTTTCCAAGTGTTTTTGTGAGACCTCATGTGTAATTGCGAAAAAACTTTTTGTTTATTATGTACAAACTGATTGACATGTTGTTGGATGATTTGGATTTGCCAAGCATTAATAAAATATTAACCAAAAAAAATATTTGGCAAATCGGGTGTCTTCATCGTGTCATTCTATCCAGGATATATAAAAAGTGGATGCGTTTAATGAACGGATATTGAAATAATAAATGTATAATATGTATGTAAATATTCCTATATACAACTGACTTTAAAAAAATATTGTACATTATATGATTCATGATATTATTATATTCCATTGATGAATCATCATCTTATAATGAAAAAGTTATCACTACTAATTAATTATGTATGATTGCACTTTGAGAGATAATGATAATACATGAAGAATAAAGAACATATTCCTAGTATCCTTCAAAAGTACGCGGTGGGGCGGATTGGAAGGGAGGGCTCAGTTTTAATCGTCTTTTATTAACATTAGTCATATATCAATCAATATAATCAATATCATTTTATCAGTTGCAGACGAACAATGTAAATGAGTTTGGATTATCAAGTTGTGAAAAATGAAATCTCATCTTGCATCTTAATTAATACATATCACAATAATCAACGAATAAGCGATTTAAAAGCCTCAAATGAAATACATTTTATTAAATTAACAAAGTCAAGACTTATAGAATACAAATAATTTGTTTCTGTAACACAACTGTAGAGCAATATGTCACAAAATTTCTAGTACGTATAACATGACACATGACATGACTAGCTTTAAAAATCATATGTGAATCATAACATAACCAAGCGCAGTCAAAGATCAGCGTAATTAACGATTAATTATCAGGATTTTTGACAAATTGTACTCTTCATCAAATCGTTTAAGGTGAAAGGTTTCATATACAGCAAATATATAAGGGTGTATATTGCCATTGCATTGCCTTGCTATAGTAAAATATAAAGCTTCGTATTTATAGGTTAACACATCCACAATGATTGCACACATACAGTCATATTAAGAAAACTCACATATAATGCTAGTTCTAAACGTCGTCTCTATTTACTCTTGGTTCAAATTTATTTGAATGCGCTGATCAAAATAGATAACTCTCACAACACATTACAGTCTCCATACATGTATTTTAGTGCTGAACTCGAAATCGAGATTACGTACATGACGAACTTTTTTCAATTTCAATACGGATAAGTCAACTCCCAAAAAAAAATTTCTACTTTTTCTGTCAGCTAATAGTACCCCCTTTGATAACATAATTGTGCAAAAGCATTCTGTTCGAAAAATCATAGTTTTCGAATAATAGGCATTTTTTCAAAATTTGGGTTTTTTTGTGGGGGACGGTCTGGTGCAAACACGGTTGGATCAATTGACTTGATTCTTTTTGTAAAATAAACTTAACTAAATTATCTAGATAGACTTTTCTTGCCCTTTTCAAAATTTTGATCTGGGGGGTGACCAGAAAGTTTCAAAATTTGATATTCAAATATTGGCGCTTTAAGTAATTCAAATTGAATTTTTAACAGCATAATCGAATTCTACGCATTAAATTACGTATGTAATCCCATTTTTCTTAGTAAAAATACTTTAGTTTAACGACTTTTATGCCATTTTAGAGATAAGGACATTTTTACCCACACGCAGGCAAGGGTACATAAAGAGAAATGCAGATTGTATGCTGCCGTTATATATCATACAAGTGTAGCTGAGCCTGCATAGCATAAGTACAGGCTGCTAGTTCAGATTCAAACTCTTTATTAAATTTGAAATCCCTTCAGAGCAACTCCCACTTCTCCCTAGCTGCCACAAACATTTTGGAGATTTTTAGGTATATTTTCGTCATGGGTGGTCTCTTTCAAGTTTGAATTCGAATTCTCCATGAAATCCCTTCAGAGAAAGTCCCTTTTCTCCCTACCTACCACAACATTTTTGAGATTTGTAGGCATATTTTCTTCATGGGTGGTCTCTGTCAACTTCAAATTCGAAATCTCCATGAAATTTGAAATCCCTACAGAGAAATTCCCTCATCACGATACTTTCCAGGACAATTTTGAGATTTGTAGGCATATTTTCTTCATGGGTGGTCTCTGTCAAGTTCAAATTCGAAATCTTCATGCTTTGAAATCCGTTCAGAGAAACTCCCACTTCTCAATACCTTCGACATGATTTTTGAGATTTTACTCAAAATATGCATAAGAAAAACCAACAATAGCAGATCATCAAGAGCAAAGAAAAGTCTGCGTCTCTGTATGTCAGGATAAGAACTTCGTCCGTGAATACATATAAGCATCATGTGCAATCGAACGAAAGCAAAAGGCAATGCCGGTCGATGCATTAAATTAGAGCAAAAAATGATTTCCCCGGATAGGGTTGGAACTCGTGACGCTATGGTCCAAGAACGCTACCTTGACCCACTACGCCAATTCAACTTTACACGTGTAACTGTGAATATAACCTGTAGTAGTAGCAACAACATGAGAAAAAAGCAGTAAGCGTTAGAAACAACCATGGCTTCTGTATTATACTAAAAGATCTGTTTATGTACCCTTGCCTGCGTGTGGGTAAAAATGTCCTTATCTCTAAAATGGCATAAAAGTCGTTAAACTAAAGTATTTTTACTAAGAAAAATGGGATTACATACGTAATTTAATGCGTAGAATTCGATTATGCTGTTAAAAATTCAATTTGAATTACTTAAAGCGCCAATATTTGAATTTCAAATTTTGAAACTTTCTGGTCACCCCCCAGATCAAAATTTTGAAAAGGGCAAGAAAAGTCTATCTAGATAATTTAGTTAAGTTTATTTTACAAAAAGAATCAAGTCAATTGATCCAACCGTGTTTGCACCAGACCGTCCCCCACAAAAAAACCCAAATTTTGAAAAAATGCCTATTATTCGAAAACTATGATTTTTCGAACAGAATGCTTTTGCACAATTATGTTATCAAAGGGGGTACTATTAGCTGACAGAAAAAGTAGAAATTTTTTTTTGGGAGTTGACTTATCCGTATTGAAATTGAAAAAAGTTCGTCACATATGAATGTTTGTATCAACCAAAATACTCGCACACTTTTTCCTTATTTGTATTATTTCAGTCATTCAATAATTGCTGACATTCATACTGGCAACAACAGTACAGGTATATGAACATAAATATATAATGTATGCTTACATCTTTTAGTTTAAATATTTATTTCAGTCATAAAGTCTTAGCTCATAAAAATGCTCATTAAAGAGAAATCTCTTTGATTCTGAAGCATATATAACATTTCCAGTTACAAAAAGTCGTTGTTCCTCTTGATCAACCTTAGGATGTTGTCGATGGTCAGAATATGGACTTAATTAGGCTAATTATTCGTAGTACAAGGAAATTCGTATTTTGCATATAAGTAATATATATACGTATATACATAAGTATAGTTGTGGTTGTGACAGGTTTTCATGAAAGTAGGAAGATGACGGTGATGATGATGATGGGTTGTCAAAAATATACTATATGACACACACTTCCCTTCGTAAGAAGACACTTAAAGTGGGATACATTATTATGGCTGGGTTCAAGCAGCCATATTCCTATCTCAGGATCGGCTCCCAGCAAACTCAGTGAGGATGTCCCTAGCCATATCAACATCATTTCGGGATATGCCTAGTGCTCTGATAACAAGGTCTTGGGAGAAGCCTTCTCCTGCCAATTTAGAAATATAATCCATGTTTAGATTTTCATATGGAGCTGTAGGAGTTTCATCCGACGCACCAAAATCAGTAAGCACTCTCCGTTCTTTGCTAACCAACATTGGAGGAAAACTAATTTGGCCAATGTTGGTGTTTTCATAGTTTGGCCCTTCCAGAGCCTCATTACTTTGTCCAATTTTGGCTGATATTGGGAATCCTTTGAATGGTAAGGAAATCCCTAAGAGATTGCCTTTTGGTTGTTGACTACTGCTGCTGCTGCTTTCACATCCACCTTGAGCTTTCACCACTTCAGTTAATATTGGCCCTTTTCTGGATGATATTGCTGCAGATGAGCTACTTGCACTGCTGCTGCTGCTGCTACTACTACTGCTACTTTTATTTGCTACGACGCGGGTGGAAAAACTGGACGATGGAGTTTTGCCCGTTGCTTGAGGATGCAATGAATGTCTGGGAAGGAACGGCTTGTTTCCCGTAGTCATTACACAGCAGCTTGTTATACTACTTAGAGCTAAGCTATTTGGCATACTTCTCCCGTGAGCGGAAGAAGATGATTTGCCGGAAGAATTGGAAGGCAGGGCTGAGACGGCAGAGGAAGATGGACAGGACTTGGGAGTCGAGAGATGAAGTGCATTTGAGCCACTACTACTTAATGCTGGACTTGATTGATGTCGAATCTGTTGTTGTTGTTGATGAATTAACTCTAGAGCTTTGTTAGTGTTGGGCCTACCACTTTGAGGCTTATTGCTTGAGCCTGGAGCAGGAGAAGAGTGCTGGATTTGACTGGAAGAGCTAGCGGAAAGTGCTGACGATGAGCCCCGTACGGTGGAAGGAACATCATAACCATTTTCAACAGCTTCACCTGGTAAAAGCGAGAAAGTTATTTATGGAAAGTGAATTGGGTCAATCTAGTCCTTACTTATTGATATAAACAAACAGATAGGTACCTCTGTTAAGTATAGTCTGTGGTCTTGCAGAAGAAGACGAAGAATCATTTCCATTTGAAACGCTTGGATTGGAGTCACTACTTTGCGGTTGTTGGTCATTATTAGTTGATTCCATATTTCTAAAAAAGTATAAGAATGAAAATAATGCTATACGTGAAGAAATACGGACATTTATAAAACATGACTGCATTGAATTCACTTTCAAGATTGAATTGTATTTTCACCTAGTTGAGCTGGAGCCTGCATTAATATTTACGATAGGAGTCCGTTTCCTTGAAGGCGAAGTTTTTCGTGGGGGTAGTGGTGGAGGAATAATCGGAATTACTGAAGACGAAGAGATTTGGCTGCTTGCAGCGGAATTTAACAGAGAACCAGCTCCGATTGCGACAGTGCCTCCACTACCACTAGTACTACTTGCGCTACTCCCAATACCACTTGTACTATTGCTGGCAATTCCAGGTGTGACACTCCGGCTGCCACCACCACCACTATCCAAAAAGAACATGTCTCCAGAGATGTCTATTAGAGTTGTTGGGGTTGGTTGATGGTGTTGTAATGGAATGTCTTGCTTAATAAGTTGGTGATGTTGGTGCTGTTGCTTGTGATGATGGAATCCTAACCGAAGGTTCATTTCTTGTTGATGGAGAATCTTCCTTGAAGCTCTTGGAGAGTCCCTTGGAGTAGTCCCTGGACTCCTGCTGTCACCCTGTTCAAATTGTTAACAATTTACCCAAAGTTTTAAATCACCCCAAATCCTTTCTCTCAAAAGTGACGATGATGATAAACATTGGCTGTGGCTTTATAAATGAGGCTTATTATTATTAGTTCTTATTTTTTATGCGATTAGAAATAGTTAAACGTTAAAGATACGTCATATAAACATCATAAAATAGTTAAAGCAAAAGCAACATTTCGAACATTGATTCTTTTTACAGAAAACATTCAACGTCAAATCCATAAAGCTTTTGGGGCACAAGATTAACCAAGCTGTAAAAACTAAGAACATAGCAAATCAATTTCTCGTTTTTTTATAATTTCATAAGGACTCTTACTCGGCTCTCTGGAGTTTCGGACCTTGGTGAAAGGGCAAGAGCTTGTAACGAGTTGTTCACATGACTCCAACCGCCCACATCCTGTAGATTCATTATCGAGTTTTTTTGCTTGTCAAACCAACATTTCCACCATACTTAACCACGGGTAATAATTCACATCAATTTGCATTCCATCTTCTATTCCATAATAATTATTGTTCATGATGCTTTCTACTACTTATAATAAAACACATATTTAAAGCAGACACTACACAAAAACTGACGTTATAAATATTATGTCCAAATTGCAAAACAAGTATTATATTTATGATAAGTTTCCCAAGAAAAAGAAATTAAACTCAAAGTTTTTTTCTTCAATAGAACCAAAAGGTATTTTAAACAGAAAATATTCTTTGTACAAAATAAATATGTATTAGTATTTGTTCAAGCAAATCATTTTATTGATTATCATATTTTAAGCTGTTACAGAATCTATTCTGACATGCTGATAGTTGATAGTGACACAAAACATTTGAAATGTAGTATTTATTGAACATGCTTTCAATAAAAATATTGCAAACAATAAATTTATATATATGTATGTATATATTCCTATCGTAAGGACTCAGAAAAAAATGGTAAAAGTAAATTATGACTTCGGTATATACGTACATTGATCCATTTTAAGCAGTGACATAACGGTTTCGGAGTGCTATATGCTATCATAAAAAATATTATGCAGCAATTTTTTTATATGGCAGTTTTTGTATAAAAATGCAAATATACATGAGTTTTCAATCACTACAAACGTACATACATTTAAACCATGCTTTATAACATATATAACGTGCGATCAATTATTAAATCATTCATTCACATCTTCATTTAAGAGAAAACTGGGGAGACGGCGAACGAGAAAGAAAAATTATCGAATTATATCGACTATGTATACTAACTACATATTCATTAGATTACACACAAAAAAACAAATATCACAAGTTACGAGTAAATAATTATGGGACTTAAACATGGAGAACACTTAAAATTAAATCGGCACATAAATAAATATCAATAAAATAATGTGGTGCGCATTCCTTAGGAATCTAAATAATATATTTATGTATGTATGATGATTCTGTACAGGTAATTTCTTAAGGCATTATTAAATTCCCTTGATCTTTCTTTTTTTGGATTAAAGTAATAAATGTGTGTTTGTATTGAGTATTAACATACCTAATAATGATATATCAGATTATTCTAATACAACTACTGCTGTGTGTTGAGTGCATAGTATACAATAACGTATATCATTTCGTATATCAAATGTATGTTCAGTTCGCTTCTATAATCTTCACAATCAGGGCTCAGTCATTAATGAGAGAGAAAAAATTATTGTTTTGTGTTTAATTTTGTATTCAACAGCTCCCTCAACATATCCCTACTCTGTAATAAGCCTTTTCCTATTTTTAATGGAAGGGAAAGTCTTCTGTGTCATCAAGTCACCTACCACATTTCATCAACATTTTTTATGATTTCTTCACATTAATCTCCAATTTAAGCAAATGTTTGACTAGTTCGCTTTTCGCCTTTCATGAATATTTTATAGGTAGATTTACCCTGCTAAAAAAATCTTTACTGTTTCATGAGTGGGTTTGCAAATGTGCTAGCAAAATAAGAAGTTGCTCTTTTCCAACTCACACTGAATCAAAAGGTCTCAACAATTAACCAAAGCTGTTCCAGAAATGTCAAATGTATTCCCGCGGAGATACTAATTTTGTATATATGGTCATAAATTTTTCTTCTTTAAAAATGTATTATTTTCTTTCGTTTGTTAATGTTCCTACGTAATATTCCCACGTAAAAATGAAAATTGAGTGCTCTTCTCGGCCTGTCTGTAATGCTTCAGAGTTTCCTTTTTGTTTAGTATGTTATTTTATATTTCCCTTTTGTAGCTATTACAAACGGATGAAGGAGGGCTGGTAAGTGAGCTCGTACGTATATCACATTTCCGGAATTATTAGTGAAAGCACCCACTGATCTACATCCCTTCAGTTTTGGTTCGCAGAAACTCATAATGGGAAACTGTTGGGGTGATATGATCGCAAATTATAATGTGTTTTTACAGTCTACAGTCCTTCACAGACGTATATTAACTCAACAAATATGTATGAAATATATATACGTGCGTGGTAGCTCAAGTGAGTATAATTATTTGGTCTTACTTACTTAGTAAAGGAAAGATGATATACATTTTACATTATCTGTTATGCTCCGTTCTCTTCGTAAAATGCTAGTTTTTCGTTTTCATTTCCATTTATTTGGATCTTATTTCTTTTGATCTTAGGTGAATGTTGATGTTGACTGTGTGAGAATTTCAGAATTTTGTGTGTGGTTCTTGAGCTTGCAGGAAAAGGATGTGAAACAGGAGATACACCCACTACCTACACACATAATGAATGAATAACTCTACAAGGTGGTTTGTTTTATCTTCTTTAACTATTCCAGGAAGGTTTGCTACTTCATTACACTCTATAAACATGGTAGCTCTAGTAGCTTCGCTATTTTACTACTGTCTACTTCTTCTGTATCTCATGTTCTGTTTCTGTTCAAAGGGATGTCGATTTTGTTTCTTGCAATAAAAGCCAATTACAAAGGGGATGTTTACGACCTGAGAGAGTTATCTCCTGTATTAATTACACCTGAGCTTGGTATAATATTTTCTAGGTGTATAGCCAAAAACCTTGAAATTTTATGTCAATATATGACTCTTGCATGACTGTGTTTAGACCAGCAACTAAAGAAATAGGAATCACTCATGCGACCTTTTTTTTACATCAAAAAGCATAATCCCAAACAGAAAGATGGAAAGTTGTCAGCCAGCTCAGTTGCATGTCTGTTTTGTTGATCGTGAGTGAAAGCGTACGTATCTTGTAGCATTATTGATATACAAAAATGTATATCCATACTCCAAACACAAATTTTCTTCATAACTAGAAATTTCACAAACAAAAACTTCAGGGAAAGCAAATACGATGATTGATGATGGACAAAAACAATGCACTGATACTGAAAAGAAAAACTACACATTGCCCCCTTTATACCCTCTGTTCTAAAAAATGAAAAGAAACCAATCCAAACATCACAAACAATAAATAAAAACTGATATTCAACAACATCAAGATGACGAGGCAATAAGAGGTGATGTTTGAAGGGGGTGATGATGCTGTTGTTGTTCCTCTACCTCATCATCTTCATCCAGCTCCACGAGATTCCCTGTTGATCCAGCCTTATGTTGTTTGCGAGGATCAAAAGGATCAACGACGATTGACTCAGTTCCTTTAATTTCAGCTCGGCAAAATGGACAGCCTTGACCCTCGGATTCCTTTTAAGAAAGTTAAACAAACGGAAGTAGGGATCAGTTGGAGCTTGCGCAAATATGTTTTTTAAACAAAAAAAACTCTTTGTAAGCATTTTATTCTTACTTATATCTTACAAAATCTCAATTTTTTGTGTATATTGTAAATATTGTTGTTTAATACAAAATGATCAAAATCTTCTTCAAAATGAAACTTGTGCAACTCATTCATTGTTCATTTCTTACTTCACAATGAAATATTGCATATTGTTTTTTTCAAGAGAAATCAAAGTTCACTTTGAGTATTATATTGTCACTAGTGTCAAATGTCATATGTACCAACCTGCCAAGATGTAAGACAAGGCGTGCACAGCAGATGTCCACAAGGTTCAATCCTAATATCTTTATCATTCTCCGCACATATTTTACATAACTGGAACGTAGATCCCATTTCACAATACAGCTCATACTGTTCCTGCGTCACCTTAACGTGGTCTTCCGGGGTGAGTTGAACCGCAGAGGATAAATCCGGGTTGACATTCCGCCCATCTGGATATAAGTAACTGAAAAGCAGACAAAACCCAAAGGTGAAGAAAGACGTTCATGTATAAATTGTAAATGAATGAAATTTCACACTTTGGCCTTCATCACCACACACGGTCAAACCTCGGGGTTTTTAAGCGTTAATGAATTTTACGTCCTCGCCAAATTAAATTTAGATCGTGAGGATTGGGTTTGATAAAGAACAAGCTATTTATAGCCACCCAAAACTAACTTTAGCTACAGGAAAAACATTTATAAAAAATGTGTACATATAAAATTCATATATAGGAATCGAGTATAATATATAAGGATATACGGATATATAATAATATTATGTGTTTTAAAAACATCATCATCATCATCATCCCATCCCCAACCTTCACAAATGACAAGGCATGAAGAAGAGTGTCGTAAAACATGTAAAAACAATCTTAAAAAGAGTGGGTTAAAAAAGATTTGTAAAAGCTATAAAAATATCGCAAGACTGCTAGACTACCACTTTCAAAAGCAACAGTCCTTTTTATACAACAGTAGTAGTGAAAAAGTATAAAAGTATACATAGTATTATCCCTCAATATACTTTTAAAAACTCCTCCTGGGTATATTGAGAGCTCAAGTGTTTTAACTCTGACACAATCTCTAAACCTCTTGTGGTATATGAGATGATGAGCTGAGATGAGTGCACCTAAGCCTAAGACACATCTCAAGTTTAAGAGGCTCATTGGAATTCAGCAAGCAGTTATTTACGAACTTGCGTGACTCGTGACGTGCTTAGCCTCGGTTGGTGTTAAGACTCTCATCTCAGTCAAACCCTTTTAGCTTCACTTTTAGTCTCATAATAAATGTTGGTGTTGGTAATTGTGAAACACATTTTTCATACAAACTCGCCTATTCTGATTCTCATTCATTTGGGTATTTTTATATCATAACATAACATAACATAATATTTTTTTTAAACTTTGAATCATTTTTAAATCGAAGATGATGTAGAAAAAAAAAGAGTTTTTGGCAACTTACAATCCTTCTCTGTATCCATCAAGAAGGGCTTGGCACAAAGACTTGTTTTGTGGAATCGTTTGTAGAATGTTCCCATCACTTGTCACATATCCTATTGCCCATTGGCCTAGACGTGTACAGCTCAGGCGAAATACGTAACTGTCAAAAAAAACAATTCACTCGTTCAGTCATAAACATTTTTTCTGTCATCGGATACAATAAAAACTGGGCCGACAAACAGTAAAACTTGAAAAAAAAGGGAGGAAAATGTAGAATAAAAGGTGAACAGATATGGATGGACATGCCATGTCTTTCTTGAGGGGTACAATGTTCTCATCCAAGGAGAACTAACGTATTATTTATGCTGACAACCATAAAAATCATAAATGTACTCACCTCCCAGGTTTATTGATATATTTTTGCAGTCTTGCTTTCACCTCATCATACGTTAAAAAGGCTACATAACCAGGATGCGTGACTGCTAAAATCTGCCAGTTTCTTAGTAGTGTGGACCACGGTTGAAAAAGTCTGGGAGGGGAAACCATATAGCATTATTTTTCCACGAATCATAATATAATGTATAGATTATCTTTAAAAGTTGTTTGCTGTATAATTTGCTCACCTTGTAAAAACATCGAATTCAAAATTTGATATATAATCGTTGCACGTCAGGTCAATCGTTGATTTCAAAGCCATCGCTTCCAGTCCCGTGCTGATGGGGTGTACAGCACTGAGGGTTTGGCGAAAATGCTTCCACGAAACAGTCGTTCTGCAAAAATAAATTATAATTGGAACATTATTCATTTTACTTAATTTTGAATGAAAATTATATTTTCTTCATTCATTAATAAAATGAGGTGAATGTCACGACGGTTTGCTAAATAGTGTCAATAAACATTATGCTATGCAATTCAAGTTATTGCATGATGTGATATGTGAATTGTGATGCTAGCCTCATACAAGGTCATTTGATTGAGTTGGTCAGTAAATGCAATTTAAATTTTCCATTACGGCCCATTACCGCTTGTAGAGTGTGGGAGAGGGCATCTTTTTATGATGACGATAATTGAGGCAAGTAACTATGTCAGAGATTTTTAATATATACACCTTCATGAATGACGTTCTGTGTATATTATGTTAGTGTTAACGTTAACCAGAAATAAAAATGGTTCAATGCCACAAGCATCAGGGGAGCTGTAGTGAGAAACATGGTCTGTTCAATGTCCCTATTGACGTAGGCAACAGGAAGGAAGGAAGAATATGCCACCAAAAATATCCGATTCAGATGCCAAAATCTATTTACATGTGCCTTTAGCGAAATAGTCAGCTATGAAAAATTCTCATATACGTGACATACACGTGTGTATCTATGTATACTTATAACATATATATATATAGAAGCATTTATATCACGATAAAAAAATTCCTCGTGAAATGATTTTTTTTGCTCATACATTTTTGATAATGAAACGGAAAAAATCACGAGCCGACGTAAGCAACTTTTTCTTGCTGATACGACCGTCATCAAATAAGAGAGAGTATAGATGCTTTGCTTATGTAGAATATACCCTTCTAGACCAAGATGAGACCATCCACTTCAACTTGAAATAAAAAATGAGGAGAATATAGGAGGACCGAGGAGGAAAAAGTTGAGTGTTGAATTAGTAATGGGCAAAAATGTGTCCTTCGAACCCATGTCAAGACTTGTGCTATTTTCTGCTTTCACTCTCATAAATCAATAATGACACAAAAGATAATGTTAAGTAAATTGATAAGGTTATACGAACACTACCAAGAAAATGTGGAGACGATGGAGTACATTTATTCTGGTCTTCTTCTCTTATACTAACACGCATTTTTAGTTCTCGCATCACCAATTCCTATGAGGTTCCATCGCTATAAACATGATTTAATGTTGTAATGCGATCTCAGTTTATCCTCTCCGTGGGTAAAATGCGATTCATGGAGAATGACAGACAGAATGGAAAAGCCATGACATTACGGTAAAATGTCACAAAAACTTTACCACGCCCTTACATATAATATTTACTACTGGATATCGCATATCACCTTCCCCTACTACTACGAGGGAAAGAGGATGATACAAAGAAAGCGATGGCTATGACATGACACCCCTAAATGCATAAAACGTGGAAAGTGGAAAGTCACAAATGACTTTCTTCCCATTCCAGAATGAATCTGTCTGTCCATTTCAGCCTCCAAAAAAACACGGCTGTCCTAATCATGTCATGCTTTCGATTTATTCACGTAAAGTAAGTTCATAGCATGAAGTCTTTTTGGTTTGGTTTGTAGAAATTGTTGGATTAACAAAAATAATAATGTGGATGTTGAATACGGAAATGAGAATGAATGATGAAAAAATGAAATAAGGAAAGAATAAACCTCAAGTATTTTTTTGCATTAATAAATAAGAGTACAAACCGCTTTTCTACATCCCAACATCTGCCATTTCCCCATATATGCGATTCCCATTCTCCACATTTTAGTCTTGTAAAAGCTTTTATTACTTTCCCCAGGAGAAACATACCTCACATAAACACTTGTCTACTCACAGACAAACGTTTAGCCAAAATCTCTCACAAAATTCATTACTACGTTGAATTGCGCTCGCTCTCTTTCTCTCTCTGTGTGTATTTTCTTACTCACAGGTAAAAAAACAAATAGGTATACGGTACAGGCCAAATACTTGTTCACCCACCACAGTGGCTGTAAGACTGGATGAGGATGTAGCCCAGCAATATACTGAAATGAAGATCGAAATGGGCTCCCCCGTGGACACATGACATTTAATAAAAATAGAAGCAGACACTGCGCTGGATGGGCAATACGAAGATGCAATAAACAATAAGTAAATTATAGCTCAGCCCACGCAGCAGCTTAGGTCACAAGCAAAATGAAAAGATGTGAGGCATGCGGCATACTGCTGTAAGTGGATGTGTAAGATACTTTGAGTTGACTTGTAAAAAAAGAAACATAGTTTGTGTGTGTAGTACACGCAAATTCTTCTCTTGAACACAATCTTCTTGTGTAGAAAATAATATAAAATCTTGCTCAAGTTTTTAGGTATAAAAGAAAACAACAAATTTCGAAATGCCGTTCCCCACACACGAAACAAACATTACATCTGAACCCCAATTGTAAATAGGAAGGATCTCACTCAGCATGCTTGTGTTTTGAATAGAACAATAGGTGATTTTATCTGGTACAATTTATAATGAATGCTGCTACGCTTCTAAAAATGGCAAACAATTCTTGACATGTCGGAAATCTGCTGACAAGTAAGTATATATATAGAGAGAGAGATTCATAATTCATAGGCAGAATACAAAAAAACAAACAGGTACGTGCAATATATTGGTACACCAGGCAAAAATATGTAGTAACAAAATGTGAACAATCAAATAAACACTTGCTCAATTATGATAATGGGACAAATTCTGGTATTAATAACTATCGTACAAATGATGTAAAGACAACGGTACAATCAAACATGCACGGACTATCATCGTGTGGTGGTGACTGTTATACGCTGTTTTTACCCGTAGCTATTATTTTGTGCCCTTTAAAAAATTGTATAGGATGCTGCTCACAGTCATCATTAACATTTAATTTAACCATCATGGTCTTCTTGTTATCAAGCGTAGCTTTGACTTCATTACATCCTGCCAGGAATTATTCATTCATGCGTGTATGAAAAATATGAAATGTGTTGTGTTGTGTTACTAGCTGTATTGTATTCTATTTTTTGTAACTCAACGCTGTTCCGTTACCAGCTAGCTCATTATGTGTTTAAATTGAGAGAATGTGTAAGCAAAATGCAAATTTCGTGCAATATCACGGCAATTCAATAATAATGATGAGGACGATGCGATGATACAATTCAAAGAGAAGGGTGAATGGTTTATGTAAACTTATGTAAATGAAAAGACAATAAATCTTGCTTATCAGATCAGACCAGAATATAGAACATGGTATTTTCAAGTCAAAAATCTATATATCAACATTTGACTTTTGGCATGGCATACTTTCAAAATTAGACTTGATAAACAACAGCATGTTCTTTGAAAAACTAGGCATAAATGATTTATCTGTCTATTTCTCATGGCAAAAGCGTGAAGGGCTTCATCGATAACCATTGCCTTTAGCATGCGTTGTCAATACTGATTTTCAATTCATTGTTCGTTCAGATTTCTATAAAGTTTGTAAAACATTAATATATTGGATTTTCCAAGTTTCTAATGAAAAACTGTCATCAATCTAATTAATTCCCTACCTATTTGTATTTTAAAGTGGGTTATTCAATTGCCATATCAAATGAAATGTTTAATTAGGAAACTTCAGCAATGAAACCTGATGGCCTGGAATATATTTTGTCCTATTGTTTCAGACAAGCATTATTTTACTTTTAAGTGTCGAAAATCCAGTTCCTACATCCGATCATCAACTAAGTCAATAGGATTTGTTTGAGTTGTAAAAACTAAACTAAAACAGGAATAATAAGGTTTCTGCTCGGATTCTGAGAAGTAAAACATAATACTGAACTCTTCCTGAACCCTTAGAACAGAACTAAAATACAGACAGCCGATAGGGCGGAAACTCAGCTAATTAAACAAATACATAAACAGATTTGTTCTCAAAAATACTATTCCCGTACTCAATTCTAAATGCACTATATAAACGATAACGTGAGAACTGGGATCTGCATTAATATGGATGCTTGTGCTTGTGAATTGTTCACATATGCTTTCATAATATATCCATATATATTACTCAGCCCAAACCCTGTGTTAAAACCGAAATCATGTTCCAACTTGGGTTCACTACAATGATATGTTACAATCAACATGTTTACGCAAAGAGAAAACAATGGAATTAATTAAACTATTGTGCTGATTATACATCCCAAAGTTTTAAAGTAAAACCCAACTTCTCTACTTTTATGTGTTTTCAATGCAATGTATCAATGTATGTGCCTTTACACGTTTTTATGTAGACTTAGCATTAGTGGAAGAGGGATCAAAATTGTTTTAATGTTATGCACCACGTCAAAAACGCTTCCCACATCGTTTACTGCGAAAACTTTACAATAAACGGGGAAGACCCTATGTCATATTTGGACCTCTGAATATAATTAATAAGGAACCGGCTACCTTATAGTTATTTCTATTAGGACCAGGTTGCCCCGATATGTTGCACAAAGGGGTGAACCCACATACTTACAAATTTCTATGAATCGCCAATACCAATTATTATGGAATTTGCATAGAATGTTCATTGATGCTTTAATGAGCAAGCCCACCTTTATTTAAGTAAAAAAAAAGACAATAAACCTTTTATCTTACCTGTTGCCAAAGTTGCCCCTCCAAAACTCCGCGGCATCAGCCTTAGTAATACGAAATTGGTCACCTCCAAAGACTCCATTTGGAAAGAGAGCTTTAAGTTCACTGAGCATATGGCTAAAGACAAGACTCAACTTGGTCAGGTTCCTTCTGTAATGTGACGTTTCATCAAACATCTTCTCCTTCCCTTCCTTAAATAGCTTTATGGCTTGTTTACATTTGTTCATCAAGTTTTCAATAAATAATCTAAAGTATTCGTTGTTATTCAAAACCAGGAGTTTGTCTTCATATTTTGAGTATATCAATCTCAGATGCTGGTACGTGTCTGGAAGAATGTCCAAAATGAATGGTGGTGAGTTTTTCAGGTTCATTTTCGGATGTTGACAATGCTTCACCACTTTGTCCATAAGCTTCCACGTCTTTTCCAAGGAACGTTTGTCAATGGTAAGCTTCGGGGGAGCCATCGCCTCTGAGAAGGCTCCATGTAGCTTGGAGAACAAGGATGTGATGTTGTTCTGCGTTGCTGGAAGCCTGTTATTTGGCCTACTGTTATTAGCCGCCATCATTGCTCTTACTTTCATCTCCTTCTCATAATCTTCGCAAATGAAGCCACTCTTTAGAAAAAAATCTATGCTATAGGGCTAGATCCAAATGTACTACTTTCGTTTCCCACTTTTGCGAGAAAACAACAAAAAACAAAATTCTTTCGTTGTAATAATAACCCTCGACACAAGCTTATTTAGTTCGGTATTCAGTACTTATGTTGAACTAAATTATTTACTGGAGAGCAGTAGTACTAGTACCCCTTCTCTCATCCTACTTATCTTGAAAGTAAGATTCTATAGGAATTCCAATGAAAACCATTTCACGTTCACTGGGATTATACAACTGCCCCAAAGTATCGTGTAATTCGTTGAGAGCAGGGACTTATGAACCGCTTTTCTTCGTAGCAAACAGAATCATCAGCAAAGCTTTCTTGGTTGAGTGTATTGTATTGTATTGTATAGAATGTAGAACGGAGGAGGATAAAATTTAGTACATGATCTTTTCCCGTATTTTTAAGACGAAGAATGGAGAGAGAAAGTCGACGCAAAGAAATTGTAGTGGATCACGTATGAAGCGGATTGGAAACGGTTGCAAATTGTCTTTGAAGTAAATATGAAGGCTTCCAATTCCACGTTCTTAATGGTACAAATACACCCGTTGGTAAAAACGTTTTTTTTTCTTCCAACTCCGTCAGAGTTGAACTTGTTTCCATGTAATAATGTGGAGGATTGCAACAACCTCCAGCAAAGCTTTTCGGAGAATCTCACTCCATCCTCGGCCCTGGTAAAATGGTGTGTATAAAGATTCCACACGACTGAGGATGGACAGACACTCACACACTCACATACACTGTTATTTCAATGGTAAATTTGGAAATTAAAGTGAACAAAAAGACGGCCTTTCTCCAGAGCCTGGAGAGAGAAAAGTTACAATACGAACTCGGCGATTTGATGTCGACGTCTATTCTCAGACTACAAGAGCTGCTTTACTGTGTACTGTTCAAACACTTGGCTTCTTCATGTACACTTCAACCTTTAGGATTTATTGCGGCTGAGAGTAAGTATAGGCTTAGGTAAAGAATCTCAACTCTTGTCTTGCGTCTTCCTTTCCTGCTGTATATTTCAAATATGATGTTGTTTCTGTGAAGGGTCTATCTCAAAGGATTTTCGTCGTTTCCTTCTTGGTGTTTTGTCTTCAAAACAAATCAAGCATAGATTGTGTGATTCTTTTGAGTGTGCAAGACTTGTCTTTCCGTTTCACCTTTGTCTCTAAAGAGCATTATTTTGTTTGAATTTTCTTTTGTATGAATTGGAGCCACACTGCCGACGTCCTGAGCAGCAGCGTTTATTCTTTTGGTATTATTATTGGTAAAAGGTATATATTATATCCTGCTTCGATTGCAATGATAAAAGAATAACAACAAAAAACTTAAAAAGGAAATCAGCATTCAGGTTGAGTTGAGTTGACTGTGTTTTTGCTGTTTGCAGAACTTATGCATGAACCAGTTTCTATTTTGTGCAATAATTAATACAAGCGTGAGCCTCTTTTGTTTGAATGTCTAGTGAAGCTCGAGACAGACGTTTTACATGTAGATATTTATGTTAGAAACGTGATTTTTTGATATCGCGAGCCAGCTTGCCACTTTTGTTGATTTAGGGTTTGTGCAGAAGATGACTACTGCTATGAATATACATATGTCTATTAAAAAAACAGGTACCGGTACCACACTGACAGAGTTTGCGTTTGTGAACTGAATGAAGAACCACCAAAAGTATCGAGTCGAGCCACGCAATCAATTAATACATCCCATCCTCTCGTTGAACAAGTCTTCAAATCTGTGAATTACCAAAATAGAAGTAGCAATTAGATATATTATTGTCTTTCGCTAACAATACAACATCCAACGCAACCTATACTTATGCCCATTTTAAAAAGTTTAGCTCAAGAAAGTTTTTTTTGCGCACATGCATCTGCAGTTGAGATAAGTCAAACATGGATACTTATGAGTAATTCTTAAATTTTTTTTTATTGGAGAATCATTTTAAAATTCAAATAAAGTTTTGGCGTTGTCAACATGAAAGAGGTAAATTGCTTGTTTAATCAAATCAGATTAGAAAGAGGATGCCTACTTTATCCTCGTCCATTCACAAACAACTAGGACATGAAACATGATGAAGGCGTAGCCAAACACAAGAGATATGTTACAATCTCCTTCATCCTTCCCCAGATTATTGTTAGGATGAGATACCTACGCAAGTTAAGTACATTATCTGGGTAGGATCAGGATTGTAACAGTGACTGATTGATGTTCAGATTGATTTGTATAGACAGCATAATTAACAAGGAAGGTAGTGCGCCACCAACAAAGCCCGCATAAAAAAACTCATGAAGCTCCATCGATCCCAATAAAAGGGCTTTCAGGCTTATAATATGTATAATAGATTAGTATTACGCAATATAAACAATATATATCTAAGCCACTATACTACTACTGTAGGCTCTCAACTTTTTTTTGTATCATGTACATATATACTAGACCAGCTTCAGCTTTGAGGGAAAAGGTGTTTTGCTATAACTTGCTTGGCTTGGCTTTTGCCTATTATTGCACGAAAAAGAGTTATGATAATGACTTGATAATGCTAGGATTATAACGGAGTGGACGAACGAACTTGAACTTCCTTGTTGATAATGGTGCCGTCGTCCCGTCTTTCTCAGGAGTTGGTGCGGAGTGAGGAGCCTCGCTCGAAAAATAATATATTATAAAACTCTAAAAACTTATTGCTGCTATGTAAGTATCTATCCACACATTTATGAACGCACAATGATATGATATGATGACCATCATAGCAGCGAGCAAGCTCACTCGAATCGCTTGCTAATATTATTTTTCACCTTTTTCAAAAAAAAAAAAAAAAGCTGTGTGTGAGTTAGTGAGTGAGTGAGTAACACAGCCAACAGCTAGATCATGACTGGCTGGCTGCACCTCTTTTTGCAAGCATATAAGATAACGAAAGAAAATAAAAATGTATCTAAAACATCTTTCCTATTACCTAATGATGCTTTGTGTGAGTGAGTGTTATATGTTGGCTAGACTCAAACCTAAGAAACCAGTACGTGCTTCAGATTAACATATTTTCCTGCCGCGGTAATCAGCGGTAGTAAAGGGAAGCTGACTGAGTGAGTAGTGAGTATTATGTTCTTACACTAGAAAAAAAAGTGGAGGAATAGCGTTAGTAACAGAAAGAAAGAAGTAAACGTGAGGAAGACTCGCTTGATACTGAGAGAGCAGCACAATGGGCCAACGCTGTTATGTGCGCTTTGCAGATGAGGATGGCAGGGTGATGTGATGTGATGATACGTATGTGAGGCTGTTGATGATATATTGTATCCCTACATTACATACGCAAACTCCCTTTTAGAATTCTAAAGAAATATTATGAATTAAAAGTAACACAAAAAAACTTCGTTATGTAGCAAAATAATACCTGCTTTTAACCTACAATGAGTTTAATGGCTACTTTGAAGTTTGAATCAAATGTTAAGAAATCGGCGTAATAATCCTGTTATATAAACACGCATATTATTATTATATATATAGTGTGTGTGGTATACCCTTATAATAATAATAATTGATGCTGCTGTTATGCTGGCGCTATTCGAAAGAAAGACGACAAAACTGTAACTACGACGTAAGAAATTGGAAGTTGTGCTGCGAAATTTCTTCTAATCACCCTTTTTCAACAAAAGCTAATTTTTGTCATGCGTTTGACTCTATATAACGTATATTTGACTATGGTAATCTCTGTCTGTTCGTTCAAAGTGGAAGCATATCAATGCCACTGAATTTGGATGTGGTTTCATTTCTGCAGGCCATGAATTCACATTTGATAAAGTAACTGAGAAGGTTTACAAAACCGCAAGGAAGACATGGGCCCAATTGAATAGTCAACTGGTCAGTTCTTTATTCAACTTTATTCAAATGATGATATGGTGACATCTGCATACTTACTGGTCACTTCCTTTCTATTAATTTTCCTCGGTTTTAGGTTTCCTTCGTCAAGACAGTCACCAAAAAGTTTTCCTTTCAACATGATATCGATATGGTGGTCAACGATAGGCGAATTGAAATACGTAAATTGGTATTATTAGTAATGTTGTTAGTCATTTGCCTAAGAGGGAAAAATGGAAGGTCCTGTCCTGATTATGCTTTTATGATGACAGGAAATGAAAAATAGATAATATGCAGAAATAAAAGCGCAGTTGTACCAGGCTACTACGTGCTATTCAACATATAAACACAAAAAAAGCTTTACTCTTTGTACCTACGATTAGATTAAAACCAACATGTATATATGTGTGGGATCGTCTTCATCAATCAGTCCTCAAGTACTGTCGGCCATTGCCATCAACTCAAAAAAAAGTTCAGTCTTCCTGTAAAATACAAGAAAAAAACGTTAGTTTATCGGTGTCCAGCATAAATGAAAAAAATGAGTTTTTATGATATTTCATTTATGTTCATACAGAACGTTTTAAAAGAATTTTTGTGCTTTATTAATAATAAATGTGTTAGTAGGTAAAAGCTCTTTATATTTTCTATGAGATGATTACGATAGGAAAAATATTGCTCAAAATTTCATTAAAATCTTATATACAGCAAAATAACAGTTCAGTTAAATTAAACCGTAATCTGACGACATCTAAAACGTGCTTAACCTTCAAGTATGACCACAATTTGGACTTCAAATTTAAAATTTTCAAAAAAAATTATGTAGGTAACTATAAATATATACACTTCACTCAAAAATTGTTTGCCTGCATTGCTCACACACACAGGATCATAATATTCATGATCATTCAAAGATAGATATCATATCATACCGTACACCAACAGGTCCACCAATCTTAGATCGTGCAAAGACTCAAAACTCTCACAGTATTATTATGAGCATGAGAGCTGAAGAAGGAACCACATTTGGTTCATTGCTGCTCATTCTTCAGCAACAACAATATATAGTATTATCATACGGGTACAATTACTGCCTAATAAAACACGGTCGTGAACAGTTTACTCAACGTGACTTATGATTTTTCTCTTGATTTTCTGTCAAGATATCATGATCAACAAATGCAGCCTATGTTTCAATACAATACTTTCGCCTCATTCATATTATATCGTTCATGTTCATTTTTTGACAAACCCCATAAATGCAAAACCTGTAGGAGGAGAAAAGTAAATAAAGTAGACACTCAAAAAGATCTGCATCAGTTGAAGCTTATTGGTACAATATGGTAAATTTATGCATCTAATGCAGCCTGATCAGTTATATGAACGGAAGGTAAACGTAAAACGTATATGATTTACATTCATTTTTATTTACAAGTTGAAGCAGTACATTAAAACATGCCTGGGAAGGGATGAAACACACATGGCTTAATATTTTTTTTGCTCCATCATAATTTCATGAGATGAGAAATACCGTAATTATATATCTGCCTACTCACAAGTTTTGACGAGGACGAGATGACGATGACTTATAACCCGGATGATGATGATATGATGAGCTTGTATTGTCTTGTTGTCCTTTTGCGTTCGTTCATTGACTATAAAAATTGATTGGTGTTTGGTCAGAATTGGTTAAAAAGAGAAGCGTGTAATGTATGTATGTATGTTTTTTTGCTTGCTGAGGGTTTACATGCTCATTCACGCGGGTGGCAGGATGATACTTAAGTTTTGTTTTTATTACTTTCTTTATAGCAACCCATAATGTGTATATATAACCATAAGAAATGCTCGCCGCTCGCTCTTCACGGTTCTTTGCTCAAAGATCAGAGGGCACGTTTCTTACTATTTTGGGGCCTACAAACAAGCAGGCAATGAATTTGCAAGAACTGAATTTTAAGTTACAGCCACAGAAGAATATTTTAGAAGTAAACCTACATGAGGTAAAGTAGATTGGTACTACAGCCACAGCCTCTTCAAGATCTGGAATTCAAGCGCAGATTGCCGTTCTGTAACCCTTTTCTATTTTGTTTGCAAATTGTTGGTAGAATTGATGACAGAATGAAACAATCAGCAAAAATGGTGTTATTTATGGCATTGTTTTTGGGTCGTCAACTCCAAGTCAATGTAATTTACGCAATGATGCAACTGCTGTTATGAAAAATGTTTTTACAATTTCTGCTCGCAAAGCCACACTCGAAATTTTCCATCAGAATGTGTTTTTCGCAACCGTTCTTATTGTGATTTGATTGCATATTGGAAAATGAATATTTAGAGTTAAATTACATTCATGTAAAAAAAATTGGTTTAATATCCAATTGAGTTAAGGAGAAAAGCGATCGCTTGCTTTAAAAATGTACTCTTCCTTCTCCTTTGCAATCCATGAGTGTCCTTTCTGTAAATTTATTTTAATTACCAAATTGTCAATTAAAACGGTGACAGTTGAAAAACGAAAACTTTTCATAGAAGCAGCTAATCTCCAAGAGTTATTCTAATTCTAATCTTCTTTTAAAAGTTGGCATAAACTCTAGCCCCCAGCTGTAAATTACACAAGTTTTCTTGCAAGAAATTTCACACTTTCATGCATAATCCATGAAATGAGTCTTTTAATGTCATTTGTTTTCCGCTTGATTAGTCCTGGAGGCAGTACCGTGAGAGTGAGAAGGGGCAAAAGCCATCGCGAAATAGTAAAGAAACAAGTATTACCACCAACACCAGCGGCACCAGCCATAATTTTAAGTGACAAAGTGTTGTAACTCATTTTCACAATTTACTTTATTTTTTTGCATACATATCCTCCATGCATAAGTAATAGGTCAACTCAAGCTTTCTAAAAGCTGTTTACAACACTCCTCTGAAATCATCACCGAAAAAGTCCCATCACCATCTCTCTATTTTGCACTGCATTTTATTTTATATCCTATTAAAAAGTGCTAATGAACTCGAGAAAACTAAAAACCAAGTGTAGCTCAAGCCAAGACATGTTTTCTACATATGACACATGGAAATTAATAGAAACATAAAATATATGTATCTACATTTTGAGTAATTACCACCGTCATAGAACAACTTTTACAAAAACTACTACTACACGCTCTCAGGGCTCATCTCCATCTCTCACAAAAATGTTTCCAGCAGCTTGGCTCTGCTCTGGCTTGGCACATACATATAATCTTACGAGTTCATGCCTCCACCTAGTAACTTTAGCTGACGGAGTGTGATGTGATTAAAATGGAACGTGGTCGGACAAGCTATTTTGCTTTTACTGCAAAAAAAACTATGGCTCGATTGACGATGTACTAGTATGGTAGTACAAGACACGATTTCAACAGGATCTTACTGAATGTGATGTGATTACGATTATGATGATGGAATGAGAGAGATGGTCGTGGCAGTATTATGATGATAGCGTTAATGGCTTTCACTACGCTTTTACATTTGTTAGCATAAATTATGCACGTTTTTGAAGATGATGTGCTCATAGCTCAACTATTCACGTCCACTGTGAAGGACTATGGCATCATCATCATCTTGATGAAAATGAATTAGGCGACTGGCGAATGAGTGAAAATGATGAGCGATAATGGAAGCTTCATCCTCATCCTAATGTAACACGAACCTGCCATCAAACAATGGTCATCGACGGGGTTTAAATGAAGAACTGCTATCATCTCTGCACAATCCTCAATGATTATTTTTATGGAATATGAATGAACATTTGTAATATTCCGGAAGCGAGCATTTTACTAAAACGCTTGAATTTTTTAGATTACTATTTGATAGTGACAATTTTTTGGAATGTGAACCTTCAAATAATCAAAATGCACAGTTCATTCATTCATTCTTTGAAATATAGTCATTTTGGCATCATGCATAAAGATTTATGCTCAAGGACATTATATATTTATACACCTCGAACTTGCATTTCAAATCAGCAAACTAACTGTACCTTAATAATTACTTTCAGAGTTTATCTTTACTCGTCTTCCTTTTCGATGACTGAATTGCAGAACTGCAAAAAAATATGTATACCTTTTTCTACCAAGAACTACTACATATTATTCCGTCATAATAACCACCTCATGCATTGAATTTTGCAGACTCTCTATGAAAAAGTATAAGATTACAAAACATAATCAGAAATGATTCTTGGAATTTCGTCATTGTCCTGTTTTTCTTCCCATGAGCCCTTTCATGATATGAGCCTCACCAGAAATTTTGTAAACATAAAAAAGAAAACCGTTTTTGCTTATCGTTTTTTTCGTAACTAGCTAGTTTGATGTTAGTGCAAGCCGGAATATATAATCGCATATCGTGTACTTTCATCATCATGTAAATCCCTCAAAGGAGAATATGACAATTACAGTTCTTCCTAAGACGGAAAATGTAATACAACACAGTGATGATAATATCACGGAATATTTGATATCATCATCATCATCGTCGTCCCTGAGTGAGTCCCGATGCGATGGATGATGATGATGATGCTTTTGCAAAGCTATATCATGGAGCATGTAGCTGTTTAGCGAATCCTTTGGGCTCTGCGTTAATATATCTTGCATTCGCTTTGCATTTTTTGATTCAGTCAATTCAGGATCGCAGCGGTGTGCTATGAACAATGTGCATTGTGATTGTGTATAGTGGGTTACCACAACACGCAACAATATAATGATTGAAGAAAAGGCTCATTATTGTTGGAGAGCATCATTGAACTTTATGCTAGACATAATCATGCATACATTATTACACTACTCTCTAGTGTACATTTAAAATGAATGGACGGACACGCCAGTAAAAATGCAAATGAGTGGATGAAAATCGTTGAATGTGAAGGATGGAAATAACTTGTATGAACTTTACGGGATGTTCCTAAAATGATGTGATGTGATGTTATGTTGTACGAATGTACGACCGATGCGAGACATAAGTTTCAGCTCATCGCTCATTTGCATTTTTTACATACATATGGCTCTTTTTTTCTCCCTTGAGCGAAAACATGTAAAAAAAGTGTTTACATGGTGTGGTGTGGTGATGCTTTTACTGAGGAAGAGGAAACGCTCATCCCTTATACTTCTCATGGTTTTAACTTTAACAGCCTCTTAAAAGGAAGTGATGCAATGAGCTCAGATTTCATGGAAATTATTTGCATAGTAAAAAAATATACTAAAAAGTATATTTTTGGAGCTTTAGTACTGTGAAATTGCCACAATTTACATTTGGAGCTGGAAATTTATGTCTAATTAGAGCAAAAGACATTTTAAACATTGGATTCCTAACAAGTACCATGTACTTTGTACCAAATGGTTAAAACGATGAGACATATTGAATGCGTTGCATTTTACGTTTAAATATACATGGGTTATAGATGACTAAAGTGACTTGAAAGATTGAATAGAGGTATGCGATGTCATGCCATTTGTCAAACGTGTAAAATACTGACAAAAATAAATGACTGACGACGTGAGTGAACTAAACGCGAATTAAATTTTTCCTACTGTCTAAAATAAACTAGTAGTCAACTAGATAGCAAGGGCTACGGCAATAAAAATGTAAATTAGCATGACATATATCGATCATCATTGCATAAAATAAGTTTTTCTTCATCAAAGACTGATATTTCTTCAGATACTAAATTCTATTTAAATCACAAACACATTGAGTTAAACTTCAGTTGTATTCAATCATCCGATTGTGAAGCTTTGTTGGCACAAATATTCTAATTAAATGTTTTGTTTTTTTATTATTGTTACCAAAGTCAAAGTGTAAATGTAAATTACACAAATCTGTAATTCAAAAACGAACAAGCATCAATAAAACTGACGATGAGTGAAATCACCAAGCTTAGGTCGATATCTTGTCTTCAGTCAGATAGATTTTTACACTTTTCTGCTTGCAATATTTCTTGGCAGTAACCTTATCTAGTGAAAATAATCTTGCAGTAGTTGCAATGTTTAACGCAACTATTTATTACTATTATTATAATACTGACCATTGACTACAAATTGAAATTATGAGCGAGAAGAAATGAGAGTCATTATCATTACAATAAGTATTTTATGAATAATACTTTACCTTTCTTTCTAGCAAATTCCTCTTCTTGAACAATCCAAAAAAAACAATGTTGATTCAATACTTCATAAATTTCACTCTGTTGCAAGTTATCAAAATTCAATCTTCATTTTGCACTCCTTAAAAACACATTCAAAAATCTTCAACACTCTTCCAACTATATACTCTTGTTGTGAGTTGCTTTTGTAATTTGATTACTTAGTTTTGATCCAATTACTCCGATGATTACCACGTTGTATTGTGATGTGATATATACTGCTTAAAAACTATATTGCTTTTGACTGAACACAACAAATTACCGTCTTGTCTTTTCTCTCTCTCTCTTTCTTTCTGTGTATGTGTCTTCATTTATTACCCACCGCACATACTCACTCCACCAAATTCACTTTCATTGAGAGCAATTACTTCTTGCCATTTACTTTACAATTTATGTAAACGTAATAAATTACCAATTGTCCTTGGATTCCGAGCCTAATCACGAGCTCTTCAAATTAAGACAACAACTCAATTAGCACTCCTCTTTCTCATTTTATTCCACAAACTATAGACACACATATCTTATTTCACTGCACGTCCGGTATTCTATTTTTACATGCATTCATATTCACTCATTCTCCTTTTAGTTTGGTTTGTGGTTTTGGTTGTGAATTATCTTAAATTAATATTTGCTACAAAAAAAAGTACTTTTCCTTGTGTAGTTTCTTACCAAACTCCCCAAAAAACCTACATTTTACTTGGTACCAAAACCCAATGCAATTCTACTTGGTTTTGTTTCTTATTGGTCCATCGTATATAACGTGCCTGGTCTGTCCGTCAAGGGAAGTACAATATAAAATATAAACATTCTCACAATAAATACAAAAATATCAAGAGAGGTACGAACTAGCGTATCGTATGTAGCAATACATGCCTCGTTATAGAGTATGCTTTCCTTACATCAAAATACATCAACACGGGTTTTGGTTTGATTCCGTGGATGGAGAAGAGTAAAAGAGAGAGAGAGAGAGAGAGGAAGTAAGAATATATAAATGAAAAAGGATGCTAATGATAATTTTGACGAAGCAATGTGCCCACATACTTGTGACGATGATGATGTTGATGATGATGTGATATGATACGATACAAGCAAAGGTATAATGGGAATGTGATAATGAGATACATACATATCACCAGCAGTTGTGTAATACTATGTAGACAGGATTGCTTTTGAGCTCTTAAAAAAGTCGTGTGGTATTAAATACATGGTAGGCAATAGTAGTAAGTAGAAGTAGTAGGCATGCTTTACAAAAAACTTACCAAGTTTGGATGATGGTGATGGTCTGAAGTATGTATGCTATGTACTTGTATAAGTCAAGTGCATAGAGCACCACGACGATAACATCGTACATATAGTGCAATGCTTGTAAAACCCTCTGCCAGGCTAGTTTTAAATCCTAGCATCTTCTTCATGTAAATGTACATAAATCCGAGAGAGAATGAAGAATCTCTGTCATACGAAAGAACAGATGAAATGTAGTGAATGCAATGTTAATGCATGGTTATGTATTAGAGCAGAAAGAACAGAGGGAAGAATACACTTTCCGCTCTTCTGGATTCGTAGAGCTACCTAAAACCTTGAATTTTGTGAATCAACTTCTCGGAGCCCGTGTAGTTGCTCAACACACGGTCCTAATTCATTCTAGCTTTTGAGTTGTTCTTCAATGAAGATGCTGGATATGGATGGTGGTGGTGCCCAATGCCCATTAGCTATAAGTAAAAAAGGATGTTGCTCTCTATACCAAAGGATATATGCCTTTTATTTTTAAATGGATAATATTCATCCAAGTTTTTGCGGATAAACAGAGGCAAGTCACAAGAAGGCAATAAAGAAGACTATGTCGGTATATAGAGGCAGTGTGCATGGCGAAATACAAAGATTACAAAGATGAGAGAGAACGATACAATGTTGCATGAATGAAGTCTCTGGCTAGCCGATCTTCCACACTGCTCCATGTGTTGTAGATTTCGGTGCACTAGAGTACGACAAGGCATACGTGCGTACCAATGTATTATACGTACCTACTACATGAAAGCTTAACAAGTTCTGTTAGAAGGTTGCAACCTGCAAGTCTGGTGCCTGATTCAATTTACGGACATGCGTAGCCCTCTAACTTTGTCTGTAGGAGCTATACGAAGAAAATGTGGTAAACATTAAGAAGAATGGGACAAAGATGGCAATCCAATCCGTTACTCTACATTTGGACTTTCTCTATAAGTTTCAACTCTGAATCTCAAGTCAGCCCATTTCCAGTCTCAACTTTGTTACAGTATTCTAGTTGCGAGTAAAAATATATGTAAACGTCAATACAGATTTACTATGCAAAAGCCCACCCACATCCCAGTCCCACCAGTGTGCATTATATTGACAAGTCTAGGTCCTGGGTTTAATGAGATTTTGAAAAGTTTAGTTTTTTTCAGTCTGATTTCTCAGGCAAGACAACTTCGTAGAAACTGCACTCTAAAAAGATTCTTAGAACATGCGATTGGGAAAACACACCGAAGTTGTTTAGTGCATTAAGCGTGTTATGTTGAAAATAAATAAAATTTATTCGCTGTCTTTCTTCCACAGCGAATGCATGAATGAAAACGTTTGCATTAGACATCCCCTTGCGTGTATAGAGGCTAATAGTGAAATCAATTATTTATGAACAGTTACTGATTGAGCACGTCATAGATGAAAGCAAAAATTGAAATAAATATTTCAACCCTTTTTGGCCACTCTTTAATCATCTCAGCTTCTAAGAATCTCAATTACTAAAATTTGCATTAATTTCACCAATATTAGAGAGTATCTAATTATTTTGCTTCATATCAAAGCGAAAGTTTTGCTCATTTTACCATGTTATGATTACAGGCATAGATGCGGGTACTTTTTGATGTCAAGGAATTTTTCCAAGGCTGCTATATAGTTGTTGTAAAAAATAGCCCATATCAATACAGCCATGAGACATGACAAAAATTGTATTTCAACCTATAATTGGACTACATAAGCAGACCCAATTGTAGAAGATTTGTATAGGTTAAGACCGAGACATCGAACTTGTCCCACCTGTCGCGAATTTCGAGAATGAGTAAAACCAGCAATAAAACCCCTACAAAGTATCCTAATTAACTACCATTTCAACTATTCGACAAACAAAATAGTCGAATTGTGTTGTGTAAACCTAACTAATTAGCTGACGAAGTGAGTTTATCCCATCGTGTCTTTATGTGAAAGTAGGCATATTATCCTTTCTGTGTATATAAACTACACTGGGGGGATTCAACGGGATTTAGTTAGAATTAGCTCAGAAAATGTCAATCAAAGGCATACTACTATATATCCTTTCCCTTTTTTCATGTGTTGATTGAACTCCTTTTTGTCTTCAGCTTATTTTGGGCTTAGCCATTCAAAAAAATCTAGGTTCCAGGGTTAATCCCATTTTAAAGCTTGTTCTTTTTTAGCATCCCATACTTATTGGGTCCAATTTTAGGAAAATGTTTTCCACTCATGACACTTTAAAATCAAGACATGAGCTTGAGCATTTTGAGTATAGACAAGCTTTTATTTTAGCATTCCTTTCTCGCAAAGACTTTCCTTTGTGTCGTTTTCCTTTTTGCGAAAAAAGGCTCCACAAATATGTATCTCTCTTTCTTCCATTGCATGGATGATGATATTCTAATACTATGCTGATGTGCACTTCTTTCACTCACATGTAGTTTTGAACAAAGTTTTTTTTTTCTACGGGGAACATGTACCGTGCAAACTAACGTGACTTGTGTATAGACTGGAAGAGTTGGGAATGGAATACACACATAGGGAACCTCATGCGCACAGCTTGAACCCAGTCTGAGGCTTTCAATGAGATAACATGCATATACTCAAAGCAGCTTTTGGCTCTTTTATGCTCGCTCTTACAGAGCTGCTGCAACAGTAAGAGTTTTCTTGAGCCAGGATAAATCCAGAGGGTCGACTGTTGTTGCAGTTCCATTCGAAGGAAGGCAGTCAACCCGAGAGGGTGGTTATTGTAGAAATCTCACCCGTCGTTCTCAATCACACGGTTTCACAACAACGTGATTCTCTCTCTTTTGGTCTATACTAGCTGGCGTACACACACTAACGATCCTCAGTTTCTAAATGCGTGACGTGACGTGATGTGATGTAGTCTGGGAAGCAAGTTGTTCATGCTCCTCTCTTTTAATTCTGTTCTGAAGTGACTGTGTGTAGTGGAAAGAGTTTTCTCTGGATTAATTACAATCGTT
Source organism: Orchesella flavescens (assembly GCA_964034955.1). Lineage (NCBI taxonomy): Eukaryota > Metazoa > Arthropoda > Collembola > Entomobryomorpha > Orchesellidae > Orchesella > Orchesella flavescens. The sequence goes on along the minus strand of OZ035957.1, from coordinate 19,318,448 downwards.
GTAATTATCCGAGCACTACTCCGCTCGCTTCCAAAGACATTGTCAACTAACCGGCTTGGCTTAATGGTGTAGCACTATACTATACAGTAAGTTGACTCACTCACGCACTTGTTCTACTCTTGTAGTAGCGGTAGTTCTCTAATTGTGTTTGCGTTTAGTAAACTGTAACAGCTTAGCTTACGGAGCTTCCTGGAGTGAAATGGATAATCTAAAAAAACACACTATAACTACATACAGCTGTCACATTTACCCACATTTATTCTGTTGTTCATGCTGTTATCATTGAAATCTAACAAAATAACGTGTAAAAAACTGTTTCTTCATGCATTATCAATGCGGAATCGATCAATTTCTGATGAAGTAAACTTGAGAAAATGGGAATAACCAATTGCCAAATTTTGGTTGGCACAGTTTGTGAATTTTTTAGTGAAAGCGTGCAGTAAACTATTGTCACATATTTGTTTCCGGAAAATATGTTTTCAATTTTCAATAAAGTTCAATCGATTAGCGTTATCAACGCTGCGACGACTTCACGAAATTAAAGGTAAAAGGATGAATGAAAATAATGATAATAATTATATGTTTGTTGCTTAAAATATCTTCATCGGATGGAACTTAATTAAGTTAAACTAATGAAAGAGTTGTCACTGTCGCTTTATCAAAGAAATATAGCGAAGAGTTCTTTCAACCTATAAATGCTTTTCGATGTCACCATCAATCTCGCAGTTTTTGTTGTTATGAACAAGTCTATAAGCACCTCCTTGCCTTTCTTATTGATTGTAATCCCTCTCAAATGACGCAGTTACAGGTGAAACAAAGTAATGCGATGGACTTAGTGTATTTACGTAAAACTAGAACACAGTAAATAAATATAAATTCGTTCAGCTCACCTAAGTCGTTTGAAATATATTCGAGTTGAATTTAGTATGTGGATAAATAATGAATAAATTATATGGTAGTTTTCATACTTGGCACATGTTGATGAGTGTCTGAGATAAAACCAGAAACACGGAATAAAAGTAATATTATAGAAGTAAGTATTTCCCCTTATACAACTTGAGCACATCACCACCAACGCATTATAATATTGTGGAAAAGGAGTTGGTAATATAAGGATAAAACCACATGAATACTAGAATTACAGGGGACTATATTGACTTATTAATGAAGCCTTCTTGAAATAAATACAATAAGAGATTTCAACCTAGAAACAAACATGATGAGCGATAGTTACGGCTAAAAAAGGATGAGCCAACCGGGAACATAATACTGTGACATCCTGTGTGCTCATTGCGAAATCAGATATCTTTTGTACTCCACTCCAACTCTTATATCCACTCCATTTTCATGTACTACTTACTTCTTGCTTTCCGTATTATGCATGCACGTCTAGCATCATGATGAAAGTATCAAACCTTTCCTAAATAAGTAGAGAAAGCAGGAAAAGGCGTAGATTTCACAATGAAGACAAGAACAAGAGTAGTAGCGATTGCTATCAAAACTATAAACTGGCAAAAAGGCCAAACCAGAGAGACCAGACACAAAGTACATTGAGCCTATATTACTGAAAAGCAGACAACTTCATGAAACTAAAGGATTAATGTTAACAAACACCACACATAAATGATGTAGAGAAAAACCGTTAGGTACATGCCTTTCCCAACCCAATCCGGGTGGCTTGAATTTCCGTTGTAAATATTTTGGTATTAGAGGTACGTATACCTACGTCTTACAAAATTAATGAGCGAATTGAAACCCAAAGTAATCAAGCAGTGAAAGCAAAACGGAAAGGAAATTTTGCGGAAGCAAACAAGCATTAACGCATATATGTGTGTATATCATGTATAGTTTTGCTCGTTGTTTATCAATTTATATGAGCGATTAATTTTAATCATTTTATTGAAATAGCACGAATGCTCACGTATGCAGGTTTATGCATATTATGCATGTGGGTGGCAAATAACAAGCCAAATATAGAACTGAAGAATTTTCCTGCAAAGCATTATAACAGGAGCTCTTTCCCTTCTGTCGTCACATTGTGTAGTACATTGAGATTTTACAAATGACTTTCGTTTTCCTCCCTGTGTTTCCTGCTGTGCATGCTTTTTGAAAATTGAAGGGTTTAGCAAAAGGCTTATATGCATACATTTTCCTAAGAAATATCCACCAAGAAAATTTCATTCTCGTTTGTAAAGTAAAAACATGGAGTAGTAAAAACTGTGGTGGTAGTTTTCTTTTGTAGAACTAAAAGCTAGCAATAGAGAGCTGTAGAGCAGTATAATTTTCCAGAGATGAGAATTTCCTCCGTGACTCTCTCTCTCCTTCCGTGCAAAAATATTCACCGCACTGTCATTTGCATATTTTACAGGGAAAAGGTCTTCTTGTTACCAGGATGGAACATGAAGATTGTGATGTCCTTTTTGACTTGATGACGGTTTGATCCTAATCCTTTTCTTATTCTGGGGAAATTCTGGTAAGAAATCGAGCTCGAGAAAATATACATTCTTATACATACCACAAGGAAACGAAGAAAATGTATGAGTAACACGTGCACGACTGCATCGTCAGGAGTCAGACCCTCAGTGACGACCTAGTAGTTGAACTAGTTTCTCGTAAGAATGAATATATTATCAGTGGCGACCATTCATTCATGTAAATACATTTTTCATTGTGGTGGTACGGCTACTATTTTCTTCTTCTACCAGTATACATAACATCACACAATAGCAGTGCTTTTGACAGGGAGACGAAACGAAAACTGGGTGAAATGAATAGGGCAACATGAAATGAAGAATTTTTTTTCCAATGGTAGCCCCCGTTGTAATATTATGTTCACTCCTGGAAATGACATGAGTCATGTAAAATTCGTGAAGTTGAGTGTACGTGCGTAAAAGCTCAGTGAAGGTATTTGACTGACTTTCCTAAGAGCACACTGGTGTGATGGTTTGGTAGCAGTGTCCGGACTGAAACTCCCACTCCGTTTTCATACTTTATTATGCAAGAGCACAAAAACTTGAGAATGGACAACTTTGGGTAATACGATGACATTTCGCAATCATTTCTATTCTTATTATTATTGCTCTGCAAATCATCGCCCGTGCAGACCACCAACAGCTCAGCATGAAACAGAAGGAGTGAAAAGAAGAGTGTAGTAGTGTGAGCACTTTTACAGTTACACTAACTAGAGAGCTGTGTGTCAACTCAAGCTGTATCCAGCCACACAATGACCACTGTTGAAAGTAAAGAGGGCAACTCATCTATTTTTCAAAAGTAGAATATCCTCATAATCTCTGTCAAGAGATTTGCTGAACAAAAAGCTGTCTAAAAAAGTGGAAGGAACATGAAATGAAACTGACACTACAGTAAGTAACAAGGAGCAGGAGAGTTGAAATATGTTGAAAATGAAGTCTCTCCTACTCTTTAAAAAGAAAAAGTAAAAAAAAGTGCGCCGATTTTTTATATATATATAACAAAAGCATTGTTTATTTTGAGTAAAATGAGTAGTAGACGCTTACATCTTCGAGGAAGAAGTCAGATTCAGATCATCTTAGCAAGCAGAAGGCTTCAGCCTAGAGCACGATCTGGGTTTATATGAATGCATTCCTTTTGGAATTTCATTGTTATCATCATCATCATTATTTTTACCACCACCATATCCATCCTCTTATCAAAAACTCCGTTTTCCAGCTGAAGTCAGAAGAATGAAAAGGAAAACAATGGTTCTAGCTGGGCCACATTGGTTCATCCTCGTTTTTTGTAAGTACTTTTTCTTTTTCACTCTCCTCTCTGCTTTTTTTTTACTATTTACGCAAGAGCTAAAAAAGTATTTTAAGAACTATATATTGTGTGTGTGTATGTGCGTGTCAACGCAAATTCATCCCTAGTTGAAGATGATTTTCTGGTTCGTTTCATCAACTTGTTAAAACTTGCTTCATTCTCATCCCGTTTTTTTCACAAACTTTATATTATAAAAATATTATTTTTGGACAACTAACAACTGCCGACGTTTTTACAGTTTTAGTTAACTTCATCTTCACATTTTCTTACATTTTATATATGCCATTTATTTCATACAAACACAAACAGCTCAGCATCCTATTCTACGTACATATATTCACACAATACCCCAGGAAGCAGCTATCACTCTGTCATAAGGGACAACCAACCCAAGCAACCACCACGACAATCATGATGAGCAAGTCTGATAAAGGAGTCGTCCATGTCCACATTTCTTTGTTTTCCTCTTCTTTCTCTGCTATTTTTATAGTAATGTGTCCTCATAACACTCACGCATATCCCCGTTTATCTCCCTCTGCACATAGTTTTAACTCAAATTACTTCTCGGATCCTGCGGTAAATTACGCGAGAAAGGAAGATAAAATAATAATGTTGTAGAATATTTCTAGCCATCATCCGATTTGTTTTTACTACTTCAGACTTCACCATCATTTCATGGAGAGAGAGTTGAGAGAGTGAGTGATACAATTTAAAAAGTTGCGAGATCGGATTCGGAATTTTAGCCAGTGCATATATGAGCTCATTTCGTTCAGTTTTACCAGAAGAAAGGTTTAACTTTTTGTGTGGATGGATGGATGGATGGTTGCATGAATGAATGAGTGTAAAGAATAAATTTCATGGCAGACAGACAAGTGCGGAAGTTTTTGAGAACATTATATATTTCAGGAACATTACTCACAGACAACTGAAGCAAAAAGACGAAGTACGATAATGGCGAGTGAGCAAAACGGATGAATGAAATGAGGTAAACATTGTAGCCATACTAAAAAGTAAGTTATCTTTATCTAACGGGCTGAGAGAATTGGAGGACTTGGTGAAAAGGCGGTTATATTATTACTCTGCTGCAACAAATCACAAGAAAAACTCATCTTATATAGCCGGTAGGTAGAAGGTTACTACCTTTTAGTAGGAGCTTTTGAGTTTGGGAGCAGGTTGTAAAGAACATTCAAACAAAAACGTGGGGAAACCAAACGAAACCAAACCACTTTTTGGTATTTCCTGAAAAAAAAACAGCAACATTTTACTATATTTTGTTGTGGCTATCTTCATCCTACACACATGAGCTGTTTTAGGAGAGGTTGTGTGTTGTTTCTTCATTCTATGAAACAAACAACATCATTGGAGATGAATGTATGTAACCACGTAAAGTAATCCAAAACTACATTTTTAGTAGTCACTTGCAGATTACACAATTTCCCCGAAAATCCACGGCCATTTCTTTACATTTGCATTTTATCTCTGTTGTGTTGATAATATGTGTCATACATTTTCCTTGCAAACATGCATCTCTTCTGATTTATCCTCGGAATTGAGTTGATGGCTAACATCATCATCATTATATACGGCTTTACTCTTCTTCTTCTCCGTGTTGGTGGAAATAATGTTGAATGTGTGTGGATTTGTGTGTGTGTGTGTGTGCATTATGTATATGGGTTTTGTTATGCGAATGATGTTGGATGTTTTGGCTTACTTTTCTTTAGCTCTGGCCTGCAACTGTCAGTTGTGGTGAGTTTGCTGTTTTTCAGTTTTACTTTTCCTTTGAAAATGACTCCAAAAGCCTGTGGCTAAGACGGTTGGTTGGTTGCTGCTGCGCATTATTTTGCTTTGCTAAATTGTATGACTCCCGAGATTACAATGATAATACATAATATAAAGTTTTCCACGAGGCAAAATTTTATTCAAAGAAAGTAAGTAGACGGATTCAATCTGATTGTAGCCTCCTGGAAGAATGTGTGTAAGATTATATTTATAAGAAAATGCTTATTATTATTACTTGGGATTTTGCAAAGCTACTACATATCAAAGCCAAGCCAATGTATTATGCATCCCTTCTATCTTTCTTAACTCATTCTCTCTGGTTTAAGGGATGATCACTCATTTCTCATACTTGATGAGGTTGAATTCTTTTCTCTTTTGCTTGTACCTTCTACACCACCGAATAGCTTTGCTATGCAGAGTGGCTTATACTTACAGAGTTGTTGCAAAAAAAAGTTTATCTAAGCTCTTCTCGTATAACTTTTTCCTACTTCCATTGCCTTACGGGTTACCCATGAGAGTCATAAATTACTCGACAAGAGGCTAAACTCATTGCTTCAAAATAGGCCTTACTATAAAGTATATAAGGACATTGGACCTGTCTTCCAGACTATGACTAGGAAAACGGAATGCAATCCAAATGCTGCTGCTCAAAACTGAAGAAAGATAGAAAGCTTTACCATCCTTCCTTTGTCTTTGTACCTTAAGGTTAGCCTACATAAATATGACATAATATATAGCAGATACCTTAGCATGATAAAAAGCATGTATAGGCACACTCATGAGAATATTTTGTAAGAGTGCATTATGATGATTAGGTAGTCGAAATTGAAGTGAGAGGCAGTGTATATAGTAGTGCCAAAGGAAAGAAAATAGGAAATTATGTTATCTCACTCAAGAAGTTGCTCAGGAAAACATTCTCACTTTCCACAACGAATCACAACAACGAGCATTGCTATACAGAATTAATAGAGGAGCAAGTCCGTATCAGATGAAATCAAAATTTGCGAACATTATACATATCATACACAACATTATATTAGATAAGGAAGCGTGTGCGGATATCCCCATAAGAATTAGAATTCCTATTTGATGAAAGCCTCGCATCTCATCATCGTTCCCAGCTATTTGTTTTTGAATGTTCTAGTCCAGACACTAAACTACACTACACCGTACACTTCCTACATGTTTACATTACGCGGCCCTTTAAAAACAGTTATTGATATCTTTACTGGGTGTACTCAGGCAGTTAATATATCTACCATGTACACCTCTAAGAAAGCTCATTCTTTTGTGTGTATGTTTTTATTTTATACAACACATACGACTCCCTTCAAGATAAATTACGGAGGGAGAGCAGTAAATAACAAGAACCACCAGGAAAGCACGTTTAAAGTTCTGCAATAAAATACAAGCAAAATAATATTTCTCTTATCACTCTGTTTTCTAAAAAAGAGCAGCTAGAAATAAACACAAAGCTTGAATACAAGAAGAAGAGAAAGATAGAGAGAGAGAGAGAAAAAAAACTTTTTTTTTCAGTCTGTTCATCATGTTTCCTCATTTCTTTTAGTTCGCTCATTATTGTCAGGAGGTACAAGATAGCTAAATAGAAGAATTCCCTCGTCGCCTCTTTTGCTTTAGTTAACTGATACATATAGTGTGCGCACTGATCCTGAGTGAGAAATGTAATTAACTATTTTCAGGAGTTTGTATGAAAAAGACTGCCGTGTGTGTATATATACATAACATTTATATCACAGCTACGTATACTAACAAAACAGTATTAAGAACCTTCTCATGGGTAATAACAACAGTGTACAAGTTTTCCTATCTCTCTAGTCATCTAACAAGAAAAAGTTTTTTTTTAAATGTAGGCATTCTAGGTAGGATTGTTATTTAGGCACTGGGATAACGAGTACTTACTATATTACAACTACGGTACAAAAGTATAGGCGAGGGGCTCTCCGAGAAGTACATACTTCATTTTGGTCTCGCCAGTTGAATTTTTTACGATTTGAAATTATCTCTCATTTGTTCTCCGTTACGTAACTATTGATGATGTTGTTGAATTGTAAATGTTTTTAGAACGAGACTTGCTATATGTAAGTATGTTGTGGTTTGGTTAGATTTGCATGTCTGTTCTTTCTCCGATATTAATGCCATGCGTTTTGTTACTTCTTTTCGGGGGAAAAAATAGAAGATATGAGGTGAAAAGTATAAACATTTTATAGCAGAGCATTTTATAAGTTGCGTGAACACCTTTTGCCACCGTCCGGACGTACATACCATTTTCTTCAAGATGCCACCATGAGATTGATGGCTGTTGTTTGGGAGAAAAAGGGGGAAGAAAAAACGGAGTAAGATAGTATGGTGGTGGTGGTATGGTGTGGTGCAAGTTACATGAGTACGATGGATTTTTATGTGTAATTGTAAACGCATATTATATGTTCGTGCATCGTCTGACGAAATCTATAAACCTCTAACAAGCAAAGCTTACAAGCGGGTAGAATACAGAAACGATACTACCATATGTGGACAGGTCTACTGGGAAATTGTTTGAATTTTTTGGTGGAAACGCCCAAGAAAACATGAAAAATCCAAGAAAGGGAAAAAGAAGGACTTATGAGAATTACCTTGTTTAGTTTGTCCTATCACCTATACTTGATACTATAAAGAGAGTGGAGAAAGAAAAGATGGAAAAGAAGAAGGGAAATGAGAGGAGACGGGAGAGAACGAGGAGAGAAGAGAGGGTGAAAAATAGAAAATTTTCTATCCCATGTGTTACATTCCCATGAAGTTTTAGTTTCTTACTGACAGCATCTATGTAAAAATGACTAAGTATTTGACAAGCTTTACAACAAGAGTAAAAGGACAAATTTTTTTTGGTGGAATACAAAAAAGAAGTTGAGTGTTGAACTTGAAGCCAGCACTCTGTAAAACATACAAAAACATGCAGTGCAGCGTCTGTACAGTACAGGAAAACTAATATACATTTCAACTATGTACTGTTTAAGTCCTTATAAATAGTTGGGAAAGCGTGGGCTTTTGTAAAAATATTATATTATATGGGTAAATATATAATAAGCATGTCGCTTTGATTTTTTATGTAATATCGTGATACACATTTTTGTGATACAACCTACAACTCCAAACTCTGTAATATATATTTTAAGGTGGCTTCGTGTCAGTTACATCCGTTGCAGCATCGCAGGCGAGCTAACATTCTGACGTAGCAAGAAAGAAAAAAATGGTATTGAACACGAGGCAGAAAAAGATGAAAGTAGATTTAGCCTACAAAGTTACAAATACAGTTAAAGAAAGCTAGAACTACACACAGGAGGAACTGACTGAAGGTCGCTTCTCGGGTTCAAGTCTATATCCGTCAAAGTGGAATTCACTTGTTTTTGACTTCATGCCTGCTCCCTATTTCATTTCAAACTTGGGCTCGGCTGCCTTTCTGCGTAGAGGACACATGTTATTTTCCAGAGAGGCTTTAAAGAAACGAAACAAGATCTAAATCACAGGGTTTCATTTCGACTCGAAGGACAGTGTCGTCGTGAATGAAATAAATCATATTACAGAGTTAGAGTGAGCGAGTGGAGCAACCAACACTGAAAATCAAACGAGTACACGCACTTTATAGTTCAAATGTAGTAATCCAGACTTTACGGCTGGAATCAAGTTTTAAGAGTTGTAAAAACAGTGGCAATGGTGTTGCGTATACATAAAAAACTTTATGTATCATCTTATCTCGTACCTTCCCTCATATATAAAAGGAATACATTCTTGTGTCAAAGTCTTGTTAAGTTGTTGCTTTAAAATGAGCGTAAAGGGGAATGAGGATTTGGCTTTTTCAGGATTTTGTAGTATAAGCGCTGAAGGAAATTCTTGTTCATCTTTTTTTGTTTAAATTCCATATATAGCAAAAGAGTGCTGATGCAACAAATAAGGATCGATTTGATGTAAGTTTCCCCTATAAATGCATCAAGTATAAAATTGAAGGAGAACAACAACTGTGCGTCAAAATACAATGCGCCCATATATGTATAAATACAAAGTAAACGTCTCCAATTCTTCAGCCTCATCTTTTATTTTTTTTACCACATTTTACGTATTTTGTTTACACCATTTTTTATTTTCCTATCTATCTTGCGTGCTCAGTGAGAATAACTACGGAGGAAAATTCCCTTTTAACGTTTTAACATGACCTGTTTCATGAAGAGCTTGTTTCTGACATGAGCTTCATTATGCATGCATGAACCTTCTCTTCACAAGCAAGCGCAAGTACACACTACACAGTACATTTACCTAAAGAAGACAAGAGAGTAGACTGTAAGGTCAGTTAACAAGAGCAAGGTTAATCTGTTTCCGCTCTTGGAGGAGTGGAATGAAAACTGGAACGGTGACCTACAAGGCATCCTTATCCATACAAGGAAAATAATTGGATAGAACAGGAAAAAACTTTCCAAGGAGAAAAAAAGAAGTAATATTTCATAGCTTTGTGCAATGCTCAATACAGATAGATAGAAACTAATATGCTTTTGCCTAACTTTTTTTTTGTGCCAAAGGCGTAATCGTAATCCTCTTCTGTGCATTTCATCACTTCAAATAAATCTACATACTTTCATCTTCTTTATGGTTATCAGGCAGTGGTGTGTACATTCATAAATGTTGGTAGTTTTGGTATAATCTTGTAAATGACTTGAGAAATGATATGACTTGATTTATTTCTTTTGAATTATCCGTTTGATGTTTCTTTTTTGGGATGTCGGCTCAACTATACTTATTCCTTTTTAAGACGATGTTAATGTTAATGGAACTTGTTAACTAGCTATACATATATTCAGCAATGTTTTTTTTGTCAAAGGAAGCAGACTGCTACAGCACAACCCACATTGAAAACTTTCCTTTTCGATGAGTATACGAGTATACACAGTTTTTCTAGGGTATATGTATATGTATGTAGCTCCAAAAAAATAGTAATAAACGCCCCATTTTGTATGAAAACCTTTGAACTCTTAGACGGAAGTCATTACTTTATCTTCTAAAAAGTGGCCATAAACTTTCTCAGGAAATTACTTGAGAGTTGTCTTGTGAAAAATAAGGAACACATCAGGAGATTCCCCTTCCTCAGATTGCTCCATCTCATGCATGAGCTAATAGATTTGTCTGTACGGGTGGAAAAGCAGTACATGCTTTCCAAATTGCATCTGGTACTTAGGTGAACGCATTATGCACATATTCATGCTACACACATAAATATAAAATAATGAACTTTATATAGGTACAGTCAACAACGCCATTGAAGACGAGTACACGCAACTAGGAAAAATAGTTTTTCTCAGTAACAAAATTGTTGCATAATGCTTATAAATGAAAAGCTAAGCAGGCCTGCGGATTCAAAGGAAAAAGTAAAGTAAGTGCAAGAGCAACTACTTCTGTCTAGTTTTCGCTATTTGTATATGAACATGCACATGTCATGTGCACAAGTACTTGATATTACTATGTGAAAGGTGACGTGAAATCTGAAGTGCACTAATTTTCCACCGGCATGATGGTTTCAATCGTCAAAATCTTCATAGAAATGTTCTAGCAATTTTCTTATGGTAATTTGAAGGAGGCATGCGTCTGTACCTATTTACGATGCAAACGTGAGAGAGAGAGGAAGGATATGGAATAGAAAGGGAACATCAGGAAACATGATTTCCTCCTCTCTCTTTTCTCGAAACAGATTGAGACACCGTTGTTGTTTTGATGACACGGGAAAAGAGAGAACAAGAGGATTGTGGAGCTGAGACAAACACTACAAGCAAACATTGAATGTATAATATATTTATTGTCCTTTATTAAGCAACATCCTTTTCCCATTTTTGGAACCATATGGACATAACGTACGCGTTGATGCATACAACTTCACAACTCTTTCAACTTACACAATACAATACAACAGACGGTGAGACGGAAATCCAAATCCAAACTCTATAGCTATTTCAAGAACTATGCACCAGAAGAAGAATAGTAAAGTTAGTTCTGGATTAGTAACACATTCGTGGAGGGAGTTGTAATGAGAAGCTAGAGCTACAAGCTACACATGTATGTCCATTAATGCTTTAGTAAGCTAAAATAAGCAGAAAGTGACTCTATTTTCTACTGTTGCTTTTTGTACACAAGACAATAGCTGGATTGGATTTGCCTTCTCAGTGTACTTTGGTTTTGGTAATGTTTGCTCATTCCAGCTCATCGAAAAGGATAATTTTGGAGCATCGCCATTCCCATTAAATATATACGTACGTGGTAGTTTCTGGTGAGCAATTTGGTGGTTAATTTACTTTTGTAGAAGACTCCAACTGACTACCTATTACCACTGTTTGCCATCATTATTATTAGTATTATACGAGGAAATTGTTACGTTGAATGAGCCGCATGTGGATTTGTCGGAACATGATAGCTCTACACACTCCAATCCAACCATGCATGTGTGTATAATATACATAAATGTGCTGTGTACACTATAGATATTTGCATATTGTCTTTTTGTTTTGTGTAAGACTGCAATTAGTCGGCGACAGATAAGCGGTATGATAACAATACAATGGGAATGTGATATGGCACACATCCAGTTGTTGTACACGTTTTCTTCCAGGATTCTCCTCTCGACACCAATGTTGAATTTGAATATATAAACTTTGGGAGTTTAGTAATACTAATGACAACTTAAAAAACTACCATACAGTTTTACTTTTTGCTCTGTCGGTTTCAGTTTCTCATTTGAATTGGGACTGAGCATGTCTGCAGTTGATATTTAAATGATGATCATGATGTTGATGATGATCACCACCATCTCATTGCTTCACACAGTCACACTCCCACATCTAAAAGTAAAAGCTCACGACATGAGTGAGATTACTATCAGACACTATATAGCATCTCATTCCAGAGAACGTAAAGTGTAGACTGTTGTTGGCCGAATCACAGGATCGAAATGTAAACGAGCCTTTTGTACAATCTTCTGTCAAGTTCAATCTTCCCTTATCGACATGTTTATCTTGGTTGTAGTCTCAGCGTCTCCATAATTGAAACAGAAAAGGGCGACCGAACTTGCCATTTTGAGTATGATAGTTAAGGCGAAAAAAAATTACTCCTTTCTAAAAAGAATGCCGAGACTCATTAAGCTCATCCAGGATATCCATGTCGAGACCTTAAATAAGCATAAAACTTTATTGCAGCCACACTTTTGCCCTTGTCAGTCTGTGTTCACATCACATTCCGAAGTTAGTAATTTTACAAGCACACGCAACGTAGTGGCAATGAAAGTAAAATCTTGTTAGTAGCTGAATGCGCTATAGGTTTTTACTGATTATCAGTGCATGCGATTGTGTGTGCAGCCTATCAAGAAAGTCGTAAGTTAAGGAAAAACATGAAGATGAAACTACTTTTGTTCATTCATGCATTTTGTATATCCATTTAGATTTGAAGTCAAAACAGTAAAATGTGTAGTCTTGAAAAATATCAGAGGTATCCAACCAAAAAACTAAATCCAAAGGAATCCAAACTTGAAGACATTCCTTTTATTTAAACACTTTTGTGTGTATAGTTCACAATTCGTTTTTATATGCTTAAATTTACTTGAATAATCATCCATTTCATGAAGCAAGTTGGTTGAACATGGAAGTATGTATCTTTGTTGAATTCTCTCTCCGATTTTCTGTATTTCGCTGAGAAAGTGCATTCAAGCTACAAGGTTAAAAAGTTGTAAACAGAAGTGAGCAGAAATAAATTTTAACCACAGTGCTGCAAAAACTTATAAAGAGCTCTTGCACATGACTGTTACATGTTACATGTGAAAGAACATGCGTTCATGGCGTATAGTGGTGTATGATAGCTCAACTGCTCAACCTTGTACGTTAGTAAATTTTATACTTTAAGGGATTTTAACACATATGATGAACATGAAGCTGAGTGTATGCTTACGACTCACGTGTGTGTTCTTCTCTCAGTTTGTAAATTCAGTATTCGGCTGGTTACCTTAAAAAGCTCTAAATTTCAACGTATTAAACTCACATTATATCTAGCTGGGAGAAAAGTACCAAGGCTTCCAGAAAGGGAAATCAAATTGCTGGTGAACTTTAAAGGAATGAGATGAAAACTCCAATTTTGTGCGTGTATCCATCCATTGATGGCTTGCCTCTGATGCGGCACGCACTCATGAAACGAAAGTTTGTACTAATACCAGAAACAGTAACACAGCAGGCGATGTGAAGTCTTTGTCGTTAGCGCACTCCATGGTAGCTTTATACTCAATGAGGAATTCGCATTCAGCAGCGGTATCCAAAATAACATGTAATATATATATGTATGTACCTTATGACTTTTAGACGTTATAAGGAAGACAGATACATATGTCGGATGGTTTTCACTTTCAAAGGGATTTTACCTTCACCTTCAGATAAAGACAGAGTACATGACATTGTTGCAATAATATCCCTCCTCCCATTTAGTTTTCATTAAAACACATGAGCTAGCTGATCAGTGAAGCGAGGCAATTGATGTGCTAATTAATTAGGATAAACTTCATCATCACAACACAACTAACATGACGCTCTGCATCCGGTATTGATGATTATCTCGTCGTTGCACGGTGAAATTGAAATGTAAATTTAGAAACCCACCTGCATAGTATACATATGCTCATGTTGTATGCATCGTAGAACTCCATAAAGAGGGAATTGAAGAGTAATTCATTCTGCACTTTCCTCTAAATGAATGAGTGGAGCCGATAGAATTTTAAATTAAGTTGGATTACTTCACTTCACTCTAGTACATTTTGAGAGAGCTCATTTACATGCCTAACGGTGCTATTATCGGCTATCAAAGGATGAAGGAAGAACCTCACAGATAGTTGGGCAACTATTCGCTTGTACTTTCCATCCGCTTTAGTTACCTTCTTCTTTCGCATTTCAGCTGTCTGTTGACAAGTTATGTGTTTCATGCGGTGGGAGTAATGTCATGGTGTAAATGAGAGGAGCTCTAGGCTGTTTTGAGAGAGAGGAGGAATGGAGATGGAAGAATTGAGGAAAGAAAGCAGAAGGGATGTAATTTGGTATCCTCCACTTTAATTTAGCCTTGTTAAACGCAACTACTTACCCAAACTTCTTGCCTTCCACTACTACTGCTCTCTCTCTCTCCATCTCTATCTTATTTATAATGTGTTTCCTTTTTCCTCCAGAACAAAAAGGCTTGTCTCTTCTCCTTTGTGCATTTGGTTGCCTGTGTTTTTATATGGTGCGCTATTTCACTGAAAGTTAAAGATGAGCACATCTCTGAGGAGACCAAAAGTAATAAATCTGTGACTAAAAAAGAGGGTTTAAGAAGGAAAGAAGACAGCATGAAATTGTGTGGATGATATTACGTTCCTACAACAATGTAAGGGGTAATGCTTTATGCTGGTTTTTTGGGATCTACCATTTTACTTCGTTTAGCTATTTAGTTTTGTTAACTGACTTTTGTTCTGCTGCTGCTGATAGGCTTTCGCTCTGTTGGGCAAAGAAAAAGCGAAGGGACGATGACTTGTTGGGGATCTTACTCTCTTAGTCACAGTCAACTCGTTCATGAAATTCTACTTTTTTGCTTTTACCAGGGAGAGATATATAGCTCCATCCATATGTGGTTTGGTTACTTAATAAGCTTACTACTTCTCAAGTAGGTACATACACATATTGGCTCAGCAGCTTAAGAGTAAGGAAGTGAATGAATGGAAATGGAATGCATCTGCATCACAAAGACCAAAGTTAAACAAAAAAGTATTTTATACACTAACGATCTTTCAAGTATCTCTCCAACCCCAACCCTATATGTATTCTTGAAATTCTCCAAGGAAGTGATATAAATGGCGTGATTCCTCTTGTAAACCAGCGACAATTAGTTGGAGATAACGTTGTGTAAAATGCTCAGGAAATATGAAAAAGCGAAATGAACCGGGACCCTTTCACATTATCACCATCTTAGTAGTGAAACTATGCCATGATGTCGTTGAAAGTGTGTGTCCTATAATTTACTCATTCATCCAGTTTTTATTCTTTATAGAGCATCTTTTCGTTAAAATAAAAACTAGGGAAAATCTACATATATTTAGGCTGACTAAAATAGGAAAAAACTTTGTCTTTCTTGTATAAGGATTAGAATTTTAGTCGTAGCCAACTAAACTGAGCGTAAACCTCAAGTATATATGTTATTCTTTCTCTATTTATGATAAAACTTCAGTTGAGAAACAATGTTTTCTAAGCCCCTTAAAATCGTCATGTACAGGAAACCATCCGTCCATGTAAAATAGAAAGAACCAAACCAAACCAAACCAGGGTGATGCTACTATGCGATAAGTGTGAGGAAGCTAGGAGAAGGGAAAGTTCAACAATTCTTTGAATTTAGTTTAATTTTTAACTTTTTGCCTTTTATTTCCAGAGTTATTATACAGCCCACGCGAAAAGACTGAAATGTGTACATATTCCCTCCCAACATGATTCTCTGTACTGCACTTTATTTTTTATTGCTCAAGAAAGAAAGATAGAGTGTGATATACATAAAGTTGAAAGATCTAAAAGGAAATAAACAAGTGAAAGTGAAACGGAGCGGCAAAAGTTGCCTGCACATCTACCAACATTACTCCTTGAATTATATTACACGTCTATACACAGTCAGTAAAGTAGAGTTGTAGATGTAGAATGAAATGCATAATATGCATTACACACATCTACCAATATGAATGTATAATTATATGGGGGTGTATATATATACTTATGTGTCTACGTGTGATATGGTCCGTAGGCTAAGTATTGCCACGTAAAGGATGATGTGTCAGGAAAAAGGGGTCTTCTTAATCCAACCATTCTTGCCACCAGAATTTTATGAACATGAATATATTCTAATACGTGCTCTGTTAAAACGTACATGACTCGACGAGCCATTTTTGCAAAGCCATATTCACCAACGCCAGCATAACAGAACAGGAGGAAAAAGGGCTGAGATCAAGCTCAAGCTAAAAACTGAGCCTGTTTTTTTTTCTAAAGAAAAATGATGTGCATGGTTATAGTTTCCACACCAGTTTCTTCTTTCCTTACTTATTATCTTGTTACTAGGAAAGTCGGTCAGTCACTTTTTTTTCTTCTTCTTTTTTCTTGAATGGTGCTAAATGAAATGGATGCTGGTGGTGATGGGTGCCAAGTGAAAGCGTCTAACGTCTAACCTAACTAAAATTGAGCTTCAGGAGAGAGTATGGATAACATGAAATTAGATCAGTTTCTCTTCTCCTTTTTTGCTAGCGAGGCTACTACGTACGATGTAATTGCAACATTTTCCCATATATCCAACTTACTCAGCACAAGCCCAGAGTAGTTGATGGTATACACTTTTCGGCTGCAGATGTTGAGAACTTTCACAAGACATAGCGTGGAATGGAATTGAGTGGGTAGGAGGATATAAGGTACGCCACGCACTTATTACGTCAGAAATATAGAAGAAGAGACGACCAGCAAAGTTATATTGACTAACATTAGATGAGATGTTCCAATTTCACTGTGTCAGCAGGAAAGTGCTATTAGTAATCGAAACGGGGAAACTTGAAGAGAACTGGCTTGACACCTTTAGTTTAATTGAAGTTGCTCCGGCAAGTATAACTCATGTGATGTGCATGTATGTATCCGCTGGAACACATGTCATAATAAGACTGTGTGAAACCGAAACCTCTCCAATTGCGATTCCGGGGCTAAGTACATTCAATTGATTTGATTTAAATTGAAGTTTACTTTGCTGCGCCTGAAATCATATTAGTACTTTTACTATACTTACTTTGGTGAATGTAAAATCCGTAAGAATACTCAATCAAACCGAAGTGTTCCTTTTTTAGTTACACTTTGGCTAAATTAAATTGCAGTAAATGCGTAGTAGACATTGGTTTGGTTGGTTGGGAGAGAGAAAATGTGAGCTACTCCTTTCACAACCAAAGTCTTCCTCATCAGCAAGCCAATTTGATGATGCGCTGCTACACGTCAAATTGAATTAATCTACAGGTGGAAAATTAATTACCTTTACGTGTCAACTAATAAATCTTTACTAACGGCTTATACACTATAAAATATGCCTGGGTTGGTTTTGCTACTAGCAGACCCGAACGGAGCTTCTATGAGTTCTTCCTCGCTCGATCCTGCCCAAAGTTCCGACCGATCTAAATGAATGACTAACTAGGCAAATGAATTAGAGCCAAAGTCACGGAAAAATTCCCACGAGTCACGCGTTCTGAAAATGCATTAATCCAATGAATTCACCCAGGAAAGAACGTTCATTACATAATTTATCACCACACGAACTTCACTTATAGCCAAAAGCCAATACAGCTATAATAACGCGGAACTGCTGAAGCCATCTATAAATTCCAAACTGATTGGTTGTTTACTTATGAGGTCTACTCCAATCTGCAACCTTATTTAGAAGGAACCTTTGCAAAATGGCTGATCATATAGAGAATTGAAGACATTTGACGATGACGTATAGGAAATAGGAATATAGCTAACTCGTCTGCCAAAAATAGTTTGTAACCGTTTTTTACCAATTAGGCAGAAAAAACATGGCATATCTGAATTATAAATTTTAAAGAGACCCAAAGTTCTTTGCGCTTACCACTAATAAACCAAACTACTAAATGGGGATATACATACATACTACTTCCTCGTCCAAAATTGGTTTTGTACTACAATAATAATAGTCTAGCCCACGCAATCACAAAGTGCGGCTTACTGTCATAAACTTTTCCGATGAACTTTTTTTTTGTTTTGGAGGAACCAGCCAAAATTAACTTTTAGTATTTAAGGATGATGATGGTGATGTGTTAGAAAAATTGAAGCTTTCACGAACAAAAAAGGGCCAAAGGCTGCCAACCATACATACATCTTTGTGGTGCAGGTTTTCTCAAGAATGAAATCTAGGTTTGAAAGCTTACCTGTGTATTTGCATATTATACATACTTTCTCCTCTATTTCTCTGACACGTCATACACGGGTTGGGGGTTAGAAGCCTGAGTAAAAATCAATTAGGACTAGACTAGAAAACTACCTTTCTCCTCCTAACTTCATTTCCATACTTACAAAAGAAAAGAACATCATCACATCACTTGACAGAGAGGACGACATGGGTGCAAGTTAAGAAGTTGAACGTGCCGATGTAAAATTCATTTTAAGTAGCTCGTATATGCACTCATATAACAAGTTTATATATCATTGTAGTACATAAGTCATTCCAAACAATCTTCTTTTTACTGAAGAAGCATTGTAAGAAAGGATACTGTCGAGTTTTGGATGACTACAGAACAGAGGTGAGCTAGGTTCATTAGCTTAATGGAAATCACTTTCTTGTAATTATTACTTTGGAAGACGAAAGGAACAGAGTGTTGGCCTGTACTTTACTTACAGATAAAATTGCTTGTGAGAAACTGCAGTATGAAAGGGAATTTACTGGTTGGGTTTTAAAGAGACTTTCGCTAAATTAACTAGAAGATTGTATGAACGCTGAGTGAGTCAGTAGACGGTAGTAATTACAATAGCAATATATAATATGTATGTATGTATATGTAGCATTACAGTTACCACAGAGTAAGTTGAAATACTATCAACGGGGAAAGCAAGAAGTGCGTTTTTGGTATGCTGTTAATTAATTTTTTCACACGCAGTCTTCTACAATCACAAGAGAATTGAGGTCATACTAAAACTAAAGTTGGTAATTAAATAAAGTCCAACTACACGGGGCAAAGTGAGTTTTTTTACTACTTTATTGAAAGGTGGGCTCGAGCGAGATGAAATGCATATATTATGTGCATGAAACTGCGGTTTTCATTATAATTGACTAAAAGTAAATTACGTTAATTTTGTGTTTGAAATTACAGAAGCCTTTGCAAAGACATGATATATTTCACATCATGATAAAAGAAATTATTTGTAGCTCATATTATGTTACTTCGCTTCGCTTCCATTCCATTTTCCATATGAAATTATGAATTTATATATGGCTGAGTTGAGCTGAGCAATCCCTATTATTAGCACCACCGTAATTGCCATCATTGTCAACTTTTATCTTCGCATGCACTTTGCGGAATGAGATATGAGCTTGCGAGACAAAAGCCAGAGATATGTATGACCTTCTACATTTATTTATTCACGCAATTGACGCAATGAATACTTTTCCACTATTCCAATGGGATATAGACAATTGTGTGTGCCTTGCACTGTATGTTGGACAGGCTGCTGCTGCTGCTATGCAAGTGTTAGACAAAGACAACTGAGCAGCAGCACTGCGACAAAAGAAGATAAGGGGAACTGGAGAAGAATGCAATTCAGAAATTGCATTACTGGGATTCAACTTACAGACTTTGGGGGAGCATTAACACTCACTCCGTGTACATTATGCTTGATTGTATTGTTCTTGCTGAAATACAAGCTGGAGTCCCTTCCAAATTCCCTTCTCACTCACTGGGTGACATACTATATCGTATAAAAACATTAGTTTCAGTTAGCTGTATCACTCGACATCCTCTTCTGTTTCTTTTTAGCTTTGGTCCATTTCATTGTATCGTACGCATATAGTAGCAGATATCGTTGGATCTTTCGAGAGGGATGAAGAAGAATGGGGAGCCCAACAATGAGTTGTAATACTTGGCGTTTGTATATACTGAAAACAGAAGCGTTACAAAAAGAAGCGGTTGGTAATGATCCTGATGATGAACCTAAATTTAAGGCTTGTATATATAAATAGTTCATTTAGGGTGCTATCCTTACGCTTCGAAGAGAAAAAAAATATTTTACACTGCACATGTCCTCGTCCTCAATAGTATAAAAATATAGGAATTCCACACGCATAAATTGAGCCAGCTCAGAGCTCAATTCCATATGAAGCAGCAAACAGCCTAGTTTTTTGGGAGACCCATGAAAAGTCCTTTCGACAGTAACTATTTTCTGTGAGCTGAGCCCAGCAGAGAGAAGAATACAAAGCTGTAGCAAAAAAACTAAGCATATAATACCGGGAGAGCAGAAGTTAAAGGAAAATGCGAACCTTTTCTTTTTCCAGGAGGAGGACGAGGAGGATGCCAGGCTAGGCCATGACGGTAGCAATATAGGTAATACACCAGTCAAGACTCAAGACAATGTGAAGTAAAATATGTTCCTATCATGACCTATAGCAGGCTGACTCCATTATTATTTCTCACATTGCATTCCATTACATTCTTCATGGAGGATATGTACATTGTTTGGCTGCTGCTACTCCGTTTCATTTTCAACGACCGGGTTCATTATGTTCCTCAGAGTATATATTACTACAACCGAAAAGTTTTCACATGGCTCATAATAATTTCCTAGCATTATGTTCAATTTGATAAGCGAAGAATTAGTGAGCGCCAGTCACAGTTCCTCATACATATATGATACTGATATGATATGTGATGATGATTATGGCTGCAGCTGTAAAATAAGTGCTATTGAATAGTAGTGTAGTGGTACGGTGGTATGGTGAATTCCGGCTACTTCTCCATTTTCAGCAAAATGGAACTGCTTGAGAAGGAGCAGAAGGAGAGCCATTAATGGAATTAAGATCTCAAGAAGGAGCGCAGTTATGGAAAATATGATATGAGCTCTTTTGACAATGAGCCTTTGGCTCAAATAATGTCTGATCTTTCACTATGGATTTCCTACCAGACAGCCAGCCAGCCACACACACACATTGACTCAAAGACTTCCATTCTTTTACGTACAAGTAAATGGGAAACAGAACAAAGCTTTGAAGTGAACCTTCCAGTTGTTGCTCAGCTTTAAATGTGTTTATGCCAAAACTAATTCGACATATTTCAATTACCAAAAAGATGAAAATTCCTTTTAAAAGGAACTGTTAATGTTGTGCTCCGTCCTCCTTTGATGTGCTATTAATCTCTGTATAGATTCTTGAGGGGTCCAAGCAGTCGTAAGCTTTTATTAGCATACTTTGTTAGAAGGAGAGAGCTGAAGCGGTTTGGGAAATGTTCAGAATGTTGTTTATTTACAGTGGCATCCACACCAGGCCACGTTCTACTCTCTTTCTGAGACGTATGCGAAATCCATCTCAAGGCTAAACACTATAAATGTATATTAGTCAGCCTCATCATCATCATCATCAAAAGTTTCCTCATGTTTATGTTCATGAAACTGCCACTATCTGTCATTTCAAGTTGAGGAGCTCAGCAGCAACCATAAAACTTTCAATGGGCTCCTGTAGCTAGAAACTTTTGAGGTTAACGAAGTGATTAAAGCTAGTGCGTTGAGTTGTCGCACTCATGAAAGTCATTTAACATTTTAAATTCAGTTTTCGCAAACTTTGTCAAAGCCTCTCTCCCTCTCAAACTCAAAAAGTATGGAGGAACTCCAGCAGCCAGAACCATGAAACAATTCTAGGAAGCTAGCTTTGACTTATGAGGATTTCGAGTCTTACGCAAAGCGAACATAATAATTTTGTAGATTCGTTTGTTGATTAGTGATGTACTTGTTAGTTGATGTTGATGACGATGGAGTCAGCAATTGTTGTCAAACATCACGTGCCCTTGATAAAGTACATCGACTCTTGTCCTCAAACTTTCTATATATATATACGAGTACCTATATTTATACAGAGGCTGTTTCATTTTGATTTGATTACATCCAGATTGACTGTACATACATACAAACTTGGCTCGTAGCTCTGTTACTTGATTCCTAGGTCTATGCCGAACCAAATTATGATTTAATCCTCAATTGGCAGTATCATAGATGGAATTCGAAAAATTAGCTTAAATTTTGTTTGAAAGGGAGTGAGTGTGCTACTTAGAGTACAAAACAAAAAAGATACGTTTTGAATACGTGGTTGTTTCTCTTCTCTCTTGTTTAGCTTCTTCTTGAGCTCCATCATCAGCGGTTTGACTTTCCAACTTTTGCTTTGAAGTTGAGTGGTGTAGCTGAGTGTGAAATGAGTCTTGTCTGAGATCGCACCGATCAATCTCAATCTCAGTAAAGTCAGTTAATGCACTTCTACTACCCCTTTTTATACTGTCATATCCATTGACGCGTATAGCTCGTCTCGTTGTAATTAAGATGCATCTATATACTTGACTAAATTTGGTTGTCGATGGGTGATGCTGTGATGTGATGCTTTTACTCTGAGGAGCTTTTATACAATGTATTTCTTTGAGGGAAATGTATTTCCCTTGACTTTGAATAAACATGCCGACACATTAATGCCTCCGGTATTTTTTGCTTTGAGAGAAAAAGGTGGAATTAACATTTAGTTAAGTGGTTGGTTAATACATGCTTAAAGTTTAGGCTTTTACGTAAAGAAGCAACATCCTTTTCTTCTATTTAAAGCCAAGCAAAAGCATGTACAGAATTACGGCAATGGTATTCTCATACCAAAAAGTATCTTCAATTCAATGAATCACGTCGCCCCTGGCTGCTGCCACAATCCTCTTAAAATCCATAATATCAACTTTTTAGTAGCTGTGCAATCGTTGAGTCAAATGAGTCGGAATCATCCGGCAATTCCGCTGATAGGAATGAGTTTGTGATGTGAGATTCATGATGATCCTCAAAAGAGCGAGGGAGTATATACGACATTCGCCTGTTTCGGGTATATAAAATCCTCAACACAATACTGAAATTGGGGGTTTCACAATGCAAGATAAATTTACAGCTTTAAAGAATGAAATGCACTCATTTGTCATTCATAAAGTTTGTATATATTGGTGTCATATATTAAGAAAGTGTCTGTGGGTAAATATGCCTGGAGCGAATGTACGTGTGTGTTAATCAAATACCATCAATATTATAATTATTTTGCTTGAAGCAATACGAATGAAATTCATTTTAATGTCAAGTTTTTTTCTTTCCTCAACGTTGTTTTGTAAACTGACTGCATTTCCATAATCCACAATATACTTATTGTATAGAGGCTTTCGTTTCAACATATAAATTCTATGCTTCTTTGTCTGCATAGACAGAAGATTGAGGAACAAATAAAATTTGTCCTCTCAGCAGTTGATGATAAAGTTAAATGAAGCGAAATATTCTAATATTTGTATTCCAAATATGCAGTGACTGTCTCTCTCACTCTTTTATCCGAAATTGTTTTGAGAGATTTGTAGGATATTATCATCCCTTCTTTCTCTGTTGCTCGTGTGTGGCGTAATCGGAAAACCAATACGGTTTACGACATTTACTGCGCGAGTAATAGTAATACACTGAATATTACAACACACCAGAAACAAGGGATCTCTACGGGAGTGTAGAATGATATAGATGTAGGATATCATATTGAATTCATTTTTTGTCAATACATTGTTTGTTCCCATCTTCATACATATTTATATATATCTACCAGAGGGATGGACGGATGGAGTGATCATACATGTTATGTACAGAGTAAAACTACATACACACACACACACTATCTAAGTAGACTTGTCTTCAACGGTAGTAGTAGCTGCAGTTGAGTGTGTGATGAGAAGAGAGCATTTCGGATTGTATTCATGCTTATTTGCACAAAGTACAACTCATTTCCCTAAACCGAATTGACAATAGTCGCCTTGGGATGGGATGGAAAGAAGGAAATGCTCCAAGGTTTGGATGGTGATGGGATGGAAAGTTTTATTCCGAACTGAAATGTACTGACTCTGTGTGTGTGTGTTTCTAAGAACACAACACACAACGCACCACACTGGCATGCCACGCGACTCATTTTACCTTCATGACGTGGCATGAAACTCGCATGTACTATTATGAACTCTTTGTTGTGGTAATAACAATAATGATGATAATAGCATTTCCCATATATTCTAGATATCATTCATTCATACACAACACATAGCATTTCCCCCAAAAAAAAGCCGGAGAAAGGGAGGAAGCAAGATGAGATGTGAAATTTAAACATTGAAGTGATGTGATGTACTTGCAGTAGCATGCAGTGTGTTACACGTACATAAATTTTCACATGTGTGTACCGGTGTCATCATCATCATTATTATTGTGGAGAGACAGAAGTAGGAAAAAAGAAACTTCATGCCTGATTCTCATTTCATTCGTCTCGTCTCGATCTATATAGTTCTCTCGCATAACATTAGAGTGGAGTGTATATGAGCACCGACAATGAGTTGAAAAGGATTTCGTTCGATATGCATAATGCACCGTGACAATGACTTAACTTTCAGTTGTGGTTGGGAAAAGCAGTGACAAGTTGAAAGACTCCAAGAAGAGTGAATGATGAAAGGGGTTTAAAAGTTCAAGTTTCCTACAGGAAGCTCGTTTTGTGAACTCTTGCTTCAATCATATTCACATACGAGGAAACGAGGATGTACTTATTGTGATGCATATATATTCTTGTTAAAAGGGAAAACCGATGAAATCATCACATCACATCGTTTCGGGGAAATTTTTTGAGAAAAAAAGAGTTTCTTTAAAAAAGGAAGTCAATGACAAAAGCTTGAAGGGTAATGTCATGCCTTATTAGCTCACACGCATGCACTAAATTTTTATACTGTTGAACCAAAATCAGAGTCGTTCTGTGAAATTGCATAATATAACTCTTCTCTCTCCATTTGCATCCGTTTGCATCTCAAGTGAAAAGTATATATATATATATTAGTATTCATCTCGTTTTACTATCAAGTCAAGTCGCCAGATAATAATAATGGCATCATCATGGGAAACCTAATCTTCTTTCAACAAAAGAAGTACATTCCCTCACATAACTCATACTGGGATGGTTGTATTATTATTGGGCACCTACTTGAAACCGCATTCGAAAATAAAAATGAGATTTATTCATCCGCCTTCTTAACTCTTTTCTTATAGAAAAACTATATGTATTTCAATAATTATAGATTATATTACAAGCAAAATCCCACAAAAAACAATAGGATACTCACAGGTATGTAACTCAAACGCACGTAAACCTAAAACAAAACGCATCTTTTTTTTCAAGCAAAGGAGATTCGCGGAATTATTTATACGATGAGCAATATATGTAGCACAAAAGGTTTAGCTGCGGTATACTAAATTCTAATTTTAGAATTTGTCTCGATTCTCACTAGACTGACTATAAAAACACTTCCTGACTCTACGACACGATACCTTAAATTACAAGCACTGCGAAAGTTGTCGTAATAATAATAATAATATGGTTTTATTCAAGTGTTTACAGACATCAGATACATAAGTACTTGCTTTTCATGCCCTAACACCGTACAGTTAGCAATTTTTGAATGCTTCCACTGCTGAGATTAGTAATTCCAATGTTGATTATCCATTTCCAATGCGAGTCAAACCATATAATCTAATTTTAATAGACTAATTAATATAAATTCTTTCTCTTTCTTTTTTTAACAATTGTTTACATAATTCTACAAAAACATCATATTCTAATTCATCTGTATTACCTAATAATAATTTTTGAAAAAAGAAATTCCACGTTTCAATACGTTATTTCCGTTCACGTTCCCTTGTGAGTAATAATGAAAGTCATCAAAGGAGGAGTAAACGCTTTATATTATATATACTACTCCATGTTTTTGTATCATAAAGAATGCATTTTCTGCAACTTGGCATGAAGGTTTACTACTTGGAAACTGTTGATGATAACATTCTAAATATCGAATGGGTAAACTTATCTACAAGGAATAGAAAGGATGTTATTGTGTTGAGATTTGTGATTAAATCACCGCTTAGGGATCTGTAGACTCATATAAGTTGACATTGTAAGATTAAAAATTATCACCAATGGTACAATTACTACATTTTTGAATCATTCAAATTACAAGTCACAAGCATAGCGTTTTAAAGCCAATCATTTTCCAGTTTATGAATTTTATTTAAAAAATTTACAAATGCTTTCTGAATTTGTTCTAAGCGGAGTAAATGTAGAAAACTTGTGATAAGTGAAAATTTCAGGGTAATAATGATTTAAACGACCGCCCGAAATAGCTTGAGTGCTGTTAAGTAAAGTTGAGAAATCATGAAATCATATGTGTTTTCTGTTACGGTTTTCAACAATAATCCCACGCCAAATTGAGACTAAATTTTTAAGTTTCAATTTATTCCTATCGATGAAATAGGGGATGAATGATCAGAGTATAATAAATAGTTTGTTGGTGGCGTGGGATAACCAAATAAGTATTTAATGGGCCCACTTGGGAGTGCAAAAGGATATTTTCATTTTGCCCCCGTCTCATTTGTACAAACACATTCATTTTGTATATATGGTCGTGATGGATTAAAAAATTACATGAAAGGGAAGATATGACGTAAGCACAATAATTAAACGGAATTACAGTGTCAAAGAATGAATTCGTCGTAGATTGGTTGGTCACTGACTGTACATTTCCAGGTACGGGGTCTTTGTGTTGCGTTAAAAATTTAGGAAACTCAAATAAGCTTTGAAGCCCCTCCCCATCGAGTATTTATACTTTTGATGACAAACAAAAAAGAATGCTTAGAAATGAAAATATTGTATAAAGAAAAGCAAAACTTTTTTTTATAATTAATAACTGCGTTACAGGCAAATGCCACAAAACCATCAAACAGGATATTTCCCAAATACTGCGCGTATAGATAGAGCTATACATTTACTACAGAAGGGAGGAAAATTAAAGCTGTGTACACATGCTTTTATTGCATCATTCTTTTTCATGGAAAGCCTTTTAGGGTAGTTTCGGTTTTCTACTTAACTGCTTTCGCAATCCGTCTGTACTTAGTTATCATCCTAAAAAATACGAGGACAAGTTTGCGTTTAGCATCATCAGCGCAGTCATAACTCTATTTTGTTTTGAATAAACTCCTCATTTCACATGAAATTGGTAGCGATTGAAGTTGTCATTCTATGCAAACACACTAATAATAGGTTTGAGACTTCTAAAAAGCAGACGGTGAATACGCATAATATTATGCTCCCCGGGAAAACATGTTAAACCATAATTGAAAGGCGTTCACACAATAACAACCCAATTCTAAGAGCATATATAGCTTATGTATGTGCATATGGGTGATATGCACACAAAAATGATGAAAAAGATGGTTTTCAAAACAGGGAGTCTACGTAGTTGTTCATTCAGGTACCAACTTCAGCTTCACTACATATATATTTTTCCACTTTCAATTTCTGCCACCCTTCACAATCTGAGGCGATCAGTGACATCGAGATTGCATATCGTTGTAACGGGATGAAGATTGACTGTGAGCTGTTTACCAAAGTGAGAAATAAGTAAGGCAATCTGGACTAAAATGCATTGCATGGAGATTAAATAGGTATGAGATTGTGCTGGGAGTTGAGGAAATCTCTTCATTTGCAGGCTTACATGGGCTTACGCCACTCTCATGTAATGAGACGACACGACGACTAGCGACTTCATGAACACTCGCATCACACACACTGGCCTGGCATTATACAGCAAAAGGATGCAAAGGAAAAGAGTTTGAGCGTGAGTTGTTCCTAGGTATATTTTAGTAATTCACTTACTCAACTCATAAGCATACATTATCAAAGAAAACGTAAAGTAGAACGTGCGGGATTAGTCAACGTTCATATTATGAAGTATATATAGAAGAGAGAAAATTATATAATGAAGTACTACCAAACTGGTTCATGTTTTTTCCAAGTAGTCACAGAAAATGTTTTTGGTTGGACACACTCTCTCATATTATATTCAATAACATCTCCCTCCTCTTCACTCGCACAGTCTATTTGCAGCTCCTTGTGGATAATAATAATTATAATTCATACATCAGTTTCTAGTTGAGATGAGAGTGGAAAGAGACAAGTTTATAATTTACAACAAACCCCGACGCATCCAATCCAATCCAGTCACACAGTGTGACAAAGCAAAGTGTGAAAATATGTCTGTGTGTAAAGTGTAGTCAATGTGCAGAGGAGAATGAGTGAGATGTTGCTGAGTGGGTGAATGAAAGATGCTTCATTTTCAGTCCCATTAACTCCAGTATGCATTCAGATGAATGAGCAATATGACGTGCAGAGTGAGGGTGAGAATGAAGAGATGAGTTTCGTCTGAAGACAGACGCTTTTCCTTTGTATCTTTGAAAACTGTGAAAATTTCATTTATAATTTGGAAATGTATTTAAAATATAGTTTTAGTCCTGTACCACCAGGTATTTGTTAATGATTCTCGGTTTGTATTGCATGCTCGTGACAAAATAAAACCGTCATTTTGGTTGTTACATTTTCTCAACGAAAAACTAAATCATAAGAAATGGGATCTTATATGTTACAGTTACAGCTAAACCATTTTTAATTTATCGCGCATAAAAATTTTTGATTGTAGCTTTAAGCATCTCGGATTAATTTACGTTTGTGCATTCAAGCGACAGAATCTATTTGTAATGACAAGAAGATTGCGTTTATGATTTTGGAAATTCAAATTAAATGAACATGTGAGAATGTGCCATAAAATATTGCTGGGTATTATCACAACTTCATAATAATAATATCCCTAAGCATTTCCTATATACGTGTTCATCATTCACACGTATAGTATAATATTTCATCATGCCATATCAACTGTCTGGAAAAACATAATACTTGCACCATATGGATCGCATTGCACCCTTCCATCTAGATATCTGGTAGACTAAGACACTGTCACTAGAGCTTTGTTCTGGCTTCATCTGACGTTGATGTACAAGAAAAGAAGCAAACGAAATTTAGTTTTTGTAAGCTTATGCCATGCAGTCATAGCATAGCTGTGTATCATTAAGAGAACTTTGCTCACAACACTGGAATCTCCAGTATCAAAGTTATGTTATCATTAGTGCCTCCATGAGGGAGGGGTAAACCTTGGAGTTTACCTACTACCTGCTCACATAAAAGCATCATCCAGATTCCAATATAAAATGGAAATTTAATGCTGGAGTCTATTACTGCAACAAACTGATGGAAAGAAGGAAAAACTCTTATCATTTCATATCATATCATATATGATCCATAACATGAGAATCATCTTTCCACTTGTGAAGCCAGTCAACTGTAATTGTCATATTATATCATATCATATCAGCACCATCAACCCCATGATAATCATCATCATCATCCATAATCATCGGCATCTTCATCGTTATTTTCATCATCGTCATGAGCATTATTAAAGTAAGCCATTCAACCGTGATTCTAATATCCATGAAAAGAGAATGACGAGACAACCAGATTTTCCATTTCCCATAAATTGTCAGGGGTTCTTTTCAACAACATGTAGGAAGAGTTGAGATCGGATGGCTCACTCATGCAAGTCCATATACCGTCATATATGGACTTGCATATGGACAATTTGTCTTCTCATCTCTTTCGAAAGCCAAGAATAATAGCAGGTTTCACCACACCAAGGAAAATATGTTTTTTTTTAAAAAAGGAGAATGCCTTTACTGAGAACTCTTAGAAACCGACAATGATAATGTGACAAATACTTTGGAAAACTTCCGCTACATCACTACATTTCTCTTACAAAATATTATTATGCAAATAGATTACTTATTACAACGAGAAGATGTTAGCAGAGTCACCAAAGAATTTGCTTGTCATGCCATTATTATGATTTTGCCAGAGTATTTGTTGCTATTTATATCAACGTGCAAACATGCCCATAAAGAACATCCAATCCCGGCTGCATAATGATAGATTAATTTGAAATAGATAGTAGTAGAACTGCCATTGCCTCCAGGAATACTCTTGATGCGTCTGTATGTAGGTATGTACATTACGCATAAATTGAGCCTCTGATCTTTGAACCCAAACTATATTTTTATTACATTTTTTACATCGTGACTATCATCGAGCATCCCAGCATAATCCTAATCTTATTATTTTGCAACTTGCTGTTAGTTTTTAGCCTAGGAGAAAATTTTTGAAGGATCAATGGTTTCCATTATGATAGTAATATGTTATTTGATATGATATACGATGGATTGAAACAACCTGATAGCAATGCTGCCAAAAGCTACGCAGAAAAAGAGAGAAAACATTTCTGCTTCGTTTTAGTAGGGGTA
Organism: Orchesella flavescens; assembly: GCA_964034955.1. Classification (NCBI taxonomy): domain Eukaryota; kingdom Metazoa; phylum Arthropoda; class Collembola; order Entomobryomorpha; family Orchesellidae; genus Orchesella; species Orchesella flavescens. Next base: position 19,287,819 of record OZ035957.1, on the reverse strand, counting down.
TTGTGTCACTTCACTATACTGTCACTCTTCCATTTCAAGTCTTAATACTTCAATTCTTTCGTATGCATTTGTGTCTAAACCAAACTATATAATAAGAAAGCAAAGACAGTTTTCTCCGCGATGCGTCATAATAAATGGATGATATGAGACCAAGTCACTGTATTGTTTTGCAAAAAACAACATCCAATTCTACTCAAAGCCTTATAAAAGCCTTAGCCTATTTGTACTTCAGCCGAGCACGCATGGTTTTTAGACAATATGCAAATGTGACGCGCCAAGTCAGATTATGATGATACATATACTCCCTTGCTACTTTTATATGAAGCATGAAACCTGTATGAAAGCTGTCGGATAGCTGCTCTGTAAGTAAATAGCAAAATGCTGGATGTAACGAGGCATAGCAAAAAATGAAGCTCCTCTGGATGAAATATGAAATGGCATGTAATATGTAGGATATTAGCTAAGGATAAATAACATTCCTTCCAACTTCTCAACATACCTTCCCGTCTCCTTGCATTTGCCCTAAAATGGAAGCAAGCTGTTTCAAAAAAATACGGGATAAAAGGATTCCAAACCAGGTCATTGACTATAAAGATACGTGTCCTTTTTTCCATCCAAAAAATTTAGCTCAGAAGGCAAAGAAAGGCCAATGGGAGCAAGCTAATAACAAGTCTCTATACTATACACTCATTTACCTCGCATATTATTATGGAACTCCTTCCTTGTACCAAGAACTGCAGCTGTCGGTCTACTTGGAAAAAAATAAATTGATACGTACTCACTCATATTTTAGATTTTCTAAAGGTCCAAACTCCAGCCGAACTTAAACCTACTAGCTACAAAATAAAAACAGTAGAGTGAGTGAATGAATGAACAAACGATACAAAAAGGCCAGTTTGCGAGTCCAAAAAAAGAAGCATAAACAGAGAGCACCAGAGCAGGGCTTTTTTGGCTCTTGGGGGATCAACTAAATGATGATAATCATGATGATGATGATGATGATCTACTCTAGTTAATACAAGAATTCTTTACAGATGATGATATCTAGCTGTGTAGTGGTTTTGCTCTTCCTGGTTTTCTCTGTGCGAAAAAAAAGCTAGATGATATCATCAGTTGTTGATACACGCATGGAGATTATGATTATCATGATGAGCAAGAGGAGTACACGCGGCCAAGGCCTTAGTGTAAGTGTAGCATTTGAGATCTGTCCTAGCTTTGCATGGTACATACGTAACTATACGATAAAAAATCATTGGGTTACTGGCAACTTGCGTTGCTGGGATTTCCTGGATACAGATCTCACCATGGGGTTCGAAGTCAGCATTACTAAACCCTACATTTTTTAGTTTTGTATGTATCATTTTCTAAATAGCCCTCTTCTATTATGTATATAATGTATGTGTGTGTGTGTCTGTGCTGAGCACCATACTACTTTGGCTACAACGGTCCTTTTCCCTGTGTCGTGTCGTGTGGCGCACAGATTTTTTTCTTCTCTGGTTGTAGTAAGCTGAGCAACTTGCTTAACAAGACGCACTGGGAATTCATGGCACATGTCGAGATTCAAAGTTTTCAGCTCACTTTTCCACTCTCTCCTCTTTACTACTTTTTCGTGTTTGACTCACTTTTTGCTGTTACGTTTTACACTACTACTAAAACTACTTACTTTGTATTGATAGTGGCGGAGATGTCAGCGCTATATATTATAATGCTGACTATAAACTTTGGTTGGGCAGATCGTGGGTAACACGACTAACACTCTTGTCCAGCCAGACATATATATTTACATGTGTATTAACATGTTATGTGTGTATAAATGATGGCATTTTTTGGGTTTGAGGAGGACTTTCCAAAAACTGAGGATGCAGTGATAACAGAGGCATGGCAGTTAGTATTGACTTTGTCAGCAAGTAGATCTCCAGAAAAAAAACGAAACTTTTTTCTGTCTCTGTGTGTGTGTGTGTGTACGTATGTGTGATAAAGCGTTGGTAAACATGAATTTTCATTTGGTTGAAAGCCATAAATTTAACATTAGAAAACCAAAGGGACTTTTTGTGTGTTGTTTTCATGACATGAACATTACTAAATTCACCTCCAAGCAAAAATACTACTCAACATGGCTCACCCGCATGGTCGTACATAACTAGAGAGTATCAAATGCATGCATTATGTACTTTTACATGATATGCACGAACTACTGTAAATGCATTTTGACTCAACTATTGTTACAACTTACAACATTGCGCTTTCTTTTGCTCTTGCATCATGCACTAAAAGTGTCTCTTTTTATATATATATATTATTAATACATAAAATACATGCATATTTTCATGTTTGCTGGCTATTGCCAAACGACAGTATCCGTGAATGGAGAAGACGTGTCATAAATCTTTTTTCACATGAACTGAAAGACGGAACACCATATACCACCACCACCACAATACTATAGCGTAATATAATATAGCAGCAGGTTTAATAGAAGTGGACAGAAAAGTGAAGACATGTGTTTGTTTGAAGTGGTAAACTGGCTGCTTGCCCTTTTATGCTACCAAATCAAAACTAACATAACATATAACTATGTACGTATTATTTATATATCAGACGGGTTTCAACCAAGCGATGGATTTTGCCACCCTCGAACATGGCTTTGTTAGTTTGCTTGTTTATTGCCGTTTGATGTCCGGATGTAAAACAAATTACACGAGTTTAATATCTCGTGGATTGATCAAAGCAATCGGTAGTCATTAAACAGGTGCTTTAATGACTTTTCTATTTCATTGAATTTTCCTGTTTCCTGAGTCCAAAAGTGCTTGGCTGTTTGTGTGGTTTATGGGTTACAGGAAGAGAACAAAATGTGTGAATGTGACATTGCATTAAATTGCTACGTCATCACATCACATTGCTTGATTTTTTAATGCTATATTGGGATGGTGTGATGATTACCACGAAAGGGGAATGGTTGTAAACAAAAAAGTGGTGAAAAAAAATCAGATAAAAAAGACATAAATAATATTGAATCTTGACATGATATCTAATAATTTTTATGGGAAATTATATATTATACTCTTCTGCTTAGTCCTAATCATATGTACGCTTCATTTATTATTCAAATTTTGGAATTTACGACTCCCCCAAAAAAATTTATTACTCTTAGATTAGGTTGATGTCTCCCGGCGGTGGAGAGATGTAAATGGTCAAATGTACTCAAAATCACAAGTCTCTTTAGGAAACTTTGTAAAAGCACGATTTATGGGACCGGCTTACAATACAAAACACATTCTCTCTAATTAACCAAATTTTAGCCCAAATCATATTTTATACATGAATATGAAGTATTAATGGTGTAAAAGTCCATTTTAACTTGCCTACAATTGGGTGAAATAAATAGGTAGCAGCTAGAGCAGTATTATAAATGTCTGGATGAATTACTACTTGATGAGAAACATTATCCTTTAAAAGCTACTGCTAAGTACTAAAACCATTTTCGTTCCTTTCATACCTTCATTGTTTACCACTTTGCTAATGTCACATCCACAAAGAGCGACTCTATGAGGTGAAGGGAGCCGGTGGAGAAAGGAGTGATTGAAGTTGTGGAAATGAAGCCTTTTTTAGTGAAGCCTGCTGCGAGCTAAGCAAAAGTCAAAGTGTTAGACTGGTACTACTATTGCTGGTGGTAGTAGTGTTCAATGTGTTTGCTCTATAAGACTGTATTTGTTGCATATATATGCATAGCAAAGGATAGACGTTAGACATGCAAAGACTACAAAGTTGTGTTGTGTGAGTAGTGTGTATTTTAAGAGTTCATAAAGACTCGTTTGTGAGTAATGGCTCCTTTTGAAAAGTGTTGCGTGCAACCTGTCATCAAGACCAGTTGACTCGACCAATGAGTATTTTGCACTTTATGATAGTGTACTTAATCAACACTGCCGACATTCAACTATGCTCTTTATTGAATGGCTCAGCTCTACAAACCATAGAGCAGAGCTTCATAGTCTAGTCCTGTTCTTAATGTTCTTATTTTCTCTGCTAAATGGAAAACGAGAGGTTGTGAGTGAGAGCAGAAATTTTCCCTTTATGAAATTTAATGTCATTTACCATTGATATGCTTTCCCTAGTCTTTCTTACTACTAACCTTTTTTCTTTCCCTACAATCTTATCCTCTTTAACTTATGCTCATGTGAAGGTTTTAAGTCAAGGGAAAGTGAGTTTAATCTCCTTTTTTCCAGAATGACTTTAAAACATAGTCATTTGCATGAATACCATTGTCATTATCAACGTCTCCCGTTTTTCATCACATCCCATATGTACGTGTGTATATTATAACGTCGTAGCCCCTACCACTTGTACACGTAGTACTACAAAATCGAAACAATGTCTAGAACTGCCCTTTTGTCATTCTGACAAGGAAAAAAGCTTGGTGAAGCCAGATAACGAGTTTCTAGGCTCCCTCACACAGGAAGGTAGGCAGCAGAGAGACAGAGAAAGCACACATCATATGCACGCATATGCCAGAAGAAAACAGTTGCATATAAAATGTAGGTAGGGTTTGGTTGATTGTTTGCAGATCCTGGCGTCAGAGGAAAATGCAATGCGTATACTTTTCTGCTAAAGATTATAATCCGTGTTTCTTGATGATATATTTATTTGCACAAAATGAACCCATATACAAAAAAAAACATCCTCGTTCTTGCAAGACTTTTATGAAAAATTGTGACTCTTTGTTGTGAAATATGCAGGATGGCTTTTTTTTGTTGTGCGTGGACACTAGACTACCTTCTTTTTTACCCTACAACTACTACATGCACTATTTTTGTCACAGTTTGTATAGTTACAATGAATCCCATTAAAACACGCCTCCTTTCCCCCCGTTTTATTGTACGTTGGTGAGCAAAGAACGAGAGGAAAATGGCAAGGGCTGCAGAAATGAATAAAGGAAAAGTAATGAAATAAAAATGAAGCCAAAGAAGTTAGTTTTCGGACTCATATGCATTGTATGAAATAAAGGAGAAGGCAAACTGCTGAAAATAACAGAATACTCAAAAGAACCACTTTTTTTACTCTACATTTACATTACTACTACTATCCAACTGCTGTTACCTTTAGCATTTTGTCATTGTCCAGAGGTTACTCCTACAAACATTACGTTGGGATTACTAAAGGATTACAGAAATAAGAAGATGTGCAAACTGGGGAAATGGACAAAAAAAGAGAAAGGAGAGAGAAAACATACTCACACAGATTTGTACAAACAAAGGCCTTTGGAGTTTGGACCCAGGATTTTGTACCACTTTCTCTTTTTTGCTTTTTGTGAAAATAGTTGCAACAAGCTTGAACACGTACATACATGCATACATTCATAGTAGTGGCCGTCGGGTTTGGGCTACTTCATAACAAGATATATTATATACTTATGCAGCTGTCCATGTCCTTAGTGTTCTTTTGTAACTTCTAACACACTACATGATCCGTAACAATCACAGTTTTGAACAACTGTTGTTGAACACCATGGCAGACAAGTAGTAAAAAAAAGTAGTAGGCACAACTACATAAACACAAGCTGCTACTTCTCGTCATTCGGCAATTTCTTTGTTGCTATTGTTGTTGTTACTACTAATTACGCACATGCAAAAGCGTGATTCTTTCTTCGTCCCTTTCTGTATTGCACACACGAAGCAGCTCGCGTTATTAACTTTGGCACCAACTTCTACAAGTTCTACTCCTCTTTGTATTATATGTATGGTCCTCTGCACTGGGAACTAACTACCGTCAAACACTTTGGTCTTTTTTGGGAGCTATATAGCTATATGGCATGCCCCAATTGCACCCAATAAATGTACACGTTTCACATATGAGCAAAATTACTAATTGCAAATATACTCTGATTCCTCCCTGTATATCATGGTGCGATATATAATATTGTGAAACACGAGGAGTAAAAACTTCAACTGATTATACGTGTGCATATATTTTTAGCCATGTTGCTTACTTAGTTTTTCTCGGAAATAACGACTTTCAAAACTTTTTTGTCTTTCATACTCTATTGTAGGAAATACTATAGCTTCCAAAACGTTAACCTTTTCCCTGAGAAAATTGTAATAATGCAGGGATTTCCCCGTTTTTTCTCCATCTGCCTTTTTCTTATTACTACTTTCTTTCGTGTTACTTCCCTTCCTAAACACGTAGTATTGCGTATTTATAGGATAAAAGTACTCTCGTATAATATTATACGTACATGTTTGTATTATTTTATGCTTTGGAAAATGTAAGTAACAATCATCATCACACAATCTTCTAATCGGATCAAATGAGCTCTCGCTTTTTCCCCCAACCGATTTCAGTCTGATGTGATATCCCTTTTTCTCGTGCTAAAGAACTCAGAGAACAAGGAAAAGAATGAGAACAATAAAGATGGAGTTGAGGATCGGGGAAAAAAGAAAGTAAGAAAGAAAAGTTGCGCTAGTAGTTCATTCAAGTATCATTCATCTATCTTTAATGTCGATGTGTATATAGACAAAAAAGCAGGGATCTCACTGTTACATACCTTGTATACATATTCCTCTCTCATTGAGTCTTCCGTATTATTATTATCTTTTCCTGAACGAGCTCACACACTCCTCGCTTCTGCAAATGAAAAATGTGTGTGCTTTCTCCTATTGTAATGTAGTTTGAGGGAGAGCTGCTAGTCTTTGAGAGAATTAAACTGTTGCAAAAGCGAGGAATCTTACGCTCTATTATTACTAGCTATCAACTCTCTCCTCCTTACCACTTCATAAGTAAGCTAACGGATGGAATTAAAACTAAATAAATATTGGGAACTTCTCCACTTATTTTTTTTCCTACAGAGGTGCCGGAGCTCTATATTGCTACATTTGCAGAAACTATAAAACAAGTTATTCATTCTACCCAACAATGTTTACAACTTAAGTCTGTATTGCTATTTTTTATGTTTTAAGCTGTTATAGTACGGTACGGCTGTTTGCTGAGAAAAAAGATCATATAGCATGACAGTTACCATCTGTATTATTGCCTTCACAGGAACCATATTTTTTACTGCAAATAGTTTTCTTGTCAGGAAGACCCTTTTCCTTTGCTCCGTCTTCATATTTTTTGTGCTCAGGAAAGGTTACCGGAAAAGGAAGATAGTGATAGTGGTTGAGTTGATGTGATGTACTGGTGGTAAACATGCATGTGATATAAACGTACGTATACGTACGTACGTTACGAAAACGAAGCTTATTACTGGAAAAATTATAGCATGTACTTTGTATTCCACATGTAGGATGTAAGTAAGTACATATACATATATAAATTCACGAGAGTTCCAGGTTCGTTCGTTTAAAGAGGGGATTTATATTGAATGGAGGAAGGAAAGGAGGAAGGAAATTGAGCCGTTGCTGATGGGTTTGGTTTTGGAGATTGAAGGGATTTGCAACTTTCATCAAGGATGGGATTGAGGGAAACGAATACTACATACGTGCTATGATACTCAACTTCAAGTTCCTACACCACACCACTTTAAGCTCCGTATATGGAACTGTATCGCTACAAAAAATACTTTCTCCACATGTGTTAGAGCCAGGCTAAAGCAATATCTACTATTTGGAGCATAAAATTAACTACTCGGTTTATCAAAGCATCATCATCATCATCATCATCATCACATGTTGGGCTAAAGTTTCAACTTCTTTTTTTAGTAATTCATTTCAGACTGTCATCCAACTATAAGTTTGCAGACGGATACGTAGGTATATTTAATCAGGTACCTACTACCAAAATGTACTTGATAGTTTTAAAAGGTAGCTGAATCAGATATCTCTGTTACGTTAAAAAAACTTGTTGAAGAAAGGAACAGCAAATAAGATTAGGATCGAACGTCCTCTTTATGAAAAGGAGACAGGAGACATCGATAATATAACATGTGGGAGGTCCTATTCCAATGTCGTCCCGTATCCGGTACCGTCTCATTCCCTTTGAAAACTTTATCCCGAGGAAAAAATTGTTGGATGTACAGTGTAAGTTCTATTCTTAGGCTGGTAAGCTGAGTAGCTTTCCCTGAGAAAAAAAACACATATATGTGTATTTACTGCATAATCACTAAAGAAGTCTCAAAGACGATCGAAGTAGCAATATATATATGGAAATCAGTTGAAAGCCTTTTTCTTCCTCATGTGGATTTTAAGGCATCTTCTAAGTGAAATCTGAAGAAGAGAAGCAGGAGCGAATGAAAAAAAAGTTCAAACTAAACTATATTGTAATATCATGGTGAAAGTCTAGCATCAGCCTGAGAAAGGCAAACAGCAGTTCAAACGATTTTTATTGGAAAAGGTCATAAAATCGCTGCAAATCTAAAGCTTACAGCTACTTCACTTAACACTAATGCTACAGCTCTCTCTTTTTATCCTTTCACTTTTTTTTCTCTCTTTCTCTCTCTTCCGTACTCCACATCCAATCTGATTTTATTCCATTCCGATCAATATTACTATTATCAAAGTCAGCGCTTTACCTTTTTACAACAAAAGTAGACTTTTCAATGACAGGTAGTCGAGTAGTCGATATAGTGGAAGTAGTAATGGCACTAAAAGAATTTTCAGAAGACGTTCACTTTTTTGTCTCCTCCCGTCCTCCTCTCCTGCCTATTACAATATTATGTGTATACATGTAAGGAAATTGTCAACTAAACTTTCAAGAAGATTGCATTATACCTAAAAAAAAGAAAACCTTTCTATCTCTTGGCACTTACGGCTGAGCTCAGCCTGTGTACAACACACTGCTACTCCCTCCCCAGTCTCTACCGATATTCAGTTGGGTATTCGAAATCTTGAAAGGTTGAAACCTCTTCTATAAAAGCTCCAGAATAATGAGCTCTTGCTCCGTTATACGTAAGTGATAATGCATGTACACTTATTATTATACTTTTTACCAGAGAATATAAAATACAATATAAATGTAACGTTACAATCGCATACAACTGGGAATAGCCATATAGCCATAGTGGCTTATCATACTATCTAAGTATGTAGGTACAATTCATGCAACATTTACTTTCTTTAATTTTACAGGTGTCGCAGTAAAAGAGTTCTCAACGACGAGCTTACTACTACTTTTGTAGATGTAACAGCAGTTGTACCAAAAAATGTACATATAACTTTTACTTTCTCCTTATTCTTCGGCATAGCACCCTTATTAAACTTTTTGTGTACTGACGGATGCAGTTTCCTTTTGCTACTTCTTTCCGCCCTTTCTGTTCAAGGCTATTTAGCGTTGGTTCGTTGAATTGATGCAAGACACGAGAACGTAATGTACACACATAACTTTTCAATAGGGTCGGTTATTGCTCCAACGCAGCATAATGTTTACAAGGAGTACATAACATCGGGATACTTTAACTTTCTGAGTTTACCTAGAGAAACTACCGAAATGATAAGGGCTGATGAGGGAAATGGATCTGAAGTGTAAATGCAAGCGATATATAAATCTAGATGTGTACAGCACAATATACAATGCTAAATGTTCTTCTATACATGTATGCGTATATGTATTGTGTGTTTGCACGCATGAGTGGCATAGCACGTGCAATAGCGGCGTTGGATGGAATAGGTGAAGCTGGAGACTCTCCAGAGGTACTTATGTACGGAGAGAATTTACGCTTACCGTTTTTACCCTGCAAGTTGTTTTATTCTTGGACACGATATGATATGATATGTGATATAAGAAAATTCATTCATGAAGGTTATCCATGCTATTTCAGTTTCTTAAAAACACGCTAAATATACTGTGCCTATACACGGTTGAGTGGAAAAGCACAAAAGTTTTTAAAAAGTTGAAGACATTATGTGGTAATTTAAAATATGCAAGAAAACTATTTCTGGGAGGAAGTTGGTGGACATTTGGGAAAACACGTGGGCGTGGAAAGCTTGTAATATATGAGTGAGTGATAAAATTTTATGTGTAAAGTAAGTGTGGAGCCTGTTTTTTATGAAATTTTAATGAGACATAATTACTCTCGCGGAGGTTGCTTTCGAAGTACAATGTTTATTCTGTAAAACACACGCATATTGTAGTTTGGATTATACTGAACAATTCTCCACGTATTTTACATTTTTCATTAGAAAAGTATTTTGGTAAGCTGCAGTGTATAACACAGAAACTCGCTACCTACATGCAAGCTGTTTAAATAAAAGTATAAAACATTGCTGCTTTGACAGACTCCTTTTAAGAACAAGATTTATGGAGCGCAGTAACGCAAAATTTCAATAAGTTGAACGAATCCTATAATTGATTGAAATTGAAAACAGTAGATTTACCCATTTATGTTTGTAAGAAGTACATTCATTTGTAAATGGGTAACATGAACAGTGCAACTAAAATCCTGAATGTATGCATGTTGATGTAGTGTAGTACCTCGTAAAGCAGTCGTAGTCGTATGGTCATGGTCTTATCAATGAATATATTTTCAGACTTTAGTAGTAGAATACACAAAAGTATATAGTCTGACAACGAAAGAAAAACTTGGCAAAATACTAAATTGCTAACTCTCGAGATAAAAGGCAAGTTTCCCTCCAGTCATCAGTGAAAATTTATAGCATTGCGAGTTCAAGTTTGTAAAAGTTAATATCTCTTTCCACATTCATATTACAGTTTTACATGCTATGCATATCAGATGCACAAGCACAAGTTCCTTTTTACTATGAATATGAATACACTATAGTTTTAAAAACTAAGGTAAAGCCAAGTTACTTGGGTTTGGAATTTACATGGAAATATGTGCATAAGTACTTTTTTTTTTGGAAAACACAGCGCAAGCCTACACCCACGTGACATAATTGTCAAGTACGAAAAGTATTATCTCTCTGCGACGCCTGCATCCAGTTTCAAACACTTCATCCTTCTTTTACAAACTAAGTTGGTGGAGAAGAACACCAAGAAAGAAAAAGGGTTGGTTATGTTATGATGATGATGTTGATGCATGATTCCAATGAAAGTCTGGAAGATATCATATCAGTGCGTAGCTTTCCAAACCAAAGTATAAAATATTTTTATAGTCTCCTATTTTACTCACAACAATAACATGTGTAGGAAAATACACAGTGTTATCCAAAATGTACACCACTTTCTAGTGCCAACTTTGTGGGTCATTCTGTCGACAACTGCAAAAGAGAAATCTAGTTTTAGAGAAGCCGTACATACTACGAGTCCATATACTTTTTCCACTTTCTTCTTGCGCACTATCGTTACTTTATGATCTCTTGTAATGCTATTCCATCCAATGCATGTGGTTTATAGCTGTGTAGACCTCAACGCATGGAAGTGTCTTCACATCTTTTACAGTAGTATTTTGTGTTGGCAAAGTTTTTACTAAAGGTCACGTGCAACTTTTAAGCGAACGTATGAGAGAAAGAACATTTTACTATGAAAGGGACGTTGTTGTACTTTGTGCTGTACTGATTCACATTTGGCTAGCAGGGCCACTACTAAACACAAGAACATTGTAGTAAAAAATGTGGCAGCATGCATTCTACAAAATGGTAGGATATCAGGATCAAATACTGATCAATATTCGGCATATCACATATATTTTATTGCTGTCATGTGATGCTACCTAAAATTCATGCACGATACGCGCGATACGTAACTCTTTCCACATCTCGTCTGATCCGTTAAAGAACTTGCTGGATGTGGTAACTAAACCCCATTCATTTTAACGGTCTTGCACAAAAAAAATGAGATATATTTCATCCGTTTTATTTAATATACAAGGAATAAATATGATGCGATGAATTCTGTCTTTAGAAAAGAGGACGGTCGCTTTGAAGCTTTATTGACTTCAGACGCGCTCGTTCGTCGCATAATACAAAAAGGAATTTTCCGATTTTTTTGGCAGAAAATGGAGAGTCCAAACAAACTCCTTATTTTTACGACAAGACTATTTTGCTCTTAGTTTACTTGTTCTAATATGACGAACGTGCATTAATAAATGCATTCTTTTACCCATGGTCGAATCTTTTGTGCAAATATAACATTTGGATTGCGTAAAGGAAAAGAATGAGCAACTACTACTCTGACTAAAAGGAACTGCAATTATCTCTACCAAAACAGTATATTGTGCTTCACCAACCAGGCATTGTAACTGGAGAGCATTGTATCTTTTTTTCTATAGAGCTTGATGGCACGAGTGGAAAAGTGTTCTGTTGAAATAAATGGATGAGAGCTTAAAGAAAAAAAACATTATTACATCTGCCGCTATTGTTTAGTCACCACTTCTTCTGGAAATCTTCCCATATCGAAATAAATGCAATGCCAATGCCAACAAAAGGCCTAATGCTGGGCTGTGACATCTGTAGAAATGTAACATTTGTGCAAGGAAATTTACTTTCTTTTCTCTCCTTTTTTTTGTTTTCTCTTCCCCTTTTCTTTCTTGTCTTCTTTTTTATATATTCCCCTTATTCCTCGTTTCTTATACGCTTTTATGCACTTATTAATGTCAAGAGAAGCGACCGTAGTCATTCCTTCATTACATCTTGCAGACTGTTGCAAGACAATGCAATGTGTGTGTGTGTGAGTCTGCTCGTTCTATATGGCTTTCTGCCGCGTTGCGTACCACATTTTTAGTTGCCTCAAATGCTAAAATGCCAAAACTAACTAAAATAAGGACTGACAGTGGATGTGAGAAAACACACACGTATAAGTAATATGAAAGTAGGATGGCGGAAAGATAATTCCATTTGTGTAAATTAATGAAAGTGAGCGGGAATGAAAGAAAGAGGAGAGTGGCTTTAAGACCATGATGTAAGCAAAATGTATATTCCATCTCGTTCGAAAAGTGGGCTCGAGGTTTCCACACACAAAGTCGAGGCGTGAATTACGCATTATATCCCCCAAACTTAAGGGAAAGGCTTTTCTCCTTCCGTAGAGCATAGCATTTCTGAGGAATGGTAGGAATTATTTTGACAGATTTTACTTTCGGAGTTCTACCCAAAAAATATGAATTTTTAGGAAAAGGAAAGAAAAAAACACACTTCCACTTCACAATCAACTGCTAAACAAAAGTCACACTTTTTTGCTGGCGTTTCTCATTTTTGACTTTAGTCATTAAAAATGCAGCGTACCGAATCATTTAAAGCATTTTAATCCCTTTTTCTCGAAAAGTGGATGCTAAAAAGAAATCTTTATGACTGTGAGTCTTCGTTGTTTGCATTAAAGTGTCAGGGTTTCCGAGGGCTCATATATTTTAGTGTAGCCTATATATTCTAGTGTACGGATTTATTTGTTTTCCACACGACTTACTATACGTCTCCTATTTTATGCCACTAATGACTATCCCCGATACTTAATTTTGTTCATCTGAGTCATTACCACAAGCTCCATTCTCCCAACAATCTAAAATGCTCTGCTAAGCTTGAACCGACAAAAAAGAAGCTCTGCATTCCTGCATATAGATATGTGATGACAATGGGAATACATCTTGTAGTCATCATCATCATCATTGAGTATATATGTACGTAATTGGAAAAAAACTCAACCGTTTCTCGTCTCATCTAACCCATAATACTTTATACTTTCTCTCGTTTTCCAACTAAATACAAACAACAATGGGAGATAAAGAAAAAGAGGTCTACGGCTTTTGAAAATATACGTGCATTGTATAAAATATTTTTCTTTTCTGTCTATGTACATCCAACATTCTTATTCTTAAACATGTTTGACGGTATATAACCTCAAGGCTAAAAAGTCTTGTATGATGGCTGAGTCTGGCACGCGGCAGAAGATGAGAAAGCACAAAAAAGACATTAAAATAGGAAACGAAAGAAATATATGGATGCAGAAGTTAGTAACAGCAAAACAGACAAGAATTCTAAATATCCAGCGGCGTGAGAGGATGAGGAGCGGCAGTAAGTCTCTGATGTAAAACACAATGCATTCATACAGACAGATATTGTGTGCATTACTCTGAGCTTAGTTTACATCAAAAAGAACATTTTCAAATTTTATACGTACGCAGTACTTCTTTCGCCGGTCACCAACAACCATATCTCTCTATTGTGTAACATATCCAAGACATTTCAGAAATTATAAATGGCTCTTAAGGGAGTGGTGAGTGTGCATAGAAATTGCTCTCTCTCTACCGAAAGGAAATATCCACTACTTTGTACGAATCAAGTTGCACACACCCGTCAAAATATCTTTCTTTTAAAGTGAGCACTGATACATTATTCGCTGTGCTTATATAATTGTACGCACTCATATTCATATATACTTCCTTTCGTAACATGTTTGCAAAATGTGCTTTGAATGCTGAAAAATACACACTGGCATGGCTATACGGATGAGAGAGAAAAGCTAGTTTTAGAATAGCATTCTCCATGTTTTTCTACAATGTATAGAATGTAGTGAAACTGATTGCAACTTATTCTGCACACTGGAAAACTCCCTTAAAATTATCTCATGCTCCATATAGTCTCCACATGCGATTGAAGATGAGGAAACTGACTGGAGGAAAATAAAACGGGCAATACAAGCACGGAGTGCGTCATCATTATCATTTATGTAGTTTTACTAGTACGCATTTCCCCCTTTTTTTTTATCTGAGCCATCATTGCCTTTCGCCAACACAAAGCAGAAAGCAGCTTGAAAATAAGAATAAACATAATGGGTTGAGTGTTGTCATGTTTTTTGATCGCTCACCATCACCATCCTCATCATCATCACAACCAGTTTGTTTGTAGGCTGAATGACTATACGTGGTCTACTGTAAACTGTTAAATACATACACCAAAAGGCTCCAACACTACAACAACAGTTGTTCATGTAGTTGGGTAATGATACAAAGCAAAAGAATCAGGCTGGGCTGTTCTCTAATGGCCATATCATCATAGTCATCATGATGATCATCATTCCCATTGACAACGGTACTTGAATATGCATCTCTCAACGACTATTTTCATCCATCCAACCGTACGCGTCCTTCCTTTCCATATTTTAAAATACCTATTATACTCCAGCAAATGGATCATGCAGTGCAGTATTCTGATGTTTTCACCGACGTCATTTTATTCACATTACCACTTGAAATGAAAAAAGAAAACAGACCCAACCAACCCCAACACACAAGCTAAAAGCTGGTAGCTGTCAGTTAGCTAGGAATGTTGAGGATACAGCATTAACTATTAGAGTGAAATCGTATACCATACCATGGCATGCCAGTATGAACTTGACGCCCACCATCTATGACGAAGGTTGTGTAAAGTTGCATAAACGTCATTGCCTTTCCAATATATTCAGAAACAAAATTCATTTTTTGTTGAACGCTAAATAATTTCTGGTAGGGTTGTCGGGTAGAGAGAAAACAGGAGAAGAAGGGCGGCAAATATTCTTTCCTTTTGGGGTCCCTAGTTCCATATCATTTTATGAATGTGCGTATCTTCATCCTCAACCCTTGTTTCATTCTTTCGTATATTCCGTACTCCCACTACACTACAATCGAAACCCTGGTTCAGTTCAGTTAGGCTTGACAGGGAGAAAGACGAGAACACTTGAAAGTAACATTGGAGCGCATCATCAACAACATCATATCTGCCTGCACGCATCATGTCATAACATCAAACAAAACAAACATACATAATATACATTTTACACGGTCCAGAGGATAACCTATACCAGAAGGAAAATGGATAACATTTGCATTTTACTAGTCCAGCAAGGGTCGTGTCGGTTCAGAAAGAGATAATATTTCAGACATTTTCACAGTAATGCTACTTGATACAAAGGTCCCCAGAAAGAAAAGGCTTTCACCCGCAATGCAATAAGATATTTACGCATAACTTTGGTGGAATGGAAATGCATGCTCATCATTGTTCACCCTTCTTCTTTTTTCATATGTATTTTTCATCATTTCCCCTTTCTTTCCCTCCATTCATTGCTTCAGTGGCCCCATGATGTCCAGGGATGAATGAATGGCTGATGATGCGAAGCATTAGCACCAACCAACCAACGAACCATCAGTTTACTCAACCACAACTCTGCTAACAGTCATCTTCCTCTTATTCCCTTGAAGCATAATACAACAGCCCTTTTGCATACTTCCAACTTACAAACGAAAATTTAAGTACAATATTTGTTGTGGGTTTTGCTCCTCTGTCCTGTCGTCTCAATCTCGGGTTCTCCCACTTGACTGTATTGACTTTGGCCAGAATGTCACATCAACTTAGTTCCACTGTCAACCCATCTACCTCACTTATCTTGAACAGTTTTTGATAGCACAAACATTCAATGCAAGGCCAAACCTGGGGAAAAATTGGGGGAAGCGACACACAAATGACAAAAAAGCGAAAGTAGGGAAAAAACGATGAATGAAGTGAAATTGCACTTTTGTGATGGTAAAACTAGTTTTTTCACTAACTTCCCATTCACCATTCTCTGCGACTTGATTGCATTAACCACGTTCCATTTTCCAACTTGCGTAATAATTCCTAGTTTATATATTATCTTTTAGATATAAGTAAATGTGACATAACCAAGGTTTATATTTATAGCAATGACTTTTTTGTATGTTTTTGTCAGGTCACATCGTGCTGTGCTCACACTCGCTGAGACATCATCATGGGCATGCTGCCACGGCGATTTTATCCGCAGAGGAGTCCTCCCTAGGTGGTCCCTCTTCGTCCTCAGCATCAGCATCCATGGGAGGAGCCACTTCTAATGTCAACAATAGTCCTGAAGACTCACGACAGCAAACATTGCTCCAAAAGCAATCCAAGGCACTTGAAGATGGTGATGGCGTTGATGATGCGGATGACTCAGATTTACTTGGCGAGTCATCCCCCCTCCTAATGGGTTCTCCATCGACGTCCATGCTCCTGGAACAGGAAAAGCCACAGCAGCAGCATCAGCATCAACAACAACAGCATGATGACCAAGACCAGATGGAGGAGAAACAAATAATGCATCATAGGAGTAACGTGGATGTTGATGATGAGGACGGAGATGGAGGGATCCTTCGTAGTTCCCCAGTGAAGGAGGAGGAAAAGGAGTCGAGACTTTTGAACAGTGATGATATTAGTAGCGGTAGTATAAGTGCGACGAGTATTAGTAGTAGCAGTTCTAGTTTAAGAAATAATAATGGTGTTGATATTGTTCAAAATAATAAGAAACAATCAATGACTGTTGAAGACGATGTTCTAAATGATGAGGGTGATGTGAATGACGGTCTGTTGCCACTTCTCCAAAGGGATTCTCCTGCGGTAGCTGTCCCACTAGTGGCAACATCTCCAGTGCTGATTCACAAAATTAAGGTGAAACCTGGACATGAGCTTAAGCTCAAATGTGATCTGAATAATACGTATGGACGTATAATGTGGTTACTCAACGGGAATCCAATTCGTACCGATAATGGGCGCTACTCCATTCAAGGTCCTTCAGCAAGGGACCGCTCAATGGAGGGTAGGCTAACCATTAATAATGTTCTACCGGAAGATAACGGCGTGTGGCAATGCCATGAGACGAAATTTGATGGCAAAGAGCACGTCTCCAAACCCATTTGGGTCATTGTTCTAGGTAAGCCAACTATATGATTTGTTTGCATTGAATTGAATGAATGAAAGAAAGTTTTTCTTTTCACACACAACTGCCTTTTCTTTTTCCTCAAATGACAGCTTTCACCATTATATTTATGCTTTGTGATTCATGCCTTGTTAGTCAATACTTAATCATTATTATGCATGTCTGCTGCTGTGCTACCGTCAAAACATGTTAAGTAGTTTTGTCTTTTAAAAGTCCTAAGAGTTCATAATGACTCCATTGCAGTCAGACAGCTAGACATTTTTTATTGTTTTAATGACTTAGTAGTGGGTAATCAATTACAATTATTACATGCTTCCTTCAGAGACACAGGTAAAAAAATGTTGAAATGTGAATCTTCTTTCTTATAACTTCCTATTATACTTAATGTTTTTATTGCAACAGTGCTTTAAAACATTTTTTCCTCTTTTGACTTTTTAATGTATTGCCCACCATTACATGTGGGATGGTTTATTTCTTATATATTGTTTGTTACTCTCTGTATAAGCATTTTGGCAAGAATTTCAACTGAGCTATGTACACACGCTGAATGAGTAGCATCCTTTTTTATTGAGCTCTTCAATGCTATATACCAATTTTCCTTCGCTTCCTCTTCGTCTTGAGGCACTATAAAGCCAAATTGTAGTGAGACACGAAATCGTTCGTGGAAGTCAAACCAGTTAGTTTTTAACTCGCCTTGCTCTAATACATTGCTCGCTGCCAATTCCAACCTATGAATTTACGTATTTATATGTCCCTTTGTGCTTTTCACAACGCGCTTTTTCCTCATTCTATCTCGTCTCAAAGTCTCCAGGCAAAATAATCGAAGGAAGAGAAAGTAAAAAAGGAATGAACCAAGATAACAGTCTTTTTTTTTCTCTCTCTCTCTAAAGGAATTATATCTGAAGGGGGACGAAAGTGCGTATGGAGTATGGAAAGTGAAGGAATATATGTGTATATGCAAGTAGACATGAAACTTGAATAAGTGCTACAATGCCCATGTAGAAAACACTTTAACCATGATAGAACTGATACATAATAAGGACATACATAAAATGACAACTTTCATGATAATGTCCTTTCCTATTTTCTACTCCAAATAGTATCCCTGTCCCGGTTCACGGGGGATAAGCCAAGAAAGTCAACAAAAGAGACAGAATAAATGTAACATGAATGCATGTACGCAATATAAAATAAAATTGCCTTCCGCTTCCTATTTGATCCTTTTAAATGAACGGATATACGAGTAGGTATTATACTGCTGGAAAGGCAGACATATAGGCATCATCATCCCAACAGGATTCATATCAGTTTATATTCTTTTTTTACCACCACCATTGTGTGGCTCTGTACATAGTATCACACAGTCCCTTTCGTTCTATTACCCTGCTAGGGAGCAGGAACCAGGGTTAAGGCCGATTTCCTTTATTGAAGCTTCGCTGCATTTAATATATGAAAGTGTGGAAGAATGCTTCAACTGCTTACATTCAACATTAGTATTAGTCTATCGTGTATCTTGTAAGCAGTTTTAGGAGGCTAAGATGAAAACAGGAAAAATAGTGAAGGGGAAAAAGGAGAAGAAAAGTAAATTTTCAGGAGAGTTGAACATAGAAAACAAGCAAACTTGCTTTAGGACAGTTTAGGGCAACTTCCGCATCCTGCTGTGTGTGTCTGTGTGTTTTCGGGCCCCAGAGGCAAAAAACAAGGAGAGAAAAACGCCTTGCCTTTTCTCTATTTCCACTTCTACCACATCACTTACTTATCAAAAAGACAGGAGTTGTAGTTTTTTTTGTACGTACCAAAAGCCAAACACGAATGAATGAAAAAGTGAAGAACCTAGATCATCATCATCATCATCATCATCCCCTTGATTCTTGACAAAGTAAAACTTTTCTTGTTGTACATGCATTGGAACATTTGTATTGTGTTGAATTGATAGAAAAAGCGAAAGTTTCCTTTAAAGTAATGCACAAAATAAAAAGGATCTACGAAATGTTATCTATATTTTGTAGAGAATAGATGATTTGGATGGATTGGTTGATGTAATGTCTGTTAGGTTCAACCTTGTCTCATAAAATTCAAAAAAATAAAAGTTGAAGATACACATTATGTTTGTTATATGTGAAGGATTTGATGATAAAAGTGAGCTAGGCCAGGAAGATACCCGGAGAAAGTGGAAAAAGCAGTTTGGTAGAAATCCTCCACTCAGCTTCTTTGTATCTAGTAATGCCATCAGATATTTGCTTCTTCCTTCTCATGAACTTGTCAAATTGTCAGTTATGACTCTGGTGGAGTGAATTCGAGTGTCAGATGTTTTAATGTTGAATGCAAAAACTATATTATAAAAGTATATTTATATTGCTGGGCTGGCTAGCCCAACCTGACACTAACAATGATGATGATGATGATCACGCATTCCTTCATACATCAAATCTCCTTTGATAGTCTGAATATTGCAAGTAAGCCTTTTTGATTCCCCCAAAAAAAAATTTTAAAATGATGATGATGATGATAACATGAGCACGTACTCCTCATGAAGAGAAAACTCTGGAAAGGAGTATAAAGCTTCGTATTTGCATATTCATTTGAAATTTTCCTTCAAGATACGCTTATACATAGAGAAGCCAACGAAGCAAATACTTGGACGTGCGTAGGTACGTGTACCAGCCCACACGGAAGAAGATTGGCAGGCGGGCAATATTTTCTTACCAATTTTTTATTTAATGTAATGTAAAGTTAGTACAAACATGGGCACAAGGAAGAAAAAACTGCTGTGTATGCATGAAGGAAAAAACCTATTAAACTGTTTGTTTGATGTTGTGTTTTGAAGGGGAAAAGAAGCGATGAGCGATTCTCTACGGAATTCCTTTTTTCAAACTACTTTCCCACTTTTCTTCCTCAGCAAATGTTTTTTTTTGTTATAAAAGGAGCATGAATAGTTACTAAACGTTTGTAGATTATGTGACTATTGTGTGTGTGTAGTGCAATGCAGTGCACGAAAGTAATGTAATTTTAATAAAAATCTTTAGTTGATTTGTTTCATTTTTGGGGAAAGCGCTCGCAACATATTGAATTCGTAATATATTATGGTATTTACGCAGATGTTCTGTCTGTAGATCCACAGGAGATATATATGTATATCTGATTCGAATTTTCTGCTTAATGCACATGCATGCTATATAGTTAGCTTGCTTAGAAATTTATAAAGCTTGTTTGTTTGTCATTGGAATTTATATAGACGGTGAGTGAAATTCATGTACTAATCTAATCTTCCTTTCTAATCTTTACTTTTATAGCGGCACCTCGAGCAGTCCACTTAGAGTTCGATGGTCGACGCATCTCACCGTCCTCAGCCATTGTTACGTCCTCGCCCTCAACAAGAGTGACATTCAGAGAGAAAGACAATGTGAGCATTCAGTGTGTAGTTGAGGGTGGTAATCCTCCACCTAAAGTTTACTGGTTCTTGGGCAGCAAGAACCTGACCAACAGTAGTCAACTCCGGTCTGAGTATTTGGAGGATGATAAAATATATATCACAAGGAGTTCCCTCGTCATTGGGAACATTTCAAGGACTGATCATAACAAAAGTGTGCTGTGTATCGTGGATCATGAACTCTTGAATCAAGTGAGCGGTACCAGCATGAGCAGTAGCACTAGTAACAATGTTCAAGACTCTGCCCCATCAGCACCCACCTCAATGGCCCTTTCCTCAACGTATCTAAGAGCCATGGCCCATTTCAATGTTGAATGTAAGTTTAAATGGTTAAAATTGAAATACCTTTTAATTACGCTTGAAAATGTAGATATTTTCTACTTAATTTTTCAAGAATATGTATGATATATATATGGCATGCTCAAAGATTTCTCTTTATACCGATTTATTTTAATTGCTTTTTTAATTACTTTTCCTCTCATAATTTAATTTTTGCATCACTCCAGCAAGAGTAAAAACATCTTAAAAAGAGCAACTTTTTTCTTCTTCCTGGAACTGCATTATAATGTCATTTTCTCACGGAGTGCATATAAAATTGAAATACTTTTTTTTCTATTATGGGTAATGGACTGAAAAGAAAGGAAATGAGTGTCGGACTTGAAACTGGTAAAATATCAAGGCGAAGCAGCTAGTTCACTTTACAAACTTTGCCTACACATTCATCAATGGGGAGTTGAAAGTCTATGAGCAAGTTGAAGCCGAGTTATTAGGGCGTGAGTTTTGTCTTTTTCAAGAAAAAAGACGCTGGCAGTGCTGAGATGTCATCAGGCGTATCGTAACCTGATAAAAGCACAGTCACGGAGCAGCAAAAAACCAATGACATAGAATGGAAGATGAAAGGTCGATGACGTTGATAACCGGGTATTGGGGCCACTCTTGTAGAGAAATAATTTTTTAGCAAGGAAAAACACATATGGAACAAATACATTCTTTGTGTACATACGTACATACATATATCATGTCAGATACGTGAAACAAGCTTATGCTTACGTACAATTATGGATAATGGGTCTTACTTTTTGGAATGAGATAGAATGTGGCGAAAATGCATGCATCCACATTTCCCATCGTCTGTGCAAAAGGGCAACAGGGTAATGGAGGATAGGAAAGAGATACATAATACATGTTACATGCGCCTGTACCTTCGATAACAAAACTGACAAGCATTTAAATGATTTATAGTCTTCAAAACTACTTCTGGAAATAGTGCCAGTTCCCTCGTTGAGTCAGAGCAGAGCTTGGGACAGAGAACTGCACTGAATTACCTTGCTTTTCTATATCAAGTGAGCAACTATTTATTGGGCCTTGCTTAGAACTTTCAAAGTGAAATTGGGGTATTAATGGATTATGGATCGATTTCCGAGAACGCAGTGTTCATCATTTACTCTATTTTACGTTTTAGTACACAGGCTCTTGTATAAAGAATGAAACATGGTTTTCTTTTGCCCTCCATAAATAGATAGCGTATTCGAATAGTGAAACACTGGGATTGACTATACATGTGATGGCATATTACCAGCAGAGTTTGTTTTTACAATTATTATTTTCTTACAAAACATTGCGATCAGTGCTTAAAATGGGATTTTATTTTCCGGTTTACTGCAAATTTTACAAAAATGACAGTCATAAAACCAAGCACGCACTCAATACATTTTATGTTACGAAAAGAATGACAAAATGGCAATATACGCATTGGGTAATAACCCACCCGAAGTTGGTAAAAATGTGCTCCTTTTACAGTAAAATAGGACAATGTACGAATGAGGCAAGCAAACTGCATCTTTATTTCATTTTCGAGTACCAGTAAATCATTGCGCATTATGGGAATGGTAGAAAGAACAGGAAGGCAGGAACAAAAACGAGAAATGTTATTTCCCATCGGAGAAATGCTTTTCCTTTCCATTGGCACATACTGAAAGCGATCGGCCTAAAAGGGGAACGTGAGTAATAATAAGATTTTTGCATCCATTTTTATAAAATTTCTGCAAAGCAGAGTGCTTTTTTCTTTTACGTCAGGCGTTCGATAATATAATTTTTTAGTGATGAAGGCGCGCGTGTCTATTCGTTGTTAAGTATAATAACGTTGCAATTTGCAGTAGTTGCATTTTACCTGTTTCCTTACTAATCCCACACGTTGCAATTTTATTCAAGGAAAGAATGAGTCGACTCGAAATTTCGATTTCCATCATTTTTTCACTTGAAACATGAATCCTTTATGATGAATCATGTTCTAGTTAAGTATGTGTAGTAGCATTTTCATTGGTGAGATCTATGGTGCCAAATTGGTGCAATTCATGATACATGCCATGCCACAATCTGAAACTGAGGTCATGTGCTTAACTCGATTTTTTTCACAAATTATTGCCATTTACTCAAAATATCACGGGCGTTCCGTAACTTTCACTTCTTTAACTTCTCCCTGCATCCTTTCATTTGCTGTCAGGATAATTCACCAAAATTGCGGAAATACGACCCACTATTATGTATGAGTAGTGTTGAAGTAAATGGGAAAATAATTTATGTGTCTTGTCGGTAATAATATTTTCTCCCAGAGTACCTTTTTTCCTCCTCCTCCTATTCATTCGCCACTTCTGAGGTTTGCTTTATACCCAGATGTGTGTGTGTACCCGTTATGTGAGGAGCCACTAGGGTAAAGTGAGGCAACGAAGAGTGAAGAAGTGAGCAATCATCACGCAATTACTTTCCATGCCACTTACTTATTTAAGCTATACTTACTAGCAGTGCAAAAAGTGTTACACATCTGTTCTCTACATACTCTGTGTGTGCGGATTCTTCTGCATGGACTAAAGTCAAGAAAATGAAGGAAAAATACATAAGAAATCACATATTTTTAATGGTCCGCTACACCATACTTTTCTCCAGCCATACAGCATAATATTCATCTAATGCACAAAACGTGGTGCTAAGCAGTAAGTTAGGTTCGACGGAGTGAATTATGAAAGCTAATGGGCACATATGATTTGGCAAACCAGCCGTATCCAACAGGAATCATGCGAAACATCCAGCAGGTCGGTGTAGGTATACGGCAACCGAATTCTCGTTTGTGGGAACAGAAGCGCTGAGCTGAAGCGTTTTGCTTAAAGGAGAAAGCTGCAAAGCTAAGTCAAGCACAAAATAGACAAACTGTACTGGGAAAAGGGAAAGTTCAGACGGCGGCAGACAGAAATGATATGCTGCTACTATTCCTATGAAACGAACGAACGTACATAACGTACAACGCACAAATGCGACATATCATATAATACATAGGACAGGATGGTATGGCAAAACAGTAGTGCAACTTACTGTGAACTTTGCACGAGTCCATAAAGTAGAATAAACTACGACCACAAATCATGATGCAGCTGGTGCCTAAATTGGGAAATCATGAATAGGGAATGACACACATGATACGAGAAACTAGGAAGAAGGCAAAAAACAGTGGTACATATTATATTATATAACAAAAAAGAAGAAGAGCTGCATGCCTATGTAAGTTCGAGTTGGCATAACTAACAGTAAAGGAGAAAGATAGTGTAGTTGTAGAATTCACAGAGAGCCCAAAAAGGGAAGCAAAATTTTCCCCGTTATCATTCTGCTCCTCATCTTCCGTTTTTCCTTTCCTCTTTGTATGCATCATGTAACACTGTCGCCTCTTCAGATTCCCTCTAGTTGTTCTGTCTCGGAGAGAGAGTGCAGAAATTTTTAGGAAAAGAGAAATCCTTTTACTTTTTCTCTCTTCTTCTGTTCTGTTCATATAAATACATGGCGTGCATCGTAGATTATCTGGCATGTATGTTCCCAAAATTGTTTCATCTTGCTTGGGTGTAGCAATGCTTTCATGCAAACAAATCAACATTACTCTATTGGGACACTCATTTTTCCGCTTTACACAAAAGACAATATGTTTTTCCTTCTTCCCATGATAAAAAAATAGGAAGGAATAGGGAGAGGAAATGAAAAAGGAAAACAAAGAGGAAGGCTAGTTTTGATTCTATTTTGTTATATTTTTCTATATCTCAGAATTTAGAACAGTGTCATCAGTTCCTTCGGGGATAAATATTTTTTGTCAACTCCGGTATATTCACTCATAATTTTTACATTTACGGTTTACATTTGACATACATAACAGGACCATGGAGTGTGGAACATTTTTATAATTTTTGAGAAAAAAATATATAGAAATATACATTTTATATAGGTTATCTATAGGAAACTAGGCATGTGTGTAAAATGTTATGGTTTATGCTAGAAAATTTCATATTCTTTGAAATGTGGCTTACTCTCCCAGTTTTTACTACTTTTCATACTTTTCTCGTTCCATATTTTAGGTATTTACGAGCAACAAATCTGACTCCGCCAAATAAAGTTAGGAAAATGTGAAAGGAATTCGCAAGTGAAATACCCGACTTTTACAGAAATAATATCTAGCCATTCATGTATATGATATCTATACACACAGTCATGTAAAAAGAAACTGAAATGAAACATCATATAAACATTAGTGTAATGGTATGATGCTACTGTATACAAAGATACTGTTGTAGAGTAAAATAGAAGAATAACTGTGTATAAAAACGTCTTTACAAGATTTGGGACTTTTCTCCAGATCTGAATATTTGTGTGCATGCACGTCTCCATCACCGTGTACAATCTGACATAACGTAACGTACGTATTTGGAAAGGAATAGTAGACATAGAGGCTGTTCGTTTATTTAAGGCTTTCCTCGTTTATGTACGTGTACATATATACAATGTACAGTACAAATGTATTCCCCTGTTGACACCGGAAAAGTAGCAAGCATGCATGCATAACATGCCAACATATCTAATATGAAATGGAGTAAAAGCATGTAATGTACTTTATCTTTTGCAAAAGCATATTTGCAAGCCCGTCGTCTTCCTTCTCTTGAGAAATTTGTTGCGAGAGCCAATGCTGCGAGGAGGAAATATTTATGACAAATAATATTTAAACATTTCTAAAGAGAAAGGCGCTGTAGGAATACTAACATCCTAGAAAATACATAAAGTGAGTGACGGCAGGGACGGTTCGTTCTCTCTTGGAAGGAAGTAAATGGCAGGGAAAGCAGATGGGCTCACAAGGGAAGTTTATTGTAACTCAGGGAAGGAGAACGGGAAGTATTCATCTTGATTTGATAAAATGGGTTGTGATTTTTATAGACACAGACAAACTAAAGCCTTGACTAGTACATGATGTACTGTCACGGTTATTGTAAGAGAACGCTCCATACGTTTAATTTATAATAGACATAAAGCTTGTATGAGAGAGATTTGTTTGTAGAAAGGAGCTTAAACAAATGCAAATGAAGTGACCAAGTTGACGATTTTTCTCTTGGAACCTTTGCTAATTTTAGTGCACGTGCTGACTTGGAGTGGTAACGTTTTGAGAATTTTTTTCTTCTAAAAATCATACATTATAGTGTTTTGATGTAGTAAAAACTTGCAGGTACATTTCCTTAGGTACTTGAAGTTTTAATTACAATTGGGTAAAAAATCAGGATTTTTTTTTGAAAAATAGAGAAATCAAGTAACCAAGAAATTATTGGAGCTTATATAAATTTTCTTATCATTGATAAAGTATGTTTATATACGTATATGTGTTCATAGGGTATCATTATTTTGCCACTTTTCGTTAGTGATTCCAATTGGTTCAATTTTTCGACAGACTAATATAAAACAATAGAAGAAATAATTTTCGTTCGTACATGATTTACGTTTGATTCCACCCCTGATATAATCAGCCCATACATAGGCCATGAAAGGAACATTGTTTGTAGAGTCTATAATTTTATGAATTTCGGGATCGAAAACTACCCGAAAAAGTTTTTATATCTAGCACTAAAGGAAGTTCATTTTTTTCTTCGAACCAAATTGGGCAACTAACAGTTTCCATATTAGTACGTCGTGCTTGGTAATTTGTACTTACACCCCTGTAAAATAACAAAGTGCTTTTTAGAGACGAGATGAAAAAACACTAACTGTGCGTCCAAATGATTTGTAGCGTCAGCAATCCAATATTGTATAAAATATTGAACAGGCGATACGATAACGATAGTTTTGCTGCTTTTTGCTTCAATCCTTAACAACTAGGCTGAACATATAGATGTATGTATAACTCGGATACACCAACCAATAAACCATGTGTAGGTTTTTATGATATATAAATAAAAACCATGCAAAACAAATTACTTATTTCTGTTTCTGTCTACGTTATTACTTTCTATACTAACCACATCCGTGACTGACCATGTATCGATTCGCCCTAACTAAAAAAACTGTGTCAGTAAAAGAAATTCTTATAAAAATATGACGTTTCAACTCATATTTTTTTCAAAAAAAAATCTTTCCATCAACTGAAACCACTTGAAAAACTCGACGGGAAAAATTACTGCAGCTGCTCTGCGGTTTGCTCGGATAACGATGTAGATCACTGCAAACGATATGACCACACTTTCCTTGGGCCTGCTTTTAGTTTATCATCTCTTCCATCTCTTTCACTTTAGTGTTGCAAAATATTCACACTTGCTGAGCTTTTTTGCACATGTACTCCCTCCAATCCTTGTGACATGACAGACGAGTGCTGTCAGTCAATCTTTTCCATTTATTCATGATTCTTGAGAGTTTTACTGAGAAATGTGAATGTTATAGATCTCTGCTAGCTGTTTTTGCGTAAAATGTTGCAGTTTGCTAAACTGTACTGCACCAACGGATCCAATTGATCTCAGTCAGTTAGTGTACCATTTTGATGGATGTGTAAGAGGAATCGGTGGATAGTTCATGGAATAAATATGAATGAGCGGGCACCAACTAACTCCTCAAGTGGGTTTTTGACTCAAGTACTTCCAAATCAGTATTGGGAACGACAAGAGGAGGAGAAAAAAATTCAGGAAAATAATGTTTCTTTTGTATAAAATTCTTGAGCTGTTGTATTTTAAACGAGCTGCTTTCCATTTATCCATCCATCTATCTCTGTATTTATGCCCAGATGTATTGGAACGATAGCTCAAATGTCATTCTCTCACCATCCTTTGTTATAATGTATACAGGGAGTGTAATACAGCGTAATGTAATGTATCAAATCGATATTATTTATTTTTCTGCCTCCATTCTCTATATTCTCTTGTCTTTTTATCGATTCTCTGAGGGATTTCCGTGTAGCGGATGTTTGAAGCAAAAATACAAGGCTGATATATATATGTATTTTTGCATTCTATATGACTTATCCATATATAAGCCTGGCTGATGCTGGTTGAATTTTCAATAAACATATAAATATATCTTTGTCTTTATTACTATACAAGCAGTATTTCTGTATTTTGGGAATAAAAAAACCTAAACTTGCGTTGGTTTTGTAAGCGTTTTAAAAGTAGAAAGTGGAGCAATGACATTCTCCAATCTAGAGACTTGCATCCATATAAAACTTTAGCGGATTTACATATGGCTGCCCTCATACTTGCAAAAGACTCATAAATACGTGAAGCATCAAACATTGTATTTTTCATTTTTATATGCTGGTATGCAAACTCAAGAGAAATGGATTCGACAGGGTGTACACCACACTAAACCATCAGGAGAAAGCTAAAACAAGCAAATTGAGAGTTTTCTTTTTGCGAAAATCCGTGAGGTTTTTAAGCCTTTCGCAAGTGTTTTGTTTTGGAGAAAGATGAAATATTCTGAAAAGTACTAATGCACATCTTTCTAATATTCAATCTCAAGTGTTCTACACTGTAGAAAATTCAATGCTTTTTTTTTTAGCTATATACAGATTTTTGTTTGACTAGAGCTGCTGTATATGTGCAGATCCGATCACCTTCACTAACACCCACTAGGTATAGTTGAATAACAGAAGCAGAGACAAGCTTTCAATCAACTCTCACTTTCTCCCCTCCGCCACAATAGGGTTTGTGAATAGGCAGGAAGTAAAGGGAACTTGCACTGTTCATATCTTTGTATTTTTATTGAATATCATACATTTTTTTTGTATGAGCCCGATACGATGAACGGAATAAGCGTAGGAGAATATATATTGCTCATATATCTATAACATTGATAATAATAATACATCTTCTTTGTAGATATATATTCTGCTCTTGAGTAGGCATCTCGAGATTTTTTTGCACTTTCCAATCTAGCCCGCTTCTGCTTTCTATTCTAGTTGGAGAGGCTTTCCTGTATGAGTCGATGAATAGCTTGAATAAACCCCAAATGAAAGCATAGAAAGTAATAGAGGAATTGAGATATTGGGCTGCAAAACTATTATTACTTCTATAGCAAACTACGCTCTTGCCAAGTATGCCCTTTTGTAAAACTTATACCTTAATCCTAAATCCTCGCTCGAGTAGCAGAAAAAAATGTAAAAGAAAGGTAGAAAAAGCTCGTATGTAGCCTAAATATACACACAAAATTCTTCTTTCTATCATAGAAATGGAACCACCTTTTTAATCATTTGGCACTTGTTTAGCTTCCTGAAATTGAAAATGGTATAGGTCTTTTGTCACAAAGTCACCACGCCATTCTCGTATTGCTACGTAGTGCTATATTATATGTATACTCTATATCAAATGAAAAAAGATTTTGAAAGACTCCACTTGGCTTTAGGTATTCATCCCGCAATAATAGAGAGATATTATTGCGTATGGTATGATTTAAAGAAGTTCTGAGTTTGACATTCTGTTTCATTTTGTACATTTGATTACCTATCCTCATGTGTGAATGGATTATTAGCCTTTTGCACCAGCTACCAGCAGCACAACAGCATCTGTATGATTCAATAGAGCAGACCCGGAGTTGAGAATGAATTGGTTGTCAACTAGGAAAAAAAGTCATTCAAAGATTCCCATTATTTGGGACAAGCTCATTCATACAATATGTATTAGCATTACGTCTAATCCACCATACACCTTTTCCATTTCATTTAAATCAGGAATTGGCTCTAGAAATGCCTATAATATTGGGCATCTTGTATCGTTCCTATGATTATTCTGGAAAATACATTACAGGGCTTTCTTCTTCATCTAGCGAGTCATTGGGTTGGGTTGTTCTCAATTTTTAGGGGGTAGAATTAAATATGTAGTGTAAGCGGCATGAAGAGCCAGGAGATGAAGAAAGAAAGGATTGAAATAGGAAATGAAACTCTTTGTATCAGAAAATCGAACAGCCGACTCAAATGGAAGTGGATGACTTTCTCCCCAGAATTAGAAAATGTCAGGATTATAACGCTTGCTCCTTCATAAGGATTCGAAAGATATCTAAAATGTTGCATACTCAAAGCCCCCAAAATCTGTTGACTTTCTGAACCAGCATTATAAGAAAAGTAAAATTGAAACCTCGACACACTTGCGTTGGTTACGGCTTATAGAAGCTCATATTACGCAAAGTTATCCATACGGAAAAAAACCTTGCAGTGAATTGCCCCATAGTATATAGCATTATAGGTAGAGACGTCTGTAATCCAATGTTTATGTTACAAACCAAATCTCCTTCGAATCTGCAGACTGCAACGCTGTGCTTCAGAGTACAAAATGCTAACCCAGGGTATATTATATGACACACTCAGCATTGTAAACTGTAATACAGCTTATTACAAAAGTCATCATTTTCTTCCCTGTATTGTGTTGCAGCATACTGAAAGACTTTTACAACTGGAGATATATTGGGTTTTGGAGAGAACAGCATAAAAAGTGTTAATAACATTCACATTGAGCTTTTCTCGTGCATTACAGAAAATGAGTGCCGGAGGATTTTCCTCGTCTCATTTTTGCATCAGCAGTAGTGTTTTCATCTGTTCTCAAAAAGTTACCCCTGTCTCAAAATCCTCATTCCGTTTTTTTGTATGTAGCATGTTTTGCAGAAAATTCAAGTCGATTTCAATAAAACTGGAAGTGATATCCGAGTGAAAAGCGAGAGTTTATCTACTAACTGTACAGTTTTCTCATTCACCTACTTTAACATAGTTGACTGCGTGCAAGCGATTTGATGGTGGTGCTTTCTGTATAGTATCTCAATTCTCAATCTAAACCAAACAGGGTGCAATAAAGGGAATTCAAGTTATTAATACTAGTAATACAGAAACAGGAGACAGGATCGTTTATAAGGATTTTGGAGAAAACTGATGATGATTATGAGATGAAGTGAATTGTATAGGAGTACACAATCGCTTTCTCTCAAGTAGTTGTAGTTGCTGCCTCAGAGACTTTTTTCCGTAGAAATTGGTTTTACCAGCTCTGAGCCGTGAAATTTTCTTGGTATTACACGCCTCTGAAAATAGCACAACCCCAGAAGTAGTAATCGGCTGATAGGATTATCCTTTTGATTAGCACAACTCTATCAGCCATGAAAGCAAAAGCAGACCATGATGATAACGATGATGATGATCACAATCATGCTATGATTCTGAAATGCGTATATGACCAAAGTGCAAAGTTGAACCACGTTATATGTAGGTAGTCTAGTAGTCACTAGTAGGAGAGATAAAGATGCTAAAATGAATTGCTGGGATTTTGTTTCAAAAGATCAGTTTGCTGGGGAGTATATACGGAGAAAGGAACAAACGCACTAGCGCACTTGACAAATTGTAGTTTGCTGAGTGGTTGTTGCTTCAATCAGTTGTGACAGGAATGCTAAAAAGGCTAAAATGCTATAAACCTTTGGGAAAACTTTTCCTCTTCCTTTATTTCAGCATTCTGGAAGTAAAGTAGGTACTAGGTATGGGTCACGACCACGGACTCGTGGTGTGTACGTACTGTAGTAGATGTGTTGTTGAACTAGAAATAAAATGCGGAAAAAGCAGCTTTCACTACTACTACTACCATGTATAGAAGACATAGCGTATTGGTTGTTTTCACAAGAGATTTCTAAAGTCAAATGATGTCGTGGTTGAGATTTTTGGAAGGTTGCAGAACGGTGAAATGAAGCAAAAATTTTGGTCGATTTTAGTAGAAACAAGCAGCTGCCCTCTTGCAATTTACTATTATTATACAAGGGTGATATATATTATTATTATTATTTATTTATAGCAAACTCGACAAATACGAGATACAAGGGATATGACGCAAGCACCTATAGGAAGATGTAAAATATAGTGTGTAAAACAAGACTTGCAAGCTCTTACAATTTTCAATGGTATTTCCATGTATCCAATTGCGTTCATTATGTACATGGAATACGTACCTAATTAGCAGGGATTTTTCACTAAATCGTCACAAAGATACAATTTGTTGTGTTTATAGTTGCTAATTGCTTGTTAAAGCAAGAAATATATATAGCCTATCATCAGTGGAAAAAAGTTCAGTCTTTTAAAAATGTTTCAAGTTCATTGCATTCTATTCTATAGATATATAGTTTGACATGTCTCACATGACAGTCCATTTTCATGGTTTGCGAAACCACCAAAGAAAGAAGCTCTGTAGTTTTTTTGCTTGTTTACAAAATCCTTCTTACATTCTTTTTGCATCTCTGTGCCATACCGACATTTGATGCTTCTAAAATCCTTATTGTACTTTACGTTGCTTTGAATCTTTGAAAATATTATAGAAATACCGTTACAGGGTCCACATCTGGAACACGAATGTATAGTTATAGTAGTAAGGGTGTAGGAGCTTTTGGAAAATATTTTGAAAGAAAAAAATTGGAAGCTCTATGCTCGTTTTTTGGAGGTGAAAGAATAAAAGTGGCTCAGTCGGTACGCATGAGATCCTACTATAGATACACTACTACTTGCATACATTAAAATAGAAAGCATAGAATAACTGTGTGTATACTTCAGTCATTGCTTTCCAACACAGTTTTTTTTGGAATCATAGCTTTACCACAAGTTAAGTGCGGGCCTCTCCATTGAATGAACATGTCGGACGCACAGGTAGATATGCATTTTTATTACGGGAAAGGTTGGCTGGAGCCAAAATACCGTGTATTATAATATATACGTTTACCTTCTTTCGTACAACAATAATGGCATCATATGTACACGGTGATGGGCACCAGATGAGTAAAATAGAGATATGATAAGGAAAACGAGCAGGAAATCCTAGCAATATTTCTCTAGGGAATTGAATCACCATCTACTGTTCCACCATTTCATTTCGTTCCAGTTTTTTCTTTATGGTTATATGATTTTTATCTTTTTTCCTGCAAAGGTTTCTTGGGGCATTGTTGTGCTTGTATAACAAGGAAGAAGACGGCGGTACAGGCTACATGTAGTACGATGAAATTTTTTCTGGATTTCCCTTTCGTATAATGTATAAGAAATGCACGGGGAGCATGAATGTTACCAAGAAGAGGTACTTGAGAAGCTACAGCAGTGAGGAATGAAGATAGAGATGTTGAGTGAAAAGACGAGTCGAGTCTTTTCTCAAGGATCTTACTAGGGACAAGAGATCAGGAGGCCCAGAGAGCAAAGGACCAAAGAGCCTGGGTCTTTCCCTTCTTCTTTTACCGCCACCACTTTCGCTCTGTTGAGCATATAGAAAGACATATCTGACAAAAAAATATACGACCATATTCTCATACTTCTTTATGCA
Organism: Orchesella flavescens; assembly: GCA_964034955.1. Taxonomy (NCBI): domain Eukaryota; kingdom Metazoa; phylum Arthropoda; class Collembola; order Entomobryomorpha; family Orchesellidae; genus Orchesella; species Orchesella flavescens. Next base: position 19,254,237 of record OZ035957.1, on the reverse strand, counting down.
GTCGTCTTTCACAGAATTTTACTATTTTTGGTTCTGCCACGGGTATGCGTGTTCAATGATCCATGGGTGCATAAAAGTGTCGTAGTTCAGTTAGCGAAGTAGTCCATTTTCTCTATTTTTCTCAAAGACTGACTACTCCTTTCTTTAAAAAACGGTGCATTTAAAACGGAGGTGCTCTCTCGCTCGCTCTCCATTGTCGGCGTGCATGAAAAAGTGTAACCTTTGCATTTTAGATGGTGTATAGGCACTACTATCAGCTCATGTGTACAACTCAAGCTCAGGTTAGATTACTTTTGTGTTTTGATAGTATAGTAGTTGGAGGCTGGAGACCCAGAAATACTTAACTCGTGCTCTATCACATGAACAGGAAGAACTAAATACATTTACGTATGTGAGCTTTTTGAAAGTTAAGCAGGTGACATCAAAAAGATGCTTTGTCGGCAGCGGGAGCACTCTTTCTATGTAAATGTAAAAAAAAGTATAAGTCCACGATGGGCACTCTTCTTTATAGTACTTCTTGGGAGAAAGCAGTTACAGTGCAATACTCTGATGGTATTGAATGGCACTTCAAACGTCGGTAGCAGCAGTCAAAGCACAGAAAAACAAGGTTATTTTCAAGAAAAGCATAAAAAGAGATGAAGTTTGCTCATTCTTTTGAAAAAAAAAGAAGTTTTGCGTGTATCCCTTCCACTTCTGCAATATTGGTGAAACAGCCCCTTTGGCAGTTATTTTGAGAAGAGAAAAACAAGAGAAGAAAAACAAATACCGAACCGGATGTTATTTTGCCTCCTCGTACATTCATTATCTTGGCAGGATTGGCATAATTAACTGCTCCTGCATTTGGTCGTAAAGCGTGCCTAAAACGGAGGAAAAATCCCCATTCTTCACTTTAATCATCGCGAAAAAATAATGTAGGGATGGAAAATGGGAAAACGGATTCGGGTTAAAAATGTAGGGAATGAGAAAATGTTATAAGTAGAATAGAATGCAGTCAACAACATATATATTCAACTCGCAAGGAGAAAGTATCGACCTGTTTACTTTGTCTTATACACGCTTGGCGTCCCTATCATCTAGCATGCTATATGCTCGTAAGTATGGAGTTCTAAGACGATCCCGTAATAACGCGTGCTGCCGTTTTTGTTCAGTAAGCTTGGCACGATCTCAACGATATGAAGTTAGTAGCAAAAACATTGCAATGGCTAGTGTGGTACAACAACTACTGCCATCAAGTTGACTATCACATCACGGATTCTGTATTTCAGTCTTATCGTTGCTCTTTTAAAATCGGTACCTACGGTGTATTTTCAAGTTTTTTTATTAACCTTTTTTCCTTATATTATCATCATACATGCTTTCATAAGTACTCTAGTAACAATATAATATAAATATACACTGACAAATGTATGGCCATAATAACAGTCTATAACACGTAGTATTAGGCTAAAGAAATGTTTGCAGTAAAAAGTATATTGTGATGGTAAGACTTTTTTTTATAAAAGCTATAGCATATAATATATATAGGGTATAGAAGAACAAAAGGTGTTGTCTAGTACAAAAACATAATATTCGAATTTCATGTGCAAAGTTTCTTTTTCTACTGCAAGTTGACTAACCATGTTTCGTCTTATTTGTCTCTTGATACAGATGCTCCATCCTTTGTCATCAGCCGAATCCCAGGTTTCGGTTACCCTATTAGGGAAGGGATTTCTATGGCACTCAAATGTGAAGTTGATGCCAACCCACCAAGCCGTCCTTTGTGGATGAAAGGTAAGCGAGGGGTTTGAACCCCGATTTAAGAAAACTATCGAAACTTGATTTCTCGTCATTCGTCCCAACCCAACCGCATAATAATGGTCGATGTTCCATGGACATTGCTTTTCCTACATTGTTTTCCAAATAAAGTTTTAGTAAATTACACTACTCCTTTTCCCTTATTGCCTCGAAAATTTAGTATGAATGAAAAATGGTTACGCCAAATTCTTCTTTGGAAATATATATTTCATCTTTACAATGTTCGATTCCATGTAAGGTAGAGGTTTTGTTTGAAATTAAAAAGGCACACCTTGGCTTTATCTTGCCAATAAAATACTTTATCGATTTAGTTGACGTTTTCTCTATTTGTCCTATTTCCCTTTTGGATAAATCTAGGTTATAAGAAGGCCTGTCCTTCCACATTTGGAAAAGGCAAGCGTGTGCTTTTATTTTGCTATCTCTTACAATTCGTTCTTTGCTGCGATACACCCACATGAATTCACATTTAAGTATGTATCATGGATAGAACTAACTCTCAGAACTCAGATGGCCTTGCCAAAAAGTAAAAAGTATATTGGATAGGATGAAGTGTTTCAAGGGAATTGTAATTTGCAGCGTCTTAATTACTTTTCAGGTTGTATTTTCGTGTCAGCTTTTTCGATCTTGATTCATTCCAGCAAAGAATGGCAATGGAAACCTAGCATTAGCATTATTTATAAGTATAAGTATAGTATAAGGTCTTTGCAAAAGTTGCTTCACCCAAGCTTTAATTCACACTGACGTATACAGAAGAAGACTATGCAACATAAACTACAATCAGAAAACATTTTTGCACGCCCTTCTACCCGGACTTCCATTAGGATCATCTCAGCTAATTTCTTCATCTGGTGATCATCCTACACACAGCTGCTGGAGCCCTATTGTCTAACCTGAGCAATGGGATATTTGTTACAAAGAGCTGTTGCTGTCTAAAATGGCAGCATCGCTTACACTTTCATTATGTGCATTGTACATCACATCACTGCTGCATGTCGTTTTTTATAGATAAAGCATACATGGTGTATTGTATATCCAGCTTTATGTAGTATATAAATATACACGGAGAAAGTGAAAGACGAGTGTTGTTCCTGCCATGTTTTCTCTCCAAGACCTTTAAACGAACTGAGACAGGAAAGAAAGAATAAATGGATGGAGGAAGAATACAGATAGAATATAAAAAAACTCTTGCTTATTTTGTTGTCTGGCTTCTGTTGATACATTTTGTTGTTGAGTCCAAATGAGAAGCAATGTTGGGGTTTCAAGTCCTGGAATTCGATTCCAAAGTTGGCTTTGTGAAAAAGAAATCTAATTTAGAAGCAGGAAGAAGGGAAGAGGAAAGGTTTCGGCAGGAATAAAGACTGAGTAATAATGCAATGCAATGCAAAGCATCAACAACACAGCAACAAGGTAACAGAACCTGTATATGTATACAGAAAGAAACACATAAGTTTGTGGTAGGAGAAAGAAGGAGACAAAGTTATATTAAAGAGTTGTGCAGTAGTTGTGATAGTTTTCAATGAGATATGTGTCTAGAAAAAAAATCAGATATATATGGACCTATTCAGGGATCCAAACCTCTAGATACACTTGCCCCAATGAGGAAGTTTAAATGGCAGGATGAGTAGAATAGACGCTATGTATACCAATGGTATAAGAATATAGCAAAGGAAGGGTTAAATTGTATCAGCTATATAGTATACATGAAAATAGTGTATATGCTTATGTATATGGTGTGGAAAAAGTTCAAATCAGGCTGATGGCGATGTTTTGCGTTTTAGCTTACCTCTCTTTCACTTTCCCATACACATTTGAGCTGGAGAGTCACATTCTCCAGTTCTCGTTTCCTTTCGACCTAACGTTAACCTAAAAAGTTAAGGATGTACCCATACAACGCGAGGCAAATAGAGTTTTTGCATGACAAGTATGTAAGGATTGGCAGAACTCATTCCACTTCCTCTCTCTACTTTGTTGGCCAAAAGATATACCAAACCAACATTTGGAGTTTGGAGGAAGTGGGTAGCAGGCGAATTGATGTAAACTGACTTGGATCTTAGGATTAAATTGTGAGTTGAAGAATAGCGGTGCAACTTCATAGATAGGTGACTCAACGAGTTGGAAACCTATAGTGGCTGTTTAGCTGTTGAATCTTTTCTTCTATCTAAAATATATGTGTATAAGCTATTATATCCATATTATTACTATGTGTATATATATAATACAGCTCCATCCCATTTTCCCTTTCGCCTCTGAAAAAAAACTGTTCAGATACAATTTCAGTGAGAGAGAGAGAGAGAAAGGATGAGAAAAATAAAGACTGGTTGGGATGTGTGTGAGGAATGGAATGGCTTACATTTCATTACATTACCACACATTTTTTGCCGAAAGGGATGAGTCAAATCATTATACACAAGAACAATCCCAATCTCAACGACCATGCCTTAACTGAAGGGAACAAACTGCTAGCCCTATCCTATTACTATTACCATCATCGTCATTGCTTACTTTCCTTCCTTGTAGTTCAATAAATGGTGGGAAGACCATGTCTTGTTTTATTTTGGATATACTGACATCTTATCGAGCTTACCAGATAGGGTAAAAATATATATAATGGAATATATCTTTCCTTTTTACACGTTATATACATACATCAGCATCAGCATTCACTTTAGTTTTTATGTGTTTGATTCTATGCTTCCGCTAGAAAGGTACACTGTTCGTTTTCTTCACTCTTAAATTATGCCGTGAAAAGGTATTGGTATAAGGAATGAGCGGACTAGAAATTGTGTAAGCCTTTTTCCAGCCAGTTTACAATTCGGTTCAAGTTTTGACCTGGGCATTTATGGAATAGGCTGAGAAAATATTTGGATTTTGCTTTGAATGACTTCAGGGTACAATGTTTTCCTTCCTTCAGGATTCCACAGAGGTCGTAATTTAGAAAAGATTGACGAGTATAAATGGAAAATTGGAATGAACTTAAACCCCTTGATTTGGTCATGAATACTGAATACTTTAGAATGGAATGAAATGAATGATTCCTTTAGTATTTTTAGTTTCATGTTGGTCAAATTTTGTGTGTTCAAATCCGGACAAATGTTGACGGTGTGTTGTTTTACGACAATTGCAGAAAAAAGAATAGGAAGAAAATTACGTTAGTAGCAATCAACTGGGCACATTTATACGAAGCCTCAATGTCTTATATATGTATGTCCGTTTTCAATTTTCCATGTATCATTCGTTGACGGGTAGGTACAGTCATTGAAAGTGAGTTTATGGATGATGATGACAATAGTCTGTTATCGACTAGTTAAGTACATGAAACTTGCTAAGGAATTGCATTAAGACATCCTGTTGCTGTCTCACCTTTCTTTCTTTAGCTTCCATTATTATTTTTGTTTTTTTGGAAGGATGTAAATGCAAATTCCATCTACATAACTGAAATCTATACCGATGTATTCACGCATTAGAATTTTATACAGTGGATTGATTGATTAAATTTTTAAAAAAATATCGTTAAAAATAAACTACTTTAACAATGAAGGAATGTATAGGATTTATGCAGAAATTGCAATAAAAGTAGGTATTTACTTAACTATTTGACACAAATGGGAGCAGTAGTATAGGATCCTATACATACATATAGGATGTTCTGCGTTAGTGCAAGACTAAATTAAGTACTTTTTTAACGTTTATGTACCTATTGGTATGTAGACAATTACATTATATACAGAAACATGTGCATGTTCCGTTCCAAGTATAGTGTGCTTACGTCAATTTGGCTTCTTTCACAGTTACCCCACAGAATTTCTCCGAACTCCACTCGAAAAAGACATTAGTATGCATCTGCAAGCTTCTCATTGTCCTTGGCTTAATTTAATAATTACAAGGAAAACTAGAGAAGTGCCCTACTGTTACTTACCATCTAGTGTTTCCTTTCCTCTCCTACATTGTTTTTACTAACAATTTTCGGGCACTTGATGGGATGCCATCCTCATCATCACCATCACACAGCCTTATTTGTACCATACAAACAACGGGTATCATTGATATAAGACATCAGCGTAGAAAGTAAAAGTATATAGTTAATAAGTGCTATATGTTTTTTGAAAGAAAAAGAGAAATGTATATAGAGAAAAGTTATGAGGAACGGCTTTAAATGATACGTTCACTTGTTCAGTTCAGTAACATGTAAAATAAATAAAAGAAAATAAACTCGGAGAAGTTTTGCCTTTGAAGTGGAAAACATTGTAAAAACACTTTTTCCTCCCTGTAAATTTTGTCTTCTCAGTTGGTTATATATTATCATTTGCTTGAATGGTAAATTTATATGACTGCTGTTTTGGATTGATGGTGATGATGCCATGTAGAAAGTTTGCGTGGAACTTGATATTAGAACAGAGTCACTCGGTTTAGTAAAAACTTATTTGGTACACACTCCATAACTCTGCAAGTATGTATTACGTATATCTGTAACGTTTTCTCCTGAATTGTTTGCAACTTTGTTTATTTGTTTGTTATTGCTATCATCATCATTTTCTTTTGAAGTTTTTGAATCTGCATTTCGGTCGTGCATAATGTGCACTTCAGTGCATACCAAATTGATAATGTTGTTCAGTTATAGGATGTGTAAACGTAAAGTCTTCGTGATTATTTCCTAAAATACAAATGAAAGCTTAAATTATCGAGGGTTACTCGTCGCTTCACTTTGGAATATTGCATTGGTTTATGGAGTAAGGTGTATCATAGCAGTTAATCCGATTTCCCAAAAATACGAACAGCCTTGAACGTGTAAAGGGTTTTTAGTTTACGCTTAATGTTTTCATGTTCACGTTTCTCGCTACATGTGCAAACGTAGTTGCAATCTAGTTTGAAATAAACCACAGAAATTATTACATGACAAAGTAATTTCCGGAGTCTGATTACGGAAGCTTCTAATTTGTACGTAACAAAAGGAATGAGAAACATAGGAATTGGGGGTTTTCTCATTTCTGTTGAATAATTTTGTCTTCATGTCAATTCTCTTTGACTTAAAAAAGCCTTTTGATGAAAGTTTGTATAGAATTCTCCCTGCTGGCATTGCATCATTAGAACAGGTTTTTACTAGTTTGAACTACAAGTAAAAAAGTACATAACATCATCAAATAATCAAAAACTTTTGGGGTTGAATTTTACATAAAAGGCTTCTGTTTTTAAATTTCGTGAAAAAACTTGTAAACTGCTGGAGTATTTGCATTTACGTAGTATGTTTTAAATCAATTTTTCAATAGTAATATAGTTGATAGCACGTTTCCATTTGTACTAAGGTAGACGAGTAACCGAAAGTAGTGAAGTTGACATTTTTCGCTTTCATTTCATACTGCATATATTTATTTCAATGCAGTGTAGCCTAGTATATTATATGCCTGCGTCATTGTCGTATAATTTTAAACATTTTAAAATAAACCATCAAAGCAACAATGTTTTTAATGGCAAGATCAGGAGGAAGCAAAAGTTTGAACCTTCTGCTATTGTCAAAAGTTTACAGTAAAAGGAAATGATGTTATGTTTATAAAATGAAAGCAACTTTTGAAAAGCAACTAACAGTGTATTGTGTTTGCACTCCTCAACAAGTCTAAAACTCAAAGTTGAAATCAAAATCTTGTGTATATCTTCAATACGACGCTCACATTCATGAGTTGTTACCCCCTACCCTCATTTTTACCTTGTTACGGGGAAAAGTACCCTATTTATATTCCAATCCAGCATTAATGCAACTTTTTTATTTGTTTTTGTTTCAGCAGACTCACCAAATAATAATAACATTAGTGGCTGAGCGCGTTCCTCTTAAGTAAAATTGAAGTTGAAAGCAGACAAAGTATGAGAGGGGGAATACGGAAAAAAACTAAATGAGGAGCCTATACACACGAGGCGTATGAGTGAAGGAGGATTTTCTTGTGTAAATACATATTTCACTTGAAAACTGACAAAGAAAGTGGGAAAACAACTGTGTAATGTCTGCAGCTTCATACATACTTACTCTTTTTCCGAAAGCCAAAGTTTCATTTGTTAAAACAGTCACAACCAAAGTCTCGAGTCTCATCTCTCACTCTGTTTGTTAGCAAGTTTTTTTTAAACACTGCTTGAGGGAAAGACAATACAAATTCAATGCATGTATAAGTAAGGAGAGGGGGAAAAGAAAGTAGCATTAAACATTGCTTTTCCACTTGCTTATAAGTGGATGTGGATGATAGTAGATACAGCTAACTTTTCTTTAAAAATCAAGAATCTCAAGTACATCGTTCGTATATCATACGCACATTTTCAATATATTCTTTGCCACACTCCATTTTACAATAAAATACATTTGTGATGGATTTGACAGAGCCTCTTTTCTCCACTTTCCTTTTCCAACATTTTGAGTCATACTGCAGGAAAAGCAAATTTATAAAAAAAGGGACTGGGGGAAAGGAAATTAGAAGTGAATGGTATTTGAAGTGGAGGCTACCGTAGTGTGTGGTAACAGTTTTATAAGATATGAAAAAAAAGAATAAATACAAGTGAAGTTTCTCCCACTGTTGTGTATATAAGTATACATACATACAATGTATACTGTTGCTGGTGTTTGGCTAAGTAAGGGCAGAGGGGTGAATTTTGACACTGTTACTTCCTGATTCATATAACATCACATCATAAGAAAATGAAGTAAAGAACTGACAGATGAAATGAGATAGGGTGGTAAAGTTGGTAGTGGTGGAGCCGGTGGTGTTGGTTTGGTTATTTCTGTTTTTTTATAAAAGGAAAAAAATGGAAAATCCTCAACTGCAATAAACTCAAATATGTTTTGGCATTCATCATCTCTCCCTGTCATCAAATATGAAGATGGAAAGAAGAAGGAAATACAACTTGTATATGTGTAGATTGTAGATGATAATCCCTTTTCTTACATTTTCTATAACTGGTTATGTTGGTGTTGGTAGCGTATGCGTGTCTATACAATATTATGACTGGTGGTGTTGTGAGCTCGTTTTACATTATTATTGCAACAGTGGATAAAAGTAGTTCTACCATGAAAAACATCTGTGGGGAAAGTATAGCGGCGGCAGTGAACAAAGTTTTGTAGATTGTACATTTATTCATCAGATGCATTTTAAGTGTGCATCAAGAATGGTCTGGATTACGTATGAATTTGTGCCGTGTGCATAGGGGAAGAAGGGTGGTGGTAATCTGGAGCATGCAAGTCTTACAGTAACGAAATGTGACATGATATTACCCACATGAAAGTTCAAGTTGTGATACAAGATTGGGCTGATATTTTGCATAAAGAAACCATGTGACAACAAACAAGTTATATTATGGAATGTCATATTTGTTGGTTCCTTGTCCCCGTTTCAGAGAATTTTTGTAGGATGCAGATATGCAATATTTATTTATCTTGCGTGCATTCTCATGCTCCTTATGAAATTGCTTTTCTCATACATTGAGACCTATTCAGAGAGAAAAGTCAAATGGGAAAGATCACAGGAAGATGAAGGACAAGATTTAATCTTCCTTAAAGAAAGTACAAATAAAAGAGCAAGCCAGTTTGTTTACTTTTATACGTACCATTTATGATATGCTTTCGAATGTCATAAATAAATGGACAAAAACTGGAATGGAAATGAAACTATAGCCTATTATTTTTCAATGGATGCTGTGAACTGTTAAATTTGTTTGAGTATATAAGGCAATAACTTAAATTTATTGCGAGGGCTGCACCAGACAGAAATATGCATCAAAGGAATATTTTCGCTGACATAGTTTTTTTATTATATATAAATGGATGATATTATGTAATGCTGCCGGAAATCGGATGCATTTTTGGCTCTTGTAAGAAAATATAAAATGCACGGTTATGTAAAAATGGGAATTCTAGTACCTTGCTTGAATATTTGAGTGCTTTGAAATAAAATTGGGATCCAGTCATAAAAGTGGATATGGTATGATAAGGCTAACTCTTTGCACAAGCCAAGGATGTTGATTGATATCTTTTTACTATCGTGTGTACCAAATCACAAGTGTCCTTGCATTCGAGGTCACAAACTCATTGCATTTAAAATCCAATGCAACGTGTTTATGCATATCTGTCGAGTTATCCGATGACAGTATGACAAAAAATGCCACTTGATTAAAACCACGCCAAACTTTTGAGCGGGGGATCTAGGACAGTTTTTACAAGTGAAAGTTTTTTATGGTGGTTTGGTTGTTGAACCGTAAAAGGCCACAGGAAAATGACGGCTGCTCCCTGCAACCAACCTTCTATATCTAATGCCGTGGCAGTAATGTATGCACTAGCTTTGAAATATTCAACTGGACATGTCATGTCCGATGTCTAGTATTTCAAGAAAGAACCTTCCCACTCTCCCTCCCTCCATGTGTGGCATTTATGTGTTTCTGACTGTTTTTCGTTTCTTTTATTTCCGGGTTGAAGGCATGCTACCGCATAGCTTAGTTAAATTAAACTCAGCCATCATGGATTATACCAAAGTAGCGAATTGATTTTTGTGTTGCATTTATTCTAATGGAAAATGCAATCTATTAGTTGATCAATTTGTTTTGCTGAAGTTAATGGAAAACTTAATATGAAAGTATGTCAGAATGTTGAATGTAATACATATTTGCATGCAATCCCTTACAATTGGCATCAGGTTTATGGAATGGTCGGTGGACAGACGGACATATTATTTTCACTTCATCTGGGATGAAGGAATGAAATTTCGAAGCTGACAGTTGCTGGTTTTCTGGCTTTTTTCTTTTAACCATATTCCTTTCCCCGAACCATGACATATATTCCCTAATTCCCACATGCACTTATAAGCCACCGTGTGAGTATAATGGCATAAAAGAAAAAGAAAAGAGGACGAACCTGAATTTCATCAAAGCGATACATCGATATATACATTATATGTAAAGTGGAGAGAATCTCAACTTGAAATGCTTACGTTTGTATTTTTTCCTGTTACAGATGGGGCCGAGCCACTTGTACCCCAGTCAGATGAAGGCTTTCTAAATTTTACTACTGTCAGCCGAAATCATACCGGCTGGTACAAATGCATTTCGCATCATTCAATGGGAAAATTCTCTTCTGTTGGATATTACCTCACAGTTCGATGTAAGTCATTTTTAATCCTATTGAAAGAAATTATTAATGCTATTTAGGTTTTTAAAGACCGCTTTTAGTTGAGTGAATACCAAATTAATACCTTGATGATATGCACAATCATAAAATACTCGTGAAAGTAGTCCTACTCTCTTTTATACGTTTTTCATTATGCCAATTCGTTTGTTTTAAGGTATTATCATTCACTTGTTTTTTTTTCAGTTGAGCCAACTATTGTTCATCAACCTCCACCAAGAGTAGAGGCAAGTCTGGGTGATAAAGTTCATATGAAATGTGAAGCAGAAGGTCGGCCTTCACCTGCTCTTTGTTGGAGTCGCATTGGTTATGGAGGCTCCCTTACTACTGTTGGCTCCGGCCAAGATCTAATTCTAGATAAAATATTATACCAAGAGGCAGGAAACTATCGTTGTGTGGCTCAGAACCGCGTGGGATTAGAGGAGAGACGAGCTCAAACACATGACGTGCTCATAGTGGTTACAGGTAAGAATGGTTTCTTGAGCCATTTGACTTATTTTGAAGATCTTGACTTTTATGAGTTACATGATAATATATAAGTATTTAAGTAGCTAAAGTCCATTTATGCAATAAACGTATTTTAAATGGGTTTTTATAATAATAAATAGAATAAAAAAACACAAAAATTATCAACGACCTTCGTATAGTTTTAGGCGATTCAACCAAAAATCATAGGGTGAATGGTAATTCAAACTTACGTACGTACGAACCAAGGCTTTTGTGAAAGTACAATCCGAAATATATTGCTTACAATTGCACTGGACCGTCCTTGAATGCAACATTCTACAGCAAGACATTGCAAGGCATAGGACGACCAAGAATGTCTAATCCCACTGAAGCCCTTTTGTCCGTCTGCTGAGATCCAGCCAGTTAAAGCAATGGGGCTCAAACGTGATTCTTATCTTATTGGAAGAAACCACCTATAAACGTTCCTATTGTATGTACAACTTTGTAATTTCGGTGGGTGCGCATCCCAGATATTTATATATGTAGGAGATTTCGTACAAATCTTATGTATTCCTCATTTCTTCTTCCGCAGTGAAAGCAATTCGTCTTGCAAGGAAAAAATTTACAACCACCACATTTTTTTTCTTCTTCAGTCGTGAAGTATTTTTGTAAACGAAACCAGGATATAAAATTCTAGCCAAGAATAAGTAAAAGAGAAAAAAAGGCATGGTTGTAAATCGAAGATTGAAGTTTTTATAACGTTTGTTCAGCAGCACAAAGCATTTGCACCATTTATAGGGTACCACATACACTGTCACTGTTGTATTCATAGGGCGGCTAAGGAAATGAGTGTTTGCTTACAAGATTTAGCCATCTGCCAATCGTACTTATTCCAGAAGGAGGACAAGAATGTATATATATACTATCATGAAAGCCTTTTTCCTGAAAACCTATGCATTTCGTATTGTTTCTTCCGTTAGAATTTTTCCTCTGTTGTACATTTGCCGCTAGCTACCCGACGAAAAAAACTCCATTTCTTACATACAACCTAGGGAATGAGAAAGAAAAGCTCGGGAAAACAAAGTCAAACCGGTCCATCCACTCTTCAACTCTGACTTGATCGTTCCTTAGGGAAGAAATAAGTTTTCGACCCTTGAATTGGATTTTCCTTTCCCTTGGCTTCTTTACATTGCTGTCACTACTTTTTTTGTGTGGAGCTCATCCTATTTTGAAAGTAAAAACTGGATGCAATACTTTTCCCCTGGAATTTAATATGATGCAATGTGGGAAGGGGAGTTCTTTCCCCGGATCTGAGTGCAGCAGGTTTCACACATGTTGTGATTTTGATGATTGGAACGTACGTATATAGAAATCAGTCAAATGAAAGTTCACACACAAGAAATCACCTAAAAATGAAACTGGTGAAAGTAAGTTGGACAGCATCGAAAAAACTGTGGTTGCAAAATGTACAAGGCCTTATAGGTAATGTTATACATACATTCGTGGATTATATTTGATTCCATAAACCACTACCATGCATCTGTGGTAAAAATATCAATGTATGTACATTACGTGGATACAAATGCATGCTCTTTGTGGTTATGTTGATGTTGGTGGCGGTGGTGGTGGCATCACGGTATTCGGAAATTCTATTCTTGCACTGACGTTACACAATAAATAGCATTTAAGGCATTGTTTTCTTGGGTTCACTCACATGTTTCATGGTTCAGTGGATGATGCATGCTTACAAGTTCGTCTGACTCCTACTACGTAACGAAGTTCGACATCAACTGCCTGGATTATTTATTTCTCATGCACAGTCATGTTTTATGGGCAAATAAGAGATGTTTTGATACGACTGTAACGTATGGATCTCCTTTCCTTCATATGTTATCAGGCCAATAAATAATTTCAAGTATGATACAGTTAGAGCAGCCCCACTACCAACCAGCAGCATTCCATCAACGTAAAAACATGGCGGAAACATTCCTGATGCAACTACGCCAACAGTTAAACAACGAAGTAGTATGCAATGTTTCCAGAAGCCCAAACGTCCACGTAGATTGAAGTTGAGTATCACAATATTTCGGTGGAATACATTATTGCTATTATTATATAGTATTATTTTGAAGAATGAAATAAGGAAGCTGCACAGCATTGTTGTTTGTACCTACTCACAGGATGCTTGTGCAGTAGAAGAGGAAGGGTCAAAGAAATGATATATTAAAAGCAAGCAGGATGTGGGGAAAGTTTGACATTGTGTTATTATAAAGCAGGAAGAGAGAGAAGTTTACAGTGTGACTCTGACGTGATTTATTTCACCAAGTAAGACATGCAGCCATCATCATCATCGTCACATCGGTGTCCCTTTCCTAGCTAGTAGCTTCTGTATGCTCGGCTCTTGGCTGTGCTACTAGTGGACTTTGAGTTGGTCTTTGGACATTTCTTTTGCCTCCTGTCCCATTTCTACCAAGGCCTACAATAAACTCAACTCGAGTCGAGATATGATACTTCCCTGATAAGAACAGAATCTGTATTATGGACGTAATTTATGTACAAAAGTAGTCAAACTATGTATCAGGCGTCACAAACCCAGAACAAGAGCATACAATACACAAGTCAGAATCGGAACGTAGATTTTATGTAGTGAATCACAGTATGGTGGCTAGAGAAAAAGTAGTTGAATCAAAATGGTTGTAGTGCTGATAAAAGGAGATGATTGCTTTTCGTTCCAGGACGTCCAGTCGTCTATCCAACCAACAGGACAATAATGGGCTTTGCTGGACAGCCTTTGTCCTTGTCAGTGGAGATGTGTGCCAATCCACCACCCGAACGTGCATTTTGGATATTCGGGAGCGTAGCCCTCCGACCTGGATCCAGACACCGGAACAAATACGTCGCCCAGAAGCTCTCTGTAAGTGCCACTATATGTTTCCACATTTCACTTTATTCATTTACTCCCATTTTACAACCATTGTTGAACACTTTACATACATTTTCACTCATTTCCATATATCCACTTCCATTCAAGTCATCAGTCAAAATAAGGTTCATAAGTCAGGAGACGGAATGTGTACATGTTAAAGAATGTATGTGTGTAGAAATAATACAGCCACATTTTAGAATGGATTATCATCAGTCATGTGATGTGTGTGGGTAGTGTGTCGGTTTCACTATATACGTGGTGGTGATTGAAACCTTTTTGTGGCAATTAAAGCATTTCATCACGTTTCATGTTCCTGTCTTTTCTGTGTGAAAGCCACATATATTATACTGTCTTACTTGTTTTGCTAAGAGCTTCAACATTACTTTGGTGTAGTGTTTACTATTTGGAAAACCATTAAACAAAGTCATTGCTCTTCCCTTATGTGACAAAAACGAAAAGGCTAATGTTAGTCATCGTTGCCTCTTCACAAATCCCATTTAGGTAGTGTTTACTTCATTCAGAGTCTGTTGTTAAACGCTCAAAGGAACCGTTAAAGAAATTTACACTCGACACATACTTTTTCATGTCAAATAATCCCAACAAATTCCAGATATAATGATGTGTCTTTAGCAAATTAATTTCCAATTGCTCATATAATAATCCTCGCCCAACTATGAGCACACAAAAATTAAGCGGGAATGGCGCATAAAAAGCATTAGGTTTATTCGCGCACAATAAATAAAAACCAAATTGTAGTCCAAAATTAACAACATATCAATGCGCAAAATATTATCACTAATAAGAATATGATTCATCGTGATCATCGCAGCGCAGGACTTTTCAAAATTCTTGCAATTTAAATATTTTTTTGGAATCGACCGTCGGAAAACATTTGCTTGCTGAATTTATTGTGAAGTGTAGAAAACTGATTTTATGATTTATTTTTAAGCTTGCCTAAGTGTATCAGAAAATATATAATACTGACAATAGTAAGAAAGATTGAGTGAATAGAAGAAGCGAGTTAGTGATTGTGCATCTCAAAACCTTTTTATTATGCCAGTTAATCCGATTATACTACAGCGTGGTGGTTTTCCCGTAGTTCCCTTATTCTGCTAAGGCAGATTGGCTGCACAATGTTTTGTACTCCGTGCAGCTCTTAATGCACAAGGTGATCCTTTCCATTCTATTCAAAAAAAGATAATGCATGTGAAGCTGAAAAGGCGTGGAGAAAATTGTCTATCAATATCCGTAGGATATATGAGCACGAACGAAATTATGTACATGTTAGGTAAGTTATTATAGGAAGCCCAAATTATATCAGGGACGAAGAAAGCAGGATGGAAGGATGCTATAAAATTAGGTTTGAATAAAGGAAAAAGAAAATGGCTGCTTTTGATGTGCTACGATATTATGTCGCTTTTGTATTGAGCTCCTACTCTTATGATTATCATTAAGATGATATCATGATATCTTATTAGCAGAACAGCTATTCCTTCGTCATCTCATCATCATCGCTTTGAAGGAGAAACCAAATTATTGATGCTTTTTCTTACTGGAAGATAATGGGTTGAATACTTTTTTATATTGTAAACACAGGAAGTCAAGCGAAAATGGGGGAAGTGAAGAATAAAGAAAGGCGAATCAAGAAAAGAATGAGAATAATAAACTATTTTGTGCATTACTAGTCTTATCCTTATATACCTTCTAACGCGGCCCAGTATGCCACCTCTTTCAACTATGAAAGAAAAATTCAAGTGAATAGAATTTTCCAAGAATAAGCACTATAGTGAATGGAGTTTTACTTATAATGAGATGTTGATGATATGGAGAAAGCATGGCATTATGGTATGAAAGAAGTGATCATTACATCTAGTTGTGAATTGTCGTTTGTCGTCCCACATATTTTGTAATTTCTTCACTTCATTGTTAACTCCTCCTGAAATTGATTGTTGTTGAAGTTATGAGGTTGTAGTTTTAGCTTCAACCACATTATCTTTTGGCACAAAGACAAGAGAAAAAAACGAAGAAAATCACACATTTTGGATTATATTTTATGCATTTGGTATGTTGGCACATTTCTTTGGATTGTTTATGTCACCATATTTTACGTGTAAATATCTTAAGAAAAGAAAGAATTAGAAAAGTAGAAAATCGAGGAGCCGCCAATTGGTAGTAAAAGTTTTAGCTCTGGGTCTTTTTTTAAAGAAATACCATAGACCAATACCACCAAAAAGTTGGTTGTCGGCTCAGGCTGCATAATAATAATGCCTCACACTTTAGTTCATTCATTGATAGTCTTTAGAGCTGTGACTGTGTGGCTTTTACTTATTTCACTGATTTTCCTCTCATCTTACGGGAGGATGAGCAAGAAAGAGAATGTGGTCAATAGGAACAAAAGAGAAGAGAGTAAAGTATATAGATTATCCTATGCCGATTTTGGTTGAAAGAAACTATATAAGTACATAATGTGCTGTATAAATATAAGTATGGAGCATATATAGTATGAAAGTTAAGAGTTTTTCGCTTACTAGGAGTAACCATTTTCAATGCTCATATATTGTATATAATAGTTTAACTCACAAAAAAAGGATTTTTATTTGTCTTCTTATCTCTCCGACTACTTATTACAACCACCATTACTTACTACCACCACTTCACTTTCTCTTAAGTGGTATAAGATAGTAATATAGTAGCTGTATGTAATTCCACTTACGGGTAAGTAGTTTTAGGCTACGCTTTCTTCCATCCTCTTCCTCAGCAAACACAAAGTTATTACGATCTCAGCCCTGACAAGGACAACTACCCATCTGTAACTTATTACCTTCATCAAAGCCAAGTTAGATGAGAAGCAAAGCATTTTCTTTTAGGGATTTTGTGTCGCAGTTGTCTCAAGAATACGCATCCAAAATGACTGCCTAAACTTTGGGACACAAGAATGTATATATATGTGAGTATTATGTAGTTCAAAACTTGATATTTATTTGGTGCAGCATTGAAGGACAGACTCGAGACCGTCGTATATTAGAAATAGACGGGATTAAAATATAGGAGTAGAGTTGGCAAATTTAATGGGAGGAATTGGGGAAAGCAAATTCTAAGGATTCGGAAATGCTTTATATGATCCAAAGGATTTCACTTTGGGTTGTTTTTTGTTTAATGCAGAGAGAGGGATTGGAATTAATATATATAGAAAGCTTCTTGACATATTCTGTGTAATTTCTTTGTGCTGCCTTCTGAGTCATAATGTTCTCAAATCAACCACATCAAATAAAGCTTCATTACTATACTGTTGACATACCACATAACATTTTTATGAATTCAAAGTGTTTGAGCATGCTGTTGCGTCCGGCGTCCACAGACTAAAAATATGTGCTTTCTATGAAAATACAGAATATCGGATAAATATTCAGATCTACAGTTTTTGACAGTTAACAAGAGCTTCGAAGCGACCTTTAGGTATAAAGAGACTATACATTAACTCTACCTGTGATGAGTGTTTGTTTCGCCTGCGGCATAGTCTGGTTTAGTAAAAAAAAAAAAAAATACGGGGTTAGAGCCATTTATTATCTAGTTACGGCTCCCCGCCACCATACTTTATTCATTTCAGTTTATCATTTCAAGTTCCGATGACGGATTTAACTATGGACAACCAAAGTGCAATGGAAGTCCGCAGGAGACACTCACACTAGCTGAAACGGAAAAAACTCAGAGACGTTAGCTCTGAGAAAAAACGCTTCAGAGGGCCATTGGGATTCGTACTAGAACCTTACACCCTTCCATTTAGACTAGCGGAGCTGCTTAGCCATCACGCTAAGCTGCCTCCTCTAGTCTGGTTTAGTAACTTTGATGATTAGATGGGCTCATTAGAACTTGCGCAACTTCACAAAAACCGTATTATATTTGTCTGACGTTGGATTTGAGTAAATTTGCTGGCCAAATTTTTGCTTCAGGTATCATCACAGCAAATAAAATTGAATTGTGTGAAATTATTAGGCAATTTCGTTCACACGCCTGATTTCTGCGAAAGCATTCAGCTTTGAGATCTGAGTGGCATAGAACTGAAAACTATTTTCTTTGCGTTTGCTTTTCCATGTATTAGGGTTCTCTTTTCACCACTGTATTGTGAAGAAGCATTTATTTCTATGAAAGCTGTAGCCACATGGCCGTATTAGGTAGGTATAGTATATTGTAGAGTATAATGAAGGACTATTCGACATCTGAGTATGTGTCTAGCATTCAGCATGATCATATACATTTATTTAAAGCCTTGATCCTTTTTCCCGAGCAAAGTGAAAGACAACTCATTTCCTAGATTTTGTGCTCTGTACAAAAGCTTTCTAGCTTTGTTCTCTGTTATGGGTTGGAAAATTTTCTCACAATATTATTCTGCATCATGACAGAGCAGGGAAAGGAGGGTTCATAGATTTTTCCAACAATCCTACCATTACAAAATATATATATACATATACATATTTAGCAGGCAAATATACATAATACAGACAGACACTCAAGGCAGTAATGTAGACTCCCTCTCTCAAAGGAAGCGCATTACAATTTCTTCCCCAAACTAACTCTATTGCTTTTTCTACTGCTGCCAATTGATGATCTCTATAAAGTACAACCGTAAACATCCGGCCATGTGGTAATGTATATAGAGCGTAAGGACTACTTTTACTACTAAAGCATGCAAATAAATGCGGATCCTTGTCCAAAAACGAACCGCAAATGATGTGGGTGTGGTGGAACTGAACCCATTGGTTTTAATCAAGTGCGGTATGCTGCCACTGGCACTATTTGCGACTGAAGGCATGGCATGACCCCACTTATGCTCTTCCACTAGTAGTTTCCGTACCTACTCCACCATGAGTAGTTAGTTCTCTATTTTACAAAAAGATGTGAAGCAAAAGCCAAGACGATTGAGAAGACCTTTTTTTGTACTCTTCTTTGTCGCTTAATGTATAATCCCATGGTAGTACTCCACAACTTTACTGTACTGTATAGCATAGATTATAATGAAGTTTCGTCATTTCCAACACCACACCACATATCCCGATTATGTATCCTTCAGTATAATACTCCATTCGTCCTTCTTTCTCTCTTTAATTTTATCAACCACCGATCTCTCATGATGTGGTGTTTTGTCTGTATAGTACTTATATGCTCTCTATTATAAAAGTTGTGTCGCGTCTGTCGGTTCCTGCATTCCAGCTCCCATTCTACCATTTCAGCGTTAATTCGACTTACTTAGCTAGTATATATACGCTTAACCACAACAGGCAAGAGTGGAGGAAGGAAAGAAAGAGACTTATTTCTTTGTGGCATGGCATGAAACAGAAGGGTCTTTCGATTGCCTTTTTGCATTTGCATGTGAATGCT
Organism: Orchesella flavescens; assembly: GCA_964034955.1. Lineage (NCBI taxonomy): Eukaryota > Metazoa > Arthropoda > Collembola > Entomobryomorpha > Orchesellidae > Orchesella > Orchesella flavescens. The sequence continues at coordinate 19,234,546 of OZ035957.1, read as the reverse complement.
TAAACGATGATCGCACAAGTAAAAGCTTGGAAATAAATGGATGCAAGCATGCATTCATGCATGCATACATGTGCACTCTCTCCGGTCGGTTTCTCTCTGTGGAATTCTGGCTCACGAAAATGAAAGTTAAAGATATGGATTTGAAGACACCAAGAAAATATATGCATGAAACATGAAAAGTGGAGAAAGTGCCATGAAAGTGCTGCGTATTTCTGGTAGCAGCTTTTAGCATCATTCCACAAGTGTATGTTGTAATGTGTATTACCCTTTAGGAAGAAACCGCTACGAAACTCTCTTGTTATTTTGCTCCCTGTAGTGTGTAGTGTTGCGGTATTTTTTCTTTAGGAGCTTGAGTTGAGGGAAATGAATATCAGCATATAAATACATGTGGCTTCAACAATACGAAGCGATTTGGTGACGTTTCAAATCATGAAGAAAATATTTCTTAGAAAGCCCACAAGAGTTACATTCAAAACAAGGGTTCAGTTGACTATAACCTAAGGCGGGTCCTTTTATTCAGGCTTCAAAATATTATATGGAATCAAATATTAAAAGAAAGTTCTTGAGAACCAAAAACCAAGAGAAAAAGGGGTGACATTTGTACTGACAATGAAACAGTACGCACGGAGTATATTGTATGCATAAAAATATTTCGTCTTGAAGAGTCCCAATGTCTTTTTTTTTGCCTTTCCCCAACTGGAATGGGTTTGGTTTTGGTAAAATAAATGCGTGAGAAGACGATGTACCAGTAAAATATGTACTCTTCCTTTTGTTCCGCATCTGAAGTCTTGAGTTCTATGGCGGTCGTGCTAAGAATCCCCGATTCAAATTCATCACGTGAAGCAGCAAAGTAAAGAAACGGACAGGGGAATAAAAGGGTAGAAAAATAAATGCAGGGGATGGTGCGTAGGGCTATAAAGCAATTCTAAGATAGAAATGCGACAGCATTAGGAAACATCACTAGGAGAATTACTTGGTAATATTTATTCCTCTATTCACTTTATTCCATGAATGAAGAAATCAACAGAGGGATAAAGGGGAAGAGCACATACAGATGAGAATGTGGGAAGTCGAAGATCTATTGGAAATGAAATAAGACATGTTATGTTCAACATTTGTATTTGTAATGAACTAAGTGAAGTGATCGATTAAGGTGAAAGTATGGGATCTAGAAATAGTCTCTTAAACCCAAACTACGATTTTCCACCCAAACGAGCATTGCATTTTGCAGACACACGAACAACATTTCTGCGTCTAAATCTAATGTAGTTAGGAACAAGACAAAATCGTAATATCAGTCAAACAGAAGTAGAATGAGTTATACCTGAGATTTCAAAATAAATTGCATCTTTCAGACGTGAAAAGGTCATTAAACCGCTTCCGAAAATCGTGCTTCGTTTCCTTAAACCCAAAACCAGAACATTCATTTTAGGCTAAATGCACACTTTTCTCAACTTCTTGTCTTTGGAATCCATTTTACTTTTTCGTTTCATGTGTACACTATTTGGTTGTGTGTGTGTGTGTAATTAAGATATGCATCTCATTTTGGGCGCGTCTGATATCTCATTAGTGTGTGCCACGGGAGTATCCTAAAATCATAATAGGACTTGTGAGTCTTTGCATTTTAATAACGTTTAGGAAGGAAAGAGAGCATGTAAAATGGTGCGACTTCTGAAACGGTGATAAAATAACCGATTCAGACGGCCGCAGGAAAGAGAGAGAATTCATTCACCATCTCTGTGAACTAGGGTTTCCTCCCCGCCTTCAGTCAGTGTTAGGTACGACTTTTATTCTCGTACTAGAGCAAGAAAATAATGCTTATTGCCCACTCCATAATGTTGGTAACGATGCGATGTAATTGTGACTGTATATACCAAAACCAAACACAGGAATAATATCTCTTTCTTTCTTGAGACTCATGCATAATCATCATTTTCCAACGAAAGCCAAATATTAATTCTTTGAATTCTCCGACTTCTCTTCGAGGTTAACCCCCCACGACAGCGTCAGCATCATAGTAGTAGGTGATGTTGAATTTGATGAGAAAACCAGAAAGACATCCAGCTGGAAATAATAGGGCTTTCATTTCTAAGCACAAAACAAAGGAGAGCTGGTTGGTTGGCGTGAGATGACACGCGTATAAAAAAGTAGCGGAAGGTCTTTGAAACACACATTGGAATATGATATGGTTTCAGGAACTCTGATTTAATTATTTGGGATTGAGGTTTTATAGATCTATGTAAAAAAATTGCAGGATTTTCTCTAAATAGAATATTCAAGCATGATTATATGAACGTACAAACGTAACATCAACTGTCTTTGTAGTAGGAAAGTTTACCGTTTAGGTCGTAGTTCCGTATTCCCTCGGAGCACATTGGAAATTGCAATTTCCGAAGAACTTTGCAATCATAGCCTTTCTCCTGGGCAATCTAAACCGCTCTCTATATGAGATGGAAAAGATGCACGAAACATGTATTAAAACAAAAGGAGCCTACTCAAGAAAAAAGTAGGCTAAGAAACCAAAGGGATAAACGTGAGGGGCAGAAACCAAGAAAATGGGTATTTGCTGAATTGTCTTCATTAAAATTTGATAAAAGAACTAGGCTGATATGCATAGCAATACATGAGGATTTCATTTCATTGTAGTATATTCATGGTGTGAAAAGGGCTGATTGTAGTGAAGAAATGAGAGAATGCGAATTTCATCTCCTGTTTCATAATGCACAACACGGTTATTGCGGTTACTCTTGTGCGAAAATATAGCTTAAAGCCAACTTGAACAAGAGATGGAAGTGTAAAGCTTCCATTTCAACCTGAATGGTACACATATAAAAGCTGTATAAAGACCATGTTTATTTGGAGGCAAGTACTTGTCGGTTCTAGTGGCAATTTTGTAGCCTGCTCCTTTCTTCCAAAGTTCTTTTTTGTAATGGTGAGACAATTCACTCAACTCAATTCAGCTGCTTCGTTCTACAAAATTCGAACGGATTAATTCTTTAGGATTTAGACATATACGCAGTTTCTGTTGGTATTTCGTGGTTAGTCTAAGGATGCTAGCAGGTTTTTCGAGGACAAAAGTCTTCCTCATTTTCGCGTGATTAATTTGCTGTTGCGCAATTTAAAAAGTAATGGTGTAGGTACAGGTAATAGACAACCTGATTGCACACTTGAACATGCTTAACTGCATACTGCAATATTCCCTATTCCTCTATAATGAAGGTGGACGACTATAGCATAATTGTCATTGTGCATTCAACCGTGCAGCAATTTTCATTATGGTCATGCTTCAAAATCTGGATCGTGGGCCTACTTTCTGCAATAAAAGGTGAAAGCATTATCGATTTTTTTTAGCTATACAAGGTAGAAAAAAATCCATCTTCAACGAAAGGCCATATAGGACCGTCGTGTGTTGTAATCTAATGTATATTTGAAAATAATACAATTCCATATACTTTGCTACACCATATATATTTAGCAACTTTTTATCATATTAAGTATTCGTCACGTCTGGAATGGGAAGTTTATATATAATTGAGAAAATTTGAATTCAGATTCGGTCCTGTTGAATTTTCTACACTTTTATTCTCACGTGTATGATGTATGCTTTAGTGCTAAATTTGTTAAAGAACAGAGCTCTCACACTTTCTCATTTTTTTGGGGGTAAAAGCAAAGCATGATATCTCGTTTGGAATATGCTAAACGTGGCCAAGCATAAATTTATGAGATTCATCCTGCACCCATCCTGTGAATCTCTCGCTTTAGCTTTCTCTCTTCTTCCTTACTCACCTCCACTTCCTCTTTACAAAAAGTTTCAGCTGCAAAACTGCAATACTCTTTCTGTCCCTTTTCACATTCTTTTTAGTCGTAGAGCTTGCATGAACCTTTAAAGAATACACAACTCCCCTTCACACCGTGCTTTTGCAAATAAATTGGTGTATTAATATTTTCTAACCCAAAAGTTATTATATGCAACTATACCTACGAGTTTGCATATAAAATGAATTTTCCTAGAGAGTGTGATCTGGTTGAATAAATTTTAAATGAATATAAGGACTAAGCGCTTTGTTCCAATACTTGCATATTATATGTCATTGCAGTTGCATATCTTTTGTTGAAAACGCATTTTGCTTTATTTTAATTCTCAATTCGTGAACGAAAACCCGTAAAACGTAGGATAAGATTGAAACAGTGACACAAAATTGATTTATTGCTGGGAGCTCAACTACTTTGGCAGCAGCATGTGCAACTGATGATGAGCTTACATAACGGACTCACATAAATAAAAGTGCCACTCGTTACAATTAACTTTCTGCAGTTGCCGTATATACACTTTTCGATCTGGAGTAGATGCTACAATTGAAACGGAGCAAAGCTCTTCATCCTTTCCAACATTTTCAAATAATTGGTCATCAACTACCCAATATGTTTCCTCATAGTCGTATGTAAAGTCAACTGCATTTGGATCCACTTTCCAATACTCTGTTGCTGTATCAATCATCTGTCGATCTTTATCACCACAAATTTTACTCCCGAACGTTTGCTAAAATGAAGCAGAAGAGGTCGATTTGAAGCAATAATTATTTTTAATGCTAAAAAACACTTTATAGCTTAAATATATTCCTTACTTTGTACGTGCTGCGCCAAAACCCAGATCCCTTGTACCCAAATTCAACTACTGCAGTGGAGTCAATCGCATATTGGTGATTACTCAACCATTCCCTGCTGAAGTCACACACTCCTGTTGTATGAAAATAGCAAACCAGAATTAGCACTTATTAACGTACACATTTGTATATATGTACTTAATTGCATATGAATAACTCACTTGTGTTATCTTCTGTGGTGTGCTGACACACTGTACCAACAAAGTTTTGACAGTTGGAAGGTGCGAGAATGTAGTACATCCAGTCACAACCGATGGCATTGCATCTTGTCTCATTCTTGAATTCATATGTCCATTGGAAAACAACACAAAATTCGTCCGGTACATTATCTGTTCTGCCGGATCTCATGGAGTAGTCATGCCTGAAACTTGCACCTCTTTGAATAGTTTTGTTGTGCTTATCTTTAAATACTTGATCTTTATCCTGGTATTTGTAAGTGGTCCAAAAATTGTATGTAGATAGCACTGCACAAAAAAAAGATATAAAGATCACTGCTGAAAGTCACATAATCAATCACAAAAAAATAATTAATGATGACGTAATAACCTACCTGGTGCCCACAGTTTCAAATAGGGAATCAAACATTCATCTGCGGGAACTGGAGAAAATATTTCCATTTTGTGTTGTTCACAATATGCTTTGGCCTCAGCATATTGTCTCTTTGGAATTCCATTTTTGTACATTTACTTATCTTTTATAGTAAAATGTTCCATTCTAAATTTAAATGTTTCTCATTTAATTATAATTTCTGCCTCACCGGTTTCCAGTTAACTACAAATCTCCTATTCGCAAAAATCCAATTTCCTTCCGTAAAATAATATTCTTTGTCTGTTCGAAAAATATGTATGTGTTTAAATTCGATTTTAAATCAAATTGTTATACTTCTGTATCTCATGAAGCATCAAGAAATGATTATACCTTCGGTGAGAACATGAGGGTCCCTACTTTTATTTTCTTCACAGGCAGGATTTGTGCTTTCACATAGTACTCTTCTATGTGTATGTCCATCACAACTTCGTTCATTCCAACTAGCTTGCCAACCGCTAAGTTCCAAAGTAATTATTCATGTGAATGTATATATATGTATAATATGTTCAATTTTTTTATACTAATTATTATTGCTAGCATATGTAGCTTAGGCACTTACTAATCTGGCAAATTTTTGTATGGCAGTTCAAATGTAAGACATTGTGGAGTTCCTGAAGTTTTGTTGTACATTTCTTTCGAGCCAAATAATTTGGCCGCGTTTTCTGCTCCCATATTAGATCCCCATCCCATCGGTCGCGGTTGAGAGTAATAAAAGTTTCCGTACGTCACCAAATCGTTTTTGTTGTCCCCCCATATGTAACTGTTTATGTATTTGTCAAACTGACCGTCTATCCAGTCTAGTAAGGTGATGTAAATGATTTTTTACAAGCAAATTACGTACTTGAGCAAAGTAAGAGTTTGAAATTTTCTTGGAAACTCCAAAAACACATTCTGTGGTGGACTTACATACAGTATGAAATAAATTCAGCCGATCTGCAGCTTCTTCCAAGCCCTTTGCTATCAAAGCGTTTGTCGTTATTTTATTAAGATCCCGTGCCATCCGTAAGTCAGCATTGTATTGCTCGCATTTCTTCCGCCCTTGATTCCAGTTGGCTTTCAAATGTTTATAACCATCTACCTTGGTGGGTTTTGTAATTTTGTGATTTTTCCCCTCGTCCCGCACCCAGAATCGAGTTTTACCTAATCGAAAAAGTGGTTTTTCGTTCCGTGGTCGACACTTTTTCGTTCTTCTCGCTTGCATTATAATTATATTTCAATTCAAATTAAAATCTCAAATTTTGAATGATTCTTAATATTTCTTTAAACTTATAACCATACGTGGTACTTTTCCTGCGTTACAGCTATGTAGTTCCATGCTAATGAAAAGAACTAAAATAAAACAGGCAACCAATGTAAAACTTCTGGATTTACAACGGGCCATGATGATGTCTTCAATTTTAAATAGAGCAAACAAGCGTTGAGATGTACATATATGGGGTCCAATTGTACATTAAAATTTATATTTGCAGTGTCACACAATTATTGCACGCAACTGCTACCATGAATAAAATAAACACAATCAAAAATAGAAAGCTACTAATCAATGCAAACAATACGGCTATATGTATCTTTAATTAAAGAACAGAAACTTTCGAAGAAGCTTCAATGACAAGTTGAATTTGCATGACAATGCACTTTGCAGACATTGTGCTAAAAGTTCAATTCATACCATTAAAACAAAGCATATTTTTAGGTCAATTGTTCATCGGCAATGGCTTTGTTTATATCCTTCATAATATGAACAAATTAGAAAGCCATTAAAAAATAGAGTTTCAAGGGGGAGTTTCTGCCACATCCTCCTTGAAAGTATTTGGAGAACAAAGGAAATTACAAAACAATTAAACATACTCAAAGTTTTCTATTGTTGTTTCAACGAGTGACATGTTTTCTCCCTTGCTCTACCCTCCTTACAAAATCATGTTGGTTGCTTATATATATATAGTTTACAATCTCCAGTAAATTAAACTCTTTTACGATATTTACAATGAAATGTTTTTCTCCAGGCACACTCACACATATGAGATTGTAGATAAAAGAGTTGACAACTCTTTATCTATCGATATCATGGTGTACATTGAGTAAAACTTTTCTGTGTGGCGATAATGAAAAGTTTTTTTTGTCAAAGTACTACTGAACTGATGAGATGTGTTGGAGCACTATAGCTTATGTAAGAAGTTGACTCTTATTCAAAGTTACGCTTTTGGTCTTGCTTTATTGTGCTTTCATAACTAATCCAAAGACTACATGTATACTTTCTTCTGGGGAGAGAGAAAACGGTTTGTTAAGAAATGAGAGTTTGTTTTGGACAGGCGAACATTGAATCTCTTACTTTGAGAAAAGGAATTCATTCAAGTTTTCCGTTTTTCTTTCAATCCTTTTTCACTTATTTTTCGACGACATATCTTCACATCGACCTGAATTCTTTGAATGCGAATTCTTTCCTTTTTCTCCCCTCTACTCATTTCTTTCACAAAACCAAAACTATAAGAAGGAGAGAGAGAGCTGTGGAAATGAAATGGGAATGAAAATTGAGATGGGCATTGTTCCAAAAAGTTTTTTGTCACTGATGGTTTTTCGCAAGTATGTGAAAACTGCAAGAGAAGAAGAGGAAGGGAGGACAAAAAGGAAATCAGACCACTTTTGGATTACTCTGTCGTGAAGGGTAAAGCAGCTCTTTTGTCTATGTTTAGCTTGACTTCAGTGTGCTTATATTTAAGTCATCCTAACGAAGGTGGCTTTTGCCTTTGCTAAAAAGCTGTATAGGTTCTCTGTATACATCTCTCTCTCTGAAGTCGGAATGTTTTCTGCCGCGTTCCATGCCAATTTCCTACATACATAAAGAGTGGAGCCTGGATCTCGACTCATGCATGCGTGCTACTGAACCATTCTCTGGAGAAAAGCGGAGAAGGCAGATTGGGACAATGTGGTTTCATGACTTGGTTAAACTTTGAGACGGAAACGTGGTATCGGAAATCCATAGTGTGAGAACAGAAGTCATTCTCTGAAACTGGGAAGCAGCTCACATATCACATCACATAAAGCAAAGGCTGAAAATGAAAATTTTATCTGTGGCTCACAGTTAGCTTTCTGTTCTCTCTGAGACTCATTATCATTTTGGGTTTTGGAATCAAACCGTTTTTTGTTCTCAAACAAAATCTTGTCAAAGGTTGAGAATTCTTATACACTCTCTTCCATCCATTGGGTTTCCCTGAAGCATATGATGCAAAATGCAATCTCTGCCAAGCCAACTCACTCCACCTGCAACTTTTATGCCTCGAGATTTTTTTTACCTTTATACCTATTAAGATTGAATCAGCCCTTTTCATTAACCTTGTGTCGGTAGATTAACTTGATGTCAACGTTTTATTATACGTTATGATATTACCATAATTCATTCAATAAAAATCAATCTATATGCTTATGCACTTCCTCCTTCACCTTCACTCATAAAATTAATGAGAACAGCTGTCTTTGTATAAATTGCCTCCATATTTCAACACATAGTTATTTATGTTAATAGGAGTGTATGTGTGTGTGAATCTATATACACATCACTGCAATTCCTGTTGTATATAAATAGGTTTATTTGTTAGAACCACACCATAATGGAAGTAAGTCACTTATGTATGAAAAATGCACATATACCCTGTGAACACAGTTGGTATTGGCATTGGTAGTAGAAAATGATCGAATGTTTGAAGGCCTTTCTGTTATTTTTTTTTTTTGTATTGTTCACTTTTCCTTACTGAAATCAACCAATTCTCCAGCTGTGAATAAAGGAACACGGTAGGAGGCATAAACAACTGTGGAAAAGCATATGAACAGTGACAGCTCCAGTGAAAGTCTTAGAAAAACGGTTGGATGACTACTTCATGTTTGATTCGGTTTCTTTGGTATGGAAAGAGACAAATGGGAGTAATGATTTTGATGTGGTATATCTTTCATCATAACTTCTCACCGAAAAATACACAAGGAAAAGAATTTTCTATTGACTCCCTAGGAGGAGCTTGATACGATGTTGAAGACAGGAATAAGAGTGGTTACATGAATCAGAATGAAAATTTCTGTTGGATCTGCCACTGGTGGTCTCTATATGTTTGGAGCAATGAACTGCCTAGTTTCCACACATCAGTTTCAATTCTTTATGCTAGTAGCCGTTTAATAAACTCCTCTCTCGAGTATTTCTTTCTTTTCGTTGGGTTGGAATTGGAAGGTGATAGTACATTAATCGGTTTATTGATTGATTCTTAGAAAAATACATGGAGTTGGGGTGAACTGCGACTTACGGAGTACCGCTATAATAGGTGTCATTATTGCTAAATTTGAGCTGCCAACCTTATGAATGAGATTTATATTCAATTAAAACGCACCTAAAATGAAACAGGCAACCAAAGTTATTCGCCAACTCAAGTCTAAGATATATCTTGTTACAAACGTAGGTTTTTTTTGGCTTTTCAGTTGTTGCAATGGTCCCTCGTTCTTTCGATAGTACATAAAAAAGTATAAAGCTAAAATATTATTATTATGTACGTATTATAACTAAGTCTACTATAAAAAAAATAAAGTACTCTTGTCCATCTTCATAATATGAAAGTGACAGTTCCTATTTATTCATTGATATGAAAAAGTAACAGCAACAATAATTTTTTCCGCCTATTTATCAGGCTATGTGTAGTTTTGTTGCGAAAGTTCCTTTCTTTCTTTTTTTGAGTGAAGCGAGTCCCAGTCGGACTGTCCCTACAAGGTTTCTGCCAGCTTATGTTTTTAAGTGTTCATTTTTATCATATAAATCCTATCCCAATTTCAAAACACTTTTCTTTGAAGTGTGCAACGAGCTTGAAAAGAACATCCATTGTATGGAAAAACACTTTTCCAACAACTTACAAAGTGTTAATGTTTTGGCCAACATACTGTTTGTCTTGTAATTTGCCTTTGCTGACAAACAAATGATATAGTCATGCAGTCACCGCATATTTCATGAAAAATTATGCGCAGTAGAAACTGGATGAAGTATTATTAAATTCACATGAGTCAAAAACACGACTTTTTCGCATTCACATGCCTCATAACACGTGCCGGTCGTGGATACAATTACAGTTACATTTAAAATTAAAATGATTGCTATATGAATTTTCATGTAATAACTTCCATGCTTCTTTGTTTGTTTTTGAAAATTTAGGTGAGTGACAGGTCGACAGACTGCTACTTGGCAGTGTTGACCATTTTGACAGTATCAGAAGAGGATGCGGGAGAGTACATGTTTTTTGTAAAAAACTCAAAGGGAATCCACGAGGGCACGGTTTTGTTAAATATCACGCAAGCGAGCTACTCCGTTTCCGTATCTACCTCTAGAGCTTATGGAGACTCACATCATGTGTCAAATAAAGGACATCGCTTTTGGGATAACACTGTCTTTGGATTATATTCTACAATCATAATCAACCTCATGTTGTACATCACCCTTTCCGTAAGACAGCATCATGGCGTCACGGAAAGCATTTCAAGCAAAAGAAGCATTCACAACAGTGCTGATCTCATAGTTAGGTAACTTTTTTAAGAGGTAAAAATAAATAGATAAATTAATAACCGTGTTTAAAATTTAAGGTCGCATTTTACGCAAAAACTATTCACTGTTGCATCAGTACTTGGTTAAGTCGTCATGAGTCTACGGTATCCATTGTAATTTGCAGCAGACGCTGATATTATTGACAATGGAAGAGGTTTGGATCAATTTGGGTGCGCTGGTTGGTAGTTATCTATATATACATATATATTACAATGGAAGTGTTTACAAATGAATACAGATAACGTTTGAACCATGTATGTATGTATGTATGTATTTTTATGTATTTCCATAGTTTAAATGTATGGTTGTGTTACAAAAGGGACTTGACTGACCACTGATTTTGAGTTTTAGTGGAATAACCACAGATTGAAAGTCAGTTTGAATTCGTTGGTGAACTTGTTGATGTAAACAAGGATAATATATATATATACACTTATATATTGTTACGAAGAATCGCACAGATTTCCTAGTACTTTTTCAAGTGTAGCATCTACCAAAATTGACGTAGGAGCACACATACATTCATACGTACGCATCCGTTGTATGAAATGAAAGGCGAAAGCGATGATTCACAAGTCAACAGTAAGGCAAATTCAGTGAACCATAAATAAGCTCCTAAGAAATCTCCCAGTGTGTGCTTAATGCTTCACTAGTCACCACGCTAACTCTGGGACTATACTTTCTCTCTCGTTGAATCTCCAACCAATCCCAACTTTCTGAAGACCACCACGGAACCACCATAACCAAAACCCAAAATGATAGTCGAATAAGTATAATACGTAGTCTATATCAGAAGAGGAGAACTGACTACGTTACTCACTTTCACTTGTGGGTGAAGCACAACAGAAATCAGTTGGGATCTTACATCTGGCCAGTTTAACTGTTTATATTGTGTGCTCAGAATGTAGAAAGAATGGAGGAACGCTCCCTCTAAAAAAAACTTCTTATTCCGTTAGTTCGAAATGCACAAAGAGGAAAATAAAAGTTCAGTATTTACGATGAGATGAACTAAGTAAGACATCCTAGGCTACTTTCCAACTTTTTTAACGAACCGAGAGAAAAAAAAAGAAAAATGAAAACAGAAGCAGCAGACAAAAAAAAAGAATTGAGAATCAGAATGATATAAGTTGGGAAGTATGCAAGTTTCGGATTTTCTCACGAGTAAAAAACAATCTTACCATACTTTCAATCTAAATGATTCAGATGTGGCGTCAATGGATAAAAAACTGCCATTCGCCATGTGAGAACTTGCCACTGATATATAAAACCGCTGCTGTTGTTGTATAGTAGGAAACGGGAAAACGATCTCTTTACTATGGATGACCGCACTGTGCCCTTTAAGTTATCTCGGGTAATACATACACCTGTCCAGTGTTGTTCCTTCACTGCCCCCTGGTTTGGTTTCGGTACGCCATATTATCTTTGAAACTATGTGGAAGTGCTAGTAGTTGACCAGCAATCTATGAATGAATGCCCAACTGTTCCGTTTCCTACTTGCCAAATAAAGTTGCATGCAAAGGCTCCGTTTATGGGTAAACCGTGTGGGGCAAAAGAGGTAACGTGACCATCAACAACTATTATCCAGCGTAAAAACCTCCGTTACCGCACGAAAGCACAGGAAAAGAATGTTCAATGCAATGAAAATTCTCATAAATAAGTGGCTGTGGTCTCACTTCCAGTTTTCTTTTTTGCGAAAATAACTACCATGTAGTGTGTCTTTTGGGAAATGGAAGAACGCTCCAAAGGCCTTAAACACCATATTAGCAAGGAAAGGGCAGTGGTGGCATCGTATGGTATGGTGGATGGTTTACTAGCCATATTTTGATACATGGTATGTGGCTATGAGGTCTTCTTGGCTCACTTCGAACTTGTGTCAGCGGTCCTCGTCCTCGAGAATTGCGAGCAAAGACCAAACTTTTGTCTTCAAGTTGACATGATAAATAGTGCTCCGTCGAAACACACATTATATTCAAACTCCAGATCTTTTACTATACACAAAATTGTCTGACTATGACTATTTTTAGAGGAAACTCAATCCAATCCAGACACTGTACACTACTGTAATACAACACGCAAACAATCAGGATGTGTAAAGGGCTTTTGTGCTCAAAAGACGATGACGATATATCAGTTCCAAATGAAGACGAACCGTGTAGAGTATATCAGTGTTATCGTGATGAATGTTATATATATTGTAGGTTGTTGAATACAAAGAAAGAATGAATAAAGTATGCGTGTGTGCAGTGTGCCATTCGCTTTTAAAGATGCAGTCAGTCAAAAACATCTCTTCTAGAAAGCGGAAGAACTGAACCTGAATGAATAGGTAATTAAGATGAAACCCTTTGGGTTGGAGAAGTACGTATAACCTTTTTGTAGGGTAATAAATATCGATATCGGCCATACACATATTTTATACTAGGATCTATCTAGGATTTTATACTAAAATTCAGATAGATCAAAGGAAGGCAAAGTTTTCTTTCTTGGATCTGAGTCTAAATGGATATATATATATGTATTGTATTGCAAATTTCATTAGGTGTGTTTTGCCTGTAATATTTTAGCTGTAGATTTAAGTTCATGTTTGTACAAGTAAAGATCACATTCTACTGTTATTTCGATTTGTAAAATAGGAGAAAACAAAAAAAAATACGTAATATATACATGACTACTATAACGTACATAAATCTATATATCCATTTCAATACCTGTTGTAATTGTTGTTTACAGATTAAATTGTAAAGGTCTTGATGTTTGTAAGTACTATATAGTAGTTGCTTTTCCTATGTAGATACATAACTCCATGATGACTACAAATTACTGTAAGTTATTTTTCCTGTCGATGCGATGATGAAAATCTGGAGAAATATGCGTAATCTAAGCCTACTATTGACTATTATGCTATAAAAAATCAGATTGATATTGTTGCATTATGATTAAAAAATATCCAAAGTGTCCATGCGAGATTTAACTGTTTAAGTAATACTATATCTATGTATATCATACTACCAACTAAGAATCAAAAAATTATGTTGAATACTACGACTACTGTTAACGATATCATTTTGAGTGCTTGATTCTCAAAAACTTGTTCGGTAAGAAAGAAAATAAAGTTACATTTTTGAAAAAAAAATTCTACCCAAGTCAAGTGAACGTAAGTATAGCTTCTTCTTGCAGAGGATGGGGATTTGCGCAGCGTGGATTGTAAAGCCATATGAAGAAGGGTCATGCCATACAAAGCAAATTCTTTCAAAGAGGATTTTTCATAAAGACCACTTAGCATGTATGAATATTATGATGATTATGATGATGCGCATCATGCATATAAGCATAAATAATTCGTAGGTTCACGTTGATAGTCTCTCTGTATCTTAATCTCATATCAATGAGAGGATAGTATGGAGGCAACGAAAAATCACCAGAATGGAGCATTACGACGGGACTAATGCGTTTATAAATAGTCTAGATGTGGTGTAAGAAGATAATAACAATCAGCTAGCAATTTTGAATGTATTGATGCAAGAGTTCAAGTAAAATCAGCTCGCTTCGCTCCAAGCCTTCAAGCCAAAAAGGGATTTTACAACCGGGAAATGTAAAGCAAGCTTAAGTATATACTATGTTTTAGGTAGTGTTGGAGCATCCAAGAATTTTATTTGCCAATAATCTACCAAGTAGAAACTCATATCCGCTATGATTTCACTTTTTTGTTGGAGAAAGTATGCATAGTAGTAGTAGCAGCATTCTGCTGTCGGATGAGATCAGAGCGAGTGTGTAGGCATAAGCAAACAAAGCCGTGTTTATGTAATAAAAGAAAAGTCAAGACTAGCAGCGCTAGACATTTTTTTGAAGGGAAGAATACAGAGAGAGAGAGAGATACGAAAGGGAGTACAAACTTCCTTTCTCCATCTTTTGCCATCTTTGAAGCTATCATGCTGTGAAATCCCATTATTATACCATTTTTTGCATAATATACGAAAGCACTGGTAAGTAAACTTTGCAAAAAGCAAGAAAAAAAAGTAAAGCTGGTTACCCTAACTGTTTTGTCGATGGAAACATCACATAAATTATGACATGCTTCAACTCTACTGAATTCCCAACCCTTTCAAGTTAGCTGCCTTTGTAGAAGTTTTGTACACAAAAGCTTTTGCTATATACTTTACTTCTGCTTTTATACTTTCTGTTCCTCCCAAATGCAATGGTATCACTGGATTTCCTTTCCACATTTATGGATGAACCATTTCATTGTTGTTTCTTATGAAATATAATACTCTACGGAATTTTCATGCAAATATTTATGCATCTATATAGTTTATTTCCGTGTTAAGTACTTACATATTATATGATGCGTAGTATTAACACAAAAAAAGAATGGCATGTGTACGCATGTACTTAAAAAAGTGTCTACTTTGCTAATGTTTACTAGAGTAGAAAAAGAGAAGAACCTACCGTCCTTTGCTTTTAAGAATTTCTCGAAGGTTCCTTTATGATGCAACATAAACTAGTAATATATATATGAATGATTTTATACAATTTTGCATTAAAAATTTCGCTATATGGACAAGCAGCAGTGTGAATTCTTAAAAGGGGGTTACCAGACAGAGCACAATAATTTGAATAGGATTTAAAAAATTCCAGACACCCCTGAAAGGGTTGAACAGAAAATTCCCTGGCGATTAGGCTAACTTTGATATGAGAAGGGATGACGAAATGGTTTCAATTCTATGGACGAAACCGTTAGCTATATATTGTGAGGTTTTACTTATTAATACATATATTGTCGGAATGCTCCGTAATGAAGTCCTCGGCTAATTTTAATTTATTTTTTGTGAATTAAAGCATTGATACTTTTATAATACTAATATATGAAATCCTTTGAAATCCGCTCAAGAATTTAGTATTACCGCGGACAAATTTGTCCCTCCTATAGGGAAAAAACACATGAACAGGCAGCGCTCCATGCGAGGACCTCAAACAAAATGTTTGGGAGTCATTCTCCATTTAAAAACAATGTGACAGGCAACGCCACAAACACCTTAGCGACTAATTAAAACATATTCTATGGGGTACTAATTGAAGTACCCCATAGAAACTATCGCCACCTGGTTGGCGTTTTCTCCCTATACTAAATCCCAAATTAAATCTGTCCGCCCTTACTAAATCCGATAAACAATGTCCGTCATGCTAAATCCTATTTTAGAAAAATGACTACTGCTAAATCCCATATTAAATTCTCTAATGCTAAATCCCATGTTAAATTTCGTAACGCTAAATCCCATGTTAAATATTCTAATGCTAAATCCCATGTTAATTTCCAAAACGAGCTTCAAATATAAATCTCTAATAATAATCCCTGATCTTGTTGTTGTGATGAAATCATGGCCAGCTCTACCTCCCACTTAATCTTATAAGTTTTTTACTATAGCAGGTGCTGTTTACTTTAATACGCAGAAATAAAAATTCTATAATCATGGATGCAGATTTAGCGATAAGCGCAATGAATGGTTGTGAGTGTCACTGTGGGATCTGCTAGTTTTATGGCAAAATTATTCCTAATAATCGATGTTGGTTGCTGATAGATAGCGATAACCGTAGGCAAATGTTACAGTGTAGCAGCTTCAATAAATGATTGACAAAGTGGCTCATATACTACTTGTTTGTTTGTGAATTTGGTAAGCAAGCGTTTTCTACTTCTGAACGCAAAGCTATTAATGCTTTGATTATGATGTTTATATATCAACATTACCATTCACATAGCCATTAAACTTGTTTTAATGAGGTAAAAACGCACAGGTAGGTATGGTACTGAATCGTAGACCTTGAACGTGCCGGTTGACATTGACCTACACTGTTGACCCCAAATTGCACCTGATACGTGTACAGGAAATGTTTGTTAATTGATGTAAAAACGATTGGAAAATCCATTAATCAAATATAACCACATAAATTAGACGTTACGTGATTATATAATGATGTGTTATACTTTTTGTTATTATTATCATGCTAGTGTTATATAAGCTACGTATAGAATGGTCTGTGAAGAATAATTAGGTTTGGGATCCATATATCAAGGTTTAATTAGCAATATCATAAAAATCTTAAGGCATTTGCCAAAGTTTGCAAAACTGTTTTTGTACATGTAAAAAGAACATTGGACGCATCCTTCTACACCAAAAGCACAAGGGCTACATGATATGAATTTGATGCTGCTTTTGGTATAAAAACAAAATGCAAACGTCTTTTCATGATTCCTGATCAATCAATTGCAGTTGCACAATATTTATTAAATTGGATTATTGGGTAGTTCAGTGAATATTGAAGATTCAAGTTCAAGTTGGCGTTGTAAAGAATCATACATATATATATACAAAAGGATCCAATGTCAAAGAATCTTCGAATTCAGTGAGAAAGCAAATTGATTGAACCTTAAAACGTGGGCTCAGATTTTCTATCAAGCAGCCTTGACCAAATCATTGATTTCTGTCATCACAAGAAGCCTTTGACTTGTTCAAATTAATCCAGAGGAAAATTGAAATTTTGTCTTTGCAAACCCCTAAAAATTTCTGCGATAACCAATACTTCCGGGTCCGGCGATGATACTTTTGTGAATCAGTGTCACCTACTGCGTTAAGCAACTCAACAAGATAAAAGAAAAAATCCCTTTCTTTACAAGAAAAAAACCACAATCAAGTGTGTTCATCGGATATTACTTAAAAGGTTATGCGTTGGATAATCACGTATATATGATCATCATGATGAGCAAGGATTTTTGTGCGACAACCTTTTTCCACTCTCAATCATTTTCCTGTGAATTCCTTTTACCATATATCTACAATTTCCTTTGGTCTCACTGTCACTACTCTACCTACTATCGCTACAACATCGTCTCATCTTTCTTCCTATACTACTGGGCAGTCATGTGGATCCCTTGTGCTAATGGAATCACAAACCGTGAGTCTACTCAACCGGCTAATCAAATCTCTCTTTTCCCTTTACTTTTTTGTCTTCTTTCGTCTCATCATTCTTCTTCAACTGCTTGCACATACAGTCGAGGTCATAAATATACGGAATTCTTACTTGCATTATTTGACACCGTTAATTAAGACAATTAATTTTTGACTTTCTACACGATTTGAGATGATAAACAATCCTCATTTAATGGGCTTCCAGATGACGTGCCTCTTGGCCCATCAACTAAAGACGCGCCAGCAAAAACAGCATAAACATTGCATGACTTCAAAATTTTGGTGGTCAAAAATATACAGAATTTTAGAGTAAATTAATTTTACAACAAAATTTTAATATTTTGTGTGACATCCCTTAGCTGCAATTACTGCCTGGAGTCATCGGGGCATTAAGAAGACTATTACTTGCTTTACATAAGCTATAATCCCATTCCATTCTTTTTGAGGGCTCCTTAAAGTTCACTGAGGTTGCGTGGGTGGACGGATTTGTTCTCGAACCTTTATTTCCGAAATATTCCAAGGAAACTCAATGGGATTTGTGTCCGAGGGCTAGGAAGGATACCCAGAACATCTACCTTCTACTTTCGGAACAATCCCTGCAAAAGTTTTGTCATCAAGTTGGAATTTTTGTTCTGGGAGAGGTGCACCATTTTCCCAGACCTAGTTTCCTTACGGCTTCCTCGCAAATTTTGCACACAAATGTCCCGATAGGTGAATCTACCCATCGTTGTTGGAATGAGCGAAAGATTTCCTACACAGAAAGCTATCATACACCCCCAGATTATGATTTTCCTTGAAGTTAGGCACCAAGTCATAAGTACCATGTTGAGAGGATTTTTGTCAATTTTAACCCTACCAACTAACGCACCCGTGTTTTACAGTTGGCGCAACACAATTCGATTTAAATTGTTCTCACGGCTTCCTCACACACTTTGAGCATCGTTAGTGGCCAAAAAACCAATCTTCCTTCCAAAATCGTGAAGCACGGGTGAGATTAGTTGATAGGCCTAAAATCGGCAAAAATTCTCTCAGCATGGTACCTTTGACTTGGTGCCAAACTACAAGGAAAATCATGATATGGAGGTGTATGACAGCTTCCTGTGTAGGAAATCTTTCGCTTGTTCCGACAACGATGTGTCGATTCACCTACCTGGACATTTGTGAGCAAAATTTGCATGTATCTGCAAGAAAAATGGGTCTGGAGAAAGGGGTTACCCTCAACCAGAACAAAGATTCCAAGTTCATGTCAAAACTTTTGCAGGGATTGTTCCGAAAGTAGAAGGTAGATGTTCTGGATAGCCTTCCTAGCCCCCTGACACAAATCCCATTGAGTATCCTTGGAACATTTCGGGCATATAGGTTCAAGAACAAACCCCTCCACCCACACAATCTCATCCAACTTCAAGGGGCCACTATAGAAGATTGGATGTGATTGGAGCTTATGTAAAGCAAGTACTAGACTTCTCAATACTCCGAAGACTCTAGGCAGTAATTGCAGCTAAGGAATGTCACACAAAATATTAAAATTTTGTTGTAAAATTAATTTACTCTAAAATTCTGTACATTTTTGACCACCAAAATTTTGAAGTCATGCAATGTTTATGCTGTTTTTGCTGGCGCGTCTTTAGTTGATGGGCCAAGAGGCACGTCATCTGGAAGCCCATTAAATGAGGATTGTTTATCATCTCAAATCGTGTAGAAAGTCAAAAATTAATTGTCTTAATTAACGGTGTCAAACAATGCAAGTAAGAATTCCGTATATTTATGACCTCGACTGTACATGACGATTGCATATATTCCAGCTCTTTTTTCTACGGGATTCCGTGTTTTTCCAAAACTTGTAGCATATAGACATCAAATGATGATGATACGTCAAAGGAATCCTTTTTACTTTTTTGTCGTTGCGTTACGTTAACAAAATCCCATTTTAGTCTTGGGCTAAACTTTTAGGCAATATTATTAGTTTTTTTCCTCATGTATGATATATCTTACTCCATTTTGACATAAATGGAATGTGATACACATAAAAATGTGTGTACTCATTCATGCTTTTTTTCCTTATATAATTTTACAAATGAAACTTAGTATTTTTTATGACAGTTTTTCATTGGCAAGCCGCTTTCTTTATCGTGATTTTTTATGATGTTCATTTCATCCTCCTTCATATAGTTGCTGATGTCGAATGTGGGAACTACCATCATCCTTATGTTATGCCCGGAAATAGTGGACCTGTTTTCTTATCCCATCCGACCCCTTTGTCTTTACAACTATTGCGTCATCATGATGAGCACTATTGGACGGCAGTATCCCAGCAGTATTATAGCTCCAGTGACACCAATAGCGTTGCTATCTCTGGTAGTAATACCCGGAAGGCTAGGATTATAAATGGAGAAAATGCTGTTTTTGCCGGGCTCCGTGGGTAGTATCCATAAAGTTTAGGACAAGTAATAATCATTTTTGTGGAGGTATGAACGAATACGAATGCCAATATTTCCTATACATCATAATACTCTTCAAAACTAAAAGCTAATAGTATATGAAAACTTTTTTGTATCTTTTTTTTCTTTATTGCTGCCAATTTCTGTTTTTATTAATATTTCAACATGGCCACGATCTTGCTCAATATGCAGTTAGATAACTTGTTCTCAACTTGCAACCAGAATATTTTTTATAACTTTTACTTTGAGCGTCTGAGCTTGAAAATAGCTCCAACAAGTACCCTAGAGATGCCTATAAGCTGTAAGCGGTCTATGTGATGAATGATGTAATGCAGTTATTTTTTATATTTGTTTTAGGTACTATCATCAACAAACGTTATGTTTTATCTGCTAGTCATTGCTTTCGTGGGTTGTTACAAGGGTAAGTGAAAGCTATCAGAGTAATGGTTCCGTAATCTCAAATTGGTTCATATATATACGTTTTTTTGGCTCGGATTTCTTTCTGAAAATGGCTCGTAGTAGTAGATCATGATGCACAGCTATGTAAATTGAAGGCGGCATTTGAACACGTGGTATTGCAATATTAAATTTAGGAGAAATAGATAGATTTCAGAAATTAGAGTTTAAATTTAAACTGGCCATTGATTTGATATTTGCAATTTTGCTGGTTACACAAAAGTTATTTCTGTAGGGTCTTAGCAGCAGCAGCTAATAATAATAAAGGCCTTCTCACGTTTTTAATTCTGTCCTCCTCTCTTCAGAGCTCACAGAGTGCTACCTTAGAATTACAGTATTATTTGTCGCTACGAGGAGAAAAGACTCACCAACTTCACTATTAAGGGTGACGTTTGTCTCCTGCCAGAAAAGGTTCGTAAAGAGTTTATCGAAGGTGTAAGTGATGGCTATTTTCCATTTTATGTCACTCAACGACACGTCTGTAAATCTTTCCTTTTGTTCTCACATACACTAACATTTTTTCCCTGGCTTTTCCTCCTTTGTTTGTATTTAAGTTATAAGTAGCACTTAATGTGCTTATATAACTGCTATATAATATACTGGCACATCCTTCTATTTCCTTTTAATAAGTGTGAGAAAGGTTGAAAGGTATAGAGTGAAATCCCATCTGAAAGCTGCATAATACAAATAAGTTTCCTTCATGAAAGGAGCTATATACCCCACGTCCAGGAAGCCCAAAATGAAAGGACAAAGAATGAAGTGAAAGGCGATAATAGTATGTGACGACACAAAAAAGACAAGACAGAAATAAGTGGTCGACAACTTTGATATTTTTGTGTATTCGTGCTTAAGTTCCTAAAAAAAGTCAAAATCACCGAGTGTCATATCAGGAAAAAAAGACGAAGAAGGAAGCCCTAGATATCCATATACCGAAGCTGTCAACTTAGCTGCTAAAAAGCTCGAAAACGAAAATGCTTTTTCTCGTTTCTTCCCGTTCTTGAGGCTTGCCTTCATCTTTCGTGACTTCACTTGAAGTAGTTTGAAAAAAAAGATCTTTTGAATCGACATTTCTCTCGCCCTTTCTCTACCTCTCCTTTTCATGTGTACTTAGAAAAAACATTAAAGTTCTTTTTCGTGCATGTTTTCATCACTGCAGCAACTGAGTTTTCTAAGGCTGCTGCACGACACATACTATAACGATTGAGTTTTTGTGCACCCAAGGTTTACATTAGGAAAGGTTTTTTTTCTCGGAATATGATATTGGGATATTATCTGTGCATTCAGTCCAGTAGAGTAGAGCAGCAGCAGGCGCACATTGTTTGCTGTACGAAGCAGCGTATATAAATCTGCCAAACTAACAAACTGAATTGACTTCTATCTTTTTCTCCCCTTTACTGATTTTTTTTCTTTCTCCTTCTCTCTCGTTTTCTTTGTTGACATGTCAGGCTTTTTAGCGTGAACATGATTAAAGCGACGGTAGGGGAATATAACCAGTCTGCCCAGGAGTGGCCAGTGGATGCCGTAGATGTTGGTGTAGAAAGCATAATTTTTCATCAGGACTTCAAACTCCGAGACTATGTTAATGATATAGCCCTGTTGAGATTGGAAAAAGATTTGGAGTGGTCTGCCAGCGTTTGGCCTGCCTGCCTTTCAGATTCCAATGAGATTGTTGTTGATGATGATGACGATGACAAGAAGGAAACGGAAAGGATGAAAGCTACTGTTTACGGATGGGGTCAAGCCCATGATTTTCATGATGGTAAGTAACTCGTCCATTTTTAAGTTTCTTCCTTCCTTGCCATCCTCCAGCTTCTTTTTTTCGAGGGAAAAGACTCACTCGCTTTTTTGAGTGAACAACCGACTTTTGCTTTTTCTCTCTTTATTCTTTGTTTGATTGATGGTTTTATAATTTGCTTGATTTGATGGAAATACTATGCATATACGAAAGTGTGTGTACATGGGGAGAAATTCATCGAATGGTGAGGGAACAATTGCACATAAAATGTAATAGGAGGGGTTGGGTGTTATCAAAAGAAAATGAAATGAAATCTACTAATGTCCATCTCCCCTTGTATTATAATAGAAAAAATGCGCATGGATCAGAGAAATGAGATGAGCGTAGTTATTACATCGATAATTTATAGTTTAACTAACTCAAAAGTAATTTATTTAACGAACTCGACGATACTCGAAGACGCTAGCGCTAGGTTCGAAAACACAATATGCCTCCGGATACACTCACTCCGAACCTTGGTTCGGTAACACTTATCCGGAGAGCGTTATTTATTATTTAATTACCCGCTGTGACGAAAAACCCTCCACCTTGTCATCTACACGATTGTGCAGGGAGACTGGTTTGGAGGTAACCAACAATTAACCTCAGGCCCTGTGGCTCCCACGATTGTGGGAGGTCGGTGCTGAGCCCCTCACTTTACCTTATAAATATATATATATATGTATTTATGTTTTTATTTTTACGGTTGTTGGTTTGGTAGTGGTGTAAAGGTGAAAAGGGCACAGGACTCCTGGGTGGTGGTTGCTCTCCAAAGAGGATGACCTCTGTGACAGGTGGTAAATGGGGATGACCCGATACAGGAAAATATTATGTAAATATACAGGAAAAATACACCAGGCAAGCGGAAGGACTTCCGCTAACAATACTACATAAAGAATACATTCTAATGAGAGCTTGCTTAATGATGATGACAGAAAATTAATGCACATGTTCATAATTACGAATATCTTACCCAAAAGGTACCCTTGTGTCTAATCTTAACTTAATCTTAACTCAACTGACGACTTTGAAAACCTACGGATTTATGAAGCTCGTTAGTACACACTTAATTTCCTCTGACCTTTCCTTTACCACTTATTACATGACTTGTAATTGACAATGTTCATTACCTGTTTGATTTCCAGAAAACCTCTTAATAGCTAAAAATATAAATCCAAACTAAAACTAGACGAAAAGTAAAACTTGACTTGACAATGAGAGCAGCAAACAGAAAATGAAAGATGGAGAAGTTTTATCTCCTCTCGTCAGCGTCTTTTTCTACCTTTCCGCACCTGCTTCCACCCTCTCGAGCTTCAGCATTGACGGGCGATACTCTTGCTTCAAAGCATCGGCTTCTGTCCTATACATGTACATAAGTTGTGTGGATGCCAGCATGAAATCCACTACAGGGGCCAATGCATGTGTTTTGTGCATTTACTCTTGAACCCCCTTGAGTAGCTATAGGTTTATAAGCCTATTCTACACTACCGTATATACCGTTCCACAACAAAAAGTGTAGCAATACATCATGCGTATGTGATTGATTACAATTTTGTTTACGCATCTAATACTTTTCATCAGATGAATAAGTAGTACATTCGTATTGAGCAGTGAGCATATTACGTTACTTATGTCAATGGGGGAAAGCATCAATTTCTGTGTTTACTTTCAAGATATTTCAATTTGCGTTATTATTCGGATTTATTATTCTAGCAAATATTTTCGAGTGCACAATAATTATTATTAATGCTAACTCAACAAAGAATATATAGTATACAAACTGAGAAGCAGAAGCAATCAATACTTTTCCCCCCCTGATAATTTCCAAAGTTTGGGAAAAGCAATGAAATTTAATCAAATAAATGCAGACGACACTTTCACCTCATTAATGAAGGTGGTTTTGTACCAGACACATTTACACAACAGAGGAAAGTATGTACACACATAATATATACATATAAATATTATATTTGTTTGGTATACATATAATCAAAATCACCGTAAATATAAAATTAGTGAGCACGACTTGGTAAGTAGAGAAAGTGTATTTTAATGAAAGCAAATAAATGCAAGGACTGTTGCCCACTCAAAATGTAATATTTTCCTGCTTTGCACACATTGCCACAAATCGTAGGTATGTATATCATATGCACACATTAGTTACAGTATGGCAACTTCACCACTTTTCTGCTCTGTGTGCTCATTATAATGATAAGAGGAAATCAATCGGAAATAAATAATAGAACAAGTTGCCTAACTTGCTACTTCCCTTTTCCTTTTTATTAGACACAAGTAGTTCAACAGATGTTGTAATAATACATGAGTACATACATATTAGTATACCAGGTTATTAACAAAGAAAACCGGAGGGAGAGTGCAATATTGTTGCTACTGGTTTACTTTAGAGCACCAGGAGAAAGTTTTTAGATTGACTGTTTCACTGAGAACTGAGCTAAGTGTGGCTCCGCTTCGTTTTGCTTTCGCCTATAATTTAATTTTATCTTCTGTGTATGTGTGTGTGTGTCCTCTTCCTTTTCATTGCGGTTTTGTGTGTTCTTGTTGTAGCGTAATCAACTCAAGGAAAATACAATGGTGGTGGTTGGTGTTGTAAGTAAAACTTATTTTGCACTGACTGTGTACACACAATAATAGCACACGTTCATAAGTATGTATGTATAGATAACTTCCGAGGAGGCGTTTCATATTGTAATGCCTTCCAGACATGCATGTAGGTTACAAACTGTGTGTGTGACTCTTCCAACTGTAGTTATGTTGGTTACAAGAGATTCCAGCAAGTCAGTCAGTGGGGCTAGGCATGTTTATGTTCGATGAGAAATTTTATGTGAACATTTCCATTTGAAGAGGCAACCAATTTTATCTACACAAAAACAAACAACTCATCCCGATACACTATATATACGAACGAATGCTCTCTTGTATATTACCCGTAGTACAATACGCATGATGAAAAGAGTACAACAAAATACACAAAATAAATATGTGTAGGTACACATTTGATTGAACATTGCGATTTAACATTTTTCCCCCACAAAAAACTGACTGAACTATCGTCATCATGATCATCATCATTGCATTGGCAAGAAGAGAAAAAGAGAGCTTGTCATTCTGTTTGATTTTGGTTTTAAGCGAGATGTGTCTGTCTCTTTTTTTTTGTTTGTCCATGTGCTCATCTTGCCGTTGTTTATGATGCTCCTCACTCTTCCCCTGTGGACCTTATGTTATCACCACGTTGTTCTCTAACCAATTTGAACGAAACCTTTTGGACCACATGGATTACAACTTGTTCTTGGAACGACGACTCTTATTGGATTGTGTGTATGGTCTGCCGTAATAAAATATATGATTTTTTACTGTCTTAACAATCTTCACATGTCTACATGGAATATTTACTATGTTGTCAACCGGTATGAAATCTACTATATATATATATATTTGATGTTACGTGACTGCATATTCTAACCACCATCACTTTTTGGTGGCCGATGGATGATGACCTGATTCAACCCGCTGCACTTGTACTTTTACGGATGGGTATACATATATATCTTGTCTATAAAATCCGTTATTGCCACTCACTTTGAAACGGGTGGGGGAAAGGTATCAATTATTATCCTGAGGTTCTGCAGAAAGTCAGCGTACCCATTCTTAGTAACACGGAATGTGCCAAAATGTTCCGGAGACAAAATTCCAAATGGGCACCCGGGGAAGGACATTTGTGTGCTGGATACAAGCGAGGAATGAAAGACTCCTGCCAGGTTAATAAAACTATATTGCCTGTGACAAGTAAATATCCGGCTCATGTGAGCGTCTAAAAAGATAGTTCCATTCCAGTAGGAAGCTAAAGTTAAGAATCTAGAGAAGAAAAAAAAACCCAATCATAACCTACATCCGTCCATATTAGGTACATTCGTAGCTTAGCGTTCCCCATATCTTGTATAGTCCGATCCTATGTACATTCACATTTAAGCAACTAAAAATGTAGGAGTATAAAAACTATTTTTCATACTTTCTTCCACAATGCACATTAGCTCACAGTAGGAGAAAAGCTGAAGTGCTTCATGGTTGAAGAACAACCCAAGCCAACAAATTAAATGCCTTAGGGAATATAATGCTCTCTTTACAGTTTGTTAGCTTACTGTCAGTACGAAAAACTGATGAAAAGGGCTCGAGTCCTTGGTCTGATTTGTTACAATTTGATTT
Organism: Orchesella flavescens; assembly: GCA_964034955.1. Taxonomy (NCBI): domain Eukaryota; kingdom Metazoa; phylum Arthropoda; class Collembola; order Entomobryomorpha; family Orchesellidae; genus Orchesella; species Orchesella flavescens. The sequence goes on along the minus strand of OZ035957.1, from coordinate 19,207,880 downwards.
GGTTTGTGTGAAATGAAAATACAGAGAGAGAAATTCATGTCAACATATGTGTCTCCAGCTCATATATTTTTGTTTGTGTTACAAATGTAATAAGTATGTATGTACAATTCTTTTTCACAATTTTAGGGTGACTCCGGGTCCCCGATGAATATTGGAATGGGAAGTAGACAGCCTGCTGTGGTAGGTATTGTCGTTGCGGGCAGTGGATGCGGAAAACCAGGCTTTCCTGGGATCTACACGAACGTGCCTGTCTATTTGGACTGGATAAAATCTAAGATCTCGGATTAGTGTTATAATGGGAATATCTATATGCAAAATTATACACGGTTGTCCAATATTATACAGATAAAATACGAGGAAAATATAGAATCGTACATTCAACATTAAATTATTTTGAACTGTAAACTATATATGTATGGTGGCTATTGTTTTCAAGCTAGAGGGTGGAATGATGAGGAAAAAAGTCGCACGCGTGTGTACGTACGCGTCTGTATTCCACAAATAACCTTCGAAGGAATATTCAAGCTCATGTTATGATGACACGAAATACGATTGCAGAAATATAAGAAACTGTCGTATCCCTCCTCCTCCTACATGAACTGCATTAAATTGTAGAAGCAGCTTCACTTACTTTGCCGCAGGACGCAATTTATTTGCAATGCCGTATCATCCGACGCGTATGTATACGTAATACGAAATCCTTGAAAAATGGACAAGGATCACAGCTGCATTTAAACTGCGTGAAAGTTGAGTCTGTTTTAGGAAAAGAAAGCAAGTGCTTTTCCTTTTTTCCCAAAAGAATATACTATAGTAATGTGAGCACACAAAAATGGATTTATTTTACTACATGATGCGTTCTTCATTCTTCTGCTGTGTCATCATAAAGTCAAGTCAGCAACTGTTCACGTCAGCCTCACATTTCTTCCATGGTTGGGAGTATGACTTTCCGGAAGCATAATCAAACGGAATTCAGCTGGATGCTTCGAGGGAATATTCATGCACGTGCTATTTGAAACTGAAATCGAGAGATATATACGGTTATGAACTCAACCACGCAATCTTTCAGCTTTCACTAAAGTCAGATTGCTGACAGTGCTGTTGTGGCCGATAGAAATATCATATCGTCATGTATAGTATTTCTGACTTTCAGCTTTTCAAGGTATAATTAAATGGAAACTGAAAAACTTGGACTTAAGGTGACACTGCTACAAATTCGTCCAATAAAAATAACACGAGCCTTCTTTTACGTTACGGTACAAGGCTCCAAAAATGTTTTTTTTCGTTTACAAACAAATTTTCAGTAATTTATTCAACTTTATTCATAGTGTAGAATATATATCTTAGGAAATAATACACAAAAACTAGATTTTATTTACATAACATATACATATATATTTTGGTATACTATCAACTATATAGCTCTCTGCCCCTTGTGGTAATTAACATGCAAAACAAAGTTGAGGACAATATATAAAGTGCCCAGTTAGCGGAAGTTTTAGAAAGCTTATCTGTTTCACTTAAGTTGTATAAAATTCTTTTATTACATTTACATACATACATTTACATAGCAAGAATACAGAAGTTATCCAATATATATGGCAGTCCAAAAAGTAGACCAATAATATGGTACAATTAAACAAAAAAAATCATCATCACCTCTCTGACTTACAAAACTTTACATAACATTTCCCGTCAATACAATCCGAGCCACTTTATAGTAAATGTCATCATGTCACGGTTATTTTTACGGTGACTTTAATTAAAACGGTAACTTCATATGCACACGCGACAGTATCGATTAAAGAATAACTCACTCCGGCAATACATGCATTTATGTAAATATATTCATTCAAATAAAGAATAAATTGGTCAGCCAGTTCAAAGCAACTAACCGTATTTAATAACATCTGTGTATAACTGGAAATTTCTAATAAGTATGTACGTCTATCATTTCCACTAATCATTCCTAAAAGACATAGAAAGTAGAAATAAGTAAATGTGCTTTATACGGATGGAAAATATATCCATCTTTCAAAATCGTTTGCTTTTGTGCTACATCTGCAATTTGTGATGTGATAACATACCACACATGTACCTTGTACTTTTTACCTTCTGCTCTACTTTAGTATATTGCACCGACTGACTTTTTTTAAAAAAATTTATTCACACAATCGACTTTCACTTTTTGTATCATATAAAGCATATCAAGAGTAAATCACCTCTTGACAAAGAGATTTTCAAATTGAGAAAGAAACGGAAGGCACAGTATATTGCACCTGCAAAAACTGTTAAACATGTCATGGATTAGAAAATTTCTGCATTGAACGGCAGAAAAAATCTATCTCTCTCCTTTGCGTAAGTACTCAATCTTCCAACACAAAGAGCCTTCCAATTCCAAGGATAACGAATGGATACAAGAAATAAATTAAACCGTGCACGTTTCTTTCTTCATCTTCTCCTCATCCAAACTTTCTTCTTGATAGCTTTATGACGGGCATTTAAATTCTTGATAGCCTTCTGCTCCTGTGAAAATAATGTCAATCCAAATCCGCATTGCCTCTGGGCTTGGGGCAAGAAGATGAAAAACTCTGTTGTACGTCTTAACACAAAACGTCAGTTTTGGATTAGGTGATTTCACGGAGTGTAAATGGTCCACGTAGACATCTTCAATTGCCTGTAGGGAGAAAATCGAGAAAAGAAATATTGAAAGAAGCATTGCTCCAATAAATTGATTTATTGACATTACATGTGCCATGCATTTTTTGCTTTTGTAGTGTCTTGAATCTAGTTATGTTCAATTGATGATAATATGATAAGCAATTATCCTGATTATGTCTGTCTAGTATGAAGTCGTCAGTATATTGAATTTGTCCTTGTAGTAATTTTGTAGTCTAGAGTAACCCTAGACTGGTTTAATCATTCTCATTAGCATATGGGTCTTGGATGTGTATTTATAGACGGAACATTCCGTATGTGTCCTCAATCTACTTTTACCTTTCTTGCTGTAAATAAAGCTCTGATCTAAAGGCAAAGAACACCACGCGTTCACCCGTTTACTTTACATGCATTTATTTATGCATATACCACATTTTGGCGAAGACGATTTCTCAGATCACCCCTTTTTCAAGTTCACTCTCACACACTACTATTAGTTCTTGCAGTGATTTTCTATCCTTTTCATGTCGAAAAATAGTACAAATTCCACTGGCAACGGCACTAAAAGTAAAGCTAAAGACGTGAAACCTACTGTAATAATGACAATGACGTCAACTTTTGGAACTTTGCAACCGTTCGACTGTGCTTCAGACGATTTTGAGGCATGGGTTGAAACTTATGAATCCTACCTAATAGCCAATGGCTTGGACGCTTCGGATTCTAGTCAGACTAATCGGTGTGCTGCAATTTTCTTCTCGCAAGTGGGTTTAAAAACGTACAGTGTTCTAAAGAATTTGAGTGCTCCTTTGTCACCAAAGGACGTACCGTTAGCAACTAATATCAAAACGCTAAATAACTACTTCCGACCTGCTCCAAAGGCTTTAGCCGAAAGGTATCGCTTCATGGGGAGGAAACAGAAGCCTGGTGAATCAGTGACACAGTTCATAGCGGAGCTCCGGACTTTGGCAAGATATTGCGCTTTCAAAGATCTGGATGAGCGTCTGCGTGATCAGTTCCTGTTTGGACTTGCCAGTGAGCAAGCTCAAAAGACTCTATTCACCAAAAAAGATGACATTGCGTTGAAGGAAGTGATCTCCCATGCAATCGCACAGGAAACTGCTGAAGCCAGTACATCACTCATCCGTCGCCCCGAGAGCAATCAACATCACGATGCGTCATCAGTTAACAAAGCGTCTCGCAACTTTCAGAAAAAAGGGAAAAGCCAACAGCAACAGCATGAGAAAGGAGGAGGAAGCAAATCGAATTGCTGTCCTAACTGTGGGTCAAAGAAGCACCTCACAGCAAAAGACTGTCCGCACAAAGAGGCAGAGTGCCACAATTGTGGGAAGAAGGGTCACTTCGCACGTATGTGTCGCAAGGCAAAGAAAAACGCCGACACTAAAGCAGTGGACCTCAACAATGTCATTCGAGACATTAGAAATGTGGATTCAGATATTCACCAGACAAAAAAGATTATCAAGATCAACGTCACTGTCGGCAACAAGTCACATGAAATGGAACTTGATACCGGGTGTGAAACCAGCATCTTATCAGAAGATTTCTGGAAACAACTGGGCTCTCCAAAACTGAAGAAATCGTCATTTGTCTTCAGAACTTACACTAAAGCCGTGTTTAAGCCACTGGGGGAGTTTGAGACAACTCTTGCTTATAATGGACAACGTCTTGACCATTCAATTCCAGTGTATAAAGGTACGTCCCTTTTCGGCAGAGATCTGCTAAAACATTTTAAAATTGATTGGTCTGATGTCCAACGGCAGTGTAACAGCGTTAGTGCTCCAGTTAATACAACTTGTGAATCACTCATCAGTGAGTTCAAAGATGTTTTCACCACCCCCACCAGTGCTGATAAAATCAAGAACTTTAAAGCACGCATTACTCTCAAAGATGATGCTCAACCCAAGTTCCTGAAGGCACGCTCCTTGCCATACGCTATCCGTGAGAAGGTAGATAAGGAACTACAAGCTATGGAAGACGCCGGAGTTATTGAGAAGATTGACCACTCAGAATGGGCATCACCCCTTGTCGTTGTGTCAAAGCCGAATGGGAAGGTCAGAATCACGGGGGATTTTAAGAATACCGTGAATAACCAGCTCTGTATCACACAGTATCCCATTGCAGTCCCAGACGACCTGTTCAACACAGTGAGTGGTGGCGACAAATTCTCAAAACTTGATGGGTCTAATGCATATCACCAGATTGAGCTGGAAGAAACTTGCAAGAAATTTTTAGTCATTAACACTCATCGTGGACTATACAGATACAACGTACTGCCACAAGGCATAGCGTCATCGCCTGCCATATTCCAAGAATTCATGGACAGGATGCTACATGGAATTCCACAGACGGGTCCATACATGGATGACGTAGTATCTACAGCAAAAGATGACCCTGGGCATCTCCAAACCTTAAGAAAAATTTTCAAAAGAATGCGGGAGTACAATTTTAAACTCAGCATTGAAAAGTGTGAGTTCATGAAGCCCAGCATTGAGTTCCTAGGACACCGTCTTTCCAACAATGGAATTCAAACCACCAATACTAAAGTGCAAAGTATTGTGAACATGAAAGCTCCATACGATGTAACATCAGTTAAATCATTCCTTGGTTTAGTTACATTTTACGGCAAGTTTGTGCGTAATTTATCTGATGTTTGTGAGCCGCTATACAAGCTAACAAGACAGGATGAGGAGTTCAAGTGGACGAAGAAGTGCCAAGCAGCTTTTGAAGAGGTCAAGAAAAAGTTGTCAACTAGTCCTGTGCTCGCTCATTTCAACCCAAGCATCCCAATAGGAATCGCCTGTGATGCCTCTTCCAAGGGTGTTGGTGTCGTTCTTTATCATAAATATGACGATGGTACTGAAAGACCCATCGCATATGCATCTAAACTCCTGTCAGCAACAGAGCAACGGTGGAGCCAGATAGAAAAAGAGGGTTTTTCTATCATTTATGGGATCAAGAAATTTTACAAATTCTTGTGTGGCCGTCATTTCATCTTAATAACTGACCACAAGCCATTATTGAAGATATTTGGACCAAAGTCACAATTGCCAACTTATGTTGCTACCCGTCTTCACCATTGGAGCCTCTTCTTGAGTGAGTTCCAGTACACGGTTGAATACCGTCAATCTCAACAGCATGGAAATGCAGATGCTCTCAGCCGACTTCCACTTGAAAATTGCTCAGATGACACAGTTGACATTGAAAATGCAGTGAATCAAATTGTAGCTGACAATTTGGAAGCCCTACCCGTTACTGCGAGTGCTATTAAGAAGGCTTCAGCGAAAGACAAAGTGTTGTCAAGAGTGCTTCACTTTACTAAATCTGGATGGCCTTTGCACTTGACAGATGATGACAAGCATCTCCAGCAATACCACAGCAGACGTGAGGAACTGACCTTTGTCCATGACATCCTGATGTGGGGTATTCGTGTCATAATCCCTGCAGGATTACGCAAGCAGTTCTTAGCACAGCTTCATGAAAGCCATATTGGCATTGTGCGAATGAAGAGCCTGGCTCGACAACACGTTTGGTGGCCTGGAATTGATGCAGATATAGAAGATATGTGCAAATCTTGTTTGCATTGCCAACACAACAGCCCAAATCCAAGAAGTGCTCCACTTCACCCCTGGCAATTTCCAGAACGAGCATGGCAGCGTATTCACATGGATTTGGCTGGCCCGTTTCATAATAAAATGTGGCTCATTATCATGGATGCTCACTCCAAATGGCCAGAAGTCTTCAACATGCAGTCTAATACCACAACAGCAAATGTTCTATCCAAATTGAGGGAAGTCATTTCACGTTTTGGACTGCCCGAGCAAATCGTTACGGATAATGGACGGCAGTTTGTGTCTGAAGATTTCATAAAATTTTGCAAAGTCAATGGCATTACACACTCTCGCTCATCCGTTTATCATCCGAGATCTAATGGGGAGGCTGAGAGGTTCGTCCAAACTTTTAAAAGGGGGATGAAAGCAGCAGATCATGATGTGGATCAGTGCCTCATGCGGTTCCTGCTCACTTATCGTATCACCCCACATAGTACAACTGGTTCCAGCCCAGCTGAACTACTACAAGGAAGGAAGCTGAGAACAGCCCTGGATCTTGTTAGACCAGACCCAAAGGAAAAGGTTGGTCAAGCCCAAGCACGACAGGAAAAATCATATAATCATGGTGTGAAGTTACGTCAACTGCAGCCACAACAACCTGTCTGGGTAAAAACATACTCTAAAAATGAAGAGAAATGGTCCCACGGAACAATTATCAAAGCTCTTGGTCCAGTCACATATTTGGTGAGGGTTGGAAAAGCAGAAATGAAGCGTCACATTGATCAAATAAGAGAGTTTCATGTCACCCCAACCATGCCTGTTCCTGTGGATTTGGATGATCCAGTCCCTATCATATCTACACCTCCTAGCAGTAGTGGTAACACGCCACGAGGATCATCAACCATGCCTTCTCCAGCAGCAAGCGCAGCAGTTGTGGATCCCCCGCCTGGTTCTCCACCGCAGCAGGCAGTTAGCCCGCCACGACCACCTCCTGTTCATGTTCCAGAAGCATCACCAAGATCATCAAGGCCAACAAGAATTCGGCGCCCCGTAGAGCGATATGGCATTTGAGTTTAATTGATGATATGATGAAAATAAAAAGGGAGGAAATGTAGTGTCTTGAATCTAGTTATGTTCAATTGATGATAATATGATAAGCAATTATCCTGATTATGTCTGTCTAGTATGAAGTCGTCAGTATATTGAATTTGTCCTTGTAGTAATTTTGTAGTCTAGAGTAACCCTAGACTGGTTTAATCATTCTCATTAGCATATGGGTCTTGGATGTGTATTTATAGACGGAACATTCCGTATGTGTCCTCAATCTACTTTTACCTTTCTTGCTGTAAATAAAGCTCTGATCTAAAGGCAAAGAACACCACGCGTTCACCCGTTTACTTTACATGCATTTATTTATGCATATACCACAGCTTTAAGATCACTTTTCTATTGAATAAGCCATCTTTCCCAAAATGTCCTACACTGGGCCAAAGAATATATAAGAAGTGATTTTGTAAGTACGGAACAGCAGGACATGAGAAAGTATGGGAACGTGAATTCAATACATAGTTGTCCCTCTCTCTCTCAAACTTGTACTAACTACTACTACCATACCAGAGACCGTAAGATACAGCATAACGACCAATTTCTCACTTGTGAATATTATCTCCAACAAAATATTTGACATTTTCTAGTGTTCAGAACACCAGGAGCAATTGTATTTTACCATGAAAGAAGTAGTAGAAATAGAAAATTGTGTGTGTGTGTGTCTTGTCTGCCATACTACTACCATCCTCCCACATACTTTGCACCATTTCGTACTACTACTACTATTACTATCTTCAAACACAGTTGCACATCCCTCTCTCAACCGTTTACCAGAAAGACATTACATAACAGGCAAATAAAATGTGAATATTTGAAAATATATGTGCTCTAGTATCCTTTTTAAGTGTTCTCTCCTTTTCTCATTTCTATCTCCTCAATTGAGGAACGTATATAAGCATTATATAAATTGTAGTATTACAGAATTTCTATTATATATGAAAGCAAACGAATTGTCCGTCGCGCATCGGTGAATGAATAGACCTACAATATATCTGGTGGACCCGTGAGACTTTCCATAAAAAGATGTGTTGCTGTGACTCTATATATGCTATTACGAGAGATATCTTTTATCTGGGAAATTTCCTTCTCAATTTTCCAATACCAATTTGTTCAGCTTTCGTTTCCTATTGTGAGATCATGTCACATATTGTACAAAATGAGTTCAGTTCAATGCAGTGCAGAGTCAGATAAAATAGGATTTGGAACTCAAATGGATATAGCAGCAGTGAAAATAGCTGCATTTAAGAATCTGATTTTCGAATATAAAGATGAATTAGAATTGATGTCTTGTAGAATCGGATGGGAAATTCACTTTTCATTAATTTATCCATTTCGGTTCTATGCCTGGCTGAACAATATCAATACACTCGATTTCTTACGTGTTTCGTAACATCTGCATTTTGGAAGAAAAAAATGGGGGAAAACTTGCCCAAACTGTGCTATTTGGACAATAAAGATTCAGGTACCCTATAATTGCTAAATCCAATCGTTCTGAGATGTGTCCTATTGCTCAATTATACAATGAAATGGCTTTCTACCAAGGACAACTTTACCCCAATTGCACATACCTACTTTATAGCTACACCACAACTAACAACTAACCCAATTCTCACTCAATGTCTTAAGTGCTCTTTTACTTTAAACTACCATGTAGACTAAACTGATGTTTTATGCAAAACTACAATTTGAGCATGCATATCTTGACAATTTGTAAAATCCCACTAAGGAATACATCTCACGTCTTTGAGATTATCTTGGATTCGTATTAAACTAACACTAAAAGATGCCAGCTAAACTAATACACCCGTTACATTATCAATAATAGTTTAACTTGACCATTACCATTGCCTTAAAATTTCACACGTCGCCCCATTGAAGATGCATAACTACTTAATAGGATAGAGGGGATGGATACATTTATGTATGGTCATATCATAACATTGTGTCAAAGTAATGGTTGAAATTCTACATTCCATTCCACACGCCGAGTTTTGTGTGGTGGTTACATGAATCAAAAGATGGAACACTACTAGTTTTCATGATATTTAATGGATCACGTTCATATCTCGCACAGTGAATCATGCCCAAAGAATTTGTCGGGTTATCCACGTTAATTTACCATCTCCTGGATGGCCCATAAATACTCTGATTTTAATGGCTCACCATTGTCATTCTATCTTTGAGGCTTGAAGTACGTACGTAAGCGGATGGAAGGGAAAACGGAAGGAGAAACATAAAGAATATTATCATTATTATTTTCATTGTACCTGGAAATGTACACCACCCCTAGGCTTTGACTTCTTCTCATTTTTGTCAGCGTAATAGGTTAGAGAACGAGTTTCCCTGTCAAAGACAAACCATCTTTTGTTCCAGTTGTGAAATCTGCTCCCGAGCTTTGATAAAAATCCCCGAGCAGCCGTTTTCGTCACGATTACATGGGGACATAACTCCAGTTGATGACCGGATGACTCGATATGTGCCCTCAAGTCAAATTGATCTTCATCCCCTCGAACTGGTAGGTACCGTGTTAGTGGTCGATTCTATTGGGGGAAGACAAAAAAGGTAAAATATATATAGAAAACAAGTCCCAAGGCTCAAATTAAACCTCGTACACTCATCTATCTTCGTTTATTCAGAGAACATAATTTGGAGCATGGAAGGGGCTACATGAGATGCTGTCCTAAGGCTAAAAGTTTATGAGCCGAATAATTACAAAAGAAATTGATTGGTTATACTGTGTGACATATATTGCTTTGTTTGCTACTGTATAAAAGTTTTTTTTTTTGAAACTTTCATGCATTCCTACTGTACATTGGTATCAAATTTTGTACTGCGTAAATACTCTGACTTTAACCAAATGTAATATATGATTGAAGTGAAGCAGCTTTCATATGTCTCATCAAATCAAGGGAAGGAAGTTACAAGGATTTCCAACTGACGTAATGGAAATAAAACATCTTGTGTATGCACACATTATGAGTCAGCGTATGATGATAATGTTCAATGACCATGAACCTGACGTTTTGGCAGACCCAAAATATAATCTGAGGATTAACCGTTTTTCTTAACCCAACCAAAAGACTCATGAAGGAATTTGCGCATGATTTACAAAACCCCCATATTATTATTTGATTGGTAGGATAGTAAAATGAAACAGAGGTTAAGTATTTCAGACAAAATAGTCAGACTAACTGAAAGACTTGCCGACATCTATGTCGGGTTGTTCACACATGTCTCTACTTATATTTATCGTCATAAAGTATTGAAGATGTTGATGACAGCTTGTTTGTGCATGCATAAAATTTACGTTGTACCTACACTGTTATCGGTGTACAGTCAAAGTCACGTTATCTGAAACATCGATTGGCGACAATCAAAACACTCCGAAAAAGAAAAGGCCAGAAGACTGAAGAATGCTCATCTTATGGTGATCTCACGTACGAGACCAGTACAAAAATAAACATATACTCCATTTAATCTACGTAATAAAAATCTTCAAACTCTAACCATATTTTGCTACAAACTTCATCGAAATCCTATTAAGTCCGGGTATCAATTTTATATACTGGATTTGTTTGCTAAATTTATCGGGCTGAAGTGAAGAGAAAAATATTGTCATTGCATTGATATAATTTTTGCAACAATTAATCATGTAAAATCAACCCAGTATCGAAAGTTGGGTTTTGTTTGAATAAAATAGATCATGCAGAACCGCACAGTGTGCAGAGAGATATAGCAGTAAAAATATCAATTTCACGATTAAAAAATTCACGAATATATATATATATATATATATGTATCAGCTTTGATGCAATATTCTTGAAATGCCAACAGTTGTGGGTCGTGAAAAAATTGCAAAATGTTTTTTTGACGTTGTCTTGTAAGAGTGCCAACAGAATGATGAAAAATTAGGTGTGCCAAACCAAAGATTTGTTACTGATCATGAGGAACATAAAATAAAATAAACTAAGAACTAGATCGTACGAGTACGAAGGGGTAAATTTTTATGAACAAATAGGTACTTACTCACAGCAACTCATAAATAGAGAAAACAGTTTACGTAAATTAAGATTTTATGCAAGGTGACTATGACCTCTGTCGAGTTTACAATAAATTTATAGCTTCTCGTGTTGCTAGATTTTTATTAATTTCATTAACTTTTTTCTCTGTAGCTTTCAACAGCACTCTCATGGTATTTAAAAATATCAAGTTTTTTTTGTTCCTGACTAAATCCTTAAAACACTTAATTAGATAGCTAAGCTCCCGTTCAAAATAAACTTTCAGTCTTTGACGTTGGAAATCCATGATGACTGTGAGGTAAGTTTCAAGTTCCAAATATTAAAATGGTTACACTTTTTACAGTAGTAAGGACGATGTTGTCATTGTCATGCGGGGAACAGCCCTAACATTAAACAGAAACATGAAATGTCGACATCTTGGATCGAAATCAAGTTTTATACATCTCCGTTCTCGGCGAAGCTTTTAGCAGCACTCGCTGCAATAAATGAACATTTGTTTGCATCATAATCCTCGCCGTCCTGAGCTCATAGGATAAACCCTAATTCCCTACATTCAGGATTGCCGATTTTTAACAACTGCACTATAAACCAGGTCATTGTGAATAACGTTCGTCCAACTTTTTATGTTAAATTAATATCCGGCTTCCTAAAAGCAGCCAAACGTTCTTATGTGGAGTTTATCAAATCAGAAAGTTAATTCTGTATAGAATGCATGGCTTGGTATCTTATATTTTACTAACTTGCAATGATGCCAAACGAGAATATGCTTAAGGCATGGCATTGACAACAAAGTTTATGTGAATTTGATTAACTTTTATGGATTTTGAAGCTGAATATCTTGCATGTTCCAAAGTTATATAGAAAAAGAGTGAGTTGTACGCTACCTGAATTCGATGCTTGTCCCTCATGATGACAATCGAATTATCATCATATGCCGAACCGTCCGACAACGGTCGAGTCTCGTCATAGGCCTGAGCCATCTCTTTCTGCTTCTGTCGCATCTGTAAGCAAAAAAAAACGAATTATTAGTACATCTTATACACGCACAAGAAAATGTCCTTACAGAAACTACATTCGTATTTCTTACTATCACTAATAATAAGGAAAGAGCCGGTGATCCTTTAAAAAAATTGCATTTGGATGACATGAGCTGTATTTATAGTATATGAAGATGGTCATGTAAGCCTCCTACATATTATTCAAGAATTTTTATCGCTTGCATAAATAATACTCGGAGAAATGACAAGGTCTAGGCCGAGTAGTTATATTTTCCCTAGATAAGGTAATTCTCCTATGCGAGTGTCGAGGGGTTGGTTTGGTTGCGATGAACGTATCATCATAGCAAAACCAATGTATTATCCAATGGCAATACATTTCTACTTGCGTAACGTTAGTACGTCCAAAAATAGAAAGTGATAAGTGCGGGGCTTTTCTTATGTAATAGGATGCGTAGATTGTGTGTGTCGGTCTCGGTATTATATATGTGAATTCTCTGTGTAATATGAGCTACAATTGTACAGACGCCATAATATTATATGAGAAAATCAACATACATCAAATTACTGAAGAGGAATATAAAATAAGGTTTTATCCCTAAAATCATGACAATGACACATGATATCTTGGCCGTGGTCCATAACACGATTCTATTCCGCGATATATATGTTATGCGATGCAAATGCAACTTCATTTCAGATGACACGTAGATAGCATAACATGTCTTTAAAATATAATGCATATATATTATGCCTACTACGATGTATCTCTAGACAGCAGCAGTTTCCCCGGAATAATCGCCGAATCTAAACATTTACAATTTTTGAAGCCAAACGAGTATTCAACGAATATTCGTTTTAGTTTTTTTCGATTTATCATTTCTCTATAAAAGCAGGTTCAGAAGATTGTGTTCAGGTCAGCCAGAAAACGACTGCATTAGATACCTTTACCTCCATGAATTCATCTACTTTGTTATATTTCTACAAAAGATTCAAGTTGGAGTTGGGAAGGAACCTACACCATTCAACTATTACTTTAAATAAAATAAATACATTGTAGTTCAACAAAATAAGACGTATGATATGTATTCGTGAAATTTCTCTTCCAAATTGTTGAAATATCTCAACATGTATAAAATAACATGTTTAGAATTGACACACATCTTTTACAATATTAAGATGACACACGAATGTTCCTATTTTAGATGAAAAACTTTGGAATGCTTCATAAAAAATTTGACCATCTTCATACAATCAGAGTATAAAGTAATATAGCGATCCTACAAAACATTGTCAAACACAGCTAAAACTAGCAAAAAGGGAAATGGATTGAGAGTTTTCCACAAAATGGGACTTGCATCGGCTGACTACAGAAAGCCTACTATACTATATATAACAACATCAAATAATATGTAGCAACATACAAGGTTGAAAGTACCTTTACTGAAGAATGAACAAAGTATACGTAAAATATTGCAAATAAAGAGATAAGGAAAGCTACAAATATGGAATTGAGTAAAATTGAGAAACACTTTAGTCTAGGCATGAAAAAGGAGAAAATTCAGCCCATAAAAACTCACTGTGTGATTCTAACACTTTTTCAAATGCTTTAACTTACATTCACGTTTCTCCATGTTTCCACTACACACAAAAACTATCCACCGCAAGCAAGCAAGCCAAAGCCAAGGCAGCACGTGAAAATCTCCTTTTGCTTTTATGTGATACCTAATAACATTTCCGGCTTCCTTTCATACAAACCTAAAACCCATTTTTGTCACCGAATTTACTGTTCTATTTTTTCGTAAAAGGAGAGAAGTACAACAGACAAGCTGAATGGTAAAGTGTTCAAAAAATATATAGGGAGAGAGAGAAAGAAGCAAAAAGAAGACACTAAGCTATTATATTCCATTCTTTACTACTTCCCCTTTTTTTCTTTTGGTGTTATTTCCCAAGAATTTTTTAGCTGCAGTAAATTCTTCCTATCTACTTTCTACAAATTGCAATATCTTATAAAAAGAGGTAAGAAAATGGCTTCAGTTAGGCAACTATAAAGCCCTAACCACTGTTATTGCGGAGGAAAAGTGGAAAGTAGTTTTGTATATAGAGTGATTGGGTTGGGCACAATGAAATTTTCTAACAGTACTTCTTCCTATGCCTTTCAACCTGATTGCAGTGCCTTGCGGAAACTCAAGCGGTGTACTCTAAATAGGTATTCCGAACCCATATCATCATCACATTGTAGCAATTGACAGTATTTTTAAAACAGGTGGAAATGGACTGCGAAATTTCAACAATTTATAAATTTTAATTGTGCATTCATACAATATTTATTAAATGTATATGGTCTCTACGAAGAAGCCCAATTAGGTTACATATTAAATGTATATTTAGCCATGGGAAATAAAAAACAAAATCAGCATTATGTATACAATAGAAGAATCCAGATCAAAATTATATACAATTTTAATCAGGCCACAGCTCCCACGAGCTACAAGGATTACATCGTGAAGATGGAAATAAGGATTCCAAATAAATATACAATGAATTTTCACAAAAATACTCTACATTTACAGGTCCAATACAAAAAGCTTTTTATCCTTTTCCTGTTCGTAATAATAATATTTGTATGCTGCAAAACATACCAACCGCGTAAACTTAGGACGATTCTGTATGGTACATATTATACATTTATACATATTATATCTACATACATTTTGTCATGTAAAGCTTAGATTCTTGACACAAAGGTAAAAAGGGATTCATACCTCGTATGGTACAATAAGTGGATAATGAAGGAACGACATGGTTATCCGCAATCCTCAGTAACAACCCTTACAATCTTCTCTATATAGCTTCCTTTCCTTTGGATTCAATATGCGTGGTTACCTTTTGAACAAGAAACTTACTCAACCAACAACAAAAAAGTTGGCAACCAACTACTTTTTTCACAGTTCTCCGTCTCCGTAAAATAAAAAGCTTGGAGTTTTGATTGAGCCCTCAGGAGTGCTAGAATTGTATAACTATGGCAGCTTCACAAAATCACTTCAGACTACTCAATATTATCCTCAAGGTTTTGTATACATGTGGAGTGGAGAACGAGACAATAATATCACAAATATTGTACTACACTACAATTTCGCTTCGCTTCAATTTCTTTGACCGACTTCTCAGAAGAAAAAAATGAAATGTGTCGAATATCAGTTTCCTGGCAATTTGTTCAAAGAAGTGTTATTTCGCAATCGAAGTTACTGAACCCAACTTCTTTTATACATACATACAAAAACAGAATGGCAAACTGCAACGATACACTTATGCACACCGAAAACTCTTCAAACAAAGAAGCTAACAAGGATTCACCTGCTCCAAGGCAGGGCTTTGTGCAGGCGGCTGAGTTGAGTGATGGTACCGGCACACGGCAAGCACGGGAGCTGTTATATGACTGTGATTGAGCAGCGCAAAGTGCAAGAATAATATTATGTTATTCACAGGTTCTCCCTGTGGTTCTTCAATCGTGTTTAGTTAAAATTTAATGATATCCGAGTTCTGTAATGATTTATTGGAATACTCAATAAAAAAAATCTTGAAAAACAACGCCACACACTCAATAGAACCTCTACTGAGAAAAACATTTATCGATACTCTATATAAACTACTAAGAATAATAATATATATGTTGAACCATCATCATCCCATCACTCGTCAGTCAAAATCCCTCGATACATAACGGCGTACGTACACACATGTACCTAAGTAAACTTTAGCTGGGCCGTGCCATACCACGCAATGTATAGATAGATGTATAGCAATAATAGTGAATTTCAGAATCATAAGGTACGAAACAGCTGCAGGAACTCATACTCATCGTCATGTTCAATTTGAGTATATGTGCAAAGTTTGCAGCTGCATGCACATGTTGGATTGAATATATTTAGTAGAAGTCTTCAAGGACATTGAGGAATGCAAAGAGCGAAATGAGGCAGAAGACGATACAACAAACAAAGAACTGTACATATCATTAACTTGTCGTTTTATGGAAGCCAAAGCTGTAGCTGGTGTAACAAATAACAGTCACAGAAAAAAACTGATGCAACTTGTCTAGGAAGTAAGTAGGAAGCAAATATGTACATGTATCTTTTCTTGTCTCGCACCCTTGCTGACAATATTGAATGGCTGGTTAAAACCAGATAAGTCCTCACTCTTGACTTGACCACGTTGAAGAACAAAGGTTGATCCCAACTTTGCTCACATGTAGAACAAGAAGTACATATTGTACATATGTGATAAGTTATAATTTCTTTTTGTATTATTCCAATCATGTACACTGTAGGTACCCATTGTTCAGAAAGGGTGCTCTGCATTTGTGTATAGTACATGCAGCAATATGCATGCAAGCATAAAGTGTTTTAGAACAGTCGAGAATAATGCTAAATGATAATTGAAGAAACTGTGAAGTGCATTTGATATGGTTGTCATGGATTGGTAAAAGCATTTAGTTTGTTTAGGGGTTATTTGCGTTTTGTCATGTTGAGAGCAAGTCAGTGAAGAAGAACGTAGAGTAGTCATCAGTTTTTGATCAGTTTTTAGGAAGAATAAGTTGTCTTGTTGTAGTCAGTTTTGTCAAAGGTCAAATCATCAGTAGTCAACCATCTTGTAAAAGTCCTATCAGTCATAAGTAAAAGCTTGTCAAATTGTTAAATAAAGTCATTGCTGTTGAATAGTTATCCTCGTATGTGTTTTGATCATTTTAAGTTAAGAACCAAGTTTATAGTTTCAAAATATGGCGCAGTCGACAGGATTATTTTTGAGGGTATCAAAAATGATGATCAGAAAACAGCGAGGACCTGTGAGAGCAGCTTTGAGAAGGACACTTGATGAGCTGAAGGACTATTTGGCTGGACAAGATAAGGACAAGGACCGGATTGACATCCTATTCCGGAGGGCAAAAAGACACATGGAACGGTTGAGGGATATTGACGAACAAGCCCAAAAGTACCTACTTGAAAATGATGCCCCGGAAGAGGACTTTGCTGATGAATATGAAGCGGTAACAGAATACCGTGATGATTTTGATGAACTGGAACAGCTGACAACACCTTACCTGAAGAGGGATGACGACGGTGGGAGCACACGGAGTGGAACTGGAATCACTTGTGTGGGAAGCAACATCGGTCATCGCAACCCCAAGAAGTTCATCCGTTGTGGTGTGGACAATGAGGAGAAGATGCGGTTGGCCAATATGGGATTCAATGTTCAAGAAAGGAAGATTTCACAGAAGAAATCACAGAGGAATGCTGAAGTCTCAACGGTAACCGATCTTTTTAGTGGACACATCGACAAGGATGATAAGAAGTTCGAATCACAGAAGATTCAAGATTATGAAAATATTTCGGAATGGGACAGCTGGGAAGGCAGCACAGATGTTTCTATGATGGCGTTGGAGCAGAAGAAAATATGTGGACTAGTGTCTCGTGTTCCCCCTGGATTATGGTTGGAAGAGCCTGAGAGGAACGGGATCAAAATGTCAGCTGTTGAAGAAGATTGTCAGGATATCCACTTGTTGATTGGTGTCGATGTAACTGCTGAGTTGTTGACTGGAAGGATCTTTACAACTTTGAGTGGGTCGATAGTAGTGGAGACTAATCTTGGATGGACGATGGAGGAAAAGAATAAATCAGTTGGGATACCGGATCTGGACACTTTGGAGGGGATAAGTTTCAGGAAGAAGTCCAGGATGTTCGAAGAAGCCGGTGGATGAGAAGATGATTGACCTTGAGAGGATCAAGCAAGGTCAATGGTGGGAGAATGAAGAAACTGTGAAGTGCATTTGATATGGTTGTCATGGATTGGTAAAAGCATTTAGTTTGTTTAGGGGTTATTTGCGTTTTGTCATGTTGAGAGCAAGTCAGTGAAGAAGAACGTAGAGTAGTCATCAGTTTTTGATCAGTTTTTAGGAAGAATAAGTTGTCTTGTTGTAGTCAGTTTTGTCAAAGGTCAAATCATCAGTAGTCAACCATCTTGTAAAAGTCCTATCAGTCATAAGTAAAAGCTTGTCAAATTGTTAAATAAAGTCATTGCTGTTGAATAGTTATCCTCGTATGTGTTTTGATCATTTTAAGTTAAGAACCAAGTTTATAGTTTCAAAAATAATAAATACACATTATATGTAAATATCAATCCTTTTTTCCAAAGGGTCAGATTTATCCTTGTAGAATTGGCAAATTACTAAGAACCCTAATAGAGCTGTTCCTGAAAGTTATTTGTTTTTGACTTGACTGACACGAGGTCCTGCCGGAATTCCTACTGTTTTTTGAGCTAGTTGGCACGTGATAAAGCTTTGATTATGTTCATAATATGTTTTTTAAACTCGGAAAATGAGGAAATGATATTTTTTTTACTAAGAACTACAAGCGATTGACAATAATTATATTTAAATTGTAAATTGCAGTAAAAAGTCAATCAATGACGGTAGCAATGAACGAATTCTGCAGAAATTCACATGTGACATGCAAATACTTGTTATTCAATTATCTGTATGATATTTCCACGAACTTGAAACAATACACCATATAATATTGCATACTAACATCAGCAACCATTTATGTATCATCCCTTCGTAAATATTTGGTTTCTCACTGATAACTTCCCCACAATTCGGACGCGTCATAGCAGAATGAGCCTAGTATAAATAATCCTAATGAATTACTCGTAATAATTATTAAACCAGCCTATTTCACATTTGTCATATTGCTATATAATAATCATGTCATAAGCTAAAGCTTAGAAAAATGTGTCATTTAGCAGCATGGTTTGCAAAGGTTTGTCTGCTATGCGTGTGCGAATTCAGTTATTGCATGACTTTTATGATGAGTATTTAGGATAGCATTTTGCTTAAAATACAATTCCCCACATAGTAAACTCGAAATTGTATTCATACATAATTATGGGGAAAACTTTGACTATTTTATTTCGCACTGTTGGTTTGTAATTCCAAGTTATGTAAATATGTTGAGTATTTCTGTTTGTTTTATATTTTATAAAACAGTAATTTTCAGTTAAACCCTTCCTTGTTTTTAAATGTGTATTTTGCAGCGCATGCCATTTGTCGTCTCATTAAAGATGTTGAACTAGTCGGACATGTATTTACTTTCTTAAAGCTATTGTAAACATTGAGGACAAGGAAAATTGTAGCTATGCCCCATAAACTTAGCTCACATAGCGGCTTACTACTATACCAGTTTGGCAAATTCTTCTTTAATATAACTAAACCAATGCATATTGGTATAACAAGAATTTGTGTTACTAGCGTTAGCTCAAGCTTCCATCGCGTCATAAAGGATACAAGAATCCTCATGTCCATTTTACATTCCTGTTGACATTACCACCGTCATCATCATAACGCCCCAATTTACCCATCTTATGAGACCTAAAACTACCACACCAAGACGAAAGTAACGTCAAAAACACATTCGATAGTAGCGCTTGTCTAGCGAAATTCTGTAATAGTGAAGAATGTAGGTGGACTGTTTATTTTTGAATGGATAGATGCAATTTTACTTTCGGCTCCATTTTTATCTCACGTTGGCCTCCTCTTTATAGCTATTCCCAAGATGGTTTTGCAGGAAAAAAACTTGTCTTCATTTCCCAGTGGCACTAAGGAAAAGAGTGCAGTAGTTTATATCCCATTCACGGAACAACAGCAATGACAATATTCCTTGATTGTCACGGCTTTTGGCTAGGTGCCTGGTAAAAAATAAGTGAGTAATCTTCACCAGGGAATTATTACCAAAAAGTAGCAACGGAGTGGGATTTGAAGCTAAGGAAAACTACAGTTTTTCCCAAGTTATATCCTTTACCAATAAAACGCTCCGAACACCAATGTACTTAACCAACTTAATGGGAAAAGTGGTGTCGGACGGGATGCATACGTCTAAAGCCTATAATAACATTATTACATGATTACCAACGATAAGAGGATATCTTACCAACAAGACGGACGAAAAAAACCTATCAACTAACCTCGTATATACATGTATACAAAATTGGATCATCATCTTTACACCGACGAAAGATTGACCAAATGTTTGCCTGGAACGGCTCAAATCCGCCAACTGTACCATAGCATTAAAAAACCAAATAAGCTTGAAACTCTTTCATTAGTGAAAGGGAAATTCTATTTCTGCTGAAACGCAATTTTTGTGTTGTTGACTACTTATACAATACATGCATTTAAAAATTGTAATTGCACGTTCCCAAATCCTAGTTCGTCAGTTTTGTCGATCAATAGTGATAGCTGGAAATCGTTTTAGCATTAAAGTACTAACATTCAGTTACAAAAGTTGTTCCAGCTAATCTTTGCTTAAAATTGAAAACATTGACCCGAATTATATACAAAATATGCATATAAGCGAAGTATAATATGGATGCTAGAAACTAGAAACTTTTATGCGTTCGTAATTACAATTTACAATGCAAGGCATAAAATATATTCTACATCACTCGTCACTTTTACATTCTGATATACGAAGAACAGTTACATATTATATATGGGGTTATGTCATACATGCCAGTCTTTATAAACAATACGTTCTAGTGAAATAGTGAGTACGTGAGTTTCAAAGCTCAGCTCAGGTTTCTTTCTTTCCTCACTTCATCCACTACTGAGCTTAAAAGTTGACAAGTTATGAATGACTGGCATACTGGCAGTTACTTACACACTGACAACATTTCTAGATTGAGATGTATCATATGTTGAAAAGGATACAGGAATTTCCGTTCATGTGAAAATGACTCATCATCATATCATAACCATAACGTTGGTTCATTAAAAATTATATGTAGATTGTGTAGTCTAAAACCTACGAACTGGCATGCTATTTTTTTAAATAGGCACTAAGATGACATACGGTAGTAACCTTGTAGGCTAAAGTGTTCTTTTTGTGTCCTACACACAGCAAAGCCAACGATTGGGAGGATGATCGTAAAGTATCAGTGCAAAAATGAATCCACTTGAGAGAGAGAGAGATAGATAGATATATGCTTTTCATCAGTCATTACAGAATCCGAGTGCCACGTGAGCTTTAGTTATGCCTTTTCCTTTTCCATGCACTCATTTGCATACCAAAACCTTCAGCATGCAACATGCAATCCCACCACAGATGTATATCACCATAGAATGGCTCTTTCAACAGTTGCAGTTGATTGGCTCTATACAAATACTGCTGAAATTCAGCCTTGAACAGATAACAAGCTTGTTTCCTTTGGGACTTTGGGTATACAAATACAGATACAATGAAATGCTACTATAAACTTCAACTTCATGCATTTGTAATCGTACACGCGTTGGATTTGATATCGCTAAATTATTTGCAAAGTCTTGCGGAAGTGGCTCCATTCTTTTACTACTAGAAAGCAAGAGCGGAGCGGTTGACGTAACAAAATATTACGAAAAGTAAGTCTTGCTTAAGACATTGCGACGCCATGTGGCAACTTCTGAATTACAACAACCAACGAGTGGAAACAAATAACATAATTTGAGATCTGTTACATAAACTTTGCCAATTACACCGACTACATGGTCTGTTCTAATTACCTATTTATGTTATATTTTATGTTTATGAAGTGATTACATTTTCATTCCCATTCTTATAGCGACTTTTTCATTTCGTACAAAATGAAAATACTGAGGAATTACCGTCCCGAGATGGAGATATGCAATGTACCAAAAATACTTGCATCCCAAATCCCGAAATTTACATACATACCAACCATCCGGTTTTTCGCATTTGGGGTAAATCTTTCCCATTCATGCTCTTGAAAACAAAGCAAGCTATAAACTTATTAACTTATAAGAAATTCCAAGCAGTTGCGATGCATCGACTGCCTTTCATAAAATGCTTTTATTTTAAGTTAGAGAGAGACAAATTACTTTATGAATATCTTTTGCATTTCATCTGGAGTATCTGCCATAACCGACTCTCTTATCGTTATCGCATAAGCCATAATAATTTTATACACGATTCCCCAGACTAAAATATGTTCTGTTTTATAATTGCACTTGCCCTGTTTGCATATTTTACTGTATAAAGCAAAAAAAACAATTCTAGAAGGACAACAGATAATACGAGACAAACCGGGATCTAAGGCTCATGTAAGTATCAAGGGTCTTTCATCCTTAATATATGAAGCAACTTGGTTGTGTTGTGTAACACGATGCGATAATGGTATTCTCTCTAGCTCCTGTACCTATGTGTAAGGTAGGTATAGACAGAGAAATATAAAACCACTTTTTAGCCATTTTAAAGACAGACAAATGCAGCTTCTCTCTAATAAACCAGTGTTCAGGACTACCACCACAGAGCTATGTTTCGATGATGACAGGACACAGTGTTTGGATCATTTTCCCAGTGGACATGAAAATGAAAACACCAGCATCAAGAGAGGCATAACACTATCATGACCAAAAGGAAAACAAAGCAGTTTCTGTTTTGATAAATGCTTTTCAACAACAACATCAAACCACAAATAGGATGATATTGTAACCCATGAAGTTTACACAAAGTTGGCTACTTCCAACAACGAGGATGGAGAGGAGCTTGAAAATTTCAAATCCATACACGAAATGGACAGAGAGAACTGATATGACATGGCGTGTATAAGATACACCTAGTTTCTACGTAGCTTCTGGATCAACCCACGCCGCAATCAAATACACATGTGTAATGCATATGATTAGGTCGTAACCATCTCATTCCATTCTATCCCGCATCATCCTCCATTTAATCTCCTGCTTTAAAAAGTTTTTGTTTTAAATATATTATGATCCAAAAAGAAAGGAGATAGGAGAAAGTTAGGCAACAAACTCTACGTTTTGGTTTGTTAAAAAAGTTTTTTTTTTTTTGAAAAGCACAACTGTTTTCAGTTAAGAGAAGGATATACCAGTGCAGAAATCTCGGCGGCTAAAAATATTTAATTCAACCAAAAGTCTCCTGTATGTATGAAAAGTTTAGTGAACCTAAAGAGATGAAGAGCATAATGATGTTTCCAAAAAAGAAATGAATGAGCTTGAAAAGGGAACGAGAGTGCTTTTAACTAACTAAAAAGTCAAAGATATGACCCCGTTAGTTGTTTTTCACTGCCAAACTACATTTCTGGATTAAAAACAAGAGGGATACCCTGATATCCTTGGGCTCTTCCCGTTGTATGGTACTAGATTTGGTGTCTTCAAAAGGTACCCAAGGGTCATTTAAAACCCCTTCCGCAACATTTTTGCTCGCTAGCTCAGTTGGAGCCTGCAGCACATTCCACTGTTTAGCCTTTTCTGTGCTTTCTTTCTCTTCCCTAAAACAAGTCAATGATCTTTTCAAGCCAACAACGGCTACAGGTCACTTCGGGGCACAATCTCTAACCACCAACCAACCACCTCAGAAAATGTACAGTCAAACAACACATCCTCGACAACAGTCAGTCACGACTATACAGTCAGTTGAATATTTTTTATCAAGATGCTATTATTATTTCTTTAGCAGAGCTAACAAAAATTGGGAGCTTCAATTTTTTAAGCAACCAAGAATGAAATGGAATAGAAAGCTTCACTACTTGCTACAAAAGAGCTTACAAATAGAGCACTTACGTTTTCTGTGATAGCAAAGAAACGACCCACACGTTGATAATTTAAACTCTTAAGTTTGTTTCTCAATCTAGTTTATAGTCACCTAAAGCAAAAATTATATATACCTAAATATCCCAATGTAATATGTATTTATTTGGCGGTAGTGCAGTGTCATTGTTCTCAAAGTTGTCGTTTGCCAGTATAAATAAACATGCACCGAAAAGCTTGCCACTGCCACCAACAGCGGCTACAAAAAAATATATACATAATACAAAACACAGGGTAGTACAACACTATTTTGCTTTCAAATACTTCAACTATTCTTTACATTTACGGTACGTTACGGCTCACTACTTCATTAATCTCAGCTTGGTAATCAAAAATGAAGAATTCAACGAATACTCATGCGTACATAACGATGAAATATGAGAGAGTAACATCCAGAAGACTCATTTTTACATGACGTGCTTACAAAAAATATCCATCCGGTGATGTAATCTATATTTCATATTTTACATGGTTAATAATAAAGACAACGACCTCCAATCATATAGCATTATATAGAATGCAGTGATGTCTAATGTAAAATTAGCTGACACTACACAGACCTAAAACACATAGGCATATTATTGTACTTCATTTTTCATTATCATCGTTCATCTCTGTTGTCTGTTTCCTTTCCACTGCTATACTACATGTTGTGAAAAGTCATTATGGAATAGCTTCACACTTCCGACTTCCGTTGTGAACTTATACCATGAATGAATGCGAGAACCATTTGCAAAAGTTTCAATTATCTTTTACGCTAACATCTTAATTATAAAATAGTAACTATATACGTTGGGAATTTGAATATTTACGATTATTGCAGGTCGCAGTGATTGCCAATTTCCAACTCCTTATAAATCTGAGTTCTAATGCTTTCTCGGCTGTGCAAACTAAATAACTTTCCCCAAAGTTAAGATATATTTTAGTCCGATTGTATAGCATCTCTGGGAAAAAACCACATCTCATCTAAATCAAACGACTTATCTTAATTACCATTCTTAACTTATTGTACCTTCAAAAAGCGCATCTCCCTTACTAGGATTTACCCGCTTTACCATACTAAAAAAATACAAACGATTTTGTTTTAAACTCCTGGAACATGAGCTCTGTTATAAAGAGTATCTAGCAATAACGACCCGTACAGTTTAGAAATATATACCCAGACTACGTAACCGCGATGTATATTCTACACACAACTCGCCTAATGCAAACTCTTAATTCCTTTCTTAGATGTTTAAAATCACACATTAAGTCATGTTAGAGCTACAGTGAAAATATAGAGTACAATTGGGACAATACATTTAACGTCCAAAAAGCTGTTTCATTTCCTAAGATTCATCTCGGATTTTTTCCCTTTCCCTTGCACATTACACAAAAAGTATCGGACAATAAACCACGGAACGTTAGCACTACAAGAATAAATTAAATGACTCAGAAAACGACTTCACCGAATAAATACAAAGTACAGAGAAATTTTGTCTCTAAATTATCCCATCTCATTTTACACTGTCTTTCATATACTTTGCTGTTCATACAATACAATGCAGCCACACAGCAACGAATAATGAAGATATGGTAGACTAGAAAGAGACAAGACTGCATACTATGCAATATAAATTTGCCTCATATTACATTTCTACGTACTTTTTGATATTTAGGATTTTCTAAATTCATAACGTATCACACATAATGCATTTCAACAAAGTCTGTAACTAGACTAGATTGTATTACTTGGGGTTTGTTTCTATAAAAACTTCTTGCATTTTATACTGAAGCACGTTAGCCACCAACGAATTAAGAGTAAGAACCACCCAATCTTAAGCCAAACGTACTGGAGGACAAAATCGAAATAATAAATAGGATCCATTTTGTTAGGCATATAAATACATTTGCAAGAGTTTTTAAGCTGCAAGTACGTACTTACATATTAGGTTCGTTTTCAGAAGAACAAAAGCAGCATGAGAGATTTTGGGTAACATGAAGAAAAAATAGAATAATAATGTCGTCCATCCAAATAAATAGTCATTCATGGTCATGACTTTTTAATGGAGACCATTGAGATTTCCATTGCTAAGACCATTAGACAAACAGAAGTAGCCAGAGCTTAAGTACATACATAAGCTACTAGTTGATATAAAGAAAGGGGGGTAAGCTCTACTATGTTTCGACTTTAGTTTTTCAACTTTGCTGTTTCGTTAGTTGAAGAGAGTTAGGTTAGAAGAAGAAGAAGTAAAAATACATCGTTGTAATGTAAGATGTAAGTACTTAACATGGTGTACATGCCCACATATAAAGAGATAAAGACATTATATGAATCTAAAGGGAAAATAGTCAATACTACCGAAATCTCTGTCATCTGACATGGTCAAAGTTTCTTGGAACTTGCTCTAAAAGCCGGCCACTTTATATAATATATGTACTTTTTGAATGCATTTCATGATATTATTATAGGGTTCAACTAAATCGTACATTTTACCAACTTATTTATTTTTCCACTCTACTGCTACGACATCATGATGCCCATTCCATACTCCATACCGCTCAAAGTAAAAAGTGACAAAAACGGGAATAATAATAATAATCATAGCAAAAGTACTTGAACAACAAGAGGGACGCATTACAATCAAACTGCGGAAAAATTATCTGATAAGTGGCTTCGCAAAGAGGAAGGGGTAGAGTGATGTGATGTTTATTGAAAGGAACAGCTAACAAACTAGAAATGTATGGTGGACACACAAAATAAAGGTTCCAGATTTTCTTTCATTTCTCAGCAGCCGTTGAGCCCTTCTCCTTACTAGTTTTTTTTATGAAATTAGATCAATATTGACAAATGGTTGTACCCTTTTTGTGGAGAAGACACTGTAAAGACGAAGCGGAAACTGGATGCAATATCCAGCATAAAATTTTGTTAGAACGGAAACATCAAAAAGAGTAGCAAAAAGTTTGGATCATTTACCATATTTACTATTCCAGTTTTTTTAGTTTAGCATTCAGCTGAGCTTATGGCTTGATGGAATGACACATGTAGAGAGAGAGAGAAAAAAAAAGTAAAAGTAAGTAAAAGAATGTTACAAAAATAGACAGATACACATAAAACTGGGAAGCTACCATCATGTACCAACCTCCTCATCCGCATCGTCATCATCATACACTTTCTTTTTAGATGGCCAAACCACTGTATTCTTTTAGGAACAAAACTGTCACTTTTAGTTTCACTCCGAGAAAAAGTACTTTTGGATTTTTATTTGAGTTTTATGTGAGTATTTGCTCTGCACACCCGTTTTACTACTTTTCTTTTGGGAAAGTTTTTTTTTGAATGAACAAGATTCATAAAAAAGTAGACACAAGAGCAAACAACCCTTCGTAGATATATATAATATGTATTTGTTAGTTCCCGTCACATCCAGTACTTTTCTATTTTAACCGAGGAGGAGAGAGTAAATTTTGACTTGATTTCCCTTAATTTTTAGCATTCAACCAAAGTTTCTTCTTGTGACACATAATATGTACGTTAGTACTTGTACCCCTAACATGACAGGGAGCTCGTTTGTTATCACTGATAATATCGTTGACATTGGGAAAAGGTGAAACACGCCACAAAGAATGCCCAACCTTTCGCAAGATCCCATGTTACATTCGAAGGATGATAAAGATTTGCCCTTATTTTCTACCACCGTGTTAAAATCAATAGATGCAAGCGGAAGCCGTATAATACGACATACGATGCATTACCAATCCCAACCTATCCAATCATGTATTACGCCAAGTGCATGTAGTACACAGTTCTGTACATTTTCCTCTTACACTTGTATTTCACCATCAATCCGGACTTTAATGCTAATTTGACTTTTTTAGGCAGTGTATATGAATAAGATGGTTTATAACAGAATATATAAATTTATAGTGAAGGCATTGCATATAGATAGTTATACACGTAATAAAAGTTTGTGATTGGTAAAGCCAAGCTAAAAACATATACGTGTAAGGCAAGGGTTGTAATATGAAACGAACACGAACAAATGAATAGGAAACCGTAGGGTTTTAGTAAGTCTTCTTGGTATGGGTGAGTGAGGCTCCAGGCTGCATGCAAATTATATAATTAGCCATTCCTCTCTCTCTCTCTCCTCTCTTTCTCCTCCATTCCATTCCATCCGGAGAGACTGACTTTATTAATTAAGGGGCGAAAGAAGAAGACGAACGAGAACGATGACTATAGATCTACAAGCGTGTGATTTCACTTCAATTATAGGAGCGTGTATTATATGGCCTATTAGCTACACATGGATTCTCTTCATTTCATTTGAAATGGTAAATCAATGTGATATTTAGTGATGAAATGAGGGATTCTGAAGAGCGCAGTTTATTCTGTCAGACCAGCTTACTCGCTTCAGGCTGAAAGACAGACCGACATGAAAGTCAATTCAGACAGTCATTCAAAAGCACTTGTCTTTCCTTATTTTCCATTACTATTTCTCACCACCACCACCATTTGTATTACTCCAATTTAAAGGGAAATCTTACTTCACACTAATTCAAATGGGAAAGAAATAAACACTTTGCCAAAGGCAGAGAATAATAATAAAACCGACAACCGACTTTCTCCCTTTTGACTCAAATGAAATGAAGAGAGGGTGAGTACTTTGCATTTGAAATAGGACCACACACGCAGCTACACGATGTGATATATGTATGAGTTTTTTAATTACTTTGGCTTGTATGTATATACATATTTCAGACTAATCAATATCAATAATAATAAATACTTCATTGAAATTCACTAGCATGTCCGTTCCAGGAGTAAAATGGGTAAAGCTAGACAAATTGCCTCAGAAAATAATTAGTCTCAGGACATTATAAGTTTACTACTCGCATCATCAGTAAAACCGATACATCAAGACGTTTTAAACCAGATTTACAAACTTAGATCAAGCCAGTTACGTATATTTGGAATATAGGTGTAAAATGGAAATGACAATGTATAGTAGCAATGTAGTCTCACAAATTGTTTTATTTATGCTTTTCCGACAACTGGGTTACCCCAATACAAAATGAAATGCAAAGATGTGACATGACATGACATGGAATGGCCCTTAAGTAAAAATAAGCGCAGTACGAAAAGAATGCACCATAATACCACCTTACAAAAGACAACATAAAATATTCTTGCTTACTTTCACTTTTCGGTTGCTTGACGGTCTTCTCAAAATATTCATCCACACGAGAGACATTGTTGCTTTTACTTTGAGTGAACTGTTGTAAGATATTTATGCTGTATATAGAACGTTGTATATATTATTTACTTAAGCCAGGATCCACGAGTCTATAAAACTATGTGAGATTCTCGTAAAATGTCAGGTAGAATTAGAATTAATTGATCTCACTCTTTTATTACTGTGCAAGCACGAGATGGGAGGTCCTTAATCAAACTGGCTGCTATATACTACACTTTGGTTTATAATGCACCTTGTTCTTAGAACACCAGTTCCACAAGACAAAATAATTCCTTAGTAAAACGGGAGTAGCACAGGAACTTGCCGCAAACCTAACAATGTTATACAGCACAGTAATGGATGTCTTTAATCGTAATACTGAGACACACCAAAACAAGGATGATTTTCTTCTTGCAGTATCGTAGTTCATGGTAAATTTGGTGAAGACATAATTGCATGGAAAATGAAACCGAATACCAAGACAATTCTTACTCCTGCTGCTGCCGGTGGGATTGAGTGAGTGGAGCACAAGGTTTAGTATGGGCATACACTGACACACACACACCGATATAATTAATGCATACGTTACATAGTTCACTTAGTCGTCAGTCGGTAATAAAACTTCAAGATATTTCGCACTGACTTGAGTAATCAAAGGATGAAGAAAGACGAGTGAAATGAGGATTACTCAGCGTCAACTGAAATGTTTTCTTTAGCTACTTCCTTTTCCTCTATAGATATACTATATAAGATATAATTTATATGCGTTTTGGCTTCCGAAATATTTTCACCGTATTCTTAAAGCATTCTCTCTCCGGAGTGATTTATTGACTATAAGCATAAATGACAAGAGGAAAAACGAATCAGACATGTAGATGTTGCAAAGTTAAGTAGTAAAAAATAGTCACGTCAGCAAATGAACTGGTTTCACTAAAACGCGACATGTATGTTCTTATCTTGAAATGGTGTTGTTCTCACACTTCCCGTCAATATCGTAACCGTAAGGTGATAAATAAATCTTGCGAATGAAGTAATGAAGGTTTAGCTCTCTGACTCTGACACCTACATACTTTTACAGAGGTTCTAATAACAAGAGGAGGCTTATATTTTCAAGGCAATATCATACATATATGCTCTTAAGCAAGTTGAAGATTTAACTGAACACGAAAAAATATGTGTAAAGACAAAACGGGGAGGAGTAGGAACTCAAGATAAAATCCTCATTAGCAGCGTAAATAATTACAGAAATTAACTTCGACTTCTGACACAGATTTCATGGAAGATCTACTGAAGAGAGCGATTTGGAGAGAGAGAGAGAGATGCAAAAGAAGAAGAGCCAGTTGCACGAACGGGATAGCTGTCTGATAGGAGTTACTCGAACTAAAACTGCACAAGCCTCCTGGGGGCAAATGAAGAATATTAATTTCCTCCAAAGAAAATCCGTAATTCCAACTACCAGCTTGCAATCTTGTTGGAATAGTTAACTAAGAAACCTTGCAATTTACTGGTGCGTGTGAAAATACTCAACGGGCATAATTATACTTGTGCACTGGTACTCATTCACACGGATACATACACCGCAGATCAACCATCTCAAAATCTTTTGTTCAACCTGAGCACTATGAAATTTTAAGAGATTACCTTTTCCCTGCTGTCTTGATCCTATAGCTTGGGTTAATGTGGCCAGAAACATGAATGTCTGCACTGGAGGAGGTAATATGATGCCCACGAAAGATAGAATTGCATTAGTAAAACATGAAGATGGAAAAGGTTTGCAGCGTTATGCCCATTCAACATGGATGTGTTGAGTATGTGTATGAATGTATGCTACATCATTTTTCGTTTTGCCACATTAATACTAAACATGTTAAGGAGAAAATAACTAACGATGTGCTTAAACACAATGAACAGATCACACATTTCCATCTACCATCTTACAACTAGCCTCTTCTGTATGATATTCATGCATGTAGCATATCTGTACGACACGGATTTTAAAGGTAGGACGCAAAAATCAAAAAAAGAGGATGCGATCGTGTCACAAAGATTTTCTTTACATCTTGCAGCTGTTTTTCATCTCCTGCCAGGATGAAAATCGTTACTCTATTCTATTTGCAAGCAACTATATGATTTTCAAAGGAATGTTGAAACTCAGCTAGATAAAGTGAGAACACACCATGTATATTTTGTAAAAAGATCTTTTGCAATATTATGTCATCAGATGTATGAAGCGGTTCAGTATTTTTTTTCAGTGGTAGGCGAATGCGAATACCTATATTCATAAAAAAAACTGTGTCCATCTGTCCTTCATAAACTTGCGTAATAAAATAGGAGAGCTAAGTTGAAGCCAAATTTTTATATTTTCGATCAACAATTTAGCCAGGTTTCTCAGAAATGAATGCACAGTGTTAAAACCAAACTCAGATGAACTAATACTTGCTGCGAGACACGAAAGACGTAAGCTGATAGCTAATTTGAGCAGGGGTTTTGTTTTGGTATAGAGTTTCCGGTTAGGTGTTGCTGTTTGGTGAAAGCGGATGACAACATTACTAAATTTGTTTAAAGCAATAACAAATACTGATCTTTGTATGATTATTTTACAGTTTAAAGATTTGTTGCTTTTAGAAGTTTTAAAAGGCTTTTGTCGACCCCACTTCCTCATTTATCGTTCTGCTTGAGAACAATTTTAAAATTCATAAGGTCTCATATGAAACGGCGGAAAGAGACACAAAAAATACTTATTTTTACCTAGGATGCAACTAAACAGAGCCAGTAGTTTCATGCAAAATCCTTGATTTTTACTTTCTACACAACTGGCTCTTGCGTCAAGTAGCGACACGCCCATTACACTTTTGAAATGTATTAATGTCATCAGGGGAAGCTCTCCGTAAGCCATGAATCATCATATGTATAAACAAACCGATACGAAGTGAAAAAACGATCGTGATCCTGAACCACAGGATCTATGCTATGTGTACTGCCTTGGAAGCTCAAGAATAGAAACTTTAGAATGACATCTTCAAAGCCATCTTTTCAAATTTCAGTACATGTGACACTGAAATCACAGAGATCCTTATTTTTGTCTACTGAAGCTGCACGTTATAAATCTAAGCAACACAGTTTTGACTTTTTAGTAAGCCTTGCGGAATTTCACGCACGAGGTTACTAATGGTTGATCATAAAAAGTAGATTTCGTTTATCTTGATAACGTTGTTGAACGTTGTACAGATCCTCCTATTCACTATTCATGGATTTTGATATTATAATCTCTATAAAAAACCATAATCTCAGCAAAAATATACATCATATTGCATAAGTTGCAAACAATAAATTCTTCTATCTTGTAAGCAGAGTTGTTTACA
Organism: Orchesella flavescens; assembly: GCA_964034955.1. Classification (NCBI taxonomy): domain Eukaryota; kingdom Metazoa; phylum Arthropoda; class Collembola; order Entomobryomorpha; family Orchesellidae; genus Orchesella; species Orchesella flavescens. The sequence continues at coordinate 19,175,310 of OZ035957.1, read as the reverse complement.
CTTAATCATTTTAATGTTGAGGAAAAGCGGCCCGCTCAAGTCAGGTTATCAGGTCGTAATTCAAACACAGAAGTAAATTTTAGCTCGTGTCTTGTCTTACAAGCCGACCTTCCACAACGGAGGATTTTTAAGCGTATCCAAATCAAAAGATTTTGACTTGGTTGTGTGAGCTATCTTTTTGGCAACCATTACTTACCTCACACTACTATATACCGTTTGGTTTGGAGGTGTCCATTTTTTAGTTCATATCCGAGATTACGTCAGAATTCAAAATGTGGTAGACGTATGGTTATCCACACAAGAACATATTACGTATATATTATAGGTACAATTATTGCCAACTTGTATGAAAGTAGTTGTCTGATTACCGTACAAATTCTTAGTTCATATTTTGATTATCAGTACTTCCAATCGAAAGTTGTAAGAGCGTGAGGGGAAGCATGTATAGAATGAAATCTAAACCATCTGCATTCGGCCATCTGGATGGTAATTCTAACAAACCCATAATTTCCCTCGGATGCCCTGAGCTCAACTAATTTTCTAAAAAGAAATTGCCAATATTCTGGTTTCTCTAGATTATTATTACCAGTGCTGGGATGGTGTATTAATATGCAATTTCGAGCACATATTCTGAACATTATTCACACCACTAATACCGCAGCTAATCTGTAAATGTCGCAGGCAATGATTAAGCGGAAAAGTTTTGATGAGGATGAGGATAATGGCCCACATTACACATGCCGACTTCTTTCAAAGACGAATCTAATATGGCTTTATACTTTTTATGCCACAAAAATAATGGTTGGTGCAGAAGACATAACTACTAGATACCTATTATGGGGTTTACTATACTTTGGGAATCATACAGTGCGTCAGTTGATATACTAATCCCATCGTTATACATTTTTACCTTGGGTTCTGTTACTTCAGTTGATACGGTTGTGGGTTAACCACAGGAGCTAATATACTATTCGCCCTGAAATTTAATGCTCTTTCCAAACTGTAAAATAATACTTCATCATGATAAAATAAATATTGCTTTGCAAAAGGGAAACGCACTAGTAGTTACGTGAAGGACGGGTATGATGGGAGTATGTATTTTATTTTCGTAGCCATTACGGAAAGTTTTTTTTGCAAAAATAAACCCAGTTTCATATTTTGTTGACTCATTCCCAACCATCCATTTATTATTCGAGAATGTACCTCATTAGTAGTCTACACTAAAATATGAACTAGGGCAAAGTCAGTGAAGCAACCAAACTACTATCTAGTAAAAACATGATCATGTTCCAAAAAGCAAAAAGTCAAAACAATACTTCTCGTTGAAGTGAAAGTGAGCATATGTTTTTTTATAGTTTTTCTCCTCGTTACCTTCAAATTCCTTACTCATATTACACACGCATTAATTATTTCCAAACGAACCAAAACAAAATATATTCATTATAAAACTAAACACGACACAGACATTATATCTTTGCTAAAATGATCAACATTATTCTTTCACATTCTGATGTATAATATGCATATGTTAACGTTTACAAATGATCGAGTAGACTGTGTACTCACTTATAAACACACGTGAACAATACCTACACCAATTCCGATAACCCCATACGACTCGTATTCCATTCTCATTATAGGTTTACATTCAATGCTACCTGAAATTCCCTTCTTTGACTTTCGACCTATGTATGTGTGTCCTTTTTTAGTTGACAGACAAGCGCTATTATGGAAATACTAGAACACAGACAACAATAATTCTCAAGACAATTTTCTTGGTTCAAACGTCTACCATAATCGTACGTGTTGTAACACATTTTGCAATTTATTTGTGTAAACTCTATATATGTAATATTCATGCAACTCACATAAGTAGAAATGCTGGTGCTGGGCTAAAATATTACACATGTACCTCCAGCTAAGATGTAAGACGTTCACAGTTTTTTTTTTGAAAAATCTTGGTATGCTCCGTGTAAAACAACGTGACAATTTGTGCAAAGCTTGCAAAAACTAGTTTTTTTGCTAGCTCCACGATTTTTCGTTGTGCGTCTTTCTGAACAAATAATGACTGTACTGTACACCTCTTTAAAAGGAATGATCTATTTTCAATTCCCGTAGCACATCAATTTCCAAGAATTATTTCTCCAATCGTTTTACAAGAATTCAAACACCCATTTCAATTCTTCGCACAAGCCATCAGTAAAGCCATGCCTCTGCTATTTCTTAAAAAGGAACAAGAAATATTTGTAGTTTTGCTGCTACCCCATTCAGCTTCTAAGGAATAAAACTCAGATTTAGGTAGACAAAAACTCTTCAACGTCCCATTCAAGTAGGGGAAGATTTCCCCGCTAGTAAAAAAGAGAAGATTTATTCCATGAAAAAACATGTTCTTGGAGAAAATATACGTGTGTTAAGTTTGCTCACACACAATGGATAGCAAGTTACACACACAGAGCTACAAGATCTTTTTCTCTGACTTTCCATTCTTAACAAAAAAAAAATCGGAGGAAAAAAGAAGTATTTCCTACAGAAAGTACAAAACTACGTTAGTACCGTCGCGTAACATGCTACTTTTGTATAGCTATTACATGAAGGAGCTTCAGCAATTACAGGAAAATCTCATCAACAAGGATCTCAAGTGTTTGTGTGGTGGTTGGAGTGGGAAGGAAATAAAGAGGAGAGAAGACGAAGAAGGAAATGATGAAGTTGGATGATGTGAATGTTGTCTGGATGCGTGAATGCTTGATATAGCTATTTACTACTTTATGTCGTTGTAGCATATTATTTCATGTCATCCCTGTACAGATATAGTTCCACACAGTTTCATCATGTCTACTTAGATTTGCACTTACATGGGTTACAAAAGAAACCCAAGCAAGTCTCTCTCCAATGTCCAAACGGTTCTGCTACTTCCACATGTCTAGAATCAAATGGATGCAAAAAGGGGGAAGTCAACTAGTCTGTATTATAGTGGTTACTAGATGTGTCTGTTTGATCGTAAAGTGGACACACTTGGAGACATGTCTAGTAGTAGTGAGTAGTATATCACTGCAACTGTATTGCATTTTGGGAAATCTCTGGAGAAAAAAAGTTTAGACTACTAGCTGAGTAAAAAGGTGTACATGGCAGTTCACTGTCGTCTTAACGGAGAATCAAGAAACGAGAATAAGAGGGTATATAAGTAGTAGTCCGTATTGATTCGATTGTCCACCCCCTCGCGCACTAAAACATGATCAACTAAGCCGGGAGCGTGTGCTGATGCTGACTGAATACATAGAGAGATGAAGCACGTACATTTTCTCCATTTACTGCCCATGTCAAAAAGCTTGGAATAACTGACTGAATATAAACAACCAGAAATAGGCAAGAGGGCGAAAGGAAATGCAGGAAAGCCACTTTCTACGACGATATGCACCACCCAGGGATGATGATGCGTCTACTACTACTTTCCCATCTTCGTCTCTTTCCACAAGATAAACTCGCTATATTGGACATTCCCCCGACAGAATTTCACTAAATTGTGTGTGACATGAAACATAATAAGAATAAGCTACAGTTGAAGTGAAGAACCAGAAGCACAATTATTATTATGCTCCCAATATCGTAACTTACACTTTGCAGGTTTAGTTGGAGTATATAACCATTAGTAGAGGCACCGCAGTTGGCAGTAAAGTACAGATTGCTGATATTCTCCAGCTCATGTGGATGACGATAAGATTTGGAGTAATAAGTATATAACATATTACAACAACATACTTTTCGACTTGTCATCTCATTTCACCTCTACATCATAACCCAACCATCATCATATGCGTGACATGCTTACTTGAGGGGGAAACTTTGTCATCATAGATCAATGAATTTTTACGACTCATTGCAAGGCTCATTGCACAGTCCCACTTGACCGTGAGTAAACCCGCCCTGACAGCCATTAATAAATGTACGTATGGATGGAAAGGCATATGTTTGAATACGTGCTGTTGTGTCAGATCAGAATCCTAATAGACTTCTTAATGATAAAAACCAGTTGGGATATTCCCAGGAGAGAAAGTTTCTCCAGAATTGGTTATTTTTGTGGAAAAGATGATTTCTTTTTCGTGTACACTTATCATATTATCGATAGGTGTGGCAGTTCGTTCAAGTACTTCTGACTTTAAGAGTTTAGTAACTATTTTGAATTGTTGAAGATTGGCTAGTTTGAATACACAAGCTTAATATCAAAAGTGATTTAGCTCCTTGGATGGATCATGCGATTAGTTGCGAAATTCAGACTTGATAAACGACATTCTTCCTCCAACCGTTTCACGCAGACTTGCTTACAATATGTGGCATGTCTACTACTCCTTTCACTCAAGAGTAAACCACATGCCATGTGAACTGAAATTGAAGTACCATATTTCTGAGTGTTTTTCTCAAGATAAAGCAATAATACTATTAAACGTATCTTCCATCTTCAGAACCTTGAGATGCAATCTAGGTGTACGGACTTTTGTTGGCCACCACTAGCATCATAAAAGAACTATATTATTTGTCTTGTTTACTTTAATATGGACACATTTAACCTTTAAAGTCCATTTCTGATCCATTCTAATACATGTCGATTCAAACCATGCTTAACAATTTATTTTTGCAAAATCCGTCTTTTAAGTATTTAATTTTAACCTAAAAATATTTTACGCCATGGGTGATGGGCCATCACTGATGGCTTCAGGATCATGGTAAAAGTAGGTGTAAAGATATAAAACTAGTTGCGAGTTGACACTTGCCCAAAAATGTTTTCCGCTCAAGGAACAACCGTAGCCAAATTAATACTTTTAGTAGGTAAACGTATATGCTTTTTGGTTACCAGACCTATTTTCGTTCACAGATTGTCAACTATCTGAACACCACCAGGTATCACACAGTTGTGAAGTTGTGAATCACGTCCTTTGATCAGAAAATGCATAAATGAATTGAAAATCGTATGATGCCGCAATAACTTCATAAATCTTTTTATGTGTCAGATAGTAAATATTAGAGCAGCTAGTTCATAACCCTTTCAACGAGAGTAACCTCATTTTTTGCTGTGTTTTTGGAAGTTTTGAGAATAAACTCAAGATAAAGACGAGTATTTAGCCATAGCACCGTAGTATTTTGAATACGGATGACGGCAGACTATAATACAGTTGGGCACATACTCAAAAAGGAAGACTTTGTCAAAGATTTTATCTTTCACCGCACCACAAATAGCCGTTTCGTGTGCAACAGCAGAAAATTTCTTCTTAAGTACTGCTACACAAAGCTGAAAGCCATTTGTACTGTACACACAACTCAATACAGTCACAAGTTAATTAACCGAATGAGCTTCACAGGCAGAATAATTCAAATAATTCAATTAGAGCAAGCAATTCATGCATTTCTATTATGAATGAGTGGCACACCCAGCGACAGACAAAAGAGCTGTGCATGTCTAGCTCCAATCCAATCCACTAGCAAGAGCATGCAAAACTCAAACGGTTAAGGGAAAGTTGCGAGATTTGCAAACGAGGCTTCTGGCATTCGACGACGGACCCATTAGCTTCTTTTAACACTGCTAATGACAAAGCTGTGAGAAGTGGGAAGGAAACATTTTCATGGTAGCTTTTTGTATAATGATCCGTGCACCAGATTTTAGCTACACTTTGTAAACGCGAAACAGAAATGTGCCGGAAGCAATCGCAAAAAAATCCTTTACTCGTCATAACTCCAAATTGGATTTTCAGTGAAAACTGAAATTAAAATTCATGCAAACTAATTAAAACCTGCTTTTTCAAGTGTCTTCCGTTTACACCACTCACCACACACATGTGGTTGATTTTCTTTGGTTTTTATGTTAATATGTGAACATTTGTGGTAGTTCAAGTGATTTTACAGGTGGTAGCCTTTTTAGACAAAATACTTTTCTCTTTCATTTTCACTATTTTTCTTTTCAAAATTTTTATATACTTGGGTATTTTTCACAATATGAACATTGAGAACCCGATGCATGTAATTATGTAAACTTCTTTAGATAGAAATTTGATGTTTCACATGTCAAATTTATGAATGCTGCAGGACTTGAAGAGCTTCCGCAGTAGGTGTTCACTGGAGAAATTTCTTGATGAAACTATTTGAATCGGGATACAACAAAGCAGATAATGAAATTTGAATGATACGTTATCATTTTGCTACAGATCTTGACATCAACTTTTTATATTCATCTAGCGAATCCACAAGATTCTGAGTTCCACCAGAAAAGAAATACATCCATTCTTGGCCATATCTTTGATTAAAATTACTGGAAAAAGTGCAATCAAAATGATGCGTGTAACAGTACAAATTACTGTATTTACATTCAATGTCTAGATATTACCAGACAGCATGATTTTCTCAATATTACATTAACGGAAACGAAAACGTTGAGGCATTTTCAATAAATGCAAGGTACGTGTAGTGCTTCATAAACTATATGAGATTAGGTATGTATATGCCTCCCAGTGCTAGAAATATCTTTTTTGCACGTTTACCTGTACACACTAAAAAATTTCATTTTTGAATGTAACATTAGCATGCAAACGCTTAAGCACAGTAATGACGAGCAAAAGCTTTTGACTAACCTGTTGACACAGTTCAAATGAATTTTGGCCATTCACAAAGTCATCCGTCGAGTTCTTTCTGTTACTTTCTCCACTTGAAGGGACATCACTCGGAAGACATGCTATACTGCCATCCGTTGTTGATACCGAGAGTGCGCCGCTTTTCGTATCATTTGTTTCATCTGTCCCACTGCCGCTTCCGGTACTGCAAAGACAAACAAGTATAAGCAAACCATGAAATTTGTTATCAAACTTGGTTAAGAGCTTCCACTTAAACAATATCCATAAAAATCTTCAAAACAATCTGGCATTCAAAGCGGTACAAGTCATCCATAAAAGTAATAGACAATAAAATACCTCTATTCTTTTGACAACAAGAGCATTCAGTTCATTTTTTGCTATTATTGCATGCGTGCACGAACCGCACGAATAAAGCAATAAAGTACAAACGGTATGTAGTAGGTTGTAGTTAATAAATGATTTGATAAATGACATGACAAGAAAGATCGCAAATTGTAAACGGGAGGTAATTTTTTTTCCTATTGGTTTCCCATTTGTTCTTCTGTGTATGCTTCTTTGCACACTGTTCGTTATTCCTGACATGAGAATGAGACTGCATATCAAGATGGACATAAGTGTACTCATCCCACTTCAGCAATGGAAAGGAGCCGTCAGTCAATCAGTGAAAACATTTTTGTTTGGGAATACGGACATAACGGACGTCTTGACATATTCTTAGAAAATATTCATGAGAGCTACTCTGCCTAATTCTGAGTATTGAAACCTTGTCAAACTTGGAGAACACAACATCAAGCATGATGCACAGACATTGCATAATTTGTTGAATTGTATGTTTTTCTGAGTCCGTCCTCTTGTTCTTTTTCTTTTCTTTTTGGAAAAGAAACAGTACATGAGTATAAAATGCGAAATTTATATGCATGAAGGATGATTGGAATATGGAGATATTGATTAAAAATTGAAGGCATACACGTATGCTAGTGTTTTTCGATCTGCCTGCTTGGATATACAGAAATTTGAAAAATGCACATTATTTTCATAGGCTTAAGATCGACCATGTAAATCAATTTACAAATTAAAGTAGTCTTGTTGAAAAAAACATCGCAAAAACATTGCATCTGATCAGATATTGATTATATTAGTAGCATATAGTTCAAATCAGAATCACGACTCACGACAGTATACGCTTCTATCTGTATGCAACAAGATGTATTAGCAATAATACTTAAGAAATAAAATCAATTTGATGTGTTCCCCATTTTTATCCTTTTAACTTTACTACCTTTCATCAAATTGTGTTTACTTTGCTTGCAAGTTCTGTCGTGTTGAAATAATCGTAATAATGGATGACGTAAAAAATAGAATGATCTATTTATGAGAATTGAGAACTAATGTATGATGGGATAAATAAAATGAAAGAATACGTATAGTTAGATTTGCTTGCACAGCAATCTAAATCTCAATTTATATGCAGAGTTCATAGAAAAGAGCTAGGAGATAAAAGATTAAACGAAAGCCAGGATTGAACGGAAAGGAAAAAGGGTGAAAGCTTTTCGAGCGTGTAATGCAAGACATAGGTGGTATTTGGTACAATCAGGGTGAGTATATATAGCTATGAAGTATCTAAAACTCATTCCCATATTATATTAAATGTTGACAACAGCATTAACTGTATTGATATACGGGAAATAATCATCATATAGGACGAATATGGAATACAGATGAAATTCATGATTATTGCCGAAATACATTTTGATGAAGTAATTGAACAGATTCTTGTGAAACGCAGCAAGTTCCTTTCTCTACCAAACTCGGAGAAAAGCTGAAAAGCAAGAAAATGAGTTACTTATTCTTTCCCCTCTTCCCCACTAAATTACCTGCAATTGATGAAAGTGGGGAAAACTGTATAGAAAGGAGAAAATTACAGAAATCATGAGGAAAATGCATAGAGACAAGACAATAAAAAAAATATATACGTGTATATAGAAAAGTACACGTATTCTACTGTTGTATAAGTAGAAACATTAGAATGACATAAGAGAATGAACCTAATTCCGAGCATTGTGCTACCTTTTCCCATTATTATTACTGTCATCATCTATTTCATCTCTTTCCGAATGGGGAGAAAAACGGAAATTCCACAAACTTTGTCCATTTAGATAGCTATCGAGCATCATCCACTTTTACTTCTAATACAGAAATTTTATCTGATGAAAAGTAAATGTGTAAGGTAATAAAACTCACGGTGACTGGCTTACTTAGCTAACTTCACTACGTAAATGTAAGTAAATGGAGTAAAACGTTGGAGAGAAAGATAATAAAACATGAGCTGCATTTTACCTGTCTGTCGGAGTGTCGGAAATGGTTTGACCCGAGTCCTCACTTCCAACAGAATTGAGAGAGTGGCACTGGTTATTACGAGACTTTCGACTGGCTTCCCACTCCTCTCTCACGGCATCTTGTACCCTTTTTTGGAGTTCTCGGACTCGAGCCCGTTCCTCCTCTAGCATTTGGGCACCTACAAGAAATACACACAAGATGGTTCTTGAGCTGTTCCATGATATTTACGTGGATGTTAGAATGAACGTTTCCACACCACGTCAATGCTACAATAGGTACATATTTATATTATGTTCTGAAATATAGTATTGCTAAATGTATATCAACCTTGTTCGTTTAACATATATTCTCGGTTTCTTTCGATCTCTCTCAAAGTCTCAAAAGTTTTTGGGCCCATTATTCCACCCAAAGTGGGATCAATTGGCGATCTGGACTTGACACGTTCAATGTGAATTGAATTTTCTCCTGCTGCTTCCAAAAGTATGTACAAGGATTTAAGTTTGTCTTCGAGATCCATATTACGATTCTGCAAAGAAATCAATACGTTATACATTAATATGTAAGCGAATTTATAGTAGATATGAAAAGAAAATTAAAAGAAATATATCTGCTGAACACCCAACTCACATCGTCAGAAAAATTTTCAAAAGCACCATTATCAAGAGAGTTATTACAATTTCCTCCAGAATTTAAAGATTCCTGAAGCTGAATTAGGCAAATAAAAATAAAAACAAAATGAGAACAATAATTTGTGTAGCTGCAATACAAGAAAGGAAAGACAAGGATTTATAAAAGCAGAAAAAATGTTGAACTAAATAATTATACAACGACATCAACTTACTTTTCGTAGCTGCCTAATTAAATCCTGTCTGCGTTTTTCTAAATTATGAATATCCTTTGCGGAGGAATTTATAGAGATCCGATTATGACTACGTAACTGCTCCAGCTGAAATTGACGAGATAGGAGTTTTCTTCCGATATCTGCTAGCGTTTTAGTAAGCTCTTCCCGTTGAGCTTCCTTGTTAACCTCCTCCTCCATGTGATGGAATTCTGCATCTTCGAATCCCTGAAAATGAGAAATCATAAATAATATGAATAATAAATCTTTTAGAAATGATATACAATTGATATTCACTTAATTTTGTCAAGTTTAATTTAAAACGATATGTAGAAAAATGGAGACACAAGTCCAAATGGCAGGCATCTTTTTTTTAAATAAACAGACGAAAATAGAAAGAATTTTTCCCACTTTCTGGTTGTTTCGTTTCCATTTCCTCATTTTGTGGTTAATTAATAACGACTTTGCGACTCCAAAAAAGTTAATATAAACTTGATACATACTAAAGAGCTGCATGACCTTAAAATAAAATATGCAGTCATCCCTCCATTATAAGAAGTTAAGTTATTATGTGGCTGCTTGTTTTTGCATCGTACCAAATTGTGAACTTTGAAGGTTACAGTTTTACAAATTACTATATTTAATACTTTATTATACAGTGAAAAGTAGAAAGTAACCCTGAGAGTTAGTTTTTTACCTTGCGATCTCCTTCAACAAGTTCATGTTGAAATTTCAGTCGTTCTAATAAAACAGTCTCTTCATCAGTGCTCCCACAGAAATCTTCATGAAGCTTTTCAAGCCTCTGAAGCTCTTTCTCGGAACTCATTAGCTTTGTTTTCAACTCTGCAATTCTCTCCAAACTGACAGTCCTCCATCTCCGATTACTATCGTCAATTTGAGCCAATCGCTCCTTTAAGTCCATCAGCTCCTGTTTATCAGATTCCATTTGAGTTTCAAAAGATTTCTCCTCTCCCTTCAGGAGTGCCTTCTCAATTTCCATCTGATAAAAAAGCACACACAAAAGATTACAAAAAATATTACAAACTTTCTCTTTATATTTACTTATGAATGGAATCATGCTACGATAATTGGAATGAGAGCTTCTTCAAAGTAAACTTTCACCATATCATTTCAATTCCATAATATAATGATAATAATAATGATCCCATCAAAACTTTTATAACATTCAGTCGATACTTTATTCCACCTCCTACGTACGTAACTTTACAAGGCTAAAAGCAACACATACCTCCCGAAGACCTTCCATTTCCTGCTGCTCCAGTTCTCTTATTTCATTCTTTAAGCTGGCTAAACGATCCTCCTCGATTTTAATAGAGTACTTGTGTTTCCGCTCCAACTGCTCGTTCTGAAAAAGTTTCCAGATTAAAGAGAATATTGAACACATTATGATCAGAATAATATGTTGAGTTGAGTTGAGTGATTCCACTTTATTCTCGCCCACAAGACAAGCACCTGTTGCTCTGATTCTGATAAATCACTTTTTGCGTGCGTTCACTTGAAAGACTAGAGATGAGATGTAAAGAATCAATACAAACTTTTGTGTTGTGACATATTTACCTTTTTACCAGATAATCACAAAGTGAAACTTAACCGTTGCTTCAAATGGAAATATTATGGAATTTCATGAGGATGCAAACAAACCTCAATATATCACCGGAAGCACATTATTTTAAAGCATACAAATAAGCTTAAATCACTTATTGGCTTCGTCCAAATATGTGACAACTGCACTGACTATATAGTGACGCCGTGACGCCAGAAAGATTCAAAATTATTGAAACTGCATTGGAAATTGGAACTCTCTCTATATACATACCTCAAGTCATATTATTAAGGTGGTTTTGGTTTGTCTGAGAATGGAACTGTGAGAACTACTTACTACAAAACTAAAAACTTAAGCTGAATGTCAAACGACGCTATATGTACTTGACGTGAAGGCCTTTGTTTGTGCAATGATTATGTACTTTGCTTTTCATCTTTCGTCTCCTCATTGGAAAATAACGAATCAGTAACACCTATAATAATACTAGCTACCATGCACTTCGACAATCTATGTATTTCCTTTTCCTGTGAAAAATGCTAATGTAACCAAAAAAACAAAAGCAAATCGATGTCACGTTCTGCAACTCCCCCTGATCTTCACTCATTCAATAAACCTCTCACTAATCTCATTTGTGAGATGTGTGGCCATGAACATATCACAAAGCGACTGGTCTGGTGAGTAAGACGCAGCTGAAAAATGCATCATTACCGCACACAATGTGAAAGTTTACTTGCTAATGGATAGTGTAAGTAGTCACATATGCGCATTGGAATATAGAAACGTGCAATTCTTAGACTTTTAACAGGATGAATGGAAGAAAAAACCCCAGTTTGAAATTGTATATGGGTTGATGATGCTCTGAGGTTGATAGAGTTAAAGCAAAAATGACTAAGACTGTCTATATAATGTACTAGATCGAGTGTATACAAACAAATTTGCATATATATAATAGAGATTCGCGAGTCAAGCCAGTGATTTTATGCAAAAGCATGTACTACACGTATAACTTCAGTAGAAGTGAATGTTTTTCATGAAATGAAGTAATGGACTCACAGAGCTCCGCTCCGACATTATGTACACAAAGGATAAAAATGGCAAATTGGACTACTTACATGAACTTTGGCAAATGCTGGTGATGAAGAAGAGGATGGTGATGATGATGATGAGGCGGAAGACACGGATGTCGAATTCTCTGGGCCAGACCCAACAGTTTGGGATGTTGATAACGAAGATGCAGATGATGATGCTGTTGCTACTAGTGCAATTTCATTTTTTCCACTCGTATTAGTATTGCCATTCCCAATAGAACTTTGAGAAAGGTCTTGATTGACACAATTGGAACTTGGCAAACTTGCCACAGCTATTTGTTTTGGTGATGTTGTTGATACTGAGACTGGGGCTGCTGGTGTTGTTAAACCAGAACCAACTACAGCACCAGATTTTTCTGCATTGACGCCACCACCCTTGCCATTATTACATGAGCTGTTAGTGGTATTGGAACCGTAGCCTGCCGTGGCAGTATCCATTACCACGTCACTTAACACGTTGTATTTTGAAATCTTTTCATTCCTGGTTTGGTTGGTGTGGTTCGATTCACTCGGCAACTCATTTACATTCATATCGTTACACATTAAATTAGTCTGACCATGGCTATCATTACTACAGCTTTGTGTTTTATCATCGTAATTTTGATTACTACAACTATTACTGCTGCTGCTGCTACTGCTCCTGTTCTCCCCACAAACATGCACTTCTACTTCTGTAGAAAATGTCCTGAGAATTGATGGTGGAGCTGTGGAGGCTGATTCAGGTCTATTAAATTTTAATTGGTTTCTAGCGTCAGCTGCCACCGCAGTAGAAACAGTCATTGGGGAAGAGGAAGCAACAATGGGACCACTACAAATGTTATCGAGGCCGTTCTCATTATAACCATTGTCGGAACTTGTTTCACTGTCATCATTGTCATCCTCATCATCTTTCCCGTAATATTCCTGAACGGAATTTGAGAAAGATACGGAGAGCTTAGACTTTTGATGATGATGCTGTTGTGGGATCCCACCACCACTTCCACAACTCTGAACCTTATCTAAATTCTGATAGTCTCCAACCTTCGAGTTGTTGGAGCCAGAAATTAGACCAGATTTACTCAACCCATTCTCTTGATCTCCAACTGGATTTTTGGGGGATGATGAGAAAAAGCTAGTGTTGTTGCCATTACTGAGATCAGATGAATTTAATAGTATAGGCCTCCGGTGGTAATCCGGTGTTGTCCTAATTCCTGAAGGACTTAATGGTGTTCTAATCTGTTGTTGCAGCTGCTCTTCAGTAAACTGCACTTTGCCATTTATTCCATGAGCTTGTGTCGAAGACAGATTTTCATAAGGACTCTTGGCGCTTTGACTTACTACTATTGTCGAGGTTGGGGTTCCAGACGAATGATTTCTACAACTGTTTATATTATTAGGAGGACTGCTGCTGACATGAGTTCCATTTGTATTTGAATATGGAATGGGAGTACTTGTTGCAAAGCTGTTACATGAGCTAGACGATGGAGAGGTTGATGAGGATTTTTTACCATCTGTGTAGCTACTCAGAGAACATGGTGACACTGTCAAACTGGAGGAGTTGATTTCATCAAACATTTGAGAATTGGAATTAGTTGGCGTTGTTGGACTCTCTTTTGAAATTGCAAGGAGAGAGAAAGAATTCTGGACTTGAATAAGAGGTGATGCATTCCCATTCATTGGCGGGAAGGTTTTCTTTGATGGATCTCGGGGTAAAGAGCCGTTGGTCTTGATTCTGTGTAAGATATTATAAATACAAAATTAATTAACTTAGACTTAGTTTTTAAAGTTTATTTTATAGTACTTTATGCTAAAACTTTAAATATGGAAACTAATGAGCTGGAATTTTGTTCTTATTGTCTGAACAAAGCTTTTCTAGTCTGAGATTATGAAACTGATAAACTGCTGCGGTTCGAAGAAAAGGATTGAGCAATGGAACCCACCCACTAATTTTTATGCTTCAACTTCTTTTCAACAGCGGCACAGATACTGTGTTTTCATCAGTCAGTGCATGGGAAGTTTTCATATTGTGATAATGTAAAAAAATAACGAAAACATATACAAGATACTTAGAGTAGTTAGCACTTGAATAATATTATAGAAGCAAACGGGGCATCTACCCATATCAATTAATTAGTTCGTAGATGGGGTGAAGGGTTTAGGTGAGGCTGCCATAAAACAAAACACTCATTTCCTTACATAGTATTTACCCCTTAACCGGAACATGTAATGTAGTTGTGTGTTTATGAATGAATTTTACGTGCATCCACAACCCAGTGTATCTTAATGAGATTAATTGATGAGATATAATTTATTGCGCTAACGAGCTGGGCCGACAAACGCATTTTATTGCTGCATTCGAAACAAACAGAAATTATTAACGATACGAGGGGCATGGCTAATTTCAAATCATATCTGATATGCAACATACAGATGTATGCTTTAAGCGGAAAATAATCTGGAGTTCATCTCGTCGTTCAGGCATATAATAAAATCTTCGTTATTCTCTATTCCATTTTAAGCATTTATAGCTCCAGACATACCGGCAGATTAATTTTTACTAATCTTGTCTAACAACATGGAAAATAATGTATGAAACTGGTCATATACATAATACACAAGGCCAAAAACTGTTTGCATCTGTAGAATGAATTTAAATGTAAGCTGTTTGATTATCCAGTGCTGAAATGGAAAGGAATTTGAACCTGCAGTTGGCAGTGTCTGATAGCTTCAAGTGTACTATAGCATGAACTATAATCGACTTCAAGATATCTTGACAAGACACGAGTGAAATTGAAATCTAATATTAGACAGGAAGTAAGAAATAAAATACCTTACCGCTAGATTCGTGAAAACATTCAGATTCTGAGCAGTAACAAGACTACTTCGTGCAGAAAGCAGTATGAACACGCGTACTTTACGTACGTCATATAAATATTGTTAACCTAAGATTACTTGAATTTGAGTAAGCATGAAACTTCGAGAATAGTATCAACATACCCCACAAAGTGAACCAGAATTTTATTATCATATTATACAAAACTGTTAGGTGCATGGGTTTCAAAATATAAAATTAATTACCTATACCGTTGATCGTGAGTGCTTTCTAATCTCATTATACATCGATATATTAATGGTATTAAGAAAGTGTCTCCTGGCACAGAATGAGCAATTTGGGATCATTAATTCCGGTTTTAACCCTACATCTAATAAAACTTTGATTATCACTGCTACCGCTAATGGTATAAAACCTAATGCAAAGTAGGCTAAATACTAAGCTATGATCAGATGGGCAGTTGACTTTCAAAATTGAAAGCAATAAGTCGGTGTGTCATAAAAGTGTCTTGATCTTGGTAGGTGGGCTTTTCTATCCTTCTAAACATTTATTACACACCATTGTTTAAGTGCACTTTCGCTGCCTACAACCCTTCTGTTTCATCATAATTTTTTTTGTTTCACCAATTGACTCCTCAAATTACCAATTAGTGAGCAGTGTGTATAGTAAACGTGTGGCAAAATATGTGGGATGGAGTGTGAGTGTGTCACATACTTGTATTTCATTTTCATTTCGAAGGAAACATACAAACATGCATCAAACATATATTCTAACCATACGGGCTCAAGCAGCTCCATATCATTTCGTTATATTAAAATATCCACGTGGGCACATTACCTGCCGCTGCTGTAATAATGGGGACTTGTAGGCGTACTTCCTTGGGGAGAAGCTATGCTGCTGCTGCTTTGGTCAGAAAAGGATTTTGTTTCAAGTTGTGACGCTTTTGGGAGACTAGAAGAGCCATTTGATATCTGTTCAACATGAAAAGGGTTGCAATTAAAATTAATGTAATATGCATGTAGTTCTTATGAACTTGTTCAAGCCGATTTTTTTTACACTTTTTCTTAGTCATGTTTTTGCATCATGGCTGCAATTAAAGCATGACGTAGATTAGTTCATTAAAAGCATGTCACAAAGCCTTGTAACATATAATGAGCAGATCCAAAGAAAAGAAGAAGAGATAATTACCAATGTTTGAGCTGAAGCAACTGCTCTTTTCTCCTGAAGCTCCTTTGCTATTTGCTCCTCATACTCGGCACACATTGCTAGAATTTCTTCAAGTCCCAGACACTCTGGCTCAGGATTTTGTTGCTGCGGCGAGTACCTTGTCTGCAAAATACCATAATACCCCGTCTCAGACAAAGCAGTTGTACATATACACACATACGAGAAAACATTATTTCACGTAGGTTGAAGAATTCCAAATATTTACCAATCTTATATATTTTATTATTAAATATTGATCAACATGAATTCATACTTTGTAACGCAAACATAATATCAAACATGCCATGTTAGTTACAGGAAGGATGGAAATGAGCTGCTGAAGCTCATACCACACGTTGTGACTTAAACAAATTTACGGCGACATAAGCCGCAACTTTGTTCGTCCTCCATATATACTTCATATATATACTTACTTGTTTTTTACGAATTTCCAACAAGGTTTCACCGGTCAATGGCCAATGCTCATCACTTGTGCTGTCAGCAGCCGGTGAAGATGATTTATCAGACTTTGTGGTCATCGTTGGACTTTCATCAGAAGTTGCTCTTGAACAGTTGGAACTGTTGTTGTTTTTATTCATGCTCCCATTACTTGTGGAGTAGAAATAAGGTCGGTGATTTGATATGGAACTAAGCGAGTCCGGACTTGGAATAGATGAAGAATAATGATTGATTAGACTAGAATCTTCATCATAATCCATGGATGCAGGTGATGGAGTAGTATTTGCTGCCACGTTTACATAATCATCAAAAAATGTGACACCACCACCTCCACCTGCTGCCCTCCTATATGTAGGTCTATCCGTATTATTACTGCTACAACTTCCCGATGAAGACTCAGGCGTGGAAACCATTGTGGTGTTGGAATTCAAAGAAATAGTTTCACTTTGACTTTGATGGTTGTGGCTAGAATAAAACAAATGGTTGGTATAGCCTTGATCGCTTCGATTAAAACTGACACTAGGCATATTAGGCTTGGCCATTGTAGCAGCACTGGAGAATTTTGGTGAGGAAGATTCGTTGTATTGTCCCTTATTGCTTTTGTTTGCGTTGTTACTGTCACTGTTATCACTGAAACTCAGCTCATCGCCATAAAGTACACTGTTCACAGTAGGGAAAGGTAGTTCTGGGGGTGGTCGAGAATGTTGGGTATGTGCAAGGTATTCGAATCTTGCGAGTTTGTTGACAAAGTTTTCACTCTCCAGTCCATCCCGATATTTTTTACTGATGGTGGTGGTGGTGGAACATGGGAGACTGTCATTTGAAATGGTTTCTGGCAGAAGGTGGTCCGAAGGGTCAGAGGTTGTTGATGGCTGGGATGACGAAGATGTGGTTGTAGTTGTTGAAACTGAGCTGCTGCGAGGACTCAAGGAAAAATCTTCTGACAAGCCTGGTGTCACTGAGGGAGTAGTACTGGTACGTCGTAGTCTATCTGAGGAATCTGATATTTGGTTTGTTGTTGGATAAGTTGATGGTGATGATGATGACTTGAGGGTTTCTTCTATTGTCAAGTTTTTATTTACATCTCCAACCGAGAAGCTAGGATTACCCTTCTCTGTCAATCAGAATCAAAAAAATAAATACATGTGAGGAAAACTGTATTATATATAGAAGCTCTTTTAACCGTTGACTCCGAAATGCTTTCTACTATTCACTATATTTGTATAGGTATATTATGTTATGTCATATCTATACGAAACATTATTCTTCTCGTTTTTTTTATGAAATAGAGATGAGAACAAAGGAAAAGGTCCAGCTACCCATCCAGTTGTATCTTTATTTATAAGATTGCTTATATACGGAAGTGTGAATATAATCCTTCAAAGAGCGCCCACCAGCACGGATCCTTTATTGTAATAATTTTTCAACTCTTTTTTGTACTTAAAAATAAAAACACACATCTGCCTTATGATTTACTGATCAAATTTAAGACATCTCTTGAACATTTTTGGACCCCTTTCTAGCATTTTGGTATTCCGAGTAGAGTAAGTACTTTGAACTGACTCAGTATCTTTTTGTATTATTTTATTCGTTGAACGAATTACAACGCGTCAAAAAACTTTCCAATTTTTCCAGCTCCTATAAATATGGTCATTGAATATTTGTTTAAATCTTAAAGGATTGATTGTGGACATCTTAATTTAAAAAGAATCTATAATCCATAATCATTATTGTTACCAGAAAACTCTTCTCGACTGAAAGATCCATGGGCTATTCAAAATAGGCTTTGCAAAAGTATTCAGTTGGGGTTGCAAGTTTCAAGCAACGTAAATTAGGTCTATGATCGCAGGACAGATGCACTGAATCCCTGATTACTTCTACTCGAACATGACTTGACAGCAGACTCGTGTTAACTAACTCAATTTGAGATTATTTTGCCCGAGTTGTGCAAAGAGAAATTTCTTATCTACTTCTTATCTATATGTGTATTTACAAACAGATTTTTCATTCATACCCACTGAACCATTTCCCTTCTTATTTCAACTTGCATTGACTGGGTGAGAGAAATCCCCTTGTAGTTAAATGTTATAAGTACGGTTCATGGAAATAATTATTAAAATGAGTGGCCAGTAAGAGTTGGTATCAGACATAGTATTTTGAGTGTTTACTGTGAGCAGAAAATGTTTTACATTCACAAAACCTTATCATTCTGGAATTGGAATGCTTCATAGCTCTTACTCTTATGCTTGAGTACGTTTTGCGGAGTGAATGAAAGCAGCCAGTTCCCTGATGTTTTTGTCCTCAATTAAAAATGAATGAGAAAAATACAATCCACATTCTTACTTCAGTTTGTCTACTTTGCACCTATTCATGCTGTTTCAGTTAGATCAGGATATTTCTGTGAAAAACATTACCAACAAGTCATTACTTATCTCCAAACTGCGGTAGGAAACAGTTCAGCAGATGTTTAGGAAAGATGCGTGTGTGCGTAAGACTTTCTGATGCACTTTGTTTTCAACATCAACTGGTGAAACGGTAAATCATGTTGGTTTGAATGTTAATATTCAATTCGATAATTTTTTTGTTCAGCTATGCCTGCCATAAATTCATAGTATTTCATTCCTGCCTCAACACGAAATACCAAAAGCCAAAACTATCCAAATCCAACGCACTAAACCCCATCACAGGATTAGTGTTTTTAAAGTTAAAATACAGACACTCTGCCATCATCATAATAATTTTTCTCCATGATTTTCACATTGTAAAACAGCCCTTGTGTCAATAAAGGAGAAAAAATTCTTGAAAGGGTAATACTTAATTTCATTTTCATGTCAAGTTTTTTTAAGGCTCGGGAACATCTTGAGGATATTTCTGGACGGTGGGATGTGGGATGTTGCATGCTGCACACCTACGGAAGCATAAAATATTATGTTTTCCTATTTGCCCCTATATACCTGTACATCTAACATAACACATTAAAATGTGCTTGTTTGAGTAAGGAAAATAAAAAGAACGGGTGAAGTGGAAAATGTTCAAAGGTTGTCTACAACGTGACTTTGTAAATCTGAAAATGAAAATATCTTTCGTCTGTAGTACTTTGTTCACGTTTTTACCTTCCCTTTGCCAAGTCAACTGGGCCTTGCTTGTGCAACAGTTAATATGAGGGGGACGTTGGACGTGGTACGTGTACGAGACGTACATATGTGTTTGGATCTCAGGTTCAGGTATTATAAAGGTGCGGATATGTGTGCATTACATATTAGAGCCGAACATGTACTACTTATACATGTGAAGCTTTAGAACTGCTGCTGGAATTCTATTTTATGTTCATTTCACATAGATTTGAAAGCTCGTACATAAATAAAAGTAACCCCTTCTTCGAATCATTAAAAATCTTTGTTTTAAACTGAAATAAAATATTTTGGAGCCTCAAGGTGTCTAGCTTATTACACTTGCTACTTTTTGTATTTGAATACTGTTTTGTTTACTTTCAGAGAAGAGTATTTTACTTATATAAGGTTTATAATGTACGATGTATTTTAACAATTAGATGCGTAATGGTTGAGGTTTATGAGAATTGACTACAGACTAATGAATTTTTGTTTCAGATCTCACCTCGATTATTGACGACTGCATACGGTGATTCATCAAAATAGTAATGGTCCGAAGAACCATTGATGGGAAATGACTTTACGTTGTTGTTTGGGATCTGCTGCTGCTGCTGTAGTGGCTGCGATCCTTGGTTGTAGCGGAAGAAATAAGAGCCTCCGATTGCGATCAGAGCCCCTACAAATTTTTTATCAAAATTCATCAGTTTAAAATTAAAGGTTGGAAAATGATCACTTCTGTTGTGTTGTGCTAACACTGTAAAAGGATACGTCCGTTTTTGTTCCACTTAAAGAAGAAACTGAGATTATAAGGATTATCAATTAAGGTGCTAGGAGGAGCCCAGGAATAAAGTAGACTTGTCAACAATTATCATTGCATCTCTATGATCTAATGTAAAGGAGTGAAATAAAACCAATAACAAAACTATATATAAAAAGCAAATTCATATAAGAATTTCTTTAGCTTTTGGGATTTTATCGGTCATTTATAAATGTAAATATTCTTGCACTTCATTTAATCAAGTCATTTTAACAATTTCTATTGTCAGAATTCACCAAAGCCTGAAAGCAAAGAAGAATCATGGTCTTGTTAATACAGTAAAGAGGAGGTTTCTGTTTGCGAAAGCGTATATAATATTATGAGAAAAGCTCTTTTTGTGACCAGATGCAAAAGTTCCGAATCCCAAAACTTGGGACTTCTAAGAATTTTCATGTAGCCACTAACTTTTGTTCAGTTTCTGGTTTAATCACGCAAGTTTTCGTAGTGTTCTAGCACCTAAATTCGCTACTACAGACTTATTTACACACCGTTACTCATGTAAGTAATCAGTTCAACGAAACTAAATGACATGATGACCTTGGCAATGACAGCCCGTAATTTACTGAGGGGAAATTTTTATGAAACGAGCTTCATGATGAGCCTTAACCGAGCATAGCTGTATTGGTACATGGTGAATGCTTGTACATGGATGAAATTTACCTGACCATCAGGATTCACTTTAAGTTGTTCCAACCAAGCAACAAAACATCTTTGAAATCTCATAAACGAAAACAGCGGACACTGCATGAATTGTTCAGTCAGGTGGAGGAGGTGGGGCATTGTGTTTAGTTACGAAGAAAAATGAGAAGCATTCTGTTCTGTTCTCATGAAACGACGATGAGTTTCCCTAAAAGAAATATGCCTACAAACTCTTACAAAGTCCCATGTAACTCGTTTAGAATGAGTATACGTATTTATCACTGTTTTGATTTTCAAGATTAGATTTCACGGAGGCAGGATAGTATCAGGTAAAATGGTTGGCAGGTTGAAACCTTACAGAGTCAAAAATATTGAAAGATGTTAATGGGTTTTTCACATTATCACCTTAAGAGATGTAATAAGGGAGTCATTTTATCTCTCAGCAGGCTATTTATAACCGTGATGAATCAATGTGTGTATGATGTTCACAAGGCGTTAACTACTTCAAAGAACGAGAGGACTGGGAACAGGAAAGATGAAAGACTTGAAGTAGTCAGGTTGGTATAAAGATTAAAAAATCCAGGCCTTTTGATTTCACTTCACATTTTTTTTGTGCTCATGGTTCACTTTCATGCTTTACCTGAATGCAATGGAGTCGGTCCCTTAACAAAACGGCCGTCAATTGTAGTCTCGTCACTAATGGGGTGCAAGACCGCCTCATCACCCATTCGCTCTACGAAAGCGTGTTGAGGAGCTACATGGGAGCCATGAAGTACAATGTCAGGTGGCTTGACACAACCTTTCCCAGTTCCCAGCATGGTTACACCTGAAATATTACAAAATTATGAGAACAATTTAGGAATTTCTTTGTACAGACATAGCTGATTTCAGCAGTTTTGGTCATCCTACATCATTAAACAAGATGCTTTATACATACACTATTATTATGCTGCTTAACCTTAGTGTAATAAAGCTGTCATAGCTATTTGCTATAATCAATAACCCTAAAAATAAACGGCATTTCATCAAATACCAAATGTAACCGTGTAGTTTAAATATGTTTTAAACTTTCCTTTTCCCAAATACATTTAAATTAAAAGATTGAAGTAGATCTCTGTGAACGAAAATTATGGGGTGACCGACCAGTTTATTCTTTTTACGCAACTATACTATAAAGGTGTATTGCAAATTTATATCTATTTTGTCACTCACTTTGAGGATAAGACGAGCTTCAGATTCATTAGATTTCACTCCTTTTTTATCCTGCACATTTAAGTATATTTGCAATTCATTATTGTTGACATGAACCGTCATAAAATGCAAATCAAACCTCAAAATTTAGGGATTCTCAGTGAGAATTCATTGAGCTGTCTTCATTTTTTGACATGGACGAACAACTGAAAAGCTACATTGCTTCAAGTCACAAGCTTATGAGTTGAAGACTTGTTATTAACCCGATTTGATTACATTGGTCGTTGATCTCACTTCTCACATAAGATCTGGTAAATTAAGGTTATGAGCAGGCTATAGGTAAGCTTAACAGACAAGACAATAAATAATATGAAAACAAAAAGGGGTATTATAGTTCTGTCTTTGTCAGTTCGCAATGTTGTTGTTGTTGTGATCCCTATGAATTGGGATTCATATTATCCATAACTTTATTTATGCTACCACCTTCTTTATATATTTTGGAATTATGAGTTACAACTTGGCCAGTCAGTCAATATCATGCGTACAAAAATTTCATAAAATTTAAGTATTAGCAAGGTCTTACAATTAGTTAATGCTAACCCTTTAGCACATCTGACTGACACATGCCAACGTTTGCCACAGGGTTGTTAGTAATTAATTGCTGGTCTCTAATTAATTTATAGTTTTCATTCTCCATACATAGAAGTGGCAATCAAAGGAAGACTCTTGATTTGCTCAGTCACTTGGCTGTATATACTTTTGACGCATATTTAGATAATGAAAAGTCTGCTCTGCTGAGATTGTGTACTACAAATTTGAATTTGATACTTGATTTACATATTATGCTTCTAGCCTGTATGTACGTGTGCCAATTATTTTGTTTAAAGATTTACAATGTCTAACAAAATGAAACTTGAATGCGTGTATGCGTAAGATTGCGAACAACAGACTGAGATTCTGTTGAGGTTGATTGTACTTTGCAGACTGTCAAATAGTAATTTACTCAAGTTTTGCTTGCGTTATTGCTACTTGTACTACTCCATAACCACTGAAAAGTCATAGATGATATAAAACACATAAACTAAATTTAGTTTTAACACATAAGCGAACAAAAATGAAATATCAATACTTATGTACCTATACAGATATGAGCTCACAACTCAAAAAATTTGCTACCCACAATGAAATTTGATGATGAACCCAACAAAATATAAACGAAACTAGTTCACCAAGAGAAAAATTGCGTTGTGTTCAGTGGTTTCAATACCTACTTAGTTTGACATTGATTTCATATTTCGGAAGTCAAGGGACTCACATTTGAATGTTATGCTTTTGCTTTCTAGTTATCATTTTTCCAAATTATATGCCTTCTATTGCTTATATGTAAATTTAAAGTTTCCATCTTTGGAAAGATCAATTTGGCTTGTGGCGGAAGTTGTTTGACAACATTTTACCTTTTTTTCTAGAAAATTAGATCGGTGTAATATGGAATGACTGATCACTACTAC
The DNA here is from genome assembly GCA_964034955.1 of Orchesella flavescens. Lineage (NCBI taxonomy): Eukaryota > Metazoa > Arthropoda > Collembola > Entomobryomorpha > Orchesellidae > Orchesella > Orchesella flavescens. The sequence goes on along the minus strand of OZ035957.1, from coordinate 19,151,127 downwards.
GCAAATGTGTGATGTGAGAAAAGTTTGGTTAAACCAAACGTTCATTATATCTTTCCTAGCAAACTTTTCAGTATAAATAGGATATCAATTCACAACTCATATTTCATCACTTTCTTAACGATTTATGGGTGGGTAAATGGAGATAAAAAAGCAGACACTGCTATAAACATATATGTTGAGTTAATCTTTTATGTTTAAAACTTTTATTACACTTTTTTGCACCTCCACACCTTTGATGGACCACCTATCTGCGTTTTATGATCACAACAGGCTCACATCACTCCCACTAGTAAAAGTTAAATTCAAAATCTCATCAGACTCCTATCCTAAAAACGACGTAATGGTTTCGAAGAAACAACTTTTAACAACCAGGCCAGGCGTTCTGCTGGGTATGTAAAAAAAACTTCTAGACTTGAGAAAGTAACCGGATTACCTATTTGCGTTTCAAGTTCAAAACCCAATGGGTGATGGTGGTAGTACGATTTAGTGCATTCAAGTTTGAGTAAATTCTAGAGCACAAATAGTGTTACAATTTTTACTAAAAATACGAATTCAATTCTATTTGAACTCGGTCAGTAACGGATTTTAAAGCAATGTAAATTTATACCATATATGTGATTTTATTGGACCTCACTCATCCCTAGATGCTCTTGACCTTGAAACTTCCCAGATTTATGACTGTATACAAAAGTACAAAAGTGTAGGTACTACTCTAAATTGCACTTCTATTTGCAATTTGGGGTTTTTTACCTTTTTACTCTTTCGTATACTGGCTATCTTTACGGAACATTCATTCAACAAAGTCTTTATAAATGCAACGTGTGAGTCTGTTCTCAATCCTTTTGAGATTTATGAATTAATTTATTCTTTGCCTGTTTTTTTCAAATTCTCCTGATTTATAAAGAATATTATGAGGATGAAGCTTGCATAAAACAAGTTTGTAATTAAACAATGAGCCGCTCCTACCTTGACACTTGCCGTTTTTAATCTGTGGCACAGGTATACATATAATTTGATACTTGCATGCGTAGGTCACGGACACTCACAATAGTTTAGTACGTCCAGAGTTACTTGACTGTGGCTGTTTCATGAGTTGAGTGAGAACAAAGTTGTTGCCAGACAGAAGACACGACAAAAGAAGATCTACTTTGTCTGCATTTTCAAGAAGCAAAATGATGATGTCATTCTTCTCTAATGCTTGCTAAATTGCCTTTACATTTCCATTCGGTACAAACACTAAAAGTCAAAGGACGACACATGCCTCTATTATTTTATTAGGGTAATATTTTAAAACTTAATTTAGTAATTCACTGCCAGCTAAAAAAAACTAATTTAAACATTACAACTTGCTTTGCTAACGCTTAGCGCTTAGACATCTTGTATATATACATACATACAATATATGGACCTCTGCGCACTTTTAACCTTTCATACTCATTATGTAGAACAACAAATTTGAAGCTCAGGTGAGTTTTAATTTACTCTTTAATTTAATCACTTACACGCAATTGTGGCGATGATGACATCTGTTTACTACGAAGGAGTGGGCAAGTCTGATCTAATTATACGATAGCTTGCTGACTTTTCATACAGTTATCCTTTCAACTCAAACTTTTTTATTACACAGACAAGCCCATAAACCATCATCTTTACAGAGTTTACAGCTTAGCCATCGATTCACTTTCTTAATTCGACTGCACTTAAAAATACAGAATTTTATGCACTATACACAGATATCCAACAAGATGAATACAAACTAAGGAAAACACACGGAGATTTAGTGAATAAAAGTCAAAAGTGGACTACTTTGACATCATGAGCAGCGCAATAAAAATCAGCAACGTCAATCAGTCAAAAAGGAAAAATGAATTAAAATCTTTTTTCTTGACGATACTTTTTAAGAGTTCACTCAGTTATTAAAATCACAAAACTACGAAATCAGAGCACAATCAAATGTATAAATGAATATACTCTCACCAAAGGAGGAGAAGTTGCATGATATGAGGATACTCAACTTTTAATATATGTTTGTTCCACTCATATAATCTTTAATCTTCCTTTAATTTCACTCTTAACTAACTCTTTGATTTGCATATGACAATAATATCACTTTAGTATGTACAGCAACACGATTTACTTAAAACCAGCAAGCAAACTGCAAAGCCAGGAGTCACAACGCAATGCAATACAGTGAGCACAACGATGTGATGTTGATCTGACGAGTTTGTTATTAAAGCTCATCTTCCAGCCGAACGACTTTCCATAATGATCAAAACAGACGCGTCTAGGCTGAAACGGAATAACTACACATCACAGTGATCATAAAAACTGATGATGATGATGAGAAGGATGAGACCCAATAATATGACACAAACCTTTTGAGACCTTTACTGTATTCTAATCTTACTGGTTCTGAGAAGTTAGTAACAGTGATGCCAGTCAGTTAAAGGAAGCAGAAGCCTCATTTCTGCATACAGAGAATAAAGATCATCATCATCATCACATCACCGGGCTGGTACATATATGTATACACAATTTTTGAAAATCGTCGTCGTCAGTAAGTAAACATTCGAAATGAAGATGAGCTCAGCTCATGTTATGCATTCATTCAATCAGTGTAGTAGTAGAGTGTGTAATGTGAATAAGCAGAGGAGAAGGTGCATAAAAAAGAAAAAGAGCTTCTCTACTTCTTCTTCTTCTTGGTAGGTTCAAAACAAGTATGTAAGTTAAGTAAAGTGTACATTGTACACAGACCATTTAGGTAATTCAATAAGCAGTAAAAAATAGGAAGACAGCGATACTCCTTTGCTGTGAAATGAACTTCATTTAAATAAATATGCTGTTTTTTGAGCGTGTGTATGAAAACGGTAAACTTATGCATATGGGTTTGAGGAAGGAATGGATGATGATGGTTGTAAAAGAGTAAAGTGAACCCTTCTAAATTTAACTTGATATTATATGGTGTGTTGGGAATATACAACTACATATAAGAAGAAGCACACTTGCTTCCATTACAACAGTATCCTCATCATCACAGAGTGGGTATACATAAAGAAAGTTAATGCTTATTATTTGAAGATTGACTCCAGTTGAGACTTTTTTTTATTCCCAGTCTGTTGACTTCTTCGGGGTTTCTCCGCTGGTTCCCGACATTCTTTCTGTAGCTGGAAGCAGCAGAAAACATTCGAGAATTGAAAAAATAAGCAAGCCAAATATTCAGTGCCGTGCCGTGTCAGACAGAGCGGCATCATACACGCATAGTTGGCATGCATTGTCAAATGAATATCTAGATACATGAATGTATGTATGTATATATGTAGGATAAGCTTGCACTTTCATCCAACAACATTCAACGTGACATAATGAATGTAAAGATAAGCATCCAGAAACATGGTTTGATGGGCTGGTGCGCTTTTATCTTAAAGCAAATCTGCAAGAGGTGCATCGTTCTTTATAGGATTTCTTGCCTGGTCTTGAATGGTTTGTTTATTGTATCATATTACTTAAGTTTTCAAGCCTCGAAACCGTGTGTCGTATGTATCCCACTATCCGTGAACTTGAATGAGACGTTTACGCATAACTGATGTAACGGGACTACTCCTACTGTTGACTGTACTTTCAATTTTGAACAGGATATCTGTTCCTCTAACCAGAAGTAACATCTGCATAGCAAGTAGCACCTAAGGCGGAACTGACGGGGGGCACGCACCAAAAAACCAAAACTTTCGGTTAAAACCGTTGACGCATCCACAAAAAATAGTTAACATTTTATGCACAAACAACATCGTTCAGAACACACACACGCCTCTTCCTTCCTGTCGCACGGTTACTCGATTTCAGGCCTTATTTCAGGAGTAGAAGGATTAACTATATTAACATAATAATAATCGGTAGAGAACCACGGATAGAATGGACGATAACAACACAAGGAGTAGTATAGTATAGTGACATTTGACGTGGTCTCATTTCGCTAGTTTTCAACTCTGGAATTTTTTCCTTGACTTCATCACATCTAACACATAATATACATACATTACGAAATAGTTGGAGACGCAAAATACTACGACTTGCTAAAGCAAAGACTAACAAAACCCCTAAAAATTCATTTCATGATAAACAACCGATAATAAACATGTCAAAGAGTTGGAGAATATGAGATTCTTTTTGAGTCTGCATGTGATGTAAAATCCTTTTTACGACTGTACTGCTTTCAATTAGCTAAAGTTTGAGATAATGTACTGTTGAGCAAATTTTTATTTGTTTTTGAGGCACAAAAAGTCTTACATAATATGGATTCGCCTCGCCCTTTATATATGCGATGTATGGTTCGGGTTATAATTATTGTTTGTTGTGGGTAAAACTTTTTGATGACTCACTTGTCAAATGTTTGTATTTATAAAAGGAACGGAAGTGAGCAGTACACGTTTCCTGTGAAAACAAGTGAATATAAATACTTCATGTTTGGTACTGCTACTACATTGTGAGCCATAGCCACAAACATAGGATGTTTTTCATCATCTTTGGGCACTCCATGTGACTTTTACTTTAGAAAAATACGCAAGCACATTTTGTTCAAGTAAAGAAAGGCTTTAAGTGGAACAGTACAAGGGAATCTTATTTTCATAGCAATTTCACGCTTTGCATCAAATACAGCCCAAAGTTTTGTTTTTATCCTGAGCTAAATGAGTTGTAGACAATATTACATACACGAAAACCATTCATTATCCTTTCGGCTTCTTCAGTAATGTTATTGCCTTCTTAATTTAATTAAATAATTGTGCCACCATCCTTCAAATTTTAACGCTATGTCAGTCACACGTTATATTCCTACAGTCAACATCAACAGTATGTGTGTACATACTAAAGTGTTGGTTGTGCAATATTAGGTTTATTTTGTTTAAGAAGGTCTTCTTCTTCCCATATTCCATCACTCACTCTAACTCTAGGCACTGGGTCGATGTGTGGGTGCTTACGTAACTTACTCAAATGAAATTTCCGGCCGATAAATTGGATCTTCACAGGTTCTTTTTCCCTTTTTTGTTTACATAAGAAGATTGACGCTCGACATATGCCTATCACACTGATAAATTCGTGTACAAACATACACGTCCCACACTTTTGTCTTAGTTTGTAGTTCTAGGATTTTCTGGTATTTACATTTGAGACTGTCCTATTTCTGTACCAACATGTAATGGATTCGTATGTGTATTAATCATTACCAAATATCTCTTTTTGTTCTGACAGCAAGCACAACAGCTTCTATAGTCAGCAGAATCCTTAGGTTTTGTACTAATTTAAAAAATACTGACGAGTTTTTGGTAGTGTATACACACTAAATATTTTCTTACAATTTTTCACAGAAACTCAAAGCCTATATACACTAGCCAAGAAGCAATTCAGGTCACAGGTAAACAAACAAACGCGTTACAGTAAGGCTAAAATTGAATCAACTCAAACTCAATTGTAGTCTACAAACAAAGTTCTTAAAATCTGGAAGTAGCATTTTTGATTTTATAAAAGAAAGATCAAACAATATACTTTTTATTATCGCTCAAAACTATATAGGTTCAAAATAGCAGACGCTCATGGTATGGTTGGCATTGGCACTTTCACCTTTATTCGAATAGTCACACACCTGTCTATTAACCTTATCAACCTTTGTCGTCTGGGTCTATGTGAGACTTGACCTGCTTCATTTACACATGTATTTCCTGCTGTCAAAATCTAAACTTCAAATCAATTTGAAATTTAACTTTTCATTCAACAAGTTCATTTTAAAATTACATTAAGCAAATTGGAAACAGGGAAAAGTGGACGTTTTAAAATCAAGAACAAGACGGAATTCATGTGTGGTCCATATGATCAATATAATATGTAGTTCATTTTCATACTTGATTAAGCAATATCTTGTTGATGGACGTAATTAGACTACGAAGTAGAAAAAACTTGTTTGAAAATAGATAGCCCACTTTAGACAAGACACATGGTGCGTGTATGGACTTATTCAACGAAAAGAAACTACTTTACTCACTACATTAGAGTTCATTTATGCAAAGTTACTTTGCAATACATGTTTTATGTTAATTCAAAACCAATACAACCAATTCAATTGCATTAAGCTAACACAAAAAAACCTTGCAAGCAAATCATCCAAATATGGGTGTTAAATCTGCTATGCATTGTCATTTGAAGTCTCTTGCTTTCTATAAGAACTTGAAGCTTTGTATAATTAGTTTTACGTACATATTATATTACTTTGGTAAATATAAAAGATTTGCTACCTCGGCTTATATACGACGTATGAGTTATAATGTTTACCTGTAACTTATAAAAGCCCTATGCTTATCAGGACTAGACAGATAACTATCAAATGTATAACAAAGAAATTCTTTTACAAGCACACAATTATTTGTATGATGGCATTTTTCTGGTCCATCCATATAACATGCATTTTCTCCACCTTTCCAGTTTTCCAGGAGTTACTTTAATTATCATTAGCCACCAACCCGTCCGCAGGTTATGTTAACAATCAAAATTGGTATCTAGCAAATGAATAGCCCTGTTAGACACAATTTCCTATATGCACATAAATATGTACGTGTTTGTATTTATGTCTAACCCTGCAGTTACTTGTGTTGTTAATTACTGCTGCAAACAGACAGAGAAAGAGGGCGAACCGAAGGAGAGGAAATCAAATAATTTTGTCTTTCAGGGTGGTCCTCTAACACCTACATCAGTCGGATCGACCGTGAATTCATTTTATGGCGTACTTTTGTGTGGCAAATGTGTAGCAGACAATGCGCTTGTATTTATTTAACCACAGCAAGAACATTTGTGTATTTAGGTGTTCACGTTCAGAGCATGTAATAAACTTCTTTACAAATGTATACCAGACTTTTCAAGTTAATAATAAAAAAAAGTTTTTGAAAAGACGTTATTTAAATGCAAAGGTAGCATTTTGATGCGTTTCTTTTTACTTATCTAAGAATAGGAAAGGGTTTGTCGCTTTTTTTGTAAAGCATTAAATCTTTTAAAAAGATCATGAACCTGAACTTCAATTGTATGTAACAAACCAAAACCTGTGACTTGGGCAATTTGGGAAAATTTATTTTGAAGTTTTTTTAATGAATACTACTTGTAATCGTAACGGATATTTTGTATGTATTTGTTTGTTCTGTAATATGACATACATTCATAAATACTACAATGTATGTATTTACAATGTATCATGTTTCCAAGCTTTCCTCCATCTGCTTCAGGCTAAATGTCTGTAACACAGACACCTTATTACGGTGAAATTTTTACCACTACGAACTACGATCATGAAGGACCACACACCAGTAGAATGTAATGCGAGCTAGTAGGTAATAATGCTATCTGACTTTGGAGAAGCGCTTAGTCTAAGAATCTGTTTCTTGCCTTACAATAATTACCATCATTGTGACAAAGTTAAGGTAGTTATTTGAGGGTGAGAGTTTGAAAAATTCAACAATAATTAATTCACCTACCTCAGTATGTTTTTGAGTTACCAGCTTGTGTGTATAAATTCAAACTAATTGTGTAGTAGTTGTGACTTGTGACATGGCTAATTGCAAGCTAAACACCATTAATCTGACATTTAGGCTTTGTATCCAGAAATAATATTACGGCTTTTGAAAGCTGGCGGAGCCGACCACCGGTATTATAAACTAAATGAATGTTCTTGTCAAAGGAAATTACGCTAATTGCATTGTAACATGGGTTTGTACGAGGGAAAGGTAAGTTTTAATAACACCCATTTTGTGAAAAAGATATGTGTCACAAGATTGATTAATTCACGTTGCGTTGCTCCCTTGATCTTTTTTTAATATGTTTGACTACCTTCATATAATACCTATGTCTTGTTCTTTTCTACAAATTATATGCATATAAAGTTGTTCCATAATATGTCGTACGATTAAATTATATGCACGCATTTGTCTGATGAATGGCTTTTTCAGACTTTAATTCTGTTTTGCTTCCCCCATTTCATATGCTACTTTGAATTTATGGGTAGTATCATTAGCACACATTTGTAATTTTATGTTACCTACTTACCAGACCACAAGCCCTGTAAAATTTGCTCATGATTTTTATGATCACATGGACGGCCAAATTTTCACTAATTTCATTGCTTTTATATTATACAGAAAATTGCAGGTACTTACCAATCTGTAGGGAGTACGAAAATAATGGTCTGCTCAAATCGGCAGAATCCAAACTAATCAAACTGGGTCTGTATTCCATGCTAGAGTTTTTCATTTGATGAGGTCGCCGGTTGTCCATAACATTTGAATGTGAATACATAATGCCTTCCATTCGAAAGTTGTGATTATTGCCCAGCATACTACTCTTAAAAACTTGTTGTTGATCTGGTTTTGGACTTTGTGAGGTGTGCCGTTCGAGTGAATTCACATTTCGAGAATAATGAGCTGACTCTTCTGACTGTTCATCAGATGCTGTAAACTTATTATAGGTTACTGGATCAATGTGGCACGCCAGGAGGGAAGATTTAGAGCAATTTGCTGAGGTGGAAGGGGAGCTGCTACCACTAATGTTCCCAGAATCGTATGTGTAGCTATGTTGTCCATTTATATTCATGGCAGTTCCAGCGTTGGCACAATCCCTGTGGTTCATCATCTCCTGATATTGAATGCGCTGATTCTGGTGATTGCTCAAAGAGCTGTTATTACATGCGGCAGGGTTCCATTGCCGTGAAATGTTTTTCATTGGTGGTGAAATGCCATTTCCATTAAAGGAAGCGACTACGTTTCCGTTGTTCTCACTGGTTGGAGGCAATACGCTTGATTTCGTCTCTAGTGAAGGCATTCTTTAACGTGCAAAACCTCAGTTTCCGCTTGGACAGGAAAGAACGAGTGAGCAAGGGGGAATGAAGGTGAAAGTCAGTTGTAGTGAAAAATGTGATATGTCTCCTCTAAATTCCTTTCAGCAGCAAGGTCCTTGAGAACGTCAACTGTCTACACTTTATACAGCAGTATCAGAGAGAGCACGCTTCAAGCTTATATACTACTCCCTGTGTACATGTATATTGGCACGTATTATGTACATATGCTTAGGTAGCCCCTGTCTATCTTTTGTCACAAAACTGCTGAATGTTGAAGCAAAATTGTACTTTATTCAGCACACTGATCAAATTCGGTTGAAATTGAAAACTCCAACAAAGGAATGAGTATATTGGACCTGGTTCCATGAAATATATACTTTTTACGCCCCCTTTCTTACGCTGAGTTTTACATTCCAATAATTTATATGCACACCATAATTATTTCCTTGGAAATAATTTGTCACTCTCTGGTAGTCCATGAAAAGGTAATTTTCAGAAATTTCAAATATAAGCGGATTCTTATTTCTGTACTGGGAACCCACGATGATAGCAGATGACGATGTGATGATTTATCCAAATGAATGCTGCTTCTGCCTGAAAACAAAAGTTAAAATTTTATGGTCTCAGAAATGACAGGAAATTACCAGCGCTACTGATTATTATTATGTACACATATATGTTACGAATAAGGAGAAATATATGTTGATGGCATGGCATGGCATGGCATGGCATGCACTGCGCACATTCAACTTTTGTGTATTCAAAATTATCAAAAGAAAAGAATCGAACGGGCGAGACTGCATGGTGACAAGTATTCGTCATCCACAGTTCTCGGTGACAATAGGTAGTTACACAGCTATCTGCATTTTATTGAACAGTTTACAATACTCTATCGATATACGAATTCGTATTCGTATAGCTATACATATCGGACCATACATCGCAGTAAATTGCTATTTAAACGATGCCGTGCCTAATTTCACGTACCCATTCATATTTCATCACAAATTCCGTCCTAACCAAACCTAGCCTAGCCTAATGCAATTTTAGTTTGATGTTGATGCAGCCACGACATTACGTACGTGACCTACAGCACACAAGCATGCAGATACATACAATATACTTGACTATGGCAAGTCGTTGTACGGAAGATGTGTTTTTTACAGTCTGTGTCAAATATAAGGTAATTGACAATAATAACTGTCTTCTTGACGCGAAATTCTTTATGTCTTTTGTGCCAAAGATAAAGATTGCAATAAAATAATATATCTACACGTCAGCATATCTATAAAGGTGTTGTGCTGTACGGATAAAAATGGTTTCTTTGTATAAACAAACACGCCTTTTTATATACAAACCTAATCAGATCAGATAAACAAAATACGAATGTCTTAAGTTTTCCAAGTGCATTCATGTTAACTCGAATTCCACTTTGCAAAACCAAATGTTCTCAAGTTATTGAATGAGTTCATACATAAAGTAAAGATGCCAAGTAGTGTCAAAAATCACGACGTGTCAAAATTAATAAATCATGCCAGAGTTAAAGTTTATCACAATTAAAACTAGATCATGCTGGATATGTCTCTTTCAAAAATCAATAACCTCTTGATAGCTTTGATTTAGTTATCTTTGCTTAATTTTCATGTGCAAAGGTTATCCCGGGTGTAAAAAACACCAAATCATTCCGATTATAGTAGCTTCAAATAAATAAAGCAATCTTAAATCTTCTGAGTGTTTTGGTAAAAGTCTACCAAATGCCCTTGTAATAGTCGAAGAAGGAATGGTTACGCAAAAACATCCTGTGTTGTAAATTTGAGCAGATAATTTTTTATTTTCCATTTGAGTTGATAGTTTATCTTCAATTTCTTTTAATTTATACTTAAGTATTGCTTATTTAGTTTAGTTTAAACCAGTTATGTAGCAGTCGAATTTGATGAAATCAACTGTGAAAAATGATCTAGCAGGATCCCACTCCAAAAAAAATATATCCCAATCTACTATAATATCCAGAAATAACTGGCTTATTATTTGCAATGTTTTGTTTTCTGCATGTATTTGAAAATGCATGCAAGAAGTCTACAAGCCGTATTATTACTGATTGGATGACTCATATCATAACAACAGCTTACATAATGGAGAAGAAAGACATTGGGTAATGTGAGAGGGCAATAAGTCACAAAAAGTAGTTGAGCAGCGTCGTTTTACAATTGCTTTAAAAATTAAAGCCATGTGCGTATGTGTGTTTCGATATTATGTACAACAGGACAACTTTCGGATCCCACGCTCTCCGTCAAAGGCTTCTTCACTTGTGACTGCTACTCAACATGTAACTAATAAAGAAGCCATATAAGATTTGATCTAAAGATTCTTCTGATTCTTCTTCTTCGCATCGCATTATATTACATTGTTGATCATTTATTTTGCCCTTGCCGAGACTACGCCGGAAAAAATTAATTGGTTTCGCACCATGAGTCAACTCCTTCATTCATGTTTACAATTTAGTTAACTTGCATAACACGTCTTTTGTGTATGGGAGTGGGTCTTGCATATCCTCATGTGCATTTCAAATCATTTATAATAAGTTTATAAGCCGAGGAAATCATAGCTAAACCGGAGGTTGAAAATGGCGTGATGAATTTATAAAACAATAAAAAAAATTATGTTAATGTCAACACTGCATATATAATCAAGTGACGCAAGGGAAAGTTTGACTGACAGCTGAATCAAAAGAATGCGCAGAGTAGATGAAATGTAAGCAGCTTTAACTAAATACTTGAGATCTTTGCAATTAAAGCTTTCGCGTGGATAATTTACTCATATTTGTTCACTACTGAAGATGTTCCCTAAAAATCTTATTCCAACATCATTACTTCTTCGTCAACACTTGAAACAGACAGTTTTATGTTGAAATTTAGTTAGTTATGGCCATGCTACGAGTAATGCTTTGAGTACAATTCATCCCACTTTACAAAATAATACGACCCTTTATATGTATACTCAAGGTTTACGGCTCCCTCATGCGCTTTTATTTGTATATCATTAACCTAATTATGTAGAGACATGCCAAAATATATTTATAGGAACTGGTGACACTCCTTTTCATCATTGTTTTTTTTTTGTTTCGGTAGCTTTGTTTGGATTATCTATCGAGTGAGTAGTTGTGTAAACATTGGTCAAAATGAAGAAGGATTTAAGAAATACAAATCCTTTTTCCTTATAATCTTTTGAGAAAATGTGATAATGTTACAAAGGCAAAGCAATCCGTTCTACTTACTTATATAACCTGATTTTTTATCGTTTCCATATATTTCATATTAGTTCAGTTCTTTCTCTACTTATTGTCTATTAAAAGTTATGCTTATTACTGATGCCAATTTAAAATGCACTTTTTACTACTAGCCTTGTATTTTTAAGGTATAAAATTTCCTCTCTGATTTGATCTTTTGGTTTAAGACGTGCATGATTTACTTTCTTAATCGTGCTTCACAAAATATGAATATTGAATTACCAATTGCCTTTCCCTTGCTTTTATCTTACGAATATAATATCTAACGGATGAAATATTACCTTACCACTTCCTCTCAACTCAAAGTGAAGACTCAAAAGCCTGGTGCTGTCTTGGCTTGGTGTTTCGTCGACACCATTTATGATGAATTTAGTGCATTCTTTCATGTTAAGATTGCCTGACAGAAACCCATAAGTTTCCAAGATATTCTATACTCTCTGATATGAAACATCAGGATGGAGATCAAAAACCTGATCTGGATAAAACCTTCCAGCCAACATCCTGACATAATATATTATGAAAGTTGAAGGAATATAACTCTTTTCCCTGTGAAGATATTAAGCCAAGCCACAGAGAAATATAGACTTGACATGACATAACATGTCACGAAGATTTTTCATTCCATTGCACCACACACACCGATTTTCTCTTACTTGGTATGGTATTGTTCTTTATTTTATTACTCGTAGTACTCTGCTTAAAATATCTTTCAAAGAAGCAGAAACGCCTTCTGCGTTTCCTATCACAAATACTTTTAATATCAGACAAGAATGGGGTGTTGTATAAGAAGATGTGATGTGTGTGTACGCCTTTGGTATATAGAGGCATTTGTCTTGAAAAGGAATACGGATAGGATTTTCATGTCTGTGCTGTGTGACGGGCTCACAGAGAAAGAAATGAAATCTTAAAAATGCTCATAACATTACTTACGACAAGTCTGATTTCGTGGTTTATTTTTTTCCTTTCACAGAAACGCACGTATTTGATTTCAGTCACATTTAAACTACAAATTCTGCTGATTTGGGCTCATGGAATTTCTCTCATTTTTTAACCATGTAAGTTTAGGTTGTAGAACTCTATACTGAAACCGATGTTTTAAGCAGTATTTAAAGGGTAAACGAACGCAGTCAAGGTTTTGACGAACTTGTAATTAACTCAACTTAAGGCAAATACTTTTTGTGATCTTGTAATTGAGCTAAAACATGCAGATGTGACATCATTTCTCCAGTAAAAGAGCAGAGGTTAAAACCACAGATTTAGAGAAAAGGTTTGTGTGAAAGCTTTTGGTAGTACAGTAAATATTCCGAGTCATTCAATAATGAGCATGGCATATAATTCCAAAGAAACTGTTGTGTGTGAGGTTGAGTATATATCTAAGTATTAGTTGCGATATGCATGCATGCTGCTGCACTCGAGGAAAAGGTAATCATTACGCCACCAAAGTTGCTTTCCATAAAATGAGAAAAACAGATGTACCGAAAAGTTTCGTATGGCACATACTTTCGCTCAAAAAACGACATGCATATATCTCCTTGTGTTAACAAGTCAGATATTTCCCTCTTCTTACATGAGCAATGACAGAATGAAAAGCGATGGATTTCTGAGCTAAAAAAGTCAAATAAACTATTTTTGTCATGTGCCTCTGTTTGGGAATGGCACTATCTTGCTTTATATATATATAAATACAAAATTAAAATTACAAAATATCAAAGCCTGAACCTATCGTTTGTATACACACCTTATATATATCAGTACCCCTGTGTAAAATCTCGCCTGTCAACAGTTCTTGTCTTGACTTTTCCTCTGTGAAAAAAACCCTACATCCAAATAATTTTGTAAGATGTTCCCCATTCCATAATTTCAATGAGATTTAGTAACCAATCCTTTCTAAATTTAGAATCAGGCAAGTTTTCAAGCAGAAAACTAAATTATGGGGTATTGTAAAGAATATCAGTTAAAAAATGTAAATGTGTTTTTACTCTTTGCACTTTTATTTGACTGAAATGCCAGTAACGGGCTAATCACTCAATATTACTTAAGTAGTCTTGCAAGATAAGCAGAACTGGTCTTGTCGAACTTTACCAAATAGCGTGAAGTTAAAACTTGTGAATTAGTTGCCTGTCATTATATGAAAACGTCACTCTTTCTGGCTTTAAAATGGCGATAGCCATGAACTGGTAAACATGATACTTTCATATGCAAAGAACGCTTGGTGAACAGCACACTTAGCACACATCTATTTCTGTTGGTTTTCTAGGTGCGATCCCCGACTACTATTTGCAAGGCTCATTTAAAGAGACGATCTGGAAGATGAGTTTCAAAGTGATGTGGTGCGTGGTGCCAGAGCCGTCAGAATTCACATGGTGCATCTGTATATATTATTTAAAAGCTCGTACATACTTAGAGCTCTGTACAGAGTAGAGTGGACCTGGCCAAGAAAGAGGATGCATTTTTTATTCCATTCATATTACATGCATGAAGGCATCCCCTTATCTAAAACAATAAATTATGGCCCCACTCGAGCTTTTCACCATATTATCACATGATGTTGGGCAGACAGCCCTTTTGTTTTTTACACTCAAGTGTTTGCCCCTTAACGCAGTAATCTGACGTTTCTTATCTTCATAAAAGCTATAAATTGTGGAAATTAAAGTTTAATCGCTTCCTCGCAGCATGATTGGAGTCCACTTTTTTTTGCGGCTAGCTTACCAACAGTCGATTATAATTTAATCTTCGGACAATGTTGAGAATAGTTTAGGCTACTTTAAGCACTATGAAAACGGTTTTTTATTTAGCATTCAACTATGTAAACGATGGAACCAGCTGCAGCTTACATCAGCATATTTTTATGAACAGGATGCAGTGCTGCTGTTGCTGTATGAAGAAGAAGAAGTAAAAGCTCATCATACCATACCACATCTATGAGGATATACTTGCTTGTCATACAAGATGATGCAGCAATTAACACCAGCTTTACAAGGGAACGTAATTGTAGCCAGGAATGAAAACTTCGATGTATCAAAAAATGAAGATAAAAAATCATAATAAAACCTCAGACACTGAATCCATTTCTTATGGTGTCGATTATATTAAGGCCTCCTATCAGTTGCTGGCTGGACGTTCGACTTACAATTTTTCGTCTTCACATTTGTTTGAAATTATGAATGTAAAAACTCTTTCAAAAACTAAAACTTCTATTAAAAATACGTTCTAGTTTCTTAGTGTGTCAGATGCAAGATTGAAGCTATCAAATATCAAAGTGGTTTTCCTGCTGAACATTCAAAAGATATCAAGTATCAAAAGTCGAACATATTTTCAATAACTCATTTTAATATCTAGAATAAATTTCTGTTCTGATTTCCTTTTCCCAAAGCGTTGTATGTTCTCATTCATCAGATATATATTATGTAAGATTTGGTGGCGAGGCGTAATGTGAGAACGCCAATGATTTTCCACTTGGATATTTACGAGTTATTTCCATCACCCTTTCGAGCGTGATAATCATAATGATAGTCCAGTTGTAATAAATTATTTAAATATTCCAAAAAAACTGAGGCAAGTTGGGTAGATAAATTATGGAAGATTTTTGGAGCACATTATTTCTACTCTAATCTGTACCACATAACAAAAAACTCAATAAGAAGTATGCCTCCTACTATAAAATTCTGTGCCTCCTCTTCCTAATAGCTAACAAAGTGCAGAGAAAGATGCAAGATGTAGATCGGCAAAAAAACGCATGTCAAATATATTTATGTGTGCATCTGGAAAACAACAAAATATCATGGAACAGCCATTTGAACATAATAATACTGGAGGTAATAGGTTCTGCCAAAGGTCCACAGTATATTTATGTACTCCAGTATGTCATGCCGGAAAATGGGGAATCGATGGAATAACTCTGGAGGAAAAAAAGGGAATGTTTGGTAACACATAAATCACCGAAATGCTTAATATAATGCCAAAGCTATTTCCTTTCAAGTACTAAAACGTTGGAGGTTAGACCCACTTCTTAAACTGAACGTGATGTTGGCAAACCGAAAGAGAGAGGAGAGAAAGAGCATTATTAAAAACTCTTTTTCTGGAACACAAACACAAGGCACGACTTTATGTACATCCGTTTTTCCTCCTCCAGTAGTGTCTTAAATTGAGTGCTTGCAGCGTCTTACAGAAGACTGCCTATACCCACAAAGCCTAGATACTAAATAATCCAAAGCTATATTGAAAAATTCTTATTGGGCAATATTTCCTTGTTAGGATTTGTGTTATGCTATGCTATATAGATGAGGACGACAAAATAAGATGCAGATATTTACTCTTTGTTGTGTACCTACAATACAGGCATATAAATTCTTGGGGGAAACGACGAGCCCCTTGTTCTTAAGCACAAATTGTTTACTTTGTGTACCTAAACTACATACCACAGAGAGCCGGTCATAATTCTAGAATGCCAATTGTCATCGAATTTCAAAATGTTTATTGCCTAGCGGTTCCATGTGTTCTTTTCCGACATGGTTTTTTGTACACAATGACTATGCTTCTGTTTTCAAAGGGTTATTTTTCAAAAAATAAGAAGCTCTATGTATACATGTAATGCCACGTAAGTTTGACTGTTTATATTTTACCGTGTGAACAATTCCTTTGTGATCTGCTCCTGGCCTAGCAAAGTAAGGACAATCAAATTGACATGAGAATAGGACAGCAACATTTATAGTTTATGAATGCATGTACAAAGCATAACGGCTTGTTCAATGCTCTGGTGCATTGGTCTTGTACTACCATTTTTCTACTGTTGTCGAACAACACAAACATGTATATTGTGTATACTAGATGCGTATGCACGGTTGTTGTATTTGACTTTTTGAGAGAAAAATTCATGGAATCTGAATTGCATTCCATTTGCTTTTATTTCCTCAGTAAATATTTACCATGTTTGTCCAAGATTGTCTCACACAATACAATAGAATAGAATCCAGATATGGTTTTCTTGTCATAAAGTGCACACACAATGGAACCATGTTAGTATAAGTATAATGTGTTCTCCTGAACTCAGCGTTTGAAGTAGTAAAAATAATTTAGTTTGAAAGTCATTTCACCATAACTTCGTTTTGGTTTCATGGAAAGTATTCTCGACAAAATTGGAATCCATTATCAAAATCCATTACTTTTGACATTCAATCAGTGTGAACCTGTGATTAAGGAAGCCAACTTTGGCTTCAAAAGGGGTTCTTTGCTCCTTCACGTTTTCGTAATGTTGAATATATATGTACACGTAAGCCTTTTTAATTCTACCTGTAACATAACTTCAAGTTTTACTTTACAGGAAAGTACATTCACTTCTATAAATGGCACATCCAAAAAAGGATCTTAACATTGTGTGATGGGATGAGGATGAGGAAGGAAACCAAAAACCAAACCAGTCTTATTTGTCGCATAGTTTGTATAAAATAATATAACTACCGTAGGAGATTATTTCCTTGGGTTACTGAATAAAATTTATTGCTATTTTATAGCTCCTCGGTGAAGAAAATTACCATAAATAGTGGATATCTCAGTAATGCAGTCTCTAAAAGAACAAAGAGGTGAACTAAAATGCAACACACATTTTTAAAATCACTTATAGGCTTCCTCCACACTCCACATCATATTGCCTTCATAAATTATGTACTGTACATAATATTCTCTGCATCAAGTCGTCCTGTTATGCTTCAAAAAACGAGCAAGATGCACATTTTCTCATAAACTTCATGAGAATATATTAAGCCAAATTTTAATCAATAAAAAATTAAAGTGCTTGAGAAAGTCAAAGTACCAACATTTAGTCTTCAAGCATTTAGTAAAAGCAAGCACCAACTGACCAACGTTTTTGCTTCACCTTATCCAAGCGTAACGACCAAATTATGTAAGTACGCCTGCGTAATGCAAAAGTGCATCTTGTTCTGCAAGATGCATTTTGTAAACGTGATCGTTACCTTGAAGTTATAAATTAGCACCTTGATTTTGATAGCAGATCCTCGTATAGATGTTGCACGTACACAAATTATTATTCACCCTCTATGATGCATACAAAATGACGCATAATAGGTTTAGAGGATGAACATACCTATTTAGAAATGATGGTCGTCTTCAAATATAAAATGATAAGGTTTGTACCACACTTTCCCTTTTTTTATTCCAACCATTTCATTGCATCACTAAAACTAGATGCATATTGTCGGAAAACGTGTGTTAGATTAGAAGCCTCAAACTTACTTCATTATCATTATTATTCCATCCACTCCAGCTATCAATTTTGGTTGAGCCGTTGTCTTTGAATTTTAAAATTGGCTTTAGAAAATAGAAATAAAAAACCTTTACACCTTTACACACTCATGTTCGTTAGCTAGAACATGGTAAAAAAAATTCACTTTCAAACTACACCTTTCAGCAATCTTGTCCAGCCGGCAGTATTAAAAAGTGGTAAAGCATTTCATTTATTACACCTTTGTGCCTTACTCCAACCCTAGGGTCTGTTTGTCCGTATCTAATAAAAATGTGAATGTATCTATCTACTACTAAAACCCAAGTGTGAATAGGCAAGAATGAACTGTGAATGATGTGAAGGATTCACAAAAAGTTGCTATTCCTATGTTCTGTATGATTCACAAAGGGCTCCCCATTAACCTCCGCACCGCTACATTATACTTCAAAGTTTGAAGATAGATAGATAGATACATCTGCGCTTGAATTCAACCAAAAACCGAGAGGATGCTAAAACGTCCCCACAATTCACTCATGTGGTTCATGAGGCTGTGCAGTAGTGTGCTATATATGACATGACAGAGATAAAAAGAATGATAATACAGCTCTCATTTAAGTTGAGAAGGATGTGCTCAATGGTATTTCAAAATCCTGTGATGACTTTTGCAGGTGGCTTTGACTTTTTCATCTCTTTGAAGTCTGCAGCAGTATTCAACCAGGTATTCAAATCAGCCTTTCTATACGTGCGTACGTAATCTGAAAAGGACTCTTTGAAGATGATGTTTCGTCCCTTGCGGACTCACGTGTACGAAATGTCCATATACTTTTTAATACTATAGAATAGAAGGACATTTAATAAAAAGCAAAAAAAATCAGTTTGAATACAAAACACAATCTAGCACTAAACTATGAGTTCATTTAGGAAAGACATTCAAAAAAATCTGTGCTCAGTTTCTACGTGTATTGTATAATATACCTTTCAGGATCAAAGGAATTTTACAGCCCCATTCAAACCGTAGGTATGTCGCAGTTACGTTACAACATGAACGTTTTTCGTTTAGATGTTTAAATTACCACAATTGTTATAAAAAGGGCCGCTTATATAGTTCCAACCATCCAATTATATATTTTATGATAATAACTTATTGGTAGTTAATATTGTTGGTTAAAAAGGCGGCGATTTATTTGAGCATCCCTGTAGACTCAGAACAAAACAATGATACCGTGAATCAGGGACCAAAAAGCATTATTACGACGTGTGGCTGTTATGTTGGATATTCATTGTTCCAATTTTCATTCCGCGTTACTTACAATCATCCTTGTACCGTATTTGTATTCCACCTTTACTTGTCTTATGTTATATAGCAATAGCATTAAACAAAAATGCATTGCAACAGCTTACACAACCGCAGTTTCAACAACATTTTTTACTATCAGTAACATCATCAGCGCGTCACATCACAAGTATATTATTTTGTGCATACGAAAGAACCAAAAGGCACATCATTCACTGTATCTAGTAACGCTACTCCTCCCTTCCCGAAAGAAATGACTACATGCCTTATCACATTAAACTCCTTTTTCTTTCACTTTTTCGGCAGAAAACATCTGCCAGCAAAATCCCCGAAAAACATCATTCTCAGTGCTCGGAGAACCTTGAAAATGTCAAATCTGAAAAGTGCTCACTGAAAAGCACAAGAACAAATCGAATTCCACTCTGTACTTCCACTGGAAATGTTGCAAATCTTGATAAATTGCACCTCTTGGCCAAACCTATTTGCTTTTTTCACTGGTTTGACTTGACTGTTTTATAAGGCAATGTGTAGAGACAAAAAAACCAGGAAGATTCATTGCACAAAATGATAACATACAAAAACGTAACGTAAAATTCTCCCTTTTTGTTGCCTTTATACTTGTAAACTTTCCGAGAATTGGTAATGATATTATTATGCAATACTCTTTATTGCAGTTGAATGTTGAATATATATATGTTTCTAGCACATAAACATACATAATAATATATAATACTAAATCCCTTTCATTTTTAGGGATAGAAGAAGACAAAGACAACACAAGTATTCCTTCATGTTGGATTGGTTGCTTGCCTCTAGCATGCACACGCGTTGTTATGTTTTTGAATGGTTGATGTTGATGTACCCGTGTACTACTCCTGTTTGCATTGGGATAACTGGCTTTAAAGAAAGGTTCCATTAAGTGACAGTAATATTTACTACATTTTCTGTCATCTTCCTCCCAAAGACACTGGCTTTACGGAGCTCTGATCCCAAGGGACTTTAGAGAAATTCCCTCAGCGGTATAACCTGAGATTCACGTCATCAATCTCCTCTTCTATCTGTATCTCTCTCTCACTCAAGACCATCAATCCACATACATAATGTTGTAGCCTTTACCCACTACGTATATTGTATACACACTACAATTCCATTCCTTGAATAAAAAGTGGCATTGGTTGATAATGCTTGATCATCATCACATCACACAATGATAACTGTCAGGAATACCATATGGAATGGATATTAAGTTTATATATGTGTTTATGTCGGAGAAAATGCACAATGGAATTTCGAGATTTATTTACGCTGCACGTGGGATTAAACTCCCGCTATTTCGGTAAAGCTATCTCCTGCCGTTTCAAGGATTCACATTCGTTCTTGTGATAGTAATGCACGCGTATTATGCACCTAAATTCATTGCTGCATCCTCCAAAACAGCAGTGCATTGCATATCACATTGATTTTACCATTCAGTTTTTGGTGGTATGACTATGACTCGCGTTCACTATCAAATGTAAAATTCTTACGAAATTGTTGAGTTCTAAGTATATATATTTACATCCCTCATCACGTCATATCATATCATGCAGAACATTTTGGGTCTCATATGTGTTGCATAAGTAAATATCAGTTTGTCAGTACCTGAAGAAGTGCCACAATGACATTAAGCGTGGTGAATGGAACCCATTACTTCAGTGTTGACATTTTTGAGGCAATGAAACTAATTTTGCTGACAGAAAAAAAAGTATTTTTATACATTGTATCTATATATATATGATCAAGTATGCGTGCATAGTTGAGTTGCACCCTAATTCTCTAAACATTAAAGTGTAGCAAACCAAATAGAATACTGAATACATATTCTTAGCATGGTAAGGTATTATTTCATTTCACCTCCCTCTACACCATATCAAGCTCTGACGGTCTGCGAGAGTGAAATCCTTTTGCCACTTAGCGTGTAGCTAATTGCGCAAAACTTGAAGAAGAAATTATACAACTAGTTTTTCAATGTCTCCGGTAAAAGGATACTAATTACTCCTGCTACTTTATTTGCTTATCACTTTTCATCTTTGAATGTTCTAAAGGAGAGAATGGCTGCTGCCAAAAATGTGGAGTTTTTAATTGAGAGACTGACAACATTTTCAATGTCAGGTCAAAAGCAAATACGAAACTGCATTGGATCTGACGTAAGAGTTCTCCTTCTTCCAAACGAAAAGTTTCGGGAGCTGAGATACATGTAGGGCTGCTGCTGCTGCTGCCGTGCACAAGTTTTAGTTTTGCAACTTTGCTTCATCATTTTGTACCACCTTATCACGTAGAAACACACGTGACCTCTTTCACAATATGTCAATGTCTGTTTCGTGTGACAAGTGATGGAAAGCGAAAGTTTAGCTGGGGAGTTTGAAGCTTAAGGAAGCAATTAAAAACATGAGCATTTGAGCAACACCAACACTGTAAACATGAGCACGCACTATCGCTATCAACATCTTGGGCGATCACTATCATCACATTGGAGTGCTATTTCAATTTTCTCAATGCATGTATGCCTTAGCAAAATGTTCTTCAACTTGTAATCGTTCAGCCACGCAGTCCCACACAACATTCATCTTGTTTCATCAAGTTCACGGTGACACATGTCTGACACCTACGCTAGATAGACTGATGCTTGCTTTTCTATATAGCTTCGTTTCAGTGGGCTTTGTGTACATCATCACATGTGAATATTGCATTGCAGTTCCTGCTACATTTTATCCGCTACATATTCTGGTGAGTTATGTTGCGTTGCTGGAACGCCTGCCAAACTGACGGGTTTCATTGGATTACGAAAATTTGATGTGAAAGGAGGATGTGATAGGATTTAGCTTTATAGGCGTGTGCATTAAAGTTTTGTTTATGTCTCTTGCACAGATAGAACCAAAAAGAGATGCGTTCTATGAACCCAACTTTTTTAAATCACTTTTGCAAACGAGTTGTAACAAAATACAAGGATTTCAATTGCCACGCAGACAACTCTAAACTCATGTAATTTGTCGGAAATGAAATTTGCACTACCAATTTATTGGTTTTGTGGACAGTTATGATGACTATACTTTTTGCTTTCCAGAAAAATGTTGGCTACAACTACTTCCTGTTCACAAAGATTCCTTACTGCTGCTCATGCTGAACAAAAATTTTCAATACGGAATGTATAGTATGTGATCCACTGTAGTCTTTTAATGACAAGTTCTTGAGGTTATTGGTGGAAAAAAGTTTGCATATAAATTTACATTTGTAATGTAATCACACACACTATATTTTGGACAAGTGCATACTTTATTGGGGATAGCTACTACGCATCACACTGAAGCATTATTATGCAGGATTAGTAGGATTAACACAGTGAGTAAATGCATTTTTTTCATCCACTTCATTCATGAAGCACGATATACAACATGATACGTCATAAACTTGCAAATTGCCCGTAATTATAGGTCATGAATGACATATAACAAGATTTCGGTCATTAAATGAAAATGGTCGATCGACTATTGTCAATTGTATAGCGGCAGACCAAACCAATTGTTGAATAAACACTTTTTTCTTACTCAAGTTCACAATTCATGTATGTGTGCTTTAGGTCATTGTCGAGCTTCGAGTGATGTGATGATCAAGGCTGTAGTTCATCACGCTGCTTGATATTATAATGATTATTTATTAGGAACAGACAGCAGCAGCTTTGAGCATACAACACAATAAAGGAAGGAATTTTCATGTTTAGGATCTTGAGTATATTAATAACATCTCTACTATACATCTACTACCACATGGGATACTTTTTGGATGATGGAAATAAACGATTCTTCTTCTTACATCTAATAATATCTGTAACCAGAAACCATGTACCATTGATTTTGATTAGTATATTGGTATACATTATCTAGTCTAGTCCCTTTCCTATATACCCAACACATCACATCAGTCAATCCCTCAAGACATATTGTTCTTCTTAGCAATATAAATCATTTCTGAAGCCTTATTATTGTCTTCCTTCTCAAATTAGCTGATAACGTGATAAATCAAATAACAAGATAAAGTAATAGGATTAAAGATCAGAGGTTATTTTGCCATTAATGATTTGAGCTAAAAACCCAAATTACTTTGTTATTCGAGAAAATTGGATTACTCAATTTACTCAACTGAATACTGCAGACACACAGACAATGCAAATGTCAAACGTGATAAACAGGTCTTACTAATTTAAAAGGAAGTCATTTGATGAACTTTTAAGAAAGTGAGATCAAACAAAGCTTTAAACCCAAGTCAAGGTCTTTATGAAGATTGATTCCGTCCAATTCTGTGTCCAAGAAAAGAAGACAGCAGCAGCAGCAAAAACAAGACAATCCTGTATGAATGTGTATTAATATACACCTTTGATTTAGGTTATGTGTAGTGTTCAATTTCAGCATCAGGTGTAGTCTCCTTTCAGAAACCCGTCAAGTCAACCAACCCGTCTATCATTCTTCCATTTAAAATATTCATAAACCATAAATAGATCAATCACTTTCCATTACAAAGAGCGTGAGTTCGTTTTGAATATTTAAACTGATACATATTAATATACTAGCCCTGTTTTGCATGCATGAGTTATAAATGAAGCCATTCAGCTGACACGGCTCAACTATATGAACGTTTGATAACACTATCACGTATGCATTGATACGCTGTTTTGAGGTTATCGGAAAAGTCTAATACGATGTCAAAAGGTGTAAAAACAAAGATGCTTTATTGCTAAAGTCACTCCTTCATTTTACAACTTCCATATTAATAAACTTTAGTTGTCTAATTAACAGAGTGTGATTGTCTAAACAGAGTCAATTTATTTGAACGGGTTCTTTTCTTTTGCATGAGCATGTTACGTTACAAATGAGTGAATTTTTTGAGAGAAGCTAAAAAGTTATAACCAGAGATGTATGTCGATTTGCCTATACTTACATAAAAGGATGGTTCTCAAAAGCCCTTGTGTGTTGCGTAACAAAGCTCCTGTGTTTTGTACACGAGGCAAGAGTTGACTCACCAAAGATCTATCAGTATTTACGGAACTCACAACAATGCCCAGTGTTCGCTGGAGAGTACACGATAGTTCATGAATTACAAAGGGAATTGCTTTGTCTGGGAAATTCCCTGGTTATGACATATTCCACGTTCACACCCAATGAATTTCAGATCCTGTCACACACTTCACTTATTTTATTCATCTATAAACAACTGTCAGCGTAGTAGTAAACTCCTACTTTTGCAAAATTGGAGTTTAACATGTAAAGCGTTTTCCACAACGATAACTAGAGACTCTCCAGATGAGCCCAACCAACCATTTCAACATTTTCAACTGGACTTTTGATAATAGTCACACATTTCTTGCATGGTTGCACTTGGGTTGGCGTGAAAAGGGTGAACTATGAACTCCGTACTGAAATAAAAGTTGCTTTCATTTACTTCTTCTTCTTGAGTTGAGTGTATATGTACGTACACTAGTTATGCAGAGTCTGACTTGTGAACTTTGTTACACAAAAATAAAAACATCACCCAATCCAATCCAATGGTAGACTTCACATTTATATTACATCACTCCATTCCTGAAACATGAGGATGTGAAATGTGAATGTGAGGACGTTAGAACTTACTGGTAAAGATATAAAAAGACCTTGTTATATAAAGTTACAAATATTAGGTAGCACAGTTTTATAGTTGACACTCAATCATACCCCTATCATTCACAATCCTTTCGTCAAGAGAGAGATATTTACTTCATCTTGTTACTCTAACGGCGGATATGACGTTACCCCATGTAGATCATCCTCGAAAATAGTTCCTTTTTGTAACAAGTCTCAGAGAGATGCATAAGCACTTCAAAAAAGCTTTTGAGAACTTTGTTCAAATTATGCATATAGTATAGGTTAGTCACTTCCAGATCAGATCACGTATGGTAATTGAACCGCTGTGCAAAATCTCGGCCTTATATTATTAGCCAGTTTGTGTTCACCACATCAAATCAACTATATATGATTTCGGGTTAAAATCAGTTCAAAAGATCAAAGTCCGTTTGATTATGTTATTTCACAGATTTTTCCTATATGTTTTACATGGCCTTGCTTGCACAGTTTGCACATGGCTTGGAAAATAGGTAGCAGCAGAGCTCCTGCTCATCAGCTTGGATGAAATGAGTAACAATAAATTTTCAAACTGACAAGCCAATGCCAATTTTGAACGCAAATTCACAAAAGTATACGAATAACAGGAATTATTTACTATGGATCTAGAACTGGAAGATGAAGACTCCATGAAATTCTGCGGCTTATTGCATGGTAGTATTCTTCTTAGTTTATATCCATCATTAAAAAGGGAACCGCCGTTGGTTCAACGAAAAACTAAGCTTGAATTTCCTTGTCTAAGTAACAAAGTCACAGCTCCTCACTTTACTACATCATTTGGCTGACTGCCGAGGTGAAGGTTTAGAATAAGTTGTGTATATACATATATTTTTATGCAGCTAAATATCCTATTGCAACTGCATCTACCTCCTCCTGCCATACGTCTTTATGTATAACTAAATATATTATTACATGGTAGGTACCTAACCCAAAATTCTCTTTCATTCTCCCTTTCTTTCATAACATCATCTTGCATGACGTGTATTGCAGTTGCATTGAGTTGAGTCGAGTTGAGAGCGAGCTAACAACAACAATGGAACACTGTTGTGTGTGTTAGTGATCGCCGGATTGGAATAAGGGAACGGGACAACATCTCTCCATTGTTGGAGAGTATATATAGGTTAATGCGTGTGTGCGTTCGCCTTCAATATATCCGACTCGCACGTTCGAACGTTAAACCAATATACCTGCCATCCTTCTCCTCTCGTTTTTTCTCGCATGAGGAACAGGAACTGGGAACAGCAATGTGGAGCCTGAGTCCTGAGTGATGTCGATGTCGATGTGTCCTCCGGATTTTAGGTACTTACATAAAGGATCCATCATCATTGTCCCTTCTTCCTTTTCCCTCCGATCTGACTGCTGCTCCCTTCAACTCTCTAGTAAAATGCTCGATTTCATACTAGCATGCTTTTGTTTCATGACTTGAATCGCATTCATTTCATGTTGTGTAGGGCCAACTTGGCTGGTTCTAAAAATGCAAGCATACGGCTCTTACAATATAGTGAAAAAAAGACTACGTCAGCTCAATACTTTAGGCAGACGGGTGCAGCAGCCAGTTTTGGGGTGTGTTATTATGATCATTCCTATTATTATCTCTTCTATTATGCTTCGTTTATTTTTGTCCAGGTTGCTCAAAATGAGATATTTCGTGCATGCATTTGTTAATCAAACCTTGCGGCAGTTACAATGTATTATACATGTATAATGAAGATGATAAAAAACCATCAACTTATAGACAGAGCCACAGAGCGGATGTGATCTAGCAAAGCTGCGTAGTCTACTTGAATAAAACTCTCTCAATCTATATGCAACCACCAATGATTTCATGGGAGATTAATTGCATCTAAATTATACACACGTACTGTTTCTGTACCGCATATTTTTCATGTGTGAGGTATGCTCATTTCTAAGTATTTTTTTTATGTAATTGGTATTTTGCATGCTTACGTTTGCAAATTTAGGTAGCCGTTGTTACTGTCAGCGTTCTATTCTAATACTTTATGCAGCAATATACAGCATACAGCTCAGCTGAGAGCATGTAAACAAACCCTGCGCTGCTAATTTTAATTTAAATTTTACTATTAACTGACTATAATTTAATATTCAATTGTGAGAATCTCATTCTAGACAATTGTTTTTAACCACTAAAATTACTTTTAACATAAAAATCGCCCGCATACACCATTTAATTAACTTTAATTGGTGGTCATATTTCTCCTTGCCCAGAGTATGCAACTCAACTGCCTGAGTATACTGCTGGGCTCTCCAGCAGGTACTAAATAAACAATTATTTATATAAATTACATCAAAATTATATACAAGTCGGGTAAACTTGATTCTGCCAAAAGAATTTTTACAATTCCCTAGAAACCAAACAATTCTTCCCAATCAGCTCCTAGCATCAACATCATCATGAAACCTCAGAAGGCCGGCACCTCATCTGGTACTGGGAAATCAAATAATTCAAAAACTGCCAGCTCAAAAGCTAGCACCTCAACTAATTCAAAACCTAGCACGTCCACTGACTCAAAAATAGTAACACCAACCTCCTCCAACGCAGCAAAAAAGAGAGATGCAAAAACGGCCTTCGACACTTCTGACTGTGAACCTCCATCTCCTCCATCTCCATCAAAGAGAAGCCGAAGCACCGATTGTGAGTGTAATAAGTGTGATGACATAACTACTATTCTCGCCGACATCAACACCAAACTGAAGAAATTAGACAAAATAGATGAGATTGACAAATCGGTGAAAGAAATAAAAGAGGAACTATCAAAAACCGGAAATTCTGTACTTGGTCTCCAACAAGACGTAGAAAACATTTACACAGGGATGGATGACCTAACCACTCAAATTCAAGGACTGAGATCTGACCGTGACTCTTTAGAAACTGATGTGAAGAAAATTAACCTCATCCTCTCAGGAATTTACGACGATGAAAATGAAACCGAAGCTCTCCTACAGTCGAAAGTACAAAACTTCCTAAACTCCATTGTCTCAACTGAGAACGTTCAAATTGACACCGTCATCAGGCTAGGCAAATTCCAGAAGAATAGAAACAGATTAATTAAGATCCGCTTTTCATCAATGAAAGGAAGAAACCTAGCATGGACCAATCGGCTCAAATCCAGACCTCCTGCTTATCTAAATGAAGACCTGCCTAAAAATACACTCAAATTCCATGCTGAGCTCAGAAAGAAGAAACGTGAGCTGATGAGTTCGAAAGTCTTAACAAAAATTGACTATGGTAAATTGTGTGTTCTGACCCCAAACAAAACTTACCAGCTGACTGCAAGTTTAGTATTCCTTGAAATTGATGCGACTAATATTATCCAGCCTCCAAAATGACAAATCCAATTCATTCACGTCCCCAGCTCCAAAACACAACGTCAATTCAAGATAAGCCACCTAAATGCCCAATCTATAAACAACAAATCTTCCATTATTCGCCACATGTATGATGAACACAACATCGATGTTCTGTGTGTAAGTGAAACTTTTTTAACCAATGAGAAACAACTCATTGGCTTCAATGACCTCGTCCAATTTAGATTTGACCGTGACCTCACTATGACAAAAAAGAAAAGGGGTGGCGGTGTGCTTATACTGGCTCCCAACAACCTCAGTAGCTCAAAATTCAATTTTAATTGTCATGATAGTGTCAAGCACATTTCTAACATTGAATTCATTGCAGTAAAAATAAATGATAAATACATGAAAGCCACTACGATCTGCTGTCTTTATAGACCTCCGATCTACACTGTTGAAACTGTGAGAAACGACATTATTGGTACTGACATGTTACTTAGTGAACTAGTTCAAACTAAACGTCCATATATTCTCTGCGGAGACTTCAACCTAAGACATAAATGGTGCTACTCTATGCTGACAGAAATCTTGAAACCTCACAAAGCAAGTCAACTTATTAAAACACCCACCCGAAAAGATGCAATTTTGGATCTCATGATCACAAATGAACCAAGATTGTGCTCCTCCACCTCAGTGACTGAAACACAGATCTCTGACCACCACCTGATCTCAACAACAGTAAATTTTCCAAGACCTCCAAAAATAAAAAAATCATTTCAATTTCGTAATTATAAAAATATAAATCTTGAAGAACTTCATTCTGACATAAACAATGCAACTATAAACATATCAATGAAAAATCCGGTTGAGGAAAATTACAATGAATTCACCCAGTTTGTACTGAAGTTGTTCAACAAACATGCACCCGTTCGTTCGAAAACAGTTAGTTTGAAGACAAAAAACAAACCAATTAGTGAAGCATCCAAATCTCTCATAAAAAAACGCAACAAGTTGAACATAATAAGGAAACGCAACAATCAACTGAATGATGAATACAATCTTCTCTGCAAAGCTGTAAAGAAAAGTCTAAGATCAGACGAGAAGAACCATGTCCAAGGTGACATTTCAGAAAGTGGAGTCTGGCCTACTATAAACAAACTACTCAACAACAGTTCTAAACCACAAGATATACCATTTACAGCTAATGAAATTAATAACCATTTTGCGAATATTTCTAATAAACCTCTAAATCACCCGTGTCCTCGTCGTCCCAAAAATGACTCTCCCAATCGTTTTCGATTACAGAATGTGAGTGATATTTTAATTCGAGTTGCTTGGAAGAAAATGAACAGTAAACAAAGCACTGGTGAAGATGCAAATGGGATCTCTAACAGAATGATTAATATAATAATTCAAAACCCAAAAATTCTTTCCGTGATTGCAATAATTTTTAATTCTTCGTTTGAACAAAATGCTGTTCCAACGGAGATGAAACGTGCCAAAATCATTCCAATTCTAAAAAATAAACAACCTAAATCGCCCAGCGACCTCCGCCCAATCTCAATTCTTCCTGTGCTGGCAAAATTACTAGAAAAATGTGTATACTCCCAACTGATTTGCTTTGTTATTTATAACAAGATCTTATGTGAAAACCAATTCGGTTTTCGTCCTAGGCATTCCACTCTACACGCCGAATTAAAAATTCAGAATATTATAAAAAGTATATTCCAAAACAATAACTTTTGTGCTACTGCAACATTTGATATAGAAAAAGCATTCGACACGGTCCCAAGACCTGCACTGTGTGACAAGCTAGAAAGTTACAACATAGAGTCTAGCTGGTTTGAAGCTTATCTCACTCCCAGAATCCAATCAGTCTATGTCAACAATGAAATTTCCGAAGAAGTGGTTACTACACGAGGTCTAGTCCAAGGTGGGTGCTTGTCTGGGATCCTGTTTGCAATATTTATCAACGATCTCCCTTCTGTTATAAACCATGCTGACCTGACTCTATATGCCGATGACTCTCAAGCAAATTTAGAATTACGCCGTGAAAATGTTGACTGTGACATTGTGAAATTGCAACAAGACTGTGATAAAGTGACTGCCTGGATGCATGAGAATGACCTATCCCTCAACGCTGGGAAATCAGAACTAATTATCTACTGCAAAAAGAAAGACATTGACCAAATATCAAATGTGTGCCTAAACATTCAAGATTCCAACATCAAATGCTCCCCGTCAATTAAAACCCTAGGATTAGTTAAGGACTGTGAACTGCTTTGGGATAAACACATACAAAAACTAACAAAGAGTTGCTACAACAGTTTACACAAAATTAGATCAATAAGACACCTACTCAATCCAAATAACTTAAAAGTTCTAACAGAATCTCTTGTACTATCACAACTATATTATTTGATTCCCATATGGGGTACATGTTCCAAAAAATCCTTCAAACCAATTCAAAAAGTATTCAAAGCATGTATTAACATTGTATTAGGCTATAATTATTCCAAGGAAAGTCTTGCTAATCTCAATTGGTTATACCCTAAAGAAAAAATTGATTTTGATCTCATGTGTCTAGGTTATAAAGTAAAGCATGACCTTTGTCCAGTATATTTCAAACACTGTCTCAACCTACGTGATGTGGAAACCTTCGAAACTAGAAACAAAAGACATGAAGTGATTAGGAGTGAAAAATGTTCGGATTCGATCCAATTCTCAGTTACACAAGCGTGGCTTAAGTTATCAAATCTAACAAGGGATATTACATCTTTTAAAGACTTCAAAACCTGTGCTCGTGATGAAATCATCGCAGCAAGACATTGCTCAAACAACGATGACTACTGTGATTTATCTTTTATTGATGATGCTATAAATAATGTAATTACGCGTTCTAGTGTTTAGTGTTTAATATGAATTACTCTGACTTGTACATTTCCTTTATGACCTATTTATACCTTTTTACAACTATGCTATATTCAGATACACTGTATACAAAATTCTTGAAATTGTATGTAATCCATCCATTCAGCGTAACAACCTTGGTATAGGATGCTGATATGGTTTCCAATAATAATAATAATAATAATTGAAGACACAGGGACACATTTAGCATCAGGCAAGCCCAAAAAACGCTGAGTAATTAACGTAACCCCTATCTTCAAATCAAGTTGTCAATGTACGCAAGAAAGTCCATGAAATCTTGTGTGAAATCTCGAATACAAATGCTATTTGCCAAGTATATAAGTACATGTATTAAACCTTGATTGTTGCTGGGTAGGCAAACCACACCACAACCTTAGGGTTTTACTTAGGTTGTGGTTGTATTATATTTATTTATAGTGATTGAGCTGACTAATGCAGGAAAAGTAAAAGGAAGGAATAAAGAGGTTTTTTGAGAACTTGCTACACAGAAGGACAAGGATGTCAGTTTGGTTGTTTGTCAGTCTACATACGCATATATGAGGTTGTTGTTCTCTTGATTGAATTGCTACAGACATTAATTCCTTATAGTTCGTTAATTTAAAAAAAATTGTTATTCCACGTTTGATTAAATAATTAAAATTTTATATGGTGTTAGTGTCATTGATTGTAAAACATGTGTAGTTTATCGCATTCCGAAGCTGTTGTCCATATCAGAGTATTTGGCTGACATTTCGATCAACAATGATGGTAATTTGCCCTTTCAAACTCTTTTCTTGTTTACTTAATTTTACCCGATTATTATTTTCGATGCATGAGCGTGTGCCTGCAAGACTCTGTCTCAATGCAGCCATACATTGTGGAGTTTTGAAAAATGCCATTTTTTTTATTTAGTGTTATTATATATGCATGTATACATTTTAAATTCAAAGTTGGTATTATGCATATACTTTGTCTATATGCATATACTTTACACGGATATGATTTTTACCCTAAGCATAATGCACAGCTGGAGTTTTATTTACAAATTTAAGCTTGTATACGACCTACCCCACCTTTTTTCGATTTGGTTTTTAACTGCCTTCTGCTGCCTATATATCCCACAAAACGAAAACAAAATCCATATTTGATTCAGTCACTGTTCTTTTATCATTAGGCTCAAGCTACTCCGCATGCACATGTTTCTAAATGGAGTTAAGCATTGAGTTGACTACCCCCAGCTTGAGCTGCTGATCATAGTCACATTTTGTCTCTCCCGTCATTTTTTTTTGAGTTAACTGCATCTGACAGAGGGTTGTCTTCCGTTGAGAGAATTCTGCTTATGATTAATTGAATGATAACATAAACAGATGTAAAATGTGTATGCATAGAACTAAACTAAGCCATATTCTTAACAGCGACAAATCCCATCATCGTCAGTGTCAGATTCAGGTATATAATGCTGAAGCGGTAGGTCAGTATTTATAGTAGAGCACACACATATATGTAGCGTAAAATATGAAGCATCATAATTTTTGGTTTTGATTTTGATGCTAATTCTATTAAGGTATGAAGAGATATAGAAGAACGATAGCAATAAGACTTCAGCATGCATATAGTTTATTTGTTTTTTGCCATTAAAATTTTGTACTTTATCAAATATCAATCTCACGCTTTTATTTAAAAGAATAAGCACTTTCGATCAAACAAATATTACTATGCATAAC
Organism: Orchesella flavescens; assembly: GCA_964034955.1. Taxonomy (NCBI): domain Eukaryota; kingdom Metazoa; phylum Arthropoda; class Collembola; order Entomobryomorpha; family Orchesellidae; genus Orchesella; species Orchesella flavescens. Next base: position 19,117,816 of record OZ035957.1, on the reverse strand, counting down.
ATTATATGGAACTATTGAGTATAACAGAAACAACGGGAAATACATTTTTCTACTTTACAATCAAGTAATTCAAGATAACACAACCAAGTGAAAGAAGTAGTAGCAATTCATGATATGCTTTCTTAATCCGAACCGGGTAAACCAAACCATCAGATCCAGATCCAGAGGATGGGCTTGATATGAATTCCGCAATTTCTTCCCTCGTTGGTAGCTCCAGATCTTGTTTGCCTATTTAAAAAAAATAAGTATCAACAGAACCAAAATTTTCGTTTCATGTAAAAGGAAATTCATATTGACGGAAGAGGAAAGTGAATTGAAAAACACGATTCTAATCTAATGTGATACCTGGATATGTTTGTTCCCTCCACTTTTTCAACGATTCCTGAAATTCTTGCTGTTTGATGCTGGATGAATCTGCAAACAACAAAATATAGTGTGTGTGAGATTTGATACATTATATGAACATGATACCGCTACCACTGTGAAGTGAAGCACAGAAAAATATATAGCAAAATTTTCTCTATTCATACTTGGGAAAGTGGAAAAGTAGCAAACATCCGAAATTGGGCTCCATCCGTATTTATTTCTCGCCTTGATAGCTGCTTCATATATTGTTGAAGGCTGGAGCCCACGAAGCGTGAAGGTTTTTGTGTGAAGGAAAGATGCACTAGATTGATCCGCAGGAATAGTCAAATCCGTCCAAGGCGGAGTTCTATCTTCATTGAAACTATTGATTTCATTCTTTTTGTCTGGTCGGAAATGAAGCCGGTAGTCAATTAAAGGGCTATAGCATTCTACAGCCCAGAAAAGAGTTACACTAATCTCCTCCTTAATCTTTGTCCCTTCCGCTTTCCCGTCTCCTGTAGTTCCTTTCAACAAGATCTGAGTCTCCCAGCGGCTGATGATTGGTGGGTTTGGAACACCTGAATAAGTAAATTATTTACCAAAGAGTTTGCTAAACGACAAGCCACCTAATATATAGATCATTAAAAGCTTTTACAAACCAGTAAATTCGATATGTCTTATATCATATCCGCGGCTGTTATTGGCTTCACAAGTGTATGTCTGGAAGTCGTAATCCTTTACTTGAGACAGTACTAAATTGTGTTCATTCATCCCCACCGCTTCGGTGTAAATTCTGTCTGAAAGCTCAACCACATCTTGACCTATTCGCCACCTTACCTAGAACCATAGTATATATAACGATACTTGAGTTTTACAACAGTACTTCTTAGTTTGTACTAAATAAGATGCTCATTTTTTATACCTCCGCTGGTGGATCTGCGTGAACTAAACAAACCAAATGTGCTTTGTATCCTACACCACCATGAACTCTTATCTTTGGAATTTCAATTTCTGGTGTATCTGTGAAAGTCAATATTATTTCCATAATCAGTTACAGCACCTCCGTCTATCTCCAAACTAAAAGTAACTTTTCATCATCCTCTTCTTTATGGAGAGGATGAAGGGTACCCAAAGGCCCAACTTACGTACAGAGTACTCTAACGTACACCGCTCCAATAGCAGGTCTTCCTACTCCGTTATCAGCAGAACAGACATAGAGTCCAGAATGCCTTCTTGAAACTTTCTCAAGAGTTATTCGATGTAGATGAAGCATGTTCGTCGGTATAGGAATATGGCTATCCTAAAAAGGAAGAAAGAATAGTGTGTCCATTTATCATCCTTTGAATCGTTCAGAGAAAGTTTTTCGCACTTATTTGTAAAATAAAAGTTTAATGGACTTATACTCTCATAGACCATGTTATTCTAGGCAAGGGATTCCCATGTGGAATGCATCCGATTTCAACATTTTCACCTTCCAAAACAGCCATGTTTGAAGGTGTTATTAGGCTCACAGTGGGAGCATCTGTCAAAGACCCAAAAGAGTGGAAAATATATCACTTCAAGTTGCCAACACAATCGATTAGTACTTTCACTATGTGGTTGCAATTTTGTTGGGGAGAAAGTTTACCGTGTACGGTTACGGAATGTATTAGTCCAGGACTTTGGAAAGCGCCAGTGAAAAGGCACTCATACTCTCCATCGTCGTCTCTGGTTATACCGGTGATTTCCAATGTCAGGTCGGGAAGTAGCTGAATCCTTTCGTCGGCAAATGTTGACACATTAGTTCCCGCAAGAACATTTGTTCCATGACGCCATATCACATGATTATCTCCTAAAATTGAAAAAAAATAAACACCACATGTGCATTTACACTTGAGTGACACCCCAATAATATACGACTTTAATTGAAAGCCTTGTCAATAAAATAAATAGATTGACTTTTCCTCATTGAAAAGTCGAAAATATTTTCTGTGAATGACTTTAGCATATGTATAAACATAAATTTACATATTTTTTGAACAAGTAAACTGACCTAGATTATGAATTTTACATGGAAGCAAGATCCGATCTCCCTGTTTGACAGTAATTTTAGCTTTTGGACTATGAAACTGAGGTAACCCATTTGCATCCGGTGTTTCAGGAGTTATAACGGGAGTGGTTGCAGCAGTGGCGGCTGCTGCTGTCGTTATTACTGTCGTGTATGCACTCCAACTGAGCATACTCAGCTCTTGACTCTCTCGAACCTCTAGGCCAAAATTGCAAAAATAAAATAGGTGTAAGAAATACCAGTACTGTTGAAAGATGAAGCTTTTTTATTTTTAGGAAACGCATCCCAAAAAACCAAGCCAGAGCGTAAAATGTCTTAGTTTATTCTTGAACAAAAAAGTGGGAAGATTAGCATTCTGAACCGGAGCGTAAAGACATTGGTTGGTTGATGGTTGTCAAATATATGTTATGCATGCATATAATATAGATTTTCTTGCTTACATATTTTGCTACATATATTTATGTCATGTTCGTGAAAATGTATGTATTCACAGTTGCAGTAGCGTGCAAATGATTTGAGTCATTCGTGAGAATATAATCGCATTTCGTGGTGGAAATGCAACAGGATGGTGTGCCAGGTAAAAATGAGTAATAGAGCATTTCAAAATTTGAAAAAGGAAGATCCAAGACAAGCCAATACATTCATTACTGCTCTGGAACCGGGCCATCACCATGAGGGATGCAGATGCAAAAATAATTATGAATAGATACTTTGTTATCAACTATAGACAATCTTGCCTTGCATTTACATTTTAGAATAATTATTTCTTATCTACTTCCAAACTAATTTATTTATAACTAATTTTGCAGATATGCTTTTAAAATCGCTTTACTTAACAAAAACTAACTGAGAAAACCAACTAAGGAAGTTTTCATGCAAGTGAAATTGAAATGAGGGTCATTTCCTTCCAGCTGTCAATCCTGTTATCTAATAGTTTTTTGCGATAAAATTGAATCAAAAGAAACAAAACCCAAGGACTCAATATATTTCATTTCCTAGTATAAACTTTGTACGTATTCGAAAATCAACCTTGACAAAATAAGTGACTTCTTCAAGGATATTCAGCATACAGCTGAAATCATACAATATTGCTATATATGTGTTCCCTATGCCTTCCATCACAACAAAAGATTTTAAATATGCTTTATATAGCAGAACAAAGACCATATTGTTTTGTTGTAATGTAATACAAAAAGTAATTCACGGTAAACGGAAAAGACAACACGAAGTGAGTAGGAATTTGTTTTTTCGGGAAATGAAGTAAATGCAGGAAGAAAAAATTAGAAAGAAACAAGACAAAAACTTCCAGATAAATAATAGTTACGGAAGTACCAAGAAAAAAAGGTCGACAGAGAAAGATTGACAGTGAGATAGACACTCCATTAGAGCTTTTTCCCATTTCTTTTTCCCTCGAGCACACCACTCGCTCCATTGTTTTGCTATGTACTTCAACTCTCTACTTTAATGCTCATGAATGTGGAGGAGTGGAAGCATACATAATGTTTGCCTGCCTGCAAACCGCCTTCTTTTCTTCCTATTCACATCTGGTGAATGGAGTTGAGAATCTGTTATAGTTTGCCTTGCCAAGCGAGCGATTCACTTTTCTTTTAGCCACTTTGCTCCTAATAAACTTTTTGGTTTTACTCTCTCCTATAAGATTTCAAGAGGGTGCTGAAAGATGTTGAAAAAATAATCATGCATAATAATAATGACGCAAGACAAGTCACTTCACTTTAGTTATTGTTAATAACTTGCTCGTTTTTTTTTAGGGTGAACCTATATACAGTATATATAATATGCTCAAAATGCCTCCTTCCTTTATTCGCATTTTTGTGAATAACTCTCAAATGTTCGCAAATATGGCCAATAGTCATAAGCCGCACTAGTTTATGGTTAATCAGCTCTTTTATATTTAGTTTGCCATTTCTTGACTTTCCTCTCACTTAATCATCTTTTGACACCTTATTTCCCAATAACTTTTCTAACGAGTGGAAGTTCTCAATGGCCCAAAAAAAAGAAGTTTTCCTTATAGTCTTTTTGAGCTCAGACAACTAAAGACGAATAATGTGTTAATGCACCTTCTTCTTACAAGCTTATTCCTTCCAAGCGTAATTTAGGTAATGTAAGTTGACTACGCTCAATGCTCAATCTAAAAACTTAAGAAGCTTTTGTTCAATAATCAGAGACTTAGCAAATATTGAAGCCAATAGGACCAAATCCCAACTTTTCAGCTTGTCGTTGTCGGTTGCAATATTTTATGTGATTTTTTTTACTAATGTAGAATGTAGCACATACACGAGCAAATAGGAGGAAGAGAAGAAACGTTAAATATTTATTTGCCAATCTAAACGGGATTAATCTCCTCCATTAGCATTAGCCATAGTCAATAGGCTTTCTATGAGCCAATTTATTAATTAAACTTCCATTAGGATGTATATGTGGTTGCTACTTCTACTAGTAATTCGTGCATGTGTATTGGTAATGCATGTATTTTGTGTGCATTGCTATTGCTCTGTATTATGTGATGCATCTCGTTTCATAAAACGTGAGTTGAGTAGTGGTAGTTGCTACTATTGTCCATTACGACGAAATGAAACTCTGGAAATGGATGTTTCTTTGGAATCATTTGAATTATGAGAGGAAGCTGGTAAACCTTTCATCATCATACGGCTTTGAATCCAAAGTAGCTTAGCTTAAGGATCTGACCACAACTAACTGAGCTCCTTTTTCTAACCGTATCCACACACTATTTCATGGACGGAGTCATGGCTTATTCCCTTGTTCCGTGTGTGTGTTTGCTGATATGACATGGTGGTGGTGTGCGTCCACATCACGTTCACTCACACATGACAAATGTATATGCTGCTGGTTTCATCATTTTCCATAAGGACACCCACCCAGTATGACTCAGGTTGTGGTGTCCATATAAATGTGCATTTATACAACAAAACAAGTTTTAGTTGTAAGAGAACTATATATAACCATAACGCACCAAATTTTCGACAAGTCTGACTGATCTGATGATTGTGTGTAGATTCGTTTATCCAGTTAACGACCATTCATGAGTGACATGAAATAACTCTATATCGTTCATGCATTCAATCTGATTTTATATTCTAATGTTTGATTGATATAACATTGCTATTGCCACAAGTAAAAGAGAATACATGACAAAGCAATATATATACATATCCCATATCTGACTATATAATTATGACTTGTTACTTGTTTAACTTTCTATGGTGGAACATTGTGCCGTAATATGTGACAGCAGTCTCCATTTAGTTAGAGAAAGAGAGTGAGCTCGATGGTTTTATAATTAAATTAGATGGTAATTCAATCTTTCAAAAAATTTGCCGTAAATATGCTAGAGTGCACGAAAATGTTGACAGAAAGCATATACTTTTACATCTATTGAATAGACAGTCATAATAAATGGATGTAATTGACTTTCTGTTGTACATGGAAGTACTAAACGTAAACACATATCACTTTGTCATTGGTTTCACAAAGCCTCGAGTTTAAATTGGCATTTTTAATGTGATTATTCTATGCTACATCAAGCCGTACTGGATTGCGCTCACTCTCTAACTATATATGCCTATGTATTTCAATCTAATGAAGCAGTTTCAAATTTATATAATTTTTTACCCAATAAATTTACAATGAACCCACTATGTATCTAATACTTTTACTGTACTGAAGAAAGTAAGTCTTCAAAAAAATTTCTTCATAAACAAATCTAATAATAGAAAAGTCGAACAATCCAGTCGAAAAAGAATGGGAGAAAGTATATGAATGTAACAAGAATAGCATGCCGTATGAACTACATTATTAGCTCTCACCTTCACGCTTTTTTATTATATGAGTCTGTTCACCCTAATCGCTTACAATCTTGAAACAAAACTATGAAAGTTTTAATTAACATTTTATTAATCATCGCAATAAAGTTATGCAGTAGGCGTGTAGATGGATAAAAAAAGCGGAGCCCCCGCATACCAGCACTTATGATTTTTGTTCTTAACATAATATTTTAAAACTTTTTTTTCTAACTTTTTCGACGCAATAATGTGGGATGACAAAAGCTTTCAAAAAGATTCTAACCAAAACGAAAGACGGGAAACTGTCTAATATAATATCATCACTTCGAAGTAGTAGTAATGTAGTTTCATACCATGCCATGCCACCACAGAATCCAACGTCATACATATTCATACCATGTTTCAAGACTCGAAAGTATTTTCTGCGCAAAAAAACTTACCAAACAGCAAGACACAAATCCCCAGCAGAGCTCTGCTCAAGCTGGACATTTGACAGAATAATAAGAAAAAGTAATGTCTGGATACTTTTGAACTTTTCATCGTCTTGTATTTTTGTGACACGAATTATTATTATTATTATGATGATTATTCCTGTTAAACAGCACGGAAACTAGCACAGTTCGAGAAAGCAGCTCTCGATTTTTTCCACGTGTTTGGCAACATCAAACATATAAATATAGAAAAAGTATTGGTTGGGGGCTTAGGCACTCTTGGCGAAATTGACGCGTGGTTTTATTTCATTATGCTCCAGCAGTCTGCTTTTAATTACTAAGGTTTCATCTTGCTCATAGCAGCAGGTAAGAAAATTGGTGGAAAGGGTTTCACTCGCAAACTTTTTGTTTGGCTTCACTCACACGCTTTGGTATTATTGATATTGGTATCACTGCAACCGCTTTCTCAAATAGCTACGCTTTACTCAACAGAAGGAAGACAATGAATCCCATGAGACATACTTAACACTACTTTATTTTTTGTGGTGTTTTTTTGGCTTCTCTTTCCACTTCACTTCTCGTTTGCTGACTGATGTTGGCAACGTCGTTGATGGAAGGAGGTGATGTGATGGGATGTGATCATACAAAGTAATACATATAAGAATGGAGAAATCAGAGCTGACTTGTTAGAAAAACAGAAAGGTCGATATTGTATTGGGAAACAGAGAGAAAAACAAAAAGTACAAAATGATAATAATCACGGTATTTTATGGATATGAGGAGTGTTGAGAAAGAATGTAAAAAGAGGAAGCCAGCTTTCTTTCCTCTTCTTGTTTTCCTCGAGGTAATTTAGCTTCCTATGGCACCGCACGACACAGCCAACTGCACAGTTAGCCCCAGAAGAGGAAACACATGCAACTCTCTCAACATTACTGTGTACTTACTCGTCTCTGATGATGATTCTACATGAATATACACATCTGTCGGTTAAAATTATACGCAAATAACATACCAACAAGACAGGCATGTAAAACATGTGTAGAAAAAGTCAGAATGGACCCAATAACAAATCCTAATAGTCAATGGGGAGAGTTGATAGTGGTGATTGTCGTCTTATTTCCAAGTTTAAAAAAAAGTTGGATTCACGTTATAAAAGAAAGAGTAGCATCAGCCATGAGCCAACAGTCAGTGGACAAGTTGATAATGTAATATATTATTGTCCCCTGCTTGTCCAAACACAACAGCACATTTTCACTTTGTTGCACCAGCAAAAGAGTAATGCAAATGCAACAAAAAAAACTTCCCAAGACTCGTAAGGAGTAGTAGAGAAGAGTAGTATAATATAGTTAAAAAGTTGAGTTACAGTTACGGTTGCCGACTTGTAACTAAACGAGGAAAATGAAATGTTTAAAAGAGTTGTCTGTGCTCCATTCACTTCATTGAATAATATATGTATATATATATACATGTTTTGCATACAAGCACTTGCTTATTATAGATTACTGTCAGTTAAAGTGAAACTTCTTCCAATCATTTTTTTTATTCTTTCGCTTCACTGCCTTAGAACTTAGAACATACTTTATGTTATGTAATATTATTAGATGCATGTACTATATATATGTTTTAAGATGCTACACATAATATTATAGAATATATTATGCTCATACGTCCTAACGTCTAACCTGCTCTATATTACTTTCAACTTTATGAAAACGACCAAAGTATATGAATAACTAACGTAAGGTTGCTCTCCTTTTTCGTTGTTCCTTTCATCTTCAATCTTGGACTTGGATTATTGCAAGCAAGTGCACTCAAATATGGTTTAGTCATCTATGTATGTATATATTCATTTAATATTTGAAATTATTGGTGTAGATGAGAATATAAAAGAGAAGTAAAGTGGGTTGCTCATTCCAAGTGGATTGCACCAAAAGACATGTGTTTACGTTAGTTTAGTTTAGATCTTAGAACTATATATATGCTACTTGACTATATGATGTGTTCTGCTTCTGCCTGCTGTTTACTAATATCCAGGCCAAAAATTCCATCTATATGCGCATATATGAGCGGTGAGACTAGAAAAGGACAGTCAAAATGTCTTGATCGTCATCACTGCTGTTCTTCACTTTTCATGTCACATTTAACATTTTATCTGATTGGGAAAATTCTACATGGTTGGGATATTCGTAGATGTATATATGTATATATGTATGTAACTTTCAGCTGGCGGCCAGTTTTGCCGAGTACAAATCTGGTAGGTGAATAAAAATATTTATGACAACTAACTCAAAATCTAATTTCATACAAAAATTGAGACGATTACAGAGCACGGCCCATGAAATATGTGGAGTAACAATTTATTTTATGGCTCCAACTCTAAATTAACCGTTTGAACGTTTCTTTATGTGTTAACCGTATAAAATGAATGTCTTTTAGGGGCTTTACTAGCTTTCATTCACAGGCAGTTACTCCCAGCTCCTTCCAATAGTTTCGTACAATATCCATCAACCGGAAACTAGCAAAAATGAGCTATTAAATAATGTGCTATTTTCAACAAAGATTTCTTGGAAATTGTGCTGCTGTGTATGATTCACTCGAAATTTCATCTATGATTCACTCGAAATTTTTCACAAAAATCAATTTAAAACACACCCACACATAACGGAACACTATTTGAAATCACAGGTCACTACTATACGCAGCATTCTCAGAAAATATATGACACTCTGAAGGCAGTCTAAGTTCAACTGATTAAAATTCATGTCGAATCCAGGAACAAAAGGATTCCACACGAGCCCATTACCATTACGTTTAGAAACGTAAATGCAGCATTACGATTAGCTATTTTATTTCATGGTTGTTGTGTGTAGTTTTAGTTTAGTATAACGTGAAAGGTTTAATCCGGCAAATGATTCAGTTTTCATTGCCAACATCATAATGTTCCATTTTTCACTGATGATGTTGCATACATGCATACATAAGTAAAATGTAATCATTTGCATGATGTGATCGTGACCATTCACGCTAGACATGGTGGAGTAGCGTAAGTTAAAGCCTTGGTTTGTCAAAGAAACCAGAACACTCCGACAATACTACAATACAGAGTCTTATGGACTGAATAAATCCCTTAAATTATGCGTATCTCTCATACTCTCTTACTATAAATAGGGAGCACTACTACTACTAAAGTATAATAAAAATACACAAATTAGGCATATCTATATTGCCGCTGACCTAAGTACATTTCATCGTTCATAAATTCCATCACAGCACCCCACACATGCATATGTATATAAAAACGGACGAAGTTCATGGGTAGCAGCACCAAGCCCAGCAAGGAGTAAACACAATTGTGCATGAACTGGGGAAATGTTTCATTTGTCCTATTTCTAATCTTCTTGTTGGAGAGTATAAAAATGGACGATTTTCTCTGTAAACAAACACGCACACGAAGCAGCAGACTGCCTTGATATATTAATGCCGACATTGCATTACCTCCGACAGTTTCACTTCTGGCATACTTTTTAAAAAAGCAGAGAAAAAAAGAGAAAAAGCACAAATCATTTATGTGCATGCAACATTTTATTACGGTAATCGCATAGTTATCCTGTGCTTGGAAAAAAATTGTTTATGGAAACTTTCCTCAGAAGAATAACGTCTGTACATTATAGTAAACATTGGTTAGGAAGCAGGAAGGATGTGCAAACCTAGATGTTATACACTTTTTTTTATGATGAGTTCCATCAGTATTAAAAGTAGTTGTGTGTCTAGGTGTTGTTTTGTTGATGTGGATGGAGAGGATGGAACACAGAGAGAAACAGCATATGGGTGCCTGCATTATCATCATTACATTAGCGAATCTCTACGGAAAATTATTAATTTACAACCTTCATTTCCCCAGATCCTAAAGAAACCATGTTTGGCAATGACAATGGGTTTGCTGCATGCTTGTAGAATTAGTGTTTTTTTGCAAAGTTTAGTAACAAACTAAATGTAAACCAAATTACTTTTGAATTTATGCTTTGATTTTTATAATGTGACACTATTCAAATCATTGCATGTCCTACTTGGGTATACTGACATGCTAACAAATAAAAAGATTGGTCTAATAAAATTAGTGACTTTAATTTCTTGTGTAACGTATGTATGATCATGATTGTACTTACTTAAATGGCCGAGTTGTTTAGAATGTTAGAATGTAGGGTGAAAATAATTTCATAACAATTTATGATCACTCTTTTATGCTGCAACAAAGGAGATAAACAAAAACTTGCTTCAATCACTAACCAACAATAGTAAACCTTGAAACCTTCTATAGTTGATGTTGATACACTGTAATGGAATGGGTTTGATTTGATGCAACGTTCCTACGTAAGTGTACATCTGTCATATTTTGTTTTGTCAAGCTGGTTGGTGTTGGTGTTGCTTCGGTGGATGCAATATAAAAGCTTGCTTTTGTTCATCATGTTTATCCTCCGTCCGAATTTAGAGACATGAATTTCAGTTTCTGAGTGACATTTGTCCATTTAAATAATTTATATTCCCATTAGTCCACATTACATTGAATGTTTACATAGTCGTGTATATACGCTACAAGCACAATATCCATTTATGAAATGATTTGTTGTGTCCGGCAGAATGATGGCACTGGTAAAGTACATAGCAGTGCAGTGTAACAATAACAATGCGTAGGTGTGTGTTTTATCAAGACATTCATCCATTCTTCCTTTGATGTGTTCTGCGTGTACTACAGCCTTCGGCTTAGAATCATTCCAAAGAAATGACTCAACAATATATGCTTTTGCAGTTCATATTTTAGTAGATACACATATAGATAGGTAGATGTGGATGCATATTGTGTACTGTACTTTAACATCACTTTCCTGTAATTTTGACAACGTCAAACGTTAATAATATATCGTGATATCTATTTGCAAAGTTAATAAAACGGATTAAGCTATGCTGGTTGCCTATAAAAACAGTTTTTGAAAGGCACTTATTATAATTTGCAGCTTGAATTGAGCAATACATTTCGGTAAAGCTAGATTTTCACAACCAGTTTTCCATTTTATGAGTCAACATCATCATCATCATCATCATAATTCCGGCAGTATTACAGGTGCTAGTTTTTAATTCATTTTTCGGAAAACCGGAACCGCCTAGGCGTTTCCATTTCCAGTGAAATCTTCTCTTTCATGCAAATGAGTTTTCCGACGGGTGAATGAGCAATGGGAATTTATGTAAAATGGAGAGAAAGAAAGCTATATAAGCCTATATAACAGGAAAACTGACGAGCAGTTTTTGTGGTAACAGCCACCAAGGGAAAGTACAACCATTAATATGGAAAGCTAGAGGGGGAAACCATAGCAGGTGGGTTTCCGCCATTTAATTTATTAAAGTGGACTCATCACATCCCTTTCACAGAGATGGGATGGCGATGGCACATCACATTGAAAATCTCACAAGAAATGCCATATTGTACACATGTTATATATGAATATTTCATGAACTTTTAGTCTTTATATTGTTGATGAAACCGACAAGTCTACATGATAACGTCGCCTTTTATATTATTCCATCTATATTCATTCTCACGTATGCAAAATGGAGCAGATAAATTCACAGGCATATTTATAGGTTCAACGAAAATGGATTTAGTTTTACGAAAGCGTCGCATTATCATCATTTACGGAGAAGGAATCTTTTTTTTTGTATATTTTACTTATGTTAAAAACAGTTTTTACAAACTGAGGAGAAAGAAAAACTTTCTATCAAAAGTAAATTAAAATCCCTCGACATTTCCCAAAAGCAAATTGAACTTTCACCAAAATATGATGTTTTAAACAAATCTTGGCAGTTGTTCTACTTGTCATTTCGTGTTGGAGGAACGAGGCATTTAATCACAGTGAAAGTTGGATAAAGGATGATATCATGAGAGAAATATGGCCTGAAGTTAGTTGGTACATATGAAAAAGAGACATATGTAAGTACATAGAAGCGTAGGTATATATAAACATGTGGATATATATGTACTTATTCAAAGCTTTCCACAGGAAGAAAAGTTTATTTTAGTATATACATGTAAATGTTTTAGGAGAGTATAATAGTATGCACAAAGACATCCTTCCCCCTCTCGTCCTTAATATAGTCACGTTTACTTTTCTTCCTCCGCCGCCGTTCCCAACAAAACTCCCTTTCCCATTTCACTTTCACCGATCCGATTCCTACGAAAAATAAAAACCTGCTGGCACAAGTCGCGTTATACTTCAGGAATGATGATCAAATGGAGACGAGTTGAGACTGGAGTTTGGTCGAGATTTGATTTTCTGACTATTTTCTGGAACCATCTTTGGACGAATGAAAATAAGATAAAACGATGAGTGATATAATAATACGTTTCTTATGTAGCTACATAAAATAAGTTTATACGGAGAATTCAAAAATACAAGTAAGTGCGAAGTTGACACATGAAAACCCAACGTGTTATTTTCAATGCTGTCTCAAATATACTATGCACGCATATATACAATCGTGTGTAATAGTAGTTTCATGTTTCATTCTCAGTATAAAAAAGTAAACTGCTTTAATGCGGCCCCTTGGGCATTACTTTCCAATTTTTAGAAGCTTTCTCTCTTTTCTTAACCAGGAATTGAGCCTTTACTCTTTTTCCTGTTGGTGCATTAGCATTATTGTATCATGGGGTAGCCAACGGCAAGGTTTAAGCTGTGGGATCATCCTCCTCATCTAGCCTTCAGTAAGGCATTCACCAAAAAATTTTTTTTTTTAGGATGACTGCTTCTTTCTAAGAAGTCAAAAGTGCTAGTAAGTATTTTTTTCTTCGAATATATTCATTCGTAAGTTTCTTTCCGAATTTTAAACCCTGCATTTGACATTACACTTTGAGAAATAACACCCACAAAGCCAAGAAACTCCTGGCTTGGCCTTCAGTCACCATATTAAACTTTGTAACAAGCTGGAACTATTATATTCTTTTTCACAAACAAATTAGATCAAGGCCCTTCTAAAAAGCGCTGGAAAAATAATAACGCGTACATGTGTTCATATAGATCACCGTCTGCCAACTTCCCAAAAAAAATTCTTAAGAAGCATTTTAATGCTTTCCTTGCAAATAATTGATTACAGAAGCATCAGCAATGCCATATGATGTATGAAGCAAGGGGATACAATTATTATGATACAAAAGTGTTTCCAACTATATTACAAAATGTTGCAATGTTTTACATTATTATACGAAAGTTTCTGTAGTTCAAATTGAATAATATAGTTCATACTTGCAATATTGTTCATATAAGAGGTTGTCATCATCATCATCATCATCATCATCTGCATGCCATGCCATGCCATATGCACCCTGTTTCAAGATTATTAGCAACACAACATACAACGCAACCAGTTTTATTAGTTAGTTGGTTCTTCCACACACACGTATATTGCAAAAACGGAACAGGCTGGTTCTACAACTACAGAAAAGTGAAGCGCGAATGCAGAGGGAAGCAAAATTACTCCTGAAGCATCATCATCCTCCACCTCCTCCACACCGAATTTGCACAAGCATATTATAACATGCAGTTCTACAGTTGTAGAGCACGACAACATTTGACTCACACTCGTTGAGCGTGGTTGTAGCTGCTGAGCGTAAAAGTCTGGCATGGGATGGCATAAGTGTGTTAAAGAAATCCAAAATATTATGGGAGTATTAATGTACATATACATACATCAATATATCTTTTTATACTTGATATCTTTTGGAAACATGTTTCTCGATACATAAGTTTCTCAAGCACACACGTACCCATACAAAGTATCTGTTCATTCTAGCATCAACACAAGCATCTTTGGTGAAAAAAACTGAAGAAGGAGGCTTCTTTGTTTCGAACTCGAAGAAAAGTAGTTTTTTTTCTTTTAGAATATTACATGTAGAATGTATATACACCCATACATGTATAGGTATATTAGGTGTGCACACAATGTTTTATAAGGACAAAAGGGGATGAAAAGAAGGAAAACAGGCAACAGTATTACAACAGGCAATCTACGATAGAATAAAGAATCAGGCTAAAGCCAAAATGAGACTAACTGAGGAGAAGAAACAAGTTTGATCTCATTCCTTCTCTTCCACTTTCTCCACCAAGTTTATAAAGCATGTTGGGAAGAATCCACACACACACACACATATTTATATGTAGATATCGAGTGAGTTCTAGCTAGTGCTGCTGCAACACTATGCTCATATGTGTGAATACAAATACCCTTTGCGGAATAAGCTAGTTTGAAGGAAAATGGTATTCACTCACAGTTTCTCTCATGATGATAATATTATGGTATAACTTTCCCCGTTTTCTCTATACCATCCGTTTGTTTCACCCCTTAGATGCGCTTAGGTTTGTTGGTAGACTCTCTGCTGATGCTGTTTATACTGTGAGTATTCTTTATATACATAATAATACTATGTAGGATAGTATATGAGACATAAAATTTCCATAAGAGGAACATTGAGTGTTATGTACTGATCTTCAATATAAGTCTACTACTACATCTGTATGCCTATGAGGCTATTGCTATTTGCTAGTGCAGAGCTTTTGTGAGTCCAAGTTTTGTGCTCCAAGCTGAGAGTTGCATATGTAAAGCCTATCAACAAACTGCAATATCGTTGATGATGGAGGAACAAGATGTATGTGAAAAGCGTTGTAGTTGTATACTACGGGTTTTTGGCAGTTTCGTTGAATGTAGCACGAAGAGAGAACTTGGTTTGGTTTGGGTCTCCTCTCACACTTTGCCTTTTCCAACTAGTCAGTGTTCTTGTCTCATTTTTTCACTCGTCGTTCGGCATTTCGTATGCTTTTCCTTGGGCTCGTTCGTGTCTATCTACATTTTATGCAATATCCTAGCCCTGCTTTCTACTCTCTCTCTCTGCCTTTTTCTGTAGTTTAGGTTGTTCCGTAAGTCGTCGTCGGTCGATTTTCCTCTTTGTCCGACTCTATTCTAGATACACGCAATGTTGGTTTGGGGCTTTGCTTGCAAAACACACCCGAATACTGCTGCTTCTTACTTTTCCTTTTAAAAGTTGGTCTGCTCTTACTCATATATCCCCCTTTGGTTTGGAAACATCATCATGATGAGATACTACGGAACGTACGTATAGAGAGTTGCGTTGTTCGTAAGATTTCACACAGGCACATTGCAACATGCAAGTAAGACATTATACTACAGCCCGCTTCATTTTCTGTCACCATTCTAAGCTTGCAACAACAACGGATACACCATCATCCGCATGCATAGAGCTTTTTCCATCTCTTCTAGTAAAGTAAAAACGAACGTTGCTTTATTTCATAGCTTGTCTGCGTCTCTCGTGACTGGTTGGTTGTTACTGACACATTTATAAAGAGTAGCACATTCGTAGATCAAGAACAGTTTCCCTTTTCGCTACGACTGATGCTGTGCTTCTGTGCTCAGGATCGTTTTGTCCCGTAATAATAATAAGGTGACACATCAGGCTTCTATTGTTCCACGTTGGTTCCAACAACGTTTCCAACAATTCAATATTCTGTCCAAAAAATTACCTACCAGTAGAGAAAACAACGAAAATACAATTTCATTTTTTAAATTTTGACTTACTATTGCTTCCAGGTTGCCAAAATTAAAATTCAACATATTCTCAAGAATTTCGAGCCATCTTTTACAAAATATACAAGTCCAGATTTCTCTTTTGTCCTACCTAACGCTATATTACCCTTCAGATATTCCTCCACTTCTCTCTCCAGTTTAGTGAACGTGATTAGTTTTTCTGATTTTTATTAAATACGCAACTATACTGACTGAATTGCTCATTTTATTCGGCCCAATACAATATATACATTGTTTTAAACAAGGGAACTCGCTGGTAGAGTCAATCCTGTCATTTAAAACAAAAAATATCAAAAGTAAAATTATCTTTCCTGAAAATAGCAATCCACTAAACTTTAAGCCATTATCATTGTCATCATGATCATCTTCATCACATACAACAGAGAAGAATAGACAGGCAACAACAGCAGCAGCGAGGCAAACTTACGTAGAGGCTGTCACGCTGTCCTCCTTTTTTCTGTCTCGTTAAACTGCTGCTTGGCTTGCTAGAACTTTTTGAGACTCCTCTTGAAAACATTGCAAAAACGCAGGGATTTCACTCATACGTGCATTTAGAGTCAAATAGATATTTCTGCAGATATATCTACACAGATGTTTTAAGTGTAGCTAGCTAGTATATAACGACTTATAGTTTTGCTGAAGAAGCTCAATTTCAAGTGGAGATAGATGCTGCTGTGCTAGTTTTCTCGTGTGTCCACATACTTTTTATATACAGTTGTGACTTTTTGCGACTTTTGCCTGCAATAGCTTGGAACATAGCATAATCAAAATATATGATGAGAGGACGACCATGATCGTGATGACAATAAAACTGTAGTTTCTGCTGACTCAAAATTTTCTAGAGCATCATCACAAAGAAGAACATCAGGAGAGGGAGAGTGAAGAGTACTCTTCATTTTTCATTGATACACGGAATCCCCAGAAAATAATGTATTTTGGACAAGTGAATCACTCTTGGTTCCATGAAAGGAGAAAAAAGTAAGTAATCCTTCACTTTTTATCCAGTCATCGTGTGTCAGATTATAAGCGGATATACATATATTGAGTCTCTCTCTATACGTTCATACAATTCATAATGTGCATTATATTACGCTCATTGCATAAAATTATACTACCTTTCACAAGCTGCTGCTGCCAACTGTCTTTTTAATAGAAATATATATACTGATGGATGCATGCACCACAATATATAAACCAATGTGTATTCTCAATCCGCAAATATCTCAAGGATAATCCAATCCAACAAACTACTGCTTCTACGTGCCTTAGTGCCTCTAAGGAAAATGAAAAAATAATGCTGTCAGACTCTGGTTCGTCTATCAGATCAAAGAGTAGCACATTGGATTGGATTGCATTGGTTTTGCCTGTTACCATACACCAATATTGGTATCATGGAGTAGACTCCCTCCTGAAAACAAAATGTTTGCATGGATGGAATCCACAATTTAATTAAGAAACCGAAGAGAGAAAGGAAGGTCAAGAAAACGAGAAATATTCATTCTCGTAGGAAGGAGGAGAGAAAAGTAATGGATATTTTATTCCCAAGCACCACACATTTTTAGTAGTAGTAGCAGTATATTCTCAAACTTCTACTTCCTCCTTGTTGCTGCTCACTTTTGTAATGTAACTGGAACTGCAATATAAATGCTCTGGTCTGGTCTGGTCTGGTGGTGTTATGTTGGTGTAGTGGGAGAGAGGATGGATGATGGAACATAAAAAGAGCTGAGGAACGATGAAATCGTAGGCGTTTTTGCAATTTGAAACGAGATTATGCACCCATAACACCAATGATGTACGTATATAGATGTTGTAGTTCCTAAAATTTAGGAATTTTTCATTGCAAGATAAAAATAATCACAACAACAAGTAAGACAGAAGGGATACACATTGTGAAACTGAAAACTGTCTTAAGCCTCCAAGCAAGTTGCTTATAGCTATATAGCATTTTGGAATTTAATGCAAGGTTTGAACTACTTACGGTCTTTAGAATTGTTCCCATCGGTCTACCAAACAACAACAACTACCGAAATGTTGTCTTTATGGTGTTTCAAGATTGCACTCTCCCATAAAGCTTGCGAGTGTGAACTTCATAACTTTTAATCCTCCGTCAGTTTGAAAAAGCTGAGTTTTTTAAGAAAACTGCAAAGTCAAAGCTGAAGTCAACGTATACTACGCACATTTTGTGTTGTAATAGTTTTGCAACATTGAATAATTTTGAATTTTTAAGATGTCTAATGACGCACTATAGTAGTAAATATTAAAAATGATGATTCCCAAATTGTGAGACTGTTTGTTGGATGGGTAAATAGGTATAATTCAAATAAAAACTACGGTGTGCAATAATCTTTAAATAGGGTTAAAATATACGTGAAACACCCATTAGCCATAAACTTAACAGCTGCATTGCATATTTTTTCGCAATTTCAAGAGTTGAGCAATCTCAAATGTGCATACGTAGTAGTTTTGTATAGCTTTGTATTACGTTTGGTGGCACATGGTAGAGGCATTTTGAAATTTGAGAATATTTATTCCAGAAATTCCCAAATCATATTTCACTCCTTCTTTCTGTTTAGTAATGGTAAAGTTAAGTTTAAAAATGGCATTTTATCAGGTAAAGCTGCTGCTCGTATTTTTGCTGTGTGCATAATATATGGCATTTAATTTCCGAGAGATAATTCACTCCAAGATAAAGGGATTACTCCATTGTGTCTTCAGCTTCACTCACAAAGTTTTTTGCAGTTTTGTTCAGCGCATATGTCCTGTTTTATATATCGATATACCTACATACACAGCTAGTTCTTTGTCCTACTTGAAAATTAGAAAAATAATGAGTGACAGTCACAGCACAGAACAGGCTCGTACTAAAATTGTTAAATCGGGTAGATATATGTATACAGTGTAATGTAAAAGTTTCAGCACTTTTAAGTCAAATTCAATTCAAATAGAAAGTTTTAAAAGCTTTCCTTCAAAGTTGTTAAAAAAGTTCTACTATCAACCATATTACGAAATTACTTTCACGTTAGAAATCTGGTTTCCATTCCCTAATGACACGAGTGACGTTCATTCTTCAAAATCAAAAGTTTCCAAGTTATAAATGAAGCGTAAGTACATTTTAACATGAACAAGAGGTACATTGTTAGTACAGTTTCATGGCTTAAAAAAATACTGACGTAATCACGACGTAATTGGACGGAATAAGGACGGCGATGCATTTTAAAAGTATTTACATTTTTTACCTTCACCCCAATATAGACTTCACGCAGGGGTATTGTGATATATTTTTATTTTCACCCATACTTCATTAAAATTTATATATGTGCATGTGTACATAGTATATGGCCATGTAAAAGTATAGATGAGAAAGGATTACTCGTTCTAATTTTGGAATGGTAGTGGACTACCTGAATCCTGAACGGGTGTAAGCGCCGGAGAAAGTGTGCTGCCCTGCATATTTATAGTAGAACATTTTTTATTTGCGTGTGCGTGGCTAAGATATTAAAGCTCAAATCACGAATGCATGCATGTTTTCAGAGGGTTAATAACCTGATTTGCGCATTATATATAGTTTCACTTCATGACAATTATTGCGAATTGCCTAAAAGTTGAAACCTGGTAGGTAAAGTTAATGGGAAGTGTACCTACAAGATTTATAAATATTACGGGCTATTGAACATGTCTGAAAATAATTTCATTCTCTATATACATACAACTTCCTGATACTGGTAGTATCTAGAAATTTACTGAAATGATGATGTGGCATTACATATATAATATATTTGCCATTTGTCTCACATCGATTAGGTGGATATACCTATATCACTTTTATATTATAGAGAAGTTGGATACGTCTCATAGTATATGGTTGTTGGAATATAATGTTCAAAGTTCATATACTTTCCCTTGACGGGGTTTTTTAAACAACATTCGGAACTTACCAGGCGTTTTTCAAGCGTCTACTTATTTTGTGTTGCATTTTTGCAATGTAAATAGTCGTATATCATGCAAAAAGCTGAAACCCGTGCCGTGTGGTGTCATGTGTTAAAATAAAATCAATGCATCTGAAATGATCTCATGCAGCAATAAAATTCAAAAGCTTATGTTTTGTATGGCATTTAGACTTGTTAGCAGCATAAGTATGTATATCATATAGAACTCTGTAAATGTTGACTACAATGAT
Source organism: Orchesella flavescens (assembly GCA_964034955.1). Taxonomy (NCBI): domain Eukaryota; kingdom Metazoa; phylum Arthropoda; class Collembola; order Entomobryomorpha; family Orchesellidae; genus Orchesella; species Orchesella flavescens. The sequence goes on along the minus strand of OZ035957.1, from coordinate 19,097,350 downwards.
TGAACTTGTGATGCAGGATTTAGGGAAAGCAAAAGTTCCTTAATCCCATATTGCATTGACATGTTCACATCAACCAAAAGCTCTGAAGAGGGCCAGTTCTATCAACAGGAACAGCCTACACATCGGGTGCATCGTATTAAATTAGCCAAGTACTCAAGAGTATGACTAAGAAGATTTCATCATGTACAATATTCAAATAACAAGAAGAGAATTTAAATTCTCTGTACCGTGTAAGTTACACGGTGTAACATACATACTTGTTAAAAAGTGTACAGCAATCGCATGGTTGAATGGGGGAATATAAGTCAAACATGCTGTCGTAAGATGAGATGGAAGATATGGGGATTGGATTGGGAGTTGGGATTTTATAGGATGTTGTAGTTTGCAGTAAATAGCTTCAATAGTAGTAGTATAAACTATAAAGGACAAAGTCTGATTGAGTGTATTACTTTGTGGCACTTTGTGTATTACTGCAGCGCATATACAATCGATCACTCTTCTCCTAGCATCATAATAAATCTGTCAATAACCTTGTTTTAGGTGAAAGTGAATGTACTATGGGATTTACCGTTGAGCTCATGTTCCTCCTCCATATCATTCATTCGAAGTAAAATAAGAAATGACTTTTCGAACGGAAGGCTGACATCAAAGGTTCAAATTTGACACGCTACAAGAATAGAATATGAAAGATAAAAAGGTTGTAACTGCAGTTATTACAATTTCCACGAAACGGTTTATTGCATGATGTGTGTTTGCCTGAATATTTGCTGGTCTGCATTATGATTATGAGCACTAGTGATTTGACTTGTTATTACCGATTTATTCCACTCTGTATCAACAATATTCTGTCACATCTCTTTTTTGAATATACGACCAAACCGAATCTTTTCAAAGGAATTGTTTTTGTTAATGAATGTTCGGATGAAAGACCATTTTTATAATGAATTTTGGTGTACAGCAGCTCATTCAATCTCTACTTACGATGATAACTCATACGGATTTTAATATCGCAATATTATGAACGCAGTTGCTGCTTTTCATGTTTAGGGAATTTACAATTTCAAAAGTGAAAGTATGTACAATTTGTAAGTTTAAGAACTCAAAGATGAAAGAAGACATAATCTCACAAGCTAAGTCACAAAGTTTTAAATCTTAAAGAAAATGTTACCCTGTTATGCGCAATATTATGTACTTCAACAAAACGACCAGTATAGGGGTTGTTTTTAATATCAAGGCTTTTGTTGACTAAAGCTGTCCACTGTTGAGGCATAAATAAATTTTCCAATTTGGGGTAAAAAATACGATTTGGTTTTGATTGAGAAATTCGATTTACGGCAGTAACTCCTATTTTTCTAGTGCTTTTGGAATATTTTAGCAACTAGACCGCAAACGTGAATGACATTGAAAATCCTATGAACTGTTTGAACAATATGAAAATCATGTTTTTAATACATTCGCAACAAATATCCCACTCACTCCCAAAAAGGACAAACTGGATTTTACAGAGAAATTTAGGTTTCTATTACATAATTTGGTTTATGCTTATACCACATTATATTACCACCTGTCCCACACACCGTCATTGTACTTTGAATACGCACAGACCTAAGAGAATCTACCAAAAAGTGGCATATAAAAATTATTGGATTGACATTTTGACATGGACAAAAACTGTGAATGTGAAATGGAAACGATAAGAAAATACATAATAATACTATGATGCCTTGTTAGTACTGATAAGCAGTTGGCAGTTTATTGTTCACCACAACCGCATCGCACATACCAAATGATTGACATCAGCAGATATTCCACATTATCGCATTGATGACATAGATGCAACTGGTTTTTGTTTGCACAACAAAGTAAACATTAATATATTCAAGGGTTTTTGTAACGCCAGACTTTGTTTATGGTTGTGGAGAAAAACCTCATTTAAAGCTGATGATATTCAAATCGTTGACAGAACTTATGAAGTCAAGCTTAGGGATTTAATCGTTGACTCAAATTTGTTAATAAATGCGTTCTATACAATTGTGGTATTTTAGTATTTTCCAATCGCAATCTTTCTAAAACAAGAAAAATTTCAATTGAATTCGTAGGTGAATGTGACCGTGACCTGAAATTCACAGGATTTTGAACTGGGGGCCAAGTCAAAGATAACCAAAACGTATAGAATACCAAAGCGTGCCAGGAGAGACAACTTTAGAAAAGTAGTCGTCAAGAAAATTATGGATACTGTTAGATACGGTGTATTCCGAAGACTGTCGTTTGATTACTAAAAAAGTTTGAAAAAATGACCAAACATTTTGAATTCAACTGGAGGATTCCAGTTCCTGACAAGCTCCTTGAAGGTTGCATTGTCGACCGTTGGACCGAGGTGAGTTCTTTCGTATCTTTGTATAAAATTGAAAATTGAAGGTTCGGTCTAATAGTATAAAGCCATTGCATTAACATTTGATTAATGTGTTATTGCTAATTTAAAGAAATTTTTTATTTGATTTGATGTTCAGGATCCAACAGAATTTGAACCCGACTGCTCCGTTCATGTTGACGAATATGGATTCTTTTTACATTGGAAAAGCGACCCAAAGGTAATTTATATCAGAAGCTGTGGGATTATTTATTAGATTATCCAATTTATAAGATAAGCTCCCTCATTTGAATATCACGGTGAAGCATTTCGGATAAGATATCTAACTCAATTACATTTGAAATCCTAAGAACAGAAAGGATTTGAACTAGAAAGAAGAAGGAATTACATGAATTCCGAGAAAATCAATTCATTGAGACTTTTTTCCCGAGGAACAATGATTTTTTAAACGACGTGCTTTAACTTGAATTACTGCAAATCGGTCAAATATTCGTGTCTTCAAATTGCATTGTACTTGCATGACATGGCATACATAAGTTTTTTCTTTGGTTTCACTTTTCTTGCTAGGACGGAGATGTGGTGGAACTGTGCCAAGTTAGTGACATCCGTGCTGGCGGGATACCAAAGGTAAGCATCGTCTACACTGGTTTTGAACAATGATAAGTATTATTCACTTCTTAAAGTTGGGGAGATGCACACATACGCAACATTGAAAGACAAATGACTCCATCCGTTTTCTGTGAGATCCCATAAAGTTTCCAACACGTGTGTGACATGCATTTGTGTTGCGGTTGATAGTGTAGAAACACAAGGGGCAAAATGCTTTCACGCATTTCAAATAAATCGAAAATACCGGAACAGTGCTAGACTTATAGACGTGGAGAGTCTTATAGAAAACTACTCCAATTAATCTTTGCGCTACATACAACTGATACAACATAAATATAGGGAAGCTTTTGCATGGTTTAGTAACGCCTTTTCCGTCGAATTCACTGCAATTAATCACTTAAAGTGCGTTTGGTAATGCAGAAATTCATTGAACACCACGAAAAATGGGTTGTAGTAAGGTATTAGTGAACAGATTTTGGCTGTTGTTGCTGCTGCTCATAATTATCAAACGCATTCTTTAAATTCGTTGTTCAAATATTGTATTGGCATACGATTTTCAAATTTTGTTCTTTCTTGATGAAGTGTAAAATGTTCGTATTTACTTTGCAGTTTGTAGGTCAGTGGAAAAATTGCGTTACGGTTAAATCAGGTTAAAATGAGGTTTGTTGTAGTGAGGGTATACTTGCGTTTGGCAACCTTTTATTATGCAAAATTGTTGCCAAAAAACGCAACTAACTCACAAACGATTTTAAAATGTGTTAAAGGGAATGATTTTATTATATTGGTTGAAAGTTTAGAAAAATCTAATACGTTTAATTATATGAATACGTTTTATGCAATGTACCACTTAGCCCCAAATACGAGTAATAGACAGATAGATATTAGTAATTAGCAAAAGGGGAAAAGTATTATGTTTACTTAGGTAATATGCTTTATGGACGGCTGACGGTATTTCAATCAATTCATATTTTATTTATTTGTCTCTACTAGGATCCCAGATTACAAGGGCAGCTACAAATGAAACATGGAGATAATGTCGAGGACAAGTCGCTTACCGTGTGTTCTGGTACCGACTTGGTGAACATAAACTATCTACATCTCGTCTTTCCGGATCCCGAAATTGCAAAGGTATGGAATTTCTTTTTATATTTAGAGTCTTTAAGGGGCCACATGGATCCCTAATACTTAAATTGAAAGTACTAAAAACGAAAAACTCTTAATGATCTAAGAATAAGAGAAGGAGAACAGGCGCTTTCATTCTTAATGATTTTACGGCTCAATGTGACTTTCATTGTGTGATAGCAATTATTGTTCATGGTTTTATATAATTACTTTAATGACATGCTGCAGACGTGGGTAGAAGGACTTAGGAAGATAACACACAATGTGAAAGCAAATAATATTTGTCCCACGACCTGTCTCAAGAAGCAGTAAGTCGTTTCAGTCAGATTCAAAATAATGTTCTGAACTCATTTTCTACGCTTTATAGTTTATACTTTCTGAAAATATGCCAATTCAGTTCAGTTTAATAGTCAACAGCATAAAATTTTTATATGCTTATAAGCATTCAAAGTCATAAAATAAGCTTAAATATTTTGCATGCATGCAATCGCATCGAATGTAATATGCATGTGATGTCTTAAAATTTATTGTGAGATACATTTCTATAAACAAATTGCTTATACAAGTTATAAGTCACAAGTACCAAAACAGACCTTTGATTTTGACATTCAAGAAACGAATCTGCAGCATGATGATGTAGTTTTTAGTCGGTAAAAACGATGAATTCCAGTGATCTACTAGATTTGAATAGATTGCATGTTTTTAGTACGGATGTAAACTTTTAATTTTGTATTCTTTCTTCGGTCTTTTTATCCCATTATGTTTTGAACTCAGGCATGGCAAGTCGGTTTGAGATCTCTGACACACAATAACAAGATGAATAATGTGTGTCCAAGTACCAATCTCATGAAGCAGTAAGTTTTTTATATTTTTTTATTATTTTTTTTAAAGTTTTGTCTCGTCAAGTATGTTTTGTTATTATAGCTTCAAGCTTTGCTTTATTTGAGGAAAAAGAATGTTGCAAATGTTGAGTTAGTGTATAACTATTCGTTGAAGCAAGAAATAGCGGCATGCCCAACAATTCATTATTTTATAACAACGTAGTTTGTCGCAACTTATGTACATAGTACAAAAACATTTTGCACCTTTATTGTGCAAGCTTGTCTTATACAAGCCATTTGTCACTATAAGCAATTTTTTTTCTCTGGTGAAATGGCTTTTTTTTGTCTTGTACATGACTGGAAGTGATATGGTAAAAAAAGTAGTTATGTCGCTTGCATGCTTCATGATAATTAATACAAAGGATTATTAGTGGAGACTGGCTCGTCAGAAAGGAACCATTTTCATCCCATGTTTCCTTTGAAGGATAACTTTGTAGCATCATATCATTTGTTCATGAAAAAGTGCGCATGGTCAACCATCTTGTATTGCTATTTTATGAGTGTATATGAGTAATGTTAATGTTACAACGTAGTTAAATTGCTGAGCAAACATGCATGTACAAGCAATAGCCATAATGACAAGGATGTAATATTCACGGTCGGATAGCGTATATTATGTCGCTATGCTGTAATCTGTATATGGCTTCAATCTTCCATGAAAATTAATAGTGTACTAGCACTGTGCTATAATTGCACCTTTTCCTTTGTATTATGTATGCATCAAGACGTTTTTAGATATGGGATAGGCTATTTCCAAGTACATTTAGCTGCGTCATTATGCCCAAGCAAAGTAAACTAACCCATTAATAGCTTTCTGACGCTACACGTATTCATTTGGGGATCGAACGTTTTCTTACGCTTAACAATTAAGACAACGCTCTACTCATAAATCCATAATTCGATGCTTATTAATTCATAATGTTTGATGCGTTTTAAATGGTGATTTACTGTTGACTGTTGGTTTGGTTCACTTAAAGTAAAGGTGAAGGTTTTCTGTAAAAATTGAGTGGAGTTACTGCCAGTTCTTCATCTTACTTTCATCCCTAAAACACACCTGAAATCTGATATCATCTGAAAATCTTGCTATTGTTCTTAACGTAATAAATAATACTTTTTGGCACACCAGAATGTTCCTTCACGCCCAAAATCGGATGCATTAGATTCATTATCTATGGAACTACACGTCTCCCGGAAATGCGGCGATAGCAAGTAGATGATAATATATTGGCGTCTGGAAAGGCTAGCGCTAAAAATCTTTCCTGCTCTGATAAAAGTTACCCTTTTTTTGACCGGGTAATATTTAGTAGAAAAATGAATGACCACAAAACTATGATATGGTCTATGAACAGTTCTGTGAATTCAGGATGACATATTGTGGCGTAGAATCTTGGAGTACAAAATGTTACAAAAAATATATATGACCATTTAAGCCAGCTTTATGAGGTTCAAACATGGATCATCTCAGTTAATACATCATATCACATTCTCTCTAATGTCGTGCACGGATGGCATATGTGTGCCCGAAAATGGGGTCATCTTGAAGCACCAGCAACCGCTATTGTTACGGATTATGCATAAAAGCAACCGAGTTTCCGACTGTGTTCTTTGGCTTCTTACATCCAAAATATATTATGCTACGTGATATTCCTCCTTGAGTATGGAAACGTACTCACAAATGTGTATGAATAACCAAAGAATAGAAGCCTAAACTGGATAAAAGTGTTCCCAAGTTGAGCCTGCCTTCCTTCCTGTTTAAGACAAGGCAGTGCTTACATACATAGAGTCTGTGGGATAGAGTGGCAGCCATTTACGAGAACTTTGTTGAATATTTAAATGGACACCACAAAGTTGCAAAATGAGGCACAAAAGGATTTGAACGTACAAATTGCAATACTGTGGTTTAACCACAACATAACTCCAACTTTTGGGACAAAATCCTGCAGGAGAAAGCATATAATTTTAGGAAGTGTTCTGGAAATGAATTATTTGCTCAGAGAGTGACTTTATTACGTATTACCGCTTCTCTACAAAACTTTTTCGTGGAATTTTACTATTATTCCCAAGCTCCCGATTCTCAGATCATGAAAAGGTTAACTGTGTCTTTTAAGCAGCTATATAAAGCAGAGTTGGGGTAGACGTAGAGTTATTGCTTTTCTTGTTCAATCCAACTTAACTTGTACGTATACGTACGTGTCCGTTGTGTTGTATGGCTTAAAAAGAAGGTGGGCAGTTAGTTGCATTGCAACTTGTCCTTGAAATCAGATACAATACATGTAAAAAGACTTTGTACCAAAAGACTTCAGTAAGCAGTATAGGCTTGAACTACTTTGGGTTGTTATCTTCTGCACCAGCAACAATAAATACCTACATAAGTATTACACATTCCCTTTCTGCAGCATAAATAGACCACTGAGTTTAAGAACAAGACAAAAGCATTTACTACTGTGTGTTGTGTTTTCACTCGCGGTTCAATTCTTATGGGCTTGGTGTTTATAGCTAGCTGCCTTTTCTTTTCAAAATCATAGAAAATTTATTAGATGTTTTAACATTTAAAATAAGGAATACACACCAAAAATGTTTAGCTCCAGTCCATAGTGAAACTTTATGGCAAGGAAATTACAAAATAGAACTACAAGAGTTGAATGAAAATTGAATAAACTTGCTATTCAACAACTTCCTTTGACTTTCTCTTCAAGATGTGTTTGGTAGGAACAAAAGCCAAATGTTAAACAGAAGTATTGATTTGCTAGCAACGCTATATACCATATAAATACGAAGCGACCGGAGGAGTGGAGTGGGCGACAGGAAAACAAATGACATCCTTGAATTGAGCATAATGACAAACTTCGCAGTATGAGACATATGTAAGTATAGGCAGTTATACAAGGACATCTTTAGATCATTCGATATTCCCATGCCGGAAGTCATATTCATATTCGGATGTTATAAAATTCTTACACCTCATTAGTAGACAAAAATCAGTAAACTGTTCTACAGTCTCAGATGTTATAGAACAATTTCTCCACGTAAGACACTGAAAAATCATGTGGGTAATGGCGTTTCCGTTGCAAAGAAATATCAAACTAGACCATTATTAAAATGCATGAGTCAAAATTTCTTACCCCTGTGGATAGGCTATTGCATGTACACAATTTAATTTTTAAAGAAGTAATACGTTTCCGGTTTCACTTTTCCCAAATAAATTGGAAATTTTCAATTTCCTGTCAAATCATTTCTAGTATCGTCAGCTCGTTGGTATTTAAATGAAAGGAACATGAAAAAGGATATGAAATGAACCAAGTTTTTATTTGGTCCTTTTGATCATTAGGAGTTCTAATGTATAAATGTTCGTTTAATCTTTGTAGCTCCAACTCACTTGCTAATAATGTAACAGGGAAAATCGTGTTAGTTTTAGTTCATATACTATATCGACAATCCACCAAAATTGAATTTACCCATATGTAGTCTTGTATCTTTTTGCTATTTCCAAAGGCGAATTTGTTTTTCATTTCGGTTTTTCTAAGTAAGAGATACCCGTACATAATGTATACTATGAAGACCATATATTCGTTCCAATTTTCCAACCAATACAAAAATGTGGAAGGTCATATTAAATGAATCGGGGAAAGTAAATATTGTTTCAACACAATTACTTCTGAAAACCTTTTAGCAACATATACATGCATTTTAATGTTATTGTAGTTCTTTTAGAAGTTCGACATAAGGTTCTCCTATTACCCACAGACTTTCAAGTAGAATTCAATAATGCAATTCAATGCTATTTCCTCTATCTACTTTTAGTTTCGCTGATTCTTGTTTACTTTTCCATCCTTTGATATGGCATGATGGGTTTGGACACTCGTTGTGATTGCTTTCAATCCCTTCTTTTTTTAGAAAAGTTCCCTGTGTTGTGTATTTGAATAAAATTAAATAGAGTGGATGACGATAGCCAACTAAGGTCAACAAATTTGCCTTCATGAGTACTCTTTAATGTCTCACATCAAATCTATATATACATACATATATTGTAGTATAATGATGAAAGTAATAATGAAGTTGAACTTTCAATACATTTCATTAGGATGAACTCATTTTGCTAAGTTTCCTAGAAATCTTTCGTTCAAGATTTAATTCGGGTTCCTATGCTTTCTTTAATTTACATTCTGAATATGTGTTCATATATTCCTTTTAATTAGATATAGATTCAAATGATTCGATAAATATAAGCTGCAATTAATTCAAGGTCGCTAGATACAGCTTTCACTGCGATATGTCCTATGCATTATGCCATGTTGAGAAGTCAGAAAATCCATCAACTTGTTAATTTCGGCATCTTAGTTTAAGTTCACCAATTTTGCTTAGATTCCTTGCTCGGAGAAGTGCGGATTTGATCTGGGAGTAACAAAATTTTTACGAAAATAATGTGACATAAAAAAGCTAATTTGGACCGTTGTTCCACTGAAAGTTTAAAATTTTCTTCAAAGCCCTGCCTAGATAGATATAAACATGAATGAATTTGGGGAGCAGAAAGTACTCCACTCAACTTCAGAAACTGATTAGGATATATTTAGTTGTGGCTTGAAAAATGCTTGGGCGTTAGTTGGGACTATTCCCAATTAATTTTTCTAATTAAAAATATAAGTCGTAGTGCTTTCACTTTCATTATCGCTCTACTGTTATAATTGTCTTTACACGCGAACGTGAAAATTGGTTGCTTTGCTGTAATTATTCTAATTGCTAAACGTTATAATTAGATGTGGGTGTTTATTCCGTCTCAGAGTTTTTATATGCACTTTTTTCTTGCTGGTGTTCTATAATTATATTGAACTCTCATTGAATAACTGTTGTTTTTAATGATTTTATTCTTTAGCCCTTTGCTTAATTATGATTTCAGTAATTTTCCATTGCCTCCTAATAATAATAATTCATGAATGTCCTCTCTCAAAACATTTTTGATAGAAAGAAAGTGACCTAAATGTTTGTGTGTTTGCCATTTAGTTGGATGAGATTGGGGTTTATGACAGCTCCTAATGGAAAAGTTCCCGTGAAAGTGATTGCTCGGACATTTGCTTCTGGCAAGACGGAAAAGTTCGTTTACCAGTGTCTGGCAGAGCTTGACTTGCCTAGTGATAAGGTAATAAAAGAAGAAGAAAACAAAAATTACTTAATACTACTCTTGATTAGCCCTATTATATTATGTATTTTTAAACGCTTTAATTCTACTCGCGGTACTAAAGCAATGAAATCGAGGCAAAAAATCATGTTTTTGTTTGTTAAAAATTAGCATTGAAAGCCTACCCAATTTTAAAGCATATTGATGTGATTTGGTTGGTTTGGTTCAATAAGGCTATGTTAGCATAACCCCATTTTACTAATTAGTACTCTGTCATGTGGTTAATTTTGGGGAATATAATGCTTGATCATACTTATGATGTCTTATTTTTACTCGCTTATTTGCTCTTGGCCGTTTAGATTTTGGCTTTGTCTACGCTGTATAATTCACCATTTATTTCAGGGTTTGACTTTTTATATTTTAACTCACTTTGCAGAATGACGTGGTGGAGCCGAGCGATTTTACATTTGAAAAATTCGTTTCCCTTTACCACAAAATTTGTCCGAGGAACGACATTGAAGAGCTCTTCCAATCCATGTAAGTGTGAGAAAAGAAGATTTTTGTAACAAAATTCGTAAATTATAAAGGTTATACATACATGCAAAAATACACACCAAACCAAAATCAAGCTTTTGCATTGCATGCACTTACCTCATGCTCGGTTTGGAAAATATAGATCGAGCGAAAATAACATGCTATTATAGTTATTAAACAGATTGTTGATTTAGTGGAACCACTGCCATTATGTATATCAGTGGAGGAAAAATCAAACCACATGGCTCATGTTAATATGTTAATGTTCTAATTTGGTAAACACGCAAGTGTAAAAGCGAATTCCAAACTTAAGTATACATACAAACTACAAGCATAAAATCGTAATATACTTTTTTGTACAGATATTTCTTGCATGTCCTTGTAAGAGTAAGACTCATAGCGAAGTTCATTGTCTTAGGCATTCGTTCACTGTTTACTTTTGCTTTGCGTCTTGGCTGAATGAGAATCTGCAGATTTTAGTTTTCGATGCTTCATGCTCTTTTTATGAATATTGAAAAAATGCTCCGAACAGAAACATCGTAGTAAAATTATGAGCAAAAGTTACCTTACTTCGGCAGATAAAGCAATTTCACTTAAAGTTTGCAGTATATGTATATGGTTGGATCTAGAATTCCAAAAAACAAGGCAGATACTATGTGGAATAAATTTGTTATACTGGTGCTGTGTTGAAACGTATATACATATATAGTACAGCACAGGACATAAGATTATAATAGCTCAAAGCAAAGCAATATAAATGAGATTTGAAATGTCTGAAAGAAAACCGTTTTAGGGTATTAGCTTAGGGACAGAAGAAAGATTGTTTCATGCTACATCCTTTTGATCACCTGAAATCAAATATGATGTTTAAAGGTATTGCTGTATGTATGCTCTTGTATAAATCTGAAAATAATGCAATAAAAATGATAATTTCTTCCTTTGATACGGAATAACATGACACTACAAACTACAACATCACAAATCCACTTTTCATTTCAGAGGGAAAGGACAAGAAAACATTGATGTAAACCAATTCATTCAGTTTCTGAATGATAAGCAACGAGATCCTCGATTGAATGAAATCTTATATCCTTTGTACAATGAGAAAAGAGCTGCAGAAATCATCCAGAATTATGAGCCAAATGAAGAGAACAAGGCTCAAAATCGAATCTCAAAAGATGGACTGATACGATACCTTATGTCAGATGAGAATGCTCCAGTATTCCTTGACAGGTATAGCCAACCTATTATATTATATTATATTATATTTGACACTCTGTCCTTATGATGTCTAACCCTTTTGTAATTGGGATTCATGTGACTAGATTGGATATATATCAGGAGATGGATCAGAGTTTAAGGTTTTTTAATTAATTTTAATTAAAATTTAATTTAAATTTTTTTTTTAAATTTTTAAAATTTAATTTATGATGTCTATGAAAGAATAACCCTTTTGTAATTGGGATTCATGTAGTCACTATTACATAAACTCGAGTCATAACACGTACCTGAGCGGAAGGCAATTTGGAGGGAAGTCATCAGTAGAAATGTATCGTCAAACGCTTCTTGCTGGCTGTCGGTGAGTACACATTACTATTACTTTTGTTCAAAACTTTTCATTTTTTATGGGGCAAGTGAATAATTTTCACAGAAACAATTTTGTACCTCGTTCTTGTTAAATTTCACTCAAAGATTCTTCTCCAGCATAATATTGTACGCTATAGGACCCAAGCGAGATATGGTCTTAAAACTCGAATCGAATTTAAGATTGAAAATGTCACAAAATTATTTTCTTGGAAAAAGTGTAGGTTCTCTAAAAAGTCGCGTAAATACAGAAAAAAACGTAACAAATAGCCGTCTTCCTCCGCAGTATATATTTTGTCGTCTTAGATAAGTGTGCAGAAGCAAGCACTGACGGGGTAAAAGCAAGAAGTAGGCTTAACAGCTTGAGTGCCTCTCACTTGAGCAGCCGTAAATAAATGGTGTGTATCTATGTAGCATAATGCTTTTCACATTCGAAGAGGACATGGATTCCCTCTTCACTTAATCCCACCAGAGAGTTTTCAGCTTTTAACGAAGAATAAAGGTTTTTATTTTTGAGATAAATGGATCTCACTATGATGAGGACTTTTGTTGTAATAGGCTACATATGCACGTATTGTACTTATGTGCTTATAGTTGCGCCATTGCACTATTATATAAAAAGGTGAAGTTGATGTATAACCCATTCCTTTTTGTCACAATTTCCAGGAGTATGTGCATTTCATACAATGTTCCTTTAAGCGAACACGTACATTTGAGCCATTTTTTCTTAGAATGAAAACGAAGAAAGCGTTTGCAAGTATAAAATGTCCACTTCTCGTTCACACTTTCTCTTGAATGCACACGCATCTTCATTCATGTGAAATAATACAAATTTCTCTACTTGGTTTTATGTGCATGACTTGGGTCTTTTCTTATATGCTTTTGGTTTCCATCATCCACGTTATTTCTTTCTGTCTACAAGCTAGTCTAGTTAACTATTAAAACAGAATTGCCCATTTGAAGTTTGATTTTGTCAGAGGTAGCCGTAACCTGTGATCACAACTGATCGTGAGTCATGTTAAAGCCTTGAAGCACAGTTTAACTCAGTGTTTTAATGATACATTAACATACACGTGGCCACAATATTTTTTTAAAGATCATGGAACTTCATCTTGGGCTTCAAAGCCAATTAAATGCTATATGCTCAAGTTTAAGGTTTTAAAGCATACTTATATCACTTTATGTTGATGAACGCAGCATGTTATATATACCACTGCTTTAAAAAACATTCCTTTGAATATCCATCAAATGAAATAAACATTCCCTGAACTAATATTAATTATATTTCAGCTGCGTGGAACTCGACTGTTGGGATGGAGCCGATGGCGAACGTAAGTACTTTGCATTTCAAATTCTAACAACCTATAATTACGCTAATTATCTAAATATCCCAAAGTAAAGCTTTGCTACAGATTCTTCATGAAGATGAAGGTTGTTGAATGAACTAACACAGCATATAAAGCATACATGTAATTTTACTTCTCAATGGAGCTTATCATTTCACATCTGCGTGGGCAAATATGCAAGATACAATACAGTCCAACTCCATATATAAATGCATTCGTGATGGTCTTGACTTGATGTACGATGAAATGAAAACTAATTAAATAAATGAATGTTTACAGCTATCCTTACCCACGGGAGAGCCATGTGTACTGAAATTCTATTCAAGGTAAGACTACTTTTTGAGTTTCGTTAAACTGTCTTATTTTACTGCTACGTGATAAGTTGCACAAACTTACAAGATACATATCAATATTATTAATGGCATCATGAGCCAAGACTTTCTCCGGAAAATAAACAAACTGTCACCTTTCACTGCTTGGAACTAATGATAACATGATTACTAGGCGGATAGGAGCAAAATATGATTATGTATGAGATATCATCAAGGATGACTAATTTATGATACATGAACAGTTGGAACTTTGGTGTAACCTTCAACTCAGAAAATCCAAAGCAAAGGGATGTGATAGCTGATAAGAAATTCAACATAAGTACATATATCTATGCATTATGTGAATATGTTCACAGCACATCACACACATATCACATTAGTCCTTGTTGTTGCAAAGTATTCATCTTCTGCTGCACGCTAACCTATGCAGTCACGTAATTCTATTCTAGTGAATGGTACGTACATCTTGTTATACTTCTAACCTTACATGCTTCAGAATATTAGATTGAATTACACGGCGTGAGGAGTCGGGAGTCGTTTCGAGATTCAAAATGTGCTATCAAGAGGCGTAACAATTTTTCGTATTTTCTTCCATCATATATGTATACTTTCTTCTTATATCAGATAGTTGATAATGATACAAAGTACGGAGAAAGCAACCTTAAATCACATACATTTCCTTTCTTGTCTAGGCACTAACATAAAGAAAAATGGCAGCATGCCATTCTTCTTCACGTGATCTAATCACGATGTATAATGGTACAATATCCTTTCGAGTCGAATTTAAGCTCCAACTATATTTTGAGTCGAGCCTTTACCAAGCTGAAATTTTGTAGTTTGTGGATGATTAATAAACAATTAAAGGAAAAGCAATAGTAGACAAAAACGAAATGTGGCAATATATATATTTTATGTAACCCATCTTCTGATCTTCAACATAAGTATTATCATATGCTAGGAGAAAGCTTATAAGATTTTCGGATCAAAATTGAACTTATTTGAATAAGTAATGAAATGAAAATTACAAGGCCAAAAAGATGAAAGTATTAGTGGTCGTACCGACTCCATACATGCTACAATAGCTAACACTTAACGTGGTAAACTTAATGGTATTATATCCTCGAGGGATGACACATTTTGTGTTTAGGATAAGTCACGTTTTTCGTTCTGATTTGATGGCTTTTGGATGTTTTTAATCGACAATTCGTTAGCATCCAACAACCCTTTTGAAACTTACTGATTCTCTACACACAAGCATTCAAAGGAAATTGAAAAATGATGAGGTGGCAGCAGTGAAAATGACATCAAAGCCTTAAATGAAGTATTGTTGTGAGTTGTGAACACAACTTTTCGCAGACATACACCTAAAAGCTTTTCACAAACTATTTCCCAATGTGTTGGGGAACCTGCAGTGCTCATAAAATCTGTAACGAGGCAAGGAGTCCAAATTGAAAAGCAGACCTGATATATTTATATACATATTATACAGTTTCATTAGAGATTGTAAGTCCTGAGGCGTTATAAGGTCTCTTTGTGTAACACTAAACAAGCATCATGATATATTACTCTGGCTGGTACGCATTGAACGAACCGGATCATTTCGATTTTGAATACAACCTCAACCTCAAGGACTAAACCACATGGTGACAACGTGACAAGTTTGAGTGAAAGTCGTGTTCTTTTCTTTGTGTAAAACAGGATGTCATATACGCGATTAGAGATACCGCATTTGTTACATCCGACTACCCAGTGATCCTATCTTTCGAAAACCACTGCTGTAAAGCCCAACAGCATAAGCTGGCAAGGTATTGTGATGAAATCTTTGGGGATCTCTTACTAAAAGAACCACTTCCAGAGCATCCGGTAAGTTTTTTTTCAAGTGATTATATTATTTCGTATTACTAGTATTCATGGTTTTCCATTTCATTTTACTGATACATACTTATTTTTGCAAATGAAGTTTGCCGAAATGCCAATGATTTAGGCAGTTCTTTCACTTATTTTTACAGTATGCCCTATATTGTATTGTCTGTCATACAAAAACATGTAAGATATAGAAATCGAGAGTGAAGCTGGATGCGGATCGTAATACAATGCACCAAAACATTTTCCTAGAACCAAATACAATTTTTTGCATTAAATGTCTGGTGAAAAAGAGATGACGAATCTTTGGCACGCAATATGTAGGTCACGAAATTGCGACATTTACTTGAATCCTTCTTTGAAAGGACTTAAATTTCAAGACTTTCTATCTACAATCAACTCATATTCCTTTTGTGTATTTGCTCTAAGAAATACCATGCTATTCCTATGATTTGTTGTGCTGAATCATTTTTCGTTTTGTAAAAATACAACGTTTCAGGATGAAATAAGACATCATGAAATGAATATTGGCCATTACGTTGGAATTTATAATACGCATATATACACTTTCAACATTTATTAAGTATTTTGCTCTTTTTATATTGACATAGTTGGAGCCAGGAGCTCCACTTCCTCCTCCTTGCGCTCTTAAGCGCAAAATTTTGATCAAGAACAAGCGGTTAAAACCGGAAGTTGAAAAGCAAGAGCTTGAGCTATTCCAGAAAGGACAGTTTGTGATAAATGATGATGAAATGAAGGAAGATGCTTCCGTCGTTGTTGGAGCTCCACCCGAAGAAAAGAAGGTTTGTAAAAAGAAGCAGTCTTATTATGTAATCTTTAATATATGGTATTAGTGCTATATTTTGCAATGAAAAACTAGACTCTTAAGCATGTTTTATTTAATCATGTATAACATACAACTGTCCTTGACAGATTAAGATAGATTGAGACAGATTTTGGCACATATTTTATGTTCATATTCTAGATTTTAAATGAATTTCACAATACCCCCTTCTTTGATGTGCATAAAAGAAAATTATTGATTTGCTGATTTTATCAGCAAAAGGTCTATGCACTATCACAGAACTAGATGAATTGACAAAAATTTTCTTCTTTTCTATAGCCTTGTTTGCGTAGTGCTCCCAGTATTACCATATTCCACATGACTGAATAAATATTCAGAAGGATTCTCATATCCATTTGCCAAAAATTTTTCGAGTTTTTATGCGACTTACAGGCACCAAATATTACATTACGATCCCCCAAGAAAGTTTTACTTTCACCATTACGCGAATCCCTATAAATTCCTTTAAATAGTCTTGCATATCTGCTCAGGAATACGCGATGACGATGTAAAAGATGAGGTAGTATAGTAGCATCTCATCGGCCTAGTTTACATTTTCATCATCATTTCGTTTGTGCATGATTATGAGATCTGCATAAAATGGAGATTGTGCTACATTCGCTACAAAAATTCATAAAAGGGCATTTCAAAAGGAAGAATCACAAAAACTTTTTAGTTGCTTTATTTGAGTTTGACCATATAGTTCGTTAAAAAGCTTGTGTGATCTTTCAAAGTATTTTTGTGTAAATGATGAGCACACACCTACTACACTATGTTGTTTGCTTACATTAATGAGTCGAGTAAGAGAACCAAGTTGCTTATTTGTTCACAAGCTCTTTCATCTGTTTTCCTTCAGGAGGAAATTGTTGGAGTTGATGCTGCAGCTGCTGGGGATGCTGCTGCGGCAGCACAATACACAGGTTCCACCACCAACGTACATCCCTGGCTCTCATCCATGATTAATTATGCGCAACCGATCAAGTTTCAAGGATTCGACGAAGCTGAAGGTAATAATCCCATGTGCTTTGGACCAACTTTTTAAGCCTTCTCTAATTCATTGCTTTGCCGTGATAAATTAAATCTGACTAGTGGTCTCTCTCCATGTAACTGAAAAGGATCTAAAAATATGATGCATCGACTTCTATTTCCTGTTTGCTTCCCTTTTGGTTAAACTATTGATGTTAATGTAACCAAAAACTAGTATATTATGAACGGTTACCGTCAAAGTCAAATAAAATGATTATGACTGAACATACGTAAGCCGAAATTATTAGCTTAAGTCAAGTCCTGCTTACACATGATGAAACGAACTCTGAAAGAAAGAAGCAAGAAGATATTCTCACGAAGTGCTTTCATTCCTTTAATATTATCATAAGGATATTCGTGTTTTGAATGTAAACGTAATAGTGTGATTATAATGTTATTGATTCCAGCAAAGAACATTCATCATAACATGTCATCCTTCTCGGAAACGGCTGGATTGGGATACTTGAGATCACAAGCAATTGAGTTTGTAAACTACAATAAACGACAAATGAGCCGAATTTATCCCAGAGGAACGAGAGCGGATTCCTCCAACTACATGCCTCAAGTACGTGGTTAAAGTTTCATTTCATATGTACATAAACCCTTTTCTGCAGTTACCCCACTCGTCAAAATATAAAGTTAAATATGTAGTAAAAGTCTTTTCTGACTGAGTTTTGCATTCACAGTCGAAAAATCGATTTCCATCATCCACTCTTCATAAGAATTTTTCAATCTTTCTCATACATCCGTGTTGACTACGCAATTCGCAAACAAAGTCTTTTGACAAAATAATTGTCTTCTCAGAAATTCAATTACTATATTCGTGTCCTTTGTTTCACTTAGGTTGTCCTCAATGGCTAATGGAGTAAATTCCTTTGGGCATAATTCTGTCGGCATTGCATCGTTCTGAATGATTTTTTGGTGGAATTTGTTCTAAAACAAAATCTTCTTTATGTAAAAAAAACGGATGCATACATACTTTATGTTTTGTGAACTAACTATAATCTTTCACCAGAAATTCACCAAATAATACAAAGCTCAAAAATTCTTCTCGCTGGCTTAGCTTTGGATTCAAAAACGATTTTTCTTTCAAGTTTTTTTACTCAAATATATACTTCTAGAAATTTACACATGTCGAACTTACAGGGAACAGCTTTTATTTGGCTTCTCCAAGTGAAAACAAACGGGTAGTATAGTCTTACTCCAATCGAGAGTAGCTTTGAGAATTGGGAGAAAGTTGGATATAGAAAAACAAAACTAGCTGGAACTAGATTTTTTTTTGTTGGCTTAACCAAATGTTAGTAGTAGGCATGTTGAGGAAAAAGTTGGTTTCTCAAACTGTTCTGGAGTGTGCTTCTCTCGAGTTCATGGCCATCTACCTAAAGAGAGAAACTTATAGATTGTTCTGTGTCTCATAGTATATAGATCCTTATTAGACACTCCACTCCAAGTCTTTACGTACGTTCAAACGAGCTATAACCATGGATTATCATTATTATCGCTCTCCCTAGGTCTTTTGGAATGCGGGATGCCAAATGGTCTCCTTAAACTTTCAAACGCCAGATTTGCCAATGCAATTGAATCAAGGGAAGTTTGAGTACAATGGAAATTGTGGGTACTTACTGAAACCAGATTTCATGCGGCGACCCGACAGAGCTTTTGACCCGTTTGCTGACGCACCAGTCGATGGTGTCATTGCTGCTCAGTGTTCTGTTCAGGTAATAAAAATAAAACAGTGGTTGACTCCGATGTTAGCCTTTATTTCTCTTGGACAGTTTGATCATTGATCCTTTCAAGTCCGTGACATTTTTTTCATTAGAATCATAATGTTAAATTGTTTACAGATTATAGCAGGTCAGTTTCTTTCGGATAAGAAAGTGGGAACTTATGTTGAAGTTGATATGTACGGCCTACCCACTGACACCATTCGAAGGGAATTCCGAACTCGCATGATTCCGTCTAATGGATTAAATCCCGTCTACAATGAGGATCCATTTCTGTTTCGAAAGGTAATCAAATCATGTTACTGTCAAAATATTTGCACTTGAGTTAATAATGTCTCAATTTCCCCAAATTTTCCAACACACTAATCATGTGTATCAAGATGAGTGTGAGTACAAACTTGGTGTTGTGATTGCCCCTTCTTCTTCTTTCTTTACATTCGTTGAAAGTTTAGTAACTATACCCATGTGTTTGTTTCTCATTGTTTGAAAGGTGGTTCTCCCGGATTTGGCTGTGTTACGGTTTGGAGTATATGATGAAAATGGGAAACTGCTTGGACAAAGAATATTGCCTCTTGACGGTTTACAAGCTGGCTACCGCCATATTTCCCTTCGGACGGAAGCAAACTTTCCCATGTCCTTACCAATGCTTTTCTGCAATATCGAGCTTAAAATTTACGTCCCAGATGGATTCGGAGGTAAACATATAAGACAAACATTTGAACTATTGTCATTTTCATGATTCCTTTATGTCGAATGTGCTTTTCATGTCAATGGCAGAGAAAGTGCATCATATAAAATTGAAGCGTTTCTTGAGAGCACATTTTCTTTCCTTTTCCATACAAAAAACGAACGACCAGCACAGCAAACAATATAAAATTTTTGGCAGTGCACATAAAAATGAATACACGCCTACTTGTCCTTTTATAGACTTCATGGATGCCCTTTCGGATCCTCGAGCCTTTTTATCAGCTCAAGAAAAACGAGCTCAGCAAATGAAAGCGATGGGAATAGAGGAATCAGAAATTGGTGCTGTCAAAGGACCTGGAGGACCCAACAAGAAGGAAGGTGGAGTCCGCTTCCAGGAAGAGCCAAAAGGTAACTTAAACGAGTGGCATTCCTTTTAAGGAACACTTTTAACCAACTCCTGAATATTGGCATTATACGACATATTTGTCGTCAAATAATATTCCTATTTTAAAGTTGGCTTCGAACACTAATTTCATTATGCATTCGGGATAAATTCTATAAAGAAGGGCGTACTTATGCTTAAGGCTAAAAAATGTGAAATATTATTAGGTGGCACTAAGATGACTATTTGGGAAAAATCGTCGCAGACCGCATGCTCTTCAAGAATATTGCAAATTTTTACTATATAGTCAATAGTAAAATCGATAAATCGAAGGCATATACGGTTTCTATTACCCCCTAAAATCTCATCCTTCCCTATAAAATATGTAGTGCTGTATCGTATCAGAGTCATTTTTAGAAATGTTCAAAATGGATTCCATTCCTAAATATCTGCCAACATATATATACTATCTTGGCTGTTTGGTGTAGATGAAAAATATTGGAACCTAGATAGAATTGTCATCATTATTACGGTACGATATGATAAAAAATGTCATAATGATTATGATTATGGGAGAGATTCCAAAGCACCACATCACCCAAAAGTGCATGTTATTATACTTCTATGTAAATCCACCCATAAAATAGAATCCATAAAGTTAGTACAAGACAAGACTAGAAACTCAACTGCATATATTTCTCAACTTGTCTCCCATAAAATTCATTCCTACATGCCAATGTTCTGTTGAGTTGTGTAAACATAATACATAAACTAAAACTAAAGTACAGAAATTATGGCCCTAACACAGAAATGTCTATCATTTCATTACCACTTCGTAAAGGAAATAGGATATAAAAATTGCTTGTGGAATGAAATATATGAAAGCAACAGTATATTCTGTACTTACAGATTGTTGCATGCCACAAAAATTCGCGTATCTTTCCAGTCTGTGGCTAATATAAGTGTCTATAATTTTTGCAGAACATTCCATACCCATAAATTCCAATTAGTTGCTTCATCCGACCATGCATGCATGCAGATAGTTTTAAGGCGGCAATTCATTGGAAACATAGGTAAACTGACGAAATTATGTGGATAATGATACAAGCTATGGCTCATAAATATATACATATTTATATACTTTTATTGTAGACCCCAAGAAGTAAGTTTGGTTGGTTGGGGTATCATGAGAATGAATGTAAATTCTCTGAAACTTATGTCGTATACTTTGACTGAGAGTTTTAGTCGGAATAAAAAAAAGTTACTTTCTTTTTATACTCTGTAAACAGATCGAAAACTACTATCATCATCAGTTTACCATTTTTTGAGGTTTAGAGCCATTGGCGATTTAGAGTCCTAATGATGCGGTTCTAAAAACTACGTGTTCGGAGACCTATAACAATTTTGAAAGCTTCGTGAAAAATGCAATGTTCGTTTAACTTTTACTGATGGCAATTGAGAATAAATGTGATACATACTATGAGAATGCTGTATTATGTCGCTACTTTTAAATGATGTAATGCCAGCTCAAAACTGAATGCTATCTTTAAATGTGAAAATTGGTTTATTACTTTTATTTATAGGGTAGAGCAATTAGTAAAACTTTTCTACGACTGTATGATAATAAGTTCAGTAAGTTTACGTTGGCATTTACACTATTTGATTTGCTTGCCAATGTCAGAGTTGACTCCATAATATTTGATCGTATCTCCAAATATGTATGCATCCGTCTTGAAGTGTCAGGTTAAATTAACACGTTATTGTTCTTGCTCAGCATGACATTATTGTATAGTAATTTTACTTATAAAGGCAACGGGTCTGTTTAATATCAAAGAATTCCTGCTCACTGTTGGCCAAAATAAAGCAAATTATTACTGACATCCTCTATTTTAGGCCAGATAGTAAGCACACATAAAAGTACTTATGGAGGTGTATAAAGGAAAAGGGCATGTCAATGTCAAGAACAGACTTTCTCTTGCTGTTACCTAATTGAATATGATTTTTATGGTTTGCTTTAACGGAGAACTTTTTGTTCTTCTTCACGAGTTACTACGAATCTACAGTATGGAATAACGTTACCCAATTTTAATATTATGTTGTTTTACAATGCACACTTACATAGAACCTTATGAAATTATTATTGTTTAATTATTTTTAACTATGGAACTATCTGTTTGTATATTTCAGTGTGCTAATAATTAATAATTATTACACCATGATAATTCCATGGAGGCTCTTTGATTCTGAAATATGAGCTGGTTGAGTGCACGAGTAGTATAATACCTTATATACAAAATTATTTGAGGGTTTCATAATTCCTGGATGCTTTGTTGTATTCCTATCTCCCTTCTTTGTGATTTGCATTGATGAAAAGGGAATACAAAGTAGAAAGTACGATGCTACGGTTTTTTGTTTTGTGTACCAATGCGCACATTATTAGGCCTTTCACCATAATTGAGATTATGAATAAACTATTGAGCGGAACTGCTAATCAGACTATAAGCTTGGTAAATAATTGGACGAAAGATGTCTGTTTCTCACAAAGATAAATTAAGGCCTATATTTAAAATATCAAAGAAGAACATTCATTTTGTTTCGTAGAACTACCTAAATATGTCTCACTGCAGAGCTCTAGTAGTACTTATATATAGTACACTGAGGGCTTTTTATGGCTATAAGATACAAACAGTTTCGTTCGTTCAAGTGACTGTTCTGTCTAAATCTACTTGTTTACTCAAGTAAAACACGCAGTAGTATTTTTTTTCATTCGTTTGAAAATGAATAATACGTAATGGGGAAAGCTACTCTGTGTAGTACCCAGCTTGTTTAGTATAACCTTTTCTAACAGATGGAAGAAATAAGGCAGAGTTTGCAAAAGCATACACATACGTTGAAATGCCTGAAAATATGTTTGAAACTCTCTCTGCCTAACAAGTTTTCGTGTATGTAATACATAAAATGAAGTGTATTTTCTAGTTGTGTAGTACTTCATCCAAATATTCATGAAGTGTTCGCCAAGGCCTTGCATTACCATACAACTATAGCCAAGGGATTCGTACTAGAATCGCAAAAGCAATGGTACATACATCACAAAACGGATGTAGATACTCATGTACCACAACCTACAAAAACGGCACAATTTGCACGTTTTCACGTACACCCCAACAATAAATATATTATATGAGTTGTGAAAGTCACATGTAAAAAACGCGATGATGGTAGTGTTTGAAGTAGTGTTATTTGAACTTTTGCTGGTTTAATTTCAATTTTGTAGAATTTCGTTTGTTTCTTACTCTTTAAAGAACCGTTTTTCATTGTAATGAAAGAGTAATTGGAATAATGACATCTTCAAAGGCATCATTATACATTAATTTGAGCAACTGAAAGTAACGCCAACTCTCAGCTAAGACATGATGATGATATTCATTATCTAGTGGAGTAATAATAAGAGTCCACCTACTACCTGCCCTTTGCCCTATATATATGTCAAAAACAAAGCGAAGAGATAGGGTTTTAATAAGCCTTTGCCTTGTTCTCTCATTTTTCCACACAGAGGATCTCAAATTCGAGCCAATTACAGCAGAAAGTCTGAGAACTGAGAAGGGATTTGGGAAAGCAACTAAGAAACAGCAAAAAGAATTGGAAGCCATGAGGAAACGACACCATAAGGAACGAATTCTGATTCAGAAGCAGCAGTGTGTTGCAATCGAAAAGCTTGTCAAAGGGAAACAGTAAGTTTTTAGATTGCTGAATGTACTATACTATGTAGTTTCTTACCCTATAGCATCTAGCATCTTGTTTCTTTTCTTTTTGCTTCATTGACCCCCTTCCAATTGCTTCTCGTTTTCATGACCTTTCCGGTCCAGAGCCAGATAGTGTCTATCTATTAACATGTGTGTATATTTCCTTATGGATCGGCAAAAAAATGAGTTGACTGTTGTTGGTAAAGCATGAAATACACTGAGTAAACAGGTCGATACATTTTTCATTAGTTACTTTCCCCTAATTGATCATGTGATAAAAGGGAAACATATGTAGGAGAAAGTTCTAGTCTCCGCTCTCATACCACTTGGGAAGAACGAATGGATGCTGTATTCTCTAAACACAAATTGAATGAAGTTTGAAAGCCGTAAAACACTGTTGTTCCTTGTACATTTTCAAATTCTGGGTTTCTTACCATTTATGACGGAGAGAAACCCTATGGTCGTGTGATGTAGGTTGGGAGAAAGCCAAATTACGAAGTTTACAGGCCATAAACCAAAAGGCATGGAGAGGTATGGGGGAGGAAAAGCTGTGCAAAATCAGCAAAGGACTACGGAGAAAGTATCAAGGAGAAGTTTTTCGTACAAGTGTAAACGGAGTTTTGTTTGGAAGACTTTGCTAAAATGCGCACATATATATAATATACATACTACCAGCACTCCCCATTATATACATATCATAGTAATATTTTCCTCAGTAAGGAAGTAATCAAACTCATGGTGGCCATTGAGGGAAAAGAAAGTGAGTAGAATTTCGTCGTTCCTCAAAACGATTTTCAACTTGTTTTTGGTTAAGGTAGCAGCTGCGTCTACAAGACGAATTGTAATTGTGCATCTTAAACAAACTTACACACAGCACACGTTTGTTGTCCATTTATGGATATATAGACAAGATGTGCACACCATATACATACATAGACACATAACTATGTATACAGACAGACATGCAGACTATTTTGTACTTTCATCGTGTTTCTATTGATGGCAGTATGATTCGGTTACAGATGCATCCAGTGGTATAGTCATGGTATAGTAGTTTGTTTGCAAACAGCTACGTAAAAACTGATACATAAAGACAATGTGAGAAGTGATGAAATTTAGTGTAAGGTAAACATTAGAAAGAAACAGTCAACGTAGCAGCAAGCAATACAGCATTATATTCTTAACATCACTACTCTGGTTCTCGGTTTTAAGCTCTGTAATGTTCTGCGGAAAAGGGAAGATACAGGAAAAAGATGTTGGTAGAAAGTTGAACCTATATATGCATGATGTTGATGTACTTGTGTACTTATACAAAAAGAGTTCAGGGTAGACACAGTAAAAAGGTATATTTGGAATAGAATATAGAGCGGCTGTGTGGGGACGACCACTGCTTTTATCAGTGAGCCATAAGCTTTCTGGCGTTTTTCTTATTGAAAAAATAATATGTTGATCTTCCTTTTTTGCTTTTTCTTGCCGTACTTACACACTTCCTTTTCTCATCTTCTTGCCGTCAGCTTGCAAGTGACGTCCTACAATTTCTCCTTGGATGCACCTTTCGTTCCTTATGATTTTTCCCTTGTCACGCCAAACATATCCACCCGTTAAACTAACTTAAGGCAAAAGGAAAACAACAAAGTGGATGCTTTCTCCGGCAAAACTTTTCTTTGTCCAAATTGCAAAAACAACGTCCGTGGCGTACGTTGCAGCATCTTATTATTATTACTCTGCATCTGCTGTTCGTTCCATCAAAACATGACGTGTATACTAGAGGTAGTATAAATACGTGTTATAAATGTGTATGCAATGTGCATAATGGGTACATTATCCATGTGACGTATCATATGGAAATGGGAGAAATTCTGGTGAAAGGTTTTTGGGGGTGAAGATATAATAATGTGTTTTGCCATTTGGTTCCTTTCGTTGTAATCTGCAGACTTATTATCACTTAAATTTTCAAGGATTCTACTAGAGGATATGAATAAAAGAATAGGTTGAAATGGAGCAATGTGTTTGGAAAGATCGAGATGAAGCTCACATTTTGCTGGGATTGGAGAAAGTATCATTCAAGGCAATTTCTAATAGAAAAGTTTCTCTGGATAGATAGGTGTTGATCTCACAGATGACACTGTCATTTCCTCTGAGCCCACCGGAGTAGAGTTAATTTATCAATGTTGCTCATGTTTGTTACAATAATACAAACAAAATAACAAAAAAAGTTTGCCCCCCTTGTTGAAAGTTGTTATCAGAAAGATCGTGAAATGAATTTTGTGCTTTCTCTTCTATCGATTGAGTTTGAGCAACCGTTTTAGGAAGAATACGAATTATTACTTTTATAAATTTGAAAATGAAAGATTGCTCATGCAAACGGAGACAGACATTACTTTTTCGACTACTTCATTAAGTTAGCCACTTTACTAAAAACAACTCACAATTGTCAAGGTTGATTATAAAGAAAGATGATTGGCATATGTTAAAAAACATGTAAATAAGTCAAATTCGTTTCTACCCCTCTGAAATATATGTTTAAATGCGAATACTCTAGACTTACATAACCAACACTTACTCTCAAATATGATGGATGCGAAAGTAACTTAAAATTCTTGTTAGTGAATAAATTATAAGTTCATGAACCTGCCAGATAGATAGCTGTATTCAAATTGTGGAATAGTAGCAACTTGACAATAAATCAAGCTAAAAATCATTCCGTAATTGCATAGTATTTTTTAAAGCAACGCACTCAAACTACTTTCACTTTTACTAGTTTCATCACCATTCGTGATGTTTTGAAACTCTGCAAGAA
This sequence comes from Orchesella flavescens, assembly GCA_964034955.1. Lineage (NCBI taxonomy): Eukaryota > Metazoa > Arthropoda > Collembola > Entomobryomorpha > Orchesellidae > Orchesella > Orchesella flavescens. The sequence continues at coordinate 19,070,389 of OZ035957.1, read as the reverse complement.
ACTGAGATATTGAATATTACACTATGATATAAAAGCATCATTTGTGTAATTGGAGCTTCATATAATATACGAAATGCGTTAGTAGATCGACAATCAACGTGCTTTCTCAGGCGTCAATCCCAAAAGACCTATTCAAGCTCAAACTGCGATTGGATCCAAATATAACTGCGTATGTTACTGACAGTTACATCATTCCTTAATTATGTGACCGAAGTACTTTATTCACGTTTTTTTGGAGAAATATCATTCCATATCTTTTCAATGATGCAGACAGGATTATGAGCAACCATATCGTTAGCATTTCTGTAGGTTTCTCTAGAGTGCAGAAAACCCCAGAAAAAAATGCTATCGGTGTGGGTAGTGTATATAGTAAGTTGCCAACTCATGCTTTCTTAATGTAGCTTGGCTTGCTGGAACAGAGCAAGTAGTTTTCATGAATGAGTAAGTTTGTTGAATGAATAGTTAGGCTTGTTAAAGATGGATGTAAACTTGGTTGGCTGCACTATTCATTCGTTATACTACATCGTTTCATAATCAACGTACCAATGTAGCCAAAATGTATTGATATCCAGATCCTTTATGTTTGCTAACCTGGCTAATAAGTTACCGAGAAAATTGTTTTATTTGATGTGTGTTATACCGTCATCACATCCATGTAAACGATTTCACTTATTTCATATCGTTTTGATTTAGTTAACAGTTACACGCTAAAGATATCCACCTTTCTTCTCATCCTTAAACCACATGAAAAAAAATGACGGACAAAATTTCAGTACATGCATCACATCACGACCACCGCTAGTGACTGCTGTTACATCCTACATATTGAATACTAAAAGTTTTGTAGAAAGTTACCAGCAGTTTTTCTATTTATTTTTCCGTGTCTATGTGAGAGCTGCAAAAACGTGTTGTAGCAGCTTGATGGGAGTACTATTGATATAGATATACTTTGGAATTTCTCCGACGATATGACGCACGCATAATATTTTACCCCTTGCTGCTGGATATCAGATACAGGCTCCTTCATCCATACAGATGGACTAGTGATAAGTGAAATGAATGCTTACAATAATAGTTTTCTCAATATAAACACATTCCTACAGGCTATACAAAGTAGGGCAAGTTTTCTTCATTAATTTAATTGCATCATTAACGTGGAACCCCTACTCCTCCCGAGGTGCGACGTGTGGAATAGTAATGAAAAAACTAGCACACCGTATGTGTGTATGGGTTAGCTGTTATTACGCTGCAGGTTCCAGTCATCCAAGTAATGACTTAACGCTTGAATGTTCACGTCGGTCAGTTATATACATACATTTTGGGCTCTAACATTTCACTTTCACCCAAGGGAATCACCTCAGATTGCTTAGGCGCTGGGTTCCAAATTTCTCCTGCTAATTTTGAATAATGCAAGGTAATCACAATAATGTTGAAACGATGACGGGTTTCTCAATTTAATCTTTGGGATGGAGGGAAGTGTTACAGCTTGTAAATGACAGAGATAACCACTCTCTACTGTTTTAACATCTACACGAGCTTAAAGCTTGGTGAAAGTCATAATGATATTTCATAATAACATATTTTATATATGTATATTGGATATACTTAGCATAAATTGCATCATGTCATGGAACAGATTCTTTATTTCAGTAATCAACCACTTACACATTCGACATACGAGTTGAAATTATTTTCGTAGAAATGATTATGCAAAACAAAAATTAATTAGAGTTTTTAGTAGCTGGGAAGGTGAATCTGAACACGAATGAAATTGGTAAATTCTAAATCTCTAAAGCACTCTAGATAGATTTTGATGAAAAAGGATTGTACATTCATCATGCAAATTCAGTTGGTGATTTTAGTTAAGCATGCAAAATAATATAATATCTCGTTTGCTATTGAGCCTGATATGACACTGAATACTGGAAATGTATGCGTTAGTGGTAGATAGCAATACAATATTTAATAAAACCCGACAACAGATTCACGTGCACATCGAATGAGCCCTTTCTTTCCTTCCTCCTAGCTTCATACCTAACCAACCACAGGATTATCAAAATAAGTAGCAATCTAGATTTATTACCTTATAAGATGTAGCAGCAATGTATGAAATTGGATATAAATATAAACATACCGTTGTTATTTCATTGATTCAATCGTTTCACGCCTGCTTTCCAATCATTACATTACCAGGAATAACGATGTGGTCAATGATCCCTTGGTCCGAAAATTGGTGGCCGAGCAAACCAAACAGTGGACTGAAATGAGTGAAAAGCATCGACGAGAAGAATGGGAGCTAATGAAAGCTCATTTGCAGGCGCAAGAGGAAATACTAAAAAAACTTATGGACGTTTCTCAACAAAATCAAATGAAGCAGATGGACGCAAAGCATGAAAGGTAAACCTAAAGTTATCAAGCCTTTATTGCTGTTGTATTAGTATCACATGTACATTTATACTCCCATAACATCGCCTTCCAATAATGCGATGGACAATGCACTAATGGACATTCTCTAGGAGCAGTGTTAAAAAACCTTTACTACGGAAGCTTTGGGAAAACTCTTCATATGGAGCATTAGCTCTATTTATTAGCTGCCTAATAATAATGCAGTGAAGCAGTTACAAACAGCTTTCTCTACTTCGGAGTCTGTATATAATATTATATTTTTTCCAGAGAAAACAAGGAGATGAGAGCAAAGCAAGCCAAAGTGTCTGTTGAAACAGCAAAGGAAGTCACTAACGACAAGACATTGAGAAACAAGGCAGAGAAGGAGCGTCGTCTCCGAGAGAAAAACCAGAACAACACCAAAAAATTTATAGAAGAGAGGAAACAAGCGGCCATGAAGCATGATAAGGAACGTGAGAAATTGAAGAAACTCCATGAAAAACAACAGGAAGACTTGACACGAGACATTAAGTCTGTAAGTACATATTAATTCATTTTATTTTAAAACGGAATATACTTTCAATAATCTTAGTATTTTTATTATGACGTATCACCACTATTTTTATAAGTATGATTATAATTATTATTCGTAGCTAGCAACTTAGTTAATATCAATCTTTAGCTATAGTATCGAGTTTTATATAACACGCTTGTTTTTGCTGAGTTGCGGATAGGTTGCACTACTATAGATAGTATGAGTAACATTACAATATCCTTAGGATAAAAGATAGAAACCAACATCAATTTTTTTGGCAGTTTACCCGATTCTCAATAGGATTCCATATTCCATCCCCTTAGTTTAATATTTGAGAGCTCAAAACTTTGTACTTGAGCCAACTATTTTTCTCTTGCTTAGAAATAATAATTATATCATTATCCAGCCCAGCCCAATCTACATCTGCAGCTTCTTTTCCATAAAATCCTAAATAAACAAGATTGAATTGTCAAAGCGAATTTCCCAGAATTCTATATATATACTTAATCGTAATGAAATAACTTTTTAATGGGCCAAACTTTCTAACAGAAAATTATCCCAATCTTCAACTGGCGGCCATTATAAAACTCATGCTTTCAAAATAAGAATAGATAATAATAATTGCTAGCCAGCCCTTCAAAAATTTGAGCATGATTGAGTTCTTTATGTCCTCTACTTGTAATAACCCCCAAACTATTTTGCTCCAGCTCATTACTATTTACTAACCTTCGCCACATGCCATATTTTCCAATGTCGTATATAGTATATTGTATCGCATGAAAGATACTTTTGATAATGACGCAGAAACTGCTTTCTTCCATTGTTACTTGCTTTCCCTCTAAAGAAATACTTGGATGACAAGATTTGAGCGTAAAAGTCTTGAATAATAACAAAAAAGGAATAGAGAGAAAGTACTCCCAATTACCCATTTAAAGCAGATTAAGGATACTATTATAGCTAATTTTAATTAATATATGAAATTATCATCCATGCAGTGCAAGGAACAGCTTTTCAACTTTTTTTTGTTGATGCAAATACTATACTCAATACCAACTCAATTAAATTAACACTGTCATGAGATATTTTTGTCTTGAAATTTTTCTCTCAAAATGTATACATAAAATTTCTCAAACACAAATACTACTACTACCTATGTATATATTAACCATCCGCATCCGGATAACACATTTTTCAATCGTTCTTTACTTGTAAAATTAATAATCGTTGATTGGAAAAACACAAAAGTCCATTACAAGATTATAATTTGTCTATGAATGTTGTTTGTTTCTTTTGTAGTCGTTTGCTACCAACAACCTTGCCGAAAATGCCAAAACAAACGAATCATAATGTACCATTCGGTAACGTACTCTCGTATTGTATCGTATAATATACCCTAAATGTTGTCAAGAAATCGTAAACGTACGTACGCACTACTAGCAGAAAAACCATCACCGTAATATTAATCTCAATATGTCTCATTACATTTAATATGTATGTATACCACCACCAATCAACCATCTATATTCGTATCAATAATAATTTTCTCTCTCTCTTGTTTGTATACTTCTTGTCGTAAGGTAATAATTAAAATCTACTACAGTACACGTACAACATAATATTTAATTCTTACATTGCCCATGTCAGATCAATGTACTTATACAGTATCTCTCCGGTGTTGTTAATCTTCTCTCTCCTTTTGTCAAAACATCTCTTTCCCCGTTTTCCCCCCATAATATTCATGTAATATACTTACTACTACATAAAATATATCATTTCCGCAGTCAGTTTTACTCTGCTCTGCTGCTGTATGCTGATGATGAAAAAAAAAATGATTATGATTATGGTTATGACGATGCGTTTTACTGCCGTTGTTGTTGCTACTACTGCTGCTGATGGCACTGCTGCTATGTAAAAAAAATCCTTAGGAAAAACATAGTTTATAGAATGCACAATACATTATACAAACTGTACATAATAGTACTTATATCACTATAAAAAAGTTGCTAATTTGAAAGTGTTGTTATATGATTGATCATGTATCATATGATGATTGATCGATTTTTTAAGTGATCGTTTTTATCCTATTTGCTGTACTTATTGGGGCAATATGGGATAATGCGACTTGGAACACACACGCTACTCAATATATATATATATTTACTTACTACCAACAACGTACGTTAGCTTCTTTTTCGAGAGTAACTGAGAAGTTGAGATGGAAGACGATGTACTATATCAATGTACTATCAGATATTATTACTTATTAGATTAATGCTGATTATTTTGTATAATTTGCTGCGTAAAGCTGCCTTTCGTTGTACCTTTCCAAGTGATACGTAAAAGTTTATGATTGAAAAGAAAGCACAGAGATTCCTAAACTGCGGAATGATGATGTTGAGCATCCAATCCAACCTTATATAGAAAAAAAATATACATATATAATATATATTTTCCGTGTTTTAATACCAAAGCAGTGATCATATTATTTTAAATGGAGTAAAAAGTTTTTATTTCTCAATAATAATAATCTGTATTCTTTAGTGATTTAATGAGTTTTTTGCTTGTCTGTGAAGTAAATAATCCTTGACCAAAATATTTAAGTATTTGATATACGTATATATGCTTCTTTTTTTAACACAACGTCTCGTAAGATTTTGCCATTTGTTGGTTATTTTATTGTTGTCTTGTGTTTACTTTTTAAAAATATGTAGAACATATTAGAATCCTATATAGGCTATATCGTAGTGATATACATTTTTATGTACGTGAGCTAAGTACGTACAAGAAAAGGTTTAACCGTTGAATATTTTTGTTCGGATCGATAAAGTAATTTCGATTTTTCGATATTTATGTATTACACAGGCTATTGAAATGTACAAAAACGAAGAGGTAAGAATAGCTTTAATTTTTATTTCTTTAATTTTCTTAGTATCTAGATATGGATTAATTTACTTATATGTAAATCAATATTTAGGTCGAATATGGACTGTCAGCTAAGTCAGAATTCTTCGTCTGATAGCCGGTGAAATCTCTGTGACTGAATGAAATCTTGAAGTGCGTTTGCATGTGTGCATACTTAATAAGTATGTACAAAAGTAACTTTGAGAAAATGATGGGGAGGAGTCTTGTGATAATTTATTGATGAGAAGTCGAGATGAACATATAAAATGTGGACATATGAAAGGCAACCTTGATTTCTGTGTCACATTTTGTTCAGACCAAAATTAATTAGAAAGTAGAGGTAAAAATTCTGTAGCTGCTTGGCATTGTTAGTCCTATCTTATATACATAAATATATATTGTTAGTCAGAGTTAGAGGAAAGCTTTTGCGTAAATTTAATTCTATACGACATAAATTGTAGTAGCAGTCTGGGTTGAATGATATATACATATATATTATTATACGTTTGAAATGTGCAAAAACTCAACCAAAAATCAACGTCGGCCTTTAATCTCATTCTCTTCGTCGATATACTTAGATTTCTTGATCACTTTAAATTCGTCAGAGACCGCATGATGTCATATTGTGCAGAGCAACCTACTATAATCCCAGTGAATAAAGAATCTACCCACAATATTGTAATACCAGTGTATTTGGTAGATATATATATATGCATGTCATGTCAGTATCCGTACTCAATCGAAACATTGTACTATATATAAAATAACTACTTCTATGTATTGTATATTAACATAATTACTATGTACTAGTAACTCAAAGCAGGATCTAGATCAACGAAACCTTCCTAAAACTGCATGAATATTTTTATCATGTCAGTACCCAAATTTCCAAATGTATTCATCATATGCGTATTTTCAAAAAAGAAATGTGTGTGCATATAATATCAATTCAACTAAAATACATCATATAGATAGCCAACATTAAAGCATATGTGGACTAATGTAGATTAATATAAAAAATGCATTTTATGCTCCATTAGGATTATACTTATACATACGTATATGCATATTATATTATCCGTTTTCCTCATTTCTCTGGAAAAAAAATCTGTTGTCTTAATCTAATCGTACCAATGTAATAACCCACAATATCTGCATATACACATAATTTAGGTAAGAAAAAAACATTCAAGTTTCCAAAGTTCTTTCTTGAATTATTATTACTGAAGATAATATTTGAAAGTGGTCGTCTTTATACAATCGTATTTTAATACTACTGATGATACTATGATACACCTACTTATATGAACACCTTCAAAAAAAGTAGGTTGTTGTAGGAAAGTTGATGATCATTCAATTTTTGACTTTATTCGTGTGAACTACTCTTATAAATGTACTGTGTAAGAAGAAACGTCCAAACAAATATCCACTGGAGAAGGAACGGCATACTGGGGTAATACAAGAAATTTTAGATTGCTATAGTCGTACTTTGTCGTCTGTCTGTATTCCCCTACTACTCAGCCAAACGGTTGCGCGTCTATGTATTTATCTCTGTCTACTCTACTATCAATTATATTTACTTTTGAAATAACATAACAATTACTATTATACTATGTACAACCGTTTGTAACATTTGAAAATGTGTGTTAAAATGTTTTCTGTGAAAGATGGGATTAGCACTAGCACGCAAGTACTCGAAAGGAAAGAGAGCAGATAAAGTTTATAACAAAGTATTTAAATCTTGGCCAAAAAAACATAACACTAAAGAGATTTTCAAAAATGGTTAACGGGTTGACTGAATAGGAGAAGGTCCGAAAGTTTTCTAATGTTTTTATTCTACTAGCTGCCAATCGTAATTTAACCTGGGAAATCACTACTAGGTGAATAACGATTAGGCAATAAATAATAATTTACTCTCTATATGGAATCTAAAGCAAGGAAAAACTTTAGTTCGTCGTCACTTCCATTTTATCAGTCTATATATATGTACACATACGTACTTATAAAATATCTATATGTATTTGCTCTAATTATGTATATATTTCTGTAATACTACTGATGTTTGGAAAAATGACACGAGATATATTATTATGATATATGTATGATGTTGAATGTGCAGGCTACAACAGGGACTTTTTAATACAGATCTCAGAATTCATTACTATAAAAAATGTCTTTGACTTATAGATTGCTTTGGATAAGAGAATTGAAATCATATATAAACTCTGTATGTATGTAATATACTGTGTCAATTTTGTCAAGAAAAAAATAAGTATGCGAACATGCTACCAAAAAAGCGAGAAGCGTTTCGTAAAAATATATTTATGTATAATGTATATATATTTTATCTTCAGAATTCTGGTCCAATCCATCCCATGAATGCCTATATTGTAAGAATGAAATTGAAATCGTGCTGAGTATTTTATACCAGCGCGCAGAGAAAAGTTTTATGTGGATTGAACAAAAACTTTTATTTGAGAAACGAGAATTTATGATAAAATGAAATTGAGAAGGATATATAACACTTCCTTGAAGTACTTTCGTCATGTTTTAATCTATGTATTTAATGGGATTCCCCCCACCCACATACATCAACAGTTCCAAAAATTTCTCAAGAAATTGAATTCCTAAACCTAGTACTTCCACAAAATCTGCCAAAGATTGTATTATATAAATTACTTCCGGGACGTTATGTAATTGGGGTATCATCTCATCATCATCATCTTTAGCCATTTCCTTTCTTTAAGAAAAGTTGAGTACATTTTATGTATGCATAATATGATTACGGGTCAAACTTTTACCTTCGTGTTGGTGCTATAATGCTACTATATAATACATATATAAATGTGTATGAAAAAGTAACTAACTTTATTTCTAGTCGTCCAGCAGTTTTCAGCCGTCAGTCAAGCTATAAAAAATGTATGCATATATTTGTTGTTGTAACCGTATTTGGATAGTTCAGAAAACTGTGAGTGCAATTTTTCAATTCATTTCCACTGATTGGTTTGTGCAATAAAGTAGGTTACTTTTTGTCCATCACGTTTAATTTTATCCGCGTGGTTTCGTTGTATGTATTTGCTATTTACTGCTTACCATCATTTGTGTAAGTTATAATCATAATTTTATTGTTAATTTAATTGGAACACCATATTATTACCATTATTGTGTTGAATAAATTTCAGTATTTCCGAACTTCTTAATAATGCTCAACTGAAAACTTTAACCATGATTTATTGGCATATCCAACCAAAACGTATCACTTTAGTCAATTCTCAAACCATTTCTGGTCATCGTTTATTCATCATTGCTCTTCAACCTTCATTTTCATTACAAACATATATGATATATGTATATATGCAATTATTATTATTACTTAACATAACTTTGCGTTTCAATGTTTTACTACAATATAATATTATGCAAAATACGTACATTTTTCATTGTTTGTTCATTAAAGTCATAGATGTGTGTACATAACATAATAATTTTCTTTTATCTATTATATCCTGCACTGTCATACATAATATTTTTAATTCATAATACTCGTTTTCAGTGAATACAATATGGACGGTTGGAATAAGGCTACGTATGTTTCTAAAATCATCATCATCATTTTTCGTACTTCCTTCAAGATTTGCATTTGCTTATACATACTTAAAATTTAGGATAGTCTACTAACTGTATAGCACGGTACATATTTTATTTGCATTTCGATATGGACTGTTACAGAGGAATGTAGCTGGTAATATTATTATGATTGGAAGGACGCCTGCTTTTCACTCAAAGAACACGTACATATAGTTCATTCACCTACAGTAGTACACTTATTTATAATTCATATATAAAGGAGCTGTCACTAATTCCTATAATTTGACTCCGTGTAAGTTCCGACGGGAAATTGTATAATCCAATTTTATGTTACTTCCGTCATTCTATTCTTCAACATGAAAAGCTGTCAGATATTCAAACATTTTGTATAAGTGGATCAAAATCACTCCCACTGTCAAGAAACTTATTGGAATAATTCTGCTAACAAAGTTAGCAGAACTGATGAGTACCAACTGCCAACAATGAAGCTTAGTTATATGTATATGCCGTGCGCGTTATACGGCTTCTCATAAAAACTTTGAAAAATACACTCTCTTTGTCTCTTCCTACACTTCAATGAACGCTGTCTGTCATCCTTACGTCTTTGTCTTGTTATCGTTTCAGATTTTTAGATTAGAAGAATGTATAGGATTTCATTTCATCTAACAACTAATCTCATCAACAAGCTATGTCTTAATTTAATTAATCTAGCGTATCCTACATGACTGTCTACAGGAAAAGTTACACAACTACTAAAGTTTAAGTCACAATAATATAGTAATATGGAACACTACCCTTTACAAAATTCTATGATAAATGCGTCTTCAAACTCCATACGTTCATTTCTATACCTATTTAACACTATTACATAAACATAATGAAGTAAATACGTTTGTACACATGATAGCTGCAATGTCTTAATTCAATGGATAAACGAAGCGAAGACACGTAAATTTACATACAAAACTAAACGAGTAATATCAATTAGTTCTTGCTGCTAATACAATTAGCGTCAATTCCCTATAGTATATCTATAACATACAAATAATTAATGCAATGTAGGAGATCAGTCAGTCAAGGATTATAAATAAAAAAAGAAAGGTTGAATTGAATGAATTACAACATAAATATTATAGCACATCCATTACGCAAGCTTCTGTCACTCTATGAACGCATGGACCTTTGTCGTCGAGTTGAAAAAGAATGAAATTGATTAGGGCATGGGGCAGATGAGTGTCCACATGATTGGAATTAATTAAATTATAAATGTCTGGGTTGAAGGTCATGGTGAAAGTGACTTATTCATTGATGATTTGGCATTCCCATCATGGATCTATTAAGATTTTGCATCAATGGAACTAGAACAGATGGTGGACCGGCTTCTCGGAGGAAAGGATGTTGCAACAGTTCTGATGCTGTGGCACGCTGGGTTGGATCACGAACAAGCATCCGCTCCAGGAATCCAATAAGTCTCGTCGAAACCTAAAAGATAAATACATATTATGTATTATATTCTTTTTGTTTCATAAAAACATAAGGACAGCTTCGTCGCAGCAAAAGTGAACACAACTACTGAAACTGAATGTCATTTATATAGATGTTGCAAGAATTATTCCTAATGGAGGTTGTGGTGGTACTAGTGTTTCCAATGAGACGACCGACATATAAGAATTTCATGACGGGACAACTATGGCGAATTTGAGAAGACCATGGTATTCTCGGGTCCCAGATAAATAAATACAAAATAAATTCAGAACAATGTTTGGTGTTGGTTGAATTTCTAATCAATATTATATACACTTTATATACTGGTTTGGTGTTGAATGGAAAAGGAGTAGTACATTACGAAGCATTTGAAGCTGTCGAAATTGTAATGCCACACGGACGCAAAAAGCGACAAACAGCTCCAGCATGACAGTATTTTTCTAAGCTTATAAGCGGTTTGAAAATCGTCTTTAAACTATGTTAAATTAGCTATGGATTTCATCATTATTAACCAATTAGTTTGATTTAAATAAAAAAGTTACTAGTTGTACCTTCTCGACAGCAATTTATTCAGTATACATTAGTACAGCTACAATAAATCATGAAAGGACTTTAGATATCTGCAGTTATTACTTAGTTGGACTTTCTTGAACTTTTTAATTCGTTTCGCCACCGACAAAGGGGACACTGTATCCTAATTTCTACACGAACACTGCACCGGAAGCAACTCACGGTTTCGCATGTAATACATTTAGCGACTTCTCTGCGCCTTGACCCACAAAGGCCACAACTCCTTCGGACTAATTGGTCGTCGGTACCGTATCCACTTTCAGGAGATGAATTCATTTTCAAACAGTTTCCCAAATTGATGAGGATTAGAACGAAATTGTGTAACTAATGTAAAAGAAAATACTCACGAAAGCAAAACCGCTCTGGTCAAGAAAGATGAAAAATGTATGCTTGCAACATGCTTTCCAATTTCTAAATCGTCTCTAGTTAAAGTATAGTATTAAGAATTTTGAATATTTCCGGGTCCTTTTGAATTCTCATGGTAATCTCAGATTGTGTATGTATCAATATGAGAATTATATGGGACCCGCCTGGAAAGCCTAGGTGGTACCATAATAGGATACGTAATTGTAGGGCTTTGCGAATAACAATGACATGCCCACGTAAAATATATGTAACACTATGAAAATCAAATCATTTTTTAATCAACATACGCGTGCAAACATATGTGTTCTTATGGGCGTTAGCATGTAATAAGTGTTACTTTTGTCACCTACACAGGCTACACAGTGAAATCACAGGTTTTGCCATACATTTGCGAAGCCCCATCAATGAGATAATATATTTGTTTACTATAGCGTCAATTTGTATTTGCGTTTTTACCTTGTGAGTGTTTTTAAGTTTGGGTGGTGGCATGTCACGAATCCTTCGCATAGCTTGCAAAGGTGGTTCATTGAAAAATGGTGGCTCTCCATCTACCATCTCTATCACCATTATTCCCAAACTCCAAATATCTACTTCCGTTCCATATGGCAAACGTGAAATAACCTCTGGACTCATCCAATAGGGCTGTGGAAATTTAATTTGGTGGAAAGAGTTTAGTAAAGAAATTACAGTAAAAGATAAAATTGAATAAATAATAAAGTAAATTCTTTCATAAAAAACTTACAGTCCCGACCAAAGACTTCCTCTTTGGAAGCTCTTGTGAGACTTGTGCACAAAATCCGAAATCTGATAGTTTTACCTGCAAAAAGGGAAAGAATAAAAAAAATTATGTATAGATAGATGACTTAATGCTTACATGAATCAACAAAAACATACATAGCATCATCATTGTTTGTAAAGTGAGCCATTGTGTTCAAAATAAAATAATGAAACAAAACCGACAAGAAGTAAATTATACGAGTGACATGAGTTGCAGTTTTTTTTGCATAGAAATCAACGACGAGTAATGAATGACTGCTCATTAAACGAAATACTACATAGCATTGCAAAAACTCCCAATAAAGTGTTGAATGAGAGACAGGAAGAAAGTAATCAAACTGAGAGAAAAACTCACCCTTCCATCAGCAGCCAAGAGTATAGAATCACTTTTGATATCTCTGTGAATCACACCTGCAACATTATTAGCAAATAAAATCACATGTAAAGTAATCATCATCATTATCATTATATGTGCTGTCATTCATTAGATGAGGGGGGAAACCAGCCGTTCTTAACATTCATTGAGGAAAGGTTAAAACATTATTAAACAAACAAACCTTGAGAATGCAAATATGCCAATGCTTTCAAACACTGTTTGCAAACTGTTGCAATCTGCTCCTCGTCCATTCTTGCATGTGTCACAATGTCAGTCAACGCTCCTCCCTCCAGATATTCCATTACTACCCAAAGCTCATCTTCCACAAGGAAGCTGTCATACATTTCCACTATGTTTGGATGATGGTAGTCTCTCATTATGACCACCTGTGGATTATAGTAAATGAATAAAAAATGAACATTCATATTTAGCCAGGTTCAACACGTTTCAGGAAACTTCCTAGATGCAATAATAACGCAATACATGTACTAATGTACATTGTGGAAGAGAACTAATGTAATTGCATCTATTTGAGCATCTATGCATAATATTATGTTTGCTTATATTACTAAAGTATAAGCAAAAATTATTCATTGTTCTCACGATTGTATCATTACAAAAAAACGTGATAAACCTGCTTTCGTCTGGTTAAATTCGTTCTAGGAATTTATGAAAATCATAATTCTCCTTTCTCATCCACTAAATATCACGATCCAGTCATAATTAGCTTTTTTAAATTAGGCATTAGGTGAACAACTTATGTATATCTTGGGAACATGTTGACGTGCTTTATTACATTCAAGCATGTAATTAGATATGAAATAAATGAATTATTAACTCACTTCATTAAACAACAATTCTCGACGCTGCTGTTTTCTCAAGTCCATCTTCTTCACCGCCACTTGCTTCCTTGTTCCCCTATCCGTGGCAATGCAAACGATACCCGTGGAACCTTCCCCGATTTTAATAAAATTTTCTAGATTTTCCCTCGGATCCCCTGGACTAACCACCATTTGAAGAGCAGCACGAAACTGTATGAATTGAAAAACAAAATGGTTAGGTAACTGTTGAAAAAGTTTTATTAGTGCAATTAAACCATAATATATTTATGTACATACCTGTTCATGAGTAAGTCGGTGTTGTTCAGGCTGCTGTTGTTGCTGAGGTGGGGGTGGTGGTGGATGAGTTTGTGTCGGTGGTTGTGGTGACGGTTTTGGAGGTAATTGACCAGGTGGAGGCGGATGCGGTTTCTGATTTTGATTGTGATCTGTCACCGGAGCAAAGTGAGGCGACGGTTTGACCAGAGGTGGTGGCGGCAAATGGTGACTGGGTGGCACAGGATTTGCGTTTCCATGAAACTGTGGCTGCTTAGGAATAGGTTGCGGAGGGAATTGTGCTTGCATGATTGCATTTCCACCTGTACTTTGAGCAGGAGATGGTTGACCAGTACTTGTAGTGGTTCCTGTAGCTGTTCCACTTGCGCTAGTACCACTTCCTCCTGAACTGATGGACATGTGAGCTGTTGCCGTTGATGGACTTTGTTGGGGGAATCTGTTACTAGTGTTGAAATTGGTTGACATGGACATTGGTATTGGTGGTTGGCTGCTCATTCCAGTGGAAGACGTGGAAGGACTCGAGCGAGGGAATGGTATTGGAGCTGGTCCAGCGTGTTGACTCATTGCTCCTGGGAAACTAGTACTCGAACTCATTGCATGATGATGCTGCGATGGAGGTTGGTGATTAATGTTATTATGGGCACTAGTACTACCATGAATTGGACCATTTCCGTTACTGCTAGGATGTTTCCAAGCCGGGTTTGTGGAAGAATGGGGTGGTGGTCCGTGACCATTAATAGGAGGTGGAAGATTGTTAATTCCTGTCCCATTCCATTGATGATGTTTAATTGGCGGTTGTGGTGGATGTTGTTGAGGAGGTGGGAAGCGATTATAACTATGAGTAGCTGCTGCATTGCTGGTACTATTTAAGGGGCCATTAATAGATCCTTGATAGCTATGGAGGGAAGTAGTGCTTGGAAGTGGCATTGGTCCAGGACCAATTGGTGAAGGTTCCTATAATGAATAGTAAAATATTAACGGTTGTTTTTTATGCAAATATTCATACAGTACATCAAATTCCTGCAAAAAGCGAAGATCGTATAGTGTATAGATGATAGAAGAGAGACAGTACAGAAAAGCACTTATATCCCTTTGCATGGAGAAAGAAAAGAATGTCCCATAACCCATAAAACCTCATATACCATACACCTTTTTTATGAAATCACCGGAAGCAGGATGCAATTCCATTGAATTGAAATTCAGGTTTAAGTACCAAAAAGCCGCATCTATATTATCACATAATAATTGCAATTAACAATCGGACGGCAGTTGCGAAAATCATTAGGCATTTCCCTTCTGACAAATTCACGTTTTTTTTACTTTCAAGGCATCTCATGAATGTTCAAAAACGTTGTATGCTTTCCTCCAGATTTTCTTTAAAAATCTTCATAATATGATATGACTCTAACTCTACTGTACATGGTCTTCAGAAGTTTTTAGAGACCAGATTTTATTTCGCACTCAAAAATTGACATCATATCGCTATCATAGTCTTAACAAATGCTTGTCACAGACAGACTTTCAAAATTTAACAATTTCTATGCATTGCAGTGGCTGAACACAAAAACATATTCTACATACATACAAATATTTCATAGCATTTTACGCCCATCATCATCATCAACGTTGTCATCCAAGTCTAAAAATCGTACAAATGTTCTTAATGTCAGATGTGAGCAACATGTTTTTTTTTATATATTTTATGCTGTAAAAACTGCGAGTGAGTAAGTATGTAGATATATACTATTCGTTCAATATGTATGCAGCAAAACAAGATCTTGACGAGTTGACGACTCGAGTCAAGTTATGTAAGATCAACACAAAATATTTCTACGCACATGACAAAGAATTCTTTAAATATGATATGAGCAATTCCAAGAGAATTACATCTCAAACTACAAACAAATGTAGCAATTTTAGGTTGTATTTATCTTTTTTGTTGTACAATATGTGCCCACGTTGCGTTGCGTTGAAAAATTGAATATGATCACACATATGAAACATGTAATGTTGATGATGGGTTGAGTCGCGTCTCGTTGAAAACAATGCAAATGCAATGCACCTTGTGTTACTATAATCACTCATTCAGTACCAAACCAACCAACCCATATTGAATTGCGCAACAAATGAGTTGAGGTGTATCATCTCATAATATCATATTATGCATATATGCTGCCTATCAAACAAGGGCTATATTACATTACCCACACTGTAAATAATTCGTGGTGCCTGTGCCTACTACCACTTCTACTTTTATCGTTATTGCCATTAACAGACAAAAGCTATTCATCGAAGAAGTCAGTACTCCTGCACTGCTGGTGGTGGTGGTGATGTTGTTTCCGAATGATAATGCGAAGATACTGATTTTTTTTTGTGCAACAGCTATATAGCTACCTTCTACTTACATTTCCAAGCTAAATAATACAAGACAATGCTTTTTGTAGCTGAAATGGACATGGACGTGCCTAAAATTTTACTACATACGAGAGAGAAAAAACCAGCACTCCTCCCAACAACATTGAAATAGTAGCTTACACTGAAAAATGCATTCCTGAATAAATGTATGAAGCCAAATGATGCCAACCAACCGTTTGCAATAGAATCTCGCAAGATTTTATACCGAAACCGAATTTTGCATTCTGTTTGAGAGAGTTTGTGCATTATATATCTCAATCGCATCGTATCGTATAACCGCAAAGTATTTTATGGGCAGCGAGTTTCTGTCGTTGAATTTGAATTACACTTTCAACTCGTACATTTATATGTGTATTAGCATATCATTGCATTACTCGCTCACCTGCACAATACCATTAGGAATAATAATATTATTGACTCCGGCAGATGAAGGTGATAGGGATGAAGTAGATGGTGCAGATGCCAAAGTTGCGGTTGCTGAACTACCAAACATCATCATCATCATTAACATGGCATCATTGTTGGTGGGGGTTGTCGGAGTAGTAAGAGCCAAAGATGAGGTTGATGTGGATAATCTTGCTGCATTTCTGACAACAGCAGCAGCAGAAGCTCTTGTAGTTGTACTTGCTCTATCATTGTTATGAAGAAGAAGATGATGATGCTGATGAAGTGGAAGATGCTGTTGATGATTATAATGACGATGAGGATGAGGATATTCATGCAAATGACCATGTGGTGGAAGAGGTGGTACTCGTGAAGGAGATGGCAGACGTGCTTTTTGCCGTTGCGAAGATGTATGAATTGGTAATGACTTAGGTGGTCTCTGCATAAATACATTCATAGAAAGAGGGATTCGTATCGGTATACAAAAAGTGAAAACATTTTTCTTGATTATCTTGTGAAGATGAGCATGGGGTACTAAAAAAGGGTTTGTGAGTGCAAGGGGTTATTTTTTGTCGTTGTTATATATAACTGACAATACGTAGCATGTGTAGAAGTCTGTGCATTAGATCAACAGCAATCTACTCCGCTCCATTTAGAACGTGAGATGCAAACACAACTTGACAAAATTGATAACTACCTTTTATATGCTTTGTATATTATTTTACGAAAACTGTTCGACCTACGATTTCATGCAATTATTTCTGATTGATTGTAAAAACAAGGAAGCGCCGTAATCAGTCCAAATCATCACAACACAAACAAAATGAAGCAGTGACAAATCCAAACTATGCATTTTTTGGATCAATACTAAAATTAAAATTGCATGAATTTGTGGTTGATGCTCTAACATGCATTTAAACTATTTAAACCAAAATGTTATACACACATGAAAACACAATACACAAAAATGACATATGAATTGAAGCTTAGTACTGAGTACCAAATAGATAGACTAGACAAAAGAAATAGGAAAGAAGTAATTTAAGTAAAGCGTTTGCTGTAATAACTTCAAAGCATGTGATTAGAGGAGGTTAAGCGTTTCAGCTGGACAAAGTCAAGTCGACTCACATTTTCTGCGGCATTGATGGCTGGAGGCACAGGAGAATGAGGAGGTTCCAACGGTCTACTACCATGATGATGATGAGGGAAGAAACCGGTGGTAGAGTTTGTATGATGGTGATTCCCAACTTGGGCAGGGACGAAGCTGTTAGCGGCATTGTTGAAAGCATTTGGTGGGTAGCCGGTACCACTCACTTGAGAATGACGCGGATCCTCTTCGGGAACTGAAGGAGGGATTCGGAAGTTTTTCGTTCGGAGTTGTGGAGGGGTTGAAGAACGAAGAGAGTTGGAACGTGCCACACTTGATGTTTTAGGGATGCCTCCACCACCACTTCCATCTTGAAGTCTCGTACCATCCCCACGTACAACCGTCTGTAGAATTAGTAGTTTGAGTTCAGCATTTGCAGATAAGTCTCATTTGATGCCATTCCATCAAAAGCCACATTCAAAGCGACATTCATGCACTTACATTTGCCCACACACGTGCTTAAAATGCTCTTGAATGGATGAAATAATTTTAGGATTAAGAATTGTAAAAAAAATCGACAAGTTACTTACACTTACCTTCAAGTCTAGGATTTCCGTGTGGGTGATTTCCGATGGATCTACAAGTGGCAACGGTCGATTGGTACTTTTCAGAATTTGATTGTTTCCAACAATGCTTGCCCACTGGGGTGGCAAGCCAATAAACTTTCCTTCCTTTTTATCATAGCCTGTATGAACACGGTGCTCAAAGTTTGTTGGCTGGCTTATCAAAACCTTCTTTTTCTTTTTGCCAAACATTTTGAATGAGGTTAGTAGTATCTGAGTACTTCAGATATTCATTAGCAATCGGTATTGATTTTTTTTTAAAAACTGTATCACAATTTGAAAGTATAGTAACACCTTGTAAACACTGTCACGCACATGAGCATATCGTGTAACATGCTGACATAAGATATACACTATATGACAATGACAACATGACAAAAATTCTGGTCATTTCAACCTTGAGTAAAGTTAAATGTAGGACGGACGCTATTTGTATCTTGTCAGTTAAGTACTATTTTTACTTATCTCAGTATTACATATCCTTGTAAAAGTAAACTGAAGTTGAGATATACCCAGATCTAAAAATGGTATTCAATGCAGTTTTGTATACTTGAATTTTCATCTTCCAATTAATCAAACTTAATTAGCCACGCATCAAGCAAGTTCTTTGCAAATTATTTACTCTTTTGTTGCAATGCCGAAACAGATGGAACGAAAAACATTTACAAAATCTTGAGATGCCCAATTTTGAAAAAAAGATGACATGATGATGAATTAGTTAAAAAATATATTTTTGGAAGGATCACTTGGCATGTAGTCAAATGGTGATGAAGACAATTAATACCGCAACATTTGCAGCAGTATCGCAAAGGACTCACAAAAACCGAATTTCACTCTCTGTCCCAACTGTCACATAATTCCGCGAAGAATCATGATAATCTCTCAAAATTGCGTAGCACTATAACTTGGTAAGGCAGTAGGGTTGACAGTTGAGTGGATTCGAGCAAATATTGTCGTGACAGTTTAGATAACCTCAGAAAATAGTCCAAGATGTTATTACCATTATCACATCTCACAGTATTTCATGCGTATGTTTGTTAACATTGATAACGCATGCTATCGCTCAGCTTCTGGCTTTGTACGCATGAAGTGATAATAATATTAAGCTGAAACTGTAACATACAGACTTGTGTTGATGTGAAATATTAGCGGTGTGATTGAAGTCTTGACAGGTCAACACCCGATAATGTTTTGATAACTCGGCTTATAAAGTTTCCCGATATTTGCGCTTCCTTATGAGTTCATACATAAATGGACGGAATGGTTGTTATTTAAATACTCTTTAAATTTCTGAATTTTATATCACGTTGTATAAATACTATAAAATGGCACTTTGGAGGACGGAATGTTACACGATAGTTTTCTTCTTCTTCGCTAAGTCATATCGATTGAAGGCAGTTTTATTTTTCGGAAGTCAAACAGAGACTATCTGGAAATCCAATTAAAATTTAAGTACTGCATCCGATATGAGAGCATATTATTTTCAATGAATGAGCTAACTCGTTCGCATTTTGACATGAATAAAATTGAAACAATTGCGTTTTTTTGCAAGTATAAGAAGTAAGTATGTAACAGGAGTTGCAGTAGCAAGGCACATAAAATCACTTAGCTTTGCATGATTGCAAGCTTTTTTCACTTTTCCCTTTCAACATTCATGTCATACATTATTTATTTTTTGCATTTTTTAAAGCGGATAGTGTGTGTGTGTGTGCATGTGTTCATCAAACAATTTAGTAGTCACAATAAAGACGAGAATGTCCAACCATGCATAATGTGATTTATTGTTAAAATTTTTAACTCGTGCTTGTTTTCGTGTCACAAAAGGCTTTCACAATTCACATCCACATACCGTGACAGTAGTACTTGTGCTCAAGCCGACTTTTGCTACTCATGTGTTTTCTCTCTATTAACTAAACCAAATAGTCTGTTAGCATAATGCTTACAAGAACGTCATTGCCACTACCACAATATCACATCACAAAATCAACAATAATAATTATATCAAGGCTGCAACTTTTTTGTATTATGATCTGTATTGAATTTTTGAGTTAAATCGACGAGTGTCTTACTAAAGACATCATCCTGTTTTCCCATTTCGGAAATATTACATCAATGTAATTTCATCCAAAAACAGACAAAGTATAAATGACCAGGTTTTAGTGACAGGTCTACTCATTAAGTTAACGCACTTTTTAGTAAAGACACATAGTGTTGTGCACTTAAAAACCAAAAATCACAACAAAACAGAAACACAAGTGGTAGTAGTAATGTAAAGTAGTGACTCTCAAGTTTACATGTTCCTATAGATGGTTGGCTACCTTCAAAAATGGGCAGCAATATATTATTACTTTTCAGGAGTCAGAAACAGCTAGGAGGCTGTTGTTGTAATGTCTGTTGTGTTGTGTTGATATGTGTGCGAAGGTAATGCACAGGAAAGGATGCAGGTTTTGTTGGAGTTTGAGAGTCCATACATAAAAAAGAAGCACCTTACTCTCGTCCATCATGTAATTTTTGTATGTATCGTCTTGCCATTGAATTTTGGGAAGGAAGGAACGGTGGTGCACCTAGCAAAGCTTTCTATAACTTCCAAAAAAAATACAGAGATTTCAAGAACCTCTATCGTCCCTCTATATCAATGTATATGTATGTAATGGCTTAGGTTAGGTATTCATAATTTTTCTTCCATCCCATGAACTTGTCTTTTGAATATAACACCTTCCTTTCGTCCGTCCCTATCTACCTTTTCATGAATATGACAAGCTACATATTATATTATTATGATGATAAAACTACTTCAGTTCTACTCACTGTTTTTTTTGTTCTATTCCCCACTCTCCAAGTATCTATATAATGGTAATGGTGTTGGTGCCTGGTTTTTGCTTTTGGTCAGAGAGATAGAAATACGAGAAGAAAAACCAGACCAAACTACCCTATAAAATTTCAACCAGTCAAAATTCTTTTGAGTAACCACAATTCTTCACTACTTTACTACAAACTACTACGCCAGGCCAGGACGGCATAATATGAACGTTCGTTCAAATGCGTAGCACATCACGATGATCCCTCATCTACGCTGCGCTGCAACTTTTTATGAAGTAAAGCAAAACACCAACTTATCAAAACCTGGTGTGTGTATAGATATAGATATATACAGCCGTGTTACACAACATATGTATATAGTATAGTATTCACCTTTACGAGCACACATCTCCACTCAATAATATCATCAAAGACGAAATATTTCAGCTCATGTAACAACGCAGGCAGCGTCTATCTTCTAGAGACGAATGCAAGACCCAAAAAAAGAGCTTACAATGATATTACTTCTATATTATATCATCACTTTGTCATGTACGGAGTATGGGGCATAAGAAATTTACATATGAACTCGTACAAATTCACATAATGTTATGAAAAGTCTTATTAGAGATGCATTTTATAGAAAGTACAAGTAATCATCATCGTTATTTCAGAACTGGTATGTGTCTACATTTCTACAACGTTGTGTTCCTATATTCCTGCATCATCTTAAGCTATGCATTTTACATATTACTTGGATTGAGATAAGGTAGAATCGCATCTGTGAAAAAAAGACGCTTGAGCAACCAGAGCAGCCAATAGCAAGAAATCTTAAGCTAAAAGTAATGTCATTGTTAAAGATATCGACATACATTAACTACATATTTCTGTGCAAAATGTAAATGATATACCTACATCACATCACTTCTACTCTTATAAGCATATAATATGTCCTTCTATGCGACTAAATATTTCATATAACCAAAGCAGATAAATGGATATCAGTACATTCTAAACCTTTTCCATGATAGAATTAGTTTCTCATAGAATCATGCTTCGAAGTTTACGAATATCCTCAAACAAAACATGCATGGTTTATTGTACAAAAGTTAACATAAGATGCAGGTGGTATGAAATGTTTTTTTGTTAGTGAAGAAGACACTACTGAGACCTATGTATATTTAGATTCAGCTATAATAGGCATCATAACCGGAGATTAGGTACAGGTAGCAGGTTGAACGTTAACAAGATTATGGATAAGAGACAGGTAGAAGGACGAACATGTACGTGCACACGTACACAGAAATCTAACCAGACACTAGAATGAAAAGAAACCCCAATTCACATATATCTACGCTGGACAGCGGTATACTAATAAGAATAACAATGGTAGTGTAATGACTAGAGGTTAATACACAGACAGGTATGATTATGAAGGCAATAATGCATCAAAATGATATTTGTAATAGAAGGGGAAAGCGTCAGGTGCGTTACAGCACATCCCATCCAGATCGGAACAATGCAATGTAGAAGCAAAAGTGGAGGGTTTACTTACAACAGTGAAGAATTTGGTTGTAACTTCTATAAAAAAAATACTTTACGTATCTTTGTAACTCCCTTGCACCATGTAGCGACCGCACTGTCCTCCTGTTCACATGGACCTGACATTGCATGATATCATTTATGAGACTAACTAATCATGGGAAGGGGTGTTTCCATTTACGAACTTTATGTTGTCCGGAGTTTTCTTTTACATTACAAGCCCTTATGTTTAGGAGAACTCTTATTCGAACATACTGCTTTGGTTGTGTGTGAGTAGTATCAACTGTCTCGTGTCTCACGGTCTGAAAAGTCAACTCTTGATAACTGAATCAGCTCTGCAACGCACGCAGTTCCTTTTCAGCTACTCAATACATTTTTTTTGTTACAGGTAGAATCATTAATGGAAAGGTGAAATCATTGTTGAAAGAATGAACCAAACTAACAAACACAAACTTTTTACTAGGTACACATTTGCGTGTACTATTCATCAACACACGGATTGTCTGGTTCACACGGAAGTGGTCCTTTCTTAAAATGAGTTAAGCTCAAATAAATTTAACTTGTACTAGTACACATGCGTGTTGATTTTTGGGAAAAGTAGGCTTAAGTTGGGAAATTGAACCCGTAAAAGCAGGAGAATAAATTGGTTGATGGACCGAACAAGTATATAAATAATTTCCGGTATAATAATGCACTTGTAAAACAATAGCCAATTTAGCTTTGCAAATTCGAGGAATTACCAAATTCAAGCATAAGTAATTCAAGAAAGGTGTGATCCCACATAAAGAATTCAGTTAATTATAAGTAAAAACATCCTGCTTCCCATAACAAATTCCATTGCAAAAGTAAGTTCGGCGAATCAATAACAAAACAATCTCTCACCTAGTTTGAGCATACGAACATGCGAGGCGATAACATAAAATCTACTGCTTAGCATATTTGGAAATGTAAAAAAAATGATTTTAATATAAAATAAAACTTGGCTAATGAAGCGCAACGATTTTTGTGATGCACGTGTAGTTGACCTTTTTATCACAATACATAACATTTTAAAGTCTATTGAATAGAATATTGATCGGAAAAACATACAAAGACAAGTTGGGCTGAGATTGCTTGAGATAAATCAATGCAGACAAAAAGGCAGTAAACGATGTATCCGTTACAAAGCAATGCATCCTCAACCGAACGCATTCAGCTCCACAATGAGATTACGGATCGGGCCCAATGTATTGTTGAAAAGTCAACCCATTTGAGGTACAAAAAATAACTTTTTCTACTTAAGCTGTTAGTGTTAGCTCCTCTAACCCTGAAGTATGGGAATTAAGAGTTTGTAAAGTTCTCTTTAAAAACGCATAAGGGATATCCGTCCCGTTCACTTCCTGGATTCCTTTGCGTACAAGGCTGTTGTAGATGTTTAGTTCTCAGCCTTGTATCGGAGCAAATAAATTACAGATTTAGAGATCTACCTTTAATGTTGAAAAATGCATTAAGTTCAGTACACCGGCACAAATGTAAAATGATTTAAGGATATTGTATTGTATGTGGGTAGACTAAACATGCTTGCAGCAACTGCATTAGAACCCAACATTTTTACCCAGATTATTTGTATCTTCTAAACTTTTTACACTTTCATGCATTCGATTCATGAGAGAAGCATTCAATGCAAGTTTTGTTTATTATAAATTCATAATTTGCATTTAATGCACCAAGCATGGGAAATAGGGAAACATTATGTCTGTAGGATATGGATTCTCGATTTTTTTATTTCTGTGTTAATGGCATTAATTTCCAATTTTCTTCTTCCACTTCGTTATTATTAGCAGTTGTTGCGCATGATTTTGGTGTGTATATGATTCATCAAATGTGATTGTAAAGTAGCAGAATGGTATTATGTGCGCCAACTTCTATCCCAAAGATTTTCATTACTGCAACGGTAACAGCACCGCATGGAAGGAATCAGAACATCAGTCATTGGTAATCGAACAGTTATTGATCAAACATATGGCGACATCCCTGAAATCATCGAAATTGATGTCGAATGTTTCACATTCATAACTAGAAAGCAGGTACAAAATTGACAAGTTGCTTTTTCTGTTTATCCTGAAAGGTTATGTTTGTCTGCAGTCCTAGACATTTCTAATAATAATCCCCAGTACTAAAAGGTTACCGTTGTTTTCATGATTGTTAGTTGTCATTTTCCAAGCATGCAAGAAACAGCTCTGCATGACACTACATCAATGTCAAGAAAATTGAAAATGTTGAATGCCAAAAATTCTGGGTACTTCTCTCCCATTTCTACATTTGATACCGAAATGCTTCCTTTTTGGTACTCAGTCAGCAGGAAAAGCGTTGCATAAAATAAATGCAAGTGAATTTAACAAAAGCATATTGTTTCGGTAGTTAGTTTCCAATAATGTATTTATCATTAATTGAGGATTTCATACAAAATTAATATTGATGCTATGTATAAAATATTGTTGATAACAAATATAACTACCGGGGTAAAGTGATAACTTTTCCTTTGATTAAACTGGAATGGTCTTTAATGTTTGCTTCCCAGTTTGGATTTTATATACAAAAGTAAAACATGAATCACAGAACGGGACAAAGTACAGGAATGAGTCTTCGGGAACAAATTTAGTGACCAACAAAACGAATGCCACCATCTCGTAACAACTTGGCAAACTCAATGTGTGGGATAATCTCAAAAGCAATATACCTAAAAAAATATACATAAGACTTATTATGCCCATGTAGTAGCTGGAGCTATATAGCTGAATCTGTACCATCAATATCATGACCATATACACACACACACATCCACATCCTACTCTCTGAAAATGAACTTACACTCTTTACCTAACCATATACCACTACCGGTTTCTTCAACCAAGAAAGTCATGCATGTATAGAATGGGAAAGTCAACTGAAATGTTTTAAATACTACATACAAGCATCGAGTACACCAAAAATATGTGCTTGCAATATAATACCTAAACTAATCGGGGCTAAAAGCAAATGATGTGCCTGAATTGCATGATAAATCCTTCCTTGCATCCTAAAAGTACCATCCAAATCTGTTCTCATGCTACATTCAAACATTCATAATTTAATTTACTATCTCAACAAAAAAATCGCTTTGTTCATGTATTTCTCAGTTAAAAATTTTCAGCTTACAGCCGCAACACTTCTTCTTCTTCGAGGTTCCTCCTACATCCTATTCTCCATAAATAAGCCTTTATACCGGCTTAGGTTGATTTGACTCCATCCGCATCTACAGTTCACATGCATTGCATATACATATATCTGAGATTGTGCGGTTGAAAAATACACGAATGATGTTATACATAATGCAAAAGTACAAAATACAGCATTACTTACATTTTACCGCACTGCATTGAGCATTGAACCTTCTATATATTAAGGGAACCAAACCAAGCTATACATAAAAGTGAAGGAGAAGAAGAGACCTCTTGTACAAATGAAAAAGCTGTCATCTCCAACACCAGCAGACTCAATGAAACAAACCAAGTAAAAGTATGCATGTACGGGAGCAGAACAGAGCTGGAATGGAAATGAACATAAAAATGAGGACTTGATATTAGGCATAATCAGTCAGTGCTCAGACCTTATATATAAGGTCTTGGACCTTATATATAAGGTCCAAAAATAGCTCAGCTGGACCTTATATATAGGGTCTTGGACCTTATATATAAGGTCCAAAAATAGCTCTTATGCAAATTATGCATGGGATAATTTTCAAAAATCGGTTACAGTGTTACTGTATGTGAAAAAATAGAATTGCCACGGTCAATAATTTTTAAATTCGCTTAAATTAATTGTAAAATTTGTTTTATAATTTTAGACCTCATAATTTTTTGTTCAAAAATTATTTTCAAAAAAACTATTTTTGGACCTTATATATAAGGTCTTGGACCGTATATATAAGGTCAGACCGTATATATAAGGTCCAAGACCCTATATATAAGGTCCAGCCCAGGTGATTTTTGGACCTTATATATAAGGTCCAAGACCTTATATATAAGGTCTGAGCACTGACTGATAATATAAAAATGATGATGATGATGATATGGATATGTAGAGGGTTGTAGGATGAAGATGATGAGTAGTATAGTAATGTCCTCCTCTTCTCATTCTCAAATTTGGGAAAGAGAGATATATTATTTGTCATGTTTTTAGTGTTTTAACATATATCCATATCTTCTTGAAAGGAAGAGTACGGATGGGATTGTTTTATTGACATATCCATATCCTTTTGTATATATTGGAGTTTAAGTTGGAGTTGGAGTGGTTTGGGTTTTTTACTCTCTCCGGTCGGTTGTTTAGACTGTAAAGTCAATCCCATCCACGACATCCGGTGCACATCATAATTTTTTCTGAGACAAAATTTCTTCTTGTGTATTTAATAATACGTTGTGAAAAGTCAAGTGCAGTCAATTCTGAGCATCAACGAGCAGAGTTGAAGTTGAGGTTGAGTGCAGAAAGACAAATGTATCTCTCTGTGCATTTGTGTGTGTGTGTGTGTGTATCTAAACATTTCATGAATGTTGAATGTGTGAGTAATAGACCTAGACCACCAGTGCAGTTATAGTGCTTTTACGTGTTAAGTTAAGTTACAACTGTTTGTGCCTACTCCCAAAAAAAACACTTTTGGTTTGGTGGAATGAGGAAAATCTGACGGATTGTCAAGCTGATTGTCAATTGTGGGTTGGAAAAAGTGAAAAAGTTTGTCCCGTAACGTCTTTAGTTTTAGACCTAGAGAGAAAAGATGAAAGGTAAGAGTTAATATTTTGGTCACTAATAAAAAATTGTGAGAGCTGGAGTAATGTTTGGGTGTGGAAACTCGAAAACTGATAGAACCTGAATAGGATAAGAATTATATGACAGAGTTTACTGAGGGATGCAATGCATGCGGGTGTATTTAACAAGATGTTGTTCTTTTGTTGACAGGTTGAAAACACTTTGGAAGATTGCACAACGAGAAGGCAACTCTGCTGGCTGGTATGTCACATATTTAATTGCTCCTTCAATCCTTCAGTACAAATTGTTAAAAGTTATTTAACTAACAAGTCGTGTCATTGTTTCTAGATGTCAATAAGGATTTAAGAACAAAACGAGAAATACCTGACCACTTATCCAGTAATTCCAGCCATGGATAGCCAGGGAAGAAAAGTTATTGTCTGTGATAACGGAACTGGGGTATGCCGCTGGCTATTGGCAATTGAAAACTTTATTGAGATATGAATTGGTTAATGAGAACAAGAAATAAATAGCAACTTTGATTTTTTCTTTGCAGTTTGTAAAATGCGGATATGCGGGCTCAAATTTTCCAGAACACATATTTCCATCTATGGTTGGCAGACCTATCATTAGGGCGGCCAACAAAATTGGAGACATCGAAGTTAAGGTAAAACTCTAGAGATTTTTAGCTACTGATGATGTACATATACTGTAAAATATTCGTGTAGTCGTTCGTATGTTAATGTGTAATTGAATGAATTCTTTCAAATAAGATGATATCTGAAATGCTGGAATGAACAATTGCTCGCTATCCTTAGTAGAGTTTTAAATCAATTTTTAAACCCATGAATTGTGTATTTATACATGAACCACATGCTGATATGATGTACAACTGTATTATACGAAAGGTGTTTTTATAATTTGTCTTGCTATTATGCAGGAATACGGGATGATAGTTGAAGTATGGAAACTTTTCTTCATGATTCTTCTCGATTTAAGTTTTACGCTGGGGAAGTTTGCGATTTTCTTCTTCTTCTTTTTTTATTTGTAACGGAAATAATAGCTAGTTTGTAAACACGTTTGTACAACAAAATTGTCTTATCGTAGGGGAACTTTAGATTACGACTCAAAGTTTCCTCTCATGCTGTTTGTTTGAACAGTAAGATTTGTTTTATCGAAACTATAAAAAATGTTGTTGTATTAAGCTCGGTGCCCGTTTTTTGCTCTGAAACGCCTGTACTTTTGACGGTTGCATAACATTTACTTTGCATTAGAAGTATATTGTAATCAAGTTAACAGAATATGTGTTTTGTCATTCATGCTACCTACGATTAGCAAGAGGAACACGATATTCCCGTAAGTATGAATCAATATCTAACCCAGAGTTGATAGGTGATTCATCGTAATGTTTTTAAGCTTAAAACTACATAAGTAACGTTGTCAATATCGGTTCGATTTTCGCATGTCTAGCCAACCCAAGCTATTCTTGGTTGTTCAAGAAGTTTTCAAATTGTTTTTTGTTTGTAATTCAAAGCTCTATCAAAGAGTTGATAAGTTGCACACTGTAAAACCCCCTACTTCTAGTTTTAGTTGCATTGTTTGAGTGATTTGTGTTTGTGATAAATTGCATGTAATTTAAAATGTAGGTAGAATTTAGTTGCGTTCTTTTCTCTAACATTTTGTTTTCTTTGTAGGATTTGATGATTGGAGATGATGCCAGTACACTTAGATCCATGCTAGAAGTCAATTATCCTATGGAAAATGGTGTTGTCAGGTAAGACTACTGACTACTTTAGATATTGAAAAATCTTGTATTAAAGAAAGGCAAGAATATTATTTAATCACGGACTTTTGTTCTTGAAAATTAGGAATTGGGAAGACATGCTTCATTTATGGGATTATACATTTGGTCCTGCCAAAATGGACTTGGAACCTAAAGAATGTAAAATAATGTTAACTGAACCACCCATGAATCCTACAAAAAATCGAGAGAAAATGATTGAAGTACGACATGTTACCTATTATATGCAGTCACTAAATTTTTTTTGAAGATGTTCTAAGCATTTATTTATTTTTTAACAATAGGTCATGTTTGAAAAGTATCAGTTTGCTGGAGTTTATATAGCAATTCAAGCTGTACTTACACTATACGCACAAGGACTTTTAACCGGTGTAGTCGTAGACTCTGGTGACGGTGTTACTCACATCTGTCCAGTATACGATGGTTTTGCATTGGCACATTTAACTAGACGACTGGACATTGCTGGTCGTGATATTACCAGATATCTTATTAAGGTAATAATTATTTTTTAAGGATTTTGTAATCATGTAAGAAATATCTTTTGTATAGCATATAATGACAAAATACTTCTATTTTGCAGCTTTTGCTTTTGAGAGGCTATGCATTCAATCACTCTGCAGATTTTGAAACAGTGAGGATGATGAAGGAAAAGCTTTGTTATATTGGATATAATCTGGAAACAGAGCAGAAACTTTCATTGGAGACAACCGTTCTTGTTGAAACTTACACGGTATGTGTGTTCAGTATTTCAGTGTTGCACGATTCTTTGTTAGTTAATTCTTTTTTATTAGTTCTGCTTTATGATTTAAAAAATCATGTGATCTCTTTATTAATAGCTCCCTGATGGTAGAGTGATTAAAGTTGGAGGTGAACGGTTTGAAGCTCCAGAAGCATTATTTCAACCCCATCTAATCAATGTGGAAGGACAAGGAATTGCTGAACTTGTATTTAGTACCATCCAACAAGCCGACATTGACATTAGACCAGAGCTTTACAAACACATTGTACTTTCCGGAGGTTCAACAATGTACCCTGGCCTTCCTAGTCGTCTTGAACGTGAAATTAAACAACTTTATCTTGAACGTGTGCTCAAAGGGGATACAGAGAAATTTTCGGTAAGACTAAACATTTTTTTGTAGTCAAATGTTGTATATTTTTACAACGATGTGTGTTTATTTACAATGATGATTGTTTTTTTTCAGAAATTCAAAATAAAAATTGAAGATCCACCCCGTAGGAAAGACATGGTATTTATAGGTGGAGCAGTTCTCGCAAGTGTGATGAAAGACAAAGACACATTCTGGATGTCAAGAGAAGAATACGAAGAGAGGGGCGTGCGAGTACTAGAAAAATTGGGAGTACGAGCTGGCTAGGACTCTAATTCTTCCTCAATCAACAAAAAAGAAGTCAATTTTTGAATTATAATACTGAAAGTGCCAACTAAACTGGCGATACTACTATAAAAACACTTAGCATAACTATTTGTTTGCAAACTTTAAACGAAACTGTAAGCAATAGTTTTTCTGTACTGAAAGTGCCGGGGAAAATTGGCTATTTAAAGGGAATCTATGGATTTCCTGTGCAAAGTATATGCTTTCTAATTTCTTCATTCCATGAATTATTCATACTAAATAGTTTGTTTTATTCAACAACAAAAATTGCTGTGTATTATTATTAACAACTTCAATTTACACGAAATATTTTTATTACCATTTATTATATGTGTTAGAATTAATTCCTCCTGTTGTAGATCAGTGTTTACATTATATTGTATAAATGGAAATCCAGTATAACATACATATTTCTAATTTATGTTGTTCATCATTTTTTTTCTCCTTTTTATCCTGCACTCTAGTTAACGTAAATATTTCAGTCGCCATCTTCTTATTTATTCGAAATTCATGTACGTAGAATGATAACATTAATTAGATTTACATGCTCACTTGCAATAATAGTATTTGTATGACGGCTTACTATATACATTTACCATCATAATGTACCTTAACTCTTGTTGATTATATTATTATTATACATGCCAATGCCAACAGACTTCAGTAATATTGTAAGAATATATCCTTTTGGATTCCATGTTTATAAAAGTACGTCACAATTTACGGAAAATATTGTTCAAGAATCGAACAAAGGATCATCGGTCATTGAGTTTTTTTTGTTTTTTGCATATCACACAAAATTATCTATTTAATGTATTGTCTTGGATGGTTTAACTTTCTCTTGTGTTAATCATTATGTAATCAATCATACAGAGTAGAACAAGGAAATTCTGAAAACTCAATATTTCGAGCTGCTATTCATTGTAGCGCTGCAAGTTATATGCCATTACACATGAATAAATTAGAAGAATCCTATCTCCGATCTTCTGAAAGCACCTAAAATTGATGTATTATTGTTAAAAAGAATACAAAACAAGTTTCTTTTCTCAAATCCAATTCTCACGAAGACATGGTATGCAATAAAAATGCAATAATTATATGCATATGGGTAGCCGTTGCATTTTATTACCTGCCACCAGTATCGCAAGTAAAATACATGAGACGTGACCATTCGAAGATTATTTTCCAATTTATCACTCTTATTTTCACACTAGTCAGTTGTCACTCGCTGTTTCACACACACCGTCATTATTATCATTTTCCACCTAAGAAACATTTAAGCACCCGCATTTTCCCATTCTTGCATATTGCATTTTATCGATGCAATGTGGGATTAATCATTAAGCCTAATTCCTAATTTAGTTTCTAGTAGACCCAGAACGCATATAATATGAATAGCTGCAGGTACAAAGGTATACTTATTGCAGCCTTGAATTTAGTAGAGAAAACTTGTCCATAGTCGCTACAAATTTAACATTTGTTTGCAAACAAACCTTTCTTAAATCTTACATCCTAAAAGGTTGTAGTTAATTTTTACTATAATAATTACATTACAAATGCATCAGGAAACAAAAGCAGATTTTTCCACTCTGTAGCTTCTATGTTCACTGTTGTGACTCCGACTCCATTTGCTTTGATGTCGATGTAAGATTTACTATGCGAAAGATTTCAGGCTTAATCTCTGTTTATAGTAGCAGCGTCTTAAATTTATAGCTTCTGATTACTAAGCCTTAACATATATCTCTCGTCAAATATTAACTATTAATTTTTTATAGCAATAAAATATGACATTTTTGGTAAATGCTTAGATAATTGAGCGTTGCAAGTCGGGTTCTTTCATTTGCAGATAGATAAGTTGCATTCTTGAAAGTTAAAACTGATGAAAGACAAAAAATACAAGCCTTTAAAAAATCTGATCAGTTTTGGGAAACGTACTGCAATATTTCACAGAATGATTTCGATATCGACGATTAATAGGCTTGATATGCATAACCATGTATTTATATTTCTACCTTACCTGACCTTATATGGTGAGTGTATGCAAATCATAAATATAAATATCATGAAAGTATTTGTCAGAAATAGACATGACCATGACGTTGGATGATGTTAAATTGAATAGATGCCCAAAATATTAAGGAAACCCCATAAACATATTATTAATCAGTAGTATAGTTACAACTTGAAAACCTGGTTTTATTGTAAAACGCTGATCACTCCCACGTGCTAAGTAAACACGTGCGTGTTCTATTGCAAACTACTTGAACAAAGACTCCAGCAAAACACGTTTAAGCTTTATTGTTTCATTTGACAACTCTAAATTTAGATTTTTAGATATTTTTAGATTGTGTGATATCTCTGCAAATCTCCATAAGATCAACCAAGTTCTTTATCACTGTAAATATAAAGAATATCATAAAAGCGCACATGCATACATATTTACTGGAACACCACAACAAGATGCTGCAGTAATTTCCTCTAGAATTTGCATGTAGGAAGTTACATATAGGTATAACTTAAGGCCACCATCAGCCACACAAA
The DNA here is from genome assembly GCA_964034955.1 of Orchesella flavescens. Lineage (NCBI taxonomy): Eukaryota > Metazoa > Arthropoda > Collembola > Entomobryomorpha > Orchesellidae > Orchesella > Orchesella flavescens. Next base: position 19,036,947 of record OZ035957.1, on the reverse strand, counting down.
CGTGTACTACTAGTACAAAATTAGTACGATGGAAATTATACAAGGTATTAATTTGTGATATTCATTGAATATTGTGTTTTAAGCAGCCAACCAAGCAGAACGCTATCTAAGAAGCCACGAAACAAAGACACATAAAAGCTACTCTTGAGCTTACTGATGATGATTAATGATTCTGGATGAAAGAAATTTGCAGATTTTTCATAGCCAACAGCTTTACAACAAGATGCCTAAGTTCAACTTAACACTTGTCAGATAGTGGTTACCGCTTATCAGTTGTTGTTGTTATTATGTGTATAATATGAGTTAAATCAAGGTAAGTTGATGTTGATAGTAACTAAAAAACCAACTACCTGTGCTGTGCACTTGTTATCTTTATATATGAGAAAGGGAATGGGATGAGTTTTCGCATCGGAATTTGCTCTGCTCTGCTGAATGTTGAATGAATCACAGTTATATAGTTCGACTATAATTTACATATATCTCATATTACATCTTACGTTCTGGAATTGTAAATAAAAATGAATATAAGCTGGATTTGAAAAACAATTCAGTACAACGATTAAGATGAGTCAGTTGAACCTTGATTCGTTCCTTCTGCAACAAAGCAAATGCATTTTTACTGAATATATCATTTACATGTGTATATTTTTGCAAACTATGCGGACATATGTGGAAAATGATCAACACAGAATATGCAAATAAGTCTAGCTGAAATAAATACTGTTTTGTTTTGAAAACAAATGACTTCCTTAAGAACCAGAATTAACGGCTGTTTTACTTCTGTAATTTAATATATCATAACAAAAACAGCATGTAAATGCTGTTTGTGTAATTACAGATTATATAATAAATACCTCCAACCAACCTTCAACTCATATCCAGAAATTAGCAGGTATTTAAAAAATTAAAACCATTAAATAATACTACTTACATGTTTTATAAGCGTGTGTTAAATATTTTCATCGTTTACAAGTCAAAATATGGAGCTACAGTATTAACATGCTTAATTTTATGATTACCTACTTCATCTATTCTATGCATTCTACTCTAAAACAAAGATGTCCAGCGTTTCATTTGAGTCTTGAAGCTAAAAGTAGCCTTTTCTAAAGAAAGGATTGTTTTCATGCATTTTATGTCGGCACTGGAGCATTAAGCTAGTTTATTACGTCAATAGAGAAGCAGACAATTGTTGGATATGATTCATTGATACGTCTAGTTTATATGCACAAAATTCGAGGATAATGGGATCAAGAAGGTATGCTTTTGACTTTGCTTGATTTGTAAAAACCGGAATCTGGAGAGATAACGTCAAAAGTAAAAAACATGAAACATAACTTATACTCGTGCGTGGATCAGCTTCATTATTTTAAGCAAGTTTTCCACTCAATTTTGCCAGTATGTACAGATACGTACTTTATTTGCAGACCATTGCCATTTTATTTTTGGATTTCCAAACTGTATCAGTTCATGAGCACGGCAGCCAATGTTATATACTACTACACTAGGTCTACGTTTTGATTTGATATTTCGTTTATTACAAAGGCTTTGGAATGGATGAAGATCAATTCGTATTCCGTAATACGTAAATATAATTAAGATAATAAGGTATCAGAATACCAAACCAACGAATTTGGAGTACAAAAAATATAAAAACATAATTTTTTTTAGCAATTATTATTTGCTGGATTTTTTCTTCATAGTTGTGCACACGGAAAGTTGCATGCAAGCTATATGGTTGTGCGAGACTCAGTAATTATCGACCACAGATAGAGCATTTTGTAAGTCAACTATGTGTATATTTCCAACTGCATGCAGCTTGAAGTTAATACATGTGCGGTTAGGTTAGACTGCACATTGCGTTAAATATAAGGAAGGCGATCTCTGGCATGAGCACAGAAGCAAGCAAAACCATGTAGTTAGCACGAGTGAGGTATGTAACTCATTAAAACAATAACCTTTTACCCCTTTGGTTTCTTGTTCATTTGTTTGCAATTTTTATTTTGCTGGAAGGGTGTTTCTTGAACTTCATCCATGACTTAAGCTCCAGCAAAAGAACAGCGTTTCCGTGCATGATATTTGGTACTCCTTAAAAATACCTAACAATAGTACTATACTGAAACAAACGCTCAAAAAGTGCTTATTATGTAGAGCTAAAATAATGAAAGAAAATCTCACATAGATATATAGCATACTTAAAATTGCCAATATGCTATGTATATAGTCTTGATCATAAAACAATATGTGAAATGAAGCCCACATTCATACCAACAATGATGATTTGTAGTAGTACATGTGCACATAAACTGAACAAAATTCATATTGTGGAGTGAGCAATCCGAAGTGAAGTTAAACGTTTATGGACTATGAGCGTATTAAAACTTTACTACCACCAGCCAAAATTACCAAAGCCATAATATTGTAATTGTCACCAGAAAGTCAATCACAGCAGTAGTAGTGTATGAAATGAAAGTGATTAGTGATTAATTAACACAGTTTTTTATGACGGGTCAATCACACGTTCCTACTTCCTACTTCTATCATCATGACACAATACAAGAATTAAGCTAAATGTGTATAATCACAGTCTACACCTAACGTGGCGTTGTTTGGTAAACTAACTTAATTATACGTTTCAGCTCCGGATGTTCACGTTTCAAGTGGGAACTACCAAGTACCAAGACCAAGAGATGTAAAAACAATTTAAAGGCAAACACTTTATTGTTGTTTTTGCACCAAAAAGAGAGGAACGAACGATCAAATTATGTGGTTTGGTTTGGAGTGCATTATTAACTGCTAATACAAGGTGAAACAAAATCATCTTAGTCTTAGTCAAAGTCAATATAAATAGTGGCTTCTACCCGGATTCGCACTAGGATGCAATGCGAGTGAAGTATATAAATCACTGTGATTTAGATTTTAAAGACTAGGTACAATTTGTAAATCTATTATTTCGTGATTGGAAGGGGATTAATTGAACTAAAAAAATATGAACATAAAAAGTTGTGAAATTTTAATGAGGATTTCCCAGTCCATTTGACTGCTAATAAATATAAATCATACTGGACGTGTGCTTTAAAGTAAGGATCTCATGCACCTTCCACAGCAGTTTTGTCTTGTGCGTGGAAAGTTGTAATTCAATATACAGTGTGCCTGTGCTTAAGCGAGCGATTTTTTGTACACATGGAAAGCTTGGGTAGTTTGTTACCCTCTTGAACAAAGTGAAATATTAGTAAAGCGCTTTGTCATCAAAATATATCCGGCTGAATATCCGGTAATCGTCAACCGTGAAGTTTTACTTGATGTGCAAACCCCAAAGTTTTATGATTTTCGTCTGTTGTGTTCTAGACTGCGAAGAGTAGCGAAACGCTTTATTCATTTACAATTAGAAACTATAATTGTTAGTCGTTTTAAAGTTCGTTAAAATCATGAAGACGGAACTACTTCATTCGTATAGCACCAACAACTTGACAAGTTTATCTCGGACCTCATCCAAGATATCTCTTGCATTAGAGCTCAACGGTAATTCCTACAACTTGCAAAGAGGGGCATTTACAGATAATGGAAAATCGGACATTAATTTAAATATTACTGGAGAATCTCCTCATCAAAATGAAGGCAGTTGTTTCAGGCAACTGTTGGCTGGAAAAGAAGTTCGGAAAAAGCTTCCTATATTGAATTGGTTCAAAAGCTACACACTGGAGAAACTATTAGCTGACTTTGTTGCAGGTAAATAGAAAGTACACAGATATTTTGACAGGCTGAGACTTGCTATATACCTCCTTCATAGATAACCGTGGAATTGAAAAAAAAATTATTGTAGGTATTACAATTGGATTGACAATACTGCCACAAGGTTTAGCGTATGCTTCACTTGCAGGATTACCTCCACAAGTAAGACCGTTAAAAACCTGTTTGAAAAAAAGAATTCTTGACAGTGAATTTCATAAAATCTAATTTTCTTGAATGAATTACATAGTACGGACTGTATAGTAGCTTTGTCGGGTGTTTTACATACATCTTTCTCGGTTCAACAACGGCTGTGACGATAGGTAAGCATGAAATAAACAGAAATCATTGTAACTACTCAGACGAATTATTTTGACTGATTGTTCATTATTCAGGGCCTACTGCCGTTTTAGCAATAATGACTCTATCCTATTCATCGGGAAAGCCTCCTGAGTATGGGGTTATGCTGGGGCTGCTGACAGGGATAGTAACATTATTTATGGGTGTCTTCAAGTTAGGTAAAAAAATCTCTCATGAGCTTTTGGAATGCATTAATTATTGCTTTTATGAAATGTCACAAATTTTAACGAATTTTCATAATCCAGGTTTTATCGTGAACTTCATATCTGCCCCAGTAAGCTCCAGCTTCACATCTGCTGCAGCTATTACAATAATAAGTACACAAATAAAAGCGTTGTTAGGTCTCAGTTACCCCACTGAAGGGTTCATCAGCATTATAACGGGTGCTATTGAAAACATAGCTGAAGTGAAACTGAGCGACACTCTACTCTCAATTGCTTGCATCGCAGTGCTAATTTTATTGCAACACATCCCAAACATTTTTGCCAGTTTTGGAAAGTCATATCCCAAGCTGTACAAGTTGATATGGCTAATTTCAGTTGCGAGAAACGCGATTGTGATTGTTATATGTACAGTGATTTTCACTATAATGGGGCCAGATGCGACACCAGTGAAAGTTGTTGGTGAGAAAGATTACAATGTATTTGAGAATGATTATTTGCTTTTACAACCAATTCGTAGTTCAGATGATAAACTGCGTTCCAATTTATGCATACAGGAAATATCACTTCCGGTCTGCCACCATTCCAGTTACCACCTGTCTATATGTCCGATTCCCAGACAAATGCTACTTACTCTTTTGGAACATTATTGAAAGAAGACGCATCGGCTCTTATAGTAATTATTATTATTATTACTTTTTGGGCTTTCTTGGGTACTCGATCATATGTAACTTAAAATTATTTTTTCAGGTTATGCCTTTATTGGCTCTAATGGAACATATTATGATTGCAAAAGCATTTGCGGGTATGTTATATGTTTCATGTAATATATTTCATGCAATAAAATGAATATATGACATGTATGATAAGGTGTAAGGTGTGTGTTTACAGGTACATCAAGAGTTGATGGTAGTCAGGAGATGTTGACGATTGGCATAAGTAATATCATTGGGTCGTTCTTCAGGTTAGTGTTTTCATTTAAAAAGGGAGATAGGTTTAATGAGGTATCTAATGTATTCGTCCTTTAAATTGTAGCTCAATGACAGTAACCGGAAGTTTCTCTCGAACTGCTGTGAACCATGCATCCGGAGTGAAGAGTCCAATGGGTGGACTTTTCACTGGTGTTTTGGTTCTTATGTCATTACAATTTTTAACCCCATACTTTTACTTCATACCGAAGGCCAGCTTGGGTGCAGTTATAGTAAGCGATTTTTATGACCAACTTATTTGATATTTTTCACTTTTTGAGCTTGGATTGGTAACGGATTTAACCTCATTTTGGTTACTTTCAAGGTTTGTGCCGTTGGCAGCAACGTGGATATAACTGTCCTATACCCAATGTGGAAGACTAAAAGTACGTAATAATTGACTAATTGGAAATTAAATTTTTCTTATAAACTAAAATTATAAAAATGGTCGTTCTTATATTATATGTATGTATTTGTTGTTTTTCAATATTTAGAAATGGACTTGCTACCATTTTTAGTGACTTTCTTCGTCAGTCTTCTTGTTGGATTGGAATTTGGTATTATAAGTGGCCTTATAATTAGCATTGTTTTCTTATTATACTACGCAGGTATCTATATATACTTTATAATATATAACGAATGGAATTATATATGTAATACTTAAACAACTGGCAACGCTAATTAAAACTGGAATTTATATTATAGCCAGGCCAGGAGTGCGTGTTAGTAAAGGAGAGGTAAGGAAAAAATATATATAACAATCCTTCAAACAAGCGGATTCAATTACCCTGGCTTTGTTAAAATAAATTGGTTGATGGAACAGGCAATCTTATGAATTATATTTCTATTTTTTTAGACGCTCTCTGGAATACCTTTTATACTTGTGGCATCGGATAGGTCACTCGTGTTTCCAGCGATAGAATATACTAGGTAATATATTATTGATATGATGAATCACTATTCATGGATAATATTTTACTTCATAAAAACGTCTTCAGTTCAATTCACCCCGTATTAAAATCCACTTACAACTTGTCTGTTTCGTTAAGGTACATAATATTAAAGTCTGGAAGAGTTTGGGGCAAAGACTATCTACCTGTCGTGGTTGATTGTCAGCACATCCACTACGCGGATTTCACAGCAGCTCAGGTAATTCATGAAATAATGTTAATTATTGGATCAATTATGCGAATTGAATTTAAACAAAATGGTCTGACTGATGCAAAAAGAGGTGGAAATATTTGACCTTTCATGTGACATTATGTCTACTACGCAATACGCATACGTATACGTAGGTTTTGATTAATTTGATTGTTTGTGTTATAGAGCATGCTAATTGGCATCGATTCATTTATTTATCAAACAATTGAAACAATACAAGTTTTGTTACTTCCTTTAACATGCATGCGTGTAACTAACATCGTATGATTCAGCATGTCTCACAATCTCAATTAAAGCGATGTCTGGCATTAGCGTCTGGACTCACATTTCAAAATTAAGCGTAATTGGTCAATGAACTATTTTAATTGAACGAATGGCCAATACATTTTTGCACATATATAATTATCGTTCGAAACGAAAATTATGAATTTGCATGTAACACGCAAGCAAGCTTTGTACCTCACTACCACACACCAACCATTGTTACAACAGTTATGTTTTTTCTTGAATCGCATTTGCCTAATGGTCACAATCAAAATATTCTTTTTTAGGGCATTCGAGATTTGTTCAAGATGTACAACGAAAAGAAGCAGGATCTGATCCTGTGGAGAATAAAGCCATCCATTGTCAGAATCTTAACTCAAGTTATGGAAGTAGCTAACGTCCCCTTCAAACACTGCAGCACGGAAGACGAGCTTGAAGCACATTTATTGCAATCTCATGTACAGAACACAGTTAATTTTAGCAATGGAGTTGACGACAATAATGGAAGTAGACGAATGCAATTTACCCATTCCGAAGCCGATGAAGACACCAACTCAACAATGACCGTCGTGGAAGACTCCAGTTCTGGATCTTCCTCTCCACCAGGCTTGCAAATGGCAGTGGATCGTCGAAGAGGAAGGAAAGGGGCCCCATAGACAATTAGCGTATTCGATTCATTTGTCTATGAAGTAACCCAACCAAGAATTTTTATTATTATTATTGAAATCGTCGAAAACGAACTAGCGAGCCATTTTTAACTTCGTATCTTTAATGTAGATGATGATTGATATTGATATGATATGATGTGGGAATGAATGATGTAAAATAAAACCAGAGCTTCATAGTGGCAGTATCCTAAATGTATCTTCCTCGAATGACCGTAATATATAATATAAATGTAAAGCATAGTATCAGTAATTATGTCAAAAGTTACCTGATTGCTGATTGTAACAAGAACTTTGAGAAATTTCTATAAAAAACATCATACCGCAGCGCAGCGCAAACCTCCTAAGTTTAAGTTTTGTAATGTCCTTACTGGTAAGGACTCATACTATCCCATTTTATTTAAACGCTTTACGCATGAATGAGGATATAAAGTATCCTGTTCCCTCCTCTTACTGTGTGTAGTTAATCGAATTTGATTTATGATTAAATGTAAAGTTCTTGGGCGATGATAAATTTGCAATAAAATTGAGTCTTCCATACGTAATCCTTCTCTGTGACCAACATAACATAACGGCTTTCGTGCAAAAGATAAAAATCTGCCAAATCTGGTCGTGAACTGGCACTGCATTGATAAAATCTTTTATGCACAAGCGTTCCCAACAAAGTTTGTTGAAAGTTTGGGTGGTCTTGTTGGTATATCGGTATGGCATCTACCAACTGAAAGGATAAATTTGGTGTTGGAGAGTATAGCGCGAAACAGGCGCAGATTTTTAAGGAAGCTTCTATAATACCGCAGCCTTGACATTATCCTTTAGGTCTTCATTTGCACATATATATCTCTGCACCACAATAATATTGACTACCTCTTTCTTTTGAGCTTTTTATATATTCAGCTATATGCAGATAAGTACAAAGAGCATCTGTTTAGACGTGTGTATTTTATTGTACACAACCAACTCTACTTCTACAACGAACTCTGTTTTTAACTTTTTTTAAATTATATTGTTATTGTTTGAGATTTAACCGTTAACCGTTGCACGACGTTAGGTACATTAATTATACCTATAAAGACGGAATAATACACTTTAATTTATCGTTTGTTAGTTAGAGTTTTCACCGCTGTTGCACTCTATATTTAACCAAGAAGAAATTGGTTTGGGTTAGAACGTTCTCAATTTTTGTCAACCCGCAATAGATACCGACCAAAACCCGAAGGTCATCACGTCGCGTCATCAAGCAATTTTTTTTTTTATAAAATACAGTTGCTGCAGCTAAATCTTGTTAGCTTGGTGCTTGACACAGAGTAATCATTGATTGACAACTGTTTTGCACTTGGACTGAAGAAATTTGTGATCTGATTGAAGTAATTTGCAGCAATAAGTAGTATATATGTAGTTTGTAGCAATATTAGCAATAGCGATAGATTTGAAACTTGTACAGTCACAGTGTACAATACAGTTTTTTGTGAGGTTGTGATTTTGGTTAGCTGAAGGACTTTCGTGCAATCATTTCACATTTTACTTGGAAAGAATACAATTATAGTTGTACACTTAGTATTCTACCCAAGTTTTAAAGAAAGAAGCAAAGAAGGGCTCGTGGGCCAATTCAATTTTGCAAAGTTCTTCCTTTAATTTAAAGTTCTCATCATGTCTAAGAGAAAAAGTGCCGTTCTTACCGACTCCGAAAGTGAGTCTGACAGTGGGTCAGATATTGATAAGGTGAGATAGACTTACACAGACGAATTAAATATGAATAAGGTTCATGCTCTGATTTGTCATTTGTGATTTCTTATGTTTAAATATTTATAGGACATGTTATCCTTGTCAAGAAACAAGAAGACTGCTCCTGCAGTAGACAAGAAACCAAAAGTTCGTTCATCCCCTTCTGGCTCATCTTCTGACTCGGATTCAGATTGGGCAGATGGTGCAAAATCTAAAAAAATCCATGGAAAGAAAAAGGCAGGGAAGCGAACAGCTCACCGATCAGTTAGTGGCACGCAGTCATCCTCAGATTCTGAAAATGATGAAGGTCACGTGTCATCATCTACTGCTGTTCCTCCTCCAACTAGTTCTACGATCTCATCTACCGTCAAATCAACCACCGCTGACCAACCCAAAGGGGCTTCAGATTTGGAAGAAGGTGAAGTGTCTACTGATTCAGATGACAGCTCAGACTCTTCACCGGAAGAGTTTAATGACGGCTATGATGATAATCTAATGGGAGATGATGAAGATCAGAGGCGTTTGGGATCAATGACTGAAAAGGAGAGGGAGCAGGAGATTTTTAAACGTATTGAGCAGCGAGAAGTTATGCGAACTAGATTTGAAATAGAAAAAAAGCTGAAGCAAGCTAGGAAAAAGGAGATGAAAAGGTGAAATGAGTTTGAAATCTATTACAGTTTGACAGTTTTTCTCTCCTCTCCATCATATTAAAATTAAAATACTTTATTTCATGTACTTGTGTAGAATGAAAAAGGCACAAAATGCAGCACAAAGTACAGCCATGAAAATGGATGCAAAGGAGCGTAGTAAAGAACGAAAAAAGACTGTAGAAGGCAAAGTTGATAAAAAGACCCAAGCCATGGATGCACTGAAAGCTACTCGGGACGCCAGAATTGCCAGAATGCAGGAGAAAGAAAAAATTCGATTAGAACAAGAAAAGAAGCGAGAGGAAACCACTGGTGATGATGATTTGGATCTGATCAAGGATGAGGACAAAGTGAGTTCAGTTGCTGGTGAAAAGAAAGTCAAGAAATTGAAAGCATCAGACATCTACTCTGATGATAGTGGCTCAGAAAGTAAAGACGAAGATGATAACAAAGAAAGGAAAAGATCCCAAAGTTCAAGCTCCAGCAGTTCCTCCGACTCTGAACCAGAAGAGAGGTATTATAATCACCATCACCGGAGTACATCCTCTCCCTATTGATTGTACAAACTGCAATTTGAAAGGGTTTATTGTCAAGTTTTTGTCTTTTCCACTTTTAGAGTTAAAAAAACGCAATACGTCGAAAAAGTTGAAGATATGAACAAACTCCGACTTAGTAGGTTAAAATTGGAAAGGTACCCTTACGACTACTTTCATATACTTTTATTGAACCAAAGTAAAGTAGGGACTTCATTGAGATTTACCTATTTTTGTCTAGATGGGTGCATGCGCCATTTTTCAACAGAGTAGTCAAAGGCTGCTTTGTTAGAATGGGCATTGGTGCGTCAAAGCAGGGTGTTTCTGTTTACAGGGTATGCGAATAAAACATGGTTGTTTGTGTTGTTACGACTTAAATATGTAAATTACAGTGTTTCTAAATTGTTTTACTTCTGTTTCACAGATAGGTGAGATTACTGAAGTCGTTGAAACGGGTAAAGTTTATCAGCTTGGTGGAACCAGGACTAATAAGGGAGCTAGGATTCGTCATGGAATGGACGAAAAGATATTCAGGTTTGAATACGTGAGTAATCAAGATTTTACGCAGGATGAATTCGAAAAATGGAAAGAAACTTGCAGCAAGCGATCAGTTGTACTACCAAACCTGGATGATATTAACAAGAAGGCAAAGGATATTAAAGAAGCTAACGATTACGAATTCAAGGATGAAGATATCGACTCGGTATGTTTATGTTATTGGTCTAATGATTTTGAATTGAAAAAAAAAACAGAAAATTAAAGATTTGAGGTTCTGTTTATGACTGAATGAAGCAATGTCTTTAATTTTTTATTTGTAGATTGTTAAAGAAAAGGCTCGGTTTAAAAACGCACCCGTTAATTTTGCTATGCGCAAAACTGAATTAATGAAAGAGCGAGAAATGGCAATTCAAAGGCAAGTCATATTCAGATTCAGCTTAACTATAATTAGGTTTCCAATTTAAGAAATATAAAAGATCGAATTATGATGTATTGATTTGTGTTGGTTAATATTTTAGGGGTGATGATACTAAAGCTGAGGAACTTCAGCAAGAAATCCAAGGATTGGATGAACGAGCAACGGAGCTTGACAAACAAAGGTCATCTAGCATTTCCAGTATTAGTTACATCAACGAAAGAAATCGAAAGAAGAATGTTGAGGAGGCTGAAAAAGCTATAATGGTAAGATAGATTAGATTTAACTATAACTTTATTGTTTCTGCCATTAAAATTATTCGTGAAGCTAGAGTATGCGTTAGCAGGTGGGTAATAGTAACAAAACATTACATTCTAAGTCTTTTATGTTTTGTAGGAAGAAAATAAAGCAAACAAAGGTAAAGTCGTTGAGGATCCATTTACACGACGTCATACGAAACCCAATGTGTTGCACCGTAAACTGAATGCTCCTGAACTTGGTACCAGTTTGGTCGGTGATGAAACTCTCAAAATTTCTCCGGAGAGTGAAAGTAGTGAGCCAAAAGATACAAAAAATGGCATATTATCAAGGACGCTGCCATCGTTGCCACCATCGGTAGGATAAAGACTACTACTAACTAACTAAAACGGTGGTAACACTATGTATCTAAATCATAAAGTGTCTAAGCTGAGCATTTTAAAATGTAGCTTGCATTGGATGCGGATATATCACTGTCGTCCGACGTGCTTTCATCATTGAGTAACATGGGTGACGACGATGGTGTCAAAAGCTCGATGTCCAATGGAGATTTATTCTCGGCTCATGATTTTGATATTAAATTGGATTTGGATGCTAAACTTCCACGTAAGTGTTTTCTTATTGTAAAAGATAAACTACTTGGTTTCATTTTTGATTTTCCTTGACATTTCCGGTTTACTGGTTAAATATTACATTTTATTTCCAGCGAATTTGCCAATTGTGGCAAGACCATCCATCCCACAAGTGAGAGAAATTGCTCCTCGACGTTCTCTTAACTTGGAAGAATATAAAAGGAAAAAGGGACTGATATGAAGCTTTGTTGTCGCTAACCTCGTCTATTGCAGATCAATATTACTACTATTTAGTAAATCTTAAACGCTGACCTGATATAACAAAAAAAAAGTTTGTAATATACTGGTTTATGTAGTTAAACGGTATGGTAGATCTTTGAAATGAATTTGACTTTCCCAATAAGTCTTGTTTCAGTTTCTTTAGATAATATGCCAGACAAATGAAACACATATTATTGGGCATGACCGTTTCCGTATTTATTTCTGTCTACATGTATTGTTATTGTATCAGATTTTGTTAATAAATGTTATATGTAATTCGCAATCTTCTTTAAGAGATATCAAAATTAAAAAGTAACCAAAATGTGGACTACCACCAACAATGTCATTTCTTTGTGTGCAGATTTTTGGGTTTCATAAGCCTTTTAACGAGTATCTAAACATTTTTGTTTAGAGAAGAGGGAGTATAAGCTGTTTGTTTAAAGTATAATATAATAGCATTGCAGTATTTATTTATCTTAAGTTTTGTCATTTTATTGCATGAAATATATATAATACCACTTAAGTTTTAATCATATATTCCACATACAAAACATACACTCGCTTTGTCAAATTATGTATTCCTAATCGTTCACATGCAACTAAATAAGGCGTAAACTATTTATCAAGTATTTTTTTCCAATTCAGAGTTTATCTATACTCTTTCGTCAATGACTGATGTTACATATTTCATGAAACAACATATTATTTACACATTTTGTATGATGAACCAAGAAAAGGAAAATCTAGCAAGCATGGCACAGCATAAAAACGTTGATTTGATTTTGTGTAGTATTCAAGTGGATTGCGTGAGTAAAGAAGGCATATTATGAGCCTACGTGAACATTCAACATTTCCTTCAGGTCTGACCATGCCCATAAATGGTAAAAACTCTGGGTGTCCGTCCATCGAAGTCTACGGCTGCTGCTGCTCTGCTTTTCCTATTTGGTTTTTGGATGTAGAGTTTGTTAATGACTGACTGCTCTTTTGTGTACCATATACCATTGACCATATATACTATACTATATTGAGAATATGGATGATAGGATGGTTTTGGTTGCACCAGCCGCAGCCTTGCAATGTATTTTTATACACGTAATATCTCTCACTTCAGAGATTTTGTTCAAATAGGAAGAACACTTCTACTACTAGGAGACGGAGACTATATACCTAGTATTGGCCTTACAATACAAAGGTTATAATGTGCAATGCATTTGCATGCACCCAACAAGCAGTACAGCGTCATGCAAAATGTACGGATGTAGTCAGACCTTTTTTGAGAACTATTCAAAGTACACATTATAACCCACTAAGTACACGTAGTAATGAGAACATTCCATAATGTATAATATCTTACATTTTTACAATGACGGCTTTTGGTGTTAAAATATCGAGTTGACTAAGGTTTAGTCATAAGCACAGTCACCACCACCACCATTCACCATTACACTGCATAATATATATAGCTAGCTGCACATGCTATTCTTTTCTAAAGAAATTCATTTAATTCATGTATTATTTTCAGCAAGCATTATTATGCTGTCTGTCATATTTTGCGAAAGATAGATAAATGCTGAATGACTACCCAAATGTAATGCTGCAATCAACTAATTTTCAGCTAAACTAATAATAATACTACGGTATAGTTAGTAGGACCAAATGTTTCGCTTCAGTTGAAACTTGGGAAGATTTTGCAGTTTATCATGTTTATATGGTACGTGATTAATAAATGCGAACAAACTTAATCTTTTAGTAGTTTTTCACAATGTACAAATGTACTTATAAGTATGCATATCATGATCTTAATTTAGTTTTATGAAAAATATCAATGAATATATCCGTCATATAGTCATAAGTCTTAACCATAATCATTTTTCATACATAAATTCTTTCAATGGCCAATGGATTTAGGATGTGATCATCGCATAAATATATACCTAATATTTGTGATGTAACAGTAACAAGTACATAGCGTTATCAACGGTTGACTCATCAAATAAATATCTTGAGTCATTCATTTACATTTTATTGTGAGCAGTCGCAAGTACGGTCATGCACACGGTCTCTTACATCCATAATAATATTATCCTTCTTCCTTCTCCCAAACATTGAGCATAAAATGAAATAGTACACAAGTCCACAAATTTTTCTCTAATTGAAATCAAAGAGTTTTCTTTTCTGAACGAAAAACCGGCACTGCCTTGCAATCCCAATTTTTTCCAATGCCGCAACATTAAATGTATCCTTGTTTCTTTCATACATTTCTTTAAGAAGTCTACTAAACGCTATATGGATATTTCTTGCATGCTATACTGTCTATTACAAATTACAATCTAATCTCTTCTTCTTATTATGCCTCTCGCTATAATCAGTATGCTCTGCATGTTTGCATTTAAAATTGCATCTCTATAGATCATGGGCTAATTTGGGTATTTTATTTTCATCACCTATCTGTTCACAAAATGTTTTCCATCCCCCAATTCCCATCCATCTGAGCCGTTGCCAGCTTAATTTAATTAGTGATTAGACTCTTAATTCGCCAAATGTACTGTTAAGTTCTTGAAGATTTCAGAAACTACTCGATACTCCTGACCCTTCCTTCTATCCTTCTTTCATTCCGAATTGCAGAGAGTATGGAACCTACTCAACACTCAACTCAAGTCATTCACTATTTTAACCGGCAATGAGAGCTATATACATAAAATTCTCAGATATAGAAGAGCAAAAACTCTTTTATATTTGCTATATTCATATTGCTACCTTTTTTCATATCCATATCAATACCCTCATATTGCATATTATAATATTCTCCTCATCATCATCATCATCATCTCTCTATAAAGTTAAAAGAAAGGCCATGTATAAAGACCAACGTAGCTCTCCGCTCGCCTCCTACCTCCTTAATTTTTTTTAGCTATCAAAACTCCATGTACAGCTCGCCGGTTTTTCTTGTTCTCTTTTGAACGTCTGCCTCTGCCTACCTCTTTGTATTCTTTTAGCAGCCTTTCCCCATGCAACCATCATCAGCATCATATTATAATCATTGCTTGCATTGCATTGTAAAGTTGTACTGTACTTTACTCTAAACTTTTTTTATGCATCTTATCCTTTTATACCTATCCCCTCTCTCTTTCTGCTGTCTTTTGCATCCCGTCATTCCTGTTCCCGTACTTATATGTACATCCTCCGATCCTGCTACTAACTCTCTCTTAATATTACTCTCTCACACACATATATTCGTACCGTACTCAACTCATATATATGCAACTTCTCTACTACAACTATATAGCTTTACTTTCACACAAGAAGGCATGGCATATGCCCGTTGTTGGTAGTAGTCCGTAGCGCGTACGGACCAAACCAATAAACAACATAAAGTAATGGATGTAAAGAAAAAACAAGTTTTTAGCCCAAATTTTAGGTACCCCTCAGCACCAATTTTGGGGTACCCCTCAGCACCAAATTCGTCTACCCCTCAGCACCAAAATTAGGTACCCCTCAGCACCAAATTTACAAAAAACTTCCAAAACGCATTATCTTCATCCAAACAAACCAAAGAAACTCACAACAACACTCAAACATAAGGTTGGAGCCCTGTGGTTTCCAAACTAGTATCCTCCTGCCCCTCAAAAGTTCCAAAGAACAATTGAGCCCCACCACCGCCACAAAATGACTTGAGATCAAAGCTCCATATTTACACTGATACTATTTTGTTTCAGTTTAATGATTAAGCTTTGGAGCCCTGTGGTTTCCGAACTAGTATCCGGCTTAAGTTGGAAACAGTTTCCAAAACTTCCTTAGTTGATAAGCAATCATATAAGCATACCAAACTCAACTTGGAACACCCTCTTGCTCATCAAAAGTTCCAAAGAACAATTGAGCCCCACCACCGCCACTTACACTGATACTATTTTGCTTCAGTTTAATGATTAAGTTTTGGAGCCCTGTGGTTTCCGAACTAGTATCCGGCTTAAGTTGGAAACAGTTTCCAAAACTTCCTTAGTGGCTTTTGTACATTCATTTCCAGACATGATTTTATCAATGTAACTGCGTAGTTTTTTGTATGTATCAAGACGGGAAATTCCTTCATCCAACGAAGGTATTATGGTAATCTGTAAAGTCAAAGCACATGAGTCATTTGATCCAACCCTCGCATCATGTACGTCATATTTTCATGTCTTTTCGCGCTTCTTACCTTCATCTTTGTAAGCATTCTCTTCGCGACAGAATCAAGTGGTGACAGAGAAAGGGACGGTACTTGCTTTAATGAAGTGTAATGTGAAATCATACTAGTAATGTTGATCCCTTTTTGGGTTGGTTGGCGCATATTCTGTTCAGATACGATGCTGATTTTGCTTCTTTCATTATCATGTTGTGAGATGTTACTTGCTGAATCTGATATGCAAATTTCCGATGACGATCCATTTTCATTTAAGACGCCCTTTTTTTCATTTTTCTCCTCCCCCAGCATTGACTCGGGCGTACTTCTGTTATCAAACGCTGAAGATTCGGATTTTTCCTCATCATATTCACAGTCAGACCAGTCATAACTACCATCACTGCTTGCTTCCGATGACGTACATTCAAATTGCGAGTCTTGGCAACTCTCATCGTTTTCATCCAATTCGCTAGTTAGATGCTTATGTGATAAATTAGGATAAGAAACGTTGTTGCAATCTGAATTTTCAGCACCAGAATGTTCGCTGTCAACGTCAACAGTGACCTCATCTGCTTCATATTTTAAGGGAACATAATGATCTCCATGATTTTCTAACGCTGGCTTGTTGAGGTGGGATTTGGATTTCTGATTTGAATTTGGTGCACTTCCCGATATTGTGTCTATTAAAGACTCACGAAAACGACTTGCGTTATTGGTAATTGTTACAATATGGTCTGCCTTTCTTTCTTCTTGCTGTTCATTTCCGTCCTGGGTTTCCTTTTCGCGACGTCTTCGACGGGAGTCCCACATAATGAATAATTGAGCTGGGTTAGCCATATGCCATCCAGTGTGTTGACCTCAGAAACTAGGCGTGTGTTTTATTGTAGCATGTAGCGGATTTGGTGCAATAGTTTAATTACTAATTCAAAACAGGGCTTACGTTTCATCCAAAAAATCTTAATCTCCTCTCAACGCTGAGCTGTTTCCAAATCCTGCACCTGTTTTTTCTACTAGTAATAGTGAGCTTGGAAGAACAATTCACTTAGATTTTGCAAAGTGGTATGTAACTGTAACTGAGTCGACAACAGAAACACGTAGATTTATTTCGCGCTGTTTTATTCTAAGTTCACAACACTTCAATAATGAAATATTTTTTATTGACCAATTAATGCCTAACATCTTTATTGCAAAGAAATATTCCCCATCTACTGTGAGCATATTAATGATTAACACGTCGGGCAAGGTTGATTTGATTTTTAATCTGCAGTTAATTTTGCACATTAAAGGTAATGTGCTGCTTTCGGCGTTGCCTCATTGACGTAGACGTATTTAATTAAAAGCTAATTAAACAAGACGATATTAACAAATATTGTATCTCGCATGGCGCAGTTTTTCTCTTGGCTACGACTGCAGACAAACGGCAAGCTCGTGATTTAAAAATACCAAATCAGTAAGTAAGCAAACTTATTTTTATCACTTCCCAAGGTTCTTATGACGATACACCATTCCGTATCCTCAAATTTAAGCAAGCGTTTAGATTTCATTTCCAGATTTCAAGATGCTACCTGTGCTGAAAGATATTACTTCGTATATGAAGACGAGAAAAATCGACACTGATTTTTTTTGCCAAAAGGTGGTGTACCAATGTCTTCTTTACATTCTGCTATCCTTTAGCATTACGGCGCAACTAAAGCAATTTTTTGGACCACCAATTGCCTGTGTGACAAGCCACATGAGCATGGAGAAGGTGGTTGATCAATATTGCTTCACGACTGGTACATTTACTTATCCCCCGGCCACTGAGGAAGAGAAAAAAATGAGGGATAAAACACCATTCCCGGGGATTCGTGGGACCCAACCGTTTTATGAAGAAATGTTTCCCGGTATTCGTCAGGTTGCAGATCCAAATGTCAAAAAAATATACCACATGGTTTACGTATATGTGCCATTTCTTTTTCTGGTGATGGGATTAAGCACTTATATCGGACGTTGGACTTGGCGAAAACTGGAGGGGAACCAAGTCGATCGCATTGTTCGAGAACTAAATTCAAACACCCTGACCAAAGAGAGAGAGAAGGAACACATTAGCATGAGTGCTAACTACGTGTTTAAAAACAAGAGATTCTTTTATAAGAGCACATTGTCCTTTAGCTTCGTTATCATTTTGAATTTCTTGGTTATCTTAATACAATTTTGGTGCATCTATGCAATCTGCGGCACAGATTATTGGTTTTATGGCTTCGCTGTTATCGGAAACCAGTTTCAACCACCAGCACTTCGCCCTAGAGGTTTGGCTAGACATTTTCCAATGGTAACTACGTGTGAGCTGAAAAATTATGGCGTTGGCGGCTCTATACAAAATGTGGACATTCTGTGCGTACTCAATTTCAATAACGTGAGTATTTATACGTATTGGCAAAGTGGTTTTGAATGCAGATGTTCTTAATATATTTTCTTGTAATATAACAGGTATATAGTCTACTTTTTGGTATCCACTGGATTCTGTTAGCAGCATGCGGGACATGTGTATGCAGTTCCCTGTTTTCCCATATTGTGAAAGCCTGTTTTCCTAGCTTGAGACAAGAGGAGTTATTCGGTAAATTGCATGTTACCAAACAATCGAAGACTGCAAACACCATTCAAAAAATGAACAACGGGACTGTATTCATTCTTATACTTGTGGCAAAAAACATTGCTCCACACCTGGGTATAAGAATTATTGAAGAGTTCGAATCGCTAGATAGAACTATTTACTCTATATGATAAATTTTTCGTTTCTGAACTGTACATGTATAATATTTCTTGATAAAAGCTACTTCCATGAAAAATAAAGCGTAACAAGTAAAAATGAAAGTAATATTGAAAACTTGATTCCAACGCATTATATAAAGTTCACTTAAAAAAATTATGTAAGGTGATTTAAAGAGAAATTAAAGTTGCGTTTCCTCGCTAAATGGCTATGCTTACACGTTGGGTGAGATGTAGTTTTGAAATGCGACGACCGAGAAATTCCAAAAAGAGTTTTGCATCTTCACGTAACATTACATAAACGAAATAACGAATAAATGACATTTTACTCCCTTTATTCAGGATAAAAGGTCATAATGGACGTCATGTAAGTAATGTAATTCCACTAATTAGTGTTGCAATTGCGTAACTAGGTTTTTACTTTTTAATAGCGCAGTTTATCTTAATAGCACATTACTAACGGGACGTCGTTATTACTAATTACGCCCTTTTAATGGCATCAAAGCTTCTCTCTTTTGTGGAAGATTGATGTATTATTTCACAAAGGAAACGTCCTGCACGAGACACTGGTTTACAATTCATATCCGTAAACCAAAAACAATGTTGACGAAAATCGCAATACTTGTTTTACTAACTGCACACGTGCAGGTTACATTGGGATATATAAATTGGGGAATGGGTGAGTTTTTAATTCAGTAAATTGGAGTTCGTGAAGTAAAATGATTTAATATAGATTATGATCTTTAAAAAAGCATTGCAAACCTGGAAGCTATATTCAAACCAACCAAATGAAGAAGGAATTGAAGAAAAAACTGTTCAATATACTACCACAGAAATGCCGGAAACACTGCAAGACGAAGGCGCATCTGAAGATCTTCATGTATTAATATACACAGGGTAAGAAATTGTTCCAATGTTTGAAAAAAGTAAGAAAATGTTAGACACATCAATTTTTTTTTGTAAAACATTAGATCAATCCTCACGGGTGTTGCTTTATTGGCTGTGGTCATAGGCTGTGCAGTGTTATACACCAAACATGTGAAACGATCCAGGTTGCAATCAAACTTTTGTTTCATATCATGCATACTTCATACACGATACATAATAATTGATTCTGTTTTATCCAAATAATCTGTTAGATCAAGGACTATGAGTCAAGAAAGTGTTATGGAACTGCAGGAAATGAAGCCAGATCAACTGGACTCCGATACAGACGAGGACGACTGAAAGACGATTGCAGTGAGCAAAATTTAAGCTGCAAATAACTTAACTTCCATTGTTAGCACACACCGTCGGAGATTGTTTGAACGACAAAGGCCATGGCTCCACCTGGTTAAAAAATTATTCAAGAGTTCGTATTGCTAGATAAAACTAGTTACTTTGTATACTGTTTTCGTTTTGTAATGTCAATGTGTAATGCCTTGGGACCTGATCACTACAGGCCCCAATAGAATAAAATCAAATTAAGTAATGGGTATGAGTACTGAATATTTGTTTCAATTTTTGCAGGGACTTTCCAATATGTAAAATTTATAAAAATCTCTGAACTGAAACATTTTTTGTCTTAACTTTTATTACCAAAACCATAAGCGTTTTTGCTATGAATTAAAATCACATGATATATCTCAGAGCCCAATTTATGCATAATCATATATATCCTGTTTGATCTGGTGGACGAAGTACACGTAAACTTTCTAAGGGCACTTTGCTTTCATTTTACCTTTTGATGGGTATAAATATGACAGTGGAAAATGGGGTGGAAGTGTCAAAATGGAAGTTATGTAATAATTATTACGTAGTCGTAATTCTTTTGTATATCTTAAAGTAAAACTACCCTTGACTGAGAAACATGAAAATAAGTTGCCGATGAAATATCGTACGATCAAAGCATGCTGTGTCATGTAATTAAAGATATGTTGCGCAAGATCCTAAATGTACCATAGTGTCCATTAATTATGTGTCGGCTAATTAGTTTCATACTGAAAAAACTCGGATCTGCAATTAAAGCTAGCAAGTGGCTTGCATCATCACGAAGCGTCGTCAACAAGCTAAAATGTCATCAACACCAGCTTGATGAAAATTTGTATCCCGTAAGGCAATGCAAAAGGGCGGATCTAGCCCCAGATGGGTATATAAGCACGTAACATTTAAGGCCTGGATATTAGTCTTCTTGCCTTTACGGGTATCGATTTTTTATGCTGCTTAATTTATGCTTTGAATGAGTGAAAAAGCTGATGGTGCTGAGACTCCACCTACAGTTTTCCCAACTTTTAAGGGGCAGGAGGGTATTCCAAGTTGAGTTAGGTATGCTTATATGATTGCTTATCAACTAAGGAAGTTTTGGAAACTGTTTCCAACTTAAGCCGGATTCTAGTTTGGAAACCACAGGGCTCCAAAACTTAATCATTAAACTTAAGCAAAATAGTATCAGAGTAAATATGGAACTTTTGAAGAGCAAGAGGGTGTTCCAAGTTGAGTTTGGTATTCTTATATGATTGCTTATCAACTAAGGAAGTTTTGGAAACTGTTTCCAACTTAAGCCGGATTCTAGTTTGGAAACCACAGGGCTCCAAAACTTAATCATTAAACTTAAGCAAAATAGTATCAGAGTAAATATGGAACTTTTGAAGAGCAAGAGGGTGTTCCAAGTTGAGTTTGGTATTCTTATATGATTGCTTATCAACTAAGGAAGTTTTGGAAACTGTTTCCAACTTAAGCCGGATTCTAGTTTGGAAACCACAGGGCTCCAAAACTTAATCATTAAACTGAAGCAAAATAGTATCAGTGTAAGTGGCGGTGGTGGGGCTCAATTGTTCTTTGGAACTTTTGAGGGGCAGGAGGGTATTCCAAGTTGAGTTAGGTATGCTTATATGATTGCTTATCAACTAAGGAAGTTTTGGAAACTGTTTCCAACTTAAGCCGGATACTAGTTTGGAAACCACATAGCTCCAAAACTTAATCATTAAACTTAAGCAAAATAGTATCAGAGTAAATATGGAACTTTTGAGGGGCAGGAGGGTATTCCAAGTTGAGTTAGGTATGCTTATATGATTGCTTATCAACTAAGGAAGTTTTGGAAACTGTTTCCAACTTAAGCCGGATACTAGTTTGGAAACCACAGGGCTCCAAAACTTAATCATTAAACTTAAGCAAAATAGTATCAGTGTAAATATGGAGCTTTGATCTCAAGTCATTTTGTGGCGGTGGTGGGGCTCAATTGTTCTTTGGAACTTTTGAGGGGCAGGAGGGTATTCCAAGTTGAGTTAGGTATGCTTATATGATTGCTTATCAACTAAGGAAGTTTTGGAAACTGTTTCCAACTTAAGCCGGATACTAGTTTGGAAACCACATAGCTCCAAAACCTAATCATTAAACTTTAGCAAAATAGTATCAGAGTAAATACGGAACTTTTGATGAGCAAGAGGGTGTTCCAAGTTGAGTTTGGTATGCTTATATGATTGCTTATCAACTAAGGAAGTTTTGGAAACTGTTTCCAACTTAAGCCGGATACTAGTTTGGAAACCACAGGGCTCCAAAACTTAATCATTAAACTTAAGCAAAATAGTATCAGTGTAAATATGGAGCTTTGATCTCAAGTCATTTTGTGGCGGTGGTGGGGCTCAATTGTTCTTTGGAACTTTTGAGGGGCAGGAGGGTATTCCAAGTTGAGTTAGGTATGCTTATATGATTGCTTATCAACTAAGGAAGTTTTGGAAACTGTTTCCAACTTAAGCCGGATACTAGTTTGGAAACCACATAGCTCCAAAACCTAATCATTAAACTTTAGCAAAATAGTATCAGAGTAAATACGGAACTTTTGATGAGCAAGAGGGTGTTCCAAGTTGAGTTTGGTATGCTTATATGATTGCTTATCAACTAAGGAAGTTTTGGAAACTGTTTCCAACTTAAGCCGGATACTAGTTTGGAAACCACAGGGCTCCAAAACTTAATCATTAAACTGAAGCAAAATAGTATCAGTGTAAATATGGAGCTTTGATCTCAAGTCATTTTGTGGCGGTGGTGGGGCTCAATTGTTCTTTGGAACTTTTGAGGGGCAGGAGGGTATTCCAAGTTGAGTTAGGTATGCTTATATGATTGCTTATCAACTAAGGAAGTTTTGGAAACTGTTTCCAACTTAAGCCGGATACTAGTTTGGAAACCACATAGCTCCAAAACCTAATCATTAAACTTAAGCAAAATAGTATCAGAGTAAATATGGAACTTTTGAGGGGCAGGAGGGTATTCCAAGTTGAGTTTGGTATGCTTATATGATTGCTTATCAACTAAGGAAGTTTTGGAAACTGTTTCCAACTTAAGCCGGATACTAGTTTGGAAACCACAGGGCTCCAAAACTTAATCATTAAACTTAAGCAAAATAGTATCAGTGTAAATATGGAGCTTTGATCTCAAGTCATTTTGTGGCGGTGGTGGGGCTCAATTGTTCTTTGGAACTTTTGAGGGGCAGGAGGGTATTCCAAGTTGAGTTAGGTATGCTTATATGATTGCTTATCAACTAAGGAAGTTTTGGAAACTGTTTCCAACTTAAGCCGGATACTAGTTTGGAAACCACATAGCTCCAAAACCTAATCATTAAACTTTAGCAAAATAGTATCAGAGTAAATACGGAACTTTTGATGAGCAAGAGGGTGTTCCAAGTTGAGTTTGGTATGCTTATATGATTGCTTATCAACTAAGGAAGTTTTGGAAACTGTTTCCAACTTAAGCCGGATACTAGTTTGGAAACCACAGGGCTCCAAAACTTAATCATTAAACTGAAGCAAAATAGTATCAGTGTAAATATGGAGCTTTGATCTCAAGTCATTTTGTGGCGGTGGTGGGGCTCAATTGTTCTTTGGAACTTTTGAGGGGCAGGAGGGTATTCCAAGTTGAGTTAGGTATGCTTATATGATTGCTTATCAACTAAGGAAGTTTTGGAAACTGTTTCCAACTTAAGCCGGATACTAGTTTGGAAACCACATAGCTCCAAAACCTAATCATTAAACTTAAGCAAAATAGTATCAGAGTAAATATGGAACTTTTGAGGGGCAGGAGGGTATTCCAAGTTGAGTTAGGTATGCTTATATGATTGCTTATCAACTAAGGAAGTTTTGGAAACTGTTTCCAACTTAAGCCGGATACTAGTTTGGAAACCACAGGGCTCCAAAACTTAATCATTAAACTTAAGCAAAATAGTATCAGTGTAAATATGGAGCTTTGATCTCAAGTCATTTTGTGGCGGTGGTGGGGCTCAATTGTTCTTTGGAACTTTTGAGGGGCAGGAGGGTATTCCAAGTTGAGTTAGGTATGCTTATATGATTGCTTATCAACTAAGGAAGTTTTGGAAACTGTTTCCAACTTAAGCCGGATACTAGTTTGGAAACCACATAGCTCCAAAACCTAATCATTAAACTTTAGCAAAATAGTATCAGAGTAAATACGGAACTTTTGATGAGCAAGAGGGTGTTCCAAGTTGAGTTTGGTATGCTTATATGATTGCTTATCAACTAAGGAAGTTTTGGAAACTGTTTCCAACTTAAGCCGGATACTAGTTTGGAAACCACAGGGCTCCAAAACTTAATCATTAAACTGAAGCAAAATAGTATCAGTGTAAATATGGAGCTTTGATCTCAAGTCATTTTGTGGCGGTGGTGGGGCTCAATTGTTCTTTGGAACTTTTGAGGGGCAGGAGGGTATTCCAAGTTGAGTTAGGTATGCTTATATGATTGCTTATCAACTAAGGAAGTTTTGGAAACTGTTTCCAACTTAAGCCGGATACTAGTTTGGAAACCACATAGCTCCAAAACCTAATCATTAAACTTTAGCAAAATAGTATCAGAGTAAATACGGAACTTTTGATGAGCAAGAGGGTGTTCCAAGTTGAGTTTGGTATGCTTATATGATTGCTTATCAACTAAGGAAGTTTTGGAAACTGTTTCCAACTTAAGCCGGATACTAGTTTGGAAACCACAGGGCTCCAAAACTTAATCATTAAACTGAAGCAAAATAGTATCAGTGTAAATATGGAGCTTTGATCTCAAGTCATTTTGTGGCGGTGGTGGGGCTCAATTGTTCTTTGGAACTTTTGAGGGGCAGGAGGATACTAGTTTGGAAACATCAGGGCTCCAACCTTATGTTTGACTGTTGTTGTGAGTTTCTTTGGTTTGTTTGGATGAAGATAATGCGTTTTGGAAGTTGTTTGTAAATTTGGTGCTGAGGGGTACCCCAAAATTGGTGCTGAGGGGTACCTAAAATTTGGGCTAAAAACTTGTTTTTTCTTTACATCCATCATAAAGTAGTAGATGTTCCTTAATCCTTTTGGCCATTATGCAATACGTAACGTACAAATATATGCAACTGTATTGAACCCGATACGATGCCAGAAAAAGTAGCGTACCATCATCATCATCATCATCATCACCATCACCAGTATTCAGCATCATCGGGTTATAGTTTTGTTAGCTTCTCTTGTCATTTTCATTCCTTCCAAATTTCCTATGCATAAATAATACATATTATACAATCGCAATACCTAACTAAAATGCCATGCCATGCCACAAAACAAAGTTTTAACCAACAACCAAAACTACTACTACTACTAAAAACTACTACTCATTCTTTTCGTGAATGTGATGTGATGTTGGTTTGGTTTGGTAAATTTCAGAGAGAGTGAATGAGTCAATCAGTCACTTTATGAACATTTTGTACACACATCCATATCCATACTTCGCATCTACTACGGAAACTTAATATGGTTGTGAATTGGGTGATATCTCTAACGTGTTAGTTTTTAGCAGTTGCCAGTTATAGCAGAGAGTTGGGCATCCCGTTCCTTGTGTTTCCGTGATGCTTTTTAATGTACACGAATAATATCATGATGATGATGATGATGCTTTAGTTAGTCGCTTACTCATTCCATATCATTCCTGCTTTTCTTCCTTCTCCCAAAAGCCAAACCAAACTTAAAACCAACAACGAACGTACGTAGCCCTAAAAACTGCAGAAAAAGAGAGCTTGCCTTTTGCTGCTGCTGCTGCTGGTTGGGTTGGTCGTCCACAGAAGACAGGCAGTTTGCATTATTGTATCCCTCGTTATTCCTGTGTATGTGTATTGTATAAGGATATTCCTCCACTGCTACTCTGCTACTACCTCTTTTGCTTCAGTCATACTCATATTCTTGTTCTGTGTCGGTGGTGGTGGTGGCATAAGAAATTTTTGCCGAAGAGTTGGAGATTTTTTTTAGGTATAAGTGAAGTGAGTAAAATTTAATTTTACAATTTTTATATATATATATATTTATATATATTATTAGTACATGCTATTTATCTAACCTATTATCAATTTAGATAAGGGAAAGTGTACTAGAGCAGATAAAATATTTTGAGTGAAAATAAATTTGTGTCCGGTTTTTAAGGCATTTTTTTTGTTCGCTGAAAAATAAAATTTTTCGGGAAATAAGCGGCGGTGTGGTGGTGGTACTAGAACTACTAGAATATGCCGCTTTTTGTAAAATTAAAAACTGAAAGAGTTGTGGAATTCTTCTGTGAAATTTATGCAATTACATTAAGGTTACTAACTTTTTTGGTTTTTTAGTAATACTTTGGATAACCCACATATCGGTGTAGTGAAGGATAAAAATACCCTAATTGTTGCAGCGTAGATTTGGATGAACGCTCAAAATGGTAGGTGCACATTGTTGTAAAAGCATTCTGAAATTTTTCATATGTATATTTTTAAGTATGAAGTATGTTATGTTTAAAGTATTATTAAGATGTCATGTCTGTTGCTCCCTGGTTTTAAAAAGTCGTCGTTAGTTTAATTAGACAAGGGAAGGTGATGTGATGGTGTGATGATGATGATCACGAAGTTCGGGGAACAAAGTAAAGTGCAGAATCATCACTCATCGTTAAAAAGTTGATAAACTCTCGTCACTCGCTCGCTCGTGCTACGTCATATGACATTTGTTACTGAAAATACCTAGCGTTTTGTTTAGTTTAACGTAATGTCAAGTTCATGGTTAGTTTAGTATTGGTGATGTTGATGATGATGATGATGATGTTATTTGCTTATCGATACACCCTTTTATCAGTTAAAGTCGTAAGGATTAGAACAAAAAAAACTCTCAATTGGTTTGGTGCTTTGTTATTTTATCGGCGTTTACGTATACTCGGTAGGTAGGTAGTAGTGGTTTGATACGTAGCAGCAGTAGTTTTCCCATACTTTTGGTAGCATCATCATATTATATTATCAATCCGGTGAGGTTGCATGTTGTTTGTATGTGTTAAGATAAATAAATTCAATGGCTTTGACTTTAGGAATTAGCTGTAAAACTTGATGAGTACATAGGGTAATTTTTTTCTGTGAACTGATTTGAGATGTTTTGCGACAGGGTCAAAGTTTTTTTTTAGGTTTTCTGTCATGGAGTATAGGGAAAAAAGAGCGGATGTGTGTTGTGGCAGTTGCATTGCTTATATGGACACATACAATAAAGTATCCGCTTTCTTCAATCTGAGCCTTTTGTAGGCAAGATGTATGTATATACGAATACGACGTATCAAAGCATTTATGTATATTGTAGCAGCAAGGCAAAAGTTATGGTATGGTGGTGGCAGAGTTGAAAGAGTGGATGCGGTTTGCGCCTATCACACGTATATGAGTCTCTAGCAAAAGCCAAGGCATTGAACATGTTGGTTGAGAGTTAGGGTGGTTTTTTAGGGATATACGCTATAGCAAGAGGAATCTGAATCAGAGTAGAGTGGTGGAATAGTAGTACAGATAGAGTGAGTCTGAGTTTTGCATGTGTGGAAAAGTGTATTATATGCACTATGAGTGAGAAATGAGAGAATTAAGGAGGGCATTGGCGTGAGATGCAAGAGACAGAAGAGGGCTCCCGTCGCCGGTAGTACGCTACGGATGACGGGAAAGATGATGATCATGTACTGATCTTGTTCCGATGTTGTTGGCACGACTGAACTAAGCTAAATGGGAGAAAAGAGATGAGACGTGATGAGTTGAGCATATATGGCTTATGTTATGGATAATATTTTCAAAAATAGCTTAAAGTATCTCTGTATGGACTTGTAGTTCTAGTCATGCATATATATACAAATGCTTATTTTTGAATTTTTCCGTAGGCATCTGGTGTCACAGTATCAGACGTTTGTAAGACCACTTATGAGGAGATCAAGAAAGATAAGAAGTACCGCTATGTCGTCTTCTTCATTAAGGACGAAAAACAAATTGATGTCGAAGTCGTAGGTGAGTAAACATATCGATGCGTTCTACACTTTCTTAAAAATACTATATAATATTATTATGCATGTCACGTGCTTATTGTAGCTTTTACTAAAAATGGAAAGCACTGTGAAAGAATCCACATTGATTTTGATAATAAGAAATGATGTAAAAAACCCTTATTTTGATATCAGTTCAAATTAGTTCCCTGATTCCCTGTACATTAAAATTTTAATTTTGAAGCAACATGGTCTCTGCTGCTTTGATATTTATGTACATGTAGCTTGGTTTAGATATTCTCATTATCATCAATTTAATCATTGCGCACGTACCGTTGTTACTAAAAGTAGCCAGTAGCGTTTTTCACTATTTAATGTTCAATGTAATTATGGTGGTGGTCAAATTAAACTTTATTACGGAAGTTAATAGCAGTAACTGATTTTATGTAGGTCCCCGTGACGCAGCGTATGACGCATTCCTGGAAGACCTCCAGAAAGGCGGTAGTGGAGAATGTCGTTATGGACTATTTGACTTCGAATACACCCATCAATGTCAAGGAACCTCTGAGGTAAAAGTCACAACATAATTATTATTATTAAAACGGATATCCTATATGGTGTGTCTAGACCTACGTCAAACAATCTGGACATACTGATAATAACTGACTCATTTAATTTTTCTTATTTAGGCTTCCAAAAAACAGAAGTTGTTCCTTATGCTATGGTGTCCTGATACCGCCAAAGTCAAGAAGAAGATGTTGTACTCTTCCAGCTTTGATGCTCTGAAGAAGTCATTGGTTGGAGTGCAGAAATACATCCAGGTACGTCAAGTGTATTTTTTGTCGGCATCGTTGATTGAAATTTATATAAGCAATGATTAACTGATAAATAATAAAATATTGTTTTGTTTATTTGCGGTAATAGGCCACAGATGCTTCGGAGGCGGCGATGGATGCAGTGGAAGAAAAATTAAGAGCCACTGATCGGAACTGAACAGAGATTAATATGGTCTCTTTGGTTCACTTGCTAAGCACATACTGTTCTTTCTATTGTTTTTTTTCGTTGGCCAAGTCAAGCTTAGTCCTCATGGAGTTAACTGGAATGTTAAGTACTAAAACTGTTTAAGAAGGATTATCAACAACTGTAATGCAGAGTTGACTGGTCATTGTCCGAACATTATTAATTAACAGTCATGTTATGTTTGAATGGTGTATTATGAATGACTTTAATTTAATATATTTCTGCGTAAGTCACTTAAAGTATTGATTTTAAGCTTCTAGATTAAATAATAAGCTGTTTTATAAAAGTAATCAGGAAATTGTTTGTTAAATACTGATACGCAAAAAGTCGCTTGCAATCTTTTTTGTGTAGCAAATGCATGCATAATGATCACAAGACCAAAAAAATTTGTCACATTAGATAAAAAAAAGCAACATCCATGAGGACTAAGTCTACTCGTAATCGTAATTATTACATATTATAGCGTTCTTCATGCATTCATGTTGGATATGGCTAATCATTATTATATTGTATGAGTTGTATGTCGTCAATGTTGTGGTGTGTTAAAGGAGAACTGAACTTAATATTGAATTTCATAACATTTTGTCAACATTGGTGATGCTGTAATAACATAATAAAAGAGTTTCTTATTATTCAATTGATTGTAAACTGTCATGTAATGATGCATTTCATATGCATACTACTTACTATTAGTGGAGATCGATTGGCATTGAAGAAAGTGCCAAAACCTTTCATATTATATAAAGTCCATTCCCGTCTTTTAATAAGTTTTGACAATGCGTAAAGTGACAATTATTGGTCGTACGATGTTGTCTTTCTTTATATATCAAACACTTTATGATTTAAATTGTTGTAGGAATACATTCCCTGATATCTCGTCTTTTTGTACTATGACATTTTAAATTGTCACTATTACTATTAGTAAAACCCTGCAAACACTTAGGAATATGAAAATCATGTATCTACGTTTACAATATATTATGGGTATGCTTATAAGCACAAATATAGTACATCCATTATTTAATCATAAATAAAGAAAGGAGTTAATCCGTGATGCCCATGTATTTAATACCCCGACTGTTGAATCACTTTTGCGAATGACCGGCATATCAGAGTTAGAGATCTCAAAAGTATGTTTAGTAGTTCAATGGTTGTGTACGTTTTGAGTGTTTTGGTACATGTTCGAAATATACTTTTGAAGGTTGATTACACTAAATTTCATTCCTTCATAGATACTTTCATTATAAATTAGGTATGCGCGTTGGATGAACGTGTTGGAAGCATAGGCATTCAAGTTTTGAGGTATGAAAAACTTTCACAGAACTTTGCAAAGTTATATGGAAGGTTCGGAATAAACAGAGAAATTGGCAATGTATAAAGCAGGCGCAAACTATTCTCGGGTTTTTCGACTAGCAAGCAGACCAAAGACCAAGACCATGGCATGCATGCATTTCTCATAGACCATGCCATATACGATAGGCTCTTTTGAGCAGTAGTAGAGTTACAGCAGCAGTAAAACGGATATTTTGGTAGCAAAGTTTGGGGATCTGCTGATTCTATGAAAAAAGTGCTTCAAGACGAGCCACATAGTCTTCCCTAACAATGTAATACGGCAGTGCGGGCTCAGCTCCGCTTCAGAACGGGCTGTCTTCTCCTCAGCCAGGCAAAGAGTTTTGTGTAGAAATTCACCGAGAAATTCTCGTATCCCAAAAAAAAAGTTCCTTGTCCTTATACCGTTTTAGAAGCTACTAGTGCTATACACAGATCTTGTGTGTATTGTGTTGCTCTGGTGGTGGTACAACTATTCTGGTCTTGTCTCATCTCATCTTTGTCTTTGTGTGTGTCTGTGTGTTTTTTCAAAAGTAGGAAGCTAAGAATTCATCTGGATTCAAGCTGTGTGAGAGTGAGTGTGAAACGGTGTTGTGCGTGTGTATTTTTGTTACAGGAGGAGAAAAATACATGAACATGGTTCATGCATCGCATCCTCTGCATTTTTTCTTTGGATTTGGATGATCGGGGATCTTGGATTGTGAAGTGCTCAAAATAAGAGTGATTCTGCATATGACACAAGCAGAAAAAATATAACCTATGCATATTGGAGCACCCAGGAAAATAAAGGGAATCACTTTGAACAATAAGAACAAGATTCCACTTCCCACAAAATATTTCGATCTTAACCCTTTCCATAAATTTGGCGATTGTTGTGAAAGGGGAAATATATATATTTCATTGTCCACGACACGGTCATCGAACGACTTGCATATCTTTTTGTAAATTGCCCTTTATATTGTTACATAATATAGCGTCTCTCACCGTGATAGTTGTAAGTAGCCCCAAAATCAGCACCCTAACATATAACAACGTACCTTTTGCACCTTGTATACCCTTCCAAAGATTCTGGAATATGAATGAGATGTAAAGTACGTCTCCACTATAGCTAGTACATTATTGAAACAAGTGTAGAAAGAAGGTTTTTTGTTGGGTCTAACCTAACGGAAGGAATAAGCAAGTCAGGAATTCGATAGCGTGAAAGCTTACGGATTGAGCAGGTAAAATTCAATCGCTGACTAAACCAAAATTCTGGAGCGGATTGTAACACCAATATTGTGATATATACTCCTCGCTTTTGTATGCTATCTCTCCTTCCTCTCAAAGAAATTCTGCGAAGCCACATAGTTGATAGTATTGATGAATGGTTCGCCATAGCCTGCCATACTGAATGTAGCAATAACTGCCTAGGAATAAAAGCAAATTGCATTACATTATTGACGTGGAAAATCAATAGAACTTTGCAGAGATTTTTGGGGAAGCGTCCCATCTGACTTTGTTGCTGGTGAAAAGTGAAATAGTGAAACTGGAAATAGTCCTCCTCCACAATGGGAGACACTGAAGGAGGATCGGAGCAGGATGATGTTTCATTCCTTCGGACGGTAAGTTTTTTTTGGAGGGATACTAATAATGTGCAGTGTGACACATTTATCATAATCGGTATTCGATATATGGGTATAGGAACTTTAGGAAGTCGAACGTCTGTTTATTCATGTTCATTCAACTTTTAAGCAATCATGGACGTTGCATTTATAATGGAGTGAAAGCACGCGCTTTCTCCTGTTGTATTCAAAAAACCATTAACGTGCAGTTTTTTTATATGGTTGTATCGAATTTATATAAAATTCTCATTATGACTATATACATATGACTGCTATCGAATTCCGGATAATGAAATATGGGTAACTATTTTTTCATGAAATACGGAGACATTTTTAATACTACGTTGGATGATGATGATGATGCCTAATGTCCTATATACAGTGCCTATTATATATATAGCAACTCCAGCATTGTAACTTGTAACTGATAATTATATGTACATAATATAGTTTCCCATAAGCTCAATTTATTTATTCGTGTTACTCCTACTCATAAAGACGTGGCACATATGCCGAGTCTACAAGATATGGTAATTGACTTATCAACTTTTGTGAGAGAAAAGGCATGTTGTGGCTAAATGTCATTACTATTACATTACTCGTCTTGATTGGCTTTGCATGCATTTTCATTCAATACAAATTCGTGGATGGATAAAATCATACGTTTTATCAGTCTATAGTTTGCAAAGGTATGCCAGTATTTTTTTTTAATATAAATAAATAATTACATATATATGGTGTAGTCTCAAGAAAGAAGTTAAATCAAACAGAAATGACAGGTACATGGAATCCTTGTTAAGTCAGATTTTTTGTGGCTCCATATTATGCAACAAAGGTGCCCTTGCTGTGACTTACTAGTGTCACATCATCATAACTGCGTTCATTCACTGATTCTCGCTTTAGCTATTCAAACACTACAACTCTACTGTTCAGCTTGGCAGGAAAATGAAAATAGCTGGAGGAGCTCCAACTAAATGTGTGATTCATATCCGACTGATGGATGGTTGGTCTTGGTAGCATCATGTTCTTTTGCAAGTGAAAAATGAAAAATATGCCTTCCACGGCAAATTACAGTATAGTTGTGACAGTAAAGAGAATTTAAATGGCTAGAAAAAACTTATATTACTCCCTAGAAGAAAATAATTTGCATGCATAAAACCACAGATTGCACTTGCACACCAACTAAACAGGCTTGATAATGAGCTCCAATTCTTGTGGGTTTTAATGTAAAAGGAAAGGAAGGAAGCAACATGATATCCGTGAATTCCAACCATTTTGAATTCATATATAATATGGTGATACTAACTAAGTTGGCTCCCTTGCGAGTGAACAAAAACAGGCAAAACTCTTCATTGAAATATTTCTGCTACGATTTTTTTAAAGCAAAAGTCTACAGTTTTCTAATGCATGCCAAACATTTTTTCGTCTGTGATAAATCCCATCATACCTACGAAATGAGAGTTCGTGTGAGCTTGACTCACTCAATCAGTAGAACTTCCATAATCTTTATCGTCTTGAATAATCTTTCTTTTTTGCTCTCTTGCAACTCTCGCAACTCTCGCTCTCTCTCTCCCGTTCTGATTGAAGAGTCCCAATTGACATGTAATTACCGAACGGATCTTTCTCCGCTTCGCTCAGCCTTAGAAATCTTATTCTTATGCCAGCATAGTCAGAAAGAAGTAAATAGAATTCATTCGAGATTTCCATTGCATTTTCGTTATGTATGGTGGTCTATGGTTTATAGTATATAAAAAGTATGTATGTAAACAAATTAAAGCATTGTGAAACACAGGCTTGCAAAAAACGTTCGGAACTCTCATTTTTTGTTTGCCTATGCTACATTTTACTAAAGTTTTTTTTCATGATCCTTTGTTTTCGCTGTATATGTATGAGTGAGTAAGTAAGTACTAAAATTACAACGTGGAGACATCCTCACTTTATTTGCAAAACATACGAACGAAAAGTGTGCTTCATTGCATGTGTTTGTTTGTACACGTACGCGACATGCAAAAAATCATTATACTGTGAAAGCGTAAGGAAGTTAAGACTTCACTCTGCTGTGGATTACGAACGTAGCTAGGTGGAAGTCGGATAGACTTGTTCACTAAATTTAGCCACGACATACATGTTAGCAGTTTGCTTACTTATACGCTTGCACATTGAAAATAAGTGTGAGAATGGGCTTTTAACAAATATTATTGGCAATTTCAGAACAAGTTTTGAAGAAAAGTCGTAGAGTAGAGTGGATCATAGATGCAATAGTAATTCTTAATATCATTTTGTTTGGATCAACTTTATTAATAAAAACTTTGCCCATGACCCATACCCATATATTTTTAATCGAATTTACGATTCTTTTATAGTATAAAAAGTCAGCAAGTCACGAGTAACCTCCTCGTCAGTCATTCTGCCGTCATGTCAATCCCAATGTCATTTGATGCCAGGTCCCTATAGTCCTATCAACTGCTATCAGAGCACAGTTTCACATTAGTAGTAGAAGCATACAAAGTTATTTAACGTGTATACTCAACTCAGCCAGGTAGTATAGTTTCATCGATGCGATGGAGTGAGATTACAAGGGAGAGTGAGAGTCGTACAAAAGGTAGAGGTGGTAATAAATATCCAGCAGTGCGTTCTACTATATTCTACTACTGTAAAGATCTACATATTATGCCGTATACAAATCCTAGAATGTTATAGGAAAACTTCTAGTCATGTAACGTGAGAGAGTGGTTACAAACAATTTGTAACCCAAGATATTCTTCTCCTATTAGAATGCGAATGCTAAGTACATCCCACATGTTTTTTTTATAAAAGTGTTGAGTATAACATTTCATAGCCGAGTCCCTAGAATTTTATTTGTATACATTGGTATGGAGTATATACATACATATATCATTTATATTGTGTACAAAAACACTAGAAAAATATCGGCGCATCACATATCCCCAACCGATTCAGCATAAGGTTTTTTTGCGAAAAAAAGATTGCAGTTACTTTATAGATAGATAGAAAGCCTTTCTTTTCTTGACTTTGCACAAATGCCAAGTATATAACTCACTCTCTTTTTTTCTGGTAACAAAACTTGAAGTAATGATACGGAAGTGGAGTGGTGGTAGGAGTATGAAACCAACTCGCTAGCGACTGGATTGAACATTCCTCTCGTGTAATCTAACAAGGAGTAATATTGTCGTCCCCGAAAATCCTCTACAGCATTCTTCTTAGCCTATTACAGTTGTCTTTTTTGTAAGGGTCTAAATGGATATTACCTTTATATGCCACCATGACAGTTAGGGAAAGTCTTGAGCTCAGTTCTACGTACCGGTAATCTGGCTGATAGCTGCGATAGGCTGGATATGGCTTATATTCGCATCTATATCAAGCTCTTGTGCTATATGTTGCTTTGCTGTTATTGTTATGTCCTCATCGACTACACCGCTGCTGTCTGCGAAGCTACGAGTAGGCTAAGCTTTTATTGTAAGAACAAAAGTAGTGATATATCACTAGGTTCTTCCTTTCCGAATCAAATGTGCAGAAACTGAGATAATACTGGTTGAGCATGAAGCGTTATGCAAGAGTTAATGAGCTTTCTGCTCAATAAAAATGTTCCATAGTCTCATCAAAACCTTTTATTGGCCATGGAATTGGAATCTGAAACATTCAAACTACAATTGTTCCCTGTCATACTTTTTCACAACGTTGTAAAAACAACAAAACTTCAAACATACTACGGTTCTAAAATTTCAGCTCATAACATAATGTTTCATTTGCGTAAATGTTTCGTTATAAACGAAAGAATAAACACTAAAACAACATGCAACTTGATGAAATGGTTTGTCATAAAATGATTTGCTTAAAAGTTGAAGAGCCCAAAGTGATACTACTTTTCAATATCTGTTTTCACCAAGCTAAAACGATGAAAACTTTATCGGGGTAATGAAAAAATTATGATTTTGCATCTGCTGCTGCTGCTGTAATTAATTAGTAAGAATGATTGCAAACATGAACGAAATTATGACTTTCTCTTTGTTGTTATTATTACAGGAAGACATGGTCTGTCTCGTCACCGGTGCTACTGGTGAACGAGTGGGCCTGGCTGCCGAAGGATTTGGAAATCGTCACTGCTTTTTAGAGAACATAGCAGATAAGGTATGTTAATATTAACGTAACTCAATAAAATACCATATTTGATACAATTCTATTTGTCTAAGGTTTTGATTGCAAACATGCTAATAGTAGTTTGCAAATGCCATATTTTACGAAAGAAAAATATAATGTTGGTAATCCATACGGTTACATAATGCAAGTAACAAGCAATTTGTATGAATTAATGATGTGTTAACGTAACGAGAATAAGAGCTCTTGTATAGTAGTATCAGTAACACCCTATTACGTAATACACCTTTCTCAAGAATTGATACCTATACATGTTGTCATCCTTGTGGGTAGAGAGAGAGAAAGAGATTGAGGTTAAAAATATTGAATGTCCTATTTTGTTTTCAGAACAACCCACCAGATTTGACACAATGTGTGTTCGTCATAGAACAAGCTCTTTCAGTTCGAGCCTTACAGGAGTTGGTGACAGCAGCCGCGTCGGAGACGGTAATTTTTTTCCATACAAATAACCGAAAGTTATAATAATCTTTAGCATTTACCTATTCAGGGAGGAGGTTACTAAATTAATAACGATCAGATCGGCAAAATTTATGAATGAAATTATAAATAGGGGAGAATGAAACAAAACTTGGAAAGGTGAAGTAGTGATTATTTATTGACCATGAAAAACTTTCCCCCGTATTTATTCTTCTGTTCCCCCAAAATTCTGCAAAAGACCAGAACCAGAGTAATGAACTCCAGTAGTAAAATGTTCTCTTTTTACGCAATGTATCTATCTGCGATGATTATACGTAATTCCATTGATTTGATGTAACGTATGTAATGTACATACGCACGTACCCTATACTTTGTACTTGTTTTGTTCATTTTAACACAATCTACCTCTCTCCTGGAATTAGCCTGACTGTGTAGCTTGTACAATCAAATTAACACATCAAAGTATACCTATACCTATGCACACACTTCATTTAGGATGTGTATGCTACTATACTATACTCAATACACATCCAGTATGAATGACTCTTAGCCCAAATACTGTGTACTATGAGTCAAACTTGAATCTATATGCACTTTTCCTTGAAAGTGAAAGCTCCAATGTTGATACTAAAACCGGATGCCAATTAGCAATCATGATTTCGAAATGCTATATGTAGCTCCGGCTCGAGCTCTTATTTCCGCACGAGTGCACGATTGCTACTTGTTTTACTTTATCTAACACGATCCAGTCACTAATCAAATATATTGTTCATCATCTCTGCTAAAATATATGTGTTGTATGGACATCATTTGGACAAAATAGGAAATAGACATGTAGGCAATTACATAGTAATCAAGACAGCATTATTCTGAAAGAAAGTTTTACAATTTTACGTTTCAGGGAAACGAGGCCGTAGTAAGTAAAAGTTTTTCACGTAAAAATATATACTTCCACACCATGAACCCACGCTTCCGACATTACTTCGTCAACATGCAAAGGTATATTCTTTGGTAATGGCATTTAACATTACTCCGTATATCAGACAAGAAAGATGAGAGTGCCCGTAAGCCACTTCTTATGCAATATATAAATGTATATTTTCTCACACAAAACCAACTTCCTTTTTCTCTAAGTTGTTGCTTTCTTTTCCTTTTTATTATTTCTTTAATTATCAACACCTTTTATCACTCGGCTTCAGTGTTACAGTAATATGTATAGTAGTTTGGAAACTACATATTGCATTAAATATTACCAAGATTTAAAAAAAAGGATTTATGCAAAAAAAGACCTGAATGAGATTCTCCCTTTGATTACATTACGATTACCACTTCAAACCCAAGTGACACAAATGGAACAATAAGTCACTTTATATTCTTGTTAAATTGAATTATTTCGTAAACCCTTAAATCTGTTCCCTTTTACGTTACCCATTGTACAGTTTTACCAAATTATGATTTATGAACGATTTGTTGAGGAAGGAATTATTTGGTTTGTCAATTTTATGTTCCCCTTGAAAATACAGACCATATATATAACCTCGACCAATTCAGGCAGCTGGACTGAACATTATTTTGTAACGTAACGAATTATTATTGATACTAAAAACTCCCAAACAATATTTATCATATAGACAATCATCCAAACACATATTGGTTGAATATGTGTGGAATCGGTGTAATTTTCTCCCGAACTTTTTGATTTGTATTCCTTTTCCCATCGTTTAATCCCAGTGTTAAACTTGTCATATAAATTGCCCACTTTGTCATTTACTTAATATTTATTTCTCTTCTATAAAACTCACAAAGCAAAGGGGCACAGTTTTATCGACAGAGCTGAACTACCACATACAAATATCCCCGAGTAGTAGTACTTTCCCATCCCAAGGATTTGCTAAACTTGACATTATTCCCATTTTGAGTAGGTGACGTGGAAAATTTTATTAGACTCCAAAAAATATTAATGCCGACGTACCTAATTGCACCCAAAACTTTTTGTAGTGCTCTGACGACTGCAGCTCTTATAAATTTTTTGTATCGTGTAGACCGTAGAGAATTTTACAAGTGTGAAGTCTCCACACTACTGTGGGCCTGCTAACATGTGCGGTGGTAGTAGTAATTGAACAATTCACTCTCGTAAATACAAAGTTGGAACGTATATATAAAGTAACGTTACTACGTATTTACTACTATCTAGATAATCGACCTCGAAACCGTTATGCTGTATTGTGTACTTACATATTTTATTTTGAACCCTTTCACGATATGATGGCAATGACTTGTTCCGAAAGATAAATTCTAACCTTACTTCTTTTTCTCAGCTATTTTGTTTTACTGCCAAGGTTTGTAAGGAAGCATTGTAACTTTCGTGTTTGTAGTTGTACATTGGATGATATTGTACGCTAACATTATCCCCTAGAAAAAGTTGTGATTTGCGATGGTCTGGTGGTGGTGGTGGTGTTGGTATGACTGGTCTGGTTTGTAATAATGAATTGTATATATCATAAGTAATAACTATAACCATCATACTGATCTGGGAAATATTACATTAGTTCTTTCTCTATACTTGCTCATACTCACAACAAATAAGTGTATAAAATCTGTAAAACCAACACCAAAAAAGCAAGAGCAAAATCTTTCCAACAAGATCGCAACTTGATTAAACACACAGTATGGAGTAGTAGCAGTAGTAGTAGTAGTCAACAGTTTTGTGCAATTAGTTGTTGAAGCAAGCAAGTGAAAGAGTGAAAAGCCTCAGTAGACTTACTTGTGTCTTTTAGTCTTGTATTACGCTAGAGAGAAATGTAATAATTCATCTTTTCTATGAATGGAATGGCAAGGAGAAAACCTCTTTGTAAAAGACATGATATAAAATGTATTGTTTGATGAATGGTAATAGGGCAAAGGCACTGGATCCGGACACCGAACTTTACTGTATGGAAATGCTATACTGCTCCGACATCAGAATAGCAATATGGTGAGTTTGGGTGATGAGCACACAAAGACACGTATATAAGTATAGTATTAGTAATACAAAAAAGTTCCTTTCTATAAAATTTTGCTTGTGTGTGTGTGAAGTGGTGGATGCATATGGTAAGTATGTAGTTTCACTATCATGTACTTATGCAACTAGCAAAATGTGTGCCAACAAGATGCCAAAAAGGAAGCCATCTGAATGCAACAACTTTCCCGTGTAATGAATTCGGCATATAATGTATCGCTATTGCTGGTTGTCTATATAGATATACATTATGTGGCATCGCATGTTACATTACACAGCTCACTAGTATGTGCCAATGGCGCATTGTACAGTCACAAATGTGAGAAAGGAAATATTAAAGATTTCGCCAAAGTGAACGCAAAAAGTCAGTCTGTTCCTGCTAGACGAGATAAACGTACTATATAGTTACAATAACATAGAAGCAATGTGCAAAAAAAAAACTTTCATTATGCTTTGTTCATGTCAAGTTTATTTTAGGAAGTTAGAATGTGATGTAACACAATTCACACAAAATGGAACACTCCATGCCATGCCACTGGCAATATCAACCAACCTCTTGCGGGGGGAATGATACTAGACGTGTAGTAAGTAAACTGGGGATGCTTCCGTTTAAGTAGATAAGGAATGTGCCAGCTTGGTTTTTCAAGTGTACGCATTTGTATAATTTTCAT
Source organism: Orchesella flavescens (assembly GCA_964034955.1). Lineage (NCBI taxonomy): Eukaryota > Metazoa > Arthropoda > Collembola > Entomobryomorpha > Orchesellidae > Orchesella > Orchesella flavescens. Next base: position 18,996,390 of record OZ035957.1, on the reverse strand, counting down.
TTAAATATGTCGACTGCATCTGGAATAAATAGGGTTAACTTAAATGAAGACATTTCTCATGTGTTCGTGTTGGGAAGGGAAATACTAAAGTTGGAATTTTGTATGTATGTATGTACACACGTTTCTTACTTCTTCAATGGAAGTTAGTAAGAATAGTAGGAAACAAAGTAGTTTGTACCGAATAAGAGCATTAATAATGACACCATCTTCCTAGGAAGTTTTAGAGGGGACGTCAGGAGTGGAATGAGCTTAAAAATTCCTGAAAAGCGTTTCATGGTCAAGCAGATAGTTAATATGTGTTATTTAGTAGGAGTGAATATAGGCTATAAAAATGCTCCTTTCTTTCACTTGCACCCACACTATTATTATCATATAGTCGTCTCCTCTTGCTCCGAGCAAGTATATTTTGAAGCAAATTGTGACCCATCACGTTACGTCAGGGAATTTCCATTCATTTTTCCTCATCTGTTGGCACACACACACGCGAATACACACTTTTATTCTTTCCCCAGCTGTTCTGTTCTATTAAATGAAACATGAGTGCAGGAGGAAATTACGTGAGCTTTTCCGCCCGGATTAATATAATGAGTAGCCCAACGAATGGAGTTTTTATTCTTCTCTTCTTCTTTCCTTCATTTATTCAGTACCTGGCCTGTCTTTCAACAACTTCTGGAAATGACAAACTTGCTTTTGACGTCGGTCTTCAAGAGCATTCTCAAGGTAAAATTTGGAAGAAGAGCAATTATCTATGTGACATATGCATGGCTGCCAAAAAGGCTTGTGTACTTTGAGGCAAATTTTTTTGCAAGGCAAAATTACAGCGCATCACCACCGTTTTCCAATACTATTTATATTGTGCCCAATTTTGTTTTCTTGTAACTGCCAACCAAACACGTATGTATAATGGATAAGACGATAGAAACCAGACACGACACACGATGAGCCTAGCCCCGTACTATAAATAGAATAAAAGGAATTGCCGAAAAAAAAAATATAGTTTTCTCCTTTTCGGGATCAAATTTGTGGTCGCTTTGTGAAAGAACAACAGATCGATCCCAAATTTTGGAGGAATATTGACTGTGGCATCACATCACATATGGCTCCAAAAGCTCCAGTTACCCATTTTCTATGTGCCATGATAATATGCCATGGGTCGAGTAAAGGCAGACGAAGCGTAGTACATAGTTCTGAAAGGCAATCTGTCAGAAGAAGAGAAACTAACCAACCAACCACAGCAGCAAATTGAAAAAGTATATTAAACAGTATGGATGTTAAATCTTAGTAGATGCTCCATATATATTGCACACACATTGGTATGCAATAGTTATATCATGTCAAATAATATTCGCGTTCTTCTTTTTGATATTGTGCATTGTACTTTGGAGAGTTATTGAAGAACAAAAGATTTTTGCTGTCAGAACACGTGCTCAATCTTTCACAAAAAAAGTATACTACAGTGTAATGTTATGTGTAATGTTGGGAAAACGATTGCTAACACGAATGTTCCATGACGCTTACTCGCTTTTATACTATGTGCATGTAACATAAAATGTTAGATATTTCTGTATGATCTCTGGCAATTGGGAAGGAAACCGATAACTCACTTTTTTCTCACTTTCCCCAATGCTACTCCACTTGTGAACGTATAAACAGGGGAAGCTTGTTGGTGGACTGTCCATCCTGCTTCCAAGCAAAGATCAGAAGGTGAGAAGGTACGTGTTGGTGATGACCTGATCCTGGTCTCAGTTGCAACTGAAAGATATTTGGTAAGTTGTTATGAAGTAGACAGACATATGTCTCTCCTTATTTTTGCAAAAAAAAACATGAACCCTTTCGCTAGAGCTACAACTCTTCTAGCTACAACTGCGCTTTCTTTTTTTGGAAATAAATAAACATATCTAGCCAGTTTCCGAATGCCCACAACAAGATGAATCATATAAAAAGAAATGGAGAATTTATGTTTTATGTGTATCCTACTTTTTGGCAACAGCAATCTGTGCGAGAAGGAGATCAAATGCTTGTGAATGCCTCCTTCCATGTGACCCACTGGTCTGTGCAGCCCTTTGGAACCGGACTCAGCCGGCTGAAATTTGTGGGTAAGGGAATCAGCCCATGAAATATATGACCAAATATAAAGCTATATCATGTCATACATTATGCTTCACACGATGTTTCCCTATCATAGCTCTTGTACAGAGCATATGTACGTAACACTTGACTGGTTGTGTCGGTTTCAATTACAAAGCATGATACTTACTGCCTTGCCTATTGCCACCATATGAAGTACATTTACCTACGGGAATCAAAACAATTACCTGGTTGTAAACATGACACACTTGGTGCCAAATTAGCCATTACATGCTTATGATAGAGTTGAATTCATAAAACGACAGTGTTACGGTTATTATCAACATGTTCATGTTCCAGTACCAACCGGACGTTGTATAGACAAACTATCGTAAAAAAAATATTGACAAAACATGAGGAAGACAATAGAAATACACGGCTAGACGCAGTAAAGAAAGTATAGGAGAAAGTTCATAGTATAAAGATAGCAAGCATGTATTTTCTTTCTTTTATGAGTACTTTTCCAAGCAATTCAACTTTCACTCTCGTAAAGGTCGTGTGTTGTGGAACTACATTCTTTTTAATACTGCTACAACAACCATGATCTAGCAAGACTGATAGAGGCGTGATCACAATTAGGAAAGAAACGATGTACGAACATCAACTATCATGTAAAGTGCCTTTTAAGGTTCATTTGTCTTGCAAGAGTTTGGGCGACAAAATTTGTAAAAGTAGTGCCACTTCAACACAAGAACACTACAAAAAAGTAACAACATGAACATTTTCATGCGGTATCAAAATCCTTTGTTAAAATGTTGAGCTTAATGAAGAAAAAGGAAAATCACGTATAATTTCTTACATGCTGCAATTTTGTATTGCAATCACATGTCACATGAAGTTGTGTTGTTTGCTGCTCCCTTCCACGTCAACTTACATTGCCCCTTTGTGATTCTTTTGTTGGAGTGGACAAGTATAGTATTATAGTACAGTACAGTGTACAGTCCCAATTTTTCTAGTATTCGTTGGCCTGCCTGACTTGAGTCTTATGGGAGAGATGGATGTTGAAAAAAAACGGAGGACTGTAATGATAAGCAAGGAAATACAACTTTTGCTCTCTTGTATATAAATTCCGTTCTCTCATTTTTAGTCCAGCTCTCAACTCAAGAATTTCTTTCAGATTCGTGATATCTTGAGATGTACGTAGATTGTAGTTAGAAAGCCCGAGCAGACTTGTGCTTGGGGAAGTGGTGGAAATAAAGTGTTTGGAACAAAGTAAAACTTTTGCTACCTCAAGTGCTCGTATTAGTGTATTAAGAAAGTAAAACTTTTGATGCATGACCTAACCTTTTGGTCTAATGCGTATACGTGTACATGCAATATTTATCATGGTTTGCTTTGCTATGCGCTCTTCTCCAAACACATTCCTTAAACAATTTTCTCTCTAGAGTTTAAACGAAATCGAAATGAAGAGGAGCAATCTTGGAGCAATTGCAGTTATTTTTTTCGCTTTTCCTTCCTCGTTTTTTTCTCGGGCTAAAAATAAGTTAAAATGGTTTTTTTAAGGAACTTTGTTTTACGTAATGGGACAGTGGAACAGCATTCACTTAAAATTTTAATGGAAATTTTGTTAAACTACGTACGTATATGCACTTAAATACAAACGTTCTAAAAGCTTTAGATGTGTATATTTCCTACAATTTTTGAAAACATGGGCTTTTCCTTGCATGCGAGAAAAAAACTGGGACATCGTCATCATCATCATCATCTTCGTATATTCACTGTCAGAAATGGGGAAAAGTATTTTGCAAGGCAAGTATTCAACATTGCGGATACCTTGCGGCTCATCCTATTCTCGTTAGTAATTTAAAATTTATAAAAGAAGTGCAGAGTTCATGGGAGACATGTTGTGTGCATTTATTAGGGAAATGGGTATGTAAATGAGAAATTGATTTTTGCTGAATTCCATTTTCATATTCATATACTCCAGCTCAAAGAAAGGGGGGAAAGATCATCTAACACTTTATTTTGAATAGGACCTGTATGAACTTGCTTGTCTAACTTTTCCTGTCTAAAAACTATTTTTCATTTTAATAGGTTGCGTATTCGGTGGAGAGGTCCTTCGTTTCTTTCATGGAGGAGACGAATGTCTTACGATTCCACCCACGTGGTCTGAGTCATCCGAGCAAAAGTATGTGAACAGAACTTTTTGTGTGTGGTAGACATATTTTGTAAATATACTCTGTGTATACATGAAAACTGGTTAAAACTCTAAACCAAAACGTAACGTGATTGTTGATCACTCGCTCCACACCACATTTAATTCACTCATCTCATACATCATATGCATACTAAAAGGATAAACATATCCTTTTTACATCCTGGTTGAGTGGCTCGAAACAGGATGAAATAGAATAGTAAATACTATAGTATGAACAATGTGAGCTAACCCGTTTGGTTTCTAACTCTGAAATGAATATATATATATATTCACAGCATTGTAGTATACGAAGGCGGTGATGTTGTCAGCCAAGCCCGGTCCTTGTGGCGGCTGGAGTTGGGACGAACGAAATGGGCTGGTGGTTTTATTAACTGGATGCATCCCTTGAGAATCAGACATATCACGTCGGGTCGGTATTTGGGAGTAAATGAAAATAATGACCTCATCTTGGTGCATCGGTAAAGATAAAACAAAACTTACTCATTAAATGTCATCATCGATCTACGAATCCAGACAAATTACGAGTTTATATAGGATTAGAAATGATATGATATCGTGTAATGTTGTGGATTAAAAATAAAAGAAATGATGCCACTCTTGCTTCCACCGCTTTCTACCTCCGAGAAGAGAAAGATGATCAGCGAGCCCAGCTGGAAGATAAAGATCTGGAGGTGATCGGAAGCCCACTTATCAAGTACGGTGACACCACCGTAATTGTTCAACACATGGAAACTGGTTTATGGCTTTCCTACAGGGTAAGAAAATTGCTTTGCTGCGGCACCAATTCGGTGCATGTTTTATAATCCTTGCTTTCACCAGTGTTGTAGCAGGGATTGGATGCGCGCTTAGAATAAAGTATAGAAAATAGTTTTCTTGGTTAGTTGAGTTGAGCCATGGGCTACGCTAGGCACATGAGAAAAAGTAGTAAAGTATATTTTTTCCATTTACCATTACTGCTCTACTGCTTGTCTGAATTGTTCGATCAAAAAGTTGTAACACAGACATACATATTATGGTATGGCAGAAGAATACCACAGCCAAATAAAATTCTTGGGATACAGGAAATGCAATTTTGAGTCAGTATCAACTCCCTATATATTTACTAGTGCTTTGGGTTTAGGATGGAAAAGGAAAATGAGCTTGGTTTGCTTGCTTGGTACTATGAATAACATCATTCAGACAGTTGCTCCCTGGAGAATATCGTGCTTCATTCTTTGTTCCCTTGCTTGCATTATGCTGGCTGTGCTTTGATTCACGGTTACTTGCACTAGGACAATAATATCAGAGTAATAATGGAATCTGAGATGGAGAAGAAAAATTACACACACACAAAGTATAAACATGTTTATGTTTCGTTCAATGTACTACCTGACAGCAGCAGCAGCGTCAAGTGAAATGGAATTTACTGTTTCGTGTAATATACACCTTCAGTGTAAAATACGACAAGGATATCTACTTACATAGTAAATGAATTTCAGTGTGTGTGCATGCGCCTCTTTGGCATTTTTCTCATTTCTCGGTTTAGGACTTATAATGTTACTCACTTATTTATCGGCTTACATACTCTCTATTTTTTTTGTGGCCTACTTACACAATATCATCATCATCAAAATTTACATTCGCATCCTATCGTCATCATTAAAGTAAAAACCTTGTTTGTGCTTGTTGAATTCAATACCAGGGAGAAATAGCACCGCTTTAATTATAATGACTGGGTGTGACAGTGTCAACACGTCGTTGCATAATATTTGTTATTTTAATGGTAATAGGCATATGAAACGAAAAAGAAGGGCGTTGGAAAAGTGGAAGAGAAGCAAGCCATCCTTCATGAAGAAGGAAAGATGGACGATGGCCTTGAATTTAGCAGGAGTCAAGAGGAAGAATCCCGCACAGGTCGCGTGATTCGAAAGTGCTCATCCTTATTCACAAAATTTATTAAGTATGTAAATTCTATGGATTGATAAAGCTAAAGCATGTATGCATATACTAGAGTATTAAGAATTTTAGCAGATTAAAAAACTTTTTTGTTTGATGAAAATGATATTTCAGGGCTTTGGAAGTTCTTCAAGTGAACAGAAGTCGAGACCTATTTTTTGGCTCAGTTGACTTGAACGAAATGATTATGTGTCTTGAAGACTTGATCAATTATTTTGCTCAACCTGAGGACGACATGGGTATGCCAAACACATTCATATTACTATTACATTCCATTCCTCATCCTAGCGCAGAGAAACTAGTTAATTTGCCATTTCTACTTCCATCATGTCAATAATAGAGCATGAGGAACGTCAGAATCGTTTCCGTGCCCTTCGGAACCGTCAGGATCTCTTCCAAGAGGAAGGAATTCTCAATCTAACTCTGGAAGCTATTGATAACATCAACACAATTACAGAACGAGGTTATCTTGTCACTTTGGCGAGCGATGCGAGTCAGAACTTTGAAATGATTACTGGCTACCTTTATCAACTTCTGGGTATGAAATGAATAACATGAATCTCATTCTCAAATTACAGACCAGTGTGATGTTACTCACGCTCCCTAAACTATAACAGAGTGCGAATAATTTGTATTCCATCCATATACACAAGAACGTATGACTTTGGGTTCATGTTCAAACAAATAAAAAATATTTCTCCCATTCACAGCCGCTATTATCAAAGGAAACCACACAAATTGTGCTCAATTTGCAAATGTAAACCGACTCAACTGGCTGTTCAGCCGACTTGGTTCCCAAGCCTCAGGTGAAGGGAGTGGTATGCTTGATGTACTCCATTGTGTTCTCATCGACTCTCCAGAAGCTCTGAACATGATGCGGGTAACGATATTTTTTTTTCTTCTTCCTTTCATATATATCATGCAATTCAGGTTTTACATGCATAATGTACATTTTCATAATACACTACACATTGCTTGAGCTACTGAGCTCCCCAACCTAACAAAAAAAACTTCATTGTGGCCACCACCACTGCTGACTAGAATACAAGAGAAAAAAATCTAGCTACAAAAACGCGTGTTGCATTAAAAGAGACAAATTACCTTTCTATCTACACAACTCGCATACAAATGTTTATAATACCATTCTTTCTATTGCATTTGACTTGACATTACATTATGCTTCAGGAACAAATATGCTCATTTTGTCAGCATTAATACTTTATTAATTCTATACCAGTGGCTGCTATAGATAAAAAAATATATGGGGTAATAGTTTCACTTTCTCCTAGAAGAAATATAAGTTCTTTTCCTATATTACCACCATGTATTACATATATATACTATATTACAAACCACAAACACAATTTCAAAAGCATTCTTATTATGCATACCTTCCAAAAAATTGCCCTACTAAACTACCTCATTACACTCGTACCTCAACTTCCCTTTTGCCCTAACCATTTACACAATGGATGCTTTTTGGAGATGGAAAAGAAAAGCACAGAGATTACCTACATTTCATTTCATTGCAAATGTTGATGTTGATGATGACTATCTTTAATAACATGACAGGAAGAGCATATCAAAGTCATCATTTCCCTTCTGGAGAAACACGGGAGGGATCCCAAAGTTTTGGATGTTCTTTGCTCACTCTGCGTTGGTAATGGTGTTGCGGTTCGCTCCTCGCAAAACAACATTTGTGACTATCTCTTGCCAGGAAAGAATTTACTTCTTCATACAGGACTTGTGGATCACGTTGGAAGGTAACGCCTAAATCCCCCTCTTTATACTTTAGTGCTTTATATCATTACAAGCTTAAGTAATATGGGTGGCTACAAGCTGTGGACATGAACTCTTACTTACCTTATTAACTTCATAAATCACAAGGTCTATATGGTTATATTGAGCAGTCCTTCCTTTTACTAAATCTGTAGCTTCTTTAGTATATCGTATCACATTTGTAGTTTTTCTGACTTTGACTGTCGAATATATATATCATGAATCATGATGATATGGTAGCAACTCGATTAGTTTGCAGAATGTGAAATGCAGTATTACAACTTTAGTTTGTTCTTTGACAGAAGAAGAGTAAAATGAAAGCGCATGCAAAAACTTTCCCTAAAGGACTGTATTGGATTTAATGTAAGCTCTGGGACGGAGGCCGTACTGAAAAAAAAGCCGTCTGGAGTAATTAATTTAAGCTGGACTTTTTGAAGGCCGGCCTACAAAGCCGCGTGTAGTTATTACATCTGGAGCCAAGAACGGCCAAGTGGCCTTTTTATAAAAACTCATGATAATGATAGAACAGAGCAGCAAAAAGCTTATACCACCCAATAACGACTGTAAATCACCAAATTAAAATTAACAAATGAAATAAAATGACAGCCTTACAAATTAAAAATATGGACTTCCAAAAATAAACCATAGACCACAAGCATAAATAATTACCAGAATAAATAACAGACCATCAGAATAAAAAAAACATCAAATTAAAAACAGATTACTAAAATGAAAAATATGTGCTATCTATATAATACAATAAATCAATGGAATAAAAAAAGGACTACCAGAATGTAATAAAAGGCTACCAAAATTAATCAATATGCCACAAAATTAAAAATATTTACTACTAAAATAAAACATTAGACTACCAAATTAAAAATTTTGTCTCTCAAAATGAAGTAAAGGGTACAAGAATGCAATAAAAACTACCAAAATAAAACAATAGATCACACCTGAATAAATCACACCAGACTAAATGAATAGTCCACGCCAGAATAAATCAATATACCACCAAAATAAAATAACACACCATCAGAATACAAAAACAACCAAAATAAAACTATAGACCACACCAGAATAAATCAATAGACCACGCCAGAATAAAATAAGAGAACACCAAAATATGGAATAGTGCAACAAAAACGAAATTAAAATATTGTCCACTAGATGTCCACCGGAGTTAAATAAACGCCTAAAAAATACAATTTTTGCCACCCGTAATTTACAGATTGTAGATTACGTTCTTTAGATCAGCCTTACAATAATTTTAACAGTGTTTGAATAACTGATCTAAATCTATGATCCAAATCTATTACATAATTGAAATGTTCCTTCAGCTTTATTACCTTTGATGGCTTCAAGACCACTTGGGTAAACCCTCAAACCATTCTGAGTTTTTGTCGACATATTCCGGAACAAAGCATATAGCCACAAATTTTTTTTGTAAAAAGTGTAACTGCTGTAGTAAACCCATGAACACATCTACTTAATTGAATTAGGCGAATATCTTAAAGAATTTTATCTCGCAAATCAGTAGGAATAGATTTTAAATACTTGTTGTCATTCAGATTTCTTCTAAATTACATTTATATCTTCAAACACCATAGTACGATAGAGTTAAAAAAGATGGGCAGTTTTATTAAAAAAGTGGGCATCCAAATAAAATTTAAAAAAGTGATAAAATATGCATTTTCGAATAATGTAAATTTTGGGTGGGCAAATTTGGTAAAAATGGTGGCACTTTAAATGCATCCCTCAAATAAAATACCCCTAGATAAAAACAATAAACAACCAAATTAAAATTTTGGACCACACCACAATAAAGTAATACACCAGAAGAATAAAATGAAAGAAGACTAGAATAAAATAACGGACGATCTAATTGGAAATGGAGTAATTTGGGGGCACATGGACTTTAGAGTAGTTCAACCTTTAGAATATGTAATTCATCTCAGTAGGGAATGTAACAGTTGTTGCAAGCCGGCCTGGAGACGTAGCCAAATACATGAAAACACACTTAAATTTCTTAATACGATTTTCTGACTGGTAACCAAGTCATTTGTAATTTTGGAATGCATCAATTTTTATGCAGTTTGTAATTTTTTAAAGTAATTAATAAGTTTAAAAGTCAATTTGAACGAAAAGGAAAGTAATTCATAATTTTAAAAATCTATTTGAAGAAAAGTAAATCGTAAAATCAAATGGCAACATCTATCACATTAGTTTGGTGGCATGTTCTATTAATTTGGTAAATATGTTTCAATTAGTTTAGTGGCATGTCTTGCTACTAAAGCGGCGGTATAGGTATAGAATAATCTGGAAGGGTAACCAGTGTAGGGACATATCCGAGTGGCATGTTATCCTAATTTGGTGGCATATTTTGCATGTCTGGTGGGCATATGCGGTGGTCAAATTAATGTGAATGGTCGTTCCCAAGACTAATTCGGACTGAAACCCGTGTGATCTAATATATATGCGAAGTCCATGTGTGAACGCATTAAGTAAGCAAAGAAGAGCATGCTAAAATTTCTAGTACGATAATTTATTACATCATAATGACAGTGGTAACCATGCACTTGTCTGGTAAGTACAGTCTGACATTTGACCAGATCGGGGCAAGCTTTGGAATGCTCTAGCGTGTTCAGTGATAAATTTTATGAAAATCTGAGAACAGATATCGATTCTGCATAAAATTTTGAGTCTGCTTAACCTAAAATCTCTCAAATAAACAGAATTTTTGACAAGGTTATGACATTCCAAAGTTTCCACTACTACCAATCAGATCAAATTGCTCGGGGTGGTCGACGGGAAATTTTTGGAATGCTGTAAATTTTGTTCGGCTTAACTTACACAAATTCTGAAAGTAGCGTCAGACGCAGCATTAAATTTTACGCTGGCTTAAAAAATAATATAATGCTTTTCATTAAAGACTTCGACGCTTATGGGTTCCAAAAATTACACTGTCACCACCCCCATTGTTCATAATGGTAACGGTGGGGAAATTTTGGAATGGTGGTACTCGAAAAATTATGGGTGGATTTGAAAACTGAAAACGGCATTATGCTTCCCATGAGTTTATCTGCTGGCTTAAACTTACTCCGACAACTTTGATAGACCTTCCCAGCCGTAATACAAAATCCAATTCAGGCCTTTACATTGCCAGTCAAAATTTTCCACTGGGCTTGCTGTATTGTCTTCATTGTGTGCTTGAGGATACACACTATATATACGATGTACGCGAAACCAAACCAAGCCACTTTTTCCATTTTAAACTATGGACGCATTGTACACTATATATGTATACACATATCCTCATCCATTCATTTACTTAGCAAAACTTTCCCAGTTCAGGAATAAAACATTTTTGCAATCACTCAAATCCAGGAAAAGGCTTGTGCCTATATTTTATATTCATGGAAGCGAAAGTGACGTAGACTCTTCTTTGCTTTCACTAACAAGAGTCTGTTGGTAAGTCACGGTTACTCTTGATATGAATGAAGGCCTATTTCCTCTTTGAAAGGAAGAATATATAGTTTATTTTGTACCCAGACCAGAATCAGACCTATGAGCTTTTAAAGACATGTCCATGCTCATGGCCCATACTTCAATACACTTATCGCAGCTTTGGGACTTTGTAAGTAGGTACTACTACTACTGGTCGTAAGTAGTAGATACAGCTCAACGTAGATATATAGCTAGATAGGTTGAGACCAATTTTAGCATCTCAGTCAGGCATAAAACCTCTTTGAAAGTATACATTTTGGATAAAATAGGAAAGGGTATCAGAGTTATATCATACTACAGATGTATAGGTAGTAAAAACCGGCAGAGAATAAGCTTCCGTCTTCCGCACGGTTGCTCGCAGGATGGTGTGCGACAATAAAGGATTTTTATACCATCTTGAATATACCTTGGAGGACTTAACATTTTATGCTTTTCTTTTTATAATCCCTTTATTTGCATACGATATGATTTTATGCACGGACACTCGTAAATGATTTTGTTTCCACCAGTGTGCGACCTAATATTTTTGTTGGAAAAGTGGCGGGTTCAGCAGTGTACCAGAAATGGTACTTTGAAGTGACACTGGATCATATTGAACAAGCCAGCCACATGATGCCACACATGAGAATTGGCTGGGCCAATACTATTGGGTGAGGATAAAGTTTTTAGTGTGACTTTTCGCATTTTACTATGTGAAAGCGAGCAAATGTAAATGCAGCAATTCATTTCCTGATGTATCAAAGGTACTGCCCATACCCTGGAGGTGGTGAACATTGGGGAGGCAATGGAGTAGGTGATGATTTATGCTCTTATGGCTTTGATGGCGTTTACTTATGGACCGGTAAGTGCTGTACAATCTGCCGAATGAAATTCTATACAAAACAGGAGTATAATTCTGGTCTAGTTTGCTTAGAGCCAAAAGGCCGCCGCAACTGCAAGTGTATTTTAGTAAATTGATCACGCACATAAAACCAACTCGATTTGGTCTTAAATTTCACTTATTTTTTTTTGTAAAAGAATAAGAATTTCTCTTTTATAAGACATTCCGTGTCTTTTATGTGGTTGCGAATAATCCTCTTCCAGTTTTTTTAATATCCCCGAAACATGATGAGTTTTGGAAGAGTTTTAAATGGAAAATCTCAAAATGAATGAAATTTCTTTTTTTTGGTTCAACATAATAGGAGGCCGAAGCACTTGTGTAGTGCCTGGATCTCAGGAGCCCTACATTCGCAAAGGCGATGTAATAGGTTGTGCCCTTGATCTCACAGTTCCATCCATTACTTTTTACTTCAATGGGGTCAAGATTCGTGGAGGTTTTAAGAACTTTAATTCAGACGGCATGTTTCATCCTGCTGTCAGCATGTCTGCTAAAGTGAGGTACGCCCATAGTGCTGAACTTTTACAATCAAGTATTTTTAAGAACCTTTTCTCTGACTTTGAGTGAAAGTCGGGGAAACTTGACTTTCTTAAGAGTAAGAAGAACCGTACACCCGTCCGTACCCATATCTCTACATTTGACTGTCTAACACATTCTCATTGCAAATTTAATTTCCAGCTGTCGTTTTCTCTTCGGTGGAGATCAAGGTCGGCTCAGGTATCCTCCACCAGAACTTCACTCTCCGATTGTAGAGTGCCTCTTACCAACTCAAGTCTTACAAATTGATCCATGTTTCTACTTCGGTGACCCGTTCAAGACAACCCTTGCTGGTCCGTTGAAGATCGAAGATGATACAGCATTTGTGCCAAAACCTGTAGATACCGAGGCTGTAAGTTACAGTAAAACTATATATTATTCATAGCTAAAAAAACGCACAATGTGTTTCCACATTGAAAATTTTTATGCATGCAGCTGTACCTACATATCTAGACGTTATTGTATTCTTAACACTTAGTTTGACTATTGTACAATGTTCTATGACCGTACCATTCCGTACAGCAAACAAATTTATGATTTTTTCCAAGAAAGTCACTGAAGTTTACACGTTCTTTCTTATTTTATATTTTATGAAATGAGCACATGGTATAGTAGGTACTTAAAAAAAGTAGCATACAATAATATTGTTCTGTAAGAAAAGAAACAAGTAGTAGCACACCTTTTCGTATTACACTTTTATTTGGGTGAAAGTGACATGTTGTTAGTAATAGGAATGTTGCCGGAAAATGACAAACGGAATGAGAAAGAACAACACACGAGAAAGTTTTTCGCTTTGCTTTCTTACAGCGTTTACTACAGTAGTAGCTTCTTCCTAATACAATGGTACCTTTCTTTATTGCATTGCATAATAAATTTCTTGTTTTTGCATTATGTATCACTTGCCACTTCTCCACGGGGAAAAAGATCATTTTGCCTAGTTATGTTGAGCAAGTACGAGACAAACTTGCAGAAAATATTCATGAGATGTGGGCCATGAATAAAATTGAAGCAGGATGGATGTACGGAGACTACCGTGACGATTATGAAAAGTATCATCCTTGCTTGGTTCCATTTGACCGTCTTCCAGGAGCTGAGAGAAGATATGATATCCAACTTGCAGAAAACACCCTCAAGTAAGTGCAGAACACGTCTTGATGCTCCAAATTTATCCACTATTATGTTGAAAGTAACTCGGATAATGCCATATCCGCTGCAGTAAGTACTTACTGCTGCTGCTGCGGAGCGGATTTGCTGAAGCCGAAGTGTAGTGGCAAAAATGTAAAAAAAAATGACGGGTGTTAACATTAGCCGCTAAGATGACTTTCTCTTTCTGCTATAGTCCACACACTTTGGATAATTGCTTGTAGTTATATTATATTGGTTTGTTGGAATTGATGAGAATTTGAGAGTCGTTAGTTGCAGCATGCGGTTATTGGCAATTTCGCCAAATTTCATTTTCTGTGAATTTATATGAATTCAATGAGTGTACATCTGCTGGTTTGGTTTTGATAGGACAATTGTGGCTTTGGGCTATCACATTTCTCTGGACAAGCCCCCATCACGTATCCGAAGCATTCGTCTTCCAAACGACCCATTCCTCCAGCCAAATGGGTATAAGCCAGCCCCACTTGATCTGAGTGCGATCACACTCACACCAAAACTAGAGGAGCTTATTGATCAACTTGCTGAGAATACGCATAATATTTGGAGCAAGGAGAGGATTATGGAAGGATGGACATATGGTTTGAATGAGGTAATACTCCACTCTTCTTTCAATTTCTTGATGTTATGAAACATCTTCAAGCTTTTCTTGTAGCTTTCATTTCCTCTTGGAAATGTGACTACTTACTTTGAGCAATATTCAGCCTAGCAAAAAGATATTATACGAGGATACTGCAGAAAGTTTGTTCTACTTTTCACTTTTTCCATTTATGGAAAATGCTCTGGAGGGTTATTTATTCTCATAAATGGTTCATTTTTATATATACGAAACAAGTTTTCCTCATGCAGACAAAACAAAAAAGATTCCGCAATGGATGTACATATATATACGTATCCATTTCATGACTTTTTTTTGCTTCCCTGTTATTCTTTCTCTGTTTTTGGCAGTTTATGGTATCCGGTGCTGAAAATTTGGAGAGCATTTTAAAGATACACATATGTACTACTATATTAAACTACCTTAACCATTTGCTTATTTGCAGGATCCCGACGTGCGAAGGAGTCCGCATTTGGTGCCATATAGCAAAGTAGATGAGGCAATTAAGGTGGCAAACTGGTAGGTGGAACTTTCTTTGGTAGCAATGGTAGCATATAAAGTGATGAAAAGAATGTGCATTTTTTTGCGCAAAGTAAATTGAAAATAGCTAAGTAATCTTGAATGAGCAAATTTTTTGTACAATAACATTTTTCTTTCTCTTTGTGCGTGTTTACTCCAAAAAGGGATACGGCCAGTGAAACGGTGAGAACTCTTCTTGTCTACGGTTATGTGCTGGAAGCACCAACTGGTGAATCTCAAGAAGGTATATAATAACTAAAATGCTAATCTGCACCAATTCTTTTCACTTACATTTTCCCTTCACCATAACTTCATTGGATACAACAAGAGCAGAACTAGCGGTTTTTTCTTCTTGGTGAAAATGAAAAATCCGACAAAGTTCATTTCTTTAATCCTATCGCATAAAGAATTAGTATGGCACACACGAGGTAGAACTGGTTTTTATTGAAATATCCCTAAACTACTTTCTCTCTCTCACCATATTACAGTCCAAACAGGGGAAGTGGAAGAGAAGCGGTACGCGGACTTTAGAACCTACCGTGCAGAAAAAACTTATGCGGTCTCTAATGGGAAATGGTATGTTACTCGAATTCTCAATCCGCTCCTGATTTCCTTCTAAATGTTACAAATACAATGTTTGTATGTATGGTGAGTGGAGAGTGGGCACTTGTAGCATGCCTACAAACACATGCTGAATGCTTTGCATTTTGTGTCACGCATTTACGAACTGTGGGAGTGGAAGGAATACATATTATTATATACGAAACACTACCATTCATCCAAAACAACATATATAGTGCTTGAAAAAGTGACGTGATATCTTAATAAACTTCCTACATTTTTTTCTTCTTTTCATTACATTCCATGTCGCATTAGGTACTACGAGTTCGAAGTCCTGACAGCTGGTCCCATGCGAGTTGGCTGGGCTCGAGTTGACTGCAAACCTGGTTATCAGATCGGTAGCGATGAGTATACTTGGGCTTTTGATGGATATAATGTAAGGCAGTTTTTTAGTTTTCATAACAAAGAAATATATATGTACTTATACACTCAAACATTCATCCGATAATTGGTCCCTGTGTACATATACGTCATGATTCCTAAAACCCATCCTTTTTATCAGCAATGGTACGGATTTTTTTAAAAGTGAAAGACACTTTGACTAGAACAAAACCTTTTTAATGGACCCGAAAGAAATGAAAGTGAAAGCTTTCACCAGTGATTTCTCAACGTGTGCTAAAAGAATAATTAATTTCCGTTAGTCAACTCGCCGTATCCAACCAAAAACACCAAAAAAGCAGTTGTTTCCTTTCGTCCTGTAGACGAATTCATTACTAGTACTTGAAATTGCTCTTGTAATTTAACAGGCCGAGAAGGTCCATCAATGTAGTAATGAACAGTATGGAAGAGTACCCCAAATTGGGGATACCATTGGTTGCTTAATTGATGTGGAAAACAAGACTCTAAGTGAGTTTATATATTGACTATTTTTTTTTGGTTTTCAAATTAAATAAAAATAATATGATGATTACATTACTTGCTTTACATACAAAATCAAAAACAGTTTGAAAATACTACACCACAGACTTTCTTTTCTTAAGTTGTAATAATATTTACAATATATATTCAAGCTAATATGTGTGCCCAGCAGTTGAAAATTTCCATCTAATTTGTAAATTTTATCGCACCCCCAAAGAGATAATGCAAGCCAATAAGCTAAGTCGAATTATTGTCAACACACGAATATCCATTATATAATGCGTTTATACCTAAATACTTTATAAATTATTCTCAACCATTAAGCTTTATCTGTGGAGAAAGTGTTTATATTTTTGTGTATTTTGCGCTGAATCGATTTTTTTATAATGCTAAAAATGTTGTTGGAGGTGACACTCTGCATTAAGACTAATGATTGATGATGATTTCAATTCCAAAGTATGCCGAGTCATTTTTTATAATGAATGCAATCAAAATCAGTGTGCACTATCAACCCTGATGTGTAAAAAAGCAACTTTTGTAGCGTACCGTAGCGTACAATTATGAGCAGCATACAAATGTAAATGTTATCCAAATCAAGCAAGCAACCAACAACGTAACCAATTTATATTAAGTGGAACGACCCCCAAATATCTTTTGATGACTGATATTATAGCAAACTAAAAATATTCCTACCTTTACCTTTGTATTTATTACCTGAGCATGTTTCAATATCAAATTTTATTATCATTGATTTGTTCATTTCAAACGTACCAATTTGTAATTGTCTCACGATATGACCAAGCCGTTCGTTCCCCAAGTCTCGTTCACTAAAATGCTAACCATGCTCACACCATAATAATAATCGTAATTTTATATGTATAAGAAATAATGTCAAAACTTTCTCCAATCTTTAAAAAAAGCGAAATTATTTACATTGTTCTGAAATCAGCATTTTTTTCCATTTCTGATTTTTACATGCATAAATGATCGCTCGTTCGTACTCCTGCCTTCTGGTATCGTCTGCTCTTTTTTGTGCTTCATCACACAAATCATCGCAACCTGTAAATATTGATCATGGCACCAACAACCTTGTGTACCCCTAATAATGTCTCTGCGCTCGCTGCTAAAAAAACCTTTCGGAAACTTCCTTCTATTCTGTACTTGAATGTTACAATATCGTCCATTTGAATTCATTTCATTGACTGTATAAACTCTTTCTGTGTCTCTGTGCTAAACTCTCAACTACTCCCAACTTTCTCTTTTGTATTTTTTCCCCTTCACTTTATATTATTCTTGTCTCAACTGGCCCCTGCTCGTATGTCATGCTGGTTCAATATTGTATACCCACACGTTATATACACCTTATGCAATGCCATGCCATTTCCCTCGTTGACTTTATTCTGTAAACACACAAAAGGAGGAAAAAATTTTCACCGCATCCGGTGAATCATATGGAAAACAATGGAAAGAAGGAGATGTGGTCGGAGTACTGCTTGATTTGATTGACAAGACAATCAGTAAGTGTCCACGTTTGCACACACAAAAAAGGCTATGTACTATTAGTAGTATTCAAAAAAATTAGTTTGTGTTTTTTATATATCACGTTTCAATATCAATGAGCATTTTGTATTATCATGTATTTGTTGGGGGTAAAATTGGATGATATGATGAGAATGTTGTAATCGTAGTGTAGAAAGCAATTGCGTAGTAGAAGTAGAAGCTTCAATTTAAGAAACGCGAGAGTGGATTTGCTGGATTGGATAATCATTTTGGAGTTTCTTTATCGAAAATTGGAATTGCTTCAGCAGCAGAATTTGTAAAGTAGTTTGTTTATGTTAGTTTCATACCGTGATATAGAGCTCAGCTGAACAATAAGCTCGGTTTCACCAGCCTCCCAATAATTATGCAAGTTATACTATCAAGTAAACCAAGCAAAAGTAGGAGTGGAGTAGATCCCATCAAAAATATTAGGATGCATTTATTTGGTATACCACGTAGTTGTTTTTGTTCATGTCCGTAAAATTTTCAAGTTGGGTAATGTGACCATTTAATGCATATATGCGTTTGAGCCTGATATAAAATAAGTTTTCCATGCTTTACATTCAAATTAAGTAGTAAGGAATTCATTTTTCTCTAGTGAAACGTTTATTAGATTAAAAAGGTTAGATTTGCAACGCCTACACACAGAGAGACTACGCAGTTTGGTAGAATAGAATAGAATAATTTGTAATCTTGATTTTTTCCGCGGCATCCAACTACATCTCTACAAAATTAAATGTGTAGTAGCTCAATATTCCATTTTTGGGCAAGAGAGCAAGTATACATATATGTGTATAATGTCCAAGTTTTTAAAAAAGAGATGGAGAGCAAGAGCCCAACTTAAAACCCATATCATACAACATACTTAAAATTGTGGGGAGACATTATTCTTAATTTTATTCGCATCTTCTTTTTCTAGCTTTTGTTGATACATAGTTGGTAAAGAGCCAAAAGATTTCTAGTGCAATGCATTTTGTTTTCGAGTGATAAAACCAGGGGATAGACTACTTCACTTTTTAAACTTTCGTTTTTCGGTTTTTGTCTCCTTTAGCTGGCTTAGCTTCAAACTACTTCATGTGTTTACAATGTACTTACTCTGTACATCGATCCGGTCTTCTGAAGAAGTAGTGCTTTGGTATTATCATACACTTTTCCTTTCTTCCTCATGAATGCTACTTCTCAGTTTTATACCAACCACGAATCACATTCAAATATGTATTCTAGCTTAGATAAGATTTTGTTAGAAAGGATTTACTTTGATATTATTTTGCGTCTTGTTGTGACTGACTCTAAACTCTACTCCTTTCAAAAAGAAGTGTGAGAAACAGCACAAAAGTGTGTGATTACGTGTTTGCACTAGATTTTATTAAAATGTTACGGTTTTCGAATGTGTGTAGCTTTGGCTTATATTATGACAATCCTAATGCTTTATGCTGAATGTGGAGTATACTTTAAATGCTATAAATGTTACATTGATGCAGTTTGTTAAAAAATCATCATCATCATGAAAGTTGATAGTATATACAAATTTAACACTAACACTTGGAACTTTTCTTGTATAGATGCTACATTGTAAACATATATATATATATATACCAACAAAATATACAAATTACAAATATTGCAATAGTAAAATGTTTTATTGTTTATGCTTAAAAAACAAAAAAAATAATGCTTGTTGAGTGGTAAAATATAATCCTGTATACGAAGGACATGCTATTTACGGCAATGTAACAAACTTAATTTTTTTGGCACCTTTCCCAAATTTCCCAACAGGTTTCTCATTGAATGGTGAGCTCTTAATGGACTCACTAGGAGGTGAGACAGCTTTCACAGACGTCCAAGGCGAAGGCTTTGTTCCGGCTTGTACGCTGGGAATAGGGCAACGGGCCAAATTTTGTTTTGGTCATGATGTCAATGCGTTGAAATTTTTCACTACCTGCGGTCTCCAAGAAGGATATGAACCTTTCTGTGTGTAAGTAGAAGATTAGAAAAAACATACATACTGCGGTAGCGTAGCATATATACATATATTGTCATTCAGAATGACACCGCTTGTAATTAAGATTTTGCTCGCTTGTTCAACTGTGTAACGTACCAAATATCTGACAATTGTTTTGCAATATTATGTTGTTGTTACTACTCTTGCCAAATAAGTGAGTCTAAGCCTAATCCTCTTTTTGAACCAGTCGAAAAAGTAGACAAAGCGAGGATGGCTAGGGATAAAGATTTTTTTTGCAGACTTTTTGTTACGTATCTTTCTTACACAGTGTTTCCTACATGACTTTTTCTTGTCTCATCTTCTCCCATTCAGGAATATGAATCGTCCAATGACATTCTGGTACACGAAGGATCAACCCATTTTCGAGAACATTGATGCAGGCGAAGATTCCAGCATTGATGTAATTAGGATTCCTGCTGGCTCCGACACTCCACCCAGTCTACGTCTCAGTCATAGGACGTTTGAAACGATGGAGAAAGCAAACTGGGAATTTCTCCGGCTTTCACTTCCTGTCATTTGTCTTGATGAATTTATTGAGTAAGAGTTCAATCCTAAAAGAACATTTATTTTTTTCGCGTATAGAAACTATACGAACGGGACAGTTTAGACAGGTTGGGGTTGGGCTGAAGCTTTGCAGTGAAAATGATGGCTTACATGCAAAAAAAATGAAATTCATTCCTGAAGAATGAATATTTATGCCTTTTTAAAGGATGATATATTTTACATACCTTGTTCATCTACTTCAAATTTATATGCTCCTATACTCCCTTTTATTTTTGCATTTTCCTAAAACACGCTTTGCATTTTGCTGCATAGTTCATATTTCATCATGGTAAATATATAAGTCCCCCACATGTCTTACTACAAGTTGTATGCACAAAATTCTTAAACCGATTCTACCACTAAATATATACGTGCAGTGAGGATGAAAAGAACCGACGGTGGCAAGAGATTAGAGTACGTCAACATCGCCTTCGTGCTACTGGTCAGTACATCCGAACCGACCATAATCTCGAGCAAACGATTCAAAAAGCGGGATTCACCATGAGTGATATCAAAGGTCAGTTACCATAAGTGCTTTGCGACACACTATATATTTATATGCTCAAACTAAATCCACCTGAATAACCTCATGTGAAAGTTATTCTCTAAATTTTATGTCTTGATTATTTATGACAAACACAAACTATATACACAAATAAATTAACCGGTTAAATTGGCTAATCCGGCTTGATACAGACCTCCAACGGGGCTATTCGGAGGATGCCGCTGAGGGCGATGCTGACGCTGGACTGAAGGGTATTGCAAAATAAAATTGCAACTCTGCATGACTAGAAACAATAATTTATTCTAACCTTTCAAAACGTTGAAATAAGTATATATTATGTATTATTTTTCACCAAAAAAAATACACAAAAACCGTGCCGTAACTTCATTACGGATACACGGACAACCACTTACAAAACTACTACAACCCATTTTAAATTTCTCATTGGGACACAGATTTATTTTGTTTTTGTGAACTGACTTTGACCAAATTTGCCCCTGCCTATGCACCTATTTTAGATTCCGACTACGGTCGCGGTGAATTATCCCGTGGAGAATTGCTTACTCCGGGAGATGATGGGAAAAAGAAGGAGCGGGGAAAGTCGCCATTCAGGTAATCCAACGTGACAAGTCACATACAAATTAGTCTCTAGTTAGGATTTACTATATAGAATTTCTTGTCTCCGTCGATTTCAATTTCAAACTTATTTTTCATGCTTACTACACAAATCAATAATTTGCGCCGATAATTTAACAATAAGCCAACAACTCCCTTTCACATCTTGATTTTAACTCTCATCAATACTATTATAACTTTCCCCCAAAAAAGTTTTGTCTCAGAGAGAAAGTTTTCACGATATTGCCATCTTCTTACCCTGTTTTTGTGCCCTTGTCTTTTTCTATCAATATAGAAAACCCACCATACAGTATGGAAAACCTATGATTAACACGCTGAAAAGGTGAATATTCCTTAATTTTGTGCACACTTAACAAAATAATAATGTACATACGTTCATATGCTTCTGTTTTTGCCAACATTTTTTTTCCATCGTCAATATGTCTGTTTTGATTCCATTGTCTATATATGTGTACTTATTTTTGTGGCAAAAATAATAATTTTCCGTCTTTTCATATATGCAATGAAGAAAATTCAAAATATTTTTGTGTAATATACGTTGTATATATAATATTTTTGTAATCTCTGATATTATGCATCTCTCTTTAACGCAAAATCTAACTTGACTACATGCAAAAATCCAAAAAACAATACACCACTGCTCCAACTCCTTACTATATCCACCTTGCTGTGCCTGCCTTCGCCTACGCCTGTTCTGCTGATTAGCATGTATTCTCTTGAGGAAATTACCGAAGTTGGAAAGGAATACGCTAATCGGTAAGATTTATATCTGCAGGATTAGTTAGTAAAATATTTATTTAAACTAAACTACTTTATATATATTTATTAACATTTAGTGAGTAATTTGAAAAATTTGTAAAGTAAGCTGCCATGCATTCATTGCGAAATTGCAATTATAGCCTTTAAGTGTACGTACTTACTATCAAGAACAGGATGTATACAACACCTAAAAAGTTTGTATGGGCTTATCAGTAGATGCGCTATAGAAGATAGAATTTAGATATGTTACTAGAAGTTCTTAGTTTAGAACTAGTACATTTATATAGTACATACACAGTTTCAAAGCTTTTTAACAATAACACTACTGTTACAAGCATTACACACATAGCATAGTATATAGATATTTTAGAAACGTGAGCTCATCCAAACCCATCAAATTTTGGTGGAAAGCTTCATGTAATGTGAAAGCAAAATCCCGCATTGATCGTGTCATGTAAATTATCATAGTAGTAAGTAAACGTAACGTAACGTAATGATGCGTATAATATTATCCCACTTCTTGAGACCCATGTCCATCACCTTATGACTTGCAATCCTATAGCCACACCCGCAACCTTCTCTCCAACCAAACAAGGACTATAATATATATTTCCTGGTCGTAAAACGAGTGAAACTTGAATATTGAACTATGCAACTCCAGAAGCTTTGTTCAGTTTGCGCCCTTTAAGATAAGACCATTATTAAACAGCTGAAGATTTTACTAATATATGTGGTGTGGCCTTAAACGTGCAAAGCTTCTGAATCTTTCTTACTTAATTGCTGTTCCGTTTCATGTGCGTGCGTGATGGTGTGTGCGCTTTTACAATAGTATATACCTACTACAATATATGTGTGTACAAAAACTAAATAATTCACAATGATGCATCCTTCCACTTCCATTTCCTTGAGTGTGGGGAGTATTCGTTTATGACAGTAGGTAGCTTTTACTTAAAGAAAGGGAGAAAGTTCTCGTACCTTTATCAATTTTAATCGCCACATGGAAGTGTTTCCACAAATACATTCAAGTGAGGTGAAAAGTAAACGTACGAGGACGATGGAGTCATTATCGTACATGAAACCTTTGCATTGATTATTTCTCCAACTCCAACAACTTATTGATCAATGCTGACGGGTGACATGCCCCTGTCGGGTTCTTTGATGATGATGATAATAATAATAGTATAAAAATCAAGAAATATTTGTTTAAACATGCTCTATATCAATACAATGAAATATGGCTGACCAACCAGCCTAATTTTTTTATCCTATCAAAATCAATAACAACAAGAAAATGCTCATATATATATTTTGATAAAGTTTTCACTTTACACTTTGACATAAGGAAGTCATTTCCCAGCCACAGGTAAACCAAATGTGCCTTTTCCATTTGCTTTGTAACGGTTTCACATCTCAACACTTGTGGTTTCACATCATTCTTTGTTATATTCCAATCCAACTACTACCACACTCTACCTTTCTCTGCCCTGCATCTCTGCAGTGGCACCACATTATTTGACCGCAAAACCCACACATGATGATGATGGCACAACAGTAGGGGAATGTGTGAGGAGTGCATGCAGTTTGAGTTTTGTGTGAAATATCCAGTTATAGAAAAAGTAACGATATTATTATGCCATCCTGTATGCACGAATCCCCCTTTTCATTACTTATACAGTAAGCCCAAAAGCCAAAGCCAATCCCATAATCCGTGAATAAAAAAATCCAATTTCACTTTTACCAAGAACGACACCCATATACCATGTCGTGGTATGGTGCTTTACCTGCAATTGAAATTAAACACTGCATGAGTTGAAAACAAAAGAGTTACTTATATTATACAAACCATTTAGTGTGAGAGCTAGAGAGAGCGTTCCCTGGAATGACATTATGCATTATACACACAAAGCCCTTTTACTCCAAGACCAAACCAAACCACTCTTGAATGAAATATGATTTTTGATGAATTTTAAGTATGCAAATGGGATCTATGCATCCTATATATTATGTGTGTTTGCTGAGTTGTAAAGAGTGAAAAATGAGTTGCGATAATGCAACTCTCTGTGCATGTGGTACAGTATGAATTATTATTATTCTCTTGTGCATTATATACGTACTTTCACTTACGGATTATATGTATGTCTGGATGATTTTTTGTCATGAAAGGTTTTTCTCACGAAGCAAGAAGGACGGGAAAGATCGAACACCGGAGCCAGATGATAAGGCCGGAACAAGGGGAACCAATGTGCGACTCACAGAGGTCCGTTGATGATTGATTGACTCACCAACAAGATTGATTAACATAGAACATGAATGAATGACCTCCAAACCTTAATCCATGCATCTTATGAAAAATGAGAGCTTTCAATCCCTCCTTCTCTTGGTCAATGTTCTACAGGGCAGTATGAAAATCCAGCCACCTGCTGTGCCAGACCGGTCTCGGAAAGGCGCTGGAGGAGGCGAGGCTGCAGCTCCAAGAGATGAGCCTCCAGAAAGTGACATTTTTGATGCAGAGTGCCTTAGTCAGATCAACGAGTATTTTTACGGAGTGCGAATTTTCCCTGGTCAAGACCCAACTCATGTGTATGTTGGCTGGGTCACCTGCCAATATCACTTTCACAGTCAGTCTTTCACCAACGAGAAAGTTCGCCATTGCACCATTGCCGGACTGGATGAGTATGACACAGAAGTGGAAAAGTACGTGAAAGAATGAAATCACTCTAATTTAACTGCTTCATCATCACCACACCTCGCATATTTCTTTGCTATTCAAACAAACTCCCATTTCCATCCCTCCATTTTATCCTCATCCTAAAATTACAGAAGAGCTTTGATGATGATGACGAAATTAGCACACACTCTATATGTACATACTATACTAAGAACATTGCAATTTATGGGATAATAATATGGAGAATGGAGAGCCTGAAGCCCAACGTTTTTACTTATGACGACGTGACAAAACAAAAGAGAAAGTAGAACAACTTTCTTTACAAAGCTAGTAATTATAACTACTATTATTTGCAGAAAGGCTCAACTCAAAGTTGGGTGGGATCACACATGTGTGGTCCCTTTTATTAAAGAAAATGCTTATAATTTTATGTACTTTAATGCAACCGACCTCGGTGCTTTTAGCGTAGACTTGGACACTTGGAGAAAGCATATACGTTTCGCCATCATTATCATTATAATCACGAAAGATGATAACCCATCCTATTGCTCTCTGGTGACTCATCTTTGTTTGCCCCAAACTTGAAACTAAACCTAGAAAAGTCCTCATCTCATCTCATGAAGGAAAAATGTTTTTTCTTACTTTTTTTTTGTTATACTAATCCCTCCTCCATCCTCCAACTCCAACTCCTCCAGTGTGGACAGAAGTTCTTGCTACATGGTAAGAGCGGATGAGCTGTTTAACCAAGTCACTCCAGATTCCGGAGGTAAAGGTGCTTCCCAAGGGATGTTTATTGGATGCACTGTGGACACTGCAACCGGTTACATCAACTTTTACTGTGAGGGGAAACCCACAAAGTATATTTATAAGGTGAGTAAGAAAAGTCGTCTGTCGTTTTGTGCCCCATTTATTTGTTGGGGCTTACTGACTTACGGAAAACTAAATGGCTGAAAATTGTGTGGTGGTTATACCTTATCAGATGGAACCAGGCACAAAACTTTTCCCAGCGGTGTTTGTTGAAGCGACTAGTAAGGAAATGTTGCAATTTGAGCTGGGAAGGACGTCAACAACTCTTCCCTTGTCGTCTGCTGTATTGCTCAATTCTGGAAAACATTTGCAGCCACAGGTAGGTTGTTGGTCTTTGTGGGAGTCATTTGTTAAATGGAACATCAGCTGGTCTTATTTGAAGATATGGTTGATAATATGGTTTTGTTCTTCTTTTTTTTTGCAGTTTCCTCCAAGGTTGAAGGTTCAGTATCTTCGACCTCATCAGTGGGCTCGTGTGCCAAATAGCAATTTGAAAGTGCATGCTTTAAAATTGTCTGAGCTTCGAGGTTGGAGTACACTTTGTGAAGATTCGGTATCCATGCTTGCCCTCCATATTCCGGAGGAGGATCGATGTATTGATATTCTAGAACTTATTGAAATGGATAAACTTTTGAGGTTTGATGTTTGATTTAACATTTGACATTTTTTCGTTTCGACTTTTTATTGGGGTTTGTTGAATAATGCATTTTTCGACATCTTTATTTATGAGGATTGAGTTTGCTTTTGGTTTGATGTTCGGATTTTAGTTTCCACTACCATACCTTGACGTTGTATGCTGCATTGTGTTATCAATCCAACTTCCGGGCAGCCCACAGCTTGTGTACATATGTGGACCAGAAGCAGTTGCTGTATGCTATTCAAGCAGAGTACTTATCTGGTCCTTTGCGGAGGGGATTTTATGATCTTCTTATTGCCCTACATATGGAGTCGTTTGCAACAACCATGTAAGTGATACGCCACCTTTGATGATGACTGCTTCACTGAGTTAAACCATGACATAAAGGGAACATTTGTTTGTGTACATAAATGATTTGGGTTAATAATGTTTTTTAGGGAGGTTTGCAAGAATGAGTTCATCATCCCAGTAATTCCAGAACTTAAGGAATTGTATGAGGACGAGGCAATGCGACACAGTCTTCGCTCAGTAACTACGATTTCAATCAGACCGCAGATGACAATGACGGATATTGAGTAAGAAAATAATTTAGCGTTTAATAATAAATGTATTTTAGTTTTCAAACTAATAATGCTGTACTTTAAATTATAGTGGGTCCGTGGAAGACCTCAAGGACCTTAGTAGCCCATATTTTCCGTTGGAAATTGTGCGAGATTTTACTATGACTTCGATTGCTGAAGCGGTCCGATTGAATCAAGTTCATATTAGAGATCCCATCGGTGGAAGTAACGAAAACCTCTTTGTGTAAGGCTGGATGAATTATTTTTTGTTTGAGCAATCATTGTATGAATTTGTAATGAGTATTAAACTATATTGTTGACACTTTTCATAGGCCTTTGTTGAAACTTATGGATAAGTTATTGCTGGTTGGCATTATCAATGACGAAGATTTGGATCGTTTGTTAGTTATGATCGATCCCCAAACTTGGGACCCTGAAAAGGAAAAATGTAGGATCAGAAATAGCTTATGTTAACGATTTTTTTAAATACCAATTATATTGAAATTGAATTAATTTAATGTAAATGTAAATGTTTATTATTTAATAGCTGACGTTTTCAAATTCCAACGTTTCCCATCTGAAACAGAAGATGAAGATGATCATCGTAAAGGTCTTCTTTTTATGGAATTGGCCGAAGGAGTCAAGCTTCAGCTCTGCTATTTGCTTCATCACTTGAATGACATTCAATTACGACATCGGGTTGAATCTATTGTTGCATTTAGCCACGACTATGTTGGAGACGTTCAGGCTGTAAGAATTTTCACAAACTTGCAACTAAAAAAGTGTTTTGTTACGATTGTTAGAAACATTTATATTCAGTGTAAAAATCTGTTAATTATTCTGTAGGATCAATTGAAACGTTACGTAGACATCAAACGGTCCGATCTTCCATCCGCTATTGCAGCAAAGAAGACTCGTGAATTCCGTTGTCCACCAATTGAGCAAACAAAATGCATTCTTGGGTTTAAATCGATGGAAGAAATTGATGATGACAATCGACCATGTGCACAAGAATTGATTGATCAACTTCGGGAGTACCATGATGGGTTTATTGAAAAACTTTCTTTGGACGCTTTACAAAATGCTGAAGAAGGAGGCGTATGTGATAATTTATAAAGTGTTTTGTATGATGAATTGGGTAGCAGCAATAACATAATACTTACATTGGTTATTAGGACGAGCCAGCCGGGGGTAAACTATCAATGATTACAAAAGTTATTGATATGTTAAATATCGTAAAGAAATTGGAACCACCAGCACCACCTGTGGAAGAAGAGCCACCTCGAGAACTTTTACCCGAAGGTAAGTATTGGATGCACTAAATACATGAAATTTCCGTATTCTCTATGCAGAATGTTACAACTCCCTGCTTTGTTGTTTTTTAAAGAAAAATTCCGTAAGGTTCTCACAAAGACAATTGTGAGATGGGCGGAAGAAACACAGTTTGAGACTACAACTCTGGTTAAGGAGATGTTTGGGTTAGTCCCATTGACCTATATGATTATTAAAATTTATTCAAAGTGATTTTTTTAAATAATTACTTATAAACGATTTATGTAGATTGCTTATTCGGCAATACGATACGTTTGGCGAAGTTATCCGCGCACTTGAGAAGACATATGTATTCAGTAGTGCTACTATTGATCACATTCATAAGATGTGGAGAGGTTTGAGCCGAATCAGAGCGCTTCTCCCTGTACAGATGTCACAGGAGGAGGAAGCTCTCATGAGATTCTTGCTTTGGTATGATTTATTAAAATTAAGTTTTGTTCTCACAGCATACATACTTATGAACAGTTTGTGAAGCTCAAGTATCTTATTTTAGGGAACTGGTGAACAATCACATTTTCTTCCAACATCCTGATTTGATTCGTATTCTTCGCGTCCACGAAAACGTGATGGCTTTGATGATGAACACTTTGGGACGTGCTCAAGTTCAGTCTGAAGCGCAAGGAGGAACCTCCCCTGGTGGGGAAGGCACTGAACAGCCCGCTAAAGAAAAGGTAGATAAAAGTGAATGTACAATTTATAAAGTTATTAGCATACAAACTTGGCTAAATAATTAACTATTGTCAATTGAATTTCAGGATACTTCACATGAAATGGTGGTTGCCTGTTGTCGCTTCCTCTGCTTCTTTTGCAGAACTTCACGGCAGAATCAAAAGGCAATGTTTGAACACCTTGGCTTCCTGCTCGAAAACAGCAACATTCTTCTCAGCCGACCGTCCCTAAGAGGCAGTACGCCTCTTGATGTCGCATACTCATCATTGATGGAAAATACAGAATTGGCTTTGGCTCTAAGGTATTTTTTTTGGCAAATTTGTATGACTACATTTATTAACAATGCACCATTATTTTACATTTTCATTAAATAACCATATATTTTCAGAGAGCATTTATTGGAGAAAGTTGCTGTATATTTGTCTCGTACCGGTTTGCAATCCAACGTCGAATTGGTTGAGAAAGGCTATCCCGATCTTGGCTGGGATCCCGTGGAGGGAGAGAGATATTTGGATTTCTTAAGATTTTGTGTATGGGTTGGTGGTGAAAGTGTTGAAGAGAACGCTAACTTAGTTATCAGATTGCTTATAAGAAGACCAGAGTGCCTTGGCCCTAATCTTCGTGGAGAGGGAGATGGTCTCTTGAGGGCTATTATTGACGCGAATAAAGTAAGCTAAAATCATGGTTTTAATTATTAGTCAGCAATGTATGAGATTGTAGTGATTTTTAAAACATATTTTCACTCCTCTTGTAGTTTTCAGACAGAATTTCAGCAAGAAATGAAGGCTTACATGATACGGATTTAAATCATCCAATGCCAGAGTCGGAAGAAGATGAAGACTACATTGATACTGGTGCTGCAATTCTTGCATTCTATTGCACACTTGTGGATCTTCTTGGACGTTGTGCACCTGATGCTACTGTTATTGCATTGGTACGTACGAGTACATAATGCTACAACCTTAGTAAAAAACATTTTGCCAAGTTATCAGTAAATCAAAATAAACATTTTAATACAGGGTAAAAATGAATCATTGAGAGCAAGAGCCATTTTGCGATCTTTGGTACCTTTGGAGGATCTGGTAGGAGCTCTGAGTTTGAGGTTTACGTTGCAACGACTTCAACGACCTGGGGATCCACCAAAACGAGATATGCCACCTGGTACTTGAAAAAACTTCTTATTCTGGTTGAAAAGTATCTACATACGGGCTGTTTTTATTAATTCAGAATATTATAATTGATAGGATTGGTGCCAAACCACAAGCAGAGCATTGTCCGTTTCTTGGAACGGGTCTACGGTATTGAAGAAAGAGACTTGTTCATGAGATTACTTGAAGATGCTTTCTTGCCGGATCTAAGAGCTGCAACTATGCTAGATAGGGTAATAATACTTGGTCTTATCTTTTGATAATGTTCAATGAATATAGTTTCTTCAATAATTGTTCTTCTATTGTTCAATTTTAGCATGACGGAGGCGATTCAGAAATGGGGCTTGCCTTGAATCGCTACATTGGAAATTCGATTCTACCGTTACTGATTAAACACTCCAGGTTCTACGCAGAAGCTGACAATTACGCGAGCTTAATGGATGCTTCATTGCATACTGTATATCGGCTTTCCAAAAATAAAATGCTTACTAAAGGACAACGAGAAGCTGTTTCGGATTTCCTTGTCGCTTTAACAAGGGAACTCCAACCAAACATGCTGTTGAAATTGCTCAGAAAACTCACCGTAGATGTCTCAAAGCTGTCAGAGTACACAACTGTTGCTTTAAGAGTAACTAAATACTTGAATCATTAAAATATTAAAAGGTATCAGAAATTAGTGAAACAATATTATTAATTCTTGTCATTTTTATAGCTGCTAACTTTGCATTACGAGAGATGCAGCAAATATTATGGTGCTGGTGGACAAGGAGCATACGGAAGTGCCAGCGAGGAAGAAAAACGGCTAACTATGATGCTTTTCAGCAATATTTTTGAATCCTTGGCTAAAATGGTGGATAAAAATTCAATCTATCTATAAAAATTTGTAGCTACTTGTGTTCTTAACGTTATATATGTTTAATTATCTTTGTTTAGGAATACGACCCTGACCTATTTGGTAAAGCTTTGCCATGTTTGAGCGCTATTGGATGTGCTTTGCCACCAGATTACAGCTTGTCAGCTGCCCTCGATGGAGAATTGGTCAGAAGTTATGCTAATGAAGGAGAAGGACCTTACAATCCAGACCCCATTGATACTTCTCCGTACTTACTTCCCACTTTTATTCATATTTGTATTCTCTATTCTCTCGTTGGTATAATAATTTAACATTTGATACTCGTATGTCTTTCAGCATTCAAATTAACGCTGACCTTAACAATCTCGTCATCAAGTTTTCGGAACATTGGCATGATGCATGGGCTCGCCGTAAACTTAACAATGGCTGGAAGTATGGTGAACCATATAACTGGCACGAACGGATACATCCTAGGCTTAAGCCTTACGCCAAGTTGACAGAATATGTACGACAAAAACTAACTTTTGTTTGCCGGATTATCAATTATCCATCACGGATGTTCACATGCATTTATTTTTTATTGATGTACATAGGAAAAAGAGCGATACAAAGAACCTATTCGTGATGGAATCAAAGCTTTGTTAGCATTAAACTGGACAATTGAGCAAGGAGACATGGATATGGCTTCAGTAAGCAGTAACGCTCGTCGATCTTCAAAGGCTGACTTGGTGCGTTTGCATTCATCTCGATTTAAATGATTTGATTGTTGTTGTATAAAATGAAGTAGTATGGAATCGAGTTGTAAAATAACTGATGATGTTTCTTCTACTGTTGAATCAGAGTGCCCCTGATACTCAGACGCCGTTTAACTACCATCCTAACCCAGTGGATATGGCCAACATGACATTAAACAGAGAGATGCAAACCATGGCTGAAAGACTTGCAGAGAACTTGCATGATATTTGGGCAAGAAAGAAGAAGGATGAAATTGACAATAATGGAGGACCTCCGCATGCACTTGTTGTCCCATATGATCTTCTGACAGACAAGGAAAAGAGGAAAGATCGCGACAGGATGAATGAGTTGTTGAAGTATGTGCAATATCAAGGCTATCGACTTTACCGTCTGAAGGTTCAGGGTGAAAGCGAGGAAGATACAACTAGAGCAGCTGCTCAATCTTTGGAAAGACGTTTTGCCTACAGTCTTCTCGAAAAGCTGCTTCATTATTTGGATGTTTCATCGGTGAACCTGAAATCCCAAGTACCATCGAATAATTACAGTAGAAGAAGCACATTTAAAGATACAACTCGTGATGTGAAATTCTTCACCAAAGTTGTTCTTCCTCTTATGGAAAAGTACTTCAACACACACAGAACTTATTTTATCTCAATCGCTACTGGAGGCGCTGCAAGTGGAGCAGCATCCCTTAAGGAAAAGGAGATGGTAGCCAGGTATGTGGTTCAAAATAATTATTTGAGGTGACTAATTACACGAGTTCCAAAAAAAATGAGATTAATGCGTAAATTAACGTTTTCAGCCTTTTCTGTCGACTTACAACTTTACTGCGAAGCAAGTTAAATTCCTTTGGAAGTGACGTTAAAATGACAGTCCGTTGCTTGCAGGTTCTCATTAAAGCCTTTGATGCAAAGTAAGAAGAACTTTAAAAATATTAAGCAATATTACTTTCTTTGAAACAATTGTGCAAAATTTACTGATGGAATACCTTTGGTTACATTAGATCAATTACCAAGAGCTGTCCAGAGTTTATTAGAACTTCTATGCTGACTTTCTTTAACAATGCCGCAGACGATCTTGCTCACACAATCATTAACCTGCAAGAAAAGAAATATTCACATCTTCGAGGCACACATCTAATGACAGCAACTTCCTTAAACTATATCAACTCGGTTTTGCTTCCCGTGCTAACGTCATTGTTTGACCATTTGGCTGCATATGATTATGGAGCAGATTTAATCTGTAAGTATCGATATAAGTAGGTTGACTTTTCCCCATTTTAATGTTTTAACGCATGGATTTTGTTGTTTTAGTGGATGATTTGCAAGTGGCGTCGTACAAAATGCTCAGTAGCCTTTATCAACTTGGAACAGACATGACTCTGCACAAGAACAGAAAGTATATGAAGATTGAATTAGAAAGATACAGACCTGCAATTGGAAGCTGTCTTGGAGCCTTTGCTTCAACATTTCCTATTGCATTTTTGGAGCCTGGGCTAAACAAAAACAACCCCAACTCCGTGTACCACAAGCTTTTCGAACAGTCTCCTCAAACTGCCCAAGATGTTATGTCAAGACTTGGTAGTAATATTCCTGGATTGGATGCTATCATTCAAGAAGTGGAAAACTATGTAGATGCAGGAAGGACATACAACGAAATACCTCACATCATCGACATTACGCTTCCTATGTTGTGTTCATACTTACCGTATTGGTGGTCTCATGGACCGGACAATGCTACTAATGTTACTTCGGAGTAAGTTATAATTAAAAATCAAAAAAATTGCTGACTTTGCAAGCGGTTATATTAATAATTGTTAATATTTAAAACTGATAATTGGACTCATTACAGCGCTCACGTTTCAAATGTGACTGCTGAGCACATGAACAAGCTGTTGAAAAGCGTTCTGAACTTGATTAAGACCAACATTGGGAACGAACAAGCCATGTGGATGACAAGAATCGCTCAATTCACACAACAAATCATCATCAACTCCTCCGAAGAGTTATTGACTGATCCTATTCTTCCACTAGCAGAAAAGTTAAGAAAGAAGACGGAGCAGATGTACCACAAAGAGGAATCTGTTCGTGGGTTCTTGAAATCTGGTACCGATGATTCGTCACAGGTGAGTTTTCTTTAAATATTATTAATGTATAACAGCTACTATAGTACGTGACTTTATTTATCACGTCTGATTGACTTTTGTTTCATGATCAACAGATTGAAAGTCAAATTCAGGATGAGTGGCAACTTCTTACTCGTGATATTTACGCCTTCTACCCTCTCCTAATAAAATACGTTGACTATCAGAGGAACAATTGGCTGAAAAACAACACTTTGGAAGCGGAACATCTCTACAATCACATTGCAGAAATATTCAACATCTGGTCAGCATAAAAACAAATTTATTTGCTGCAATAATAATGTTGTGTATTCCTAACCTTCGAGCGTAAACTTTACAATCACCGACAAAAAGTACCGTCAGAAAGTCAGTTTTATTATTGTGATGATGATGGAATGGTTTTGTAAAATGTTCTGGTCGATCTTTAACTCTACATATGAGCAAAAAAACCGTTTAGAGCGAGAAATTGCGTCTTGTATCAGTTCAGTTATTATAATATCTCACGTTTTATATGTTACCGTCTTAGGTCTAAATCTCAATACTTTAGACGTGAAGAAACAAACTTCATTTCAGCCAACGAAATTGATAACATGGCCTTAATTATGCCAACTTCAACCAGAAGAACAGTAATGTCTGACACTTCCATGCAATCAGGGGGAAAGGTAGGAGGAATTGAATTTTCTGCTATTTAGTACACTAGTATCTACTTAAGTAAACTTTTACAAATAAAGTTCTTAATCACGTTTGGTTTCTTTTAATTTAGATTAAAAAGAAGAAGAAGAGCCGAGACAAAAAGAGAGACAAGGACAAGGAATTGGCATCCAGTCTTTTGGTTGCTTGTCTGAAGCGACTATTACCCGTCGGTCTCAATTTGTTTGCTGGACGTGAACAGGAGTTAGTACAACATTGTAAGGATCGCTACCTTAAGGTTGGTTCACTTAAAGTTACTGCTCTCGATACTTATTGTCAAATAGTTGTTTATAATAAGTGCAGTAAATTCCATGTATTAATTACCTATTTTTTTTCTTTTTTTTTCTCTTGTAGAAAATGCAAGACCATGAGATTGTAGACTATGCCACAACTCAGCTCACCCTTCCTGACAAAATCGACCCATCTGATGCCATGTCTTGGCAACATCACCTCTATTCCAAGCTCGGTGCTAAACGGGAGACATCCCCTGAGGAGACAATTGAAAAAGCAGCCGACAAAGACGTCAATAAAGAGCAGCAACTCCAAGAGCTAGTTGACAGAATTGTAGCAATGGCTAAAGTGCTGTACGGGTTACATATGGTATGTAGAAACGTTTGTAGGATATTACAAATCTCAATTCATAATTATTATTATTATTATTTCTATCTTGATTTAATCGTTGAAGACGTAAGTCTCAGTGGTAGCTGATGTAATGACAAATGAATTTAGATATGCAATGTTGTAATGTAAGTCAGAAGTATCGTATGCTTCATCGTTTTATAGTATACTTGACGGAAATGTGAATGAATAGAATTCTTTTAAGAATATTTTGTAAGGAAACTCAAAGGGAAAAAACTGAAACTTTTGAGAGAACTTAAAACACGCCCCTTCCGATCCTGCATCAATTTATATGTTCCTTATTTAATTTTACTCCCGGACTGAATATATGTGAAATGTGAAACCCACTACTACACCTCTAGTAAATTGATTGCTGCAATGCCGAGGAATGCACCCGTTCTTATTCCACTTTAATTTCAACCACCAACCCTCTTAATTTTTATGACGATTTTGTTAGTTTTTAATAATTTTTTAAACGACTTAAATCCAGGAAATCCTTGTTTTGTAAAAGCGTCAAATATGTTCACATATTTTTTTTTTATTTTTTATCCTCTCTACTCTCACGTAGATTGACCACCCTCAGCAACAAGCGAAGGGTGCGTATCGTTCCGTGGTTACTGTTGGCAGAAAAAAAGCTGTCATTGCCTGCTTCCGTCAAACCGCTTTGCATTTTATGCCAAGGTACATATATTTTCACAATTATAAATTTATTGTCCTTCCGTTCGTTATATATCCTGTGTCTAACAATGTCCTTGTATGTTTTCTTGTAGTATAAAAACATGCATATATATGAATAATATGATTGCTAATAATCACTAATTCCCTAAAATTACCTTGATTTACCATGCATTGTGAATGCGAGTCTCTACCACTTTCTCTTCTACACTCCACGTAAAAAAATCCCTGGAGCAGTTTAACAGTATCATTATTATTACCAATAATTACCACTATAGTTAATCCTCGTGTTGTGTATTCCTAACCTTCGAGCGGAAACTTTACAATCAACGACAGAAAGTACCGTCAGAAAGTCAGTTTTGTGATGGAATGGTTTTGAAATGTTCTGGTCAACTATTAACTATATATGAGCAAAACTTTTAGAGCAAATTGCGTCTTGTATCAGTTCAGTTATTGTAATCTCGTATACGTATTATATGTTAACGTCTAAAAAAAGTTTTTGTTGTGACAAAAAAAAATGTTTCAAAGATTGCAATATAGAATTCATGGGAGTCACTATAAAGTTTCTTGTGTATAGTGATAAACTTTAATTGTTACCCATAGGCAGTATTTTGTTGGTGTCAAATGAGATAGTTAATGTTTTAGTTGTTTTGTATGTATAGCTGAGAAGTTTTTTTGAAGACAAAAATTTCTAACAATGAAAGAAACTAAAATGCATGTTGAACGGTACTCCCAGGCTACGTTTCCTCCAGACCCCCGTAGTGGTTGGCGCAGACTACTTTCCGCAGCTCGAAAAAAGGCTGCTCTTGCCTGCTTGCTGAGTGTTCCTTACTTCACATTGAAAAGGTAATTTTATCCTACTACTACTGAAGTAATCTAATTTGCTAATAACAACTAACAACAACCTTTTGTGAGTTATAACTTCTGTTCCGCTGCTGCTTATACCGCTATATTTAGTGTTATTTACTGTAGAGACATGCTTTGCAGTGCGTTATGGTTTATATGAATGATGCTTTCACTTTTTCCTCCCATTGTCATCAATTATATTGTTTTTTTTTGCATTCTTGAATGTACAGCATTATTAGAAAATAATGTAAATTGTAACTCGAACTTATAGGCATCGAGCTATAAACTTGTTCTTGAGGACCTACAAAGACTTGTGGCTAGTGGATGAAAACAGTGGACAAGAAGTTATGATTGAGCATCTCACGGTATATGACTTGATATTAAAAATATTTGATTAATGTTTTCAGCTTTTTGGGAAATTTTTTCAATAATTTTTAAAATCTTTTGAATACGTAGCAAACATTCGAGGAAGCTGAACTGAAAAAGAAGGAGGAAGAAGAGGAAGAACCAAAACCAGATCCTTTGACACAGTTGGTGACCACCTTCACTCGAGGAGCCATGACTGAAAGAAGTGGCGCTTTGCAGGAAGATCCTCTTTACATGTCATATGCCGAGGTGATGGCAAAGTCGTGTGGTGAAGAGGAAGAAGAAGGCGGAGACGAGGAAGAAGGAGAGGGTCCCTCCATTCATGTAAGCCTCGTAGTATAATATACACTTGTTGACAATAATATGTGAAGTAGATAGCTGACTTGTCTAAAAAATAATAATTAATGAGGAGAATAATAACAATAATATCTGAATGACGCAAGCAGCGTGATGGAACAATGACGATGATGATGTTAATGGTATCAGTACTAACAATATTCCCCCTTTACACTTCGATATAAATCATCCTGTGCAAAACTAACATTTTGCAATAATGTATCTTTCATTGGAATATATTTTACAATTTTAAATTATATTCCAACACAGGAACAAGAAATGGAAAAACAAAAACTACTATTCCATCAAGCAAGACTGGCAAACCGAGGAGTAGCTGAGATGGTTCTTCTTCATATTTCGGCAAGCAAAGGATCGCCGTCGGAAATGGTTATGCAGACATTAGGTCTAGGCATTTCTATACTCCGAGGTGGTAACATTGATGTTCAGATGGTACGAAACATTATATTATTATTTCATAAAAATTCGTTAGTTCTAACCTTTATAAGTAAACTTTTTATTTTGTTTTTGGTTGTGATATATTATAGCAAATGCTTAATCACCTGAAAGAAAAGAAGGATGCCGGGTTCTTCACGTCTGTCGCTGGACTTATGAATTCCTGTACCGTATTAGACTTGGATGCGTTTGAACGCAACACCAAAGCTGAAGGCTTGGGTGTTGGTCCCGAAGGAGCTGCTGGAGAAAAGAACATGCATGATGCAGAGTTCACTTGTGCATTGTTTCGATTTATTCAACTGACTTGTGAAGGGCACAACTTAGGTTGGGCAATAAAGTTAAATTCATATTATTATTATCTTGCTAGTTAACTTGTAATTCGATTGCATGGAAGTAATTATTGTTACTGTTCTATGTAGACTGGCAAAACTATCTCAGAACTCAAGCTGGTAATACGACGACTGTGAATGTTGTCATTTGTACCGTGGACTACTTACTTCGTCTTCAAGAATCTATCATGGACTTTTACTGGCATTATTCCAGTAAAGAGCTCATTGACCCTGCAGGCAAAGTCAACTTTTTCAAGGCAATTGGTGTGGCCAGTCAAGTGTTTAACACACTCACTGAGGTCATTCAAGGTCCCTGCACACAAAATCAGCAAGCATTGGCACACTCCAGATTATGGGATGCAATTGGAGGTTTCCTCTTCCTGTTTGCCCACATGCAAGCAAAATTGTCAAAGAATTGCAGCCAGGTTGACTTGCTTAAAGAAATGCTCAACCTTCAAAAGGATATGGTGATTATGATGTTATCCATGCTTGAAGGTACAAATCCTACAGCTATATATATATATGTTACATGCGTTTTTAGACATGAATTTACAACTTGTATATGATGTGCAGGAAACGTTGTTAATGGAACAATCGGAAAGCAGATGGTTGACACATTGGTTGAATCAGCTTCCAATGTAGAGGTAAATGCTTGTTATCCGAGCTGGTATTGACTTAATGTATTGAAGTAACTAATTTTAAAGTTTAAAAAAATGACCAAACCAGCCTCCATAAATGAATTTATCTGATACATCATCACATATTACTATACTTCAATGTTCTAAAAACGAAAAACTCGTTGCATTTTATTTCATTCCTGAGAGGGTTTTGGTGTATTTGTTAGAAAACTATGCTAACATGAACAACTATGTCTAATCTATGTGTGCAGAAAATTCTCCGATATTTCAATCTTTTCTTGAAGCTGAAAGCAGGGACAACTTCTTTGGCTTTTCGGGTACGACCGTTGTATTCAGGTTTAAATTACGTACTTTGTACTATGCCACAAGTGACAATATGTCACAAACAAGCTATGCGCCATAATTTTGCTTTCTATTACTGTTTTATTATTTGGCGATGTACGGACCTAGTCAACCTGTTGTACAATTATTATTTCCAGTGTATGTAAATCCTATCTGGGTTGAGCTTTAGTTGTACAATACATTTTCTGTTCACACAGAGCATGATGATGTCCTGGTTGGTCATTTATATACAGTTCTGTTATGTTGTAATTAATTTTTGTTTCCTTAATTTTATCCTCATTTGTTGTTATAATTTTTTTTTAATTTGATCACTGCACAATTTATTTCAGATCATCCTTCGTTACTTCGATATGTTCTTGAAACTTAAGGATCTCACTTCCTCATCAACCTTCCAAGAGGTCTGTGTATTACCTTGTGTGTTAATTTGGAATGCTCCATTTCTTTATCTGCACTTTTATGTTTTTTTGTACTTAATTCGATTGCGTTGCTGATCCTTTTCGACATGTGGCGTTGTAAATTGCTTTTATACTTCCAACTGTATTTTGCCATAATAATGTAATTGCGAATTTTTGCAGGATATGGACAAAAATAAAGATGGATACGTTAGCCCCAAGGAGTTCAAAGATAGCTTGGAAGCAAGTAAAAACTACACTGCGTAAGTTAAATGCGCTTTTGGCCGTATTTATTTCTATTGTATAAGTGCACAGTGCGGTTTAACGTGAATGTTTTTCTTTTGGTTTTAGGGAAGAAATTGAGTTCCTTCTGTTGTGTTGTGACACCAATCATGATGGAAAGATTGATTATGTCGAGTTCACTGAAAGATTCCACAACCCCGCCAAGGAAATCGGCTTTAACTTAGCTGTTTTATTGACCAACCTTTCCGAGCACATGCCCAATGAACCTAGGTTTGTATCGCTTTGAAGAAAAGTATTTACAAATGAATGAATAATGATTATGTATATTATTAACGAGCATTTTTTCTTTAGACTTGCTCGGTTCCTTGAAACTGCCGGAAGCGTTAATTACTTTGAGCCTTACCTTGGACGTATTGAAATCATGGGATCCAGCAAGAGGATTGAAAGAGTCTATTTTGAAATTCTCGAGTCAAACATTGAACAATGGGAGAAGCCACAAATTAAGGTTAGAAAATACACTAACCACTATGTGTAACTTTTTTGGTAGCAGTTATTTTTTACCGGCTATTTATTTTTGTTGTCCGTAGGAGTCCAAACGAGCATTCTTCTATGCAATTGTCACTGAAGGTGGTGATAAGGAGAAACTTCAAGCATTCGTTGATTTCTGTGAGGATGCCATTTTTGAAATGCAACATGCCAGTGCTCTCATGTCTTCCGATGAAGAGGGAGCAGGGTCCCATGGTCGTGAGCAAACATTCGTAATGCCAACCGATGACGAAGAGGAAAAGTAAGTGTGCTTCGTAGGTTGATTACCAACAACTTTTGGCTTACTGAGATTAAGACAAACTCAGAATTTAGAGAGAAATAAGCAATTTCACATTTTTCTGACCAGCATTTATTGCCTTCTTTACCGTTAAAGTAGTTTTTGAGGATAGGTTTAGTACGTAGCCGTCTTTGTAGCTCTTACTTTGTCTTTGTACTTAGAAGTTTGTTACAGTTCCATTTACAATTCTTGTGTATTGTGCAAATCGCTACCTCTACCACTGCAAAAATCACAGCAACGAGCATATAATGCTTACTAAGTCATAGCTTTAAATTATTACAAATCACAAACACTCATGTGCACATATTTTTACATTTTCTTCCATTATTGACCATTCCTGGATACAGAAGCTTAACATGGAAGGAGAGGTAAGATGTCAACCTCGCACAACACAGACCATAATGAAAAAACAATCCCCTTGCTTTATCTCACTTTTCGCAGTTTTGTTTCACAAGTTTTTTTTGCTGATTAACTTTCGATTCTCAAATGCTTTTTAATACAACAAAACATTGCGTTCTAAATTCTACTTGTGTACTAAATAATTATAAGAAAGGTGTTTGACATTATATTTTACGGTTTTAGGGGTACTTTGGTGAAGCAAGCAATGACAGCATGCAAGGATGGAGCCCAAAACTTTTTCTCATCCTTATCCCCTGCCAATATCAAGAAGAAGGTTAATCAACTGAAACAAATGACTCCGGTTGAACTACTTTTTGGATTCCTGAAAATGTTGTTTTGGGTCTTTTTTGCTGGAGGAGCTTTATTCGGTCGAATGATGAAGTACGATCAGTAAAACGTCATCGACTTGGCTAAAATAGCTAACGCTCTATTATATGATTTAGGTGTGTTATATAGTTTTTTATTATCCTGACAGATATGTAGGTTCTAGTCTTATTGTGCTTATGAGGGGTCCGCCTCCGGAAAAGAAGGAAGAAGAAAAACCTGCTGATGAATTTTCTACTATTAAAGTACAGTCTCTTA
Source organism: Orchesella flavescens (assembly GCA_964034955.1). Taxonomy (NCBI): domain Eukaryota; kingdom Metazoa; phylum Arthropoda; class Collembola; order Entomobryomorpha; family Orchesellidae; genus Orchesella; species Orchesella flavescens. Next base: position 18,954,466 of record OZ035957.1, on the reverse strand, counting down.
GTAGTAGTTATTGTAAAATTTTCACAAGGATGAGCATGACACGGGCTTTATTTTAAAATTTTACGTTTTATAGGTGCCTGCACTTCCAGCATCGGCTGGTCCTCCGGAAGGGGAATCTTCTGAGGGTAGTGTTTTGGCAATAATGGGATCCACGGAAGCTAAAGAAGAAGAAGGAGGGTACTGAAACGACAAGATAAACTATGCCAAATTGTCAACGTTTCTTATTACCAATAATCAGCCGAGCCGATAATAAAGTCAAATGATGAATTTTTTGTCTGAATCTTTAGAGTCGTTGCTGTTGCTGCTGGAAGTCAATTGGCACCTGTCGAAGCTGCAGGAGAAGAAGGGGGTGAAAGAGCATTGGTAGTTCGTGCAACTTCTCCAGTTAAGGAAGAGAAGAAAGAAGAAAAAGTTGAAGCTCCTGCTGCTGCCGCTTCTCCATTGGACGAAGTCGAAGTACACGACGAGCCTTCTGTTGCGTCCCAGGTAATGAATTGTAAAATGAGCTAAGCTTCTGATGGGGCGTTACAAAACTAATTAACATAGCCGGTGTCAGTTGAAATGATTATTTTTTGTGTATGTTTGTGCTCTCTGATTGGACTTGGTAACGATTTGATTTTTTTGTAATATTAACCCTTTCCCTAATGTTGCGTAATTTTGTCTGCCGTAGTCTGTTAATCAAGAAATTACTAATACTAACATTACCCCTCCAGCTACTGAGTCTGTTTCTTTGGAACCTGAAAGTATACTTAGACGACGAAAAGTACACACTACGGAAGAAGCGACGGTTGAGAAATCTTCTCACCCTAATCCTACATTCGATGGTAGTGCAAAAGCAGATACACCTTGCATACAAGGACCGGCATCTTCTAGCGCCCTTGTTCCTCCTGTAGAACATGAAGCAGAGAATATTTCACTAACCGCATCTAATGAGGTTTCTTCATCTATTGGTGTCACGAAAGACATTGTACCTTTACCTTGTTCAGGCGAATCGAAAGCCCTCAAAAAATTGGTACATCCGGTGGTTAAGGAAATACCCGAAGAGCCTTCATTGGATTGGAGAAGTGTAATTGCTGCAAACACAAAACCAAAACCAGTACGCTCCAGCAAAGCAAAAGATAAAGGTCAGACAGATTCAAATGACGAGAGTGATAGGTCTGTCCATGAGTCTCCTATCGACGACGGAGTTGAAAGTGATGCAGATACAGAATTAGAAAGCAATATTGCAGCAGTAGAAGAAGCGGAACAGGAACCAGAGAAAAAATTATATAAAGATAAAAACACGGAACAATATGTGGAAAATATGAAAGGAAAGGAGTTACTAATAAATCTTTCACCACGAGCAACAGTGGAACGCGTTGATTCCTTAGCTGTTCCTACTGATATTTCTGGAGAAAGGAAAGCATCTTCAGCAAGTATGTCAGAGAAAGACCCAGAAGGAAAGAAGTCCACGGACACTTCTAAATCGAAAAAGAAACACGAATTAGAAAAACCTTGGTTTAGTTTAATATTGGATTTTAAGGTCATTTTTAACAACGCTTTCACATGTTTGGTGTTACGTTTTAATGATATACTAACCAAATTGTGCATTATTATGTTTATGTTATTTTACAAGTTATTAAATATTTCTTTTAGATTGATTTCGGATCTTATTTCAACGGTATGGTTAGCTTCCTTGCAAGAAACTTCTACAACATGAAGATTGTGGCTTTAGTTCTGGCGTTTTCCATAAACTTTATGCTTCTCTTCTTCAAGGTATTGTCCATTTAAAAAGCCAAACAGAAATGCAGTCTCAATATTTTGAATGTACAATAAAAGTTCATATGCATCTGCTTTCGTTTCTGTTAGGCTACTGCTCTTGTGGAAGATGAGGATGACGATGTTGGAGATGATTTGGAAGGATCTGGTTATGAGGGTAGTGGTCTACTTGATTCGGGTTCGGGAAGCGGTAACGGTACGTTAGATGACGAAGGGGATGAAGAAGAAGAAGAGGACGAAGTTCCAGAGTTGGTTCACATGGACGAAAAGTTCTATTACATGGGTCACCTTATGAGATTTTTATCTGTGATTCATTCAATCATCTCTCTAGCCATGCTCTTTGCATATTATCATCTTAAAATACCACTTGCTATTTTCAAACGTGAGAAAGAAATCGCTCGACGGTTAGAGTTTGACGGCCTTTACTTAGCAGAACAGCCAGAAGATGATGACTTGAAGGCACATTGGGACCGTCTTGTCATTTCAGCAAAGTATGAAATAAAGATATTGAAAAGGAGTATTTGGTATTTTGGCGTCGGCCAACACGTAGTGTGTTTTTTAATATATATTCATGAACATCCTGTCCAATTCGATTCAATGATTATTATTTTTATTTAGATCGTTTCCCGTTAACTACTGGGACAAATTCGTCAAGAAGAAGGTCCGCCAAAAGTATAGTGAAACCTATGACTTTGATCAAATCAGTAATCTTCTTGGAATGGAAAAAACGTCTTTCAGTGTTGAAGAGAAAGCAGATGGTGGTAGTATCCTTTCATAGTAAGTCCTGTTATATTTTACAATTTATATAGAATGCATTTATCATTATAATATAATGAAGAAAGAAATTCTAAAAATGTTGTCGAAAAAAATTTTCTTAAATAGTTTTTCAGGGGCGGATTGGCGTTATCAAGCCTGGAAAGCTGGGGTCACGCTTACTGATAATGTAGGTGTCAAACAGCAACACACATCTTTTGCTTCTTTTGGGATCCTGTCAAGTACATTATTTATGTATATTTTATATTCTCTAGGCTTTCTTGTACAGCTTGTGGTACTTTTGCTTCTCAATCCTCGGCAACTTTAACTATTTCTTCTTTGCTGCTCATTTAATTGATGTCGCTGTTGCTGTTCCTGCATTGAAGACGATCTTGCAGTCCGTAACACATAACGGAAAGCAGGTACGCAAGATAAATTTATTGATTGATGACGATGTGGTTAATATAATGTTAATTAATAATTACCAATAATGGTGGGTATTTGTTTCAGTTGGTTCTCACTGTGATGCTACTGTCAATTGTTGTGTACATGTATACCGTAATTGCGTTCAATTTCTTCCGAAAGTTCTATGTTACAGAAGAGGATGATGAAGTGGATCAAAAATGTCATGATATGGCCACGGTAAATAACATAAATATTATAAACACAGTGGAAAGTTGTTAAATTGTCTATTAATAATCCGTATTTTTTTGGCGTAGTGCTTTGTATTCCATTTGTACCAAGGCGTGCGAGCTGGAGGTGGTATCGGTGATGTGATTGAGCCTCCGGATGGCGAAGCTTCAGAAGTTTATCGTATATTCTTTGATATCACTTTCTTCTTCTTCGTTATTGTCATTCTGTTGGCCATCATTCAGGGTATGGTTTTCCATTTTACCCTTACATATAGATTTATTTGATAAAGTAATAATGATGGTTTGCAAAGATGTAATGAGTTTGATTATCCATGAAAAACTTCCATGGCTCTGAACGCACTTTAAACATTACATTTATAAAATTTTTGTTGAAAGGAAGGTTCAGATAAAAGCCTATTGTGTTTTTTAAAATATTTATAGGTTTGATCATTGATGCTTTTGGTGAGCTGAGAGATCAGCTTAACAGTGTCTCTGAAACTCTGGAGTCTGAATGTTTCATCTGCGGAATAGGAAAAGACTACTTTGACGTAGTGCCGCATGGCTTCGACGTTCACGTTCTAAAGGAGCATAATTTGGCTAATTACATGTATGTTTTAAACTCTAATGTTAAAAATTAAAGTACAGTTTGATTCTAAGAGTAATAATTACAATGTATCTGTGGTTTTAGGTTCTTCCTGATGCATTTAATTAACAAGCCAGATACTGAGTATACCGGTCAAGAAACGTACGTTTGGAACATGTATCAACAAAGGTCTTGGGACTTTTTCCCTGTTGGTGACTGTTTCAGAAAGCAGTATGAAGAAGAATTGAGTGGAAAATCTGGTGGAGAGTGATTCGTTACCACAATGGAATAGTCAATGTTCAAATCAAATCAATGTTAAGCAGAACTATTTCATATATTTCAAATCATGTTATTTATATTGACCTTATATGGAGAAATGACGAACGATATTATTACTATTATCATTAATCATATCGCAGCATTACGTGTATATTACATCTTTAAGACCTCTCCTTACACTTTTACTTCTTCTTCTATACAGATATATAGAAGTAGATTTTATGACTAGATACATGTAAAAGGGTTGTGTAACTGGCGCAATTATTAATGTTGCGTTGTAATATCTATAGTTGAATAATAATAATGTTTCGGGTCAGACAGAGAAACTTCAAGTGAAAGTACTTGAAAAGGTAAAACAGAATTTCATTAGTGCTCATATTTTTGTCTTTAACGTACCTAAGCATGTGACCATCGTAATATATTATCTGTACTATAAAATATCATATTAGGAATTCACGAACCTAAAGAATTCATCTTATATATTGCGTCCAAATATACTACCACAAAGACAAGTTAAGAATATTACTTTTGTTAACTCGATCTGAGAGTAGAATTACCAGCAACCAAATCACACTTTTAATAAAATAGTTCTTGTCCAATCATTATTGTTAATGATACATTTTATTGTGTAATGTTATCTTTCGGCCTAATGAGTTACACTTACTTTATTGATAAAAAAAGGGTTTAATAATCTAATGCCTTTGAATAATATTATCGATCGTTTAATTAAAGGCCGACGGGTGCAATGCAAGTTTGAAGGTGCTATTATTATATGCACATAAATATTATACATTTTACATGTATTATATCGTTCAATTGTTCTATAACTTACTTAAAAGTTGTAAGCATAAAAAAAAGTCTTATGACACGTGGATAATAATTTCATGAATTTTTTATGCAATACTGAAGCACGTAAATCATAAGTTAAAATTGAAGTCAGTGGGTGTATTATACTTTTGCCAAATACGTGTAGATTTACTGACTATATATTGTATGCTCTCCTTGTTGGAAGAGGAAATTAAACTATTGCCAATGTAGCGATAGATAAATTATTATATTCAACTGTTAATACAAATACTTCTTTTGAAACGTAATGTAAGAATTGGGATTAGAAGAAATTGTTGATCAAGAGATCGATCTCAAGGATCAATAAAGACGTTCATTTAATGAGCTTGAAATATTATTTTTTAATGCTTACATCATATGAATTCTTATTTTTCTAACACAAAAAAGTATGAAAATACCTTGCAAAACACTATTTTGTGTAAATTAGATACACAACAGCAGGATCATATATCAGCATCCGTCTGCAACATCCGGTTTCTTATTATTTTTACTCCAAAAACATTCTGTATTAGCTTTCCATGCAGAGTCAGGAACGGTTTCATTTTTTGTTTCATATACTTCTTTCTTCCATATAGGAACGGAAGCTTTCAAAGCATTGATAGCAAAACTAACAGCATCCAGAGATTCCTGACGATGCTCTGAAGATATTGCAACGTAGACACTGGCTTCTGAAACTGGTACAATTCCAAGTCTAGATTTAACATATAAAAACCATATAAAAAAGCCTTTCATAAATATTTTAATGAAAAATCAAAGTTAAGTTACAAATCTAAATGTTTTAAATACCTATGATATATTGCTATATGTTCCACAGGCCACTTTTGCCGAATTAAACTACATATTTTTTTAATTTCGGAGATAGCCATTGGTTCATACGCTTCGTATTCTAACTGCAAAACCTACATAATAAACACCAATATATTAGAATCTAGAAACATGTAAAAAATTGCATGCAAATATTTAATTTACATACATCCCAAACTCAAACTTATGTATATGTTGAAATTTCATACTGCTATTGTCTGTGAATGTCTATATCTATCTACCTTTTTTTCTTCAAAGTTATCACGAGTTATTCCAATGAAAGTTGATATTGCGCCGCATTTTGGGGATGTGATAAGACTGAGAATTTCGTCTGAATTTATCTTGTTGGAAACCAACTTGACATGGTCCATCGTGGATGCTATTGTATGTACTTAATGTTGCTGATCTTGTTAACCTGATTACGAGAAAAGGAAGCGTGAAATTAAAAGCATAATTTTTTTAAAGTGAATTTAATACACGTAATGCATTTAAATGACATACCAGAACTAATGGGTGGAATTACTGCAATTTCATCGGTTGCTTTAAGTTCAACTGGATCATCAATGTTTAAATCCAAATAAACATGATTCCTTGTAAGAATTACACAGTGTTCCAACGGCTTCAGTTCAGGATAATTTTCCAAAATATTATTCAGAATTTCTCTTGCATTGAACGCGTTATTTGGAATCGTAATGCTTCCTTCACGTAGCCCAGTCTGCTCTCTTGCCTGTGCAAAAAAGAGAATTCTAACAGAAACGATTTGATCCATAGATAACTGATTTACAATGTAACTTTTACACTGCACGTTGTCACATTACTATAACTAACATCCATCCTCTCCTTTTGATCAAGCAAGACTGAGTTTCATCAGAGTGGTCTGAAGCCTTTAAACTGGTGTTCTTACAAACAGCATGAACACATGTGGCAGTGGTAAATGTAGCATCCACTCCACTTGAATGTGTCCCTGAACACGAACAAGCAAAAAATCCTACAGAATATATACACTGTATCATATACATACTTACATCTTATATGCATTTGTGGTGACATATAACATACGTATATTGATAATGCACCTAGCAGATAAAGCTTTTACATATACAGTTTAAGTGATTAACATGAAAATGTTCTTGGGGATGGACAGGAATTATGTAAACATAGAATTATGGAGTGCCGATGCGCTCAATAGATAGTAACTTGTGGGTATTTCTACTTTATACGTATTCTTTTCAGATCTCGTCCATACACACCTCGCATACTAAACAGGTCCATCCGGTTATATTGCCAGCTTCTGCCGTAATGACACAGGCCACATTTTCTTCATTATTAGAGAGAGAGAGAGAGAATCGACAATCACACGACCGTTTCATTAATGACTTCTTCTGCAACGCATATCCATCATAGCTTAAGTTTCAAGGATGCAGACAATACTTGCGTAAACCCATCCTGACGTATTAAACCAGTCATCGTTAATTCAGTAGCATGACAAGAGCATATTTTCTACATACATGGGATTGACATAATAAATCCATTTCAGGAAAACGAATACAAATACAATAGAATTACTAACTTCCGCCCACCTAAATGTGACTGCGAGACGGAAAGCTTAACAATGAAAATACATGCTGGAAAGTAGTCAACGCTCTGACAGCTTAATCATTATTAACTAACATGAATAAAATGAATTGAATTTACAATGCATAAATTGACTTGGCATGCGTGTAATATAAATACACAGAGACTTTATTTAAGTATATATATATGTATAAGTATATCTGGCGATTACCCGAACCTTAATACAGAACGTATAGTAAACGCATGTCGTCAGGTAATCACTTTAACAAAAAGTTGAGAATGTTTTGAGATTAACTGTTGCAACATCTGACGAGACCATATTTTGTATTAGAATTAGAAACAATGAACACGTCTATTTTAACTCCTGTGCTACATCTTCACTATACCAAAAACCTATGAGATATTTTACTATGGACAAAACCATAACTTCTATCGACATTGTATAAATATACATGCAACATGTAACGGAACTTGTAGAATTCTATTCTAAACTTATAAAGTTAATAGTTAAAACGTACAAAAGTAAAAAGAAAAATATTGCTTTAAAACTAACAAAATTACTCAACAGAGTGAGTATTCACTCAAGCGTACACGAAATTTACACATGGAATTCATTGAAATAATGTTATATATATAATAATATATATAGTCAATACTACTGATTAGCATTGCTTCGTACGTAAGAACAAGTAAGCGTGTAACAGTGTACTCATTCAGATATATAGTTGATAAAGTATTACGTTATAGCAAACCGGCTTATTGCTCTCCTGTATACGAAAGCTCGTTCATGAAAAGTTATGAACTACGTACAACACAACTTATTAAATTATCAGTATGCTGAATACTTTTTCGAGATCTTGGAGAAACTTTTATCCTTTTCAGATAAACTATTGTCACCTTCAGCATGGGAATTACATGAGCAAAAGCCAAGTTTTTTTTATAGATCACCAGGAATAATTGATTTTTGACATTCACTGCTGCTGTTTACAACATTTATGTCAAGTACATTAGTTACTACAACTATTAATATGTATATCGAGTAAATTATTTTCGGAGTATAAAAATACACGATTTTTGATTAGTCGGGATTATCACCGCAGTATGATTTGGTTTCCTTCTTCACAAGTTACAATATAACGGTAACTATTCTCTATTAAACTTATATAGATTTCCTCTGATAGTAAATGACCGTCGTAAGATAAGATTTACATATACAAATAAGATTTTCTAAATCGAAGCTATTCATGTAATTCAATTTAGATTAGATCTTTCGACAACTGCATTAAGTAAGCAGTACTAAATGCAGTACCATTCACAGGTAAAAGTTATTACTCGACTATAATCGTCACTAGGTTAATCACAAAGAATGGAATATTAATGCATGCTACAGTAATTGCTACAGTAATTGCCGTTGTATCTAGAAGGTTCGCTAACAACAGCGATAGGTGCCACTACAATTATACAATAATAATAATACGTTACGAAATAAAATTCTCTCATCTTCACAACATATATAAACATCTGTTAATCTATATATAATTATTATTATAAAGAACTCTTCTATGACTAAAGGATTGACATAGGAATCAAATTGTTCTCTGGATCTATTAGTTCGGCAAGTTACTTTGTACTATGCTAGGTACTGCCTAACATTTGAGTCACAAAAAATGACTATTGGTAACGTGAGCATATTTACAACTAACAACGAACTGTCGAACTTATAACCTCTGTTTGAACGACGATCTAACATTATTACACCATCGAATCGTCACATTATTAAAATTAAAATCGTCTTCAAAACGACGAGTTCTACAATTTAAAAGGTAACAGATCATTGCTAAAAGTCAACATTTTGTTTCGTAAAATTGAAACTCCTAAACTGTAAAAACTGTCTACAACATTAAACAAATCTTAAATAAAAATAAAATCGCACAACATCCAGCATTTCAAGACGATCCTTGACTACTGGTGCTACTCAATCTTCTCATAATCCTGTAACACCACATTCAAATGAGTACTTTGACAAGTTATGAATTAAATCATTCGTCATAACAAGGTTACCCAGTTCTATTAGCTTGCCATGCTCCTGCAATGTACTGAAGGAGTTTTTGAGGATTCAGTACACCTGAAGTGGTTTGAACCGTGCGAGTTTCATCTGTAACATCTTGGGTAGATAAAATGTCTTTGGTTTCTTTCTCCCACCACCAAACCATACGGTGTTGCATTGTATAGCTGTGAAGTTAAATATAGCACCTTTAACAATCAATATCAATACACATACATGAAAGTGTTGATTGCATGAATTTTGTGACATACTCAAAACCTGATATCGACTCCTCCGGAACATGATAATCTGAAGCTCCAGTACTCAAATTGAAATAATACTTTCGATTGGCTGAGCGACTAAGAGCCATTGTCCATGGATCTAAAGACAAAATGTTTTAATTACATATTATTCTTAACACATCCATCTATACACGTCAAAAGCGCCGAAATCTCAACTAGTTGTCATGATTTGGTTCGTATTTATTTCTTTAGCGTGAAAGTTACCTTTTGTGATTTTCAGAAATAAAATGCCCGCAGGTTTGATAAAAGGTAATGTTTCATCGGTGTGGTCAACAGGGCAGACCAATTGAGAACCGTTTCCACTTCCTTGAACTTGACGATTTTCCAACCTGTGAATAATAACAAGTCAAACGTACAATACTTCCACTGTTCCGCTTACTTTTAAATTAACTTTTTATGAACATTAAAAACATTTATCGAGCGACAAACCGATCAAAGATATCTGCCATGTTCTCCGTTCGCACAGGGTTTTTAGCCCGAACGGCACAAAGGTCATGTCTACTTAGTTTATTCATAGACTGAGCAAATTTTACGCACACTTCATGCCTTAGGGAAAGATAGCAAAATCGAATTAGTTGATATTCCATTTTTCACTCTCCACCACATTACAATGTGTAAAAAAAGTGTTACGAATAAGCATACCTTTGTGTATAGTGCAAAGTTCTCACATCTTTACCTCCCAAAACCATTGCATCCACTATATGAAAGGTTCGTATCGATTTCTGAGCTGGTTTCTTCCCGGAAATTTCATCAACGAATTCTCCAAACACCAACGTATTTTTACACAGTTCAACTTTATCCTTAATTATCGTCCAATTTTTACCATCTAGTCTATAAACGTGGTTGCGACCCATTGCTGAAATAAATTAATTTAAGAGCTCCAATCAATCATGATTCAAAAAAATCAAATGTGATCACAAGGAGCGGTTATTAAATTTACAAGTCTTACACAAATAAAACGCTCGATTCTTTTCATGTTGAGTAGCTTCAATAACGACGATTCTCCAATCAAAAGGAGAACGAACGTATGCTTCAATATTATGCTCAGTCAAAGCATATTCCTGACTTCCTGCAAAGTCTAGGTTAAAAACAATACACTCACATCATACATTACATTAGACATTAGCGTTAATAATAACTTATTATTTAACTTAACACAAAAATATAACAACATTTAAATGAGCGTGTTGAAATATTAAGAATATATTTTGACTTACCCCCTGTTTGCATCCCTAAAAGCATTTTAAAATACTTTTCGGCATTTGCCCACGCCAACGGAGTTTTCTTAACTGAGTCTGGTAATTTCCAATACTCCAAGCATTTTCTACGGATATCATCTTTTCTTGGATCGTCCAGGTTTGGATCTCGACTAAAAGATACCATTTTCTTCAAATGTGCAATTTGCTTACGAGCAATCCTACGGATCAGAGTCCAAATTAAAAAAGTTTTAAACTATCCACCAGATACATTAAACACTCTAAATTGACTGAATAGGATGTGATAGCAGTTAAATGGATTTTAAAACTAGGTTTAGTATTTACGCATTGTTGGTTTGAACTATGTATTTATAAAACTCGTTGGTTCCTTTAAGAATCTCCAACGGGACAAGTTCAATGATATCCTCTTTCCAATTTAACAAATCTTGTTGTTCCGTCCAGCTCCACAGCAAAGAATGACACGAATTCAAATACGAGATTATGCCATCCGTCTCGGGTTTCTTCCATTTGCAAATCAAATATCTTTCAGAATTGGCTGGGCGGCTTGTGTTTGGTTTATGAATAGCGACAAGCTCAAATGAACAATACATCAAGTAGATTAAGCCGATAGTAAACGGAGTTAACGTGTCAAATAACTTGCACACAAACATGCCATCTGTAAGTCAAGAAATTCGCACATCATCAGTATTATAAACCTAATACAGAAAAAATAAAGTTTTCTTGTCATAGTCAAACTAACCGGGTCTAATGAGTGTTAGCGCTAGTAGACACTGGGAAAGATATATTTGTGAGCTCAAAATTTCTTGCATCTCCTTATTTTCAACATCAAACCCCTATTGTAAAACAGTTAAAATAATAGAATAGTTAACTATGAAACATTGAATTGTTACAATTTCATAATATAACTTTGAACAACATACTCCATCGGCCATCATCAAATGAACCCCACGACCCTCTGTGGAAGCAAGCACGTGACGTATGAAAGCTGTTGTATTACTTGGGTTGTAAACATTGCCATCATCAGCAGGGCCTGTTTTCAATAAAACAAACAAACAAGCAATTGATTAAAATGTTATGTATTACGTTAATTACTCTTGTAATTATTATTATTACGTAAATTATACCGTAAAATGGCTCAAAACTCTCTGCATTCCCATGTCCAAATGACCAAATGTCGAAATCTAACTTCCCTTTCAAAGTCATCCCGAACCCTTTACCATTCCAGTTTTTTCGAAAAAGTACATACCTATAACCACCAAGAACGGTTTAATTACCAATACAATACAGCCACAGTCATAAATTCTACATTTAGTTTAAGTTTTTGAATAAACGAAACTTTTACTTAATACGCATTATCACTTACTCGCTGAAACCACCAGGACCAGCACAGACGTCAGCAAAATAAAATAGCTCATTCGGTCCAATGGCCACATTTTTTGAAGATGAGGTAGGCTGGGTCAAAGCAAATGATAGGATAGCATCTAAATTCGCCATTTTCATCCCTGCCCTACAAATAAAAGGACCTTTCCCCAAAGCTTCAAACGGATTGGATCTAGCCCGAATTTGCTGGTAATCATGCTCCGTCAGAACATTAAAGCATTTCTGAAAAAAAAAGATCAGTTATTTAAGAGTCCGAAATATTATAATGAAAAGATATTAAGACAATAAAATACTAATCTACACATTACTTTTTTAGCTTAGAAAAAAAGTGGAACATACTTTTAGCACCAGAAGATCTTTTAGTACATTAGAGTCTATAAAATTAGTTTCCTCTGAAATTCCAGGTTTTCTTGGGCCAACTTTTCTCCAACCAGCGAGAGATTGGAAATCGAGAGAATGGATAGGGAAGTTAGGCTTAATCCACTGGACATCTTCGTCGACAGAAAGTTCCTGTATAGATTTATTGTAAGTTATAGTGAAAACTTTCATAAAAATATCAACAAACACAAACATGTGGGTCACTGTACTTGCCTCTTTTAAATCCAAAGACCTATCGTCGATGCGAATGCCAGCGTTCTTTAATACATTATGGATTTTCTCCAGCTCCGCTGCTGCTACCTCTCGATCGGTCATTAGCTGACCTAATCCTTTACCTCTTTCAAACCCCATCCCTTTCTGTGACAAAGAATCATTATTATTAAACCCTTGCCATGATACTACGTTGAGAAGTTGGATTGAATTGCATCAAGCCGAACTCATGAAAAATTCACTATCGTGAATTCCTGTTTCTGCGCAAATTAAAACGTACTAGTTCTAAAAATAACACTTTAGGGAAAAGTGAAGTTTTAAAGTTGTTAAAGAAATTTTTTACTAACCTAACCGAACAAAACTTGTAAGTCCAGAATGAGGTATACAATACAAAATTCATGATTCAGAAAACCCTTCAAAAAATGTCACGAACCCGGCTTGATACAATCTAATCTTATCGAGAAATGTCGAATCGAATTTTCATACAATTACCATAATGTCGGTAGCAGACGAACGATAGCTCAGTCCCGGACGCAAACGCTTATCACCATTTTCCAAGAGGTTATTGCAATAAATAGTGTCACTCCCATTTCTGTCATCTTCTTTGACTACTTTACTAACAGGTAGGTTGGTGAACTGTTCACTGACAGGTAGTGGAAAGTTGTCAATTTTAGGAGTACTTGATTTAATTCCATTTAAAGGTCGCGACACACTCACTGGTTTCGAATCATACCCTCTTGGTTTCGAATCATACCCTCTAGGTTTCGAATCATACCCTCTTGGTTTCTCAACACAAGCATCTACTTCATCAGAACCGGTGGAACTACTAGGTTTACCTTTGAAGCGTTTACTTCGCTTAAAGTTAGCTTCCTCATCGCTTGATTCAGAATCTGGAACACGTAAAAAAAATTTGAACTGCAATTATTACACGCCAGTATACACACGTTGTAAAATCTGTATTGCTCATTTAGTAACTAATAAATCTTACTAGAACTCCCACTACCATTGGACAATGTTTGCCTTCTCATCGTGGAGCTTAACTTTAATCCAGCTTAATTGAGTAGGATCAAGAATTGGAACTGGTCGCCAACTGTTGAAATAGAACAACATACAAAATAATGAATTTTTGCAATAATAATTATCATCGATGACAGAGTATTATGTACACATGTAACATTATAAACATTTTACTTACCGTACATCATATCGTCATTTGATCGACTTCGTCACAACTCACAAGAAGTATTCTTGGAGGATCTAAACTCGCGTTTTCTTACTCAAAGCCATGAAATGTTGACTGTTATCAGTTATGTTTTTAATTGAAAACTATCAAACTCCTAAAATCCACTTGAAGGTAGAAGTTTCCGTCCCCCTACCTATAGCTAAACTTGATTTACTCTATTCGTTATTCAATACATAAAAGATATGGATGGAATGGTGTCCAAAATGAGGATCAAAATGTTCGTTTTTAATTTTTCTAACCGAACTGACATTATGACAACAAGTGACAAGAAACAACGATTAACGACAACTAGTTTTGTACGCTATTGACTTTTCTGTCACAATTATTATTAAAGATCATCATTGAAATCAGTTAAAAAATAATACTTTTTATTTGTTCATTTGTTAATGAAGGAACGTCATAGTTGTCAAAAAATATAATACAATTTTCAAAAGCGTGACTAGAGCCCAAGCCTTATCATCATCATCACCACCTTCAACATTCAAATTCAACCTTCCACTTATCATCAATTCAATAATGGTAAACTGTTAGCTAACGATATCCTAAATTTAAAAACACTTTTTCCAACCGCATGAATGACAATGATGAAACTTGCAGTATTAAGTCAATACTCAATAGTAATCAACGAACTTGAAAACTAATCAATTAAATTAATCAGTGCCAATTGCCAATTAGTCATCAACAAACCGAAATTCAATTCGTTACGATGATTTGTACGTAGATTACTTACTTAAAAAGGTAACAACAATGCAATGCAATATCATCATCACATCATATCAATAGGAAAAAAGCATCGTAAAAACCCGAATACACTTGTTTTCCCGTAGATTAAAATTTCTGTGTATAAAACATTGGGACTTGGAAGAACCGCCGAAGCAAAATCTTTTGGGAAAAACTGACACAGAATGCCACCCACGTATTTTTTGTTGCTTGTTCCACGCAAGCTTCATGCGGATGAGTCGTGCAATGTTGTAGCCTTGTATGTAGTGTACTGTCGCGTAGTCGTACTTATCATACAAAACGAAGGCTGCTGATGGAAATTTCTGCAATTTCTTTTCTCCTATTTTGTTGCTATCTGCTTCAACTTTTTTCCTTTCTCTGCTGAAGATGCAGATTTCACCTATTTTGGAGGAATCGGTTTGGATCTATTTGATTTGATGATGCTTTAGTAGAGGATGCACATTTGGAAATGAGGGGGATGTTGCAATGGCCAAAAAATATCCGTTGGTTGGAAAGTTCGGAAGTTGGAAGGTTGATGAAGGAAGGTGTAAGTAGTAGTAATGGATGTGGAGGGGAATGAGTTGTCAAGGGTCTTCTTTCTCAATCAATGTGAAGATTGATTAATGATGGTAAATGGGTCGTTGAAGAGGAATTTTTTTTTGAGACGGTTCCAATAAGGAAGAGTTTGGGAGAAAGTGGTAAAAAAATCATGAGATGAAATGAAATAACAAGAGATGAAATTTTGTTGGTTTTTAGAGAAATTTGAAAATATTTTCATGCATGTCATGTCATCATCAAAATTTTTGTAATATACTTAGTCATTTAGTAGTCAGTTTGGAGAAAGGAAGTCTCAATGGAGCATCAGAGACCCAAGCGAGTTTCCGTCACTGTTCGTGAAGGTCCCATAGCGGAAAGTAGGGTGAAGCAAGTTGCGGACGTACTTCAGGAAACATTCAGTTGCTGCGGGAGTGAGTCCTCATGTCAGCACCGTAAAAGTTTGGCTTCCGACCGGCGACTCAATAGCACCACATCATGGACAAGAATATCCGAAATCCCATCAGACATGATGCAATTCGCAATGGAGGCAGCCGTATCCGGAGACTCCCAAAAGCATGACATGCTGCGTCGTGGAGAAGATGAAATTTTAGATGATTTCCAGCGTGCTGTAATGTGTTTGAAATCAGAGCACAAAACTTTTGCTGGGGCAAACTTTGATCGTTTCATAAAAGAAAATGAATCTCGGGCGATGAAGGAAGTGTGGCCGTTATTGAAACAAGAGCTACTCAAAATGGATGTGATGGACCCAGAAAAAGAGCCAGATTACCATTTCCACGACTCTTGTGCAAAAAAGTTTCCATTTGCTGTGGTAGAGTTGTATCATACTGGGAATGGTGATGGGGCGAGGGATCTCCTAAGCATTATATTTGAGTTCATTCCCTCTGAGAATCCAGACATTTCAAGATATTGGGGACATTGCTTGGAGAAATTAGTGGAGGCATGCAATTCATCTGATGTGCAAAAAGACATTTTTCCCGTGATTGTGGAAAGGTTTGCTGGGAAAACTAGTTCTGTGAATGCGAAACTTGGAGCTTGTCAAGTTTTACGGAAACTCGCAACAAGGTTTAATCATGAAGTCATCCAGAAGCGGCTCTTTCCCTTATTTACGAACAACTTGGCTAAAGATAAGGACCCAAGTGTTCGCACAGCAGCAGCAAGCAGTATACCAGAAATGATTCATCGAATGCGAAGTAAAGATCAAGCCTTGAAGCTAATTAGCGTTCTCAGTCAAGACTCTGATCTTTCTGTTCGTGCTGCTATTACTGATACTATCGTTCACTCCGTTACACTAATGAACGCAAGGGACCCCAAAAATAAGACATATTTGGAGAGTGTTATGCAGACAATCAAGATTTTAGTAAAGGATGCGTACGTCAAAGGGAATATTGATCTTCTTGTGTCTTTCTCAGAGTACATGGGAAGAGTATGTATGGCTTTCTCCACGGCAGAAGTGCTTAAACCCAGAGATGTGCTTTGGTACCTGGATGCATTTCTTCAATTGTGTAGATACGACGTAAAAGACTTGGATAGCATTGAAGATCCTGAGGAAGATGCAATGCCCACAGGGTTCGCCAACTTTCGTGCGAATATGGAATTTAATAGAAGACATTCCATTGTGGAATCCCTCATTAGTACAAAAGCACCTGCCCAAAATGAAGGAACAAAAGTTGGTCACATGAACACGGTCAAAGCCATAGCAGCCCTGAGAGCAAATACTGAAAATAGAAGGTTGTCCATACCATTTGGAGGATTGCCACCGTCAGACTGCTTCCGATTTTATGGGCCGGAATTTGAAAAAGCTCACTTGTGTCGAGCCAATGCTGCCAAAGAATTTTATGATTTTATGTTGTTCGCCAGACCAATTGTTGACTTCAGACATGGGCTACATCCTCTCGTAGTGGATTTGATGCATGACGCAAGACCTGAGGTTAGGGCTGCCATGGCTGAAAAAATTCTACCTATTATGGACTATCTGGGGCCGGAAGCAGCACTTTTACATGGGGAAATTGTGTATGTATTAACGGATGATGACTTAGACGTTATCCAAGCTCTTGTACCTCACATCGGAAGGATTCTTAAGTGCCTTGTTGCGGTCAATGTTTTGTCAACGGATAGACTGGTAAAGAAAGAATAAAAAAAAGTTGGGAAGCTGTTATTCTTTCAAAGTGTGCATAAAAGATGATAGCACTAGACTAGGGATGCTTTTAGGGTTATGAGGTTGTAGTAAAAATAACTTTTTTTATTTCTTACAATAACAAAATAGTAGGAAAGTTTTTACTTGCTGGGAGAGCTTTTTCAAACTTTTCTTTGGGAAGAACAGAGAGCAAAAACCGAAAGCAAAAAGTTGTGTTATTAAAACCACAAAGTAAAAATGGTAAACTAATTTCACATGCAAAGGGATGCTCTATGTCCGCTTCGGTTATGGGATATACTTATCTACACCAACACGCAAATTAACTTTGGTTGCTTTTAGTTGAGTTTTTAGGCGTTAGCACGTCATTTCTTATGAACACGCATAGTTCAAGTTATAAATAGGAATCAATATATGTATAAGGATCAAATTTTGTTGAACTTTCCACTTACCAAATCATCATACAAGTCTCCTAAAAACAAGTTTAAACAATGAGAATTACTAAGTAATGAAAATTTACTAACATTGAATATTTTCAATCTTATGTAATGTACAGTAAATACGCACAAGTATGAAGGTAGGCATGCATGATTTTTACTATAGGATATAATTTTAGAAAGGGGTTTAGGTTGCAGGAAGCGGCTTAGATATTATCTAAAATAAAAAATGAACAATGGGCAAGTTGAAAAATATGTCCTTCCCCACATTTTCCACTATATTCCAGCTAAAGCAAAGGTGGACGCAGAGTCCCAAAGGAAATGTAGCTTTTGTCAGCCTTATGTGCGTAGGCGTATAAAGAATTGTTATCACAAAACTTGATTTATAAGAGAAGTGTCATCACATTATAATATTTTGCTCATAGCATTTAATTTTCATAAACTGCCATCTCCAAAATTAATGGATTCAGGCTAAGCTCAGCATTGATTTCCTACCCCACCTCGGAAATAACTTGCTGTCTGTGTTATATTTTCGTTTACAAGCCAATTTTGTTCCACCTACTTCTTTCAGTTCAGTTGTCCAACTACACATTTTTGCAGAAATAATATTTTCAAGCTCGTGTAATTCTATGCATCTGCCAGTGTGGAATGTTTATGTTGTTTTTAGTAAAAAAATATGTTGAACTCGCTAGTATTTCAAAAATAGCTTTAGCTAGAAGTGGGAGAGGAAGTCCTAGTGAATTTTTAATATTACCTTATATGGAAATTGATGATGATGTTTGTGCTGTAAAACTGTTTCTATTTATGTTTCAGACTCCAAAACTCGTGGAAATTGGAGGAGCAATATTGTACTGTGAGGAACGACTTAATCAAACAACATATTACAAGGTACATCAAACCATGCTTGAGCAATTCAGTACACTTCCGTTTTGCATACCTGGTGACTACATTTACAGCAATTTCGTTCCGGCTTTGTTTCACCGACTTCGGCATATGGTAAGAGGAGAAAATAAAAAGAATTCGGGCTTTTTTTACTAAAGTTTGGGCAACTCACTGAATTTGACTAAAATAGCATATTATTTGAGCTAGCTGTCTTTCAGCATTAGTAGTCCCAGTTTATTGTCCACTCAGTGCGTCATTAAAGGTAGCTCTTTCAGCAGGAGGTATTTCCTATGTAGTTAAAATCACTGACAAATGAGTGTCTAAAAATGAAGTCAGATGCAATGCACAGGCGGGTTTATGTCTTTTTTATGTCATAATAGTAAAACTGTTATGGACTTGACGTGAACTAAATACCATCTGCTGACATCTCATTTCTCAATCTCCTTACGTCTTGTGCTGTGTGCTAGGCACCCTTTTTAGTGCTAGCAGTTAATAAAAGTGCTCTTCCATCTTCTACTATGATAGAGCTTTCTGTTGCTCTTTTTATATGGGTTGCCAAAAAGTATGAAGTATAAATGTACGTACATTTTGAGTTAACTTTCTCCCTCTATATATTTTCACAGCGACAGATACCCTGTCGTATGGCAGCCGCCAACGCAATCGTGATTTTTCTACGTCACTGTCGCCGGAGTTCTCAACGGGAAGACATACGTAAAAGGATTAAGGAAGGTAAATTCCATGCTATCAAAATTATTTTAACACATTTTACATGGAAAAGCTTTTTTATAATATGACATGACATCTTGAGTGACTATCTACCTCATTTTATGAGAGGTAAGAAAAATTCATTGAACTTCAGTGAAGCTCATAAAAACATGTAGTTATAGACAAATGTTAAAGTAGAAAATTATGTACTTATCGGCGGCAGCTCTTATACACGCACCACCATGTGAACGAACGTCGGTCGAGGTGGCCTATAGTAATCAATCGTCAGATGATACACTTCATGGACATATGTCTTACTTTTGAACGTCATAAATGACAACATGACAAGTCGACTGACTTTAGGCCAGTCGTCCAGTCTCAAAAATGATATGCTGAGTGGAAGCAACTGGGATATTTTTATCATAGTTTTTAATATTGAGAAGGTTCTTCCAGTAATTTTATTTGTCATCTTAACATCAGTCTGTTTGAAAAATAACTTAATCTAACTAAAGAAAACCCTCTCGCAATACAGTGTAGAGTAGCAAAAAAGTTGGTAGCATAACAATGATTTACTGAAGCTGTTTTTCATTGTTCCATATATTGTGTTAGCAGCTTGTATCGTAGTGTTGGTTATGTGTTGCCTAAAAGGCACAGTTTTTCGGGGAATGTTTTGGCCAGCATGTTTTCAAACGATAGAATTTATGACAAAGAGAGTGTTGTGTAGGCCCGTTACTCGTCTACTTTCCTTATGGTTGCAAAAATGTCTCAGCGTTAAGCACTCGGAGAGCAGGAAAGCAGTCATAATTTAAAGATGACACATGAATTTATTTCCTTCTCAAGATTATAATCAACTAGTGGACATATAGACGAGAAACATGAAGCACCTTTGCTTCGTAGTATGTACAAGGAAACTACGATTTTAGGTGATTCTCAGGCTTATCCTTCAAAATACCTTATACTGTTTCTTTTATAGAATAAATTGGTTTTCTTGGCTTCCTATTTCAAGAATGGTTTGGTCAAAACAACCAACCATGCAGTTTCTGAGAGAGCCACATAAATATATTTCCTAGTTGGTTTTAGTAAGGGAATGTTTACAGAGAGCAGACGTCGGAAGAAAACGTGGTAAATTAATGTTACA
This sequence comes from Orchesella flavescens, assembly GCA_964034955.1. Taxonomy (NCBI): domain Eukaryota; kingdom Metazoa; phylum Arthropoda; class Collembola; order Entomobryomorpha; family Orchesellidae; genus Orchesella; species Orchesella flavescens. The sequence goes on along the minus strand of OZ035957.1, from coordinate 18,933,891 downwards.
GACACAATAGAAACCGCTCACGTTTTTATGAGCACTTGAATGGGACGACATAAAATAAATGACACTTGCAGAGGTGACACTTACAAGGGGCACATGTAAGAGGTTTGATGCCACCCGTAGCTCAAAAGAGGTTACTGAGGAAGAATGGAATGAATATGAATGTATTACCACATTTTCGTGTGGTTGGGCTACGTTCTTGTGCTACCAAAGTTAAATATCTGTACAGTGAATAAATACCACAGCAGTTTATAGTAGAATACTACATGAATACTAGTGGTTTCGAAAATGCTAAAAACCAAATCCTACTTCTTAGAAATTTTCTACCGGAGGAGCGTCGTTGGTAATTTGCACACTTGTACAAACAACCAAAATAGCTTGGAGATATAGAAATGCATTATACACCATCGGGCATTTCATCAGCGACACATACATACATTCACGTTGTTGGCGTGTTTTGTAGAAATAAAAAGTTGTACACGTCATAAAAATCTATACAGTAAAGAACATAGAATTTAGAACATTGGTAGATTCCGGAAATACACATAGTACAAATAGGTAGCTTGTTAGGAATTAAAAACTTGTCAGAGGAGCTGAGTAGGATTGCATCAATCATTTTTACCTTGGAATGCTAGTTGCTACCAAAACTTCACGCAAATTGGAATAATATTACGCGTGATTTACTACTCGAAAACTATCGTCTTCCTACCCTAATAATAGCCTTCAGAGTTTATTAGGAGCGAACAAGAATGGAGTAGTGTTAGTGTTGCCTTCTAATTTGCTTACCCTTTGAGCAATGGTTTCCGCTGTTGCAATGTTGTACATGATTTGAAAGTGTAAAACAATTCGACTGAAATGAAAGTTGAGGAATACGTGATATCCAACATAATACGCGAATTAATGTACCTTATATTGTATTCCATCCCACATATATATGACTAGCTTGACAAAACGTTTCTCATAGAATGTTTGAGGTTTCTAAAACTTTTACTTTTTTTGGGTAAAATAATAAAAACAATTTCTCACGCCAATCGGCTTCTGCGCTACTGCATGGTTGCAGGAAAGTTTTCCCTTCACATTTATTAACAGCTTTTGTTTAGAAACGCCCACATGAATATAATTGGAAAGGGTATTTATCTAAGAACGCAAACTGGCACAATATGTGAAAATGGTAAAGAATTCTGCATACGCAAACAAATCATGTGATTCAAATGGCTATTAAAGGAATAATATAAGGGATTGAGCGTGCAAGACAGAACATATCCCGACACGCCAATAGATTCGTATTTTAGTAGGATCACCTTCGTAAGATTCGTAACGGTTTCGGAAACAATGTGTACAGTTCTCCTGAAAGCTTCACGAATTCAATACGAAGGTGGCCAAAGCGTCAGTAAACATTAACATACATAGCACGGAATATCAGATTCGGTAGGCATTCGTGTAGAATTCGTATATTTGGAAGCAACGTTTTCGGTTTTGCTGAAAGCTTTACGAATTCAATACGAAGGTGGGCAACCGAATTCAATAAGTATACAAAATAATAATGCATAAATAACTCAACCACTCAATGTTGATTTCTTCCTTCCCCAACAGTGGCGCGCTCAAATAAATGGGCATGTGAGTTGTGGCAATGCAGCAATTAGAACATCATTTTTATTTTGCAAATCCGTTTTGATATTTTAACTGCAGAAATGTTTAACTTAAGTGACAGTAAATCCTATTTAGACACATAACAAAACGATAATTACTGTCCCACTCATCATTGCAACACAGCATCATTTTAATAGTTCTACCCGAGTGATTTAAAGTTACTATTGATGATATTAAGTGCGAAAAATACATGCGGTTAGTCCACTTCTGAATTTTATTTCAAATTAATCATACAAAATGACGATTTTTTAAATTAATTGGTCATGGTTTTAATAATAATTGTACTCTCATACAGGTTCAACAAAGAATGAGCGAAGGAAAATTTTACGCCGTTGTCGAGTTTCCTCAGGAGGGTAATGCAACTGCTGTGGTGTCTTCAACTTGGTTGACTGGGAATGATGATTTCTGTTACTGGCCCAGTGGTCCAAACTGTAACTTTTCGAAACTCGCTAAAGCTCATAGCGTTGTGAAGACTCGTTGGCATCGATTCCCGTGCAAAGTTTTAAAAACAGCAGGTAATTATTGCTTTTTGGATATAAATTAATCAACAAATTACACCGTCATTTATATATATGTTTATATATTTATATTTATATTTTTATAGATTCTTTTCAGAACGCCAAAGCAGCCTGCGCAAGGTCAGAGTACAAGACAAGTCTTGACACCACAGCAGTGGAAACTGACGGAGAAGTTATTAGAAGAAGGAAGATAAAAAAGAAGTCAGCTGTCAATCATACCAAGAGACCTACGCTGCAGCTGGCTCCACTGCCCCAAAGCGATACAAGCAGCTCATCAGTTTGTTCAGCAGTATCAGACATCAATGTGCCTAACTGCCATGCAGGGTGATTTTTAGCAGTTGCAAAAAATAGAACACCTGGGGTAGTTGAAGGTAAATAATAATAAATACGATCAAACAGATGAATGGACAACAGTATTAATATGATATCAAATTCAGAATCATAGTTTCTCTTAACGACTTGATTTTTTACCTTTCAAATAGGAAATAAACCAAACTCCCCACTCCATCAATCAGCTGTTCCATCTCTACAATCTGTAGCACCCAATCATACCCAAGTAACTCCAAAAACGTCTGCCCAGGAAGGTAAGTAGTTTTATTTGCTACATATATTTGTATATTTAAATACTGATACGAACTTCTTGCATTTTACGTGAATACTTTTTTAAATACAGATACTCAATCACAATCTGCATCACTTGGGGCAGGGCTCCGAACGGCAACCACCCGAGCAACTGAAAACATCTTGACTACTCCAACCACAAGTGGACTTCACCACCTACATGGTTTATCAGATGCACAGGGTAAAGAATCATTACTTGATGTAATCTTATTATTTTTTAATAATAGGCCGTTAAAATAGTATTGTTTTGTGATGCAGGTTTTCAGAAAGTCGTCATTGAGTTCTTGGTGAAAATCCAATCTAATCAAAAGGAGATACTGCGAAGATTATCCGAACCTTCGGATAGAGTGAGGCCTGCGTGTGAGTTACCCGTGACAATTCCAATAACATCACTGGAAGTATTGAACGAATTGCTAAAGTGGTTAGATAATCCACTCAACCGACAATCTCTGGTAAGGTTGATCTTAATTAATATACATTATATATTTCCTATCATTTTGTACATGTTTAATGTATATTCCGATTTCAATCCAGTGTGCTGAACTGAGCATTGTTGGAGGTTCGAGCATAACAGGAATAACCACACGCGTGCTTGGAAGTCTGCTCACTAATGAATTTGCTGAGACACTGAGCCTTACTGGAAAAGGGAAGAAAACACAAGCTGGATTTAAAGGGACGAATTTGATCACACTAATCTATGGTTTGTAACCCACTAACTATAGCTTGGACATTGACAGATACAAATATTTAAAATATGGTTACATAATAATTACCTACTTATAGAAACTGTGAGGTCAACTAAGGGCGGAGAGACTGCAACCCATTGTGAAATCGACAAGGCCATCCAGAGTTGGCTCAAGACTGCGCCTGATCGTGAAGGAGGTAGTCAATATCAGAGACACAAAAAGAAAAAATGTTCCGAAGAAGACAAGGAAGAGGAACGTCATCAAGATCCGAACGTAGGCGACGCGCGGAGGAAGTGACAAAAGTATTATCTAATCTTAGCGATACTAAAGAACAAGTTGACAATAGTTTAGTTGGTGATGAAACAGCTGAGGTTATTTCAAGTAGTGTAGTATCAGATGGTTTGATTAATTTGTCGTCTAGTTATTTAAATAGTGATAGCGATGAAGATATAAACTTTCATGGGGTGGCGTCATTGTGTGAAATATCTTTTAAGAAACAAATACGCGAATGGGCAGTCAAACACAATACAACACACGTAGCGTTGAAAGATTTATTAAATATTTGCGTGACTCGGTTTCCCGAAACCGAATTACCTCGAGATCCTAGAACTTTGTTACAGACGCCAAGGAATTTAGAATTGATTAAGATTAGTGGTGGTAGCTTTGTATATTTTAATTTAGTTAAATTACTTGTCTCAAGGGCAAAACTAGGTCTAAACTTTAGTAATGAAGTGCCAGCGTCAATCATTGTTGAGCTCGGCTCTGAAAGTATTTCTAAACTTCTTACACTTTCTGTTGGTGTAGATGGTATCCCGGTTGTAGGAAGTAACAATAAACAATTTTGGCCCGTATTAGGAGTATTAGACCAGTGTAAGCTGAAAGAACCATTCATGATTGGGTTATATTTTGGGGATAAAAAACCTCATAGTTTAGAATTTCTAACTAGCTTTGTAAAAGATTGTAGCGATTTGGAGCAGAACGGATTGGTGATTGAGGGAACAAATTATATATTTAGACTTTCAAAAGTGCTAGCGGATGCCCCTGCTAGAAGCTTTCTAAAGGCTGTCAAGAATCATAATAGCTATTTCGGTTGTGAACGTTGTAATCACGGAGGAGAGTGGTTAGGGAGAGTAGTTTATAATGATAGTCAACATATTTTAAGAACCAATGAATCTTTTAGAGCAAAGAGGGATCATAAACATCACAATGGTGATAGTATTTTCCTTGATTTAAAAATTGGGTTGGTCACGCAATTTCCGTTAGATTATCTCCATTTAGTTTGTCTTGGAGTTACACGCAAACTTCTGAGACAGTGGGTTAAAGGAAAACTACCTCACAAACTTCGCAATGCTGATTTACAAAATATATCTAAAAAATTGGCGGAGTTTAGATCACATTTTCCGAATGATTTTCAGCGTAAACCAAGATCACTGTTTGAAGTTGACCACTACAAAGGGACAGAATATCGATCATTTTTAGTTTAAACAGGTGTGGCTGCTCTTAAATCAAACTTAGCTAAACAAAAGTACCGACACTTTCTGCTTTTTCACTCAGCTATTTATATTTTACTTTCAAAGTATAGTAATATAATATGTTGGAATAACTTAGCAAAGAATTTACTATACAGATTTGTCAGTAAGTGTTCCAATTTGTATGGAAAGGAATTCCTTGTGTACAATGTACATTCATTAACTCATTTGGCTGATGATTGTTTGGAATTTGGTAGTTTGGATAATTGCAGTACCTTTCAATTTGAAAGTTACATGCAAGTAATAAAACGAATGGTAAGGTCAAATTCTCACTTTTTAGAACAGGTAGCAAAAAGAGTTTCGGAGATGGATTCTGTGGGTTTATCAAGTAACACCAGTATTACCAAAGGTAGTATTATTTCAAGTAGGAGAGGAAATAACTGTTTTATGACTAATACGAATAAGATAATACTAGTTAAAAAACAACTGGACGGGAGTTACTCAAATCGCTTCGAGTGTGTAGAGTATCTTGTAAAGTCAAAAGTAAAGGATTATCCATTTGATAGTACACTACTTGGAATTTACAATGTCCGCACTGTTTCATTGCCTTTCTGCTTAGTTTTAAACGATGAAGATGTAATATGTAAGTACGTTCATTTGCCGTTTAGGAATTCTTATATATGTATACCAATGTTACACACACTTTAATGTTATTAAATAAATGAAATAATAATTGTTGAAATAATTTTGCACATTTATTTTACAACCCATAAAAGCATGAAAACGGCTACTCATTTCCGAAATAAATTAGAAAGAAATATGATTCGAATTTGATGCGGAATGAATTCGGGACGAATTCACGCTTTCGGGAAACCGATTCGGATTGGAAGCGGGGGGCGCATTCGTTCCGAAGGGAATTCAGTGGCCATTAAGGAAAGTCTCCCGAAACCTTTTTACGACCCTTTTCCGAATTCGGGACGAATTCAAAGGCGTGTCGGGATGTAAGTAACCGAAAGTGCCAAAAATGCAATATGGAAAATTTTATATAATTGACTGACGTATTTTCGTTCAACTGTTATTAACGAGGTCGGCTCAAAGATTTCCTCACTCACTGTTGTTTTGGCATTTAATAAAAGATCATTAAAGTATACATACACCATTACATATTGATGGTAAAAGGTGAAAGCGAACATGCGTAAGCAATGACGTTGATAATGCTATTGCAGTTGCACTCACGTGCGTGCATACCTGAATATAATTTAGGTGCTGATATGTTAATAGTGTAAAGAAATTCTATTCACTCAAAAGCTGTCAAACTTAAAGTATAATATTATGTAGAATATATTATATGAGGTGTGATGTGGCACTGTAAAATTAAGTGACTTTTGAGGCTACAGCTATAATAAAATGAAATATTTTAGGATTCGCACAAGGTCGCAGCGTGCATGACAGGATGTTATTTCTTTACATGGCAAAGAAGATGATGGAGAAATTTTCTAGAATGTACTTCCGGGACCATTTTTTCGAAGATGTTTTGGTGTTGGCAAGTAAATAAGAAAAGTATTAGCTCCGCTGCTGAACTATTTGATTTATAATTCTAGTAATAGCGGTCAGTCAGCACGTACTGAGAGAGTGCATGATAAGGCTTGTTCCATGTGGGTGGTGCGTGGGAAGTTGGTTCTCTACAAAAAACCACGTTCCCGCACGTTTTTGCCCAGTGAGTTAAGAGATGCCTAATGGACATTTTGTATGGGTTACTTAACAACACATAAAAAATGTACATGCATCCTACGAACGTAGGATATGGAAACGTCACACACCTGAAAGGCTTTGATGAGGCATAACTGGTCGAAGACTTCGTCCTACGCAATCGGGTCCTTATAATAATCTGCGACCGAGGTCGCAAGCATCCGGGCTTTAATTTGAAAATCGAAATCGGAGTCCTAATTTCGGTGCTAGAGCCATTTTAGTGTCGGGCATAAGGAATACATGGGAACTAAACTTATATAGATTATATATATAATTAATGTATATAAATAATTATATATATACTATATACTTATATATATAATTTTTATATATATATATAATGTATATACTATACTTATATATATATCTATATAAGTAAAATCCTTAGCGACAAAAAAATAATTGGTGTTGGTGGCCCTACTGACTTCGTTGTTTAAGTCGGGTGATCACATTGTACATCATTCGAATCACAAAGAGTGGGTGGTTCATAATATTCATTATCTTAATGCTAATTCTAATACGTTTGATGTTAAATACATAGCCGCAAGAAAATGACATTTTTTGCAAAATAGGCACACTCCAATCCAAATGATAATAATATAACTTTTGAAAAATTAAAATAAAGAAAAGGAACACGTTCCATGAATGCCCAGTGAGTTGATGTGGCCTTCAAAGAAATAAATAAAGTTAATTGCCCTTTAAAGTTAAAAATAAATAAAGTTGATGTGAGTGGTGGCTCCTCACACTCACTGGGGCACGCGCAGCTAAATAGTGTTGCATGAAGGTGCTTTATAGCATCCTTCATGCATTTTTTAAGGATGAAAAATGCATTTATAAATATGCGTGCCCCCAGTGAGTGTGAGGAGCCACCACTCGCATCAACTTTATTTATTTTTAACTTTAAAGGGCAATTAACTTTATTTATTTCTTTGAAGGCCACATCAACTCACTGGGCATTCATGGAACGTGTTCCTTTTCTTTTGCTCAAATTAGTACATAAGCTTGTAATCTATTTTTACGTATTGTGTTGACTGATCGATAAAATTGATGTAGTACTAAAACCCTTGTGTAAGCAGCAGCTAAGCTACACGATTAGATGTTTTAATGATATTATCTGTTGCTTTTAGATGACCCTATTATCAACGTTCGACGGAAGGTAATTGAGCTCATGCCAGAGTTAAAAGGAGTGAGTGACGACCCTGCTCTTCAGCAAAAGGTTGATTTAATTCTTCACAAAGTGAGAAGGTCAGAAGTAGACCGGGACATGAAAGGAGTCATAGATGAAATAATTTCCAAGTTTAATGCTCAGAAAAAGGTAACAAGCTTAAGAAGAGCTACTGATGGGGCAATGCGAAACCTCTTTTCCGAATTCCGACTAAACTCTTCTTCAAATTACATAAGATTACTGAACCATTGCTCATAGATAGTGGTTATAACATTCATGTATTAGCGATTTGATTACGTGAATCATCAATTATGAGTCTCTGTTTAATGATTAGTTGCAGGATAAGGAAAAAATAAAGGTTACTAAAGGGGCTGTTGCTGAGCCTGTAAGTATTTACACTTTGTATTCTATCGTAATGTTAAATTCCCATTGCCACAGGCTCGCACACAGGCATCAATATCGCTTACAATATTCATTTTAGAAACCTAGAGATCTAGACGACGAAAAAAAGGAGTTGGAGGAAGCATTCATTGAAAGTTTGGAAGTGGTGCCTGGAAATGTAGAATCTAAGCTTACAGTCAAAGAAAAACGAAAAAGTAACTTTAATTTCCCTCTTTCTGTCCATTGAGATATTTCTGTCTAAAAATTAACCTACCCGCACCAACAATTAAAATAATTAACTAACTTTATACCGTTTAGGCTTTTTTGGTTCAACCAAAAGGAAAAGTGCAAATAATGAAGATGGCAATCTACCTGGTGTAGCGATGATGCAACAACCCATGTTTTCAAAGGCTGGGACATCGAAAAAATGACAAAATGATTCATTTTAAAATCAAGAATCAGAAATTATAGACTTCTAAATTTTTTGTTAACAGTTTATATTGTTGAGTCAGGAAAATTGTTGTTTGGTCTACTTTTTGTATCAACCGCAGTAGTGCCTAATAAAAATATTAAATACAACTTACAAATCATCCACGTAACTTCCCAGCACAATCATTTCTCTTTATCCTCAACTTTCCTCAATATTTTCTCTTTCATTTGGTATGCTTCACACGGTTTTGTGGAGTTGGGGCAATGGGAATAGAACTTCTTTTTAAGAATTCCACAAAAGCAGTGTTGTTGTTGTTTAATATCTTGAACTATTGTATATATATGGTAAGTAAATGCTGATGATGCAAAACTCTCGAGTAGTCGAATACATGATGTATAAGGTATTCGCTTATTCATTCTTTCCACAAGAATTAGTAAAGCCTGATTTTCGAGTGGAACTCCTAGTTCTTCGTGAAAGTTTCTTCACTAGAAAACACATAAGTGTCACGTACTGAATCGTTTTAGGTCCCATTATAGAAACAATTTTGTTTGTGTGGTCGATCAAGTGTTTTCTTATCGATTTGATGTTTCATAATAAATGAAGATCATTAAAATTACAAAATCAACACATTTACTATTATACTTAAGGTTCACTAATGTCACAAGCTGGATGAACTTTGGTTTGTAACATAATTTGATGAAATTGATGATTCATAAATATCCCACACCAGCGATAAGTAGTTTACTACTACTTGTAATACAACACTTTTATCTACTTCCCTACTTTGCTTTTTCAACATGAGTGAGACTGACAGACTCGTATTTTGATTTAAAAATAAATTTGTACAATGAAGTCATATATATATATATATATTCCCGTTATAAGTGCAAAATATTCGTTTGACCTATTCATAGGCTTCATTCCTATTTCAACAAAGGAGTTCTTGAGGTAGGTGCATTCACGAAGTTAGCGCGTGGTTTACATAATTCCATTTGTAACATGAGAGAGCACACATTATAAAAAATGAATTTTCAGCAACAACATGATCAATTTTATTCCATGGCGTGCCCAAGGAAGGTCACTACACTACCATACCTACACTCTTTTAAAATGGTATTCTGATTGAACGACAAAAAGTATGGAAGCATGTAATAAGAAAATTAGTGAACGTGAAAGAACCACCGGTTTAATTTATTGTGAATAAAATGAAAAGGGCAAAACCAAGCTATGTATGTGTGGGTCGGGTGGTATTGCCTCCATGAGGTAATATCAAAAGCTTACGCATAACAGTCGACTTGGGTCCCATAAACCAAAACCGGATCACATGGAAAGTAAATCCAAAGCAGTCAAACCGTATTCAATTCTCTTCGGGACCTAGGAACTAACCGTCTACTCAAGTATATATCAGTGTACAAAAAAGTAAGACATGAAAATGTGTATAGCAATTCAAGCATTTTTCGACAAGCAATTTTATCTGTACTAAATTTTGGAGTGGAGAGTCATATCTTTTCACTTTCATCGTTCCAAATCAAGTTTTCTCTATCCTACGAAGGTTATACACGGAGTGTGATATTGGTTTGTCAAGAAACTGTAGTAGAACGAAACATTGCACCGTGAGAAATACAAGCATATTCCAGAAGTAGATAAATTTGATACCTCCATCGAAATTACTGGGTACATGAATGTCCGGGTGTTGGTAGATATCAGATACAACCCTCTTTTCACCTTTTTATGCGTGTATGTATGTGCAGGAAATAAGAACATGACGATTGGGATTGAAATTGACTCGATGTGTGATTCAAAGATAATGGACTTGACTTGACTTGGAATCAGCAACAAATGCTACCAGAGAGAATCAAAAATAGCCGAAACGAACCACGCGGAAATAACACCCTTTATGATGATGTAAAAACAAAATTCTTTGAAGTTGGTAGTAGAAATTTGTTTTTGGTACAGTTGCAAAGGTGGGAATAAAATGGATGCGTCTGATCTGATGGGAATCTCAGACAGAATACAAAACACTCCCAACTCACAGCTGTGCGATTACATGATGCTTGCCTGAAGTTAATTAGCAATGAACACATAATATATATGTTATGCTGTTATGATATATGTATCTCAACCCAGTTGCTTAAATAAATAAACCATATATTTCTTGGCATGTTCTCACTCCTCGTTTTACATGGAGAAACGGTGAAGTACAGGTGGAAGGAACCAGTAACATAATATTTTTACTTTGACTGTCTTCATATTTCTCACATTCCTAAACATACAATTGAACTTCCATGACCTGCCGGACACGGAAGTAGAAAATGAGTTGAACATTTTTCCAGAATTGATAGACAAGCCACTATCTTACAGTACTCGTTGTTTCACAATACCCCAAAGGTGAAAGTCAAGTTATACACTTCCCACATCCACGTTGTTTATTGGTGCATGTGGATACCAGCAATAGCCTTTTCATTTAATTTCTCTAATTTATACTGCTGAAATTGATCATTTTCATGAGAGAACTTTGTTGTGATTAAATAAGGTATCTTATCATGTATTTATTATATTCTTGCTGCTGTAGCAGTGGCATGTAATTGAATTTGCAGATGATGAATGCAACGGTTGTACTGCAATTGAGAATGAATGAATGAAGACACCCTTGGAATAATCTGCATAATCCACTTAATTTAAGCGACTCTGCATTCTTAACGAATTCTTGATTACGGACTTCAAGTTTGAGGATTGTTGATTGCTTTACGGTATCATTATCGATAACGAAGGATTTTAATCATTAATCATATATTGTTGGGAGACACAGATTTTGATAGAGCTATTAAAGACTAATAAATATATATACGCAAGTAAAATAATGATTGAGAGTCTCTGGTTGAGGACGACGTTTAAGTTCAAAATTTTGTGGTTACTTATCCGGAGTATAGTGTGAACATGATGATAAAAATCCTTCCATACCTAACGCAGAAGAATGAAATATAAGCTTCAAGTTTAACTCATTAGTATTCATTACATTTTCTAGTCATCCTACGCAAACTAAACTTGTCAATTTGTATCACAGTTTTCGTACTTAACTTAAACTTTCTAAATAGTAAATTGGTTGAGAAAGTTTGTTGAAATTATTTTTCTTCAACATTCTGGAATAAAATAAATTGTTGTGTAGATAGTAAATACTGCACTGTAAAGTCGCCTTCAAACTTCAAACTACATCCAACATCACACAGCTTAGGTAAGGGGCAGCTTAGCTCACAGGAAGTTAAATTTTTCTTTGTTTAGGAATAGACAGGAACTCGAGGTAAGCTACTTATTTCGACGAAGTATATGTACGCACTTCCTCGAATGTAAAACAAAAGCCATTCCTCATCTCCATGTTTTTTCCTGTGCATGGAATATTTTATTAAAACATCTCACTATTTATGCATGTAAATGCTCAGCGTGAACAAGGAACAACAAAAATGTTCTTTCTCAGCTCATTGTTGAGATAAACAACATGCATGTATTCTTGGCAGCAAGTAGCTTATGAGATTTCCGTGGGCTCAAACGTAAATTCTCTAGGGATATATTTCAAAACAATACAACATTATGCTTTTGTCCTGTCATCATAGGACGCAAGACACTACAACGCAAGTTACTTGGACTCATAATAAAGATTCATGCTAACAAACTCTACGTGTTATATCATAGAGTTGACGTACAATCAATCACATATACATACATATATATGCTTAAACCGAATGATATGAGTACAGTTCAAAAGATATCCATCGTATAAATGTATTCATTTCACGTGAAAGGTCAGAAGATAATTCGGTTTACTAATCTCACTTATATACATTTAATATTTAATAACTTTCTTTTGAGCAGTTTAATTGGGTAATGAAGGTTGTTTTTTCAGGGTATCTATTATGATCGTATATCTCACCCGCCCCTTTTCACATTTTCTCCTTAAAAGGAGTTTTCATGTTTTATGTAAAGCAAATCTGTGCTAAATATACTTATCTGAGGAAAGGGCAAAGCAGTGCAATTATAAAAACAATGTGATTTCTTAAATGCAAACAAAAGCAGTTTTTGGAATGAAGTATTGTAGTAGTTTTGTATCATTTGTTATGATGTATGGTAACAATTTCCTGAGAGCTTAGAAATTTTTGTGTACTAAATTGTACTTTATATACTTGCTCCTCCTTAATCCTTCACTACTCTACTCACTATAGTCGTATTGTCTTCGAGACTTAATGATAATGATGTAAATAGATATTACATGGAGCGAAGCATTGCAGACCAATGTCAAATGTTTGCATAAAATGAAGCTTTATAATCTACAGGACTTTATCTTATTCCTATGACTGCCCCACCCGATCCCTTCTTGGTCTATACAGTTTATGTAGATTGTGTAGTATTGTACTGGACAATAATAATAATAATTAGGAATGTTAAAAGCTCAATGTATATCTATACAAAGTAGAGTCTGTGGCTACACATAATGAATGCATAGACGGTCTTATAGTTTTCATGAGCACTGCATATTAAATTATATTTCAGGGCCAGACACTCGTACGCCTTACCTTGAGCTAGAGCCACATATATTCTGTGTATCTACCACTTTCTCTTTTTGTTACTTTAGTTTGACTGCTAAATGTTTAAAGGTTCCAAGTTGCAATATAACTAACGTGCGCGTGCATGTGTCCATGATATGGACGAAACTGATAAATGTTGCACACATGTATTCTGTAAGGATAAACCGGAAGATAAGAATCTAGACTCTTTGACGAAAGTACTGTTCTGTTGCTGGTTATTTCGGCTTTATTGATGAGTCATCTACGAGACTAATATATGATAAATTTATTTTTATACCATATGACTGACCTCGTACTTCCAAACTTTGAGGGTTGTCATTAAATCGAGTGTCTGAGACGGCTTATTAGGCTATCTTTCCACGTGGGGGGTAAAAACATTATTATCGATGGCACTTGAACCGCAGATGGCAATATTTGTTATTATGTATGAATGACGCATTCTATCAACGAAGTAAATATGCTTGTAAAAGAATGCTTAATTTAGTATAACACATTTGTACTTTGGTAAGCCTTTTTAGTAAACTATTATAAGAAAATGTTAACTGTATTCTATGACATTTAAAAAAAAGAACAAAAGAGAGGCAACTGACAGACAATAATTTTACAATTGACGTGTACAATAATGGACTCAAACAATGATACAAAACGCTTGAGGCAAAAAGAAAGGCGCTTTCCTGTAAATCCTTTACGAGCATGAGTAAACTAACCGTATCCTGAATTGGTGGCTTAAAAATCAGGATAGATAACATCAGCATCTAAACCTCAAGGATGATCTGTTGTAGTTGTAAGGGTCTCCCGTTAGATCTAGGTTACACATACATTATGTATCGTACCGTACCATTTGATAAACGACTTGTGGACCATAATGGACTACTTGTGGGTTGTAGCTGTCACCGAGAAAACATGCGGAGGTAAATGCGTAGTCTTTGTTTTACAATGATGAATGTGGTTTTCCCTTTCATGGGAGAAAGATACAACCTTACATTACACACAACAGGAGCGATTTTTATCTCTTTCTCTCTTCCAATCGATTATTTGCAAAAAGAGGGTTTGGAATCAGTCACAAAGTAAACATCATATGCAAAGTTTGGGTGGGCTATATTCTAATTTACGTATTTCTTCGTGGTTTTGAAATATATGGGCATGGGTGTACAGGAAAATAACAGCACAACTACAGGCGGAGGCATTTCAGAGTTTTCAGACTTGGGTCTTTTTTTCCAACACAATTTTATCTACTTAGCTCATCTTGTTGTTGAAATTCGGGGATGAAGCAAGAGCCACACAAAAGAATTGTATCACAAGATTATGTAATTTATTGCATATTGTCCTTTTGTGTGCATCCTGTGGGGGAGTGACTTCTTTCGATTGATCGGAATCGTAAACTACATGCCTGTACGTATTGACGTAAAGGATAACTACCACAAAGAAAGTTACTAGTGTGATGATGCTCAACAAACTCTTACACAACTCACGAATGATTCACGCTAAGCATGCATGAACACTTTGCGTGGAAGTTACATTCAGGGTACAAAACCCAAAAAGGTGTATGAATTTTCCAAATATTGATGCACACCTACTAACATGTAAACTTCTAATGAAGACTTGTCCCATAATATGTACAAATAGTATTTGTCCAAACATTTTTTAATATAAAAACGTCATATTCTTCAGTTGAAGAGGTTGTACTCAATTGAACGAAATGAGTATAAAGGACGTAGGAAGGAGCACAAACATGTATGAAAGTTTCAACAATGCTTCCAGCCCCAACCAGTTATAACGGAATTTTTTCAGTTTAATCGTATTTCATTTTACTTCTCATTTTAAACCAAGTCTTTTCAGTGCACGTGGACTGGAGTGGACAATGGGTGATATTGAGATCAAGAAATTACGAAAAATAATATTAAAGTAGTACATGTAAGCAAAATCTAATAAATAATTGTTCAGTTTTCCATTTTTTCTTTTTGGTTCGTTCACACAAATCAAATGAACATGAAAAAAACATAGTTGTTGGTTGCGTTTCAGTTTGAAATTAATAGAATAGCTTGACATGCCCCCTGGGCACAGTTAATTTATATATGTATGAGTACAATTTCAGATTCACTGCCACAGTCAGCATTGCTGGCTATTACAATCTGGAAGCGTAGCAGCTTTTAGCTGAAATAATGCAAAACGGTTTACTTATTCATTGATGTCTAGCGGGATTCTGGATCGTTAATGTGTTTGCCATCATTTGTGTAAGCATTAAAATGTAAAACTTTTAATTGAAAACCCGACTATCATTCCAAAAACGAAATCCAAATTCTAACAACAAGTATTTTTCTGTGGCTTACTACACGACAAGTAATGTACTGAATTCGTCTAAAGTCTAAATGTTACATATTGTAACCAATCCAAATAGTCAAATTCTGAAAAGACTTGGCATATTTAACAAAAAACACAATTGAACTCATTGATTTGTAGAAAATCCGAGACTGGAACCAGACTTACCAGACCAACCGCAAATCAAAACGAACGACAATGGCGCAACATCCTGCTAGCAGGCAGTTATTGACATAATTATTATATCCGCATGCTTAAAAGCTAAATTCATTTGAGTAAGAAAAGTTCTTTAACTAATAATTAAACAGAATGCATAATCTTTGCATGAGGTCCTTTTTGCTTTCCAATCCGCATACTCTAAACTAAGTCATTCCTTAAGAAATATTCATCCAAAATTATGTCATCCATTTTCATACTCCGAAATCCTGCTTTACCCCATAATACGTAGTCTCAGCTTTCAAGCCAAACTGGAGTTTAGTTTTTGTCGTTAGAAGGTAGGAGGCAAACAACATCATTAAGTTTATGTATGTCTTACTTCTAGCTTGTTAAGAAAGAAACAGAATTAATGTTTTACAAAGATATGCGATTTTGAGCACTTTAACAAACCGAATCTGAGAATTTGAGAGTGAAAACAAAACTGCGTACCATACACCAACACCAACCCACGCCACAAAATAAAAGGGCAGCTGCTATAAAGGGAAAATACATTAGACCCGTTCTTTGGAGCATCAACAACCCTTTAAACTGATAAGTTCCGCAACCTCCTACCACTTATTTTGAGCTCCCCACGGATTCCCTGCATGCACTGAATTAAATTGCAGGAGAAACACAGCAGAGGCGGTGGTAGGATGCGATATTAGAAGCTTGAAACTACACCTTCTACCTGTTTAATGGCATAAAAGTCTTAGCATAAACATAACCCGAGCTGTACCTTTCCCATTTTGCAATTATCATAAAAACATGGGCTTTTGCCATTTTTTCCTATGTCACCAGCATATAGAAACGCAGGTGATTCTGGCACATAAGGAAAGGAATAGGATGACAGAAGCTGTTATTATTATTGTATTTCAGATGGTTGTTATACTCCGATGCACATTCAGTTCATTGCCAGAAAATTTCATTAGTCACATACAAAAAAGGAGGAAGTTGGAAAACTGTATATTGGAGAGAATATGACATGAAACGAAAGTAATAATACGTTACACAGCAATCTCACTCACACCTTCAAGTTTTCAAGCTCACGGTTTTTAACGAGCGATATAGATGATGTATATATACATATAATAAAATAATATTTCTGATAGCAGTAGATGAGAACAAAGTGTACAACATCTTCCACCCACTGCTTCATACTTAATGCACTTTTACTTCGGCTTTTAACAAAATGTTGGTGACAAAAATGTCAATCTCATCGAAAAAAGCAGGCTATCTCAAGGCGAGATAAAGGAAACTGCCATTTCGAATTACTTCCGAATGAATTAACTTTAAAAAATAAAGTAGAATGAAAATGAATGTCAAGGGCCACGAACCTGCTGAATACCGTTATTGCTTCTAAGAACAGTACGAACCGGAAATAATCGATTCTCTGCACGTGTAAATGTTAGCACTAACTTCCTCGAATTTTGTGAATTAAATTACAACGAACATGAGCAAGCAAATGAAATGATCAACAGCTTCTTTTAGTATTATATGTAAGTATATTCGATGAAATCATTCAGGGCTTTCTTTTAAAGAAACTAAAAAAGGTAATTTGTTTTCAGCGTACGCTCCTTAATGTAATAGATTAGGCATTAGAAATTGATGGTAGTGCGAACAAAATTAATAAATGCAAGTGGGTGTAAAGGTCAGGTATAATGCAATAAATTGAAGTTTTCATTGTGTATACTTTTGGCAGTAAAAATAGTCAACTTTATCAGTCTTGTCACACGAAGCAATAAATCCATTACCTTTTTCCGTTTCCTTAGACCTGAGTGGGGGTTAAAAACGTTTGCCTATATTTTGAGTTACAATCAAACTCACGGTACGAACAGGTTGAAAAGCTTTCGGAAATTTGTTAATCAGACTTCAAAAAGTTCTTTCGAGACTCTTGTGACACTATCATTAGGTTAAAACTTTGATGACCTTTTATATACACCCACGCGGTTCCAGCGTGTTTTTACCTTATATTTCAAGCAGAAACCACGGTATATATCGATATTGAACTAACCCAATTCCCACTGTGCCTACGCACCTCGTTCTCCCAATAATTTTATTAAGGTTAATTTCATCGTTTTTCTATCTATTAAAGCAGACAACAGAGAACCCTCATGAAAAGTTGAGATTGGACGCCAATTGAATTGCATCTGCAACCCTGTACTCATCATTAGACATCAATTACTTTTCTGCTTTTGGTACACCAGACGCCACAACTGTATCAACTTTGTAAATGTCGATGAATAGTATGAAAACATGTTGCTTTCTCTTTCTTATTCATGATGTGGAGCCTTGGAGCCTCCAAGATTGATTACATATCACCTCCAAGTTGGAGGTGATATGTAATCAATCATGTTAACTGTCATATAAAATATGTACTCGTGTGTACTATGAGCATTCATTCCTCTTTGTTCGTTTCCTCCCTATGTATTTCTTATTTATTGTTAAACAAGCATCTAATAGACTACATTTACCACAATATCTACTCTTCCTGTGGATTGGCATCCGTAATAGCTTAACAGCACACCACATAACAGTTCACCGGAAATTGGGAAACTCGTTTGCTTTATAGCATAGTAGTATGTAATGCCATTCATCATCACAAAACCGTCGGATGGTCTTTTAGTCATGTTCACATGCTAAGATTTTTGTCCAATATACAAAATTATATATAAACACGCAGTGAAACTTGGTAAAAATAATGTTATTCATTACATAGGAGATTGTGACCATCCGTTTTTTTAAAAATCGGTACTTAAAAAAGCAGGAACTGGACAACAAAAACGAACAAAAGTTATATAAAATCTTAAATCCAAAAGTCTTCACTGTATTGGCATGATCGATTTACTTTCCAGTGAACACACGTATATGCATAGAATTGGGTCATGTAAGCACATATAGTGTCTGCTTTTGAACATAACCATTTTTATCTTTCCTCGCAAACAAAAACTCCAGAGGATAGAAATAACTTCAAAAATGAAATTTTCTTTCCGCTGACTTTGCCAACTTCGTAGAAGTTGAAAAAAAATGTAATTCAGGTTCTGGGAAGGCTTAGAGATAGTTTTGAACTGAAAATAATATGATTTTCTCATACAAACACCAGCCAGACATGCTGGTTTGATTCCATCATATTTTTGTTTTACGTGTTGACTGGCCATTCATACCTTAATAAATTTATAAGCATTTAAGTCAAAAGAAAGTAGAATACCATTATTGTAGCGTATTATGGTATATATAGGCGGTGTGAAATGAGGATTTTAAATCATGCACCATCCTCTTCCTTTTACTTACTTCTAACAATTCAGGATGACATGGGAAAGCAAAACAGTTTTGTCGAAGTGATGATGATGATGATGGTGTCTAAGACATAATGTTTTTGAAGACCCTGGTGGCTGTTTAAGACTATGATGAAAGGCGACTCGTTACAGGTTACAGTGTTACATTAGAGAACTCACCTATAGCCCTAAAATAAGACTGTTTCACCTTATGATACGAAACAGCACGGCACGACGTTCATGATAGATGCCTTAATGTTTGCTTTTATATTAAAAGAAGCTGAAGTTGCAAAAAGGTCAAACAGTATAGTAGCCCATTTTTTTCAGCAACTGACAACGTGAAAACTACTGTTGTGAAAGTAAATAAAAGAACCAAGCCATTGTCATGTATTGTTTGCCGACTATTCAGACAGTATATTAGTTCTCGGGACCGCTGATGGCATTTGCTGGTAAATTTTTACCGTTTTCATGTTTTAAATATATAAGAAACGAGCTTCACACCGACCACCGCACCGACACCAACGCTACAATATAAAGTCAAGACTGGTCTGCATTCTGTACCAAATTGTACTGAGAAAGAGAAAGAAGACGTTCGTTCGTTCTCTCGTTCATGCTTATTCAGCAGTTTCAGCACAAAACTGAAATTACCTGCATAATGTGCCATAGTCGACATTTATTTGATGGGAAGCCAGCACCCAATCCTAAAACATGTTCAACATATATCCTAAACACAAACGAGGTGACTAAACTTTATTTGAAGGTTTTTTTTTGACAGATCAAAAGACACGTATAGTTTCGTCTTCGTCATACATTATTCAATATTGTATTTTTATCTTTTTTACCTATCAGCAGCTCTTTACTCACTGACTGACGTATTTCTTTCTTTCTTTTTTTACATTTTTATACAAGTTTCACATCACATCTCAACAAAATGTCTGAAAATCGTGACCGCACCTTTCCGGAATATATAAAAAAGGAAATTTGGCTTTCATCTCATTTTATCCTTTATAACAAAAAACTGCTGAATACGGAAGAGTGCATAAGCCGGGTTGAATGTATGTATGTTCATAAAAAAAGAATTTGAGAGGAAGTGCATTTGCTATGTACAAGCTTACAACTTCAACATTTTAAGTGAAGTTCGTAGGTATGCTCGTAAGTAAAATTCATCTCGTGTAACGCGAAAGTTGGGTTCTCCTAGGTTCTGCTTACTAACTTCTACTTTCGGGGTGCTTTACAAAATGGCAACACGCAATCTGACTTCATGGTTATGACAATGAATATGAGAAATAAGAAGACGAGAGGAAGGTTTGTTCCTTCTCAGAGTTCTCCTCACGACAGAATGAGGATCTTATTTATTTCAACACTAATATATACTCTCTTTGGCTTCCTTTACACAATGTATAAGTCAGCTTATCCCAAAATTGTACCTAACAGGAGGCATACACACGGTCGGAGCGTGGTGTATTCTAGACTCAAAAGTCTCATCACTACATATTCCCCCTCCAGTTTAATTAATTTGGGACCCAATTAGTCAATAGTATCGACGTAATTGTACACATTTATCTTTAAAACTAATACACATAATCCTTCCCACACGCACAGGCGGGCTAACAAGACAAATAGTTTTCAACCAAAGAAGTATCAAATCTTTTACATTCACATTCATTTTCATCAAGTAATATTAGCATCACTTACTTCATAACAATTTCATAATTCAATCATATTTCATATATCTTTCTATACTCTCTTTCTTTTAAATAAATCTGATAATTAACAAATTCATTTCAACAATAACAATAACATATCATAAACAACAAAATGCAAGACTCATCACTACATTCATTTCATTCATAATCAATTTCAATTCATACCAAATATTAAGTTAATTTTATACCAAATATTCAATCAATTTCAATCATCAATTCTTATCAAATATTCAATTCATTATTCAACTGTGTTTTTTTACAAACAATTAAATTTCATCAATGTTCAATTCATTTCAACTTTTTTCAAACAAGATGTTTCAACTATGCAAGTCGCACATCTTTCACATTACATTCAACAATATTTCATCATTTTGTAATCATCATTCCAAATAATTTTAAGAATAATATAACACACATAGAAACAAATTCTGAAGGTAATAGATATCCATAGTCTTCGTAGTCTTCATAATTCAAGGCAGCATATCCAATACAGACATCATTTCGTTTTCCGAAGCATAGATCCAGGTAGTTAGCATCATAGGCAGGAACGTTGAACGTTGCTGGTTCCTAAAATACTCACTTAACATTCAAACTAAAAAATATCATTTAAAACAAACATACATAGCATGTAAATCAAAGTAAAAAGTCGTGCACTACTCCAAACTTCAACTTACGTACCATTCCTTGCAACATATCATCAAATATAACCAATAGCATTAGCAGGTGCTTTTGTAAAACAACCTTCAACCAAATTACAAGTTCAAACATAAATTCATTCATACACAAAATATTTGGTCAATGATCCCATTATTTCAACTTATCCTCAAGTTTTTTTTTCTTCATAAAACAATCATACATGAATACTTAATTTTTCTTTCATCCAACAAAAAAGTAAGCTTTTGAGAAGCGTCACTAAATCTTTTTAACCATTCATAAAAGTTCTATAAATAAACTTTGTAAGTAACAAACCACATGTCAAATATTTTACATACAATGTACTACAAGAGTCAACGAAATACACAATTTTTGTTCAAAGTCATGTCAAATGAAACTAGCAATGTTAAAGTACCTAATTTGCATCGAGAACAAGCCTCTAACGTCACACAAATAAAATACAACTGCGAAAATCAAGTGACAGACGTATGTAAATTAGTCAAACCGAAAAAAATTGAACTCAAGACATTTTTAACTTCTGTCTCCCTCGAAAATTAACATAAGCCACGAATTTTTGCTTAACCTCTTCTTCATCATTAAGTTGTGAACAAAATTCAAAAGAATGACTTTTCTTGCGTTCAATAGTATGGAAAGAATTTACGACCAAGTGTTCAAGCAAACTAAGAATGCTGTGCTTGTACCAAAAAAGATTCGTCTGCAGGTGCAGATAAGCCATGATTAGCATACAGAAGATTATAAGAATTTCCATTCTGCTTGTGAACAAACTTTTAAAATATTCAGAAATATTTCTCTATCATACAGACAAAAAATAAGGCTTTTGAGAAGCGCTTTACGAAATCGAAACTACAAGGTTAATGCTCTCATCATTGATAGCTCAAAGTTACTTTTACGCAGCTTTAAAATTTTGAATAACGTACCAACTCAATTTATAAAATTTCTGCTTTTGATCTCTATATTTCTCACAAATTTTTAACTTTAATGTTAATCAATCTGCTTCTTCTAAAAGTTTACCTGTCTTCAAAGAAAGAATGAACTATCAGATTTTCTAGGAAATACTTGACTTGTCATGTCATTTCAAGAAATTAAATTTTCGATAATGAGAATCGGAACGTAGATTTAGTTTATGATTCGAAACAAGGAATATTTGACAACTGATATTACAGAAAACCAATCAAAACTGAATTTCGAAAATAGATTTTATGTATCCTCTCAAAAATAACTAATAACTGCTATTATGACCAATTCGAAAATAATCGATGTACGTAACGTCTACATAAATGACAAAATTGAGATGCCGATAGCAGAAAAAAGAGTAAGGTTAACCAAATTTTCTTGTCTTACATAGCCAAATTTTGAGATGAACCATCAGTAAGAATCACAGGAGGTGGACTAATCAACAGGAGTGAGGTTAGGTGAAATCCGACATCATCGAATTCTCTCAGCAATATAAGAAGTGGTTGGAACAACGACCAATTTTCTTTAGCGCTAGTGAAAAACGGCTACCAATAATTTACTAAATATTGAAGCAACAGAAATCAAAATTAGTAACTCTTTCAACCATTAACTTATCAAAAAATAATGCCAACCAATTCCAATAATTTCCAGCTCAATATCAACTAAATTTTTACAAAATCTGACAATTTTCAATAAATATGAATGATACCATACCAAATACCAATTTTTAAATCAACACAACTTTTTCAAAAACACTGAAAAATTCGAAGTAGTAAGCCCTGTGTAAATCGCCACGTGTAACGCGAAAGTTGGGTTCTCCTAGGTTCTGCTTACTAACTTCTACTTTCGGGGTGCTTTACAAAATGGCAACACGCAATCTGACTTCATGGTTATGACAATGAATATGAGAAATAAGAAGACGAGAGGAAGGTTTGTTCCTTCTCAGAGTTCTCCTCACGACAGAATGAGGATCTTATTTATTTCAACACTAATATATACTCTCTTTGGCTTCCTTTACACAATGTATAAGTCAGCTTATCCCAAAATTGTACCTAACAGGAGGCATACACACGGTCGGAGCGTGGTGTATTCTAGACTCAAAAGTCTCATCACTACACTCTTCCTGTTTTCGGTTTGGATATATAAAGGAATTCATTCTTCGAATTTCGGATTGAATAGTCATTGACGAAATCAACAAAACGTCAGAAATGCTAACGAGTAACTAGTGAGAGCATACATATTTTATGTATGCTTTATCTGCTTCAGGCTGTGGGTTGCTGAAACTGCGACGTGGTGGGTAGAGCAGACATACACGGTGACCGTACAGGGTATTAATAAATTGCTTCGTTGGTTCAGATAAAAACTAAAAGATTTGTGGCTTGGCGATATACTTACTTAACGATCAACGATGAGATTGCGGCTAAACAAATGCAAGTTTTGGGAAGTAGATGAGAATAAACAATAAATTATTAAGTCTTGGGTTTACGTGGTGGGATTATGATTTATTCCTGCCTGTCAGTAATGTTTTGTACGTTTCTGATGATGTCTTTGTGCCTGAACACAAAGTATAACTTTTCTGTACTTGGACTTATTTCACTTAATTTATATTTTGGATGCACATGCAAAAGCGCAATTCACCGGTACCATCAAATGAATATAATGGTTTAGCAAACCAGAACCGGAACGTCCATTTTCCAATCTCTAAAAGAGTTTTTGATAGCTCGTCCTTTTAATTTATTTCCCAGCGTTGTTTTTAATCCAGTGTTCATTCACAATTGCAAACCTCAAAATGATGGAAATGCTAGAATGATTTGATTTGGCCAGGTCTAATTGAAACGGACATATGGGCGTGTTTCATTTTATGCTCATTATATAGCTAAAGCTTTAAGAGGCCATGATCGAAAGGTAATTAGTAATTAGGAGAAAAATATGAAACAAATGTGGAACTGCTTTATAAAAGAGAAATTGTGATATACTGCTGTGGTAAGATACAGTTATTTTGACTTCGGCTCAAATTGTTTAACTTAAGCTTTGCTAAGATTTCTCTTCTTCGCTTAAAAATTTTGTATGTTCGACAGGTCGGTAGATTCAGCCAAATTGGATAATACTAATACTAAAATAATATTAATAAAATAAAATGCAGACTTGAAAACGTTGTTACATCGATAATCAAACAAGGGGTAACGTGAGAAATATCAAGGTTGAGTTCAAATGCATATAATTTGTTGGAACTTTTGCGAAGCACGTAAAAGGATCCAATTAGTCCATTTTTATTAAATTCTTTGGTATATACAACACAAACAATCATTTTTCTAACATTACAACAATCATTTAATCCCATATATATTATACACTATTAGATATCAGTTACATATTTTTACTCTTACCCTAACTTTACAAGGAATGGACTTAAAAATCTAGATAATATATATGAATAATATATTATATATTTTGAAATAGAATACAGGATGAAATTTACGTTCAACTAGTTAACTATAACAAGTAGTATATTTTGGTATGCATGCTTACATCATGAATCAATAATTTATTATTAATCAAATCAAAACATCATTTCATACATATATTAATATCGTTATTATATTTGTCCTACATAAATTAGCATTAAATTTACAATATCTACTGTAGTCAATCTCTCTAATCTGATCAACTACAACCAACACGTTAAAACCACACACACGGACAGACGAATCGACGAATGGCAAGTGTCTTCAATCAAGGTTATAAAACCCTCATATCATTACCAAACAGACCTATAAATACTTCCGCACATTTACACAACCCCTCACCCTCTTATCTAGTAATCGGTCGAACTGTGGAACCTACTTAATTTTCCTCGAAAGAAGTAAAACACACGTTGCAATTTATAAAATAACCTTCATAATTATATGACACCGTATGTTTGTATCAACGACTAAAAAAATTGTTATATGATGGAATCCAAAATTATATGCTTGACATTTTTCTTTTTGATTCAGGTAATATGACATCATCAATTTATGGATATCACAAGTACTCGTCAAGGCGTAAAATTTGTGATTCAGTCAGTATACATTTTTTTCTCAATTTAAGTATTCAATTTCACATACCATGAACAATCGTTTCCAGTAGTCCATCATCGTCGTAAAAGTCAAAACGTAACGTGAGTGAATGTATGTCTGGTAGTCACAAAAATAAAGACAGGATTTATCATAATGTCATAGTATAGCGATTACAGCTTTTGGAAACAACAAGTTACAACTAAAAATGCTGATGTAGTATATAAATATATCTGCTTTCCCTGTAACAATTTCTAAAGTCACCTCGTTTCATTTTATGCAACGTCGTCTCTCGTCCAAATTGCATTGTTTCTTTTTGCTGACGTACACACTCTCTGCCTACCTCCAATTTTCATAACACGACATGTGATCGGTAGTAGTCACACGGGTTTTATGCGAAAATCCTTTCCATTCCACCTGCAACTATTTCACATTTCCCTTGCATTTACTTTTTCACGCACACATATAACTTATATAGATAGCTGACTTCATTCCCTTCATTTCAGGGTGATTGATTTTGATTCTCGGAAAAAGGTTGTTATTGATCGTCGTGATATTTTGGTGTTATTATACTGTAAATTGGGCGTTTTGTCATTGGTTTATATACTGGTCGTTGTCTGATGTTCCCCAAAATTTTGTAGGAATGAAGTCAGCTTTCTCCCATTTATCATGCATGTTTCCACATGTTGAAAGCAGCAACCCGTGCGGACAGGGACAATATAGCAATGCACAATCACAAAAGCTTTCCATTAAATTGTCTCAAACTTTGTCTCTTCTCTTTCTCATCCGTTTCACTTTCGCACGTCACCCAAAACTATATGTTGCGATGTGTTGTGTTGTCTGACAACAAACAACATTCAGTTCATTTCGCGATGCAAAGTTGTTAGTTTGGAAAAATAAATAGGGTGTTGCTGAATCGCTCAGTTACTGAAATATACTCCTAAATAGTTGCTTCTCTGTTGATCGCATGATAATGAGCCTGAAGCTATGTAATTAAATAATAATGGTGATGGGTGACAGCGTCAGCACAGCACGTGTGAAACGTGCGTAAGCTGTCACATAATTAAAAGCATTTCCATGCTTTGATGGAAGTGATAAGGAAAAAAAAGCTCCTGAAACTAAAATAAAAAAAAAAGAAATTTCCTGGTAATCAGAAAGTTCCAAATCCAACTGATTAATTAAAAAATGAATTGGCTACATAAGGAACTCGTAAAAAATAATGATAATATTAAGCACCCTCCTATATCATGTATAAAAGTAATTTTCACATGAAAGAAAATGAATGTGGTGGTTTGGCTCTGAAATTATTCAAGTCACGTTGCAACCCATTGTGAAAAACTTTCTGAGTCCGAAAATATAGAAGGTCAAAGGTTTACATCGTAAAATTAAACAAACAAACCAAAAACGTTCGTCCAGTTCTAGTCATGTAAATCGATATTTCTACGCTTTATACTTATGTGTTTTAGTCACTAGTTTATGAAAGCAAAAAGATATAATTTGTAATCTACATACATCTCATTTTCTTCATCTTCTCATACTACTTGCTGTTGCTCATTGTTGTCAATTTTTTTAGCAAGATAAAAGTTTAGTTTCTGTTGTTTGCAATACATGTTGGGTATATCTTTTGTCTACTTCATACTTATATTATAAGTTTTTATCGTTTCAACATTCTGTACAACAAGGGGGAGAGGAATGAATGCGAAATGTTTTTAACCTATTATTTCATTTCATGTAAAATACATACGTTTTGACTGGGCAAGCAAAGAAGTACACTTCCTTTCAACTTCAGCATTCATGCCTCTTCACAAATAAGCCTAGTTACACACTTTAAGCACACACTTCAACTTTCAACAAGCAAAATAAAATAATTTTGAATGTAGTAGTAAATGTGTTGTGGTTTGAAATATGCAAGAGATTCTACAGAATGTTTACTTCCCCTTTTTCTTCTATTTGCTCGTACATAAATATACATACGTTTGTAAATACACTTTTGTGATATTATAACGTAATGCTTCATCACTTTCATACAACATTTTCTGTTTGTGCAAGTAATAATAATACCTTTTACTAAGTTTGTAATAATATGCTAATATGTTATATACATATTCGTACATGCTGCTACACTGCAGCTCTAATTCAAGGAAACATTTATTTGTGATCCAAAGCATATACTTTTATTAATTGAGTACCTATAACGCAATGCAATTATTATTTCACAAGCTAACAATCAGTGCCTCTGCTCTATGTCTGTTTGATTTGATATTTTACTTCCAATTTGTCTAGACTAATCAGTTTATAAGGATGAATTTTTTACTTGGTTTCACTTGATTGATACTAAAATAGTACATAGTTAATACATTATGTACAAGTTTTCTATTATTGGCTGTATGTAATATATTGTTACTATATTCATAGTTATTATACTATTTTTGATTTCCATTTGCATACTGTAGTTTGTAATTCGTTAGATGAGTTCTAATTCTGTGTATCTTTCACATGATATGATCTTCATTCCAGACCCAGATTTGCACTTTCTATGTTACCATATTTGCGAATCCTACCACAAAACGCATAAATATTTAAATGGGATTTCGACTAATATGCACAGTCACATATTTTATGTATGCAGTAAATGCAATTTAAGCAATGCAAATACTTCCCAGGTAAAGTTAACTTCCAAATGAATAAAAGTTTTAAAATGGTAGGATATGTTTTCAAGTTACCCCCAAGCGGAACTCACTGTTTCCAATTTCTTTGTATATAATGCGTCGCAGTCTACTTGCATTGTGTACCTTTAGAAATAGTCAGTATTTGCATTCACTTGGCTCTGTAAACGCATAATTTTGAGTTCCTTGAATCGAAGCAAACAGGAAGAATAAGAGTAAAGGTCAAGATTTGAAGCGCATGTTCTGTTCTGTATTCTTTCGTTTATTTGAATATATAAGAACCCGGAACTACGCAGGAGTATGGCAATGCTCTCGAGTGGTGATCATTAGCCAAGCTGTAAAATTACAGGTGATACAGTTACAGGTATGGAACATTAAGAAGCACACAAAATGTTAAGCATAACAAATGAAAACAACAAAATTGTATGTAATAATTCCTCTATATACACCCCCTTCCTAGAATCCAGTACTTCGCATATGATGTTGCGAAATATCAAGATTATGAAACTATTCGTAATTGGGGGACTGATTGTTATCCAGCTTGGAAACTAATTTACATCCCATTTTTCCTATTGTGTAGTCGACCGAATTCACGTGTAGAGTAGTAATTGGGTTTGTGTAGAATTGTGATTTTGTGTAAACATCGTGTGTATATTTACTTGTATTTTGACATACATAACGAGAAAAACCATTACATGTCTACTACAAGAAATAGAATTCCGCTTTAGCTTACAATTCATAGACTTAAAACATACCATTCCACTTTCTCTCTCCTACCACTAACCACCCTCACTAAATACTATAGCCTTGTGCCTTGTGTACCACCGCCAAAAGAGTATGGAAATGAATATATCATAAAAGTTATTAGGTAAAAATTTGTAAATAATAGTATAGACTCTTTTGTTAAATGCGTTGTAGGTCCGTATTTACTTAAAATAATAGAATGATTACATGGACGCCTGATTAATATACCTACTTACAAAGCAGCCTGGTCGACAAAATTACACGACGATGCCACCATGCATGATCGATAGTTTTATTTTATGAGCACCTTTTAATCTTTGATTAATCATGTAAATCAAAATACTGAACCAGATTACTTAATTAGATTTATATCTCATGTACATACAAGCCAAACAACAGGAAACTCATGACTTTTTTGGTAGCTCGGGCTCAAGGTAGAGTAGAGCTGTGATATGAATACTAACATCATTTCGTATCTCGTACAATCTCCAACCTCCACCTCCATAAAATTATCTAATCGATTTCTCTTGTAGTGAACTACTACGCAACATTGGAGAATGAGACCAAATAGAAATATAACGACTGTGACTCAATAAAATTCATTTGAAGCAAGAGTTTACATATAGAGCGTTTGTTTTAGCTGAGCTGACATAAAACCAAAGTAGGGTACGGGTACATCAATGAGAAAAGCAATTTTGCATAAAGCACTTTCACATGAGACATGTAGTGAAGTTTATAAACGACGGCATTAAATATTTAATTGCCTTTTTGACTACAAAAATAAAACCTAACGGAGACTAGCAGGAGCCTTCTTCTCAAAGAAAACTGAAAAAGTACATGAAAATGCGTACGTAAATATATATATATATATATTTATAAATTATGGGCAAACTTACTACCTTATACGCAAATCGGAATGTTTCCTGCACAAATTACGAGCAAATGGAGAACCATATCTAATTTCATTGAGAAATATGTACATGCACAAAAATATATATCTAATCGTTATTAAGTATAAGCGGAATATACATAGACAAAGATTTCTTAAAGACCGGAGGGTAACTAACGAACACACAGTAATAGGGTTAATAGGTACCACTAAATTTTAACTCGTTGGAGAAAGCAACAACTCCCACTTGCTCCTACTTATCGCACACTTGCCCCTTCAAAAAAACATTTTTTTATCTTCTGGAAATATACGTAAATCATGGATACGTAAGCGAACGAGGGAGTCGCAGTTAAGTTAGTGAAAATGAATGAGCATATATATACAAAAACGTTATAATACTTAAAAATGGCTGTGGGAGAAGGAGAGAGAAAATAGAGAGAATACTTAAGAGCGGAAGCATTACAGGGGAGCTCTCAGGGGCAATTTCATCCAAATTATGCAGTGCAAAAAAGGATGCACCTTTCCCGGCCCTATTTCTAACAAAAATAAGTTTTTGTGAATTACACATTATATTATTTCTGTATAAAAGCTTCAAATGATCATGTAGCTTGTGCTTGTTTTCCCTTCTAATGTCTATAGATACATTCAACATTTTGGTAGGCATACTTTCCATTTCATTGTTATGAGCTGAATGGATTAGAGATGTGTTTACGAGATGGATGTGAATGTGAAAGTGAAGGCCATACTGGGAAGTCTCAAGGGGTGTATAAAGTTTACCTATGGCAATATCAGAATGAGTTCTAGAGTAGTTTTCTCTTTCTCTGTCTCTCCGTCTTCTCAACATTCATTCAATGAGTTTTGGAATGTTGCTGAACATTTTATAATATTCTATTATTATTCATTCATTCATTCACCAGCCTTAGCATAAGTGATGGGGAACACTTCAACAACATCTTTTCAACGATTCATCTACCTTCACAGGCTGACGTGCACAAAACTGGATCTTTCATAAAATATAACCTTCTTTCAAGTCAGCATTTGTACCATGCATAAGAGAGGATGATAGGTGGCCATCCTCTTCATAAGGGGTTACTTGAGGAGTGACATAAATAACTACCTCAATAGTCCCCCTTTCTCCCTAAACACTTGGAGCCTGCCCCTTGATGTTAAATTGTTAACATGCAAAATATTAATATTTATGTTCGCTCCATTTCCATACATACACAATATACATACAAAAACTGCATTTTCTCTCTTTCGAATCGAATTGAAGAGACTGTTGTATACATGACATATATGTATAGTGAATGAAAGCAGCTTTGGAAATTTCTTGAAATCATCAGCCATACGCTTTGCATCCTACTGTGCATGATGTATGAAGAAAGAGATGTTCAAGTTCACATTCGCATGCAAACCTAGTCACCAAGTTTTGCATGTTGCATGAGATCATAAGTCCCAACCCAACAGCAGTCATAAACGGTAACAAGATGAATTCACCGTTTTTAGTTCTCTATGCTCTTATCTGCACTGCATAACATTTAAAAGAGGTCGTAGGTACAACAGTAAATTATTTCTACAGATACAGATAAATGTACCTATTGACGTAAATAATTTTCCCTCCCGTTCCCAAACGGTTTCGCTACATGTATTATGTTTGTGACAAACATTAACACTTAAGAACTATGCACATAAGTATATAGTTTTAACCTTGGTGTCATTTTGCTAAGAACAAACTAACTGAATGCGTACATAGTTTGCAACAGGGAGATGGAGTACAAGAACCAGATGCAATCCTGTTTAATCTAGATCGTAACGACCCTCATTCGTCAGTAAATTGATTTTCTTATCTTTTACGTACTACAAATACTGAAACGTGTTATTCTTGTTGCAATGCTATATAATAAGTAGTATCCAGCAGAGCAAAAGATGTTTTATTTAAGTGAGACTTTTTAATGTGATGTGCGTCCTCGATAGAAAGAAAGGCAACATGTTACTTTGCAAAAAGGGCTGTAAAGTAATTATGCATGAATGTTTTCATGAAAATCTATATGCATAAAGTACTTTCGTCCAATCGATTTTGGAGTGAAAACTCAAACCCACTTTTGCCAGTCACAATACCTACATCTCGTTTTTAATTTTGACTTGTTTCGTTACTAAAACCAAACTGATGTCAGGCTAGCCTTTATATGTCATATTTCCCTATTTTGTCGGCGAGCATTAAAAATTCAGAGTTATAAACAATGCAGAAAGAGTCTGATGTAAAATATTTATGGACTCAAACAAGTGACATTGAAAGGAGAAATAAGAAGCTTTTCGGCTACTAATAATTTATAATATTATACACACCTTTAGAAAGAGCATCGCATCATGCACATATTATAAGAGCTTTAAACAGCCCAACATAACGAAATATAAATGATGTTTATGCTAAACCCAGTTTGTTATTGCGTTCTGAGAATACAATTAAAGTGAAAATTAGTTTGTGTGGAAATGGTATGAGCATGGGAAAGAATAAATCGATATTTTCAAACAGCGTACACCTTCTCAAGAATAGCCTTGCAAAAACTAAACCTTCAAAAAACAAACAGGTGTTGCAGCTGGGATTCCAGTGATTTTATACTATTGTTGCAACTCAATTTACCTAAGCTAAAGCAGCCGACGAGCCTTGATTTATTAGTTCCTGGTAACTCCAAAGCAAAGAGCTGTGCTCTAGCAAAGGTAGTTAAAGATCATGCAAGCCAGCCACTACTACCTCACAAATAAAATGTGAGGTAGTTGCATGATCACAGAAAATATCAAACCAATAGTGTAAAACCACTGCGAACCCAAACAACATATGTACACACAATATGACACACACACTTTTAGCCAAACTTTTCACCAGCCATCAAATCAACGTCGGTCTACCTACTTTTATGTATGTGTAGTCACTCAACTTCAATTTTGATTTCAAAGATGAATGTAGATTTTGTAGGGTCTTTTTATAGACTCTATCACATCCTCAAATATTATGTAAACTGCCCTAACATCACATAAATCACATTCACATCATCAAGTTGATGGCTTGGTTAAGAAGACTTGAGCTTGAGTGAGTTTGGTGAATGTCATTTGGGGCTACATTATGTAGCTTTCATCATCATCCTCCTCTCCTTTTCATTCCACCAACCAATAAACATAATGTGCAAATGTAAAAGTTTGAAATTTAGTTTGATGCAGAATTTCCTTTAGCTCAAGTAAAAGTCACAAAAACTAGCTCATGTATACACATATGTATGTATAAAGGATGTGTGATGTAAAAAAACACTCTTGAGAAAGTGGATGCACCCTTTGCAAATTCTACTCCCTCCAGTTCCAGTTAGTCTGAGAAATATTTTCAAGAAGTTTGAGATTTTGGTTTACTATGATTTGAAGTAAATAATGTTATGTTTATGTCATGCCATCATTAGTTTACAGTAAATCCTATGATAAACATAATAATTCAATATGTGAACTACTACTCACTCCTTTTTGCCACTTCTGGGCTCAATCATGATTTCTCAAGTGCAAGTGTTCAGGCGTGTGAAAAGAAATGCTGCTCTTTCAATAAATCTATACAGTAAGTTATTAAAATGTGTCCGTCCTTATATGTTGTTGTAGGCATGCAAAAAAATCGATTTTTTATTTCGTGTCTTGTTGACTCACACAATATGTCATTATATATGTATTTCCCATCGTGAATCGTAAGTAACATATAATAGGAGAAAATAATAATATAATATTTATACTGAATATTCTCATGTCTTGGAGTAAGTTTCACTTTGTATTTTTCAAAACAATATTATGTCCCTTCAGAAAAAATAAAAGAAGAAAAATCAATTTTTTTTCAAGGGATGCATACATATTTCCTGTATATTCTTTCCAGTTGTTACAAGTTCACATTCCAATTTTTGCTTCAAAAAATATTTCAATGTTTGTTCTATAATTTAGTGTTTACACGGAAGTTTTTGTAATATAAAGAATACATATATATGCTCATATTTTATCTTCACAAAATAACAACGAAAATCTCCAGTTTTTGTCTTCATTTCATAAACCGGTGTCTCTCCTCTTTTCTCAAAAGTCTTGCTATTTCTACCTGACTGCTCACAATTGTTTTTCTAGAAATAAGTCTACTGGAAGCTGAAGTAGCTTGATGTGATTTGAGAAACTCTACCTTCTTGCTGCATTTACTTAAGATACTCTATACTTTGCTTCCATTTTGATTAACTGAGTTAGCTTTCATTTGCAGCAGTGAATGAACCTTGTGCCTAGCTATGCATAAAACTTGATTTTATCCTCTTGGATCCTAAATTACAGAAACAAACAAGGGAAGAAAACAAAATAAATGTGAAAGTAGTATACATTTTCATTTCATGTGTACTTCCACTCTCACTCTAACACTCACACCCACTCATGACAGTTCATTCCGAATCTAATTCATATGCCAACTGCATAACTTTCTTTGCTCTGTGTGTTTCCTTTCTCTCTGAGTGAGTGCAATCTAATATATATGCTTTCTTTGCGTTCGTCAAACAAGGATCTTGAACTCTCATCTATCACTGTACTTGGTAGCATAATGCTTCCTGAACCAGACTCAAAAGATTTCCATTCAAATCCAATATGATACTTTTTGGGAAGTGAGTTGTAAACTAATGTGGGAAAAGTATGATTTCATTTTCAACCATAGGTTGTATATTGTAAGTAGATTGCTCGTTGAGAAAATTCCATTTGTGACTCTGATAGAATGATTCTTTTTTATGCTTGATGTGTGAGTGATTTCTCCGAATATTTGATACCATGTACTGAACCCAGAAATTGGAATTCGAGTCCATCATGATGTTTATGAGTGGTAAATACAAAGGTGAACGGGGAAATGGAAATAATATGTTAATGTTACATTGACATTGTGAATTCAAGGAAAATTTACCAACAAGTATATAGGAAGCACATGGCATATGTTAGTTAGCAAGGGCGGTGGCCGTTGTCCTTTTTATGATGGTAAATCGAATATTATTTTTCAATTCTACACTTATGTATTAACTAGCTCGAACTTTAATTACGCCCCTCTTATGTATTTGGATTTTGGTTACATGCATTTCTTGAACTGGATTAAGCAATTCAAAAAAATAACACACACATGCAATTTAGTAAGCTTTTTCATTTCAACAAAGTCCAATATGGACTTAGAAGACTCGACGTACTTTAATAAAAATTACATTATACATTATTAGGATCAATATGATTACAAACATGACACTTTTCAATGCAATTAAAAAGAAAAACAAGTTTAAAAAATGCATGAAATATTTTAGCACCTCACAAAAAACATGCAAATTTTGGTAATTATTATATGATATGCTTCGTGTTCGTGTCTTACATTTTTTGACAGTTTTCTGTTTTTTCTCATTCGGAAAAGAATGCGGAAAAAAAGCAGCACCTACTAAAACTGTGCTACTATGCATAATGATATGACTATATTAAATATTACGAAATGGATCGGATCCTTCTTTAATGGTGTCAGATGTATCTGATATGTCCCTTGTAACGATATGTTTTTACCATGTAATTTTGATATGTGTAATATACACTTTATAGAGTAAAAGTTTCAAATTCAGTTTTTTTTAAAAAGATGAAGCATATATAGTATCTTAGGTCATGATATGATTGTATAAGGTAAAGGTACATAGAAAGAAAGCACCATGAAGAACATATTTGCCCCCAATTCCGTCGAAATAAGTATATTAAATTCCATCTTACAATTACCAACACACACTTTACAAACATAAATGTATATACGTTACACAAGACTGACGAGAGAAGAACGCTAAAGTCTTAATATGCAAAAAGCATTTCTCTTTGAAGCCAAAATACTTTTCATACTTCACAAATGTGTACTTGTATGTGCATACATATGTGGTAGGCGTATTTCACAACTTCTACTTTTCTACCTGACGTGGTGATTCACTGGAACCCTGCCAATCAAACTTTGTGATCTTTGGTATTCAAGATCCTACTCATTTTATATTTTTTGCGTACTTAATCATACATATATGCACACACTTCTGATGTACAGACAATTATTCTAAGTTTGCATGCTTGAGGCTCCCTTTGAACTTGAGGTACTACTAAAAGAATATCATGAGAAAAAAATTTACAATAAAATTTCATTTTTTTTGCATTACACTCCTCGGCATCCTTTGAATCCATATCTGACAAACAATACAACACAATCATGTACAGTATATATCGCGTTCTCCTATAATTTATAGACTTATTAATTTATCATATTTCTCCCTTTTGAAGTTGGAACGTTATCTAAAGCCAGTTAATTCAATACGTCAAAGATATATGTATGTCTACACAATATGACATTTATACTTATCTACCTAATACAACCAGCTAGTTTTCACTTATAAATAATCTTAATCTAAGTTTGTTGAATCACCCTACATTCTACATCAATTATCTAGCTTTCCGTTATATAGTACATTTCATTCCTACTTAAATATTAAGTTATGTCTAGCCATAAGTATAAGTGGATGTCAGAACTAAATTAATTATACATTTATCAACTCCATTAGCATAATATTTTTTAATACTCTACATATTACTCAAGTTAGTTAAGGTATATTTAAGTATACATTATTCGCAGTTCGCGGATTCCGCTGTCCCGTTTAAACTCGCAAAAATTCACAACACAACTCATTCAAAAACTCATCATGTATTATTTTTTATCTTCCATACAATATGGTTTGTTTGTATGTATGTACAAAAGAACGCTGCTGCATTAATACCGTGTATAATAGGTTGCAGCATGCTTTCAATACGTGAACCTCACTTGATTCTCTCACCCTCCATTAAGAAACGAAAAAGGTTTCACAATCAGGGGCCCTCAATTAGTTACTTTTTTTTTTACTTTTTGGTATTGAAAATAAACGTTTTCTTTATATATGTTACCGGGTTTCTACAAGAATTAATCAAAGAAAGAGTCAAGAGTCGGAAATACTGGGAGCATTTTAAAATTGCCGTCCGAAATAAATGGGTCTCGTTTTCTGAGAAGCAGAGTCGGGGCTGATTCAGCTTTACTTTGGCATATTTCCTTAATAGCACACAAGTTCTATAAGAGAATTTATATAAGTGATGAGAAGTACTAAGTATAATGTAGGTAGAGAGTAAAGACAGATGAATTTACCGTTTTCCCTTTAAAGGTTAATTTAGAAAGAAAGCATGGAAGGAAAGGTACAAATCAACTACGAGAAACTTTACTAATGGACTGCTCACGAATTAGTTCACTCTGGAAAACGTATACATATATATACGCATATAGTAAACAGCTTAGTTTCCTTTATATTTGCTATTACTCACAATTTCTTTAAAAGTTATATATCCTCATCACAAAAAGATTTTACTTCCTGTGTGTGTAGAATTTTTTACAAAAAATTAACATGAAGAAACTGAAAAGGAAAGCTATAAATGGCATACGGAAACAAACAAGGGGAGAATATACATGTAAGATCTTCATTTCTAATCCAACTCTGACTTTTACAAGGGAATAGGAACTCTCAAGCACTTACAAAAACAAGACCATTCTCTCCTTTTCAGGTCGTTAAGGAATTATAAAAGGATATGTATTTCCCAAGAGGAATTTACTTACAAGGAGAGAGAGAAGGTGAAATGAACCGGAGGCAAAAGGAAATCATGACGATGGAAAACGTATATGGAGCTCCGGCATATTGTAAAACAGTATATTTTTCCCTTTCTTCTTCTTCTCTTCACTGACAGTACTGATGCGATTAAATGGAACATATTTTTTAGCCCCCTTAATGGATAAGTTACTTAGTTCTTTTATACCGGGTGAAGATAAGATAAGCCTTACCACTTCAAGGTATAATTATAATTATGTGTGTCTGTCTATAGGTATATATATACCAACTACTTGAAAGTTGCTACAGAGTTCTTTCAGACCACACCACCATACCATACCATCTGTTGTAAGTTAAAGAAACATGACATTATAACTTTTGTGGCCTTTTCGAGACTTGAATGAGTGTGGACAACGGAAACGAACCGGAAAGTAGAAAGTCTTGAACGGAA
Source organism: Orchesella flavescens (assembly GCA_964034955.1). Taxonomy (NCBI): domain Eukaryota; kingdom Metazoa; phylum Arthropoda; class Collembola; order Entomobryomorpha; family Orchesellidae; genus Orchesella; species Orchesella flavescens. Next base: position 18,896,060 of record OZ035957.1, on the reverse strand, counting down.
TATACAACAAAAATTGTCCTCAATTGAGTTAGTTCATTCTAGTTGTTTTATCATTAGGAATGCCACACAGAGACCAAATATCTCCCGGAGCATCATCCACTGCACCACACAAAATAAAAATTAACCTAGGCTAATGTTAAGTAGTGCATGTGTGGCTGTGGCATATTGTCTAAAAAACAAAATGCTCTAAAACCATAGCATAGAATAACACACACACACAGAGATCTTACAGTGAGTGAGGCTCATCTCTTGATAGAAATTAAGAAAAGACTGAAATCCATCCTAATGCTGCTGGTGAAGTGATGCATGGAATGTCGTAACTGTGACTTTATTGCTGATGAGCAATATCATCCTCAAAGAAAAATGTCTTCACAATGATTGCACTGTTGATTGTACGATAGGTTGTCATCATCATCAGCATCATCATCAAGACGAAACAATGAAAGTGCACAGGAGGATACAGGGTCAACCAAATGAAGTAGGTCGTCTCGAAAACAGTTAACAAAAGGCCTCTAGTCTTTTTCTTGAAAAGAGATACGGAATACTTTCACCGAGTGTCAGGATATGATATTACAGTCATCCATTTCTTTTGACTTTTCAGGAGATAGATAGATAGAGTGAAGCTAAGGAAGACACAGCTGCTGTTGGGGGTGTTCTGTTCCTACTAAATATATACATAGAGAGATCCAAAGAACCGATGTGGTTGTAGATAATAAACTGAAAAGCCAAGTTTTCGGAAGCGTAAAATTCTTCCAGGTTTTTGTTCTTTGTAGCGGCATACTTTTTACTCCACACACTGTTGAATTGGTGTGACATGGAAGGTAAGATGTAACGAAGGGAAAGGAACATTATTGTATAACGCCCACACATAATAAATGATGAAGATACTATATAGACTAGACAATAAATTTTTTCTTGTAAACATGAGCCCATTCTCCCCCTTTCTACACGTTTTTCCATCACCTCTATGTATGATGATGATAACTGGCTGACTTACAACATTTTCGTCACATCGCATTCGGGCACTAACAAATATGTAGCGATGGGAGAAAGTAGAATGTCAATATGCATTAGGTTTTACTCGTAGTATCATCATCATCATCATAATGCAGCACGCTCACATACGAAAATATTTTCTCCTTTTATCCAATGATAGTGCTTTTACGTCCAGTGCTCGTCTGCAGTCAGATGGATGCACCATATAGTTTAAACGATATGGCGTAAAATAAAGTCTCTGTTGTTTCGTGCATGTTTTCTCTCAAGGGAGGTAAGAAAAGTCGTCTAGAAACTTAGAGCTAAAGTTGAGATGAGAGTACATGTATTATGTACATATATATGCAATGCAAAGAATTCCATTTACTGAAAGATTGAATTATGACGAAGCACAACTAAAACTCTTAATGCTGCAAACGGAGAACAACTTAAGATAAGTATATATTGAATTTTCTTTTTCGCTTCTGATGTCGAATATATAACATGATGGGTGTTACAAAGATTGCTAAGAAATATTTAATCAAGGAATCCGGTATTGACAAGCCTTTCCAGAAAGAATCTCACATCCCCAATCTCTGAGTCTTTAATCCCAAGGGCTTTCAACATTCCAAGGTCTCCATTTTCAACGGCTACAAAGACAGAGCGCAGATGATCCAGGTCATTTCTCAGCAAATGGAGGGCTGCGCCAAAGTCCTCAAGTGTGGGGGATTCTGGAAACAGAGAAAAGCAAACATCTCAATGATTAAAAAGGATCCGGAACGAGAATAGCAGAGAACCTTGTAATTACTTAACTAAATATACATAAAAAATAAGCATGTATAGGCGAGGACGGCAAAGCAAAAGCAACTGCATTATTCTACATATTTCCGTCGTCACCAACCAGAACCAAGCCCACGCTCATGTAATAGAGTGAGCAAATATATAGCTTCGTGATACTCAACTTTTACGTCAGAGGAGCACAGCGAAACTTTCACTTGATATGACTTTCACAGGGCTTTAATATTTAATCAAGTTCAATAATTCAAATTTAATTCGAGAGAACCACAATGCTCTAAAGAATATTCACAAAAAAGACTTATTCCCTTCAGTCTCCTAAAAAGTAAAGCGATGGAGTAGACATTTGACTTCTCTTGCAGTCTTTTGAGTTTCCATTTTGAGTACTATTTTCATTACAGTGATGAAATATACATACTTTTCAAAAATTACATATTTATGAACTCTTCCATCATCTACATTTAACGTTGTTTCGGGCCGGATAAATCTATAATAATGCTTCCAACTGACAAATTCAAACTAAGTATACACCGCACTGCCACTGCATACGCTTTGTATTTGCTTTCAACTTTCATTAAAGTAAGAAAGTTTTCATTACAGGACAGAATTCATTGAGTTGCTTTTATTGTTATTATATCATTCATAATAAGTATGGCGTATGGCAGTTGGAATTGAAATGCAACTGCAAACATTAAATTTTCATAGAATAATCAATTTTAAATACAAAATTCAATATAATGATTACAACAAACTACCTTGACTTGTCGCATGAAAACAAGAGTTTTTAAAGAAATGCGAATTTTGTTTGAAAGGAATTCGTATTCAGTTTTTACATTATATACTTCCACCGTATACTTTTAAAAGGTTTTTTAGGTCATTATTTTTATTTTATGCAAGCGATTAAATTCCTAAATGAAGGACACAAAATTAATTTTGTATTACATTCTTCCAAAGCTATCAAAATTCAATATTTGAAATTCCAGAAAGTTACGAGTCTCGTTGGCCTTTCGATAGAGTCCATTATAGTCGACATCGACGATTGTAGGTCTAGACGTTGGACTCATGTTTTGTAAAACCCTTTTGTAATCTGACGATATATGCGGGTCGATAAAGTACCAGTAATCTCCGTCAAATTCCCAAGTAGCAAACTATAATATAAGCATATAGTTGACGTGAAGCTCGTTAAACACGACATATTAAGCAAACACATGAGTCCTAAACAACCAAAACTTGTCCCCGTTCGTTGTAAATGGTTTCTCATCATGCAACATAACCTTTTACTACACGTTACGCTTAAAACAGATATTATGCTAACGATAAGTGGTGTGGTAAGAAGCCCATTCTCATACACTCTATTCAATTTCATTACATTACAAACTGACCTTAGGTACTAAGTATGTAAAATCAAGCCCTATTTTATATTTTGCATGGCACTTCCATTTTCTATCCATGGGTTTAATTTTCCTTTTACTTTTTGGCCGTCATGCACATTATTATTCAAGCTTAACAAAACCACAACACTACCACATAGTATTAGCTCCAGGCATCTATTTTACCACCACCACTACCGTTTCCAGTGAAAGCGTCAAAATCGACATCAACGTATCTCAATTGCATGTAACTTTCTTGTATACGAAATCTTATGCAAATCCCACACACTACTCCTTCCTTCCTTCCACTGCTTTACACAATATGTGGGCACAGAATAATATAGGATTAGGAGGAGGCTTTCCTTCAAGTTCTATTTACTCATATACTGCCACTTGTATGATGGAGTACGTGTGAAGCAACTTGTGTTTTTCGTCTTTGGCAAATATATGCCATCATGAGTAGCAAAATGTGAAGAAAGAATGAGGAAAGTAAACATGATAAGTATAACAGAGATATAGGTGGCTGGACTCCTGTTGTGAAATCCAAGTGTGCCCCTTTTAGTACGTAGCAATGAATGAAGTAGTTTATTAGGCTATATGCATCATAGCATGCCTACCAACTTTACACAATAGGTTTGGAATATTTGATGAAGTCTACCTACCAAATAGATGCAGGAAACAACGCCGGTTGTTGCCAACGGACAATTTGGTGGGTTGAAAAGCTCCTTTCACATAAATAGTACAGAATGTGTGCGGAGCATGGCATCACACTAAATTATGCATAAGTAAAAAGAGGATGTCCCATTTTATTTCCTCCAGCTTTTCACCAGAGAAAAAAGGGGTAGGCAACAGGATCAGGAGGATGATTATGATGAGTAATGACATTGTTAATATGATGTTCTGCCACACATTATCTATAACCATATACATTTTATCCTTTCAGGAGACTTCTATCATCACAGAAATGTTGGGGTAGAATGCAAAATTGCAAATCCAATCCCTCAAACCAGAACGTTTCTGTTCTGCGCTGCTAAGAGCTCTGAGGAAAAATGGAAGTGCCATAATATATGCCACGATCCGGGTTGACAAGAGCTCTAAAAACTTCACTATTAATTGGCATTTATTTTATTGTAATATGGCTATCTTGACTGGACTAATTAGTCTACGCCAACTACTTTTACTGTATATACGTTTTGGAAAATGTACTGTAAATAAATATTTTGAGTATTTTCACATTATAATAGAACCCATTTTTGCAACAAAATGACGAGCTATCGATTTTTTATATATTCACATTTATAAAAAAACATATATGTAAACCGTGGGTGGTAGGTTTAGTTACAGTCAGATTGTGCGTGTGAATTATTTCGTTACAATTATGTTTATTAGGCACATATATATTATGTAGTTAACCAGAGAGTTTGACGATTCTGTTGGAACCACCTACGTACAACCATTCCACGATGAAAAGAAAGTGCTCCGAGAGACTAATGAACCTGTCACCTACAAAAATTCTCTCTAGTTCCATAATGCGTGTGCATCCAACTGAATGTTGCAGAAATTGTATTTTTACACTAAAAGTATTTCCCTAGAAAGACGAAACTTGTCAGTAATAATTTCTCACACAGCCACACTCGTATAATGAGTTTGTACATATAGCATAAGTAGTATCTACTTTAGCATTATGCATGTTTTGATATATTACGCTTTTATTTTATTTTATCAACCACATTCACATTTTCCTCCAACTGCTAATGGTAAAGTATATTTATACAAACTATTACTATATGTGTACTGAATTTAACATGGGAAATAAAGTGCGTTATTGTTGACTATATGAGAAAACAAGTTATATGTACATATACCTGATGCTTCTGATTAATATCGTCCAATTGCTTTCCGAGCTGGCAGAGATTCAACTTTCTTTCTCACATACATTATAGCTCTGTTCGCATGAAACGTGCAAAGAACTTTGAGCATTATTTCCTCCATTTCATTTATCTCTATTCATGTCAAATTCAGAGTTAATGAGAAATAGCTCGAAGCAATGGAAAAAATCACTCAGTTTGTTGCCCTCCTCTCTTGATAAAAATAATGAACAAGGTACTTATTTAGGTCGAGTTCAAGATGAAACGTAGGGTACACAAAAAAGGGGAAAAAGAAACTCATACAAAAGAATGGACAAAGAATAAAGACTTAAACTTTTTTCTAACTCACACAATCTGAAACGTATTGCGAATCCAAACTGGATTGTAAATTTCTTTGACTAAAAACTTACTGCGTCTGAATAGAATACTTAGAAGGTAACCTCTAACTTTCATTGAATCACAGACGTCTTCTAAATAACAGTAGTAAGCCCCTTCGAATGTTTACAAAGGATAACGGAAGTCTGTAAGATTATTTATCAAGAAATAACTATTCAGTATAAATACTTTTGTGGTCTTCCTGGGATTTTTAATCGTGGAAAAACAACCATTCAAGAATGCAAAACAAAACATAAAATTGTTGATTCTGGACAGTCGCTTGTTGCCCTCAAAACAAACAGGCTATATATCAATTCTAGAGAATGCTTTGGTTTGGTGTGTATGATCACAATAAGAGAATTTGATCAATTTCTCGAATTACGTGTAACACAACCACATTTTCAGTTTCGTTTTAGGTTTCTCAACAACGCATTTATCTCAAACATCTATACTTCCTCGTATGCGCAACTCAACTCAACTGACCTTATTTTAAACCACTCTCTAAGGAAACAGGTGAAAGTCATGGTGAAAGGGGTGAGAAATTCGCTCTCCCCAGTTTATTTTCATGAACATCTGTCTAATTCAAATACCAACCGTATGCGTTCGTTCACAGCAGCAGCAGCAGTGATGTTTCCATATGGAATAGGGATACATCAAGCAAGCAGAGCTATTTTGTATACATTTATTTCGATAGCATCATCATCATGATCATGACGCTGGAACTGGAAGTGGTGGTGTTACCACATCGAACATCCTATTTCAAAGTGAGATTTTTCCAAGAAATGAAGAAGCAGCATGATGCGATGTGATGTGATGATAGCAGACAGACTTACAAAACCATCCTAACTCTTTTCCCTTTGATAATTCCATGTATATATGCACATTATGTAGGTTAGCGTTAGCATGAATCTGCCGAAAGATTCCACACCACCTTTCTCCTATCAGCACAGCACTACCATATCGTCAACAGAATGATATAAAACACATCCTTTCTTTTAGTTTTCGAAAAGTAGTGTAAGTACATTTTGCTCTTTGTGTGTACACAGACAGAGACATACACTATGCTTTCCATTCACATAGGCCTAAGTACACACATGTACATGTATAATGTGAATACAGGCTCCGCGTGAAATTTTGAGCAAACCAAGATTAAAGAAGACTTTTATGTATTCTTGTGTTTCCATTCCTCCAGTTGTTTTATGGCCACCTGAGACTTTTGCTCACTTGCTTTCTTTGTCCCTCATGCCGTGCTTTGCTCACATAGTTTCACTTCCCGTGCCGTGGATGAAAATTCTATTCACGAGAATGCAAACTACATTGAATATATTTTTTCCTCTACATTTCTACAGGTAAACTTTCCGTGTTTTGTATAAATTCTTATGTGAGATACATTTATGCGCATTCATATTTTTAAAAGTAAACTAAACAAAGCGCGGAAAGATATACGCACAGTCACGCTACCTTTTTACGTAAAATATTTTCGGCACGATTTTGTATTACATTTTACACTAGTATGCTTGCGTAGTTCGCAAAATAGTGATTCTGCATTTTATTGTTTCTAGAATTTTTGTTGCTGGGAAAGTTGAAAACATATTGCGAAATGGAAAAATAATATATTTTGAGAATGACGTGTCTCAAAAATATTCATACTGTTTAGGTTGATTTCATTGTGATGTTGGTCAAACCCGTACAAATTTATTTAGATGGATTTACACGTGGACGAAGACTTGTTTGTAATAATCAAACTCTCTGTGTGGGCAGCCTGCAGCGTAGTTTTTAATATTAAAGTCGGCATGCTATATGTTTGTTGTTTCATGAAATTCAAGGAATATTTTTCGTTATAGAGCCTAAGGGAATATTCTAATATTTAGATTATTTAGAGTGGTAAATTACTGCTTGTAACTAGAATAAATTCCGTTTTTCTCGATATTCAAGCTGTTGGCGATGGCGAGAAGTTTGGGAATATATGATACCATATTTTATGGATTCTAGGAACAATCTCATGTTGCAGGCGCCTGTCATGACCATGTCATACATGTAGCAAAATCATTTATATTGAAGCAAAGGCTTAGTTAATGAGTACGGAATATTAACCGGAATTGGAAGTGAAGCAATTAATTGAAGTGAATACATCTATGTGCAAATTGGTTGGACCACCCGTGATCAACTCTGTAAATATTGGGCATTGGGTATATAGATTGAGTAGAGAGATGGAGATGGATGAACGATATATGTTGAATGTGGGAAGTGAAATGAAGGGTGACAGAAAACGACTGACAGAAAAACTGTTTTACCAATTTCTAATAATAATTTAAGCTCGCATGCACACCTTCTCATATTATGTAGCATTAATTCAGGTCGTATTTCATGTTTCTAAAAAGCATGCAATTAATTTTAGACTGACTGGGGCGAACAAGGATAAATATCCAAAGTGATTGTGTATGACACACCAGTCTAACCGATACGACATCGCAGTTGTACTCGTAATCTGAGCTTGTCGTTACGGTTTTAAGCATGTGTAGTGGTTTCAAATAACCTTCTCGGTCTGATAGACTACTTCCTGGTTACATGTAAAGTGCAAATAAGCGGTTTTATAGTAAATGCATAAAATCTTTAGAGCCCCTCCATAATTTCAATAATTACGAACCGCTTATCTACATTATGCCAATAGCTCCATCAACTAATTAATTCAAGGCATTTGTATTGATATTCTTAGCCTATGTATGTAAATTATTACTTGGACATGTGCACTTTTATAGTCGAAGTCGAAACCCAAGTCGTAAAGAGAAAATCGATTTCACAACCTTCAGGAAACTGCCACAGAATGACAAATTCTGTCCCCAGTTGGTCAATTCGAGCAAACAATATGTAGAAACAGGAGGAGGCACAAAAGTTTTCGTTAAATAAATGATTGCAAGGTCTGTTTTATGTCGTTATTTTCAGTACAAATTTGAAGAACAAAGAACCATGAAACTGTGGAAAAAATCAAATCTGTGGTGAAATTCATATCATAACCATAAAGGTTTTGTATTTTATTCATCATAAAACTTTACCACAGAAGGTTCCCGGTCCTGATGACATCATTACCTTTTGTGGCATATTTGAGAAGAGAAGTCGCAGTTTGGTTAGATCTATGCAATTAGATTTTCCAAGAAGGAAATGTTGACAGTGACATTCTACAAATAGAATTATCTAATACCAATTTTGGGTATGCCAATAACATTATTTACTGCCGACCAACAAGTGAAACGTTGAAATTATAAGCGTTTCGCAATGCACACACCCTTTGCATGCTCTTTCGACTTAAATGAAAACTGCAAAATTTTCTTGTGATGGCTGATGTGATGAGCTTTTGGGTGGGAAGGTACACAATAAAAAATTTACATTTTGAATTTTGGGGACACAATGATTGTCAGAAAACATTTTCCATTCTGATACTCCAAATTCCACGGATGTCTTTCATCAGGTCTTTCATATTACCTTTCCTTTTCACATTAACTAATGATACAATTTCAAGCGATTGTCACCGCATCGACGGGCGGTCTCGACTGACAATACCTAAAAAATACAGCTCTCCCAAAAAACCTCAAGAGTACGCACGCATAACATTATGTTGGAACTGCAAGTGAAAATAATCGTATGAAAATCGATTGTTATCAACTCGTTTGAGCCCCCGTCACCGTTTCATCGCTTTCACCGCTCCCATTCTCTCCTTTATAAACATCAATCAAAAGTCTTTTATGAAATTGTAATATGCAAACAAAAAAGGTTCGTTCCTCTCTTGGTTGGTAGGAAGGAGCTAGCTTATATAGTCAAGCCTATATTGTCTGTTATCGCACACCGTCCTTTGCATCATGTCGTTGGGATAGTCCTTAGGGACTTCATAAACTTTTACAATAGAGCTCATCATCATAGAACCGATGACTTGAGTATACATACAAGCAAGTATGTGAGCTCGAGCCTCATTTACCCACTCGTTACAATTTCGGTAACTTTTCCTTAACCAAACTATGCTGTGCTATACACAAACACATGATAGTATCAAGTCATTTTATACCAAGAGTTGACTGAATGGATGTGGAATTGAAGGAATAATAATCGTTCCTAATGATGCTAATGGCAGAATAAAAATTGATGTAGCAGTTGGACGTATGACATCAGTAGATAAGAGAAAGGTTGCAAACATTTATAATCAAAATATATGTTTTCTGATACAGGACATTATATCACCATTTATTTATAGCTTCGTGGAACCCAGCCGTCTGCCGGTATAATGTAACGCAACCTCCAATCCCAATCTATATTTTCTATCGCAAAATGTTGACGTATGTGTCTTATGTACAGTACGTACGCAGTAGAAAAATGACAAGCAAAACAATAGTCAGGTTTCCTAGTTAAAAATGGACAATGACAATTTTTGATAAAAGTAAACCTGGTCCGGTGCTCATGGCATTTATACTTTAATACTACTTTGTGTACTTTTGTTTGGCTCATGTCATGTCCATCTTTGTTTTTATGAACTGAACAACCTAAAAAAATACAAACATACACATCTGCTTTTTCATCGTGTTTGGGTAAGCTTGTTCCTTCACGTTCTTCCCGATTGTAAACAGTTCTTAGAAAGCAGTTTCAGCAAGATTCATAAAAAATATTGCAACATGAAATTTTATGGTCTCTTATATGCTATGTTATGGTTGGTGTTCCGGCTCTGGTGAAAATCAAATAACTTTTGTGTTCCAATGTTCAACTGAACAAATTCCCCTAAGAAATTAAGAAATAAAACTTTCTTTTTGCACCTGCTCCGCTTTTCAAATACCGTTTCTACGTCGCTGGGAAAACTATAGGTCAAATCAATGCGCAACAATAATAGCAAACATAGCATACTTTATTAATCAGAAAGAGCGACAGAGAAACTTAATTCAAACATTCTAAATCTTTTCCACTATCTAAACTATTATCTTGAGTATTTGGAAAAGTTTTCTCGAGAGAAAACGTGTTTAAAAGTTTATTTGATAGCTGGGAACTCTCTCAAGTGAAGTGAAGAGGAGCAACTTGTGTGGATGGATTTTGATAGATAAATTGCAAAAAGAAAGTTGTGGCTTGGGTTGACACTTTTTGCTTCAGACTTTTGCTTGAGAATCCCCAAATGAAATTGTGGAAAACTCCCTTAGTTTCACTGATTTGTAAAAAAAAATTCAGAAAATTACTTCCAAAAAATTGGTTGAAAACAACTTAGCAGCAGCAATTCCAGAGTAAGGACATTTGAGCTTTAAAAATGTTGTTTGATAAACACAACAACTCAACTTCTCCTAAATTGGTATTGAAATTAAATTAGTCATATCCGACGAAGAATTCGACGGAAACAAATTAGGTTGGAAACAAACGTGGGTAGGAATTGGTAGCGGTAAATCATCGACTGACAGTCTACCCCCATGTTCTTGATCATCAGGTTTACTTATGTTGTTCAGAAAGAAGATTCAAGCTGATCTTGTTAGTTGCACACGCTGCGGCTGTATTGTTGGTACGTGTCTAAACACCTTTCACTTTTATTTGAGACACCCACGACATAACATGCCAAAACCAAATTATGAATGAATGAACAAGGCTCTACGTGTACTTACAGTTGAAAATTAAATGTGTACATCCATATCCCATGGGGAAATTTACAGAGTTGGAGTTTAAAAATAGCGTTCTTTATATTAGGTATATTTTGATGGTAAATACCAAGGGAAATCACACGATGACCTGCATCATCCCAACTGGGATCTGATGCTGATGTTCCCAATTGAGTTGGTTCTGCTGAACTGAACCCATTAAATTTTGCAGCCGACCTTTTCTAATGGACCGTAAAAAACTACTTGAGCGTTTCAAAATATTGTCATCCAATTCCCATTTTCTACATGACACACTTGCTTGGTTCCTTTCAAAGTAAAGGATCCCAATAATGTGAACCTTTGTGTAAAGATGCTTTCATTATGAAAGCGGAGTGGAAGAAGGTAAGGAAGTAATTTCGATAACGTAAAATCGACTGGAAAACTACTGCATTGAAAGACGTTTATTTGGAGTAGAAAAGTTAGGCTAGGCTTTGCAACTCCTTTACCTTTACCAATAATAAAAGAACGGTGCTACATGCCGTTTTTCTTTTGTGTGCAGTCGCTCGCAGTGGATGTAAGAATCGATCAGCAGTAGCACTCAGGATCAATTTCCTACCCCCATCTTCTTTCCCATTCCATCAAACAAATGATGCATGCTGTGAGTAGGAAGGAAATGTAGTCGGCTTTTCTTAATGTTCGTCCTTAGCACAGGGAAAGGGCACTCATTATCTGTCACAATATACACGTAGATTTTTCAGGAAACACAGTCTTAACACAAGAAGCTATATAGCATTATATAGTCATATTATATATATGCAACTCCTACAAATCCCACAATTTGTTAGTGCGTCACAGTCATTGTTTTTCTAGAAGGAGTATCAAGACTATACTTTACTGGATTTGCCTAGAGGTAACAACCCAAATCGATTTTTCTACTTCTAATTATGGACTATACTAGCAAATTATAGTGTATACACGTAGTAGCATTATAATTTGTAATGCGTTTCATTTTTAGCCTTTAGATGGAAAACTAGTTTTAGTTAAATCCACAGATGCACACATCCATGCGTATCCATTAAGGCCGTGGTGGTGTTAAGATTAAAATTTATAAGCTCGGCTGTCTAAAAGAGTCTCTAGTAGCTACTCATGTCCGAAGCATAAAACGGATCAGAAGATTTAGTACTTGAACTCACTACCAAAACCGATGCTCTATGTTCCCATGAAATTTGAGAGCCTATATTTAACTTACCTCATCATCAGCCATATGTGCAACTCACAAACCGATGAAAGCACACACTCACCCATCCATTCATTAGCATTTGAACAGGCTTGGTGAAACAAGTGTATTGTAGAAAAGCTGTGTATATATGCTTAAAGGCTACAACCTGTCTTTTTCTGCCCTTCCTTTAATGACAGTCTAACATCAACATCAACATCGATTCAGATTCAATCGTGTACATGAGCAAGTGTTTCGTATTAATTGGTAGATGCGTGTAAACAAACAACGGGGAAAGTCTTTGAAATGTGAAAGGGAATGAATGGATGTTTGAAAGCTTGAAAGTAGCCAAAGAAAGAAAAAAACTCATGAAAAAAGATTATGTGAGTAAAATATAACGTACAATGTAAACTGTAGACCGGGCGTTTCATTACAGCACTCAGAAAGGATTTTCTTGTTGTTACAGCTGCTCCTCCAATGTTTATGTCTTAATATGTAATATAACAGAGTAATTTACTGCGACTCTATTTTAATTCACCAAAAGTTTACAGAAAGAAAGAGAGAGTTTGCCCTTTTCATCCTTTCTTAGGTAGACACATTACGTCTGATCCCATGTGGAAAAGTTATCTGTTTAACGAGCGTAAATACCCTGAGAAAGCAAAGCATGATCAACGTGTTTTGTGTTGAAGCTCTACAGCTTCTTTCTTTCGTCTTCTCTTGGTGTGATAATGGGATATACAATACTTTATCCAGCTTTTACTCTCGGCAAAGTCTGACGTGAGCCAGCCTGCTACCAGAATATTGAGTTTGTGGGCGAGAAAGAAAAAGTAAATCAGGCATGTTCTCCACCTGTCCTTCAAACACCACACACAATCCTTTCACTCCTGCTTTTTAGCTGAAAGAAAAAATTGCTTCCAACGTTGCACAAAGAGTGTGTATCCAATTTTCACAGCAGTGTTGCAAAAGAAAGAACATGGTTGAGGTTGATATGATGGTAGATTGTGGAGAAAGGAAGCACGTACGCAAATACTAAATTTTACATTTTATCATGTTAGTACATGTTTACTTTCATTGGGTTTTCGTAGAGAAACTTATTTATACTGTTGTACCTTACTAATGTATTCCATATTTTCCCTTTTCTTTAAACTTTCACTTTAAATACTTTCCAAAAAAATGGTGTTGAGAAAGAATGCATAAAGTGAGATTTTCTAAAATTCGAGTAAAGTATACTGCTTATTTTTTGGGTGGGCTCAAGTGAAAGCCAAGCCCATATTTCAGTGTAATGTTGTGGTGTATATGTAGCGTCGAATTTTTTAACTTTACACATAGTATACTCTACCAATGTATCACAATGGTTGTCTGTTATTTACATATTTTTGTCGTTGTGTATTATATTATGACAACACCAATGATGCAGGAAGGTAAAATAAGAGAAGGCAATTGCACCTGCTTCCGCTACATGAAGTTGGAAGTACTGAAAAATGTCTTCTTCATGTTTAGTTTACACCTTTAAAAGTTCACATAAACTTTTTTCTGGAAGGATTACACTGCTTCATAAAGAACAATGGGGTACTCTCATCCTTCTTTTCTACCTGGCTTTGGTGGTGTCGTCTGCATTGTATTCCATACCAGAATTGAAGCTATTCGACATGACCCACATAACAAAAATGTTGCAATTGTTCTCCTTGTTGCGCCAACCATGTAAAGTTTTGAAAGCCATGCTCTATACCTATGTTACGAACGTGCTATTCTATAAAGGATTTGGAACCGCTAGCTATTCTGAAGACAGAGAGAATTAGCGCGTACTTTTGATAACCCCTTGGGCCTTCTCCTCCTGTTTTCTTTCCCCATTTCTTTTCACTTCCAGTCTGAGAAACAGTGACAGGCTCAGACAGCCCTGGTGTACTATATTTTTGCTTTCCCCAGCAGCTTACATCTGTAGGTACTGCTGCTATGAACTGTTTGTGAAGGAATGAAAAAATGTGAGCTACAAACATAATCATATCATAACGCAACCCTACAATGAGATCTCAAGATCTTTCTCGCATATAGACGTCAATTTGGGAGAAAATTACTTACCCAGAGTAAACTAAAAATGACACACAACGGAGCACGTAGCTTTAGATCCACCTCCCATTCCTATTGGGATTGAATATGCTTGGAGACGCTGACATGCTATTTTATACATGTATAATGTTTACAAAATGAGCCTAGAATATTTTTTATGACAAAATCTACATCTTCTATAGCGTGTTCCTCATGGAATTGGGATACATGATGCATAGACTACAGCTTAGAATACGCAAACAATCTTCTTTACAAGAAACGAATATTTCCTGAAACGAAGAATTCCTTTCCAATCATAGTGTACAGCTTCAGCAAAGCTCCGTTTAAGAATCTATGATTTAAGGATTTCAAATTCAATCTTTTAACAGCAATTCCATTGCCTCAGTACAACATTCAACGTTGCCTCTTGTGTGACCTTTTACTTTCACATGAGAATTGAAATTGCATCGGAAGTTTCCTCACTTCAGGATCCAAGACGTAATATTCTCACTTATTAAAATTCAAGGAAGCTCTGTTTGACTTTAATCTAACGGGGAGGCACACAAGGGAGCTGGAGCACTGAGTGAGACTTTATTTATGCAAAATGCTCATGGAGTTTCTTGGGAGCAAACAAACTCGGTTGAAATTTTTTTTGTGCTGCTGAGATAAATATATACATATACACTTTTCAAATATTTACTGTATATCTTCCCCAAACATCTCTCTCTCTCTCTCTGGCTAGTTAAAAAGCAACATACAAAGGATCCGGAATGGAATTCATTTAGCTTTTCTTTTGCAAACTGACAAAGCAAACAGTGTGAAAGGGAAACTATATGAACTAACGATAAGTGGGATTGGAAAGATTGCAATGTTACATATTATCCTACCAATTTTCTCCTCGGTCTACAAATTGCATGTGCATGAAATACAAAATAGATGCAAATTGTTCTCTTATTCAATGAAATTGAGTTGTTAATGCAGTTGAAAATTGATTTACATTTCTGTAGAAATGAGGTATCGGTTCTAGAGAACAATATGGTATTCTGTATTGATCCTGGTAAGATTCTAGCAGTATTTAGAAGTACATTCTGGCACTTCAGTTCAGGTCGTTTACTGACTGTTTGTGCGTCATTCAAAACCTTGTCTGCTCTCATTGTTTGCCACGGGGGCCATACCTATTAAAACACTTACTCATTCATGAAAACTACACCACAAAGAAACTAATAAATATTTAAAGAAAACATTTTTTCGTCCTTTTCACCTTCCTTAATCATTCTATTCAATTCGCTTGAGTGGAGAGTGCAGGAAAGGGAGAAAAGTACAACTTCAAGATCAAAAGAAAAAGACCTTTGTGGCCTGGTCTGGGCGTGAAGAGAAAGTAGAGGACTTGTTATTGCAACATGCAACAGTAATGTCCATAATATTATTACGTTGTGTAAGTAAACAAGTAGAACAAAAGTGGTTCATTCATACAATTCCTTCCTTTCTTCTCCATCCTCCCTCCCAATAACTGTCTCCAAGGAGGGGGGATTTAAGGATACTTCATGTAAGGAATGCGTAAATGAGTATATGCTACTTCGTCTTCAGTCTTTCTTGGTCCAAAAGGAAATTACGAGTCTGGTCTGTAGAAATGGTATCAAAATAAATACACAATGGAATAAGTATGAAGCCAAACACGTAGCCGCTTTCCTTGTTCCATGAGCCATAAGAGTTTATTTTTCTTTGTTCATTCAGTTAGCCTCAGACTACTGCTCACATTAGGACTGAGGAGGAGAGCCGCAGGATGCCTTATTTATAGCCTAAATAACAACGGTCCGCTCATCTAAAAGACAATTCTCCCACCACCACACTACTGCCAAACTGCCTGAGCCGTATAGCTAAATGGCAATACTTAAAGTGATTCTTTAGGGGTATGGAGAGTAGTAAACCAATGAAAGTTGTACATTGCCGAGTTTTAAATTGATATAGTGGTCATGAACATTCCATTTTAATGCTGCTTTCTTTTCCTGCCACTCCCGTGTATCTATCTTTGCTTCTGGCGATAAGAAGAGAAAGAGAGATAGAAAAAGAATAGAACAAGAGGAGAAAGGTTCGATGTGAGATCATGACGGTATCTTTCTTTCCCCGGGTCTTTTTTTATATCTCTCTATCCTTGAAGTACATGTTTATATTCTGAACATATTGCTCCAATTTCATCTCTGTCCAACTTTTCACTGTGAAGAATATCCTGCTCTTTTGTGCATAAGTACCATTGAGAAAAGAAAGAGAATAGTTTAAGCATTGCCTGAATTGAGATTTTCTTGGTGCAAAGAGCATGAATTTTCTTCTTAAAATTGTAAACGAATCGTTGAATCCATTCTCAAATTTCACAGAGGAGAAAATCCAACTGAATTTCATGCTTCAGATTACCCAGCATAACATCAACAACACGACACTATACCACCATGATGTGACGGGGGCAAGAAAGGAAAGCGTTTGTGTAATGGATGACAAAAGCAGACATGATTTTAGGCATTGCCCAATGCTTATCTCTACAAACCAACATGAAACCAACTAGTACGTAACCGCATGACCAATGGAAATCTCTTTGAAGTTTGCACATGTGACATAAATATGTACAAACTACAAACCCAAGCCCATATATACACATATGATATTTATAACATAATGCATACCTACTTAATATGAATGTATGTCAATGCCATTATAATCTAAAATAGATACGCATCAAAAATATATTTACTAAATGAGCGTGCACTCAGCAAAAGGTTTGTGATAGAATATGGGAAAAGCGAAAATAAAGGAGTTATAATATAGAGCTTTCCATTTTTTTTACGTACCTGATAATGCAATGGCAACCTTGTCGACTCCACCCAAAGGAGCAAGTGCGTTTCTTGCTTTTGATCCAAATAATTTTTCCAGATAGTTTGGACCGTGGCTAGCCAAAAGGGACTGAAGAAAACTGGCCGTCTCTTCGACGGGAGGTCGTTTCGCTGAAAGAATGAAAAAAGAGGAAGCCATTAAGAACAAATTATTTTTTTGCAGACATATCTACTAGCACTCGTCTATTCTAGACTCGTGAGTAACCGTAGCTCAGTTGTACTCATTCAATATTGCACCCGGGAATATAAGTAGCTGACACTGGTCATTAAACTGAATGAAAGTAATTTGCTACATTTTTGGTGAATCAGTTATTGAGTATCGTCATCATCCCATGTGAAGAACTACACAAAAATAGACTCAGCATGCAAAAAACGGGTAATATTTCATGATAATTCCATGATTGCATCTGCGTGTGAAGAACAAATATAAGCATGGAGTGCATTGCGAATGGATTTAAAGTAAAAATTTAATGGGCATGGTTTTATATAGTGTAATTGGTGTACAACGGATGTATTTCTCCAAAAAATGCATTTAATCCCACCATTTATACATTCTAAAGCCATTAGCAGCAACACGAAACCGTGTTTTAATTGTAGACTAGAATACGTAAATTGGGTTTTTGTTTGGAATATAGGACGCCCTGCTTGTACGCCTTATCTATGACCTTGCAAAAGAATGTCACTAACTATTCATTCAAGAGCCACTAAATACAATTTTTTCCAGTACAAATACACCTTTCAGTACTTTAGTCTCAAAAAAAGAGAAAATCATAACATTCATGACCCCAGATAAAAATCGTCTGGAAATGCCTTATATTAATTTAAGCTAGTTTTTCATTTCAACGGACACGCAACAATTCCATTTTTCTAGTTGGTAACAACCGCTCCATCCATCTACCTGGTTGGTTGTTGAAAATATCAATCAACGTACGCTTACGCTTTTCTTATTAAAACTACTAACGAGAAAGTAAAAAAATCAATGTGGCTATATAGAATGAGCGATGGTTACTGCCATTTGTCAATCTTAAAGCTGAGCCATGAACATATATTTTATTCGTTAAAAAATGACACCTGTTCAAAAAAATAGGAAAGAAAAAGTTTCTTTCATAACTAAAAAATTTGGTCCCATTGTATGAGCACGAGCGAAAATATATTATGAACATTAATGAAAGTAAAATGTGTGCACCATGTCCCCTCCAAATAAAATTCCTGTTCAACTAAAGGTACACTCCAAAATAATAATGAAATTGAGACATTTGATAGCAGTAATGTGGCAGTGGTAAACTTCCAATCGATATTTTACCTTGTGTAAGATTTAACTTGTGCATTTTATACATAGCAAAGAGCACCGCATTTTTATCGTCAACTTATTATATGTATACTTTTTATAAGTAGTACACTCTCTAGTCTAGTGCAGTCCATTTTCCCCATTTCTCAATTGACCATTAGTCTTTCACAAGTCATTGATTTCAGTTGGGTATACGAGTACTTTCCTACGACAAGTTATAAATTAGTTGAGTCCCGAGTAAGTAGATTTCCTGTCAAAAGGTGATCAAGAGTCCACCCACACACATTTACTTTCGTACAGAGAAAATGGTTTTCTGAAGAAGCCTTTTTCTTGAATAATCTGGTTTGCTGATTTATGGCATGGGCTTGGCTGATAGCCGATATTTACACAAGGACGAAATGATGTGGGAACTGTTTTTAGCTCGTGGTGATAAACTGCGCACTTAAGTCTAAAAGCATTTATACACCGAAACTGCGCTAAGAGGAGAATTTGATGGATGTTTATTTTTCAAAGTATGTCGTGGGTGGCCAAGCAAAAGTGGTCAATTTTATAGCGTTGTTGTAGGTGTTGTTTGCTAACATTTTGAATTTGTGTATAAAAGGAGTAAACAAATTCTGAGTGGATCTCGACTCTAAAAAGGGCTAGTTTTTTTAAAAAAGTTTAATATTAATTCCCTCCTGATTGTTTTATGCTTTGGGGAGTCCCTTTTTGTGATCGATTGAACTCAGTATTATAGATAGTGCTTCATAAAATGCTCCAACTTTGCTTACTTTTAGTTGAACGTTTGCCAAAAAAAAGCTATTTAGGTTTTACTAAATTTTTTAGACAGTATTCTAGTCAATATCTCATGCAAATATTTATGGAGAAAGGTCTTATGAAGTTTTTTCCATCTAGGTTTTATCCAACTATGAATCAAGTCACATGGAAGCTTGCACACTTTTGTGTGAGCATCGAAAATCCTTATGAATTTTACAAGAACTGTTGAACTACTGTTCATTTCAAGAAAGCTTCCTGCAGGTATGAACGAAGTCAACGCTTTTCAACAGTCTGACTTCAACTCGAGATACACATCGGCACTCTCACATAGTGCTCAGAGTAATGAAGAGGTAATTAATTAACAGAATATTCATACTGGCTCACTCGGCGGGAAGGTAGATAGGTGGAGAGTAGGGATTGTGGAAAGTAATACTATCCTCCTGATTTCACTTTGAATAAATTTAGGCGGAAATGAAAAAGCAGTAGTCTATATAGTATACATATAAAAAGCTAAAATTGCTCTGCGAAATGGAGATGGGATGAGATCACAGGAGGCCTTGGTGAATTCTTATGTGCTCATTGTCTGCCTCTAATAATATCGTCTCATGCTCCCCGCATATTACAAGCCTGATGTTGATTCCCACACGATACCATACCATCATCACCGCTGCCACCGTACTCCATGAATGCATCACATTATCTTTAAGTCTAAAGAGCCTTCTTTAACAATAATGCTTTTCATTTCATACATGAAGTAAGACTCTACTATACACCCCATCCCACTTCCATTATGAACATTATTAGGGCATTTACTCCGCATCAAAAATACACTCTCGTGTGTTGAACGCTGTTATGGCTAAAGTTAGAGCTCAAATCATGTACTTCTAAAGTAGGTTCACTAAATGAACTCTTGCTGTTTGGTTTAGTTTTTGATGAAGCAATAATTAAATACGCTTCCACACGACGGTGTGATATTATTGCTTGTTACACACCTTCACGCAATAGCAGTTCTAGAGAATTGAGCCCTCATTAAAATGGCTAAACCATAACAATGTTAAAAAAGTTTTCTGTAAAGCGCAGAAAAATACATAGTTTGCATTAATTTTTTTAGACTACAGCGAAATAAAAAGGTGTAGGAAGGACGATGATGAGCCAGAATGAATCTCAGAAGTCTATGTTTCCCTTCTTTCGACTTTGCAAACTTTTCTCAAAACTCGAAAGTGCCATAAATCACATGAAAATTACTCGTGCATGTATGCCAAGCTAACTTTTCTCGTCATCTTATCACTCGCTTACAACAACTATAAATTTTTTTTACTTAACTTCCATTTCCATTCCGTTGTAAACATTCTTTTTTCACAACGGAAACAACTTTTCTGCACTTTCTATACATTGTCAATTGTAAACGGCTTCCACTTGGAGATGAATAAATAAAGACGTAAAATTATTTTTGATGGGGTACACCGTTTTACCTAAGAATGTATATTCTTTGCCGTTTTACAAAGTTAAAGTCACAATCACAAATTCACAAGTTGTGTATTTGGAGCAGCCATAGTTAAGCTACATACATATTTCCATAAAATGACATTTGATTCATGAAGGAAAGTCACAGAGAGAAAAAAAGATGAAAATTAATGAGAAAGAAATCCATACAGAGTGTAAAAGGATCTTCGCCATGCATAGTAATATTACATTTCATCATCCCCGGCTTCCACGTGCATAGTAAAAGAGAGAGATAAAATGAAGTCTTTTGAGAAAAAAATTTATATCATTACTTTCAACTTATCCTTATCATTTACCTTCTTATTCCTACAGACAAAAACGGATTTTGTTCATTTCCTTTGAACAGTTAACAGACTTCGTCAGCTTTTTTACGTTAAATTATGAATCCAATATCATTACTTTGCATTATAAGTATAGACATATTAAATTACATTGAACTCTTTTAGCCATAAAATACTTGTACTCGTATAT
The DNA here is from genome assembly GCA_964034955.1 of Orchesella flavescens. NCBI lineage: Eukaryota > Metazoa > Arthropoda > Collembola > Entomobryomorpha > Orchesellidae > Orchesella > Orchesella flavescens. Next base: position 18,874,924 of record OZ035957.1, on the reverse strand, counting down.
CGTACATCCTATGTATTTCTGATTCCGTCAACTGCACTCCGTTTCTTGAAATGCATAATGATTTTAGCTCGTTCATAATAAAAGGAAGAGAAAGAGAGATATATGTGTGGGATTGCAAACATATGTAGACATTCGGATCTAGTTAACGAGAAGCTGTTGCGGTTGACGGATCAATTCAACATGCCGAGAAGGTGTGAGATACCTAAGCATTGCGTTCACGTAGTCGAATGACAGACTAAAAGAAACAAGTAGCTATAGGTAGTATCAACGTGCCAGCCAGCCAAGTTCATAAATTTTAATGTATACAAAATGAAAAGTAGTAGAATATTTTGTCAATGCTAAGTAAATAATGTGATTTTTTTGACACATGGAAAAGAATGCTGAGTATCATCCATCGGTACGTGGTACATGAAAAATGCTAATTTAAATATAAGCTAAATATATTTTTATATACTTTCACTCCTACTTTTTTTGTATCACGGGGGAAAGGAGGGTGCGGTCGTGAAAGGAATCCTGTATTTCTAGTTTTTTTATGACGACTGTCAATTTTAGTGACATCCTTGAATAAAACACGAGAATATGGTAAAGGTGGTAGCGAGAATTGGATAATATGCATGTAAAACGCTTTGCTGCTAGTCATCCAACATTACCTTTTTTCTGATGTGTTAATATAGTGGGTTCCTTTCCACCTATGTATATACCACTTACCACACTAGTTGAAAACTTAAACTTCGCATATCTATTTCCGCTTTACAAAGGAAACTGCATGCTGTGTATACGCCATAAGGCATGATTTTTATGTATTGTAAATTTTAAGGCTCTTGTTACAAAAATTCGAATCATCTCACCTTCAGGCGAATGCTAAAATAATTTCACACTTTATGGCTTGTGCCATAGTAAAAACTAAAATATTGGGACATGACAAGTGTCAAGTAAAAGCTGCTCATGTAACACACATATTGTACTTTCCCCCGGATCTGTCTCGTCTTTTATTTTAGCTCAAAAGCTAGATTTTTTTGGCACATTTTTTTGCTGTTTGATGTACGGAAATTTAGATCAAACATGCTGATGTGAAACGCGTACTAGAAAATGTGGCAAAGTGTCGACAAGAGCAACTTTATCAATTCCCAGAAGTAGCCGCGAACCCCATAAAACCACATCTAAGTAAGCAAGCCTTCGTATAAATCTATCCAACACAATGTTTTGTGGATTCTGTCAGATATAAAATCATTACAGAATTTACAGGGAAAGATTAAAAGAACGTACTATGTATGTACATATGGGACAACCTACGACAGACGACCCAAACTGTCAAAAACTGTGGACGATTTTTAACGTAGCCGCAGCACTTTGTGCAAAGGACGATGTTATTGTATATATACGGTAATACGGTGCGTCACTATATAGTCACTGGGTTCTAGGGAGTCTAGGTTTGTTCTGACATTAGAATGAACATTTTTGTGCTATACGTTTTGTGTGAATGCGGAGGTGTATGAGCAACGGTATTTGCTTTAGAGGACAGGAATGATAGACTTTAATGTGATGATAATAAAGTTGAAAGAGATGTTGATTTTGTTCTGATGAAACAATACTACAAGAGTGTAAGGTTTTGCGGAAAGCAGTGGTATGCAGTGGTAGCACATTTAAGCATATACACCCTATAAACATCAACACACGAAATTATATGAAAAAATGAGCTCACGAGGTAAATGGACTAGCCCGTAAGTTAGTATCAAGTTACCCTGAGCCAATAAATTTACTTTCACCAGCAAGCCTCTTTCAATGTTGTTTTTAGTTCAATGTGTTTCCTGTTGCATGATGTACTTTTCTACATTGACAAATAAAGAAATTGATGGAAGTCTGCCATCGACGACAAAAAGTCGCCTGTGTTTGTCGCACAACCTTAACCAACCACATTATTACGTAAACATGACTTTTTTAGGGCGTGCAATGACTTATGACAACTGTGAAATAAGTGAAGCGTTAGGAAATGAGTACAGTTGGCAAAATGTTTGATGCTGATATGTTATATAATATAAAACTGAAAGTATTAAAATTATGTAACCGTTCCGAGCACTACACAACGGGAAACTCTGATAATGTGTCATTTGCAGGAAGCTTTAGATTATGGAGTTGTGATTCATGAAAAAAGGCAGGCCAAACAATAAAACTTCAAAAAATATGGGATTGTAATCTAATTAAAAAGCCACATCATATGCAGATTGAAAAAATATGCGCATTGCCCTTGCATATAATATGCGTATATAATATACGAAGATAGTTACATGTAGTTATACTGGTTTAATGTAAAAAAAATTAATTTGGGCTGCATATGAAAGCTTATTTCATTTCTTAGCCTCTATAATAATAATGGCATTCTCTAATGAAAAGGTTTAGAGTTTTTTGTTTCACTGCTGAATGACACCCTTGAAATTTCAAGGAACGACGGATTCATTCCCGTTTATTAAATTCGACCAGGAAAGAAAGTCACAAAGAATTTGATGAAAATTTTCAGTTACTGAGTATTAATCAAGTCAATTCAATCCTTCCTAAGTCAACGTATATAAAAGAGCCCCATCAAATGGTAATTCCAGATGAAAAGTTAAAGGATAATGTAAATTATGTCATTCAGAATGAATGAAATTTAAATGGTCAGAACAAGCTTGACTGGTTTTTGATGATGAAAGACGAACAACCGAAATTGACGAACACTTTGACTGTAAACTTTTCCAATGTGGGAACTTGCACTGCAACAATGGCAGTAATAATATTATGCATGAGCAAGATGCTCTTCTCTCTAGCTAGAATGAATACATGATGTGAAAATTTCTTATACTCTTTTACTCATGCTTTTATTATTCCACCCGGGTTGTTTCAAGAAGACCTATAAGAGAAAGAGAGAAAGCTACACATCTTTTGAAACTCCTCTTTTGCATCCTTTAGCAGTTCTTGGAAATTTCAAGCATCTCTCTTTTTATTCATGAGCCTTTTCATTCATATAAACCATTTGGAAGTGAAACAAAAAAAAGGGAGGGCCACCCGAAATATTAGTTTAAATACACTTCCTCCATGTAGCTTTTGGGGTTGTTAAATAATTTAGCACGCTGACATGCTTTCCCCTTCCGCTTGATGTTTGATAAAGAATTCATCGCAATATACTACTAATTTTAGAAACACTTTGTCAATCAACTAAACCACACTAAAAATGAAGGAAAATTCTAAAAAGGGTCTATACTATATACTCATGCTGATGTTCCATTAAGAATTTAACTTTTTTCATTAATACAAAATTACCTGCTGTACACAGGCGCGTGTCTTCATCATACCCGTCCACGCAATCGGGTGCTCCGTCACACAGGTACTGAATTGAGATGCACTTGCCTTTCCCTTCTGGATGCGGACATTTGAAAGGTTGATATGGATGACAGTTATCACCTGAGGAGGAGAAAAGGACATAATCAGAACAACGAATAAAAGTAATTCAATTCAACCCTGTACTGTCTAGAACACTAATGTAAGTACTTCCAGTTCCAGTCTAATCTTAACCTAAGGTAAGTAATGGCAAATGCAATATAGTGCAACGGGGAATTCTGTTATGTACTTATTATCATCTCATCGCATCCCATCACAATTTTGGAGGTTACGAGTTTAATGGAAATGATTCAATTAATTCAACTTTCTTATGTGGAAATTACATTTACATTATATGACTCCTCCAGCCATCAAGATAAAACAAGAGAAAGTTAATGCTTTCACTATTATATATGTACAGTCATAAGCTGTCTCCTTTTTTCTATAGACATTTCCGACATTTCTAGTCAACCTTGCCTTCCCGTTTTGTACCAGTCTTCTTAAGTTAATATGGCCTAATTTCCTCGTTTTTGTAACGTGCTTTTATTTCATTAGGTTTGTGTGTGTGCTTTGCAAAAAGGAGCAGCAGTACTCAACATCCATCCTTTCATCAACTTACATGCATCCCCACCAACTTGTTTGTTGTTAAAAATATGTGAGGACATTCTTTTTTTGAAGGTATCTTTGCATTGTGTAACACGACATCTCTGTAATGTACATGCATCCTACTTTCAATTTCAGTGTATGTACCATTCGTGTTCCCACATTATAGCATTGTGTTAGCTACGGGCTTGCTCTTTTGTTGTTTTAAAATACAATACCATTACGCTCGTTTGCAAAGCCCTTTAGTTTCCGCTTTTATGTATCTTTATTTGCAACATACATTTTACATGCAAAACATTGTTGCTGCTTCTAGATATATGATGGAGTGTTTCTTTGCTGTCTGCAAGTCTCCTGCTACATATATTGAATTGGATACCTATAATGGGTGAACTGTTGGGTATGTTGTACTACATGCATATAATAGTTTAGTTGCCTAAACTATTATTCCCCAGTCGATAGCACAAACAAAATCTACTTTTTTTGCGAATATTATGGGAATGAGCAAGTAAAGTGAAAGTACACACAAGCCACTATGCCACCACAGCACACTAAACTAACAGAAACAAATAATGTGTAAGCAACAACTGAGAGGTTCTCAAACTTCCGTTTTCCTATGCCTAGTTTTCGTTTCTCTTCCTAACCAACAAGTAAGTTTTGTGAGACATAGATGTAATGTAAGTACATTACAGAAAACGAATTGAAAATATATAGTGCATGCATTGTTTGGTAACTGTGAACTGTGGGATTTGATAAGTTACATACGATACGATAATATGTACATGTACATTTGTATACATACAAGCAGAATATATGGTATTGTACTGTACCATCAACCAAAACGTTAATGGATAATGCATACATACATACATTTACTCTCAAAATGCAATCTATTTCACTTTAGGTCACGAAAGTAATGTAGATCTTTTTTATTGATTCCCTTTCATTCTATTTCCACATTAGTATATACTGTTGAGCCCTGTTGAGCCTCCATGATTATATATATTGAGTTATGGTCATCAAATAGGTTCAATTCAAGGCAACAGAGCTAGCGATACACGATTAAATTATTTTGCTCCAAATTATGTACATATATGGTAGTTATCGTCCTACTCGTGACTTTTTCCACTCATAAATCGACAAAGATTTTACCATGTCAAAACTTTAAACATTAGAAACGAGCAGGGTTAACACGCATTTTTACTTTTGCCAAGGTAAGTAGTAGGAAGTAGGACACGGCATTTTATATGCCTTATATTACCCCTGCACATACTTAATTATTATAATATTTTTTGGTGACATATTTATATACGCTTTTATTAAGTAGATCGTGACAAAGTACTAAAAACCTAAGTTCAATCCTGCAGTTGACTCTACAGTTCAAACAGACCTAGTTAGTGCATGGGTAAAGTAAAAGCTATATTTTGGAGAGGTAAAAGCTTTACTCAGCATAATCTGCCATAATTTTAGGTGAGCTCGAATAAACTCCCTAGCCATCCTGACTGTATGTATGTTCAAAACAAAATGATTGTAGCTTTCTCTACTCACGAACAGTAAAATTATTGCTCTGTAAGCATAGTGTGTGACTGGATCTAGTTGGTTGTTGAAATTTACAATGAGAGTTATTGAACCCTTCACCTTAACTATATGTATACTTACTGACTAACATGATAACAAGATGGACTTACACTTACCTTCTCTCTTAGTTTTCTGCATATCATATAGTCGTTGAAGATCAATAGAATAAACTGCGGATGAGCCAAATGCAACAAAGAGAAGGGACAGAATTACACCACCTCCCAACATTTTGCCGATCATTCTTTTTTTACAACGACACAAAAGGAAATAAGTGCACCGTTGACGATGAAATTAAATGGAAAGTACTGATGATAATTCGAGCAAATTCCAAAGTCTTCGTCTATACAACAGAACTGAACTGTTGGATCAAAAGGAACACTCTAAATTCAATTTTTGTTCCAGAGGAAGCAGAGAGATCCTTTGATGGTTTATGCTCCAATTCAGTTTCTTTCAGAGGGAAATACGTTTTGTTGCAAGTTTCCCCTTGTTCCTCGCTAAGCCCAAGCTTGTTTTACGGAAATGGAGAAAGCAATAAACGGCTATTAAGGAAAATTTGTTACTTTTTCTTTTTACTTGTTGAAAATATGTGTTTTTTACTTGTTGCTCTCGTTTTCGTGCACTCTTTTTTTTCGTTAGAAAAAAATGTTTGGATTTTTGTGTTTTAATATGTGTTTAAGTATTATTTATTCCTTCGAAAATATTGTAAGCTCCCTCTCGAGTTAAACTTTTCCAGAGATAAAAACCGTTTCTCTTTATTAGCTTTGGTGAACTTTTGTGTGTATATAGTTTCTAGTCAAAGGAATGTAATATGTATTTCTTTTTGTCTTTACAAGTTACAATCTCAAAACAGTCGACGAAAATAGTTGCTGATATATTTTTCACCTCTTTTACAGAACTACTGATATGGTTTATGATATGGTATACAAGATTTTGATATGTCGAATTGACGAAATACTGAATTTACTGTGAACGTTTGTAATAATAGCAAGTTTTATTAGAAAGAAAAAGAAGATTTTTTTACTCCTTGTTTTAATACGATATATATATGATATAATATAATGTGGATTGGATGGATAGATTCTAATTCACCGATATTTTCTGTATAGAAAGCACGAATATGTGATATGGTAAATGTGTAAAGAAAGCTTTATTTTCAGCCGTCTCGTTGTTACCTCTCTGACCGTTTAGGACAGGAATACGTGATCAACTGAGAAAGCTGGTAGCTTTCAGTCTCATATATATCCGCGAGGCAAAAAAACGAAACGAAGCCAGTTCTCTCTCCTCTCTAGCTGGAAATTAAAGGAAACCTTTTACAAAGGTAGGAAAGTTGGGGAAAGCACAGAATAAGAGTAGGACGGATGGATGGATAGTTCGTGATGTGACGGTGGTGGTGGTATGGTGGTAGGAGTTGGGCAATCTAACTCTTCAATACAAATCAGTACGGACTGCGAGCTCCTTGCCATGCCATATGCCATGCTCAGCCAAACGGGGCATGTCGGACTTTACGATAAGTTAGAAAACGATTTCAAGTGCTATACTCGACCAAACTGGTTGAATTTTTGTATGGATGTGATGTGTCAGTGTAATAATAAGAAAGCGCTTTTAAGAATCAGAAATGAGTCAGATTTTGGCAAGAGCGAAATGTAAGTTTTTGTTGAAGGTTTGAAGGTACAATAGTAGTATATATATATATATCATTCCAAATGTCAAGCTGGGTTTGAAAGAATATTATGGTATTTTTACTAGCGACAATAGCTAGAATTCAAGCCTATTATTTTCATGATTGTTTTAAGTTTTATATGCATTGGGTAACAGTAATATGCCATTTTAAAGAGAAAAAGTAGTTTTAATAAAAATGACATCAAATAAGCTACTTGAAGCGTCATCATAGGGTATAGTTTACTCTAGTTTGGATATAGAGTTGCTGCCACCCATTTTAGTGGAACTGGAACAAACCTATGCGGTTGGAATTTCCATTCGTATCTGGAAATTGCTGGTGAAAGCCAAAACTCCTTGTCAAATAATCAAAATTGAGTTATGGTTATCGTGATGCGCTTGTGGGCAGTGCGACAACTCATGTAATTGTATCTTGGACTTTATTTTCTCCTTGACTAGTTAAATATATGTAAGTATGGATTCTATGTATGTCAGGAATATTTTATTGGTTTGGCATATATACATTTTATGTAAAAGAAGGATTGGAAGTGGATGTCAATGTGTTGACAGAATCTGCAAAAGATGTAATGTAAGGATGGTGAAAATGAGTAGCGAGGCAATGCAATGTTTCGAAACCACATTTTCACATCCTTTGGATGGATATGAAAACAAGATATATTTATTTGAAACAAGGCAGAAGTCATAACATCATAAATTACAATGTCACATTGTGAAATCATTCAAGTCAGTCATATTTTACCAGAAAGACCTTCGTAAGACTATCAACTATCAAGGGAACTGGTAACACGAGTGTAATGAGAGATTTTCTGGAAAAAAAAAGAAAGGAGAAGAGGTTTTTTTTTCAGAAGAAGAAAGGGAAAGGGGTGGAGAAACGACGCTTCCCATTATCACTGACACTGCCCACGCAGTTAAAAAATAGTATATCCGTATTGAGCTGTATTTTCATGCAAAAAGTAGCAAAAGGATGAAAGTTTCTCTGAAAGAAACATTGCAAGCAACGACCACTGTGAGCAGAAACAATGACTTGCTGTTTCTTCTCTGTTTCTCTACAACAAGTAGGTAATGAAAGAGGTGTTGCACCTGCACTCACAGCCCTGTGTATATGCGTCCCTCAATGCACGCAAATGCTTTGGAATGTAACTGTGTGTAGATGGACTAGCACACGGCAAATAACACTTTCACCATCCCTTTCGTAAAAGTTTCCTTTGAGTCGGTGAGCCAGCCTGATGACGTCATATAGATATAGGCATAAAGCAATGATACGAGAATGCCAAGTAGACAGCTAATATTATATTACCCTGAATAGACAAAGATCAAACCAAAGGTTTCCATCCTACACCCACGCAAAGACATCAAGTTATAATGATAAGAAAATTACCCGTGTAGAATAATAATCATACTTTTCCATCTAGACTAGGTACCTAAGCTCTAAGCTTTATGCAAATTTGACTTCAACAACCGAAAATAAAATCCAATTTCACTATATTACAATGCAACGTCACACCTTAATTTAAGAATTGGCGTGCGTTTGCATTAGTGATTAGTGACTATTTTTATTTATATAAATAGAAAAACATTCTAACGTCTGAAACTACATCAATCAGTCATCATTTAAAAATTAAACCGAACTTTTATTCGATCTCGATTCATCTGGTCCACAATCGTCCATACTTACAATAACTAGTACATTTTCAGTTTAATACAATTTAAATTATGCGTAAGAAATGTACGAAAGGATATGAAGTAAAGAGAAATTCATTCGTCCACTTAACAATAACAGGTTGCTGCTACTTGTAGGTATTTTAGAGTTTCGCGAAAATATTTGTCTTAAGAATCAAGGGGTAGATGGGCTTCTACCACTCAGCATCTCCAGTTGCCTTTTGAAATACATAATCTTTCCCATTTAGATTCATTATACCGTCCTTCAGATGAAACTTCCATTTGTTACGAGTTCTTGTAATCTAAAAAATAACATCAGTTATTAGTATAATGTATAGTTTGTGGTATACACATTCATACATGACAATAGTCAATCAAAAAAATAAGTTGAAGTACCTTATCGAACTGACAGACAACTACATTCTCAATATCATACAACTTTTCACTTGAACCTTCAGCATCTGAAACGTCGTCGTCCGAATTAAGTGGTTCCTGATTGTAAAGATAAAACAGTATAAGACAATCGGTTTCTAAATAAAATACCAAACTCAATTGGAAGTCATTTCCAACCTAATAATACGGAAATACTTATTATATACCTCGTCTTGCCCTTCCTCCTCTGGTTCTTCTTCCCTTTCATCATCTCTATCATCAGCATCATCATCGAGATCATCATCATCGTCGTCATCCTAGTTTATAATGAAAAGCATAACATAAAATCAGACAATAATTATTAATTTTTATGCACTTAAAAATATATTCATTGAATGCAAAATTCAAACAATATTAACCTCGTCCTCCTCATCACTGGAATCACCGCCAGCGGCTTGACCATCAACTTGGACGAAAGACCCTCCGGGAGGCGCTTTCAAGTCTAATCCTGCACTCTGCAAAGCCTGATTAATTTGACCTTGTAACGCAGCACCAGCCAATTCGGGAGGTAGTGACAAGGTAGCCTGAATTGCGGGAAGTGAGAGGATATCCTACAAAAAGAACAGCGTATTTTAGAGGATTCAGTTACATTGTCAGAAATGGAATACTGATTTAACCGACTTACTTGTAATTTATTACTGTGAATACATGATGCAGGCACATTAATGGTAATCTGTCTTTGAAATCCAGGTGGATCAGATGTCAACTTCGGCATCGTGATCTGAATAGGAACTGGGGCGTTCGGATCTGTAGGAAGAACAACCTGAGGTGCCGAATTTTGTTGTGGGTGGTGAGACGCTGAGGTAGTTGGAGGAGCGTGCTTAGATTTGTCAGAATGGCCATTGGTATTTTCTATCAGCAAACAAATTTTCAATCAGTATCATTACGATTTCCAAATTATAATAATAGTACGTTATTATCTCATACAATTGCAATTCACAAACAAACAAAAAACAAAGCCAGCCACAAAAAATAGCATATTAGTAGAAAGAAAAAAAAATACGTGGAGTAGTAGAAGCTGCGCTTCCTCCAGTAGCACCTTGACCAGGATTATCTGATGAACTTTCAACAGCTCTTGTGCTCATGAGTTTCGATTCCCACAACACTCTTAGCTCTTGCAGCACCTGCTCATCAACGCCTTCGTCAAGAAACGCCTCCCGTATTCCGTTGACGACATCATCGATCACACTTTGGTAAAGCTTGAACTGAAAAAAAAAAAATTCAAATCGAATCAAATTTAATTATGACAGTTGACAGTATCTAAACTTCGAGAAGTCTATGAGCTTGAGATTGATATCATCATCTTACCATATTACCATCTACTCTACTGACTATTAAATTAACATACAACATAACAACAAAATACTTAATTAAAGACTTACCACAGAACACTGACTCTGAGGGTGGGCCATGTTTACAACCAAATCTGACTCACACCTTGTTCGGTTGAGAAGAAGATTAAAGTAGTGACTTATGACTTGATTGCAACAACCGCTGATTACTTGAACAACATCAAGTATTGTACCGGAAGCTTAAAAATATCAAATTCTAAAAAAAAAAGTGTTCTTTCATAAAAATTCCAACACAGACAAATAAACAGCAACAACACTGCTGACGACTGCGACTCCTCGACTTCTTCAGAAGGAAACAATCTTTGCGGTGTGTCGCAGACGAAAAAGTGTTTGTTATCTGTATCTGTTTAGTTAGTCATAAAAATGTAAAAATTGCAAGCAGGTGAATGTTTGAAAGGATGCAAAAGGATAAATGGAGTGATGGAGGATCCTTCTTCGGGCTTCTTGTTGGAAGCCAGAGGTTTCAATTGCCACTACGCCACTTTTATACTCCTGCACCAGCTTTTCACCTTCTAAACTTGTCCTCTCCAAAGGATCATCCAACTTTTAGTGAGACCTGGGAAAAAGAACAAGTTGAGTTTATACAAAGAACACAAAGAACACTTTTTCACTGATTTGGGTGACTGAGAAATATTAGTATTAAAATTGGAGTTTAAGTCTTGCAAGTTTTTAAATGTTTGATCTTATCCGACGGATTTTTGAATAGACCATTAGACTACACACGATAACACAATTATGCACAGAGGTGATCACAGCCATATGGAATCTTCATCTAGATTTCCACATCTACAACTCGCCTGTCTACGTTATGTATTCGATGGTAATATGGGTATATTTTTATACATATAAAAGCAAGTACGTTGAATTTTGTTAGGCATCACATATAAATGCATAACGATTTGTACATTAGGAGACGTCTGAATGAATAGACTGGGATTTAAAGAAAGGAACAGACTCGTGCCGTTGCGTTGTTGTGTTGGTTTTGTACATAAAACTTAATACAAGTCAATAGCAGGAATAAAAGTAGAAAACTTATGAAATGTATCAGACCTACCGATGAGCTTTTATATAGGGAATATAGAAGTAGTGGTTTTTTGAATGCCTATATATTATTACGCGTTATGCATAAACGCGTACGGAACGGGGTGAACCGGTAGGAATGTTTTTTTCAGGTGAAGATATTGCCTATACACGTTACTTTTGTGTGTAACGAATATATTCATACCGTAGGCCCCTATACATACTATACTAACGTCTAGGTCTAGTTTACAAGGCTGTAGGTGTTTTGCCAAACAGAAAGTGTTTTTTACAATTTAACAAGTAGGACTATACCCCATAGCTCTTAACCAATTCCAAATACTTGTTTACCAAACACCAAGTATGGTTTTACCAATAGATGGAAATGCCAAACTGTACTTTGCCATTTACATTCTCAGCACTTAGGAAGCATGGTTTTACCACAGAGAGCCCAGGACGTAGATCAGCTTTTCTATGATTTTATTCACGTCTTTACTTTGCAGTGTTTATGAACAGAAAAAAGGCAAAGACGAGGGAATATGAGTTATGATCCAAAACAATAACAACTCATTATTGTTTGTTGTTGTTGTTGTGATAATTTTTTGATGATGATGACATGACATGTTTTTTGAGTGAGTGAGTGAGTGAGAGTTATTGTGTTAGTTGTTTGAGAGTTAATGTGTTAGTTGAGGTGGTAGTTGTTTGATAGTTAACAATGTGTTAGTTGAGGTGGTAGTTGTTTGATAGTTAATGTGTTAGTTGTTGTGGTAGTGTTTGAGAGTTATTGTGTTAGTGGAGGTGGTAGTTGTTTGATAGTTAATGTGTTAGTTGAGGTGGTAGTTGTTTGATAGTTAATGTGTTAGTGGAGTGTGGTTGAAGTCAAGAAAAAGAAGAGAAAAGAGGAGGACAAGACGCCAAATATCCAGAAGCTGAATGAAGAGGTGGATAAGTGGAGGAAAGATTGGAGGATAGCTCCCGTTTCTAGCGTTCGTTTTTGTAATCGATGTTTCATACAACAATGTTAAATCTGGTTTGGGAAACCATCCCATACTCCAGTTGGATTCATATCATATAATTCCAAGGTATTTAATATTTTTGTATTCATCATTCTACTTTAGTGAATTGAAATCGATGACACTAAACAACAAGCACAAAGTAAAAAGTCACGGCCGAAGAAGTGCATTTGACGGAAAAGGGTAAAATAAATTTTGGTCAATTCACTTCTGCAGAACATAAATTGACCTTTGCACATATTGCACTAAAAATATATTTATTATTAATCATCCGCTCAAATTTGTATAATTTTTCGAGCTCTATCATACATTAAATCAATTACCCTACCAGAAGACACATCATCACCACCTCCGGTCACCTCTTATTTTGTAACCACACTCTGCATTTCAGCTAACGTTGTTTTTTTGGCAACCCCTTTTGTGGAAGCTATGTACTCCAACAGTGTTTCAAAACGGGTGTCATCAATCATGTCAGCATTCAAGCAGTTCTTTGGCAAGCACTAATGGTTTAGCTTTTCAAACTCCTGTGATCCCGATTACTATCCCATAACTGAAGATATGATATTGCATCCATCACATGTCGCTTCTCTCTCTCCAGGTTCTTTTCCTTATGCTCTGGAGTGCCTGATGCTTTCTTTCTTTTGTTCTTGATTCAATGATCAACGACATAATTCAATAATCATCATAACATGTTGTATGTCAATGCCATTTTTAATTCACTTCTTCGAAAAAGTACTAAATGTTTTGTTTCTACAGGCACACCTTTATAATATTGATCCTGCGCTTGGACAGCCACAAATGATTGTTGTCCCCGATGTGGCAGATATGTTTATGCCTCTACTGAAGGAGTTCCTTGTTCCGCAGGCGGAAGCAAGTGAAGCTGTGGACTCCCTCATGGAATAGATTACGTCACTGTTTGTGGACACAAAAGTCTTTATTTAACTATTTGATCTTTTTATTCAACGCAGTAATAAATAAACATTTTCTTGAAAGTAGCTAAATATTAAAAATTTAAGTGTATATTACTTTTAGTTACATGCATTACACTAAATTATATCATACCATACCATAGAATATTAAATTCTATGGAACATTATGTTCAAAAGGCCCGTTGAAAAACTGAGACAAGTGATACATCAAACGATTGGAAATTTGATCGTGATCATTTTTTGTAATGGCGACTAGTTGCGGAAACGCTCTGATCTCGAGATATTTTCGATCCAACTTGGTACCAATCCTATAGTTACCCATACCCCACAACGTGTATGATAGTCAATATTACGTTGGTAATTACACCGTTATACTCTACTACTACGTACCTGCTAACCTATTCCTTCAAATACTCTCTACACACTTTCAAGCGTGCTAACCTATTCCTTGAAATACCCTGTACACACTTTCAAGCGTGTTAACCTATTCCTTGAAATACCCTGTACACACTTTCAAGCGTTTTAACCTATTCCTTCAAGTACCCTGTACACACTTTCAAGCGAGTTAACCTACTATAACCTAACCTATGAAAAACAGTATGAAATAAAAAAACGCAACCGAATTACATAGTAACACATACCACATACATAGTAAAAATGATCGGTTTCGGCCAGGTTTAACTTAAATTTTCTCGGATCGGGAACGTTTCCGCAAAAAATAAATGATAGATAATTGATCCTCATTGAATTTCCAATCGATTGGTGTATCACATGTACCCATATCTCAACGGGCCTTATTCTCATAATATACCAATTCTATCTTACAGGGATGTATGTGTAACTAACACACTTGACCTCATAATATTGCGATAAATTTTCAATAAAAATTAACACGCCATCTTTATTTTTACAACTTTCATTATAGAATCAGCACCTCACAGCGATAGATTATAAATAAGTTGGTACCACACCAACAATCAACACAATTATTCTTTACAAAATTAAATACGTATTATTTTTCTTTTCGAACGCAACTATTCGGGATGCACCACACAAAGACATGAGGACCACCTGCGATCCAAAACAAACTTCATGAACGTTTTAGTACCTTCGAATCGAATGTAAGACAATATTTACACATGTGAGTCATTGAGTCATATTATCGATAAGCAATAACTCTTTTACGAACATTGAAGACTGCGATTACTCGAAATGACAATTTGTTCTTTGAGTGTACCACGTCATCACTGATTTAACAACGAGCGAATTTCTTTAGGCATATGACACAAGAAATCGACATGAGAGAGTTGACCATCCGTTCCACGATCTTCTACAAGGAATCTATTCATAACTAATTCCATCTTGTCTCGTTGTCTTACATTTGTGAGCTAAAAATAAATTACAAATCGTGTTTAGTGTCAACATTAGTCGGAGGAATAGTGGATTCATAATTTTATTAATCTTTCACCCTCATATACCGTTGTCTTTCAGATCTCAGTGAGCGAATATATGCCCTGAGTCTCAAAGATTCGTCACTATTTACGTGCTCGGGTAGCTCCGTAATTGCTTCTACGTTAATTTGTCCCAAATTTGCAACACCAAATATATCTTGGAGCCAGTCTGGATTCACGGCAGCTCCAATCCACATGAAGATGTATATTCCATTTTCTAAACATTAGTAAAATTGACATGACACGGCTTTCAAAACGAAGCTAACATTTTGTTATCAAGATAAAGGACAAGGAAAGGACATACCAAGTATAAAAGCGGAGTCATCACTAAGTTTATCTCGAGATCACCGCGTTGGAACAGGATCGTCTACGCTTCCACTGAGGATAGAAGTAATGGACTGTTGAAGACACCCCCAAGAGCGATCGTCTGGTGTTATTTCTGATGTTCCAGCAACTGCATCACTTCGTAAAACACAATTCACGTAAAGGGGTAGCAACTTTAAAGTTGTCCCGGCATCGAAGGATTTGCGCAGTGTTTCCTGTAAGCTGCTAGCATTTGAGCACATCTGATGATGAACATAAACACATACTTTAATTTTAAATTTGATATCATGTTACAGTTAATAGTTACTAACTGTAATAAAACCAAGTTTAGTGTTTCAGCTAACCTTTTTACTATTCCTTCTTTAAGATCTTGTGGTGTGGTTTCTACTGATCTTGAAATTGATTGTTTAGCCAAAAAGTTAATGATGGTATCCAATTCACAGTTTCTATATAAATCAGCCATTTGTATACACGTGTTCAATGCCAAATTATGGATTCTATGTCGACGTTGACCTGAAAAATCAATATTAATGTTCATTTAGTTTTTGACTTGAGCTGAATAAATAGGGCACCACCGAAATGCAAACCCTTAAACTATAACATATTTAGACAGAGCTGAGAACAGGATTTTTACCATAAATGGTTGTATATAGTAGGGCGACTTGAATGTACACTCCATCTTCATCGGTTATACTTGCATCAGGTTTGATTTCGACAGCGATCCCATTTTGGGAGTCGATAGCTGCAAGTTCAACATCTGCTGATGTTCATACACGCATTACAGAGTCAAACCCCACGTGACGACTTAAATGGAGAATTATATCCCCAATTACTCGTGGGCCATCAATGTCCGCTTAAAAACAACACACAATATAGCATTACCGTTTTGAAATAAAAATTACACTCGTACACAACTTTAAACTTTTATTAATTTGAATACCTGAAAGTAAGTATACTTGTTAACTGGACCTCCCGTGAGTCTGGATACTTGACCAATGGTACGAGTTGTTAAATAAGTATATCACCAGCACCAACACAGTCTTGACCTAAAGTATTATAGTAAGTTGACTGTGGCACCAAAACAGCCTTTTCCTTGTCTGTTCCCAATAATTTCCTGCCCGCTTCTCGTTTTTTAAGCTTCCCAGGTGCAATATCTTATGTCAGTAAAGACGAATGGAATACTAACAGTTTTCCAACCCGCTCTGATGCCTTTAAAGCTTCCATCCCGGCGACAATGGCTGGTCCAAGCACCGCTTCTGTCTCTTTTGTGTCCCCAATCTGTTCCATGAGGGTGTCCACAGCTTCACTTGCTTCCGCCTGCGGAACAAGGAACTCCTTCAGTAGAGGCATAAACATATCTGCCACATCGGGGACCACAATCATTTGTGGCTGTCCAAGCGCAGGATCAATATTATGAAGGTGTACCTGTAGAAACAAAACATTTAGTACTTTTTGTTTAGTGTCATCGATTTCAATTCATTAAAGTAGAATGATGAATACAAAAATATTAAATACCTTGGAATTATATGATATGAATCCAACTGGAGTATGGGATGGTTTCCCAAACCAGATTTAACATTGTTGTATGAAACATCGATTACAAAAACGAACGCTAGAAACGGGAGCTATCCTCCAATCTTTCCTCCACTTATCCACCTCTTCATTCAGCTTCTGGATATTTGGCGTCTTGTCCTCCTCTTTTCTCTTCTTTTTCTTGACTTCAACCACACTCCACTAACACATTAACTATCAAACAACTACCACCTCAACTAACACATTAACTATCAAACAACTACCACCTCCACTAACACAATAACTCTCAAACACTACCACAACAACTAACACATTAACTATCAAACAACTACCACCTCAACTAACACATTGTTAACTATCAAACAACTACCACCTCAACTAACACATTAACTCTCAAACAACTAACACAATAACTCTCACTCACTCACTCACTCAAAAAACATGTCATGTCATCATCATCAAAAAATTATCACAACAACAACAACAAACAATAATGAGTTGTTATTGTTTTGGATCATAACTCATATTCCCTCGTCTTTGCCTTTTTTCTGTTCATAAACACTGCAAAGTAAAGACGTGAATAAAATCATAGAAAAGCTGATCTACGTCCTGGGCTCTCTGTGGTAAAACCATGCTTCCTAAGTGCTGAGAATGTAAATGGCAAAGTACAGTTTGGCATTTCCATCTATTGGTAAAACCATACTTGGTGTTTGGTAAACAAGTATTTGGAATTGGTTAAGAGCTATGGGGTATAGTCCTACTTGTTAAATTGTAAAAAACACTTTGGACGGGCGTCAGAACTTGAACCAGTTTCCCAGAACAATCTCGGAGCTTCCTCAATGTAAATGGATTGCGTTTTGCCTTCCTTTGAGGTTCCGCTCATTGTTCCAATGTCCAGTGAATGAAACATATCATTGAAAAGCAAATAAATGAACTTTGTCTTTGTCTTTATGTACTTGACATTTACTTGACGAGTTTAAATTTTCATCTTACATTACATTGAATGCGAATGGCTAAAGATAAGGAATGTATAAAATTTGATTAACAAAGATGAATCATCATGATTTTTTAATAGAGTGAATCAAATTGGGAATAAATTATAGTGGTAGTAAAATAATATGGTTTATTAACGAGGCAAGCTTTCGGAAAATACTTTTTCCTTCATCAAGCCGTAAAATGATTTTTTGAATTTAATATTCAATGCTCTACACCGATTTCAGTTTCCCCAACATTAATAAAGCCTTTTTGTAATTTATTGTTGCTGTTGATTGATCACATGAAAATTTCGAATGCATCATTTCTCAGGGCAATTAAATTATGACATTGAACATCATACGTTGCATAAAAACCAATCCTTGCCTTGGTCTTGTCTTGCAACGTTGAATACCAGATACCAGTACCATCACTGGCTATAATACGAAAATTTTATCGATACTCTGTAAAATGTGAACTGTTACTTGTTATTTTGCTTGTCACAAATCGAAATCGAAGAAACTGGAGCAATGAATACTCTATAAACTCATTCGAAATCGAAAGCAAATTATGCTAACAATCAAATGGAAAAAATGGATTTTGAGGATAAGAGTATAGTATAAACTGCATACAAAGGTTATCTTTGTTCTCAAAACCGACCAAAGCGCTTCCTTGATTGGTAAGAATAAAAGCACGTGAGAATGGCTTGTGTTGTTTTGTAAGTTTCATCGCAAAAAGTTCCTCATCCTTTTCCATAGCCAAATGTATCTGCAACAAATATACACTCTCCACCTCAACAACACATCTCCACACAAAAGTATCATTCATACCAATCATAGCAAACAAAAACAGAAGTTGGAATTAAAAGGATGTTGTGATTCTCATAACCAAATACATGCTGATTTCTCAGTTGTTCTGCTGATCCAAGATTGAATCAGAGATCAAAAACCGAATGTAATAGTTATTGTAGCTTCCTTACTACTTCTGACTTTGTATTTGCTTAGAATTGTATTGTGCTAACATATTTAATTTGTATTGTATCGAAAGTACATAATCTGCATTTGTCAGGGTTCGCAACGTACTAACGTACATTTAAATGCTTGTTCATCGTTGATGTGAGAAGTTAGAAATCTGAAAGTCATACTACCGCTGGCGACGACTTCGTCATCCGTTCCTCCGTGTTGTGTTTTGGGTAAGAATAAGAGTATGATAAGATGGTTGATGGTACATTAACGGATTGCTTGATTGTGTTATGAAGTTGAATGAATGTTTTGTTTATATTTTATGGACCTTCAGTTCAGTGTATTGTACAGTGTATCAAAGTTGAAAGTACAGGAACTAATATACAGCTGGATTTCTTGTGATTTTTTAGGTGGTGGTTGGAAATAGGCAAAGAATATATACATCTGTGCCTATATATTCTTTGGGAAATAGGAATCAAAGATAAGAACAAGAAGAGAAGTGTGTGGTCCTGACTAAGGATTAAGAAATACGGGAATCGTAGCCGTCGTTGTTATCGTAAGCGTTCAGTAATCTCTCACTCAAGGCCTCAAGGCATGTAATTATAAAATAATTATTGATAATTTATGGTAACTTCATTTTCATTTTTTTGTTGATTTTTTAGGTACAGTCAGCAGTCCTGGAGAGATTAAGGGAAAGAGGACGGTATATCATAACTTATAAGAAAACATGATGTTTTAGTCAAAGTCAAATTAGTTCTTATGCTTGAATGACAGAATTGTTTTTTTTTGTAGTCTGACAACAGATTTCTGAGCTAATTAACTATTGTTTATGCAACGACATCCAACGACATCAAAACCAAACCGGGCTAATTTGTGTTTATGATTAGTTGGTGTAGCGCTTGGATTACCGTAAACCTTTGATAAAAAATGTAAGTATAAACTCGATAACCATTTTTCGATTTGGTTAATGACTTCAAAAATGACGTAGTTAATTAATTTAAATCTTTATATTTGCAGGCTTTTCGGTGCACCGGAGAAGTGAATATGCAATAAATTGTTTTTGTGTAAGGCTAGATTATCATTTCTGTAAAAATGGATGATTCGAAGGACGAAAGTGGATCAGAAGCAGCAAACACATCGGCTGGGGCTGGAGCACAACCACCTCCACAGACTGAAGGTTTGCAAGGGCAAATTGCAAAAGCTTCTAGCTCTGCCGGGCCTTCATCTGAGGATTCTGTGGGGAGTGCAGCCAATTCCGAAGTTGAAATTAAACGGATTAATTCTACAAATCGCAATTATCGTAGTAGTCTAGTAGCTGACAGTAGTGAGGACAGCAATAGTAATGATCCTGTAGCAAGCATGATGTCCACGGAACCAGATCCATGTACTGTTCCCACATCAGAAGGAGAAAGTGCAACAAGCCCTACTATTGACATAAATGATGGAGGTCCAAATGTAGAAGTTCAACAATCGGCACCCACAGAAAATAATGCTGAAGCCCAACCGAACCCGAATGAAAACTCTGACGAAGACGCACCTGCTGGTCAGGAAGATGATGAGGATATTATTGTATCTGATTCAGACTCTGGTTCGTCATCCTTACACCTTATGGACGATGATGATAATGAACAGGAATCGTCTTCAGATTCTTCCGACTTTATTTTAGAAGACTTAGAAGATCCATCAAGTAAGTTGGCTAAACAACAATTTAAGGTCGCTTTATGAACGAATTCGTTTAAACCAATTTCGCATAATTAGAGATTAACCGAGATAACATGATAAAGAAAGCTTTTTAGTTTTCGTTCAGATAAAGAGTTAATAAGGATTTTTATGTCGTACTTACTCTTAATTTATGTAGCGATGGAAAGTGAGAGTGTTGTGATAATTATTTTCATTGCTATTTGTGTCTTAATTTTAGCAGTCGGGGGAAGAGCTGAACCCAAACCAGACTCTAACAACGAGTCGCAGGAGTCAGCTGCTAAGAAAAAGAAAATGAGTTCGAAATCGAATCAAGACTTGCCTCAAGTACTGAAGAAGCCAAAACCAAAGCACTCTTGGAATGGCCCTAGGGAATTACTTAATCGTGAATTGGGCTACCCTTCAAAAATGCAACCACAAACTGCTGAAGTTTTTCGGTCGCGATTCTATGGGTCACTATTCTCTGCTGAACGTTTAGAGCTTATGAAGAAACTAGATGGACACACTGGATGCGTCAATTGCTTGAATTTTAATTATGCCGGAA
Source organism: Orchesella flavescens (assembly GCA_964034955.1). Lineage (NCBI taxonomy): Eukaryota > Metazoa > Arthropoda > Collembola > Entomobryomorpha > Orchesellidae > Orchesella > Orchesella flavescens. Next base: position 18,853,832 of record OZ035957.1, on the reverse strand, counting down.
CCAAGCTAGGTATAAAACACAGATAAATCTTATTCCACACCACCCATATTTTTGTAATGAAAGATATAGTTGCATTTATAATTTAATTGAGAAATGAATTGGCTCTCGTTTGTTTGTTTTTTAATTATAAAGTTAGTGGCTCGGATGATCTCACAATTAAAATATGGAATTATGGGCTAGGAAAACTTATTACATCCTTTCAATCAGGCCATCGGGCCAACGTTTTCCAGGTAATGATTGGTTTTTGTTATAATATGAATGTTAATTTAGATAGTCACAATATGGTGTAAATTTGAAATCTAACGGTGGTATACTTTAAATAGGCTAAATTCTTGCCGCTCAATGGTCTGGATAATATGATAGTGTCTTGTGGTCGGGATAATCAAGTCAGACTAACGGAGCTGGATGAAACTGGCGAAATTGCATCATCTCGTAAATTAGCACAACATAAAGGACCTGCTCATAAGTTATCAGTGCATCCCGAGAACCCTCACGTAATTTTGAGCTGTGGAGAAGACTCCAATGTGTATAGCATTGATATACGAGAAGAGAAACCCCAAAGGCAAACCTAGTTTGAGTATCTTTGATAATTATTATACTGCCTCGCACATTTGAGCTCATTCGAAATGTAATTTTGTGGTTTCAGGATATTAAGTGTCAAGGAGAAGAGTCGTAAAGTTGCATTGTATAGTATTCACTCCAATCCCTTAGCCTCTTACGAATTTTGTGTGGCTGGAAGGGATGAATACGTACGAGTGTACGATGCAAGGAAGTTATCCACGTCATCAACCTCTCCCTCCTCAAGCAGTAGTGCAGAATCTAGCCCTGGCGAAAGCTCGTCACCGGCAGTCAGACGTTTTTGCCCTCAACATCTTGTAGACTCACGCGCAAAGGCTCACGTGACTGCTGCCGTATATAGTTACAACGGGAAGGAATTACTTGGTTCTTACAACGACGAAAATATTTATTTATTTGATGCGTCACATTCAGACATGGCTGACTGCGTTAAAGTTTATGAGGGTCATCGTAATAGTGCTACAGGTACCGTATAACGTTAACAGTTAAGTAAAGTGTATTATTCGTTTTCGGGTATTTTAAATGCATGATGTGTATTTTTTTATGTATATGCGTAGTTAAAGGAGTTAACTTTTTTGGCGACCGCAGTCAATTTGTTATTTCGGGATCTGATTGTGGCCACATATTTATATGGGACAAAGAAACGGAAAGCATTGTCAACTTTTTCCGTGGCGATGAAAATGGCGTGGTAAGTTAGTAATAATTGTTTATTGTAGATGTATCATTAACTCGTCACCAATTTTGTGTATAGTATTGTAATTGTGTGTGTGTAATTTGTAGGTAAATTGCTTAGAGCCACATCCTGGTGCACCGATACTTGCAACCAGTGGATTAGATGATGATGTGAAGATTTGGATACCTTCAAATGAAAAGCAGCCCAAAATGGGTGATTTAACCGCTACGGTGAGACGAAATCTGAAAAAACGTCAGGAAGATTTGGATGACCACGCACTTGATGGTCACATGATGTGGGCCTTATTGAATCATATGCGACAAGCTGAAAGGCAGCGACGGGTAAGTTACAAATTGCATTTTAACTTGCGTGATGCGTAACAAAACGGAAAGTTGTACAAAAAGTAAATTCTGCAATTTTCTTTCATCTAGCGTGACGCTAGTGGTGGGCATGTATCCGGTTCATCCTCTGATGATGATGACGACGATGAAGATGAAGAAGGAGATGCAGATTTTCACTATCGAAATAATGATTGCCGCATAGCCTAAATTGAAATTGTGCACGATCCGGATAATTATAGTAGTCAAAAATCATTCTATTCATTATAACTTCGTATTAATGATTGTGTAATCGACTGTACCTTAAATTATTGCGAAACCTATTTTCAATTAAGCTTGAAAGTTTTAACTACAAATTTTTGTTTGTGTAGATTACATATTATATATTACCTATTTCTTCTATCTCTGTAGTATTAGAGTATGAATGATAATATCATTATAATATATGCATGAATTTTGAATATAATATGTATAAATCCATCCCGATTTTATGAAACGTTCGTAAGCGCATCGTAATAAACGTTAAAATTAGAAATTTTATGTTTCATGAATACAAATCCATTGTAGGTTTTTCATTGTTGTACTATATACAATTTATATAGTACGATTAAATAATTGCAAACTTGCATATTCGTACTACTACTTGATACTTTTTATTGTTTTTGTCCCCGTAATACTTATAGCAATGTAACCTACGCTCATAAGCCCTCCATAACTGCTAAACTTCAAAGGAATATGATATTAGCCATTTTGTATCCATCTATATGTATGTAGAAAGTACGAATGATAAAAGTTACAAATGACAACTGGGAGTAGCACAGGGTGGCACCGTCGCAAAAGATGTTGAATCAATACCGGATACTGGTGATATGTTTATCCGGATGCTTTGGAGGGATAAATATTTGCCCTTACGTTTACACATATATTCACTTCATTCCAGTCTCAACAAGTATAGTCAATATAATAACCGTGGCACGTATGGTGAATATAGAAAAGAGTCCTTGAAAAATATCCATATTTTAAATCCAATCATTTAATAGGTTTTGTGGTCTACTTTAATCCATAAGCTACGTTTACCAGCTCTAATTGCGTATCTGCATTTCAAACTTGGATAGATAAGGTGTTAATGAGGGATTCAACTTCTATCTAAAAATAATATAACCTACCAATACCAATCAGGTTAGATTTACACTTGCTCAAATATCCTAAATCTGATTACAAATGGATGAGATTCCTACAGAAACTCGCCTTCAAAGTGAAATAGCTGCGTTAAAATACAAAAATGAAAGGCTTTCACAAGAGGTAACTCTAATTTAGCGATTTGATTGTAGACCGTATAAATGTGCAATTTTATTATAAATTTCATGTTCTAATCGAGTTGCGAATTTTTATAGCTTCGTGAAATAGAGAGTCGTGTTAAATCGAAAGAACAAACTATACAATATAATGCAAATGAAATAGACAGTTTAAAAGAAACACTTGCCCGTGTAAATTCAATAAATAATTCATTGCAAAAGAAACTACAAGTAAGTATTTTGTTAAAGGTTTCGTTGATGTATGCCATGAGTGTCGTAAAATATTACTTGCAAAATAAATGCATATTATCTTTGTCTTTCCTAAAATGTCTTCAATTCTATAGGATGTTGAAGAACAGGAGAGAAATCTTGGCAGTGCAAACTCACGACAAGACTCAGAGATTCAAAAACTTAAGCATGAAACTCAGCATTATCAAGAAAGGGTGGTTGATTTGGAGAGTCAGTTACGGTAAATATAAAGGTTCACTGTGTGCATCTCAAATATATATTGCATCAAATCTAACTCTGCTGGCTGAGATTGCTTACAGATCTGTGATGATTGATCGAGAGGCAGCAGAGCAAGCTAAAGATCATTCACAACGGGGACTGGTCGAGTTTTGTAGAAAAATTGCTTCAGCAGTAGACTTTTGTGAAGATCAACCAAAAACTGAGTCTTTGTTGAAAAAAATATATGAGATTTATCAGGTTTGTAATGATATGCAAATGACATGTAGTCCTAAATTATTGTGAGCCAGAAGAACCAACAAACTATAAAAAACGATCATGCCTATCATCCATGTAATCTTTTATTCCAGGAAAACTCACGTTTCAAAGTATCGCTATCAAATACAAAACAGTCTTTGGAATCTCTGGAATTCGAGATAAGAACCTCTAATGAGACCATTAGTAGATTAAGCAACGAAAAGGAAAACCTTAACCAAGCAATCGTTTCTTACCTGACCACAATTGATCTTCTGAAACGAGTAATGTCTCATTTCACCCCAAAACCTTACTTTCATTTAACATGGTTCAGTAAAACATGAAAGTAAATTAACGAATTGCTAAATATTACAGGAAAAGGAGCAACTTTCAGCAGAGAAATCATACGTCACTTCAGAACTGGGTAATTATCGAGAGAAAGCAACAGAAGCTCATAGAACTGTCTCTAGCTTAGGAGAGCAAACAAGGAATTTGGATCATCAGATTATTTCCTTAAGAGGTAACCTCATAGTATATGCTGATGCTACTACAAACATCAATAATGTACCATCATTAAATTCTGTATCGGCATAATAAACATTTCGTAAAAATTCATTATAGAAAATCTTCAAAACGCAGAGGAGCGAGCATCCAAGCTTGAGAAAGAGCTAAAAAACTTCCAAGAATCAGTAGCAATTCAGCTCTCATCGGGATCGAGAATTGTGGATCCCACGCCCAGTGGGATACGTGAGCGCATTAAGGATATACAGATTGAGCTAAAGGAGAAGATTTTTGTATGTCTTTTTCATTCGTTCTATTTCACTTTCTTGTTCATCTTGTTGGTTGTAACTAACACATAATAGACTATTAGAGCTAATTTGTTGGGAATGAATGAATAATACCAAATACATGACATTTACTTAATACTTTTGGCTACTTCCATTTACTATTAGCAGGCTAACGTTGTTTCAATAAAAAAAAAAGAAACTGAAGTAGTAACCGCGTCCAGTAGTACGCAGTATAGTAATGCTCTTTACCTGTGTATAACTCTGGTTTCTTCTTTTGCTTTTATCCGTAATTAAATCAGGGAAATGACCAGCTGCGGGAGAAAGTTGGTCGAATGCATGAGACAATTGAGAGGCTTGAGAAACTTTTAGCTGATTCCAGAATGAAACAAGATGATGCTCTTGGGGAAAAAGTGACAATAGGCAAACGTCTTCAAGAAACTGAAGCACAGTTAACCACAATGGAAATACTCAATGAAGGTTTACGAAAGGATAAAAATCGGGTAATTGACCATTCATTAGTTAATCATTGTTCATATACTCCTACTAATCAGGAAATCTAAGGAAATGCTTTTACTCTGAAAGCTTTTGCAATTCCGAACAAACGGCACAGTCTTTTGGTTTTACTTTACTGCTTACCGTAATTTACTTTATTCATTAGTAAAAAATAACCAGGAAAGTTGGAAATTTGTACTCATTTGCAGTAGAGTAGTAAATGTGTGCTTAATTGCAAACAAATTACTAAACACTCTGATTGTGCTTTACCACGGTCATGCTTGTGCTGCCTCATCTTATATGTACTACGTGTGTACGTACGTGTGTATTAATGTTGTATAGTTCATGCAATTTCTGGAAAAACTGGGGAGCATCGTGGGCTTGGATGAAGTTTCAAGGGAGCTTGGTTTCGACTTACAAACTGATGCTCTTCTTGCTAGATCTGAGCAATTGACAAAATTAGAGGGTGATCGACTCGCAGATAGGGTACAGAATAAAGAATTCATTTAAGTATATTTTCTGTAGGTGTAGAGGAGAACGCAGTTGAAAGTTGATGTACTAAAATGAGCTGAACAACCTTTACGTAAAAGCTTGGTCATTACCTTAAAACTTTAATTTCAGACTGCCACAGTGTACCAACTACAAAGACGGTTACGAACCCTTAAAGAACAACTCGAAAAGAAGGATTTACACTTGGAAATGCTACGCAAGAAAATAATGATACTTGAAGAAAGTGTAAAGCTAAGAACAACTTTGGAGTTGGAACGAGATGAGTCTTGTTCTAGAGCTAGAAAGCTTATGAAACAAGTGGAACGTCTTGAATTAGACGTAAAAGAGGGCCGTATAACAGTTAAAGATTTGAAGTCCCAATTAGCTGATGCTGCAGAATATAAGGTAAGAAAGTTGGATTGGAATGATTAAAAGTGTACACAAGTAGAAACCTTCTGATTGATCTCGTTGGTTGAAATAAAACTATTTCGTGTATCATAATGTAAATAATGCTACTTTAGATAATAGCACTAGAAAGAGCTAGGAAGATTGAAGACACAGAAAGGAAGCTAAATGAGCTGGAGCTTCTTCGGTGTAAGTATAATCGGAAGGTAGGCTTCTTAAAAGATCAACTAAAATCATATAGGGATACAACAACCCAAGAACGAGATCTGCACGACCATGCGTTCCAGCGATTAAGCGAAGAGTTGAATGCTTCTAAGAAGAACTTGTTGGAAGCTAGCCGACGAGAAACTCAGGTATTTTTATAAACGCACAAGATTATTTCGTCTGTCTACCGTGTTTCATATTTATTTCTTAAAGTTGCTTTCATAATACTTTCAAACTTAAAAATTCCTTGTCCACAGCTTCTTAACCTGCGGAATATGATTGGAAAAATTTTGGGAATTGACTGGGCCAAAACCGTTGTTCCAGACTATGAACTCGTGTCGAAGCTTGAGAAAATTGTGCAAACTAACAGAGAGTTTGCTCAAGTCTCTAGAAAACTTACTGATAACATAAAAATGATTCCTCAAACTGATGATCCTACTGCTCACTTGTGTTCCCCTGGATGTTCCGAAGACAGTAATGGAGATGACATGCACATTCGTCGGAACATTTGAAATCGCTGCCGTTCATAATTGCTTTAAGAAGTAAATTAATGTATTAATATCCAAATAATTTTTGGTTCCACATCTCGGAGGATTTAAAGTGTATTACCACTACTATACTACTGGGACTAACAATTACTTACAATTATGGAACTGCCACTTGTGCCCAGTTTCTCAAACGAATATAAGATACGTTAATTAATAGTTCGTAGGAAAATAGTATAAGATCAACTGTTATGATTGTTAATAGAAATAGAATCGTATACGCTCGCAACATTCGATCGCAATACATAAAATAATATTATGTGTATTACACATTGTACATGATTGTAACATGCAACTATATATATATTTTTTTGTGGAATTGATCTGTGTATGGGTAGGAAGAATTTGATGACTTGTAAAAATCTGTATAAAAATGTCTTTCCTTCGAAACTCTTAGAAACTGAAAGCTGGAATTATTTTGAAAGCTAGAAAAAGCACACGCAAGTATTAATGCAATTCCTTGTTGAATTGGGTGGACATGCATATCAAGAACCTATGTATAACATTAGGCTTCAATAATGCTTCATTAATGGTAAAATGACAGTGGATGAAAAACCTTCTGAAATAAAATGATATTAATACAAAATAATCGATTCTGAATTCAAAAGATTTTTATTGCATCTAATTCTGATTTCTTGGATATATAACTTTTTGTACATGAACATTTATTATTATTCATTACCTAAATTACCTTACATTTTTAAACATTTATTTAATCCTCGTATTTAGTTTGCATAATGCCTTCCACTATCTTTAATACAAATACACATAACTATCATCAGTAGATTTTTTACATCTTTTGTATTCTTCATATCTTATAATGCGACGGTTCACTATTTTATAACTGATATTAAATTGCGATACCATATTGTGCATACACATAATATACTACATTTATTTAATTAGGTTCTACTTATGTCTCTCTATTATTATACATATGCAAGACTGTACATGATAAGATTAAAAATCATTTTATTATGAGAATCTCAAATTTATTTTGACATATTTGAGGTTAAAAATCAAAATCAAAGTAATTAAATCGAGACTGTCACTGCATCCGTTAGTTAGAGGTTGCGGGTATAAGGAGTAATTGGAAGTTTTTCCTTGGTTGGTCATAAAAACATAAAAATAAAATCAACTGCCGACTCGACCGTCTACTACTCTTCCATTCTAATCTAGATCCTCCTTTTCTTTTGGAAATTCCCTAAATATGTGTAACTGTCTTACAGTAAATGTAGTTATCACATTACAGATAAGGTAACAAAAATACAGAGCCTATGGCCTACAAACTGTTGACGTATGTAAAAATTGATTGTTAATCCAGCTTGCTACACACACTCACTCACGAAAAAAGTACGACTTAAGATACGATGAGAAAATGGATTAGGTAATCGTTTTTATTTATATGCTAAAAGTTAGAGGTACTGACTGATACAATTTAATCTACCTTGTTTACCTTAGTCGCTATTTGCTATTCTGGAATCTATTATTACGTAATTTATGTATTTGTAATTAAGTATGTCATTTGGGATTTACCATTTACCCCCTGAAGAAATATTAATATATTATTAGAAGAGCCAGTATAACTCCCACTTTATTTCCTACACATAATTTTTCGATTTCAATCTAACATCTAACGTTATTTGCATTTGCATGTTAATACTTGCTTCCTTACATTCACTAGCTAGTCACTTGTAATGATTAGACTTTAAATTTTTTTAAAATTTATTACGTTATATCGTACATACGTACAAGACTTGATTTGTCATTATATCTACGTATATAAATCTTACCTTGATAATGTGACATTATATACCTTATGACCTTTATTTTCTATATTCCAGAATAAAACCTATGATTGAGTTTCTCGATATGCCTTATTTTGATGTTTTTTTTATCCTGACGCTGACGCTTTCTAAAAAAGGTTTATAATATACATACAGCTCAGTTCATTTGCGTACAAAATTATTATTTTGTTACCACAAAAGGAACTTTTCATTCTATGATAAATAGGAACTTTTACCGTGATTCTGAGGATTCATACGGATATATATTGATATCTCCTCTTTCCGTTATGTAATTGTAAATAATATATAAAACACAAGTTTATATATATAATAATAATATATATTCATCTTCATCTTCATTGTACTCTAAAAGATATTGCCAACTCGGCCATATAGTAATAAGCTAACTGTTTATATACATCAAGGTAACTTATCCTTCTTCCAAATATGCCATCTCATGTCGCCCCAATACATTGTCCTAGAGTCATGCGATGATGGCATGCTATAATCTACAATCTAACCTAATACAAACTCAAACTGTTTGGCTCATATATCTTTTCCTCTGAACTTGTGTTGAATCATCTTTTCATAAATTAATGGAAAATTCTTTGTCGCCAGCTTAAACACGTAATGGATCTAGAATCTTCCGAAAATGAAGTTATTACAGGGCAAAATGACATGACTGAAAAATGATATCATTATTATTATTTGTCTTCACTTAAACCGATGCTTTGATGAAGACAACATACTTAATACTTTAAAAGGAAAAAGGAAACGTAATGAATTTAATTACCGTCACGGCCGTCCTACTTTCTAATTACGTAAAAAGTGACTGACGAGATCTCTTCATTATGTATATATAAGAAAATTGAGTTTTTCTTGGATAAAAAAGCAAATATGATGATGATCACTTGATCACTATAACCGAACAGACTGCAAAACAAATGTTGTAGGAGGAATGTCGGTAATTAACTCATCATGTATATGTAGATTAAATATATATATGACCATTTATCCAGGGTTTTTTTACAATTTTTTCTGACGTCCGTCAATAAGACCCCGACTCAAAGTAGAGCGAAACCGAACTATAGAATAGAGGCTTCGTTTTTCATTTTGTGTATTATGATGATGTACACCTTATGCTAACAAACAAGGTTGACGGCTAAGGTTTTCGTGATAATCGGTTCCGTGATATTCATTACCTGCAGACACTTTGTAATATACGAGCAGTTGTCCTTTTCGTTGTTTTATAAAAGGAATAATTAGAGCTAAATTATCGTCTCTGTATGCAAATGGAGATATCCTGGAGCACATTTTTTCACTCCTTTTAACAAGACCAAATTACATCTTTATCTTTATAGAGGGGTCACTCACTATATATCAACTATGTTGAAGATATAAGGGAAGAAGCATCTGAATAAATAAATAATGCAAATGTTTCAAAGTTGGAGTGTAAAAAAACGCAAAAAAATCCTTGTAATTACTACATAATGATATATTTGGAAAGGTTTCGTAGACACTTGTGTCATGTCTCAAATATAAGTAGCTTGTTAGCGGATGGGAGGGATGGGTTCGCAAATCTAATATGCATATGTAAGCCATAATTATTTCGAGAGGTTAAATAGAGCAAACAGAACATTTGTCATTACTTCTCTTTTCCAAACAATCGACAGATCACTCACTCATCATCATCATCTCGTATTTACTTTCAAAGCGTATGGCGACTCACTAAGTACCACATCTGTTCTGTTTTCCTTGCAAATTTTTACACCTCTACAAACATGCAAATAATTTTATGCATAACCGAAAAAGGGATGAGGAAAAAACAAACGAGAAAATGAGGCATTTAGATCAATTTTCCCTCGGACTGTCAGTTGGTAATTATCATGTCATGTCTATTAATCTTTCATAACAAGCTGCTCCACTGGAAATAATGATGAATATATACCGGCAAAAAATATAATCACTCAATTATATTCGTGATGATGGCCATTTCAACTGAATTTTTTTTACTACCAAAAGAAACGCATATGCAATTGCCTTCACAATGGGAAGTAAAACATACAAATAAAACGGAAAATAAAATGCAAAAAACACAAGAACCAATCAACAAAGCAATAAAATAAAATTATTAATTGAGCATCAGCGTCTCAATTTCGTTTAATGTAAATAAATAACAGTGTGTCCAAATACAAAATCACCGTTCTACAAAATCATAATAAAAATGTTAAGTAAATGAATATATATATAAAGGTAAATGAATTCGTTTATAATATCACTATATATAAAACAAGTACTTGGTGTGTAACGACTATTAACAACATAATGTAATATATGTATATATACTATAGGAGTTGTAACGATAAAACTTATTGGTTGCTTATTATAAATCTTATGTATAGTAAATATGTATGTATGTACTACTTACAAGTTACGTACACAAAAAAAAAGTTTACCCTTATAGTTGAAGTATGAATACGTGATACGTTATAAAGATATATAACCGGGATTAGTTATCTTACTTTGCAGTTTCCATATACTTGAAGTTAATATATGATTAGAGGAGATTTCACGGGGGCAGTAGTAGTGTAGTAGTAGTAGTGCACAGGGGAATATTTATTGGGGTCACTCAGTCTTAATAGGAGGAAGGTTACTAGCAGTAGATGATGGTGGGGATGAACCACCATAACTGGTGACAAGTGACAAGGGTCCTCCAGAAGATCCAAGGTTCATTCCATGGGGAGCAAACATACCATGTGGATGCATTGGAGGGTGAGGGCTTCCAATAGGACTACCCATACCTCCACTAGGTGGATTTATTCGCTTCTCTTTCTGTCGCCTGCTCCATGGGAGTAGAAAAAATACAAAACAAACGGAATGTACAACCTCACTTTTTGTAAAAATGACAGAGTTCGAAAGAAGACAGATTTTATATTCCAAGAATATATGTGTGTGGTGCAGAAAACGAAATAGCATGAATAGTTCATGTTATTATCATTAGTATGATCACCAAAGGGTAAAAACTTACCGATTACAAAACCAAACGCGAACAACTTCCTTCTCCATGCCGAGGTTCTCTGCAAGAATAGCAATTTCTTCAGACGTAGGTTTAGGATTCTGAATGAAAGCTCTTTCAAGTGCAACGCGCACTGAAGTTTCAATAGACGTTCTCTTTTTTCGTCTTCGCCCAATTGTTTCAGGTGTAGTGTGGGGGTTGGACAGGGCACTCGGGTTGTTTAGTGAATTGTCCGCATCCTCAAGCCACTTTTGCAGCAATGGCTTTAGCTTGCACATATTCTTGAATGACAAATTGAGAGCTTCAAATCGAGAGATGGTCGTCTGAGAAAAATCATTTCCATAAAGTTTTCCCATTGCAAGACCAACATCACCTTGAGTAAATCCTATAAACCAAACGAAATCAAAGAAAAATGTAAAACCAAACCCATGTCTGGATGGAGTAATGAAATAATTGCGAACCTATGCCGACTTTGGCATCATATTATTGCACTTACCTAGTTTGATACGCCTCTGCTTAAAAGTTTTAGCAAACTGCTCCAGCTCTTCGAGGTCCGTCGTTTCATCAATTGGAGGCTCCATAATTAGCCTTGGAGTTGTAGAGTTGATATGATGTGGAACATTGGTCTGCGGTGGAGTGGTCGGCGATGGAGAAATGGAGTTTCGAGACTGCTGCTGCTGATTTTGTAGATGAAGAGGAAGATTATTGTTGTTATTGTTAGTAGTGTTATTATTGTTGTTGTTGTTATTATTGTTTGACTGTCCATGATGGCCCCCATGACCTCCATGACCCTGTGACTGAAGAAGATGAGGATGGGGTGGCGACTGGTGATGATGAAGTGGATGCGTCTGATTCTGCTGTTGTTGCTGCTGTTGTACATGAGATTTCTGTAAATGATGCTGGAGGGTTTGTGCCACTTGAGCTGCTGCCTGAACAGCCTGTGAACATGAAAAATTAACACCATAATCATAAAACATTTGTTTTACCAAGTGAAACATTAAAAATTTACACATTAGCACCATAAAAAAGGGGAAAACGTGGTGCATGCAAATTAAGTCAGGCTTATAAATCACAACATTGTTTTCTTGGGCCATTATATACATACATCCATATGCATGTGGACTTAATATCATCGTAACTTCTGGGCGCACATGCAACAATCAACCTTATACATCACACCTAACCATCTGGTATAGTTGAAATAATTCAAAAATCCATTTCTACTTTTGCTAAATGGATGCTACTCATACAGAACTGAAGGTTAAACTTGTTTTATACGACTACTATCACTTTTGGCTTACATCTATGCGAAGTTTCCCATATTTTAAGTCACATACATCCCCATATAACAGTCTCTTTCTCGATTTCGACTTCTTCTCTTGGCTCATCTTTTGCATAAATGAGCAGACTTGCAAATGTAATTAAATGAATACAATCACTCTAAATTACACCGGCTCCTGTAGTGCCGGCTGACACTTTACTTAAGAAATAATTTTCTGTCTGAAGACCGTTTATCCAACAACTACTACTGAAAGTTTCAGTCAGTGTACTGGACTAGGGGCAAATGAGACAAGTAAAAACTATAAAGAGTCCCTATGAAAATCCCATCTAATTCCTTCCTGAGATTATCATGAGAACTAACGATAAATGCTAACGATAAGTAACGTACTGTACTGTGTGTCCTGTGAGATAAAAAAAAGTCTGTTACTTACAAAGTCTACATGTATCCCAACACCAGTTAAAACTACGCCTGATACAAAATACTTTAACACTGCATACCTTCTTTTCAAGATAGTTTTTTTAAATGAAAATGAAAAGATTCGTTCAGGAGGATTCCATTTTTGTGCTGTCTTCGCACTGACTCTATTTCTGCAGATAAAGACAGCCTTCATTTGCATGAATTGGCAAGTAAAGTATTCAAATTCAACTCTACTCCTCTGTCTGGCTGGGACTTGTGAAGGTGACTAATGGTAAACGCATAGAGATATGATAATGACATATTATGACTACACAGGACCATGATGGCCCTGACCGATAACAAAATGGTTGGTGCAATTGTACTACTAATCGCGACCTTTCAGTTTCAGTGACAGCGCTAGTTTAAAGTCGATTTCAAAAATTTCAAAATGGCTTAACAACTATTGAACTTTAAAACATAAAATTTTTGAAATATATGCATGAAATTTATTTTAAGGAAGAATAAAGACATGCACATAAATTAAATGAGTTCGATTTGTTAGGATAATTTACCTGATTTTGCAAGTAGAACTGTGCCTGTGGAGGCAGCTGAGCAGCCGTTCCACTTCCAGCCGTTTGGGAAAACATCACTAGTTGTTGGAGCGCCTGTTGAATCCCGTGTTGTAAACCTTGTTGTTGGATTTGTTGTGCAATCGCCTATTTCACCGAGAAAATAAACAAAACAAAGGAAACCACCGGATTAGTAAGGTGAAAATTTCCTTAAACTATAAATTTATGAGATTCACAGGGGCTGGTAATGATCTGCCTATGTATTTCTGATCGCGAAAATCAAACACAAAATCTAGAGTGGGTGTTTTTCCAGAGACGAAAATTAAAATTTGGCGACTTAAATGCTAAAAGCATGCAGCTCAAATAAGGAATGAAATTTTTGTTGGTTCATTTGACTTGCCGTCTCAGGCATCTTCATTCCTGTCACTAAAAAATATAGGGTTTACGTATACGTACAATGTATTCTGCTCTGATCCTCATATGTCACCATAATATCAAAATGACTTTTGAAAGCAAGATGAAGCTTCCATAAAATTTCGTACAGCATATGTACACAAGAATTCGTATGCAAAGTTTATATTTTACTTTGGTTTGATGTTTAGCGAATGCATGTAACTTACTCTGATTTACAATGCATGAAAAGCCATGTATCGTAGTCGTTTCATATGTGCTAAACCTGGATGCAATGAAACCTAAGGGTAGTTAGTACCTCACAATGTTATCGCTTATTATTACTTATTACTCTTATCTTATCTGTACTTCTCTAGCATCGGAAATAAAATATAGCTGGAAAGTATGTGTATTTACATACATTTAGGAGACAACGACAACACATTTTATTCCACTGCCTAAAACACATAACGATATCAGATATCATCTGCATCAAATATTATAAGTCTAGTAGTAATTCGCTAAAAGACATGCATTATGTACTCAAATGTCATGACTTACTGAGAATAAAGTATTCTTTGGTTTCACTTTGATACAACAACAGAAACTCCATTTTCTGAACTGATAATAATTATTATTATTCTTAACAAGAAATCTGAGATGAACATTTTTCATATAAACCAATATTATCTTACATTATTGCTTCTCATAAATTTTGTACTGAATTAGCATATTATCAGTGTTGCCCCATGTTCTTTGCGTTGAGTTAATGTCAAATTGGATAGTATTATTTTAGTCAAAAGCATTTACCTGTGAGAGCTGTCCAGCTTGAAGAGCAGCCAAAGCAGCTTGTACTGATGCGGCTGCTGAGGGTGTGATCGCATGTGGAGATGGAACAAGTTGTCCGTGACCGTTTGACTGAGGGGGTGAGAGTGCTGATCCGTTTTTTGAGGAATGATGATGATGATTATGATGGTTGAGGTGACGGTGATGGTGGTTGTTATTGTTGTTGTTATTATTGTTGTGATGATTATGATGAGATGAGTTATTGTTATTCTTAATTCTGTCACTGGATAGGTTAAGAGCTCCCACTTTATCCGAATCCATTGAGTCTCCATCATCTCCGAGCTCACTTCCTGAGCGCTCGTCGTCACTGATGAGGTCTCCGTTGAGTCCATTATCTGAATCGAAATTTAAAACAATAGAAATCTTGAAAATTGATTTATATACCAGAGAACTGTATTCCTTTTCTCCTTCTCAAAACTAGTACTTCTTTTCATTGTGCCATGAACTTAATAACATAAATGTAGTCAACAGCTTTCATGCATAATATATCAAAAAAGTCAAACCAGTAACCTGTTTTTATGAGATGATTTTTAAAGATATGCTGAAAACCTACTGAATCTTTTATCATTTTCACCATGTGGCGAATTTAGTAGTGCTGTATTATCACTCAACTACTACTAGCACACACACTTTGTAACCCGTGTGTGCAACATGCTTTTGTTTTAATTTATTTCGGTTCGTGATGGTATGCTGTAGCTGTAGGTATACATATGTAAATAGTTTTGGCTTAATCTTCTAAATTGATTGGTATAATATCTTTATGGTAGTCAAGAAGCAGTAGCAGAGAAGAACTCATCGCCCGCTTCAAACAGTTTATGTGCAAAGGGTTATCTACACATATAATTTTAAACAATGCAGAATGCAGCTATAAGAGTTGTGTATTTATCATAACGTCGAATCGTCCAGATTGTGTACTTTTATGTATTTATGCATGTCCCGTATTTAATAGCTTGATGCATTTAGCCAATTTTAATGCACAGATGGCATCGTGACTGTGACTTATGCATTTCAACCCGATCTGAAAGTATATATAATAACATTATTACTAAAGAAGTAATAACAATAATAATAATATTACGTATTTGAAATATAAAAAAGGAAATTTCCTTATACCAACTG
This sequence comes from Orchesella flavescens, assembly GCA_964034955.1. Classification (NCBI taxonomy): domain Eukaryota; kingdom Metazoa; phylum Arthropoda; class Collembola; order Entomobryomorpha; family Orchesellidae; genus Orchesella; species Orchesella flavescens. The sequence goes on along the minus strand of OZ035957.1, from coordinate 18,837,923 downwards.
CATAGATCTGAGCTGACCACCACCACTTCCCAGTGAAAACAGTTTCATGTTTGTATGCGGATGCAATATCGCATTAGTAGTATGATTTTATTGGAAATCGTGAATAGTTTCAAAATGCCAAGACTTGCTGTCATTAATAGTAAAGTTCTCCATGTTTATATTGCGTATATATAGCTTTAACTCTGACAAATACGTATAAGCATCATATGTATGTATGTATGAATGTTCTTGGTTCTCCAGAATGAAGACAACATAAAACAGTCATGCGACAAAAATTGTATACATGACTGGTTGAAATGAGATTTTGCGACAAAATGTACATTTAAATTGTAGCTGTTTCAGTTGAGGAAGCAGAATACATCTTGTCTTCTTCACTGGAGCAAGCACCAAAAAAACCTTTTTTCCTCTTTTTGTGTTATTGCAAGACAACAACTGTGGCTAGTTCTACTTATAGAGTACTTTACATACATTAAAAAGCTAATATCTTTTATATATGCTTGCATACACCAGTAGCAGGAGCTGCAGCTTCACAAAAGTCAAAAAGATGACTTTTCTATCATAGAGAGGGAACTAAGGCGAGAGAGCCCATTAGTATTCTATGTATTTGAGAGGAGTAGTGGATGGTCACTTCTGGGGCTTACTTTGACCATTTTATGCAAGATGCATGTAAAATACATCGATTAAAATACATTTCTCTCTTCTTCAAAAAATATATACGTGCTCCCTCACATTACTAAACGTGAGTAGAATAATCCTTTTCAGGAAAAAAAGAAAACGCATTCAACTTTTTCATCTACTTTTGTGTAAAGTCACTTGCTATCCATCTTCCAAAACTTCCAACACAAAAAAAAAATTGTAACACTGTTACTGCTGCCGATCGCTTTCTCCTTCTCCATATTATTTTGCCCTAGTGGGCAAGACGGCAGCAGCAGCAGCACATGCATATTCTAGACAGCAATGAAAATCGCACCCCTTTCCCTTTGCTATGCATTTTTCCTTGTTTCTCACCAAAAAAATCGGAGAATAATGTTCCTGATCTGTCGAAAAAAGTGGATATATGTGCATCATTCGATACGCATTATGTGTGCGTACATTACAACTTACATAAAGTGGATTATAATGTACTTAAGTATTCTACTTGGGAATAAAATGGGGAAGAAGATGGAAACCAACGACGGTGTGTGTTGTATAATGTGAGGTAAGAGGACCAAGACTCTCTGACTGGTCATAGTCATCCATCTCCAGCTTGCTGGACCTTGCTCTAACGAAATGGTGCATATTTATTAGATTGTATTTCTTCCTGGTCATACCATCAGCACCACAACACGTATATACGCGAACGTAAATCGCTTTGAAGGAATAAGTTGGAAGCAAAATATAAGTTTTCATATATTTAAACCTGTACCCGCAGAAACTTCCTTCTTACCTTCTTCACGCCTACCTATTCTACTCTACTGCTAGAAACCAACTTATTCTTTTGTGTGATATACACATGCAAACAATAGCAACATGGTAAATGAACGCGTGTAAAAAACTAATGGTCAAGCCAAGCAAAAGGGTTCACCTTTGCGTGACCCTTTTACTCATTTCCAGAGAGTAAATAAGCAATTCACTTTTTCTTATTTCTTTTCTGTTCATTCATTCTTTTTTCTTTTCTTTTTTTGATACAAGAAGCAAGTAAGCAATCTCCCAACTCAATGCAGCGTACATAAAGCATATGGGGAAATTCAATTTAATTTATATAAAGAACAAGGTGCTATTCATTTTCTCGGTTCAACTAAATTCCCAAGGGATGAACAGCGAAATGGCGATTTCCCCCTTTTTCCAGTTGCCCAACTGGCCATTCCTATGCATGTACATAATGTAGGAGATGATCATGGTGACTAAGTAAGAATAAATGTGCATTAGTTGGGAGAAATACATATATTATACATGGTTAAGTAAGTGAAGAAAATAAAAGCAATGTGTATATATGTGTATTACACTCTCTTTTAAGATGGAGGGGGAAAGTAAGTACATGTGCTGTGTGAGAGCCGAACAATCATTGATGATGAGAATCATGATGATGTTGACTCTTGGGTACATAAGTATTTCTCATACTTCTTTTACATTTATTTCAATTCACAATGCGCATTTCTTCTCTGCTAATCTTAACCCCAAACAGTAAAAGGACAATATGGAACATTCAGACATTTTCTTTTCATGTTTTAGGGAAACCAAGGCATAGAGAGACATAAATGAATAAAAAACTGTTTCTGTTTTCAAAGAAAGGACTCTAAGAATCCAGCCTTTTCATTCAAACATGCTACTTGCGATAGTGGTTTTAAGCGGAATAATGAATTCATTATATATGTATCAACAATCTACAGAATAAAGTATTCTGTAGATTGTTTTCCGTGATATAAAAATCTTTTTTTCACTTTCTTTCTTCTAGAAATCCAAATTAACTTGAGATTATAATGCTTTCGTTTCTTCACCGGTTTATTCTGTTTTGAAGAGGTCAAAATAAGCATTTTAGTGAAAGCTATGATACATGTATATTGCGGAATGTACAGATTGTATTAAATATGAAAGTAGCATGCATAAAAAAGTGGCCCGATAGATGCTGTGCGGACGTCGTCATCGGCAATGTCCACAGTTACGACAAAAGGGAGTAAAACTATAAGATGACCAAATGCAAGACTATATAGCTCCTGAGCTTGTGTGAACACGGTATGACTTTTAACCATGTGAAATAGTGCGTAGCCAAGAGCAGCTTTAAAGAGCGCATTTTGGTTCCAACTAAAATGACTGCAAGATCAGATACATTCATCACAGTGTACCGTGTATAGCTCAAGGCCATGAAATACTTATGTGCACACATCACATTATTCACACGGTCTCCTGCGGTCAGCAATAGGTTGAGTACAGAGAAAGAGGCATTAAAATGGACACATGCACAACATATCCATGCATAGAGAAAGACGGCTGAGCAACATGCAACCTTTTTAGGTTTTGTGTAACTAATGGCTAACGCAAGGATTCAGGGTGAGTTGAGTCTTGTTCGTGAAAAAAAAAATTGTCAACGTCACTATCAGCATGAAAAACGAAGGCAAAGAAGAAAAACGGCTAAACAAAGAGTTTAATGGGAAAAGTGGATTTGAGCATGGCTTCCGGGCACAGCAGGAGATGTCAGTTGTTTTCCTAAAATCAATATAAAGCTCTTTATTCTATTCTCTTAACATTCAAACATTCACAGGGATCAGCTTCAATAACACCCAGTATACGTAATGTTTCTAAGTATAGATTACACACATTCTCTGTCCTGCGATATAGATTTATACAAGGGATAAGGAGAGAAAGCAAGGAGACAAACTTAGTTTGTGTTTAGTTAAATCTGTCCAAAAAGGAAAGCGGAAAGAGAGACAGAATGAGAGTGAGAGAGATGCATGTTGTTCCTTCACTGGAATTACGGCCACTTTTCAATAAAATAGATCCTGTTGAGGTCCATCCTCCTATTTTCTTGAGTAATGCATCAAACTACGGTAAGTGTACATGTGTTCTGCATATATAAAATCCAGCTGGGCTTCATTTTACACCGTTGTTCTAACGTCACTACCACCACCAAACCCAAATGGGGAATGAAAAATGGGATGGACATACCAACAACAGCTCGTCGCAAGAGAAATGTCAGGATGGACTACTACTGGTGAAATCTAAAGTGAAATACAAGTTGACCACACACTCACTATAGACTTGAGTATGCATGTGTTTTTTCTGCACTGTTGGGGGGTTTTGTAGTAAAGTATAAGTTGTTAAGATTGTCTGTTCATCCGAATCCGGAATTGTTCACCACATGCTCTGCTCTGTTTTCATTATGTATCTCAGGTGCAAGCAGTAAGTCTAGCATTTGATACTACGTTACACCTCCTCTCCGTTCTCGTTTGGTTCTTGGTAATACTCCCTATTTATCTTCCAAACTTGTCGAAATGGACATCGATTGATGAATGCAGAGATTTTTTTGATTGGATTAGGCAGCTATCCAGATTACAGACTAAATCTTAAAAAATCGCTATATACTTTCCATCCTTTCTCACCTATTAGAAAAGAGTTTGAATACAATTCCAAGTTTGACTCTGGACATTGTCGTTCGAATACTAAAAAATAAGGTTCATATGCTCATAAAATACTATCACATTCAGTGATGACTTTCATTATGAAGAAAACAGGATTTCTGAATAAGGCATTACCTTTTTTCGAAATAAATAAGTGACACGTGTCTAGAAAAGAGAAATGAAACGTTCGTAATAAAAACATACACATGAGAATACGAGTAAAATAAGGCTGTCAACGAAGTCACGTATTTCCCATTTTCGGTTTCCAACGTGTATATATAGAGACGTTGAGCTTTCATGTGCTTTCTTTCTAAATAGGATAATGATTCTGAGAAAACGAAGATGTCAAGTGAAAGATATGTGGAAATGATCTACTGACAATAAATCTTTCTTTCTGACTGACTGTGCAAAAACACTTTCAGATAGGAATGGGAAATGTTGCTTGTGAGAAAAAAAGTATATAATAACAAAATGTGAAAGGATAATACAAAAGGAAAAGGCTTCCACACACACACCTCCGCATAGAAATGATGATGATGGGCAAGTAAGACAGGTCCTGATGCAATTATGAATTATGACTTGGTGAGATCTCAAGTGACAATTTTATTGGAAATCCTAATTCCAACGTATCCAAAAATCCACTCACATTTTTTTCCCAAATGACTTTCACCCTACGTAACGATTCCAATATCCTTTTATCCTCATTCAGCTCTCGCCTACCTAAACACGTATCATACTACGGTAAATAATTCTGGAGCAGCGTGTGTGTGATGCCTAATGATTATCATGATGATACAATAAATCTAATACTGCAACATCACCTGTGTAACAACATCCTGCGTCAAAGAAGCGTTCATCATTTAGTTTGGATTATAATTACTACGCCAGTCTCTTTTCCACTGTATGTAATATACTACCTTCTTCTACCTTTAAGCGCATAATCTTGCCTTTCATTTACACTTCTCATTTATTTTCCGTAATAGATAACGACTATCGTCTTTCACATTAATGTGAGCAGTGATCAGCTTCATCACAATTTATATATCAATCTAGATATCAGATTTTTTATTAGATAATGCGCAAATGTCACTCACCACCTCACTAATGAGAAGGGTGGAAAACAAAAAATGAATGCCTTTTATAGTCAAGACCTGCGCATTTCTTTGCTCAATAATTTTTCCTAGAAAAGAATCCAATATGAAAATTTTGAGAAGGGTACGTAGTTTCAATTGATAAGACGATTGAACAACGGGAGCAAAATTAATGCCTAAAGTTTAAAGCATAACAAAGGGGAAGATAAATTTTTTGTGAGTTGTTCACATGCAAAACCACTGTTTGTATTCACAGAGGCAGCAAAATAACTTTAAACTGCTTGAAGAGCATGCAGGCTTGTTAAAGGAGACGTGGATAAAAGGGAAAGGTCATACTACGTGAGAGAACTGTCAAGAATGATTCTTTCACAAAAAAAGTTGGGGTGGTTCCCAGTTCAGAAAGCCATCATCAAGGTTCATCCTCCCACACACAAAGGGGTTTTCATATTGAAAAAAATGCTGAGAAATTCAGATGATGCTGTAACGATGAAAAGGAACAACTTTCTTTCTTCCTTCCTCTTCCCCTTTTTATTCATGCATCGCGTGATACTTTCCATCTATTTGAATAGGAAAGAAGAAGAACAAAAAAAGGGGGGATTCCTTGGTATGGTAAACATGTGGAATGAATCTGAATACATTTTTTTAGCCTGTTCAAACGTAAAGGGGCAAAGATGATAAGGCTTTTGTTGGAGAAAAGTAGTTGAGCTGAACAACTCTCTCAATTTAAAATATGTTGGTTTTGAAGTACTACTTTGTTCATACAAAATCATCTTATCAAATGTTTCGTTCCAAATAGAACAAACAACTTCCTCAATAGATGAAAATTTGTAAAACGTTTTAGTACTAAAAGTAAAACAATTGCGCATGAGAATTCACATAAAAAAAGTCTACCAACCATACCATAATATATTCTTGCTTGCACACGATTACACCTTCAGCACAATATATTTCTTGAAACGCAAGCCGCTGAGTTGAGGTCTGTGTGCGTGAACGCAGTTTAAAAGTTCAAATGTTATGAAAAGCTCTGTTGATACAAGAAATCCACATGATTTGCAAAGCTAAAAGGGTGAGTTTCGTGAATATTCTTGGGATTTTATATCTTTGTTTATTCGAATAAATCTCAGTTTATCATTTCAATCTACGGGTCATTTATCACGCAGCATAGCATTGTTGCTATCTTGTTGGGAAGATTGTTTCTTTTTCGGAGAGGATGATCAAGGGTGCTGCGTAATATACGTGATGTTAAATTCATATTTTTTGTATGACTTGTGATGATGAGTTGAAATGACTAAGAATTTTCACAACTCAGCTCCTAATTTACAAACCGTCTCATTAACTTTTTCATATTTTATTGTTGAATATATTTCGTTGCCGGTTTTGATGATGATAATGATGATGGTGGTGGTGGTGGTCATACACACACAGTTTTGTTATCTACTGTATTCTTGCTGTAATCTGCATAATGAGCTAGCTTTAATGGTGATGATGGTGATAAGTTGATGAGGTTTCAGGTTCCCATTTTCCATTTTTAAATGCTACTTTGTTTCGAGAAGTATGAAAACAATGGATTTTTATACTGCCATGCATCATTACGTCCCGTGGAGCAGGCAGACCAGTATCATGATCGTCATCAGCAGGATATATCACACATCACATCACCCTCAATGTCCATCCACATCTCGCGCTTGCAGTCGCTCTGCATATAATCATAAAAATAATAGCAACCACCCACCCACCCTCGACCGGACCAACAACAACAACAAAAAATGCACAGTAAAAGTAGAATCTGAATACGTGTATCTTATATATGCATCGGAGAATCCTCCGACTCCCTTTCCCTTCTCGAAAAGTTGTGTATGTAATTTGTAGCTCTAAATATGACGAGAATTTATTTTCCCTACTATTGTCTATACCATGCGCCATAATCGGCTTGCTTGCCACTGACAAGCATAATATCCGAGATGATGCTATGCTGACCACTGGTCATTTCCATTAATTTTATGTATATTTATTAGAACTTGCAAACAAGCAAAAACTACAAAAATGACAGCAGGCCAGTGCCCTTTTTGATCAGCTATATATTCACCCAACAATGAAATGACCTTTTTTTACTACCTTTTTTCCATTTTCATCCTCTTTTAAAGTTTTTATATGGAATGCTGACGATGAGAGTAATGAATTGGCTCTCGAAAGTTCAGGATGAGCGGATGAGAGTATATATACAAATATATATCCGTATGCATAGAAAATGCAGAATTTTATTTTCCCAAAGAGACAGTACGCGTGTTCGGCATAGGGAGAGGAGAATCGTAAGATATGTATGCATACATAAAACAAGAAAACTGGGAAGGGTAACATCAGCAGGCTATATAATCAGACAGAAACGAAAGAATGAGCAAAAATGTACTTTATTAGACAGATATTGACAGAATTACGATATTAGTTTGCCCGCAGCGAAGCGGCAGCCAGAGAGAGAGACAGATAGTGGGAGCAGCAGCAGCAGCACAAATAAGCACAACCTTTATAATATAATATGTCGTTAGAAATGGATGAAAAAAGGAAATGATCCTACAAATAATGCATACCAACAACTAGGAACTAGACATACAATTGAAACACGCGTCGTCACAGGAGGTTTCAATTTCCATTTCAGACACTGAGTAAGCAATGATGATGATGATGATGATCTCATTTCGTTTCTGTATTGAGTTCTTGTGTTTTTGGTTTAGTCATTCAGTATAGTTTGTAGGCAAAAGAAAAAAAATAGATATCGATAAATAAATGAGTTGATCACTACTGTTCGAGAGAAAAAATCTTTGCTATATGTATACTTTGATGGTATTCCAGGCAAAGAAATGGGAATTAGGTGCGGTAGTGACCATGAGAATGCATTAGATGGCTGATCCATATTAATGATATGATATCAGGAGGAGCAATATATAGTTTTCTTCTCATTTCGATTTTTTGTATAGGAGAAATAAATGAATGCGGCTTTTACTTGCATTTACATATTGGAATATACAAAAGTATACTTTTGCATTGAAAGTATGTACTTACGCAGAATATTGGATTATGCTTGGAAGGAAAGAAGGAAGGAAAGACTTTTCTTTAATTCGGAGAATGACTACGAATTCTGAATTTACTCTTGGTAGGGAAGGGAATGCTTAATATACATATAAGTTTTACGATTCATATAACCCATTAGAATACGCTGGATATGGTTAGGAAAGAAGTATGGAAAAGAGGTGCCAAATGAGTTGGTAATGAAAACGCGTGGGACCGGAAGGGAGATGAGATCATGAGAGGGAGGAGGAAGTCGTAGTGATGATGGTGTGAGAGTTAATTAGCAAGTTGATGGCATCAACAACAGCCTATGCAGTTGTGCAGCAGTACGTGTCTGACCATGGATATCTGCTATTCAAAAAAAGCAATAATCCAAGACACCATCATCATTGCATCACCCATGAAAGTGCATGTACTGTAAAAACATGTAAAGGAAGCACCACTAATGCAGCTTCTTATTCAATTCCTTTCATTTATAGAGGGAAACAGGCAGACTTTTTTCCTCAAAGTAAGTAAACAACCAACTGCTGCAATGGACAGACTTGCTTTTTCTGCTTTGTCAAAAGTAAAGTGGATTGGAGAGGCAGCCAGAGAGGAGAATGTACAAGCTAGCTGTATTCATACTTTCAGCCCATCTCATATGATATAAGCAATCCTTAGATATTGTCACTACGCTTCAAAGGCAAAGCAAAACAGCCCACACCACACCACACCACCACGCACGCTATAACAACAAAAAAGGGATGCATTTTACTATAAAAGAGATCACATCAAAAAGATTCCAAATTTCATCTGATGTGATAATGTTGGTGGTGGTGGTGGGAGTGCTGCTGCTGGAAGGAATGGTCAGTCACTCGCATCCGCCTAGACCCGTCCAACCTTTTGTATTGTAATATTATCTCCAGTAGTCTATTTTCCCTTTTATCACACATATCATGAAGGTGTTGCTTGGACAAGTGAATACAGAACATGGTGGTGTGGTGTCACTGCCGAAGAACCATTACTATTTATAATGAAATGTCTTCCGTTTTCTCGGTCTTGGAGAGATGCACACGCTCTCGGTTATTTAGTTGAATATGCACTTACAGACATATAAATGTACTGGTGGATTTATACTTTCTTTCACCAAAGGGCTTTTCCGTGCTCAGGAGAAGAAAAAAACATGAATTCAACGCAATTCCATCCGAATATTTTATGTAGCACGCAAATTTCTTTTTACTACGAACGAGGAATGTGATTTCCGTGAGAGAAAAAGGACCATATAGCTTTTATAATGATAACTGGTCACCAGACCACTATCATCCCCAAATAATGTCCTTGATATTATAACGGTGATGCAAAACGTATACTTGTGTACATAACACGTAGTATTCACAATCTTCCTGTATTCAGCAAGAAAGAAACGAAGGCATAAAAGCATAGAAAAAATATTTTTCTTGCTGGGAGCGCACATGTGAGCTCCATGTCCCATCCAAATGCAAGAGGAACTAAATGTATTCACAGAATCGAAGAAAGGAAGGAAGGAGAGAGAGAGAGTCGATGTGTGAATATAAAAGTAGTGGTGGAGAATAGCCAGCAAATAGTCGGCTTTTCTTTAGCTCCTTTCTCCGCTGACCATTACCATATAACATGTATATGCACATTAAGCGCAGTAACAGAGCCAAAATGTAGTCTGAGGGACTTTGGTAAATCCATCCAAGAGATCTTTATGTTGTATATATTATGCATGTATTCACGTTGCTCCTTATATTGTAAGTATATTTGCCTAATGCATACACCAGCATTTGGCACCGCATCATCATTGCCACTATTCTCCTATACACCAACCAAACCAAACCACTATCAGAGAAAGAAGAAAAAAACGAGAACAGAGCACCCACAAAATCGATCAATATATTTTTTCTGGACACACAAGAGACTTAATGGCTATAATCATACTTCTCTCAACAGGGGAAAAAGCATCCGACTGTGTGTGGACACAAGCAAGAAGAATGACCACTCTCTCTCTCTGGCAACATGCATGCATCTCCAAAAAAAGTAGTCAGTTTGAACATGTTCTTTCGTAGGAGAGAAAAGAATTTTCCATAAAATTGAGGCATTTGATACGTATATGAAGATGGACTTTTTAAGGGATAAATACTCCTTCACTCAAATGTAGTGGGTGGTATGGTGGTGTGCGTGCATAAAATGAACTTATTGTGGTTTGGTTTTAGTTTTGTAAGAATGAATGCATGAATGAATAACATTCCAAACCAGAGCTGAGGCATGACTTTTACTTATGGAATCGAAATATTTTCTCCATGGGCATGTTTGAATGCATAAAGATACGATTTCTGTAAAAAATCTAAATGCGACTAGTATATAGTTATCAATAGAGCCACCGCGGCACATGCGGAATAGTAATAACTCTTTCCAAAAGAAATAATTGTACGAAGCGATGGATGGATGGTTTTAATCTAAGACTGCTGTTTTCTTATTGCTGATGGGGAAAATGAACAAGTATAATAACCTACCAAGTCGTTCAGTTGGTGATAGGTTTCCTCCCAATTGCAAAGTATGCATACAAAAAAAACTCCTTCGTTGAATATATGAATATCTATTTTACGGGCGTATGCCTCAGGCTCGGAGTATTTGAACTCGACGAATGAAAAAATAGCAAAGAGGTGGAAGGCAAGACAAAAGGGAGCTCTGATTCTGGAATGTTTGCACAAGGAAAGAAAGTTTATGCTCAATGAAAACCACGACGAGCTCTCCTATTTTTTTCTTCTGTGGTAACATTACTTTTCTTGTGAATTCGAGAATAATAGAGATCCCTCAACATCATGACCGTATATATACTTCTAAAGACCAATACGGAATGGTTAAATCGTTACGTTTCTTTGTTCGGGAGCAATCCAAAGGAATATTCTGATAGCCTTGAAGAATTCTTGATTCGTCTTGCGAACAGAATAAAATGGAAGGTACGTATATATAAGGACAAGAAACTTGTTCATTGATCTCAAACTTATATTTTACATCTTCCAGATCAATGATGGCCCATAAAAGGTCTTTGGAAGTGCTGCTCACTTCAATAAATATTCCGTTTTTTCCACTATTCACACATTCACTTATTCACCATATATAATATATGCATGTGGATGCCTATACCACACTGCACTGGTTATATGCATACATAGTGCTGCTACAAATGGATTTCTTGTGGACATAGAAATCGGAGCAGAAAGATCTACAATGCAATAACCAGTAAAAAGTAAGGAACAAGCTCGCATACCAAATCCGGCTGGACTACAGATATAAATGGCTATGCTACCTTCTTCTTCAAAATAAAATATTCTGCTAGAGAATAGGAAATAAATAAAGTGTATATTTTATGTGCTTTGTATTTTTTTTTGGAAAAATGTGTGGCTGATCAAACTTGCTTTTTGGATTAACTACCAACCTTAGAAGCTACATAAGAGATTGAACTTGTATAAGAAAGAATGCATGGGTGCTACTACTACTACTACATTATTCTGATTTGTAAGGTACAATATACAGTGGTTCTATGAATAACACAAGTGAAACATTCAGAATACTCTTGGAAGTGGAATGGAATAATTCACCAAGAATAAAAATGCTCGGATTTCTATTCAATTCCAATATACTACCTCGGGAACTGGAGCACCTGCTCATTTCCCTCAATAATATTTGATTCCTTGTGGGAATTTTCTCGGATGGATATGTTCATTCTCTACGTTTAGTTTTAGAGGATATAACGTCTTCAGACCATGTGTAGTTTCAGTACAGGGTGCAGCAGTACACTTGATTATCATCTGTCAATTGTAAGGGGAAATTTTGATTGTGTATGAGGAAGTACAATTTGCTGGTTCACTCATTTGATTGCTTCCTCGTGCATGGAATATAAGCAAGTAGGCAAAGGCAATGCATATGGAATTCGAACAAATTTATTTTTGACTTTTCTTAGAGCTTAACGAAATATCTTTTACCAACTCATTCATCTTTAAACTATGCGTGGATATTATCCATTCAAAAAGCACCTGGCCTGACTTGACACACCATGATGATATTAAACTCAAAATAACTTGTTTGATATTGAAATTACGTTGAACTTGAAAAAGCAACATTTTCAAGCACCTGCGATCCCCCTCATCGGTACCATGATAAAAAAATTAAACAACTGACTCTCCAAATAAATTCATGTTTCTAAAAACATTATTTTGATTGCGTCCAGAGTGTTATGTTATTTGATTGCTAGCATGTGCCTTCTGTCGCTGGGTTGAACTCCATGAAAAATCATTTTATCGTACTCATCATCATCATCAGCATAAAAATGATTTCCCTACCTTGGCTTCCTCTTCAACTACCAAGAGAGATGAGAAATCAGGCATCTCATCATCTCAAGTGTGCTGTGTACTGCTCTTTATTCAATTTTGTAAATAGACTTTGAAGAGTTCTAATAAACCATCTATCATCCAGTCATCCTTTTCGAATTTAAACAAGCAGCAGCAACAACAGCCTCAGCCAGCCATCTGCATGATTCCATTCACTCAAGGGAGGCTACTCATCTTCATCATTATCGTATCGTAATCGACATCTTTTACTGCTTTAACATGATGATATTACACAAGCTAGCCTTCCTCCTCTTGAGCAACAAAAGTCACAACTCAAGATATCCTAATTTCATGCATTAAACTAATGTATAAGCACACAAAAAAAGGGTTGCTTCTGCTTCAGTTTTTCAAGCAACTCTCAGTTTAGTCTCCTATATCAACATCATCCGATCATCCCTCTAATCATCCAATCCTAGGATTCATTTGGTTATTCTCAAGGGACTAGAGCATCATATATTATATATTTTGCATCAAAAACCATTAAGATTAATATTCAGAAGGAAAAAAAACTTTCATCTCTCTTTTATAGTCGTATATCCCATCCATCCAGAGTCCTAATCAAATACAAATCCCACCACAACATATAATATTCCCGTCCCATTCCCATCACATCTGCTTTCTATTCCTTTGTACTATGCTAATAATTATACATGGTTTAATATTCATTCATGACGTGAACACAGAATTATAATCATCATCAACTCAGCTATAGTCATCTCATTTTTCATTTCACGCGTTGCACAACCCCTTCAAAGCTAAGAAGCCAATCCTAGCCAAGACCATTTAAAAAATCAGCATAAATTTAAATTTGTATTGTGAGTAGAAACTGTCTTCGGAAGGGATCGGTCTGTAGGAGCCAAAGCCAAATCCAACGGACGAAAACAAAATGGATATGGTTAGCAAGAGCCAAGCCTAAACCGTAAGTGAGAAAGATGAGATGAGATGCATACAATGACAATAACAATATTATTATTATTATTATTTATTAATGCAAAAGCACCGACAATGACATCCCTGCTGTTTGGCATATTATTAGCGTTATTATTATTACAGTCTAGCGCCTGGTCAGAATATTACAATAATGACAAGCTTACCGAAACGAGTGAACATCAAGCAAAAATTTATAAAAAGGGACTCTCAAGCTATAATCATAATGACCAAAAAAAGTCTAGCAGGAAAAAAAGAGAAGCCTTGTGATTTCGTGATTGTGATGTGATGATAAATCACACGAGTAAGCAACCAAGAAGTAGGTGATGCGAAGCGAGAAAAGAGAGAAGGGGACAACAAAAACGAAGGAAGATCACATGCAGAGCCTACTTTAAAATTTGAAACGAATTTTTTCTATTCATCCTTTAATCATAATAATAAGAATGGTAAATAGTGTTCGTTTTTTTACGCATGTAACGTAACATAACATAACGTATAACGTATGTATGTGGATGTGACTATATATACATACATTTAACTAGTCTTTTACTACATTACGCATAAAATTTAAGCCTTTACCAGTCGGCTGGAATGAAAAAGGGGTTGCTTCGCTGAATTATCATTATTGGTGACTCTTGGCAAGTACCTTACCGGCAGCAACCATACCATAAGCCATCCACAATCCGGCCATATCACAAAAAAATGCAGAAATATGATAAATAGCCATTTCACTTTGAAAAGTTTACTTTTATTTTTTTATTTCTTTACAAAAGGGTTGACGTTGACAATCATGTTATGAGTTGGCACACAGTTGTTGCGTACGTATGTTTTCTTGTTACTACACTAGTAAAAAAATTACAGCTTTACTCCATTCCAAACAGCAGTTATACATAATAATATACACATACGAATGCATATCCTAGTCAAACAAAAAAAATATCGCTACTATATAGAGATATATATCGGATACGAAACGAATCTGAGTCTTTGCTTGAGTTCATTCATTCATTTGAGCCTCAGCCCTTTCACATTTGAATCTTTAGAATAAATTTAGAAAAAAAATAACAAGTTGTGAGCATATGCTCCTAGTATTCAGGATACTTGTACAGTTAGCTCCATTCCATACGCAATAAGAGTGTAACAAAAAATGGTTTTGTACAATGCAAAACATACATTTGTATAACTTACTATACCTCTCACCTATCTGAAAGTATAATGATGCCGTATCTAAAAGGTTTTTCTTTTACAATTTACCTACTTCTCGTTACATTTGTGATATTTTATATAGATTTTCCTTGCTTTAAAAAAATCATATATACAGCTTCAGTATTTCATACGGAGATAATGAAGAAGAGCTCTTTTTTACTAGTTGAATAAAACATGAAAATGATGACAAAAAATAGGTACCGTACTCTCCACTAACTTCATTCTAACACGTAGAGTTCGAAGCCTCAAGTTACTTACATGCCATTACGTTATAAAACGGTGGTGCGTTACTCGTTATGACGAGAAGGATGTTGATGGTGATGTGATGGCATCAAGAAAAAAAATCTCTTAAAAAAGTACCGTTGCAATGTACACAACACAACCGCGCCGTGTCTCAAGTTGGTGTTTCAATTTCTAAATTGTTTGTGCTCATATTCATTTTTGATAAAAACCCAAAATGTACAGACTGTGAGCTATAGGGTTTCAAGCTGTACGTGATTTTTTTCCAAAGAAAACTTATTTGAGATTCCAATTACTTACCTTACACAATGAAACAGAGGGTAAGGTGAACCAAACTTGTCTGGCTAGATATATATTTTAAACTCATGCATCTCTGCCAATAATACTTCTAGCAACCAATACCACCAGCAGCAATCTAAATGATATGCGGCAAGGTGGTTGGGATCCGATAAAGACAGAAAAAAACTCTTAATGAATGTAACGGATGATACAAAATTTCAATTTATTCAGCTGAAATTTAGTCGTTAGGCTTTATAAATTCAAGTACAGTAGTGCTGCTTGAGGTTGATGCAGTAAAATGAAAACTATACAAATACTTTGCACCCTCCGGATTCAAAAAGGGTTTAAATAAAAAACTTGTATCCATAGTCTATTCTATCAATTGAAAACCAAAGACTTGCTTCCGTCGCAGGCCAGGCCACCTTGATAAGAAAAAAGAACGTGTCCTTTGAAATTATTTAAATAGTATAAAAATGATACTGGCCCGAAGGAAACTGATTAACATAACCCATTAGCACGCATAGCCATATACTTACAGTCGACGGCTGCGCATTGTACAATTGGCTCGTTCCGATTTTTTATAATGATAATAATATATAATACTACTCCTTGCATACGTACATAATGATGGGATACCTTTGATAGAAAAATGCTAATGTTAGCACGGGACAGGACCCTTTGCCCGGTGTACTCTCGTCACAACACTGAAGTGAGTACATCCAACGATCCAACCCTTTGAATTTTTTATTCATGATGATGAGGATGAAATGCATCACCACTACCACACGTTCAATATTACGCAACGAGAAGAAAGGAAGAAAGATCCGAAAGAAGAAAGGACGAAAGGGTGAGGAATACATTTTGAATACATTGTGAGTGAGAAAACGTGCATCCACACATTATACATGGATAACAACATGCATGCATTAAAAAAAGGGAAGACACACACGAGCTCATTAAAATACTACAGTCATGCATAAGATATGCGTGATGCTCGCCTATTGCCAGAAAGATATCTCTTCGTTTTTTTGAATAGATAATGATGAGAAAGGATTGTTAGGACACAAGCCTTTACTTTCATTGGAGCACCACTTCGTCCAATCCTCGAGAGGGGAAGAGTTGAGTTAAAAAACTGAGAGAAGCGTGAGATCGCCTGATTTAAATATATCAGTGTGTTTTACATACACTTTTTTAGTCCATAGAAATTCAAATGGTTTTATAGAACGCGTTTATTAAACCCTTTTTTTAAAGTAACATGGCTGCTCAAGTTTTTGTTGACTTTTACATTTAGACTTTTGTAAACTCTTTAAATTTGGGTTGAGGCTAATGAGTTTTCTTACAGTAATTATTATTAAATTAAGGAAAATATCAATTCAATTGTATTTTTACTAACGATACGATGATTACTAACATTTTTCAAACGTAGGTTTTAAATCGGCAACATCCGAAAAATCTTTGTAAAAATTTGGGTTATTCCGTAATTTTCAATTAGTTTTATTTTGCCCTAATTCCACTCTTCTGTGTGTGAAGTGGTTATTAAGCACTTTAGAGGGTATCCTCCTTCTCAATACTAACAAAAAGACAACAATTTACAAGAGTTTTCAGTCTCAGTTTACAAAAAGAACAATAATTATTATTATTGCTTTTTTCTCTCTTTACTTTCCCACATTTTCTACTTTTTTCCAAATGATTATTATTTTGTTCCTTCCTTTTTTGACAGCTTGGAGCATTCCGTCATGAAAATTGGGGAAGTGGTTGATTTTTTAGAAAAAGGAGCATCCCGAAATGAGCACTTTATTATTATTTCGACAGAAGCAGCAATAATATTTTTGTACTTTTTCTATAACTTCTAAGCACAAATTCTTTTTTGACTGGAAATGATCCATCAATGTAATGTATATAATACAAAGTTTCCTATAATACATACATCTGTATGCAGCGCTAGTCCAGTTCTGTCAGAGTGTAATCTAAAAGCAAAAAGAACACTCTACTGTTTTGCTTACATTTTTTTATCCATGATAAAAATCAAACCTCATCTCATCCTCTTCTTTTTATGCAATTTCATTGTCTCTGTTGCCTCAAGGCTAAAACCAAACCCAATGTTTGACCATGATTGAGCGTTATGGATTCTGCTCTTTTTACAAAACACAAGGTTATTTTTACATCCCCAAAACCAAACCACTTAGCGTTATGTTGGCCCCAAAAATTATGCCTCCACTTCTGGAAGATAGATTTTCCAGATCCACCTTGAGTTTTCATCTATCATAACCTTCAAACTTTGACTCTTCTAACGATATTAAAGCTAACAAGACATTACGGTGCAATTATTAAAGGTTCAGTTTAAGTTTTTAAAAAAAGTAGCAAAGCTCTTTTAACAACTATTTTCTAGGATGCGGTGCCAATGTTTCTAAAATTGTACGTTTAAATTTTTCTTGTCTGGAATGTGTATCCTCCTTCTGCCAACCAAAAAGATGATGATGTTGCTGCTTTTTAACAAAAAACACAGCAGTTTAAGTTATTACACAAAAGATAGGTAAAAAGTACCGTTATATTTTTGCCACCCGTAATACCTCATCTCATCCCTCCTCTCTCTTATGTAATTTAACATTTTCTGTGCGTACAAGAAGAGTGTCCTATGTTAATGGTATATTGGTTAGTTCTTTGAAGTTGAAAATGTTAGGTAAAGAAGATACCCATTTAGCTGTCTTTTTTATCATATCGAATATCCTACGAAATGGCTAAAACACGCATCTTTCTAAGTAAACATTAGTATGTCCCCTCGAGAAAAAATTGGTAAAACAGTGACACACGAGATGAAGCAGAGAGAGAGAGAGGAGAGGACCTAAAACCTTGCTTGACTCATCGTCATCATATCATCATTGTCATATAAGCAAACTAAAAAGAGGAATATTTCACGGTAACATAGCCCACAGAAATATAATGCCGCGCGACCTCCTCTTGCATAATGCATAATATTATGAAAATCCTACGATTCTCCCATTTTTTACCAAAAAATGCATCATCCTAAACCTGGGAAATACATTTTTTACCCATATATTTATTTATTTATTCATTTTGCTAAGTACGCATTATTGAATGCTGTTAAGCTAAGCCCATCTACATACACATGCACCAAAAACTTGAGCTCATAAATATTCGTCCCTTTTTATTCTCTATAACTGTAACAAAAGCATTATGGATATTCATAGAATTTAGTGTATCCTCCTCTAAATCCAGTAAATGACTTTGAGAATCGGATAGGAAGTTGCAGGGACCTGCATTCACAAAAAATCTGAATATCTATTGGGACTTGTATTCATGCAACTGTAACTGTACTACTATTCTTAATATATGTGCATACATATATGCTTTAGATTCCTGTATTCCCAAGCCAATGCAAGAAATTTGGTGACGGAGGATGATCAAATTGCTTCGTAAGCAAGCAAACATTAGCGTTCCATTTGAACTGACTTTTTGAATATATTCAGAATCGAGACGGAAACGTCCTGTTCTTTTTTCCGATTCCGTGAATCCATTTTCCATAAAAGTCGATTTTTTATGCATGTTCCATGATCACACGTAAAGGAGCTACATATGTAAGTATATATATAGTTTCCTTGCGTAACTTTGAAAACATTTATTTAGGCATCATCCTGAGAACCCCTCAAATTTCTAAATATTTCCTACCTTTTCATCTCTGATGAAAGCTGAGAATATAAATGATGGATATAGATAGATTTTTCTTGGCGATGCATTAACATTCACGTTAAAAGGATGGACTTGTTTGTACCTAGAAGCAATATCTATTTGCTGTTGTGCCTTTTTTACGTAAACTTGGAAAAAAGGTCTTTGTATCCGTGAGTGAGGTAAAGTTTGTTCAGAATCTCACACCAGACAAGAGCTAGAGAGTTCTTCCACTTGCCAAATGGCACCATACTGTGTGATGAGTTGAGGTAGAGAAACGTAAGCTACGAAGTTCATTGCATATTGGTTGCCTTTAGGGCTAAAACAGGCTACCCCATCAAGTTATCATATTGTGTGTGTGTGTGTACATTGTACAGCCTTGAAAATCCTTGCATGTTAGTAAGCAAGCTAGAGTTTTTTAATGTTGACAGAACCACTGCTAGAAATAAGAACACTCTTTTTTACAGAAAACGAGAAATACGGAATAACAAAATATGCTCCTGTCTTAGCTCAGACATCTCACATCCTACCGCATCCTAATATCTATATCGTCAAGATTTGAAGTGAAGAGGGTTGTTCCATAAATTGATATCAGACAGTCAGAGCTCACAAAGCGATGTCCGATATGATTTTGTTATGTAGAACGATATGATGGTTATACAATTTCCTGACACTCCATGTGTCACAGGAACATCAATCATGTCAGGGAACAGAATACAATCATCATCATCATCTTCATCATATTATATTATGCATGTCAAACCTGCTGCTCAGGGCGAAAATTTAGTGAAGCACTTCTTGAACTTTTGGTTTCCCTTTTTCATATGATAGATAATCTATCAAAAAAGCTTTATGGTGAAGTTGGTTGTAGTACTAGTATTACTATAAGACTTTTCACGCTCAATTCCCATTTTTTGACGCGTAAATCTGTTTTTCTACGTAAAGTACAAGAAATGCGTAGGATTTACTTTCCCGTGTGGGAAGACTTTCAACTGTTGATCTTTCAGTAGAAAAGTGGATTTATTGGCGAAAAAAGATTGTCGGAAAAGGGGGTGTGAAAAGCCTGGTGTCATGTAAAGTGGTTATGACAAGGAAGCCAAATTTTATCCGAAGAAGAATATAATAGAATAATAATATTTTCTCCATAAAATCTACATGGCAAAGGAAGGGGAGAAAATCGGATATGCCATGTGGTGCAGTTGTTCAACTACTGTGCCTAGGTTCGGTACAATATCGTATCGTAGCTTTTTAAGACGGTAGATTTTATCTCACCGGAATGTATGCGTGCAAATATGATATAAAAAAGGCTTGACGAAATGCTCTTATAAAGTAATAGTTAAAAGATTTACGTGAGTCAAAAAGCTGCTATAAAATTACTAACCTGTAGCCGGTGAACTCAAACTTCGGTCTAATCTCTTGAGTGGCTCCGCTGTAAATAAAACAAATAGATTCCGTTATGTATTGCTAGAAAAATCCGGATAATCTTTGTCGGTGCGTGGCCAATGCACTATGTATGTATGCACTGATGTTCTTATGCATCATTGTAAACACTTGCAAATTTACTCATCCCTTTACCTGTTATATCGTACACTCTTCTCCTAACCATATTCATTTTTAAAAGTTGTCGAACAGGCGTTTGACACTCGTATTTCATGGCAGTTGGTTGTATAAAATTTAATCACAGATAAAAAACAGTTCAAGTTTTAATGCACGATTTAATCGTTTCCCAGACTTTGATAAAGTTGCATTCTAACAAAAAAAATATTCACACAAAATAATCCAGTAAATCTAGCACAATAATTGTTATTAATTAGTCACAGACGACATTGCGAAAATACATTTTTCTAAAGTTTGTCTTTCACAAAATACTCGTCCATTTTTTGGCACATGTCAAAGTTGAAATAATTTTATTGAAAATAGTTTTTAAGTATCAACTACACAGGTAAATCTGACACTAGTAACTTAGCATGAAAATTTTTGTAAAGCTCAAAAATTTAATTTGCAGCTCTCTCAGTTTCGCACAATTTCCACACTTCCGATCACTAAAAACTTATTGTCTTCACGATGTAAAACTGTATTTAAAGGTTACAATAACTAAGCATGTCAAGTTTCCCCTTTCCTTCGTTCCATGTGCATATAAATAATACTTCCAGCTCAAGCTCCATCAACAAACTAGTTTCCTCAAAGTATCAACGTATCAGTTTTTACGGGTTGGTTGATTTACTTTATCATTGATACCCCTATATATGTATGTTGAGTCTTGGAGAGCTCAGTTACAAATCTGAATCCATTATAAAAAGGCATCAATTCATGAAGTTTTTATATGAAACACGCATCGCATGCATACACAGATGCCTTACTATATACACACATGCATGCATCCATCCATCCGTTTGGATCACCCCAATCCAGTTTATGATTATATACTGTTTCACTTTTTTACAGAGAACTTTTTGTGGCAACCCAGTACGATTACGTGATTCATGGAAGTGTGAAGGGCTCACCTCTCTACTACTCCAGCCGAACCCGGCGTGGATTGTCCCAAACAACATTTCAAGATAGGAATATCCTTATTACGTACGTACATACGATGGATAGAAATGTAATAATAAGGGTGTACTAGTTTCATTGGAGTTGGACTGGACTACCACATCACACCACTACTACCATGCTCAACAAAGAAAGGAACCTTCTTTAGCTTTTTATATGCAAATTTACTAGTTTTTTTGTTGCTGCTTCCACAGAACAGAAAACTTGTGCAACCACACTTCACTGGAAACTGTAAAATGTGTATGATGTAAGCACGCAGGATTTTCTATTCGTCAGAAGCATTTTAATGTGATAGTCATGCGTACACACAATGGAAAGTGTTCGATTTCAACATGTCACATTCGCATTTTAATCTAAGAAGCAAATAAATATAGAATTGGATACTATTATAAAGATATTTACATTTGAGCTCAGCAAACATATGTCACGCAGTAGAAAATAGTAATAAAAAGGTCCAAATGTCTCAAGAAAAACTGACACATCTTTATATACCTTGTAACCCTCTATGTGACAATGAGTAGCTGAAGCCACAACCACCAAAAAGGTATTTCTTAAGGTAGATAATCAGCATAATAATATAATATACGAGATGACGAAGGATGGTAAAAGATTTTTTTCCCTTCCTGCAACAATCAAGCAAGTTATAACCAAGAGCACAAACACAACAGAGGAGTAAAGTATTAAAAAAGAATGATGAAAAGATCATCTCATCTCATCTCATGAGTGTGAAAAGCAGTAGCAGTAACGGACGGACGTCAGCCTGTATGCCTGTCTGCAACAGCCATCCCAATCCCAACCACTGATACTCTTGAAGACAATATTTTCTGTTTGAGTTTGTTAAAGTAGACCGTGAAGAAATAAAAGAAGCAATTTTAAGCTCTGACCCTTACATTTTTTTATGTAGACACAAGCGCAAGCGGTAGCAACAGCTTGGCTTGAGGTGCTTCATAAAAAACACAATTACAGGACACTGCCAACGAGAAGAAGAAAGCACGCGTTCACCATGTATCACTGCAGCCTAACCCCTTCCTCCATCATCATCATCATCATTCTTTCATTCTAAAGCCAAGATCATCATGTGTATGACAGACCGGCTGCATAGCCATTAGCCGTTCACATTCCAATTATTATAAATGATCACCTTCATCACTTGGATCGTTGTCTGGCTATAAATAACTTTGTTGAGATAGGTCTTGGTTTTTTAGACCGTACCAAACCAATACCAAAAACCAAATGGCTAGAAGCAAACAAAGGAGTTGAGCATATGCAGCTACAAAAGGTAAATATATTAGAGGGTTAATTTATTCTCGTCCGTAATATGTACATAGGACAGGTAAGCTAATTTCATATTCATTCTGAATAAATATCATATCATTATGCAAGAGAGCCTACTACAAAAAACTTCGACGCACGCATAATCATCAAAACAGATAGTGACGATGGTATTACATGTGTGCTGTCATTTGTTGTTTTGCTCCTGCTCTTTCAACAAGTAGTTCAACCCTTCCTTTTTTTCATTCTACATCGTTTGAATCGACCTCATATGAATACGAGAGTGTGTGTGTGGGTAATTTCCATATTATTTCTTTACAACTACTACTTGATATCACTCTTTTTGATTCGCTGTTGCGCTTCACTGGGGGCTTCGGGGTTTGTGTTGATTCAACAGGCTATAACTTTATACAACAAGGGCAATTTACATATGTAAAACGAAGCTATTACATAATCATATGCATGTTCAACATAACATGCACACACATCTTATAAACATTCATGTATTCACAGTGAGACTATGCTTGGTAATCGTCAAGTAAGCCCTCCTTCCAAGCTCAACCCTTTTTTAGTTTTTTTATATGTATCATCACATCACATTGCTTTTTCTCCCTTCGTCTCTTTCTTCCTCTCTCTCTTTAGCTTTTTTTCAGAGGAATACCTAATCATCCCCTCATTATCGCCCCATGAATTTTGATACCGTCATCGTCATGTCCATACATCTGTGTGCGTGTACTTGGTTTATAAACCAAACCAGTCTTGTTATCAACAAGTTTGTAGTGCTTATACAGATGGACAAAAAATATTTTTTTTCAGCCTACTTTTTATACCCTCAAATGGGTTTATCTGAACATGTTATAGCGTTAGCACGCACACACACACGGTTGTTTGAAATTTGAAACGAGTGCTGAAAGAAGTGAAACAGGAGATCATTAAGGTCTTAATTGGTTAATAATTATGCTGATAATCTCCTTTTAATTTGAAGAACCAATATAATATATCTATAAAAAATCCTTCCTTTTTTATCTCTCTACTTTCCCCTCTTTGGAATATGGCATGTGCTCAAACTCATGCTCTAACTAACAACAGCCAGCAAAAATGATAAGCTGTGTGCGAAGGAAAGTACATATTAAAAGTTAGGAGCTTTGTTATTTTCTATGCGAATAATGAATGACTATTGAATTTTATCTTGGTTGATTTTTAAGCACATCTAAGTCTATATGATCGTTTATGTATTTGGTTTTGATGATTATTTTCAACAAGGCAAAAACTTTTAGTTTTTTCCTCATTAGCTCACTAATTGATGAGTTATGCGAGGAAGGAGAGCCTTTGTCGTTCGCCCGTAGAATCATAGTAGTATCGAGATGGACATGAGCGTGGCTTTGAAAGCTTGAAAACGGTTCGTTGATCCTCTTGCATTATATTTTTCTTTGTTCCTAGTACTACTACAATGCTGCTATGATATGGCCAGACCAGATGGATGATTCCAATGATCGGGGCATGTAACATGTCAGTGAACAGATAATGGATCACCATCAACACTTATTATCATTACTGCTAAAAATGTAAAAACTGATTATCTGATGAAATGATTATGCGTTCTCTATAACCCGACTCGGCCCGCTCGACTCATGTTGTATCCAATCCAAGTTGCATAAACTTAGCACTTATATATTTTCAAGGGAGTAATTATACACCGCTTTACAATCACAAAATCCGAATGGGTTGTCCTTAATGAGAATTTCCTAAATGTATTTAATTTTGGATAATTTTTTCACTGGTAAAGTGGTGGAGGATTGTTGCGTGCACACCTTTTTTTCTCTAACCCCGAACCAAGTGTCATTTCAAATGATAGTGATTGTAGTTGACGTTGAAGTAAGTAGCACCCATAGGCATACATAGGATGATGATGATAGGTGCGCAGGAATCCTTGTTTGTTTGTACAAAGGAGAAAATTCCGGTACTAGTTTTTTGAGTTGAATATCATATCATATTGTGAAAAAAGGGAGAATTATCTGGTTGCATGCGAGAGCAGATGGAGATGACATAGCAGAATAATAATATATAAGAGTTGCTTTTCTGCCAAATGCTTCCAATATTGCATGAATAAACAAATGTGTGTAAACTGAATATTTTTATCTGTTGGTTTGAACTATGCCTAAAACTTATGCTTGCCTCATTACGAAACAAAATGCTATTACTATAATTGTGCCCAAAGGTTCTGCGTTTTCGTTCTTCTATGGGGATACTTGTACATATATATTGGGCCCGTATTATGAGTATGTAAAACGAAGTGAAATTTTTAGACATGTGCGACATAATGTATTGGTAAAAGTAGACAATCCATTTTTTGTGAATGAAAAAAAACTTCACCCTGTGATTGATGTCCCTTTTGTGATCGAAGAGTCTTTTGGTTGGAAAAGTTTTAAGAATTGAGTAAACATCATCTCCTTTCAAATAAATATGCAGCTTGGGACAAGTAATCGGGATGGAGTTTAGCTTAATGTACATAAAATTGGGTGACCTATCTATCATTACCACTTCAAGTTCAATTGTTGAAGAATCACAATCATCTATACATAGGTGCTGGGGATGTAAATAAACCGCTGTTTAAAACCTTCCTGGGTAGTTATAAATATGGTAATGTAGTCAAAGCACAATTGTAAATAAAAACTTTGGCCACTGCATGTTTGGATTTTTGAGGTAGGCTTCTGTCACTCAAGTCCACGTCTCATCGAATGTCCCATTCTTACTTTTACTACTTTATATCAAAATATATACGTATGTATCATATCAGAATTGTAACAGATAGCTCAGAAAAGGAGGATCCACATCCACCCAAAATATTTTCAATCCATTGAATTTATATCTCCTGCAGTAAAGGAAATCCTCTATGATGGTGTTTTGTCCAAAACCACCATCTCAACACGGGGCATCCGATTATTTTTTTGCTGATGCGCTATTGCTATTCTATTGATTCTTCCACCCTGTTCAATAGGAATGGTGGTTGGTTTGGTTATTGTACGGTTTTCACAACAAATTTTGTGAAAGTAAGAAAGTTATATCTGATAGAACGTCAATGTGTCAAAGATATTTTATTTACATATACATGCGTACGTACATTACATACATATATTAAATATTATGTATCTCCCGTTATAAAGCTAATGCTCAATTCATCTCCATCAAGGGCTCTTTGGCCTGCTCTAATATGAAAAGTAAGAGTGATCACGATCATACGAGAAGTGCAGTGGTCAGGTTACCGTATTACGTTCACTAGTACTACCCGCGCTATCTCTCCTACTTTCCGATTTCCTATCATTCTTTTGACTTCCCTCCTTCTTTCATAAGCCACTTGGCCCTAACTTACATATTCATATTGTAAAACATGCTAAAGAAACAAATGTATTACGATGTAAGTCTCTTTTGGGACTCTATCTCTTAATATAGTGGTCCCTTGGGAGGTATTTTTCCTCTACTTCTCCCGTATTTATGTATTCTGCTCTGCGTGCCTTCCATTCTTTTATTGAACCTGCCCTCTTCTCTCCTTTGGAACATTCAAACTGTGAGAGTTGGAAATGTTGGAATGGACATTCAAAAAAAACTGGACTTGCATGCATGCATACTTTTACTTTCCCCCATTTTACATCTCCTTTCTTTTTTTAATGTAAAAAAGGAACTTTTTATTTTTTGTCCAGCATGTCCAAGAAAGCTTTTGCCTTTTCCTAGGAAAAAGGAGATGTATCTGAGCGATTCATGTATGCACAGACACGCTTGAGAACATGTACATATGTACATAGGTATAATGTGGGAACTTTTTTTGTTCTATTTTTCTTCTACATCGCCATTTCCCATTGAACATGCATATATGCAAAGTCAACAGTGCGGGACAGCTGAAGAAGGAGAATCGAAGGAAAATTCATGGATTCAGTGGAACGGGAAATAAAACAGTAAGAAGGAAAGTTGGAGGAAAAAAAAGGGAAAAAATCTCGGAGAATTGAACATTCGTTGTTCGTGATTCAACAAAAAATGGAGTTTAGGTACATAAGTTATGTGTATAAATGTGTACATATCTACGGGCACACACACACAGGACGTTATGTTCGTGCTTGTGCCCTGATATTTTCTTTCTCTTACTCAGGAAGAGGAAAAGGTACACAAAGAATAAAATGTCAGCTGGAGGCACTTTTCCTTTCCTTCGAATAAGAATGGGAAAAGAGAAAGAAACGAGAGAAAATTGTGAATAGTGACCAGTCCAACTTCACGACCAGCATGAATACATATGTACTACTTCACCACTGTCTCTTGCTACTTATCGACATCAACATTCCAGTTGAGAATTTACATTGCAAAGTGGACACACACAAAAAAAAGTTGCTTTATTGCTGGCGTACCCTTTCGAATGAAAACGTGGTGGTAGTCTTTGGAAAAGAGTGATTTTTTCTTGGGAATAGAAAAGTTGGGAAAACAAGAGGGAAATAAATATCTACATGGAATTCCTATGTACTAAAAACTACTTTATCAACTTGATATTGCATTCCTTCATCCTTTGCAATAAGTACGATTGACAAATTGCACAAGAAGTCCGAACAGAAAATGGAAATGATGATACAAAAAAAGGGGATGATAATAATTATTTTCCTCACAAAACAATGCCCATACTTAACATTTCAAAAAGGCAGGTTGGTGCCCTATGCGGCATTTTTTATAATTTTAAAGTAGCAAAGGAAATACAAGAGGTGAAGACAGGCAGCAGAAAAAGGTACAGGATTTCCTATCAAAGTAATAATTTAAAAAAAAACAGTGAAAAAACGAAATATGACGATCATATTCTAGTTTTTTTTGCACAATGGACTAGATTATTGAATCATATTGCTAATAAATATGCTCCACCTATATAATTAAATTGTCTGCACCTGTTTGTCACTCTTGTATATTGTACATTGCCCTATCCCTATACTTAAAAGCTCATGGGTGGTGCAACTTTAAACAACAAAAAATCACAGAAGAAAAATATCCTTAATTAAATATAAAACAGCAAGCGGCTCCCATAAAAAATGATATGAAAAGCTAAAAAAAAATTAATAATCAAATGTTGAGAATGAGGGGCATCATGCCGCTTTTCTTTTGAAAAGAGGAGAGCAGTTACGTATAATTAGTGTGTATTACATTGCCTACAAATGATACGATTATGTGCATTCTTGGCAATTACTTATATTTTTTCACAACTTATAGTTTGTTGCGAATTAGTAGTATTTGTGTTATGTTGAGTAGGAGGTAGACATATACATACATACATACATCTATATAAAACAATTTGCTCGTAAATAATACCATTTTACCAGACCAGCTTTAGCCATTGCCAACGCACGTAAAAATATCATGCTGATAAGAAAAAATATATATAAAAAGCCAAGGCAAAGAAGCTAGGTATTCATCCCACGTATCAATTACCTCTCTCTCTCTCTCAAGTTAACCAATGTAAGTAGATAAAATGATTAGCAAAGCAAGTTAACAAGGGAAAAGGTGCATGAAATTTGAAGAGCTAAAACGGAAAGAGACCGAAATCTAATTTTGAACGAGAAAGTACGTGAGACGTGAGAAAAAAGGGAATGGCTTTTCTGCTACCATTATGACGCTCACTACGACTCAGTATGGAGTCCTATATAACACCATATATGTGCACACATCACATTTATGCATCATTGTATTGTCGTGTCCTCATAAAACTTAGCCAATTGGAAAATCAGCAACTGTTAATGACATGTTCATTTAATGCTTCACTTAGATTTCCAGTTTTCTTCTCCCACAAACAAAAAAACGGTGACTTGACTTGACTTGTTCCTTTCTTTTTGCTAGAACAACATCATATCATATTATTATCCTAATTATGTATATACACCGTAGTGTAGGATTGATACATTTACAATATAAAAAATTATATCCTCTCATCATCTGTATCATCTGTATCTACATATGATACTAAAGTTACTAATGATGATCCTCAATTGAAGTTTTTATATCTTTATACAGGTGTTGGTGTGATGTGATGATGGCCAAATATGTCTGGCGTTTATTCTACCGTTTTCTTTTTACTGAATATGCCAAACTCAAGTGCAGTCAAGCTTGAAGCTTTATTGTTACGCTAGAATTCGGTAATAATATAATGGAGGAATAAAACATATTCTAGCAACTTTCCTACATACGTTGTTAGTCAGAAGAAAAAAGTTGCTCACATTTGAAAAACACTGTATGTGGTGTAGTACATGGTGTGAGACAAAGACGTGAACATTGCACGGCCCTATAAACAACATTAGCGCTCTCATGAGTAAAAACTGGTGATGATTGCTACTAAAATATCATTTCGTGTCGGTGTTTGGAACGTTACGTTACGTGCATCTTTCGCAAACAGATTTAGTCCCCTACATTCTACACTTCTCAGAATAAGCGGAAACGTGGAAAAGGATAAAGTCACAAAATTCATAATTTTCACAGTTTCACATAATATTGTTAACCGACAATATTTATAGCATAGTATGTATGAGCTCTAATTGAAAATTCATTTCAAAATTTGATCTCCCAATCTGTCTACCATTTTTTAATAGAATGTATGAATAAAACTCAAGAGTTGATTGAATAAAAGAGTACTAGTTTATCCGGACTTGTCAATCATTGGTTGGATGTTGGATGCAGGACAGGGTGCAACATTATCATCAAATTCCCAACGAAATGTTCAAATGTTATTCATTGAATTCATATATATGAATGTTTGATACATATGTATTGGGATTGAGTATTCAATAATCTGCAACCCTATCTTGCATTGAATTCTCATGAGTTTTTTCAATTTGCTATTTCAATTACCACATATCTTGTGGTCTCATATTATATGGGAAATGCATGAGTGATATAGTAATAGTACATTATTCAACGATTTCCAAACGACTTGACAATCATAGTATTAACAACCGATCAAAATGACAGAGAATAAAAAATAAATTGTATAAAACATTTTTTTATCTTGGAAAAGTAAAGATTTTTTCAATGAATTGAAATGTTACAGTTATCCACAGCATAATAATATTACGAGGGAAAGACATTGCAAAGGCTAATTCACTTTTTTAGACGAATAAAAAAAAGTCGATATTGTCAGTTGATACACAACATTTGATATTGTGTTGGGAGTATATCATATTGGATTGGTAAACACAAGAGGAATAATGTGAAAGGATTGAGACACTTAAGGACAAAAGAAGGATTTTTCAAAGTAACAATGCACTATTTAGCAGTTTGGGTGCGAGGTGCTAACCTACCGACCGATTGCTGGCATTGGCATCGGCATCATTTTTCAGTATCAAAAACTTTGACTGAATTCATTAGCAACTCAAAAATATTTATATACCCCCTTTTCAATATATCCGTGATATGTTTACAAGATCATTGTACTATAGTTTAAGTGTATCATGCTCATGCTCCCTTTCTTCTTCCCTTTTAAAGTGTAATTTTACAGACAAGGGAGAAACTGTACGATAGCGTGTTTCCCGAACCGAGAAACCGAGCCTGTGTTCTTGTGTCTATTTAAAAAGACATAAATAATAAAAGAAGGATTGGTTTTTGGTACACTTTTTTTGTCTGAGAATTTGATTCTCTTTTTGTGAGTCAATAAATGTGACACGACACTGCTCATTGCCTCCACTTTCTTTTGTCAATCACAACCATTGGGTGCTACTTAATATCTACTTTGTGTGTGAATTTGAGAAAAGGATTGGAGAGAATGAAAAATGAGAGATCAATCCGTTTGCGTCATTCGAAGCAAGCTCACACACACAGTTATCGCGTCGTCAACACCACCATCACCCATTCCTAGTCTTAGGGAAGGAAGTAAACTGGATTAAGTCATCTTAAGTAGGCAACTCAATAAGGGAAAAGGTAGTTAGTTACGAATTGTACTTAAAGAGGTACTGGGAAAATTTCAATCTCTCGGTTTTTTAGACAGTTTGCTCTCTCCTCTTAGGTTACAGCCGCTACGTTCAGAAATGCATGTATGCATTTATTCACACCAACCTACTTTGTTCACATTTTTATCATGAATGAGTGATCAGGATCTCAAAAATGAATTAAAATGTAGTTGATAAGTAGTCTGCTTTCAGTGTGGTCTCTATATTTATTTACCCTTTAACTTACTGGGTGTATGAGAGACGTGTAAAAAAATAGCTGGAAAATCCTTGAAACACAAAGGAAGAGAGAATTGTCGTTGTTCGTTTCTTTCGATATTTTTGTTCCTTCCTTACTCCTATTTTCATAAAAGAATGGGGGTAAGTAAGTGTAGAGCACAACTACACAGCATATTCATTCAAAGGGTTTGTGAGAGAACTCATATGAATGTTGGATGTCGTATTTGAATCCGCACAACAATCTTCTTACGTTGCTACTGGGGCGTTAAAACATGAGTGGAAACAAAAGGGATCACAGGAAAAAATTGTAAGGCATATCATATAAGAATAGCAATGACTGTGATTACCACTACTGATTTCATGAAATAAAGGTGTAGAATCCCAAGCTGAAATACACACGCATCCGGTAAGCATTTTGCCAGTCAGTTAGTAACGACTTCTTGCTCTAGATATTTTTCCTAGAAAAAATCCTTTCTCTCCCTGTTAAATAAGAAAGATTGGCAGCTGAATACATTGCACGAAATATGAATCGAATAATCTGCAACCTTATTTTTTTAAATCTAGAAGAATACTTAAATTGCAAGAAAATTATTATTTTCTACTGAAAATATACTCGGATTACCGTGTCAGATTTTACAATGGGGTAAAGAGATATGGAAGATATGTACGCTTAAATAAATAGGTTAAAAATGGCTCCCAATGCAAAAAAAATGTTCAACGGAAATTTTATAGCCTTAGCAAACAGAGTATATTTTATATGTTGTTCAAGACATGACACTCATTAGCATTTTTAGTTATTACCTTCATATCGCGTGCTAAAGAACGCGACAATGACAACGATAATTCAAGATTGGTCATGCTTTTATAAGCAGGACTACTCTGTGGCTTCCTTACAATTCACTCGGCCCTTTATTCAATCATATCCAGGACGTTTGCTCACCCAACGATCAAATCCAGTGAATAGATTAACTTTTACAAAAACCAAGAGCTATACTACCGGGAGCAAGTGAGCCTCGAACAAGGTATGAAAGGGGAAACTGTACAGCAGGAGCAATAATAGATTTTGATACGATGAAGCATCCATACATACATGACGAAATTTTTTGCTGAGACAAGAAGAAAGATTTTTTATATGCATATATAAGAGTGCAACCCTTCTTGTTTGATATAAAAAAAAGTTTGGGCAACCCTTTTTTATACGATTAGGCACTACACGAGCTACACACAGCCGCTGCAGCAGGCTCGATGCTGGATCATCATGATGATCATGATCATGAAATCAGGATCCCTTTTTTCTTGTCTCGATTAATGGACAAGTACAGGAGCAGTAGCAGCAGCAGCGGTGTTTTATAATAGACACGGGTAAAAATCATATAATGTAATTCAACTTTATCTCTCTCTATTTTTACATACGTATTGTCTGTGATATACGTGTGCTCACAGGCTCACAAGAAGAGAAATGAATGAGACGACTGTTTCTCTCTCGCTCGTGGTACACATTTTATATAGAAATATATAAAAGTAGTATTGCATTGCATTGGTGAGTATTTTGCTGGCAGCTTGAATTTTTTATGAGATAACCCTTCCATCCATTATGTAAGCAGACGCTCTGCATCTCTTTTTTCATTCTAAATTATACATATACCTAAAAAAAAAGGTATACCAACACAGATATTATTATAAGTGCTATTGAGATTTTAAATTTTTTTGTGCATCCTAAAAAATGCTCTCCGTATGGTGATGATGAGGACGATGATTTTTTGAATTGAATGAATCAATAAAAAAAACATATATTCACAGCTTAGTAAATGGGAGGTCTTTATTTTATGTGTGCTAGTCGCATTTACATATTATTTAGGCTCCAATAACAGCTGCACGGGTACTATTAGTAATCTAAACCGGGCTTAAATCAGAATAAATATTGGTTGATAATAATAATGGCTTTCACCTATAAACAATATTATTATCCAGGCAGTCTAGAACGTTAGGCAACTTTGCATATGATCAGAAGTTGTTCTTGAAGTGTCGTAATATTAGTTTAAAACATGTGGGTAGGTAAATGTTACATAACATCATAATAATATTCAGTTTCGTTTTGTTCGAACTTACAGAAAGTTCGAATCGAAAATAATATCTAATATTGAAATCTGAGATTTCCCTAAAAAGTTTTACATGAAAACAAAATTATTTTGGGATTTTCCAATATTATATTACAATCCCAGAAGCTCTTGAGGGATATCACGTATCTACCATGGAACAACGATCTCAAATGTGCTCACGTACCCTAACCTAAGACAATATACAATTTCAAATACGACAAATTGGATATTTCCTAAGGTATAAAAATAGGTTGTGAGTAGCTGGTGGGTGTAGTAAGGTAAAAGATATAAGATCAAAGATATATATATTTTCAATAAATGTATGAGTTAGGTAAAGAGGGAAATGCATAAAACATGATCATCACGAGGATGATCATACTGCTCGTACTCTGTGATGTGATGCAAAAGAAGGAAAGAACAATCTCTTTCTCCCCATTTTAGATGGAGACCAAGCATAATAATCATTGTGTGTTTATGCTGATGACAGGGATGACGATGAGACACACGGATGAACAGTTCTCTCTTTCCGATCCTCTTCTCCAGTGTCACAAAGTGTATGTTATGGTGATGGTATGCTAATACATGGTCAATTCAAATACGGAGGGAAGTTGTCGAATTTTCAATACACTAAAAGGAGGTTGTGTAATCGAAAAACGGGAAGAAAAAAAGCTCGCAAAGGTAAACAATTCATTGAAAATTCCCCTTTTTATACATTCCTCGAGCTGTTCTTAAGCCTCCCTTTGGCATTCAATGGAACATTACTGAATACATAAAGGTTACTTTGGAGGAGAGAACTCTAAGAAAAATCATTCTGCTGGCTACTACTACCACACCACACCAAACCACTACTGGTTTTTTTCATTTCGTATGGGAACAAAGCGTTCCATGCAAATTGGACAACAATGCAAATAAGGGTATTCACTCACTCACTTCACTCAAAAACATCCCATACATTTTTTATGCTCAGTCTTTTCTTTTCCTTCTGGTCAACTGACAAGACAAGGTTTGGCTTGGTTTGGCCGTGCTAGGTAGAAATGAATTGTAAAACATAAGAAAACAATCGGAAAGATTCTGAGTAAAAACCTTTCCTTCCATGAGAGTGAGTAAGAACGACCCATATCATTACCATAAGGGAGTGAATTGAAAGTGGAAAGAAGATACAGAGTCAAAGTGGCCGTGCGCTACTATGACTCAATGATGGAGCCATAATGTTGATTAAGTTTGCTTTTCCAGCAACAGCAGTCACTCATCCGATATGAAGATTGCACACATCGGCAAAAATGCATGCATATATGCATGATTTCCCTTTCTTTTTTTAAGACAACCTCATCTCATATCATCTCTAAGCTAACATACATAACATTACGTTGAAGATCATGACGATGATGACGCGGCATTGATATGTTCATGTTTATAAGGAACGTTTGGTTTGTACTTATTCATCCTTTGAAAAGAGGAATGGGAAGACCCTCCTGTAGTAGTAGTAGACAGACAAAATTCTGGGTAAAATCCATACATTTTATATGAATAAGGCACAGTTCTGGTCTGCTCTTCTTGAGAAAAATTCGTGCATTTGAAATGCTCACGGAGGACCAAACCAAGACCAATTTATTTTGTTCACTTTAGAATACAATACGTTTTTTTTGGATTCGGTAAAAAACGAAATGAAGATCAAGATTTGAGATAGTTCTTAGAGCCGATAGTATCATCATCATCATCATCACAGAGGCGTGCACACAGGATGTGTGTAACATGCACAGTGGATATTTTTACTACTGCTTTCGACATCCTCATCATCGTGCTGATCATAATCTTTATGATATGAGATTATATATGTACATATGTATATATGTTGGTACTTTTTGCTTCTCAAGTTGCAAGTGGAATTATGGGAGAAGATTGACTTGACTAACTTCTGTTGTAAAGTGGACCAGTTGATTTTGGGTAAAAGTGAATGTTTTTTTACAGAAAGAGAAATAATATTATAATCTAATGTATGCATTAGCCTGCATATCTAATTTTGATCAGAGTAGGAAAGGAAAAAGAAACAAATTTTTATATATATCATTTCGACATTCTGTAGAGATGTATTTAAGTACCAATCATGTGCATACATTATGCATGAAATTATTATCCAAATCCATGCATTAATCTTGTGAGGTCTCTGAAGTAAAATTGAAGCTGGAAGAGAGTGTGTGTAGGTCCCCTCCACAATTTTTTGGGTACGGCCAGGCCAGGGCTGGCCATCACTAAAAAGTATTTGGTGACTGTGCAAAACAATGGTGTGTGAGGCGTATATGGCACGGCATGGCAAAAAAAAGCGGCATTTATTAGCTTAGTTACTCTAGAGGACAAAATGAAACATGAACTGAAGGGGAAATCCATAAATTGGAATAATAATATTGTACAACCTCCTTTTGGATGCTTGGGTCTCAATGGCGTCTCGTTTATTATTACTTCTTGAAAGTACATGGAAGCAACAGCAAAAAATGAATCTCCGACAAAAAACGAGAGAATGGACGCTTCCCATCATCCATACTGAAAATACATACGTACATTACATGACCATCATCCACTTTCCAGTAACCCATATTATTATGCATGCATACTTACGTAATTTTCATGCATGAATATATTAAAATTATCTGAAAAGGTTGGGTGAACACTGAACAGGGCAGCACTCATCTCTTCTTGGCTTTGGTATTTTCTCACTTTTTCCCCCCAGATTTACATATACTACGCAAACCTATACATTCTTTGAGTTATTGGTTCATAAGAAACTGGTAATAACAGCTGCCCTCATTCGCGTCTTTTTTCCAAGAACCCGTAAATTAAGTACCAGCTTTTTCTCATCATCACTCTCCGACAAAAAGGAGCAATTTTTATGACTTTGAGAAAGAACGGTCAAAGCAATGTACATGAAGAAAATGTATGCATATTTTTCACTTTTGACTTTTGCAAAATACCACCTCACCTCTCCTTTGAATATATTAGCTAACAATACCCATCGCTCATTTCAAATTCTCAACTCAATATTATTACCACATCCATCCAGTAGAGTCACTTTTTTTAGTAGTAACTTAGCGTGTAGCATGTCTATCTAGCTGTCAGAAAGGAGAGTCGTCCGGTCAGCTTCATTCACTTATTGTAAGAAATGAGTAGTGTACGTGAAGCAACCAGTAATTACTACTCTTGGTACTCGAACGGTTATGTATGTACATGTATGCATGTGTGCATGATGTGTTCTTAAAGTTCTTGACTCGAGTAGGAGTAGGAGTGCAGCAATTTAGCAAAAAAAACGCGAACCCGTCAATTTCCACCCTGGTACCATTTCCTGGCTTGACTTGGCATGTCTATACATTGATGTGTTACACGTTACAGGTAGTCCCTGGATATTATTATTGGATCATGCCAATTTCTTGAAGAGTGGATTCGACACATTACAAAACAAAATGTAAATTTTGGTTCGAGTTCTAGTTCTACACAGGAAAAGGCAAATAAATACACGGGTTTTTGTGCAATGAACATAATCATGAGTTCTCATCATCAATTGCTGTAAAGTATAATTTAGACTTCAAACTTATCAAATTACAAGAAAGCTCATTTTCTACACCGATCTACATGCTCTACATAAACATGGAGGTTGCGTATATCAATCCAATTATCCATTCCTAGTAAAACCCTTTACACTGAAAAAACTAGATCATATCCTTTACAAACACCTTATTCCTTCCTATACATGCTATAAGAACATTCTTATTCAAATGGCATTTCCAGTTATTCAATTATTTCAAAAGAAGGAGCAATATAGATAAAGCTACTATATAGTTCCTGCGCTCTTGCTTTTAACTCTTATGCATGGCATTATAATAATCAACGATGATGATGATGATGATGACGAGATCGTCCATGTCGATATCCACACATTTTATGTGATTTTGTTGATACCGTGTTGATCAACATTCAACACTATGCGAGCATTACCCTGCCTGCTGAATCACTTCTTATTCTCCTCGACTCAGAGTACATTTCAGCTTCTAATACAATTTGAAGCATTTTAGGTAGAATCATGAAAACTAGGGAAAGAGCTCGCAGCATGAGTATATAAGCTCCCCATTGTCAACATCATCATCATCATCGCCTTATGTCCTTTTTGCCTCTTACTTTCCTCTCCTCTTATTTTTTTTGTCCTCTTTTCCATTACTATGTATCGCTCTCCTGTATATGTATATCCATATATATTTGGGTGGAATAAATGTGGACATGGAGTGCATTCATATGTGTGGATTTCCATGCATTAGATTAGTCCATTTCCATGCTCCCCATTTTCATCTCATTGTTGTGTGTGAGTGAGCAAAAGAAATGCAATTGCAGTGGAAATGGCAGTAGTATGGTGGTGGCAGTGGCAGTAGTAAGGAAAGTAAGAGGAGAAGCAAAGTAAAAGTGAGTCAATTGACCTCCCCCGACACCCCTATCGATTCACTATTTTATTCTTCTTATGCCTTTCTCCCTTTTAGTATGCATTTTATCCTTACTTTTTCTTCTCCAAAAGTGTCGGGGCCAATATACACGTACAATGTTGCTTTTTGATGTTAATGCAGGGTGATCAGTAGTATAAAAAGCAGTAACAGCACCTTGGATTAAATCTTATGAACCATCATCAAAAAAACTTTGGACAGAGAAAGAAATAGAGTGGACAATACAACTCATGCAGTCTATCTGGGGGAAATGGAGGAAGAAAGAGGCTCTTGTGTCGAGCTAAATACTATGAATACGTACGCGTGTGATAATACCAATACTTTCAACAGAGGTTCTTTCTAAGCAGCCTCACTAATACTTAAGTAGTCGTCACAAGCGTTCCCTGGAACTGGAAGACTTAAGTTGTTTTAGTCGCCATGCCCGCTAGTGCTGCTGTTGGGCAAATGATTCCTACGTTTTTTCTAGATTTTTTAGCACTCCAAACACATTAACTTTAGACCTCCTCCAAGTTCCATCCTGATTAAAAAACGCAAAGGTTGACAAGTGTGCTGGTTCCCGCAACACTTTCCGGATTTTTTAAAAGAATTTCCCACAGAGCAAGCCTTTTTTCCTAAATAAATCCCTTTCTTTCCATCCACTTAGCCTTTCATTTATATGTAAGCTGCAAACTATAAAGAAGTTATTTGTTGACTGTTACTGTTTCAGCCAGTACCACCAGTATATACTTTAAATAATATGACCATTTCCTTAGCTATTCCAGACTAAATGTTTTCCTTTTCAGAAAAAAATCCCTCATGAGGCTCACTCTTTAAACCTACTTGGTTATTATTCAGTGCAGGTGACTCCAGATAAAGAAATTGATTGAGTAAAATTGGAAAAGGGTCTTGACTTGACTGCCTCTTTAGTTGCAGACGATGCTTGGTTTCGGGATTGTTTTCAATAATCAAATGTGTTGAATAAGGTACTTCTTAGACCCAGCCTTGATTAGATAAGAACCGTTCCAGACCCTGGACAAAGGATGACGCTAAACATTCAACCTAATTCTTCCAAGAATTTCAGCTTACATCAATCAAATTCTCAAATCGCGCACACACAAATTCACTTTATGTTTAGAATTGTCAATAATAACAGTAAAAATGTAGAACGCTATTATTATCCCTATTAACTCTGCTCTACTCTCATGTTATTAGCGTAAGAAAAAAAGTTTACTTATATAAAAAAGGATAGGGTCCCTTCAGTACCCGACTTAAGAAATGAAGGTACTATTCGATCGTTCTTTTCAAAATGAAAATAATTGCGTCGGTGGGGTTCACTTTAAGTAGGTATGTATGTATTTATGTATTACATATAAACCAGCAGCAGTAGGAATAATATAATAACATTCAATTCAACATTGATGGAAAACATCTACGCAATTTCTTCAAGGGAGAAATATGCTCCTTTTATAATAACAATAATAATAATAATAATATGATGATGATGTTGAAAAAAAGGTTCAAGATAAGATGATGTTGCAACTTTTTTATTCATTTCGAGCCAAGTTCAAGTACGAAATAGTAAGGTACGAAAAAAAACACAAGTAATCATTGACTATCAACTCTGGTGTTTTTTCTTGGATATTTTTTGTAAAGATTCGACTGTTAGGTACTTTTTTTTCTAGGAGTGAAGGAAACCTTCCTTCCCGACATATTAACATTCTCTTCTTTCAAATGGAGCAAATGGGCAGCACACACTTAAATATATGCTTATTACCAGAATGTTTTTTATAAATTCTTAAAGAACTTTTATATATACTACACAGATGGATATTCATTAGAACGTATCGAATCATTCTAGAACTTTGGCTATTACGAGGTTGGACTATAGACAAACTTGCATGTTTATTCCTTTTCCCTTTGTAGAATGACACGCGTATTATATTATGCTTGTAACAACACATTATTTATGTCATTTTTCACACGAATCCTTTCTGGAACAAAGACCAGCCAGCAGTAATATCAGTTCTTTTTTTATAGAGGCACAGGTACTTGGACTACACGCTATGATTGGTATTGGTAAGCATCATTTTTACCTTTCCCTAAATCAGGATGAGGATGACTTTGCAAAAAAAAAGTTTTGTACAAAAATCGAAATCTTTTGTCAAAAAAGGAATATTTTTAACAATGAGATGCGATGATAAGAGCCCGTCATTTAGCGTTACTATTGCTATTACTTGTGATGTGTGAAGTATGAGTCTATGTCTATTGCATAATCAATACGGAGATTTCCAATACATTAAAATGGTTTATCTAAAAGTAAGAATCTCCTTCGACTTTGTTCCTCATTCTACTTCCCACTCCGCATTTTCTCAAAGGTCTCAAGAAATGTCAAGAAAGCTTTTAACAAAGATTTTTTTCCCATCAATCCATTTCATTTTATTACTAAAAGCGCCGAATAGATAAAGTATTCTTCATTCTTCCTGTCCATCTGAATTCCGTTTACATGATGCTGTATATATCAAATGTGTCCGTATGTACATAGAATAATACATTTGTATAATTGTACTTGGTCTCACTCGGCAGCTCTTTGAACTCTCAGCAAAAGATCTCGCAATTTTTTTGATTTACCCTGTGAGGTATTTTCAGGGATGGATAACAAAGTGTGACAGAATTATCCATTAGAAATGAATGCTTTCAACTTGCACACGCATCGAAATATAGCAAGCTGCTAAAAATGTTTCACGCTTTCAGGAAAGAAACAAACGTACACGCATTTCGTAAAAAGCTGAGCCTTCACTGTTAAAAACGAGTGAGCATGTAATAGTCTATAGTAATCGTATCTTAGCCAACTAGTCTAAGCTAAGCTTGTGGTTGGTTTTGGTATGTGATGCTGGCTGATGCCAATATATAGATATATACATCTATATAAAGTATCCTTGATAAAATGGTAACCTCACTTAACTTTTTTCCTCTCTTCACAGCCACCACCACCACACCACACACACCATACCACTCACTTTGCAGTCTTCTCGTAGATTTTTACCCACATATCCAATGTCAACGGAAACCAAAACTTTCTCTTACAAAGCAAATCCCTATATACGTATGCATGTTGTACTTATGTACATACGACCAAAGCCAACTGCCAAAGTACTCAAGGAGGAAAACCCGCATAAAGACACTTACTTACATTCATACATAGTAGCTTGGTGGTATGTGTCGACTTTTTTTTGTGTGGATACAACAATAACTTACTCCCGTGATGACTTGAAGAAGTATGTAGCATAAGTTGAGTATATATATATATATAGCCGTATTCAATCCTTTTGCACTTTCACGTTTTTATGGCGGACTAACTTGAGAAGTAGAGAGGAAAGGAGACATGACAATGTGATTCGCTCAAACAACCTGAAACTCTATAATATGAACCTCATCCTATCTACTTTGTTATATCAAAGAGCGTTATGTTATGTCAGCAAAGAGTTACTGTGAATCAACAAGAGAGAAAACGAAATAAAGAAGGCATTACATACACAAAAACCTCTGGAACAGAATTTCCAGTTAAAGAAAGAGAAAGTGAGTGTGACTTTTATATTTCCATAGCTGGAGAGAGCATAAACGCAGAACCAGTAATACCACCACCAGCCTGAGTACCTATACAAGTAAGTAAGTACGTAGGACTTCATCCAAATCCAGGAAAAAAATGTTTTGGATCTTGGAAATAACTAGATAATAGTGGTGTTGGTACTATATACATACTCACGTACAGAACAACTATGTATGCATGCATGCATGCATAGTTTACACGCTTTTTCATTTCATCAAAGAAATGTATTCCAACTTTTTCTTTTCCTACTCTTCGTTCACAGAGCTTTTTCCACTTCTCATTCTTCGCTCTCACTCTCTTTCTCTCCTTGAGCCAATGCCGCTACCGCTACCATCACCACTACATTTCCACAAAAATCTAACACTTTCTTCAAGAGAAGAAAAGAATAAAACGATTGGATGATGGTGGTGATGTGATGATGATGATGATGATTTTACTTTTTAGGTATGTACATGCGAAATGTTCGTTCAATCGTTTACTATTTGATTCCGTCGTATGTAAACCTCTTGAAACGTTCACTCACTCAGCCAGTCACTTGTTAGGAATAAGAATTGAATGAAGAGGGAGCAGAAAAGGAGAGAGAGAGAGGAAAGGAAGAAGAGAAAAAATCCGAATTTGCTTGGAATTCTTTTTTTCCCGTGGAGCTGAGGGAAAAATGCAATCACAAATCGAGAATGGGTAAGAAAGGCGTGACACAAGTGGCCAAAAAGCATTATATTCCTAGAAAAGGAGCTCCTTGCCTATTCCTTTACGAATACACTCATACTTCTATTTTCTCCCATTCTATTTCCATTTTTCCCCATCCAGAAAAAATAGAATCCCAATATCCAAGTAAGTACTTACTTTCTTTTCACAATTTATACATTTACTAGAAAGTAATGCCAAATGTAAAGCAAGCAAGCAAGTCAATGTAAAGCCATGAACATACACTACATAACATAACGATGTTTGGAGGTGACACTATTAATGGGCCCATCATAAATTCAAGGAAAAAAATTCAATTGAGTTCGCCAATTCACACATTTATACGAAAAAAATAACGATTGAAGGAAAGCAAAGCGTTATGTTATCAAAAAAAGTGTGAAAAATCAAGCATGTCCATAATTTACTTTGAGTCCACAATCCACATTCAAAAATCCGTTTTGCTTTTACAAAAAAAATAAGTTCCAGACTTTTTTCCCCAAAATTTCTACATAAAAAGAGTTCTGCTAGAAATGGTTTACCTTGTCCAGAGAAAGTTTTTGTGTCCACTCTATAAAATAACCCTTATGATGATGGTATTTGAAGAAAAAAATAGGAATCAGCTAAGCATAAGGAGGAGAAATGAATTGACAGGTTTCGTATAAATAAGTAGGCACCAGGTTTTTAAAATGCCATTTCCTCTCTCTTCACACACACACACTCACACTCGTCCTCCTTTTTCACCTCTAGCATATCACATTGTACATGTTTTTGAGTGAATAAAATAGGCTGCCGGATTGCAATAATGGGAAAAGTGTCAAAGTACATTGAAAGTGAGGAAACAGAGAAAAGGAGAGAACCTCCTTGATAAATTGACATGAGGACGACTGGACCGAAGAAATGGAATAAGTTTAGGAGAAAACTGGAAACGAAAGAAAAGTGGAGTATCACGTGATAATGTGTGCTAGCTTTAGAAATGAAGGTAACATAATGTAATGTAATTTGAAATGTAGTATGTACCTAAACACTTATATTAAACTGTTTTACAACTTGTGCTTTAAAATATTATGATGGTGTTATTAAGGTGGAGCTAAACATTTTTTGGTGGGGGTACAAAAAACAGGGAGTATAAAACCAAAAACATGCATTCATATACATATTTTATCCAAGGACCAAGACACTACTAGACAGACACCCATTCCATGTCCAGTCTGTCGATAAATGAATGAATGAAAGGGGTAACTTTTTTTTGTGTGAGCAGTCTACGTCAAGGATATTATAAACACATAAAAAACCTGAATTACACTGCCACGCTTGTGTACAACGATGTTTGTGTGGAGTCCTACCATTTTTATTGAATCTAAACCGGAATGAAAGTTGTAAAAGTGGGGAAAACAGAACATAGTATATAGTGTTCTTTATTATTTTACTAACCAACACGGTCATAATTTCATGTGAATCACTTTCATAACATAAAATTTTATTAAACGATGAAAATTGGAGATGATTTATGCTCAAATCGGAGGAATAATGTCTTCACACTTGTTACAACATTTTGATATGCCATTATTTTGTATCCAGTTACCGGACAGTTTATGCTACATTTTTTTATCGTCCAGTTGCATTTAACCATTTGGCTTCGTGACGTGATGTGACCTTTTAATGCATGCTATACAAAATTTTAATAAAATTTTACACCATTTTTTTCTAGCATCGCATGATCTTTAGTCGGCAACATCTAAAGCTAATAATAAAATTTACAGCTTTTTTACTAAAAATAATAATTAAATTCGTTTTACTTTAACTACATAATTTAATCACTAAGTGAGTTG
This sequence comes from Orchesella flavescens, assembly GCA_964034955.1. Taxonomy (NCBI): domain Eukaryota; kingdom Metazoa; phylum Arthropoda; class Collembola; order Entomobryomorpha; family Orchesellidae; genus Orchesella; species Orchesella flavescens. The sequence goes on along the minus strand of OZ035957.1, from coordinate 18,794,276 downwards.
GTTAAGGCCTTCCTTTTCAATTTCGAAACTCTCATTCTAAATTCTAATTCACACTGTAAACATATGAGGAGGACGTTGATCATCCGTACCATGTAGGCTGTAGAGCATCACCCCATCCCGATGTACCCCTTTCATTTTACACTTCTGAATAAATAACTATTCTTTCTAAGGCCAACCCTTTTTTGATAATCATCATCATCAGCACGGCACGTACAAAAAATTAAACTCTTTTTTATACATGCACGCACAATCCTATTTATCAAGCGAGCCCAATCTCAAGCCCGTGTGCTTGCCTTATTCACACATACGCACAAGCCCTTGATCCATTATAAGGGGACAGATGATATTATGATGATGAGGGATAAAAAAAAAGTACAAAGTACACTGCTATACTACTACAATACAATGCTTGTGAGAGGGACAATAGCATCATTTTACTTTTCGTTGTCGTTGTCACGTTCTCATTCCATAGAATGGCCTATATACAAAACTCTCTATTTCATTAGCATTTCGTTTGATTATGGGAAGAAATATAGGCATCATGTCAACGTTCCACAACGGTGAATTTGAATCTCATTAATAACTAAGTATGGTAAAACTGTAATTCATCATGCCACGTTTGTAATGACTATACACAACTTCACTACTCTACAGTAAGTTCCAAAGATGATGACGAATGACTGTAATTTCGAGTCCATCTTTCCAAAAAGGCTGCTTTGGGGGAAATAGATCAATCTTGTTTAATAACGACTGGAGATTATTAATAACACAAACTAGGTTTATTAATGATCATTGCAAATGTATAAAGTGTCATTGAACGAGTTGTCAATCTTTTTCGAGTTGCGCTCTATAGTCTGGTGTGCATTATTGCATAGCATTCATAACAAAACTATATATTGAAGGAAAGAGGTACTAATGGATATTTTATTTTTATTCGTAGAAAGTCAATTTCAAGTAAGTAGCCAGTAATAGAAACACAGGGAGTCTCAATGAATGAGCAAAAATGAGTAAAGTACACGCTAACACGCTACATGGGGTTTCCAAATAGACAACTAATTCTAAACACATTATTAAACCATATTTTTTCAATAATATAATAAATTTTTTTCTATTTGAGGAACATCTTTTTCAATATGGAAGTAATACACTTTTATTTTATTTAAAAAAAGTGAGCAACAACCAAAATCGGACCGGAAACATGGAAAATCATACATAAATCATTATAATTTTTTAAGGAAACGGTACTGTGCGAGAAGTTAGTATTGTTATTGCACCTGACACTGCATATGAGCAGCTCAGCAGCAGGTATGCATCTTTTTTTTTCCAATTGACGCTTTCGTCACAATCACAATCCCGTGTTTTACTGGAATATGGAAATACACACGATATATTTTGGAATAAATTCATAATTCTATTCATTCTCAGTATGCCGGAAGATTCCTCAAAAGTAAAAGTGCACTGCTGAGATGATGATGGTGGTAATGATTTGTATATAAGGAAAGTGTAAAAGTTTATTTTGGATAGGATAGGAAGTACTTACAGTAGCAAACCTTTATATAGACATATGAATCGAACACAAAGCATACATTTCATACATGGTAGAGCTAACAGAGTTGCCTACGAGTGCCTAGTAATGCACAATAATACATTTATGAAAAGCTCATTTTGTAACATTCCCATTCCCATCAAATCAACGATTCATATTCATGCCGCACTCGCTCTCTTCGTGTTCTCTACGAGAGTCTTTCTTATGATTATCCATAATAACAACATTCCTCGTGCAAACGCCATCGTCAGCAGAATATACCTGGAGTCTAGCTAGGATGGTGTACACACAGCCAATCAACTACTATATTTTCTGGATTGGAGTTTCTGGACAAAAGCTTATTTTTTCCTGGACCTAACTAATATACTATGTGTACTTATATAGCAGGAATATAAATGCAGATTTTTATAAGAGAAAACTACATTTGTTATTGATGTACTTTTTTCTTGAGTCTATATAAAAGCAAACACAGCAATCCTCCAGGTTTACTTTCCATGTATAATAAACTTCATTTTCCCAAGTAACATTATTCCGTTTTTTTTCTTCTCTCTCTCTCTCTCTTCTTCTTCTTCTCCTGGACAATGTAAAGCAGCTTTGTTAGTGGGGGTAATATAATATTCAGCGCAATACAATACAATAAACCACGCGTGGTATTGTATAATATGGTAGTGTGTGCTCTTTATGGACAGCAGAGTTTTTATTATCCATTCAGCGAATTCAGCATCTTATAAATGTATGTATGGCATTCTCAATGAAAGAAGTGAGCACGAAGACGAAAAAACCGTAAAGATGGGAAAAGAAGTAGAAAATGCTAAGCACCTGTGCTACTACAACACAACTACTCTTCTCTCTCTCTCTCTCTCTCTCTGCTGATGTGTTTGTGGTAAACAGCATTTTGTATGGATGTATTTGTATTCATGATTCCCTAATGTCCACTGGGACTTTCTAGAATATATACTACTTAGCTTAAGCTTTGCTTTTTGCGCCTATTTCATATAGAAAGAGATAAGCAGATATATAGTGACCCATTATATATTCGTAGGTAATGCTTCGCTATGGAATATCTTGCTATTGAAGCAAATACTAAGCTCCTTTATATTATGCAGTATCTTGGATTGCCAAAAGCTGTGTTGAAGAATAAAAAAGGAAACGAAAACAAGAATACAATTCCCATTTCTTTCGGGGCTAAGTTATACATATGTAAAAAGAAGGAAATGATGGTTACACACACACACACACTTCTTTATATATGGAAAAGCAAAGCATATGAGCCGGACGGGCCGTGGTTTGGTTTGGTTAGGTATTTTTAAAGGTTTTCTTCTTCTTTCGTATAGAGAGTGAAGAAAGGTGGATTTCGTAAAAAAAGAAGGACTTAAAATATTGCCATGGTAATAGGTTTCCTTCCATTTTTTTATTCGCTGAGAATAACGACCTCTGCATTGCTGTGAATGCTCCTTCGGCATAATACGTTTCTTTGGAGCATTATTGCAGTGTGGGCAAGTTTCTTTTCTTTTCTTACAGGGGACTTTGGTTTTTATAGTCAACGAAGCTTTTGTAATGGCTGATGTTTGCAGTAAATTTGGTATGCATAGAAAATTCAAAAGAAAAGGGGAAATGGGAAGGTATATAAGAGTCATAAATGTTCAAAATGTACAGGCCCTTTCTATAATGCAAAGTGTACACTTCAATATGCTCCAGAACAGTGGCATAAAAGAACAAAATTTCGACATTTATTTTGGAGAAAACGTGCCAATTTTAATCAAGTTTCTTAACCCTTAATCATGTAGTACAGGTCAGCCTTTGTGTAAAACTGTGAAAGACAAAGAAGAACTGACTGAACACAAGGAAACGTTGTTGCAAGCTGTTGCATGATTAGTTTTTCTCCATGTTTTCACCCATGCATAAACAACACACGCATTTGATTATATACATTACATTACCAAAATGGCACTTGAAAAGTCTTGCTTGAAAGGATTTGTCTAACAAATTGATGATGAGTGAATTCTCCGGAAACTCTACACTTGTCGACTGTTTCTTGCAACAGTTTTTAGATAAGGTACATGACACTTAAAACCTGGCATCATGTACAAGAAAAAGAACCCTTCGTCCCAATCTCATCACAACACATGTCGAATGAAGGAGCACACAGAGGTGTACAAACATTAAGGACTTTTGGTTTTTTGTTTCCTTCCATTAAGTTTGAGAAGCCATTGAGAAGGGGTACTCAGTCAGTTCAGTACGTACTCCACTCGCTCACCATATTTTTTTTTGCAGAAACGGTCAATTCTATATACATATTGGCAACACCCCACGGCTACAATACTTCAATTGAAACTAACTTTAGCTGTCAACAACATGTCCAACCTTCGTCAAAAAGGGTAGAAAAGTAGAAGCAGTAGCAGAATGTTCCAACATCCAACCTCCTTCCTTCTCCATAATATTCAAAGCAATAATCACGAATGATTATTATTACCGTCATAATCATAGCGATGAATTCACCGGATGATTATCATAATATACAGAAATTAGACTGCAGTCGAGTAGCCAGCAAACTACTACTGTTGTGTTGTTATCAACATTCTTTTTGAAAGAGCGTCAGCCACCTCTTTATATGAGTTTTTTTCATGTGATGATGGGAATATTTCTGTAATTTCACATGTCTTCTTTACCTCAATCCAACGATCAAACATAAAGCAACACATTATCATCAGGGTACCTTTGTTCATAAACCAGACCAGACCTCTTTCATTGTACTCCTTAGCTTGTCCATCTCTTTTTTAGTCAAACATGCATATTATAGAACTTGCATGCATAAACACTTTGAACATGCTATATTGCATGTCTTGCCGAAAACAAATAACATTTTTGATGAAAAGGAAGGAACAGAAGCGACAAACTACTATGCTAACATTAGGACGAGAAGCAACAAAAAAAAAGAGTTTATATTGAGGACGACGATGACACAGCACATTGTAATTTCATCACATCACAAGTAGTTTTTTCTTTATGTTACGGTAGAATATTATACAAATTTGTTGGTAAAGAATGATTTTCAAGTAAAGTGTATCATGAATGTGTGATGAGCTGTAGCATAATATAGTGACTGTATAGTTCTTGGAATAACTGCTTGTTGCATTGTAGATTCATACAGTAGATTACTTCACGGTCTGCACTTTTCTGTTATTATAGTTATCAAGAGGCATGAGTACAAATGGTTTAAGGAAGTAATAATAATGTAGAATGTTGCCGAAAACACCATTATTATTATCTGGAGCTCACTCACAGACATGCGGTAATTTGTGAGTACTTGAACGCGTGTTTCTTTTTTGAATACAAGTATTGTATTAGGAATATTGAAATAAACGAGGAAAAATTGAAAAACATGGATTGAATTGACTATCTCCAGACATAGACAAAGTAGTAGTTATTCCAGAAAGGGGTTTTGGGGAAGAACTCAAACTTGCATGCAGACGATCATACGTTTTCACATTGTTTATCTAACGTTAATGCGTTAATAATAGCTATGTATTCACAAAGCAGCAAAAAAAGAGTTTGTGTGTGTTCCACAAAATCATCATAAATGCAAAAGGTTCCCTTCATTTTAATCGATTATTCCTTTGTTTTGCCTATTTTAGCAATTTCTCTAGAATTATTTACTTGTATAAATAATTAATATCCCTCCAATATTATGAAAACGAAAAAATATATTGTGCTATTTGTGCTAGCGGACACATAACAAATTTCCTTTCGTCGATATTGAATCAAGCCCCAGCGCCTTGAGGACATTCGGAAGGAAAAGTAATTGAATTATAACAGTCGGAATATTTATTTTCAAAAAGTATACAATGTGTAGGTATTATCCTTCTTTCAATTTCATAACTCAACTTTACTATATAGCCCCAGATGTTTGTAAATACATACATAGTCAGAACAGGGTAAAAGAATCTGCTCACCTAAAATTATTTTATGTGCAACGGTAATTTTTCCGGATATTAAAAAGTTCCTTCTGCCAACAGAATCAGGGACACAGGTTAAGTTCGGGAAAAAATAACTTATTGGCAATATCCTACTTCCTACCAACTTTATGAAATGAATGTATACACATATTATGTAACATTATGATATTATTGCTATCTTTCCTCCTCATTCTTCCATCCGTGAGCAAATATTATATCAAGACAGAAAGATATGTACACAAGAAGATGAAGGTTTATAAAAAAAGCTCCGCTGTATTTAGAACACACAAGCACATTCAAGGTTGGTTTGGTTTGGTTGTAGTAATATAGCCTCTGGAGAAGAAACATTTTTTTTTGTAGATACATATGTACAATCCATAAACTGCTGCCTGCGTGCTCCCTTCCTTTCTTTCATTCTGTAGAGAGGAGTACTTACTTCTTCCCTTTTTCTTCAACATCCTTCACCATATTTATGTACGTAATATAGTAAGGGAATGATGACGTAAGCTCATGTGTAAGTGAGCATGCTTTACGACAAAGATCTGTGAAGTTGGGCCGTAGTAGTAATTCAACTCAACTTGGCGTACTTTTTTTTCCTATTGTTTCAGTAACATCTGCGAGTGACGGACTATTTTTTCGGCAAAAAATGGTTTGCGTACATATGTATACACTCAAAACATAGTGGTGTGGTGTGGTATCGGCTCCAACTCAAGCTGTTTGTTTGTACGAAAAAACATTAGTTGTAATGCTGATACATTATGTCTTATTATTACTACCTTTTTCCCTAATGCCACACTACTGTATTGAGCATATAAGCACAAGCAGGAAGTAAATTGCATGAGAAACAATCGAACATTTTTTTGTACTTTTTTTCGTTAGTTATGAGGATTCTAAGTTGTTTTTGGGTAAGAAATATTCGAAAAGTTTGCAAGGGAAAATAGAATTTTGGTGAAGTATCGAGTAGAGTTGTTCGAGAACAAACGTATAATTTCCACCTAATTGGTAGTTTGTTAGGCTAAGCAAACAAAAATTATCACAGTTTTTCCAAAACAAAAGTTTCTGTGAAAAAAAGAACGAAAAAACTAATGTCATTTATAATATTTTTCTTTCAATTACAATCATAAGCAGCCACTAAACTCGAGAGGCATAATATACTGGAGTGAATGATGAATGGCAAGGGAAAAAAGTGATTTTTACTTTTATATATATCCATCTAAAATATTTTATTAGCTGGTAAACTCATTTCAGTTATGTACGCATACAACAACCCTGTCCCGTGTGGAATATGATGGTGTGTGGTGGTCTTTTTGTTCAAAAACATTTGGGAAATTTCATGTCATCTCCCTCCTTTGCTCTGAAACTCATCTTTGAATCTCTACAAGTTTTTTAAAAAAATTCAAGCCGCTTGTTGACCAATATTTTTCAAACATGTTATGTCGTTCCAACCCTCCATAAACAGATCTCAAGCCCCCTCTAGTCTCATCCCATTCTTTGAAAATTTATCAATCAAAACATCCACTGATGCATGTTCCATTGCAGGGCAGACACCACCATCACATCACACACATTTGCAAAGGATTGATGCATAGTACCCCACTTTAAAATGAAAATACAAGAGCATTGCATTTTGTAATGAGAATATAGTGTAATAATAATAATATCCATTCTCATGACAAGTCATGCATGCCATATATGGGGTTGGTCCGATTTAAAAAAAATGAAAGCTAATCTTGAAATTTTCACCCCAAACACGAACAAGTGATTTTGGGAGATGATGGCAAAAGTTGAGGGTGCGTTTTTGAACCAACCGAGAAAAAAAACTTTTGAATCATCCAAACAAAACAAACTAATCAAACCGAGCTGATTTCCTGTCAATTTATATATCAGCATGTCCATTTCGTAAATGTGTAAAAGCATAATGCAATTTTAAATACGATTGAGGAAGTCGGATGCAAAACGCATAGTTTGATTGATGCACTCTATTTTATACCTCCTATCAATTCAAGGAGCAAAGTAGGCAGTCGGATTATTTTATTGATATGATGATATACGATGATGATAATGATGATATAAAGAGTAAAACATCAATGTGCCTTCATATTTGATAAGAGCAGAGGCATGCCCTAGTACAACAGGGCTGGATAAAGCTGGCAGGGTTCACGTGCGAGGGCTGATCTGATATTACGCTTGTGTTGCATTACATGATCACCTCATCTCGCATGCCAGCCTTATGTCCTAGTGAAATGGTGGTGGTGTTGTAAAACATAAAAAAGAGGCTTTTGCTTATATGTTCAACTCACTGATACAATTTTATAAGAGATGAATGAGTAAAGCACATAAGTATATACGAGATGCGTTCACCTCTTGGTCGTCGAGATGGTTGGTATTTAAACCCTTTCACTCAGCCTGTTTTTTTATATAATGAAAAGAGCTTCCATTCATTGTCCCTTTTTTATATAAAAAACAAGACCATAAAAAGCTGATAGTGGTGGATGTACTACTGCAGACTAGATGCTACCCGCACTTCAACTTCTTTCAATCACATTCCAAGTCCAGTTGTATTATTATAAGAACAATGGGGAATGCAATACCATCACCATGTGATGTAATGTGAGCCGTTGTGGCAGCAGCAGTGCATATAATTTTGATCATAAACAAAAAGCCTGCAAAGCTGGTTGCAGCACTACTGACTTTTTTTTGGCATTGAGTTGGTGAAAGGAAGCAGACATTGTTTGGAAAACATTAGAAGCACTGTCGTCGTCGCCATCAGAAAGCTTTATACTATTTTAGCATAAAATCTTATACACAAGTTTTGTACATGTTTTTATATCCTACCCGTCAGCCTCATCATGTCCGTCATCATCATCATCATCATCATCATGTTCCCAACAAGATTCTAGGAAGAACCTTTTGCCAAAAAGATTATTACTTGAATGATGTGTTTAACAATGCTTCTACTTTTCACGCAACCAGCAAGAAAAAAAAACTTCAACTACTCGCTAAGATGCTACAAGGGAAATGGTGACTTTTGTCGTCTGCTCTCGCTGATATTTTGCTTCCTGTCAGTGATTCCTTTTCTTTCTTTCTTTCTTTCTTCCTTCTTAGTGCACAAACTGCAACTCAATAGGTTTTTTTCTACTGAACTTGGCCCAGACATTCTGTCCATGCAATGCACGCGCTCAATGAAAGGATCCAGGAAAAAACGGAAACTTTTTGAAAGGTAGTAGTAACACTAGTAGTAGTAGAAAGAAAGACACTATGAGCCAGAGTAAGTAGTAAAGATAGAGCAAAAAAATGGTGCTACAACCAAACCAGAACTAAGAAAGTGATATTACAACTGGCGCATGTTCTCCCAAAAATCCATACTTCCTTTATGGCATAGGCTTTTGCATAGAAAACCCTTGCGAGCTAAGGAACCAGAACAAAAGGCTGTTTACACATATGAATGTCCAGCATTACTGGCTGGATATAACGTGGAAAGTGCAATATATAGGGAAATATGCTGCGTGAACAGTTTCGATAACAGTTTCTTCCCTTAATTCCAACGCATCATATAGGGATACCTATAAGAGAATGTACGTACACACACAAAAAAAACTAAGTCGTCTGCAGAAGCAGAACTTTCATCGGAATGGATAGATCCCCTGCTTTTTATAGCCCATTATTTCCATGAGAGCTAAGAGTTGCACAATCGGATTTACTCGTCATGAGCCAAACTTACGTATGCAAAAAAGGTATGCATGCATACAGGCAATACTTTCCAATACCAACCAGAACCCATATGCATACAATTCATACCTTTTGGTAGTCTTTTCAGCAAAAAAAATATAACTTGATGCTAAAAATGAACTTTTCCAGGCTCTTGGAAAAAGCATAAAAACTCACTGAGTGTAGGAAGAGACGACCATAAGAGGCGGAGCATTTTGTGGTGGTGCTGGAAACTTGCGCTTCCAGACAGAAAAGAAAAAAGGTGTCGTACATACAACGTAGCGTATGCAAAAGAGGCAGGCGAGGGGGATTTACATATCGATTTATTTCCACTTTAAAATTCCATTTCCATCTACTGCATTGGCTCTCTCTCGTGAAGCACTAAAAAAAGTTGGAGATACGCAGACAAACATTCATATACATGTGTATGGCTTGATGTTGATTCGATAGACTAAAAAACGAGCGGAACGACTATGAGCAAGATATGCATACATAGAGCTCAACCGCTAGATCCATATCCTTACATTTTTATGTGTATAACACCTATTCAAGCAGCCAACCAGTCTAGTGCTTTTTTATTGCGTCAGTCAACTAAACTCCATCCAACAAAAAAAGCTCAACCCTTTCACTTGATATTCATGTGCATATCAAATAGTCACTATTATACCGTGGCATATTACCTTTCGAGGAGAATGCTCGCTCACTAACTCACACACATGTATTGTCAGAGAGAATGGGCTGGCGAATAAAAAGAAAGAATGGGATGGGATGAATGCATAATGAATCCGTGTCTTTTATATCGCTACAACATGAATGGTTTAAAGCATCAGAGGAGTAAAAAAATGAGCCTGTCATGCTTATATTACGTACGTATTGACAGATGACAAAAAAACGTACTCACAATCAAATTCAGACAGCATATCTATCTATTGGTCAGGCGAGGTTATTCACACTCACAATTCTCTGTTTAAAATTCTAACATTTGGATTGGATTCAAAGTTTCAAACATGATGATGATGATGATAATGATTTGAATAACATGTGCAAGCCCGTATATGTTTCTACTAAACCTATAATCGTCAGTCCGAAAGGAAGACATAAAATGGATCAGAATGTTATCCTCTCTTAATTCTGCGGAGATGAGTTTGATCAAGGGAAGACAGATAAAAAAGACGGGACGATGCAGTGGTGCTAGTAGTCCAATGATTATATACTTTTCTCCTGTTGGGGAACCATGCTCAACTTTGTCTTTGCCAAAGTGCATTTGTGTCCATGAATGTCTCGTCTTGGTTCACCGGATCCAGACCAGACCAGACCATGCTCACATATTCTATATTGTGTTGGGTATGTTCACAATACAATCATGCATCCATGCATTCACTCTGTTGCAGTGTAAGTTTACAACAACCACGATAGAAACTTTCATCCATCCTTTACACTAATCAAGTACAGTTTTATAAGCGGGCATCTGTGTCCTTAAGATATGCATCTACAAAATGAATGAATGAATGTATGTATATGTGAGGGTTTTTGTGTACTACCGTACCCTGTCGTCCGTCTCTGTTTTTGGATTGATCGCCATCCATTGCATTCATATGTCCATCCACCCGTTTACAGTTTGCTTACTTAACTATCTGACCTGCCTAGTGTTTGCAGAATTTATCGAAAATGCTAAGTTGAGGGAGAGAAAGGAAAAGAAGATGAGATGAGTTGTCTAGTTGTTGAATCGGAATTAGAGTCTTGGGGCGTTTGCCTTGATGGTACCCAAGAGAAAGAGGAGAGGAAAACGAAGAAGACGCGAGTCTAACTACATACAGCTATAGTAGTACATGCTGCTGGCAACTCTGATTTCCCTTCTAAGTATGTGCAAGAAAATCTACTAGAATCCGGAAATCGATATTTTCCTCTTTATGCATAAAAGTGGTCAGCCGAAAAAAAAGAAAGTCCATTGGTGTGTGCAGCTGGCTGTTACTACTACAACAACTACTGGTGGTGATGTGATGGGGGAAGAAGATTCTGAAAGGATGAAGTGTATGCATACTTTCTTTTTGAGACCACAAGAAGAAGAAGCATGCATCTGATGAGAGCCAGAAGCTTATAAAACTAGGCTTCAGTCAGCTTAGCTTAGCACACCACTTACTTTCTATATACACCTAAATGTGAAGTACATATTCGTGTGTATATATAATCGAAACTAACCAAAGAATGCTGGATAAATAGAAAAATATTCAATCAACATAAAAAGAACATAAATTGTTTGCTCCAATGATCACCATTTGTATATTCAAAGTAAAGCCATAATAATTTATTCCATTTCAGTGGTCAATTCTATTCTCTGTGCATACAAAAATAAATTCCTCTCTGCCTTTGCTTATAGCTTTTCTTCAACGTACTCAGTTAAGTGTAAGAAACGATGGATCCTAAAAGATTTTTTCTCTTTTCCTCTCAGCTATTATGTCAACATTCCATATCATCACGGTGCCAGTAGTGCATACATGACTACATTTGAATGTATGAAAAATGATTGGGAGTCTTAGTATCCTCAAATGTCCATCTAGAAGTTATCTCCAATTGCACATGGATAAATAAAAAATAGATGTGACGCTCAGTGACTAACGTGAGAGTCATACTGGACTAATTTCCGAGTTGTGGATTACAGAATGTTAATTTCATGATGAAATTGAAGCAAATAATATGTAAAATATTATTTTGAAAAAGGATGGGACACTGATTTTTATAAAAGCACCTACTGCTGCTAACGATGAGCCACTTGTCAGTATAACTTTATCATTTTTGTATGCAAAAACTAGCAAAATTGTCGACAAAATAAATAAAAAAGTCTGCTCTGCTCTAGTTCTAATGCAATCAGCGAAGGAAGTAAGCTGGCCACAGAAACAGAAATAATAGCACATAACTAGCTAAATCTACACTAATATTGTGATTGTTAGAGAGAATGCAGGGGAGACACATATACTTATCATTTGTTTAGCTAAAAAAGCTGGTTCTCTAACTGAACCTCTGCAATAATTTTCGGTAAGAAAACGTAACAATGTTTTACATACACAGCAACAGCACCCGACAGGAGCCACGCCATATTATCATTATTCATCAAATCATATACAAATAAAATCAGTCTAGTTTGAACTTTTTTTTTGGTTTGCTACATATTTACCTGGCTGGAGGGAGTACATATCGTTTCGCATTATTCATTTCGCAGGTCTGATGTTGGATCGTTGGATATGTGATGTTAAAATATGAATTGATGCTGATGATGGCGATTACTTCAGGCATAACAATGCAATATGCAACGTGGAAAAGGATAAAGATAGAAATTATGATGATGATATTGATGATGATGAATGTGATGAAAAATGACGAGGAGAAAAGAAATTATGCATGCATGAACTAGAGTAAATTACACAAGAATTTGATCTCTTTTTTCTACAATATTCATGATATGATGATACATTATATATTGAGTGAGTAAATTAAGAAAAGAAGACAAACACGCTTTTTTGTGAATAACATCAGTTCAGTTGAGTTGAAGCAAATCATGACTGATAGACGACGAGATATAAATGTCGTGCTTATGGAAATGATAATAATTTAAAAAATGAATTGAAATGAAAGCATATATATATTGACATGTACACGAATTAAATGATTGGAGAGAAACACACAGAAGAGCAAGAAACTGAAGCTAGAGTAATGGGTTGGAGGTTACATTGAATATAAAATTCTTTATGGCTTTGTGTTAAAAGGTATCATCACAAGAACAAGAACTTGTATATATATTTTATTGTTTGTACATATCATTCAAAATCTTAAATATTACTCAGCAGAGAGCACAGATTATTTACACTGTGTGGATAAGGCTTAGGCAGAACGAATTCCGCTTAATAAGATAGAAGGTATCACAAAATCTATATGCAGTTTTATATTAGGGAACACTAGTTTTCATAATTTTAAACATGCATCTAATATCTCTAACTCACTTTTTTGTGCGTTATATATTTTCAAATACGAATCATGAATCTCTAAAACAGTAGACAAGCAAATGTGAGTGGAGTGGAATCTTATAACAAGTGTATAAAATATTGTAATGCAAAGAAGAAGGCAAAAATATGGGTTAATTATCTGAGGAAGCTAGTTTTCGCATGATTTTGACCTCCTACTGACTTAAACACGTCTTTGGATCGGCAGCAGCAGTGAAGGGAGTAGCTTTACACATGTAAGTTTTTGTGTGCACGTTACATTTTGAATACTTGAGTTTTGACTGCATGTGATCATCCTAGCCAGGAGGCAATAAATACGTAAAAGTTTGTACGTATGTATACGCATCAGAATTACTTGACTATTAAAATTGTACTTGCACGATGAAAAGAGAAGAGATGAAGGCAAATTCAGGAAAAAAAGTTAGTTAACTCTGCTGTTTCTGCTTCCTTTCGACATGACTAGGTAGCTATTGAGTTTGAGAGGAGCATATATATGTTATATTTACTTCGACTTCACCCAATATTATTCCAAGTTAGGTACAAAACGAAGAAGTTTAAGGAAAGCAGAGCAATATAGGTAGTAGTAACCGCAGTGGTTGTTATTGCTGATTATGATGATTATTACTATTATCATAAAACAAAGAGTCATTTGGGCTCCTGCAAGGCGATCTCTCATTTCACAGACACACGCTTAAATGTATGCATACCTGTGACTGACTGACATTTGTGAGCAAATTGCCCAGAGAGCAATGAGAGCAAAGCACAGGAAATTTTTGAATACTCGTAAATATTTTGTTGCACACCCTTTTCTTAAAGTTTGTCAGCATTTTGGATTCTGGAACTTGGAGTAGTTGGATTGGATTGAAATGCGTTTTTCGTGATTGCAGCATTTATTCATAAAGCAGTCAAAAACGCAGCCATGCTAATCTAAACGCTTCCCAAATCACAGACACAAACATATCAGCATAAAAGTGGTCATCAGAATTTGTATTTGATGATATTAGATTTCCATGCATTAAATTTTAGTGGCCGCATAATATAATGTACATATATATATACCTATCTAGCGTAATGAAATCTACATGTAATGTAATATTACGTCATTATCCTTTCATCCGTTGTGAACGAGGAACAGCTTCTTTACGGTGATGCGTAAATACCAAAGTTTTTTTTTGTATTTTTTTATATTTAAACCCATTTTAAATTCAAATAAAACTTTTTTTATTCCATCAGACTTGGATTTGATGAATGTAGACTGGGACTGAGCAACCATATATTCACAGCGGTTTTTTAAACATGCGTGTGTGTAGTGTGTACACATTTTATGTAAGTTCAACTTATTACAACTGATGAACAAGCACTCACCGGTGTGTGAGCACGTACATTATGCATGTGGTATAAATGTATAAATGCAAGAAACATCATAGCTTGTGATATGGATGAGTATAATTTACCGATTTTTCATCTTTTTGTGGCCCTAAAGGGCTCAAAAAACAATCTGTCTACGCTCCATGGGGTCTTTTTTTCCAGTTGGGAAAATTTATAAAAATAGACTTGTTGCCCGGGTCCTCGTAATTCAAAAACAAGAAATACACCAAGTTCAAAGCCAAACCAAGTCAAGCCACTGCTTCTGCTGCATAATATGAATGTAAAGTTGAGAAGATTGCAAGTAAAAGTAATCTTGTGCATTTTAAAGAACTACCTGAGAACAATGATGATTACATGATGATGATAATAATGAATAGTTAAGTAGTTTGGTTGGCATTGTAAAAGTCAGTTGTGAATATTTAAATGTATTTTTTCATCAAAAGGTTTCGATCACTAATAAATTCTCCCAAGTTAGTTGTGCTGGTATTGTGGTGTCTGTATATAACATGAGCTCTTTACCAAGAAACCAAAGTTGATAGTGCCCAACACATATTTCTTAAAGACTCATTTCATTTCGGAACCGCTGCTGAAGAAGATACTTGACGTGTAAAATGCGTGATGTGATAAGTTACGATGCATGCTGACCCGGGTACCTATATGACTTCATATATATATAAGATAAGCATGTATATACATTCTGCTAAAATAAGGATGAGCTTCTCACTCTCTATATTATGTAGCTAGTCTCAAATGGCCCACGCCTACTTTCATTTCCATCTCTCATTTCTGTCTCCACTCACAGCAGTAGTCAAATGATGGGCATTTCATTTTCATACATAAATAGGTAAGCAAACTAAACACATTCTTGAATTTAAAGAAATTCTTCCCCAGCCAAATTTCCATTTCAGGCAGCCAGCCGTTTTCCTTCTACATTTTGTATATCTGCTATTCCAAAAAACTTGTATAAAAAACTCTGTATATGTTTATAATACAACTGATTTGGGGTACATCAACAAAAAACATCTTTCATCAATAGGTACTCTACTACCTGTTTGAAATATGAACGTGCTTATTTATACAAAGTTTTACTATTTAGTCATTTTTACTAATTTACAACTGATTGCTTCTTAAATTCTCCCCTGAATAAAAAAATAAATGCTGCATAATTACAAAAGTTTATTTGTGCACATAAAAAATATTTTTCTCAACTCGTGAACTGTATGCCTAACTTTAACTTTTGTTTTCCAAAAGGGTTAGAAAAGTTATTCTCATTCTCACATTCCCCCATACGAAAACATTTTTATCAACAAGACGCTCCTCTGCCTTATCGTTACACCACCTTACCACCCTGCTTTGATTTGCTAAAAAGGTAAAAAAAAAATGGTAATTGTCTATCAAACACTTACTACTTAACTTTCAGGAAATCCCCCTTTAATGAGAGATGCAATCGCTGATGTATTTTTAATTGGAGTTGTGTGATTTCGTTTTGGCTTGTTTCAAAATGCTCATATATTTTTTTTAGGTATAAGGTACGTAAAACGATTTTCTTCTCCTCTACACGCGGTGAATAATCATTTATATTATTATGATCCCTCCCTATTGTTTGTGAATGCAATGTAAAATCATAGTTTGTTTTCGTTCTAGCAGTTTTTTTAAACCGCTTTTATAGTATCTAGTAAACTTTTTTTGTTTGAAAATGCATCAAATTAAGATTAATTACTTATTAGTTACGATAACGGGGTAATGAAGTTAATAGTTCACTTGTGGAACGGCAGAGCCTGCAAAATTCCCCAGTATAAATAATAATAATAACCATTATACCACTTAATCACGGCAACATTCTTGATCTTCATGTTGTTTTGCATTTTTTGTGTAGACTTTCAAAAATCATGATGATGCTGATAGGATTCGTATTAAAATTTTGAAATTACATACATTATACATATTACATGACCCTAATTTTTTTGGTTTACCTTACCAATTGTATAATATGGACTACGGACAGACACTCATGCGTGTTCAAATAATGTTTGTATTTGAGTTTTGAAATGGTTTCGCCCGTCGTTAACAGTTCCTTGATGGTTCATTCAGCGCTAGCTAACACTCTTTACAGGTAGCTAATTAGTTGAATGCTGGTAGAATTCAATGAAAATTAAAAATGTACTAACGTGTAGTTTTTTATATTCACGTTTTATTTTGACATAAAGAAACTCATGTTAAAAAATGAAGCAGCTATATACGCAACTACTATAGCTATTTACTAGATTAATATATCGAGCACAATATGCTTGATTGTTGATAGAATCACATTGAAGTTGGGTTTGTTTGAAGCATATTTCACAAACATTTTGCAAGTCTTCATAAAATATTTAGATCACTCCCATTTTCTACTTGTCTTTCCAAGATTTTAATAGCTTAATTTGAAACGCCGTAGCCGTAAATCTCTGATAAATATCCCTTCCTTTTTCATTTGTTCTGACTGAAAGTTAGAAGTTAGAACAAGCAGAATATTATTATTACACAATAATTTTGTATATGATTGAGTTGAATAAAAAAATGGTAGCTTAATCATTTTGAATGAGACTTTATCTTTGGAAAAAAAAATGAGTTGTAGCAATGAATATTTATGTTTACGTATTGTGTTACGTGTACTAGTCATACGCAATAATAATGAGTGAGCTAAGAACAATAGCCTTTGAACAAGAACAAAAAAATATGGACAAAAAAGTACATTAAGTTTAAGTGTCCATCATTTTCCCGTCATCGAGTGGTGTAGTAGCTTTTTAGCTTGTAATATATTTGTAGTTGAAATCATTTTACACAACTCCTGAACAGTGCTTTCTTTTCAGAAAGTCAAGTCAAGCATACACAGTACGTACCTATTACACAAACCTTTCAGAGTCTCTCCTTCATTTGCAAGAATTAAACAAATAATATGCCAGTTTGACTGAAGGATTTTTAGCTCAAGTCAAACCATTTCATTTCGTTTTGCTTCATTTTATTGCTCTAATAATGCATTCCTAGTAATTCCACCCGTCAAAATGGGATGATATGGTTTGAGATGGACTAAAAGTCATCATCATAATTCTACTTCACAATTCGCCATATTTTATGAATGCTTAAAACGTTTTGAATTCATTTCATTCAATCTAAGAACCGCCTTGCGGGGCAGCACTCAACCTTCCCATATTTACAGGACTAGAGCAAAAAAAACCAACATCATCAACATATTAACTGCTATGATGATGATGAAGATCATCATCATCATCATCCTTATTTGCCTTTACCAAAAGTCAATAGGATATGATTTAGACACATTTGTAACAAGCCGTAATGTATTTTATGAAAATTCATAAAGTGTACGCATCCACCTTCACATATTGGAGGTATGACCTGTATGTGAACTTTTGTGACTTTTTTGCCCAGAAAGAATATTAAAGCTTAGCAAAGCCAAAGCCAACCAAACAAAAAATTAAATGAGAAATTTGTAAGAACATTTTTTATGCCTGTCCAATAACAATGAACAGAATAATTTTTTATTGAGGATGTTATATATGCATGTATATTATGTCTGCTGAATATATTATATTATGTAAGTAGATCCTTCAAGACAGGAAAAAAACTAATCACTACTTTACTATCATTGATATTTAACATCCATAAGTTTTGCCTATGTATGGTCAATCATCCATTATGATAGGAGGATGGATGGACATTGCTAGAGAGTGGCTTGGCTTGGCTTCATACATAATTTTTGAATACTTACATAAGCTATGTTTTATAATGCTATATATGTATAACACAGTTGCTCCTTAAATTTTGTGTTTTATGGCAACTCTCATAATTTGAAATCACGAAGGGCACCACCACCACCAAGCCTAATATCCTTTTGGAAGAGCTCATTTACCTGAGCATTTCTAGCAATATTTGCTCTCTCTCTCTACATCATTACCATCCTGTAAAACTTCCTTTTTTATTGTGCTCATGCTCATCTTCTCATTTCTTCCATGTCTGCATGCAATCATGGAGGTCTTCAAACCAACAAAAACAGAAAAACCAATCAATCACTCGTCATCTTCTCTCTTTTTATTCTCATTTTTACTCATTCTTTCTGACTGAAAGAAAAATGATGAATTCTAGATGAGATTCCTCCTCTTTCTCCTTTTTCCCTTGCGATGGCCGGTCGGATGTTGATCTGAATGTTGTGATCTCGCCATTATACATTATTTCTTGAACTCAATATTATTGCTTTTGCTTAGAAAAGAGTATTCTTTTCAGTTTGATCTGTTGTTTTCAATCGTTCAAAGAGAAGTTTTCAAGTAAACAAATTGCTCACAGAGATTTATGTATGAGTATACGTAATACTTATATAAAACTGATGAATGTATATACTTGAGTTTAAACACCTAAGCATTTTGTACATAAGCAATATTGGTATTTGGTCTTGTGTAGCATGTGCACAATTGACAATACTAACTCCCTTTTCTTTTTACTGGTGCATACTTTCCAGATTCGTTCTTTCCTTTAGCTCAAAGAAATAAAAAAAAAACTATATGTACCTTTTCTATCGAGACTCCATAGCTTGTAGTAAAAGCAATAAGTTTAGCAACTTATCTGGATCGCCGATGTAAATGTAATCCCACGCTCTTTATACATGTATTCAAACAAGTCGACGTAAGTATCAGATTCGTCTGCTTTGAATCTCTCCAGCCAACTCTCGCATTTAACGTATGAGAGTACAAAATAAGCCTGTTTGGTAAATGCGAACAGTTCCAAGCTAAATATTGAATAAATAGTGTATTAGTGGATCCCTTTTTTCCTATCTTTGCATAACTGGATGGAGAGCTCTGGTTTGGTTTGCTTTGAGAAGAAAAAAATCTGCTTTATCCAACTAAAATATTTCCAACAAAATAAGTAAAGCAGCTGGCCCCGGCTCCTGCTTCCCACATCTCATTCCAAATTCTCTAGATTTTCCGTGTGTGCATACACTTTTTTGGGCAAATTGCGTTCTTGTCCAGTCATCCTCTTCATATGTATATTATATGCATGCAAGTTGTATGTAAACTCATGGAAAAAAATGAGTGTGGGAGAGAGAGAAAGAGAGGAGTTGGTGAAGTGAGCCCGTTGAAAATGGGGAATAAATGAGAGTGCGTTTTTTCATAAAATGGGAAAAAGATCAAAAGAGATTCAAAGTCTTGGGGAAATAGAGTTTTGCTTTTATACGAGAGGAGCAGCTTAATAAATATAAGGGCCCTCTATTTCACCATTCAATAGATAATGTCTTTTATATGTACGTCCGTATAGGGAACACTTTTAGGGATATTAGGAAACTGGAAAGCTTCTACCCCCACTTCCTACAACAAATTCATGGAAAAAACATAACCATTTTGCATTTCAAAAGCAAATATATGTAAAAAGTGTGCAGTGCAGCAGCATCTTCACTTCACCGTCAGTTCTGATTCTGATCGTATGTACATGACAAATTCAGCTTGGTAGATAAATATAGAAAGAAAGGTTATATTATACATCCTGCAGCATATATACATTATGATATATACGCGATAAAAAAATATGTATTTGTCCTACATTTCAAAAAAGGCAACAGCCAAATGTATATCATATTATAAGTAAAACACAGAGTCAGGAAATCCAGTGTTTACATTGAATATTCAGAATTGAGTTTTTCGGTTAGCAAGTTCAAATTCTGTAGATAAAAACAAGTGCATACATTATATATCACATATATGCATGTGCGTGATATAATGTTGACTCAAATTTGTTTGTAAGATTATAGAAAAAGATATTATAAGAAGCCCTTGCATTTATCCCTCCATAAGTATATACTTATGGTTGCAGCAGCCGTATAAACCTATGTACTTCAACTTGACTGGAATTATCTGTGTAGATCCTTGCCAAATATCCCTTAAAACTGGAGAAGAGGGTCGACAAGCTCACATTAGTCGCAGTCTGTCTCCGATAAGATACTCTTCTTCTAAAGATGCTCATGCTCATAATGACAGCATTGTGAATGTGTTACAGGAGATAAGTACTTATAAAAAAGTTTTTATACATTATACACACACATACCTTCACTTTCAAGGAGGGATAAAGAAAATCCAGCAAAACACACAAGCAAAATAAGACGAAGGACCTTTTTCTTTTAAAAAAAGGAAACCTTAGCAGTTGCGTGATATGAGAAAAGATGCGGTCAAGGTCTTTTGCTTATAGCATGATGTGGTTATGTACCTAAATAAGCACACATTCACTCTCACACACAATAATCTCATATCCCGTACGTACCCCAAACTTCTTAATATAGCAGTTTGTCATGGATTTTACAAATGGTTATTTCTTGCCTGTTTAGGTTTGGAAAAATCTTCAAAACTGTGCTCTTCTCGAATGAACAAAGAAAGGAAATCTCAATGTATGATGATGACGATGAGATGAGGATGATTACAGACAGGTATGCAATATATACATATAATATGCATGAAGTAACATTACCTACGTTCGGTTAGTTATCAATCGGTTTGTACCTTTTTTAATACGTAATATGCTTTTCTTCAAAAACTTCCTTTCATGCATGAAAATCTGAATTATTATTCTTTTGAGAGGGAAAGGATATTTAGAATAGTATTGAGCGATATGGTCATTAAGTCCCTTAAAAAAGTTTTTATGCATGTATGCAGATGCATAAACATTTTTTTTTTTAAGAAAAAACACTTTAAGTATTCATCTCCAGGAAAATATATTACTTGAGATGAATGTTTAAGGTGTGTTTTTTACGAGTACCCTTTCGATTTTTACCATGCTTTCAAAGGGTCCAAGCTACACACATTATAAAATCACAAAATTTACATTTCCCAGAAAAAGGAAGATTCTCAAATGATTTTTTTTCTCATAAAATTTCTTTGTTTAGCTCACCTGAAACCTAGTAAAAAGGGACAAATCATGGTTATTCGTTTTGGTTGGTTGTGAAATGTACACAACTCTTCAACCTTGTCTTCCATATGTACTCTAGATTTATAAACATCCTTTTCCCCTTTTTTCAGCTTAAAAAATGCTTGTCTTGATGAAAAAAGATATTTGT
Source organism: Orchesella flavescens (assembly GCA_964034955.1). Taxonomy (NCBI): domain Eukaryota; kingdom Metazoa; phylum Arthropoda; class Collembola; order Entomobryomorpha; family Orchesellidae; genus Orchesella; species Orchesella flavescens. The sequence goes on along the minus strand of OZ035957.1, from coordinate 18,772,613 downwards.
TTTCAACTTCCTTTTCCCCGAGCTTTTATATAAAAAATGAGATTTTGTTCTCACCAAAATTTTTGGTAATACAAGTGCTCCTATATAAAAAAAAATATATATCCTATTCTATCAACCAGTCCTAATTCACAGGTATGCGTAAAACGTAAAAAAGTATTGAAAAAGGATAAAAACAGATTGGTAATGTTGATGATGATTTTGATTTTGAAGGGGTTACACACACATCTTTTCATCCTTTCCAAAAAGTTGAATAAAGCAGTGATACAATAACACTTAATATATGTTGCAGTAGAATGTAAAAAAATTAGGGTTACACATAAAAAAGAAACCTCGTTAATGTGGGAAACGTAAGGATAGGGTAAAAACCTATGGATTTAGGTATGAATTGAAAAGTGCAAAAAAGGAGGAAACTGCATCTTGAATTTTAATGAATTTTCCAGTTTCCCATAAACTTGTAAAAGCATAGATGATAAATACCTTGAGTATAAACCCTTCCACAATTTTGTAAAAGGAAGGATAAGTGTCATACAACAAGTATGGTTGTAATATGTAACTGTTTCACATCAAAAAATTCCCATGATCGTAAACTGTAGTAAAAAGGCTTTTGCATTTTTGTGAGAAATCTTAAATTCACGTTTTTCATGTTAACCCTATATTTTTTTACGATAATTCAGTCTACAATCCGTCGTTTGCATTCTCTTTGTGCTGTTTAAGTTACGATGCAGATATATGGTCAACATTTGTATTCATTCATGCATACAATTTCGAAAAAATAAAAATGTATCCTCTCTCATGCCATGTTTCTTCGTTTAGTTTAACTAACCGCTTTGATTTAATCAATCAACACACTGATTGATTATTGTTCCTAAATTACTCGAAAAATTGAAACGTTGCAGTAGTCATCATCATCACGCTCATTGTAATTTTGGTAATGTCGATAACGTCTCAGCCCAGCCCAGTAGTTACGAATTTCAGAGAAAAAACTGAATATTAAATGAGATCATGCATATGCATTACAATCCATTTTCACAGTCATACAGCGGCTTCAAGAGTCTCGTACTATTATCAAAAACTGATACAAATAAGAAATCATTTAATCATTTTGGGAAAAAACCAATATTCATATATTGCTGTCAGACAACAACTTTTTTTTCTCTCTATCTGAGCTAAGCTGAGCTAGTTACACACGTTTCTGATCTGAAGTGACGAACGATTTCAATTCTTTCACCATCTTGTACGCACCTGCTCATCGCATCACATTGCTCGATCCTTCTTTCAGTTTTCTATTTGTAAGATGATTAGATTGGACTCATGTAGTAATATGTATGTACAAGAGGGATATTACAAACACTGAATTATCCGAGGAGGAGTATATATGCCCATTATCATCAGAAAATTTTGAATGTGCCATGATTGTTGCATGCAATCAGATGATTATGCATGCAATGCATGCCACCACCATCAAAGATCGTGTTGAGAGAAATGCAAAAACTTCAATTTTTAATCCATACAAAAGTACATATACATATATACATATACGGTTGTAAGACATACGAAAGTAAATGTAAAATGGCCAATTACCACTTGCTACACTTTTTTACTTTACTTTAGTACATATATATACTTATATTATAATGCAGCCTCTTTTTATGGGGTTAGGATGAAATGAAGATGATGCTGAGAAGAGATGCTTTGTTTTGTCAGAGGAATAACTAGAAAGAGGTCTTCTCATGTAATGTGTACTCATTTATCAGACGACTCGACTTCTTTTGAACTACTCTATCATCATCTTTTGAGACCCGACATGGTATGGCCACAGCTATATGGACATGGATAAAAAACGGAGGTCCGTGTGGTGCCATGCCAAGCCAAGCCAAGCTCTCGACCACGGTCGTATACTTCACAACTTTTATGGGTTTTTATTTATGCAAAAACGTAAATCAATTTTGCTACCCTTTTTACTGCTCCTCTTTAATAAACCAACAGTTAGTGAATAAGTTATGGGATGTATTCATAAAACAGAAATCATTTCGTTTCCTTCAGGTAAAAAGCGTCTTGTGCTCAACTCAACCCAATCTGGTTGTAATGTAAAATGTAAAACACATGATGACATTAGTAGCAGACTCGCTTTGTATACGGCTTCCGAAGATCATTTTTATATCGTATTCGTATGTGTGTGTGTGGAATACTGTAATACTAGAAGGAAAACGCGTTGTGTTTTGTATTATATTATGTTGTTGAGTCAATCATAAAGTGGTCAAGTAACAAGAACATTCAGTAGAGGTTATGTTCTATTGAAATCAAGTCGCCATCCGGACGGAGTGAACGGGTAAACGAGAGGAAGAAGGAGGATTGAGTCATCACGTCGTCGTCATCATCATCAACAACATCAGCAGCATCAAAGTATAAATAATTGTTTCAATTGAAATGATTACATGCGTTTGGTACTAGCATACATATTCATAATGTATTTTACTTTTGTACTATACTACGTACGTACGGTACTATCTCTCGATGCAATGTGCAGCACCAAACGTGTGTAATATTTCACAGTATGGATTATCATCACATGCTATCAACAATGTTCTGCTCAATTTATAGAGAAGGCTAATCGACATCTCAAGGAATTGCGAGTCATCATCGTCATTGGCATTTAAAAACCACATATTTATAACCAGAGGAGTAGTTTTTAGAAAGAAACTCTATCTTAATGATTAGGCGTCATTTGACAGGAATGGTGCCAGAGGCTTCGTTGCAACTAATCGTACAAGTTTATTGACTTGTTGTGTGTATATGCGTGTGTTTATGATGACATTACATTTCAACTTCTGTACATTTATCGATAATGGATTTTGATATCATGTTGTAAGCTCCTGTTTGATTCAATTAAAAATCATCATTTGATATGAATTGAATACACATGACAAGACAAAAGTATTTTATAGCAAAAAAAATATATATTGATGAAACAATTTGAAAGCGATCGTAAACACGTCGATAGAGTCAACAAAAATAGCTGTATACACTAATTTAGATGTGAATATTTAGCAGGTAGCTAGCTACTTTCATATTCATGTTTTGATTTCCAATTTTCAATTACAATTTCTTAGTGTCACTTTCATTGACATGAGATGACACGTTAATTGATAGGTAACACTCCCTCATGCTCATAATGATGCTTCTATGGGATGAAGCAATATATATAATGCTGGTTGACTGAAAGTGCATTATCCTATTATGGATATCATCTTGCCCCAATGACTTTTTCAAAGCGGTTTGCGTTAGGGCTGCAGCATCCATGTATCGATTTGGACTTCCGGATAAAAATGGTTTCGTGGAAGAAATAAATATAAATATTGTTATTGCTTGATTGCCTAATTGCATTAGCGTAATCAGAATCACTTATCAGATCACTAAACTTCTACAATTTGTCGGTTGACTCTGCGCATTACGGGCAGAATCGACCTCCGTCTGGTGAAAAGTAGTGCAGAGTTAGGGTTTTTTAGGTACTCTTGTAGATTGCAATACCCTTCTGCAAAGCATTCCAGAAACCCATCAAAAATTTTACTTTCGTTCTTTGAATAAACATGAGGTCAATCATTGTCTTCTATTGAGTGAGCACAAGAGCCATTTGTTCGTTAAAAGTGAAATTTTGAAGACCTTTTACAACGCATGCATAAGCAATAAAAAGTGAGAGATAAGGCACCGTCTCTCATCTCGCTATATCCTAAAGTTTGCTGTAGGTAAGTACGCACTCCTTTTTTTCTCTAGACCTCTTTTTCCAGTCTCGTTGAGCTCACTCACGTTCAAAACAACAAAAACAAGTCTCCTGGATTGAAGTTTTGGTTAACATTTTGAGTGGATCTTCCTGTAAAAAATTCATTCTTAGAAAGATCACATCGATTAGCCTAATGAGCATCATCCAAAAAGGAACTCAGAGCTCTATAAGGCTGAGGAGTAGCTATATTTTTTTATGCCGCCTCAATAATATATCTTCTTTTCTCTAACCTTTTTTTAAATACCTTTATATCAGGATCTGTCTATTCTCTTCTCACTCACCTAAAAAAAAGTTAGGAAGCTATTATTGTCGAGCTTCATTTGAGTTGACTTGTTAATGCACGGAGGATGCAAGTAGCTAGAATAATATGCGCATACACACATTTCTAACAGGTAATATATCCTTGGAAAATTGGTTACGAAAACTTGTAAAAAGTCATAAAAAAGAAAAGGTTAAAGCTGTACCTCTTTTAATAATAGGTAACTAACTTCCAAGATCACAAATATATATATATATATATATATGATGCTTATTCGATGCTCTACATACCGGATGAAGATTTTTTTATGAGAAGTTTTTCAGAGTTTGAAGTTTATGCTACAAGACAGGAGGTAGAGAAAAGGTAACCCAATTTATATTCTCAAGTATTTTGCTCTATATTTATGCCTCACATTTGGATATACAATAGTTACTTATATCTATTATGATTGTATATTTTAAAATGTATTTACATGAAAAAAAGATGCATATCTAACAAAAATGCGTTAAAATCAGGAAGAAGGGAAAATAATGGGAAGAGAGAGAGAGAGTGAGTAGAGAGGGCAAAGCCAAAGCCATAACACAACAGTTGTAAGTTTTGAAAGACAACTCTGGATGTATTGGGGTGGGTCACAAAACTTCACAGCCGTGCTGCCACACAATACCTCTGGAAAATGCCTGTGTGCATAAACATATAACCTAGCCTAAAAGTAAAAATTGAGAGTGTTTCTAAGCATAAAACATTAGTTTTTACGTAAATATGTTGCTCCATCCCACTATGCACACACACACAACCTAGAATTTTAATATGATCTATGAGCTCCACATGCATAAACATGTCTACGCATATATGTATACTTTTGAAATTATGAAATGGATGGACGGATATTATGTGCTAGTCATCATCTAACCAAACCAAACCAAACCACTAACCACGGACAATTCGGGGGAACTGGGTTTAATATTCATCATGGAAGAGCGAAGGTAGACTCTGATGTGATGTGAGTGTCGGTTGAGTGGAGCTGGATCGAGGGTGGATTTGTGTGTGGGTGTAAGCTTTCACAACGTATGTGATGCACGCGATAGAATATTGAAACATGATTTACATATTATTATTACAGACTTTACCTCAAAATGTAGCCACAGTCAACAGTAAAGTACTGTACTATGGTAACGGACATGTGGAGTCCAGCTCCACTCAAGCAAGACGATCACGGGCCAACATTAAAACGGTGAAAAATGAAATGAAAACTTTACAACACAACCAATTTTTCATCTCCCCTGTTTTGTTCTGTTGTGTGTCCACTCCACCAATTGATGACTTAATTCGGCATACGCAGGCTTGATGTTCTTTCAAAATAAATCTATTACTTCACAGTCTCAATGAAATGGACTGGACTGGACCTTAAAATTTTTAAAAGTGGGCCTGCTCAGTGGCTAATGTCCAAAAATGTGAAAAGCAGGAGACTCTTCTTTGGTAGAGAAAAAAAATTGCTCTAATTCACAGCTCTCCTCTTGAACAAATCCATTGTTGTGTAGGAGTAGAAGAGCGGACCATACCATATTGCAAAAGGACTCTTATAACAATGACCATAATATCATAAGAAAGAAGTTGGAGTACGTGTCGTGTGCTCTACACGCACTCTTATATATTATTTCCGAAAGACTCATAAAATAAATACATACTCAAAGCAGATTTTAACATAACTTGTGTTTCTCAATTGTCCTCTACGCCTATTATTAAGGGAGGCAAAAAAATTGGAGAGAAAGAGAGAGAAAGAAAAAAATTGAAAGAACAACCAATTCCAAATCCAATTCATTGATTTGGTTTTGTGGCTACACTTTTATAACATAACTATGTTGCAACTCACTCGAGAGCCTTTTATCTCCAATTTTATATGAATTGCATGCATAAGAAGACTGGATTGGAGTAAAACCACCAAATTTTTTTTTCAGCTGAGCCTAAATAATATGAACAATACCAAGAAAAAATTTGGAACAGCAAAATTCTGTTAGCTGCTCTTCTGCCTCCATAAGTCTATAATAGTATATGCGTAATACAATAATAGAAAATTCAGTTTTCTTTATTATGTGCAGGAGTAAACGCTCCTGATTTCCTATAGCTTGATGATTCCATTTCTCCCCAAAAATTCGATTTCGATTGCGTAGTAAATAAATATAATGCAGGGTAATAATATGCATTCAATTTTAAGTTGATTTTGTTATAAATCAGATAAACTTTTCCACCCACAACCGACAATAATATAAAGGCTGATGATCTCTAACAGCAGCAGCAGCTCAACTTTTCCTCTTGTTTTACTGAATGCATATTACACACATATGTGGTCCAATGTGAACACTTGATCTGCTTTTCTTCGCAACTCCCTCAATTCCACCCATTTTTTTCGTACCTTTTTTTGGTTCGAAACCGTGAATTACAAGAGAGTATACGCGGAGGGACAATGTATGTAATGCCAATAACTATATTGAATGAAACAGAACAAAGTTGGGAGCTTAAGGCAGCAGGAGTTTTGTAGCTTACTTAACCTTTAACAATCGATTTCCATCCAACGATAAAATGCATGAACACTGTCCATTGTCCGAGAGTAAATGAAGAGTGGAAAAGCCAAATAAGAACAGAACGTATTCTGCTTGTAATGCTAACATATTAAGTTTATGCAAGAAGAGCTCGTAGTTTTACCTCTTTCAGATATTGCTCCATCCATATGCTACGCTCATTGTTCATTTGGGTTCAGTTCAGCCATCGGAGTTTTGGAGTGCACAAAATATTGCTTGGAACACACAATAGCCGTCATTACGTGGATATATAGATTTGTATTCAGTTTCAATGCGTAGGTGGACAGTTGCCAGATTTCCCAATTTCCTGACCCATCCTGCCTTTCTCCATTCAAATTTTTATGCATGCACAATCAGCAGAAAGTCCTAATCCCTGAAAAACTAGGGTTAAATTCTGTCTGGATTTTTATTTGTTCGCTTTTGCTCTAATTTATCCATGGAAAACCCTTATCTCTATGTTGACCTTTCACGAAGCGAACCATATTAGAAAAGAATGCGTACAACTGAAATATTACGAGTGAGTGAAAATTGTATGGTCCACCGAATATGATTTTGTAAGTTTTTGCATATGATTATCGTGCATTGGCCACCCCCGCCACATGAATGGGGGAAATTTCCATATGAATACACTTTGGATAAAAATATGACAGTACAGCAAAAGTTTTGGTCAAGCGAATGTATATCAAAAGATAATATTTACCTCTGAAATCTTTGGGTCCTTCATCCTCATCCGAAGAGTCATTATGCCGGGGTGAATCTCTCCCACCGGGTGAGCCAGTAACTGGAAGGACCAGCCTTGAGAGAAGCATTGCTGGATTTGGAATGAGAGGAATCAACGAGTTTGGAATGCTATTAATTGCATTTAGTGCATTGCTAGTGTTGTTGCTATTATTGGATGATGAGGAATTGCTATTGTTATTGTTGTTGCCATTGTTTGGATTGGTGATGTTGTTGTTGTTGATGCTGCTACTGCTATTACTGCTGGAGTTCCGGTGATTGTGATGATTATGATGAGAGTGGTGATGATGAGAATGGTGATGATGATGAGATGAGAGTCGGTGATGTGGTGGAGAAATACTTGCCCTTGACGGTGGGCTCTCTGACCTCAACCGGGACATTTTGCCCCCGTCACCTGGGACCCGATCTCGACTGCTGCTGATCAAGCCACCATTTTGATGGTGACTAAAATTCAGCAGCCGATCTTGGTTAAGATGAAGATCTATTACTCTTTTCATTCCAGATATGCCACCACCGTCGTCCTCAAGGTCCTCTCCACGTACTGAGAAATCCAATGGTTGTTGAGTAAGTTTACGATTAAATATAACCATCAGAATAGTTTTTCTACAAGAGGAGGATGCACAACACCGTTGCTGCTAGTTGAGTAGAAACGGGATGTTGTCCAAAAGAGCGGCAAACGCTAGGCTTATCAGTCATTTATGTTCCACAAATATATTTAATTTGCATATACACAACTTATAATCCTTTTTTAGTGTGATTCGTTTCCACAAAAAAAGTCACAGAGTTAATACACTTTTTTAGTCATAAATTTGGTTTGGAATATTTTTTTTAAAAACTATGCAATTAGGATAATCCTTAATTATGGTAATATTCAATTTTTTCTTCAAGATGAAGTCTCAAACGTTCACAATATACAAAGTATGTACCAGAAGTTCACTAGAAACCAACTGTCACTGGAGTCTAATGGTTTTGACAGCTAATGAAAGCATACACCTGACTCATTTGCAGATCACCCCTTTCACCAACAACTGCCACTATATATACATATATACTGTCTCGTGCCCGTGTTTCCAATGATCTGACTCTGACTTTCCTCAGCAAGGAGATAGTTCTCACAACATGTGTTTGACTTTCAGTTTAACCGTTTTACCAAGGCCGTATAAAAAACATGTCAACGGCGACCCCGTTTTCTTCATTTAAATCCAGCACTTCTAGAAAAATGAATGCATTTAATGGAATTCCCAATATTTTTGGTTAAAAAATGATTTTACATAAACATTCAAATTATTCAAATGTAACACCGGCACAAGTAAACTGAGGACTGCATGAAGCAGCAGTAGTAAGTAAATGTATTTCCTACACCGTAAAAAGGTGTTTTTATTCCAAAAGGAGAAATGTGTTCAGCAAAGTAGAAGTTTACAGATGCAGATGCACGCTTGTGATGTTTTTACTATTGAACACTCGCCAAACTTGTGTATGTGTTTGTAAAGAGATGAGAAAAATACGGCATGAAAGAAGGAACTCACGAACAAGTGGCTCGGGCGAGGGAGTGAAAAGATGTGAAATGAAGCAGCTCACAGCCCTTGGACTAGACTCCTACAACTTCCAACCATACCATAACAAAACATTCATGCATTGAATCATTGCCATTGCATTGTAGATTGTAGTAGCCTTATTTAGTTGGTAGTGAAGTGGCACTGGCTTGCCTCATATGTACGTAAGTACAACACACACACATAATATTACGCTCTCCTCTCCTATGTTCAGCTCAGCATCAGCATTGAAAGCAAGCAAGCAAGCACTTACTCTTACTGAAGAGTGACCAGAAACGAATGAAACAGGGAGAAAAGGCAGGAAAGACGAGCGCAAACGCTGCTGGTCGTCACTTTTTTGTAGTGGTACTGATCTGATGGTGCTATGGTGTGGTGTGGTGGTGGAGGCTGCTTGCTTCTTCTTCTTTTCAGCTAGTTCTAGGCTTGAATAATACTTGCGGGAGGATGAGTGAGTATATGAGCATTTTGAAGCAATATGAATATGGCCAGTTTCTACATAATCGGTAATGAAAGTTTTCTACTTGTTTGTGTGTGTAGTGTGTGTAGTGCAGCAAAGATACATAATATATCTTGATGCTGATGAGCTTGCTGGTCATGATGATGATGTTGATGATGATGATGACGAGAAAAACGAAGGAAAAGAATGGTACTGGTGCTGATGAGTAATAACAAAACACTTGGAATAAATGCATATGCGTAGTTTGGGTAGTAGGAAGGATGACAAGAGATGTACAAAAAGCAAACGAGCATACATTAAACTCATTTCCATTGTGCGGGTGGCGGCGGCTCTGGCTCATGCATGGACTTGACTTGACTAGATGAACGAATTTACGAGAAATAATGCGAATGTATGAGAATGAGAGTCCTTCTCGTATGTATGGTTGGGCCGAGACGGTGTGTACTTACGTGTCTATATCTTTTAAGTCTGCGTCACATAACACAACAGCCGGTCCATTCCATTCCACTCTTTTTTTAAGAATTCATATCATATCATCATTACCAACCAGACCATCAAGTTGGGTTATTAATAAGCAAATATTATGTGGGAGAGTATTAATGCACACATGCATATTAATATGGACTACGAACTCGTATGCAGATTAATTACATGGAATTAAGCAAACTTGGAATTGATGCAGTGCTGGCGCTGCTGCTGGCTTCTGTGGATTATGACATTGGGGAACACTTGAATTACTCGTTTTTTGAATTTTTCTCAATTTATTATACATTATATGAAAAGGGTGAAGCCTTTCCTTTTCTTTTTTCATCAAGAGTCTACTGCTTTTTTGTCATGGATCAGTGCGTGAAGTTATTTTTCAAACCTGAATACTTTTAAAATTTCAATATACGAGTGAGTAAGTATATATATGCATATATTAAAGAAGAGTTGATTCCTCACGGAGCCCCAGACCTGAACAAGTTTTATCTTTTGTCTTGTCTACATTTTACCCACTCCGCATAAACACCGTATAAAAAATGGTATGCTGATCATCATCACTATTCTGCTTTGTTTCAACAGTCAGTCCATGCAAAGATTATTGCCTACACGCGTACGTGATGCAAAATTATATTGAGATAATCATAATCATCATCATCATCATCAGAGTGGGGTGCGATGATCATCCGGCATAATAATGACTAAATTCATTAGAACTTATTTTGCATTTATGAAGTAATCGAATTCGTAAAAAAAACGGATAATTAAGAGAACACCCATTTTATGAAAGCCAAGAAAATGGAATCAATTAAAGAATGATTCAACAAGGCCTGACTGACTGACGTAAACTTTTTTCCCCACTTCCTTTATGAAAATCGTTTCTGAGTAGGTTCTATGTTCTTACTCATATAATTATTGAACCTGTGGATCTAACTACACTCAAGATCAAGATGAGGAAAGTGATTGGGGACCATTGAAACACGCAATCGGCTCTATACAACTCAAATGATGTGGTATGTGGTCAGAGAAGAATTCAGTAGCAGGTACGTTTGGTATTATGCCGGTGGCAGTAGCAAATAAATTGTTGAGGGGAAACATGCCGAATGAATGCAGGTATTATCCTTCATTTGCATAATATCTTTGCTCCATTGAGTTTTATGGCAGATCTTTAAATCATCATGATCATCATCACATCACTAACCACATCTCAAGCAAGCACTTGGCCCATCAATAAATCTTCATTCTTTTTGTTGGCCATACAATGCTTAGTATTGCGTTGCGTTGTTATTTTTTGTGCAACAAAAACGATACAAAGATTGTGCTGCATGTAGTAATATACACTCTCTTACGTATTATTTTGTGGGTATATAGACGACGGTAGTGGTGCAAATACATTTGTTTTTATCTGTGTAAGCCTTTATTTGTTGAGGTAGGTACCTAAAAACCTTGACATGACTGGACTCTCCATCCGACTCCAACTAGGCACCATGCCGCAGATGACTCCTCTTCTTCCGCCCAATTCCATTCTTTCTGGTGATTATTATTACGAGCCACCTCAGTAAAACATGAGAGAGTGGAGAGAAGACACCGGCCGCTACCATCAACATCATCACCACCACCACACACACTGACACTGACCTTGCCGTTTATTCTGTTTGTATCGACATACATAAGTACATATAAAGTACTCACGTACATATAAAGATGACTAGATATCTTTCTAACCTATACAGATTTTACAACAAAGAAAACACGGAAACTAAGGAGCTGCTGCCTTTAATCCAATAGAAATATATTGAGCTAGTCCACGTAAAATGTGGCTACAATGTTCCCCACTAATCTAATATATGTACGTTGAACGAACGGACCTAATACCTTTCAAAAAATGCCTTTTGGAAAAATCTTGCATCCTGTTGCCATCAACCATCAATTCAAAAGGATCATCGCTACTTATCTAAACTCAATCATGACCAGTTACTCATCCGTCCGATCTGAACTGACTTAACTGCTTCTTTCTTTCTTTCTTTCTTTTTTTAATGAAAAGGTAAGTGATGCATTTTAAATTTTTTTCGGTTTACATGACAATAGTGAGAATGTTTCTCCTCTCATTTTGTGGTCAGCAGTTGCAGATACATTTTGAGTTGTCGTGATCAATTTTTTCTTGTGCTAACAATAACAGTACATCATATTTTTGAGCAAGGATTGGATTGTGCTGACGAGTCCCAATAGGACGAAACAGTACTGTCCACAATTAGATCTGAGCTCAATTATTATTTTTAACACAGTCGTAAGCCCACAAATTTTACTTTCTTAACCTTTCCTGTGTACCGATTCCTTTTCTATTAAAATCATCTTCCGGGCGAGATTTTTTCGGTTTACATGACAATAGTGAGAATGTTTCTCCTCTCATTTTGTGGTCAGCAGTTGCAGATACATTTTGAGTTGTCGTGATCAATTTTTTCTTGTGCTAACAATAACAGTACATCATATTTTTGAGCAAGGATTGGATTGTGCTGACGAGTCCCAATAGGACGAAACAGTACTGTCCACAATTAGATCTGAGCTCAATTATTATTTTTAACACAGTCGTAAGCCCACAAATTTTACTTTCTTAACCTTTCCTGTGTACCGATTCCTTTTCTATTAAAATCATCTTCCGGGCGAGATTTTTTCGGTTTACATGACAATAGTGAGAATGTTTCTCCTCTCATTTTGTGGTCAGCAGTTGCAGATACATTTTGAGTTGTCGTGATCAATTTTTTCTTGTGCTAACAATAACAGTACATCATATTTTTGAGCAAGGATTGGATTGTGCTGACGAGTCCCAATAGGACGAAACAGTACTGTCCACAATTAGATCTGAGCTCAATTATTATTTTTAACACAGTCGTAAGCCCACAAATTTTACTTTCTTAACCTTTCCTGTGTACCGATTCCTTTTCTATTAAAATCATCTTCCGGGCGAGATTTTTTCGGTTTACATGACAATAGTGAGAATGTTTCTCCTCTCATTTTGTGGTCAGCAGTTGCAGATACATTTTGAGTTGTCGTGATCAATTTTTTCTTGTGCTAACAATAACAGTACATCATATTTTTGAGCAAGGATTGGATTGTGCTGACGAGTCCCAATAGGACGAAACAGTACTGTCCACAATTAGATCTGAGCTCAATTATTATTTTTAACACAGTCGTAAGCCCACAAATTTTACTTTCTTAACCTTTCCTGTGTACCGATTCCTTTTCTATTAAAATCATCTTCCGGGCGAGATTTTTTCGGTTTACATGACAATAGTGAGAATGTTTCTCCTCTCATTTTGTGGTCAGCAGTTGCAGATACATTTTGAGTTGTCGTGATCAATTTTTTCTTGTGCTAACAATAACAGTACATCATATTTTTGAGCAAGGATTGGATTGTGCTGACGAGTCCCAATAGGACGAAACAGTACTGTCCACAATTAGATCTGAGCTCAATTATTATTTTTAACACAGTCGTAAGCCCACAAATTTTACTTTCTTAACCTTTCCTGTGTACCGATTCCTTTTCTATTAAAATCATCTTCCGGGCGAGATTTTTTCGGTTTACATGACAATAGTGAGAATGTTTCTCCTCTCATTTTGTGGTCAGCAGTTGCAGATACATTTTGAGTTGTCGTGATCAATTTTTTCTTGTGCTAACAATAACAGTACATCATATTTTTGAGCAAGGATTGGATTGTGCTGACGAGTCCCAATAGGACGAAACAGTACTGTCCACAATTAGATCTGAGCTCAATTATTATTTTTAACACAGTCGTAAGCCCACAAATTTTACTTTCTTAACCTTTCCTGTGTACCGATTCCTTTTCTAAATTTTTATAGTTTGTTGTGTTTTTGTGTTGTAAGCTATTTTGTGATGCGTTGGATTTAATGGGAAGATGAAATTAGAATGTTGATTCTTTTTTAATTGATATTATTTTATGAGCGTATGCAAACTGTGGGGCATTGCGTGAAGCATGAAATTACTAAGAATACATAATCAGCTTTTGAACAGGAAAATATAACGTTAGGCCTGCATTGCATTGAAACTTTTATTTATATCGACAGATTTTAACAGGTGCTTAATATCATTATGAATAGGGAGATGACCTCATCTACATTTTCAAAAATATTTACCTTTTCATATCATCGTGTAAACATGAATGTTTTCTTTTCCAGCAAAAAAAATGTATACACATGTTTAGACTACAGATAGATCTACTTAAAGTAATTTGACTCGTGGTGGGTTTTGGGTATCATCATCAAAAAGTCTATTTGGGGATGGAACTGGATGAACTGAACTGTAGATATCAGAACAAAAAACCATAATGATATGAAACAGACCACTGCATGTGGCTGACCACAGAGCTGTTTTGTTTTATGCATTTGTGAACTTTAGCCTACGTACTTCATTTTCGTGCAGTTGCGTTTTGATGATGTTGGATTTTACCTGCATTTTTAGAAAGGCTGCAACTTAGAACCGGGTTCATTTTTAAGCTTATCAAAAAATCTCATTATTGCGGCTCATTTTTGCGTTTATCTCCATCCAAACGCCAACAGAACACATAATTTACATGAATATTGGGGGAAATCACGTAAAAATGATGTTTTTCTCAAATAAAGGGTTCGTTGTGTGTTTGCATGTTCAACGGAAATGAACGTAGGCTTATATATTTAGTGTTAAATATGATTTGGTTGGTGAGAAGGTAGGAGACATAATATTTTATGCATGAAACGGATCCAGTCGTTTCTAGAATTCATGCAAGATTATCAAAAAACGCAAAGAATAATACATGTATAATATGTGTGCGGCTCCATGTATAATATTACTAATGGAAAGTAAAGATGAAAATCTGAGAAATGAGTCAAAATCCGAAATATGGGGAACTGGAAACGGGGCTCTTTAAGCAGCAGAGAACATTGTCTATTTTATTGCTGGATTGTGGAGAATAGGGTGAAACTCATTCATTCAACAACATATCCAAAAACTCATTATGCATTTTCCCTAAAAATGGAAAAGGGTTTAAGCAACATTTTCAGTCTGTTTTGATACATAATAACTTTCCTCTAGTGATATTACTACCACCCCGTTACACGTTAGGAGAGATTGACAAGCAGGACTTGCTTACTCATTGATTCACTTAAGAGAAAAAGCAAAATTATTATGTACGTTATGTGAGTAAACATAAAGGGAGTAATTTGGTCCAGCACTGAGAATCCCAAACACCAACCCAAGCCAATCCTTTGCTTTTCAGTTTTTTGCCTTTTTCCACAAAAAAATGACTCAATCAGAGTGTGCTTCTGCCCAAGCAGTAATAGTAATGCACTTTTTTTATCAGTTCTTCAACTCCACATTTTCCCCTCAAATTCAGTCAGTCAAATGCAAATATCTCCCTGGTTGAAGCAATTGTTGAAAGCTGTTGCCTACATCATGTACTCATCTGCCGATAACATGAATAAATGCATAAAAAATGAATGGACAATGGGAAGGAGTATTATGGGCAATGTCGAATGTAGTCCATTTTCTATTAACTTAACAATCTCCAAAAAAGTGGAAAGAGTGCATGCACTTTTGTGAATGAAGATGAATACATCACTTTGCTGTCGTCCGTATTCATTTATTCTTTTCCGTATTTACATTCGAAGACTCAATACTTTAATGGAAATGCTCGTAGACTTATCGTCGGAATTGAGCTGGAGGTAACGGTACAAAAAAGAGTGGAAACGGAATTTGTATTTTTTTTCCATTTTTGCCCCAAAAAATGTATTTACTTAAGTTATTCAACAAAATCATAATAAAATGCTGACAACCCTTTCGATCACATAACCTTGGCTTCATACGGCATGTGAAAATATGACGCAATGTTGTTTTGCATAATTTCCGTAAAAAGTAGAATACAAATGGCGAGGTTTACTTTCATTTGTTCAATTTCATTCATTGAAGAGTAGATACAAATACAATTTTAATCCGTCGGCGGTTGTAAACTGAAGAATTTACTGAAAAAGCATAACTGAACAAATTTCAACTCAAAATCAATGCATTGAAGCCGCAATAGGAATTCATGATTAATTCTCAAATACCAAAGTATTCTAATTCAGCTAACCATTCAAATGCCCACCAAGACATAAAAAGAGCCGAAAGTATAAAAAGTTGATTCATAAGAATTTTTTTGGATACCAATATACCACCTACAAGTTGCGAAGACAAGGTTCAGATAATATATCACAAAAATTATGGAATTATTATGTACAATACTTACATAAAGTAAGTAGAGCTCAATAAAGGCGCTGTATCGTTTTACAACGCCAGCACAAGCAGCTTATTTTATGAGCACTATGGTTGACTGACGGTATCACACTCCATTGTAGTAATGATACTTTCACGTAGGAAACAAAACTCAAAGCTATCAAAGCATCAAGCCCGTGCCGATCCAAAATGTGTGTCGATAATGATGATGATGATGATGATATGATACAATATATATGACTGCTGGTTGCGTTGCAGGTACAAAGGCATTCGTGTAAAGCACTGCAATAGTTCAAAATGTTCAAATGTACTGGCTATTGTTCAACAAGAAACTTTTTCCATTGCTTTTGACCCTTCTTTTCCTCATTTTCTTTATAGGATGTCTTCAGACATGCCGACACACAGTGTGTTAATGAGAAAAGATGCTTCATACGAAGAATTTTGAAAAAAAAAGTTTATCCAAACCCAAACATCAAGCTTGCAACTTGTGCAACGACTGAAAAAAGTCATATATATACATAATGATCATTACTGCCAAAGCTTCTTCATTATCTATATATCTGTCGTTGATGGTTTTGTTAGAAAAATATGAAAAATTATACCAAACATTGAGATACGAGATTTGAGAAAAATAGGATCATTTTTTTTTGGGATATGATGTTTTTCAAGTCAAAGACTGAGAAGGACGTACTCACTTAAATGGACAAATAATAATATAATATATCATCGCATCATCCACAACAATATAGCTTCAGCAAAGATGCTCCTAATGATACATGTTACGTAAATAAATGTATCTTCCCTTTGGTTTATATCCCAACGTTCAACGTATATTTGATTTCAGACCAGACAATGCATCAGAATCAGAAAAGACATAATGGTAACAGTACGCTCCAAACTAAAATAATATCTTTAAGATTTTTTCTTCTTCTGAGCTGCATGCATGCAATATTGTATTTTTTATGAAGAATGGATGCATGGTATCTTTTAATCTTTTCATTCATAGTTTGCACTTGGTGTGGCTATTCACAGTACAATACATACATACATATATATCATAACTTCGTCGGTACTATCTGTACAGTTGCATTTTTGGGGAAAGATGCAATTGCAATACATATAGATACAACGCAACAATGAACTGTTCCGTTAGACTTACTTTACCTTTTTCGTACACACAAGAAAGCGCTTCTCGTTTTTCGCTTTTTCGTTAAAACATTTTTAGTATAGCAATAAAAACATTTTATACATTGCTGCATTAAGAAAGTGCATCTTATTTCATAAAAACAGAAACAAGGGAATTTGAGTACCCAAATTTTGGAAAGAAGTAGCCGCACGTTCTGGGCTCTGTTCTTCAATTCACTTTTTGTTTTTGGCGTCTGAAAAATTGATTTTGTCACATGCAATAAAATCAGAACCAAACCAAGAGAGGAAACCAAGTCGGCAAAGAAAACCTAAAGTAACTGTTCTTTTTATGATTTTTATTTAAAAATGCCGACTACTAGCAATCACTACTGGAAGTTTGACTATCTCCAAAACAAGCGCTTCTCCAGATTTGAGTAAAAAATGTTATTTAAAATCATGTGTTGGTTTTTTATTACCTTACATGACTTCGTGAAATCTTGAGCTGCCTTTCTTTTCTATATTTTGCCATAAGGAGGAGAAATTTCTAGCGTTCAAACGAAGAGCGTCCAATTCCAAAAAAAACCTATCCAATATTAAACTGACGAGCTAATTTTAACTGTCTCACTGTATCTAACAGTACATATTACAAAGTACTTATCTTGTGCACTGCACATGTACTTGCTCAGCTGGCTAATTTACAAAACAAAAATTGCCCAAGGGAATCACAATGAACTGCAAAAACTCAGAATACAATAGATAACTGGATTTGAATTACAAATGTCAAATGTGCAGGTTGCATTATATTTTACATTTTGTATACCATTACGAATGAAAGGCGCATGAAAGAAGAAACATTTTTTCTGGATAGTTGAACACTGAGCTCATCAGACTATGTAATGTACAATGTGTAAACTAAAGATTTAAGAGTAATTTAAAAGGAGCTCGTCAAGGGAAAAGCTTCCTATTCCAAAACCAAGCACAAAGTATATCTAGCACATCCCAGGAAGAACTTGACCGTCGATTTTGTATCTAAAATGTGTGGGTAGTGTGTATATGGTGTGGGAAGGGAAAATATGCGAAGAATATGCATCTCTTACGCACTAAATAAAGCATTGATTTCGATGCTTCCCACAATCGGATTTCTGGAAAAATTCGGTGCATATTATGTGGGGGAAATGCGTGGGTTTGTTGCATAATAACTTTCATACAATTATAAGCGGTCTTCTTATGCTGATAATGCATGGGAAACGCGTGTAAAACTCTCCGATACCGACAACACGGCTACGCATTCAATCTCTAAGTAGACATTATCATTACCATTGAGTGAATGTGAAGCTTCTTATAAGCCCGGCTGTATACAAGTGACATGCATTTGTTACATTTTTTGTACATTGCATGAACGGCTGGCATTGATCTAAACTCCGTAAACAAATTTCATCACACAAGTCCAACTTTAACTTCAACTACTATTCGCAAGTGCTTCGGGGACTATGTTTGTAATTGTAGAATTCCCCGATGAAGGAGCAGTGCAGTTGATACCAGTTAAATGTTTACTAAAGGACAAACGGCATTGTTTTTGGCCACCAACACCACCTGGGAATCGCATTCGGGATCAAGCAAAACCGAAAAAGGATTGGATCAAGTGCCCTGTCAGTGTAATATCACAGAAACCAATTAGTAAGTTACGTATGTAGTCTATTGATTATTTATTGATAAACTGCATGTAAAACAAAACTGTAATGGGGAAATGTAGGCTGGTGTATTGAAATCATGTATGTGAATTGTTGTTAATTTCTAATTTTAGGTGACTATTCGAAAGCGAGAGCTCATGAGGCACTGAGCCACCTCTCACACACTTAGCCGAGGTTAAAGTTGAAAGTAGCAATGACTGTTCCAGTGACGACTCCCCATCAAATAAAATAAATTTGCCGGATTATGAGCCTGTGGAAAATCTTTCCGATCCTGATTTTGACCGGAGCTTCAATGATCAAGAAGTATTGAGTTTGCTTCAACAAACCCGTAAGTAAAACTGCACGTATTATATCGAATATCGTTCAATACACATAACTAGTCTGCTTACTTAATAGTCACATTATTAACAGACTCCCAGGAAGTTGGATCTGACCATTTACGTCCAGTTCTTCCTGCCCCGTTCCATCAAGAGCCTTCATCGACATTGAATAAAACACCCCATCAGCAACCAATTTCGAAGAGCAGTGACAGACCACCATCTGAGCCTCAACCTATTGATTTCCGTGAAGCAACCGATGCCCTTATGCACTTTCCAATGCAATTATGAAGTGTATAGAAATGACCTTTGTAAATTGTAAAACAATAAAATGTATTGTATAAAGACATTTCCAATTTTTGATTTATGCATAACGTCAATCATATATAAAGCGCATTTTTGATGCATAAAATGTTAGTATAAGTGGTGGGTACGTATAAAAAATACGTGTATAAAGTGTGTGTATCCGGAGTGGGAAATGCATGTTTTATTCACCGGGTTTATGCGTATTTTACGCACACTTTACATGCGTAATAGATGACACGCGTTTTATGCGCATAACCCGCTGCCAACTCCCACACGATTTAGAAATCACAATCCCACGCATTTCCTACGCATATTCGACACCTTTGATCTTCCTGGGTCATTATGTACGGTGATGTGATGTGATGTTGCAATGTGATTTGATGTGATACTTGCACGCAAAAAGGAAAGAAAGAAAATATGATTGAACATTTGTACATCACATCACCATCCCCGTCACCTCAAACAAGGGAAAGAAGAAAAAGGATGAGAGGGACAAAAAAATAAAATAGGATCTAAAGTACATGTGAATAGTAATTACTCTACATTTACGAATTTTCCACCTTGTCACTTGCTCACTTTACTAGGTATTATTCACAGTTGCATAAATACATAGTTATTCTCAGCATTTATCTTCATCCCCCATTCATAATCTAACGTGAACGATTTGAACGAACATAAACACACATAATGCGAGTGAGAGATGAGTAGTATGACCATCATATACCCCCAATGCCTCATTATCCTGAAATGTTTAGAAGAAGAAGAAGAAGAGGGGAAACAGATTTGACTTTTTTGTTACAATAATTATTGTCAGGTCTAAATTATTCGCTAAAGTGGTGTAATGAGAACATGAGAAAGACATATCCAATTCAATTCAACATAATGCATTATAGTAGCATAGTTTTGCACTGCACTAATATAATACATAAATACATTATAACAAGAAAATTGGGATTAGGTTTACAATACCTGACAATATATATGATGTACCGTTTTTGCAAATACAGGAAATGGTTCATAAGCATGATAGGACTTTCTACCTTTGCTTATTGTACGTACTTATAATATGAATTGCAATCAGCTAAGTATTATTTTTTAGAAAAATGAGAATTTTATTTTGTCCTTGTGAATATCACAATTGCATACATATTTGTAAGCAATGTGCACTTTACTAGCGGTGTGAAAAAATAAATAATAATATTTTTAACCACTTAATGATCCCTTAAATCAAATTTCTTGTGAGAGAATACGACGGACATGGCATGAAATTATTGGAAGAGATATATTAAGTTGTTACGTCATTAACAATAAGTACAACATCATCATCACCGTCAGAGAACCATTAAGAGTGGATTAAATTGAGGCGTTAGTGTTGTTACTACTCTCTTTTCATTCCTTTGTATAACTCTACTCAAACAAAATAGTCTTAGAGAGAAAGAGAGAGACTTATAGAAGCGAACATGGCATATGCTCGGTTTGCTTTTTAGCTCATTAGATATGCACACATCACAAATTGGTCAAACCTGTAGCGGCTCCTCTTTATGAATTACACCAAGAGAGCATTAAAGTCCGTCTTTATTGTAGACGACGGCGGGCACGTCATAAGTATTCCATTCCACTATCCGACTCTGCTTTTGCTTTTACATGATTAAAGAAAGACTTTTGGAATTCAAAGCGCCAACAAACGGGATCCACAAAACCGTCCACTCTCGACATTTTTATTACTTGTGATTGCAATTATGTATATTGCTTGTTAGATGTGTGTATAATGAGATGATGATGAGGGAGTTAGTAAGTTCTTATCCCGTTTGATATAATCAGTATATACACTTGTACTAAATGAATGCAAATCATGGGGGAATTATATATAAGAGTACAAACTGTTTGCGTATTCTGTGTGGATATGAAATTAGCAAAGTCTTCAGCAAGTATCCGGTCACAACTCTTAAAAGCGGACTGTGACTCCGACTCCTCGCTCACCATTGCATTCTCATGCGTAGCAGAGTTGCAGACATCGTAAAGAATTTGCGAGTATACCAGAGTATACCTACCAATATGAATCTTCTTGACGAGCTTGAATTGACGTGACAGTGACAAGCTTGTCAGGTCAAATAACTTGAGACCACGGAGAGTAGTGGACTGGACTGAGAAAAATGTATCTTGATTTTTGTCCGAATAACTTCATACTTTTTTTCATATAAGATTTATTATTGTACATGCAAAACAAGATATTCTCCGTAGGCTACTGGTTTTAATGGCTCGTAAAACAGACTGACTAAGATGTTAGCCTCCTGTTCTGTTACTGAAGATGTGAGTATAAAAATAATTATACAAAGTACAAATGCAAAAACATAAAACATTAGGTGACTTCTTTTTACAGGACTTTTGCCTGTCAGATAATGTATTATAAGCAGTTGGCATCTCCCACATTGGCCTCCCTGTAATTGACTAGAAAAGAATAATAAAATTCCGTCCCAGGCAATATGACTTTTTTTCTATGGGATTTCAAGAATTTTTTAGCTAAAAAACCACAAAACTGCATTGTATCATTTTTGCTCTAAGGTGTAAGGGCGAAAAGTGCAGGGCAGGTATAAATTTTTGATGTCAGGGAGAAAAGGGAGAAGAGTTGAGAGTGTAAGACAAAGTCATTAAATAACATTAAAAATTGGAATATTATTTTTTTTTGCATAAAATATCATTATATAGTAGAACAAGCGATGAACCAGACTCTGCTGATAATAATACTAAGCTGTGCAAAAGAAATATAATATATATATTATGCTGGTTTGGCTTCAATCATAAAAATTTACGGAAGAAAAAAAATGCATCCACCTGAAGTTGGAAGTTGATGAGTTCTCTCTTCTCAAGACATATCCTTCTTCTTGATGATGAGTCTTTTTCTTGTTCTCAAGCAAAAATTGTTCGTCAACTCGTCAAAAAACGAAGAGAAGAAGAAGAAAAGAGAGAAAAATCTTTTTTTCGAGAACTAATTATTATGCAACATGCAAATGTATTAAGACACTTGAGGTCAGCACGCGAGGGCTAGATTGTGGGAAAATTATCATTCGTCTTCTTTTTGTTCAAGTATCTTCTGTTTTTTCGGCGGATAATAAGTACGTATAATATACCTATATGTACTTATGTATATATTCCATGTAAATGCAGCAAAATACCAAGCTTGGGCTCACTCTTTTTCTGTACCTGCTGTTACTCATCTCTTTGCCTGTCTTGTCTGTTTGATTATTCAGCTGAAAAGAAGTGAAGTGGGAAAAATATAAACAAAAAACTCCCTTTTTTAAAAAGAACAAGTGATGGGATGAGAGGGCAAAGATAGAGTGGATATATAAAAAAAAACTGACGAACAACAGCAGAAACAAATTGCTTAAAGATATGCTTTTCTCTCAAAGTTGAGACAGAATTATACCGCCTCAAGTTCTTCAAAACTATATGTACATGCACATAAACTTGCATATAAAAATGGGATTGCATGCATGATGATATGATGATCATAATTACTTTCTGTTTTTTAGATCTGCTCGTTTTGTGCATTAACATCATCAGTAAAAAAAACTTTACTTATTCAACTATAAACACACTATATATATATATATATGCTATTGCTAGATTAAGGTTGCGAGAACGTCAAAAAAAAAGAGGTCCTTTAAAAGAAATGCTGGGATTTACATAATGTTACCTGTTACCTTTCCATCATCAAAAGACTTTATTTCCACCAGTATTAATGCTTGTATTTAATGGATGCTGCGACTGCGACAAAACAAATCTTTGCATGCTTTCCGCTGCTACATCACAGGATCTCGTGACGTGATATGGATTTACGCAACGGAATATTAATGAACGCTCACGCAAATGTGACTGAGGGAAAAAATGCAATGTAAACAAATAATGTGATGTTCTCATATTGTAATTTTTAGGAAGAATGTCTTTCCATTTATCACACGAAATTGTTGCATGCAAACTGTGATTTGTATATACAAATACAACACACAATACACATGTTATTTGCATGTAGCACAAGATGATTTGAGAACGTAAAAAAAAGCTTACGTTTAGCAGCATCGTCAACGATAAAGAAATTTAACTCTTGCTAACGAGATAATCTTCCCCTTTGTATTATTTAATTTGCTCTTTTAAATGCCATTCTAATCTAACCAGGGCAAAAGTAGGTAAGTGATACAGTTTTACGATCTGCCTCTTCTGCTCGTTTACTTTACATGCACTATAACATAAGCGTGATCATCAACCCGTTTCTTGCAGATTGCAAAAACTAAAACCGTTGGTGGTTGGTTGTAAGTGCAATCAGAGAAATAATGTTAACTACGCAAAAAACATCTACATAACACCTTCCTATAACGTTTTACCTGAGGAATTAAGTAATTTTACATATGCACTCTTAAAAAATCAAAATCACACAGGATTCAAAAGTGCAAATGTTTTTTTTTGCAATTTACTCCCGTTCCTGCACTCACTTCCTTGGAAAATGCATGATGTAAAAACGACATTTGCATGAGAATGCTGCGAGTTTAGAATACGTAAGTAATTTCCATTACTGTTTCATGAGTAGGAGTGAGTGCAATCATTTGAAAAGGAATAAGTCAGAGGGCAAAACGAATGACATGGTGGTTGAGAAGAGTCAGTAGTAAAAAAATAGTTGATGGACATCGAGTGTAAAGTGTGATGGTGTGATCATGATGAGTATTATAATGATTCTAGATTGTAGTTTTGCTGGTCAGCAGATATTTTTTTTTTCAATTTTTCACAATGAGTTACGCAACCGGTACAGTAATATAAAAGGTACGGACGGACACTCAAGTTTCTACTTGTACGCATGCTAGGCGCTAGATAAAATTGGAATGCGAATAAAATGGTTTAGAAAAAAAAATCATATAATTATGTTAAAATAGAGATATATACATATACACATGACTTGCTACATATATTATGTATAAGCAGAAATTCATAGTAAATTACATTATCATGATGAAAGAGTTACACTCCACAATTTATGACTTCCTCTCAAGAATTTATATAGTGTTTATACTTTAGAGGATTCTAACGTGTCTCACTGCTAATTTGTTATTAAACCTCAGAAGACCTATGCAATTGACTTGTGTTGTGCTCGGATCCGCTTAGCTCGTCCCCCTTCCTATATGGCTTTTTTATTGACATAAAGACGCTAAAATCCTTAGCTCAAACTACAGTTTATATTTAACAGGTCTTGGTTGTGAATTTGAATCAAGAAAATCATTAATTTTCACACAGACACAAATATGTTGAATGTAAAAGTTAATTCATTATGAATAGGCATGCAAAATTAGTAATTGTTTTGCCATTCTTTTGCTCGTTTTAACTTCCATTCTCTATCTGTTATTAATGTTTTTCATGCCTTAATCGTTTTGGCGTATTTCCTCTCAAACGAATGATGATTAGCTGCTATTTGACTAGATTTTTTAATTTAATATGAACTATGAACAGCAAAAGAGAGAGAGAGAAAAGATATAAATTTTCAGAGAGAGGGTCGAGTTCACATTCACAGTGTATCATTAGGGATGCAAGCTATGCATTTTCCGTTTGCAAAAATTAGGAAGATATCATTTCCTTACGTTGCGTATCACATTGTGTACTTGATATATGAAATTAACTGAATTCGTTGTAAATATATATAGTATTCGTGTGTTACATATATTATGCACGTTTTCTAATGAGTAGTGGGAAATATGAGACTTTAATACACGTTGTCAGCATTTTTCATGTCTCCTACAGTCCTACATGCATCATATTCTGGTGATCAGAGATTCATAAACAAGGAGAAGAAGAGGATAGGATTATATTGTTGTTATAATGGTTGTAAGTGTAATTACAGGTAATTTACAACTTGTTCCCGTCTTTTAACTTAAGTTCACACGTATTTTAGCTTGCACTCTTGAGGAATCAAGATGACGAGAGTTGGTCTAGTAGTTTTTTCAGTCTACAACTGGTAGATAGGCGCATACATACATATAAACTGCAAAATATATGCATCCGTAAATCATTCATAGTTTGATAGTTTCTTTATGTTATCTCACAACAAGTGATATAGTAATCTCGTGTAATATCTATATAATGTATAGAAGTACAAATGTAATCTTGTACTTGGTTGTTATTTTTTTTAAAGTAAAAGATGATATCAAAAGCACAGGTGTAATGCTTATGTAAACTTGTAAAATGGAGGTAAAGTACATAAAGCAGAAGAAGAGGAGACCGCACCAAAACGAAGAAAGAAACACGGTTGATTACCTAAGTTTAGTATCATCATTTCATATCATATCACACAAGTCACATCACTCACACATATGAACCTCCATAGATGAGCTATAAAACGGGTGTGTAAAAAAAGCTGTTTCTCTCTTTCTTGACCAAAACGCTTGCAATCTGTCCATGCAGCATACAAGTATTATTTATTGCTCTTTTATGCCAAAGTGTGTACATACAACGTTTGTACTTTTGAATTGTATGGAACGTGCGAACTACTACAAAGTCCAATAAGTTGTTTATGAACTTTTGCCTGTAACACAAGATGTATATCTTACATCCTCATCAAATCAACTTGATTGGAGTTTCCCTTGGATAATTTAATAAAACTGGTTGGTAGTGTTTGCTCAAATTATTAGATAATTTATTAAGACTTAATTTATTTATACTATAAAAATTACACTTTTGAGAGGACGCAAGACATATAGCTCAAAGCTAGACATTACAGGCAATACATTTCCAAAAAGGAAGTTCAAAAGTTCAAGGAAACTGGAAATTAGCAGCCTCCCACAGAAAAAAGAAAGTGATGAAGTGACATTTGTTTTCATTTGTTTGTACCTACCTAAAAACGTAGCCATTATTGATGCAGCTTCATATGTTTACTTGACGAGTTCATCTAAACTATCATCTTGGATGCTTCTTCGTCAAAGTCTATATTTTCTTCTCGCTTTCATCTGCTTTCCTTTTCCCCATTCCTGCGCTATATATTCAAATATTATGCATGCACACTGCCTCTCTGCATGAATATCTCATGCATCAATGATATGATGTGCAGAAGACTACATCTACATGCCAGTGCCACATGCTCAACTGTGTACCTCCCAGTTTGTTTGAGCAAGTTAACGTTACATGTTATGCATATCTTTTGGGGAAGACTACCGCACTACACACAATGCTATAATAATAATATGCAGAGAGCCAAGTTACGCGAGCGCAGCACACGTAAAAAAGTTTGCTAGTCCCTTGACTTGTTCGTTCGACATTCTTCTTTGGCTTATTTAAAAAAAATCCATATCTTTATGTGCTCTTCGTATGCAAACGTGACGGAGACGACCAAGAAGACGACGACGATGATGATGATGATGATAACAAACTATATGGTGAAGGAAGACGAATCAGAATTTTTTTCAGATGGCAAGCACAACCCAACCCGCCCAATATCTCACTTGCCACGGAGATTCACAAGCTGTGTGTCGTCGTAAAAAAGGGAAGGAAGCGAGGCAGCGAGAGGATGTAAAGCAGGAGAGAGAGAGAGAGAGAGAGAGAAAAAGCGTTGTATGAATAAAAAATACATAACTTAGGTATGCATCCATGAGTAGGAGATAGACAAGTGGTTGTACGAAGAAGGAAGAAGAAGCTAACATGTTGTGCTCTATTGGGATTGGCAAGTGATTCGTAGTAGTTCACCAAGTCTATTCTATGCATATGAATCTCAAGTGTAGTACTTTTTCATATATGCAAATCGCGCATGCAAAGAAGAAAGCCTTTTGTCGACTCCGTACGTGCTTCTCTCTTTTCTTTCCCCTTTTTTATGTGCGCTAGTGAAAGGATGAATGGGTGTATACAATACTATATACATAATACATATATATATGCATATTAGATGAACCGCTACATCTTATCCAATCCGATGTTTCCAATAGACGAGTTTCAATTTTGTATTCTGGTTGCCGATTGGAGGTGGGTACAACCGAAGTAGCTATAGTATTAAACTCTATATAGGTTTTCATAAAAAAACTATCTAACTTCTTCGGTAGGGCTACCTTGTGATGCCTGTTTGATAAAGTTTGTATTTTTTTTAGATTTCCGAATTTTCAAACCAAACTCATACGTTAGGAGTCATGAACTAAATGATATTAGTACACAATATTTAAAAACTAGCTCAATGGAAATAGAAAGGGTGAATTTCTTTTTAGGAAATTGAAAAATGCACTTATGAGAATCAGAAAGAAATGTATCGGGACGGGCGTGCAGCACAGCGCTTCTTTCTTGATTCAATATCCCAGTCCATTTACATTTACTAGGAAGTTATTATGGTGAGAAGAAATTCAACATAACGCCAAAAATCCATTAGTTTTACCAACATTCTCTCAAGTTTGTTTTTCAATATATCGATAACTTAGCATTATGTTTGTAATCCATGCAATGCTACATATATATTCATTGTATTAAATATGTTGCATCTGTCTCTTATGCACAAATGAAGGAATAGGGAATGAGAGTCGATTTTTATTCAAGTTTGTCACGCAAATAAGACTTTTTCCTCCTCCTTTGTTGCATTTATCTAGTCTTGCTTTTGAAAATCAAACGAATTTGTTTTATTTTTGAGTACGTGGAATATTATTACTTTCCACATAGAAAATTGATGTTAGAGCACCTCTCCACTGGTGATAACCACATTAATGCATTGAATTCGTGTGAGTAAGTGTATGATCACATCAGATTCTCCTCATATTCATACATATACTAGAAGCAATGTATATTCATGAACTCATCTCTATCTTTTTGGAATGATTTATACTAAGTAATATCAAAAGGAGTCATCAATATATAAAAAAAAATATTTCTGTTTATTCCTACACTTACATTAAATTACAACATAGGTGATAGCGGTGATAGGTATAGAAACACACTATATATCCACGCTGGACCGCCTAGTTTGAGAATATCATGACGAAAAATCCAATTACGTCGAAAAAACTTTGAAAGCTAATATTTTATCTGTAGAATCCATAATGGACATGACACCTACTGTCATGAAACGAGAAAAATACATTTGATGTGATAACATGAGACAAACACATGCTATACATTCTTAGCTAGAGGTAAAAGTATATTATGTACTCATTCAATGCAATGTATATTATTGTATGCATTATGTACACGAACTGGCACAAAATCAAAAAAATATATTTTAATCTCATTAAATATTATGTTGCTTACATGAATTTTTTCTCACCAGATCGTTGATGAGAGGGAGAGAAAAAAGAAGTGTAAATTGAAAAATTTTGAATTTCAAATCAGTTATGTTATAATTTTGTTTGGAGAAGGTGTAATCAGCAGATACGTGCCGTGTTCATACAGAATGAGTCAGTGAGTGGGCAGAGCGAGAATATAAGATGACGCAAAAGTATACAAAGGATAAAAATGGAATGTACAAAAGATGACATGGCATTTGATGTGACCTCGCACTTGCAAACAACAAAACAACACAAGAACATCATCATAGTCCATGTATGTCTATAAAAAATAATTCCTCATGTTCTCAAACCACATAGACAGAAACAGACAAATGAAGAAAAAAATTAATAAGCTGTTGCTGTTGATTATATGATGATACAAATCCTGTAAAAAGATTACAACCATATTATTTACTTCTTAATGTTTAAAATACATACATATGCATTTTTGAGTCTCTGATTTTTTCACTTGTCTCTCCACAATTTTTTCCACATTTCATATTCATATCAAGTCAAAGCTAACATCGTTTTCCTATCACAAACGTCAAGAGTTAAACATATTAATTTAAAATGCAGAAACTCAATGCAGTATTATTTTTTCTTAGTTTGCAGTCTTGTTCGGCTAAGTGCACACTGGAGTTTCTTGGCCGCTTAATGAATAATAATAAGTAGCTATCCGTATGCAAAACATGAAATGGGAATTGAGCGGAAGTAAAAACCCACCATCAGCACCCCCACCACACAAGCACCGCATATCATTTTATTCTTGGCATCCCAAATTATAAATGGATTATGGATGAATTTAAAAGTTTGCATAATAGGAGTACTACCATGAATATTTAAATAAGACTTCTGCTTATTGTATGTACATGACCAGCAGCAGCTGTCTGCAATTTCACCACGGAACACTGACCACCGGGAAGTAGTTTTTTCGCCTACCTTCTGGCAAAGAAAATCAGAATCTGGATCATCTTCATCATTAAATATTTCTACGTAATATATATATTATATATACTACTTATAGTATGGTACCCAGCAAAAATGGGGAATGTTCTAGTTTGGCTCGTTATGCTTTAATCTGCCATTGCCTTTGACTTTTCAATTTAAGAAAGCTCTAAAAAAAATATACATGATCCATACTTGCATAAATAATGATCGTGCATACCATTTTACTATATTATGCATAGTTTCATAGAAGGTGAACATAAATTCAAAAATCTCATTATGATTCGGACACCACCAACTTGGAAAAGAATGAAATGAGAGAGTCAAGTCAAGAGTAAGTACACAGATCATTACAAGAGACTACTTACTTGGTTTTTGCTAGAACAACCAAAACCAAACCACATACGCAACAGCAACAGCAGCAGCAGTAGTTAGAGCTATCATCGAACATCTTATTTATGGTCTCCTGTCTTTCCATGGCTCATGCCTATTGCTTATACTTGCCCTGTCAGGTTATATGTACGTATGCACACATTACAGAATATTATTATTGTGCTCTGGTTCTTGACGGCTAAATGAAGGTAATGAAGGTATCCACATATTTTTCTTCAGACTTTAATAAAGATTTAGATAAAAAAACTCTTCTGATGTTCTCTCCGTGCAATAACAATAATAACAGCAATAACAGCCGGGGAGACGGTGTACCAGAACTTATAAAATATTATTATAAAAGTGTGTATACTTTTACATCCCCGTTAATGATTAAGGAGAGAGGGAGAGCTCTCCGTGTTTTTATTCAGCCTTCAGGGCCACCACAGACAACTAACATCATGATATTAAACACAGATATCTACTATTATTTGTGGTATAAATTATGCAACTTAAGCTCTCTTAATAACTCACGAATGACTAACTACGGAAGAATAATAATGATTTTTTCTCCTCCCTCCCAGTAGCAACACCAAAGACAATTTAATTGTTTATTCTCAAGAGACTTTTGCATAGATTAATCCTAATGCTTAGCATTTTAATATGTTTCATCACAAACTCTCACAACATATTATATACATATAATATAGCATAAAAATTTCTTACTTTTAATATTTAGAATTGATTAAATATGCAAAGTATCGTAATGGATCCGTTGAACGGAAGGGAACCACCTTTTGGTATAATATTTTTCTGAGGAGAAACCGGCTTTTTGACTTATTCACTACATTATATATTATGTCTCTACAGCAGTCTCAGTTCGTGGCGGAGCTCGGAAGGAGCTTGTGTACAATATTTTTTCGGGCTCCCACCAAGCACATGCGCTTTTAACACAACAGGGCAGCGATTATTATTTTTGCAGCATCATTATGATTTGCTACGTATCAGCTATCATCATTATCATCAACGATCAACATAACATTAGTTTATACTCTCCCTCTTTCCTTTTTTTCTTCTCATATGATGCATTTTCCATTCATCTCACTTTCTTTTCACGAATTACCTATTAAATACTCTTGCATACATGAAAATTAATCCCGGAACGAACGGTTTTAATAATAGGAAAAAAATATAACTCATTTATAACCATAAACACATTACATGCATATATTAGCTAGTTCTTTACAAAATAATATAATATGCTTTTACTTTACTTATTACATACTTACTTAATCTTGTATTCAGCACGGACACTGACTACCGACTGTGAACAGATAAAAAAGAAATAAACAAATAAAAAAAGTACATCACAAAATGCAAAAAACTGGTAATCCAATGAAATGATGAAATAATGATCATCATGATCATTAGAATCACTGAACCTTTACTCCATCCCTTGTATATATTATATGCATTTGTATCTTTTCGGATTTAAAATACTTACCAAATAAAATTCCTTTTTTTTATTTAGACGCAATCATATAATATGTTTATCAAAAAGGCAAAATACGAAATGACCATGAGGCATTCATCAGAATGACGATGATGATGAGCAAATTCGAGTTTTGTTAAGTTTCATGTTTTTAGATACCTAGTGAAATACGTGTGTTTGTTGTGCTCGGATGATGATGATGACCGGTAGAAAAAAAGGAATCATCTAGGCAGAGTATAGAGCTACGATACGAGTTTAGTGTTGATGCTGAGCTGAGTACACCACTAAAAACAACAAGACAGACAGACAGGCATTTAGTTGTCGGTTCTTTTTTCCATTTTTCTTTCAGTCTTCTTCTTCTTCTTCTCCTATTTTTTTTACTTTCCATTTGCTACTTTAAATGATGTTACCTATATGCTTATATATATGCATTCAACTCTTTATGCATGCATACCGTTTGCATATTATACTACACCTTTTTGTACATGCATTTTTGATAAGCTTATTTATTCAAGTTTATTGCATTTTAGCTGATTTATTTCACAGAAGAAAAGTTAACTACACTTCCTTTACACCTTGTAGTACAAAAACTTGTCTGACTTGTCATTACCAGTCCTCTCTAATGTGACTAATTACACAGGTAAAGCTCTCTCCATTCCATGCTATGATTTGACTTTGCACGCATAAAAATTTATGAAGGAATTGCCCACATTATCATGAAAACTATTAAAGAATCTTTTTCTTCACTCTTCATTCTTTCAGTTTGACCGAGGCGTCTGCTCAATTCGATGTGAGTGCACGTTAAAGGTTGCAAATCTACACAATCATTTAAAAAAAAAGAGTGAGAGAACCAAAGAATGACATCAATGTTAATGATTGTAAGACTTTATCTATCTTTGTATGGATACGGTTTTACATCATTTTTTAGCAAAAGATTTAACCAAAATATGTAATGTAGGAAACATTCGTATTTTATTTTTGCAAAAAAAAATTGTGTTCATCTCCTCTCCTTGATTTTCTCTTACATTCGTTTTATTCATTCTGTGTGCGAAATGCGCTGCATAATTTTCGACAAATATTCTAATACGTATGAGTTTGAGCCGAACTAAATGAGATGATATGATGATAAAGAAGAGAGAAGGGTATTGTAAAGCTATGCACAGGGGTTGGTTAATGTGTAGTAGTAGTCCAAGTTTTTACGCTGCATATATCATGTCCATGGTGCCAAATGCCAAGTAAAACTGGTGCAGTCTCACATCAGTGATTCAGAAGGGCAAGTGAATCGAGTCCATTATCTTGATTATGGCATTATTATCTCATCGGCCGGACGGACGAAATGAAGGAACGAGCCAGAATATGGTGAAGAGGAAAAAAATACGGAGAGAAGCAGAACAAGCAAAAATTCATGCATAAACTACCATATCGGATGACTTAAGTGGGCATTACCTTCATGTACAATTGATGCAGAGTTGCTAATGTTGCCATCCATGCATAGTTCATTATGCGCTTCTTCTCTAATGCATAATGTAGTTGGAGAGAGTAATATACATATACATACATACGTTTATATATCGGGCTATATGGTCTTCTCTCGGAAACTAGAGGGACCATTTTTTCCTTTTTCCTATCTATTTTTTCGAAATGTATTGGGCAGAACTGTGGTCATTTCTCTTAAAAGCTTGAGAGTGAGCTCATACACTACGTATTTCCTATGAATATGCATGCATTTAATGTGTGAGGAGGCATAAAGGAAAATTTCTGACAAAAAACTCTGCTTCCTTCTTCCAACGATTAGATAATATATTATGTGTATGTCTTGTAGCTTTTGACTGGTGAAAAAATGACAACGAAGTGCTCTATGACTCCGCCATTACTGACCAGCAAAAAAATATTTCTTACCTCACTCTAATAGTCGCGCAGCTCATTTCTATGTTGTTAGAGAAATATCAAATGATTGCTTCCTGCCCACAGCAAAAAATCTACGAAAATTATTCAATGTTTGATGCAAAAGAGAATATAAGTGCTCAAGTCCCAAATGTAAGTACTTACACTTGCATGGCTAATGCATTGATTCCCATAGTTTGGAATCCTGTCCTTAATTCGTATGGTAATCATCATTATTCAAAAAATATACTTTCCTCACATGCATGCCATTTCAAATCAAAATGAACTTTTGAAGGAATTTTCTGGATGAGCCATCCGCCAATGGGTTGCTAAATATTTGATGGTCGATTAATTACATGACCCCTATAGTTTCAGCAGCCCATCTCACTAATAATGAATATTATAAACTCCTTAATATAAATAGTTTAACACAGAGTGAATCACAAAGCATATAATATGCATATACGTTTATGTACGTGTGAGGTTGAAAGAAAACTTTCCATCAAGCGTATAGCTCTAGCTCTTCTTTCTTTCATCTTCGGAGAGATAACAAGACGGCATACCTTTTTGAATCTCATTTTTACACTATTTCTGACTTACATACAAGTCATTATTGTTCCAAATGTAATCATTCTGAGATTTTACTTTTTATGTACATTAGATAATCCCATACTGTACAGAGATCTCTTGTGTAAAGTGTCAGGGAACTGCCTACATCAAGTACGGTACGGATGGCTTTTTGCTTGATTTTCGTGTAGGTGCTCTCCAACAACACAAATATCATCATCATCATCATCCCATCAAAAGCCATAGCCAGTGCAGGATGATGATGGTGAATGACCTCGACAAATAAACTCACTTAATTAGTAATAAGTTCAAAGCGTAAAAAGTTATTATCATAAAAAATCACGTTGATAATGGAATTTTTGTGTGGAGTGCCGTGCCGTGTTTTGTATAATATATATAGATATATATGAATATTACATATTATTCTATTCTTCTTGCTGCTATCAACAAACGAACTATTGGCCCAAGAAGTAAAGTGACTAAGAAAAAGAGAGTGCATAACTGAAAATTATAGCATCTTAAAAAGAAAATTACTGCAGTAATTTGAAGCAAGGTTGCCGTTCTTTTAGGTAACAGAAAGCCCCTCGTAAAATATATAGATATTTTGTGTGGTGGTGTGTGGGGTGAACTGCGGACTTGCTGCTGCTGCCTGCTCGCCTATATTATGTTTCCCCACTGTGTGGTGGACAGACATTTCCTTTAGCTCAAGATTTGAGATGTCTTTAGCACATTTTTTGTGGTTGTCTGCTCACTTTGATCCCTCTTCCTTAAAATTACTCCATGCGTTGTGCTAATACGTTTCGTAAGAATATGGCAAAACCCTCTCACTATATTCAACATTGTTCCGAAACTCAGAGCAGAAGAATAAGCGAAAAATATATTACGTTTCCAATAAAGAAATTCTTCGATTGTCTGATTGAATTTTAATAGAAAGAGATATTCCCTCATTACAATTAATTTGGTTGGGCTACGGGCCAGCATCGAAGGGCCATGGTAAAAGCAACCTAGGAATTAATGAAGTTATCAAAAATCTTATATTACAATCAAATAACACATTGGTGGGCCAACTAAATAAAGTAAATATGCAGTATATTGTTTTTATTAATGATGAAACTTATTATTTTTGATGAAAGGGATGCATTGTTGATTAATTGTATACATTTTCATCTAATTTATATGCCAGGGAAGGATTGATAGTCCTATATATTTCATATAAATAGTTTTATGAGTAAAATGCTTGCATAACTACTAGTATAATGAAAAAGTAATCTCAAAGATTGCCTTCGCACGTGCCTCCCCTTCTCTTTAGCATCATCAATTTCAAATGAAGATAGTATGTACATATATTTGAAGTTAAAATGTTAAAAATAAGTAATTTTCTCAAATAGCTATTTTGTAATTAAGATGAAGATGAATATTTCATTTATTTAACGGTTTTTTGAATAGTATAAATCAGCACGAATTATCCGGGTGATGCTAACTGATTAAGGAATCTAAAAGTTACTCAATTTAATTCCTAATTTGGTAGCTAAATTTTTATACTCACTGATCATGCACTCGCTCAGTTTTAGTTTCCGGAGTTTGATTGAGCTTGGCCTGGCCTGACTCTACAAAAATGTTAAAAGCTTTTGCACTGAATATTCAAAGTTTTATTCCTTTTCCGGTTTGCGACTCCCGATTAAATTCATCAGTTCAAGAAACCCCAAAAATGAATTAGATTCAAAATCTACATTTGCTACTTTATATATTATAATTATTATTATTGCAAATTGCAAAACGTGCCATAATATAAAATATATAAAAAGTGTTCATGCCAAAGTCATTATAGAAGAGGTAATATTTCACAGCTAATTAGTGACAACACTGAGCAATCCAATAGTAACATTGCTTGTGCCTCCGGCCACCCGTTCTTTTACCTTGTTAACACTGCGACTCTCTCATTGTTTACATCTATATTGCAGTCACACGCATTTACGTTACATACCTAATATGCATAATGTGTGAATCCAGTTTGCAGTTTGAAACATTCCACACTCTACGTCATCATAAAAAACAATAGCACCCACTAATTTATATAATGACTCAAGAAAAGCAAACTAATTATTCATAGCCAGCACAATTAGTGCCATTATTACTATTCTTTGCAGCAACAGCAATGTATATTATTAAAAAAAGGTGGATTCGTAAATTTTAGATTGTCAGTTTCAAATATACGGGAGAAGAATGAGAGTAGATAAAAAATATACACACATAATATTTTATATACATGCCGAGTTGCCGAGTATTCAGTACTGCAAAGGAAACTTGCTTGTTAGTTTCGAAATAGCACCACAAACCACCGCAAATGAACTAATAAAAAAAGGGTATACACTATCTTGATGGCATGCATTTCTAATTTTCTTCGTCTGTCTGCCTCTTTTCTTTCCCTACACCATTCCATTCTACTCATTCTAATCATATTGGTAGAAATGTCATTTATTCCGTCACGTTTCTTCGCTCTTGCTCACATCACATCACATTCATACAAAGTTCCAGTTTATTATTAGCAGTGATAGAGAATAGAGTGTTCCAAGCATATATACTATGTTGTATGTATCATTCAGCAACTTCC
Source organism: Orchesella flavescens (assembly GCA_964034955.1). NCBI lineage: Eukaryota > Metazoa > Arthropoda > Collembola > Entomobryomorpha > Orchesellidae > Orchesella > Orchesella flavescens. The sequence goes on along the minus strand of OZ035957.1, from coordinate 18,735,934 downwards.
TTATCACTACTATCATAGCATGTATATACTTTTATATGTGAGCGTTACTTATAGGACGAGAAGAACAGTAGATGAGTAGCATTAAACTGTGGTGTGCCAGTAATCACAAGTGTAACAATAGGTAATTAGGAGCACCACAAGAAGTCAACCCCATCATCATCATCATCATCATCATTCACATTAAATACATACATATGTAACACACATACAAATTATTACCTTTTTTCTGCTTCCTGAGACAATGACTGCACTTTACACATTCATTTTTTGATAGTTTGCTCTTGCTCTTTTTCGGTAAATTGTAATTTATGCTTATGGCTCGAGCTTATTACACGCCTATGAATATACATGTCATGTTTATGGTACTGTCTTAAATTCTGTCTTGTATCTCTTCAATGGGATAACCAGAGAGCGTAAAGAATACGTTATTTCACTTCTCTCTCTCTCTCTTTCTCATCTTGTTTCATTTCCATGTAGGTATTATAAGTATTATTACTACAAGTGTATTATTGTAGCGTGTCACATTTGTACTGTTGTTTAGCATCTATGGCTCCTGGGGTTTTAACATTATTAGTAAACGGAAGATGACAGCAAAAAAAACATAACAATAACAACGTAATATTCAAGTAGGGCTTTAGCTCGTTAGCATGAAATTTGCTTGTTTTGCTTTTCTTACTAGTTCTTCTCTCTCGTATTTCGGTTGGGTTGCTTGATAACAATGCATAACAAGATCTGATGATGACGACGACGACGCATTATGATGATCAAAATAATAATGATGGTGTAATGTAATGTAATGATAATCACGTGTGCATTTCTTTTCACAACTCGTACTCGTTGTTCTCACTCAGAGATTCGTGTTGTGAACATTTTCCGTAATCGTGACAGTTTCATATAAAAGTGTAGCATGAAAATGACCCATGGATGCTTTTCGGAGTCTACATTTTGTTTTGGTTTTTGGTACTCTATTGGTTTGTCAAAATATATTCTACGATTCTAAAAAAATAATATTTTAATATCTTTTATCAAATATATTTCCTGCAATAGAAAACAGCATTTTACATTTTAATGAAACTTATGCTAAACAGGATAATCATACGTTTCCTTACACAGATTATGAGAGTGCTGGAACAATAAATCATCCTGTGAATAAATATTAGGCATGAAAAGGCTCGGTGTATACTTGCTATTATGCTTCCCAACATTTACTGACAATGGAGTTATTCAACATGATTAATTGTATTTATGCATATTATTATGCTTTCACCTGTGTAGTTGTGCGTAGGCATGTGCTCAATTTGTCAACAGGTAATTGTTTGAAGCTCTATGACGGATGAAATGAATCTAATTTACATAATTAAGTGTTATATCTTATATCCTTTATATTACTTACGTATTTTTTATTATATGATGTATATCTTCTTTTTCTTTCATGCCTTTTGTTGAATTTTCATCTCACTTTATCCCTACGCTTCTTGGAATTTACATACCTGTGTGTAATCATGTCATCATGATCATATCATACAGTACCATTTTTTCCCTTTCATCATCTGTATTTGCTTATGAGAATGTAAATAAACCTGGGAAAATCAGTTTTTTTTTCAGCCACACAATTGTACCATCATGTTTATTTATTTTACATTATAATATTAATTTGGCACAGCGTGAGCTAGGTATTATACCTTACGTCAGTGCATTTATCACCAGAGCTAAACTAGCAACTTGCTACATGGAATCGTTTTCCCTATGTCCCTTTTTTGATGATGGAATTCCGAATACATTTGTAAATGAATCATTTTGTGTATAATATCATATACTTATATAAAAGCGACGGAGATTCAATGTAAAATAAAAAATATGATGATGAGTCAGCAAATTATGTGTGTTTTGAACCAATGCAATGTAAATCACTCAGGTGTATGCCATATCAAATTTTTATGTCTATAACTGATCTCAGAATGAATTTAAATCGGGAAAAATATTTTTACATCCTACCTTTTTTCAGTCTGTGCCAAAATTTGCTTGTTTTTTAACAGAAGGGAAGATTTACTGCTCTCGCCATTCAGAACTAAATCATACACCAAACTATATACACAGGAAGCAATTTGTGTGAATACTGAATATTAATTACCTCATTAAAGAATGGGTTAGATCAGTGCTAAAATTATTCAAATGATGGCTAATTGAATTAAGTACAGTCATTTTGGATTAATCTGCTAACTATTACTTTATAGTGGCATGTGCCAGATTTTACTGCGTAATATACAAAATATATTTGTATTGAGTTCAGAGCAGATTTTACTTTTTTTAATGAGAATATTTCAATTTGCAATCGATCATATTGTAATAATATGTTGTACTCTTTATGATGAACGATACAAAAACCAAACAGGTATAAAAGATTAGTAACCGTGCAAAAAGTAATTATTATCGGTGCTCTGTTAGGTCATTGTAATGCAATAATGATGATGATGATGATGATGCAATGAAGTTGATAACTGATTACCCCCAAACCACCTTATATTCAACATAGCATGACATTCAAATCAGAGTGAGAAAATAAGATGAAGGAACTGTTATTATTATTTGCTCAGATCTTTTGTGTTGTACAAGTGTTAAAGAAAAGTAACGTGTGCATTAAGTAGGCGTGTATGAATTACAGCGCCATTACCAAAAGGATGAATATACTAACTACATGCTAAAAGTTATTGTTTTGTTGTTTATCTGATTATACACGCTGGTTTTGCATCACGTAAAATAATAGCATCAATACAAACAAAACCAGAAAATCATGATCATAATATATAGAAATGAAATTGTTTGAATTTCATTATTAATTCTTTTTATCTTCACTGGTTTTTCTGGTGAGGTGTTCTTAAAATGATATTATTTCATATATTATCCACTTTCTTCAAGGCATTTAACTTCCTTCTGTTTTTTCTTTTTTAACCTTTTCGGTGCCAATTTAATGACTTCAACTTTCCATTGAATACCGTATAAAATATATATGAAACCTCACTTATATCCCAGTATATGTATCATATGCTATTACCCATCACAACCATAAAAATTCAGCCACCACGACCCTTGGCTCCCAATTTTTTTCCGTAGAGATTTTGAAATTTTAAGCTGATTATGATGTTAACCTAACATAGATTGATATGCAAAGCAACGTAAAACTATTTTTTGTTGAGAATTCATCTTTTTAACTGCCTAGGCAAGCATAAGCAGTGCACACTAACATTAACCGCCCTAGAAGGAGCCGATGTCCGGAGCCGTCAGGGTCAGAATATAAACCTCATCATTATATAATTAAATCAAACTTGCAAGTGAAGGCAGAACTAGGAGACTGAAGTAGAAGCTAAAAAGAGTTGACAGATAGTTACAAAGATTCCACCATTCAAATAGGTTTTTAATGAAATGAGTGTAGTAGAACTGTCTGGAAGTGGATTCCCAGCTTCAGTTACATTAGCTTAATCTAAAAAGAAGCCGCACACGTCAGTATCCGAGAAGCTTTCATATATAAACATTGATTAGAGTGATAAAAGTTGGCGAGAAATGCTATTTTTGCTTCAGATTGAAAATATATTTTATGAGAACGAAGTAAATACTACGGTAGTCGTTTTCCTGCAGTTTTCTTTCGATTTGGGGGTAAAAAACATTTGTCAAGCAGTCCATTGTGCAAATACTTGAATCTACATATGTGCGGAAAGCCATTTGAGATGACATCACATTGATGTCACTGTGTGACATTGGGAGTCAAGGGAAAATTTTGATTGAGCATCTATGTGGTGTAATTGGGACTTCACGGCATGGAAACGTGATGCATCAATGTGGTGCATTTGGGAGTATAGTAATTTTAATTGTAGTCACCACAGTGGTGTCATTGGTAGCCAATAGTTTTGTGTAAAAAACACCACTGTGGTGTATTTGGCACTGAAAAGGTTAAGAAACTTATTGCTCTGCTTTGAAAGAAAGTATGTATGGATACACTTCCTCAAACTATTATGAGTACCTGAGAAAAAAAGGATGATGAATTTTTTTTCATGTAATCGTAGCGCTACATTTATTTTGAAACATCACAGATTTTTAAATTCGTACTTAAGTCAGACAGACTGAATATAACCATTCAGAATTCCGTGTCTTCACATAAAAATGTATACAAAACATTGTGCAAAAATGTGCACATGTACTTATAAACCCAGCCAAGCCACCATCACCTCACTTCAAGTCATTTTTAAGGGCTCACTGCCCATGTAAGTGCATTCTTTCCATTTAATGCTGCACTTTCAATGAGCTAATCTTTTCTCTCATCAATATCGACTGAAAACTAAGGAATAATAATAATTCAAGTGCATTATATATATTAAGTATGTATCTACTTCGGTCTTTTCTCACTGCATTTTACGGCTTGCTAAATGGGATGCGAATGAATGATGTTAATTATAATCGCAGTACTTGGTATTGCTGCCGCTACAGGTATAGGCTTTTCAAGTGCCGTTACAAACTGTGTGTGCAACTTGCCCTTAATACATTCATTCAAGAAGACAAAGACTTAAAAATGCACGTACAAGATTTTACATGTTGACTGCTGGCTGATTATAATAAAAAGGTTGTATGCATAAATGTAGCTTTAAATAGAAAAAATGCATGTGTGTAAAAAATTGGGAAGTGAAATAATTTACGTAATTAAAAACTGTTTTTTCCCAAAAAGTCAAAGTGCATTGGCACTCATTGTTATTCTGACAGATTACTCATTGTTTAAAAAAATAATTCATGAATTCTACCCATGTGTATATGTACTTAAATTTTGGCATAGGATCAAATATTAGTGCAATAATGTTATAAGATGCGAATTTTTATGCAAGGGGATCATCATCATCACATCACCATCATCATCATCATCTGCAACAGTCTCGTTCTCGTTCACCTATGCAATTCACACCAAAAGGTTGCTGCTACGCTGTATGGTGGTGTAGGGAAGCAGATCTGCAGTAGTAGCAAACTAATTTTTCGGATGTGCTTGGCATGTTACGACGTGAAAAGATTTCGATCATGATTTAAACACGGTAATTTTTCTGCTATACAGCTGTGTAAGCATCAAAAACAAAAGGCCAGAGAAATAATATTATGTTGTTTCAAATTATCGTTATTATTTTACACATTTTACTTTTTTCTTGGTTTGTTGCTCCATAATGCAGCTTAGCGCATATGATGCATACGTAATACGTAAGTAAATTGCAGGATGAGCATGTAATAGATCATTTTCCTCCAAATTTATCTTCTTTTTTATGCAAAAGATCAGTTCATTAAATATATTCTTTTGAATGCAGTGTCATCTCCTTTATCCTACGTTTGTAATGATAAAGCATTACTTTATCAAATGGTAGATCCACACGGTAAAAAAAATTATATGGTTTGAATTTGGCATACGAATGCAGTCTTTCAAAAGTTAAAATTCTCCTCATTTGCCCGAAAAATTCAGGGAAAATAGCTGCAAGCTATAATAAAACTAGGAACGTGTATAGTCTAGAGGAAATCAGGATGCGATTTTTGCAATAAAATCGCAAGTTGTGACGATTAGCTTTTGGGGGTACTCGAAAAGGGCTGAGCTGATTTGTATTAAATCTCTATTTCTTCTACGTTGTAGTAGCCCTCATTCAACGGCAAATAAAAGATAAGTTTTGTTAAATTTTCAAAAGTAGAAATACTTAGTATTTGCTTGAAATATACTATTTTTTAAACTCATATTTTTTTGGAATACGGAAGAAATGTCAATGATCTACACTAGTTTTACCCGCAGATATGGTAGCTCAACACGATAATAAGGAGAGAGAAATATTATTGTGTTTTATAGTCAAAAGCTCGGTGATGTGACTAGAGACTGCACACTGCACTACTGCTAGCTGAAAATACTAGGCTCAATATGACAAAAGAAGTGAATTAACTAAATTGGAGCAACTGTAAAGGCACTGTTAGCAAAATGAAGATGACGGAAAACCATGAAAATGTGTTTAAATCTCAAGCGTCACTCTCCACATTCTCACATGAAAGTATTATTATTGAATGCATAAAATAGTAATGATGAGAGCAGAAGACCACATCCGATTTTTGTAATGATTACTATTACCATGCGGTAAAAATTATTGAGAATAATCGTTGCACTGCATTGTATTATTGTACGTTTGCGTACTACTGTCATGTTAAAATCACGATTATATTCTAAATCCCCCAAAAAAATATCAAAAGAATCAAAGGAAAATGAACGACATGCAACATTATGAGAATTCTCATAAAATGTGCCATTGACTTTTCCTAAAATATGAAAAAATAATGACAGATTTCATATAAAAAATAGATTTTTCATAAAAACATCTAAAAAATTATTTGATTCGGGCATAAATGATACATTTTTAAGCAGCAACAATGATATACCGACAATAACAAATCAATATATATGCTACTGCCGTGAGGAGTTAGAATGATGTGAATGCGTGTTTCTTCACCAGTGGATTTCTCCCAGCTGCCGACTCTCTTTGGTCTTGTTGTTCAGTCACAGCGTGCAAGATTAGATTCGATGTGATACATACACTCTCAACTCATCATGTGCATCAATTGTACACAACAAAAATAAAATGCACCGTTCTTCAGCTACGGAAACAATGTTTTTATATATACTAAAATATGTAACAAAAAAAAAGAGTTAGTTTTGGTTTCATTTCATGTAACCCTTTGAGTCCTTTTTGTTTGAGTTTTCCAAAAAGTAGTCCGATATTTACTGTCAGCAGATGATGATGATGATGATGATACATTTTATTTTATTTAAAAAATGCAGTCCACCGACCCTTTTTTCTGATAATGTGTCGTGATTTATTGAATACTATGGTCAACCATGTGGGAAATTTGATTGGGGTGAATTTGTTAAAATTTAGGTAATGAGTTTGTGGTTTTCTATAAAAGTTTGATAAAAAATCATTTACCCTTTCTTTTTATCAACACATATTACATTTCCTGCGCTGCTTAACCTCCTTTCGTATAAAGGGTTTTATTCAGAATTTTGGAAACAAGAAACGAACCTAGGACAATAAAAACTTTGTTGAGAAGATAATCAAAGGGTTCGCTACGCTTTCAGGCTTGGGTTGGGTGCATGATGATGATGCTGGAGCATAGCAGCATATCATGCACCTTTATACACAATCAAGAAGGATTTACAAAAAAAAATATTACCTTAGAGCAGGATATGAACCCTATTTTTTATCCAGTTTGATCATAACATGATATTGGGTGATTGAAATTATATGAAAGTCTTCGTTTTACCTAATTGCCCCAATCCCAACTGGATTGATAAAAGAGTATCGTGAGAGAAGGAGCAATGAATGAAAGAAATGAATGGCAGGTGATTCCCAAAAACTTGCTGGAATACTTTTTGTTTTTTAAAGGATCAGGTAGTTACATCTATGTGTAGGTATTTTTTTTATATAGATAGGATGAACAGGAAATGAAAATCAGAAGCAGATGTATTCATCACCATGATTTGACTTGGCTAGGCATCATAGGCTTGGAATAAGTTATATCATGGAAACATAAATGAAAGGGCAGTTACCTTGTGTCTTCTTGTTTGGACTGGTTAGGTCAGGTACCATCATATCACCATCATCAGGCATATTGTATCACATTACCACACCACACCACTATCTTCTTAGAATACATATTTTCTCATTTCCTTTCATCATTCCCTGACTTTTCTGAATATTGCTTAGCAAACCGAAACGAAACTAGATCTTCTTATACTGACCCTATCATTAAAATGAATAGAAGTGAGCGAGTCTAATGCATATTTACAATAATTCTTTTCACCATAGTATTGAAATGTGAAGAGGAACCGTACCAGAAGGTTGAAGGTAGGTGGTGTAACTTGTAATATAATGTATCCTGTATTTTTATGCATGGTTCACGAATTTATCACGAGCAAAATATATATTTTGGCCTTCATACATATAATTGCTACAATCGGAATGCACATCAGAAGAATGATCAAAGACTAAGAAATTGAGTAAATTCATTCATTCACTTTTTTAGAACCGCAAAAAATATCCTGCTCTTAACAAGTATCCGTAATCCGTATCCACACGTATATATCTTTCATTCATACTTATATATCCTCTCGGTAGTTTGCTTCATTAAAAAGTTGGCAAGAGGTCAGTTATTTTCCATATTATGCATAAATGAAAGGAAAATATGATGTCTTGTTTGTCTTATTCCTTATAGAACCTTTTAGCATTTATGTAACTTAACACTCATTTTCAAACTAAAAAATATAACACTTAATTTTGCAGTCTCAATCGAGCAGAATATGATATGCGGCATGCATTGTTTTCTACACATCTATAGGAACAATGTAGTATTTCACCTTAAAATTTAGTTAAAAATGGAATAGAGTCTAAGCAGTGATTTTTCCGAAAACTTTTTAAATGACAAAATTGACGTTCATGGACGTTTGGTTTAGGGTCTAAAACGAAACTTCAAGTTTTTTATCATTTTCAATGCAATTGGAAATTGTTACTTTATTTTAAATAAGTATTGTCATATTTGTCATTGTCCCCATTCATCTCATCTTGATCGTAATTGGTTCGGTAAACAAACCTTGGAACAAAAAGGGAACAATTGAATGAGGACAGAAAGGATCTTTGCAAGCAGTACATTTAGAACTACAACCGATGATTTTACAAGTATCGTAAAACTAAAAGATGGGATTGCATATAATAAAGTCATGTATGATGAGCTTTTTTATTTATTTTTTAACAAAAAATATGACCATATATAAAATGAACATGGGCACAAAATATATAGGGATTGTTTTTGACACATCTTTCGTATTTTCTATTTGTTTCCTCTTTATACTTCCGCACTTTGGTTATCATCTTATTACAAAAACAAACGGATGGTGTGAATCCTCCAGTTAGAGAATGGCTTCTTTCTGTTCTTTCTTCCAGCCGATGAAGATGCTGGATTTGGGAGATTAAGAATGATTTGGTGCGTTGGTGCATTCAAAGGAAAATCCAGAGTGCAGAAAAATACAAAAAACATGGATGTATCCAGTGAGCCAGGAAAGAATCAACAGAGAAAAAAGTCCCTTCGTTATCCCAAAGCATCGAATTGAATTGAATCTAATATATGTATGTACAATGTATACATCCCATCATGTCTCAGCTCCTTACTTCCGGTTATCTAATGAACTAATGGAATTAAATCTTGATAGATACAAAAGAACCTGCATGGAGTCATCATCATCTCAATGCATTGCTGAATGTAATCACGTACCTATCCATCCACACACACAAAACTCATCCCAACCGGTGATCATAAGAGTCGAGCGAGTGAGATGGAGATGCTGATACAACCATTGTATATAAAATATAAGGGCTAAAACGTTAACGAATATTCCTCCGCATTACTTTACAGCATTGGTGATTATGATTTCTCTTCTATTGCCACTCTTTAAGGTCACTGTGTGTACTGTGTACATTTACAAAAAAGGAAGAAATATTTCTTTGGGAAAAGGGAAGAAAATCCAAAAATCTGAGACGGAAAGGAACAAAAAGGATAAAACAACAAGAGTATATAAGTAGAGCCGACCAGGTTTTTGGGCTTCATCCATCCATCCGTGCTTTTTATTTCTTGTTTCTCTCCTCTCTTCATCATCATCACCAACAACACCACCATCCTCATCATCATCCTTAGGGAGAGCTGAAAGCTGAACTGAACTCACACACACACACACAGTAGTCACAATAATCGCAAAAAGGTACTTTCATGCTGAAAACTGAGCTAGTGTGAGAGATCTATTGAAGCGAGGGAGTAAAAAAAGATGGAAAATACTCTCAAGTTGCATGAGCAGAGATTGCTAAATAGTAAATACGATTAACAATACACACATCACACGCAAATACACACAGATATAGCACTTCTTCCTCTTGTGTCTACTAGCCCCACTACATGGATTGACACTTGTGTAAAATTAAGTTGTAAAGAAGATATACTATAAAAGCATGATGTAAGCTGGAGGGAAAAAGGAGGCTCTAATAAAAGTATCCAAACTGAACATATCCATACATAAAAGTTGAGACGCCAAATTTTCTTTTAAGGCCGCTCGCTCCTTCTCTCCTAATGCTGAACTAAAAGAGTATCTTTTTTCTGTATCTCTCCTCTTGTTCTTGTTCCTTTTTTGCTTGGCCAGTTTGCTTACTTGCCTTCTTGTTTTTTTTTTACTAAAGTTCCAGTTGACTAGTCTTTTAATTTTTGCCTGGCTGGTTGCACCTAATACCCGTGTTGTAGTTGTGTGTATTCCAGATCCAGCTTCTTCAAGTACTTAGGTATATGTATGTTTTGTAAAAAAGGTTTTTTTTATATTTTTATATTGTAAGACAAGTAGCAGTTTTTTTCTTTATCACTTGCTAGCTTTGGTTTTTATTTAGGAGGAAGGAGCAAAAAAAGAAGAAGATTCATTGCAGTCTTGTCTTCGTTCCTTGTAAGCATTGAGCAATACCTTGACTTGACGATGCGTTGCTGGCATGTATGAAAAAAAACTAATGAATGTCAGTAGCCTTCCTTTTGTTCCGTCTCACCTATTCCGTTTTCTCCAGATGGTTTTCACACCATCAACCATTCATGAGCTTGTGCTTGCCTTTTTTATATCCCGTATTAATTAATTAAAAATATCTTAAATAAGGAAGTTAATGTTGTGTTTATAGTAAAATGCTGGTTAAGCTGTGAGGCAATGGGAAACGTACGATCAGCAGCATTCTCATAGACAGTGTTTTTAATAAAGTTCAAATAAATTAGTATAATGTCAGCATACCACGTACCATGTAAGTAGCTGACATCATAAATAAGTTACAGAGTATATGGATAATATATAAATGTAAATTAAGCGAATGTATCTTGGGTAAAGTCCCAATAATCCCGATTGATTCTAACTTTATTCAAAGTGTCAGTATCCATCCGCATGAAACGGTTGGTGTACATAATGTACATTCCGCATTGCCCAACAATCTGGAACAGCTCTGATGTCCAGCCTCCAACCACATTAGTTTTGAGAAGTCCTCGTACCATCTTCTTCCACACTATTGCAGTAGCGTTCTCCCATGGAAAGAGGCAGTTGCCCATTCCACAGTGAAGGTCACTGCTCGACATCTTCTCTTGAATTTTTGCAAGCTGATGCTCCAAAGTAAAGCCAGTGCTTTCGTAGAAGTAGGCAGAACGTTCGTAATTTGCATAATCATAGTCAACTCCAACCTGTCCGTCGAATTCGCAATTCTGGGCTTGGGTACTAGCTGTATTGTCACAGGTTGCCACAAGTACTTCTCTCTCGATTGGCATGCATGAGTCAACGGGATTAGGAATGTTGCAACACTTCATCTACGAAACAAATTCAAATGTCATTGATCATAGAGAGTCAAAACATGTATTAATGAGGATTTCGTAAATTTCTTCAAAGTCTCCTAAACCAGTTTACCCTAATATTATTAAGTCCAGTGTTATCATGCCCTGCCAGGTTGACCTCTGAAAAGACAAAGTTCAAATGAAATATTTTACAATTATTAAGAAAGGTAGAATAAATTGGTGGCTCACTGTTTTCGAGGGGCATCAGTTGCAATTGCATCCCACAAATTGCCTGCCTTGGCATACATGGTCGCTCCTTGGTCCATTCACCTTGTCTGTTTGCGTCTGTTGAGTAAACGCCCTCAATCCAGTAAGGTTTGACAGCCGGAGGACCACATGAGCAAAGGAGGCGGACGTTAGCTGTTGCAATATCATCTTTGGCTCCTTGATCAGGCTCCGAATTTAATTGAAATCCAGTTGCTGCTGCCCCTTCTTCACAATTAAAAAATCTGGAAAACTGGGTATCTGATTTTGGAGCGCCTGGAGCTGCATCAAAGATTGTGGAATTGAATTCTCCCATTTTTCCCATCTGATCAGGGTGCTGGCAAGCAAGAGCAAGTGAGATAATTCCCATATTGTCGGTCTTTCCATTTTGCATTTTTGAACGTCTGAAAGAGGCAACTCCATTAGCGTAACTGCCCGGTTCGCAATATTTCCACTCCATCCAACTCCCATCATTTTTAAGGGCGGGACTTTCCAAAACTATGCCGTTATCAGCGGGTTCAAATTTCTTTGCATGAGCTCTGTGCTTATATACACACTCCTTTTGTGCTGGTGTAGGCCCGTCCGGATTCGCCATTGTAGCTACCAGGGGTTCATTTTCATCCTCAAAATTTGGGTAGTACTCGATAATATGAATTGGGAAAAATTTGTTTGGTCCAGTCGGTCCTGATGGTTTCCAGCACTTGGCATCCGAAGGCATCGTGCACTCCAAAAGGTCCACGTCAAAGAGAAGGTTAAATGGACATTTCTTTGCAAATGCTCGATTACTTTTGCAGAATATATATTGGCTGCAGTCTCCAAATAACATGGGGTACATGCCACTATCTCGCATAGCACAATCATTCACGTCCTTTCCTTCATACTTCTCCCCAGCTATGGATGGATTATGTCGCACAACTAGAATAAAAAATAATAAGGTTAATATACTAAGGTTTGGTGGCCAATGACATTGATTAAACCATGTAAATTAATATGATTCGATATATGTTCCTTACTGTTACTGTTGGCCTCATCAGTACACGTTGTAACACCTTCAAACAGGTCACAATCCTTTTTGGCATCGTTGTATGCGGTACCTGGAGGACATTTTTGGAGGAACGCTTTCCCTTTCACGCAGTAAACGTAATTCTCACAATTGGCTGGATATGAAAATTTCGCAATTCCAGTTTTGCTTGCTCCACCGGCGACGCAGTCGAAAAAGGCTGCAGTCTCAGTGTTGCACTTGGAAAGGCCAAGAATGGTTGCGATGATTATCAAAGAATAAGCGGTCGTCCTTGAATGTAGAATCATTTCGCAAATGCGAAGGTCCAAGTTTTACTACAAGGTTCACGTAAGGGTTTACTTCTAAGGGCTTGCTTTTCGGTTTTTGAATTTGTATTATTTTGAAAAGTATTAAATATTTAATAGTGAGACAAATATGTATAGGAAACAAGTCTGAACTTAACGCAGCCAAGAGTAGTACGTCAAGATTTCAGGGAGATAAATTCGCTTTGACACAATGGGAGAGACGAAGTAATTGTGTGCTCATTTGTCATTGAAGATTGTGAATATCTTTTTTTTTCTTGCGCAATAATTTTCTGTATTCTATTGTTCGAGCAGTTTTCTCTAACTGAAATAATAGAATGTAGGATGAAATCATTAATTAGTAACGTCAAACAAAAATTTTGAGGTTATGAATTACTCAATAGACATATTGAATTAAAAAGTATGCCATGTTATGTCTAAGGCTGAAGTTAAACTCAAGGTTTTTAAAGCTTTCAATTTTAAATATCAAGACATTTCTGACTATGGATATGCTTATGCTTGCTTGATTTGATGAATGATCGGAAATGCATGTACAAATCTTCCAGAACTTAGCAGTCTTCGATTTTCCATTATATCGTAAAATGCAAAATTGAAATTCATGTCAAGAGAACATTTTAGATCCAACATATATAAAGATGAGAAATGTCACATTACCACGCATTACTCAGAAAATCGCTTGTCGCATTATACTTACTGATGAACTTCATCTGAATTCATTTTAATTAAATATTGACTTTATGTTACAATTCCTAGTCACAAAACTCAGACCCTACTAAGAATCTTATTTGTCGGTGTATGTAAATTTACATGACTAGAATGACATTTAGTAATGCAATAGAATAATACTTGTGCACAACCAACACATTGACAAACTTTTGTACCATTGCGGAAGTCCCGTTTAAGAATGCAGACATTTATTTATTCAACGAGTATGGAATCATAATATAAAGTATACACTAAAAATAACTATGCTTCGACATGTCCCACAGCCCCTTCATGACATTCTCTTCTCCATTCCATTGATGACATTAGTTTCCTATGTGAATGATTGCATCTCGGTTTCCTCACACGGTCAACAGTCTAGAAAATAAAGAATCGAAAATTTACATGGATGAGTTTGTAATAATTACGGAAAAATATTAACTGTTAAATATAATATACCTATGATGTCCCATGTCTTGCTAATCACGTTGAGTATTGTGTAGGCTTTCCAAGGTTAAGATTTCCCAAGAATGTTCTCGAGGACGCGGAGAGGTTTCTCAATCAAATCTGTAAGACAACATAAACAAAACAGTTGTAAATCTGCATAAGGTAGTTATTAGCTTTAGGATTAAACTTTAAACCTGTCTAACGAAATTAAAAATTAGGGCAATGATTGAAGGTAGTATGTCAGAAATTCAAATGTTCTATGTTGTGTGCAATGGTTAATCAATTATAATATTCATAACTATTCCTCCAATTTGGGTATACGAATGTCATTTTCATTGATACGTTTTTGGTTTCCTTTTACAATATCAAAAACAGCAATATTACATAATGAAATAATTTCAGTCTTTTTGGTTCTTTCTTGATCTACGAAAATTTCCATTAAACACTGTACGGCTTGCTTAATAGGTATGTAGATAATATATGATGCCAGAATCATAAGTATAGCCTGAAACTTTTGCTTCAGAAACCGCTGATATTATATTTTACGTCAACTTTTTGTTAATGAGTAGAGATGCTCAACCAAAAGCGATATATATATGGATTCATTATTAGCTGAATAGCTCATACTCATTTCGTGAAAAGAAGCAGCTGCTCCGCTTTTCGTACTCTGAAATGCTTCCAGCAAAACGCCTCTTGTCTTGTCATATAATACAAGTAGCCACAACTCATTACTTACAAAATGATTTCTCATAATTCATTTTTAGTTTTCTCATGCTCATTTTGTACGTCCAAGTTAGTACTTATAGTATAGAAACCAATCAATTAAAGGTTTTTACCAAATGTTCATCCCCAAAACGTATGAAATGTAAAGAAAACATGCAGAGAATACAACATTGTAATATTTCTGGTGCTGCTGCTGCTACTATCACGTGTGTGCCTTACAACAACACATAAAGTGGCTATTGACTGACTGAACACACTAACAAGTCGGTGGTGTGGTGAAAGGAAACAATGGGAACGCGAACGACATTAGTTGGTCATTGACAATAGTAAATGAATGTAGCATCTAACAAAACCCATATATATTTCAAAAGGAATAATAATGGGATGGGAAAGTAAGAAATTTTGTGGATTTCGTGCAATTCTTTGACACTTAAAGATACTCCCATCTTACCTCCAAACAAAAATGTTTCTTTCGTGCATTCACAATATTCATATACACACATGCTTTTAAATCTGAGGTAAAAAGGATATGCCTACACATTTTTCAAAAAGGTTGCCGAAAACTAGATCTTGGTGAAGTTGAAGAAGTTTTTACCCAGGACTACAAACTACAAGAGATAATAATTCATTTGATGGTATTGGTTTGGTATTACTTTTTGTGTACATAGATGATTGTTATGACTTTAAGTCATCATATTGCGAGAAGCAGCTATAGAGTACAAATATTTATCGTTTCTTTTATACTTTGGCCATTTCTCAAAAACTTGGCAATAAAATATTTTAAGGAACAAAAAATGAAAACATGTCATAATACTTCCGTGTATCTATAAATTGCTGAGGCTTCGGCTTACATAATCATCATCCTATTACATTTTTTGGTTACCTGATAAATATAAAGTATATATGTAGGTATGAGTACAAAGACTACGTTTAATTCATTTGAAGACATGAAAATGACAAGCTGACAATGAGCGAAAAATGTTAGCTTGTGGTTTGGTTTTATAAATGGGTGCACGGACGTGTCGGCAAACTCAACGGATATATATATTATGTATTGTATTGCAAGTGTGATCGTGAATATCCACGACTGTGAACATACTTTTTTTATGGCTTCACACTGACCACGAAGTAGCAGAAAATTAGTAACAGGAGCAGAATAATTAGGATTCAGTCAGACATATTACATTAAATATCATCTTGGTTCGGCTGCTCCACACACAAATTTTGGCAGAGATTACATAAAATGACTTGCTACCGAAGAATTACCTTGTCTTTGTCTTACACGTAGATTGGTATTCATGTGTCAGAAAAAATAAATTGCATATGCATCAGATTTGAAGTAGGTATCTCGGCATAATAAGCGTCGGAAAAAGCAGTAGCAGTCATATCTTACAAACACATCAGTTTACTTCATCTTATTATTGTTCTTTGCTCGCTTAATACTTAGTTGTATATATGAAGGAAGATAATTAGTGCATTCGTGATGCCGTGAAATTCTGTGGGCTCGCTCAAACTTTAACACAATTTTTTTTAAAAAAACCCTGCATCTCTTGGTACAAAATTTGTTAAACTTTTTTCGTGAAACATTCATCATTCATTATTACAATGAGAATGTGAGTGCGAATGAGTCAAACAGGTCTGTCTTCTGTCTTCTACTTTGCAATGGCAATACACTTTTATTCAGAAACTTTGCATACATACGTATAGTTTTGTTATTAATTAGTGAGACGGATGTATTGGATTGGATTTGATTTCGATGCTAAATCTAGATCTAGATCCTTAGCAAAATCCAGTCTCTAGTCAATCCAGTTTCATGAGCACGTTGTGGAACGAAAATGTAAATTATTTAGTTTTTGGCACAGAAAGTTACTCTTTTAGGTACAAGCTATATGTAGCTGAAACATTATTTCAAGTTGTATAAGCACATTTGAATATGATTTTTCCTCATTATCTTTTTTTTTTCGTTTCTCTTCATTTCCTTCCTCCTATATCATTCCTCCAGCCATTCTACATTATAACCCTAACCATATACCATCATAATATTTGTAATATGATTACGCTGGTCACGTTCTTCATGTTCAGAACACGAAGTAGTATCCATCCTCCATACCCATCGTTAAGTTATAAGCATTCTATTAAGTTTTTTTGGGGAAGAAACGGTGGAATAATCATAATAATTTTTGCTTACATTTTCCTCTCTCTCCTCTCTCTCTACTGCCGACTATGAGGAAAGGGAGTAAGGGCATTCGCATCCTTTAAATGTAAGATTACTTTTACCGACGTACTTTGTATGTATTTAGTGTGGTGGAACACAGGGTAATAACAAGCACGTGGAAATATATTATTCCTCGAAAAAATGTTCCCATAAAAGTATTCTATTTTTTGCCTGCGGAACTAACTTAAGTAAAAGAGCTAGCTCATTACAGAGCTACCACACAACTTCGTTTTTAGCTACGCTACATGTCTCTGCAAAATGTAGACCATTAGTTATTAGGCAGTTTAATTAGCTTCTCTTCGAACATATAGGGAATCACACCAGCACCCATTATGTGAATACATACATAAACACAACTACCACCTACACCACGACCACCACCGCCATCATCGTTTCTCTAAGAAATGGAAAAGAAGGGAAAGTTTTAGTTAGTGCTAGTTGGTTTTGGTGAATGGTAAATGTGCTGCAAGAGCCAGAAAAGTTAATGTAATAATATTATGATGACGAAGATGATTATGATGATAAGCATAAAGGGTCAGAGAGTCTAGTGTAAGGTACAAAGAAAGGTTTGCCCAACTAAGAAAAAAAATATATTTTGCAGGTTTACAACCCTATTTCATATTCCTGGCCACACTTTCCAGTTATTGCCCTTATCTCACTTACTTTCCAACATTTTCTCTGCTACTTCTTCTCCTTTTAGACAAGAATATTCGATTCTTTTGGCATTCAACATGCATACATGCATATGAACAGAGATACTGCTGCTCCTTGGTTGGTTTGGTGCTACACACACGCTGGTGATATTTCGGGTATCTTTCACTTTTATCACACTTTTCTCTCAGAACTATATCGTCATTTG
Organism: Orchesella flavescens; assembly: GCA_964034955.1. Taxonomy (NCBI): domain Eukaryota; kingdom Metazoa; phylum Arthropoda; class Collembola; order Entomobryomorpha; family Orchesellidae; genus Orchesella; species Orchesella flavescens. Next base: position 18,718,019 of record OZ035957.1, on the reverse strand, counting down.
TACTATATATAGTCCACTGTCATAACGTTATTAATACATAAATGTAATATGGCAAGGGCATGGGCACAAGGTTTCTCCTTTCTCCATTATGAATTCTTATCATTATATGAATATTACAAAAAAAGCTCTAGTTTGCTTTCGTATTTCATAAAAAAAAGTTGGGTCATTTTAAGGTTAATGTGGTTGGATTGCCCGCTACTTTATAAGTTTTTAGGTATATGCAGAAGAATACTCGCTCACTAAGATTCGAGGTATTATTGGAACGAAATGGGAGTAGGCATGCGAGTTAAAAAAAAGTGCCCCCAAAAAATACTTATAAAACTTTTCGCTAAAAAGTGACCCAAGGTAAAAGCCCATGCAAGAACGAAATATTCCGTTCTGTTTGCATATAGTATGCTCATCTTATAAATGTGAGAGAGAGAGTATTGCTGCTGCTGGATGGAGTGGATGGAGACTTTGGTTTTCCACTAATGTATGCTGCAGCCCAGCCAACTCCCTCTTCTTCTAGCTTTCTACCCCATACACTCTCATAATACCATTCTAATGACATGAAAAACTCATAATAGATAATAACAAAACTTTTTTTCCCTTCTCTCATTTTTTCCTCCGTTACTAATATAATGTATTAATGTAATGTGACTGACTTACAAGGGAACGTTTTTAACTGAAGTCTAAGTTAAGACAAACCAAATATCAATTCTAGGGTAATTTTATGCGCTGAAAACGATTCTGAAATCAGTTTGCTGTAAAACCAAACTTTTGAATTTACATGTTATTTAAATGGTGCAATATTTAAACGCCTTGGACTACATTGCTGATCCGCAGATGGTACTTTTTGGGATTTCATCTACTATTTTTGTAAAATATTTTATTCTAACATTATTTTAAGTATAAAAATTAAGTTTGAAGTAGTTTTGACCGAAACTTAAATTTCGATTTCATTTACCATGGCAGTTACCATACCAACTACCGCTTTTATAAATTCAAAAGTTGAGTTTTACAGCGAACTGATTTCAGAATCGTTTTCAGCGCATAAAATTACACTAGAATTGATATTTAGTTTGTCTTAACTCAGACTTCAGTTGAAAACGATCCCTTGTTAGATGGAAATTGCCCACTGACTTGGCAAAGATGTCTTGGCTCTTTCCTTTCTCTCTTCCTTTTTCCCTTGGTTTGGTTATATGCTATTGGTCGGTCTTCTTGGTCTTGGTGCTCCGTTTTATCCTTTATATTTTTATGCTTGAATATTATGGAAAAGTTTTTTTCTCCGTTGGAATATATTATTACGATTTTTATGGAATGGGATGGTTGCTTTAGTTGGCAGTTGGCAGGCACTGTGTATATCATTCATTATTACATCAAAATGGGACGTATATTTGCCTGTATGCATGTGCTATATGCTGCCCCTGCACACAAAAAGCATCTCTCTGTTTATAAGAAGTCTGGAAACTTGCAAGTCTCTCTCTCTACTCTCCTCAAACTATTTCCTTGTCAGGGTTGATGTTGATGCAAACCCCAGTATAGGAAAAATGCTATTACGAAGACGACCGCTACTCCTGCTCTTGGCATATACAGCCCCTCTTTATTATGAAATAATAATAGAAGATGTAAGTAGTAAATATGCGTCTAAATTTTTTGTTATTACTATATGATGCTGATAATTATTAGAAATATTATTAGGAATGTGTGCATGCGGTTTATTCTTTTCTAAAAGTCTTGTGTGTGAGAAGAAGGAGACTGCTAGTTTCAATAATATATTCCTCATTGTATTCTCTTCCAGTCTTGCAAGTTTCACTCTTACTTTCACATTATGAGCATTTTCCCATTTGATCTCATGTGGGAATGGCATGATAATCATTCACGTTTAACGCGAACTCAAACCATTATTAATTGCCACTAGCTAAAGCGATCAATATGTGAAGGCAGTCGAGTCGACTCTTCTTTGTTCTTTCCATTCTCTCTCTCCAGTCCAGTCTGCATTTGCAAGTAAGTTGCTGCGGGAGAAAAAAAGGGAGGAAAATGAATTCAGAAGGAAAATGGCATTTATTTTTACGCATGACTTCTTTGTTCTTTCTTTCTCATTTTTTTGGAATAAATGTGGTTATTAAAGCATACTATTCACACAGCCGCTACTGTTATTGTTATAGTGTGTAACGTAGCCTAGCATGGAATATTATATGCTCATTGATAGTTCATTTTCCTAATATTTCCATCTTCATATTATGGTTGGTACTAATGAGAATGATATGGAACATTTTTACACCAGGGAATAGGAAATAGAAGTGGATGAAATGTCATGCCAGAAACATCCTATAACTAACTGACGCATACCATCTTCCAGTAAGTAGTACGAAGTTAATGCGCGCCTTATAAATTACAAGTTCTCTCTAATAATATTAAAAATTAATTGCTTTTATCGGACTCTGCCACATCATTTAGTTTTTCATCGGATTATGGAATTAATGCTCTGGACGGAACTCATAATGTTGGCTTTTCTTCCCATTATTATCGTATTTCATTTTACCTTTCAGCATTTTTTTTCTCTCTCTCACTACCGCAGTTCAGAGGATACTTGCAAGTAGGCAGTTGCTGTTGACTCTCTCCAAATTTCCCTTGTGATGCTATTATTCTATGACGGCTTATTTGGCAGTGGCATGTGATGTGATGCTTCTATAACATAATATTTTTTGTTTTTCTATAAGTTTTTAAAAGAAAGACTGCATTGTATCCATCTATTTGCATCAGACCAGTATATACATCAAACATCTCTAGAATGTCGGTTGATATATAAAACTTAAATGACATTGGAGGAGGAAGAAAAGTTGACAAAATGTAATTCATCTTCATATAGGAGTCGAAAATGTATGCTTCTTCATCTCATCTCATCCTCACTATACTATACTTCCACGGTATCGGTATTCCTCTCTCGCTTGTCAGAATGAACATTGCCACTTCAGTGTTCCCGTTGAATGCACACCGCACCGCCTCTGCTTTATAGTACATTTCCTAGTATAATGTACTCACATCACACTCAACTCACATTTATGATTCCTTAAAAAAGAAAGCCAAAGCCAAACCAAAATAGTGAGGGAAAGAGAATGCAAGGAAAAGTCTAACCATTCTCCAACTAAAAAAAAGCGCTCCGAACTCAAAATAAATATAAAAAGAAGAGAAAATATATAGCGTAGGGAAATACGAAGTTGACACTCTTCTAAAAAGACATGTATGACAGTCCGCCTCCTTTCTCCTTTCCATTTTTCCTCCTCTTCTATTCAAACCGCCTTTCAAACTTTTAGCGAATGAAACGGAGAGAAAACCACCACTGCCACCTCCATATTATTCACTCTCTCTTTTCTCTCTCGTTCCCCAACTTTCTTATGCAATTTTTCTTGACAGGAGTAAGCAGCCAGGAGTAGGAGTAGCATAGTGTGTAGTGTGTGGAGTCGTTTTGAGAAAAAAAAGTGAAAGCATATATTATACACACATATAAAATATTACAACGACAGAAAAAAAAAGCAGAATATGGCATGGCATAACGAGCTCAAGTGCTCCTGTCAAGTCGTGAAGCGGGCAAAGTTTTATATATGCATGTAGCAATATCAATAATATGGACAGATAGAAAGGAGGAAGAAAGACAGCTGGAAATCACCCTAGAGCATAAAGAGAAAAAAGGAAGTAAGCAAGCAAACAAGCACAATTTTATGCTGGTGGTGGTGATGGTAGTTGTGATGTTGGTGTATGGTGCTTATGTATATGCTCCATAAGAAGGAAAAAAAGTTGATGTGAATGTGAATGCTCTTGGCTCTGCCAACAGAGAAAATTGCTGTTGCAAGTTCCGTTCCATAGATATGAGTAAGTAGTAGCGAGAGTTGCGTTATACAGGGAAAAAGCAAGTTGTTCTCATGTTAGTATTCTTATTATTATTATTATGGATCGATATGACACTCTGAAATTTTCTGCTTTTATCATAAAATATGCTGTTGGTAAAGGTATAAACAAGTGCCACTATGCCCAATGCTCAAACGAGTTGTTCCCTGCTCCACACTGGTGATAATGATGATTCCTCTTTTCCAAAAAAAAAAAGAGAGAAAAGAAGAGAGTGAGCGAGTGGGAGCGAGATTCGTGGAAATGAACGCATTTTCCTTTATCATTTCACTTGGGTACACTTACATACTTTTTTTCTTTTCTCAAATGTATGCAACGCGAATATTATAAACATGTACAAAATAATATATTTATGTATATCATTCCTACGGGTGGCTTTTCTATAAGGAATTTTTTTATTTTACACTATGACTCTGGCTGGCTCCGTTTGCAGTTGTCAGTTCGTCATGTAAATAGGAAGGAACCTTCCCATCCAGGAAAGATGGTACATAATAATAACAATAGTCATAATAAGCATGCACGACAGCCCAGCTATTTTTTTTTTGGTAGGGAGCATCGCATCATCATCGTATGACGAGAGAGAAAAAGTAAAAGACTGGCACGTCTTCTATAATCATCCTTCAGTTTTGTTTATTTCATTAGTAAGCAGACACTACTACACAAGGAGGAGAAACTGGCTGACAGATAGGATAGTTCAAAAAAAGCATGCTCAAAACTATGAACCATTTTTGCTCTTTATAAGACTAAATTATACAGGAAATACACACACAGCGAGAAGCTCATAAGTATTCCGTATTTTTTAGCTATGCTATTTTCCTTTCTTCTTCATGCTTTCTGCGTCTTTGTGCGTCATCGTGACAGAAAGTGAAATGCATGCTTTCCTTCATTTATATAATATGTTGTGGAGGCATGTACATTCATATTATACATATACCTGAATATGTATAAAAGTTCTTTAGTTAGACTGCATTATTACTATTACAGACCAAAAAAATACGACCGAAAAAATGTATGTGATGCATCGCATTATTCTCCTTCTCGGAGACATTCTCCTTTATCATATTCTCCTTCCTTATTGTGGATCACAATAGGGAAAAATGTAATTTCATCACATCTCATCACACCACCAACAGCACTGACATCAACGTGAGACATTTATAATATACTATATTACCTTTTTTTAAACTAAAAGGAAGAGCAAGGAAAAAAGTTGCTGGGGTATAAAAAAGAAAGTCGGAATGATAGGCAAGGAAAAAGTGAGCAATAACAGGAGGTGGGTAATATAGTTATAAAAATATGTGTAGGATGTTTTCCGTTTTGGCATCTAGTGAAAATGGATCACATCACATCAACATTTTCAACCAGCTGCAAGTAAAGTGGAAGGAGCAAGCATCCTCTCACTTTCTTGGCATAATATAATACCTTCTTTTTCTTGATATTGCACATATTATAGTGTTCGAGGATGTAAGATGTTTATGTGATGGATATATATACATCACTACTAACTTGCAGAGCAAGAGGAAAAGCGAAAAAGGCTGTGAGAGAACCATGATGATGAGAAGCGACGGACGGAAAGGAACGGTAAATGGGAACATCACTCATCCTTTACACAATTTTCCATAACTCATCATGAAAATGAGCAGTTCCGACACTTATGGAACATCATAATTCCATCCGCCCTAAAAAGTCACTCTCGTCTGGTGGAAGTGAAGGAGAAAGCCTGGGGAATTGTGGATCCTCTTATTTTATTACACATATACATATACTTGCATGAAATGATATGATGCGATGCGATGCGCCTTCTTCAGTAATATTCTATTGTTATAAAAAATGGATTTTGCTATCCTGTTATGTCATGCTTTCAAATTATATGAAAATGGATGACAGCAAATTTTTGGTTCTAATGTAATATTCCATAGACTTCTGAACACACCGACGGAATCATCTTGAAAGTTGAAGGCTGGCTGCAAAGACTATACCAAAAGTCAGTGAATTATTACAACAAAGAAGATTCTTCTTTTTTTGCGTATACACTCTACTCTACTCTGGGTGATATATTTTATAGATAGCAGGAAAATTTAAATTATTAGTAAATATTATATTCCTTGCTTGTGATTTACAAAACAAATAAATGTCAACAATAAACAAAATGTCTTTCCCATCAGCCTATTAACAAATTCATTTCACTCTTCTTCGACACTTTTTACTTTCTATAAAAAATAATCCCAAAGCTTCTAGATTCATTATATATACCATCGTAAAAAAAAGTTTAACCAACTGAAAAATCATTTCTAAAAACCAAGAAAAGTGAAGAAATGAAGTTAACAGCAGGTGATATAATTAACTTCTCATCATGAAGATCCGGTATACTTTTTTTTTAGTAAATCATGCAATGATTCCTACTGCTACACTTCATTTTAGACAGTTGCGTGTCGAGAGGGAAGCATGACAAGCGTAATTTTCTTCATTTAAGTTGCTTACCGCATTCGATTTTGGGCCCAATCAGTTGACAATAAAAGCTTAAATTCCAAAATTACTCTCCCATTAGTCAAGATACACTTTTAAAAAAGTTTTTAGGGAAATCTCAACATTTCTAATAACCACAGCATGTGGCATTCCTACAAAGTTATACTGAATCATTGCATGGATCCCTCAATAGATGATAATTATCTGGGAGTAGAGTCAAAAGCTTTGTACACTCATTTTCTTTATGCGGATGCTTTACAAAGAGCGAGAAAAGGGAACGCGATCCACATAAAACATTTGTGCTTGAATCGCATAGCTGGGCTAGGCAAGGTTGCTTGCATTCAACAATATTAATAATAATTAGATACTAAAACATTGGATATTGCTACTACTGTATAGTTGGTGACAAATGAAACTAATCATCATACAATGACATTTATTTATAGAAAGTGAAAATCACAACAACGAGAATTCGGTGATGCTTTTTTTTAAAAAAAAAGGTCGGAATTTACGCGGCTTATAAAAACTTGCATGTTTATGAGACATAATGGGAACACGATTGACAAGGAACCGTAAAAAAATCTTGATACCTATCAAGTACCCAAAATATTTTAGCTTGCTTCAACTAATATTCAAAATGTAGGAAAATTAGAAGGCTGTAAAAAAGGCTCCTAAGCCCCTAAAACAGAAGTAAAACTGGAGCAGACGAAGCATAAAAAATGCATTCTCAAGATGACGAAAGAATTCATCTAGGGTATATATATATTTATCAACATCTAATACCCAAAAATATCCATGTGTGAAGTACCTCTCATTATTATCGGTCACTGCACATAATGCACATGTTCGGGGTTGGCAGGTTGTAAAGGAATGAGCAATAAAAAAAAGTCCGCATCCCTCCTTATCCCTTGACCTACTTTTGTTAACCAAAAGTCTACATTAAAAAAGGGCCTGCCTGTTGTTTTCGGTTAGTTTTTTAGTAAAAAATATGTTGCTCATTTTATTTTTAAGCAAAGTTACATCCTATCTTAAGAAAATTATATTACATCAAGTGATTTCTTGCAAGTGATGTGATGGGGTGTTTCTATTATGTGAGTAAATAAGCTAGTATATTATCACTCTCCTGGAATTCCCAACATACATAAATGCATATGCCCACATGTTCTTATAGAGATAGGTATATGGTTTAAGGGTACAGATGGAGATCTCGTCAGAGAAAAGAAACGACGAAAAGGCAGAAAATAAGTATCCTTTTTTAAGGATTATATAATAGTAATGAGGTCGAACTTATTAAATAAAAGGACCCTTTTTACCTTTTTATGAAAGAAACTGAATATGCAACGTAATGCAACGTTGTTGGATAGAGATGGATGGATATTTTTTGTACATAATTCAGCATGCTTAAAAAGATTCTAAGGGATAGGTCAGCTGCTTTGATAAGGATAAAAAATGAACTTCACAACACTTCATGTTCTAAATATAATGCTGCTTTATCCGTCTTGGAGCCAAGTAATATTTCGCCTAGGAAGTCAAGTACTCGACTTGTGGAAGAGTATATGATTTTCTTGTATGAGTAAAAACGCTTAAAAGCAAACCAAAACAATATTAAAGACGTACGAATCAATATTGATCATAGATTTGTTGAGTTATACACACTCTATGTATAGATACGATTAATATGTTTAAAATAATGCTGATAATTATAAGAAATGCAGTTTTATAAGTATCATAAACGCCCGTCCCTACACTAAAATTTAAAATATGTTATCTTTCAATGTGAATGTGGCTTCAGCTTGCCCATATTTTAAGAAATTCTAAGAATTAAGGTCCATAATTTCAGTCCAGCAATTAAAAATTGGTATCGGACTCAGAAACTCAAAGTGCTGTTTGCTTGTAGTAGTAAATTGCATGTTTGTGTACTTTCTCCAACAATTATAAATTAACGCAGCAATAATGTATACAAAATATATTATTATGTGGGAATGCACTGGCAGGAAACTTTTACTTAAAAGGCTTATGTTTTTAACATTTCGATTAAAATAATTTAATTATCTTTGCTTTTCCTGTCAGGCTACACGATCAAACGTGGAAATGATAGACAGCATTTTCGGGGATTTACGATAAGGATAATCAAAGTAACTTCCGTTAAGGTATGCCGAGCTTTAAAGAAGTGTGTTGGAATTGGTTTTCTCACAAGAGTTTAGTCAACGAAAGCAATGATAAATGCGCATTTACCTACAGTGCATATGTTTCAATCTCCAGATTTTTGTGGTTTTATTGGAGTGATATATTTTTGTTTCAGTATACGAAGGCATCAAAAACAAAACGCTGTCTAGCGTCTGTTAAAAAACAAAAGTTTAATGGAAATAACACGTAATCTCGTTCTCACTCTTTTAAACCGGAATCTTGAACTAGTGGATTACAATATTTGTTACTTAAGCTTTACTTTGCTTGATTTGAATTCGTTCTGCATATCCTGACCTACAGTAATGTAATATTGATGCAGCACTCGAAGATATTACCCCACATCAAATTGTTGAGTGCAATATTTAATGCACATACATGCACACACTTGGCTCTAATCTCTTGTAGACTAGACGAATTTCTAATGGAGTGAACACCCTTATCTAATACATAAAAATGTTATATATAAGTATATGAATGCGCGTATATTTTATCTTACTTTACCTAATTTTAGAATCCAATAGTTTTCCTGCTGGTTTAAAACGGAATTTTAAGTCAGTTTAAACCCAGAATAATTTGTTGAGCTGAATATTTATGAGACCAAAGCAAAATATTCATACGCTATCGCATTACGCAAAGAAAGCTCACAGTTGGAAGATGAAAGGTAATTTAAAATTCACGCTGTGAGAACTAATAAAAAATATTTGAAATGTTGTGTTGTGAATGCATCCAATATCCAAGGTCATGATGCTTTAAGGGCTCACCTCCTACAAAAAGTCTCACATATATTTTGGTGTGTGCCGTCATTTGCATTTTCTCTTAAGATTTCACTCTCGATCTTATTTTAAGCCGGATTCTGATTGCACCAATGAACTTACAATCAGCCTGGAGCCGTTTCAGAACTTCCTTTATTGAATTTTCTTTAGAGTTTTAATGAGATGAGAACACGTATAATGTTGGAAAGGTTAAGGTGAAATCCTGACGAGAGTCACCAACTCAATGTAATATATCTTTAATGAAGCAACAAATATTCAACGATTTTTTAAGAGGACGGGATGCTTCCATTCTTATACTAAACTCAAAACATAACTATTCAATTTCAATTCAAGTCAGATACACACACACGACTGCATTTGGATTTTTTTAAGTTAAGCAACGGATGTACACGATGAAAAAGGTAACATGGAGGAATACTAAAAAACAATGAGACAACGCAACGAAAATACAGCCAAGAGAGGAAGGAAAGAAAAAGGGTTGAGCCTCTGCTTTTTTAATATTCAGTTGATAAAATAAGATGTGAGGGGAGTTGTTGATCAAATATACCAAATGTATTCATGCATGAAAGTATTGTGCTTGCTCATATGCATACTCACGTAGTTTCAAAGCACACGTAGCGCTGATAAACGGGGTTGGAAGGAGGGACGTCATATCGTCGTCGACGCAGAATATGCGTAATACATATATTTTTTTATTTGAAAAAGACATGCGTACAGGATTTTAAAGTGTTATGCATGCATACCATTTGTATGTAAATCGGGAGTACTACTCAAGAAGGCTTGACAAGAAAGTATGAATATCAAGTTGCGCGTGCTTCATGCGTTCTTCCACGATTAACATTGCACCGAGGGCGAATGCAATAAGAAATAGTATTTTGATGCATCTTTCAACCAGTAGTCGGCTCACTCCACACTGGTGCTGCTGGTACTACAGATAGAAAATTTTACACTCCATTTTTTATGACTAATGTGATTTTGTATACAGCATCTGTGTGCCAAAGATGTAAAGGTAAAAGAAAACGTAGTAATAATAGAAGCGAAACGTGTGCCAGCCGGGGCAATTGCAAACGAGGAGAAAAGGAAAAAGAGAGAAAAATTTCAATTTGTCACAACGCCCCTTTGTTATTCGGCCCCAAGTGAAGAACCGATTTATACAGAGCAATTGACCACCTGAGCCCTGTAAATTAGGTAATTTATCATTCTAGACAATTTTTTCCCTGCAATTTTAGAAGGAGGAAAAAAACTCTTTAAAAGGGCAACGGGAGTATAACTTCTATCTAAGAGGCGCTGCACCGGCCAGACACGGAAAGCGTGAATAACATAATGACGCAGTAAAAGAACCAATCTTTTGCAGATCGTGTGTTGAATATACGTAGTTTTTAAGACAGACTAAAGACTTATAACCCAAAAACAATATTGCACCATTTACTGGATCAATTAATTTTGGAAAAATGTATTGCTTTTGCTTCGGTGAATCTAGAAAACCTACCAAAAATAATGATCCTTTTTGATAAAAAAATATAAAGAAATATAAATACTTTTATCCGTAGCAGTCTGACTGAGACACTTAAACAACAATTACAGACTTTTCGCATTCATAGTGTGTATCATATTGTGCATTATCAATATTTAAAAATCGGACTCATTACAACCCTAAAAATTTCCAAAAGAGTCCAAGTTTTAGAACCACATCTTTCTCTAAATTTGTATCGTCCGTTTGCAAGCTTGAAACAAGCAAGCAGATGCATCCAGTACCCAAAAGAAAAGATAAAGAGATCAGCTCGCACCATTCGGAAGTAGCATACAAGCCGTAGCAGTCACTTTACGTCAATATTATTACCTGCTGCTGGTTAGAGGAATATCCATAAACATTTATCATACAAGAAATGAACCTTTTTTTTACAATCATTGCATCCCAATTTGTGTTGCTTCGTTTTTTGGAAGAAAAAATGAAAAAAGGAAATTGCCTGCTACGAAGTTGATCATGACTTTAAGCAAAACTCATCGTGCTGATGATTATTCTGCTCTTGTACACTGTTTGAGTTTGAATGAATGAAGCAGGCTCATTTATTTATTTGATTGCGTCTACATATGAATGTATACGGCAACAAAACATATAGCACAAAATCAGGATGATGTACAGTGATGTTGATGTTTCCTTGTATTTCCCTTTCCTTCACATTTATCATTACACAGGGCTTGCAGACGGGCTTTTATGAGCGGTCTCTGGGCAAAGAATCTATATAATATACACATAGTATAACTGAAAATAAAGTACGGGCTTATATGAAAATAAAATCCAATATGTCAAAAGCGATTTCCACTTTTTCACCCAAAAACAGTTCATTTGCACCCTTGTCGGCTTGAATTCACGTGTATAATAAATGAGTTACGTCATTTGACCCTATTGGATTTGGATAGATAGATTCCCTGGAATAAAAATACAGTTGTCTGCAAAAGCTGAGTTTGTCGGCGTACTCCAAGCGGCAGTTGTTCTTAGCCTTGGGGCAAGGTGATATACAGAAGCTCCACAAAGGAATAGTGTAGCCGCGTGATATCCGCCGAAGTTCTTAGCCTTTCCATAACAACTGTATATAATTTCCACCCTTCTACACCCACCTTCACCACTACCAATATAACAAGGCTTCTCTCCATTTTTTCATGGCCCTTGTTTTGTTGTTTCCATTGCCAGTTGTTTTTGCTCAATAATGATCAAAGAAGGCATTCCTTTTTAAGCTTATTCTGAGTGCATCTGTACAAAAATTTTGGTTTTATTCCATCATTTTGCCCTCTCCTCTTCTTCCACACCATCATCATCCATGCAACTCTCATTACGTATTGGTATTATTATTACTTATTGCTATGCTAGTCTCATCTCCTTCTCTTCTACTCCAATACCATAGTCATGATCATCATCAATATCATGAATGAGTGACCACAATGGTCTAATCTTTCATATAAAAAAATAAATTCAAAGAGATAGAGAAATGCCTCATGCCTTCTGACTTGAAATCAAGTGGTCTAGTTTACGTTATTTACTATGTATCATTCCACTGACTGAGTGGAAATTGGATCTTCCATTTGACGTAAATAGGATCATACAAAAAATATACGCATGCATGAAAAACTGTATCAAAAATATGTTATCTAGTTCTAGTACCACCAGCAAAAGGAGAGTAAATTATAGGAAATATTGACTGTGCTTTATTATTCCTTTTCCCTTTTTGAAATACATGTTGTATGCCATATCCAACTTAACTATTTATTTCTAGAATATGTAATAGTGAGTCACTTGAATTTTGATATGAGTACATTGGTTTGAAACACCTACAGAGAGAGAGAGAGCTGCTACTGCTATGTATACATTTCTGTTTTTCATTTTCTTTTGGTAAATATGTATGGGCTCAGAAGATCCAGCCATCCATCCATCCGTCAACGAAAGCTTTAAGGGATTCAGTTCACGCTATGAACTTTGAATGCGATTCGGACGCCTTGGCCTGATATATGTACACATAAATATGTTCATGTGTTCTCTCTCTCTCTCCCTTTTCCCTCAATGTTCAATAACTCAACGTGTTCTTGGAATTGGAATACAGGATTGAGAAGATTTTTTTTTACGTTTGCCGTCAATAACTTATGCCTATTGCCTACTTGATCATTCGCAGTAACTGAAGTTAACATAACTTTTGGCCAGTCAGCTCTTTCTCTCTCTCTCTTCTGTAGTTCTACAAACTCATGCCTTTATTTATTCTAGTTTTTAGATAACTTTCCTTTCCTCCTTCGTTTGTAGTCAACATTCACTTCTCCATAAAGAAAAAAATGCTTTATGCATTAGACAATCATGATTCCCTCCTGCATTCTCAATTCCACGTTATGCTTCCTTCTTCCTGCATTATTATATTTCCTTTGACTACACTCACACACACTCACAGACTCCCTTCAATTTTAACAGAAGAAGGGTTTGCAAAAACGAAAAAACGAGAACAAACTGAGGAATCAAGAGGAAGCGAGTGAAGGAGCTTTCTCTTGTAGTTTACGAAGCAAGTTTGTTGAGAATCATACATATATGTACATGTATACCTACCTATAGTTCTATGTATATATCGGCATGGATATGTAAGCTGCATGAGTGGTTCTAAGTTTTCCATCTTCTGAATCCTGATAAGGGACATGTATAAATGTACAAGTGGTACTCTTCGTTTTATTTTTTAAATCGGTGTTTGACTGGCATGTTGCCTGTCAGGTTGACCTCCCTCACTGAATGTCAATCTGAATGTCAAGCTTCGCAAATTGGGGTTCAAAGCGGGAGAGAGAGAGAGAAGGAGGAAGAAAGAAAGCCGTGGAAGATATGGACCCGTTCCTTGTTCAAATGTGATATATGTGATGCTTATGTAATGTGCACACGGTGGGATCGGAAAGCGTGCCATGACTGACAACAAACTTTTGTTCCTGTATAAAAATCTGTACATAATGCATAACATACTATATTCAACTATGTAATGCTGTATATACCAAAAATTTCTAGCAAGTAAAACGAAAATGCATGTTTGAAGGAAGCAAGGGAGAAAAAAAGTTTGAACAAAAAGTGAAAATCTTGTAGATAAGTAAAAAAAGTATATATACTACTACGGCTTCATTGTGCTCATTGCATTGCTGGACCTACTATGTTATGTATGGATGCTCGTCGTGTGTGACTGCTACAGAATCAGAATACTAAAATATTGTCAAACTAGTATGCAGCAAAGACCAAACCAGATTCCAAGTTTTTGAAGACGAAGAAGAAGAGAGAGAGAAAAAAAAGAGAAAACTCAGTTCTATCTTGTTTCTTTACGTAATGTAAGCAACAACAACGGGATATATACATTTATATAAGAACATAAAAAATAGAAACGATAAAGCCTTCTGACTTGCTTGGACAGGAATAAACTAACTTTCTCCCTTGACTGACCCTTCCGCTTTCTCTAACATCATGCAAGTACAAGCAGCAGCATACATATACGACAGCCAGAATAACAATGAGAGGAAGAAAGAGGTAACAAAAAGAAGTAAAAAAAAGAGAAGAAGAAGAAGAAGAAAGGCGAGGCGAAGAAAATAATGTAATACAGTCAAAAAAGAGGACACGAAAATCAAAGGAGGAGTCACGTCACATACACATATCGTCAACATCCAACTCATGAAAATGATGGTACATCATGCAGAAAGTCATTTTCTCAAGCTTTTTTTAGTATGATGATAGCAGTGGGATTCTGGACTGAATTTTTTCATGTATTTTTTGTAATGCATATATATGTCACTTGAGTATAAAAAGTTTGTGCATAATATACCTTAAAGGTTGGCTATATGGGGTGGTGGTGGTGTATAGAGTAAACGAAACGTTTCATTTTTCAAGGATTCAAAATCTTGTTCAGATTGCTGCAAACGAAAATGCCATTTCTTCAGTCTATTATAAAAAACTTGTACATTAAAGTACTTACATATTCCCGAGGGAAAATATAGTTTTTAATGGAACTTTACAGGAATCTATTTTACTTTATTTAAAATGTCATTAATTCAGTGCCAACTTTTCTATTTCCTCTCTCTCGACTTTCTACACAATTCATTTTTCTTTCATTTCTCTTTAAAACTTTTTTCTTCACTCTCTCTCTCTTAACTCAACACATCAATCTACTTATGTACTGTTGGTGACCATTGCAATGTCCTGCTCTTTTCACAAGTATATAACTCAAATGGTCGAATTTAATTTACAAGTTCTTTCTCCTTTTCCACCCATAACTCTTTTTACCCACTATACATTTTTTCTACTTGCCCAATACCAACGTTCCATCTAGTAAGTTAAGGGAATAACAAAAAACTTTTTTCATCGTATCTTCAAAAATCATCGAAAGTAAACTACTACTGAAATAGTAAAAAAACTGTTTTAGAGCCAGAAGCACATATTATATCAATTTTAGATTGGTTCAGTTATTGAAAGACAGCTCTGTTATAGGCTTTTGTCCTCATATCCCATTCTGCCTACTTACAAAAGGTTCTTTAGTTTGAATTACATAAGTATATA
The DNA here is from genome assembly GCA_964034955.1 of Orchesella flavescens. Taxonomy (NCBI): domain Eukaryota; kingdom Metazoa; phylum Arthropoda; class Collembola; order Entomobryomorpha; family Orchesellidae; genus Orchesella; species Orchesella flavescens. Next base: position 18,702,653 of record OZ035957.1, on the reverse strand, counting down.
ACGAGCATGTTTTGTGCGTGTATAGAGTAAAGTGTATCCATCATATTTCTGAACCCTCAACATCACATTCCATTTCGCTTTGCCTCCAATTTGGAAAACGAGTATGGATCACAACTGCATACTATAGTACACACCACAAGATATTGTAGTCCGTAACTTAAGCGTAAGACAGAGATGAAGTGAACACAAAGATGACTTCACCATTCTATTCCTGAGGCATATTTATATTACTAGAACTGAAGTTCCGTTGTAGGAATCACCCATGTCATCATAAATATATCTTAGTTTTGGTAGAGCTACACATAAGTTCAAGTAAACTATAGGGAAGAAAAGATACATTCATAGTGTAAAAGTACACACATAAACTTTCACAAACATTACAAAAGCATTTTAGAATATACTTTCAGTGTAACTGACTGGCTACTTACTGACTTTTTACCACTAACTTTTTTTAAGATGAACAAAATTGGAATAAAAGCATTTCAGGATTTGAGAGGACTTTTTTCGGAACCTCCTAAGTATGTCATTACGGTATAAGTGAGAGAAGAAAAGTGTATGACAAAATTGTCTTAAAATGGGTTCTTTCCTTCGGGCTAACAGCAGGCAATGTTGTAAAGTTGAATCCAAGTTGTGAGCAAGAACCATCATCATCTCTTCCCTTTCTCTGAAATTTTCACCTAGTCAATTGGATTTTCTGTTTTTCTTTTTCTTTATTTTCCTCCTGCCTACAACCTAGTATAGTATACACACACTCCATCTTATTATTCCTTTTGAATGTGTACGTTTACCTATACATAAAAACCATCTTATTTCAGAAAAAGTACCCCGTTCACAGTAGTACCGACCGAGGTAATATCAATCCCTTGGAGCCAAACAGGTAGATACATACAAATATTATGCATATACGTCATTCCATAACTTTATGATAGCTTTTCATACAAAGGAAAAGGACCTGAATATTATGAAAAATTTCTCGAGTAAAGATATGGGGAAAATGAAAATCAGACTTTGTGAGAGCTGCTTTCGTTGATAATAATGGGAAGTCGTATATTCTCCCGAATGTTCCGAGACGATAAAGAAATCAAGCTACGATCACGATCCCCAAAAAAAACGTAGGGAAAGCGATTGGCTCATTTCTATGAAAAACGGAATACTCTTCCTGTCGGAAGGAGGAGGTGTTATTCAAACTACATATAAAAAAAGTACCGGAATCCCTTATAAAAAGACGATCAGGATTCTCTTTCTCTCTCTCTCTTTCACTCCATGAATATACACACGCATCTGTCATACATATTACTTTTGCAGGAAAAGAGTCCGATCAGTAGTCAGCAAATAATAGCTTTTCTTCTTCTCCTTTAAAAGGGAGTTCTTAAGTTTTACGGACGGATCTTATTCTTTCTAACTTTTCATGAAATAAAATGCCCGTCTTTTTGCTATTCCTGGCTTCTTCTCACTCTTTGTTACTTCTCTGAAGCTGGATGTGGAGCTCCTCAATTTTCTCATGCACTTATGTACATATAAACGACAAGAAAAATAACGGGTATTCCAATCGCGAAAAAAAGAAAAAGTCATGACATGAGCCAATAAGGATCAAGTCGCTGCTGCCCTTGCCTCTCCTCTTCTCTCTCTCTCTGTTGCTTTTTTGCCTGGTTGAATTGTACAAGGAATATTAGTCGAAAAAGGGAAAAGAATGAGATAGAAAAAGTATTTTGAAAGTACATACGTACATGCTCTTTTTGGGAAAAAAGGGAAAGGGAAATGCGGCAGATTTATTGATGAAATTCCTTTTGGAATTCGAATAATATTTTCACAGACAAGAAAGAAAAAATCCGCTTTCTCTCGATGGATGAAGCTGAGCTTGCTTCTTTCCACTTTGGGGATGGGAGAAAGGAAAAAGTCTAAAGTCTACAGACATGTAATATAACATAGGTATGGTCGTATGGTGTAATATATATGATTCTATATATATGTAATACGCACAAATAGATTCGTAGAAATGTCAGTATTAGTTGGTAGTGTGGCGGTGGCGAGACAAGCAATGCAATATTTTCTATCCTGTGATCTCATATCCCTTTTTTCTTATTCCTTTAAAAGAAAAGTGATGTGAAATTGGGAAGAGCTGAGGAAAATAAGAAAAAATTCAATGCCTATATTTGTAATATAATTCGTTTGAAGCAACACCACACCACCAATAGCCTAAGCACACGGCTAGATATTACAAACGTAGAAAAAAAACTTTCACATTATCCTACAAACGTCTTTCCTTTCATTTGAAAGCGCTCTCTCATTTTACCATGATCGTATGTAATATAACCAATCTCTATTCGAAATGCACTTTTTAAACCTACCCTAAAGGAAATAAGAGACATGGAAATGAAATGAAAGCTGTATTTTTTTTACAATTCGCCCAGTGAAAGGAATAAGCATCAACATCAGAAGGAGGTATCCTCAAAGTCTCTCATTCACACAATCCTCTTGGAAGGAATAGAGAGAGAGAGAGTGATAGAAATAACGCAATTTGAAAGAAAACCGTAGAACATCAGGATCAGACAGTGAAGAAAAGACAGAGAAAAAAACGAATTAAAAGGAAATCGTGGAAATCCTTTTATTCTTTTACAATTGCATTTTTTCAAACATTCCTCCATTCAGTTGAGTAAAGTGTTGGAGATTATTCTAGAGGAGCTCTCCTCATAAAAACGTGGAATACCATGAATGTTTTACATCCCATGCAATATCGTTTAGATAGAATTGATGTAGGTAAATCAGCCGGCTATTTGAATCTATTAAGAGTTTAAATGGGCTTTATGTGGTGGAGTGAGTTTGGCAAAGCTCAACTATATAACTTGAAGCGAGTGGTTGGTGGTGGTTTGGTTTGGGTAGGTTGATGTTGATACTGTAAAGACTGAGAGTGAATGGAAAAAAATTCTTGTGGAGCTACCACACACAGCCCACACAAATCCTACCCATTTCATGTTAGTCTTTCTTAAGGTTTAATTTTTTCATACGGCACACACAGTCACTCAGGAACTTTTTGGCATGGAATACGAAATGAATGGCGGATATGGAGAAAACACTTTTTATTACTTCTTTTCCTCTCCATTCTCTCCTGCCTTAACTTGACTTTCAGATTCGCAACCATAATCCCAACTAACTGTCTAACCACGGAAAACATTAAGGGAGAGGAAGCGAAGGGTAGTTAGGAGGAGGAACAAAAAATGCCAACGTACAAGATGAAGAAGAAGAAGAGAAACAGTTAGGAGGAATACTCTCCTATTTTCGTATGATAATCTATTTGAATTACATTCGGATAGAATGGGATGCGCTCAATAAAGCTTTTCTTTAATGGCATGACTCCTACAGTGAGCTCAAAGGAAGGAATAAATAGCCCATTTGAATTTTTTGGGACGAATAAAATATTTCGAAATGGGGATACTAAGAAAAACTTGAGGGAGTCAATGTAGGGACTAGGCTCAGAGTTGTTGGCTACTTCCTGTATATTGAGGTACGTTTGGAACAATCTTATTAAATGTATTTTCCCCCGGTACAATAAGGTTACTTCTTTCCATAAAATATTGTCTACATGGGCACGTCTGGGTAGAAAATGTAGTCACTACCAAAACCAAACACCAAGGAAAATGCCAATTGGGCTATATCTGCTCTGCTCACTATGTGCCTCATTTAGATACTGAATGTACCTCAAAGGCATATAGAAGAAGTAATGGATATAATAATTTCGGAGAAAAAACTTTTGGAAGTAATTTACATATTAGTAGCAACCTGCAAGAGTAGAAGTATGCAAGCCACCTTTTCGCATCGTTTTAAAATGTTTTATAGTAAAGTAGTCAATTTTTTTAATTAAGCTAAGAGCTTCCCCATGAAATTCAATTATCATTTTGTTATGAAGAAATATTAAAAATTGTGACTTTCTTTTAATTTCTCTCGTTTTTCTTTAACTTGTCATAATCTAGATGGAGGCTCTTCATCATTTCCCAAGTGAATTCAAAATGTGCAATATATTTGATTTCGTCAAATACACGCTTTTCCCTTCATTCTGTAACAAATTCGATTTAGTGCTTTTATTACAGATACTTTCAACATGTACAATTTAACGAGTAGCTTGTGCAATCAAATCAATCCATGTATCAAGTCTGCTTTTGTTGAGCATTCGTACATTTCATACATATAAAATCGGAACGATAGCTCTGCTGCTGAAGCACCTTTCAGTAACAAAAGGTAAACGTGGGGTTGGATGATAATGCTATACAACATATTACTACTTATTCTGTGTTATATAATATACCTTCATCCTATTATGAGAAAAGGGAGAGCTGAGCACAAGTTTTAGGTATGTTATGTTTTTTCATTGAAACATGTGTGTGGGTAGTTTTTTTTACTTTACAAAGTAAGCAAACTTGAAGATGATTTCAACTTGATCCCCAATAATATTATTCGTTCACATGATCCATAATGTATCAAACAGTAATGCAATCTTGTTAGAAAGAGAGAGAGAGAGAAAGAAAACATCAGTCACTACCTTTTTACTTCTAATATTCGTTTCATTCTCTACCTAACTTGGTTTGCTTTACTCACTCCGATTACTTCCTTTTCTCTCCAGTTTGTCTCTCTTGTTGAATTAAGAGTCTTCAACTGAATCTATGATTTTGTTTTTTAGTATCTCTCTAAATTTACCGTTTCCCCTTTTTATAATGTAGTTTATTCTATGAGACGACTCAACCTGAGAGAAAAGAAAGAAGTATAGAAAAACAAAAGTACAACATTATTACCGCCCATCCTTCTGGAACTTTTCAGGCTTGTTTGTAATTCAGTTTACTTTTGTTTATTTAGTTTTAGATAATAAACGGAACGTTTTTATTCTTCGTCCTTTTAACTCTTTTCTGTATTATGTTATTTTTTTTATCGGTGATCACAGTGATCATCATCATCATCTATATACAACGCTGTCCCTGAGCTGGTCCACGTACGCAACATTTTCGTTAGCGGACGGAAGTGAATAGAAGTTTTTAGAGTAGTGATGGGAATAAAATTCTACACAGAACTCTTTCATTTTTACTTACGTATGTCATCTCCTCGCTTTTGTTTTCACAATCACGAACGGATGGACTAATGTAATAAATAGAATGGTCATTGGTCAATGGTACTATCACATTACTATATGGAAGTGAGCAAGAAGATTAATGTCTACCAACTACCACTTTAATAGCAGCAGCACTATCATCGTGTATGTACTTGGACAGAATTGTCAAATATTTTGATTGTTTGAACAAACTTTTATTCCCAACATACGCAGCAGTTCAAAATTCTCTCAACTCTTGATCAGGAATTATTACATTAAATTAAAACTGGAGTATGTACATGGCAAAATAAATTTAGCCTGGTGCGGTGGTAGCATTAGCAATATAGCAATAGCGCAATCTCAAGTGGTAAAGATATGAAATAAAATTGAAACTTTTTGTATTGTAGAAGCGGAAAGAGAATAACAACAAGAGAGTATACTGCATGAGTACTCCATAAATATAATTTAATGCCAAATGTATTCCAGGAACTTTCTGCTAATGCAAACTTTAATATTTATTAGTGTACATGGTCCTGCAATATTTATAAGCGTCGTTGGTTTTTAAAACTTGCTTGCTATTTGTTTAGTTCTTTGTAAGTAGAGATTTTCGTTTACCTCTACTACTGAGAATCTATGTATGTAAAAATATTCTGTGTTCAAATTCCCACAACAATAGAAGCAGTAACTGACCATATGTGGTACGTTACTTTTATTTCCTTATAAAAGCTGCTTATACAACGCGATAGATTCTCTTATCGTTAGTGCATTATAGCCCAAACTTCTCAAAAACAGTCATAAATTCCCCAAAGAAATCCTGCAAAGTGGTATGACATAAAAATTGGAAGAGAATATGCGGCATGTGTCATTCCCGTCCCCCTTCTTTCTTTTTTTGATTTTTTAAAGAATTTTGTCCATTCTCTGGTGTCCAAATTCACTCGATGAATAACACCGTATCCTCCTTCTTGAAGGATATGATTTGCACTGGATATTCATGCATGCATGCATGTGCCTTTTTACTTTCACTCCAAGTTCTTATGCTTCACAATAAGATATGATAGTGAATACAGTTGACTGTCAGGTCGTCACGCATTATGTATTATATATGGGAATCGAGAGACTGCTGTACAGTGTACACAAGCACACGACTTATGCATTCTTGTACCGGCGATCACTCTTGAGAATGCACCAAAAGCGACAAAAACTTAGCAGGCAACATTTTGATACGAGCAGACTATATGATTTAGTAGAATAACGCACACCAATTTTCATACTTTTACAAAATATTCGATGCTATTCTACTTGGAAAACTTGAACCCACTAAAGCATTCTTTCAGTGATGGAGCATTGGATAAAGACTGCGAATATATGTAGAAACTGATAGTAATTTAGAACAGAAGCCTTTTATTCATATAAAAACAAAAATATACTATCAAACTGACCAAATCAAATGACGTCATAATTGTACTTTTACGTAAGCAGAAGACACAATCGAAAGAAGTATAATATTAGCCTGAAAAATTCTGTAAATTTGCAAGTAGAATAGTCTTTTATAATGTATAACCTATATACATACCATGCTCGTAATAAGCTTCATAAAAACTTGATGCTACATTTGACATATGAGAGAGATAAACATGATGATGTAGGAAAATTTCGGAGGGAAATGCTTACGAAATGGAACTTAAGTTAAAAGACCAATAATTTTATTATCATCCTCAGATCCATTCCCTTATTTTTAAGTATATGGTCATCCGATATCTATCGTTTTACGTTTTCCCAATTCTTTTCTCAAGTTAACTTGTCCACCTCTCTTCCCTACCTTTTTCTCTAACTTGCCATACATTATCCGCATTTCTATTACTTTACTCACGCAAAGAAAAGGGAAAAGTAGGGAAAGAATAACAAAGGAAAAAAGTTTTTTCGTGCATAGGTACTACAGAACACACATATAAATTCATGATGGGCTATACAGAAAGTCTGTAAAGTGAAAGATTTTGACAAAAGGATTTTCTCTTTTTTTATACTTTTTTCCGTCTTCTCTGAAAATAAGAATGTTTTGAAGGGGAGAAATTGAATAGAATTGATTCTACTTTCCACTTAAATCTCCACTACTACTTATGCTTACAACTGCTATTACCAATTTTTCGTTAGGCAGTTTCTTTGAAAATTGCTCAAAGAAAAACTGTTGGCTAAGCTAAGTTAGCTCATCCGTTCTCTAGGAAAAGAAAAGTTGAATCTATTTTTAGTGATACTGATGCCCACACTCTCCCATAATATTATACGAAAAGTAGCAATAAATGAATAAGAAAAGATCTTCCTTTGCAAGTCAGTATGAGCTAGTTGAAGATTGAATGTTGAAAAAAGGAAGTGGTGGTAACAAATCAGATATATATAAAAAAAGAAAACGACCAAAAAATGCTTATTGAACGTAAGTGTACGTATGTACGTATACATTTTGAATGTGTTCTTTAACTTTTAGGTTGATTTTTTTGGTAAAAGAACCAAAAAGTAATTCAATATTTTTTCAGTCACGTCAAGATTACTCCAACAGCTTTTGTCATGAGTTGCCTTCAAGGCTTCTCCAGAAGGTTTTGCCATTAAACTTTTGCATTCATACATAAACGAAACAATTTTGCTGAAGTGGTAACAATGAAGCCAACAACAATATCCCATGAACATTTTTTGCAATGGTAAAATTCAATCATGATATTATGCTGTGTATACGCTGTGGAATTATTCTTGTCGATTCCGAGATTTACACTGTAAAACAAGTAAGGTATGATCACACTTCCGATGATGAATGAGTGTTTTAGTTTTTCAACTTGGAAAGATAAAATACAAAAGGATAATCCTTACACAGAGTACATTTTTACATTACAAGGGGTTCGAGCTGCTAGAATGTGTACACCTAAAGAAGCAATGACAGTGGCAACAAGTTTTTTCTAGCAATTTGACTACACCAAACTACTTGACATTCGAGTCCCAAAAGGGAGATAAGTTTTTCATGAAACAAAATTCAAATACGTTCACATAGAACAACCTAAACTTCATCAGGGATGGATAGCTGAAAAGATTTACATGAGATCAAAGCAAAATCAAAGGGGTTAACAATAGCTTACTTAACAAGCTCACCACCGAATGGTTTTCCCATTCTTTGGAAACCCCACATCACATTTATTTATGAACCCCTTCTTTTCTAAACTTCCAAATATATGGAAATCCATTCCCAAGCTTTTTGTTCCTTTGCCAGAACCATTTTCAGTGTCTTAAACCAAATAAAAAAGGCAAGGGGTAGTTGACTATACACTTCAGAATCAGTATCATTTGAGATTCTTCCCTCAAAATGTAAACGCACCCTGTCTCTCTCCTTGTGCATTGTGCATGAATGTTTACCCCATTTGTTCACAAATAATACCTCCACCAGAAAATGATCTTCAACGATCTGCGAACAGGGAAAGGATGAAAAGCATGGTTCCACATCAATGACTGTGAGGCATTGAAAGCAGCAGCTTCACGGAGAAAAATCCTTTCTAGGCTCGGGAAAAAAGAAGAAGCCGTACTTTGGGTAACTCCTTTGATATCCAAATGGTGTAATTTGACTTTCTTTTATTTAACAAGTATCACTCACAAGAAGCCTTCCAACCAACCCTTACCATGTATCTTAACAATAAAGTTAAAGGGGTTTCTGCATCTCTAGTTTCTTTTTAGCAATTCCCTCAATTTTGCTTGGTACCTTACAAAAGTGACCGTTGAGCACTATGCAATGAAGGCGCATTTGGATTTCAAAGTTTGTCGAAAAAATGCGGAATCTTAAATATTTCAAAGTGTTTCCATTCCAAAACATCAAAGTCTGCTTTTATGCATCAAAGACGGTTGAAAAGAGCATGGTAAACTCTATAACCAAGATGAATGTAACGTGGTTATAGTTATATTCTTAAGCAAGCCCCTGTTACTTGCAATACCATCTTGTTGAAGTATGCTTGGAGCTGCGTGTTTTGAGCTTCAAAATGTTATTCTCTCCTGATTTCCTACATTCTCTTTTCCCTTGTTTGCAGTACATTTATCCTTAATGAAATATTTCCAACTTAAATTACGTCCGGAGAGATATCTCCTTTAAAAATTCTGCACTACTAAGAACAGATAGAGAGTAGTCAAGAAATTTCTTCACGAGATTCAATTAGAATCACTCAAACTACGCTTGGGAACAAGTCATAGACAGGAAATAGTTGCCTGCTTTGATTTAAACTCATCACTATGTTTATCTAGGAAATTTCATTTAAGTGAGAATACCTATACACAAAATGCGCATCTAGGAAAAGTCAAAGGGATCTTTCTTTCCCAACCTCATGTACATCTTATGAACTATGTATGACGTTCCTTACTAAACAGGTTGAAAAGTTGGCTATATCCATAAACCTTCCCTGCCTTTCTAATGAATCCTCTCTCTTTTCGACGTTGAATTCTCATTCTTTCATTTCCTTGGTCAACTCGCTTGTCTAGGATATACCTACAAAAAAATCTTCATATTACATTACATACATGCCAGATACTTTGGTTCAGAAGAAAGCTTCACATTTAATTCTTAAGAAAGGAGAGTGAGCAATGAAGAAAAAACCTGGTGCCGAATAATATTGCCGGCTGCTAGCATGAAATCTGTACGTGTGCGAGTCGCCTTACACATATTATGTATGTATGTACACATGTTGCATATACATTTCCGTACAGGAGTTTGCAGGACAAGAAAAGAATCTGAAGAATCAGAGAATCTCTTTCTTCTCAAGAATTTTCTTTTCTTTGATTGTGTCTTTGCCTATTGACTAATAGAAGCGAGCGAGTGCTTCTCCCTTGATGACTAATGCAAGAGCCTCTTTTGTATTTAGATATACACGGCAAACGTTTTTGCTAACGAGAGACGAATATGGAAAGCCTTGAAGTGGATGTTTATACAGAGGGAAAAAATGAGAGACATTCCTAATTTCTTTTGATTTACTTTGCTTACGACTTTCCTTTCATCGTTTCTAATGTGGCTCTCTCTTTCTCAGCATCTCACTCTAGTCAGATTCCTGTGTGCTTAGCCGAGTATAGACGCGATGGATTCGAAGGACTTTGCTGATTTTAAGATGAAATGAGCAAGTACTTTTCTCCTTTATTCCTTTCAAAGTAAACTTTATTTGTCCACCAGTCCAGTTCGTCTAACGAGATTTAGGTATCTTCTTGGACAGATTTTAGATTTGTTAGGTAGCTTGAATTTAATTAATCTATCAAACAACTGTCAATAAGGCCACACAAATGTATCTTCAAACCATTTACTTAATTACTTTATACTGAAAGTAATGTACATTCACCAAATCAAATGAACAATTGTAACTTGTAATAATGCCAATACCGAACTGATTTGTTTTGATAGTTTACAAACCCAGTTCAGAGTGAAAATGTAATATTATTATTAGTATCATAATGTATTTGAGGATGATGGCCAATGAGAGTAGATGAAAACATACAGAATTTATTATTGGATGCGAAAGACTAAAAAATTTTAATTACAAATGAGCTCCAATCCTTTTTCTTCATCTTCGTCCACGCGTACTGATTAGGAAACATGGAATACATGCGGCATAATAAGAAGGACCACAACCAAAACTCGATCTTGCCAAGGAAAAGTCAGCCCAGTCGGTCCCTCACGTATCGCATATGGAATACGCGTTTTCTGACACAGCACTTCCATTGCATACGAATATATATTTCCTCTGTTCCAAGCAACTGTTCCATTCTTCGTCCAGCAAGAGAGAAAAATTCTTAAATCAGTCTGAAAGGAATAAAGAGAAAAATGAAATATATTAGGGACCATAAACTATATATAGAGGTCCATAACTTTTCTGCAAACGGAATACAGAAGTGAAGTAAAAGTAAAAAAGGAAGCAAGTTAAGTTATGGGGAAAAATAATGAGACAGAGCAATCTAATCCAATTCTGCATGCGATACATAAGCCAAGCTCAGTGAACCGTGATGCATACATTCTCTCTCATACGCTGCTCCTTAGTGCTTTATATATTATTTTTTTTGTTCTGCTAGTCAAGTCAGCTGCATGATGGAACTGACTACACACTCTACTGTTCCTGGTTTTGGCTTGACTAACTCCGGGCTTGAATACGAACTAGTGAATAATATTGAATGAAATGGCATACAAAAATACTAATGCAGGCCAATTTCATATTTTTCTTTGGATTATGGATGAACGGAAGTTGAGTAAGAATGGGGAAAGACGGGGGAAAGAATAAGAGCAGTCGTCAGTGTGCTGCTCATGCATTTGAATCTCTCAAGTTAGTTACCGTACCATTCATTCGCATTCCATAAGAAAAAAAATGATTCCGGTCAAGGAGAGAGAGATTTGAGTTGGGGTAGAATAATGAAGAGAAAGAAAAAAAGTATCCTTCTCAAAATGGAATATGCGCTTAAAGCAGCGGCTATTAAAGAACGTGGATAAATCACATTTCTATGAGAAAAATTATACATATTTCCAAAGCAAAGATATGTGTAGCTAAAAATCGACCAGCTTAAAATACTTCAGTATTTGTTTCCTCGTTAGGTATACAAACCATCAACTACGTATACAAATTCTCATCCGAAAGAATTCATATAAAAATATAAAAAACTTCCCGATCACATAGTTTCTTAATTCAAGATAAGTTTCAGCATTGATGTTGTGAGTTATTGCTGTTCTGAAAAAGTCCAGTTTTTTCCATGACGGAGATATTGGAGACCTTAATATCAAATCAGAAGATGTAGATATAATATCTCACGTTTTAATAAATATTATCTAGAGAATGATGATGATTAAGTGTATGAGTAAGAAAAACTGGAATAAAGAAGTGCGAACTGGGAAGTTACTGTTTCTACAGAATAAAACATTGCTCATCACAGTCGTCTTTTCTTCTTTCTTTCTGCCAGTTCCATCCTATAATCATCATTATCAACATCATATCATACCAGAATGGTCCACTAGATATAAAAAAAACTCTTTTTCCCTTTTACTTGCCACCTTTTGCTAATAATAATGCTCCTCCGGTTTCTCAGCCGCGCCTCATCATCATTGCTATCATCACCATCTGCTCATTTCAAAAAATTATCCAGCCAAGGACTTTTTGTCCCTTTTCTAACTACGTCGACTACTAACTAAAGAGCTGTAATACAGAGTATTTACCAAGAAACTCCCTAGCTATATATATCTGTACATATTCCCTACTTTTTCTTGTTCGTCTTCTCTCCTTCTTCTAAAGCACTCATACGTCTAAAGGAAAGCTCATTAATTTAGCTCCCATGTGTGTGCTCTCTCACTTTCTCCTTTTTCGCTCTTTCATCATAATCATCATCAGAAAAACGTAAAAGTAAAGTAACAGCAGTAGTGATATTCTGCTCTCCTCGAGTCGTTGCAGCTCCTTCAATTTTTATATATCCACGTAATCAAATAGGGGATCTTTAGGTACCTATAACTTTCACTGTTTTAATATGAATCAGAATCACAATAGATGCAATGCACACAAAGAACGTGGGCTAACTGCCGGACTAACGAAAAAGTAAGGAAGAGGAAGAAGAAGGTGAAAGTTCTTGTGAAGAATCCAAAAAGTACAAATGTACGTTAATATCTTAAGTACATAGTACTTATGAATCTAACACACGTATAAAAATGTTACCTATTATTATTATCTCCATCATTATTAATACAAGCGTCATGGAAGAAGGAGACGAAGTAAGATGATGATGAAAAATACGGGAATACACAGAGAGCACATACCCTGCTCAATATTCTGACAAGGGCATGGAAAGCTCAAATGTGCAAACGGGATTTGGACCGAAAAAAAAAGAATTCTTTATTTCATCGGCTTCTCTTTAGCTTACATTCACACATATATTTAAACGCATACTGGGGAATTATGTCCATCCAATCCATATCATGTGCATAAGGTATACATACAGAGTATTCTTGGTCTTTGTTTCATGTGAAAGTGAAACAGGCATGCCGGTCAAGCAGGCGATGATGTGAAGATGAAAAGAAAGAGAATTTATATGATCCTTTTTGTCATCTTGATAAATGCATTTAATAATACAGGAAACGTTCGAGTAGACTTTTCTATATATATGTACGTTACGTTACGTGTAGGTATATTCACTGGATTAGATATCATATTATATGCATTGCATCATGATGATCATCATAGTTAACAGCATAAGACAACATCCATGGAGGATTGGCCTCGGCTTTCCCTTTGACTTAAGCTTGACTCGTCTTTTCCTTTGGCTTCTTTTTTCTTTCGTCAAAAAGGGGAAAAATGGATAGGCATGCATTGTACATGCAGAAATACATGAGATACTACTGGCGGTGGCAAAGGAATAATGATAATGCTGATGACGATCAGAAACATATATATGAGGATGTGTATTTGTATGTATATGACAGAGTTGGCTCTATAGAGTTACGTACCAGTGAGGACAAACGCTAATATAAGAATGTACAAGTTTAGCATTTCTAACAGGAGGCTCGAACAACCCAAGCTTTCCTCATCTCTGACTTGTCTCTTCTTTCTTTATTCTTCCTTCCATCCACTGGTCTCAGTGATATCAACACAGAATACTAAAACTGTCACCCAAATTCGCATCACGTATTTATGCTGGAGTCGAAGACGACATTCTAACAAAAACGAAAAAGGAGAGGAAAAAGGTTACTTCTTTATTCCTCCCTTACAGTAGTTCCCTGTTCTCTCTCTCTCTCTCGCTCTTCTCTCTCCAGCTCCCCTTTTGCATTACTTTATAGGATGAAAAAAAGTGTCAGCTCAATGATGCTCTTGCTTGCTTGTTAAAACTCTTGTGTTTTTTTTGTGAAGTCTAACGACAGGCCAGGAGATATATGTAGAATGCACAAGGACGAAAGCATGAGACCGGTGGAAAGCAAAAAGAAATAGTAAAATACCCTACTCTGGAATGCATAACATATACAGATCCTGTGTACATACGTAACTAGAACTAACAAGAATTATTTCTCTGTTGTTTCCGTTGCTGCTGCTGGCTAACTGGTAAACTTTTTTGTTTCTTGTTTAAGAAACTGTCGTGGCTCATATATAAAGTCAAAGCGTATACATATATATATTTATGCTTTATATTACCCTTGTGTTGTATCATCTACTTATTTTTACAAATTAGTAAATGTTTTTTGTTCCCAAGCTTTTACTTTTTCAGTGCCTTGCCCTTCATAATATTTTCTTATAGAAGAAGGGTTTATATAGTCTATACATATAAGACGCGGTGTTTTTATTTGTGGAATTTTATTATTCCTTTTAGTGTGCTTATGCGCTCACATATTTATGTGGAGTTATGTAATGTGTTTTTATGTAATCAACAGTCCTCTTTTGTTTCATTCCCTCAAGCTCCTTTATTCTTGTCTTGCTTAGGATTTATCTGAAATACAAATGCGAGGAAATTTCTTTGGTTGATGGTGCCACATAACAGCCAGTGACTACCCCCACCATTGCTTCTGTTGTAGCGTGGTGCGGCATCTAAATAAGATAAAGTGCGGATGAGCATTATCACTGCTGTCACTTATTAGAGAAAGAGGCAGGCTTGTACTTGAAATTCACATATTCTCTAGAAAAAATTTTTTTTTTCTTACTTTACGAGAAATGTATGCATGCACACACAACTTTGTCACCAACAACAAAGAGTATAAGAGCAGCAGAGAAGGCTGAGCTGTCGCCAACTTTCATTATGTGACAACCGTTGTAATAATGCTACAAGGATGGGAGACAAGAGACAGGGGCAAAAAACTACATATATTATAGAAACCTGTTATCTCTGTAATCTGATGGAATATTACGTTTGCTTCTTCTAATGCTACACAATTTTTGGTATGTATACTTTTCCATCCTTTATATATATGAGCTCTTATGTAGTTTATGCATTAGCTAACGGAAAGAAAATGTGCTAAAGAAAAAGGAAAGAATGAACTTTCACTGCAAAGACATCGTTTATCACAGTCTGAATTATTTATGGGATTTTAGTTTTACGCACAAGGATGATAATATTTCATTAAACCAAATGACAAAAAACAAACATGAATTTACTAAAGGCATTCGAGAAGAAAATTGCTTCTCGTGCAGAATTTCATTTATGAACGTTACATGAATCACACACTTGAAAGTTTCCATTTTTAGCATTTTTTATGAAGGAAGGAATGTACAAATGTGTTCAAATATGGTTGAAAAATATTTCACAATTTATAGTACAAAACCATACTGTAAAGTGTAAATGTGGATGCTCGGATAATTATTTACAAAAACTTATTTTTTTCTTCATAATATTAAGCAACACCAGAGACCAGGTACTACAAAGATACAATGTATTTACGGTGACTCGTCTTCTTAATGCCCAACTGACGCTTTCTTACACTTTTTCAGTCTGAAGTTTCACAGTATGTGGTATATATGGAATATGAAATGAAATTTTCTCTTCCAAGTAAAAACAGTCACCTTGTTTTTTCTCTCTCTTATTTCTTACATCATTTCATATTCTGTCATCCCATCTCCTTTTATTTAATAAGATGTATTTTATTCTTGTCAAGCTGTCTTCATTTCTTCAGAGAACCTTCATTTCACTGGACAACAGCAGGAGCAACGCTTCTAACCACCACACCGCTGTCAACAACGGAAGAACGAAAAAAACATTTTTAAAGGAAACTTATTATTACTTTGTTCACTTGTTTATTTCTTTGCAAGATGGCTTCTTCGAAAAACCTTAAGTAGTCGTTGTGTGGCACTGGCTAGGAGCTATACTACTTCTACTAAAGTTGTGGCAGAAAAAAAACAACGTTGATTTGACTGAGCCCTCATACATAATAACATGTAGCCACAGGAAAGGAATACATAAAATTGGAGTCTCACAAGAGAAAAAAGGAAATGATGTATAGCAACAAGATGTGGAAAACATACAAATATACAAACAGTTAAGTCTACCTATACGCGTCTATAGGCAAAAAACAGCAGAGAAGTTGGTTTGGTAGGCTTGCCGAGAATATTATAGCTCATGTTCGCATCTCATAAGCATTATTATTGCCATATTGATCACGACCACAGCAGCATTCCTCTTCTTCCAACTTTTCCTGTCTTCTTATTTTTCTTGACTGCCTCAAAAGAGGCTGCCAAGGAGGAAAACGCAACTTACTGACTATGTATATTATGGATATTATGTTTGCAACTTTTTTTTTCTTGGGAAAAGTTATTGTGATGTTAGTCTAGCCAAAGTAGAAGAGGAATAAGAAAGAAGCCAAGAAAATAACAAAAGTCGTGATGATGATGACCGTCATCATCAGCACCAGAAACGGCTCAACGGCAGCAGTACACAAGAGCAAAGGATGCTGGTTAGTGGTTGGACAGCTTATATATTATGAAAATATAAAAGTGCTGCCGACTTTCTCTGTGTGTGTGTGTACTTCTGCTGCCTCATCAGACCAAAACATACCATGCCATTCCATTTTTCTGACTGTAAGTAAGCAACCATCAACAAAAATTTCCAACACTTTATTCTTGGTACCTTCTGCTGTGTAAAAAAATACATATGTAATTTTCTTGTTTATAGCTGTATAAATAATATGATATAGACCCTTATAAGATAAAAATATGCGTGGTCAGCCATGCATAAACACGAAAATATACAGAATTTTTGTCCGCTTTCTCCAAAAGCGTCCTGGTCCGCATGCTTCTTGCTCCTCAAATAATATATTATTCGCATAAACAGTAAGTGGACAATATGCAGTGGCACACAGACAATCACACATGGCCGAAATGCTAAAACTTCCGCCGTCACAAACAAACAGAAAGAAAACATTAGGGTTTGTACCGTCCGTTGGAGTACGACCAGGGCTTAATTTACAATGGGTGATGGGGATAGGTTATACAGTTTAGTGTATAGTTATACTTTTTATGTTAATAATAACAAAAATACGTAAAGTCGCTGCAAGTTTTGGTTTTCGTAAACATACATACATACATCCTTATTCTCATCATCGGCATCTGCGTTGGTGGGTAGACTTAATGTAACTTAATACATTAGGATTAATATGTGAAAGAAGTATAATGTTTATATGTATCAAATGGAAATACATTAAGTGAAAACATGGATAAAGCACACAGGCTGATGAAGAGTCTGATATTAGAATTGGGAAAAGAGAAACTCAAGCCATTGCCAACTAAAGAAGGTTGTATTTCATAAGTACCCGTTGGTGCTTGGCATACATTAAATAATACTGAATTATACAAATTATATGTGTAATGAATTTTTCTGAAGACAGCACCCAAATCACAATACAAATATGTTAGCCAAATTCTTTAACTAAAATAATATAATTATTTAAAGTTCACAGTACTTATACTTGCCCACAATGTGAAAGAATCTCAATTGGCTAAACTATCTTACTATTTGTAATAGCTACCCTTAAATTGACGGATGATGGAAATTTGAAATTTTATGTACTTGTACCGGGGTGGAAAATATGAATGTACAATGCAGCTATTATACGTACCACATAAAGAAGACCTAAGATAATTTGACACAAAAAAAGTACGAAAGAGAAGGACATAGTAAATAAATGCAAAGTATATATTATTCCAGCTCTGCTGAAAAACAAAAGCTTAGCCATCGTTTTGCTCTTATACATTGGTGTTCACAACTTTCCTTTCCTTGAAACAAAAAAAGCCAACATTTTTATTTCTCAGCGACACACGAGAAGAGGATATTATTAATTTTTCTGGAAGTCCAGCTTCCCTTTCCATTTTCTCTTTAGCCTGAAGATCTGTGAGTTTTCGTTGTAATTTTACAAGACAAAATGCATACTTACAATCTCCCCCAGTATTGTTTAGTTCTCCTCACATAGTATATAGTGGACAACGAAATAATAAATAAGAAAAAAAACTAAGCCCGGAAGGAAAATGTAAGAGGAAACAGAACAGAGCCAATCTCCATTTCAAATGTATATGTACACATTTCTTGTTTGTGTATCTTTCTCTCTAGGTTTTACGCTACCTCATGCTGTATTAAATATTGTGGATGTGATTTTTGTAAAAAAAAAGAGCATGTCCTGACGCGGTGCTAGAATCATTTTCTAATAACTTTCAATATTATATTTTTTCATAATAATAATAATACTATTTTGTGTCTGTGGCGAGTATCATGATTTGGTAGCGGACCTCTATATCTTCAGAGAAAAGAAGAGGCTTGATAGTAAAAAGTCCTCCTTCAGGACATGCTACCACACCACCAGCCATTCCATACTACTACTGCCAAATTAAATGTGCTATAGAAAAAAATCCTATTTTATGAGAAAATTTGGTTTTGAATCCTTCATATAATCCAACCTTCTCACAAAGACTGACTGCCATACTACCACCATCAATATATGAAAACGAACCGATCTTGGAAGGATTATTATTGTATCCCTCATTCTCTGCTTATTTCATATTGAAAAAGAAAAAAAATAGAGGAGTAGAAAAAACAGGAAAATATGGTGCCGGAAAATATTATGAAGTAGCATTACCACAAGCAATTTCATGGCTTGGGTATTTCGTTTACTAGACTAATATATTTTCCACTTTCACTAGATTCTGCAAGTATAAAATTCACCAGCTTAGTTTGGAATTTTCTACTCCGTTCTCGATTTCGTTCGTGTTCAATTTCATAGTGAAGTGAAGAAAGAGTACGAAAAAAGTAGTATGAAATGAGCAAAATCGATAATAAAAAGGATACTAAAAAGTATCTCATTTTATCAAAGTCCTAAACCCTGAATTGATGTTACGTTACGTACCTAACATCAAAAATGTGTTCCCTTCGAATGCAGCACAGTTTAATTTTATTATAGCAGTTACAGGATAAACGGACAAATAACGAAAGACCGAAATCAAGCATGTGTAGCACACTATCAGTCAAATAAATGGATATTTTGAATGATCCATCAATCCACATGAGTAATCTGTTTCGGGTCTGTACGTGGTGGTCACAACAGCTAAAGCAAAGTAGTCTGCACAGTAACCCGTATATAAAATGAACCAAGATAAATTTTTCTCGAAACTGAACAACCCATCTTGTGTATGCTGTGCTCACTAAATTATCCATGGTTGTCTACATTTCTTTTAACTAATCAAATTTAGATTGCATCTACAAGGGTTTAAGTCATTTGTGTGTATTACATTTACTTGGGTTTGCTACAAAAAATAACACTTAAATTTAAAGTTTAATTCAATATAATTACAACACAAATACATTTGGTGTATTTATGTTGTGTGCTTTTTACATTCCAGCATAAGCAGTAGCACGCATCAAATCCACGCTTTTTAAGTAAAAAAGTTGAGACAATCTATGAGAAAATCTGTCATTCTCACTAATATTCCACTCTGCCGAATGGGTATATACATACATTATCCAATTTACTTTCAACCTAATGGTTATTCCTGAAGTTTCTTTGATGTACTGCTCCATATTATGCACGGCATATAGTGCAAAGACCATTTACTCCGTATAGATTGTAAACATGAGGGAAAACGAAAAAAAAGGAACTCCACTCAATAAAAAGTACTTTTTGTCAGCCAATGCTACATATAGGCCTGAATACTGAATAGTATAGTAGCCTGTGATCTTGGATGTAAGTTTAGTGAAGCCAACCTTATAAACCACTTTGAAAGGTTCTTTTGAATATACTTTTGTCCATTTTCTCTTCTGAAAAGTTTTGCTTTTTTAGTGGCTTTAGGTTCAAACCTTGCATATACAGTACCAAAGGGAGATGGAAGAAAAGGGAAATAAACGAAATGAGATTCAGTGGCGATTTCGTTTTTATTGCTCCATCGACTTTTGCATTCATTCCTTCCTATTTTTTCCCTATTGATTTTCTCACTTTTGCTATGCCGCTTTCCGTGAATGTTGTGATTGTGACATGGATGGATGCATAGGGATGTGGATGGCGAAGGGGATGGATAGCTTGGTTGGTGATGATGATGTAGATTTTTTGGTGGAACAAGTGTGAATATTACTGTAACAGTTTGGATCATCGATCGAATCTCTTAAATTATTCTGACTTGGTTACTGTATTATGCACGCATACATATATACCCTTGACTTACGCATGCTGAATCTTTATCCTTATACCATGTATTTCTGTTCTTTTTTTGGGAAATGAGTTTTTTATGAATACCCGATAGAGCAAACCGGATCAGATGGAATAATCACAGTAATCATCATTTCCATGATCGCATCAGTAATCATACATCATGCCTCACCCCACCACCGCCACCACTTCACTCTGTCACCGCATTATATATATTGGACAGCACACAGAGTATACTCCTCCGCTGTGCTTGGTGACAAGACTGACAATTTTTTTTGTATTTTTACTACAAAATGAAAAGAAGGAATTTACTTTTACTTCTTTCAGTTTCAGATGTACATACAACTTTTGGCAGACACGATGAATTGAATGTGTGGCTGTTGGACTAACTGTGGGTGTCTTCACAGGAGTTCCCCTCTTTCACCGCCTTCACTCTCGGAACAATTTCCCGTTCATGTCCAGTGAAGAAATAAAATTCATGATGACATGACACATCTCTATATTTTACATGAAGTGAGTGAAAGGAAAAATGCAATGGAATGGAGATCCTTGCACGTTTCCTTTTTCCATATTCATGCAAAACGCATCTTTTCCATTTTATTGAGAAGAGCCGCATAACAGACAGCTTCATATACGACACTCCATTTTATTACTTTATGCTCACTATAAAGGGATATCAACTCAAACTGCAGTTAGTCACGGTTGCTGTGTATTTAGAAAGTTGGTATAGGCAGAGGCTGTTCCCAATTGAGAGTTCATGTATATTCATCTCTTTCTCCATAGATTCTACGGATAGACACTTTTAAATTTCAGTCAGTCAGTTAATATATTTACTCTTCCTTAGAACCATCTTATAAAATCGAAATTTAAAGTAGACAGTAGACTGAAGAATGTCTATTAATTACAACAGTGCATATAAAATGTTAGTAAAAAAATGAAAGTACTGTTGTACTCATATTGTACTACAAAGTACAAAATACATTGTACATTATATGTACCCATATTTCTATGCCCAACAGAAAAAGTGAAGAACACCCAGAGCTCACTCACAATGAAACAGGAAAAGGAGGGCCAAAATTCTCAAAAGAAAGTGTCTATACATTAAATACTATATTTCTCAAGTGGCACCCCTTTCTCTGGTGATACATTTCATAAAAAAGAAAAATTCTAAGATTCCTTTTTGACCCCTAACGCTTTATATTTCATTGAGAAGCAAAGAAGCAACAAGAATCGCTTTTAAAGGGGCTCTTATTGGATGAATGACGAGTTGTTTTTTCTTATCAGCCTCATGCAGCTCATGTATAGTTTTCCAAGCCACTTCCACCATCCACTTTTCACTTAGAAATATAAGAGAAAGAATGGTGAACTGGCACAGAAAGGAGAAAAAGACAAGTGGATGCGTTTATGGTATTCAAGTGTGTTATAAGATGAAACGGAAACGACAAGGTTGTACCAAAAGTATCCACTACTATTCAGTTTTCTTGCCTCCAACCTCGACTATAGCTTCTCCGTGTGAGACTGCCATCATATCCCAAGGCAGGGTTGGGGTGCTTGTGGGAAACATAGAAAACTGAAAGGAGCAACCGTTGAATGATCGTACAAGTTTTACTTTTACCCCTTTGAAATTGAGAGAATGCATTTTTCGGATCTTCAAATGAGGGATATTTTTTCTTCAAATTAAATGAAATTCAAAACACAACAACTATAAGTACATAAGCGAATTTCTTTTACTTCATACTAACGATGCAGTAAATATACATGATGGTTTGCAATGTCATTTTAGAAGTTATTTTGGTGGTGGGTAATTACGAAATAGATGGAATGAGATAAAGATGTTCTGTTTACATCACAAATTCTTCGCTTGCACTACTTACACTATACTAGTAAGAACCGAGCAGTAGCCAATTTTCAAACAAAGAAAGTGAGCTTTCTTCCATTATCATATAAAATGCAATTATTTATGTTCACTATTAAAGTGTCTACAGATATATCCTAGAAGTAACAACGTATAACAGAAGTGAAGAAAAAAGCATTTTACATCCACAAACAAAATCCTGTCATTAAACTCAGGTGCTATATACAATAATACTTTGGAGCTTCAGCATCGCTTCTCCACGTTGTTCTAGCTTTCTACTTCGGGTACATATGGAAATGTGTGAGAAAATAAAACGTACTTTAACTGATTCTGAATTCATATCAGACAGCAAAGCAATCGCGAAATATTTATTGCACACCATTTTATTTTCCTCTCCTTTTCCCCCCGAAAATTTTCTTTTCTTGTCTTTCGGTCGTGCCTGGCTTGACTACTTCACTTGGATATACATATAAATTTATATTATTCGCATTTATTACTTCAAAAAGAGAAAAATAAAAGTGCTGTATATGTAAGTCATAAGTAAACCTAACAAAAACAAGAAGCTCACTGGTCGGTGTAGCAATCCCATTTTCCCTTGATATTGTTCTCGGGCAGCAGCCAAAGTTTTTTATGCTTTTTATGTCTCCGAATACTTTCAGATGATAATGCGTTTGTATGCTTATGTGTATGTGTGTGTGTGTCTTTTTTCATGTAATTCTATATTCTCCAGGTCTCGAGTTGAACAAGAAAGAACTAAAGAAGAGTAAAACGAGAGTGTGTGTATGTATTACATACGTGTATACATATTATACAGATTATTATGTTCACAAAAGAAATATTCTTCTTTCTATTTCTACACAAATCGACGTCTGTTTTTCTCTGATATCGAAGAAAAGTGGATGGGACGAAGGAAAAGGAATAGAGAGGAGTGGAGGAAAAAGCCGATGTAAAAATAATCTTCGAGGGACCTTCAGTATTCCCTGTGCTGCAGTTAAATGTAAAAGCTATATTATATTGCATGGCAGACTCTAACAATATTTTTGAATGCGTTGGCAGGATTCGGACAGGGGAAAAATGAAGAAAAAAGATCATGATGAATCTTTATATATTTTTTTGGAGAGAAATGTCTTCATCTCTCATACACACGTATCTATTTGCTACATAGTTTGTTTTCATTTAAATAAATGGCATTTTCGTAGACACATTTTTATTCTCCCTGCTTCCGGAATGGTGAGATTGCCGGACTTCTTGCAGAAAATACAGGCATATATATATATAACTTATCATTGCAGTCTTGTATTTGTGTCATTCTATATGAGTACGTGCACCATAACAGCCTCACCATTACATAAAGTTCCATTATATCTGCCTAGTAGTTTACATGAACAACATTGTAATGCATAATCCTGCAATTGTTTATGATCAAAAAACGGAGTTGAAGGAACAAACCTGAATACTTATTTATCTCATTTATGGCGCCATCATATTTATTCGCTGGACTCATGTTCCACTCCGCTATCGGAGATACACATGAACTCGTATTTCGAAACACAATCGGGTACTATTTTCAATTCAGAGTGGAAGAGGAAATGACTGGATTTTTATGCGGTCAGTAATGGGAGAAAAGGTAATACGAAATGATTCCGTTTGGTGTAATAATATATTTTTACTGTTACAACTAACGGTATTGGATGGACACCCATATATATACGTGGTTACATTACACGGAATTGGAATCGGTACTTGTAAATTGGAATTGGAAATTGGAGGAAAGGATATGAAGGGCCAGTTTGGGTAGTACAGAACTCTACAAAACGAGTATTATTCATGACGCATATACAATATGCCTCCATAATACATTCGTTTATTCAACCAATACTAATACTAGTAAAAGCTAGGAGGCAATCCAAGGAAGAAGCATAACTGTGCCGTAAAACTGGATATTCACATTCAGAGGGACGCAAACATCTCTTCCTCTCTTCTAGAAGGAAACCTTGCTTCCAAAAAGTTACTGCTTTTTTCCCTTGTAACGTATATGCTATATAAAGTATGTGTACCTCTCAACATTCATGCATGCAATGTTGTCAGAAGCCTAATACATATTCCCCACTGGAATGGAAACCCGTTTCCACTTTGTTGGTCAAGCAAATTTGGGAAAGATTTCCCATTCGATTTCCATCTGAAGATAGTTTGAGGACCAAAAAATGCATTGCAATGCAATGTTCCAAACTTGAGAAGGAAAAAGCAAAAAAAAAAAACTTTCTCCCTAATATTAGAATTGATCACATTGATGTATATCATATATATGTACTACTGTGTATGATCATGTATTTTATATTCCTCCTCCATAGCTCCTTCCCCGTTTTTAGAGAGAGCAGAGAACTGAAAATTGGTTATGTTTGGTCCAGAATACTTCATACCCAAATCATACAATTTTTCTTATTCACAAATATATTACTTGCTTTCTCATTTCTCTTTTTGCCATCGGAATACACTCAGCTAAAAAAAAATAGGAAAAACCTTTCTTTCCCTTTGTTGACCATCTTCATCTCACAATCAGTTATTTTTTGAAAGATCTACTTTCTCATGGAGAGAGGAGAAGGAAAGGGGAAGTAAAGTAACAAACATGATAAGGGGAAAGAATGGACAGAATGTGTGTTATTATTATTCCTTCTATTATCATTCAAGATGCAGGCCCGAAACCGAAAAAATAATAAGTGATATGCCATTACATGTATATGAATCGATGTATGATACGATACGATGGACCTTATTGACCCTCGTGTACATGTTTATAACAGAAATGCTCTAACACGATACTGGACTGGACCTAACCACGTCATCACAAATTCACCACTAACCAATAAGAAAGAAAATTATTCTGGACATCATAAAAATAATGTAGTACTACACCACCAACTTTATGGTTGTATATTGCTGCATTGCATCAAAAGTATGACTTCCACTTCCGAATAAAATACAAGATACAAAAAAAGGAATGCATACATATTTCTCCTGAAATTTTGCTTCTCACAACTTTATGGGCACTGGCAGAGAATGCATTATGTGAATACATTTTCTACGAAATCTAGGTACATGATGTAAGAAGTAGACATGCATAAAAACATTTGATTTATGCAGAAATGCTCATAATGCTTCTTTCTTCATATTCTATCCTTGATAATTCAACGTTATTGATGACTGCAGTTATTCCTGGTGGGGATGTGGGGAATAATGGGAGAATAAAAAGCGGATATAGAATCCGACGGATGTAATATAACATTAGAAGACAGAAGCCTTCTCGTTGCTCCACTTTCCCAAATAACATCGACGCTCTACAAAACTGCAGCCATTTCTCAAATATTTTAAGTTGTCTTCCTAACCGGACTAGGAAGCTCTCCTTTTTATTCTGTCTTACCTAGTTTATGATCTTTATATTGCAAATCAATGACCGAATCGGTTTCTGATGATGATGCTGGCCTACTACTTTCACTAAAAATAAAATCATATGAAAATCATACTTATTGGTGAATGTTGATTTTTATCAGCAAATGATCTAAAATGAAAGTTTTATTTTCAGGGGTACGTACCACTGGATATTAATCAAATAACTATGGCTTTTAGTATACGAAATTAGACTGCCTCTTTAAGGAAATTAGTGTATGAATTCCACACTGCATAGCTCGTGTCAGTGCAAACAATATGAATCAACCAAAATCTTCAATGAATGCATGACTGCTTAAGATAAAATACGATATCACAATCGACATACGTATGACGAGCTTGGCTATCGGTTTCCTTGATAAGAGGGGATTTTCCTTAAAAAATGACATTTCATAACAAAACGTACCCTTCCTTTCCTACTGATCAGTGATCAATTTGAAATCCTATATTCCCTTATAGATGATGAACCTTTTGAAGTGAAATGCGAAGCAATAGATAAAAAAGGGGGAGAAAGAAAGTCAAATAAGCTTTCTCATTTCTAGGCTGTCTTCGGTCAGTCGACCTGTCTACTTATTTTTTGTCGTTTCTTGTTCTCTGGTGTTGTATGAAAAACAAGAAAGCTTCAGTATCGCATTCAGCATTATACTCTACATATGGTATAGTATTACAATGGAATTGGGATTTGAGTTTTCAAAAGGATACGTTTGACGAGATGCGTGCCTGCTGTCTCTCTACTTGTCTAAAAACAAGTACATAGCTAAAGCCCACACACACACACACCACTCACACGAATCGTTAGTGAAGAGTAGAAATGCTGTGGGATTGAAATAGAATAAACATAAGCACTTCACTTTAGGATGGGTTACGTAAAACCTTTCGTACATGACATCCTACGACTTGTATTTATTCCGCACCTCTTCTCCAAGTCCATCATCCTTTAAAATGGAATCATGATAATATGACGTGTGCACAGAACAAGAAAAGGGATATATACATACACCCATCGATGCTCTGCTATGTACATACTTTTTTTTACACAAGAGAAAGGAGACAAAAGAGGTAGCCTTTCATACGCCAATGAATTGCTCTATCTCTCTCCTCTCATTCCTGCTTTTCTCTCCTCCTATTTAAGTAATATAAAGATGATGAGCTCATCCACTCACTCAGACTCGGCTTGAGTGTCACATTCGATCATAGTAAAAGGGATTTTTTTTTTCGTTTTCTCTTCCCATCTTTATTTTACACAAGTTGACGATGAAACAAGCATCTCTCAGGATGATTGAAAAGTTTCGCAAACAGCACAAGTATCTCAAACAACTTTAGCTTGGTATTGTTGAGAATGTAAAGTTTATACAGAAATCAACTCTTGCATTTTATGTTATGTACATCTAATAATATATCAACAGTATGCTGATGCTATATTCATTCATATATATGTATAGTTCCATCCACTTCTTGTTTCCTGAATGCATGATGCCTTTCCATGATTGAGTCAACTAGTCCCTTTGCTTGTTAAAAAATAAGTTTGAAGTGAAAACTTACGAATTACTTAAGGTTCCTTAGAATCATCAGAATCCTATGCCTAGTAATGCATGCTGCGTTGTGTATGGGATGAGTCTATGTAAAAGTACTTTTCTTTTTTTAGCTAGTTGCCACTACTGTTGCAAGTTTGGATGAGAGTGGCATTATTATTAAATCCTAGACCTCTCCTCTCTTTTTCTTTACTACGTCCTTTTTGTGAGTATTGTGTGATTATTTTGATGGCATCCATCCTGTTGCCTGCTATTTTTATAGAGAGAATGCCTGGAATAAGTATATATCTCCTTTTTCTAGTTCATGGTAGCTTTTTTCCCCGACTTTCCCCTGCTTCGCCTGTCTACTTGTTTCCTGTATTTGTGTGTGAAGTCAACTTAAAGTTGAATAGGATTAGTAGTCTTTTATCTCTTGTTATGCACAACTTTCCTTTTTCGACTTTATTAGCAGTTGACCAGGCTGAATGCTGATAGGATGAATTGTACACGACGAAGAGCTTACACTGTTAGTATACTATACTGTCGTATATTCCCTTTTCGTTTCTCGGTTATAACTACTTTTTATAAAGTATATGGGAACCCTTATTATTACGACTACTTATTTAGTCAGTCAGCCAGTGCATGAGCTTGAAGGATAGTAAACAAAATTACTACCTTCTACTTTTCCCTTATCACTAAAGCACCACCGTCTTCCAAAATAAAAGTTTTTTTGTAGGCCGGATTGTCTTTGTGAATTTCGCTTTAAGCTTTGAAATAAAGTCTGGACAACGGTTCCAACGACATCAAAGGAATGCATGTGTGTGTGTGTGTGCTCAATGTATAAAAGCAAACAATGAGATGCGAACAAAATGGGAAAGAGATGCAAAAGGGAACATACTCAACTATAGATTGGATTGGATGCTAAAGAAGAATAACTAGTTGGGGTTGACTCTTGTCGTTGTAAATTGAAATGGAAAGCGGTGCTTCTTCAAAGTCAACGACACTTTTACTGCTAAACCTCATGGAGCCCACTCAAGTTAGTGCTGATCTTAGTGTTTTCATAAGCTTGAGAATAAGAAAAATGCTTCGTTCAACCAGTATTAAATGAATTTTTTGTTGTTCCGCAAGCCTACATTTGTGTAAATACGTATGTTTATTCTGTTTAAATTTCCTTTCGAAAAGGAAGAAAAAGTAGTGAATGTCCACTCTAAAGGAATTTCGGAATCAGAAATTATCTTGAGTTGTATATTTTTACTCATTACTACGTCAGTTAGCTGGAGGATATGAGAGAGAAGGGGAAAGAAAGTCGGAAGCAAATACACAAGCCATGATGAGGATAATATTATGTGAAAGACTAAACCATTTGCTTCCACGATGGTACTCTTGTACAATGAAATGTAAAGAATGTACAAGGGGAAGTAAGAGATATGAATGAATGGTCACTTGTTCTGAATACAGCTGTCCATCAGTACTTTTAGATTTGTTATGCACTACACTACTCGCTCTTCCACTTCCCATCTAGGCTGGGTACATTAACTCAACTCGTATCCTTTTTCACCAGTGAAAGCCAAAAAGGGATGATTTTTAAGAACATGACTCTTATGATAATATGTATGACTAAAAACCCCCCGGGTTTCCGTATTCCGTCATTTATATCCGCTTTTGCATTCTCCCCTTTTTACCAACTCAGAAAACAACGTCAACAGGAATGTAGAATCGGGGGTTAAAAGGCTCCAACCCTCTATGTCGAAAAAGAAGAATCCCTCGAATTTCTAATGTTTTTTTGATCATTCATAGTACAAGTGCAGTTAATACAACATTGTTTACTGTTTCTTGTAAAAACTTAACCCTTTCCAACCTAATAAATGGTATGCTAAGGATGCTCATACATACATGAGTTGCATTTATTGCTTTTTGTTTGATCTCTTGGTCATATAGGCTCTTTACAAAGACAATATTTGTGCCTAAATAAAACTTTTTACTGATCTCAGCAAGATCAAATAAAACCATTTGGGTTATATAATATCATGAAGATGAACAAACCCGTAAATATTGAGAGTGGATACTTTTTCCTGATGGACATAAAGAGATGCCCGGTGCCCTTAAAAATGATTTACAGCTCAAGTACCAGAATTTTAGTGTTTATTTTCTTCCGAAAAAAAACATGATAAACTGATACGATGCAAATTTGTCAGTACACAGGGAAGCTTGAAACAAATTATGTTGAAGAAGTTTCATGCATACTGTGTGTGTTTTCTTGTGTATCATAGAGAGGAGGGGGACTATGTATTTTTTAAAGATAATACGGAAAAGTGCCATAAACTTTCACAGTGAAGCACCATGATGGTGGTTGAGTACTGTGGGAGCAGTGGGAAAGTCATGAATGGCCGCTCCTAATAAAGTTTAATCTATTCCCTGATGACCTCTGCAACCTTCATCTACACATCGTACCCCCTCTTCTGTACACTATACCCTCCCTTTTTACTTGTTACATGGATATTTTTATTCGCAAGCGTGGTGAGATAGAGTGCCTGTAAAAATACAAATAAAACTTACAGAGCGTATATGACACGGCCCATTCAAAAGATAAGATTAGGCTTGTGCATCATTTTACATTATTCCTTACAGACCCACCACACACCACCACTAACCACTTGTATATAAAACACAATATATTTTCTCCGGGTTTTCTTTGAGATGCCTCCCAAATGTAAATTTTTTGTGTGCGGAGCACAACCTCAAGAGGCTGCGATCTCATCTAATGTAATATATGCGGTTTTATGTGTATGGCACAGCCATTTGTATAGATGGTTTAATGTTTTACCGTACTCCGCATTTTGTGAGATACAAATGATACAAGACGGAATACATTACAGCTTGGAAAATACTTACTATGAAACAAGATATCCACATTATGCTCCACATAGGCATTATCTACGGGAATGTGAGAAAATTGCAAGTTGAGGCGAAATTGAAGCATCAGCCGTAAAACTGTCTGAATGTACTAGTATGTGAGCGTGCTATCATGGTTGGTTGGTTGTATTATGGATATTAAGAGTGGACATGGGGAGCCGTAAAGCAAAAGGTAAAATGGAATAATCCAAAAGGTAGGCTAGAT
Organism: Orchesella flavescens; assembly: GCA_964034955.1. Taxonomy (NCBI): domain Eukaryota; kingdom Metazoa; phylum Arthropoda; class Collembola; order Entomobryomorpha; family Orchesellidae; genus Orchesella; species Orchesella flavescens. The sequence continues at coordinate 18,672,515 of OZ035957.1, read as the reverse complement.
GGAGATCTAAGAGGCTAAAAGGAAAAGTAAGAATGCTCAATGCAGCATTATTCTTATTCCTTTTCTCCCTTTTTTTTTTAAAAAAAAAAGAAGGAAAATGAAGAAAAAAGATATGACTTTCTCTTATTCCCTTCTCGTTTTATATACGAATGTAACCTAGATATATGTACGTATGCTTGTGTCAGCTGCCCCCCATGTGAGAGTAAAAAAGTCTCTTCGTCTTCTTCAGAGTTTATCGCGATCGTGAATATGTAGCATTGCTAATGTGGGGACTTACATAAACTTACGCGTCTTTTCGCTTTCTTGACTGTATACTGTCTTATATACTCTGTAGGCCTGCTGTTCTGGATCCCTAACAGTATTTATTAATGCCTTCATATCTTTTTGGTGTTATAAAGTGCTATCTCACCAGTTTGATGCTATCCAACCAAGAGATAATATGGTTTATGTAACGTGTGCCCATATATAAGTACATTTTCCCTGTATGTATGAACATATATATGTATTTGAAGAAGAAGCAAATGGTGGTGGTTGGGCCTTCTTCCTCTTCTGTTGCTGTTGACTGACCTGGTCTCAATATGCAAGACCCTCTCTTCCTTCTTCTTGGTTCTTGTGGTTTTCGTTAACTTTTGTGCTGCTGGTTTTTGTGCTACCTCTTCCTCTCCTTAAGCTCCTTTCCCCACAAAAACTCGCATAAAAATTTATGAGGTCATTTAAGAATATCTTCTTAGAGCTTAAAATGTTTGCCATTTCACCCGTTAGAGAAAGATAGTACAGAGCCACAACCAGTTGTATTACCACCAAGCGCATATTTTTATACGATATATGGTCAGGCTCCCCAACATATTATTATACATATAATATATTTCTCTTCTCTGGAATAGGAATGCAAGCCATATCTATATAATATGATATCATATACATATGAAAGTAGCTGGCATAAGCAAAACAGTAGTAAAAACTAAAGAAAAAGTGAAGTGGTAGCACTGTACACGTCACTATAAAGTAACAGCTCCCCCTTCCTACTTCTTTTACTTTATGCTTTATATTAATGCTTTTTTAGACTTTTTTTCCCTACAAATTATTCATGGTGTGATTTAAGATGTACATTAGGAAATGGTCTTCGGCCCTTTTCCTCTCTGGAGGGATCATGATGTTGTGGAATAAAAGTGGCAAGAGAAGAGAGAGAAGTATCATGCACACACAAGTAGCATTAGAAAAGGAGTAACAACATTCGAGCATCACCAAAACCAGTAAAAGTGATGTGAACTTTATACTTTTTACTTTCTTGTTTATATATTACCCAGTCAGCGGAGAAAAAGTTACTTTTTTAACCAAATGCATGCAGTATTTCTTCATGGTTTTCAGGCTTTCTCCCTCTTTTGCTTCTCTTCGTCTGTTCTGTTGTATATATGTGGTGTGGTTCCATAAACAAGTAGATGAATGGGGGCAGGCAAGCTTTCACTTTGCCTTTCCGTATTCTAATGCTTTCTTGCATGCATCCCAAGTAACATTGCCTCATAGTTTCTACGCAATTTCTACGTTGCATGTGTTGAAATTGTGTTATCATCGATTTTGAGTTGAATTCATGTGTTGATAAAACATCATTTCAACGTTAGTTTTCAGTGAGGATGTCAACATAATTATGTACGCAAAAATTGCATAGAATCAACATCAGATCAACGTGTAGAATTTAGTCATTGATTTTGAGTTGAATTCATGTGTTGATAAAACATCATTTCAACGTTAGTTTTCAGTGAGGATGTCAACATAATTATGTACGCAAAAATTGCATAGAATCAACATCAGATCAACGTGTAGAATTTAGTCATTGATTTTGAGTTGAATTCATGTGTTGATAAAACATCATTTCAACGTTAGTTTTCAGTGAGGATGTCAACATAATTATGTACGCAAAAATTGCATAGAATCAACATCAGATCAACGTGTAGAATTTAGTCATTGATTTTGAGTTGAATTCATGTGTTGATAAAACATCATTTCAACGTTAGTTTTCAGTGAGGATCTCAACATAATTATGTACGCAAAAATTGCGTAGAATCAACATTAGATCAATTGTAGAATTTAGTTTGATGTCATGATATAAACCACGTTGATTCTGCATTGAAAAACAGTAGTTGTAAATGTTGAAAATACATAGTTTCAACGTATTGCAGCTATTGTTGAAAATGACATGATATCAATGTTGATTCTATTGAAAAACAACAAGCCAACTGCTGCTTGCATACACTTATGAACTCAGATGACATCCGTCACATACAACATATATAACACAGCTGCCTTTACCTCTAATCAGTATACGAAACTTCATAAAATCCAAAACATCTTCTTGTGACTTTTGTCACGGCCTGTCTGTTTCAAGTGGACATATTGAAGTGATGTCAAAGAAATTACTTCTTTTCGCAGTTAAAGATTTCACAACGAATGGAGCAGTTTTAGTTGTGCATTCGGTTTTGTTCAAAGGTGAAAATCTCCTTTCAACCCAGTTTTGTTTCAGATAGTTGGATTTTTTCACAACACAAAGTGTTATTTTTTTTATTTAATATGGAAACGACTGAAAAAATAGTAAGCAATACACAAGTTGGTGGTGATAGTGATGAAGTTAATGCATTAGGTGGTCAGTTCTATGAGCAGTATTCTAAATTGTTCTCATAGTTAGTAGTTACTGTGGGGGAAATGGTTTTCATTCTGATGACCGAGGTTTTCGTGGCAAAGAAGAGGTTTCAACAAATAAATTTTTGTGCCGTTGGATAAACTTGCATATAAATGTATGATGATCTATTTGCATGATAATTTAAATTTACATCATTGTACGCTGTTGCGTGAAGTATTATATGGGCAATAAATATAAATCTATAATTTTTAATGTTGAATGTATGTAGAAAACAAATTCCATTTGCATCACATTGCATCTACGATTATTCTATGTTGAAAACATGTTGACACTTCTACGCCGATTCAACGCATAAACAACGTTGTCACTATTAATCGTTTCAACGTAGATTCAACGCATAATCAATGTTAATCATATTAATTCAGCCACGTTGATTCAACGTGAAATCAACATGTTGTAACAACGTGTTCTAGACGGACATAATCTGCCGTTATTTCTACATGAAGTTTGCAACGTTGAAAACACGTTGAATCAATGGGGCAATGTTACTTGGGATATGTATATTTTCCATGAAATGAAGTAAATTTTGGTTCGCATGCATGCATTCATGCATCGGTCAGCTTAAACAACTCCTCTTCCCTGACTTCTTAAAGCACGCCCGCTTGCTGGCTATCCCTGCAGAGAGCTTATAAATAAAGCGTGCTGACCACATTTTTATTGCCACAAAATAACATTCATGTTTCTTTACTACGCTCTTTCTGCCTGACTTTCTTCTGATATCAGAATCTATAAAGTGACCACGAAATGAAGTAAAAAGAAGCCATCATCCATATTGAATTTACTACTTTTATGTGGGAAAGTTACGAGAAGCTAAAACCGTTGAATTTCCACTTAAGCCTCTGTCTTAATGCACACACGTCTAGTTTTTCTCCCTAAATTATGTGGTACCAGTTTTTCTTTTGCGAACTTGGAGGAAACAAAAAAAAATTTTGAGCAGGCGAAACTTTTGAAAATTGTGGCTACTTAATAACCACTTGCTTATAGAATACAAAATGCTTCATAGTTTAGAGTATAAATATACTTGTATTTAAAGGATTTCCAAGATAAATTCTATAGCGAAAACGTCTCTATCAAGTATATTGTTTTAGTTGTGCCTTTCCTTTATGTTGCTTTATTTCATGCTTCTAAAGATCCAGAAATCTTTTTTGTCACTGTCAATTCTAAAAGTATAAAACCAAAACTGTGTGGAATTTTTAGGAATGATTCAACTAATCATCTGCTTACGTGGACTTTAATTGATAAGTTAACTGTAGTTTCTAAAACATTAAACCTCTACCGTAATGAATCGTCTGGTTTAAAAGTAAAACCTTCCCTTCTACGCAAGTAAGTCGAGTAAAGTAGTAGACAAAAACATACATACATACATAAGTATATAAAAGCCTGTATTGGTTATTGGTCTCATTAAAAACAATTTTAAAAGGTATGGAATCGGAAAATTGGTGATTAATTGATCACGTTAAAAAATATTTCAAAGTCAGCAGATCGCAGGCTATTTTTTCCTGTAAATGGGCTGGTAAGGACTACAATCAACTACTGTGCCTCATTTTCAGGAGTATGCATTGCTTCATTGGGAAAATGAAATTACGGTAAAGTATAAGAGCAGGCAGATGCAGGATATATGAAAAATTTGTGCATCTTATATGCACACTATATAGAGCGGTTGAGTACCACTCATGATGATCCACAAAATTTTAAGATGCTGAATCAGGATGTATATATGTACTACGAACACCTTTACCGGCTTTACCTTTGAAATATCATGCTTTTCAAGTAAGAAACCATAATTAACATTCCCGATCCCAACTGCGCTCTACTGATCTATTATTTTAACAGATGTTTCAGCAACCTAATTCTACACACCCTACCGCTAGCTTCATCAAAATAAGGATTTTATAAGAAAGGTCTATTGTTACCCCTTAATTAGCTATTATCTCAAAAAGGTATGATTTCTGTAAAAGCAGAACTTCAAGAAATAATCTAGCATCGGTCCTCCATACTATACCCATCGCTGTTTTGATATTTTAGGTAACTGTACTTAAAATAATTATACATGCAATGAAAATGTACCAATCGGTATTTTTAGGGCAGCAGAGAACGCATATAACGGAACATTTGTCTGTTTTAATGCAGTTCAAACTTTAATTTTTAATTTTCATCTCATGAGCATGGGCAAAAAAGCATCATGCTGCTCCATCTTCTCTGACATTGGGAGGAAATGTGACTTATGATTTTTGGGCCATTATATATACTTTTTGGTTAGGGTTTAGTCTTCTGAAAAAAAGGCTAGAGGGTGAGTTTTAGGGAATGTGGATTGCACTGAGATGATTCATGAGAAGGTACAACTCCTGCCCTCCTATAAGGAAACTATGAAGTGAAGTGAGCATAGGGTAGAGATGGTATAATACAGTAGAAAAAAAGTCCGTTTTCCACTTTTACGGAAACCTTTGATACTTAGTTTTAGGGGAAAAGATAGGAAATTTGTACAGATTTTTCTGATATCTTATGAAAGGCGAGTAACGGTACTGGCTTTGTTTTGCTTTGGGTGGCGCGTATATGCTTTGAAATCTTTCAGAGTTTATGAAAAGATTTCACTTTTTCTCCTTCCAAAACACCGAAAAATGTAGAACAAGCATAATAAAAACTAACTAATTAGAGCATTGGCAAGTTAAATTTTTGTAAAATTGAGTGTAATATGACGAACATAAAACAGTGAATTTTATTACAGTTAAAATGCCAAAACTCAGTAATAAAAGAGTTTTTAGAACGGAAATGGGTATGTCCTAAACTATTATACTAAAGAAGAGTGTGCGCTAAAACTTTACTTGAATATTGCTAACCAATTCAAATATTTACCGTATTTACTCACAACATTTTGTGTCATGTGTATATTTTATAGCAAGATTGGATAAGAAATTTATCCCAAATAACAATGACGAACGAAACTGTGGTTCTAGTGAGCTGCAAGGAAAGGTAAGCTTAAAAGTTCAATCATTGACATCAGATTATATGAGGAGATTATATGAAGCAGGATCAATAAAAATAACAAACTACTTCATTCAATTATCTCTTACAGTATATAGTTAACATGGAGCCTTTGTGCACCAGAAAGACCATTTAAATCGGGCTTTAAATAAAAATTCCGATTTCGTTCGATGCGTTCCATTTTACAAACATAAATACTTAGAATTAGACATTAATTGTGCTGACTGTTTCTTGATTATTGTTTTATGCTAATTTAGTAGTCATTCTTGTTTTACCCCGTAGATCAGTTATTATCGTCAATAAAGTACTACGCCGGTCTACAATACATTCTCCTGAATTGAAGGTATACGGAGAAAAGTAAGTGAACCTTAAATATTTCAAAATATTGTCGTGTACAAATATGTAGCTATTAATAAAATAATACAAAGTTTTTTCTGTGGGTTTTCAGAATTCCTAAGCTATGATACTTATAAAAACTAGGATGAATTGGGACAAGCACGTGGTGAATTGAGCTCGACCACATCTCCTCATATTAATACCATGTACTACTAATAAGCCTGAGGAATGCAACCCTTTAAAGGAGAACTAGTATGCCTAATGGGCATGTGGAGTACTAACTAGTGGTTTGGCTGATAAAAGAGGCTTTGATGAAGATCATCATTTCATTTCCCTTTGATGAATGAATGAGTTCAAGAGCACGTGTGTGCTGGATTGAAAAGGTTTGTACTACGAAGTTTTGATAGATCCTCAAAGGTGTTTTTATAAAGCATAAAAGAGTGGTAATCTAAAGCATCGTCTATATTTATATGTAAATTGGTTCATTGTATGTTGTTCACTACGAGTACTATTTCTACTCGTGTACCTACATTATTAATGTTGTATTATAAAAGACAACAGCACGGTACAATTTGATCTACGTTGAAAGTGTGTCTAGGAGGAGCAAGGGAAGGGTGAATTAATGAATGACGCACCCTTATCAATTGATATAAAAAAGGGTTGTATGGAATGAATAGATAAAAAAATCTTTATAAAAAAGGTACTTGTAGCTGTAGCTGCCATCGACTATACTCCGACAAGACCAGAAGCATCTCATGTTGTTTGTAGTAGCAAGTTGCTATTACATGAGATGCCTCTTCATATTCATTCACGTAACAATTAAACGGGTACTAACCAATGAAATAGTTGTCCAAATTGGATTTCTATTTATGTGACCAAACCCAAATGCATGATCTTTCCATAATCAGGTTTAGAAAAGGTTTGAAAATTAAATGCATCGTGCTGTGCATCATAATGAACTTTCTTATGCTACTGAAGTAAAAATAGTTGTTTCTTGCCTTAAGCAGAAAAAAGATTAATATTCCACTGGCTGCTTTTGTCAATACACGATGTCATAAGAGTACGATAATATTTATACCATAAAAAGAGTTAAAGATATGTAGAAATAGGAAAATAATGTTTGAAAGTCCGAAACATCCACAGTCAGTCTAATACACACTTCATCAAAGTTATAAATTGTAGCATGAGTACTAAAAGCTGGCATAAGGATTAAACCTTTTTAAGAAGGAAACAGATATGCATATAATACAACGAGAAAGTCAATTACTATTGATATTGCAACTACATTAACCTTTTTACTAAAATCGTGTAAAAGTAGCCTGTTAGTTTACCTAGAGTTCAGGGAAAACTGCTAGTATTTAAAGGTTTAACTAATATCAACATTCACGTAACAGAGACTGTATTAGGGGTTTATCAGTATTCAATATTGTATATTTTCGACAGTAAAAAATTTACTGTGAAATCCATTCATTCCAAATTTTACCAAATCATACATGCTAATGCAGCTAATCACAAAAAAAGGAGAAATGTTGATATAAGTATAATGCATGTTTCAAGCTTCAAACAACGTACCATTCTGAGATCCAAATATTTTAATCCACCTTTAGTCTTGAAACTTTAAATATGGTTGAAGTGGTGAATTCGAGATATCAAGTATTTCAATTCAGTGATTTTCATTTCGACTTGGCTTGGCCAGTAGAAAAAAAAGGATTTAAACTATAGTAATAAGGGAAGGAACACTTGAAATTTTTCTCGTCGAGGTTTCGTTAAGCTGCTTTTTAATTACGAAACAATTTTCCAAAATGCTGAGGAAATAATATATTTTTTTTATTTCACAGAAAAACCACTCGACTAATGAAAAATGAACAACTATCACCATCACCCAGCTCAACTACTAGCTCAAGAACAACCAATAGGAGATATTTTAATACTTTTATTATTTAAAACTTGCATTTTCAGATGCAATAATTTAAAAACTGTATCGCATTGGTTAGAACCGGAAAATAAAGCCGATAGAAAACACTAAAATTGAGAAAAAAGTCGAAGCGGAAGGGAGTAGAGAAAGAATGTTTCTTTCGTTCAAGCTGTTTTGCATACAGAAACCGAAAAAGGAGATTTTGTTGCGAGAATATGGAGATCTTCATTGTAACTAGACCTCTATCCAACTGAGCTACCTAACCCTTTCAACAGCGTTTCTTCAATAAATATCGGGGAAAACGGGTTTCCTCCGGAGTGGAGAGTATGCTTCACGGTTTTGAGACAGTCCTCCTCTACCACCACCACCACCATCACCACTCACCATTTCTGTATGTTGTGAGTAAAAATAGAGGCTCCTCCATGGAATGAATTCTACAGGCTCTGTACACAGTCTCCCAATACCATTGCAACTTTCAGACACAACTACTCCACCAGATCAGATAAAACACCATAATATCGAAAATGTGGAGTTAGCAGTAGTAGCACCACCAATTCAAACAAGAAAAGTCAGTCCAGTTCCATTCCAGCTTCATGCTCATGTTTAACTGAACCAGGCAGTAAATTCAAAGTCTGTAACTTACTCTAAAACTCAACTTACATTCAAAAATACATGGTTGAGCCAACAACATGTTACGTATATTTTGAAACGATTTTGTATTCGGTTGTATTGGATTTAGAGATACAACATGAGGATAGATTTATATAAAATCTAGTTGTTTATAACGCGTCTTTTGTATTAACCAGTTAACCCTTCCTACTGTTCTGTCCTATCGCGTGGATGCTAAGATGATACTGCCTGGTCTAAAAGAGTTTTGATACATTTTATATCAAAAAAGGTTTTGATCGTTTACCCTTTATGGTGCATGTAGGAGCTGATTCTACGTGCTGATCAAACGGGTAAAATAAGAATGCAAAGTTTTTGATTCGAGACCGTAGGTTAGTCTTCAGGGCTGCTTCTACCATTAGGAACAAATTCTGGTTGGCTACATGAAGGCTGTAAACCCTTTCTCTTGTATTGCATGAAACCAAGTAATGCATGATAAAGGATGCCAATTGTTTGATATAAAAACCCTGGGACTGATCATTGTTGTGCAAAAAAGGAAGATTTTTTATATCATTTTTTATTTACATCGTTGTCCATGGGTGCATCACATCTCAACACAATCAAACTTGCGACTCGTCGTTACGCGAGTGTAAAGCCAACATAGACAATGCGACAAAGTACATACGCAGGAGTTCAATCCTTTCATCATGAAAAAAATGTTAATCTAAAAATGCATTGAGCTTTTGTACATTGAACTTGATTTTTATACATTACCGTCCATCTGCCATGAAGGGTTTATATAAAAACTTGGTTTTGCTTTATAAATCTTATTGCGGATCATCATCAAAATTCCAATAAAAAAGGGTGCACTGTATGCCAGCAGTGGTAAGTAGCCCTTTCATGACAGGAGCAGAGAGCCCTTTGGAGTGATGCTGCTGATTTCTGCGGGTGATGATGTATAATAGCCACAAAAACTGTTATGAAAGGGTATGGGATAAAAAACACTTTCATTCATAAAGAAACTTAATGTGAATAAAAAATGGAATCAAGAAAAATTTTTTCAATCCTTTCATCAAACAGAAGCTCGAGCTGGAACGGGGATGATATAAAATGTTGAATTTCTTTAGCCTCTACTGAACACATTCCCTTTGCCATTAGATTTGATATAAAAAATGTTATAAAAAATGAAGGGTCCACCTTTTGATTCATTCTCATTGAATAGTTGCAGGTTCATAAGGGTAGCAAGAGCAAGTAAAAAGGTATCATATCATCTCTCACTAATAGCGTGCCCTAGGATGAGTACGATGCTTGCGGCATGGCACATGCTCAATACAAGACTCATTCATACTCACAGTCATTCACATGCTTCATGCATGCATGCCTGAAATACAAAGCAATACATACCTAAAACTGCTTTTACCGACCCTACCTGAATGAATAAATCCGTGAGAAGTAGTATCTCAATACTTTACGGATCTTCAGTTAAATGGAAGTCACACGTGGAAGATGGTAAATTATCATTTTAATTATTTCTAATTCAGATTTGGCATGCTTTTAATTACTTTAACAAAGCGAACGATACAATCTATTAAAACATACTTGAGCTTATACATTAAAATATTTTCATAGTGACTTCAAATACGTTGTAGTTGTGGCTCAAGCCACTGTTGTATGAAAATGAATGAAAGTTGTATTGATGACTTATGTATGCATTTTATGTATGTTTTTATGTATAAGGCTTATGAAGCCATTGTTGTTCCTTATGTATATTTTGATAAGGATATTTTGTTGTTGGCTGGCATCCTCGGCGTGCGTTGCTTTGTGAAAATGAGCGGGCATATCCTCGTGGTTGAAAGCAGGACGCAGGCAAGGAGTCAGTAGTCAGTAGTATTGAGTTGAAGTCGAGAACGAACGAAGTCAACGTGCAAGAGCACCATATTCTTTATACGCTAAGATAGCAGTTATAAAGTTGTTACATTTATATTTTAAAGTTTTATGTTGATTGTAGTTTTCCTGTCGTATATTTATTCCTTAATTGTTCTTAATAAAGTCGTAGTGGTTAGAGTATTAATTACAGAAATTAACCGACCTTTTAGCGACTATTTATTTGTCATTGCGTTAGGGTTGTGTTTGTGTAAAGCAAGGCTAACAAGGCAAGCAGCATCTCATAACGGACAAATTGTTGAAGGGCAGTTAGGGAATTCTCGAGCATCGGGAGGAAAGTCAGAAATATCGAAGGGAACGGGAAACACAGTTACATAAGTGGTCCTTCGAACCGGATCTTTTGACCTGGAGATACGAGTACAATTAATCATTGTGATTAAAATTGTGATTTAATTTTGTTTGGTTTGGCTCTTTGCATTATCATCTCATCATTATGTCGGATGACGAAGCTACAACCTCGGAGGTCGTGAAAGCTGGACCGATGATAAGCAAGAAGACGGATGCCAAATTGAAGAAATTGGATCTTGAACAGCAGCGGAAGCTGGCATCCCTCGAGTCAAGTTATCAGCTCCAAATTGAGGAACGTGAAGCTGACATCGAGGTGAAGCAAATTGAGCAAGCAGATGAGCTTGCAAAGAAGCAGGAATTGTTGTCCATTCCAGAGGAAAACAGAACTGCGAATGACAAGCAGTTCCTCCACATGATTGCCGATTCAGAGCGCTCAAATCAGTTGAGTATCAAGATGAACCAACTGAGGATTGACCAGCTGAAGAGGAAACTTGCATCGGAAATAAGGGCTGTTAATGCAGATTTCGAGTTGCAGCGCAAAATGGAAATGCAAAGTGACAACTCAACACATTACAGCACCGATGATGACGTCAGCCCGAAGAAGCGCAAATCTGGAGGAAAAAGCAAAACCCGGAAAAGTGCAAAGGATTCGGATGATGACGCTGAACCTTCTGAAGAAGAAGAAGAAGATGAGGAAATGGATAAGGACATGCTGAAGCTAGCTAAAGTGTTTGGCATGGCCATTGCCCTCAACAATAAAAAAGAAAAAATTATTGTGAAGTCAAGTGTTGACAAGGACCTTCCAAGTTATGATGGGAAGCCCGAAGAATGGATCAGTTTCAAGTCACAGTTCAAACGATCTACAAAGAAGCATCGGTTTGACGATAGCGACAATCTGTATAGGCTCCGGAAGGCTCTCAAAGGACCTGCATTGGAAGCGGTGAAGTACCTGTTCAACCACCCAGAAAATGTTGACGATATCATGGATAATTTAGAGATGGAGTTTGGGCGGCCGGAGCTCATCATAGAAAGTTTGATCAGAACGGCGGAGGCTGCAGAAAATCCAAACTTAAGTAAACCAGGGTCCATCATATCATTTTCAAGATGTGTACAGAGCCTGGTAGTCAGCATCAGAGGTCACAAACAGAGTGACTATCTGAATAATATTCATCTGTTGAATAAGCTTACCGAGAAGCTTCCACCTCAGCTCCGCCGCGAATGGATCCAGTGGTACAAGAACCAGCCTGGACAAGTCAAAAACATGGAATCCTTTGAGGAGTGGATCACAACTCAGAAGGAAATGGCATGTGAGATGATGACAGTGCAAACTCCAGTCTCCAATGAGGAGAAAAAGAGTGAACCACGTCGCAAGCGAGGGCTGGGCTCCGTCAACTCTGGAACAGGATCTTCAAATGAAAATGAAGACAAGAAAGTCTGCAGCTTTTGCAGCAAAGGTGGACACAACCTGGATACCTGCCGAACATTCAAACAAAAGACTTTGAATGACAAGTGGAACTTTGTCAAGAAAGAAGCCATCTGTTTTTGCTGCCTAAAGGGGAAGCACATGACAAAGAATTGTCCTAATTCCAAGAAGTGCGGAAAGGATGGCTGTGAGAAATTCCACAACATAACTCTTCATAAAGATGAGAAGAGGAATACTACACCAACACCACCTGAAGACCTGGATAGAGAAAATGTGCCAGTAGCTGATGGAAATGGGGTGGCAGGTGTCACATTGATTGAAGGTGCCGATGGACCGTTGGGGATCGTTCCAGTCAAGATTCGTGGCCCCAATGGAGTTCGAAAAACCTATGCCCTCCTTGATTCCGGAGCAACATGCAGTTTCATCGATGGAAAACTGGCAGCTGAGCTCGGCATTCAAGGACAGGAGAGACAGTTCACAGTGTCAGGAATAATGGGCAACGTGACTCATAACACCGTGCAAAATGTGAACTTTGATGTAGCTGGAGTCTACAAAGGATCATCCTACAACCGTATGACGGATGTTAAAGCTGTTGGCAAACTTGGTTTCCGCCCATACAGTGTGAACGTGGATGAAATTAAAAAGAAATGGCCCCATCTCAAACGAATGAAGATGGATAACCTGAAGAATGCCGTGGTGGAGATTCTCATTGGCGAGGATCATGGTTTCATCACGATGCAGCGTGAAGTTCTCTTCAAGGATGAGACAGCTCCAGTTGGGAAGAGGACAAAGCTCGGATGGTTTGTGTCCGGAAAATTTAATGAAGATTCGTCAAGCGGACGCCTTTACCATACGTGTGGGTCAGACGAATACCTTCATCAGCTCATAAAAGAATCTTTCTCTGTCGAGAACTTTGGAGTGCAAGTATCACAGCAAGATACTACAGCATCCATTGAAGACAGGAGAGCACAGAAGATTCTTGATGAAACTTTTAAGAAGTCTGATGGGAAATGTGAAGTAGGACTTTTGTGGCGTAATCCAGACGTGACCTTGCCTGAAAGTAGGCCTGCAGCCCTACGAAGACTGGAAGGCATCGAGAGGAAAATGTCACGAGATCCAGTTTTTGCTCAAATGTACTCAGCAAAGTTTCAAGAGTATGCTAAGAAGGGTTACATAGTGAAACTGAACAAAAGTGAAATGGATTCAATTCATCCTCGTGTGTGGTACGTCCCACATTTTGGAGTCACAAATCCGAACAAACCAGGGAAGTTACGTCTGGTTTTCGATGCCGCTGCCAAATCTAATGGAGTGGCTCTTAATGATAAGCTGATGAAAGGACCTGACTTGATACGGCCCTTAACTGAAGTCTTGTGGAATTTCCGAAGACACCCTTTTGTCATAACAGGTGACATTGAGGATATGTTCCATCGAGTGAGCATTCGGAAAGAGGATCGAGCTTCACAACGCTTCCTTTGGAGAGATGGAGACGCCACAAGGGAGCCGGATGAATATGAGATGACCGTCATGATCTTTGGTGCATCATCATCTCCATCATCAGCAATATTCACAAAGAATAGGAATGCAGAGGATTTCCAAGACGAATATCCTGAAGCCTATCTTGCCATTTGTGAAGATTTTTATGTGGATGACGCTCTCACTGGTGGCAACACAGTCCAGGAAACCGTAAAGTTGTTTGAAGATATTGTGATGATCAACAGCAATGGCAACTTTAACGTGACCAAATGGACATCGAACTCAGCAGAGATATTGGATAAAATTCCACTAGAGCTGAGAGCTGCTGGAGCAAAGGATTTTAGTGTAAAATCAACAATGCCAACTGAACGAGTCCTTGGCCTATGGTGGGATCCCTGTGAAGATTGCTTCACGTTTCGTGCCAACTTTCACAAGGTGAAGCAAGAAATATTGTCCGGAAGTCGTCCCACGAAGAGAGAGATGACTAGCCTAGTTATGAGCCTTTTCGATCCATTAGGTTTTATAGGACCCTTTAAAGTAAAAGGAATGATGCTGCTTCAACAGGCTTGGCGTGACAAAATCGGATGGGACGATGAAGCCACCGATGAACTTTATGAAGACTGGAAGCCATGGGTCAAAGACGTGTTTAGCATTGAACAAGTCAAAGTCCCAAGATGCTACAACCACAGCCTTCAGAATGCAGACTCCATTCAACTTCATGTTTTTGTTGATGCCAGTCTTGAAGCGTATTGTGCTGTATGCTATCTTCGAGTGCAAGTGGAAGACGAAGTGACTGTTTCCTTCGTTTGCTCCAAGGTGCGTGTGGCACCCCTCAAGAAATTAACAGTTCCTCGGATGGAACTGATGGCTGCACTTTTGGGAACGAGGCTTTCCATTGCGATCGAGGCTGGACTGAAGATAGCAATCAGCAGCCGTTATTATTGGTCTGATTCCAGAACTGTGCTCAGTTGGATCAAGACCGAAGTTGCTCGCTTCAAGGAATTTGTCGCCAACAGGGTTGGTGAAATTCAGGAAGCAACAAATCCACAAGAATGGATGTGGGTTCCAACAGACCTGAACGTGGCTGATGATGGTACGCGTTTGCAGAAGCCAACGGATTTCAGTCCAGATTCAAGATGGTTGAGGGGACCCTCATTTTTGCTAAAGAATCCTGATTGTTGGCCAGTTGAAAGCAGTGATGCTGGAGCTGTGGTAGTACATGCTGTGAGTGAAAACCTGGGGGATGATCTCGGAATCAGCTCCTTCATTGGCTTGGGGTGTGGGTTGAGATCAGGCCAGGCTAGTATGCTTATTAACTTGGAGAGATTCTCCTCGTTTGCACGGCTTGTACGTGCCACCGCCTCCGTTATCGCTGTCGCAAACTGGTGGAAATCAGGAAGAAAACTTGGTTTGAAGACCCCGTGGTCATTTCCTCCTGATGTGGAATTTCCAGTTAAGGGTGGTATGAATCCCACCATCTATAAAAGAAAATTAAATCTGTTCTTGTGTAACAATGTACGCTCCAACCTGAGTTCGAGCGACCTGGGGCAAGCTGAGATCCTGTTGGTGAAATGCGTGCAGCAGGAAGTTTATGCTGTGGATATCAAGATGCTCAAAGATGGTGCCAAGATGAGCCAAAGTAGGCTGAAAAAGCTGTCACCTATTCTGGATGAGCATGGAGTTATCCGTTTGAAGGGCAGGATTGACTCTGCTTTGGTTAGCGATGAAGTAAAGAGACCTGCCATACTTCCCTCACGACATCATTTCACGGATCTACTGATTCAGCATGAGCATGAGAAGAATGCTCATCATGGACAAGGCACTGTGCTGAACAATATCCGACAAAGATATTGGATAACCGAAGGACGAGCAGCAGTGCGTAAAGCCTTCCAAAGATGCTACACATGTCGTAGCAAAACCGTGAAACCTGTGGTTCCTGAGATGGGATCGTTGCCGCATTACCGTTTGGCATCCTACCAACCTCCTTTTACGTTTACGGGAGTTGACTACTTTGGCCCCATGGAGGTGGTCGTAGCAAGACATCGTGAAAAGCGTTGGGGAGCCTTGTTCGTGTGTATGGTCACGAGAGCTATTCACTTGGAGGTGGCACACGGATTAAGCACAGATGACATGATGATGTGCTTCTCTCGTTTCGTGGACTGCCGTGGACGCCCTCGTCACATGTACAGTGACAACGGTACCAACTTTGTGGGAGCAGCCAAGGAGATCAAGGAAGGAATCAAGACTGTGGACTTCAGTCGAATCTTTGGAATGGGGAAATTCCGTGGAATTGACTGGCACTTCAATCCACCTGTGGCACCTCACATGGGAGGGGCCTGGGAACGAATGGTGCAGTCAGTAAAGAAAGGACTATCTCATGTGCTGAAAGAGAGACATCCTCGGGACCAAACGCTACTGACAGCGTTTAAAGCAGTGGAGAATATCGTGAATTCTCGTCCACTCACCTATGTTTCATCAGATCCTGATGACCCTGAGAGCCTCACTCCAAACCATTTCCTCCGTGGAGCATCCGACTGTGGACCGTCAGTTCCAGTAGCCCTTGATGACTCAGATGAATTTGGGAGAAGGCAATGGAAAGTAGCCCAGGTACTTGCGAATAAGTTCTGGGACAGATGGACACGTGAGTGCCTACCTGAGCTACTGCGGAGACAGAAGTGGCATCAAGCTACGGATCCAATCCGTGTTGGAGATCTGGTGATAGTCGTTGATGACCTTGCGCCTAGAAACTCCTGGAGGAAAGCTGTCGTGAGTGCTGTGTTCCCGGGACGTGATGGACAAGTTCGAGTTGTGGAGGTGACGACGAGGGACTTCAAGACGAAGAAAACGTCGACCTACCGAAGGCCTGTGAGCAAGATATGCCCCCTTGGCTTAAGGATGGATTCAGGACATACGTCCTAAATCGGGGGCCGGAATGTAGTTGTGGCTCAAGCCACTGTTGTATGAAAATGAATGAAAGTTGTATTGATGACTTATGTATGCATTTTATGTATGTTTTTATGTATAAGGCTTATGAAGCCATTGTTGTTCCTTATGTATATTTTGATAAGGATATTTTGTTGTTGGCTGGCATCCTCGGCGTGCGTT
This sequence comes from Orchesella flavescens, assembly GCA_964034955.1. Taxonomy (NCBI): domain Eukaryota; kingdom Metazoa; phylum Arthropoda; class Collembola; order Entomobryomorpha; family Orchesellidae; genus Orchesella; species Orchesella flavescens. The sequence continues at coordinate 18,655,748 of OZ035957.1, read as the reverse complement.
GCTTTGTGAAAATGAGCGGGCATATCCTCGTGGTTGAAAGCAGGACGCAGGCAAGGAGTCAGTAGTCAGTAGTATTGAGTTGAAGTCGAGAACGAACGAAGTCAACGTGCAAGAGCACCATATTCTTTATACGCTAAGATAGCAGTTATAAAGTTGTTACATTTATATTTTAAAGTTTTATGTTGATTGTAGTTTTCCTGTCGTATATTTATTCCTTAATTGTTCTTAATAAAGTCGTAGTGGTTAGAGTATTAATTACAGAAATTAACCGACCTTTTAGCGACTATTTATTTGTCATTGCGTTAGGGTTGTGTTTGTGTAAAGCAAGGCTAACAAGGCAAGCAGCATCTCATAACGGACAAATTGTTGAAGGGCAGTTAGGGAATTCTCGAGCATCGGGAGGAAAGTCAGAAATATCGAAGGGAACGGGAAACACAGTTACATACGTGTAGAATATATTGAAGAAGCTTTGCTTTCATTAGTTAGGAATATTCTACATATTTCATGCTGCGCTTCCAAGTCTTAACACTTGACACTTAATGGACGTTTAAAATGCATAACATAAAATGTATTAACTGTATGTATATTGCTAATCCAATCCTTCTTATCTCAAAAGAACTTGCCATATACCTGCATTTAAAATTGATACATTTTGGAATTGCTCATCAGATCCATTTAATTATTATGAAGTTTTGATGAGACCTTGAAATTTACGTGCTTTACCATAATGTATAGTTTTAACATACATTTTTTTTAAATCTAGTTATACATAAATTCACTAACCAGGTTTGAGTACTGTTTATTCAATTATTGTTTAATGAAAACTAACCATTGGCTCTAATAAAATGTTGATGCATATATGCCCATAGTGTTATGCTTATATACGCAAACAAACAACATGTTAGGTAACTTATCAGAAAGTGTTCAACTTGAAAGTTCATGCGAATGAAAAGTAAACTGCTCTTTCAAGTGGTACTTATCAATTGGCCAGTTACGGGCGTATCAAAAAACTCACACCTCATTCTAATCAGCTTATCAATATATGTCAGTCAAGCCAAGTAGCGCAACAGCATAATCCGTTATTGTCAAGTTTTCAGCATTTTCAACTTTTAATCGAAAACAACACTCAGAACCTTTCATTCCATTTTGTCCCCGAAGACTACTTGGAATATATGCCATTTTGATATCCGCCTTCAAAGTGACAAGACTGTTTGCATTTGACACGTAATTGTCTAAAATCCATTTTAAACATGCTTCGACAGTTACTTATAGCTTCCATTTTAACAATAGCATTGTTATTTGCTGTTACTGAATCAGAACTCCTTAATTCTGATGACATTTTATACTACTCTATTCGCCAGTACACAAAACTTTCTCTGTCCTTAAATGGCAAAAATGGATTCATAAGCACAGGAAATCCGCTGTCACCAGACTGGAACTTGAGCGAGCTCGGCGCATGGACTGTGGGATTTTATGGAGGTTCACTATGGATGTTATATAAGCTAACTCATGATGATTATTGGAAATCCTTAGCATTGGAGTACCAAGAAAGAGTAAAGCCAAGGCAGTTTGACACCGGTACCCATGATGTTGGATTTGTAATTATGTCGACGTATGGACTGGCCTTGGAATATGGAGACATAAGTGACAATGCAACAAGAAGGGAATATGAACAAATCATAAACCAAACTGCTATTTCTCTTTCCACCAGATTTCATCGTAAGTACTAAATATAAAATACATACATTTGCCAATGAAACTACTATTTGAATTTACAATTCAACGTCTGCATTTTAAAAATTAACATTAATAATATTTTTTGTGTCAACAGCATTAGCAAAATGTCTAAGATCATGGAACTCTCATCAAGGTTCTGAAGTCACTGTTATCATCGACAACGTGATGAACCTCGAGCTCCTCTTCAAAGCTTATGAAATAACTGGAAACTCCACATTCCGCGACATCGCATTGTCACACGCAAACCGCACAATTGAGGAGCATTTCCGTGAAGACTTTGGTGTATACCATGTCGTCGGCTATAATGAGTCAAACGGTGAAGTCGCAAGAAAATACAATGCTCAGGGCATGGCCGATAACTCAACTTGGTCCAGAGGATTAGCCTGGGCTATTCACGGATACACCACAACATACCAAAAAACTGGGATCTTGGCTTACTTGGACACAGCAGAGAACGCAGCATCCTACTTCATTGAAAGATTACCCCAAGATGCAATCCCATACTGGGATTTTGACGCCCCATTGGACAACGGAGAGTATCAACCAAGAGACACTTCAGCTGCCACAATCGCTGCCCATGCTTTCCTTAATTTATATGAAATCACTGACAAGTTAAGATATTTTGATTATGCCGAAGCAATTCTCAACGGGTTGGAAAACTATAAAGCAAACTCCAAACCAGAATACCAAATTCCAGCCATTCTTGTGAATGGAACAGTTTTCTTTCATGAAAATGATTTTAACACGGCAATCACTTATGCAGATTTCTACTATTTGAGAGCATTTGATATGTACAGAGAAATTGTTGCAAAACTTGGTCTTTAAAAAAATGCAGGAGAATGAAATTTATATGGAATGTACAATTTATGATTATAAAAAGTATTGAAATGTAGCCCTATAAATTTGAAAAAAATAAAAGTTTTACCTTAATGAAGTATAACTGTCAACTGTTTTACTGATTAGCAAGAACTGCAAGGACGAACTGACACGATAAGATGAACAAATTATTTCATTTCGATAACGACACGACTCTCCAGTCCAGACTACACAATACACCAGCCAAAACTTACATGGTTATATGTTATCGACTTTGTTCAGAATGCATATTTCACTTTCACTTGTCCCCTTCCGTACGCGGTAGATAGTTTGTTTGATTTTCAGGATGAGCCGGATGGATTCCAGTTTAGGAAAACACTTATCAAAATTCCATGCTGAATGGAATAATTAAACTTTTCATGCAGTGTTAAATAAACAACCAATTAAACTGAAACTTTGAACAATTAATAAAAATACCTTGCACAAGACAAGGTTTGATGTAGCGAGCTGAAGAATGCGTGATTTTTCTTTAGAACAAACAAGCAGCTTAAAAAATATTGTGTTTGCCTGTCTGTGTATCCGTATCGACTGAGTGATTGGCTATATTCATTTTAGTTAGTTACTGAATATATTTTAGTTTTTATCCATTTAGTTGTGAAGTAAACACTTAAAACTATCAAAAATGACTTTCTACCACTTCGGGAACTGTATCGCTCTCGCTTATCTGCCATATTATTTGGCGTACAAACACTCGGGACTGTAAGTCAAGTTTGAAGTTGAAAGCAAAGCTTAATATTAAAGAAAATTAAATCTATCATCAATGTTGTGCCAAGGGTGTCTAAATTAACTGCGGTTTATGGAGACAAAGTTTTTATTGGATGAGTAGAGTAGACCATTGCTGACTTTTGTGCAATCGGCAATCAATCACAAGAGGTTAATATTATTGTGGATTAAATTTTTTCTCTTTTATTCCACAGGTCGGAATATGGGGCGTTTTGGAAATGTGTTCAAACCGGAATGATATATGCGTTGACTCAACTCTGCAAAATGCTTGTGCTTGCAACATTCTTTCCTGTTCCTGGAAGCCAACGGGATGCGATGACGTTAGACGCGTTTCAAGATGTAAAAAATCCATTAACGCTTGTAAGAGTAAAGAGTGTTTCCCCCGAGCTTATAATAGCTCACCCATACTCAATCATGGTCCCGTCAATTCATGAACAATTCATTCATTATATAAGTTTTTGACAGGCGTTTTTTGTTCTGTTTCAAGGAATTTTTCAAAGCTTCCATCGACCTTGCTGACTTGATTGGAATGTACATTGCATTATCACGAATTCCAGGGCGTGGCCATTCCAAATGCTTGACGGCAGGAATTGGATGGGGAACTGCAGAGCTCATTCTCTCACGATTCCTTACAATTTGGGTGGGGGCAAAGGGAATTGAATTCAACTGGAGATACATTCAGATGAGCTTTGATGCCAATATTAGCATGGTAATGATAACATGATCACGATGTGTCACGATAGTCTAATAAATGCCAACGATTTGATGAACTTATAATTTTAAATTGTCTTTCGTCTTTCACTTTTCTGTCTGTATTATATTGATAATCTCTTCTTTTTTACTTTTACAGGTACAACATATCATGACAGCAGCTTTGGTATGGCTATGGTCCAGACATGATGTCAAGCCCTCATTCTATCCCGTGGTTGCAGTTCTAGCTATTATTGGGGTCTACAAGGGACTGATAATTGATATATTTTCCGTTGCATCACACATTGACCCTTGGTCATCACTTGTTATCAAATTACTCATTACTGCTTTTCTCGGAGGGTTAACAATAAGGGTTTACTCAACAGTGGCTTAAAATTCAGAGCCACTGAAATCCTTGAATCAAATTGTATAATAATTAATATTGTGTAAATGTTTGAATGCACGTTGTTTGTTTAAACTTTAAATTAAGCTTTTAGCTAAGCTAGTCATCATGAAAAGAATCCTTTTGTAATCAATACGATTTCGTTTATGAAAATAAACTGATTATATGTACACAAAACACAATGTCTTATTTACATTTCGGTAAAAACTTTTTGTTTATTATTGTTGAATCAACATCATCTTAAGATCTAGGTCTTTCCTTCTTTTCCTTGTATAAAGCGAGCAAAGACACGTTAGCTACTTTAACTACTTTAAATCGGACTCCGGGAATATCTCCGACGGCGTGACCTTTTCGTCCGAAACCTGCAACCAATACTTCGTCGTTCTCTTCAATAAAGTTGAGACAACCATCCCTGGGTACGAACGCTGTGATTTTCTTTCCGTTCTTGATCAGTTGTACTCTTACGCACTTTCTGATGGCAGAGTTAGGCTGCTTAGCTTCTACACCGACCTATAACACAAGGACACAAGAAATTAATACCAGTTTTCATAAAATAAAACTAAAATATTTAGATAATTATTCATTTGTCAGAGTTTCAGAAGCAACTGCTGAATGTACTCACGAGTTGCAGGGTTAAGAAAATCTTTTATTTTTGGTGCTATTTCAAGACTACAGATTTATGATAAAAATCCAAGTTCTGCCATAAACACCACTGACTGATTACAAAACCAGTTTATCTTATAAACTAAAAGTAAAGAATGCTTCGATTTGATAGGAATGTTTCTTTACCTTCTCAAGAACAATACCCTTGGCGTGGGAAGCTCCTCCGAAAGGATTGGCCTTCCAACGTGTTCCCAAATGGGCCTTTTTGTAGTCCTTATCTGCCCACCTTTGATCTCTACGGTGGTTGACGTGCTTTCTCGCAGTTTTCAAACCGCTGGGCTTACCCATTGTGGAATAGTTACTTGATCCTATAATAATTATAATAAATGCTCAAATTAGAATCATGAAACGGAATGAATGCTTATTTGACAGACTCATTTATCATGAATAAAAAAGTATACTTAATTTAAAAACTAGTTAGAAATCACGAAGCACTATCAACTATTGACAAGAGTGAAACCTCTGACTGAATACAATCAACGATCAAACTAATAATCATGTAATGATGAATGATAACAACAGCTTTTTTCTAGCCACTTGCTGTAACATACAATATACAATAATACAATACAATTCACACCATTTTTCTTTTCGAACAAATCACCTAAAAAATTACGTACTCCTGTCACAACTTTCGAGTCCCCTACTAAATACTAAACCGCTCTATTTCACACTAATTATTGAATCAATTCATTAAAAATTAAATAGTTTTTACCTGATTAAATAAGATGAAATTACGGTCAAATGACAATATCACTCCTCTACATTACCAAGACTGGACGCAAAAGGTGCTCCTGTGCCTGTCTTCTTGTATTGTGTAAATGCATGTGGCTGTAGAACTCATGGCTACCCGGTGGAATGCTTTCTGATAGCAGCAAGCTTCACCAATAATCGGCAGAGGTCCTCCCAATGCAGTGGTTTGATGTCGACGGCTGGGGCGCATTGAAATTGGCTTCACTCCAGCCAGCGTCATTTCACCTGTCCCCAAAAAAGTAGGTGACAAAGCGCGAGTTTTATATATGCGGGCTTCTGTAATATAAAATGCACTAAAAGTTGTTCAATGCACAAATCCAATAGTGTATCCAATGTTCCGTTGTTGTGGATGTGTTGAATGTTGAAGGGATGAAAAGAATTTGATTGATTGATCAATGTGACTTTTGTTGTTGATGTTGTTTTGTCATTTGTAATGTGAATGTGATCAATTTAATGGAATGTATCAAGTCGGATTCCACTTGTGATGGTTTCCTTCTACTTCAAATTTTAAATATAACAACCCCGACTTGGATTTGGATTGATGACTACAATTAATTCTTGTACTTTTTAATTAATTGGCAATTGGACGTAAAGGACAACTTAAAATTGAAGCAACTCTGTCTTTTATACAACAGTGAAAATGGACGCTGATACTTTGCCAGGTAAGACAGACAAGATCGAAGATGAAAACACAGCGTGCTTTCAAAGCGTTTGTTAGCTGATTTGACATGATGGTTTTGAAATTAATTAAATCATTATTTTCCAGGAGATTCTCAGGATATTGTAGAGATCCCCGGTACAGATTTGGGTGGTGAAAAGGCTACCAATGGGACACACAACGCTATGGATGTCACAGATATCTCATTTGAGAAAAGTATAATAATTCCTTTATTCCTTACACTTTATTTATTCCCATAAAATGTCAGAATTCATTTTTTGGTTCTTTTAACCAATATTGAACAATTTATGTATGCATTTGGTATTGCAAAATCGATTTACAAAGTCTGTACTTCTTTTTATTTAGATGATGGTGAATCTCTCTCTCAACCCCCAATTGGCATTGCAGACATAGATAAGGTTGATAATGGGGGCGGCGAAGAAACTAAAAGTGATGTTAATAATCAAGACAGTAACTCGGGAAAACCGGATGGGGCATCTAATGACGACACTACTGGAGCATCGCTTTCAGCTCAAGTGCAGGTTGGAGAATTTGTAATATAAGCTTGTTTGCTTATCAATGAATGTATGTAACTAGTTTTAAAAAAAATGACTACTTGATTTGCAGAAAATTGTCGCAAAGGAAATAAGTGAAGCTCCGAGTAAGAAAGCTAGAATTGATCTTGGAAGCGTCCCCACACGTCAGTATTTGGATCAGACTGTTGTACCGATTCTACTTCAAGCGTTGGGCGCATTAAGTAAAGAGAGACCTCCTGAACCGATTGATTACCTGGCAGCATACTTACTGAAGCACAAGAGCAAATATGAAGCTTAAACGTTATAGAACTGCATTTTCCCCATTTCAATCTTAGAATTAAAAGACAACGTGTAGAAAGTTTGTGGCGTTTGCCTTGTCTCCCTTCTCAAAGCTTTCTTAATTATTATTGAATTCAGTCGTCTTCTGTAATTAGTGTCAATACACTACCTAATAAACTATATTATATACATGCATGCGACTTATATATTAATATAATATATTACTGTTCTTAAAAGATATGTAAAATCCAACAAACAATTAAATACAACGTGTATAGTCAAACAATGAAAACGTGAATTATGGCTTCCATGCTTAATTGAAATGACTGTGAAATTAGCTGTACAGGATATTTGCTACATTACTCATAGGTACAAAGTACAGGTACATGGGCCTCGTGTTGTTTCTAGCCCATGCATACCTTGCAAAATGTAATTTAAACTGGAAATGGATAGCAAGAATGGCTTATTTCGAGTTTTTAGGTTTTTTTGTGGGTGTAACTAAATGTTGAAGAGAATATATAGATGATGCTTATCTCAAAAGTCAAAATACAAGACCTATGGAATCCGAGAAATCGTTTCAAATGAGACAAGTTGTTTTGAATGAGGCGAATTATTTCAAATGAATGGAGAAAACGAAACTTCGTTTTAAACAAGAGGATTATCGAAACGTATCAAATGAGAGGAAGTTTTAAGTAATCAAATTCTTTTAACTTGAGAAAAAAATGCTCCGCGTTTTATACAATACAACGGACGGATACGGATTTGAGAACAAATTTTAATGACCTCGGTACGGGTGCCGGTGACCTCGGTAATGTGTATCCAGGCCAGAATTTCATGAGGAGTCGAATGATACCAATTTTGGCTCCGGCATATTGTCCGTTTTCGAAACGTTATTGCATATTTTTAAAACGCCCCGAAATGACCGGTCTCAATTTGCCCGAGCTGGGTGACAACTTGAGACGAACGGGCTAGTAGTATGTTTTAACCCGACCAGATTCGGGCAACTTGCACCTTACCCCAACGGATTCGGGATCCGGGTTAGTCATCTTTCGATTCTTATTCAGCAAATCCTGTGTGTGCAAGTGCAAGGAATACAACAGCATTACTCAAAAGAAGTACGTATACACACACTCAGCATCTGCCACAAAAACACTCTTCATCCATCCTTTTACACACGAATTATATCTTCTTCGCCTTGTTGATAGGTAACTCATAATCATCACAATCTGTCATCAGAAAGTCAAATGATTGTTTTGAGTTTGGGCAATCAAAATTAAACAGGTAAGCATTACTTGTTAACCACGGTGTAATGTTTTTAGTTAGGTTCATTGTACCTTTCACCTTTTATTCACCCTCATTGAATTGATATCCAGTATCATATCATCATCATCCGGTCGATAGGTACGTTTGAGTAGGTAGGTGATAGGCACGATCACGATGATTTGATTAGCCAGCCGGCTTCTCCATATCATTCAATGTTAAAGCAAGGTTTTCGTGTAGAAAGAGGATGAATTAAGTCCAGACATTTATCATTATAGTGGCTTAGCATCCATAGTTGTCAATTTGATATTTTCTTAAAATCAATCTTTAAAATTGTTTCTGGTTTTATAACACAGGTTTGGTTGGATGCAATTATCCTTTCGGTCACTTGCCTTGGTCTTCCCTTATATCGTCGGCCTTAGCCACTGCATGTCCCTTGCCTGGTTGGTTGTTGGTAGCTGGTATAATTAGGTAAATTACAGTTATTTTATTGCCTATTCCGCCCCAAATCAATCACCGAAAAAGGCGTAATCCGTGCACGATAACTTAAATGAGCCTTAAGCTTTTTGGAACAGTGTTCCGTAGAAGTAGTAGTTACAATTCGGCAGTCTCTCAACTTCCACTAAGAAGAAGTGTATCCTTTTCAGCGGTTAGGCCCCACACTCGTAATATTTTTCGTATTCAATCAGCAGTGCCGGCTTGCACCCCTGGGATATTGTAAGTCGGAACTTATGAAACTGGAAAGGCAAATATTTGAGGAATGATTTTAGGTTTTAATTTTTTTTAAACTTTTTTGCAGTCGCACTTTTAGATTTCAATCTAATTACCCTAGTGCCACCACCGTCCCGTCTCCAGATATTACTACTACCATCTCACAATCTGTTCCACATACAAAAGTCAACAATTTGAACATAGTTTCAAAACCTAAAATGGATCCGAAAGCTTTAAGTCACTACATTCTTCCATTAGAGCAGCCAGTGGTTAACTTGGATTGTACCGAAGCCTTCAATGGACTGACTGATAAGGAAAAGCTTTACACGTTTTATTTGAGCCAAGCTTGCTGGGTGGGCGGATTAATAGTTGATGTGCAGGTACTAAAGCAATAATTATGTTAAAATGTACATATTAGTTTTGGCCACACAAATTCGCAAATGCTACATTTGATTTAACCTTTGTATAAAGACCTCGCCGGAAGCACCAGCTATATTTTGTTTGCTTCATGATCTGTTTAAAACCAATGGTGTGGAAGGGCTGAAAGCCGTTGCAGTAGGTGATTGTGAATTCACTGAGGATGAATGGAAGGCTCTGCTAGTTTATACAAGTGGTGTATTGTTCAACTCTGGAAACTACAAAGGTTTTATATTTTATTTAAGGAAAAGAAGGTGTGCTTGTGATAGTTTGTGTTTAATTTCAATCGCATGCTTTATATGTTTTCGTAGGATTTGGAGATACCAAGATCATTCCAGGTTTGCCTCTTAATAAACTCGAGAGTTTGGTAACGAAAGCCAAGTTATCCGGTCATAAATCTGAAAGTGCCTTGAACATATGGAATGATGTAAAAGATAGAATCTATTCGTTAACTGAAAGGGAGAAGCAACTTGGGTTAGGTGAAAAGGTAATAATATCCCAGAGAGTACCACGACTTTGATTAACAGCATTAGAGATTGTTTATATGATTGATTAATAGTTGTATGCTGAATGTAAATGTAATAGTTGTTTGATTTTATTGGATTTTCACAGGGTATTTCAACCTACTTTTCGTACAATTGCACCCAGGACGATGCAGAGTTGATCAATAGGTTTATGAAAAAGCAAGGCATTGAAGGTTGGATGACACGATGTTTCAAGACTGTGAAGGGTGAAAAAATTAGCTACGAGGTGAGCAAACAAGTAGTATTACAAACTAAAGTTAATCATGATGGTAATAACTGCAGGGAGGTGCAAATGTTTTTGAAGTCTTTCGTAACGTAAAATGCATTGTTTTGTATAGATTCGATCTGCTTCTGCCGAGGTGGATGCTGAGCAACCTGAGGCTCATGTATTTGAAAAATGTGAAATTAGATTGACGCGTGGGGATTACTCACCTTTGCTGAAGAAAGTGTCTGAAAATCTTGATAAAGCTAAAGTATGATAGAATGATAGATTACTTTGATAGAAAATAAAATGTTTTATTTTACTCGACAATACAAACTACCAGATTTGTATGGTAAACTATGAAATATTGAATTCATTTTGATTGTAGGATTATGCTTCCAATGAAACTGAGAAGAAGATGCTGGAATCCTATGTTGCTTCCTTTACGAAAGGATCTTTAGATGCACATAAAGAAGGCTCTAGATACTGGATCAAAGACAAGGGACCAATTGTTGAAACGTAAGTAGTGAGATAATATAATAACCTACCCCTTCCAAATTGTTACCTTTCTTCGTTTGATGTAGCTCATAGGAAATCTTTAATTGCGTTTTTCCCCTTTGTTTAGCTATATTGGGTTTATTGAAAATTACCGAGATCCTTCCGGCATCCGAGCAGAATTTGAGGGATTTGTCAGTGTTGTTAACCGACCAATGTCAGAAAAATTTGGAGTTCTTGTTGATAAAGCAGAAGAAATTTTGAAGCTTTTGCCGTGGCCCAAAGAGTTTGAAAAAGATGTATTCCTTCGACCTGACTTCACTTCGCTGGACGTTGTCACCTTCGCAGGAAGCGGAATCCCCGCAGGCATTAACATTCCAAACTGTAAGCTTTTTACGAATTCACGACATTACATTCTAATCTTTAATGTAGTATATGCATTAATAATAATTTAATTTTTTGTAAAGATGATGAAATAAGACAGACGGAGGGGTTTAAAAACGTATCCCTCGGGAACGTTATACCTGCTAGCTATAAAGATGCCAATATGCCATTTTTGAGTGATAAAGATAAGGACGTTTTGAATACACATCGTATTGAGGCGTTTGAGGTACGTACTCTTCAATGGAATGTAATGTTCAATATGAGAATGTGTGAAAGTATACAGATGTATATGAACTTTTTTTTTAGGTTCAAGTTGCATTTCACGAACTGTTAGGTCATGGATCCGGCAAACTGCTAAAGAAAAATCCAGATGGAACAACTAATTATCCTTCGGATTTGAAGAATCCGCTCACAAACGACCTAGTAAGTTCAAATCAAGTATGATGCTTTTTTTCATATAAATTGCACTAATGGTTCAATCAAGTTAAAATAAATCTCTGCTTTTAACATTAGATCGAAAGTGCATATGGTGAAGGAGAAAACTATGATTCAGTGTTTACAACACTTGGTTCAGCATATGAGGAATGCCGAGCTGAATGCGTGGGACTTTTGCTTAGTCTTGATAAGAAGTCTCTTACGTAAGTTTATGATTGATTGTTTGATTGAACATCAAGTTATTCAAACTAAATATGATCGTTAAAAAGATCAGCTGAATATGATTAATTTTATTGGATCGTTTTTTTAGAATTTTCGGGATTGAAGGCAAGAAAGCTGATGACATTATCTATGCCAATTGGCTATCAATGGTAGTTAATGGTGTTTCAAGGTGTTTGGAAATGTACCAGCCTAAAACCCAATCGTGGATGCAATCACATTCTCAGGCTCGCTTTGTCATTCTTCAAGTTCTTATTGAGGCCGGCGAAGGACTTGTAACTGTCGTTGAAAGGACAGGAACTGATGGAAAACCCGATTTAGAGTTAACATTAGATCAAAGCAAGATCGATACGGTAGGCCGTAAAGCAATTTCAGATTTCCTTCAAAAGCTACAGGTAAAACTTCTTGCATATATTTTTTTACAAGTAAAGGTGACCCCGCTCAGAAATTGAATGATTCGATGATTTGTGGTTTCCGTAGGTGTACAAATCAACTGCAGACATTAAATCTGCAAGAAACATGTTTGACAAATATTCTGCTGTGAACAACGAAGGTCAACATCCTTGGGCAAAGTGGCGTGACATAGTGCTTGACAAGAAACAACCTCGCAAGATTTTTGTCCAACCTAACCTATCATTGAATGGTAATGAACCATTTTAAGGTATCTTAATCTATCCTTTCCTTCCTTTAAAGGTTAACTAAACTCATATTGTTTTTGATTGCTTGACGCAGGTTCTGGAAGCGTTCAGTTGAAATCCTATGACGCTTCACCAGAGGGATTTATCCAGTCCTGGATTGAGAGATTCCAAGATGCAAGTATCTACGAAGATCTAGAAAGCCTTCGGTTGAAAGATAAATCCTACTTCACTGATTGAATGCTACTTCATCAATGCTTAGATCAATAATTGGTTGACACAGGTAGATGCAAATTGCAAATGTTTATCTGTAAGTTTAAAACTTGAACACCTATCTCTTGTATTTTCATAAAGGCTTGTTACTATCAGTCAAAAATTATTTGCAGCAAACCAAATTTAATGTAATACTTACACCGGTGAAAAAAAAAGAATTATATATTATGGTTTACTCAAGCAATCAGAAAAGAAGTGTGTTCAGTATTCGGTTTTGTATTTCATGTTTATTTATTTAATTGCAAATTAATAATAGAGGTAGTGTAGGTAGTGGTAATGAAACATATAGGGTGTGATTTCATAGAAGCACAAAAGAAATTACTTATCAACTAGACTAAGATTGCCATTGTATACAGGTACAATACCAGTTGGGTTGATTTGCTTGTGGCTCATGTAATAGTGCTTCTTAATGTGTTCCATATTCACTGTTTCTGGAATTCCTCCAATTCGATAGATTTGTTTCATCCATCTGGACAAATTTGGCAAATCCTTGACTGCCACCATGTTGCATTTAAAATGCCCAAAGTAGACTGGATCATGTCTTATTGCTGTAGTGAAAAGTCTAATGTCTGCTTCCGTCATTGTGTCTCCACACAAATATTTTCTATCGCTCAATATTTCATTCAGCCAAATCATTGTGTCATAAACCAGTTTAGCATTTTCTTCGTATGCCTGTTGAGTTGTAGCAAATCCAGCTTTATAGACTCCATTATTGTAGCCCTCATAAACTCTTGCATTAATTTCATCAATAGATGACCTCAAGGCTTTGGGGTACAGGTCGAAATCAGGATATTTTGCAAATTCATCAAAGTCAGAGTTGAACATGCGAATTATCTCAGAGCTCTCGTTATTCACAATGCGTTTGGTCTTCTTATCGTACAAGATTGGCACCGTGAATCTTCCAGAATAGTTTGCATCCGACTGAAAGTACAGATCCCGAACAAATTTAAAGTTGTTGACGGTATCAGGAATGCAGCCAGGAACTTCATCAGAATCAGCAAACTCCCAACCTTTCTCCTGCATGAGGTAATGGACAACAGAAACACCAATGATATGGTCAAGCCCTTTCAAACTCATAACCATGAGAGTGCGATGAGCCCATGGACAAGCCAAACTAATGTAGAGATGATAACGATCCACTTCTGGAGGGAAAGGTCCATCTTCAGAAATGAAGTTTCGAAATGCGGACGTCTTCCTCAGGAACTCTCCTCTCTCGCTTACATCGAATTTAACATAGTTAGTGTTAGTAGACATTCTGAAGCTCGGCTAAGCACACACAATGATGGTATGGTATTGAAGGGTTTCTGCGATTAAAAAATTACAACTTTGAAATACTCAATTAATGGTGTTAGTACTAAGAATTTAAAAATTAAAAGTAGTTCATTTTTAGTTAACTCACATGCAAATTACTTTCCAAATTAGTAAGACGCTAACAATAGTGTGCTGAAGATGCAAGAGATTTTCTTTTTCAGTTTCGGAGATCCCAAGTTTACAAAGAATGAAGTGACAAAAGGCTGACTAGACTAAATGTATGTTTATGGCTGTTAATTTCCAATTTATATAATAGGGAATCGACACAACTGTTAGTATTCCTTCTGTATGCCAATAGTTAGTGACAAAAAATGGCAAAGATAATTTAATTTAATGCAAGATGAAGACATAAGAGCAGCGGTATGGTATTATACGTATGAAGCATACCTGCCTGGGCTGCCTGTATTTTTGCGACACTTGCAGCTCACATGAAGCAACAGCCAGCTCTATATAACCATGTAACCTATTGATTATCTGTTTTCATGGACGTGTTGACGTGTATATGTATGGAATTATAGTATTGGAACTGGAACTTGGAAATGTGAATGCATCCAAAAAATTATATTCTTTCCGTGTCTTCAAGTCTTGTGCGAAGCGACAAGTTTTTGTGTCATATATAGCTAAAACTTTCCATTCTTATTGCAGCATCACAGTAACATCCCTCACACATCATATCACACAGGTAAAAATTTATAGTCAGTATGCATATTATATGTATTTTCATATTCCTCTCCAAACCGGTGTCTTCGGGCAGTACAAAACTTTTTCAGGACTACATACACGGGAACTATATGAATATGGAAATTGAAAAGCATAAAAATGGCAAAAGATTTGGCTTTATTAGTGTGTCAGTACAAAGTACAGTATACACTGGAAAAAACTATCCAAGTTTTTTTGTTGTTGCAATAAACATTCATGTAATGATGTACATACTTTGTCATTTAAAATGTATTGGATTTGGAATATGCTCATGAGTTCTTATTCCAGTTAATAATCAAGGTAGGTAGGTGTTCTTTGTTCATACAGGCATATAAGCATCACGAACCACGAACACTTTATTACCGGCAATGTGAATGCATGTGCTCTATACATAATACAGTGCAGAAAGAGTTGTACATAAGTTTTAGGTACAACAACATCATACACATAAACAAGTTTACCCATCATCCGAAGAAAAGTAAACACCGCTAATACGGAATACTTCTATTGACATTATACTCAACAAGAATGAAAATTAGGAAGATCTGCCAGCATGGAAAAATTGTCAGTGATGATTATTTGCAAAAGTTAAGAATCAAATCAACGTGCCTGTGTCTGCTAAAGGTGTAATAAGTGAACATTGAAGTCTTCCTTTTTGTTGAGAATTTTTATTGCAGCCAAGTGAGCCAAGCCGTTGTAAAATGGACGGAGAAACAGAACTTGAAATCATGTGCCAGTTTCCGTTTTTGAGTATGTCTGAAGATTTGAAAACATGGAACGGTTTTATTACAACTGAAGGACAAGTGAGTTTGACATTCAGCTATATCATATCATATAGGAAGCTGTTAAATGCACTTTAGCTGATGCATAATACTTTGTTTTGCTTTATATGATTACAGGCAATTTTAATATCATTGCTTGCACCGAACTTTCCATCCGCTGAAGGATTTAAATTGAATGTCCCTGACCTTAACACAAAGTCAGCTCATTACTGGACTTCTGTCCTGGAAAAGGTTTGGAAAATTAATGATTAATGCACGTACAGGTGTGGCGGTCAATAGTTGATAATTGGCGAATCGAAGCAATAATATGTGGTTATTCATTTGTAGATTTCTAGAAGTCGGTGTAGCTCATTCTTGGAATTACTAGAGTTGATTAAAAAGCAGGTAAGTAGTCTCTATTCCATAATGTATGAGTAAATACACTTGACTTTGACTTTCCAACCCGACTTTACCTTGTATACTACGTGTAGGTGGTTCCGAGAACGAGTGGTGGTGACAACAATGGCTCCGTTTTGGATCTGGCTAACCCAAGCTTATATTCTACAGTTATTGAGGAAATTGAGAGCGTCGGGGTGGGTAATGTAAGTATTTGTACTGTATAAACACTTTTAGAATTATTTTAACAAATCAGAATAGTTGTGAGTTTGATCACGTATGATTATGTTGATTATAGGTGGTAAACCTTTCAGATGATTTTAGAGAAATCATCATAAAGCATGAAGATAAGTCTGAAAGAGTACACCAATTGAAGTTATCAGTCCCACTAGGGTATCCGGAAGTGAAGGTTAAAGTGTTTACAGATTTACCATTTCCACCGGGAAGCATTTTATGGCCTTCGGTAATTCCAGCAGCTTTTTGTGGGAATCATGATCATAATACTTGACATTAATGTTTTATTCTCTTAAATATTGCAGCGTATTCAGGAGATTTATCAAATTTTTCGATCTAATGTGGATAAATGCTGCAAATTTTGGGATGACATGGATGACTTGGACAGTTTCGTAAAAGTCGTTGATCCTTCTCAACCCTGCAGGAGCCATTACCATCGGAGAGTGCTTCTTGAAAATAATGTTATTATTCATCTTACTTTTAATCCTTTAGTACCCAGAGCCCTTCCACAAGTAAGCTTTTCTGGTCCTGAAAGATACGTGGAAACTTTCAGTGCAGCAATTGATCGTGAATGCAACGCAAGTTAAATCAATCTAAATTAAATTGAATAGTAATATTGATATAAATAATATTTGTAACATTTGTGATGTGACTGATTGCAGAGATGGGATGAAAATTTAACTGTTATTCGAAATCTACAATTGATTCTCAGTTGTGAATTTGTGTTACAAGACAGCGACAATCCTGAAGACGGTCAGATTGAACCACTCTGCACGGTTTGCTATGTATACAGCTTTGAAGATGAAATTCCTGAAATCAGTTGCGAGTGTGGAGCTGTTTATCACCGTCAATGCCTTTACGATCTTTTCATAAGTGATATATCCAAGACTGCCTTACGCCGTTGTGTTGAATGTCCTAATTGTCAAATGGTTCGTTAACTAAAAAGTGGATTACTATATTGTCATTTAATTTTGAATTGCATGGTTGAAATAATTCTTACTGTTGACTTGCAGGAAATACGTGTGCCAGCTACATTTGCTGCTTCAACCTGGTGACATTTTTAAATCGCTGTTTCGAAAACCATTTAAAGTAATAATGAGAAGTCTTAAATGCTGGAATTTTGTCAAAAGAGCTTTATTTTTTCTTCCTCAATACCAAATGATTGTAAGTATTTTAATACATCCTTTTCAAAAGATTTAGTACCACAAATTAAATGTACATTATTATTTTTCTGTTCAACATTTATGAGTAGTTTTATATCAGTCTCATCAAGTTTCTTACAACTCACTTTCATTCCATAATGAATGCTCGTAGCACTTTTTTCATCTACAATTTTTGATAGGTAGTACTGCACCTGAAAGTTCCAATGGCGAGCCCATTCTTTACACTTGTTTAAAAGTAGAATCTCGTTTTCATTACGGCAGGAAAAGAGCAAAAGAACTCTGGTGTCATCATTATCATTTTCTAAAATTTTGTTAATAATTCTAACAAATGGGGCTATGCCGGTGCCCGCAGCTAGTATAATTACATTATCATAGGAGTTAGCCAAATAAATAAATTCTTTCCCAAATGGCCCTCTCATTTGTACGGTGTCTCCTATTATAAGGTTTTCTACCAATGGTGTAAACCACCCTGTTTGATAAATCTTGAAAACTATTGATAAACTGCCATCTGGTTTTACATCTAAAATAGTATATTGCCTCGATTTATCTTCTAATCTCAAGACAACATGTTGGCCAAGTTTAACTGGAAAAGAGCTTGTGTTAAAATGATAAAGCGTTTGGCAATTAGACTTTTCGCCGAAAATTCTGTTAAAATGAAGAATTTTACATGACTGGCAGTCTTGAGTAATATCTTTGACCACGAATTCTACGTACTCATATTGTGTTATATAGTCTACTACTGGATCTGTTGAATGTCCTTCAGAAGGCGAGAATTGTTGCCCAGTTCGTATTTGTTCACATTCGTCCTCCCATTGTTTCAGTTTTCTCTTGTACAAATCAAACACACACGGAGTGCATCCAGTTCCACAACAGTCGGAATCCAAGGGTTCCTCTGGCTTGGGTGGCAGGAGCTTACCTACTAGGTCTTCATTTGACATTGGCATCATTACGATCTGTGTACAACAAAACTGGTCGTCATGACTTTAGTCTGCACCGAAGCCGAAGAGTCATGCTAAATGTTATTTGTCATAGAACCAAGAACTAGAATAAAATAACAAGTGATAGTCACAGAATTTAGATTACAAGTTATTTGAGGCTACTGTATCATTGATTTGCTTAAAAAGTTGTAGGCAGCCCAAGTGATTACTTTAATGTGCTAAAATGTCAGATGAAGAACCAGTAGATGAAGGTGGGGTCGAGGAGGAGGAAGCTGATGGAGATGAAAACCCTCCAGAATTGGTGCCAGATGCATCACCACCTCCACCTGAAGAAGAGGAAGAAGAAGAGCCTGAAGCAGCTACTTCTGAAGGTGGTAATGAGGCACCTGCCGAAAAGCCACCTCCTGAAACGGGAGAGGCAGCAGAAGAGGAAGAAGAAGAAGCAGCTATTTCTGAAGGTGCCAATGAGGCAGCAGCTCCACCACCGGAAGACCAGACCAGGCCATCGGTAGCAGGCGATTATGGGGTATGGTGGTGGAATTAATTTGTATTTGTAATAAGCTTTTCTGTTTTCATCAAGAGTTTCAATTTTTTTCTGCTAAATATACCAATTAGGATGAAGATGAGTATGATGAAGAAGAAGACGAAGATATGAGGCAAAAAGCGTCCAGAAAAATTCGACTGCCTTCTGGTCAAAGCTCTCCCAAAGGGGAAGGAGCAAAGGATGATAAAAGAAAACATTCAGTTGCTGCTCATTTGCAAGTGGAACAAAACAAGCAAAAAATCCTTAAGGCTAAACAGGAGCGTGAAAACCGTCGGAATGCATTAGATACCCAACATCAGCATCTCATTGACGTCATTTCATACTTCACGGATCAAAAACCGAAGGATGTTGAAGAATTTGTCATTGATAGTCAAGAATATATTGACTTGATGGAATTCTTTTTTGATAAACAGGGAACAAAGTCATTGATGTTCTACTACCAGGATCATGATCCTCCCGGCAATGGTGAATATGATTAATTATGTAGTTAAGGTTAAGATTTACATAGGCTTGTGAAATCGACTCATCAGGGGTTAATTGTTGTGTAATTTTTCATTCAAAAGAATCTGGACGAACTGGGTTGCCTACACCAGGGGCAAAAAAGGAAAAGATGAAGCGAGTCATGATAACAAGTGGCAACGACATACCACTTAGGGGTTTATGCATGTATTTCCTACGACCCAACTCTGGTGTAAAAATTGGAATGAAAAACGTCTCAGACGAGTGCTACTTTGGAATGGTTACACTTCGAGACGCAGATGAGCCTGGCATAGTTCTGGATACACTAAATGATATTCTTCAGACAATTTACTTTAAAAACTTGAAAGGTAACTCGACATGGGTTACTGTTCCTGATACGGATATGGCAACGAAAATACGGAATCGATTCCTCACGGCTATCACTCACTACTCTGAGTTTCTAACTGGTAATATATATTATATATAGGAAATCAAAACTCTATCTAACAATAAAATCAAATGAAAACAATTGAAAATTTGGTCCTTTTCTAGATTGCAAGAATGATATTTCGAGCAGATTGGACCTAAAGGAAATTTCAAACTTGGATGATATTTCGGAATCTGCAATCAAGACCACCGATGACATAATGGAAGCTGCCAAGAATCCCGAGATTGTCCAAAAGATTGAGTATGCAGTTATTCTATGGTGCAAAAATATTGAAAGAGTACTTGCCATTTCTAAACAAATGAGGAAAGAAACGGATAGTATGGGTCCATTGGCCGAATTAGCCTACTGGAGAAATCTCATGGCAAAAATGTGCTACATTATTCAGCAAACTCAGGAGTGGCAGCTTATAAACTACATTCAAGTCCTTCTGCAAGCAAAATCTAGAGTTCTACGGGTAACTTGGCCTTGTACTAATAATCTACCGTACCTTATAAAGCTTGACTTTTAAAACTATGTTTTTATTCACAGCGTTGGAAAGATGTTGATAGCCGAGTTTCAGATGAATACCATGAATCCAAGGACAATGTTCGGTACATGTACGCATTGGAAAAGTTTTGCCAACCGTTATATCAGCATGATCCACCAGGAATGATTGAGCACATTAACAGCATGATGTATACCATAAGAACCATCCATACAACCTCAAGATACTATAACACTTGTGAAAAGGTTACGGCCTTGATGGTGAAGATCAGTAATCAAATGGTGGCTTCGTGTCGTCGTTATCTGACTAATGATGGCTCAGAGACCATTTGGAATCAAGACAAGCACTCAATGGTGGAAAAGTTGAATAAGTGTATTGAGCTTTATGAAACTTACAGGGGATCGTATGAAGCAACAAAAGCTGAGCTGGCTAATAATCCTGATGGAAAGCGCTTTGATTTTTCAGTAAATAACATCTTTGGCCGTTTTGAAAGATTTTGTGAACGACTGAAAAAGGTAAACTCTAAACAAGACAATCTCTTTGAAAGAGTCTGTAGAAAATGAGTAAAACAACTATTAAATTCTGTTACAGATTATTAAAATTGAAGAAATCTTCAATCTCTATAATCCAGTCCATGAATCTCACATTGATGGATTGGAGGATATCTCAGCTCGTCTCATTACTCTTCAAAAAGAAATACAATTGAAATCATACGACCCTCTGGAATTTCGACAACCTGATTTTGATGAAGACTTTGTTGCGATAAGAAGTGCTATTGATGAAATTCAGAAAAAATTGGAAGCATTTATGGATTCCACAATTGAAGGATGTCCTACTGCAATGCATGGTCTATGGCTCCTGGAGAGGTTTAAAAATTTAAGGAACCGCTGTTTGGATATAGATGCAAAATTGTGGTATTTGTTTCAGTTCTACCATAATGAAATTATTTTGATTCAACAAATATATGAAGCCGAAAAGAACGAAACCCCCACACCAAGAGGATATCCCCCATTTGCTGGGAAAATATCTTGGGCAAGACATTTATACAAGTGTGTGCTCCATGTTTAAAAAATATATATGTATAAAAGTCTACGACAAACCAAACCAAGCGTAAGAGAATTTTATTTGTGATAATTATATGTTAAACAGGCGTTTGGAGCGTCCCATGAAATGGTTCCATGAGAAAACGGACGTTTTGAAACGAGATGGAGCTACACCAACTGTTAAACTCTTCAACAGTGTTGCCAAGAAATTGATTTTCTACGAAATTCTATTTCATGAATCTTGGATGACGCAGTGCAACTCAGTTTACGATGCGTTGGAAGCACCAATCTTAACTCTACGGGGCAACATGCGACAAGAACTGGTCCTGAACTTTGATCCATTTTTCAGACAAATCATCGAAGAAACGGAAATACTTCGGAAAATGGAACTTGAGATTCCTGATATCGCCCAAGTTGTTTACTACAAAAAGGAAAAGTTGTACGCGACATACGAACGCATTAAAGGGCTGCTCGAAAGGTTCCTTGGAATGAAGTCCAGAATACCACAAGATCTTGCTCTACTAATGAGACCCATCATGAAGAAAGTGGAGAAAGCATTCATGCCAGGTGTGACCAACATCAACTGGACTTCTTTTAAAACTGATGAGTATTTTAATTACATTGAAACGCATCAAAACGAATTAGAAGATGTTATTAGGAAACTCCAAGAAATTATAACAATTCGGATAAACCAAGTTTTGTATGATATCTCTCATACAATGCTCATTGATATTCCTGATGATAGAGCTATGCCTCAAGAAGAGTTTTTAGAAAAAATTCACCGTTATGGAAGTTTAGTTTCACTAGACTTGGAGTACAAGTCCCGAATTTGTGAACATGCCGTGGTGGAGTTAATACATGCATTATTAACCAGTTGTGAACTTCCAATGCCGGAAGATCCACATAATGCTTGGCTTAGTGGGTCTGGTGCTGTGCCCTTACCAGGAGAAGATCCCAATGTAAAAGCAGTTGGAGGACAAGATAAACCACTCATAGATCCTACCCTAATTCTAACTCAGATGACTAAAGAAGAAATGGTACATATTTATGAGGAATGTCGCCACGTTTTCGGATTCTACAATCAAAAATGCATAGAAGCTATTCAGAAAACAGCAAGGTTAAGTTTAGATATTCTACGAACTAGAACTGAAGAGCCTCAAGTATCAAAAAGAAATCCAGGAAAAGTTTTGAACCGAGTTCCATTGTTCTTTGCCGACTTGACTCTGACAATACCTACAATCACCATAAAGCCTTCTTTAAATGAAATGCAACAAGCACTTAGTCGCGGGATCCAACTAATCTGTGAATGTCTCAAGAGAGTAATAATCTGGGGGCAAATACGCAGGTCCTCATTTTCTGGTGACGCTGAAACTCCATTTTACAAAGATCCTACCAAAAGTGGAGCAGGACATGATGAGCCGGCTACCCAATTTGCAAGATTACAGCCTGCTGACGCTTATCGTATGTTTAAAACTCTCGAATTACTTTTACGCACAAAAAATATTTTTAACTGATTGGTTGTTAAAAAAATTTTACTTGCGTTTCTAGTACGTGCATCAATACAAATAGACAATTTGAATGCAAGATTGAAGAACTGCTTCAAGCCCGTAATGGAACATAAAGACGTTAGCAAACTAGTTCTTATGATGCAAACAGTCGTTCAACAAGCAAAGCCACGAGTTCAGAACATTATAAGTTTATACATGCATTACAACTTTCTCTGGAAAGAAACGCGTGAGGAAGAAGTGGAAGCAGTTGTGGCAACTGATCCAGTAATCACAGAAATTGAAGCCATAATGAGAACTTACAGAGAGTTGGATGAGGAGATTGATGCCATACCATCATCTCATCGGGCTGGGCCAATGGAAATTCTGACCAAGGACATGAAGTTAGGCTTTCGATGTGAAGTTAAAGAATGGCGACTTGCGTATTGCCGTCAACTCAGCAACAAATACAAAGTAATTTGTCAGCAGATTGCAAGTTTTGTAGAAGAATGTAACAAGGAGCTACAAATCCCTATAAAGGACATGAATGATTTGTATTCAGTAATGAGTACCCTAATCAAAA
The DNA here is from genome assembly GCA_964034955.1 of Orchesella flavescens. Classification (NCBI taxonomy): domain Eukaryota; kingdom Metazoa; phylum Arthropoda; class Collembola; order Entomobryomorpha; family Orchesellidae; genus Orchesella; species Orchesella flavescens. The sequence goes on along the minus strand of OZ035957.1, from coordinate 18,632,328 downwards.
TACGAGAAAATATGTACAAGAATGACTCGATGCTTCAACCAATTGAAGAATGTTATGCCTTTCTCAACAGTCAAAAGTATCGGGTTCCCGATGATGAATCTAACAGAGCTGATACACTTCGTTATAATCTCAATAAAATGCTTGCGAAAGCCTTTCAAACACAAGACAAAATATGTGGTCTTCAAGATTCGAATAAGAAAAAGCTTATTGACCAAGTTGCGAAATTTCAGACGGATGTTAAACAGTATTTGGATCGTTATCAGTCAAAGGGCCCAATGAAGGATGGCCTATCAGTGGAAGTGGCAACAGATAGACTGTTCACATTCCAAGATGAATTTGATGAGCTGTGGGAACGTCATACTATGTGCAACTCTGGAGAAAAGTTATTTGGTTTTCCAAGAAACGAATATCCGGATCTAGTAGTGGTGAAGAAACAACTTGCCTTGTTACAGAAACTGTATACTTTATACAATGATTTTCTCCGTACTTTGAACACCTACCATGAGTCCCGATGGCCTGATGTAGACACGTCAAAAGTTATTACTGACATGGAGAATTTCCAAACAAGGTGCATTATGCTACCAAAAGCATTGAAAGAATGGCAAGCATTCAAAATTTTGAATAAGAAAGTTAACGATCTGAACGATTGGTGTCCCATCGTTGAGCTGATGACCAACAAAGGAATGAAAGATAGACATTGGGATAAATTGAGCAAAGCAACTGGATTTAAATTTGATCTGGATAATGAGAACTTCACTTTGAGAGTCGTGATGGAGAATCCGCTCTTAAAGTACAAAGCAGAGATAGAGGAAATATGCAATTCAGCTATCAAAGAAAAGGAAATTGAGGAGAAAATGCGACAATTGGAAATGATGAACGAGTTTGATGATGGAGATGGAGGGTTTGCGGATGACTCTTAAGAACTTTACCAAACCTTAAAAAAATGCTACAAAATGATCTCAAAATCCAAGGTTTCACATTCGACATAAAATTTACGCCATGCAGAGTGTTTCACTTACCTTGGGTTGTATGGTCTTCGTGTAGTGAATGATTAATTTCATATAAAGTCTCTGAGTATCAACTCCTTAATTTAAATCACAATGAATCAAGGTTGTATCATACTAATAAAGAAATTCTTTGCGAAAAATATTCAGTTTACAAAAACTAATTGTAATCTAATTGTACTGCTTAAAAAATAGCTCATGTATTATAGCCAACTCGTAGTAGTTGAAATGTAGAAACAAAACATTTCTAGCAAACTTCCTGTCCACACGAAAACACATGGACATCATCTGTACTTTTACACGCTGTACTATATAGTATAGAAAAGTCATAATAATATGCTTAGATTGCCTATATAGTCTGTCATTGCATTGCATACACGATAAAATACTACACACAAGAAGTTGCATTTATGTACATACGCTTTGCAAACTCCAAAGAGTTACCCATGAGAATAATATGGATATGAGATCCAGTCCAATGTACAAAGCTTGTCTGTCTTAAAAGTAGTCTCTTGCTTGCAAATAGACTTTGGCTGGTCGCTCTGTTTCACCAGCTTTCAAAACCACGCAAGTCAGGCAGCATTCGGTCACAAGAATATCTTAGAAACCAGAATGGACAACAAACCCAAACCCTCATGAACTTTTATATGGAGTATATAGTATGAAAATAGGGTCTTTAATAATTTAAGCCTTTCTGTCAGCTATCTAATGACACAAGTCCGTAACTTTCGCATGTATGTATGGAAAGTGTTATGCAAATCAAATTGAAAAGTCATTGCTTCTCTTGCTCTTGATAATATCGAATATGTTACATTAAAATTGCTTATCATCAATCCTTAATTGACATTAAAGTCAAGTCACGGCTCGAAGCATGGAAATCAGGGAGGGAGACTACACAAAAGTCATCTACAATCTGGTACAAAAAAGGCTTGTTAATCTAAAATCTAAATAAGACGTAAAGGTTTAATGTAGCTGTAGTTTTAATTGCATTTGACGTGCCAATTATAATTCTATCCCTTGATTTAGATAAAGGAACAGCAGTATAAGGACGCCATAACGGTGTTAGAGGACCAATTAGAACTACACGCAAATGTTAGTGTAGAAATCAATAATTTCAACTACTTTTAACGATTTAAATAGACATTTATTATTAAAAAGAAAGCAGAAATGAAATTAACTTACTAACTGGAAAAGTAAAGTAAATCCGCTAAATGCTGTAATGATAATGACACTTTTGATATATGACAGAGTCGGGCAGCACTCTCTCTTCTTGGGTATTGCTATTTTTACTGCCAAGACTTTACGAATGCAGCTTTGGCATATGAGAGGTTAGTTTATTTGTTTCCGACAATCGAGGAGTACCGATTGTACTACGCCCAGTCGTTGTATCATGCATGCATGTACAATGAAGCAATGGATGCAACTTGTCAGGTTGAAAGTCCTGAATTTCAGGGTCGGGTACGGGATCGGATATATTATGCATTATCTTTCTCAAGTTAATATGAATCCCAATAAACGTTGCAACTCTTGTAAATTGTAATGGCCCAATAATAGATTCTAAAGTTGCAAGCAGCCATCAAGTATGGTGCGGACGAGCTTGCAGATGCAAAGTCGATGGTGGATAAATGTCCGAAGGATGATCCTGATACGGAAATTAATCGTGGATGTTTGTTATACAAGGTATTTAAAATCTGTATGATATATAATAATTAATGCTATGAAAGCTTGAGCCGTGAACCAAATCATTATAATTAAATGTAAATTTTTTGTCATGAAATAAAAGGAAGGAAGATACGATGAAGCTTTACAACGTTTTACAACAGCATCACAAATCATTGGATATGATCCCCATCTTTCATACAACATCGCATTGACCTTTTACAGACTTCAAAATATCCCAATGGCTGCCAAGCATATTGGTATAAAGTTCCGTACTTAAACACTTATATGATTACATGACTAAAAACTAACCACATCATATTTTAAACACAAATAGCCGACATAATTCAAAACGAGGTTAGTCAACACCCTGAAATGGGGGTAGGGGTAACAACAGAAGGTATCGAACTACCAAGCGTTGGAAACACTCTTACTCTGCATGAAACAGCATTCATTGAAGCCTTCAATTTGAAAGCTGCATTTGAGTTTGACATCCAAAATCGTAAGAATTAAGTAACTTACATAAAAAGGATTTTAACCATAAGATTAACATATCAGGTTTCATTTCAGCCAAGGGAGCAAGGGAAGCGTTGACGGATATGCCACCTCGTAATGAAGAAGAATTGGACGCTATAACATTGCACAATCAAGCAATTTTAAACATGGAAGTGAATCCTACAGAAGGATTCGAGAAACTCCAGTTTCTTCTTTCACAAAACCCTTTCCCACCCGAAACTTTTTGCAACCTTTTACTTCTTTATTGCAAATATGAGTGCTATGATTTGGCTGCGGATGTCCTTGCAGATTATGCGCACTTGACATACAAGTACCTGACTCCGGTAAACTATTATAATTAATTCTAAACCAGTTCTCTAAATTACATAAGTATATTATTGTGTCATTCCAATCTTGAAAGCCACTTATTTGCATAAACTATAATCATAGTATTGAAAAACTTTCCAGTTTATGTACGACTTTTTTGATGCTCTAATAACGCAACAAACTTCACCGGAGGAAGCATACAAAAAATTTGATGATTTGGCAAATCGTACTGCAGAAGCTCTCAGAAAATTGACAAAGCAGGTCACGGAAGCTAAATCATTGGGGCAAGATGCATTGGCTAGTAAACTTTGCAGTGAATATGATGAAATGCTGGCTAGGTACACAAGATGGATAGTTCTAATTAATTTTACTTGTAACTATCGTTTACTTACGTTTTATACTAAAATGTTGGCTCGTTGGCGTTGGCTGGCATGTTTTTTTTCCTCACAACTGTAGCAAATACATTCCTGTACTGATGGCTCAAGCCAAAATATTTTGGGACAAAGAAAACTACTCCCAAGTGGAAAAGATTTTCCGCAAATCTGTTGAGTTTTGTAATGAAGTTGATGTTTGGAAACTGAATGTGGCACACGTCATCTTTATGCAAGAAAACAAATTCCGTGAAGCTGCAAGTTTCTATGAAGCAATAGTAAAGAAAAGCTATAATCATGTAAGTAAATATTATTAAGTAAATATGCTACTTTTGATTTATTCGTCAAATTATAAATAGATATTAAGAAGCAGATATAATCAATGCCAATCATTTTTCAAGGTTATTGATGTGAGCGCAATAGTTTTGGCAAATCTGTGCGTTTCATACATAATGACTGGCCAAAACGAGGAAGCCGAAGAGTTGATGCGGAAAATTGAGCGAGAAGAAGAGCAGGTGGCATTTGACAATCCAGATCAAAAGCTGTTTCATTTGTGCATTGTCAATATGGTTATTGGAACTTTGTACTGTGCCAAGGGAAACTATGATTTTGGAATTTCAAGAATAATTAAAAGTCTGGAGCCTTACAACAAAAAGCTAGGAACTGATACATGGTAATTCAGACAGAGACTAGACCATTGCGTGCCTCAAATAATTAATCTGGAATATGGCGTGATGAATACTACTTTACTTTGATTGACTTGATCTTTAAAACTATCTATTACTTTTAAATAGGTTTTATGCAAAACGATGTTTCATCTCTATGATTGAGAAGGGAACAAAGCACGTTACAAATGTTCGGGAAACAGTTTATGCAGATTGTATCCAATTCCTGGAGCATTGCGAAAGTAATTGAACTGGCTCTGTGTTGTATTGATTTGATATGCAATTATTTCAGATGTTTTGTAATTATTATAAACTTTCAGTGTATGGAAGAACAGTGAAGACAGTCATCGAGAATCCACTTGAGGTATCTCCTCTCCATTTGGGAAAGAACACTGTGACGTATGAAGCAAGATTAATAAAAGCCATGCTTCTTCGGCTTCTGGAGTGAAGATGAAACATCTAAACGGTTTCGTATTGCATATATAATAGTGGTACCTATTGAATGATAATGTTAAGTGAATAAATTATTCAGTTTTTGTCGTCAACCATGCTTGTTAAAATTTTATTTACGCTCAATAAGTTATCAAAATCACAACAATCATTGCATACAATACCATCATATTTTTGGCAACCTTTTTTGCATTGGAAGATATTTCTGCGGCTATTCTCGCATCAAAATCATCTTCCCATGTTGTCCAAACGTTTCCCCAGTTTCTTGGAAAGCCTTCAGAGTGTCTAAGTCTGCTCATTGACGGAAGCGCAGTTTTATTCAGATCTGAAATCATATTTAAAAGTCTTTTCACCGTTTCTTGTTCTTTATCTGCTACATTCCATAGCTCGCATGGGTCATCGTCTACATGAAATAAACATGGGGCTTCCGCAGGAATACATGGAATGACATCATCCTGATGACGGTTACATAATACTTTAGCATCCATTTGCATTTGCTCCATAGAAGAAGCATTAAGTTTAAAGCCGGAAGTTATCAAAGCTTTTCCAGCTTTGCTTGAAATGATTTGAGGAATTAATTTGCTAGAGTTGCCACTCTCTGCTCCAGACTGTCCATGCCAATAGTCCCACTCTCCAGCTCCGAGATCAGACGTAGGGGATTTACCTGGAAGAGTTTTTATTAATAATAATTTTCATAGAGAATTCAAATGATTCGTTTACAAAGATTCTACTCTTTAGATTAAATTCAATTGGTACCTTGAATTAATTTCCAAGGTCCATCTCTGATAGCAGAGTTATTGTAGGGTCCATCAATATTGTACAACATTGAAACTCTGGGGGATGGAACTCCCAGTGTCAATGTCTTCCACAAACTGACTCCATCAATACCATTTAGCTTGCTGACATCTCCCCCTAAATGACCAAATGTCGAATTGTGAAGTAAGAGTTTCCAGTCTGACTTTGCCCCATATTGGGTAAAAAGTTATTGCTACTTTTTTTTGCATCAATCATAAATATTTTACATAAAAGAACATACCAGCAGCTTCATATAATGTGGGTAACCAATCCTGAGCATGCATGAGATCTCGGGACACTCGATTTTGAATCACTGGACTCCATATACAAGAAGCAACTCTGGTTCCACCCTCCCATAATGTGTTTTTTGTCTGTCGGCATCCAAAAAGAAGTTGAATTGGTGATGGAATAAATTTAGAGTGATTGGTAAAAACTTACACCACGAAGTGGCCAGTTAGATCCATAGTTCAAATCATAGCCATCTGGGGCTGCACCATTATCACTTTTAAAAATGATTATTGAGTTTGACAAAAGTCCACGTTTGGTCAATGCTTCAACAACTAGCCCAACGGATTCGTCCATTCTATCAACCATTGCTATATACATATCAAAGAAACATGAAAAACAAATTTGTCCTATTGCGTGTAATCTTCCTTCCTGTAAATTACCTGCATAAATCCTACGGTTTTCATCACCAATGGAGTCAGTGAACTTTCTAATATTTTCTGCAGGTGCTTGCAGTGGATCATAAAAGTTTGCTGAATGTGGTGCCATGTGATTGAACATTAAGAACAGTGGAACTTCGGCTGGATGAGATTCTATTATACTCAAGGCTTCATCCGTTAATATATCTGTACTAGAGTTTTAAAGCAGTTGTTAACATTGTTCCAAAATGTCTTCTACGTGGCCATATTATTTGTAATATACCATATACCTGTATTGACCAAAAAAGTCCCTAGCCACGCTACGGTTACTCCTAAAGTCGTAACCCCAACACCAATTTCCGTCTCGATCTTTCCCATCCATTATAATATGACTGTAATAGTCTTGCTTTCCCAGCCAGTATCCAAAATGTGAATCAAATCCTCGTTCAGTTGGCAAAAATTCCTTCCGGGAATGACCCAAATGCCACTTTCCAACCAAGTGAGTGGCATAACCTAACTGTTTGAGATATTGGGGCAAGAGTTTTTCCGATAAGGGTAATCCTCCGGAAGTCGCTCCCCTGATTACATAATGTGACAACCCTGTATCATGATGTTCTATAATTAATTATTTGCAGAAACTTGCAAATTAGCTCACAGATTGTAAAATTACATTAAGCATACCTAAGTGAATCGGATGTTTTCCTGTCATGATTGCTCCTCTTGTACTAAAACAATTATGTATAGATATGAAAATCTTTGAAATATTTTTTCGATTAGTAGATTTTTCAATCTATTAACTCACGGTGTGCATAAAGGTGAAACATAGTAGTTGTTCAAAATCATTCCATTCAATGCTAATGCGTCTATATTTGGCGTTGGTATTTGGGCAGATCCATGAAAACTAAAGTCATTCCAACCCTGACAAAATGCAAAGTCAATTTTTGAGTAAGATTCACTTACCTCTTAATGATATTTGATGATTGGAGATAATGGTAAAAAAATAACGATATCATTATTACCGCATCATCCGCCATAATGAAGATAATATTGGGTTGTGAATCATCAATCCGGTGAGAAGTATGATCATGATTCAAGGTGTAATGATGATGATGGTGAGGGTCATGAGCACTAACTTCAAACTGATTAATGAAGAGAAGTAGAATTTCTGTGAAGATAATGTAAGCCCTCATGATTTACGTTTCACTGTGAATGAAAAATGTAAACTACGTACTTTGCAGCACTGGACTTGCAGAACGGGTACAGAGCCCAAGAGTAATTTTTAATATAAAATTAGCTGGTGCTAGCTAATTACATATGGCTTCTTTTTAAGGCACGTGTGGCAGCACCCATTTCCGATCGGAACAAACTGAAAGCATTTCTGGCAAAACTCAGGTAGATATAAGGTTTTCTTTGAAGATTCTGTTTTTTGAAGATTTCATTCTATTCTCTCCTTTCTCAAATCCCTTGAGTTTGAATGGGAGTAGGTAGCATAATGAATTTCGATATGGGGTCCAGCTTTTTGATTTGGGGCCCAGATAGATTTGCTCAAGTGCCTTCATCTGGTTTTCAACAGCCGACTTAAAACATTTTTTTTAAAGAAATGAATACCTGAAATCAAGCATTATAGATTTTAACCAACGACTTGGAACAAATTGTTGACCGGACAAGCAGGAATGGTTAGCTTCAAGCACATAGATTGTTTCATATTCCATAATTACCAGAGAAGAAGGCTGACTGGATTTTGTGTATTATACATGTGTTTATGGACAATCTAACATTCGCATCGTTAATGAGTATTTTCTAGACTCGATTTAAAAAAAGAACACAAAAAAAGGTTCAGTGCCCAAAACCCGGTATTTTCACTCCATGCCAAAAGGTTAAATTATGCATGAATGATTTTGAGAGCAAGAACGTTGATTTCATTGAGAGATATAAATTGCATTAAAACTGCGTAGAGTCCAAATAAAAGTTTATGGATGGCACGATACAGTCATGATATGATTATGTAATGCTAATGCGTGAATGAATCTGAATGTATAGGTAGGTATTTCTACTTTCTTCAGTTCAGCGTGACAGATTACGTAGAGCCCATAGAAGTTTTAATCAGCACACACACACTGCTACAATATTTTGCGTAAGTTTATACTATTACATCTGCAAGCAAAATAAAGTAACTTCATCAAACCGTTAAATTTTGTATGAAATTTACTTTACTCATTCATTAAAATCTTTTTCTGAAACACATACAAAAAGCGCATTGCGTAAAGAATCGCATCTACGAATCATGCAAATTAAATGGTACACTTTAAATTCAGGAAGCGCATTCCAACATTAATACATGCATAAAATACAAGCAAGCAGACATTAAGCATTAGTAAATTTATATGTAAAACTATATAATTGTACTCTCTACAGACAGACTCAATAAATGCTAAACAGTTGTTAACAACCTTAATTAAAACCATTACACATGAAATTAACATTTCAAAATATAAAAAATGTGCAAGAAAATATATGTAAGTTATAGTCAGTCAGGCTTTACACTATGTAAGTAGGAAATGCTTAGCATTTGAAAATGGCAACAGAAGATTAGTATCAATTTGTTAATATAAGCTATTAAATGGCCGCTTCGTCCAACTTGGAGTATTGGATTTCCAAACTCTATTTCTATTCGTATGAAATCTGAAATGATAGTCATGACCATGACCATCGTCATCATCAGGTTGACGATTGTTGTTGTTGATACGTCGATAAGAAGGCTGAGAATTATAAAGATTCTTGCGAGGTTGATAAGAAGGAGAAGAAGATAAGCTTGGGTAACGAGGAGTAGCTGATGATTGTAAAGGATTTATGAGAGTGTGCACTGCCCAATGGGACGGATGCGATGATGGCTTTTGCTGTCCACCAGGAAGACCCTGAAGAAGACATTTTTAAGAGAAAGGAAAAAGGCTGAAGAAATTAAGAAAAAATGTTGGAGTACATAGTTTGATGCATATGTGCAAGAGTTGTAAATGATGTGAAAAAAGTGTAAGTATCTAGTGTTGATGATGTTGAGTGCAAAATTGCAAGTGCATAATCTTTGCTAGGTTGCCAAATAATCAGGTCTGATAACGATTAGTAGTGCCGTAGGTTATGTTATTTTATGAGCAGTTGGTGAAGAGCAAAGGTGGCAGGTGCAGCGTGTATAGTGCAAAGTGCAAGGCAGGCAGTTTGGCATGCATCGATGCATAACGAAATATTCGCATCAGTTTATTTGCACAACTTGATCGTGCAAGTTTACGTCAATAATATATAGCTAAAACAATATAGTTTTTGAACAGATAATACTTTCGAAATACACATTAAAATTCTCATAAGAATGTTATAATAAATTAAAACCTGCAAAAAAGACTTCGTAGTTTGTTGCTCTTGAAAGCAAAATTATTAAAATGTAAAGAATCTTAGTCTAGGGCATCATGTCTTTATCATTACCATTCATTGTGCAAGGGTACTCTCACACTTGCGTTTGCTCAGAAAAATTTAAACCCTTTTTACGACATTAGGAACATAATCTTATCAAGTTATGGAAAATGTCTTGCAAAAATGCAATTTTTTTTATACTATAGCTGCAGTCTCTGGTCCATGCATGCTCCCATATACATCATCAATCATCATCATACCTGCAAAAGCAATTTCGCAACACAAAAAAGTCATTTCATTTGGCTTGTAGATTCGCGAAAGCACGTGCAAGCTCACAACAACTGACGTCTGCATTTCATGTCAAAAGCAACAACAAAAAACCTTCAACCCAGATTGGCGTGCTACACACATTTTAGACTGGTATGCTTGTACTAACATACATACCCTTGAAGAACATTATATACAAATTATGCATACCTACTTACAAATGTATACTTACAATTAACTGTAACAACAATATAACTTTGAGAAGTTATTTACCTATATTATTACCACAGTCGGACGAAGGATTAGACTTGGACAGAAAAACAAAAACAAATAAAAAAAACGACTAACTAACTCTACACTATTTAAAACTGATGTTGATATGGATGGACTGATTGACATGACACAATTTAGTGATAATGTACAAAATGCCTCCCACATTCTTCCCCATTGATAAAATGTATACTACAACCTTTGACAGGACCAGGGACCAGTGCCATCGCCATCATGCGTCACCAATAATGCTTGAGTGCGTTCTATATCCAGCTAATTAAAGCAACACATATAATTCCTACCCAATAGTTGACTGCTATTCCATTTCCTTCATTTTTCGACTCATGTTGTCCAGCATGATGGGTATGGTGATTGTTTAAACCTTTAGTAGTTAACGTTGGAGGAAGTGCATTGTCATTTACATCATTTTGCTTATCATCCTGAGCAGCCGTTTCTGCAGTTTCCCACGTGCTCCAAACATTACCATGATTCCTTGGGAATGCTTCCGGATGGGCTAAGCGGCGCAATGGAGGTATCGCAGTACGATTTTCCTCCCCAATTAGATAGGAAAGGCGTTGAACAATGGTTGGATATCTATCTGCTACATTAACTAATTCACATGGATCCTCTTCCACATTAAATAGGCATGGTGTTTGATACGCATTACAAGGAACTTGTTTAGTAGTTGACTGGTCACATAGGAATTCTGCTGCATTTTGCATTTCTCCCATTCGTGTGAGATTCAGTCGGATGCCTGAGTAAACCATTGCTTTGGCTGCTGTACTAGATGCAATTTTTGGCACGAGAAGGTTCACAGATGGAAGACCGTCTCGACCTGATGGTCCATACCAAAAATCCCAGACTCCTCCACCAAGATCAGTTGTAGAAGTATTTCCTATGAAATAAAAAGTTGAATAATTCAAATCATGAGAGTTGTAAAATATGTATGATACGACTGGCTAGTTTTTCTACATTTTTATAGCCCATTGTTGCATATTTTGTTTTATATATGTGTCTGAATGTCTGGTATAACTATGCGAAAAGGTTTTCCTGCGTGCAGTTAAAAATGTTCACATCATGTTCCATATAATTAGGGCGATTGCAGAGTAATAACAGCTGGCAACTTTTGATTACCTTGAATCAGCTTCCATGGTCCTTCACGCACAGCTGAATTGTTGTAAATGTCATCGATATTGTAAAGGAAGGAAGTTCGGGGTGAAGGATGACCTTCAGTGAATGTCTTCCACAGGCTCACACCGTCAATACCCCTGAGATCTCTCGTGTCTCCACCTGACAAAGTAGATACATTATTTTTGTCAAACTCATTCGTGTTTAAATTTTTTAAAAATTAAGAAAATTATTTAAGCCAATTGTTATATACCGCTGGCTTCATATAGCGTGGGCACCCAGTCTTGAGCATGCATTATGTCTCTGGAAACTCTGCTTTTGATGAATGGACTCCAAACAGCAGCCGCTACTCTAGTACCTCCTTCCCACAATGTATTTTTTACCTTTACAAAAGTAGAGTGTCATTATCCTATCAATTCTGTGTTAAAAAAAACTTGATTAAAGCTGTGAATAAAACATTTTGTTCAAGTTACCCCACGAAGTGGCCAATTGGAACTGTAGTTAAGATCAAATCCCTCTGGCGCACCACCATTATCACTTGCAAATACGATGATTGAATTACTCAAAAGCTTTTTTCTCGATAGAGCTTCAATGACAAGTCCAACAGACTCGTCAAGTTTGTCAACCATTCCTGATTATAAATATCCATAAGCATGAATGAAACGAGCGAACATAAATTTTTCATCAAGTTCCTATTATTTCTATTTTTAATACCAGCATATTTCCGTCTGTTTTCATCCTTGATGGTTGATTTAAACTTGTTCACATTTTCTCGAGGTGCTTGAAGAGGATCATAAGCATTGGCAGAGTGTGGAGCAATGTGATTAATCATGAGAAACATGGGCTTATCAGTTGGCTGGTTGTAAATAAGACGAATGGCTTCATCTGTGAATAAATCCGTGCTGCAAAGTCAACAACAAAAAAGTTGAACTATATCATTAAAATTTCCCACAAAAAACAAAAATACTAACGCTTTTAATATTGATTCGGTTTACTTACTCATACTGACCAAAGACACTACGATGAATTTCAGAATTGTTTCTGAAATCATATCCCCAGCATCCATTACCCTGAAAGATATTTTTCCAAGTAAATGCCATTACATGGGGAAGTCACATGCATCATGATTAGATACCTGTCTTTCGGCTTCTCCTTTTATGCAGAGATTAATGTATGTAAAAAACGTGTGAACTACATACGTAAGAAAAATGCATGTAGTAAATGGTCATGACATGGAGAAAAAGTTGTTTTGATGTTTCATACTAGTTTCATATGACAGGTACACATTTAAATCATGGCAAAGGTAGCAAGAATATATCGGATACATTTTTTTGCATCATCTACCAAGTAAAGTAGTCTAAACCAGTTCCTTTTTCATAGATTTTCCTCTTTAGATATTAAACCCAAGTTCTTTTCTTACATCTGAATCTTTTCCATCAACGGATATGTGACTGTAGTAATCTTGTTTCCCAAGCCAGTATCCAAAATGTGTGTCAAACCCTCTGTAAGTTGGAGTGAATTCTTTGGCTGAATGTCCTAGATGCCATTTTCCCACCAAGTGTGTGGAATATCCACGATCTTTCAGGTATTGGGGAAGTAATCTTTCTTTGAGGGGTAAGCCACCCGAGGAGGCTAATATAATAATGGTATAAACGACATTAAGCTAACAAGATAAATCAAAGAATGTAATTTTTCATTTTCAAAAGATATTGGGTTACTTAATGTATACATATGTATGAATAAACTAAAAAAAATTTACCACCGGTCACCACAAAATGCTGAAGCCCTGGATGATGATGATGATGATGATGCATAAAAGAATTAAACAAAACAAAGTAAAGTCAGGCACGCGTTAAGATTTGTGTGATCAAGCATAAAAGTTTATCCGATAAAAATATCGCAACGGCCTTGTTTCAGCAGAGGCAGATGCTGCTTGGTTCAATAGATTGCATTCATCATGATTCAAAACGAGGTAATACATATTTATAGACTATGATATGGCATACGCAAGCATTTGCAACTTATTATACACATACCCAAATGAATGGGATGCTTTCCAGTCACAATAGCACCTCTCGTTCTGAAAAAAATACATTGGAACAAAAAGTCACATTGAAACAATGTCAAATGAAAAGTTGGCTAAACTGGACTTTTTTTGTTACTGTCGTCACTTACGGTGTGCATAATGGCGACACGTAATAACTATTCAGTACAATCCCGTTTAATGCTAATGCATCAATATTGGGAGTAGGAATTTGAGATGATCCATGAAAACTGAAATCATTCCACCCCTAAAAAACCAGAGTAGATATGAATAAAAACAACCAGAACTTATAACTTAACATATGTATAACACCTCAACAACTCATGTTTTAAAGTTGAACGATTTATGTAAAAAAAACTGGAATATTGTAAGTTGGTATACCGCGTCATCACACAGCATGAAAATGATATTAGGAGGTTTCTTCTGTTTCTGACCAAGATCACCGGAAGCAACGGCCGTCAAAAGTGAGATCACTTTGAGAACTGGAATCACAGTGTGTAACAAACTTGGACACTTCATGTTTATGGCTATCTCTCTGTACGTGGCCGTTTTAAACAGAGATGTGTCAACAACACTAACACCAACAGTTAATTTACTTTTTAACTGAACCTACACTTAACAAATATTGTTCCTACTGTTAAAACATGTTATATCTCTGCAAACACAGGCAGAAAGAGAGAGACAGACGAGCATGCAAAATATTAGTTTTGTTTGGTCTTGCAAAAAAAAAAAGATTTATCTACCTGGATTTACAAAAGATATTAGATCCAAGCACACTCGCACATGCATGCATGGATGCTTCTAATTAAATGGATATGTGACTGTAAGAAACAAAGATTATATCTTTGGGGTATTCTAACTAAGGATTTATCTACAATAACCAGAGCACAAGGCACACATACACACACACCTTACATCTACATAATGTAGGTAAGCGTATGTAGCATATACTACTAGACTAGACACTATTCATATGAGAAAGATGAAATGGCAAGTAGCTTGACTGATGCAATAACGAATGTAAACCTTAATCTTGTGTATCTCTTCACTTGAATGATTTTTATGAAAAGTTAAATGCTCATATTTATACAGTTCCCACTGCACCCCAAACTGAAACTGGCTGAAGGAAAAAAATTATAATAATACGCTAGATTTTATTTTGGCTGCTCTTTGACTGACAATAGAAGAACGTTCGGTTTCGCACCTCTCATCATTGCCTCTCAATATTTACAAATTTATTATGCATGTATGTAATATTTAACTGTGTTGTCTCTCTATACACAAAAAAAATCTTTACAATAAATATTAAAAACTCAAAACTTTTAATATGATACAACTCAAACTATTTTGTAAATCTTCACAAACTCCGTTTTAAAATTTAGGAGATGAATTTATTCTTTCAATCAAAAGATCATTGTTGTTCTTTACCACTTCACTGGCAGACTGCGAACAAAAAAGTAACGTTTGCAAGGCGGTAGCCAGACAATTTGACAAGACAATGAACACTATTGAAATTGTTTTTATACATTTCCTTCTGTATTTTATCAATCCTATCCTATCCCCAACCATTAGGTACATGAGGTTAATGTGTTTAGCTAGTTGTTTTATATACGTTGAAACGACTCTCTGTAGCTATTCAACTTATTAATACAGTTTAAAATATTATGCTCGTTTGTGCATGCACTCCACTCCACATTCAACATCCAACCAACCGCATTTAACATTATATGCTTATGCCGATACACAATAAGATGTATGACGTAAATTGGTAAGAGACAGATTTACGAACACAATTGAAAGCGTCTGGTTTGGTGGAGTAGTGGAATACTGCGGAAAGAGCGTAAACTTTTTACTGGCTAATTGTAGGTGCTTAGCAGTCATTAATCGTAAAAACTTATTCATCTTTCTGCACACATCATAACGCAAGAAAGAAAAATGGTGTTACATGTGTGTGTCTTCCACTACTAACAGCAAAGCAAGTGAGTTCACTAATCAGCACAGAAAATTCCGTCTGAACTGCAAAAACTAGTCTGCCAAAGAAGTTGATATGATAACGTTGTTGGTTGTTGGCATGCATGGAATACGGACATAAACTCACAACACTGTACACATACATTTTTACCTGCTCACCTTTATCATAAATAGCTTTAATGATATGTGTGGTTGGTTAAAAATTGGTATGTAAACTGTTCAAATAAACAAAAATTGCTGAGAATTCATATTAATTCCATAGACTGGCAAAAGCATAGCAGATTCTGGAACAGAATCAAGGTGAATGACAATGTCTCAGTGCCAGTTATCTCTTAAAAGTGTGTATTTGGGTTTGGTACAGAGCTTTAAGACTGTCGGATTTCCTCGTGAATATTAATTTGAGATTCTTCACACTCCACATGTGGTCCCGTTCGTGTGAGTAATGTAATTCGATGAGCATGATGACCATGATTATTATATTTGTGTAAAGGTGTAGACATAAGTAAGTCTCTTTAAGTATATGCATGCCGCAATGAGAATCACATTAGCAAAGTAGTTATACGCTTATACGTAGTCTAAAATCGGTTAAATAAAGTTTCTTGAACTCAGGTCCTTCATATGTCAAACAAAATGTATTCATCAATCAAATTTCCATATATAATAACATTGATAATGCAGTAGGTATTAGAACATGTTTCCCTTATATACCTATTTGTTACCAAATTAAACCATTATACATCCGTTACTTGCACTTCACATATATTTCATTTAGCATGGTACTTACATGCACGTACCCAAAAATGGCATTTGTATATTGTAAAAGCGACAACGGATACACCTCAATCGAGGATATTTCGCAAGTCACAGCATTCAATACCAACACCGCTACGCTCGGATAATGACAATCATGTAACAGGTTAATGTCAATACCATACCGTCATAAATGTAAGGCACGTGGAGCTAAATATAGCATATACTTTGCTACCTTCTTTCAATTCATCATTCACAAAGAATACTTATGTCAATCTTGGAATTAATGGTTATTGCCATGAATGCGTGTATTAAACGGCATATTTATCCCGACTGCTAAATGCAGTAGCAACGTTTTCAGGGTTTTTGATCATTTTGGTCATACAATTACATCACATGACAATAAGTTAAAGTTACAAGTAAGGAGTCTCATACCTTTGATACATCGTTCATCGTACTACGTACCAAAAAAAAGAAAACCTTTCAATTATTTTGTTGAAATGCGCGTCATAGCCTGCATTCAGAATAATAAGAAGGATGCAGTAAATTCAAACTGGTTTATTGAAATGAAATTGCATCTTACCAAGTTATAGATTGTATTAACCACGTAATACCATCATACTTATTGCTAAGAAAGCCGCTTAATCTTTTGGGAATCCCCCGTGCTTCAGTTTTCAAAAACTTTCTCATGCTTCAGGATATGCCATTCTTTTTTTTAAATCTGCCTTGGAATGTTATACCACTCACTAAACTTGAGTGACACAAGAAGTTTCTAGAAAAAGTCCTGCCAGCAGACCATCATCAAATTTTTAATAGATTTTTTTTATCAAAAAAATTTGTATTAGGGTTAGGTGCTGGATGTCACCTTAAGAATAGCAATTACCCATTTTAAACGTAATGGAAAAATACATAACAAAACGGTTAGACCAAGCTATATTCTCTCTCTGTCAAGGTTAGAGTTGTTAGGAGGGTGTATTGATCACCACTACAGTATATAACGCGACATATACCAGGTTTTGATTGTACTTAATTAGGAAAGGTAATGAACCACATTCACTGCAAAAACAATTATTTGTATTGTGTACGTAGGTAAATAGCAATATTAAGCCCAACGCAACGCCACAATCTCATGAAGGTTAACTGCTCTCTGCGCTCAATAGACTTGATCAACGGCCACAAATGTGTTGACGTTATAGACGGTATCATTTCATTGTGAATACAAAAACAAAATTGCGACAACCTTGATCCATCCCTTTAATTTTAATAAATTTTGTTGTCTGAGTTGTAGTTAGTTACATAGTTCTTACAACGATCAGTGCTGGAGCTCACTTCCGGAAGTCAACGTGCGGTTGCTGTCATAATATGCATTAAATTTGTAACGTATGAATTGAAGGGAAATGAGGAAATGTATCAAACTGCTTTTTAAATGCTGAACGGTTAAGCCTTCAGTAACGAGCAAAAATGGTGATGTAATTCCTGTTTTAAGACTTTGATAGCAAAGACTATAGGTGTAAAAATAAGGTAGATATTTTTTTTTAAATTATTTCACTTTGACAGTGTCAAATAACCAATGGTCCATTACGTTTGGCCACTTGTTTTGGTACAACATCTTGCGATTTAAGATGCTGAATGAAATGAAGACACTTATATATTTAAGAGATTTGAGATTGTTGAGTAATTTGTCTATAGAAGTACAATAATATTCAATTTTGCGTTATGCAAGACATTATATTTTATTACATCTAGCACAGTATAGTCTCTCCATATCTGCTAAAAATATCTCTAATGATGTTCATCAGTTCAATCACAGAGTTGATCTTGCAGCTTAAGGTCACCATAATAATAATAATAATAGGTTACCTCTTTGGTTGTTTTCTTCAAGATCTTTTGATGATAGGTGCAATAATACCGATGAAGTTCAAGATAGCAAAATACATGCATAGTTTTATACTATATTTTTTGTGGAATCATGCATCAGTACTGCTGTACCTCATCTCTGGGATGAAGAAATCAGATTTTAAGTCGTATCAGTTTTGTATGAGCAGCATTATAGCATCGGCAGTTAATTTTTCATAGCCATACATATATGTATTATCAATGTAGGTTGTACTATATGTGTATGCATCAACGTTCTTCACTATGTTTATCATATTTTTCTGTGTTAAAGTTAAAACAAGGTAATTTATTGCAATATTTTTAGTTTTTGATAACAAAAATTCAGGTACTTAAACATAAATTAACCAATCAATACATTCTTAACCAAACAAACCCACCACTGGAGAACCACCCTCTTGATTTATGGTACTTAGATCAGATCCATTTTCTTCAACTAATTCCACAGAATTTGCATCTGGCCCAACAGTAAACGTCCAGAAATGCTTGTTGATACAGCCTGAAGGACAATCTCCCCATCCTTTCATAAATACATAGGTATTTTTTCCTGATGACTCAGCCTTCAAAGTAACGCTGGATGATCCACCAATAATCCCATCAGGGTCGACGCTGGACAATCCAAATTCCTTTTTAAGGAGTCCACTTAATATTTCTGGGTTGTACGGCTTTTTAAATATGACGGAATAAATGGTATCTTGGAAAATGGGATTTGCTTCAATAGGACCGTACTGGCTGTTGTTGATAGCATCCAATGACTCCTTCTTTACATTACTTATCAATAGTCTGCCAGGTTGCCATTTCCCAGTTGCATGAACTTCAGCAACCGCTGGAAACTTGGAGCGAATAGCTTTTAAATCTTTGTCAACTCTTTGGACAAGAGTGTCTGGGGGAAGGAGTTCCCCGGATGATTCCAGAGCAATTAGTTGCGCTTCTGAGCATTCCTGCAAGAAAAATACAAGCTTAGAGATATTCTCAATGTTCTTACATTGCCCTGTCTATAGTATTCATTCAACATTTGATGCAATAAGAATTTTTATTCTCTTATCAACCAACTTTTTTAAGTTGCCATTATTATATTAACTCATGTTATAATAATTATTTATTAACAATAATTTATTAATACTCACCAATGCCATCGTGTTGCGAGATAGGAAACAGCTGAGGAAGAGGAGGAATATGACTGAAATATTATCCACTGGGCTCGGCATACTGAACCAATGTTGGACTTCCTATATAAACGCTTTTTTATCTTCCTTTTTTACCTATTACCTCACCACTGCCTGCGTGCGTCGTCGTCTTTGAGATATATGTATTACAATTGCATATAAACTTACTAAAAATGTGAGCTATGACGATGGTCTGACTAATTGCAATTATATTACATTTAAATATAGATGCCGTAGTATTAATGCTGTGTAAGTATAAATATTGACATGTAGTTGGTCATTGGATATGGGTAGAATGGAAAACGGAAAGGATGACTGTATGACTAAAACCAACTTTGCTGACTAATACCAGTTTCAGTTTTAGCAGAGAGTTTAAATATTTTTCTCAACTAAAATGAAACCTCATATGCATACATATTTTGTTGTATAGTATGTGTGATGATTAGTGATGACTCATGGGTGCATTAATACGGATGGGCTGGATGCTATATGCTGGATTGGATTGGATCCTAACCATATCTTCAACTTGTCTAAAAAAAATACTATCATGTATCGTCCACATTTTTGGTCTTACATGTTTTGTAAAATCTGATATAAAAAAATTCCCATATTGGACTTGTCTCAGACAGATGAAATTACTTCTATCATCTAATGACGTCCTTGTTGTAAATAGTAATGGGTAATATACCATGGATTCACTTCATTCACATGACCATTTATATGCTATGATTTTTCTATATTTGTATAATAAAAATATTTCTCCGTAAACGAGCAAATACTGTATAGTAGTTTTCTTTTCAAACCTGTTTTTAGGAAATATTATTTTTATGCTTTGACATGGTTTACCACCTGCTTAGCCCAAGTCCAAATTCGCAATTAAAATATGATATTCCAAGATTGTGGTTGGTATTAAGCTTAGTAAATTGTCAAACAACTTGTCATTGCATAAAAACCTTTATGCTCGTTTTAGGAAGGACAATGTCCTTGTAAATATACACATTTGATTAATTTTGTAATGTTCACAATCTCTTCATTATGCATTATATTGTATTCTATTGCACTCAAACGTATCATGAACTTTTGGATCAGGTGCAGTTTGGTTGCAATAATTATTTATCATGCATTTTAGAAACATAGGGTCATTTATTGTTACGACACATAAAAGGTCTTGCAAGTACCACCAAAAATAAAATACGTGTTTTTTTGTACACTTTGTACATCAAGATTTCTTGAATGTAACAAACTTAAATAAATTTATTGCTAATGAAAAATGAAAGCTAATTAACGGTGAGTACAGATGTCGTTTTGTCATTTCTGTTTCTCATTTGCATGTTCTGTCCAGTAATTAAGCTGTACAAATTGGGCAGCAAAAGTTCCTAATATGCTGAGTTGCTCACCAATCTGTTGTAGGTTGCTATATTAATGAAGCCCACAAAGCCTTTAACATTATGTTGAAAATGATTATGCCGGTCTGTATATTTAGATATGCGGAAGCCCCAGATGTGTATCTAATTAGTATTTATAATAATAAATTGTAATTCAATTATTTGCTACTGGCTTTGTGAACCATTTTGTACCTACTGTACTATAAAACTGTCATTCAATGCAAATGCATTATTGGCCACTTTTTTTTGTACTTTTACATGCAGCTTTATCTGGCTGACCTACCTTATAGAATGGAATGTGGATTGATAATTACAAAAAAGAATACTAATGAAAAACCATATCAGTATACTTGACGTACCGTCGAGTGTAATAACTGCATGAGCGGGGTCGCATTGTAAAAGCACTGGATCCTACGTGATTAGTGCGCGATACTATAGTATTCAATGAGAGGGGAATTTAGTTTAAAGTACCTATTTTAATCCTGAAAAATATACATAAAATTCATCAAGTATGAACCTACAAAAATTGTTACGTCAAGGCAGGGCTCCTCCTGAAAAGGGTCATTTTGGGGGAATAACAACAACAGTGATTGCAACAATGTTGGCATCCGTGAGTGTATATCTAAGAAGTTGGGCTGCGTATGATAGGTTATCTGACAGTGTTGGAAATACTGCGTACTCAATATTTTCAACTGAAAAGGATCATTTTGATTTTATCATTGGTTGGTTTAAAAAAAATCATTGTACCCTCAACGAATCATTAATAATCAATAATGTATCCAAAATACCACCATAATTTTCTTAAATTACAGTGGGGGGAGGGACGGCTGGATCAGTCGCAGCGTACAGATTATCAGAATATTACGATGTATTGTTATTGGAAGCTGGAGGAGAAATGAATGATTTCCAGCTTATTCCAGCAATGTCATTGCTCATGCTTAATTATCCCGAACTGGACTGGCGTCACAAGACAGTACCTCAGAGACATGCATGTTATGGATCTCCCAAGAACGTATGGCTCCAAATAACTGTTATATATTCTTCTTAAGAATAACACACAACCTGTGCAAAATTTGTATTTAGAGATCTCATTGGAGTCAAGGACGCGGTTTGGGTGGTACAAGTAACCTTAATTTTTTGATTCATGCAAGAGGTTGTGCAAAGGACTATGACCTGTGGGCCCAGCTCACTGGAGATCCTTCTTGGGGTTACGATGCAGTGCTACCTTACTTCAAAAAGTCTGAGAATTATATTGGGCGTTGGGAAGACAGTTCGTACATTATCATAAGGAGCAAATCAGTTTAGTTTCATACCTTATCCAAACATGCAAAAAAAACCTAAGTACATTTTGGTGTATTCCAGATGGATTTCATGGAACTAAAGGCCCAATGACCCTACAAGGTTGCATTAAAAAATGATTATAATACTACGTAGGAAGCATTCATTTTCGTTAATATAAAAATTCTTTCTGTTTTAGAACCGGATTTCACTGGTATGGGTGAGACATGGGTCCAAGCAACTGTTGAAATGGGATGGCCAAGAGCAGACATCAATGGAGGAAATTTCACAGAAGGTAATTGATACAGCATTCATGTAACAATTCCATTTAATTTGATTCCACACATTAGAATATGAAAGTCAGCTAGCTAATTGAATATGCCAGGGAAAGAATGTGGCACACATATTGTTAGTCATACCTGCTTTGTCGCATGTCACATTTTGATGCTGTATCTGGTTGAACATTTTGTTTTAGGATTCGACACTACCACATACACAATGAAGGATGGTAGAAGAGCCGCTGCTTATGGTGCATGGCTTGACCCACTTAGAAACAGATTGACTTTAACCATAAGAAAATATGCCCATGTTCGAAAGGTATACAATAAACAAAACTGGTGAAATAACTGGCAGGTCGACACATAAAAAATGTACTTATCTAATAATTTTCAAGGTTCTTATTGATGGACAAAAACGAGCTTATGGTGTGGAGTACGAAAGACATGGCCAAATAAAACATGCATTTGCAAAGAAGGAAATAATATTGACTGCTGGCACAATGAACACTGCTCAAATCCTGATGTTATCAGGAGTTGGACCACGAAGACATCTTCGAAACATGGGAGTATGATAATATTAAACATACAATTTACAAACTTACTTTTAAAAAAAACTAGTTGGAATATTATATAAAAACCAAATCTGATATTCGTGGTATCAAGGTTCCCCTAGTTAAGGATCTTCCTGTTGGACTCAATCTTCAAGATCATTTGTCAGTCTACTTGGGACCCTTTTTCACAAACGAACCCATCAAATTCTCAATCGGAGATGATGTAATCAACCCCTCAACAATCGGTCGCTTCATCATCCAAGGGAAAGGAGCCTTAACCTCAGCCGGCACCCAAGCCACTGGTTTCTTTGCAACAAAAATTGCAAAAGCTGCAGGTGAAGGTGATTGGGCAGATGTCCAGATAATCGTGTGCGGGGTCTCTGCCGGTGAAAACTTTCCCTCTGAAATTGCACGTGGATTCGGAATGAAGAAACTCCTTTGGCAAGAATACTACGAGCACGCAGTAGGCTATCACTCCTTCTTCCTCATTGTTTCCGGTGCACGACCTCGGGCGAGAGGCTACATCCGATTGAAAAACACTGATCCCATGTCCCCCACCCGCATTCAACCCAACTACTTTGACAACCAACACGACGTGGACACAATGGTAGAAGGGATCAAAACAGCAGTAGCAATCGTTGAAGAAACCCAAACGTTCCATGACATTGGTGGCAGATTCACAGATAAGGTTCTCCCAGGTTGTGAACAGCATCTCTTTAGAAGTGACAAGTATTGGGAATGTTATGCTAGGGTCGTTTCCGTCAGCTTGCATCATATAGTCGGCAGCGCAACGATGGGCGCAGAGAGCTCTCCAGGTTCCGTTGTTGACCCTCAACTCCGCGTTATTGGGGTCACAGGCCTGCGCGTAATGGATGCCTCAGTCATTCCCAGGGTTCCCATTGGAAATACGAATGCACCAACAATCATGATTGCAGAAAAGGGAACTGAGATGATTATCAACTTATGGAAAGGAACCAGACTAGGGACTCCGTTAGGGGATGAAGAGGATGGAAAATATTAAGGAGGAGAGGGGAAGCACTCTACCAACTAATAAATTAATAATATCTTTAATAATAATAATTATATTAAATTAAATACCACTGTAGTAATCGATAATCATTTTGAAATAAAAATGCATAATATGATTTTCTACTAATGACAAAAAACTTCATGTCATCTTCTTCAATCTCCATCAATATCATCTTTGTTCTCATCTGGGGTAACATGATAAGTACCTTACGTTACATGGGGACGCCATCTATTTCGTTCGACTACTTTGCCGAAGAACTGCATGGCACCAAAGAGCCAAGAGCTTGAATAGCCGGACAGCATGAATGTAATATCCCATGATTCACATAGGAAGATCTTCAGTTTGGCAATTGCGTTGGTTCATCCGTGCACGCTAAAAAATTTTCTAAATATTTTTCGGTCGAGGTAAGTCTAATTTTCGAATTTTGAAATTGAATTTGGTTTTAAATTGTAGTGCAAACGATGAGGAATCGATTGGTGTAATTTTAGTTGACAAAAATGAAAGATTTGTGATTAAATAGTGACTTTCTGTCAGTCGTCATACAAATTGCGTTGATATTATGAGGGTAGTTTTTTATGATGTTGGAGCCAACTACGCAATTTAATTGTAGCTGGATGTTTCAAACTTTATTAGTGCTTTTGTCAGATTACCTGTTGTACTAAATTATGTTGCTAAATATGTTGGTTGTTATTAAATTAAATAACATTTTGTTTTATTTACAGTCCTTAAATCTACATCCCCTCACACTAATTCAAGATGGGTCGGGAGGACAAGACCACATGGAAGGCAAACTATTTCAGCCGGTTGGTCCAGTTGATGGATGAGTACCCAAAATGCTTCATCGTGGGTGCTGACAATGTCGGGTCGAAGCAAATGCAACAGATCCGTATTGGGTTGAGAGGATCTGCTGTGGTACTCATGGGAAAGAACACCATGATGAGGAAGGCGATTAAGGGTCATCTGGACAATAACCCAGCTTTGGAAAAGTATGTCCTTGTTTCAATTTGAATTTTACGAATAAAGATAAGAAAGAGTGTAAGGGTGTTGGTGCTAATATGACGACTTTAACATTTAACATTGCAGGATTCTCCCATTCGTTCGAGGAAATGTTGGCTTCGTTTTCACCAGCGGTGATCTTGTTGAGGTCAGGGATAAGCTCTTGGAGAACAAAGTTCGTGCTCCAGCTAAACCTGGTGCTCTTGCTCCATTGGATGTAATCATTCCAGCCCAAAACACTGGTCTTGGTCCAGAAAAGACATCTTTCTTCCAGGCTTTGGCTATTGCCACCAAGATTTCAAAGGGTACTATTGAAATCATCAACGATGTCCACATTTTGAAAGTAAGAGTGGAGTAAATATTGACTGCTACATGAGATTACTTGTTACACGATGTGTCTTATTAATGTTTAAAAATTCATTGTTGATTTATAGGAAGGAGACAGGGTTGGAGCTTCAGAAGCCACTCTTCTGAACATGTTGAACATTTCTCCATTCAATTATGGTCTTCAGGTTAGTAACCCACAAATTTGATGACGTAGACGGCTCGCCGCCTGTCATTGTTTAATAAAAAAATTAGTTATCATGTCATCTGTGGTATTCAATCTGTTGTTACCAAATCTTCTTTACTTTCTTTTTTTTATTGTGTCATTTTCTTTTTGGGTCGTAAATGGATTTTGCAATCTTTATTCAAATAGGTTCAAATGGTTTACGATTCTGGCACGATCTTTGAACCCAAGATCCTTGATATCAAGCCGGAAGACTTGCGTGCCAGATTTATGGCAGGTGTGAGGAATGTGGCTGCTGTGTCTCTCCAAATTGGATACCCAACTGTCGCCTCTGTGCCACACTCCATCATCAATGGGTTCAAGAACCTGTTGGCCGTGGCTGCAGTTACAGAAATATCTTTCAAGGAGGCAGAAACAGTCAAAGAGTTTATAAAAGTAAGAGTTGTTGAGTAGTATACATTATTCATTTATTTCTGACGTCAGTTGTTTCCATAAAACAGGAATACTGAATAGAATTATTGGCGTTCCGTATTTATTTAAAAGTGTAATTTAAAATTTGCATTATAACGCAAGTTTGTGTGTGTGTGCGGATAAAGTATTAGTAGTAAAGTAATCATATATCTTTGACATAAATCTAATAGGATCCCAGCAAGTTTGTAAGCGCTGTGGCCGCTGCTCCTGCAGCTGGAGGTGCTTCACCAGCCAAGGAAGCCAAGAAGGAAGAGAAAAAAGAAGAGTCTGAGGAAGAGGACGATGACATGGGTTTCGGTCTCTTTGACTAAAACCTTCTTCAAAGTCTCTTGGCACCAGCCGGTGGTTGAAATACGTTTGTTCTCTCCAATTTTTATTACAACTTAGATTTTGGACTGAATAAAGACGTACCAGAATAATTTATTGTGTTGTGTTTCATATATTATTTATTTTATTGCATTTCTTAGCATAAGTTTAAAAGATATACCTTTTACATTAGTATTTGGTGCATCAACTTATTTTTTTAGACATAATATGATTGAAGTCGAGACAAGAGTTAACGAGCTTATCAAATTACGGCATCACAATCCCAACCGAGCTCAGTTTTGTAATTCATGCGTAGCGTTCTTTCTGGTCAGTGAACCGCAACAAATGGTAATTTTTGTAGTTGTGAAACAAATCTTAAATGACCGAGATTTGTTTTCAGAATTATTTCGGTACGACGCAGCTACAAAGTAATGTTTGTGGTCGGATATAATAATAATAATAATAAAAAAAAAGGGAAACTGTGGTTGTACCTACGTAGTAGTTAGTATACGATCATCCAGTAAGTAGTTAGTTACCGATTTACCAAAACCTTTAGTGGAATCAAATGACCATGACTTAATATAGTGAACTTGGGAGGAATATCTGAACAATTCAGTCAGCAGCAGTATCAAAGTTTAAATTTAATAAATAAAACATACTTGCGTATGACGTAATTTATTAGCTATATGAAATTTAGCAAGTAAAAGGCTGAAAACTTTCGTATCATCTAAATCTAAATGAGAAACCATACATATCATATATACTATACGTTAGTTTACAATCTTCCTGAAATGTAGTATGTAACCGTTGACCATATAATATTATGTTATTTGTAAATGATAAAGACATATTCTTTGAAGTACTTTGTTGTATGGACATGGACAATATAAAAGAAGCAGGCCAGCCGTGTCATGTATGATGTGATATGATTGCCTACGCAATGCTACGCATTTATTGCTATTCTGTTCAACTAGATTCGTGGAGTACAGTACAGGTGAAGTTAAGTTGAGAGTTGCATTTACATGAGCACTTGATGATGACTATTGATATTAAAATAGAAAAACGCTTTACCTTGTGACTTGATGACTGGTGATATGAAAGGCAATGAAATTGACAAGAAACAACGTCACTGAATGATGCAAGGAAACATCTATAATCAAACTAACGTGTCGCTAAATGCCACGAGTAGTGAACAGGAAGTACGTGAGCTAGCCTAAAATATCTGCATTATATTATTACAAGACTACAAAGATCAACTTCATCTTTTATCTCGTCACATCACATGGAATGAATGGAAATTATGTCATTGGTCGCATCGCATGGAACTTTGTCATTCAAACGCTATTCATTCATATACAATACAACATACCCTCAAGTAAAAGCTTTACAGCTTACTGCACATGACCAGTTAAAATCAGTTATGTTCTCACCTGCGTCTTTCACGTCAATACAATATGCTAAATACCCCCCATTTAATGACTGAACTGAGCTGGAGTTTATGTTGAAGCTCATGATTTTTGCTACATAAACCTTTTGTGGGGCAAATTGGCATTATGCATGCATTCGCATCCCAATTCTGCTGAAGCTATGGATAATTAACTTTTTACGTAAATATTACATACGTGGGTGATTTGATGCACCAAATTCAGTCGCAAAAGAAAACAATTAATTAATAATGTGAAGAATTTAAGGGGAAATCCAAGGCAAAATACTCACAGGTAGCACAAAGGCTCCGTATTCCAGCCTCAACCTAATGGAGCAGTAAACGGATTTGGTTACAACGAGTTAAATGAACACCATGTCATAATTACACAGTGTAAACTACTTTAATGGCGAGGGATATAGCATGATATAATGTCCTCTTTATTATCCTCGTATTCTTCATAATATGCGAAATGTAAATTGATAAGAGACGTTTTTTCCTTATTTTTCCTTCCCAGAAGAGCATCCTTATTTGAATGCGTCTAACAAGATGAAGTAATATATAGCATTGTTGACATTGTTGTCAACAATCCCAAGTCTGTTGTTAGTTATTGCTTGCTAGCATTTCATTGTCATTTTTATGTAATTTCTGCTTACGTACATTATATGATGCTTGTATACTCATTAATTTATGTGCTGTCTTTGCCTTGCCTAGTTAACCTTTTAAAGGTTACTCATCAAGCATTACATTACACACACCTAATTTTAATTGATAAAAAGTTCCACAGTATAATAAATATTGTACTTCTTTCATATCAACAACAAATTCAACTTTGAAGAACAAAAGCAAGTTGTTCAGAATGAAAAGGATGTCTGTCCAGTGTCTGTCCATCCATGTTATACATTTCGTTCATGTTGATGGAAGATAGCAGTTAGTATCATTTCCATTTGAGATGATTAACTGGTTTCTTAACACCTACTGATAGGTTTAAAAACTTTAGGATAACCCGATCACATCAGATTGATCTTTCGGTTAAATATTTTGCTTGGAAAGTAAGTACATGTATGCTTACATTAAGCTAAATATGTATTACACGATACGAGGTCAACAAAGGTATCCCAAAGCAGTGGCAAGTTATCAATTGATAGGTTTTTTACATCACTTGCAGGCCTGTTTCTTGATTTGTTTTATGCACACATGTAATTATCTGTCAGGCTCCTCGTCGCAAAATAAACAATACAATGGAAAAACATCAACCGTTTTGCTATTATTGCCATTACTTGCTTGCATGACCGCATGTGTGTAGTTAAAGTATACACTTTCATAATCATGAATAGCCACATCCTATTTGATCTTGATTATATGCTAAAACGTCAATGCTTAAAATGCATTATCTTAACAACTCGCAACCTCTTGACAAAGCACATTTATGCGGTAAGAGATTGTGGCGTTTACTAATTTAGTCCTACTAAAGAAATGCGCAACATTAACATGGAAGTAACACTATCCCTCCTTAATTACAGTAATTATAAGGATGGTCTGTCACTCAATTCTTATGTATTCTTTCTTCCTACAGTCTTATACACCTACAACCCCTATATAAATGGATCATATTTAATGCAATACAACTAGTATTGATTGGTTTGCATAAAAATAATTGACTTTTCCTACAAAACGCATGACCTTTTTAAGTATACAACATATTTATGTCATATCTGTCCAAACCAAACATGTATAGTAAATGATTTATATAAGCTTGCATAAACCATTTTCATCAAATCATCATGAAATATTTTATTGATAAATTTTATTACTTATTTAGGTAAATCCAATCCAGCCAGATTCGTGCATCTTGTAGTTTAAACTTTAGCATGGCATGAATGTACTAGTCCTAGTCCTTGTTATTTACATCGCTACTATCACTATTTTAAAGTACGCTAGCTACCAGCTACCAGTAGTCAATAGTCAAAATCTGCAATATTATGTGAGCAGACGGATAATAGGGACTTGGGACACATACATGCATTACATGTCATGTGGTTGTGGTCATCTATCGCGTTAATTTTTATACTTTCTCACATTCCATGCAATGCTTAATAAAGGCAGTATTAATATGCTATCAATTTGATATTTATCAAGCTCCAGTTCACCAAAAGAACATGAACTGTATGTGTAGGAAAATGCAATTGCGACGCAATGTCAAATTTGCGAATCTATCCAAAAAAATAAGCATATATAACTTAACTTTTTATTGGTATACACACTACCTAATACCTATAGCATCGACGATAATATATCTTGTCTGTTCCTTATGATTGTATGTTATGCACACAAACGCTTTTCTACATTTCTTCATGTACACACATTTTACATGTTATAGTAGTAAATACTTGTTAGTAGTAAAGTGAGTTAGCCAAATTCTGAAATAACGTAATAGCAGGTTCCTAGAAGTTTTTTTTTACAGCCCATGAAAAAATTACATGACTATTCGCAATTGAATGAAGACTTCACAAGATGACGAATGAAACCTCATTGATAGTTGATGGGTCATCATCAACATCACAAAACAGAAGCTGCGGCATGTGTGTTCCAGTGGTACATGAGATTTCATACAATGCAGTAGTCTTTGCCTCTGTATGAATGTCAGAGAGCTTCATTTTCAATCAACTAAGTAATATTGTGAAAGTAACCAGTGTGTGTGTGTGTGTGTGTTGTTACAGGGTAAAAAATTAAAAACCAAAAGTTTTGCAAACCAAATAAAAACAATGGAACATATTTTTGATAATGCAACAAAGTTTTAGTTTTCTTTAATGATACGGAGATCGAGATCTAGTGTCCGAATGACAAGTGTTCTTCCAACTTCATATTATTATGAGCCAAGAGCTAAAAAACATAGGCTCTCGCGTCTCGCGTATTGTGACTGTAAGTAATAAATTACTTTCCTTCTTCTTCTCCTCTGTCATAAGAACTACATCTTCAGGCCAAGCTCTGTTTACAAGATCATTAGAACTTTGCAGATTAACCAGATAATAGTCAAGTGACAATATGTAAGGATAACTAGATTAATTGATGCAAAAAAGTTCTTTTTCAATGTCAAGTGCGCATTGTAAATTACAACATGATTTTCTCCCATTTGTCTGTGATTCTTGAAATCTCGTAAAGATAAAGACAAAAGGTACAGTTAAATACAATACAGTTTCGCTTGCAGCGAAATATGCGTATGGTAATATGCAAAGTTGTAATATATAAAAGAAGAGATAAAATCTTGCCGTGTCTTCGCAGTGTATGTATGTGTAGGGTGACCTTATAAACAAGATAAAATATGGAACCCGAAGATTATCCTTTTGCTTGCAGCTACTGTATAATGTAAGTACATTTTCTGATACCTTTCTTAAAGCATAGAACCTTCCTACCTCTTCATTAAAAGTGGGATTAATTTTATGAGGTAGAAATGGTATTAAGCTTAGCGTTAGCTTAATACGGACCAATTTGAGATGTCATATCTTAAATACGAAACCAACCAGCTTACTGTATTACTTAACATCTCTCAAACATTTGCATAAAATTGTTATTCCTTAAAAAACCAGCATGATACTTGTCCTTTTATGTAAAAATTCATCACAGTACTCGTAAAGGTAAAAACAGTTTTGAGGCTTGATTCATGGTCGTAGTCCAAGCTACTCTCTAGACTCTAGACACTAGAGCAGTTTTGGAAAAGTGTAAATTTAGGTTTGGTTTTTGTATGGCAAAGGTGTACCCTTTACTCTTTAGTATGTGAACGCGTGATGATGACGCTATAAAATCGTTGATGATGCAGAAGAGCCCATTATCATAGCCGAAGCCGTATGACATTAGCATTAACTTATATGAAAAGACAACTAACTACCGTCCACATTCCCTGAGCTGAGTTTTAGAAGCCAAAAAAGTTAGTTGAGTTTAATCATAAACTTAAAAGTTTTATAGGTTTGGCTGACTGACAACTTTCCTATTCTGTGTTTGCATGTTTTGCACGTAAAGGTGTAAACCGTATAATATGTGAAATTTGATGATGATGATGATGATGATCGTGATTTTGGGGTTATCACATTCACATCACCGATGGATTAAAACATTCCCATTTGGCAATTAGAGATTTTTTGTCAAAAAGAAAAACATGCCTTGTTGATCATTCCCTACTGTGTGCCGGCCAATCAAGTAAATACATAATATTGCCAATGCCACTCTTGACTCTCAAACAGAGAGATCTGAGTGGAGTTCGTGCATCGTGAGATTGATGCATCTCGACGAAACGTTGTTATCATATCATATAACCGCTAGCAAACCAGCTAAAAAGTAAGCAAAAGCAAGTCTTTTGTGAGTGTTTATAATATGTTTAAGTTGAAAATAGAAAATTTAATAGAAAACGCTAATATAACAATTAAGGAACCTTTTAAGTCATTACTCATATTACTTTACGATTGTAAACAGCAGGAGCGTCAAGTTAAACTGTAAGTTTTTACAAATGTTTCAAACTCTTTTAAACTGATTTACAAGTATGTGTAAATCTATACTACTTCTTGTATTTAGCAAACAAAAAGCTCTATAATCATATGCTAAAAAATCATTCGACTTCTTGGGCAATTCCTTTGGAAATGGGATGGTTGATGATGGTAAGATGATGATGGCATGCATGGTAAAAGGGATCAAAGCACCTTGAATTGGTGATATGATGTTACATGTTGATGTTCCGCTGCCTTATACGATACGAGCTTTATGGATATGGATATTACAGACTGATGATCATGATGATGATGATGAGTGAGAGAATAATATATTAGATGACATTGCAAATGCGCGTGCTTGTGAGTTTAGCTTACAGGGAAGAAAAGTAAGGTCGAAGGTTGTTTATAGTAGTTGAAAAGCCTGTATAACATGAAAACTGTGAGCAACAGGTAACCTCTGTGTCAGACAGCAATAATAACGTAACAATATATAAGCTGCTGAAGCCACAGATTTTTTGGTCTTAATATAATAGCCCTGCATTATTGCATAGCATATAGCATTTCTATTCTGAAGAGCTGCATTTTGTATGCCACATTATGTAAAGGAGGATCAGGATCACTGCCACTTGTAATTGAGTTGAATGTAAAATCTATTTCATTGAATAGTATTGCTACATTTTTAAGTGAAGTTAAATTTATACGGTATTGGGTATTCATTCGAGTTCAGTGTCACGTTACACAATGCTCTTTGAGTGCTGTTGCCTCAAATCACTGTGATCAATAATTTTCCTTCAATTTTTTACTTATCCGCTCGCTCTCTTGTTTACATCTTTGATGTAGGAGGATTTCCATTATCGTTCCTTCATCTGGATTACATACATACGTACATTCATACATTTCAGATGTTGCCTAAATCTTAAAGCTTATTAGCAGTAATGCCAATCACTCCAAATGGTAACATGTCATCTTGTCAATAGTAATAGATCATTGAGCTAAATTGCATAATTTTGTCATTGTCATGTCATTTAAGAAGAAAATGCCGTCATTGTCATCATTGCATGTGAATTGAACTCTCACAGGAACAAAGAGAGGAACTACTTAACCAAAAAAAAGTCTGGGCTGAACTAATGTCATTTTTTCATTTGTGAAACCAAAAACCAGTCGGACTAAAATTGTTACCTAATCTTACGTCTACAAACGTATGAAACTGGTCCTAAAGAACGACATGAAAATGACTTCATTTACGAATTTAGAAATTCACGCAGCAATTTGGCCAAATCCCAAAGAAAAGCAGAAACTCCAGCTTGTCTAACGTATATAGCATTCCTGTCATTGTTCCAAAAATGGTCATATTTAATTGCCTTTCCCATAGCCATTACATCACGCAACTTTCAAACTGTCATATAAGATTCCTTATCTTCTTCCATATTATACTGGTTTCCTTATTCGGAGGAAGAAAATCCGATGACTTTGGCTATCTTAGTTAGTTTTTTTCTTACCCTTTTTTTCAATCACCATAATTCTCAACACGTCAACATTTTGTCGTCTTGATGTTGTGTTGTAAAACTTTGAGAATTTTTCAATGTTACCGATGCATCAAAAGTGCAACATCAAAGGAATTAAGGAAAGGATCAGAAACAGACAACCTTTAGCCTTATAGCCCACAAGCGTTCATGGACTTCCATCATCATTATCCTCTGGTGCCATGCCAGACCATGCAAATCACAAAGTAGTGTGTATTAATGCATTTCTGAGTTTCAGAGCCTTGTTGATTTCATACAAAAACGGTGGTGGTGGAAGATTTAAGAATAATATGCTGAATGTATAAAAGCATTATTATAAATAAGATATATGCATTAGCTGTTGGGTCTTTGGGTATATGAAATAAGATAATATGCATTATATTATTTGCTCTCACAATCATTTCAGTCAGATCTTATTTTTTCATGCATGTGTACCTGCAATCCCTTTTGGATTGTAGAGGGAGAGAGAGAGAAAGAGTAAAGAGGAAACTTGGGCCAGTGGTAAATAAATAAGACAAACTCATGAGCGATCCGCTCAGCTTAGCTCTCATCATCATCTCATCTCATCTCATACAGAAAATTCACCTGTTGCTAACAAATCCCATGTATACATGAAAACCTCACGTTTTACCTGTGCTGCTTTGGTTGGTTAAAGATTTTATGCATGTGTTTAAAGTGCGTTTCGGCACTCGGCTCTCATGTGTGTTATGTGATGTGATGTGATGTGAGTATTGAGTATCATGTGCGAGTAAAGGTGCTCCTCGTTTTTCTGTTTTGTGATTGTGAATTGTGAGGTGAGTGTTGTACTGCTTATTATGATTACTATTAGCTCAAATCCATTCAATCTCATATCTAAACATGTGAAGTTATCCTTGTGTATTTCTGCTGGCTCGTCTCTGTGCCTCCCTTGTACACTTTAAAGCCTTTTCTATATTCTCCTATTAGCTCTATATATACAAAGCTCAAGAGAGATAGAGAATGAAAAAAAGTTGGTTTCGTTCAACGCATTCTTTATCTACATCGCCGTTTTGTTGCTTTTATTGCTGATGTTGATGACGGTGGTTGTGTGCGGTGACGGTACATATGCTTTAGCCAATAACCAAAAAAAGCATGCATACTTATGGCACATTATTTATTACAAAAGTACATAAGCATGCAGCAAAAGGAAACCAAATGCAATGTCCTGTCGTGATGATTATGATGTGATTCCTGTGTGCTCACACAATTTTTTTTCGTCTTCTTCTGTGCAATGCTGTTATTACCATTTATTCAGTTAAACAAAAAAATTCTATTGAGTTTACAGTTTCGAGTACTGTGTAGACAGATAGACCACTACTACTACTTTTCGTCATCATCATCAGTCACTAGCGTGGAATGGAGTATTATAGAAGGAAGCACTGTGAACGGAACAGATATTAATAATAATCGTGTAAATAAGGTTATATGCCTTCAACCTATTATTATCCATTTGGTTGGGAATGCATAGGCAGCAGTAACAGTTCTTTTTATATATCATTGCCAGTCGTAAGTCAGCTAAAAATTATGAGTGCTTAAAATGTGTGTAATAATATATAGTAGTTTTGATTATTAGGTAAGCAGACGCAGTTCCTAATATTGGAAACTTTTTTCCTGCTTTCGTAACAACAATAATAATACAATGTTCACAATGTATGCATATGCATATTATACGCTCCCCGGTAGTTTGACGAATAGTTTTTTTTGTCCATACGCATGATCTTAATCTGTCAACTGTACGGCTTTGTTTTGAAAGCACATACATAATATATAGTTTTTGGATAGTGACAGCACGAAAACTTTCATGCTGATGACAGATGAATCATTATGCAATTAAGAAAGTTAGCTGAACTTTGTGTAGAATTCATATGCGGAAATTTCTTCCCTGTATCAACTCGTGCTCTAGAAAGTTAAATTTAGAGGGACAATCTTTACCTATAAGCTTTCCCAGAAGGGATAAAAATAGAGTTCTTGTGAAGTGAAAAAGGCTAAAGAATTGGAATCCAATCCCTATAGCCGGAATGTTTTCATAAGTTAGAAAATAAAACAAATGTTGTGTGTTACAAGTAATTTGTGCTGGAAGGCATGTTCTCATTTTAAAGTGACGATCGTTACTGATCTACAACTTTGTCAAAAGCTTTGTCTTCATAAGATTTAAGATATATACACTTTATAACATTAGCATACATATATTTAACATAAAAAAGTTTCCTTGAATTTTGAACTCATTTTTTTCTTGAAAAAATCTAGATGACAAAATAAGATTTGGTCCGGTCATGAAGGAGGAAAGGGCAACGCTCCACGTACATACCGTTTTCTTGGCAAAACATACGTCATCCATAATAATTACCATCATCGTGAAAAAGGATCTCTTTTTTTGAGTGAGGAAAAAGCTTCCCGATCCATCATTCATATGCAACTTCTTGCACTCACGTTTCTTCATCTTCCTCCTTTAAAAAATGGAATGACAGAAGTGCTCAGCTCAAAGAAAATGATCTGACGACTAGATTGCATACGAAAGTATATTTTATATTCAGTCAGGCGAATAAGGTATTTATTTATTTTATGATCATAATAATATCATTTTCATTTCATCAAATACAAATGGAGAGATGCCGGCATGCATGCATTCATATGAGTGTCCACGTACACCACAGTAATATGCGTGTTCGTTTTGACATAATGTCTAGTATTACTGTTCTTTGGAGTGAGGACTTTCACATTTACTCCAACTCCAATGGATATCTCTGTAAAACTAATGAACTTATTAAGTTTTCCAAATGCCGACTCATTGAATCTTATTTTGATTGTGCAAAATATTTATTGATTTTTCCTTCATTTCATGGACTTCACTGAGCATTCATTTTTTTCAGTACGATTATTCCATGTACTTCCATTATTTCGATGATATTTAGTGATATCATTCTACTATTTTTACTTGCGTGCTGCTGTCACTGCCCTCCTAATATATTCCCATATTATTATTCCACTTGGAATTGGAAGACTTTGAGATTTTAAGATGAAAAGAAAACAAATATTCAAATATTGGAAATGCATGATGTATTTATATGTATATATGTTGATTATAAGAAACGATAAAAAAAAAAGAAGACATGAGGATAGACATGTGGTTTACATTTGATTCTTTGCTTCTCATGACTTCATGATTCTTTGGTGCGTCGGCCTTTTGAAGAAATTAATATAGTCTATGTTTGATGTTACACAAGGCCCAAGGAATTTCATTGAACTTTCGTCCTCGTAGTGTTGACTGTCAACCTTATTTCGTAGTGCCCATTTTAAAAAACTACACATCATTATTATTATAAATTTTTTTATAGTACACTTCTGTTATAACATAAAAGCATATTGATCTGATCTTTTTTTCTTTATCCTCATTAATCGCTTTTAGATTAGACTACCGCTACACACGGTTCTGGTCTTGTTCCTTGCTCTCACTTTGATATCTGGTCTGCTGGTTGGACTCGACTGCCTGAATTGGAATTGGAGGATCAAAAAATTAACGTCACATCAAATCAGATATAACATCACGTCAAATCATCATCCTTAAGTTGTTTCATCTTTATCTGTATCACTGCCAAGCGTCAACATTTTTTATTCTGTGCAGCAGGAGAAGCCCCAAAAGAATCTTGATAATTAACTTTGACGAAAATCAAAGAAGTGAAGATTAAAGTCGCTGCGGAGATGTTGAATTGAAGTATGAACTCAGTCAGTGGTGGCATATTATATCTTTATGTACGCACATTGATGATAGCGTCTTCCTTCAAATTTCGTCATGGTTGATGCCCCAGCCTCATCTACTATAGAGAACTTTTGTGTGTATCGTTTCATCATCATGAGCCAAACCATGCCAGATCATCCTCTTCAGGCTCCGTCTATGTAGCTGTACTCTGTGTACCCTCAACATTATAATGAGAAAACCGTACAAAAGACTCAAGATGTAGGGAAAAAAACCAAGGGATATCAGAGTTAACTTAACTACAGACATTTTATGTTATGTACTCGTCTACAAAAATTTAGTGAGGGTTTGGTTTAGGAGGGATGTACAAGATTTATTATTGGCAGTCTTCATATTAGCTGGTGGAACCAAGAGAAAGTTTTTACTGCTGTGTAAGTCAATTGCTATATAGTAGACCACCTGGTGTGCACAGTTACGACCCAATAATAATCTTGTGAGTGGAAATCCCACTCGTGGAAAATGGTTTAATAAAAGAGTTCCTTTTCGGTTT
Organism: Orchesella flavescens; assembly: GCA_964034955.1. NCBI lineage: Eukaryota > Metazoa > Arthropoda > Collembola > Entomobryomorpha > Orchesellidae > Orchesella > Orchesella flavescens. Next base: position 18,594,538 of record OZ035957.1, on the reverse strand, counting down.
GAGTTTAAAGGAATGAAGGACATAGATCTGACAAAAGGACAAAAATTTTCAGTTAGAACCAATGAGCCATGTTTATAGTGAGCCAACAAAAAGTATTTCGTTTTAGATCTGTCTCTACTGCCGTTGCCGTCGTTTGCACATTTACACTTGTCTTGGTCTTGGTATTCAACAATAAAAGAAGTTGAGCGATATTGCAGCTTTCGTTACATCAGCTATGGGAGTAAAAAAGGATGGATAAGGAAAAGTCAAAAAGTTTGCTCAGTTCACTTTAAAAAAAATGCCATACTAAATGTCAGTTTGTAAACGCGTGAAATAAGATTTTGGTCGATAATTTACGAGATCTCATATCTCTATAAAATATAATATATGCAAATAAGAATATCTTACGAGGCATGTTTTGCCATAGCCAAAAGAGAAGTGATAGAATCGGTGTGACACAATTGAGGTTACCATAATACCACCAACAAGTGGTTTGGTTTTAAGTGTTACGACAAAAAAAATATCGTATCCTTTTAACTCCCCATCCATGTCCTTGTGCCTTTTTGTTTATTCCTATTTTGATTTGATTTTGTGCCATCTCCTCACTTTAACGATAATGAAAATAGAAGACCTCCTATTTGCTATGTGTGACGACAGCAATGACTTTATGGAAGATGCCAACAGCTCAATCAAATGTGGAAGCCATGAGTCTGATGAGGGATGCTGCATTATCAACACTGATTTACTTTCCCCAACACCTAGTACAACATCAGGAGGAGGAGGAGGAGAGTCTATGTGTCGTGTTAAATCTAAATCCACACCAAACCTCCTTCAGATTCCTGCACCCCATAGGCACAGAAAGAGATCGGATGATTCAGCAGTTGGGAGCGCAGAGGAAACAGAGAGCTACAGATCGAATGACAGTCTTCCAACGGGAGGAGACGCATCCCCAAGTAAAAAAATATATTCCTCGTATAGACACTCGTGCCCGCAGGAAACATCTTCGTCCGCCTCATCAGCTTCGTCGACAGCGTCATCATCGTTTAAAGGCCCTTCTTGCGTCACCCATCACCACCTCAGAATTCTCACTCCAAACTCGCCTCTCTTTGTAGCCGACGGAGCTACTCGTTCTGGACCAATGCAAAAGTTTAGAAGGAGCATAAGTAGTTCGTGTAGCGGTGGTAGCAGCGACGCTAGTGCCCCATTGCCATCGTCGCCAAGTGCTACAAGTGCTTCGAAAAGAACGCCTCTATTGTCTTCATCAACGTTACAAATCAGCTCAGGAACCACTAGTACATCTTCAATTCATACCAGCGCGTCGTCGTCTTCATTGGTAGCGGCGGCGGTGAGTAGTTTAGGACCTTTAGGGGCAGATGGAAGACTGTTACGTCCTCCTTCCGTGGTGATTAGTGATCATGACCTTTGTCAGGAGGAGGGAGAAACTTTTATTACTTTAGAAGAACTTGATGCTGAGTTTAATCAGCAGCAACAAAGGAGGAGATTTTCAGACTGTAGTACGTGTAGCTCACTAAGTTTCTCAGAGTCGGATTTGACGGCGTTGTCAAATGAGGAGGAGACTGAGGAAACGGTTAATAGGGTAAGCATTTTGAATTTTATTATTATTTTTATTTTATTCTCATATCTCATTCAACTTCTTCAAAGAGCACATTCCACGCAATGAAGACAGATTATTTTACAAAAAGAGTTTGAATCTTCTAAAGAAGAAAGGTATTTTTGTGTTATTGCTGCTGGTGATTTTCTTTTCAATGAAAATTTCATGAGCATTTATTTTGCCAAACCTCCGATCGCGACGAGGAACCCTGTTTTGGAAATGTGACCATAAGGATGATGCTTACGTAATAATTTATTATGGAAATTTCGAATTTGTTACAGAGATGCTATGATTTTATGACGCACTACACCTTGTCCAGCCATAGGCATGTTGGGTAATACAATATGGCCTTTAGATAAAAAAATTTACATACATAATATTATATTATATCAGTCGGTCTGACTGATTATACGCTTCTTTTAACCTTTATATGAAAAAAGTTGTAACCCGAACACAATCTCTTTGCCAAAAAGCGAATCTCAGTTTACCATAAATAGAATCTCGATTCATGCGTCACTTATGTAACCTTAATGCTAATTAGCATAGTGAAAATGAGTGGGTATTTTGTTACCGCTGGAGTTGAAGTGGTCAAAATAATATGAGCCAAGTCACAAAAGTACGATTACCGCATTAGTCCTGTTTGTATACATATGACTATGCGTATATATAGGCGCACATCGGTGTATATTCAAAGTGAAAGCTTGAGAAATCCACTAAAATATCTTTACAACTTTTGCAACCTGTTTTAAAATACTTTGCTAAAATCATAAAAAAAAATAATCCATCCCAATAAAACATTATGATGTATTTTATAATTTCATAGACTAGTTTTTAGCCCTGTTATCCGCTTGAACATGTCACAAAACGTGTGTCCTTGAAGTATTCATTTCTGAAATCATGTGCATTTAGTATACCTTCACATGTAATTTTAATGTTGATTTCGCTATTAATACAAAAAAAAAGTGTATCTGGCTGGTGGTTGGTTTCCACTTGATCTATTGGCTATCGCGTCACTCGCACTGTACACCATTTACGTCATTTTAAACAGAAAATATACATTTTACATGAAGAAGGTACATGGGCATAAATAAATTTATGGCCATATGGCACATCTGTAAAACAGTCTGCACAACGCAAGATGAACCCACTTCTTTAATCTTATCTTGTGAGATTGATGAGAGAGAGACGCTTAAGGGGGATATCTGTGTGTTGACTTCGTTTACATTAAAAATATAATTTTTATCTCATTTACGCTGATTATAGGTGTATTGTATACATATGTAAGTATATGTATGGCTAAGATAATAATGAATCGAAAATACTTTAAAGAGAGGCACAACAAATATGGCCTTGATTTGTTGAATGAACATCATGCATGCATATATACGAGGTTATCTATCTATAAATTTTATAACTTAACTGACATGACATGACATTATATCTAGCCATTTCATTCGTTTCCTTTTGCTAATGTAACCTGCTAATTGTTTATCATCATAATAACGTGAACGATTAAAGTCGGTCGGATTCACTTTGGCTGCCACTCACAGGGCAATTCATCCATTAAGTTGTTAAGTTGCAAAAAGCGAGCGCGAGTTCGTTATCTAATTGTTGTAATGCCTGTGTAAACTATATAAAAAATGAATTGTGTATACACTATATACTCTAACATGAAGTGACGTCCTCGAAACTCACATATTGAGGTATGAAATGAATAATGTCCTTAGCCCTTTGTCACAGCTTGAGGCAAAAAGGAAGCATGATAGCAAATAGCAACACAAATATAATAATGACAATGAGCATCAAATCAAGTGTCATTCTTTGATGAGCTCTCTTAATTCTCTCTCCTCCCAACATCACCACATCAGTTAGAACAGAGCGCTATGTTATAATCTTGACTACTCCTGGATGGATCTGCCCTGTCTACCATAGCTTTTTAAAACAGGCAATGAGAAGATGAGAACCATGTATTTTCATGTAAAATGTACCGGGTCGGCATATACATAATTTGTTGTTGTTGTTGACAAGAAGAGCTTATAGTTTTAGTACTTATGATAAATGCTTGAGCTGTGATTAAACAACACGTGTTTTAAGAGTTGTACTTAATTCCATGTTTGTTATGTGATAATGGGATATCAACTATCAACCCTCCTCACTCTCCTCCACTTTCCATTTTAATGGGGATAGTTAATGCGCATTATGATGAGATTAAACAAAGTGACTTCTCAAAACAAAAACCATTCCGTATGCTCAATTTAACAGCATCTTTTTTAGAGATAACAACACCCAGACCCAGCATGCATTCACATTTGTGTTTGCAATACATGAAACATGGTATTTGTTAGCTTGTCCTTAATGTGTGTCGAGAGTCTTTAATCGAATCAAGTGAATGTGTAACGTGCAATTGTAGGGATATGTTGGTGTCACTCAAAAGCAAGAATAGCCAAACACGACAAGGCATATGCTTTTGTGCTTTGCTATTCTATTCCAATCCCAATATATAAATATGAATTGTAATGTTTTAGTAGATTGTTGCTGATGATGGTGTACAAAGTATTAAGTTCATTATTTATTATGGTAATGAAAATGAAAATGGCTATTGCTTACACATCCTTCATCATTTGAAACTCACATTTGGTTTCCCCTGACACATTACTGATTGTTTTGAGAATGAGTAGTGGCATCATCACGAAAAAGGAAACTTGTGGTTAACATTTTTCGATGTGAAAATATCTCATACATAAGCCCTTCTTCTTCTTCTTCTTCTTGGAGTGATCATCAACTCATGTGTGTTTGTTTGTCTCATGAAAAGTTATATATGGAAAGATTTCCTTTTCTGTTTCCTGCATTTTGGACAATAACAATTTCCATAATAGTCAATGCACGCAAATCACAATCATAATTTTTTTGTGGGTCATTTGACTTCACATAAATTATAGTTTCAATCGGAGAGCACAGCACGCAGAATAAGTACACATATTCATTTATTCACACCATCATCGTCATTAAAACTAATACGCGGTGGAGAGTTTCTTGACGTAGGAACATTAACTATGTATGTTTGTGTGTAAAAGTATTGCATGCAACATAATTTATTGCTTGAGTATAGAAACTGCGATTCGCTTCGCATCCTATTGTCGTTGTCGATAATAATATTTGTTAGAGTAAGACCTGCAAAGAAGCCTAGCTTATTGGCTGGAAATGCCTCTTTTTCGATTACAATACAATATATTTATGTTGGTTATATAGTTGATTGTCACCTGCACATCTTTTTTTTACGTTTGTTAGTGCTACTAAATAAATACAAAATTTTCGTTTCAACTCTAATATGGTGGTGGTCTTGATTATTGATGTCATCATGTCATGCATTTTTCGTTCCCTGTCTCTCCTGATTTGTATTCTGCTGGTCATACTCATACCACTTTATTCCTTTTTGGTGGATGTGGATAATAATATTGACAAAGAGTAAACAGGTATGAAAAAAATTTGTGTATGCAAGGCATACATGCATATGTCCAAATATAATGGAACTTTTGCGATTGCCTGTGTATTGAAATTAGGTACTATAGTAAGTAGTAAACTAATACACAATGCAAAAGACGTTTGCATGATGATGTGAGCAAAATGTTTTTGAGACCCCAAGTATGGACTTGGATTAGTCTCACAATCACAATCAGTTGTAATGTTTCCAGTCTCAGTGAAAGAGTTGCATGAGAACGTGATCTGAGGTGTGCAAGAATTTTCAAACTTGTTTGGTGTGTAAGAGACGGAGGTTTCTACAAAGTTTGTGTCAAGGAGCAGGTGAATCTGTAAAGCAAGTTTTGGAGTGGATTCTCGCTACACACTCGATTCTTCTGCGAAAAGTACAAAAGTTGGAAGGATTAACTTGTTTGGAATAAATAATCGCTAATTTTTGTGCATTTTCAGTAGTTTTATGTAAATTATTTGTGATTTGAAATGCTTTATTGTTGGGAATGAGTTATGGTACATTGTATTTGTAGTGAAAACTCTGAAAGCATTAAAAAAATTGTATTTCCCTTTCCGTTGAATTAGCACATTATTGTCACTTGTTGGCAACTTGTTGCTTGAATGTAACATGTTTGCTTGACTTTATGCAAGGTTTTTATGGAGGACATATTTGACTGAATTACATTACATTGCCAACAACGTTTGTATATAGTTTGTAGTTTTCTATGAGACTTTTTAAAGAGCTATACGCTGTTGGCACTTTGTAAAGGCTAGGAAGAATGATGGACAGGCTACAAAAGATTAATCAAGAGTAAATTACCAAGTTGACAATTAAAATGACTTGTAATTTTTTGAGTGACCTCTGCTAATACCACCTGTGATAAGTACACACAGTACACACTTTGCAGGATGCAGTAATTGACTTTATTGACTAATTAGCATGTAAATGGTTGAGTTGACATGTGTAACAATAGATATAAATTGGAAGGCGAAAGCCATTTCCTGAGACTCACTGCTGTGCCTGTTTGTCTTGATGGTAGTCGTTTAATTTTATGACGTACTTTTTCAACATTCCTCCTCATCACCATTTTCAATTTGCTCCGCAACTAGCTTGTGGTATGTACATTTAGGTGAAGCTAGATGATCAGATACGATAAATTGTCGCCTCTCTGACTTACCTTTTAGAATACGACCTACTTTCCAGCCCCATTCTGCAGATCCTTATCGCTACGCTTGTTCGTACGGTGCATGTATTCTCTGTGGTGTTTCTGGATTCGTAAATTCTTTACTTTTCAACACGACAAGAATTTTTTATACCGTCATTGGATTTGTAATACCGGATATCAAATATTAATTTTGATATTTCTCAAATTTGCAAGAGAAATCAGAATACTAAACTTTTATTATCTTAAATGTTATGAGGGTCGTATCCCTTCTGTTACTATATCGGTGTGGGTATCCGCAACCAAACGGCTTCAGCCTTACAAATACGGAGAAAAATAATAACATTAATTATATACACATCCGCATCCTTTGCGGTCACAAATTTTGCCCTACACGCTAACTAAATGTGTTTGATTGCTGCGCATAGAAATGTGGAGCACTTTTAGTTTTACCTTTTACGATTGACGTCATAGCTAAAAGTAAATGTCTTATTATGCATAGTGAATTTTATATACTAACTGTGAATCGTGTATCCGTATAATTTTTAACTATAAAAATCTTCTCGTAAAACATGAGCTTTGTTGGTTAACATCTGTAAATTTTAAGATATTGACCCTATTACACAAAAAAAACGGAGTGACTACTGTAAAAAATTTATGAGAGCTACGTACATGATAGCTGATAGCTGGTTGTATTTTTTATAGTAATTTTATTAGTTTAGTAGTTCAGCTCATAACAACTGTTATACTTATATTTTTACCTGAATTTTGATTGATGGATGCCGTATAGATATATATAGATGTAGAATCGTGAAGCTTTTATATGTGAACATAAGGAAGAAAAAGGTGGAACATATTATACATATGTATGGTATGCAGTTTGAAAAACCAATGAAATGACAATTCCAGAGAATACTGCACAAATAAAGAAGAGTGAGTAGGATATTTCACATGCTTTTGATTCTGTTTATATTTATATTACTTAAAGATAATGAAATGACTTTGACCGATAACGCACTTGAATAGGTATGTTTTTATGCCATATTTGGCAGTTGACCTTCGTCTTCTCTTCATCCCTTTAGCTCTCTTTTATTTATTAATTATTATATTATTTTGTATTTATACTTATATATCGGGAATGGGCTTTGTTTTTTCTTTGGAAGCCAAACCACTATAACTGTCATGGGAAGGTTATATTACTTTGTATGTAAGTAATTTTGACTAGGAATACGCATACTATATAGGAACATGTTTGTCTAGTCAACTATATGGAAAGGTGAATGATAGTTAATAGGCTACGGCATACTTCCATATTATATCCTGTCCTTTTGTTTTGGCAAGAAGGGAAGTAATTGCTGTCGATATGTGGATGATGTTGATGATATGATGTGCATAAAGCACATTATAGCTTCTCAAAAGGAGGAGGAACCCTTTCGTAGCACCTGCACATCTGTTCCCTTTCATATGTGCAGTGACAAACGATAAACTGTTCATTAAAACAAATTGAGTGCGTGGCCATGCATGGTCAAAAGGGTTGAACCTTTTAATTTAATTCATTAATTAGAAATGGAAAAGGAGTGTGAGCATGATGATGATGATGATGCTCACTGAGCAGCTACTAAATTCAATGTCTCTGCTGGCAGTGATCACAGTCACACATTCATTCGCACCATGATGTCCATACATTGATAATGTGTGCGGATGTGATTCTCATGATTTCTGAGACTGAGATTGGACTTGACTTGATGAAAATACTTTTTTAAGGAAGTTGTAAAATGAATTTTGTGTCGCATGATGATATATAACTTTCTGTTAATTCTTTTCATTTACTTGCTGTGATTTATGGGATAGGTTTTTATGCATTCTGCGCTGCTGGCTGTGCAGGAAATCAATATACATAATCATGTACGTATTTCCCAGAAAGACCAACTTGAGACTTTCCTCTTCTTGGAGAGTCTTTGAGAGAAAAAAATAGAATTTCAGCTCATGTCGTTCCTCCATTAATTTTTTTCATGAGCTCTCTTTCCAGCAGGTTATTGCTTATATACTGTTATAGCATGTATTTTTTACTGTGTAAATCTCATTATTACAATGTGGCTAAATATTGTATCTGAATTTTGAATCTGGGATTCGTTTACTCTAGCATTTTACTCTAATTAGTGGACACATGTCATTTCCAAAGAGAAAGAAGCTAGACAATAATGAACACACGGTTTATTATGCAAACATTCGGGAGCTGGAAAGTTAATGATGTAAAGTCTATTTACCTGAATTACGCTAAGTAACATGTCAAAATTCAATAGAAAGTAGCCACTCTTAAAATTCCAGTTACATTATTTGCAAAATGACTTGCGACGCAGTAAAATTCTTTTCCGTTTCAAGATGCCTAGTATAGCTTAAATAATCTAGCGTGGAGTTCAAGTGTTAATAGTAATAGTAATTTGCTCAACTTGCTAGGTAGTATCTCATATTATTGGATATCCATTCTGTTTAAAGCAGATACAGTCCAGACATTTTTAAGTACGATACTCATCAAAAAAAGTATGTTAAAAACAAGAAGCAGAAGTCTGCTTATACTACTTAACTTATGGCACCATCGAAAATCCACTATAACGTGTGTTTAGGTATCATATTCTTGATCATATCATCGTCAAAATATTATTATGCAGATACTCTCTCTCTCTCATTCTTGTCTTTCTTTTTGTTTCGCAAGTCCAGTTTGCTCAAAAACAGAAGAGCATGCATAATACGTACATGTGCCTACAAAACGAATGTATATATTTTATGCAAAGATGGTCATTAAAAACTAAGACATAGAGATGCTGTAGTATCGTATAATCTGGTTACGTATTTTATAATTGCCCATAGCCGCAGTTGCCTGTCGGTGCCGTGAATGAAATGAACATATTATTTTGTTTCTTTGGACCAGATTCTTATCCAAAAATTGCAGAGAGAAAATGGTATTGAGCAAAGAAATTAAAAAAAAGAACTTGTCCTGAGGAGGATGATGATATCCAGTTCCTTTAAAAAATAGATAATGTAACGCTGTATGCATAATAGTTCATGTGAATCAAGTGAGGCAGTTTTTAGTTGTTGTGTAGCTTTGTGGTGAGCCAGTTCAGAGATTTTATATAATGACCACGCATATAGCTTCGTCCCCTCGGCGAGCGATTCATTCTTGAGAATAGAAAAAATCTTGACTCCGTCATCTTATAAGATATTACATATTTTTTTGCCGACAATACTCACATCATCATCGCTTATGATTTTTTTTAATCAGGAATTTTTGTATGGTTTCTTCATCATCTCTTCTGTCACCAGACAAGACCGGCTTTATTTTGGGTAAAAATAAACATAAAGTACAAGCCATAACATAAAACCATACATTTTACTTATCTGTTGTATTTGATACTTGTTCTATCAACAATAAAGCATTCACTATATAATGACCGTAGACGTTTTATATGCTTACAAAAAAGCAAAAACCATTCAATAAAGTTACAGTGAAGTGTATGCAAATTTGAGGCTGTCATGATTTAAATCGTGAGGTCATCATTGATAGATGAATTCACTCTTTTTCTTGACTTAACTCATCTCATCTTATCTCAAAGTGCGTAGTTACTACATCCTTGGTTTTCAGGGTACGTGCAGTGTACAATAATTATTATAATTCTTGGTAGTAGAAAATCTCGGTGGAAAATCTGGATTTGTTGTGAACGCGTGTGAAAGAATAAAAACAATAATTGTGTTCATCATATGAACGCTTATATGGAAATAATTTCAATCAAAACATACGAAATCGCAATTCCAAGTCTCACATTACACCAAAACGGGCTTATAGCTTGTGAAATAAGCTCAGATTTCTGGAAAAAATGTCGCTGACTACGCGATTACAGAGGCGCTGGAAGCGCAACCACTGTATTGGAGGACGAGGAGGCAGGAAGAGGTACCTACTTTTCTTTTTGAATAACATGATATTTATTTTTCTATTGTTAAACTATAAGGAGAAGACCTTCAAACAAAAAATCTAGCAACAAGCTCGTAAACTAGGAATATATAATAAGTAATGCATGGACCAGTGCATCACATCATACGCAGATTGAAGATAAAATCAAGAGTTCATTTACGTCATAGATTTGGTGTGCCTATTTTTAAGTTATGTCCTTCCAAACTCCTATTATCATTGTATTTTTTTCAAAAATTCAATCCGGCCTTCACTAATGTGATGAGCGTGAGATTTCTTTTTTATGAGTTCCAAGTTCGAAAGCCGATAGGGAGATGCATGCCTACTTCCCTCTTGAGTACAGGATGCACATGTAAGCACTACTGTGTACATTTTTATCTAACCGTGGAGTACCTAAGAATGTGTGTTATATATCATTTGATTTGGAGTTCTATATACCTCCATAATACACGACGGATGAACGTTGTTGTTGTAGATAGAGTGAGTTTGATAACATCCTTCACATTTTATCATACCCACCACCTTGTACTTGTCTGGATCTGCCTGACTGAGTTCATTATGACTTGGTTTTTGTATTTTTATATACTTCGTCTCATTTCATGTTTGGATTTGTATGATTTACTTTGGTTAAGCCGACGTAAAAAGGTTTCATTCGTTTATACATGACTAAGCCATCGCCATCATCACATATAGATGATAAGCGTTGTCGCTATCATTGTACCTATGTATGGAGTTTACACAAAGTGGCCTTTTCATTTTCGGTTGTAAACATTGAAAAGGAAATATTCCGCAGTCATTGATCATTCACTGATGCAGCACTAGCAAAGTCAATATATATTAAATGTGTTACATCAGTCAGTGGAAATTTTTGACGCAATTTATTTGGAAAATCTTATACCGTAGTCTCATTATTACCGATCATCAACCGATTACATGCAATAACTTTCTCTGATGTGGAATTCGTGCACTTGGTCCTGCGCATATTAGTTTAATCTGTATCACGCGATATTCACAATTACATTTTTGATAGTAGGAAAGTGGGAAGTTACTTCGACTATATACGTTTGTTTGAAGGATTCCGTGAAGTACACATTGAGGGATTATTGATGAGCCATTTAACTCTGCATACAAAAATGTTACTTTCAATTTCGTTGCATTTGTGAAATTTATCGTTTAAGATTGGTGAGTCGAAGTGTACCATAGTGAAAGTGATATGTGCAGATGCAAAGGGCGTTTCTGAACAAGTCAAGACGATACATAAGTTACGAAACAAACAAATTGACAAGGACTGAAACATGGGTATTGAGCGAGACCCCGTTTCATTAAACAGTTGGGAAAGGTAGGCAATAAATTATCCTGAGAATATTTCCTAAGACTTATGTAATATGCATGGAAAAGGTAATAAACAGAAGCAATAATCAGAGAAGGAAAATAGGTGTTACCAAAATTAGCTATAAAACCATCAAGCAAGTTATTAGTACTTGAGCCTCGTTCAGTAGCTTATGTAAGTTCCAAAGTATTATATGGCATACGAATGTATTAAATTAAATTAGTATTGAGAATTGAGAGCCCGGAGAATTGATGTAGTTTGGTTACAACATCTCTCCACTTTACACCTTGCCTCATCCATCGAATTTAGTTTCTAGTTAAATTGCTTTGGCGTAGGTTTAGTGTTTTAAATAACAATTTAATTACAGGTTGTAAGAAAATTCTATGAATTTTTTCTTAGTTGGAAACCAAGAAAATCTTAGAGGAAAGTTCAGTGGGTTTATCTTGGAATCTGCTACTTGTATTTTCTCAAAAACCCAATAATATATGCAGTGCAGCAAATACCCGCGTAATACTTAGGTATTACAAAGACGTATGAACTAGCAATCCATATCCATGTTGATAATAACCTTTTGATAATCTCCCCACCTTTTTATAATTATGCAAGGTTCGGTGATTACGGAGAATAAAGATCTCTGCAGAAAATCAAGTTACGCAAAACTTTTAGGCATTTGTACAATCCTAATCTTTCTTGTTTAACAGCCACCCGTCTTTGTCGCTGTTCCTTTACCTGCAGCAGGTTGTGTTATATTTGAATTACATTATACATACTAATGCGGCAGTATCACCTCACATGAAGCAGTTTTCCTTGCATGAGAACAATAATAATATTGAAACTTGTGCTGTGTGGTTGCTGGTTTCGCTAGCTTGACCTTGTCTTACCTCATCGTCAGCGTCCTAACTTTTACACTTAACAACTATCAACTATAACGTAAAAACGATGATGGCATCGCATATCATATCATCATATCAAATTCAACATCACCACCACCACCACCAAGCCACACACAACTTGGTTTGAATAGTATAATATTAGATATAGCTAGCAATGCTAGCATATACAGGAAAACTATTAGATTTGTTACAAACTCACATTCCCTTTTATCGTGTGTGGAGTAGAGTATATTATATCCCACATTGAGTTACAAATACTATATACTACAACTATATACAACCAAACCAATTGTTAGGAGGATAGATATCATGATCCTGATGGAACTATTAGCTCATTTTACACCATCACTACCACCAAAGGAAGAAAAGTTTTTTAGCTACAGAATAGAGGGAGTATTATAGGCATATATATATGTAATACAAACCATTTTGTTATCTAGACTTGTGTATATATGCTGCTGTATGATGCACGCACATGCATAAAATTCTAAATTGGCAAAGATGTAATTACAATTATAAGTATTTTACATAGTCAGGGCTGAGCAAGTGAAGAGCCTTGGCTTATAATGTGTATTTACCTGCACACACATAAATCTCGTGCTTTCATACATTATGGCGCATTGGCAAAGTTATGATGAAATACCTGATGTACACATAACTTTGAACGTAAACGTAAACGCACAAAACTATCAACGAGTAGGCATTTCTTTCCTTCATCCTTCATCCACTTGTATTCCATTCCACCCGGTATTTGTACACCATATCCAAACCAAACCAAACCACCTATAATACTATTATTTCATTTGCAAATTACTATACTGTGTGGTTGGTGTTAGTCTAGTCAAAAATTTATGGGAATGGAATGAAATGACATGAATTTGGTTGCGGTTTCTCCGCTCCTAGTACCACCAACAACTAAGTAAGAGGCTGTTGAGTTTAATTAATCTTATTGTATCGTAAACCGCACTTGCGTATGTTTCATGGACAGGCATTTGTAGACTCGTTAAAGTTTTGCATCTTTCATCTTCCAATCCAATATATATGTAAAAACTTTAAACGTGTGAATTAGGCGTTATGAAAGTTAGAAACGCGTTTTAATGTGTAATTATACTATGGCACTTTACATTAAAAATAAACACAAACTGATTGAAGTGAGCGAAGAGAAGGAAAGTGGTTATGTGTTATAAAAATATTTCATTTTGGTTTAGCCTTTAGCCTCCTGCGGTTACTACATATTACTACTACCAGTCATATTGGAGATCTACTATTGACCGGATGTCTGTTTGTCTTTGTATTGACGTCAATTGGGTTTCAATTGTATTGGTGAACCGTGTGTTCATCCGTCGTCGTTGTAGATTATCTGCATGTGTAGTGTGTGTGCTCATGATTTTTGTGTAGAATACAGTTCAATATCTTTCCTTGTAGTTTTTTTTAAACTGTCAGCAGCACTGCTGTAATTTAACTTTGCCCGTCCTTGTGGCAATATCAAATGTTTGATATATTAGCTTTGCTGATGCTGAACAAAGGTATTAACGATTGCTGCTCACATTATTTATGAAAAGTTTTTTTTTCTCGTATGATGACGGTTTGTTTTGTTGAAATGATTGATGTGATTCTTTCTATATGCTAAATACACATCGTAAATTTGTAATGCATTTCATGTCACTTAATTTAACAAAATAATACGTAGATTTTAGCATTGGGACTACTACAGCGTGATCCTATTAACCTTCAATATTCGACATGCAAAAGAATTATCAGAATTACGACATCACAAATATTACATATTGAAATTTTCCAGTAAAACAGTTGGAATTTGTACTCAATTTGTTTAACTACTCATTATACAGCAATATTTGTACATAGACTTTGTTCATGTACATCTAATACTGCTCATCTTCTCCGCATTTTGGTCTTTAAAACGCATTAAATATATGTGTAATGCTATGTATCAGAAAGTGGAAAAGTTAATGAGTTAAAATGCAAATATTATTGATGACTAAAAGACAAATGAGTAGTAAGATTTTTAGTATTATTTAAACAGTTTGAGGAAATGAGTTTTTCAGTCTTATATTTTACGTTGTTCAATTTAAACTTGACTAACACAAACAGAAAATCATCGATTTTCAAGATACATATTGCGTCAAAGTAAGATCTTGTTATAACAAGTTCAACTGCTAAAGTATTTGCATGTACATTTTGTAAGCTTTTCTGCAACGATGACTTGTTGAATTCCAATTCAGTAAAACTGTCAAGTTTTTAGATAAGGGAACCATACCGGTCTGGGCGTCTGGTAGTTAAACAAGAGGCTGCTGCAGATTATAAATCTGTTTTGAAGTTTTGCTTGCGTGAATTTTTTGGATGTGGTAAAGTACAATCACAAAGTGTAAAGGTGTGTTGTGGCTTCAAAACAAAGACATTTCTTTTCTTGCGTGATAAAAAAAACATGCTGACTTTATTGTCAACAAGTGTGCGTCATTTTATCTTCCTTTGTTTAGATAGGGGCTCAGACATTTCACTTCGTGCGTATCAGGATCACGATCTGACTGATCGGCAGCAGTAAAATTAAAGGGAGTTGTATAAACAGCATCAACATATTTAGAATTACGTAAATTTAATTTAACAGGCCCATGATAGTCATTGTCAGCTTTTGTTTGGACACGACAATCAATTTTGGAAGGATTATAGTTGCAGTGTCATCTCATCCACATAAGCATATACACTATACAGTCTCATCCACACTTAATCTGTTTGAAATAATTTGATTTAAAGTTTGAAGTAGATTCAGCCATTTGTCTTCTTGTAATAAATCATCTATCTGTGTGGAACGAGTAAAAGGCATTGACTCTTTGTTTTTTTTGGGAGTAAGCACAAAGTACATGCAAACTCATCCAAGTACTTAGGTAGGTAAATGGTGTATTTACATTAAGAAATGCTGACATCAAGATATGCGTAATAGATCTAAGTATTAAAGGATTTAACTTTAAGCACATATATATTCATACTAGTAAAAGATTTTAGATATCATTGTGCCGTTGCGTTGTTGTGGTCCCATTCATATTTCATCTTAGACATCCAGAGATACCATTCTTTGATTTGATCGAATCTCGGCTCACTCAAGATACGATGATATGCAGAGCAGTAGACTAAAATGAACTACTAGCAAATCATATACACATCTGAGGCAAAGTCGTAGAACGCTGATGAAGCAGTAAATTCTAATGGAGTATAAGAAAAGAAAAAACGGGACATTGTGTTTGTTACAATGAAAACAGACAGCTACCACTGTACTGGCGTTCGCTGGTGAGTGTGACATGACATGTTCATATTTTAGGTGTACATTTATACATACATTTAGGTACATGATATATTTATATATATATAGCTCTAAATAGAATTACAAGCTCCTACATTCGAACTCCCAAATGAGAATCGTGCGCATGTGTGCACTCCTTCGTAATAAATTTAATGTATTTTAAATTTCAAGCCCAAAAACCTGACGATAAAAATCTATTTGAACTTTCAAGCAAACGAACTTGTGACTAATAGAATATAGAATAGAGCTAGAGCAGAAGTCAGAATACTAAAAAAATTCTCTTAATGCATTTTTACATGGATTCGTGTTCAGTCAATCTTTTTACGACATCTTCATGTGCATAGATATAGATGCTTTTGTATCGGTGGTCGAAAAAGGATAAATGTGAAGAATTTGGTAAAAGTAAGGGAGAGAATAGAATATTATGTAGTTGACTTGATGTGATATTGTATTGTGAGATGATGATGCATGCCGCGTGTATGCGGGCATTCACTAAAGCTCTTCATCCATATATATAAAGCTCAATGAGTATAAATACGTTTGGTTAAAGTGGTTATAATAACTGACAGTTGAATGTACCGAAAGGGATATAGAAAGAAAGAAAAAAATGGAACTTTTGCTTATGAAGTGTGTGCATGTGTCTAAAGTAAGTCAACAAGCAGAATGTGTGTGGTATTTATCATAATGGAGAGATGCAAAGTGACGATGATGAAGCAAGCTGTAAAGAGGGAGAGAAAAAATCTAGATTCAGTTTAGTTAATTCTGTTTCGTTATCCCTATATACTTAGCTTGGCTATGAAGGCACATTTTATGCATATACGAGTAAAGCATACGTAGCGGTAGGCAGCGGCAGCAGAGTATTATTATTACTTTAATAGATCTTTTGTAGTTAATCTCCAGTACTGGAGCATTTTGGTATGAATGTTGGTTTGTAGGTGGGTTGAAAATCATTATATTTTTAATATTCCGTCAGAATTTGATTTACACAAATAAGTCTTAGATATACTTAAGGTATGAGGGTTTTCTCCGTCTCTGTGGTCAAATTTAATTAGGAGGAGTTTACCTTAAAGTAATCTAATACAGTGAGCATTTTGATCATTATTAAAAGAGGATTTCTTATGCTGATATTTCTCTTTCAAAGTGCTTCTTCCGAAAACGACATGAATATTGGAGTGGGATACGACTCGTTTCTATTGGGACTCTGCCCTGCAACAGAATATGGGGACCCTTCAAGTGATGACCTGAGCTCGGAATGGGATACTGATGATTCGGAACCCACTCCCATTCAGAATAAGGCAATGCCTACACACAGCTACTCTTTATTAAATTATAAATAAATATAGTTCGTAATATATTATATGTTCAAATATAAAAGCTTTTACAAAGTGTGTTGAATGTTTCATAACTGGATAACGTCATGTCATTCATGGTTCTTCGCCGAATTAAAACCCTCCTCGTAATCTGTCTGTGTGAAATGTGCTCTTAAATTGAAAACATTGATTCTTTTAAAAATGTTCACTTTTGTGATTTAATTGTGTGTTTTGTATGATGTGACATTGTTTATTTCAAATGAATAATAATGAGTTTTATCTGTTTCTACAGGTGTCTAAATGGACTAAAGTAAAAACATTTTTCCATCATGTAACTCCTTTCATCCAGACATATCACAATAAGCAGCAGCAACCGTGGATCCAGCTAGCTGGACATCAAGGCAACTTCAAATCAGGGAGGCAGCATGGTACAATTCTCAAAAAATTCTGTCAAAGAGAAAAAGAAGCTTTAGAGATTCTCATGGATGATTCATTAAAACCCTTCGTACCACAGTATTATGGACAATTCAAAGATGATGAAGGAAACGGTATGAAGTTTTATTTATTTCAATACCAAAACCAATGTTGGACGTTGAATATGCTATGTGTGTATGCAAACATCATATCAATTGCATAATCAATGATTTGAATATTATGTTCACGTTTAGAATTCATCGAACTTGAAGATCTGCTAGGACATTTTTCCAATCCTTGTGTTATGGACTGTAAGATAGGTGTTCGGACGTATTTGGAAGAGGAGTTAATGAAAGCTAAGGAGAAACCTAAGTTGAGGAAAGACATGTACGAAAAAATGTGTCTAATTGACCGTACTGCACCTACACCAGAGGAGCATCAGCTACGTGGAGTTACAAAGCCTAGGTGAGATGAGACCCTCCAAATGAGAAGGAAGGAAATGAAATGAATTAAGATGATGATTTGATTGTGAATAAATGATGACATATTATATTTTGTTTAATAGGTATATGGTATGGAGAGAGACGATCTCTACGACTGCCACACTGGGGTTTCGAATCGAAGGGATCCGACGAAGTGATGGGACCTCTTCAAAAGACTTTAAAACAATGAAATCTGAAAATCAAGTCAAGGAATCTTTCTCATCGTTTATGCTGAAGGGAGGTTCAGACATTGTGAAGCAGTACCTGGAGCGCCTCAACGCACTCAAAACCGCACTCGCACAGTCACAATTTTTCTCCTCGCATGAAGTAAGAATCCATTCTTGTATATCTATAGTATAAATTATATCTTGAAATTGTCGCTCGGTTGTGTGCTAATATCCGAATTCTGTATTTAGGTAATAGGAAGTTCTCTACTCTTTGTTCATGACACGACGAAAGCTTCAGTTTGGATGATAGACTTTGCCAAAACATGTCCCCTTCCAGAAGGATGTCCTTCAATTAGTCATGACAAAGCGTGGGATTTGGGCAATCATGAAGATGGATATCTCATCGGCTTGTCATACATAATTAAATTTTTCGAAGATATGATTACTGACGACGAGTAGTTTAATAGCACTATGTATTTTTTTGAGATTCACAGTTAACCAGCACCTAACAAACTTATATGCAGAAAATATTTTTTTTGAGATTTCATGTGAAATTCGTAATAATCGACGAAATAACTTTAAATGTTAAGATCTGTATCAAGGGCTATAAATATAATATGCATTCCTGCATATTATTACAATACATCTCCATTCCATACTATTAGCTGGAAAATTCCAATAAAATTTATAAAAAAAGACGTTTTGAACTACATAGACAATATATATATAAAGAAACGATGATTTATACATAATACTTTTGTGTGAAACATTTCCAATGTATCTGGGAAAGTACAAAGTACGCGACTTTTCCACTTAAAGCCTTATTCCGACAAAGACAATAAAAATAATTTATACATTTGAAAAAATGAAGGTAATTCATAGAATGAATGAGATTACTAAAAAAACGAGAATTTGTTGTGTAATATACGTACTTGTATGTGAGCAATGTAAATCTGGTAGTGTTGTGGAATATTAAAGAAATATCCGTTGTTTACACCTTTTTTTGCTCATGTACAATCATTTTTTTAAAAAAAATCAATTTCATGTTTAAATCTATAAAAGCATAAAAATATATATTTCTTCAGACAGGAAAGGAGTGGGAGTTAGTCACGTATGTCTGGAAGGATGGATCATTCATCATGGATGTACAATAATTAGTTGAAGGATGTTCGGAAGAGGAATCTTTTTTCTAGGTCAGGGAGGACTTAACGAGCTGCATCCTATTAGTAGCGAATTATTAGATTCTATATGTTGATATTTCATACATTTTTTTCTAAGGGATTTTCTCCTTGATATAATTAGAGCAGGAATGGATATTAAAGTCGAAATAAAAGTTGATTTTTGATATATTATGAACAAGCGTCCGGAAAGGGATTTCCAAAGTTTGTAATTAGGCTCAGTCAGATAGATAGATATATTGCTCACGTACACCCTCCAAATGAGGATGAGTCGTTGGTCAAGCATGAGTTAGCGGAAGTGTTGGCAAATAATAGCTGACCGACCACCTATTGAGTGATTACGTCTGGTGACTACATGAATAGAGAATCAGTTTTGATACTGTGCCAATCATGAAACATGAAACACATAGTTATAGTATCATGATTTTTATCTAATAAGGGAGGATGGAGGATGAGCAAGTACATCACTAACATAACCTTGAGTGATTTATTGATAATCGCATTTAATCAAAGGTGCAATGTAATTTAGGAGAAAAATGTAACCGTAAAGCCTAAAACACTTGTAACCACCTGATGCTTGATGAAATTTTAGAATGTTCTTAGACAAAACGTAATTGCAATGTAAAGATGCAAGTAAAACATTTCCTTTCTTGCCGTATACAATTCATCAGTTACAAGTTGTATATGTACAATGTATATATATATCCTTTTCAATCAAATTGAATACCTTTACATTTGTAGAAATCCATACTTATTATTATCTATAACTGCTTTTCATATCAAATGACTCGTTTCCAAATTATATGCAAAAAAATATCAATTTTTAGCAGTGTTTTCCGATAGGCAGAAACAGACGTCTATGAATTTGATGATGAGATAAATTAGTGCCAAATCTTGATTTATTAAGCTTTTAGTTTACATTTACAAATATTGTTAGCATTTGGCTCTATAGTTATATATTTACGTTTACTCAAATGAGATAAGGGATGCTACTATTAAAATACCGAGATTATTATATTTGGTTGAACCACAAAAACTATAAATACATGCATACATTTTACAAACCATTTTCCGAGTATGCATGCATATTGATTGAGTGGGAGTTTAAAACTAAATTTTGTCTATAGTCTATGCATAATCAGTTAGGGTACGTGTACATGGAATTGATGGAAATATTGGCAAAAAATACGACGTAACCGCCAGCGTCATGAAGTTGGAATTATAAGCTAGTAAGAGTTTTTCCAGAGTTCAGTTGTCAGTGTCTAGTAGTGTACCTTATAATCTTCCTAATGCCAGGCTATGCCTCGATATTTATACTCGCATATCTTGAGGGAGTTCTTTTGTTCTTGTTCATCGTTAGTTCTGTCTGTCTGCTATAGTATTCATAACGCAACTTCTGGCAAACATTATTACCAGCGGCGATATTGATTATTTTTTATGGCTGAAACATGCCGAAGCCTATTCATTCATTCATTCATTCAGCAAACTCTCCACATTCAACCCAATTGAACTACGATCGATAAAAAATCAATGATACTACCAAAATTATTATTTCCTTTTGATTTGCGTGTTTATTACCGTCATTCACAAATCCACCTACAACGCAATAAACATTAATTCTTTAAAAGTGCTTTTCCATTTTCCTCCTAATGGCCAAAAATGGGCAAATGAAGTCTATAAAACGCTTAGTTCATTTAAAAAAAAATTAACATGCAATCCTCAAATGAATCCCCAAAAATTATGTGTTTTCTATCCATTTCACGCATTCACGAACAGGTTTATGTACTCAAGTCCTTAGGCACAAATTGCTGTAAATTAACTACAACAACTGATGTAATGCGTCAACTATACAAAATTCAAGTTCAGAATCATCATCATTTTGATCAGCATCATCCTTGATTCTCAGAGTTTATTCCAGCAATAACTAAATAAGTACAAGTACAACCAATAACTTCTCATCTCATTTTATTCTCCTTCTTCACAAAATGAGTTCTCTATATTTTTAATGCCAAAAAAAGTGGATGATTACAAGTATGATAAACCCTTTTTATGATTACTTAAAACAGATACTAATCTCCCAATCTTTCTAAACTCATAATATAATAGTTCCGTTTGGCTTTCGCTACATCACCATCATCATCATCATCATCCTTGATTCTTTTGGTTCACGAAGTCAAACAAAAACTGCGATATAATGGGTATATATGTATATAATATAATAGGTGTGGAAAAACGATAAAAATCCAGTCCAGCAAAACCAGTTGGGTGAATGAAGCGGATGTGTATTTTTGTACATTTTCAATCTTTTCTGGCAATTCATTGCCATGATGCCATGCCAGTATAGCGCAGTCCTGCTCAACATTTCCATCACCTCTCGTACCGAGAGATCTTTAGTAATTATACATGTCCAAAACTCCAAAAATATAAAAGGATCCGGCTTTGGCATTTCATTTTTATGGTGTAGAATACAAAATACAATTACAATGGTACAATGAGTGTACCTGTTCTTCTCTCAAGCTTCAAGGTGGAATGGAAAGCATTAGTTTGGTTTGGTTTGATGATTCGACATTCGACAATGGATCCTTTTTAAGAAACCTTTTTTTTGTATGGACGACGGGTGTGAGCCATCCATACAAATCTCTGCTGCAGAACAATTTCAAAGGGACAAAAACGACCTAGCTCGGTAATAAAACTAGCAATAAAAATATCTCTGCAGAGAGTTAGTAAACCCTTATGGCTTTCCACCATGACATGACATGATAAAATATTCATGTTTGCAATCATTGAACTGACTGTAAACTGAACATTATTTGTGTTTGTACTACATTTATCGTTACTCATGGTACGAGGCGACGGTGAATGGAAACGGGAACGAAGGATATAATATTATGATATGATATAGGATGCTTTCACAAGTACAATTTTTTTTGTAACTGCAAGCGTCATGTCAGTCGTATTAATCCTTAATAACGTTCCATTTTACAACTTTATCCTTTTCCCCCATATAAGACTGACAAGTACAAATAGGCAAAAAGGGAATCAAACAATGAAACTTGTAGAGTTAAAAACTACAAATCAGGTATGTAAGGATATTATCGACCGAGGAGGATAGCCAACCATTATTCCATTCACATGATAAATGCCTAACAAAGAATGAGCTCACTCCCCCAAACCAACAACCAACCCATTTTTATTTAAAGCACTGCAGAGATATATACTCACGACGATCACGATGTGATCTACACAAAAGGTTCCCAACATGTGAATGAAAAACGTGAAAAGCAGAAGTTGATGTTGGTAGTGGTTGCAAGCATGTTGTAAATATGCTTCATTTCAAATCTACCCATGTCTAGCAAAAATACACGCGCATGGATAACAATATTTAGGCCTGATATACTTAGGCATATATGTACATGCATCCCATGGCACATGCTGATGCATAAAATATAGCAGCAATGTGATATAAACTATGTATGTTGTATGTCTATGCATTTCTCCTATAAGTACGCTGGTTGATATGAAACGACCTGAAAGGCTTGTTTTCTCAACGAGAGGAAATGACGTCAGAATTTACACAAGATATGGATACCGACACCGACTGATATCACAGAGAGTCAGAGTGTGTATATAAGTGGGTATGTAGGTGTACGAGTGAATGTGAAAGAAAACTAAGTGTAATGCAATCTCTTTGAAAATCCTTCACTTTTTACCATTATATCAGCACCAGTAGCATATATACTGTTGTATAGTAGCACTATATGTATATTTTATGTGCTCAGTTTTACACAACCAACCGAGACGTAACTAAACTACATATATATAAAAGTCCAAACCAAACACAAAGAGCCATTAAAGTGTGCACCGTGAAGTATTTCAATATTTTATTTACAGAGTCAAAATAAAGACGAAAAGAGGAGAGTTATCCTTGGCAAGAGATACGGGGAGGATGTACATACGTACATAGAAATAGTACGTAGGCAATACGCATTTATATGTATGCATGCAGTTCAACCATTAGTTTTTTTTGAGTTGGGCAAGCAAGTTCTTAAGAAACAAACCCAAGACGTTCTTACGCGTACGAGAAAAAAAGGAAAACCTATCTCAGTAATGTAATATAGAGCTGCGATCTGATGATGATGATGATGAAATGAGCAGATGGATGGTTGACTATGAATGTGAGAAATTTAGGTATATGCATAATATATATAAAGTACATTCTCATGGCCGTATTGAAATCGTGTAGAATGTAATATGAATGGGGGGGTTTTTATACATAAAAACAACTGCGATATGATAGCTCAATATGTTCACTTTTACACACATCATATCTGATACACTCGTAGTTGAATGTTATGTTTGAATGTTGTACATCGTCATCATCATCATCAGAACAGAAGACACAACCTATATTATTCACATTCACAAAAACGATACATACACAAATACATGGGGAGCACAACACACTCACTCAACACACCATTCTTTTCGTCCATGTATGTAGTAGTCAACCTCATACATTCATAAAAATGAAATCTGATATTCATAGCACACAACATCCGTGATTTTATCCAGCAGTTCTTTGAGCCAACTCGTCATTAGTTAATAAGACGAAATGTATATGTGAAGTTTTCAAAATTTCCTTTTCCTTCCTACGCCATACATCATCATCATAATTATCATATTCCACAATTCATTGGAATAGTCAAATGTGTAGGCAGTCAAGAAGAGAGAAAAGGTGAAGTGGAGTTGTTAAAAAAATATATAAGGTTGAAAGAAATGAACACACACAGATGGGGATTGGACTGAGGTGATGATACCCTGCCTTGACTTGGCTAAAACCTTTTTGCAAAGAAAAATAAGGTTTTAGCATAATATCTGGATTATTTAAAAAAAAAAAAAAAAGGTATGTAATCACAATCACAACCACCACCTTCTACATTTTATATATTGCTTATATATGTATGTACCTACCTACCTGACTAGCTCATTCATGTTAAGTATGTTTTACAACTGCAATTAATTACACCTGTAGGGTAATTTTTATTGTTGGAAATGTGTGGATATTGTTAATGAGAATGAAGTTTCAAGAGGTGGATTGTATATATATATGTACCTACCTATAAGCTCAAAACGAAAGGATTATGTTGATGATGAGAGACCAATATAATATAGGATAGGATGGATAATGGATAGTATATCCGTGTATGCACTGAACTGGAAGTTTAATTACGAGGTTCCTGCTCGTCAATCAAACTAATTTTTTACGAGGTTTTGCTCAAGATATTGTGAGTACGACCCTCACTCGCTTCATTCTTTTTTAGATGCCCTCTTGTCTAGTGTTGAAATCCTATGGTATCATAATTCAATCATCTTCTTCTTATATATTCTTCACTCTAGTCTAGTCTAGTTTTCCTTTGGGCTACAACTACGTGCCGTATTATCTTGTGAGGTCATTTGGAGATATAATATTTTTTTGTACTTTACACTTTACACTTGAGCTATTCCTCTTCTATTTTTATGCATGAATATAAATTTCCCGTCGTGACAAGACTAGAAAAGGATAATCTTGTGTGTGTGTGCAGTAGTAAATCATTTTCATAAAGTTCTTTGATTGAGGTTGGGCAACAAGAGAATCTCAACTGTAAAGGATATGATGATTGATATATTTAGGTAATTATTAAAAGGGCTCATCATCACCGTTCCGCACTTCCGATTTTAATTTGCATCATTAATTAGACTCCCTACCTGAATCATCACACGTAGATCAAAGTAATACATCACGCCCAACACGTCAAGAAAACGGGCTCATCATCTCCACTGAGAATAAAGATTACCTGGTTTTGCTAATTGTGTGTAGCCAAAAAAAACTATAAAAAAGATTTTCATTTGATTTTTACGTGAGACGTGCTCTGTATTACAGATTTTTTTTTACAATCTAACAGAAAAAGCAAATCAGATCAGTTTAAACTACAGAGGTGAAACTAGTCGTAATGATTTGCTTTTTGGAATAAAAAATGTAATCAGCGTACTAAACGAATATAAAAAAGGTTGCAAAGATTTGTCTTCTACCTTTTTTTACACCACACCGGAAATGATGTTAGGAAAGGTGTAATGTAATAAATTTTGTCAGAAGAGATGTACATATATAGATTATTCCTTGAATTGTTATGAACCAAATACACCCACGAGGGAGGACGCGTCTGGAATTAAGTTTATATATATATTGTAATCAGTGAGTTGTATGAAAGAACATGGACCACCAACAAACAACCAATATGGTACATATAGCAGCAACAGCATTATCTTATCTTGGGTGAATTTCGTTTTCTCTCGAGTGAATCATCATCATCATAAGTCGCACCTTTGGTTGTACACTCACATCTCATTTCCAAATTGGACACCGAATGGAGAACAAGTCGTAGGTTTTTGAGCGTATTCGTTACAAAACTCTATAAAGTTCAGTTTGAAATAAAATACTCGGATAGGTAAAAATTTCTTTGAAATCTGTCTTTTTCATTTAATCAACATAATTTTTGAAAAATCGGAAATCGCACATCCGTAATCGCATTCGTAAGAATGGTTTCAAATTTCATTGTTAGTTCTGAAGGTTTCAATTTCTCAGCTAACGAATGTCACACAGACTAGCTGTGATGTCAAACTTTTAGGGGCAAAATGTCAAATGTAGGCGGATTAGAGAATAGATATAAAAGGCTTGTCACCCTAAACGTTTGGTCTCAATCTTTCTCCGTACTTCGAGAAGATCAGTTTCGGATTCGTTATATATTGCAATACATAAAAACTTTATCCTCGAAAAAGTATATTAATTTGAATATTTTGTCATTGAATTTACAGATCAATCTGCTATTGATCATTCTGGAAGTCATCATCATCTTCCAAACTCCCAGTCTATTTTCATACCACCAAATTATACATTTGGGGCTTGAGAAAGGGCAAATCGTACAAGGGGATGTCTACGTGAATGGGACCTCGATTAGGTAAATTCTCCAACAACTCCTACGACATGAGTAGCGACAGAGGTGAAAAGCGCCCAAAAAAGGATCCGCAGCCAAACACATCAAGCGCTGCAGCCGCAGGCCCCTCTAATATTGAAGTAGAGAAAGATTCGGATGATCAAAGTGATAGCAAAAGTTCTACTGGAAGTGGTGAAATTACCTGTGGTTCCTGGCGAACTCGCTCTGATAGGTGGTCAAAGTCGAGAAGGCCTGTGAAAACTGGGAACTGCACGGGAAAGAAAGACTTTTTTGGGAAAAGGAACAAGAAATGGTTAATGAGTGGGAGGAAAAGTAAATCAGAACCTACTGCTGAGACAGAGTCGCCCCCGAACGGGACAGTAAATTGTGTTTGCACCATGTACCGAAAAACTAGTACTGAAGAGCCTGGACCTTCTTCCAGTGCTGCGAATGCCAATCAGAATAACGGTAATTTTTTTTATAACGGTTCAATTACATATCTGCATGTTGGACAAAAGAAACATTTTTTGTTCTATATATTTTATTCAATAAAAAATATATTTAATTTTGCATTTTGTTTTTCATCATTCTATATAGCAGCCGCAGCAGCAGCAGTAGTTGCACAACCGATTATTGATTTAAGCAAATTTAACCCTGCTGACTATCCTATTGATGATGAAGACGAGCGGATGCGCCAGCAACGTGCCAAGGAAATGGCTGAAGGTGTTGACGTATCAGTTCTGCTTGGAGGTCTGACATTAGCAAATGTAGATCTGTATCCTGCTCACTCACAGGTAAATGACGCTGAGATTATAAAGTTGAAGCTGAAATAGATAATAAGTATGCTATATAGCTTATATTGTACATTATGCTATCCCAAAATGTGATCATGCATGTATGCGTACACTACCTACCTACCTACACGCAAAAGAGATCAAAGTTTATATTATTTTAAACCATGCGTCAGCATTTATTATAGTATTTAATGTAAATAGTTTAGTTTGAATAATTTGAGTCTAAGGTTATCGACCAAAAGCATCAGTTTGATGAAAATCCATTGCATTTGCATTGCGAACTCATTTTTTTTATCTACATATTATAAGTGATATAAGTCTATCTGGGAATACGTGACATCATTCATGAGCATTTCCTTTATCATATACGGTATAATGTACATAGTACATACTAGTATGACGAACATTGGCAGAATTATTTTTTAATGATGATGAATCATATTATGCTTCTAGGTGGACTACATTCATTATTTAGTTCCAGACCTTAAAGAGATTACCAATTGCTCCTTTTACTGGGGGAAAATTGATCGCTACGAAGCTGAAAAGTTATTAGAAGGAAAGCCAGAAGGAACTTTCTTATTGAGAGATTCTGCACAAGAGGAGTACCTGTTTTCCGTTAGTTTTAGGTATGCCTTCATTTTTTAAATTCCTCTTTTTGCGTAATATTCATGGATTATCATGTCATTCTTACTTTGGCACAGGCGCTACGGTCGTTCTCTACATGCTCGGATAGAACAATGGAACAATCAGTTTTCTTTTGACTCCCATGACCCTTCGGTTTACTCATCCCCCACGGTTACTGGACTTATCGAACACTACAAGGATCCCTCCTGCTGCATGTTTTTCGAACCCATGCTAACAACTCCGCTCCACCGTAACTTCCCCTTCGACCTTCAACATCTTGCCAGAGCAGCGCTGTGCAGTCACCTAACTTACGATTCCATTAGCAAGTTACCATTGCCAAAATCATTGAAAATGTATCTGAAGGAATATCATTATAAGCAACGAGTCAGAATACGTCGACTGGAATGACGTAAATCAGCCGTGGCAATACTATCGTCGACATCTTCAAACGAGGAAGATCTGGTATTGATCTCGTCTTCATGATGTTTCTATCTGGTGGACTGCATCACAATCAACCTTCTTGCTGAGGTATATAAATCTAATCTAAAATCATAAGTAAATCTATAAGGTTTACAAATAACTGTAGTTTTAGAATACTATATAAAAGAAAGTAAAAAAATGTGTTATGTAATCTTACCTAACTCGCCGTATTGCATAAATTGAATAGACTACTGTATCGTTCAAAAAGTTACCTTAATTAATTAATTAATTACTGTACTGTTATCTATAATATTATGATATGATGCCCTTGAAAATACTGTGTGTCATGTGTAGGCAACCATATTATATTATACTTTACAAGAGATATATATATATTATAGCACTTATTACATGGGCACTCTTTTTCAGTCTTTCTCTTGGAAATAATAAGAAATCAAATCAACAAATGTTACATTAATATATTATAAAAACCTTTTGGCATGTAAAACCTAATTTACTGTATATTACCATCCAATATACTACATAAAAATATATTTAACTTTCATGAAACTAACCGAATACCGCTGCAATTCTCAGTTTCGTTCTTAAACCTTAACTGATTTACTAAAAAAAGAATACAGCATAGCCTTACTTTACGATTTTTTCATGGTTAAAACTAAAACTTATAAACTCGTTTCCCTTCCTTGTTGATCCCCATTTAACAAGAAAGTGCTTACTGAAAAGAGATAACATGAAACCATAAAAACCATGTAGTATATGTACGAACATTTAGGTGTAAGGCGTGAGGTGGAAAATAATTCAAAGAGATATAAAAATCTGTACCAAGTACCCTTTTACAATTACAATACAATGCAAATTGTGTGGTTTATTGCTTTAAAATCATGATGATGTGTATACTCATTTTTAAGAATTATTGTAACTGTGAACTTTAAGTTTTTAAAGGAAGTAGTTTTGTTATATATCGTTACGTGATCAATCGAATCTTCTATTGTGAATGTTTGTAATTATATAGATACATACATCTACACGTACTGTTATACATAGACAATAGTTCCCCTTTGTTCATACTTAATTTTTAGTTAGTAGAATTCAACATAATCCTACGTATGTACTATGTCTTCGGTGACTTTAGAAATCCCATGTATAATTAATGCACTACACGTCAATCAAAGACGGTGATATGATACAGACAAATCAGTAAACAGTTGTGTTGTGTTGTAATGTAACGAATATAGTTTTGCTTGTACTTCAGGATGTTGATGATGGGTAAAGTTATATTGTTTGTTGCGTTTTATCTTCAAAGTAGATTTACTTTATGATGTCTATGAAGCTAGCCTTAATATCTTTAAACAAAAAATCCTTAATTCTCAAAATTTCAATTCTCTGCCAACTCACTGTTTCTTGTAAAATCACTCCAATCGATATACGCTTATAGTTAGTTATCTTCTGGGGGCTTCTTGAACAACTTCCGATTTTTCAGTTTCAGACTTTCACTCTCATATGAAATTCTACTACTGTGCTTGTCTTTCTCTTGTTGGGCTTTTGTACTTTCAATTTCAATGTCTATCTGTCTTGTACGCTTTCTTTTTAAAGGATAGAATAATTAATTTGATTCATTTACTATTTCTGTTAATGATATGACTTTTCATGTTTACTAAGCAGCAGCAAAAAGCAAGTCGTTGTAAATTTTCATCTCTTGTTACATCATCAAGTACCCAACTAAACAAATTGAAAGAAAGAAAGTATGAGAAGGAAATCGATGGAATAGAAAAGCATTTAATACATATATTGTGAGAATTTGTAATTTGTGTTGAATTAAGGTTATTTTGCAGTATTATGTATATTCATTAAGAAAACTTATTAATTTTTAGAATGAAATGAATAAAAAGCAAATTACAGTGCATTGTCAATTGTATACAAGAGTTCATGCCCTAAAAATGCTTCTTCTTCTTGGGAGAGTTCTAAAAACTTTCTCGTAATATGTCACCCTTCACCACCTGGATTGGTAAAGCTCAATGACTAAAAGTTTCTTTTTGTACCGGAACACCGCACCGGAACCGGAAGTAAGTTTTCGGGGCGCCGTGAGCTGTGAGCTTTTTTTTTACTAGCGTCCAATTATGCTTGCAAAAGTAGAAAGAACCGCATCGCGTGCATAAGCATTTGATGCAGATGCATTCCTTGCATTATTCTGTTGCAGCTAGTAACAAAAGTTCAGCATCTATTAACATGAAGTACACCCAGCCCATAGAGTAAATGGGGTAAAGAGAGTCACTGCGCATTATTTAAATCCCCTATGGGCAAGGGTCTTAAAGCAAAGAGCTCAATACAATGTGCTACTTGGATGGATGATGCAAAAGCAAAAACCAACCCATCCAAATAAGCAAATCAATTAATGCACAAAATGAAATGGGATGCACCATAACAGCAAGTTCGAAAATAAAACCTCCTAAAAATTAAGTATCAAACGCACTTCTTCCAACCTCCAACATTTTTTGTTGTATTCTCTCTATCACTTCCTCTCTCGAACTGTAGTTTCGGAATTGTTGACAAAATTAGCAGTATTTTCACACAAAATTCTAGCAAATCAGAAAGGCTGAAGGCAGACCGGTGCAGTGCTTGTTTAAATAGTGGACACGACTTTTCTCAAACCAGCAAGAGTCAGTTCAAGTTAATTATAGCAAAGCACATGTCAGATAAAAGAAATAGTTATTGTTTGTAACGGTCAACGGTGTTGTATTCATCGATTGTTTACATTTTTAAGCATCGGATGAGCTGCAGCAGTTAGAGAAACGTTTGGTAAGTTGGTTTTTAAAGTTATGGGTCATTTATCTTGTGTTCTTGATATTGAATTTATATTTTAAATGGATGAAATTACAGTAAGAAGTTAAGCAATGTTTGGATAAGGTGATGATAATATTCTTATGTTATGGTTTTGGTTTTGAAGTAGTGATTTTTTCAAAATTATTTGCAGTAACTGACGAGTTTCGTTGGGTGTAAACATTAAACAACATGCTCAATCTGACAAAATCGGTCTGGGGAATTGCTGCAGGCCTTAGTGGTTTGCTGATAGTCGGCTATTGTATATATTTTGACCAGAAGAGAAGAAACGATCCTAATTTTAAGAAGAAACTGAGGGAGCGTAAGTGTAAATAAAAATATTTAATTGTTCATGTTTGCTCATGAGCTTATGGCTCAATGATGTTTGTGCTTTTCTTCTAACTAAGGAAAGTGAAAAGGGATTTGTAGTCAGACTTGAAGTTGAAAGTTTGAAATTTTGTTTTTACAGGAAGGAAGCAAAAGCGGTTATCTAAAACTACAGGAAGCAACATGCCTGATTTACGGGATCAGGAGGCTGTGCAAAAGTTTTTTCTTTCTGAAGTCCAGCTCGGAGAGGATTTGCTCAGTCAAGGGGATGTGGAAGGAGCCGTTGAACATCTCGGAAGTGCCATTGCAGTTTGCGGTCATCCTCAGCAGCTCCTTCAAATTCTTCAGCAGACTTTGCCTCCCCAAGTTTTCCATCGACTATTACAAAGATTGCCTATGATCGGCCAGGTAATCAATTATGTCTATTAGATAATAATATTCAATATCCATTGCTCCCAATGATATGAATGTTTATCTATAAAGTAATAATTTTTATAATGTGTAGGCTGTAAGGACTAGACAAATGGAACGGTACGGAGATGAAGAAAAAACTAATCCATTGATGTCAGCGTCGGAAGGCCCCATGATTACAATTGGAATGGGTGCACCCGGAATAAGCCTTGGTGCAGGTGGCGCTCAACCATCAGTGCTTGCTGTGGACGACGAGCTGGAGTGAAATACTGAATACTCGTGATTTGTGAAGTTTCATTTATCTTTAAATCACGTGTGTGTAAACCATCCACTTACACTCAGTCATAATTTACCAAAATGAGGGGTTGGATATATTCATAATCATTAAAATTATTAAACAGTGACACCCATATAGAGGTCATTAAAAACTTGTCAAAATAGCTTTCAATTCAAACACTAAAGAACTGGTTTGATGATAGAATCCATATTCGTATCCAGTGAACTCACCACAACCCCCTGCCGACTACCGAGTTGTATCACAATCTAAACTTTAGAATATATTGTAGAATTAAGTACCTAATATTCAACAATTGTAACTTTTCTTATTCCATGTGACCTATTTTAAAAATAATAAGCACATGAAGTAATTAATTAATTATGTTTAGGATGTCCATTCAATGGACTGGCTTATATAGACTGAATGCAAACAAGAAACAGTGTAACAGCTTTGGGTGTATGAGTCATTCTTGAGTCATGAGTCACTTGGTATAACTGGATACACGTGGTTTCGGTAGATTTTTAATCTTCTCAAGTCATACAGTTACATGCGGATTACCATATTTAGTAATGACATGTTGTAGTTGTTCACGTTTAGTTTAGTTTTAAAAGTTTAGTAGTTGGACTAGTGGCTGCCCTGGGCAGTTCCCAGTGATTTTCACTAACGAATAACGAATATTATTTGTTTATTTTTCGTAGTTCATCAATTTTTTGTTGATAGTGGTAGTTGTTTGACTGTAATTTTGTTTAATTGTAACTGATCTTTGTATATTATATGCATTTGAGCGTAATCGAACGAAACAAAACTATGACATTTTATGCATGAGAAACTCTTGTGTAAAGTAAAAGTTTCCTTATGTCTTAAAAATATTTACACCCGTCTTTATGTCGTAAACGTGAAGTGAAGTGTTTAACACTAAGTACATAAAATATCAGTATCATTGTCGTATTTGAATACTGCTACAACTAAATAACGTAGAAGGATACCCAAGTATCCAAAATTGATAATAAACGAATGCATTTATAACTCTTGAAATTATTTTCAAGTTTATCAGCAATTTTTTTCAATATTCATCAAATCGGGGCTTGATACACTTTATACATTTAATGTAGCCTCATAAGCTATGTAAGTTCGATTACATATATGCGATGCGATGTGGGTCGTTGACTTCTTCACCTTTTCAGTCGTACATCATTCAATCAATATGATTTCTTCTTGAGTGCTTCCACTTTTTCATAAGAATGTCAAATTGTTGTATTCCAATTTCCAGAAGATCAATTTGGTTACATGGATAACTTTAATTTTCATTGTTTTAGTGGATTGTGTGTGACGCTTGAATTATTACCCGGAGGAACTAAAGGAAGTTAAAGATAAAGCTCCACTTTACTTTGTATTTTTTCGGTAGTCTGTTAAAACAAAAGGGAATTTGTACATTTTATCTAATCTAGGCATTAGATTACTTGATTGTAGTACCACATCATCAACAGTGAGAGGTTATAAGTTGGCTTCGGAAAATCCGATATTTGCTGCAAAGTTAATGTGAAGTGGATCACAAGCTAAAACCCTAGGTACGTACTGATCCTGAGTATTCTGACTTTGTCTCTAGCATATATTATCTACGCGTTTTAGTGCTGGTGTCGGATTTCTATCTTTCGCCTTGCGTGATGTGATGTAAAAAAAACTGGGTTCCCACATGCAGTGTTTGTAAGTTTTTTATGATGTGATATAAATATCCACCTGCTTACTGGAATCGTCTAGTACTAAACGGAAGTTCTAGTGGTCTAAATCCCACATCAAACTTATTCTACAGCATTTATAGGCTCCTTGTTAGCAGCTAGTTTGTTGTATTAGCTTTAACTGTTAACTGAATTCCAATTGAAGCACACCAAGCCGGTTGGGTTGGACGTATTTGCTCGACATCTTCAATTTAATGAAGATATTCATACCAGTAGTTCTCGTTTAAAACGTGCAACTGCCTTTTTTATATCTTACATTCTTACATTAAATTTATCCGAGTCTTTTACTTTTCAGTGTAGTGGTGAGAACAATACTCTATACCTATATGTTTGTATCATTTTAAGGATTTCATCCTATTCATCATACGTATTCTACTCCCTGCTAGGTAGAGTGAGACAGTTGAGTACATTGGCATATTGTTGGTTTTAGTATTATTACAGTCTGTGGCCTGTGCCACAGGCTCGTCTCTCTCTAATTAAAAAGCATGTGTATGCAGCTTCACGTGTTCTTCAAAACTTAAGAGTAAACAAAGCTCTAATTTTGCATCGAAGTATGCCTAAGCTTGGACAGGCCTACTTCCATAATCTGACTGAAGAATAGAATAAAGTGATAAATGTACGAGGATTAAGATAAAGTGAACACTAAAGTTTTTCATGTATGTGACTTCATGGATGAAGACATGCTTATTGTGTCGGTCATACAATGTGCTATGCATAACGATTACGACAGGAATATCATGAGAGCAAGGTGACAGGTGTCTGTCTATTAATTGAAGGTATTTCAGTTCATTCATTCCTTATGCTCTTTGTGCAAACTAAACTACATTGCATACTGTGGTACTTACATGAAGGTAAAATTGGAAAGGAATGATTGTTACTTTGTTTTTGAATCCACATGGTCATACTATACTCGCTATGCTGTTATCTGACTTGACTACTTTGGATGCAACCTTTATGCTGAAAAAGAATGAAGTTTAGAGTTGAGTATACAGGAATGCTGTTACTACTAGCTATTACATTGGATATTGTAGTAACGTTTGTGTTTATTCCATATTTACAGAGAAGCAGTTCTGCAGCTATGTAACCTTGTCCGTTTCCCGTGTGGTTGCCAGTTGCCAGCCTTGTCTTGCCTTCTCGTGCGAAAAGGCATATGTTAGTAATTAGTGGTGACTGACAGCATTTGGAATAATAACATAAACACACAAATTCGTAAAGTTTTCAGCTAATAAAAAATCCAATTTCGCTAGATTAAAATTTTCCATTAAAATTAGTAAGAAACCACAGATAATTTACTATCGTCAGTTAAAGATCAAGTTTCATACTTCTGGTAGAGGAACTACTAAGCGTATTTTTATTAGCTACAAAGCTCTACTACATTAGATTAATCTAACTGCACTGGCAAAATATTTTCATGATGCCAATTTAAGATATCTACGCACAACATCCTTTGCAGCATCGGCGAACCTTTATCAGTCAAAGGATTGCTTGCGAATTTTACTCTGCCTGTTGAAACTGACGGCATTCATTCATAAATTATACCATAATATATTACAAAGTGTACTAGTACACACTCCGACCGTGTCAGCTCTCATTCAGAAAATAGTATAACTGTCCATTTCTGGTGCTTAGTGTCGATATCGCAACTTGACAAAAAAACTGGACTAAAAATCAATATTTCGTTAAGAGCTCCTCTTCTCAGCGGTCGACTTTATGCACCCGAAACTAGAACTCCACCAGTGCTATAGAACCTATAGATAGCTCAGTCAGTCGGAGACAACTTTTGCAGTATGGTTTTGTAGCTTTGTAACATAACTCCATTGTTAGATGTGCTTCAATTTTTAGTTTTGAAGTCTTTTGGAACCTTTTAGCTAATTAGTCCAGTTAATTTAATTACATACAGTCTCCAATATGTTGAAAAGTTCTCGTTTAGTGTCGTTAATAAACTTTAAGAAACAATGGGGAAAGCAACTGGAGCCTATCTTGCTGAGAACATTTCTCAGTACACCTATTCCAGAAGTGTCACAAATGGACCCAAATATAAAATCTTATAAGGACTTGTATAACTTCAGCATAGAAAAGGTGAGTATAACTACGACACACCTTTATTGAATGTGATAAATTAAAGTGTATCATATGCATATGCGCTAATGGGAATACAAAGCTTATAATACTCATAATCTTATGTTGTGTGCAGAGCATATAAGTTCTTTGCACTCTCAGACCAAGAGATACACGGAAGAGGAATGTTTCGGATTTTAGGAATTCATGTTTTATGAATCACTGAGGTTGAGTTTCGGTTATACAGAGTTGCATCTACTTCTGTCTAGTTCTAGAGAATCCTATATAGCATGTGGTATTTCAAGTGTAGGAGTTTCCACGTTTCCAGCAAGCAGCTTATAATGTCCAAAAATAGAACACTAAAGTTTGCATGATTCCATTCTATTCCTTTATAGATCTATCTATTCAGTTTACCCCAAAAAAGTTCCAAGAATGAAGATGAAAGGAATGAATGAAACGCTCTGCAAAGCTTTCATGATCTCACGACATGAAATGGTATGTATGGTGTGCAGAATACAGAGCACAGAAAAGTCTCTGAAACTGTCTGAACTGTGGAAACAGAAACAGTTGCAAGCTTGCTTCAGTAGGTATGGAGTGCAAAAGTAACCGGTGCTCTCAGCACTTAGCTTAGCCCATTGGGTACGCTGCTTACACTTCAAACACAATGTTTTGACTCAGTCATCAAAGTTGACGTATACACTATTTAGTTACGATAATTCTTAAATTGTGCAAAGTATGCAATTTTTTATGCATTCAATATAATTTCATTCGTAATACAGAATCCTTTTATAACTTAAACACATGCACATGTATTCTTATTTTGGAAGTTTGTATTGAAAGTATCGTGTTTTCGTGTTCCATTTATTTATCTGGTTGGTCATTACCTACTTTTCTATGAATGAAAACATGAAAAGCGATGTTACATATAGAATGCAATTTTAATACATTTTTAAAACATAATCTACTACGATGAATTCTTTTTGAGTAGCCAGACGTTTTCTGGAAAGTATTGGCGAAGAGACTCGAATGGAAACAAGATTTTACCTCTACTGTGGAGGGCGACTTCTCCACAGGAGTAAAATGGTTCGTAGGAGGAAAACTAAATGCATCTGGTGAGTTACGAATTTTTTAATTTAATATAGAGTAATTTTTAAACTGTCTACGACTTATAACATCAATAACATGACTTTGTTGTTGCAGTGAACTGTGTGGATCGTCACGCTCTACAAGACCCAAACAGAACAGCCATTATTTTCGAAAAAGATGAACCTAATCAACACGAGCTTATTTCATATGCAGAGTTACAAAAACTTGTTTGTAAATATGCATCAATCTTGCGAACTGTTGGAAACGTTCGAAAGGGAGATCGCGTTGCATTTTATCTTCCATGTGGACCTACGGCTATTGCGATGGCTCTTGCATGTACCAGGATAGGTGCCATACATTCAATTGTGTTTGCTGGGTTTAGTGCTGAAGCACTAGCGTCAAGAATAAATGATGGTAAACCAGCAAAAAAATTCATCTTATCATTGTCTTATGCCACAACTTCGGTCTTTATTATGACCCTTTGAAATTCATTAGCTGGGGCTACCGTGGTTGTCACCGCCGATATTGCCGTTCGTGGGGGAAGGGCTTTAGAGCTCAAGAAAATTGTTGATGAAGCTTTAAACCTTACCCCATCAGTTAAAACGGTGCTTGTTGATGCCAGGGATGGAGTAAAAACCCGTGTAACTTTACAACACCCTCGTGACCACTTTTTACAAGACTTGGAAAGTGAAGGGAACGGCCAAGATGTGATAGAGTACGTAGACAGTAATGATCCACTTTTTATTCTGTACACTTCTGGGAGCACGGGCAAACCTAAAGGATTAGTACATTCCACTGGAGGCTATCTCTTATATGCTATGACTGCATTTGAGGTATGATTTAAGTTTTGGCACATCACTTTCCATTATTTCCTTTCCGTTTTGTCATACATGATTATTTTGGATTCATGCAGAATGTCTTCCAGTATAAAGTTGGTGATACATTTGGATGTGTGGCAGATATAGGCTGGTAAAATTCCAAAAATGAAAAACTAGCTTGGAGGAGTCCTGGAATAGCATGTTTATGTGTTATATATCGTTTCTTACCACAGGATAACTGGCCATTCATTGCTAACTTATGGACCTCTAGCTTTCGGTGCTACAACACTTTGCTTTGAGTCCACTCCAGTTTACCCCAACCCAGGTCTGACATCACAATCATTTCTTAATTCTCTCTTTCTCATTTCTTGCAGTTGTAGTGAAATCTTTGTTAAATGTGAATTTCTTCCAGGTAGATACTGGGAGCTAGTGGAAAGGTTAAAGATTACACATTTTTATGGAGCCCCAACTGCAATAAGGTTGCTTATGAAGTATGGAGATGAGTGGGTTAAAAAATACGATCGATCCAGTCTAAAAATTCTCGGAAGTGTTGGCGAGCCTATCAATCATGAAGCGTGGGTTTGGTATAATGAAGTTGTTGGGGAAAAGAAATGCACAGTGGTAGATACTTGGTGGCAAACAGGTATACGATATGCAAGAAATTCCTAACGAATACAAAAACGCATAGTTAAAATATCTTCCGCTAATAAAGTTTTCTTAATGCATTTTAGAAACTGGATGTGTTTGTTTGGCTCCACGTCCAAGTGCACCCAACGACCCTGTCTTGCCAGCAATGCCAATGAGACCATTCTATGGTATTAAGCCTTTGCTCATTAATCCAAGTAAGGATGATGCTAGTGGGTCGTTGGAAGGACCTCTTTGTATCGAAAAACCTTGGCCGGGCATGGCTCAGTCAATTTGGAACGACAGTGGTAGATTTCAGGAAGTGTATTTTAAAGATTATCCCCCATATTACTTTACTGGCGACGGTGCCGTTTGTACAAAAGAAGGATATTGGAAAATCACCGGAAGAATGGACGATGTTATCAACGTTACTGGTCATAGATTGGGTACTGCCGAAGTTGAAGATGCTATGGTACGAACTTGAAGCAATGCATACGTAAAAACTTAAAAGTTTGATGTGCTGTTGAATTCAAACGTAAATAATTTTTAATGTTTAGGGCAAGCATGCGCTTGTAAGTGAAACAGCCGTTGTTGGGTTTCCCCATGATCTTAAGGGTGAAGGCATATTTGCATTTGTCGTATTAAAAGAAGATGGGAAAAAATCAGATCGTTCGGAGATAGAAAAGCAGCTCAAAGCCTTGTGCAAATCTCAAATTGCTGGCTACGCCATACCTGATTATATCTTGGTAAGAAAATTAATGGCTGTGGATGGCACATGTCATGTAGATTGTTTATTTTTATACAAAGTGCCAAGAACATTTACGTCAAGGTTTTATCATCATTTATGAAATCTATTAATTTTTCAAACAGTTCAACGGTAGCCTACCCAAAACTAGATCCGGAAAAATCATGAGGAGAATTTTAAGAAAAATTGCTGCTGGTGGTAATGTTGAAGAACTTGGAGATGTCTCAACTTTAGCAGATCCCTCAGTGGTGAAATCTTTGGTCGCCAGTAGACAATCATTAGCTGCGATCCCACAAAAGTAAAGTAAAAAAAGGTTGATCGAACTAACACTAACGCCTTCCATGCTTGAATTTGAA
This sequence comes from Orchesella flavescens, assembly GCA_964034955.1. Taxonomy (NCBI): domain Eukaryota; kingdom Metazoa; phylum Arthropoda; class Collembola; order Entomobryomorpha; family Orchesellidae; genus Orchesella; species Orchesella flavescens. The sequence goes on along the minus strand of OZ035957.1, from coordinate 18,555,177 downwards.
TACTACATAAATTCCTTTTTAATTTAATAATCCACTCGCTATTAAGCTAGAATATAAAAGTATCACAGTCTGACAATAATCATATGTCATATGTCAAATCTAGACATATTTTCATCTTTCACCATTTGTCATTATGAGTAAATACCGTATATGTATATTATGTGTAAACCTAAAGAATGTTAGAACCTATATTGATAAGTACGATAGTATCGATGAAAATACATTTAAGTTACCTTATACAGATAAAATGTCAGATATGCGCTACTAATTATTTTTATCCCTCGCCCAATGTACCTACGACTTAAGTTTATTTGATATGGTCTAACTACTAAATTATCTGCTATAATATCAATGAAGATGGATAGTTTTTGAGAACCAGAAATAAAATGGTCGATTTTAATATTAAAACTTAACTGAATGCCACAATTGGGGAAGCGTGAGCAAATATGTAAGCATCAAATTATAGCATTTCATATTAATATCTTTTCTTCAAGAAGCAATTTCAATTATTTCCAGAAAAAGTGATCAATGGTTATTGGTTGTGATATTTCATGACACAAAGGTTTACGTAGCATACGAAATCATACTTCTTTATATACGTTTCATTTCAAGCTTGAAAATCTGACTAAAAAGACAAAAATAGTTTGCGAAAAAGCGTTTGCTATTCTTTCATATGTGAGTAAAGCAAACCCTCTTACTCCAATTAAATATGTACCACAATAATTTACTACTCTGAGCCGCTCACTATTACAACAATATTCAGTGAAAGTAGTATGATGAACAGGGAAATGTTAAGAAATCAAACAACTTCTTATTTACCTAATTATAATATATGCATATTTTTCTAATCGTTATAACCATAAATGGTAGTAAAAATCTTATTTTTATTTACGGTTGACTGTGGCCAAAAGCATCATCCGAATAGGTAACATTAGCCATACATAGGTAACAGCAATCTGATCCTCATTTGGAATATCATACATGAAACAGAGATTACATATTAGTGTATTATGCGCATTTAAAAAGGTCGGATTTTTCAATGAATTTATTCTTACACAAACTCCAACTTTACAAAGTAAAGTCTAACTTTGGCCTATGACCAATAAGAATAAAATTTTACTTTGAAAATTCAAGGAATATAATAATTATTTCGAAAACACAGAGAACTTATGTAGTTCCATTGGCGAAATGTTTAGTACGTAACCTGTCACCATTAATCATGAGGTGTGCATGTGAATCTCTTCTCGCAAATTATAAACTGGTAGCCGTTTTAATTTTATAAAATTGTACAAATCTAAATCGTCATTCTTGTTAAGCCAAGGTTCCTGCAAGTGTGAGGCAAGCATCCTATGTGTAAATTGAACATTTTTCGACACAGAAACGAAATGATTAAATGAATGAACCACGAAGACGATAGTCGTACAGCGTGATGTATAAATCTCAGGTACTCTTAAGTAGCTTGGCGGTCCAGTGAAACTAGTGAAAGCAAAACCAATTATCATTAAGCATAATCACTTACTTTTGCTAGCAATAATTATTATTGATCAATTATCACTTATCGTTAGACCAAGTACAAAAGAGTAGCCTTCGTACAGCTACGAAGGAAATGAATATGAATGAGGAATATGAGATTAATGTAACTAGACTAGGGTGTACGGACATGAACTTGGGTTTTTTTAATTCACTCCAATGATTTCTCCTTTGGATTTAACTAACACCCACAAATCCAAAACCTCGTGGAAAGTTTTCAGCATGTAACAAGATATGCATAAGAAATATTTATATATTTTGGAGGCTTAGCGTTCTGAGTTCACTTCTTAAAGTTTTCCTGGATTATTTTAGGATACTGATCAGCCTCAATAAATCGTGTTTCGTGTTTTGTAAATACTTTATAGAGATGTCACATGCAATCCTTAACTTAACGTCACATTACTTTACAATGCATAATGCATAAAGCACAATCTTGCTTAGCGTTACCAAGAAAAGCGTTGCATATATATTTCAAAAGAAGAGAACTGAAGAATTTGTGAGGAATGTTTGGTAATTTTATGATGTTTAATTAGGCTAGTAATTACTTAGGATCAGACACCAATAGTATGTGTAATATGCATTGTATGCTCAGAGTCATTTGCATTTGAAAAGAAATTCGGGGTATACCTTTAATATTTACTTTGTGAATTTACACTCTGTCATTTATAATAAGCATGCAAAATATCAATATTTCATGTTTAATAGACCAATACATAATTTTTATAGTGTACGTACGATAATAATATGTAACATGCAAGATCTCTAATGGCCTTTTTCAGTTAATATACGTCCATTAGCTAGTACCTATACCTATCTAACAAGTTTTATTCATATTCATGTACATTGTACAATTATTTTTGTCTCGTGCCAAAACTTTAATATTCAGTTGACATTATTCATGCGCTTTACACTATACATCTATAAAATGTAGGATCGTGCACTGTTGCAGTTGACAATAATAATTGATCCCATTTCTTTACCATAAGATTTCCAAGTATGATGTTTGTCAATTAGGTAGCTGGACATTTCTAGTTTGACAAAAGATAATGGCGAGTACATGCGTGTCATATACGAGGTAATTTAGATGACATGGTCTTTGGTGCGTCACAATGGACTGATTGTGAGCAACTTCCTAAATACGCCGATGACGCAAAAACCGTTTATGCCTACGACCACAACTCCTAACCATACCATGTTTGGTCTCAAATTTTAAACCCACATATATATATATTAACATAACAATTATAGGTAAAATTGTGTGGCACAAATGGGGTTATTTAAGATTGGAACTTGATTGGAAAGATATTTAAGATTTGGTGCAATTATTGAATAAAGTATTCTTGATAAATTTTCAGAATGTGTTAAATTCTCAAGTTTGATTACTAAATCCAACACAATATTGCTGATTGGATATTTGATGTAAAATATTTTGAACTTGAAGTAGTAGCTTTTGAACTGTAAACATTTAAATTTATATGCAGAAAAAAGATATGACGCGCATCATTATGGCACTAGAAAACCGAATCACAGTGTTTCACAGGATTATCAGAGTCTATTTGCGTACTTTCTTTTTACTTTCAATCTTTTCATATAACTTATATGAACACACTTCGAAGAATGAACTACAGTCAATAATGGCATACTATGGCAGATCCACATCATCTTAGTTCTTGTGCAGGATTGTCTATCTTCCCATTATCATTTAGGAAGATAGATTATTGAACAAGAATTAGTCCAGCTCATTAGAAATGATTGACGTGCTTCACGTATATTCTGAGATTGCCTTTTAATATTCATGCCATTTGATTCAGGCTTGAATACATTATAAATTTCACACTGTATTTGAACTTGTATTAGCTTATACAGGTATTTTGTTGATTTCGCCAAGTTTTTCTAGTGACGGCTGTCACTTGCTCTTCTTTAGTTTTGGTTGGCTATAGTAAACTAGTCGAAGACTTTATTAAATTTATTACAATGCTAAACAATCTAGTTAACACCTCACATGAGCCCTGACTTTTTCAGATATGTGCTAATATACAGCATTTAACAGACATATATATAACAGAGTATGTGTTTTATGGATAATGATCACTTGCATGCAAGATGCATAGGAATACATCAATTCTTGCTTGAAGTATCTAAATTTCTTCCAACAGTTGCATGGACCGGCAACGGCACGGGCCGACCTCTAAAATCATCTTGTCATCAGATTCATGACAGCTTCAACAAGAAGCTATAGTCATCAACCATCATTTATAAATGTGTGCGCTGATTATAGATAAAATTAAATCTCGCAGTCTGATCTTATACTCATCTGAAATTAGTTTACTTTGCTCTTGGAAGAAAATCTTGGAAGCTTGGGTGGCCTACTATTGCGATTCCGTAGGATCCTCGTGCAATTAAACCAGTTCAATGCTGAATATTCCCCAGTGAAGAAGAGAAAGATAAAACCTGTGTTTGTGTCGTAAGAAGATCATGAATATTCCGGAATCTTTTTAATTTTCAGTAACCCAAATAATACTAGCCAGGCTAATTATAGTGATTCAGAAAAAATCATCCACGTAAGTTAACGATGTAAGCTCAGTATACATTAATTTGCATTCAAGAACAACCCATATTGAGAACCAAATTTCAAAACAAAAATCTTCAATATACGTCATTCCCAATCATATTACTTCTCGCTTTCGTGCAAGGAATTTTAATATCATTACCTATCATTTATTCTAACTTTTCTATGCTGCATATTGAATTACATAATATCTCATATTCGTACTTGAAGTTTTGATAACGATATTATAAATAAGTAACCGTGAATTCGTGGAGATTTACTTGTAGGCTTACACGAAATGAAAGTAGGTTGTGCTATATGTATTATGCATATATCAAGAAATTATTAACATTAACGGCAAAAACACCATTTAAAATTGTAAATAAAAACAAGGCAACTTGCGTTAAAATTGACGAGCTTGTGACATACCAGGTAAACTATAAGGTTTGGATATCGCTCCGTGAAGGGAAAATTCTATATGAATTTTGGCACTAGATTTGGCATTTCATATTAATTTGATCTAGCCTATGACGTTTTACGCTAGGTAAAAATAAAGTAATTACACGTGTCAGTAATTATTTGATCTATATTAGCATTTTGTTTACTTCGCTTGGCATTTACAATAATTTCATTTGGGGTTTAACTCCCTGAGCAGGAATCTGGGAAAGTATAACATGCCGATGGATGTTTGATATTGTCAATGATTTGTCAACAAGACTTGCGTATATTTATGTACATGTGTTGTATTAATGAGCTTTTATCAATGGTTAGTATGGCCTTCGAAAGATTCCAAAAATATACCTTTTAGTACCAATAGTTGAACTGCAGAGTAGTGGTGTATGATGATGGAGCTTGTGAAAGACAAAAAGGTGAATGAGTAATGCTAAAAATAGATTCATCCTGTATAAAAATACACGAAATGCGTCCAGCCTAAAATCAATATATAATCTTTTAAAATGATGAATAACCATGTTTATATATGCTACATCGATATACATATACAACGGAATGCTTTGATTGCTGGATAATCTTTGGTGTATCAAACGAACACAACGTGTATTAACACAATGAACCCTACTATTCTTCCCAGTTTCTGATCCCATTCATTATTGACTGATTAAGAGGATTACACATTATGCTGATAAAAAACAATCGATTATGCAATGCAAATATTGGTTGTATTAAAAATAACTTCATAAACACAAAAGTATCAATACAAGTTGTGGTTATGACTTGTGACACAGAGAGGGAGAGAGAGATTCATCAAAATTCATTTCGATAGCCCCATTCGACCATGTACTGGACTGGAACGCAGGATTGATGTGTTCATTCTAGGTCATCGGTAAGTATTAGGTGTTGATGTACACATTTTTTAGTCAGAGGCATGACATGAAGTCTGTCACAATTATTATCAGTTTAAATTGTTTCTCAAGAAAGGGACAAAATTTTTCCGGAGAACTCATAAAGCTCTCCGATTCAACTAAGCTAGTTTTAACTACGTTTATGTATGAGATGTCGGTTGTGGTGTGTAAGTACGATGGTGGATGCTCAATATTACATCCTAGTAAACACTTCCTTACCCTTTCCTTATTATTGGAGGAAAAGGGATGAAAATGAAAGGTTTAGGAAGGATATCAATTACATACCCCAAGACTTAGCGTTGTCTTCACACGAAAACGAAATTCAATGTATATATATAATCTTTCTAGACAACTAGTGTTTCATATCAGCTCAGTAGGTTCGTGCAGTAAATTTGTACCATAAACCTTGAGATATTAACCCTTATATTTTATGTGCATGTGGAAATACTAAATTGGTGTATTAGCTTTCATGAAAGATCATGTATTATTTGTACAGAAAAGGGTAGCATACTCAGCCCATGGACCAGCAAATCAATGACTTTTTATCAACGATTTACTTTGGCTTGAATGTCGGAATGTGTCTTATATAGCTGCTCATGTTGGAAGTTACGGAAGCATCACGATAATACACTTAAGTAGTTCATATCTATAGTGCAAGCCGGCACACCACAAAAAAGATAATATTGTTAATAGTCCATCATTTGAATGTAAAAGTAAGTAACAGGCAAAGTTTTAAAATCTTGTCTTTCTTGGCTAGTCTGAAATATGAGTACGTGTAATTATCACTTCGCGAAGATATTTCTGCGCTCATTTTTAAGATAACCCTTTATTGGCTTTATTTGAGAATTGAGGAAGAAGCTATTATTAGCTTCCCGTCTCCGTTCCATGTCCACAATGAACACGAACCACATATGTATATTAATGGAAAGCAAGCAACATTGGAGGTTGGAGTGTTATGAGTAACGGGGTAAGTTGAGAGATGATTATGCAAGCAAACTATTATGATTCAAAGTTATGTTTCATTCAAACATCAGTCATTGATTTGAAAACAGCCATTATCTCTGAAAAATCTACGCATGTCACAAAGGAAGTTCATGTTTTTACATAGTTTGACAAGTCACATCAAATAAAACATATGTCATCAGCACTTTGACCTTTGGCGTCTTGCAGTCGACACATGCATGAAGATACTCCCATTAATTTTGATTTCCTTGATTTTCGTAAACAAATTAATAAAACTTTTTGGTACAAATTAAGGAGCAGCATTTAAAAAATATTTTGATTCAATCCCCTTTGGCATCGGGTCCGTAGATGATAGATGGACAATACTGAATTTTCATTTTTAATTAACATTTTTATTCGTTTGGTTGGATTGAAAAGAAAAAGTATCATAGATTGATTTTAACTAAAGGTGCATGTAAACACATATACTTATTCATGGCCACAATAAAAGATTGAATTAATAATGCTGTGCTCTATACGAGGTTAGAAACTGAAGTATTTTATACTAAAGTCGCTTTAGAGTTTTCCTTATTCAGAATAAAATGCATGAATCCATGAATGCCATTATCACGACTTACACTTGTATTATAAGGTGTATTGGCATTGATTTCTTGGAAGCTTTTCATTTCATAAGCCACACGAACTATAAACTTAACTCCCAGAAAAAGCGAAATGCATGCATGACTTGTTAAGCTCAAAACCTGAAAATACCTCAAAGCACGAGTAGTAGAGCTAATAATGCCTAGTGCCTAGTCTTCTATTTACTGACAAAATATAGTATGCAGTTCAGATAGATCATTTTCCCATCTACTTATACACGCTCATCGTATAATATATAATGCACAATTAATGGTGGTGTATGTAGTTGTTACAGTCAGAACTAATAAGACGTACTTTATGTGTAGCACCCATGAAAAACTCATGAGTAAGATGAACAAGAGCCCCAAGACCCAAACCCAACTTAAACCCAGCTCAGTTGTATGAAAAATGGAGAAAATCTCAACCTGAACCTGACAGAAGCTTCAGTCTGTGTTAATCAGCTTTAGTGGTCAGGTCAGGAGACGAAATGCGATCGTCAAGAAAAGATAAGTTAAGCTAGTAAAAGTGTAAGGTTGAAGGTATTCACATTCACACAACATTTACGCTACTATACTCTCTAGTGAGGTTGTAAACTATAGGCAGTTAGAAGAAAATATTTATTCACACGTTCAACACATTAAACACCTCTTATTTTTCTTTTGTGCTCCGATTTTTTCCTCTTTTGTTTGTTTAGCTATAGAGAAGGAATGCGAAACGCTAGTCCGTCAGCTACTGCTAACCATACAACCAGAAGCTTGTATGATTATCATAAATCACATTATCAATTCCAATCCAGACCACAAACCTTCATTATCATCGTTAGAAAGAGACCCGCTCATAAGCATAAGAAACCCACTTAAATTTCTCAACAACAGAGTTTCCATTTCCAACACCTTCCTTTTATACATTGCTCCAATTACTCTTGAAAATCTTATTGTGAACTTGTGCTTGTGCTTGATCAAAGAAGAAAATGTTTATGATGATCGGAGGGTGACGCATTATTTTTTTTTACAAAACCTCAGCCAGGAGAACTCGACATTAAACATGCGTTTTCGATCAGCACCACATTCCGTTCCGAACTTGTTGCGTAGTACAAGATACATGTCGGGTAATGTAAACCTCCTCTCTCCACAGTACTGCACTGGTCCTGCTCCTGTCAATCAATAAAGTGGGACGGGAACATAGTGATATACTATGTGGTGTTGATTGGTAATCAAAATCAATGAACGATTAGTTTTCGATAGTTGGCAAGAAGTCAATCAAGATTGATATTGCTAATATACAATGTGACTGTCCACCCCCATAATAAAAGGCTTCCGATCTACACGTGATCGCAGCTGTTGTATACAATTAAATGCAATTCAACATTATTATTTTTAAGTGCTGAGAATACCCTCATCATTAACTTTATATTTACATACTCCATATAAAAGAAGGGAGTAATAGATTAAATGACAAAATCTTATCTTCCATTTTGATTGAGTATTATAAATTTATAATACACGTCATATAAAGCAATTAAAAGCAATATTGGATATAGCAAAAGAATATTCTCCTCATTTGTCATTACAAATTAATAGCTTCTGATTCTGATTTAATGTTATGTAAATTTTTGAACGGACAGTAGCAAAAGTCCGTGTAAGCTCATACATATAAACACTATATTTATATCAGTTCAGTGTTTCGCTAAGTTTTTTTTTGTTAAAGTGTTACTTTTATTTGTGTGTGTGTTAAATCGTGTGGTGTTCCTCCGAGCTCACCCCGATATAATAAAGTTCTCCATATGACACCATTCCGATGGGTACTCCTTTGTATTTTCTTCACACTATACCTCCTGTTCGGTGGATCTATTTTTATGCTCATTGAGCAACATCATGAAATCCATCTTAAGGAGGAACTCCACGTTTTGCGGCAGGATATACAAGGTAACTTGTACTATTAATATGGAAGATTTATCATAAATGATATTTGTAGCAGGCTAGACACATATTTTTTTATGTAAATTAGTGAGTTTTAATTAGTTTTTCCTTCATGAAAGCAATGATGCAGAGGCTTTTTGAGACAGTTGTGACTGATATTTTCATATTTTCAATACTCTCATCTCATAATAATATGATGAAGTTATGAAAATACTAGTGACAAGCAGTTAGCTAACATTTTTTTAGAGAGAGAACAGTGAATTGAAAGTGAGTATTGGAGAATGCGTTTGCGTTCCCTTTCCAAGCATCAATTACTCATGAAAACTTTCAATTCGTGGATGCATATTTATCTTGCTAAAAGAATGTTTCAGCATTAACGAGAAGCGGCCAACACACACTAATAGTTAACAGTAAAACTGAGGTCAGAGTTACGATAAATATTCTTGACGTTGGTTAGCTACATGTGAAGATTAATGACTAGCGCCAGTGTTGGGGTTTATTAAAGAATAAATGTTAACAGTTTCCCGTAAAGGATGACAGACTGTTTTGGAAATATCAAATCAAGTAGGTCAAATCTGACACGATTTTTACAAGGAAATAATGCATAAATGAAAGAGATTGTTTCTGCAACTGCTAAAAAATCTCGAGATGGACCAGGGATAATAAAGAACAAAGATTGCTAGTTATGAATAGTACGCAAAATAGTAGGGTGTTTAACCGTTGAGGCTCCTGATTTCAAAAGTTTCAGCATAAGTTTTGGTGCCTTATTCGTGTAAAAGTTTAAAAAGTAAAAGCTACCCTTTCAGTCTAAAAACACTCGTTACCTTGAATTGTAGCGTCAAGAATAGGGTAGGAACAAAAATATTTAATTTTATAGATACTATTCAATTATTGCTTAGTATTGTTCTGAGTTTCTAAATAGTAATGACTTTCATAAACCAAACCAAGTTACCAATTAATAAAACGAACATAATTTTAGAAGACTTGTCCGGTTTTTTTTATAAACTAGATGATTCCGTCAGTCGTCTACCATTTTATGTAACTCAACATAATTATGTAATCTTATCATTGATCTTAAGCATTATGGTCCAATTATAGAAGTGATGTTGTTAAGAATGAGTACTGGAAAATCCCATTGGCTGCATATTTTCTTTGTTGCAAAATAAATTCGCATAGCAAATTATAGGTCTGCTTCACTGCCCATTCAATTGTAATTCATACATAACTTCTCTCATTTTTCATCTCTTGCTTCTCGTTAGAAACTGGCTTTATCTTGCTATTGTGGGAACATAAAGTATGTTTATACGACGTGATAATCATGACGATAGGTCTAGGAAAAAGCTGGAATTTGAAGGACACGGCTTGCTGTTTGTTTCATTTTTCACCAACTTTGTTACGTTCTTAAAAAGTAATCTAATCCCATTGGTGAAGTTGTTTATTTTTTTTATAAAATTACATCCAACTTTGACAAGAAACGGAAATGGTCCAAAACAATCCAAATTCTTAAAACATGATACAGCTTTAAATGTAAAAGAAACCAGCATATAAGAACGCATTAATAACGACACGATTTTAGGAGCATCATGAGATTACATAAAATGCATTGGCTGTTTGTTAAGTAAACTTATCGTAGACCAAAATATTAAGTGAGACAGAGACAAGAATTTGTGTGGAAGTGAAGGGATTCACTTCAGCAAACAAAACAGCAAGCAGGGCAATGTAAGAAAGGGTAAAGGAAGTCCGATAAGGTTTTGTTAGTTTATGTTAAAATGCTTTAGGGTAAGGGTTAAATGGGCGATTTTTATCGAAGTTTAAGGGGTCGCTACTATCTATTGTCATGCATGGAATGAAAGAATGGAATTTCACAGGCAATGACCAAATTGATTGTTATTCCGGATTACAAATATTCTGTGTCAATGACAATATTGACGGGGATGTCGCGTTGTTAAATAAAATCATTGAAAAACGAACAGAGAAGTGTAGGCAATCATTCGATAAGAAAAAGCTGAATCAGCTCCTTGTTTTCAGACATAAACATTGACAGATTGCCATGTTGTTATCGCGCAGTGTACATATTGGCATTGGCATGCATTCGATTCACAGAAAATGCACTTTTCAGTTTAAAGTAGCAATGTTGTATGAATGGACTTTCGGTGTTAGTTTAAACTTGTGGTCATTAGTACTTAGCCCGTAGCGTAAACTGCCACTAAAAGGATTGATAGTAAAGAGTGATATTTACATTATATACAATACGAATTGTATGACTTCAGGTGTTTAAAGATAATACTTCGTCCGAATAATTAGAAACTCCACATCGAATTCAATCATTAATTGACAGCCATAATGGATTTTATATGTCATGGAAAGGATGGAGGATGAAGAGCAGAAAGCTCGCTGTGATTTATGTAGAAATGAAACGGACATAGTTAAAGGCTGGAAACATTGAAACATGCATACATGTATGTATGTATATATGATTTGATTATCCGTGTGTTCCTTATAGGCAAAAATGTTGATATCGTGTATCAAATTGATACATGATATCAACATTTACTCGAATTGATAGTATCAATTCGAGTAAACACCAGATAAAACTTACTTTAATTCGAAAAGACATAAACTATCTTACGAAATATTTTGGCAAGTAGTGAAATTATTGGTGTCTTGAACTGAAAGTCAAATCTATTAAAATTAAGACGGAACTGCTAAAACTATATGTGTAGGAAGCTACCACGACTAGGAGTGGGTATCAGTTTATTACTGGGGTAATAAGCTACTTAGCTTACAAAAGGTCAGTTTTGAATCATCATAAACATTCATTAGTTTTTAACGTTTCAGCAATTCTTAACTGTGAAAAAATCTCCCATTTATCACCCCAACATATATCATAGCGTTCGTAGGCCATAAGCCATTGATATTGATTAAGGAAAACGATAGTTGTCCAGCAAAAACTGGTTTCAAGATTTTGTAACTTTTTCAATAGGTATTAGTAAGGTATGTTAAACAATTATAAGACCACCTTGCAATATTTTGCCCCGCAAAAACAACACATGCTTGAACCGGGATTTTTGTTGCATTGAAATGAGGGGTCCTTAATACCCATGAACGCCAAGTTTCAGCTTCTGTGACCCATCTGTTGGTTAGCTGCAGCTTAATCTTTAACAAGTGTCAATTTCGACTGTTAAACAATTATAAGACCACATAAATCGTTTGATTCCCAACGCTACCCAAACTTATAAAATTGTGTCAGAATTCTGTTATTAGTCAGAATGCATTTAATACTTTATAATTTCTTTAAAAAATTCTATACATGTAGCTCATCTATGGGCTGGGTGGTAGTGACGGGCCATTACTTGGGATTCAGCAACATTTTTAAGTTTTAGGACAGTTAAGCTTACAAAATTCGGCTGCATTACAACCAGAATGCCCCAAATGTGTCCCAAAATACTCTACACTCACTTATATTCGTAGTAGATACATTTTAACCCAATATACAAATTCTATGCCCTGCAAATTAAACTCTTCCATTTATGGTAGAATGACAAAAATCGTAATTTGGCCATAAACGAGGGTTTATACCACCAACCTGCTTAATTTTTTCCAGCTTATCATAGCAGTTAACTTCTCAACCATTAAGGGCGTCGTTATGTGTAAAAATCATTCGCGGGACTGCACGCACATTGTACATGCAAGTTACCTAAAGTTGTGACTATTGGCCCAATCAAATAAAGTCAATGGCATACTTCTGAGCTTTAAATGTATGGTGGGATCAGCGCACTTTTGGTAGAAATTGTGTTTTAAAATAATGTTTCTTATGTTTTTCAAATGTTTTTTTACATTTAAAGTGGACAGGTGTAGTTTTTCGTGCGTGTGAAACAAAACATCTACTGCTGCTATTTTTTGGTAGAGTATAGCAAATGAAGGAGCTTGTAGTTACAATGGGCGTGCAGACGTGCGACTGATTTCCACTTAATACGCCGTCCCTATTGGTTAGGAAGTACACTGATATGATAAGATGATAAAATGTAAGCAGGTGGGTGGTGTAAACCCTCGTTAACGGCCAGAATTACGATTTTTGTCATTTTGCCCCAAATGAAAGAATTTAATTTGCAGGGCATAGCATTTGTATATTCGGTTAAAATGTATCTACTACGCATATAAGTGGGTATATATTATTTTAGGACACATTTAAGGCATCCTGGAGTTAATGCAGCCAAGTTTTGTAAGTTCAACTGTCCTTAAAGTTAAAAAATGTTGCTGAATCCCAAACAATGGCCCGTCACTTCCACCCACCTAGAGATGAGCTTGTGGTATAGTATTTTTAAAGAAATTATAAAGTATTATAAGTATTCTGACTAATAAAACTCAATGTTATAAGTTTGGGTGGCGTTAGGAGGCAAACTATTTAGGTGGTCTTATAATTGTTTAACAGTCGAAATTGACACTTGTTAAAGATTAAGCTACAGCTCACCAACCGGTGGATCACAGAAGCTAAAACTTGGGGTCTAAGGGTATTAAGGACCCCTCATTTCAATGCAACAAAAATCCCGGTTCAAGCATGTGTTGTTATCGCGGGGCAAAATATTGCAAGGTGGTCTTATAATTGTTTAACATACCTTATGTTAAAGTAAAGGCTTATGTATATATATCCGTACTACGCGTAGTTCTGTGTGACGTAAAGTTCATGAAGAATGAATTCCATTGAAGCTCCATTCCATCTTCCAATTGGATTTAAATGAATGTGAGTCGCCAGTGTGTGCTATATGAATCCGTGCATGTCCAGATTTATTACACTTTACGCGTATACAGCACTAAATCTCATACTTTGTTTCATTCCAATTAGTAACCTAATGAATGATCGGCAAATGTCTGTGAAAAGGAAGATCATATCTTATATCGTACCTCTGAGTTTTTATTTATTTTTATTTCTTTGTTCCAGGATTTGGAATGAAGTTATTATCTAACAAGACGTATTTCCTTAAAAAATTGTTTTGGAATGTGTGGATAATATATAATTTTATGTAGCTCTTAATTCTGTTGATGATGTTTTGCTCTGTTTGTACAGTGCACGTGTCTTGTCTCATGGAATTGATGGAATGTTATGCCTATGAATGAAGTAGTTGGAGATTAGTGTATAGAAGTCTTAGGTTGTTTCATCAACATCAACTGCTGTGTTACTTCACAGTATGATTGACGATGACGATTTTGTCTTCTTTACGTAATATTGAATACAGTATAGGTACGCTGCTGCTCCTGTGTTCTCGTATGTGTATGGGTAATATCACGTAACAATATAAAGAGGTGTTTTGCATTGTTTTCTGCAGTAAAAATGCAATTTGTGCGCAACGAATCTTTCTTTAGGAACTTCTTTTCCTGTACATAATTAAGTATGAATAGTAAGGGGGAGGTCAGAATTCCCACACAATTTCATGTCGTTTACATACTAAAAACAAACACTGTTCACATTCTGCATTGCAACGATATGACTGGATTAAACCACTACTGGACTTGAAGTCAATTCTCATAAAATTGAAAGCTACATCATGTCTATGAAAAAATATGCGCCACAGCACGGCTGGATCGCATGTGTGGCACGTTCTATCATCATATAATTTTTCTAACACTTCAAGCAACCCGTTTTGTTTGGGAAAAAGAGTGAAGGTCTACTAACTCTGGAAGCCTTGAGAAACAGAATCTCTGAACAACAGCCTGGAGACGAGTTCAAGGGTGACACATATTAACTCCGTTGGTGGCCATACATTCATAGCATGCTGTGCAAAACATTGAAATTGGATTATGTTAATGTACTCTTGCGTCCTTAATAAAAATAAGGTTTTTATGGTCAATTTAGTGTTGAAGCTGCAGCATTTATCTGCATCATTTTGTTTTGTTTTTATAAGTAACCTCAACAAGGTTCTGCCTCAACAGAAATTTCATGGAGATCATTAAGTATAAACAAAGTTTTACAAATTCTTTATTAGGTGATAAATTCAATTTATGCCTTCTTTGCGACTTGAGGAAACTATGCATAAAATGTACGCAGTAATTTTAGGAATTCATAAATTTTTCATTTAATTGTTTCATGAAATTATTATTTGGGAATAAAGTGCTAAAGCCCAATTCTAGTATTACGTATTATACTATATCATTTGCATTCCTCACTCACAATTTATGACGCTAGACGCTACGCACAGAGCTTAATGACCTGTGAAATCATTTCTCTGTGCTTCATCATCGTCTGCTATTGTTTTCAATTACAAAACTCTATTTATCATTAATTAACATCAACATGAAACATTTTAGTGGTACAAGAGGCTTGTTGTATTTACAAAGCGCTACAAATCTATTTATAGATAACTGGACTTATAAATATCATTGTTTTTAAGTTGTTCCTGAGTTTGTGTGATATTAAAAATAAATGTTTGTTATTCGTTTTTGTTTCAGAGATACTTTTTCGTCTAGATTACAATTTCTATAATAATGAGACTAGTCCAGATATTTTGGACGCGTTGACATCAGCAAAAGAAGGAGTTATTAATAGGATTTCTGCAGTGTGTGGAATTGACAATCTTCTTGATGGTGGAGGTCGACCAGAAACCAGTAGCTTAAAATGGAATTATTACAACTCTGTATTCTTTGCATTCACTGTTGTAACCACGATAGGTATGCTGATTCTTTCTTATCTTCGCTTAAATTTTACTATTGCTCACGCACCCCAAAAAAATTCCAAACATTTTCCAATAATTTATTTCTATACTTACAAAATGAAAGGTTATGGTCATCTGTCGCCTTCAACAAACCTGAGCAAATCTTTCATGATGTTTTACGCATTGTTTGGGATCCCAATTAATGGTATATTGCTCAGTGGAGTCGGTGACTACTTTAGCAATAAGGTAGGCATACATTTTTCATGAATTAATATATTTACAATTAAAGCTTATATTTACAAGGTTTGCTTGAAAAAATAAATTTACTGCATTCTTGGATTATTTATGCTATCTCAAATGGAATAAAATAGTGGGGGTAATGTAAACACTTAATATTAATATGCTTCATAAAATTTATCCTTGAACTGAAAATTTAGATAATTAGGTTAAAAGACGCAATTACTATAATTTATTTTCACAGCTCGTGAAGGTTCATCAAAAGTCCAAGCAAAAGCGATATCGAGGAAAATGTACATTAGTTTTTGAAATCATTTTCTACCTTATACCAGGATTGGTAGTTTTCATCATCATACCTTCTGGAATTTTTGTCCTAATTGAGAATTGGACGTTTCTGGATTCCATATACTTTGCTTTTGTGTCCCTTACAACAATCGGGTTTGGAGACTACGTAGCTGGTATAATTCCATATTATTATTGATCTTTTCATGAACTTTTCATGTATTGATGATTCGTAAAATCGTAAACAAAATAAAATGGACAAAACAAATGGTACATGTTTCACATTTTCCTTCATAGGAATGGGTGACGGGCACAACCTCTGGCTATGGATTTACAAGGCATTCATCATCATATGGATCACTTTTGGGCTCGGCTACTTAATCATGATTCTTGGGTTCATTGCCAAAGGCATGAAATCCAAGAAAGTTCGTGGTGCTTTGGAGAAACGTCTGACTGGAATAAGAAGCACAAAAGAAAAGTTATCCAAGGATATTGACTACATGCGACGAATTGTCAATGAGCTCTATATGATGAAAATGAAACCAGTGTATGACTTGAGTGAAGTGCAAGATCAGGATATTTCTCAGACTCATTACAAGAGTCGAAGTCGTCGTGCATCTTGCGTGCATTTTGAAAGAAGATGTAGCTCATTACCCAGATTACACAAAGATGAAGGAAGTAGGAATGTTTGTGAAACTTTTCCATCCGGTAAAAATCCATCCCCTCCGTCTGAAAGGAATAATGTTAAAAATAGACCAATGAGGAGATTATCAGAATCTGACTTGGATCGAATTGAGCTTGAGGATGAGTTTTTGGGCAATAGGAGACAACCTGTAACAACGGAAGAGTTGTTGGCTCATGTTGTTAACACTCTTAGTGTAAATGTGATGCAAGAGGTAATGGATGCTGTTGATGAGCTTAATCAGTTTGAACAACAGGTGGTTAATCAGCAAGAGTTAGCCGATGAATCTCCAGATGAAGTAGTCAATGACCAAGAAAGAAGAAAAAGCTGTGATATTGAAAGCAATAGTAGTTCTGATGACAAGTCGCCCCAAGGTATAATATTTTTCATTTATATGCATAAATATCTAGTTCCGATTGTGTGTAATTGGAATGATTTATGTATATTATGCACAAATATTATTGATGGTGTTTATCAATAAAATTATCATAGTTATTATATGGTTTTTGCGGTTATCCTTGTCTGTAGAATACGGTACTGCTCCACCATGGGAATTGGAATGTGTATCAGAAGACGAAGAAGTTCTCCTGGACGAGGACGATGATGCTGATAAACTACAGGTTGTAATACGTAAAGTCAGTGAGGATGAAACTGATAAACAGGGAAATCAAGGACAAACGTTCATGGAAAAAGTTAGTGGAGCTATTAGGAAAATATCTGGCACGAAGACTCCTGAAACTCCGTCGAGAAAAATCTCAAGAAATGAATCTGAAAACAGAGGGTTAGTCGTAGCAAAACATATTGCCTTCTTCCTAGAAGAATTTTTCATTTTTTGCATTTTTATCGAAAAAAATGAAAGTCAATTTGCTAACGCTTCTTAAGGTTAACAATAGTGGTAATAAGTTGGGTAGAAAATAATTGCTACAATTCTAGAATAATTTGGGTTCGTAACTTTTAAGTGGGGAAAAGTTATCTTTGGTTTTGGTATGTTAATTACTAGTTAAATTTTTAATTAGAAGGGGTTCAGTCACGCTATTACTGCAAATAACGCTACATGAATTTTATATTTTCAAACATTTTGGTTTGTGAGGTTTTCTATTATGATTTTATGCTTTCATGGAACGAACTCATTTAGATTCCATAAACGACGAAAATAAGCTGAGATCAGATTGGTTAAAATACTGTCAAATATGCAATTGTACAAGTTTCCCAATTTCTTTCTGGTTTTACTTACGAGATTTTTCGTTCGTTAGTCTATCCATGGTCTCGAAAGGCAATTAATATTTAGATAGTGCAGATGAATTCGATTAACCAAGAGCGAATGATTTCATGGTTTCCTAAATCAAGAATTTTCCAGTAATAACAAACTTCAATTTTCACTGGATGGTGAAACACATGTCAACTTGTATTGCTGACATTAATTTTAATCGTTTTAATCCCTAGCATGTTGTTTTTACAGAAGTGTATAGTGTCGTAATATAAAATCTTATCACTGTGTCATAACACCCCAAGATACAGATGTACTTCACTACGACCTCTAACTACGTATTTCAGCTAGGGCTTTAAATAGTTGATTGTAATTTTCTAACTAGCATTTTTTATGTGCCACGTGCTCTCTACACAGAATATCATATGAGAATGACATGATCAAGTTATTAAATTGATATTCCAGTGATAAGTCAGGAGAAACAAAACAACTACTGCTTTAAAGTGTGGTTACAATATGCTTGCTGGGGAGCTACTCTTATTACAGGTGTACTTTAAGTTAACTGGGGATAGTTTTGTTTGTACATAGTCAATAGTTTTAGTATAAAATTTAAAAAAAACTAATGGGGATTGTTCAGTCTAAAAACCAGTTCTGAATTTGTTTGCACACTTACATTTAACATGTCTTGTTTATAATGGGTAATAATTACTAAAGTATTTATATTATAAAACTCAAAACTAGCATAATTTAAGTATGACCAAATTCAAAATGACTCACCAACCAAATGCATTATATTTATAGAAAAATCTCTCTTGGCGAGTCAGAGAAGCCTTCTCCAGGTGCCTTTACTCGTTCGCAACACCAAAATCACGCTTACAGCTCATTTAGACGACGTTCCTCCCTTCGTCGTCCACATTCCAACACTCCAGAATTGGAACATAAACAATATCATTCCAAGGGCCGCAAACCTTCTTCCGACTTGCGTAAAATCTCTCAAGAAAGTCGTATTTCTAACATAAGCAACTCATCATACAGAACCATCGACGAGATCATTAGTAGCGCACGCACCAGTCGTAAGACAACTCCTGCGGCCTTCCACCGCCCATCACTAGGAGATGAAGTGGATTCAAATGCAAAGATCTGCCCAGAAGCATCCTCACTTGCTCATCTACTTATGGCTCTTGACACTGTTCAAGATCGCCTCCAAAAGACCTCCTCAGAATATGGGGGCTACCCGTCAGACCAAGAATCAGTTGACTTGAGCAACAGTTTTGCTCCAAAAACTGGAGCCAAGGCTATAGATCCACGATACAGAAGGTCAGGAACACCACCTGATTGTGTGGATAGGAGACGTAAAGTTGGTGTATTCCAACCAGGTTTCTCTTACGTTAACTTCGGCTTCAACCCGGATGGGGAAGAAGACGATGCGGATGTCAATGCAAACAAAGGAAAACAGCAGCTTGCGGAGGGGAAGCAAGAAGATGACTTTTCCAAAACTAGTAACAATAATAATAGCATAGAAAATAGTACAACCAGAAAAAGATAGTTTTCAATTTTGAGCATCAAAGCCAGTACTTTTTGTTATTTGGAACATATTTGTTAGGCGTTGTTAAGTTTTCGGATTTTATTTATTTTATTGCATACCCATATTATGTATAGAGCCTTAAAAATTACATGATAGTATCTCTTTACCGTCTAATGTATTATATTGACTTGAATCCGTTTGGATGAGGGAATATTATAAGATTTCGATTATGAATGAGTTTTGTGTGACCTATTGCAGTACTTACTTTCGAACAATCTTTTCTTCTTGGTACAAAACATTACTTAAATTCAAGGCTGGGTAATCAACGAAAAATGGCAACCAGATTAAGGATTAAAGATTAGTTTGAGTTTGGAAATCTAATCTGATTATTGATTAATTACTGAATTTCAAAGAAAAAACTAATCTGATTATTGATTAATTGATTAATTACAAACAGTAGATTAAAGATTATTGATTAATTAATCAGATTAACTAATCAACCCTTTGATTAATTGACATGTTTACCCTAATCGAATGGCAGTTGATGATATACAGATTTTTATGGATTAAAGTTTAATTTTTTATAACAATGACAATTCAAATATAAAGCGAACGAACTTACAATTTTTAAAGGGGTCGTGAAGTTGGAGCTGGGTGTAAATTTTCCTTTAATTGTCTTTTTACAATTCAAACACTTTGCGTCAACTTCACCGTTAATTTAAAAAACACTCCATCGAGTTTCAATGGAACAGATTGCCATGTTTCAGACATACTAATTAATTTTTTTACTTAAACATTCCTCAAATTCAAAACTATATCGATTCTTATCGATTGCGTTAAAATATCCATGCAATTTCATGCTGTCTACATGCATGCAGAAAATCCCGTCTCTCAATAAGTTATGTTAAAAGATATGTACTTGTGAATCGCTTGAATTAGTTATGGTGAAAATGACATTTTGGCGTTTAACAAACCAAATTCCTCAAAATTTTAATCAACTGTCAGATTAGTTAATCAGATTAGATTTCTCGATAAGAAATAAGGCTGTTGATTAAAGATTAAATCATTTTTTCTACCTGCGTTGATTAATTGATTATTGATTAATTAATAATATTTTTTACTTTCAGATTAATGATTAAAGATTAAACTAATCAATAATCTGATTAACAGATTAGATTAAATAATCAATTGATTACCCAGCCTTGCTTAAATTTATATTTCATTCATCATTAGCTCTGATGACGTAAAATAGGTGGAGAATGCAACTAAACCCCCAAAATAGAATCTGTTATAAGTCCTACTACATATCTACTTATTTTTGCAGTATGTAAATACATCCTAGATGATAGTATCAACACAAGATATCTGACCTGATCTGATTTAGTAAATATATATCATGGACAGAATTTGTAAATGTAATAATTATTAATTGAATGTCAATTCTAGTTATTAATGCAGTTTGTTTTTGTTATCATATCAATCATGCGTAAATAGCTAACTATACCGTCTGTAATTTATTATTGTCTGGAAGTCCACTTGTTTGTTTCAATCCAGTTTCAATAAATCTTTGGACTTGTGAACAAAATCAAAAACTTATTTCTTGGTCCTCACACATCTTTTTTAAGACAATTCATGTATACTTAGCTTTATTGTTCTATACAAGCTGGGCACTATACAAAGAGTTTTCATATACAATACAACATCTTTCAGTAGAAAGTTATAGCTACTTTAATATTCTTAACACACATTACAATAAAACATTATAGATAGCGCATTTTATAATCATACAATACACATCCACGTAAAAACACATTCGCATTATTATACTATACCTACACATTATTATCCCTAAAATGTAAACAATTGGGAGTTGTTGTAAAACAGTTTGGGAAATACATTCCATTTATGAAGACAAGTAGAGTCCTCCTCCGATAAAAAAAATTAACAGAATTGTTTTAACAGATATATAGATAGATATTATAGCTACCATCATCTCTTGTTCCAGGAATTCTTTCTTTTCTATCACTTTATTAAAATAAGTTGGCAATTGTTTTTGCCCCTTCTGATGTGTCGTCAAATGGATTTAAAAGGCTTAAAAATACAGAGCTAGCGGAGAGAAACTGATATATAAGTAGAGATAAAACCCAGGAAATAATAATTTTTAGTTCAGAAGTAGACATGACTTCTTTTTGGTGACTATCATTTTTTTGCGTTATCTTTTAAGATGTTTGCCGAAGTGGATCCAATGATTCTAATGGAAAGTCATCGTTATGTATTCCACGGCTAAAGCCAAGTTTCATTTCTTCAATCTTTTTATCCAAGATTTGGAGTGCGTTGTCAATGTTTTGTGGCTGCTGCTGAGCTTTCACGTTGAAAGCATTGTTCAAATTATTTTGGAAGGTGAAAGTACTTGCACCTCCACCCCCTTCCCCAGTTCCATTTGCAAACAGCCCGGTTAAGTTGCTGTAGTTTTTCGGAGAGTTGTTACTGCTTGAGCTCAACGAACCGCTGTTCATGTCATTAATGTTGAATGAGTTGTTCATTCCGTTTAGTGCACTTGTGTTGTTGCCAAATGGGCTGGGGTTACTTAAGCCATTCATTTGGGATGAAAATCCGTTAGAAAACGCGTTGTTTGCTGTGTTATTAACTGCCACAGAGCCGTTGACACTTCCGTTGGTTTTAGAAAAGTTGGGCATGCCAAAGGGATCCGGAGATGTGAAGAACGGATCCGAGCCAAAAATGTCAGTTGATGAGCCGTTGTTAGTAGTTCCATTTCCATTCATGTTAAGATTTTCAGTTTTCTTTCCCTTGGGTGGAGGCGAAACTAATAATAAATGAGCAATAATAAGCTGTTAGAAAGGAACCTTAACGATCAAGAATTCAATAAATTTTGTTCAATCAATAAGCGATCATTTAGTCTTGTGCATACTTCGTGGTGGTGCTTCAATTCCATCCGGCGCACCACGAGGTTTCGTATCCGACTCATTTTCAAACAGAATTCCTTCTACATGCTTCGACTCTTGTGCTTTCTTCTCAATTTCATTTGCAGTTTTAGTAAAGTCTCTGTAAGATTAAAGCCATAAAATAGGTAAGAAATGTCAGATTAATCAAACACAGAACGTCCAGAGGAAGTCATATAATCATTATTGTTAATGCAATCTTACGCAAAAATGTCATTTGCGACGTTGTTAGTAGGTCCTCTGGGTGGAACCGGCGGACAAATCAACAAGTCCGCTGCAACATTATCTTGCGATGAGCTGGTTGAGCTAATGATTGACTTCCCATCGGAGTTACATGAAGAGGAGCCTAGTTTAGCTCTCAGTTCCGAATTTTCATTTTCTAATTCTGCAATTCTCTTCTGTAATACCATGACTTCTCGTTTCAGCTCCATTTCTCTTCCTGATGACTCCAGAAAGCGTCTATAAGCAAGGTCAAATGCTTGACCAATTGTCAGAGTTATCTCTTCCGCCTATAAACAAAGGAAATCATTTAATTTTATTACAATTCTGTACAACATCAAACATTAGACACCGTAACATTTCACAACCAAAGAGTTTATAGGCTAACATGTGTCAATAAGAAAATTATTATGAATTCATGAAACTGCTAATAATCATTAATCGCATCCCGTGTAGCCAGAAATTTTGCTCACAATCATACTTCATGACCTCCATTTGAATTGAATATGGTACTTATTCATTAAAGTATGCTTATAAAAATTAAATTAAATACGAATTCGCACATTACATTATTCCGTCAGTTATCAATCATGCTTGTGGGTATCCTTCACTTTACTATAGCATTAAAACGGAAACGGTGAAGGACCAACTAAATCTAATCCTTCTGAAGGAGAGTATAGATGATATACTGTTTTAAACTGACTACTGGTTGATTACTCCGTGCCGAAGTTCATAATTTTTATGATCATTTCATGCAATGAATTAACTACACAGAACTACATCGTGTAATACTGCATCATGATGATGTGTCAAGTCAGTTATTAGAGGTGCAATTTTCATTCAACTGAACACATCGTATCGTATCGCATCGTATTATCATAACACTCAAAGATCCTTGGCCCCGTTCAATCCATGCAGTGCAACGACACATGCAGTTTTTTTGTACAATCAGGCAGCACAGCACCCAAACTCCACGATATGACATGCTGCAACTGCAACTAACTGCTTCTAATGAATGTGTAGTACTACTACCAAACCAACTGTTGGGCTAGAGGCTAGAAGTTTGACTTAATTGTTTAGTTGTTGGAAAGGAAATGGTGGCAAATGATATCTCCTATAATATCTATCTCTCTTTTCGAGCATAATACACATTGACCCAAACCCACCAACAAAAACAGTCATTACAATACCATTAGTGTAGACTTGAATGAATGTCACTTCACAGAATCATGATGTTATTAAATTTTACAAAATATTTATTTTTTTTGTGGTTTTTGACACGATATTGCAATAAAATATGACATGACATACAATCCAAAACACAGCAGTAATCCCTTCACATCATTGTTGAGCTTCAAATTGGATTTTGCCATAACTATCACAAATCCTTAGTTCACAGTCCATAAGCTCTACATTTCAATGTTTCCTACATCATGTTTTGGTAATTTGGCATTGATTAGAGTTTCAGATATGAAAGCAAAACCCGAATTTTCAAGTTAGCAAACAAAAAATGCAATTATGGTTTTACTGATATTACTACATCGTTGATGACTCTTATTACTCATCAAAATTATGAGGGTTTTTGTCTGTGGTGGTGTTTGCATTCAAGATAAAATATTCTGTTGGGATCAGGTTACGGCTCACCGACCTCACCGCAAAGATTGTGTAAGTTTTTCATTTCATGTGGGGTTGGTTTCTTGTGGTACCACTGAACATACTGATGAAGGACTGATAATAGGTCGACTACCCGCGTTGTAGGCACATATTTTTTTAATGTAATAATACTATGTATTCGTCATATTACGAAGATTCATTTCCAGTTTTCTTTAAAGTTGTTATTCAAGTGTGATATTCATTCCTGCATTTTATTGCTCAACCATGACATGACAGTACCAAGCACCATCATCATATCATCATATAATGATAAACCATTTGCTAAGCAAAAAGGGTAACATGTTTTCTGGAAGTGAATTTTCTGGAGGATATCCGGATCAATGATTGTTTTAATTGTGCATAAATGCTTCTACATAGCAAAAATATCTTCAAGGACAAATGATTCATTAGACCGGAAACCGAGAATCTCTTTGGTTTGTAAAAATTGGACTGCCTAGCTTACTTTCAGATAAAAACCGCCATCAGAGCAAGACTTGGACTTGTATTTACGTGTACTCAAATATTATGTACGTTAAGCACACACACCCCATATTTTTTTAGGATGTTTGATGCACTGGAGCATGCATATAGGAATTAAATTATCGTTTGTAACTTCACAGCATATAACCTTACCAATTTTTCTGACGAGAAAACAAAACATCTATGAACTTCTCCATCCTTGGCAATAAAAGAAAAGAATTTCTTCTCTGCTTTATCATCAGCACAGTAAGAAATTTGATGAAGAGGGAACTGATGGAGAACTTTCTTTCCTTTTGGCTCCTGAACAGCTACCCCATCAATGGATATCGTGACTTCAGCCTGAAATATAGAAATACTAACATAAGATATTCTGCTTATGCTCTTGATATAACGAAGAAGTACAAAAAATGATCCTTGGTTTTAATCTTAACTATAATCCAGTGCGAAAACGATATATAATGATAACACTTAATTTATTAAATCACAGGAATAAAAATTAATAATAAGAGATGCAAGCGATCTATAATAGACGATGCAATAATAAACTTTGAATTTGTTGTTTGCTTAAGGTGATCCACCTATTTTTAATGAAAACATATATAAATGTAAGTATACCTTGGGAGTTTTTCCTCCTTCAGCACGGCGGATTTCTTCATCTAGCTTCAGCTTACGGATACAGTCTTTTACAACGTCGATTCCCTTTGGTTGCTCTGCCTCTGTCACGCCCAGGAACTGCAATTACATAAAATGAGTCAAAGGTAAGTAAACAATCGTAAACAACCCATTGGTTCACGTTATAATAATTTGATTATATGTTTGGTTTGTCATATATT
The DNA here is from genome assembly GCA_964034955.1 of Orchesella flavescens. Lineage (NCBI taxonomy): Eukaryota > Metazoa > Arthropoda > Collembola > Entomobryomorpha > Orchesellidae > Orchesella > Orchesella flavescens. Next base: position 18,529,513 of record OZ035957.1, on the reverse strand, counting down.
ATATTGTGGTTCCGTTTGATGGTATTTGCAATTTTTCTTTATAAAAAAATAAGAGAAACTTATATTCTTTGTGTGTTCGTATTCTTGGTAAACGGTACGATAAGCAACTATAACTATGTCTTCCAGTTCAAGTACGGTTGCTGGATGGATGTATATCACTGACAAATGGTTCAAAAAACAAGTTCCGCTTCGAAATGATAAGCTAATCACTTAAAATATTACGGAAGGATACAGCGTATTTAAACTAGGTTGAGATTTTTCGTTATGCCCAGAAACCAGTCCCAACAATAAAAACAAAGAGAGCTTTAATGGGTGCAAAACACAACCCTGTGGGTATTTGAACTCACTCTTTTTACAAATATGGAAAATGAATACATACATACATTATTGTTCTGCAACAACCCTTACTCTCCACAGTCATTATTAAAGACACTCATCATAAAACGTGGGTTGCATTGATGTAAATTTTCTCATAGATCTAGTCATGTTGTGTTACATTACAAGAAATGAGTCAAACTATTTGCATAAATGATAATACCCACCTTTCGTTTACATTGCATATTACACAGCATTATTACATACATACGTACATCGTTTCACTTATGGTATGAAGTACGGAAAAAAATTAACAAAATCAAATGCAATGTAAGTAATATGCTGGTGGTGGTAGTGATGAATAAGTGACGATGGGTAAGGCAGATGAACTCTGCCAACTCCGCCTTCAAGATAATGAGAATTCCGGTATACTAGCGGTAAGATAATAGAGGCAAAAAGGAAAAATTGCACTTGAGGTTTTCTCATGCGTTGACATCATTAAATTCAAGTCTTTGTGCTACCGACCAAACAAAAAGTGACTTGAGCAGAAAATTGAAACACTGTATATTATATATTAGAATATTATATTTTACATAAATCATACTCTTCTGATATGTTTCTACTCCTATATTATGACAAAACAATAAGGGCACGCATGACGTGACTGTGTCACCATTCCTATTATCATCGCAAATGCTCAATAACCATGATCAGCAATTTTTTATTTCGAAAAGTTCACAAGTTGCAGGCGCTGCAATATTCTGCATCCAAAAGTGGTAATAAAGCGTTTATCACATCGGCACGACACGCTATTATTGTTATTAGATATTAAGCAACATTTAACTCTGCGGTTACATATATTACCTCATCCATATGAAACTTATGGTAGTGGTGGTGCACGGTGCACCTGAATGATTATGTGCATTCGTATAAAATTGTAATAAAAGTATGTAAATCAGAGCCTGAACTCCACTTCTTGGTCTTACATCAACAAACCCAAAAAATATATGGATCAAGTGATCCAAACATTTTGTCTATTTGCCTAGTTATATCGTATCACATCATCCATCCGTATCAAATGAATGCACGTGACTTCAAGATTCAGTTATTCTATATGATGATGATGATGATGGCTTTTTAGGAGAGAAATTCCATTATCATACCACTTCCTTATTAAAGAGGTTTTTTCAACGCTGGCTTCAACATTTCAAACGTGTACCAAACTCATGAAATCATGACATGACCGCCCAACCAAGAGGTAGGATTGAACAATAGTGGACTAACAGGAGAGAATAAGAGTGTTCTTCTTCCCTTTTTCAAAAATGCCTTGAATTTTAACCTATCCGAGAATAATGAGAATTTCATGCTGAAACTGTGTCATGCACCGTGTCAGTCATCTCGCTCGAATTGTTTTTTCATTGGGGACAATTTACTCCATTTTTATCAAACAGGGAACCAACCTTATTTACTACACGCAGTTTGTTGTTGATTTCAGCTGCATTTTAACTTGCACATAAATTATGTAGATGCTGACATTTATGAATTTTCTATAAATACTATAATGATTGCGATCAAGCAACTACCTGATTATGTTTTTTTGCCATTTGCCATAGTTGAATTCAAGTACTCTCCCCCAAATACTTATCTTAAGTTGAATGAAAGGGAACAATGAGAAGATAGTATGTGCCTAATTCTTGTCAAAAAACGAGACCATTTAGCATTAACCATTATCATCGCCAATCGCTCCAATTCCAATGGTTTATTCATGAACAAAAGATCACGATATGGTTAACAACATCAAGGCAAATTTTTTTGCAGGTGAATATTATTATGCCAAAGCCAAAACTGCATGCATGCATTTTTGTGTAATTTCAATCGGCTGAAGAAATAATAATTTATTATTTGCCTCCTCAACGCGCAGATACACTACATTTTACCTTGGATTTTATGCAGGTAATAATAAATACACACACATAAACATCACTCCTTCAGCTATTATTATTTTTTATTTGAATTCCTTTTCAAACGCATTTTCGCTTACTCATTCATAGTCTCGCTTTTTTCTTTAATTGCATTAGAGATTAAGCATTTTCCTATTTAACATTTGCGTATTAAGGCGCAGTGTAGTGGCAAAGAAGGAGGAGGATGATGATGATGGGGATGATACTGCTGCTGTAAATTTTAAGGCTTATTCCTAATTTTCCGCAATGTTGCACAATGTTTCAGCGTTGTGATTAAGTGGTAGTAAAAAATGAATGAAATACAAAATACAGTAGAGAGAAGCTAGAGAAGAGAAGTGGAAGTATACTAAGTACGCGGGGTCTATTTCAAAGTACTAAAACCACTACTCAGTCACAGTCGCGCGTGTAAAATCGCATATAATAAAAAAAATCCTATAATTCGCAACAAACGGCAGATGGAAAGCTTCCTCCTGCTGAGCAAATAAATGTTGATTGGGAACAAAGTGCTAAGTATTGGCTCTGGCTTCTATATTTACAAATGAATTTTCAGTCGTTAAAGGAGGATGAGCGACCCACCTGCTGTTACTCATATTACTGCTATTTTACGGTACATCATTCATTTGTTTACCTTGGGCACTACCATTCATCCCCGCCCAAATTGAAAATTAAAAGGGGACTTTTTTGTTGCTAATACATTTTAGTTTGCGAAACTGAATGTCTCAATTCAGTTTCAGAACCTCCCTGTTTAATATTTCCGTAGGCCTTGTGTTCTTGTAAAAATTTATACAATGCTTCTAGATATCAATTTTATTACTATGAAAGATGACAGATGTATGTTTCACTCGTTTCGGTTTCACTATAATTTGCTGTCTTGCATATTCTTTGTTGGTTTTGCGATGCTGACAGAACAGTCTTCCTCCTTCCATGAATGATTAAAAGTTGAAGCAAATAATGTGTGAAAAATCGCAAACTCATATATAATGTTGGATGGGTAGAAACATTTTTAATTTTTAATGTAGGCAATTCAATGATGCCATAAATGCAGTTGATAGGATCTTATTGCACTATGAATGAATGTCAATTTACCACGGATTTTACAGTTGCATGTGAGCACACCTGCAGAATTGCTACAGAACGCTGGTTTGAACGCAAAATGTTTGGTACCTTAATTACATTTTGCCAGAGCCTAAAATAGATGTGTATTTAACACAAAAAGTTTATCCTGTACATGATGCGAAGTGAATAAATATTGTAGGTTTATACGTATGTCATGCATAATTTTTTTCTTGTTTATCAAATGAGGTATTTTTTGTCAGTGTAATGTATGGCAGTATAACTTGTTGACTTCCGGGCTACTTAGGTTTACATTGCTAGTATGCTTGTGTCTTTACTCTGTATTTATGCCATGCCACCACCATAGCTTACTATCAGACATTGTGCTACCTATCAACCCCACCACATGATTTTTATGCTTGTTAAACGAACTCACGTGCATAGTTAGAAAACTTTGAAGCAAATATATGTTATGCTTCTTTTTTTCTACCTTTGGCTTTGGCTTAATGATTCCAAATATACAAATATATTTTCTGAGAAATTGGGATACAATAGCTTACATACTTAAGCTTTTAGGTGAAATGGAAGATTCTTGGAAAAATCACGCCCTATTGTAAAACAGACAAATATTATTGTCATTACAAAAATTCGATGATAAACGACTGAGATAGTTAGTTCAAATCGTTTTCCTCATTTTAAAATTGGAACCTCTGCCTGTTACAAAAATTTATGCTTAACTTTGCAAATCACCTTGAGACAGATATTATTTGGTTGATGAATAGAGGCTATAGAGGATTCTATGACTAAAAAATATCATACCAAATATTCTCAAGTAAATAAGCTTTGTCGAACTAACCTAAAAGAACCCATCATGTGTGAATCTAGACCTTGGGGCATGGTATTAAGGGCATGAGCATTTGAGGAGAGGTTTGTTTTACAGTCCCGTCTAACCATTCTAGGCTTAATGCAGTCATATATGACTCATAAAATGATTATGACACCGATACCGCATATTTGAGCACGTAAACAACTTTGCAAAGAGGATTTATTGCACACCTTACCGTCTGGTTTAATTGTTAGCATAAAACAAATGATAATTATAGTCAGCTTGGTTAGAAGTTAGAATTTACATACTTACTCACTTACAAAATACTCAATCAACATTATATGCCTGCCTGCGCCTTCAACACAGAGTGGATTTTGACCCACAAAAAGCAGTCAGTTGTATTAAATTGGTCCATTTTATACATTTGTAATACACTCCTAATCAATCTCTAGGCATAGTAAAGTGTATTTTTTCACACAGAAACACATTTTAGCATATTTGGCATTACCATAAAATGATAAAATAAAAGTGCGTTTTGTTGTGGTAGGCATTCACACAACGAATGATTTTTAATACGAACTCACGCACATCAACAACTCAACATTTGAGTTTAGGACGTTTCTAGTAAAAAAAAATGAATGTACTTATATACTCAATTAAGAAAGCAGCTGCTAGAACAAAGGTAATAAATGCTAAATAAGCTTGCATAGTTTGAGCCGCTTTGCATAACAAAAGAGTTTGAATAATACATACATATACGTATATATCTTCACAAAGGTTTCCACACATAGTAGTTTTTGGACCTTGGGCAACATTTTTGAATTATGAATCTGTATGAACCATCATCAGTTGGAATGGTAAAATATTCATTCACATATATTATATATTCGTTTTAATTACACACAAAGAAGTGCTTCTGAATGAGCTTTCATTAACTCCAACATAACAACACAATGGCTGAAACAATATGAGAAGATTGATTTGTGTTTTCCATCCCATAAAAAATCCCAATCAGTTAGTTAAGGGCAACTCTGACATGAAGAAATAATATAGTAAAAAAATATTCAAATTTTGAATCACATTATTAGATAATGTTTTCAAGTTTCACGAAATGTCGATCATCATCATCATTTTTCTTCTATTCTTTAGCTTGACGATATATTTTTTACCAAGCCATTTTTGTCTTTCAAAGCCATTTGATGCTTAATTAAGGAAACTCTTGTGAGCATTACATTATACATAAATTGAAAACTTTTGTAAGCTGCTTATTTTGGTTCACCACCTTCATCATCAAATGGCCATGTGTTCAGGAGTGTACCATCATAAATTGCAAAGCAAAGCGATCAGATGACCTCAACAAGGAACACAATACCCATCATATGAGCTGGCAGCTAGCAACAACGTCAATATTTAATAGACATTTTTAGGTATACTTCGAAAAAAAGGATCTACCAAAGTCATACAGATTGACCATAATATCACTGTACTGCATGCTTAAAGCATAAAAAAGATTTGAGTTGGCCAAGTGAAGTCTCAACAATGAAGCACAATAATGAAAAGTATCTCTGTATACATATAGAGCCAACAACAAGTGTCGTATTGGTAGAATCCTAGTTGTGCATTGTGTTATGTAGATATATGGTAAAGTCTCCTAGTTTTTATTGTTAGTGATGTGATGTGATAGGATGGGATAATATGTGATAGCGAGAAATGACGTTTATACTGCATAGCATATAATATACCTGCTTAGCCACTTATTTGCATGCTACTACTCCAACTCCAACTCGACGACGACTCTGGGAGAATGGTACGGCCTGATACGATACCTATGGACGATGTTGTTGTTGTTGATGATGATGATGATGATGATGATGACGAGTATCAAAAAGAAGGAATGGAAAATCTTTAAAAAATATTGCCCCAAGTCATTCATTGTCAAGGAGAGAGATACTTGAAGCAGCTTGAAGATCCTCTCTCTACCTTTTCAGCAACAGATCACACCTTTTATGCATGCACAGAATGATATGTATTTATGACGATGGACGATGATGATATTTATCTATAATAGGTGCAGAGACAACTAAAATTGAAAATAATGATATGACATGATATAACATAACCAAAAAAAGGTGTATGTATTTACAACATGATAAATAGTAGAAAATTACTTTGAAATACTGTGTGCATAATAAATATACATATTTGTATGAAACATGCTATGCCATATCACTTTTTTCCGTATCATCATATCATAAATGCACCTTTTTAGTGCACCTATTTAGTAGCTCCAACAGGAATGTCAAGAAGGAAAAGTTCAATTACAGATAGTCATACAAATGAACTTAAATAAGGCACAAGACCGGAATTGGAATGTTTCTTATAGCTCTGACTGATAGCTCTTTTGACTGTTAGTACAAATCCTTCCTTCCCTTCTCTTGTGTCAAGTCAAAAGCACATTCGACAGGATACACAATGGTGGTGATGTGAGCCGATGATGACAAATGTGTACCTGACCATAAGTTAAATAAATGCAAAGAAATTTTCTTTCTGAGATTGAACCAACGTGGTCTTAATGTTAAATACTGGTGACGGTTGGTAGTGGTAGTTATCTCACACGTCAAATACAAAACTTTTCTTGGCATGGTCAATAACACTTCATTACGCTCGGAAAGGACAAAAATAAGTACCTCGACATTAGAAGTCTAACAATAGGTTATAAACTTATTATCAAGTACTGAACACTGACGTGACGACACACGTATGACATTCAACCCTATAGCACTCATATATGGATAGAGAGTGAGTAGAAGTACAATCAAAGAAATGTGCATAATATATGCATTTCTGTTCATTTCTGTAAGTGAAATTTCAAAACTTTGCACGTTGTTAATCCATATAACACTCGTTTACTTGCATTTAAGCGTGTGTTCTCACTTGTGTCAAGTCAATGGTATATTTTATATTCTCCACTCCAAAACTTACACTTTTCCCCAAAGTAAGTTACAGCATAAAGATGAGAAAATAAACCTTCGTAAATTGCTTTTTTTGAAGTGCCAAATCCATAAATCTTAGCACATAAAATCGTAGAAGCAATTCTTGCAGAAAATTTCTAGAAATGCATTTTCTGCAGTTGCAACGCTATGTACGACTTTACTACATATTAGTGTCTCCATAAAAGTACTTTTAACTTCAGTAGTCACATGTTCATTTTTATGGTCTCTGAATTCAATAATTGAACTCCTTTGTTGGATGACTTTTATTGCAAAATGAGCAAATTCAAAAATTAAACTAGGACGTCTTTTTAAATTTACATCATTTGGAATCCTCGCTCACGCTTTATATGAAAGCGACAGCATTGAACATTCAGTTTCAATTCATCAAAATTCGAATCCCTTTGTTGTACCTTTACCAATGTTAAAAAAAGTTGAAGTCTAAAGCTCAAGGTAAAAGCTTGAAATGAAAACGTGCTAGTTTATCGTGAAGCTTTTCTATCTTCACGTGACAAATATGGATTTCTAGTTAACACACAATAATCTATTTATTCTCTACAAAAGTATGCGGATATTTCTAAACAATGAGTCACACAAAATATAAAGGGTACATAATAAGATAGTTATCCTTTTGCTCTCGATCTTTCAACAAAGGGATTAACAATGAACAAAGGATGTATTTATTTTCGCCAGTCAACACAAATCAGCCTCTTTTCATTCCCGTTTTGGACAGGCGAGAGATCGCCCCGATATGCTGCAATTATGCCAACCCTATTTTTTCGTTTACCTTGACGGTGGTCCTGGTAAAAAAAATGATACTCTTATCATCAGCTATTTATGAGCATGCCCATTTTTACAATTTGTGTCATGCAATAACTATAATTAAATATGATGGAACCTCAACATTATGTGTGTAATGAGCAGAATCTTTCACTTTGGTTTACTGGTGCCGGTTCATTAGTTTGAAAGAACTTTTAATATATTTTACGAGCTATCAAAACCCATTAACAAAATATGCTTCAAATTTCCATCACGTAATTTAAGGCTCATACATACAAAAGGGATTGCATAAATGTATATAAAAATGATTTTACAACGCGAAATTAGCAGTTTTCATTTTCTTCGTTTTATGAAAGCAGCTTGACGAGCAAGTGCTGGCGCCAACCATAACCGTATTGAAGCATCAAAGATTAAAATTATAAAAAAAAGTTGTCAAAGGTTTCAATCATAATGAGAAAACCTCATTTGAACTGAACCTCTGCAAGGTACCTTTAGAAGCTGAGAAGTTTATTGCATTTATGTAGTATGTGATGATGAGTTTTGCTTTCGATTATCTTCACTTTTTGGTATCTCTTATAGCTCTTTGACGCTGTAAGTTGGTGTGTGTACACAATGCAGCTCAATGAGAATATAGTAGAGAGAGAATAAAAACTGTTGCACATTTGTGATTGTGACACAACAGTGTTATAGAGTATTTTTACATGTCTGCACGAAAGAACTGTTTTCGTTGACAGTGTAGCAGTGTAGGTACCACTTCCTGCCTAACCTTTGTTAATTTTCTTCACAATGCAGAAATAATACAAAAATAACAGTGCAAATGCGTGAAGAAGTAAAGAATAAAGTGGTGTCTTAATTGGCATGATGTTAGAAGGTGGAGCATTTCCCATTTCACTTGTAGTCAGACTGGCAGGCAACAATAATTGAAAATTGAGAAATGGTGAAAGTATATGAATAAATGTCGGTAAGATACACACACATAATATATGTTCGCATGCATGATGCATGCTGAGCCAATAATGTTGTCGTAACTAACTGCGAAAAAATTCATTCGCACTCTCGATACACGATGAGTGCTATATAGTATATCTTTACGTACAACGTGGTACTTTGTGTGTGTACGCTAGTTTATTTTCGCTTCCCTTCTTTGACAAGATGAGATGACATGAGAATGAGAGTATTAGCTATCTAAAACGCAGTGGATGAGTTAATGAATGAAAAGGAGCTGAAGCTACAATTAACAATTTCATTTCATGCTTTACTATCCGAGGCTGACTTAATGAAGACTTTTTTTTTTAGACAAAGTCATTGTAATATATGTCCCATTGTTAAGAAAAAGTTAGGCAATTATGTGATCATCCACTTGGACTATATTCAAAGAAAGCGAGAAGAAAAAGCTGACCAACGCAAAAAAAAGCGGCTAACTGTTCAATATCACATTATAATATTTGTTAAAATCTTGTCAACAATCTGCGAACACTGCAAAACTTTTGTATGGCTTGCTGTCACTTGCAAGAGATAATCATTTAATCTCACCCATTTATTGGACGTCAGACAAATACATGTACGTACATATTGGCATACACATTTTTAAAACAGTTTGAAATATTATATTCATCAATTTTTTAAACTTTCAAGCGTTGTCCAAGGTGTAAATCAAAGATGTACAAGGTACTCTACATTATACTCTGCTAATAATGAAGAATGTGCCGTACATAATTTGTGGAGTTCTAAGTGAGGACAATATTATTTTCATAATTTGCAAACGTTTCAATACAACAGGATAGCATCAATTGCATGATTAGTGCAAACACCCCACACCGTTGCTCCGAGTGGTACAAGTACACAACTGTTCTGCCAATTTGCAGGATCTTGTCAAAATGTTGTTATTGAAAGTTAAGCAATACGCTGCGCGCTGCGTTGTGGTATTCAACTTATTTCTTTACCATATTAGCTAACGACATATATATTATTGCATAAATTGATGAAATCGTATTCATTGAAGCACCCAAAGAGCAGACAATGACGATCACTCACCTCTAGTTTTGAAGTTATTATTATTATTACACATGATGATGATGATGATGATGATGACTACAAATTCTTTTCCTCTATAAGTAATAAGAAAACACTTACGCACTTTCTACAGTGCAGTAGAAATTCCAATCTCAAATTGGTTGAAAAATGTGATGCGTAGTGTTCCTCTAGTGCGTCTATCTTAATGGGATAATAATGTGTGTACCGTTGCTGGTCATGCATGTCAATTGCCGAGAATTGTTAACTTATTAAAAAACGTATCTGAATAATACTTTCCTCCGCATGTCCTAATATGGCTCCCTTTTTCTATTTTGTTTAGCATCTATCTAACTTTATTCGACTCGCATTCCTTTCGTCACAAAAATGTTTGTGACCGCGCGCTTGCTAGCTGTCATTTTTCCTTGTCATAAGATTTATTGCTGAAAAGTTGAATGTAAATCAATAAATTGTTGTAATTGTAAATTACATAATGGACTCAATAAAATGTACAAGCTGCGGCAACCAGCAGAAAGGCTTCAGGTGGTAAAACAAAATATGAGTGAGTCAAGTACCTATCTCAATATGCATTGCATGCACAAGATATTATCTGTTATGGGTTGATGGGTTGAATTGTTAAATAGAGTAAGCTTTTCAGGATGCACACGCTATCAGGAAAGTAAGTAAGATAGATCGTGCATTGAAATTAGCATACCGGAAACGAAGTAGGTATCTCGTTTAGAATTTTTGTGTATCTATAAAGTTTCAGTTGAAAGGAAATATCATTGGCTCATGATACATAATTTGGTGCAGAGTTGAAGAAATTATACTTTTTGTTTGGTTGCAACAATAATCATCCAAAGAATGTGTCTATTTTATTCAGTTCCTCAACATCCTGTAGCCCACCTCAAGGAAATTTAAATGGGAACTTATTTTATTCTTAACTATCAACAGAATAAGGCATCTCAATTATGGATCATTAGCTTGAAAATCATGCACATAAGAAACTGCATGTTATGACGTATTGCATAAAAGTATAATTTTTGATATTTTGGAATGAATGAGTAACTTTTAAGGTTGGTATTGGTAGGTAACAAACAACAAACTGACGAATGTACCTAAGATACTATATATGTATTTAGGTTTGATTTTACCATTTCTGAGAAAATCATTGTGTTTAGATGAACGAAAAATACACACCTGACACAACATCAAGGAGGAAAGCCTTGTAATTATTGAGCATTATGAGACGGACGTGAGCGGAGATACGCTTTTTTTGTGCATTATTACCAGATATTGACGTGATGCGGTAATTTTGATGATGGTAGTGGTATTGTAGTTTCTGTTTTGATGCCATTTGTTACGCGGCGACCTGAACAAGGACAAACCAAACCTTACATAACAAATGATTGTCTATGTAGATGATGCATTCTCAAAAATTTGACATGCTATAACATTTTTTCTTTCAAAAACGACTTTTTAAGCTATATCCATCATTTGAATTTTTTTTGAAAAATTTTAGTTCGAGTTTGAAATCACGTCACTTGTTTGTTTCAAAAAAATATCCTGCAACAAAAATAATGAGCATTTGTGAATTTAGAATTAAAGTAGTGCTGGAATTGAACTAAGCAAATTGCAAATAAGACATGATTGGTTTGTTTCATATGAATGAAAAATTTGTAAGTTGACCTACCTGAAGTTCACCTTGAAACCACAGTTTTTTGTTGCTACTTTATAATCCAATATTGAAGCTAATCATACAAATGACACCACGTGCATCTTTAATGTGAATATCGACACAATTATTTGTCGAGACCTCTATATAGTTGTTACCAACTGCAGAGATGAGATGAGCTGTGTTTAGTGTGTCTGCACCTCCATGTCTAACAAGTTGATTAGAGAAGGAAAAAATGAGCGAAAAATTATGCCCCGTACCAGCCACTCAATTCATACTAATACCTAGAAAGAGCTGTGATTGATTGCATGGTTTGTACCATGAAATGCAAAAATGATCACCATTACTATTCAGATGTCGATTGCAAGACTTTTAAAAAATGAAATACACATAAGATCAAGGTTCAAATTCACATTTTTTTTGCTCTGCAAAACATCTAGCCTGCTGGTCCCGGACTGTGATTGTTACGAATGACATGGTTATTAAAATACACTTTTCAAACACCGGACTGGTGGCATTCAATGCAAATCTCATTATGCAAATTTTTAGCAAGCAACGAATATATTATGTCAAAGACAATTCGTATTCCTCCTGGCTTATAGGATGAAATTAATACCTATTTGACAACATCAACTAAGATTTCACATAAACATTAATACATATATATAATTGTTCTTATCGGTGTATATGCAAGTTCATGCAAAAAGTCTCAGAATACAGGCAATGCTCATCATATTTAGGACCTTGGCAAGGTGAGACTACAAAAAACAGCACGTATAGTATGTATTTTTGCTGGTATATATGAAAATCAATAAAAAAAATTACTGACTTGAACAAAGAAGAGAAAAAATGAAGATGCTGTGGATGATAATGCAGCAATGAAGAATAAAAGATGAAGATGACTGTCTTGTTCATCTTCGGAGAAAAACAGATGAAAGAAGAACATGTTTTTCAAGGTACCTCTCTTCCCTTTATCAATTCAATGAAATGCAAAATTGCAAGGAATATATAATATCACCATCACCTGACAAGCTGAGCTTATAGGCAGGTAAGCTAGTGTTTTTTTTTTGCAAATACATAATTTCATCCTATGAAGCTTAGCACAATAAAGCAAGTTTGCATCAGGCTGAAGATGTTCTACCAAGTAGCATGTTTATACATAACCGGCTAATTCATCTTTATGTATTAAGGACTGACGCAGGTTCTTTGTTTTGTATGAAGATGAGAGTGGACTCCTTAATTGTATATATGTATAGCATATAGTGTATGGAATATTACACTAAACGGACGAGAAAGAGCAGAGGATCTTCAATGTTGTTATTAGTTCTGCTAGTGCATTTATACGTTAGCATTATTGCATTACGTGATAAAAGCAGTTGAACAATTTTTTTTAATTGTCAGGTTTGGAATTAACTGGTTGAACAGATGATGTGATGATATAAAATTACTGTATATATACATGAACCACTTGTATACTCTATATAAAGTGCTCTCCCTAAAACACAGTACTTCATTTTTTTCTGCTCCTTAAAGCTAGTCATGCCACTCATAAAGAATAAGAACAACAAATCCTACAACAACTACAACGAGCTCCTTTTTTTTCACTTTGAGCAAACCCACCCATGTGAACAGAAATGGTTCTGGAGGTTAGCAGGACCATGGCCGATCTCATCAAATCAAATGTAATGAAAATGATAGCGTTCTTGACTTATTAAAATTCTATTGATGTTGGGCTAGACTTTGACTTTGGCTTAAGATCTTAGGAACAACGAACAACAATATGCTTGATACGAAATAACACGAAGGCAAGAGAGTCAGATTTAATTTTGATTGTTTATCCTTGAATTACATAGAAAATTCAGTACTTAAGCAAGGCAAATACGTGTACAAATAGCAAATATATACTTAATATATTTTTCCTGCTACTTTTTTTACTCCCCTTCAAAAGTCCTGTCCTGTTAGTGTCATTAATCAAACAAGCTAGCAAGAGCGAGCAAACATCTTTGAACCAGAAACTTGTGGAAAGAGATGAGAGAAGGAACACGTCTATATAGCTGCGTCCGTCAAGTCAACATATTAAATTTATGATTTCTGAAGAAGATGATGATGAGCAGACATGCTAGATTCTATTCTATTAAGCTATGGTGGCGTTAGTTGAATGTTTTTCTGTGTCAAAAGGGTGGAGATCAAATGTGTAGAGATGATGATGAAGATGATGAGTACACAAAAACTCACACTCCTTCCTTTACACACTTTATTACTGACTAAACCTTTGTCAGAAATGTTATTTACATAACCTCGCTACTTTAAACCGACCAAAGTGCGTTCAATTAAATTCTCTTTTTGCCTCGCTTCTATAAAAACGACACAAAAAAGTAGTGAAGTTGGAAATAATTATCCTAGGATTTAAATTGAAATGGTAGGACAGGCTAATAAAGACATCAAGATTTTTTATACTTTTAGTTGGTACTGAAATTGACTTGCTACTGCATCTTTAACTTATGTACCTATCCATGTCTAGAAGACATTTAAACAAAGAATATACGAACTGCTGCTGTTAACTTACCTTTACTAGATAGGCAATATGTCCGTTCGTAAGAGAGTCCGGAGGATGGATCCAATTTTTTCCTATAAAACCAAAAAGAAACATGCTTGATTAGCATAAACGAATAACAACCTTTAGCTCTCAAAACATTCCAAATTACGCATCAATTTTCTCTGCTGCGTTTATACAACTGTAGACAAACAAATTTAAATTTATTATAATTATCAGAGATTCCATTCTGATAGAAAAAGTAATCTATACCATAAACTGCGTCACTGGTGTTGATTGTTAATATTCTGGTTGGTGAAATCTCATGATAAGTTAAAAACATATGCAGAGCGAGAATCAGCCAGCATTTTAACTTAAATCAGCCTTTTGTCATCATAAATTAAAATTTCTTGTGTATTCATATTACAACGCACATTAAAGCATATCCTGGTTGGTAGTTTAGTTGGTATGAGATGATGGATTGGGAGTGACTTTGCATTAAGCAAGGAAGCAAATGGGATGACTGCTTAGAGGAAGCCAAATTTCCTTTGGGATTGTTGACTATTTATTTCAATTTTTAAATTCACATGAGGTTTTTTTAATATGCCTATTCTCCATATAGTATTATAGACTCTGCACATTTTGTATACATACATATATTCCTCCTCCTGTGCCCCAGCCAAAATTATTATTAACAGGAAGAACGCTTGCCTACATATTGGCTTAAATAAACAAGCTTTCACTAATTTAACCGTAACCAATATATTTCAAACAAAAAAGACCCCTTCAGAGTAAAAAATCATATCATTTTCAACAACAAAAACTTTCAACTCCGCTGTTCATCTCATATATACGAGTACGTTGCTGACAGCGTTAAACGCTTTGTAACAAGCGTATTTGGGGTTTGACTTACTTTATCCGCTACATCGTTACAATAATACAAGGAAACATGAATCCGAACTAAACTACTGTCATACTGACGAAGCCATGATTTGATGATGGTTTTAGCGTGATGATCACATTCTATTATGATTGAATGCTTTTGATGTTCCTAACTGTTTTCATTATATTACATACGTCAGGTTTATAATGACACTTTCAGTTTTATGGTCACTAATTATTCAACCAAGACAATTTTGATTTCCCTTCAGTCAGACTTGTGAGTAGCAACAACATTGTTGATCACGAGGTTGAAGTGTGTATCAATAAGGAATATGCGTTGTTGAATCTTATTCATTTACATGTCACATATTTTGCATATCAATGAGCTGATAGCGCTTAAAGAGTTTAACAAAAACGAATTAGGCATTTTATACATTTACGCTAATCAATCATTTTATTCTTGTCCAATGAAATGTCAGTGGTCAGTCTTGGTCTGGTACTCCACTATATAGGTACGTACAGTACGAGTGCACTGACTGATTGGAAGAGCATTTGTAAAACTGAGCGATTCATTTGTCAATCCAACGTAAATCAGATACATGAGATTTTGAAAAGAACTAAACTAACTGATAAATAGCATAATAAGAATTAAACTGATGCATACAACGCTGAACAACATGTTCTTCACTTTTAAAGGAACCCAATTAGGAAAATTGCATAAACCACAATATCACTTGCTTCATAACTAGTTCTGCAAAGGTAATGAAGCTGAATGGTCTGCCAACGGCTAAATCTAAACTGATGGAATGCTGACCAGCATATTGCACAAATGTTATTCAAGACTTTGAAATCCTATGAAAATAATATCATTTTTGACAGTGCCAAACACTCTTAGCCATTTATTTACGTTATGAGTTACATCGTATCATGTGGAAGAAAACAGAAGACGTGTACATACATGCAGTCTCTGCGAACTTCTTGGATTGAACTAGGCTGGTTGCCGGTCTTCGTAATTCGTAACAAATGTAATGTATGGACATTTGACCTGAATCGAGATGTTATATTATAGGATGGTCCATAATTGTTGAATGCATCATTCATACCTAATTATCCTTAAGTTAGCGTTTGGTAACCAGAACGAACCCCATCCCGTGATTCATTTACGGGCGGAATTTTTTGCTGTTTATGTAAGTATACTACTGCAGGTTAAGTTTAACAAAAATTTTCCACCGTCAAAGCAATCACCAGAATGAAGTATCGATTCATAAACCGAAAGTTATGTGTTCTGAACTGAAACAGATCAGCTACAAAATTATTCAAAAAACTATAGAAGAATTTTGTTATTGTAACCGACAACCGAGACACATTTTTCAAAACACCTTGTGGAATCATTCGGTACGACGAGTAGAACGGGCAATTAGAGTCACACAATTGAATTCAATTAAGCCCCCTTATCTTTGCATTCAAGCTTTAAACATCAAAAGGCACGTCTACTAACTCATTTATAATTTGTCAAAAATAAGAAAACCCCTTATATATTCATTCTACTCCCATATATAGCCCGCGACACGGTTGAGTGTACTCATTTTGCACGTTAAGGTTGATTTTTTGGCTTTCAAACTGTATTTTTCATATCTAGCTATGTACAACACATCATATGCAAAAATTTCATGCTTACTCATTTTTATAATCTGAATCGAAACAAGCGTGAAACAACATTCACCTACATTTTTAAAGGATGTAACGTTTCCTCTTTTTTTTCAAATTACCTGTCTAACCAACCTGATTTCTTGATGCCACATTTTCATTTTTCCATGGATAAGGCATACAGGTGTATATCAGCAAGGGCCATATATAGTATAACATAAGTAATTTCAAGAAAGCAGAAGGGCATCACTTGCCGTGGCGAATTTCATTGTACTATTCTAAAAATTTCATTGCTTCTGATCCAAAAGTTAGGACAGCCAACTGAATATCATTCATATAGGCTAAATCTATTTTATCGGTAAAATGAAAGAAGATTCTACAGAGAAAATGAACACGACGACAAAGATGTATCTACTTTTTGGTTCGTGGCTTACTCACCGTCATAAACGAACCGACTAGACAGATTTTTACAGTTATGTTTTAGTAAAAACTTGGTGCATGTGCACATCATCATCACCATCATCATCATCGTCATGAGCGTCATATTATCAAAGGAAAACAGTCATGATGCAGCCGTTTGCAAGATTTTTTGCAAGGGCTGCAAAACAGCCTCAGGTATCAAGTAAAAAAGGGGGTAGTGTTGTTGAAACTAGGAATCCACTTTGTTGCATGCCGTACCGTTTTTACCTTTTACCCTCTTTATGCATACAATACACTTTTTGCTTTGTAAAATACTACGATTCAAGTAGTTATATTGAATGCTAAGATTGCAGCTTCAAGGACTAAATTTTAAGTAGAACTACAATCCCATGTAACTTGCTACCAATAATACATCATATTCATAATATATTATCAACTATGTGCACTCTCTACACTGCTGCTACTATCATAAATATATTTCTTCTAGGAGAACTGACAGGACCTGTAGGTTTTTGTTGCTATCATCATCATATGCTTACCACTCCACAACACACTAATTGTACGCTATATTATAATATAATGACTAATCCACTATACCTCTCTACTAGTCCTCGAGACCGCAATCACATGTCCAAGTTTTATATACGTATGATAACACTAATTAGTCAAGATTAGAAAACATGTGCCTTTTAAAGTCTGTCATTACCTATTTCTTTTTGCATCCATTCAAGATTGGCAAAAAAATAATGTTAAAAATGAAAAAGTGTGACTGACTGACTGAATAAGTGTTGTAATTTTCTACAAATCAGCAGATACTCAAAAAATGGGCTTTAGAGATTAGGGCGACAGAGCACAAACATTTTTCAGCTTGATGAACGGTAAAGGAATATACTTTTGAAAAAATGATGGTAAAGGTAGAAATTGGTTTGCCCTGCTCACTATCGTTTCGGTTCATCTACCATTTCTCCTATGTAGTTTGTGAGAAAATTGAACTTTTATAACTTTTTTTCTACCACTTAAGTATGCATGCAATTTTGCATACATAAAGAGAAAATATATATAACGATAGTGTAAACTAGGCATTGGCATCAGTCAACCAGTGCTACTTTTCTTAGGAGGCAAATTAGAGTGACTCATAATCATGGGAACTTTACTAAATTGTTTGAGCGTATGTTTGATACACACGGTACGGCATAAAATAGATAGTACATATAAGAGTAGCAGCCCTAATGGTAAATAAGTTAGTACAATAAAAAAGAATCTTTATTGAAACAAAATTTAATGACAATCACTAATAACTTATTATGCACATGCACATTTCTTGTCTCATTCATTTGGTGCATCATTCCATAACTCAAGCTTACATTATCATGAGCATAAACTCTCAATTCTGCTTTCAGTTCACACAGTCATTTTGAAGTGAAATCTACCTCGTGTGCGAGTGTCGATAAGGAATGTACCACTACATATGTACATTAGCTATGACTAGAATGTCATGATGAGGCTGCAAACGACTTGATTTTATAAAAATTTGATTTCAAATGTTGAACTTTGTTGGGGACTAATTGTGTGACTGTGGCTTTGAAAAGTGAATTTTTATAACAAACATTCATAATGCACTCTCCCCGTTTCTTTTCAAAGGTGAAAATGAGCACCATTGACAATAGAATGCACACCTTTCATGTTACCCTTTATCTAATATGGGTTTGCTTGTAGCTACAACTAATAACTATTTCAGAAGAATCCGGTGCACTTTTATGAAGAAGACAACCTGTAGAATGACATAGACTATCATAAAAACTTTGTAGAATTTTCAGCATTAGCATCAGCTTCAGAGAGGTTAAATTATATGATATACTAACATATTTAATAGGCAATGAAATGAAGATAAAGGTATGTGGTTCATATATAATACGAATGAATTTACAAGATGTCGCTTTATTTACTTTAAGAGTAGCAATAATGATGAGCTATGGGGACTGATTTCTATCTTGCGAAATTATCTTTACTTTACGACTTAAAGCAAAAGTCCTATATAAGGATACCATGTAAAACCAATTGTCATAAACACCATACATATACTGTAGAGCAAATTCATTGCCAGAGCCAGAAGGGCTGGTGTGGTTTCAGCTTTGTTGCAAGCACGAGTACCACGAGCATAACAAAGCATTGATTTCTTTCAAGAACAAGCAGAGATAAAACATTAACTGAAAATTTAGCTGAAAAAAAAGTTAACTCTTATTCTTGACTACAGGAATAGGGGTGGAATGAATACTTTGTGTGAATAAACACACGTGCATGCTTAAATATATATTATATTTAGAGACTTTTCAAAACCCTATGAGAAAATGTATATACCTATTGGATCGAATGAATGTAAAATCTTGAGTTCCTTAACACGTAAATTTTGTCTAGATTTTTATTTATGTTTAACCTCGTCACTCGTGTTTCAATGCAAAAATGCAAGGCAAAATTCATCTCCATCAACACTTAACAGCAATTAGCCTTCACCCGCTGAGTAATAGAATTATGCAAACTGCAAACAAATGTGTACATATTCCCCAAGTAGTAGTAAAATACAATGCATAATTTAACTCTAATGTGCATTACACGAGTGAACCTATATAGCTAGGGCCTGTTGCAATCCTCCCCAGCTTATAATAATAAATTATTGTACTAAAAAACACATAAAATTCAGTCGTATTCGGGCTGAATATGTGGTTTTACAAAAATGATGCATTTGTCAGCAAAGTCAATGAGGCTTAACGGGTCGAATGTTTGGTTAAATTACATATTATTGCACCCGTTTATTTTACCTTGTCGTTTGTGCTTCATGGATGATTACTTTTAAGGCCCTCATCTATTGAAACCCTTTAAGAAGGTATCATCTCACATTTTGAAAGTTGTACATTTCAAGGTGAAGATTTGAGTCCTCACACAGGTATTTACAGTCAAACTTTCATATATTATTATGGATGATGCAATGATGTGTGCTTTGAGGTTTACGAGTGTGGACATATATTTGATCCTAGGTCATATTGAGAAATCTAGCAAGCATATACATACATGTCTTGAAAATAATTATATACGTTTACGTACGTCTCTTAGTTTTCATATGTTTGTCTGCTTCCTAAGACAAACAAACTGCAATGGAATTTTAAAAGCAGAGCAAACACATATATTCATTAAAAAAAGTACATTAAAAAACTCAACTGTTGTTGTTTGTCCAATCGCTAAGCTAATTTTAATTGTGTATTGTGAATTCATATATAAAATATACCTAGAAATATTTTAATGATGAAGTTGAACTTGATTAAAAATGCGTTTACAGCAATTAGTACAAAACTTGAAAGACTTGGTTTAGTCTGGCAAAGTCATCATGCTGAAATGCACATGCTGTTTCGGTCATTAATTCACGGAAAGTTTCCAGGCTTAACCCAATTCCAGAGAATAAAACATTCTATAGAGACATTGGTTTCTGTAAGGAATGTACCCAAATGTAAGGAAGTTCCGAAGCGTTAATTTGGAAATTCGGAATTCCCCAGAGCTGGTACTAAAATAAGTTGTTTAGATTTCTAACCGATAACATTCCACTTTTCCTCTCACTTTCAACGTGTAGATTACATACTAATAATACATATAGGAGTAATGTATAAATGATTTTAAAAACACTACCATTATTGGATCCATTCTTGTTCTTGTGGAGAGACCACTTGAGAAGCCCATTGTTCCTCATCATTACGGAAGTCGTTCAAAAGACGACTGGCTGATGATATCTGATGTGACAAGATAAATGAGAATTGGGCACTCGTACAAAGTCAGAAAAAGGAAGCAGTCCCACAATTTGCGCTTGTAGCTCTACGAACGTTGCATAAAATTAAAGCGAATCTTTGTGCTTTTCTGTTGGGGCATCAATATTATTGTTGCTCTCTGTGTTCCTTTTTATTCAGGATGTCCTATTAAAAATGAGTTGTTTCATACAGGACACGAGTCAAGTCTCATTTGCATAGAATGCAGATAACTTTTAATAAAAATCACTGATCACTCACACACCAAACTACAATTCCGCATGGCACTATGTCAATAAAAAAATTTACTACCAGGGCTCAGTCAGAGTAGCATAGAACTAGTATCGACAAAATCGTGAAGGAAAATAATATATCCGCAATTTTGCAGTTTGCAAAAAAAGGCACGAAAAAGTGATACCTTTTGATGGATTTGTATGTATATGCACAAAATGAAAAAAGTTATTTCAGAAATAAAAGTACACAGACTATTGCAAGCCGCTGTCGATGGTGGTGGTAGCAGTACCATACACCAACTGATTGTGAGAATAAGATGATGGGAGCTTCAATTATTTGCTTGCAGCCCATATATGAACATTTAACATTGCATGATGCCAAAAAAGCTTGTATAACAGGCTATAGAATGAGTGAGTGAGCGAGAGAAAGATGAGAGGATGCTAAAGCAAGATGATTATTAATTGTAGTATTGTAATGCTACATATACACTGTGCATATATATGAACACACTACCAAGAAACATGAGTCAAACATATAAAACATGCAAAGCTAAATTACCTTTTATATAGAAGTTCTTAATGTTTTCTTCATTTACATGTAACCATTCTGAGTCACACAGAAGGAAAAACTTTATTTATATTTTCTCATTCCAAATCAGTCATATAATGCTGGTGTGTTTGTACGTGTGCTCATTAACTTTCAAAATGGAGTGAATGCAGATTCCCACAATTTTGTGATTTGGGTAACAAAAAGTTTAAAATGCATACTCTGCTGTATATTAGCAAAGGTAGAAATTACACATGTGTGTACCTGAGTTAGTCCTATTATGTATTCAAGCTTAGCTTTTGACTCACCTGTATTCTAATTGTTGGCTTCGGCTAGTAATGGTAACACTTCTGAGCATGCTGCTAGCCCTAGCCATATGCATACAAACGAAGTGTATTGTATTCTGTACAATCTCTAGTTATATTGTTGAATGTATATATTGCTACACCTTTTTTGAAGTAACAATAAAGCGAAGGTTTATGCTTAACCCTTTACTACCTCTAATGTTCTTTGTTTAAATGCATGAAACATCTTTCACGCATTCAACAATGCCCAGCAGAATACGTTGCGTACATATTCCAACTCTCAATCCAATCCCAAGCAAGTCGTGTATATTTCAATAGAGTATGAGTATAGTGTATGGATGCATACACAATTATAAATTATCTTTAAGGTCTTGTCTTGTTATATACGTGGGTTATGGAGGGTTGAATATATATGCATTATTACCATGTGTTTGACAATGTTGGGCTCAATAAGATACCTAATGGAACAATAAACCAGCCCTTTTAACGCAAGAAATATATGTTTGTGTGCATTGTTTTGCCTACTTATGGTAGCAATCTTACTTCACATTTTCAACAGTGTTACCCTTTCGAATTCAATAGCTGTTACATTGCATTAGTAAATTCCAGTTGGTTGATGCATGTTTTTAGTTGTTATCGTTTAGAAAAACAATTCCAAGAAATTCTGCTTGCGTCCGTGTTATTTTTGACACACACGGTGGAACCTAATTTTCAAGCGTCATCTTTATATTGATTCATTTTTTCGATGCCAAAACGGAAGACTTTGATTTAGTCAATTAGTCTGTGAGCACGTTGTTATAAGGCATAATGAATGCAAATGCTGTTTTCTTTATGAATGCAGACGACGGGGCCCAGTTGAACCATTTTGTGTATGATTTAACACACATCAAATTTAACACAAAGTTTACAAATGGATCAAATAAGTACATGCTCATCAATGTAGATTAATGTTAGCAAGAAATGGCATGCAAAAAAGGATTTCCTAGTAATCCCCAACTTAGGTGTCATACTGAGCTCAAATGTCATGTCATCATAATTTCCCTAAAGGGTTAAAAAGGTTAGACGAAAAGATTAACATGACATCACAAACTAGCTCGAACCTTTCCTTTGCTGAATACATACAATACCGTGACATGTACCCGAAAACATCCATATTATATGAAAATGATAAAATACCCAAAGCCCCGACCACATACGAAGACGTAGCAACTGCAACCTCTGGCCTATTTGTCAAATTTGTAAATAAGAGATTTTTAACGTGTTCTAGGTTATCAATTATCAAACAGGACAGTGTTTATCGCTGAAGCTGGCGTCTTGTGACTGAAACTATTTCACATTTAGATCTGTGCTCAAAAACATTTAATGCTAAACAGTTATGTACGGATGGAGGAGTAGTATAATAAGCTTGATCACTTTTTGTTTCATTTAAAGATGAACATCTCCCCTCACTCGTCTATAAAAAACTTTTCGTAGAATTTATGATCCATTGCAGAAGATGTTATATGGACTTGATCCAACCAAATGTAGCATAATGTTTTAGCAGCCAAGTTTTGTAGATAAAATCATTAAACTAATGAAATGAAACAGATAGCCCCAGCAGTGATATTATTGTGTTTGATGAACGCTATTGACTATTGCAACTCTTTGCATGAATACATATTTCACAAGGTTTACTAAATTCATGTATCAAAAGAATAAAAGAGACATCACGCAGACACGAAATGCAACGATCTATTTTTTGATTGCATTCATCTAACAATATAACTATAGCAGATTGCATCATGGTGCATTCAAATGCCAGTTTAACTCGCATGCATTTGAGAAGAAGGGTGACTTTTTGAGTGCCTTTTTTTAATGAATAATACTGATTTCTGCATCATATCACATGACTTGTCTGAAAAACTTCTCGGTGATTAGTAGAGAAGCACAACTACAACAGAACAGAGTAGACTGACAGGCATTAAGGATAAGCATTAAGACCGCATCTAATCCTTTACTTGTGTAAATGTAAAATGCATCAAGGATTTTGGAAAACAGAAAGGTACAGAAAACAAGTATTTTTCTCTCAGGTATACATATATAATATGTAAGTACCTACCTACTTTAACAACCAACCACCTGAGAAGACTGAAGACAGTCAGTATGTGATGCATGCATGCATTGTTGGCTCAATTCACAGAAAAAGCCATCACGATCACGACATACATGACACGACAAAAGCCTGTGCAAAATACTTTCTACATTAAGTACGGGTAGTTTATATACACACAGATTGAATGGTATAATAGTAGTTAGTTAAATCTTACATCTCAATAGATAAAGCAAGTAAAGCAGAGCAAACCTGACAAGACCTGGTTTCGTTTCCAACTTATATAGTACTCATACACACAGCTATATTGTGCATGTATCTTAAAGATATTGATATTACGCTATCGAATGAAGTATTTAGGCATTTTTGTAACATTTTGTAAAAATTAAATTTACTACTTCTTTGATGTAAGAAAGGACATTATCTCATTTTCCCTGCTTTGCTTATTATGCAGTTTGCTTTTAGGTATTATTTAGCGAGTGCTTTTAAAGGTATTGTCATTTGTCATTCAAGCAATTGTACCGTCGAAAGCTATCGTAATGTAATGTAATGATCCCTGGATGAGTAGTTAACAATGATACTCAATTAACAAACCATCTTCTGCCTGATGAATTTGTCAACACTAGTACTATACCGCGCAATGAAAAATAAACCTGGTAATACAGGAGTGTAACGAACTAGCAATTTTGGGTTTATAAAAGAAAACTGATGATATTTGACACTTAAGATCCAAGATAAGCGCGCATATCATGTTTGTTGGTCTCCTCTAATATTTAGCTAAGAAGCCCTACTTGAAATGCATAGAAAGGGATTCCTTACTTGAAATGAATAGCAAGGTATTCCGTATTTGAAATGCATACGCATACGGTATATACCTGAGATCCTTGAAAACGGAAAGGTTATCATGACAATTGACCCTGAAGATAACATCGGAGATAAACGTGCTTTAGTACCATTGATCTTCTCTCGTGTTTAGCTTTCGAATGGTATACCTTAAGCTTGGAAAAACGAGGGGGTATGACCTTTCCCCCCCAGGGGTAACTCCGTTTTGGACCATAATTGAACTTGATTCCTCATTTTGCCTAAGCTATCGACTGGTGAAAACAGAATTGAAAAAAGTCAAAGCGTTCTCGAGTTATCGTGCCCCCGAACGGACCGACGGACAGACAAAACTATATACTAGCAATAAATTAGGGGACACTTCAAAGTGTCCTCTCAACGAGGGGACACTTCAAAGAATCCTCTCACACGAGGGGACACTTCAAAGTTCAACGAGGGGACACTTCAAAGAATCCTCCCAACGAGGGGACACTTCAAAGAATCCTCTCAACGAGGGGACACTTCAGAGAATCCTCTCAACGAGGGGACACTTCAAAGAACATGGGATTTAGCATTGGGAAAAATTAACATGTGGGTTAGCATTAGGAAATTTAACATGGGGGTTAGCATTAGGAAATTTATCATGGGGGTTAGCATGTGGATATTTAACATGGGGGTTAGCATTATGAAGCTTATCATGGGGGTTAGCATGGGGAAATATGGGGGTTAGCATTAGGAAATTTGTCATGGGGGTTAGCATGGGGAAATTTAACATGGGGGTTAGCATTAGGAATTTAACATGGGATTCAGCATTCAAAATTCTAATGCTAAATCCGAAAACGCGAAATTCTTTGTCCGCGGTAATGCTAAATCCTTCAGCGGTTTTCAAAAGATTTCATATATTAGTATTATAAAAAAACCCATTCCATATCTTGTGTTGATTCAAGTCAGTTAATTAATTTACTCTTTCAATATCTTATTGTCTGAGATTTTCATAGTTTCATGTTTCATCATTAACGGTAACAAAAAAAGACGCAATATAACGAAGACAAAGGATGGATAAAGAAATGGCACCTCTTGCTAGTCCTATATATTGACTGCTCATCGAGTACGGCAGCTGTGGATGTCCACAGCGGTATTCAATATCAGCGAAGCCTGAGACTGAAATGAGAATTATTACAAGTAAAAAAATAACATGCACATTTTTAAGTTCTTCAGTAGATAATGGAGATCGTGTTTTTAAATTGGCACTTAGCAGCACTACTACTACTAGAATTAACTATAATTGCTACAAAACAATAATTAGACTCTTTGTGGTGTGATTGATGATGCATATTAACACCCAGTGATTGTTAGTTAACGTAAATTGCAAATTTGCAAATGAAGCTCATCTCGACGACCAGATGTCATGTCGTGTTGATTATGTTGTCACTGTCATACATTATTTATTTTCTGAAGATTTTTGTAAGAGAAGTTTGGTGGCATCTAACGTCTGCCCGATATCGAAACAGGTAAGAAAATTTGTTTATTTTCTTGCAATGAAACTTAATTATTGGTATCTGGACTAATTATGTCGACAGTTTACAGTTTATGGAGTCGTAAAAGCTTTGCATCTTCATTTATTGTTGTTGTGATAGCATAAATAATATAAATTTAATAATTAGTTTTACGTGTTGAAGTTTAAAATTTACAAGAGGAATTGATACTTACATTTCTATCTTATCTTAATTTTTAGAACCCGTAGACTTGTGGGAAGACTCTTGCGAGAATACTGGACGGAAGAAGCATCTCAAGTCATTGCAATGGAAGACGTTGCTGAGAACCAAGAAACTTACGGCTTCAAACCATTTGTATTTTCAGAGGTGGAGGTGGAACCGTTGGAAGGCAATCACACTTGCCATTTATCTGGACCGAATCCTAGAAGTGGACATAGGACTGTATGTGACGACGCTAATTTGTACGCTTATGGTGGATATCTCAGAACTGAAGCTGGTGGTGAAGTTGAGCAGCGCCTGTTTAAGGAGCTGTGGTGTTTTAATTTTGCTGAAAGGAGGTGGAAGTTTTTAGACGGGACGGGGAACACTCATACCGAGGTGGCATCTCATTGTGCGATTCTTTACGGGAATTTCTTGCATGTGTTTGGTGGGACAGGAGTCGTATTTGGAGAGTCCATCTCGAATCAGCTGCACACCTGCGACCTGAGGAGTCTCAAGTGGGAAAAGGTCTCCACATCCGGGGAACCCCCTAGACCTCAATATGGGCAAGCAGTTGTGTTGGATGAAGTGAGAAAATGTATCTATGTGATCGGTGGAACAACCGGATTCGAATATTCTATGGATGTGCACAGACTGAATCTGCAGACAAAAACATGGGATGCTATGTACATTTGTAATGGTGATCAAATTGAGCCCCAGCCCCGCTACCGTCACGAAGTTGCGTTTGATGGGAAGAACATTTACGTGTTTGGAGGTGGAACGGCTATAAAAGCATACGCTCTGAAAATAATACCAATATTTAATTTGGAAAGTCGAAGATGGAAAAAAATCACGGCAAAAGGTAGCGTATTACCACGAGTAGTGGGTGAACCTGGGGCCCGTGTGGATTATCTATCAATCCAATACCCAAACCGAAGAAAATGCTTTAGTTCTGTACAGATAGGAGATGACGTTTATATCTGTGGAGGATGTAATAATCAAACCGTAATGGGTGACATTTGGAGATTCAACATACCAAAAAGGCAGTGGCATTTCCTTCCAATTAGGATGCCTACACCTGTGTCTTTCCAAGCAGCGAGTGTAACTTCTGAGGGATGCATGTTCATCTTTGGAGGCGTAACAAGTATTAGCAGAGGGATGAGGACTAACCAAGTTTTCAAAGTATGGCTAAAAATCCCCAAGTTGAAAGAAATGTGCTGGGATGTACTGCTACGTTACAATAAAAACCTTAAAAAGCTCAGTCGAGAAGAATTGATGGACATTGGCGTACCTCATACCTTTGCTAAACGTGTTCATCCTGCACCACCCAGTGGAAAACCTAACTCTGATGCAGAATCTCTATGGGAGTCCGATTTACTAAAAACGTCAACTACATGCAGTTGTCCAAGTGCTGACTCGCCGCCCACTCTTCACAACGAAGAGCTTGGATTTGACTAAATACTTTGGTTTATTTAGCATTGTTCTTTATTATTTTTCATAATGATTTGCTATCATACATACTATCCATCTTTTATCAGTGACCACGAAATAAATGTATATATATATATCCATGTATTTTCAAATTTGTAAAAATCATAATTTTTTTCTTCATGGGGCTCCACTCGCACTCTGTGTGTGCTTTCAAACATTCATAAAACCTCAAGAATCTCAATCAAAGACTATCGTCAGCTTTAGCTGACAGTTGAAGCTGTGCAAAGTGGAATTTATCAAAAACCGTTTGATTCAATTTGATGAGAAAAAGAAAACGGTAAAAAACTTAATATTATTTATATTTGCTGGAATAGCGAATCGCAATCGGAGAAAAAGAGAAAATAATTCCACGTTCGTGCCGAGGAGAGCACAAGTGATGACAAGTGGCACAACGCAAATGAAGACGCTCATCATCACTCACACGTAAAGAGTCATTGAGGGTTGTTGTATACACCGGGAGCAAAGCAGATATTTGGCGCAAGGGGAATTATAACAAAAACAAAGGCAAGAGCAGATCCAGTTTTCATAAATTTCCATGAATTCTTTTTTGTAGTGGTTGATTGATTTCGTAGATCTTGATTGATTAAAGTGATAAAATGGGATTAAAAGTGCATTTTGGTGTTTAGTTTTATAAACAAAATATACTTGTTACTTAATTGTGTTGGTGGCAAGTTGTTTGTTGCTCGTAGTCGTACAGTACATATTTATAATACATAAAGAATCCAAGTGAAAACGCTAATTAGCATCAATCATGGCAGAAGTTCTTCGTAAACAAATTTCGACGAATTTCAGGCTTAACGGATTGAGAATCAACGGGTTAGTTTGTTGTTTGTAATTTGGTTATTTCTATTGACATTGTGAATTGTATATAACTGTTGGAATGAGTTTGAGTCATTTGCTTGCTAATTTTGAATTTGTTTATATTTACAATTTTATGAGGGTATGAATCTTCCATTTTATAAATTCTAGTGAAGCAGCAGACTATATTGTAAGCATATTGTCTCCACTTGCTGGGAAAGAGCAGACATCGTGGCTAGGAAGATTGATTGACACTGTTCAAAAGGCTCCATTGAACAAGAGCTTAATAACTAAAGATATAGTTCAAAACGCTGCAAAGGTAAGATTTCACATATTTTTGAAATTGGCTATGGCTATATAAAAACTTACAAACGTTCTGCTTGAATTTTAATGTAAATCCAATCTAAACATAGGAATGTGGAAGAGGAGAGCTTGAAAATCAAGGAGAAATTCTCAGCTTCATCAGTGCCTTTGACGTGCCACGATTAAAATATGATAGCGACAAGAAGAAATTCTTGTCATGTTCCAAGCCATGCGCTTTGTTCAGTGATGCAATTGACAAAGGTTCACTTTTTCGTGAGAGGTATTTCATATTACAACAGGATTTATTTCTTCTTGATTTTAGTATTAATGTTGGATAAGTAATGTTCAAGTGGCTTTGTTTTATAATTTCCGTAGATATACCGTCCTCCTTCAACGTACACTCCACCACGAACTCTTTGCTCCCAAAGTTCACGGTGTAGATAAGGAAGATCGAAAAGATAAATATAACCTGCGAGCAATTGAATTCCTAATTGGGTCCTCGTCTAAGCTAACAGATTTAATTATCTTGGGGATGATTACCCAGCTGGTGGAAGGGAAGTACTATCTAGAAGATGTTACCGGCAGTGTAGAATTAGATTTGTCTGAAGCAAAATTTCACACAGGATTGTATACAGAAAACTGCTTTGTACTGGCAGAAGGACACTATGAAGATAAAATTTTCCATATTAGTGCCATTGGTTTGCCACCTCCAGAATCGACATCCGTCACAAGGTATGTTTTCCCTCATAATTTTTTTAAATCACAATATACTGTAAATGATTATTGTAATTTCTAATAATGAATTGGCGTGAATCTTTCAGAAGTTATTTCGGGGCAGTTAACTTTTTTGGTGGACCACCTACTCATGCTAATCGCGATAGATTAGAAATTTTGGAAAGAGAGAATGAAGGTGCCACATTCGTTATACTCTCCGATGTACACCTCGATAATGTAACGGTAAGTCTTTGTTTTGTTTTTGGCAACAACTATTTTGCTTTGCATTACGATATGCAAGCATCAAGCAAGGAATTTAGTCGCAATGTTTTCTGTATTTGGCAGGTCATCGACAAATTGAGAATCCTATTTGATGGATACGCAGATAGTCCTCCCACTTTGTTCATATTTATGGGAAACTTTCTTGCTGAACCCCACGGAGCACAAAGTGCGAAAACTTTGCGCGATCAATTTAATACTTTAGGAGATGTCATCAATGAATTTAAAACAATTAATGATAGTTCGCAATTCGTATTTTTACCTGGTCCGTCAGACCCTGGGTTTGTAAATATATTTCCTAGGTAAGATTTTCTCCAATCATCGCTTCTTTAATTTTAATCCTGTATGACCATAATAGATGAGAGATGAAATTAACTTTATACATATTACAGACCCCCTTTTGCGGATTGTATTACTGGTCTTCTACGGGAGAAGGTGAAGAACGTCGTATTTTCATCTAATCCATTACGTATCAAGTACTGTACAAAGGAAATTGTACTTTTTAGGGAAGATATAATGACAAAGATGTATAGAAATTCGTTATACTTCCCTTCAACAGGCAATATAGCGCATCATGTAAGTTTCAAATTGCCACGTCACCATGCAGTGTCAATATATTATAGTATTATTATTGTTTTAGTACGAAAAGGTCTCATTTAATCTATATCTTCAAGTAATCCCTTTTTTAATTGTTGTAGTTTGTTTCAACATTAATTGGTCAAGGAAATTTGTGTCCCTTACCTATGCACGTGTGTCCTATCTATTGGAGCTATGGTCATGCAATGTCTTTGTATCCACTGCCAGATCTAGTTTTGATCGGTGATAAGGCAGATCCTTTCACTGTGACGAACTTGGATTGTACATTTGTGAATCCGGTGAGGTTAAATATAATAACACCCGTCTTTTTCAATGCAAATGTCCGTAAAATTCTTATTTTGAAGTTATTATTTGTGCTTTTTAGGGCTCATTCGTCAAAACCGACTTTTCGTTTAAGGTTTACTTTCCTTGTGATGGAAAAATTGAAGATTGTCAAATTCCAGATGAGTAAATGTAATTGTTTATTAAATCAATAATTATATAATTATGAGGTATATTGCGATTATGTACGAGGTGGGTACTGGATGAACACAACCAAAATGCTCGTTTAAAACAATTGACATAACTATCCACAGAATGGCAAACAATCAATAGGAGGCTGTATAAGGTCACTTAATCGATTTATGATTAGTTAACGTATGTTAGCAAGTTGTTAACCTTTGTATTGCTTCACGGTATGATAGTTGTAATAAATAAAATTGCGACTTTGACCTCATGAACATATAACTGATACGAAAATTTTTAATTGTACAAAGGAGTTGAATTGTGTTGTTCCGTCTTGTTGGCAAAGCTGGAAATCTCCATACATTTAATAATGAAATATCGACTGTGCATAATATGTTTAGGTTAGTTCGTGTGCTTGTCTCTTTCGTGAGATAAAAATTCATATTTCATCTAGAGAGCATCAAATATCATTGTAACAAATTAATAAAATTAGTAGCATCAGATAGTCATGAAATTACTAGTACATGCTGTTCTGCACAGATTTACATCTCTTCAATCGTCAAAAGTATAGTTAGTAGTACTAAGTTATCTCATGAAGAAATAAAAAACTTCAGCCTAATTCTTACTGCGTGACATTCGATTGCAAATGGAAAAAAAGGAAAGTGTGTAAAGTCGAAGGAATTCTTTCTATTTCATGCTTCAGCGATGAGCTCACCTTGAAATATTAATAAAAACTTGTCGCACAAAGTAATAATAGATGCTATTCTTGATTTATGTTTGCTAAAAAATTTCAGTGCTTTCATTAATATTAAATCAAATGGTTTAGTTCTGGTAATCGCAGTTATATTCATAATATATATACTTTGAATTTTACCTGCTTTGTTTACCAATTTACATAATCAGGTATGGCATATAAATTCGAATATCTGTATACATAACCGAATGACAAGCTAAGCTATAGTTCCAGTTTCACCTCTGAGGTTTTTGTCAGAAATGTAGGATTAATATACACATTTGATTCTATGATTGTGCTGATGATGCCATATGAACTGGAGATTCGCTTCTTACTCGATGCAGGTATACATATATTTCATAACAGGTTATGCGAGTGTTTCATTCACTCATCTATCTGACACAAAGTAAGTTATAAAAAATTGAAAAGGTACATATCTGAATTTTAAATTACAACCCTTCTTGTAAATCATGTACATTATATGATAGCCACATAGTGGTATATATTTCATGAAAAAATG
Organism: Orchesella flavescens; assembly: GCA_964034955.1. Taxonomy (NCBI): domain Eukaryota; kingdom Metazoa; phylum Arthropoda; class Collembola; order Entomobryomorpha; family Orchesellidae; genus Orchesella; species Orchesella flavescens. The sequence goes on along the minus strand of OZ035957.1, from coordinate 18,497,067 downwards.
ATATACTATAGCAATATAGACATACGAAGTTTCCTGTAGTGGCTTGGTTGGAGTTTTTAATGTTTCAAGTTTTTTCCCATAATACTTAAGTACTAATACATTCACATTTCTTTTACCAGTTTTTTCTTCTACAGTAAAGATTATAAAAAATCGTGCAGCCAGAATCCACAGAATGTTTACAGCTTGATACTTATTGCGATAAGCAAGGAAACTGAACTTTGGATTTTCCAGTGAAATCTCCTTAAAGGGATCAATATGAAGACTCTGTTTGTTTGCATAGCTGTACATGGATGGATGAAAGCAAAATTGAATGCAAGTGAGTTCAATTTTAAATTCCGTTAAGTAGTTATAGATTTTCTAGGTTGGTAGATGCATTTATTTATGATAAACAAAAAACTTCATACATGTACTTTGAAAGGAATACGAATAGAATTTGGATTCAGAAGCAGAATCGTTATCATGAGGAGATGCTTTTAGTGTTGATGCTGTAATCTCTAATGTTGTAAATTATAATTCCTTTGGCTTTGGCACATTCAACATTCGATTCGTCTTTACATATTATAACAGAAACGGAGTGTTGAAAACTGAAATTATGGCTGCAACATTATTTATACCTCTCATGAATAAATCCTTTCATGTTTTGAATTGATTCTCGTCCTTGGTTCATGTTTATTGGGGAATGCTACATACTTTGTCGTCTTCAAAATACTTTCACATGAAGAGAAAGAACAAAACTACCCTACGGGAAGGGCTTATGTTTCTTCTAAGGTTCTTACATTTACATCTTAGAAATCAGCTTGTGTGGCTTTTGCTAGAATAATATACTTTGAGTATGTAAAGTATTCAACATGCCGTTTCTCCAGTAGTCACAATCAACTGCACGCTATAAGGGACGGACAAAATTATCATGAAGTATGTAGTATTGTGGTCATCCAAGCCACAACCTGTGGTTACAATATATACTATCTTGATGATTTCGGTCCTTCACATCTTCAATACTTCACCAAGTGCTATTTGACTAAAACATGCAGACGTGACTTTTCTAGCTTGAGTGATCAGACAAACGTGAGCTCAAAGATTGGAGATTTTATTCTCATTCATTGGGATATTTGTAATTTGCACTTTGTATTGTTAGAAGTTGTTAGGTTTTACGGAATGAAATGTTAAAACTAACACAGTCTTAGCAGCTATAAGCTTCTCCAGTAATCTAGAAATTCTTTCCTTCAGACGTGATTGTCATAAGATATTCTTCACTCAGTTCAATTCACAAACGAACCTTGCAGAAAAGCTTTTGAAGGAAAAGGCCAATGCAATGCACGTCTCATCTTGGTTTTTATGGTTTTCAGATCCTTCCACAGTTATTTGGTTTGCTATTGTTGGCTTATTGTGTTTCTCCAGTTTACTTGACCGGAATACGTTATGGAGATGGAACAGAGAAACGATTTTGCGCTGACCACATAACATAATATGTATTAAACAAGCCTGTAGTATGTTTATACCGCAGTGACCATCTAAGTATATGTGTGTTTGCTCTTATTATTGAAAGCGTGATCACTCAACCAGAATTAAAACATTGAGGCGGCACTATGTTTAAAGTTGTTTTTAGCTTTCCTGTATTGATCATCGTTTTGTATCCACAGGTTAGATAACATGAACGTTCAACCAAAGTGAAAGCATATATCTGCTTTCATGAAAAGCTTTATCTGGTTATCTGTGAAAACTTGGGAAACGCGCATCCTGTTTTACTTTTCATTCACGCTATCCAGATTTGTGATAGTAACTATCTTTATGTGGCTGTAAAAGATGGGGAAGAAATTGTAAAGTTACAAATAGCATGTTGCGTGCGTGCACACATCCGACCGTCAATAGTATAATCAAACTCAATTTCAATTTCTATGTGTGTGTGTGTGTGTACCGCAATCGGATTACTAGCTTTCACTAGTCTTATGGTAAACTGTGTTATTTCGGACTTTCCTCACACGATTCAACAAAGAAAAACCGTAATGATGAATGACGACTTACGATAGACCAAACCTACGCTGCTATCATAAGTATCCGTAAACCGGAAAACCATTTCATAACATGTAACTACATAAGCACAAAAGTAATACAGGCATGTAATACTATGAATTTTCTGTAAAATCTGTAAAGTTGAGTTGTAATTATAGGATTTTCCAGGGCAGCATAGTTTAAAATCTGTTATTACAAAACATTTGCTATCCACCATCTTAAGTGTTTAGTGGCTACTATTTCATCTACTAGAAACTGTGGCGCTGCTCATGTTATAATTTAATATGCAAAAACTCAATATATGTAATTATGTGCTATGGTTTTTTGGTAAAAGTTTCTTCCTTCCTAGGAACATAAGTACTTTGCATGTTGCAATTATTGGAGCGTATAATATATTCTGTTTCTACTTTTGACTGTAGTATACCACTACAAATGATAGCTACAAGAACAAAAAACGTTTGCATATTTTGAGTTTTCAGAAAATCATACGTAATATCATTTCTTTCATCGCATCGTCACCATGTTTTTGGTATCGTTTTGGGTTTGAAGTAAAAGTCACGTTTGTTTGGGATCATGATCATGATCAGGATGATAGGCACATGGTGTAAGGGAATGTTTCACAACAGTATTTATGTAGATTTTAAAAACGATAACGAAGCTGATTATACTATGTTAGTAGAACACAATTTGAGTGAAGCAAAGCCCAGAAAACTGCATGTAACCGCGACCACTCGTTTAAAATTTTAATTACTATTTCAGTGTTCCACTGGGAAAGTTGCTTTCACGGTTTACATCTTTGAAATTCACATTGCAGATCATACTGCAAAAACTAAAAACCTTTTCCTCTTGCAACCCGTGTTCAACCGGGATGCTTCTCGATTATATATGAAGATTATTGGCAATACTCAAGTCTCATCCCTAAAAAGGTATTGGTGGCATTCCTTGCCTTCATTGCTGGTATAGTATTACAACCTTTTACATTCATGAAGATGTGGGTTTCTTATCATTCGGTTGTATAGTCTCCATCGGATGAGAAACTATAAAGATAATCTTCCAGCTAAGCAGCTTACGTTAATGAAATCTTGAGAAGTAGAATACGAGAATACTAATCAAACTCGAAATAACCACACTCAACAACAAAATGTGTGGGTAATCTTTCAGTTTCAGCTCATCGATATGATGGGTCTAACTAATGCAATAGAACCGAAATGGGTAGGGCAGGAATGAAGTTGCGATAAAAGTTGCTTACAGTTTTGCTTGCCAACCCAATGCGCAGTGGATGGAAAACATCCAATATCGAATGTATGTGCTCTATCTGGAGAATATTACTGCAGGGGTATATTAACGGATTTCATTTTGGGTAGGAAAACAAAATAGCAATAATAACAATTGATGCGTTACATATATACCTTCAAAATCTGTCGCAAACTGTAGGAGTTTGGACAACAGTGTTCAGAAAGTAGTGGTCAGTAGAACGACCACATCAGATACGAAATTGAATATCGAATGTCCAAAGTTTGGGCTTCAACCAAACTAAAACAGATTTTGCTATTTGATGGTGTGCTTATGCCTGTGTTCATTCATTTATAAGAGTGATGATGTGTCTACTGCTTTACTACTACTACTACTACTACTGATTAGGTTGAACTGCGATATAAGTTAAACTACCAACCGTATGTAGCTGCTTAACCTAATAATAATATCACATTATTAAGCCAATAATATGATGAACATACGGTCATATCATACATAAAGCCTGGTTGTATTGTATGGCATTCTATTCTGCAGGCAAACTGATAAGTGATAGGCAGTTCACTACGTGCCCCAACGCATACAGCGTCTCCCATGCATGTCGTAGTCATTCCTCAGCTCAATAATAAGAGCAACAAACAGCAACCACCATGCTGGCATTGGCATTAATTCTGCAATGTTGTACGACTGCCCATCGTGTTACAGACGTTGCTGAAGAAGAGCATATCGAAGAACGGCTTTGGCTTTATGTTTCGTACAAAACTTTAGCAGCTCAGTTCATGTGCGTACATTTGCATCCATGCATTTGCCCAGAAAACTCTGGCGAGTGAAGATCAGAAGAAACTGAGTTGCTGAACAAGCTTGAGCTGAGTTAGTGGAATCATTCTGTAAACTGATACATATTCTTTCTTCTCACTATAGTTCATAAGAGTTTTAGCTCATGCATTTTTTGCATAAAGAGACATTAAACAATATAGACTTCCAGTGTTCTACCTGTTGTGTTTATTATGATCAATTTATGTTGTCTTTTTCGTTATCTGTTTGTGACACTTTGTATATGAAAAAGTAGAAATTTAATCGCTTAATTTTTTTTTGTGAAAAAGTTTTTTTCATTTCACAATGTAATGAAAAAGTTTAGAAAAGTATTAGTTGTTTGTGGGACTTGATGCCATACGATAACTTGCTGCCTTTGTGCTTCCACGTTAATATGTGCGACATCATTGTATCCGAGTGAAAATTCACAAGGTCTGCTTTAATCACTTTCCAACTTTTTCAAAGACGGGAAAATAACTTTCCTTGCAGAGTGATGAAGAAGAGGTTGAGCCACAAACCATTGCCATTGTTAGCATTGGGAAAAATTTATGTGGATTTATATGCTGCATTTTTAGTGTTAACGGGTTGAGTGCTTTTGTCCGTTTGCCAGTAATGCGTTAAAGCGTGTTGAATTCAATGTAACCTTTTTGACAGTCGAGGACGGGAAAACTGCGACTACAGATACTGTGGGGTGCATTACATGTTAGTGTCATGTAAATTCAGATTTAAACGTTTGTGTTCCTTCATTCCATTTCGTCTTCGAATTTAAAGCGTAGGTCATCTAAAGGCCTTTTGAGAAGTTTGCCTGCTTTTGTATCACGTTACCAACACTTTTAGATATCTTGTTATCTTGTACTTATCCTAGTCCCAAAATATTTTGAATGTGATTTCTTTAAAAACCGTAATAAGTTGGCATTTTGCCGGCATGCAAAAACCGAGTGGATGCTTGAAACTTGTAATGGTGGGTTGAACGAAAACCACTCGAGTAACACGTAAAAACATGATGGAGATTGAAGAACAACCTTAATTTGTTTTTGTGTGCTGACAGCGTTCGTTTATATCCACGAAACAGTCATAATGAGGAATGTCACAAAGAACAACTTCCTACGGATCCTCCCAACAAAAAGGGTTTGTAATTTCCTTCAAAGTTTGACATGCGACAAAAACATTGTTGGTATCCAGAAAAACTTTTAGGAACGTAATTGCAAATTGCAAGTATGTCCATACTTACACAACAGTGCATCATTAGTGCACAAAAGATATGTACTTTATTTGTTGCGGTCTCAACAATAATGTAGATGTGTTGTATTTGTCTGCTTGCAGTGACAGATCTAAATCCAGGAATTCGTAACAAATAAAAAGCTTACAATTTGTACATTTTGGGATTCTTAATAACATTTTCAAACAATGACAACAACTTTTAGTTATTTCATCATTGGATTATGATTATTGTGCAACGTCAGTCAGGTTAAGAATGACAGACGTAAAAGTGAAAAAAATTGAATGAAATGCATGTAAAATAACCTTCCAAAAGGGTTTTGTAAAAATGTGCGTGTAGTGTGCCAAATCATTCATACATTTTACCTGATACATAAAGTAAAACCTACAGCAGTGACAGTGAAAACCCCGCTAGGGAGTTGTGTGGGGTGGATGTATTTGTGAATATTTTTGACGAGGATTTTTGTTTCCCATCAAACTTGCATGCGACATGGATGGCACATAAGCACTACTTTCGCGATCATTTAGTGAGGCAGCTGGATTGAAATTCGGATCCATTTTGCCACAACCCCTTATCTGACAAATATATAGAAGCAGGAATTGGTGTGGACATATCGTGATAATAAGTGTAGGGGTGCAGGTGTTGAAAAACCTTAATTCACGTGTAAGAGGTGCTTGCATTAGTCCTTCAATTTATTATTCAAACAAGATAGAGTTGCAAATCAGAGGAAAGAACGCTGAACCGCGGTGGAAAGTGTTAACCATGAACATGAAAAGGTTGAAAGGCGGAACGTAACGTAATCTCTATTTTATTTCGTACGATCAAAGTGACTAAACATCCCAAACGTCATCCTCCCCATTCTGTACAAATCTTCATGAATAATAAGTAAGTTCGAAAAAGCTCTCACGTTTCCCCTATCTTAACTTAACATGGGCGAATATAGTGTATCCTAAGTAAATATGCATTATATGGTCGAAAAAACGTACAGTGAGTAAAGGAGTTACTCCACTTTTTTTTGTTGATTTCCTTCAAAATTTGAAGAGAAGAGAAGTGGTTGGTTGGGTAAGAAAAAAGTAAATGCTCAAGAGACCAAAAATGATATGCATATATATACAATCAAAATGGGACGACTAGGGGCTCAGACATTATTAAACTATATCTCTGTACAGCTGTATATGATATTATGAATTAAGACAATGTAGCATATCATGCATAATATTTTTGAGTGTAGTTCAATGAAATATGCGTACCACCCACTAATAACTTTTCTGTCCGTCTCAGTTTCAAATATGGTTATGGACCAGGATTTGTCAACGTTACTAGGGGTTAATGCCAGACTTGATAATTTTACGTTGTATGCATTTTCAAAAAATTGGAGGTAGCCAATGGATTTTACCTCCAATTTTTCGGTCGATGTAAACCCACGGTGTTAGGGGTCTCCGCCGGAGTGATACGTCACCCATTTAAGCGTTAGGTTATCCACAAAAACTAAACGTGCAAACATGTCACCCACCAACGCGCAACGTTACCTACCGAAAAAAACGCTACCCACAGGAAGATTTTATGATGGAGGAAATCGATGATGTTAAATTGAGTAAACAATCTGAATATTGATTACTAAATGATAGTCGAAACCTATAATATTATGCCACGAACATTTTAACAAAGCATTTTGGTCGAAAAGGCTTGATTTTGTTCGTTACGTTTTTTTCGGAGGGTAACGCGAGTTCATGGTGGGGGAGTCTAACACCGTGGGTTTGCATCGACCATTTTTCTACAGATATATACATATATCTATATATATCTATATATATCATATATATCTTTCATGCATTAAACTATGACTTTTGTAGTCAAGGATCTATTTTGTAGTTCACTTGAGAAAAATACAAAATCCATCTATTTCGTTGGCTTGCAACCACTTTCTATATAGCCATTTTGGTTATGGACATACTAGGTTTCATAATGTATGTGAATAAATTATGCATACTATTGCAAACACTGAAATCCCACGATAAACAACGGTGTCTTGCCTTACTTTTCACTCATCCCACAGTCCTTGCGTTAAAAATGTAAACATCAAATGGAAAAATGTTCCAGGGATTTCAGAATTAAGGTCTTGGTCTTGGCAAGACTGCCTGGGGGAATGAGCGAATGAGTTCATGGCAAGCAGTACTCTTATCTTTTCCGCTTGATAACCAGAGCAGTGTCAAATCAGTTTTTTTCTCGGATTTGTGGGATTTAAAATCATGCTACCAACTCATTTAATACAAAAAAGCACATTTTTAAGGAATTATGTCCAACAGGGAATCCCATGGCTTTTTTAGTTGTTTAAGATTGAAGATACCTTGATTTTCAGTTGCTTGAAGCATATACCTGGCAACGTTCTCTCCTGTTTTATCATTTGTCATCAAGTATAGGATCTTCAACTGAAATTCCTACGCACTCGAGTACCAGTTGACTAACTATAAGGAGTGTTCTTTTAAATGATGCAAAACCTTTTAATATTCGTACTACAGGCTTAGTAAGCAAGTGCAAGTGGCGATGCTCCATTTTAAGATGTTACCTCAGGATGAGCTGAAAACAACTTTTGTTTAAGGCTATCATAATGCCTTCCAAATTAGCCATATCTTTACACACATTAAAATAAGAAAAAGTGTCTAAAAATCGCATAGATTTGTTCTATCCGAGGTTTATCCACATTTTACGTAGGCTGTGTAAAACAAATTTAAGGTGATTTACGTCGAAAAAAGAGCCTTAAAGCGGCTGCAGCTAATTGATGAGGATCATTGATCAACTTTTTTCTACGTATATGTTTACCAACCTCACGGAGTAAAGCTAGAGCTGAGACGACACAAATAAATCCAAGTGAGTCGGATATTATGAAAAACGAACTTGGGGAAATTGAAGATGTTATTTTTGGAGACGTTTTCGCACACACATACTTTGCATCTTCCTAACATATTCTTTGGCTTTGAGTTTGCCAAAAAGGAATGCGAGTGGGCAATCTAAAAACTTTCCTTTTGGTTCTCAGAATGGTTTTTCTGGAGATGAGAAAAGTTTGCTCACTCATCATCATCATCCGACTCTGAACAAACAAGCATAAAATGAATGCAAGCGTGCATGAAAGTAAAAGAGAATTCCATAAATAGTCAAATACTTTGTGCAACTTGTTGTGCCCCGTAGATCGCATTGTTAATTGATGATAGTATACTTTAGGTTTGTTCTGAACATAATCCAAAAGACACAACTGACTACGCTTTCTAGTTGGGAACTCCACAATTTTGCTCTCATCTTTAAAAAAATAATGCAAAATCATAAACAAGTTTTAGTACTGAAGATACACCTCGAAATTTTTTGTGCAACCATATTGTTTGGTTGTTTAGAAGACAATAAAATTGTCACTCAAGAGCTCATTAATTATTAGAAGCGGACTTTTGTCTCCTGGGATTAACATAGACGTACGTAACCTTACGTTGTATATACTGTTCATTAGTTGGATTTTGGCTTCAGTCCATATTAATCAGTTTTAAATCTTACTTATGCCTCAAGGTTAAAACTAATAATTTAATAAAAGTTTTGAAGGCAAAACTTATTAGTATTATCATCACTTCATTTGATACGATTAAGCACTTACTTCTTGCATCCATAATTCATCGTTAAGTTAAGTTCATGCTTCAGTGGATAAATTATGTGCGAAAGAGGATTTAAATTATCATTGTTTATCATGCCAATCAACAAATTGTTATGCTACTATATATACAAACAGCTACAAACTCTCCACTTGCCACTTGCATGTAAGTAAATAGTAAAAGGCTATTAAAATATAGGAAACTAGATTCATATTGATTTGAAAGTATTGGGTTTGGAAAATCCCAAATCAGTCGAGTCAAAACTATCTCCCAAGAGTTCAGTACGCTGACCGTCGTAGCCGTAGACCTGTTAAACGTGAACCATTAAAGAAAATTAAAAAGTATAATATGGATACACATACACACATTGTATCATTGCTGGGTAATGAAATCTGCTTACCGGTCGGTTAATATAAATAAGCTGTAAAGCTGTCAAGAAACGATTCATTTATTGATTTTAATTTTAGAGACCAGTACAGAGTCAGCTTTACACTAATGACTTTTTGTGAAATGTTACTTTACAACATGCTTTTGCGCATCCATTATGGCAAACACTGCACTGGGCCGATCGAGTTAACGAAAAGTGTATCAGCAACATCGATGAATGAGTATATTTATTACACACAAGAAATTTTGAAGTTAGGCAGGACAGGACACTGTTACGGCTATATATTTTTGAGGAGCAAAGAGGACCAAAAGTATTCACTACGCCATTCATTCATGATGCTAATATATATTGCTGTTTTAAAAATTGCTTTGCTTCGCATATCTTCTTGTTTGGGAAAGGTCGTCTGAGTGGATGTGTATAACATGAGATGATACGATACAGTGACATCATTTCAACGCTTTTCAACATGTGTATTTATTTCGAGTACGATACATAGGCCACGCTGATTCATTAGTAGTTTAGATGTAGCAAAGTATTATGAATCAGCGGTGAGTTTGTAAAAAAACTAATTTTAAAATATGCAAACATCGTACGTATTTCTTGTTTTTCACTCCAAAAACTAAAGTGCAATTTTAGAGATTCTGCTGATTGACAACTTGATGAGGGATCTATCTGTTTATGGACTGTGTTAGTGTATACACATTTTTATGGAGTCTCTTGATCGGTAGTAAAATTCACATTCAACAACAAATTTATGGTTTTCTTTCTTCATTCTCCTCGCTTTGCAGATACACATGTTAAGGTGTACTGTCATGGGTTTTACCCTTTAGTTCAACTGTATGAATACGAACACATCAGGAGTTTGTCAGGAATGTGGCTTACAAATAACGAGCAATTAAAACCATAAAGTATGTGCCTATTGATATTTTGGAACAAGCCAAGCCTTCTTTTGCTTTGACATAATGCGTGACCTTTGCTAGATATAGGAAATAAATCCTCTCCAAAGACTCTAGGTTAACATTGCCAAAGTCATCATACGACAAAACTTGTATCCAATCCACATCAAAAATTTAGAAAATAAGGGAGAAATTTTAGCAAGGATTTTGTTAGTAAACTTATGTGTTTCACAAATTTACCACCAATAGATGTACTGCAATACAAGCATGAAAATTTGCAAAAAGGTTCACGTTTTTGTTTGATAAGATACGTGTATACATTTGATAAAAATGTAAACATGTGGTAGTGTTAAACCAGTCAACATCTGTATATACTCATATACATGCATAAAATGCGATATAAGAGAGATATGCACACGTTGTGTGACTGAGGATATCCATACTCATGGTTTGTATTTTGTTTAGCTTTTAGTTTGCTACATGTATTACTCCTGATCATGGTTAAACAGTCAATTTATTTTCTGTTTTTCGTAAAAATTAGTGTTTTGGAGGAATGAAACGTGGAGTCTATCCAAATGTGAAATGTAGTGTAACTTTTCTGATTTGATCACATGCATAAAATGTAGGCTAGGAGAGGTTTAGTAAAAAAAACTATACTTTATTTAGCAAGCTTAAACCAACTGTTTACCACGCGCAGGACCTGGGCACATGATTGTGTTGTAATTCATTTATTATGTTTTCCACTGAAGGATTATGCTTATTTCTTTTTCCACAAAAAAGTAATCTAGCTCATCATATGATGATCAAGGATAAATGTTAACCCTTAAATCATTGAATAATTTTGTTTAGCCAATTAATTTCACACTACCAATTATTTTTTAAATACTTTTTGATAATCTGAATCTGAAGTCCAATCCAGTATCAAAATGCATGATGCAACTTTTTCAAGTTGCATGTAACATAGTTGCATCTATAAATCGCTTGAAAATATTTTATGACACTAATTATTAATTGGTTTTTGTGTAGAGTTAGAAATTATTTAAGTAGCTTGCATTTCTGGATTATTACACGGTTCTCTTTTTTCTCTTTTTGCAGACGGCCGATTACCGTAAACACAATTCCTAACACAGTGGAACTGAATTAGTATGTTTTTGGGGGAACTTGAGAACATGGAGGAATCCTCTGGAGGAGGCGAGCTTGGTGGAATGGACGGGGATGATGGGTCGGAATTATTTGCAAGCTTCCATGGTCCTATAGTACACAACCTAAGTAGTTTTACTCAACAGGTATGTATTTTTTTTACAGTTTTGCACACCAACGTAGTTTCGTGTAGTTACTCATTCATCATTATGGACCAGGGACAAAGTATTTGTAGACTACGTAAAAACTCCTGCCTTTGGTATATAAAGATATTAACTTGGAATATTAAATATTAAAAGTTACTCATATCAGTGGTTGAACTACTTACTCTAATGGAAAGTTGTGAAAACTGCTAATTGATTGACTTTACAAGTTCTGCCAATGTGAATTGAAAAAGAATGTCCAGTAATTACCGAATGGTTTTACTGACGTAATTATTAATGCGGTTTATTTACTCAAGCATTTTTAATCTGTGTAAAGGTATTGGAAAATGCATATCGATGACTGGGATAACGTTTGACAGTATGAATGTAGAGACAAACTTTAAAAGGATGCGTGGGAGATGCAATTTACATACAAAAGAATGATGATAAGTGTGTTTGTGTTTGCCATTATTAAAAAACCCAAAACTTCTTGCAGAGGAAAAATATTTGAAGGAAAGAATGAAGCATTGTTTCGTAATTTATGGATGTTTTGAAATATTTGTCGAAATTTCTATGAATATCCGTGAACTTGATGATGATAACATTAAATAATTGGAAGAGTGAGCAAGTACAAAGGTTACAAGCTGTAAGATTGTTCCAGCAGAAGCAAAAAATAAGTTATGAATCATATATGTTGTACGTCTTGCTTCATGATTCTTTATTGAGTAACTTTTCTGTTGTTTTGTATAACTCGACTGGGGGAATCCCGTCAAGCCATCTTGATTCCAAATTTAAGGTTTATTACCAGGATTTCCGTAACAAAGTTCATGCACCAGTTGATCTTAAAAAAGAGGTTTATACACCCCTAACCCCCTGCAGAATTTAAGAGCTCTCAGTTAGAAGATAGGAATAAAAGTATCTGACTATTTCTGATCATTTCAGGTCATCAACTTATTTTCAACATGATCCGATCATAATGCATATATATTTATATTATAAATAATAATGCAATTGCTCTTGATATGTGGAAAGCCTGGAATTTTTCATTGTTTTCCTTAAGAAAATTGCTCAGTATTTCATACATAATTATTTATGTAGAATTTGATGTTGAAAGTTCGAATTGTACTTCGTTTTTTAGTGTGATTTTGCACTAATAACTTGGGGGGTCATCATTGTTTGCGAACTCACGACCAGATGATTGGCTATGGCTCCGTCTTGGGAAAACTTTGATTCTCACAGCACGTGTGAAAATCTAGTCATTTGTTTGATATATTTGCAATCATATACAAAAAACAAAGCTTTAACGGTTTGAAAAGTCCTATGTATCACAAGAACATCATTAGCTTCGAGCATTGCTACGCGCTTTGGAAATACTTTCATGTTTAGATTATGTTGTATCACCTTCACCTTCTTTGTTATTTTTTGCTACCCATAACCCATGACTTGCTGGAGTATATTTTAAATATATTTGAACCTGCATGGAATATTATACCTATTTATCCATATTCATATTTTTTTGCACATTACATACTATTTGTAGTAAATTGTTGATGATGACTCGGTGATGACTGACTGCCATGTGGCAACTTCAAGGGCTAGGTTAATTGGGCACTCAACTGTAACGCTTGTTTCCCACGGGATGTGTTCATGAAAAAACAAAGAGGTATGTTGGAGCTGGAGAAGTAGTACCATTGTGTTTGTGATGGATTAGATGAGTGATGAATGTATATATGCACACACTCTAGTGTTTTTCTTCATGAAAATTCAGAACACATGCACAAATTATATGTACCTAAGTCTCTGCACTTTTAAGACTAAAGTATTTTGTAGCAATTTTGATTGCAAATATGTCTATGACTGGAAACTGCGAAAATTACATATAATCTTGATGCATACGCAGTATTATTATTACATCGTTCCAAGCACCAAATTGAGGAAATTATTCCGAGCCAGCGCTGAATGATGTTCTATTAGTGTTGGTATCAAAATCAGGCTTAAAACTAAGAGCTAAAAATCCTAATATGCATTGATACAACCAATAGGCTACTTTCTGTGGAAGCCAGTGGAAATTTTCGTGACTTATTTTGATCGATGCTATTTTAAGTGTGAGTTCCAGGATGAATTGGTTAGTTCTGATGGATCCACGTTTCAATCACGGCCGGACTTTGTGTACGCTGGACAATAATTTTCTTTTGCTGTTCACCATCATCAAATTGTTTTCATGACATGCCGTGTTTAATACTTGCTCAATATATCCATCATTAGTAAGAAATCATTACTTCTTCTACAACACATTCGTAATTGACGGAAAATCAAAAATAGATATATTTCTTTAGTAAAGCAACAGGAATATGCTAAAGTATTTCGAGTTTTTGTGAACTATTTTGAAAGTGGGATTTTGAAGAACTGATATACAAGAAAAACTACTTGCATGGATGTGGTTATAGTCGAGTTTTGCTTATGGTTTTGCATGTAATGTTAGACTTAGCAATCATAAAAATATACTTTGTCACTTGTGCTATGGTACAAAATAGTTATGCCTGGTTTTTGTATATTGCCTGTAGGCGATTTGCACAATATCTTGTGCTATCCCATTATCAGAAATCAGTACTGACAGTTTGCGATCAACAATAACAAAGCTTTGTCCTTGGTTGTCTTTGGTGTTTCCTTTCTAATTAGAAACAAGCTGGAGACAGGATGTACTGTAGATTTCACGATAAAATATTATTCTTTTAAGGAAGCTAAAATATTTTATACTTTTGCATAATGTACCTTGGTACATTACGTAATGTCTTACGACTTAATTTAAACCATACTTATGATTTAATATATACGTACGCTTAGCTTAAGATTGAAACGCTTCTGATGTTTTTATACATTTTATACAAAAAAGGACCTGAGGACACCGACGTAATGTGGATATTTATTACGTAAATATTATGGAGCATGAGAGGGAGATCGTTTATGCATGTGCATATAAATTACAAACATGCTAATGTTGGTATCGAATTAAAGATCTACGCATTTTTCACATTCAGGAAGGACAAGAATTACAATGATGTCTGGTTGAATTATGTATGTCGATACATTGTTTTTAAAGCTTTTGCAACTATTGAAGTTTTTGTTGTCTGCTTAGCTAGTCGATGGTAGAGTTAATGAATTATATCACAGACTAAAAACATCTCGCTTCACATTTGTCGTAATTGCAAATGCCGACTATATAGAACAGAGTATGCAATTCAAATCAGGTACTATGTACTTACTTTTAATTTCTGATTTAATTTGGTCAATGTAGTTTATGGGGAAGTACACTAGATAGCTCAATACATAAACAGCTAGTTTATATTTTATAATGGTAGAAAAGGTTCCACGTTTATTCTTACGGTTAAGTTTCCATTAGATTCGTTGGTTCAGAGTTCTAACATGCCATTTCAATTTTGGGAAGACGGCTTATGGTTTGTTGACGAGCATGCGATTGCAGTTGGTTAAAATTAGTTGCGTGAATTGAAGCAATGCAACTCAAAGTACGAAATGAAGGAAATTGAGTCTGCTTTGGTGTGTTATACCCTTTCATGTGTATAATTAATGCAATGTCATTATGGAAAAGTGCCGCATTCATAAATATTTATGCGAACTCTATAATTTGTTGATGGTATAACATAATTTTGATATTGTGTTGTTTGATGAAAGAAAAAGTTGCAGTTTATCCTTGTACTTTGAACTTGAGACACTTACAAACACTTTAAAAAACTATGACAGGCGAACAAAAAATAGTTAAATTAATTTTATTAGCCCAAATCTCGTATTGAAACCAACAATTAAATAGATTACTCAGATGTTAAAGTCGTTAAATTCGGTTGTATCCACCTCAAACCAGTAAAATTAACCTTAAAATTATGTAAAGAGGTTTATCGGAACAATCTAAAACACTACGCTTTAATTTAAACCGTCCTTTGCACCACTCAATAAACAAGCTAAATCATCATTGTAACACAAAACACAATGAAATTACAACAATACAAATCTTCAAAAGTTCTATTATATACATATAATATGGGTTAGTTGTTTCTGATAAAATATGTAGTAAAGTTAAGTTAAGCTCATCCTTTTTCATCTTTTAGGGCATACAACTATTTACTATATAGTCTTTTGTACCTTAACGAGACAGATATATATGTAATCCGATTATGCTTATTATGTATTCACTTATGCGAGTAGGTACTATCAGGAAAAAGGGTTTGTGACGATATGGTTTCCCTTGCCTGTCATATAAAAACCATATTCCTGATTGCAGGAATATGGAATATCCTTGCTACATCCATTACATAATTTAGTTTTATTACATGAGTTCTTAAGAATTTTGTCAGGAAGTTTTTCTATCAGTTAGCTTGAATTTTACCTGCATGTCTATTCGACTTTTCATATTTCTTGAAAAATTGCATTTCAATGCTTAAAAATGTCATGCCTTTGTGATATTGAATATCTTGAAGATATGGTTGATTTATGCAGTAGTCACAGTCAGTATTGCAAACAGTGGTATCTGCATTGAAACCTTTTGTCTTTACGTGCGCACAATGCATACATTTTGTGTATTAAGTGAAAAAGTAAGTATTACTAGCAATACTTGCAATCAGAACTAGGAAAGAAAGTACTTCAGCAGAGATATGGAACACAAGACAAACCCACAAGAGATATTCAGGAGTGTAAAAATCCACATTTTTTTCAGAAAAGTAGAAAGCATTCCATTTTTATTATTATTATGACAAACAAACAAAACAAACAAACTTTGATCCATATATTTTTATAATTTACTCCCATGAGAAAAGCAAATGTAAAGTACATCCTTTTATTCGCAAAACTTAAAACTAAGCGTGTTTGCTTTTAGCAACATTACGTAAGCACATTTCAGTACAAACGGAATAATTCCTCTGTCCACGGTTTTGTTAGGTATACTCTTAAGCATGCAATATGTCAAACCAGGTTCTTAACGAGAAATCCGGTCCAGTGTTTCGTTTCACACGTAGGTGTGGGCCTTATGAACATATTACGTACACACAAACATCATATATCACATAATACTAGCGAAAACTATAAGAAATTGATTTGAGAGAATACCATTGTGATGACATGTGACCTTAGAACCATAAACATAAACCTTTTTTCCTGTCACTGCGTATTTTTTCTTATCGCTTATAGAAATTGGTTTTCATGCTTGAGCGATTCAAAGATTATATTATAAGCATTATGTACAATCAACTATAGGTATTATATGGACATTACTTTTGTCTATGTTCATTCACTCATCGTTTGTGTAACTTACATTTCGAACTTTGATCTGGTACATTCGAGCTGAGGAGAAGTAGTATTCTGGAGGAAATGTATGAATTTTCTAAGTAAAACTACTATGCCTCCACTCGATAGGCTATCTTGCGTTCACGAGCTGTATCCTTCCGCTTCACCGAAGAATCAATGAACTAGTTGACGCCAACGCACTGATACTGATACGGAACTCAACGGTGGGGTCGAGTAAACTGTGGGAAAACACAATTGGAATAACTTTTGAATACAGCTCTTTGATAAAGCCAAGAAACAGTGGCTTTAGTCAGTTCCTATAATTTTGTTGTTCTCGTCGGAAATAAGAATTGGAGGAAAAGTTGGAAAATGGAAATGGGATGGAGGGGAAAATGTGTATTGTGCATACAAAGTAAATTTGAATACACAAAGAAACAGTACGAATAATATTTTGCAATGATTTTGTGATTCGTTTACGATAAACGAGTGGGTTATAGAGAAGCGAGATATAGAGCAGCGCCGAGTTTATCGAACAAAATCTTTTCATCTCAAACCTTCGAACTGTCTTCTGCTTTTATATACTTCATACTGTTTGTCGGGTCGTCATCATGGAATCTCCATTCCCCAATTTGCATGAGATCCAACATTTCTCATTCCATTCCGGCCTGACGGTACTATTTGTGTTAATAGCTTTTCCGAGATCATTAAGTTGCCATAAAGCATTTAGCAATGAATTTCCTTTAGCACATGCAAAGCATCGTATTGTAAGTTTGCAACTTGTTATCAGAGTGCCCCAATTTTGACAACACAAAAGTAAGTGTTGATGTATGGATGGATAACGACGGATGCAACTCTGGTATATTTGGAACTACAACATCTTATGACTCAGGCTTCTTTGATTTTTAATATACTTAGACAATAGTTTGGTAACAATACAGCACGATTTTCGGAATGAAGTTCAACTCTACACGAAGCTGTATTCACGTCTATTTTTATAAACAAAGCCTATGCTAGTTTCTAACAGAAAAGTTTTCTTCCATCAGACTTAAATTACACAATTGATCATACTCGACGTTTGACTCCGATGTCCGGTCTGAGTGAGTGGTCCCTATGAATTCCAGATTCGTCTTCATTCATTTCCACTTTCTGAACTGAAACGGTGGATGTACATACGCATCTAATATGTGTATCGGAAATTCTCTATCTACGATGCATACATATAAAAACAGCATCCCAGTTTTCATCTTGTCAAACACATACCATACAAGAGAAACTTTTGCTCAACTCGGCAGAAAAAAGAAAGTTTACAAAATAGGCTTTTATTAAATTCTCTTGGGAATGTCTCCTTGTACGATCTTGTGTTGGTGCTGACATGAAAGTAAAGTGGACCTTAGATTTGGGAAAAATAAAAAAAAAACTCGAAAGTTGGACGAGTGTTTTATATGCATTAGTAAACCAAACCAACCAACTTAGCTACAAAGATTTACCTATGAAAGACCCTACATGTCCACTTCCATAAATGTTTTCATATCGAAATCTAAATGTGAATAGCCATTACATGGTACCATGCAGTACCCTATCTTATTACGAATTCCACCACCGCCCAGAAACGAAACTTCGTAAGCCTGGCAAAAGATAGAGAAATTCTTAGAAAGAGAAAGGGAAAAAGGAAAAAAATGTTCGGATGCTTCAATAACTAACTTCCTCCGTTTCTCCTTTTATTTCCGTCTTGTCCATCCGTCTAATATTGACCCACCTTGGCTTGGCACCTGGACAAAGACAAAACAGAGAAGGGACAAGCGCATTCTTTGGAGTTCTATGACGTATAATTTTGCTATGTTGAGGGGAAGTACGCCATTTTATTATCACTACGAGTTTTTGTGTGCCATATAGTATAGTAGAATCTAATTTTCTTTGAGGTTGGTCTTGTCTTCTCGAAGATCTTAGATGTGTGTATAGTTTCTAAAAACGAGAGCCACTTCCACAAGAGCACATGCATCCCTATATTTAGCATGTTTTCAACTCATGAAACGACAATAGTATATAGTCTGGTGGTTTGTTCAACTTGGCTGATAACTTGAATGAAATATATTTGTGTGGCTATGCGTGGTTTCATGGCTCAGTAGAGAAACCATTAAGTTTGGACATCTGTAAGGACCATGCTTTTGTTAGCTGAGATCGCTATTTAGCACTCTCCCTTCAAGTGTTAAGACTCCCTAGAGCATCGGGGAAACAATTCGACACAGCAAAGCAACAAGACTACCAAAAAGAAACTGATAGTGATAACTTGGAGAAAAGAAAGTTGGTAGGAGCCTTGTGGATTGGGGTTTCTGAATGGTCTCGACACAAGCGTATTGTTTGTTCACTTGCTTTTCTCTCAAGGGTCTTTTCTTTTACTGCCCTTTTATGGTCTAAGAAATGAGTGAGCATCTTGTAAAGCACCATATACTAACTTTTCACTTGATGAAGGAAAGACTTTTGGAAATCTCCAATCTCAGTTTCTGGTCTCTTCTATTGTTGTTGAAATGGTTTCGACAAAGTATTTGATCATTCAGTCTGATATCATTTTTAGATATGGTATGTACTCCAAAGTGTCTCGAGAAGCATGAGACTAATTTACCTTTTTGATCCACAATTTTATATGTAGTTTTCCTTAGCTCGGCGAAAATTATAGTTTTGATGTGCAAATAATCCTTGTACACTTGACTTGTACAAGCAAAGCAAGGTGTTATGTATCTTTGGATAGGTAATTAGTACATACCTACTGATTTACGAGGCAAAATTAGAACATTAAGATTCATAAAGAGTCTGCCCGTCGTTCTTTTTAAGATGCATGGTTTGGGACATAAAAATGTGGTGGCGTTTATCCCATAAAAAGTCAAAAGTTAAAAGCGTACGACCCATAAAGCGAGTAACTGGTTCAATAAATCTTTTATTCCAGGATTTATCTTACAAAGTATGAGTTAAAGCTCAAATTTAAAAAGGGAACTGTGATATATTTGGCAACCATTATTGGAACGAGTTCTCGAAAATTGACCAAGCCTTATGCATTATATGCACAAAGTGGAGTCGACATGAGATGTTATATATACGTACTATATACTTTAAAAAAGATGTCAAATCTTTTGAGAAAGGATAACATTCGTTTTATCTTTTCTTTGTGTACCATAGCAGTTGAAGATTCTTTGTATAGTTTAGTAATTTCATTCGGGTTGAGTCAACACAATTTTAAACATGAGATCGGAGTAAAAAGAAGCCACTACTAGTCAAGTCAACCAACCAACCAAGTTCAAGAATAAAATACGTACGAATGACCTTCACACTCTATACTCAATACAAGCTCAGCCTCGTCTTACTTTTACACGATTCTATGCAAAAAGTCTTGGGTTATTTATGAAGAGCGTATATTTTAGACAGATACCCATCAGCAATTCATTTTTGCATTGAGTAACATTTTTGGTGCTCGTTAATCAAGCGATGTATAAATTTCTTTTATAGTAGATAAGTCTAAACGATACTTGTTTTACTATATTCGATCTGGAAAATGCTGCCTTGGATAGATTCACGATTCAAGATTATCAGTCACTGTAACTTTATGGTATGTAAAAAATGCCAAGTGTAACTTTTGTTCATTATGATTATGACCCATAAGGTTGATATACTATAATCCGTAGACGAATAATGTTTATCCACTAATAATCATGATAAAAACTCTCGGAAATGTAGGGGAAGATTACATCGCTGTATAAAAATGCTCTGAAGAGATGATTTCAGGGCCAAACTATATAAGTATTCAAAGAAGTTATACATCTGTCTATATCACGGTTTTGTGTTATTTTTCAAGTTCTCAAGAGTATTAATTTTGTAGGACGAAATCATGCGTGTTCATGATTTTGTGTTAAAACACTATCGCTCTTAGGCACTAACATGTCTGTGCAAAATTGATAAAACCATGAAGGGGACTCGTGAAGTAGCAATAGCATAATATAGACGGACGGACAAATGCTTTGTAAAGTAGTTTTCCCTTTTCCTCCCTAATGATGCATCAAATCCACGATACCCATTATTCTCTAATCTGCAAGTTCATTTAAGTATTTAAAAACAGCGTTGAGTTGATGGCTTTAAGCGTTTAATTTCATTTCTGGTCATAAAACACAGAAGCAATAGCTAAAGTTCTTAGAAGCTAAAGTGCAAAAGTGTGGCATAATAAACGAACTTTATTCATTAATCATAATGTAGGGATTAATATTTTATGGATTTTGGAAGGAGATAAAGTGCTGTACAAGTTGACGGTAATAGTTATGATAGCTGACACGGCTCGGGAGTTTTGTACAATGCACCGCCGTGATAGCAGACGATAATTCTCAGTTAATGCCACTACACTACAGCTCTTATTGTGAGTAGTTTTAGGTGCTAGTAAAGGATCAATGCTAAATAATATATAAGCTAACTAACTACAAGGTACAATAGGCCGAGGAAGTCGAAGAATGAAAAGAATTACTAAACGAATGTGTAGGCAAAAGCTTGAGCTTGATGGGTTACTACTATCTGAAGTTGTACCATTTTGCAATACATGAAAAATATCGAAGTTGCCGTACTGTATATGTATGTACTGATTGACTTCAGGTTCTCGGAAAACCCTGTTAGGTGAGGTTATGGCTGAAATGAATACACGCACAGTAATCTCAGTTAGTAAAGCAAATGTAGATTTTTTACTGTATGGAATATGCATCGTAGTGTATAATTGATGGTGTTGTTTCTTGTTTCTCCTCCTGCTGCGCATAACATGTCTGAAGTTCATACACACATAAGTTACAATGTGAATGTGTGTTGAATTTTGATAAATGAGTATGATGGTCTATTAAAATCAAAACAATTCTACGATAACAAAAATAATGGAGATAGCTACTACCTATATCCAACTAAATACTTGTATCGGTACTGCCTCTATCTAAACATGTTTACCAGATACCATGATCGGCGGAAATTCAGTCATTTCCATTGTAGCTTCATGATATGATGACATGTGGAACTGGCTGCGTGTCAAACAATTCCTGTATTGACCATTCGGCAGGAGTTCATTTTTTTTAGTTTCTTCATTGTGTTCTGGATTAAGTTCATGTGTAAGTACCTTACGCTACCAACACGTAGAATTCTATTATGTATTTTTTCGTAAAATGCTGCCCTATTGATACGCATATGCTTACATTATAATATTCGAAATGAAATAGCTTCATGTGGAGGAAACCACCGGTGTTGATATCAAAATGACAGAAGTAAGTATGTATGCAGGAATCAATTGGGAATCAATATTCAGTGCGGTTGATATTGTGTATAGAACAAGAAGTCCTTGGGAAATAAATGAATCGTGATGATGTTATGGTCTGACATAATACATACATACAAACTAAATTTTCCATCTCTGACTGCCTGCAGAAATATTTCATGTGGAATCTAGTATTTTTGCTAGTGTTAACTGTAATCATGCTAGTTTTTTTTAAACATGTCTGTTCAATGATGATCATCATATATGTATTAATGTATTATGTTAGTTTATTAGCGTATAATAATATTATAGTGACAGTGCAGTATAAATATATGGTATGTTTTTGTACTGCATATCCCAGGGCACTACGGACAAGAGATTATTCCCTGTTGCTTTTTTGCTCCAATGCCTCAAGTTTCCTCAATTATTATTACAATAGCGGAATTCCTGGTGTATCTTTGGTCGTTTTTAGCTACCACTAACACAACTGCACTTGGAAGCATCTATCTTACCACGGATGTATATGCTATACAATCATGCTGCTACTTGTGAATTAGTTTGTAGATGTGTGTATGATGCGCTTTATGAATATAAATTGCTTGACATATTACATTTTTTTTCAGGCATTAATAAACTCGATTCGTTCAAAGCAGAGGTTATGTTTTTGTATCATATCAGTTCATCTCAATTTTATAGTTCCAGAATATGCATGTCTTGTAGTCAAGCCCTTTCGTAATGTGAATCCGTCGCGATTCCATTTGATACACATTAAATTTATTACACTTTATCGCCCTATCACGTCTTAAACTTTTGTGTTATGTGCATACATG
This sequence comes from Orchesella flavescens, assembly GCA_964034955.1. Taxonomy (NCBI): domain Eukaryota; kingdom Metazoa; phylum Arthropoda; class Collembola; order Entomobryomorpha; family Orchesellidae; genus Orchesella; species Orchesella flavescens. The sequence continues at coordinate 18,474,187 of OZ035957.1, read as the reverse complement.
CGGAATTATTGGATGAGAAAAAAACCCAAACTTTTCTCCAGAGATAGCTGAACTGGTTCTTTTAGTAGTAGTGGCGTAATACATGCCATCCAACTAACTTGTGTTGCTGAACCTCATTAGTAGTGGCATGATTAGACGGATTTTCTTGGTTCTAGAAGCGTATAACTTCACTTTTGCATAATCTTCGGGTCGTGTCGACTTGTTCGTTATTACCACTGTACTGCATTGTATAGAGCTGTAAGTATATGTATATATAGCAAGAAATTCAATGCGATTTGGTAGCTCGTATTAGAAGATGAAATGTCGGAATAAGACTTTTTTAACTTTGTTTCATTACTTAAACACAGTTCTTCATTTTTTACAGTTTTTACAACTCTTGCAAATGAAATAATTGAGCGAAGGTGTAGTTTATAGAAAACGGCTGCAGTAAAAAAAAAGCTTCAAGCACAACTATGTAGCACAAGCAAGTTTTGACAAGTCGTAAGCCATCCCAATCATCATCAGCAACAACCAGTTAGTTAAACTGATATGCATTGTTGCCTGTAAGGAGTGCCAACAACAGTGTAAAATTTCTTGAATAGCATACAGGTGCTTGTGCCTTGCGCTCAGCATTAAAGTATACATTTGTACACCCGATTCGCCCATATTATGTATCCGTGTCCATATTGATATGGTTGAATATAGAATTGACTAGCTATAGATGCTGAATATATTATACTTTGCACCCATGCATAATCAATTAAGTATAAAACATCACAATTAGTATTCTTTATAACATACTTGCTACTTTTCTGGATGTGCTAAAGTCACAAACATGTAGTAGAATGAATTAAAGTGTCAAATGCGCCAAAGCACAGATTTGTGAATCATGCAAAACTTTTTTATGAAAACATGTTGTTATGAGTTGATATTGAATATTTTGTAGCTTGTTCTGTGGTCAGTGTCAGTACATGATTTTCTCCACTTAAATTCAACCAAATGAACATGAACTCCACAGCATGGTGTCCTTGCTGGGTGGATTATGCATATGTTTTAATAAGGAATGCGAATTAAAGCGGACTAGTACTTTGGCTATGCATAAAAACAATATGTTGCATATAAAATATTAAAATTAAAGTAATCCTCCCATACCCGCATATATTCTTTATAGAAAAACTTATCTAGAAAAAAGACTTCGTATTTCAGAGTTTTTGAATCCCTGGTATGTGATCTTAATTTTGCTTGGCATAAAAAAATATGAACTAGCCAGCATCAGCATATTCAATATTAGTTTTCGAGGGTTCGCAACGATATTATAGCGCACGCCTAAAAACCTGTCACAAACAAATTTCCACTTTTTTCCTGCATCGTCAAGTATGAAGTAATCTTTCTTGAAATTAGCAGTACAATCTTGAATTCTGAAATAAAAATAGCTCTTGCTCTATTCAAAATGTGACAAACAAATTACGTGGTATGCCATGATTGGACAAAGCAACCGATTTTTGTGGGCTTAGCATTGGAAAACTTCATGTTCATAGTCAAGTTTTTTTTTTGCTTCAAGCTCATCTCTACTTCCATGCTCTTATTACTTGGGCAAATGTATGATACACGCTTCTACATAGTTTCCAAAGGTCATTAGTAGCATGACTGGAAGTGACATTGAATCTAATTTTTGGAGGTCATGAATGAGCATATTTTTCTCTTTAAATCTGCTTTAGAATAATGAAAATTATTCTGTCGACTCAGTTAAGTTGGTAATAGTTTGTTGTTTTCTTTGAAGTGTCAAATGACATTGGTTTAAGTTTTTAGTAATTAGTTAGTAGTAGTCAATGTTCTCCACTATTATCTAAATATTCTGTTTTGTTCAGCAGCTTTTCTGTTTGTATGTACATACAGTATGCGGTAAAAACTGTATTCAAACCAAATGAAATACATACATAGGGCTTTTATACTTTAAATAGAAGCTTATAGTGTTGTATAAGTATATCATTCATTCATATATGGTACCAGTTATCCTTTTGTTTAAAAAATACTTATAAAGTTCAACAATACTTAATAAGCTAGCTTTTTAATTGGAGCCCAGTAAACGATGTGAGCTTCACGAATACATTCATTCATGCATGCATCTCTCACCGTGCGTGTGAAAGCAAATCCATGAGGGTTTGCATGAGCTGATGTATTGATTTATATTATTGAAGCATGTATTTAATGTCTTCCAATGTGCTTTGAACCATGATATATTTGGCAATTGGTTATGCGAGAAAACTTTGTTTTTGAAATGGCAATGCTAGACAATAAGTGTAGGGAAGCACGCAATTTCTTCTCTAGCCGATTGGTGTCAATGGGATAATGATCACCTTTGTGGATTCCCTAATCAGTGATTCATTCTGAAAAGCATATTCGAACTCAAGTTAGAATTGAGTGAGTCATTGAGACCAGCAATGTTTAGGTACCCTGGACTTTTCAGCAAGATTAATTTATGAACTCGGTTACACTTTGTCATTGTAATTTTGCATTCGTCCGACATGAATAAGCATGTCATGTCTGTTCCCAGTTTTTCAACCTAGTGAGAAGCAGAATATTTATGGAGTGATCGAATTGCATTCATAATTATAACAAGTAAAAGTCCAAATATTATTGTTAGTTGCATTATCTACGACTTCTGTCAGTATCTTACGCAAAGTGAAATTCATTTTCGAAGCTGGAAGTTCTTGCGTGTTCATCTGCTTCCCATAATTATTCACTACTACATAAAAGTATATATAACAGTCGTGTAATGTTGCAATAATTTAGCTGGATTATCTGAAGACTGAAAAGTGATTTATGCATCATGCATTTACTCATTCAAGCATGCAAAATTAATCATTCCGAATAATTTTAATAAATGGGCAACTTTATCCCTACCTTGACAGAGGATCCGAGTGAAATGTAGTAATACGAGCAGCTAATCGACCGGTTCCTTAAGCTCGTCGATGTGAGTTGTAATAAATGAATATAGTTTTAAGACTTGTCACAGTGCAGAGTACAGTCGAGCTTTTTATAGGTTGACTAGCTCTCCAGACCAGCCAGATCAACATTATTTCCATTCCAACTGGAGACAAAACCGTTTCGTGTTCAAGGTCCAGTAATTCGATTTTTTACGTAAGGGTAGAAAACTAGTAATATAATTGATGATATAGGAATTCACCACCAAATCTGACAATTGAAACTACTTTTTAAAATAATTGACACGTTTCTTGTCGTTCCAGAAACGTATGCGATTAGTTAGTGAAGCCATTAATGTCATTAATGCATGCTTAGGCGTAGGGGGAGCCTACTGTGCGTGTTTTATTGCCAGGTTGACTTTTTCAAGCACGAAAGCTTAAATTCATGTGTGTACATGTCTGCGCATATGTATTTGCAAATGTTTCTATTATAGTTCATATAGTTTATGATTAGAATCTTGAAATCCAAGCGGGAGAGCGGCAATCCAATCCTTAAGTTTACGTTACGCGTGCATTTACCGTTGCAGAAAGAGAGCAAAAAGTGTGTCTGCAGTAATGCTGGCATAAAATAGGTACATCTATGCTGTATGGGTTGCTGGTTGAGAATTGGCAAATTTTCAGACAGCTCGTACATAACAAAGGCTACACTATGTGGTGGAGACAGGCAATTTTCGAATTGAATGAAATTTCTTTTTTGTACGTACTTCTTCAGAGTTTTTATGTCGATTTAACTGGCTTCTTGCATTCACGACGGCGGCTACACTGATGCCGTTGCCCCGACTTTACTTACCGCTGTACACTTATTATATCTTCTTTACCAAACCCTATTACATAGTTGGCAAATGCACACAGGCAATTTTACACGGACTCCGAATCAACAAAGTATTTTTTGTGGGCAAAGAGAGATAGAAAGGAGGAACCTTTGTACTAACCATTTCACCGTACTAATTTGACTCTAATGAGCAAACGTTTTGCTACACTTGAGTAAAACCTAAAAAAAACTTTGAGCTAGCCATTGCATTGCTGCAACATGCCAAAATATAAAGTAATGGAAAAAATATGAAATGAACAATTTACTTAAAAACCGGGATGTGTGTGTGTGTGTGTGTGCTTTTTATGAATAAAAAAGATATCAAAGGGTTCTATGCTTTTAATTTTTTAGTCTTTTAATAATTTGCTCGAAGGAACAAGCTAAATGTTACGCATATTAAAATTGTTTGTGCACTTAAGTGTCTTCTTTGAGGCTGCATCAGTAATTTGAAGATGGTATAATATAGTTATGACCAGCATGCTAAATAAATAAAAAAAAAGGTTAGCAAATAGCATTTCACAATACTTTAATACACATGGAAAATAACATAATTTAATATTCTACGGTCTTGAGTCATATGTAGTAAAGAAAAACTTGCTTCAACTTCTAGCATGTGTAGACAACAGTGTGCGTATAACAGATGTTACTTAATAATATATAATATGAAGTGTACTTGCTCCACCGCATTTTTTTTACCGTAATGTGGGTCTGCTAAATTCATGTAACCCTCCTGATAATGATCTGTTTCTGCTCGTCTAGATCACTTTTTGTGAACAATTTATCAGACATTGGCGTTTTCTTTATTGGGTTCAATTTTCTTTGGGGAATTAGAGACGCTTGGGAAAGTCTTAAAATTAGTGATTATGGAACGATGCGTAATTTAGATGTGTGAAATATCAAATTTTGAACCTCATACGGTAGTTATATGTACCTTGCTTTTTTGCTCTTAAAAACAATCAATTTTTACTTCACTCAACACTCCACGCAGACACCACACTGATAGATTTTCCTCTTCCGTAACTCAATATTTCTAGGGGGAATAGACCCATCTTGACTTGCTGCTGTGTATCATTTACTAAGACAAGAAGACTTGAAGACAGAAAAGTCGTTGGCTTGGGATGATGACAGCCAAAGTATAGGGGATTTATATAACTGAAACAAAAAATTCCAGAGACATGGCCACAGAGATTACGGTTTATTTCAATGTGGGGTTTTCAAAAAAGTGTCAGTCAAAAATGACAGTTATGTAGTTTAAATTGCATAAAAATATCAATGATACACATAAAAATTTGTTGTTTTGCATACGCACCATTAAGCACCGACATAAGTATTATTCATAAATTGTTTTTCTGTACGAGTAGGAACCGTTTCTGTCGCCTGTTGTTTGTCACATTTTGCTTTACTAGTGCTGTCAGTGCAGTGGTGTTGTGGCGCATGTGTTTTAGCTCATAAAGCGTAGTGGTTTTCCCATATTATATTTTTTGATTGATGTTAATTTTTTTGGATGTTTTCTTCCTCTTATGATTAGTATTAACAAAACACAAAACTTGATCGGTCTACATGAATGGGTTGAATGACTTTGGAATTGTATCCAACAACTGCGTTTTTGAAGGGTTTTTAGAAACGTGATAAGTTTTTTTATATACTACCAATAATGCAACTACTTGTATAGTTTTGAAGCATGTTGCGTTTTGCACAAAAAGTTGTATTTTAAGGCTATATCGATATCACTAGAATCATTTATATAGAGTACAAAAAAAGGGATTAATGCACCATGGATGTGGTGAGTCAACACTCAACAACACATGATGCAGCGTACTGAAATTTAAGCCTGTTGCAACAGTAATTTGTCCTGTCAGTACTGAGAAAATGTTACACAACTGGAAATCCGAAATAAAAGTCGGCGCAATCACATAATATGACAAATGTGAGAATATAATGGGAACTTATGAAGCTTAAATCAACATCACAACACTCCTATATAGAAAGTTGCTTATTATATCCCCTAACTAACCAGCTGCAAAATGAGCAGCTTACCAGTGCCGACAACGAGTTTTGCTTACTCCCACGAGATATTATTCAGGCGAGTAGTTATCCAAAATATTTTTTTGGCTTGTTGGGGAGAAAATCGGTTGCAAACTTTGCTTTGGAATTTGCAAAATGAGATTTGAGACGATTTCAACGGGATTGCGCAAGAAGTATATGTAACAGAGAGAAATTTTTAAGTAGAAAAAAACTTCAATTCGAGAAAATATGCTTAATGTTAGAGATAATTTCAGATAGCATGAAATGAACTCCATTTACATCAGAATTTCTACTTTTAAAAAATCGCAATATATATCTTACTATAACTTTAATTGTAACTTTTATATAGATAGATCAGGAATAGAAGTTGAAATGATATGATTTTGGTGGCTGGGTATAATCTTGCTACATCTATGAAACCCATAAGTTCAGCAACAGACACTGTTGGGGGTAACCTTACACCTACACCATCGGAGCAAAAATATAGTATTTTATGGATGGGCTATATGTTCTCGTATATTCATGTTACTATGATATGAGTTGTAGTAAAGAGAGGATTACGTTTAAATTCATAGGGCAAAGATTATCAATAGATAAGTTGGTTAAGTAAGGTTAAGGGTTATCTACTCCCATATCACGAGCTACTCTTGTCCTGTTGGCTGTTACAGAAACTTTTCGCATGCAAGAAAGGTACATTTGACACATTCAATGTTGAAATAAAAATGCAGCAACTATGAATTTTTATTTTTAAACTCAATACATGTGAAGTTAAACGTGACTGAACCCGTGTACCATATAGGTATTAATCTCAAATACAAAATCTATTGATATTTGTTCGCTTCACATTTTGAAATAAACTTTTCCATTGATGTAATGCACCTACTGCAATATTTAAGGGGAAAAAATATGAATTGCGAACAAATAGTAGGACAAACCACGCCACGACGTATAATGCCCTAACATAGTACATTTCTAGAAGCTAGAAAATGGTTTATTTTGTATTTACGACACAAATCAAGCAGGGATAATGATAAATCGAACTCACCAACACTGGTAAATAAGTCAAAGCTTGATGTGTGTGGCATCGCGATTTCATTCTCGCTGTTTTGCACATTCATTTCACAGTTGACTAACACAACTTTGGAGAAGATAAATAAACTTATAGCTTTGGGGAGGAGAGCAGACAATGCACTCATGTGTGTGCCACAAATCAACCTTACCCCCTATTGCGACTTGTCATTTCCATGAGTCCAGACGACTACTTACTACTTATTGTGGGCAAATTAGTGGATGCTCATTTATATGCATATTGATATATAGAGCACATACCAATTTCTGCTAATTATTTCGTTCGTACTTCGAGTTTATCAAACTATTCGCTATTAAGCTGTTTGAATTCATTCTTTGTTCTTAGCCACCTACGGATTTCGAAATAAAAACAAGTATGAAGTGGACTAACAGAATAACATAAAAACTTCCCATAATTGATATTTTATAGTACTCGTTTCATTGGTTTAGCTATGCAAAAATAATGATGAAATATAGTTCTTGGTCATGGACCTTCATGTACAAGTAACTAGCAAAAAAGTTCAGTGATCGCATTTCTGTATTGAAGTGAAAATGTTTACTCATATTTTGAATGGGATGAGAATATAGAATAAAATTCAATGTTTATATGCTACCTACATGAATATGTATAGTTATACAAGTAGAGAACAGTTCTTTAGCAAGTACAACTTCGATTGTATTTGAATTACGCCATCAATAAACCCCAAGTTACACACAATACAATATAACGAAAAATGAGTGTATGGGGACTCGGCTCGACTGTTGGTTTGGTGTTGTCTGCCTACACTCATTTGTATTGAAGGATTTACCTCGATACATAAAAAGTAGGATCACATTCATTAATTCATTTTTCTTCTCATGTACACATGCTATAACACTATCATAATTAGACCTATAATGCATTTAGGCTTGTAGGCATTGCAATAACAATTCTAAAACTGTCATAAAATTTAACCTTCATGCACCTATTTATATACTCAGTCAGTACTTACAATTAGAACAGATTAGAAAGACTGAAAGACCACCACCACACACCAATCGAATCAGCATAAAGATTTACAAGCTTTTTATTGATATTACTTGCCAATTTTTTGTATTGCTTACTGTTGATGACCTCGTGAGAATAAAAAATATTAAAGAATGGGATGTTCTTTTAAGGGACTTTTAACTGTAAAAAGTAACGTTGGTCGGATCATTGATGGACTGCATTTGCCCATTAATCTCACTGAACATTGACGTTTTATTGTTACGCCTCCACCTAAGGAAGGATGTGAGATCAACTTTTAAGCAATTGATATAAGTATATAAACATAGGAAGAGTTTTCTTCATGTTTATATGTGCAAGTACATTCTTGAGTATAAAGCACAATACTGCTAGCAAAATGTTTTACGTCAGTAAAAATGTGTAGGTGTTCCATGACTGCTGTTGGTGGCTTAAGATTGGTAAGCAATCAATATTACGATTACTCATTCCTTCGGCACCACACATGATTTGTCAAGTCATTGTCACTTGCTACATGTCTATATTAATTTTGAATGTAAGCAATAAGCGTCGTCTTCAAAGCAGATTTGTTTGCACAGTCAATGAATTAGCATCCCTAATCTGCATAATCTCCAGCCAAATATGGAAGGTTGTTGGGCGGTGGGCACTTTAGTACACATATAACGTGCAGGCTTTTTCAATCAGTTTCGCTTTTATTCAATAAAATATGCACACGCTATTTACTTGCACGTGGTACAGCTATAGCTGTAAACCAAGCTGTGAACGCATACCACAACAATATGGAAAGTTTTCCATTCATTCATTCGTATTCTTACGGATAAATAATATATATTATATATGACTTATATATAACGCAACGCCTGTATAATAGTAAGTGACCCCATGATTGTATGAGAAAGTGATCCCATGAAACTTTTACACTTTTTTAAAAAATTTATAAACAAATTTTGTAGAAATTTCCACCTTAAAATTAGACATCGCCACTTTACTTTTTTTGTCAAATTTCGTGGCATAATAAAGCTTTATATGAAAAATTGACTGATTAAATTCTTTTTAACAGCTTATTAAATTGCTATAATTACACTTTCAGAGCTTTCTTGGCCTTAGCGGGCCTTCCTCGCTTACGCTTTTCACGAATTGGTATTGTTTTAGCCTCCGGAATGACAGAAAAAAGTTTTCTATTTATTGCAATACACACCAAATGCCTACACAAATATTGTTTTGAATAACCGTAACAGGTGCAGGACGAATCCATCTAGTCAAATTGTATGTTTATCGACTGACGCACAATATTTCGCCTCACTAGATCTGGTCCACTGAAATGATTCGGTTTGAATCGTGAGGGTCAACAATGGGGTTTTAAAACAATTGTTTATTATCAACTAAAATTAACATCTTAACATAGTAACACCTTCCCGAGCGTTTGGAATGATCGCTTCTACGAGCTTTAATGTCAGGTAGCCTGATAGTTTCCTAGACATGCAAAGGAAATTCCTATTAGGAATACAGCCCGTGACATGATTTCAAACGATTGTATTTAGGCTCAAATGTGAAACTTTTTATCTCAGCTAGTTAGCTCGTATGACTAACATACGTGAATACTTTGTAACGTTATGCCTTAACGCGATGTTAGATACTACTTATCTACAACCTAATTGTATAATTAATCACTGATAAGCCCAGGATCGATTATGATTAATAACGTAACAATAACGTATAATTAATAGCGTAGCAATTAAACTTGACTGAATACATTCTGTGCCAACTGCACGAAAGACTAAGCACACCTTCACATTATCAAATATTACCACGTCTAATAATACTACAACACATACTTCTCAGTGTCTATGTCCTTCAGCTTAGAGGTTCCGGTTGCTTTAATTAAGTACAATATTTTTTGCTCATTGACTCGGCCAGATAGTGTGTACTACTAACTTTTTAAAATGTTAATTAAATAATTTAATGACATTAAAAATTCGGTGCTGCTCATTCATTTATGAAATTGGGAGAAGCATTAATGTACAGGCAGATGTTTATGACAATAATGAGTATCAAGTTACATATTATTGCAAGTGCTCTTTCTTGCTTACATGTATATTACTCAAAATTCATTACATCTTTGTTCAAATGTAATCATTAACATAAAATATATTTGATTCAATGTTTCTTTTAAAAAGTGGCATTTTCATTTCTTTGTGTGATGAAAATCCTGAGTAAGGTACAATAGTTTCATGGGATCACTTTCGTATAACGTCATGGGGTCACTTCATATTATAGAAGTGTGCGATTAAATGTAAGCCAAATATATATAATGGCTTACATTTAATCATTTAATGGATCAACATGGTCTCAAAACTTTGGTGTTTGTTTCTTACGATCACCACTACGACGTGGGTTATCATCAGTTTCTTCACTTATATAAATTACTTTATACTTCCCACTCTGTAGGGGTAAGTGTGCTCCAAATGAAATGTCCCGTGTTGAAAGTGCAGTCTCAATTGGCAATTTGGGAAATTGACATGACAAGGATGATATTGGATACGTATCACGTGAGGAGGTCACATAAGTCTTGATTTTTAGTCAGAAGATAATTGTATGTGACTATAAATGTACAAATGTACAGCAAACGATGACAAATATGTTAGTTCTAGTTGGGAAAAAGTTCCAGCAACTATGACAGATTCGATTTGTGTAGACTCAACGTATATACCCACGGCCTCTGTAATTGATATCTATGTAACAGTGAATATGCTATTGAATATAATAATAATACGTACATACGTAGGTATTATCAGAAATGTCCGGTCAACTTTATTTTGCTCTCATTTTATAACGACTTGACATATTCAATCAATTTTTTCTACATAATCTCCCCCAACTTGCACACACATTTTCGACCTTTTCTCAAGAGCCGAGATGCCAGTAGAGAAGAATGCTGGGCTTCTATGTCCAAGCCATGAAATTACACTTTTTTTAAACATGTTTTTAAAGGGGGTTGTGAACCAGCTGTGAGCCATTGTGATGACTGTCTTTTAGTCTCTGCCTGCTAGGGATGAAGGTAACTTTCATCCCCAGTCACACCTTGCCCCAGAAAAAATCTCTATCCTGAGATCCGAGGTTGAGATTTTCTTGGATTTGTTTGCACTTAAATTTCGTTTGTTGATGTGTGAGCAGTTTGGGAATTCACCTTGCACAGCGAAGGTATAGACCCAAAGTCAAATGTAGAATTCTCAACACTGACATGACACTTATATTGACCTTTTCTGCTATTTCCCGCAACAGGAGTCGTCTGTCCTTTTCAACAACAGCTTTCATTTTAGCTACGTATCTGTCGTCAGTCAAACTTAAAGGTCATCCTGGGTTTGTCTTGTTTTCTAGCGATGAGTCACCACTACGAAATCGCTTGCACCACTCAATATTAGTTGATCGCACTGGCAATGGATCAAAACCATCTTTTTGAAGCTCCTTTCTAATTAAGGGCGAAGAAAGGCTCCTCAAAAATGCAGTTTCATCTGCGCACGAATATCTTGCGTTGTAAAAAACATTCGCGTTTACGTTTCCAGCTCTAACTCTACAAAGCAAATGACTGCTACTACAAGCAACCCATCATTCAAAAGCCATAATCTTTATCTTTCAGAGGATATGCAGAACATTGTATTTGAGGAAGTCCTCTTTGAGATAATCGTAATCAAAGTTGACCGGACATTTTGATAATCCCTTCGTATTTCTGTAGGAATGGGAAACTTTATCTCAAGCGGTGTGGTACATGATGTATTGGATGACGTATGTAAGTGTATAAGTATGGTTATAATGTGGATTAATCAAAGTTTACTCAAAATTACGTGGAATGAATGACATCTTAGAGAATCACACTTAAAATCAATATATATGTTCTTTCTTGTACAAAGATTGCTGAAGCCTGCAAGGCTCGATAGTGTCCTTACGTCATTTGCAATAATTGAATAAAAGAAAAGTGAAAGATTTGTGGAGTCGTACTCTCTGAGGAGAAAAAACTTTTTACTTTCGATTGAAAATCCTGACAACTCGACGACATGATGAGTACCGAAACTCGATATGCAATCTCTTTCGTAGACAAACGCGACTCTGCAGTTTGGAACTTAATTACACAAAGGAAGCGTAAAAAAACTTAAGACTTTCACGGCTTTACCGTCGATTTTCATGTTGAATAGGTATATCTATCACAAAGTAATGAAGAAAAAAACCACAGTTCCTATCTTTTATAAAAAAAATAGTTTGGTTTGCTCTGCTTGATGAAAAAAATTACTGAGTTTCAACTTTTTGACTTACTGTGTATATATATGCCTTCCTCAGTTATTTAGCACGCTTCATGGATATGTTTAAGTATTCCCTGCAGTTTTCAGCGTGTTTAGAGTACTGAATGAGTATTGATGACACTAGGATTGATCGATAACTTTCAAAGATAACGTGCGTGCCGTGAATCTATATGTGTTTTGTATCAAGTCAAGTCGTATATCGTCGTTGCATTGAAGTAGCGCATTTAGTTTTTTACCAGTAGCCTTTCAAAGACTTGGTTTACTATAGTAGTTCAAATAGTTCAAGCTTTTCAAACAGACATCTATTTCTGAAAAGTTATAAAAATGAGTGTTATAGGAAACGGACAAATTTTGTCAAAAACATCTCAACATTCGTTTATGAAAGTATAACAAAGACTTATTAAATGCTACTTTGTCAGCAGCATGAGTCTGGCGTATAATTACTGTCAAAAATAGAATGGGATCCTCGGGTAACAAAATTGAAAGTAAGTGGCGAACGCTGTTTCTGGGAAAATTGAATTACTGACTGACTACCTTAGCTAGCAAAGTATTTGCTTCGAAAGTTGTTTTCCAACTGCCTTCACATTGCATGTAGAAGCGCATCTTACATGGGCTATTATTTAACGTGATAGGTAAGGATGCGCCAAGTTTCACTGAATTTTAGCTCAAACTTGTATATGTACATCATCTCATATTTCGTATTACAGAGCGGCGAAAGTTATATGTGTTCACTAAAAGCAAGCTTTACGCCAAAGGCGTGACTAAACCAAATCAAACTTGATACTAATAATTACACCTCCCTTTTTGTTTCAGATTTTAGTGGAGGAAGAATGCCTGACACTATATGGCAACTTATCGATGGTGCCAATGAATATAACATGTTTGGGACACGCACCTACATTAAACCAATCAAGGATGACCCGGGCCATCATTCTCATTGCGATGGCGGCTTTTTCTCTCATGGGTAACGTTGCCACCATGCTCAGTATACGGAAGTCCAAAAGGCACAAACACATTCATGTTTATACCCTCATTTATCATCTTTCTATTGCTGATCTTTGGGTTACCTTTTGGTGCATCCTTGGGGAAGCCCTGTGGTGAGTCGAATGTTTTATTTTTTCTCTCTTTACTTCCGCCAAGTCTGTACTTCGTGACAGCAATATATGATATTGACAATATGGCGTGAAATAGTGATGAATCTGTTGAAATTACTATACACATAAATATAGATAAATTGCTAAAGCCGCCGCATGTCGTGCCTTGAGATTGAGAGGATGTGTATGTTTCTTTTTTTGCCGCTTTGCTCAAAACTTTTCGAGAGAAAAAAGATCAGTGAGATGTGTTTAAATACCACTTTCAACTTTGAGTAAATATTTTCTATCTGCTACCACTTCAAAACTGAAAGTGTATCTGATGTGGGCAATTTCAGGGTGAATTAATGATGCATCAACTTTTATTTAATTTGAATTGAAGTCCTGGAATTGGAAAGCCAATTTAAAATGAAAAGGATTTGTAATGTCATATTTTTTAAAGCGAATCAGAAGTTCTTTTTGCTCTAAGGCCTATGCCAAGGCTTTAAAGCATGCTAAAAGCTGAGGCTTCTTACATATTGTAAAAAAATGACAAATTTGTGGTTCTCTATAAGCTATAAAAGATCAATAAGTATAGCATATGATATCTGGTATCAGTATCAATTACATAATAATATGTTACCAAAATATATATGTACACATCTCGGAAATGCTTCCTATCTCTCAAGTCTCATGTAATATTAACAAGCTGTTGCCTTCAACCATTCTTGGTTAGATGTTTTGAAGTGTCATTATTTATTCTTCGAAAAGCCGAATACCTTTTAAGGAAGGAAATAATACTCTTCTTTTGATCATGCCAAATCGACCCAAAGAACTAAGGAACATAAACCTAGATATGGTAACAGAAATGAGTTGTGTGAATGTCATTTCAATTCATTCCATGTTACAAATATGACAAGTGTAACAGACTTTTCTATGATTTATATTGGTTCAAAACTGCTTATGCTTGTTTAGCATTAGCTAATGCTATTCTCAGTCATGTTTCTGTCTCCAGAATTCTTTAAATATAGATAAGAAACAGGTTAGATAGTTTTGAAACAAACATTTTTGACATTTTGTGAGCCATATATATACACTACACTAACTGTTGACAAGAACAAGATATGTCAACTCCAGAATGGAATGAATCACATTATTTAATGATGCTAAGGTCATCTTTTATAATACTGATCATATATTATACGATCGCGGCATATGCAAACATTGCAAACTAAAAAGTATATTATAGTATATCAATTACTTTTATGCCTACTACTCACTAACCACACAGCAACCAAAAATCTTCTTTTCTTCATCTCAAGGCTTTTCACTTTCTTGCGAGTCACTAGCAATTTACATAAAATGTAATTTTAGTCTCTGAAACTGTTTGCTTGAAATGAAACAACGTTTAATTATACCTTATGTGTTATGGCACTAAAATTGTAAGTGCGACTTGCCCATAATTTCATTACTCGTAAAGACTACCATTGCTACACTATATACTAATTATGCAGCGATATTATACTTTGGTTGTTTGAAAACTGCATTTTACCTATGCCTTTTATAACGGTTAAGTTTGTGCATGCAGCAATCATGTAGTGGAAGTAGTGGAACTACATACATGGAGTATGGAGGAGTTGAGCTCGACTCAACCTGTTAGCTGTAATACGAAAGGGCTCTTTTCCCTTCAGTTTGACTTCATTAAATTATAAACCATGAACAAATTTAACTAACGAGGGAAGGACCAGATATGATTTTTTTGGAATTGGCTGGGACGCGGTTGTAGTAGTACCTTTTGGTGAGAAACTAAGCCATATAATGTGTTTTGACTCCATGGCCACGAATTTCCGAGTTATGGACATTTTAATTTTGTCGGCGTCAGTTTTTGAAATTTCCCGTTTTTCTTATGGAGTTTAACATGGAGAAAACCAGCTGTCACGGGTACCCCCCTTTACAATCAATTCAAAATTCCCAAAAGTTCAAAAAATGCCTAAAACTCCAATATTTTGATATAAAAGTGTCGCAAACCATAAAATATCGTCAAGCGATTCAATTTAGACAAAAAAACAGCTATTAGCGTTCCTATGCATGCACCCACGCTTGTACTGAAAAGTCGAGTTTGACAAATTGATGGCTCGTTAACTCAGAAACACTTTGCCATGGAAACCTCGCACTTGGCACAAAATAATGTTTTAATATAAGGTACCTCTACGCCAAGTTTCAGCCAAATCAAAAAAAAATCTTGCTTGGTCCTTCCCTCGTAAGTAAATAGAATATTTTAGCATTTTACGATTCCCGGTAGGATTGCTATAAAATAACGTAAAAGCTCGGGAAGATTTTTTTAGAAACAAATTGCTTCCGATCCTGCTAAGCCACTTTATGTAGAAGCACTAAAGTAAATGAAGCGAAAGAGTTTTGCTAAAGCACGTGTAATCCAGTTCTCGCTTTTTTGTGTCATCAGTTAGAACGTCACATTACCAGGAAAGCAAATTCAAATACGTAGCGAATTTGTTTAACATTTACATTCCATGTCAAATAAAAACAACTTCTTGACAAAGATATATAAGATAGATAACAATTTGAAAGTTTATGAGCATGTATTTAAAGGCTATCGTTTTTTAGCAATTAACCTTGTTCCAATAATTATAAGTTATTTCGAGTTGGGACACAACCCAGTGAAAGTTAAAAATGTATAGACATATACTTTTACATCCATCTAAATATTTTCTGTAGCAGACCAATTTTATGGAGAGCCGTAATCTAGCCTGACCGTCAACCGCTTGTATAGATTTTCGTTTGTGAACGCCGTGTAAGCTGTAACATCGAAATGTTGATAAGCTTGGCAATTACCTGATGAAAAGAGACCATATCCACAAAGTTTGGTTGTAAGTTTCCCCGACTGTCAGCATTAAATAACCAACTTTTCATACGTTGGAACTACGTTGTACTTAGGCGTAGTTTAGTTTCGCTCCGATAACCAATTTTTATAACAGAACAGAGCAGGTTTCATCTTCGTATTACCTCACTCCTCTCACGCTATACACGCTGTATGTCTGTTCCGAGAAAAAGTTAATTGCTTTAGTGTGATTTCTGCACTTTGCTTGTATGGTTGCATCTGAAAAGAACCTGCACTTTTTGATATTACACAAGAGGCAAATAAATATTAAGTGAAATGTACCATGGAGGCCTTGCAATTTTGAATTTTTCATGCGTTCACATTCACATATATGGCATACTTAAGTGAAGAGGTAACATGTTGGGTTGCTGCTGGTATTAGATAGGAAAGCAGTCGAATCTACTAGCTCTAGACATCACAAAAAAACATGCTCGACTCTCTGGTAGCAAATAAGTTTCCATTAAATAATGTCCTACTCTGACATAAAACAAGACACAGAATCCTTACGATTAATCTGGTGGTCCTAAAATAATACTCATTCGCACACATCATAGCATTACTCTTTCTTTTCCCTAGATAAATGTTTCCTTAACTTAAATAACTTATCTACTCAGAAATTAACAAAGAATATAAGCTCAAAGTAAAACATAAGAATATCAAAAGGATAAATATTTCGGGGGTAGTAGGAGCAACCAAACGAGCAATTGAATGGAATAGTTGAGTGATTTAATGCTGTTTACCCCAGACAGAAGAGGGATACGATGTAATAATACTGCAATTTGCAACGTAGTATGTTTATATTTACGTATATCTGATATATCTATACAAATCTGTTGTTAGTGCAATCTTAGCATTACATTCACTGACGTAATCATTAGAATGTATTCTTGTAATTAAAGTTGATTTATGACCATGTGCTCTTGTATGTTGCTTGTAATTTCCTGTTCTTAGGGTGCCCCAAAAACGGCTGTACTTGACATTTGAAAGACTTTGAATTTCATGTACTTTTGTATTTTCATTACTTATATGATACATACTATTCGCATTCGCTTATTTTTTTTATCTCCATATCTGTTATTTGCTTATAGAACACAACGGCGAGAGATTTTGTTTTCATGAAGAAGAAAAAAACGTTTGTTTGCGACATACAAATAAACCCGACAGATCGAGATGTAGTGATGTACCTTTACCTCCCCACCTCTAGAATTTATTTTATTTTAATATGGTCGGAGGTCACACTGGGGTCACCTAAGAATTTGGGTGCCCATTTATGAGCTGTTCTTTCCAGTACCTTCATTTTGATGCATCATAATCCATACCTTACTATTGCAAAAATTATTTGACCTTATCATGGTCATAGGTCACGTTGGGGTTATCCAAAACTTTTAAAAAATAGTATCACTGACCCAGTCTCACCATTACCTTCATTTTGATGTATCACAACCTATATGTTACTATTCAAAAACATTGACCTGACCTTTGACCCCGATTTGACCCATCTTCGAACTCGATCTTTCGTTTGACCTAAGATATCGATTAGTGAAAACAGAATTTAAAAAAGTGAAACCGTTTTTGAGTTATCGTGTGGACAGACGAACGATGTCCTGAGTGTTTTCAATATATACATAGGTACATAATAACTTGAATATATTACTACTCCACTATTTTTACTATCATAGACATCAGGATGGAGGTAACAAAACATATATATTGTGTAATTTTAGACGACTATGTAAGTTTGTACAATTTAGTGTGATAAAAACGGATGCAGCATCGTGTTTGTGATGACGGTCTAACAAATGACTGTTGAGTGGCGGATGACAAGAAGCTGATTATTTCTTCCGACTTTGACTTGTTTTCTCGTCTTCATCTTGTTATTTGCAAGCAATGAATCGTGAATACGGACTTTTCTTTAGATATCTTTTGTACAACATACCAGGTGAAATGTTCACGCTGTGTTTTCTGTTGATGACAATGTGTATACTGTTCCTTTTCTTTAGTGAAAATTTGTAGTTTGTGTTTCATTACTTTCTCTTCGGCATGCTATTTACAGAATGGAACATTGAACTCACGTCATTAAAACCCTTTCGGCATATTCGGGCCCTCATATCTCACATATATAGCTCTTCATTTTGTCTACTCTTCAACTCTTCATGCAAATAAGTACAGTTGTACACGAGCCGCAAAGACTCCAGGGTCTCTGTGCAAAATGAATGAATCCTACTTATTAACATTTGTGGTGGGGCGAGCATGGCATTCCATCTTTGAGATTATATCTCCATAATGAACTTCCGTAGTGTATTACCAAACAGCATATATGTATGGTTTTTCAAAGTTGGTTTTATCTGGTGTACATCAATCTAGATATTACGCCACAACATGTGTATTATTATGCAGGAACTTGCTTTCATTTCTTACATTATAGTTTTTAGTGATACTCAGCATGAGCCCGATCACTTTCACGTCTTTCTCTCCTTTTTCATTAGCTTTTTCTTAGATTCATATGTCGTGGTGAGACATCATTATTTCCATGCGAAACCAAACCATTTTGCATGCTGCTGCAAGGCAACTCTCATCCGGCTTTGATGCTGCTTTGCCACCTCTGATTTTACACAACTTTATTCTCAGGGGTACACATATATCTCTGGGCTTCTGTCCTTCTATCTGTTGTTGATTGCTTCTACAAATCAGTAGCAGATGCTTTCCCTTCGCAGCAAACTCGACGCTACATTCATTCGTTGACTTTGGTGGTGCAAAAAAAATTATATTCCTCTCACATTTGCACAGCAAATTACTTAAAAACCACTCTTTTTTACGATTTCTTAATTTCCTCGTCGTCTCATTTTCACAGGCGCTATAATGAGAGTGACTTTTTTTCTTGCTGGGATTCATTTCGCGTCAGCTTTTATGCTGTGCTACCATTGGAGGATGAGAAATGAAATGAGATGATGATAATGATAACTGCTTTCTACGTGCCGTCATCCCAATCCAATGCCTTCCATAAGGGAAATGGAAAGCAATGAAAATGACGAGAAAGCGAGCAAATGCAACGGGATCCAAGGTCTTGAGATTTTTGGCTTGTGCATGGAGGTACATGATAATATTATGCCAAAACTGTTCGACTTGCAGAGATACATACGTACATGCATTCATGCATTTCATATAATGCTACCTAGCAGGTTGATTTATCTTGCCAAAATCTTTCACAACTACTCGATTGCTCAACTACCCGCAATAATGTACTTATATGCATTATCTTTGACTGTCAGACATATAATCTATTGGAATGATATACGAGCATGAAGTGGTAGTATTTATGTACATATAAGTATCAACTTATCATCCAGACGGTTGGCTGTTGGATTGCAGAAGATCTCAAGTCAAGTTGGCTAGATTGTGAAAAATTGCGTTATTATATGAATAAGCGATGTGTAATAAGTGAGATACGAACGAGTGTAGCATTGATTGAACTCTCGTTTCGTTTACAAAACTATGAAATAATACAGAGTGTGCAGAGAAAGAGTTCTAATGAATAAATTCATTATCTTATTGGACGAGAAAATAAGTTCATATAGCTGCACACCCTTGACAGCTTTTAATCTCACTTGTTGACTACTAAGAAATAGACCTGCAAATCGAGCTTCGTAATTAATAGATGCCAGATTTATAATGTGCCACTATCGAGCATACATGCTTTAATAAGGTAAGCACTCACCTCTGACTCTGATACTATCAAAACTTACTACCATATAACCGTTGATTTAAAATTTCTATTTTGGTATCATTTTTATTACAGTGGCGCAACCACCGTTTTTATACTGGGGGGGACCGGGGACATGAAAAATTCAAAACAGCATGTGTTGCGTGCTGCACCTTATATAGTTATACAAAACCAAATTATAGTTTATTACGTAGCTGAATCTCAGCGTAGCGTAGTTATAACTTTACTAAGTTTGTCCGTCTGTCCGCACTCTACTTTCCACATACGTTGACCGATTTCCACCAAATTTGGCACATAGGTAGTGCACCTAAATAGCTTACCTGGTATTGCTTTTCAGTCAAATCGGTCAAAGCGTTTGAAAGTTTTTGAGCGCGAAAATTAAGAAATAGTCCCATTCATCGCCCAGAATTCCTATTCATTGCCTAGATTTCCCATTTGCCTGTTTATGAAAGTTGCTTTTCTCACGAATACGAAATTTTTCTAAAGCCCTTTTCCAGTTAAAAAATCCACCGGATACAAAGGCGTCCTGTTACTCATAATGAAGTGAATGCAATTATCAGAAATGTATAATTAAGGTGAGGCCAAAAAAGTTTCACTTGATTCATTCAGAGTAACTTAAGATACGATGCGTTAGAAGCAAATTGTGTCACTTGTTTTGTTTGTTTGCAAAATATGATAAAGCAAACCCAAAATATTTATTACCAATAATTTCCATTTATTCAACTTATCGACGTGCATAATATCCAAACAAAATTCACGTAAAAATAAATACGAGTGGAACCGTGTTAATATTTTTTTATTGTTTTGGTTTTTAAAATTCTACAAAAACTTAAATCATGCTAACAATTTTGGAGGGGACGCTGGGGACAGCGAAGGGGACATTGTATTTTCAGGAGGGGACAATGTCCCCCTCATCCCCCCCTGTGGTTGCGCCACTGTTTTTATAGAATATCGATATTTACTACTAGGTATTTTTAAAGTTCTTTATTTGGCACCATGTACAGTAGGATGATACTATTCATTCCTTTTCTTCAATCACCAAGAATGATGCACCATACTTTCCATTTTTCATCAACTTTCCACCACTTACGCCTTTCTTTCATTCCATCTCAATGTGCAATAAAATTGCATTGTGAACATGTTCGTCTTTTCTATAAGATTTTATATTTTTTCTCGTGTTTCCTGAATGGAATGCAGCGAAGCGTATGCTATATTATTAAATTGAACAA
Source organism: Orchesella flavescens (assembly GCA_964034955.1). Taxonomy (NCBI): domain Eukaryota; kingdom Metazoa; phylum Arthropoda; class Collembola; order Entomobryomorpha; family Orchesellidae; genus Orchesella; species Orchesella flavescens. The sequence continues at coordinate 18,453,106 of OZ035957.1, read as the reverse complement.
TAAAGTTGATGCGTTGAGTGAATCGAATAATGGAAAAAATTATGAATACTACACCAACTGCACAATTGCACAAACTGGAAAGTTTGTTTTAGGCAACGTTTGTATCATTTATTGCCACTTTTGCTTTAACATTTCGCATAAAACACTATCCTTTTTCAAAGTTGGTAGAATGTCCCCCATAAACATGTGAAAGTAAGTTTTTCACTTGACGACATCTACGTAGTTATAGTATTCCCTATGCTGCTCAAGAATAATGTCGCAGTAGTTAGATCCGGGTGTGCATTCACATCCAATCCACATGTTAACAACGGAGAAACTCTCGGAAATCTTTGTTGAGCCCTTCAAAATCCTTCGCTAGGCTTCTTTCCTTCTTCCAATTTCTTCACTTTTTTCCACCGAACTTAAGTTGATGTGGCGGGACTAGGGAGAATGCTTCAACGCATCCATTTTTTCAGTCTTCCAACCTTCACATGTCATGTGGATATTTTTCGGTATAAATGAACCTGGACAAAGTGTATACGTAGGTATGTGTATCAGTCTCCTCATCACGTTCATATGAGCGCATGCTGACAGAGCATATTTCCATGCTTTTTCTTCCAAATTTATTCTCCCTCAATTTCTTACTCTCCTCTCAATACAATTCCATATTGACAGCTCAGAATATCATAAACGTGCTTTCTCCATAATGCAAGTATAATGTGGTACCCTCAGCTAGAAAAGAAAAATGAAGGCCCTTAACTCTCCACTTTTACGACTCCTCCTCAAACCGTTGTATCAGTTCGAATACAAAAAATACTTTTTTGACTGGATGGAACGTGGTTGGGAACCCAATCAGGTATACTGGTACCGATAAGAAAATGCAATGCAATGATATTTCACACGGTGGATCAGATTGAATGGCACTCCTATGGTATTTGTGGATCAATACACATGACATTATGAAAAATATGTTCGTGTCTTTTTTCCGATTTTTTTTTCACCGCTGCGGTAACATTGGTGAACGAAGGGATATGTAGTAGCAGTGACTAAATCTTAAAGACATCTTTTACCAACCAAGTTTCGAGTCAGACCTATTCAGCAGTTTTAAAGCAAATATGTATTAAACAATACGGCATCGTTAGTAGCTGTTACAATGGGTTCCGAGCTCCAATTTTTCATGCACATTCTACTACAAAAATGACGACAATTTAATGTTTATGTATACTTTTACAGAACCCATGAAAGTGGCAGATGAAATGAGAAATTTCTTTTCTATTTTTGGTAAAAAGAAAAGCGAAATTTCAAAGAGGCTTCTTTCATTTTCAGTCAACTTTTTTTTTTGGCTCTGTGTGTGATTTTATGGGACAAAGTACACATACACACTACGCGAGCCATAAAATCTGTACAGATGTAGCTAAAAGCTACATGAATTGTTATTATTATTAATATAGCTACGTTTTTGCTGTGTGTTCCATTGTCATTGCTTATTTTTAACAATATATGCGCAGACATCTTTTCCTGTATTAATAGGAATATGGAAAGTAAAGTTGGACGAACTGTACGGGGAATATGATTTATTTAAGTAGAAAGACCCGAGACATTTTTGCACGCTTTTCTGTAGAACATTTTTTCAACTTTTCCCTTTCCTTATAATCACTGCATGAGTAGTAACGGCCGTTATAATAACTATACTTGCCGCTTCATGAACCACCAAGCTGTAGTTAAAAGCTTGGTAGGGTAGTTTACATGCATGAAAATTGAAAAAGATCACGCTTTCTAATGTCGGGATACGTCATGCCGTTCTACAATTTCCGTATGTGTGTCCTTTCTCCTTACGCTGTGACAGTGTCATGCCTTGGTTGTCGTTTTATGTACGTTGCGGGAAATCTGGTGAATAAAAAAAACGTGGCTAGAGGAGAATGGGAATAGTTTTTATTCTTGGCTTGTGACATATCGCCATTGTAGAATGGCACCAGGGGCATAGTCTTATGGTCACATAATCCCTGTTCTGGTAAGGAAAGAATATAGGGTTTACTTGGTTTTGGTTAAATATATGTATACATATGCATCTAAGATCTAACAGCTCAAGCCTTGGTAGAAAGAAAATCATAATATTCACAAAGGATATGTTAGTTGAACTGCAGTTGGTTGTGGATTCTAGTCGATTTTTCTTCAGTCACACAACATTTATCGTCCTTCCTGCATGCATACTACCACTACTACTCTGGTCCAGTGAGTTACAAACGTAAAAAAAATTGAGTGCATAAGAGTAAGTATGTATGTACGTAATACCTATTGGAAAAAGCGTGCATGTGGTAGCCCTGATAAGGGAATCACTTGCTGAGCCTTGAGCTAGCTACCGGGAAGTAAGTCGGTGGAGAAAGTAGTGTAAGTCGTCTGACCAGATCTTCCTCAACTCAACTTATAATGGGTTCTTGGGTTACGTCTGCATATACATACTTGCACACCGTAGGCATACACCATACCACAAGCTGAAGCAGCTGGCAGTTTACTTCAACTTTAACTTGGTTCCTCATATTTTAAGCAGGCACGTCTCAAAGAATCTCTGGAGAGTATAAATAGGAATGGTAATATATTAGAAAGCCATGCATAAGATGAAACTTTCTTCGTCGCACATATTAGCTGGCTTCGTTGCAAGAAAAAAAGAAGTTTGTATATAAATGATGAAACCAATTGGTAGAATGGGGTAGTAGAGGAATAAAATTTGGTTGCTTTCACACACTCGTCCGTACGGGTTGAACCTGTGCAATTCACCAGAAAATTTTCATGCTGGCGATGAGCTGTAAGCACAAGCACTAAACAAGGATATGCTTTTACAAGCAAAGCTTAAACTCGTTATCCTAAACTGTATCGAGGCGTCTCATGTATAAAAGATGACGTACGGAAACACGTTAAGAACTGCACTACTATCTTCCTTTCCTATTTATATCCTACCTTTTCTCTCCTTTCCATTTGACCATCTTTCTCCAGCATAACACTCACCTCACGCTTATGACGTCAGCTGTCATCTACATCTGGTGTTTTGTTACCCTGTCATATTGAACCTCATATATGTACAGTTTATTAATTTCATTTGTCAAATCAGTCAGGCTGCTGATGTCCCTGGAAAGGTATTGAATATGAATAACTATCTTGTTTTCTACAATGACAATCCGCTTAGATCACATCATTATGCTCCTTCAAGTGCATTCATTGTTACTTTTTCGTAGGCGTAGATTTCACCGACGAATTTTGACGTAGGCTGTGCTAGTCTACAACATACACTTTGTAATTTGTCACGTGTAAGTACTTGATATATTGATAAAAAAACATACACGCTCTGTGTTTTGTCAATGTGCAGTCTATAAAATGCAAACATCCAACCGAGCCCTTGATTCCAATAAATTTGGTGGGGCGAAAAGCAACAAAAGTTGAAGAATGTAGAAAATGTCATTTACATCTTGTTTTCACTGTAATTCAATGACAATTTTCATAGAAATAAATGAAGCGAGTATGGTTTTGTCTGGGGTGCAATTATTTTTAGCCACTTAAAACAATGCTCATATAATGTTTTTAGTTCATATTTTGCTTGTTAAGCATATCAAACAAAATACTTTAAGAGTTTCTCTTTGGTGAACGAGACAAATGTTTTATGTTCAGTAAATTCTCACGATATCAACGAGTGAGTGCGGGAGGAGAGAGCAATATAAAAATTAGGTTTGGTCTATGAACAAAGCCGCATTGGTTAACAACGACGAGAAATTCAAGTGTGGTATACTAGACTACACATATATAGAAGCCAAATAGTTGTTGGTTGATCTCTTTATCAGAAAAGTACCAAAGCTTAGCGTTCAGTTGGAAATGACTTTTCCATAACTTTTTTCCCTCTCTGGGCTGTTACAATTCCCTTTGAGAAAGAAGCATTATAATCTCTCTCTCTCTTGTTTTCAAGTTACCACTACGGTTGGAGAAAGTAAAGTATGTATATGTTTTTTAGTGAAATTACATTATTGTACATTGCATTGTCTCCAGCTTCTGTAAATGAAATGTTGTATCCACTGACATGAAACAAAAAAGAGGATGAAAAAAGGAGAAACGGAAATCCGGGAACATAAGCGAACTCTACCACCACTACTTACTGATATAGCTTTCCTCAATTTGTGTAAAGACCAGATGTTTAATAAATTTGTCCCGCTCCCACAATGAAACTAAGAAGCATTAACAATCTGTTGCCTTGATTCTTTGGAATGAAAGAGAAACTATGAGTTCTTTCTTGTATTTTAAAAGAGCTCGTGCTGGGAAGTAAACTTTGTCGCATCCAGTAGAATATATGTATATATGTTTTTGTGTGCTTGACAGAACCTGTTTTATATGTTGACGGAAAATAAATTATATTAGTATGTTGTATATATTAAAGTGCAAAACTTTTTTAACAAATTTTATTGCTTTATTTTTTCAGGTTCCTAACCGTCGAATGGAAAGCAGGGAACTGGGGGTGCAAAATCTTCAAATTTTCACAAATGTTTGGACTCTACCTGTCAACGTTGGAAATGGTTCTCATAGGAATTGACCGCCTAATTGGTAAGCCTGAGTCGTCGGCAAATCAAATTATTTTTAAGTAGTTACATAATCTCATTACTATATACAGGCTATATACTCTTCTTTTATGCGTTGTCTTACGCTCCCCACGGCAAAAATCAGTATGTATATAAATTGTATTGTAGATAGGTAGATATGGTCCATTTTAAGTAGGTGAAGTTTTTTGTTGATATAATGAAAAATGCATTTTAATCAGATTGTAAATTGGTGATGAAGGCACAGACTCAAACACCCATGAATTATAGGTTTATACAACATTATAAACTAACCTGTCATATGTACGTGACTTTTCAGGTTATTAACGCTATATACCTGTCATCTTCGTTTCATTCTCCCAAGGATTTGACATTTGGGGAGACATGCAATTTGCATGAGAATTGACAGGCCGTGTAATTAAGGAAATCACTTGGGACAAGAAACCAAAATTGTGAAAGGTACCTAACCAAAAGAAACAATTGTACAATACTTTAACCATAGCTAGAAGATCCTTTTTGCCTGTAGCATTGCACTCCTTAGTCATTTTCATCCCATCCCTCCCATGTTTTTTATATGTGTGGCCGTCGAGGCCCTATAAACATGTACTTTCGTAGTAACTGACAAAATAAGAGCTTATGGAAGAAAAAGAGTGAGTATAGCACAAATGATCATTACCTCTTACTCTCGTTTCCACTCCTTGTTGCAAGTTGAATTTTTTTTGGAGAATCGTATAAAATATGTGGAAAGATTTCCTGGCATCTGTATTTGTTAACTCATCCAATAACTAACAAATGTTGAGCAAGAACAGATGGAAATTTGAGAAAAAGACAGATCCTTTCTAAATCCTGAGCCAGCAGGAATATGTAACTTGATGCGGAGCAGGCATGTGAAATTAACTACATCGAAAAGGAAAGTTGCAACAAATCCTACTCCAACTCTACAATTTTTGAAACTTCATCACTATTGTATAATCCATTCTCTAAACATCTCTCACATCTCTGGCTCTAAAGCCCTATTTCGGCATGAGCAAAGAACTTTTTCTCATATTGCATAAATTCGTGTTCTTCTGATTTAGAGTTAACATAATATGATGTGAAAGTTTGGATATGTTTTCCCTGGTCAACTCCATTGTTCTGGAAAGAGTGAAATTAGATTTATTTGCTGTATATGAAATGCAATTTGTCAGATGGGTTCTCTGCTGAGTGCTGTGCCATACATAGTATCAGGGTGAAATGCATAAGCTGACTCAAAAGTTATGGATGGAGAATAGAGATGATGACCAGCACGAGTATCAAAATTTGCACAATAATGGGATTTTGTAGAAAATGCTCCATTTCACAATACAAGTTTAGCTCTACCCTGGAGCCATTTTTATCATCTAGCTCTCACAAGATACGGATGGATAGTATCGCCCTTTTTAGTTGATTTTCAAAGTTCAAAGTTTAGTTTAACATATAGATATAAAATCTCGTCTGAGCTCCTGTGTTAATGCTCTACCAAGAGCTAGAGCTGCTAGAGGTAAATCCTCTGAGATGCTGGGGGTGGGTGGAGTTTGTATTAATGACTGGAGAATCCATCTATTTAGAGGATAATAATTATTGGAGCAAATGCGTTGTCAGACCCAGCTTTTTCATGTATTGTATGTTTGAAAATGTCATTAATTAGGACAGGCTTAAAGAGCAAACTAGAAATATAGTCGATGCTCTTATTATTACTGATCAAATCTGCACCACTGGGAAATAATGCCCTTATTTGTCAACTTCACATTACCAAAGATGGAAATGGACTAGTCAGTTTTGGAAAACAAGAGCATAATAATATTAGATAATGGAAATGAGTTGTGTTGATGGATGTAGATGGTGGTGGACCCGAATAAAAAGACAATTGAAAATTCGCATATAATACCAGTACCACAGCGTCCGGAGTTACGTATTAACAAATTGAAATAAATATGCTGGTTTTTTTTGTTTTCAGCGGTAAAGTACCCTTTAAAGTCAATGAGGAAGGGACTTTGTAATCGTCTTGTGGCTGTTTGCTGGGGAATTAGTGCAGTTCTCAGCTTACCTCAGGTAAGATTAAACTTTAATGTATATATTCTTATATAAAAGGAAAGAGTTTACATCATCACGTAATGTATTTATAGTGGCAATTATGTACTTATTTATATAATCATATTACTGGAAATACCTACAAGCTGCAAAGCATATCTAAATGTGGTCTTAACTTGGCAAACCGTAGACTGACACAAGATGTAAAAGATAATAAATTAGTTGAAACGCTACATCTATATACATACATATTTATATGCTTATAAAACGTGTTGCTCTGATTAAATTATTTATTAGAATCATACACAGCAAGCACTATTGTGTTTATCTTTAAGTTAAAGCTTAAGTGGATGGTGCGGTGGTCTCAAAAATTTTCATTGTATGCGGCAAACCACCAGATTTGAAACAATGTACATTTTCACATTTTGTTGCTGGTAATGACGTCTTTTAGACAAGAAACAAAAACATGAATAGCTAGAGTATCGTAAAATGTCAGACTAGTTATTAAAAGTGAAATGAACAGCAGAGTAGCGTGGAATATTATTATTCATCCCTTTATAATTTTAGTTCGGATGATGGGGGGCCCATATTACTTACAAAGCCGTTTCATTTTTCTTTTTGTTCGCCTTTTCGACAAGTATCAAAAGCAAAACTCGACACAATTCACGTGCTACAGTGGAAATCAATGGAAGCATACGAGCGCACTAGAGTATAACCTTTTTAGCAACAACATATCTGTAGGTGGTGAGCAAGCTAATTAATTTGAAACGTAACTACCACTACTAAATGCGAATAATAATAATATATATGCCAGTGTGTGTAATAAACGAGCATGAAGTATTTTATACTGACTGAGATTTCATGGACCGCATCTTCGTTCTTTCAACTCATTCTTTTACAACAAAAAATACATATGCGTTCAAGAACAGGATGCTATGTAAGCCAATGATATTTAAAGCAACTGGAGAATTGTATAAGATCGTTTCTTTGAGTTTATTCTGTTTTTCCTCCATATTATTGCATGTGATTGTAACATTATATAGTTTATATAAATTACAATTTTGAGAAGAGTAGTTTGCTTATAATGCTGAGCGCACTTTCAATATACTTTTTAAGGTTGAGAGTTAGAACTGGTTTCGTACTTATGTTGAGATTTCCAACACGAGATACCTCCGTAATCCCAACTTTCTGACTTCATCAAAAAGTAACTCACCTTTCAGCAATGGTAGTAGTGGTGATGGAAATGGAAACTCGAGCTTTGTTACATGAACCTCTGAATCTTAGTCATCAGCTTGCATATCTATATAAGAATAGAACATTTACAGGGAAGGTAGCCGTTGGGGTGGGCATGTAAATGTAGCATCATTTTTGTTGCCTTCATATTTGACCAGCCATGACCACAACCCTTGTGTATCTCCAGGTGGATCTGTTTGTTGTATATGCCATGTACTATAAATAAAGTACAAACACATTGATGAGTACGCGCTTTATTTTCCTGTCAGGGGAAAAAAATATTTCGAGATATCTACCAGACATTAATTCCAGTTTTTTAGCCTAAAAATATGCCTCAGCTTGAAAAATTAGTCGAATTATATTATTGTGTAGACATCGCATGCTTTGAGTGAAAAAAACTTTAGGTTTTTGCATGTATATTTATGTATTCTAGCTGAGTAATGTATCTATAATGCTATCTTTGTGTGAGCTTGAAAAATTGAATTGTTCGCTTCCCACAATATTAGCTTATGGCATTTTTGTGGTTGTGAAGTTTTTTTTTGCATTATCTTGCGTGATTGTACACTATTGTTCTTGTCTCTTGCTCCAAGTAAAACTCAGTTGTGAAATTCCCAAGAAGTAAAAAATTGACTCGAGTAATGGGCTTGGCCTTCCTTTGGGCTGGTGATCGAGCCTCCATGTATTGATTTATTTCCTTACAGAGTCATACGAACATCCTTTTGTTGATGTTTTAAGTTACCCTTTTTTGTGAATTTTCATAAAATAACATAAAACTCGGTCTAAAATACATGTTATTCCACATAATCCACTAAAAGCAGCATTTGAAACAAAGGATTCAGACAGAAGGCATCAATTGGGATGTCAGTTGGCAAGATTCCACCACCACCTCTAACCATATTTCTTAAAATATTCCAGTAGTTGGAGAAAAGTGTGGCGTGGCACATAAGAAGAAAAATTAAAAATGCTAGCATTCAACTTTGTTAAAGATACATTCATCTTAATATTACTATATAACCTTCGCCTGCCTGAGACAACTTGCAAATGAGATGCAGTACAGAATCATAATGGCAATTCGTAAGCCTCGCCGTCTGTCCTTCCTTGCTCTCCTGCTCACTTGTCTTGAGAGAAAATTTCAACTTTTTAAACGACCAAAGCTAAGAAAATGCAGTGTATGAAACGCATAAAATGAAATGGGATCATGTTCACAGCTCTGTGAAACGACTTAATGTGATACGAGGGTATTGGGTCGTAGTGAGACTTTTGTTGGGCTTATTTCGCCTCAGCTTCTGCAACTCAACGAGGTTATTGTGTTCTGCCATACTTCGTGCATAAAACACATGACCCATTGCATTTTCGAAGAACCCGGCAATCGATTCCAAGCTCATGATGAAAGTCCTAGAAAGCGGAAAAATTTCAGTAAACTTATTTTTATTAGCCCCCTTGTTTACAGGCTTACTCGCAACTCGTTCTAAACGTGAATTCTGACTTTTGAACAGTTCGGAATCATCCAAACAACCGTTATGTATGCAAAAACACGATCCGGGTATTGAAAGTATGATTAAGTTTTTATTTTGTTATCAAAACAGAGAAAATGAAATTGCACATTAATTCTGTTTTCCGGCACGTCTCCCCTGTTTGTAAATTTTTAACGGTAACTCTATTGGAGCGTGGCGGTGCTTTGTTTTTGCGCAGTAGTGCCTATAACAGTACTAGTACAGGAGTTGCTTAAAACACATATTATTAGCGCTGAAATAACTTCAGCTCGTTCCGATATAAAAGTAAAATTATGTTGAATTGTACTGTTATATGTTATAACTGAAGCTGTTTTAGTGCTGCTTACGATAATGGTTATTGTATTCCATCAGGATCTGATCAAATTTACTTCCCAAATGATGGGTAACAGTAGTGGTAACACCTTCAATTGTACCATCAACTTTCTGAGCACTTAATTGAACTATTTAGGAAGTTTATTCACTCATCCAAATCTTATATAGCTCACGCCCGTTCAAAAACAAACTTGCTTACAGGGAAGTGAAGTCACATGCACCTCCGAAAATAAGTGAAAAGAAAAGTTGCGTGATCTTTGACAAATGCTCTGAAACTTTATAATTCGAAGACTTAATTAGTGTTTTTCATGAATACTCACGCAAAATTATTATGATGCAATGCATGCTGATGTAGTGAAGTGAAGTAAAGCAAGCAAACCGGATGTTATTGCAAAAGCACCCTGCCCCTGCAGCAAGCACAATTCAAAATGTTATGAAGTTTATATAATCTAGACTTATATATATATTACTGTAATTAGATTCCAAGGTTGTGTAAGTAGCTTGAGGCAAAAAAAAACTTTGCAAACTCTTTGATGTAATTTATAGAAGAGCGTCCCAAAACTATAATATCTTAAGTAAACGGACCATTGGTACTAGTCACCTAGTTGCATACAGCAAGTTGGTCAAACTTTGTAATGATTTTTACAAAGACAATCTCATCGTCAATTTTCCTTCCAACGAGCACATCTGTCATTTTTATGCGCTCACTTCTTCAGACATTCGCTTAAAAAATGTATGTGATGACTGCTTATCGCTTATTATTATTGACTGTTCATTTATGATCCGGAAATTTGAAAAAATGCACATCAAAAACGCAAAAAATATTATTATTGACTGTGTTACAAATTCAAACTATAGGCTTAGGTACTGCTCTGGATTTGGATTACAGTGTAATTGTTGTACTTGTATTTGTTTACACATTGAACTGTCCGGTGTGTGTGCAAATTTCATACATCATCCTTTAGTTTTTGTTTAAATCAACAGTATCAGTCATCAGAATACTTACAGTGTAATAAATAACTATTCTTGCGCTTTTAATGTTAATAGCAGATGCAGATATGTTTTAAATCAAGTCCAAACACGCCAAAAAAAACATTTCCAGTTTCAACTTCTGCTACAGCATCTCAAATCAATAAATTTTCAGGTAGTTTGTTGAGAACAAAGAAACTGAAACGAAAGAAAATGTTAATCTGAAACTGCGACGTTGATTCGGGATTAACATTTTGTCAGTTAGATGACTGATTGTAGCTCACATGTCTTCTTTTTGTTTGATTTCCTCAATTTCCTGCAATTGCAATCGGAACTTTCTTTCTTCAAGTATGTAATGAATTCAAACGCTGCAGGAATATATTTACGGTAGGAAGGATGGTTGCAATTTACTCATGCTTGCTTTGAGAATTTTTTACGACTCTTTTAAGGCTTCGCGTATCTTCTGGTATGTACTTTTGTAAATTATAATGCCACAATCCTCCTACCAAATATTGAAAGGTCATGTTACAAAACAAAGCTACAAGAATTTTTGGTTTCAATATATTCTCCAAGAAAATGTTGCCTTTAATCACGAAAAATTGAAGAAGCGCATAGGTTCTTGTAAATTATCATATCCGATTCTTTCATGCGTAATTATTTATTCATCCGCGAATATATTCATGAATATTCTACATATATATTCATGATGCGTGGTATATACGGATATATATGTAATTAAAGAAAGTTCAGTTTACTTTGAACACAAAGATGTTGTACGTACGTGCTATTCATGTCTTTGTGGAATTGAACTTTCTTTGGCAGTTCCAAGTATTAAAGATTCGACAATTTTTTATGCATTTAGTCGGTACTTGCAGAATGCAGACAAAGGTTTAATGGTGGAATCGTGAATGCAATTAGAAATAAGCAAGTATTAGAAAGAAAGTTGCCGTCCGATGGAATGGAGTACAGTTTAGCTACACATCGTGTTCAAAATCTGTTTTAATTTTACAAAAATGAAAGATGTATAGTGAACTGTACATCTCTACCGTAAACAAAGGAATAAAAATGCTCGTTCTATTCTCTCTGGAATAAATGGTGCAGAAAATAGAAGAAAGGAATGATGGAAAATATCTAGCGGAGGGTCTGAACTCAAAAGTAAAATCTAACTGTTGTTCGCTCTTTGTGTACACGTATGTTGGTTGTATTTCATTAGAGTTTACAACTTATGGCTACCCCATCCCAAAGCAAAGTAATGAAATATACTGAATACAGTGCTAACATCAACATTTGAGCTTCAGGTTCCCAGATTCATTAGCAAATACTAACTTTCCCGTGTGAAGTTCATAGGAAAACGTCTTATAGTAATTAACCAAAATGTGTACTGTGTACTGAACTATGAAGAATATAAAGTATACTATTATTGTAGAAATAGACTTTCATTAATTCACTCAACTTCATAGCACTGTTTCATCCAATCTCTTGCTGCAAGGGTTGTATAAGGCAAAGCGTGTGATAATGACTGTCAGCAGTCGGCATTGAATCTTTTCCAGTCAAAAGTTATCAAGAGTTGTTGGAACTATCGTCGACAATGTAATTTTAATTTCGTAGAATTTTCGATGCTTTTAATCGTACTTCTCCATTATAGGTACTCACTTTAAGTGGCAATTGAAACAAAGTATTTGTCGCAATTAACCTCGTACGTGTTATTTGCTCAAATTTGGTAAGGTGCAACATTGTGCTGGAGTATAAGCAAAGTTACAGAAACATTTATGCATAATTAGACATTAGGTGTAAAAGAAAAAGTTGGCTGTTTAACCCATGTAAGCTCATGTTACTGAGCTTTCAGCAGCTGTACATTCACGTAGAGCACTGTAATAGGGAGGGATGTTTGCAAGTCAGAATAATAATTTTGCTTCTAGCAAATCTTATTGATCGAATTCAGGCATTATACTACAATACTTGGAAATTTCAAGGAGACTAAGCCCAGGTGAAAGTAGAGATAGTATATTGTTTGTAAGTAGGTTAAATTGAGTTTAATCATTCTGGTTGGATGATCATCATAACATGACAACGCAGGACTGTATCAGAGAGTTTATTTTCAGACTCTCATTTTCAGAGCTTCAAAATGTCCTGGAAATTTCTAAGCCATGATGTTCAAGGTTTACTCAACATGCATAACCTCGAGTAGCTAAAGTCAATAGATTTTATTTGCAGTGTGAAATGAACACTATACTATAGTCACTATAAAAGTGTCGGCAATGTATAGATTTTGTTTTTGCCTTCATGACGTATAAGCCCACCTGCTACCAGTCTGGATTAATTGAACTGTGTTTTACTTTACCTTTCGTTATTAATTACCAAAGCTCTCTGAATTTCTTTTGATGTTTTCCTTCCAGACCATACCCTTTCTTCCAGGAAAATCCGCCGCATTCGGATAGCTAGAACTGTCCGCTAACATCATAACGGTTGCTCGTTTATTTATGTATATTATGTACAAATCCGAATGTATTTTAGGCAAGTGCACTATTCAAAATTACAGACAGATTTTTTTTGGTCGAAACGAATAAAAAAATGTAAGATAGCTGTAATAATAACAGACACTGACATCCATGCTCATTGAGTGGACACAATGTCATGCCATGGACATCTGTCCCATATCCTGTCTTGTCTGGTACAAATCAGCAACGTGAGAAAAAATGCAAGATGCTCACTTCCACTATATTTCGCAAGGTCGTGACATTTTGATGATTTCTAGAAGATTAGTTAGGTAAGAAAAGAAAACATGAAGGAAATGGAGGAGCATGGTGAATGCATTCATGCAGGAGCTTTGTAACAGCTACGTCTCGGAATCATAGGCAAGGATTTCAAATTATTTTCATGGCCACAACAGCAATAGTGGCACTATGATGAACGAGAGATGTATACGAGAGATGTATAGAGAACGAGTAGATGTACTGACCATTTCTGTTTTCATACAGGAAATGTAATTTCTGCCCCATTTTCTTTCTTCAGGTATGTAACATATCGTTTATTTGAGCAAGAGCTTTCATCGTCCCATTACCTGGAATGAATACGGGACTAATAATATAAGCGATTTCATTAAAGCAACGTCCGCATTCATGTACATTGGGTAACAAGCTCGGAACTTGGATATGAAAGCAATAACAGTTTGCATGAGGTATCATAAAGACTAGCCAGTAGAATGGGAGGCAACGTGGTGGAATTTTGTTAGCAGATCATTTCAAATGTGGCTTGCGTAAGGATTCAAGGACTCCATAACTTTCGGTTTCCCTCTTCTACGTAGATATACGTCTTCCCTTTACTTTGGTTGCAACTTCAATTAACTCATTTCTTCATTTTCTCAGTTATCAAGGCTTTTGATAGAACCATACATTTATGAGGGAAATTTTGTTGTATAATTTACTATAAAAGCCATAAACTGGCCTGTATCTTCTCTACCCCTCTGCAGCTACTGGAACCGTGTCTTTGACGGCTGGATAAATGGGGTAGTTTCAGTGTCTGATGGAGGATACAGTAAGATATGATATGAATTGGCTAGGTTGTTGGGACGTATGTAATATTCTTGTCAACGGAAATGAAGTTTATTTTCACTTACTGCTCCCAGTTATTACTTTTAGTACATTGTCTTGTTTCACACCATGTCTATCTTAACTGTTTTGCTATAAATGAACTTTGATGTTTTTTACCCATTCCTGTCTTCTATTTTTGGTTGACGGTGCCTCAATTTTTACTTGATGTTTATAGGTAATAACAGCACAACAATGAACGGTCAGGGTACTAGTTTTTTGTCATGGTTGGTAGTTGGTCTCTTGTTAAATGCAAGACTATTTCTTAATGGGAAGGGAATATATATCCCCCAGTTGCAGAGCTTATAACAACTGACTGACTACCCAATTCAGTAAAACTTGAAGAAAGCATGTGAAGTTGAGTACAACAGAGCGGCAAATGAAAGAAACGAGGAAGGCTTGTCGCCATAATTTTGAGCTTTATGTCTTTCATAATCCAACTGCAGTCATTCGCAATGAAGTTGAAGACCCCATTTTTTTACTTGTGAATGGTTTGTATAAAAGAGAAAGACACAAAAGAAAGTGAAGACTTCTACCAGAACTAAAACTATTCAATAAGTTCTTGTTTGTGCCATGATACTGTGTGGATGTACTGCACATTTGTTTATTCGTTAGTTGTAAACATGTTATGTTGACATGTTGATCATCATCATCACATCACGTATAATGACACGATTAACTTGCGGATTACGTACAAGTCCGTGGAAAAGATAATGGTTAACGTCTCCATCTCCGGAGATTCGGAGAAATAGAAAAAGTTGGTTAGGAAGGTCGTAACTAATTCCATTGTCAACAAAGTGAAAGTACGCTACGTTGCAAGTGGTTATTGAAGCCCACTGCATCTATTCCAAGTTAGCCCCTTTCACATATTGCAATTGGCAATATAATAAATTTGAAGGCAAAATACACCGGCTCTCTTAGGTCGTGGATATTTAAAAAGTGAGTCTACCGTTTGCAAGAGTATGTGATGGTATACCTTTTAAAAAATCCTCGTTTTTTAAGGTTTTTTAAGTACAATACTGACTGACGGTAAATAAAGGTTTCAAAGGAAAACTCGAAACACTCTTATATAGGTGATTTATTTGTTTGAGTAGGATTTCCAATTTCAATCCTCTTCTCAAAACGTGATACCATCTTACATTGCAACGTTATTGTAAATCTCTGATGATTGAAATTCAAAGATAATGAAAATCGAAAATTGGACTCATTTTGTTTTTCCGCGAATCACTTTTTAAGTAATAGTTTTTTACATCGACAAACATGTAGGCTGAATTATATATAAGCATGATCATGTACTCATACACACAGTAATGTGCAGTCAGTACACAACCAGCCTAGCTAACATGCTACATCATACACGATGTGCCAATATACTGTATTCGTAGAAGAGCTTAGCAGAGTTACCAATTCTCATGATTTTTTTTTCTTGATGAGACACAATTCATTCCAGGGCATTAGGTTTTCTACGAAATTAATACTTGAAGAGATGCCTCGAAACGGATTGCTTACATAAACTAGCTATTTATGAATGCTTCGACTACTACTAGTACTGAATTAGTAGACAAGTTGTTTGTAAGCCCATATACGTAGTAGGCTTCCCGTAAAAACTGAAAAAGTTTCGATAGAAGTGTTTTCACCATGTAGATGGTATTGTATTCAACTAGGCTTCCGCATTGAATTGTTCGTTTAATCACAAGGTTCACTACGTCAGCACGTTTCATATAAGTTTAATGTCCGTATTTGAATCAGGTACACACGTGAGCTATTATATTATGTTTTATTACTCATACATATATATAGGTTTGTATATATACTGCATAATATCCAAAGAACTGGTTGCACAAGCCTTTTTCGAGTTGTTGAAGACAAAGTTCTTTTTGCATACTTCATAAAACAGTCAGTAAACCAATTACTTAAAAGTACTTCAAACAATGTGGTTGGAGTTGAAAATTTGGAGTTGACCAAAAATCCAATATTGTTTTGCGGAGCTGGAAAAATATGGATCTGCAAACTTTATCAAACAAGAGTTTCTAAGAAAGATTGACTCATCTAGTAATTCTAATATTTTAGCCTAAAAGCATTTGAATGGTGGTTTACTGTACGTGGAAAATTAATAGAGCAATTATAAGAGATGAAGAGGTGACGACACTTCATAACATATAGCATTACACAAGATAAAACGAGAGGGAAAATGACGAGGATAGGTTGTAGTAGCAAGTAGTATAGATGTATGTACTTTTTCTAAGTTGTAGGTAGTAAAAGTAGTAATGCAAACGCTGAGTCGTCAAAGTAGGTAAAGCTCTAATAGAAGGAGAATCTCTAATTATAAGTAAAACTAAGACTCTATAACTCGTATTCTTGTAAATGCGCAATGATGTGAAACTCTTCCTCTTTTCAAGAGTCTTACAATGCCCCTCATTATTAATTTAAACTGCTTGAAAAAGTTAAAAAGTTTACAGACCACAAGGAACAGCTTCACGAATTGTCGGTTGCCATTCTAACGTCAACTTAAGTCGAACTTGCTCCTCTCCACCACCACTAATGTGGATAATTAAACCCGACGCGACAAAGTGTAAAGTCAAAACTGCTGAGAATCACAAAGAGTATACTCCTTCTTTTTAGCTTTTTGCACTTTGAAATTTTATAAGAATTAGGCATTAAATTACTGAAGACAACTTTGACCAGAGACAGACTCACACGTGTACCAGAAATATTTTCTTAAAATGCGTGGGTGGATATCGGATGAACATTGTCCAATTCACCCCGAGTTACTCTGATTATATTATCTATTGTTGTTTTTATTTTATTAATTTGCACAAACTGTTTCGTTTTTTGACTATTGTGTTCAACTTTCTTTTGTTTATAAGTTCATTCAGTCAGTTACATTCCACTTTTCATGCGTCTACACTCTCGGTTGTAAAATATTTTAATTTTGCTTTGAGTTTCTTGTTTGCATTTCCTGAATAAACAGGTAATTTGGACGTTCCACCTAGGCGCTTGCCACTTCCGTCTGTTGGTGTTAAAATTACCAGAAAAACAAAGTAGATACATGAATGTTGTGTAGGTGTTTATTTAGAAATTTGGTGAGTTTTAAATCTGTAAATTAGTGGGGAGCGTTTGGTTAGTGAGGAATGAAATAATATGTACATGTTAAATATCATGTTCATCACGTGAATAAATCAGTGCACTTCGGATGTATGTAGGTATTCATCTGGAAGTTGAAACGCTATAAGCGTAACCAGCAGGATATGGTTTCTATCATCAAGGTTATTCCAATGCTTGTTGACGGGTACATCGAGTTTTACAAACTTGTAGCTTTCAAACGCAGACACTTGTGTACTCATGATTTACATTTGTAGTACTACACTACGTACCTTTATAATGATAACAATAACACATTTATTCAAGCTCCCTGAAGGAATAATTTGTTGGACGAATGCTTTAGTGAGTAAACTACCTACCTATTTCTTGTTACAGCGTAAAATGTTTATTTTAGTGGTAAATACGACAGCTAAATCCCTGAAGTTGGAACTTCCCCGACAAATCAAACAGTTCTTATTTGGGAAAAATGGGAAAATGCCGACTGAGTGAAAGAGCTACAATCAGAGGCAACGGTTTTGACGTGAATTCATGACAATAAGCAAACGAAACTTTCAGACAAGATCAGCATGTAATCCATGTGCAACACAACAATAAGCCGTGTTCGCAATTCAACCAAAAACTTACTGAAGTTGTTCCATTATTATGACATGATGGCATCAGAAGTAGCGATCATAGTTTGGACAAGGAGATATATCTGAATATTACATGAAGCTGCTAGATGGTATTATCAAGGAATGATTTCGATCTTTCTAGTCTTCAATCATCACACCACAGCTCCGTTGTATGTTTAGGCTGAAGCACTTCGGAAATGGATTTTTCATGGATTTAGATGAAATGGAGTCTGTCATAAAATAGACTGGATATAATGTTGAAGTGTTCTCCTGCCAAAATATCCAAAGGATAGTGTTGTATGTAGAAAAGGGTTTAGGTGACTGCATCATGCCTAGATGACTGTCATCCTATGTAATCCGATTTTGCTGTAGTACCATCTAGTTTTCGCATAATTTTGGAGTCCAGACGTCATTACAACCACGTCACGTTGTTTTCATATAAAATGCGAGGTGAAAGAACCACACCGCTATCTCTTATGCAAAAATGTAAATTAGGTACGTACATGTATATACGGATATCGACCATCATAAAAATATTGAACACATGAGATCAATGTCGTTGAAAGTATATTGTTGTGTATATATATTTTTATGTCTCCAGCTATTTTTACATCCAAAATAATGACTATAACTTTTTCATGTAATAAACGCACTCTTTTTAAACAATATTGAACCTGCATAAATCGCAAGTCCCACAAGCTCTGCTAGTCATTCAGGGGGCGACAAAATGAAGGGAAAATTGGGTTTTAGTATAAAATCTCTTCAACCAATTTATTGGAGAGATTATTTCGAGTGACGCATATATCGAGAATCCTCAGGGTACAAACTTGTGCAAGAATATTGAACAGAGATGGGAAGAAAGGAAATGTTTTTGGATGTGCTCCACTTCTCGTTCGAACGTAACTATAATTTATGCAGCAGGTCTCTATCTATTCTGCCTATGTGCAGTAAACGTAAAGTAAGTTAGGAATCAATGGAGTGGCGATGGTTCTTGTCCCGAAAAAATGTTTGCATCCCCAGATCAATAGTAATTCATCATTCTGTGTCATGAAGAATGATGGGACACTTCGTTTTCTCATTTACGGAACCCTTTGTATTCTTAACTGAAGCAAAACATTAGTTTTTTAAGTGAACTTGTGAAAAGAGACTATTTCTTTCTTTAAATGTCATTTCCAACACGAGAGCTGAAATGAAACCTCAAACCCGAGTTTGTAAGCAAACTTTGTTTGTATATAACATACTTTGGGTTTAGTTTAGTGTTTTCCCGTCAATGCCACAAAAAGATGGTAAAGGTGAGAATGAGAACAAAGTGAATGAAATGAAAATAATGTGGGATTAAATTTTAATTCTCTAATGCACCCTCTCATGTCACCCATAAAAATATTTGAGGCTCGGTTGAAAGCTCTAAAAATTTGCTTTTGGCTAAGAATAGTTGAAACTTTCCATTTGAAGTGGTGAATTCGGATGGAATCATTATTGACCAATCATCATCGATAGAAAGTATTTTCCAGTTACTCCAAGTGGGCTTTCAGGTTATGATGAGTTAAACCACAGACAGTGATTTGAGTGTAACACGTAACTATGTTGTCAGCAAAAGCAGACTGTGATTTTATAAAGTTACAAAACCATCATCACTATCAAACGACAGGCGGTCTACGTTAGAAACTTATAGTTATAGTCTTATAGTGTAAACTTTTTGTACTCCTGCAAACTTCTGGAATTCGTTGGAGCTTTGTTTTCGGGCATGAATGGCGGTGATGATGACTGGGTCTGCTATATAATTATTCCGTAAAAGTGTAAAGGTTTGAATGTTGGATTGAATCCGGCGATGAAATAGTCTGAAATGATTTTTCCGTCTTATTTAATTATCGTTTATTTTTGCAATACGGTGAACTGTCATACCATACCTCACCTTGAAACTCTGCTGTCATCAGCTCACTCCATGTCGTTAGAATGTATACAAGTATGAAACAATGAGGGACAATCAAGCGTAAGCAAAACATTATTATATTTTGTTAAAATGTCTCATTTTGTTTTCATCAGTTATTTTTTCGCTGACGCTGCTGTTGTAAAATAAAAACTTCAAAAAAGTTAGTATGTAGACACAAGTGCCGGCAATAGAAAACGACATCTAATTTAAAAGTGATTGTACATAAAATGAGCTGACTTTCACTTACTCTCTTTCTTCTTTAATAAGATCCTGTCAAATCAGACACATCATGTCATTGCCATCATTCGATCGTTGACATCATTATAATTGTATAAAGTTTCTACTTAAGCAGATGGTAAAAGGCTTAAACAATTCAGCATTTTAAAAAAGAAGTTGAGTATATAAGAAACCAATTTTTTCCCATGATTTAAAGTTTTTGTTAGACTTTCTTTAATTCTAGTTAAACCATATTGAAATACTAATGGTTTTCACTCTTACCGTAAATCAACCCTGACATTTGGCTGAGTATACAAATTGTCAACAATAATGAACCCTGAAAAGAGGACAAGGTAAAACGTAGGTAAACGCAAAAATATCTTACAATTTTTTATGACAAGTTCTCAGCTCCAAAGGATTTTTTGTTGGAAGCATCACAATGCCATCTGTTTCAAAAGAATTTTTGAGGAACCGGAAGAGTGAAAACGAGCTAACCTAAAGTATACAATAATAATAATACATATCGGTTACGACATACATATAAACAGTCGAGCCCGCTGTATTATGTATCATTCCGGTAAAGTAAAAACAGATATCTGTGTAAGCACTTGTGTTCGTCTTTGATCATTCAGTATGAAAAGTATGACACATATGACGTGACATGCCTTATGTCATCCGTTTTTGTTATAACGAAGCAGGGTATCCGTTTTCTAAAAAAAAAAATCATTTAGAACTTTAAGTATTCTTTTTTGCTTCCATCTTTCAAATGGTTAAAGTACCGACGACTTACTAGATGATAGTAGTAAGCTTTGGTATTGTTCAGAAATGATGCGAGACATGAACTGGGTGTCAAAATGTCAGATGTACATATATAGTATACTTCAAGAACTCCGCAATCAACATTACTATTTTCTATGAGCTCATGCCGTATGGTAGGTGCGTGTGTATTTTGCGACTGAGCTATTTCTTCCATGTACTGAATTTGATGTGATTGAGGGCAACAAAAGGCTTTTCCAAATCAATGAAATTTCATTCCGTTGAAGTTTCCTTGTGTTACCTGTTCAAACTGACGTATGGAATTGATACGTATGTATGAGCAGAGAAAAATCGGAATACTTGAACAGGATCCAGGACAAAAAACGTTTCATGGATGCAGTAGAGTCGTTACCTTTTAAATATTCTTATGTCTCTCACTTGTTAACTGCTGAAATTGAGAAGGTGAAAGTTATAAAATTGGAATTTATATGGTTATATGTATTCTACTTGTACGTACATTATGCTTTGCATGCTTGGATTGAATACATCGCCTCGTCCATGAAATAGAATCAATAGATAAAGTCATGAAATGGAACAGAAAATTCTAGGTTTTTTCAGCTTCAAAGTTGACATACATTTTAAGCAGTTCCGATGAAATATATCGACATCGACACTTGAGAAGGTTGCAGTAAGAAACCGGAGAGAGGGCAAGAAAATAGAGGAAACTGGTGAGAGAACCCATTGTTATAAGAGGAGGCGGAGTGGAGTGGTACAATCATTGGGAATTTCAGTTCTACCTTCTTACGCATCTTGATTAAGTTTAACCCTTCTTTGGAATATAGATTCTGAATATAGGCACATTGTGTACGAAACCAACTGAGCGTTCTTGTCAGCTTGACACTCTATTTACTTTTCAGATACCACTACTGACTACTCGCTTCAGCCAGTCGATGAGTGTTTGTTTCGTACCAATCCTGTACCTTATGGAGTATAACTGTAAAAATAGTATATGATCAAGGGTGTATGCAAATATATATCTAAGCCCTATCATTGAAGAAATTATAGGGAGTTTGAAGGGGAACTTTTCAAAAATAGAACGCATTTCGTATAGGGTGCTATGCTATCATGACACATCGATGTCACTTTTACGTGGAATTACATATATAATTTTAGTGATGAGAATGAAGTAAAATTTGCCGTATTGATAATAAAAGTTTGACTGGTGCCATGATGTAATACATAGATAGATTTGCCAGAGTTTTAGCCCAAAAGGTGCAAACATTTGTTCGATTCGTAGAAATTGAGAGTAATAGGTTGAGCGTACTTTGACACCAAGATTGATACGTATACTTATCTTCTTACACATTGGCAGAAGGTTTACAAACTTTCCTAATACTACTTTTACTGCTGATGAGGAACACCAACTACCAAAGTATCAAAAAGTTGTAATGAAACACACAATAAATAACAATACCCCAAGCTTCACCCGGCTGTCTAATGTTTTAGATACTCTGTAAGATATTAAGTATCGCTGAACTAATCTATAGAAGTAGAAAAACAAAACACTAGCTTCCTACTTACGAAGACAGAGGCTGTCATAAAAACTATTAACTACTTTTTTCCTTTTTTACATCACTTTTGACGTGCCTCTGACGACTTTCTTGTGTTGAAGGGACTTATTCTGAGGGAAAAGTTTAAAAGAAAATTGAATAGGGACGTTATTCAATCATAAATACAATCCTTTCATAGAGCCAATATATTATCTCCACGAAACTTAGGAAAATAAAAAACAAATGCAAGCTTTTTGGGTTCTCTCATTTCTTGGAACTTTTTATGTGGTGGTGAAAAGTGGGTTACACAAGATTGAATTACACAGGTCGAGTGAGACTCTTTCGTCCTTCGTACAGTACATCTGCGTAAAGAACAAAACTTTTTCATTTACCTAATATGAATGTATGGAAAAGAGAATGGATTATTATGGGTTGATGGAAAAAAGTACAAGGTTGACTAACGTGTACAAGTAAAAATATTATTTGGGATCCCTGCAACGGCTGCAACACTCAATTATTTTTATAATGTGAAAACGCAGCAAGCAATAATAAATGTCATGTCTAATATTTCCCACGAGAGAATTTAGAGCAATCCCCCAAGTTTTCTTTCAGCAACAGAAGGCTTATACGGAGAAAATTAGCTTTCTTGAGCCAATGGTTGTAAGTGGATGTACGCCACATGGAAGTAGAAGTAGATACATTGTCGCAAAATGCTGCTCATGCTGACACTGACATTGAACATTAGTTTGAACTATATAAATGGCTTTCGGTATTCGCTAATAGAGACTACTCTATACTATATAGGCATGGCGGGCACCCTTCTTTTTCTATATACAAAATGCTTACTTCAAAATTATTTGCTCTAGCTTGAAAACGACGGTTCAGTTCATGTTCATATTTGCTGACAACTACAAATAGGGCAATTTAGCTAGTTGAAAAATATAAAAAAAAATATTTCTAAAAAGCCACTTAATGTTATCAAGCAGTCTCGTCTGCCGTACTCGTTTTTCCTTCTTTTGCCCGTTATATCCACTCCTAGGTCAACCCAGTTGAGCACACATTATTGCTGGTTGCTGCTGAAAAAAACTTAATGAAATGAATAACTTAAGCTAACCTAAAATCGTATATCAGTGTATTTCAACTATTGCCAACCATATGCAAGCAAGCAAGCAAGAAGCTTTTGAGCAGTCGTGGGTGTAGAATAATTATTGATAATTCTGCAATTGATTTCGCGTAAAGAAGTGTATTCAAATCATTCAAAAAAATGTATAATGGAAAAACTACTTTTTAATGACAATTTTTTCCCAGTAAACCAAGGTATTTTTTCCTCGCAAGGCCTCATTCATTTTGATTTCCTAAAGTGCTACAATAAGTTGTGCTCATTACCACCCTGTTAAAGGATAGTTGGTTATATAGTTTCTTCTCATCTAGATTGTACCATAAGCTCATTTTTTTTAGAAATTCTTCTTGCATAAAGAGACATTTTTAGTCATTATTAGTGTGTGTTCCTAACCGTCCTCATTTAGAAGCATAAAATGATAGTCTTTCATTAAAAAACCGTGTTACATTCTCCATACAGTGCTTAATTATAGGTAGTTCCATGTCCCTGTTATAGGTACACTAGAATGCAAGTGAAAGTTTTGGGTAAGTTAATACTGATAAAGTAGGAACTCGTGCATGGACCCAGAAATATTATGTACACACACCACACACGATCTTCCGCTTGAGAACTACATTGGACGTATGTACCTATTTCGCAGACACAACGCTGAATGACACAATTTTGATATTCTGTGGGTCTAGTGTTGACTATCATCAGCATCCGCTGAAAGCTGAGCAGAAATGTCACGTTGCTGTTAAAAAGCCACGTCCACATACACACAAGCCGTCGTCTTGCATGTTATTCTGTTGCAAAATCTCTCGAGAGATTTTTATTTCAATGTGTGCATTGTAAGATTTAGTTGCTAGTCATGTATGGATAAGTCAGCTTGGTTGAATTTTAGTACAAAAAAGAGTGCCAGAAAAATTGACACCTGAGACAAGCTCATGGGAATACAAACATATTCTTTCCCATTAAATGTCTGGCGATGATGGAAATAACCGTGGGTCGAACAAGTCCATGCTAAAGATCTAACGGTATTATTAATAGCCTGGAGCATCTTTTTACACTTCACATTGCATGCAAGTCCGTAACACAAATCCAGCCCATCTGCTGGTTATGTACTGCAGTCAGACCACGCAGTGTAGTTAATCTGCTGGGATTTTGCACACCCCACACTACTGGAAATTTCCTCTGTCTTTAGCAAAGCCAGCCAAACTTTTTCTTTGAATTTTATTCGTTCATTACTATAATATGGCAATTATGATGGATGGATGTCAACGGAAATACTACTATATATATGGTGTTTTGAAGCAGACTATGTTTTGTCGAGTCCGGAGCATATCTGCGTCTGCATCCGCTCATTGTTTTAAACATTTCATTAACAATAAAAATGGTTTTTGTTTACTAGCTTTCGAATATGCACATGTTTCTTTAAACTGATCTCATAAATGTATTGATTTGATGACCATGACCACCTTTAGAATGACAAATAGTAAGCCACCTAATCCTGAAGCGAGATGGTGTCGCTGCATTAGCATGAAGCATTCTATAGTTGTATGTACTTTTACATGTGCTATACCACAATGGTTGAATGGTTGCGCAATTCCGGTTTAAAGAAGTGTTTTACATTTATTTTTAGTGCTTTTCGGGAACCAATAAAGGTCCTTTAGGTTGACTCCTAACAAAGCTTACTTAATATTTTCCGGAACGATGTTTATTGCGTGTAGGGTCAATTCCGTGTTGCGTACAATGTTAAAAGGATGTGAAAGTTAAAAGTGGGGATGGCATATTTTCTGTGTAGCTTTAGGCCTTTTCCCAACGTTTATATATGTGGGCTTCGTGTTATTCCATAAAATGTTACGGTTATGAACCACCTCATTGGTGAAAGTACTCATTCAAGTTTATACGTGTGTGTAGGAAAAGTCGTATCATGATAGAGAGGAGGTATTTTCAACGAAACACCCTCAGTAAATAAAAGCTTTCTCCTATCCCACACAACAGGCAAAACAGTAACCTCTAATATGTTCAAACTCCAATAGTTTTTAGAAGCTTGTTAAAAGCTTGGTGACATTTTAATGTTTGCCATGTCTTACCATGTCTTACCATGACCTTTCTAAGAAAAATGAGACGTGCCAAACCCAAGTAAAACTGGCGACATAAAATGTCGAATACATATTGTATGATGCAAATCATGTGGCTTCCAGCAAGGAAGAATGTGGAAACATTTTGACGCTTGGGAACTTGCATTTACGAAAGAATGGCTTTGTATTAAAAACCAAAATGTGAATACGTGAGGCTGCTTGTACATTACAAAACATTTTTTCGTAAGAAATTGTAAGAGATTATTTTTTCCAAAGTCATTGTTGCAGAATGTATTACATTAATCATGCATGCAGGCCTGATGGTTACTTATGAATAGCATTAATTTAAATATTCACATGTGACATGAACAAACGTGTAAAAAGTTTGGTTTTTTCCTGCTTTAAAATAATTAGATCGTAACAATCTTTTATTTTTGCTTTCTTTCAGATCGTCGTGTTTCATGTGGATGTGGGACCATTTGTGGAAGAATTTTACCAATGTGTTACCTATGGAACGTATACAGCAGAGTGGCAGGAGCACCTATATGCAACTTTCACCATTCTATTTATGTTCATCATTCCTCTTATTATCCTTGCATCTACCTATCTTCTCACGTTTTATACTCTTCAAAGTAAGTCATTTTCCCTGGAATTACTTACATCAACATTAATAAAGCATACAATATAGATATTTAGCAGCTCTAAAGATTTGAAAAAAGTTTTTTATATTATATTGTACTTTTAAATGAGACAAGAGTATTCCATCTTATATACTATAATATATTTCCTAACCAAATAGCATAGGATCTTCCCAAGTTTTCATGACACTTGTTCATTATTTTAATAAATTATTGTTCCAACTTTTTGCATTCATAATAATGTTTATGGACAGATGTCTGATCTGTAAAGTAGTTTTTGCTAAAAAAAAATCTTGTAGACATTCTTTGAAATGAAAATGAGGCATTCTGACTAAAGAGATGTGAGTGCTCATTATATACGTACCTCTTTTCTTTCCTTCAGTGCTCCTATTCAAGTTAAAAAACTCAATTCAATTCATTCATGACTGACTGTGCCTTTCCTTGATTCGTTCTTTTTTCAAAGAGAAGCTTATTGTTTCTTTTTAATTTACAAATCTAATTTCTGTAAAACCTGAAACATCATACAAAAGTATAGAACACGTTTTTTTTCTATTCCCTTCATTTTTTATGGACGGACCATTCGAAACTCAAAACTCATTCATATTATATGAAGTAACCAATTAGCTTCCCTATCTTGTGGTTGTTATTCTTGCTGCATGGCTTTCTTGAACTTCCACAAGAATGAACTTTGATAATTGCATTGTCTCCTCTTTCATTTCAAGCCTTTTATATAAACCATATAATTCCAACTCCCTTTAAAACTTCAAGTATGTAGTTATAGAGTATATAATGACAGCGCCGAGAGTCAGGCTAGGCAAAGTTCCTGCTAACTAGGATTTCACATGTTGTTAAATTATGTATTTCTATAGACATTTGATAGTGATATAAAGACACGTGTTTGGTGGTGTTTCTCCGTTCTTGAACATTAATGAAAATACATGCTTATTTCCATACCAATGTAAAGTAGAAATTTTGTGAGAGTATAAAGTGCAAATTGAATCAACACGGGAATTCCGTGAGCTAGCTAACCTATCACCTAAGCTGAGTTTGCAGCTCATTGAAGTGTTCTTTTAACGTAGCGTATTACTGGAGCCAACGTCTTATTATTTCTGTTCCTCGTATTTTCTCCCATTGAACTCGCTCATCCGCAAAACTAGGATGAACTCAGATTAATAAAAGTATACATTTGCTTATTGAAGCAAGCAAATGGAATTAATTCAAGATTATCTCATGGAATTCGAGTTCCCTTTTCACACTCGAGCGCGACGCATTGTGTACTTTAAATCAAAATCAGTGGAAATGGAAACAATTCCTTGCATAGTCACACACACAAGACGTTGTGAAGTGTAAAGAGAGCAAACTATATGTGCGGAGTTGATTTTATTAGGAAAAGAGACGTGAGAATTCATTCACTACATTGTTTTACAGGTAATGAGGAAATTCTAGATCATTCAGGCTCCTTCAGAACACTGATCGATCCAAACCGCCGGAAGTTGATACGGAGGGCCAAGATGAAAAGCCTGAGAATTTCAGTGGCCATTGTAACAACCTTTATCATTTGTTGGACGCCCTATTACGTGATGATGATTACTGTACTTTTCTTCATCCCGAATAGACATGTAAGTATAATATCATGTTAAAATATGTAGACTACTACCATCACCATCTGTCTAACCTAAAAACTATGCATATTATATGAATGGAATATTTATCATGAATTACATACGTCTGGAATGTAAAGTATCCTCAATTTCTCCACAAGGGGAAAATGAGACAGCTACAATTATGTTCCTTCCTGTTCCAAACTACATACTCGCATATTATATGCTAAACGTATTCTGTACATTGATGAATAACTTCCTTTATAAAACACTAACTTGTGTCCTTTTATATGTTTTTAACTTTGAATGAAATACGTACTACGTAGTAGGTCATTATTCTTTCAAAATTATAGACATTTGAACGTATAATTTCCTAATCAATATTGCCGAGCACGTATATGACGCGTTTTCTCTCAACGTCACCTAAAGTCCGTAATTTTCTTTTGTAAGCGTTTGTCTACCACGTGTCAGTTTTCCCCCGAAACAGTTAGAAAACTTTCTTTCTTTTTTACTTTTCCCGAAAATATCCCTTTTGTCCTTGTAGTTCATTAGCAAGACGCAAACTAGCAAAATCAAATGCAATCAAGCATAACATTAATTTTTGAATCTTTTCTTTTCAACAGCAAATTCTCAGTGATGACATGCAGTCAGGTATCTTCTTTTTTGGGATGTCAAACAGCCTATTCAATCCATTAATTTATGGCATTTTCCATCTGTGGAAGCCAAGAAGAAAAGAGCTTCAGAGGTAACAGAAAATGATTATAAAAACTTTTGTACCAACGAAGGAAAAAAAGTTTAAACTCATTGTATAACCAACCTCTCTCTACAAACAAGCCTTTTAAAACATGTTTACTTACATTAATTTTTGATACAATAACGCAACTTTATCGTACTAACTTTTGATGGTTATACTATTCATTTCATAATATATTACACATAACAACACATTACAAGACAATGTAAGTTTGTGTCATAAACCGACATTTACTAATGATGGCTTTGTAAAAACATGTCACGGCTAAACTTTTGCTAAAAGCGAAACATTGCTTTTACAATGGTTTCAAAATTATTTTTTTGCATAGTCGATACAATACGTAGGCATGCGGATTCTGAGCTTTCAAAGTTAGCTAGTTAGTAGTGTAGTGAGGCTACATTGCTAACTACTTTAGATAAAGTAGTGAAAATGACACACTTAACATTGCTGTAGTGGAATGGCTAAAAAGGATTAGAGGAGCTTTAGTAGGTTGTAGAATGAAATTTAAAAGTCTTTCAACGCCAATGCTATATATACCGCTGATGCTTATACAGCCATAAAATATAGCTGTATTGGAACCCATTTTCGCAATTTTTATGCCCGTCCCCAGTTTTGATTGAAAATTTTATATTGCTGCGGTTTTGTACTCATTTGCGTTAAACAGCAGGCAGTAAAGGTTTGGGTGGTTGCGGTTGGTTTAAGGGCTGATATTTCAAGTGCACTGTTATTGGATTATTGGGTCTCCTCGATTTCAATTCGAGGATGATTTAATTACGGCTTAAAGTTTTTAGCTTTTAGCTAAACAATTTTTTTTCACTAGTCCGGCTTATTTTTATTTCAGTTTTGCCCCATTTTTGTGACATTGTTTTTACAGAGGGATATCTAGCAGACGCACACTACTCACTAATCTCAGTTTCGAGCGACGTCGCTCCTCAAATGGGACTATTTTGAATGGCTCTATTGGTAATAATAACAGGCTTGGGAACGGGGCCACGGTGAACGGGAAGCATGGCTCTCTTCTCACAACAACGCATTCCACAGCTGGAACGATCTCAATGGGTGGAGGAGGCACCTTGAAAAAACATTGTTTGGATGAAAATCATCATGACAATCACAATCACCATAACTTGAAGCAACAGCATCATCATCATTTAAATGTGATGCCAAGTGCTGGTGGTGGAGTTCGCCAGCTTCTTTCAGGAGCCCAAGGGACTGACGGCCACCAACAAAACTCCACAACCAGTAGCGTATGCATCTGTAGTAATAAGAATGGTAATGGGACCATAATGGAAGATAACGTGTAGGTCACAAACTCTCAACACAATTTTAAGAACATAAAAATTCGTATAAAATCTCGGTAAAAACCAACTTTCATCTTCTTTCTATCTACTTAAACTTATCTTCTTGTTGTACCACGACTTCCTTTTTAGGTTGCTTTTTTTGGGTCTATACCTAAACTCACTTTTCCTTTACAATTTCTGTCTTTAACGAACAGTTTATTTCGTTCTAGACTATTTTATCGACTCTCTTTTTGATCTAATTGTAACTCTCTCATCTATATAGTGACTGATAAAGAAAGGGGGGAAGGGAACAAAAACTCTTGTGAAAAGGAATGCATGCTTCAGTAGTTATAATGACTATTTTCTCCATGTATACATAGTGTCCTTTAGTATTTTTTTTATCTTTTCTGTACTTTGATCTTCATTTAATACAAGACTTTATCTTATACTTGATTTTTTGTAAGCTTTTATATATATGTTATGTATGTATGCATGTGTGTATTGTTCAAGAAACTAAAGGAGATATTATAAGACATTGTTGTTTTTATTGTCTTTTGGTAGGTTGACTGCTACGGCTGCAATTGTGAATGCTGCTGCTAATGTTACTACTACGCTTCTAAGAGATAGAGCAAAGACGCAGTCACAATCGCATCAACTCTCCTAAAAAAACTGTACTTCTTGGATCTGACGGGTAATTCTCATCATCATTCTCCACCAAAGACTTGATTAATTTAATATACTATATACTGCTACAGGAAACACAAAACAGAGTCACATTTTTTCAGGAAATTATTTCATGTGGATATTATTTTTTAGTTGTTTAATCTAATGACTTTTAAAAAGTTACCTATAATAAATTAGATATATATATATGTATATATTATATAATAGTACTCATTAAGATGAATCTCTATATTTACAATTTCAGTAACTTCAACCTACAATTTATGAACTTTTACATTTTTAGAGATATATATCCTCCTATAGTAGCTAGATAAATTGTATTAAGCTAGATGAAACGTGTAGCTGTTGTTTCTAGAAACCATAATAATTTGATAAATATGGTTCCCATTGTCAATAATTGTATGATGGAACAGAACCAATTTTCTATACCCGGTGGTACTTCATCCAAGATGTAATTTAATATATGATCATTTATAAGGCTTTCCCTGACTTGGATCTTTTAATGGACTTCAGGTAAAATTTAATAAACTAGCTTATATAATAGGTAATAAATAGATTATTAGTTTACTCGTTCGCTCCACGTGGTGTTATGCATTCAAATGGAAATGAACTTTTAGAATTTAGGACGTAAGCGAATCAAGTCCTTTTACATTTACCATTTCAGCAAGCTCGTCACAATCATGTCGTTATTGTATAAAAAGGATTCAATGAATCTAATGCATAATTATGGATCTGAATGTAATAGCTTCTAATTCAAATAGGAGAAAGTTTATTAAGGCTGCAGCTGTACAACCACGTTAAAATCTTCGTAAGATATGATGCATACTTACTTAGCATTCACTCATTGTCGATTCAATATGGGTATTACTTTTATTTGTAGGCATACATACATGCGGCATATTTTGAATGCATCAAATAACAAGAAGTACGAATAGGAGTTAGGATAAATTAGCATAATTGAGTTAATTCAGTCGTTCGTTGAGGCAACTTATTTGCTTTTCTAGAATCAAAATAATTGCAAACAGCAGGTAGTGCTATATAAAAGGGGTATGTGCTGCAACGCAGCAGTAAGTCTGAAACTTCAACATGTATTGCTTTACCCCAGTCCTGTAGCTGGATTATGGTTTGGACTTGATACTTAAAGTGAAAACGCATGTATTTCAAGCGAATCCGAAATATTTTCATGGAAATCCATAAAATTAAAACTAGATGAGAACGTAAGTGAAAATGTGATTTACTACATGTACCTTTCGCTGTTCCATCAAAATTCTAGGAATATACGATTGAAATATAAATATAGGGAAGCATTGTATGATATAAATATTGTATGCACTACAAACGACAATATTTTAACGGCAGCTATTCGGTTTCTTGTTAGCAAATAAGTCTTTGAATTTTTTGTTATCGGTTTTTATTATATGTGTATATAAAAACTTCATTTGCATATTTGTCCATGTCTTTGTGATATGCACACTTGCATATTCCTGAAATCTTCTAGTCAGAATTTCCATGATTGCAGATATTATATTACATACAAATACTTTTAAGTACTGAATACGTATAGTTAGTTGATCGTATACGCGTGTACCTCAAATTTTTATCATTCCTTATCGCTTACAAATTTTCTTTGTTCGTTTTGTTATCGGTAGGTATGGGTAATTTATTGTTAACTAGTTTTTAGAGGTATGTAAAACGTTGGCACTTATAAATGGTGCAATATGTGTAAAATTTGGTCTTGTAACTAAAGTGTAAACCTAATAGATTGGCATTCAAAATACCCTTCCCATCTATTTTTGTATTTCATATTGTAGATTAATTTTATGAATCGAATGTCCTGAGTTTACAGTCTGACTTTATTCGTTATAGAAAGGTAAGCAAAAACCTAGCAGATCGCTATCTAATCTATGTAACTTTTAAGCTAAAAATACCCCCAAACAAACTTCATTGAGTAGATGGATAAACACAACAAGTGAATCAAACATAAGTAAGAATATAGTCAACTGGAAAAAAGTTGAGACTTTTTATGTCACATTTATCTTACACCTCGCAAGGACATGCAAATCTCCGTAAAACTACAAGCTAGACGCTTAATTGGCCAAGTGCGTAGGAAGAAATCAAAGAAATGCAAACAGGCACGTTTGGGAAAGTTTGGACTTTTCAATTTATGTTTGAATGTTTCTTCAAAGAACCTACGTCAGTATTCAATACATGCATTTGAGCTTCGATTCTATTCTGATATTAATTGAATTGCATTCACATATATGTATATTGTTATATAAGTTGACGCAACAGTTTGCTCCAAGTAATTCATATTTCCCCGAAATCGTATGACATGATTTAGCGTTTCCATTTTTCATATATTATTTCAACCGGAAAATCTAGAATGGCACAACGAATTCCTTACTACTTGAAGCGATGAATATATTGTTAAGGTACGAGGAAGAAGGCCAGTTAACTTGATATTTTGCTTTACGAAAAAATGCAACTTTTTGACGACATCATATTTAATCAAATGGAAAAATTGTATACATCCAAGTTACCAAAGCTTCTAAGGTCAGTCCATATAGCAAGATCAAGACCAATTTAGTATGTATAGCAGAGTTTGCTTCATAATATATTATGTGATCTATGTATGTATATCTGGTTATTCGCCCACCTACATTACTTATATTTATGTAAATACTATTGATAAATGATACAATCAAAAAAGTATCAACAAATACTTGGTAATCAGCCTTCGTTTAAATTTTTCAAAGAAATTCTGATCGTTAGCAAACATAGTTTTAAGATCTCTTTCATAGTTTGACTTTATATCCCGTTCTTTATGATTAAAAGTAAACCTATTCTTTGGAAAAAAGCTGAACGGGTAGATATTTCTTCCGCTGTGGCAACGATGGAAAAGCAAGGGTAGACGGATTTTTTATTTCCCAGTTCCAGGACACCAGTACAAAGTACATACCAAAATATTATGTAAATGCTTTCGTCTTTTAGGAAAATGTTCATATGATAAGAATGATAATTATTGTGCTTAGTTAGTTTTTCGGAGAATACCGAGTAAGGAATAATATGCCCACTTGAATTTAAAAGTAGGTTAAAATGTATATCACTATAATTAATCTGTAAAGAAACATTGTACTTAAATTAGTCGGATCAAAAAGGGTATATGAAATTGCTGTTTTAAAATACAACAATATTACCTGTTTACAAAAGATATATTGTTTTGTTTTTCATACATTTTTAGAAATACTTTAAAATAGTAGCTAATTTTAACTTTTATTTATGCAAATACATCGGAATTTGCATTTTATGCTTTTTGAAAGTTAAAATAAAAATAAATATTTTTATTGAACTCAGCATCAGCCAACCAGGATTACCAATCTACATAATTTGCTTTTTTTAGCATACTAAATTTTTCATGCTATAAAAATTTATAAGGTATTTCACCGGCTTTAAGCATCCATATCCTGTCATCAGAGCTTTGCGGTACGGCATCTTTACACAAATCAATGTTCATTCATCATTTCATATTTATACACACACCGAGCTGAAATATGCATTAAATATTACATTCTGGAGCAAAGGATTTGATACCAACAAGAGTTACATGCCATTTTGATGGCATGATGACAGCCAACTCATAAAAATTTCGTTTTTTATCATTCATGTTTTCATGCATTAAGACTAAGACAGGCTCGAATAAAACACGATAAGGAGGATCCAAGGTTGTCTGAAGATTATGCGATACACAGCATCCCATCGTAATTTCATTTTCCCACACGTCTACCTATAGAATGTGAACTAAGGAAGATGAAGATGCTAAAACCAGGAATATTCTTAGGCACATCTCATAGATCTGCTAATGCTCAATAAATTCTTTCCTGGCAGTGTGGGGCGGCCTATTCTCACTAAACAGACTGAGAAAAATCCCGATTAAATAAGAAGTTCCATGCTTCCGTCTCTCAACTTTAATGGCTGATTTTTAGCGGATACTTGGAATGAAATATTGGAGCTACGGAAGCAATGAACGAATAAGAGTTTAGATATACTAAATATACCACATAAAGAGTTGGCTGATGTCTCACAACTATACTTTTTCTTAAATGATTTTATCTGATTTTTTCGATCGAAGTATGATGTAAAATATAGTTTTTTCATCTTTGCCGGAAGATTACCTGTGCTAAGCAATGTGAAGGAAAGCGGAAAGTCACTCAATTTTTACTGAAAGCTTCTTCGGTTTCGTCAAACGTGAGCACGTTCTGTAAGATTCGGAATCGGTTCATTCATATAACGTAGTGAAATATACTTCTAATTCAATTCTGAGGTCTTTCTATAAGCTAGACATCAGATCGATGCACGGATGAACCAACACTTTCTGACAGGAATCTGTTAATCATATTCTTCCACTTGACTTCAATTGTGATGTTGTCGATTGAAATTTGGTAATGCAGTTGAGAATCGGTAATGCACATCACAAGAAAAGCCTTGAGTAGGCATCATGTTTTAGCTTGCACTGGTTTACAACATTTCCTAAAGTCTCTTTTAGAAGTAGATTAGCATGTTCTCTTTCAGAAGAGCACTATCGACCGAATGTGTACAATGCCCGTAAAGTGCATAAACAATTTTCGCTTTGTTACTCACTCGCACACTCAGTGCATTGTCAACATGTTTGGAATCGAATGCCCTTGATTCAAAGTTAATGCATTTTCAATGTTTATTGCAGTCAAGTCGTAGAATTTTATGGGTTTTGGTTTTATCATAAACTTCTGGCAAAAAAATACTAAAATTTGTATGTGATAACAATATTGCTTTTACTAGTTTATTTTGATTCCATAAAGCCTTGAAGTTCAAACTGACATTCGCTGGAAGGTTTTTTTATGATTTCATTACATTTCATTATATGTCTTTGGAAATCCAACGGGCGCAAAAAATTACATTTGAAGGATTCTTTGACCAAATTCACAGCAAAAGACGTAAATGTTTACAGATAAATAAAATAAAATAGTATATTTTATAAAAATCCAAACCCAGCAGCATCAATTAAAACTCTAGGAAGTGTAAATAGAAACCATCATCACAACAATACATAGACTTATGTCGTATTATTAAAACGTAGAACGTATGACACTTACAATATGATACCAGGTAAGCGCATGGCAGACGTATGCTTCAACTCTGTATTAAAGTTCTCACAAAAACGTAAATTACCAAAAACCAAAACTCATCTAACCTTGGAACACCAATGACACCAAATGGGCTTAAAATATGGGAGGCTCAAAGTTTTTAAACATATTTAGCATAGTGTATAAGAAGAACAAATCTGATACAAGGACATCAATGCGAACAAAAGAACAAGAACATATTTGCCATTTAATATAAAAACGAATTCAATTTTTCTGATTCTTTCTTTTCAATGATATAAATTATCGTAAGTGTACAATATTTTTGATTGGATGAGTGCTAAACAAACCGACATGCGAACTTTTGCTATGAAATAATAAAACCTGATACATTACTAATTTTTCCAGATGCGTCACGCTTTCGTCACTTCAACATTGTTTTTGTTTATATTTGATAAAATGATAACAATAAATTCTAACTTACAAACAAGTTCTGTTTCGCAAAGTTCAGTAGGGAGAACAATGAAATTTTATGCTTATGATTACAGTCGAGGTCATAAATATACGGAATTCTTACTTGCATTATTTGACACCGTTAATTAAGACAATTAATTTTCGACTTTCTACACGATTTGAGATGATAAACAATCCTCATTTAATGGGCTTCCACATGACGTGCCTCTTGGCCCATCAACTTAAGACGCGCCAGCAAAAACAGCATAAACATTGCATGACTTCAAAATTTAGGTGGTCAAAAATATACAGAATTTCAGAGTAACTTAATTTTACAACAAAATTTTAATATTTTGCGTGACATTCCTTAGCTGCAATTACTGCCTAGAGTCTTCGGGGCATTGAGAAGACTAGTACTTGCTTTACACAAGCTCCAATCACATTCAATCTTCTTTTAGGGCTCCCTGAAGTCTGGTGAATTTGCGTGGGTGGAGGGGTTTGGTCTCGAACCTTAATGCCAAGAATATTCCAAAGATGTTCATGGAAATTCGTGCCTGGGTGCCTGGGAAGTCCATCCAGAACATATACCCTTCATTTTTGGAACAATCCCTGCAGCAGATTTGACATCTGCTTCGAATTTTTGTCCTGGGGGAAGGTAACCATTTTCTCAGTCCTAGTTTCCTTGCAGATACATGCAAATTTTGCTCACAGATGTCCCGATAGGTGAATCCACCCATCGTTGTCGGAATGAGCGAAAGATTTCCTACACAGGAAGCTGTCCTACACCCCCATATCATAATTTCCCTTGAAGTTTGGCACCAAGTCATACATACCATGCTGAGAGGATTTTTGCCTATTTAGATCCTACCAACTAACCTTCCCCGTGCTTCACGATTTTGGAAGAAAGTTTGGTTTTTTGGGCAATAACGATGCTCAGAGTGTGTGAGGAAGCCCTGGGAATAATTTAAATCGAATCGTGTTGTGCAAACTGTAAAGCACGGGTGCGTTAGTTAGTAGGGTTAAAATTGCCAAAAATCCTCTCAGCATGGTATGTATGACTTGGTGCCAAACTTCAAGGGAAATTATGATATGGGGATGCATGGCAGCTTCCTGTGTAGGAAATCTTTCGCTCATTCCGACAACGATGGGTGGATTCACCTATCGGGACATCTGTGAGCAAAATTTGCATGTATCTGCAAGGAAACTAGGACTGAGAAAATGGTTCACCTTCCCCCAGGACAAAAATTCGAAGCAGATGTCAAATCTGCTGCAGGGATTGTTCCAAAAATGAAGGGTATATGTTCTGGATGGACTTCCCAGCCACCCAGGCACGAATTTCCATGAACATCTTTGGAATATTCTTGGCATTAAGGTTCGAGACCAAACCCCTCCACCCACGCAAATTCACCAGACTTCAGGGAGCCCTAAAAGAAGATTGAATGTGATTGGAGCTTGTGTAAAGCAAGTACTAGTCTTCTCAATGCCCCGAAGACTCTAGGCAGTAATTGCAGCTAAGGAATGTCACGCAAAATATTAAAATTTTGTTGTAAAATTAAGTTACTCTGAAATTCTGTATATTTTTGACCACCTAAATTTTGAAGTCATGCAATGTTTATGCTGTTTTTGCTGGCGCGTCTTAAGTTGATGGGCCAAGAGGCACGTCATGTGGAAGCCCATTAAATGAGGATTGTTTATCATCTCAAATCGTGTAGAAAGTCGAAAATTAATTGTCTTAATTAACGGTGTCAAATAATGCAAGTAAGAATTCCGTATATTTATGACCTCGACTGTATATAGTACTTATACACGTACTGCTTTTATTTGTAGCAGTTGTTGGAACACCAGTTGAAACGTGGAATATGTTTTGTGGATTCCATACAGAATCCGAAAGCAAGCGCTGTCATATTTTTCATTTGTCATTCAAAATACAAAAACATGGAATTCACATACTCTCTGATTTACTTTAAGCATCATACATCAGTAAAAGCATTTTTACAAAGTCACCACGTGCATCCTTGAACCGCTCGAAGTGAAAACGATATAAAGGCATTCAATAAAATTTGAACATATGAAGTCCGATCCGTCCTTCAACTAATATTTACTCTGACATCCTTGGTCAACAACCTTGTAGTACGAAAGGGATGGTAGTATTAATTCCAATCATAGGAATTCAATCTGTTTTCAAGAGTTTTAGGAAAGAAACTCCTATACAACATCAAAAACTGACTGCAATTCGAACAGAGATTTTGAGATACTTTGTTAACTCTCTACACGTTTTTTCGCTCAAAACTGTCAATATATGGAGTCACGTTGGTTGTTCGCTTGCTCCCGTACGTATTACTCTGTCTCAGCACTCTCAACAATTTGCTATTCCTTCACTACAGTAAATAATAAGTTAAATTATTTTTTCGTTAACAACTTGTCTACTGATACTGTCCAAAAATAAAGCTTACGTCTTGAAAGACTCAATTTCTGAAAATGTGACATGGTTTTCGTTTCCAACCAATTTGATTTCATGTCAGCTTTCTCTTCGGTTTTTCATTGTATTAGAAAGGTAAAACGCGGCCTCAGAACTAACTCAGAATCAGAACAAGTGAGGTTCAGAAAATTAATGTAATTAAAATTGAAAACATGAAGTGGAAACGATTGTATGCCTATAAATATAGTCCAATTTAGAGTCCGTACTCCTAACCTACTTGGAGTGGAGTGTCAGTCCAAGCACATCACGCTTTCTTTCTATCTAAAAATATTACATTAAAGATCTCAACTAAATACGTCAAACTCAACAAATGTAATAATCATCAAAATTTATATGATACATATCTGTCAAATACAGTTAAAATGGTATGTTAGTACAAGGACTGTGGCAAGTTGATAGTTGCAAAATTTTATTTGCAATACAAACACAAGCAACAAACGATTCCAAAGCCAAAGCCATATTGAATACATATTCAACTTTTATTTGTACAACATGGAGTTCTACGAACCACCTATATAACCAAGGTCAATAACTTGGGGTTTCTTAAGAATTGGTTATATCTTGTGTGTTGCATTTCAGAATTTGACAATATCTATGCAATTTTTCTATCAAGTTATTTAATAAGGTTTTGACTCCGAAGAAATTTGTCCCAATGAAAAACAGCATACAATACTAACCTTTCAATATTATAGTCAAAGTCAATTGATTGATGGCAACCTTGCTGATTTTTTATTTCTCGATCATTGTTACCGTTTGAAGAAATTCGACTGTAAGATTTTTTGCAGATTGAAGAATAACTTTGTAAATGTACTCGAAACGAATTTACACATACATGTTCTTATCAATTAGCTTTAAAGCTTTATAAAGTAGGTCAAAGCATCAGCAGGATCAATATACGAGCTTTCAAAATACGAAATCTGGCATGGCCTATATATTTTTATTTGATGATACGTCAGCTACGTGTCAAGCTTCCGGAGTTTAAAAAGAAAGTTTCTACAATGTGTCTGGCGGGTGGTGAAAGTTTTTCAAGCTTTTTAAGAAAAGCGATTGAGATAAGCCGAGTCTCTGAAAAATAGTTTTGAATTTATTGACCTGGAATTCTAAGATTGCTTTGCAATTGAAGGCCATTTAGGTGACTGATAACTTGGAGAACGTAATTTGTTTACTTGCCCTTGGGTTTTTCTAGCTTTCAATGCCATTCTAGCATGTGTGTGGATTGGTTTTCATCTGTTGCAACATATCTTTTGAAATATATCTTACATAGTAAACATTAATACACGCTGAGCAATGCAGGTGGGATAATAACCCGTTCTATTCTAATTACTAATTGCGTAAGTGTATGCATACGGCGTCGGAATGTTTACGGAGGAACAAAACACACGTCTTTTATGAATACACTTCGATTTGATGACATCACTCTAATGAAATAGATATGTAACACCTACCCTACTCAGTTTCTCTGTAATTGAAACTGGAAGGTCATTTAGGTATTATTCGTAATCCAAAACGAATGCTAATTTATTGCTTTGAATGCCAATGAGCACAATCGGTGCGCTGTGTTGAAAACCCAACAGCAAAGTCGGAATCCGAAGCAAACAACAACGAAATACTTTCATAGTTTATGTACAAGTGCCCTTGTGCACGTGCAAATGAACATGAAGTCAATCTGATATCATGGGCGTACGTATTTTTTATTGTACACTTTGTAAGTGAAAGTACCAACCATGCAGCAGTACACGTAACACACACTGTTTACAGGAGGTTTTTTGAGAGTAACCAGATAGTCCGAAATAATTCAGCTAATGAACTCCATTCCTTAACTTCCTTTTCATCCTTTTCTTTATTTTTCACTTTCCTCAGCTACTTTCTCCCTCATCTCATCCCAATGATGCTTCTCCACAGAAGTTTGATTTAATTTTCCATCTGTTTTTTTTTGCGAGATAGTAGTAGGGAGCACACTGCTGGTGATTTCTTTCTATATCGACTGCCACATCACATGAGTGAGACACGTCTTACCAGAATGTTTCGAGAAGCCAATAAAGTACACACAACTGAGCTCCATTCTAATTGAAACTATTTACTTTGAGCTAACATAACATGTGGCATACGTTTCATTGGTTTTGGTCACGGTTAGTTTGGGTTGAGTTGAGGATAATGTTATCGTGCAATACAAACGACACCGTATTTGCAAAGAGTTCCAATCATTATATGTACCTTCCTATTTACTATGCTGGCTAGTTTTTGCTTTTCTTTCATCAAAACTAATGAACAAAGGCCTTTTTTCGTTTTTTCTGTGACCATCCCACACGTCGTGTTTTCTGATTGATTAAGCTAATACGAGAAACATGGTGTCCTAATGTGTAGGTTTTGATGCGTATGTATGCTTTTCCAACTAACTGTACAACCCCAACTATT
The DNA here is from genome assembly GCA_964034955.1 of Orchesella flavescens. NCBI lineage: Eukaryota > Metazoa > Arthropoda > Collembola > Entomobryomorpha > Orchesellidae > Orchesella > Orchesella flavescens. The sequence continues at coordinate 18,412,120 of OZ035957.1, read as the reverse complement.
TGTTGAAACTTTCTCGACTATTTCTAGTTTGTGGGAAAAACTTTCGAATTTACTATATATATGGTTGTACCTATCTGTTTGAAGCCTCAACCTTAACAGAGAAAGTATCCTGTGTGCACAATTTAGTACCGAAATGACCGCACTTCCAAACAAATACGGTAGTCTATTCAAATACATTTATAGTTGTTGGCGAAAAAGCGAATTATCTTCTAACGAAATCTATAGCTCAAAGACTGCCAACTGTGTCTACTGGCCACAAAATACTTTGTTTAAGTTTATCAAATGCTTCAACTAAATCTAACTTGTGCTGCCTTCCACACCAAAAATAGTTTGAACCAAGCATTTTATAACCCTTCTGTACAACAGACTACTTCAGACACGGTGTGAAAATCCATTAGCATATCATTTATGCAGGACAGGAAGGCTAAAGAATTAAAAGCATTTAAATTATTAATTTAAAAACATAGATTGTTGCAGACAGGATTTGTATTTGGTGTTACTATATTACAATATGGTTCTTGTACTGAGTTGCATTGTTTAACCAACCAAAAGTTGGCTCCAACCTTTCCATTTTTTCCGGTTATTCCCTTTGATAAATCTTTGATTTTTTACACTATAAGAAGGTTCAGTAGTACCCAAGTATCTATATGATGAGTAGTGAAAGTAAAACGGATTACTCTACTACCAAGCCTCTCACAACTAAAGAGTGTCTAAGAGGAATGCCTAAACGTACCCAACATGAACCTCATCATCATCATGCCTCGGCAGCAAAGGCAGTGGCAGTAGTAGCATTAACGTTGTAGGTGGGAGATGAGAGTGTGTGTTTTAGGTTTAATTTTGAGGCACAGAGTGTTTTGTGGTCGAGTGAGGAAAGTGACAAAAGCAGAAGCATCCAAGTAAGACTAGGCAAGCTTTAAGTAGGCTACAGTCGGCTAAGCATCAGAGAAAAGACTCTTAAGAAACAAGTGGTTATTCACATCTCGATACGTCCTCACTGAGTAGGTAATGGAGATGCCTATATAATGCATGGCATAAAACGTCGTGCTAGAGATGTGTTGATAGAATAGAAACGTCAAGTGCTTCTTCCTTCTCTTTCCTTTCTTTAATATGACGAAAGGAAACTTATTTTCATATTCTTCCTTGTTCTCTCTCCTCTTCTGGCGTAGAGTTAACTTCTTGTCATGCTTTTATTTGCTTTCTACATGCACTTACCCTTCCTATCGCATATCCTTCCAAGACCCATCAGAAGAAGTAGACTACACATGTAATGCCTCTTTGAATTATATGGAGTGAGGAACTGGGAGGCTGCTGAAATGTCTTGTATCTTGTCTCTCATATATTTTCTTGTTGGTAAACCATATATGCAACTTGACTAGCATGCATCACATTGCCCTCACGCTGAGAAGTCGTAGTGGAAATGGTGAGGATTGAGAGGAGTGCAATTTGAGAATAGAGCACTGAATTCTAGCACCATCATCATCATTGGTAATGGTGTGACCATTTGTTTATGTATGTGTTACGTTACGGGTGCGTGCAATATAATATTGAATATATAGCTAGACAAGACACGCGCTATGCCGTTTAGGGATTTTCAGTTTCAAGAGGCTTCTAATAGTAAATCAATGATGGAAGAGCACGAACCGTAGCTATTATTAGCGCAAAGATGTATATGTTTTATGGGGTGTAAGAACAAAAGAATTTTTACCCACTTTAATATAAAACATACAAAGGAACAATCTATACATTTCGATATTTCATTGCCTTTTGCTTGTTGCACACACTTGTCATGAGATGAGATGATGATAGTCAAGATAAAATTTGTTTGACCTGAATTTTAAAGCAGGAGCTGAGAGAATACATGAAAACACAAATAAAAAACAGCACAGAATGCTATATATTATTCAACTGCTATTTGCATCAAGCAAATGGATATCTGGTCGGAAGAGGAAAGTGGCCGTATATACTATTATCTCAGCCACGTGTGACCTAAACTAAATGTAACAAATTGTAGCAAATCCTATACACTTAACTATGCTTTGATACATACATATACTTACGCACGTATGTATGTATTTAGGTTTCACCATATACTTTTAGTTTCAACAGTACGTAACGGACGGAAGTCTTTTTAAATACGCCAGAAAAGTACTCCAACTTTCTTTTGTTGATACTTGGAGATACCAATCTTACAAAAATACAAACTGCTCACGAATTCCAGATTGAAACCCCCGTAAAAACATGTGCACACACGTGCGTATGGATGTACACGCATAAATTTTGTCTATAAAACGCAAAGCCATTTCCAACTTTCACCGCTCAATTTATCTCTCGACATCTACGAGAAAGGAGGAAATTCCGACTGTGAGTAATAGAGCATTATTATTTGAAAGCTTACATGATGCCTACTGTGGTTGTGGCTTGGTTTAGGCTTGTATATCAATACAAATAAATGGATTGTATAATTTATTAGAAAATCGGGAGAAAAAAGTTGAAGTACCTCTATAATAGGATAGGTGGAAAAAGATAGTATGAGAAAATCACATGTGAGTGATATCTAGTTATAGTTATATAGTACTCAACATTAATAAAATAATAATGTTCGGTGATACCACCCACCCACCCAAAATGACAATTGCACGCATGAGAAAAACGGGATGTAAATTGTGATATCTCAATCTAGCTATTTTCACTTGACACAAAACGAGCTATTCAACTTGTCAGTGGGAAAAAAATGTCCTAGAAAGATGGATATGGTTGCATGGCTTATTGATATTCTTAGAAATATATAAAAACTGACTTTGCGTGTGCGATGTAGTGGTAGTGGTGATGGTTCTATCCTGTAAGCAAAAACATATTTACACATACGTTGCTTACAATCTTGGACTGAAATGAGGAAGTGAATTCATCCTACTCTTGAATTGAATGCACGCATAAGCATACATAATGAATGTGTTTTATCTCATGTGCTCATACTACTTTTTCATTTCCTTTAGTTCCGTACTTACTCTCGGCTCTTTCTCTAGCACTGAAATGGTTAACTTTGTCAAATCTGAAATCAGCGTTACATCAAGAAAGTACTAACTGACAATAAGTAGCACGAACACAACATAGTTAATGTTTTTTTTCACCATGCCAAAGCAGTTCTCACGACTTGTCTTTCCAAAGAAGGGGGAAGATAAGTACATAGATGGACTCAAATAGAAAAGGCTAGAGTTATAGAGGAGAGAGGAAGAGAGAAGAAAGTGAATGTGTATTAAATGAATTGAAAGAAAGTGAAGAAACATGACTCTTAAGTCAGAACAAAAAACTAAACTGTTTGTAAGTCCCAATTTCACATACACTCCTCGTTTGGATTTTTCTTTCACTTATTTTCTCTTCTTCTGAAGCTTAAAGCGGCAATTGTGCCTCATAGTTTCTTCACGTTCATTCTCTTCCTTTCTCACTTTTTAAACAATAAAAGGCAACTAGTTTGTTTCTTACTAGCACCATCACGTAGCTTAATGCAAGTTTGCTACTGTTGCCAAAAAGTAAAAACATTTTCGAATGTAAGACTGGAATGAAATTACTTTACCCTTCCTTCAAGAAAAACACGTCGGTTGAAATAGGGATGCAAACAAGTCGTTGCAGTGTAGATAAAATACTATAGTGTATGCAGCTCGCAACAGTACAAACTACAAAAAAAACAACTTCACTAAATTTGGTTCTCAGAAGTTCATAGTGCAATTTAATTAGCATCTGAATACAGTTCAACTAAAGGTTACTAATGAATTCTAAGTAGAAAGTTATAACTCAATTAGTCTTGGTTTTTTTATGTAAAAGTGAATATTATTGATAGAATGTCTTCACTTTGGATTATATATTTTTATTTGCTCCTTTATTTTCAAAAGGGCAACACATATGATCACCGGCGGACAGACGGACGGAACGGTTTTTTTAAGCCATCTGCTTGAACTGGAAAGTTGTTAAAACACCACCCAGCCTGTATAAGTCAAAAGTCTATAGCATGTTATAAGAGGGTAACTACGAGTATATATATGCGTATGTAATATACATATACTTTGGCTCGGATAGTTGTCACTCTGCTTTCACTTTTGAAATGAGTGCATGACCCAAACGCGCCTATATATTACTCTAAAAGAATGAAAGGAAAATAGAAAATGTCCGCATGTGTCACTTATTATAAATTTATTTCTGCCGGAATACAGACGAATTGAACATTAGACATATTTCATTCTCCAACCTTATCTTGGTTTTAAATGTTTAAGCTAAGTTTATATCCTTTGCGTTATCATCCAGCTTCCGTTTAGGTTTGTTTGATATATAATTAATATAGACGCCTACACTAGTAAATATGGCTCAACGCACAAAGTACAACTTATCTTTTTTAAACTATTGCATGAGTGAGTACTTCTGAATTTTGGTGTAAAAGTAAGTATATAGCCGGAATAAAACCAATAGTATTGAGCACTGTGTGTCCGTCCTGAAACGACATTTTTTAAAGAAATGAAAACATCATTACTCCAATGACATGTGAAACTTCAGTGTGGAACAAACATCATTATTATTCATTACCGAAAATTGATCGAATACTCCAAGAACTGTTATAGTTCTATATGAAATCCGTATCGGCTTCCCCGCCTTTCCTACATGACTTGTGAAAAAATTCCAGTTTTGTCTAGCTGGTGAAAATTCAACCAGAGGCTATTTTTCGGGCATTAGCTTGTAACATCTACTTGCAGGTTTTTATGTGGATAGAATAACAAAGAAATTTCTATAAATAGAACAGTTGACTGTCATAATATTCAATTACAAAGTAAAACTACATACAATAGAATATCTAATATGCTATCTAATATGTTATGTTCCTAGGCATATGGAAGAAGATAATATTAGGGTTGTAACAAGCAGTTGAAAGAAGTTGCCAGCTAGTCTGGTATGAGATTAACACAGAAAGAAACATTTTTCGGGGGCAGTGACTTGCAGCACATACGACTTTACTATAAGCACTATATACATAACTACTACCACACTAGTTTTTAGAATCAGTGTCATAAAGCCTCAGTGGCTGGAGTCTTATTCTAGAGGAAATGGTAAAAATAGTCACAGAGTAATATTTTCAAGCTGTAAACCACCATGTAAAAACTGCCCTTAACATTGTAATGCAATGGGTTGATAGACAAGATTCTCTAGAAGTGTTTCTTACTACCCTCTCACTTGTCTCAACTCAAACTCTGGTATAGACTTGTATTGTTAAAAAATTCTCGAAATAATTCTCGATATTGCTCATTTACAGTGCAAAATTGTTTATTGAAGAAGTCAAATCAACTCGATTAAATCACCACCAATGTGGAAAGTAAGCATGCTGTTGCAACCGAGGTACATAAAATGGAACTGAAAATGAGAAGAATCAGAATTTCTTTTTCTGCTTCAATATTGGTCTGCGCGCAGCCCTTAACGATCGTTAATAAGATTTTAACTTTTAGCAGCTCGTTGTGCTTTAAAACCACCTGTGCTTTACAGTGTCTTCTTGGTTTAAAAATAAGAGTCCCTTCCCTAGCCAATAATCATTACGTGAGAAAAGTCCCTTATCATTCTATTGCATCATTCATCATTTGCTTCGATTCACCGTGTCTGAGGGAATAGAATAAACTTTCTTTGAATTTCAGTAAAGAAACAGGCCCTACAAGTTGAAAGAGATTGAGTTTTCCCAAGTGGCCACTTGAAAAGAGACATTCGTTTGTACTACTGAGCTTGGATTTCGTATGCATACATATAGTAAGTACGTGGTTGCTTTTAGGGAGCAAGCCAGGCGTGAAGTTAGTAAGCGCGTAGTAGTTGCTCCTGAAAAGACTTATTGTAAATTTAGTGGTATAAAAAAAGAACTCTGAACTTGCTGTCTTTCTCATCGTTGTTGGATGTACTCTGAATGTGAATGAATTTAAAAAGCATGAATTATGGATATTTTATGGAGACAAAGACGGGTATAGTGATTTGAAAACGGGGGAAGTTTACGTGGATTTATGTCCTACTATTCATTGAATCTGTCCTAGTTCATTAATGGAACCAAAACCTTGGTGGCAAAGTTGGTTAATGTCATGTCACGCCACATTCACTAGTGTGGTGAGTTTAGTAGAGATTTAGACACTTTCACTGGAAGTAGTATACAGAGAGCAGTGTGCATAAATAGTAAGGCAAATGGCTTAAACTTTTCTTTCTCCACTGATTACTTCATTCATGATTGAGTACATGGAATGTTTTACAAAAAATGGATCCTGGATAAATGGTAAAGGTTGCAGAGCGAAAACCTCCATGCGATTTAAAAAAGAAGAATTTACGCCATGCCATAAGCTATTATCATCAATTCTACAAAATTTCTAACCATTTCAGACAAACAGATAAGAATTAGATAAAATACAAGCACACTACAAAACTACAAATTATTATTAACAGTAAAATGAATCACTAAGATTATGTCTTGTGGGCAGTATGATTTATTGTAGTACACATTTATAAACTATTCATTCAATGTCCTGCCCTGTGACGCATTTCTTGATTACGTGAATAGAAAACAACAAACAGTTGCCGCTAATTTTAGTACATTGATAGACTTGACCCATTTTTTTCTCTCTACTTGACATTCCATCCCATTTTTGTTGTTTGACTATATCAGTATATAGCAATTACTTATTCCAACCTAGAATTAGGTTACCACTGCTGGAGTTCCAGATCTACACCATAAAAAATGTCCATTTTGAGCCAATGCAAAATGCAACTGGTGACCTTTTTCGTTTGTATATGAGAAGAAATGAGAAGAATAACACTCTCCAGCTCAATTTAGAGAGACCATCAGCAACTCGACTACTTAATTACAACCACTTTCATTTTCATGATAGCTGAACCGAGCCACATAGTTTACGCACTTTTGAAAAGCTTCTACTGCGGAAAATAGTCATCAACTGTATGACCCTTGTAGTGACGGAGTGAAAGTTGTTTTTATGCGATGCATTTGCATAGCCCTTGCTCCATATAAATACTAATTAATTATAAGATGAAAACGAATTTTACGCACAATTCAAACACTTGGAAATAAGGCCGAAAATAAATACATAACTTGTGAGTTAGCCATCTTAGCTGCGTATAACTTGCACTACTTGCAGATTTCCTAGTTTCTCATGTTGAATGTTGTAGAACGAAAGGTTGAAATATACAAATGTATAAAAATAGGATGGAATTTGTAATCATTCTATAAATGTTTCAACGCATAGCAATTTGTACTAATAATAAAAAATAATAAAAATAATTTTGTTATTAAAAATATGAAGCATTGGAAAAAGTCGCTTACGAGAGTTGATTTGAGATTATAACATTTGAAATATTATGTATGCAGTCACCCCATTATCAGTTTCGCTGCTTCTACAAAAAAATTCTCTGAAAAATTCATTGCTTCCTGATGGAGCATTTCCTAACGACCAAAAAACGGTATCTGTTGGAACTCCTTTGCAACTGTCTGTACGGAACAAAAGTGCGGAAAATAGTCATACTGAAGGAAGATAGCAACTTTATCCTAGACACCAAGAAATAACAAAGTAATTTTGTGCGAGCCCAAAGAAGACACAAAGTAGTACGTACGATACATATAAGTTGGTGCTGATAGAAGGGTGAGAATTTTATGATTAGAACTGTCCTCCTAGTTGCATTGAAGTTTTTTGTTGTATTTAAGTTCTTGTTCGTTTTTAAAAACTTTCAAAGTTTTAGCTAGCATGTTACCTTATGATTAATAACTAAATTAAGAATGTAAACTATATGCATACAAAAGATTTCGTTCATTATAAGCTCATTGGGGTAAAGCTAGACAACGTTGGTTTTTAGAATTGGGAGAAAGTCAAATATCTGTGTCATTAAAATTTGTGACCTTAAGCTAGTATTAAGTAAAACGCAATAAAAATGTTTACTTAAATAAAGCATATAAAATGTAATTAGACCATTTTTGGGAATGCACAACACTCACCTCTGCTCTGTAGCTTTACATACGCTGCTGTTGCTAACCCAGAACCTATAGTATAAACCACATGCATAGTCCTATATATCTTGCTTCTTCCAAGCTCATATAAAGCTCGTATATTCATACGCTTACTTCTAACCCACCACTACCACTACTTTGACTTTGTTAAAGCTACAAACATCAAAATGTATTGCATATATGCACCTAACGCTACCATTTATTTCTGCTTCTACAGAACCAAAATAAATGTAATTCGACCAGTTGGATTTTTGGAGAAATCAGATGATCTTCAAGTAGGCTTATCGGGATATGATATTGATGCTTATATACCTAAGTACATTTTTTACCATATAACCCTATTATCATCATCATCATCATCTCACCCCTTTCCTAGTATTCATCTCACACTTTTCTGAATCATCTGTTTTGAGTTGTACATGTACATGAAACGTTGTGTGCGTTGGTAAAACCAACTTGTCTCATACACATATTATTCACCTACCTTGTTCAACATCATCTTAAACATCTGCCTCTGCCTATTGCACAGATGTGTGCATAAAGGTACGGAATATTACATGAATTTATATGAAATTCCTATAATAATATCCAAACAGGCTTCATATAACAGCCTACTCTTATGAATTATTGTTGAGCGAGGGTGGGTGGTTGGTTAGCTTTGGCTCGTATGGTTCTTGGTTCCTCATCATTCTTTATGCGTACTTACTTTTTACTCACCTCCAATATGCTGGTTAGTACTTAGGTATACGATTATAACGTTCATTTTTATGTTATCCTGAACTGAATTCTCCAATCCAATATCAAATATCATATTACTTCAGCATCCCATATAGACAACATTGTATATATCCATCCTAACAAATTATTATTTTCTGCAAAAAATACATAGCATCATCATCCTCTACTTTTAATGCACTTTACATAGACTGACTGACTTTTGGCAGTAAAGTACATTTGGTAAGTTTTTCATTGTTTCAGTTGCCCCAACCCAAACCAAGTTACTGCGTTTCATTAAGTAAGTATAATATAGTAGTAGTATTATGTGTGCTACATTTTTACATATCATTTTCATTTCTCTTCTTCTCACATAACATTTATAAACATCCGCAGCTTCATGATCATCCTCATTGTTTGTTTGTATCCATGCATAAAGTGCATGCAAGTTTAAAATAATCTATTTTCAGTACGAGTCAAGTTAACCAAAGTTATTCATATGTATGATTGCAATTAGAGATTCATTATGATTCTTACCTTTACATTTGCATCATCACATCGTCTGCATCATGATTTGATACGTACAACGTATTTACTTAAGTATTTACGTGAAGTCCTGATAAATACTAAGTATGCTGTTTACTGCTTACATTATTATCCATTTTAATGAAGATAAAATTACCAACTAGGTAAAGTTTGGAAAAACTATGCAAAATAGCATGAGTTCATGAATGGTTTTTGGGACAAAACAAACGTGGACACAAAACAGTGTAAACAGCAACGCAACATATTGACTTTATTACATGATGCATTTAAATTTCAATGCAAATTCAATGTCCAAGGTGCATTTAGCAAGCTCAGACAGAATATCCTTATCAGAACTTTTTTACATGCGATGAATTGTGATGCTTTTTAGTAACAAAAACAGCATACAAAGATATACAGAAGGAAATTAGGTACATTTTGTAGAGATACGCATTTACACATAAAATGCTCATGTGTGTGTGTATATTGCCTCTAGTGTATTTATGTGTATATAAAGTTGTATATACAAACGAACGTGCAAATCCAGTAGAGTGATCTTTTCCTTCAGCTCTTCACGTACACGTTTATCGTAAAAAAAAAGGTTTTTCATATGGATATTTCCTTCAAGTACAAAACACAAAGTATATTATCATCATCTTGTTGTGTTGTGTATCTCCAAGAAGTAGAAGAAACGCGAACAAAAGAATTATTGAGAGGACCAAGAGCAAGAGCAGCAGTAGATTCAGTAATAAATTATTGCTAATCAGGTTAAATAGGATTACTGACTCTCTATCAATCAAGTAAGTTGAATATTATTATATAATGTTGAATCGTTGAATGTCATATGGATAATATGGATTTGTGATAAGAGATCACATCATATCATATCAGAGACTACAGACAAAGCACAACAAAGTTCAAGTGGCAAGAAGAATGATTATTATTATAAAGGAAAAGATTATTATTATATTATTATTGGTGTATAAATTATAAAAGCATTTGTTTTTGTTTTTTTAAGGAAGGCGTTTGTGTTCCAGGCCAGGCCAGCCATCCAGTAGTCCAGCTGATCGTCCAGAGTGTGGTTATTCCTCCCATCTGTCTGTGTGGCTGAAAGAAGGATCGACGACCATCGATTGAGTGACAAAAGTGGTCTTGTTGAGTCGACGTGACACTTTTGACTTTACTGTACATATATACCACTGACTGTTGACTTTATATGAAACGCTCTAGTTTCATGTCCTTTGTCATCCTCACCGTTAGTGAGAAGGTTGTTGATGAGAAGGAGATGAAGTGCTAGGAGTTTTTGTAAGGATAATACTCTAGGTATTTATGTGAAATTCCGTTCCCCGCTTTGGAATTACTTGGCTGACCTGACCTGTGTCACCTGCTGTGCTGCTGAACTTGGAACTTTGAACTGAGCGTTGGTTTGTGAGAGGTGGAGCCTTTGTTATTGCAAAAGTTGGAACCCTTTTTTTAAAGGCTTGGAGAAAGGAAACACAGTGAACGTGACACACAGGTGACAGGTCAGGTCACATGCCAATCTTCGCCGCGACTTCAACTCGACGTTTAATTGTTAAGGATATCATACTTAAAATCGTCCATTATCAATCCATTGGATTTAAAAAAAGTCATAGCTGATAGCTGACCACTGGTACAGAAGACGAGTTTTGAAGGAAAGAAGAGAGAGAGGAGGAGGATAATTGAAGCAGTTTAGTAACTTAAGGACTTTACATTGTAACCAACAACTCATCAAGTTCAAGATGGGCGAAGAACTTTTGTACGTTCAGTTCAACCAAGACTTTACATCGTTGGGAGTGGGTACCAATAATGGTTGGGCTCTAGTATCTGTGTCAACCCCTGATAACTTAGAACGGATTCATGAACAAGCTGCTACAGACGGAGTCCAGATTGTGGAACGGTTGTTCTCTTCATCTTTGGTTGCGATTGTGTCCCTTCAGTCTCCCAGAAAATTGAGAGTGTGTCACTTTAAAAAGAATAACGAAATCTGTAACTATTCGTATGCCAACACGATCCTCGCAGTTCGACTCAATCGGGCCGTAAGTGCTTTTCAGTTTTAATACATGAAATCAAGTGCATTACATAAGCTTGGAATGCATTCAGTCTTTAGGCAGGCATTTTTGAATACAGCATTTTAAGTTTAGATGTTCATTTATCATAAAGTTTTCAAAGTTTGGTCTTGGCCTTGGAATCTAATAACGCTCGTATGCCATTCAGCCACCATGATGTGGGTTTTTTCAAAAATAGGTTATGAGTAAAGCATCTTGAATGTCACATTATCACGTGTTTGGTCTTCTTCATTTTGTAAATAATTTAGTTTTGGAAAGCTTTAGCTAATAGGCTACCACACAAAATGTTGTTTTACGCATTTATTGCTCGTTACCAACTAGCCTTGAAAATAGCTTCCTAGGCTTCGCTGTACAAACAATATTAAACTACAATCAGAATGTAAATATATGCTTTGTAAGTAGGAAAACTAGGAATTATGTATGCTTCTATTAATGTAGTATTGATATAGATTTAACAAAGTGCTGCTTGTTGTAGCGATTAAATAGTTATAGTTATACTTGGCCAAGTATAACTATAACTGAATTGTCATCGTTTTGTGTTATATTATATTGCATTCTTTGTAGGAGTACTGTGTCAAAGTCAGCAGGATTTACACGAACATTTTTCCAAGCAGTGCATCTTCTTTTTTCACTCTTTTCAAGTACACGTTACAAAGGTATACGACACAATGGCTTGAATGGTTGTAGCATGTTAATGGCAGTAATAATTTTTGCATGCAAATGATACAATGATCAGGATCAGGGCTGGGGATGTGTAGATGTGATGTACAACATGATACTTTGTCTAGAGGTGCGAACTGGGAGACGCCAAAAGTCTGGCAACTGACATTCTCAATGCAATTTTGTGTCTTCGTATAGTCTCTTAGTCTCGTTAATCTTATTAGGAGGAGCATAAGCACATGTATCTCGTACATACGTAAGTACTTACGGTTGGGGTCCTATTACTGTTGGTGACCTTCTCTCAACACTTGACGCTATGCATTCTTTTGGATTTTTCATTGTTCTTTGCTACATGAACACTATTGTTGATTGCGTATTCTTACTGTTGGCTGTGTACTCATTGTCAGTACAATGTAAAATTTGTCGAGTCTGCAGTTTAGTAAACTGTGAACTGACGATGAGACGTTATAGTACATTCTCCCAGACCTAGAAGGTTCGTGAATGAGAATCCTGAGTCTGAGATTGATTCATACCAAAACTTCCGTTTCAACTTTTAACCAACATAATAAGATCTCAAGATAATTATATCAAGAGCTAGCTTAAAGTAATATTGTCATATGAATAATAGCCAAGTGTATCATTTTAATATTGATGAGTATAACTACATTTCTTTGGTTTGGTTCAACATTGCGATTACTACTTTGTCCTATACACTTACCTATATAGTTTACAAAGGGCTTGATCGCTTGTCGCAAGCACATGAAATGTGAACGCTCTATACGATGGAATGTTAAGCTAACTGCCAATGAACTCAACTTAATATTGCAACGTCAATCTATAAATGGCTGCATAATTAAAGATTAGATAAAAGTTCATATCATTGAAGAACGTCAGATCTCAGATAGCTAGGTTTGGTTTTTGTATGAATACTAGAAATAAATCAAATCTATACATGATTTGCAACTTTAAATTAAACTACATTAAATTAGAATAAGTCTGTGAAAAAGATGTTCATTAGGGGTCCTAACGAACGAAAAAAAACGTATTGTAGCTCTGCTATTGAATTTTTATGGCACACCACCACTAACACATGAATGCATCGTATTGCAATTAAACTTTTTTCTGGTTGTAACTTTCAGAGATTGGTCGTATGCTTAGAAGAAATGTTGTATATTCACAACATTCGTGATATGAAGATTCTCCATACAATCCGTGACACTCCTCAAAATCCCAAAGGTTTGCTCGCACTCTCAGTGAATGCTGATAACTCATACCTTGCTTACCCTGGATCTGCATCAACCGGACAAGTTCAAGTCTTTGATGCATTCAATCTACAAGCCAAAATTGTTATCCATGCACATGCTTCTCCATTGGCAGCTTTGGCCTTTAATATGTCGGGCTCATTGTTAGCCACAGCGTCTCAGAAAGGAACCGTGATTAGAGTTTTCAATACAAACAGTGGCAACCGTTTGTACGAGTTCCGCCGAGGAATGAAGCGCTGTGCATCAATATACTCGATTGCATTTTCTTCAGACGATGCCTTTCTTGCGGTCTCCTCTAATACGGAAACTGTTCACGTTTTCCGGCTCGAAGCCCCTGCGTATGATTGTTTTTCAATAAAGAAATAACATTTAAAAAAAATCTATTATTAAAGCCTTAATGGATTTGGGTTTCTTTAAACAGGGAAGTAAAAGAAGAGACCCCTACCCCTACCGCTTCTTGGATGGAATGGGTAAAATCCTCATTACCATCTCAAGTAACAGAAGTTTGGGCTCAAGGGCGAGCGTTTGCCACTATTACAACTCCATTTCATGACGTAAGAAGCGTTGTAGCTGTTACCACCGTTCCAGGATCTGAAGAAGGGAAGGTTAGGGTACTCGTCGCCTCCTACGACGGTTTTCTGTATATTTATGGACTAAATACCCAAGAAGGCGGCGAGTGCCCCCTCCTAAAGCAGCATAAGTAAGTTAACTAATATAAAAATTTGCACTTAACTATTTTGATTTTAATTCAAGCAGGTTCATCATCTAAAAGGTTTCTTGAATAAGCATGCTTTATACCAATGCCACACATTTCACACCCGTGCACACTCACTGTATAATATATCCTCTTTTGTTTAAATTTTGTATCTATCTGTACCTCTAAATTTTCATTTACAATTTTTGTACCATGATTTTGGATTCTGCTCATCTCACCTTGAACGTGGCCCCTATTTCCAATTGGTAACGGTTCTCTTGGTCGGTTTAGAATGTGGCAGCCCCAATCCCAAATGTTCGTAAAAAGATTATTTCACATTATCTTCATTTTTACCCTACACATACTTCTCAGATGACCTCTGTATGTTTTCACGTACTGCTATGTATAATATAGCTAATAGCTAACTGCTTCTTTTCAATTAGTTGAAAATATATACAGCTACTAAAGCAAGTAGCATATTAGCAAACGGTTACTTTACCAGTTACCAAAAAGTTTAAATGTGTCACGAGCATTCAGAAATCGAATTTTATTGTAATTTTACACGTCTTTTTTTCTCTTCAGGTTGGTTGGGGAAACGGATGTACGGAAATCTCCGGCTTCAGCAGGAACAGCATCCTATGCTGGAATCGTTAAAGGTCGTTCGCCACAATGCATGTCAGGTGTCCCTGAAAGATTTGCCCCACGTTGCACGATTGCACAGTTTCTTATCCCAGAATAACGCCTGAGTATGAGAAACATTTAATTTAAGAACCTTTTGATCTAAAGTTATTTTTTGATGAAACTAGATTCCGACAAAATGGCGGAGATGCGAAATGCAGTGGCCCAACCATCCGACTCAAGTGTGGACTTCCCGGCCCTGGACAAATGAAGTGTTTCTTCAAAAATATTCCTATTCATTAGTCCTCTTTTCATATGTCAAAATATTCCAGTCCCTGTAGAAGGTTTAAATCTAGCCTTTCACCAACTTATGACAAGAAATATTCTGTATAAGTTTACGCAATACACGTGTACAATCAATAAATTACAGAAATTCAAAATTTCATATGATGAAGCTAATATGCATTAGCCGAGTTTCGATTTTGATACCCGAAAATTAACTTGAATATGGTATTCACTGTCCAATTATGGTTTTATGTATGTCTTCAATATACATATAATATTGTGTTTGACTAAAAAAAGAACATTTTGCAATTTGAATTACAAGATAATAATGTAAGGTTTGTTATTATACCCAGTTATAACTTTCAATGTAATGTGTCAAGACAAGTGGGTGTGTTATTTTTTGAGGATGTTTCTCGGCATTTTTGTGCATCAAATGAAAAATTGAAAGATTAAATTGTTAAGTCCATTACAAACAACAGTCAGATTTGCCGTTTTGTAGCAGAGTTTATCGGTGTCTTGGTGTCTAAAATAATTATGACACACAGGGCTAATAAGTATTTGATTATCGGTTGAATAATGAGATATTTTAAGCCATCAAATTTATCTCGTTAATATAATAATAATAATATCAATGCCTGTTTAAACTTAGCTTTTATAGTAAATGTATGAACATGTGATTTGTTATACTATATAATATAATACTTTGTGAAGTAAAAAATGCATTTAATTGCAAGATATTAAAACAAACTTGTAAGCTTTTGGTAAGCTTAATCGCATTCAAAACTGTAATCTGCTTATGATTCTACTAGCATGACATACAAATCAACTATTTGTTGCAGTTATTCATGAAAAATATAATTATTGTGCAATTTCAAAATTGGCATTGTGAATTTTGACCACTACGCGTCATGTCTTTCATTTAGGGCGTTGGTAGTTTTATGTATGTACATAATTACAATACATAATATGGGTATGAAACGTCAGCTTAGATTGAATTGTATTTTTTTGCGAGTAGAGTTAGCTCAAATTGGGAATCCGAACACAAACTCTTTGGTTTTCCCTTTTTCATTTGTGGCTTCGTTGGTTTGGTCTGGGTTTTGGATGCTATGATTTCTATAGGATAAATATAAAAAGATAAGCAATATTATTATGGTGAATGCTGATAAACATTTTTCGTTTGACGATTTCTCAGACGAACCCTATCGATTAGTTTTTGCGGTTTAAGAATGCTGTATTATTTCCTGTTGGAAAACCATGTTATAAACAAAAAGAAGAACTGTAGTTTGTAAACTCAGTGCATTGTCAACGCTTGTTTCGTATGCTTCTTAGTGTTTTCATATCAGCGATAGATCCTTTATTACATTGCTGATTTATATGAAAACATTTAGCTATAGGAAACTTAAATTTATTGTTTTCCAGTCAAATACAATTTCAATATTCGAGAAGGTGGGCATATTAGCGTGAAACAATGATATCTACAACGAAATCGTTGAATTTCATTTTTGTTGCAGTTATTTTTTGCAACAATTATGTTGGATATGAGTGCTACCATAACCCATACCAAGGTGGAAATCAAAACGCCTATCTTGATTCATCATTTCGGTTTTTGAGGTATATTCCTGAAGGTATGAGAATTTCTTTACTTCTCTATTCAGTGCATGATTATTTTTCTATGAGTGAGTTAAGTAATTGTCGACTGGAGTTAGTTGTCATTTGTCATCATCAACAATTTGTAGGAATCATGTTCCATTTGCTTTATCTCTTCAGGTATGAATAAGGGAGCTAAGTTTGGTTGGCAGAATCCAATTAGAGTCGCTCCTACTCTACCTCCAGTTGCACCAAAGTCAGATCCTGTGTTGAATACAGAGGCATCAGTATTGTACCCAAGAACTGAAAAGTATGTAATGACTCGCAAGCCTTCAACTACAACTCCTGATCCCAGAAAGTAAGCATCATATCATTAAACTGTACTAAATTTAGAACAACTTGTCATTTCTGCATGTAACGTTTTTTTCATTTATTGATTCAACAAGTACTCAATGTCGACCTGGAAGTCGACTTGGTCGACATGATGGCCGATGTCATACTCTGGGATCCAAGGGTTCTTGCAATGAGAACATGGCGTTTTATGCAGAGCCTACAAATGAAAAGTATGGACAATGTGATTGCCTTCAAAATGTTAACCGCCCATTAGTATATCATCGTGAATCGGACAAGTGCTATTTCGTCTTCCAACAGGTTCATAAAAGCATAATTTTAATACAACTAATTTTGCTATAATCTCTCACTCACAAACTGATAATAATATAAAATTCATTTATTGGCTTCACTATGCACGTTATTCAGGCTTTTTGCGAAAATGGGAACTGGCTCGTACTAGATTCTCAGCGTACAGAAGAGCCTTTCTGTGATCCAAACCGTTGTATAAATTGGACTGCAGACAGGTACGATTCCAAATGGGACTGGAAGTCTAATAGAGAGAACTTGGAAGCAACAGGTCCCGTGGCAATACTTAATGAGCGGACCTGTGCTGTCCTTGGGTGGCCGTGTAATGATGAAGGAACTCAGAAAATCAAAGACTTACTTCCGGATCGAGTTAGTGCTGATGTGAGAACTTCAGTACGACTTCGGTTTGATGGAGCCAATTTGGTCTGTAGCAAACTCTTACAAAGTGAATTGAAAGAATCGTCTTTTCTTGAGTGTAAACCTGGCTTATTTAATAAGTGGAGAAACGGCGGTAACTGTCAATAATAAGTTTAAGTTATTCAATGTTCTAGCAATTCCGGTTATGTGGAAACGTCATTTGCTACAGTATTAATGTGGACTACTTTTTTATTAATTGCGTTTAGATGTCTTTTAAACCCTTTTCTGTTCTCAATAAAATTAGGGTGTATACCAAGGTCACCTGGATGTCTAATCATTATTATTATCAAGCATAAAAAGCAATTATATAGCGGAATACAACCAGGTAGTTTCCTCCAGCCATGGAGTTTTTTTAAAGGCATGTATTGGATTTTGTATTACGGCTGGGAAGGTTTATCAAAGTTGCCAGAGTAAGTTGAAGCAGACAGATAAACGTATGGGAAGCATAATGCCGTTTTCAGTTTTCAAATCCACCCGTAATTTTTTGAGTACCACCATTCCAAAATTTCCCCACCGTTACCATTACGAACAATGGGGATGGCGACAGTGTCATTTTTGGAACCTATTTACGTCAAAATCTTCTATGAATGACATTATATTATTTTTGAAGCAGGAGTAAAATTTAACGCTGCGTCTGATGCTACCTTTAGATTTTGTGCAAGTTAAGTCAAACACAATTTACAGCATTCCAAAGTTTCCCCATCGACCACCCCGAGCAATTTGATCTGATGGGTAAGTAGTGGAAACTTTGGAATGTCATAACCTTGTCAAAAATTCTGTTTATTTGACAGATTTTAGATGAAGCAGGCTCAAAATTTTATGAAGAATCGATATCTGCTCTCAGATTTTCATAAATGTTATCACTGAAGACGCTGGGGCATTCCAAAGCTTACACCGATCTGCTCAAGTGTCAACTGCACTTGCATGGTTACCACTGCCATTATTATGTAATGAATTATCGTACTAGAGTTTTTAGCATGCTCTTCTTTGCTTACTCAATGCGTTCACACATGGACTTCGCATATAGTAAAGATCACACGGGTTTCTGTCCGAGTAAGTCTTGGGAATGGCAATTCACGTTAATTTGACCACCGCATATGCCACCAGACTTGCAAAATATGCCACCAAATTAGGATAACATGCCACTCGGATATTTCCCTACACTGGTAGAGTATCCTACCAGAATATTCTATATCGCCGCTATACTAGCAAGAAATGCCACTAAACTGATAGAACATATCACTAAATTAATAAAACATGCCACCAAACTAATATGATGCTCCACCAGACGCAGACCAGTAGGATATTGCCACTTTATCGATACGATGTGTCACCATACCCTTAGAATGTCTCACTAGACTAATAGAATATGCCACTAATTGTAGGGCGTGTCACCAAATAGGAAAATAGGGCACTAGCCGATATGTTAAAATGACATTTTTTATGCAAAAATTACTTTCAATAAATTTAAGCATAAAAACTAAAATTCCTTTCATCTAATTTGATGGTGAAAATTACAAATAACTTTCCTTCCTAATTGATTTTTAAAATTTAATTTTACTTTCCTTCAAATTGATTTTTAAAATTGCAAATTACTTTAAAAAATTACAAACTGCACCAAAAATAACAAATGGTTTGGTTACCAGCCAGAAAGTCGTAGTAAGGCATTCAAGTGCGTTTTAATGCTTTCCGCTACGTCTCCAGGCTTGCTTACAAGCAGTTTGATTGTTGCATTCTCTACTGAGAGGACTTACACGTCTACTCAAAAATTCCTGTACCACCAAGTTGCTTAGAACGTTAATTCAAAATCATGAAATTTTCAATTTGATGGTCATTATTTTATTCTAGTCTTCTTTCATTTGTGATATGGTTCATAATTTTAATTTGGTTGTGTATTGTTTTTATCTGGTTTTCTACTATCTTACTTTTTGGTGTTCTATTATTTTAGTTTAGTGGTGTAATCTTGTATTCTGATGGTCTGTTATTTTATTTTGGTGGTATAATAATGATTTATTCTGGTGTGGTCTATCGATATATTTTAGTAGTCTATTATTTCATTCTTGTAGTCTATTGCTTCATTTCAGTAGTCCATATTTTTAATTTTGGTATTCAGGGGGTGCCAGGTGCATGTATAAGAAAATCGCCAATAACTTGGTTCGTGTACAACTTGAATTTCAAAAATGCCTTTTTAAGTTTCTTTGAAGTTAAGAGTAGTGACAATGATTGATCAAGAGAAATAGCTAGCAAACAAACACCAACGATTTTTATAGTAGAACGGTCTAAAGTTTTTTTGCATACTGTGGAGCTATTTCAAATTTCTGAGGACAGACGGACGTTGTTGCATTCAGAAAACGAATAATTATCGTGGTTCGAAATCACGCCAAGTTATTGGACAATTTCAAAGATCTGGCTAACCTATTAGACTGGCTTGTCACCTAGTGACTAAGGCTTGTTTTTGAATTCGAAGGATCGAATTAAAAAATCATTAGATTAGATAAAAGTCAGTACTTACAGGTTATTTGACAGGCTGAAGTGGTAGTGCTAGTTTTTAAATTCAAAGTGTATTTCGAAACTATTTAAAGTCGTTTTATGCCTACATATATGTATATGGTCGTTAGAATTCTACATCTGTACAGTCAGCATAACAGTTGCGTACTCTAAATTTCAACAAAATTTATTTTAGTTTGGTAGTATGTATTTTTAATTTGGTGGTATAGCCTTTTATTACATTCTGGTAGCCCTTTTTTTATTCTTTTGATTTTATTAATTGATTGATTTAATCTGGTGATATATTATTTATTTTATCTGGTGGTACGTGATTTGAATTTGGTGGTCTATTGATTTAATCTGGTGGTATATTATTTATTTTATGTGATGGTCTTTTTTTAATTTGGTAGACTTTTATTTTATTTTGGCTGTTAATTTCTTTTAATCTCGTGGTTTGTAGTCGTTATTGGGTGGTATAAGCTTTTTACTGCTATGGTCTATGGTTCTCATGCGTTTTTGATAAAAAGGCCACTTGGCCGTTCTTGGCTCCAGATGTAATAAATATACGCGGCTTTGTAGGCCGGCCTACAAAAGTCCGGCTTAAATGAATTACTCCAGACGACTTTTTTTTACAATACGGCCTCCGTCCCAGAGCTTACATTAAATCCAATACAGTCCTTTCTTTTGTGAGTAGACAAATCGTAAATCATAGTTTTAAAATATATGAAGTAGTTTATCATCATTCGTCTATAAAACCATGCGATATTCAAATTACAAGTCCAACCTCTAATTTTTAATAATTTTTTATTATTCTCGTAAGAGTGACATTACTACCATTACCATATATGATATACTACTATAAGTTAGGTAAGGGATTCTAATACAGTCATGCATGTCTAAGCTAATTACATCGAATCATTCGTCAAATAAACGTAATTCTTAGTTGGTTTTGTGACCAACATGCAACATAAAGTCAGCAAAGTGAGCAAGCTCACAAAATAAATGCAATATGCAGGCCAAAGCTAAAATTATCGCTGAAAATCTTTGTTGCTTGCTCAAATACTACTCATTGCATTACTGGTATTCTGTACAATATGCTAAAAATACTTACAAGACTTACAACAAAGATATATCAGGACATTCTAGCAAAATGCATAAGATGCATTGTGCGTTGCAAGTTGCAATCGTCCTTGATCTGACTTACTTACAAAATATATGTTACTTACTCTGTTATGTTAGTTAATGCCATAAACAAAAATATACATACATACATTCACACATCGTGTACCTGTACATAAGACAGATATGTGGACATTTTCCATTGCATGTATCGCAACCAGCAGAGATTGAGATGGACAAGGAATATCATATCCCATAGGAAGTGAGAGATACCTTTTTCTGTTCTGTCTGAGTTGCGTAGATAAGAAAAGCTGCCAAATTAATGTTGCTTTTTTCTCACGACAAGTTTTAACGTGCCTAGATAATATGTTTATTAGTTTCAGTGCTAAGGTTTAAAATATAATTTAATCCATGTCTCTGCATCAATCAAATCTACACAAGGCAAAAGGCTAAAAGCCAAAGAGCTACGACCACACGACAGGATACGTGTGCGTGAAAGTTGGAGCCGTTAGAGGATGGACGAGATCAAATTTCATCCATATCCATCCATACTTTTCTGTTGTCCATTTACCATAATATCCATTCATGCGATATCACACTACTAGTATCATATCACAATCACCAACCATACCACAAAACCATGGATCAGTCATACATGTCAACCTATTCACTGGAATTTACTTAAATATTATTATTAGGGACATGAGAGAAAACCGTATGAGCATAGCCGATGCAAACACGGAAAGTGATGGTAAAAGTATGAAGTACATGATGTACATGTATGTATCTATTTCCATACAACGAAAAGTACGCGATTTCTAGGAAGATAGTAGTGAGTGACTCCTCCGTACTAATTGACTTGGTTTTTTTTGAAAAATCAAAACCATTACAACATTGAACATAATAATTTATATATATATATCTTATCCTCCTAGTAGTAGTTGCATATACATGCAAAAAAGATAAATGTGTTGCTACATAGACTGTATGTGAATGTTCTCCAAACATAAAGTTAATTCCACATAAAAATGCCGGATTCTGAAAAGCGACATTGCGATCTCATCAATTGAAATTATTGCACTCATACTAAAATAAAATTAGGGGTGAGTTCGACCAAAGAGGACGCACTAGGACATAGAAATTTTTTGAAGTTTTTGGTTCCCCTCTTAACCATACATTTTCTTGATACCAATCGATAGTAAATCAAAATCTGAACAACTTTTATTCTATGAAATTTTGTCTCATATTACCCTGTTTTTGAAATAATTGACCATTGTTGAAACACAAAATGTTTGAGCAGTTTTATTCATAGAGTAAAAGTTGTTCAGATTTTGATGTACTATCGGTTGGCAGGTTAGGTTAAGCTAGGTTAACATGTTAACCTGTTAACCTATTAACCTAACCAGACCTAACCAATATCAAATAACTTTAAAAAAATTCAAAGTCCAAGTGCGTCCTCTTTGGTCGAACTCACCCTAAAATTAGTGTATTATTTTGTCTTTGACAAACCTCTCATTGTCACAACACAATTATTAGTCGAAATGAAATATTAAATGTTCCTATTATCCTCTCTCCCACTGTGTATGATATAATGTGCCGGCTGCACACTTTCACTGTGAGTGAGCAATAATTTTTCAGGTGAGTATATTCAATATTATGGAATGACAACATTTATTAATAAAATCAAATGTCAAATTAAAACATGACCATGAAATAAGGTTACGAATCGTCACCCAGAAAATGCAAACTTTGCAAACTTTGTTTCATGTCCGTTTCGAATGTACGTAACACACTCAGTTGGTGTTCGTGTTACATAAAAATTGTATCTATGTATCTATATATATAAAGACTGACAATACAAATACACACGGGTATCTCAGTCCTCTGGTATATATATTGCGTTCCCATCATCTGTATTTTGTTTCCTGTGTAGGTTTTATATGTATAGTAAATACACATGCGTGTCTTATTGATCGCATCCGTGCTTTTGTGAACTGATTTTGATAAATACACATATGTGTGGAAATCCGAAAGACATTCATTCATTCAATATATATCAGTTTGTAATTTCAATCTGTAGAAATTAGTTTTGGAAGAATAAATGAATAGTCTTTACTATAATTTTTTTCGGGAAATTAACAATGGGTTAACTTGCCTAAAGGAAGGGTAGAAAGCCAGGCTTAGATCAATTGTGAATGGTTTGATTTCGTTACTGACAATGAGTGTACGATAGATTTAAATAGAAAGGAACTTACGTACTTATGTGTGAATCCATTTTAGATGGTGCCAGTGCCAAATATTGACATTCACTAGTTCACAACGCCACGTCACAGGTCAGAGTATAGTGTAAAGGGACGAGAAATCCGTGGTTGGAAAGAGTGCGTTAAGTGCACTTTGTGATTGACAAAAAAGTGTTGGTGCATATATATTTGAAATGAGCATGGAGCTCACAGAAAACAATCCATACAGGTAAGCTTAGCTTATATTGATGTTTAAGATTGAAAAGATTATAAATTGTTGGAGAAAAAAATTGATTAGATAACTTTTGTGCATTTAGAAACGGACTTTTGTTCGTGGGGTTTAACCAAGATCAAGGTAAGACATTTTTCTGTGACTGTGACCTTATAGTCGATAAGCTGGATTCCGTCTGTATTGAATTTACAGCTTGCTGTAGCAGATAGACCAAGGTTTTGATTACTTTTATTTTGTTGCATTGTAGGATGTTTCGCATGTGGAACGGAAACTGGATTCAGAGTGTTTAATTGCGACCCGTTAAAAGAAAAGGAACGACATGACTTTAACGACGGAGGACTGGGGAGGGTGGAGATGCTGTTTCGTTGCAATTACTTAGCTTTAGTAGGGGGTGGATCTCGACCAAAGTATCCACAGAACAAAGGTTGGGCATTTATACTCAATTCTTGGGGGTGTATATATTTTGTGGTGTAGCTAATTAATATCATTGTTTTACATTTTTGCAGTAATGATTTGGGACGACCTAAAGAAAAGAGTAGTTATAGAACTTGAGTTTTCCAGTACTGTCAAAGCGGTTAAATTGCGACGTGATAGAATCGTTGTGGCGTTGGAGAATATGATCAAAGTTTATACCTTTACCCAGACTCCGCAACAACTTCACGTGTTTGAAACATACTCAAATCCCAAAGGTATGTCGTTTTTTACGAACGCCTTACGCCAGTTCATCTTTAATTGCGGAGTAGTATGAATGAGCCTTGTTTGTTTGGGGATGAGTAACTTTATTCATTTCTCGAACTTTTTTTATTTCAGGACTCTGTGTTTTATGTCCATCATCCACCAATTCGTTATTAGCATTTCCTGGACAAGGAGTTGGCCAAGTTGAAATTATTGATTTAGGGAACACCGAGAAAGGTTCAACCACCGTAAATGCTCACGAAACATCGCTTTCCTGCATTGCAATGAATCTAAAGGTAATTGGTTTTTTGTGCAATTGCAGTAACAGCATTATTAAGCATTTATGACCACCGATTCATCATCATAATGCTTACGATAATCATGTACATTTTTCTTTACAGGGAACTCTCCTTGCCACAGCATCGGAAAAGGGAACATTAATTAGAATATTCGAAACCTTTAATGGAACAATGGTTAATGAACTGCGGCGGGGTTCACACGCGGCGTTAATTTATTGTATAAATTTTAATAATGACTCAACCTTGCTATGCGTCTCATCAGGTATTTAATTTACTCCTTGTAGCTGTCAAGCTGTCAGCATAAGATGATTTATTGGCATGTTAAACTTAATCCGTGACATTTATTTTCCAGATCATGGTACAATCCATATTTTTGCCGTCGATGATCACAAGAAGAACAAACAGTCGTCGTAAGTTGAAAATAACTTTTTTAAATATTTTATTTGGCATGTTCGTTTGGGTTTTACACAAATGTATCAATTTATTTTCTTTGTACGATGCAGGCTAGCTTCTGCCACATTCCTTCCTAAGTACTTTAGTTCCAAATGGAGTTTTACTCGTTTTCAAGTCACTGGCAATGCTCCTTGCGTTTGTGCCTTTGGAAACTCAGACCCTAACTCAGTGATTGTTGTTTGCGGTGACGGAAGCTATCATAAATTTGGCTTTAATCCACAAGGAACTTGTACAAGAGAAATTTATGCGAATTTTTTGGAGATTGGTCAGACATCTGGTGATGCTAGTAGTAAGGACTGAAAGAGTATTAGGGTCGTATCGTATTAATTATTAAAATATTTGTAATAAAATATATGTGTATCTCGTTTCACGCGACTGTAATGACTTATCAGTTAGTTCTCGCATTTAAACGTCATGTAGATATGCGACAGATAGGCTAAGAAACTACTAAGATGTGTCAATTTAATGTATGGTACTATAGGTGTCAAATGAATGTATTTTTTGTTCTATCCTTTTCACGTTGTTAATAATTATTCAAATATTTGAATTACGTGTTAATTATTAGATCTAGACTTTCGAGCATTTACATTCTCATTGTATTAAAGTATGCAATCAAATATGTGTATGAATGAAAGCGATGCAAGGTGGACATGAAGGATGAATTTATAGTTAATTTCGACTTAAACATACATAATGTTAATTTAACTTGGAGCAGAGATCAAATAATTATTTCAGTTTTAATTTACATTTCCGAAGATTTATTACTGCATATTTATTGTTCACTTTCATTTCGATTCAAAATATTGTAAATGTCTGCTGGTCATTAATAATTATTAGAATTTCAATTTACATTTTGTAAATTCGCCAGTAATTGCGACTTTCTTTCGTTTGTCTCATCAGATTTTTGTTTTTAAATCGGTTATAATAACATACACAGTCGATATATATAAAATGTAGAGAGCGACGTGAAAAATATCTATCCTATAAACCGAGAGCAATTAATATAATCATAAGTAACAACAACATTGCCATGATTGATTATAGCGAGTCTGTATAACATACAAGAATACAAATGAATTCAGTATAACAACATAACAAAAGTGCAGATAATATGTAACCAATAAGTTTTTTTTGATTTTTCACGTAAAGATTGATAGACAGTTCCTGTAAAGTACTATACAATAATAGCTTTACCTTTCTTACAAGAATTAAAGTTTCTTAAAATTATATGATCACACATCGAAAGAGGTATGTTAGGGTGGTGGCTAAGGATCATTTACTTTTATTTTCAAAATATGTATAAACAAAGTTGTTTGGTAGCGATGAAACTTTAGCCAATCGTATGTATTTGGGGGATATCTCAGAAGAGTC
This sequence comes from Orchesella flavescens, assembly GCA_964034955.1. Taxonomy (NCBI): domain Eukaryota; kingdom Metazoa; phylum Arthropoda; class Collembola; order Entomobryomorpha; family Orchesellidae; genus Orchesella; species Orchesella flavescens. The sequence goes on along the minus strand of OZ035957.1, from coordinate 18,385,736 downwards.
AGGCTCGTCTTCTTCCAAATTAGCCATAAGCTCCTCTTGAGCTGCTAGCTCTGCTTCTAATTCTGCTTCAATATCTAAATCATCTTCCATTTGTTTGTGAGATTCTTCTAAATGTTTCATCAAAACTGCAACAACTACATTAACAAGAACGAATTGAGCTAGCAAAACAAACACTACAAAGAAGAGTGGTGCAACAATTGTTGATATACAACAATTTCTATAACATTCTGGACTAGAGTCACATTTTTCCCTTAGGGTGTCCTGTTGGAAGAAATGCAACAAAAAATTATGTAACGGATTCGTACTGTACTGATATACGTGTTTAAAGTTGTTTTATATATATATATATATATACCTTCATAATTCCATTCCAGTTGTCCCCGGTGGCCACTCGGAACAAAGTTAAGAAAGCCATACCAAAATGTTTGAAATTTGCATGTTCACCAAGCCCCTCGCAAGGATTTTCTTTACTACATTCTAATTTACCAAACAGCTCAACACCTAAAGCTGAAAAAATGAAGAATAACAGGAAGAAAAGTAATCCAAGGTTCCCTACTTGTGGAAGAGCTTGCATGACTGTGTCCAATAGAGCTCTAATTCCACTAGCCATTTTAAGAAGCTTGAGCACTGGAAAAACAGGGTGACATTTCGCTCAGTTATCCGATTTTCTCAATAATAATAAATTTTTTCATGGGGTAAATTGAAACATACCTCTTGCAATTCGGAGAACTCTCATTACTCTCATTATGGTTGGATTGATGGGAATCAAGTCGGATTCCATCTTTTCCAGGATGATACCCAGTATGGACAAAATCACAATGAAAACATCTAGCATATTCCACTTACTTCTAAAATAGCGCTGGAATCCCAAAGCGGATAGCTTCAGGGCTAGTTCCATAACAAATACCGTTGTGAAGAAATAGTTGAAAAGTTTAAGAATGTATGACAATTCCTGTGAAATACGAAGGGAAACTACAGTTAATATAACGCTAACCAACTACAGCCATATAATATGTCAGATTAGCTTTGTGCTTACATCAGGCATCATGTAAAATTCCATCGCCATTGTCACCACATTTAAACCAATAACACCTGCGATTGCCAGGTCAAAGTATTTTGAAGTTACAAGACCATGAATCCAGCGATGATTTTTTCCATAGTTAGCCCAATATGGTGGAGCTCGCATTTCTAAATAATTAGAATGTGACATTCAAATTCATATGAATTAGAGTAATTAGTGATAAGGCTCTAATAAAAGTTCAAAGAGAAATTTTTGTACTTCTTCTCCGCTTTTCCAGCTTGTGAGCACGTTTAATTGCTCTCAACGCTCGTTCCTCTTTCTCTTGTTCTTCTCGGCAACGGTGAAAGTTCTCAACCACAACACCGACAAACATGTTAAGAACAAAGAAGCCGACGAGAAGAAGAAATGATATGAAGTAGAGCAATCTCCATTCGTTGAAATTTTCAACTGGCTGAAATTTTTTGTTTTGCAAAAGGAAAGTTTCTTATGTGCTGCGGCTGTTCATTTATTACTTTGAGTAGAGATTTCATAATGCGTCATACTATACTATAATTAAGTATATCAGGCTATACCTGCTGATCTACGCCAGTAGCATCTAAACCGGAGTACATAATTCCAACCCATCCGTCCTTTGATGAGAGAACGAATAAGGCCATGAGAGCTTGTCCCAGATTGTCAAAGTTGTACTTCTGATTCACCCATTCATTCCCGTCTATTGCTTCGCACTGACGTCTATTCGTAACGTTTTTTAGATGCTCTGGCTCACCATTGCAGTAGTAAAATTTGCCTATGCAAAACAGTAATATGAAAATTTGGATACAGCCTATAGCCTACCTTAACCTTATGTAAAATTAAATTAATTATACAAATTAACTTCTTACCCTTAAAAAGTTGGACACCTAATATACCAAAAATTATGAAGAATGTGCAACATATCAAAACAATATTCCCGATAGGCCGGAGGGACGAAAGTAACGTTTGTACCTGCAAAGGGAATTAGGCCATGTTATGCAACAATAACGATGTGGAATAATAATCTTTTACTTATTTATATATACTTACAACTAGTTTCAGGCCAGGTGCCCTATTGATTACTCTCAGGGGTCGGAGGGACCGTAAGAGACGGAATACTCTCAGAATTCCAAATATTCTAGGACTGTAGATAACAGAAAGAATAGAAAAATGAATTTATGAAACTTATTGGATATACTAACATGGAAAAGGCAGTTTACAGACTTGGTTGTTAAAAAGTTTGTTTTTTACCTGCTCATAAAAAAGGACATAATTTGGTCTACAACAGATACACTGACTAAAACTCCATCCATCACGTTCCATCCGGATTTAAAATACTGAGCAAACCCTCCCAAGGCTATAACTTTCAAGGACATTTCTGCCAGAAACAAAACTGTGAAGACGTCATTAGAAACAGCAAGTAATTGTCGTTCAAAAGAATCTGGTGGAATGGTCGGCCTTTCCATAGCCAATGTTATGCAATTCATTGCTATAAATAGCAGAATTACTTTGTCAAAACTGGGATGATTGACAATCACCATACATCGGTGTCGGAACCTATTCAGGGAGACAGATATTTCATCAGTTTATCTGAGTTTGAAAAGGAAATGTTTCAATGAGAAATTTAATGCCTGTTTTACCTGCTCTCCGCAGGAAACATGAAAAACGTATATTCACGCCTTTCTCTCATCCATCTGAGTGTGTCCTGACACTGAAGTTTGAAAGGTGTTAGTTTGGCACTTCCGACAAGACTTGGTGAGGGTGGAGTTCCACCTTGGCTTCCACATCGGGATTCACACCAGCTTCATAAATTCATTTGAAATATATCATGAATGACGATCAATGCATGACCACATAACATATAATCTTTTAGCTCATCTTTTTTTTTGCATGAACTTTTACCTGGTGTGAATGTTGTTATTATTATTATGATTCAAATTACTGTGGTCATTCATTTTCAGATTAGGACTCAGGCTACATCGCCTCTCCTTCTTTCTTTGTTGACGTTCCTCACGCCAGCTCTTTGCTCTCTTTAAGCACGGACTTCTGCTTGGACTCGGTAGCGGGCTTAAACTTTGAGGACTCAGATTAGGTGGTGTCAAATTGTATGGGCTTAAGCTATTCGGAGACATATGGGGCAGGTGAATATCGATGGGCGAAGGTGAAGGATGTAAATATGACGACGAGTTTAGCGAAGAAAAGGAAACTTGCGAACTAATTGCAGGTACAGTTATGTTTACATTGATATTGTTGAGATTTATGACTGAGCCCGGTCTGCTCTCGGGATGAGGTGAACCCTGAGGTAATACAAATGTAAATTGAGACATTAATTCATTGCTCAAGGTTGTTGGGAAGCACGTCAAAGCAAAAAAGTTGAAAGAAAGATAATATCAAACTTTATAAGCGACTGATGTTAATATTGACTAAAAATACTTTTAACTACAAAATCTACGACTTTGATGCATGCATGCATATAATAGGCATATTCAGGTTAATTCATAAAAAAAGTTGACAATGCAATGGCTAATTTTTTTTATGAGAGAAAGCATAAAAAGTCTGTAAAGCGAATATATATATATTAAATATCTATTGTATATGAAAAATGGAAAGCGAGTAAAAATACATCTGCACCTGATTCCACGAGTTTGTAAGCTAAAACACATGAAAGAAAGAAATCAGACAATCACAATCACGTTACAAAGAGAAAAAAGGGAGAAAGAGCGAGCACGAGAGTGAAAATTTGCATGTTGCGAATAATAAATGTACTGAATGGAGAATATGCGAATGGTTAACGCAATATCCTTGAAATATTGTTATACATCTGTCCTTTGTACAAAGGAACAATAAAGTTTTTTTTTATCCTGATCAAGTATATTAAATTCAATTCTATTAAAATTTAGCAGTCAGTGAAAACTACCTGCCCAAACATTTCTGTACACGGGAATATTATATTATGGAGTAAAAGAATAATTAAGTACACAAACAATTTTTGGAACATGTTGTAATACAAGTGTGTATTACAAGATTAGGCATGACGTAAAAGTAAGAAGAGTTAGAAGAAAACGGAAATACATATGCATGCATGACATTTGTATGAAAAGACTCTTGTCGTAAATGAAAGGCCGCTTTTAGCTGCTATTTTCTCCACTATACTCACACTTCACGAATATTTATAACAGCAGCAACAACAATAAAAACAACGCAACAACCAAAAAAAACAGTACAGAAGAGAAAGAAGGAGAAACCAGTATTGGAGAGAGAAAGAGGGTCAAGTAGTAGTCACGCAACACATGAGTTACTCACCTCTGGGGTCGCGGCTGTATGAGTGATGATGACAGGTGCAGGGACAAGGCCAGCCGAGCATCCTGGAGACGGTTGATACTTACTAAGACTATGATTTTGATTATTATGACTATTATTATTCTTCATCACTGGAGCAGTGAGAGCTGGAATCATTGGTGGGGAGTCAATAGACATTAGTGGAGCAGTAACGATCCCACCATCCCCACCATTGTCGCCATCATCTGGATTTTTATTATTTGGAAGCTCATTCCCAAGCAAACCCAATTTATTAGCAAGTTCTAAACGTTTGCGATCCTCATGCTCCTTCTCCCTCAACTGTCGTTGTTCTCGCTCCTGTCGTTCGGAGGAGAATCCTTCGACGAGAATGGCGACGAGTAAGTTGAATAACACGTAATTGCCGAAGGTCATTAAGGCAACAAAGTAGAGAGCTGCCCATGGACTTGTTTTCTCCATGCCGTTAAACAAAACGACATTCCAGTCTTCTTGAGTTAGAATCTAAATGTAGTTTAGGTATTCATATTACACTCGATTAAGTTCCTGAATGTTTTTTTTACAAGAAAAAGATATTGTCAGTTTTGAAGCAGAAAGGAAATTTCATTTCCAGTAAAAACCAGAAGGGGGTAAAGAAAGGTCAGTTGTGTTAAAGCAGGGAAAGTACATATCCGCCATCATCATCATCATAATATCTTATATCAATCAATCATTCAATCATCATCATCAACATCATCTTTTATATCAACCTGGAAGCACGTGATGATGCTCCATAATAGTGAATTAAAGTTTTTCCGATCACATCTACAGCGGGATTTTGCTGAGGGGTCCGCCGAACAACATTGCTCGTTGCAAAACTTGCCAGCAAAAATCATCATTCCAAGCAAACTATCAACAATAGACAGAGGCAGAGAAAAAGAGAAATCATAATGTCAACTCGAAACAACAACAACAACAACACTATGTACATGAATAGTACATTTTTACATCATAAAGGGAAACACATATAAATATATGGGGGTAGTAGTATGGAATACACCACGTTTATCATACCAACATTATAGAGAGAGAGATTACGGGGTTGGGGTTTTTTTGTAGAACACTTGCAAGTTGCAGGTCATGTTTACTTTACTGTCACCAATAATAACGCAATATAATATATTCAACTTAACCTATCCTGGCCACGAACTTTGGGGCAGGTGAAACTGGTAAAAAAATTTGGAAAATGGTTTATTGTCATCGCAGGTAAACAAAATCTGATCCATCTCTAGGTCAGTGTATGATTACTAAAAATTGCAGGTGCCGTGCATGATTGGATAGTTACGATTAAGCTATTAAATTCTACCGGAAGCTAAATCGGATGATGAGTCTATGTATAAATATTGATAAAAACATTTTTGGAGAAAGCAAAAGCAACTGACTGGGTAGGGATGATGATAATAATGCCCCCCATTCACATGCAAGCTTTAGCAAAGCATTATAGCACAACATTCATAAAGTGGTTTCACCAAACCAAACTGCACAGTTCAGAGTTACACATCAGTTATGATTAGTTTCATTTATACACACGCACACACTCTTCAGCATTTGCACAGCGACTTGCCTGAAAAACTGTAACCAAAGCCCAGAGTAAGGAATCGAAATTTTTCCTGTCACAGTGTTTCATTATTATTCCTGAAACAGGATCCAGAGCATCCGCACAGAACTTGCAGCCGAATAAGTTCATCCCGAGTATACTGTGGCATCAAAATCAGTTTTGAAAATAAAAGAAAGCCACATAATGGTATAAATATCAAGACGAAAGAGAGAGTCAAAACTACTACGGAAAAAGTATGTGGCACAAATAATGTTCCCCCATAATATGTACATCACACATATCACATAACATATATTGAGGTACTGCGGCATAGCAGCGGAGTAAATATATAATTATTATTTGTAAGTTAGAATTTCTAGTATGCAATAATATTTTTATGCATAAAAAAGGTTAGGTGGTAAAGGTGACACCATTTTACTTTGTATTTTTTTTGTAAACAGTCATAATATTTTGTTGGTTCAAAATGGTTTTTCAAAACGCAGTTTCTTCTGCTTTCTTTACGAATTCATGGTGAGTGTTAGTTTGTATTAGTAAAAGTGATATATTATTATACGTACATGTAAAAGAGAAGAATGTATAGAAAAAATATTTCACGACGACTTGTCCGTCGTGGAACTTCAAAACTTGCTTTCAACTCATGTGCCAAAATAAATTTATGTGTATTTGTCAGCTTAAAAGCAGACAAGAGTAAATTTAGAGTAAAATAGCTTGTCAATCTTGGTTTGAGCCCAATGAGCAATAGCTTTTTGAAAGCATGACATTTATCCTTGTCGTGTTTTCATTCAGTGATACTACTGCTACTAAAAAACCGTTTTTTCTGGGATGTTTTAAAGGTGACAGCATGTAACATAACATGTCCATCAACCATTTATAGTGTATTGTAATGTATATACGCGAACGCTGACAGAGATGAGTCAAAGTAGTCAAACTGTGAATTTTTAGCTTTCAACTACTTTGTTTTCTTTGAACGTTTCTCTCAGTCTCTAGTCAATAGATCAGTGTGAGATAATATTTGATAGATTTGATATCTCTACACAGATCCTACTGTGTCTATAATAATTCTTTTTATTGTGACAAATAACTATGTACTATAGTTGTAAATGGAAAACTTCACACAGGGAATAATTTTACACGTGTTTCGTACAATGCCCCAATGTGATATTTTAATGTTGATAGTTGGTACCTAACATGTAAAACGCATTATTTTATTGAGTGTGAAATAGATCTCATGTCGATCTTCATGTCTGTAACTGTATGGGATGTATGTCGACGCGACGTGTAATGAATCAACTTTTTTATATCATTTTATTTTGGTGTTACTTACCTAAAAATAAAAATAAATAGGACTAAAAGGCCGAAGAAAACCGCGACATTATCCATGGTTTTCAACATAACGACAAGTTGCCTCCTTAGATTTGGTAAGAATCTCACAAGTTTGAGTATTCTGAGTAAACGAAAGGTTCTCAGGACAGAGAGAGCTCCACCTCCTCCCCCATGGTTCCCATCAGTAATCCCTTGGATAATCTCGACCACGGAAAGGATGACAATAATCCCATCAAAAACATCAAACCCATTACTCACGTAGCCTACAATGCCGTAGGAAGTTAGTTTGAGAAGCATTTCCACGAAAAACACTCCACTGAAAACTAGGTTGCTCATTTCCACCGTGGCTGTTAGCCAGTCAGGCTATTATTGGTGCATAAACATGGAACAAGAAAAAAAATAGAAAGAGATCAGCACACTGATAGATGGAAAAGGGGATATATGGAATATTGATGTGGTTCGCTATGCATAAATAAACAAAAAAAACTTCATCATAAGTATGGCTTGCGGAACTCTTCTGCTCATCTATATATATTTTATATTGACTACTATAAAAGAATGGGATATATGGTGTATTTTTGTAGTTAATCGTACAATAAATTTGTATATACTGCAGAAATATCCGAGCTAAGAGAAATGCGTATCGTTTTTGGATCCCTGAGAAACTGTATAATAATATATTATATGTATGTTGTGCTATTATTATATTATGTTACCTGATCATGGTATTCTACGCCCATGGATAAAGTATTAATCAAAATGGCACCAAGAATCCCTTGCTGAAATGGTATGGATTCTACAAGTTTTCTAACAACAGCCCGAACAGGTCCAAGCTCTTTGGAGTTTCTGTGTTGAGATGCTGAGAAAATATCGGATCCCGACGACTCATGGCTTTTATGGTGATGATGACGTCTGGAGTGGGCCTGTGGTGATTTTGGAACTGCTAGAATTGAGTTTGGAGACCCAGGTGCTGAAGTCACGGTAAGAATAGGAGCACTCAGAGAAATCGGTCTGGCCTTTCTCAGTGAGGTACTCAACTCTTTCCAGTCTGGAAGCCCCACGAGATTAGCATTACCCAATGCCACTTGTGGCAATGCTCCAATTGCCCCACCCAGAGCTAATAGTTGAGGACATGTCAATCCTGCCGATGGTCTTTTGCTACCACTAATCTCTTGTTCTACCCGAATTTGATCATGTTCCCCTCGTAGTCCTCTAACTAAACTTAAATCAATAATAGTACCTCCGTCTACCTCTTTTCTCTTAAATTTACGACGAACTTTTCTTTTCGCTTTTCGAATCCAATGAGCAACCAACCTAGAAAGGAAGAGAGAGAGAGAAAAAAAATCATATCCATTGCACATTACTTCAAGACAAGACTCGCGACTGTATTCCTACAACATTAAACATGTAGTACATTACATTTACTTCTTCACTCAGCAGTTCCTTTCTACCCAAGCAATTCTTATTTGACCTATTTCTCCGAAAAACTGTCATTATTTGTTTACTCCCTTGTGGCATTTCCCTTGATATGACTAGACACAAAAATCTTGCTCGTTTGTAGTTGCAAAGTTTCATTCCATATGTAGTAATCTGTTGCATACGGCATACGTAGTACCTACTTTACTTCATCTATTGCAATATAACGTACGTTTGTACAATCCAAACATGAACTCCAATTCCTTCTACGCATGTAGTAGTTCATAATGACTTTTTTCCATACAGTAAGGAAACCTTATATATATGTGAGCTTGATAATATAATTTCAATCAAGACTTTAAACGGTTCGATAAATAAATCTGTCTATTTACTTGATTATCTCGAATCAAAATGCCTAAATTACATGTATTGTGTATGTGTGTAAGTATATATGTATATGCGTTACCCTCTAATTTGTGATGCAACGCATGACAGTAATACCAATGAATGAAATGTAACTGTGTCCGTGACATGAAAATACGACGCAAAAAAAGTCGATACAACAGTTCCTCTACTTTGTGAACTATGAACTAAGGAGGAGTAAAACCCCTACTCTCTTTTTATAATAAAGGGCAACGAAACAAATGAAAAAGTTTTGACAAAGGCATGAAATAGTTTGTGTGTACGCTAAAGGTCTACACATAACATAGTTGTACGAACTTGAAGCTCTTTGCCGAACTGGACCTTAACCGTAACCTTTCTACTTATTAGGGTGTTTTATCAGCCTACTACTATGTAGGTATATACTCTAAAGCACGATAGATGATATAATGATACAAGAAACATCCGCCTTCACTTTGACAAAACGAAACGGTACGATTCAAGAACATCTTGCATGTCGTACGTAAGCTCGCTCTGCCAACAGTTTTCTTGTTGCGTTCACTCATGCTCTTGTACATTTGCTTTTATCTTGTGTATAAAACCGTCAACTTTCATTTTTCCTTGCAAGTTTTACTTTCGCTAGTTTTCCACTCATTCCAACTTCTCCGTTTGCTGCTACCCCGTCTGTTTCATTCTTGTTTGTTTGATATTAGAGAAATGAGTGTGGGTTCAAAGGGCTCTCCATTAACATGATGTTTTTGCAAGCTAGTTTATCCATTAACTTGATCCGGACATAATTATATGAAGAAATAGAAACCGATGAATGACTACTATATTAGAATAACGAACGATAATATGCTTTTCTTTCTTTCAGTAGGAACTAAAATTACTATATTGCACATTATATGCATACCAAATGAGCGTCAACGGCATAACACATTATTTGGGTTTTTTTTACATTGCAATTTGCATGATGACTTTGACATGTACAGAAGCAAGCGCTTTAAAAACTTCCCACATGCCAAAATCATGTATTGCCGTAATTGTATATTTTTAAATTTTCAGTTTCAAAACAATAACTGCTTTTGTGTAATAAAGTTAACATGCTTTTTCGCTGATGTTCAAAATTAACTTACTTGACTATCTCAGAATAACAAGAAGCGTGTTCAAGTTGAGTCAACGTGGAGGTGGATGTAAATCGAGCTCTTTCAATTCTCATTCGCTCCATCTCACGTTTCTTTGTTTCTGAGAATTGGGTTGCAATTACAACTAGGCACAGGTTGATCATAAAGAAGGAACCGATCTGTGAACGAAAAAATAAAGATAATTTATAGCATATAATTAACGTTGATTGTATTTAATGGGAACCGAGTTACTTTTTCGTTAAATCTAGATCTGATTCTAATTAACTCTTTTCAGTAAAAATGCAACATTGTGCATATTGCGTAACGATGTGCTGCGCTGCATTATGCACACACATATCGATGAATTTGATGGTGTTCTTGAAGAACGATTTAATTATCAAGGCGTGTGTGCTGCTCATTTAATGTAGCACCACAGAGCGTGAACACTAAACATGTACGATTTGTTTCAACATAAAGCGTCAATTTGCGATATATGACAAAAGAATATAATTTTTGTCAATGTTAAACTGTTTTATATGTTATCCAAAGAAAAAACAAAGTTATAGGATGATGTGCTAAGTAAGTACTCTTGTTGGATGATGGACTAATGCACTCGAAAACGTGGTGTAACGTCCGAAGAAAGATAAAACAAAGAGTTAAAAGTAAAGTTGGTACATGTTCCTCTCCAGAGAATGCTGATGGCACTGTAGAACCTCTTGTATAGACTTCAACTTTTCAAGAAAATGTAGAGAAAGCTGCGGGAAAACTATAAGTGGCTAAGAGAAATTACTTTGTAATTAGGTCGAACAGCATAACAACACGACGTAGTCTTTTGATGGGTTAATCTTTTTGAAACATTTTATTTTTTCCTCCCAAGCTTTTATATATATATATATATGTGAATGCATAGTACATAAACATCTAAAGTTCTTGTTCAAATAGCGTAGCTGGTAGTAAAAATATATAATACCTCGGGATTATAAAAGTATGTGACTTGAAACTATTTTTTTTAATTTAAGGTATTTCTATAATTAGACATAGACGAGTCTGGAATTAGAAAACTTTCCTGGATCGTAGTAGTAATCGCAATATATATACATTGTACTATATACTTACAACAATTAGAAGAACAAAGTAGATCCAGTCCCAAAATGAATGTGAGTCTTGAACATAATACATTATGTCAGTCCATCCCTCAAGGCTTATTACAAGAAAAATGGCGACCCAAGCTAGTCCAATGTTGTCAAAGGAAATAGCACCTTGAAATGGATTTTTATCCCCCGGTCTACAGTTTCTGTAGTATTTGTTCCAATTTATACAATGTGTTGCGTTTGAAAGATTAGGACTGTGGGGGAGTGCATCCAACGTGCAGATAATTGTTGAATTTAGCTTGTGACGAGCGGGTGGAATCCCTTCATCATTACAAAGGTGCATTCCTGAAAATTTTAAACATGTCAATTTTTTTACACTTTTTCATTAATAAGGCATATTAGTATATTATGACGCGACAACGACGACGATGAATGAACGAACATTTTGTTGATTTCCGTCGAGCAAGGTGCAAATGAAATCCAAAACGTTGGGATTAATAATTAAACCAGTCTTGTTTCCAAATCAAATCGTTAATGGTTTATGTTTATAGCTGCAGTTAACGTTGCTTGTTAGAATGCACCGTTCTGCGTGACATTTTAATGATCGTTGATTAAAAATAAAGCATGAATGCATCATGCATGTCGATTTATGACGCATACATTACATAATAATAGAACACAGGTGTGGAGAATCAGACCAACTGTATGCAAAAATAAGAGCATACCTGCTCACTGATTTGTGCATAATATGTGTCATTCATTTCATTAATGACAAACTTTGGGTTTGAAAGACGGAACGTTTACTATACAGTACAGACCTACAACCTACCAATACTGGCCCTTTAAAGTGATATGTATTTATAAGAGAATGTTGAATGTCCATGTTATCATTTTATTTTTCTGGCTACTTATTGTTGTGGCTTGTATCTTTTGGCATGGAATTCCCATTTGAGGTACTTCATCCATAGCAATTCCTACTTTTTTTGTTTTATATTTCGTCTTATGTGTTTCTGAACATCTTACTGCGAACACAGCAGTATGTAATACATGCTACATAACGTAGTCGCAGCATACACTATCGACCATCATCACACTTCTTATGAAAACTGGTTTTATGTTACACTCTCATTTTTTATATGGTTGCAATCAGTGGTATAGAATACATTTAGTATATATATACATATCCTATACCTATGTAGGATGTATTCTCATTCTTTGATGATGATTACCTTTACCTAGTATAAGCCAAAGTGGTGCTTCCACGCAGGTCACATCAGCAGCAGCAGCAGTAAAGTTAGCTTGAACGCATCGATGCTTTGTATGCATTTTTAATGTTTGTGGACATGCAGGTATTTTTACTTTCGCAGAAATTGAGGCGTCCCCTAAATTCTGCGTAACTTAGAGAGATGCTGTAATCAGTACACAAAAGCTTTGCCATTGTAGGTCATCCATGTATGCCATGCCAGTCACTGCCAAGGGCATCAACAGTCGCAGAGTGCGTTTGGTCCTCTTTTTAGAGTCATACTTTGATAACGGTTGGGATTGTCAGTTCAACATTATTTCATAGCTGTGCAGGACACATTTACCATACATACCACAACACAAACGTAACAAAAAAACAGTGTCACTTTTTTTTATTGAGGATGGAAATGAGTAGCGAAAATTGGACAAAATGGGAACCGGAGCCCACTCCGAGTTTCCCATTGTATTCTTTTGAGACGATAGACCAGGACTATTGGTACAGATTTGCGGAAGAGAATCCCTTGTTACATGTAGAAATTGTGCTAATTTATTTAATCGCCTTGTACGTTCTCCACAACTTTTACATGAAAGACCGCAACCCGGTTGAAATCCGACCGATCCTCTTTGTCTGGAATTTGTCAATGGGATTGTTCTCCCTGTTTGCATGCTACAGAATGAGTTTGGAACTGATTCTTGTGCTTTCATGGGACCAGGGCTTTTACAAAAGCATTTGTGTCAGGTAAAAGATTAATCCCAAATAATTGTTCCCTCAACTCTTCCATTAATGAACTCTTACTTTCAGACTTCTCCATATACTCCACATTCAATTTACTGTGTTCTATTTACAGAGAAGGATTGCACATGTCATCCCTATTTTGGGGAATTGTGTATGTTTGGTCTAAAGTTTTCTTTCTTGCGGATACATTTTTCCTAGTGCTTCTTAAAAAGCGAATTCATCCGTTTCACATGTAAGTTCAACAGAATATGTATGTTTCTCATTCTCACTGCTTCAGACCCTGAAATTGTTACACTGCGGCTTAATTTATTGCATGTGAATTGGTCTTTATTTTTTTTGCAGTTTTCATCATACTCTGGCTGCCATTATCCCACCACAAATCATGCCGTTCGGCGAGCCCATAGTTCGCTGGTTTGCAACTGTTAACTACTTTGTTCATGCCATTGTTTACCCTATTTTGGCTTTGCAGGTATGTATGCATGCGTTTGGTCATTCTGAGGAGATTTAAGCTTCTTTCATTTCTTCATTTCTTGTACTTGTGCAATCTAACGACGTTTTGGATTATTACATTTTTACTTCGTAATACTACCATATTGCATTACATTGTTAACATATATTTTGAACTGTGAATTGACAGGCTGCAAAGGTCAAAATTCCAAAGGTTGGACTTATCACTATGATGTTGGAGCTGCTGCAAATGGTTTTTGCTTTAGGAATTAGTTTTTACACCGTGATGGTGAAATGTGAGTGCTTAAGCACAAACGAACAGTAATTCCTCCTTATAAAAAAGATGCATTGCATAATAAACCATAACCAATGTGTTATTGCTTCTGACATTTTGCAGATAATGGAGGGGACTGCGTTCGTCATCCTTGGAGCTTACGACTTTGCAATTATATGTACATTGGATTTCTTCTTTTCGTGATTCACCTGTGCTACACCAAGTTTTCTGGTCGTAAACAAAAATCTTTGTAAAATAGATAGAGCTTCTTGGGCTCGTATTATATTACAAAAAAAAGTTTGCCCTTTAATATCACATGGAGCATCAGCCTACTACTTCGCAACCCTCCGAAAATGAAGTGGCGTGTTTACCCAACGTAGAAATTCTATTAAATTATGTGTCTACAGTGTCTGTCTAACCGTCAACTGCACAGTTTTATTTATAGAAAGGCATCGGAAAGGATATACTTTTTTTCACACAAAATCTCATTTTCTTTCAATCAATCACACGAAGGAAAACATTCCAACGGAAATATTGTCACAAGAAATGGTGCTCGCGTCAATAAGAGTAAGTTATTAGAGTTTGTGTTTTAGAGTGTACCAAGTATAGATTGTATATATATTGTTTAAAAAAACTTACCACTATCCTTAGGTAAAGTGCAAATATAGTCTTTGTCCTGCTGGCCTTCATTAATTCGGTAGTACATCGAGAGAGGTCTACGTAGTATCGACAGGGCACACACAAAAGAAAATCATTTTAGCATTTTATAATTCAAACAGAGATTTTCAAGACTATACATAGGTGTAGATACGTACACTATTGTCAATTATTTTATGTTATTATTATTAATGCAAGCATTCGTTACTGCCACAAAGAATGAGGCTGGTTTGGTGCTGACTTCAGTATGTACTAACGGCTTGGAATTGTGAGCTAACGAAAAAATTCTACCATAATCTAAATTACTATTAATGTTAAACTTCTATTTTTGTTAGATATCTATATATATTTATTTTTTATGATGTGACCTGCTCTGATATTTGATTTTTTAACATCGGGTTGATGGAAATATTTTTCAGACAGGATTCCAAATGCATTTAGAATGGCTGTTGAATTAGGAAAATATTTGTTGTTTTTGAGTTTAACAAGCAGTGGTTGTCTAGATCCATATAGACTGGGTAGGTACACTATGCATCTCTATAGGTCTTGAATGACTCCTTCTGTCCTTTGTGCGAGATATGCCTGTACAGCTTATGTATTCGTATAAAATGAATAAAACTCTTTGAATAGTACTTATGAACTTTCTCTGTCCTTTTTCTTTAAAGTTGTTTCTTTTGGGCTTTGCATCATCATCATCATCATCAAAGGATCATTTCTTATGTAAATCCAAGCTCGATTATTGCTTCAAATACACATGAAAGGCTTTCCGTTTCGGGTTTAGAGTAAAGGAATGAACTTTCCTTTTTGATAACCCTTTGCATATTATTATTCCTTAGTTCCTTTTGAGTTTCTTTTGCAACAACATAACATCAACACAACCAGTCTCATTCTTTTTCCTTTCATCTAAAATACTTTGTGCCATATCACAAGAAGACAAGTGAAATGACAGCATGAATGTGTAGCTCTACTACTTATGCTGCTAGTAAATTGACAAAATCACATTGCTCTAGTGCACAAACGTGCATATTAATACTAAAACGTGGGATTAGTTGAAGACTTAAGTGGCAGTATCGAAGCAAAAGACGCTTTATGTTTGATATTGCACTTAAGAAATTTGCAATACATTTACCTTAAACTTAGGCGTTATAATACACTTTCAAAAACGCATATTATATATTAATTTGCTATTATTATGCTTTTCGCGATATGTATTTACATACGTTATATATTGATGAATTGTTAGTAAAACAGTAAGAACTACATACAAAACAACACAATAAACGAAAGAGCAGAAACTCAAAATAAAAATATTTTTTGTAATGCCTATAAACTAACACTTTAAATTTTGTATCAGACTGTGTCACAAAGTGAAAGAGAAGAATGAAAATAAAGAAAAAGTTCAAAAACACGAAAAAATAACCTCACAGCTTTGATCAATTTGATCCAGACGGGTTGACAAAACAAATTTTGGGGAAAAAATATTAGATTAAGAAAAGCAAAGTGGGACTTTTCATGGAGGGGGAGGGAGGTGGGTCTTTTGATTATATAATATTATATATAGGGTAAGGGGCTTGAGACCAAAGACCAGAAGACGACACGACCACGACACACATACATCATATTATATCATACCAATCATCAGAACAATACAGTTATTATTATTATTGACGATTCACTTAACGTTTCTAATCTAACAACCTTTTTTGGCACTAGTATATAGTACTGAGGTGGTGGTGGAGGTACAAAACTTTCGGTTTTAAGGGCTACAGGAAATTTTAACTTTTCCATCAGGCACCACATGAGAAGGGGCACAGCAAAACGAGGCGCATGAAAAAAAGGGTGTTTTGTATTGATCCATTCAACACATAAAAAATCAATCCATCAATCAATTATCATCACGGTTTGTGCTCATTCTCAAAAAAAAGTCATGTCATGTCATTCAAATGCCATTCACAGCGTGGTCAGTGAGAGCAGTCCAGTGCAATAATTTGTGACAGTGGTATATATGGTGTATTTATATGGTTTGGTTTGGTGCTGCGGCGGGTCGTTATCTACACTGACATGCAGAATGCGAAGTGAGCCGTGGGAAAGTTCCGACAAACACATGGTAATTTGCTAATGACACGCACGTAATAAGGGGAAGCGCATATAGGTGATACACAAACACAGTTTTCATATATGGAGATCTATCTACTATAGTGACGTGACAAGAAAAGAGGAGAGCGCATATGGAACATTTCAGGTTGAAAGGGCTTCAATGTTTTTTTTTCTTGTTCCTCTCAACTCCTTCTATAATCACGGTTCCAAGACGAGCCAAAATCATTAATTTTGCGTTGTATTTTTTCCCTCATTTGTTACTGTTACGTTGTGTGTAATGTAATGTGTTGTAGATGTAGTGCTTATTGTACGTTAAGTATAACAATGTGAATGAATGTATATGTCGAACCTACCGAAGATGAGGGCGAGAGTATATTGAAATGTATATTGTGCAGAAACATCATTATTTGTGCTGGCATCAGCAGCTAGCTATAATGTGCTAGTTCTGTGTGGTTTTTACTTTCGGGGTTCCATATAGAGAGAGTATTATGTGGTAGGTCTGACTGACAAGTTCACAATCCACACATAAAAGTGAATGTAAGTGTGTGTGTGTTTAGTTCAGAAGAGGAGAAAGCATGCACTGTTTTTGCTAACCTTTACAAGCACACTATACATATATATCTGATTTTTATGCATGGAATTTCCTCATTCACTTTTTTCTTACATTTCGTCTGACTCAGACATTCCCAGCCTCTCATGCAATGCAACAAGCAAAAAATCAGGCATGGTCGTTCTGTTCTACGTCAAAAAATATGTCTTGCTTATTTTTTCCGAGCCCGCACTTCATATACATTACTATATATGTATCTACAACACAATTTGACACATATACTACACAAGAACCATACACACGCGTTTTCTAACGGGCAGCATATTTAGTAGCAGAGTGGGCAGTTTTTGTGTAACCTGCTGCTCTCTGCGGTTTAACAAGAGATGAGATGGGTGCACTGATACAACTGCCATTTTAAGGCTAGACACTACACAGCACAGCCCAGAATAATATGGTCTACCATGATGACTTTCGTCAGTCTTACTTGGCTCAAAGGTCATCACCATCTATCATCATCGCAGTCTGGTTGTGGTTCCTTCTATAAACTACACATTTCATTTTTGTATTAATATATACAAACAAGATCATTTTTTATAGTTTACGATTACAAGTCTCTATATATACAGTATTATGATAGACTACTTTCGGGATGAGTAACTAAAAAATGCTTTTCTCCCTATTCAGAAAAAATGACTAGAAGGAGAAAATAATTTGTTTTAAAAATTGGGAATGCTCTATATTCTATGCTATGAGAACAAGACTAAATAACCATGTGTAAAAAACTTTGAGACAGAGGAACAAAAAGAAAGTTAAGAAAAACAGAGACTGATCGAATGGACGGTCGACGGAGGAGACAACACAGACAAAAATGCGTTATATTCACTATATATTATATACTCCGCATTAAAAAGCTTTTGCACACACACAAGGTTATTGTTAGCAATACGGTACAAAATGGTATTCTTATCAATAAGTCATAATGACTTATTTTGCCTGAAAAACACACACACAAAAAGTTGACAACCTGTGGTCCTAAGCACATTTACAATATTATGTGTGTTAAAATATGCATAGTATTTATATCACACTAAACATATCAGGCTCATAAAACTGGCATTTGTTAAGGTAGAAAGATACATATATTATGCTTCAGCGATATAATATGAACCAAAAATTTTTAAAAAAAATATGTTTTCTCAGATTTTCTACTAAACAACTGTTTTTTTGAGAGAGTATAGGTCCTTACTGCAGATTTGGCACTCGTTCTTTGTAGAATGGCTTTGGTCTATAGGCCCCGGGACAATTGTTCGAGAGAAGATTTTGGTTTTGGTATAGCGTATCATACGATACATCATGTGCACACACGTTTTCAAGTGAATTTTCACATTTTGGTATCGTAGGAGCGCGTGTGGGAAACGGTACACACGTGAAAACCGTGAGAAGTAGCAGAGAAGTAGATTGTGGTAGCACACAAGATGATTTGGATATTTTTCGTGATTTTGTTTGTCAATTTTTTTTGTTTTGTTGGAAGGAGACAAAGAGAGAGAAAAAAGAGAAAAAAATATTACAAAAAATCAGTAAACTATATCAAAATTAATTTTCGATAATAATGGAAAAATGTAAAATATTTTGATATTTCATATGTAAATGCATTTGTCAGGATATTTTGCTCTTTCTATGAGTGGTATATAATATCATACACATGTACACATATTTACATATTTTTTTCCAATGAGAGTCAAAGAAAGGGGAGAAACTATGATTTTCAAAAGGATATATTATTTTATGAAATATTTTTATTATGAGTATATTATTGGAAGATGATCCTCTTCCGCAGACATACTGTTCATCCAAGGTGATTACATCCGGTGGTAAGTCAATGAAACAGCGCTGCCGAAGGGTTCCAGCCCACAGCTGCACTCCAATGATTCCAAAAATGAAGAATACGAAGAAACACAAGAGAAGAACATTTCCCAACATTGGAAGTGTGTCGAGTAGAAGCATCACAAGAATTCGCATACCTGAAAATAAAACAATTTAAACATTTAAAATTTTCATATTTCAACTATCAATATTTGATGTTACATAAAATTCAATCTATATAAATATATGCTACATTCGATATGATATTTACAATATCTTACAAAAAATTTCCACACTTAAATGCACAACTTTTCCACAAACTGATTTATGATAGAACATTAAAACAGAAAAAGTTTTTTCATCGTCATTCATTTATTATACCTGCTTTTCTGGATTGCTTGTAGTATATCCAGTACATTTGTACAACCTTCCCAATTTTCTTAAAGTCACAAACAATGGTTTTGTAAAGCAGATTTTTTAGATCCAGACCCCCAACTACTTTTTCATTTCGTATGCATTGAAAAGCAGGATAAAGCCAGGCTTGCCACATGTGAATGCATTAATACCAACACATTATGCAGTCAAGGTCCTATACCATCGCCAATCGCCATTAATTTTATTAGAACTTTCTGACATTTTGCTAGCAAACTGCTATTAGCATTCTACGGGTGTCTAACTTGTTTTTCTGTCTTACTTTCTCATTCCCACTGAAAATCAACTTCGTTATCGTTTCGTTTTTAGAATTGGAAGGCTATAAGAATGATCATTATATACAAGAGTTGGGATAGCAAAGACAACTACTACCAACTAACTGATGTATTGTGAAAAATAAAGTGTGAGCTCAGTTTCTCCACAATTTATCCATGACAAGATTTATAAATACGTTGGTAGTTTGTTTGGCATTGTGCACACAAGTTGCTTTATTACTTTCTCAGATGTAGAGTATGGTTTAGTGAATACATTCACAAAAACAATATATATGCCTATAAGATGCAAGCATGAAACCATGACCGTGGTAGGTAGTAGTAGATTTGGTGTATGCTTCCTTGTAACTTTCCTTCCTAACATTCTACACCCTCTACATGCTTTCTCCAAGTATTAGATCACAAAGGATACCTTACATAAATACAGGAAGTGAAAGAGATAAACCATTCTATTACTCCTGTAACTGCATTCCTTTGCACTGCACGTTTTATTGCTCGTGAAAATGGAGGATCAAATGGTGAAATGAACAAAGTATAAAAACACGCTATTCTCAAGTAGTGAGACTTAAATTGGGAAGGGAGCACATACACGGATGAGGACGAGGCGTAAGAAAAAAATCTTTACGCATTCATTTTGTGTTTCTTGGATGTTTTACCTCAAAAGGTCTTGCCATAGTATAAAATGTAATACTTTGTGGCTTTTATGTGGAGTAGTAGTTGCTTAGACTGGAGAATGTAAAGTGAAACTGCACTCCCTTTCCCACAGAGAAAACCAATAGTGATAGCATAAGGGTTGATGATGATGATGTCGACCATATGCATTAAAATAGGTAATACAGTACTTCATTCTTTTCTCCTCCTTGTAATATACCATTTTCTTATTACAAGCTCATTTCCTCAATGTTTATCTGCGCCCTGGGGAAGGTAAATGTGCAAGTACACGTTTCTTCGTTCACTTCTTTCTTCCTTTTATATAGTATAGGGGACGCAACAGTAAGTTTCACAATATGCTCATTTTTCTCTCAACAAAATTCCATTCTTACTACCGTTGGCCTCCCCATAAAACTCCAATTTGTCCTGTGTACCTATACACATTATATTGTCTCTTTTTTATTTTGGGGGATTGTGAAAACTCTACAAGGATTGAGATCCGCTTTCTCTCGGTAATAAGATAAGATCTACGAATTTGTATTGGCTTTAGGGTGCATTACGAAAACTATGATGCTATAGTATATGGGAAGAAAAATGGTAAAACTATAAATCTGCTCAAAACTCGCTGGAAAATGCTGACACAGGAGAAAAAGCAATAGGAGCGTGACACACAATGTGCCATCATTCAGCACAGGTACATAAGTGTTATTACACATATAGTTTTTCAACTAATATATTAATAAGATAGCATCTGTAGACCTATAAATGCCTTACATCATGTACCCTTTACTCACAATCAGGGAGGAAGAGCGCAGCGTTTAAGTAAGCAAGAATAATTTTGCTCGAGTTGTTGGTTGTACCATTCAACCGTATCGAAGTCGATATCACTCATGATAACAATAAGAGGAAAGTCTAAAGAGAGTGAGAGGAGTTATCATTCTGCGTAACGTAACCTTGCATAACACATCTTCTTGTGTCTAGGCAAAGTATATCTGTGTTTCTAGTGAAACTAGGGTAGAATATAAGGATGAACATACACATATATATACACCTACACAGTTCCAAGTCACACTACCATGACCATTTCAGCAATGTAGTAAACTGGATGAGATATTACAAAAAGCAAGATAAAACTTTGTGACTCACTGGGGATGCGATTAATTGCTCTCAGTGGTCGGAGAACTCGGATCGTCCTAATTGCTGTCAGGTTCACGCTATCCACATCTGGGAGGCAGTATTCCACCAGTCTGAAAAAAAAGTTTAAGAGAACGTCTTATAAAGTTGAACGAACTAGTAGATATTATATTTAAGGGTATCCTTGTAAACACTATATTTACGCCATATAATCAGCTGAAATGTACATTAAAAAAGCGGATACGGAAGCCTTATAAAGCAGAACAAGGAAAAGATGATAATCTTGTTAAGAATGGACGGGGTTTTACTGTACAAAAGATACAAATGAGTAGGTACATAAAGAATCTGACCAGAGGAGAATATAATATTGTATTTGATAAGCATATACATGCATAAAGATCCGCTGTGTGGGAAAGTTAAATTCTAAATCAAAACTGTCGAATTGCTAGACCCATCATCATTATAAATCAATTTGTCAAGGCTAATAGATTTTTAGGAACCATGTATACTTTTCCCCGGTTGCTTTCTCCTTCAGCGCCGTGAGCATCGTTTTCTCTTGTAGAAAAAAAGGAACATGTTTTTATGTCTGTGTCCATATTGCCAATTCTTGTCGAAAAAATAATGTTCATGATCATACCATGATGATGGTGTATCATCTTTTTTATCTTCTGTGATATGGTATATGATATGGGATAAGGAATATTATCTACTTCAATTGGATTTGCATAGACTATATGTGTATACTATACGATCCATAACATATACTCATAGCTTGGCTTTTATTTTCAAAAGAAAAGAAAATTATACAAGACTTACAGCTTACATTCATGCCATAATAATACATTATTCATGTTGGTAAATTGTCCGTTTTTTCATCTACTTAGAATTTCAGCAAGAAGATGGATAATGACTCAGAGGAAAAAGAAATTTCTTCATATTTTCTATACACAGCTCTACTAACACAAACAATGTACCGTACATCCTCCTAACGATAAGTACTACACACTCTGAAACCATTTCCAAGTGAATTCAGCCAGTTTAATGACTTACAACATGACGTCGCTTGCTGAGCCAACTTTGGGAGTGGAATTATTAGGAGCAGCTACAATTTTAACTCTATTCAGATTGCAGCAGGACCCTTTTTAGATTGTGAATAAAAGAGAGCAAAAAATAATAATAAGAAACAAAGCCACAACATGGATGTAAAGTATAAAATGTTCTTCCATTATGTGTCTGCTTTCATTGGAACAAACGTCAGTTGCATGTTACATCGATGAAAGGGATTTGTTGATGCAAGCAGAAACTGGTGATGCCAGCAGGAAGTACATATATATTTATATAGATACAAAAAAACTAAGTAAGTACTCATGAATTGTTTTGTTTGATAAGCAGAAGAACACCTACGTATCCAACAATAATTCAACAAAGTGAAAGTTTTGTTCAATTTCTTTCTTTCTCTAGAAAACAAAGTGACGAGTATCTATAGCTTACTTTTGGATTCACACGAAAATGTATGATAACTACCTGTTTTGTTTGGTTTTATATTTTTTGGTGACAATGCATTTGCATAATGGTGTATAAGATTCAGACTTACACACAAACACAGCCCCGGATAAGAAAGAAAGAAACTTACATTTTTCGATTATTTATTGATCGTCAAGAAGTGTTGTGTGTGTGTGTGGTGTGTGCTTTCATATAGAGCTATACAGAATATTGTTATTATGTTCAATCAGGTTCACAAGAAGTGAAAGTAGCACATTGCTTCCCGTTTCTTCCTTTTGAGCTTTTCACTTTGTATGTGAAAGAATGAGAGTATAATCGTAATAATATACGTATTAATATAAAAAAAGTGAAACTCACACGCATATAAAATACACACCCATACACACTTGCCTGGCTTGGCATTTGCCTTTCCTACTTTTTTTGTCAATATATATTTTTGTATGTACATTCATTTCATTTTGGGTTTTCCTTCTGCCACTTTTCTACAAGTGAGTTTTAGTGGAAGAACGTGTGTGTGCTTGCTGCACTTTTGGGACTGTTGTTGTGCAAGTGCTGGAGCTGCTTGCTGGTGGTGAGACAAACTATATAAACCTACCTACTTACGTATAATATATGAGAGTAACATTCATAATACACACTTTTTATAAATGTATGTATGTATGTATATCTGTTCAGTACATCCAGTAGTAATCTCAGGAGTCTTTGCGTGAATACGACACGCTTGTTTCACTAGGCTGTCTCATATTGTTGACTACTCGACTACATGGAGCTTTTCGGTTGTTCGTTCGTGTGGGCAATGGGTATAAAAGGTGGTATTAAGTATGCCAAGAATTTTCAACCTCGAATGAGCCAGTGAAAGGCTTGGAGGTTTGGGCAAAAATAAAATGGTAAACCGTAAAAAGACAACGATTTACGATCAGAAATGGATGAAGATATTAGAAGCGTTATTGGCTTTCTCGTTACCACAATCCCTTTTTTTCATGATGGTGGAGCTGGGGAGAGAGAGAGAGTGGTATTATTTTTTGAACACAGGATTGCTCTTTTTTACTCTTTCGGACAAAAATAGTAAATACATTGGCTCTTCTATATTTCGATGAAATAATGCTGGTAAAAAAGGGCTTCAAAAGTGAATCAAGTGGTACAAGGGCAATCCACTGACTGATCTCGGATATGAAATTACGTACTCACACGCCACATTTTTCTACCTGCTGTGTGTATTGATTGACCATGGCCGGTTCAATTGCTTGAGTGTGAACGTGAATCAGTCAGTGTCTTTAATTCCCAAAGGGTTATAGATAGAATGGCACTAACGTAGCTTTTTTTTGGGTTTCCTCCTTTTTTTGCTTTAAACTTGGGAATAAATTTACTATTTTTAGCCTCAAATGGAAGAAAAACGGGCTGTTTTGGGGCAAAAACTGAGGATGCTCCACATATACAACTTTTTTTTTCACCGATGAATTTTCAATTTCGTCGCTCCTCCAAAAATAAACTCTCATGAGCAGTGCAGCTATCTTCAGCCTTCCTCATCGATTTAGAAGCTATCACAGCCAACGTTGTGTTCTTCAAAAACTAATTCAATGAAAGAGTTTCCTTTCTTCTAAGACGAAGTTTTTTCTTTAAAGCTTGCAAATGAAGGACAATATATTACTATTATCACATGCTTGCTGCAAAGTTGAGCAAAAAAAATTTCGTCGTTCCAGCCTTCGTTAGCTTTCAAGTTAATATAACCACCAAATTTTTATATCCAAATTTAGAGGAAGCCTATACTTATTTACAGCTTATCTCTCATCCCAACTAACCAAACAATTGAAACCGCGGAAGATATTTTTAGACCTGAAATTGCATACAGATTTGTAATTCATGTTTTAAAACTCTCCAGCATCTGGCTCATATTTATGTATGTATGTATTATTGATTCTTATCATTTTATGCCTACCACCTAGTGAATCACGTACGATACGAAGGATTAAAGTTACAGTACCCCTTTCCTCCCAAAGTATGATCTCATTCTTTAATCGCGACTACTAGAAGCAAGAAGCGTTAAAACTTTTGTTTAGAGCAGTTAACCACAAAAGAGAAACAAATAAGTAGTTGATGTGCTCTTCGCTGTGGTGAAGGTGAAGTTACGTAAATTCAAGTTTACGTAACATAATGAAGAAATGAATAAAAATTACTTACTTTAAGCTTAACTTTTTACGGCTATTCATAACATCCTACCACTTCCTTCCTTAAAGTCACCCACACTTTTACCTTTTACTCGTTCCTCCATTTCGGGATTACTTTTCATGTACATACATTTTTACTCAAATTTCCACATTTTCATATGCCTATATAGACCACAACATAATAAGATGAAAAGATTAGGAGAGGGTATGATGTGTCTAGAGGAAATGTGGATGTGCATATTTTAAGCAAACAGAAAACTTTTGAAATATCGTTTAAAAAGGAAAATGAAACTTTTATACGGTAAAATCTCACACAGATGGCTGAGAATGAGGGAAGAAACGGCACAAAGTTGTATCATTATAATATCATATTCGGTCTGGAAGTTTTTTTATGCTAGTTTGGGCCAGTACCATTACATTTCGACTTCTCCGTTGTGTTTGATACAGTCTACAGATAGTACGTACGTCAGTAACGCTGTGAGAAAAATGATGTTAAATAGTCTATAAGGATATAGGATAGAAACCTTGCATAAGTACATTCTTTTTTAAAAAATCTACCTTTGCAAGTTACCTGAGCCAGCTAATCTCAATGTCTGAATGCTTGTTTTCACACGGCGGAAGTAACTAAATCATTTTCTGTGAGAAGATTGCTGCCGAGAGTTACAACTCGTCACAGTCGTGAGTTTTTAGATGGAACAAGTATGTGCACATTCTCATGTTTCAAATATTATGTAAAAGATAGATGTACCTATACGTAGTTACCTAAAGCTCTACACCAATTTTCACTTATGATCATGTGCATATATGCAATATATATGGCGAGGGGATATGATATCCAGCCAATTCTTCTCCTTTTTTGCTAACATATACAATACAACTCCAAGCCAAACCGGGGGAATATGAGGAGTAGAAAAGGAACTGGAGAAAGTTTATTTCAGCAACTACAGAAAAAGTTCTCTCTTTCAGTATGGAAACTACAAGGCTCTTCTTTCCTGTCTGTTTTCTAATATTGCGTGCATACATTCAACTAGACTGTCTGATGCTGGGAGCTACCCTGCGCTGCTGTGCTTATATTATTTATTCAGCCAAAAACTTGCATGGAAGATTTCATCTTGTTTAAAGGCTTTCTTTTCTAACTCATCAGCACACGGTAAGCACAGGATGACAGGAGAGTGTGCGGTAATGTAGTGCAGAGGGAAAATGATGTGAAGATGAAATCACATTAAACTTTTATTCGGCCTTAGACACAGTTATGGATAATGACATTGAGTAAATGAGGTTTTCGGATTTTACTTTGATGAGAAAAAGGTGTGATATATATACACGATTTCATAAGACGAAAATGTCACGCTATAGTCCCACTTCTTTGTGAAATGACGTCAGACACAACTGGATAACATCGTTATGTAAGTTTGCGGCTCGCTCTCATAGTTGCGCAAATGCACGTTGTGTTGGGTTGAGGTTGACGGAGAAAGAACAAAGTTTAAATGACACATTTTTTAAAAACATGAGTCAAAGTACGATGGGAAAATTGGGAGCATTGCGGGCAAGGTTATAAGTGTAATTTTAGCATACAAATTAATTTCACCAGTTTCCTCTAATGCGGAACTTTCATAATTGTAACTTACCCCATAACGATGATGAAGCAGTCGAGCCAATTCCACTTTTCTGCAAAATATGCACCGTGACCCACCATCCCCATTGCGATCATCTTGATGCACATCTCCAGTGTGAAGAAGGCAAAAATACAGTCGTCCAACTTCTGTAATAAATCAAAGGAAAATAAGGTTTTGATGTCTATTTTCTGATTTATAAATCGCACTACCGTATCCTCCGTAAATTTATTAATATACAAAAGGTTATTTATGCATTGCCCATAGAATAACGGCATTGTTTCGAGCTACGTAGCTGCGTAAGTTATTTGTGGGTTGTGAGTTTATGAGGATGAGAAATTCTGCGGAGACGACCAAATTGTAAGCTTGTGCATAAATATTGCCGAGTTTCCCTACGAAAAAGCAATCATATCTAACGCAACGGCGTATATGTGCAGTAGTTTTCCCTCGTCTCCTCATTTATCCCCTTCTTTCTAACGAATAAAAATGTTCGGATGGGATATGGGATGGGATCTAATCAAGGCTGTGCTTGTTTAATCGATGTTCATTCCTTAACCAGGGTAAAAAAAAATGACTTGGCTTTGTCTTGTCAAACATTACAAAAAAAAACCTTAATAATACGTATATGTCGGCATCACAGAAATCTGACACACAATAAACGTCTTGAAATCCTTGATAAAACTTTTCTCGGAAGCAAATTTTGAAAAACAGACGCGAATATTAATTTCAACATTAATAAATCCATACTCACAAGATATTTGTATGACATTTCCTTTCATTTCAAACTCATTTTTGACATTTCTGTGGTTATTCCAGAAATAATTATTTTTCTCCCTTGGGAATTCACTACTACGAATCCCCCTTCATTTTCAGGACGAATCATGCAGACATATGCCAAATATTCTTTTCTATTGAAATGCTTTTCATGAAATGATGCAGTTGAATTCATTTACGACAAAATTCAAGGAAAGTCGAAACTCGTTATATTAAAAGTAAGGAACCCAATTTCTTAGACTTGGAACGTTTCTACTTATTCGCCCGGTTGAAAGTTGAATGCTTGCCATATTTAGAGATTCTCAGGACCAATGCATAATTTCCATTCTATGAAGGAAACACTTGACGGTATTAACATTGAAACAATAAATTATCTCTCACATTTTCCGTCAGGTATAATAAATGCTCAATATTTATGAGCATTCGGCATGCAAAAATTTTAGCTGGAATCTGCTTTGCAGCAAATCCAATCTGGCAATATCAAACGCATTACTCACTCATAACTGAATGTAATAAAGCTTTCTAAAAGTGTGCTATCTATTGGTCCCTCCCTGTTTACTGAATTCAATTGCATTAGCACAATTATGTGCCATAATATTATTATGTATTGTATGGTATTGGAAGAAAAGAGTGAGTTGTTCCTGCTCGTAGTATGAATAGAGTGTTTGTATGCTCAAGCCTCTTGAAGTCTTGAATCGCTTGTCACTTGTCATGATACTCCATTAACTGTGTTGTTCTGGCACCCAGCCAGTCAAGCCAGTTCTTCACTTCACCATAATGCATTCTTCTCCATTTAACAAAATTCACACCAAAAAACAAGCTTCCGATGAGTCAATTGAAGCAAACACGCAATCAAACTAAGCGAAACCTTCTCCAGCTGGTTGCAAGCAACGTGAACGGAACAATGCAGCGTGTCATGTAAAACCTGAACGACAAAGTTACCGTATCTCTCTAAACGATATCAGGAACGCTGGCTAATAGAAAGGAATGGGGATTGATTCGTAACTTTGTTTCATCCTTCCGGGTAGTATAGCTTCAATAAAATAAGTACAATAGCTAAAGATAGCATACTATAGAGGACATGCAAGATCTTGTTATCAAAGGAGAACCGACTTCCTCCTGCATAGCTTTTGAGGAAGAAAATTCCTTCCTAAATCAAATTGTCTTTATAGCCCGTAACATTAGATAAGAAAACTCCAAGTCAAGTCTTCTCTGGCTCTACAACATAGCAGAAGACAAAAGTATGCTCATTTATATCCATCGTTCAATTAAACATGAGTTGGAATGGGGCAACGTTAGAATGTGTAGGAGTACTACTAATAAAAACGTAGGAGCAAAGTTTATATATATATACATTGATGTGGATTCCGTTGAGTATAAAATCTATATTGTATACCTGTCCCTGGGTATTAATCATCAACAACTGGTGATTCTGTCCGGTCCACTTACCCCTAACTAACTTTTGGATTGTTGTAATTGCAAAAGCAGGGATTTTTAGGAGCACTTGAATTTATTAAATTAGCAAACTCAAGCATGTAACTCGTTCCCTTCTTGGCGATTGTGATTATATTATGCAGTAGTGGTAGCCTATATAGCCATCTATTCCTGTGCCTACAACATTGTCATAAAAATCCAAATGAGTTGCAAATATTATGTGCTATCTACCCTTGGACCACAACCTTGAGTGGGATGATGGTGAAAAGTAAAAGTATGCATGTGTGTGTCTGTTCCTAAAATCAAATAAATGGCACCACACACAAAAAAAGTTCTAAGCAAACAAAGTAATTCTACGTAATTTATTCAACTCAATTTAGAACTAACATGGGGACAGTATTCTTCCCCGTTTATCCCCAAAACTTTGATTAAGAAAATAAACTAGTACCTCAAACCACAAATGGCCCATAAAACTTTAAATTCCTTATATTACATGAAACTGTACTTTTGCACAGCTGCATATTATTATGTGTGGAGTATTCATTTCAGCGCGCAGTGTCTTGAAGAAAAAAAGTAATTCTGAGCAGTAGTCTCGTGCTCTCGAGTTGTCAACTTCTTTAATATGAGAGGTGACAAACGGACATGAAAATGATCTTGAGATCACACTGTGGCGAATAGTTTGCTGGTTCCGTTTCCTTTTCATATGCTACACATGCTGAAGTTTCATTTCATTATATTATGACTTTTAAAAAAGTTCAAGTGTGGTGGCGTGTCTGAAAATAGTGTATCCCATAAGATCATTTGCTGTCAGCAGGAGGTATCAGTTTCTTTGGCTAAATTGAGGCTAAATTAACATCCAGACGAAATATTGAAATGAGAGCATCCGACAAAACTAAAAGTGTAATGTTTTGTATGATAAGTAACAAGGCGTCACGTTCAAAAATCATACACAAATATACTTTTCGCATCGTCAGTCCATTTTTTAAAAAAAATGAAGCTTGGAAAGAGTAATTTAAGCAACTGCCTAGATGTTATACGCACACACTATGTCAAATCATATTTCAACGCGAGCATCAAATTGTTGTTGAATAGAGTAATAAAACTATTATTAGGATTATTGAAAGTGTCTGAAATGCACTAATAATCTAATCTAATCTAAACGTGTCTGACTACCAGATGTTGTGTTCTTTTCAAAATTGATTGACGTGAGAGGCACTTTGAAAAATACTCTAAGCCTAAAAAATATAAATTATACACTCCCGAACTCTGCACTATTGCAGTTGAAGTATTTTTAAAGTGCGTGAAATTCATAGACATGATATTTGCCATTGCACTTGTCTACTTTTTATCTTGATTAACTATCCGTATATACTGCACTTTATTTCATTTCATCGCATGCATCCCCTCTAACTGACACTGACTTCAGTAAACAGTAGACAGGTAGTGGGAGGAAAGATGAGAGTAGTTGTAGTAGTGCACTACTAACAATTATTGCGTCAACTTTCAGCGTCATCATATTAAACGACCTCATTTATACTCTCTGATGTACATCTAAACGATTCTTTTGGGACATTACAAACCCGTTCTCAGTAATCTTCGCGGTATATGGGGAATGATAATGGTTTCAACCACTGGTAAGCAGTATGGAGAGTGCAGCAGCAGACGCCGTCGTATTTGCAGCAGTGCTTCAACTCAAACCGTGTTTTAAAAATGGCTGTAAGTACGACGGTGTGAATGAGATGAAAAATTAGATGAAGTATGTCAGTTTTGGTCCCACAGCTATCATAACATTTTGAATGTGACAAAGATAAAATTAAACTTGTTAACTAGTAGAAAAAATTTACGTTGTTAGCCTGCAAAAATCAACGTATATAAAGAGATGAAAACTACGTTACAAAAAGCCGAATTACTTTTTTTCAAAACTTGAATTATCACTACTAGAAGATCTGTATAACTTGTTACATTTTGCAAATGGGAAATGGGCAGGTATTCTTCTTCAGAAGATTCCAAGGTGAAACTGCTTAGGTTAATACAAACATAATACGTCATTGTTTTCGTACTTACTTTAGTCGTGTCATGTCCTTGGGTAGACAATATTTGAGTTTACACATGCATGCATATTATTTGCATGCGTAATGTGAAGGGTGAAATAAGCGCTGTCAAAGTCGCCTACGCTTTTCTTAACGCTCTGGGAACTTTCCCCCAGTCCAGTATCTTTTTACAAGGAAATTCATCGTCTTGCCACACAAGATGTATTGTACGTGTGTAGTTTGACCAAGAAACGCAGGCGAGAAAACTACTTTCATTAACTTTCTCCGGTAATTTATTTTTATGTAGTAGAACAGCAGCTGTGCTGTCTCAAACACTCTTCTTCTTCAAAATAATAAGTGTATATTGCATTATGAGAAACCACTTCTTTTAAAGACTTCAAGTTCTGCTACGAAGTAAATAAAAAAAAGGAGTCTACGAGATAATCGTCTCATATTCCTACTTTTACGCTGTGGTATTCTTCGATTAGTTTGGCTTGGGTAATGATAACTCGAAATTTCTTATTGCTTCATAGAGTGCGCATTATAACTTTTGGATGAGTATTGGCTTAATAGGAATGATATAAGTGTCGTCTTTCTGCCTGAAAATAGATAATTAGATCTTTTATAAAAAAAAATACTTTTAGTTTGTGGCCAATTCTTAGGTTATAATATGATCGTTTGATGACATTTGGTTTTCAGCTATCGCATTCAAACTGGATTTTAAAAGCTTGGTTTGGCTTTGACTAACGATAAGTACATAGAACTTAATGTTAGTTCCACTTCCACTATCAATTTATCATGCAAGAAAATATATAAATGCATGAAATTGCGTAATTAGGTCTGTCTAAAGATACATTGTTACATCTGCATCTTCATGTTGGTTTTGATTGCTAAATGATAAAATAATAAAGTTTTTATACAATGCTAGAATATAAAGTTATTCCTCTAAGTGTGAACGTGACTTGTACGAAAAATTCAGTATTCACATTCACACACGAGCTAGATGCACAATTCAAAACAAAGAAAAAATATAGCAGCATAATATGTAAATACGCAAGGTTTACCTGGGACATGAACATGCTGCGTCTTAAGTGCGTTTATTTCTATTAAAAAAGTAATGCAATTGCTAAATTGAACAACTATTTCTTGTTAGTTCAAAAAACGCCACAACCTCAAAATTCAGCCTCATAGCAAGTACAAAAACGATAATAAAAGTTGACATTTTAGTCCCTTGTAAGAATATCACTTTGCCCCGTTACGCATCCTTTCCACGGATATATTCCCTTTCGTTTCGTATCTTTCAACGGAGACAGTTTTGGTATGAGCTTCACTTGTATGTACAAACGCAACTGTTATTTATAATACTAATATATGATTTCCTCCGTATCCAAATTAGTTTAAAATGGGATTTAGCATTACCGGGAACAAGATTTTCGCAATGAATTCGTATTCCCATCTTAAATTTTTTCTAATGCTGTTGAGAATGTCACCTAACTAACCGTCAGATACTTCTCACTCGTTTATGATGCCTGGAAGAAAATGGGTGACAACACAAAAATATATATGTTTAGATTGATAGTCAATCACACCACCCCTCGTATTGCTTTATTCACCCAATCAAACCATCATTTTATATCATAAATGGCACAAATAATTATATATTAATGTTCCTGTTTTCTCAACCACCAACTCAATCTCGAACACACGACTCAATAACACTACTTTACTCGCTCTCGAACAATACGTAAATCAATACTCATCTCCCACTCTCAAATACTACACAAATCAATACTCTTCTCTCTCTCTCTCAAATCCTACACAATTAATACTCCTCTCTTAATCTTGAATACTACACAAAGGAATACTCTTCTCTAACTATCGAACGCTACACAATTAAATGTGTTTCGAACACACAATTCAAGCAACGTTGAATCTCGAACACACGACAAAAAAAAATATTAAAACTCGATTGACAGTACTTGACTGTCCTCTCTCACTCGCTCGTTCTCGCGTTCTGAAGTGAACTCTGCTCTTCTCTCTCCTTTCTCTCTCTCTTCACAAGTTGCAACAAGGCAAACCACGCAACACTCACACATCTTGACTCATCGAGCCATTTTCTCATCTCTCTATGACTTTTGCTATGAACAAAGTCTACTCAATGCTCACAGATCTAACAAATGCTAAATTCCATAATAAAGCGTACGTTGAAAAATTGATCAATGCTAAATCCCATGTGGAAAAATTGATCAATACTAAATCCCATGTTAAATATACCGTATGCTTAATCCTAAATATGAAGTGAAATAATATTATTCCGATTCCCTTGAAATATGACATCAATGAAATAATGCTAAACCCCAAGTTAAATTTCCCCGATGCTAAATCCCATGTTAAATTTTGCGCATGCTTAATCCCGTCGTGCGCCTGGAATGACTTGCACCACGTTAGGTGCAAGTAGAAGGTCATGCACCACGTTTGGTGCAAGTAAAAGGACCTGAACCACGTTTGGTGCAAGTAGAAGGACCTGCACCACGTTTGGTGCAAGTAAAAGGACCTGCACCACGTTTGGTTTACCTGGAATGAGATCATATATAATTCCAAATCATGTATAAATATTTCTTCAGTATCTGCTAAGCAAATCTACCTACGCATTTTATTTAATCCTAGACTATAACACTGCTCAAAAAGCTCTTGACTTCTGGTGTATCAAGAGGAAAAGAAGTAGGGTAGAGAGAGAAAGAGAGGGTCCAACTGTGAAGTGGTTGCTCCCATTTCGCCTACCTTCTCCAATGTATTTTCCATGTTTTCTTTCCAACTGTTATGTTCAACATATTTCAAGTTGGGAAAGTGGATGAAGAACCGCGTACAAAAGCAACCATTGTTCTACACATCACATAGCTGCAGATATGATAAAATT
Source organism: Orchesella flavescens (assembly GCA_964034955.1). Lineage (NCBI taxonomy): Eukaryota > Metazoa > Arthropoda > Collembola > Entomobryomorpha > Orchesellidae > Orchesella > Orchesella flavescens. The sequence goes on along the minus strand of OZ035957.1, from coordinate 18,351,686 downwards.
GATAAAACGCTTTCAACTGAGCCAACGCAACGGAGGCATGCTTTTCAGAATTGAACAAAAAAGTAAACGACATAATGAATGGGGAAATGGGCTGAATAAACAACAGCTAATGTAAACATAATATACTGCTGGTCTGGTCTGGTGCAGCTCCAGATAATGATAACGACTGAATGAGCATGAAATAAGCACAATGAGAGAGAGTTGAACTACAAATAAGAATATATTTATTCGTATTCCTAAAGTAGAGTACAAAATAAAGAAAATTTTGAACCAGTTTACGCAATACGCTAAAATGCTTTTGTGCATTTCCTTCATGTATAAAAGTTAAGATCAACAGAGACTACATACAGAAACATAAAGTGGGTAGTTCATTTCCCATCCCTAATCCATCCATCATCCATCCTTTTTTTGAGGAGCACAAAACACTCATACACAGTCTAAAGTGGCAAGAACAGGAAAAACTGAAAGTTAGCAAGCAACCATCTTTCCGACCACCAGTGCGACTGAGTGACTAACTGAATTAAACTACAGTTTAGTGTATACGCTTTTGTTCTTGGCATACATATATCCTTCAGTCTTGTATAAACGGACAAACTAACAGGGAAAGTTGATGGTCTGCCATTCGATACGTGGGTTGGTTGGCGTTGGGTAGTATGTATATAGTATAATAGTAATTTTCTTTGCCGTGTGGCATTGTCTCGTCGTGCTTGTCTTAGTGAATTGCTTTTTTTGTTACGAGACTTGTGAGAAAGGACACTTTATACTACTCACTCAACTACAGCTTTTCTCCCTGGATGAGTGAATAAAGTGAAAAAGAGAAACCAAGTTAAATGTTTCATGCATGTCGACCCTTATCCAGCACACATTTCATGTTGTGTAGCTTTCCAATTTATGTCCCATTTCAAGCATTTCTCTTTTGCCATGAAATGTGTTGTGATATGCAATAGTTGTAAAATGGAAAAACGTTGTTTCGCCGTATATACTTACGCTTCTGTAACTCAAAACTTAACTCATTCAGTAAAAAATATTTCTGCTGGACTACCCTTTTTTAAATGTCTCTTTTTGATGTAAGAGTAAGCATTTTTTTTGTATATTTAAGAAAGTGATAGGATAGGGATAGAAGAGATTGCTAGATATGGATACAAACTAAACGAATATGCTTCACAAGTATGTATTCGCAATAAACTTCCCACATTTTGAAGTGCAACGAAGTAGAAAGTAAACTCGTATTCTCAGGATTATTACTCAATCCAGACGTTTTACGTGCATACACTTTACTGAATTGTGCAGTGTCCACCCACGACCACTTGGGAGAAAGGGTCGCATGAACTTTCATATCAAATTTCATTTATGGCAAGTTGAACTTTTACGGTAGTATATCTTGCTACTACTCTGCAAGATACCGTCTTTTGCTTGGCCACTATAGAAATAAAAAATGGCCGTTGATATTTGAAATTGAAAGTCTGTATTTTTATATCCTTTCATAAATTCCTGATGGTTCTTGTCATGCAAGCGCCAGCCCGTTTCCTGTGTTTTCGATCTCATTTCAATCTTAACTTTTGAGTATTGATCAACAACAGCGAGAGTTGCGTTTGTTTGTTTTTTGAGCATGTAGTCTGCAAAGTCAGAATCGTGTTGAGGAACTGACACGAAAAACAATAGAGCTCATTCAACTTTTCAAAAAACGCAAGGGGTTACGTGTCCCTGCTTGACTATTTCTTTTAAAAAAATCACGTCATTTTAAGTTTTGTGCATGCATCGTATATAAAACTCGTAGAATTAAAAAAAAATCAAAATAAACAGCGACTACTCCAATTTTTCCAAGAATTACTTCAGTGCATTTTAAACCTTGTGTATTTAACCTGGTTAATAAAATGTCAGAATAAACAAGTAATTTTGCTTTGAAACTTCAATAAATATATTACATAGAATTTAGGCAAGTTTTAGTATAGACCAACATATCTTGTTCCAAACTTTCGAGTTAAAAAAGTTTCACAGCATATTTATATAGCTTCACATATATAAAATTTGTACAGATACTTGCTACTGCGCTTTTACCTTCTCATGAAAAATTTTGCAAGTAAAAGTAAACCAATGATTTACTTAAGTAGTCATTACAATGAATCGACACTTGAATAATAGCAAGTTCAGATGTTGCTAACAAAATTTCAAGCAAATGCGGCCTCCGCAATACAAACTTATTACTACAAAAACATGGAATCATCAAACCGACTTCGTAAATACATAAAGTTTTCCCAACTCCGGGTGCTGCTAATTGATCAATAAATAAGACTGATAAAGCGATGGTTTCTTTTTGCCAAGCTCCACAAAATTCTTAAATATTCATTAATTTTTGCACAACTCTTGGATTTTGCATTGCATTGCCCCAATAAGTGTTCACCAACATGTAGCCTACCCTCTTCGAGATTTTGTTTTTGGATGTGAAAATAAACGTCAGCAGCAAGGCAAACATAAAGAAAGTTCCCAATTTTAGTCAAAGCCAGAGTATATAAAGTTGTTGAAAAACACACCCAGTCGCGAAAAATAAATGTTATCCCAGAACGGGGAAAGAAACTCACTGCATGTGATACAGGAGAGCATATCACTCCACATAAATTATTAAATCACTCTTTCTGCAACCATTCTCTATTAATGAGTTTGGTGGTGCTCCACTCCTCTTCGGTACATCTGCCGCTTGTCCATTTTTCTCATCTGCCCATCACCAAAAGTACCTTCATTTTCTCCGTATGCCTACATGCATTCCAAGATTATTAGACTCGAGCATCCTTTCATATGGCATCATAATGATGAGCGAGTTGAAGCTGACTGGAAATGCAGCTTGTTTTTTTGCACGCCTTTTCTTGTATATGGTAGAAATATGGTGTATATGGAGAAAGGGGAAAGGTAACATTTGCGCAGAGGAGTAATTAAGTAGACAAGTATAGTCTGCTTTAGTCAGCCACTTTTGCTTACTGACTCTTAGAGAGAGAGAGAGTGAAAGAATGAGTGAACGAGCTAATAGCAGCAAGTCAAGTTTCGTCTAGTTAAAAGAGCTGGCTGGTATGCGATAAAATGTTAGATAAATATGAATGCGACACAGTCAGCTAGTGGTATGGTGGTTAATACGATGTTGATGCGGGCTAGATCTTGCTTGATGTTGATGGAACCAGACATGGCTAATTATCTTGATCTTCCCAAGAGTACACTAGTTATGGATGAAATGGGTAGCGCACCGAATAATGACGTTGTTAGGTGAAGAAGCATTGAGGAGAGCCCACTGCTCATGTTGTGAATGCACAAAATTCTTTTCTACATTTTGAACTAAACTAATAAAATTTCTGCTAATGAATCCAATAGGTACATAATATGATATGCCGAGTTGAGTAAAAATAGATTCGCGGAGGAGCAAAATATTTTTCTTTTATAAGTATAGATATAACAGAAAATATATAGGTATCAAACGAACCTGCAAAATCTGGCATCTTGGAGTCATGCATTTAGCATCGTCTTCACAAGGCCGGTACATTCCCAGCGTGATACAGTTGATGAGGATCACTAGAATACTTATTCGCTCGAACCACGTATATATCATTGCAGTTAAGGAAAATATTTTTTGAAGTTGGCTCATAATATTCAGTTGTTATATTAATGATTTTCAATACTAGGAAATGCAAGCGTTGCAAGAGCATAATGCTAGAAACAATAAAACTTAAATACTTACATAACGTAATAAAAGCAGATGGGGTTGTAAATTTTTGGAAATTGTTGGCAGGCTAAAATTAAAACTTAAACATAGATAATTAACTGCTCATAATTCAGTTGATTTAATACTTAGACTCCAAGTCACCCTATAATGATGGAATCAAATACAATTTATTGAATCGCAATAAGCAAATATATGCATAGTAATAAAAAGCAAGCAAGTGTTAAATTTGACATTGACATGATTTAGTTGCCGGAAGCAGTTGCAAGTGTGAAAATGTAGGATAATATCCGGAACAAATTAGTATCATTATCCTACTTTTCACTTTTAGTGCCTTTACATTAGCTTATGTAAGTAATATACATATTGCACATGTGCACCTGCAACTGAAGCTCATTAGGTAGTTCAGTCAAATGAAAGTTCATGCTGTTATAAGTGAGGTTTAGAGATAATTAGATATCGTTAGGTGATAATTTACAAACTAGTAATTTGAGAGTTCGTGACATTCTGCCAGGTATGTATTTATGTATCTCTTGGATTGGAACGATTGTTTGCAAGAATGACCTTTCTCGTTGGTACAGCGATCATGTTCCTAATGTACTTAAATAGGGTTATGTGTGTTTCTTTAATTAAATTGAGGTTTGTAAAAAGCTTGTCACATACAACCGTTTTTGTCTCTTGTATAATGCATAACACCAGCAGCACGGCAATATTACTAAAAACAAAAAGTAGATTCTCAACATCCAGTTTAGCCTGTCCTAACTTCATTTCATTGAAAAATGCTTGTACGCGTTCATGTCCTTGCTCAATTTTCTTTTTTCTGTTCACGTCCACATTCTCCCTTCTTTAGCAGTTAATATCACAAGAAGGCCGACAAGACAAGAGAAGGAGAGACTCAGGCGGAAGCTAAAATATGAAGTTGGAAAGGAATGGAACGTGTGGGCCAGCTCACACAACTCCCAAGCTTATTGCATTTTTACTGCTGTTGCTTTTTCTCGTCTGGTCATGCACGTCTTAAGATTGTCGCTCCTTTTGTGAACAAGCACATTCACTACACACACACACACACGACTTTCTTTTTGCGCGAACAACGCAACATCATAAAATAATACATAAAATGTGTGTATGCGTGGTTATATTTCTCCCATACAAATTCAAACTGTAGACATACATATTATGCATTTTTAGATGGGGTAGTATATACGTAGCAAAACGTATGTCTTCATTAAATGCCTGTAGTACAGTGAGGAAAATGCAAAGACAGATGTTTCTCTTAAGTTACGATGATCTTCTAAGAAGTAAGTGAACCTTAGAAAATTGTATGTTTTCTTTTCTACAAAAGTGAAGAACAACATTAACTTCCAGTGGAGTAGTATATATAGTATGGCATGCGAGTATGAGCTAAAAGGTCTCAAAAAGTCGGGTTTACTCTGACTCTAGCTTCATTCTGCTCAAAATATCCTTTTGCACTACTGATCTTTGTCAGCTTGGCTTATGTAAAGTAATGCTAATGAAACTGCTATATAATGAACTTGGTCAGTTATCAAACTTTAGTGGAACTCGTGCGTGCGTAAGTTGGAGATTTTTATGTCACGTAGTATGCTAAAGGCTATATCAAATTGAATATATACTCCATAATATGAACATTTTACCGACCTTTGAGGCTTTGTGTTATGTAAATGTACGTAGTAGCATTTAGTAAGCCACGATAAGATACTACTGGTTTGGTATGATACACTGAAGGTTACCATTCTGTTCCAGTCAAAAAAAGAGTGGCAAGGCAAGTCGTAATCGTAATCCTCTGTGAATTTACATGTATATTACGTATATCTATTCGGAATTCGTTTGAGGGTCTGAATCGAGATGAAAATTGGAAAAGTGAAAATTTATGATTCAATTTCAGAAAACTATCAGTACCCAAAACCCAACAACTCAATTACTTTCTTTGGTGTGGTGGGTACGTGTGTGGGCGTTACCTTGTACCAAAAATTCTACTGCACGTGACGGAAATATGTATCATATCATAGCATAACATACATAACCCTTCATAAACCGAAATGGTTGTGAAGCAAAAGGGTCAGTACTGAGTACTGAAATGATTAGGTGTCTCAACCATCGAAAAATCAATACCACACTGCACTCCTACTATAACGAGATTACAAGCACTGTAAATGAATGGCCCAAGAAAAGCTTTGGTGATCCAATCCAGTTCTTTTGATCATGTTACAGGTATGTATGTTAGAGAAGAAAAGTAAGATATATGATGGGTACGGACATTATGGACTATGAAATATTGAATTGAAGCCAAAAAGGTCAAACGTTTCGTCATCCTGACAGAAACATCAATTCTTTCATTGAAGGGGCTTAAATCAACGGAATCTCTTGAGTCGACCAAATGTCACAAACGTCAAGCTTGTGATTTTCAACAAGAGGAGAGCTTCAACGCTCATTTAACATAATAATATGACGTTTAGCTCTTTCCTTCCATTTTACTGCTTTCATAGGTGTACATTACATCGAAATTCCGACTACTAAGATGAAGGAGAAGTGGAAGATGTATAATATGTATAATGATAGTAGAAAGTAGTATGACCTTGAACAGCCACTAGTAATCCTAGTTTTATGCCTTTGGTGAGATAAATTTAGAACATAATCGAATTAAGTAGTAGACCAATGATACAGAAAAGCATGAAAAGTTCCCTTTGCCACACGGGATAAAGTGTTCGTACCTACTTATTGTCCTCGGCATACGCTAAAGGTAAAAGTGATAAAAGTTTAATGCTTTTTTCTCACATAAACTTCATCCAAGGAATGCCAAATTTATCATGAAACGAAAATATATAAAATGTCAAGTCAAGGAAGCATCTTTCTAAATTCCGATGCTTTTTGAGATCAGAACATCAAAGAAAGTTTTAGACTGTTTTATTCAAGTGTAAAATATTACAAAAAACTGGCAAGATGTAGATAAATGTTAAACTGAGCATTCATTGCATTTGCAGGGATGTCTGCAATCGTTGAGTATCGTCTAACACAAATTGCATCAGCTAATATCATATAATTTGGCTTTTAACAGTTGTCACAGAATTTTTGAAATGGAACAAAAAGAAGATACAAATTGCGCCCACACTTTTAAAACAATAAAAGGTTAAATTAAAGTTCACGAGCTTCCTGAAACAACGGGCCATTGAAGTTCTACGTGGCCCTCATATTTTCAAAGAGGCACGTGTGTATATTTATTTCCAAGTCGTTGGAAAACACGACAAAGTAGTTGTTTGTGTATAAACCCATGCTCCATGCTATTATATGTTTCTATAACAAGGTTGCTCTATTATGGCTGCTCTTATATATGCAACTAAAGTTTTACGTGACACAAAATTTTAAGAAGCCGTCAGCATGTTTATGAACGTGATTTATACCTGTTGGGGTGTATGAAATTTTAGGAACTCCTATGCCACCATTTGCATATGAGAAGTTATTCTTCGTAAATTATATAGCTATAAACATCATGAGCAACTGGAACGTGTGTGCAAATCTGCCCTCTAATAAAAATAAACAATACGATACGTTCGTTATACACATACAATAAAGAATCAACTATAACTTCTTCCATTCTAACTTTTAGTGAAAAAACAGCTTGTTGCAACTTCTGATTTTCTTCAAGCGTCGTGGTCTTTATAGGTATATAATTTTTGAAACATTTTGTATCGAGCTGCCAAAGTTTACTCAATATTATTCAAGTTTGAAAAAAAGTTTAAGTGTGTTAAAGACATAAACTTCCTGTAGTGGCTCAGCTCAGCAAGCATAAATTCCATTACCAAAATTCATTTTTCAAAAATAGGCTGTACAATGCGGTGGCAGCAAGGCAGGAACGGCATTGGGTTTGGGTACGTACGTGGCGAACAAACTACAACATTTTTTTCTCCTGCAACATCGAGAAAATCATAAGATATTACTGATAGATAAAGATAACTAGTGTTTCTCTGACTCATATATGTTTTACGGTCTTATTTGTAAACTCTGTTATTACTCAACCAATACCTGGAATGGAACTAGGGGACGATTACGACAAGCCAGAAAAAGAAGTTCCCTTTTCTTGTATCAACGAAAAATTATGTATGGAAGTGTGTCGTGAGGAATTTAGCAGTATGGCCCCCAAATGTATACCTTTCTTTGATAACTACCAGTTTGCTAAACTCCATAAGGCTCATTATATGTAGCTGTAGTCCAATAGAGCGCATAGATTAAGTGTATGTGTGCATGGCAAAAGTAAAACTGAGGTAATACATCATGCATAATGCTGTTGCTGCTTGAATTGGAACGTATTATATTATGCCGTGACAAGACAAACGTTGAACGTTGATGCTGGAATTTATTCCTAGTCGTGTGTATGAGCAAATGTATGCGACCTTCCATTTGTTGCTGCTACTACTACCATACAATTTCCATCGCTTTGAGCGGCTACTACATGGGCTACTACTAAATAATTCCACGGTTGGTGTTACATAGAGTGAAAGTAGGAGTAGCAATAAAACAATGTTATTACCAGTAACCCAGAACGAGTAAAAAAAGGTTATGCTGCTGGAATAAACTCGCAGTATAAATAAAGCGGGAGGAAATGATATACCTTTTTTTGGAACATAAAACCCTTTTGTAATATGTGCGTTCTCAATTACTTTGCTTCTCAACTACTAAAAATATGTTATAATAAGGAAATATTTGAAAATGAAACGTTTCATTGTCAATTCAGCGATGTTCTCGACCTACGAGTACTCCAGCAGTTATATACATCTTTGACTTTATGATATCAAAAATTGTTTTATTGTAATCAGAAGGAGTGTTGTAATCATTATACATATATACATATATGTTGTTTGCACTGGTTTACACTCGATGAATTACCAATGAATCAAAGAATCATTCTATTTGTTTTTGAGAGGCACTCAAGCTTGAAGTCCGATTACATGACAAAAATGGAATCCGGAAGCAAACGAAAACCTCTCATCGTCCTGCCCTTGCATTTCAACAGGGTTTGTTGACAAATAGTTGGTGGTACAAGTTTAACTCATTGTGGCAATATGCCATTTTATGCAATTTTGTTGAGAGACTTGCTCCGTGACAGATATAAAAGTATATATGTATGTATTGGGTTGGAGGAGTGTGTTGTTCAATGTTTTAATCTTTTCTTCACACTTTCTCCCTGTTCTAGCAGGGAAAATTAATAGGATACTTGTCAGACTAAGAGTAGTCACAGCTTTTGAGACTGAATCGGTGACAGAAAATGATGATAAATCTCTGTGTAGTTTTTGTTTTGCTCTTATGATGCATAACTGGACTTTTCTGTTGCAATTAGTTTTAAGCTTTGAAAGCACAACGGTACAATGAGAGAAAGCTGTAAGATAAATGTTTTATGTACGCACAGAATGGTGATGTGATAAGTACTCTATTCATTATGACTACATTTCTACTCTGTTTCACTCACTAAATAGAATTTGCATTCTGCTGCTGCCAACGACACTCTCTCTACCTTTATAGGAGTAGAATAGCTACTTGAAGCAAACAATGCTAAAAAGCGAGAGCAAGTATGTGAACTGCTTAAAATGGAATGGTTGATTGAACTTGTCTACTTTATTGCTACACTTAATCAACATTCGTTATGTCCAGTGCAAACACAACACAACTGATGATGCCTGAGTGAATAAAAACCGTGTTGGTCTTGCATATACATAGAAGAATGAGCATACATTCGCTAACTTTACTGGATGTTCGGAAACCCTGTTGTTTGTTGACGTTGTGCAGATTCATTGAAAGCTCGTTTTTTACCGTGTTCTAACACTACTGCTTTGTTAGCTAATTAACTGCGATGAAATTCTACATGGTGATCACCTCGCTTAAAGCCATATGGCTGTGTGTGATGCATATTGATACTGGGATATTGTTTAGCTAACCAAAAAATAGTTCACTCTCATTTGTAGTTGATTTGGGTGAAAGTGAAACCTTAATTAATTGCCAGCATATAAAGCTGCCTACCATCCATATTTCTTCCAAAACATGTTGAAAATTTTCACATAAAAACTACATATAATACTTTGGCCAAAAAGTCGTATGCTGTCGTAGTAATTACAGTAGCTCTCACAGATCACAAAATATCTTTGCTTCTGAGTTTGACGTAGACACCCATCCCTTATCGTTAAGCTCCACATCGCATGATTGAGAAAATGCTTCGTTTTCCACAAGTAAAAATCAATTATTCATTTTCCACCACTGCCAAACATTTTGTAGGTGCCTAATATAAGGAGAAAGTTTGTGCGGTCAAAAAACCATGGAATACGTGGGTTCCAGTTCAACTGTAAATAAGCAATAAATTGTAATGCATATTACGTAAGAAGCTTACGATACCACAAAGAACGCGGGTAGAGAGGAGAGAACTCCAAACGAAGTAAAGCCGACTTAACTTTTCACTTGTGAAATGTTTTCCTCCTGCAAACTGCAATCAATGTTCTATTTGCAGGGGAGTGGGGCAAGGGAATATAATTTTGTAGGGTACAAACTTGGACTACATATCTTCGTTTTTTTTCTATTAACCAACGTTTTTTTCGTTATAAGGAAAAATTGGAGATAATTTGGGCACGTTCAACCCACTCCCATTTCTTTTTCTATTTACTACCAAAAACTATACATTGCATGTGTCAGTTAAAGAGTAATGTATTCCCTGATCGCTTTTGTGGGCTTGCTTGCACTTCGTTTCATATACATTCACGTTACGCAATGTTGGCAATTGTTGGCAAAGGGAAAACTGAGAAGTAAAAGCCAGACGAATTGAGTCAAGAGCGTCCAACCTGGAGCGCAAAAGGCGAATAAGGAAGGTAAGTATATATATAGCATGGAAGAGCAACCAACAATCCAATCCAAAAAGGTATCCCTTTCTCAAACACTTTTCAGTCATGTCAGGACATGCCATAAGATGTGATACCATGCCAAGTCCTCGGTTTTTCAGTACAAGGCCCTCAGCACTAAATTTCTCAACGGTAAGTCAACCAAGTCTAAACATTTTTGTTTGCATTTGTGTGCCACTCTTCTACTTACCGTTCGTGCAATGTAGCTCCTTCAAGGGCTTTGAAGAGCGTTTCCTGGAATTTGTGAACCACATTGCTCTCATCGTCAGGTAAAAGCGTTACGTCTCGGACGCTCAGTATCAATGCGTTTCGCCTTCAGAATTTTAGCTTTTTGGCTTGGCATATTGCTTCTGTTGGAATGTAGTGAAGCAGTAGTAATAAGAGCTCAATATGGTACAAAACTTCAAGACCAGAAAGCTGGTTGAAACCTTTCGAATTTATTTATGCGTCCGTTCAGTTAGACGAGACTCTTCTTATTTGAGTAGCTTGCTTAAAACGACTCTCCCTGGATGGGATACTGATTCTACTAGTCACTCAGAAAATTGAGGAGGTACCCTGAACGGCCAAGAAAAATTGGATAAGAGAGAAAACGCTCTGTTTTTCTGCTCATCATTAGCTTACATACACCACACAGAAGAGCTAAATCATACTTGAAGATCGAAAATGGAAGCAACTGGCTAGGCTGCATTCGTTTTGAAAGTAGTATGTTGTGCTAGCATAGCAAAAAGCACACTGTTCACTTACTCATTCATTCAGGGTAACTGAAAAGGAAACATTATGGGCATTTCCAAAGTAGTACGGAGGAACAAGAGAGAAGCGAAACAACTCAACCTGTGGAAGCAAGCCGAGTAAAGTATTGAAAAATCGATAGGTAACCCTACTTCGCTCCTGTCTTGTACTCCATATTCCAACAGCTATACCATGGCACAGCTTGGAGTTTGGAGAGTGAGTGAAAGGCTAAGTGATGTGCGGAAGTTATAGCTGTGTGTGGTAGCACACACCTCAGCGAAAACAGAATGCTTTTTTTAAAAGAAGCTCTACATACTTGACTACATATATAGGAGATCCTCCTAGCCCAGCACTAGAACTAGCCGTCAACACATACCATTCATTTTAGAAGCATTTTTAAAAAAAAAAACTGAACCAATATACCTATACTCATGAGATGATGCCCTGCTGACTGGTGTCTGCAGCTCAAGTTGAAGTCAGTCTTATTCTAAAAATCTCACTCAAGAATTTTTTTCATCATCATCATGATCATAACTGCTATGGCTCTGGCTACGGAGTGTGTGTGTAAAGTAAAATCCAACAAAGGGAGAGTGGTACTAGTCAGTCAAATAATAATGCCATACCACCAGCATCACAACTCAGCAACTCCACTCACTCACTCACTCTGGCTTCCATCATTCCCATTACTTTTCCTTCCTGTGATAAATGCTTGTAATATCTTCTGTATCTTTCTCTCTTTGGCTACAGAGAGCAAAGTGAAATTCTACCACCGTTGCGTTCCGGTGAAAATGTAATAAAGAGCGTAATGCAACCCCTTTTTGCTGGATTTTATATAATGTATACTCAACTTCACTTCCTTCCTCAGACTAGACTCGAGCTGGTTTTACGCCTTCCTATATCTTGTTGCTTTTTCTGCACAGTTTATAATAATGTATAATGCTCTGCACGATTCTTTCTCCCACAATAACGGCAGAGCAATAGAATCCAATTCACCTTCCTTTTCTCTCTCCCTTTCTAGCTCACCCACTTTTTCCACATTTCCCATTCCATAGTGAATGAGCGAATGAATGGGGAAAAGATGGCTCGCCGCTGGTTGGCTTAACTGTGTATTTCTCTTCAGTAATGGTGGTAGTTGGTGGTCTTGTGAAAAGACCTCAAAAATGATAATGAAAGCAGAAAAAGCAGACAGCCAACCACCAAGAAAGAAACCAACTTCAATCATCTTTCTTTTTCATCATCCTTCCAAATCTTGTAATTCGGTGGCTCACTTTTGGGGCCTAACCATGAAATTATATAATATAGATAGATCATATAATGCGACTACTTATTTTATACGCAATTTCATTGTTTAGTTTACCTTCTCCAGGAATTTTCCTTTGGCTTATACATTCCAACTTTTCACATTAAAAAAGCAGTAATTCAATTTGAAATTGAAATATTCAACTTTTTAAAGGATAAGTCACAGCAGAGGGAGTAAAAACAAGCACAATTCTTTTCGTTTTTATGAGATTGGCATATTTTGAAGTATATACATACTATTTAACATCTCTGCAATATAAGCCCAACCCAATGGTTTTGATTTAGGGGAAACAATTTTATTTTGGGAGCTAAACGGCAAGGTGACAACTTTTTGTGTGGTATTCTACTTTAGAAATATTTTCATTCAAGGACTGAATTCGCTGAATATGGGACTTTTGAGTGGGAAACTGCGGTATTATGTAATACGAGTCGTTTGTCTTCTCTGTTACAAAATGGTTACCATATTATTCTAGTTCCTTTACGTCACGGGTAAAGTGTCATTGAACTATTTACCTGAAGACTATTTCGTAAAGGGTTCCAATTTCGCCTCAAACTTGGTTGGCGTTGGCACCGACTCAACAGACTACAGACATTATGATATATCATCACTTTTTCTGTTGATCTATGCTTACAAATCTTTCATTTCATTCATATTGAATATTATGAACATTCCATTGTCTTGTAACTTTCTCTGTTGAAGCAAGTACCAAATAACAAGAATTTTTGATTTGGCAGCTTTCTTCGCATGAGTGAACTAATCTAATGTATTGTGCCATGCATCATGCAATAATATCATCTGAGCTATCCAGTTGACAGTATTACAATGCAAACAAATCCCATAGCAGAGAAACAGAAAGACTCAGAAAGAAAGTAATGCAAACTACGCATTTGGCACAGGCACAGCGTATAAAACAAGTACTTATTTGAACTTTCAGAGTGCTTAAAACAAACTTACTTAAGTGATTGCATGCATGTATGGCTTATTTTGCTTTTGTATATATATATTCTATTTGAGTCCTTTTCCAGCAATTTTGTAGCATTAAAATTCTTGTCTCTATTGCCATAAAGTGAAGAAACTGATAAATCCCAATAATCACATCGTAAAGAGTTTTTAGCAAAAGAAAACAATTGATTATTTACTTCTCTTGTCATAATACTAATCCTAAAAGCATCTGGATTCGATCAATCACCTTTTTTTATTTTGACGTACGTCTACAAACTCCAACTCTGGAAATGAACTGCTTCTATCTTGTAATTAAAATGAGACATCAATAGATCGAGCCATGCCAGATTTTATGTGCTTATTGGAGTGGTAAACTTGCTGATGAAAGTAGCAGCATAAAAACAAAAAGGCATTTACTTTTACATATGGAGCTTGTTAAAGTCTTTTCACCAAACCAGCAAGACTCCGTCTGCCAGTGTTACGTGTTACATGAGAGACGTGGATGAAACCAAAAGTTTTATGTAGTGTATGTTGTGTTGTGTGGGCGGACGCACGGAACTAAAAGTTTTGTTCGATGATCGATAATTGTCATGCACATACTTAGTTTTCCTCTCTGAAAGGAGAGACGAAAGCATATTAGGTTCCAACTAAGCATTTAAAGAACTCAGCACACCACCTACGTTAAGATCTGAATCATCAACTATAGGGTAAAACTAATACGGACACTTTACTCTCCATTTAGCCTCCTTGTGAGGAAAAGAAAAGTAAACCTGTTGCTGGAGTTGGCTTGTCTAGTAGTCGAAGTTTATTGGACAGAGCTGAACTCCTTTTTTCTACACTGCGGCATCATCAGCAACAGTGTCAGAGAAAGTAGAGCATGTACATAAAGTACTTTCCATATATACATATATAAAGAGGAAAATATACAAAACTTTGCAAGACATTTTCTTCCTTTCTCCAGCTCAAATTACGAGGATACATTCCCTTTATTGTTCTCTCCATGGTGTAGAATCTTATTACTATCATTTGTAAAGGAATGTGCGGTTCATAGATAAAATTATCATCCTAAGATTCCTTTCTACTAAATACAAAAGCACTATAGTACATTAGGGGAAGAAGACAGTAGAGCAATATAATTCATTTCTTAGCATTCCTATTGCTGCCCGCTTGTAAGTGAGAGAACCACTTTTGATTGAATGTTGATAACATTTTATTTATCTCGATGGGATTGTTTGCCTTCCTCCTGGAATTACATCTTCTGCTGCCTCATCCATATAGGTCTTTATATAACCTTGATGTTTGCTGTAGCCAAGTTATGTTTGCTTTCCAGAGGAAAAATGTGTTTGCTGTCTTATTGTAGGTGTATCTGAAGAAGGGAAGCGACAGAAATCAAGAAGATGAGATGAGCAAACATTACATTAGTATTATCTACACAAAACCAGACCAGAAGAAACTTCTCTCACTCATCCTCTTCCTTTTTCTTCAGGAGGCATCTGGGAAGTAAGAACAAAATTTGTGAGGTTTACTTGCTCATCACATCACAGATGTGTGTCTTCTTTTGAGCCACACACGCAGTAAGAACTGAAAGGAAAATAATGTTTTGGTACAAATGGTTCGTATATTTACAATGTACATTTTGAGACCATGAGACACTGATCCTCATAGAAAAAAACTAATCGTTTGTTTTCAGTGAAGATGATGATGATGATGTGAGGGTGTTCAATGCACTTAATGGTATGTCGGATCAGGACTTCTTAATTGTTTACGGTTCAATGTGCGTACACAAAAAATATATTGCGTCTTCTTCTATTCTGACCCACTAAAAATAAATGCAGAAGCTTTCCATTAGATAATGAAAGAGCTCTTTGCAACCGTTGAACTTATTGCCGTTTTGAGAATCATATTGATATATAAATTTTTCAAATGGAATTTTTCTATTGTACTATGTGTTTACCATTTTGGGTACCACGTACAACTTAACAAACAATAATATGCGTTTATGCAAAAAATAATATGCTACAGTTCACAGTTCGCATGCACGAAATTTTCAGACAATGTTTCATATTATTTGATAGTGTACTTATTCATAAAGAAGGAAAAGGACTCTACACGCAGGAAAATCCATCGAATAAACTCTAGATTCGGTTTAATATGCGCTGCTATGCTTTTACCTCTCACATTACATATTTTCATCACCCAAAGGGACTCACATTTTAATGGACTAGTGATGCGAGACTTTGTGTAAGTAATAGGAAATGGTGATGTGGGTCTTATGTGTAAAGCAACGTAAGAAAAGGCTTCGTTAAAATAAGCGGAAACCTACACACATAATATACACATAAATTATATTCTTCTATTCTACATTCCTACGTCTCCCGTTGTTTCTCTAGATATATTTATTGAACATGCTGAAAGTGGATTGTGATTATGCCATATACTTACGTATATATGTAGCATAGCAAAACACTTTCCATTTAGAAATAGAAATAAACCGAAAAAGCTATTTCACATTGAGATGAAGTCTCGAGGTAGAACATATTCTACACATAAAATGCTTCTTTATAAAGACGAAGGAAGACAACGCTACACACCTTTGATGGAATTAATGGACTCGTTTTCAGACATATGTAGACTCAGACTCGAAAATACAGATTCCATATGATGTTCCATGCCCTTCATTTAAGCGCGCATATATATTCTTGCTAATATTTGCAGAAAGACTGAAAACAGATAATCTACTACTGTGAAATAAGCGTTTTCTGCCCGTTCCTTGTTTGCATTTTCATTTGATCTCATAAGAAGGAGGAGAACTGTACCCCTTTTACATCCTACGTTGAAGTCTTGTGTATTACTTAGCAGTAACAGGGTATAATATACAGAGAGCATATTCTCATCTCATTTCTTGAAGTATGAGCGTAAATGAAGATTACAAAGGATAGAGAAAAGGTATTTCACGTTAGATATACATACTTATGTTGGAGGAATTGATACGTGCTCCCAGTTTCTACTCATCTCACTAATGAAAATGTGCCCCATTATTTCCTCTCTCATTTTCTTTCTCTCTCAAAACGCAGGATTGGTAAAGGAAAATTTCTCCACAGAAGAGCAAAGTCGCCCAGAGCTTTCATACATATTGTATAATGCAGGAGCAGCTTTATATCAAAATGGAATACGGGAAAAAGGCTTCCTTTTTGTTATGCCTTGCCATCCTAATGTATTGTTACTGCTATTGCTTTCTTTAAAAAAACAGGCTTCGGTTAAACGACGAGGATATCAAGAGGGCTGTATAATAACACGTTACGTCAGCACAAGTGCACTTCCTAATTTTGTGTGACTGTATAGATAAGAATACTGAGAATGCACTGTATAAATAGTACATGTATATTTGCATACAAAAAGCTTAATGTATTCCCCCATCATCAACTTTGGATTTTGCAAGGTGAAACACACACTTTTACAATGTGTTTTGGTAGAGCGTATTCGCAGATTAACACGGTAGCTCGTTATGCACAGCATTTGGACTAGGAAACTATATTCTTTAGCAATGTGTAAATAGATTACAAATGGTGAGAAAGGATCCAGTTCCCCACACGTGATAAATCGTATATATAATTCAATTACACGCTTTTATAGTTATAAAAATGGGAAGTTAGATAAGTAATATGGTAAGGAAATGGTGGTAAAATGGTCACTTATGGCATGGTAGAACCATGGCGCTAGAAAGAGTAATGCAGTCTCTATAAGCAAGACGCTATTGTAGAGGGAGGGAGATAATAGTGAAGTAGTTTTTCTGACCAGCCACATACATACACACTCATTGCTTTTATTTTTCTCTTTCTCTCCTCCAGACAAATCCCTTGAGGATTTTCCAAGCCATAATAAAAGAGTGGAGAGGAGAGGTCTACGCAAGTGTTCCAATCTAATATAATATCCAAGATCGTAATCAAGAAGAGGGGTTTTCTGATTTCACTTTGTGAATTTTGAGACTATCATGTATTAAGTGTAAACAAACACAAGGTCCAAGTCACCACACAACAATCTGTTTACCTATGCAAAAGAAAAACAGGGTGTAAGTGACTATAACTATTTTATCAAGTTATAAAGGTAGCAAAATGCTAATGCTATTCACCAACGTGTGTACGCATGCACATGTAGATGCATAGTAATTTTTCCTCCTTCTATTTGATATTCTATTCTGATATACATGAAGAAAGGTGAAAGTAGCAAAAGCATGCATGTTGTTTACATAAAAACTGTTTGTGTTTGTATTATGCGATGTCTTGGTCTTGGTAAGTTCAAGTTTTTATACTTCAAGAAGAGATAGAGAGAGAGAAGAGAATATGGCTCGGAGGAGGTAAAAGCCAATAGTGAACAAAAACCTCCTCAAAAACTCAAAATAGGCAAAAGCAAAGATATTCTATAAGTGTATGTACTATACATAATAATATGTTCCTGCTGCTGCCATTTCTCGTCTCAGCATGGCTCATGAAGATTAGCTAAAGAATTCTTAACAAGGAGGCAGTCAAAAATAAATGAAGAGTCAGGGAGAGTTGAGAGTAGAAGATAAAAAGGGGAAGAGAAAAGAATGAATGGATCAAAAAGAAGTTCTAAAACACTATCAAGAAGACGCTGCAAAATTCAAAACATCAGCATAGGCAAACTATATAGTCCAGTAGTAGTAGTAGTAGTTCAACAGAATGTTAAGCAAGCAAAAACATAATGCATAACATAAGGATGAGGATGAGCAGCAGCAGCAGCACAACAATGTCTGATGGTGCTGCACGAATAATAAAATAAAAACCGGGTAAAAATATGTTGCCTCCATCCATATGCATGGAAGATAGTGAAGGTATGGTAATGTTAAATTATAGGCAGTAAAACAGGTAAACAACACACACGTCGACTCTGGGATGGAGTCCAAGGATTAAATTCAGAGACCGAAGGGTCTTCTCTCTGTTGAATTTTTTATTACACCTTTCCTTTTACTTTTCCTGCTTTCTCCAATTTAACTTGGTATGTGCCGAAAAAAGCGTTTGGGTATGAATGACGTCCTTCATACAGAGAGATCTCATTCTTTTCACTTGTTTGCTTAACCTTGTGTAGCTCATATAATAGACTTGCTCGAATGCCAGCCTACATTTGTGTGCTTTAACTCAATATCAATGCTTGTTTTTATCAGGGCTACGTGAAAGCACATTTATATTACATTCATCTTGCACTTCCACATTCTCCGTTGCTTTTTTCTCTCTAGCTGGTCTCGATGTTTTGTGCTTGTGCCTAGCTATATCTTACTTGGAGTTTTGGAGTAAAAAATATATTGCCCATATTGAATTACTTCATCCTCCCCCTGACGACTTGACTGGTGCTGTTATATTCCGTGATGTAAATGTGCCTCATCTAACAACTCCACTACTCTTCGTATATATATGAAACAAGGGGAGAGAGAAGAAAAAAGTAATCTGCCATTATTTTCTCCAGTGTCCGATATAAATTCCATTTAACTGGTCTCCTTGGGCTCAAAGCTGCCCACCTGCAATGCCAAAAGCTTTGGAGAACCAGAACGGAGAATGTAAAGCGATAGTATAGCGTATGTAGCTCACATATATTCCAACTGAAACCAGCAAAATTGAACTCTTCGACTTTTTCTGCTTTCATTGTACATGCCATTGCGTCACTCACACTCACTACCATCGCATCGGTACAGCCTTCGTTTAAACCGGTTATTATCGAAATTGCATGGTAGCACCTTGTGCACCACCAGCCAACCATACGTATATTACCCTCATTTATCAACTATCAACTACAGATTTTATGAAGAAATTTTGTTGGATCCGACTACACTTTTTAAATATGCTCCTGCTGATTAATGCAACCCCAACCACACTGCAATGCAATACTTCATCACTAATTTTATTAGCGTTACTTCAGCTTCAGCCGTATATCTTTGAAAGGGCTCTCTGACCTTGGAAATTGGTGTTTTTATGAAGTTTTGGATGAAAGTCTACCGTCTGTACAGTACAAGCTATATTGTACTTTATGTTCGTTAGGAGGAGAATAAGTTTTTACCTTAAGGTATTCCTGAGACTTGTACTATAGTTGTGTAGCAAAAAATAATTCATGTAATTCAAACCCCAAGCCCAAGTACACCAAAGCAAATTCAAGACCCCAAGGAAATGCTTGGGCTCTCCAACTAAACAAATATATATGCTAGTCTGCCTGCACTACCTGGCCGCATTGCATTGCCGTGCTTGTTTTCTCTTGTTGGAGGAAATAATGGTGAAGGTATGGAACAAGATGTATACTTTCTCTAAGCTGAATAATGGAAAACAATAAAGAAGACCGACGCAACGTATGAATATATTTCTTCTTAGACAAGAATTTATTTTAAGTGAGTTGGGAAACGAAGGAGGATGATACCCTGTGGTACTGTACATCGTTGAGAGTGGAAGAACCAGTGTTATATGCTCACGTAATGTGTATTTAGCGTTACAAACGTAATTTATAACATAAATTTTCTTCTGCAGTTGAGAATATAGTCATTCACATTGTTCAATGTTAAGAACGTGTGTAGTAAGTAGGAGAGGCAGGTCCGGTTTCCGTCATTATTCCGGTGAAACAACAAACTGCGTTTGCATACACTCCTGTGCTCACGTGAGAACTTTCTTCAACCCTAAAAAGCGCACAGTATATATTTACTCCCAAAAACAATGCAACACATACGAGTAGAAGATATGTCAGCCAAAAAAATCGTTTCAACTAGAAACCATACATATTTAGTTGCGTGTAGTATATAAATTGTACAGGTCTGACATTTCAAACGCCTTCAAGGCATCCCAGAGGTAAAATATGCTTTTGAAACAAAAATCGAAATTGATTTTTAACGTTTTTGTCAATTGCCTTGCAGTGACTTTTATTAGTTTCTGGGATTTGATAATGTGACTTTTCTAAAGTAAATTTAGAGTGTCATTTCAATTATGAAATTTGTAACTACACTAGAATAAAATGCCAAAAACGCAATGCCAGGACGTTGTTTGATCTTTCATAAAATCATGTAAAAATCCATATACATATTATATGATGATGGTTACATGCCATAGAATTTCATTTCACAACTCAAACAACTATAAACTGAAACTGAGTGAATGTGAGTACACAGCCACATACATTCATAGCAAAAACATGATAAAAGTAAATGACAACAGCAAAGTATAAAGGGAGCAATGACATTATGGACACAAAATGATGTGTATGCACAAGATATTTTTATGGGAGAATTTTTGTGGTGCTGCTGCCTGCCTCCACATTAGCTTTCAATCATAATATGATATAGATTTTTTCATCGTCACATATATTCATTCAACACTCTTGAAATGGAATGCATTAGGGGCTTGGAGACAATTTTATGGGAGGAAGCGAAAACTAATGAAAGTTTTTCACTCGTATCTTCGTTCCCCGTGTGTGTGTTGTGTTCGTTTCGCACAAAACTTACGATTAGTCACAAGCAGCTCACAATGCATCCAAGTTTTGTGAGCACTTGGTTGGTGTAAAAGTAGAAGAAGTAAATGATATTTTTTTTGTAGACAACCAACTCATTGCTATACTGTACCTTTAAAATGTCATGCATGAAGTTATGGCTTCGGGATCTGATGCATTGAAATGAGAGCACAGCCGTTAGCACCACTTGGTAGCCTTCCTGAGATGCATACAGATTGGTACCTAAGTGTTGTAAATTCAATCCAGTAACCCTTTTTACGACCACGAGCACTCATACGTAAAGAAAAAATGGTATTGACTAACGTGCTTTGAGTAGTGTAGTAGTAGAGTATAACGGAGCAAATAATGATTACCCTCGCTAATTTTATACTTGAAATTCATACCCTGTATAAAAATTCATGTACCGATCCTATCCACTCAAGACCCCATTTATTCTTGAATGATAAAATACTCATCGCATGCGATCATTAATCAGGAAGGCTCTTTCATCTACACATTTTTGTCTCACAATTTTCTCCGCTGTATATAGGTTCATGAAATGAAACACAGTTTCATTACTTTGTACCTATCTTATTTATTAAACTGAATAAAATGACGATAAATTGCTTCCAGCACACACACATCTAGATCTAGCTATAAAAACTGTTCTCGGTCTTTCACCGTAGCTTTCTTCAAGTGAAACAAAATAAAGCTTACAAGTGTAAGCTTATTCTTGCCTCGTTCTACTGACCGACGAAACAACCAAAATTTTTGATAAGTATTCAAATCCTTTGTTCTTCCTCTTGGAATTGAAATGGAATTTAGGATAAAGAAAAGCTACCGTAAATGAATTTCATTTATCAGCTCAACAACGTGTCACCACACCACCGCAGGGAACAGCAACAACTGCGTGCATGAGCTCAGCTTTCTCCATCATCATAGTATGTCTATATGACAATCTTTCTTACATGGAGGAAATATAGCTTACCATGCGAAAGTAAGAGACGAATGAAGGAGACTGGAAAACAAGTGTAGCGAAATGATAGGATCACATACGACCATGAATTTGAATCATATCAATGCATGAATGAATGTGTTTTCTAGGAGGATTTACTACATTTTGGCTAGTTCAGGATGGAAAAAAGAAGCAAAATGTGTGGTGGTGGTAGGAGAAGAAACAGACTGTTGACTGTCGCTTCCATAACTGTTTCGACCGTTTTCATAGTGACTTTGTCGGTCTGAGTAGATGCCCTACTACCCCGCCTACTACCCTTCGAGTTAGTTTAATTCTGCGAATCGATTGTTCATAGTATCAACGTTTTCCAATAAGCCTCCGCTCAAAAAGAAGTCATGCATTTAGTAGACCAAGTGCCCATGTCACATAAAATAAGTTTGTGTACACAGTAGCATTAGTCCAAGCACACTGTAATGGAAGAAAGAAAAATGTTTTGCTGAAAAGTGGATTTACTTATAGTGGCCTCGAGAAATCCTATTACAAAAACAATTTCAACCTTTTCTTTCTCTATTTTTTTGTTTATGGAATATAAAATTGTAGTAGAATCTTATGGGCGTGTGTTGTACCACTACCGTAGGTTATGTTATATGATAACCACAGCTGTTGCCTCACATTTTTCTGCTTCTGAAACCTCATAAGAATGAATATGTTGGATTCAAAGAGATTCGTTCAGCCCATCTGCCCTCTCGCTCGTGAAAAGTGTGCTTTTGGGTATTAAGAAATTTTGATAAATTGAAGCGCTAGCATTTTTGTCCAAAAATGAAACACTAACATTATTGTTTTATGAAAATATACATTTTAGCATGAACGATTCTTGGAACGCGAGAAGCCTTTTTAATGACTGACTTTGTGTAAACCCACATCACATCATTAACTATCTCTAGAATCTAGAGATTGTAGCAAAACTTGAACGATTTCAACCTAACGACCATGCATGTGGTGTCAGAACATCATTCATGTTTGAACTTCTATACGCTATACATATACTTAAAAACACATTTTGTAAAAACTCAAGCACGGACACGACACGGGCCCGAACCGATTAATTTGTAACAGCTTTAGGTTCTACCTGGCCAGTTCATTCATTTGATCTACTTTTCCACTGCACACTAGCCAGAGCTGGGTATTTAAAGCAAACTTCAAGGTTATGTTCCATCACATCTCATGCCTTCATAAATTCATGGCGCCCTACCATTCATCATAATCATTTAAAATTCATGCGGAAAATACTGAGCAAAGAATTATATTGCATTACAAACATCACAGTGCAAACCAGAGCCACTCATAAATACGTTACAAGGTGGGCATTTATGATCTTGCCTTTTTCTCCCTCTTCTCTGACCTGCTCTGCAAAAACCCTGTTTATATATTAATGTTTATATTTCAATTGACGTTGTGTATAGCATTATATTTCATGATTAAATCATATATCTCATAATATTTTTTGACTTGTACTCTTTGCCCAACTAACTCAACCAGCAACCAACCCACCATCATACCATGCCTTCCATCCTCCCTAGTCTATCACCTCACCTCACTCACAACCGCTCTTGAAAGGATTGAAAGTAAAAGAAGTTTTTCATAAAAAGCCCGCAGTATTTTTAAGCCATATTACTTGTGTACATATAAGTAGTATGTCTGATACAAAAACGCTACTACTATTACTTTACTCATACTCCGTGCCGTCACAACCAGTTTCCAGCCCTGCCAAACAAAATCACAAACTCAGAAGCTTTCAAGCCAGGTCATAGCTTTGAGGCATCCAAACAATATTATATATAGGGCTTGGAATGCCCAGCCAGCCTTTCAAATGCTTTTATGTGCAAAACACTGCAATTACTTTTCCTTCTAGGTTTTATAAACAAAAATCACTCCTTATAATACATTGTGCAGCACTGCTAATAGATAAAATATGAAGGGGGAATAGTATTTAGGTCAAAGTTACGTCCTGTGGCTAATCATTCAACTTGTTATGTAGTCTTTCGTCAACTTTTGACAGTGTGTAATGGGAGCTTCATGTTTACTGTTTGGACGTTTTTGTAGAACGACTCGTTCGTACGTACGTATATAATAATGCAACATGTTACTTGGTGAGAACATAGGTCTTTTAAGCAATGAGCATATATATCCACTTTCCCGTTGCTTCAATAATAAGCAGTGATTACATACAGAGCTTTCACTACAGTCCCAAGTATACATTTACAACGCAAAAAATGCTTCAAAGAAAAGCGTATACGCTTGCAATGCGTAGTGCAGTAAATATACATGCACACGCATGCATAAACTACATTCATCATCAAGCCTTTGAATCTATTTTTTCCATTTACATCAGAATGTCCTTGAAGCAAAAAAAGTTTTGTCCCACACTGTGCTCATGAATTTTAAGCCGAATCTTATAATACAGAACTTGATTGCTCTGTTGGTATGTAAAATAAATTTGTTTCCTTTAAAAATAAGTTGGAGAAAAGTCTACAAGCCGAAAACTTTTTAGCACTTCATTCAATTCCTCCCCTTAGATCCGCTTTTAGTGCGATATCAATTTGTAAATCATTGTTTTAGAAATCTCCACAATAATTAAGTCTTGGTAGAACGAGTTTTTGTTTACATATACATAAAAGGCCTCACGATCTCATAAAACAGCTTTTTGAAGGACTTGCATAATTTCCATAAATCCCAGTGGAGACAGTGAGTCAATATACTATTATAGTGGAGACTGATATATTATACTATATAAAAGAAAGTAGGTAGTTAAAACATATAGCATAAAACTGGGGCAGAAATATAAACACATTATTCTTTAACACGAACGAATGTCACCCAGAACGAATTAAAAGTAAGGACAAACAAAAGGCCCGGCATGAAGCAAAAGAAAAAATTTCTCCTTCGGGCACAAAAAAGAAAGTACACAAAGAGGAAAGTAGATTGCCGGAAAATTATGCGCTGACATACATAACAACAAGCTGTTCCATCCGTCTCCCAAATAATATGTGTATATATATCTACGCTTTAAATATAACGTGTTTTGAACGATATGATCGAAAAGGAAATCATACTCAAATGGAGTAATGATTAAAGTTCGACACGCAAAAAACATAATTTCTTTTGTACAACTAAATTTTACTACTGTAGCAAGTTAAGAAGCTCACACACACATACATATTCCATAATGTTGCTACAATCACTGTGCTTCCTTCATCGTTTATGGGATTCTTGAGAGTAAGCAAAAACAGTTATAGGAATAGGTCCAGGACATGCATGAGTATATATATATATGTATATGCATGCAAACGTAATAAAATGGAATGGGAGCATAAAATCCTCCGGAAATGGTTAGTGCAAACTGTTACATGAACATACATCCGCCTTTACTTTGTGCCTTATTTTCACGCTCTTCACATCACAATACTATTACTATAAGAGAAGCTTGTGTAAAAGACAAAACAGATACCTAAAAGGAGGTACGTCAAGTAGTAAGTGCAACGAGGAGCAAATGCCTTTTGCCAGAATGAGGATAATAAACATTCAAATGCATTAAATGGGATTTTTCCTGCCAAGTGGACTTAAAAACAAGGAGAAAATCATTTGCAAACTGACATGAGCATAAGAATGTTCTCTGGTATTTTTTCAGATTAACTGAGATGGCGATGGCTCAGTGTGGCAAACCATTTTTATTTGTCCTTTTACTTCATTCATTCTATCTTTAGAGATGAGAGGTACATGTATGAGACCTTCCAAGAGCTGTATAAGGCATGTAGAATAATTGTGTGTATCTGGAATCGTTGGAAATCTCATAAGGCATACTATTCAATTTGCAGACACTACTAGGAAATATTCCAAAAAATGGAATGACTGAATTGTGGCTGAGGAAGCCTGTTTTGGTCGTTTTTACTACTGACTTTGAAGTTTCAATTTAATATCCTCCCTAAATATCATTTTGATGGGTTTCTCTCGTACTACAGAGGAGTTGCTCCTTTTACCCTTCATCTGTGTTTTTGGACGATGAAAAGGGAAAGCTAAAAAAGAATATTTTTTATGCTTGTCAATTCCCATTTGTGCTTTTACACCAGAGAGGATGTAACAGAAATGAGTGTATGTGACGGTTTGGTCTGCATAACTTTATGAGATGTGCAAGCAAACATAAACGCAGACAAACGTAAGAGAGTACAGTACACCTCTCTACAATATGTAACTATTACTAATACTTTGCTCATAGATGTTTGAGTTATATCAAATGAAATAGAATTCATAATGCTGGTAAGAAATTCAGGGATTCTGTTTCAATGATTACAAACATTCTACCCAGATATTGAATAGCTGTACCTGGATGGAATGTTGGCAGGAATGCAGTCCAATTTCCTCCTGCTAAATATTATTACTATCATGGTGTGATGGGATGCATAGTTCAAACCTTATACACCACCGTGGATATTGTTTAACCACAACAGAGCTTTTGATCATATATATATAGCACTTGACTGTCTGTCTGTTAAACTGATTGTGACGGGCAGATTTCCGACAGGCTCCGCCACTCAAATGCAGTTGTTGGAAGCTGATATTATTTACGTCCTCCTACCTGTACGTTTAGGATTTAGAACTGACAGCACATTGCATTTGTGATCCACTAATGTTTCATATGATTGAAAGAAAAAGCTTGTGTTGTGTGGACGTGGATTATTTTTTCATGATTCATTAACCTTACTTTTGCCCTTTTGCTCTGAAATAAAAACAAGTATCCATACATGTTCTTTGTAATGTACACTGTAAAATATTCAGTGAATTAAACTTTTGTACGAAAATAGAACCTTCTTTTACTAATACAGGAAACGGGTGTGAATTGAATATTTATTAGTAAAGTGGAAGCAATGTGATGGATTATACATAAGTAGGTAGGTACGTAAGTTCTAATGATGCTATATATAATGGATAGGCAACATCTGGCTCCACATGTCAGTGGTTATAAGAGAGAGAGAGAAACTATCAAAGAGCAAGAGATGAAGGAAAGGATAACCTCAATTTGATGGATCGCGATAGATCCGTCGAGTGAACGGACGTTGTGCAACCGAACAAACAATAAAGTCGGTAGTCACAAGAAATCTGGGATTTCGCGTTTTACGTTGATTTTGTTAACTTCATTTCCGGAGTATAATGAAGTATTATAGTCAACCACACATAAGCTTTTCGGTAATCGATATTTTATGGGAGTGCATTATTGCAGTAAAAGTGAATCAAAGCTATACCGATCTAATAACAAATACCTTGAATTGAATGAGATTTCTTTCATGATGAGTAGGTGCAGGTGTCTCATCAAGCAATAGCAGATCAAGCAGATGCAAAAGAAGGATCTGCTTCTTTTATTACTCTGACAGATCCAGATTATTCAATCATGGTGGTTAATCAACTGAATTGGACGGGATCATTCAATGCAAACATTAAAAGGTCAGAGAAGCATACAAAAATTGTCTCTAAAATGGCTTTTCTGGTTTGATTGATTTCATTTCAACCCTTGCAGTTTTTTGTGATGATATAATGCTGTATAAATGTGATATGTACGTTAAGTGATATAGCCAACTCTAAAAGTAGAAAAAGGTAGCAGAAACAGATCGATTTCTGCAAAATCCGACAAGATTCGTACATAAAATGCAGGAATAAATTAATATTATGTGAAGAAGCTAAGCCGAGTATCTTGAGCTGAGCTGCTGAGCGCCTACAATATGACAAAATGGTATTTAATTCTTAACGTTTTTTCCATTTTCCAGGTGACAGAATATCATTTTCTGTGATTTTTCTTTCTGTCTTCTCATTTTACCATCGTCATCTTGACAAAGACAAATACGCTATTTTAAGCGAGATGGGAAGTCATGGCCATATATATTTTCTTAAGCCGGTCTGTTTCATACTGAGCAATCTTTGACGGGGGGAACGTGCAAAAAATCTCTTCCTCTGTTTATTCATTCCAAGTAAGTGAAGTTTTAATGATACAGTTCCTGACATTTCTACATGAAAAAGAAGTTACCGTACATCCGCTGCACTATACTTTCCAGGAGTAGGAATTCCTCACGTATACTTACATATTATATATACCTACTTCGTAGTACAAGTAGAAAGTTGATGGATTCGTAGTATAGTAAATGATGTCCCAAGAATGGCATTATTGAAATTCAATGAGAGCAAAAGCAAACGTGTCTTTTTTTGGCCCCAGTTTCGTAGAACCGAGCAGAAACATTACAATATCAAATGACTTTTTTTGTTTAAATCATAAACCTTATCGTGATCCCTTACCATAGACAGGAGAAGTAAAGTGTACACATGTACCACTTTCCTTTTTCCATACTTGTACATATATATATATGAAACCAAGCTACCGACAAGCGATTTAATCGTAGCCTAGAATATAAATTATTCAGAAGTAAAAGATTGCAAGAACTTAATGCATGGAAAAGTATGTAGACTATATTGAATACGCCAGTTGGTAGGACACGCACTGAAACAATAGAATCATTATCATAAGTACACACTTAAAAAACATTTATAGGGAAAATCGATTTCCAATCTCAAGTATTTGTTCCATTTACAAATGTGAAGTACAAAGTACAACATTTCGCAGATTAAGGTCTTGTTGAAGTTGAGAAAGACAAAATACTATGTATTATCTTATGGTGCATGTATGACATTGGAAATAGTGGCCGTTTAAAAACAGTAGTAACTGCTTATTGACTGGATTTTGTGTCTGAAAGTATGTATGTCCTATTCAGACTACATAAGGATAAGGAGACTTATTATCTCGTGTCGTTATGATTTTCTTTCTCAGCGTTGAATGAAAATTTAATACCATATAATTTTATAGCTATTACTTACACATTGGATTAACAAGGTCACACATTATGTTGTGTTATGTTATTAAATTCATTCTTCAAATGTCTGAATGATAGTATGTATACTTTCGTAATTGAATTTAAGCAAATGAAATTCTCGGCTTGTCAGGAAGCTCCTGAATTTATGAAGCCACTTGTAAACGTTCAACATTAGGCTTTTCACTCCATTTCTATAGAAACATTATGCAGATGAAAAAGTGAAAGTACCGATGCATTTGCAGATTTTTAGAAAGCATTATAAACTCTGCTGGCTCCCATTCACGAATAGGATACAGTACTTCTTCCCTGGTATAATTTCCGGTAGATTATACAATCTTTCCACTTTCTCCGGCATTTGAATCTCTCGGTGCTTTGTCAAACACAAAAAATCATTCCATATTTTGGCAACATTCTTTTATTCTCATGTACTTTCTGTCCGTTCGCTTTGAATTTAGACGAGAAGAAATGTCTACATCTCACTAAAGATAAAATCAGGCAGTGATGAAATCCGTAAAAGAGTAAGCTTATTTCTTGAATTCGAATAAAAGGTGGAATAGAATTTGTGTTGGCGTTTCCCCATTATCGAGAAAGCTGCTCAAGGCTGTACCAAACGGAGATCTTCTAACCATCTAAATTTTCTTTAATTATACCACCATATTTTATCCCACTGGAGAAAAGAAGGTGGTATTATTATTATATTATAACCAGATATAAGATATTAAGGACAAAAACAGAATAAAAATGGGTGTGCTTCTCAAATCAAAAAGGTCGGTAGTCGGTATCGCTCAACCCATTCGTTCAAAGTCGTCAAAATGGAAGAAAAATCTTAGCTAAGAAAAGAATTTCAGAGATTCATCTATTCTTACTCAAATCCTTTTCATAAAATTTCTGAACACATAGGTACACACCCATACCCATAGGCTGTCTTGATTCCCTTGATTCTCAAACACTGCGTTATGCTTCCATTTTACCCTACCTGTCGTAGGCTCCAGAGGAGAACATCTATTGCACAGAGATACATTATACTGCTGCTGGAAATACGTTTCAATACGACCTCAGCAGCCATTTAGGACATCCTTCCATCCTTCCGTATTTTGTTGCTCATGCATTAAATCTCCATTCAGAGATTGCTGCTACCGTAAGTGCAGCTTTGGTTGAAACGAGTTCTCTTAAAATCGTCGATTTCAGCAGAATACAATAACGTTTACTGAAATTTCTTAGAGAATCTCTGTGCTTTCAACAGTAATAGTAATGTAGGTAGAAATTATAGGCAAATGTAGCACATGTTGGTAACCCCCTTTAAAGCATACGCGTACGTTCATACTCATACCAGACGTTACGTTTTCCAATGACGCATTCAACATTCAACCTTATGCATTTTAACAAAAGGGAGAAAACTGGGAAATGGTGCTGCTGAGGAGTTAAGCATGACAATCTGACTATCCGTTTTTTCATTTATTATTGTAATAACGGTTGGAATTGCATTCATTGCTTTACACAGCTATCGCATCCCATCGTCATCATCATCGTTATCAACAACAAGACCATTCTTTGGCAATAAATACGATTGAGAACAAATTATACCCCTTGCTTTCCATTCCCAAGTGCTCGTAAAAGGTATTAAAGTCGCGACGTAGGAACTTTTTGTGTGCATAAAATGTGGGTGGTAGGAGTTTACACATGCCTACCCAATATGTTATTACATGACTTTCCCCTTTTCCTAACCGAATTTTAAGACTAAAAAAAACTTTTTATTTTTCTTAGAATACACAAGTCCATTCAACTCTTTAGCATTTCACTTCAATATATGATAATCATTTAGACTTCTTCCCCGTAAAAACAAGTATCTCTAACTCTTTGAGCCCATGTCATAATGTAATCCGGAAAAAATCATGTAATCCGTTCACTGGTCATAGTGTTCGTTTTGGTGTCTGTTTTCCAATTTTTCAGGTTTACTCTTCCTCCACTTAGGACAACGATAGGATAAAGTAGGAGAGCAGGAGAGGAAGATGAGGTGTGAGATGTAGTGTTCAGAAAATGGGCTTACTGAAAGGATGACGTGATACAACAGAGTGAGGGAATTCCAGGTTAATGCTGCTGCTGCTGCATCAGGTATGTGTGTATATATATGCTAAGTAATTCTTTATGTCGAAGAGTTGTTGTATCCTTCCTCTTTTTTCTTACTCTCTTTTGAACTACGAATTCGTTTCTTTAATACTGTCAGGTGCTTCTTGATGTTGCTTTTTCTACCTTCAGCACTCTCTCTCTCTTTTTTCCTTCTCAGCATTTGATGCTTAAATCCTTTGAAAGCATCAGAAAAAAATAAAAAAACGCTTCTTGCTAACATCATCGTTATGCTGTAACTTGTATCTATATATCTGTGTCAGGAGGAATGGGGAGAGTGTTAAAAATGCTGAGGCGCATCATGTAAAATTTGCTTGTTTATTTTAATGGTGCTATGTTTGTGCTGAGAATTTCAAGTGTTTGGAGTATATACTCCTCCTCTTCTCCATCTTTCCTTTCAAATCCTCATAGGCCAGGCCAATGGTCTTGAGTAGGAAAGGATTTTGTGTAACGGTAATGGGATGGCTTTAATGTCCATAATATCTGCTCAAGATGCCTAATGTCGACTCCTCACAATATCAACAAAACGAAAGGGAAGACTTTGTTCTTTGTATAGTGATTTCATGAAATACATGAAATAAAAACAAAATGTAAGCTGCATAATATGCTTCAAAACATCCCGAAATCATCAGGTCAACGCAGGACACACCGTAAGTGAGAGTAGTCAGTATCATGTGTGTTTTGAAGAAAAAAATTCATGTGGAATGCCAAAATGCCATGCCAGGCAAAATAGTTAGTACGGCTCAAAACGGAGTGGCCTTTAGTCAGAAAAGTATAGTTGAAAGGAAAATAGAGTTCTTAAGCCGTTCCGGTCTCAATTGTCCAACATAATTTCACTCGCACGTAATATAATGTGAAGTCCTCAAGACACGATACGTAGTGTAACTAATACTTTAAGCAAGAAATAATTATAAAACTGCGTGATATAGAATAAAGAAAATGAGGAAAAAACATTTTACATTATTGTTACGAAGAATACACGGAAGCCTCCGTAAGAATCCGTAGGGAAATAATGCACAGAAGTACTTTGATGTTTTCACTCATTTGCAAGAAGTGTATACCAGTTTATGTTGGAAAAAAGTATCAGCTTCAGTAACTTCATTTGTTAAAGAGATTGCACATATCATGTACATACATAAGTAGTTCTAGATGTTTTCTTGGAATACGTGAATGTTTACTATAGATGAAAGAAGGAACAAAAATTTTCACAGGAAAAAAAATCTACTTGAACTTGTCGATTGGTATAATGCAGAAAAGAGTTTCTAAAGTACCACTACTACTCATTGACAAGCAACAACAAATAATGAATCAGCAAAGTCGCGACAACAGGAATTTCTTTAAGGATGGATTTCAGCCAAGCGAGGGAAAAAGAAATCAAGAGCTTGGAATCTTCAAGATTACTATACGTTCTTTTCATATGCAAAGATGCATGAATAAAGTTTTGGATCGATATGAATGGGAATTCTTATCCCACACCAACAAATATGCTTCTTGCCAAACGCCAACGAAATTCCTTGAGTGTACTTTTATGCAGTTTCTTTATCCAAGTGTGTACACACACATAACATATAACGCATTAAGTTTGCTTGCAATGTATAGGTTGCATGATTTTATAGTTATTCATCATTGCCATTTGCCAAGTAAAAGTGTCAACGTTTTGGAATTCATTCTTTCTTGCTACTACTATAACTACATTGGGCTTAAATTTCTAGAAAATGTGTGCACGGCACATGTGTATATGCATACGAAATTCAACATACTTTCAATTGCACTTTTTGCTAAATATGATTCATCCTTTCTGAATATGAATTCTTTTGACATTCCAAAGGTTTTAAATACAGATGTATATATTACTGCCTTTTCTGTAGATGAATGTAGTACACAGCGATATTTTTGAAAATATTGCTACGTAAGTTAAAGTTGTGAAAATGCACAATCGCGTTAAATTACATACCGGAAATCGGATCTAGACTAAATATTCGGGTTGACAACACAGTTGAAAAAGCAATGCTTACAATCAACGTCTATCCGCAATACAGATAATCATAGAGGCATTCTTAACTTGATTATTGTATCAACATGCCCTACTTCAAGTCTTAAAAACTTTCTTTAATCAGGCATGCTCAAAAATGGGCTCCATGTGTAAAATTCCACAGCCGATGAAAGAAAATGGAAGGAAAGCTGGAGGCGATGCCAAGCTAGAATAACTTGGCTGAGTCTAAATTCCATGAATCACTGAATGGGTAACCTTAAAACTCACAAAAGGAGCTCCTATGTTCCCCCAAACGTGATTTGATATCATGGGTGTGCGAGTACACAAACTCACTGCACTGTACACGACGTAGGGACATGGATGAACATATACAAATGTTTTGATACGAATCCATTCCGTTTTCCCTTCCTGTGCTATACTATCCCACTTCCTTTCTTACGCTCTAAGAGCGGAGCTCTAAGTGCACGTTGAAAGTTGGATGATTTTCCTCCTTTTCTGTGAAACCACAGATAGATACATTCACATTCCTTCATTTCTCATCATCACCAGCATCATCAACAACCACGGAATAGCATCTGCTTGCGTGGTTGATAGACTAAAGAGAGAGAGAGAGAGAGAGGATGAATGAATATATAAAATAGCATATACCTATATATTTCTATATTCAAGTTCACTACATTATAGGAAAATTCACTGGCACGAGAAAAGAAAGTGGGAGACTTCACTACTTTCATGTGCTATCTTGGGTAATATTTCATTGAATGAGAATGGCAGAGCCTAGCAATGACTTGCATCATGAGCAAAACATCACATTGCATGGCAATCCTCTCTCCCTTTGACTAGTCGATCTTTCTCCTTTTCACCGATTCGGTTCATTTCTTTCCTCCGCCAAATATTCCCTTATTTCTTAGCCACCCTTAGCATAAAAAAATGTATGTCTTGATTCTCTTCCCTCCTTATTTCTTTTTTTTTTTGGACAGTCCTAACATGTTCCACGCATTGCACACATGCATGAGCACACTACTAAAGTTGCAAAATTTCATCAATATACTTTTACCAAATCTTGGAGGCTCCATGCATGCTATTATCCTGATCGTCATGGGTTGAACTTAGAAACTTTTCTCTTATTTCCTACAATACCACTTTACGGGTCAATCTAGTTATTGCAGGTTTTTCTTTCTATATAATGACAAAGAAATGATTGCCAAACCGAGCGTGTGCATATTTCATTGTAGTTACAGAATAATAAAATCAACTTTCTTTTTCTTATTGGTTCTGCTGCACATATGTTAAGTATTGACATTCCACGAGCGGATATCTATTAGCTTCTTATTTACAAAATCAAAAATGAGGCCTTTCAACAATACTATATATGCACGCATGCATAAACCACTTACATTTTATTAGGAAGGACAACACATATGCTTTAAGTAAATTCAATGGATTTTGTGTTGAGTGCTTGCATCTTGGATTTTTAGAATCACATTTTTTCTGTCAGAGTGAAAAGTTACGACCACTTTTTTTATTTTATTATTAAAGGAAATTGAAACCTGAAGTGCTCATCCTGTTTTGTTCATTCATTCGCAACGGTGAATGAAATGGATAATGCACATTTCTGTATATCCGACGCCTTTCTAACTTTATTGCGGATTCCTAGCAGCCTGTAGTATAACGTCATTGAAATTGAAAGGTGAAAAAGTAGGGAAAAAAATAATTTCCCATAAAAATATGAATTATGTGTAGAAAACCCTATTCAATTTTCTCAAGTCACACAATCATAGCCTCTTTTTTCAGAAGCATTGGTTTCCCGTGGCAGACAAACAGAAATGTCAGGAAGACTTGTCGACATTCGTGAAACTTGTAGGCTGTTCTATAGGACATGCAATTTAATAAAAATATGGTTTACTTACACATCTCTTTTCTTTCATTCCTTCTTCATTCGTGTTCCTATATGTGTGATCACGTGCATGTGGACGGATATTTTATGACTACATTCATGATTCGAATTTGCTTCCACTCGCATTTCCACAGAGAGATGCCAAAGTATACATTTCATGCCTTGGCTTTCATCTTAGCTAGATTTGATATAAGGGCGAGCCTTATCCTTTTTGGTGATGTAACAAATTTCTTTTATTTTTTTACTTTCTCCAGTATCATCACCACCAAAACGGCGGCATGACTGAAACTTAGTCAAAAACTTTCGCTTTTACCGTGGCTTATTTTTCAGGCTGAGAGTGAGTTATGTCACGGCTTCGAATGGTAAACCCTAACCTTCATGAATTGTCGTGCAAATACAAAAAGAGTAGCACCTAATGTCATATGCGAGAATGTCTGTAACCGCTGGATTTCTTATGAAAATTCATGACATACCAAAATTATGCGTCTCTGAGATGAGCAAGAACAGCAAAAGAATAAATGCAGCTATCTCTATAATGTACATGATATTATACTAATAAAACAAAATACAAATATATACGATCCTCTACTGCTGCCCTCCACCTCCATGCTCCTATCTAACAATTCATTTATTCAGGCAACCATTGAATATATCTGCGACGGGGATACTTGATTCTCCCAAGTGTACACGGGGTGACGTTACACATGAAAAAATATTTCTAGTATTATTTTCTGACTTTTCCCATTCATAAATAATGGATCTTTAAAAAAACAAAAGAATTTTCTTTTGCTTTTATGAAAAATATTATGCATATTATGATGTATGTATGTTTACGGGTTTATTCGTTTCCATTTTTATCTACCTCCACCACCACAGGAAGGAAATATTGCGTTTGAAAACAAAAAAATGATGTTATTAGAAAGTACGAAAAATGCTCATAAAAAGAAAAGCTTAAGCAAAAGCCATGTGATATGTGACATTTTCGTGTGATTCTTTTTACACACAACATTCTGCTGTTATTCGGCTCAAGCATTTCATATGCCACGCCACGCCACAAGCATATTAATACAAAATACAAGCTTAAGAACAGCAGCAGGTTGTTGTCAAAAGACAATATTACATATTTTGTTGTATGAGAAAGGATATGGATTGGTAATCATCCGGAGGCAGATGTATCGAAGAGGATGCTTCTGCTTCATACATCTTATAGAGATCTTTTGGAATCCTGGAAATGGCAGCTCATCTGACACGTTCTCCGCTTCATCGTCCTCAACATCCAATTCCATTTTGTGGATTTTGATACGTGACAAGGAGCTGATCCTCCTTGCTCACTTATTTGCTTCTATTATTTTTTCACGATTATTTGCTCACCAAATGTGAGAGGTAACAGCACAGAAGCCCACGCTTCGAGTCATACACCTTGTTAGAACGGACCTTGGTTGTTGTAGGTGTATTTGAGAATACCAAGTTGGTTCGGAGTTGAAAAACAAGAGCAGTATTGTAGATATTTTTGTGAAACACATAGAGATGTACAATTTTGTATAGATAGATTGACCTATGCTACAAAATCTAGTCACACCTGGAAATAGATTGACGATGGTCAGAAAACTTTGTCAATTATTGTTGATTTGTCACTAGAGGAAAATTTTGCTGTAAAACAGTCGAGTATCAACTTCCCCCTACAAATGTAAATGGTTTAGAATCAAACATGGCTAGCAAAATCTTTTCCTCTTGGCTTAATATTTGGAACTAAAGTCTTTTTAACCAGCGGCGATGCAATATGGGATTCAATCCACAAGTTAATTTCACAAAGTTGACACTATATAAGCACCTTTCGATTTTATTTGCGTGCGAAACAATAAATTTAGCCCACCCTACGTGATTTCATTATCTCAAATGGTGAGCTAATTTAATGTGTTCAGTAAAAACAGGAACTGGATGGCTGCTGCTTCAAACTCACCACTTACTTGCTAGTATACTAGTTACTGTGTAGCGCACAAGAAGAACGTTATTTTATAGAGCACCACATAATCAACTTGTGTTTATTAACGATCGTATCGTCCCCTCTTATAAGGTTAATTAGGGAAATGGAGCCTCCATAATCAATAGAGTACTAAACGTGATTTTCACTCAGCATGATGACTGATTTTATTAGGAGAATGTGCCGATCGTAATATAAAAGATGAGATGAGAAAATGCAGTGCAGAAAAGATGATGATGATGATATGATGGTTTTGTTAAACCGTGGAACAAAAGGGATGAATTTTGCAAGAGAAATTGGAGAGACGAAAAGCTTGGTTTTGAAGCTTTCTCTGTATGGGGTACTATATACTCGTTCACAGGCTCTCTAGCTCCCACTCTATCTCTGACTGACTTGCAGGCTGAATGGAAACTGATGGAAAGCTGTGCTCCACAATGCACTGTGGCTTCCTTGTGATATCGCGCTCGTATCACTTCGGATGATTTCACTTCATTTCATCCCTTCCCTTTGTTCTTGTTTAATATCAAAGAGAAATTGAAAGCATTTTCTCTGGCATCATCGGTGGTATTTTGTATGCAGCGTGGAATGGGAAACTTGTTTCTAATAAAGTTTCACCATGATAAGTAAGACGGAGGCGAGTAGACAACGTACATGTATGGTGGTGGTTTGTTTAGATTGTTAGATCACATCCATGTATAATGGTCCAAGTTTTTGTTTTTCACACAGAACGTGCAACACAATGGCTAATAGAACAACCGTTGTGTGCACAATATAACATTGGAAAATCGTTATGGCTCAAAATTACACCACAATAATACAATCAACAAAAGTGAATCATTTCAGATAGGATGGATGATATCAGATACTACACACCAAGTTTGCAAGTTACTGTCTGAATTTGTTTTCACAAAAGTTTATTTTTCTACTCTCGTTTTCGTCACCGTTACACTAACACCATTTGGAAAGGATACATGGATCATCCAAAAGTAAAAGAATACGTGTATTCATTTGAAGCTTAGCTTGATGTGAAAAAATCGAAAATGTTTATTGTTCACACAAGGAGTTATTCATATACGTTTATCTATGTTTTAACTGAATTTAAGCGACCGTCCAGTCATGAAATACACAAGAACTTCTTCATAACACCCCCGCACCGGAAATCATTTTTTGCATCGAAAATCCTGTTCTTATTAATAAATATCCTGTTCTCCCATTTCAAAGTATGTCAAAGCTTTTTTTTTGTGTTCTGTAATTTTATTTGCAAGGGATCGATTGCAATTTCAATATCTATATAATTCATTCAGTTGGAGGTGTACGAGGTAAGAATGTGTATAAAGATCTTGTCAGACCATTTTCATTGGCGTTTTGCCCGCAGCTGCCTACATAAAAAACCTTTTATACAGAAGCACAAGTGCATATAGGCTACATCATCCAACAACAACGGGTTTTTATCATTTTTCTGATCTGACAATATATATGACTCTCCCAAGATATATGCATATGTATAGGTTTTTGCAAGCTAATCTCAAACTGTTGAGTTTTCCAGTTCAAGAAATATAGAATCACTGGTTGAAACTTCCTTTCCTGTGTTTATCAACTCCCAGAACAGCAAATAAACGAGGATTTTGTTGGTAATGTACTAGACTGCATTAAGAATTTATTGAGCCAAAATGTTTCATCTACTCTTTTTTTTCGGGTAGAGGATGTCGATTTTGAGGACCCTTGTGTTCTTCTCTGCTATATGTACTTGTACTTACACTTACTGTTGAAAAATCTTCAGTCTGGTTGGTACACATGTAAATTTTTAAAGGTTCATATACATATATTTACGTAGAAACTGTCAGCGCTATTATAGCCGAAGGTGAA
This sequence comes from Orchesella flavescens, assembly GCA_964034955.1. Taxonomy (NCBI): domain Eukaryota; kingdom Metazoa; phylum Arthropoda; class Collembola; order Entomobryomorpha; family Orchesellidae; genus Orchesella; species Orchesella flavescens. The sequence continues at coordinate 18,312,919 of OZ035957.1, read as the reverse complement.
TCTTTTTCATACATATATTCTTTTAGAGTTTTTAGTACTACTCTTCAAGAGTATTTGGTAAGCCGAAATTGAAAAATAAACCCTAAATTCTCAACTTGTGCGGTTTGTCAATATTTTATCTAGTAGTGTAATGGGTAATACCAAAGTCTTGTCATTGTCATTACATATTGCTACTCTTGGATAGAAATTATATATAGACTTGACGAAAGTCAAAATTAACCTGAAGGTAATGAAGAGGGATTAACAAAAGCTGAACCGCATGAGTAAGAACCTAAGAGATGGAAAAGTAAAATGCGGAGTCATGTAAAATCCCGTGTGTCATCATCAGTAATTTCTTTTCTGGATTAGTCAGGAGGAGCCCGTGCTCACTCACATATTCACAATTACATATTAGGAAAGATGTAAAAGTAGAGTAGTACATACAAATATGTATGAACTCTTTGTTAGAAACAAGATGATTCTATTATGTGTGCATAAGAAAGAAAATATGCACAAAAGTACGAAATTATTATTATACCCCACCACAGATATGATCTTAGCAAGCGATGTATGACTAAGATTGACAAATGTTGACTAGCAATATTACTTCATACACGCGACACAGGAGATCATAGATTTTTATTTCACCACACGTCGAAATGGGATAATATATAACGTGTAGCTGCCCCATTGTTTCTGGTAGCACACCAAACCAAGCATTGCATTTTTGTCCTGTTAATACAACCCGTCTTCACTGGGTTATACGTTTTGTCACAAAAAGATGTGATGTGATCACTTTCCAAACCAACTCGTCTCTCCAACTCACTCTCTCTCTCCTGTTTATTCTGTTCTTGGCAGCAAGGAAAAAATTTCATTCCCTGCGTTATTTTCTCTTCTCTTTTTCGCCTGGCTCTCCCTTTTTTGACGTGATGCTGGTAGTGATGTGATGTGGTAGTGGTGACGAGCTCAGGACTTTGCTTGTGTCAGACTTGACATGGTTGAGAATAAATAAGCCCATGAGGGAAAGAAAAGGGTCCTCTAACAAAACAACGTCAATGATAGCATTGCAACCATATCAGGCGAAGAATAAAGGAACAAATGGACACGAAATATTGTTCCTATACTTTTTTTTGTTGTATGAAAACATATATATGCAATACTTGCAAAACTATGTAACGGAAAGGAAAAAGAGACGAAACACGAAAAATACTTTTTTTAGGAGGATTGAATGTTCCAAAATGCTAAAAGTCTTCTTTTTTACTATATTGCACACTATATGCACTCCACTCCAAGTCATCTACGAAGTAATAGTTTTTATACCCGTGTGTTCTCACGACGAAAAAAAACTCGTATATTATTCTATTATTCTGATCCTGAATAGTTGTAGGTAACAAGAAGAGGAGTGAGGAGTCCTCCTTCCCTTCTGTTTCTTCCGGAGACAGAGGCTTTTCTGTTGTTGCTAATATTCCTACTATTTTTTGTAGCCTGTCCTTCTCTGCTAGTACGTATTCGTAGTGGTTTAACAAAGTTGGCTATGTAGTATGCAGCACCAACTTCAAATGTACACTGAATATTATCTCGACAGGGTTTACCAGATTTTGGCTACTGTAACTGTGCCCTGCTAGCTACCCGGGTTCTCTTTCTTTACATATGCTTTCCATGTCTCTCAACCCAGCACCACCATACCATCATTGGTCTCATACGCTTTTCATGCATTTTCGCATTCCATGGTTTTTCACAAGCTATCCAGACAAGTTTTTTCTCGAGCTCGAGTGCATGCTTTCTAAACCCAAGGAAAACTCTAAGAAGAAGCCCATGAGCAGAGTACAGAGGCGACACGCACAACAAATGGAAATGGTTATTTGGAGCTCAGAATGTGTTACCATCAAGCAATATGTTTAGATATGTTGGATGGTTGCATTCATATAAAAAAAATTCGGTGAGCGGAGAAGTAGCTTTTGCCAGTTCTTTTACTTTTATTTTCCTGAGAGAGCCTAGAGTCTATGGAGTTTCCATTAGGATAGAGATCTAAGTAAAACAGCAAAAACTAAAGAAGGGAATTGGTATGCATGCATATAACAACGGTGGTGGTGGTTCTCAAGAGCATTATGCGCGTGTGTGCCATTGCCATTGCTTGCACTCACACAATCACACAACACAAAAAACCCATATTATTCTATCCTACTAACTAGATTCTTTGGGAATGAGTTTAATGGTGATAGTGACAATGACAATGTACAAATACTCATAGGCATATTATTAAGAACGTGTGCATTATTAGTCTTCTCCAGCTTGGATGAAAAATTTGGGTATGAGTGTGAGCGGAGCGTATATGAAGTATGTGTTTGGAACGTAACATCCAACATCTCGTCAGGGGAGGAAGAAATAACTCTACAAGTATGTGTGTGTGCAGTGTGCGGGAGGAAGTTAACGTCTCTGATATGTAGTTGCTCAGTCTAATTTTTTTACCATCGGATCGTTAGCTGCAGCTATTTTAGGGTACACTTGACTCTTGAGTCGTGCCTACTGGCAAAAAAAATTTATGTACTAGTTGCGGAGACAGTAACAAGTAACAGCAGTCAGTCAATTACACTGTTGTGTAAACATACGTCCGCGTCTGTTTGCATACTTTTTCATTTTGATTTGAAGGCAGATGTGCAGCATTGAAGATAATTAAATGGTAGGGAAGAAGAACCGTAAGAATATTAGCAAATAATTTTGTGGTATTTTCATGGCTTAGTCTTAGTCTCACGTCAAGGTTCTTGCCTATTGATGGGTAATATATGACTCAAGAAGCTGAGAGAATAAATTCCTTTTCGGAATTTTCGACTGTCTTCTGTAGCACTGATTCCTTAGTTTCTTTTCTACACAGTTCTTTATAAATTAAAACGAATGTAGCAAGTGTAATAAATGTATGCGGTTTCAAGGATCTAAGAAATTTATTCGTGTATACAAACAGATTCTAGAAACAACCGGATTTAATCACGCCTATTTTCATTTAAAAAAAAAGTGATATGCATATATGACAGGCAAACTATTGAACAAAATACCTTAATTTGAGTATTTTATTACAACTACATAAACTGTAGTAGGTTGTAGACTACTCATGGGAAGGAAAAGACGAGTTTTCGATAAATATAAATTAGCCCTTCATATTTGCACAATTTGTTGAAACCTTGATTTTAAATTAGAAATATAATTTAACAATAATACCAGAAGCTAAGATTTAAAACAGGGAACAAAATTATAATTATATTAAAACTAATTTATCACGCGATTTAATTGCAACTTTGAAAATTAGTTCCTCATCCTTGTTCCTCTTGCCTCTTACAATAGTACCCTAGGTAAGTAATTTTAATACGACGTATATAACATAATTATTGCGTATCATGCAATCAAATCACTCGTGGAATCAATGACTGGCTGACTCATCATGTGGAATCGAACTAATTATTTTTTAAAGTAATTTAATAATTATTAGTAATTATATATGTACATTTTCGAACAATCTACTCCACACGTTTCTACATACATATTTTGGATGCTGAAATGAGTCATACATAAATATATAATCACGTCACGATCGTCACTTCAATTTCCTTTGAATACTTACCACACGGATCATGCTTATCCAGCGGTAAGACCTACATAGACTTTGTAATTGGGAAGGGTTAAAATACCCAGGTTATTAAGGAGAGCTGATTACACTAAACCTTCTCGTAGTATGCTGTAACATCTCAGTTTACTAGTAAATTTGAATCACAACCGCTATCCCATAACGCAGTTCCAGTAAAAGAACTTAAATTAGCTCCCATCAGCGTCATCAAATCTACGTCTTTCACATATACCCCAGAGCATTTTAGATTTTATTCGTGGCTGGAGCGGGTTGGTGTTTAACAACAACGGAATGATGGTGTGGTGGAGGTGGATAATAGGGCATAATTTCAATGAATTTCGCTGAGGCATATACTCTCACAGTCAACATTCCATGATCATGCAAAAACCGTCCAAATATGCAAATCACTGAACGTAATGCTGCGTAAGCGATGATCAGCACAACGAGCAACAGAGGTGAACCATGGGAAGAAAAACTTGCATAACGAGCATAAAAACTTATAGACACAAAAAACTAGCTTTAAAAATATAGCATAGTGGTTACAAGCTTTTGCTTTTCATAACATTATACAGCAAATGCTATAGTGTTCCTGAGTTTTGCTAAGCCTGGGAACAGAGCATAATGGGCTCGGCAGCGTGATTTTGGTTTGGTACATACAAAAAAAAGTGTTCATGCCTGTTTCTAATAGTCTCATCATCAGTGGTTACGAGCCGGTCAAAATTCAATTTGTAATAAAATATACCTTTGATATTTATTTGCATGTTTGTTTTAATACGGCCAGAAATAAAGCATTAGTCACTCAACAATTAAAAGTTTGTGCATGAACTCGAAATTGAAGGTCACAACCGCAGCAATTGATATTGAAGTATGTAAATAATGGTTTCCTAGTTTGCCAGTGGGCATGTATGGGTATACATAAGACTGCCTCATCGGTAACAAACTTTAGTTGTGATTCGCAGGTAGTCTTGGAATGATAGCGATCGTGTCCGGCAAAATTGTTTTCTTAGGAGCATAGCTGTCAGAACTTTCAAGCGCTTTCCCTAAAACCTAAACCTAAAACTTCATTTAACTGCTAACAAAGTGAACATATCAGCTTGAGTTTGTGTGTGGAATTCATTTTTTCATTTCACTTAAATTAAAAAACTCAAAATGCAATCCGAAGTTAAGCTCGTGACAGTTTTATTGGCAGTCTTCGTATGTGCTTATGTACAAGCACAAGTTCCATTCTTTGGTGGTTGTCCAACAAAGCGTGTAGTTGATAATTTCGATGCTAGCGCTGTAAGACTACTAACAAACAGTTTTATTTAAGCTTTATTGGTTGGTATTGGGAAGAAAAAAGGGAGCATATTAAATCATGAATCCAAAACTCAAATGTGTTTGATTTTTTAAATACTTTTAGTATCTGGGACGTTGGTATGAAATAGAAAAATACTTTGCCATTTTTGAAGCAGACGGAGTGTGCATCCAAGCTTACTACTCTGATTTAGGCAATGCAACCATTGGTGTTATGAACACACAAATTAACAGAAAGTGAGCGCGCTTCAATTATTAATATTGTAACTAGTAATACGTATGCGCAAAAAAATATATTGAATAATGATTAACGATGAAATCTGTCATCTATTCTACTAGGACCAGGAGAATGAAGAGTATTCAAGGAGAAGCTCGTTTCACTGATTCTCAATCAACAGGGAAGCTTGGAGTTAAATTCCCATCAGTGCCTTGTAAGGCTTAAAAAAATTATTTATATTGCTCAATTGCTGTTTAAATTATATGGAATATGGAAATTATGGAATTGAAATATGTGTGTTTTGAACCAAATACCATTTAGTTGTTGCCGATGCACCATACTGGGTCCTTGACACGGACTACAAAAATTATTCTATCGTGTGGTCCTGTAATAATCTGGCAGTCATCAATTTTCGTAAGGTTCACAATGTTTGTGGTTGTTTTTTAAATGCGTGGTTAACCAAGACTGAATGTTGTTTATTTGATGGCAATGACTTACAGAAATCGTATGGTTTTTGGCAAGAGAAAGAGTGCCAAGTCCAGAAATTAAGAACAAAGTACACGAGAAAATGGATCAAATTGGGATTCGAAGAGACCTTCTTCAGAAAACGAATCAAACAAATTGCGATGCATAATTTCGGGTGGTTTTTGTAGCTTTAAATATGTAACATGTAGCATATAAATAGGTCAATTTTCCACATTGGGAACTTTTAAGTTCAGCAAAACTTTTTAACAAAAGTATGATAATAAATTGTGCATCATTAGAATTCTAATGGCACCTAATCAACTATGAAAACTTGCATTCTCGATTCACTTTTTACATTTTCAGTTAAACTGCCTTGCCTTTGCACCATTGCCTGCCACTAGTACCCACACACAACAAGGTCATTCGATTCATCCATCAGGCAATCCTGATTGCAGGCATATTAGGACAAAGGTAGTGATAGAAACATTTCTAATGCCTATAACCTTACCAGTCACTCGCTCTCGTACAATGTTGTACTCTGCATATATATGTTTTTGCCGAGGTAGTCTTACAAAGAACACTCCAGTTTTTTATAACAATATCTAGGCTTTTTGTATACTGTACGAAAACTTATTCAACCCTTACTACTATCATTCCCATTAGCAAACAAGTATTTGATATGTCATAATTACCAAACCCAAACCCTACCACATTATGCCTATAAATATCGTACTAATATGTTTGTAACTAAACAATCTTGATGATAACTGCATTTTGTACTTCTAAACACTCTAACACCTAAAGATATATATATATTTAAGTTACCTACGAAGAAAATTATCAAGCAGCAACGGAATACGATAACCACTTCAAAAAATAAGACGGCTGAACAACTCTTGACAAAACATGAGCAACCAAAATTCGAGTAGAAAACCAAAGGTAAGATCATAATACAGGTCGTATAAAATACATAAAATGTTAATGAAATATCCTACGATGAAAAGTCAAGTTGTATAGTTGAATTAGCTGCAATTCGGATAAGAGCTGTAGGATTTTCGCTTTTAATATGCGTATATGGTGAGCAATTATATTTTGTTGCAGTCGACGAGTAGTTATTAAAGAATCTATTTGTTATTTTAATATTTTGAAGATACAAGAAATATATGAATAAGTTTCTGTCGACTAGATGGTTGCTATTAATTTGCAATTTCCATGATGTGATGCATTAGAAAGTACCCATCATACTTAATGCATGAAATGCTTGGAAGCGACCAAGATATATACAGCACAGACATATGCTAACTGATATGCTAATGATTTAGCAGATCAAAAGTGGCATTATACACGACGTTTGCCTGCTGCTACCTGTATTCATTATACAGGAAAAGCATGAAATTATGCATGATTTCCTCTCGTAGCCTTCAACAAATTTCATATTTTAGAAATGGGGCTAAACTTATGTAGATTTGTGATGAGAAAGGAGCATAACATTAAACTGCATTTATAAATTACAGTATTTCGGATGCCTTCAAGAACTAGCATTTATAAGGAATGTGAATGTTTCTAAAAATCATCAATAACGAAATGATTATTCAGTAACGGTTTATGCAACATTTACCTTTACCTGAACAGTCTATTATCGATAGGTGATTCCCTGAGAACATGATTTTTACCACACATATATATTTCTAAGATAATCAATGAAAGTTACATTTCCACTGCAGTGAAAACGGTTGTAGAATAGTCTATAGCAGTTGTAATTTAAAGTAGTAACCGCTTCATTTTATATTTTATATTTATGTTAAAAATATGTTTTTAGTCTTCTTTCGGAAATGGAAGGTACTATCCACCTCACATGCAATCATCCCTTTCACCGCAAGGCTTTGGCCTCTATAATTCAAACTGTGGTAGCACCGAAAACTCAACTAGTAGTACATCCTGCTTCAATCCACCGAACCAGCAGACGATCCCGTGTAAGGACTATCTCATCTCCAACGCTCTTCCATACGATGTTGCGAATGCGGGAGGGGATGGGCCTTGGAATGCAACGGGAAATGAAAATTTCACCACGTTCGGAAGTCGTGTAAATGGAGTCAGTGAAAATGGATCTGGAGAAGCTATGCGAAGAGTAGATGGTGGATTTGGTGGATCATTTCCTAAACCACAGGAACATCCATTGTCTCACACAGTACCAACTACGACCATGCTGCACCAACCACCATACCAATCAGTAAGTATCCAAACCCTAGCACAAAATTCAGTAATTATTCAATTTATTGAATATTAGTACCACGTACATTTAGCCTCATCATTGAGCTTGAATTAGGAACAGTGCAGTGTCAGTTTCACTACCAAAAAAAATAAGTTTTCTCTCTCCCAACATGTTGATCAATGTGGCTTGTGGTTTTGTCGATTCAGCAGCATCCACAACAACAATACTCCAGCAATGAATCGGAACCTCGCTTTTCACAACGGTCAAACGCAACCGCTCCCACAATAAGAGCAGCAGGGCCATTGGGTCAAAAGGATTTCAGGTTGCTACCTCATTCTTTTATCACCCCACATTAGTTTCAGGTACAGGTGAAGCAACCGTGTTCTAATATGGTGTGTGGAACCCTCTGCAATAATAGCTCAGGTAGCAGTATCAATGGCAATCGAGGGAATCAATGGGTCATGCCCTCGATGTTTGATGGTGAAAATTCGTCCCATGAGACTGTTAACAGCTCAACTGCTCCACCACGCTTTCTTCCCAAAAGTGACTTGAGCGGTGTGAGCGGCTTTGGGATTTCTGGAGGCACGAATGGAAAAGCTCTCATGAAATCGCAGCTACAACCATATTATCACCAGAATAATAATGCTATGAACAACACATCTGGCCGGAACAGTAGATCAGAGGATCCTGAAATGGATAGAGATAGGAAGAAAGATCGCCTTATCGACTCACTCTCAAATTCTGATATGATCACATGCCTACCTGGCTTTAAAAAAAGGTACGTATGCACCAAGTATATACGCTCTCACATATGTGTAAACTAGCGCAACTCAAAAAATAATACGATTTACATTTATGTCACCATGCTGAGTGAGTAAGCACTATGTCCATATTATTATCGCATCACATAACAATGCTTTTTATTGATTGTACGCTACGATGCTACCTGAACCACCATGTAGACACTTTGTATCAAATAATAAGTGTCCGTAAGCCAGCGTTTGAGCGCTAGCGTGGGCTTCGATTTTCAATGTATTATCGCTTCCTTTCCTTTTGCTTCACTTCCAGAGTAGCAAAGTATATTGGTCCATATTATTAATACTGAATAATACTATGATCATAACACCTGGTCTACCATTTGGACAAGGCTTACGAAATTCCCATGCAAAACACCATCTGTTACTGTGCAAAGAGAAAAAGATACAATAGCCAGCATTACTCAGAGAGAAAGAGAGAGAAAAAAAAGAGGAGACTGAATATTATAGAAGCACTTGAGGATTGACGAGAGGAGCAATAGTATTGCTTGAAAAATCCTTGAAAACACTCGAATAAACTTGCTAATATACGTAGTCACGCTAGGGGAGATAAATTCCTTTGAATGTATTGAACATTGAAGTAAAAAAATCTAGTATCGTGGTAGTCGTGTGGTAGTGGTGGAAAATGCAAGAGTTTCAAATGAAACTTCCATGATTGTGTACCTTTGAAAAAAGATACTACTGTGTGCAAAAAGTAAATATACACACACAAGGTGAACACTACCAACTTTTATCCCCATTGGATTCCATTATATTACGTTCAATACTATGTTACATCTTCTGCGACATTACATAAGAATTTTTCCCCTTTTACATCCGCTATTCACTACTCCCCATAGAAGTGAGCAAAGGAAATAACCCTCAAAATATTATACGTTTCTATATTTTTTGTCATACTTGTCGACTCACATAATGCCCCGTATATTGTCAAAGGAATTTCATCTCATTTTAGCGAGAAAAGTTTTGCTACTTTTCCCCCGTTAAAAGACATTCAGAAAAATAAAAAGTTTATGTCAAAAGTCTTTTTGCAAATTTCTGTTTCCGAATAGATCAGAATATTTTGATTAGATCTTTGGATTTCAAACAAAGCCCATGTCAGACAGTTAGGTACAAGTTAAAACATTCAAGAAATGGTTACAATTCTTTATAAAAAAAAGTATATCCGAGAAAGTAGATAAAGTTTAAATGGTCGTAGTAAGCAAACTTATTGTTCGATTTTTCTATTCAATGACATAAATATGAAAGACGTTGCAATACAATAAACAATAATTCATAATAATTGTAATTCAATTGTCACTTTTTCACAAATCATAGAGTCGGAAATCGAATAAAAGTAGCTTTTGGGTTGGTATACGCAGTTTGGTATTTCTGTTAAAAATCGTCAAGATGATGATAACCAAGATGCGCTGACTTGTCTAAGGCCCTGGATGATAACCTTTATTTTATGTCAATTTCTTGTTCCTTTCCCCGATGCATATACGTTTCAGAGTGAACATAGTAAGTATTCTCTTCACCAGTGCTCCTATATCGCTCAGGTGTAATTTGACAGGAGCTAGCACAAGAGAATAATGAAGGTGAAGGATGTTTGATTTAACAAAAGCCGTGTGTCATTTTACTCTCCTGACAGCTCAGGATTAACTTTTCTTGAGGCAAAGAAGTGCCTGACACAGCTTGTCATATATCGTGCTTCATTCTGACAACATGAAGAGACGTTCAGTAGCTAATACGTAGAATGTAATAATAATTATAAAGACACTTGGTTAAGCATATTATATCGTGCCACATTGAAAAAAAATCAAGACCATCATAGAAGTCAAAATCAAGGTTGCAATTAATTGGATATTATATGATATATCTAGGCTCGATGCATATATGATATGCATCTCAGCATGTAATTGATTACGAATGTCAGATATTGTCTCCTATCCTATCAATATGCCACTACAACATCCTATTAGTATACCGCAATTTTTTCAACAAAATCCTCTTACACGCTGGAAACATCGACTACATAAATTTTCTTGTTATTATTAGACCTGATCAAATAAAGACTGTGAGACCGAATTTGCCAAAGTCATTCGGCGAGGACAAGGTTATTCAGCAAACTATGAGAAGCCCAGGGGTCCCGTCTGCATATTCACGTCATTCACCTCCAACCTTATCACCAATTCTCAATTACGGTAGCAATCGACAGAACGATAGCCGTGCTTACAGTAATAACAACGCTATAATGTCAGATCGAAATCAAGTTGCCGGAGGCAGTCGCCCATGCTCACCAATTTCAAGAGCACAGGCAGCAATTGGACAAGCGCAACGAGAATTTTCAAAGATAAACAGTTTCGTGGAGGCAGAAGCGGATAGTCGAAAACCTCCTGGTGCTTGGAAAAATATGGGCACTCCGTTTCTATCCGGTAATTTTTATATGGTATATCATCATCATTATTGAGTCCGTGATAATTATAAAAAAAATAACATCAAGCAGTCGAAACTGAACATTCTGTACTTTTGTTTAAAAACACAACCAAAGTTTCAGTAATTTGAATCAACTCAGTTAAAATTCTTTCCTTTCTGTATGTACATGTTTTGACTTTTGTTATAAAAAACATTTTCACTTTGTGCAAACCAGTTGAAGTAGTAGTTATTAGCTGGTAGATACTGCAAATGAGTCACAGTGCCCCAGTTAATTTTTTCTTCTTCTCCGTGCCCTTTACGTCGTATTTTCTTTCGCCACGTGTGGAATGAGTGCTGTTTAGTTTTTTTTGCAAGAATACCTATTCCTTCGTGTAATGATAAAGTAAAAATAATGATTGCATCAGAACCACTGACAAAATCTGCCCAGAGACAGCAGAAAGCTCAATATAGGATGGATCTTGAAAGACAAATACTGGCGAGCAAAATGAGGAAAGCAGAAGAAGAACGAAAGGAGAAAGACAACAATGATCATCCATTAGGACCCGAGTATGCCCATCCAGCTCTCACATATTACAACCCACCTCATAAAATAATGGGTAAGTTAAAAAAAGCTATAGTAAAGGCTCATACATTTCTCAAGTCCACCATGCATGCTTTTTGACATATTGTAGGTAGCAATTTGAGCCGCAGCAGCTCAGGAAGATTTTCATTAGGTTAATGTAATATATATCTATGCTGCTCGCTCGATTGAAATACGATAGAAAACATTAAAGAAAAATATGAGCAGATTGTTGTACAAATACATAAATATTATTATATATATATTTCCAAAAAAATGTTTTGGAAAACGTTAAAAGCTTTATATATCCATTTTCAAAAAGTGATAAATGAATAAAAACTTATATGAAACAAAAAAAATCGCTTCAGATCAAGGAGATTCTTCAGGTTCGACCAACCACCCAGCTGCTACTGCAGCTTTAACAAAATATATTAAAGAAAAGTATGCTCTTGATGTTTCTGGTGCTAACGCAATCCCTGCCACACCAGGATATCCTCAAGAGACTGGTGCTAGTACCACTCTTTCAGGAAGAATAGGGCCACTTCAGCAAGCAAAAAAGGAGAAAGCTCTGGCCAATCTAATGAAATCGAGAATGCATCCCAGAGATCAAAATCAGAGTAGTGCTTCTCGCCTGCCCATGAATCAATTGCAGACAGGAGGATCCATGGTTCACAATGGAATGATGATGCAACCAGGAAATAGTTCAAGATTTGCTCAACAACAACAACAACAACAGTCATTTGGGCAGGCAAACCTGAGTAAACCTCAACAGCCATCAGGATTTGCACAATATCCTGTTCCTCCTGGAGCGTATTCAGCTAGACCAGCTACTTACGGAGTACCAATACCAATGCCTTCAGCGGCTCCATGGCCTATGCCTATGTATCCAGCGTATGCTCAGTGTGCACCTTATGGTCAAGTGAATCCGTATGGGCAACCAGTTTATCCAAGTAAATTTTATGACATTTCGAACCACAAATGACGTTTTTATTCGTTTCTCATACTACATATCAGATTCAGATACGTACAATGTACATAAATATTAGCAAAAATTGATTGTAATACCTTCGGCATTAGACAAAAAATTGGTAGATATATATATAAGGGAGGAGACGAATCTTTCACACACTTTATTCATCCTGTACCAATTTCCACGTTACAACTTCCAGATGGAAACGTGAGTTAGTAGTTTACCTAGAAAAGCCAGGTACAAAAAAACAGTAGTTTGTCCGAGTATTCTTCATTGAGCAGAATACATTATGTATTTGTCGAGATATCCATTTGTAATGCTAAAATGAGAAACTCTTCAATACATGAAAGTTTTTAATAAAAACAAGTAACTGAGCAAGTTGGTCATATACACATACAGTGGATAAAAAATAGTTGTAAATTTCAGCGGTGGACAATTACGCGTCAGTCTATTATAATGGAACGTAACAGAGTTTTACTTTAACATTCATGGGGTAACATGATATGATAATTGCCGCATGGATTCCATTTACCACACCACGATAAGAACTTTTTGAAAAAATATATGTATAACATGTACATGTACAAAATACTGATAAGTACATAACATACCATGTAAATGTTTAGAGAGAAAGAAAAGTGCAAACAGGAATTTACTTTCAGGTCGCGTAGTGTCTATCCAAAACAGTTTATTTATGTTATTTGTAAAAAGGAGCTACGTGTATGAAAATTTATTGCACAAGATCAGACGCACATCACCTTACACGTTTTTATAAACTCTGTCTTTTATCCAGGTACTGCTAATCGTGGACCAGTGAATTCACAACAGACAGGTCAACATCAACAGTATTCCCATGCTCCTAACATACCAGTTCAACCTCCGTTGCAGCAAGCAGCATTGCATGATCCACGAAGCAACCAAAACTCCAACATTCCATCTCAAAGTCAACAACAAAATTACTGGCAAGGACACGAAAAGGGAGAAGAACCTCGGTTAACTCAGCCACCACAAATGGGTCCAAATTCAACTAATTTTCAACGGCGAGAGGAAACTTACCAAGGGGATGCTGATGACGACGATGATGATGACGATGATTTGGACCTGGTCGCACTTAAAGAGAAAGCGAACAGCACTCAGAAGATTTGGCAGGTAAAAAGTTTTATGCTATTAGAAATTGGTACATGTACGTAACTTCGCTTCGCAATTCTTGATAAGTGTATGCACTTTCACTCATTTTGTAATACAACAAGATCCACGATCCAAAGAACGCAATTCGATCATGATCATGTGCCACATTCACGTTCTGAAAAATACTACTTTAGAAAGTAACAGTCTCCATTCTGTATTTTTTTTGTAAAACAGCGGAAACCTCCTTCTCCACCAGTTCCCGTAATCAAAAACAAGCTTTTATGTGTAAGTATTCGGGTTCATGTAGTAGTGTATAATACAACACACATAAACTTAATGATCTTCCACAAGCTTTGTGTGGTTGGTATTCACCAATGTTTTTTTATGTGTTTGTTTGCGACTCTCGTTCTAGTTAAAGCTAAAGTAAACTTATTCTGAAAAATGAGATGCAAGAGCTTGATTTATTATACGTAGCTCATGAATATTTAACTCCACTTGCTTTTAACATGTCTTATGTCTTTACTCTCACATCGTCTTCGTCTTATTTCCATTATCAATAACTTTTTTTTAATGTCCATATTTTCTTGAGATCCGATATATTTCGGTCCAATATACAACGTTTTTAAGAATGAGTGTAACACTTTTGGTTGTCTTTCGCTTTTCATGTTTTCATTTGATCTGTAAGTTTGTCAAGAGAAAGTAAAAATTATATTGGATTGATGAGGTTTTAATAAACAGTTGCTTCTGCATGGACTGTTTATAAATGAATGATGAGCAATGGTTTTTTGCATGTATCTGTATTACCTAATATGCAGACCTCAGATGAACTTCCTGATCCCGAATTAAAAACAGCCATCTACAAGGCAGAGTTGCGAAAGCAAATTGATGCAGACAGGAGGCGGAAGGCAGAGAAGCTTGCTCGAGAAAAGGAAGAAGAGGAACGAATAGAAATGAAAATTAAGGAATTTCATGAAGAAGAACGTCGACGAATACAGATGGAACGGCAAACTAGAGCAGAATTAGAAGGGTTCCATCGAAGTAAAATTGAGGTTTGTTTTCAATAAGTGGAAAATGTCAGAGTAAAAGTTTTTTCCACGAATTACATTACGAAAGAGTTGGCACAACTTTTTCCTCCCGCATCCGATAAAAACAAAAATTTTCGTAAAGAATGAAAATCTCTCAAGTGAAAACTATTTTACTTTCTTTGCAGAAGAAACAGAAACGGCACGAAGCGCTCACGATACGAAACCGCAACCAGGAAGAGAAAGTTTTAAGAAGGCCACGTTCAAGATCCAGTGTGTTAGCAGAAAAATTAGCAAGGTATGGCCCGGAAGCTGGAGACTTTGAAGAACCATTTGAAAGAGATAACCGTTACAACAATAACCGTATGATCAGAGCACCTCAATCTTACAGTGAGTACAACACAACAAAAGTCTAATTCAAGCTATGAAAATTTGCATCATGATTAAAATTCGTTCATAATTGAATTTCCTGATTTCTTTTATGAGATGGTAACGAATTCCAAGATGAACAATTCATGTCTACATCCCTAGCTTTAGCGATATCGGATGGAGCAGATCGCCCCATGAGAAAAAGTAGCCCACCTGTGCCAGTAGTACAGAGAAAGCTAATAGAAAGTTTGTTGAATGGTAATTACAATTTCCACCTTCAAGTTTATAAGCATTGGTTGTAACAGTGTGGGATAAATTCTCAACTAATTTTTCAAACCAGATCCGGATGATCCAAGAGGAAGAGCTGGTATTTTGGTTAAACGACAAAAAAGTTTTGACGGCCAAAACTTTCTGTTGGAACTGAAGTCAAAACTAAGTTCTGAAAGAGATTTGGTGGAAAGAAGACTCCGGGATAAACTTGAATCTACACACAAAAACATGAATCTTTTGAAATATACAATGAATCAGAAATAAAAACAACTATGTCGAAATCCTTACTTTCGCTTGATTATTGCGAAATCAGTTATTGCTTATTAGGTGCCAGCTCCCAAAGCTTTCAAGTTTCTTGGAAATAAAAGTAACTACAAACTTCAAAGTCTATGGGGGTGACGGATTTGTAAATTTCGTCAGAGAAAGGTTAATCAATCTCAAAGTCGAGTTATGGTTGAATGTTGAATTCGATAAGGTTAGTGCAGTTGCGAAACAAGTCGACCTGCAACTAGAACTAGAATGAGTAGAGAGTCAGGGTACATGAGTTTTTACACTACAACAGCTCGTACTTGTAGTTAAAGCACAAGATTGAATAGCCAAGAGTAAAAGTTACAGGCAGCAGCACACGGCGGAAATACCAAGAAGAAAACCTTTATTCCTTTCTTTCTCTGCCTGAAGTCTTTTCAAAAGGCTGTTAGATGTCTTTCTAGTGTAGAAGGCACAAACGGAAGGCAAACAAATTGATATAATGGAGAAAGAATTTATTCTTCATTAAATTCCTCATCCTCGTATATATAGTCATGTCATAGTCCTTTAGCTTTCTTATCCTACTCTACTAATCATATCCACCATGTGAAGACCATACAGAAATTACGATGCATAAGTTTTAAAGGCAAAAGTAAGCTTGGAATAAGCAGTCATCCCTCACAACATATTCTTCTGAATACGAAATTCTGCATAATCTTCTTCTGTAAAATAATAATTAATACGAATATAGGGGTTTCCAAAATTCCATTCCATACCTGACCAGTAGAGGCAGAGAGTCCAATCAAGTACATATTCGTGGCGATTGTTTTTTTGCAAACGTGCTTTTTCTTTTATTGCATCATCGCATGATTCGCATGTCCTCTCCTGGTCAAACAAATTGTCAAATTATAATCATACGCACATTTCACATCATTTCAGATATTGGATATTAAAGGAATAGGAAGAAGCATTGGCTTTCAATATAATACCCATGATAGTACATATATAAAGGTTTACTACCTTATAGGACAAATATATATATACCTGAAAGGAGACCTCTGAAAAACATGCAGGTTTAGAGCACAAGTGTTGATATTGATGCTCTTACTAGCTCTGTCTTTGTCTGCTTTAGAGTTGAAAGTAGGAAATGAAATGAGCATAAAAAAAGGTATATCTCACTGTGTATAAAAATATACATAAGCATACACAGGCCACCACGATGAAAAAGCGGGATTACTGGAGTTGTGAGAGAGAGGCAAAATGCCAAAGTTGTTTTTGTTCACCAAAGAAAGAAGCAAGTATTACGTGCTTAACACAAAGGACTTGTCAAAAAGCTTTGGCCGCATTTTAAGCGATAGTGCGGCCTGTAGTGTTCACTCTTCATTCGGAATCCACTAATTGCTTTACATTCATTAAAACTATTATATTTTTGGTAACAGCGGTTTAGTGATTCATTTTTGTAATTTATTTTTGTTCGCTGATTTTCAATCAGGTATTACTGGTAAGAACTTTTTTGATTTGGTTAATTTTAATAAAATAACTGAACATTGCTGTTTGTGAATTGACGTCCAACGTCCTTTTGCTCACAAATCTCATCATTATTGTCTAATTTAACAGGTTGTGCAGTTGTGATTCGTTTGTTGGGACAGCTGATTTGACAATTCATCTTGAGGTGGGTTTGTTATTGTTAGCTAAAAGTGATTTAGTATTTGCTACCTGTTGAGGTTGGGAAGATTGTTTATAAATGATGTGATGATTTTAAGCTCATTACATTGTTTCTGCTTGATTTTAGGACGTAAGCTGAAATGGCAGGATTCGATCAATCTACGGTTTTTGTATCTGGTAGTCGTGATGAGGAGGATGAGGTTGAGTCCGGCCACTATGATCATCAACAGTACAAGAAGAATTTGAAAGACTTTTTACGTCAGTTTCAAGAAGGGCAGTTTGGATATAAATACAGGTACAAACTCATGGTCATCAGAGATTTTAAATGTTTTATTGGAATCGTGACTAGAATTTTTAATAGCTGACAGCAGCAAATATTGATAAGATCAGTCAGTAAGTGCTAGATGGATATTATGCGTTATGTACTTCATTTTTATGTTGTTTTGTATTTTATAGAGACCAGCTTGTAAGAAATTACAATATTGGACAGTATTGGATCGAAGTGAAGCTTGAGGATATCATTCAATATGATGAAGACCTGTCGGATAAAATCAAAGCACATCCAGCTGAATTCATCTCTGTTGTAAGTTTAAAATAAGTTCATAAACATTTTGGGCCGTAACTGCTCGTGCTCAGTAGCAAATAGAGTACAAGACAACATGCTACAAAAAATACACATACAATGTCTTTAATAATAAAAATTGGCAATGTAGTTTGAAGAAGCTGCCAAGGAAGTTGTGGATGAACTGACAACTCCACGTCCCGCTGGACAGGAAGAAATTGAAAATATTCAAGTGATGGTAATATCAGATGCTGAGCCAAGCAAAATCCGTGAATTGCGTTCGGAGAAGGTTTCCAAACTGGAAAAGATTTATGGAATCGTTTTGACTGCATCTGCTGTAAGGTCCAAAGCAGTTAAAATTTCCTTGATGTGTCGAAGTTGTAGGTCTGTTCTTCCTAACATTGCTGTCAAACCAGGCTTGGAAGGTTATGCCTTACCAAGGAAATGTACAACAAACCAGTACGTCATACTTTTATCATTAAACATCACACATATGACAAGGTTACTCTTGACCTCCTTGACTGACTCAATTTACTTTTCGATTACAGGGGTGCACAAGCAGGGGCTGTAAAATGTCCTTTGGATCCTTACTTTATTTTGCCTGACCGTTGTGATTGCGTGGATTTTCAAGTACTAAAGCTCCAGGAATCGCCAGATTCAGTACCGTCCGGTGAAATGCCTCGGCACATGCCTATATATTGTGATAGATATCTTTGTGAGAAAGTTGTTCCTGGAAATCGTGTCACTGTCACTGGAATTTACTCTATCAAAAAGGCAACTCAGCAAACTAAGGTTTGACAATATGGCATGTTTTTTTGTCTCGCAATTGCATGTTTTGGGAATATTGAAGTGTGTGTATAGAAATAAAAGTAATCCCGTCCAATTTATTGTAGAAAAATTCGGAGCACAAAGCAACGGTTGGAGTCAGGCAGCCATACTTTAGAGTGTTTGGTATTCAAGTGGATTTAGATGGAACTGGGCGTTCTGGAAAAGTTACTTACACTCCTAATGAAGAAGAAGAGTTTCGCAAACTTGCCTCATCACCTGATTGCTATGATAGAATAGTGAAATCAATTGCTCCTAGTATTTATGGGGCTGAAGATATCAAAAGGGCAATTGCGTGCCTGTTATTTGCAGGTAAGAACTTGTTATTTTGTTGTACTTGTCTGTAATTCTAAACATAACTTAAATGAATGATGACAACATGCTTTCGTCTAGGGTCTAGGAAACGTCTTCCTGATGGACTTGTCCGTCGTGGTGACATCAACGTACTCTTGTTAGGAGATCCTGGTACTGCTAAATCCCAGTTGTTAAAATTCGTCGAAAAGTGTTCCCCGATAGGCATTTACACTTCTGGCAAAGGTTCTTCTGCTGCAGGTCTTACTGCATCTGTTAATCGGGATCCTGCGACGGTATGAATCAACTACTTGCTACCATCATGGCTTTTCCAATCGATCAATTATGAATACAAACTTAAATTGGAATGGGATTTGATTTTCTCTATATGCAGAGGAATTTTGTCATGGAAGGTGGAGCTATGGTGTTGGCTGACGGTGGTGTTGTATGCATTGACGAGTTTGATAAGATGCGTGAAGATGACAGAGTTGCTATTCATGAAGCTATGGAACAGCAAACTATTTCCATTGCAAAGGTAGGCTTTTCCTTCATTATAATTTCAATCAAATTTTACTGAGCATTTCAATTCAATTCAACTTTAAACTTATTGTTGACGTTTTTTTTATCAGGCGGGTATAACAACAACCCTTAATTCTAGATGTGCAGTTCTAGCCGCTGCAAACTCAATTTTTGGCAGATGGGATGATACAAAAGGAGATGAAAACATTGATTTTATGCCAACTATCCTCTCTCGATTTGACATGATTTTTATTGTCAAAGATGAACATAATGAGGCTCGTGACACTGTAAGTATTTTTTTAAGTAGCAACAACCTTTTTCCTAAAAATTATTAAAATGATGAGTGGCACTGCTTTAAAACTAAGAGGTAGTGATGCGGAAGACCTGCAGATCTCCTCAATGAAGCTTGCAAAGTGCCCAGGGGCCATCTGATTTGTTTGACATTACATAATATATACCTTCAGCTATACTTAATTATTCACTGGCGTAAGTTTAATGTGTGCTAATTTTAATTTGACCGACTAGATGATGGCGAAACACGTAATGCGTGTGCACATGAATGCCCAAAGGATAAATGATCAACCAGAGCAAGAAGGCGAACTTTCACTGCTCTTTTTGAAAAAATACATTGCCTACTGCAAAGCGTAAGTTTTTTATCAGAATCTCTGATTACTAATTTACAAATAATAGGTTCCCCTAAAGAGTTCTAATTCAATAAATCTTGTAATGCAGTGCGTGTGGACCTCGTCTTACTCAAGACGCCTGTGACAAACTCAAAAATAGGTACGTTCTCATGAGAAGTGGTAACAGGGAAGCTGAAGAAAGTGCTGCACATAGAAACCCTATTCCAATTACTGTGAGGTATGAACTAAATAACTTTTTCTGGTTCTGTTGTCTATCATTATCTGTTGGAATAATCTAGAACATCATTTAAATAGTATGTATTTTATTGAATTGTAGACAATTGGAAGCAGTTATCAGAATGGCAGAATCGTTAGCAAAAATGCAGTTAAAGCCATTTGCTACTGATGTTCACATTGATGAAGCACTCCGACTGTTCCAAGTTTCTACTTTGGATGCTGCAAGCTCCGGCAATTTAGCAGGTGCGAAAAATAAAGTCACAAACAAAACTAATTTATATTCGTTCATGGTAATCTTGAATTTATCACATTTTTGTAGGCGTTGAAGGATATACCACGCAAGAAGATCATGAGCTATTAAATCGTATTGAATCTCAGTTAAAACGTCGAATGGCTATAGGTACACAAGTCTCAATGCACACTGTGGTTCAAGACTTCCAGCGTCAGGTATGCTAATATATTGATACTTCATTTAATGCAATTTGAATAGACTCCAGTGATTAACTTAGCGTTACTGACCTTGTAATTTACAAATGCTTGCTTAAACTTTTCAGAAATACGATGAAAAGTGTATCCAAAAAGTTATATATACGATGATACGGCGTGGTGAGCTCCAGCATAGGCTTCAAAGGAAAATGCTCTACCGTATTAAGTAGCGGGATACATTGCAGTTTCTACAATTTTAACAGTTTTACATTTTATGACTTGTGTTTAAAATATGGCGTTATGCAATGAATGACCTTTTGCTGAAGTTTTATTTAAAGGCAGGGCTATATACCCCTATTACAAAAGTATGTTTTTAGAGTTTTTACAAACGACGTAATTTAATGTTTGTTACATAATGTGCCTTTAATCAACCAATTTGTATTGATAACAATTCCAATAAAACTAATTGTTGTAAATTGTACATAATAGTAAGTTGGTTAATTTTAATAACCATTTCTGATTGATTGTTGCTATTTCTCTCATGACTTATGTCCTTCGGAATTGAATTTTAGTTCAAGTTGTATGGTTTCTTATTCATGATGGTTCCCTGAAACTTCGGACTACTAACGTTGCCTACGCTATAAATTGCTTGTATACTTGGGTTTGTTTTTCGTTAGAAACAAAATGTATATGTGCATCGCAGTCGTAAAGTTTGTTCCGAATTCGAAATCCTTTCATCTTGGCATTAATTTGTTGTTTGATTGCGAAGCAAAGTGTAAATGCGCGTGATTGACGTGAGGATAATAATTTTGTGCATCTCTACAAAAATACATTTTCGCTGGAATTTAATTAAAAAGTACTGTTGGGAAGTTAGAGAAGTAGGCTAAATTATAATATAATCGTTATTCTTTCAGCACCTTTCAAAATTCACATGCAGGTCCTTTTTTTTTACATATTTATGGGTTAATAGTAAGCAGCATAAGCGTAAGTTAAAGTAGACAGGTGGTAGGCTTTGCGTAACGATTATAAAAGCCTTTTGCTTAATCTTAATTAGCCGGGACGGATATCAAGCCTGATGAATGAAAAAAGTTTCAAGTTCAATTAACCATTTACAAGTGCAAATTCTCGTTCAAAGTTTTCCATAGATCCGAGCTCAGGTTCGGTTGAAGAATTTCATCAGTTTCATCTTAAGGTATTTTGTGTAAAAGTACCCGTATTCATGAGTGATATTAGCTAACTTAGGCACGCATAGAGAAAATTGGATCATTGCCGAGTGCATGACGAGTTAGGAACACGTACGCATTTTAGGTATAAAATATTGATGTAGAACAAAGCAGAATACGTTGTGTGCAAAATGCAACCCGGAGCACGTAATCCGTACTACAATGGATCAGGTGAATTTAGTAAGTACAAGTACAGCCTAGCAGCTTCATACCATGTGATTCTGCATTGTGTGATTATGAGTGCATGTCATTAAGTTTGACTGTTTTCAGTTGGTAGCAACCCGATGAGAGTTTTCAGTGAATCCGAACCAAAGACCACCACCACCAGGATAATCTATAACGGCAACAACTGTGCTTACAGCAATGATTTTAATCAGTACCAGCGTGAGCAATTTGAGTGTGTCAACGTGAACAACTCGAACAACAGTTTTTATCGTCAAATGGGCGGTGGCTCCTTTTACGGTGATAATCGACATAATAATAATTGGAATTGTAAGTTTAGATTTTGTACTGCTGATTGTAACTCAAAGTGTTTCTCTTTTGCTGTTTCATTTGACATTATTTGGTATTTAATCTTCCATCTTCTAAAGATTCCCAGTCGCAGCAACGTTTACAAGGACAAACCCGTTTTGTGAAAATTCAAGGTCCAAAAATGCATCCTCAAGGCGGTTTCCGCCATGTAATGGTGAAGCAGCAGAGACAGCATCCAAATCGGAGGCTTGGTGCTGGTGGTGGAAGGATTTATAATACTAGCAACTACAACAACCGAAATCGAAGGATGATGGGGGGAAATAAGATGAACAGCAATAAAAGAGATTATTATTATACGGATCAGCAATCGGAGATTGTTAACCGTGGATTTGAATCGGAGAATAGATCATCTGAAGTCGAAGCGCCTTCTAATGATGTTCCGGGCAACAAAACTACTGAAGAATTGAAAGGGGACATCAATAATCATTCTGCTAAGGCACTTGAGAGCCCTCGGGGAAGCAGTAAGAATGTGGATAAGAAATCAGCCATGCCTAGCTCCAGTTCAAGCTCCAATCTAATCAAGGATAGTTTATCCTATGAAGATTTGACTGACAACAGTGATGATAACTCGAACAATGATGGTGTTGCAGACTTGCGTGAGCGCCTCCTTCGACGGAAGCATGAGCAAGTTGCTAAACGGGAACCGGGGGAGTTGGATTCTGAAGATGAGAAAATGGAAGAGCATTCATTGTCGAGAATTGATGAAGTCAGTAGGAAAATGAAGAAGAGACGAAGAATTCTAAACGAAGATGCAATTCAGAAGAAGAATAATAAAGCATGTCGTTCAAGGCCAATCCCGTCCTGTCATGATAAGAAAGTTTCCGCCGGTGGTGGAAAGCAACATCCAGAGAAAAATCAACCTTTGCAAGCGAAAGCAATTGGGAACGGAGCCCTGTTACCTGATCCTTATGTCGCATCTGGTTATTTGTGTGCTAATCCAGATAACCGTTGCGTTCAGTTGCAGTCAGAAAAGAAAACTCAGTTGGGTTGTAGCAGGCGTGAACTCGCTGAGGATAACAACTGTTCCAAAACATTTTGCTGTTCTGAGGCTGAAATTGCAGAACTTAGGGAAGAGAAACTGTCTATGAAACGATTGCTGAGGGAAACTCGTGATAAATTGCTGGAAGCTAAAGTCATGGGGGTAAACCTTTTGTACTTTTAAAGCTAGTTGTAGTA
The DNA here is from genome assembly GCA_964034955.1 of Orchesella flavescens. NCBI lineage: Eukaryota > Metazoa > Arthropoda > Collembola > Entomobryomorpha > Orchesellidae > Orchesella > Orchesella flavescens. The sequence continues at coordinate 18,289,268 of OZ035957.1, read as the reverse complement.
ATAATAGTACGATTAAAAAAGTGCATGTGCATAATATATTTTAATTTACTGTAGAGCAAAAATGTTAAGCGAATGGAGGAAGAAATCAATCAGTTAAAGGAAAACTTTAGCAACTCAACGAAAAAAGAGGAGGAATTACAAACGACCTTGAAGGAACTTCAAACTGAACTGGTTTCTAGAAGAGCAGAGTTGGGTAAATTAACCATGTTGTACGAAGTGGAAAGAGACGAAAAGGTATGTGATTTTGAAATGCTGATTAAGAACGGTTGGTTCTGGAAAAAATTGCAAAGTTTTAGGTGGTCAATCAATCAAATGAATGATAAGTTTTTTTACATTTCAGTTGAAGCATGAACAAGATTTAACTCGTACCTACCAGGATCGCTTAACAATTGAAATTGATAAACTGAGGGCTTTGTTTGACATTGAGGTTTCTAAGATGCAAGCATTTTACTTATCAAGCATGTGTTACGAAGATAATACAGTTTTCCCATTCCTGAAACCTCAAAAACGAGAATTAAGCTCTCATATGTCGCTGTCAGCTCATCAAAAGGTGAAAATATATATTATGTTTGTACTTTAATGCTATTCAATCTTTCAATGCACGGTTGTTTATGAAATCAATAATTTTTAAAACAGGTTACACAGACGTTGCAAAAGGATATTATTACAAGTGTCAACCCACAACCAGCCCCCACGTTTTTTCAGTCATTGTACGACGGTACTAGTGCTGGGTCTTCTCATAGTGGTCACGGCCACGGCCAGACTTCGTCTCTACCCTTGTATAGAAACAACGGTGGTATAAGTGCAAAGTATCCGTACAACAGTGATACTTCGGTGCAAGACATTTACACACCTACTAATGTCAACAGCAATGGAGAGGAAGCTGGAAGGTTTTCACCTGCTACTAATACCACGTCATCGTCCTCTCACACTGGAAGCAATAATAACAGATTATACTGATTATAGTTATAACTATTGAAAAAAGACGTTCACGTCATTGTTGCTGAGATGGCTGGTAGATTTTGGGGTATTGTGACGTTGTGTCTGGAAGAAAATTACGGAATTTTGTAAGTGTTATATAAATAACTTTACAACTTGCTTTTTGTGGTAGTGCGTATAATGTGTAGCTATTTATGAGTGTTAAGTTTTATGATGTATCATTCATGTCTTCAGGCATATTATGCTTACAAAATCACCGTTTATATATAGGTTAAAAATTAAAGTAAGATTGTTCACGTTTCATAAGAATATTGTTACTTCTATTTTATTCTCACTTTATTGTTTTAAATTATTTTTTTACAACTTATAATTCTTCGTCGGCACCTTATTTTAGTTTTGTGTATATTTATTTGTAATAATTATCTATGATTAGAATTAATGTATATATTATAAAACTACTCCTTTAATTCCTTCTTAACGTAGACCGAACGAGCAATGGACATTTTTTTAAAGATTGCGATTTTCATTTTATTTATATCTTGACCATCTGAAATATACATCATTACATTTACAAATTCCACAGGTACCTTGATAATAGTAAGATTGGTTGCACATTTACATTAAAGGTGTCATCTACCAACATTCATCCAGGACTCTTAGTCGTTTACGCTTTACAATACAATATTACGGTACAGTCATGTCTTAACAATCTAAATCTCTTCCCGTTTTTTGTATATTATATTTGTAACTGGGTGAATCATTCATGTTGCGGTTGGAATATAGTAAAATTGCATAACGTATTTAATATTTCATACGGTATGAATTCAACTTCAATGGTACACATAGATATTCCATAAACATTTCGTTCGTAGTAAAACTAAAGCTCTAAGAGTAATATACATATAACAATATCTGAGTAGTATGTTCTTTGGCTTTTATCATATGTGTAACCGTAACCGTTATCGCTGCGATGATGAGTAGCAGCAGTAGTATACATGGATTAAATTGTGAGTTTGGATCGAATTTCGTATAAAGAAATGAGAAGAGTTTTAGAAAGGTCATGTAAATGCTAACATATTCGGTCACACCTACGTGCAGAACATTTGTGATGTTCGCTGTACATTCCTCTTCGGCTATAAACCCCCCAATACTTACGTCATACGTGGTGAATAGCCAAAAAAATTGTATAATTGAAGTGGTATAACATGACTCCATATAATCGTAGAAGCACGATAAGATTTTTTGCCTTCAGTGGGCTTTCCTTTGCACGTGCATCATGACATACCACATAATCGAGTGTTGTATTAATAGTTGTATGACGACAATTTTCGCTGCTTAAATTATTTAAACTTTGAAGCTGCTGCGCATACAGTTTGAAGACTTTTACGATTAGAAAATACAAAGGCATGTATTGGATTTTGTATTACGGCTGGGAAGGTTTATCAAAGTTGCCAGAGTAAGTTGAAGCAGACAGATAAACGTATGGGAAGCATAATGCCGTTTTCAGTTTTCAAATCCACCCGTAATTTTTTGAGTACCACCATTCCAAAATTTCCCCACCGTTACCATTACGAACAATGGGGATGGCGACAGTGTCATTTTTGGAACCTATTTACGTCAAAATCTTCTATGAATGACATTATATTATTTTTGAAGCAGGAGTAAAATTTAACGCTGCGTCTGATGCTACCTTTAGATTTTGTGCAAGTTAAGTCAAACACAATTTACAGCATTCCAAAGTTTCCCCATCGACCACCCCGAGCAATTTGATCTGATGGGTAAGTAGTGGAAACTTTGGAATGTCATAACCTTTTCAAAAATTCTGTTTATTTGACAGATTTTAGATGAAGCAGGCTCAAAATTTTATGAAGAATCGATATCTGCTCTCAGATTTTCATAAATGTTATCACTGAAGACGCTGGGGCATTCCAAAGCTTACACCGATCTGCTCAAGTGTCAACTGCACTTGCATGGTTACCACTGCCATTATTATGTAATGAATTATCGTACTAGAGTTTTTAGCATGCTCTTCTTTGCTTACTCAATGCGTTCACACATGGACTTCGCATATAGTAAAGATCACACGGGTTTCTGTCCGAGTAAGTCTTGGGAATGGCAATTCACGTTAATTTGACCACCGCATATGCCACCAGACTTGCAAAATATGCCACCAAATTAGGATAACATGCCACTCGGATATTTCCCTACACTGGTAGAGTATCCTACCAGAATATTCTATATCGCCGCTATACTAGCAAGAAATGCCACTAAACTGATAGAACATATCACTAAATTAATAAAACATGCCACCAAACTAATATGATGCTCCACCAGACGCAGACCAGTAGGATATTGCCACTTTATCGATACGATGTGTCACCATACCCTTAGAATGTCTCACTAGACTAATAGAATATGCCACTAATTGTAGGGCGTGTCACCAAATAGGAAAATAGGGCACTAGCCGATATGTTAAAATGACATTTTTTATGCAAAAATTACTTTCAATAAATTTAAGCATAAAAACTAAAATTCCTTTCATCTAATTTGATGGTGAAAATTACAAATAACTTTCCTTCCTAATTGATTTTTAAAATTTAATTTTACTTTCCTTCAAATTGATTTTTAAAATTGCAAATTACTTTAAAAAATTACAAACTGCACCAAAAATAACAAATGGTTTGGTTACCAGCCAGAAAGTCGTAGTAAGGCATTCAAGTGCGTTTTAATGCTTTCCGCTACGTCTCCAGGCTTGCTTACAAGCAGTTTGATTGTTGCATTCTCTACTGAGAGGACTTACACGTCTACTCAAAAATTCCTGTACCACCAAGTTGCTTAGAACGTTAATTCAAAATCATGAAATTTTCAATTTGATGGTCATTATTTTATTCTAGTCTTCTTTCATTTGTGATATGGTTCATAATTTTAATTTGGTTGTGTATTGTTTTTATCTGGTTTTCTACTATCTTACTTTTTGGTGTTCTATTATTTTAGTTTAGTGGTGTAATCTTGTATTCTGATGGTCTGTTATTTTATTTTGGTGGTATAATAATGATTTATTCTGGTGTGGTCTATCGATATATTTTAGTAGTCTATTATTTCATTCTTGTAGTCTATTGCTTCATTTCAGTAGTCCATATTTTTAATTTTGGTATTCAGGGGGTGCCAGGTGCATGTATAAGAAAATCGCCAATAACTTGGTTCGTGTACAACTTGAATTTCAAAAATGCCTTTTTAAGTTTCTTTGAAGTTAAGAGTAGTGACAATGATTGATCAAGAGAAATAGCTAGCAAACAAACACCAACGATTTTTATAGTAGAACGGTCTAAAGTTTTTTTGCATACTGTGGAGCTATTTCAAATTTCTGAGGACAGACGGACGTTGTTGCATTCAGAAAACGAATAATTATCGTGGTTCGAAATCACGCCAAGTTATTGGACAATTTCAAAGATCTGGCTAACCTATTAGACTGGCTTGTCACCTAGTGACTAAGGCTTGTTTTTGAATTCGAAGGATCGAATTAAAAAATCATTAGATTAGATAAAAGTCAGTACTTACAGGTTATTTGACAGGCTGAAGTGGTAGTGCTAGTTTTTAAATTCAAAGTGTATTTCGAAACTATTTAAAGTCGTTTTATGCCTACATATATGTATATGGTCGTTAGAATTCTACATCTGTACAGTCAGCATAACAGTTGCGTACTCTAAATTTCAACAAAATTTATTTTAGTTTGGTAGTATGTATTTTTAATTTGGTGGTATAGCCTTTTATTACATTCTGGTAGCCCTTTTTTTATTCTTTTGATTTTATTAATTGATTGATTTAATCTGGTGATATATTATTTATTTTATCTGGTGGTACGTGATTTGAATTTGGTGGTCTATTGATTTAATCTGGTGGTATATTATTTATTTTATGTGATGGTCTTTTTTTAATTTGGTAGACTTTTATTTTATTTTGGCTGTTAATTTCTTTTAATCTCGTGGTTTGTAGTCGTTATTGGGTGGTATAAGCTTTTTACTGCTATGGTCTATGGTTCTCATGCGTTTTTGATAAAAAGGCCACTTGGCCGTTCTTGGCTCCAGATGTAATAAATATACGCGGCTTTGTAGGCCGGCCTACAAAAGTCCGGCTTAAATGAATTACTCCAGACGACTTTTTTTTACAATACGGCCTCCGTCCCAGAGCTTACATTAAATCCAATACAGTCCTTTCAGGAGCATGACCAAACAAAACAACTCTCTTGACTTCTAAAAATGTGTATTAAAGAGTATTATGGCGGAAATGTGATATATTTTTTATTACTTTATTACCTATATGGCTGCGGGGGAGAAAGTCAACTTTCTCTTATAACGATTTCATAAGAAATACATAAGTTTTTAAAGTTCGTTAGTTGTTGCTGTATGCCGTACCAACAACACATCCAGCTGGTTACTTAATGACCTTGACTTGTGGTCCACCCACGTTTGCGTTCGGGGGTTGCTTGTAGCATTAAACACGTGGCAAAGTGGCATGTGCACTGTACGTGCAACTGATGATCTTCATGATCATTTATGTATCTTTTATGTGTTCTAGTGTTCTTTGACATTCACTTCCCTTTCATATTGCATTTCAGCCATGGTTATCGCCTAATTTTTCTGTAACGATTGCTAGTGGTCCAACGGATGTCGCGGAAAAGCTGGAGTCGTATGCTCCAATATTTCGACTCATCTGAGCGGTTTCATATAGTCTCTTTTGCATCACAGCTAGGGACACCTTATTACTCAACTCACCCCGAATGCTGATCATATTCTCACCAGAGCACCGTCTTTCGTCAAGATCAAAATATATTCCACCAGGACCACTACTATTTCCGCGATAACCACCAGTCCGCGGAGTACCATCTGGGGAATCCTCCTTGATTTGATCATCCTGATCCATGGAGCTACCCCGAAATGTTTTAACGTTCTGAGCATGCGAGCCAACTTTCAGGACTGCTATTTGGAAATTAGAACGATTCACTTGGGACGTATTATCTCTTTGTTTTCGACGTGGATTCCTTCGCTTTTTTGTGCTAAATTTTCTTCTCATGGTTGCTGCTGAACATTGGCAATACACGCAGCAACAACGGCAACATCCACAGTAGTGAATCTTTTGAATAACCCAATTTAATAGCTGCTTTATCACTATCGATGTCACATTCAGGAGTGAGTAGATGCAGCAACAACCAAAAATCATTATAATGAATGCTAGTAGCCTGTAGAGAATTTCAAATGATCCATAAAGTTTCTCTTGGAGGGATACAAAATCCCCAAATCCAATCGTTGCGTATGATACGAAGCTAAAATACACGCCATCCCAAAATGTCCAACCTTCCATTTGTTGAAACATGTAGGCTGACCCAAATATCACGATCGCCGACATGATGAAAAGGCATAGCATAACCCAATATACGGAAGGTTTCCAGTCAGGCTCTTCAATCACGGATCCTTCTCCAGTAGAAGAGTGGGCAGGGGATGCTCCCCGATTAGCGTTCTTGCCTCCCCATACTCCTGCCTCTCCACCGCCGTATATAAATGGTCTGCGCTTCTGTCTCTGTATCCGGTATGTTCGCATACAACTCGCTAGAAAGGTAATGATTCTTTCCAGGAACAAATTGAAAAATAAAAGACCTCCAGCGCATCCAAAAAAGCCATATGGAATGACAAATAGTTTGCCAAGCGTCGTTGTCGGCGTCGTTGCTCCATACCCTATATCAATCAAAACAAAACAAAATTCATGTTAATAGATAAACATGCCATGCTCATATTAATATTATTATAATTTGATTGCTTTGAAACTTCAGGAGAAAAAATGTAAGGATTTTTCTCCCTGCCGACTTTAATAGTATTTTATATGGACTGTATAGGAATACAACTTGTATATGTATATTAATACAAGACATGTGCATTAAACGAAGTCAGATTTGGGGGAAACTGGCTGGTTAATGTTCACAATAACATATGAATAGCTTATTTATTGCTTCAGCTTCCGTTCTGAGAAAAAGATTAGCTGGTAAAGAAACTGTTTGGAACTCTTGTAGCTTCAAGTTATAAGCAATGAGGCTTCATTTCAAGTTAGAAACGGAAAGACAGCGTGGACTAGAATAGAATTGACGCAACGGTAATGAGCAGAATACTTTGCTATTATGTTAGTCTGTTTAGAGTATATTATAGCATCATGCTCCCTAGTATTACTTTTCTCCTTGTCATCAAACCAAATATACATATAACTTCCTGTTCCAGAAAATGGTGTTTTCATGTACGTAGAGATTCATCATATTATTATATCTTCCGTCTTGCTCTTTAAGAACCAGAACTCTTTGCCTTTTCTTAAGAAATTGTGGATTTTCTTAGAAAAGCACTTAACTGCACTTTTCGCCCTGTGTGCCTTCCTGCAGTTCACCAATTCATGAGAACATACTGCAATTATTGTAGAATTAACATGGTTATTTAATAAATAGGATGAATAATAGTAATTATTATTATAAATGCTTCATAATATTTGCCAAGATGTGTGATCACTGTGTCAGTAAATCTCCACCACGTGGATTGCAAAAAAGGTATCCTTGGACTTTCGTTCTATGCTAAAAGCTTATAATAATGTTGCGGTAAATTAGCTGGCCAGTGGTTATTCCATTGATTGTGTACGTTTGGTTGAACAATTTTATGATTTGTGATGTGAAAAGCATAATAATAACATTGAGACAACTTCATACATTTTTGTATGATATTACTTACGACGCAAATCCACCATTTCATAGCTTTCTCTGAGTTTTTGTAGTGGAACACTTGAATCCTTTTGATATAATAACCTATTATGGACAACGTTCTTTCAATTTTGTTTGTGACTATGATTCAGAACCAGACTCAATTCAATGGCAAGTTCTTAAGATTTTTACCCTTTCCTGTATTGCAGTTTTAGATACACACTTTTCAAGTACGTAAACGATAAAAATGAGATCATAGCTATTATGTACTATATGCTAATCATTAGTTCAAAGTTGTTTACTTTGATCTTTCTTTAATGGCCTCACACAATTATTATGTTCATTCGGCTTTGTGTAACGCAGTAGCTCTTTGCCATCGGTTATTCTTTAAATGTTTTTATGTTCCAAATTAGAGCGTATATAGAACCAAATTTCTTGCAGACTCTAGCTAGAATAGAAACTACAACAAAGAAAAGTGTTAAGGTAAGTTCTCCAAATGGGGGTACCTTTTGTTATGAAATGATAAATAATTTTTTCTTTCACACAATACTTTTTACTAGTATACATTCAAGAAGGACATTATTTCAAATTTATATTATTAAATTCGTAAGTATGTGCACATATTACCCTACAGCTGGAAATAAACTATCCATTATATTCGTAATATTTTTTCCACTCTTTTCCATTTTTTTTCACAAGCACGAGTAGTAAATTTGGTTACAGCAAATGTTTTTTTATAAGATGGGCTTTGTTTGAGATGCCCGAGGAGAATGAACTAACGGCGTGTATTGTGTAAGTAAAGTACAAAAACATGGGAAAGAGAGAAATGCGTAAGTTGTGTGTAAAATGTAGAACTGCATGATGTCCTAAATACACATGTAAACTTATTGTTAAGTTCATCAAAAGTAAGGATTCCGTATAGTGTTTAGCATTTTCGTTATTAAGTTAGCTTAAGAACAGAAACAGTTTTGAAACTGTTGAGAGAAAGGAAGGAAAGCTCCATAGTATTAAAACCAGGTATCTATTTGCCGACGACTATATGGTAAAGTGAAGTCCAAAATGATTTGACAAGTAAAAGGGCATAGGCATACTTATATATGCTATCTCTGATTCGTGCTGTTTCGTCAGTTCTTATATTTTATTTAATACCTTTTGATTCATTTGTACGTGGGGTTTGCCTCTTGTCGGCTAAGACGCCTCCAGTTGTTTTCCAAGATGAATGATGTTTCGGATAGGATTCCCCACTGGAGGATTAATATAGATTTATATAGACGATGAAATTAATGTTTCTGTCTAATATTAATCCTCATGGTTAGGACATAGGAGGAGAAAGAAGCAAGCTGAGAAACAACACAATTTTTACCTACACATTCATTAGGATGTAGTAATCAGCACGTTCAGCGCTTGGAATGTAAATACAAGACTATTAGTTTTGTTTTAACTGAAAACTCTACGAAGGTTTCTTGAGATAAACTTGGGTATGCGAACTTTTGCCAATCTTCAACTGATAATAAAACTCATTGATGAATACCTCAAACAAATTATTACAAGTTATTTCTTTCTTTCTTTGACTTTCGTTCTTTCATGTTAGGTTTATCAATCTAAGACAAATATTTTTAATAACCGTAAATGGACGTGGAGCAAAAAAACATTTTTTTTGGTATGTGTTTAGAATGGTTTTGAATAATTTTCTTTCGAATTTTAAAACGCCTACGCTTCAAACTTTCATAAGATTCATTTTCTTACACATGCCTTGTGTTTTGCAATATTTTCAATGATTTAAACTGACGTATCAGTATCTCGGAAATATATTTTTATCGAACCTCATGCATGAACGTGTTGTGCTGATATTAATGCAGAATACTAAAATATATCCAATTTTGAAACATTTGCGTAATCAACCACCACCAATGATCTGAAACGTGAGGATAACCCACGCAGTCAGTAACAAATAGAGGATGATCATGATACTATATTGTGTCTGCACAATGAAATGAAAACACATTTAGCATATTCCTGCATTATTCCAAAACTTGAGAATCTTCATGTATATTTTACTTGTCAAATCTTTGGTAAGCAAGCAGGTAAGCTCGGCTAGTCAAACCATTAAACTTCCTCGGTGGGTGGCTCCCTATAGTATTTTACCAGCTACACCAACAAAGTCTCACACACGCTTGTACTTGTAAAATTAAATCTCAATATTCAAGTCAAAAGTCAAGACGACGTTTTACACGTGTTCCTTCTTCCTCTTGGGACATGTTCTAAGGTTTTCCTTATTTTTAACCACATTTGCATCAGAAGAGCAGTTGGCCGCATCAGATTTCTGGTATGTGTGGTACAGGATAATATCCGCTTTAATGTCTGCTAATAAAAAACGCTGCAAAGGCTGTAAATATTGCTTAAAATTCGCAATAGAACCTCGTTCCATAATAAATGCCAAGTTAGAATATAACAGCTAGAGAGAAAGACTTTTAGCTTCAGTGACTATGCATAGCATAAACCATATTATAGTCCCTAAAAATCTAATATAATACCAACCTCAACCTTCCTTTCTGATTCAGGGAGTACAGCGGTTTAGATATAAGTAAAAGGGAAAAGACGGAACAGTAAATATTACCAACTTTTCATATAAAAAAATCCTGCTGTGAGCCGACATACTATAGCTTTAGCTCTTTTACATTTTTATCCGTGTGGAAAGAAAACTTCCGCAAAGAAGTGTTGCAAAAAAGGTAGGCATGGGAGGATGAGGATGATTTGTATCTGTATTATTCCACACGAGTGGTTACTTGAAAAATCCATTTCTAATGGGAGTTTTTTGCACGTTTGTACAGCACACCTCAGCTCAGCAGATAAGCTACGTGTTATCCTCACTTACACGCTATATAGTACATTGAATAACAGTAGAAGAGAGTGGTTTTAAAAAATAGGTAAGATATTAAGTATATCTCGTTTTTGCATTTAATGGGTGCCACATACGTGGGGTGTGAGATTAATGATCAAGATTTGATTTTTTATGACAATCAACTCCTCTTTATACTACCGAGAGAGAGCGAGAACGCACTCGTTATTACTGGATATTTTGATTGTGACTAGAGTGTATCATTTCCTGTGTTAAAATATTGTAAGAAGTTTACTAACAATATAATTATCGTATGTTGGTCTGCTAACTTTTCCTGGAAAGGGAGAAAGGATATGGGCCTTTATAAACGGCATATATATTTGTGCTGCTTTTATGAATGAATGAATACACATGATTTTCTTCTGCTTGAGAGTTTGAACAAAATTTAATTGTTGTTTTCAATTGTGCTATTTAAATGTTAACGATATCATATATCGTGGCTGTAGCTCATATCAAAATAACATGGAACTATATTGTTGTTGCAAATTACATCTTTTTAAACTAATCATTTCAGTTGACACCATCAAATTTCCGTTTTAACGTTTGGGGAAACAATCACATGAGGACGATAAACCCAGAAACTGAGAAGTGCGATTGTACTATGAGCCATAAATTTACATTTTATGAACGTCTGGCTGCGCTGGTGCTTGCTGCAGAGAGAATGAAATGAGAACATACATAAAACCTTGTGCTATGAATCCCTCATTCCAAGTTGACATTACACAACATCAATCATGATCACTTTTGTTTAATTCTATTTGCTTCCCTAAGCTAATAATATATGTACGGTACCTACACATAAGTAGGGTAACATTTTATGACTTTGATCATGTGGGATGTAAGTAGATATATGTGGTAGGATATACTTTCAGTAGAATTTGAAAGTAGCTTTTTATTTAAAATTACTATGTATTGAAGCGACCGGATTGTGAACTCATCCTCAGTGCTTTTTAGCTTAGTACTCACTCACTCACACAAGTGTCCGTTTCTTTGTGTTATTCGCATTATTGTGTGTGCATGCATTTATGTGAATTTGTGTGTGGTGAAAGCATTTGGTTACTCATCGCACGTTGTCGCAGTACCGCTCTGCTTTTTCCTCATTGACAACGTTCATTTATTTTGTGTTAACCCCTCCTGGCTGACCACCAAAATAATAAAGTGGTTTAGTGGTTTTTATACTACACCGACATCTGGTCCAGCTTTGCTCTCTTTGCAAAACAGTGTGAAAGCATTAGGATTGTCTAGATGACCTAACAAATCCTTTCCGGTGGTAAAATATCTAGAGCCATCTGAGCCACAACAATAATGCCATTCCCTTTTCTTCCCCGCCTCGTTTCCCATGATGTATAGGTAACCTTAATGGGAAACCTAGTCTTTCATACCTAATGCCATGCGACGCCTTTTACAGAGACAAGAGAGCTGCATGAGTAAATGGAACCAAGTAGGAGGTATATTATATTATACTGAACATGAGTGAAATTGTGTGAACATTAATCTACTTTATTAACTAAAGAAAGGGTCCCATTTGCTCACATAATGTTGTCGTTTGTCCGTCCGACCTTTTAAACTATGAAGTTTATGGGTTTCATTACAGCTCTACAAGGTTTCATCACAAAACCCAAGAAAGGCTGAACGTGAATCTTAAAAAGACTGTTTTCTTCCCTGTAGTAACGCCTCTAACCAAATTACTATTCATTCCGTAACCCTTCCGCTGTTTTCATATCCGCTTTACAAAAAAAGTGCCAACAGATCGTACCCATTCACGACTCAGTAACTCACAGCACAAGACTACGATGTCATAATACAGTATTATCCATCTTCGTATGCATTCTATCAGAAATGTTCTTTTTTACAATATGATATTCAAACACAAGGTTGCATGGTCATATTATGCTTTTTACTATTGCTTACATATTACGCGACCCAAAAAGTTTCATGATCTATATTTTGTTAGGAAGGCAATTTCTGTTGGAATGAAAAAGTGTTTTCATACTACTCTACCTCTGGCACTGTTTTTTGGTTCTGCCGAGAGCAGCGAGCATATGTGACAATGACAATAGGGTTTTTAAAAGCAAGCAACAGATCCACCACGTTTCTAATACATGCTAACAATATCCTTATATTATACAGAAATACGTACCTACATATATACGCTCGGCTATAATGAATGGGTAAAGAAACAGTAGTTTATAATGATGTCAACCAAAGGAAAATATGAAACGTATATTTATACCATTACTATTATGACGAACATATATCTTATGGAACGATAATAATAATAATAGTTGTACATAATATTCAGTTTTCCCCACATCCATCCACGTAGATACTGCGTGATTTATTCTGTTTATCATTTGCTTAGATTATTTGTAAAGTTATATTTCAACCGAGGACAAGATGTAGAAAGCTGTGGATTTACAAACTTTTTGCTTTTGAAAGGATTCCGTTTGCCAAAGGAATGAAATTGGATCTGAAGTGAAAATAAATGAGCAATTCTGAAATTCATTTTGCCAGGCACAACTCACAACAATGTTGAACACTTGATAATATCGCAATCCCATACAATGATATATTTATATATGATGTAAAATGAAATGCCGTGATCATTATTATTTGAGCGATAATAACTTTGTTGGAACTCAAATTTCATATGAAAGAATTCTGACGTAAATAATAATGAATGCGTAGTTCCATCTGCTCGTAATTTGCACATGCAACTAGCGTCTGCATATTATTTTCATATTGTATCTAACACTCTGCATTCACACATTTGCAGCACCTTTCTTTCTTGTCAATAACATTTGTCAATATAGAGCATTTTACCTATGAATTTTGCAATTAATTTCTTTCTGTTTGTTTAACGGTTTGATCTAGGAATGCTCGTGAAAACAGCAAGTTTGCGTAACAAAAGTTTTGAGTCTTCATAGTATTATTGGTATACGGATGTGTATGAAATGTGTGAAGAAGAAGAAAGTGCATTACATTTATTTATCTACGTACATTTAATACATTAGCCTTACTAAATCATGCAACGAAGCGAATATGCATAGCAGCCAAGAGAACACATGTTGACATCGACCCAGTTCATTTATCAAAGAGATTCCGTTATGAAATGAAGAGAGTGGAGAGTAATCATCCTATCGCTTTCTCTAGTTCTACTCTACACCATACACCACTCTCTAAAAATGTTGAATGCTTTCCCATGATGAATACAGCCATATTAACAAACTGTGACGTGAAACGACATTCAAAAGAAAATGGGGCGCGTGTGCCCATATACCGTTAATTCTGATGCTCTTATTTCAACAACCTTAACGAATTGAAAAGGTAAGTAAATTACAACCTCTTCACATGGAATAGGTAATGTATTTTATTAGCTTTGCATGCCATACTACCCATACCCTATGTTACAATCAATTTCCGCATTCTTTGAGAAACCCACCATGACCAAAACCAAACTATATAAAACATGCAATGCATACTAACCGTCTTTCCCCAGTTTGATCTCTCTAGAATTTTGTTTGCTTCAGCTTAGTTAGGTGATGGTAAGCCATAGCCATAAGATGATTTTGATACACGGTGTGTAACAAGAAAGCTAAGTGTAAAAATTCTAAAGGAACAGGCAAACCTTCAAGCTAAGCACAAACTATGTGCAATATTGTTCCCTTCAATTTACGGAGAGAGTGTATTTATCATCGTACGTTTTAGTACAAACTAGATCACTTATTCATTCAATGAAGCCATCATAAATATACAATATTATGTACTCTCATGGTGTAAGTAAAGTACGTGTTTTTGGAATGCAAAACGGAGTTTGTAGAGCAGTACACACGAGTAGAGCTTGCATTCACAGCTTGAGGGAGCTGACGAGAATTATCTTAACCATTTTCCTTAGTCCGCATTCTGCAACGAGCCACTGCTGTTCTCATCGTCATCATCATCATCACATCCAACATCAGTTACAGAAATTCGATGAAGATGGATCATAAAATTACTGCCTGACTTACTATAACACTAAATATATGTATGCATATAGGCTTGCAACAGATGAAGGGTGAAGAAGAGACAAGCTTCAATTCAAGATGTTCAGTAAAGGCTATGCAAATGTGGCAGTTAAATAAAGATTTTATTTGTATTTTAATTTTATTGGCATTTCTCTCGAATATACGTCAGCATCAGCAGCATAGCAGTATTTGAATGTATACGACTTGTCTACTTCTAGAGCATACACTGGCAATAAACATTCCTCTTCCTGGCAATGAAAAATACGTTTAAGAAGCATGGGCTCACTGAAGAATCTAATAAACCAAACGATCTCATCATTAGATGTTTGATGAGTAAGGATGAATGTGCTTTGTGTAGCACTTGGTTCTTTTCCGTTGCCTCATGCAACTTCCCTTTCAGTTTTTTTCAAAGGAAGCTCGAAGCAAGATGACCAATGAAATTGAAATGAATACGTATGTATGAGTGGGTTGGTTCTTTGAATCATCATCATTATTATTTACATTCGACATAAAAAAGGATATGATGGGATGTACTTGGAAATGATGCTTTCAATCTTTAGGCGTCTGTACCTGAGAAAAGTTTATTGCATCTCCATATGAAATGACTAATGACTCATAATTTTGATCGGAAATGGATGCTATTTCAATACACATGTAACTTTTACAGGCAGGTTTCAAGTTGAAATATGGGATCGTTCGGTGCAAGAGTACGACCAAATAAATTACAAGCTTGTACATTTTTTACCTTGTAAAAATCATCTGAACCGAACTGAACCTATTCGTAACACACACTCACAGTTCGAAACATAAAAATTATTATTCCAGAGATGTCGAGTTAAACATGAATAATCTAATGTCTCCCTACTGGGAAACTTTAGCATAGAATTAGAAAAAAAATCTTACGTTTATTTTCTTTCGTGGACGTGGATAGAAAGTATTATTTTTCAAACTAAAAACTCGTCATCGTATTAAACAATTTAATATGTTATTAGTACTGCTAATTGGTTGGTTTTATAAATTCCATCTGAAATACGCATGCGAGTTGAAGATGAATACTTTCTCCTGGTGAAAGTATCCAAAAAAATCATAATCATGCATAGCTGTGAATTATTTAGAATGATCCACCACCATCGTGAATCTGCACAAGCTATTCAAAACAAGACCTGGTGGAGGAGCCGGCATTTTATTCAATCCGTGCAGCTCGGGAGCTTAGCTCTTATATGAAATGGAAAGTGGACCCTGGATTTTGGATAGTAGACAAAGAATTCTTTGAATAGATTTACTGTGTACAAACAAACATATATCCTACATTTAGTCGGAATGGATGAAAAATACAAACTAGTAAAGAACCGGAAGACTAAAAGTGAGAGTGAGAGAGGACGACAGAATAATGCTGGTTCCCCATAAATAACTTTCACAAAACTGTTCTTCCATACATTTTTAATGCTAATAATAATGATGCAAAGTGGGTTCTTTCACTTTCATTTCTCTAAAGCCGTTTCAGCAATGGCAACACACGAAATTGTGTGTCGAGAGAGAGTGAGACTTTAGGAGAAAATAAGTTGGTCATGTCATAGCAAAAAAGAAACACTGATACATGTAGATGTGCATTGCATGATTGGAGCACGAAAAAAAATAGAAAATGCTTTTAAGTAAACTAACACTGATCTATTTTACTTGACTTGCAAAGAAATGGGAATGGATACTTGCAGCTGGGACCTTATTCATTTTTTTACTCAGACGCTATACACTTAACATATATATGTACATAACGAAACTTACGTAAGCGAGAGTTTCGTAAACCAAATATATGCACTTGTATTTGGAGTAAAAGTATACATACTTTTTACTACTATAGCTTATTGTTTGGGCATTTCATTCAATCATTCCTCCCATCTTTTGTATGAGATATGCTTTTAAGAATAATCGTTTGAAATTCGAGCAAAGAAGAAACGGAAATGCATTCCTACCTACTATTACATGCGGCATCCTCTTTCCTACATTTATATAAAGAACAAAATCGTAGTTTCTCAGATATTCAAGATCAACCTGGGATAATGGAATATTTTAAATCGAGAAAGGCTTATTGTCATTCCTTACAAAAAAAACCTCTTGATTTTGATTATTGTGCTGGTTCATTAAAATCAGTACCCGTAAAGTATTAGCTACTAATCCAATTTCTGTTGCTAAAGGACTGTATTGGATTTAATGTAAGCTCTGGGACGGAGGCCGTATTGTAAAAAAAAGTCGTCTGGAGTAATTCATTTAAGCCGGACTTTTGTAGGCCGGCCTACAAAGCCGCGTATATTTATTACATCTGGAGCCAAGAACGGCCAAGTGGCCTTTTTATCAAAAACGCATGAGAACCATAGACCATAGCAGTAAAAAGCTTATACCACCCAATAACGACTACAAACCACGAGATTAAAAGAAATTAACAGCCAAAATAAAATAAAAGTCTACCAAATTAAAAAAAGACCATCACATAAAATAAATAATATACCACCAGATTAAATCAATAGACCACCAAATTCAAATCACGTACCACCAGATAAAATAAATAATATATCACCAGATTAAATCAATCAATTAATAAAATCAAAAGAATAAAAAAAGGGCTACCAGAATGTAATAAAAGGCTATACCACCAAATTAAAAATACATACTACCAAACTAAAATAAATTTTGTTGAAATTTAGAGTACGCAACTGTTATGCTGACTGTACAGATGTAGAATTCTAACGACCATATACATATATGTAGGCATAAAACGACTTTAAATAGTTTCGAAATACACTTTGAATTTAAAAACTAGCACTACCACTTCAGCCTGTCAAATAACCTGTAAGTACTGACTTTTATCTAATCTAATGATTTTTTAATTCGATCCTTCGAATTCAAAAACAAGCCTTAGTCACTAGGTGACAAGCCAGTCTAATAGGTTAGCCAGATCTTTGAAATTGTCCAATAACTTGGCGTGATTTCGAACCACGATAATTATTCGTTTTCTGAATGCAACAACGTCCGTCTGTCCTCAGAAATTTGAAATAGCTCCACAGTATGCAAAAAAACTTTAGACCGTTCTACTATAAAAATCGTTGGTGTTTGTTTGCTAGCTATTTCTCTTGATCAATCATTGTCACTACTCTTAACTTCAAAGAAACTTAAAAAGGCATTTTTGAAATTCAAGTTGTACACGAACCAAGTTATTGGCGATTTTCTTATACATGCACCTGGCACCCCCTGAATACCAAAATTAAAAATATGGACTACTGAAATGAAGCAATAGACTACAAGAATGAAATAATAGACTACTAAAATATATCGATAGACCACACCAGAATAAATCATTATTATACCACCAAAATAAAATAACAGACCATCAGAATACAAGATTACACCACTAAACTAAAATAATAGAACACCAAAAAGTAAGATAGTAGAAAACCAGATAAAAACAATACACAACCAAATTAAAATTATGAACCATATCACAAATGAAAGAAGACTAGAATAAAATAATGACCATCAAATTGAAAATTTCATGATTTTGAATTAACGTTCTAAGCAACTTGGTGGTACAGGAATTTTTGAGTAGACGTGTAAGTCCTCTCAGTAGAGAATGCAACAATCAAACTGCTTGTAAGCAAGCCTGGAGACGTAGCGGAAAGCATTAAAACGCACTTGAATGCCTTACTACGACTTTCTGGCTGGTAACCAAACCATTTGTTATTTTTGGTGCAGTTTGTAATTTTTTAAAGTAATTTGCAATTTTAAAAATCAATTTGAAGGAAAGTAAAATTAAATTTTAAAAATCAATTAGGAAGGAAAGTTATTTGTAATTTTCACCATCAAATTAGATGAAAGGAATTTTAGTTTTTATGCTTAAATTTATTGAAAGTAATTTTTGCATAAAAAATGTCATTTTAACATATCGGCTAGTGCCCTATTTTCCTATTTGGTGACACGCCCTACAATTAGTGGCATATTCTATTAGTCTAGTGAGACATTCTAAGGGTATGGTGACACATCGTATCGATAAAGTGGCAATATCCTACTGGTCTGCGTCTGGTGGAGCATCATATTAGTTTGGTGGCATGTTTTATTAATTTAGTGATATGTTCTATCAGTTTAGTGGCATTTCTTGCTAGTATAGCGGCGATATAGAATATTCTGGTAGGATACTCTACCAGTGTAGGGAAATATCCGAGTGGCATGTTATCCTAATTTGGTGGCATATTTTGCAAGTCTGGTGGCATATGCGGTGGTCAAATTAACGTGAATTGCCATTCCCAAGACTTACTCGGACAGAAACCCGTGTGATCTTTACTATATGCGAAGTCCATGTGTGAACGCATTGAGTAAGCAAAGAAGAGCATGCTAAAAACTCTAGTACGATAATTCATTACATAATAATGGCAGTGGTAACCATGCAAGTGCAGTTGACACTTGAGCAGATCGGTGTAAGCTTTGGAATGCCCCAGCGTCTTCAGTGATAACATTTATGAAAATCTGAGAGCAGATATCGATTCTTCATAAAATTTTGAGCCTGCTTCATCTAAAATCTGTCAAATAAACAGAATTTTTGAAAAGGTTATGACATTCCAAAGTTTCCACTACTTACCCATCAGATCAAATTGCTCGGGGTGGTCGATGGGGAAACTTTGGAATGCTGTAAATTGTGTTTGACTTAACTTGCACAAAATCTAAAGGTAGCATCAGACGCAGCGTTAAATTTTACTCCTGCTTCAAAAATAATATAATGTCATTCATAGAAGATTTTGACGTAAATAGGTTCCAAAAATGACACTGTCGCCATCCCCATTGTTCGTAATGGTAACGGTGGGGAAATTTTGGAATGGTGGTACTCAAAAAATTACGGGTGGATTTGAAAACTGAAAACGGCATTATGCTTCCCATACGTTTATCTGTCTGCTTCAACTTACTCTGGCAACTTTGATAAACCTTCCCAGCCGTAATACAAAATCCAATACATGCCTTTACCTATCGATCGAGAGCTTGAAAGCACTCAGCACCGCACTATAGATTGAAATTGTGTACCAGTACCACACATCGCTCATATCATTTAATTTCTGCCTTCATCTACGGCGTCGCTTATATATAACTCATAACTAGCTTGCTTTCTTCGCTGTGCTCATCGAGGGTGTTAAGCAACATACACATCTCATTAAGCATTTGTGTCATCTGTGGATAGAAGAATGAAAAAAATTGGCGTTCATACCTCATACTAACAAGTACAAATCTTATATGTATCAGTAGTTGACCATACAAGTTGATACCATATGTACATATATTTTGAACGTCATCATAAGCAAGCTGCAGAAAGTTAACATTAAGTTAACTTGCTGGCACAATAGGTAATAATAAACATAAGTCATCTCATATCATACTGCAAACTCCAAAAGAGTGGAAATCACCAAACGCCATTTACTTTACAAACAAAGCTGATACATATACAAGTGGAACGTAGTATAACTACGTATGAATGGCTAAAAGCTAACAAGCATATGCCATATTATGCTATGCTTGAGAAACAAAATCACCCATATAGTGCAAACATACAAGAAATGTTGTCAGGCCGTATCATCATGTTGTGATTTGTCTACACACACTGTATCAAAAATCCTTGGTATAATAATACTACTTTCAAATCTGTGACATGAAAACACAGTAAAGTTTAATCATTCTCCCAATCCTCCCAATCTTCAGTTTTTTTGTCCAAAATACAACGCAGACATTCTTCTGTTCAGTCTGTAAAATTTGATTTGGTATCATGAGTGAGCTCGCAAATGATTCTGCTCTTTTTTTTGGTATCCTTTACATTTTCTTACACTCAAAGGGAAAAGTCATAAAAGAAAATGGAATTTCTCTCTTATTGTAATACAAATAGGTAGATAGTATAGGTATGTGCTTGCTGGGAGCTGGAAGGCCTTTTCAGATTTATTTATTCACATGCGTTCTTTTCACTGCTTTCGGCATTTTATGTCTTGGTAGTTTGGCCACAAACCAAAAGTAGGAAATAGATGTAGTGCCGAAGGATACGTAAATGTTGTGATATACTCAATGTTGTTAGCTATATACTTCCGTAGCTCATTGTTTGGAAATAAGTAACACACACCGGGGGATCCTAAGAAAATTTGTCGGCGTCAGCAAGCTGCTGCTGTGTAATAAGGCTTTTTACTGTTTTAAAAGTAAATCATTGTTACAAAAGCCATAGTAGTAGCTCTGCAACCCAACCAGTGTAATTCCATTCATTTCCTTCAGATTACTATGTAGCGTCTTAAGAAAACTCACGAATACAAAACAAAACAGAACATTGGAATTTAGCTAATCTAAAATATACATACACATACAATATATACATATATGCACTTACCAATGGTGGAAATTATCGTCCAACAGAAGTGGAAACTTCCCACATAATCCCATCTCCTCCTTTTCCAAATCACACCTGCTTGCGTCGCATTTCCATACGCAAAGAGTAGCTCATGCAAGTTGTCTATTGATGGTGGTTGACGAGACGAGTAGAATGATTCCGCTCGTTCCAAACTACTTGTTGACTTGTCTGAAAAGGATGAGGAGGAATGAATGCTATTGGAATTCCACGAGTCAGTAAATGTGCTTTTGTTGGTATTTATGTTGTCAGGAGCAGTACTATAGCTTCGACCATAGAGATAGGAATCTGAACTACTACTATTTGCACCGCCACCACTCCCATAAATATTGCTAGCATTATCAGACACGCCAGTAGTAGTAGTATTACTCCCAGCACCTACTCCATTTGGTGAGTCACTAAAGTCATTACCACTACCACTTTCATCAGATGTATCGAATCCAAATGTGATGGAATGGAGACCAGTAAGATTGCGAACGAATTGATCGTACAAAGTTGCAAAATCCTCCCGAATTTTCTTTTCCGCTGACTCTTCCACGGCTTGAAACAAAAATGCTCCGACTGCTAGGTACACAAAGAGGAGGACAGCCAACAAGATAAATCTAATATTTTCTTCTTTCATATTAAGAAATTGGCAAAGGCCTGGTTGACGGGTTGGGGGTACGTCAGGATTTGTCACGGGAAGTGTAGCCATTTTGTCCAAAACCAACTTTTTCTTTATCCAATTTGTTTACAAGATGAAATAATGTTTTCGATTTTGTGGAGAAAGTTTGAATATGATGGATAGCTCTCGTAACTTAACTCATACTCAATATCGTTTCAGAGGATGATGGGATTTTATTAACTTTTTTGAATTTTTCAACGTTATTGTTTCAATGATTGCTTTTCTCTGGGACGTCAGCCTGAGTATAGTCCATTTGTTACAGGTACACAAGGTGCACGGACCGATTAGTTTTGGCATAGTAGTTTATGAATAAATTCATGTGCTGCTTTTTGTAAAGTGCTTGCCTTGAATATACAATGTGCTGCTACAAATGGTTGTGGAAGGGGGAATGTTAGATCATCAACCATTTTCAAGTTTCATGAAAAACACAAAGTTTTTCTTATATATTGTATGTATATATGCCTACTTAAAGCAAAACAAATGTACAATATATACACTAGGCTGGAATGAGGTCTGCGTAACTTTCTTCATTATTTTATGAGTTTATTGTAAAATCTATATTGCTAGTCAAGTGTTATGGGTAATTAAACTGGAAGATGTGTGCGTAACCATATATTATTATACAATACCCTATATAAAGGACACACAATCTAAATGTTATTTAGACCATAGTTTGGCAAGTCTATTACAGTATTATATTGTTTGAATTACACCACCTTCACTTTTTGTCTTTTCCCAAACAATACACTCACAAAGAGGACAGTTAATTAGTGTTCCCACTAATTGCTTTGAAAATCCACACTTGGGGCTTACAGGATTCGCGACTCGCGTCCTTATCATGTGTCTTGAATGAAGGCAATTTGGTTGTAAATGGTCCGAAATTGTTCCTCCGTGTATTTGTTCAGCTGCACTACAGCCAGTGACTGCGACTGCCAACTCTACACACACAAGAAAAATATCACTTTATGTATAGTATATATATATTTCGAGAAGGTTGTACTTACAGCAGTAATCTAAAGCTAGTGTATATTAGGATGCATGCTGGGTAGACAAAGAGAAAGCATTTTTGTGATAGGATGTGTGAATAATTGTGCGTCAGCACTAGTCTTTAAAACTTGGTAGTTTGAAATCAAATGCAAATGAATTTGCACTTATCGATTTATTCACTATTTTCTCTCTCTCTCTCTCTCTCTCTCTCTCTTTATCTTTCTCGGCTCACGTAGACATGTCTTTGCACAATGCTCACTCTGCTGGGAAGGGAAGTGTCATTCTGCACTTTAATATCCAAAAGAGACAAAAGGATACGCAAACAATAGTATTATAGAGACAAAAGCTTGTTTGTATTACATCCACTTCCCTTTGGTGTCAAATTGCTTGCAATTCTACCGACCAAAATAGCGGGGAATTTACTCTACTCTCTTCCCTCAAGGCAAGAACAAGCCAAAATTACAATCCAAAATGGATAGGGCACGTAGCCCCAATTTTTCCTTTATAAATACACACACACACACATGCTACCCATTCTCAAGCAAAATAAACGTTCTCAACAGGATGTAACGAAATAGTGTAATGAAAACATTCCATAGGTATTATTTGATATTTGGATATGCAAAATGTACACCTGTAAAAACTTTAAATGCTAAAGGAAAGGTTACAAGCACGCCAAATAAACCATTCGAACACTTACCACCACAAGTTGTAAGTAAAAGTACAAAAAATATTTGGTTAATATTCAATTTTCTTTTGGTAAAATTGAGTGTGCACAACCTTACTATTCAGCTTTTCTTTCGTACATGCTTAGCTGGACAGACATATTCGCCGATTATCCACGGTTCCCAATAACACTGGGAAACAAGTAGCTTCCTGAACGTCATAACATAACCTCACCACTCTTCACGTAAGAGCCCTTCAACCTTGCTTACTTTCTCTTGGACCAGAATCTACCTACGGTTTGTGGTTATGCTCATATATGCTTCAAATCCGAATGTTATATATACTTGACATATCATTGGGTTGAGAATTGACCTATCACATCATCAAACCAACTGGTACTATATAGTTCCAACCAACCTAAAACGTTTACTCAACATAAGAAAAGCGAGCATATTTATTGCATTGGACATTCATGAATTGCCATTTGCCATCCTCAACACTATGCGTACTTCACCACACGGCAGATTCTACAGGAAAGGGAAAAGTCGTCGTCAAGTATGCAATTGAAGTTTGTTAATATTATACAAATATCTAATCTAATTGACGTTAGCCCTAGCACTCCTGAGCTCTGTCTGTATCTTATGATCTTGATCCAGTTATGGTGAAGTATATTTGTACTAGGGTTAGAGGGTAAATATCAAAGCGCTAGCCCATAAAATTTCTAGTTATACTACTCTTCTGTCTTTACCTCAAAAGCAAATGATGGCATATTCTATCCTTGCGTAAAAATTGTTGAGTACAGTCTAGTACTAACCGTACTACATTTGATATTTAAGTTTCGTTGGAAGATGAAAATGCGTAGGTTTAATAGTACATGTAATATGTATGCATGTATGTATGTATTATGTATTTCCAATATACAGAGAAATTATTCTAACGATAAGGAGAATTCAAAGAACTGCATATGATCATGATCAGATGATTTTTTTGTGACTTTGACGTAACATCTGTTTGGTGGTTACTGATGCATTTTCCTTTTCTTGAATATATTATAGTTTCTCATTGGCATGTTAAAGCAGAAAAGAAACGGTTCCTCTTCCTGTGCAAGTAGCGTTATAACTCGAATAACTATCCAAGTATTATTGTGTGTATGGTTGGTTAACAGAAACAGTATCAAAAGAGTTTCCCGTTTTCTCTGAATTTAGAGGGTATAGTATATGAGTATGTTTTTCTGTTAGTGTTTTGCTAAACTTCAACTGTTTCCACATGCCCATGATATTATGATATAAGAATAACTCAGGCTGAAACCTTCCTATCTCTATGCAAAATATATTTTGCTCTGGCTCTCTGACTGTTTTCCTTTGTGAAGAAAAGAACAAGAAGAAAAAAACTACTTGAGTCTACTAGAGTGGTTCTATTCTATCTTACAAACTCACACACTACTAGTCATGTTCTAGAAAGAGTAATAGGGAAACTAGAGTATTGTATGTTATGTAGTTTTTTTTACCGTATCAACACAATGTCTCAAGGGAATATGCAAAGTTTTTGAATGTCTCCATTTCCCAAATATCTCATACTTTCTTCTCTATTTCAAGTTGACTTGTGTGTTTGTGTAGTTGTAGTTAGTATGTTTTTGAGAGACTCTATTTTCCAATGTGTGTAATACGCTCTTTGATATACACCTTTGTATGTGTGAGAGAGAGAGAGAGAGGGAGAGAGCGAGACAAGGAAATAAATACAATTTTATTAGGTCTTTGCCAGTTAAAAGCTTTGGAGCAAAAACAAAGACAAATTTGGACCTAAGAATGGATCGAGCGAGCCTATCCTGACTACACGCTTTCTCCTCTCGCTTTTCAGCATGGAAAACATTTGTATTTATTGGGGAGAAATGTGAGTAAGAGGATATAGCTAGTTTTCTATAAATTAGAGGTACAATAATGGTGACATGTTCATTTATTTTGGAAGAAAGAAAGTTTCGAGGCTTTCTCCACGAAAAAAAATAAGAAATACGAATTTCGTTGAGCCAATTCCCCGTTGAATTCTAACATTTTAGTTGAACAAAGGAAAACTAGGAGTATATATTGGTATCAACCAGAAACCCAATTAATAGATTTTTTAGATGAATAGGCGAGGTTTGCTATTCTCTCCCTGTAATTTCGCTCACTGAATGAATGCTCTCTCCAGAAAATCAGTTGGCGTTTTCGCTCTTTGGTTGTTGAGAAAACACTATGATTGTATTATGATTGTCAACATTGGCTGATACTATAAATTATGTTGGTTCATCTTGTAGCTCAGTCAGACAGATTTCCCCCATGTTATTTTGTTGAGATGTTTCTACTTTGTAACTGATGTGAAACTATATATTTTATATACCAATAATAGTAGTAGAGCCTGCATTTTCATTTGCTGTTACACCTACCTACCTAGTATATTATGTACTTCAACGTATTATTTAGTCTACCCACGTCGTCTACTCCCCTATTGAATTTGCGCTGTTAGGCCACTTAGCAAAATTAAGGACTCGCGATGGGATGTTGGAGTTGTTGGATGTGACGACTTGGGAAATGTTAATGCCCTCTTTTCTTCTACTTCATTAAGAAATTATCGTAATAACGACATCATGTAAACGTCTTGATGATTCAAAATCGATGGGGATGCTGCTAACGACGAACGACACGAAAGCAACTTCCAATCTAACAGCTTACATACATCACCGTCACTAGTGACAAGTTAGGAATCGGGCTTAATGTTCTTGTTCATGAAAATTCAACTAGTGAAACCTATATTCTTATACAAGCATTCTCCTATAACATGTGAAAGTATATGTTGGAGAAAAGTTGAAAAGCTAATATCGTTTAATAAACATATAATTCTGCGATAAAGGTTGAATACATAGATGCACAGCCCATTTATGCATACCGTTCGTGCCGAACCCTTGAGCTGTCAGCTAGATATAGTGGAAGGAAATAAGGTGATTTTGAAAACTTGACATCTAGTAGCTTACCCTCACACTCAAATTCACGTCATAAATATGCCATCATTTGATGTAGAAGAGCGGTATACAAGTGCACTTCAAGAATGTCAGTGTGCCGTCCCCGTCTCTATGAATCTATCTATCTATAAATACTTATATATATATCCCTTGTACCAACAGAGGTATAATTCATTATTATTATTATTATACAGGAAGATGAACCCTTTAGAGCATTCTACTCCCGTATCTTCTACACCATGTATGTTTGTTATATATATATGCCTTGGAAAAGAATGGTTGTCTCCAAGCACACAACCCTATTACAAGCTAAATGGGAGAATGAAGCGTAATGTGATGAAGTTGAATTATTGTATGAGGGTACGAAGAGGAAGTCAATGGCAGGTTCTCAACTCAACGGAACTCCATTCAACGAGAGTTTTTTTTAAAAGTTAAATATTTGCTATTCAAATGACAAGAAATAACAAAAACTGACCTACATAAGAAGAAGAAAGCCGTTTTCCAACGAAATAAACATGTTTTCTCGATTACGCACACACACACACACACTCACTCAAGCCCATTGTCAATTGTAGACTACAACATTTACCTAATACTTCCAAGCTCTATTGTGTATCATATAAATATACACTACTTACACACACACACACCAAACCAAGCAAACGCGGCAGCAGCACTACAAGTTTTTTTGTGCGCTGTCCTTAAAGAGAGGGATAATTCCATGTGAGAAACCTGTAAATATTGACTTTTAATAAAAGTAAGGAAGGATGATTGTGATTGTGAATAAGGATGAATGTAGATAGATCTATGCCGTCGAAAATTTCATTTCCTTGGTGGATATTTCTCTCCCTTCCTTTTTTTGATTTTGGCAAAACTAAAACATTTCCAAGTCTTTGGATGATATTATATTATCCTTTCCAGCTCTATTGTTGATTGTGGAGATAGATGTAGCAATCATCATTTTGTGTGGTGTTGTAGGGACCTTTATTAAAGAGGCTAGGCACACACGATTACATGCAGGAAGTACAATATGTATGTGGAACGAATAACGCAAATGTTATATCAATTGTATTGTATTATTGTGTGTGTGCTTACTACTTCGTTGAAGGACCTTCTTATAAGATACAATGTGCAATAGGGGATGCATTGAAGGAATTGAAACACTAAATATATATATATACGAATGGAATGTATTAGGTCATATGTGAAGCACCATTTTTATAGGATTTGTTCTTTGGCTCTCTTGAGACATTTTTATTTTATTTTTTTGGTAAAAAAAAGGAGCACTCCAAAGTAATAGCTGTTGTATCATTGTATGAAGATAAAAGGACACACATTCTTTCCTTGCTTAGAAGAGTTTCAAAAAAATAACGAGATATACCCTTGCATCATCTAGCATAATATGATATATACAGAAAAAGCATTGGGAATGTCAGGTTTAAACTATAAATAGGTACACTTTTTTTCCTACCATGCATGCTTTTCAAGGGGTCCACGTCCAGTAACCACATGATAAATTTTGAGATTACATTTTAAAGGTATTTTGGACAAAGAAGGAGAGAAAGTCTTGAGTGCATAGTGTAATACTAACACTGTGACTTTTCCTCCTTTTCCCTTCCTTATTCTCTTCTGGTTATATGTTGTATTGGTCTCATATTATTAAAGGAGAAATTCATTTCAATGCAATTTCTAAACAAGTGCCTTGCATGGTCTGTGCCAACAAGCGTAACAAGTACAAGCGTTTTTAGGAGAGTAAAAGTCCTCTATTTCCCAAGAGATTATGGGAACCATCAAGGAAAAACACTTTCTTTTCATATGCCACGGAAATAAATGTACGTAAGACCTCATTACAGTAGGTTTTATGCTACAGCAGTGGCTATTTGGAAATTTAATTCAGCTTCAATTTAAAAAATGAACCACCAATTTTATAACGTTTTTACTTTTGGGAATATGGCGCGATGGTGGTTGGTAGTGGCTTGTGCCTGTGGTTTTCTTTTGGCTTAAATGTTTAAAACGCATTGAGAGAAAAGTACCCAGCAGGGTGGTATATATAGGATAGGCCAGAAAGTTTCTGAGAAAGCATTGTTTTCCTACTTATACTAGGTGAACAGCTCCTGAAGCGATTTACATTACAAATATATATAGGGAGCTCATATTATAAGCACGGGGGAAAGTTTTCCAAATTGTATTAAAATATGAATATAATATCTTATATAAACTCATTACTCATGTAGGCTCCTAAAAGGTTTCTAAAGCCGATCTATAATTAGATTTGAAAAACCAACAAAAGAAAAGTTACTTTTTTGTCGTGAATAATTAAAATACATAAAAATCATGTTTACCTAAGATGATGGGAAAAGCTTCTTTTCTTAGCTTTAGCGTACAAGAGATGAATATATATAATTATGTAGGATTTACCAAACTAATTCGTTGCTTGTTCAAAGTACACATTCAGATACATAAGTAATAGGAGCACCAAATTAAAAGTTGTGTATTGCCTGTCGGTTTAGCAAGAAGGATGAAGAGAATGTACTAATATTAATATTATGGTTAAATCTGCAGCAGTTGAGGAAACAAGAGAGAGCAGCTGCAGCTTTATAAATCCAAGTCGGTTGGGAATACCCAAGTTTCCTGTCAAATCATCACTGCCGGTTGGGAACAGCTTAATAACTATGATGAAGTTGAAACATTTTATGTATATACTACACAACTAAAACACTTCACTCAGAATCAAATCCCACTAAAGAAGGTGTACTATTCACTCTTCAAAACACTGATGTAGTAAGCACTTTGCACAGCCACGCCGCAAAGGGAGTGAAATATGCATGCATTTTAAAGGTAGCCACAAAAGAGATTTGTTGCAAAGCAAAAGATATCGCAGAAACCCCCTGGAAGTAGATGCTAGATTCTACTCCAATTTTTCTCTTTCCAGTTACATTTTGAGGATGGAAAAGTTTTTTTTGAGTCAATAAATTCTTCTGCTCCAACAACGCTTTTTAGCCATTTTCACTACAAGTACATAAAAATGGTTACATATCCACACTCACACAGAGAGAGTCAAATTGCAATGTGCACTCTGATTGCTCTTGTTCATACAACTGCTACATTTTTCTCAAGTTCCAACAAAGTCTAAAGCACTATATATTATGACTATGAGGACATATAGGAAAAAGCAAAAAGGATCTCACTCACTTACTATCCTTGTTCTCAACTGCCTTTTGCTTTACACTCACACACAACAACAGCAAACTGCTGTTAGCTTTGCCGTTGCCGCCTCCGCATAATTTTGTGCTACATAAAAAAAGTACATACGTTATGCACTATCTTGTAACGTATCCATTTCTCTTTTCTTTTTTTGCCATCAGCAGACCCATCACCATTTTCATGATCTAAAAGAATGCTGCCTTATCATTGTCAAATGGTGAGCATTGCTTTCAGTCATCATGAAAAGAAAAGGAGTGACGTTACTCCTTGTAACCTCCATTACACCACTGAGCTCTTCACTCTTCTTCTCCCCTTGCTCTTCCAGCTTCTTTTATCAGCACCATACGACGAAGAAGAGTAGCCATAAACTGATAACTGGGAAAAGTGAGATATTCACAGTGGAAGAAGCGTAAGGGAACAAAAATTGTGCGAATGTTCTTCACAGATATCAAGAGAGAATTACATGTTTCGTATATCAACAGTATATTGCATTCATTATTCAAAAGGATAAAGCAAACCAACCAGCTCCACACATGTTGAACATGATATGCGAGGATGGGATTATGCTTATTTGCGCATCTCATGGACTTTTTTATATATACATATAGATGTAAAAAGCACAGTTTGCCTTTCACTCACTTTGTACCAAAGCTGAAAGTTGTACAATAGTGGATTGGATGATGGTACTGATGATGCCTGATGTTGAGTAAATGTATCTTTTCCCGTACTTGTATCAAGGTCCCTGACAAGATCCATCAAGTAATAATACTTTCCCCTTTTACAATTCATGGATAACTACAACATTTAATAGCGTGACTCACGTCCATTTTATTTCTCGAGCAAAAAACAAGGATTGAGCTGTTTAGTTTGTTGGGAGAGAGTATAGGGTGAGAATACCCCGAGTTTTGCCGTTTTACTGATGATACTCACTTCTCTGACTGCTTCATGTTTGCAATTATAACACAACACACACGGCAACTTTGACTGTCAGTCTGGATCCTTGTGTTACTAAAGTGTACAGTTTGGGTGACTAATATTGGCAATTAGAAGCTTTTATCCTCTTTTCGTAGTAAGAGGCACACGAGAAATGTCACGTCAAGCCAAAGATGTCATGGCTAATGGTAAAACACCATGAAGTAAAATGTCTCCACTTTTTGTGTTCCGTGCGTTAGTCTACTGTTTTCGTGATGAAGTCTCCTTAAGCTCTCCACCACAACATGAACTAAGCTATCGTTCTTTTTTTTTCTCTCTCGTTGTTTGTGGCTGATCACATAGTGATCAGTGTGATGATAATGATGAAACTTTTTTTTTCTAAAGAAGAGAAAGTCTTAGAAATAAAGTAAATATCTGAGTGTATGATGAGCACGAAAAAAATGAGTAAAAAATTCATCAGATAACTAGGAAAAGAAAACACAAGAGAAAAAGAAACTAGTGGATGATGATAAAACGAAAACGACTCCTTTTCCCGATAAACCTTTAACTAGCTTAGGGACTAGGGAATCACTGTATTCTAAGGTATTACTGAAGGTATATAATATCTTTACGACACTTTTTACTCTAATAATGATGACATTACATGGAACCATCCGGGTGGTTTGTTTGACCCGTATAATTAAATAATTGAGGCTATGGTCGTAGTATCCCTCCGTAAAAATTAATATTGAAACACGGTAGTTAATGAACATAGAAACGGGCAAACAAAGAATATTTACACGATATGCGTATGCATTTGATGTGGTGATGTAGTAAATTACACTACCATTTTACATGAGTAAACTTTGCAGAGTTTGACGCACGAATTAACCAGTAGTACCAAAATGTGGGGACCGGCCATCAGCCAGGGTTTCTAATGTTGAATGAATCCGAAAGGATGGCCAAATGCAACTGGCTTCAGACGGTAGAACTTGCTTGGCAAATATAGCGCTGCTGCGTCTCTCTTGCTTCTGACTCTTGCTTACTTTCCCTTTCTCCTTCTTTTCATTCTCCCTCAGCAACTTATCCTTCCAGCCGACTGGAAAGCGATGAAACATATGTATAGCTGCAACAGCAGATGAAAGCTTATAAGTTTCTGGTGGCTCACTTTCTCTTTAAAAAGAGCGTTATTTAAGCAGTGTTAGGATGAGTAGGTATACATCGTAGCCGCCATCATTTCATACGTAACATTACACATCCATATGTACAGGATAATATGTAATATGTGATGTGTGGAGGATGGAATGAATTTAGCTGAGAATTATTTCAAATGTCTAGCCTGATCTAAATGACGTCGCGTCTCCCTGTTTCAATTTTAGAGTTTGGCGTTAACTTAACTTTCCTGCCTTGAGTCAGATCATCATGAGTGAGAGTGTGCATCAGGATGGCATTTAGGCTACGAAAGACTTTTTTTTCTTCTCTATTTTAGGGAAAGTCGGTCGGACAAGGTATTCAGGTTGACATGGCATGGGTGGTGGATGACTGTCCGTTTGGAATTAAATGGACATTCCAACACGTCCAATCACAATTGTGTATGTAGTTCACGGACAGGAGTGGGAAGTGGGACATGAAAACACATTTATCCCCACAACTATGTACAGACATGACTACAAAATGCATACGTTTACACAAAAGTACACTTTCACTCACTTCACAAGTTGCATTCGTGTTGAAAGTGGAGATTAAAAACATGTTTACACATTTCTCTGTCAACAAATCAGACACTATAACAAACCCTAGCAGGATTTATAATTATAAGTCCTGATCTTATAGTTAAATCAGAGATGGAAGCCTCTCTCAAGTCTTTTTCAATCCGGACATGAGGAATTACCAATATAAATCAATTCCAAACATGCCTTCGGCAACTGTAAATCCAATATTTGTTGAGAGCCTCAACTCCACAAGTCAAAATATACATCAAAGGAAGAAATTGTCATGTCAATTGAACCAACTGATTGCTTAGCTGATTGATGTTTCCGTGAATTGACACAACTCAATTTTTCCCTAATAAATAATATGACTTTAACGTTTCGATGTTTGTATGACGTACTACATATTTTGTTTGTATAAATAGGCACGTAGACATTAGTAATAATATTATTTTCACATTATTTTAAAACATCCTCCGAATTTGACAATGGCAAGCCCCAATCCACACAATGGACCACAAATTGCTGTGCAAAGAGCCAGCCAGGATTCTAAAACACCGGGTGTGCTCACCCAAGACATAGATCGCAATCATTCAGCCATCTTACTTAAACAACAAGGATCCAATCATAGCCAAAGACAATTTAAGGCGTCTCCAAATACGCATTTCCATAAAAGAGAAAATTCCTTTCAAATTTTGGGAACCTCACACCAATCACCTCATCGCGTGTCTATAAATTCACAGAATTCTCAAAACTCAAATGAATATTTAACTCAACTATGGTCATCCAAAGTATTGGACGATGCACCGGAACTTGCCATATTAAACAAGAAACCTACACATTATACAACTGGGTAAATTTTTATAAAAAAAATTGCAAATCATATTATTTTTATTCGATTGAAGCAAATTGCATTGCATGGTACTTTGGTATTTAAATAGGTACTTTGATTTGATCTAGTCGATCTAGCAATTCGTATTGCTCTAAATTGTTGAGATGTTTTGGTGCAATTTGCAAAAACAAGGTGGCTGACTCTTGTGGTTTGGACAATTTTAAACCGTGAGTTGCATATATACATACATGTATATTATCTTTGTAGTTTAAAGCTCATTATCAATCTAACACAAAATTTCTTTTTTTATTTGAAGAGTAATCGCACGAACCGATAATAATATCGAGTTCGTAAATGTGCTACTTGGTACATATGTCGTTAATCTGAGGTATGGTAAAAAACCTTCAGATTCTTCAATTCCAAGTACGTCACCACATGAGGATCATAGGGATCCAGGGAATAAAAACATGGCCATGAAGGAGTTGTATGAATATTCACATAGAACCCTGTTGATTCTACAGCAATGCATTACTCACTTTAAACAAATGATTTTCAACCTAACCTACACAAAATATGGAGGGGAGCCACTTAGTGAATCAGAAATAAAGATAACCCGTGGAAAAAGCATAATCGGAAGTTGTATCTGGATTGTTGTTTATGCTTTACAGCAACTCCAAGATGATCCAGAGATCGAGCCAGCTGAATCTCAACCAAGACCTCATCAAGGGGTTCATGAGCTTGCCCAAGAAATGCAACTTTTAATTAATCAAAGTTTTTACACCTGGCATGAGATGGTGATAGCTGTTGGTGCTTTGGAAAGAATGCATAAAAAGACGGAGGAGTTGTTCCACCGACAAACAACACATTTTCACACTATTTCCGCTCCAGACTCGGAAGCAGCCAATATAGCTGGAGTCCACCTGAGAAAGTTTAGGAGAGGAGATGCTGACATTGAAGATCTTAAGAACCTCCGTAATTTCGACCCGTATGCAACCCTCCTAGTATGGAATAATCGGATAGGTTTATCCCGCATTTTGTACAAGTTAGAATATACCAAGCCAGAAACCCTTTGGAATGGATTTGATACGCTATCAGTAGATAAAAAGGTTGTACATTTGAAAGACGTATTGAATTTAGTACGGAGAATATTTGATTCTGTAAAAGATATCGCACAGAAAATCACGTCCGAGCTGCAGGGTAAATCTATGGCGTCTCATCGAAGTTCCTACATACATTCTTCGCGTCAGAGTGACCCACCAACCGGAGTTTCGAATTATGAAGAAGGAATTGATATGATGGACAAAGTTTTGACTAAGAAACTGCTCCATTATGACTGGACGCCGGAGGAAGTCCATGAATTTTTTGAGGTTGACAAAATATTTCTAGACGAAATGGATGTTCTTTCATTGGGAGCTGGGGTAACTCGAGCAATCCTCCATGAAGCTCGCCACATGATGCATATTTGTTATGAAACGAGTCGATTACTGGATTTCAAAGAGTTTGCCATGCTTCCTTCATACGAGAGAGTGTACAATAAACTGAAGGATGAATTTACGGAGAAAACTCACCACAAGAAGCTCCGAAGAACGAGCACTGGAACTTATGACATCGAGGAAGGGCATCTCGAACTGAGAAATGTTACGGGTCTATTCCGTACAAGTATCTACAATGAAATTCTAAAGAATCTTCCAATTTACTGTAGTCGAGTTGCCTTGAGTTTGCAGTGAGTTATTTTTTTTTCAACAAAAAAAGAGAAAAATTATTACACTTCTCTTTTTACTCTGTATTGGCAATTTTTCAAAATGTCAGATCTCTGTCAGCTCACCTGGTTCTTTTGAAAATCTCTAGGGATTCTGAACATGTATTTACTCCCAGCTCAGAGAAGCTCTTGTCCTGATTGTGATGTGATTATATGCGGATTTACATGAGAGTACAAGAGTAAACTTGTTCTTATCCACTGGTGCGGCTTTACTTTCCCCCTTTTCCTACTTCCTGTACTTAAGTTTGGAGAGATTTTGATGGTTGTCTATCTTGTTGAGGTGGATGTCTACGTAATGATGACAGGAGGTCATCAATTTTATTATGAATTCATGTATTCCTTTGAGTAAAGTGGAATTAGTGCTACTGATGACCAAAAAATTGAATACTTACATTATAATCATATTCTATTCTATATATAAACCTATAATGTAATAGGAAGCAGAATTGTGTTTCCGGGTTTATTCTTAGTACCACCATATTCATATACATACACATTCATAAAACTTAATCCTTCTTGCTATGAGCTTAACAAGCCCATTTTCGGGGTCAGGAAATAAATATTCTACACATGTGTGTGTGTGCCTTTTTACGATATCTTCTTATTATTACTAAGATCACAGTAGAGAAAATGCTGCTATACCATTTGCGTTGTTCATCTAATCAATTTGTAATTCAAAAATCCTCCCAAAAAGGAAAAAAACGTATTATCATTCTTTATTGATTTTCTTTATACTTACTTCCCATCACCAAATAGGGTATTGTAGATTGTAGAATATCCGATACCCCGAATTTTCTTTTTGGAAACGATGTTACAAAGACAGAACAATGGATGAATGGTGGACGTGTAGTCGTGTATACCGCTACTTTGGTAAAACCAAGAAAGATATAGTCATGCTCCGAGTCTTGCAAGACAAAGTAGACAAAATGTTAAGTTGGGCTTTGAGGAGGGCATAAAATAAAAATATCGCACATGGTTGATGCGAGCTCGACTTATGTGCTTTACAGCCAAGGGTCAAGTCAAAACGGAAAGGAACTTAAAAATATATACATTAGTAAATACATCATCAATGCATGTATCCATCCGCAATGCAGTCTTGAGATATGTATTCAGTGCTGTACACCCAAACCCCAAATGTTACCCATCAGTTTTCATCATATATCAGAAGAATAAGAAGCACATATGTGATGATGATATGGGGAAGGAAAGATGCATATGCTTGAAAAATATGCAGAAAAAGGTCCTAACGTATTGACGATCCTATTATCATATAACACATGCATGTACGTACATATGCATACATACGTGCTCTGTACAATGTCTACATTCATAATATTATTATATTCCTATTTTTCCAAGAAAGGGATCATATCTAAAAAAAAGAGGATCCCTGATCTAAACTTAAACCTTCTTCCTTTATTACTTTGTCTGACAGTTTTAGGCTTAAGGTCTGGGGAGTAACGAAACTTGTTACTTATTATTGGTTCTTGCTGAGCAAAGGAAAAACATATCTTTAATTTTGTTTGTTCTGGGGCTAGCTACACACATGTATGTACGTCTGCTCTCTACCCCAATATATCCTCGCCGAAGTAAATGTAATGTGGGTCGGTGAAATACTTGTTGGAGTACCTAAAATTAAAATCGCACCGGATTTCCTACATCCAAGAATGATTAAAGTAGCTTACTGTAATAATCGTAGTACGAGCGAGCCCAATGCGTCAACAGAAACAAAAACTACAGAACCCTTGTTAATTGAAAACTAATCTTATGTACACCCAACACCCAACGAGATTAAATGCAAGAAGCTGTTTAAAATTTTAACATACTTAATTATCATGTAACTTATTACATATGTATGAAAATCATTCTTATGAACACTTAAAAGTATATATAAATTCGCGCTTCCGCTCAAGGTGGTTATATGACGAGCATGCATGGAAAGAACAACAAGGAGAGAAAAGAGATATGATTGTTTGGAGTTTGTAACTGTTGAGGGAAGATCCACTTCTTGAAGAACATCTTTCACTGCCCTCATACTACCTCCATGTTTTATGTAGATCAATAGCTATATGTCATTTACTTTTCTGGGAACGTTTCGCCTGAAGAATTTTGATCCTTTTTATGCTCACATGAAAAAATGGATTTTTTTTGGCTGAGTAGATAAAAGAAAGGGAAACCAATGATGTTTCTCCAAAGTGCACCATCTTGTAATCAAATTCATTCATCTAGAAGACGTTGAATAAAGGACGTGGCGAGAAATCAATAGTCAGTTTTACTTGAGCTACATTTTGAAAACAGAAATATTCCATTTGGTTGATTAAAGCCTGGAAGGTATGAAATAGAAAAATGCATATACCTACGCGAATGCTGTCTTCGGAATCCAATGAAAAATTGCAAGTTGTGTGAACTCTAAATATGTATGGAGAAAGAAACTATTGGAATGAATTTCTGAGCAAATTTTTTATTCACCTTCGTTTTTAGTATTACATTGTGAATTCGCGTACCGTGTCTTGGCTTGGAGGAAAGGGATATTTCCCTTAAAGGATGCGTTGCGTACTTGCAAGTCCTTCCTACTACGTTGAACAGGTCATGTTCATTCATATGGAACTTTGTTTATAGTTCGCGGACGACTGACACGGAATAAAAATTAGGTTAAATTGCAGGCAATAGAAAAGGATGAGGATATGAGAAAAACGGGTTTGGGAAAATAGAACTTGCTTAAGATGAATATCAAAAGGCTCTCCTTCATTTCCAAATATTGCAATGCAATCCAAATGAAAAACATTTACATTATTTACATTCCATGTTCAAACTAAATAATTCGTTTCGTTCTAAATTTATGCTTCATTCAATCAACCAGACCTGTTACTTCCTTCTCACAATCGTCTGCAAAACTCTATGAACGTCAACGAGTCCTCAGGGCTCCATTTACCTCCTAACTTTTAAGAGAATTGTATATTATTATTGTATTTATTCTTCCTATAAGTATATATAGGTGTACATATGCGTATGTACATGAACTTGAACTTCCGTTACTTGCCGAAGGATCTATTTCGGTGTGACCCAGATAAGTAATTTTTATTGTAGGTCAGCTTCAAGCTTAAGTGGATCTATCTAACACTTTTTTGAAGAACCCTTTTACTACAGTGGTTCCTTTGATTTGGGGTTCGGATTCTATTTTTGTTGCTCCATTTCAGAGAATCATCAGTATTGAAAGATCTTGTAAGTATATTTATTGAAATGTGATCTTGCTAGTATAAAAGTCATCAGATTTCAGTTCTAACATCATCAGTTCACTTCTTCCCAACTAAGTATCTACTAGTCGTACATCATCTCTTGTTGGAAATAATAATTTTACGTTTTGGGGCAACTTGCACAATGGTTCGCAAACTAGTAACTCTCATCGGGGTAATTTCCCTAACAGCTTTTGCGGTTGCAGGAGGTATTTGGAAATTTATAATTATATTTTTATAAACTATAATTACATTCTGCTAGTACCAAAATGTGTTTTCATGAAACTAATAAAATTGTTTTCAAATTATTTCAGTTGTGCCAGAAGAGAAGCAGGAAAAGTCGTCTGCCCAAGTCGAAAAAGACAAGCCAAAGCCAAATATTGTCAAGGACTACGTCTGCCTCCGTGATGGTGAACTTTGTCATCCAGACTTTGCAAAAAATCGAGGAAAGTTTGTGTCTTGTTCCAACGCTGTAGCTTGGGAGCAAACCTGTCCACCCTGTACTTATCATCCAATTCAATGTCCAACAAAAACGTTGTGGTTTGACGGAGAAAAATGTGACTGGGCCAGCCCAACCTTGGCTAGCCAGCCATGCTTGGATCACTTCCCCACTCCCAATCGTGAATCGGTCAATAGTGCCGAAATGAACCCATCATCCCCTGGTGCCCTTTCT
Organism: Orchesella flavescens; assembly: GCA_964034955.1. Taxonomy (NCBI): domain Eukaryota; kingdom Metazoa; phylum Arthropoda; class Collembola; order Entomobryomorpha; family Orchesellidae; genus Orchesella; species Orchesella flavescens. The sequence continues at coordinate 18,250,653 of OZ035957.1, read as the reverse complement.
GAGCAAGAAACTCTCTTGCAAAGTCTCCAGTCTGGATCCCTGAAAGAATTGGAAAAGGCGCAGTCCCAATGGGCAAATTCAAACCCCATGTCCGTCCCTGCAAATATGTACTTTAAGTCTCCCAAAGCTTCCAATGCTGCTATGGATAGCGAACCATCTCAAGAACTCGAAGAGGAAGCTAAGATCGAACTGAAGTCATCTGAGCCAGCTCCAGCTCCTGAGGAACAACAAGTTGAAGGTGAAAGCCAAGTTCGGAAGTCTACTGACTCAGAAGCCAATGAGCCAGAGTTTCCCTCATATCTTAGTCCAGATGATGGAACAATGGGATCAAAGGTTGTTAGATTGAATGAACCTGTTTATGCCCTTGTCAGTTCTCCAGACGGTACCGGCAAGCAAGTTTTGATGAGAGTCATGCAACCTTTTGTTTTAGAAGACGCCGCAAGGGGATTGCTCCCTAATATGAATTTTATCAATCCATATTCTGCTAAACAGTAATTGATTACAAATGGAGTTCCACACTTATTATTTATTTATTTATTTTGATTGCTTGGTGCCTTACATTAACTTACAAAATAACTTTATAATCGGACCCGCACTATTTATTTATTTATTTATACGTCAAGTCAATAAAATGTCAAAAGAGAACTATATATTTGTTTACTGTGCTCAGCATTTTATAAATGATGACAAATGGATGCATCTTCAAAAAAACTTAACAGTTAAAGAACATCAAGAGTGAAAATGATATTTATCTTGTCATCTATTAACATCTGAGAAAGTCTCATGGAGAAAGTTTGTTCCGACATTGTAAAGTTAACGTTGCACGTGGATAGATGTCCTAGCTATGTGTATGTTACGGTTTATGTGTCAAAGCTAGCGTCTGCCCACCTTATGTACATTTTTATACCTAGACCTAGTGTATGGCATTTTGCCCCAATGAAATGATTTTTTTCTCACTTCGATACAAACAGTTCACAGTTGATTTGCAAACCTTTTGCAATTCATTTTCATATTAATTGCTCTTTTCCTTGTAGAAAGGAAAATTTCAAGAAAAGTTCCATGTTCTTTTATCTCAAGTAAATCATAACACAAATTTTGCATCAATCTAACAAAGCACAGCACAGGTATAACGAGAGTGAGTGTGATTCCAATGAGTTCCAATGATCATGAAGGCATACATATACGTATGTACTTGTGGTTTAAAGAAGCAGTAATGCAAAACGATACTGTAAATATGTATCTCATACCTTTTCATATATGGGTCGTTGTAATGGCGTGTGCACATAAAAAATTGAATTGATTCTTTCAAAGTGGTATCACCCAGATTTGGTATCCCAGAAAATAAAAGCCATAAAAGAAATATTATTATGATTAATGTTCCGAATGCTACCACCTTAAAACTATTATAGATACATAATAGTTCTATCCAGTTACCTCGCGTACTTGTAGCCTTGTTTTTGTCAATTTTTTTGTGGAATCCGATAATACGTGTGACGCGGTAGAGACTGTGTGGCTGTAGTTCAAACGAAAAAAAAATCCTTTTCAATCATTGCGGCTTACACATGCACATGACAGACATAAGATTTCTTGTACTACTTTTTGCGATTCGTTGATTTTGCTTATCGCTGAACAACACAATTCATTTTATTCCAATTCGTATGATTCTCCGAATAGAAATCCGTTATACTTTAGACGTATTCAATGAACATATAATGTATATTGCGATGCTGACAAAAGCATCATGTCTCTTCCGGAAAAAAAGATTTAAAAAATTTTGATGCTGTGCTAGATTTAGACAGGGTAATATCCCTGCTGAATTTTATGGCTTAAGGTAGCTGTAAGTAAAAACGCTTCTGCGAACACCTTATATTGCCCACGCGTCTTTAAATAAAAATTGTCACAGATGTGGTGAAGATAAACGCGTCTATTCGATGGTATCGAATTTAGAGCCCTGAAGCCGCTCTGGCAATTTTTTTTTACTCCAAATCTAAATTTTATAAGTATCTCTTGAAAGACTATTTCTTGAGTATAATAGAAATCATTCTAGTTCTTTTGTGCGCGTGCTTGACTTTTGGAAGCTACAATCAATAACTTGTCGTGTAAATAATTGAAATCAAAGGTTATTGAAAAAATGTGCATAATATGGGATTGTTTGGACAAAACTACATAGTTAGATAAATAGACCGTTATTTTGTTAAAAAAGCCGCATTGGCGAAATTAATGGCCGACTTTCACAAAGGCTAACCAAGTATTCAAATACTATGTATGTCTATTGTGTGGGAAGTAATCTACGTGATATATATTTTTAGTTCCCCATGGACAAAACAAACTACGTCCACACAGGAAGGAAAGGTTTAGTGCGAAACTGAAATATGAACATATTAACCTACCAATTTATCATCACACTTTTTTACGAAAATATCTCTTTTATAGCTACTATATAATGCATTATGTTGCTTGTGTGTTTACGCAAACAAAGTAGGTCTGTCGTGCTTTCGTAGTTTCATTAAATTCCTTCCGTAACATGACATTGTGAGTGTACCGAGTGTTTTTGATACTAGACTTCCTCACTCATCACACAGATCCTCAAGACCCACACGCTAGTTTGAAATATAAAAGCTGCCTATTCCCCGAATTGCGTAAGTAAACATCGTCCAAAATACTCATAAAGGGGAAAAAGATGGGTCACAGAAGGCTTAAGTCCACCAGCTGGGAGGGGATTAAGGCTTAAGTAAAACAAATGGACATTGCAGCTTAGTTTCGCTCCATTTTTCCACTTACCACTCTTATTCTGTCCCCTTAAAAACGTGCATACATTTTTTCGTAATCTAACCATAGGAATTATACAGTACCCTAGAAAGTAGTAGAAAGTTGAATCTATATAGCGGATATGCATATAACATAAAAAACCATTTATACTGCACCAACCATATTATATATATATATATGACCGGTGCGTATTTGAGGATAAGCATGTTAGGAAACATGAAGAAGTGAATTGCCCAGGCCTTAACTTGTTGTACCCCTCCTTCCAAACTTAAATCCAAGTTTACTAATGGTGACGAAACATTATGTAAGGAACAATGAGCAAAGCACTTTCCCTCATTCAACTACAAGTGGAACCTTGGGTAAATGAAATGGAAATGGGCAGTCATTTCGGATAGCGATAGCGTAATGTAATATTATGTAATAACCCTGAATATTGATTGTCATTACCATTAGCTTAAAATGTCCGTATCCAGATGGAACTGCCTACAGGATGAAACCCCTTATGACATTGAGAAAGACAAGATTGAAACGTGCTGAAATGGCACTATTTCTCCAACAGTATAACTTTCTTTACGGAGCGCAACGATGAATGTAACACTTTAGGCCATATAGTGCTTCTTCATGCAGTTGAGACTTTGAGACGCTATATAGCTTCTTGGTTCTGTAACCAGCCGTTCCCTTCTAACTCAACAATACTCATTCATTTTTGTATAAACTTTTCCCATCCTTTAAATATTAGATCTCTAAATGAAATCCCTGTCAGGAGTACAGTAAACAGTAATTCTTTACGGTTGTTTTTAAACACAATCATTTTAGATCAACTTGTTTTTGCTCTTGGTAATAGTAAAATTATGATCTTTTGCATTTTGCACCTCTTAGGCTATACTTTGTTTGAATCCTACAAGAGGAATTGCTCTCGGACTAAATTTCCATTTGTTAGTTCTTCTTTCATAGGACCATTAAAATTCAGACAAATGAATATCCCCCCCACACTCAACTTTAGCTTTGGATAGTATAAACTATATATACATACATATCTATGCTGAAGATTTATGTCAGAAAGTGCAATTTAAAATGAAGTATGGAAAAGGATGAGAAAATTGTGCTACATGTATGTATATCATCCACTGTCCAAACAACCTGGCGATATTTCTTCTTCTAGTTTCATTTCTCAAAACCTGAAAATTTTATGGCTTCTTCATGATAATATTTATCATTTGGTATGACTACATACCCATCGACCGGTATACGGATACCCAGTTACAAGACTATGTGCTAAATGTTCGTCTTCTTCCTGCTTCCATAATAATACATACGAACAAAGAGAAAGCATTGGATGGGTAATTTTAAATTATCTTATGTGCATATTTCACTTGGGAGGAGGTAGGCAACCATGGAGGGAGGTAGCATGGATGCATTACGGCTGCAACGAGTGAATGTGAACTAACAATACATAATAGTTGACTTGGATTTACAGTAAGATTAGTGTCTGCTTCTTGACTCTTTAGTATCACTTCTACTTCGTATTTTTTCCTTTTTTTGGTGGCGGTTATTATTTTTCGTAAAGTAGTCCATTAGTAGGTCAGGAAAGATCATGATGATGACTTAAAATGCCTTTCTCCAAGACCAATAATAATGCTTATCTCGAAAAATTGTGTTGCCTTTGGGATATGATACTACGAACCCCTCCCGAAAGATCCCCAGATTGGGTCTTAAAGGGGGCTCTATCCATTACCATAATTTATCCAGTTATTATTTCTATTAGCCGCCAGCTGCTGGCAGCAGTAGGGAACATAAAACTATTTTTTTTTGTTTCTGTACTTTCTCTTTGCTTCCGCTTCTCAGCAGTTTCTGTATTTGTCACTGGATTCTACTAGTTTTATTCAGTTGTTGGTGGTGGGAGAAAACAGCTCACACTCACTCTAAAAAAAGTATACTTTACTGACGGAAGTTGGGCAGGGCGGAAAATGTTTGAGAAATATCATTAATGCTTTTTTTTATCTTAACACACGCAATAAGAAACATCACGAGATCACGACTCAGGAGTGGTCGATGAATTAACTATGAATTATGGAGTGAAGGAAGTAACGAAACATTCACAACAAAAACAACAACATTCATATACGTTAAGTTAAGTTAAGTAGGCCAAAAGTACATTATTGACAGTAAGTTTCTCATATGAATAAGGCGAGTGTTGGAAGTTGGAACCCCATAACATAACGCAGTTTCACTAGTATTATTGCTAAATATTTTAATAAACGCACGCGAAAAGTAAACGAAGTGTGAGTTAACGAGGCCAAATATAGCTCACGACAGTCCACCTCATTCATAATGTTGTGGAATGTGTACATTTGATTCAATTTATTCGTGATTTTACTTTTGAGTCAGTTCAGTGTAGATGAACTCAAAAACTCTCAAGTTAATTAAGTTGAAAGCAGAACGTACAGAAATATTCTTTTTTGAAGGATCGCCTTGAGAAACTGAATAAATGCCTTTTGAAGTAATTTTCGTTAGAGCAAATGCAAACACGTGTGTCGTGTTGCACACTCTGGTCAATATCCTTTCGAGCAGTGAATAGTAGTAGTAGTAGTAGCAATGTAAAATATATTGAATGGGTTTTCTCAAGATGTGGAAGAGAAGAGAGTCTCGATCTCGAATTTCTGAAGGTAATGTAATATCACATTACGCTCTTGAGCAAACGACCATTTAAAAATAAGCAAGTAAGCACTTGAAGCTGCTTCCTCCCTTGATTTTCTCCCCAATTCCATACATTAAGTAACAACGTTTTGCTGTAGAAGCAACTCTGCTCCTCAACTTGGAATGTCATGATATCGTCGTTTTGTGGCCAGGTTGTGCTTCTATACGCAAACTCTCTCTTCTTTATGTCTGTGTTAGCATTTTGCTAAAGATAGAAGATTTCAGCGAAAATTATGGGAGTGCAGTACTGAGTCTCCCGTCTTTGTAACCTAAGATGCTCTGGAGACCTAAGGGAGATATATAGGTATACATACATACATTCATATGTACATGTATGGAAGAAGAAAGAAGTATGGACGTTGAGCAAATAAAGTTTTGTGCACACAAAGCACAAGGTTGTGACTTTCTTCTGAAGAAACACACTGAAGCGTGCTATGAAGAACTTATCTACTAGTAAAACTCTCTGGTAAAAGTATTATAACTTAAGCCAATCCAACAACCAACCCAACCTACCCTATCCAGTTTCAGTCATTGCTTCTTCTTCAATCCATGGAAAGTTCTACGTGAAAACAACAAACCAAACCGTTCTGAAATTGACCATTCTGATAGATATTATTCCTTCAAGAGAAAAACGGCAGTAACAGTTCAAAAAATCTCTCATGTGGATAAGCGAAAGGATTTTTTTTATTTTACTGAAATCACTCAACATGTTCGATTTTTTGAAAACGCTATCAAGATTCTATTCTTCTAGCGTATTTATTCGATGTTGCAGCCACGTCAAATGCATTGGTCGATATCTTCACCTGCTCATCACCTACATAGATTATGGGTTAGATTACTTAACTTATCAAATGTCAGCTAGCTCAAGCTTCCAAAAATTTCTGTTCCCCACAAACTTGTGTAATTCCATGCTTAGCGTATTTAAGTAAAATTTTGAATACATAATATAAGTTAGCGCAAATCATTTCCCCCTCTCAAATAAAAGAAAAGTTGCAGACGACAGAAACCAAATCCCAAGACGTTTGAATATTTCAGGTTCTTGCATAAAAATTCCCATGAAACACCTTAGGATTATGTGTCACCTGCTTACTTTTTCATTGTGACAAACTTCCCCTCATGATATTTCCTTTCTTGGCAACACTACTGAGGGAAAAGTTTGAGGGTCTCTGGAGAGATTATCAGAACTACCAAACAGTTTATCATATCCTTCGTATACGCTTAAATGTCTAGAATAACTTAGCAAAATCACGTGCTGTCGTGATATCTGTTATATTCTTATACATACATGCATTAGATAAGCGTAATGATAATAGGTGATACTTTCGCAAATCTTCACTTTCACACCAGATCATTAGGTGATAGAGGCGAACCAAGCAGCTTAGAAAGGTAAACTGGTTTCTGAACGCGTATTTTTTGGTTGGTGTTGGTGAGTTCGTTAGTTACATATAATATAAAAAATAGTCATACAGTTTAGTTTAGTGTGGTTGAATTGAAAGTAACTAAAGTTTGGGCAGAGTCAAGAGTAATGCGTCAGTAAACGAATTTGGAGTTTTTAGGTACACAATAAATTGGAACTGTTGAAAGGAAAATTATGAAGCGACTGCCAATATACAATGTTGCACATATCATGATTGAAAGCCGGAAGCAGACTGTTGCTGAGAATGTTTCAACATTTTCTTCATCCTATTTATACTGCATGAAAAGAAAACCTTTTCTATTGAAAGACTTTTGCTAAACGCTTTGCTTTAATGTTTTAGGAGAAGAAGAGTGCTGTCTTCCAGGGATGAAATTTAGCAAGGAATATGATACGTTTGGTTGAACGCGAGTGAACATTTATATGTGCTCCATTTATATATACGTACATTTTGTTACATTAATCAGCATCATGAACGAGAACTCACCATCGTCACCATATGAAGAAAAATACGACTTGTTCACCAACTGCTTGGGGAAATTTGAAAGAAAAAATCACGATTTTCTTGCTTGTTTGTATCCAGCCGAAAAGAAGAAACAAAAAGACGTGATCTAACAATGCCGACAATACTTTTTTTGCTACCGGTCACTAGCCCCCATGACCACTTGCCCCTACCGCTACATCGTAAAAATATTTATTAAGCAATGGAATTGCTTTTTACGAATGAAAAATTTCATCTTTCGGAGAAATGTCCATGTCAGTTGTAGATGGTTATTTTTCCATCTCAAATTGGCATGACTGATCTAATGGCTATAATTCTTATCACTTCTCAAAGGTGATTGTGCAGTTCAGTTGGTAAGCCATCCAACCATACAGAAAGTGATCACGATTACGAATCCCCTTCGAGTTATTAGCTGTAAAATTCATTTTTTCGACGATAAAATTTTTGGTTTTCGAATTTGTTTCAGCTTCAAGAGGTATTAAGGTAACCAAAGTGGGTTGGTTAATAAATATATCGGGTCAAAGGTTTTGTTAAATAAAAAGTTCAAACACCGGTGATTATTTGGCAAGTGGTCATAAGGTCTAAAATAACTCAGGGTACAAGGGTCTAATGACCTAGATTCGTTTTTTCACAACATGATATAGTGAGTGTGTGGGCTGTAACGTAACAAGATTTTTTGTTTACAATCCTTTAAGACATGCACACATGTTGGATGAAACATCATGGAATTATTTGCTAAAGCTTTCTTTCCGAGGCTTTCACTACCAACAACCAAGAATATATACTTTTTTTTATAAAGGTTCTTAGGTAGTGTCAGCAGTAGAACATAACTTTTCTTGATTCCGCTACCATACCACACTGCCTTTGGGAGGAAACCAAAGGATTAAGTATCCATCTGAGCTACGTGATATAATTTGACAAATAAGCTCAAACGCTGGAAACTGAATGGATGCGTGAGACAAGTTTAATGTGAGATTGAGCATATACGTAAGTACGAGTAAGTATAAGAACGTATCAAAATACTCAAAAAATTCAACCTTATTTTACTGAGATACTAATAACATCATATCATGTATCACACACACAGATAATACCCGTTCCATATGTGCGCGCGATAGTACAATGGTTGATGATACTACATAATTAAACAAAAACAAAAGGACTAGAAACTGTAAGATACTATATATAATTCCAGAGAATTTGAGGACTTTCCAATTCTCCTTAACTCACTCTTACAAATTCACTGAAAAAATGGTGGTTCATTATTTAGTATCCCATTTAATTTTAGCACATGATTTTGTATGAGCTATTATTGCACATGTTTTCAATTCATAAAAAATGAAAGAATTCAATATTTAACTAGGCACTTCATAAAGTGGAGAAAAGCTTTCTTCCTATTAGGAAAAACGACCAAGCTTATCGTTCCGCTCCCTGCCGTTCTTGGTATTGACACGGTTATGTGTATAACTTTCTATTTGACATGAAAATAATACATCAAAGGCTAAAAATGATCTGTTTCACGCACACAGTGAGTGTGTACCTGATGTACCTGGAAAAGAACGAAGGATGCAGCAGTACTACTAGTGTACCTTGTATGTTTGAAGTTTCCTTTCATGAACACAAACAACGTGACCAAGCTTGTGGCTTTTTATTAGGGGTTTTGTTTGTAAAAGAATAAAACACTGTGTGGTCCACCATATTTCTATGATTTACATAACGCTTTCCATTTTTTGCAAACAGAGATAGGTAGTTAGTAACTATAGGTAGGTATAGGTAGTCGACGCATACAAAAAAGCTACAAATGGAACGTTTGATGATAGGTGGAAAGTGGAAACTACAGAGTATATGGTGAAGGAAATTAGACATAAAGTGCAAACGCAAATAATGTGGCGGTATAGCTTTCTCTTTTTCGGTTGCTTTCCCCTCACTCCTTTTCACGGTTGAAAAATTGGACGATGAAAGTAGAAAGGAACCAGCCTCAGTTTGACCTTGTTTTTATAAAACCAAACCAGACAGTCTTAGACTCCTAGTTGTTCTGGTGCCTTTTTCCCTAATTGAGATGTAATAGCTATTTCTTTATTCACCGATATATAAAGTGAGTAAAATTTAATGTAAAAATTGCAGCATAATTTTATTTTCAAATGTCGATTTGGTTTGAAAATTCTATTTGCAGGTTTCCTCTCTGCAATGCAATTTCATTTCGGTTACGATTTCACTTCTTTTTAGGAAGGAAGATTTGCGAGGTTATTCATATATGGACATTCTGGGGTGACCTTATACTTGCTCTGTTTCTGTCGTTTCTTGGCTCATTTTTGGTTAAAATAGGGATTTTGTGTCTTACTCTCAAACACACACAGCTAGTCTTCGATTTGAATTTAAATTTGTATGTTAGAATCCAATCCCGGTTTTGGTGGTGGAAACACGAGCCAAATATTATATAGGCAAGTGTACACGTGTACTATATACTTAAGCGTATTGTATTCACATATCCGGTGAATTCAAAGCTTGTATGTGGAGTGTGGAGCAGAGATCCGAAGCACATCCTTTGAGTGACTTCATTCCATCCTTTCCATTGCTATATTTCCTTGCGTGAGTGCTTTCGAATTCTCTTTTCTTCACTTTAAGAGGAGGAATAATTTCCGTTTCTCAATTCCAGTTTCAATCTATTTTCGATTTTCTTGTAATATATGCAATATATAGGCACTCCCATATGTTCGTTGACCTCGTCATTTAGGAAATGGGGTCTGACATATAAAACTGAGTAAAGCCTGTTCTTCAGTAACCTGATTTTACTACCTACTACATACACTATAGATTTTGGCTTGGAACACACAATCGTCGCAAGTACACCCAAAAAGTAAGTACAATATTGAATGTACTCGTGTTTCTTCATTGTGTCACTGGTTGATGTAAAACGGTGAGATGCTAGTACATTTTCTGCTTGAGACCGCGTCGAAATGAATCGAAGGTTTGTAAGACAACCCACTTAACATTATGAGAGTCGTTTGAATTCCCGAAAGTTCTAGCTATAGCTGCTGCACTTACACCACAGTGGAAAAGGTTCCAAAGATGGATGTAATAAAGGAAATCGATTGTAAATTCAATATAATGGGACAGTTGAACCAAAACCGGAGGACTTGATTAGCTTGTGAATAGCTTTTTTCCTTTTATATTTCCGCTTCACATATAATGTATTCTTTTTGCGAGCATGAGAAGCTCGCAAGGAAGAATTTCCATCGACTCGAAATTTCAACTTTGCTTTCTTTCCTTTGTTCCGCCATGGTCATCATAAATATTATCTCAGGAGAGAAACGGCTTTGCACGTAAGCTAAATTTTTTTGTGTAAAGTAAGCTGTCACGCGCTTGGTTTAGCTAAGCTAAGAGAAACGATTTTTGGCAATTCCATTCAGTCACCGAGAGGTGTAGAGGACAGGTGAAAGGCAGGTTAAACATTTCATCACCCTCGAAAGCATTCAATGAGAAGTTAGAGAGCCTTTTAATATCATGCTTAAATATATTTATATTGTATATTACATAGGTGTGTGTATGCAAACAATATCGGTAATTAGATTCTATTCCTGGTAGGAAATACTCATCAACACAAGTTGAGGAAATGCTAAAGTCAGTGTTAAATCACCTTATGTCAGTCAGTCTAGTACAATGTATTCGGCTAATGCCTTTGTATGCCATGTCATGTCATATTTTGTGACCAGTGTTGAAAGCACATTTAATGTACGCATGTATCTAAATCCAAGAATATATTTATGACGCTGGATACTGAAGCACACTTGGGTGGAGCCCAGTCCCTAAAAATTGATCGTTGGTAACACAAAATTGTTGATACGCGTACCCACAAATTTACCAGTGAGCGCACATTACCCTCACCTGGAGGCAACATAATTTTTGGAGCTTAGTACATATAAATAAAAAATCCCTTATATTACTAGGTGCTTAAAAATTGGTCGATGCGCATCGTCAAAAAATACCATTGGCCGGTTCCCAGGGCCCTCGTAGCCAAAGCATTGGTTGTGCATTTAAGGTCAATAAATCATTCGCTGCGTACTACCGCCCTGGAGGTTAAAAAATTACTGATACTTCCCACAACGAATTACTAGTTTCCACGACCTTGCCTATTAGTACCCACCATCTATTTAGTGTCAGATGTACTGCCCAAGTCTGTACTGTTCGACGTTGTTAAGCTGTAGTACTCAAGTATAAATTTTCTAATTTCCTTAACCGGATTGACACTCAGGTTTACTCTTTTGTGCCTCTAAGGTGATTTGAATTCAAAACATAAATTGACAATTTTGCACTTGTCGCTTTTCAAACACACTCAATTTTTACAACATATCGAATGAATGGATGATGGTTGATTGTGAGCCCATGTTCCATTCTATTCGAAGGAAACTTAGGAGAGCGTACAACTCTTTGGTTTAATATAGTGCATAGTTTAACAAGGTCCTCCTTTTAGTTTTCGCTTGAATTATGCGAAAGCAATATTTTGTTTTGTTCGGGACCTACTTTTCCCATGTGAACAATGAACCTTTCAACAACAATCTATACACATACGCGAAAAAGTTTTGTTACGTCTCTGGTGCTTGAGGTAGATTTGGAAACAGGAAGAAAATCATTTCTTGCAAAGTTCCACATGAGAAGTTTATACGTTATCCATCATTTCCCAAGTTTTAAAAAGAAGGCCTGCTGCTGGTACGCCACCACCACGACTCCATATAAATGCCGTCAACAAACGGAATGAAAATATGAACCTCTTGGCTATAAAAACTTCAAGCGGACGGAGTGCGTCAGCTTGGGCTCCAAAGAAGTATTACGAAAAGTTGAGAATCGGATGATGAATATGAACGAAATAAGAAACGATAGAGCTATTATTTGTTTCAAGCCTTTAAGCTCCAAGAAATCTACTTGGTATACATCATAGATTATGCGCAAGTATTATGTATTGTATGTACTCATGTTTGTGCTCGCCCTTTCCTTCTCTCTGTTGGAGTTATTTTGTCTAGTTCATTAAAGAAATAGCACGCATATATACGACATGATATACAACGCCGTGGAATGCGTACTTTGCCAAATGAGAGAGGTATAATATACGCTAACTTCATAAATAGCCTCTTACATAGGATAATTAATCTATCTGAGCAAATATCAGTGCCTCAGAACTAGATTCGAGAACGCTGCTTTGGAGTTTACTCATACAGCATAACAGGCACTCAATGGAAGTGCTCTTAATGAAAATCTCTACTCTGTCAAGAGTCGAGATTTTGCGAGGAACGAGGAAAACTACAAACAAACAATAAACTGTTAACCTCTCATGTGTGCAAGTAGCTGTAAGAAGCGTTACATTATTGCATGTCTACATAAACACATACACATACTTATGCAGATATCTGTATGCCTTAAAAATTCAGAAACCAGATACAAGATGTGATATATATGCTTGTGCTACACCTACATACGTTTGTTCACATGCCTCTAGTACTAAAAATTGCTTCGCTTAAATCTACCTACGCTGTTGAATGTAGCATGTCGTCACAAATGTATGGTACGTTGTACGTTGAAAGAGCGGAAGACCCAGACGTTAAATACTTGGAAATTACTTTCCCGATTTGCAGTTACAAAATTGAAGCGAATCATTTCATGTCAATAGTGATTTTGAAGCAGGGGATGGAAAAGAATTGTTTGTGTATGCATTGTTTTTAGTTTTTGGTGAACTTGAATGAAATGGAATTCTCACTCAGCAGGTTTGATACATTGATGAAGGTTAAAAAGCCAAATCACGTGCATAGTAGGCATCCTTCATAGACAGACAAGGCAAACAAAGTCCCACGCCAATACTACTAATACCAAAAGCATGCCTACATTTTATTCCTACTCATAGGAAAAATATTAAAGTGAAAGCTTTGTTGGTGTTTGGTACTGTGTCCTCACTCACTTTCCATATGCTTCATAAAACCTTTAAATCCAGCATTTTCATCCGCTCTTTCATTGACTTGAGTTTCTTTGATAAATACAAAGAATGGAAGAAGTTCCCTTGTTTTCTCATCTTGTAGTGTTGAGTGTGACAAACTTTTGCTTTTATGGCTGTTTTCCCTTTTAAATTTACATTTTTCATTTTCCATAGCTCATCAAATAACCAACATGTATAGCAATATATATATATATATATCCCTCAGAAAAATATTTTGACTAGCAATCGTGAACTCTAGCAGTAGTAAAAATTTCCTTGCGAAAAGACCCTTCGCACATAAATAAGCTTTCTTTCTTCGTGCAATTTTTGCTTTTAGAAATCGTCTTGTTCTTTTACGTTGGTAGAAGAAAATTTACATTTTCATTGGAAACTTCCGAGGAAAAAAATGCCACAATATTCCATTCGTTTCAGCTTTTCAGAGCTTTCTCCCACTTCAATACAAACAATATATATCGTATATTGTGTACAGCACTGTAACAAAAACAAATTTATATTTGAATTTTGAGACGACCCATGACTCGTGAGCCTGTACTGTACCGAATGACTGAACTGAAAAGTCAACTTAGACGGAAGACAATGACAAGCCTCGGGAATAGGGAGAAAGAACTAGAAGGGCATAAAAATTGCGTGCACTCTGAACTGTGAAAGTTAAACTGAAAATATAAATATATGAATGAAATATGCAAATGACACCATACATCACTATCTCACTTCATGGGCCTAGCCTTTTACTAAGCAATGCATACTGCGTTAATATTTTTTTATACTCAGTTTTCAGCCAAAAGAATTGTGGTTTAATTAACATCCGGTTATATTCATGGAATTTTTTATTCCAGACACATGCCTGGTTTAATGTCTGAAAAGCGGGCATATATATATATACACATATATCTATATACATCAGTGCGTGAAGACTACACTTATTCGTCTTATTTTTAGGGAAAGAAAACCTGCTGTGCAATTTCTCCTTCCTCCTATCACAATTTTTTTACAACCTTCCTTTTTTGAATTTTTTTAACTTAACTTTTGTATTTTTTTCTCAGGAAATACGGAGGGTTAACTGTGTAAATGAGCAGGGATGATGAAATAGGGAGGGCTTTGAAATTCTCCTCGTTTTTACGCATTATATCATGTTTAGGGCTCATTTGGCGGCTGGTTGTTAGCGGTAGAGAATCGTGTGCTTTTCTCTCTTTCTCCACACTCATAAAGCTTTAATACAAACGAGCAAAAGCAATGTGATCTGCATAGGAAATAAATATCTATATAATAATTCGTATTTTGTCGTGCTCCCTGCGTAGAATGAAAGTTAGTAGGAGGTTGGAGTAGTAGAGAGAGATGCCGGTGGTTGAAATATCACGAATTTTGGGGAAGAAAAGTCAACCAAAAACCATCTTCTTAGCTTTTAACTCATTTGCTACTCTGACTGTCTGAACATTATGGAAAACTACCTTGGAACATGAGAGAGAGAGAAAAACATGAGGAGAAGAGAGAAAGAGGGTGAAACTGACATTTTCATTTATATTCCCACAGTCGGTAAAAGTTTCCGACTCCCTATTCATAGCTATAATAATACTTCCGTAATCAGATGAAAGTATATATGAGACAAAACAACACTAAAAACTCCTACGAGTTCCAACTTCTATATTATAGGTATACCACACCACCATTTTATATTCCATGTATATTATCATCGTGTTCGTATCGTTGTAGGTAAAATGTGAGCAATGTACCAAAGGTTTTGAGGTTTTACTACAGTTTTCCAAAACTATCAGACATGTTTATGACGGGAGAAAGTAGGTAGAGGGAAAAAAGAAGATTTTGCAGTTTGGTGCATCCAAGTCAAGTTCAAACCATCTCCGTCAAGCCCCATACCATTTATTATGCAACGAGCAGTCTTAAAAAGAAGAATGAAAGCTAAATGAAGACGATAATGCATACCATTAAAACTTGGGCTGCAACGTACATATATATTTTCTAAAAAACCGAGTAAACTCCTCTCGCTCCGGTTTATCACATTTTCCCGGCTTCAGCCACAGGGATTATGAACTACTATATGTGTATGCGAGTGTGTTTTGTTGTAAAATGACTAGTCCTGCGTGATTCACAGGTTGTTCTCTCCAACTTTTGTGAGATTTTTTTTGGTTGCAACATCATCACATCACGCTCCTCCATGTTAATGCTGCTCCTTTAAAAACCTCATTAACTCAAAAAGTTTGTACATGTTTGTGGTGAAAAGGTCATAGCTTCACTTTCTGGACAAGAGAAATGGATGTGAGGTCGTGATCATAATGTACAAGACGATAAAGTGATTTTTACCATTGTTATGTAGGCTTGGCTTCATCCACAGCTGAAAATACGAAAGATAAAGAAAGATACGATTCACTACACCACACTGCTGCAAGTTTGCTGGGGGGGGAAAAAGGTCACTAAAGTGATTGCATTTACGTAATGTACTAAAGCCAGTCTTATTCTTATTATTATGGAGTATTTGCATAGGTAGAGGCTTAAGACACGGACATAACCAAATATTGTCGGATAATATCCACTTAACATAAAAATATTTATCGATCAATGTATCATAAAACAGATGGAAGTCTGGCAACATTCCAACTTGATTCAATTAATGTGAAACGTTTATGGTAATATCAATATCGTTAATGTATAAATAGGGCTCATTCTAATCCACCATGACAGAAATATTCCTTCATAAATTGCAATTACGGAGAGAGCACACGTGTGCTACTGGAACAAATCTGCATAAATCGATCCTTTGTGACTGTAATCCTAAATAGAAAGCCGAAAAGGATTAGATGATTTCAGCCAGCTTGAGAGTTTAAACGTAAAAACAGTGATGATTTTGATTTGCGCAATACTCAAACCAACCCAGTTCCGATTTATTGATGCAATTCTACACGAATTGAAGTATGAAGGTAGAGGGTAAAAAGCATAATCCTGCCGCGCTGACGGAGTGTAACAAATGGGTTTTTGCTGACGACAAACTACAATACTGACTGTGCGTAACGATAAGATGCAGTAGCAAAAAAAGTTGTTGTGAATTGCATGGTATGTTGGTAAAAACAATATGGCCAGACTAGTGTACATTAATGGCACATGTTATCATATCAACCTTTTGTCAGTGCAGAGAGACTGCTGCAAACAGAAAAACAAACTGTTTTTGCTATTCTAGACACTTTTATCCCCTACTTTTTTTAACCAAATGCCTGCAGCTGTCAAAGTACAAAAACAGAAGGACCAATAATGTCTTTTATGCGATGTAGAAATAGGTATATTGAACAATTTTACTAATAATATTGGACCATAACATCACATATCAAGAGTATCAATGTGAAGTAGATATACGATTGTAAATTGTTGCTACATTTATAGTTGGGATCCACTGTACCACTGTAGTTCAATACAAGTCGACTGCTTACTTCTGCACTTCCACCTGTGCGCATGAAATCTGACAGTAATTCAGAATTGATCCTCTCACAAATGTATGGCTTTTAACTTAAATGTTTTCCGCTGACAGCATTTCACTACGTAGGATAAGAATATGATCAATCCATAGGCTTGGAGTTGTCGTTCCCGTCATTCCAGTTCATTTCAATCTTTGCTTTCTCTAGTGGTAAACCTAACCTTTCTTCTCTTCTTGTGAAATGTTTGAATTCTTTCTTAGGGTGAACGTCCATCAAACTCAAACAACGTCATTGGTTGAAGTGCGGTTTGCAAACGAATTTAAACCATATTATTTCGAAATCATTAAAAGAACTTGCATATCATCATAAAAGATCTAGCAAATTCGCCTATTTCGCGAGGAAAGATTTTGTAGCAGTACCCAAATTTAGACATAAGCTGACAATGAAGTCAGAACAATTGTGAGGTAAAAGGTGAAGTCAAAATACTGACATTTCCTTTTGACAATCACCTTGGGATGAAAATTAATTACTGAATAACTTTCTTTCAATGTAAATGCAATTACTTTGTAAAAGTGGCATAACGAGCGATTCCCTAATATTAATAATTTTTTAAGAGTGATTTTAGAGATCTTTCCTTGTAACTTTTTTTAGGTGGGGGAAGGAGAAGCAGTGGAAATTAAAACTTGAATGAAATAAGTATCCAAAAATGGGCAACTGACAGTAGGTCACGTATAGCAGCATGAGGCATGAGTAAGTTTTTTCACTTAACTGAAACGGAAGGTACACACACCCGGACGTATACTATATATGTATGAGGTGAGGTGACAATGATCTCACACAGTGCAGCGAAAAAGGAAAGTTTCCTCATTTGTGATTAACTGAACTTTGTCGTCAACACCCGTGGCAAAGCCAACTTTTCCCATTTTCTTTCATCAAAGAAGAATTATTTGCACTCGGTCCCACTTTTATTCATAAAACTCGATCCCAGTTATGCAAAACGGTCTTTTTTCATTTACCAAAACTTCTTTCTGACAATACGATAAAGTGGTGTCACAAAACTTTCCAGATGGGTGCAGCTGCAGTGATAACAACGGAAAGAATATATGCATTTCAGTTGATGGTGGGATATATACATATGCCTGTATTTTATGTCATTCCATGCCCATGCTAGACTCATTATATCATCATGAACTCATTAATTAAAAAAAACATACCTATAGTGCACACGGCCACTGCTCCCTTCGAATGTAATCCTATATAGTTTTACTCAAACAGTACATGGCAAAGATGTCATTAATTTGTATGATTTGCATTTATACACTGTCAAAAACATTTTCTGAATGAAGCAATGTTTTTGGAATATTCATATCCTGTTTCCTACTCGCATCGACGATTCATCCCTTGTTAAATTATGGAAGCATGTCATTTTAAATTACAAAAGTCAAGTTGAATTCAATTCCTTATGCATGAGTGGAAGTGGAAACACACATCTTCTTCTTTGTAATCCGTCATCTTTATGCTCACTCTGTATCCCCCATGTTTACAATCCTTTTCGAGGCTGGCTCTTTCTCATAAAATAAAACATTTAAAGACAGAGAAATGAGAGTATTAAAGCATTCAAACTTAGGTAAAACTATCAAAAAACAGGAAAAGGTGTAATCCTCCAGTATACCGCCACAAACGACAGGAATAGTAAATGAAACCATTATATTATATGTAACAACAAAGCCAATGCAATGTGTTGTTCAGCCAAGAATAATATTCATCTACACAACCCTGCCCTAAGTATGCATATTTCCTTGAATTCGAAAAGTTTAGATAATGTTGAGCAAGCTTAAATGCAATTATTACACAAAGTTTTTGTTAATGCTTTTTTGCTCGTCCTCTTCTTCACCCGCCAACTTTCTCCATTTTACTTTCTCTTACTTGTTAACCGAGGGAAAATGAAGTGTTTGGTTACGATCCTATTTCATTCTCGCAGCAACCTATTCTTAGCTGCTTCACTCTTCTTTTTTTGTTTTATACATCTTCACATCTTGAGTATTCATGCATGCATTAAATGTTCCTAAAAAGGTAATGTATAACAACACGATATGGTAGCAATAATTGGTATCTTTGTTTCCTCCTCACGTGGTAGTACACAAGCAGGAATAAGTAATAAACGTAGTAATCAAGTGAAACACGGTTCATAAGGCCTAGCCATGAACACACTGTGTGGTGACCGACACTCATCTACATATGCCCCGGTACTTGTACACTTGTGTTACAGACTTGCTAATGAAATATATAAAAGTAGTTGGACTAATAGCAGTAGTGGTAGGTATAGCTGAGAAAGTGAAAGAGTAGTGGAAAAAGTTGTTCCTAAAATGTACAATTTAAATGGACCTAAAAGTAAACAGGCATTTATATTAAAGCACACTCAGGCTTTTTCAAGTCTCTTCTACCTGCTCCACCGGTATTCTAAAGTCATTCATGAAAAAGTGGGGAACGCTGTTTTTTTTGTTTTACTTTAGTTCTTCTTATTTACCAAACCAAGGAGTTTGAAAAACTGGGGCTGGGACTGTTAAGGACCATCAAAACGAAATGAGTTTTCTCATTCTCAAAGTAGAAAATGCACATTCATTGTTAGCTCAACTATCTTTCCGCCGGATGGTTACAAACACAAGGAAGAAGCAGGAAACCCAACCACTTTAGAATGGTTCCTTCGACTTTTACAATAGTATAGTCTCAAGTTAGCCACGTTAACGTGTGAGCGTGAGAAGATGAGAACTATGGAAAAAAGGCGAGGAAAGAGTAGTAGTATAGTAGTTTTCTGAATCTTGAAAAAGAAGTCCTGGTCCTTCATTGTAATCCTGGATTTCCCGTTTTTCTTGAATAAATGAGATGGTGCAAGCAACCTAAACCAGCAGCCTGTAATATGTAGATAGGCGTGTGAGAGGAAGGCGCTTCACTTGAAGTCTTGAAGCTATACGGCTTGGTCGCCTCAGAATGACATTACAGATGAGCGAAACGCATTTCATTTATCGAAGTACACGACGGCACGATGAACAAGAGTGGAAAAGAGAAAGTATCTCAAACTTGTGTTAATCAACCGGGGAAGGAGACCCATTTGAACGGTACTATATATGAGAGAATGCCTGCTTGCTCATCTATTTTATTTACAGAATAATATGTTTCTTCACTACTTGTAGTAGCAGTAGCAGAAGTACTCATTTAGTAGTGGCAGATACATAACATAATAACATAATACGTATCTTTGTACTTACTACACGCTTGTTAATTTAGTCTCAACGAACAAAGTGTGCCTCAAAAAATAAGAAATTCAAAGCACACGACGATACAAGATTTACTAAGTCGAAGGAAACATAAGGAAGATGAAATGGATACTTTGTAGAGTCTATTTTAAGAGAGGGGAAATAATTTCCTTGTGTGTACAATGAAGATCCGCTTCCCAAATGAAATTCCTTTAACTACTTTTACCCCCTTTCGTTCCAATATAGATATTATATACACTTCCTTTAGGGACACTTTTCATCCTGTAAAATTTACATCTTCCAGCTACTACTACTGCGTAAGATATTATAAATGCACATAATAATGTTGATACATTGTCTATAGACGATGCAAGTTATATGTATACGTTCATCCTGTTAGGATAATACATAAATGTATTTATTTTCTTTATTCGCCTGCTTTCTTCGTTGTTGCTTAAAATAAACGATTACTGTTCCTTCTCTCTAATTCTGCGTCTTCTTCAAAAGGCATAGACATAGCTTAAAATTATACATAAAGGTTGAAATGCGTGTACTTAATGTAATGAAGCAATTTAAAGGATGACGACAAGCCGCTAATGTCCCGGTTTTAAAACCGTCAATTCAACTCTCACCGTTTCAAATGCAAAGATGGTATATGGGCTATAAATGGAAAGCTGAGAATGATCATTTAGAGAAACTACGCACCTATAATTTAAGCTATAATCAATATATGTATGGTTGTTGTATTGTAACAAATGACTCAAAGGAAATTGAGAAGCGTTGGATGAGATTGTGTAATTAATTGCATCAAATAAATGCGGATTGCAGATCGAGGAGCATTACAAGTTTTAATGAGATACTCATTCGCCATTTCAAACGTTTGTCATTACCAAAAATCTTTGTTAGGAAAAGCTCATGTTCTCGAAACGATGGTTAGTAAATCAAAGGGTAGATATAAGTAGATTTTGTATAGTTGTGAAACGACAATAAATCAGTATCTGGTAGAAGAAGTGAAATGATTTTTCAATTTGAAAATGAAATGTTAGATGAAAAGTTATATACGAATATTATACATGTATGTATGTGCAAACGATTTCTTTGAATCTTGTGCCAAAGGATGAGTTGTACATTTAAATCGTATTTGAGAGATGAATATTTTATTTGAAGGTGCCTATTTCGCTAACAAAAGGTCATCTAACTAACTGTAAAACATATTTTATGGTAGGGAACGTATAGCCGACCCTATCGGCAATTCGCTTTAAAATCGAAATGTGTAATCGAAGCGATCAAAGCGATTTTGTAGGGAGTCGACATTCGTAGAGAAGTCGCCTCGATTGCAGTTACGAAATCGTATAGATTAAGATACGACACATTCGCTATCGAATAATCGAACACTCTCAGCAGCGAAATCGCTACGATCTACATTTTTGGATGTTATAGTTAAAAACTACAGAAGTGATGTAGCTATGAAATCGATACGATTATTTCAGGTTGATAATCTATTATATTCTTCGTTTCTCATTCGGACAGAAATCGTTACGATTGTTGGTTTTCATATTTATGTTTCATTATGAAAAGCGAGTTAGCTATGAAATCGCAACGAAGTCGATATGCATGTTTATTTGCGTTGAACGAGTGTAAATCTTATTGTCATTTAGAAGCAGAAGAAGCAGATGATACATACATTCTAGCATCTATCTTGCTACTATCATTCCATTCTGTCACACATTAGGAGGCAACTGTTTTTGTGTGAGTACACAATCACAAATAAATTATGAAGAGAATTCATGCTCTTTACTTGGATATCGAAGATTGAAGAAGATTATCATTAAACCTCAGTTAAAAGTTCAACTACCTCAACCTGGTGACGACTTCGACTGCTGTACAGTTTTAAAGGGAGGAAAGCTGGGATTCATCAAATTAGCAGGAATTTAGCAACTTTAGTAAGTGCTTCTGTGGTTTTAGGAGTATTCAAACATATTTTGAATAGCATGTCAGTGTCAATTTTTATTGTTTATTCCTTTTTATGTTACAGATGATCTACAAGTCAACCCATAGACGATATGCTACTGAAGAATAACTGATGTAATTTCGAAAGCTGACAACATAGTTCATCGCAGAATTGTACGTCTTTTTTCGATTTAATTTGTTAGAATATCCGCAGAGATTGGTAACTGCAAGGTTCTTGTTACAAGTTAAGTTACAGTTACAAGTTACAGTTATGTAACTTAATTGTAACTTAACTTGTAACTGTAACTTTTCCAAAAAGTTACCAATCTCTGAATATCCGTAATTATTATGAACGCTACATTCAGTAATTATACCATTTATTTTCGTATTCTCTTGTATATTCTAACAGGAAAGAAGATGGATAACAGCTGTTACTAACTACAACGCATGTCAACTCCCCTTCCTACATCTCCTACAGGAGCGACTAATGTGAAAAATAATTAATTTGAGTCTTATTTTAAGTGAAATTTATTTATTTTATTATTAATAATAATTGTTAACTGATGACATTTGCTTTGTATACAATAAATGTTCGAAAACCATATGCTTGTATTCACTACAAATTTTTCTGCACGAAATCGCATCAATATCGCTTTGAAGTCGTAGCGTAAGCATTCACTATAAAGCAAACACGACTTCGATTTCGTTGCGATTTCATAACTTTTTCGGTTCGACTAATCTGCTCTGAATCGCTTCAAAGTCGATTAGACCTCGCGCAAATTTAGCTTTAGCTCGGCTTCGACTTCGTATCGAAATCATGGCTTTCGCTTCGATTTGTTATTCGATTTTGTAGTGCGATTTCGCTTCGATCATGTCGATTTTTGCCGATAGGGGAGTATATTAATATACACATGAATTTTTTTAGGCGGTGAGAACATGATAACAAAAACGGTCATAAATCTTTCGGCGTGGCCCATTTATCAGGGAAAGCGATTTAAAAATATTTTATGGACTTTGTTGTATTCACCTGACACACACAAAAAAACACAATTTTCTAAAGTGACAACCAACAAATTGAATCAGAAAGCATGACACACGCACTAGTTACCTTCAATAGAAGCATTTGCCATAGTAAAGGAGACAGTTGCAATTTATCAAGAGTCACAGAGTCGTAAGCTTTTGGCGATGAGAATTTTTTGTATCCAGCAAACAAGGCTCCCGTCGTAATTCGAGTACGTCCATTTCGGCTTACACATTTCCGTAGTTGTTGTGGGGGTGCCGCTGCAATAGTATTATCCCCATGTTGTTCGGGTAGTGCACTTTACCATGCTCCGTGTGAGTATAACATTTCAGCAACGCAACGGACGGAAACCAAATAGGAATTTCACTTGAAACATGTGATTGTTATGTTGCAAATGGTAAAACGTTTCATTTTTATCTTCTTTTGCTCCCATTTCCACTTCACCACCACCACCAGTCCTTTTCTAGGAAAAAAGCTGAGAGCAATAAATCCAAGGGAACACTCTTGCTAAAAAATGGTGAAAGTGAAACCTTGTTGTGTGAAACTACAATGGTGCTCAATATGGATACTCTTTTGATATGGATCATGATGTGATGTGATGATACTTGATATCCTCTTATAAAAGTGCCACATTCTTCACGCGAGCTTGAGTTTCATGCATAAATGCAATACTTCTTTTGCCTCAACTTCTTTATGAATGTGTGTGAGTGTGATGATGTATGCCACAGATGCGATAAGTGTGACAGGTCCGAGTACTTTTACAAAGCATGATGTATGGGAATATGAGGAGAAAGAGACATGCAAACATTTTTCTGTGCTGAAATAAAAGTTTTGAAATAAAATATGTGCGAAATCAACACATTGCATTTCGTCACTGCATGCAACGCAATAACTTCAAAACAGAAAAGTCTGATTGAAATAAGTGAGCGTTGTTTTTAAGACTACCATTTTTGTATGTATTCATTACATTTACGATGTAGTTTATTCATATCGGTTCCAATTTCACATTGAGTTGTATACATATATACGACATCTACCACGTATGTATGTATGTATTTTTATGTACGAGTATATTTAACATTGGAGGTAATACATTTTGCACTGGTACATTTACTAACATACATATTTATAGTATATTTCCATCCAAAAAATCCAAATTACAGACGTACATAGTATTTCAGATGAAAAATTTTTCACGACAACACTTACTTTTTCTTTTGTACAAAGATGCCAAAGAAACTCCCGAATGACAATAATACATAATATAATAACAACGATCATCTTTCATTATATAACCAACCGACGACTATATAGGTTCTTTTCTAATATTATACATGTACCTCCTCAACTTCAACATTTGGAATAGTTAGCGCCACCATGTCCGTAACAAATATATTAATACTTAATGAAAACATATAATAATTAGTATGTTTTAATAGCAAAAATGTTGACATACGTGAATTCAATTTCACCTTATTTCAGTGGACAATCAGATCCTAAATCTTTGTAAATGAAAATTTCCTACAATATATCCTTTCAACCTTTTCCTTCTATCAGATACAGAACAGTATGCCTATATATTTACTTTGAAACACATAAATAGTAAACATGTTACTTAGGCTTAACCTTATCATATCATTCGACACGTCATATTCTCATAATTACACTGGAATTGTCCACTTTAGATATTTACATAAAATTTTACAGTAATTTCCATTTTGTTTGGCTTTGGAGTAACGGGATGATTCCGACTACATTTATCGAATTCTTGACTCTTTCAGTTAATAGTGTATGTAGTATAGTAGTAATATTATTAATGGAGTATGATTTTGACCTATTCTAATAGTATTCTACATAAAAGGAAACGTTCTCATTTGGTTGACCTCTCTATATGGTATTTCGTGAAGTAGTGAACTCATCGTATAAAATTAGCTAGATCTATTTTGAACAGACAATTCACAGATTTCCTAACCTATTAGCATTTTTAAGTTTTCCTGGACTAGAGATGTGTGCTATGAAACAGCTGCAGCATTATAATTTATGAATCTATTACTGTACAATTAGACATTCCATTAAAATTTTCAATTCTCTACTTATGTACACCAGATGTACAATTTCACGTACTCTACATACAACATAGTAGTAGGAAGCAGGGCAAACACTACACTGTTCTGATAGTGCGTGGTATATATGGTGTGATGATGTGATGGCTTTTGTTGTTAAAGCACTTTATGGCAATCTGAGCTGCCTCTCTCTTGTGAATGGAGTACATACATACTACTTAGATTCGCAATTTGTAAAACCACTGACCTAATTACTCGACGGTGCATTCCATGCGGTGACATGGAATTAGAATGGGAACTGCTAGAGCTATGAAAATGACAGAAATTACATTTTCGTCCAGTGACATTTCCCATGGATGTGGTTTGGTTGGTTCACATTCAGTGTTATATAACGTAACATGATATTATGCAGCTTGTACTACATTGTGCAGCAAAAAGCCTGAGTAAGTGGGTAGGCCCTCATCATGATCAACATCAAACCAGGAAACCAAAACTATAATTTAGAAGCATCAGCAAAAATCATTGCAAACGTGTCTAACTAAGTATTCTTGTGAGAGTTGAAATGAAAGGAATGCTTTCCGGAAACGGTCGAAGTATTGCCAATCCAATTAGTTTCTCATTTATACACATTCTCAATAGGAACCTGGAATTAGGTGGCATTGTTATTTCGGAATGTGTCCGCCAAACATACCTATATAATTTGGACTGGAAGGAATGAGAGACGCAAAAATATGTTGTGCTGGAGGTACCCATTTATTTAGCAACTATTCCTTTATCTTCGTTATTTTCACTGATGCAGATGTATTGATTCCCTTGCACCATTTTTTTCAATCAAATTCCAGACTTTTCCACTGACACTTACGAAACTTAATGGTTGCGTACTCAACATTATTCGTATGGTTTGTGTATATATGTACCTACACATTCGCAAACATGTACATACTTGTTCCATTCAAGAAAGTATTTTTAGCAAAAAAGATAACTTGGTTGAAAACATGTAGTTAAGTAAGTCGAAAGTTAAATTTATGGATACATAAATGGCAAGTTTATATTAACGAAAAAAGTCATTAGCAGACACACACTCTCTCTCTCTCTTTTGTATTCATCGTGATGAAGATGTTTAGGAGATGACTATCAGTCTATATTTAGGCATATGATTCTAAATGTGAGTTAACCTTTCCTCGTTCTTTTTTTTGTCTTTGGGTGCAACTTTTGTTTTCCCTTTTTAGTTTTTTTTATTCTTTTGTTAGCCTGTAAATGTCTGTTCTTTAGAGCCTCCAGTTCTCATTTCACATTACACATTGGCAGATTCAGAGTTGTTTGAGTCAGTCTTGTTGGCAAAAATATTTTTGGTATTCCAACTTCTTCATTTTATCGTCCTTAAAAGATTCTTTGCTATTTTTTTTATCCGAAACTGCAATAATGTATGTATACTATTATGCTGCTGCTGCATATCTATAAGTATTCTAAAAAGATTTCATGTAAAGAACTTACGTACGTATGTATGTATGTTATGTACCAGTTGTATGTGTGTATGAAAGTAATACGACATGAATTTGGAATACAACTTTATGTTTTTCTACCATATCTCCCAAAGAGAGGGACCTGGAACAGTAAACTGCACACACACATGGGCATGTACAGAACACAAAGCTATCTCTAAAAGTCATGCATTCTCTTTTCTATTCTTCCCTTATTTACTAAAGTGGTAAAATACTAAATTTCTCTATGCATGTATGACTTTTGACTATATATAGGTATTCGCACATTAGTAAATTACGTTATATGGATGTATACACACATTCACGACGGTGGCAGCGTGTGTGGGGTATTATATTTAGTAGGGAAAGTGAACACTATTTTTCACATTACGGAATTTGGGACGATGGTTTTATTCCAACATTAAATTCTCATATTCTTGTCTTCTGGTCTTTTGTAGGAGCACTTTCTCTCTCTCTCTCCTCGTTCTTACATTTCCACTTTCGATTTTTGGCTTCATCTTTGGCTCTTTATTTTACCAAGCAAGGAGCAATGTAGTTGAGCTTGGTGTTTAGCAGCGCGTCCCACTATCCGATGTCTCAGAGTCGGATGGAAGATCCAGACCGGTATGAACTGACACTGTTACATTACAATTGAGACTTACAGCTGGGTAAAACACACCGAACAAGTTCGTGAAAGCTACGGGTCCCTGTAACCAGAAAAAAATTAGACACATCATTTACCCTGTGTGCTTTTTGTTCGGGTGAGCCGGCTTTGCATACAGATTAGAGTAAAGTTACATTTCCTTCACATAAGTACATGCAAACCTATATAATAGTAACTGTTAAGAAAATCACTTTCTCCTGTTTGAAAATCCGTATAAAAAATATAGATAAGTATATGGAAGACTGCATATATATCTTGCATACTTGTTATTGCAGTAGATAAAGAAAACTTGCGCATAAAGGAAAATATTGCATAATGACAAAGGACAGTAAGATTCTCATGCATCGTCTATATTTGTGAGACGAGGAGGTTTTTACGCATGTAAGACAATAAAATAGGCTGCACTTACGCTAAGCCCTACCGCAAAAAAGAAATCTGTCACAAGTACGTAGTAAAGAAAGCTTTCATAGAAAAGTGTAGAAATCGCTTACTTGCTGCTCATCATTGACGTAGAATGTGATCTGGCGTTTATCCAGATCGAGGAGAACTCCGATCGTCGATCCAGTAGTGATACCACCTTCAGTCCGACATGAATGTACTCCACAGTGAATAAACCAGGATCTTTGATGATCAATGTACATTCCCCATCCCTTGTCATCTTTTCCTGCCAAAGGGAAACAAACAAGATGATGAAAAAAATTGCCAAGAAAAAAAAGGATGAAGATAAAGGCCTTTTTCTTTTCTTGTGACTTTTACTTTGCTTGTACACAAAAGACAAGATATAAAAAGATAGTAACTCATGCTGACAGTTCGCACTTATTGGATCATAAAAATGGGTCATAATACCGAGTGTGTGGTGGGGTATTATAGGAAAGAAAGTCGAATACTAACATTAGCAACATGTATGTAACAACAAACGAGCGGATCTAAAAGGAACGTGTATTTTTTTTGCAATGTCGATAACATAAGTCCATACAACGCTGTGATGTGGGTATTCTTGTTTCTTTTACAATAACAGGATCCAAAGCAATCGAATCCGTGGAATGTACATTTCTTATTGTTGCACGTGTCGCTTATATACATAGATACATATTATATTTTGTATGCTATAACATATAGATTCACATTTAGATACGAATGAGTTTAGGGGCTGGAATCACAACAACCACAAAATCATTGCCACTGTGAAAAACTGTTGTTGAATATTTCCATACAATAGACACAAAACTAAACTAGGCTCTGAATCTAAATCAAGTGAACATATTTAAAGTGTCTTGATGGGTGAAAGTGCAACGTTCTGCATAGGCCCTTTATCTAACATAACTTTCCAATTACAAACAAACAGTTCTATCCACTTGCGAATTTGTCACGGTTAGCAAAACGCAATGACATCTAACTTGAACGATAGAAGAGCAGTACATATAAAGAAGTACAACCAGTAACGGAGTCTACCAATATGCCATACATGCCATCCTTTTTGGGTCCATTAGGGAATATGAGAAAATGAAAAACAAGTAAAAGTTGACGAGGAGTTCATGTCCTTGTTCTGAGTTTGTTTGCATTGTTTCTACTTTGACACATTACGTAAGTACGAGTCCTTTTGCATCACCTCACTATACCCGTATGTTTATGTTTTTTGCCCACCACGACCTGGACCATGAAGGAGAAAGCAAACAAGAAGTAGCGCATGGAACAAGGGCATCCAGCGCAACATCCACTGAATGATTTATGAATGTTCCTTCTATAGGTAAATGTCTAAAGATTACATTTTGATAAGTGCTTATGTGCTTGAGGCGCCATCATCCTTGTTTTCAGTTTCTCTGCACAAAGATATCATCTTCTTGATCGATGAGCTGTGTGTAAGTCAGTATTATAAGCTGTACAGCTGTTTGAAGGCCTGTACAAGTAGAAATACTTGCCTATATTTATATAGTTGCTGTTTGTTAGGATTCTGACTAGCAAGAGTCATTACGTTCCAATTAATGTAATTCGAACGTCATTTACTATGATTAGCTAATTTGCCACCATGTTCCTATTCAACTTCACCTTTGTGAAAGCATCGGAAGCCGGGAGTGGTTATGACTTCATTAATGCTTTTGATTACTTTACGAAACACAAAACTTGCTGTTAGGATTGTAACTTTGTATCCAATCCTACTCAATCAATGTATATAGGGAATGGTAATAGTAAGTAGGTTTCCATTACGCCATAGCTAAAATTACAGAAAGGAAATTAGTCGGTCGTCATTGTTTTGTGTGTATTTCATAAAGTTAATCCTTCCGCCCTACCTATATACATTCATACATGTTTTACTACCACCACCACCATCACAACACAACATCCATCAATTACTCGGCTCGACCCAATGCCACACACTTGTATCCTTTTATCCCACATCCGATCCGCTGCTTCTCCTCCTTTCCATTACATACATTACTTACATGATGTTTCAGGAATGGAAATTACAAAAAGCTTAACATACCTAACATTTCCTCCTTGTTAACGTCCAGTCTCGCTACACCAAATGAAGGATCCGCACTCGCATCATATTTGTCAACTGTGTACTCCCAATAATGAACTCCACGGGCGAAGCCCACGCTTCCAAGAACTACTCGTGGCTCATATGAGTCAGACGTGACAGTACAGTTTTCGTTGGATAGACGTGCTCCATGGGCTGCTCCGGATGGGTCGAAGGAAAACCATGCAACTGGAACGAAAAAGAAAACATTTATGTTATCAACAAAGTTTCAAATGGGGGAAAATAATATGACTTATAGAACTGTTAAGTGCATCCGCATCTACCTTTCGGTAAACTGATGGATATTACTCAATGACCAATTCAATATGAATCACAGATGCACATCTCGAACCAGTATATGAGCATTATAAACCCGCTATGATAAATATTTTAGTTATACAAAAACATTCGTCACCTAAAAGCAGCTTCCGAATCGAAACAGTGTGTCTTTACGACTTACGTCTGTAATACATTGATAAGCTCTAAACCAAGAGATATAAAATGGAATTCCTAATTTCCACCTCATC
Source organism: Orchesella flavescens (assembly GCA_964034955.1). Taxonomy (NCBI): domain Eukaryota; kingdom Metazoa; phylum Arthropoda; class Collembola; order Entomobryomorpha; family Orchesellidae; genus Orchesella; species Orchesella flavescens. The sequence continues at coordinate 18,220,391 of OZ035957.1, read as the reverse complement.
CATTATTGCTAGCCATTGACTCAGCCCCGAACATCATTGCATGTCATGGACCCGTGACAATAATGAAATAATCATATGAAGTGCAAAGCCATACCCTATTACATCACATCACATCTGATTACTTGAGTTTGTTGAAAATGCCTTTTTATGATCTATAACAGAATCTACCAAAGAAAAAAAGAGTGAGAAAAACGAAAATATAGAAGCATAGAAGGGTTGTAATACAATAACTAACAAAACCATCACCACCGCTCACTCTTATTCTTTTCCACTCTTTCTCTACTTTCTGTGAGTAATAACACTTTTCATCATCATCAACATTACATCATGGCAGAAAATAGGAGAAGTGTTTCCGTCACTAACACACTAGTAGCCTGCTATTCACCCATTTGGACTACACTCCGATTGCAAGTATAAACTATAAACATCCCATTTTGTCCATTACCCATTAGCACAAAGAGTTGTTGGAGAGAGAGAGAAGAAGAAGAGTGAGTGAGTGAGTGTATGGAGAATGAAGAGCATACGGGAAACGCCAAGTATATCTTCAGCCATTCATCTGGGCAATCTTCACCCTCCCTATTTATTGTCCCCTAACACTCACTCGCTAAACTTTTTTTCTGTAGCAGTAGTAGTAGGATTTGTGGGCTACATGCAGTGTTATATTACGGTCGTATTGCAATTGCGACTTTTCATATTATTTTACTGCTACAACACTACTACTACTACTACTCCTATTACTAGTAGATCTCCCTCATCTGAAAAAGTTAGACAAGAATAAAAAATGGAAGAGAGATGGAGGATGGAGACAGAAGGGAACAAGTGAGAAATACGAGCATGGTAATAACACTCACATAAAACTAATCTCCAGTAGCGCAGAGTAGAGAAAAAATATATAGAAGTTGCTGCTCTAAGCAGATTGTTACTTGGAGAAATGACTGTTATTCTTATTGCAATGCGCCAGTTATCAAAAAATATATACCATAAAATCTCAGTATTATGATCACATCACATCGTCACTGACTGACTGAAAACTTTCACGGTCTGGGATTGTCGGTGGGGGCAAAAGTTGATGGATGCTGCATTTTGATTTGACGATGACTGCAATGCTAATAAAAATGAAGCAAACTCAAACATCCAACACTGACTGTTCGGAGGTCTGCAAGCAATTAACTCTTCTGAGTTGATATTCTTCCAAAGATTTCGATTGGTTGGATAAAAATGTTAGGACAGTGAGCGATACTTACATAAGTGGATGGAGAAAATCCTAAGCTTCTTTCAGATGATCATTTTATGCTTTACTGTGGTAATAAAGGAGAATAGAGCTAATAAGCCACTGTGCATGCAATTCAATGGACATGGAAATCCAATCCATCAAAGAAATCTTCTCAAATTATACGATCATATATCAACCATTAAAACTGTTCATGTACTTTTACTTCCTAAAGACGCCAACGCCGTAACAGCAAGTGAATACATTTTTGAGCCGGCCACACATGTTTGGGAACTACTTCTATGTCAAGCGGAACATTAAGATTTTTTCAAGCAAAAGAATATCATTTGGGTGTAATGTCACACACAAGTCACAACCAGCCATAATGCATGGAAATTATATCATTTGTCAAAAATTTCTTACTGCCAGCTTCTATTAAGCTTAAGTCAAAGAGCTATAGAGTTCATAGTAGTAGTAAACCATCAACCATTGACAGTAAACGCATTCCGTGATGGCGCTGCAAAAGCGATAACATTTAAGTGTCTCACATAAGTACAATGATATGATCGGAATTGTTACTGCAAGGTGAAAGTAGAATAAACCTTGACGGAAAAGTGCATCAGATATGTCAAAAGCAGGATAAAAGTCGTGCCCTTCCTTATACATTTTGCTACTTCTTGTGCTTCACTACTACTTTCTCTTGCTCTTTCTTCCCTACCTCCAAGATACAGCTATCGCTCGGCATGTCAAACATTTTAGTCGAAAACGTTCCTATTTAAGGAAAATGTTGGTAAAAGAGGAAGAGAGGAATAGTAAATCGCTTTTGCTTATCTTAAGTTTCCATTCAAGGAGGCACGTTATTTGAAATCAATATAGTACTGCAACAAAGTCAATAAGATTAGAAGCATCTTTCACATAAACTACCATTTATGTGTTTCATATGCTCTTCACAAAGCTAATATACCAAATACTACAGAGTATCATCGAGCCTCTGCCTTTCGTTTTCATAGATTTTTTTCGTGATTTGTCTAACTTTACTGGTATTGGTTAGTGGTATGATAAATGACTATCGTTTGCATTTTAATATGCAGAGTTGCATTTTCAACAGTTTTCTGCATGGATTGGGTAGGAACCGGAACTAATTTCCATAAACCGTTATATGTACACGTAGTTAGTTGATATTGCATAATTTTTAACATCATCTATAAAAACATATTGTATTTGTAGTTTACTCAAATCCACTTGTGACTTGGTAATTCTGAAATAATTTATTAGCGAGTGCTTACTCCTAATTTTTATACGAGTATGTGGGCTAAATGAAATCAATACGACATAACGTATAAGAGTATTGTGAGGACTGGGTAGGCGGTAGTGACATGTTCAATAAGTAAATATGAAGTATAACTGAACCAGAACTTACTTTACTCTTCTGGAATCATGGTTCCAAATTCAGTATTAACCATTGTCGACACACCATATACTATTTACACACTCTGCATTTATGCATGTATGTAGAATCGGAAGCCCAAGAATATTTGTCTTTTCAAGGGTTAGTGGGGCAGGAACCCTTTCATGACAATAAATCAACTATCATGTTCCCCTGTCGAAGCTGATACGCTGGAAATGGTGAACACATATCTCTCTCCAGAATTATCGTCGGTTAAAGTGCACACGGTTTGGGGACCTTTTTTCTATATATTATATACTACCATACAAATCGTGAAAATTGTGGAGAAAGACTAACCTCATGTGTAGTCGTAAGGCCGGCTCTTATCTCCCAACCTATCTGACTCGAAACTTCCGGCCTAAGGAACATCGAGTACTTCATTGCAATAATCGAGCGTATGTATCAATTGGAATACTGGAGCAAACTTTTATTTTTTTCGTTGAGTCATCATCTTGACAAACATGCATTATTTCCCAAGTACATTACCACGATGGAGAGAAATTCATAAAAATGTTACAGGCACCATACCTACCACTACCACCAGCTACTAGACTTGTAGATAACTAAAATAGATAACTATTTCAATGTAACAAGAAACGATAGTATTTATCGCTTACACGAGATCGAGACCGTATATATAGAACGCGTAGTGTGTCTTGTGTGCCCACAAGAAGCAATACATCGAGCTTTACTCACTGACACAAACAAGATGTATGGCCAACCATTTATTGCTTTCCGTTCGAGTTTTATTCGCTAACCTTGTTGCCACAATTTTCAGAATTGTCCCTAAGATGGGTTGCAATAAAGTTTACTTGCCTCCCTGCCTAGCTAAGATTGAGAAGAGGAGACAAACTTTAGGAAGTGAATATAAAAATGTTGTTAGCTTCCACAACTGCTACACTCTTGTGTATACAATACCCAAGAAGAAAAAAACAAATGGAATCAAATGGGGAACGGAGAAAAACGATAACACAACTGACCCTATAACCCTCATTTTATCTTGCTATCGATCACCATCTCCGGAATGGAACGCAACACACACTCCTACGTAGGGAATTCTGATATGATACACAGTACAAACATGAACCTTTTCCGATTAGAAGTAACTGAGCCGTAACAGTGACATGAAGGGTTGTTTCTGGCTACTACGATAAAGATTGAACATTTTCTCAAATTATATTAATGGTTGCTCCATGATGCTGCAAAACACCTAAAAAATATGGACAGGATGCTGGAAAAAGTGGTGTAAAAGCTTTCAGCTGGTCTGGTCCATTTTTGTTTCATTAGATTAATGGAGTACAGGTGTGCAGCAACCGCGGTTAATGCACTAACTTAAAGTTTCAACCTTCTAAAACAAAATCATAGCCGAAAGTTTAACAAAGCAATGTTTTAAAGCTAAAAAGCTACACTCTGACGAGTGATTTTTAGACATGTGAATGAGCAGCAGCCAAACTTCTCTTCAAACTTTATGAAACCAGGAAATATATGAAACAACATGTTATATGTAAATAAAGAAATTGCTATTATTTTATTAGGGTTACCTTCTGCTGTACGCAGGTTTATGGGTTCTGAGTAATCTCCTTCACCAGTGCTGTTGAAAGCTTTAACCCGAGCGAGGTAAATTGAATTGAAGTGGAGTCCATCAACTGTGCAGATTGTCTCCTTGCCGCAGTATACTTCCTGTAAAATGTAAATATGCCACATGGATATTATAATCAAATTATCATTTTCATGAGGTGAATGTTCGTGTGCCATCAGGCGATAAATATACTGAGTAAACATATTGTATCTACTAATGACGGATACAATAAATAGTTAGAATTTTGAGATCAGCCATACTTCAACTCGCTACACTTATACTTAAAACCTTGAAAGTACAGGGCGTTTTAAAGACAAAAAGTTTTTCATACATTTTCATAAATTTCACAAGCTTCCGGATTCAAAAAATTGTTTCAAGTCTTGTATAGCCTTAATATTGCACAGCCTATGGATAGCCTAATTCAATCAGTAATGAATTCAACTCATTGACATGAAAGTCACAAAATTTTATAAATCACTACATCTCAATTAGATCATCCACATATGACAGAAAATGGATCAGTGAACCATCAAACAACGCTAATTTCACTTGGATAAAGATTTATTGTCATTTGTAATAAAGCTCATTATCCGGAAATAAAAGGAATGGAAGTCTATGGAAAATTTATACGCTCACGTTTACATCAAACAATGCATTTTGTATTTATTTGAAGCAATGTATAGTATATTTCCTGTTCAGTTGAAAATGCGAGTGATGGAGAGGGTTTGGTTAGAAAGTATATCAAATTCAATTTCGAAGCAAATGCATACAAATCAGCAGCATTATTATCTTTCTATTTTAATGGCAATGGTGAGGCAGTGCGAGGCTCCAGATGTGAGAGATAGGTTAAAATTCAGTTCCTTATTCATGAAGTGTACTTTGCACTCTTCCTTTTAGTGAAAGAAGATAATACAAGCATCGATCTCTGTAAATAGGATCCCCTCCTCACACTCACACATCTCTCTTTTTGAAGCAGTAATGATGCATACACAGCTTCGTCAATGCATTTTATTAGATTATAGAATGTTGTGCATACATGTGTCATTTGTTGGACAAGTACAAATGCTTTGAAATAACAAAAGGAGGAACAAGGGGAAAACAAATGGATGGAAAAGGGGTGACACTGCCAATGACACCGGAATGGCAAGCCATTTGAGCTATAGTATCATCACAAATACAAACTGCACTCTCTCTACTACTTTGACTTTTTAGCTGCAGTGCATTGGCTTATTTGGCTTGACGTTAAATTGGCTTGGCTTTGGCTTCTTTCTTCCCTAAGGTTTATAGAATCTCTGGTAATATTGGTATGATGTTTGTGTTTGTTGTGACTTTCCATTTGAGTTTGAATGTTGAATGCATGCTCACAAGTGTTATGTTAAAACAACTTGCTCAGCTAAAACTTTTTGGTATGTATTAGAGTGAAATGCAATACGTACTTAGGTACGCGTACGCGACCCTCTATACCCCTCTACCACACCACACTTATTCCACATTTTTTTTTATCTATCTATATCCCTCATTTTCAATGTTATTTTTTAACCTCGCTAAAGCTTCCTCCTTTTCCTCCCTCACAAACCCATTTTTTGGTTGGATGCTTGCTTGCACGAGCAAAGAGAGAGAGAGAGAAGCCGGTATAAAGAAGACTTACTTACGCTTACTTTGGTATAGCTGGAGAATAATTGCATTATCTAAATAAACGTTGATTAATAGCTATGGACGTGTGTTTGGAAGCTGTATGGTAAATGGAAGAAAAGCAACTTGAATGAGAAGATTGACGAGGAGGAATGGGACATTTTGTGCTTGAAATAGCATTTTCCCCTTCACTTCCTTGTGAGCTTTTGTACGTTTCCTAACATTCTAACCTCCAACCAAAACCCTATACATTTGTAATGTGTGAGTATGTACATAAGTACTTATGCCATCATGCCTTAAGAGCAGCTAGCAGTATAATGTACGTAACATTTCTTTTTTTGTGGAGGAAAGAAGGTGATAGAGTGCTCTATAACCAATATCCAAAAACAAAAATGCTTCTTCACTTTGCTCCCGTCCACAACCTCACAGGAGAGAAAGTCTGCCAGTTCTCTGGAGTAAAAGTCAATTAGGAAAGACTTGTGAGCAGTCATACTAATGCGGAGTAATGAAACTTTCTCAATTTTATTTGGCTAGTTTGTATTAACCGGCACTCATCCGTAGAGTGCAGTCCATCTTCACCTCTCTGTTATAGTTTCACTAAACTTTTCAGCGCAAATCCCTAACTGCAGCTAACTCTCCCTCTTACTCTGCGTGGCATGAAATATTTCCCTTCTAGATATGACTTGTTTGAGAATTTATTAAGCAGTTAGCACCACCGTGCAATGGCTTTACTCTAATAATTTCTACCCCATATAGTGCTACCAAAACATTATCTTACGACGGTGCACTTCCTTTATGGCATCTGTTTATCCGAAAATGAAGGATATAGACCTAATAATAATAATACTGACTAAAATATAATATTTAGGTTAGTATCATTTGAAGAAAGCGGAGTAAATTACCCGGTATGTCCCTCCAGCCCCGTCATCGATTTCTAGAACGTATCCTTCAACAAATGAGGTTGGTGGTGGCTGCCATGCTACTGTAATGCTGTTATTTTCCGCGGTACACTCCTCAGGAATCAGTTGAACTGGTCCTGGGGCTAAAAACAATCATAAAAATATTTATTACGAAAACGCCATAAAGCAAACGGTCAATTAAACAAAAATCATGCAAAACAAGATAACATATAGTGAAGTTGGAGTTTGATGATGCAATGTATGCAAATGCGCATTAAATTACGGAAATTTTCAAGTAATAAACAAAAGTGTTTACACCAACGACATTTCGTTCGGTATAATTAAAACAAAACAAAAATGTTTGCCGCTTGCTTAATTTAATTACATTTTTCGCACTAAATCTTACTTAACAAACTATAACGTATCAAACGAAGCTTTTATCATTCCTTATTGTTTGTATTTAAACAAGTATATACCAGACCAGCACAACAGCAGCAGAACATTAATGCATTAAATACCATCACGGCTCTGTAATTAAGATAGAAAAATGAGTATTACGTTTTGCCAAAAAGTGTTTATTTTTGCAGTGGAATGGAAACTGCATGCGCAAAAATATATACTACTAGATATAGCACAGTAAGCGGACTTACGTAGCCACAGTCACAGCTTATTCTCCACAGGAAAGTGCAAAAATGAACATGAAACTAAGACAAAAGTTTGTGTTTTGTTGTTTACGATAAAAAGAAGTGAAAAAGAGGATGAAGCTTTCACAGAATAATAAAACAGACAGAATAGAGGAAGGAAACAATACAGGAAATGAAAGCTGTACTCTGTTTTTTTGAAAGCACACACAAACAGTATAGCCTTGTGATAGCCTTTATCTCCTGTCATTAAGAGAAAGCACTAGAATGTGGGTAAAGTAGGCAATACAAAAAAATATGATGACGATGATGATACGTCTTACAAAAACAATTTTTCTTCGTAAATTATTTCATTTGGGATATGAGAAAGTGTTCACTTAAGTCTTCATAATGACACCCATTCACTTTACAGAAAATACAAATGGGAGCTCTGCTGAAAATGTTGATAACATTATTATTTGTGCAAAAAGCTTCAACAACAAAGCATATATATTTATCAACGATTTCCTATTTGGCAATAAGTAAGTATAAGTATTTAATGATAAAATGCAATACCACCACACAAACCACGAATAACAAAAGAAAATCTGAATAGAAGTAAAGTGGAGTAGTGTTTTTTATTAGTTTCTTTTCCGTTGCCAAATGTATCTCTTCCCCGGATTTCATTTGAAAAGTTTTGAATTGCACTCCTCACTCCGTCCTATTTACTTTTTGGCCATTTTTGGTGAAAGCGGAAAGTATAATGCATCAAGTTTCAGTTAGCCAAAGTAATCAAAGGAAAAACCTTCCAGGATAATAGATCCGACTTCCATTTTAACACGCTGCGTTGGAAAACTTAATGATGTTGGACGTGCTCGTCCATTTTTTCCATAAAATAAGTACTTCTTTAACATCTTCATACTTACAAACAATGCACAAAGTTTTTTTGCATTGTTGTGTTCCCACATAAAAAATAAAGAGATGAAGTGAAATGTTTTTGTTTGCTTCATTAGAATTCAGAAGGTAGCTCACATACTTTCCATTTCAAATGACAAGAAAAGGGAAGAGGAATCAAGTCTTAAACCTCCTGACCCAGTTTCCTTGTCAGCTAAAACTCAAGGAGCCATAGCATACCATCACACTTATATTCCCAGTCCCACATTCCCCGTTCTCACTCGACATACATATTTGCACGAGGATGAGTATATATATATCCATATTAACAAGATGCATGAATGTATGTAGGTATTCACCTAGAACAACGAAATGGAATGGAATATATATTTTTGCAAAAGTGAATTACAGGGCTCATTTAAATTCCTCTGTTGAACTCGGCATATATACTTGCACATGTGTTGCTTTGCTATACGTGGAGAACTTCTCACGGTGTTGGTCTGGGTGGAAAGTCCATCTTCTTAACTCTCATAACTTGAAGCTTGTGCTTCACTTGGGAGGATTGCAACCTGCCACGAAACTGTCTTAAGATTGGATGATAGAATAAAGTTTGTAAAATTCCTTTGGGTTATTACATATGAACTCGTGGGGATAAATATTTAATCTAATGGAATGTGTGTGTACGAGCTCTCTCTCTCTCTGTATGAGGCTGAGGCTCAAGATAAACTAAGCCAAGACGTACGTAGTTGTTCGTGCTTGTCAAAGAAAGTCTGTTGAGGTCGACTGAAATCTTAAGGCCCATGATACTTACTACTACAAGTCAAGTACATAAAAGGATTTCTCATGAAGGAATGTACAGCAGGTTCTCTTCTCTTGGTCTGGTCAGATCAGACCAGAACCGAAATATTTTATGGATGGGTTATTGAGCACGTGGAATAAAATATCTTGTTCGATTATTAAAGTTTCAACTTCTCAGCTCTGTTCCAACTTTCATTTGTTTTTTGCCTGCCTTTGCTCTTGGTCCGTTTTTATATTTAGTCTAGTCTGGGGGATGATGTTCACAATGTGATACTATTATTGTAGCATTGGAGAATACATCGCTTTTCCATTTTAGGTAAATGGCGAGGTGACATTGTTGACAGTGAAGGAGATGAGAAGAAACACACCGTGAATTATTAATGAATTCCTTTCCAAGTTAATGCCACCAACTATGAATAAACCAGGTAGCAGACAGTAAAAGAAATGGGGTTGCTGTTATGAGGCTCTTTATTTCGCAATGGCATCACCGAACCGAAACGACATCATTAGTTTTACCTTCATCGATAGTCATTTACGTTCCTACCTCTACATCTCCACATTAGCGTTCAAGTGACCTCCATTCTGATACCAAAAAGTTGTTAACTCACTCAAGCAAAAGTCGTACACAAAACTCGTGCTCGACTGACTGAAGCTAAGTATATATATTCATAGATTACAACCGCAGCAAAGTACTAGAAATAGCAAATGGTTCTTCAATTTGAGTAAATGATCATTTGACGCAGTGCGAGATACTTATAATCTTACAAGAGCGTTAGACAAACCAGAGTAGTGTTTTGTAGGACGAAACCCAACTTCCAAAACGAATTAAAAAGTAGATCCTTGAAGGATAAATGTAAGCGGAGACTCCACCGCTGTCATAATTCTGATATACATAAGTGGCATGGTGGCATACAGAAAAGGAAACTAACTGATGATGATGAGGTTTTTAGGTACAAGCTAATATTGAACTTAGTTAATGAATCAACAACACAGTTTCGCACACATGTATACTACACAAATAGGCGGAACTTGGTAGTTTGTTTGTGCGCTAATTATTCATAATTTTCCTAGCTGTTGCTGGCAGCATCCTCTGCTGCCCTTTCCATATGAAAATAATAATTACACATGGAAATCAACAGATTCACAGACAAGTTTTAGCCAACAACAGGAAACCAATTCACGGAAAAAGTTTCTGCTTTTGGCACCCAAAATGCTTAGACTAGTTATCTATCCATATTCCATGTAGCTTTCTCTGGTTTGTAGCTAGCTGCATTGCATGGAAAGAGTAGTTTAATGTTTAGTGAAATGCTTTTATTTTCAAAAACATTCATATATCTCTCTCTGTTTCTCACAATCTCAGTCAGACAAAGTATGATATGATTATAACTAAATTTCTGAAAGTGGAGAAATGTTGTAAGAGTTGGAGGAATGGTATGGATAGCTCTATTATAAATATAAGAGAGAGAAAAGAAGAACTCTCTCTCTCTTGTGTTGCTTTGGTTTTGGCTGATGATACATTCAGACTCAGACAGATTTCTGTTCCAAGGCAAAAGTTAGCATATTTCATGGCCATGAAACATCATCATCCCCAATCCCCCCTCTCCATTCCACTTTTTGGAGTGTAGTGTTGTAAGTGCTCGCTTTTGAATTATTAAAATCCATTTTGACTCCTCTCCCAGTCAGATACACACTCTCATACTCTGATAAGCATAAATGCACAATATAGGGAAGATATGCAGACTTTTGGATGGCAATAAATTATGCAAATGAACCTGTAAAAGATATTATTCAGATTTACTTCTTTCCTCTTACTTCACAAGCGACTTCCTGCATTTTGTCACTGCATTTTTTCCTCACTCACTCAGTTTACCAAAAAAAACTTGCAATGAATATAACACATGTAAGATAATAATCGTGATGAAACTATCATGATGATAGTAATATACTTATATACGTACATATAGAGAGAGATATTACGAAAGACAACGAGCCTCATTCATCCTCTCTTTCCTGTTTTCTACACATTTTTAGCATTTTTGTTTTACCAAAGAGACCTACTCCCATTGGAACCATCAATCCATTACATTTGGCATGCGAAGATTTAAAATCATTCAATTAGCAATGACAGCCCCTCCTCCATCTCCTTTAAAGAGCTTGTTGTATAGGAGGGTGGTGCACAGTTACCAACTCATGCACAAAACTGATGAAGCTTGTAATTAGCTGTCAACTTGACTTTTTGTTCATCACACATTTTAGTTTTTAACTCATCCATTCTCTTGTTCGATGAGCTGATCAAGATTCCCCGGTTTTTTATCAATGCTCCAACGTGATAATTAAGTCCTGGATTGTCATTCTAAATTTAGCGAAGGATTCTTGTTTTTTACGATCTCTGCTTGTCGTTCCACGAGTTTGGATTGGGCCGTCTGAATAAAAGTCAGTTTTGAATGTTGAGTGAACAAATTATCGCAAATCTTTATTCCAATGCAGTGCGGGCTAGAGACAGTAAAAAATTGCCGTCACTTTCTTCAAACTGATTCCCCTTGATTTTTCATTCATAACGAGTTTCTGTATAGCTCTAGGTATGCAAAGACAGAATGTGTGTGTGCGTCGTTTAGCACAATGTGATGTGATGTTGGATCGTTGGATGTAACATACTACATAAAGCTTTAAATTCTGTGTGCTCAAGTCAAGTGGAAGAAAGAAGCAGCAGCAGCAGATGCCATTTCTTAGAGGCTCTTGGGGCTATTAGAAAGCTTAGCAATAGGATGGGATGTGGCAGACTTTCATTAATTTTCATTCGACGCTCCTTTGATTCTTAAGCAGTCAATTTGTAATCCAAACAATCTCCAGGTAATCAAATTAAAAATGGGGAGGCCAGTCCTTTGGATCCATTAAGACGTGGAGCAGAGTGTGTAGCAAATAGCAAAATGTATAATGTGCCATTGTACTTTGTAGTTATAATGGTCCAGAAGTAGCTTACACAATCTCAAACTACACGCAAGATTTTTAACAAAGAAATCAATTGACCTGAGTAAGCAAACAAAAGAAGCTCAAGTGTACCTGAGTGAAATCACAAGTTAAAAGGAACATTCAGGTAAGAACTCACGCACAAAATTGAAGCAGTTAGTTAAGCAGAAGCCGAAATCAAAGCAATAAAGCTGTAACATGTGGGATTAGAGCTGAAAAATTGAAAATTAGTATGATTTGTTGGCTACCTGCTGGTTTTCGCTCCTCTCCATCCTTTGCCGCTTTAATTATTAAAATACACAAAAAATAGCGAGTGATTAACATGATTCATTTTATTACTCAGTCAGTTCATATGTACAAACAGTAAACAGTATCGTACACGATTTTCTGGTACACAGAACACAATACAATACACACAACATGTTTTTTTAAACTTTGGGAAAGTTAAAAGTAAAATCCAGCTGCTGCAGTTATAATGGGTGTAGGTAGGTAGGTATACATAGTGTTACTAGTTGTAAAATTATGTTAAGCGTCTCAACGCTCCGCCGAGTCTCACTACGCAACTTCAATTTGACTCTAGCAAAATTGCATCTTAATTATGCGCCTGAAGGCTGGTTACACGTTTATGGGAAACATAAATTAAAAAAGGGGGTACCACAAACAGTGAATCTTTTTTTCCAGAATCCGCAATACGCTCTTGGCTCTAACTGCTTTACTTTACGGTTCAGTAGAAGTTAAATGCGTATAACTGTATTATATTATATTGCGGCATTTTCCCACTGCTTTGTAGCTATGCGTATAGCGTCTTCAAAATGTTGGTTCGGTGAATGCTTTCTCATGATTCATATTAGGAAAACTACAACGTTCGCTCCACATGTACCTAATATTATTTTTCTCATGTTTGTTGCCACAAACTATCAAACTAATAGCAGTTAACATTTCCAACCTGTTTGTACTTAGTTAGTCTCTGCGTGTAGGGTTCGTAATTGCTTTCTCCCGAGAACAACTACAGCAGCAGTAGCTTAAAAACATTCTTGTATCAAGTCAGAGGAGCACAAGTCTTTGAGGCAATAAAGCCGACATGCTTGTTCCTCCTTTTTGTTTCGCCTTGCAGGAATCTCATTCTCATCTTAGGTTTTCACTTCTTACTCTTTTAGAAGACCAAATAATAAGCTCCTTGGTAGAATTTCTTTGTGGCTATCTTAGGCAAATCAATTAGTCAGCTGAATGCGTGGGGAGCCAGAGAACAAGGTGAAATCAAGTGCTGCCATCAAATGACTGAAGAAGTTGCACGAAGAAGAAACGGGTAAAATTAATAACATTGCGTCTTTGCGTCCTCGCATCTACTTACTTAACTAACTGAGGTGCGGATGCTGTATATGCAAGCACATTTCGACATTTCTCGTTAGCATTATCATGCTAAAATACTAAGACCTTCTTTGATATCTTGCACGAAGGTATATGTTAACATAATGTAATGTGCATGTTCTTTATGAATGTATGTAATAATTATATGTATAAAATGTAAAACTGCTGACTTCAACAAGACGAGTAAATAGGATGAAGATATATCTATTACTTTCTACAAGATTCCTGTCGGAAAACCAGACATGTTTGGTGTTAACAACTTTATCTTGAAGTAACAGCCATTTCAGAAAAGTAGACACAGACTTTATCACAGCATGTGGCTCACGCATTCAAGTACGTACGTATACATCTATGTAAGCACGGTAGAAGTAATAGTATTCATCATAGAAATATTGTTACAAGAAGAAAGCAATACTTTTGCTTAAGCTCAAGGAAAGCACACTGTTACGTGTCTCATGATAAGTTCGTGTATGCATATTTATGTAAATTATTACATTAAAGCAAATCTTGAAATCTGTAAATTTACCGTAGATTCTGTGAGGAAAAGATATGTATGGGGTTTGTGGGTGTTAGAATAATTTGTTTACACCGTAAACTGGAATGGAATGTACAAGCGGTACAAAGAATGGCTCCATTCCATTTCGTAGGAAGTGAAAAATAGTGCAAGTTTGCGTTACAATTTCATTACCTTCCTTCTTTAAAACGGTCAACGGTATGGGTGTCTAAATACCAACATTCCTAGCAATAAAGAGGGAGGTAGGTATGTCTAAAACGTAATTGAGGTGGAATGACCTCACATTTCATTACTGAGATAGCTGTTCACATTTATGTATGAATGTAATTTGATAAAATAACAATTATATGATACATATCTTAATGAGTAATGTGATATACACAGACATACAGTTTCATGGCTCATTTCATAAATCATTTTTCATTCCATTTCATTTGTAATATATGAAACTTACGTTTCATCTGGATAAAATTGAGTTGACGAATAGCTGCCAGCACACTCCTGTCATCCAGCGTCAGGTCAAAGTCAGGATTGAATAGAGCGGAATTATATCCGCCAGTAATACTAGAAGCAGACGAAACAGAACTTCTTGTCCTGCCAGGGGATATTTGGATTGCGGATCCATCCGTTGAACTCACAGAGTCGTCATCACATGCCCACGCTACTTCCAAATGTGCCACTCTTGCAAGAAGCAGGGAGCCAATCTGTTTTTGAAAATGAAAGAAACCATCTTATTATTATTTCATGATACATACATACATCATACATACCTATTAAATAATAGGAATTTGCTGAAAAACTTTTATAATTAATCAAGGAAAAATAACTAACTATAAAATGTAATACGTATAGCCTATCTATAAAATAATCTAGAAAGGTGCTCTTTTTTAGAAAACAGCTAATTTAGAACACAATAACACTTTGCATATTTTTGCTTTGATTATTATTCCTCTAATGTATTACGTAGAAGAGAGCCAAACCAAAAGACTCATAAAGCTTTCATAGTCTACCACTACTAAGGCCCGTCTCAGAAATTTTATCTTCTTCATTGCTCGTTGACATTTTGTGAGAGATGAGATGATGATGTTGCTCCTTCACTTGAGAAGTTTTTCTAGGAATGTGTCATTATAGTTGGTTCCCAGAATTCCGTACACAAACACCGTACCTCTTACAGGTAACGTCTCTAAGTAAATTCTCAGTATAACTACGTTATATACTATCACTACTGTCACTAACACCATTTTCAGCTTAACTCTCAGTACTCAGCAAAAAATCTCTGCTCGGAGAAAATCACAACGAATATATATGTATGTATATGGAAAAAATATATGCATACATGTTGTTATAAAAACCATCGCACTACAGTCAGTAAATGAAAGGCAAAAACCCCTACGGACAAAACCAACAATTTTACCAAATTTTCTTTCACCAAAAAGTATACATAAAACTGAGTATGTGTCTAACTTTCTTTTCTGAGCATGTACATACATATATTTGCGCGGTGGCTCGGTTAGTTATATATTTGTTTTTCAACAAAGTTTGTGCTTGGTCGGTTGAAGTACTTTCGAAAGAGAAAATGCGTATTTAATGAGTAGTTCACCTGTAAATAAGCGGATGGGTCTGTTTCTTTTAACGCCTCGATGCAGAACTGAATCAAAGCGGTTGTTTGTTGAAGTCTGTGTGTCAGGCTGGAAACTTCAGCCTTCAGAGATCTGAGTTTGTATTCCTTCTCCCGTCGAATATACGTTATAAGCTCCTCTTTCCTTTGTTGAAGTGCAGCTATAATTGCATCCACTTGAGTTGTCACCAAACCCTCCATTGAAGAGCAGTTATCCTGGAAAATAACAATAAAATGAAATTGAAGGTTGTTTACGAAATACATGTATGACAAGACAATCATGGATATTAAATAAACGAGCAAGTAGGAATGATGAGGTTGTTCTTTACATTAATGTCCATGAGTTATTTTAGAATTCCACTCAACTCAAACTTTTCTGTACTTCACAAAATATTATAACAACCCTTCATCCAACTGTTGTAATTTAATTTTAACACGTCGGTGATTTAATTTTTGCGTGAAAATGAAAATAAAATAAATAGGTAATGTATAGGAATCACAAGCAGCTACCAATATAATATTATCTTTCCCCAACCAAATGGATTGACAGCTTTGTATGAAATGATGTGTCCTGTCCAAGTATGAAATTTAATATTCTTGCCCACACCACACCACATTCATGGCATTGAATGATGGAATTGGAAACTAAAAAGCTCAGAATTTCCGGCTGTTCATTCCATCCGGATAAGTTAAACAAGTAATCTCATAACATATAACGTTCTCCCATTCAATCAAAGAGTGCGGTTCCTGAGCAGAAGGATATTGGATTCATCAAATGAATTGTGGAAAGATGGACATAGTGACAGTCTACAATGAAAGGTAAAAACCACGAATGCTAAATTCAAACCAAGTGTATAGTAATACGGGAACCAAACACGGATACTATTTTGTGTATTCAACTCATCATCGTCAGTCAGAGTCTGCGGGGAAGTGTTTTTCAACTTTCTCTCTTTACTCTAAAATGAAACGTGTTGTGTGAAAGGAAGAGAAGCAACAGTATACCCCCAGCACAGCTAGTGCTAGACGTGATCTACTTGGTTTTGTGGTTACGTACAATCAGTTTCCATTTGGATATGAAGGGAATCATATTATCATCCTAGGAGTTTGTTCAATTTTCAAAGAACCGAGTATACACCATTTCCCTCTGTATTCATACACACACTCCTCAACTTCAATGGCCTACCCTCAAAATTTGAATCGTATCACGTTATATCATACATATCATCTAAGAGAACATAACTTTATCATACTTTGATGTAAGATACTAAAGAACGTCAAATTTATTATCAACTTGGATAAATCACTGTACAAAGTAGACATATTTCTACTACTACCTATTTTATTATCACGTACGTCATGGGTATAGCCATCCATATTTTTTGCTTGTTGAACGCTTGACGCTTCCACTAAAGTAAACAAGCATGCATGATAATATGAGTTTGCAATATTCGACTCTTGCTTTCTCTCTACTTCCGTCATTGATGCTCCTCCGTTTCCCATTATACTTGCAAAGTTTGAGTTGTTTTTGAGTGAGAAATTCCAATGAATTTACAACTACGTGCTTTGCTTTCACTTTACTTGGGATATTTTATCTTGTTTTTTTTGACATGATGCGGTGGTTTTGGACTTCCTAAAAAAGTAAAAATTGCGTGAATTACTACCAAGTGTTGTATAATGTTTTCATTCAATGATGTACTACTCACTAGTTACCACTCCACTACTACTACGACCACGTGTCATTTGATAGCATACATAGATAAAGTATATTCGATATAAACAAATTCAAAACATGTTATGTGAGTATGTAGGTTTATGAGTTGTGCATATAAATATATATGTGAACCCAGTAAATTTTTAGATTAGCATTTTTTTCTAAGCGGAAATTGAAATTTAAATAAAGTTTTGGATCTCTATGTTTTACTCATATTACACACATAAAACATTTTTGTTTGAGGAGCAGTGTGCTCCTTGCCCATGATTATTTTTAGACTAGAATTCATTCATGGAATTTGCATGTCGCTGAAGGAACCGACAACTACAAAACTAGCAGTAGCATCCCATATTATGCAAAACAGTAAGTTATGTTTATAACACGAATTTCCTCTCATTTTTCATAAAAACAGCACAAGGGAAAAAGGATGTGCGTATTTTTCTTTAAGAATAGAGAAATCAGTGCTGCGGTAGCAGCGAGAGGAAAAGCCTACAGGCTTCCGTATTGTTTCTTCTTTTACTGGAAAGCAGTAGTTTTTTTTGTCATGAGAGGAAGTAAGTGGAAACAAGAGAAAGAGAAAAAGAAAGCTCACCGAAAAGACAACTTTTCCTCTTCGTTACCAGTTCTTTTTCTTACTCTTTGTCGCTTTCCTTTTTCGGCTTATGTTCACTCCCGTACACAAACTGTACAGACAGTATGTATATGTATACATATATAAGTATTCATAGATATATTTTTTCGGATCTTGGTGTGTTGGGTTGGGGGAGACAAAATCATTTTCCTTTTGGATAATGCTCACTCACAGAAGGAAGAGTCATAGTTGTAGTCAAATAGTATCGCACATTATCATATAATACTTTTCATTTTGCTTGAAAGCACACATTTATTGCCTCAAAATACATGGAGTGAAGAATGAGCCGACTATATTATGATATCAATTCCCTTAATACGCTGGATATATACGTGGATCTGCACATTTACTTGCCAAAAATGTGTTCTTCAAAGGATGTGTATATGCATCATGGAAAAACATTTTAAGTTGTTTCCTAACTTTCTCTAATAGATTATTCCCTCTACTTTGTTCCTTGACTGTATAAGTACTAAGTACATACATAGAATACATGTTCTAACAATAAGTTGCATTCTTAAAATTCATCGAGCCGAAACTTTCTCTAGGAACCAACTTAAAAAAGTATATAACCCACCACCACACCAGCAAGCACCAACACCAACCACCACACACCAGTCCTCACGCACTTTTACACTTAAGTCATTTCGAAAAACGTTTTGAACGCTTTTTGTATCCAAATTGTACTACTTTTGTACTTTACAGTAAATCGTTTTTTATTCTTAGGATTTACTCCAGAAAAAAATATTCTGGGAGAGTTTGTTTTCAACTCAACTTAGCCTCAACCAAGTGATCCACCGTGAAAGAGCTTCATCTAATGCGACATTATTTTTTCCCTACTTGACTTTTACATTTTCATGGGGGTTCATACATATTCCTTGCAATCATACTAGAAACTTGACTATAATTTGGGAATAACTGGAGGAAGCCGGAAAATCTGACAAGTAACTAGATTTGATATTTTCAGTCGGAAAAATTGTTACTTTCCCCCGTTTCCCTAAAGACTTTCTAAACATATGCATATGTATACCTTCCTTCCTGTGCGTTGATTCGGCATGACACATGAGTACATAGTCTAGCCTTTGCTCAAAAAATGGAAAATGTATTTGGGTGGCTGCCCACAGTTTACTCACTTCTTCCTACGCACTTTGGTTATAGGAGAGACAGGCTTGACACATGAACTGACTTTGGAATCACTAGGTTTTTTTTGTACACAGTTCAAAATAAATTTAAAAACTAATGGAATGGGAACATGGTATGGGAAAGCATGTCAGATATTTCTACGTTTGAAAATGCTCTCCCAGCTTGAGATGCCAATCCCTGGTCTGCCTGGTTGTGCCTTTCATTCAATATTGATGTGATGGGTTCTTAAACGATATGTTGGGGGAAAAAAGAGAAAGATTGAGCTTGGTATTTGGTATATATACCTATATATGTTATGTATATTAAGACTAACTGACTGGATTCAGCTAAATCTGGAGCTTACGCACGTTCATGAAATCAGTCAGAGAGTAATGCATTAGACCTGCATTATTTCTTATTTTGACATTGTCGTACACGTCGGGTGAATGTAGTAACAATAACTATTATTTTTGACAAAGACAGGCTACACATTCATCTATCCAAAGTGAGATTGTTTGGGCCATGCAGGCTATATGCTAGACGAACGGATAGAAAATGGAAATGCATTTACAACAAAGGAGATTTTGATAACGATGTCATTTATGAAAATTTCATTTTGGAAAAACGACGCGGTGCCGTATGTACGATGCATCATAATATTCAAACATATATATATGTACATACACGTGTAGTATTACACAATGTCGCTCAGCATGTTGTGTTGGCAGTTTCTCCTTTTCACCACTTGTGTACCAAACCATTCCCAAAAAATATTTGAGTACAGTTGCGTTGTTGATTTTGATTCCCTAGACACTGAAAAAGGGTAAATCGAGTCATGACCGAGGGCGAAAATATGGGAAAGAAAGTTTAAAGTTATGCAAAAGTTGAGCAATAGAAAATAATACGAAAATAGAGACTGGGAGTTGTAGAAGTAGTTAGAGATATTTGAGTTGTCAACATATCATTTCTTCATGTACATGTTCATTTGGCTGGGGTTGTTCACGTTTACACACATGTACCATCATTTTTTGTTTTTATTTACGGCGCAGTCTGCAACATATCGGCAATTGGAGTGGGTGTACATATTCTATATGTTCTCATCCTATCATCATCATTTCAAATGTTTGCTTATTTTCCTTTAAGGATTTACAATCAAAGGATGTTATGAATCCCAGTCTTGAGCTGGAGAGACGTCGGCTTGCCTCTTTTCTTTCAACAACAACAAAAACCTTTCTTCCAATGTCAATGTCAATAGGAAAGAAGCAACCCACCACCACACCACGCACGGTACTATTCTATAGCTCGAGCAACATACTTAACATTACTAATACATACATTCTGTTATGGTGTTTGTGCGTGCGATGCGAAAGGGAAAAGGCTTGCACCATGACAGAAAATGCATTTGCAATTTACAATAGGCAAGGCTAAGCCTTTCGCTTAAAAAACAATTCTGGCAAAAATCCCTAGGTCTTGATCCTTTCCCTCGCCTCTTGAATAAACTCATTTCTCTTTTGGTAGTATCATAGAACTAAAAGTGCAGGATCCACGATGGTTATAGTCTACGCCTGGAATTTATTCGTCTGCATATTTAAGATGAATGCTGCTGCCACAGGTTTAGGTTGCCACATGTATGTATGTATAAGAAAGAGTAGGCAAATGATCATGATGATGATGCTACATTTTGCTTACCAACTCTGAAAAATAAAGAGTTTTGGGTAAATGCATGTGTGCAGCAAGCATGGAGGAAATTTTTCTTTTGCATCAAGACGGGAGAAAAGAATTCGTTCTGTCATATCATAACGTATATGGATGAAGAAAAAATAGTTTGTATCGAAGAAGAAAGAGCTCAAGAAAATAATATACATAGTTTTGGAAATCCTTCCCTCTCGGATTTTGACTAATCTTGGATTCTGAGAAATGTATTCACATCACGACTACTTTTTTGGAAACCTTTTTCTTATAAGGTTAACTTTGGCATAGATAGATATGTATAGAAACTCAGATAAAAAACCTGGATGACCTCTAATATCAAAGTAAAGGAGGCGGAGGTAAAATAAAAGTTTTTTCAGTATATTGCCGCTGGCAAGAAAATGCGAAAGAAACAATATTGATGTTGGGTGAGGGGGTAAGAATCTACTTTTCCTGGGGATATGTGCGTAAACTATCTTACGCACTTCAGAAAACACCGTGCCTTTTAGGAAAAACAGGGGTGAAATAACTATCTCCTTGAATAACGGGAAGAAACTACACAAAGCAGCAGCAGCCCCAGCACAGTGTAACTAGTCACTAAAAAGTACAATGAATCCCTAGAGATATGAAGATGAAACGGCTTTCATAGATAAAATCATGTCTGGTGGATTCAACGAAGGAAAAAGTGGTTTTCGTATTTTCTTCTGAAAAAGTTAAACGTTAAAATTTTAAAGAAAATTTGTTCTTTACTCAGAATTTTATTGTATTCTTAAAGACCAGAGAAATGAGATGAGATAACTTTGCTTGAAGGAGAATTGAGAATTTCTGGTGAATGAATATACACACACACATACACGCGCGTGTGTATTTCAGTAATAAATATATGTGCTCAAACTTTGCGGTGGTGCTTTTGGTTGTATAGATAAGCAGTGTTACAACTACGACTCCTATTCAAACTGTAATTACACAGGTAATGGTTGAGTACTACAAGAAACTTTCTCTACAGAACAGTGAACAGTCCTTCAAGTTTTGAATAAGAATTCAGCTACAAAGGAATAATGCGTTGAGGGATACACAAGGGAGATACGCATTAGTCCAGTCCAGTACAATCACAAAGACATTGACAGAAAAGAGAACCAACAAAATCTCGAGTGGTTTCTGTCGTTCTGCTGAATAAATGTCATACATACATACATGCATTTAGCGAGTAGAGTCCTTCCTAAAAGCTGGCAGTTGGCTGCTGCTGCTGCTACGCACTATATATTACATCACATTCTCCAAAGTTTGCCGGTTTCAAAGGAAGAAGCCCAGTATCTCTAGAGAAAGACAGTGAAATGCAATGCTTGAAAAGTGTCATTGCCACGGCCATGGTTTTTTCTTGTCTTCAGGGGAAAGTTTAAGATTATATTGAAGTGAAGAAGAGACTGAGACTGAGGTTAGATAAAGCATATATAGTTCTATTCTACTACTACACACTTTACCATTCTCTCTATTCCCGTTTCTTCCTTCTTTCATTCCTTCTTTAAAAGAGTCTCTCCAATTTCATATATGCATGTGAGCACAGAGAGAGTGAGGAGGACTACGGAACGAAACGAGCGAGAAAAAAGCAAGAAAAAAAATCACATTGAAGATAACAAACCATGGCTAAAGCAAAAGGGAGTAATAAAGGGAATGCAAAAGGAAACCACACAAGCCCATAAAAGCTAACAGACCTCATGCTTCACTCACTCACTCAACTCGTCTCCTTTTTCTATTTCCATTGCTGCTCTTTCACATTTTTTTCCCTTCCTTTACGCACTTTTTCTCCTTATTTTTGTGATCAACAATGTATGGACTCTTCGTAGTATTTGCTCCTTTTGTGGGTAATATTACAAAAATAGAAGATGAACAGATATAACACGTAACTTAAAGAGGCTAAAAAAAACGTTATGTGTACAGAGACTATATTCGTATAGCACAGAAAAAGTCAAGTCAGTACGCAAAAAAAAATCTTCTACATTACATGCAATATTCTTTTGGAAATGTATCTTAGTGGAATTTCTGCGTGCTCTTTCTCTCCGTCCTCTGATATATTATCTTTTGAAGACATATAGCTCTCAAGTTTTCTTCTGCTTATTTTCTCCTGAGTAATAGAATACTTGATTCTTTGCATTATAGGGAGCACATTGCAAGATTGCCCAGATAAGTGAACAAAATGAATGAAGAAAGAAATGTGAGAGTGTATAGTAGGCATCCACAGTACATTAGTCGAAGAAAGAAAGTCATAAGAGGAAGTTGTGATTTCAAATCTGTTGTGACCCAACCACGAAACATGTAGGAACTTCCTGAAAAAGTCGGAGACACACGACACACGCTCAAAATAAAAATATGAAAAATAATAACATTTTTTTCCTTTTAAGCTCTATTTTTTCTATCATTATCATGTTACTCCAAAGAAAGTTCATGCCTTTGCCTCTAACTTGAGATTAGCGTCCAAGTACGAATTTTAATGTGGCCTATGGTAATCGTAGTACGTATAGTGTGTTTCAGCTTTCATTATTTATTGCCAACCTGCCAGCCAGCAATTTTACCTACTCAAAGTCAGAGTGACTATACATTTTTTGCGTAATCTTTTTTACTGTTAAAGGGCGTAACATTACAATATCTAATAATGGGAATAGGTAGGTAGTTGCATGAAGAGAAACGACAACATGGGTAGTTACTTAACATTAACATTCTTTTCTCTCTTAGGTTGGATGGATATGTGGATATATCAATACAATAAAAAAGAAATGAACAGCGTATTGTGCGGTTTCTTTTATAAGAGTGTGGTGCCTATTTGGAAGCAAAAGCTGTCATGTTATTTTGGCAAGCCAGAGGCGAGCAACCTATGATCAATCCTGGTAAAAGACACTTTCACTCCGACCACCAACCAAGGCCCTATATGGCCTATATCTAAGCCAATAGCTTGAGTATATAGCCAATTTTCCTACATATTCACATATATTATACACAAGCTTTTGTGCATACTTACTATATACTTGCAAGAAAAGTCTGAAAAAATGTTTCATCGTTACTTTTCCTTAACTTTCATTGTAATAATGCTTTAAACGATTACATACACATGTGTGGTTACTGGAACAGCCCTGTACTGCTTAGTATATGTAAGAATGAAAATGTGTCGCAAAGATACTTTTTCTTTATTCTGTTCTGTCATACATACCGGAATGTTGTAATTTTGGTGTTGCAGCGATACAACAATATCTTTATATTCTTTAGAGAGAGAAAAAAACTAGCATAAAAAGTTGATAAGGCTAGTTAAAGTAGTAGTAGTGAATGAATATTACTTTTGCCTGTTTTTGCATACTTAAAGCCTTCCAACAATTTGAGCCTAACGTATTACTATTCCTACTACGACATAATATGAACGGGAACGCTTTCGGGTTTCGTTGTTAATGGTCGTTCGCAATGC
Source organism: Orchesella flavescens (assembly GCA_964034955.1). NCBI lineage: Eukaryota > Metazoa > Arthropoda > Collembola > Entomobryomorpha > Orchesellidae > Orchesella > Orchesella flavescens. Next base: position 18,196,244 of record OZ035957.1, on the reverse strand, counting down.
ACAAGAGTAACATACACGAAAACGAGTAACCAAATGATATGAAATATTAAGCGTTCCAGTTATATTATGATGCTAGTAGCAAAATGACATTGTGTATTTATTCTCTGCAAAGTCTTACGCCACGCTAACGAACTCATAAAGTTGTAATGGCATTAAGTTGTGCTATTGAGTATCTTCATGTAATCTAAACCATTACTGTGTCAAGTGAGAATGAAGGAAAGCTAGACTTGTGTATGTGTGTAATACATATGTGGTTAAAATGTTGATAAAATGTTAACTTGATTACTCACACACAAAAAGAAGCATATCGTACAGCAGACCTACTACCTACCAACATATTTGTAGGAAGAAAATAAAAGAGGGTACAAATATATTAAACATCAACTTCGCTTCATAAAAGTATATCGACCTTTCCATTAAGGAAAACAATGTCTTCCCAGAACCCTAAAAAGGACATTCTAGGTATTGACTTTCACATTACTACGCGCTGCGTCTAGACCCGCTCACATTTTTTTCTCGATATTGGTCATAAAAAGGTGGACGCAGTTGCACCACTTGAAAAACTTGTAAAAGTAGAAAAAAGTTTTTGTTTTTTACATTTCAAGCTCAAGCTCATAGCTATTTAATCCCATTGCGTTTCGTAGTTGTTATCCCTAGTTGTCCTAAGGATTTACCTGCATTGGACGGCTTCAACGAGCGAGCAGACCTTTGTTTCGAATATAATGGAACGCATCCACTCAACTCTGCACACTTGGAAAGCTAGATTTTCGATCCTATTGTCATAAACTTTCTCCCTGAGCATGCATGATTTCGAAATAGCAATAGCTATATAGCAGCACAGTAGCATGAATGTAAATATAAATAGCCTTGTAAGCATTACCTGATATGCATGCATTCGTTCACCATTTACATGTTCACGAAGCATAGTATAACACATGTGCTTATCACAATTTTTTCCCAGTGGAAAACTAGGACTCTCGCACAATAATCATTTAATCGAAAACTACATGTTTTGTGCAGAAACAGCATTGAATACGACAGGAACGTACCTATAAAGTTTATCAACACCGATTTCTAATCTCACGCGTTTTCGTTTCAAATGCAGTATAAAGTAACCTGCCGACAGTCTCACGTTTTTACATCTGGTAACCATCACTGGGATTCCCACGCACGCATGGGTTGATAGCATTATATACACATTATGTACACATGTGTACAATAAAAATTATGTGAGAATGGCAGTTACATTGCAAGCAAGCACTAACTATGAAGTGTATATATGGTGTAATGATTACATTACAATACTCTTGTAGTCGTAGTCTAGATGATGATGATGATGATGATTGGACTTTCACAATATTTTGCAGCATAGGTTGAAAAGGGTATCATTTTACCATAATAAACCTTTTTACATGTGTGCAGAGAAAATATAGCATGGAACTCTTCAAGTACTGCCATGGAATAACAGAGGAGAAAACAACTTTTACTTTCACATATATACATACCTCCACACTTTCCCGTTAGAAATGGGTTGAGGCTAAAGAGTATAGGAATGGCTCGAATGAAAGTCAAAAGCAAAGAGAAAGAGAGAGAGAGAGTGAACTAAAGGTAGCAATTTCACCTGCTTGCACAACAGTCACTGCACACGCACGCAACCAAAATAAAGGCGGATTTGCATGTATTATTATATTCAAACTCAAAACCAAAGTCTTTTCTTATGGGACTTTGAGAATTGCCTCACTCCTGGTCTGGCTTTTCATGATACACAAAACACAATGCTCTTCATTATTCCACGTCCGTGAAGCTATATAGGCATGGCTCCCGTTTCTGTGCCAAAACACAAGTTTATTGTGTGCGTGAGTGATTGATTGCATGAGAGCGATTGTTATCGCTGTCGTGAGCATATACTAACCTTTATATGTTTTGACGGGAATTGCATGATATTTTTGGATTCGTTTTTGGGGAGATATATGTAGATATATACTCATACTCATTTAAATTTCTGAAGTTACATAATAATCAACCATCTAATATTTCTCACCGCTCTTTATAGGAATCTGCATAGTATATGTACATATACGTAGCTCATAGGAATGTAAATGTATGCTGTGTACAAATTATGAGCAGTGGCAGCTTTCCACGAAAATATTTCCTCCATTTCTAAATTCCCATCATGAATATGAATGTCCATTAGCTTTCTCCTGGCATATGGAATCCAGTTCCACATTTTATTCACTGTTAATGAATGATTTAATATGGGGAATTTACCATTGGAATTCGTATCAAAATTTTAGGAGAAATATATATTTCCTTGACTTGGTAATTTCCAAGCTATAAAATAAAATGAATTACGTGCTGCAAGAGAAATATATCAACATAATCAAGATATGCCCGCATATACATAAACTCGTGTTGAACAAATTTTAGTTCTCTCACCATATTCTTTCATATTAAAAATATGAAGTAAATCATAAACAACATCACTTTGGAGAAATATATTTTGAAGTAATATTTTAATATTTTCAACGCTGATCAACAACCCTCTAAATCAAAATGACCTTTCACAATGGAACGCGTGGCAAAGGCTAAATAATGTTGTTTAATGTGAAAGTGCAAAAGGGTTAGCGGTAAAATGAACGCACAAAAGTAAAGTACAATAGTAAATATATAGCAATAGTACATTATTTTCCCCTTCAATGCTCTATGCTATTACCAAGTATAGTTTTTAGTATCCACCCTTTTCTTCAAATAGTGTAGCATCCCATCGAAAGATTTAAAACGAAGGAAAGGCTCACATGGGAGCTGTTGAATCCTTTTGGAGTAATTGCTTCCTGAAGAAGATCAAAGGGGAGTTGAAACGGAAACCACATTTTGTCAAACTTGGTGAATCTCCGAAATGAATACCTTCACTGTAGTCATGTGATGTGCAGTGTACGTTATTGTGCTTTCGATCAACACCAGGAAGATGATGATGATGCCTTGTTACACATCAACATCACCTAACACGATGCACGCACACTAGGGAAGATATAGGAAATGCAGGAGACAAGGAAGAAGGGAAAAGGAATGTAAACAAAGCCCAGGAACAGGAATAAATTGAATGAGTGAGCGACACAGGTTATGTATGTAGATATTCATTACTACTACAAGATGTATCGACAATAAGTATACAACAAAAAAAGCCAACGCACATTCCAGTCGTAGGAGGGGTCGCCAAACTTTGGTTTCTCCTGAGTTGTATATACAATCTTTCCCATTACTCTTACGCATCTCTGTTCTGATAGACATTTCCCAAACACGATGCCGATGCATTCCTCATACACGCATTAAACTCATCTTGTCATCATCGACCACCACTGTTTCTAAAATACCTTGTTACAGCTTTTTACTGACTTGTCTTGTCTTTTCCGTGATCATACAACCATGATGGGTCGTACGTGTTTTGTGGAGTATTTCAAAGTTGCCTTTTCACTTTTCATTTTAGGAACCCTGAATTTTTTTTGAGAGGAGAAGACGAAGTGCGTGTGTGCTTTTCTACTTCATACACTACTTTTCCTCGTTTCACCACCACCGCATCTGAAGTATTATTGTTTCCTTTTTAGCCACCAAACCAAACCAACTACCAACCTCTATACCTACTACCTACCGACCTCGCAGCTTCACGTTTTTTGAAGTTCAACAAACAACACACAATTTTCTACTTTCTAGTGGCTGCTCCGTAGCGTCCTTGTGTTTGAAAGTAAACTTTCTCTCTACTACTCTCTTTTTCTCTGAAGAGATTAATGGTTGACAAATTTCAAATTAATCACATTGAGAGACCGTGTGTTCTCCTCCCTTGCCTTTTGGTTTGGTTTGGTACTTGGTACAGCACTTGAAAAGCAAGCCAAGCAAGCATCTATATATTTACGTGTGTGTAATACAGTATCTTTCGTGACAACATTGTCAGGAATACTTGGGTAGCCAGTGAAAGAGAAATTCTTAGTAAAAGTAGACGTATTCCATGTTGATAGTATTTTGTCTTCAGTTGTTTGAAAAAGAAAAAAGTTGCTACGCTGTGTGGCAAAAAGACGTACAATGCAATGTCTTCGTTCTTTATATAAGCTTTATAAGATATACAATAACGACCATCACTCTACGTTGAAGAAGGTATCATAAAAATGTACAAGAAATGCGTTTTTCTTCCATGCCCAAATGAAATTCCTCAAGTTATGGACGACGCATTGCATAAGGAGAGGAGTCAACTTGTGAACAAGAACCAACTTTTCATGTGGCATTATTCTACAAAGCATATTATTATATTATATAGTATTTCCTTATTTTTCGCTGTATCAATATCGTCAGGTTTTATGTTTTATACGCTAAGGTTCTTGTTCAGAACAATTTTTCATGCTCAAAATCCCTGAATCGATAGATATCTGCATGGGCACAGCAACACCGAAGAATGAGATATAAAAATGCGTTCCGTGTAGTGCATATAAGCAGTTAGTACTCCCACATTAGACTTCTTCCTTCTTCGTCTTATATTCCTCTATGAGAATGTTTCTGCTCTTGTGCTTCTGAAGTTAAAAGATAAGACCACGTGCTGCAATGCAATATAACTATCAGTAATATTATTATAAAGGTTTCAACTTCAGTCGTTGAATCACAAGAGACCACTCACTGTAAAAAGCCTTTTGGAAAAGTAAGATATAGACAATATATGAGTGCAATGGCACTGTAGACCGCTCAGTTGGTTGAGAGAGTTTGGCAGCTTGGGAGTAGTAGTAGTCGTGAGCAAAGCCAAAGTAAAACCAAGTCGATATGTTCTCTGACACTCCATAAAGCCCATCGATGACAACTTGCTCGTTTTGTAGAACGTGCCGCCCTACCAGAAGAACCATAGCCTGTTTGCCTTTGAGACCATTACAACCAAATTACTTCCAGACGGAGTGTCACTACCATCCGATAAAATAATTACCGATGATTGCTTAGTGGCATGAACTTCTGGTCTTCCTGTCACTCTGAGAATGCATACGCCTGTCCATAAGTTTGTAATTCATTCACCTTCAACTAACATAATATCAAGTTGACTATGTTGTCTACAGGAAACTACTACACCACACCAACATTCTCCTGTGAATAGAATATAATGGTTTTACCATGAATACTGACAGATTGTGGATTACTACTACACTTGCTATTACAAAACATACCACATTATGATGATGATGATAATATGTATAGACCATAAAAAACCAAAATGGTTGAGTGATTGCTTCCACGAGTTCCTCTACTTGGAGGTTACATCTCATGAGCATTTTACTTTTATTCTTTTCATTTTCTCAGACCAGTGAGTATAGTTGACAGCCCAACAGAATTACCGCTGATAATAACTTTCCCTTTGTTTCTCTATCGGCTCTTTCTCCGTCTTTTTTTGTGCTACACTCTACATCAACACTACAACCTACAACCAAGGTCTAGGCCAAAGTTATTAGATAGGGGATAACCAAAGTTAAATTAATGAATGACTGGGATAATAAATGCACTAATAGTCTACTCCCTCCTCCTCCTCCTCTGCCTAGTAGAACTCTCGTTAGTCATGGAAAGAGGGAAATTGATCAATATTGAGTTGGGTTGAGTTTGTGTACGGATTGTGGAACAATTGAACAGATGTTTTTGTGATGTAGATAAGTTTCTTCTCTTTATTACAAGACGGAAAAGACTTGTGTGTAACATGATAGCAATAAACTTCACCTTGGCATGGCATGAATAAATGTCTCCCAGTCAGTTACTTCCACACGCTACTGACTGTGGTATATGGGGCTTGGCGCTTCCTAAGCAGACACATGAGCGAACAAACAGAGTGTTGTACATTCTATCCTTTTGTCTTCGGTGACAGGAAAATGAAATGACAATGGGATTAAACAAATGTTTGCACTTCATCTTTGTCCACGATATTACAAAGAAGGAGAAGAGCACGCAGAAAATGCAATATGTTTCAGCTTGCTGGAGAAACTGCAGAACGAAGGAGCTGGAGCGAAGGCTGGTGCGTATAACGCAACACGCCCCGACTGATTTCCATTTCACTCTTTTGGTCATTCACATAATATAATATTACTTTGGTGTTTGCTAGAGGTGCGATAGGAGACTCAGCCTGACATTTACTAGCTTCGATGATGAATGATTAAAGATGACTTTTGTATTGTGATAAATCGCCAACAAGATCAACAAGTTCATCATTGTTGAAGTAGACAAATTGATGTTGTGAGATTTTTTATGGAAAAGACGCTTATTTTTGCTTGGGAACCGCAGAAGCTGTAAGACGGATCTCTTGGAGAAATTTTTGTGTGAACAATAATAACACGAATATGTTTGTTATTAGTGAGCTGATTATTTCCTGATTCTTACTGACAAAATACAACACAAAAATATATTTCCTTTAAAGCCGTACGTCTATACTACGCTTTAGCCGATTGGTGAAACAGTTCACATATTATGTTAGATCTGATATTTTTTTATATTAAAAATTTGATATTGTAGTAAAAGCTCTTCCCAAACAAGAGCAAATAATAGTCTTTCAGTCAAAAGAAAATCAGAAACTCTAGCTAACGTGGATATTTTTGTCAGCAAAGATTTCCCAAAGAAGCTTTATGTTGCTACCATTAAAGCTTCCATGAAATGCTTCAACGTTTACTAACCAACTCCTGTTCTCTACATTATCTCCATTGTCAGGATCATGGGCCTGCAATCTGCTATAAGCAATTCTTTATCCTCTTTTATATCTAAATCTTCCTACAATTCCGTTTCATTAAGCTGATAGTTTCTTCTATATCATCTCATCCATCTCTTTCTCGTCCCCGCCTATATGAATGCTCAATAATCTAACAGAAGTCTTCTTTGGTATCAGATTTATTCAGCCAATAATACACTTTGATGGCGCACTGTGCGTAGAACTAACTAAATCGTATGTCATCTGTCTGGTCTCTGGTATGTAAGTATTTGATTGCTTGACAAGTCGTTTCATTCCTGCTCAGAGAACGGGAGAGTCCTTCTATATTCGTACCTACCATGATTATCATCATGATCTTCGATCTATTTAGATGGGTTGGTGCGTGCACAATATGTATGTATGTATTATTGGAAGAGCTCAATATTCTTTGTGGAAGAACAAATCTTATTCTTAATGCTGCTACCATTTCTTATTTCTACTTTAAGACAAAGGGATGAAGAAAAGGGGAGGACAAAAGCTCACGGGATCAAATATCAGTCAGTCACTCACTCAATTCGTTGTATTACACATTCGCTCCTGTATTTGACTTGATTGAACAATGAAAACGAAAGGAAGGGAAAATAGTAGCAAATAAAAGGAGAGAATGAAAAGGGAACAAAGAAACTTTCATCTCTCTTCATTCACAAGAATAATATGGCATTGGAAGAAACTCTAAAAACAATCAGGAACAAGTAATGAGATTGACTCAACGAATGAATGGACTTACATTGACTTTCTCCGTTTGACTCTTCAATCTTTGGATGAACTCCGTCCCTGTTTTTGCCTTCTCCGATAGTTGCTGCAGGTTATGGGAGAGCTCCGTCTGTAACAAAAAGTGATAAAAAAGAGAATAAGGAAATTAGTTGAACTTTTTTAATGTCAGCAACACAAATTCATCAAGACGTTGTGTGTGTGTACCCAGAGTGAAAGTAGTTTGTTGTCAAACGACTAATCACAGCAGTAGCACGACTAGAAAAGCAAAGTATAAAGTAAATTCAAGGCTAAATTGCTTCTGAATAAAAATGAAGGGAAAGCGGAAGCGTTAATGGCTCAAAAAGAAACTTTATAATTAAATATGCTCAGCACATCCCGCCGCTATACGGATGACAAATATGTAGATTTTTATATTAACAAATTTCCAGAAACCAGTCCCAGTCTTGATTAATGAGAGTTTCATCAAGGACACAATCTAAAAATAGTTTCTATACACACTGCGTAATTTTATGCTAAATATGTTTTACGTATAACTAAGTAAGCATGATGCATTTGTTATAGAAAAACTGCACTCATGCCACATTTTCTGTCATCCGTCATAGTATTATTAGGCTTACATTTAATCGCACACCTCTATAATAGGAAGTGACCCCATCACACAATGAAAAACTGATCCCATGAAACAATTGTACCTTACTCAGGATTTTCATCACACAAACAAATGAAAATGACACTTTTGAAAAGAAACATTGAATCAAATATGTTTTATGCTAATGACTACATTTGACCACAAAGATGTACTTCATTTTGAGTAATATACATGAATAGCACTTGCAACATGTAACTGGGTACTCAATATTATCATAAACATCTGCCTGTACATTAATGCTACTATTTCATAGGTGAATGAGCAGCACCGAATTTTTAATGTCATTAAATTATATTAATTAATTAATTTTTAAAAAGTTACTATTACACACTATCTGGCCGAATCGATGAACAAAAAATATTTTACTTAATTAAAGCAACCGGAACCTCTAAGCTGAAGGACATATACACTGAGAAGTATGTGTTGGGTTATTATTAGACGTGGTAATATTTGATAATCTGAAGGCGTGCTTAGTCTTGCGTTCTGTTGGCACAGAATGTATTCGGTTGAGTTTAGTTGTTATGCTAGGGCTCTATACGCACGATTGTTCTCTTGTCACAGCTTATTGATCTTATAAAGTCGTTATTAGTCATAATCGATCATAGGCTTATCAGTGATTAAGCATACAGTTAGGTTGTAGATAAGTAGTATCTAACACCGCGTTAAGGCATGACGTTAAAAAGTCTTAGTCTCGTATGTAAGCCATACGAGCTAACTAGCTGAGATAAAAAGTTTAACATTTGAGCCTAAATACAATCGTTTGAAATCATGTCACGGGCTGTATTCCTAATAGGAATTTCTATTGTAAGTCTACATGGCCTAGCGTCAGGAGAAAACCTTCCTTTCACCAATCATGTTAAGGGATATTCACCCCGAGAAAGCAACTCCGTGGAAGGAAGAAAGTGAGCTTGATCCTTCTCGCTAACATCATTCAGATGATTCTACTCATTCTGTGCTCACGCACATCTACTCACTAAACTTTGTCATAAATATATCTGCTGTAATAAAGATATCTACTAATTAACTGCACTTCTCGAACCTCAATACTATTATAGTTAGTAACATCATAACATTAAAGCTAGCAAAAGCGATCATTCCGAACGCTCGGGAAGGTGTTACTAGGTTAAGGTGTTAATTTTAGTTTATAATAAACAATTGTTTTAAAACCACATTGTTGACCCTCACGATTCAAACCGAATCATTTCAGTGGGCTAACCAAATCTAGTGAGGTGAAATATTGCACGTTCGTCGATTAACATACAATTCGACTGGGCGGATTCTTCCTGCACCTGTTCCGGTTATTAAAAACAATATTTGCATAGGCATGTGTTGGGTATTGCAATAAATAGAAAACTTCTTTTCTGTCATTCCGGAGGCTAAAACAACACCAATTCGTGAAAAGCGTAAGCGAGGAAGGCCCACTAAGGCTAAGAAAGCTCTGAGACTGTAATTATAGCAATTTAATAAGCTGCTAAAAAAATTAATCAGTCTATTTTTCATATAAAATGTTATTATGCCACGAAATTTAACAAAAAAAGTAAAGTGACGATGTGTAATTTTAAGGTGGAAATTTCTACTAAATTTGTTTATAAAATTTTTAAAAAAGTGTAAAAGTTTCATGGGATCACTTTCTCATACAATCATGGGGTCACTTACTATTATACAGGCGTTGCGTTATATATAAGTCGTATTATTATCACTACAGGAGCCATTAGCAATCATTTGAATCATCCTTAACCTTTTCAAGAGTACCTATATACCCACAGCATACTATACGATAATTGACTTCAACGTGTGTCACAACTCACAACATCCTTTGCCATTCTCACATCACTTTATTCTCATCATCATCATCATCATACTACAATAACATAATTGTGACAATGACTGCACCAGACAGAATGGGGGCCATAGAAAACACATTAAAAATGTTTATAGCCCATTTTCCATTCTCTCATTTATGCATCCTGTGTCTGCCTGCCTGCCTGCTTCATTTAAGAGCGGACGTACGTAGGACGCGTTGACGATCATGTAATATGACCGTATATGGATGGAACCACGCACAAAAGGACAAAATTGCCACTGGATGATGCTATACAAGTATATCTCAACAATATAAATCAAGGACCCAGCAAATTGAACAAAACCGGAGATATGAAAGGAGGGTTTAGACCCTTGAGAACGAGCGCTGAGGATGAAATGAAAAAAAAAACTCGATTGAACGCAAGTTTAATCAAAGACCATCTGCCATTTGAGCTCATTAAACGAGATGAAATATGTATTCAATATCCGACAAACTAGCACTACATATGTATACATCAAATTAAGCACATATCATATAATGGCATTGGTATAGGTTGAGTACGCATACACTGCACATTTTCTAAAATTCAGAAAAATGAAAGAGGAACTCATTGTTATTAACGTGATCGCTGAATTGCTTGTATGGTAATATTCACAGCAACCAAACCGGATGCCAGAAATGGTTGGTTTCTATCCATTCTGGGGGTGGTGTGCAGTAGTTTTGTGTTGAATACATAGGTTGAGGTTGGGAGATAGAAGTTGTGATTCTGATACTGATGATACTTATAATAAAGTATAATATTCAGTTTTATGTTCGGATGCAAACAACTACTGAAAAAGTTAGAGTAAAAAGTGCCTTTCCACCAATATCAAGATTATTTTGTCCATATACTCCATCCACACAAATCAGTAAACAAACTCGGGCGAATTCATTTTTTCTGTTTTTTGTGTTGCATCGGAAAACGGATTTCAGATTGGATCTGTGTGTGCTATATGTATGCTTCTTTTCAATACAGCACGAGTTTCAGCCATTAGCGATGGTTGAAAATGAAATTCCTGGCAAACTCTTTTAAAAGTCTAGTCTACATATTGGAGGAAAAAGTGGATCGAATATATCTGATAATATGGTAGAGAGACATACAAAAGTAATTCTTTTTGGTAGTAAATAGAGAGAGGATATACATACTCCAGGAGGGAAAAAACAATATGTGAAACACAAGGCTATAAAGTACACAGCCACGCTCACATGAATACAAAAGGGCCGATGTTGGATGTGATGGAAAAAGGGAAATCAAACAACTTTTCCAATCTACAATGAGTTTTAAGCAAACCCTGGGCTACCGGCTTGTAACTTCATGGATTGGATCGGATCGACGGCCGACCCAAATGCACTTGAGTGCTTTTCTACTCCTAACGAAGTGGGTAGTAGGTACTACAAGTGCAGAGATGAATATCCATACTTCCGACTCAAGTATCCTAACGTGGAGTTTCAAGCATATGGAAATGGCCCTTTCCTTGCTGCTGCTGCTGCCCACATACACACATAAAAAGTTGTTGGAGTTCGAGTTGTGGCGTTGTGTTGATTGCTGATCGGACAGGATTGCCGTAAATAGTATTGGACTTGTAGTTGGCTGAGTTGAACTGAACCACAATTTCCTTGGTCCCTCATTATTGAGAGACAGAGCGAGGAACGACAACAAAGTGAAAAGCAAAGCAATTGTCGTAGTCATGTCATGAGTCTACCCACAACATTCCTAACCTTTAGCCGTCAATGGAGCAAGAGGAGAGGAGAAAACCGATTACATCAGAAGATGAATGATCCTGTCCCATAAATAGCTGTCGAACAAAAGGAAAAAAATAAGTGGGGAATAGAAATAAGGGGAGATTCTTGAATGAATGCAAACATGCATGCATCCAGTCATACAAATGTGTGGAGGAGAGGAGAAAGAGGGTGCAGTGCACTGGAACTGGAGAGTAAAAAAATCCATGTTATTTGGAACACGGAACGACTTAATGTGCAGGGAATGTATTATGTATAGTAGTAAACGCATTGTGGAAGATGCGTATCTTTTGGTGTTTAGCTTTTCATTTATTAACAGCTGAGAGATTTGTTATCCTCATGATGGAAAAGTAGTAAAAATTTGTTGCGGATTTATTTTTCTACTTCAGTGTCCAATGTAAAGAGTATTACCCTACCCTTACACACTTCCAGGTTTTATACTTCAACTTTACATTTATAAATCCAACTGTTCATATTGCACTCCCTCCAGCTTATGACTCTCTATATGAATCACGCATCACAATCCTGTGTTTGTGGGTTGCAAACTCCAAATGTGTACAGAAGGGAAAGCGAGCCAACAATTTGAAGTGAACTGATTGTTACGACACGATTGAAATGGCCAATACTTTACCAAATGACAGTCAAGTCCAAACCTAGCATAAATTTCATTATTTTATTGTAAAGTAAACGCTTGACGCTGAATTACCAACCTCAGTTTTTGAGATTTTCATTTCCTTTTGTAACAATAATATTCTAACGCTAACGCTGCTGCAACCATTTGGCGCACCGCCCACGTATGTATTATACTGCTGTTGTTGATATTGTTGAGAAACGAGCTAGCTGTAGCATTACTATTGAAATATAATGCTTAAAATATTCGACAATAAAATTAAGAATTATTATCTAATCAAATACCACCTCCAAAAAAGGCACCAATGTTCCTTTAATAGCGTCATAAATTGCATATTGTCACTGGGTAAATGGTAATAGTAAGGTATATTAAGTAAGTATGCATGGTACTTGCGTTAAATCGATGATTTATGAGGATTTTATTTTGTGGTATGTGTAGCAACTTGCTGGAGAACTATTCGGAAGAAAGCCTTTCCATTGAAAATAATTTCTGAACCGAGCGTAACAGTTTGGAATAGGAGTAGTGGAAGGAGAAAATGAGGATATTACGTATTCGAATATGAAATGTGAGTTTCGGAGCTAATGCTACCACTGCTACTGCCGCTTCAATTTTTACTTCTTAAGATTTTTCCTTCGCTTCTCTAGAGTTTCAAGCTCCTACACTTTTTTTCGTCTTAAATTTACTGCGCGTCTCCACATTTTCGTTACATTTGCGATAAGCTTTGGTTAAGATATGAAAATTCAAAAAAATGTCTTTCAATTGTGAGAGAGGTGGACGAAACATGATTCGCCTTTTATGCACTCTCATTTGTCTTCTCATGACGTAAAACATTGACCATGTTGACTGACAACAGAGCGGAAGTATTCTCTTCAAAAGTACTCACTCAAATAATGGGGACTTGCCTCCCACACCCTACCAAATGGACACAATAACGGGAACTACTTTGTGGGAAAAAGTAATCCATCATTTCTCCCAGAAAACTCCTGACAGGATTGAAACGCATGTAGAGATCATTGATTTTTGCTTAGGATAAGTATAAGTACGAGCTGCTTGCCCTAAAACTCTAAGAATACTTTTTTTACGAAGTTGATGAAGATGTTAACGTAAGAATAAGGAACATATTATCAATGAGGAGATTTCAAAAATAAATTTGTAAAGGAGCCAACCATGATTGTGAGTAAAGGCAGCTGCTTCGTTGTAGATCCCCCTCCCTCGCACAAGCATATTTATTCAGGTCTGAAAACGGATTTTGAATGTATAGAAAATGTGCATACTTATATGTCATCCCATAAGCTAGTCATTACCAGATCATGGACTCAAAAAATCAACAAAAGAGTCAATTAGGGTATTATGAGAGCATGTCGGCTACGTACGTTTACTGATTCGCTCACTGGAACAGGTTTTGTTTTGCATAGCTTAAAATTTTTCTTGTGGTTGAGAAATGCAAGGAAACTTTCAAAATTATACCGTAGCGGAAACCTAATATATGATATGATTCCCTATTACTGGTAACATGACATGAAACACCATATGTTTGGTTACGGGTACATGATATTCATCCTCATACGGACATAATATACGCACGCATTTAATTTTGGTTCTTTTACATTCCTCATTCCATTAGCATTCACACCATATCTGTATACTTGATACTTGCTCATGTTTGTTAAAGATCTCACAAACATTAATGGGTGTTCAGGGTGTCAAAGTTCCAGTGGATAAGATTCTTCTTGGCGCCTGCTTGTCGCCTCCGTCTCGTTCTACTAAAACTTTACTTGTTGACTCTCTCTCTCTTTCCCTTTCTTTTGCTAGGGTTATCATCATCATCCTATTTTCCGTTTTCTTGTCATATTGTCAACACTCGGTTGAAGTATATAATAAACTAGGTTTGTTGTAGCTTTGTTGTCACTATGATTGCCTCTGTTATATACCGGGGAGGTTTATTGGTTTGTTCATGTGCTCATTCATCTGCTGAAGGGAAAACCATAAACCCAAAGATTATGGGTGATCGACATGTCTAAATATGTTCAGAGAGTTTTTCTCCCTTTGACTTAAAATATGTGGTACAAGAGTATTTGACAAGATGTGAAATACCACAATTCACAGTCCATTACACACAACATCTGTACGTAAAATGAGAATAGGGGACCTCAGTCCGAACAAGCCAATTTGGAACATTATGTTTTAAATTTTTACAAACAAAATTAATTAGTATTTTTCTGTTGATGATTTTTCTTGAATTCAACACGAATCGACCAAACTATTATACTATTATTTCCATTCAACTTCAACATTCGGCTCTGATTTTAGGGATGCATTGCAGCTCGTAAAGAACGGAATGGGTGAAGGAAGGAAGATGTTATTTTCCTCTTTACTTAAAGGCTACTAGAAAAAGGGAGAGGATAGATGATTATTGCATCTAACATCAATAGTGTGTCTCAGCAGGAAAGTCTCCTGCTGACTCAAGTCATAATATACGAGCCAAAGTAATGTTTTTAGTTAGAAGTAGCAAAAGCGAGGAGTGTAAACAGACCAAAAAGACCAGTGTTGGAAATGTCTTGGTTGTAAATACAAGCATGTTAGATGGATCTTGTAAGAGAGCAAGAGCGCACCAAGGGAAACATAATAATCACGACACGACCAAATCCAAGTTTTCTTCATGAAGAATGGACGAGTCGCAAAGCACAGCTTTACTTATGCAGCAGAAAGCTTCGTGCATCCATCCTCCGCACAACTTTCCAGAAATATGTAATGCATAACTGCACCAAAAATACGGACAAAAAACGCACCGTCTGGATGTAATGTAATGTTTGGGGATATGAAACGAACAAAAAAACATTCTTTTCAGCTTATAATACACGAAACTACGAGTACACAAAAAGGCAAGAAGACAACACGGAAAATCAAGAAAGAAATAAAACCAGGAAACCGGCAGTTGTCATGCAATGCAGAGTGTACGAATATATGAACAAAAAATTCCGAATTCAGAGGAGAAACTCTGTGAATGCTCTTTTTACGTGAGCTTAGAGCGAGAAAACTACACACTCATCTTATATGTGCATATTGCACTCAACTAGTCTACTCCATGTGGATAATATTGTTCTTTCTTTTCTTTGACTTTGTATATTTCAACGTGGAAGCATATAAATCCTACATGGACACGTAGTGAGAAAATATCATGTGAAAAAATAGAATCAGTTACGTTATTAGAAGAACTTTGTACATAGATACATATATAACTCACATTTTCATTTTCTTTGGGTTTACTTTACTCTACTGCTAAAGAGACTTGAAAAGAGTCGAAGAAGAAAACAAGAGTAGTTGTAGCTGAGAACTCCCTATCGTAGCATCATGTACGTTCCAGTGTAATACTTTCAAAGTTTGATAGAATAAAGAAAACTTTCGTTTTACAAGAAGGTCACACACAGAAACTGGCTAACAAAAATGGAAAGCAAATATTATTGCGCTTTATGTTGGAAAATGGAGCTAAAAGTTGATACTAATGGGATTTATAGACATTTTTATTCAATACAACAAGCTAAATTTTTTTTATTTTCCAAAGGCTGAGATAAGTGAGCATTTTAACTACATTGAAAACACTCGTTGGTTGACAAGTATCAGAAATTCTTGAAATGTGGAAGATTATCATTTTGGGCTCTGCACAACACAACAGTACAACATCATATTATCAGCACTTGTAGTAGTTTATGTTTTTCTGCATAATAAATAGCGAAAGCAAGTGCACTTTATACCCGCATCCTTTTAGTCATCTCATCTCTGCCCTGTGCTGTTTATTCCATTTATGCCACGTTATCTTTTTACATAGCTTCACCAACTTTAACGCTGTTCCATGTGATCCAATAAAGTATGTGAAGTCAAGGCTTTCAAGAGCGAATTTCCGATCTTTCTCCGCGCGATGTTATCGCCTTTACACAAGACCTTGGTAATGGAGATGCATGAAAAATAGGAACTTGGTGTGTACGTACATAGCTTCAAAGTAGGGGGAAAGGGGGAGACCCAAAGTCGGAATGAGTACACACCATTATACCACATAAAGAAGCACTTGTAGTGAACACGTTTCAACTAATATTACTACATCATATATATTGCATTACTTTTTTTGCCTCTCGCTTTCTTCATTCCTCTTTCATCGTGAGTGGTCTCAATGGAAAAGGAGTAAAACTTATCATACCAAGCCATGCATGATGTGATCTGAATACTGTTCACGAAATATATATACATTTTTCCAACGAGTATCAAGTCAAGATGCATACAAAAGATATATGGCAAACTGGGGTATTTTAATAATACTCTGTTACATACCGACGTGCGTAAGTATGTATAAACTTGAGAAGTGCATTGGAACCGGGGAAGATGCATTTCCCAGATGTTACTCTAAAAAGGGTAAAAAAGGACGGAAGACGGAATTCAGGCATGCTGTACTGGTATGGTATGGTATGGTAGTACAAGTACAAGGCAATGAAATGCAAGCAACACACGCATGCATGCAGAATATTAGAGAGGAAGTTAAAGTTTTCTTAGCTTGGCTTGCTGGAGTAATATCAAGAAGAAACTTCAAGTGGAGAAGGAAGGTGGTAATAATGCAAGGTTTAGTATTAGAAGTATATGTTTTTGTAAACTATATTATTTTCTTGGTGCATACTAACTACATGATTCTCGCACACTCCATCACTCTATCCATCCACTCACTCAATCTGCCACCCTCGTCTTTTTTTTAACACACGTACGCATCAACTTTTTTCCCTTGCACTTTCATTCATCTGCATACACATACCTCTACAGTATATATGTATGCACATTCCCTGAGCATGCTGCCAAATGTAATGCATCTAACAACAAGAATCACGTCATCGCATGAGAAAGAGTCAATTTAAACCTTCTGAACCAGGGAGATCCTTTCCAACTTCCAACGTTCCAACAAGAATGAAGAAGAGAGCATGAGAAAACACAACGCATTTTTTTTTGTTTCTATCTAAAAGACCTCAAATCGGATGCATGAATGCAACTGCATAAGCTGGAATTTACCGAAAAGCTTTCTACAGGGTGTTCGTTTCAAGTGTTATCATTTTGAAGCCACTGCCAAAGAGCCGCTTCTTTGGTAAACACAGAAAGCAATACACCATTTTAATCAAGGGAGTCTGCTCTTCATTTTCCGCTATCGGTCATTGCTTTTGGTGAAGCCCTGCCTGGACACCTGTCACTTGAAGTGGAATCGCTCATTTTGCCCTTTCCAAGCCCATCCAAGATTTTTGGTTTTCATCTGAAAAACTTCTGCTGCAAGTACCCAAAGCCAAAGAAATCCATGGGACTTGCGGCAGGGCTTTTCACAGGTATTTTCTCATTGGAGATGATGGTTATTCCTTTTTTTGATTCACTTGGTGGCGTACGCAGCGGTCAAACGCGTTGTGTGCGATGTTGCGACATCGTGGTGAATGAACACCTTAAAGGTGTCCTCACCATAAGGTTTTGGAATATGAACCTCAACTTGAGGTTTTAAAACATGCTCTATATACTAGTTAGCATTATTTTTTACGTTTGGGGGTACCCTGAACGCAGTTAGCACACCCCTCCCACTTACAGCACCCACCACCATCACTTTGTCACTAAACTTTTAATTTTTTCTATAACGAGGTTCTCCACCTCGTAGTTTCTGCTTAGCATAACAGATCTTCCTCGTCCCGTTGCAGTCATTGAGGAAAAACCTTGACGAGGCATGGGTGACCACGAACTCGCTCTTTCCACCTTCTAGGTGCCACTCACAGAGGCTCCTACAGTTCGACTTCCGGTTTGCACGATGAGTGTCTTTCAAGACATGGTCTGAAGGTTCGTTTCCACAAATCTTCATGAATTTTTTTGTGAATTGTAGAGGAGGAAACTAGGCACCTTTTAGACATCTCACGTATAGGATGCGGGTTCTCTTTCGTGGTAAAAAGGTCGACCTTCCTGATCAAGGCTAGATTCCACTTTCTCTTGACCGCATTCCGAGGCGGTGTGGTGGCTCCAACTGCATGCGCAGCTCTACTTTTTCCTCTGAAATGGATTACTTAGTACATTGCTGGCCTCGACACGTGAATTCCATGCACTTTTAACGTTGAAATTATCTTATTCTGGGCGCAGTTACTCTTGGAAAGCTCCAAAATGAGCGATTCCACTTCAAGTGACAGGTGTCCAGGCAGGGCTTCACCAAAAGCAATGACCGATAGCGGAAAATGAAGAGCAGACTCCCTTGATTAAAATGGTGTATTGCTTTCTGTGTTTACCAAAGAAGCGGCTCTTTGGCAGTGGCTTCAAAATGATAACACTTGAAACGAACACCCTGTACAACCGTTTTGAGGCTGTTTTTGGTAATCGCATCATCATACTTTGCGTTCCAAAATGATGTTTCCAGAAAAAGCGATAATTCAAGCTAGTTCTTCACAGCACATTCCTCAGCTACATGAAGACACATGTACCTTAATGGACTTTCCAAAAAACGTAGCAAAACACACACCAACGCTACATGAGAGTGAAACATGAGAGTTTACATATTTTAAGATGAGAACATGAAAACTTTAGATAAATATATGAAAAGGGAACAAGATTTGGTTTGGTTTGGTGTTAGTGTTCTTTCCACTAAACTTCCCTATTTCGTTAAGCAAAGCCTCCTGACAAGTAATAATTTCCCGCAACTTTTCGGCAACAGCAATCTGTAAAATTGAAGGATGACTTTGAGAGTAAACGCCTCTGTATCTTCCAGAACATATCTATTTGCTATGACTATATAGTATACTAAATTGAGATGCTAAACCGACCACGCGAGGCGTTGTTAAGCCTCAGAATTTCCTTGTGACACTACTTGCGGAGATAATGAAAAGATAGATTGGTTACCACCGAGAGGAACTTTCCATAGGCTTTACCTATGCAAGCTCTGCTGAATCTTCTTTGACTTCCATATTATTATCACTTGCTTTTATACAGTCAAGTGATCGCGACTGACTCACTAGTCACCACTTCTTGTCTCGAATTATGGTGATATTGGGCTTAACTTAAGCAAGCAACAAGGCTGCAAGATGGAGAGAAACCTTGATATAGTTTACAGATTTACTACTGCTCCTACTTTTCTTCTTCAGCACCCTAAAATTCAGTCATCAAAGTTCATTCTAGGAAAAGCCTGGAGCTTTCATGATTGAAGGATGGATGGACTTTGGACCACGAGCGCTTTTCCTAACATTTGGTCAGTTCAATACGATGCGATATGTGATGCCCCCCATGCTATATCTTGGGGATTAGTTATCTATCAACATTTGATACGTGGATGCAGCAGTTGTAAACTTAATCGAAAAAGTGCATTTCCAGCTTTTCCTCACAAGTTGTTTCCTCTCTTCCTTCCTAGCTTCGGTAACGTAATAATAATATCGATTGCAACACAGCACAGCATTCTATTGCTTCTACATAAAGCCTTGAACTTGACTGATAGGGCAATCATCATCATGAATGATTTTCACTGACTGTGCTTCTACTGGGTGATGTTGATGTTGATGCTGATCGTATACATTTTCAAAGTTATTGCATCGCATCGTATCCTAGCACTTCCGCTTGTTCGTGCATCAAGCACATATGAAAACGTGTGTGTTAGTTCAATATTATTTCCCGTTCGCTACGTGATACTGATGATGAGTGAATGAGCCATGAAGTTTGCTTGATTGAACGGAGGATGTTTAATACGTTTCCAGAATGGAGTGCAATAGCTGGTCACACATGAAAATATAAAAGCCCTTCTAGCAACATACCACCAAGGAAGAATTCCCGGGATTGATGATAAATATAGGAAGCTTTTATAGATTGCATGAAATGAACCAACCGCACCTGGCAAAATGCAACTGGAAACGTTTATTGATATTGCCGTAAAATGGGAAAAGTTGGGAAAACAAATAAAAAAAGCCTTGCACACAACCCAACTTCCCATTCGATTTCAAAACTATAAATAGTAGTATGAAATATACTGACTATTGGATGTTTTTAACAGTCATCCATGCCAAATTATTTATCATATTATACTCTTCAATGCATTTCTTCATTTGGAATTTTTTTTTGAAGGTGCGATGTGAGAACTATAACTATAAGGTTGAGATTATAAGGGTTGGTTCCCTTTTTCTACTGGTGAATGTTTCCTAGCCATTGCTCAACATTCGCAGTTGAGTTACCCGGTGCACCCAACCAAATATAGGATGCTCACATTTATTTAATGCTCGAGTGGACTTTATTTTCTCTCGTTACGTTGCAATTTTCAATAAAAATTGTGCGATATAATGTTGCACCTTCATAGCTCAATGGATGTACCATCATTGGACTATTGGACTTGGAGTCGATCCCAAGAAATATCATTTCTGTTCAATCACAGCTTGCAAAATCTGTTTTTACAAGAGGAGAAAACTTTTTTTCCTCTGAAACATCACGCCATGCTAGACTTACTTTCTCCAACCGATTGAACATCGAATCTTCAATTCGTCTCACTTGAAATTCCACCCTGGAGATATTTTTGTTGGAGTAAAAAAGGGAGGGATTTTTTTTATTGTATTGCTCCATGAAAGTTTTTTTTCTGATTGCATGTCGATAGTATTTCGTTCAACTACTAGAATATAAAAAAACGGTTGGCATATTGTATGCCTCCAAATCAACAATGTTAGACATAATAATAGGAACTGGGAATAGTCACCAATAATCTCGTTGGATAAGCAAGAACCGTAAACATGGTTGCTAGCAATGCTACTAGCTAGGCATTTCAACATTTTCAACTCCTCCCGTAGTGTAAATAATATTAGGAGAAAAAAACTTCAAGGGAATATTGAACGCTTGGGACTATTTTTTTATTATTCAAGTAGTATAACAGATATCCATGAGAGCAAGGAAACTGACGTGAATAGCAGTACATACTACGTACTCGTGCCTATGGAATGAATATAAGGTTTCAAAATGTATCCACCGCACCATCATTTCATCGAGACCTTTCTGCTGTTGCAATAGAAATACATAGCGCACAAAAATTCTTATTTACCTTTCGATGAAACTCTTCATAACTTCATATTCATAACGCGTGCTATTATCCACAAACGAACAAGTAAATTCATTTTTCCGTGAATTCAGTTCAGTCAGTTCTTCTGGAAGAGCTAACTTGATTTCCCTCTGACAATGAGACTTCTGTCAGGTTTTAAAAGTGGCAGCGTAAAATATATTCTATATATATATGTACTTATATACTGTATTCGATCTCTTGCGTATGTAATACTTACACCTCCAATGTCCATATTCAGATCAAGGACTTTTGTTTACAGATATCTTGTAGATAATGAGAAAAGGAATGGAGGATGAATAAAAAAAGACAAACGTACATATGTATGTAATATTCTTGTGTGCTTGTACTTTGTTCTAGAGTAATGGAGCGTGTGTACATTGCGTAACGAACGTCTCCAATAAAACATAAATGTTACGGGTTTTATAAGTTATAAGAGACATTAAAGACATTCTTTTTCATAGCCCGTATACATATACTTTCTTGCAAAACATATTGCACATTTTCTTGAGAGGTATATACACACATTTGTAATAAAAAGTAAAATGAAATCAACCAGTTTCCCCTTTTTAGTACTTGAACCAAAAGTCCATTCGTTTGAATGAAGTTTAAAACCTCGGAGGGTTGCAGCAAAAAGAAAGTAAAAGCAAAAGTAAGAAAGTTTCGACGACTTTCTTTTTTCCGATTTTTTCTCCTACTTGAAAAGGAGAACAAATGATGATAACAAAGGAAACTTCGTATGGTGCTAACTTCTCTTATTCGCCGGCGGTTCGGTGCCTCATTTTTTTTCGTTTCCTTTTGCCCTATTATTTTAATTGTACATTGTGTACACAGTTCTATAGTAGTCAGTCAGTCTTTGCTGGTGTATCGTCTACAGATGGAAAAAAGGGCAGAGCCCCGTGAAAGCAATATGAATATTTTCGAGATAATTTGGCCCTGTCTTATTACTATTATTTGCATTCAACGAAGAGGGAGTTGTAAGAAATGGGAAAAAGAAGGCTTGAATTTCCCTTCCTTTCTTCTACTTTCTTTGAAGAAACTAAACATTAAACATATTTTCCCAAGAGATCACAACACGCACATACATACTTCATCTAGACGGAAATGTTTGCTTAGGGAAAAACAAGTTAGGTGAACTGTAAAAATGTAATAAGAGAAAGAGAGAGAGAGATGGGAATGATGATGAAAGAACAAGAACAACCACCCTCTTTCTATAAATGCACTCTATGCTATGAATCGCCTTACTTATAATGAGATGTCGGATGAGAAAGTGCAGCTAAAAGGGGGAATGAAATAATATTGCAACATGGCATATTATCATCAGGATGGATCTTTGTGCAATAAATTCATCGACTCATTCCAAACACACACAGATTTTGAGGTAGGGTTAAACAACCCAATACAATTAAGCAATAATATAAAGTTATGTCCTACCAAATAGGATGCAGGTTGGAGTGTACAAAGAGATTGGATTCAATTCAAACGCCGGTGGTAGCAGCTCCTAAAATTTGATTTTGCTTTTTAAAAAACTATAACAAAAACATGCGCAACTGAAGTTCTCAAGAAGACGTGAAGTATACTTGAGAAAAGGAGAGTTGAGTTGAGAGTACAATAAATATTAGGCTTTTTCATTCAATATTGGAGGAATAATATCCATTTACGATTTATGATTGGGATCTTGAACGCAACGAATGCAATGTAAACATTGCGTGGGGGTGCTATCTTGTGCTTTCTCAAGCAGACTTTGCTTTTACTTTTACTCTGCTTTGAGAACCCTAACTGGGTGCTTTATTTTCTTTGATGAGTTTATCTATTTATTATACGCCAAGCCAACTGAATGAGCTTGTACAGACTTCTCAAGCTGATATGATTGCATCAGCATTTACTTTGCTGTTTATGGTGGGAATATGGATTGGGTGCATTTTGTTATCTAAGGCATACTAACATTAACCACAGACGCAAAAATTTTCTGACAAATATGAGAGATTAAGTTGCTATCATAGGAATATCGTGATAAGACTTTTTCCCCACTACCTGAAAGACAAATTTGTTTTTTTGATGGAGGTTTCAAGTGGAAGTGATTTTGGATATACAGGAGTCTAACGAATTACAAGTTCAATGCAGCGTAATCATGAACAGACTTTAACTACTTTGAAAGGAACGGAAAGCTTCAGGTGGGACTTGGAAGCAAAGGAAGGGTGTGATGTGGGGGTATGAATTAGTTTTTCGTCCTGGAAATATTAAGCTTCCCACATGAATATTAATCCTATATTTACAGTTGGAATGATATCTGGGATCTAATATTTCTGATGTGACCAAAACTAAGACTGATGCTGACTTGATAACCATTATGTTTATGCCAGACGTAGATTGCTAGCTGATTATTGAGACCAAACGATAAACCTTATAGTCAATAATTACAGTATAGCATATATGTAATTATGAAAAAATTATTGATGTGACTCTGTATTTTGCATTTTTTATTGACTTTGGAAGGTGGAAACCCCTTGGTTAAATTAAATTGAAGCATGTTTGGATTCTTGTATGCAAGCTATCACCATGAAAAAAGCACATTCATTTAAAAAATTAAAATGTTTAATATTTATTTAAATAGTTGGAATTCTTGATTTTCATTCCTCCCCGCTGTAGTCATTTTCTTGATACTCATAAGCATCCCCATAATTCTCTTCAAGCTTTCCTTCAAGAGGAGTAGAAGGTTCAGGAGTTGGAGCAGATGCAGAAGGAGGTGGTGGAGCAGGCACAGAAGGTGGTGGAGCAGGCACAGAAGGTGGTGGTGGACGTGGAGAAGGTGGTGGTGGCGGAGGTGGAGAAGGCGGTGGTGGTGGAGACGCTGCTGGAATATTTGTTTCTGAAAGGGATGGGGAAGGAGGTGGGATATTTGTAGCGGAATTAAGGTTGCCTTGATTATTGTTTGGTTCCCTGCCATAACCAGGCCTCTTTCCATTTCCAGGTTTCCAGCCTCCATTTTGATTTCCTGATTGCCAGTCAGTATTCATACCATTTCCAGGTTTCCAACCTCCATCTTGATTTCCTGATTGCCAGTTATTGCCAGGTTTCCACCCATCAGAACCTCCCGCAGTAGGACCTCTTCCAGGTTTCCAACCATCAGAACCTCCTGCAGTAGGACCTCTTCCAGGTTTCCAACCATCAGAACCTCCCGCAGTAGGACCTCTTCCAGGTTTCCAACCGTCGGAACCTCCCGCAGTAGGACCTCTTCCAGGTTTCCAACCATCAGAACCTCCCGAAGTGAACCCTCTTCCATCAGAACCTCCTGCAGTAGGACCTCTTCCAGGTTTCCAACCACCATTGCTTCCTCCATGTTGTGGGCGTGGACGATGTCCACCGTGATGGTGATGATGATGGTGTGGATCGGGAGACCTCTGTTCTCTATGATGATTCCAATCACTATCTAATTCTTGAAGAATGCTCCCACAAATCGACTCCTATATTTCGAATTAATATTTCACAATTATTTTCTGTAGCGATATATGGAGCTGTCGCGTATTTACGCGAAACAGTTTTTACGCCAACTTAAAATTAAAACATTGTGATTTTTGGAATTAAAAATAACCTGTGCGAAATCCAGGAATATCGCTGCAAACAAGAAGAATAAAGGTGTGACCCTCATTGAACAATTTTTCTTTCGTGTCTTGTCCTCAAATTAATCACAGACACAGCCAAAACCAAAATGCGGATTAATTTTGTAGTGTTAACTTCACTGCATCTTTCAATACTTGTTGGTTAAATGGCGCATAGCATCATAGAAAGATATAAGTGCAATATGACTGTAAAAAGCAATTAAAATGGCTAAATGTTCGATGAAAATCATCTAATCACCATAAAATGTTGATGTGGCTGTAGCTATCGGTATGAAATGAAGTAGTTTTCTATATACACTTGGTTAATAACACACGGTTCCGCAAGGATTAATGCCCGATAATGGGTCGATTGTCCCACAAACGTTTATGATTAGCAAAATTAACAGAAACCATTAAACTGATCATTATTGTGCGGTTTCATACGACTGTGGTTGTACTTGTACCAGGTTAAAATGAGTATTATTGTGAAATGCATTATTTCCCGGGAGGTTAATATTTTCAATCAATATTATTTCCACCATTTTAATCTTGTACTTATATGATTGCATTGGATTACATGATATTTTTCACAAGGCAATAATTATTAATGCTTTTAATTTTACTGTGTTGGTCTTACATTCTACACAAAATAAACTACTTTAAGTCTCAAATTTCAATCTCCTACGTAATTTATTATCGCAATTTACTAACTTTAGATTTAAGCCGAATAAAGCTCATTACATGAATCAATATTTTATGAGTTGATTAACTTCACCGAACAATATACAGTTCTTTTTTTAATTTCTGTATTTAATATTTTTTTTGGGTCGAAATGGGAAACGATAACTTGCTTAGTTTTATACACCCTTGCTTTAGAGTATTTTGAGAAAATAAATATATGAATTCGAGAAGAATTTTGAAGAAAAACGTTGAAAGTAGATTTTGTCATTCTACTCCACATGCATGCCTGAGCTAAGTGCGACGCTTCATGGATCACTACCTTTGTGACTTTCCTTACATATACCATATGATGTCACATAAACTAACAGTAAATGGCAAAGAAAATTGTTCAACATAAGAACTACATAATAGGATTTTCATTCCAGTTCATTACACGCTGCTTATTTTTATGGCAAAGGGTATAAACCATAAAATTATTAAATGAGGAAGAGCATGGGGTAGCCCATATTTTAGCATTCTTATTTAATGGGACCATTTCTGTGAATTAGTAAAAGGACCAGACCACTCACATGCCAAATTACACATATGCGTTTACTCATAGTATATGTCAGTCAAAGAAACTACATGACTTTCTAGAACCCAAAAAAACTAGAAGCATATTATGTGAATTTTGAAATAAACGCGTAATTGTATACTACAAGAAACCAGAAATATACCTAAGTATATTTTCTTATTTTTTGTTTGTAGTATTGTGAAGTCCTGTTCCACAAAAATGGTAGAAAAGCTTGTCCAGAATTGAATGATGTTTCATCTAATTTACCAAGTCAGTTGGAAACAAGGAGAAGACTAAGCATAATGTGCTTTGACCACGCACGTTCTGCTCTATAAATATTTACAGCATAACTAAATTATGATGTTGCTCAGAGCCCAGAGCATAGGAACGCAACGGGTGAAAGGGAGAGATGAATTGTGAATAAGTGTATCTCTTTAATACAACCCAAAATGAATAGCCAACCAGGTGTATGTAGAATGTGCATGTCTTTTGTATTCTTGGTTTTGTGCAGCTCTCCACTGTCACCCCACAACAACTCATGTTGGATTTAGATTGAAGGTTTTTTCCCTTCATACAACTCGATTTCAAATAATTCTAAACAAAGAATGCTTTATGCAGGCACTATAGACACAAGAATGAATAGAATGGATGGTTGCTACAACAAAAATCAGGGACAGCTGCAACCGTGGGGGAACTCTGAGCACATGGGCATTTATATTTTTTGGCTGCAGCCACGTCTTTGAGCGTCCACTGCACTGCATTCATTTGATTATACATAAGCCTTTGCTGTTTACCTGGACGGATTTCAGATTAATAAATAGAAGTGACACTTGGAGTTGGAGGGAAACGTGCAGCTGAACATACTTTCGACTGCCGGGGTGGTGAATGCATTAAAGAGCATCTTGAACTTTTGTCAATGTTGCAACAAACAGATGAAGTATATAAAATGAAATATTTTGGATTAAGTATGATATCAGGATATCACAGAGCTGACAGACGGAACCGAAAAGCACAAGAAACCTTTTGAAATATTTAATAACCAACAAAGCAAGAACAGTATCAAAAACCAAAACACTTCATTAAAAATTGTTGATCTGACACAGCGTGTAAGCTATTAGATGTCATAGGCGCTTATATATTTTTTTATTTACACTTTCGCAATTTTAATTTGAAAAATTTCAAAGTGAAAAGCAGCAAGAATATGCTTAACTGAAAAACATATTACGCTATTGCGCAAAAATAGTATACACGCAAGCCTACTGCGTGGTTGGAAAATGAGTCGCTTGTGAAAAATTGAATTTTGTAGCTTCATCACAACAACTCGTAGAATCTTTAGAGACAATGAAAGAGCTAGTGAAAGTACTTAAGGAGACTTGGCTTTGTACTTTGTAAATGTTGTACGTATGGATGCGTATATATGTCGTAATTTATTTTCATTTTAGACAAACTAAACTTGCCTCTCCACATCTTCGTAGCACTTACTACAAGATAATGTTGTTTGCTAGAATTGCGTGGATTGATGAATTTATAGAGGAAAATAAACAAAATTACAAATGATTTCTGGTTCATAATGAAGGTCGTACTGGTGCAAATACATTTTCATTTTTATAAAGTATTGTATGATTGCATTAGAAAACGCGGGGGAGAGGCAAACTGGGCATATAGTGAATGAATATACCAGCCAAACAGCACAAAATGTTTGGTTTGAACGAAGCTCAGTAACGAAATATAAAAGACGGAGAACAAGTAAAAAAGCCATAAGGGCGGAAGGAAGTCTAACTCTGACGGGAAGAAGACGAAATGAGTTGAAGTTGCCAGGCTCTTGGAATACAAGAAACTATGAAATGAAGACAAATACATAATACTATACACGCCATGTGCCGACATTATTGCATTTATATAGGGACACGTACTTCCATTATACATCACGTTTTTATGCCTATATGTGCATGCATGCCTTCCCCAAAACCACGCGTAAAGGCCATTATCTTGCAATATTATTACGCATTTGCTTTCTTACTAGCTTACTTTTCTTGTTGGGATCATGTGAGTGCAGATGAAATTGGGGAAGACAGCTACAGAAGAATAGTAATAAGTAAAGTAATAGAAAAATTCACGTACACACACACTTCCTGCATACATTCATAAAGTATAGACCATAGACCGAAGGAAGATACGGATGCATGAACTTTTACTTAAAATACACAACCTTAGCGTTTGTCTTCTATGTGCTGTGTACTCCACACTCCACTCCATACAACTTTAGCTATTCCATAATATGCATCTTCCGTCCGTAGATATAGTCAATATATAGTGTTAAAGGTTTACTCCAAAAAAAGCAAAGACTGAGAAGAAGAGTCAAAGTAAATATTTCTAAATTAATGGGATTTGAAAGCTGAAAAGTCAACTTGAGTAGAGACGGAATCGACTTCTTTTTACTTTACTTTGATGTGTGTGCGTGCACAACTCATAGAGACATGGTTGGTGGTGAAGTGAAGTAGTAAACTCTGAAAAAATCTTTTTCACTAATAAATATTTTCAGCTCAACTAAGTAAACGATACGATACGATGATTCAAGCACGCGATCGTTTTAACATAGATTCTCATTTATGTACAGTTAGATTTCTACCAATTCATGTTTCTCTGTACACACACAGTGTGAGATAAACTATGGGAGCTCATTTTAAAGAGGCGACTGAGATTTCCAATGTAATCAGTGGCAGAGTTCGAGAGAGGTAAAGAAAGTGAAGAATTATGTTTGTGGCACTTCATGGCAGTGATTGAAAAGTCATTTATTCCGAGCCAACTCCAACACCAAAGCACTATGCAGTGGTGTGAGGAGGAGGAAGTAGCTTACACAAGTTAACTTTAAGTCGTCATGATTTTCATTTTCAGTGGCTTACAACAAAATGCATTCTCCTTATATGATATGATGTATAAGTAGGAATGAACTGAAATACGTGTGTTTAAGTTTGACTCGTAAATACATTGAACGAATGAAAAAGAAAATTCAAAGGTTGAAAATTCCTAAAATCATGAATTTTTATTAGCTTGTCAAGGATCCATCCTTCCGGCTGACGTGAGCAATTCAGCAAAATTTAATTTGATGAAATATCGGATAATGCTGTACATTTACATCTTAACTCATTCTGTCGCTACTTCCCCCTCACTACGATTCTGGTATAATGGGAGCTCGTATACTAAATGCACATGTGAGACCCATATAATCTAAGTCCATAGTTGCTGCTGTCGACACGGAACACAAATGAATTGAAGCGGGTAACTACTTAGCTTGCATATACATATCTCACCTATCCATATTACCTTCCCACTGCCTTTAAATTTTTTATGTGTAGTAAGACAGTTTTCAAGACTCACTAGCTCTACAAAGCGATCATCACATTCTAGGAATCACTTTATTACTGCTGATCAAACTTTTTTCTCGAGAGAGAACGGAAGTCACATTGGAGAGGATAGATTCATGATAAATCTTCTTTTCCCTTCTAGCCCTTGTTTCCAATAAAAATTCAAAGCTTAGTCTCCCACTCGTTTTTAAGAAGCTTTTATATGCTTATTGCTTCTCAAAACCATTAATTCTGTTTAAAGTCCTCCTGAAGGGTTTAAATCCTTTTGTAAGCATAACAGTCCCATCAGTGAAAACGATATACACACACCCATTGAAAAATATTCGGGGTTTCTAATGTATTTCCTCAAGATGAAAAAATGATTATAACCTTTTTTAAACCATAAAATTAGCTTTTACATGTTAATTATCGAATTTCATCAGCACTATCATTGAATATATGTGCTTCAAACTTCAGACTCAACAGTGAATTCACAACAAAAACCGCAACTTGTCTTACAGAGTCAGTCATCTCCCAGACCAGAACCAAACTTTTCTTAAATATATGCAATTCTAAAAGCCCTGAACTGATACGCATATTATATTGCTCATGGTTATAGGCAAGCGTATGCCTCATCAATTTCAAATCTTAGGGACAGTTTTACAGTTCACTGAATTAAGAAAACTTTTTCCATGATGATATGGATGGGCGATGAAAACTTTAGTGACGATATCTTCACCAGACATTCCGAGAGCTACTATAAGGAATCTGCCCAATTACTGCAATACTCATCTTCCATTTATCTTGATTTGATTATCCAACCTTAAAAATGATTACATATGGCGTGGATGAGTGCTTCTAATAATTTATGGTTAGTTTGCTCCTCGTCATCCATCTCATCAGGGAGCATCAGTCAGCATCATCATCTAACATTCATGCAAATCACTTAAAATAGACTTGGAAAAAGACGACAGGAGTTTTTGGGTTTATTTACTTCAGACTTATATAAGCTTCACCATTCACGCAAAAAAAGGGAGAATCCCAAGTAAACTTTTAGTCATACTTTTGTATACAAACTCGAGAGAGTTTACTTTTGCAGCGTAGCGAAAGTCAACCACAGTTTGAGGATTACAAGTCGGCACGTGTGTGTTTGCATTAGGCTGTATAATGTGTACACATGCACGCACATAACCAAAGTGCAGCAGTAGCACCATACACCATACTATACTGATTGGTAAGAGCCAGAGAACTGAACAGAACATGGAGCAAAAAATAAGAAAACAAACATTTTTTCTCCGTTCCAGATTGTTATTTTGCATTTATTCACAAGACAGACTGAGACTCAGAGCAGCAGCAACAGCAAAAAAGAAAGATTTCCAGAATGGGTTTCTCAATGTCAGAGCTATTCAGATTTTCATAAAATATATGTACGAACATAAATTTTATGTGTAGAATTCATTTACTGGCAAGTTTTCATATCGTTCTGTTAACTACTCTTTCATTCATGAATAAACCGTGATTTCAATGCATTTAATTTATTTTGTATAGCAAGTCGGAGGATCTCCTACGGCAATAAAAAGCGTTTGAATTCAAATGTTGTCTTTCTCGTTGGTTTAGAATACAATTTAATTTCAACTGAAAAGTCTGCTATTTCCATAAAATATAAACAACACAACACATTTTTATGCATTGCTATTTCTATTGCATTTGTTGCAAAGGCCATCAAAACTTTGGATGCTGATGGTAGTGTTAGCGCATCATTGAATGAACGAATGAATGAATGCATCCATTTAGCTGCTGTCACTTCCCATTAAAATGGGAAATGCCTTTGGCTCATGCCACATTGGGATGGATTCTCCTATATATTACATCGCATCACATCACTGCATGATCACATGCAAATGTACAGAGATAAAGGGATGCAAACTGAGCTTACACACAAAAGGGTTTATTGCATACATTGACTTTGTGGAAGTAAAAGTTGCAGTTTGCAGCGGTAGCATATAAACAGTGATGATTGTGATTAGAAACTGCTTCGGATCAGTCTGTGAACTGTCATAAATGTGTGAATGAGAGATTATTGAATGTGTCTCCTTGAATGGCACCAGTAATACCAACAGCGATGCATTGTATACACATTACACTGTCGGGTCGGTATCAACAAAAGCCAGACCAAAGTAAATTGTAAACTAAAACTAAGCGCTCGTGTTAGATGATAGAACAAACTTTTTGCTGTCATGTCTTGGATGGATGAATGTATACAATAAACTTGTGGAAGGAAGATACATATTTACGATATATGATTATGTTCAACAGAATAGCTTCCTCCAGTAGTGGTGGTTTATGTCCAGCAATGCATTTGTTAGGGTAAACTGTGAAAAAAGTCCTGGACCAAATACCAAATCGATATAGATAGCTGCTTTGGTGGTCTTCTGCAGAAAGATATGTAAAAGATGTTATAAATACCAGAATGAACTGGTGATTGTTACTTGTTATATCTGAAGCGGGCTCTCTGTTAGTATGAGCTAATGAATACATCATTCACATATCACTCACACTTTAAAAGTTTTTGTGTATGAAATAAAATAAGTTTAATATATCTGCTTTGTTTGCTCATAGTTCCCTTACAAGCACTTTTTTGCTGCATGTCTGTCTGTTACAAATTTTGTATCAGTATATTTATGTTCCAAGTTTAAAAACGATGATATATGAGAATAAACAATTACCACACATAACTAGTTGGACTGGGAAACTGATTAAGACACATTTTGGAACTGAAATCTCTTTTGAAAGAGTTATTTGATACTATTACAGCATCAGAAGAAGCAAAAACATTTTATGTAAAAGAATAAATCAAAGATTTAAGAATACAAAATGTGCTTAATTGACAGCTAGACAATGTAGAATTTTGAATGTTGTAAATTACCGTATGTATACACCATCTACTCTATAATATTACCTCATGTTACTATTTCTGACGTTTTGTTGGCAAAAATAACTTAATTTTTTAGGAACAATGTTGGCATGTACTTTTCATTTATGTTCATCATGTAACGGTAACTTTGTAGCATTTTGATTCTCCACAACTATCATGTCGGATACGGTTCTACTGGAGTATTTATGAACATCTATGACATTCCGTCTCAGGAAAACTTGGAATATCATTATTTCAACTCATGTCAAGGTGATTCAAAGTTTGTGTTTGTATAAACCATAACAAAAGGCAAGACATCACATATAATCAGCGACAGAAAACTACGACCTACGTCGTCTACAATAGAATATATCATAGTTTCTAAATTCAGAATGATGCTGCAACGTGTATATAAGCTTTTGTAAAGTTAAGCTTGATTTTTCTTGCCTTGTAACTTTTCTTTCGAAGATTTTCAGCCACAATGATGATGCAATGATGACTTTTTTTGTAGTAGATCTAACCTCAAGCTTGATTCTCTCATGATACCCAAGGTTTTACATGAGTATGCCGATCTGCTAAAGAAAGTACAAGTAAGTGAAGCTTATATATAGTTCCCTGATTTGATGCTTCCCAAAATTTTGCTCTACTCCGAACGGAATTACTATCACTAAAATATAAAGTAGCACAGCACGACCAACTTGTGTTTTTTTTAGTAACAACAATGTTGTGTTGTGAAACGTATACGATTTACAATAGCGTATAGGTAAATAAAAATTGACATGAAGTACACAATACCATTCCCATGTTCATTCTGTTCTTTTGACTGATTTAAGATTTTTTTAGTTTGAAAAGGCAAGAAAATAAAACCTCACAGGAGCAATTTCCCATATCTTATCAGGACAAGCATGTCAGAGAGTCACCAAAATGACAAAATATTCTCCCGCAGAGACAGATTCTAGATAAGGAGAAGGAGCATACCATTATTTATTTTCAGAGGTATTTCATTCCCGGTGATGTTTGGTGGTTGAAGATAAAATAAATCTCATTTTTATGTGTACATCTTTTGCTACTGCTCAAAAAACTTACTTACTTTCCTACTTGCTCAAGATTACAACTTTAGCTATAACAAAATCTGAGATAGGATGACTCGTGCTTTTTTGTTAAGGTAAAGGGTTTCTCTCTAAAGAAACGACCTGTAGCCGAAACTGATACTATAAGTAAACGCTGCATTATATGTTATTACCAAAAATTCGTGAGTAAATGTAATAATGATCATGCTTTTGATATGATTATGATACCAAAGATTTTTTTTGTACAAAACTCTGAGGATTACGTAGTCAGAAATGTGATCAGGAATGTTCCACCCACGACAAGCGACTTGAGGAATATCTTTCCCCGAAAACGAATTGAGAATACATTGAATGAGATTTATATCCATAAAATGAGATTACTTTCTTTTGCTCCATTCTTCCGGGACCTATGAAAAAAGTTATTCACGCATTTTCTTCAATGCTTAAGCATGCGAAGGAACCTATTACAGCATACGTTTAAATCTCAGACTCAGCTGCAGAATGTCAATGGATGATGAACAGAAAGCAATATTGTAAAGGTAAGTCATGCCAAAGGAAATATGACACATGGGTGGGTTGAGTTGAACGCGGACAAAAATGAGATTGACAAAAATTTGTTGGACGTTGATTTTATGTTAATACTAGGCTGGTGTCACGTCATATGCATACAAAGAAGAAGAGGAGCCTTGTAGCAAAAAGTCTGTCTCAAAATTCATGCATAATATAGTCTCAGATTCTAAAATCTTAAAGGATCCTTTACATTTTTTACGAGAAGTTTGTTCATGCATAAAATTTTGTAACGCGCCTTTGAATAGCTTTCCTGATGAGATTTTTGAAGGGTCAAAACGGGTATAAAAATGTGTTTTAAACCGGTCGTAAATTATAAATGGAAATTGGAAGATGAAATAAAAGTGATGAAGGGAAGGGTATGCAATTTACTCATATATACCACTCCACTACCACATCAGTCCAACATATGGTCAGTAGGTACTTAAACAGTGAGTAAGGTTATTTCAAGTCCTAAAGAAAAGAAGGATGGTCACACCCTGAAATTGACATTTATAGTTCGTATTTTTAGTATTCGCTCATAAAATAACAGAGGAATATTAAATTTTATTTGAGACTTTTATTTTATTACTTCAAACACATACATATACGTAGTTCATCAATGTCAAAAGAAAAGGATTTCAAAATGCATGCGACGAATTACATTTTGTTCAACCAATTACAAATTCCTTTGATTTGTGGACTATAATGTGCTGCACAGTAACTTTAACATTCCAACACAAAAATATTTCCGTAGGTCGGTGACGGTAAAAGCTTAAGTTTTATTTTGCAGAAAACACGAGCACTAAAATTTTCTACCCTGCATCACTTTCGATTCAATCATTGCTCATTTCACACCCTCCAGGTTGGTTTATCGGTAGTCGACAGAGGAGAAGATTCTCACATTTATCAACATTGTTGTAAACACAAACGTGTATAGCGTCGTAGACTGGGACTGCAATGTACACACATCTCCACGTCTGTCGAGATGCGTTCCTTTGCCGGTTAACTAGCGGTAATAAAACACTGTCATAACTTTTTGAGGCAGCTTCGTTCTCAGAGTTTCTGTGGATTATGCAAGTCAGCAAAATCATTTTCAAGAGAGGGAGTCAAGTGGGGGCGGAATGAGCAGCAGCAGCAAGCAGCAGAGTGACAATCAATAACGGAAAGGGGAAAGCACAAAAGTCGGTGATGTGATGATGTGCATATACATTGACATGCATAGGTGCATAATATAGTATTATATATGTATAAGATGTATTTTGTATTTAGAAATGGGGCCACGGAGCCACCTTTCATACCACATCACTTACGGCAAATTGAATGATCGCCACAAAACGACAAAACATCAGGATTGCAATTTTGCGCTTGTTACAAGCATATACATACCATACCCCACTTGAGTGCAACTTTTTAATGAGATAGACCTCCATGACATAAGGGGTAAACATTGTTTTGAGTCTCACGCTTTTGTCCCCACTTTCAGTCCTCAATTTTCCCATGTCATTATTGCACAGAATAACGAGACTGCTTAGTTTGAAGTGTTTGACTGTTTTATCAACATGCAACCGTGCAGCAGCATAGCACCCGGGGTACTAAAACAAGGAAATGGAAACCTATAATTTGACATGCAAGTAAGTGGTAAAACTGTGTGGTTTTTAACATCTGTGAACCAAGGACAGTAAATTATATATGTCTACCACCTACCACACAAAATTTTACTCATAAGGTGGGAATTGACAGTATAAATTTTACGACCTGGCATATGACATAAATAATTATTTTTAAGTTTAAATGCCCTTTTAAGAAGTTCTACTTACATATATATATATAACACATAAAAGTGTATTCATTTCTTTGTTCCATCCAAAAGTTTCCCAGCATTAACTTCTTCCGGAGAGAGATGACCAAAAATACTTAAATGTATATATAGCTGTATCGTATAGCTGGAGAACTGGAATCGATTCTTTTTGTTAGTGCCAACTAACTACATCCTTTTTTATACTCCCACGTAGTTTTGGCTTGGGCTTCCAAACCGATGAATTGTGCTATTAGTATTGTTAAATTCTGCCATTTTATGTTATACGCCGCAATTTATCAATCATTCTATTTCTAACATTCTAACTCACACACACTCCCCAAAATTTGCTTACAGTATGACAGAATTTCTAATGAGCAAAAAATATATATCCTTGGTCGGCAATGTCGGCATTATTCTTTGTACAGATTTTTCTTTAACTCTTTCCATCCCAAAAGTAAGTGTATTTTTTTACGATTTATCGCTTGCTTGCGTTCCTCTGAAATCCTCTAACCCAACCAAACCGACATTGGAATTGGCAAATGTAGAGAAGTTAATTTCTTTTTGGTATTTTTTTTTGTTACCACACAACTCTTATCCCTCCCTTATCCATATTACTATTCAATATTTCAACTTGAATTGAAAATGTTTGTGTATGTAGTTATCGTGCAATGTGTACCCGTACCCTACCCAAAACCCTTGCCGTTTCGTTCCTTCACAACAGTTATCCATGCAGTATCAACTTTTTGTTGCAAAAAAAATACCCAAGCCAAAAGTAACTTTTACTTTTGGAAAGAAAGAAGCACGAATTTATTTAAGATCTGTTTTCGCAAAAACTTGTTTGATGGGCGGTGGTTGGTTGGGGGTATTAGGATAAGAAACGAGGTTGAACCAAAACGAAAGTATTTTTTGAATACGCATTGATACTTAAAGTTACATGAAAGTGGTGTGTGGAATAAAGGGACTTGAGCATGATTTGGAATGACGAGTCACTTTTAAATATTAGATAGAAACGGATCATGCCTGTATTTACACACACACATTCATAGAAACTCCTGTATACGGATGGTTGCATAGTTTGATAACTCTTTCTTCCTCCTTTTCTTAAAATATCTTTTTTTGCTCTTGACAAAAAAGGATCCAAAAGAATTTTTTCTCAATCCCCATGATGTCTTTCCATTGAAAATTGAAATAGCTCAAGAAGCAAGATTTTTTTTTTACTGTGCTAGAAGAATAATGTATGATGGGATGTGAAGTGAGTAGTACTACTACTACCATGCAGTACCAGTACCTTCTCCAATGTTGGAGGTGCCATTAGAACTCTCAACTGGAGTTACGTTGAAGAGGAATCATTCTTCTAAAAAGTCTTTAAAAGAGCGTTAAAAGTGGATACACATACATATTCCTGACAGGAAAGCCTCTGAGATCTGTCTGTTGTGTGAGGCTGAGGAGAGAGAGTATAAGGCATCAGCATTCGTCGTATTTCCTAAATAGTGTGTCTAACTCACTCCCAAAGTCGGACCTATGAAAGAAAAAGGAAGAAAAGGAACAAGAAGACGAAGAAACGTTTCTTTTCTTTCTTTCGACTTGGTTTTTTTTACATAACCCCAAAAACTTATATACATACAACACTACCTTTGCCCATTTCGAATGGGAAGCTGCTCACAAAGACAACATACATACATACATATTATCTAGTAGTATGATTACACAGCAATACCCAATATTCTTTCCACTACCACACACCAAAATAGTAGAATATTTGGTTTAGTCAGTTCTTTCATGTGTAACTCTGGGATTTTGACTGGCAGATCAATGCCATCATGTGTTTCCATGCTCTTAAAAGATATGTCAGCTCTCGCAAAAGGAAAGCCAACAAAAAGGAAAACGGACGGGTTTTGTGATGCTAGCTTTTTACTACAACTATACAGACAGAAAGATCCAAGATCCAACCTAAATGTGAGTTGAGTTTTCTTCTGTTGTATTATTATGTGTGTATGCTCATCATTGCGTAACAGAACTCTTGAGGATAGCCATACACACACACACGCACGCAGCCCAGGTAGCTTTGGCTTTGAACACACGTATAATATGTATATATCCCTTTGCTTACCCAAACATGAATGCTACTACGGCTCCTGTTGGTGTTGCCTCGTTTCAGTTTTGTGGCTTCACCAACAACAGCCTTTTTTGTATGTAGGTTTCAAGATAAAAGTCAAAGCCAGGGTAGCTTTTAAATTTGGACTGAAGGAAAAAAGAGGGAAAATAGAGGAAAAGGCACCTTTTTAATATCATTTCCGTTCTTCTCACGTGCATCTTTTGGTCGGTCCATCGGGACTCTTCCTGAACACCTTATTTTTGCTCGCATTTTTCCTTCTCTGGAGCGAACCCTTTAACATCTCTCCTCTATATTAATATGATATATATTCACCTTTACTATAGAAAACAAGTCTGGTCTGGAGTCTGGATTGTGTGTGTGTGTGATGTGTGAGGAAAGGAAAGTGACTGCGTTAAAGTTGTAAGGCAATGTGTGCACTGATCGTTTGTGAAGTATAACACATCCTCATATCTACTACGTGCCTTGTTGCCTGATAACAACATTTGGTTTATATGAACACTTCTTGCTTCATCACTTGGAACGGGAAAAGAGAATTCTATTACGTATTGTGTGTGAACATGAGTACATCACTGTTTTGCCCCTTCAAGAAACTACCGCCATGCAATGCCATATACCATTATTCCGTTTTTGTCTTCTTTACTCTGATGTTATGGAATCTAAAGGCCTACACATAGGTACATACATATGGACAACCAAGACCACCATCACATTCTCATCGTACTCCACTATATAACATGCGATGGGCTTGAATTGAAGAGGCAGTTTCTTTATATACTTGATTATATTACAGCTTATTGCATTGCATCACCTTACTTACACTTCCTGTGTATTTTGAAAAGTTTTTGGAAAGTCTTTTGAAGTGAGGGAAGTCCTTGTCCTTTTGCAAAACCAAGATATGACATGATATGATACGAGGCTGACTCAGGCAGGCAGGTTTCAACTTTCAATAGATAAAATTGCATTAGGTTGGTTTTCAACTTTCAATTGATGTTGAGACCCCCAGTGTTTTGCGAATCGGACAGTTCCGTGTAAATTTTGGGTACCACTGTGAACTGCGATGGTATATATTTTTAGCTAGAATAATGACATGTGGGAGCTATTCATAAAGAAGCTTTGAACAACGACTACTCTCCCATAGTATACCTTCACATACAGTCATACAGAGGATGAAGACAATGTAATGGTTTATTTAATTTACCCCAACGGTTTGTCTTCTTCTCACTCACCAACATAACACTTCGTCGGTGGGATTCGCTCAGATAATAATTGTTAAAAGACATAAATTTAGTGGTGTTCCTCTCTTTCATCTGGCTCTTGCATGAAACATGAAAGATGAAAAGCGTGGTCATAAAGTCTGTACAATTAAATGCAACCAAGTTATCATCAGTTTACACAAAGAGATAAAACCCGGCTCATTTTAAGCTGCTGCTGCGTGGAAAATAATGTTATTATAAATAGAGCTCTCAGACAAGAAAAATTCATCATCATAGGGGAAAAATTGGACACGACAAGACAAGACACGATGGTTCTTAAAGAGTTATCATATCAACCCAAAAAACAATGTCAACCCAAGATTTTGTCCATTCTTTATCTTCTTTTACTGCTGTACTAAAACATGGCATTGTGTCTCATCTCTCTACTATACAAACAGAACAAACGTACGTGACATTTGTTTCAAGATTAATATTTCAGTTGGTTGATTCCTTTTTTCTCCATTCCACGGTTCCACGCGGCACTGTTTTCATTTCATGAAACAAAACACCAAAAGCTATCTTGAACCGTTAAATTAAATCTATGTTTTTACTTTACGACGTGATAAGGATGACTACAGAGCTTGAAGAAAGTACTGAGTGTAGGTTGGTTTTGGTTTGTGTCTTCGTTTGTCTCTGGGAAGAAGAAGAAGATTGAAAGTAAAAAGCGAGCTAGCCAAGCCAACAGAGTGGCACATATTACAGGATGAGATATGTATTGCATTACATTTCATATTTAAAAGTAGGTAACAATATGATGGTGTTGCATTGCACTGCTTCACACATTTGACTTGAAAATACAAACTTATAAAAAGGTATGTAGTATGAAGAAGTATTATTGTAACTCAAGTAACTTTTATTTTGCTCATCTCATCTCATTTCTTTCTCTTATCCTCTACGACGGCTCCTTTGTCTCAAAGAAAATTGGTGTTTAAAACCCTTCTCATGCGCAAACATGTGTGGAAACCAAGATAAAAGGAGGAATAAGTGGTTTTTGGTTAGATGAAGTAATTTTTAAAGAGATAAAACAATTTAACACTTTTAATTTACTTGGGCGGCTGAGTATAATACTAATGAAACAAAATAAAAACCCTGTTGAATAAAGCTGAACATTATAAAAAAAAAGTTTGCCAATGCAATGTAATACCATATTATTCGTGTATAAGAAGGATCTTGAAACCAAAAAGACTATTTTTAAACTTATTGTGTAATAATAGCCTCTGAGAATCTTGTTCTCGCACTAAAGTTTAGGGTAAAATGACCTAAAATGGTCAATTGAGATTTGCCATTATACGAAAATATGTATGTGCGGTTGTGGAGAATTGCGAAAGATTGTTGCTTTTGTGTGTACGTATACATATATACCGACATTCGTATACTGAGGTATAGCGTGTATTTTTGATATTGTCTTTTGCATCTGACCTGACATTTAATTCAACGAGATTAATGAAAAGCCCACAAAGAATAAATCCTCCTATTATTTTTCTCTCTTTGCCAGCATGCTGCTGGAGGAGGTAATAAACTTTGAGTATTTATAGCTGAGTTGGCATTTTGAGGGCGGGATGTGGTGGTATGGTATATGTGGTGTACTAGTCACTTCACTAGAGACTCGACCGCAGATCAAAATCCCATTCTGTATTCTGCTTAGTTCTAGTTCTACTAGTAGTATATTTGAGAGCAATAACGGCAAGATAAACATTAAATATATATTGTACCATGTGTATATTTGTGGAAAACATTAAAAAGCTTTTTCATTCGTGAACTAAATATAAAAATGTGAGTTGAGCAGGATCTGAGATCGGATATAAAGGAATGGCAGCAGATAGAACGAGTCCAAGTAATGAGGATTAATGATTGTTTTACCATAGTGGACAACTCACAGCATTGTATAATACTGCTAATGGCTAAAATTGATTCTAAGCGGAAAATGTTATGTGCTTGTCTCCACCTAAATCATTCTGTGGAGTAGCTTAAGCAGTGACTTTAAATGTAAATAGGTACAAATTCTCGTTCATATTATGTAGCACAAGTATCATCGTGCGTTGCGGACCTGACCTGACCATTTCAATTGAATCTCTATCTTTTCTAGAGTGTCCCTACTAATTTTGATGAAGGTATTTAGTATTTCGATCCCAAATTGAGAGAATGGCAATTAATTCTAAAGAATAGATGAAGACACTTCCGCCAGCGTGGTGCGTGAGCCAATAATGTTAAGTGGGTTAATCATCAAGATCTTTAATGCCAGCCAGCAAGCTTACATTTCTACAACTTTGTGAAAGCAGATTCCATTCATTCTGTTTTGCAGTGCGAGATACAGATATAGTTTTGCTGAAAGCTTCCCGAAACTCTACTCCTTCACAGAATTACATGAAAGCAGGAGTCTGTGTGTAGCTACAGCAGTTACAGCTGTCATTTCATCATCATCATCTTCATACAAGAGAATGTAATGGGGATGGCATAAATTCCCTCTCTAATAGAATGGATGACTATTTCTACAAGCGAAAAAATGCCACATCGTGCGTGTGAATACCTACCTACAACCGAAGCTGTATATATATATACTCTGGTTATAATACGAGTAAAGTGAACATTAATATAATACAGTATTCAAGCACATATTTGTTGTCTACTAGAGCAAAGTCGTCCTTTCATTTGCTAATAAACTTCCCGGACCACATGCCAAATTGGCAAAAGAAACGACATAACAACCTATAACCCTTTGCTTCACCCTTCCGCTCACATTCACAAACAACATATTATGCGTAGTTGATATCCATTTATTGTGTATTTACGATGTGCTCGTAAGAGTCTTAAGTCGAAATATATGTATATGTACCCATTGTATCATGGTTTAGTAGTTTGTTATATTTGTAAACGCAGAATTTTCCGTTAGTTCGTCCGTCCTCTTCTTGGCTTCTTTTTACCTCATCAATGCTTCCTGAAAATTCTAGTTTTAATGTAATTCGGAAGGAATTGCAATCGGAGCTATTCACTGAATAAGAATTACATCAATGGAAACGAAACACTATATTCTCCACTTCCATTCACATTATCTGAGTTATGAGTGGAGAGGAGAGAACTTAGTTGTAGATAGATGGTAATATCATTGAGATGTATGGTGTGTAGAAAGAAAAGGAACAGACAAAATTTCATCGAGTAATTTAGACATAGTAGTGTGTAGAACTCAAGTTGCAAACAAATTCGAATTGGAATGAGTTGGGTTGAGAATGGCGGATGGGTAACAAATTGAAATTGCTTTATCTTCATCTACACGTACGTTCCTAGAGATGAAGCTAGAAGTCTTCACTTTAAGTTTATTAGCACGGTTGCCAACTTGCGAGAAACTATAGATTGATTACAATAATAAAATCATTCACAAAACTGACTTTCTCGTTTCCTGCTACGGGAATTGCTTTACACTTTGAGTTTGTTTACAAGCTGAGGCTAAATAAGTTCTGAACGTATACGCTGTATTATAATTTACATCTACACCTTAGGTGTTAGGCCAACGTTAACTTTTTCAAAGAGCAATGTCGTATTTTGTCATTAAGTCGAGAGTAATTATGAAACTTTTCCTCATAACTTTTTTGTGATTTATTAATTTTGTAGTAATGAAATAAGCTTAAAGGTGTAGACTGAACATCAATCAAACTTTTTTTTAAAAATACGACTACGCAATTAACGCACAGCTTTACATATCGCATGCAGCAACATGCAAATCTGCTAATAAAAATCTGGTTCATCACAATGAAAGGTGACTAAAAATCGTTAAACTTTGGGGGATATTAAGATTAATTATGGTCAGTGCATCTAATTAAGCTTACTGTGCTGTGATTGTTGACTCCAATTAAAATGTAAGTCAAAAACTGTTCAAGATGTGAGCAGATTTGCCCAAAATCTGAAGCGTAATATTCGTCCTGTTCTTTACTACAGCATAAGAGCCTGTGCGCAGCAAAGCAAAATTCAGAAAGATGAACGGATATCCCAGCTAATTTTTAATAGCTTAAGGCAAACTGATATGACTGCTCAAATAAATTCATATATGCATACATACACAAAGCAGACATGTATATGATGCGATGCGGGGTTGCTCAATTTTGCATTTACGTTTCATAAATGTCAAATGCTTGGGTTGAGGTAGTTTAGTGATGAGCAAAACTGCTCCTTTTACATACACTGAAATTATTTAATCAGAGAGAAAATTATAGGGGTACGCTCTTGGCAGAGAGGAACTTATAATTCATGACCATTTCCTAACTTGATATTTTCCAATGAAGAGAGCATAATGAAAGTTTACCCTTTGAGACCTCAACCATTTCATCTTGGTATTATGTATTACGGCAAAATGATAAAAAAAATATGACCTTATGTGCACATCTCTTAATATACGGGGTAGATTGGATTGGATGGTTAGGAAATTGAACTTACTACTTGGATCTTAATAGCAATCCTTTATAGATGAGAAGTGTAATGATTCACGCCTCCATCTGAGCATTAATTAGCAATCAAGCAATCTTTTTGGTTCTCTTAACACACACACACACACAATGCATCATTTGAGTTGGTTATATACTGAAAGGTACAAGCTCATTCTCTAAAAACATTGCCACAAAACCGTGGCTGACTGACTCACAATGAACTGGACTGACTATGAGCTTCAAAGAAGGATCTTGGAAGGAAAATACACAAGTAAGGTATATAGCATACGCAAGACTTCTCTTGGTCTATCTTTCAGGTAGTGGACTGGACTGAGCACTGAGCGAGAAAGAGGATCACTTCATCTCATGAATATCTAATTGGATATAGAATATTTTAAAAGCTACAACAAGATAGATGAAATTCATTCCAACGTTAGCACAGTATAAAAATATACTTTTATATATATATACATACTAAACCTTTTCCTGGGCTACACATTGCAATGTACATTTCTAAACGTTTGTTCCTTCATCTGAGGATCTTTTCTCATTTGTTTGTCCAGCTAAAACTTTAAGTTGAAGCTAACTTGCGTTAAAGCGGACAAAAAATCCACAGAATTCCTTCTGTCGTTCATGGCGCCACGTTGCCTGGAACTGGCTGGCTGCATACCAAAGTCAAAGCCTCTTTTTCTTTTGTGTGATGTGATCATGTAAGTAGTACCTATTCTTACTTTGTACGTACGTACATATACGTACACAGATATTGCTAACGTCAATGCAGCCACGATTGCAACACAGCATGAGCTTTATAAGAATCTTAAACTCACTTATTTCCTATAAGTCTTAACTCTTTGACAGTGTGAGTGTACGCGATTTAAAATACTGGCGATACCGATACTTGCTCGAGTGCCAGTTAACACTAAACATTACACCAAAAAGATCTTCCGCTTCAGCAGCCCACATTCATTCCAGAAGAAGAGTTGGATGTTGGCTGAAACCAACTTTGACACTCGTTTTCTCCTTGTATTGAATTGAAGAGTTGAATTGAATCCACACGATTTACACACGAAACAAACTACTCAAGATAATACTAAAGTAGACACTCGTTAATACTACTCCTTACATAAGAGGAGCAAGATTATAATAATAATAAATTATTATTGAATCTGTATCACACAAAAAAAGTGCTATTGAGCACCACACGAGAATCCCCTAAACCGTCAGCCAAGTTTGATGC
This sequence comes from Orchesella flavescens, assembly GCA_964034955.1. Lineage (NCBI taxonomy): Eukaryota > Metazoa > Arthropoda > Collembola > Entomobryomorpha > Orchesellidae > Orchesella > Orchesella flavescens. The sequence goes on along the minus strand of OZ035957.1, from coordinate 18,151,320 downwards.
TCATCGATTTGATCATTTTTCGTTGTTGTAAGTGTGCATGTAAGTTGGGCATGATGACAATGACGATCCACATAAAGAAAGATGATAAGTACTTTGTACATATTGTGATGTTATTCAGATGTAAGTTATGTAATGCATTTTCTGTTTTTGTAAAGCTGGCCACAACACATTAAACATATTCTTCTTATTGTATGCTTTCTCAATTGAATAAGAGTTTGGGTAATAAAGGACCAAGTGGATCCCTGCTGCGTTTCAATAGAGGTCGAACCAAGTCTCAGAGACGGAGTTGTTCTTCTTCTCTCAACTTTTATGCAGTTGGTGTGTGTTGATGTTGTATATCCATCCATATGAATGTGGTAATAATATTGTAATGCTAACGTCATTTACTTATGTAAGTTTACTCTCTGTTGTTGGTTTGCTCCTTGAATAATATATATAAAATACTACGTGAGTAGTCAGTGAGTACGAACGATGCAATGCGTGTTGGTTTGGTTTTGTGTTGTTATATGTGCGTGCCTTTTCTTACCCTTGGAAGTCTTTTTGAAAAAGATTTATTTTTATTGGGCGTGTTACGGAATCCCTTTAGTCAGATACAGAAAAAAGAGAGCCCAACAAAGGAAAATATCATACCATAACCAATAGTGAGTGTACAAGTACAAGCAAACCAGCATCTCAGGAGCATCTGATTTTATTACGGTGCTTGATATTATACTGCCAGAGACGAGACTTCTGGACAACAAAAAGCTAGGGAGAGAGTGGAAAGCAAACGTAATCCGAAGCTTAAGACGAGTTTTGAAGAGGTGCACACAGAGCTGGAGATGATGGTTTGAATGACTCTGAGCGTCTCATAATATTATTATGCTCTACTGCTGGAGCTGACCTGTGTGAAGGGCAAGGCAAACATAAGATGATGTTGATGATGATGATGACCATAAGGAAAGGAAAGCTAACGCATTTTTAGTGAGCTTAAAGAATCAGGCAGAAGGAGACGCTTTATTTAAAATATAAACACCTCTAAAGCTTAAACGCACTCCTGGTGCTCATCTTTTCACGTGGTTCCAACTTCCAACAACTCTTTGCAGATTGAAGCCGTACTCCTTTTTATAGTATCATCAGCTAAGGCCTTTACTATATATATATAGTTTTTGAAGTAGATCAGTTGTTGGTGAGTGGAAAATGTGGATTTGTTTCATTACCATTTTTCCAATCTTCCCTTTTCTTTTCCCTCGCCTCGTTGTGGACAACAGGAAGACTCACATATTATATTATTACTGAATCTTTGCTCCTTTCAGAAATATGAGCCGTATTCAAGTCCGAATAGGGGAACTGGCTATGCTATATGTTCGAGTAACAGTGTGGTGAAAGGAATAAAATGATAATCAGGGTAATACACAATGATGAAATGGTAGTTTGGATGAGGGAGAGCCTTGTTGTCGTCCCCACCTGCCTTTGAAGTGAGAATGAGACAACGTATTTTCTAGAAACCAAAGAGAGAGAGAATGATAGAGTCGACAGCATACTTTTATTATTGCTCACACTTTTTCCCTTTGGCCTGTTGACAAAAGTGTATCCTCAGTTTACAAATATTCAATACGCCATACGAAGTGATTCCACTATTATTCCACACGCCATGCCACACTGAGAGAGAGAGAGAGAGAGAGAGCAAACACTTGGAGAAAAGGAATCCACTTCCAAATCCATTATTGCTGCGTTTTGAAAAGTTTATAAATCTTTCAGCAGGCAACTCAGCAATTTACAATGCCATTTTTTCTCTCTTTTCTTTTCTTTACACAAACATTACACATTACATATAATACATTATACATACAAAGATAAGTTCTCTTTTTATTGTTGAGATGAAGACGGGAGTAAGTGTGTACGGAAAACATGTCATTTATTTTATTGAAATCACACTGCATTGGCTTCGGATCCAAAAACCCTTAATCACAATCTTCAAGTTATAGGAGACAAGTTATCCGACAAATTATTTTGCCAACAGTCTGACTACAGCAGAGAGAAAGAGTAGTAGAAGTAGTGTGGGCAAACCCTAAAGTTTCTGTAAAAATTCAGAAAACTTTGGTGGAACAACTTACAGAGAGACTTAAACTTGGATGTTGGATGATAGTTTTTTTTGTGGAGGATCTATATATTCGTATGTACATGTTTTCATAGCAAAGAAAAACTGCTTACCTCCGTTATGTTCCTCCTCACCCAAACCCAACCAAACCTCTCACTCCGTCAAAAGACATACAGTTATGCACTGTTTTAAGGGCAGAGTAGACACCAGATTGTCAGATAAAATGGCGATAAAAACGATTAACGATATATGCAGTAGTAAATGTGAAAATGGCAAAAGTTGGGCTGTGCAACTGATTTACGATGGCGTTATCAATAAGTATGGGTGAGGAAATCACACATGGGGGCTCTAGCTATGAAAGTGGAAGCTTCTGTGAGAAATTTACGTGGGCATGAAAGGAAATGGGTAAAAATCTGCCCAAAAAACGAGGAATTGATTCAGGATGTTCGGATAGTAAAAATGTGGTGTAGTAGTTTGACCAGTGTGCAGGGCAAGCAGGCTAGGCCAATGCCATCATCATCATCATCATCATATCATCCGCAGGATATCAGCACAGCAGTCAGTTTGCGAAAATGTGTGTGTCAGGCAAAGAAGCTTTGAGAGAGAGGGACACACTCCTCCGATACATTCATTATGTTTAGGTATAATAGCATGCGAAATACTTAAGAAAGCGAAAAATTTATAACTCGGATTCAGAAATTATTTGAGTTGAACTAGTGTTCTTACCTTCTGTGCCTTGCTTATGCTTTGAATGGGCTGCACCTCATGTCCCAAATGCTTCCTTTCACCCATACATCCATCGCAAACGGGGACCTTACACAGGATGCAATATTTTCCAAGTGACTCAACCGGGTGATCCGGACATTTGTACTCGAGGGGACCAGCCTTCATCTTGAGGCTGGCCTTTCCTTGCGTAGCACTAACCAACGTATGCTTTGCAAATGGACCTCTCGTCGGGTGACAACCCTCCCGACACTTGTCACAATAAAAAATCTCACACTGCTCACACATCACTGATGCATTCTTTGGATTTTTCTCACAGAGTTGACACTTCATTCCCAAGTTCCTTGCTTCGACATACCGATCCACAATATTTTGCATAACTCGGTACTTTGGGAGATTATTTGCTCCATTATCGTCAAAATAAACCGTTTTATGACAGACAGGACAAGATAGACAAAATGCTGTGCATTGAATAGGAGGAAATAGTAATCCATGCATATTTGGAGTGCCAACATAACTATTTGGTCGGCTGGAGCAGACCACCACTCCAGAATCTGTTTCACTCAATACACTCGCTTTATCCGAGTCTTCAGCTCCACTTGAAGAGTTTGAGCTGTGGTTACTCACTCCACTGCTTATACTACTGTCACTTTGATTACATGATGGTTGGTGATGAACCGTTGCAGTCGTTACGACAATGTGATGCGAGTGTCCGTGAAAGTTGGTGGAGGAAGCGTGGCTGTGATTATGGCCGTGACCATTCGCCGCATGAAAACCGGCATGATTATGAGATGACTGTTGCACTATTTGCTGAGGTGGCACAGGCTGCTGAATTTGAACGGCACAGTTTAAGCAAACTGAATGGTAGCAGGGGAGGAGGACGGGGTTGGAAAATAGTTGTTTGCACATTGGACACTTCACTTCCTCCTCCATTTTGGAAATTTTATCTGGAAATAATTATTATTGACACACACAAAAAAATCTACTGTTGCCACTCTTATCTTTACGATAAGTAAAATATTATATTACTTAATTACTAATGGATTTTAAGAGTAGAGACATGCAGTGAGTGCCTTTCTTTAATGGTGCACGAAATGCAGTTATTATTAGGAACCAGGAAGTATGAAAAAGTTTTTAATGCACTCCTGCAAAAACTTGTCATTTGCACATTCTTGGTTTGGTTAGATTCGATGAAAGATTCAAACTTTTAGAACTTTAGATGGTAAACACTCGTACTTTTCATTGAGGAGGGAAGCAGCAAAGCTCCGTATCCTCACACGCTTGTAGCTAAAAGGAAACTGATTTTAAAAGCCCAACAGCATTCCCCTTACATCAAACTGCTACCGCACGCTTAGTCATACATAGATGCAGACTTGCAGAGCTAGAAAAAGGGGGAGAGAAACAAGTAACATAACAAAAGCTCGGGAGAGCAGGCAGGCAGAGGCAGACGACGAGTTAGTTTTGTTATTCATATACGGCAGACATTAAGTTAGGGAAAAGTATTGATGCTTGAAGACCAAAGCAAGGAACTCATAATATATGTGGTACATAAAACAAGGGAGATCGGTTGATAAAATGATCTGGAGTTTTTAGGCCAGTCGCCTTTGACTAGGTTTACAAAATTAAAAATGATTCATCTGCGATGTGATATGTATGCCAATAATGCAGTGTGGTGCCATTATAAAGTGGCATGCATAAAGTGGAGTTTGCATTTGTTTGCAATTTTTTTTTCAGAAATTAAACTTCACACGACATTTCTCGAAAGGCAAGGGGAATAAAATTTATGCAAATATTAGACACAACAACACACATGGTCAGTTTTTAAAACCTTTTGAGTAATAAACTCTTGGTTGTTTTTACTGGCTGTTACAATTTACAAAATAATGATGGAAAGATAAATTTTGTTATTGCGATTCGAAATTTTATTTGCAAAAGATGATTTACAAAGAGCATATTGTTGTAGATCTTGCAAATTTATTCCCTCCATGAATAATGTACTTGACGTTGCGAAACCGGAGCATGATAATATTCATGAACTTTTTCAAGATAAGGTTATGAAAGCGTTGGTATTTAGAATACGGGTTCAGCGGTACACAATAAATACACAAGGCGAGGAGTTCATTAGCATCTCCGTTTCAGCAGAGCACACTCACTTCATTTGTAAATAGAGGGATCGCAGCCTCTGCATATACTCTATTATTTATGGAACAGTATTAAAAATTGACATTTGGATTTGGGCAAATGAAGTCCAGTACGTTGTATCAAATAAAAAATAAACACATCGCATGTATGAATGATAAGTATATTATGTCATACTGAATACATCTAGTAGATATCTAGTTCGGAAGATAAAAAAATGAATGAGCTTATAAAGCAGGCACTGTATTGTATATAGGAAGTGTATATAGCCAATGCACAATTCCATTGCAAAACAAATCTTTCAAATTTGTTGATAAAGATACAGCGAGCTGCCAAAAAGTAAACCAGTTATCCGGAGACTTTGCTACAAGCAAGTGCAATTACGTTTTGCTCTCATTATCATTAATAACAAATAATTAAGAATTGAAAAAAAAAACATGTTCGAGTCAACTGCTAATTCTGGATTTGCGTTGGATATTGTAGTACATGCTTTTATATTCATTGGGACACTAGTTGCAATATTGTGCTACTTGACACAAAAAGATCCAAGGATTTACAAGCACCTGAAAGCCCTTGACGGTCCACAAGCATTACCTTTTGTTGGAAATGCTCTTTCCCTAATAGGGCCGCATGAAAGTAAGTGATTTTTGTTACAAATTTTTCATCCAATGTATAACATCCGAACGATCTACTAATTAACTGACGATGAATAAACAGATCTAGTGACTACTGTTTTGGGTTGGGTTAAAAAACATGGATCATGCCTTGCAGTTTGGATTGGAAACCAACCTTACGTTATTGTGGCCGATGCGCCTTCTGTCGAGGTAATACATTTTAGATAACAGAACTATTAGTTTCTTAGTTCAATAATTATTAGTAAAAAAATTATTGAACGAAAGTCGCATGTTGTGTGAGTGTAGTACACTTTTCATGAAATGGAGATTCATGAGTCACAATTATATATGTCGCATTTCATATTTGAACCAATGCAAAACAAATGTTTCGTCATATTAAACTACGTCTTATCATTTATAGTAGTGTAGCTTTGGCTTTTGACCCATATGTACGTACTTTTTTTTGTTTATGAATTCATTATTTATTCGTTATGTTTCATCAGAAAATCCTTTCCTCCCCTACTCACATCAACAAGGGGAAAGATTATGAACAATTTCTGGGAGATTGGCTTGGCACTGGATTATTAATAGCAACACGTATGTTCACATGAGAAAAAGAAATCCATCTCATTCCAATGTCGAAACTTCCTGTCAAAATGAGCTTATATTAAATATTTCAGGAGAGAAGTGGTTCCACAGGAGAAAGTTGCTAACACCCGCCTTTCATTTCAAAATCCTGGAAGATTTCATTCCAGTATTTAATACAAATGCCCAGATATTGACAGTCATGCTTGAAAAGCAACGAAAGCAGTCAGACACTTTTGATATTTGTCCATTCATCTCCAGATGTTCTTTGGATGTTATCTGTGGTAAGTTCATATAAGGTTAAACAGCAGTATGCAGCAGTAATGTCAAATTATTAGTTGTATAATCAGTTCGTTTATTTACTTGATAAATTGAATGGGTGTGTTTGTTTTCAGAGACAGCAATGGGAGAAAAAATCAACTCGCAATTGGGTGGTGAACAGGAGTATGTTAATATGGTTGCAGGGTGTGTGTCTTTGTTTATTATCACATTATCAACATCAGCAGATAAATATAAATATTTTTAAAAAAATGTTGCAAAATTTCATACATAAGCCATTTCATACATGATGGTAAACAACGGAAACAAAAATATATTTGACCTTTGGCCACGTTTGACTTGTAAAAGTTGATGACTTTTTGTATCATCAAAACTTGTTGACTGTTTTTTGTCCAATCAAATCAAGACTCGTAAATGGGATGAGCTTGGGATGAGCTTATATATACATTACAAGCGTTTATTACTAAAGTTGCGCTTTGCTTGCTTTACTAAGAATGTTTTATGTTCATATGTTTACATGTTTATTCTACAGTATGACTGACATTCTCCTTATCAAAGGTGTCACACCGTGGTATAGAAACAAATATATTTGGAACTTGACCAGTATGGGGAAGCTTGAAGCAAATTATTTGAAAAATCTACACGAGTTTACTGATAAGGTGAATGTTTATTTATGCATGGAACTGCATGGAACATTATTTTTTCCCCATTTCTGAATGCAGATGATAAAATACAGGAAAACAGACAGAAAAAGGAAATCTATCTCAGAAAGGCGAAACAGCGCTGCAAGTGTTGACGCTGTCAACGAAAATCCAGAGGGTAGGTAGTAGGCCGAAGTAGAGTTAGTATGATATCATGGCGTTTTTTATTACTTTTAATGGGCTTTTGTTAAATAGGGCAAAAAAAGAGAAAAGCTTTCCTCGACTTGCTTTTGGACGTACAAGAAAATGATGAGCAGTTTACGGACGCTGATATCCGAGAAGAAGTTGATACATTTATGTTTGAAGTGAGACATACATACATTTGATATTATTATGCAACCTAGTTTTTGTATGTTTATTTGTACAAATACGTGGTTGTTGTTGTTGAAGAAGAGTCCTAAAGGAATACTAGCGAATTTCAGATTAATCAAAAATTGGTTTCAATAAATTATTAGGGTCACGATACCACAGGAGCCAATTTAGAATGGGCAATATTGATGCTGGCATGTAATCCAGAATGCCAAGTACGTAATAGCTGTAAATTAAACATAGATTAGTAAATGCTGAGGCTGGGGTCTGCTTTAGTAAGCGAGCAATAAAAGATGATCTACATCTGGAATTTATTATTGATTATAATCATTTGTAAACAGAAACTTGCATTTGACGAGATCCAGACAGTTTTCGCGGATGATATGGAAAGGGATATAACAGCAGAGGATTTGAAAGAGTTGAAATATTTGGAATGTTGTATAAAGGAAACGCTTCGGCTGTACCCTAGTGTTCCATTTTTCATGCGAAGAATTGACCAAGATTGTGTCCTAGGTTGTTTTATTATTGTTCTAATTATGATTTTATGACTTGGATTAAATTTGGTTTGGCTTGGTTAGGATATCTGTAACAAATTACTTTTTACTTTGATAGATGAGCATCGGATCATTCCTAGAGGTTCTACAGTTATAGTCTCACCAGTTGTTTTACATCGTCAAGCTGATGTGTTTCCAGACCCCGAGAAATTTGATCCTGAGAGATTTTTCATTCAAAATGCTGCTGGAAGGCATCCATATGCGTATGTTCCTTTCTCGGCAGGGCCGAGGAACTGTATCGGACAAAAGTTTGCGATGATGGAAGAAAAGATTATTTTGGCGAGTTTGCTGAGGAAATTCAAACTTGAGCCTGTGGATACTCAGAAAACAGTTACAGCCGTGCCAGACATAGTTCTGAGACCAAAGTATGGATTGAAAGTTAGGCTAGTTAGTCGGGAGTAATAATAGAGTCAAATTCCATTCCATTCCAAGAAGGGAAAACAAATTTCGTGACGCGATGAGATGGTCAGTAGTTGAGTTTTACAATACGTAGTTTGGTAAACAATTTTTTATTAATAATAATTATTAACCACTAAATCTATAGCTTATAACATAACTTTTTCCACTTATTATTTTAATTCATCATAAAAAAAAAGTTCATTTTTATTATAAACTAAGCAATAAAATTGCTCATCCATGTTCACAATTCATCCAATCCATTGAATCCAACTCAGCCAATTCAAATACTAAGGCTGTAAGCTAATTTCTCCATGCCACATCTAGGATCGGTTGACGTATACTTTACAAATCCGTTATCGCCCCACTGGTCACCTATGGAATGCCCAAAAAAACGTTCTCAATGAAATATTCCGTATCTGCTGTATTGGAATTTAATAAAATTATAAATCTACATTTTTAGCTTACCCCACTGGTTCTTTAGCATATAATATTTTTGTTTCCCTTCATCATTGTATCCAGTCACGGCCAATGCATGTCCACCAATTTGCTGCCCTAAAAACGAAAGTAATATATATGTATGCTTATACTTAATTTTAATTATATTATTTCATTGTTTTATTATTGGAGGATGCGTATTGTACAAGGATGAATATATAATCAACAATTTACCTGGAAAACAGCCTTCATATACCCCAGTCTTATACATCATAAATCCCCTATAAACATATATTCCTATTGCTGCTGGTCCTTTGTTAATAACGGCTGCTTTAAGATCTTCTGGTTTGGCATTGATACGCTCATAACTTTTCATTTTAGTTACTGTTTGCAAACCCCATTGACAAGTACCTTGTTCTCCACTGTATGGGTAAAGATGTTCGTGAGTGAGGGGATTGTCAATTGCAAACTGGAATGTGTCTGGATAAGTATTTCCTTCACATCCTTTATTTTTTGAGTAGCCATGCTCTTTTATAGCACAATCGAGAATATGCTGCTCACTCATGTCTACCTCCTTTTTGTTATTTTGCGTTGCATACAATGCTTCTAATACGGACGTAATAGAAAACATAACGCAAGCTCCACATCCCATTTGATCTCTGACAGGTCCAATCACTCCATGATCCCTCCAGTCAAATTTTGTTGGGAGAGCACGGGCATCTGATGAAGTATTTTTATCAAAGTGGGTAAAATCAGGTTGAGGAACATCTTCAGGAATTATAAGACCCAATTTCTCCTCTCGAAATTCGTCAAATGACTGTAAAAAGTTATTAAAATGCTTATTATATTTTGGGTAACAATTTTTTTATAAGACGGTTTTTTACTACGATCTGCTTACCATATCCGCAAAACTATTGACACCCATTTCATATGTGGAAAACATTTTCAGTTTTGCATGGAGGTTATGGTGGAAAATGTGAATAAGGTTGTCTTTAAATATGTGCATTCTCTTGAAGGAGTTGTAGTTATGTCCTGGCAAGGCTTTCCTCTCCCCGTACTTGAACTAATGATAAAAAAAATTTGTTTTTTAATACTACAATGTATAATTTAACTCAAACAAATTATCTATGTTATGGACAACTTGAATAACTAAAGGTTGGTCAATATTTACCTTGAAAGTATTATGAGCGCTGGTGAGAACGTCATGATCATCCAACAGCCGTGTAAAATGTTCCAAAGTTTGATCTTCTAAATCAGTTTGATGAAACACAGTATGATTTGGAAACAATGTGAAATCACTGTTCAAAATATCATCTACATCGAGGTAGAATTCAGCACTAACAAAAGATAAAAGTAGTGAAAACAAAAAGAACAAGATTGCCCCCATTTTATGCATTTTCAAGACTATTCAATCGTTTCCGTAAAGTAACTCGCTCGGAATTTCCAAACCAACTGATGCTTGAAAATATATATCATTTAACGCAACGGATTTTGTTTGTACCTTGAGTTGAAGTCCCAATCCCAACGAACCCTGATATCACCAATATTTCTTAAAATAGCATCGACTAAACCAAAAATACCATAAAGTATTAAGAAAACAAAGCTACCCTTTTTAAAGCCAACTCTGTATAAGTACTTCAGGGATGCAGTTTTGTTGATGTGACATTTCTTTGTATGTTTTAATGCTACCGAATCGTATTTCAAAGCATGCTTTGTTCTTCGCGTACCTTAAATATTGTACGTCGGTTTGTATGTCTGCAGCCAGAAAGTATTTTTATGCCAAGACAATGAGGAAACGTATGAAAAATAGTGGACTTTGGTAATCCCAACCCGTTCAATTTTAGAACTTTAAGGATTAAAAACTTGGTCTGTGTGTCTCCACTTTTGATAAACCTTTATTTTGAGAGTTAAAAAGAATATTTATGAGCATACAATAAAAAGTATATATATAATATATTTACTGTATTTTCTTATCATGCTATAGTTGCTGTAAATGCAAGTCGTTCTAACCCACAAAATGGAGAACCAATCATATACCTAAAATAGCCCATTTCACCCCATTTGGTTCCCCAACTATTTTTAACAATCCAAAATTCAGCATCAAAGAATTTACCATATCCTGCAACCAAAACTGCGTGACCTCCTGTATAACCACCAGGCGTCGGGCAAAAATCATAAATGCCACTTCGATAAAACATAAAGGGTTGATAAACCAAATATGCTACAGCTACCGGAGCCTTAAGATTTACCAGAATATCTTTGATTGCCTCCGGATTAGGATCTACTTGCCTCCAATCTTTCAATTTAACAATTACTGGATGATCTGTACAGTTTCCTTGTTCAGCTTTGTAGGGTTTATGAGTCTCGTGTCCAACCCCGTAATCCTGCAAAAATTGTAAAGTATCCTCCATGATGTTTCCTCCACACCCGGAATTGTAAGAATATCCATTTTCCTTAGTGGCACAGTCCAGCATCATTTGCTCGCTGACGTTGATAATGTCGCCTCCTGATTTAGAAGCATGAAGGGACTCTACAAGTCCACCCATCGAAAAAAATACGCAAGAGCCACAATTTCGTTGATTCTTGACAGGGGACATAAGATTCTCTTCGCGTAAGTCATAGTTGGGTGGAAACTGGAGAGAGTTGCTTCCAAGTGTGTGGGAACTTGCCATAAAATTATCGTGCGTCCCGTGCTCGCCCATTTCCGGGTGATATGGAATTTTATCGTTTGCTCCTAAAAAGTGGGTCATCTCATCGTCCGACTATATAAAGTCAAATAAAAATTATTGAATGCTGGAAATTCGTCTGCCTGAAGGAGAGGCATTATTATTTAGCCGTCTTACCATATCTGCAAAAGTATTTACACCAACGTTAAATCTATAGTGTCCTAAATCGGCTCTCAAATTGTGATGGAAAATGAGTTGAAGGTTGCCCCTAAAATTCGATTTCCTAGTTTCCATTTTTACACTATCGTCTAGCTCTGAATCCTTATTATGCTGAACCTGTAAAGTATAAAATATTCAAAAGAACATGTAAAATTTGGGCATGGAATCCATGGCTTTTATTGATTGTGTTAACTATTTTGTATTTACCCGAAATCTCTCATAGGCTTCCGAAAGAATATTATGGTCTTCAATTAGTTTGCTAAACATCGTTTTTGCGTCTGTATGATGAAGACTGTGAGGGATTATATGTCCAGGGAACAGGTCTTCACTATTTAACCATTCGTCAACGGACATGCTCGTACTGGTCATTTCAATCTTGGAATCATCTCGGAATGCAGCGACACCATTTAAAATGGTTATAAAAACAAGACACTTGAAAACACTCCTTCCGTTTTTCGCCATATTTTTCCAATTGAGTTTGGCCAAATGAAAAATAAATTGAAATTTTAGCTCACAAGCAAAATTATTATGGAGAGGAAAGTAAACCACAATGCTGATCTAGCTAAGCTTCAAAATGGAATACTTGTCAATTTCAGCATTTAAAAATTGAGAAGCAAGCTTTGAGAAATATAGTGTAGCTACTGTGACTGTAAAATGCATGCACATGCACGGTATATACGGATAGAACCAAATATATGTTAAAATATAAGTACCAACAATGCTACATACTTTGACGAGTACATTTAGATGTATGGGTAAAAGTCGGGCTCATATCAAACAAACGCTTAAGAGCCAAAGAAAGGGTTTTATTGCCTATCAATGGCATGAGATTAAAATAATTTTTAGGTAAAAAAGGTTCACATCCATAAATAGAATTAAAATCCAACCTTTTACATTTCTCAAAAACATATTTTTTTGAGTTTGGGGAAAAGTATTTTTTTAAATGAAACAAAAAAATCATTTTTGTACATACTGGTTTGCATACAGCTACGCATTTCTCATGTTGACGTTACTTGCAAAACGAACAAAGTAACTTACTGGTAAGCTCTAACACTGTGCTCGTGCTGCTGTACATTGCATTACTTGCTTTCTTCACATTAGAGTGGAGAACAAGAACTATCGTTCAAGCTTGTTACATTCGTTGCCATCCAGCGAGGAGAAATATTACATTTGCTGCCCCCATCGCATTATGTCCATATGAAACTTCCACGGTATTCTGTGAGATGTAGCTTGCATGACTTTTTTTAAACTAGTTAGTAGTTTGTGCTTATCGATCCTGTCTTACATAATTTCCATGCTATATACACACCTCATTTGAAAAACCAGCTGCTAGACTTCTAAACCCGATACCTAACCATAGCATGTAACCTACTATGATCACATGTGCTGGTCCAGCATGTTTCTTGTTATGTTTCTTGCTAGTATGGACTTTGACATTCATAGCAGTGCATTGTAATTCTTCTCAAAATAATATTAATTTTTTGATTTTCCAAATATTACGAACAATTTACTGGTGTTTTACCATAAATTTTATGTATTTGTGATAAAGCCATTCTTTTCCTGATTCAGAGATTCAAAGTAGGACAGTGCTCGGTGCATAAGATTAGCAGGTGTGTACTTTGTGTGTATGTGCTGGCGAGTGCGAGTGGCAAAAAGTTTTTATGCGTAGGCCAATACGACTTTCTTCAGCATCAACAAGCAAAAAGGAATTTACACACAACCCAACAGAGTGTACTCGCAAATAGATATTTTGTTATGAACAATGCATCCAAGTCTTGTGTTAGGCTTACGTGGTGGTGGTGCTCAATATTGTCAAATTAAATTTCTCAGCTATGGAATTGACAACTGCAGCCGGTTATCAAAAGAACATTTATACAGTCTTACTAAATGTAGAGCACGTTACGTAAGCAGCAAAAGTGTAGCGAAGGATTCTGGAAATAATCAAAGGTACAAGATTCATTCAATTAAATCTTTCAAGTAAATGAAAAATGCCTAACATTTAACTATGCATAAGTTCATATGACGTAAACTTGCATTTAAAAAAACTACGATTGATTTTGTGCATTCTCGGCAAATTTTTCATAGTAATGATGTTACGTTCTATCTTTGGTTTTCAAAAGTATTAATGGTTTTAATGAATAATGTATTGACGTTGATATCATTGCAAAAAAAGAATTGTCAAAGTATTTGGATATTTAGAAAGGATTAAAAAAGTGTATGACATGTAATGTGTAACCGACCTAAGTTGGGTCACCCAACCCTCTTACTGTCAACTTGATATTGTCAATTGATTAATGGACAACTTTAATTTTACGAAACTGTAAACTGTCATTTCGTGTTCGATTAGGTATTCGTATACCTGTAGCTAAATGCAACTTTTATTTACTGTATTTCACTAAATGTAAGATCCAATCAATCCAATGCTGGACAAGCTTTTAATTAAATAATTCATACATTTGTTTTTAGGCATGGAAAATGTTACGATTTCACCATCATCGGTGGAGGTAAGTTTTATTCTCTATTGTTTTTTTTACAATTAGATACCAGTCTTTGTAATTTATTCCGAAAATAAAATGTATTTCACATCTGTCGGTTTGATAAATGATGAGGGTTTTGACAGTCAGTTCATGCCTATGCCTGTCTCAGAATGCATACATTATATAATATGAAATTATCATGAGCGTGCTCCTTATATCATTCTTTAGCAGCCAAGCTATTTCATTATTGTTATGATTGTTACTACATGAGCATAATATTATTGTAATATTTTTGTGAAGGGATCGTAGGCTGTGCGACGGCTATGGAGCTTGCCAACAAATATCCAAAATTGAAAATGGCAGTTTTGGAAAAGGAAGACCAACTAGGTATGGAAAAAACTGTTTCAATGTTCATAATTTATTCAACGAGATAACAGTTTGCTTCCTTGCTACTTACAACTAAACAAAGTCTATTTTATGCTCTTACAAAATAGTTTTTATGCTCCGAGTCAGTACCTAAATGCAAAAATAGAGACATAAAGTCTTGAACCTCTTAAAATTTCATTTTATAACATTGGCTTTAAAACCGGCAAACTTTGCATAAGACACAAGTGGACAAGGTTTATTATACATATATGGGATTCCGCACTTAATTATCTTAACGTTCATTTATAACAACCATGCGAGATAAAAACAAGGGTAATATCATGCACTCGCAACAAAACCACACATCAGATTACTCTGAACTGAGCTTCTCTCATAATAATGCCATGTATCTATCTGCATTACATTACGTATTGGATTCGCCCTAGTAAGAATTTTTTACATGACTTTACAAGAGTATTATCTTTCTTACAATCATCATCTCGTTGAAAATCGTGTGACCTTTGGGAAATTACAAAATGTCTACTTTTTTGTATACATATTATTGTTTTATCCAACGCATGCCATTTAACTCATGACAGGGAAACTGAACTGAATAATATGCTTTACCATAATAATCTACTGTTCCTTTTCGAGATACTGAAACACGAATTGGAGCCGATGATGTTCTCGAAGGGATGAATGGAGAAAAAGGCATGAATTCGTGCAGGCATAACGTGCTGTTCTAATATCAACCCATTTGCATCACCACACACATCACCGTGTCTAACTGGCGAGTATAAAGTATAATACCATATTGAGTCACTAAAACGAAGAGAGAGAAGCACTTGTTATCGACTGTTTCATGGCTATATAAATGAAAAATACTTTCAGTTGACCTGAAAGCCGAAGATATTCATCATGACATCAGATTCAAAAAGGCTGCCCATAGCCAAGGAGGTATTTATAAGCTTTATAAACATACATACATACATTTGAAATGCACGGAGTATTATTATTATTTATTAATACATGTTTGGTATCGTATAACTTTAGGTTTTTCTATATAACTCTGAATATAATTGGAAGTTCTTCTTCTCCTCTATACATTCCAAAGCATGGGCGACGTAGCATGTAGGATCGGATTACGGCTATGCTCGCATCATCTCGCATTTGCGTTCTCATAAGCTGCTGTCTCTTTCCTCATATTACTTTGTCAGTAAGTCGGGTCGGGTAGGTTTCCATGTATCATGATAATTATAATGGCATCACGAAGTGCTCTCTTTGCAAAAGAACTAGTCTAGATAGAACATTGACTTTTTCCTAGCATCGAATCCAAAGCATCTAAATCTAAACTACATTCTCTAGTGGACTATATAATCTTTACTTTGAACATTTACATTTTGACTTGTCTAATATTTGACTGAACCAAAATGATACGTTTTGAAGGGAAAGAAAATTAATTTATTTAAACGAAATATTCCCTTAGTTATACATAAAGGAATTATTAGCATTGATAGACGCCAACTAAGTAGCGTTCAAAATTTGTGCTTTGAGACTCGACGCTCCAAAATTGTAGCTCTTTACCCGTCCCTTCCATTTCTAAAACCGTTGTTGCGGTCCTGACTGCAGGCATGATGTTGATACGTGCTTCGCTAGTCAAATAGCTTACTTTTTTGCCATCATGTGTCAATTTTACTTTAAGGGAGGTTTTCTGGAAAGTAGAAACAGGATCCTGATAATTCAAGTAAAGTATCATTAAATGAAACCATAATATATTCGATACCTTATTGTACAATATTGCGGATAATCTGAAACAGATTAGATTCTTGTATTCAAATTCCACGATGGTGTAGGTACCTGCTGCCAACACATTTCCGTAGCTTTCAGACAGGGAATTCATAATCTTCAAAATCTTACTCAAATGAGATTCCTAATCACTAATAAATCATATTATGTTCGTTATTATGATGGATATTATGGCTTCCTGTTTGTAATAGAGTATTGAAACTATGTCTGAGTTTGTGAACTGATCTTTTGATCTATCATCTATCCTCCTCTGCTCTCTACTTTTAAGAGCATCTAATATTTCATTCCATATATAAATTCAAAGTCTCTTTCAACCTAGCAGCTCAGCCACAACATAATATGACTGATCTTAGCATAATATGCTGCATATACTACATTGGAAATTTCTCCATGCATCAAATCAAATCTATTTTTGATACATAATAGGCTGCCGACAGTGGTTAGATTATGGTACAACGTGAGCTTCCCATTATATTCCTTTTCTTTGCTTCCCAAAAACCCCTTTGTAAAGTTTTCGTTCAAACGTGACGGATGCTAAAATGAAGTTTAGTTTATCATGACTAATAACATAACAAAGCTCTGAAAGGAGAAAACTGACGAGGCAGCAATAGCATGTCTTGCAGAAAAAAACGACGAATCATGTCTAGCACCCACTCAATCATACATCTGTCGATTTTCATAACAGACGAGAAAGAAATCAAAGCTATTTCGATCAAATAAAATACAATGGATTGATTGGTGGACATGATCGAATTGCAAATGTATTGTGATGTGATGATGCTAAATAAGACCGAACTGCAACTTGGAAGAAGCATCAAGCATATAGTAATTCTTTAAAGAAAAGGTTTTAAATTTTTGGCATGCATTTAAACAACAAACCATTTTCTTTTTTACACATTACGTCATCCTACAACTCGACCAGTATTTACGTATAGCAGCAGCTACAGTTGGGTTTGGTTTTTTGGTTCGTGAAGTTTCAAAATACTTTAGCACTATCATACACATAATAAACCCTAACAATCCCTTCTTAACCTTGACTTCCAACGTTCCCATTTAGGATTATACACAGCATAGTTCTCAAACATCTTACGTTTACGTTGTTGCAGTTTTACCCACAGGCATTTTTCATCTCATATATCAACTTCTCCTTACACTGACTTGACATCTGTTGTACTTGATTGCATAAATTCGTGAGAACATGAGCTTTATAGAGAAATAGATGTAAGTGCTGATTTCTCTTTTTCAGATTTACTTGCGTAGACTGTTGATTATTATTGGGCTCTCTTCAGAGAAATATGGTAGTATAGTTGTACTATAAAAAGTTTTGGTTCTTACGTAATGGTTGGCAGTCGCTTGGGCATAAAATTAAATGTAGAAATGTTGTACTGTACTAATTGGAAGAAAAATTTTAATCACACGAATTTGCTATCAACTACTTTGAGAGCTAATGATTAGCAGTCATTATACGGAGGCTGGTTATATTTACCAATGATATTGTATCACCATCACCATCATCAGATCCTTTAAAAATCCAGTTTTATTTGCAGATTGTGAGTAGATGTAGAAGAAGTAGTTAAGCAGTGAGCTAATAATGTGTGCACGTATGTAAGTAGTAGTAGTAAAAATAGACTCCTCTTATTTTGCTTTGAATCTACCGCATGAGGACGGGAGACTCTCCTTTAAAATCGTTTTGATACCGGCTTAATATAGTGAATGAAGTTCTATAAAAGCTGGTACAAAGGACGAGAGGGTTCTACCACGAAACAGACATTTGGTAAGTTGTGCCTGGCATTCATAAATGATAGATTCATGTGCAGAATAGCTAATAAAGGTTTGGTGATACGCTGATGATGTGTACACATAGAAGCAAAAAAGGATAAAACGAATGAGACTAATGTAAAGCTCTAACTGGATTCCCTTTTAGTAAATGTGAGAGAGAAAGAGAGAGAGAGAGACGAATGCATCCAGATCAGAGGCAGAACATGTGCAAAATTTCTCATGAAACTTCATCCCATTAATATCTGTTCTTTT
This sequence comes from Orchesella flavescens, assembly GCA_964034955.1. Classification (NCBI taxonomy): domain Eukaryota; kingdom Metazoa; phylum Arthropoda; class Collembola; order Entomobryomorpha; family Orchesellidae; genus Orchesella; species Orchesella flavescens. The sequence continues at coordinate 18,132,940 of OZ035957.1, read as the reverse complement.
TAGTTACAAGCCGTATCTTTTCATTTCTATTCACTTTGGGCTGCAGCAGCTCACACACACAACAGTGCCACACACTGCTTCTTTGTGAACGAGAAAAGTTGATGTACTTCTTTTGTATGAGAGCAATAGGCTTAGGTGATGTGATGTGTTACCTTGCTCTTGCTGTGTAAGTGTAGTAGTATGAGTGCTATTTGGTAATAATGTATTTTGCAAATTTATGGAGGCATTATTCCTACCTTGTATAGTTTGATAATGGGATGGTAAAGGGTTTTGAAGAGAGTGGATCTTCTCATCAAGCAAATTTATTTGATGCCTTTCCCTTCACGTTGCCTGTGCTCTTGTACTCTTTTCATCCACCAACTCCAAACTCTATATCAGAAAGTTGTAGGTTCAGCATAATCTCAAAAGAAGAAGAAGAACAGAAAAAAAGAGCTGACAAACGTTTTTGTGGACCGCCCATATCCTTACAAAGAAGAATAATAAATTTCACAATAGAAAGAGTTGTTTCTCTTGTGTTACGAATCCACACGCATAAGGCTTAATATGATTATTGGTTTGACTCCAGCTTTTTGAGACGTTCATAATTCAATTTAATTTTTTTAACTTCTCATTTTCACATCAGGTTTGAGCCTGGCTGCATTTTATACCAGTATTATCCTCATCTATATAGTTCTAGTATAAAATATATTATGAGCTATATCTGATGGAGTTGAATGATGATGATGAGTGATATGGAATTGGCAATGTGCTCCGCTCACTCTTAACTTGGTCAATCCAATTCCGTGAATATTAAACATATATACTAAAGCTCAACAACCAACGCAACGGAGGTTTCTCCTTTACAATAACGCCATGTCACATTGTAATGAACGACCTCAGCTTGAGCGTCAGCCCTCTTTCTCTTCAGTTTACAAAATGAATCACATACTTTTTATGATGTGTGTTACTTATGTTGTTTAACATTACGCCTCAAGTTGTTCATACCATCACCATCCAATCATAAATACTGTGTGTGTACTTGAGGGTTGACTGCACAATTACCACCTTTCTGATTATGTCCAAAAAGTTAAAGTAGGTGGCTGAAAAAAAAAACGAAATGAAATACTTGCGTTTTGTATACAAAAAAGTTTCACAATAACTGAGCTATTAGGAACGGCGAAACGGGATGTAAAAAAAAGTCGACATAAAAAGCAATTACAGTTACTTGTCATCATACCAGCTAGAGTGCCTACATATTTCAGTATTTTCTTGGTCGCCACGCCAGTATATATATAGTGAGTGTAGTTTTTACGAAATCGAAATATGCAAATAGTAGTGAAAGAGGGAAAGAAAAAATAACAGGGTATGTATTATTTGAAATGGAATATTGCTAACATAACAGCAAAGAAAGATCGATTTTTTCAATTACGAACGACGACGCTCTGAATGAAGCTCAAAGTTAATTCATACTTCGATGTGTAATATTCTACTTTCTCATTTCATGCAGCATCATCATGGAAGACATGGAGAAATAAAAAAGCAAGAATAATGGAGTTAAGCTGGTAGGGAGTCTGTCAATGCATTTAATGATATTTGCAGCGGCGATGGTGATGGTGTGTGTGTATGTGTATGTAGTAGCAAAGCAGCGGTAGCTGGAGCCGAGGAGTGAGGCATTATTATTACTTGGCTTGTGGAATGGTGTGTGTAGTCTTTCCATTTCATTTCCTTTACTAGCTTCCCTTGTGCCGTAGCTCATTCCATTATTTTATGACATTCAAGCCAAGCCACATATACTCTCATTCTCTCACTACATTTTGCTGTTGTAGCACAAACTACAAAACCATTTCCACAACTAATATCGTGCTTGATAAACTTTCAACATCAAATATGCAAAAATATACTTATATATCAACGGGAACCAAGGAAAGGTGTAAGAACCCACAAGTATCGATACGATATACTGTATGATAACATAACATAACATATTGCAACATGTATATACATATAAGTATGTAGCCGGTGGTACGTGCTGTGCTGTAATCACTTTCATCAAAATAATATGGATTTTATATGCGCGTCCAACATTTTACTCGTGTTACAATAAATGAGTAAAGATGCTACTAAAAGTATACAGCATATTGATACTAGTTCTGGTTTGCCTTCCATATAAATTTTTTGATATAAATATATGCTCATTTCCTTCCCAGGATTACATTACTTATTCTCGTGAAAATTGGGGAAGGAACAAGGAATAACGTGAGCTCGTCTCGCGAAAAAGAGCCAAGTAATAATTACACATGATGTTTGGTGGTCAACTCCAAACTATGTATTATTATTAATAATACCCAAGGAAAAAGTTTCCAACAAATCTCCCTTCCATTAAATTCCACTTGCCATATTCTCCTCTTGCATTCGAATTCTCATGGTGTTTTATACATTTTCCTACAAAAATGTTGCTCCAAGTTTACGAGCTACGAATAATGAACTGACTATATGTGCTCAGGCTTTACACGTATATCTACTACCCAGTAAGTAAGTAAGTAAGTACTAATCGTGAGTGCTCACTCACATATACATACATACCAATACGTGTTAAGATGGGAGATTGATTAGTGCTACCGGCTTTTTAATGGACTTTTATAGTAGAACATAAGTTGCTTGTAAGAATTTCACAGCTCGGTGTAAACTCAGATAATATTTTTTTTACAGGGGATTGAATGTAAGAATAAAAAGTATGAATAAAATTTGGAAATTTCTTCAACTATGAAATTCCAGTCCAGTCAAACAAGTCCTTCCAGTTTACACGCTTACATTTTATTCTGATCAGTAGTGATCAGAACAGAATGATAGCCATAACCACTAACCATTACTAGACGTTGAGTTTTTAAATGGAGGAGTTTACATGCAAGAAAATAGCCTTGAACAATTAGTGTTTTGATAGTGAGATTGAAAAGACCATCATAATTTCACATTTTACATAAAACTAGAGAATGATTCAGGTTGGTTTTTGGTAGTTATTCTAAGAAACTTGCAAATAGCTCGTTTCTTATCAGTTTAATGCTATCACTAGAGTCAGCAAGTAAATCATGATGAGGATGAAATGAGAATTTCACATAATTTTATGATAGTTCATTGACAGTTATCATTATCAGCAACTAGTTCCATCAGGACAGAAAAGAAAATTATTTGTTAGTGGGCATATAAAATTATAGGTGCACACAATCATTTAAATTTTATTAGGTTTCTTTTGTACGTACTTCCATTCCAGTTCAATCGTTGGATGATGCAGATGGAGGCAGAGTTGAAACCCTTACTTGCTAAAGAAAACTAGCTGGGCTGAGCTAACAATAATTCAAATACTTCACCATTGCCAAAAGGCTTAAAGTAAAAATACCTTCGAATTCCGTGGGTACTCAAAATGGTTTCAGTGATTCACAATAATTATTCAAACCAAGAAATTTACTCCCGTGTGCTGTGTGAAAACTTAACAAAGTTAATATTTACATTTATTCCATATATTATTGTTTTATTTTCGTCTCGCGTCATTACAATTGCGTCATTTCCGTTCTAAAAAGTACATAATTGGACTATTTTACATTAAGCAGGAAGGCTACTAAAACTCAGAGCAAGGAAGCGAACAAAATGATATTTTATGAGCAAGAAAGCAGCTTAAAGCTTCAACTACATACATATATTATGTACCTCGTCCCTTTATGATTATGCTTACTACATTGCATTGTAGTTATAATATAATGCATATAATAAAAATGATCAACTACTCCAATCTCCTCCTTTCTTGTGACAATGGTTGTACAAGGTCACACATCCCAGCAGTGCGTGGTTTGGTTTGGTTATAGAAAGAAAACTTTTTTTATCTGATAATGGCCCAGCATATTATCATGTGTACAAAATTCATGAGAAACTTGTTCCATTCCATGTGTATGTAAAATGTAATGTAAATGTAACTATTGGCTTTTTGTATTTCATGAATGTAATGTCTCATGAATAAGCTGCTCATATAGGAAAAGCTCAATGGGACCAAAAGGAATTACCTCTACTAGTCACGAATGTAGCAACGAATGTCAGTCAATCCCCTTTTTTTGCTTTTGTTGGGCTCTCGATTGAATATCTGATAGGAGACACACATACATTCCTTAGTGATTTGCTGGTTGGTCACTACTTTTGCCTCATTATTATGTAAAAGCATAAAAGTATTATTGTCCGAGTAATGTAGCATATCATTGTGTGCAGCTACAAAACCCATTTCCTCTCTCTCTCTCCTTTGCATTTTCATGTTGGAGAAACTAAGGAATGTTTTGTGGTTACTGCTGTAAGGTAATAATATTATTGCTCTCACAAGTGTATTTTATATATATATATATATTATGTTTGGTTGTTCATTCCTATACGAAATGGGAATGTACTTAATTCGTTAAATTCACCGACAACAGTAAAAATAGTTTTGCATGGCATAATACCATGATATGATATGACGATGATGATGATGGTAGTGGACATGAATACATGCATGTGGGAGGCTTGAATGTTTTTCTACAATGAGAAAAAGCAACAGTTCCGTAAGCTTTCTCCTCTCTCCCCATTTTCTTCCTTCTTGGAGAGAGTGTGTGGCGTGTTGAGTTACATTTTGATTGTGCATGATCTGTAATAATAAGTGAATGTATAATGCATGCAGGAGACGGCTCTTTGTGGGATAAATACATAAACTGAAATTTATACACGTACCTACTACCTTCCATCTCTCTTTTCATGTTTTTGTTACCAACTTTCACGTTCTTCACTCTACATATTCTAGCAATGGCCGTGTGGCCATAGTTGGTAGTTGTTACTCAAAGTAGGCAAGTTTTACTTTCTCTTCTCTGCCTACGGAAGTTTCAATGCTTTAACAACAACTAACAATGGTTAAAGTAATATACGATACCCACTCAGCTTTGTCTCCGTTGCGTGTGTGTGTGTGTGTGTTGTGATGTGATCGCTCATGGAGAAGAAGTACAGTACGACGACGACGACTACTACTACCTATATAGCTAGCTGGAGAAGACTGCACTCAAACAATACAACCTAAATATGCCGGCAATACCGGCCGGTTTTCCTGTTGGATATCGATTTTGTCGAAGCTTTTCTTCTTGCTCACAAGTAGTTAGCACACGAGTAGCTTTTTCAGGTTAGATTTCATTTCATGGCTTCAGAACGTATGTATACGTATATCTGTGATAGTTTAATGATCAGCCACATGCCATGAGCCTTTTTTGTTCACTCATTAAGCACTTTTGCTTTCTTCTACACCTGCATGCTTATCATATAGTGACAGACATAAATGATCAAGAGCACGAATTGGTAGAAGTAAATAGGTAGGTAGGTGGTTGGCTTAGGGAGTTGAAATTAACATTAGGCATCGCCTTATAATCAAAAGTTTCAGATAAACACATAGCATTATCAGGGCTATGCTCACTTCATTGTGTAATTACAGATTAGGGCGCCTATCGCAGCAACCCTTTGAAAAATTAAGAAACGAATTAAGATGGACTTGGAAAGGCGGTTGTGTGCAAGTTTGTAGCATTAAATTTAAGATTTTGCAATAGATTTCACTAGCTCGTCATCTTTCAACAGCAACCTTTCTGTTGTGGACGTTAATGTTCAAGAAGAAGGATTGTGGGTCTTTCCCATAATGCTACATTGCTATATCTAAATGATTTATTACAAATATTTCAGTACTGATTTGTATCTCGATGTATGTATGTACAATGTACATGTATGAGAAGTTGGATGAATGGTATAACACCAAACACAACTAATGCAGTTTTCAACTTTGCATTTATTATGTATGTTCGAACCATTTCAGTATTTCAACCAACGCTAAGCCCACCACCAACCATGTGTCATGCATAATACGCATTACTCATTAGTCTTGCTGTGATATCTGCGATAATTCAGTAACCTACTCTCAGCACAGGATATTATGCATAGTATTCTCTCTCCCCTCTTCTTCTTCTTCATTAATTTACATTTTATTTACCTGTCCGAAAACCCCAATGAGATTTAGTTATCCACACCCGATTTCCTTGCTTAAAGCATTATTAGGTTTAGGATCTCTCTCTCTCTCTCTTATTCTGTTTCAGACCATCATCATCATTCTCCATCCAACATCATATCAGTTTGGTGAAATGACGTCTGTAAATAATCTTGCGGTACTCCACTCTCGTGCGTTACTCTTATATGTACTTTGTATGAATACATATACACTTGTTCATTCTGACTGATCAAGAGGAGTAGTATGCAATAATATGGTAATTTTGCGTTAATACCATGTCCTGTCCGTATCATTCCTTTTCTCTCACAGTTAATTTTTGATGGACCGGTTGACTTTTTTTTTCGAGGCGGGCCAACTGTTTCCATGTTCATTTAGGTTGTACATCAAACCCATATGAGGCAGTTTTTTGATGGTTCATTTGCATTTCAACCCATACCATATAACACACAAAAATACTGTAGAGGAAAGTGTAATGGTCGTAAAGGGTTGTTTTGTGTTAAAACCATGACATAAAATAAAATCAGCTTAGTTTTTACTACGGGAGATGTACACAGTGTTATATTGCAGCATTATAATACGGCATAATAGCAAACGAATTGGTTTGCATCAACACGTTAGAAACACTTTCCGGAGTTGGGAATTTTGACCATGGCAAGAAAAAGTTTATATTATAAGTGGAAGTTATTATATCATGCCGCTTTGAGTTTGCGGCAACATGGATGAAACGATATCAAGTCAAGTTTTTGTGTGATTTATGGTATATCGTCAAAAAAAGTTTGGAATGAAAGTTTCTTATTTAAATTCTGTTGTTCTCGGCTCAACTTTAGATATTATATGACATTATTTTCAGTACCCTTTTCCTTTGTATCATATTATGGTATCAACCACCACCAGGTTAATATTTTGCTAGGCTTGAAATGAAATTCATGAAATTTTTGAATCAACAAACTAAATGAAAATAGATTTGATATTGCGCATTTTAGTCTCTAGTAAAAAAAATGATTGAGAAATGGTTTGGTGTGGTGGTGGTTCTATCCCCACAATGAATTAGTACAGGTTTCATCATCACAGAGAAAATGAAATAATAAATATGTGCTGTGCAATAATCTTTCCTCTGTCACAAAGGAAAATGAGGTAAGGATACCGACCAACGAGGAACGAAAGCATATATGTATATTGCATCGAATCAAATCTACAAAGGGAAGCATCCTGCTGTGTCTGTACAATCAAGAAAAGAAAACATGCTGATTTGGAAGGGTATCTAGGCTTGGTTCAAAGACAACTATGAATATTAGTTTGGTTTGTGATAGATAGATAGTATTGGGTACTAAAGTAATATCTAAAATATCAATATCAAACAAGAGCCAAAATCAGAAATAAAACAATGTGTGTCTGGCAGAGAACTTGTTAGTTTTAAATGTTTTAATGTTGTTAGGGAGAAGTATATTTATGTAAATAGCTAACATGAGAAATGTATGAATGTATCTGTGTACCTATTTGCTGATGCAATGATGATGATGATGACATGAGATTTGTCGTGGGCTATGGTTTATGCGTTATTGCATCAGGCTCAGCTGGTCAGGGCAATGCACTGCATTGACCCAGTGTCCCGTTATGTTGACATAACGGCAGCGTGGGAACGACCAATGACCGGTCAAGTACCCACTATGGTGGTGTGATCGGAGTTGCAAACGTTTACATATAATTATGTAATCTTGTGAGTAGTATATAAGGTAGACTGAATAAATGGAAAGGGACAGTTGGATCCCGAGACAACACCAATAATCATCAACAGTAGTGCTCCTCCGTACACCCATTTCTAGTCATACGCAACATCATATTTTCCGAGCATAATAGTCCTAACAAGTTGGTGGAGATTGGCTTTCGTTCTATCACCTCTCCTTTACAGAACAAGCGAGTGTTAAAAATATTTAAAGTTTTTTTTCTTCTTTTCACAAGTTTCCGAATTTCGGACTCGGGAGATAGTTTGGTCCGCCAACCAGTTAAAGTGAACTCAAAAAATCTGAGTTTCTCGTATTTCCCCAGTAAACTTTTAGATTTCGGGCACTAGAAAGTTAAGCTATTATGGCTTCAAATGGTCCCGTTGAAATTAAATTTAACCGCACGCTTACTAAATCTAACTTGAAGGAATTTATCTTCGAGTTACAGCTATGGGGTAAACTTTTCGGTCATGAGGAGAAGCGTTTGAAAGCACTTTTGCCTCTTGTTATAGAGAATGAACTGGCGAAACAATATCTGAGCATTCACAAGGAGCAGTTGGTGGATGACAAAATATCATTTGGCCAGTTTACGGAATCTTTTATACGTAACTGTCCCATGGAAGAAGATGAAGCATTTGGATTAATAGAAGTCTTGAGTCAATACCAGCCACCCGAGATGAGACCGTCCAGATTTTTGCAGCGAGTACGATTTTTACTCCGTGACGATTGGGATGACGATAAGGAAGCAGATTTGGTGAAGGTAATGATTAGGCGGCTCGATAGAGGAATTGGCATGTACATCACTTGCAAGGGAATTCCCGACACATACGACAAGCTTATGAAAATCGTGAATGAGTACGAGTCCAATACACCCAACACGGAGAAGAAAGATGTCGTACCTACCACTGGGTTGGTCAAACAAATATTTGCAAACGACATACAGAAAATGGAGGAGGAGCGATCCATCGCCTTTCAAGAAAGTATGAAAGCTCTTGCAAAACTAAATCAGCAGCTCGACGAGGCATTGACTCTTCAAGAGGAAGAAGCGAGTGGTGGACAAGACGAAAATGAATTTCCTGAGGATGACCGGGACTACTGCGAAGACTGCAGAAATAACTATATGGAGGCTTACGACTGATTTCAGCCCAGCTAGGGAGACCGCTTCCTATAAACGAAAGGATGGATAGGGATCAACGTTTGGTAAATTATAATACTATATATGATACGTAAGTTTATGGCAGAATTCAGCTCACGACGTGGTAAGATTTTTTGCACATTAATTGTTTTGGTACTGGTGCTGCATAGTATCCGTTTGATTGCTGCAATACGCAGTGTTATTATGAAGCAGTTAGGTACTGTAGTATGGCAATGCATAATTACATTGTAAATCTGCAAAGGAAAGACGGTTCTTCCCCATAACTTGAACATGTTTTCCCGTAACATATAACAAGCTGTAGATGAATTTGTATAATTTTCGTTGTGTGCCCGGTTAACTCAGTCGGTGGAGCATGAGTTTTCATTAGGAAGCTCGGGTTTAGCTGTAGTTTTTTATGTCATCGCATGATTTTACGACGTTGGTACCGAGTGCATTTCGAATTCATTAAGTCAATGACCTGCTGAACGACTTTTCACAAGGCATTATAGTAGGATAGCAAAATTTGTAAGAAGCTAAACTTCACAGAGGAATAACGATTATTTTTGAGAAGAATAAACACATCTGAGTTCGTGGCCACGACGCTTTTAAAGTTTTCTGTGTGTATCAAGGTCTGTGAAGTGCACATCACAGTTGTCCATGATTGCAGTTGACTTACAAAGCCAGATGATCATGTTATGTATATGTAAGAAGGTTGAGACAAATAGGTATCATATCCAGATTCTGTGCTAATTAGTGCATAAGCTGAGATCTATGTTACAGGAAATTAATCCAGATCGGAGGCGTTTCTTTCGGTGTAGTTATGACCAATGAGCTGTGACTATGTTACAGGCAATATGAGATTTTAAATGAGCAGCTGGATGACTGATTTGACTCTCTTGTTTTCTTGCGTATCTGGGAAACAATTGGTTTTTACAATGAATGAGCAGTCAGAATTCGGTATGAATTGGAGATATTCGTCGAAATTTTGAGAATAGAAACGTTTGTTTCTTTTGAGCTTCTGTGAAAAGGTAGTTGACTTGTGATTTTGTTAAATGTATGGCATGTAGTTTTGTGATATTTCATGCTACTAATGCCCGGGTATTGAGAGACTTTACATTTCGGAACTATTTGGAATTCGGTACGGTATCACATGCATCATATTATACAGCTTTAAAAGGTTGTTGATACTGGTAGTTTTGCATTTTTTTTCAGTGTGACCATTGCTTGTGTAAATTATGGTGATATGGAGGTATGTATAAGTAGGTATTTACTAGTTTTATGTTACACGGAACGCTGGTGTAATTCGCCTGTGGTTCGGTCAGGTACAATTAGCATGAAATTAATATAAATACAACACGGTTACTATAAGACATTCTTTTCTGATGCTTTATATAACTTAGTTTTGGTATATTTCTATGCTAATCCTTCGTTTTTTTTTGGTATTATAGGTACATATGGGTAATTGGACGAATTGTATTTTGATGAGTGCACTACCTAATTGTTTTTCAAATGACTTTTATTGTAATTTTTAAGTAGCCCAGTCGCATGCCTGAATATTGGATCAGGCCACAATTTTGAGATAAGTCCCTGTTGCCAGACAACCCCTAGGTCAATGTTGGCTTCGATCACATCCGTCAACCCATTCTAAGGACGTTGTTGCAGTCCATTGGATTTACTACTCAACTTTATCTGCGTAATTTGCGGAGCCCAGAGGAGCGTTGCAGGTGCTACGCTACGTTTGGTGGAGGTGAACCCCCAGGATCCCTTAAGTCCCCAAAGAATTTCATGATTTTGCAAATTTTCATCTCTTTCAAGCATTGACTAGCAGCACCCAATGGCGACCATGATCTGGATTCTCGATCAAGCATATTTAATTTAGCATTATAATTTATAATATTATAAACGTGATTTGTATTTGATTAGGTAGTTATAGCAAACTAAAATGTAATAATTAAGAATATAGGTTCTGTAATGGTGATAAGATGCTTGTAGGATTGATAGCTAAGTAGTTGAAATTATAGATATATCTCACAGTGAGTTGTTATAATAAGTCTATGTGAGCGTGTTATTGTAATTTAGGTTTGTAATTAATTATATCCCCAACACATCATTTTTAGAATTTAGTTGGGAAAAGTAATTAACTAGATTGTATGGTTTTTCATGGTTACGTTAAATATATTTGATTTAAGTCACGTTTCGTTATTTTTGTTAAAATAATATATTACCTTAAGGGTTATAGGTATATCTGGATAGAAATAATTATCAGCACTGCTTCAGCAGGAGCTGAAGCTTTTCTGTGTGTTGGTGTGTTAGGGAGAAGTATATTTATGTAAATAGCTAACATGAGAAATGTATGAATGTATCTGTGTACCTATTTGCTGATGCAATGATGATGATGATGACATGAGATTTGTCGTGGGCTATGGTTTATGCGTTATTGCATCAGGCTCAGCTGGTCAGGGCAATGCACTGCATTGACCCAGTGTCCCGTTATGTTGACATAACGGCAGCGTGGGAACGACCAATGACCGGTCAAGTACCCACTATGGTGGTGTGATCGGAGTTGCAAACGTTTACATATAATTATGTAATCTTGTGAGTAGTATATAAGGTAGACTGAATAAATGGAAAGGGACAGTTGGATCCCGAGACAACACCAATAATCATCAACAGTAGTGCTCCTCCGTACACCCATTTCTAGTCATACGCAACATCATATTTTCCGAGCATAATAGTCCTAACAATGTACACACCTGAAAAGTTGGTTTGAAAATGGATAACTTTTCAGAAATTATTCTGGTCTCAAAGCCTCATTCATAAACTCAAAAATTGAATATGTATTAGATACAAAAAATGCTCTTTCAAGTTCAATGTTCAACATGCATTGTGTATGTATGTATAGAAATGTGTGCTCGAAAAATTAGATGTAAGTATTCAAAGGAAGAATATTTTTGTATTTGTTTCTTGTAAGTGAAATTAGTTGACATTTCAGGGAAGGCGAGGTTTTCATTTTGATTCATGACTCTGGTGGTGGTGCTATCCACTTCAATTGAATATATGTAAAAGTACTTACTTTCAATGTTTCAATGTCAAATAAGTTTGTTAGAAGAATCAGTTACAGGTTCCTAAATACAGGTATGGCACGCACTGATCTGAAACCTAATTGAAATGTAAAATATTCCATGAATATCAATTACCTATGTATACATTGACTTTGACTAGTTTTCAATTTCCCAACTTCTGTAAAATGCTCGTAAACTAGGGACTTGTGTGTGAGATGGTTGAAAGAATGGAATTGAAACTTTTGCTGTTTATACATTCATTCACTTTGTTCAAGTTTTATTCCTATGTTTATACGTACCTACCTCCATATTTATGTCCCTTCTTTAAATAATCATTAATTCCACCATCAGGTACTCATAAGAAAGTAAGAAAATGATACCCACATACTATATAACTATATTGACATTGGAGTTTTTTTAGTAAATATTTATTCATAGATGAATGGATGATATTGAGTAAATTACTTCCTACAACCCACGCACACGCCATGACTGGTTTCAGAACCTCATCATCAAACAGCAAATGAGTTGAGAAAAGGGCTATACTTTAGTTTAGACGAAAATAATTAAAAACCATGGGCTTTATTGTCTAGGTCTTCCACGTGTCTTCAAGAAATTTTAATTTAATGCTATTAACTTGTTATGATGGTTTCAGCCACAGAAAAGTCTCCCCTATTTTTGGCAGATAAAGTTTTTCGGTGAAATGAGAAAAAAAATTGATGCTTTTGCTTATAGCTCAGGTGAAATAAATAAAATAATTACACAAGGAGATCTTCACGTTTTGGGTGAAACTGAGTTTAATATGTGGACTCTGAAAGGTATCTTTCAATTCTGCTTGTACTTCGATGATTCAATTGTAATACATAATCATTAGTAGCTTATAGCCTCTTTTAATTTAATGAGCTCTTAGGTCGTCGGCGTGATGAGAATAGTAGAAACAAAATGCAACGAAGATAACACTGCTATATCTAGAATAGAAAGTGAGTATTCTTCCTCTCTCTTGTATTTCATATAGCTGGATGGAGAGTACAAGGTGTTATCAACATAATAACAGCCTCATCGTCATCATCATGCTTTCTCCATAACTAGTAATCATTTCTGAGAGCAGGATTAAAACAAACGGGGAAAGAAGAGTCTTAAGAACTCATTAGAGAGAAAGAGAGTATGCATTACGAATTTTCCTTTTGAACCATATCTTTTCAAGTAAAGGAGTTTATTTTGTGCTTTTTACGTTTCTATCTCTCCCTCATTGCTTTTGCGATCTCATAGCACACACGTAGACATCATCTACCTTCCACTTCCCTAATTGGGGAGCTTTACAAGGATGAATGAATGTGCAAATGGCAAATGTCAGGGATTAATTAGAATAAATTGGATTAAAAAAGAGGACGGAGAGGAGAGGACTGCTGCTGGACAATGGGATGTATATGTAAAGAAACTCAACACAATGTTTACTTCACTAAAAACGTAAAGCTGTTGAAAGTCATGTTCATGTCTTTTCCTAATGTGCTTTATGGATTGCCGGAATTTCAAGTTGGGTGGGCGAAGCACATGAGATAAACTGAGCTGCACTCATTAGAAACACTAGTCTAAGTCAACCATGTTGTAGTTGTTAAATAGAAAATACAGGAAAATTAGGAAGCAAACTCACTGCATTAGACTCCTACCTTGAATGTTTGAGGTAAACCTTCCGGAACGCAAAGTATTGAGGGAGACTTTGATTTTGAGGATTGTCGTTTCATCATTCTAATGATTACATAGTATCAGTAGTGTTTCTGTAAGCCTACATACATACAGGTATTGATTAAAGAGTGTCTTCTATTTTATGTGGTACTTCTAAACTCTGCTGAAGTAGAGCAAACTGAAACATTTTGCAGATTATAATTTTGGGTAGGACTCCAATCTACATTCCGACTCCTTTCACCAACCATTTAGACGCATGTGCTGCCGAACTTGACAGCGAAAAAGAATGTACCAAATCCTAGACAAAATTATGCAATAGTCAAAGGGAAGGGATTTATAAAATGTGATAAAAATGCAACAGCTTCGTATTAATTTGGGCTGTCTGGTGGTGTAAGTAACACATAACGAAGCTTGCCTGAAAATGGGTTTACTCTTAGATTAACGCGACGCTGAATTTAGCACATTGGCATTTGCAAAAAATGTATGGATTCAGCTTACAATTTAGGGTTTGTGGTTATCTACAAGTCTATTATCATTTCATTTCGAAGATGCCAGGTCCCAGTAGAGCAGTTGTTTTCGAGGAATCGAAATTAGCAATCAAGTCAGTGTACTGCTGCTGCTTCGTTGTCGCTTCCTGTGCTGTGTACCAGATAGTAGTTTGGGGATCGCGATCGGGAGGCACGTTTTTCTGTGGCATTGTATAGGTACCTCATTTTATGTTCAATTTAACACATACTCGTACTCTACCCGTCCCTACACTACATACGATCACAGCTCAGCTCTCTTTCTTACCAAGCTATGAGTTGAAACCTCAAAGGATTTTGAATTGAGAACATGCTGCATATCTTGTGTCACTCTGTCTTCTATTCGACTTTGTGCAATCTGAAAAAATATTAAAACATTCAATGAAGTAATATCAGAGTTTGATTCTCTTCTTTACAGAATACTACTGCAGATTTTCTGAAATTTGCCATCCGAAATAAAGTCTTATAAATCATAATAATACAGTCATATATTATCGTTCATAATATACTATAGTCAAATTGCAACCTGTTTCTCTAAAATCCAGACCCATTATAAACTTTATGCTCGTAAATGAAATGTAAGCATGCTAAATTATTTTTTTATTAATTTTATCTTCATCTGTAATGCAGATATGCCTTGTCAACTCATTATCGCAATTGTTTCTACATTGAATTCCCGTCATTTATAATAGTATCACGTAAGAAAATACATTATATGTAGGTTTCATTTGCATCGTGTAGATCGAGAAGGTCTTATTCGTTAAATATTCAATGAATTTCTTCACTGCAGAATTTGGTGCTCCCGTGAGTATTCTACGTTGTACGTACTTGTTCATCTCCAAATATTTTTAACATTTGAAGAAAATGAATTGGTTGAGAGGTTGATTGAATTCCCATTTACGGATGGAACCCACCGAGCATCATGAAATGGGCAGATTCTGTTACCATAAAAGAACTGAAACTTTTAAATTTTGTAATGGATCAACTACGGATCTTCACTGTGCCCATGAGTGAATATAATATGATTAACCCTTTTCGATTCATATGAACTGTAATCTAGTATGTTGCATGTGCGCAATGGTTGAATACACTCTTTACAGGTTTATTTTACAGATCTAGTAGTGGCACGTAAAGGTCAAAATCAATTTATTCGATATGCTTCCTTGCGACATCATCCGTCTGTCTGCGGACACGATAACTTTTGAATGATTTGACTGCATTGAATTGGCTAAGTTCTGAGACTTGTCAAGTTGGTTTATTGGTACAAGGGATGTTAAGTTTTAAATAAACTAAATTGAAATTTAGCACGAAAGTGTTAGTCGTGTTAAAAATATATTTTACGCATCTTCCTAAGGATACATCATCATATCTTGAATTTGTGGGATTCATTTAATACGCTATTACTACTTTCTTAGTGAGTGACAAGGTTATTGATGTCACGAGTACTATATTAGGTGTAGTATAACAATAAAAAAATAAAAATGCTGATTTAATTTTCTGTGTACACGTTCTAACAATTTACTATTGCTATAAAAGCTTATGTTTCATTAAAAAAGATTCTACAACATAAGATGTAACTTTAATTTAAATATTTTAGGCTACTGTACTTTACATCAGTAGGTATCAGATCATATTCAATTTCTAATAATAGATTCTCTTCATCTATGTTCAAGTCATCAGGTCATCAGCATCTTGATTTATCTTTTTCCATTGACATCATTGTTTTAATGCTTGCACAATAATATAAATTATAGTCCAAATAATATCTTGTAGATGTATATAGGTTTTAAAGTTGCGTTTAGTTGAGATTCTACACAAATTCTATTGACTTTGGTTTCGTTTTTAGGAAGGCACCAAAGTGGACATAACAGTGGAGTCATTCATGCAGGAATTTAGTAAGTTCATTTATTATTATCCACACTCCTTGATGCTAATTCAAAAGTTGTGTGCTTGTAAACGATAATGTATGTATGTAATCGACATTCAACTCATCAGTGCCGCATTGAAATCTTTTACGTTCCACAATGATGATGGCGCTAATGACGAGGTCGTCCCATTTCATTTTGTTTTATTTATACAGCTACAAGCCGGGCTCATTGAAGGCAAAATTATGTGTTGATGGGCTTCATTTGAGTTACAAGTACTTGGACGAAAACCATATTCCCTACAAAAAGTGTGGAAAATTAATAGTTGCTGTCAGCCAAGAGGAAATCCCACGCCTTAAGGATTTGTATCAGAGAGGGCTGCAAAATAATGTACCAAATCTTGAAATGGTCAGTAAAGAAAAAATCAAGGAATTTGAGCCACATTGCGAGGTAAGAAAACGAATGTCACAAAAAAAAGTCAAACTCGTGTGTGTAGTGTGTACCTTTCATCTAATTTCTAATTCCAACGTATCAGTCTCTTTTAGTCCAATATCCCCAGCTAATTTCCTGGCTACTCGCACAATAGCTCCGCATAAAATATCCGTGGATATTATCTAGAAAGATAAAATCTCACAAAAATAAGTCTTACAACAATACAGCACATTTCATACATGAAGAATAATCACAGTCTCAGATTGTACTCATTTTATGTTGTCCGTCCGTCGTGGTTTCTTTTGATTTTATATTGTACAATCCTCTCTTGCGTTATGTAATGTAAAAGACATTCTCTAGAGACATACAATATTATATAACATTACATAAATAAGCCTTCTCTCATTTGCTCACTAAACAGCCTGTGTACAGAAGGCACTAGTTTTTTGTTTGCAGTGGTAGTTGGTGGTGCATTCTAGTAACTCTATTTTCCTCTTCTAAAGTTATACAGCATGTCCTTATTGTGTACTCAATAAAACTGATATCGATTTAGATTACAACCTCCAATCTGAAATTTCATATCGACCAGACCTGTGTCCTTATTTTCTTACAAGAGAACAAAATGTAGCATGTAACAACAGCAATCGTTTTTGGTTGTTGTAAAGAATGACTGTTATAAAGGACATGGAATTTATCTTGGAAAAAAGCATGTTTCTTATTTTTTTCCGTTGGTTATTAGATAAATATGCTGTGTATACCGCAACACAACACAACAGAACACGATTTGATATAGGCAGTGAGAGTTGAGGATAGATGGAAGCTACAAAGATAGAGCAGTGGATATTCGTAGTAGGTTCATTGCCATAGTCAAAGAGAAACTGTAGCACCACACTATGTATGCACGCACGTTCATTATAACAAAAGAGGACGGTTGAATGGCTATGAGTTGAGAAAAGGGATGTAAAAATACTGGAGAAATGATGAGAAAGAAAGAATGGAATCCCATCAGGAAATATCTAGTCCAGGGGAAAACAGAATATAGAGTAGAGTAAGCTTTCTCAACGACAGAAGAAAAAAAAACCTCAGTCTGATGATCGCTAAGGCTGAGATCAAGCTAACAATAGCAACGCCATCAAGCAACACTATATTTCTATATGGGAAATGTACACGTTCTTCTTCCATACGAACCAAAAGAGTGCTCAGCTCACTCAGAAGAAGCATTGCTATCTTGACTATAAGACTTGAGAATGTATTTTCATCCGTATTTTGATAGTGTATACACTTTTTTTTGCTTCTGTTATATATATTATGGATATGCTTTCATTGTCGTATTTGTCATTTGATTCTCTCTTTTCTTGTCTGCCTCTTCTCTTCTCTATTTTTTCGTTTCATTTTTATTTCTTCCCATTTTTTGTTGCGCTATACCATTTCACTACATTCTTGTTGTACTCTTGTTCTTCCCTATTTGCCACACGCTCTGCCTATACACACTCTGTTCGCTTTTGATATCATTTTTGTCCTCCTTTGCTCCTTCTATCAAAGTAACATTCGATGCTGCTGCTGCTGTGGAAGAAAGGAAAGGATTGGGAAGAGAGAGAGAGAGAGAGGAAAGGACAAGAAGGAAGAGAATAGATGGAGATTGGTCCATATTTTATTATTGTATCTTTATTACTGGGTATTAGTTCAATCTATAAAATTTTATCTGCTCGAACAAATGAGCAAAGCCAAAGCATTGTATGTGCAAGCATAAGATTGACATGTCATGTTCACTTTTTTCCTTTTCTCGTGCTGGTATGATGATGATGATGATGATGGTGGTGTGTGGTGGTGGAAGCTTGTTAGCAGATAGATTCGACATTCTTTTCGCGTGGTAAAAATATTCAGTGCTTTTCAATACAAGAAAACTCCCATGCTGTATCTAGTAGTGGCATGTCTTGATGTAGTACAGGGGGTGTACATCACATCACGGCATATAAAAATACATCATTTTACAAGTTTCAATTCAATGAAAAGCTCACGAAACTGCATTATGTCGGTGTACGTACAGCATTACCTCAGAGATGACGTTGATTGGTACATTCAAGAAGCCTCCCTGCAGTATCAGCCAAGATGAAGTATGACAGGATATTATGTTAATCCTTAGGACTTTTAGAGGAGCATGCGTTTTTCCTAACATCGTTTTCCTTGCGTATATACTAAACACATACATACGTGCAAGCTTACATTTCTGAACGTGTTCAATAATGTTGTAAAAATAATAATTTCAGAGTAACTATAATATAGTTTGTCAAATTGTTTCCGTTTCTTGTTAAAATCGCTAAAGTTTATTTATGGATGGCTTGTGTAAATCGTTTCCTGTTTTTTACTCCTTTTTACAGGGACTAATGGCGATATGGTCTCCAGAAACTGGTATCGTAGATTGGGCACAGGTGACACGATCCTATGGGGAAAATTTCATAAAACGCGGTGGAGAAATTCATTCAAACTTCCAAGTTGTGAAATTCCAAAGAGCAGCAGAAGGAAATGACTATCCCGTTATGGTGTTCAGTGATAAGGGAGAGGTAAGTGTAATAACTTTTACTTTGGTAATTAATTTAGATTATATCCAGTTTGGTTGGCAAAAGCCATGCTCATGTTGGGTGGATGAGTCAGGAGCCATTTTTATAATTGCATAAATGATGAGAAACTATTAACATCATTTCAAACCCCATTCCAAACGTTTCCGCATTGAGAAACAGTTTATTTTTATAATCTTCGTCTTCGTCATCTCCTCAAAAAAAAGCACTTGAAAGCTAACGACATCAACTTAGCAAATTAAATGAATTTTGAAGTGCTAATGCATTCTCTTAAAAAAAGTGAAATTTGTGTGGCTTTTTTATGCGTTAAAAGGATCGCACATTCATAAATATGGATATTGAGTCAGAGAACACCGCCGAATGTTCATCCAAACAACACGCTAATGCAGGAGCGATAAATGGCAGGAATGTGTGGAAAAAGGCAGAGTTTTTTTGGGGGAAGAGCATGTGTGTGTGTGTGGTGTAGTGTGAACTTGGAGCAATATTGCTGAGAAAAATATACTCATTAAATGCTGCTTAAGTAGTCTGAAAAGAGTTAAGTTTCTATCTACATGTGTCAGTGAATTGGGAGAAGAAGCATAATATTTATACGTCAAGTGTAAGTGGGCTATACAACGTTTTATATATTTGATAACGTTATTAGCAGTCATGGTTAGTTTTGGTTGCTGGAATGTAGCAGAATGCCGTTATTTCACGAACCACTTCTCTCCTCCTTTGAGCCTTCAACTTGCAGACTTTTCTAGAACAATATTATTACATGGTGGATAAAAGGAAAAGTCTAAATCGATATTCTCACTTGAAAACTTGTGGAACTCAGTCTCTCTCTCTCTCTCTCTCTTCCTTTCTCTTTCACAGGCTATGCGATACTGGGTGTGAGCAAGTGAGAATATATACAAACAATGAAAATGAAGAAAAACGCGTAGGCTGTGGCAGCCGCTACCACCACCAACCATGTAGCCAGACAGACAGCGGCTGAGCATAATATGCAAACATTCAATATGAATACTCCACTTTCACCTATTTTCTTATGCCATAATGTTGTCGAGTATCACGTCAGTGGTAACAGCAGCAGCAGTAGTAGTAGTGGCAGCAGCCAATTCTCCTCTTCTACTTTACTTTCTCTCGTTTCTCTAAACGGCTCTGCGGTTCCATATATAGTGGCTCTCCCATCTCTTTACTTTTCTCCCAGAAACGATGAACAAAAAGTGGGAGAAAAGTATCAAGCAAAATGTCTGCATAATGTTTTAATTTAGCTTGGTTATGTAAAATGGGGAAAAAAGGTCTCAACTCTCAAGTATGCATTATAATAAATGTTTTGAAGCAATAGCATAGTCATATCCATCCTCTAGAATATTGCTTAAGTATGGTAAATAATAGGAGAGAGCACATTCTCATATCTCGTGTGTAGATCCCATGACTTTAACATTACTACTTCGTTTAACTTGCTCACTCGTCTTCGTTTTGCGTTTGTTATTCACTTTCTCTAACCAAAGAAAAAACCCAAACCAGTCAAGTAGCAGACCAAAATTTGGTTTTCTCGAGGTTATATCTGATGTTTATATTAACAGAGAAAGAGAGAGGAGAGAGAGAGTGAGCAAAAAAAAATAGAGGAAAATTTTCTCCCCACACGACGATATGATTATTGCGTTTGGATGGAACTATAAACTGTCGACTATTACCACTGCCATCAACAAACTATGGAGGACGATGTAATGTACATACATGAAGTATCACACCGTACACCACACCACACCACTATGATACTACCACTTCAGTCATTTCATAGTATTTGTTCTATAGACTTCTAGTTCTATACGTATGTACAAACTACAAGCCATATTTCTGGTCTCTCTTCTTTTGCTCACTTGCTACTTTCACTGGTTTCCTTCCTGCATAAAAATGTTTAATATTCTACTTCGTTAAATAAATGACTGTGTGAAAGCAAATGCATATTGTAGTCATGTATGTGATGCCTACTTTTTTTTTGTTACTGTCCTCTTTGGTTACTGTTGCAGTAACGAGAAAAATAGAGATGGCCCTCAACATCTTCTACGCCAAGAACGTTTCATTCACTTGGAGAAAAACCTACACATCATATCATATATACACGTTTTGCAACTCATGAAAGTCAACAGGAAAGACACTGCACTCATGTAACAGTATTATAACCCACATCGCTTTCTTGAATAACTGCTGAACTTGTGTGGGATTCCGAATGTTAGTCGAAAACGCATTTGACGAATGCAGCTTTTTATGAAAATTATACATGTGCTTAGTATTGAACGGGGTGAAAAATCATAAAGAGAAAGCTGCTCCAAGCAAGTAATGGTTTGAATTTTGCATAATCGCATCTTTTGACAACTGTCAACACAGCTGTATGTTTACTTCTAGTTTTCGGCAATTTGCATTATGAAAACTCAAAATTAGAACAGCAATTTCTTTTATCGATCTATAAATTTTCAACACTCATAAAACTGGATTTCTCTAAACTGAACAAGTATTTTTTCCTTTTCTAGTTTCACCTTATTCACATTTTGTTTACCTAAAACCAATCCAAAACCTCTTTCCACTAACACTCATCAACTACTATGTGGTGGCTCTTGTTATTCATTCAGACATTCATTTCCGCCCTGCTTGGTAATATTATTTGTATATTCCTAGTATAAACATGAGCTATGAAACAGAAGCTAGAAAAATACTACGCATAAAAGGCTGCTGAATTGTGTTGCTTTCTCCTTAAATTATCACAGCCAGCAGAAACATTGTAACGTAACCAAGAGGTAAACTTTAATGATACTTATAGATTTCAGAAATAAGGCTATGTATGCATATTTGCCAAAAATATAAGGTAGTATAAAAAAACTTGCAGAAAGATTACTCTCTCATTCTCTTTGTAGGGTGAATCTTTCCTTAGGGAATCGTTTCATATGACTCTAATGACAAAATATCGAGCATAATCTCCAGTATCAAATTGGCCATTTATACGAAATGACTGCTAAAGAGAGAAATAGGAAGAAAAACTATCGCTCTGTTTTCCTGGAAAGCAGGAGAGGAGAAAAAATGTATGCATATTTGAAAGCTGCAGTTGGACATTGAGCCAACTTTTCTCTTTCATAATGAAGAGAAAACCCAAAAATACTAGTGACTAGAGTCCTTTTTTTGCTTTGAGTGGTGTAGGTTGTAACAAAATACAGCTTTCTTCAGCGTATGCTTTTTCTTTCATGCCTATTGAGGTTGTGTGTTGACTCTCTGAGAAGCTTTGCGATGATTCCCATGATGATTTTTGGAGACCATGTATCTTGAACATAAATTGTAACCTGAATTACTTACATATATGGAGGATTTATATTTTCATATGATGTCGCAATTCAGTTTTGTTTTGCATATTGCGTTTCCTGCATTATTTATACATATTTACTACAATACTGCTCTCCTATACTATGCTACACATATTTGCTTAACATATTATATATGCATAATATTATGTATATAAAATTGGTGATATTCGTTTTTCAACTTGCTACGTTCGAAAGCAAAGGCAAATTTTAATTGTAGGGTTTTGTTTGGGTTCGTAATAAATATCAATGTTTAAAACATATTCACATTCGAAAATTTGCAGTATTCGAACGTATTTTTGAGAAATACTTTCTCCGGTTGGTCCATATTGAATGATCATACTCTTCATTACAAAATTCAACGAAACTCGATATATGAACTCACGTATTTCTGTTTCTTTTTTACTTTGCATGTTGCAGTTTTACCATACCAGTTTCAAAACTGGGCATGTTAGCCTCTGTATCTATCTTTGTTATGGATCATTCCAAGAAAAATATATAAATTGGCTTTTGTTGCATTAACATATATACTTTCACAATATACCTTGAAAGAGATACAGAAAGTCATATAACATGATCCTATCATCACATCACACAAGAACTGCAGACCGATCTATTCGTAAACTGCAAATATATGTATGTATGTGTTACAAAGTTATGCATAGATGTATATCTCGTTTTGTTTAAATAATATTGAGTCTAGCATTCATCTCTATATTTGATTCTCCTTTCTATAATATGAAGCAAACACTGGTATATATTCTATTAAATGATAAGTACATAAAAAGTCATAGAGGAATTGGTCTCCTTTTTTAAAGGTACGCCATTACCAAAGGGTTATAAAGCCTCCTTCCAGGAATCGTCAAACGAAAACAAAACCAACGGAAACTAGGTTCGAGTGAATAAGGTTATGTAAACTTCACAGTGTCCTCTTATTTTGTCGGTATTATTCCGGTGTACAATCTTCCCCAGCTTGGTTTGGTTATATTGTATACCATTTTATTTGGCTTTCCTCAATTCAATAGACGAACCTTATACACAGGACTTCCCCCTAAAGAGCTCTCTCTCTCCTGTTTTCCATGCTTTACTACACTGCTGCTGCCTCTCATTCTCCATCGCTTCGTTTTCCCATCTCATCGGTTTGTAAGAAAAGGATCTTTCTTTCTTTCTCTCTCTCTCTCACTCGCTCTCTTGTTCTCTCCAAGTTGAAAATACACGAACGAAAAGAAACTACAAAAGAATACTGCTGTGCAAGCAACACTATTTATTTCATATAGCAAGTCAAGCTATTTTCCCTAATGTGTACTCTATGGTAATGTGATCCGATCTGACAGACAGGCTAATAAAGAAAGTGCTGGTCGATTTCAACCATACACACACCAAGAGACTATATGTTGTATTCACAAAATTTCTCCCTAGGTTTTCCTATATGCTACCACTACCACCATGCAAAGAATAATACTAAATACCACACTTTTTCCTTCTCACAATTTCACATTTTCTGTGAAAACTTAAAATCCTTGTGTGTACTTATATAGTAAACAGCATTACACCAGCTTTTTTATACTATCAGAGAGAAAGTATTTATGTATGTGTGGAAGAAGTTGGGGAATATTCATACTCGCATTCAGTGGTGAAGGAGAAGAAAGGAAACTATTCACACAGCAAAAAAAAGTTGGATTGTGTTTCCCTTCAAGAAGAAAAGAGGAGAGAAACAGTACCTCAAGAACAAACTAAACTACTTTCTACTGTTATTTTATGAGAAGAAGAGTAAAGCATCAGGCATCATCACCATCATTGTGATCATAAGTACAACCATGCCATGGCGTCATCGTGAAGAAATAGAAGTAGGTGGTGTACAAAACCGGCGGAATAGACATCGATAGAACAGAGAAGCAGGGAAAATCTGAAGTCACTGGAGGTGTAAAGACTTTATACTTTCTTTTCTTTGAATGGCTGCGGCTGCCACTTTTACTGCTATATTGTAGGTTGGTAAATAGCCATAGTTTTCACAAAATAGAGAGAGAGAGTCAGAGTCAGTCGAGAAAGATGCTCGCATAATGTATTTGTGTATGGATACGGAGATTATGTACATGATTTGCATGAATAAATCTAAGAACGGTAATGTATTTGCCTCGTAAACTTCAGTTTCATCAGCCTACTACTGACTGACGAATTTTTTTTAGCTGAAGCAACTATCAACTCTCTAGTCTCTCACTATCGGGGAAGAAATATAGATGCAAATTTTCTAAATTTTCACTTTGGATTTTCAACGTCCCAAACAAGTAGTCAACTCTTGAAAGATGTTTGTAAAATATATACGCTTTCCTCTGATGTCTCGTTTTAGTATATTGTATGCATTTGATTTGGGTGGCTCCCGGTTTGTGTTTTTATCTTATAATGTAGGCTATGGAGGAGAAGTAGTAGGCGCTACCGGCTAGATAATACTAGACTATATAAGACTTAATCATAATGAAGGTTGCAGTAAAATTTGGATAACACACATAATCTCTGCAGAATATTAGTGTCTAATTTTTTTTGAGGGGGTTGGAAATTTCAAGTAATGCGCTAAAGTTACAATGACACAAGAGGAAATTTGTCATACGGCTAAGTATATTCTTTTGTCCCTCTTCTTTGGCTATGGTTCAGCTTTCAAGATTACAAAAGAACATGAAAGATGAGGAGGGAGTACAGGGGCGCTATACTTATTTCCTGTTTATGTAATAACGTAAATTAAGGCTCATACACTTGAGTCGAAACTTGCATAATATTATAACATACTACAGCCGACTGTGTGCCAGCAGCCGCACAAGAATTATCTTCATGAGGTAATATATACATAAAGGGAAATCAAGAAGGAGATATATGATTATGATACTATCAAAACTATATAGCTTCAGCTTGTACAAAAGTATATCCACACACAAAAGTCTAAATACATTGTCAAGCAAACCCTGAACCTCCGCATATTTATTGCATCTCCTGACATAACTACTTACAGAGTATGTGGTAAAGGCGAACATGTGAGTGTATGGAAGTGGGTAGGAGGAGGATGAGATCGAGTGACTGAGGAGAATTGTTTTTCTATATACTCTTTTTCTATGGTGCGAATACAAATTTCCATCTCTTATTTCTATATCCTTCTACTTGGCATTTTCTCTTATCTCTCTCTCTCTCTGAAAGAGAAGAAGAGTTAACTTGTAAATACGGATTCAGCCAAAAGTTAGCATGCACTGAGGGTGACTGCTACTGCTGCAGTCTGATACACATGAGCCCATCCTTGTTGAAAACAATGTGCAATTGATGTTTTTTAATCAAGGGAGAGGGCAATGAAATAAAATATGTTAATTTGCTCGCCAACTTGTACAAGTTGTTGACTTATATTATGATCCTCAGTGTGATATATTGCCAGTTGCCAATACGCGGTCTCCTTCTACCCTCTTATATCAGTTTTATATTAGGATACATCTACATCAAGTATCGTATACATATTGTTACCGTTTTTCTAACAAATCCTTCTAAATATGTAGAAATTGTATCTAATAAACTTTCAAACGGGCCACGTATATTTATATACATACTCATAGTATATGCCGATATACACAGAAAACGTTGTTGATGATGCGACCGAGACTTGAAGTTCTAAAGCAAAATCTGGACTTGAATTTGTGTTCTCCTCTTCTCTCTTTCTATTCACATTCACGAAATGTTCCTCCATGAATGCATTGATCACGCGTGATGAAGGAATCTGCATTCTGCTTTTGTTGTGTAACCAACAAAAGAGCTTAGCATTCTCATTTTATTAGAGCTAATGTGGATAGTAGATGATGATGATGATGCTCTCTTCTCCTTATGAAAGTACAGGGGAATCTATCTCATCAAATGGAATTCTTGCGTACAATATTGTGATCTCACACAACAGATTACTATGATTAAAATGTATTTTACATAAAATATATGCATATCTTATAAGTAATAAGTAAAAGGAATATAAATATATGTGGATATATTATTATTACTTTACTATAGAGTTCATGTTATGTCCTTGTTTGTTGTTGATTTGTTTTTCTACAGTGTATTCGATCCAAGTGGGTCCTGACATGTGGAGGATTACATTCAGATCGACTCGCCGAGATGTCGGGTGGTAGCCGTGATCCAAGAATTATTCCCTTCCGAGGCGAATATCTTCTACTTCGCCCAGAGAAATGTCATCTAATCCGTGGAAATATATATCCAGTAAATCTTTGCTTTCTTGAGCTCTTTCTTGCTATCGCTTAGCTTCTCTCCCTCTCCTTTGCTCTTGTAGAATATTTATCTCAAAATATGATAATCCTCTGCCAAATTTCTGCATATTAAGGGTCAAAAGAAAAGAGATTTTCTTGTAGGCGGTCGCACAGTATTTTACAACATTTTGTACACAAAAAACTTTGTATATATTACACACTGCAGCATCCCATCTAGCATCACTTCTTAAGCTCTTAAAATAAGACCTACCAGTCAAGAAAGGTTAAAACCAGACCATAGCATATGTGTACAGCGACACCCGGCTCATCAAGTTATACATACCTCAAGAAGAGATTTTTTTCTTCTGTAATGTAACATGCTCGCTCAACTCGCATCCTATTCTATCGTCTCAGCCTCCGCTCAAGAGAAAAAAGACTGTTTCAACAACGAGAGATAATGTAATGGACACATTGACGCATTAGTGATTCTTTGCATGCATGACATTTTCCAATGGATCTTTGTTCCTTGTTCCCTCTCTCGCATTCTAATACTTTTATCATCACACTAAAGGAAGAAAGATTACATGAGAGCATTTTCTATATAAAACAGAGAAGATATGATGAGCATGGGGGTTGCATTGTGGAGGAATCAGCTTGAACTCAAAACTCATGTAATGTTCCTTCAGTCAATCTGCTCATCCTTATATATATGTCATTAATTTTTTTTCAGAGACAAGATATATTGCATTGTAATATGGTACTGCGGAGGTGGGAATAAATCTCTTTCTATTCCAGCAGGTAAAATACCTATGAAGTATGACGACAAATAAGTGGGAACGGCTGGGATGCTGGTGTTGGATGTTGAGCAGGGAAAAGAAGAGAGAGGATCTATGCTTTATTCAATATTCAAATGAGTAAATCACCGTCTCGTGCTTTTAGGAGTGTGAAGCTTAAAACCTCCCTTCAGTAATTAGCAATTAAATATTCATGACATTAGCAAGCGAGTTAAGTACAGTAGCTCTCTTACTGATTTTGTCACAATTCTTCCTTTACTTACACATATTCATGGGGATTAGAGACTCCTTTCAGGAAAGTACCACACGATGAGCCGTGATATCAAATTACATTTTTCTTTTTCCTTAATGCTAATGCATATCTACATAATAGGGCTTGCAAGTTGGCACTTGACAGTAAGTAAAGCCAATACTGACGAGGAAGAGGTTGCTCCTGTAAACCTCAGATTGAACTCAATTTTAAACTTTGCCACTTAGCTGGTTCTGAAGATTTTAGTAGACGTTTTAGCGATTCAAAGTATCGGTTCGTTTGAACGGATACCTTGAAGCATCGGTTCGTTTGAACGGATACCTTGAAGCATCCGTTCGTTTAAACGAATACTTTGAAGCATCCGTACGTTTAAACGGATACCTTGAAGCATCTGGTCGTTTAAACGGATACCTTGAAGTATCGGTTCCCATGAACGGATACCTTGAAGAATCCGTTCATGGGAACGGATACCATGTAGCATCCATTCGTTTGAACGGATGCCTTGAAGTATCTGGTCGTTCGAATGGATACCTTGAAGCATCCGTTCCCATGAATGGACACCTTGAATTGCATTGATCAGGTTTTTAGTACCTGATTTAGCATGGGAATTAGCATTGACCATTTTTTCAACATCCGATTTAGCATGTACGAACCAATTTAACATGGGATTTAGCATAGAAGGGACATATGTGTTCGCGATCGAAACCTTCAAATTAACAGTTTTTGGTTAAAAAATCATGGTGTTTAGTAGTTCTGTTCAAAAAACATTCAAGGTCTCATTCATTGCTTGATTCTAGTACTCATAAAAACCATTTTCAGAACGATATGCGATGTGTTTAAATTAGGTCCTATTGATTTAATATGCTGACAATGATAAAATTATGAAATCGGTAGGTGCAGAGCGCACCGTTTCCTAGCAAGTGATAGGTCAAACATGAATGCATCTATAAATTGTACATACTTGTTTTACTGCATTCATTATCATTTTATCATATTGTATGATGATCATCATGAGGATGCGCATGTTCAGAGTATTAGCTGATTTTTCCAAGTTTTTGGCTTTCATTTCATGTATGCTAATTTATATTCATACATAATGCTTATACTCTTCACATTTGCAGAAAATTTCCATTGATTTTCTCTCGTAAAACTACCGAATCCCACTTTGTTTAGCAATTATCATTATCACGCCTTCAATAATTATGCTACTCTCCCACATCGCAGAAGAATGAACACATTTACAGATTTTTCTTAGT
This sequence comes from Orchesella flavescens, assembly GCA_964034955.1. Classification (NCBI taxonomy): domain Eukaryota; kingdom Metazoa; phylum Arthropoda; class Collembola; order Entomobryomorpha; family Orchesellidae; genus Orchesella; species Orchesella flavescens. The sequence goes on along the minus strand of OZ035957.1, from coordinate 18,104,056 downwards.
TTCATGGTAATTTTATTCACACATATCTTTCCTGACTTTACAAAGAGAGAATGGTAGAAGAAGAGTCTCTCAAATATTTATACTTGCTTTTTTTGGTGCTGTTTGTTGTTATACGCTGCTGTCTTTTCATTTCACGTAACCATCCATCTCGCTTGTCCATAGAAAGAATGGGAATGACACTTGTTTGTCACCAGTAAGCTTCTTGCTAACAGCCATCGTATAATAAAATATGCTTGCTAAACTGATGGTTTTTGGTGATTCTAATGCGTTTTCTCCCTATTTGTATGACATGTGTAGGTACCAGATCCTAGGTTTCCTTTCTTAGGTGTTCATTTCACACCACGAATGGATGGTAGTGTATGGCTTGGACCGAATGCAATACTCGCCTTCAAACGGGAAGGTTACACCTGGTCGGATTTTGACATGAAGGATTTTATTGACTCAATCAGATACAGGGGCTTTCAAAAACTTGCCGTAAAGTTTGCTGGATTTGGTGCCGGTGAAATGATACGATCAGCCTTCACTGGATTGCAACTGAAGGAGCTGAGAAAATTTATTCCACAAATCACTGCCGCTGACATTCAAAGGTAACTCAATATTGGTAAATAAATAGCTTTGGCATACCATCTGCATTATTATCTCGTCTAAGGACGTCCTACTTCCTACGTGTTTCATAAGGTTAAGAAAGGGAAACATGATACCAATGCTGATGACGATATTCATCAGTCACCATCTTATAAACAAGGTGATTTTTTTGTACGGTAAAACTCGGAAAATCTGTAATGGGATATCGTAAAATCAGGTAAAGTGAGCTGTTTGTTAACGCGGTAGATGAAAATAATACCGAATGAGCTCTGCTTCGCAATAATGACATTCGTATCGTTACGTTAAAGTGCAAAAATGGTTCGACATAAAATACACATATGTATTCCATGTCGTGTAGGTAGTTGGTTACAAAGCAAAGAGGATCATAGTAGCTGCTCATTGCTAACTGCAAACCAGCTTCTTTCGGATTCCAATCAACTTGCACATTTTTAGGAAAATATATCATGCAGTTTCATGTATCACAATTCCTTAATTTTGGAAGTGCCAACTATGAATGATCATGAAACGAGGTACTTCTAGGGAAGCACTTTTTGTTTTCAATTCAATTGCAGATTGACCTCAAGCAGTGGGCAATTCTCAGTTATATTAATTCAAATGGGATTTACAAACGACAGTTTTGGTATTGTGTTGATAGGGTCAGATACTTCTTCATCTGGAGTTTGAATTTATCCGATGAATTACTATTATCAATATAACAGTTCATTAACCTTTTATCTAAAACAAGTTGACCTGAAAGCATGTATGACCAAGCAAACAAAATTTTTGTCTTTTATTGTATCTCCAAAAAGAAAGTGAAAAATCATTATTTATGCTTCTTTTTTAAAATGACACTAGCAGATATATGTTTTAGTAACGATGTTGGCATTTCAAACACAGTTGGGCGAAACTTGCACAAAATATCCGGAATCCTTTCTCACCATGTAAGTTGTCAGATTTACCTTTTACATAAATGCGTTACACAGTTACTCAGACATTGTGAGCAGTCAAAAGTATCAGACAATGTTTTCTATGAAACATATATAGCCTTTGATTTCCATCATCCATAAATACTCCTCATTTTCATTCGTAGGCATAATCAGCCTTGGATTTTTTAATACCAAGTATTACGTAATGATAATGATATAATCCAGGATCTGGAAGTACTTTGTTTATGATGATATGATGAAATGGCGTCCGAATGGCAAGCAATTATGTTGTCTAGGGCAGTACTGCAGGAGCCTCCCTAAACCACAAAAAGTTATAGACGATGAGAAGTAGCTACATCTGAATCCATATTAATACCTTTGAGCATTTTTTTACACAGGGCTTGCTCTAATGAAATTCATATCACATTTCACCAAACCCAAACCACATTATTAGTTGGGCATGTGTTCACATATAGGAAAGGAGTCGATAATGAAGTGCTGTGCCCACTACTATAGTAATTTAATCTGATGCACACACAAAGTATAAAATATTATTATATGTATGCCTCTTTCAACTAGCACCAAACCAACCTCATTTTGATACCTAAATTTATACTTATTACAATTACAGGGGACCAGCTGGAGTTCGAGCACAAGCAATGGACCGAGACGGAAACCTTGTTGATGATTTCATTTTTGACTCAGGTTCGGGTGAGCTAAAAGGCCGAATTCTTCATTGCCGTAACGCACCCTCACCTGGAGCAACGAGTAGTCTAGCGATCGCCAAAATGATAGTTGAGAAGGTGGCCAACGAGTTTTCATTATGAACCATAATATTTTAGGTGAACAATATACTAAACAAATTGTGTATTATATTGTGCCTTTCTTTTCAAATGCTGCTGTACTATCATATCATATCACTACTATATGAAAGCTGTAAATAAGATCTCGAAAATGTGAAGAAATCCAATTCCAATGTTTGATGTTGTTGCTATTTAATTCTGCACGCACAGTGTAACCAAATCCCTAATCGAATTTTGAGCACTGAACATAATATGGTTCACCCATCATAACTTACAATAATAGCCATAATTTTCATCATCATTATAATGAAAAGAGGTAGCAGAAGCTTTCATCAGCCCCCCTTAACCACAATAATATACATTCAACCATTATTACTTGGCGCTAGGTGCACCCGTATTCACATGCAGACATTTATTTTCCCAGCTTGTAATTTAAGGTAATTGATCTCACAAATTACTTTGCATCTATTCCCTACGTCTACCCATAACCAATAATGTGTTGTAGATCCAACCGAGAAAATACTCCTTTTAATACGGAGACGGTGATCTCTATACCTATCTATTTTCAGTACCTTCTTTCTCATTCATAAAAAATGTTGAACTTTTTAATTCCTATATAAGAACGTGTCGTGTGTGCTCTCCTAATATATTAGCCGTAACGGTAATTGGCGCATGAAATTGGCTGCTCACTTGTTGAGGATTGGTCTGATTGGGAGTTTATCTAACAGACTGGACTGTGCATGGACTTATTCGTTGTTCTTCTAATTTAAAACAAATGGTTAGAACAGAGCTCTAAATAAACCAAACAAAATTATACTGTTTATGAGATAAACCTGCTTTTTAGTAATGAGTACCCAATTCTGGTCATGTGCCTTTTACTGCTGAACATTCATATATCATGTAATATTTCCTCATTTTAACCAAGCTGAGAATATCCTGCTGTGATCCATGTCCAAGAATGATAAATCGATATCTATGTATATAAACGAATTTGTTTTTGTTTGCAAGAAAATGTCTGGGACATCCATAATTGCATTTGTATTGATTTTGTTAGTAATGCATGAGGATTTGATGTTGATTGCGTTAAATATAATCCAGAACCATGACTTATAGTCTCATGTATAACTTATCGTCGGTTTTATCGTGTTGATTGAATACAAGGGAGGCGATGGAAAAGTTAGATTCTGGCGATAAAAAGGAAATGCGACAACACAGCCACCTGCAATGACTCAATAGGTTTTAATAGTACTTCAGTGTGCCAGTGTGTGTGCGAGTCATATTACGACGGGTTAAAATTAAAAATTAGCAGACTATACAGTATAACCAAATGAACCCTTCACTTGACCGAATGAAACAGTGGCATTAATACAAGTTTATACACAAATACCGTGAAATTAGTCAAAGCTTTTAAAACCATAGGAAGTAATCCATTGAATTTCATGCGTTGTTTGTTAGTGGCAATACTACTATAGCAGCTCAATTGAACAAGTCCCTTTTGGCTCACTCACAGAGACTCGTGCATTTCCATAATCCAGCTGTCAACGCCCCTGTGTCCGGTATGAAAATTATGATTCTCATTAAATTTCTTGCAAAAATACATAATTTAAAGCAACCTATACCACCGTACCCAGCTAATTTACAAAGATGGGATAGCAAAGAAAATGCTAGCGATGAACAGGGTAAGTAAGGTGTGCATTTTTTTGAGAGAGTCCACTGTACATTTCTCACTCAGGCATTAAAAATAAAAAATTAAATTATGCTCGTCCAGTCAATTGTTAGTAGGCACAATTGTGTGCATTCATCGAGCTCATTCTCTCTCTCTCTCACCGGACCAGACCAGACCAGCACACGTTCAATTCAAATCATGATGGTGCGATGCATGCTCCACAATCGTACTTAAGAATTCATTCCACGTACTCACTTTACGTCCTCATTTTTCACAGAGAAACATGCATTGTTCTCCAACTTTATGGTTGAAAGCAGGCTTTGTAACCTTTTCCATTATTACCTATGTTCGTACATTACTTATGCATATCTACGTTTTATCATGGTTCGTCCAGTCAACCAGATTAGCACGATCTAGTTCCTGTCCGTAGCTGTAAAACAATTGGTACGTACCGAATGAATGTCCATCCAACTGCATATAAAGTTTAGTGCAAGTACGATAATACGAGAACGATATACAATACAATACGACACATTATTATACGAAGCGACCAAACTGCCTAAACATGCATTCATTAAATAACAACTTGTTTCGTTGTATGTAGCAAACCTATTTTTTGTTGATGTAGTGCATTAGTTTTTATTCCTTCGTTATTATTTGCTATTAAAACAAAAACGTTGTTTGTACATATTACAATAAGTATATTTATAAGAGGAGGAAGAACGAGCATCAAACTGCGTAGTAAGTAAGCAAGTACAACTCCTGAAATGTGAACTAATCTTAGATTCGCTTTAACTTCGTTTGAGAGTATGTGCATATTATGCAGTCAGCGTGTGCAGGAAAAGTGAAGCGGAGGAGGAAATGGATATTTCTATTTTATGCAGAGAATAGTCAATGAGCATTACAAAACAACAACTTTTGGTTCAATCATGATATGATGACCAGGCTTAAAGCTATGGTACTGTTCTGCTTGCTGGCATGGCATAACTTGGCTTGGTAATTTAATGTACTTGGGAAGTGAAGCTCTTTTCGTTTTTTTCTGGCAAAACCAGTAATGTGCATGAGCCACTCAAGTATTCAACATTTACACTTCCCGTTCAATGTCAATTCTGAATGTCTCAAATGCAAAGTGTGTGCACAAATGAAAGTTTCATGTACCGACTCAACCAGTCACATAAATGTAATATTATGGAGGATGATGATGATGTTGATGATGGAATGCTTTTTGCTTGAGGTGCATAATGGACACGAAATAATCTACATGCATACGTAAATGCAATTTGAATGTACTTGGGCATTCTACTTTGCAAAAGTAGCAAGTAGTTTGCCTTATTCACTACGCAGCAATAATGCAAACGAAAATGGTTTAAGGGTGTTTATTGAAAACGGGGAAATATTTTGCGCATTTAATAGCAATTTTCAAATTTGCATATCGCAACTTTCTTAAGAAAGTATGCAGGGTGAGTCAATACTTTCTTTACTAATATTAGGTTTGATTTGTTTGTTGGAAATGCTTTTTTCCAGCTGGCTTCCCGACATTGCATGCACTCTTTTCAAAACCTCGACCTGCTGTGAATCACTTTTCATTGGGAAATAATGAAAAAAAGTTTCGCTGACTTTATCAAATTCCTGTCTGTTTCATTGCACAAAATGTATTATTAGCTACTAAAAATGACTCTCCCCCAGAATAGAGAAAAAGGTGCGGTGTGTAACTACGAAGGAATGTGTCCATATCACTTTCAGCAACTAAACTACCGGTCATTTATCTGGATAACAAGGATAGCCACTAACGAGAACATGCACACAGCTGCTCCTTTTATATGCTGGTGAATATAAAAGGTGTTTAGATTTAAAGATCTCATGTAATTGCTAAAGATTTCACAGGTAGATAACTTGAAACCACCAAAATGACTCAAGAAATGTTGTTGTTATTTGGTGGTGGCAGTGGTGGTATTTGTAACTCAAAATATAGTCTGCCTAAGGCTAATTTGAAGCTTACTGCCAATCAGAGAAATCAAAAAAGAAAGTATACATCTGATACTGGCTTGGTCAAGTTTGCAAAACTGCCATTTATTGACTTGATGTTACAATTGCCACCTTGCAAAATTAAATTCATGAATACTGAAGTTTTTTAAGTAAAGTCAGAATACCCCACATAATTTTCAGTTGGGTCATATCAAAAAGGTTGGAGTCATATATTATTCTGAGATGAATTCATTTATTGTCTTGGTCTTTGTCATATATCATTCAAACCTCAAAATTACCTTCGATTGCTCTTAGTTGAAATACAGAAACAAACATTAGTAGATTATGACATTGCCTTACATTTCATACATTTTGTATCGTATCATTACCCAAAAATTGATTTCCCAAATTATGTAGTGTATTTTCTAAATGTCATATAATTGCGTGCTGGATTATATGTGGATCATTGTCCTTTATCCTTCAAAGCGCACACGTCGTTATTGCCAGAGATTGGAGAGGTACTCGTCCCTACCTTTGATATGTCTTCAATTAAATGCACCAGCTAAAATCCTTTTTCTTATGGTCTTGCATTTTGGAACTATAATTTTGAGGACTATCAAAACTGGACAACACTCCTGGTTTGAGGTATCAAAATGCCCAAGACTTACATATAATACGTCTGTTGTACACGTCTTAGCTTCAAGTTATGTCTATGCACTTGAAGCAACTCTCAAATATTCCACCTTCTTTGAGTATGCTCATGTAAATTGGTTGTTTCATAGCTGAGCTGTCACTTTTGTTTGGATGATTGAAGTGGGGAAGATTATTGTGTGTGATGTTTAATTATTAAGAGCCCCACATATATGAGCACTTTTGCAACCAAGTATTTGGACTATTATGATATGCGCATATAGCTATTCAATCCATTTAGTTAGTGTAACGCAACAACAAAAAGGCAAAGCACTTGATAGGTGGATATAATAATTTACAGTAAAATACATATAATGAAACGAGCTTCATTTACACTTGCTTATTATCGAGAGAGTATACGTATGTATGTGGTTTGTGGGGAGTAATCACAATCAGCATGCAAATATCTGAGGAGCAATAATCTTTTGGATGCTTTTGCTTTGGGTTTCAAACGCCTCTGAATTTGATATTATTATGACGCAAAGAAAGTGGACAACAGCAAACATGCCAAAGAAACCCAACACGGAGCCTGTGCTCATACTACTTTTACATGCATGCATACATACTTACATAGTTCCTCTCTGCACAATAGTTAATAGTTTCCTTTATGATGCACTTTCTGACCTGCAAAATACATGTTATTGTTATTACCCGACCAGAAAAGTTTCTTTCTCCATGCACGAATGCATGTACACTCGTCGACTATAAGTACCAGGTTATCAGCACCATCAGCCTTGCAAGTAAAAACTTCTTTTAGCTATTAGCTCACACAAAACTTTATTGCAAATAAGTTACAATTAAAGAACCCAGTTTCTCCTGGTTTCGCTTTAAACTTATTATGTGTTGTGTAATATTATTATTATAAAACTTTGCTCAGCCTCAGCCTTACCCGTAGTAGGTATAGATGGCTTTTTACTTGAAATGATGTGGACACGGACCTTTTGATAGGTAAAGGTGGGATATAATACAAAAATGTTGAATGTGTATCATGTAACATGCATCTCGTCTCTTGGTTTTGGTCTTGTCGAGTACTTTTCTATTCTGCTCCATATTACATAAAAGTTTTCGTCGTGAGCACAACAAACTCCTTTAGTTGTGTTTGTTTAGCTGTCAAAAGTCAAAACAGCTTAGAGAAAGGACATCAAAAACTCTCCAAAGGAGAGAATATTGTGTATTATTTCTCCTCTCTTCTTTTCTTATGTATGCTGGCCAATTCAGCACAGAATCTCATTAATGTTGGTGTCACGAATGCAAAAGTTGAAGCAAACACAATGCATTTTTCAAGTTGCCAAAAATATGTTTGACTGAACGTTTTGACAGCTCGGGCTGGGGAAGAAGGACAGTAAATAGTGAACAACATTCCGCAATCCTTATACCTTATGCATCCGCTCGTGACTGAAATTAAAAATCGAAATGTTATGAACACGTAATGTAATATAATGTATGGTCGTTACTTGCATGTTCTCTCTCTCTCTCATATACTTCATGGAATGGAATGGATTGAAGGCTTGAGAGAGAGAGAGAGAGAGAAAGTCTCCTGTGGTGCGTAATCTGATTGAATGAAACCTCATGAATTTACCATTCGTACTTTGGACTATTTATGAACCTTGAGCACAATAGTTAAGAGTGCGAACGACTGTATAATATTATCTCTAGCTTGGCTTGCGTACTGTCAATCCTTTTAGTTTTTAGCTGAGCCAAGTAATCATGTCAAACTCAAATATTATGTTACCAACTTGCATAAAAATATACACTAACTAAATGTATGCACGTTGTACATCCTTCTTCTCAGTCCTCATGGAAGGCGGCTATGTGCGACTTACAGTAAAGCCAAAACAGCGGCAATATACGACACTATACGCCATGTCATATAGCCCACGCTTGAGTGGCAGCATGCTCCCCGCCGATCGTAGAATTGTCTTTTCATCAGGAGTATGTAGTACACTGAGGTACATTGAATTTGGCATCATTTAAATAATTTTACGATTTGCATGAGCTTTGCGAACTGTTATGAATGCCTTCCATACTTATTTGATGTAATGTAACTTGAGCTTACAAGAACGAACGAACGTGTTGAAACATTTCACGTGTGCTTGCCCCCTTCGCTCGTGTTACCTATTACTATTACGTAACAAGTATCACAGTGACAAACCTAATGGCAGAAAATTAATGGAGCTCTGCGCGTCGTCTCAAAAGTGAGGATCTGACGCTGAAACATTATAAACAATATCCTACTGTCATGCATAATTATGTGTGTTCCGAAATTTTATTCAAATTTACATTATTCATTTCGATTGCTGCAGAAAAAAATTAGCAAATCCATCACCGCAAGCAGCGTGCATTTCTTGCTTTCAAATGCTTGACCGCTTAGCAAATTTTTGCTGAGTTGCAAATTGACAAAAATTCAAGTAGGCAGTCAAACTCTCTGAAATAGTTCGACTTAAGCATTAAATGTGTTGAGTCTCCATAAATATATTCTTCCAGCTGTATGGACGGGGGTGCAATAATACAATGTAATGCTTTTGTGCTGCCGATTTGCCAGGAAAAGAGTATAGTAACAAAACTGGAATGCTTTTGGTACAATTAAGACAATAAAAATGTATTATAGAGCCTTTGCTCGTAAGCTTGTTTCGCACTCAAAGCATTCGTTACTTCTCTCTCCTTTCTTTGTTCCATTTTCGTCATTGATCCATCACTTCACTTCCAAGTGACCTAACACTAACACTACCACAAAAATGCAATGCGGCAGTCTCTATTTTATGGCCTGTCAGCTGCCAAAACATAATGACTTTGGCACAGCGCTGTGTAATTTATTTATGACTCTTTAAAAACTTCCGTTTGCTCTTGATTAATTTATTGTTTGCATCAACTTCTCTCTCCTTTTCCTTTTCTTGTATGTGTCATAGTATGATGCATTTTTTTCATCAGGTCAGCAGTACTTTAATTAGATGAGTGGTTTATTAACAACAGTGTGGAAGCAAAGTAAGAGACTACTGGTTCATCCAACACTTTTAATGCGATAATGCAGATGTCCAGTCGAATTCTTGTGGTCATGCTTATTAAATGCATAGCAGCAAACAAAGCTATTCTCATTCAATTCAAGCGCCTGCCTCTGCCTCTAATAAACAATTTTTTTTTCGGAATCCATTGCATTGTTCATGATCATTTTTTCTTTTGCTGCTCTCACAGCTTCAACCATCATTGACTTTCATAGTTATTGTAGCACCATGCCTGTTAGTTAATGAAGAGAGTATACTAGTCTATCTCGTAATAGGTGGAGTGAGTGGAGATGTGCCTTCGTGCCACTTGTTAGTTGTATCTAAAATTACAAAAGCAGCTTGCCATCTGTCACTGACTCATTCGATATCTGACGATGATAAAGATGATCTCGCCTCATCATTGAGCTGAATATGCACCGAGGGTGGCTTAGAATTATGGACAATAGATTTTAATACTGAATCCAACATTGCGATTGTACGTACAGTGAGGAGTGGATTGGTTATCTGAATTACTTTTTTAAAAAATAGCAATACGTTACGAATTCTTTATTCACTGACCAATTGCAATTACGGTTTTCTGGCTCTGCTCATTACACATATCCGCTTTCTACATTCGACCATAAAACATAATGTATTCATTTATGAACTAGCATAATATCATAATATTATTATGTGCATATGCATACGTCGACTATATAGTCACTTATTGAGGGTGCGAAATACATTTGCATAAATAATATCCGATTTCCATACATTTTTATAGTTGAAGTTTGTGGAACTATTTTGTAGGGAGCAGCAGCACCTAGGGTAAAAATCGTAATAAATTGAACAGTTTGGTTATAGACATAACAATGTTAACTTTAGTAGTAATGATTGTCATTGAATATATAGATGCATCATTCAATGCTCATCCATGAGCTCCAGTCTTTATTGAGTCTAGCCAGAAACTCTATCTAACGTAAGTATAATATGATTCTAGTTTCTACGCAAAAATGAAGTCATTTGAATGGAACACGTAGGTCGTCTGTCTGCACGTCAGACAACATGTTCAGACTGCAACAGCAGCTTAATTGGCAGCAGACACTAGAGCTGTCGGTAGGACACGTGCTTTAGAGTGTGAAGGAATGATCACTTGTCAAAAATAGTTTCATAATTTTCTTTAACACAATATAGGAGTCGGAGCATGAGCAAATAAAAAATTGCAATATTCGGTCGAATAATAAATAGGATGGAATATTGTGTATGTATTGTGAAGTATTGATAGACAGGACAGGAGAGAGGAGCTGCTATAGTAAGTAAACAAGCAAAAATGTTTCGACTTCATTGCTTCATGAAAATGAAATGATGTAATAAAATTTTTCCTTGTCAGTACACACTCTCCGACAACTCGTGGCTTTCTTCCATCACCACCTCCACTACTTTCTTGATACTTTTTATTTGAGTAGGTTGTAAAAATGCTATAATTCTTTTGCAATGAAGATTTTCGAAAAACCGTCTTCTTGATACATTGTATGTAAGTATAGTACAAATACAATGCGGCCTTTATAAGTTGCTTGCTAACACATTAAAGCATTAATGACTAGGCAAGTCAATTAGGACGAGTTTGACAGGTTTTTTCCTTCATTTTCCGTTTTTGTTTAAAAAGCAAGAAAAAGTATTTATGATGCGTACATGTTTGAAGCATCAAAAATTTCATACAACAACTTTACTACGTGGAAGAACGTGGAATCTATTGGTTTTATGAACAATTTTTGTGTTACTTAATTCTCTCGTTCATTTCAACTCGTTGGGAATTGCACTTTACTTTATTTTCCAATGACGTCTGCCGCATCACTCATGCTTGTTATGTAAGAATCTGGAAGTAAAATATGTTTAATGGGTTTAGTCAGAGAATGATCAATATGGAAAGGTTTTCCCTGACAGTCCGGATGAAATGAGAATGTATCCCATTAAAAACACACTCACTCTGGCTAAGAAAATAAAATACCAACCATCATACTATATTGACTATATAACAAGTTGCAAATGGTGAGCTAAACTAAATCTGCGCTTAAATGAGCCTTGGCACTTATCAACGTTAATCTAAAGCCCTTGCTTTACAAACAAATTCTGTATGTTGCTCCCATCGTCGGGTTTCTTATTCCTTTAGCACTTGTTTCTAAGATTTGGAAAAACCTTATAAAGGGGATTTTTTAAACCCTAAAAAGCCAATCCATTGAAAACTGCATATCGTTTTAAGCTTATAACTTACAATTTATTATGAAACTAGCAAAAAATGGAGAAAAATATCAATTTTCAGCATGCACATTTTCCAAAACTATGGAATTTAGAATTACAGTAATTAGAAATCCTAAAATACCTAAAATTACATGATGCTATGTTGTCCCTGAAACTGGCAAAAGTTTAAGCACGAGTTTGGAGTTTATATACCTATAGCTGCTATCAAATATACAGCGAGAAATATTTTCTCGTAAAATTTTTTCGATGTGACCTGTTTCAAGTTTCTACAAAAGTAAGAAAGGTGGCAAAGAAAGAAGGTAGGTAAAAGACTCTCTTTTCCTCTTTGTTCTATCTACTAGTGTAATAACAGGCAGTAATAATAGTCCTGGTTGGTTGGTTTTTTTTTGAAATGGCAATTGCAAAGCAAGTTGATCTATAAAACTTCCACTTCACTCTCCGTGTGTTTGTTTGGTTGTGTCGAACATATATATTTTGGAATGGAATAAACAAACGTGAAAAAAGATAAAAACTCAGATTTTTGTTATGGTTGGGTGAACCCAACTAGACAGGATTGTATTTTATTGGAATGTATGAATGTATTAGACTACATAATATATGTGAACATGAGAATGAGAAGTTAGTTATACAGTTAGTGACTGACTGAATGTTGCTGCTATTCATTATATTCTTTCTTGTATAAATGTCCTTGTAATTTTCCTGGTAGCATAAAATAATGCAATGTAATGTAGTGGAAAACTTAACTCCAAGAAAAGGCAGCTCTCTCATTTATGGTTATATTAGTAAAGTGAAGAAAAAGTACAAGTTCATTAGCGAAGAAGCGTAATAATTTTTATGTTGGTTAATAACAATGATTCATCGTGCTTAGAGGGGGTTTAAACTTGGCTTTTATAGGTCTCAAATGTGTCTGTTACATGTAATTTCTGTTGGGTGCTGATGTAGTTAACTCTTAATTGGGACGAGTCTTTTTGTCTTGAGAGCGAGAGTGAATGATGCACATATTCGTGTTGATTGACTTCCATCTGGCTTTGGTGTTTGTAAAGTGGGTATGAAATGAATGTATGTATATATTTTGGTGTCTTGCGCTACTACGAAGTCTTAATTGCAGACAGTGGCTTGACTTTGGCTTTAGCTGTTTTAGTCCAACCAAGGAAAGCTTCATATTATGGTAACAATGTTCTAAGAGCATGTTCGACTTGACTGATCTCACGGTATTTTTTAAATTTTCATTGTATTAGTCGGTTAATTTATGATTTTATCGACAGGGATTCCCATAGTCAGTATATACGAGTGCATCAATAAAGTATCCGCTTTCCTTTACTGGAATGAACAACGCAATAATAAGCTATTTTTAAGTTGAATACCTAAAAACTGCAACGGAAGACTGTACAATTACAGAGTAGGCATTAGGATATGCTCTGATTTAGTAATTACCTCAAGGTTTCTTTAATTAAAGAAGTGTAAAAATGATGTCGAAACTTCTTCATCTTGCAGAGTAAAGTGTTTCCTGAGATGTTGCCAATTGTTCAGCCAATAATGTTGAATGTATTAAAATACGTCAGTGAAGTCGATTAGATGGTTCATCATGCACAATGTATATTCCCTAATCATCATAGTCAATGATCCAAAACAACATTTATGCTAATTCTGTGTAAAACTTGAGTGTGGAAAATTGGCAATCATTAAAATTATGCAGTCCATTTTTAAAACATGATGCCAAACGTACTCGAAATGTCCATAAAGAAAACACATGAACTTCAAATACTAAAAAACAATTTTGTTTGCTGGTGGCCCTTTGGACACACGGTGGCCTGTGTGAATCGAATGGAATGTATTATAGTGTGTGAGAAAGTAACGAGCAAGTGAGTGAGTTTGAACAAGCAGCTCACTTTATTTTACAAGGCCTTTATCAAATTAACAAAAACTGTACTGTTTTTTTTCTTCAAAAAACATTGCAAATCTCAGGAAAATCATAATGGTACAAGGTTTTCGTGTGGCCACCCAAATTATCTGAGAGTAAAAAATGTAATGTATTGTTCATGGGGTTAGCTAATCTACTAAAGAATAAGCAAAACATAACATAACCAACAAAGTATTTATTTTCTCTTAACATCCTGAAAATTGTCTTGACAAGTTGCAGCACTTTTTTTTCTTTAACTACATCCACCACCACTACTCTGTGCTATACTAAAAACTACACGTATCTCATTCATCTCCTGCATGATTTTTTTTGGCACGACGGGGCAAAAATATGCAGTCAAAACTCAAAACTATATATGAGTTGATGAAAATTATAAAATACTTGCTAACTCGCTTGCCCACATACAACACATAACTTATACAAGATGTATCATATTCCTCCGACGAGTTCAAACATGAAACATGAAAACATGCTAATTGTTAGAATTTCATGACATTTACGCCTTCCTTGATGAACCCAGCATAGAACTACACTGTGTCCTTCTCCGAAAGGTACTTGCATTCTGTAGAGGAAAGCGGCATTTCTTCTTTCCATTCGCCATCATCAGAGAACTCCGTACTTATTTGTAAAATTGCCAGTGGTTAAATGGTGTGAAAGATCATGGGGCAAAGGAGTTTTCTCACCTTTTTCGAAAAATCCTTGTAATGACCATGTAGCACTTTTTTGTTTCTTGACTACTTCCATCTTCCATCCATCCATCTATCCATCCACATGTGTCAGTATCATCAGCTCAGAGGAGAAACATATTATACTACGCATGGATGGATATTTCTGAGTTCACATGTAATTTTTAATGTTATTGTTGCTTTTTGAAAAAGAAAATTTTATTGTATTGCCCATCTCATCATTTCTTTTTCTTGTATTATGGTTATTTCATCCACTCGTACGAATCTTTTGTAAAAACACGAGTACAACATGACTTTAAGGTGCTACGGTGCTAGGATGGCATGGCATGGCATGACACCATAGACCAAGAGCAGCACAGTAACCCAGCACTGATTCTTCGGATGCGATGTTGTATCTTATGTTTTGTTGCATCCTTCTCATCTCATCCTAACAAGAACCGTGGACCTTGTGATGCTTTTTGTGATGATGATGATCATCATCATTATTTACAGCCCATCTAATCATACTTTGTACTTATCTCTTTGGTATCTATCTCTCTCTCTCCCTTTCTCGCGATGCATAGTATATTTTTTCTTAGGTTGCCGCCACATCATCAGCAACATCATTTGCAGTAGTATTTATCAGTGCGGTTTATTACCAATGACTTGAGCTATCTTGTAGGGAAAAGAAGTAGAGAGAGAGAGAGAGAGAGAGAAGAAAAAAATCGTAAATATTAATGGATGTAATTTTTCAAATCTTGTATGAATTGAGTTGAAGGGAGTCCTATTTGTTAAACGCCCGTTCAGGGCAGAGGGCATGCCGTGTTTAATATTTTTTCTTTTGATCAAATCAGGTGTGAGAGAAGCTATAGAGATTGCTATGGGCAAGTCATGCTTTTTAATGGTTTTTTCGTTTCTTACATCTTTTCAGAGAGGTGGACGGTGGTGGTGGTTGATGGACGCTACATTTTATATATTATGGATTGCGTAAGCATTCTAAAACAATCTATTTCGTTATCATCACAGTTTCTCTAGCAAACCACCATGAACAACAACAACATATATTGAACATTTTAGGATATTTGATGCTTTCACAATAATGCAAGCTTCTAGTTGGACGCGTCTCCGTTTTCTCAATTACATTACCAAAACGCTGTTTGCTAGATACCCTGTGGAAATACTTGAGGATAAAATAATATATTATATTATATTGCAATACCTTTTAGTTTCATTCATTCAAACAGAAGAGAATGCGCTCAATATCCTGATCGGTAGACAATGATAAAAATGATGATACATGAAAACATCCGGTACGAGACTTTTGGTTGGTATATTGGTATCATATATACATATGATATTCACAACATTAATGCAACAAAATCAGTATCTCATCATCATCATCTTCGTCTCAAAAAGCGTAGAATGCTTTGCTCATAAAGATTTTCTGCACATTTGAGAGATGTGATGTTCATGATTTCCAGCAATAATCGTTCGTGACCATGTCCCTACATTCATTCCATCTTCTTCTTCTTCGACGCTAACGGCAATGGCAAATGCAATATGATATTATGCTCTGAGCAGTAATAAATGCTCAAAAAAACAACATCTTGAACTGAACGCCATCGCATTTTCTTCTCGCCGCATTTTCTCTCCTACTTTATCACTATTATTCTTGCAATATTTACAGAGCCATTTTCTAAATATTACTAGAAACCTTTTTTTGCAAGCAAAAGTTGAAGATCGTTAGTGAATATTATGTCGGCATTTTATCAGTAACAATTATGTTGGTTCTCTACTGAACCGTACAAGTGTTCTCTTACTTTTAGATCCATGATGATGATGATGACGATAGGCGTGAAAAGTTCCCAGGATGGATCGATCAGACGTTTTTAATAGTATGTAGCACTCCATTACTACTTTTCTCTGTTTATACAATTTTAATGCCCACTTGGTTAGCTCACCTATATTTATATAGATTGTTTTGAGGTCGTGCAGCCATAAGATGTTTCTGGATATGAATCAAATGTTCGTCGATGTGGTGTGGTTGGTGTCTGAGTAAAAGTTGGAGAAACCAGTTACTCTCTTTACCTGCGTGGTACTTTTGTACCAGCAACAAAACGAAACCATCTTTCTGAGCGCAATGAAATGACAATAAATTTTTTGTGTTGTTGTCGGACCAAATTTTATAGTAATTTTAACGCCTTGGGGGTGTCACGATTATTATTACCATGCAGTGTAATGCAAAGACTGTCAATCTATGTATGAGGCAATGTAATGTTGAATAGCCTAACTTTATCCTCACTATATATATGCTCGTTTACTATTGTGCTAATAATGTTTGCTTTTAGCAGTGCCCATATAAAATACGACTGTTAAGTAGATTCATTACATTTTATTTGTTTGACAGTTAGGGTACAATGGATTTACATCTTTCATGACTCCAGTCAAATTGAACTATGAATGTTTAACCCCTAAAAATTTACATCATTCCTTCTTTATGACTGCTATCGTATAAACAATGTATCAAAACACCAAGTTTGTGTTTATCTACTCATACGCATGTACAATAAAAAAAGAATATGAAAACAATAATATCTGCATCGTCAAGAAAATGGAAGGGATGGTCAGCAGAGGCTCAAAAAACACTCATCTGCCTCGTACCAACATAGCATATTGGATGATGTGATGTGATGTACTTTAACCCAAAGATTTTAAATGATAGCTGTCGGGATTTACGATTAAAGTACACACAACGAAACAACATATACTTCACACCATTACAAACTGACTGACATCATTATAGTGAAGCTACGTTAGACAAACAGTATTATTATTTTAAATGTACAAGAAAAACAAAAAATATATTAAATTCAGCGCAAAAGAATTTGCTCATAGTCATATCTTCTAGTCAAGTGCAAAAGGCAGTCTTCAGTCCTCCTCCGAATTAAAAATTGCTCACGCTCATTTCATTTCTTCGTACCAACACCACCAACACTTTAACCAGTCTTAGCTTGGGCTGACACGTGAACCTTATTAACAAAAAAGTGTTTTGCGTATAATTTATAAGTGCAGACAAGAAATAAACGAATTGTAAAAGAGGAGAGACATTTTCGCATTGAATAAAAGTAGGATAGGCTCTCTCTCCCTCTCTGAATCACTTGAGCATATAGTCAATTATCTATATTTTGTAGGTGGAACCTGTTTAAGCTTAATTATTATTAGCAGAACGCTGTGAGAAGTTCCAAAAATGAGAAGATGATTAACGCTTTTACGTGTCTGTCCGTCAAATATATAAAACATGTTACATACATGTACTATAATATAGGACCCTCAAGTCAAGGATTTGTCGCACGTAGTTTGCAAAATAAAAAAAAGTCCAAAAACATCACGTCAATGCTAAATACAGTCGTTCGTATTTTACATCCCAGTTTAATTGGGATTTAAACTTCATTTTACATAAAACACAAGCAAAATATGGTGTGCTTTTGAAATAGAAAAACTATTTTTTCTGTCTTTGAAATACAATCAAGTACGGCAACATGACCGCGGGTAAAAAGTTGGTTGCTTACTCCAATAATTAATAGAAAAAGTAAACTACAACTAGACAAAAGGGAAACGCCCTAAAGGGGAAACTTACCTCAAAAGGGAAAGTGAAAAAAGGGGAACCGGCCTAGACTTGGCTGAAACTCAGTATTTGGAGGTTATTTGAAATTCTGAATCAATTCCTCATGGCAGTAGTGTTCTACGACTAGTATTTCATGTGTTTTTGAAAGTTTTTGAGCGTGAAAATTAAAAAATAGTCCCATTCATCGCCCAGAATTCTCATTGATTGCCTAGAATTCTCATTGATCGCCTAGAATTCCTATTCATCACCCAGTTCAGCTACGTCTCTGGCCTGCTTACTAGCAGTTTATTTTATACATACGTTTTGTAAATTGATGCGATTCCATTTCTAAGTTCATCCCAGTTTTAATACTAACGGAACACTTGATGATATTTTTGTGGGTTGAAACATATAGGATTCGAGATTTTGTCAAGCTTAAAATTTTGGAAAGATAATGCACTTACAAATTTATTTTCCGGCCCATATAACATTTTATGCTTAATTTTCTTCTCACAGTGAATCCCATAAGTGATGTGATGACGAAGCATACGAATGAAAATGGAAAAACAAGATACACACATTATGATGTATTTACCTGAGCTGTGAGCTTTATATACCTAAATTCTTCTACACTTCTCATCTCAAAGTGTTGGAAGTATGGAAACACAGCATGCATAAAGTACGATAAAGCGAAGAACATGGAGAGTGAATCTCTCCACAGTGTTGAAGACAAGACACGTTAAAAAATTTCCGCTTCAGCCTACACCTCACACCTAATTACATTAGTATAAAATACACAAGCCGTAAAGCAGAAGAAGAAAAGGTGGTGTAAGGTTATATAAGGAAATTATAGTGGTGTTATGTTGCCGTTTCATGCATGCATTATATTTTGACTCAAATATTTGATGATGGCATCACTCTTTTTCTATTGTGAAGTTCTTGTTTTACGAGTCTCTTAAAAAACTTCTCCTGCCATGCCACACCGGACTCTTTTATTCTAATCTCCTTATACGTACTCTACATTACCTGCTCGTTTTCTTTTTCTTGGTTGCTATAAAGTTTATGTGCACGCTCATTTTACCCAAGATGATTTAATAAACGTATATATGTAGGTGATGTGATGTGAAATGATCATGCTTCGTTTCACCATTGGCGAATTTAAGATTGTCCCCCGTTGCGTGATCACACATTTACTACGGTTGTTGGTGTGAATAACTAGTTTTGCACCCTTGTGTCAAACTTTTGACAACAATATGGTTTTGGATTGAAGTTTTGTGTACTATACTTTTTTTCTTCTCCGATTTATTTCCACCCTGTATGGGAATATGGCTATAATTGTATATACATGTTTGCTTACCATGCCGAACTTGCCCATGTTTCATTTGTTTTTTTAAGTTGCATACACCAAAATTCGACGTAGGCTGATGATACGGTTTGATGACTGCCTGAGAGAGCTCCTTCCTAGGAAGATATGCGACTTATTGGTATTCCAGACTTTGGTGTGTTTTATTACTTTGACGAAAGTTTCCGAGTCCGATTCTTTACATTGTATTAGATATTTACCATCACCTTGAATTATACTATTACTAGTTTTTACTACTAATAAATGTATACATGAAGCAAGTACATCTAAGAATTTTTAAAAAATGTTTCAGATTTCCTTTTTATGACTGCTGCATGGTATAATAAGAAGCTTGTAAAAACACTACAGGAATTGGAATTAAACCCAGTACTTTCTGCATTGGCTCGGTTTAATTAACTGTCATCCAACTACTGGCCTCCCATGATTAACTTCGTTAGCTTTTATAGCATTATTGCGCATCATCAGGCTCAACTGCAGATTTTAATCACAATATGTTTTAGAGTGGTTTACAATAGTGCCATAATAATACAATGCCTCAGGAACTTTCTCAGCTATTTGAGTTGAACAAGGATCATACATTATAAAAGATTAAAATCCAACCATTTAAGTGTTGGTGTAAAATAATATATGATAGGATATGATATACGAGTTTCCAAACGGTAAACATATTGGTTAAAGTTGAAAACAAGAGAGAGAGAGAGAGAGTAATAATAATATTGTATTAATAGAGATAATGGAAAGATCCTTATTTGGAAGCCCGTTATTCCGGTCGTCATACTTTTGGACAGAGAAGGGGAGAGAGGTGCGTATTTATAATAAGAGATGACGATCAATAAAAATGTTCAAATCCATTCAAGACGACTCGTTCCATTCCATAGCCACATTTTAATCACAATTTTTTTTACTATATTTGCTTTATGAATGCAGCCAAAAGAGTGAGTGATCTGATCATGACAAAAAATCATTATGCGCAGGTATCATAAACAAAATATATTTTATAAGCTCATCGTAATCATCATATCATCATCATCTTCGGTATGACTTGCCATCATATCATCAGAGTGTTTTATTTCAGTAAGTAATCGAACAGGAATGTTATGTGTGATTAAGAAAGTTTTCTGGTTTTTCTTGCTAACTTCCGTTCCTCTGCCTCCTCTCTGCTCATTTCAAGCGTTAAACAATCTCATCATATCATATCCATCACGAATGTATGTTTATGGCATTTTGGGAGCAACGTAAACTGTCTGAATGGAAAGAGGATTCGAGTAAACTACAATCACAAAGAGGCAGGCATGACATCAAATCGAACCATTGCATTGCATCGTATAGTACATAATATTATATTGAAGTTTCCATTCCATCCTAATAAAATGCTCTCATTTCATTTTGCACAAAGTTAGTAGGTAAGCGCCACAGAGTCATAGCTAACTATATAGGGGAAGATATAGAGAGAGAGGGAGAGGAGGGGATCGTAAGCAATAAAACAAAATGAATGGAGAGAAAAGATAGGAGAGAGGAAAAAATATGCGCAAAAAAATTATATTACTCATTGCACGTAACATATTTTATTAACGCATTCAATTTATGATCGTATTTTTTGGGAATCTCTTATGTACATAAGGAGGGAGTCGTATATTATGCAATGTGTGTTTGCACTTCACAATTACTATAAAACTCTCTCTTTCTGGAAGTCATAAAAATTTAATTCTGTATTAGCTTTAAAAGGTGAAGGAGAAGTAAGTGCTTGTAGGAGTTTATTGCAATAAAATTCCGCGTGTACCAGTACCAGTGCCTGTGCCCACTGTAAAGCTGGGTTTCTTTCTTTCTTTCCTATAATATAATATAATATGTGTTTATAGATCATGTTATGTACGCGTTGAGAGTACAGTCGTTCATAGCGCCTCTCTTTCCCTCTCTCCCATAATATGGGCATACGTACAATGAATATTTTAAAGAGAATCCGTTTCACGCTTTTGATTGCTTAAATAATTCTTGGCTGGTCGCCCTCCTCGCCATTTTATTGCTCCGATTGTACTTATCACCATCAAGAAAAGCTGTATACTGTGTATGCAGAACTAGTTAAATGGCTGAGCATTAAATTCTATCTTGATATACATACTATATAAAAAGGGCCAGCCGTGTACTCTGAAGCTGTCTGAATGAGTGAATGTGCCTAGCCCAGAACAGGCAGAGGGATTTTTTTTACTCGTGAATGGTTTATTATTGAAATTTTTGATTGTGACGCTTACCCAACAAAATTGATTAAAAAGGTGGAACAGTGCCATCACTTGATAGTTGTCAACCAAAACGAAAAGGAATGATATGATATGATGTACCTGCACAAGAAAGTAAAATTTGTGAAAGAGATAAAAATGCTTGAGAGGAAAAAACAATACAAAAAAGTTTTGCATACATGAGGCTCCTTAGATTTGATGGACTGAAGGAGTAAATAAGTTCGTATTAATGGAAACAAGAAATCATAGATTATGCACATAAAGTTTAGTGGATTTTTTTGGCAGATGGGAGGTAATAAATTTTCAATCTCTTCACGCCACCTCCTTTCTGTCTTGTATCTCAACATTGTTGATGATGATGATATGGTATATGGATTGTTTTTGCACTTTACATATTCAAATAAGTATTATGCATAAAATATCAATGGGGATTGGTGGTGGCGGCGATGAGAGACTTTTATTATCCATTGCATTCGCACTTGCGACAGGGCACTAACATCGAATACATTTAATTGCATAGTAAAAAGTAATGGTAAATACAAATGTACATGAAAGGAATATATGGTGATGGTGAATACCATGAAATTTCAATTAAAATTTAAAGGTTGAAGGTATTTAGGAAATATAACGTTCGGAAAACTGTCCTTCACACTGAAGATAAAACCACACAAAATGTTTTTAAAATCATCCCTACTTTCACAGTGACTACAACATATAACATCGGATTAAATTTTTGGAATACTCGAAAGGTCAGCTTTTATTTTTTTATTTTTTGCATATTTTCTGCACGTCTCTGCATTTTCAGTAGACATTTCAACATAGTTAGGTCATGAAAATGAATGAAACGTATATAGCATAGAAGTAGTCAAAGATACAGTAATTTTGGGATTAGTCATTTATTCTGAAACTCAATGGTTTCAGCAATAAAATTGGAGCTACTATACATATATGTCAACACCTATAGCCCTAAAAATCATGTGCGTTTGATACACTTCGTAGTCTCGAATAGGTCTGCACTACTGCAAGATGTAGAATCGAAATGATGATGATGACTGCTTTCATTAATTTGAGTGACGATCATTAAGTCCACGCGGAGGACTCTTATGTTTGATATGGCTCAAAGGTAGCAAGATCTCGTAAAGTATTGAATTGCAAAAAACAACAGCATGCAAAGTAAATCACCGTTTAAGTGCATCTGCATGGTGAAGTAATACCCTGGCCTCTAGCTTTGCATTTAATTTGTTGGTTGAGTTTAAGCTAGACTTTGGAATGCTGGACTGGAATGACACGAACACATTAGCACACTGTTAATGGATTGGTAAGCAAGCACAGCATCAAATATTATAAACCGTGGCAATTAGTTCAAGTGGACTAGTTTTGGTTTTGAAGTGACACTGGGTCTGGGTTTATAGTTTTAGCAAAAACTGCAACAAGTACGATTATAGACTGTATATATAGTAGAGTATTATGCATGAGCCTTTAGTACAGATTCATATCCTGAAAAAATATTCAAGTTTATAGCAAGCGCAAGCTCAAGAAAAATTGGGAAAGTCAAAAGTAAGCACGATAAGTGGAATATAAAATGGCTGGAACAAAACCGGTTAAGACATGCAAGCAACCATGCATGCTTATATTTTAACGATATATTCTGTGTGTATGTCGAACACATTAAAAAATCGTGTAATTAAAGTGTTATTAGCGTTTCACTCTTTTTTTACGTACAGCTTGTTTCAAATGTATATATTTCACCCTTTAATTGTTTGGATCGATATCTTGGGTTGAATTACTCTTCTCTAGAGAAGTTTAGAACTAATTTCAAGTTTAATGATCTGACTACTACTTTACTGGGTAAGGTATTTGTACTTCGTCAATATATATTGCTATTACTCTTTTTAAGGGAATAATGGCAGTTCATAAACTCTCAACCTTTTATCATTGAACTGCTGTTGGATAACAGCTAATAATTTTTGTATGAAAATTGAAGTTTGCAAAATCTCCACTTGAAATCTAAACTTCTGTTTTGATGCTTGCTGGACTAACAAATTTAACGATAGAAGTTTGTAGCATTAGTAAAAAGCTTTGCTTGGTCTTGTTAGCTGCATGAAAGTTAAAAATTTTAGGTAGTCTGACTCTGACTGATATCCATTTAGTATTTTTTTTTGCAAATTAGTCGATTTCATATAAATGCCCGTAAAAGTACTCCACACTCATATATATTATGCTTTTAAGGATAAAGACAGAAACTGAACGAGAATTAAATGAATTGCAATCGAAGACCAATTTCAATTATCTAGAGGCCAAAGTGTACTTTTACCAGCCATATGATCATATATACTACTAGACTAGCATGCTACTTTAGCATATGACATGAAATGAATGGCCGGATTTGATTCCTTATCAGCAACAACATTCATTAAAGAATGCATAATATTCTTATGTGCTACTGCTTTCTTTTTGGTAAAACAGTGCTTTAAACTTCTACTGCCATTAGGGTAACAGCATTTCCAGTCATTGAGATAATGGCTATGGTTGTTTTAATAGTTGCAGCTATTGCTACCTGCATTGCCATTTGCCGTCTGAATCATTTTTATTGTTATTTTCGATTGTCAAGCAGTCAGAATCAGAGAAAATAAATTGAAATGTCAGATGTCCTCTTCCACCATTTTATTTGGACACAAAAACAAGTCAGCTAATTGTATGAGCTGTGACGGTGACTTTTGCTTGCACCTTTTTTTTCCTGGTGTGACATCAGTGATAGTTTATGATTATGACTTTGGGTATTTCCCTTACATATACATACAATGTACTACTGTGCATACATTATACATTACATTTACATTTTACATGCATGCACCCATTGTGGAATACCAACATTTATCGCATTCATTTATCAAGTCCTGATTATAATGAATTCGAATGAGTGTGATGCAGGAAAAGAAATTGTGCTTATTTTTCACTTACTAAATTTCATTAGCTTCTTATGGAGAATGTCCATTTTATCCGTCTGTCTGTCCGCAGTGGTCACGATGGGTTCAAAAGAATACGTTACTTTTAAATTGGTTGTCAAAAAAATTGTGTACATAAGTCTTTTGTTACATAAAATGAAGAAGGTGACACAAGAATTTTTATTTTAATAAATTCAATTATAATTTTTATGATAGTTTCATAATTTAGCTACGAAATATTGCTACTGTTTATAACCTAAGCTGCATCTTTACATCTCAATTATGGAATGTATTGTATGATCTGATTTCTCCACATCAAGAGCAAGCTCCATACGTACACTTAAATATATATCTATATGTGCATATAGTATATGCTCTCGAATATACGAAGAAACAAATTCATAAATTCACAGCATGTTAAAACTTGTTTTTATGCCTTGCATAAATGATGCATTAAAAAGTTTTTTCTATTGCTAATGTACATTTTTATCTAAACGTATAAGAAACATTCTGGAAAGTCAAACATATATGCTATAATACATTGTTTGAAAATTAAATAGACTGGAAAACCGTCAAATTACGTCTTTAGCCATGTCACAAGTGACAATGTTTGTACTCAATAATCTTAATGATACAGCATTGGGTGCAAACGCTACTGCGACATGCTGAAATTATTACTGTGAAATAAACTTTAATACAATGAATAATCGAAATGTGCAATAGCAATTAAATTTATCGTAGGTGAGATGGGCATAATGTATGAAAACTTACAAAAAATGGGATTGAATACACCAGTCTTGTAAATTCATCGAAACAATCAAGTTTGTCCAAAACACCCGTTTGTTTGTCAGTGAGACCGAGACGCACTTGCATATACACTCCATCAAACTTTGAACATTGAGTGTAGCTAATTACGAACACCATAATTCAATTGCTACATGGCTTCGTATATGTAGGAAGCTTCGTTGGGAGTTCAAACTTTGAAATTTTCTATACTCTTGTGAACAATAGAATTCTAAATACAGTCACATTCGATTACATATCGTAAATGTGTATAGTACTTTAACGAACTGATTTTCCATTTCCAGTTATGGAATCATGCATGTATATATCTAGACATATTCTAACAGAGCAGTATAGAGTACATTTTACCCACGTCATATAATAATGCCACATGTGCCATACATACCACGAAGGTTTTAATTTTAATATACTTACAGTACAGTGAGCACTATGATACTTGCATTTGATGAATGTATTTATACTTATATGTTTCGTTATAAGGCACAATGCAGGCCCGTGTAATAATAAAACTTATTATTGGCCAGTGAGGGAGTCCATTACAAATATGTATGCATACAAACAGTAATTATAAGTTTGATGCATATGATGGGAATGCTAAAATGACTACCAAATATGATACGAGCAAAGGAAAAACAATAAGGGGTTTTCTCTCTCTCTCTCTCTCTCTCTCTCTCTCTACATAAATATGTTGCAAAGCTTTTGCTACTTTCGGTTGGTACGTGTTCTTTCACACACTTGTATCTACATCTACATATCATGCATCTTTACGATTCCGGATAGATATGACCAGATATGGTTTTCCTGGGACATGCAAGGAATATGATTTGCTACGACTTTGTGCAGGAATTTATTGAACGAGCTAAAAAGTTTACTACGTACACGCCGTGTTCTTTCGCTCATTTTCTTTGCCTCCTTTTTCCGAGCTGAATTGGGGCTGGGTTGTCAGAAATTATTCCCCGAGAAGCCTTTAAATAAGTCGAAATGCAGCAACGCCCGCTTGAATACTTATGAACAAGGAACGAATGGAATGAGCCAATGTATTACGTACATTGAAAGAGAGAGAGAGAGAGAGAAGCAAAGCAAAAGCAAGGAGAACTTTTGAATAAATATGCTGCGAGCAAAGGAGTTCGGTTTGGTGTACGACGATAGGGAAAATAAAGGAATATAATATTAGCTGCGACAAGAAACAGTGTAATCATTGAAAACATTTTAGATTTTGTGTACATGCACAACTCTGCAATTAACGATACTGACACACTGCTAAATTTGAAGGAACGTGGTACCATAACGTGCATGATTTAGAATCGTGTAGCTGTAGCACACTAGTTTAGTATTCAAACGGATGCACAAATATATAGTCGTAGTATGCTAACCATCTTAGTTAATTTTTAAAACAGCCATAAATGCACGGAAACAATAATTGTAGTTTGTTTCTAAAAATTAGCTTACAGAAGCTTCAATATACCAACATTTGTCTATAACTTCTTGCTATACAAAATTTTATGGACTTTTTTCTTTAAATGGATCCCTGTTGTACCCAGGTAAAGAAAGGTATTAGTATAAGTATACATATGCATGGATATAGTCACATATTACAGTCCAATACATAGCTTATTGTTTTAAGGGTTTTAACCAATATAAAATATTGACAATGACAAAAAATTAACCCTAAAATTTTTACATGACACATGTCAAGTTTTGAAAGCTAGTTTGCACTTTCAACTTTTATGCTGCACTCTAGTTACATGTTGCAAGGTATGTTTTCCTTGCAAAAATGTGTCTTACAAAAATGTTTTCGACGTTCCATTCGGGTGGTAGATTATGGTAGAGAGTAGGTACAGGTACTATCTCCAATCGAAGTACGAGCCCTAAGTAGCTACTACTACTACTGACAACATTTATTTTATTACACAACGATGCGATGTTCTTTGTTGAATTTTGTATTAGGAGTGTAATCCTGAAGGCAATACAGGGGAGCCATTTTCTATCTTTATATCTAACAGGTAGTTCAACTTTTTCCTGTCTCAAAAATGCAATATATATTATTGTTTAATGTTTGCTATTTATTTTATTGTTACTTATTACATGGTTCCTTTATATCCTCGTATATTCATACCACTTACATACATACATTATTGAAATTTAATACTTGCTTGTCTATTCAAAGCCAAAAAGTACAATTGTAATGACGTTGCAACATTTATGACACCACACCCCCACACAATTATTTTTTGAACTTTGAACAACACATAAAAACCTATTTAAATGTTATGTCTCTATTGACTATTTATGGCCAACTCTTCATCATCATCATTGTTTCTACTGTAATAAGAGTAATGATTACCTTCGGCTTTAAATACACGTTTTGTCAGCCTCACATTATACATTTTTAGCCAATTTATTCATGTGGTGATGCTTACAATTGCAACCAAAATTCTGACATGTCATTTGAAAACATTGGTTGGTTGGTGGAAGCTCATAATTTTCTCTACCAATTATAGTAACAGGCTTAACTACTTATTACCACAAAAATTGCAACACAAAAAAAAACTAAATTGAGTTGTTGTAAATGTTGTAAATAGACTTTACTTCAGAGCTAATGTAAAAATCTAATGGAAGATATTTTGCTCATAGAAGGTTAACTAGATGTGTCGTATTTTGACCGCAGAGTGGTGAGCAAAAATGGGCTAAGTACATTTTGAATGTGAGGGATGATGATGATGATGACGAAGATTTTATTAGTTAGTAGAATTTGCAATACTGCTTAGATGATAAAGTGTCCTTCATACAAGCTTTAGTCGCGGTGAGTACCCCAAATTGTGGGTCCCCATACACAAAACCCATCCTATCCTAATATATAATACAAATATGTTCATTTCATATAATTTATATTATGTATGTAAAAATTTCTACCAAATGAAAGGGTAGAAACGGCAGAGCAGTAATCCATGAAGAAGAGGAAAAGGGAGGCTCAACTGGGAGCCATGATGATTAATGACATGTTTCAGATGACACATCCGCATATTGGGTGTCGCCGCTTTTCCTAAAAAATCGTCATTTTTGCCATCATATAATGGAGGCAGGGGGTACAATATATCATCATGACGTGTGGACTGTCAAGATAGAGAAGAGAATTGCTTGCACTTGTTCTTAGTTTTGTACACGAGTATTCAACTTTTTTTTATATATATACAAGAGAAAACCCAGTGAACCACAAAATGCGATTTCCCTTCGGCTCGTGTTCTACATCTTCGGCATAAGTGCGACTGTTAAAATTTGCTTAAATATCACAAGTACCACCTTCGCATCGCTTTCGTTTACCATCACACTATACGCATGCTTTTAAATAATGCTATCCGACCGTGGTTCATTTGCTATGCTTTCTATGAGAAAACTTCATAGTAGTAAAGCATTCTAATAGCGTGCGAGCCACCGTATTTCATAAATAACGCGGGGGAAACAATCTCTTGCTGCAAAAGTACCTTTTGTTGATCACAAACTTGCGGGCTCATACCGACTTTTATTATTACTTATTGAGTGATTTTTTATTACACTTCTTGAAAGCTATCTGAACAATTAGTTTGGTTCGTAATAATATTTGCATAGAATGGCTTCGTTTTCAGTTGTGGAGTTTATAGAGGAGGAAGCTGTTGAGGTTGTATCCTCAACATGGATTAGTGAAGATAAAGGTTATTGTTATTGGCCATCTGTAATTGGATCGAAGTTCAAAGCTCTAGTTTTACATCATGCCAAGCCTGAGGATAATGACAAGATAGCCTGGTCGCAACTTAAGTGTCGTGTATTCCGTACTTGTTGTAAGTATTAAACTCATTATCATTATTATTAATTTAAATTATATTTTGGTTTTTTATAGGTGATTTTGTTTGTAACATCGTGGTATTGTTATGCTATATTTTAGGCTCATATGTGGACGCTGTTAAGAAGCGGAACAAAGCAGAAGAAACCTCCAATATCGATACATCAGCCATTGAAGACACTCCCGTTACAAAACGAAGGAGACCTCGTGTGTCAGAGGAAGCGAAGAAAAGAAAACGCAAACCGAGCCTCACACTAGTTCGTTCCAAATCCCCGTCGTCGTCAAGTGAGTCATCTAATGATTTTGTGAACAACCCAGCTGACGAGTTTGAGTTGCCGATTCCAAGCGCTTGTTTGTTTAAAACTGATCAAGTTGAGCAAACTCACACTTGTAAGTAGCACGAGCAGCATTTATTTAGGTTATAGCATTATATTTAAATTAAATTAACTTGTTTAATTACATTTTTTATAGTTGAGCTCCGTGGCTGTAGTTCTGGCTTCCATCCAGCTCAACCAAATGGACCCTTACCCTTTCAGACTGATGAGTATATCCAGCCGATCGAAAATTTTACATTGCCAATAAACGGGAAATATTCTCCAACTGGAACTCATCCGTTTCCAAATACGAACAACTTCACATCTTTTGTGAATAACAGTAATTGCTATGAGGGAAATGTGATGCACTCCTATTTTGCAAACCAAATTCCCAGCCAAGTTATTGGTCAACCACCAGCAATCTCTGGGGATGTCACACAGATCATCAACAGTATCAAGGATATTAAGGATCAACAAATAAAGGATCAAGAAGAAAACAAAAGTTTGTCAGATTAAATCTATACCAGATAATGTATTACTATTCAAATCCAAAAACATAATGTATTGCTTTTTCTAATGAATGTCTTCCATTTCAGAATTCCATGAACTAATCCTTGCTAAAGTAGTTAGTTTAGCCCAGGATTGTAAGGAATTGTTGAGCCGAACAGCAGGTGATCCACAACCGATAGGTTCTCTAACAGAAGAAAAACTTCCCATTGCATCAATAGAGGAGTGGGAAGACTTGGACATTTGGCTAGCCAACAAATCCAATAAACAAAAACTTGTATGTATTTAAAACAAATATGAATTTTAAAATGAAGGAAACATTCTCAGGATGATCGATGATAACTTTTCATAATTAATTATTTATTAGGCGACTGAATTGAGTGTTATTGGAGGACCCAGACCCCAGTTAATAACGACACGGATTCTTGATTGTTTACTGACCTTTGAATGCAGCTTAATACTGACGTTCACTGGAACTGGAAAGCGAGCCGAAGCAGGATTCAAAGGGACCAAGATTTTGGAGCTTCTATACGGTAAGAAATCTGAATACAATTTCTAACAATATAATGAACAAATTTTGAAATGTTTTGCCTGGCTTTTGCTTTACAGCCGCAGTTCGCATGACAAGAGGTGGAACTAGTTGCACTAATAAAGACATCGACCAATTCATTCAGATTTGGTTAAAAAACGCTGCGGACAGGTTTGGTGGAAGAAAGAAGCGATCAACGCGAAACGAAAATGCCACCGTCACTCAGGACGATGCAGAGAGCTCGCTCCAAGGAACTGAAAGAGATGCTCTCCTACATCCGCAATGATGCCAACCATCATGATATTCAAGATACTCAACTTACAGACAACAGTAGTACTAATTTTAGTAGTGATATTAATAC
The DNA here is from genome assembly GCA_964034955.1 of Orchesella flavescens. NCBI lineage: Eukaryota > Metazoa > Arthropoda > Collembola > Entomobryomorpha > Orchesellidae > Orchesella > Orchesella flavescens. The sequence continues at coordinate 18,073,120 of OZ035957.1, read as the reverse complement.
GGTAGTTAGTGATAGCGTTCTTCATAGTAAGACTCTCTATTCAGAGACAGAATCAGTTATAGATTTAAGGCATTCAACTACTCAAATAGACAAGTACGAAGAAGAAGAACCCCCAGCTATTAACCACGACGTATTATCTCTTTCCAGCGCTTCTACTTGTGATTTTTTGAGGCAGTTCAGTTTAAAGCATAATATTACACATAGAGCGTTGCGCGACCTCCTTGGATACTTTTCAAAAAAACTTCCCCTGGAAAGTATTCCTTTAGATCCTCGTTCACTGTTAGAAACTCCCAGAAATAGCTCGCTAAATATAAAAGACTTGAGTGGGGGCAAGTATGCCCATTTTGGATTAAAAAAACATGTGTTGACAAGGTTAAACAATGGATTATTAGCTCACAAAGAAACTGATTTCACAAATATGATGCTAGAAAAATATGGTAATAACTTTATAACGATTTCTGTAGGAACAGACGGTATTCCCATCACAAGGTCGACAAATAAACAATTTTGGCCTATCTTAGGGATTTTAGATCAGTCAGTCAACAAAGAACCGTTTGTAATTGGTTTATATTATGGTAGCACAAAACCGAGCAATACAGATTTTCTTTTAGATTTTATTAACGAATGTGAGGGACTTGAAAGGAATGGAATTCACTTTCGTGAATGTAATTATATAGTTAGAATTTCAAAAATCTTAGCTGATGCTCCGGCTAGAAGTTTCATCAAATCAATTAAAAATCACAACAGCTACTACAGTTGTGAAAGATGCACACAGGAAGGAGTTTGGTCAGGCAGAGTTGTGTATCCATATAACATCAACTCACCTCGAACTGATGAATGTTTTAGAGCAAAAAGAGACATCGAGCATCATTCTAAATCAGGAACCATACTTCAGGACTCCATATTTTCTCGTTTACAAGTGGGATTAATATCCCAAATTCCTCTTGATTACCTACATTTAGTTTGCTTAGGGGTAGTTAGAAAATTGTTTCGGCAGTGGGTGAAAGGAAAGCTCCCACATAGAATAAAAAGTCGAGATACTCTATTAATTTCTTGTCGACTTATTTCATATAAGAAATTTTTCCCAAATAACTTTCAGAGGAAGCCACGCTCATTACTTGAAATCGATAATTACAAAGGAACCGAGTTTAGAACTTTACTGCTTTATTCAGGGGTTGGTGCGCTGAAGGGAATAATTTCAAAACAACGGTATCGTCATTTTCTGTATTTACATTCAGCACTTTACATTTTATTATCTGAAAGAGCCGCTGTAACTGAATGGAATAATTTGGCCAGGGCGTTACTACATAAGTTTGTGGAACTAGCGCAGACGTTATATGGAATAGAATTCATAGTTTATAATGTGCATGGTCTGTGCCACTTGGCAGATGATTCAAAATTGTATGGAGCTCTTGATAATGCCAGTACCTTTCCATTTGAAAACTTCATGCAGAAAATTAAAAGAATCATAAGAAGTAAAAATAATTATTTAGAGCAGGCTTGTAATAGGTTAATTGAAATGGAAAAAATGTCTTCAAAGGTATTTAGTTATACTGATATTCCATTTAGATTGTCATGTAGGTTAGGTGATTGTTGTTTTTGGCTAATGTCAGATAGGATTGTGCTGATTAAGAACTTTTTAGATATAGAAAAGGGCTTATACGAGTGTCAGGAATACAAAGTTAGACAAAATGTAAAGGATTATCCTATTAAAAGCCATTTACTTGGAATTTTTCAGGTTTCGGATTTGTCTGAAAAGTTTAGTTTAAGAATACTTGTTAATGATGTTAAGTTAAAACTATTTCGTATTCCTTATGAAGCTTCATATATTTGTATTCCTTTGTTACATACTTATATGACATGTTAAATCCAATTATAACTGGTAATAAAATTATACTATGTATGTGTTTAAATAACTGCGTATGTACTGGATTTTTTTTATTATTCGAGCGTTCATGGCATTTTACTGGGTAATTCACGAACCTATCAAATGATTTGCTAAATTGTAGCTATCGGCATGACCAAGGAACGTGTTCGGTAGAGCTTCTATTAGCACGCGGCCCGAGTACGACATTCGTATATGTATCGTTCTGACCGCTAGCTAAAACAAACATCCGATACGGATGTATTTTTTGCGACAAAATCGTCACTGTGCCGAAGATCAAACGTAGCATCGAAAAAGCTTTCGGGCCGAACAAAATGGTTCATTGGGAAGGCTCACAACAAATATATTCCACTGACTGAACTGACGACTTGATGATGATACGCTCTTTAAAAAGAGAAGAAGAAAAAATTTGTGAGACGTACATAATACTAGGGAAAACTAATCACTTGCAAATACTTGTATTACAATAATTTGGCTTAAATATGAATCAAGACAGGCTTCCAATTCACTGGATAGAAAGGATGGGTGTAGAGCAGCAGGGAACATTGAAAACTTTCGGCTTAGTTTTCACTACATTTTTTTCCCTAACTGGAAGAAGACTTGCCGACGAGGATCCAGGATCTGTCTCCCTCAACTGATTTAATTTGAACAAAAGTGTCCTTATATTTGCTTGGGGGTTCATTTCTTAGGCCATTGTGTAAAGTGTCTCGTCCCAGAAATTTCTTAAGTACTCGTCATTTTATGTGATTCTAAAACTTGGAATGGTTGGAATGTTTGTACACTAAAATATTTTTTTGTCAGATGTGGATAAACGAGTTTCAGGAAGCAAACAAAAGGCTACAAAATTCTGACTTGACATGCTAAAATTATAAGAGAATTAAAAAATAGGCAACAAAAATATCAGCTACAGAAAGCTGTTGACCAACCAAAAGTAAGCAATATTGAAACATCTGATTCACCTTTAACTCATCAATATTTGAATTTGAGGTCGAAAAGTAACGACAAAAATTCGACGTATAATTACATTCGTGATTAATTATATTTTTTCGTGCCTAATTTTACGACTATTTTATTAAAATTGGAATTAACTATAGCCCACATAACCCATTATAACTACAAATTAGTGTAGATTACACATTTAATTTTATACAGTAGTCGAAATGCACATACGTATGCCTATACAAATATGCATATTATCATACTTTTGACTTCAGAAATTCCACACTATTTTAAGGTAAGCATTGTGTTAAAATAGTAAAATTACAAACGAACCTACGACTCGTATATTATGCCCAAGCTATATATACAAATGTACCAAAATTGGGTACACAAACGAACGCAAGGATTGAAGTAAAGTATAAAGCAGGAGTAATGTTATCCTTTTTTCCACAACCCAACTTGTCTTCACTTTTCCCAGTCCCGTCCTGTAGCTCTGCGAAGCTTGCTTGCTCTCCCTTTCCACTTCACATTGGCGATGATTTTCATTCACAAGTGGGACAAGAGAGACGACCCCCGAAACTTGGCGCAAGATCCCCACCTGCAACTCCGTTTACGCTTCTCTGGTTGCGCTCATCTAAGTCAATGGGCCAGGGAAAGTCTTGGCAAGGTCATGTGAAAGAGTCATCACATTTCCTCAAAATAATCGGACTTGCCCCAACTTTTTCCACAAAAGGTTTTCACCCATGGTTATCCCCTCATCGAATAAGGTAGGACAAGGCTTATCCGGCAGTGGTTATCATCGATAAGCCCAACTTGGCAGTATCATCATGCCCCCCGAAAAGAATGAACTCTTCCACTCTCATGCAGCTGACTGGCGTACTCGTTTACTATAGTTATACGCAACCGTAGTTTTTCCTTTTGGGTCCTAGTATTGGTAGTATACTACATTGGGGCTGTAGTAGTGCTAGTGTGTAAAATGTATCGTACTGGTACTGCTTGTAGTATGTGTGTGAGTGGTTGGTGGTGCACTTACGATATTGCTCACGTCCGTAACGTTCACTCGCTGCTTAGAGCTCACTCTCTCGCTCCCACTACTACCACCAAGAACTAAGCGTAGCGTAGTATTGAAGTAACAAACCTTACTACTCATTTAACACAGCGCATATCACATTCTACCTCATGTGTATTTCGCTCCCCTTGTACCATCATCTCATCCACTACTTTTATGGACCGGCTACAAGAGGCTCAGCCTTCAGTTCTGCCTCTGCTGCCGTACTGTGCAGTAGTATGATTTAGGAGCGAGGGGAACCTCTCGTACAATTTTTTTTCACTCTTATTTTGCTCTTGGTCTTGGTCTCAACAAGTGTATACCAGAGCTTAAGGTATATTTGTATGTTTCTATATCTGTTTTCCCCCTTTCCATCCTTTCTTCAAGTTGTCTGTGGAGCTCATTCTTAAATCGGTATATAAATAATATTATGTATACCTAACTCTCCATCTTCTGCATTGATGCTTTGCAAATCATAACCAAATATACTCTCCGGGCCCGGTTCCCATGCTTGCCCATATAGTTTTATTATGTTATGCATAAAATATTTTTTTATATGGATGGCTTGCTCATGTACTTTGCTACTATGCATGCCTACACTGCCTCAGTATACTATTATCCATCAGTTCCATCACACATTCATTACGAGAAACAATACAATACAATAATATGCTGCAATATGAAACTGAGAGCCAAACGGATGTACATTTTTAATATGTTTACTATCATCATTAGACTTTATGCAAAGTCGCGAATAATATCAAGATGCAAAATATAAGCATTAGCTTTATAGTAATATGGTTAATTGATGAATATGATACTGGATCATTAAGTAAATTTTCAGCTAGGTTACTTTTGGACATTCATTTGTAACTTGAAACTTTTGCCTATGTATGTTCATTCTCGATTTGTCGATCTGGAGATTTGAATAGAGAGTAGATTTCAATATTGAACTTTCCTTATAAAAATGAGAAAATTTAGTCGATAAAGCATTAGGTTGAGATTGAGAGGAACAATTTACGTTACAATAATATTTATGCAATATTCATTATGCGTAAGAAGGCTAGCACACAAACAAACCACAAAAAGTTTTGCACATTCAAACATTGACTGTGAAAATGTGTATGTTGGGTTGGAGTTGAGGGAAAAAAGTTTCGATTTACTTTTTAGGAGTGGTATAAGTGAGTGGTGTGGTGGTGTAGAGGCAATCCAATGTAAATTGTAATTCTATGCTTGGACTCATCAACACAAAGAGTAAGAACTCTCTCTCTCTCTCTCTCTCTCTGAACAAAAAGCCAGGAGCAACAACACACAGATTGGATTTAGCCAACTCATTTGATTCTAGAGAAACTCTTTTCCTTTTAGCTTTTTATATATATGTTATTCTTCTGCTCAATCAAGTATTAGCGTTTGTTGTACGAAGACAAACTTTTCTATGTACGGAAGAAGGGATACAACTAGGATATTTGATGCAATATCATCATCACAAACCGACAAGAACATTCCGAGTCGTTTTTGCAATGTCGCCTATTTGTGCTGGGCTCTACATAATATTGGAATACGGTGCGGTGGTGGTGTCTGTGTTTGTGTATGAGTGTTTGCAAGTTTTAAGATGAACTTGTTTGGTTGTTCTCTCTCTCTCTCAGAGAACCAAGCCTCAAGGTAATGCTGGCTCTGGTGTTACCATATTACAGTGTGGATAGTGAAGACAGAAGACAATCGCTCAAGCTCGCTGAGTTGAGTTCACTGCTAAAAAGCACTTTTACGTTGGTTTGGCTGCAGTACGCAGATACAGTTTTCCTGGCTGTAGCAGGCGAGACGAGGAGAGTAAGCAGTCATATTGCTTCAGAATTCCATGTTACGTTATGTTATATTACTTGAAGCTAGCAAAGAATTCAAGATTCCATCCATCCAACTTGGTTTGGATTGGAGTTTTTGTAGCAGCACCAGAGTCAGAGCTGAGCAAGCAGAGAGCAGCTTTACCAAAGAAGTGTATGGATAGGAAAGCATTTAATACATGAGAGCAAGGCTTAAACTGTATACACACTTGCCTTGCTTGTGTGTGCTATCTTCTCCTTTCTCAAAAAGTTTTGCTGCCTTGCTCACACTGGTCCGGTACTCTGCGCTGGGTCTTCTCTCTCCCTTCTTAGTCGCTTGATTTTTACAGACCTCAACTCAGTTCACTTCTAGCTGCACACGTGTCAACAACTCTGGAACGATATTCCGTTTTTACTCTCTTTCTCACTCTTTTTCGCTTCTCGTATCGTATCGTATAACATTGCATTAACAATCCATCCTCTTTTTGGACTTAGAAGGAAGTTAGAACAGAACTCTCGCAAAAATATTTGGACTTAGAAAAAAACAGGGGCTGGACGACTGACAATACTGCAACACATCACACACTATTTCCAAAGTTGTAGTCTCATTTTGATCAGTCTCGTTCTCACTCTCCTGTTTTCATATTGCGTGTTTGGGAACTTGGAAAAAAATACTTACATTTTTACTGGAACTGAAATAACATACACACATGCGAGAGACGTCGTGATTTTGTGGAATTTTTTGAGCACGCTATTATTCTTGGTTAAAAAAAGTAGCATTTTTAAAAAAAAAAAATTTCAGAACAAAAAACAATATCAAGAGCGAGCAGAAAACTATTCGCTTTTGAAAGACATTAGAACACAGAAAGTACGTACTCTGACTCAAATTGTGGAAGAACTTTGTGACTTTGTGTGTGTGAGACTCTCTTGTTCGTTGAGAAAAAAAGTTTAGAAATAACGTGTGAACTTTGTAAAAATTTTGTGTCAAAAGTTACAAAAACAGGGAATAGAAAAGTAGATTTTTTTCCTGAGGAGTGAAATGATAATAAAAGAAACTTGAATTTTTTCGTGTAGACCAAAGACGAGAAAAGACAGACAGTTAGTCGTCGTTGTCTACTTGGCACATATGAAGCATGTAGAATACATCTTAGAAAGAGGCAGTTGAAAAGGTCTGCTGTTGTTGGACTTAGAAAATTTTTTCTTCTTGAGTCGACTTGAGACAAGTTGTATTTGAGACTTGGGACTTCTCACTTCTGCTAAACCTGGGCAAGCTTATGTAACATTGGAAGTTGAAATACTGTGCTTTATCCGTTTTCCTGTCATTTTCCACTTCTCCAAATGTGAATGTGTCAAAAGGTGGGTTTCATTTATATTCTAATAAAAAAAAGTTGGCTTACAAATTTTTTATGAATTTGTCGAACCTATTGTTACATATTGGGAAACATTAGATGGAAAGTAGAAAAGTAAGTTGGGTTGACCCAATGAATGAAATACTCTAACTTATTCTGAAAAGCTGGAGTAGTGTGAGTTTGGTTTTTTTTTCTTGAAAATGCATCATTATTCAACTTTGAAGGAAATGTTGAGTATTCTTATAAAACTACCAAATTTCCTATTTCCTCAATACTTTTCGCATTCAGCTGTAATCCAAAGATAGAAAAGCTTGAGTTTTTACACAGTCCCCTTTTATAAATTATTATCACTGACAGACTAGAACAAGATGAGAGGATAGGGAAGTGTGTGGGAATTTAGGAATTTCTTACCAACTTCAAATCCAATATTATTCTGTTTAGCTCCGTGTCTCTCTGCTGGCTTGTTAAATTATACAAGATGCAATCCTACACATAAGCCTGTGCTTTGTTCAGCCACTCACTCCTTTGCGAATTCTCACGTTGCCCACATGCGGTCATACATATTAAATTATATATTATGTTATATATTATTTCTGTTGCGTTACGTTACGGTGTTCTGCCTATCTACTTATATCTCTCATATTTATCTTTACATGTATCTCGCCTCCCTATCTCAAATCAAATTTATTCTTTTATAGTTAGGATCAAATTTCCCGTCAGATAAATAAATAGCTCGATTATGAAATTGTGGGTGGCAATGATTTTCTCATCTCTTTCATATTTATTCCAAGTACACGATACATACATATATTTACTTTAAAATCAATTGAATTCACATATCATCTTTTTGTTTTACAAGTGTATAGGTTAAGGCTAAACCAGATTTTTATTATACACACACAGTCACACACTATATGCATGCATACACTCAAATCAAACTGAATAAAGTTTTTTTTTGTATTTACAAAACTACATTATTTTATTATATGTATGCAAAGGAGCAAGACAAGCCGAGCATACATTATTTCTGAAAATGGAACTTGAGCATTCGCAAACGGAATAACTTTCCTCTTTTTCTGAAAGCACAATCTGTCATTATCTCCCTCATTCCTAAAAAATATAGGGATTTGATATTCCACGTTCGGTTGTTTTTCAGAAAAAATATTCAAACACGTCCCATTCATTTTTCATTTGGGTTTTTTAGTTCTTTCTCTTTTCTTTTTCCTTTTGTCTCCTGCTCTTACTACTACTACCACCACCACTGCCACCACACCATACCATACCGCATTCGGCATTGCATTAGCTGTTACAACACAAATCCATTGAAGTTTTTCTCTCCTAGTACGACTCATGAACTGTGGACTCCTGTGGTCTCAAGCGTTTACATTCAGTCAGCAACTATAAATTATGTTTCTTGTCCAAAATCCGTATGTAGTTCTCTGCTATTCTTTCAAATATTACATATTTTTTTCTTCTTATTTGATTCATTCGTTTTGTTCGATTTTCTTTTTTTTTCTTCCTAAGACTACTTGAAATTGAATTGAGTTTTTGAGGAGATTTATACAAAAGTTGTACAAAAAAAATAAAAAGTTTATTCCCTACATATCAAGCTAAATCTAAAAAAAAGAGAAAAGTATAGCATGGGGAGAAGAATACGTAATGAAAAAGTGGGACTACAAAACGCGCAACTGAGTGAGTGAGTGAGACTCTCAAACTGGAATCTGCAGAAAGAAAATATATGTGTAGTAATACAAATTACAAAAAAAAGTGTAGTTTTTTTCTTTTTCTTTGTAAAGTCTACGATTGCATTTATTCGATTTCTTTCGTAATTTGACTCATTCTCATGGTTGTACTAACCTTGTCATCGAGGAAAATTCATCACAAAGTACTTTATATTGAAATTAATTTTTCTGTTTGAAGCGCGGAACAACTCTCTGCTAATATGTAGGTATAGATGCTAAAGTGGAGAAAACTTTCTTAACCAATGCCGGTCGGTTCCAGGTTTTGTTCAGCTACATAGCTTCAATTCTAAAACTTTGTCGTATTATATTAGTTGTTCCGCAGTATTTCCTCAGACCGTAGCGTATTTCCAGTTCCAGAGTCTCACTACTCAGCTTAGAAAAGGGAGAGAAAACTGTTCACATACATAAGGAAAACTTTCTATTATGAGTTGCGTTGATATTTGTGTTGTTTGCATCTTTCATAATAGGACCAAGTCCTCTAGCTCTTTGATGAAATTCCTTCGAACCACCAAGATTTATTCTGGTTTAGATTTTACTACTACTACTCGAACTGAAATCTTTGTGCTGGATTATTGCACAATCATATATTGAAGCCTTTTGCTTTTCCAAGGAATTAGTAGAATAAGCGCCTACATTATGTACGAAACCAAAATCTTACATAAAGCGGATGCATATATACTCCTCGGTGAAATAAAACTTTTCCAAAGTAATTCCAAAGAAGTTTATTTTCTATCTCTGGGATTTCCTACGTACGATATTTTCTATCAAAGTTTTGTTTTGTGGCGAGGGTTGGATTTTAAATGTGAAAACTAATGTGAATAATGAGATATTTGTTGAATTGTAATTTTTGTAGACACCAACCAACCAACCAACCAACTACACAACAGTCACCGCCGGTTTCATTTTTTGGGGTAATGTCAAACAACAGTCCAGCTTGGACCTTCAATCAAACCAACGAAAGTACAAAGTAGACAGACAAGGAAAAAGTGAATAAGCCGAGAAAGTTAATGAATTAATTCTCGAGGTGAAGCAAGAGATATTATAGTTGTCTCCTCTCTCAAGTCTCAGTTTATACCTTCATGCAAAAAAAGGAGAAGTCCTCCTAAAAGGAACATCCTGACATTTTTTCTTTCTCATTTAAAACAATTCGCCCATTTTACCACTGAATATTTTAAATAGTTTGAATGCAACCGAGTGTGGGCACTTTATCGTAAATTTTATGAATTTATTTTACACACATTGTATGGACACGTTATTGTATGTATGAGTTTGACTGTTAGCGTGAAAAATTGAAACAAGGAACTTTTGCTTTGACACCATTCGAAGGGGAGAAAAGACTGTGTTATATCCTTTTAAGAAATTTAATAAGCTCGTCTTTATTCTCGTTGAATATCTTGGTTTGAATGTGGTGTTTGATGTGGAAGAAGAAGCAACAGCAGCAAGAGCAACAACAACAACTGCAACATCACAAGTTTTATTACTAAGGTCATAAAAATCCTAACGAGCCAGCCAAGATTACCAGCAGCACCACACTAAGTCGTACTAACATTCGTCGTCTTACTTTTTGAAAAAGAAAAGGCCACACACAAGAGAAAAACTCTACTCAAAAACGTAAGAAGAAGGAAAAGAAAACCTAAGACGAAATAAAATCCAGAGAAGAAGAAGAAGAAGAAGAAGCCTACGCCAGAGAAGAATTTAATTTTTTTCTCCCACTCACGCAGACTTTTTTTAATTCTGTTGGGGTAAATAATAATGCTCAGATTTCTTACACACAAATTGAGGTCTCAATCATTGAACGAGGAGCAACAATTCCATAACAAGGTAGGTAAATAAAAATTATATAGCTCTATACACACTGGCCCCAATGCAATGTAAATCTACAATTAGCGCTTTCCTTCCCTTCACCTTTGTACCCTTTCTTTCTTTACATAAAAAATTATATCAGACCTGGGAATTGCATGGCATGCCACATCCCTTCGTTTGCGATCATTTTTACTTGGATGGGGGTAACTTGAGAGTGGACAGCCTGAATAACATTGGTGTTCTATGTCTTATGCACCCTAATTCACATTCATTATATTCTAGTCAGTGCCTCCGTTTCTTTTAGATTAAACAGTCCGAAAAAATACTTTGGGATTGTCCCACCAACCAATTTTTTTCTTCCCTATTTCAATATTACCACAATCCATATGAGTAAATGGAAAGGTGGAAGGAAACACAGCACACCGTACTGTACTACGACGGACGTAACTGTCTAAAAAAAACTGTGTCAAACTTACTTATACTAGACACCAGGAAGGGCTAGATATACGACAGCCGCCACTCTAGAGAATAAGAAGGACAGAAAAAAGTATTTATTGCATTGATGGAAAAAGAAAGCTTACACCCTTTTTACCCACAGCAGCACGGCTTTTTTGTACTTATGTAGGCATTAGAGCATAAGTTGCTCACTACTTTCTTTTCCATATATACGCGTAGCGTAGGCTTGTTTACGTGTTAAAAGTCATAGAATGCATTTAGTGTCTCCTCTAACTTGTTCTTGTTTTACCCTCTTGAGTCCAAAAATGGGGAAACAGGACCAGCCCGGAATCGTGCTGTGAATTCTAAGCTTCTTCGGTAGTGAGTTGTGTTGTACAGCTCTCTCTCTCTCTCTCTTTCGTTCCCTTTCCAGCAACGTGTATATCTCAGCCTGCTGCTTTCTTTCTACTTTTACTCTCGGGCCGGAACAAAAGCTGAGTGAGCAAAGGAGCCTAAAAAATATACAAACTTCTTGAGGAGTAGGTTGCCTACTGGTTGTAGGGAGGGAAACAAAGAAGTAGTAGAGAATTGCGTTAAACACGGCACTATTCCTGTGGCAATGGCACATAAGACTAAAAAGAAAACAACTTAAGAGAAAGAAGTAGTCGCAATGAGGCAGACAAGTATAACAGAACTAACACTCACTCAGGAAATAAAATAGTGTCGTAGATTATTAATCACCGATTGGGCTTGGTCGTTCTAACTCTCTCTCTCTCCCTTTATTTGACTTGCTCTTTTTCTTCAACTTGCTTGTTTTTTTGTTTTGCTACTTATGTATTGCGTATACATTTAGAGAAGGATGTCGTTTGGAGAACCACGGCTTTATAAACCTCACATATATGTACATTATATTATGCCAATCGATTAGTTCAACTCTGAGCAAACTCTGGAGTTGGAGGTTGGAGTACAATTGAAACCATAAGGAAGAGAAAATAGTGGCTAGTTTCTCTGGCTGTTAGTGTCGTTAATGCTTTTTAATGTTAGGATATGGCCAAACTAAATAGGGAGTTGTGCAAAGCCAAAAAGGAGCGAGCTGAGAATCAGATTCTACAATTCAATGGAACGACGGATTTTCCGTTCCGTGTTACTTCTTTTTAAGCTTGCTTTGGGACGTAATAGCAAGAGCGAGAGGGGTGGTAGTGGTGTAGCAGCTAGAAGTACGGTGGGAGCATGACAAGATTTGTTTGTATTTTGTGTAAGGCAAGCAAATACATATATAGTATGTGAGTGTGTCCAGGGATGGATTCTACTTTGGGTTTAGAGATTAAAACCGAATCTCTAATGACTAGTCTCATTACTGTTCCAACCGAAAATGGAGCTCTGCAGACTAGACGTTAACTAGAAATCAGTAAAATAAATGCAGTATTTAAAGTTAATAGTTGGAATAAAAATCCTCTTTTCTCCAATAATACATAATATGTACATATATATTCATTTACCCTCGCTTATGTTCATTGTCCCGTCTGTCTTGTCTGATATTTTCGATTCATCCGTCCATCCAATTTCAGGTTTTTACTTAGATTGACAATGACAAACATTTATAACTGTCCACTTAAACAGTATGGTCGACTATTGACTGGGGATGGACATGTCTTGTTGTTTTGTTCAAAGTGCAATGATATTATGAATCTAAATGTTTTATGAGGTGAAGCCCTCTTTATTCAAAACAAAATAAATGTTCAACCACCCGACTAAATTGAAACCATTTTTCGGAGCTGGTTTAGATTAATAATGTGGCCTGGTTGCAACTCTCTATTTTATTAATTACATTATGGGACAATCCGTTTCAAACACATGCTAACATTCATGGATGTAATGGTTTGTTGAAACATTTGACACTTTCAACACATTCCTTTAACTAAGGTGGTAGTTGGGTTTTTTAAAACTTCCTTTGTGAAACAAAAACTTTGCTGACGGGCAGGGTCATCCAAATCCAAAATATTGGCATGTAATGTCATCATGTCACACTACTGGATGAGCGGAGAGTCAGTCCATTACACTCAAACAAGAAGTTGGTGGCTGACTGGCTGACATGACAGGAATTGCGTTTGAAAGTTGAAATATTGAATCGATTAATAATTTCTGATTGTCGTCACAAACCAATGCAATTTCCAGTTTCCTCTACCTGTCACATTTTCCTTTCAAACATGCATTCGTGTCAAAAATAGTTTGGGTTCAAAATCAAGTCGAAGTAAAGCTGATGAGGTTATGTGGTTTCACTAAATAATTACACACTACAGTTCTTTCTTCCACAAAGGTCATGTGTGAGTTTATTTTTTTGCGAACTTTTCTGTTTTTTTTTTGCACAATCTTAAAATATATATGCAAATTTTGATTGAGTAGTGTGTGGTGTGGCTTACAGAAACAAGGAACTAGCACTTAATATTGGTTTTGGCGACATTCCTTTTGTGGGTATAATTATGAAATTTTGTCATTTCATGCTTAGAACAGAACATTTTATAACGGTGGCTGACAGCGGTAACTGGGAAGGCACGAAGCAGTATGCATTATTATCCCATTGCATCCATCATATTGCATTATTATTATTTTGTCTCTTTTCAGGGTTATCTTGTCTTACAAACTTTCCTCCGAAGACAACATAAAAGTTTAATGATGACTAGTAATGATTATGATTTTCCTTGTCTCACCTACTACTACTCGATGAATTCAGGATGATAATAATATGATGATACCACCATAAGATTAATCAATATATTTCCCTTGTTCTCTATGAAACGCCAATAGTTTATAGTAATGGTACCCTGTCATATTATGTGTTATGTTGTGTTGTGTAAAGTACTGACTAGTACAGTCTGAATCCTATCCTGAATAAGTACATACATATTATGCACCGTGTTCGCCAGAGAGTATCCGCTCAGCCTAGTATTACTATATTGGAATGTACAAAAAAAGAGGTTGCTTCGGTTGCTACTGCTGCTGATACTAGCTCTGGCAAAAAAATTCAATATTTATATTTTATTCAGCATAGTGTATTACACTATTTGTACTAATGGATACATCTTCACAAGTTAGTTGGACAATGTGGAGAGCCAAAAGTAACCAAGCTTTGTAAATTATTTGATCACAAGTAGTAGTGGATTAATGCAGTATACAACTTGCTTAGGTTGCCACCACCACCGTCCGTTCCTCTCTCGCATGATGAGATAAGCAACAATAGGGATGTGTATTATATTTCTTATTCAAGCCTGGCTCTGCCAGGCAAGAGAGAGAGAGAGAGAGAGGTAAAGTCGAATGCAGTGAATACATTCATTAATTCTGAAGTTAACAACAGAAATTATAGTCTAATCGTAACAACAGCGGAGCAAGTCGTAGCACGAGATAAATAAAAATTTTGCTGCTGCTCCCATCCCAATCCAAACCCAACAAACTAGTCCACTACTACTTACTACTACTACTATTTGCTAGACGACGAAGTAGTATAGTAGTAGTAAGTTGTAAATAAGTAGTTTTTGTGTATTTGTAGTCTGTATCCCATTCCAGAGAGAAAACGTAACGTATATATAAGTTGTTTACCATTAAACTTGGCGTTACTACCAACCAGCTCCTACTTTACTACTAGAGACACAGATACAGCTGCTGCTGTTATATTCTCTTACGTCCAAACATCTTCTTCGGGGATTGCATATATTGGTTTGGTTTGGTTGGCAAGTCTTTGGCAAACACCACACACACACGAATAATGCAACTATGTATATATATATCTGTACATATTTATACTAAACTAAAGCTTTCAATGCCATACCTTACTTTGTTACCTTACCCTTCTTTCTGTTAAGATTTAACTCTTCCAAAGATCCAAAAAAGTAAGAACGAATGGAAAAATGTGAAGTAGTAGCGAGGCCAGGCCAGTGTGTGTGAGTGAGAGAGAGAGGGTCCAAACTACTACAAAACTCTGGCATTATTACACAATGCTTCAAGCTAAGTTCACCAAGCTACACCACCACCACACCACTACCATCATCATCATATAATCGTTATTCTGATCATCACATTACAGTTCTTCTGATCTTATGGTGCTCTTCCACTTCATTGTCGACGTCGTCATCGTCATCATTCCCATCTTCACATCACGATCCATACATACAAGAAAGGAATGGAGGAATAAAAAAGTTCTTTTTGAAACTCGACTTTTCTTTAGAATGAAAAAAAAAATTGTGTAGCTAGTGCCAAAGCCAAAGCAAAAATGGGTAGTTGGATGATGCTCTATAGACATATTCATCATTATTTTTTTCGTCTTATGAGGTACAACGAAACGAATGCAAGTAATGTAATGCAATGCAGCACAGATATTTTTATATGATCACATGCAATACATATATAATATGTATGTATCTATGCGTACATTTGAGAATAATAATATAGCGTGCCAAAAGAGAATTTAAGTAAGAGAGAGAAGAGAGTGAATGAATACGAAAGAAAATTCTTGGTTTGGTTGTAGAAGCACGTAGGATTTTTGTTTTTTGAGTGACGGAGTGACCAACCGGACACATTAAATGCATGGATATGTGTTAGTGTATATAGTTTCAAAAGATTATGATGATGACAAGAATGGCAACGACAACCGACAAGGTAATCATATATTAGCTACGGTAGCGATTGCATGATAAAAACGGCTACTACTACTACTACTACTACTACCTTAGAGAAAGGCTCATTCTTTTATATCCCATCTTCATTTCCCCCCTATTATCTTACTCTCTGATGTGATGGTCCTACCTTAATTCACCGTACAGCCGTAACACCGTAAAAAATCCCCAAGCATCATTATCATCGTTATGTATTTTGGCTAGCATGATTTTTTTTCTCCAACCATTATGCGTCGTCGTAGACCATTATACCATTTCATTTGGTTAGCCAACTCAACTTCTCCCTTCATTCTAGGATGATATGATGATGATGATGTTGATGACGCTCCTTTTTACGTTACGTATACATTTATACGCTAAGCTTCTTTGTAAATGCTCGCTCTGAAAATCTCAGGCAAGTTCGAGGACACCACACACCATTTTCTGACAACTTTATATATAAGCAAACAACAAAGTGTGTTTTTTGCAAGCTTTCTTGCGAAAATATTTAGAAACCAAACCACTACAAGTAAAAATAGAGCAATTTGCAAAACTATCTGGATGTTTAAGACTCCACATGAGGCACAAAAATAAAAATTGTAGCTACAAAAGAATTTATGTTGCTGAGAAACGCTTGAGATTTTGATCAATTGTCAGTTGAATCAAATACAAAACTCAGTCAGCTAAAAAGCAGCTGTCGTTTCTCATGGTATCTTAAACCTACCTGAAAGCTCCTGTTAATTAGGCTGATTGTGAGTTGGGCAGTCGGACTTGAAAGGGAGAGAGAGATATATGTTATATGGGTTTCGGTCCCAACTGCATTCAAAGGGGTAAAGTTTATGTATCTTGTTGGTGCTGGTTGCACAAGCAGACTGGATAAGGCCGCAAATTAACAAAAACTTCCTATTCAAAGAATAATTCAGATTTTCTTTTAAATGTTGGATTCAAAGTGAGCACTAGGATTATATCCAACGTTGAGTGTGTTTTGTGTGTACCTAACTATGTAAGCACATACAGTATATCAGATTGATACCATTATGCATGCACAAATCGTATCATGAAGCCATTACATTGCAACTTGTAGAACAGTAGAACTTGTATTATACAGGAAGATGCTGCATGTACTTATTGTACTCTAGAGCATCCAAAGTATTTCTGGGTAATACAGCGGGTGAGTTTGTATGGGAAGAGTACACGTACATATGCACATTTATAAGATGTTTCTCAAGAAGCACATACTAACGTTACAAATTCATGACTTGACTATTTAGAGAAGAGTAGTAGGGAACAAGTAATGCATGGCTCCTGTCAAACTGGCATCCTTGACTTGGGCTTAAAAAGATAATGGTTTGGAACGAATAGGATGGATGAGCAAACCATGTTATATGAACTTCTAAACAAGTATGCACAAAAAAAGAAGAAGGTGAACTTTAATGTCAAATGTTATGGGCAGATTAGACGGAGAGACGACGACAACGACAAGATGAAAAACAAGAGGTAAAAAAATGTCAAATGAAAATAAGAAACTGTCTATTGAAGGATTAATCTGTTGTTGACTTAAGGATAAGTACTAATAGGCATGCTCTGTACTGCGTGTCATCATTCTTATCACATTACCATATCCATCTTACACACATACATATATACACACACACACACACACACACTAGATGATGATGATAATATGACCGTCTTTTTTGGTGACTGCTCCATTCCCATTACCAACCTCTCAAGCTGACTTGACTGATGATCGAGTTTTGCATTCAACATCATCAGTATCAGCACAAACATTTTTACTGTGACTACACAACTACAAAATGTATGTGCAAACACTGTCTCACTACATTTGAATTGCCAATAACATTTATCATACACACTCCATTCCGTAGCATATTACTTACGGTTGCTCAACTTTTAGTCACATTACATCTGTTGTATAAACAGCCTAAACAACAGAAGTTGGAGTTACTAAAACAAAACTATATATATGCTCTTTCGCGTGAGTGAAGAACAGTGAGTAGTAGATTGCATTTCAAACAAGCCAAACACCATTTGATCCCTTTTCATTCGTGCAGATTTTGTAGTTAAACTTCAGCTCAGTCAGACTGACTGAAAAGTTGAAGTGAGGGTGTGATGATCATCATCATCATCACGATCATCATCAATGTATTCCTAATACTATAATACTATGCAGATGAAGTAAAATGCCACAATTTTAGATCTGTCTATATCCACTTCCCTCTAAGTCAAACACACAGGCAATTTTATAAAACAAGTAGATTGATTACTACATATGTGGAATCTCCTCTAATATTGCCAAGCAAAAACTATTTATATTATGTTCACTTTTTGAAATAATGAACATGATTATTGGTAATCTTAATTCTAACAGCTTCAAAACTACTTCTAACTCTAAGCAAGGACTCGACTGATTTAAGTGATGACACTTGAACCCAATGATATGATCCAAGATTCTGGATTAAAACCATTTGGAATATATATACATACATATTTACATGCTTACATAATGTGGGGTTCTGAAAAGAAAGGGTTTATCAGCTATTGTATGCAAATGCTGCATATGACATTTATGTGCATACTATTTTATGTGTACATTTATATGTATTAAATGCTCTCAAAGACATGTTTTCATACGGTATCATTTCTTCATGGTGTTGATATACCCTTGAACTCCAACCATAGTGCACAGTATAAAAACTAAAGTAAACGCAGGTTGTACTATTATGACTTTACGTATCTACGTGCATGTTGTAGTTGTATCTCATACTATGTAATTGGAAATATCTTTCAAAGTTCTGTTTGCAATCTATGTTGCTCTGTACACTTTTATTATTATTATCAGCAAGGGAAATCACGTAATAGCATTCATGAGCGTAAAATAGTACACCGGGATCAGAGCGTAGTAAGAAGGAAACGTGAAACGTGTTTCAACTTCAAGTAGGAAAAAAACGAGAAAGAATGGAAAAGAGAAGACAGCAGGGACAAATATACAATATTACAATGCAATAGAGTGCTCTCGCACACCAGCACCAGCCAACCTAAGTGAGTGAGGCTTTTGTACATTGTTGTAAGGATGGTGGTAGTATAATGTTACTTTGTCAACTGACTTGAATGTGTTCTAGTCTGTCAATGTGAAATATGGCGCAATCAAACCCGATATATGTGTGCTCAGCTTACGTTCATTTCATATATTGCAAAAGACTAGCACATCATCATGTTGTCCATTAAAAATTTTATGTTTTTTTTTGCGCTCCTGCTGCCTCCTAACTTCTAACTTGAAATGGAACTTATAAACAGGAAAAGTGCGCTGAGGAAGCAAAATCTAAAGAGATAAGATACGCGATATACTCTTGCCCTGCCTGTACATCACATAAACACATTAAATTTCAACTTTCGTACAACGCTCACTTCCCAATTGTGCCCATCATATCATCATCATCGTTTCTTTTTAGACTTGAGCGAAAAATATGTTCAGCTCCATTCCACACCATACTTGAGATTTTGCGATATAGGTAGGTACACAACTGTTGACGTTGTCTAATAATATAATTCACTTCTCCATTATCCATGTCGTCTCAATGTCTCACAGTTTTGGTACAAGAGGATTGATAATCCTCATAGCGTTCCGTTTGGCATGTGCGTTGAGGAGGTCGTTATAAATTAAAAGGTGTAGGTGGGAGGTAAATCAGTAAGCATGGCAGGTAGTTAGTTAGCGGCTGCCGATACCACCGTATTACATGAATATGGTATTTGCTAATTTTGTTCTATACTCTGTCCACATTAAAGACAAAAAAACAAGGCATTTATGAATTCAAAACTGGATACATCATATCACGCTGCCACTACGTTTCAGTCAGTGGACTTGTGGTGCCAAGCATACTGGTAGCTCCAACGTCCAATTGGGATTTCATAATTCAATTATCGTATGTAGCCCATTGGGCAGCCAGGCCAGAACTGGATGACGTACAGTGACAAGCCAAAACAACGTGAAGAAAAATGCGAGGAGTAAAACTTCAGGCTATTAATACTAATACTTTTCCCTACTAACTGTATCAAAAGAGTCTCACATCACTGACAAATGAGACCATTTCATTGGAGAGTATATTATACTTTATGATATAATTATAAATTGCCTTTTCAGCATAAAAGATTAAAAGTATATATTCCATTTATAAATTGAAAGGTTTGAATCTGCCTAAAGCTCTCATCTCACAATAAAAACCATCTCAGGTTTATCAAATCTTGAATCCATGATATACAGTTGACGGTATAAAGTTGCTCCAATGAAAAGAAGCAAGAATAAGCAGCACTTGTAATTTATTAACGTAGTGAGTTGAGTTGTGTTCTGCTACTGTCTGTACTGATGATGATGACTTAAATATATGAGCATGAGGAAAAGTGGAGAATGAGGATGACAAAGTTTGAGAGATATTGAGATGTTAAAGTCAGTGGAAAATTTCCATTTCACCTCGCAATCACCAGATACAGATAATTACTTTATTGACGCATAACGAGTTATTTTCAGTTTTTGTTGTAAATTCATTAGCATCTTCAACTACTTAATCCAATCGTAAATTAAGCATAGACTAGCTAAACGCTATGTGGAAGCGTGCAAAGAGCGGAATGCTATTCTATATTCCATATACCGGCATGTATATGTATGATTGAATTGAATTTTCATCATGCCGGATGTCAGTCGGAGAAGAAAAAAACATGCAACGGCTGGTTTTTCTTTTGGTATTATATAATTTTACACGGAATTCTATATAGCATCAATTTTTTTCTGCTTGACTCTCCTTTTCCGGACTTTCCTCATGCGCATCTGCATCATTCGGAAGGCACATAGGAATTTTGTATACCAGAAAAAAAAAGTTAACATTATTCCTGCACTATTTTCTCTATGCTTTAAAAACGATCCTTTTGTCTATTGTGGTGTGGTGTCATTATATTGCTTTTGTGCTCTTCTAGAGAGAAAAAAGTGTCAGAAAGCTTTTCAACGTAATCGGAAAAAGGATGTGCAATAGATGTCTACATGTTGTGCCCAAGACAAAACCGATTTGTTACATTCTCGTTGTGGGTGGAAGGAAACTTGGTACGATTTTTCATGCGTCAATCGAAACTTACTTGATATTCCACTAGTGAAACTTACAACTTACGATTACTCTCTCTCTCCCTACATTAGTTCTACACACCACACCATACTATACCACAACTCCATAAAAATCTGCTCTTTTTTTCTGCAGATGCTTTGCAACTTACAAGCTCTAGCTAGCAGCTCCTGCTCTTACCAACCATACTTTCTAGTTAATGGATTTGTATAATATCCTGGGATATCTATATGATATATTGTATAACATTAGTGACAGACAAGCTGCCTCTGTTTTTTAGCACGATACGATACGATATGCATATGGTATATGGTATGGGTATGATGATGATGATGAACTATAGTAAAGTAGCACATTATCAAACGTTTGAGGAAAAATAAAACTGGTTTATCATGTTTGATACCATTAAATGTATTAAAAAGAATTAGAAGCGCTCTTAAATAAAGCCTACGAATAAATTGACCTTTGAAATCTAAAAATGTGGGCAACTCGTTAGTATACATATAGAATATTATATAAATCTAACAACAACGAAACTTATGCCTTGGTTTTGTACTGCAGATGTACGATGGTGATATGACTTCTTCGCACTATCTCCATCTTCTCTGTAAAAAATAATTTCACATTTTTTTAAAAAATTTGCCTTCATGGATATTTTTTACATTCTTGATTCTAGTTAGCATCTGTTACACTCGACATAAACCATAAAATTAGATATTGTGCTTTAAAAGCCAAACAAAAATGAATGCACAAAAAGTAACTTTGTATCTTGAAAAGCAATTTGGTACGATTTTTTACGGCAAATGGTGACTACACTTTTATGACTTGGCCTTAATTACAACAACACAACACACAACTGGGATGCATATAACAAAAGTAACCAACAATTTAGTAAATGTCTATCACTCACTTATTGAGATGCTAATAAATTCATGTAAGAAAGCATACATATCTACATCGCCTTGGATGTTGAGTCGGTAAAACTTTGTCATTTTGTTTTTGTGTAGGTTTGAAATAATTACTAGTTGTTAATGTGTGCGGAAAAAAGGCGACTGGTAGCAGCTACGTATAAATACTAATATGTTTTTCCTTACATATATGGTTCCGTCTTCGTTTTCTGTCTCGTCGACTGTTATGTCTCCAAAAACTGAGGACCTGCTCTTCCATAAGTATTAATAACCGTTTTGGAAATTTCGGACTGCAAAAAACATGCCTATGTCAATTCAATAATATTCGAGTATATAGCAGCATATAAATATGAATGGGAAAGCGAATAACAGACACAGAAAAGGGCATATAAAAACTGTTTTTTCTAATGCCATTCTGTTTAGTAAGTATGCATGAATAAGTTTCTCTCTTCTGGATAACTGTGCAATTTCGTGTAGGTAGTTTCATTTCAACATGAGCTTGACTATAACATTTATAGGTTGTCCTGCTCGCAAAAAAAGTTGTCATGTTATATATATCATACTTGTTTTCGTCGTTGTCGTGAATTCCTCGTCTAACGATTCACTCTTGCAAAATTTATGAGCTCACTTTTTGCACTACTTTGTACCCTTTTGCCTAGTCATAGAAGGTAGCGCATTCAGCCACTATAAGACCAAACAGAATCATCGAACTGTAAGACAAAACAAATAGAGTTATAATGTGTAGTCCTTCAATTTTGTATTCTAAATGCATAAACACGGACTGACGGACGACCTGTTTTGATTACTCCAAAATATTACGAACAAATAACAAACGTTTTGCTTCACAAAAGGTAGTTGCCAGTTGTTTGCCGGACTATATGTAATTATGGAAGCTGATAGATACACAAAAAGTTATTCCAAAATGACAGAGAGCGAGGAAGAAGTTCATTTCATTGCTACATATTTTTTTCCTCCTTTCCCAGTCTCATTTTGTAAATTTTTTACCTCTTTATATATTCATGCAACTATCGGCCATGGGCCTGGATGTATGTATTATGAGTGTCGTATTTATGGGGGAGAAAAGACGACGATGACACCACAATTTCTAGACAAACTTTGTCACAAAAGCAAAAGAGAACTTTGGAGAACAGACTATATTTGTGGAAATGTTTGGTGTCTAATAAGTATGCAAAACAAAAGTATAATAATGCTCGCTGCACTTAATAAGTACTTTCTTTACATTTTTTTGTCTAGTCTTTTTTTTGTACTCAAGTTTGCAAAATAAATGAAGAGGTTCATCATTTCACAAAATAAAAAAGTTTTGACTTTGTCATGTTTGCTTTTGTGTTGTTTTGTGGGTAAAATGCCCAAACAATTTGGGCATACAAGTAAAGTTTGATGTATAGACGATTAGGATGAAAATGAAAACTCATTCTGAAATTGAAATAAAGGGTGGGTAAATGGAAAAGACGAGAGAATGGGGAAATATGGAGAGGGAAAGGAAATTAGAATGAAATTGGAACAACACCGCAATTGGGAACAGAGAAAAGCGAGGAGAAGAAGAAATGAAACAATAATTAATTCACAAAGTCTAGAGAGAGAGAGGAAGGGAACAAGACTCTGCAGGAGCAGTGAGCTATGTAAAAAGGCGTGGGCTGATTGATGGTGATGACTGCTGCAGTGAAGCTTACACTGCTTACTTTTCTCTATTAAGACATGTCCAACTCAAACTCGAACCAAAAATTATTTGGGATATGGTTGGGAGTTGAAAGTTTTGGGGTTTAAAATAAAAAATCCATTCTATAAAATCAATACTATACAGTACTACAAACAAAGAAACAATTTATTTTAATGACACTTGTGAAAATATACGTAGTCCCTATACATACTGCCATTCCGAGTTTAATGGAGTACAAAAGCAATAGGTGTAGTAGATATTGCATATACAAATTTTCATGAAGAAACAAAACTTTTATTGTATTTAAATAAATTTCATACAGTTAATTTTATGCGCTATTTAGATTGCCAACTTGAACAACAAAACATTCAATCCAAAAAGCCCCCCAACGCGTAGCATCATTCTGTTCTGCATCATGATTCACTCATTGATTTTATGTAAAGATTGTCAAATCTAAAAAGCCTTCATGATTGTCCTCTAGATGATCTAGAAAAAATACAGATACTTTTCCCATACATAGTGAGCTCTATGTCTGTCAGAAACAGCCAATTTACACGAATCTAATCAGTTTGTAAAAATCTTGTTGCTTTTATGATCCTGCTGAAGCCCCTGAAAAGCTTTGAAAGACCACTTGCTATAAACTTTTCGTCATACACAAATTTACAACTAACTAACGCATACCGTTTCTTCAGATGTAGATGATGATAAGGCACGAAAAAGTAAACTTTAAACTTAAAGTTCCACCTTATTAATAGTTTTGAATGGGAACGCTGAACTGAACGTATCCTGATTGTCCTGGCTAACTCATCAACTCAAGTGACGATAGAGGCAGGCCATAGGCTTATGAATTTAATTTTCTTAAGGATTCTTCAGCTCTTTTATTTATTTAGGTAGTAGTAGATGCTCATTATGAGAAAATGATCATTAAGCTCATATAATCAAAATTAAGGAGTACTTGGAAAAGACGAAAAAGATTTGACTTTATGACAGAGTCACGAATTTCTATTTTGACAAGGGGAAAAAAGTTGCGCTGTATTGTTTTAGTTTTATCATGCAAAACAATGTTTTTTACATAGTGTGGTAGCACTATAGTATAGTATAAAGCAGCACGATGAGAAAAATGGGAAGGTACTCTAATAGAAGCATCCGTTTAAATATATACCTTGTACAAAAAAAATCTCGCTCCAGTAACTACCTAGCCAATTAACCTTTCTAGTATATATTTTGTTGTACACAATGTATGCGTATTCGAGCACCCTTTCTTAAAAATCTTGGAGTAATCACCATTTTTTGGCATCCGCAGTTTAAAATTCCCTAAAAAAATACATGATTCGAAGACAAATGGTACCAAAAGCCGACCCTGAACCACTACTACTACCTATAGGACCAGACCAGTCTCTGTTATTGCATGAAACCAATCAAGTCGTCACTATTAAATTTTAAGAACCAAAGTACATACGCTCATATTGATTTTTAAATGCCGGTTTCTTTCATATGGAAACTACAGAATTATATGAAAAGTCCTATGTGAATTGAAGCTATGTATAGTGAATGGGCTTGGAATGTTGTTGGAAGCCTGCTTAAATACTGTCAAAAACAGACTGGAATTATTCACTACCTGTTGTTAAATGATAGACTATATAAGCTGGCGTGAGTCGTATGGTGATTGGATTTGACATATGTATCGTTAGTATTGGAAAGGAGTACGAGTACGCATGCATACATACGTTACGTATTGATTAGCTTTCATCTTCAGGAGAGGATATGTTGGAATCGTGGAATGAATTCAAGTAATCCAACGCAATGAAGATTTACGTTTGTAGATAGCAGCTGTCAGAGTTGTCTAGGCGGATGATGATGATATACCATTACCTAAACATACACATTCATGTTTCCTTTCACGTATGTAAAAGTTTGCAGTAGTAACAATTCGTCGGTTTCTCAACCATATAGGAGAGGAGATGTATAAGTATGTGTATATGTACACTCGTTTTCAATCCCTAACATTTTTCTTCTAAACGTGTGTCGACACTCGAAATGCAAATCCATAGCCTTCTGCCAGTTTCTTCAGTGGGCTGAAGCCCCATTAACTTCAAAATATTTTGATTTCTTTGTTCATATATGTGTATCTATCTATATCCAAGCGACTAGTGAGGTAGAACGTCGCCGATTTGAAAGGAAACTAGCAAGTATATAAAGGGATCCACATATATTTTAAGATGGCTCAGCTCAGGAAGAAATCGAATTGTATATAGGTACGCGTTCCATTAGACCATTTAGAGAAACCTTTCTGTTATCGTATATGGAAATGGCAATCCTTCTCCTCCTCGTCGTCCTTAGAGCAGCAGCAGAGTAGTGAACACTAATGACGATCTATATTACGAGGCAATATTCATGATAATAATAATAATAGTAATAATAAAAATAATATTACAACGACTTGGTATGCAGCTTTGAGCGGAAATATCAGTGTAAGTAGGCTACTTACTTATGCCGCTGATTTGTCCTGCTGCTGCTGCTCCTTGTGTGAACATGTATGAATGTATGTATGTATGTATACTTACGTGGGTAAACGTAAAACACCCATATATTCGTATAACGTATAAATGGATTTTCAATGAAAGTTTGCATGAATTAATCCACAGGGACAAGGTACAAGCAAAAGTGAAGAATTTATATCTATAATATATTGTATCTACTAGTCGCAGTGGGAGTAGGTAGAATAGAATTTCCATTTGGAACCGACACGAAAATGAATCGAGGGAAAAGCAAAAGGCTGCAAAGGAGCATTAAGGATTGTCGTGTAGGAAAAAAAGCAAAACGGATGAGAGAGAGAGAGAGAGAGAGAGAAAGAGTATGATCATGGAACACGGCAGTGGAAGTTGTAGGTTGTAGTAGAAGCAAACACACACACACCAACACCGGCATCCAACACATTACAGAACGTACTATCAACTATGGTCTCTCTAGGAGTTGGGTCCATTGAGATATTTTATACATGCTTATCGTCGTAGTTCTCTCTTCTGCAAATGTATACATGTGAGTATGTAAAACGACAGGAAAACAAGGCCGTAAGTAGTAGCATTTATCCTGGCAGTCTCTAAAAGTATTATACATAAGGGAACAACTAAAAGTTAGCGTACCTAGCATACTACGATACGAACGTTCGTTATTATCATGTTATGTGAGAGTCCAACAAGGAAGCAATGCGAGTAAAAGAGTAAAAGTGAAGTGAATTCGAAAAAAAATGCATTTACGTACTTTTCTGTCTGTAATAATGTATGTTTCAAATTTACCAACATTGTTGTGTGTGCTCCCTTGCTTTTTTTCTTACATTATATTATGCGTGGTTTACTTTGACTCGCTACTGTTTGCTTCTACAATTTATAGTTTGGGAGCACCTACATAGTTGCTTTATCGTCAAGGCAGGAAAGAGAAGGGAATCGAAATGGTAGAAGTTAAACGATAAGAGCTGTACGTACGTACGCAAACACCGAATGTTGCGACTTGGTTTTGGTTGAGAGTAAAGGAAGAAAGAAAGGAGTGAATTGTACCGCATACTACAACTGCTGCTGCTACTACTACTACTACTACTCCTACTACTTTTCAGAGTCGGCAAAGAGATCCATACTACTACGAGCAGACAAAAACGTTGTCTAACACAGAAAGAGATAGCTCGTAGCTCGATCCGGATTCTTTCGGTCTCTCGGGTTTTACCCTTTTACTATGCATTTTTTGTGGTAACTTTATCTACTACACATTTCCTTTTCTAAGAACGGGTTTTGGTCCTACCCAAATTTCTTGAATGAATTCCCAACGAGAAATTAATGTAATGAATACGGCACAATATTAAGCGAGAAGATATACATAAGGAGGCTACTCAAAAAGCTGATGGCCTTGGGTATGATGAGGAAGCGTGCATAAACGACCCATTCAAATTGTTATATTTTTACACGTCATTTGAACGAAATGAAGAGAATTTTAAGACCTTTTAGACATTGAGCTGCAGAAGTATACGCTCTGATATAAGCTTACGTGACAAATTCGAGAGCTAACGCTGATGTAAACAATCGATTTCCATTTCCCGTGCTAGTTTAAATTTGGAAAATTAATGCGTGGGCAGTTTAGTCGTCATTATTTTTGATTGGGATTAAAAATTAACAGCCTAAATAGATTGACACTTGGGGTTTTCAATTCCTGTAGAGGCTAAACTAGTATTTCTTTTATTGATTAGTTTTACATGCTTCCCATTTTTAATTATCTCAAAAAAACAAATTTTTGGGCTGGTCTTTGGTCAAGCCGGTGTATTATAATCTACAAATACGACAATTGGTTGTAGTTGCAAGCTACACTGAACTCATGAACTTATAGCTGCATACATTACGGTTATTAGTTTTCAGGCCGTACAAATGGAAACTTAACTGATATAGACATAAAGCGTTTGTTAATGATAACTTTGCGTCCATTCTATTCATTGTTGAGAAATCCATAATATCTAACCATCTAAGCGAGCTGGAAAAGGGTGAGGTAGCATGAATGTCATATATGTATGTTGTCACTGCAGCAATCTCCCATAAATATTCTTTCGGATCAGTTCATGACATTCATTTCATTTTTATCATACTCTACGATGATTTTCATCCCAGTTAAATCGCACCCACACACATCGTTGATAACCGGCTTTTCCATTTTGTTTTGCTTCGTAAATCTGAAATTCATTAAGCTGCATCATAGCTCATGTGACAAGCGGACATGCCTTTTAGCTTAGTAAACATGACGTTGCACAAGTGCTAGTAGTAGTAGTAGTCTTCACTAAAAAAAAGTAGCAGCATCAGATGAACCATACTTTATGTCCGTAATTTAAAAGAAACGAGAAGAACAAGCAAACCCCTATATACTACAAACACTTTCATTGGAATAACAGGAGAACTTGTTTTTACTCCTGATTTTAAATGTAATGAGTACATGACACATGATATATAGCATTTACGAATATCTGCATCTCTCTAGTCACTATCACCATCACTGATGATATGATGATGGTGAAGGTAACAAACTGATGTATGAAGCAAGTGTGCCTAGCCAGGCTGGGAAAAAGATGTGTTGGAAAAGTGAGCACACGCTACTACTACTACTACATCCAAGCTAAGACCAAACTAGAATTTTTGTATAAGTACATACGCTGAAAGCATACAGAAAAGACGGGGAGCACAGCTGTGTAAAGGAACCGAATAAGTTACCATCATATCGTAGGAGTATCAAGGGCAAGTGTAGTACGAGTACGCTATATTTATATAGATGTAGTTTTATGTAGATACATTCTCATCTACACGTGATAAAAAATTCACAAGGCAAAACGGAATGGGAGTTATCGGGTTATAGAATCAGTATCTTGAAGCGCAGCCAGCATTAAAAGTGAAGGAGAATGTGTTTGCCTGATAGAGAGAGAGAGAGAGAGAGAGAGAGAGGAGAAAAATACAGAATATATGAATGTAGCCAGCCAACAAGCCGGTATGTCAAGTTATAATAGAGAATGAAGCTTTAAAAGAAATGATGTCGTGCAGCACGGTTTGCATGCTCCGTATTACTACTACTACTACTATAACTTGAATCATCATCAGCATCATACATGGTTCGGCATGTTGAGATGTCGGAAAAAGGGAACTTTAGCCAAAAAGAAGAAAAAAAATGATCTAGCAGAAAACCAACCACACTATCACTTTCTTTTTCTTACAAAAAAACCTAAAACGCATTATATTATACCCACTGCAAAATATATAGAGCTGTTACTGCACAGCACCTTAGTATCAACCAAGCATCATGATTCTTGATATTAAAGAAAATATCATCATCACAAGTGTGTGCTGAGAACATACGGTGAAATAAAAGAAATGCGTGGAAAGGGCAGAGAATTATGGCTCAGGTGCGTCACTGATTTTTAAGAATTCCATTTTCAACAGCATGAGAAGCAAAGAGCATTATTATTGCCATCAAGTTCATACTCGCTGATGACTTTTGCTTTTGACGCCTACATTTTGTTTGCAAAGCGTTATATGTTGAAACTGATGTATTACAGGGTTCTGTTGCTGCTCATTATTCTTAGCTTCTTTGCTTTGAATATCGACTGCACTGGACAGTTTTCCATTACAAATTGTGTTGTAAGGCTTATTGATCCTAAAAGGTAGCAATTTATAGTTGGACAGTTTAATAAATACTTGCTGAAATTTGAACTTGTCCTTCCGATCATGTTCTCCGCTCATGATTTCCCTTTTTCCAAGCTAAACAAAATCCAGAGCGTTGAAACAACCAGAGATCTAGAAATCGTTTTGGAGAGGCGACCTGCTCATCGTGAATTTGGAAGGGAATGATCAGCTAACACTCTAAAAATTTCTCTGCTCCGCTGTGTGTGCGTGTATGTACTGGTTGAAAAATCCGATTATTTATTCGAGCAGTAGCAATAAGATAATGTAACTGGCTTCCTGAGAAAAACGGATAAAGGGAGAGAAAAAGAATGAATATGTGAATTGTGAATACCCATGCTTGTTGGCATACTATAAGAATCTACGCTTTGTTTCTTTATGGGATCGTCTTGACAAATAATACGAGTAGTATAACAAAATGCATGAAAGGCAAGGAAGGATTCTCTCTGAATATCTTTGATATAGTAGTGGTATGGTATGGTGTAGAGGTCGACGTCGTCATATCCTCCAACTTTTTTGTCCATATTATATTACTTCATGCATCCTTCTCTTTATATATAAAAGAGGAGATATTATGGTAAAACTTGATTTTACTTTTTTTCCACAGTGAGCATACAATCTCGTAGAACTAGTAGTATAATATGATAACTTTAACGTCAGCTTTTTTCTAGGAGAAGGCTTTTTCCCTCTGATGCAGAGAAAAGAGGAATGAGAGGCTTAGTAGTTGGCTGAGATGAGGTCGACATATAAAAGTCTACATAAGTACAATGGCTCGTGAGTTAGAGAACAAAATTGCACCCTTGTAACCTGCATTATAAAGAGAGAGCCATGCTATGCATGTTCTTTCTTTCTCTCATGTTCATGTCGGCAAGTTGAAGTAGAATAAAAGGAAGAATAAAAAAAGGCAAGTAAGCAAAGACTTCAAACTGACCTAATCATCATTACTATTACAAATACCTCACTCGAAAACTTACAAGAGCGCACATTATATATGTACTATGTGTACACATGCTGTTTTCATCGTGTTGAGAGAAAATTTGCTTATTTCAGCTTTCTCTTTCATGTCATCCCTTATTTTTTTTCGAGCTGAGTACAAGCATTTTCATTCCTGGGTAGAAATAGAAGAAGAAAAAAAATAGAAGTTCACTACTTCGCTTGGTTTTGGTTCCTTCCTGTGTGTGTGCTTGTGCATAAGTGCTTCACTCTCTCTCTATATATAAAGTATATAATATTATATTATATTACTGGCTGGGTAGTAGTCATCACATCACTTGAGGATTAAGAGAGGTGCCCTGCCCTTCGCTTATGTGTGTTCCCTCTTACTCTCCTCGTACTTCTCGGCTGCCGTGCGATGGACTAGATTGGAAAAAATTATTCAACATCATGCGCATTGCCTTGTGTAGTACTTCTTTTTCATGTTCTTCCGCCTCTCTCTTGTTTATGCATATGCATGAATTTTTTTTATGAAAGGACTCAACTTTTTTCTTGTGTCGACTAAGAAAACATGGACGCCTAACTACCCATTTAATTTACTTTGCTAACTAATTTAGGAAATGGGAACATGATTCATCCCAATGCTGATCGAAACTGTGTGGGGCTTCGTCTATTTTTGAGGAATATATTATAGTGAAGGCTAATTCCCTTAAATATATGCCATGCTATACTATCCTATGATAGAATGTAATTGATTGTGCAGTTTATCAAATTTATACAATTTTTGAAACGCAGCGTTATTTCAAACTTATTTCATGATACATGAAGCACGTATACATATGTATGCTATAGTTTAGTGCTGATCGTCTTGAGGTTATTGTATAAAACTGAACAGGAACATTCTTTTGCTGCATGCATATTCACGTTGTAGGGCATATTTTTAATTGCTTTCCTGTGACGGAGCCATTAATGAGATGAGGATACACTGAAGTTTCTACGAAAAAACAACAAAACTAGAAAGCGTCTTAAGAGAAAATCTGTTTGAGGAGAGAACCAACTTCTTCCTCTTCTTAAACCTGCTTGCCTTCCCTTCGAATAAGAGTTTAATAGTGTTTTCTTGACTACAAAATTTTCCAGACTAGGAAAGCTTCCTACTGAATGTACGTAAATACGTTGTACCTGAAACTGTCAGAATGTGATATGGGAAAGATGGTGGAATATTTTCAGTCACGACTTGAAGCACGGAGCTTGAAAACAGTCTCAAGTTTAAAAAGATGTATTTTAACAACCAGCAGCAACGGAATGAAAGCTACATATACAAGATACTTTACGAGAGCATCACATCAGCATGCACATAGGCAAATGTAGAGGGAATAGGAAAAGCCCTTATTCAAATGTTTTTTACTCACTCTGATGATTATATGGAAATGCATGGATAATATATAAACATTAGGTTGATGTTCTCTCGGAAAATATAGAATGACAAAAAAAAACTTGGGAGGCTCCATATTATTAGATTGCGTGAGGAATGAACGAAGTGAAAGGAGTGGCATGTACATGGATGGTAGGAGAAAAGAAAAGAGTTCACTTCACTCCATTCGATTCGATTTTTTATCTAAAAAAGGAATTGATTTTGAAAGTCGAACCCTTTTTTACTTTACTTCTTTTTTTCGTTTCTTTTTCCCATCTCCTCTCTCTCTCTCTCTCTATTTCTCCCACTACATTTTTGCTTTACGTCCAATACACATATATACAATCACAATCATGACTTTATATGATGCTCATTCTATTTTTTCTTACTTTGCAGACTCACGACGACCACGACTCTGGAACAGAGTCTGACGACGAGAGCGGAGATCCAAACGACTTTTCCGGAGAACATAACGGTAAGCTTATTTCAATTTTCTACGTGATTCTCTCTTCTTTTTTTGCAATTTTTAAGCATTGATGTTAGTAGCTGAGCTGAGTCTGAAAATGTGTATATGTGTGTTCGTTTCTTGTAACGGGCACGGCACACACACACATATACACAATCACTCTCACATACATTGATATATATTTTATAAACACTGAGTAGTGTTTGGAGAGCAACAAAACCTTAAAAAGCTTTGGGAACAAGAGAATATTTCAGACGCTTTGGAGAAAATAATACTGAAGAGCGAAAAAAAATACTAACTCAATATACTTCACCATCCTCCATACACTTACTCCTACCAGAGAGTTGTTCCTCGCCCATCTTTATCTCCAACGAGCATTCATGTGCTTCCATATAGAATGTTCGTCGTGTGTGGTGGTAACGAATTCTTGTTCTTTCTTCTGCACTACTTTTTTTTATATTTGAGTTAATGTATGCACATAATGCATTTGGTCGTACGTGTGTGATTCCTTCATCTGAACCCCTTGTTTACGGAGAAGAAGAAGAGAAAGCAGCCCATGTATTACAATAGTGTACCTCATTTGTGAAACCTCTCGTGCATATACACATATACTACCTATGACGGTTGTTGTTTTGAGGGTCTCTTGTTCTGTCCTACCCAAAGAAGAGCAGCACAAAGGCATCATTTCACCATTTGAACTTAACAGGATACACCATATTGTATTACAAACGGGATACATATATAAATATATACTTTACATCCACTAGACTAGTAGAGCGCTGTAACTAATTTTTTGCAAGGTACAACAGCCACCCGATCCTAAACTAAACTCAAGGGGAAAGCTTTAAAAAATGTAGTGTAGTGAGTTTTTTTCTTTCACAAAGAGGGTACTTTCCTTCCGTCTAACACCGTCATCAGCAACACCGCCATCACCGTCATAACTGAAAATAGCACTGCAAAACTGCAATCCACTATGCTTTCCCGTTAGTGAGCACATCTATATGTAGCCGTGTAGTAACTACAGTTGGGCTAATGGAGTTATGCCATCTGCTCAAGGCAAGACGTGTCGGCTTAATCTCCTCTCATGAAGTAAAAGCTTAAGAAGCTGAAGAAAATATCGCACGCCCAAAAACTTGCGGGCGTTGTACTGCGAGAAGTGCGCGTTAGAAAATGTTACCGCTATGTTGTATGCACATCTCTCTCAGTTTTTTTCGATACTTATCCGGCAACAACAAAGAATCCCGGCATTGGTTCTCTTCTATATATATCATTGAATTTCTCACAAGTGCAATGCAATCTATATATACGTCTTACGATGTATATTTATGTATGTATATACGAAGCGCTTTCCCTTTTGTGGGTGTTGTTGAGCTTCTCTGCACACACACTACACAATTCCATCGCCTCTTTCTACAGTTAGCTAGTTTTGAACCCATAAAGTAAAAAATAGATTGCGAAAAAGAGAGAGAGAGAAAGGAGGAAAAAACGGAGAGAAAAGAGAGTAGTCAACCAACTTTTCAGAGTTTTCTCTCGCTCTCACTCACTTGTTCAGTCAGTTTTGTTCTCTTTTTCTTTGAAAGAATTCATATTTTTTTTTTCACACATGCATTATATGCTCTCACGAACCAAGTAAAAAAAGAGAAGCAAAAGCCCTTTACTGTGTCTAATACAGTGAGGAGAGCTAGTTCACAGTAGCAGCAGCAGCAGTAGTTCTGCACTCTTTCTCTCTGCAATGTTTTCTCTCAAAAATCAGATAGAAAGGAGAAAGTCTGGAGAAAGAATGAAATGAAAAAAAAGACGGTGTAGAAGGTCTCTCATGGCGTATGAAACTCATGTAGATACAGACATAACATCAGACCACCCTATTGCTAGTAACTTTAGGTAGAAAACCCATTGACTATGTAACTTTTACACGTAGCAGTTAGTTATAGGACAGGGGAAAAATTGCTATTTTTCAGAACGCTACTTCACTACTACTACTGCTACATACTCTTACGTTCATTGATCTGCTCCAACCGTCACATTCGACCGGATATAGAAATATGTGTGTGTACTACTTATATGTATGTACCTATTGGTTGAGCAAAGCAGCAGCAGCCTTCATCCATCCCAAGCACCTCTTCATATCAGAGGAATACATAAGAAAATATTTGTCTGGGTCCTTTTGAATGAATATATAGAATTTTATAGGAAACTGTTACCATCCACATTTATTATTGTACTAACATGAACTCAACAATCCCGTTTGAGTGGTGAAGGGAGTTGATAGAAGGGAAAAAATGGAAGAAAGAAAAAGACACGAAGAAAAAACCCGAGAACCTGAACAATCTACAACAGTTGCATACAAAAACTTGTCATCTCCTCTTCAACCAACTCCCATGCATTTTTATGTATCTTCTTCTTCGTCTTATCCTTATCTTTTTAACGTGTATCTACATACTTTCGTTTACGAAAAGGAATGATGATGATGATGATTTTTCAGAACTATGCTGAGTTGAGGCAATAGCTTCACTACTTCGCGTCGTTGTTATGTAGGTTTTACTTGAAAGATATTTATGCAACGATAGGATTCTTTTCTCCAAGAAAATCTGACAGGTTTTTTCTAGAAAAGATAGAGAGAAAAGAGTTGAGAGCAACCTTGTTCCATCCTGCAGTAATGTTTTCCAAGGAAGGGGAAAAAAGGGAACGGTTGAGGAGAAGTAGCATAAAACAGGATAAAACGACTGCTCGGAATTCATGCTCAAGTAATGGCATTTGGACTACCTGGGAAGCTTGTTCAATTCTTTAAAAAATGCATTCCATTCTTTCCTTCCATTCAATACACAATACTACTCTGACGTGTATTGTGTAAGTATATAGTGCAAAGCTGGGGGAAGAGCGAGAGTACCTTGTTTGCAGGAGTCGAGTGCCTGTGGTACACTCCTGACTCCACAGTGAAGTCAGCCTGACATGTAATCTGGTGAGAGAAAGACATTGTGCTGATATGCTTTTTCGTTTGCTGTAGGCTCAGCTTTCTTTTTTGAAGCTTTTAAGTTGTTATATGTTATAAACTTTCAAGGGTGCTATATTGTCAAGTTAGTCTCCTTAAAAGCTGAACATTTTTTTTCTGGGATTTAACCTTGAATCTAATACACCGTTAAATTACATTTTCATTATGGTAGATCGAGGTCAAATAGGTAGACCATTATAAAAAACCATTCAAAAATAGTTACATACTAACATTCGAAAACAAATTTCGCACGATGCTTCATTGAGTTTTGAGTTACTGGCGGGGATAGTTAGGGCCAAACGAATTTTCTTTAAATATTAAGGAAATGACTATTAAAAACCAATCTAGTCCTTTACATTGTGAAATATAATATACGTATTATATGTTATGTCAGAATCAGAATGAAAATCAATAAATCGACATGCCTAGAATTAATATTTACAATCATAGACAACTTTCCAATCACGAATTACTAAAACTCTACTTGAATAAGACTGGCATGCTTCCATATCAATGTCCAGCTTTATAACGAACTTTTGTAAATTATTATTATGAGCCTCATCAAACAAATTAGCTTTGCCTAAATCAACAGTTCTAGCAACTCTTCTGCAAATATTTTGGAGCTGTGCAGAACTCCTTGCAGATCTGTCGTCACATGGTAAATACTACACAAGCGCTGCTTGAAGTATAAGCCTGTAAAATGTGATTGATAATATTTTATTCAGCAAGAAATAAATGTATATACATACAAAAATTTCTGCACGAATACTTGTAGCTAAAGCTCTTTTCATTATATATATATATATATATTAACACCTTCTATTACTGAGCCTGGAAACTACTTTGATAGCCCAAAATAACTCTGCAGCAGCAATGATAATACTTTTGCGGCAAATAAAACGGAAAGCCTAAAAAAACGATACACGAATGGGCTCAGAGTGGCCATATTTTTGGAGAGTACACTATACATGCACGCAATCCATAAAAAAAACTTTTTAGTCTTTCATTCATTCCCGTAAAAATTCAGATATACATGTGTTTAATGCAGCGTTAAAAAAGTAGGAGGCCATTCAACACAAGGAAAGAGCCATATTATATGAGTCACAAACAAATAAAATATTAGTTTAAAAAACACAGCACAACTCATGCAAGAATGCTTTTGGTAATGGTTACCCACCCACTCTCGTTCTCTCTCTTGGAAAAAGAGAGTTGCCTATCGATAATGGCAATGGAAAGTATTAAAAAGAGACACTATGAAAAAATGTTGTATTGTAACATAAAGTGTCATATTTTTTTCTCTCTCGCACTCTCTCTCACAAGGAGATCATAAGCCCTGCTTATGGTCTCTGTTTTTGGAATGAAATACCATAATGGAATGTAGATAGATATCCTGCAGCGTTTCAAACACATTTTAGTTTTCCTTCAGGCTTGACTTTGCTAATGTGTTTCCCAATATGCAAATACACAGTCGTACACCGTCATCAACGAAACTATGTATGTATGTATGTTTTTACAAGAAAAGAAGTAGTTATATACAATGTTATATTTCGTATCAATTTCCCTCTATCTCCTTTCTTTCTCCCTCTCTCTCTCTCCAATATTGAGCTAAATAACGAAGTGTAACATTAATGGATAAGATGCTCATTTATGATTCCATTATACAGCCTATCATATCATATCATATCATCCTCTCTCCACCATTGTTTCAGCATGCGTGTATTGGATGGTGATATGATGATGGTGGCGGTGGTGATGGTGAACGTAAAATAAAATACATGACTGTACGAAAATGGCAATGGCCATTGACCAAGCAGGGGATCTAAGCGATTACATGGCCACTTATTCATAACACTGTCAGTATTCTTCCAGTTTTGGTATTTGCTTAGACAGCTTCTTTTTGGTTGGGTCTGAAAAATGCATTTTTATAACTTGTGAGTAACTCTTTCCTTTTGAAAATCTTGTTGACTACGACTACTATCCTGCGATGCGCTACACCATATACGCTGCGGAGGATGATGTCTAATCGGTTAAACTTTTTTTTTGATGAGAATACAAACATATCCAAGTATGATTATGATGATTATGATGACGACAAAGACGGCTATCATGTTTTGTTGATCATTGCTAGATTACCAGGAGTTACAGAAGAGTATTATAAAGCTACTTTCGTGATTAGGTGATGCTTTTATTGCAAATGAAATGGATAGACAGGCTGACGGACAGGAAAAAATATCCTTCAAGTCCTTTTAAGTAAAATTCTTTCGTAAAGATATAAAATTCATTTAGTCAAGACACGATCGATATGCTATGGTATTTTGTTTATATCCATTGGCACTTCCTGTTTGCTCTTATAAAAATGCACACGCAATGCTCATAATTGTGAATGGGTGCGATGTGAAATGTTGTATTGTCGTCCTGTACTTAAAATTAATGCACAGATTACGCAGATCATATCGTGCCTTGTTAAAAGGATATGAATATGGAATGGCATCTGACACTACGTCTTGTCTTGAATTCTGCATATTTTTTTTTGAAAATCACAAACGGATTAGGGATTAGAGCAAATAAGTCGCCGTTAAGGTACCAAAAAAGGTTGAAAACTGTCAAAATTAAATGTATTTTCACAATGGCAAGAAAACGTTTTTCAGGATTATATCGATTTAAACAAGACAGATAACCCAGACATGATCCATGAGCTGGTCACGTAGGCACAATAAGTTGGTGCTGGTTTACTGATTTAGATAAAAATTCTATTTTTTTCATACTTTTTAATATAGCAGCTTATAGTACGTACATGAACATTGCATTTTGGTTTTCCTCAACCTACTAATAATAAAAAAAAGTAGAGTGGTACGATGAGGAGGATGAGGATAGCATGTATAGAAATTACTAAATGCGTCATACGTAGGAGACTACATAGTAATTAAGAAAGTTAAATGCATGTCGGAATGAGTAGTTTTGCAACTTCTAAAAACGCATCTGGCTCTATTCTTTTGACTGGTAAAATTCATCATCTTCCAACTGTCCATTCACCTTGAAGAATTAAAAGGGAAATTAAAGATGACTTTTGGTTCCCACCCCCACCTTGGTTATGCTCCGTTTCTACAATATCCTTTTAGAATGAGAGCACAAGTGCCTGTCCATAGAAGCATTAGAATAAGGATGAAGTTCACCATACACCATGTGTGTG
Source organism: Orchesella flavescens (assembly GCA_964034955.1). Lineage (NCBI taxonomy): Eukaryota > Metazoa > Arthropoda > Collembola > Entomobryomorpha > Orchesellidae > Orchesella > Orchesella flavescens. Next base: position 18,034,552 of record OZ035957.1, on the reverse strand, counting down.
TGTCTTTTCTTATTAAATAGAACATCGTGCTTATAATGTCGGCAATTTAGCCATGCTCTTGCTTGTCCGTCCATCCATTTTGTGTTAATTCGGATGAGCTACACTTTCACTCCTTCTTTATACACGTTTCCCAAAAAGTACAAACTTCTTCCACCATCCTAAAGTTTTTGGATGCGGCACATACATTCAATCTGTGATGTATGTATGTATGTATATAATGGTTGTGCACATGCATATAAAATTATATCTCTGATAAAACTATGAATCAAAAGCTTGAGTAGGAAAAAAAGCATTAAGTAACACGTTTGCCTTTCTTAGAGAGCACGACATATTACCGGTCCAAGTTTAGTAGTTGAGCTTTCAGTGAAGTTCCAGCTCCAGCAGCAGCAGTTCTCTCTCGTCGAAGGCAAACATGACTGTGTAAGTATGCACACACACACACACACACACACACACACACATTCATATCATCCAGTGAATATAACAGATACACACGATGAGATTGTGTCGCCATTCATAGAATTCTCGTACACATCTCGGAGACCGTTTTAAATATATAAGATGTAATGTAATATATGTACATACATTAAATTATAGCTGTGTGTGTGTTTCGTTCACTCGCTTTTCCTTAGTTCGTGCCAAGCATTATACTTTCATCCATCCTTTTCGTCTTTTCCTAAAGGATGGACGGGAGAACAGGGAACTAAACGAAGACTTTGAGAGTTTGCTTGGAGCAAAGCACACACAACTTTGCTTGAATCCTGCTGGAGCTGGAATATGGAATCATGGTAATAGTTGGGTTGGTTGGTTGGTGGTAGTGCCGGCATTGATGCGTCTGCCTAATATAGATAATCGTTACCAAGATCTGCATACTATGAGCTATGAAATACATACGTGAATAATACTACTACTACTACTGATTCTGAGGCTGCTGTCATGAGCTAATGCTGTCCTTTTCCATTGCTCTGTGATAATGTCGGCGTGACTGCAAGGGGAGTAGTAGTAGTAAGCAAAGCACTAAATCCCTTGGAAAACTCCAGACCACGATTACATTTTATAATAAGAATTTGTAAGCTGGCTTCTCTCTCTCTTGAATTCTTTCTTTTTTCATTTTGTTTCGTTCGTTCGTGATGTGCTATGATGGCTAACCCAGTTTGAAAGATGCATTCGTTTATCAATTCAATTCCATCACCACATTCCCATTGTTTTGTTCTTTCTTTATGAGCATCAAAGCAAACGCAGCCGGGGACCACTCATTCAAACACATTCAGCCTGCATACAGAGAGAGATGGCTGAGGAGAGTACGGAGCTGAGCTCAGGCAAAGCTGTAGAGGGAGTGTAGACTGTAGACAGATAGTGAATGAAGCTCCATAATATATACAGATATTCACTAGGAATTTCTAAACAAAGCAGTTTCATCACTTCACTACGTATGTATTTATATATTGCGGGTAGACGTAGCCAGTATTATTCGAATCATCAGCAGCCCCGTCTTCAATTTTTTTCTCCATAAATGGTTGCCAACGTTTGTGTTGTATTTGTATTGAGATTACTAACTTGTTCGTGGATGAAGTTGAGATAACCCTGTCAATTCAACTAAACTCATATGAATTTTTTCTCTTCAAGTTTAACAAGTCTGTGGTGGATTCTAAGCAAAAATATTTTTGCATTTGTTGAATTCAAGTCCAGCTCAATACTTTTTTAAAAGTAACAATTAATTTAAAAAAAACCATATCAACCAGGAGATGGAAGAATTCCGGACCATGGAATAGTACACAAACAAGCAAAACATAGTACAAAAAGGCTTTTATTACTACGGATGGAAGAATTCAAGCAATCTTTGCAAGTAAACAAAAAGCAGGCAATAGGAATTTTAAATTATCATTCACATCCACTCTCATCCATACATCCAAGCTGTGTTCACAATGAGATAGTTTCATCCTTTTTTTTTCTTCATTCAGTGACTTGACTTGATCGTGTGAAGCTGGAGATCTATATAGTTTGTTGATACATAAATATATGTATTGAATATATGGTAGAAAACTTATGCGCAACTTTCTTTCAAATTTTATATTTCATCTTGTGGTAAATAGATTGACTTTGCCTTTCCAAAATCGAATAGTTTAACGGACTTATTGTTTCATTTATTTTAACTTGGGATACTGGTACTCTCTATAAAAAGTAAAATTGAAATAATATCCATCCATTCAAATTCTCATCTGCCCAAAGCAATATTATGTATATTGCTAAAGATATCAAAAGGAGCATTCTTTTCACAGAAGGAATGAATGATTTTGGTTATACATTGCATGAGAAAAATAAAAGCATCTAAAAATGATATTTGGAATGGATGAAGTAGAATAGTGAAGGCCAACTTTTATTATGGAATGATGATGATGATAATATTAGGGTTTAACGTTCCAAAGCCGGCTTCACGGTAGTATAAGTATCATCAACCACGTCTCTCTCTCTCTATTTCTTGGCCAGCAAAAAAATGTGTACAGTGGGGTACATGTGTATATAGTTACTACACTTCACATCATTCTCTATCCATTACCCACCTACTTACCTAACACCATACTTACCGTCATCATCATCATCATCATCATCAGTTACGCGAGGTGCGTGGTATGTATTTTTCTACGGAGCATAATAATAAGTACATCTTCACATAAGAAGAGTGAGTGAGTGAGTAAAAAAAATCCATGTCCATTGGGAATGGAATTTTCCCTAAGGTAATCACATACTCACACCACCAGCAACCGCACCACTATACTAACTACTACTACTACGGCATCAAGAATGAATGTTTTTACTCATCGTTTTCCATTCTTTCTTTTTCTCACTCCTCATTTTATTTCTTGTACAATAATTTCATAATGTACAACCAAAAAACAGCCTACATACTACTTATCTATACACTGCATACCTTGGCGCATTATATGCCCGTCTTGGTCTTGTTGCCATACATTGTATAAAATCTTATGAAAGAAACAACAGAGAAATCTTGAATACATTTTCCTTCATTTAGTCATTTTATTTGCAGCATTAAAGCTGCTAATATTCACTTCCATAAAGAAGCTGCCACGTAGGAATAGTTTTACTCTGCCTTTGAGCTATATCTGTAGAAGATGTTGGGAAAGAGAGAGAGAGAGAGAGAGAAAAAAAAAGTGCCAAAAGGGCTTTATCATACTGACAGCTAACGACAACAATGGTTGTAATATTATTACGTATACAGTGTATTTCTCGTGATCATGATCATGCATGCAAGAATATACGGCGAATTGCACTAGTATTCTTTTCTTTTTATTCAAAGCAACTCTAAGAGCCGGAGTCAGAGTTGTATTAGAAACATGTTGATCAAGAGTTTTGGTGGATGATATTGATAGCGTTTTATTACCTTCCATACATACATTCATGAGGGCATTAAGGTATGGAGATTTTTACTTGTTGAAAAAAAAGTGAATGAATAGTAGGTACGAAAGCATTTCATGTACATTCAAGCGTGCATAATATAGCAACATTATTAGACATTAGGAATTCATCCATTGTATATGTGTATTGTATATATATAGGATGCCTAATATATCGAGTTGAGATTTATATATCGTCCTGTTCAATAAAACAAGGCCTCATCATCATCATTGGCGTAGGCAGTCAGTAGTATGTATGATGTCATCAATGTAATTTACATGTCTTCTTAATACAAAAAAAACACCACTCAAGAAACCTTTTTCATGTTTGTTAGCACCTCTCACAAATCTAAGATTTCTTTTGCAGAGACTTGATTGTTGGCATTCAAACTCAACTGAGATTCAATTTCGTAATAATAGGAGTAATTAAAATGTGTCCAGAACAGAACATACCTCGTCAAGTCAAGCATATGCATAGACAAGACGGGACACACGTGCAGGTACAAAATTTATGAACCTAGAGGCAATATATACAGCAGAATAGATGAAAGTATGTACATATAAATAGCCCCTCTCATCTTCCTTATTCCTACCATTCGTCTTTTTGGTATCTGTGAGCAGAAGAGGAGAGGAACTTACAAAGGATTCCCTTTTCCCAATCCTTTGACAAGGGATTTTTAAAGGAATGCTAACACTAGAGTAGAGGAAGTGCGAAGAAATCAGAGGAACACACCGTTGATCGTTCATGACTTTGAGTCAGTACGTTTTCTTTCTCTCTCCTTTTCTTCGTTCTCGTCGTCGTCGTCACATTTGCTATCGTATCGATCCGCCTAGTTGGTAGACACAAGGAAAAAGGAAGACGACGATGGCAAGAAGAGAAGTAAGAAAAGCTTTTTATATGGATTGGAGTGTTCGCACAGTTTGTGTGTGTGCATGTTTGGTGTGTCAAACCAAGTAATACAAAGTTGTCTATGGAATTGCAAGAAGTGGTAGTGGTATTGAGGATATGAAAAAGATTATGCATATGCATACAAAGAGGCAGCAAACCGGGAACGATGAAGAGAAAAGGCAATGGGATATATGGAAAGCCGCTACTACTGCTGCAGATGTGATGTACAGAGAGAGAGAGAGCAAAAGCAGTTCGTAGGTATTAAAGCACACGTTGTTGTATGGTAAACACCCTGTATAATATGAAACTCTATGTGGGATTATATTGCTTTTAGTGATGATGATGCTGATGGCAGGAACAGAAAAGAAGAAAAGTAGAAGAGAGTAGTATATAGTAGTAGTCGTGGTAGTTGGAACTAGTAGTCACAAGTCAGGAGCGAGAAAAAGAGAGCCCATTTTCAAGGCAAATGATGCATGAATGGTGAAACTCAGGGTGTAAGCCATCAACTTTTTTAATTAAAAAAGACATGTCTCTGAGTCTTGAAATGCCGGCTTTATTCAACACCACTAGGACTACCACTACTACCACATTTCCACTTTTATTGCTACAAACTAAAAAACCCACACGAACTCTGGATACTACATGCCACGTAGATTTTTGCTAAGTTTTTATAATACGGACGTTCCTAGTCGCATCAAGGAGTATTATATGATGATGATGATGGTGATGCCAAGTGAAAAAGCTGAATAATATTGTACGCGTCGCTTTCACAGAAAAAGGGAGATGGATGGATGCTGAGATGAGCACACGCTCAAGAGAGTAGACATAACTAAACAGTTCTGAGCGGACACGCAAGAAAAAAAGTCACAAGAAAGCGCTTTGTGGTCCGATAAGTAGGAGTGCTGAAAAGTTGTCGTAATATAACATAATGAAATAATTCCGTGGAGAGTTCCTGCTTCCAGAACTGAAGTCAACTTGAAAATGCTGTGACGGTACGGTTCACATGCCATGGAGAAAAAAAAATCTGTAAAAAACGAGACCGTACTCCAAATCTGTATAGAACAAACTAGCAAACTTTTATATACATGGCTTTGTGAGCAAAGTTATTTCAGGACCGCCAACACTTCAAGTTAAAAACACTGGATTCTATTTATTTTCGATTGTTAGTGGTGAATTTGAAGGTGGTTCAGAATGCGCTTTAAAAATTAGTTTACAAAAATAACACGTTTCCATAATACATACACACTTATACTCCAGTTATGAAACTAAGTGGGAGAGAAATATGACATAAGAAAACTCGAAAACTGGGTAATGAAATAAATTTCGAATGGATATGGACAGGCAGGAAAATGTCACGTCATTTAAGCAATATCAAGGATTTTTGTCTTCTTATACACAGAACGTTAACAGAGCAGAACAAACAAATAATATTCATTTTCTCTAGCTAATATCACTAAGTCAGTCAGTATTATTGCAGCGAAATTGTTAGGAAGGCATCGTATATCACACAATAATACTTTTTTTTTGTAATAAGCTTATTTCATCTTATATGAAATAGAATTTCTTCTTCACTTTTGTTAGCGTCATTCATATCCCAGCATATAACATGTACTTATATTCATTGTCCATACGTACATAATACGTATAGATATTTGTTTTCGTGCTAACGATAAAAACAAGTCAGCTTAACGACTACTACTGCCAGCTATAAAAGTGAAACTGGCTACATAATTTCAAACTTGATTTTGCTCATTTATAGGTGATTACTACGGAACTTCATGGGATTGTGCATGGAGCCATGGCATGCTCGTAATGGAACTGCGTGCACGCCCCTCTCCTTGCTCGTGATTGTTCTTACTTCATATAACATCATACATATAAAAACCAAAGGGTTGTGTATGCAAATTATTGAAAAACTCTCTTTATTCGCAAGTGAAGCCAAACCAGTATTATATATATATTGATGTATGTATTATGATGATGGTCATTGGGAACGGGGAGAACATTGGTGAGCCAAAGCTCTAATGTGCCTCAGCAATAAAGGACGAACAAAACGCAAAAGACTTCAAAATTTACGATAGGTTATGATAATGATATAAAGCCCTTTTCCTCTGATTTTCTGATTTCAACGACTGTTCAACTCGTGCTTCGAAGAATCATCATCATCTTCTTCTTCTTTTTTCAAAGATATAGTGGTTAAGAACATGCTGAAATTGCAAAAATACATATAATATGTTTGAATGATAATGGTGTAAAGCTCTTCTGAGAAATTTGCCATATGATTTACTTTCACATAATTTGTTCAGTGAGATGATGATTGGTTTGCTTCAACTATATACTACATTCTCAAGCTAAATTAAATAAAATATGCTTATGAGAATATGTTGTTCAGAGCAAAAAAACTTGAAAAAAACTGAGTTTCAAAAAGGTACTGGGTCTAGACTAGACGGTTAGCTTTACTTTTACGATGCGTTAGTTAGTTAGTAAGGAGTAAGGAGCTAAATGTGAAGGGATGTTGTTTAGCCAAGATAATTTTGTAAAGCTTCAGTTAAAATGGAGTGAGGGACTCGGCAAATTTGGGAAAAAGGGAAATAATTCTATGCGAATTTTCAATATTATTGACAGCAAGATTTTTTTTACTACTTTTTCGTTTTAAGCATACGTCATGCATCTCATTAGTTTTAGAAGAATTTATAACATTTATTATCATAATGAAAAGTTGGCTACTCTTGAAAATGTCATAAACTTTGTGTTCGGTCGTCGGAGGCAATTCCTCTTCTCTACTTGTTAGCCCAACTTGTTATCTGTTCGATTCCAAGACTTCGTTTAGTCAGTTGCGAAAAAGTTGAAGGGCTCAGCAATCTTTTCTTTTGCTGATTCAGCATCCAGCACCAACATAGCATGAAAGTAAAAGTTCTTCAAATTTATGCCATTTCAAGAAACCATATAACATTGAACACGTATACGTCTATATATTATTATTACAAAATGGAAAATTCTTTTCTTCAATTTATACTATAGTGGAAATACATAGTCAATCACAACTCGTTTGTATAATGGTACGAACTGGGAATACTTTTTAAAAGTCTTTTTCTGTGAACTCAAAGTATACATACCAATTAAGTAATACATTGAAATTCTTGAATATTTTAATGGGCTTTTTTATAAAGAAATTGAATGACATTCCATAACTTTTATATGCCTTTTTGTTCTTCATCTATTATTCCAGTTTCGATCTGGTTCAATTGAGAAAAAAACAGTTTTTCCCTTTATGGTTTTCCATAGTTAACAACAAGCTATATATAGTATATAGCACGCCAAAGAATTAAATTGCAACTTTACTTAAGGATTTTTACGTGTTAGAAATTTGCCTTAAATATAAAATGATAGGTTGAGCAATGTTGTGGCATCGGCATTGGATTTCACTTGGTTATGTTATGTTTATGATTCCTCACTATACTAAAAATTTCAGCCGCTAACATCCTTTTATTTTGTCTGTGTGTATGTTTATTGTATACGCTCCATTAATTATGAGATATAGTGATAAGAAATTCCAGCAAGAGTCTGTCTGAGGCTACGTTCGTTATGTGAAATTGTGAAGTAGTCAAGTCAAAGTGATGTGATGAGGTTTTGAAGTTGTTGAAACTTCTTTGCCTGGTAAAAAGTCATTGTAGTTTTGTTGTGTACTTAGTCTCAGTAGTCACGATGGTCGTAGAATTAGTAGCAGCAGTAGTAGCCAGAAGCACAACAATGGAGGGCAAAATCGTCGTCATTCCAAGTTTAGATAGTTAAGTTAAGTTTTACTGCTGTTTTACTTTCTTGGCAAGTTTTTTTTCCTCCTTCATTTCTTCACACTTTATAGAACCTTAAGTATGTATGTTATGCGTTGTCATTAAAACATTTTCTGTGCACAAAAAAAACTAATGCATAAGGTACTTTTCTAAATCTATGAGTATTAAATAATATGTGTATCACATCACATCACATTGCTTTGTTGGATGCTTGAATGTCAGAGTCATATTATTATAGGATTCACAGAAAATAAATTGTAATACGGAGGCTTCACTACTTGATACTGATGCTGTTGTGTTGTAATGTATGAAAAAGAGCAAAGTCAGAGTACCCAGGCCGTATTTTACACACAATATAAAGCACCAAAAACCAAAGAGAGCTTTGTAAATACATAATAATAGAAATGCAGCCTCACATAAAATTGAGGCGGCTGGAAGAGCCAAGCCAAGTCAGTCCAGTAGTCACAAAAAGTTTCGTGTGTGTGAAATAAAGGGAAATAATAATATAATGTAATTTAAGTAGTTACTTCTGAGCCGAGTTGAGGCGGCTGCTGATACTGTAGGAGAAGGAGAACCAAACCAGTAACTATGAATATTATAATGTGACGTAATAGCAGTGAACAGGGTATCATAATTTTAGCTCTTCAAACAGGTCTCTGGTAATTGGTATAAAAGTTTTGTGGATGCTGTTGCCACTGCCAGTTGGAATCAGCAGCAGAGGAGAATGAACAACAACCCAAGTTGTCAGTCAGTCAGTCAGTATAGTTGCATTGCAAAAAAAAGTAAAGTTAGGGTAAGATTGATACCCACACAGGAGCAGAAGAGGTTATTTTATAACAAGATTTAAACCTTACACGTTCTGTTTCACCAGATGGATTGCAATGCTATTTAATAGTTGACTTGCAATAAATTAGATTTTCATATCGGGAGAATAAAATTATTAAAAATGGATCTGGTTAAAGACCACTGCACTTCTCAAACTAGAATGGATAATATTATGCCGGTTACCACCACCGGAGTACAAAGAAACCAAGCAGCAGCCGTTGGCTGTGATTGTGATACATTTGTCTTGTCATTTGTCATGAAGATTCAAATAATGTTTTAATGCTCGATATAGTGGTTGGAACAGGGAGGGATAATATGTATGTTTCAACATTAAATTAGAAAGGAATTTCATTCATCTCATTGTAATGCAGTAAAAACTAAAGAGTTACAAACAAAAATGGAACCATCATCATCATGCACGCTCGAATTTCAGAATTATTTCATACATCCTTTTTGTACTGCGGCTGACGACGGTAAGAGTATGAAAATGATGGTAATAAAATATTTCGTAAGTCAACTGTATTCGAAAGAGTCTAGCCTAACTTTTTAATGTAATTCTTTTGTGGTTAGACTTTGTAAGTTCTGCATGACCATCATCATCATCATCACGGTAGGTAGAATGATGATGAAAAACTAAACATAGTAAAAAAAACTGAGTACTCACTCCATTGTCAGTATTACGCAGCACATTTGTGTGTGTGTGTGTGTGTAAAAGTAAAGTTAATAAAAATTTTGATGTCAGAGGAAGGAAACACCATCATCATCATGCAAGTTGAGCTGTGTAAGCTGACAGTAGGCCATCAGAAAGAAGCAGGAGCCAAAGCCAAAGTAAAAAAAACTCGTAGTATCGCTCGTAGGGGAAAGGATGTGTGGAATGGAACTGACGATCAGTGAGCTTAAGATTTTGTGACTAACATTGCATCGCATTGCATTAAAGCCCAGCATATTAGTAGAGCGAGGAATGGAGAAGAAGATATGCACGTAGAGTAAGTAGTAGAGCTATGCATATTATCCACATACCAAGTCGAGCAAACTCGTTGATTTCATTCGCTTGTGCTTAGATGAAGGTCACGAACCAACCATTTATTCGATGCTGCTTGACTGAATTCATGTGAGTGAACTAGTGAGTGGTGGTGCTCTTCTCTAGTCAGTTTTTACCCACCGTCTGTCTTACTACGAGAAGAACCACGAGCTTTGTAACATCGTATTTAATGTGGAACTTGTAACTGATCAAAATATCGTACATATATATAGCAAGCAAAGCAAGTGTAATTCACAAATACACATTATTGTGTGCTTTTATGTACTTTGGAATTACGACAGTGAAATCATTTAAAAAAGTCAAATTCAGCTCGACAAACTAAATTGCTTTCCATTGACTACTATTTTTACGGGACTGACATTACTTACATTTTACATTACGCTACTGTTTTTAGAAGCCAACAAAATTGCAAAGACGCATCATTTATCCCCCTTCTCTTGAATGAATGTAGAATGTAGTATAATGCGTCAAGCTTTATTTATTTCATGGGAAATGAGCAGCAGAATTATCTATATTCTGTGCAAAATAAATGGGAGAGGAAACAATACTCAAATGCTAGATAATTATCATAAACATGCACCATTTCTAGAACTTCATCACACCGAGACCATCATCATCGTTATCAGTTGTTCTGTGATTTAACATTTAACATGCCACTTTTTTTTGCAACAAATGATGGTTTTGTAGCTTTCACTGAATGAACTTTGCATAAAGATACATGGGTAAATGGTTCTTACGAACGTTATCATTCATCAATTGATATCTAAACTGCCAAACTGCTATAAACATTTTTAAAGACCTTTGAGATGCAAAGTTATTTTGAAATTGTTGGAATCTGATAAGGCGTAGTGGTATACGCCTTTCTATTCACTTAAAAGTGTATACATATTTATGATGATTGATAATATTCATAAGCGAGTTTCCACATTATTTACCAGCTCTGCTGGCTCTCCTCATCCTGTAAAATTTGTGGAAATAATTTCTAATGCTAAAGATTACATTGATTATATAGCAGCTCCTCTGTCTATTGCAAAATACTTATCATGTGATTTGAACACAGATAGAAAATGTTTTCTTACTATAAAAAAGCGCATTCCATTCATTGACAGCATTTCTTCACAGAAAAACTAGAATATATTCACATTCGAGACGAAAAACGACTATATTGGTTACGGTACAATACAATGGTCAATACATTCAATAGCTGTATTAATTTAGTAAATGATGATGATGCTGCAGATGTGTCCTCGTTCATAGCGGTAGCATTTACTATCTACGTTTGATGCTCTCTGCTCAAAATATATTTTTCACAATAGCCCTTTCTAGGAGCTAGTTTGCCGTCTCACAATCATAGTGTTCATAGGTGGAACCAATTTCTTGAAACGCTTGTCTAGATTCGGATGACTAGTTGATGATGATTAAGAGAGGAATTTTTTTTCACTGCATGAAATCCACTACTAGCAACTACGGATGATCGTCTTAGCTTTAACGAATTTTTTTATTCAACTGATGCCGATCTAAAAATAAAATTGCTGCTCAATTATATTCATTAAGGTACATATATTTTTCTTTTAGCTTCAAATGGTATAGAAATTTATGTATATATATTTTCTACTTCGTTACTTTTTACACGTGTGCATTAAAATTATTGCGAATAGTTTGTATATATATATGATTGCCGTATAAAAGAAATCGACTGCTTGAAAAGGATCCAGAGAAAAATTCATCCAAATGAAAGGGAAATACGGGACTAATGTCTGTCCCTTCGTCATTAGATCATGACAGCGATCCGCATTAGTTTCACTACTACCTCATCATTTAGAAACTACTAGAGAGAGTTACTAGTTAGATGGAAAAGGGTAGATGAAACTAGAAATCATCATCCGGAGAGACATGCATGGTGTGTGTAAGACATAAAGTCGAATTGGAAAACTGCGGATGTGAAAAGTAGAGCAAACTGAAGCCAGTCGTGAGGAAAGAGAATGAGCTGTAGAAAAGTAAAAGTACATTCCCCTTTTTAAAAGTTCCAGAAGTAGTTTTAGCTTTAGCTTCTTCGGGTGGCATGTTGTATATGTGCTAGTAGTTTAGTTTCAAGAAAGAGGAGAGTGAGTGTAGTAGTAACACTGACTAATGATGATTACTTGCTTGCCACTTCAATGGTGAAAGAAGAAAAGTAAATTTTCAGTCAGTTGTGTGTGTGTGTGTTCGTGTTGTGGCATCAGTGTTTCTCCTTCCGAGAAAGTTTGCCTTAGTTTTGAACTAGTAGTAGTAAAAGACTCGCGCTCTCTGTTTGTCTTGCAATTAGAAAGATGAGAAGAATAAGAAAAAAAAGTAAATTTTTAATATTATCCTATGCAAAGTATATGCATTTGACGAGCAGAATTCTCCTGTGTAGTCATCTTCCAATTATAGAAAATTGGAATGGAGAAAAGTATTATGCAACTCGTTTAGCCATAGTCTCGGACTTCATCCTACCTTAATTGCATTGTGAGTTGGCACTGAAAACTTTTCTTTAAAAAAATAAAGTCTAACTAGATATATTGCACCCGCGTATGACCATTACGAAATAAATTATTTTTAAACGAAAAAAAGGCTCGTTGCTTCAATTGATTACGTCGAAAAATTACCGATCGATCGATACCAATTGCAATAAAATTGGAACAATATCAAAATATCATCATGCAGCATCTTTTATTTCGTAAATCAAAGTGATAACAAAGAAAATTATAAAGTTTGTTAAAGAATAACTATTTCAAAAAGATAAAATAGATAAGGATAAACCCAAAATTCATTCAGGGTCAGGATGAAGGATGTAACATTCAAAAAACAAAAATGTGGACAGCATTTACATTAAAGTGAGGAAGAAGGCATTTGTTTGTAAAGAAGGGAACACACATCCTTCCTTACTCAAAATTCCAGTTTTTCTAACAGTAGATACAGGCATGCATTCAAAAAGGATGGATAATATGCACTCTCCGTATAAATTGATAGCCATGAATTTTTTTTGTGCCTAAGACTTCTTCTCGCTGACCTTAGACAAGTCACAAGTGAAGAACCCTTAATAAATCGATTCAGAAGAGTAGGTTCTGATTTTTATTCTTTTCATGCTTGCCAGAAGTCATGCGGTATAGATTTATGCGTAGCCACCTACCAGCATATATTTTCTCCTCGTATTATATTTCTGGATACTGGATTTGTAAAGGGAGAACACAGAATAAATTCCAACTGATATAGGCATAGGCAGCCGTCGTCGTCGTCAGCAGCAGCAGTGAACAAAGACAAAGAGCAAGTTTAAAAAACACAAGTGTTAGGACTCATCCATGTCAGCGGCGTAAGCCATTCATCCATGAACTTATGCTGACAGGAGATTCTCCTGTTATATAAACATTACGCAGTTGCTTTGCTTTACAATGTTGATGGTGTACACTCTCTTTGGACTGTACTTACAAAAGTTATACTAAACTTTCCAGTTTTTATAATTTATATACCTTTCCTACATGCAGAGGATTTCAAACACATTGTGTGTGTGGACGGTGAAGAAGAAGAGTCAAAGTCGAGTTGTACTTATATGTTATGTAGGGTGAAACGAAAAATACTGGTAGGGTGATGTGATGTGATGGTGATATGAATGCAGTAGAACTAGTAATTTTATCTACATGAAGGCTCAGAACAATGCTTGTAGAACATCTATCTGATTTTGAAAAGTAATGAAAGCTCACAGCAGCCAGCAAAAGTAGACAAACAATCATGATTTTTTTTTCTTCTTTCAAATGGGCATGGATTCATTTCATGTTGTGTAAAAATTACAGCACAATAACATTATATATTGGGTATATGTCATATAAAGTGCAGTCTAACTGGTCGACCTCACTTTTATCAAGCATCACTGGCATTCATGGCATAGCATAATAATAATAATATTATAACAAAGTAACTTGAGAACAACAGACCATGTTATACATTTATTATGAGAAACTAAGATATATACATAAACCTATGAAGATTATGCACATCACAGTCTTATATAAAGATTATATAAGAATGTTCAAATCCGAAACATCAAAATCACACTAAATAAGCTTTTGCTTAATGAACAATAAGCTATATCCGTCCGTCGAAATGCTTGTAGAACTGAAATGGCAAAGCGAAATTGACGAGTTAAAAAAACCTTGTATTTGTAAACTAAACCAAGAATTTCAATTAAGCGGACAATTTTTTTTCTATTTCGTTAACATGATGAGAGAGAGAAAAGTACCTCTGCACCGCAGCAGGTTGCAATTTTTGGTAATACGTACTATGAGAGTAAGATTCCATCGTGTAGGTTGTGTTCCTAGAACACTTCCTGGATGAAGGAAATGGCTGGTACAAGTCGTCAACTAGGAATGAAGCTTTCGAATGTCATTTAAAGGTTACTTTTCTACCAGCCGCCACCGGCTTGAGCTCGTTTCTCATAATCATTCATCAAATATGATATTCACTGAGAAAAAATATGACTGTGTAGTTTTGGTGTAGTGGTGGTAGTAGTCCTCGTCATAATAATAACCTTGATATGAACTATAAACTAGAATTGGGAAGACGACGCCGGTACACGGTATGGATTAGGTGAAGCAAAAGAGAGAGAGAGAGAGCTTTTAGCTGGAAGGAGGACAGCAACCAGCCCAGCAGTCAACATTCAGCAGCTCAAATAACATTTTCTGATCAATACAGAAGACGAGGAGAGAGAAGAGCACGGCAAAAAGTAGTGGTATGGTAGTATCAGAGCTCCATAGAGTTTGTTGGACTTGTTAGGTCATTTAATACTTCTGTCGCTCTTTTTTCTTCTTCAAGCCAGGAGCAAGCAAAAGGAACTCCTACTTGAAGCAAAGTTACTTGAGTTTCTTGTTTTTTTCTTCTTCTCTTCTCTTTCCATCTATCTTCTTCCAGAAAACCAAGCAATTTTGAGGCAATTGCTACTTGAGTCTTCTGAAACTACGTACGTACGTATTTACGTACGCAAAGCACATATATATAGTGGAAATATATAGTTGATAGTGTGGTATAATATGAAACTCAGTATTTCTTTCACATCTAAACTGCAGCTTTAACCTGGTAATTTAAATCCGTCCCACAAATCTTATATCTACGATTCATTCAATTCACCTGTGAAAAACAACACTGCGTCTCCTCCTTCGTCCTGTTCTATCTCGTCTTGTGTCTGTCTGTGCTCACTCACACATTATTCATACATTTGGGAAGCTAAACAAAAAAAAAAAAGAAAGAAAGAATTCATGGTTGTGGCCACGTCACAGCGGCATTGAAACGTATGCTCATACAATGTATATATACATAAATGCATGAGCGCCTGATGAGCAAACCAGCGGTAGTAACCAAATCATTATGGGATGTATTCATATCAACATGGTTTGAACAGAGAAAAAAAAGACAACCACAAAGAAAACCAAATCTGCTGTCGATACGACGATGATGATTGTACACACAAAGAAAAGACACAGAGAGCAATCACCATTAGCATCAAGTTGTGCCATCACATAACTTTCAAACTCTGTCTTCTTTTAAAACTCAGAGCCAGCCAGCCAGCCAGCCATCCACTCTCGGAAAATATTTGGGATGCACTTGAAGTACAAGATTTTAAAATTAACCATAAAAGCTATCCTTTTACTCGCGTTTTACGTGAACAAATTTAAATAGAGACTTCATATAAAATATATTTTTTTACAGTGTTATCATAATTTTTCTTGCCTGCAACGCCACCTGCTTTCTCTCGTATATCTATGTATGGGAGACGAAATAATTAAAAAGATCTGAATGTTTTTCTTATATAGAAAACTAACACTAACCTAAAATATTTTGATGCTACTTGTCTTCAAGTGGAAACCCAGAAATATATTATTTTATCATCCATGATGATAACCATAAAATATGTGGGCTCACTTGGATTTTGAATAAGCACGATGAGTTTGAGTCCCGCTCTAATGAAATATGGTGCTAAAGAGAGAGAAGATTTGAAACCGCTCACAGCGTTGGATTACACGCAAACCCATGTCAAGTCCTATATATATATATCTAGTGAATTTGAGGATGAGCGATCAAAAAGATTGGAAAATCCGAGCATATGAATAAATGAATTGAATCCTTCCATGCAGACACAAACACTCACCAGTGTGTATAACCGCAAGCACAAGAAAAGTTGAGAGAGAGAGTTATTCGGTCTCTCTTTTCTCTCTACCAGAATTCCGCACAAGGGCTCAAATAAGCGGAGCGAGAATCCTTTTTCAACGATACATTACATAATATATACAGATTCTAATAATACTACTCGGCATGTACACTTTTACGTGCACACAAAAACTCTACACACATCATCATCATATTTTTCGCCTTCGGAAGTATCGCATCCTTGACGAATATTGAATGTTTAACCAAGCTTATGTGTTTGTTTGCTCTTTGCCTGCTTTTCTTCACCATCGATTCCTTTATACCTTTCAAGATTTACTTTTGTACTTGAACAACTCGACAAATATGGGGATATGAATTTTTGAAGTCAATATTAATATGCAGAGATAGAGCTGCACACAGAGAGCATTAAAAAATGGAATGGTATGTAAAGTGCATGACCAAATAAAACCAAACTGGCAATGTGAAAAGTCCAATGAAAATCTATGATAAGTGGAACTACCACTACTACTACTTCTACTACTACCCTTTCAGATGAATGGTTTCATCATGATAATCAAAAAGATTTTGCTCCTGTGAGCATCTAGTACACTCAAAGCTTTCCCAAATATTTGGAAGTCTCTTTATATGGAAACATGACGACGTGCCAATATCATCTTCCAATTGAGGCAGATGCTCAAATAAGTTTATGAGAAAATGCTTTGCTTTTCCTGCTGCTGCTGGGATTAAATCTTGTATTCGTCGACATGCATTTATTTAAATAATAATTATTGGTGCTCTTAAAGATGTATCGTAGAATGTTATCTTCAACCATGAGACTAAGTCAATCACTTCTCAGTTCAAATATTGCATGACATCAAATATTTTTTTGGACTATAGAAAATATTTGATAACTATAGAAAAAAATGTATGCATGTATGTATACATTTCATTATAATATACAAGTAGTCTACAGATTGGATCACATTCTTAAAAAAATTGTGACGTGATATTAAATTTTTGAATTTGCTGTTGATTACCTATCTGTACTGGTCCTTGAATTTTTCTCACCTTAGGAATTCTTCGTTTCCATTCCACCGCCGTCTTTAGGTGACTGGATTAAAGGCTGATGATGATGAAAAAAAAGACGTAAAGTCATTTCAATCTGAATGAAAGAACTTACAAAAGTTCTTTCAAATTAGTTGGCTACAATGAATATTGAAGAATCTTTTATTGATGAAAGTATGTATGTATACACTCTCAAATTTCTATCGTCATGAGTGTAATTATCGTTCTATTGTTGCATCAACCGACAACCAAATTGGAATAACGAATAATGTACGGACGTACCTCATCCACTCCATCTTCCTAGTTTTTTATTCCTATTATATTACGCTGTACTACATCCAATATCTATGTATCTATTCAATAATAAATAATATGATGGTTTGATGGTGTGTCGGAAATACATATACTTATTGGCCAAATGTTAAAATCGATAATTTTAATGTAGCCACACATACAATTCAATAGAAGGAAAACTATAATCGACTCGATGGTTCATTTGAAACGATCTTCGTATAATATAAAAAAAAACCTTAATATGAATAAAAATGCAAGTTATGCATGTATATATATACATTTCATCTTTGTCTGGAATAGAGTGGATTCTTGGATCATTTATAAATATAACACTACTAGCACAAAACTACTACTACTATACACACATGTCTGTACCATGTACCCACTCATCGTCAGAGTAATCCACATTGTTCGATGGTTGAATATTGTGCTGTGTTCCTTGCTCTGTACAAACATGGGGGGAATGAGTTTGATTGATTGATTGTACCTATCCAGCTGGATACACTGGGAGGCAATATGTACGTAATTTTGTACACGCATTCATGAACCATTGTCATGAGAAAGGTGTAATTTCGTCTACAAAAAAGCAGGCGCATCAATCAGCATATTATCATCGTAGTCGTGTACACACACAGGGATACTAATAATGCCATATATTTCCTTAGCATATAAAAATCGGAACACAAGAGAAAAAAAATTATATACAGAAATATATAGATACACTAGATCATATAGATTGGTAAAAAAAGAAGCATGGTAGTATATCTTTGATTTGTAGAAAAGTGACTGAAAGATTTTTCGTTACGCTTTTCGCGTTTCTCTCCATTTTTTCCCCGCTGTTGCAAAGCCATTGTAGGAACGAAAGGTACATGCATGCTTATATATGTACATATATATTTATCAATGTGGCATCGACGTGTAGATTGTATGCTATGAATATTGCACGTGAGATGATTGATCAGCGTAGGAAAAAGTGACATTATGTCATTGATACAGAATTAAATCTTGCTCTTTTACATGCATGCTACAAAAAAGAGCCTCGAGTTGTAAGTTTGTATGCCGTGTGTTATGTTGTGTGATGTGATGTGATGTGAGTGAGGAAAAAGGAGCATAATATATATGAGATGACTGTGATTGTATGATGATTTGCCATGTACATTGGTTCGTTTTGCATGGAATTTTTGATGGGCAGAATAGTAGAACCATGTATTAACTGCAATAAGAGTTCAAATACCACTGAACCCAAAAGGATGAAGATTCATCCAAAAAAAAAGTTGGTTCGCATTCGCACATCAATTCAATCTACTATAAGGAGTAGAAATGCTGAGCTCTGCACGCTTTCCACATTGCACTGATTTAATGGAAGCTGGATGAAGAAGAAGAGAGAGAAGAGGAACACATTATATTATAATACGTAGCTACGAAATGTGAAGTGATTCCCTTTTACATGCATACTTAACCAACCGAGCAGCCAAAACCATTGCATCTATCCATGCATTAAAAAGTTCAAAGACACTATCATTCGTCCTTTTTTTCCTTTCATTTAGTTGGTTCAACTACCATTACGTTATTACAGATAATGATGTTGCGAATAGGGCAGAAGAGTCGCGGAACTGCAATGCAGTGCAGTGAGTGAATGGGAATGAAGAGAGGTGGTCGTGGTCTCCTTTTATCGTTAGTTAGTTTTTACTGGGATGGGATGATGACGATGATCACCATGAACATTGTGTTATGATGTGTGTATAAAAGTCGTCGTCGTCCTCGGCACTCTCAAGTCTAATGCAACCTATCGATGCATCGATATCGACTTGACTCTCAAACCCACTAATAACTCAAAATCAGAATATCAAATGAAGCATTATTGAGAAGGTTTGACAATCGAATTAATTTAAATTTCTCATTATTTTAAAAAAAGTAAAAAAAGATCGACTAGACCACGAGATCAGGACAAGATTACTTAAATTTTCAGACAATCTAAAATGATTGAGTCAACTTTTTCAATATATCATTGTATTGTGGTATGGTGTGGTAAATGCATTTGACTTGATGTGATGATGACTTCCTTCGACCAATGCAATGATGGGAGATAAAATGGATGCATGTTTCATGTAACATTTCTTCCATCCCGTTCCACTGACTTACTATATATAAAGCCAAGACAGACGTTAATATTGTCACGTCCATTTCTGAGCAAGACATGAGACTGACATACATAGTAGCAGGAGAGGACTGGGGATGGGAATGAAAAAAAATGCATGGACGATTTTGATTACTTAGCCGTCTCTCTGCGTAGGCTTGAGAAAGTCAACTCACAATGGTGGTGGTGCAGAGGAGGCCTTAAGGATACCAAAAAACTCAACTTTTAGTTGAGTCGCTCACAGGCGTAGTTCAGTGCATGTAATAAAACTAAAAGCAAAGAGTGATTCAATGATGTCGCTATTTGTTATGTGATGCACTAAAATTCAGGACAAGAACTCTGTCTTGGAAGCAGAGACGACACGGTTTTTTGAGGTAAGAAGCTTTTGCTCACACCATACCACCACCACCCTACATGCATAATATTATGTGTATATATTTAATGGATATACGTAACACTTATAAAATATATACACGATATTGCCTATTGCTGTGCTAAATTTTTTTTGACAAATCCAAGTGTGACTGACTGTAATGGAAGAATTCTAAAATGAATTTTTCGTTTCTCTCTACATAATATTATCATCTTTGGCATTCCTGAGTTGAGTCCTTTTATTTGTTGTGTGTAATACAAAAGAGGGGTACATACGTTTGTTGTCTATATGTATTATTATCAGAGAGGTTGGCTGTTATGAAATACTATTTTATACATAGTCCGGGACAATTTTTTCCAAGAAAGAGTAAAAACGAATGAGTGGTAGTGGTAGCAGTATGGTATGGTATAGAGTGAAAAAAGCATTTGGCAAAAGTTATCTCCATCCTTCTTTTTTTTTAAAGAGGAGGACAAAAAGAAGACTACTGCCATACTAATGCTTCACTCCTCTATCCGTGGATCAAGGCACTTGACATTTATCTTGAATTGATTTTTAGGGCGTGATCCATGCTGTGATCCTTTAACAGTAGGAACGACTTGCATTTTTTATGTTTTTTTGCATGGTTTGACTCGACTTTGCTTTACTCTTCTTCTTCTCTTTTCTATCACCATTTTTTTCTGTAGGTATGTATATAAAATGCTTCTCGCATTCTCATTTCTCATGACTGGCTGGTTCTGTATGAGAATCATCATGATCATGATCATCATCATCCTCACGATGAATTCCCATTCCTCACATCATTGCATATAGCGTGTGGCATTCTCTCTTCTCGACTGGAAATGCTTTTCACTGCAGATGAACATAACAGCTAAAATGGCATGTAAGAGTTTCACTGATAGTTTGTCATTCTCAAAATCCCGATTTTTTTCTTCTCTCTCTTTCTATAATACAATTTTTATTCTTTTGTTAGTGGACTACACAAAAGACTACACACGGTATGTAAAATATATGGAGAAAAAGATCCTTCCTTTTGCTTCCTTTACATTATACCACCACCACCATGAACTACCATCATCTATCTATGACTTTGCTCTCATATGATAAAACCAATGATGATTCTGATGGGATTTCGGATCTTGAAGTTCATTTATTTATTCTTGGGCTGGCTGCTTGGATGGATATTCGTGCTCGCATGAGTCTAGATCATAATATCTGAGAGTTTGAGAATGGTATGGAATTGATTTCCTTTTTACTACACGTTACATATTACATTACGTCTACTATGTATGACGTTAAAAAACCAGCTAAGCTCACTTTCAGTGCTGGTAACTTTTCTTAAAAGACAGAGATAGTCATTCTCTGGATGGTGTGTGGTGATCCTGACAAAACGCTTTATATATAGGGAGTAGTAGTAGTAATACAAAGAGAATACTCACATTCCCTCCGGTTTATGAAGTACAAGGAGCTGGGGAGATTCTCGAGTAAGATTTCATTTTTTCTCGGCTGTTTATTACGCTCCCCCATGAAAAGCAGTTTCTTATAATTCAAGTTGCTCCCTGTTTCATTTTAAGAGAGAAAAATATAATCTATCGATATTCATTCCGATGCTAGACACTATCCATCGCATCCCATTATTCTGTTACATGGAAGAGACTTAAATTATAGAAGACTAACGGAGTTGCAATAATTCAAAATCTTACGTAAAGGATGCTTATTGCTTATTCCTTTTTTAGAAAGGGTTACGTTAGTTCCGTTCAAAATGTTCAAATGTCTTACATAAAAATGACAAAACATATATATCTCACATACAATTGATGATACTGCCGTAGAACGAAAAAAATGCTGAATATTTTAATGAGAACTGAGTAGTTCTGCCGCAGTTCCGGTTTTAATGGAAAACCAATTTTGGATTCTGGTGCTGCTGTTGTGAATTTGATTGGTGGAATCGAATTCATTGTGAATTCTAGATATTTTTACGTTCTGTAAGCTTCCGTGCGTGTGCCATGTACTCATATAGATCATTGATCATATTCATAGATGAATACTTTGTAACATGAAATATGGTTTCAATAAAATAAAATTCTCCGGTGGAAAGAAGTGAAGTATACTTACATATAAGTACGTAAAAACATTTTATGCTATACACCTAGGGAGATACAACTTGCTATTTGTATATACAAAGCTAGTACTGTTTCTCTCATTCTTTCGCCTTGTATCTCTTGGATCTCTGTCTTTCTCTCTCATCCTGACGTGAAAGAACAAAAGTAGAATGGGGTTTACCTTGTGGCTGGCTCGGCTAACTGCAACACAACGGCATACATTGTACATGTAACGCTGTAATATCCAATCCACCTAGCAATACAGATAAAACATTTGTTCAGTGCTTCTCAAGGTCAGCATAACTTTGACTTAGAAAAAAGAGGAAAGGCAAGTTTAAGATGATTTCTACATCTGTATGTGTTCGTAGTAATGTTCATCTGCTTACACACACGCACTCTCTCACAAATCCGGTGGGGTAAATGAGGGAATGTATATGATCATATCTTCATGATATGATGATAGTGGTGGTGTCAGTGTGGTTTTGGATTGGAAAGGTATGAAAGAACACTCAAAGCTCAAATCCATGTGCACTTTGTTTCATATCCTCTAAATTTTAGACTAGCAGAAAATAAATTTAAGTTGAGGTATGTATGTATGACCTACCAACGTTACTTGTGCACTTTTGAAAATCTTTACAATATATTTTTCTCAAGTAATCAAACTCAAAGCTGTAGAAATCATTGCAATAAAAAATAAATGGAATGCAATATTTTTAGAATGAATGAATTCTATGAATGAGGTTGGAGGTTGAGTGGCTTCAGCTAAGAATTCCATTAGTTTAGTACAAGCGTCTAATGAACTGGTCAGTCATTTTGGTCATAAAATAATCCATTATATTCAGTCAGTAGAGTATTAAAAGTTAGTATTTAGTTTTTGTAACAGCTAAAAGCTAGTGCAGCCCTCACAATTTTTCTAACCATGCTTAGGCTTAAGTGGATATATATATATATATATATATATAGCGCTCTCCGTAAATTGTTTAACAATTCAGTTATATTTACGAATATATAGTCAGCCATGTAATTAGTGGCTTGGTTTCTCGGTTTCTCTCATTGCAATTTGTTGCCATTTGTAGTAAAGCAAAACTGCCTGCTTTTTGTCTGACATTTATATATTTCCAAAAATATTTACGATTGGATGGGTGCATTCCCTTTGCCCAATTACCAATCATATAAAATCCAATTTAACTGCAATTGCAATTGTCATTTATTGCTTGTATATACTATATTGTGGGTGCACTAGAGTGCTCCGAATGATGTCCATTTTAGCAAAGAATGAGATCTAATCAATACTAACATGAGCATAACGTAGCGTGCCAAGTTAATATACCAAATATAGAGCTGCTGCTGCTGCTGCTACTACGCAAACACATCCGAAATCAAGTCAATGCTGGATTTAGGAAGGAGAAACCAAACCACAATGAAATATATTTTATATGAGATGATAGGCAATATAATTTGCAAAGTCAGCAGCAAAGTAGTCGAGTGCCTCAGTCTTCTTTCATAATTTGGTATATATATGTATGTATTTGAACCTTGTTGTAAGTATATTTTACTATATATTACTTGTACATCCAGCTGTGAGAATTGGTTTGAGTTTTTGCTTTGACGCATGAGTAAATTTTCTTTCCATGTATTCGATTGTGGAGGTACGAGGTAAATACGAAAGGTCCAATATTGTTAAGACTCATCAGAACAATATATATATATATATATATATATATGTATGAAGCCGATACGATACATTCTCTTAAATGCGAAAACCAAATTGCAAAATAGTAATTATCCTCTGAGTAACTACCTCAAAGCAGTTTTGATAGCTGCAATAAAATTTGTTGGTAGTTGTTACATATCACTCCTGTTATGCAGACTTTTCTTCCGTTTTCCCCACATCCATAATGGGGCCCAGAGCTCTTATTTCTGCTTCCATTTCAATTCAACCTCTCTCTCTCTATTCTCTTCTCCTCTTAGCTCTTTGGAGTCCACATTCTTCCTCAAGGTTTAATGTGAGGTTGAACTTTTCTTTTACACCCCTTTAGGTACAGAAATATAAGTTTGAGCTGTGAGTCTGTTCTGTTGGGCTACATAAATCAATGGCCTTCATGCATTGTTCTTTGTATGCGAAGGAGCGCGTACGGAAACAAGGATTAAATCACTCTGGATATTCCAACTTTTATTGTTTTGAAAATGAAGGAATTTTGCCTTTGAAAAAGCAGTTAAGGTATTATTTTCAACAAGCCGAAATGGTGTATTTCACATTTCCTTTGGGTTTTCCTATTGTTGTTATTCGTATTACATTTTTATAGTAAGAATATTGTTTCATAACGTTTCGTACAAAGAGGGAAAGCGGATATAGGGATCATAATAATGCGCCTTTTGTTGAAGATGTGAAGAAGAGGAGAAACTGTAGAGAGAGAGATGCAGTGACGACGACGATATCTTTCCCTCATACCAAGCTCCAACTTCTGGCTTTCTTATTTCACCTAAAATGTACTACGTTTTGGAACAAATTTATCTTTGGATGGTGTTATTATTAAAAAAGGTTTGTGCGTTGGTTTTTTGGTTATAGCAGCAGCCAAGCTTATGTATAGTATATGACATTCGTATATAATATTTGGAACGATAGAAAACAATTACCCTAAATCGTCATCCTCAGCAGCAGCAGCATAAGTAGTAGTATATTGTACATTTTTTTCTAGCTTTCCTCATCGTTATATTCCTCTCTGTCGTCCCCATACATTATTGGTGTTAAAGCAGGCTGGATCCGTCATAAAACTGAATAAAGAGTCATTTCATTTTCATTTTTATTGTTATGTCCGAGAGCAATAACAAAACATCTAAACAAACAATAAAAAGACCTGAGAGTACAAGCTTTTGCTACGCAAACATTTGTTTGTAGAGTGAGGAGAAAAAAAGCAAGCTGGCTCATTCACGATTATATTATGCTGCATAAGTATATGGAAATTCAGCCTTGACTCTAGCAAGAAGAAGAAGAATATAATATTTTGATAAATTTTGTGTTAACATGATGAGGAGGGTATGGTGATGTGATGATGCAAATGACTATTTGTCATATGTTTTGTGGCTTCTCTCTCTCATATAATATAACATAATATATATATATATCTATAATATGCCTGTTTTTGCTGTGTCTCCAAGTTCTCATCCAACTCCAAAACGTATTTGTTCATTGAGTCGTGTAAACTGCAGTATCAGTCATCTTTCTCTTACCTGCTGCTGATGATGATCATTTTTTTACTGCTACACAAACTACCAACCACCATGATATATTGACTAGTTTTTGAAGACTTGCTTGGTTGGCATTTCTCAATTTATTAAGGCATAGATCCACTCTAAGCGTTCATAAATCAATGTAATCTAAAAGATAGGGACACCTCCTCCTCTCCATGATGATATACATACATTTAAATACATTGTGTAGTAATAATATGCTAAGTTAGGAAAATAGTAATTTCAATCTCACCCAACAACGTGAGTTTTGTTTCTTTTGAGCTTGATGTAAATTGTATGTAAGAGTGACTATATCATATCAGTTCAGTTTAGTACAAGCTGTTTCAACTACATAATGAAAGCTGACAAAGTTTATCCAAAAAAAATCAACCAACCACTTGCTTGATGGTTGTGCAATATGCTTGATTTTCTAACATAAATACATACATACATCTTTCATCGGCTCAAGCTCAAATGGTTGTTTACAGTTGAACCATACTAGACTAGGATGGGATGATGTGATGTGATGACCAAACTGTGTTCAAGTCCATTTGAAGTTTTTTGTAGTTAATGCAAATGCATCATATAATATGTAAAATAAATCTCAGTTTGAGTAGCAGATTGTGTGCCCACTTTCACTATAAATTTCACAAGTTCTCATAAGTACCAAGTTTTTTTTAACTCACCAGACGTTTGCACTTTTAGAATGTTGGAATAGGATGTGTGTGTTGTTGTTGCTCACAGTATTTTTCAGTTGGTTGGGTGAAGTAGTGGCATTATAGGCAGCGAAAGGATTACATAAAAACTATGGTAGTTCCAGCAGTTGTAACGAGGAATTTTTACTGTAGTAGCTAAGCTATAGAGCAAGTCAGTTTTACTCCTCCTGCACGTATTAAAAGAAATTTTACTACCGACGACGCAATATGATAGCCAAACATAAAGTCTTCTTTTAAAAACCTCTCTGCTGTTCAGCAGACAAGGCATTAACAGCGTTGCTATTAAAATCGATTGTAAACGGCTTATGTACGGATTGTGTATCATTTATGTGAGTAGTTTAGTTTTTACTGCGTCTGATGTATCTGCGCACTATATACTCGCTTCAAAATATTGTATCCAATCCAACTATCAACTACCAACAAGGCTAATCTAAACCAAACCAGTCATATTTTCCAAGTCTTCAAATCATCAATGGGAACACATTATTTATGATTTGTCTGCTAAGAAGTTTTATGACACTTGTTTGCTAAATTGTTCAGATGTTATGCTAAACCGTGAAGAGAGGGGATGACTTACAACAAAAATTTTATTACATACTTATATTTTGTTCTGGCTATTCGACCTAGTCATGCCTGTTTTCCATTAAAAGGCACAAGATTTACTATCAGTACATATGCTATTAAGTATGAATTTTCATTGGGTGAGGTGGTTGAGTAGCCATGTAATATTTGGCCTAACAATGTACTTGTGCCGGCAATAATTCATATACGCTGAAAAATATGAGGGTTCAAAATTCGACCATAAAAAGTTCCAAGAATCATGCAAGAATCTCAACATTATTTGGTTAGGTATTTGGTTCTATTTTACATAAAAATGGGAAAATAATAATTTTATTGAATTCTTGGAAAATCTAAACTTTAACTAGCCAATTAATCTATTACGTTGTAGATTGTAGGTATTTCATTCGAACTATTGTGGCCATTGACTAAATAGCAGCAGGCCATATATTGCCCGACCACACAAATATAATGAGCCTTCATGACAAAAAGTTTAATGTTTCATGTGACTAGCTTCTGTAATCTTTTCATGCTCCTGCATTCCTACATTTTTGTTGATAACGCGCGGAATGAGAACGAAATGCAAGAGTGCAAAGGGAAAGACGGAAAGAGAGAGAGAGAGAGACCTCCGCTCTTGAGAAAAGTGAATAATCTTCTCAATCACTGAGCTCATTAGGTAATACAGCGTCAAGTTGTAGTTCGCACAACACCACTTTATAATCAGCACGGCACTGCACTTCAAGAGAAACTAAGCAAGAGGCACGTAGAGACGCAGTGAAGCAAGGATATGTGTTATGTCATGTCTCTAATTTCACTCTTCCGTTTTATTGTGCACTCTATTGTGCATACGTAATGGTAATAGTAATAACGATAATGAAAGTCGCGTCGAGTTTGAACTTTAAAAGAGAAATATTCATCTGGATCCCTCATCTCATCTCTCGTCTTCATTTTTTCGTCTTCGAAAGAGGCATTTCAAGAGCTGACAGGAATGGATCAACAAAATGCTCTAGTCATTTCAAAGTTCTCCGAAAAAATTCTTTCCAATGCATTGCTTCACTGTTAACAAGGACAAAAGTATGCAAAGTTGGATTCAATGTGTACCCGGTACAATTACTATTCTTTTGTAGACACTTCTTAAGACTTCGTTTCAACAACATGGAATTACAATGATGAAGCTAACTTAAAGATGATTATCTAAGCTAATGCAGGAAAAGGCTGCATTTTTTCCAGTGGTGATAACTTTTTGTTTAATGTTATCTAGCAGGGTACGTTAGATGTAAGTATGTATGTTTGTTCCAAAAGAATTCTTGTTGATGACTCACGTTCCTCTGTCTCAATATTACTAAACATTCCCTTGCATGATGTTTCGTATAATATGTTGATGCCTGTCTTCATCACCAGAAAGTCATCATGAGAGCTTGAAACGATTGAGTGTTTTCACCGTAGTGAAAAAATATTTTAGTTTATATTTTCTTGTAGACGTTGCGCTAGTAGATCTAGAGATTTTCAGGAACAAAGTCTACCGATATTATTGGAATACTTTTCGAGATAGATCATGATAGCCTTTAGCCGTTCAAACGTTCAGTGATTGATAATTTGCATATGCAAAAACCTTGAAACTCGTGAAAAATATACTGCAATGTATTTAAAGCGGGCACACGTAATTACTGCATTGTTTGGTCATGTAGTAGTTGTTCTCAAATTCATTTTCACCACAGTGCACAACTACTTCTAACTACACAGCCGCACTTTCACAACTCATTCGAATGAACAGCTAATTCACTATAAACTAAGAAAAATTACAAATGATGCAGATAAAGCGTAAGTTGTTTGTATAGGAAAAGTGTGTTTAGTACACTTATAAAGGAAGGCCAGACCAGACCAACAGGAATAAAAAAGGAACAAAGCAAACCTTTTTGCAAGCGTCAGCATTTATTTTATTATTATTATTGTTATTATCGCTCGTGAAGAAATGTAGTATTGCAGTGTTAGAAATAGTGCAAAGGAATTGGGAAAACTCACAGTTTTTCAGTTATTTATCAGCTTTAAACAAGCAAACTTGTGACTTGGGAATAATTTATTAGCCAGTTTGGCTTTGACATTATAGACCCAAAGAGTACAAATGAAACAAAAGAATATCATTTCCTTATGTTTTCCGCTTTTGTTCCCTTTACATCACATCACATCTCTCTCTCCCTTATATACTTTTTAGTTGGCTCGATATTTTTCGCTCCTACTCCTCTCAACTCCAAATCTCTGGGCTTCCATATAGAAAACAATAGTTTGTAGCAATGCGACTTTGTGTGACTGCTAAAAACTCCACACTACCAACAACATTCAACCTATTTTTTTTATCCAACATTTGCTCACAACAGTCACAAAACAGAACAGTTATACAATATATATATAATATCCATTATATTATACCATTTCCCGTTCCATACACTGAAGATACGAATAGTCTACGGGATGTAATAAACGAACAGAGATTTTTAAAAACTCAAAACAGAGCTCAGATATCGGATATTATGTGGAGCAGTGAGAGTAAGAACGTGTAGCCAAGTACATATCGTCATCGTCATCATCATCATCGTGACTTTTTGTAGAGTTGAAGAGCAGAAGCATTCTCAGCATTATTGTATCAAATAAGGCATTATATTATGGACTCATGTTTTTAATGTTTATGGTTAATGGTAATGTGAATGCTAATGGTTGTTGAGTCGAAATTATTATCAAAAGATATATTTTTTCCTGCTGCCCTCACACACATTTTACAAGTCTGAACTGTTGACTGTACTGGATCGCATATAACATCATATTCAACATTTACTTTACTTGTTCATTTTCTGATGCACTTTCATTTCATTTCTGTTTCCTTGAATGGTGGCTGCTGTAAACAGCAAGCATCCGTACTTACTGGATAAAAAAATTGAGAGATTGTTGGTTCCAACCGTTTTTTCTAATGTCTTAAAAGGTTATCCTTGGCTTCTTATTTTTGCTACTGGGTTTGCTCCTTGTGGCTTTTTCCATTGGGATTGGGAAGAGGATATTTTGAACTAAAAATAATTATGGATCACTTTAATAGTGGTGCTGTTGCTGGTGATATCTGGCAAGCGAAAGGAAACTGAGTGAGGTCAGCTCACGATGAAATGCATCACCAGCAACCAGTCTTAATTCCTAATCGAATGAAAAACAATTCTCGATGAGTTTACGATACATTTACTCAAAGTTAAGCTTGGCTCATTGGTTGCAATCAGACATTTTGCTTGTGGAAAAATCATGTGGTTGGTTTTAATATATTAATAGAGTAAAGTGATAAGGAGCCAGTGAACAAGTAAGTGAATTTTTAGCATATCAACTTCCGTCATAACCTACATACCAAACCGTACATAAAGATTTTTTGTCTTTATGAAATGTACGACGAATAATAATGTCTTTCAACTCTGATATGGATACAGTTTCACTGGTCTGTCCTGTCCACTTCATCACGATATTTCATAAATCTTATGCATCCTTGCAAATAGAGCAGTCACAAAGCTGTGAATATTTTTTAAAGTAAAATGCTAATCAGTAACTCATCCCATAAATGTTTATTGCGCTACGCTCATACCCACTCTTTGTAAAAAGCATGTCCAAAATATAGGCATAGCATGATCATGATAATAATAGTTTTGATGTGGTATAGTAATAAACTGAGAAACGGAAGAGCTTTTGTTTTTGTTTTTTTTTAAAAATCTGTCCAACTTTTTTTTTAAACCTGTGTGTGTGTGTGTTCCTCGATCTACTCCCTTCACGAATTTAATAAACTTGGTTTATTATTACATTCTGTTTTATTTACCTCCACACTTCACTCTCTGAACGAAGGGAGCATTGGGTTTGAAAGCAGTAAAAAAAGGTATTATTTTGCTCTCGACAGGGTTGCAATTTGCAAACCAAACGTTGAGGCGGAGTGAGAAGGAGGATGAAAACAGCAAAGTCAACAAAAATGATATCACGAAATGAAGTCGAGTCCGACCAACAACATAACAATATATTATATATTGCACTTTTGTCCTTTATTGTTTTCACTTCACAGGTCAAAGCTAAATGGGAAACGAGCTTAAAAAATTAACATGTGACCAGGCAGACCCAACTTTATTAAAGTTTCTCTCGTCGTCGTTCCCTTTTGTTCTGCCACTATAACTCTCCACACACAGTTTCTACTATACTACAAGGTAGAAAAACAATGGAGTTCTAAAAATTAACAAAAAGAAAGAAAAAAATTATACCCACATGAGCAAAAATGCATGTGTGTGTGTGAGTACGTGTAGCCAACATATGTTGGCTAAAGTCAGGCAAGCAAGTAAATTGCATGGAATGGTTAAAAGGAGAGATATGAGATGAAATTAATGATTCAGCAGATGAAACTTCAGTCGCAGCAGTTGGGTATATATATTCATACTACCTATATGTTTTGCATTGACTTTGGCCCATGCTACAAAAGAACTTTACCAACTTTTTTTTGTTGCAATTCAAGTAGAAGAATATATACTTTTTATTATTTTGCAGTGTGGTGTGGTGTGTGTGCGCATAGGTATTTCATTTCTCAGTTTGTACCGGCGAGGACGGCAACTTACATAGTATACGTACATAAAAAAATGTCGGGTAGCATGCCTACTATCTGAAGCCATCTCATTTATTATATTGGCTAAAGGTAAAAACTCTGACTTGGCTGTTTTTTGTTAGTATTGTCCGCTGATTGAAAGAGCAGTTCCATGAAATAATTATATTCATTAAAAATGCCATTTTCGGTCTAATGGTTGCCTCCTCTTTCCTTCCTCTTTTTTCTCTCTTCAAGTGACTGCATGCACACACACTGTACACAATCATAGTATTATTACAATACAAAAAGTTAAATTTCACCTCTCCGTGTTTCTCGTCCACCTTTGATGATGATACATAACTGATAATCACAATACAATGATAGTATCATTCCTGTGATGATGATGATGATGAGCTGAGCAGTAGGATGATGATGATCATCAGACCGCAAACCTGAATAGATTGGATTCATGCATGCTATGCACATAAAATTGGACATA
Organism: Orchesella flavescens; assembly: GCA_964034955.1. Lineage (NCBI taxonomy): Eukaryota > Metazoa > Arthropoda > Collembola > Entomobryomorpha > Orchesellidae > Orchesella > Orchesella flavescens. The sequence goes on along the minus strand of OZ035957.1, from coordinate 18,002,882 downwards.
AAATGGACCGACAAATGTGGAATTTTTTTAACAGCAGTAGTAACTCAACTTATAAAGCCAGAGTGCTTTCGTCATTTTGTAAAAGGTATATTTTTATCCATCCATTTTGAGGAAATTACGAACGTAGCCGTATATCCATTGTAGCAGGAGTCAATACATTACGTTTTGATGAAACGCTGCATTCCTCCGTAAATGAGTGAAGCTACTGCTAAAGCCATATATATCATGCAAATACCTCAACATGCGAAATTTTAATTGGGAAAGTGGAAATAAAATGAATTTCACACCTTTTTAATTGCAATTCTAAGCCTGTAAAATTAGCTCATTATGCATTCAGCGCACATTTCATGGGGATGTGTGTGTATCTAGAAAAAGGATGTCGTCGGGACAGAGTTTTATATATTATTTAAAATATACTGGCCTGGCCTTGACTCGTTCTGTGGCATTTACAACTTGCGTACAAAGCAATAATATATAATACTCTCTTAAAAGTAAGTAAAAATATGAACACGTCCTTTGACCATCCTCTCTACTCTTCGGATTTCTCAAAGCTTTCCCATCCGAATACATATCCTCACGTTTGTACTGTTGCAACTTTACTTTACACAATGTAATTAATGAATATCAGGGTAATGATTACAGGATGGTTGGTGGTGATCGCTGTCCATTCTACGAGTATTTAGTAGTGTTAAAAGGGTGTAACTTGTCTATCATCCGAGTCTCCAAAGTGTATTTTCTGATTTTTTTACGTAGGGACAAGTTGCTACATCAATATCAATGCAATTGCTTTTCTTTTACAATCGTTAATTAACGTATATTGAATAAAAGCTAATTCAAATGATTATTGTTTTGTTTCTTTTCAGGTGAGTGTGACTATCTTTGAAACACGTTATACAAATATAAAGGCTGTCTTGAAGCTGGAAAGGAAGCCTCATTGTTAAAGACTCACTTTGTATGCGGCAAGTATATGAATTCATATCCGCTGAATGTGAATGTATATCATATCAAGCATTTGTGAGCTTGTGTTGTTGAGTAGGAGTAAGGTAACTTGTAACTTTCCTCGTCTGCTTGCTTTGCCACTTAGCCAAATTTATGGGACAGAGACGGGAATGGGAGCAAAGTATTATGGTGTGCAAGTGCAAGATAAATATGGGATGAGAATAAATAGCAAAAAAACATTGTCTAGATGACTGAAATGGCTACATTTAAGTTTCAAAAGTAAGCCTTCTTGCACATCATCAGTTCCCATCAGTCATGTAAAGACCTTACGTTAAAAACCACTTAATCCACTCGAATCATGTACCTACACATCTCTAGAAATAATTTACGACAGATGATAAGAACACTACACAAGTTTTATGCATGCATTACATGCTATCTTAAACTCAAGAGTTGTCGATCGATGGGGAGACATGACATGCAGAAAAGTAGTTCTCTCTCTAATCCATAAAGTTGCGAGGTAGAGAGGACAGATTTTTACTTTATCTCCCTCTTTTTCCATACTTTTCAAACAGCTATGAACCAAAACCAAAGGAAAAAAAAATTCTTGCTCAAATCTCAAAAAAAATCTTTACAACCTATACAACTGGGAACCCATCGTTTTTATAAGTTAAAACGAGATTTTGAAGTAAAAAAAACAGGATTTTTGTCTCATCTTTCATGTTATATTAAAAATTTGTTTGATAAAAAGAGTGTTTCAGATGTGTAATATCTGTAGCATTTTACAAGGTGAGCTGTGAGCTCAATGGAATGAAACTCAGTCGGATGCCAATATTTTGGGTGAAAAATGTTTTGAATATTACAATAATAAAACACACTCCTTTGAATGCTGTGGTGTATTGTGAGATCTACGACAATGTTGAGAACCGAGCACAGTTAAAACCTCCATAAAATTAAAATTTACGCATTCCATTTGCTCCCTTATGTCAAAATGTTCCAGTTTCTATTGTATCTTTCTCGCCTCACATAAAAGATATTGAAATTACAACAAGCTAATTGTCTAACAGCGTGATTATTACTTTTGCTGATTAGATTAGGTACATAATGGTGGAAAGTACTTCGAAGAAAATTTTAAAACAGTTTCGTCTAACGAAAACCAGAGAGGTTTTCCTAAAAACACAGATGTCCATATATATTCCATATACCCAAAGAGTCAATGTGCTAAATCATATAAATCGTATAAATAATAGTATATAATGTTGTAAATACACCAAAAGCAATGGTTTCAGCCAAGAAATTCTCCTAGTTGTAACAATTTTTATGTCCCAAAAAATATGAATGACGATGATTGTCATGTATGCAGACACGCATCCATATAAAACCTCAAAACTCATATAAACTTATTCTTCATCTCTTTTCTCCACCACACTCACTCACTAACGTTTTTCTGTTCTCTTGCTAAAAAAATGTTTTACGCTGCACGTTTTTTCCACACACTGTACACTTTGTAAACCTCTATAAACCAAACCATGTGATGGGATATTTTAAGGAAAAAGTCAATTGATGGTGGTGGTGTTATGTTGTGTTATATACGGTTCGAGACCAATAGTTATAGTTTTTTGGTGCATACGTATTTACGTAACAACGCAGCATAACGTAACGAAAAGCGTAACTTAATGTAGTGTAATAGTAGTAACGAAGTAGTACTCTGTTTCATACTATATTTTCGTATGAAAAACTTCTTCCTTGTATGTTTTTTTAGTTCTGTTGTAAAGGCTCCGTTTTAGCAAAGGAGTTGTGAAACAGTCAACTTTACTCAAAAGGTTTCTTACATTATCTGCAGTCCATTTTTTCCTCCTTTACGATACGATACGATATGTGCATTTGTTATACAATGCATAACTTTTCATATACATACAGATATATACATACTTAATATGATATTATTATTACTTTGCTTAGAGTATAATATGTGTTTCGGATGCGTATCTAAATGTCTAAAAACGTAGGACACAAGACCTATTTGGTTTTCTCTTGGTGTGGTGGTGGTGGAAGTAGTAGTAGTAGTACCAACACAGTTCTACAGAATAAGCATGGCCTGGTCGGGTCTGGCCAGCTTTCAAGTTTTTCCCCTCTCTCTCCGTTTTTATTTACAGAAGTTAAATGGTTGGAGTTTATTACGAGGGAATGTAATTTTTTCTCTCTCTACGTATACTACTATTATATTATATGATGATATGATATGCATGTACTCGTACTACTTCTCTCTCTCTCTCTTTTGCATCACTTCTCAGCTCTCATTTCTTCCCTCCCGTTATGCTATCGTAGATAATGCCTCAAAAATATGTAACTTGTTTATGTTTTATTTATGTCATGTCGTCTGTGTTTTCTTGAGGTTTTCGGTTGCATTACTAGTCATTTCTTTCCCTCAATATTACTTATTACATATTCATTCCGTTCTTTACTCTCTTGGTCTTTTTACGCTACTTCCCCCTTGCTTTCATTGTATAATAAAATCTCACTTCTTGTTTGCTTCTTCTTTAAAAACTTGCTCGCTTTTATACTGTTGCCCAACCAAGTTGTTTTCATCCTCAAATTCATGCATACCTCTATGCTTTCATTCAAATCGATTTCCTTTTGGGTATCCATGAAAAATATATATTGAGTTAATTGTTGAAACTTAGAATCTCCTTTTTAAGTAAGAAATCATTTAACAAATTTTTGCCTTTTTTCTTCGTTGTTAATCTGTTTCTCTTCCTGTGGCCCTTTAAACCTTTGTCAATTTGTACTTTTTTCATTCATCTTGTAAAAACTGTTCAAAATTGTTGTATTTCCTTAAAACACTGAAATTGAAGGTGTGCCTTAATTCTAACAAAAGTTTTAAAAAGTTAGACTCTTAGAATCCAAACGAAAGCTGAGAATGGATAACTAACTATGTGTTTATAACGATAGAGCTGGCGTCAAAGGAAGATCTAAAGTGTTAGCTGACATTTCCACCAGCTCTACTTGCTTCGAAAGCCACCAGAAAGTTGATACACGATACTTTTCTGTAGGTTTTTCTTTCTTTGGTTGTACCTACTACTGAAAAAAATCGTTTGTTTTATTTTATACTCCACATTGCTTCTCTGGAATTGTAAATTATCAACAAAAAAATACATATCATATAGTTATCTCTGCCTACTACCTAGCTATCGAAGTATTTGAGTATAGACACAAAATAATAAATGCTTTATCACATCACGCTACTACTACTTTCAGTCAGGACTCGTTTGGTCTCCAGTCCAGCCAAGTCAAAAAGTTGCCTTCATTTCATGTGTGGAAGAGTTCTCTCTGGTTATCAAGCCAAAGTCGACCACACATAACTTTTCAGAATATCACATTATCACCTCACTCTGGTGTGGAACAGGAACTCATTCTGGTATATTTTTTTTCCTTTCCACTACTTTTGGTTGGATCGTATTCCATGTGTATTGCTGCTCTGGTTGCACCGTGTAAAAATAATAATAATATCTGTTCAGATAGCGGAAAGGTATTTCGAGCTTCTGTGCCGGGCTTTTGGTCTCTGCTCTCGTTTTGACTATTATATATTATATTATATTATATGTTGGATTGACGAGAGAGTGAAGCGTATACACATTATTTCATTGCTTCTTCTCCTATTACGTACAAACTTTATTGCTGCAGTACAAAGATTTAACCAACTGATATGCATTTTATGTGTAGTATGATTGGCAATTCTTCCTACATAATGAATACTCAAAAGTGCTACTACACAAGTTGGAATCCTATTTTTCATATCTTTATTGCCCTCCTTGGCAATATTATTGCAGTCTCCACATATATATTCTACACACACACATGCTCATCATTATATCATAATCATAATCGATGTATATGTATGAATATGTAATAGCGCTCAACCGACGGTAACTAGCTCTCCTCTCCTATAATTTCCTTTTCATTATTTTTATTGACTTTCTCAGCTAGTTAGATACCAGACCACATATTATTATTATTATTTATACTATTCACATTGCATTACTATTCTAAGCCCGGTGTGTGCTAACATTAAGAGGAAAAAATGCGGCCAAAAATAAACGATTTTTTCAAAAAACAATTTTGTTTTACTCATCGCAATTCTGCGGTTGCAGTAAACCATCAAGAAATTAGCAAAATAAGAGACATTATGCGTGTTTATTTCTTCAAACGCAACTTTTTTTTTGCATTATAAGTTGACTTTGTTTTATTTGTTTTTAGAATGACATGCTTTTTCGTCATTATATCATCATCGTACAAGTGCTTCTACCTCCATTACCGCCGTCACAAACCCGATTTTTTTAAATTTTATAAATGCAATGCTGCTACCTCTAAGTTCACATCTGCAGCATTCATATATATTTATATATGACTGCTGCTATTATTTGTAATACGCAAGATTGTAATATTGAGAAATGCGTTTGGTTTTTATCCGATAAGAAATTGGTGTTTCATTACATGTAGCAATAATAGAAAGTAGTAAAATTGTTCCTCGTACTTTCGCCATCCTATATACATGTTGTATGTACAATGTACACCACCATCAATCCATAAATATTGTTCAGTTTCAGTTGTTGTAAGTGAAGTGCTCAATCTCTCTTTCCACACACACAAACACACAATTGCCACGTCATGCCATGCCATACCAGTAGAGTTGGCTGACAGTTTTTCCATTCCGTTTTTGGAAAGGAACCATTCCAGCATACAAATAAATGTAATGTGTACCATTGCATTGCAGTAGTGAAAAAAATCCAGCAAGTCTTATCTTGAAACATCCTGATGAAGGTGCAGAAATGAGGGGGTTATAGGAGGAAACCAGGATTCTTATCTCAATTCCTTTCCCCCTCTTGCCATGTGTTTAGTTCACAACAAAATGGCATTTTTACTTTCTTGCTATTTGCTGCATTAGCACCACCACAACGTTCACATCACATACATAAATGTTAATGTAATTTATGTTTTATATAAAATCCACAATGGTTGGTGAATGCATGTATGTATGTACGTAGTAGTTTTATCAGAGCGTAATCAACCAACCCTGCTTCCAGTATTGTTTCCGCAATAAGAGAATGCGAAACGAATCGTATAATTTGCTTAGTGAGTAAGCAAGCAGGTAAAATGCGCAATTTTGACATTGTTTTGGAATGCTCATGACCTCTATTCCACCCTCATTTACTTTCATACATGGATAGGTACATTGCATTGCAATGAATCTACTACACCTTTAAAAGCTCGCAACGTCAGCGTCAGCCACAACAGGTAAATGGCAAAGAAAGCCTAGAGCTACATATGTTTTGCGTTACGACTTTCCATCATAATATGTATCCTCCATCGTTCGTTCCATTCCAGGTGAGCGTTAAACCTGAAAGTACTAATTAGTTTGCCTCACAGAATAGCCATTTTCGTAAGTGCATTTATTATGATTAGCATAATATCAAATGGCAACTGTGCAACCACCGCCCACAGCAGAAAAAACAAGTGGCGGAAGCCTTCCGTGCTTATAACAATAACGAGATCAAACATATTTTATAGCCAAGCCCAGTGCTCCCCGAACTTATCTGATGGTATGTGCCTTGCATAATGTAAATCTACCGCACTGCTGCATATGCACTAACTACTATATGCTGTGTTGGTAGGAGAGAATGACTTATCAAGATTTATTTACAGAAGGGTGTTGATGCTACCACTCTCAATTTATTGAAAATCGCTGAACCTTCAACAAAGAGGAAGGGTTATGAATTTTTTTAAAAAAATCATGACAGCAGCAGAAAGATAATAATAATATATATATACATGAGTAAGAGAACGACTTTATCATAATAGATATCATATTCATCGAAAATGGCTGGAGCCTACTATTTTTCTACTACACTCCCTGTGCTGTATAGTTCGAATTTACTCTACCAAATCGAAATTTTGGAAGTATTCCTTATAGGTTAAATTTCACTTTGCATTGTCTCGGATAGAATACGACATAAATGCTATATTATCATGGCATGATACCTATCACTCACTTGCTATACGATGCGTAAATTTATATGGATTAGTACTACACTATAGGACAGTATCCAGAAAAGTAATCGCGATCAAATTCAGCTGCTTACCAAAATTCATAAAATGGGCTTGAATTCTCACTCCTTATCTAATTATAATTCAATGTCTTTTGTTGAAAATTATTATTGGTTCTCATTTGTGTGAAGCCAGTGTGTCCAAAAGCAAACTTTAAAATGTGTTGAAGGTCATGCAATCGATATCATTTTAAAATTTAACCGTCATGAAGTAGTGAAAGCATAGTGGATGTGTCAAACTTAACTACTGTATGTTTGAGGTTAGTGCTTATATTGGCTTTAAAATTTCACTAAATTATTATTGTTGTCGAGGTATATAATAAAAACTGTAGACCGTTCTTATAATCTCATTAACACCAACCAGTTTGCTATTTCCTTCACAAGCAAGTATAAATTAAAAGGGAAACGATTGAACAATCGTAGATGTTGCTGTATTGATATCGCTATTCAAGTAAGGAAGTTGTACATTGTGAGTTGAGTAACATAAAATATATCTCGATTCAAAGAACTCTTTTGTGAGTATTTTTTTCCTCATTTTTCTGGTCTCTTCCTTATTTTTCTAGGCTTAAACTCCAAATGCTCAAACGATAGATAGTCCACACAGTGGTACGACTGGAGAGGAGATGGTGATGCTAGCACTTTTATAGTAAGCTCTATATGTTGCCCATCGATTTATCGTTTTTGGGTGGACCCACATTTTCTACAAGACAAGCAAGGCCAACGCCAACACACACACACACACTCTCTCTCTGCTTACTACCACCATAGCATTGTAGTAAAAAGGAGGGAGAAAGTATATGTAAAAATGAGTTTGATACTAGAGTAAAAGAGTAAGCAGGCAATCGAGAGCTCCGCACTAAAACATTCAACATGAATCTATGATTTTCAAAGCAATCTACATTCTCCATGCCCTTTTCCCTTGTAAAGTGTAAAGGAGAAAGTGCGCGTATCGTATCGTATCGTATGTTTAGGTTAGATACACTATATCCCATATTATGGACGCAACATAACGTATGCACGTATGAACAGTCAGCAAGAATTGTTAAAGCTGTTACCGTTTTCTAGTACGTACTTCTTGCAACCTCGAGAGAAAAAAAATCCCCTATTATTATGAATGCTTTTATTCACATGTATTTAGTTATCAGCATTTCCCGTCCATGCATGCTAGCAGACTCGGATGTATCGTTCTGTAAATAAAATAGAAAAGTTGGAAGAAGAGAAAGAAGCATTTTTATGAAACGAAAAAAAATATTCCGGAATACTAAGCACTCATATTTTTCAAGGAATGATGATGAAACGGCGATTCTCAATAGCTACGTTCTTTATAGTATATACAATATATATGCATGTAATGTGAATCTCCCTCATTCATATATAAGGAATACTACTATGCCATACCATATAAATATACCGATTTCCCTGTCGTCTTGTATAATAGATAGCGATTCTCATTTTTATGAAAAAGGAAAAAGCCCCGACAAAAGGAAAAAAACTTGCAGTTTAGTTTTACCACTGGAGAAACACTGAGAGAGAGAAAAAAAGGAGATAGATAGATAGAAAATCGAAAACGAGCTAAGAGGACTGGCCTTCCCTGTGCTCATTCATAAACGGAAAATGTGTGCACTAAAAATGTTCGATCGTCCTCCTCTGCTACACTTTATATGGATTCATATCATATCATATCATGCTACCATATCTTGGGTATTCTCTAGGTTTCTAATATTTACTTCTACTTCTCGTTTCTTTCTTGGTCTATAAGCTTATCGAAGAATTCAGGTTACTTATTGTATAAATATCTCTCCCCCAAAAAAATTCCATATTTCCAGTCGCCTTTACTTTGTTGTGTAATACAAAATGTATGTATATATGTAAGAGTCTTTCGCTTTAGGATAATACTTGGATATTTTTTAAATTGATGACTTGGTAAATACATCTCTGCTCCTTGACTCTTCTCATCTTTTGCACTATTTCTTTTCTCCACACAGTGAGTATAGTATACATAGTTTCTACTTTAATAATGCATGTAAACGTCTCGTACTTATTTGCCTACGTTTTTTTTTGGTTTGGTTGAATGTTGACCATCATCTTTATACATTTGAAAAGCAAATGGCATAATACCAAACTAAAAAATAAGAGTTACTAACAACTCCATACAAAACAACATCCGTTTCTAGAAAAAGCTTATTTTTTTCTTCTTCCTATACTATTATTAAATTCTGTTGAATAGGGAAATGGATGGTTGGGGCGATATCTTGAGTAGTGAATCCACAATACTATATTCATGTATGTTTATTAAAGAACATCTATAATATCATAACCCGGAGGGCTCTCTTCTTTTTGTGTGATTCCGAGTCGTATCGTAATATACAATGTTAGATAAGTAGAAAGTTGAGCTCCCTCTCTCCGCAGCATCAATATAAAGGTACATAAACGTGGAGACGAGGACGAGAGTAAAAGTTTTTGGTACGAATTTGATATCTTCTTTTTTTAAGTTCACTTTCACTCTTCCATTTTTTGGTTTGCCGTAGTCATAAGGAAACAGTTTTGTAAGCTGTAATACACAAAAGGACGCCTGGAAAAGTTTGCATTGAAGTGGAACGGGAGAGAGAAATGTAAACATATTGCAGTTATTCTTAATGGTCAGTTTTACGAAACATATCTGCTTGCATGACGGAGTTTGAGTAGGAGGACGACGCGAGCCAGAGGAAAAAATATAAGCTGGTTTTGAACTCCGTTGTTGTGAATTGTGAAGCTGCTGCTGTTTTGTGCTGGCTGGACTTTTTTTTATTTTATGTGAAGCTCCGAACAAAAAGGGTATCCTAATATAAAAATGTATCCTGCATATTATATCCTCAATATATATTGGTCTAGTAGGCACATACACCGTCTTCTGACGTATGTAATGCCACTACTACCGCCTGTTTTTTTATACTTTGGGCGCAGTTCTTACCGGATATTTCATAGGAAATGATACATTCGTTCTGAAGACTACCGAAAGAATATAAAAGAATGGAAAGTGAGATATGAGCAAACTACTGCCTACCGGTTTTCTTTCGTTTACTTATCGAGACTTTTATCAGATGTGGATCGTTGGGCACTCACAAATTATGGAAGAATATAATATAATACCATAGTTGATAACTTGTTAGCTGCGTGGTAGGGATTTCACTTCATCGTACTTTTCCAGATGCATTCAGGCAGGTAGCAGATCCTATTCTATGTATATATATTTATATAACTTTGAATTTTATCTTGAATTATGGTATGATACGAGTTAAATGTGTTTAGGTAGCTTTTAAAAGTTATAAGCTCCGAGATTTACATATAAAAATGGGAATTTTGCTAACAATCCTCCGCTTTCCTTTCTTGCATTGAGTTGATAGTTGAGTTGAATTGATATGGATTTGCATTTACTGTGTAAATTACTGTTCCCGTACCAGTTTCCTATTCATCCATCATCATTTTACGAAAATTAAAGTTAAGTCTAAATACATAATTGACATGGGCTAAACCAAGAGAAATCTCGTTTTGATTTTAATAATAATTGTATCTCAATCTCTATAATACACATATATACTGTGTAATTTCAATAGTGGGCTAGCCTTCAATTAAATTCCATTTACGTCGATGTACACAACACCATACCAATACCACCATCAGGCAAAATAAGTAGTGTATAGAGTGAATGTAGTCGTGATCTTGATAGCCGTATCATCAACATTTTAGACATGCACATTGGCATTACACAAACGCGAAATCGTTTCTGCAGGACAATAAAGGTTATTCAAGGATATTTGCCAAGAAAGCTAGATGCTAGATTGCATGAACTAACTGGAATAAAAAGCATCATCCTATCCTCCTGTTCTGTTCAGTATTGCAATTGCATACCACCATAGCACCTTGGCTTTTATTTCAACTTCAACAATCCAATAATCTCCATTGTTTTTGTCAATTGTTGGATTCGTTCTCCTCTTTTGCACAAAATGTGGATATATAGAAATACTAGTTCATGACGCAAACTACTTTGTGTGAGTGTGATGATGGTATGATCATATTTGCTGAAGTCTGAAGTTACGTTACGAGCTCCCCATAATTGTGTGAAAATTGAGTAAAATCAGTCATCCAAAAAGTTGTCTGCAGTCTAGACGTATTTTTATGCTATGGAGAATTATATTTTTCCATTACAATTTCACTTCGTTTTCCATTATTCCTCTCTTTCGTTCGTCAAGCACACACACATATACAATTCTATTCCTATTGCCTTTTCTAAAATGTGCTGCATTGCATGAAACAAAAAAATCAAAGGAAACAACTGAGACTGAATTGTTTCGAGTAGAAAATTTTAGTTTGCTTACGTGAAAAGTTGTCCATCCCACTTTTCCATTATAAAAATGTATGAATGTATGTATGTATACTCATAGAGAATACTTACGTGTACGTACATAGTTTCAATAATACTACATTCTAGTCCCTAAAAAGTGCCAAGAACCAAAGTAGTATGAATATGCCTGCCTGCCTGCATGCTTGTTATTTTGCCGACACAAAACTGGAAACGTGTGCGAAACAGTGAACAAGATATGATGATCAGAACGTTGCGTTGGTTTGGCTTGGTATTGCCGGCTTGGCTGCCCTATCTACGAAAACTACAACACGTACAATGGAGAACATACAACGTTTCAATAAGCCACCGGCAAAGCTGGGCAAAAGTGAAACAAAAGCCTTATGATACGGATAAGACCACACCACCACACACATATATTCCATATAAGCATAATAATATGTACTTTCGTTAGTACACTCTGAGGAAACTCAACTTTTAAAACTCGACATTACTCAACGAAAAAAAATACGGATAGCTGCTGAGCCGAGGGTAAATGGGGATCTCGTGCAGAAGTTCCTTTCATCTTAGTAAGCCAAGCGAGTTCTCTCTCAAAAAAAGTCTGTAGTAAACCCTAACTAACTATGATTTGGAATTGTGCAGCTCCTTAATAATAAGAGTAATAATGAAAACATAATAATAATTCAGAATTTTAATTGCAAGTTTCCCTTCGCTTTTGGCTTGTTCAGAAAACTTTTTCCTGCTTGCCTTTTATACACACCATCCATACCATACACCAGAAAGTACCACACCGCTATACCACCAACCATCCACCAAAACTACAAGTTGCGCCTTTTGTATGTGGAAACTTGTATCTGCTGCCATCATATCACATCGCCTACATAATATTAAAACAAGACAGGTAGATGTGAAAGAGAGAGAGAGAGATGATGAAGGTATTTAAAAGGGCGTACGTACGAATGTTTGAATAATAATGGCAGAGGCAAGACCAAGACCATTATTATGACTTTTTAGTGGTCTGCGCTGTAATCCTTATTACCACTTCCACAATATTATATACTTGGACAACTTTTCAGTTTTACCTAGCCAGGCCAAAGCTACCTTTATACTACTTATGTGATGTGATGTTACGAGAGTATGCACAAGTTAGTTGCTTCACCTCACTTCGGCACAAGTTCCTTGAGTTTTTTTTCTTCTGTTAGTTATCGTGGTTTAATAGTGGGAAAGAAACCTTTAATAATTTTGTTTGGAAGTATGGCTGGGAGGAAGGAAAGGCAAGGCAGGAAGGCTTTCGGATGATGAGATTTTGCCAGGGGTAAAATTTTAATTACAGTTTTGATTCCATATATGAAAACTGGTCTACATTACATATTCCCTCTGACTTGTGTCAATACGTATCGTATCGATGATGCTTATACATGGTGGTAGGAGCACTAAGCTGGTATGCATGGATTAAAGTTGTTTTTTCTTCTTAAAAAATTAAGAGCATACTTCTTGCATGTGAGTGCAAATATTAAATTGCTACCACCAGTTCAGCCAAAACAGCGAGTCCCCCCACTTCTCTTCGCAATCAAGTGCAGTAACACATTTCGTTAGTTATATAATTCGAATGTTGAAAGAATCTAGATTACAACTAAATCAGGGATATGATTACCTTGTATATATCCTTGTTTGTGTAGTTTGATTTTTTGCAGTAAATTAACTTTCAATTGTAAGCAAAATGTAGGAGCATGTGCATGCATACTGTATCCAATCCAGTCCAAGTCCAACACACTCAAAATTGGAGTGACGGCATTTGCCTGCTTGAGAGGATGCTTAATTGCCCGGAGGTCATATCCTCAGCTCAGCATGCTCTGATTAAGGTTACAAATTTTTGATGTCGACGGGGTTGGTGCGGCTTCCAGTATGTGTAATTAACAAACAATGAATTCATAATGTGGTTGAATATCTCGCATTGCTTTTTACTTTATATACATTCACGATTTAATAAAAAACCCGCATCCAAGCCAAATCCAACTCGCTCTTATTTATACTAACGATAAGTATGAGCATAAAACTGTTTATCTATATTATATAATCTTTGGAGCACCAATCAATGTGAAAAAATATCTTTTGTTTTATAAAACACATTGTATTCCTTTATAAATGCTAACTAAGCAAAAATAATGTTGAGGACGCCTCAGTGTCTGCCTGATGTAGTGATGTGATAGGGTTCACACTTCGGTGCAGAAATACGAGGTGTGCCGTAGTAGTATGAAATTTGTGAGGAGCCAAAGCCGATAGCAGCCGCCAGGCAGTAGTCAAAGTCATAACATATAAAATATAATATAGAATATATATTCTGTGTGCTGACTGACGTACAAATGATGTTGACACACGCTTACTAATATGATGATGCTGCTGATGTTGGTGAGAATACCTACTTAAACTTACTATCCTCAACGAGTAATAATATATGACTGCATATTATACCAGCGCGACAAATATTTGAAAGTGATGTGAGGATATGATATCAATTATCTCATATAACAAAAGTTATCAAGTTGGTATCTGATTTCACTGAGGTTCAATGATATGATTGTAATTTCAAAGAAACTGATATCCACTTACTCTCCTGATTTATTCAAGTATTTTAAAGTTTTTAGTTGTAATGTTGAGAAGGCATCCATATAGATAGCTATAGAGATAGTTGGCTGCTGGTATGTTAGTTTTTAACTTTTAACCAACTTTCTTTCGCTGTATTGATGTTTTCCATACATTCAAATTTTTGTCTTACGTGTTGTTACACCCTCATCATCATCATCATCATCAAGTGGAAAGCATTCAGAAAACATTTATGTGCAAGAACACAATAGAAACGAGGGAAACTTGATACTCATGGAACTTTTTTGAACTCAAAAGTTTTTGTTGAAAAACGCAGGATGTTAATACATCAACACCTTTGGCTCGTCGTCGTGTTTTTATTATTAATGAAAATTAAGAAGATGCTGCATTTTTTTTCATGCATGCCAGTACCACCATGGTTGCATGAATCCATGTATTTAGAATGACAGACATGGTTACTCAAATTTTAAATGCATTAAATGCATACATTCTGCATTTCATTCTGGGTGTTTGTAAAACCAGCTAGCACAGTGCAGTACTGTGCACTAAATTCCAAACATAAGAATCCTTTGCTGGTGGTGGTGGCTGAATTCCCTATGTTTTCAAAATCTACTTGTGTTACTCAATGATAGATTTGTGCTCTTTTTTTAAGGAAAAAAAAGTTCTTGGAAGTTTGGGTGTCGATGACGTCTCTGGATATCTCTCTTTTGTATATTTCACTCAGTCAGGCGATGAATTTGAAAAAAATTGTACACACATACTTCTACAAGGGAGAAAGAGAGAAGTTTTGGTAAATGCTTGTACTACTCGTCCTCTCTCTTTACATTTTACATCAAACTAGGAGGAAAAATGGAGACAAGATGTTACCCAAGTAGGTACATGGTGTACATACAATTACGTTGCGGAGAGATATGTGATGTGATGTGCTATGAGAGAGTGTGTAGCTGAGCTGGAGAAGTAACACTGCGGGTAACTTAATAATAATAACAGCAGACCTGCTTTTTTCCATGCTTGGTGGTCTTGTAAAGTAAAACTGATGATAAGAGGATACGATAGGATGCGATACTTTTTACAACTTGTGCAGACGACCCTCTCTCACTACATATTACCATATTCATAAGATTAAAATCATACAGTAATTTCATGAAGAGCAAACTGTTTAAATTGCCTACTTACTTGTGTACTTACATAAATTAAATCATTTCTTGTGGGAGAAAAAAAGTCTTTTATTTCTACCTTTTTCACTTCTTTTTTTTCCTTCTATTTTACTTTTTCAGAGAGTTTCCAGAATAATCTGGGAGACAAAAGACAATTGACAAACTTTTTGAGAGTTTTGTTAAGATATAAAAAAAAGAGTCAAGTCTAAATGCTGAAGAAGCTTTTGAGCAGATATACGAAGAGAGGTAGTATTATACCACTGCTGCTGGATGCGATGCATGCATAATAGATACATACATTAGACGGAGATGTATGTATATTATAGAATGTACGTGGATACATATTGGGGAGTTTGCCTGCAATAATTTAAATATTTACATAGTTAAATCTTTATGCTGAAAGAACGTTTAAAGAGATCACGTAGTAGTCTGGCTTTCCTTCTTGTCTACTTTCCTATTATGTTCTCTGTGCATAATATTGCATGAAATGTGTGGGGTAACTTCAAACGTTGGGCAATAATATCTGTTCACTGTGAAGGAAATGAATGCAATGTGCGTTTACGAAAGATTTCTTCGTTTAACCTTTTTGTTTGGCGTTTGTATACACACATTTGGAGATTCTTTTGAATGCTAGTTCTCCCAAATGTAAAGAAGAAATGAAAACATGTCAGATTGATGGTAGAAAAGGTTGGTTTTGGTTTGAACTCATGATCATGCAGCAATAGACAAACTTGCGAACTTTGTAGCAAAAGGGTTTAAAAGTGATGTCGATTATTAATCTCACAATTGTAAAATCTTCAGGGGTTTTATAATCAGAGCTAGATCACATCAAGCCATGCATGTACTAAAATTTTGTTTTGTAGCGTGTAGGTTGTAGTAGGTAGTGAGAATTTAGGAGGCAAGTTGTTGCCCCCGTTTTATTCGTTTGCCAACACTTACGTCATTTCATGAGGAGGATGATGATGGTGATGTTCATGATGATGATCATCATCAGCAGCATCCCATCTTCTTGCTCCATTCATATCTTATTGTTAGCATATATTTGCTGAGCAAACGAAATTTTATCTTTTACTTTTTGCTATTCACCAATTTGTTAGCAGAGTCACTAAAAAGCAAAGGCTTCTCTTAAGTTGTGTTATATGCATTTGCCGTTCCCGTTGGTATTACGGAATATACGTATATATATGCATCACATCACATGCTAATAGTATTTATATTTATACTATGCAAATTGAAAACAAGGCCTAAGGGCCACCAAGGCTTCGTTTATTCAAGTGACTTCTCTCACTTCTCCTCTCTCCATCCCAGTAGGCAAGCTGAACTGTCCTCGAAACTATTTGGACTGCGCTTTACTTACATATACTACATATACATACTATCTTGGATGATTTTATGGAAAGCAAGACAACTCCTCCTTTTCAGTGAAGTGGTGCTTACAGCTCTCATGATTATACACATACAAACAAAACTGATAGCTTGCGGATCCTCTGCTTTCTCTCTTTCTCTCTCCTGTTTCTGAAGATCAGGTTTTTACTCCGAGAAGCTCAAGGCACCATACCACACCACCGAGATGTAGATGTAAAGCGTGGATACAGAAAGTACAATTTTAAGGAGCTACATTATTATACTTTTGCTAAGAATGAACCAAGTCGTGGTGGTGTGGTAGTGGAGCTGTGCCATACCATACCATACCACTTTTTAGTACTGGCACAGCAGCCCCATTCATTCCAAGCACAGTTTTGTAATAACTTGCATATGCCTATCAAGCTGGCGTCTATCTGCTACCTAGAGGCATAAACCATAAACGAAGTTGAGAGAGAGAGAGAGAGAGAGAGGAGAGAAATGACTCCACCCGGTGCAAACTTTTTCGCTGTGACCTCTTTATACTTCAAAATTTCGGAATTCTTGTGAAATTTTCTCGAGATCCCTAATGGGCTGTTTAATGACCCTGAGAGTATCATAAATGAGAGAAGCTTTTTGAGCTTTTGTTTTACTTACAAAATGCGCTCCCTTCTACGAAAACGATGCTGCTGCTCCTACGTTTGTATGATGAGCAAAAAGGAATGGTGAAGTATTCATTTTAATCAAGAAATGCAAGATGGAATGTACTGCATCTCGACACTATAACTATATACATACACACTCGTCTAGATTCAAAAACTTTCATTTCATTAGCGGCTATATCATATGTATATTTTCTGAAAGTGAAACACTGGTGCTACTCCAATGTTGAATGTCTTGACTTGACTGGTATGCATGTAATCCGTATATGTGCATTCACCATCATTAATGGATGCATCATCATCATCATCTTATTCTTCTTCTTCATGTTACCCGGAAAATGGTGAAAAGTATGCAAACAAAAGTATGATGTTACCTATTTCACTATTATTTTAGATGGCAAACCCTTGCATTTTATTAATATACACATAACTATCCTTCATAAAAAGTTGCTGCTATAAAACTAATGATTATGAAATCGGTGGTGGTGTTCTTTTAATCATATATAATCCCTGTGAGATTTGTATACAACACAAACACATATATTTATATACTATATATGCATATTATGGAGATAATAGTTTTCAACACGCTCACTCACACACTCACTTTTATGCTTCTTTTCTTTATAGTGCTGTAATTTTTTTGAGGAAGATCATATATTCATTAGCACACGGGTGACAAAGACGTTTCAAGGCTTGCAAGGGAAAGGGTTTCAACGTTCAAGCTCTGGAGTGTAGCCTCTGACAAGCTCCACACAGCACACATTGAAGCTTAAGTTAGATTTGTGTATAAAAAAAATGGTTTGAATGATG
The DNA here is from genome assembly GCA_964034955.1 of Orchesella flavescens. NCBI lineage: Eukaryota > Metazoa > Arthropoda > Collembola > Entomobryomorpha > Orchesellidae > Orchesella > Orchesella flavescens. Next base: position 17,984,923 of record OZ035957.1, on the reverse strand, counting down.
TACACTTCCATGGCTGTTATGCTTTTATATGAAAGTTAAGCTGATCATTTTGACTTTCATTATCATTCCTTTCCTAAAGGTAGCAGCTCAATAGACATTCAAGTGCTTTAAAAGACTGTGTTTAAGAAGGTAGAAAAATGCTTACGCAGCATATTATCTCATCTCCGTTGTGTGTCTTCTTTCTTTGGTTCACAAACATCACATCACATCAATGTCTGTGGTGTGGTTGTTGGAAGGAGTCCATGCTTTACACATCCATCAGTATCCATGAAAATGTCGAGTATCTATACACATAATCTCCATCTTTTTATAGTGGCATGACTTGTGCTTTTTATCGAGCTTCGTCCATCTATACCCTCCATTTCATTACTGCCAAGCGGACTCTTTCCTTTTTTTGATGATGATGAAGAAGAAGAAGAAGAAGAAAATGACGATGATGATGATGATGCAAGGGGAGAGTAGTCAGCAACAACGGCAGGCAGACAAGTCAAATCACCAGTTGAGAAGTGTTTCTTTTGTTCCTAAAAAGTACTCACGTATAAATGAAGCAGAATAGTACTTTGTATGTTTGAATGTGAACAGTGAAACATGCTCGTATTTGAAGTATGTGTGTGTGTATATTAACGTTCATGTTCATACTACATTACATTACATTACATTCTGTTTTTCATCTCGCTGATAAATGATTAATGGTAGATTTAAAGATTAAATGGAATTTTTCATGGAGAGTTTACATCGCGTCGGGAATTTTGTATACACATGGGATTTCTTTCTTTTTTTGTGGCACCAGAACCAGAAGGTGTATATAATATGTATTTATATTGGCATCAAGTGAAGGTATGCAAGTAATGTTAATAATATGTAATGTTTGAGTTGGTGTTGGAGTTGATGATGGAGTTTGGTGAGTGAGAAGATATATCATGAGTTTTAAATACACATAAACATCCACCGTGCAGTGGAGATTATGCTTGGTTTAGGTAGTAGTAGTATCGGTAAATGATGGTCTACCGTGAAGTGTCTTGGCAGTTTGTTGACATGAGTGGACATCACTTGAGCGTTTATTGATGATAGCAGTTTTGCATATGAAGTTTCGATGAGCATTGCAACTGTCGGCAAAGTGGACTTTAAAAAAAATTAGGCAATTGAATTGGATAATAATTATTGTTCAATAATCTAATAGAATAGGAAAAGCATTAGAATTTTGGAACCTTTGATTGATGATGAATAGAGAGAAATTTGTCAGTAATTTAGTTTCGCAACTAAAACTGTTTAGGACAAATGATGTAATATCAGGGGCGCTTACTGACACCAAGCATTTATAAAAGGAATCCAAAGTACATATTTAATTTTACTTGGACATTTTTCAGCCTCACCTCCGATTTTAGACAGAGAGGACTTGTTCTAAAATCATTTATTATCGGGAGTGTTTGAAAGGATTATAAATCATGATACTGTTTAAAACTTTTTCATTGCACATTTGCACACGCTAACAAGGCTTCCTATAGCGCCGTATGTTTCATAGTAATGAAGTTGATGCCTTGGATTGCTTAATGGGGAATGCAAGATAGATGCGATGATCAAGATGATGATGGCATGTCGTTGATGATATTAAATTAGCATTCTGTGAGATAGTGTTTTGCAAACCTTTTTTGTAGCTGTAGGCTTGATTAGAGTGTAAAATTATGATCAACAACGTGCTTTATGCTGTATTCTCAGGTCATAGTGATGATGGTGGAATATTTGTGCTATACTTTCATCTTATTGGCCTATGGCTGCATGCTTTTTGTACTTGTTACTGCATAGTTCTAATTCAAAGTCAAAATATCGACGAGCATAAAAATCAGAAAAGAGTGTTAAAGGTTTTGATTCAAAGTCATGTAAATTCTTTGATATTATTATTGATGCCAAAAATGAAAATTGTGAAGAAAAGCAAAACGACATGGCCCATCGCGATTCTCACACCTAGTATGTACATATACCATATATACTTAAATACAAAATATTTATGAGTGCAAGCAAGCCAAAATTACTACAACTTCGTGCACCACATTTATGTATCTAGAAGTCAAATCTTATGATTAGGATTCCATACCACACGATCTTATAACGCATCCTATGTGTACATGCCCAAAAGGAATGTTTTAAACGAATCATGCATGGATAAAGCACCCCAAGTTCAAAACATATCGGCTATGAACTTTTGAAAATCGAAAATCTTTAGAAACGGTTAAATACGTTTTATATAGCGTCAGCATTATTTTCACAGTATGTTTTACACACAAAATCAAGGCTCCATTAGCTCAAACCACGGAGAACCAAGTCTTGAATTGTACAAGAAAAAAAATCTGTGATTTCCTGGTTTAGATTCTGCAATGATCGCAATTTATGTACATAGACTAGGCTCCACTTATTATATTGCATGTTCCAATTATGAATGACCAAAAGATTGATCAATGAAATTGATTGTAAAGCCGTTTCGCCGAATCTCATGTCGTGTAACAAAGTCTTAGCTTTATGCTTGGAGTTAAAGATGTTTTACATTGCTCCGAAATACCCAATGGGTCACCCACAATCACAAAAGGTATTGATGATGATGGCAGATAACCACATAACGCAAAGTATTCGTTTTTTTGGAACGGTACAGTACAACAAAGACATTGTTATCCCTGCTCGCGTTATGTTATGTTGTGTTGTATTGCTGAAATAAGGTTATTCTTCTCTTTTTGTAGAATATTGTTTTAGTTGATAATTCAAGACTTGTGGCAACCAGCAAAGAGCAACAATGTAATCAGAAATCATGTTCAGCCTTCAGCTTCGGCTCCTTCTTCCTCTTCTTGATAACGCAAACCAAAAACGCATGTTTTATCTGTGTGTGTATGTGTGTAGTCAGCTCAGAACTGCCAGTATATTTTCGTTTCTTTCATACCTTCGTGACTAAGTGAATCAGCCCTTGATTGGCCAATTATGAAGTCAATATCCTCCTGATTTGGGTATAATTTTCGTGCATTTGTCTTCATTTCATGTAGCATTTCTTGGTTGCGAAGAATGAGTTGCCTTGGCTTTGGTCTGGTTGTGGTAAAATTTGTCACAATCATTTCGGTGTAATAATGGTATCTATCCTACATGCACATGCTATCGCATGACCAAGTTCAAACACTTGCTAATAATTCAGTTGGTGATGATGTGAGGATGATTAAATGGAGAAGCGATGAGTTACTAGAGGGATTGAAGGGATTCGACAGAAATTTAGTTTTGGGCAGAACAGACACCACCACACAGTCATTTTGATAACATACAACATACAAGCCAAGCAAGCAGATATGATCAAGTTTTTACTGCATTGTATTTTACTTCAATGGTTACAAGTTCCGTTAAATTTTTACCAAAAGAACCTGACAACAGAAGATTAAACGAAAACACAAGCTCAGCAACTCTGATTGGCATTGGTGTATTCTTTACCTGTTGATTTGATGATATAAAATGATTCGACTGACCACAGTACTTAAGCTTTGTATTAATAAACGTTTATTCTTTTTTTTTTCAGGTAAGCACAAAATCCTTTCCGACTGATTTTACTTCCCTAATCTGTGCAATTCGACCAACTAGTAAGTACAAGTATCTTCATTTTTTGTCCTTTCGTAAAGTCCCAGGTTTGTTTCGGTAAAAAAACAAAATTGCTTGCCGAAGGAGAAAACAGGGTGGAAATAAATGACTGGTAGACATGTTCAGAATTTCTAAAATGAAGTGGTGAGACCTAAAACGGCTTTCAATGTTATAAACAAAGAAATTACATGCCTATTGGTTCAATCATCGGTATCAAATATCAAAGTTAGAAACAAAAGTTTTTGTCTTAAATCAAAAGCCACGACGCACATGTTTCCTCCATTTTTTTTGGTAAATAGCAGGAGAGTAGCACTCATTTCATGACGATGATTCATGTGTGTATGTATAGCAAACAAAATGGTCTGCTGACTCTTTGGATGGTGGTCAATGTGAAGTGACGAAACCAGTGTAAGAGTATTTTGTGAAAAAGTACAAAAATGTTTTATATATATATTTATTTATACACACACATTACTTGTGTACTAAAAAATGTGTAGCGAAAAAAGAAAAACGAAAAAAGAGAGAAATGACAGGGAAAAAATTTCACTACAATTTTTGCAGAATGGCTTGGGGCATTCATGCGGAATATCTAGCTTTCTGGTTCTCAGCTCTTTTGAGCCGTAGAAAATCTTCACCTTGCTTCTTATTGTTATTTATTGCCGACCATTTGGTTGTTTGAAAAGGATTGATGACAGCATCCAAAAACAAACGGGATTTTTCTCTTCTTCCTCCTATTTCCCTTCTTGCTATATCTCCTCTCTCTCTCTCTCATACTTGCACTAGCCGTCTTTCTTTTTTTGGGTTTTGACACGGCGAGAAATGAATAACAGAAACAGTATACACACGAGAGAGAAAATCGAGATGGGCTAAGGCTAATGGTATACTCGGGAGTAAAGGAGGATGTGTACATTGCACATACATACATGCATTTTCCCTGTAGTTTATGGTATCTTAAGTAGGATGCTGTTGAAAACAATATCCAGTCAACCAACTGCAACGATTGCTTTGCTTGTTCTCTCTTTTGAGGCATGGAAATTGTGAAAAACAGCATGGCATAATATTTTGTATTTGCACTACTATCCACTATCTAGATTTTTATTGTTGCTTGAAGAAATGAAGCTTCCATTTTTTTTGGCTACGTTCATCTTTTTGCATATACATAAACCAAAAGGTTTTCCTGTACTAAAAACTAAAATAATGTGAGTAGTCAAGTCACCACGAATAGTGGAATACATTTTAGCATCATAGCTGCTGCAGTTTCATATGAGCGCAGCAGCAGGAGCGTTTACTTATGCATAATTTTCTGGAGAAAAGAAATTCTAAACATACACCAACACACTCGTACGTACACGGTTAGTCAAGTCAAAGTCTGTAGGATTCATAAATTTTGTTTTCAGGTCAAATAATCCTTTAAACGCCAAACGAAATATACGTAAGCATTATGAATATATATCGTGTCTTGTATTTGTAAGGCTCATGGACGGTGGTGCGAGATCAAAATTCTAACACTTGACTGTGAAAAAATGAAGTTGTAGAGAGAACATGTACGTCTCCTCCGTATTTTGTGTGTGTATATACATACTTTACGTACAAGACAGAGCCCGACCCTAGCACATGTGCTCATTTTGGTTAGGAATGCCATTGTTACTGGCTTAAGCTAAACAGAGAAATGATTCCTAGGTACGTTATGATTGATGCATTTTATAAAGAAGTTGAAAAGGATATTATGCATAATATGTATCAAAAAAGCTGGGAAGGAAAAGTAAATGTATGGCTCTGAATAAGAGTAAAAGCTCTGAGCGTTTTCCCGTTTTTTGCTCTCCACCGACTATGTATCGTCGTGGGCATTACACGGCTGCTGGCATAATGCTTATATAGTTTTGTTCATTCTCTCTCTGTTCCTGCGTTGCATACTTGATCCTTATGCTGACGATGAGTATAGTACTGGTTGGTGGTGTGGTGTGTAGGCAAAGTGCAGCATCATGAAAATTTACAGGCATTACTCACTTACATTTATCTGAGAAGCCCAAAAGATTGACTCAAGAAAGTACATGAACGCCGGGAGTGAACAAGGGAAATGAAGGGAGGAAAAGCATGGCGCCGGGTTGTTGATTTATATAATTTCTCATGGTATGACTAATGTTTGCAATTTCTCTCGGTTCCCTTCTTCTTCTTCTTTTGCCTTTTCTTCCTCCATTTTCACTTATGCACAAGACTCGCTCACAACGTCGTTAGTAAACTACTGCTCATTACCAAGACAAGACACAATACGAGAGAACACAAGCAAAGTCGACTGGAAGCTGCCGAAAAAGTGTATCGTATTTCTACCCTTCCATCCACAATCCACACACACAGGAGCGTTTTCCTGGTTTATGCGTATTTTATGATCATTGCATTTCTAGTTTATGAACTTGCATGCTGTAGAGAGGAGAGCTTCATATTTTCCATAATTTTCAGACAAGATAAGACTCTAAGTGTGCGTGAATTTTTTGGAGTCTGTTCGTGAATATTATGTGGTTTCAGTAGATAGTCATCCAGAGCTAGACTACTAAGATTCTACTGCTGCAGCTGGGACAGAAACCATCAAGTAGTGATGATGTTGATGATGATGATTATGGAAGTATAGTATAATATTCGTATAGTGTAATATGGGTATATGTTTTGAGAAATGAGTGAACGGGTGATACTGATGAACATTTGTATCAACAAGAGATATTATAATAACTTTGACTCAACGGGAATTATCCAGGTTGTCGAAGAAAGTGGAATTATTTATTTTATCGCAAACCTTCTGCTTCGCATCTTGTTTTACTTATCCTCGATAAAGCTTGCCAAGATAATCTGGTGGTGGTAAAGCTGAGACTTTTAACTCTGCTAAAAAAAGACAGACAAACAAACAAGAAACAAAGAGTTGAAGCTGCTGCTTGTTGATACAATTTAGTTAAACTTGAGAATGTTTTTTAGCAAACAGAAGAGAAATAGGTGGAATATGTGCATATGAAGGAGTGTCATACTTATGCCATAAAATGCGTCTTGTGTCTTTTTGCGTTACAAGCTTATTTTCGTGACGATTTTTAGGGTTTCCTTCCACGCGTGGAATAATATTATTTACTACACGAAACAGGCTCATTTTTTCACGACAATTCCCGCAGTTGGGACCCTCAATTGAAATGATGTGGTAGAAGGAAAGTTCTATAGGTATATAGGTACGCATAAATACAAAACGTAATGCAAAAGCAGACTGTAGACCAGACCAGTTTTTGAAAGAAAGTACCCATAAGATCTCCATCCTTTTCTCTTCTTTCCGTTTGCGTTCTGTAGTAAATCCTGGCAATTAATTATTCACAACTTTTTAAACAAGTGTGGGGATGCCTAAGACCGGAAAGTGTGTAACTTATTGTCTTTAAAGCAGGAGTCTCTATAAGGTTATAGATTATTCTTGAAGGAGTTGGGGTGGCAAAGGGACGAGTGAGTGAGTGTGACATACCTTGCCACTGCCACTTTCAATCATACATGCTTTCTTTGTTTCTTACAAGTACAGGGGTATTACCCTCCTACTACTGAAAACAAAACTAAGGAAACTTCTGGGCAATGTGAAAGTAAAAATGGTACTGGCTCCACGTCACGTCAGTCCTTGTCCAACACACAAACAAGTTCCTAGAAAGAAGGTTACAGTTTATATATGTATGTAGCTTAAGCTGGCGATGCAAAAGAAAGTTACTCTCTGGTTTTCTCGGTGTGTATTAACAATATCAAGAAAATGGGATGAAAGCATAAATGTAGTTCTCCCACCTTTATATAGGGACAGGTGGTCAGGTGTCACATCTTATCAAGTTGTTTAAGTTGTGATGTTGATATTGTAGCAGAGCATAAATATCACAGGGAAACTTAGCTATATTATGTTCTTAGTATGGATCTATTGAATAAATTCGTCGTTACCAAACTTCTCACACCCGTTTCTCCAAATAAGAGACACGAGCACGCAGTTTATACTTTATTATTATACGAGCTTGGCGTTACGCAACCAGCATGTAGCTGAAGCTGGGTTTGGTTAAAGTAATTCATTTTCCATACAATAAGAACTTCCTTGGAACTACCACCACCACCACCGCTCATTCAAGAATTGCCAGAGAATGTTCCAGTCTTCTTGTTCATCTTATTCATCCCAATGTGATTTAAATGCTGGTTTAGTCTTTGGTTTGACTGTGTTCTCCTCCTTTGTTGAGAATGTTTCCAGAGGAGGAGGAAAAAAACATATAGGAGCGTAAGTTATGACCTTTCGAACCTCTCTGTTTTATCATCAACTATGTGCAGCAGTTTGCAAATACATTTTTTAAGTTACATGCTATGCAAACTCACCAACTAACTATAAAGTTTACCTTGCTGAAAAAAAAAGTTACAAAAACTTATTATTCATGATGTTACATAAAGGCACATATTTGTGTAATGAAAAAAGGTATTACATGCAGAAAAGCTGGCATTTCAGACACGTAACCATTTGAATTCAAGCATACTTTAATGGCACTTCCACTAGATGTATCAGGTTTATGGTTTGGTTGTTTGGATCCTACTTACGTGAATGGGAGAGAGAGAAAAAGGGTAGAAAAAAATGTTTTTTTGAGGTCCAAGAATACGTATATAAAGCAAAAGGGAAAATGTGAGTAAAACAAGAGAGAAGTTTTTTTGGTGTGTTGTGGTAATGGTAGTTTTGTATAAAAACATTTTTTTGGTTTCATCTTCGGCCCTCCCCTGATGACTATGTTGTCTTCTTGCTTGGAATTTATTGGTTCCATTACAAGTCTCTGCTTTGTTATGTGTGTTGTCTTTACCGTCTCTTTCGCTCTCTCTCCTCTCATAACCTTGCCTTTTGCTTATATGTGTGTGTTCACGAAAGAGCAAGAGGTGTAATCAAGATCCACGTCGGAGTCAGAACAAAATGCATTCCAATGTCATTTTTTACGCACAATTTCCAGCAAACTACATGCAATTGGGATTCCATAGCTAAAGCCAAGCCACTCTTTATTGCAGTAAGTATGCCTTTAGTCTGGTTTTTAAGTCAGATTTATACCCATGTACCAATATCATAAGAATGCCTCTTCTCTTCTCATCTCAACTCATACACACACACACACAGCACAGTACAATTGAGTACAATACAATACGATGCTCAAACATGTTTTGTCTTCAAGCTATATAATATCTCATTAAATTACTTTGAAACTTATTACATCTATTTTGCTCTATCCCTTTATTCTTTCTATTTTATTTGCCAGGAGAAGAGCTCTCTGTATATATATGAGAGAGAACAAAAAATGTATCTTTTACTGACTGACTTTTAGTGAGAAAGAAAAAAAAAGATAATATGCGCTATATGGTTGTGTGTGTGTTGCATTATATTATGTCTTTTAAGAAAATCTGTATATCTGTTTTTTATTCATCCAAGTGGTTGTTTGTACAGGTCATATACATTCAGATTGAATTGATGTGGATAGAATTTGTGAGCCGTGTCTTGTTTCCACATGATTAGAATGAGACATGACAAGTTAGATGGTTTAACCAGCACAAGAACCAAACGGTAAGTAGGGACTCTCGTAGCAGTTGTTGAAGAAGAAAAAAAACAAGAAGCATTATTTTGTCAGGGGATTGTTATTCATTATTTCTCTCGTTTTTCTGGGGTTCTCCATTTACAAGAAGAAAATAAAGCACACAAGTTGTTGGAAATTAGTACTTACACAATTCACGCATGCAACCATATCTCAAGAACGAACTATCAATTTTATTTAGCACGACTACAAATATGGGGATTTGATAATGGCTTGAGGACGATTTGGCTCATAGCATATGATTTCGTTTTAGCAAATTATGGTGGATTCAATCGTACTGCTACATTGGTCCTTTTTTTGTACTGTATAAAAATACCTATGCTATATATATATATGCTACTACTACTACTGTTTCCTTCAAAGATCTAGATTCAAATCGATATTCAATCTACACGAATGTATATCAGTGTAGCACGCCAAGTAATTACCTACACGCGTGACTCAAAATAAGCTACGATATAATACATTGCATTGCAGTGGTGAGGCGAAGACGACGTATAAAAGGCTGCCAATGTGAAATACTGCTAATACTCAATGTGCACTGTAGCTCTCATCACTTTCGTGCTAAAGGAAAATTATTTTGAAGACAATGTAAGCTATTATTACCATTTATATTACGATATTCAAACAAAAACACACACACATACACAATCAAAAATTCAGAAAATCAAAAGGATTGTCAAAATTGACATGAAATAGATCTTGAAAGGATATTTCAACAGCGTAGTGTGTAGGGAAAGGCTTCACCGAAAATTATTACTCTCAAGTACTTTTTAAGTGACGTTTGCGTGGTTCTCGAGTTTGAGATGAGTTGTGGTGTAGAACGCTACAAGTGCCTTTTATGGTTTTTGCACTTTAATTTTCCAGGGGGAACCTTCTTCTCCTTCATGTTGTTAGTTATGACCAATGGTGATATGATGGTAGTAGTAGTACACACTATACACTGTTCATGTGTACAATATATTACATGCGGTCAATTAATAAAAGTGCTTTTGAACACGGACAGAAAATCCCTGGCACAAGTACAATTTGATTTTGAAAAACTGGCTTCATTATTGAAATTGGATCTTATAGTAATTCGGTGCTATTATGCATATGAATTGGATAAGATAAAAAAATGCCTGACTATAAAGAATGTATGGAAAGTGATCGATGGCGCATGAAAAAACGGCAAATACTGATGGCAAATGTAAGTACACTATATCATCTCTGTCCCAACTTTATAGTATAGTACTCACATACCCTGAAAAAAGAAGGTATTATTATTATGGGAGACAGGAGACAACGTTGCTTACGAAAACTGAATGTCAACACTTAATTTCCTAACATTATCTGGAACTGTGAACACTCAGGATATAGACGTTTTCCGTACAGGTCTTTTGGGTTGCCTTGTCGTCTTGTCGTTGTGCACTTTGGTTATTGAATTGTCACAGTTGAAAACTTTCAAGAGTTTCTGCCCACATAAACGCCCAGATCCTGATGCAATATACATAGTCATGTGTATCTTTTGAGAAGGAGGATGACAGAAGTAAAAAGAAAGAAGCCTTCTGAAGAACGGCATAAGGAAAAGGGCGAACCGTAAACCATTTTTATAAATTGCCGACGATATATTACTACAGTCATCCTCTTCTTCTGCAGTATGGTATATGGCAGCATGGCATGACTATATGGCTCTCCTTCCCATCATATCATCATCATACTTTGGTGTATTTTGACTTTTTTCTTTATACTTTTAGATTTAGACAATATGAGCTAATGATATACGCATTTCTTTGACTTTTGTTTTAAGGATGTTTCATGTATTATGCGTACAACAGAATAAAATCCCATCCCCATTGAGAATCACTACCTAATATAACACAATGCAATATCTGCTACTAACCTATTCAAGTTTCCCAGCAGCACTCCCAGATCACTTGAATGGTTTCAACGGAATTTGTTAACACGGGAATTCAAGTGGAAAACATCTTTCTTTTGACTTCACTCAACTTGGTCTTATATTCACATAGGTCTCTATATAGCTCCTATATAGACTTCACATAACAATATTGTACGTGTGAAGAAGATACATTGTTATGCCGGCAGTCGTCTTTTCATCCATACAACCGTTTTTAACATTCGCAGAAAGGAAATCTTTCCTCTTGATATCTAATACATGCTATTATACATTCATATTATTACTAATGGTGTTTGTATGTTATATTAATTGAAAAATAGGAATTGTTAGTGCTAACTGCTACTAAAAATATACAGACATATTTCTATCAAATTATTCTTGAATACTGCGAAGTACGAAAATATTTTGCGCTAAGCTAAGCACAAAAACGCACCATTAATGCGAGTAAAAAAAGTTTGCTGTCGACATAATAATAAGATCAAGCGTCACACCACTCCACTTGGTAAATAATATTGCTATGTTTATGTAGCACATCCCCATAATCTGTATCTCAAATGTTTATAAAATATAAAACGGTAGGGTAATATATAATGTATTGTAAGTGTAAGTGACAATACAATGCATACGGCGTGAACGTAATATTATGTAGTAAAAGTTTCCTAGAACTGAGAATTCAGGCTCGACACGGCAAGCACATGTTGGTTATGAAATTCAAAGAATTAGGGGGAACAACCAAAAACTTTTTGAATAAACGAGTAGTCCTGAGAATTCGGAAATAAGAAAAGTTAAATCAGCATCTTGCACGTTATGTGCTATACGATACTACTACTCTATATGTATTGTTGCATATATTTCTATCTGTATATCTGTGACCTTTGACAATTTGCGTACTTCTTCCAATTGTGATACAGGGTACAGCCTTAATTAAGAATTGAGGTTACGTTACGAGCAAATCCGTCTGAAGTTGGGAGTTTTTGGGTATTTTTGAACGGCATATTTACATAAATATATATATATTTCTATACATAGTATGCAGTACTGTAAAATACAATGTGATTGATACAGTAAACCAGTCACAGACTGAAACTCAATAAGAGGTCTGAAACATTGCGACATCTTAGACTGCCTTTATAACACACAAATTCTCCTTTTTACTCGTACATGCATGCTCCGATGATGTACGTACTTTTCCTTGTTAATAGGCTGGTTATTTGGATGGTGAGCCAGTGCGGTGCCATATTCTTCGCAAATGAGAAATGAAACTCGCTGTTCTAAAGACAGCACAAGGTAAAGGTCATAGGAGGACCGGAATCAATCAATGACATGCATTGTACTCAAAGCACGCATCAGCAGCAGTGTCGCTCTTATGGTTCTCGGTTAGACTGCTCTTTCCACAAGAGACGGTTTTGTGTAACTACGTACGTGCATCAAACCTCATCTCGTACCCAACTAAATTATGCCCGTCTCACAAAACTGAAACTTCATCATGGTTGCTTCATCTTCTCAAGTTTCTTCCATCCATCCATCCACCATATTATAGTGGTTTGGTTTGGTTTGCTCATGTGTGCTATACTGTCCTGTCAAGTCGTTGTTGGCCAGCCTCTAAAATATTCTTTCAATGGGCCGATATACATTAAGAATCTTATTATATAACATGTTGTGTGAGCCCATTCAAATAATTTAAAATAAAAAAAAAGAGCTGCTAAGAAAGTATGTGAATGAAGTTGAATTGCAAGAACAAGAAAGGAACATAACAAGAATATTACATGCATATATACTAGTTTACTACTACACATATGAAAATGAATGTGGGGAAACTTATTTTTGTTATTGTGGTGAAGTATTATAAGCTCAACACGCTTATTTCTTCACACAAAGCCACATTAACAATAATTACGAATGCATCCCCCAAAGGCGGATGGAATTTCCTCGAGTCTTACAATGTTCACTCAAGGAATGGTCTTTTAACACACTAATGGACTAATTAGTGTCAAAAAAGGCGTTAAAATTATTACCGGGTCTTTTCTGTGTCACTTAGTCACATAATGCACAAAACTTCACTGTCGTGTAATTGATGTCTGCCACGTTTCATAGGGTTGGCTGCTCTCTCTCCGACCGAGTATTATTATTCTTATTCATGTTTCTGGCAACAGAATTTTTCTCATATGAGCTACCTATACCTTAATATATATCTATGAATTTCTTGCCAATGTCGGCTCACCATTGACAAATCTTTTGGAAGGACGATGGCATGCTAAGAAGCAATACAAAATTTACTCATCATTTTCTTCCTATCATGTTGTCATTCTGAAATTGGAATGAGGATGATGATGATGACTATTTACGACAAGGTTTTACAATGTCGACATTGTGTGTCAACAGTTTAAATTTTTTTACCCGAGAAGGACGGCAAGTTTTGTGAATTCAGAAATACTTTAAAGTAACAGTTTTACTATCCCACAACTCTACGCAACCACCACATCTCTACCTTTACCTTTGTTTTCTTTTGCCAATAAACTCTTTTGAAAACATCCTACCATTCCATCCAACCTCTCCAGTTCACATAAAAATGTGTGGTTGAGTAACAAAATGTAATGGGCTAGCTATAGGAACCAATTTTTATGCCACCATACACCATTTGAAATCTGAGAAGACTGCATAGTTTGTGTTTGTCTGTGTACAATGGAAATGCGTACATTTTATGGCTGTTTCAACTTATTTTATGCAGTTTTTCACATTATTGCATCGCATGAGCTAAGCCATTCATCCACGAAGGATATAACAGTTTCAGTCAGTCCCAAAAATCAAATCAATCAGCAGGACTAGTAAACTGAGCCGTGGTAATCATAATATTGCAGCACCATTCCTCACCTTTTTCCCCGACGACTTTCTTTTCAAAGGCTTCTCTATTAACACGTTCTATCCGTGTAAACGTTAAGCTCAAAGCTCAGTCAACCCTTCAAATGAGTACTACTATTATGAATATATACATATATATATGTACTTGGTTTGCCATTGCCTCCACGTCAGTAAGTTTTGAAAACTGTGTGAGCATTATAACACTTTTACTACACACATGCTATATGCTACTTTTAGCTAAATAAACATACCGACATGCAACATTATATGGATAACATACTGAAAAATGCCACATAAAAACAGGCAAGGACATAAAAGACAGAAGGGACATAAATGCAATGCATTCACCAGTTAACAACACAAAAGAATCGAAATAGTAGTATAGTAGTAGTTTTTTCTCTCTCTCTGTATGAAGCACTAAACTTTGTTGAGTTTGAGTTCATGTGTTTGTGTTAGAATATCGGGGAGGTTAGAGCTTCACACAAAACTACATGTGTATATAATACTTCTTGTTTTGTAGAAGGAAAGTTTATATTATACATACATCATATATATATAGGTATCTTCACTTTGTCTTTTCCGTTTTGCTGTCTGTTGAAGACATATGGAAAATGTGTATAAAAAATTGCTCCGACAGAAAAAGAGGATTATGACAAATGACAGCAGAGATAACGACGACTGTAGTAAGCATTTTTCTGTGAGTTCTACTAGCTTCACTCTCTTTCTTTCTCTCTCTCTCTCTCTCTCATGAGCTGGATATGGATGGATGTGAGTGCTTGGTTGCTTTTTCCGTAGTAATATTTTGTATATTATGTGCATTCGTGTGGCTTGGTGCTGTTTTTTTTTATTTCCAAAACTGGTGAGTGCTAGTACTTGTACCTTTTGTATGTTTATTCTATACACACAAAAATATAATAGCAAATGGCAGAGACAAGAGAGAGACAGAGAGATTGTAGTGGAAGTAGGATGTAGAAGGAGAAACACACTGCATTAGTTGCTTGGTTCCTTGAAAAGGAAAAGCATTGAAATGTTATGTTATATCCATTCCCACTCAAACTCCATGTCATTTTTCTTGATGACCTGTTTGTTTAAAGAACAACGTTTTTTCTTCTTTCACATTAGTCTTTTTGTGCAAATTGTGATTGCCATTAGTGAGGAAAGGAATGAGGGATGTCATGAGCAGCACCACTTCTTGGAATTGATGTAAGGTATTTACGTTAGTAGTAGCTCACACAGCAGCAGCACCACCATCCAAAACTCCAAAAATGAATGTGCATTGAGTCTACAAACTCGTCGTATAACATTACGTATAAAAATATATGAATGTGTAAATTTGCAATAGGAGTACGTTGTCGTTGTGTTATGAAGAGCCTCTTATTATTATTATTCCATATTATTCCCTTTCCTTTTTTTGTACCAGTGCCAATGTAATGGATAAAAAAACCGTCCAGAAAGATTTTGTTGACATTAAGCAACTTAGTGAAATTCAGAAAACATATATAAGCTAGTACGCACAAAAAAGGTACATCCAACAGCAGCTTACTGACTGACTATGGGGTGTTGTGTATGTCATAATAATCCAAGTATTTTTGTCATTGGGGGTTTTCGGAGGAGACACAAGAAAACGTTGATGATGTGTATGTATATAAAAACTGCGCGGCTCTAATAATGCAACTATCATCTTGACAGTTTTGTTAATGACAGCGATGAAAATTCTGGCTTATATTTCAAGTGTTTGCAGTGTCATGTTCATGCGTGTATCACTTGAGATAAAGTGAATATTTTGCACACAACCCATTAGTCACTGCAAACACAGAGAGTTGTACACTTCTCTCCAATCTTACTTTTTTGTTTATATCATATACACACATGAGATGGATGGATGGATGGATGTAAGTTAATAAAGGGACTCAAGGGAATATCAAATGGTATTATGTACATTTCGGTGTGCTTAAATTGCTTATAATATTATGAGAACTCTGTTTATTCACTCAAAAAATCAGACCACAACATACATAAGAATAACAGCCAACAGCAAATTTCTCTTGACTTCCAACTTTTTTCTCCCCGACATATCTTCTTTTCCTCTGTAGCCTTGTTACCGATATTAATTCACACGTGTGGAATTTCATGACAAAGATGTTTCTTTTTGCTTGGAGCAGCATATCAGCCATCAGCATCAACAACACAATATGCACAAAGACAAATAGACAAAAGCAACTTGAACATCTGGGTTCAGACGCTCAGTTTGAAGAATGTTATTATGTCATGATGGTGGGTTGACGATAGAAAAGTGGAAACAACGCATGTAAAGAGCTATTGCTGGCAGTTAGAGAGTTAGACATTTGTGCAGAAAAACCCGAGAGCTTTTTTTATTTTTGAATGTTGAAAAATAAATCTTTTTTATATTGATGAAGGGATATTAAGACATTATGTATGTTTGCGCCTGCTGATGCGATGGCTCATTTTACTTTGTCGTAATATATAATGTACATGGTACAATCATGTTATGTACTCGTGTATGCAAACAGCATGATTCTTTTTAAAAAAAATCAAGTTGTAGATTTAGGAATAGCCAGGCCAGCAGTGGTGTATGTGGTGCATTATGCTCATCCTTCAGAGATGGAAACGATGAGTTTCATGAAGTAATAGGCGTTGGTTTGGGTGGTGGATGAAATCATTTATAGAATTACGATTCATGTTTCTACCTAAATCGAGATATGTAGTTTAGGTACAAATATATATATTAGACCCAGCTTTGTGAGGAGGAGCACGATGCTGGAATGTGACTTTGTAGGGTTCCCGATTTAGCTTGACAACAAAAAAATCCCTATTAGCTCATCATGATTGTTGGTAAAGCTGCATTTATCTGTATGTAGCGATATGATACGATTTTTTTATATCCGTGAGGGTGGCTATTCCAACCTAGGTTTGATATCCAACATTGTAAATTTTATTAAATGCTCATTCAAAAAATTGTCGCATTCTTAATAAGATAAAGTGAATTGAATTTTAGTTTAGCTTAATCAAGCACTTTTTCCACCAAAAGTTTTACGCATGAGTAATGCAATGCCATCCATATCATTCAGGCAGCCCTAGACTTTGAGACTATATATAAATGACTGCAGTAAGTAGAAAAGACAGAGAAATCAGTTATTATTATGCTCAAACTGTTTCAAGCATTCTTCTTCTCCTTTTTCCTTTCTCTCTCACTTCAACTCAAATAGTATACGAAGTAGGATCTCATAGTAAGCCGAAAGTCATGTGGGAGCTATTCTTACAGAGAATGGGAAAGAAGTGTGAGATTAAACCTTTAAAGTACATAATGTATAAGACATATATACTCCCTTAGTGAGACTGCATACGCATATAAACCCCATAAGCACCAAAATATCTGACTTTTGTAAAGTTCTTCTCTTTTCTATGAATGCTGGGCAAACTCAGGTGCAACGTTCGGCTAGATTTCTACTGACAGCAGCAGGCTTGGCGTATTATATTATACAATGGGAGAAGGAGCAGGAGAGAGAGAATATAATGAAAGAAGAAAAAAAGTACTTCAAAACCTTGTGTGTAGCAGCACAAGAAGGGAATACGAGTAGCAATCACAACAGCAATCGTCCCCGTCGCAGCCGGTTCTTAGCTTAATAATGGCACGTATTATGTGTATGTTACACACATATCTTTTTCCACGAGTTTTGTCGGCTTTTCTATACCCTTCCTAATTAAGTCGTAGTGAATTCAATTCCGCACTCAATTTAATTTTGAAGAGGAAATGTTACTAGTGACTATATAGTCCCTCTCTCTCTCTCTCTCTCTCTTTATTCACTACGTTGAAAGATTTTCCAATACAACAAAAAAACCAAGAACTTCCCTCGTCTTTTGTCTTGAATTGGGTAATTGTAATGCGAGTAGCGATATAGTAGTAGGGAGTAGTAGTAAGCCCAAAATATACATAATTTTGTTCATCCATACGTGCAAACACATAAAGTCTTTTTGCCATAACATTTTACGTACATAGTATCTGATATGCTTCTGCAATTGTAGAAACACAACTCATAATATGTACCGGCACGGGCATATTGCACCCACTTAACATTATTTTATTTTACTATTCGTGAAATGCCGTCATCACACCACTTTAAAACAAACATAGCGTGAACATTTTAATAGCCTAAAAAAAGAATCATTCATATCAACCATTATGAGGTACTTAATGATTCTCACTATAGAGGTTTATATTACGTGGAACAAATAAAGGAAGCAGCAGCTGCAGCCATTTGTAACACAAACCATGCTACACATAAATACATACCTAAGTACATATTGTATTGTGATTTGTGATGGATTTTGAAAGTTGATGATTTTACATGAATGCGAATAGAACCATTTCATGCTGAGAGTGAGCCACGTAAACAAAATAATACTTTACTTTACTGTACATCATATATCGTTACACAGTTAAAAAAGTTGGAATGGAAATATGATACTATTTTCAAAATTTGAGCTTGATTAGATAATACGAGTACAATATATAAGCAAATCTATTATGACTTTATGAAGAGCAGAGGCAATTTTTTTCCTCCAAATGTTAATGTTAGTCTTGGTCTCATTTTATTGGATGAAAACAAGCTCAAACAATATTATGTGATTACATCATCATCATACAACTTATTCTTACGAGTAGTTGAACTACACATTCAAATTCAACATTATATTATTATCATGATTTGTTGTTTTTCTTGTGCAGATGTCCGCTCGTCTTGTGTTATCAAAAGACATCAAATCAATGTTTCCTCGTAGTGGGAACCCACGAACAATATGCCACTAACAATATGATAAGTGTAGCTTTGCGAATAAAGCTCGAGCATACAAAAACCTACCTAATATCACGAGCACTTGAGAGAAGAAGAGAGAGAAAAAAATATCATGGGAGATGAAGCAAATAGGTACATGGCATACACGCATTTGATACATGATTATGTGAGTACTTCTCTTTTTTTTTTATGTACATTGTGACAGCGTGGAGTGAACTGAGCATAATATTCTGTTCTGATAATTCCTATCATTTCTTTTCCTCTCGTGCTCCACCTCACACACACGGACCACTACGAACTACCATCATCATCATCATCATCAGCCAGAGGATTTTAATCATTTCAAAATATATAATCGTTTCTCAGAATCTGACGGATCATCGTTTTATGGCTACATAGCATCGAACCGAGCCTCGCACACAATCATCATATCACACCGTATCGTTTTAAGACTTGACAATAAAAGCTCATCTTGAAGTGCGGACAGTTCTCCATTTTGTTGTCGTTCGTGAACGAAACTAATGCTTCCTCGAATTTTTACTGTACAGTATTTTGACCTTTTATGAAAGAATAGTATTTTTGGTCCGCATGGCATATTATACTTCTTCTTTTCCTCTCTTGTAAGTTGTAACACTCTCTTCAACTTTTCATTCATGTAACACTTTATTTAAATCAGTTGGTTTTTTTATCGAAACTGTATCCGCTTGTTTTAGTGTTACTGCGTCAGCTATATATTTATGTCTTTTATCGTGCAGATATTTTTTTCAAAATATTACATTTTCTACGAAGTTTGGCATACATTATCCTCAAATTCTTTGATTTTTATCAGAAGGATCAGGATATGTTATGATGGCTGACATGAACGAAAATGACATGGTGGTGGTGACTACATGGCTCAAGTGACATGAGAGTCATTCCTCCATCAAGTTGAGAATGTTATATACGTATGTGTCGTTTTCACTCACAAAATTATTAGCATTTAAATTGTAGTTTAGAAGTGTCCTCCACGACGAGATTTTTGCTTCATTGGTTGGACCACAAGTGGGGATTCAATGACAAGATTATGCGATAAGGAGGCTATGCAATTCTTCAAGTTTTTTTTTATAGAGAACACAAAATACGTAAGCTTGTCTTCTTGCTACAATTTACGCAGTTTGTTTAAAGTTCAATGAGCTGAGGCATTAATGTGGATTTTTAGTGGTGCCATAAATAGTTATTTTAATGTGGTTGGTAATGTATTTCGTAAGTACGTGCAGCTGAAAATTGTAATTGTAAACACATATTGGTGACCTCCTGCCATATTGAGTACTCTTCTCTCGTCCTCATTCTGTTCATCTCATCAGCAGGAACAGGAACGGCTGAAGTTGAAACTATTTGGAAATTTACTGGGTTTGTCATTATTACTTAAAAACTTGATGACTCCAGCAGTTTTTATAACCCAACATATAATCCAAACTGCAACTGGACAACTGCTTCTCAGTTGTAATCACGTAGTTTAGGAATACATAAAAACAAAATAATTCAGACAGTAGCACCCCATTGTTGTAAATTACATATATTCTCCTAGGCTCACAGAAGAGTCAGAACAGCAAGAGAGAGAGAGAGAGACCCCTTGTGAAACATTGTTGAAAAGAATGGGAAATTATCGTCATTATTATTCTCATTGTAATTCCAATGTTGATGAGACGGCGATTATGATTATTATTACAGTATGGAATATAAATGCATGAACATACGTACAAGAAAATCAAATACGATATACAGGATTGCCCGTGTTGAGTGAATTTGTTCTTGGTTCAAGTAAGCTTATGGTCACCAGCCACCACGGCCACTGCATACATAGATATTCTTGCTTCTATTGAAAATAGTGAGTCGAACTCGTATTCGTATCAGTTTTTATATTTTATCCGAATGTTGGTCTAAGGCCGGCCGGCAGGGACGTACGTCATTAGTCATTAGTTTCATTGTATTGGAGACCTAAAGCGTGTATGGCAGCCATAGGGGATAATGAAAAGCTGTGTATGTTGTGTTCGTATGCAAAGCTGCACCAACAGCACCCGTCGTAAACCCGGTGTTCATTGTTCAGAGAGAGAGAGAAAAAAGTACAATTTTCTTGCATTTCATTTTCCCATTCATTCAAAGTGAATGTAAAAGTAAGGATATTGAATGTATGCGTATGTATATGTGTATTCTCCACAAATTTTTCTTAGCTCTCTAGGAAATAAGTTATTCACAAAAAGTGTTCATCTTCTCAAGAGGAGAAAACTGTGAGTGTGTGTGTGTGTAGCCTTTCCTCTAGGCTTGCATTTTACTTTTACACAGCAGAGCTCCATGCTGTTAACGTGAGCACATTTAATAACGTTTGATAATGACTCTGCTGATAATGACTATGATGATCCTTAATGATGATTATAATGGTGCTTCGACCAAGAAATTGTAAAGTATGCCCACATATTCTGTAATGGAAATACGGTAGGAGAAGAGGGAACAATGTATTAATGTTTATACATTAGAGTTATAGAGGACCCATTTACGAGGCTACTATGTGACATCACATCCCATCTTAGCTAGATCCACACATACAGAAACTAAATAGTCACAAAGATATTCATAGAATATTTAAGAAATGGGCAGGGGACAAAGATAAAAAAATTGAGTACGCTGCTTTAAGCAGAAAAAAAACTGTGAACGGGACTGAGAATTGTTTTAAGACCCTCGTTTCTTTTTCTACCAGAGAGTTCCCTTTTTTTCCTTAAAAAAAGGAAATCTTCCCTGTCTTGTATGAAATGAAACTATGATGTACCATGAAGATTTAGTTAAAACTTTTTTTAAACTCCTCTTCTTTGCCAACTTACAAAGTGTATAAACAAGTGCTTTTTATTACTTTTAGTACTGCCCTATAGTAGTGGTATTTGGTATTGTTTTGTTGAGCTGAAGGAAAGCTTGAAAGCTTGAAGAAAACGTACTTATACACACACTCAACTTTTCTTTCTATAGAGAGGAGAAGAATACGAGTTAAAATTATTGCGATAAAGGGCGGGGTACGCTATTATAGCAGCAAGGAGCATCTACCATTTACACACAAAGTAATATTAGAGCGGTCACATACAACACAACTGTGCAGCAATTTTTATTTCTGAAGGAAGAAGAAAAAAAGTCGTGTGGTAGTGTAATATAGTAGCTTTGTAAACACATAAAGTTGCATTACACTGGGAGAAAATGACTTTAATGTTCATAAAAAAACACAAAACTGACACTGAATCAAAATGTGTAAAAAAAAAAAGGAGGATGATAATGGTTCGTTTCCTTCCTCCATGACTCGACCTAAAATGCTGACTGAAAATTATGACTAGAAATGTACAAAACAGAAGGACAACGAGCATTTTATTTGAGTACAAAATGAAAATGGGAGAAAAATTTGAATCCCAGAGAGTTTATTAACGTTTGAGCAAAATGAGATGATTCTTATTTCTTCTACTTTCAAGGTGGATTTCACGCAATGCATTGCATGTTCCTATATTATTATGTATATTTTAAAGAATTTTTTTCTGAAAGAATCAAAAAAGCACTTAAATGACTACTACTACTACACACAAGTATCATCATCTGGATATATATGAGGATGAGGAGGACGAATAAATAATATGAATGAATGAACTACTACCACACGTGCATGCATGCCAAAATGTAAGAAGGAATAATCCAAGGGAAAATATATGGTATGAGACGAGCTAATTTTCTTCTGTTCCCAGAAGACTATATAAATGATCCACTTTTTTCATGAATTCATGGAAGCATGGCCAACTGGGGCGGAGAAAATTAGTTTCCCTAATAAAAACTCTTCATGAAAACGACCAAGACCAAGATCACTCTCGTTTGCTTCGTCTTCTTCGTCCTCTTCTCGCACTCTCTCCACTTAGTTGTTCATAAAAATACTCTCCCATTCCATTGTCTAGTAAATATAATTGGAATTTACTCTGACCTGAACGTTATCATTCTTGTGTTCCGTGTGCTAGTTGCCAGTGCCACTGCTGCTATAGCTTCTTCTTCTCTTTTCGTCTTTTTTTAAAGAAAAATCCTAATCATCATATGAAAAAAGTACCCAACAAAATGGAGGATCATTATCATGATCATGGAATGAGGCATGTACATTTCTACATACCTACACATTTCTTGTAGGTCATTTATGTATACGTGGTAGCAGCAAAAAAACGTCTCATCATGATCATGATGATGATGATGATGGTAATGCTATTAATGATCAAAATAAAAAAAAATAAGTTCATACATCACACCCCAGAAAGCAAGCACAATCAAAATGCCAAACGAACTCAAATGACTACTAAAGAATAGGAGTCACTATATATCTTTTCTTTATTTCGTACATGCTCATAGATAAACACATAATTTGGTTCTCTAGCCATTTGTGCGTGATATTTTAGTTCTGAGAATGAACCTAATGAAGCATCAGGCCTTAAAAGCACCTACTGATGATCACTTTTTGTGATGTGAAAACTATATGCGCAATTCACAATTTGTCGGCACATCATCATACTATAAAACATCTTAATCCCGTGTGCTTCCAAGAGGAGTTTTGTTGACTTGAAATGAAATCACAAATCCTTAATCAAAGACTTATATAGTGTTTACTTATTGAAGCATCACGATAAAAGACTCATACCGTTCCATATAGAACCAATAGGAGGAATGAGACAATATGATCATGGCAATGACGAAAAATTTAATGTGCAGAATGTACTATATTGGCTCTTCCCTGAATTGAATGTATGTATATATATGCATGCCATACCAATGCCACAAGGGAAACACTAGAGGAAAAAAAGTCCCACTTCATTTTACGCTCAAGTTTTTCACTTTTGAGCACCACTTACTTTACGGATATTGCAGTGTTTTCTAATGTAAGCCACTCTAAATCCTAATATTGACAAATTCACCATTTCAACCGTACCAAAAATAAATATTTTCTTTAGCACAAGACAATCATTTGTCAATCCAAAAGTATTATAAGCATATCGCTACACTTCCATGTCCTATTGATGAGGTAGTTACTACATACTTACGATTAGTAAACTTTTTTTCTGACTGCAGCAGCATATACACATTTTTTAAAGCAGAGATAGAAAAACGAAACGTATTTCAAGAAATGTCAGAGAGTGAGTACAGAGTATTATTATGAGGGCTGTAGAAAATGTAAAATGAATCTGCAGAACTTTGTACGGGAGAAAAAAAATCATGCTCGTCATTGGTGTCATCATGAAAGATACAACCAAGACCTTTTTCGACGGTTCGTACAGAGAGCAATGAGGTTTTTATAGCGAAAGGAGCGAATAGATAAAGCAATAAGTAGTAATACTATGTGTCTATGTGTGTGTATTCGTTGCGTTGTACAAATACTTGAAATGCATATATACATATTGATAATGTAATGTAGATACATTATGCACACTTAAACGGATATTTTTATAGGGATAAAAAGAGTCAGTGAATAAAATATGTGTGTGGGCTATTGCTATCTTCTTCTCAGCACACAAAGTTATACAACCACCACCGGATGGGTAATGGTTTGGTGAGTAAAATAACACAAGTATTTTCGTATGTTATGTGTGTGTGTCATTCTTACTCGCAGAGGAGTTTCAGTCAGCCTGTCTTTCTAAGTGCTCTTTTTACTCCTTCAAAAACATAACAAAGAAGAAGGTCTGGTGGTGGGGAGAAGGTAACTTCACTTGCCTGATAAACAAAATAGTAAAAATTCTCCCGTATGGATGGGTTATTATGTGTATGCATCCAAACATTATAATTCAATCTATATCGGGATATAGTGAGAGCGTAAACACCTAGCCAGTTTATAACTATTACTACTACTATATAATAGTAACCTACACATCGGAAAGATAGGCTGATTCGATGCGATGTTATGTGTGGGGACTCGGGAAAAGGAAGGCAATAGAAAGAGAAGACGAGCTAGGGAAAAATTAACAGAACAACCAGATCTCAAAAGCAAAGCAATGTAAAGTATATTGTAACAAGATGAGTTGAGAGAAGAGAAGAGCAGGCAGGGAAGAAGGCAGCAAGCAAAGCAATCCCTAGCTATTAAAATACTCACCAAAGAGAATCCACGTAGTCAGTAGGCAGTCAGCTCTTGAAAAGCGAGGAGGAAGAAAAGAGAGGTGCCCGAGCCGTGAGTGTGTATAATATTATATGTGAGTAGTGAGAGAGTAGTTTTACGAAAGAGATAAGTCCAACAACAAAAAAAGCTTATAAGTATATCCATATCCTTTCGTAATACTATTTTGTTATTACTGAAAGACTCTGCTCCTACTACTCTTCTACTACGACCACCACTATACAACTCTCCTGCTTACTACTACTACACATCGTATCGTAAAATAAAGCACCTACCTAAATACTACGTACGATTACTACGCTCTTGCGTTACATACGCAGATACACACACACACAACCACTCTTTGAGTGGTGTGTGTGCATTTTGTTGGATAACTTCACGCAAAGCCCGATCTCTTAAAAATCTATCCATACCACCACGATATATATCCGTATGTATTTACGAACAAACTCTTCTCCCCTCTACTTTACCTCATCTCATACACATCTCTTCTTCTCTCGTCTCTTTTGCATTCGACATGCAGTAAAAACCAAAGGATTTTGTGAGTGCGTTTTTCACTCCAACTTGGCATTGGCGTATGAAACCAGTGAGTTAGTAGCTGAACGCGAACGAAACCTCTCTTCTCTTTTCTCTGTGCATTCGAGTTAGGGACAGAGCTCTTTTAGCTAAGCAATATAACTCCAATATTTGAGCAGCAGTTGTTGGCTTCAGTTGGAGGATTGGGACAGAACATAGAAGTTGCAGTTGCAGCGTTGCACCACCAGCAGTTGTTTCACATCCCTCGACGGGCAAACATCGTCACGAAAAGAGTGCTGCTGCTCCCTTTTTTGGCTCTCGCGTTTCTCTCCTCACAGCTCAGTCTTCAGAATAAAACTTTGTAGAGAATTTTGTTTTTTACTTTGTTTCCCTTTAAGTAAACGGGTGGAATGAGAGTTGTGTCTTGTGTCCTGTAGTAGTCTCAACAAAAGCTTTACATTTTTCATTCTCCATCTCAACTCAACTCAACTCTTTTTCCAAGTCTCATTCACATATTTCTCCTTTTTCTTGAAATTTAAGCCAAAAGCTACATACACATTTAAGTACACATACATATTTAAGTATAAGAGTGGAATAGTAGTCAAAACTTTAATACATATATACATACATTCCTCAAGTCTCATTCGATTTCCTGTGGAATTTTTAAAAAAAAGTTTACTATTAAAGCAATCAAAACTTGTTAAAGAAGCAATTGTACTCCCATTGTTTGCGTAGAAATAGACAAAAAATTTGTGCGCAAACGGAACAGACAAGAAGAGTACTACCGAAAGAGAAAAGTAAAGTTTTTTTTCTCCTCATTTCCGGAGAATCTGCAAATATACATGCCGTTGTGAGCTGAACTGACTGTTTGCTGTGTGAATCTGTTTTATTGGGTTACTTGTGACTGTCTTTTGGCTCAAGTGAGGAAAAGTTAGTTTTTTGGTTATCTGTGTTTAATTATACTAAAAAAATTGAACACATCTCAAAGACACTATCCCGGTTTTCATCCGAAAAAAGTCAAATACATTATTATTATTGGGTGTTGTTGGCAATACGGCTTAAAAAATCAGACAAATGCCGATCCAAACACTTACGCTCTTGCAAACATTATTAGAGATAAGGGATACTTGTGATAAATGTAAGGCTAATTTCTGCACGTTTTTTTTTACAAAACATTTTTTATGGTTTTAACATATTTTTTTGGTATAGTTGGGTAATATGCGAAAGTGGTATAAATTTGCAAAAAAACGTAGATTATGGGTTGAATGTATTTGCTAATTGCAGATATGGAACACGAAGAGGATTGGGATGGAAATCGGCAAGGCTTGTTCCATTCTCTAGGATCTATGAACTCACTTTCTGGTGGAGGAGTACCTGGTGGCCGTGACTCTGTAAGCAGTCAAATGTTTGAGTCCGGCTATAACATTGACTCTGCATTGCCCAGTGACTCGGATCATGCCTATGATCACCACAGCTCAGAGGAAGAATTGGAGGTGATCAACAACACGAGTTATGATGAGGTAGATGACGATGTCATTCTTGGTTCAGAGGAGGCAGGTTCCCTCCTAGGGGATGAAGATGAGCCGTCAGACGGGATTGTTCTCAGGAATAGCTCAGAGAATAAGCGAAAGTGGTCACAAGTTGCAAGCAACCGTCTGAGCGTTGAGAGTACCAGTAGCTCAGATGATGAAGTTCAGGGGCTGTTGCGACCCTTGTCCACCCCTGTAGAATTCTGCACATCGCCTCCAGTTGATGCTCACAAGCCAAGTCGGTCTCAGTCTCCCCCACCCAAGTTGTTTCTGTTTTCGTCAACAGCCGTTCCAACAGCAGGTGGAGGTGGAGTAGAGATTCAAGAAATTGGAAGCGCAGGTGGTGGCAGAGGAACCGTCTCTTCTGCTTCATCTCCAGTTTCCTCACTAAGCAGCAGCTCAGGCCCTGGTGCACTTATGAATGGCAGTAGTCACGGCGTATTCCGTGGTCTCCGTCGCAATGACCATCATAATCATGCGTATCCTATTATGAGCAGTTCCGTCAGCTCGACAACTCCCAGTTACAACCATGAGGCTTCTCTATTTCTAATTAATAACGTTATTTCCGATTCTAACAATTCTGGCTCGATCAACAATGGACCAGTGGTGCTGCACTCTGAGCTACTACCTTCATCCTCAAATCATCATCATCATCATCATCATTCAACAACTTCGTCACTAATTTTAAATAATTCCTCATCCATTTCTCCAACAACAAACAACATCGTATCATCATCTACTTCAGCAAGCTTAACAGCTGCTTCAGCCAATTCAAACTCATCGTCATCTGTTAGCTCTTCTTCAACTTTAAGCGGTGGGCGCTCAGCTAGATCAGGAAGTGGCAGAGAGATTTCTAGAAGGAGGCATCGTCATCATAATCCAAGGCATATTCAACGACCCTGGCTTGACTTCGAAAAGATGCAGCAGGTAAGAATCTTCTAAAGAATCTTTTTAAAAAATTATTATTATTCTACTAAAAAATACCCATTCTCTTCTCCCCTTCCCCCTTACATGCAGAACTATATGCTCACCCTTTAGTCTCCTCATCTTCTCTCGTTCCCCCTTATCATATCATTCATAATAGTAGTACGTGTTTTCTCTCCTGATAACGTAACTGCCATCTCCTATTTTCGCCTTAACTGTTACTTTTGTGTAAGTATTACATTAGCACCACCACAGGCTAAAAATATGATTCCACATTGCTCCTCTCGTACTTTTCCATAATATTCACCATTCACATTGTGTGTGTGCATTGAGACTTCTTTTTTGGCTATTACGGCCACATAGCGAATTTCAACTTTTCTCGTAAATCTTGATGAGATATCTTGGTTAGATCCGGCTGAAGTAGCAATGCCCATACTAAAGAAAAAGAGGAGCACACACTACTATCATCATCATCATCATGGCATTTTATACATACACATACAAAGAGCATAATCATTATGACCTGAAAAGTATGCGTATGCAAGGAAAACTGAGAGAGAGAGAAGGAGAAGAGGCTAACGTATTTTGTGGGAATGCTAGTAAGAAATCTTGTTCCAGAGTTCCTTTTCAAAAAACCTTCCAAGCAATCTACCTTTTCTCTTGGTTTTTAGTCAGTCACTACTACTGTTATATGGCGAGTAGACAAAAGGCAGAAAATAGGGAAAAACTCCAGGTACTTCTTGGTTCTCTTCTGAAGGAAAAAAGATTTTGCCACTGTATCTCTTCTCTTTTACTCCTGCATTGCTGATGATGATGATGGTGGTGGTGATGCACACTGAAGAAGAAGGCAGAGGCATGCAAGAAGGCAAAAAAAAGGAGTGAGATATAGAATAAGGACAACGGAGAGAGTATGAGTAGATGGTGATGATACTGCATTGTAATACCGTTTTCTTCTCTTATTCTCTGACTGCCTATGCTCATTCACCCTCCCTTCCAGGCTTTCCTTCCTTCCAGAGAGAGCGTTGTGTGAGAAGCGATACATCTTTTTCTTACTATTAAACTTATACTTTGGTAGGGAAAAGAAGAGACCGTCATAGTATCCAAAATACATATTGCTTTCTGGACAAGGTTCAAGCATCCATTCCCTTTAGTGGGAGCAATAAGATGTAATACATTATATCTGAAAAATATACACATACAAATATGTATATTATGGATGTATGCCGAGTTCTCTCTCTCTACACGGTTCACATTCACATAAACTGCGTTTACTACCAAGTTTACTAAACTGCTCCGGTTACTGCATTCAAGCTCTAGTAGTAGTATTTGTATGGCATATAGTAGTAGCTATCGCATTCGCTCCTTCTGCTGGTTTGGCATCGAGCAGCTAAACACACGGGGAATTGTACACAGACACAGGAAGACGGGAGATATTTGTCTTTCATTTGATTTACACTCTTCTTATCTTTATGACGTTCCTTTGGCTTGAAACATATAGAGATCCATTAGCAAGGAAAAAGTAGAAGAAGAAAAAAAGGGAACGGGAGCGAAAAACGGAACAGCAGTTGTGAATCTCTTATTTTCTTTTTGGCCTCGTTCAAGTATTGTTTGCAGAGTTTCTCGGGTGGATATGGATATGTGTACGCAAAAGTGTGATGGTCGTTTTTCGTTGTACTTTTTTCAGAGGTATTTCAAAAAAAAGAAAAAGAGATGCCTCGCCTCTGCCTTTTTCCTATCTGCCATAATCATATCGAAGCAGTTCGTAGTAGTAGTAGTAGTAGTAGTAGTAGTACACACTCAGTCTCAGTTTTCCCATATTATTTCTCCGGTATAGATGACGATAACAAGTAAGCATGAAAGCTTGAAACCTTGTTACGCGAAAAAAAGAGAGAGAAAAATAAGATGATATTTAAGGTTAACAACTACTTTACACCATGCAACTATTATATATTATATAGAGAATGAAAAGGAAAATAGCAAAAGAGATGAGATGAGAGAGAGAAAGAAAGAAGGAAGGGAAGAGAGAACACAATGCGAGCAATAACTAAGATGATGGCACACACTTTACTTTATTTCACATGAGTAAAATGAAAAGAACGACAGTGCAATAGAAGCCTCTCTCGGTCTTCTCTCATGATTCTTTTAGATTCAAGGAGAAATGGCAGTATTTTTTTGGCAAAATTCACACACACAGATGTGCACAAAGTATAATGCACACAACGAAACGAATGTGAATATTCCATGAGGGTTGACGTCACACATATTTACGAAAAATCTGTGTGGAAAGAAAAGAGGTGTATATTATTTTCCGTCCTTTTCACAAGATATCATATAGTATAGTAGGGCTCCATTCATTTCCCAACCTTTTTCTCTCAACTCATCGTCAAAAAGAGAGAGAGAGAGAGTGAATGAGTCGGTGTAGTGTGTGGAGACTGGGTTGAGTTTGGAGTAGAGTGATGACAAGGATGGATGTTAGTGTAACACGTACCAGTTTCGTACACCATTATACTTTTTTGTAATTTTCACGAGATACGATACCATATTACGAGATGATGATGATGCTAAATAAATGTGCACAAGCTGAAAGATGAAGATGATGCTAGTTTGAAACTAACTTATTGGATGGATAGATTAACATTGAAGAATTATGTTGGATTGGGTTGGATATGTTTTTCTTTTTTGGAATTTACAACATTTACAAGCGTTTTACTATTTTCCACATTCGTAAAGCGACTGAAATGAAATGAACCGATCTAATTTCTATTCCATGAGGCTGAGTCATCATCATCATGATGATGAGATGAGATAAGTTATTGATTCTTAGCAAAAATACAAAAAACCAGTTTAATCCAGTTTGCAAATGTGTACTCACTAATTTTCATGGGGAGGTGTAAATTATTGTGTACAACACAACAACATTATTGATATTTCTGGCTTTGGCTCTTACGTATTGAAACGTACTAACAAGTAGTGAAGTGAGGAAGCTTTCTTGACCTAAGCACACATAAATCCAATGCAAAACTACATACATTGAGTTGGGAGTGGAATTTTTCTGATCTGTGTATAGCATGTAGTATATAGTGGTCTTAAAATAAAGCCACGCATTTGACTTGATTTTATAATCCACTCATGATGATGATGATCATCATCATGATATGTTGTGGTGTGTTTAGTAGTTTGGCAGTTTGCAAGAATTCATTTTAGCATTTTGTATTTTAAAAACCATAAAAACCACAAGTGCTTCCTAAAAAGAGTTGACTACGCTGAGTCTGTGCTCTTGATGAAATATTTAAGTATGTTTTATCTCTCTCTTTCGATCCTTTCTACCTTTGTAGTATGATGATTGCACGTTGTTTTTTTTCTGTAGAAGAACACAACCTGAAATCATATTAGTAAAAAAAATGTATCCCTTAATGTTGATTAGCTGCTCTTCCTCCCTCTACTCTACAATAATTTTGCGGTTGGTTGTCTTGTATTCAGGAAAAGAAACTCTTCCGTCGTGTGATTTTAACTTGAAACGAATCGCTTTGGTGTGGTTTTATTGTGAAGATGCAACAATAATGATCTCTCTCTCTCTTTTATGGGATGAATATCAGTTGAGCGTTATCATCATCATCATCATCATCCTGATGCGCAGTTGTGTTTGACGATTTTTTAGTAGTTTCTTGCTCATTTTAAAAAATTTAAAACTTTTAAGAACAATTAGAGTGCTATCATTAAACTGTGGTTCTTTTTATGATTGAAATGATTGGTGTCCGCACCATGATGAGCTTAAAAGGTACCTTAAAAGTACAAACTACATACTATATTTCTTTTTATGAAACGACCGATCCGATGAATGAGTGGTCGACTGGTTGACTAACCAACGATTATTTTTGCGAATGCGTATCCCACCACCACCGCCATTTACTGATTTGACCACTAGAGCCTAATGACTAATGATACAGTCGAAAATACGTAATTACTGACAAATCAAAAGGAGAAACAATAATTTTGGGCCATTGCTTTTGTTGTTGAGAAGATTTGTGTTGCCTTTGAATTTTTTTCAAAAAAATTCTGGTGTTCCGCTGTCCTTTTTGGAACATGTCAGGCAAAATATATATTCGTGCTGGCTGACACACATCTAATCTTGTATTTCACAACTCAAACGTGGAATAAAGCTCATCCTCGTATTTACTTTGTTGATGCTGTAGCCACCATCATCTTTAAATTTTTGTTGGCAGTATATTATTCTCAGTTTTCTAAACCTTATCACACCTTTATAAGATCCATTGTAAATGAGATTACAGTTGAGACTGTATTCGTTGTTTGAGAACAGACAGTTCATATTTCTTGCTTAAAACGATCCTTCATTTTTTGTTTGCAAGGCTTCACTTTTTTCCGAATCACACTTAATATACTGCGCAGTGCGCAGTCAAGCCACAAAGGCGATATTACCTATTCAATACAAAACACATTTTAGGGATAAAGTTAAGTAAAAGCGTATAATTTAATGTCGTGTTCTCGCATAAATCATTCATTCCATACTGGTCATTCCATCATCATCATCATCACCATCACCATCATGCCATAGAACAGAGCGTTCTCATTTACACATTAAATTCCAATGAAAGTAGCGTACCTTGATAGGATGAATCATACTCTCTCTCTCTCTCACACACACACGAGGTAGTTTAGGTATATTACGTAGTATATTATTTTCTACTCTCTTGTCTGTTAGTTAGAAGAGACCATCATCATCATCATAATATCATGCTCACATAAGGTTCACTAGGTTCAGGCATGCACACACTTCCCTAAAAAGTATAAAGTTTTGAGATTTATATACATAGAACCAAAGTAGTTAGGTACGTGTATATTTTTATATAACCCATATGTAGGAGGATGGCATACAAATGAAATAGAATGAAGGTCTTATATTCTCACTTACTACTACTCGTATATGCTCATTTTTTTCACCATAATTTTTATGTATATTTTGATTTTCTTTTTTTGTGTAAGTATAATAAATAGCTAACATAGACTTGTTGATAATCATATTTCCCATAGGTACAAGGTACGGGGTCCAGATATGAGGCGAAGAGGCTGCTCCGTGAAATTAGGCAACTGACAAGCTTACCAATTTCGTAACATGCGTTGCTTGTTGCGTTCACGTTCGTTCGTTCTGTAAGTGAGTGAGTGTTGCGTTCGTTCCGTTCCTCCGTTCGTACATCCCCTCAACCATCCTCTTCTCCTACACACCAACACCACCACTTCTTCTACTTCCTTGCAAGTGCAGAGAGTGCAGACAGAAAGACAAGTGAGAGAGAGAGAGAAAGAAAGAGAACACACACAAGAGAAGGGCATGATGATGATGATGCAACCTCTGGAGTATTATAGGAAAAAAAAGAGAAAATGTTTTTGAAAAAAAGTATGCTATGACCATTATTACTATTTCATCATTATTATATTCTTTATGCTATTACTTAATATATTATCATTATCAATTTATTAAGTAAGGTAATTAATTTCTCTACAAAACATATATAGTACATATACCCATTAAAACACAAAACAACCACACACAACAATACAAGTTTTAAAAAAAATTTGAGTTTTTGAAGAAAAAAAAGATTTTGGGTAAGGGGCAAGCTGGGCAACTAGAAATGGTTTGTATAGAATTGATTGTATCAAGTTTTACTTACACTACTACACTTAAATTATACATTACTACATATTACATTACATTACATTACAGGAGTAACTATATAAATAGTAGTTGGTATTTACAAAAGCAAAAAAAAGTTTGTAAATCACACAGAATAGCAGCCGCAGTAAAAAAACAAATTACAAATAATATGATGATGATGTAATCAAGTAATGTATAAAGGAGGAAGCAGCAGCAGTTTTAAAAACCATGTTATGAAACCAAAAAAAAAGTAAATCAATATACTACAAATAGACTTATATTATAATCCTATACAGATTCACAGTTTGGTAAATGAAAATGATTAAGTACATATATAAAGTAGAGAGAAGACTCACAAACACACACCCCAGTGATGTGTATGCTTGAAAAAAAAACATAAAATAATGTGTATGTATACTTAACATGCAGCAAATTCTTTAAGCATTTTGATCAAAAAATACACTATTAACATAACATGATGATGATGATAATAAAAAATAGTAGTAGTAGATTATAAAACACATGATGCATATAAGAAGCTCATGTGAAAGTAACTCATGGATAGAGAGGTTAGAAGGGATACGACTACGACATTAAATAAGAGTACAGAGTACGGTTTTTGTTGTTTTGTTTTTTTCAATTTTTA
Source organism: Orchesella flavescens (assembly GCA_964034955.1). NCBI lineage: Eukaryota > Metazoa > Arthropoda > Collembola > Entomobryomorpha > Orchesellidae > Orchesella > Orchesella flavescens. The sequence goes on along the minus strand of OZ035957.1, from coordinate 17,950,719 downwards.
CTCGCGTTACAAAAATGTGTATTGAGGTTGTAGGTTGTAGTAGTATATAACATTTAACTAGAATATATATTACAAGCAAGAGTATTGTCTACTATCTTATCTCTTACTCACACATATTACCTATATATATTAATATATGTATATGTATTCTGCACTGGATCTGACTCTCCAGACACACAGTCACCAAGCTGAATTTTTATATTACATTAAAGTACATTACATTACATCTTCCTTGAACAAACAAAAAAAATGAGGTGGCTGATGAAAATGATGATGATGATGATGAGATGAGGATAATGATGATGATGATGTTTTGAGTATGGAAAAAATTATTAAGCAATGAATACTATGATGTTAAAGGTTGGTTGTACATAGATTTCTGAAAGAGATGAAAAAATGATAAATATGATATGATAGGATGATGATTTGATGTGAGGATAACACTATACCGTCGTGTTGTGTAGGAGTTTAGTACACACTACTCTATTAAAATGATGATGAAGCCTTGCAGTTCGTTGCAGTAAAACAAAAACAACCAAAAATATAATTATGATTGTCGTAAATCGTAAAAAAATAAAACTTGAAATAAAACTGCTACAATTTTTTTGATTAATAATACCTGGTCATATATTACCTACCTACAAACAAAGAAACACAAACATTACAAAAGAAAAAATAAAACTGATTCTTTAGCTCTCGTCATGCGATGGGCTAGAACCTAATAATATTAAGAACCACACTACAATATTATATATATATATATATATATTAAATAAAATATGTAGTTGATTAAGAAATTATGGTTATCAAATTGTTAAATTAACATACGAATTCTAAAAAATAAAAAAAATTGTGAAAAATGTCTCACATACATACTTCTGTCGTGTCATAGCGCGTGTCATATAATTTTTGTGTTCGTAATCTTTTAATGGAAAAAAACAACCACACACTGATTCTTTTTCAGTAAACATAATCCCGTTCAGTGCAAGAGAAAGAGTCCCGATCATACTTGAAAAATGTATTTGTGGGGTATTTTGTTGACACCCAAGTGAAATCCTCATAAAAAATGATGGTATTGCACATGCACTCTACTACTATCTGCATCAATATATTATTATTCATTTTTTTAGTTTTATCTTCGTACATATCTTAATCGAGTTTCTCATCACTGATGGATGACGCACACGCAAGCATGTAAAGGTTTATTACTACATTACAGTAATCCACAGAGCTTCAGTCAAATGTGATGGGATGTGTATATGGAACCCATGTAGAAAATAATATGATGCATTATTATTATCATCTCATTATTTATGAGCAGAAAAAAGAACATCAACGCAGTGTTTTTGATTGTCGGAGTGTGTAATCTCATAAATTTAAATAAATTCTTAATAATGAATGCAAATTGAGTGTTGATAAACTGGTATATAATATTGGGAAAAGTTTAAGGCATGATTCATTAATACCATAAAGCATATATTCAAATCCAATCCAATTCAAAATCATGTAAAATAGAGCTGGCAAAAAAAATTGTTTTTAAAAATCATATCATAACCATCATGATCATGATGTTATAAGTCAAGTGCACCTCACGGCATATTATACTAGTAGATCAAATCATTTTAAACTCATCATCACTCCAACTATCTGCACTGACGAGAGACTGAGTAAATGTCAAAGGATTTAATTTTTACTCTGGGCTAAATGTGCATTACATGTATATCATAATCATCAGGGGCAATAAAAGCGTGGATTGGTTGAAGTTTAAAAAATAATATAACACTTGAGAAAATAATAATATCTTTCGAGGCATCACGTTAAAATATGTTATCATTAACACTCCATGCTTCATTCCAATAAGTCATTGACTTTTTCATGATGTAATTAAATGCACCGTAATTTGGCCGAGTTGACCTGAAACTGAAATTCTCTACCTTTTTTTAATGCTGATGAGTGAGTATTAGTCAACTCCAATTTCATTTCATTTGCATTAAGTATTATTACCAAAAAGTTGATTTTTCTCGTTGAATAGATCGAATTCTCAACTTGACACAATGCAATACAAGAACCATGTTGGATGTGAGTTACTGCAAGAGAAGATAGAAGTATAGCCAATTTTATGGCTTGGGGTACCTTTTTAATGACAACAACAGGCTCTCATCCTCACAAAATAAGTAATACTCGTTCGGTGGCAACATTGTAATAATAATTCGCACATCAACATCCCATTTTCTTGATTGCCAAAACAGATCTAACCTAGCAGTTTAGTTTTCATTTCGCTTCTTCATGCAAAGATGGGGATGAAAAGATCTAGTACAGTTTTCATACGAATAAGGAAATCTGACAGTTGTGTGTACTTTTTTTTCTGAAATAATTGCTTGAGGCTTAGCTTGTCATTTAAATTTTATGACGTGGACACTTTTTACTTCCAAGCTTGTAATTTAATTGTCTAAATTCTTGGAAAACAGCAGCAAAAGTACGCGAGTTTTCTAAAAGGTCCCCCACTTCATAATATATACAGTCCATGTTAAACATGATGATTCAGGGAGAGAGAGAGAGAGATGTACCCTCTCCATAATATACATCCGTAGTATTATGGTTTTTAGTGGTTGGTTGGTAGTTACTTCTTTTTAGTAGTAGTAGCTCCAAGTCATATTAAAAATGGCAATTTCTGGGTAGAAGTACGTACTTTGATTTTTGTATTTGATAATTATTATTACGGCCCTCACACCCGTGAGCATTTTACAGCAATATTATGAAGAACATGGAAATTATCAAAATTACACTTTTTAGAAATTAAGTATGTAAATATGATTGCCATAAGGAGAGAGAAGAAAACTAAAAGTCTTTTCCGAAGGATTGTTTTTCTCTTCTTGTGAGTGAAGAGTTCTGTTCTGTTGTTGGTTGTACGCTCACTAAAACGTTCAACATTAGCATAATACACTGATAATGAATTCAATATGCAGCAACAACAACAGGAACGCGGCTTGCTATACATCAGAGCCTTTTCCTTCTCTTCAATTTGAGCCGTCATTAAATTACAAACAATGTAGAGAAACGAACGCATATAAAAAAAATATTATGCACTTTTTGGATTGGAGAGCGCTTGACAGCCCGTGTACGTCTACATAAATTTGGTGAAGAAGCAGTACAGCAAATAGAACCCATTGCGTTACGTTACCTAATGCTTATGGGTGCTACTAACAAAAAAAATGATTATTTGATGATGCAATCTTTAACATCTTTATTTCCTTCCTTCTTTAATTGCGAATACAACACATTTTTATGGCATCTTTTCCACCTGAGAGCGAGCACTCATAATAAATTTACGTGTCTACATGTCTTGGTTCCTCCACACAATGTTGTGTACATTAGTTAACCATCATTAGCAAACATGTTTAGCTAACCAATTTAAAAGGAGGGAAACCGTAACAAGATTATGCCAAGAGCATTCCGGCGTATCATATTTTTACATTCCACTTCAGTTGTCACTTCACACGAAACGAAAACCTTGTCGAGCAGAGTACGTGGAACGTGGAATGTTCTTGCTTTTTTTTAATTTTCTGTTTCTGATTTCATAAACAGCACAAAACGTAACCCGAGCTCCAGAACTTTTTATTTTTTTTTGCTTGTCTTGATTGTTATATAGCTCACCTGGCAAGTTTTTACGTAGGGAAATTTACAAGAAATTAGAATAATTAATGGAGTTCATGTTATGATAAGTCTTGGTAATAATATAAGAACCAAATGGAAATGGTCATTTAAATATTGTAAGCGTACAAGTACGCTTGTACAAATCTCCATATCGGAACGTGAGGATTTTGATACTCAAGGTAAGATTTGCTTTCTACAGCTTTAAAAAATTTAAAATGGAAATATATTATGTCGGTACGTATACTTATTCTTACATGCAACATTGTTACAAAAAGTACAACAATCGTAAGTAGAAAAGGAAGTTGGTTTTCAAAGAAATGAAGAAGAAAAAAAATATCTCACAATTTTCAAGTAAATAGACCACTTGTCGAACTTTTCTTGAGATGTACTTAGGTGGTTAATGTTTGCTTGCATTTAATTACATCATAAAACCCACTTATATGGATAAATTGAAGGCTACTTCACTTCAAATACGATGTGGTGATCCAATTTTAAGCCCATTTCAGCATGCAACCCATACCAAACTATAACTTTGCTTTAATATAGCAGCATACGTATATAGCGAATATACGACGAAGAGGCATTAGGCACACCGAGAGAGACGAAGATGTTAAATTACTTTATGGTAATTTCAAAGCAGCATTACAAACCGGCCAAACAAGTCAAGTTCTTGATTTGTGGTTGGTGATGTTGATGATGAGATCATATAAGAAAAACAAATTATGCGAATGAAAAACACCTTAAAATTATGTATTTGACGTGGTTTGAGCGTAATTAATTCTGCATGTTGACTGTTATTCCTACTCACTCATTTCTCCTCTGCTCGACTCATCACCTCTAGCACTGAAATATGAGATGGGCTACGTGAATGCGGGCATGCATATATACATATTATTGAATGTATTTTATATTTCACCACACCACATATTCAATTCAACATTGTACTTGGGCACTCACTAATTTTTTTTAATAAAAAAAAAGGTGAATCCATTGTATACATTATACCGTGTATGTATGTAGGTGATTTCATTTTATTCAGATCGAGATCCGGATTCTAAACTCAAACAACGCGGTGATTGAACGCTGTGGCTGTGTTACACACACACAGTGTAAAAGATACCCACATAACATCACAGATTTACTATTGCTATTGCCAATCCGAAGGGTTAATTCTATTTAAGCCTTTCATATACATATAAAAGTGGAAACGATTTACTACTTTGCTTCGGCATTACTGCACTCTTTTATTGAGCAGATGCATCTGTCATTTGAATCTGGATGCTATCTCAAATCAATTCAAGTGAATTTGAGGTTTCATCATTGCTTTTAGGTTCGAGATGGTCGGAATTGTTTCACGAAAGTATCGTATTTCACAAAAAATCAACTCTTATTATTCTTTGCTGGTCATGTCTCTCAACTCCATTATTATATTTCTTAAACTAGTGATTGAGAGTTCAACATCATCAGAAAGAATGAATGCTGAATATATTTTTTGAATGGGACAGTGAATAATATAATATAATATAATATAGTATGCATGCTTGCATTACCTTTCAGAGTGTTATATTATTGTGTAAAGAAAGTAAAACGTTCACATCGTGATCCGCGCATAAGATTATTTTATTGCCCATAATGATTATTATGTATGAATATGGATAAAAAAAACCATATTTCTACCAAGCAAGCATCACACACATCATCCTCTTAAACTATTATGAATACAACCTCCATTCTTCATTTACTTCTTTTTTTATTCCCTTTTTTATTCATCACACTTCTCTGCTGACTTCCATTCTAAAAAAATAAGATTCACAAAGATGGTGACGCTGATGGTCAAGGATGGTTGGAAATAAATGGGCTGTTTGACTCGGAAGATGAATTTTTATATGAAAGAGCATTGTCAATAGTACAGCACACAACCACGCTTCGTCCATCCATTCTCAACTTTTTGATGCTGCAAAGTCATTCACAAATGTGTGTGCTCAATGACGATTTTTTTCTCTCTCTCTCCTTCTTCAGCAGTGTAGACACTTGCACACTGCAATGCTGCTGACTCCTGCTGAATAACTTATTGCATCTTATATAGGTACTATATATTTTGCTTAATAATGTTATAAAACTTGCAGTGGAGTTGTACAGTAGAGTACATGCATATATATACAAAAGCAAAAGCTCAAAAAGACTTTTCGAGGGTGATACAGTTGTTGGATGTGATATTGCAACATAGTTAATAGCGTGATTGTTACCATTACATTTTCAAATGTTATATGGTGCTTGACTCCTTGAAAGAAGGGAAGATAGTACTGAAAAGTGAACATGCATAATGCACATACCTGAACTGATGAATGGCCTAACAGTAATGGTCGGCTACTTGCATGAATAGGGGTACAAGGAACGTTTTTTTTCTAGCAGGAAAAATGTGAAAGCGCAGACTGACATACGGACGTAAGTGCAATTTATCATAATATTTAGAAGACTCACTCAGTGTAAAACATGAATGCTCAGGCCATCCATAATATATATATATATATATATATTTCTCGTATATCGTAAACTCTAACCATCTGCCTCTAATATATTTTTCGAGGGATGGATCATATCCAGTCGTCTTCTTATTCATTCACTTTTCATTCATTGGGGTAATTTCCTTTCCCACATGATTCACTAGCCTTCCTTCTGTCTCGTGTGTGTATGTTCAGGCTCAGAGTTTAGTGTCTACTGCACACAGTATGTATATAGTACGAAATTGAATATTGCATGAATATTTTACTTTTAACTGCATATCCGCTGTAGGGCTGCTGGGTAGAGATTGTACAGAGTTCCCACCCAACGTGAATTTACTATGCTTCATTGATCAATGGGATGATGCTGTAAGTAGATTGGGGTATAACCTTGGACGTCTTTTTTTAGAGCTGTACAATTTTAACTATTCTATTTCGCTTTTGTTCTATTTGTTTATTAAATGATCATGTCATAATACGCTATAGCTAAACAAAGTATGTCATACATATTTGGAGGACATACCTTTCATATAATCGTAATCGTTTGATTGTTTATTTTTCGATACGAACTATAATGACATATTTGTAACTTCAGATGCTTGGAGAAATATTGGAAAAAGTGATACAAAAAACTATACTCAAGTTATTGACTCCAATTTGGGGATGGAATGTATGTAGTTGTGATGATAGCGTCCAAAATCGACCATTAAATAGATTACGCTCATTTTTGACTATGTTGCTCTTTAACATAAGCCACTATATATACCACTCGAAAATAATTCAGTCCAGCTATCAATGATAATCAGTGAACAAATTTAAGCTACACGAAGAGGGTCGGACAAAAATCCGAATGAAAGAAAGTTGTCAAGATAATAATTCTGTTTGCTACGCATTACGTTATACATTTTTTATCAGCATTGTGGTTATATATAAGTTAAAGAGTCTGTAGAATATGGGAATGTTGATGGATATTACATCTTCATCTACCAGACAGATATAAAGTTAGTCGAAAAATCACATTATGCATTTAGACATTTGGGATGGAGAGAGAGAGAGAAAGCTCTTATGTGTCTTGAGTGAGTGCTAATATTATTTCGAACGAGCGACTGCCACTACCACCCACCTTCCGGTTGGCTGAAGTGGAAAATAAAAAAATACACATGTATTCCACTCATTTAAACAGGAAAATAGTTGTACGTTAGTGGTAAAATATGAATATTTCTGCTACTCTTCTCGTCTTTCTAATGCTTGTTGTTGTGAATGGGGAAGTTGAAGTCACGAGGCTCTTTTATATAATATGCGTTGTGTTCTGATGTGATGGGATGTAGATAGGTATAGCATGGCATCACCTAAGAGCATATATGTATATATATAGCAAGCTTTTCTGCTTTCTTCCTGAAATGCCATTTGTTTGTGCATGTCTATTTTGAATTACCGTGCCAGTTTACTTCAGAAAATGACCATATTATTCAGAGAGGAGTCATCTCGATTTCCTTCTCTTTTTTTCTTCCTTCTCTCTTGACTCGACTTATCTGTTTGCTTCTCTATCCCTGGTCGTTCTGTTTCCTTTTTTGAGCATCTGTCTAGCAGAGAGGAAGAGACGAGAAAAAGAGAGAGAGAGAGAACCAAGTAATAGTCGTGAAAGTGAGTAGAAGGGAAATAAAATAAATTGGAAGAAAACAGACAGAGGCCCATTACCTTGAAGAAAGTTATGGATTGGCATTTTCTTTTTTCTGAGTGAGGTGGAATAATAATGTAATGTGAGTACATATCATCCATTCTCTCCGTTAACTTCTCCTACACTATATACATGTTGTACTACATGTGTCGCTCTTCTACACCGCACCGTACTGCTGTACTTTCATATAGTTTGCTAGAGCCATATAAACACATGGATCCATGCCCATCATCATCATCATCAAAATCATCATGGTCGTCATTCCTTTTACTTTCCTTAAGACGACTTTCAGCACCAATATAACCAGTCGGAAGAGTTAGTAGCAAAAGCAACCACCAACAGCTCAAACCAAGTGAAACTATCATCATCATAAAACACGCTGACGAAATATAGACTGTGCTCTCTCTCTTCACTCTCTCTCTCTCTACTAAAACCACACACTTCTTGATATACTCTACTTTGAAAGTACGAATAATATATGTGTATATATTCATTTTGTATGTACAAAGATACATAAGTACTAACATGCCACACTGCATTATTCTGTGACTACTAAGGGAATCGTCGTTCTTCAAGAGTTCTCAAAGTCGTAAGTCGCAGGAGAGAGCATTATGTCATGACATGTCATGCAGCAGCAGTGGCAGATACAGTGGAAGAATGAGAGAGTGAGAGGGAGAGAGCTGTGTGTAATATGTAAGCTGAAATATTATAAGAGTCTCACTCTGGAGAAAGACGAGGACGAGAGTGAGCGTAAGAAGAAGAGCTTTGTTAGAAATTGCAAATACGTACGGTAAAGTAAAGGACGGACGACGGAAGGATGGAATGACTTGCTGTCTGCTTGCTGTTGTCCTCGCCGAATTTTGTATAAATTCATACCATAAACACGCAGAGTTACAGATGGATCTTCTCTGTACACTGTACTTACTTATGTATGTACATCTGCATGTGTAGCAATGGATGGATGTACACATATAACAAGCTGAAAATGTTTCTCCATTCCAACGTGTTTGCCTACTTATTTTCCTCCGCCACTTTCAGCACCACCAGAACATTTTTCCACTTTTTCTATACACTATTGTTATAAACTATATAAAATGAATGGAACAGCTCTATTGCAGATGGTGACTACTAAAAGAAAATAATGTAAGGATATATGCACTCTTTCGCCTCTGGTATGAATGTATATTTTCCTGGAGATGTTGTGAATGTATGTATCTATATATTTTTCTGGAAGTTTAGAATCATACGGTGAGTGAGACTGGAGAGTACAGCATTTATTTCTCTCTATTCAATGTATTCCCCACCTACTTATTCCCGTCTTTCGAGTAACTTATGATTGGATGACATCTCATCTTTTCCTTGATGTTGACAAAGTTGAGTTTGATTCAATTGTATTTCTCGATTTTCCTCTGACTACCGTGTAGCAAGGGCATGATGATGATGGTGGTGGTGTGCACGTAGCAGAAGAGCTACTATAGTAAATGTGATGGTGAAATGAAAAAGATGATGATCATGATCATGATGACGCTGACGACGGCAAAGATCTCTTCAGCTTCTGGCTGTATCAAATCACTCAGCGAGTAGGAATGAAATAAAGCTTTGCTGGATGGAAATAGAACACACTTTATTCCTTTTCTTACATGTTTTATATTATACATCCATCCATCCACATCCAACAGAGGAATTTACTACTACACATGTAGTACCATGAGCAAATAATACTCAAAATCAAGTCAAAGGATGGCATATAATATTGTTCCTAGGATTCTCAACATTCTACAACATTATGCAATGTCATTCCTCAAGCTCAGCTCACCAGCTCCGAAAAGTATATTAGTTTGGTCCTTGACGTGCGTACGTTACATTAGGCACGTAAAGAAGGCAGGTATAACATGTATCCATATGATGTGATGTAGAGTTGATAGTGTTCATCTTTTAGGCCATTTGTATGCCTAAAAAATACGTTAGTTTCCTCATATACATGAGTGGATGCTTGTACTATGCATGTACATCTTCAAAAATTCTAGACTAAATCTTGTATAAAGAAGACAAGCAAAATGTATTTCATCTATGAAAGTCATGACGTGTAATCAGTTTCGTCTTTCTACCTAAAATGACTTCCATTTTAGAATTGACTCTCATTGCATTGCATTACTTACTACCACTACTTTCTACTATTACATTGAATCATCACATCAACATCACAACAATACACCATGCGTCCATTTCATGAACTACTTCTTTTACCACATGTCGATCTTCATTCCTTCTCTCTCTCTCTCTCTTTCTCATTCTGTCATGTCATCATCATCATCATCATCCTTTTCTTTGGAGAATCATGCACACGTCCGTCCTTCAATCCGTCTAAATTATGCGTTATATCTTCGCCCCGTTTTTTTATTACACTTATTCCACATGCCGTATCACCGAAGGCGACAAAACTCGGAGAAGACACGCAATGCAGTACTTAGTAGTGGCGATATGGTACACTAAAAATTATGGTACTCACTTCCTACGTTGTATATACTTTTTTTCTTCTGGTTTGGAAGACAAGGTCTACATATAGAGTACATGGCAGCAGTGGAGCATAAAACTAAGACCGTGAGATACTCTTGTAGAAGAAAACCGTGTGATATCATTATCATCAAGAAAAAATGTAATGCAATGACGTTATGAATGTTAGCGAATTGTATAGGAAAAGTATATGCAGCTATAGAGCTACTACCAACCAACTACTCACATTTAAAGCTGGAGCTGGATATGATTCCGCTAGCCATGCAATGTAAGCAGGAAACCGTAGTTATAGACGAAGAAGGGGAAAAGAATGAATGTTGGAAGATGAAAAGGAGATAGTCACATTGTGTTCAGTTATTGTAGATTGTAGGTCTCAGTTGGAAAGAGCAAGGAGGCAAAGGCAGATAGATAGAGGAGCAGCATTAGCAGAAGAAAATGTCGTTGAGGTCCATTACGTGCTCACTTTTGTCATTTAGACCAGGAAAGTAAAAATAGTGGAAGTGGAGAACTGAGATTCAGCACAAGACTATGACTATAAGCAGTAAACTTAGCAAAACTCAAGGGGGAAGAGAGAGATGGAGAAGAAGAAGAGAAGTTGTACCTAAAAATTGAAAGGAGAGCTTTTGGTCATTCATGAATTTCTGGGGGTTTTGCTTTGCTACTCAAAGCAAAAGCAAATGGGATGATGGTGAGCACTTGTCATCCAGTTTTACGCAATCAATAGAGTACTATTCCTCCGTAAAAATGTATGTATGTATGTAGTAAATTGGAACTTTCTGCTATCTAAAATACTTGGTATGGCTAAGGATGACTCAAATTACGATTTCGTTCCACTGCCATACCACACCAACCATCAATATTACCATGCTGATGTGCGATGCTTAAAGCTAGAGGGTACAGAAATGGAGCCTCACATATATCGCATCGGTAGACTTTAGTAAAGTCTCTGCACATTTATGTCTTCCACATTTCACTCACTTCTCTTATTTTGTATGTATATTCTGTACTTACGACCAACGAGGGCTGAGAGTATTGTGCAAGTGTGCAGAGAGACATCGAAATAACAATCTTCCTAGAGGGAAAACTACTAGTGACTCTGTGTGTACTGCATTGCTTTATCATCTTTGGGTTTCTCTATCGTGCATGAATGGAGCATTATGTGGAAAGAGAAAAAGTCACTAACTTCCAACTTTTTGCCATAAAAATCACAGTATTATGATAACTACACTTCTAAGATATGATACCAAAGGTGTCATGGTGGTTATAATAGTCATTGTCGTCGTCGTCGTCGTCGACTTCCCCGCACTCAATTCATTCACTGGCTTCACTCACTCTCTGCAAGCTCTAAATGCTTGAATAGACTAGATATCTCAATAAAGAGAAAAAGCCCAGGCACATGACCACATGCTAAGTACAATACACACCCTATATATAAAATGTGATGTTGGAAGAAAATGTCTTTTTGTATGCATTATGCTTTGGCTTATAAACTAAGAAATATTATTGTCGATCCAAGAAATATATACACATACATATAGTAGCACACATGATGGTGCTGTTGGTGGTGATGGTGATGATGATGATATTTATAAGCCGTATGCAATCCAATCCAATGCATGTGTACTTCACTCACACCATGAAAACTACGAGCTTTACGAATGAATTCTCTTTTTAGGAACTACGTATGTAAGTAAAAATATAATCGCGACAGATGAGAGAGAGAGAGAGAGTAAGAAGAGAGAAAAAATGTCTACTCGTTTTTCGTTCTACTTTTTTGAGTGTCACACTCGGCTGACCAAAGAGCAGATTATGCATGAAAATGTTCCAATATTGTCAGCTTGGTTTGCTTGACATTTTCACATCAGCAGAAGGAGTCACAAGCAAAACGTATTTGGCAACATAACACAAGCAATTGCAGCAGTGTTGCAGAAGTACACACTATATACACTATGGTACTCACACTCAACCAAAACGATGAGCTATGATGAGAGTCTCTGTGTGAGTGAAGAGGAGCATCAAATCCATCGGGGGTGACATTGGTATTACGTTCCTAATATTCTTCTACTAATACTTGGGCCCTGTCTCGTTGTTCCATGCATGTTATATCATCTCAAGTGTCACCGGGAATAATAATACCTCATATAAATACTTCCACTTATAAAATGTATATTATGGAGAAGCCAGCTATATGTGCATCATTTTATATCAGAAAATTTTCGTGGAAAACTGGTGAGCATAATGTGAGCAGAATTTTGCCTGTATTCTCTCATTTCGTGTAAGTTGAGATTATGAAAAGCAAAAAGCAATGCAATGTAGTGCTGTTTTTAGGAGAGTATGTTAGATTTGCCTTTCCTACAGAATGAAAATCGTTACGGATGGCTGTGTGACAGAATATTATGGTCTTATGGAAAGAGAGAGAGAGCAATGAAACTGGATGGCATGAATGATGATGGTATATGCCATGACATGTAGAGAGAGAGAAAGAAATATATAGACTAGCGTGTGTGCTTTCAGGTTCATGTTGATGTGTGTGCTTCCACACAAAAGGAGAAATGTACATATGCATTACATTGAGTATTATGATGAGATGGGAAAATATACACGTTCAACATTTCAGGAGAGAGAGAGCGAACTCTGCAAGAAAAGCAAATATACATGCATCTCATCAACCATCTTTATGAGAGCGTTGCGGAATCAAAGCTAATGTCCATACGTTGTTTTGTTAGTCAGTTGTTGTATGAATGAAATGCGAATAGTGTGAATAAACCAATGTCAGACATGGAGTGTGCTGCTGATGTGATGATGACAATGGGATGTTGTATAATGTGTGTTGTAAAAAGGAGTCCTCTTCATATTCCATTTACCTTCAAAACTAAATGATACTGAAAATATCTAGGAGAGCGCAAGAATATTACAGCTCCTAACTCATTCCTAGTAGATTGTTTGCCTTTGCCCGATTCCCTATCATCAGTCTTGAGCCTAGTTTTAAATGTTTATATACCTTTTTACTTCATCCAATACTCTTATGCCTCTTCAATTTTCGCAACGTTTATACAACACAAACTTTGCATTGTTCACCAATGGTATATGGTATGAAATAGCAAAAAGAGAATATAAAAGGAAGTTGAGCTTTGTGAAATGGAAAGTAGTCCTTTCAGTCATTAGCTTTCCCATTCACTATGAGGAATGAAATGTTGTTCTCCCAACCAATATACCAATACCAAGCAAAAAGGTTTTTTATTATCTTTCATCGAAAAAAGTAATCCACAGACAGTGGGTCAAAAGTCTTTTCCAGTGGAGTAGAATGTGTATAGTGTGTTGTATTGTTATTACAATCGTATCGAGAAAAATAATAAAATGGATCGTAGGAAAGGGAGTAATAGACGGAGAAGTAAACGTCAGAATGTGAATAGTTGGAAAATATACAAAGAACAAAATATTGACACTTTTCGAGGACATTCGGAAACGTAATAGTGGCAAAGGGTGTACATGTATAATGACTAGCGTTCACATACGTACAACCAACCCAGCACGGGATCATATTATGCAGGAGTCGTTGTAGTGAATTGAATAGCCTCAAACGTTTGACTTGTGTGCTTTTTTGTCTGTACTATTTCCTCTACGGATGGTTTATAAAGGCATAGTGGTTTTGGTAGTCAGCAGTCTCTATATTATTACTCGGAGAGAGAGAGAGAGAAGAGCATTACGAAGAAACTTGTAAACTTACCTAAACTATATGACTATGCTAACATCAACATCCAACATATAATATTGTGAGTGAGAGGGCGAAGGCAAGACGAAGAGAAAACAGGGAAGGGTAGTAGTAGTAGTAGTAGTAGCGAGAGACAGATGAAAGTTTTTGGAAAATGGATCCTTATTTTGCTAAAGCAAAAAAAAGTTGAGTTTGCCCATTTTATATGGTAATGTATACCGTTCCTCTGCTTATAAATTGCAAAATAAACTGTCAGTTTTTTCCTCATCCTCTGTGGTCGCTGTTTTTCTCTCCGTGTTTTTGCTGATGTTGCTCTTATTTCCATTTTCTGCATTGGCAGCAAAAAAAAGGGAGCGTAACTATACCACTTTTTACCATCATCATCTTCTTCCGAGAGGAATAGGATTTAGGATGTTGGTAATACACAGAGCACACAGTCTGTCTGAGCTCTACTGAGCTCACTCACTCTGAGCTCAAGTTGGATGAGTGACGAGAGTTCTGTAGTTTTTGAATTTTCTTTCTCTCTACAGCAGTCAAGTCTACATCTACACTAACAAACACACACATACTTAGTTTGCTGGAGCTGCTGCCATGTACTTAGATGGAAGCAAGGCTGCTGCTGCTCTGCTCTATTTTACAATTCAACAGGGACTTCAATACGAAATATGTACATGGGCGAAAAAAAAAGAAGAGAGAAACTTTGAAAGAAGAATAAATTTGTTATGCTTTTTCTTTCTAACTTATTGCAAACTCACTCTCCTCTTTCCGTTCCAGTTTTGTACTTACTTATGACTATGAGGCAATTCTATTATCATTATTGTTATGTCTGTGTTTTCCCCCCCAGAAAAGTGGTGAAAGAGGGAGAGAAAAGAGTGAAGAAAAGAATTTTAGCACGGCGAGAGAGAGAGAAGGAAAAATGTTTGACAATGAAGCAATAAACCTTTAACCTTCTGGGAAAAGGGCGTTTATTTATATGTATGAATTGAAGGGAGCTTTGGTGAATAAATGAATGAAATAAATGAAAGAATCCGTGTCCACATCCGACGATACAGGTTTTAAAGACAAACAATACGAGTCGTCAATAAATGGTTTCCACGAAGCAAATCCTGCAGAGAGAACCTATTTCCAATGCTCTAAACAACAGTCTATATGCGGTATACTCAAAAAATTGTAAATCAGGATCAATATATTTGCTGTGAAAACATTTTCCCTTTTCCTTTAGATGTATGGAGTGAAGGATCCATCCTCCTAAATATTTTATTGCTATCCTTTCATCGAAACCCAAAAAAAAAGTTGGTTGGCGAATCTAAAAAAAATAAAATGTAGACAATCTTGATTTGATGCAACTGCGCCACTAATTAAAAACGAAGCATGCTAAAAAGAGACCCCCTAATTTTGAATTATGTGTATCGTGGCGGCGTCAGAATAAGCTGACTGTTATTGCAGAAGAATAATAAAAATTATTAAATATAGTGCATTCAGGATCACATACTCGAGAGAGTCAGTGAATTAAAGTAAGTGGAGTCGTCGTCCAATTCTGATCAGTAAATTATGTACATTGAGAACTGCCTTATTCGGTACACAATACCTATACAATATTTTTCTATTGAAAAATTCTTTCACTCTTCATCGACTATACCCATTTTTTTATCTGATATTTCTCCAAAGTTTCCCTTTTATCCATTCATGAAAAAAAAGTGAGCATTACATTACACTTTTCCATCTGTAGTTTACGAGTAACAAGCCGTCTGACCAGAATGTATCGATTGCCCTTTATTACTGCCACTAGCACTGAACACTGAAAAGGAAAGGCTGGGCTCTTTTCAACAGACAGCAAACTGATGAACTATATTTATCTAGAAAGTAAATGTGGGCACGTTAAGCATCCCCCCTAAAGTTGCTATCAAACGATAACTGCAATATCTCCGTTAGATATCTAATGCTTTGCTGACTACTATTACCGATGATTCCTATTTCAAACTTGGAAAAACTACATAGTATTATGCCATGGCATCATGGCAATGGCATCATGGCGTGGATAAAGGAGAAGAGGAGGACGATGATGTTGATGTACGTACGTACGCGGAGGAAGAGAGAGAAAAAAAAGGAGCGAATAACATTTTCCTGTATCACCACACCATTGGCATTAGATCAAGCAGTGCTACCATTACTATTGACACCAGTAATGGTTCTTGGAAGTTTTTTGGTGAAAGAAAGGAATAACGAAGTGCTTTCTCCCTATTATCAGTTACAGCCAGAGTAATAATGGCAGTATGCGCCAGCATAAAGTACGCTTGAGCAAGACCCACTAGCAGCAGCAGCTAGTAGCCGTGCAAGTGAGTGCTCTTTTGCTAGTAATAGAAAAGCCTGTTCTTGTATGGGTGTAAGTACCGTGTGTGTTTGCAATGATGATGATGATGATGATGACGATGAGGATGATGGCTGCAGCATTTACGTTTCAGTTGTTGGTAGTTGCTATTGGTATGGATTATATTAGTGATGGTTTGCTCTTCTATTGCTAATGCTTGGCTGTAACAGTGATATTACATAAAAGCCTTATCCAAATCTATTGATATACATTTATATACATACATGTGGGCAGACCTCTTCCTACATCCCCGTTACTCATATATATGCGGTGAAAAAAAAGGCCTTTTGCCTGCATCTGAGGTGTATTACTCAAAGTATATGGTATATATAGTATATTAAAGGGACATCAGTAGTAGATCGTATTATACGTACTACTGTAGGATCTCTAGATCTGTAGAGGCGTCATCGTCACGAAATCAAGAATATTGGAGATGTATGAAGCAAAGACTGCAAATGAGAGTTGGATAAGTTTAAGTAAGGGTGAAAATTTTTTGGGGGGGAAGAGGACATTGTATTGCTGACTGAGTAGTTTTAAATCTTGGACTTTAGTATACTGGGCCATTAACCACGTTGATGAGTGATCATTTTGCTTCACATCATTACTTGTGTTGAAACTCAACCCTGTCATCTGCAGCAGAGCAGCAGCTCAGAGCTCTGTATCTGAGGGTGGCCAAACAAAGACTTAAACTTTTTCAAGACTTCTTGTGCAAGACGCTGTCCTTAAAATGTATTTCGTTTTTGTAAGCAATTACTGCAAAATGAATGATGAATTAGTTTATTTCTTTAATGAAATAGAATATTTCGTTTATTCCGTTGAAAAAACAGTATGAAAATGACTTCACGTTCATCTAGCTTTGTTTGGAATACATACGCGGAGGATCTGCTTGGAGCCTTTGGCAGTCATGAAAATACTTTTTTTTTCTCGGAAAAACACTTTGGTTGAGGATTGAGGAGATAGGGAAATGAAAGTAGGCTATTTACAGAGTTTGAGATTTGATGGTGGAAAAACTTAATCCTCCAAAGCAATTCTACCAAATGTGTCTTATGATATTGGTTATTACAAGCTTGTCATTCCCTGATGGTCTATGGTCGCTTTATGACCGTAGTAGTTGCTCACTCCAGCAGATTATCAGTTTTTGTGGTAGTAGAAGTGGCAAGATATTGGAAAATATCTGAGATAGTGAAACGTACACTTCATGGCGTAATCATGAATTTGCTTATCTTTATAGAGTGTGCCGGTGTCCCGGTGTTACATAAGTACATATGAAAGCATACAATCTTTTGAATCTATATATTCCGGAGCACCAATACCATTGATTTTGATAAGAATCAATAGCTTGTGCGTTTAGTCATTTGCTATATACTTATCATTTTTGGAACAGCTATTGACGAAAGAGCTCATTCAAAAATACATACGCAGTTACAAATATTATCCCGACCCAATACGCATTTCAGCATATAAAATTACCATTGGTGTGCTTATACTAAAAATTCAGTACTGGGAGGCTAAAATGCGTAGCTATTAAAATCTGTAACGCCTTATCCAAACCAGCTATAATCGTAACCTGAACAAGTTTTGCAGTATAGAACCCCCCAATTATTCTAGGTTTTAGATTTCTTGTAACCAAATAAGCTAATATATTATTTGGGAACCAGTCAAAACGAATTCTACACCACTGCGCTACTTAGCTTACTTAAACATGGATGTTATTTTGTCAGTTTCAATACATTTCATGTACTTGTTCCAACAAGAATGAAGAAACTCCCTTGCATGCATATATATACACGTCTTAGACTTCTAGCCATGAATGAAGCAAGAATTGTATGAATGAATGTTCCCAAATATTGACCTTGAACTTTCTGCTGGAAACACTCATTTTCATTTGCCTAAAAATCAGGAAGTTGTATTGTTGAAACCTCTATGGGAGTGTATGCTTGCCTGCCTATATATTATGGAATAACATTTGAGGCAAATAAATAACTAGAACGCGATATCTTCCTTTCGAGCGCATGGAACAGGAAGTTGAAATATACCGTGTACCCAAAACGATATATGTAAGGCTATTCAATCTCAATAATACTTTGAAAATCCAGGCGTACCTAAATTTATATGGGATGAAGTATAATCTATAAATATTCACGGAACAGAAAACGATAACCTTTTGTATACAACACTATATATGATATTATACATGGAAGTAGTGGGTTGTTGATGTGAATTTTGAGCACAAGGCAAGCTTTCTTTTTACTGCTCTTGATTTTTTGGAAAGGAGTAAGCTCAAACACCAGTGTGCTCCACACACCATTCTCGACTTTTTACTACCACACAAAGAGCAAAAGTACCAGTAGGAAACCAAGTAAGAAAAAAATGGTTGAATAAAACTCATGTATTTTCTTATGTGAATACATGCCGTCTTAGTTAGTGTGTGTGTGTGTGAATGTAGAATGTGTATGCGTTTCGCTTTTTATAACATATTTTTCTTTGCCACAGAGCTTCCTTTTTCCATATGCCAAAGAGGAAACCTTTGGAGATTTATGTCCGGCAGTTTGAAGGAAATGTGAGACAAGCCCCTCCAGGTCTATTTACGACCAAGATCATATCATCCTTAAACATCTCTTTGCAACTAGAATCTTATACGATACTATATAGTTCCCTTTTGCTAGAGCTCGTTTTGCTGTTTTTTTGACTGCTTCTTCTCAGCTCGTAGAAAAAGAATAAAAACATAAGCATTTCATCAGAGTGGCAGAAAGAAGCAGGAGTATCGTTTGGTTTGCTAGTGAGAGTGAGCCTGTTGTTTTGGAATTGAACCAAGCAGGAGTTTTTAAGAGCAGAACAGAACAGCAGTCGAAAAAGCAACAATGAGTTGCTGGTAATAGTGAAGTTGTAAAAATTGTAATGGTAGGGTAGGTTGTTGTTTCTATCTTTTGGGTTATTATTACTATTACTACCACCACTACCGTTGTTCAACAACGTACAAAAAAAACACACACACACATAGCTTATTGTTTCGACAAAAATAAGTAGGCAGCCATGCATCTTCCTCCTTTTTTAAAAATGGATTTCCCATTATCCTTGTACTAGGTTAGGCTACCCTGGCTCCTGGTTTCCAATCTCAACGCGCATTAGTAATGTAGTATAAGTTTTTTTTGTTTTAGATTGGCTTTGAAAGAAGTATCGCTTGAAATAATGTCTCGAACTCTCTAGTACAAACGGGTCTACTTATGTAACATCCAACATCGCATGCATCCTATCGATCTAAATTTAACGCTTAGCAATTGTATTGAATGAAATGAGCAGTTGTGGTAGTAGTGTTAACCAAAAATCTCATGTAGTTAGTTGAAGTTGTTATTTGAGAGTAGATGGATTTTTTTAAATCTCCAACATCGACAATTTTCATGGATTTGATCTTGCTGAGAAAAGTATGCTCATAAAGCGACCTGCGCATACCACAAACAATCCCTTATCTCATTATATCATTCCTATTTTGTATTACGCTATATACACTTGTATAAACTTTGGTAAGAAATCAGTGGGATCCTTGAAGAAGCTACCTTTCATTTTTTACAGGAGAAGATTTATGCAGAACAGAAAATCATGTTGCTTTTATTACATGATTAAAACTGCATCTTCATTTTGATGGAGGGCAAAAGGTTCCACACAAAAAATTTCGGCTCATCTCAAATTCAGTCTGAATTGGACCATAAAATACAAAAGGGAATGTTTTTAAATGGAAACATGAAATTAGACAAAACATTCTTGAGAGGGTCTCTTTCTTTATAAAAACTTATTGCTTGGATTTTATAATACGTACATATCTGCATGTGAATACTATACACACCGTTGTTCTCTCTAGGAGGAAAAGTTGCTCAAGTTGGTCTCTTTTCCTTCTCATATATAAGTTTTTCTTTATCTATATGACGTTCTTGCAATCACTAAAACAAATGCTGGGTATGAATACATAAAATACGTATTTATAGTTGCCTCCTCAGTCAACAACACAGGAATGATATGCGTATGGTATGTGAGTCAAGGAAAAACAAAAACAGGAATAATTTAACGAGTCGGTAATATTATAGGGTCTCAAGGGATACCGACGGCGACGCCGGCTCGTATCTACTCTACACGTTTGTTTGTACCCCAAAAAAGTGAGCACTGCTCAGATCTAGAGATTAACATGCGGAAGCGTTGAGATGCAATAAAACGGGAGGGTCTTGAGAAGAAACGGTTTCATAATGATTAAACCTATGCCATTCAGGACAGCTTTAATGCGTTAAAATTTTCCAATAGCCACCATTAAACTATTAAAAAATTTCAAGATATTTTGTTTTCTTTCTTTCATATGTTATGCTACATGCTATATAATCTTGGTGGGTCCAATCATAACCAATCCACAACCGGATGTCTATACTCAGTAGCTATATGCAGCAGTCACACTATTTGCTCGATATTCACATACCAAATCATAAAAATACATAAAGAAAGCTAACGACATGCCACAATTTGTAAAGGCAACGCTATAGATTGTAATGTAACCCAACACATAAAGGCAAATGGGGAAAGATAAAGATTTGGATTTCGCGATTACATACACACACATCATTGTAAAAATGGTCCCTTTTAAATGATTCACGATACAATTTTTTATGATTTTCATAGTATTAGTTTTAAAACCTCATGAATTTTACGCTCCCTCAAATTCGAACAATGTTGAGCTCAAGTGAATAATATAAATCGTCGTGAGTGAGTTGAGAGTATTGAGGAGCAAACACACACACACACATTTTATCTCTCTCTGAAGGCTAAACACTTACTTCCAATTCACAATTATAGTTATACAGAGCATTAGAGACAGCAAGCACAACAACAACAAAATACAAATTAAAAAAAAGCAATAGTGAAGTTGGTTTGGTAGTGTCAGTGAGTAGTAGTGCTGCAATATTAAGCCTGAAAAATATGGCGATGGGGGATCAGCATTAAAAAAGAGTACCATGAACCATGCTGAGCCATTCTTATGCAGATTGTCTTTGACTGGGCAATATTTTAAAATTCTGTTCAACCTCCACAATCACTTAGAATTACTTCACTACTATCTCTAATGTTTGCGTGCTTCCATTTTATATTTAAATGTGTGAGGATGAGGATATACTTTACTTTTTTTTATACTTACGATATTTATGTACATTAACATCATCATGTCCCCTTCTTACCAAAATGGTGGTCTCAAAATCCCAAGGACATTTACTACTACTACTACTACTCAAGTGCTTCAGCAGCTTTTTTTTTGGGTAACGTACTTATACAAAAGAAGGAAACTTGACGAAACACATTTGTGAGCGCCAATGTCTTCACAAAAGAGGATGAAAATCACTTTGAATTGAGTAAGTGAAAAAGTTTGGGCTCAAAATGAATCGAATAAAAAAAAGAGAGTACTACTATACTATAAACTAATACTCTACGTGATAAAATAGAAAAAAAGGGATGAAAATGGTGAGGAGAAGAGAGAGAAAACCAGCATGGCTCCTTTTGCGATTTGATAAAAATTGTGCAAGTCATTTATCAACTATGTAAAGCACCAAATATGTATTTAAACTAGATTTCACATTAACCCGTTTTTAAAGAATGGAATCAAATTCACAAGAAAAAAAAATGAGAGAGACTAAGTTTTTTTATTGAAAGGATTCTTTCCTCTATTTTGTTTTCAAGAGAGTTTTAGTTATAGTTGTGCTGCGTTGCATGCAAGCAAAGGTGGAAAAAGAATGTCCCCCTATACAATAGTTAATACTTTATGCCTTTCAAAACATAGTTAATCGTCTCATTTTTCACAGTTCTTTAAACGCTTCAAGCTGTGAAAACTTATAATCGACAAAAGTAGCCAAGAGAATTTGTAGTTTGGACATTATATTATTAGGAGCAGAACAACGTACGAAGGTTGAAGGTATCAGCTTCTTTTAAAAGGATGCGATTTTGTAATCAGCAGTGAGCAAAAGGTACACATTTAATATTTTAAATAGCAACAGTTTATACCATTTACGATTTATATTGAAAAGAGTTTTTTTACTGTGCACTGCGCAAATGCTTGTGTAGCGCTCGTTTTTCCCTTGTTGAGGGGAAACTGCAAATAATATCGTTGAAGATAAGGTGAACGTTGTTAATCAGCCTTTTTATGATCACTGCAGACTGCTTTTGCCGCTCCAAAGATTGCTAAACGGCCTGAATTACTTCATAAAACAGAAAGCTTTCTCACACAGTCTCCTCTCTGAACTTTAGTTCTGTAAAGAGTCTCAGAGTCAGAGTGGTGTAGACGGACATTTTTTCTTTGACTGTTAAATCATGTTTTAGTGGAGGTCTCAACACTGGTGGTCTGTCGGCAAAAATCGTAGCATAACTTATCCAAATACATTAACTGTACTGTTATGGTAGTGTAGCTTAAATTTCATAGTCACAAGTTATACAAGTTGTCAGAAGGGTAGTAATAAGAGTTTTGCGGCGGTAATATGCATATTATCCTATCACACATACCCACTCAATCACATTCATATAGATCAAACCATTTCAGAAAGAAAATGATCGTATGAAAAAAACAGACAGTTAAATTCAACTACTCATCATTACTACAAAATATATCACCTTATAAGGGAACTTTACAGCCAATTTTTAAACCTGCTCAAGAAAGAGAGAACCACAACCACACGTCATTCTGATGTATTACTGGATGCACTTATACATAAACGTTATGTAAATTGTATTATAAGCATCGTTTATCACAACAATGCTCATGATTCTCAATGTTTTGCCTTATCGATACCCCCAAAAATTATTATCAACATTTGCAGATCCTATGATCCAATACTTTCATACGGATAGATACGAAGCTTAATCAGTACCTTTGCTATGAAAAAAAACTGGAAATTATATGAGTGACATATGGTCGTAAAATACACCGAAAAGAAAGAAAAACAAGACATTTATAAATGATACTATGCTGATAATTTTTACATAAAATATAAATTGCACTACAACTGCATGGGGATGTTTCAAGTATGGGAATAATTAATTACTTATCCACCAAAATGCATATATTATGTGTCCTGAAAATTGCTAATAGAGCTAATAAGTAATTTGATCACGTTTTAGAGTTTGTCTCTCTCTCCCAAATTGACAACTGGTAGGCGGGCGTTGACAGACAGACTTGCTTCTCTTTCTCTTCATATGCAAATGTAAATAAATGTTGCCAGTCAGTCGCTTTAATTTAATTTACAAAGAAGCCTTAAACCCACTCGGTTTTTGCCAAAGCCAATTTACCCGTTTCAATTATCGTTACCAATTAAGTAGTTATGAGGAAACGCATGCAAACCCCAGTGCACGTACTTTTGGCAGCCTCTTGAAAATTTTCAATAAAACAAAATTAATTTATTTCAACATGCAGTATTTCAACATCAATATGATTTAAATATTGTTTGTGAAAAATAACTGCAATTTAAAGGTTAAATGATGTTACTAAGTTCGTGACGCTAAATTATGTAACACACAAGAATATATGGATCCATAATGTTTAATCACTTAAAATAATATATTATATTTTTAATACTGAACTAAAATCACATTGTTTGGACGAAACAATTAAGCTGGTTGTGAATAGAACAGAGGGTAAAGCTTCAATCAACGAAGTACTGCACTTTTCTAGAATGTTTTTGGGACACGTAATAGCAACAGCAAGCATTAGGCAAAAAAACTTTCATTGACGCAGTGGAATTAAGAAAAAGCCTCTCCACTTTACGGCTACGGCAGTGAAGCGAATTTAATCCTGTTCGTCTTCTGCATTTATATTCTCCATTCTTCCCTTACTCGCTAGCAAAAGTTTCAATTTAATTCGATGCATTTTATTAAAGATTTTTTTTTAGATGGAATGTGTGAATGTGAGAATTTTATGACGGATTTGTGAAACATGAGAACTCTTTCGTCGCCCTCTACTCACACACACAACATTGTAGAGTGCACTCTCACTCACTGAAGCCAACAGAAAGGCAGAGTAACATATAGTATTGTGTTTTGTAATAGTCTCATGCATAACAATATGAGAGAAGTGGAGAGTGAGAGAGAGACGTCTCAACTTATCTCACTCAACTCTCCTTAGCATTTTTAGGAAGGAAGAAAAGAGGTTTTCCAAATTTTTTTCTCTGTTGTAAATTTCTTCGCCGCCTTTCTCGTCGCCTTCACCTCTCTTCTCTTCCTTTATGTGTGTGTTGAAATGTAAGAGAATGTAATGGAAATTGAAGTGAATGCAATGCTGGTTACACTCACTCCAGCAAAGAAATGATTTACATGCTGCTCAAGTTTAGAATTGAAGTAACATTGTAGTTTTGTACGTTCGTAGAGATACTACATTGTTTGTATGTAGGATTGCATATTGCATTATAATAAAATATCTTCATATATATACATACATACATACATTTAGTCATGTCATGCGATTACCAGCTTTCCTAGATTGCATTTCTTGCACTATACAAGCACGTCCGACGGGCTACAAGCACATTCCGTTTTAAAAATATGATATGACCTCAATTCTTCCTAAACATCTCATTTTGCTTCACCGGAGATCTGTCATCGGAGTAAATGCAAATGCACACTATATGAAGGAGTTTTGTATTCTCTGGGATAAAGCAAAGATATTTTTTCATCGATTTATATTTGCACATTTCAAGTGCTTGAAAAAAAGTTTTGGTGCAACTGCATAGGTCTTGGATCATAAAAATGTAAAACACTTTCAATAGAGACTACGATGAGCAGACTCGTAGTTTCTCGATGCGGGTTTTTAGTTTATAGGTACGAACGTAGTTAGTTTGGATATCGATGCTAAATCGAAAATCGAAGGACGACTTCATATCATATTGGTGCAGATTGCTATTCGTAAAATTGAAACTGACTTATAGCAATCTTTACTACAGCGCTTTCTCTGGCATTTGGAGATTGTGAAAACCTTATTTTCAACCAACTATATTTTTTCGTATATAAAAAAACGAGTGAATTTATTGTAAAATTGCACAGAATCTAGGTATATCATACCAATACCACTCACTGTTAAGCATCATCATCTGCAACATTGTAAATGTAGAGGCAAGTCAGAGTCGTAAAATGGTAATGCATTTTTGGCTTCCAAAAAAAACACAAGTAAACTGGAGACAAGTTAGCTAACGCGTCTTTACTTGTACTTGAAATTGTTGTGGATTGTCGTATTCTTCATATATATATGGCATGCTAATATTACGATACGGATTAAACTGTTGGTGTTTAGCACTCTTTATGAGTGAATTCTCTTTTAGAGGTTTCTCACTTATCGTCAGTGAGACGAGAGAGTAGTGGAAGTTGAAGAGATATATGTATACATGCATGATTAGTAGAAGAATGACTATCTACGTACACATTATATACAAACATAATGAAAATGTATAATGTGAAATGAAACGAAGAGAAGATACAAGAGAGGAGAAGAAGTTTTTTTTGTATCTGCTTCATAATTTTCCCTTCTTTTGTTTGAGTACTTCGTCGTCCTATCCGGTTGATGGTTGTTTTTTTAAGCTCGCCTTGTTGGCTGCAAGTGGATAATGCTGTTTAAACTAGACTAGGTGTTGAACCCCACTCTTAAAGCTATTGCTTCATCGGACATTAACTTCACTTGGTTCAACTCTGGATCTCAGCGAGCGAGCGAGCGTAGGGCTGAGTTTCTGTGTTGTTTTAAGCTACAAGCAAATAAGAAGATAAAATAAGCAAGGAAGGAAAAGCCACTACAAGCCAAATTTAGTTTATAACTTTATGGTAAACAAAACATACACATCTATAGCATTCTGGGCTATTATAAACGAGTACTCAAGTACATGTGCATAGCGTATATATATATAACCACATCCAGATCTCATCTCATCTCATTCAAGTAGGGGACCCAACGGTATATGATTGCAGTGGTGCCTGGTGCCAATGCCAGAGACCAAAACCAGCAGAAAGTCAGGAAAAAAAGAAGTCCATGACAATGATGATGGTGATGATACTTACGTTGTTGTTGATGATGTGAAGCTTTGGCTCATCTCATTTTCCCTGTCCTAGTCTTAAACTCTTCTGGTGGTGGGCAACCTTTCCCATTTTCAACGAGAAGAGCAAAGCAGATCTCAAAGAGGAAATAAGATGAACTAGGGACTTTCCCCTGTATACATATATTCACTGCATAGATATAGGTAGTAGTAGTACAAGGAACAAAGGGGAAACAACAAAGACATGGCCGGGGTTGGTTAGGAGTAGGTTGCAGCATCAGATCAGCTCAGCTATATAATTTTTCTAGTTGAGTTTAGACCTTCTCAAGAACATTTCCAAAGGCAAAGAAGGAAGGAAAGCAAGAAAGGGAGAAAAAAAGACAATTGAGTTTTCTTTAGGCTCTCTCTCTCTCTTGGTGAAAGCTGTGTGGAGTAAAAAAAAAAGTTGAGGAATAATACTAAAAGGGTAAAAGGATTTCGTGTTCATGAAGTGAAGTGAGCGGTATATACATAAGGCTTGGCTAAGCAAAAAAAAATATATATTTACTTTATGTACTCTGGAGAAGTCTTCAATTCAATATGTGTCATACATACATACATATTATATAACCACGATATATAGAAGAGGTACTCTCCATCCATATCAAAAGGCAAGTGTTTGGTGGTGTACGAGATGCCAGGTAATATATGTAGTGCACGTAAGCCGATCCGAGATCTTATTATTAGTGCGTAGAAAAACAAGTATTGTATGTTTTAAGTGAACTTTCTCTTAACTTCCCTTTTTGACCGCCATTGGTTTACATGAGCAGACATACATACACACACACATACTCATACTATACCATCACCACCACCACTGCCACCATGATGGTACGGTAATCGTGCAACATGGGAAAAATATACGTCTTCCTTGTCGTTTTTTTGGCAGTTCACAATGGCTCTCCATTCCAATATTGAACTTGTTCCGTGGGTGAAGTTTATTTAAAGCTCGATTAGATTGCTTTTCCTCGGCCACTATGTACTTCTCATCTCTTCTGTCTCTATTATATCCAATCTTAAAAGATGTACATGAGGGACCTTTTGTATAGCAATAGGGAGCAAACAGACTCAGACTCATACTCTCCACGTACATTACGTTACGTACGTATTGTAGTAGTAGTAGTAGTAAATACATATATACATACTTAATATGGTTTCTTCTGGAGCAAAATCACATTGTACAGTTTTTTCTTGGATGCAGTTGAAACTAATGATGATGATCATGATGCGGTGCTTGTGCTTGAACTCCTTCACTGACTTGCGACCATTGGAAATGAAGAAAAGGAATGGTTTTTCACAATAATATATAAGTATATATACGCAGCAGAGCCTCGAGTAGCAGTCCAATCTATGGACTACTACTGCATATGTGTGGACTCTGGACCGACTTTGTTCTATTATCATTCAGTGAACAACACACAAGGGAAACGGGAAAAGGATATTTAGATTCAACAAAAGCTTTATCGAAAATACGACCTTATTTCCTTTCGTCGATAACATTTGTGTATTATTGGCCAGTATTGCATGCTACATTGTAAACTCTCTTAACATCAACGCAACATCATCCAAGAGAATGTATTGGATGCTGGAAGAAAAGCTGATTTTCTCCGGATATTTGCCAAACTCTTAGACTGGTAAATAGTAAATGCTTTTTTTCAGAAGGAGAGATCGAGAGAGAGGCTAGGCTTGGCTATCTAGATGCTTTTTCTATCCCGGCTTCAATTTACCTTACCTTTTAGTTTCCTCTCTGCGCTTTCTCTCTCTTCATAACATACCCCAACAGATTATTAGATTCGGCTCTCTTCCTCTTTACTCCCTTTCTAACAGTTTCTCATTTCCTGTGTGACCTATCCAAAATACCTAATGTAAAATTCTTTTATTCACACAAAATAAACTGGAGAAAACGAAAAAAAATAGAAGAAGAAGAAGAATCGTATTTAATCATTGTGTTTTTTCTCTCTTTTCTTTTCAGGTAAGCATGACTGATTTCGGATTTCCTAGTAATTTAATTCTGGAAAGAGAAGCTTGAATGGTGAACGAACGAATGTGAGCAGCATCACTGATGGATGCTTATATCGTTAAGTTACTTTTACTTAAATTGTAGAATTTGTTTTTGTGTGTATTAAATTTGTGTCGTTCACAGTCCTTATAAGTAGAAATGCACCTGCTATGCACTGCCATTTAAAATGTTAGTTGTCTTTTATGTTGTATTGTATAATAATAACATGGCATTGCAATCGCGATGCTTTGCATAATATACTTAATATTTATGCACTTTCTTTACAGTTAAGATTATAGTAGATTAGATTGTACATGAAAACAAGCTCATTCAAAAAATAATTGTTTTTTATTTGCCATTGTCACCTTTGTGTCATGATTCATGACTCATGAAGCGTATGTTAAACCTAAAGGTACAGGTTGTGTAGCAAAAGAGTAAGTCAGAGCAGCATAAAAACGATTGGAAAACTTGGAACATAATTAGTTATTTGTAAGTAGATGGAATTAGATTTCCTCTTGTACTTTCTCTCTTTCTAGTAAATTGTTGTAGTTATTACTCAAAAAATGATTCGGAAAAAAATGAAGTGGAATTCTGTAATTAGTATTCACAAGATGCAAACATGGGATGTAGCCTACATCATGTAGGATGAAAGCAATATTATTTGCAGTAGTATAGGGGATTTCAAGGGCTAGAAATGTAAATACAGACATTCAGAATTAGGTTAAGGTGTGAAATGGAGACGTAGAAAGTTAATCAAATGATGTAGGCAAACTGTAGCGTATATTTAAAGTTTTGTGTTAGAACAGTTTGTAAAAAGAAAATTTGGTTAGACAAATAAATGGGTCACACTGAAAGTGTGATATGATTTAAAAAAAACTTAACAATAAAATTATGCGTAGCAGAAATAGTTGATAGTAGTTTCTTATGTTTTTTCATTCACAGTGACATTATAAAACCCCATTGTACTATACGTTCGATTTTGTCTTCATATCGGAGCCGCTAACTTTAATTTAAAAATATTTTTTAATACTGATAATTTAAGGTCATTCCAAAGTAAAGGTAACATATTGGAACTTTGCTAATATATTAGCATAATTGAGATTATGATGAAGATTAAATGCATTTGAAAGCATTACGGATTTAACTTTCCCAAAACTTTAGAATGTGTTGCTGTACCTAGAATAGTCTTTGTTCACAGTCATATCATGGCCAAAGCTTGCATTTGTTCATTGCATGTGGCAATAAGAAGTGATGATAGCCTTAGGTTACACCATGTGGATCCAACTCTATATTGCACAATGGCTGTGATGAAAATAATTTCATTTAATGATTGTGCTCCTCTTCTTCTTCCTTCTATATCACATCACATGTCACCTCGCAATACACCATAGACTTATTAGGACGATTTTTTCGTTCAATTCTAATAACCTCTTTTGTATTTCACACTAGCCTGAGCAGAAACATAATGATCTCCTTCACAAATCCATGTGGCTTACGCAAGTCTACATTATTAAATTTCATACGGAGATTTCATTATATTAAAAAAAATCGAATAGGCAAATGTCACTTTATCCAATTCCAACTTCCAACCGAACCCTCCTGTTTTTGCTCCAGTCTAAAAACTTACGAACCAGTACTTTTCTAGTACAGTTCTGTTAATGAGAAGTCAGTACTTGGCAAATTACAACATTAAAATACTTAATATCAACGACGGCCTTCGTCTACTTGAGTTGCTCTGATGGTTTAAAAACATTGTGCAAAAGTAATAGAGATGGAGAGAACAAACCTGTTCCCTGCTTTATATTACATACATGCATAATATATTATATTGTGCAAGTTCTACGTATTGTGTGTGTGCATCTCCTTGACTTGCGGCATTTCATTTCATCTTATGGACTAACTACCCTCACCCGTATTACATGCCAGAAGGCTTTAGATTAGAGAGAAAGAAACTGTTTTAAAATTTGAAAAATGAATTTCCCTGTCATTTTTATAATTTTCTACAAGAGATATTGTATTACACTCATTAGCAAACTCAAAAGTGTGAGTGAGTTCAATGTTCATAGTGTACAGAGCAGAGAATGAGTGAGAGAGAGAGAGAAAAAAAAACTAAAAATGAAGGGGTTTTTATGGTACAAGAGATCATGTTATTATTCTTTCAAGTATCTTTCTAACTACTTCCACTTCAAATGATTGTCTTGCCTCCAACTTGACTTCTGGGAATAGTAACTGTATCAAGGCAAAGAGTGAGAGAGAGATAGAGCTAGAGCTCGACGCTCTATATGAGAGTGAATTACTAAGTGCGTTTTTCGTCTTCCTCTGCCTCAGCTTCTCTCTCTTTCTCATATTCTTTATTTCTTGAAGCCTTTTTGAAGACTTTGCATTGCATTACATCGTATTACATGCTGGGTTGTTTTCCATCATTGTTTCACGGCAAAATTGGTCTCACTCAGGCAAATACAGGGATCATTTGCAGTTCACTTATGTGTGCTCGCCATTATCCAACCACGAAACGAAGAAGAATGCCATTACGAGGAAGAGCGAGAGAGAGAGCAAAAGTTTCAAAAACTTCCTCTTCTCTGCCTGCCTGCTGATCTCTTAAAGTCAGATTTTTGAAGACATGCATGTAGCCGAGCCAACGAGAAGAAGAAGTAGTGAGAGTAATTTTAGTGAACTGTAAGCAAAAGATTGTTTTGAGTCGATTTTGCTCTCTTCAACCAAACCATTTCCCTTATAAAGTGCTCTTTTGCAATTGTTCCACTACTCCACTGCAAATTGAGTATATTCTTGCACTAAACTAAAAGTTAGTATTATATCATTTAACTAAAGGTATGTAATACCCTGCTGCTGATGCTGCTGCTATTGCTATGTGCTCCCCTATAGTTGATGTTGATGGTAGTGTATTTGCAATGCGGAAAATTCCAAGCATGAAGTTGTTGTTCGAATGCGACAGGCTGGATCGAAATTAAGTGGGAGCGCAATTTATTACTTGTGAGCCTTTTGCTTATTCTTCACAAAACTTAAATCATTCATGACTGACTGACAATTTGTTGTGTTCCTTGTTCCTTATTATCTCTCTGTCGTATATTGTGATGGGAGCGCTACTGCTGTACTCATTGTGCTCCTGGTTTTATTACGATTTTTTTGGCATTAGACAGAGTGAACTTGCAACTTTACAACAAATAACATGGTCGTATAATGATTTTAATTGGCAGGGAGCAGACCAAAAGGAGAAAAGACTATAAAATACATTATGTGAATGCGTCTTGTAATTTGAGATGCGATGGCCATTAGTTTAGCAGTAATGATGTGTATCATAAAAAGGACTCACGGTTGTTATTCTTTTCTCTGTGAGGCACTCCTCACCCATCGATTCTAGCTAGATAGGAATATGTGTGCTTAGCGCGTATATCTTGCAAATCAAGGTGTATATAATATAGCATAGCATCATACTTTTCATTGAAACAAGATATATAAATGTAAACGATAAAATAGAATTTAAGCATCAGTAAAGTCTATTGAGGCGCACACACTCTTGCTCCTGCTTGCTCCATCCCTAGTAAATAATTGTTCAGCTTGAGAAAGTTTAATAACAATGTGGAGGGCAGGTTTGACAGGACTATAATTTGTAATCCTCTAAGCTCTCTTTTTGGTCACCTATTGATCGTACAAGGAGGAGGGATACGATACGGAGAACGACACACACATTTAGGAAGTTAGTTGCATGCTCCCAACTCAAACTACAGTTATATATTATGTTATATTATAAGCCAACCAAAAACCAAACTGTTCTATATAGAATAGTGCAACAGTGGAAGTATATGCATGTATACAGCTATGAATATAAATACTAAATTTGTGAGGATGAATTCACAACATATTTATGTTTTATCAAAATTTTCGATACCTGGCACATATATTATTATATGTTGGTTCATTCATCCACTTGCACATTGTATTTAAATCTAATACTCACCTGTTAGCATTTGGTGAACATTATAAAAAATAACGGTAAGCCAGACAGAAGCTCAGTGAAATTGATTGCAACAAGGAGGGAGAAAGCATATTATCTGTGGGGCTTGAGGGTGTAATTAATAATTGAGACTTGTGAAATACTGCATCAATCTTGCTTGACGTGGGAGCAAATAAAGGGAAATATTATTATTTTACGAAACCCCACAAAAATACTTCTTCATGTAATCAAGGCAGTATGACTCCAAGAAAAAAAGTTATGATTTCTTCACGAAATGATAGTGCTATACTTGCTTTGAGTTACTGTAAACAGGCTTCTTTTTAAAATTCTTATCCAAATAGAGTTTCTTAAGGAATTGCTTATAAATTCCACTCGTGCTTTTCATGGTCAACACTAAACTACTAATCATCATATCATGTACATCGGCTGATGACCGAAACGTTCTGGAGTGTGTACACAACATGAAAATGCTTTTCTCTTGTTCCACAAAGTTCTCTCCCACTTTTTCCCTGACGGCTGACCAAAAATAAGCTTATTTCCACTTATTTGCAGCATAACCTTTAGCTTCACGATATTCGATATCGTCTGTTTCACTAAGTATTAATGCAAGGGGAAAAGCACACCTTAAAACTGGTCAACGCTTAGAAAGAAGGTGTCCAATTCACCTTACCTTACATACTAATTATTTAGGTCTGCAATACCATATATCTTGTGAAACCTGCTTCACTTTAAAATAGCATTACATGAAATGAAGCCCAGCAGGTTTATTTTCTGCAAAGATAAAATGTAATTCAGCAGGGAGCACACATGACATTTGAATGGATCCAATATTGTATGCTGTGTAGGAGTGGGTACAAGAAGACGACTGTCTTCTTGTATACTGCGTAACAATGTATATGAACTCGTTTTCGTTTCTAATGTAATGTCTGAATGTAACTTTATATACTTGTATCAGCCGTAAAAAACTATTCAATCCCTTTTGATACTGTAGAAGGACACCGAAAGGAAACGTATACACATTATTAGAAAAACCATATCACATTTATAAAATATCATCTACTTCTTCTCTTTCTCCTATCTGGCTTCACAACTCACTTTCTTTTTTGGTTACTTTGTCCGCCCAACAAATTCGATTCCTTCTTAATTTGCCAGATCTATTTATGTGTCCAACACGTCCAGCCTTCGTGCTGTTTTTTATGGGATGGCGTGTGCGACCATAAAAATGTGTGCTGTACACAAGGGTCTAACAAGTATACAGTGTATACTATACACACACGTTTTATACTTGTACATATGTGTGTGCTCCAAATTGAATTTTCCTACCCGAGTTTCTATAAAACTACAAACACACACACACTTTCCTCTTTTCTTCTTCATTGTTCAAAATCAAAAGCTTCCATAAGCCCATATTATGGTCGATCAGGTGCGATATATATTATGTTTGTATCCCTAC
Source organism: Orchesella flavescens (assembly GCA_964034955.1). Lineage (NCBI taxonomy): Eukaryota > Metazoa > Arthropoda > Collembola > Entomobryomorpha > Orchesellidae > Orchesella > Orchesella flavescens. The sequence continues at coordinate 17,916,800 of OZ035957.1, read as the reverse complement.
ATTCACATATTAGGCATAAAAATCGAATGCACACACGCCTGTGCTCCCATTGTACGAGAGGATAATACATAAATGGAGAAAAATAAAAAACTCTTGAAACCCAGTAATTATACTAAAGGAAAAGGTATCAGTCAGTATGCATTAAAAGCTTGTTGTTCTTTTTTTGGTGCAGCTTTTCCGTAAGGGAATGGGCTTAGAACGAGAACGACCAAAGCAAATGCCGTATACATATATACAGTGGCACATAGAACACCAGAGAGAGAAAAAAACAACAAATGTCGCTTCCATAATGGTTCACATTCTCATTTACTTCATATCACGCACCTGAACCCAGGTCTACTACCTTCCCCCTCTGCCTTCTTTTCCTCTCGTCTTGTAGTAAATGGACGGGAAATATAAGGGAGAAAAGGGGGATGGGAAAAGCCACTGGCTCAGAAGTGAAAACACTACACGTAGGACGAAGGCAAGGACTGCTCAAAGACTGGATGAAGTAAACGGAAAGAGAAAAGCCATTTTAAACACGTTCGAGAAATACTAGAAAACAAGAGCAAGAGGGAAAAAAGCTCATGCAACTTTGAAATTAATAAAAATTCTCTCGTGCATTTATATTCGTATATGGTTGGTGGATGGATATATACATCCATACATCTGTGTAGATGTGTTATATAGCACATATTTATGTACGTACAATGTTTTTCTGGAGGAAAATCACGAGAGTTATTGTTGGAATGCACCATTTCCAACCGTTGTGCAGGGGTATTATTAGCAAAAGCCAGTGTTAGGCACCTTTCTTTTTTCCTTTCTGGACTGATATACTTACGTAGTAGGTATTATGTACTCCTCTATATCCCGTATGTACATAGTTTGTCGTTCGTTCACTCAACCTTACCTTTCTTGAATACATCGCAAAAAGGAAGGTTGACACGTTCCACCCGGATGCGATTGCCTTTTATATATTTTATATCCATAAAGTGTAGTCTACATGAACATTCGTTACGCGTGTACAGGAAAATAAGCAACATGCAATTATAATGCAGCGGTAGGTAGGAAGGTAGGTTGTAGGTGCGACTGGAATTGGAGTTGAGGAGGCTTTTCTTGATCACAGATAAATATACTAGTAGTTCATATTGGTCTTGGTCCCATAATACATACAATCCGTAAAGTTTTTTTCTTGTGCATGTTTTAAATTAGAGAAAATGTGGTCCATCGAGTAATTTACTGCTAGTTTGTGATAAGCACCCCATGTACCATACCGTCTCAATTCTTAAGTACAACAGAAATGTTTCAAGAGAGCTTTTCCATAAATTCGCGGCTGTCGATGAGGATGAAGAGTGATGATGGTGTTGATCATGACGGGATTTAAGTGGTGAACATGTTTCGCAATTTTTTTGTGTGAACTATAATGTAAGTATATGAGCTCATACATTACATAGGTACTTTTCAAGTCTGAGCAATTCCCTTTCTAAGTCTACCAAACATTTCTCTTGATTACATTACATTTTTTACTGCACCAAACTAGACACCACCACCACACCACTGCATAGATAACAAAGTATATATACGGGAACTAGCAATGAGCAAGCCAGTCTCCTGCTTAAAGGTATGTACTACTACTATGATGGGCTTACTTAAGATCTGTCCTTCAGAGAGACATTTTTCATTTCGTTGGAGAGAGAGAGAGAAAAAAAAAGTCTGCACTTTTATTACTCCACACGCAGCATCAGCAGCAGCACATACTTCACAGGATACTTGTACAATGTTATGACATTTCATTACACTACATTAATAATATTAATAATAATAAGTTAAAAGTTTTGTATCATTTTTCATTTTTAGTGGACTGACACATGGACAGATAATGGTAGACTTGCTCAAGGTATTACAAGAAATGTGTGTTTAGGACGCGTGTTATCCCATTTATTTGCTATGTAATGCCATCCATTATGAAATCAAGAGATGGTCGGCTCGTACTCGCAGCCAGCCGAGTCGCTCTCGAAAAAAAAATATGTATTATATACCTTCCGTAGTACCTCATGTCCTATAAAAAAAATACAAGCATCTCGTTCCTCTGATCCTGTTTACTAAATAACCTTGTTCTCTTACTTACTCTCTAGGAGGATTTTTCCAAATGTAATTGAAGCGAACGTAAATGAGACTCAAAGTAAAGAACAGTGCTGCATTTGAGTGCAACTTATTCATCAAAATGTATGGAGATACTATACATAATATAAGTACGGAGAGTAGTAGTGGTTGAGTCCATACTCATTTTATCTATCGCTCATATTTACTTTTTCTTGGTTGGTTTTTGTTGATGCAGTTTTGTACATTAATATTTTTTCTTAGTTTTTTTCATCATTTCACTCACTCACTCCTCTTGTACCGTGTGTCCATCCATATTGCCTTGCCTCTTTTCCTGTGTGTGGTTGTGGCAGATAGACAGGAATTATGGCTGTCTTGATGTGTTTTAGTCTCATCTGTAACATGTAATTATCTTACATCATTTGCCTCACCAAGTCAAGTGGACTGGGAAACACACAAAGAAACACCAATCCAATAGCTCATCTACTTTACTTACTTACTACTCGTTTGTAAAAAAAGAAGGAACTAGCACCAAGCCAAGCCAAGACTAGGATTGCTAAGATTGTAAATGATGATGATTATGATAAAAAGCAAAAGAATGTTTGTGTGTACTTATATTCTATATGTGCACAATACACATTGCTTTCATTGCTCACACTTTTTAGGACCCTGACATTTGCTGATGATAATGATAGAATGGATTATTAGGTAATGCTCATTCCTTTATGCTTCGTTTGTGACTGACTTGTGTTTTGTACTCTGTTATCATTTACTCTCTCTCTCTCTCTCTAAATTAGTAAGTTATGAAGGAAAGCAAACTTGTATTTATTTTTCCTTTTTTTTATCCATCCATGCTTTACACATTAAAAAGTACAAAATTATATTCCCACATACTTCCCTTTCATTTCATATATATTGAACATGAAGGTGCCTTTCACAAACAGAGAGAGAGAGAGAGAAGCATCATCATCGTCATTTAGAACCTTACTCCAACGTTTTAAACCTTATATAAACTTGAAATTGGTACAAGGTAAACCAGTACGTTAGGTAGCACTTAGAGAATGGAACGAACATACATATATCCATACATAAGTGTAGTAAGTACTAACTCCAGAGGAAATATTTAAATCCATTGTCCAGCCTCCTTCTCCTTAATTTCTCATGTGTAATAGCTCACATCAGCTCAGCTCAGCCAGGCCAAGTCCATCAGACCATACTATCAATCTATCTCATCATCATCATCCTCATCATCATCTTATGAGTGTATAGTGTGCTTCACTTTAATATTTTTCACGTAGACTTGTTTATTTAGACTTGTTTTGTGTGTGAAAAGTCAGATTGGAATTTGAGATCGTGTGTGTAGTTATAGCTTGGATGAATGTGAATGTATTATTATTACTACCGCTTTTCCCTTTTTTTACTACCTTGCCTGTTACAATACACAATACACTCCACTGCTCCTTCTTTCCAACTACAACAAATATTACTTATCCATACAACCATCAAGACAAAAGAGGCACGAAAAGGAAATAACAGCACATCAACATCAGCAAAGAACCAACCATTTTCTGATCAAAATAGGGTCGGTTTTGCTCCCGTACAAGTGGCTGGTTTTTATATAAGTTGCTCCTACATAATAAATGAATAATATTGATAATGGGACGATAAGCATGTACACAATCACGCATCAAACGTTACATCAACTACTTTCAGTTTCCTTTCTTCCATACCTATACCTACAACCTACGCAATGGGATGTTCATCGATTTCTTCAATATAAAAAAACAGGATTGCATAACATCATTCAAGAATCATCTTGTTAGCCTTGATGGCATGGCTTATAGTTTGTTGCAGCAGGTTAAGAACTCATAGTTTTTAGTATATTTTAAAATGTTCAAACAACAGACAGAATTGATAAGAAGATGATGATATGATGATAAAAGGAAATGAGATGTAGGTTTAGACACAAAATCATTATAAATGGTAATGGAAAAAACTGAGAAAGTTGATTTTTATTTTCTTTAATTACATACATAATACATAGCCTAGTTTATACCTTTGTTTACGAGTCTCTAATTTTCAGATAAGCTCTCCACGCGATTTACAATACAATACACTTCCCCGGCGGTGTGGGGAGGCGATGATCATATGTCTGTTTTGTTCACTCAGTTGTGGTTGTGTATATATTATTCTTACAAAGAGCTACCAAAAAAGAGCAAAATAGCTATGCAGTTTAATTATGAGAATGCAATCGCAGCATCAAATCAAAATGGCTGCCGATAATTGTAGCTTCCAAACTAATATGCGGAGAAATGAAATAATTACAGAATTCCTTGGCCTTACGGCTTACACGTTGAAATTTGAAATGCATCTTCATGAATTGTTTTTATTTTATTTTTCCACCCAGCCTTGAGTTTCCATTTGAGTACTTTTCCACAAGTTAAGTACCGGTCATTTAGATTCGGAAGAAATTTCTTAACAAGAAACAAGTACGGACGGACAAAAGGCAGAAATAAGAATGATGCCGGGTTCGATAAGTGTAAATTATTTTGGGGGTTGTGTCTTGTCTTGTAAGTCGATTTTTGAATGGGACTTTGAATCCAAATGAGAAGACAATGGATGCTAAAAAGAGACCTGCTGTGGTGTGGTGTGTGGAATGAAATGAAAACTACCAAAAATTTCTCAAAACATGTACATTTATGAAGTGCTGACTGAAATAATATTATGAATCATAGAAAGGGAAGAGAAAATCTTATCTTTTCTTTCTATCTCTTGTCTTGTCCCTCTATATTTTCATGGCATGTGTACTTACACATAGAGCCGGTCGATTTATCTCATTTGTAAAAAAAGAAGAATCAACTATCATATGAAAGGATGATGATGAGGATGAGGGGGATTCAAGTTATATTGTAACTTGTGATAAAAAAGGCACCAGTGCTCGTTTCCTAACGTAATTTTAGTTGAGGTTGGTCTTGGTACAGGCATACTTTTATGATTTTTCTCTCTCCTTTTCTCGTTTAAATATACATCTCCAGTGGCTTGGCTTTTTGTGACTTGTTATAGTTATTCTAAAAGTGGGTATTAAATCGTGATACACATAAAATCTAGTAGTATCATTATGTAACATTTTTCGTCTGCAGCTTATATTTGAGCTTCCCCTCAATTTCGGTTCTCAGGATTTTGTAAATGATACTTCATGCGCACATACACATGTCCATGACATTAACAAATGTGTTCCGTGTGAATCATGATTACTAGATTCTGTACTTTTTATGACAGCGATATGAAGCAAGTGATACAACTCCCTTTAATCACATCTAGCTTTAGTAGTAGAGAGATAGATCTACAAAAAAAACAATGGTTTTAAGCATGATATGATATGATATAATGTTGTTACATTCATAGATTATTACATAGCTTATACTTTTAATACTCTTTCCATTATATTCTCTCTGATATTTCTGGCAGTGTTATGTTATGTTATTGCTGCATGATATGGTGTAATCAACTACAATTTGCTTTGTCATAACTAGTTTGTACATAATAGTGATGAATCTAGATCGTTCCTTTTCTTTCTTCTTATGTAGAACCACTCATAGTTACTCCGCGGAGGATAATAGATTACAGACAAAACATCAAATTATGTTTCCAGACATCTTCTTACATTTTGATTTACGAATACTTAAAAAATAATATGCAATGGTTTCGTTTCATTTTCATTCAAACTATGTATAATATGTTTGAAGAAGAAGATACACAAGACAAGACAGTAAGGCCAAGGCTCATTTAAAACTTTCATTGAATAAAACAGTTGCATCGTCTGAAGAGAGATATATGTGAGCGAGTGAGAGAGTCAAATTTCCGAAATCCTTGTGACAAGCAAGAAAAATCGTGGTTGGTTCTTCCAGTTATTATATGTAATCAAATACATTGGAGGAGGTCTTGCAAGACTCATTTGAAGTTTGTAATATATTCTCTGCCTGAGAAATGCAGATACTACACCACCGCTCTCTCCAAACTCCAACCTCACGTCTCACGTTTTTGTTCTATAAGTGTGAATTGTGATTTCGTTTAAAGCTCTTAAAAATCCACACATAGCATCATCATCTCATATCGTTTTCTCTCTGTCTCAAAAAAAGTAGAATATGATGATGATGTTTATGGTAGCACATATTTTAAAAATTAACAACATATTTTCATGATGATGTGCCATTCATTTCAGCCAGTGACAAATGTTTTGAGTAAATAACTTGGTGTACATAGACTGGAAAAAGATGAGTATGAGCAAATGACACGTATCGTAATATATAAGATGACTCAAAAAGACAAAATGAAATGAGTTTCAGATTATGTTGCAGCAGCATCACATCAAAGGCATATAGTATATAGATAGTAGTTGTTGTGGTGTGGCGGTGGTGGTTGCTAGCATGGCAAAATCCGTTTCTAATGAGTGACGCCAACCGGAGGATAATTTATCAACTTCTGTGTGCTTACGATCTAACCCTAGTATAGTATTATGCACTTCACTGTAGATTGTATGGTTTTATATGCCGAGGGTTTTATAATCTGAAAGTCATCGTGGAGAAGTTGGAGAGTGAGAGAGAAAGAATGTATTCTCATTCTCATAATACACGTTCATTCACTGGCTCTAGAAAACACTTGCCTTCATCTATTCCATGCTCCATACGCTGCACATTTGCTCCCAGCCTCTACTACTTCTCATCTCCTGGAAAGCACTTACGTACACACATACGTTCTTGGGCTCTCCTTGAACCAACTTATTGTAACAAAAACTTTACTCTCTCATCTCATCTCATCTCATCTCATACACCACACCACTGTGCCTGGTCCTGGTCTGGTCTGTACTACAGTTGGGCCTCTCCTGGAGATTTTAATTCTTGTAACCTTGTAAGATTCATCCATTCTTTGGGGAAGAACAAGATAAGGCATCTGATTTTCTCTTCTGCTAATTTCAAACTGAAAAAAAACTATTACATTCTCCAACTTTTATGAACATACGTGTAGATACATTCATACTATCTACCTTAAGGTTTTACGGCTACAAGCTTGTCACAAGAATGTAGTACGTAGTATTTGTATTTTGTAACATGTGCTATATAGTATATAAATATATTGCATGTGATGTGAGTAAGTATGTGCAATAGATATTTTTACGCTGTCTCAGCAAAGATGTTGCCCTGCTCAAGATGAAGATCGATTTCTCATTCTTTCTCATACTCTATCTTAAGTTACACATAATAACCGTCTGGCATCCGTCTTACAGAGTTCAAAAGGTGTTCAATGCACTACGAACAACATGCTCCATGAGGTAACATAACTATCTCATTTAAGGAACTCAATAGCACAGTCTGGCTCAGCTTAGTTCACTGAATTGGATATCATTCCCTCAGAATTTCTCTTCTGCTCTCTGTATACGTACTACGTACTTATGTACATTGAGCACTTCGACAGGAGTGAGGGTTGAGAAATTCCCAGGATTTTTTCAGTTCTTTGGAGGAAAAGAAAAGTGAGCATTTTACACTCTATTCTTGGGATGTCTCGAAATAAACATTACTATTTACAAGCGAATTAATACTGAAGGTGTACATACTTCACATAGCTACTTTAATGTGATGTTATACATTGAAAAAATACGCTCATTTTTTACTTTCAAACTCTTGTGTATTTATAGGAAAATATTTAGACTTTTTATTTGATCTCCATAGCCTTATTATTCCTTCTTGAATTGCACAGGAAGACTCAAAAAGAGTAACACTTTTGGGTGAAATCCCATCCCTCTAATGCTCGTTAAGGTCAATATAGTTAGGTGAAAATGGGTAATGTATGATCCAAAAGTGTTTTAATACATGTTATGCTAGTTAATTAGGTGACTTGTAGTCTTGATTATCGTCAATATGAGCCTTCTGCCATTCCTCCTTGAAATGATGGTTGGCTATTATTTGATTATTAAACAGGTTTTGGATTTCTATCGTGAGTTTTGTGTTTGCAACTTTTCCTCATTTTCATGGGAATTAGGCAGCCGGCAGGTGCCTAAAAAGTATGTAATTGAAAGATTTAGCAGCCCAGCCAACCCCTTATCGCATCGCTTGTATTGAACAAAATAAAACTTGAAAAACCTTTACTGTAACCGTCATGTCATAATGGAAAAATAATGATGGATTATTTTGCTAACAAGTTCCGAAATATGGACAAAAATACTTGTTTAAGATTTTTAAAAATATTGTACTTTTACAAGAAAAATCTGATTTAAGCGAGTTGAGTACTCATCATCAGCAACAACAACGCTGTATTTTTGTTACACAGATTTTTAAATTTACCATTTCAATACATTACTGTATGGTGGATGTAGTAAATTAAAAAAAGTAAATTTCACTCTCAAGAAACAGGTACTATATAGTGTGGCATGACTATGGCATGGCGTGGTGTTGCTCTTAATGATTCCACATAGCTTGGTTCCGGTAGTAGTTAATCCTAGTCACCCAACAGCCTGCAGCTGGTTGGTTATGTTGTGTTATACCTGTGAAAAGTATGAAGTAATGTAAAAGTAAAAAAAAGGTAACTCAGACTGAAAAAAATCAATTCAAAGAAAAATGGTGATGTTCTGTATATCATCCTGTGTCAGCCTATAGGCATGAAACTGAAAGAAACAGAAACATAAATTATCCTTTGCATTAGCCAGATCCAAACTTTTTTTTATCTTCTGTACAGATTATCCTTCGCCATATGATTTGTTATTTGGCAATGTACTTTGTAGTTAGGAAGTAGTGGTGGTGGCGGTGGATGGAGTAGTTTTGATTTTGATGTGATTATAACTTCTTCTCTGTACATTGTTGTCTATTATTACAGTACAGTACACAGTCTGTTTCATACAATGTACATGCATTTTTATGAAGCAGAAAAGAATAAGGTTCTCTTCTGCGCATGCTTTCTTTCCTCAATTTGGTCAGTCAATGTACCATCTTTTTTTGAAAAAGAAAAGGAGCTCAAGCACGCAAGAACTTGTAGTAAGGCAGGTGTAATGAGAAACGAAGTATTTTTTTCTCAAGAAAACAACCATATAGGCACAATATTGATTCCAAGATGTGAAGATTACATGTACGCTGTGTATTATATAATATAAAATGTGTATTCATTTATCTGAAGGTATTAACACTTTAAAGAATTAGAGGCTCAGGTGAATGTGAATGCATTATCAACAGAGTATTAGTTAGGGTAACTAAAGGCCATCACCAGCTAAATCTGCTGAGGTTCTGATGATGCACACACACAAACAAAAAAAAGAGTACATACTAGAAACATAATTTACGTTAAAAGGCCGACCGGCAATCCCCATTTCTCCTTTTCCTTCTCTCTCTTCTCAAGAAGAACGAAGGTAAAAGAAGTCAAAAGGAGAACAATGTGAAACCAGTAGTAAAAGAGTGAGTAGTAGAAATGTTGTTTGTAAGGGGCATATAAGTAAAGCGGCTAAAAGTTGTAAAGCCTTTTCTTTTATGGACTTTTTTTCTTCTTCCTCCTTGCCTTGCTCTCTCTCTCGCTTTTGCTCTCCTACAGATCCCGTGTGGTAATGCATCTTTGTCATTCCTCATCAGTTGACCTGTCTGCTCTTTGAAATGAGTTTATTCTTCTCCTACATACTTTCTTATTCACATTATATGGTGAGATCGACTTGCTTGAGTTATTGTTTAGAAGTTAGCAGGCATTCCAAATTCGTTAAAATTGTATATAAGAGAGAGACAAAGTGAGGCGACGATAGATGAGCAAGAAAAGAGATAGAAGGCAAAGGCAAAAAAAAAGATCTGTTCTGGTGTAGCCTGTGTGTTATTGTGAAGAGGGGAAGAGATTATGTTGATGAAAGCGGTCTTGGTCTTAGTCTCTCTCATACATTTTCAAGGTCAATCCGATGAATGTACTTATGCGAGTATAATCCACTTGATGCGGACTTTAAAATCCCATCATATATAAAGTACACAGATGATGTTTTATGTTGACGAATCACTTGTTTCGCTTTTTTGAAAGATACGTCAAGTCATGCAATTACAAAAATGTTTTTCTTGAGACAATAGAAAACTTCATCGTGAAAAAGTCGACACTGATGTTGATTTGCTGCCAGCCATAAGCCATGTGTGCAAGGATGTGAAAACTGAGTGAGTGAGAAATAGAGGTCATATCAATGCATGCATTAGTTTCATATTGCTGATTATATCACTCAAACCTATCTACTCCCATCATGATTATAAAAAAAATGACATATAAATATGCTTCATCAGTTTGAGTTTTTTTAGTTTGTCCATTCGATTCAAAATGTATGTACTTATGTATATTATATGTATTTCTTTCAGAGTGCATGTTTGTTTGAAGGAATGAATCAGTTCCAATTCAATGATTTTATTGCAAAGGGAAAACTTTGTTGGCAGTTGGCATTGGCATTCATTAACTCCCAAATTCATCCATCTATCTATCTCTTGAAAGAACGGGTACTATACTCATATATACCATGTGGAGGGAACTCATTCACCTTTTTCCATCCATTGCATATTGCATTGAATTGAAAATTAACGATGTATCTTTGTCTTCGATAGATTATATGAGCATATTTGCATAATGTTCATTCTAAAAATGCTCATGATGATGATGGAACTCACTCCACACTCCACCAGTCACTCTAATACATTTTATAACAGCAATAGAAAATGAAACACAAAAAAACCAGGAGTAAATCATGTATAAAATCGATAACTTCAACAAAGATGATGGCAAGCTCTGCAAATGATGAGCTGATACGTAATACATTATTATTATGCTATTCATTCCCTCGCTCCATTCACACTCCTGACTTTGGCTTGATGTTTCATTTCAAAAAAAAATTGTGTACGGGAAGAAGAAGAGTGTGCTGTGTACTCTATACTCACATAATGTCTCAGGTTCGTTCGGCAATAGAAGCAAATACCAAAAAGTTGTTTGCTTTCCTCTTGTCTCTCTTTCTCTCTCTCTCTCTCTCTCTCTTCTTGTGCTCTATTATGCGTACATAGTATATATGTATTTTCAAAAGCTGTGAGGGCTGTCAATTAGGTTTACTGACAAGTAAAAGGGAGTGACAAGCGATTCGATCAAATGTGTTGTGTGCTATCTTAGCTATCTCTTGACTCCTCTACAACGCTGCGTACATCAGCAGGCGTGTACACACATACTTTTCAAAATAGGTAGAGTAGTATATATCAGCATAAAGCTTTTCCTTTTGTGAGCTCTTTCTTCGTTTATGTGATATACCGCTGAGGGATCTATATATTAGAAGGATAATTTATGCATGTAGTTCTCCTTCTCAAATAGAAGCTTGTGGATAATGCTTCTCACCAACTCAGAAAATGAGACGGAAATTATGGTGAACTAAAATTTGATAAAATGTAGATTGTAGTAGTGTAAAGCATGTGTCAGTCATATTTGCAGCTATAGGAAAATGCATATTATTTGCTATACTTTTGCATATATTATACACAAATACATTCCTAAGCTCAAATGCTTTTCTTTTGTCACTTGTCCAGAAAAATAGTAGTTTCACATCATTTACAAAAACATAATATAAGAGTACATACGTATATCAAAATCATTAGTAAAAAAATTGATTAGTAAAATATGAAAACTGATCAATTACATGGACTTGATGAAACGTAGTCGCAGTATGGCAATTGTGATTGGTATTTATTGGGGTGGGTTGATATGATTAAGTAATTTTTTGCAGGGTGTCGTGAAATTACCTTCACCAACCTTTATTGTAACTATCATATTAAGTGACATTATAATGAATGCGTATCTTCTGGTCATAAACTTTCACCACGATGATTCCCTCGACCTTCATTCAATTTTTTGTTTCATTTTGGATTGGGGTTGTAAAACATTCAAAAAATCCCAAGTAGGTAAATATCAATTAAAATAGTAGATCATAGACATTGATACGGTTGTTCACAGAGTGTAGAATAGGGGGAGAAATTATCATTTTCTCTTACTACATCGTAATAACCTGCCCTGCCTCCATGCATGCATGCATGCATGGATGGATGGCTCATCACATCACATAACTTTCCGAGTGCACATCATATTATCCGTTTTATTTTTCATATGCAATGAGATTGACATTCACATCATTTTATGAAAGTTACAATGTACTTTTCTATTTGCTTTTTTGCTCAAGTGAATTTAAATGGCTGAATAGGATGGATCCCTAACATCAAAATGTGCTTAGTTTTATATATGCATAAAAAACCTGCAACGTATAAACATAACACAAGGGTTGAGAAGGGACGACAAACTAAATGATAGCCATATCTTTCACATTATTATCACTGCTGTCATTTGATCATGCACATGAAATTCATATAGAGACTTTTGCCATATATACTAGCTCTGGCTCCCTAAAGTATATTGAATTTTTGCAGAAGTAGTAGTATCCATACATATTTCAGTGTCCTATGTGTGTGCCTTAACAATGTGAAATGGTAATGGCAGCCGTAATAATAATGATCTGTATGTATAGTAGCAAAAGAATGGGAGGCAGGGTGTAATGGCAATAGCAATAATAATCATAATCATAGTAATAGTAATAATAATAATCCAACCAATTCATACTTTGGCTGATGTATTATGAATGACATTGGCGGTGTCGTAGTAATGGGCCTGGCATGACATTCAGGAGTCCTACGTATGTAAATTTTCCAAGAATGAAAAAGAAAGAATAAAAGTAAAAACTAACGAAACAACGCCACCGATGCCTCCCCGTTGACTATAAGCCCGATGATGTTATATGCTCATATACAGGAACATTGTAATAAAATACATATTATACAAAAAGTGTTTTTTTATATGTGCATACAAAGCCTGGCCTGGCCTAGCGTTTGTGTGATATGGTCTTTCCTTATAACTACACTGTCATCTTTTCTTAACGCATATTATGTATCTCTATGCACCAGGAGGAGGGCTATACAAGGACGGTCTTGATGACGACCTGTCATGTCCATCTTCTTTCGTTTGAAACTCTGCTCCCATACAGCTATAAAGCTATGTAACTTTTGGTCAAACAGAGTGTGTACGATCTTCATAAACAAGTGCAGGTGGTATTACATTGCAATTCAATGGTGGGGGGTGAAGGTTTTTTTCTTCAAGCAATCAGAATGAAGTAATATTGTAATGAATATAATGTGCATGCAAATGTACCCATATGCTCATTTCATGATGATGTATTATCATTACTATTATGGGAAATAGATACCCACAGTCTTGTTGACCAGTTTTTGAAATGTCACCAGTCACCATCATATTATCAGTTGATGTGAAGCAGTGGTCATGCTATGTCGTTTTACAATTTTAGATGGCAAACTCATTTTTATTTATTTCCTAGCTATATAGCTTTTGTTGAGGAGCTGCTGTTATATAGTTTTTAGATCGTAGACATCCACCAGCTATTATATACTATATGCAGTCAACCATTTTATCCAAGTAAATGAAAGGGACTTGTTTGATTTGTAATGGATGAACGAACTTTGATGTGTGCTAAAGAACTACTCTTTAATAGAAAAAAAACTAACTGTATCAAATATTCTTAGCGTATTCCTTTTGTATATTATGCATGCATACATAGTTACATACATGAGTCGGTCGAGTATTCATGACTTCACCGACCTCCAAATGTCATGCACAGATGAAGCGAAGCAATTTAATTGTTGTTGGTAATGGATGATTTAATATTTTGAAGACAGTTTTTGAAGTATGTGCCCAATGTGTATTAATTTACCCGTCAAGGAAGAAGAGTTTCGTTTATGGTATGCTAATTAAATATTTTTTTTTACTTATTTCAACCTGCCAATCCAATGAACAACACATGCAAAAAAGCAAAATCATTTATCATTACTTAAGCAAACACTTCTTGTATTTATATTGGTACGTTTTTTAGAGGAGAATGAGGGTGATGATGATGTTGAAGTTTTTGGTTACAAGAAGACCAAGATGATGGGAAGTTACAAGGGGATGAGATGATGTGCTTTAAAGAATGTGAGCAAATCCCCTTGACGTAAGCAAATCTCTACTGTGCAAACAAGTAAATCAAAATTGGCCACAGTTGTGCATACATCATTCGTTTTGATATTCAGCTTTTTTTTTCTTCCCTCAACAAACCAAGTTGCTTGATGAAATACTTACAACTTTGCACAGCAAAAGAGAAACGGTACGCACGTCGTCATCAACTCCTTTTACAAATGATTTATCACGGAAAAGTTGGATGGAAATGTAAAGAGTACAATGTTTCTCTCGTTAAATGTCTGCGTAAGCCAGTGTTTAAGTTTCTGGGCTGAGAGGATGCATGAGCTCTGATGAAATGAGAAGTTGGGATGTTCACGATGATGATGAGACAAACGAATCTTCTTCTTCTTAAGTCGTCGTCTTCATACGCAATTTTTTTTGTAAAGCGAAATGATGCTCACGTTGAAAAGTATATTAGGTGTACCCATGTTTTGTGCGATACTTACTCAAGTTCTAATTCACAATGCGGTTCATTCTCATAAATTATCAAGAAACAAGATATGTAATTATTTAAAGTCGTACTGAAGAGGAGACGTGTGCTTCTATTCCTGAGTCACTTCTTTCTTCTTTTCTCTCCAAACTACGAGTTGAAGATTTTTTTGCAGCTTTTTTGAATGAGAAGTTTATCCTAAAGTTTATCGTTTGTAAACTATCCTACAAGAGCTTGTACACTTGTAAAAATGTAAGAGCTGTTCGCGTACTCCCAATCCCAAACCAATCTTGTCCATTTTATCAAAATTTCTTAACTAGAGGAATACACAGCATTGCGTGAATTCGGCAGCATGTTTCAAAAAAAAATTCAGGCTCAGGATAACCATCAATCTAACAAAACGCTGCAAGTTACATGAGAAAAGTCTGTCACACAAAAATAACCAGAACATTGAGCTTTTATCATCAGAGCAACGAATGTTGTTGAGCCACATACATATTCTACGCACAGCTTTGTCCTCTTTTTACAAGCCGCACTCTTACATTCCCATTATCTTAATAATACCACCGGCAAGAGGAACGCATAGTTTCATCTCATCGTGAAAAATATTATGTAACAAAAGATAGGAACTGAAGTGTTTTATTGTTCACTGCAATGAACCTGTGAACATGCGTTTTCCTTATATTTTTTTACTTCCTGGAAGAAAAAACAAATAGAAAATGGAATAGCAGCTGACACTTTTGCTCTTCTTTCTGATGATGATGATGATGATGATGAGCTGTGTGTTCTTGTTCTTTTACTCTTCAAAACTTTGAGAGGAGCACCAGAACCGAACCAGACCAGCAAGGCAGAAGCATTACCATCATCATACAGTACACAAAAAATGATAGTTCTTTACAACCATTACCATTTACAGTCATCATCATCACCATCACTCGAGCCGTGTGATGGGAGTGTGTGTAAAATAAGGCATTTTGTCGGAATGGGAACAAATATGCATTACTTTTTAAATGGATTCACCCTAATATTTCCACCGAAAAGAAGCATAAGTATAAAGATTCTGAGGCACTCTCACTCAGACAGTGACTAAAGTCGGGAGGAGAAAATAGACGAGAGGGGAAATAGAACATAAAGCCAGGAGTAAGTAAGCAAGCAGCAGTCGTGATTTAGTGGTGTTACCCTGACAAGAAGGTATCCGTATTTTACTAGGAGACATTCATTACTGACATGAATTTGATGCACAGTCAGCATTCGCCGGCGTCATCCGCATGAAGGGATTCTGGAATTAAATGGAAAGGGTGGAGTACCTTCATATCTTCTCCTGACTTGAATATTGTGTGCTGCTCAAAAATTTTCCTTTTGCATTTCGTATTCACCAATTCATTCTCTATATACTTTTCTCTGAATGCTACACACACGCAGATAAAGCACGGAAACACTGACAATGCCACACAGTAACTCTTCTACTCATACTTGGGTATAGAAAGCATATTATATAGCTGCCACTAATATTACTATATTCCACTTCCATTAAGCACAATACGTTGAATTGCATTATTTTCCAAAGATTTTTCATCATCCTAAAATTCCCCAACCACCCAAACTACCACCAACGAGTATTGTTTCATAAGCATTATTATTATTATCATCATCATCATCATCATTTAGAGATCCATATGTCATTTCCCTTCCAATTTTCTAATTTGTAATCATATAATTAAATATCTTATGTAACAATTCACAACTTTCTTTTGACAAGTCATTACTCCACACAAATTTGAGCATTGATACATTGTTCCTCATCGGTTTCGTCTGAGTATTTAGGAATTTCTGCGTTTTTCTCAAAAAGACGCAAATTAAATGCGTGCGTACTGCGTATTACATGCATTATTTACATACTTTCAAAAAAAACACTGCATGCATAATATGGGATCAGTTCAGTAGTACATTTTGAGCAACTCTTTTTTTCCCAAAAACATCATCATCACCCATACAGAAACTCGTTGAGTTTTGTCAAGGACTGTTGTGTTCCTTGTTCATCTCAATCTCTTTTCTCATTCCTTCCTGTCTCTTTCCTCTATTTATCTCTTTCTACGCTTTTAAATAGATTCGCTTGAATTAAAGATGAAGATGTGAGAGTGGAGTAGTGGAGAGAATGGGTGGTGGAGAGATGTATTAGGATAATGATATTATATTTAAAGAGTTTGTGTGTGTGTGGATGTGGAGTGGAGCAGCATGCTGTATAGCATCATATCATCATCATCATCATCAACAACATCAGTTTCTAACGAACAATGTGTAGAATGAGAGAGAAACAGAACAGGAGAGCTGTGAACATCACTAATATGTATCATTTATTTGTATCAATGTGTGTTGCAAATTGTGAAACACGCTGAGACGGCAATGCCAGTGTGATGCAATTTGGAAGAGACGGAGACAAGCAAATAACATTTTTTCGTTCGTCCTCTCTTTCACTCTTGAATCTCTCTCTCTCTCTCTCTCAATTCTCTCCCTTTGAATGAAAAAGTTTTGGAGATTCGGCTTCTTTTTTGGCATCACGCGTCATTGTAGTAATCTCGTAGTAGTATTACTTATTATGTAGGATAGGGTACCAACTCCATTTTTTTTGGCTTGTAGTAAATGTCGTAGTAAAATGATAGTGGAAGTTCATGAATAATAACATGTGAATGCGTTGTCGTATATAATAAATGCTAAAGTACTCTCTGATTCCTATTCAACTCTTGTTGCCTTCGAAAACTCGTCGAGAGAGTCCCATTGAAAGTTTTTTTAAAAGAGAGGATTGAATTGAATTCACTTCCCTTTTTCACGCTTCTTGCCAGAGAGACAGGAGGACACGACTTGGAGCTTTTATATCTCTGTCTGTAGCCCTGGCATGGCACTACTTCTCTCTCTCTGCCATGAGCATGTGAAGATGAAGAATGTAGGATGACGAAGGTGCAACTACAACTACTTTACTGAAGAGAGATTTACGCGCATTGTTCCGAATGGGAAGTAAGAACTACAGAATGAGAGGAACTCAGAAGAAAAAAACTCTTTGGTTATTTTGTATGTATTTATGTATGCGATGTGTCCTTCTCAAAATACTTATTATATATGAGTGTATAACAAGTTTAAAAGAGATTATTATGTTGATACTGATACTATTCACTTTACTTTTCATCTGTTTTTGTCCTGTTCCTCTCTTAAATACCTAATTATAACGCATCCTCGTCTCAAGGAACACAAGACGAATGAAACAGTGCTACCAACTCACAAATCTTCTTTCTGTCGTTTCTTTCATTTCGGCTTGTTGATGTACTACATGAAGTGGTGGGGAGATGCTTTACATTTACATTCATTCTGCTGCTGCTGCCTTTAACTTGTTCCGAGACACAATTTCCATCTTCATCTTGGTCTATTTTATTTTTATGAAAACCATTCTTACTTCGTCGTACATCTCTTATTTTTTTGCGATAATATGTGTAGTTCGTATAACGTTACTGCATTCACTTTTGTGTTCTTGTGATACTTGAGGAGGATGCTATGTAGTCGAGGAATCTGTCTTCAGGTGACATGTCATTCCATTTAAGCAATAAATATTGTTGAGGAGACGAACGCTGATTGCTTTCGGTGAGAATGAAAGAATCAGTTCCATATTTTTAAATCACTGCTCCAACTCTGACATCAACTTAAAAGGAAAACATCAGAGCACGAAGTAGAGCAGATAATTTGTTGCTCTTTTTTCCTCTCTCTCTCTCTACCTTCTTCTTCATTTATCTCGTCTTGCTCTTAAAGGTTGCTCACAAAGCTTGTGAGATGGATAATTAATTGGATCGAAAAGTCGCGAGCTTATGATAATTAACTCTGCTACAATCTACAATAATGCATTTTATTCATTGTATTTCTCGTTCATGTTGCTTGCGGAAATTCTTTTGAAAAAAAAAGAACTTTAACAACTTTTTAACTCTCAAGTGGAGTATTGTAGTAGTTAGTCCGCCATGTGGCACCGCAACTCTTCCTTTCATTTGCACAGGCGTGCAGGCAGAGACAGACGTGGATGGTAGGTTGACATGTCACGCCATGCCAGAAGCAGCAACATATATTCTAGTTCAGTGCATCGTTTCCTTTTTGTATATCATTTCATGGTCATATTTTCTCACAACCACGAACAACACAATGATACAAAAAGCAACGAGGAAAGAGAAAGAGATATATATATACATACATTGGATTCATGATATAAAATGTGGAATCACATTTGATTTTGATTTCGTGACAAACGACGATTATTAAATCTACTTAGTCTCATCTGATTGCTCTCGCACTTCTCATTAGAGCATTTTACAAAATTTAGTGCCACATAAATTGTCTTATTGAGCGACTGGGAAGGATATGAAATGTGAACATTGTAAAATGCACAGTTTAATGATCTAATGATACCATATTATATAATCATGAACCTTGCTTTTTGCCACTGCTGCCGTTACTGTATGGCTGCTGGGCAAGGTCTCTCTCTCTCTCTAATTCTTTGCTCCGTATACTATACTATAGAGCTGTGTGGAATATACAAGTGCCTACTCAAAAAATGAACAAGCCCAGCTTAAAACAATGTTCCATTGTTCTCTCTCGCTCTCTGTGTAAGGCTCTTCCTTTTTGTTCCTCTTTTTATTCTTTTGGTTTGTATTCGTTAGCATCCATACAAACTATGTGTGTATGTTGGTTTGGGGTTTTGGATGGATGCTAGAAATGGGCCCTCTTCATGTTTTTCCTGCATGCAACAAGCATCATGCATGCATGCGGTGAATCCTCTTAGGAGTAGTAGTAGTAGTAGTAGTAGCAGTCTACATCACATCTCATGCAATCTAAAATTTGGTAGTAGTATAGTAAATCTGAATATTTTTTTTTGAAGTAGATCTCTAATCTCTCATCATTATCATCGTCATTCAATTTATATTAGTCACATTTTGCATTCTTCACTCCCAAGTCATTGCTACTGCATGATCTGCAAATTTCGAAGCCCCAAGACACGTCGTGAATCCATCGTGATTATGTAGTACATGCATTTCTTCCTATGTATGAAAATGTACCACTAGTAGCGCTATATTTTTTATCAGTTTTTTTATTCTATAAGGAATAAAGTTAGGTGCACACCAGCAAATATTTCAACATGTATATATACATATATCTCTGTGAAGAATCCGTTTCGTAGGACAGAAACAACAACACGGTCAAACGACAATTACAATAAAGTGATTCCACCAGCAGCAAAATAGCTACATCATAGGTATAAGACATGTATGAGGATGATGATGATGATGATAATAATGGAACCTTAACAAACAATCAACAATGCATCATATTCACATTTACAATTTTTTTTACACACGAGCAACTCTTCCTCCTCCTCCTCCTTCTCCTGCCTCATCATCATCATCATTTTCATGTGAATATTGTGAATGTGAACTGAACTATGTGTGTGTGTGTGAGAGAGAGGAGGAAGCAAGCTAATTCTTGAACCGTGTATAAACGTTTATAAAAACAAAAATGTCAGGCCATGGTATAATTTAAAGTTGATTTGTAGACTCAATTTTTCTCATCCCCCAAAAAAATATGTGGTTGCAAAGTGTATATATTTTATATGTATATCTATATCTAGTATAGAATCTGGGCTACCCCAAAGTCAGTTCGATACGCATACCATAAAACACTATTCTGTACGCTTTGATTACTCTTATATTACATACATTATATATTATGTCGGTAGGTAGGTATACAAACTTATAATGCAGACATTTGTTACAAGGCAATGTACTGGATGATGTAAATAGAATCCAAGTAAAATTAATGTTCATGATAATCATTTATTCTGCTTTTTTGTATCATTATGTTTTCTGTAAAAAACAAACAGAGGGAAGCTCAGCGTAGAAAATAAATAATAATAATATCATGAAACAAACAAACGTAACGTTCATCATTTCTAAATTCACAGGTAGACACCAGTATAAACAAACCACAGGAAGTTCCAAATGACTTTGCAAAAACTTTCGAAAATGTCGAATAGTGAAATATATTATGTGTGATTTGATTGTCTTGGCTGCTTGGGGTTGTTGTTAGAATGGCAAAAACTTTGTGTGTATTTAGTAACCACCATGAAAAAACATGGGCCTTTAAGTTAAGTTCATCATCAAATCAAAATCAAACAATAACAGATGAACTTAATTCCCACAGGTAATGTTTGATACTGACACATAAGTGTTGGAATACAATAGAGTGAAATACCTATGTTGAGTAAGTAGTTTTGTGTAAAAAGGATGCAAAGCATTGTATTAACTATACTATTCTATAGTGGCATATAATGGAATGGAAGGAATGAACACTAATGTCACTCATTCAGTTGTTCCTTTCCTTCATTTCATATTATAGGAGGGAGGCATTAAAGTAATGATGTGATTTGAATGTCATGTCTGCAAATTAGAATGGTGAGCGCAGCGAGTAGAGTAGAATGAACACATACATCATGATATTGTACAGGTCTGGTCTGATAGTGACTCCAGGTTTTTTTTGTTGCTCTTCTAATGATTGAATATGATGTAGACTCGTAAATAAATGGCGTACGTTAAATGACCATATTATACGAGCCATCTTCATGTCATCATCATTAGTCTACAGGATAGTTCACCAGAAAAAAATATAATATGGATAGATGGATGGATAGAACAGAACGGAGAATAGAAAGCGTCAAAAAACAATACCTCCAAAAAAGATTGATTGTAGGGTTGACTGTGTATTATGGAAATTTTTATCGTCCTGCTCTTGCTGCTTTTGTACCCTTGTTATTTTTCGATCTCAGAAATTGCCCCATGTTATCATCCTTATTGCTACTGCCACAGCACATAGCTATCTCCCAAACATCTTCAACATTCAACTTCCTCTTTTTAGGACCTTTTGTTCTTTCTTTCTATACAAACAAGTTAGCAGTTATAGTAAGGATATATATGAGATAGATAATAATATACAAAAATGGCATGTAATTCAAGATGTGCTGATTCCCATTTACAACAGCCATCAGAAATTGTGTTAACGATTAGTACATGCTTGTCATTGGCATGGACGTGTAAGGCACTCGCGTTATTGCATTGCAGAGCATAAGAAGAGACAAGACACACTCTTTTAGTGGTGGACATAATGCTATTATGACAACGTGTAAATACTGACAAGCTCAAACTCTTCTTATGTTTTCCTCTATTCTATATATTCCTACGTGTATTATTCCTTACGAGGAACATTTTTCAGATATGGTGAAGACTCATTTTCCCTTGGTTCAAATCCATTAGCACTAAGGAGTGAAATAAAAAACTATCCTTGTGAGATTTATTACTACTATTATTGTTATTAATATTATTGCTTCGTTTCTAACTCAAATCTATAAAATACAATTAGCTTTCATACGTGTGGATGTGGATGTAAGTTGCGTTCGTTATTGGGCTTTGCAAAGAATGTATAAGATGAGATGAGTTGAATAGAGCATTGGAACATCATAGCGTACAAGAAACATAAGATGAGGATAGAATAATATGGAGGTCTACATTATGGCATCATAAAGACATGGGAGGGTTTTCTTCATGTCGATCGTAATTATTATTATTTACAACAAGCGCCCCAAATTCTAAAACTTCACCTCGGCACAACTCCTTAAGACCATATATATCAAAATGAGAAAAGAGACTGTTTTGTATTGTTTAAATAAAAATTTATAAGCGAATTCTTTTTTTCTCTGTTAGTTTTTTCTTCCTTTGAGAAAACGATTGTTATGCATAGTGGGGCTGTCTACTTGTTTAAACAAAAGTTTTCATCCTCTTTTTTTTGCAAGTGATATGACAGAAGGGTATTATATGGAACGTAGTGACTGTCGTCTTTATTATTTCTTCCATATCTTCGTCATCATCATTTTTCCTCCTTTATTATCTATCTAATGTACTTAGTAATACGTACGACGCATGTACTTATGGTTTGGATTTTTTGAGCTCTCTTGGCTTTGGATCGTTCACACGAAAACTTTGAAGAATAAAAAAAAACTTGTTCACAGAGGTACACGTTGATAATAAGTCATCCAGCATGAAATGAAAAGGTAAAATGGGTATTCTACTTTGAATCTCCTTTGTTGAGGAGAAGATTGAATGAGATTTTTTTGTGACAAGAGCGTCGTCGAATAGCCGTAAGTCCTGTGGGTGGAAGCTAATCTAAATGAAGTGTAGATACATTTCATGAAGTGCTGTTCATATTATGTAATATGTAGTATATGATGTTCTCTTCACAATCATCATCTTATAAGCACATCCCATCACTGTCTCTTTGCTTGTAATGTGTAAAACATTTTGAATTTCCAACAATTATCATGCAAGTACCAACAACAGGAGTTTGTCGAGCTAAAACTAATAGATACATATTATACACTCTCGAAAATACTTATATGTGCTTGGCCAGCTAAAAGAATTTATAAAGAATCCTTTAAAATAAGACAACCGTCATACATATGACCATAAATGAAGTGGATTTTTATGGGACTTTTGTAGGTGATTTGTCATTGTCGCTCAGAACCTTCTTTTTTTTGCACAATGGATGACTTTCTGCATTTAAATATATTACATGTATTTATAACAGATATATTATGTGAATTGTGCATATTCTGGAGAATGGCTCGCCTCAGCTGGACAATTATATGCATACACTCACGGTTTGACTGAAAAATGAAAATGAAAGCATTAAGATGCATGCGAAAATGTCGTTTTGCGATAAGATTCATCACAGCTATTGCTAAAACTTTCAGGAGATTGAATGTGGTATCAGTATGCCCCATAAAATATAGATGCCCTGCAGTTAGTTTGTAAAACTAGCAGATGTTCAAGTATTTGTAATACAAATATATGTATTTAAATGAACACAGATTCTTCAGATTTCGTTTGCTCCTTCACTCCAACGAAGCCTTTTGTCCAGGTGCTGAAAACTGATAAAACCATAATCAATCAAAAGAAAGCTGCTGCTGCAAGCTACTGGCTTGGCTAGTTCGTTCTAAGAAGTCAGATAATATAATATCATGTTTGCAAATGAAAGAAACCTGAATTTTTGCAACGAAGCCGAAATTTATACAAGGGAAAGGGGCTTTTTGTAAAATAAAATGCACAAAACCCTTCAAATTAAGGAGACCAGGTAGAAAATCTTGGTTCGGAAAAGGGTGAACTCAATTTGATGACAGGTAGTTATACCCCTCAAATATGAAAGGGACATTAACATGCGCGTCCGTCAGGTAGCAAGAAGATTGTAGTGATATCACTTCACAAAGCTTCTTGTTAGATGTTAGAGCATGCGATGCAACGCGATGTGATTTGACTTTAAAATAAAATAAATAAAAAAACCTTGCGTACTTTTGCTTTGCAGAGCTTAACGTTATATGACACGTAACCCCCGAAATTATATAATGGGTTTGTTTGCTGAACACTCCAAGAGGACTGTATACACTTTCGGCAGACACCATTCATCGCTCCTGCGATTACATTTGTGGAGTTCAAAGTACCACCGCAGAGTTTCAGTCGTTTTGTGAAAATGATTAAGAATCGAGATCTGAAATCATGATAAGATACAATTAGAGTAAAGGATTTACGTTAACAGTAGAAATGAATCACAATCCCAAGATAAGATAAGATGCATGGTCTACGTTGGTTCATACTTCAAAATAATACGATTCACTGCAAAAAGCCGGCGGCTAACCGTCCAGATGGTATTCACACAAAACTTGCACACCATCATCATTGCATCCTCGAATTGTCATGGGTAGTGCTTTGATGAACGAACCGATATTCTTTGTAAAAACAAATGTAGAAAGCCAAAGCCAAAAGGCTCGCTATGCTTCTACCACTATCTAGACCTATACTGAACTTTAGAAGAAAAAAAAATATCAAAATTTATAATTATATGCTGAAATGTTGAAAATTGGGTACCTCGAGGAGGTCGTTGTCGAAAAATCATATGACTATATGACAACATCTATTACATGGTCAGATGGGGTTCGGAAGGAAACTATCATCATGATGGGGGATTTTGTTGCATGTTTGCTACCATAATGCTTTTCACTTGGCATGATCATGATGATGGAAAGCTTTTTGAGAATTAGTTCATGTGTCTTCTTCGCATAGAAAGAATAAGCGTACATATTGTATTGTACTCGTAGTATTGTGAGCTCTCACGCATATCGCATAGTTTCTCATTAGAGAAGTCTAGCCCCCGGAATGGAATCTATCGAAAGAATGAAATGTAGCATTTGAAACAGCACTGCTTTGCTTGAGCAATTAGTTGAGTGAGAAGGCAAAAAGAAAAGAAAAAAATTGCACTTTCCGGTAAATTACTAAACTGAATTTGACCTTGGAAATCGTGAAGCATGTTCGTAACTTGCAAAGTACGTATTAATATACCTATAAAAGGTAGAGAAAGACAGTTTACTTTGTATGTACAGCGATTCCTTTGCTGGGAATGTGCATCCTCTGCTCTTGTTTCGTTTGACATGCCACGCCACCATTATTAGTATGCAGGACAGGCGGCTGCACTTCAGGCTTCTCTGAATTTCACAAAGTCTCTGTGCAGAAAATAAGTTATGTTCACCTATAAAAAAATAACTTTACAGTGTTTGAGTAAAGTTAAAGCAAAGGAGGAAAGGATAGGAGGTGGGTGGGAGCGTTGGGGCTTCTTCTAGTAATAAATATTATATGAACTATGAAGTGTTTATTGGGTATAATTGCATCACACGATATATTACTTGCTGAGTACAATTTTACCCATTATATTTAGGTCTCAAGGGAAGTGTGAAAAAGTCAACTTCAGCCGAATATAATAATTATTACATCATCATGCTAAACCTTAAACCTTCTTATTGCGCAACTTTGCTACAATCTACAATAGTAATTGATTCATATATGAAAAGCTGATGATTTCAGTTGGTCAATGCGTTTCCATGTCCTCTTTGACAGTTTTTGCAAGTTAAGCTAACTTTCTCTGAACTTCATAGCTTTAAGTTCGTGGTAGCCAAATAAATATCGTTAGAATAGCTATAACACAACTAAAACGCAAAAATCATGTTCAATACTCAACTCTTGCATTTTGGTAATCAACCTTACGCACTCAAATATGAATTTGTTTTATAAAAAAACTCAAGTTGCGTTACAGCAACTGAACATTTTTATGGCATTGGGATTAGATGCGTAAAAGGTTAGCAGGGGGTAAAAATATAAGCTAGAATTTATATGCCACACAGTCAAGTATGAAAAAAATGAACTGATTTTGATCTGAAAGAGGATATGATGATGAATGATTACTGTGAAAACCTTTTTCTCTTAAAAAATGGTTTGTATACCAGTTTTTTTTATGAAGGCTATACTATATTACATAACATAAATATTATCCACCTCATGATGATGTTTATTGTAGTGTTATTTCGGTGTAATTATCAATATGGTATGCATGATATTTTATGGAATGTGTGTGCTCATATCAAAGTCACTATACAATTTCTATGCAGTTATTTTACTACCTTAGTGCCTATTACTGTTCACAACTAACTCTGTTTGTACCTTATTTGTTGTTATATCATATATACACACCTTGAATTGGACGCAGGCAGGCATTTAGCTTTATTTTTTTCCACAAACATCAACAGAAGAACGATATATAAATGTATATTGTAAAAATACAACTTTTCCTGTGCTCAAAATCAAGTTTCATGATTACTCTTCTTCCTCTCTCTCGTTTTTGTGGCAATGTGGTCTTAATGAAGATTAAATTGGCGGATGTTGTGGTGAGCTACGTATGCGTAGATGAAATATATATAGGAACTTTATTCATATTTATGCGTAAAATGTAACGTACCAAATGATTCCGACGCTTTGGTTGATAAAGCCAGTGCGGATATATATTGATAATTATAGATGCGGTGCAAATTGGATGCAATGAAAGTAAGCAGTATATATTTCAACTTCGATTCTACTGCACGCAATATATATGTATGTTTCTTTGACTAGTATTCTTGCTTCCATTCTGTTTTGAAGACTCAATTTCATCCAGATATATGAATAAATATAAAAATGGAAGGGAAACCCGAACGCAAACAAACAACAATAATAGTTTAGAAAAAGTACTTGCATTTATTTCACGAATCTTCACGTTTCTTGTGGTTTTCTAAAAATTTTGCTTCAACTCCACGATTTTTGCTGATAAATGGTACGATGACGGATATGGACGGAGGGAGATTGTCGAGGAGGAGAATTGAAAGTCGGAGCGTAGCTAGCGTACATGTAGGCAGTGGAAGGGGAAGTAATTATGGGTAATTGTAATTACTCGTAAGCAACAGTAGAAAGAAGCTATTATAGAGAAAAAAATGAAGTAACCTTAAGTATTAAATGCTGTTGTTGCGGTTGTTTCTTTCTGTTTTGTGGTTTGGTTTACTGGGGGAGAGAACATGGAGTGGAGCAAGCAAGTAAGCGAGAGTGAAAGAGTGAATATCGGCCTCTACTGTTAAGGAGTGAGTACGTGATTAAAACAGCAGGGCTTTTTTTTCTTCGTTGCGTCGCTTGTCTGTCGGGAATCGTAGGTTTAAGTAGTTCCATTAAATGTGTGGATTCAACCACTTTGACAGGAACGAAAGGTGAAGTCTAATATGTTATGTGATCGAAACCATCGAAGAAAGGCAAAACTAGATAGCACAACCCAGTGAGAAAGAAAGGAATTCAAAGCTTTTCCAGTCCTTTGTTGCTAATACGGCAACTGTTACTACAAATGTGGGGCCTAGTCCCAGATATAAGTGAGAAAGATACTCCACACACACACACACTACAAGACGACGGAAAGAAGTAGTAAAAGGAAAGGCTGTATGTGTGGGGCCACGAAACTTCTTGATTCTTGATCTCGCCTCAACTCTTTTGTGGTATGGGGAATTCGAACGTGCCCTGAATCGTAATAAAAATTGGTCGTAAGATGTCTTTGAAAATGCTATAGTTCATATCGTAGCCCTAAACTACACACAGTACAGTGAGCTCTTTGTAGAAAGTGATATATACAGACACAGGCAATCTATCTCTGAAATCCTTTTTGTGTACATTTTCAAGGTACGCTGCACAGAATTAAAGTTACATATGTAGGTATGTAAATATATACTAGTACAACATCAAGTCGTAAAGAAATGAATTGTCTTACGAATTCTCGACTACACACACACACAGACACATCATCCATCCCTTTAGATGTTTTCATGGCTCTGTTAACTCGAGTTGCATTTAATATTGTACCTTATTCCACCTTCTATGAAATTTTGTACATTTCATCTGTATATCAAGTTCTCTCTGGTCTTGGTCTTGGTCTGGTCTGGTCTGCCATATCATTCCAAACCAAAAGCTCATAAATCTCGAAACGTTTTGCCCTTCAAAACAATCCGTCCGTCCGTATGTAGACTCTCCTCAAGGATCTGTAT
The DNA here is from genome assembly GCA_964034955.1 of Orchesella flavescens. Taxonomy (NCBI): domain Eukaryota; kingdom Metazoa; phylum Arthropoda; class Collembola; order Entomobryomorpha; family Orchesellidae; genus Orchesella; species Orchesella flavescens. The sequence goes on along the minus strand of OZ035957.1, from coordinate 17,888,694 downwards.
GTAAATCATGAATCTTTGCACTGGAATTCCGGTTAATTACAAGGAATTACAAAGTTTATAACTTGCGAGGCTATCAACCATCACACACTACTACTCTCTCTACTTCATTCTAGTCCAGAGATAAATGAACCATGTTGGGTTCACTCGCATTACAAGAGAAAAGATATCAAAACTCTCTTCTTCTCACCAGACCTTGGGGCAATACCAGTTAATGTAAAAAATGCAATAAAATGTCTCAGGCCAAAACTTTATCAGTAGTGAGAAGAGAAAAGTCGTTTTCTGTTGTAGACTCGTATCGCAGGTCAAGCAGAATATTACATTAGTACTACCGGACAAATTGGCTTCTTCTAAAGTATGAAACTTCATTTCAAACTTAAAAGGCTGTATATAGAAAGCAGTACCTTCCAACGTAAAACCGGGGATGCCGGCAAAACTATATGACCATTTTCTTAGAAGCACAGACAGAAAAGCAAAACATGGCACTGAAGTATTTTGATAAAAATCACAAAATCTAATGCGTATATAGTGATTGAATTTTTAGTGAGAATCAAGGGACATTTTTTTACACATGAATGATTGCAAAACGACTGAAAATAGGAAATTTTAAGTAAGAAAGTTAAAAAAATGCGAATTTCTGCTCAAATTTTATTTGGTGTGTTAATAATGGCATTTTCTTCCGCTATAGTTTCTTTTTCTTTCTTACATTCAAACTTGGAATCATGAGGTGATGGCGGTATGAAAGTCATATAATTTGTGTACATTTCCAACTAAAAGAAGAATTTTATGCCATATGTATGCAGAGGTAGTAATATCATGCCTCTGCTGTGTTTTGAGTATTGGGGACTGTTGGCGTTGAGGGAAGACCGGAATAGGAGGAAATGATTTTGAAGTTGTTACTGCAACTAAGCAAATAAGGAAAGACAACCCAGCGAAGGATGTTTAGTTACATAACCCATCTTGTCTAGTAGTAGTAGATTCCCTCTCTGTCGCATCTAATATACTTTATGGATGTATCGTAGTGTGATGTGTATCTAGTTCAATTCAGAATGGTGTTTGCACACTCTAGCTTTTTTTTGTTTGGTTGGTTGGTGCTTTGCTGGTGGTAGTAGTAATACATTATACGTGTGTCCATGTATCCATCAAATTTTGAAAATTGTGAAGCTCTTCATAAAACTTGTCTGTGTGTGTGTTACTTCAATATATATACGCTCAAAGCTTGGCATTTGCGAACGTACTCATTCAGTCGTGGTAATGGGGAAAGTCGCTCAACACGAGCGAATGAAGGAAAAAACGAGGCTGGGATGAGTGATGAGATGTTGTGAAAATTAGATTGGAATTCAATTTGTAGCAGGAGTCTCTGGATTCAAAAAAAAATTATGATGAGAAAATGCGAATGTGTGTATGTGTGTGTGTGTGTTTGAGTGAGTGAGAAGGAGGAAAGATGGAAAATCATCGTTGAATTGACTGCTATAAAAGTGTACTTTAATATAAATGTATTTACACGTATATACGCACGTAATAACATCCCCGCTTTTTGTCTGGTTTGTATCCAGCACCTATACCTATATCAATCTCAAGTGTGAAGAACTCTGGATATACGTATATTATGATGTATATAGGTGAAGGGGAAGACTCCAGATTCTCTCTCGTTCTAGTAGATTGTTATATTTGTATCAATTTTTCGAAACGCATTACATCGTTTTCAGTTTTTTTACTATCATCGAGTGAATAGCAGTGGAAGCGAACAGCTCGCAAAGCACTTGCTACGAGCGAGAGAGACGAGTTGTGTGATATGATAGATATCTGGTTTTGATGTCTGCCCTTCGATGAGTTTGCCTTTTTGCTTTTTCTCGTCATTATTTGTTGATGCGTTACCCCGTTATGAATCTTCATTCTTGGGATAATACAGCGCACATACATCCATTTCCCTATACAAATACAATACGGTACAAATAATATGAAGGATGGGAGAGAGAGATGAGTATTATATTTTACGAACGTGTGTGGTGCTGATATATTTTATATAAGCTGAAAAAGCAAACGCAGGCATATACCATAGAAATCATCAGGCAAAAGCAAAATGAATTTGGTGAATGATTGCTTGCCTGGTTGATTCAGTTCCATGATGATTCGGCTTGGTTTTTACTATTTTACTTTGCTGCATATGTACATATAAATTGGATGTGTTTATTAGATTTACTTAACTGGATTGTGAAGGTTGGTTGATTTCGATTTCATGTTCGCTATATATAGCTAGGTCGTTTCTCTCTCTCTTTCTCAAGTAGTTTGTGTCGGGGGATGCTTATGCTTAGTTGTAAAGTATGTTTCGGATTCACTTCTATTTCCAAGGCTCTCTTCAGAGGCTTTTCCCTAGTTCTTACAACACAACACAACACTATACTATACATAAGAACAATCCAACATCAAATTCAAATTTCATAAGTTTACGAATTTCATTCCAATTCCAGCATAGAAGCAGCAGCTCACAAATTCGAAAGAAATTGGCAAGGCAGACACTCGCATCACACCACCACCACTGTATACAGTCATATTATTCTTTTACTATTCCCAGCCTTCAGTCCCTATAGATATTTACGAGCACTCTCAGCAACTCGACAGAATAGTGTATAGTATAGTGCATAAAAATGTATGGCCCGAAGTGTTGGAAGATTTGATAGGAATGACAAGTAAAAAATGGTTACGGAGAAAAGTAACCAATTTCAGTGTGGACTGATATATATATATATATAGATTTAGTGTATATTTAGTAATACTCCAGTAAGTAGGATGCATTAGATAAAGTTGAAGTGGTGGTTTTAAATACCTCTTGACATGTTTTGGAAATAAAGGGATTAGGATTAAGCTGTACTTGCGTTCCTTCCCCATCATCATCATCATCATCGTCGTCGTCATCCCATGTTTTAAAATGTATGTTGACTCAACAGTCACTTGAGATTTTGAGGACGCTTCATTCCATGTGTCACATGAAAACCTTCATATAATTGACTATCCTTTATTTAAATTTTCATCTCTTTACTTTTTTCCAGAAATCCATACATTTGGATTTTTCTGGAATTTTCAATATTTACGAGGAGTTGATTCAATTTATTGAATCGATCATCATAATACCATGACCATGATCATGATGATCTACTTTTTATTCGTTATGTAACTCGTTAAACTAAGCATAATATACACAAATAATGCATACTTTCAACCTTTTTTATACACTACTTAATTATACCAACCATAAGCAATTGTGCAGATGGAAAACTTTTATGGAAGCATTTCATATATTTTTTTGAGCAAGTTTACTTACCTTGGTGTTAGTTATAGTGGTAAACCCGATTCATAACAGCTTATTTGAATTTGAGCAATGGTAGTAGCATATATACGAAAGGCATGGCGTAAGGCACTTATTTACATTTTCCCATTAAATGAATGATATCTTAATTTTGAATCTTAATGGCCCTTTAATGCACCTTCACTCTCCTCCTCAAACACATAGAAATCTTGTAGTCAACTATAATTTTCCCCTGCTCTTAATGTGACTTGGACTTGACTTCTATACTAGAACTTTTACCTGAGAGAGCAGAAGAAGTAGTAGTTGCGTACTCAAAAAAATATTTACGTATCGCTCAAAGCAATCTCTATAATTTTTATTACAAGTTGGTGGCTCTGTAACCACTTATTTTTAACTTGTTCACTATTCCAAACTAATTTTGTATCATATTTTTCTTAAGTATGTTGACGGCAAACAAGTTGCACGTACGCACGGAGTAAAAAACTATATTATATCATATATGCTTAGGTAGTTACATGACATGTTACTTATATTCATATCCCCTTTTCAACATTTCAACATTGTAACAGTCCGATAACATCCCATTGAATGAATTAATTCTTCAATTTAGATTTATTACCACCTTTAATGACTGCTAAACTAGAATTGAGATGTGTGTGCGAATTTTTATTGCATGTCTGCCACCCAACCTCTTTTTCATCCCTTCCTTCTCTTTTCTTACAAGAGGTGAAATGTTGCATATATAGCGTGTGTGTGGTGGTGATGGTGGAACAACAAAATGACTTCACTCATATCATGAAAAAGCATTATTTGTAGAAGTGAGATGTAGAAATGTTAAAAATGTTACCAAGATTGAAATTGAGTGTAAATTTTTTTATTGAAAACATGATAACAACCTTTTTCAAAGAAAAAAGGTTGAGCGAGAGCTACATTAAAGTAAAGTTTGGTTAGTTTTGGAGAACGATTCAACGATCCCAGTGATTAAGTTTTAATGCGATGGCATAAAAAGCAATAAAAGCTCGACACATGTGGTAAATGAACATGAGACAAATGTACAAACTCACACTACTACTACTACTACTACTATACTACCTGGTCTGTTAGTGTAAAAACAAAAACAGAACTAGAAATCCATCGTCATTGAAGTTTAGTGCTAACGCCAACAACACTATATTGTTTCAAGTGTGTCCAAAGTTGGGATTTTTGTAAAAAAAAAAAAAAAGTTAACGTTAACAGTAAGTGCATATAGCAACGTATTGTTCCGGCATTTGAGTACAAACGCAAACCTAGAAAATGCATGGTTGAATGGAACATGATTAGAAAACTTTTAAATGGTTCAGTTTGTATATTGCTAAACTGTAGTAGATATAAAACACAACCAACCAACCGTTGGGCTGAACTGAAATTGCATTTAAGTAGTAAAAGGAGATCGAACATGGTACATACCGTTTCATTTCTAGGTTGGATGTGGGAATGTATGTAAGTGTGTATAAACAGTTTAATCAAGGAACTCAGGTTTCACTTGCGAGCCAGCAGTCCCATGTAATTTACGAGTGAAAAAATGTAACTTCCTTTACTGCACGTGACCTGGATATAAAATATGATTTTGGTTGGAAATAAATGCAGTGGTAGTGGTGTGGTGAACTAGCCTGGTACAGTCGATAACTGAATGTATGGTATGGAGAACGTACCCTTGTTGTTCATAATGTAATGTAATGTAATATAATATCCATCCATGACATATCATGCATGATGATATGATGATATCATGACCATAAATACCAATTTTTTTCAATAGTTTTTCCTTCTCTTTACTGCACTGCATTTTTAAAAAGTACTATACGAGCTAAGTACTACATTTTCCCAAAATAATATGATAATGTTATGCTTGTACGATAGATCTTATTATGCGTATTACGTTGGTTTAATAGCATGTAGTTATTTACTACGTTTTATGTAGCAGCAACAGTGTAATAAGTGTATAACACATTTGTAAATTTTCTTGAGGATGGACGACGGACCTCTCATTCTCTCTCCTTGATGGTATAATTGTTATTGCTTAGGATTTCCATTATATTTTAAACATCGTGGTACCTAAAACGGACAACACTGATTCTCATTACAGACTCTTTTATAACGTTCACTTTATGAAATTGGCTGGGACCTCCTTACATAAGTAAACGTTTGCATAAATTCGCCATTCTCTAACTTAAATGGTTACTACCGTACAGCCCACCTAAGAGCATTTTTTTTAAAAGTAGAAACTCATACATACATATATCATCGCATCGCGTAAATACGTATATCCTTTTTGCATTATTTGATCCCATATTGAGTTTTAGCGATAAAATTAAATGCAATTTTGAGAATTGCAGTGACATGAGCAATGTGATAGTGATTTCACCAAATAATGTGGTTCTGCATAAGATGCACATTTAAATTTTCCAAAAGAGCAACGCAACACCCACAACAATTTACTTTTAAAGGATCAGTGTCTGCCTTCTTTTAATGGGGGAGTTTGATTGGAATCCTGATAAATGATTAAGTACGTTGAGAAATGCACAAACCACAATTGCTTATCAAAAGGTGACAAGAGAAAATCTCAACTGTTTTTAAAGAATGGATCCCATCCCAGCAATTTTTTTGCGAAATTCCTTTTTTCTCTGTGTCTGATGTATTTTGCTGGTTAAAAACTTACTAGGCAATTTTTCCGTTTTCCATTTTCTTCCTCATCCCATTTATTGTCCCGTAGTCAAATCATTTTTTTCAAGGGTTTCCCATACCAGGTTTCAACATAGGGAAAAAACACTCATTCACACAGACAGACTCCGGCACAGGGAAAAGCATTAGAAGAAGGGAGCAGGTAGATAATTTTATTACAAACTTATGCTTACTCATGATTTTGTCGCTTAAAAGTCACTTTCTTCCCATCGAAATATTGGTTTCCTTATGTGCATCAACATCAACGCTTGTCTCTTTCAAATCACTTCACAGCGCTCCAATTCATAAAAAATTCTCGGTCACAATCAAGGCATAGCCAAGCCAAGCCAATGTTCCTTTTCATTAGACGATAACCTAATGTATTCCAAATGCTGCTGTGTGGAGCTGTGCTACAACTACCAAGCAAGCTACCAACCATCCAAATTTTTTATATCCACCAAGGTACTTTACTCATCATTGTCATCATCTCATACTCATCTTTTTTATAACACAATGCATTACTGTAAAAAAAAATCTTGTTGGAGGCAACACCAACATTGCTGCTACAAGGCATCAACTTTTTTTTTGTTTGGTTGACGATGAAATTTTGCTGGGAACCGTGGATGACTTTTGTGTTGCCGCAACTGATGATAAATGCATGCATACTTATACTTATGTATATATGTCTTTGGTTAACTGCCGAAAATGTTAGTATGCAAAAGCAAAGCATTATAATATTATATTGAACATAACATGCTTGCTCAATTTAAACAAGACAAACTAGAATGATGTGAAAACAGCTAACATTTTGTATAGATTGCATGAATAATATGAGAGCATGGATGGATGGATAGATGGATGGAGCCTGAGCTAGCTGAGCCCATCTCTCCTTTTCCATTTGGAGATGGATGTGACTGATGATTTGGAAGGAATTGATGATGGAAAAGGCTGACTGGCTGAAAAAAAAGAATAGCATATCGGGACGACACTGTATCTCATTACATTGACAACAGTCAAAGAGAGGATGAAAAAAAATTCTTTACAGGAGGAAATGAGCTTTAAGGTTTTCCATACGTGTTAAGTAAACGTTACATCATAAAATGCAAAATAACACAGCCACACACATCATCATCATCAACATCATCACCATTCTATCTTTGGCATGTAGTATGATGTAACAAAGAAGAAAAGCGATTTATTTTATGTAGATTTTTGTGAAAATTTGATCGCACCCTTTCCTCTCCTCTGCGCTGTATGAAAATCTTGTTGAAAACCTATTGAAGTTCTTTCTCTCCATTTCACTGCAAACCATTCAATCCAATCCTTATGATCTTTTGGAGTTGTTGGAATACATAAGTATATGATCTCGTTGGGTAACCCACAGCCGCTCATTTGTATAAGCTGCTGAGAGACTACAACAATTTCATGTTGAGAACAAGAGTTTTCATAATAATGTACAAGGAGATTTACATCCTTTGTCTAATCCAAAAATTTTGGCTAAGAATAATAATATATCCTCTCCTGCTTGGTTTTGGTTGTTAAATGTATGAGGTTGGATTTGGATGTGAGTTGTGTTTGTATGGAAATTGTGAAGAAACAATGACAACTTTATCGTATCAAAAAAAGATGGGCTTTCTCGAAAGGCTTGCTTGTGGGAAGTTTTTGCTCACCATATGCTTTTCTTTACAACATTGCATTGTATGCTGAGCATACACCATTAAGATCTTGCTGTAATCTTTCTCCCTTGATTTGTATTCCGCAAGACGATCGTCATCTCCATCACCATTATTATTTTACATCGTAAATGGATATATAGTCATCATATATACATGCTTATCTACTACTTCCATACATAGTTAACAAACTGATACAAGAAGCAGCAGATTCTTGTCATCTTCTCATGTCAACAAATTATTAAAACAAAACCACCAAGGGTGTTGAACTAAATGGAAATCTCTTCTCATAGGCTCTATACTGTTTTGTACAACAGGCAGGAGATTCGATTCGGAGCTCCGAAACAAAATGACAGGACAAGTTTTTAAATCTTTTAACAATATCCCATTCAACATGACACACAAGCATATAAGTAGTTTGTGTGTACGTTCCTCTTTAAAATATATTGAAAACGTTAATACATACTCGCATAGTTTAACAAATCAGGGGACAAATCTCTTTATACCCTGTTCTCCTTGATTTGGATGAGTACAAGGAATATGTCATACAAGTATTAATTGTCGACACTGTATTCACATCAACATCTATATACTACTACTAGCTCCTGCATAGTTATGTTATAATGTTATAAAAGTGTGTGTAACTCATTTTAATGGGGAGATTCCTGTTTTGCTTGACAGATTAAAGAAAGATGAGACGATAATGATGATGAAGTTTTCTCTCACTTTTTACTGTGTGGATGCGAATGGAATCGTTAAATAATCTCGGATCATTTCAACTTTTTTTTTACAAAGCAAAAAAACCTATGTTCATGACTTACGTTAAGTGAGTAAGTAAAGGAGTTTACCAGAAGCGGCAGGGCACACACTCACCAGTGTTCCGACTCTGACGTGCTGTTAAAAAGGAACATGCAACAGTGCATTTAAAAATTGTATTTCGTACTTATTTAACTGGCAAGTGCTAACTGTTTTCGTCCTCTGGGCTTTATGGCAGCATCATCAGCATCAACTCTTCCACTCGTTCTCTCTCTCTCTCTCCAACTCCGAGTTGTATTATACTGTTGCTGAATTGAATGACGAAAATTTCCTCATTCTTGGACATTTTCCTTCTTTCCAAAATAAATAAAGCTGGCACTACTACTACTACTTACTGCTACAACTGCACCATTCACGACTTCATTTTGTATTCTGGTCAGAATAAAGTAAATGGATGCTTGTATCTTTAGTTGTGTGCTGCGTACTTACTCTACCCTACCAACTATGAGTATATGTATGTCATAAGTTCTATATAATGGGTTCCCATTCCATGCTCCTTCCATTTGGCTTACTCTTATATGATTATTTAATAGTTGTTTAGTGTATTACGGAATCACACACAAGAGGTTGGATGTGGCAAAGTGGAATACGGGAGTTTTGTCTCTCTCTACTACTACCATTGCATTCTGCCATTACATGCCATGCCACTATCACTAGCTCTATTCTAGTACGGTACGATATGGCGCACCCATAAACCCTAAAGAGGATTCGTATAAACCTTTTATTTCATCAGATATCAAATGTTCATACATTTTGGTTTTTCGGATATTTCTCCAAGTAAAACCATGTTTCCTTTTTCTGACGTTTGTAATCGTAAGTACAGAGAGAAAAAAATCAACCATTGCACATGTAATTCTGATGGTCATGTTCTTGTGGTTTTTTTTTTTTTTTTTAAAATGTCTCCTTATTGCTGCTGGTAGATGAGATTGGTGGCCGTAACGAGACAATAACGCTACTTCTTTTCTTTCATACATACGAGTATATAATATGACTCCTCCACCAGAGAGAATGGACAAGGCTCGTTTGAATAAATGAAAGTAGCAATAATACAGTAACCTTACTCAAAGGAGAAGCATCGAATGAACGAGCACTGATATGTTTGTGGTGTGGTGGTAGAGTGTATGAAAATGAATGAAAAATCTGTTTGGCTAATGTAACTACATTGTTATATTCCAGCTTACGAGTAAAATTACTTAAAAGGTGGGTGCCATCGTCATCATCAGCAGCATCCCCGTCATCATTATGAGGATGGTGGTGGTGGTGTCAACCATTTTTATCAGATTATATCTTCTCTTCTTCTTCTTTCTCTCTAAAGCCAAAGCTAGCAGAATTTTCATGCTTGTGTGGAACATGTCTAATCCAACACAGTTGACTGAGAAGAATTATAAAAAAAATCTTTATGTAATGTGTGCCCAATCAAAATGATATACGGTCACAATCGTGCACACATTCATTGCATATTTCATGTGGCTGGCTAAACTAGCTTTTGTGTTGTGAACAACTTTGCATCGGAATAAGTAGGCACTTACTACGCATTATACAAATTTACTTGACATTTTAATGCCCCTTTCTTTAACCACCTTGTGTGACTACCGTCCTTATCACAAAGTGTTGCAGATGCAGAGAGACCTTACCAATATATACATGGCATGGCACGGGAGTGTCAAGTAGAAGCATTGCATTGAAGAAGAGGAGTCACATCTTCTAGGTACGCACAGTAATGGAAAACGGATGTTCAGTGATAAATGTTGAACTATTACATAAGTTGGCACATATATACGCAATTGTCTGCCTGACAATGAGCAAGAAAGGATACTATAATTTATTTGACTCGAGTAGTTCATTCTTCTTATTTTTTCAACTTGTCTTATATTAAGTAAGTTCAAGTGGATGGTGAAAATTACTTGAAGAGTAGGTCGAGTCCGTCTGTCCAAAAGGACTGTAATATTTTCTGGCATCCAATCTAAAGTAAGAATTACAAATTATACCTTATTATTTGCATTTTCATATTCAAATCTCATTATAGTTATGTAGCCTGAAATTTAAATTGATTATACCGCAGTCTCACAAGTCAAGCACACCAGTCGTATTTTCCGGTAGTCATAAGTTCTGGCTGTATGTCAAAATTCTGTTTCCGCAGCCACGTCGCTAGGTCGCTACATCCTGTTTTTCATTTGTCAAAAGCTTATTTATATTGTTAGCTACAGGTGTTGTTGATTGATTGCATTTTTTTTGCCTTAATTTGAACATAATTCATCGTGTTCTTTATCGTTTTATAAAACTGTCAGCCAGTCAGGGAAACGGCAGTAGTATATACTTCAAGTGATTTTTGGTCAACCTTTCTCTGATATATTATACGTATCAAATGGAGTGATATCATCAACGAGATACACAGCGTGCCGAATTCTTTGCGATTAGATTACTTGCGACGAGAGAAGTAACTTCATTGAAAGGTCTTTATTTGCAAGGTATCAATTGGGCTCAAGAATATTAATTTCTGGGATAAAGTCATTGTCATTTTATCCTTTGATAAAAATTACTTTATACATATTTTCTAATGTGTTTATTACTTTGGCTTACATTCGAAATTGCTCACCAAAAAAGCTTTTACTCTTACCCAGTCAAGTCTTTTCTTATTTAAAGCAATTCATACGGTCTCAATAGTAATGATTCTAATGTGTAATTTTTTTTTGTCTTTTTACAGGTAAGCGTACTTCCAAGTTGACATTGCAAATTTTGATTAAAATATATCTCTGCTTAGTATGATGAAGAAGCACACAAGTGAATACAAGGTATGCCAAGCTTTCCATTCATTTCTTGACGTCTAGAAAGTAATTTCATTAATCTGCAAAGTAGGTTTTCCAAACTTGGAAAAAACTGCAAATTGTACCTCGTTTGCTCTTGATTTCTCTTCGTGTGCAATCATATGTATCCATATACTTTTTGACAGAACTCCATAAAGCGACTTTAACTGTATGAACGAACTATACATCTAATTAATTTAATTACTAAAGGACTTTTTGGACGATTTTGAAAAATCATCTGTTTCATATAAATCTAAGCACTCGCTTGTCCTTTTTACATACCATGCCCACACCCACCCCACGGAATTCACTGGTGGAATGTTCTCAACGGAGACAGATACTAGAGAGGGAGAGAGAGCAAGAGGAAGTGGAATTTTTAATTTGCCGTTTCACGTCATCCCATAATATTAGATGTTTCAAAGCCAACCGGCTCTTAGTGGTGGTATTTTTGTGGAATAATAGAATAATATATAAATATAATGTATATTCAAAAACTGTCTTAAGAAAAGACAAGGATGGAACGGCCTATAGCATCCCAGCATAACGTAGTTTTGTAGTTTTTCAAAGAATCGAGGAGGCAGGAAACCCTTTCCTTCTTGGTTGGCTGCTTAAAAGGAAAATTTAATATTTTGCACTTTTCTACCAAACTACGGAAAAAGCATTGCTGTTGGCGTTGGCAGTTGGCATAGCTGATATGCTGTCATCATCCCCATCATCGTCATCATCCTTTTTATGGGAAAAATGAGTTCATGCTTGGAAGTAAAATTAAGAAAACTTAACCAAAGGAAAAACGTTTTTTCTCTCCTCAAACGAGAAAAGTTATGTACTAGGAAGTGTATGCTTACTTTAGAAGAGGCCGTTATACATAAGATGAAACTACTATGACGCCTTGAAAAAGTATGCTTAACGTAATAAACATGCATGTATATTCTTATAGCTTTTTTAGTAGCATCCCCATCATCCTTAGCTACTTATGTATGTAGGGAGTTAGTTGTGCCTAGCAAAAAAGTAGCGTTATATAACCAAGTGGTATTATATGTAGGAAAGCAACTGGAAACTTTAGCTCGTAAATTCATCGGCAAAACAAACTTTTCGCCTATTTCCAGACTACGAGCGAAGAGGAGAAGGATAGAGAGAGAGAGAGAGAGAGAGAGAGAGTAAAGTCACTGAATCTGTGAACCTTCTCTCACTGCGTGCTCGTCAATAAGTATGATGCGTAAATTAAAGTCCTTGTGAGCAAAAAAGCGGAGACTTTCCCAGTTTTTGTAAAGGAAGAACTAGATAATCTCTGTATATAGTTTATGGATATAAAGTTAAACTAGAGAGAAGAATCAGTACTTTTTGGTGTAGGATTTGAACATGAACTCAGGCTTTTTTGCCTTAGCCTCAATCTTTTACAATTTTCTTGTACAGATTCAGAATTCACATTTCGGTTTTGTACTTTTAGAGAAGCATAAAGCGTAGCTCGTATAGGCTGAAAAAATTGTAACTATACAAATAAACCTGGTAACACAGGAACGTAAAGAGCTTGCAATTTGGGACTAAAACTGGAGACGCTTTTTTACCTTTGACCTCCGAGATTTAATCGGAGACACGTCACGGTTGATCTTTTCTAGGATTCAGCTTTCGATGCGTATGCTAAACGGTACACCTTTGCTTGAAAGGAAATGTGATCTTTGACCCAAAAGGGCCAATCTGGTTTGGCCCATATATGACATTGATTTCTGGTTTGATCTGAACTACTGCTTGTTGAAAAAAAGAATTTAAAAGTCAAGCCGTTCTCGAGTTGCACTGTTGCCCAAACGGACGGACGGAAAAAACAAAACGATAAACAGCAACAAGTTTCTAGATAATAAAAGTAATGAAAATATGAGTCAGATGTCACGTTGGGCAGGTGTTGCTTTTCTTTCGAATTTGGCTTTACAATTCACGACTTTTTTATAATGGGATTCTGAATAAAGCACATATTATATATGCATTTATTTACAATAGTGGTAGATAAGTTCTCGTCGTTCCCGTATTTTTTATGCCAGTAGAAATGCATGACTGGACACAGTGCTTCTGTAATTAAGGAAAAACTTTGGCAAAAAACGTACTATACCGTGACAGTAATAACTGCTGTTCCAAATGATGCCGTAAAACGGTTTAGTTTTAGAGCAACTGCGCTTACGGGTAGCTTAGAAAATACTTGTGGAAAGAGTTTAGTCAGTATGATTACAAGGCTACAGGGTTAGAAAATGATGGACGCCATCAAAAATGAAATGAAAAATGAATGAATGTCAATGAATTTAGAAACTCTTTATCCTTACTTCATACTTGCTATCTCATCTTATGTCATATTAAAAACTTTTTCTAATGAAATAGGTCTCAAGGCTAGATAGATCCAAGTTGGTTAAGACTAAATACTCTTTTATGTTATCTCCGATGCTGATACCTTCTTTACCCACCGAGTGTTGATATACCAAACGAGGTTACACACAAGACGACATTATATGGCGTAAAAATTCTGTCTTTCCTTCAACTTTACTTGTATTGCAAACACAATGAATAATAAGTTTGTGAAATGGATTGAAGTGAATGCGTCCAATTATTGCGTTGTCATTACTGTTATATGATCACAACAATACCAAAAATTTGATACATTAGTAATTCATGTTTGGAACCAAAGATACATAAGAGACCTCTTATATATCTTTGTTTGGAACGCAGTTTTTAAAGCAATTTGAAAATTGTAAGTATAAACTTTGAAATCGTTATGACTTTGAAATTTTAGATATTCTTTCACAATTTATTCACAGTCGGCATTTTAAAAACTACGGAGTACTATATACTATGGAGTACGACGTACTTCCCTGAAGTCGAGTCGACGTACAACCTTCGCTTCGCAAAGTTTAGGTGTGCTTCACGTAGAGAGGGGGTAATTAATTTGAACTGGAAATTATTTGCCAGCCATGCATAAATGCTTCGTATCAAATTAATACTATAATTACTAGTATGGCAATACCCGACAAGAACATATTCTGTAAAAGAAAATAATGTACTCGGTATCAATTCAATGGCTTCATCCTCAACCTGATTACTTTTTCTACTTCTTTTGAGGAACGTGATCCAGCAAAAAAATCTGTGTGCTGGAGTGCATGCCATTGTACATACTTACATGATTATAATATACTACTTATGTATGTACATACAATGAGTGTATATTTCTATTAACTAGTTTAGAATGAGAGAGAAAAAAACACAAAGTATATATGGTGAAAAAGGAGAGAGATATGAGACAAAGTTAGAAGAAGCAGAAAATAAAGTTATGGAGGGTTGAATGGTACAAGCAAGCCTATTAGTGTCATTCTTGTCAAGGGTTCTTCTAGTTTATGAGCTGAAATCTCATGCCATGAGCCCATTCATTTCTTCTTGGAGGTTTACAACCCAAAAAATCCATGTTGACTACACACACTCTCGCACACAGACTAACATGCTTACATATACATAAATATACTAAGATTTGTTGATTCACAAGTAAACCCGGAGTCGAAAAAGAAATCATGTGTGGAGTGTACATGCTTTTTGCCTTACTTTTACTTTTCTTTATTTAAATGATCCTGATGATGGTGATGATGATTCGCCTCTCGTTTTTACTACTACAGCTTTAAAACTTTACTTTTCTGTTTTTCCTCTAACTATTATGCTGCTGCTGCTTGCTATAGCGGGTCAAAATGAGCTGTACATCACCTTTTGCCATGAAAACTTACTTTACACAAAATCCATTTAATGATGCAAGCATTACACCTAGTTTAAAAACAGATTTGTCGGTTGAACTCTACTGCTGCCTCATACTTCTTTTACCTTATGCGTAAAGAAAGTAAAATGTAATATAGGGGCACTTGTAAATGTACATGCATAATGTAAATTATGATCTTCAACTATAATGTCTGACTTTTCACAGTATTTCATGGAGATAAGAAGCACACAAATAAATTAGCCAAATTTTACTAAACTCCAACTTAAAATGTCTGTGTAGATCCAACTGTTTGAGACAGAACAAACTATTACACATACACTCTTTCCTTTTTAACTTTACGAAGAAAGTTTATACCTTTCCGGATCTAAGACGGATGAAATGAGAACAGTATGGGAATTTAACGAATCTACACACTTTCAGTTCAAGTTCTACATTACATTACACACTCTAAGCGACAAAATACTTTAGCATTAAATTACTCCTTAAAAAAATACGGAGCGTGCTAAGATTTATTCGGAAAACTAGAAAACCTCATTCCTACTAGAAACACTAAACAACATTTTTTTTGCATGAATGAGGGTAGATTTTCGTTTGAGAGAAACCTTTGATATTTGAAGAGCCCCGTAATCATCGTCGTCATCATCAAAAGTATCCTTGACATAGATATTAAGAGAAGTGGCTTAGGATCAGTCATGGATCTGATGTCATACAAATTCTTCAGCTCTGCACCGCGGAGTCATTCTTGTCATGAAGACCAGCAAATCAACAAGAGTTTCACGGCAAGTGTCTTACATCCATAAAATATTATCAAAGCGAAAGGTTCATGTATTGATGTTGGCTATGATGTGATATGATCATTCGTAAAAAAAATATTCAGCCAAATAAATGGCATATAAAAATTGAATCAGAACAAGAATCGTTATTTCTTTAACTTTATCGGTTGCACATGAATATTATTGAAGATCCAATGTTAAAAGTCATAGTTTAGTTGTCGGTGATAATGATGTCAGTTACTGTTTGCCATCATTTCTCATGAAATAATGCCGCTACTACATCATGTAATTTAAAGAAGGAGGACGAGAACGGCACGTAAAAGTTTCGATTTACGATACACTTATAGTGCGGTAAGCATTCACGTAAAGTATTGCCGCACAAGAGTTTCTATGAGTTGTATTTTTTTTTGTTCCCACCAGGGAAAAAAAACTTGATAAAATGTTTTCAATTTTGGGTTGAAAATCTTGAATTTTCGATTTTGATATAATTTGAGGGTTATGTCGACTAGATAAAATCCCCATTTACTTAATGATGATGCGTGATACGGAGAAAGTTTATGTAATTTGGTACTTGCTCATTAATGCTGCATTCATCGGTAATTTTTTCGTCGAAACCAGGATGTTCAGTTGCCATTAATTCACATATGCTTTGCCAAGAATGCCAAGGCCTATTGCGTGTATCTTATCATCAGTAGTTAAATAAATACGTTTTCCTATATAAGCCAGCATCAGGAGGACACGCTTTGATACGCTGGTTGATGGTAATGCACCGCTGCATAATGTAAAAGGGCTCGAAAGAGGAAAACAAAAAAAAAAGTTTTGGAGAAAGAAGATATAGAGGGTGGAAGAACAAGCGGATGGTGCCCAGAGTACGAGCGAAACGAATTAATATTTAAACAATCTTATGGGCTATCATCAATTATTAAATATTTGTCAGCTGCCACCGGGAGAGTGGTTGGTGTGTGCAGCTTCAGTTTGGGTGGAACGTTATCCACATTACGTCATAGGAGAGTGTACGCCAAACTGACATGTGACATGTTTATACATACGCGTGTACTTTCCATCCAGTAAAGAATATTATTCGAAAACAGATTCAAGCTATTTTCCCTATTCCTACACGGGTTTGTTTACAGATGTTCCAAAAGGTAGGCAGTAATAAGTATATAATATAGTCAAGCAAGTAGAGAAATACGGAAACTCCTATACTAGCAAATAATGTGGATGTACAGGTATTTCTAGAAACGTGATGTTTACATCTTCTCCCATGGATCCGGTATATTGAGCTTGAGAAAGAGAGATAGAGAGAGAGAGAGGTATAATAACGTGTGGTAGCGTAGTTTTTGCTATACGCTTCAAGCAGACGTTTACCTAATACCTATCCACCAGCACACAATTTTATGGTCTCTGTTGTCGGCTTCATTTCACAACACCTTGTCATGATAGTTAACAACGCTCACAGTTTACTCACATCAGTTTTGTTCTAATGGCATTACGGGAGCTTGCTGACGACGACGATGCGCTGTATGTGAGTATTTATTAGTGTGTGGCGGTGGCGGAACTATGGGTTTCTCTAGAATATCACGAAATTGATTTTGAAAACCGAAATGAATGATTGCAGCTATTGCTTGTGTTGTAAGGTTACTCCCGACTTCGAAACGAATTAGTCACCAACCTATATCCAGGGCTTGTGAAGAGGAACACACACTACGGCTTGTAGTTCTGGTTAGTTGTTAGTTGTAGCGCTTCTGCTGCTGCTGCTGATTGGTATGAATAGATTCCATTATACAAGAGAAATACAGAATGTATGTACATGTCCTATGTGGTGGTAGTAATAGTTGAATACATATATAATGATTCACCCAGTCAGCAGAAAAAGGGATCTCAAAGGCACAAGGAAGCTTTATATTCACCATGAACCATTGGAAAAGTTGGAGAGTGGAGTGGCATAAGCAAAAACAGTAGCAAGCAAAGTCTATATTATCCTGAAACACTGTTGCTACTACTACACACACACCAGACCAGCAACATGACTTATGTTCACAATGTGTTTAATAGGAGGAACAAGTAGAGCAAAATGTGAGGGTTTGAGCTTTTCCGGATAAAATAGAATAATATAAAGGTAACAGCGGTAGTATCAGCATCTGTCAGAGTCACAAGAAATATGTTCCCAAAAGTTTAATACCGCTCATTCGGCTTAAATTTGTACCACTTTGCTATCCATTCATCCTTCCTCCTCCAGTACATCACTTGGTACGTACAGACTGACTCCGTCGCTTTTTGGAGAAAGTTTTCAGGGCTCTCGCTCCTTCGTTCTGGTCTGGTCCTACGACACTATAGTCTAGAGTGCATTGGTGGATCCCATCTACTACTACTTTTACTTTTGTTACTATATATTATGCTACCCTGTTGTTGTATTCGATGTGTTCAGACAAGGAAATTTGGTGTTCATTCGTTATTCTTCTTCCTCTTTCTTGGAATCCTTGCCCAAGGTTGCTATTATTACTATTACTATCTGATGTAGTACAGTAGCAGTATATACCGTATACATACATATAACTACTACTCATAGTAGTAGTAAATTCCACGTACGTAATGTACGTGAATGCGAGAAGACACCCAATCACCAGAAGACCAGATGAAACCACCATACAACAGAACGCGAGAGAGAGAGAAAGATCTGAAAGCCTCTACGCTTTGGATGACTGAACCTAGCAAAATCATTCAGATGTACATAATGTAGAACGAGTCCATTCCTGAAGTAAAGTACCTACCTGAAAACCAAAGAATGTATGTATGTAGGCGTAAGTACGTACAATGTATACGTATGTAAGCCACATGAGCTTCTTTACAAGAAAACTTTTCTCTTACATCAGTACAAATACACAGACATGTGGATATATATGAGGTTGGTTGGTGCTGGTGTAAGCGTAATATCTCTGGTCTGGTCTGGCCTATTCAATTCCCTTTTCCTGTTCGTCTCCATCGTCCTCTCGAAATACCTTATTTTTCCTCTCCCTACACACAGAGCTCTACTATTACTATGAAATTGTGCATCTAAAAGCTGAGCAAGGTAGTTTTTGTGTACGGTTGATCAAATGCGATGAACGTCAACTGGGACGGATCCGATGAGAAAACCTCACTGAAATAGCATATCTCCTGCTGCTCACCATCCATTTTCCCCTACTAGAGAAAGAAGCTAGAGAGAGAGACATAGTGGAAAATGAAAGTAGTCAATGCTAACCATAACCAAACGGAGAAGAATAACTGGTGAAACAGTTTTTGTTGTAAACTTGGTATTGGTTGGAGAACCCAAAAGGAAAGAAAGAGAACTGACAACGGTAAATTTAACTACGTATACACATAAATGTATTCTCATTTCATTTTCTTTTGCGGATTTGCTAGAGTTGAAACGAAATTTAGTTTGAAAACTGTCTGCAGGCAAAATTATATATAAGATTGGGGATAGGATTCATTCACGAGTGTTTCCTATAGGTAGCCATAACTCTTGGAAGATACACATTTTAGGGAAGGATTTGGAATAGTGTGTCATCAGCATTTAATCCTTTTCAATAATACATCTTACACTTCACGTCATATGTGCTAATAGTCTCTTTTTCTATATATTTTCTTACCAAAATATAGCCTAGCACAAATATGTAGCACATGCCTGAAAATGCCATACAGTACAACAGATTTTCTGTCGCAAAATATGCATATTTGGCAATTAAAGATTTGTTTTTTCATTTCCATTTATATTCACAAATTATTTTTTTTACCAAAGCTGGTAATCAGTTATGTATAACCATCTCATTTGGATGATTTGGTTTTTAAAAGATTCGTTTAGCATTCTGTCTGTTATTTGTCTTTCGACTGTACCTCACAGGTCACTGGAAAAACCTTTTCTTTCTAAACGAATCTCATGAAATCGTACATGTGTCATGATTTAATAAATCCAGATAAACCTAACCCCAGTAAGGCAAGGCGGCAGCTACCCTTAAATTCAATAAAATACACATGTACTCAAAGCATCGGATCTACTTTCAAATACTAATACTGCATTGTAGATATACCTAGTTAAAATAAATGGTTCCACTTTCGGGCTTTTTTTCAACTCACATCGGGATCGGGTCGGGGCTCAAAAACATAGGGATATTATTATTATGCAAGGATAAAATGTAGGTGTGTGTGTGTGTCGTGTGTGCATATCTCCCTCTCAACTGAGTGGTGGTTAAAAAGCTTTGCTACAGAAATTGAATGGATAAGTAAATGGATATGATGAAGTAGGAATGGATCGGACGGATGGGTGAATGAATGAATGGTTGACTGAAACTGCAAAGAGAAAAAAAGGAGGAAAAGCGAAAAGCAAAAAAAACCCGAATCCTGAATAAAAGGAAGAAGCGTCATGTTCATGTACCATAGATGTTACAATACGCTTTCTACTCACATCCATACACCCAAACAACGTGTGTTTTTGTGTCCATGTGAAAGGATGTCAGTTGATCGATTGGTAGTGATCGATGTCTTGTTCATAAGATTTTCTTTCACAGTGTGATTTACGAGCTGTTGTGGGTACTTTTTCACTGTCTCTTTTTCATACATTTTTTTTCTTCTTTCTTCTGCTTTCCCCTGCAATGCAACCCACCGGTAAATGTGTACGTGTGTGAGTTTGTGTGTGTGTGTTTGTGTGTATGTCTATATGAAAAATAGAGAACAAACAATTCTCTCAACAAAATGCAAGTGAAATGCTTGGCTCAGGAAAGATCCAAAAAGAGAAGAAATATTTTCCAATATAAAACTGCTGCTGGCTTATTTCTTCAGAACAAGAAAAAAAATTCGCTTTTCCTTATACTTGAAAAAAAAACAGAGATCCTGATCCTAGCGTAGAATATGTATTATCCTCGCATGTTTCACAAAGATCCTTTCTATCCCTCGCTCATGTTCATCCTAAATATCCTTTTCTTTAAAAAAAACCGGCTAGGATGGACACTGTCGGATGAATGTTGCAAGTTTTTCTTCTTATTTTCTTGTTATAAATATACAAGTAGTTTTCACAAAAAAACAGGAATCCACCATTTTACCGGGTACGAAGAGAAGGAGCTCAATGCCAGTTGAACTAGAAAGAAAGAGAGTGGGTGCGAGGAATATACGTGTGGATAGCCAGAAGACATGGAAATTGGAATCCTTTTTTGACTTTCCCCAATGTTTCCCTTTAAAAATAAGAAGAGTAAAAGTGTGGGGAAGAGCTTTAACTGATAGGCAGCACCACTGCAAAGCTGACAGCAACAGAGCTCCCATATGCGCTTTTGAGATATGAGTATAGGGAAAACTAGACTGGAGCAAAACTGATGTAGAAGAATTTTACTTCATGAAAATGTTTGCTATACACACATTTCTGTTTTTAAGCAGCAAAAGAAATCCAAGAGTCAGTTGTGTTGTGATATTATAGAAATGTATTATGCAATGGATACTTTTAGCTTCGTCTTGTTTTTTTATATTTATACAAATCATCCCTCGATTTATAAATCCGCTTCCAGCCATCTTTTTTTTCTACCATTGAGCACAGTTTCCGCAACATAACAATGCCTTCAAAGAATATAATGCATATGCAGCTTGATTGCAGGAAGGAGTTGAGTAAAAAAAGAAACTGCCATTTTTAATGCTATTTTTCTAACCGGTAATGATTACAAATAAGCCCATCTGCGCCTGATTTTTTGATATATTACTCTTGTGGCTCTAGAGAAGCAAGCAGCTAGAGGTAACCGTCTGCTCAAGACTTTCACTCTGACATTATGCAACGTATAAGTGTATAAACGATATCCTTTTATGTGTAAGAGCATATGTATGAAGATTTTCCCCTTAACTCACGATCTCAAACAACTCAGCACGCCACGGAATAAAAAAAGAGGTATATGGTATGGTACATGGTGCGCCGAATGTATTTTTTACTGTCTTTTTTTGTGTTTTTATGTATTACGATGAAATGGTCAAAATGAAGAGAAAGAGGAAATGGCTGAAGGAGCATTCCGGCTTGAAATTTTTAACCGAAAGTCTATGCCTGACTTGAAGTGCAGTATAGTGAAATGCTTTGCCGTTCTTGACACAAATTGATGATTCGGCTGGCAAGCTACTAAAAAGCTAACGAACGGGGGAAAGTTGAGTAATGCACGCGCATACAATTTTTTATAGATTTGGGAGCATGTGAGGGGTTTCCTTACATTATAATGTAACTAGTATTGAATACTGCTCAAGCATAAAATAATCCAAAGTTTGTATGGTTATACATCAAGGATAAATATATAGTTAGAATTCGATGAAATCGCATTTGAACAAGAAATGCAAAATATACCAATTAAAAATATCGAAAACATAATTTCTACATTTCTAATTGCAGCCACGATGAAGAAACCAAATATGTAGTTAAACGGGCATTAATAAATTACGTTTAAATTCTTTTTCCTTAACACTTATCATTAGTACAGAATTCGTTTTTTAAAAAAAAACTTGAATCAAACGTTGTTCCATTTGATTCGATGTAAATAGGCAACATCAAAGACGGTCTATTTCTGTGCAAATGTTTTAAAGAGAGATCGATATAAAAGAGACCATTGTGTATAAGTCAAAAAGGCGCAACCCACGCCCGCTTTGTGGCAGCCGCAATTACCTCTAAACATTTTAAACTAAACCTGGTGTAAATGTGTAAAGAATCTATGAGTAGTGTAGTTGTAGTTTTCCCAAAAACAGCACAAAGTTTAGTAAACCCTTTGACACTCCGCAAATCGAAACCCTTATGAAGAGCATAGATTTTATTACACAAGCTTTCGTATACAACGAACAAACTTACATTTTTCCACAGTGAATCCACTTACAAAACTTGCGAGCTTTCAATTACTTAGCGCAAAGCTTTGTGGTTTTTGTTTTTGTAATAGAATAGAAACTAGGATATACGTAAGTAGACCGAATATGCGTATTAGATGCCTAAAAATACCTCATACTAAATCATACTTAGGACGGCTCTCTCACTCTCTATGAACCAGTACTCCATGTACTCTTTCCCTCAGTGACTGTCAGTAATTTACATTACTAAAGAGCATGATAATGTTGAATGGATCTCTTTATTGATAAAAACTCTAAGCATATATATTATATTATAATATCAAGCAGTTCACATAACTTTTTGTTGATTACGCTTTACGCTTCCCATAAACTTTTTTCTTCCTCTTTCACTTTTACTTGTGAAAAGGTACACACACACACACTATACGTCCTACTTTATGCCTCTTTTTCAACATCATCCATCCGCTTTGCTTGCTCGTCGTTTTCTTCACTAATTTGACCGATGAAAAATTTCCTCTACTTCTTGCGTCATTCAAGCGGTTCATGACAAAGGACTGGCAGGACGTGTGACAGCCCAGCCCTTTTTGGCATCTCGTAGAAATCTTTTCAAGCAAAGAGCTAAGCTTGCTTCCCCAAAAAAATATATCTGTAGCAAACATACTTGTGTGTGTGTGTGTACATTAGGATGGGTACGGTACGAGTGAGTAGTAAGTAAGTATAAGCAAAAACGGGTTTGCTTGTTTGCTGATGTTGTCGCACCGACGGATGAAAGGGAAGAAGAGAGAGAGTGAGAAGAAAAGAGCAGTTGCTCATCTCTCAACGACTTTTATGTACGAAGAAAACTACACATGTGCATGCATGCTTTTTTTTATTTGAAATCTACACATTTCTCTACAACCTTCAGCATATCACTGTGATACCATGTACTATCGCAATCGTATCCTATCATATATGTACACATAATGTACTTATCTGCCTTTGGAGATATTTGTGATAAGCGCTCACTACTTTGGAAGGTGTACATTCATAATAATATCATCCTATTTCTGAATAGGGCTAGTAGATGAAAGCATATTTTTGTCCTGGTATAACACACATTTTTACTAGAAAATACACACCTTTTACTACTACTACTCCTTCCTTGCGTTTCCAACATCACATAACTAAATTCCTTACACATAGAAACTATTTTTCTATAGGTTGGTTGTTGGTTCACATTCATCTCCTCTCCTTTTTTTAAAAAAAACGTAATGTTGCACTATTACTACTCACTCATGTCAGATGAAAGATTATATAATGCAATGCAGGACTTTGATGAGTTGTGTGTGCTCTTCTGTCTTCAACAAGGATTTCACTAAAAAGCGGATTTTTCTCGCGCTCTTCTCTCTCTCTCTTTCTCGGTCTTCTTTTTTGAAATTCATTTTTGTCTCGCAAGCTTTCATTCCTTTAAATACTTGCGTGTGTTTGCTTGAACATTTCTGTCTGTCGTCAGTCGCCTTGTCTTGATTCCATCGGAACGTGGAGGAAAGAATACATGTGTGTGTCGTTTTTTTCTACTGGTGTGCACACTTGTTTATGTACATATTTCCTTCTATTTTGTCATATACCATTGCATTATTGCGTAAGTATGATTTTCTTGGGATGTTCTACTACTTATAATTATCAAAACAGAATAGTTGTGCTACCATTTCATGATCAAAGGCTAACTTTTTCCATATCCATTTTCTGTTGCTCACAGGCTCTCTGCTTCACATTTAATATTAATAAAGCATTTCCGTTGTTAAATATTTAAGCACTTATATGCCGACATTATCAGCCCCTTAAACTTGGATGTGCATTTTTTTGTCGGCTGTCGGAGCTACCAAACACAATTGGCGTGACAATCGTATCCATATTGTCTGTAGTCACAACTTTGCAATCTTCTTCTCACAGAGCAGGGGCGAAATGAACACAGCCCAGGTCTCGACTTTCTCATCACGAATTTTTTAGTAATAAATTCATGTGAACATTTACATACATACATTTCTTCCATTTTTCCAGACCTTAGTATTTTATCGTTAGTGAGATGATTCAATAGATATAGTTATGTGCTTATGTATAACTTATCGGGTTTCTTGAAATCAAAATTTTCATGTATTATTTTTTATAAATACCTTCGACGTTTTGTCACGTAGTCCTTTTTCTGCACATGATAAATTTGACATTAAACCTTTTGTGTTTGGCGAGACGAAATTCATCTCGGTAAAAGCGTAAAAAGAAACAAAATCGCTGAGTGTGCTATAAATACACGCACATAATGATTTAGAAATGGCGGAGAGCTTTCAGCGCCCACATTTATTGTACGTAATTCTCATAAAGGAAGTGATTTTGAAACCTAACTCCTCTGTTATGGAATCATATTTCGCATATCTACTTTTCGGTTCTACGAATTATATTTTTCTATCGACCTCTCTGAACACAGGTAACTCTGGCTAGGTTTTGAGACGAATTCCATTTTTTGCCATTATTCATACAATATTTGAACAGGATAATTACACATAATAGTGGTCGTTACAAACAATAGAACATATTCCAGACGTAATGTAATGTAATACTGCATCCCACTGTGTTCATCATTTATTTCACAGTCTCTCTCTCTCCGAAAGACTCCTGGCTGATTTGGGAACAGATGAATAAATCTGACGACTTGAGCTTCTCACGAATGCTACTGTCGACATTGTCTTCTTTTTTTCTCCAGGCAATGCAGCATTTCGCAGTGGCATATTATTGTAGTCGGCTTAAGTCTCACTTCTCGCTAAAAGACAGGCTCAAGTTTGATATCATTTTGCTTGGAGGTTGACGACGAAGCATGTACACTAATTGTAATTTGTTTTTTCATAATGCAAAACGTATGGGTCGTACGTAGATAAATGTAAAGTGTGTGAGCAATTTCACCATTTGTGTAGAGTAAAGTATTAGCCATTTTTATGGGCACAATTAAAGCAGCACCATAATAATATGGGACGAAAAACATTGTCAACGCATGCGAAAGTTTTTGAAAGTATGTACGTTCGGTTAAATTAAAAATTTCCTATAAAATTCCATCAGTGTGTAAAGATCTGAAAGGATTTACGCTTGAAATATTCTTTCGGTTGTCGACTAAAAAAGAAGTATTCCCTGTTGTAAGTTGTAGTAGTGTAGCTATTAGACACGACTGTAAACGATGTGATAGGAGACTCGACTCTCTTGTATCGATTATCTTTCAGCAGTCCCTCTTAGCACATGTAATTGATCATGATACGGTGAAAAAATGTCCTTGAATCTCTCGAGGTTGTTTTATAGCTAGAGACTCAGAGACACACCAATGGTATTGATATAATCGCCTGAGGAGCAACTTTTTTTTATTGAATTCATTATTTAGGAAGCATTATAATTCAAACCATCATCAAATTTGAAACAAGAAATTAGTGATTGGAATGTCAATGATTGATATTTGAATGAAAAGTCAAAAGAAGAATAAAAAACGTAGTGAATTGATGAAAAGTAATAAAAAAAATTACATTCAGCTTGACAAGTATGCACAAGATATGCAAATATTTCGATTTGTTATCATCATCATCATCATCATCATCATGACCATACATCCATACAGCATAATGTACAATCAAAACCTTATGTGTGGCATGGCATGGCATTATTGTATGCTGGGAAGAAATACAGGTTCAATCATTTACAGATTCGTTCTATTCATCAAATATATTAATACAAAATTGATATCTATTAGTTTTTCTTTCTGCATTCGATATATTAGAAGGCTATTGCTATTTCATCTATTCGCCATCGATTGTAAGGTTTTTTTTGGGAGATTCAGAATTGAATAGCAGCACACTATCAACTATCGGATGTACTCTTACATGTGAATTAATATTTACAATTGTTTACAATCGATAACAAAGCATGTTCATTTTCCCAAACACTTTTACACAGTGACGACGATGATCTCTGAGACTATAGTATTTTAATGAATGCTTTTCACAAGGGGGGACGACTGGAAGGATTTTTGCGGTGAAAGGATGATATCTGGGTTTCAAGTTACTATTTGACTTTCATTTATTCGCTTGTAAAATGTGAATTAATACACATGCATTCAGCATCACCACACCACCACTATCATCAGCAGTAAAGCAGCAAGTTTTATTTCTAATGTTGCACACACAATGGATGAAAATATATAGGATGTGAAGAGTCGGCATACTTTTCTATCTGTCAGTCAGACTGACAGTAGGATTCAAAATTATGGACCTCTTCTCTCTCTGTGTGAATGAGAGTCATACGGATGGTTCATTCGATGTGTGTCCATCTATCAGGCTAAGCTGTCTCTGACTACGTCCGTCTCACCGTGGTTGAATGATGGATGATCAGGATGGCTACTGTAGAGTGATAGTTAGTGTGATAAGTAAAGTAATATAATGTAAGATACGTACATGAATTTGGCCGATAGGTCGGTTCGGTGTGTACAATAAACTGCTAGTAAGCAGGCCAGAGACGTAGCTGAAGAGGGCGTTGAGTGATCTCCTCCAAACCCCCTCCCCCCACGTCCACCAAATCTCCTCCACCACCCCTCTCTATACCCACCTCTGCGATCCTCTCCCAACGAAGTAAACGCATAATTACATTCCGGATTCTGGATTTATGTACAAGCACATGATTCCGGATGTATGCACAAGCTCATCCACACGGATGCTGTGCTATTCTTACGTATACGTATACGTTTAAGCCAAATCGATGAGTTTCTGAACTCTAGTGCCTATAACTTTCGAACCGTTTGACCGATTTGGCTGAAAAGTATTCCCAGATGTCCTCTTGAGTAGTACTACCTGTGTACCAAATTTAGTCCAAATCGGTCAATGTATGTGACCAGGAGAGTGCGCACAGACAGACACACGGACGGACGGACAGACAGTTTGAGTAAAACCATTACTTCGCTGAATGCTTCAGCTACGTAATAATGCATGTTTGTATGTAGGTATGTACGGGTATGGATGGATTGCGCAATGGATGGACATACTCATCCGGTGTATATTCTCTAAAACTCTCTTTCTGTTCTCGGGTTTGAGTAGGAAAGAATAGAATATAATAGATACCTTCCAACATGACCACAAGGCATGCATTACACATCAAATTTTACCAGAGATAAATTATAAAGCTTTTAATAACACCAAGAAGTGAGCGGTGCTTTTACAGTAGCACTTTTAGACTTCATGTTCATGCTTTTATCCATCTCTATAGACCACCATACCATCCATCCATCCATTTACTCTGACGACTAGTTACTGAACATGCCTAAAGGCAAAGAATGCAAGTACTGAAACTCTCAATCCCCATATTCCATCAAATATAATCCACTTGGAAAACACTAGATAGCTTTTGAGAGAAAGAACGTGAGATATGTGAAGGGAAAGTTTCGGGTGCGAACGAATAACTAATGTTTTTGCTGATGAAATAAAGAGGCTTATAAAGCACATCGAGTACTTACATAAATGCTTATGCATATAAAGATAGATGGTGAGGATTGGGATCACAAAAAAAGAGTTTGTAAAGATATGACCGCAGTCTTAAGCTAAATTATACTCATGCATGTATATGCAGCAATAAATCACCCTGCTCTAAATGTAGTACTCTTCAATTGATATTTCATTGAATGTAGTCATCATCATTGACTTTGGGATTTTAAATCGGCGGTCGGTCACCTTGCCTAAAACTTTTTTATGCTCTACATATTATTTCATGGCTTATTGGAAAAGGCACAAACGTTCCCATTTGCAGATTAAACTCATTTCTACAAGGGGAAATAGCAAGTAGTAAAAATAATATGGGAACTATTTTACTACATGCCGTAGTGTACACGGCTGGTAACCTATTGTGTCTATTAAGAAAAACGGCAATCGAAATCCTTTGTGGCAACAAAAAAAAATATACTGAAACTGTTGTATGGTAGTATGGCGATGGTTAGAGATGTTTGCACCATAAAGAACAAGCTCACTTCTTCATCCTTTGGCAACCCATTCGTTCTTGTTTACATTGTTAATGGGTCGGCCATAAGTGGTACGCACTCTCTACGCACAACGCTACGTTTTCTGTCACTTCCCATTGCCACACAGAGAACGACGTAACGCTTAAACTGTGAGTGCGGCAGCATGTGTGACTTTCGAGTGTGACATGCACGTTCTTGTGTATTGCTTTACTACTACCACTTTATAAGTATAGACAAGTACTTTTGTACATCCATCCATTTTCCTCAAAGTCTAATGATGCCGTCTCCAATTACCAATTTCTCAATAATATGGCAATGTTTTCCGCACAAATTTCTATGAAATGGCAGAGAAAGGACTTTCTTTGTTTGTTCTTTAATGCACAGCTGAACAAAGTTATACATGAAATAACGTACATTTGTACACAAGCACATCTTTTTAAGTGACTTGTTTTGTTTGTTGAAAATTCAGCTTGTATTCATTTATCCCAATGATGTTAAATAATGTAAAATTACTCTAACTGAATTTGCAAAACTCAGCAGAATATAAAATGAAAAGTGCATAATATATTACTCATATAATCGTATGTACTTCGTAAGAACATTTCGGCAACCCTCTGAAAACATTTGCATGCATTACTAAAATATTATGTTCGTAACTATATATCTGTGCATTTTCAATGTAATTGCACACAAGTTTACTCGACTCCTTTGTGCTGCTAGCTCGTCATCAATTAACTAAGCAGAATTATGCAGATCCATACATTAAAGTTTCATGTCTATTTTTGGTTTCATTTTCAGGTAAGATAATCGGTCTCCTCACCTCTCTTGTTTACCTTATGCAGAAGACAGTTGACGGTGATGACGGTATAGTACAACAGCTTTCATGAACCTTGCTTGAGGTTTCTGGCCACGTGTACATTTCTCTTCTTAGTTTCTTTATTTTTTTGGACGAATAGAAGACAACCTATCTATGAAGCATCCAAGCATTATTTACATTATTACATACATACATTCGTACACATTCATACTATATAGCTCCCATTGAGGGGCTACACTGTATAGTAGTTAGCTACTCGGCTAGTCAAACTGTCTAGTGTCTAGAGTGACTATATACATGTTAATCAGCAGCGGTATTCACCGGCACGCACCACACGGAAAAAGTGATACGAAAGACAGGTTGATGATTACCTTGGTCGCAATAATAGCACTAATAACGGCAGTTTCTTTTTGTTCTTACGCTTCTTAATGTTGTGTGTGAGTGCTTTGGTGCAATTTTTGTTTAGCTCACTTCAAATGATGAGAGCTAATCTAGAACTGTGGTAAAATATTCATTATGTCGACAAGCTAATTAGCATTTTCTTCATTTCTTCAAAGCATTAGTATTCGGAAAGATACAGCACTTGAAAATGGATCAGGATATATACGTATTGATGTATGGCACTAACTATATAGATGATAGAAGTAGAGAAGTACGTACGTCATTTTTTATAGAGTTGGAAAGATGTTGATTGTTTTATTTGTCTACATGGAATTTTACCGGGTTGATAATCGGCATCGGCACTATATAAAATTGATTACTTTCCAGTACGATTCGGTTTAACTAAGCATATTATATCATCATGGTTAGCAAGTAATAATGGAGCAGTGATAGGAGACTACAATTGAGTTTCATTGAAATTATTCATATTTATGAGTTCTAGATTACTTTCAGGCAATTCTGGGTTGGTTCTGTTGGTAAAACTTCCTGTGTGATTAGGAAAAGTGAATTTTAAGCAATTTCGCCTCGTTTAATACAGTACTCATGTCATTACGGGGGGAGCTGGGTTGTTATCTGGGTTGATAAGTACGCAACCGTTGTCGTTGTCGCAAAACCATTAAAGTTTGACTAGGAAGTAACAACGAAATGAAATGTACATTTTTACCTCCTGCTGCGCCTACACATGTGAATAATGCTGGACCTAGAAATGATTTGAAAGCTAAGGAAAAAAGTGTTCACATTTCCGCTTTGCACATTAGCATGATTATCAGCAAAAGAAACGTACATATATGAATTGTATGGTTGCTCACGCATGCATTGTTTTGTGTAAACGTACATGAACGTTACTTTTTAAGAGTTTTTTTGTCCATGTTATGCTTATACTATGAAGGGACACACGCGAAAGTTTCATTTTTCTAAGGACAAAAACTAAAATTCTGAATGCAATTACTCACAAGGAGGAACAAAAGGAAAATACATATTGGCAAAAACATTTCTACCTGTTGTGGAACACACATAATGTGTATCCTGTGCTCCAGATTTCTGTCTGTAATTTCGTTACCTTGTAAGTAATCATTTCTTAAAGCTATGAACAACTGCACGCTCTTTTTATAGGCAAACGCAATGCTGTCATATCAATACCAAAATTAACAATAATTAATTTTGTTATTGGTGTATTTATTGGTAAATTTTTAGTAGCCCTTCAACTTTTTTTTCTCCCAATTATTTTAAAGATGGATCCTAATTAAAAGCTAGCAATAGATTGAAATTTCTGACAATTTTGACAATTAACATCAACATCGTTTGTAAACATTTCACAAGTTCAATGCTCAAGTTACGCAAAGGGGTTTATCTAGCTTGCCCACACACATTGGTCTCAAACTTTGGTCTCCTCGAAATAAACAAGACAATGAACTTTGCCATCAAACAACTTTTGTCTTTGGTAAGCCCACCGTTAGTTCAATAAGGTACTAAAATACCTAACAACTATATATTGTACTAATGTGTTGGTTCAAAAAGGTTAATAATATTTCAATGTTTTGTTTGCCAAACTTTTCAAAAGGCAAAAAGGGCATTAAGTTTTGGTTGCGTTGTAAAAGCTCTCAAACACATGTTCATTTCTTGTTGAGTCCACCTCATTCATGTGAGAAGTTAAGTTAATAAGTGGGAGAGCAAAAGAGCGTCTAAATAATTCTACAAGTCATTGTCAGCCTAATGACAACATTACTGCTTCCTCGTAATGGATTTCGTTGTTAGGCTCACATTACACACCATAATTATTATCTTGCACAAACCAACCATGCAACAATAGAAAAGTTATGCCCTCTGTGATGTGATATGCTGTAGTAACATATACTTGCGTAAAAAAGTACTCCTACTTTTGGCCGTATTTACTATTTACGAATTCGTCGAAGCAGTCAAGCCTCCTCTATGACATAAGTTATTGATATTGGAGTACAGGTACGAAATTAAAATGTCAGGAACGCATTTCTATTTGGGAAATTGAAAATATAATTTTGTCATATTTACCGGCTATACTTTCTATTGAGGCACTTGAGCTCATGATTATTTTCCCCGGCTGCTTTTCCTATTTTTTCTTCGGGGCTAACTAAAGTAGTTACAATATGTGATGTGATAAAAGCCCTTGCTAAAAAATTTATGAGAGAAGGTAAAGAAAAGGAATGAAGTGTGTCGAATCACGCTAAATGTAAATGGGGAGAGAAAGAAATTCATAGCGTAACAAACTACACAGACAACACAACACATGTGGTGTTTACCACAAGACAATGAATGCTATAAAGATAACGAGTATGAAAGTGTCATGAGAAAAATTGAGAAAGGAATGTGGAAACAGTGAAACTCCATTTCATTTACGTTTTGTGTCATCGTCAGCCTCTATCTTAGTTTTATTATGTGCACAACTCTACTTTCAGTTAGTAAAAGGGAGCATCCGCATACATTCCCTTCGTAATAAGCAAATGTGTCATTCATTTGGGCGTGGGCCATGCACGACAATTCATTTTTTTAAGTTCTTTTTTACGAATGTACATATCAAACTGGAAGAACCATAAAATTACTTTTTATTATTTCACATTAAGCTCAAGCTCACTCATATACATTGTGTTCCTTGGTCAGAAGAAAAATAAGTTTTGTGTTGATATATGCTACAATACTTATATGTTAAGTGATGAACTTGGCAAGAAACTGCGTAAAATAATTTTTAAATTTCATAGCCAAAAAATGAGTTGGAAGGAAGGGTGTCGTTATTTCGTTAACCGGGCTAATGTGACATGTTGCTACTGCCCTTCCTTCAGTTTGGAACGCTAAAAGGATATTTAATAGGGTTTAAGCGTGCCCCCAATAAATACCTAAAATAAAATATGTGCAAGCATACTTTGATATATACAAATATTGGGATGTGGTAATGCAATGTACTTATGTATGATGAATTTCCTTTCGTATCCTCCTCTACCTCAATGAGCCGTACAACACAAATTTCCTAAATTACCGAGAGGGGAATAGTGCAAATAATGCGTAGACATATGGAGTTATAGTGCGTACTTAAATCATGCATTTGAATTACAACGACGGATATGCAAAAGTGTAATGTTTAAAAAGATACAACGACAGCGGAATGTGAAAGTATGTCGTTCCATTTTTATGAATTAGAAGTTCCTTTTTCTCTACTTGTTTTTATAACTTTTCCTTGTGTCGTTCCACAAAAATATTTGAAACAGTTTCCTACATATAATAGTGTATGCATAAACAACGCAGCATGAATGCCACATGGAGTCACATGAGAAAGACGAAAATACACAAGGACATTTTGGGAAAATGATGGAATCGTAATAATATGTATGCGGCAATTCAATAGAAAAAAAGCCTAATGCATTTTGCTTAGTTTAATGGACCAACATTTTAAGAGCAATAACAAGAATATGTAAGGAAAAGATATAACTCATCTGGGGTCGGAAACATTTAATTCTTTATTCTTCAAGTACCTGGAAAGAATCATTAATTTTTACTCAATAATATATAACCATGTATTTCCCGCTGCAGCAGAACCAAAATCATTAGAGCTAAGTAAAAGTATTCCAGTCTTTTTTTCGATAGTCCATAAAACACATTTATGCATAGTGAAATGACGGATGTACGAATTTCCATAAAATGGATCTGCTCATTTTTTTACCTTTAACTAACGAAGCAACTGCACGACAATGTAGATGAATTTCCGTCTTTCGCACTTAAGTTTTTATGCAACATGTACAAATGCATGTATGTGCATTTATATGCAATTTTAGTGAATGAACCTGTTTGCTACAACGAAATTCTTAACTAGATGAGCCATAATATATAACTGTAGCCGGTTAGATGTTCATGTTACGTTTTCATCCATTCTGAAGTGGATTTAAGAATCAGAACAGAACCAATTTTCATTTCATTATATCCATCCTTCTTTTACCCAGCAGAATATGTTTTATATGTAGTTACATAGAATCCTCCACAATTTTTCTATATCTTTGGCAAGACTTACATTAAGAAAAGGAAACATTTTGTGGAGTCCAAGTAATAGTTCAAAAGGAGTGGTTGTAAATAAGTAGTGGGAGACGAAAGTACGTGTAGTAAAGAAAGTGGTGGTGTGGTAGTAGTAGTAGTAGTAGTGATGTGTAACGTTGTAACACATAGTTGAAGAAGGTAAAAACGTGAAGTAATTTTTATGGATGTATCCCCATCTTTCGTTTTTCATCTTCTCGTCGTGTACTTAAAGTAGTAGTAGAGTAGGTAACCCGTAAAGTGCCGAGTTCTCCGAGAAAAGATCTTCTTTTTCTTATTGCATATCATCAGATATAACAAGTAAAAGAACTAAGAACACACACTTTTGCTTTTACTTCATTATGCAACTCTTTGTGTACTTATATGAGAAAGCTAACGACCCTCTCTCTTTTCTGTTCATACAACATTTTTTTATAGTTTACACATATTACTCTGCTGACGTGAAGAGATATTAGTTTCAGGGTGAATTTCTTTAACCACAGATGAATAGCTTGTTGGTATTTTCCTTGAATTTTTCGATGGGAACATGTGTCCTGGCTCATTTATTTTGTGAAAAGTTTCACTTTGCCAAAATGTTGCTGATGATGCCGAAGCACATATATTATTATTACATGTGGAGTGAAGATATACTTTTTTATTAAAAAATATACTGTGCTTTACTACTACTACTACTACCAGCCAGTTGAGTTTCGTATGTTTTTACTACTGCTCCACTGATTATGATTCCATCATCATATTATGGAATACTTACCATAAAAATCTTGCTTCATAATTCCTCCTTTTTATCTCCACGACGTATAAAAATGCATGCCTCTCTCTTCAAGTTAAGTTGAACGCACAACTTTAAGTATGCTCGATTTTCACTTTTTTTTACAAATCATTATTCACTCATTCAGATTCTATTTACGGAAAACTGCAGTGGACGATTATTTAAGGAATATTTTTTCTACCGCTTTGCCACTTACATTGAACATTTTTGAACATATATATTTTATAAACTTCAAGTTTTTTTTATTTCTAGTTCATTATCAATGGCTGGAAGTCAATATATATAGCCATTTTGTTAAAAAATGAATCATAAATTTTGGAAATATTTGGAAAGGCAAGTGTAGGAAACGCGTACAGTGCCAATATTAAGTCAAAACGGCCACCCGGTGCGACTCTATGAAAATTGTGAATGTGATACAAACCCTCATCATCACATGATTCACGAGTCATTCCCGCAACGTAGTAAGAGCCAGCGTAAATCACAAGAGCTGAACAGGAAAGTTGGTATTCATCATTCATCATATTGATGCTCAAAGAAGTATTTAAGGAAAAAGGTAGGGTGTGAGAAAGGAGCTAAAAGTATTTTTTCAAGCTGAACTCTCTCTCTTTTCTGTATATTATTTTCACATCTGCAAGTTAGTTTCTCTATAACGAGGACTTGCGTCCAGTCAACATGAACAAATCTAAAATATTCCCATTTTATTTATAACCCAATGAGAATTGCCAAATAGGCAATTTCAAAACGGAAGTCACGGATAGCTTTCCCCGTTCATGTGAATAAGCAAAGGCAAGGACAGAGAGGCAAACAGTGTAAATGTTCTTCGCTTTTCGCTCTCCATGTATATATTATTATGTGCAGATGTGTTTGCCCGTAAAACGTGTGTAAGTGACAACGTTTAATGTTGTGGCAGTAGTCGTGTGTGAGCTGAGTCGAAAAAGACAAGCAAAACTTAACCATCAACAGCTTCCTTTCATTCACAGCATCTCCTCTCTCTCCTTCTCTATTTGTATAAAAGGAGAGAGCTGCTCCTCTCACTATTCATTCATTCATTTCCAAGTATTTTGCTTCAAAATCAAAATTCAGCACAATTCTCCAAACAGCCTATCTGCTCAATTTCATTTATTCACATGGAAATATTGTGTCTCACTTCCGTCGCATTGCTGGCTCCTCTTCTTTTCCCCGTCAACTAGTACTAGAGAAAAACATGGGATACTACTGCATAGTTTATATACGCATATAATATAAAGCAAGTACCGTCCCATCATATAATACTTATGCTTGAGTCCCATTAACCATGTCACTGACTTGAGCTTTGCTCAACGTAAAGGAAAGATGAAGGGAAAATAGCTAAATAGGCCGTTTCGGATCATGCTGGTGATGACGTGGATGGTGATGAGAAGAATTGAGGATGTTGCAGATGAGCTTCGTAGCACCATCAACTAGGACGTGGAAACTTTTAGTTTTGTAATAAACGTATATACATATTTTCTCTCTACTTCTCTCTCTCTCTTTTTCTTTGAGACTCATCCATTCCTTCTTTTCAGCACTGAATCCGAAACACTAAAGAGGTAGTTCATCTTCTTGACTCCTCAAAAATTTACCGACCATGACTTCCTCTCGCCTTTGCTGTGTGATGTTTCTTTCGGCTTTTTCCGTTATGCCAGTTGAAAAGAGAGGTAATATAGTTAGCCGACGATGGCAGGTGATTTGGATGGAAATCAGGGGAAGAATCAAGAACCTTGTGTAAAGGTCCATTTGACTCATTTACTTTATACATTTTAAAGATATGGTTCATTTGTATAAACATGCGTAAATGTACACTGATTCTACATGAAAAAAAACTTTGTTTCGTATGATTAGAGCTGGTATATTATAGAACGCTTAATTGGGAAGAATAATTTACAAAAATCTTACTATATTTTACTCCTTTAAAAATACAACTTAGGCAAACCAGAACTTTTACATAACAAACTCAAAAATATAGTACGATTCCACATACGTAAATACCCTTTGTTTCTTTTATTTTATTTCTCTCCTTTTCCTTTTTCATGCCCTGCTATTACGTACATAATCTTCATGTAGTGGGCAAGACTATAGGTATGATTTTATCTGATCACGTAATGATAATGATTGAATATCATTTGTATTCAATCATTCTGGAATAAAAGAAAATAAATACGAGTTCCCAACTTATGAAGACAACGACGACGACCGCTGAGCTTGCTCCTTTCATTTTCAAGGAGACCCCTACCAGCCCAAAGGCAGAAACTATGAATGCATTCACGTCTCCAGCTAAAGAGAGAGACAGACACAGCAAGGAAAAAAATAATGAAATTGATGGAACGGGATTTCTGATTCAGAGGAATGATAATGATGATGATGATGGTCTCCTTTAGTATTAGGATTTATAGATACATGTTATATTCAAGAAGAGGGTGTAACATTGGATGATGATGTTGGAGCTTTTGTACCCAGCATTTAAGTATATACGATGAATTAAACAACCGTGTGCGTAGCCAGCCACTAAGCCTGTCATCCCTATCTGAAATCATATATTTTTTATGTACCCTCGCACATCTTCTCTCAAGGCTAACACTAACCCATCCAAATCATGAATTCCATTTTACGAAAAGGTAAAACTTGAAATTTCTTAGGCAAGGTTGTGTCTCCCTTGGTCTGGTGTCTGGTTTGGTTTAAACCATTCCGTTTTTTTAAAAAACAGAATCAAGTTTGTATACTAACTGATGCTTGAAATTAAATTCTCTTGCTTGGTTTCTCATTCCATAAATAATTTTGGGAAGGATGAATAATGACTACGAAAGTTGAGAACCGGGAGCTGAGTATCGGAAAATGTAAATTTATATTGGGTCTATGCATGCATAAAGCATCATCAAAGGTCTAATGAATTTTATTACAGTTTATTTGATTTCATGCAAAGATAAGTACACGCTTGAGTTTCCTATACATATATATCTCCTCTTCTTTTGTCATCATCTCTTTACGAGATGAGGAATCCCAAAAGTCTTTTCCTGTGTTTTATGTGTACAGTAGGAGCAACCGTTATAACTATACATATATATCACACTATACTTTTGTTTGATACTGTTCTACAAAAATTATACCAAAATGTTGGTTGTAGCTTCTTGTGTCAGCTTAGATATACTTTCCTTTTTTGTGTAAAAGTAGTTTTGGTCCGTTCAAAACGAAACTGGAGAAAAAGAGAAGAAGAGAGAAAAAAGTTGGGAGAAAGTTCATCAGACATCCAGAGAGTCAATAATGTTTTTTTTCTGTGAAAAGAAGGAAAACTCTTGTAAAAGCAAAATAAAGTCGTGTAAGTAATAGAGAATATAGTAAGTGTTTTCTCCGCTCTCGTTTCACCATACCACACACCATACCACTACACAGTTGATGTTACTACTTCGTATGTTATTTTGCCAGAGAACAAGACAGAAATATCGTGTTGAAAAAGTCCTTTTGAGCATATATTACATGTATATAATACATACATTTTGCGGATGTCTTGTATAAGATGGAGAAAGTACCGCACATATTTTTCCCTTACATTTTGTGTCTTTGCCAGCAGATTATGTGTTTCAATGATCTGACTGCCTGTGTAGTTTACGTTTCTTTGTGAGAAAGAGAGGGAGATATATGGTAGTAAAGATGAGAAAACCTTTTGCCACGTTCCACAATGTATATGTGCAAAGTCTGCTTCACTGACTGAAAGTTGAAGAAAGCAAAGAAGAGAGTATTGGTGATGTTGATGTTGAGAACCATATACTAAACTATATAGCTCAAAACCTACATGATCATATGTAATATATAACTAACTTACTACCACTCGAGATCACATTGAGGATAGTGTTATGTTATTAGGAATATTTCTTTACATTGTTGGGTGTTAAAGGCCAACGGTGTCAACTGCTCCTGTAATAACCTCCATGTATGACTAGACTACTTACTGTGCGCCCTTAGACTTCATCGTAATAACATTTCCCTTTATATATAAGTTATTGTTAAAACTACACTCACACACTCTCCTCCTGTCTCTTCTCCGTTGTTACTTTCAACATAAATATACAGAAAGCAAGTAACAAATGCATGGTCCTGGCTTGGTCGCTTTTACAACCCCGGAGAAAATATATATTCAATGCTGTTGTGTATGAGAACGTCATGCAATTAAACGGAAAAGTTGTGGGAGAGAAAAGCATAAGACTTCGTTAGTAGATGTTTCTCTCAAAGGTTTCTCTTTCTCGTGTCTTATAGTTCTTTGAGAAAAGAAAGAGTATTGCAAATATAGCTACAACTTACACAAGCCTTGATATATAAAGACCAAGACAGTTCTTCAAGTTTTAGATTTTGTTGACATCATACTTTTTCTTTATTTAGCAGCTGAAGAGGAGAAAGTCAGTCTGTGACCAGAAAACAACCATTATGCAATAATGGAAATGTATATCTAGTAGTAGTAGATACCGTTCCAGAAAGTATATATGTATCGAATATGTAATGTAACATAATATTATGTCGTATCACATATTTGTAAGTAATGTACGTTGTTCATAGTTCGTAGTGGTGTACATATACATACACACACTGCACTGCAAGAGCTCACCCCGAGTTGTGTAATAATCATGAACGAGTTTTCGAACAAAAGCAAGTGAAGTTAACAGAGAGCAAGTAAATAAGAAAGGGGAAAGCATCAGCAACAATAAGCAAACTTGTTCACAACAAATATAAAATGACAATTTTCTTTTTCCAAAAGAAAAAAAGTTTTCTCCGTGGTGTTGGCTAACAAGCCGAAAAATAAATAAATAAAATGTGAGGTCGCAGCAAAACTATTGTAGTACACAAAAAAACTAAGTATAAAAGTTAACCAACATATTTTCCCTTTAGTGTGTTTGTTTCCATTATTACACATGTGAGAATACGCGACATTATTATTATTATTACACATACTTTTTCTCTCTTCCTGTACAGTTATGATGAGACATTTGATATGGGGTAAAAAGTGTAATGCATTTATGAAAGTTCAGTTTCAGTTAATGATGGTAGGTTTTTGCTGCAGAGTTTTCATCTGTAACTTTGACCGAGATATATTCTTCATACAATACAAAACCATATGAAATGGGAAATCTGAGTTATGTAGAAAAATTTATTGTAAACAGTATGAATTGAACACGTAATTTTTTTTACACGGAGTGAGAGAGAGTGTGTCACTCGACATTTATTGAACCTAAAACAAAATTGATGCTCATAATTGTAACTTGAACAATAGAGGGATATCATGATAATATTGTGTTGTACAATCACACACTTGATCATCTATTAGAATTCTTGCATGGCTTGCCCAAAATCTGAAGATTTTTTCTGTAGATGCGTTCCAACCAAAAGTTCCATAAAATGAAATTGTGTGAGTGATGAAAGGAAGAAAGATGAGATGAAAAGAGTGATACATACTTAACCTAGTGTGTACGCACTATCTCTTTGCTGCGGGTGGTGGTATTATATAAAAGTATGTAGCTAAACCAACTGGTAATCCGTGATCCAGAGGAAAACTTTTGGTCACGCACTGACAATGAGCTTGACTCACTCACTTCAGTTATGTCAAGCTATAGTTTCGTATAAATTCTAAACTCTATATTGTAAAAAAGAGAGAGTTGTGATATAAAAAGAGGAAATATGAATACAAAAATGTCAGAGGAAAATGCGACGCGGTTAACTTTATTTAGACAGGGAGAGGAGGAAAAGGGA
Organism: Orchesella flavescens; assembly: GCA_964034955.1. Classification (NCBI taxonomy): domain Eukaryota; kingdom Metazoa; phylum Arthropoda; class Collembola; order Entomobryomorpha; family Orchesellidae; genus Orchesella; species Orchesella flavescens. The sequence goes on along the minus strand of OZ035957.1, from coordinate 17,848,207 downwards.
AAATAGATTTGAGAACGAGGTTGAATGGAATTTTTCATATGTTTGAAGGAATACACGCGTTTTATCGTCATCGTTCTCATATATTATAAGTTTGGAGGCAGCCGTTGTAATTTTGACGGTAGTAAAAAGAAACGAGGCAAAAACATACAAGCCAAAAAAGAAGAAGAAGAAGAAGGAAAAAGAAACCCGACTTTAATAAAGTCCTTATGGTCGACCATAATAAAAGTGGATAAGGAAGCAACATGGGGTACGGCATAAAGGCAAATCAGGGGAACTTAAGGAAAAGAGAAAAATGGAATTATGAAAATGGTATGCAAAATAGGCAAGCCGGTAGCGGGTAGGCAAGTAAAGAATGCCATATCCGGTAGTTGTGGAAGCGCAAACACGTACACCAACATGGAGAGAGGCAAAGTGTGTGTACGAGCTAAAATATACTTATTGGTTGCCTTTTTTTCATTGTAACCAAACCAAACCAGCTTCACTATATATAGCAATATGTAAACAAGTATTGTAGTATGTGCAAGCTTTCAAATATGTTGATCCCATTTATCATATACTTTTTTATAAGACACGTTTAGCTCCTAAAATATTATGGAAACAAGTTTGCAGGTTGTTATATATGTACTATGGCAAAAGCTGCTTGTTGTTATTTCGTGTTGTGGTGTGGTTGCCAGATAGAATGCAAATAAATGTGAATTACATGTATGTTCTGATCGACACGATATGAGTCGACTGACTGATGGATGTAAAAAGAAGGGAAATGAGCTTGTAGATTGACATATTGACAGTTCCACATCTTGTAAGAAAAAGGCAACTCGGAAACATGCAATAAACACATTCATAATGCACAATCAGCCAAACATAAGTCAAACGCGTGTAGAGCCTAAAGGGTCACATTAATGATTACTGATCACCACGTACATACGGCAATATGTACCACTGTACTACTGCACTACGGTTCTATGTATGACGTACCTATATTTACATTTTCCATGCGAATATAACAGGAGTTTGTAATCAGGTCCTAAATTTTAACTTCTTGCAATAAAATCTTATTTGGTGGCTCTTGACACTATGTAGATGTATATATTCACTAGTGTTTGAACATCTTGCGTTGTTGGTTTAAAAACGGGTAAGAAAACATTGTCGACTCGACGGACGGGGAGAATGTTGTTGAAATTCACATATTATATGTGAACAGTCGGTTCCGGTCGTTAGCTTGGATGAATACATATTGGTGTGGAGCAGAGAAGTCAGTTTAGTATACATACATTGAGTTTTTGCATCCAAAAAACTTGGAGCAGAGACTCTAACTCAAGAAAAAGGAGGCACAGTATATATTCAATTCACTCATCGAAAGTTGAGTTTTATCTGTACATAGTACATACCAAATATGGTTCTTTGTGTGGTGTTTCAGCACAAAATACCTCACGGGCATCATCTACAAAATATACATACATATATAGAGGGATTCGATAATTTGGGATAAGCTGAAAACTTTAGGCACGCATAAAACCTCTACACATACATGCTTCCAACTTTACTTTGAAAAGCGAAAGAGTCGAGAAAAATTTGACGCTTCTCTTCTTCTTCCTCTTTCCCATTTTAGCATATCCGTGTGAGTAGAAGCAAGCAGCTTTAGCTTAGCTTATGTTAGGAAAATTGATCATCATCTCATCAGCGTGAAGTCAAGCAAAAAGAACCGTGAAAAATCGAATCAACTCAACTATTTCCATAACCATTCAAGGCTGGGTAATCAACAAAACATGGCAACCAGATTAAAGATTAAGGATTAGTTTGGGTTTGGAAATCTAATCTGATTATTAATTAATTACTGAATTTCCAAGAAAAAACTAATCTGATTATTGATTAATTGATTTATTACAAGCAGTAGATTAAAGATTATTGAATAATTAATCAGATTAACTAATCAATCCTTTGATTAATGACATATTTATCCTATAAAGATTTTGATGAATTAAAGTTCAATTTTTATAACAATGACAATACAATTATAAGGCTAACGAGCTTGCAGTTTTTAAATGGGTCGTAAAGCTGGAGGTGGGAATAAATTTTCCTTTAATTATCTTTTCACAATTCAAACGCTTTGCGTCAACTTCACCTGTAATTTAAATAAAAACACTCCGTCGAGTATCAAAGGGACACATAGGCGTGTTTCAGACATACTAATTAATTGTTTTATTTAAACATTCCCCAAATTCAAAACTATATCGATTCTTATTGGTTGCGTTAAAATACTCATGCAATTTCATGCGGTTTACATGCAGGCAGAAAACCCCGTCTCTCAATAAGCCATTTTAAAAGAAATGTACTTTTGAATTGCATGAATGGTTGCGGTGAAAATGACATTTTGGCATTTAAGAAATTCATTTGATGAAAATTTTAATTAACTATCAGATTAGTTAATTAAATTAGATTTCTCGTTTAGCAATAAGGCTGTTGATTAGTTGATTAAATCAATTTTTCTTTCTGCGTTGATTAATTGATTATTGATTAATTTCTAATATTTTTTGCCTTCAGATTAATGATTAAAGATTAAACTAATCAATAATCTGATTAACAGATTAGATTAACTAATCAATTGATTACCCAGCCCTGTAACCATTTTGGTATCACCGGTATCGATTTTTTAAAAAGAAAATTTTTAGCCAGCAGAAAACTCTTAGTTGACGTGTCGTTTTCCTTTAGAAACGGTAGTAGCACGCATAAGTGCATACAGATGTATTATACTTATGTGTGTGTATATTATGCAACACACCAATTTTTCAAACATTTATGACAACCTTCTTAACAAATGCCAAAACATGGGAAAACTCCCTTTTCCCTACTCAACAAGATTGACATGGATGTAAACAAGGTGATTTTACGCTGTTTTCTACATGAAAATATTTATTCCCAAATTTTTAGCGATGAGGGAAAATGCATTTTTGGACTTTGGGAGAAACATGCACAAAATCATAAGGAATAAGAGCACTTGCTTTTTGCTTTAATAAACCAAACCACACGTCGTTTTTAACTTTAAATTGACTCTGTGTCTTTACGATATGATAGTTAGTAGTTCTGATTCTCGTCTGGATGTGAAATAGTAAAAAAAAAAATTGAAATGAAAGTATATAGGCATAGACACACCAGAATAACCGTAACCATCAACCATCATGATCATCAGAGGAGTTGATGTCAGAGGAGCAAACATGGTGTTTAGACAGTCGAAGAAAAAGTTGTGTATGTTCGTTTATAATTCATGCGTGGTGTAGTAAAAAGGGCTATCTCAAATCCAGATTACTGCTACTCAAAAGAAAGTGGACTAGAAAAACATCCATCCAATCCGGATAGCAAAATACTCTCTCAAACACACACACACAACTCAGCATATGGCTCGTGTCTTTGTCTTGATCTTTTTTTTGGGGGAAAATGTCAAAACCTTTCAAAACGGTAATCTGTTTTAACTAATTGAGTTCCTCTTTCTGCTGAACTATTTTTGCGTCTTCCTATTCATCTTCATTTGCAAGGAAAAGGGGTTTACATCCTATTTTCTCTCTGTTCCTCTCCTTACGTCGCTGTTAGTTTCATGGTTTGTGTGTGTATATAATAGTATGTGCGCCTCTTTTGATTTGACTTGACTTGTGAAGTGTTGAGAAGTGAAATGGAATATGCATTAGCACTCAAGTACATTACATGATGGTGTGGTGCATATGGGAATGAATACACACACTTTTCTGCTTGAGATAATGTGAAGTAATTCAAAACAAATATACTTCCCTCGTCCATCATTTCTCTTAGCTTTTTTCAAGAGATTTTGTTTGAAGGAAGTGTGTGTTCAGAGAGGAATCCTTTCCCAAAATTGTTGTTCATTTTTTCTCTCTCTCTCTGTCTCACTTACTTTTCTGTGATGCATGTCGTTTGCTCATTTGACAAAAACGATCATAAGCATTATGATAATGATACATTGATGGAGTTTACTTACATTTATATTATGAAGAATAAATATGTGAGTGTACTGATGATGATGATGATGGTGATGTAGTGTATTGTACATTTTTTGATACAGATAGACATGGTCGTATATAAATTTGTCATACTATTCCACACATTATAAGTAATAAGCAAGTATTGCACTGACGAAAACTTACATAAACTTTAGCACGTTTTCATAAGCAAGTGTAGTGCCCAGCCAAAAAGCCGTAATTTCTCATGAGCATGCAGTAATCAAGGAACAATTTCCTGCAGAATAATAATAACAGTAATAATAAAAATAACAATGATGAAGAAAACAAATTTGTGCTTGAAAAAAATCGTGACAGTAGTTTTCTGTCAGTAAAATATTATTATGCACGTAGCCCATAGAAAAAGTATTGCTTCTCTCTCTCTCTTCTTCGTTTTTTTTGGAATAGTATGTATATAGCATGCGATATAATAAACCTTTTATAAAATGAGACGAAGAAACAAATGGGGAGTAGAAGGGATGAGCGAGTAAGTTGGATCACGACATGTGTATATGAATCAGAGGAGACTGCTATTATATAATATTTTTCAGTTAAACATTCAAATTCCTCACGACGTCAGAAGAAGAGAAGAGAGATGCAACAACTAGATGAAAACTTTACCAACCATTTTGTGCTGTTTGTTCACTCACTCACTTCATAACTAGAAATCAGGCAAAAATATATATGTAAGATAAGAAATATATATTATATGAAAATAAGACCAAGAAGAATCATTGCATGTTATTGTCTCCATAATTTTCAGTCATGCAATGTGATATAAAAGTTTTTATCATTATCTTCTGATAGGTCTATACCTAGTACCTACACACGGACATATAGTAGTTACTGACCATCCAAATTTTTGTGATGATGAAGTGAAATCAAAAAATAAATTGTTGATGTGTACAAATTCAATCACCTCAGCTCCTCCTCATGATGGCTACTACGATTGATACTTATGGTCATCAATAATCAATATAGGATATTCATACACCAAAAGCCAAACCAATATAACAGCACCGCAGCAAACCCAGCGCTTATTCTTTCGATTTCTGGTTTCAGAAACGTGAATGATATGCCGGTTAGTCCAAAGATATATGAAGATGTTTTCAGTAGCAACTTTATTTGCACGCTGATGTTGTTTTTCTTCGCTCAGTATTAGTAAGGTTCTCTCTCACTCGATGATGAATGAAAAGTCGGGAAAATTAACGCTCATTCCTACAAGGATCATGAACGAGTAATGTACTCAAAAGTTTATTAAACATTTTAGTGAAATTAATGGAGAATAAGTTGTATAGTGTGTAAAATATCTTCTACAGACAACAACGCAACATCATATCAGCAGCAGCAGCAGCAGTATCTCATCATCAATACTAAATTTGCAATGGTTTCTTTCTTCTCTGATATATTTACATAAGGAGCCTTTGGTAATGACTCAACTTATTCACATTTTTTTTTCATTCACCCTTCTTGAAATCGTGACGGCAAATTTTCTCACTGATGTGATGTGCCTTTCGATGATATTATGATATGATGGCATGCAGCTGTATGTAATATAATGTAATGTACCATCAACTATCTCTTCAGTTGTGGTTTTCATACTTGGTATAATGCTGCTGCTGACAGAAACAAGTTGCTGGACTGACTACTGTTTTAATGATATGGCTCACATGACTGATTTGAAATATGGTATATTGTTAGAACGTAGTATCATCTCATCGCGCTATCAAAATTTTGGATTTATGTTATTCACGATACATATTATTTGTTGCGTTCATTATCCTAAAAAGTTAAGCTTGCATGCTCATGTTATGTTGTAATGTTACAAACAAGTATATAGTTTACCATCATGTGTGTTATGTTGTATAAGACTACACAAGTTATCTCAAATTTTTTTATATTGTTTACTGCTTTTATGAGAAGAATATTACAGTAGAATTTGGATTTCACACGCATTTTTGACACGAATGATCCTTTGATGATCTGCACAACAGGGTGTCTTTTTTTCCTCCTTTGCTCATTTTGGGCTCTTTGCTTTCTTAACTTTGAAGCATAAAAAGAATGCGAATAACTTGATTACGCCGCTATGGATGTTGATGTTCCTGAAGCTGAAGCAAATTGTGGCATTTTACTGAAACCAAACCGCTCACATAGTTTTTTTTTGCAAATGAAGAAATTTTGGAATGCCTCCTTGAATTCTGAAGAGAATTCCTGTACTGAAACTACTACCCGCTACAATACAATACAAATGATGGTTTATGGTAGTTAGCAAGATGATAATATATGAACACACAGTGTTTAGCCATAGTCAGAGCCTCCGTTGTATAGACTGAGAGGGTAAAAAGTGGCATGACGAATTGTTAACTTTTGTCCATGTACACGTATCCAAACTTTTTGTTGGCAATAAAGTCGTAATTGTGAATCCTGGCATGACTTATTCACAGAAATATGGACGAGGAGACCAAAACGACGAAGCACCATAGGGGGTAAATTGACCTGAGTGTTTTGGTGAAGCAAAATGGTTGTAAAACATGTAATTTTTTTTTAAAAATCTACGTGTAAGACAATGCTCAAATTGTCGTTAAATTGCGATCAACATAAAATACATCACTGCTGCTGCTGTTGGTGATGGTAAACATGGGCTTTTATGCACTTGTATTTCCGGTTCCAACTCAATTATTGAAAGTGTTAGAGGATATGTTTTATCGGTGCTGACGCTGACATCGTCAACCCTTCTCATTCTCCCTTCTTTTTTTCAGCAATTTTACAACAGTCGTTTAAAAACCAAACGCTTTTCCCCCAGAAATTAATGACTCAAAAATATTTCGTAACGAAGGAGGGCATTTAAATCTCAAAACGGATAGTTAAAGACCCTTCACCCTTGTTAAAGTAAAAGTATTTTTGTATTCCTTTTGTGTGCTCTTTGTTTGAGTGTTTGAGTTACGTTATTAAATGCCTTAATAACCTCACTGCCATAACCTTTCTTTTGCATAATATTATTCATTCATTTCCTACACACTCACAAAGGATATTTTTGTAAAAAAGGAAGAAAATATCTTTTCATCCTAGTTAAAGACCAGACGGATCAATTGCACCATATACCTTCATTTCAGTACAGATTAAGTGCTTCCAAAACCTCCTTTCTCTTCTTTTTTTATGTATATCTGCCTGCCTGCATGCATGGTAAATGTAAGTTTTGTTGTTTGGTGCAGGAAGTATCATCATCATCATCTTCCTCGTTTTAGTTGCCCAATATACCACAGTTGAAATGGGCAAAGTTGTAAAAATAAGTTGTAAAAGTTCACATCTCTCCTTGAATCTTGTATGCGTAAAGAGCCCTTTCCTGTTTATACTCTAAGCATCTGCATCGTTAGGTTTTCATTTTTGTTGAGAATCCCAACACACCTTTTACCATCACTCTTTACGATCTCAATCTTCAAGTTTATGCTAGTCTGTCACATTTTCCCCCTAACCCTCCCATATTGGGAAGCGTATATTCCGTTTTTAACAGTGTTACTACGGTTTAAACTGCATTTGGTTATTTTTATTTGTTTTATTACTTGGCTAGCGCACTAAACTTCATATAAATGCAGTGCCATTCATTCTCCTGGAAAAAAGGAGGAAGGACGGAAGGAGGAAGTTCTGCTAAAAAAAATTACAGCCAGCACAGAACTCTCCTGCTTTTTTACGACTTGGACAATCAAAGGCATAAACATTTGATGTTGATGTTGACCTAACATATTGCTGCTGCTGCTGATTGTTGTTGTTGAAACTGGAGCATGCACGTGCTGGTTTCAGTTTGCAGATTTGCAAAATGCGTATTTAGTAAGCGCATTAAAGGATTTACAGTTTCTAACCAAACTTTTCACTTTTCTAATCAACGTATATTCAACTTTTTTTTGTAGAAGTAGATGAAAGTACGTACATATATTATGGACATTTTACTGATTTTTAACAATGGATCCATAGCATAGCATCATATAGCATAGCCAAAGCCAACTTTTATCAAGGCAACTCGCCTGATATCATTACGAAGATTAATAGGAAACCCAAGCGCAAACGCGTAACATGATTATATGCTAATCAAAATCGGTTTCAAGTTTGAATTCTTATAGAAAAGATAGCTTTTACATTGATGTGATGGGTAGTTGCATTAAATTCAAAAACGTTATTGTGTTATCATATCATTATAAACCCAACTTTTGTCATGATGTACAGAAAAAACTGGCAATATAATGATCTCTCGCGGCTATTTTATGCATTATGCAAAGATAAAACCAGACTTTTTTTGTAATAATAATAATATGACGTTACTTTCTTCAGACTCGGTTTCTGTGTGGTCCCCATTTGAAGCCATATAAAGTTTGGCTCATTGTTGTGTGAGTGCTCAAGTAGTTTTTAAGTATGCAACTTGTATGCATGTGTTTGCGTTTTAGATTTTTTTATATAAAGAGGTTTGTATTTTTGTATGTATGCTGCTTAGGTTGGTTTGGTTTTGGTTCTACTCCGCGCCTCGCTGCATCTATTGTTGTCCTGTAATAAACTAACTAAAGTAGCAGTAAGTAGACGAATCATATTTTCTAGACACATTCACATACGTAGTTATAAGAGTGTGTGCTTACGCCTCGTTTGAGAGATTAGATAATATGCGCAAAATTTCATGTGCATTTACGGATTCACCCTTTAATCAACTAACCATTTCGATAAACATACTTTAGGCAGTTATGGTGTAGTGTGTTTTCTCAGCTACGCATTTTCCCTACTTTTTCATACAAGGACTTGGACTGCCAAAGTTTGTGATATGATAAAAACGAACATACATTTACGTTTTTATGATTTGATTCGCAGACTTTTTAGCTTTGGTTAAAGCATGAGTACTTTTATGCGAGGCGTTTTAAACGCTGGCAATCAAATCCATCCCTGGTCCACATCAGTCAGTGCCAGTGCCAGTACACCTTTTCTTTAGGTTTATGGGGTTCATTGTTTTGGGCAGAACCGAACAACCAAGCGGTGAGGAAATCATAGAGTACAAGCGTGAAAAAAATGAACAAGAAACCTCTCTCTTTCTCTGTTGCATGAGAAAATTAAGTTTCTTCAGCAAAAATCTAACTGCAGAAAGTTACGCCTTCGAAGCAAATAATTATGCGTGTACTCCAGGCAATAGTCGAGGTTCCATCATCATATATGTTATTATCATCCTACATAACTTGTTAGTTAAATGATGATTTTTACACCATAAGTCAAAGGAAGACTCATCATTTTTTGAATTGTAAAGATGAGATGATCATATCATGGTGGTTGGTATTACATTGACATATTGTATCAAATTTTGAACTCGTAATGGAAATATAAAGATATTGCTTTATAATAATATGATTGAAATATTATTACTTTGAAGCTAGAATAACCACTCTCGCTCATTCGTACCCATTCATCTTGGCCTACGTGGGAAATTGTTAGTAATAATAATTTCTATCTTGCATACTATAATGAGGAAAGGTATAAAAGGTACATAATATTCTATATATGTTGTTTTGAATAAACGGAAAGGTAGTGGAAAGGGATGTTTGAACCACAGAATCTTGTTATTTATAAGTGCTTTTGTGTGGCAAATTCTAGTTCCTCCTTGTTTTGATTCAGTCTCCGATTTCATCATTTTCTCTTGCAATAAATAACATTTTGTTACCTTACTGAAGCACTGCTGTTGTTGTTGAGTGTGTGCCGCATGCATACATTTCAGAGTCCCATTTTGCTATTATCGAGTCGGGTTTCGGGATTTCATTCATTTCATCCATCCCAAGATTGAATCGTAGAGGTTTTCCAATGCACGAGTGCGGAGATTGAATGGTGATGGTGTGGTGGTATATGTATCCTTGAGAGTATTAAAAGGCTGAAGAAGAATTTTCAATTTGAAACACACGCGTGCTTCTCGATTACAGATCTATCAGTACATTAAAAAGTATGCTTCCTTAATCTTATGACAATAATCAGCTCGTCATGATCAAAATGTGCGAGCATATTTTCCATTATCCTCTTTTCTTCTCTTCCATTCTCATGGGCTAGGCTCTCTCTCTCTCTTGTTGGTGAGTTTAAAACCTACGCTCTCTCTCTCTCTCTCACACACAGATCAGGTGCGTTGTGAATGCCTCATGTCGGTCGAAATCCGATTAATCTTGCTACATATCCTTTTCTCCTTGGACTTGGACATACATGCTTATCAAAAAAGCCTGTATGCAAAAGCTTATGATGTAAATGTGTGTGTGTGATGATAAAATATGGGAGTGAATTTTATTTCTCCCTCACTCCACTCTCTTATTCTCCTTTGATGCAAGTTCTTTTTCTTGATCAGATAAATATTCCTTTGGGAAATGTAGGATTCAATCATATGCATGGTTCATTTAAAATTGCTGTTTGATGCATGCCTCCTGAATACCATTTACATTTTTACCATCTGCCTCCAAGATATAGTGTGATATGGTATGTATCGTTGGCGCTTGTTGGACCAGTTGTTATATTCATTTGAAGGTACGTTCAGTTCAGTGTAGGTATAATATGTTTGAACACACGTAAACTTTAGCAACAGGATGTAGAACAAGTTACTGGATTCATAATTAAAACCTCTTTAAAAATGGGATGTACCAATTATAAATCACATAAATTCTTAACACACACGCAGACCAAACATTAGCAGAAACAGTTTGAATGTATTACGAGAAACTATACAAGATCATCATCATATCATACCGGCTTTGTAAACGATGAATTCTTACGCATACCTACATAAACTTGATGTAAAATAGTTTTAATAAACAACTTTAGCCAAAAAAAGTCTAGTATACATATTCAGATAATATGATATGGTGATACTGTTACATATTGCATTTATGGATTCTGTTTCTCTGTTCTCAAACTTATTGTGGATGTGACTATATATATATCTAGCTCTGAGCTTCATTGTCTAGCGTTGGTTTATCGTACCACTACTTTGCTAAAATCATAAGCAATCCAAAGAGATTGTCTCATCCATTCTCATCGTAATTTTCCGTATCTCTAAAGTACATACGTGAGTTTTCTTCTACTTCTCGTAATGGATTTTTGTGCAATTTTTTTCTTCTCAAGTTGAGAAAAGAGTTTACACAGAATATCGAGAGAATTCACAAAGCGTGTTCATTTTCCTTTCTCAAAAGAGAGAGAGAGCAAAGATATGATTAAATTTTTCTTCTTCTTCTTTGCGGGTGGTAATAATGTATAGGCTCAAACAGTACTTTTATAAAAAGCTTGTACTTGATACTTGATCTGGTTACTTACAGTTGACTTGTTGGTTGGGGATACGAAGGCGGTGTATGGAAGAAGAAGAAGAGTAATATAGTAGTTTATATGTTATGAAGGAAAGGAGTTTGTAAGGAAGTAAGTTGGTTTGGTTTGGTCTCGTCGGTAAGATGAGACACCATTCTTTTTAATACCATGCCATAACTGACATTCTTCAACGATGATGATTACTGCTACAGTTTTTCTTGTCTTCACTTGTCTTGACTTTACTAAGAGGGAGAAAGAATCGGAAAGCTAGGAGAGGACTATTGATGTATGAGTCTAGTTTTCTGGTTTGGCTTTGCTCAGTTCAGTCAGTGCTATATGTATGCTGGCTAGTTAGGAAAAGTGACCGAGTTTAGTCACTCACTCTAGGCCAAACTCTCAAAACCATCCAAAAAAAACTCACACAGGACAATACTGTGTGCTGTGTTCATTCGTGCTTCCAGTCCATAACTCGCACAGTCCATTAGACAAGCTACTCAGATGAAAGAAAAAACAGAATGATGATGATGATGATGATGATGATATTCGATTATATTACATTACATTAGCTTGACTTTATCCAGCTGCAGGAAAATACATAGCAAACAAAATGTTGATCCACATCACATCCACCAAACCAACATATAACATGTTCAAAAAAAAAGCTAAACCAGAATCAGATAAACTTTATTTGTGAGATATATGATATGTGTGTCTTTGCCACTATATTTTTCCTGCAAAAGAGCGTGTTTGTCAGTAGAGCTGGGATCTATCCTTCATATCTCCCCCTTTTTAGAAAACTACTTTTGGGACTCTGCTCAGTTTTCTTGAAAACAGAAACGGGGAAACAGATTGCTTGGCAAACTACACTCAATAATATATATACTATACATTTACTTCCTTCCGCCGCTTCGCGAAAAATAATGTACTTCATATTTCATGACAAACACTGTTATCTTCTTGGATGATTGTAATTGTTAGAAAATTAAGTTTTATGATAAGGATTTACTCATTGCTGCTCTCAGGCTAAAGTTGAATAGTTTCCGACTAGCTATAATTTGATGTGGTGAAAATCTACAAAAAAAAATCAAAATGGATTTTGGGGTCAAATTTACTTGTATTTTGCTTCGTGCTTGCATGTTTCATTTAAAAAATATGAAACATAACTTTTTTGCTATTTTTACTTTTCTATCCTTTCACGGGAATCCCTATTATCCCTATTATCTTGGCGGAACACTTAAGATATTCCCATCAAAGTTTGAATTTAGGGTGACAAAAAACAGGTGTTACATTTCTAAATTCTTCGGTTCGTCCGTTCCTCCCTCCACACATTTCCTACGGTGTTGTGTAAAAGGCGACAGCGACGAATTTCTTTGGTTTCAAATCAAAACCATCAACCATGTTTTTTGTTGGGCATAACAAGAGCGTAAAATCTCATTCCGGGTTAGAGCCCCACACATCAATAACTTTATGATCCTCCTCACATCCATTTTACTAGACACATAAAATTACAACATCTTTTTGCTTTGGCTCTCATTTCATTGAAGCACACATACACAACTTCAAAGCTCTATCATAAAAAAAGTAGTAGCAATATTTGAGAGACATTCCACTTGAGTACATTAGTATTTCAGATTTTTTTGAAGTCTTCTAACTGTCAAATGAGAAGATATTTGCGTGTACAAACTGTTTAATGAGGACAGAATATAGATTTGTTACATTTAAAAAAGATGGGTTTAGTCATAAAACCGCATAGGAACGCACCAGGGTTTCTCTTACGACTACTACTTTCCATCTTTCTCACTTGTAGTAGCGAAAATTCCGCTTTACTTTATGAAATTTTTAAATGCTTTTACGTAGGATTCATGTAATAAATATAATACTTTGTGTAAGAGAAATTGTAATATAACTTTGCATTTTCTACTGAAACCCGTGTGGTTATTATGGTGTATATAAAACAAGTATTTTAAGTGGCACTAGTAAAAGCAATATTATTATACTAGTTTCGTGATTATTCACAACAGAGGAAGATTCATGAAGCCGAAAATAATGTCATGGATCAGTAGGAATAAACACAAGAGCGGCACCACCATAGAATTATTATACTTGTGCCACAGCACAGCAGACAGCAACGATGAGCTGAGATGAGGATAATATTATATTTTTTTCAGTGTTGTGTTCATATCATACATGATACTATAACCCATCAGATCAGTGTAATCAGTACAATAAGCTAAACGAGTGCAAGGAAAGGGTTGAGTTTTTCGAAATAAGTTGAGATTTCATGGGGAGATTGAATTTATGATGATAATAAATTGACATATTGAACAAGTGCATGTGGGCTTTTGTAGCTAGGAGAAAAGCATCACAAAGTAGATCCATGCCGACACCACACCACACCAACGAGCACCATACACCATTATCATTTGCATTCAACTGGGAGAGAGATGAGATGACTGGACTCGAAAGAGCAAGCAAAATTCAGCATTCAGTTTATGACATCGAGCATATATACATATACATATATTAGCCAACTTGCTCCTCTATAATTTAATTGTGTGTGGTTTTGGTTTCAAGAACATTACAACAAATATTCATCCACGGGCATGTTTGTCATTTCATTAAGTTACTTGCTTCAAATTTTATTAAGTATATATGTCGTACTTACCAGCAAATAGTGTTTCAATAGAGAATATATTACACCTGAAATGAACAAGTTCAAAGTTTTTTTTGCACTCATTTCATTTATTGGACTGGTCTGGTCTGGTCTTCCCTTTTAAATACATTTTAATAACATTCCGTTCCGTCTTTCTTGATCATGAATATTCGGCATGAAATAAATGGATAGATGAAAACCGGCAAGAATGATGGACTTGTAAACGAAGAAAATGTCTCTCGTCTAGTTTTAAATGCCAAACTGATTTAAAAGACGGGTAGCATATTTCGGCAACTAATTTTCCGTGCGTGGATCGGTTTATCTATCTACAAAACTCCAAAGTATGATCATTAATATTACTGCTAGTAGTGGCGTAGCTGGCACAACAAATAACAATATTATATATACATTCCTGATTCTGACTCTTGTACAAGTTTTTATCATCGGTAATCACATGCGTGAGTTGTCTAAATGATTATAAAACAGGTTAAATTTGAATCTTGAACGATGATAATCTATCTCTGATGTGCAGGTTTAATAAAGTAGGAACAAACGAGATCCATGCTAAAACGTAAAGTATGCGTTTTATTAGCTTTGTTATGATAGGAACCCATCAAATATTAGCGATTAGGTGGATGATATGATGCTGATGATTACCATTTTTATTGAGCGGTGAAGTCAAGGCCCTTGAATGACATGAGAGGATAAAATCAAGGGTAGTTTATAGAAATGATTCGCATTTCGAGAAAACCATACCGATAAAAGTTCATCTTTTCCAAATTTGAAAACCGACAGGTCGTAATAATTGTTTACTCCGAAAGCGTCAAGAGTCGTTGGTAAAGGGTTGATTGGGGCAAAACGAGTTACCATTTTATTTATTAGCTATCATCATCATCATCATCATCATCCTGATCATGATTCCAAATGCATTTAGCGTACGCTAATAAAGGAAAAGACTGACTCAGGAATAAAATTATTGGATGGAGCTGTTGAACTAGGGTGCATATAAACTGCAATTATTGCATCCAGTTATTAACACACCCATGAATACAGATATTAGCCCAATAATCCTCATGTGATGTGCCTCTGGTTCGGTTGTTCCTGTTCCTAATTGAATACTCCTTTGGTTGCTATCATCTACTACATCGAATCGAATGGTTATTGGTCTTACTTGTTACAGATTGAATGTTAATGCTTGGTTTTCTCTCTGACGGAACCCCATAATTTTTTTTTACATCCACACTTCCTTTTGATACGATTTATATTTCATACCTGACAATTCCGACTGACAGCTGCTTTATGATTACGATCGATTTTCATGCTCCCGGTAAAATTATTCATATATAGCGATCATGAAAATAATGTGTCTAGGTCGGACTTACAAATTAATTATTCCTTCATATATTTTTTTTCTCTTTTTACAGGTAAGAATCCGGGTTCACCCCTCTTTCGTACTTTATACAGTATGTCCATGCCCCTTTGATGAGTGACGGAAATTATTGGTATTATCTCGTGGATTAAGTAAGTAATGCAAATGAGCCGAATGCGTGGAACAGAAAAAAACTGAAATGGAATACTTGAGTGCTATCACCAGAGCAGATAGTTTGGTGTTTCAAATTTTGCTTTTTATCCTGCAGCATTTGTTTTATCGAGATGTAAACACATAGAGTAAGAACCGGATCGGGATTGAGTTAATGTTTTTTATATCTAGAGATATTCATGCATTTCATGCTTCAACATTGGCTTTGGCTTGATGTATATATATACATACATATTCATTCTCATGCATTAGTTGCTTCTACAAAAGAATTAAGACGCAGAGAGCCGGCTAAATCTAATGGGAATGGGTAGATATCATGATGATGATCATGGAAAGAGTTTTCTGAAGACTGAGAAAAACAGATTCATTAGGAGCCGACAGATACATTTGCTACACATATTTTCCTTTCTCCAGGCAATTCATTAATTACTTGACACTAACTGTACTCTGGCCAAGATATACATTTTCACATTGGTCTGGAGTTTGGAATTTGGGGGAGAGGACAAGGTCATCAAGTTGATTAGTAGCCATTTGAAACCCTTCCAGTATTTACAGTGTCAATAATGGAGGTAATTAAGGGCGATACCCACAAACGGGCTGAACTATATTTTTTTTGGAACATTTGATTATATCTGTTTACAGATCGTTATGGTGCAATCGATTTGCCACAGATTCCGGAAATCGAAGTAGCAATTAAATGGAAGGAGCCCAAAAAGCATGTTATACATAATAATATCATAGAATGGTGGTGTGGTGTAAGAGAGCTCATAGTCTCAACTGCCTATGTAAACTGCCTACTGTTATGCAGAGATATGCTCAGGGGATGGGAAAATATCTCTGGAGGGAAAGGAAAGATGTATGAAATGGATTCAGTTTAGTTGGCGATAAGCGAGTGGTGTCAATTAATGTTAAAGAATGATAGTAGTTCTAGTACTAACTATAACAAACATTCTCGCATAGTGGATGGCGCATAGCCATCAGCAAAATGTGTATATTATGCATGCATAAATATTAATGACTACTCCTATCATTAACTATATATTTATATTTTATATGTCATGGTGTATCTACAGCAGGCTACATTCTACTTCTGATCGATCTCAATCTCAACAAAAATTTAGACATGTTCTTAAACGATCCTTTCATCGTGAATCATGAGTAAATGAAGAAATGGAGCAAATCAATTCAGTATATTTATTTATTACATGCGCACACAGCTACTCTATTCTTGATCGACCACTGCTAATTTCTCAATTTACATATTTAGTGCATTTACAATTCTCATTCAACCATTTCTTCAAGATCACTTATCATATCGTTAGCTCTTTGGCTCGTGAAGAAAACTTAATAATAATATGTATTGAAATTGTTAAACGAACTACGCAGTTTTGACCACCCGTCCATCATTAATGACTGTAGGACAGGATAAAAAAGATCGATGCATAATCTAGATTATGATGTAGATTGAATTTGTGATATATGTGTGTATTTTTATGTGCTGTTGGCTGAGGTGGAATAAAATTAAGTGCATTTTTGTATTTGTCCATCAAGCCTGCGACATACATAACATAAAATATGCAAGTTCGTGTGTACCATGTTTAGAATTCATAACCAAAAACAATCATAATCATGCACGCATTCTTACTCCAGAGATAGATAGATGGATGTATTCTTTACTTGTAGGCGATCTGTCTTGATATCTTGGTCTTGGTACGTAAAATACTCTTGAATGTAAGAACTAAAACATGTCAGCTGGCGATAGGCAGGCTCTTTGTTTCTCCCAAGCCATATGTGTATTGATTGTGTGCTTGCTTACTATCCTTTGACACTAATGATTGTTTTCGTGTCTGCTGGCACAAGCAAGACAAATATTAAACGCACTTTCTGTCAGCCATTTACTTATCATAAAACTCAAAGCCAAAGTCAAGCTTACAAATATAATATAGGAGATCAAATTTCATATATGATTTATTGCCGATTTGGTTGAATGAATACATTAAAAAAATTCTTGAAGTTCATTTTTTTTCTTTGTTCATGTAACTTTATTATGCACACGCGGAGTTTTTAAATGATAGAGTGAATACAGCTTCAAGTTTGAAGTTCTTTGTTTTCTTCTGAAGTGAACTGGTTTTTTGAGTTTGTTAAGGAAGCAAAAGAAAAAGCATCAGTTTGCATTTGGTATGGGTTAAGCGAATAAACAAGGTGGTGGCCGAGCAAAAAACATGGGCATGCAGACCTCCATTATTTTGGTTTTGCTCCAAATGACAGACCAAATTCTGAATAATCGCCTGACGTGACCCATACTTAATATGCTAAATGGGAAATGTAAAATGGAAATATTATATGCGTAAAGAACCACATTAAAGAAACTTTAATATATCGAATGATTTTGACCGGGGAGGAAGCACGAGTTAGCGCGTCATTTCGGTCGAGAAATAACTTTTGCTTTGCTTACTTTTCCAGTTTTCATTCGTGTAATTCAGTAACCATTTTCGATTAGCAGCTTCAAGCTTCAATTACAATTCAAGCAAATCATAAGTCAAACCATTCATTTAATATATGGGGAGCAAATATGGTTTGATAACATGAAATCGTGTGTGTAACATGTTGCATACTATAATGACACCTTAAGACGGGAAAAAGCCATAAGCCCACTGTGGCTTGTGGCTATAAATAGCAAAAATTTGGAAGGTAGAAATTTGCAGTCGTCAGAAAAAGGAAAGTATTCATTTCCCCAAGAGCACTGCTTGCATTAAAAAGCAGCTAAAAGTTCAACATAGATTCAACAAATGAAATTTTTCCATAATGTCCACCTCTTTGTTCACCTTCCTTTTCTTGATCTTCGCTTTTTGGAAGTCATAACATAACATAACTATAACTGCTGCTTGTGGTCGTGGTAAGGTTTTAATGGTAATGGTAACTGACGGTCCAAAAAGCTGAAGCTTTAGCTTCAACACTGTAGTTTTAGAAGTATGCAAACAGTTACGCACTGAAATGAACCTCTCCGCTCGCTCTTTCCTTTTCTTGATTGTATCGTTTTCTTTGAACATTTCCCTTTATACCTTTTTTACCTCAATGATGCCCCTAGAATGCTAATTTTGGTCGGACAGTTCTGAACATGGTGAAACAAGCGATTCAGCGGTCGTTTCTCCGGTCAGCTTACCACCACCACCAGCAGCAAGCATTATGCAGATATAATATACGCAATGGGCAATTTTGTGTGCTGCTATTACCTCTGAATGTTTTGAGGGCTACTTCCGAGCTGCATAATAGTTGCATTAGTGCAGCAGTCTCGAATTTTCAGAGCGTACGAAAGGAACCCTCGAAAATATAGTGACACCATTTAGAAATAGCGTAGTTTACTGAGGACATAAGAATATCCGATTCAACTTGACTTTTCAAAAACGTCCATACGAAATTCGCAACTCGGACTCTGGTATCTGTGAATTCGAAACACTTTTAGTCAATTGAGCATATGAGATGTTCATAAGAATGTAAAAAAAAATATCATGTCTGCAAACCAACACTGTACTTCACCTTTCAATTCGCAGCTGGTGCAGGATTTTGGTGAAATCATCATCATTTTATTTTCATGCTTAGAATATGAAAGAGCTAGGTGGATACAGATAATCATTATAATTAAACTTTATATAAAAAGGTTTGATTATTGTGGTCATTGAAGAGCTCCTGTTGTTCCCTTTTCCTCCTTCTCCGCCTTGTCGTTTTTATCCTCATAGAAATGAAAGTTAGCTCGAATCCCATTTCTTTTTTCCTTCATTTTACTCGGTTTTGTCACGGAGCGTGGTAGAATTGTGCTAGTTATAGTAATATCAGGTTATTTCATGGGACGCACGCTGTCCTTATTACACATTACATTACGCTAGCTGGTCGCCACAAAAACTGCTGCTGAGCCTGATGTTGTTCGCCCCTTATTTGCGGCTATTCATTATAGGCACTACCTTTTCCTATATATCCCACTTGGTTTAGTAATCTCATGCTGGATTTTATGATAGGGAAAGGTGACTACACGTTTGTGTACATTTCCTTCGAAATATTACAAATGAATTTCGAACGTATTGTTTGCTCTCTGGCTGGGTTATGACGGTCACATGCTGAGATGATAGAATTCATTTATACCTTGAATATATATGTAAGTACATTATAGGGAAGCTTCAATTTTCCATGCGTAAAGGCATCCAACACTTTCCATTGTTTGGGAGAGAGAGAGAGGCAATAGGCAAAGAGTATCCTAAAAATGTACAGGATGTGTGAACAGTACACGATGTCAAGTCTTGAATTGAATAGGAGTGTGGAAGCATACGGAGGGCATATTAAATAGTGTACGCAGTTGATTATCTGGTGTCAAATGAAAATAGTAACAACGGCGGAACAAATGAATTAATTCAGAAGGAAGGAGAGAGAGAATAGAAAAGTTGGTTTCCACTTGCACGGTGGAGCATGCATGTGATGGAAATGTCTTCATTAGGAATCCTCATTTTCAGGTAGTTCCCATATTACAAACATGTATGTATGTGGGATAACCTCTCTGTCACTTCTCTCCGTGTACATTGTCATGTACATGTCAAATTCAATATTGTTCTCATCCCCAAATTACAAACGTACAACTCAAAGTGTAGCTGTAGATTTTTTTGGATTGTTTGCTTCAATTTTCAATAGCACCACACCACCACCATCACGTACCTATGTTGTCCATCATGTGGATGTAGTATATATCAATATCCACTTCGCTCAACTCACCTCTCCCTTACAATATCGTGGAAATGAGGAGGATTCTCTACTTTCAAATAAATTATTAATCAAGTGTTGCTCATCAAAATACCCACGATATTTTTTGATGTTGTTGTCCATGTCATGATTTTATATAGTTGGTTCGCTTTCGTGCCGGGCCATATAGCATAGTATGTAGTACACTACAATACTGTTAAGCATTTATGATGGAACTTTTCTACTTTTTTCTAATTTCGACCAAATAATCGGGTTTCTCGTTGACATGAATTAATCACCGAGCAATATCCAACTCTTGAGTTAATTCCAATGATTAATTGATCATACTGCGTTCTTTGTGTTTACCATACAAAACAACACCCTTCACCCTTTCCTTTTTTATGGTCGTCAAAATTTTTAATTGGATGAGAATACATTTTTTCTCCGACTTTTGCAAAACATTCATATCATTATGCTTATGCATAATGAGGGGCGGGTGATGAGTCTCACACAAATTTCGTATTCAATGGCACCCACAAAGGTTTTATTTGTTATGTGCAATATTCATGTTTCAATTTTGCTGGTCTTCTCATTCAACATTAAGACTGATCAAACATATCCTGTACTGTGTGTGTTTTAGGGTTCGCACTTGCAAAAAAAATGAGTGACAAAAATACATAAAACATTGGAGAACCCCATTTTTATTGCTATGCGGTTGTGTTTATATATTACTTTTTTCTTCGGCCCAAACCAAAATTCCAGAAAGTGCGTTTGTATTTAATGGAAAATGTTGAATATATTCTTTCCAGGATGCGTGTACGTTCATTAGAGCTTATGAATTATCGATCATTTGAGTACCCAGTTTCTTTTGCCATTGATATTTTTTTCAAGCAAAAAAATCCACTACTATATACCCTTCCAAACTCCCTCTTCCATAATGGTGCGTGGAATGGAAACGCAAGAAAAACTCACGCGTAGTAGATAGATATATTCAAGCAACATATAACATTGTATATTCGAAAAATACTGTGGAAATGAGCAGGAAGAAGAAAAAATCGTCAACAGAACAGAATGCGAGAGAGAATGAGTGAGAGAGAGGTATCCGATTGTTGTCTTTTTCAATACCTATTCTAATCATCCGCATATCACATCGCGGTTGACTGGATAGCATGTCAAAATGATGATTGCATGACAGTTCATGTCACGATATCTCATGAAGTGAAACAATAAAGCAGTAATGATACAGATAGGAGGTTTTATATTGTTGAGAGTAATGAACAAAAAAACGAGAAAGAAAGAAAGAGAGAGAGAGAGATAAAGATGATGAAAACAAAACAAAAATATACGATTTTGTATTCATCGTGTGATACAAGTGTCGTTAGTTATGATGACGATGGAGTCTTCCACAAATGGAAAAGATTGAATTTAGGAGTTGGATTATATATGGGAGCCAAAAATTCTGATTGTGATAATGTTTAGCGTGTACCGTGTAGCAAGTAACATAGTACTTATTATTATGTACGTGCTTTTTCCTAGGTATGAAACTGTATATAGGCAGTAGTAGTAGCTCTTGAGAATGAAACTTATAAGAATGAAATGGATATTATTATTATTCTTGTACATCAAACCACCGATCACCAACGACACTGTTTTTTTGGGTGTGCGAACTTGTGGTATGGGCTGCGGATGTGAAACTGTTTGAATGTTTGGAGGTTTTCGTGACGTGCAGTCTTGAAGAAGTTGTAGGTATTGTTGGGCTGGTAGGTATGTGCGTGCCATTGTCGCATGGTACTTAAATGCAGCACAGGGCATATACATGGCAATCGACTCATATATAGGAGTATCAACATCAACGGCATTATTGTCACATCCCATTATAAAAAGTATGATGCATGTAAAATGTAAGCATGCACGTAAATTCAGTCGTCGTTTTTTCCCAAAATTCAAAATTTTGTTGTTTTCGGATGAAACGGATTCTGGAGAAAAAAGCCCAAAAACTACTTTGTTAAATGACGATATACTATAACCCAACATTGCATACCAAATTACCTTAATTGTTGTCATTTCCGGTGATCTAATTAATGTCTTTTGCTGCTACCATCCATATTTTATGAATAGAGACACAAAAGGCAATTGAAAATGTTCCCAAAAAAAAAAAGAATATAAAACCGCAAAACTATATAGCTGCTCGTTTTAACCTTGTCTATGTTTTGTTATGTGTTGTGTTTGTGTGTGTGTGTGTGTGGTTGTGAGAATAGCCTGCGTAAAATAGAACCATATATCCACTTCTTCAACCCATTTCATTTAAAACTAAGTGCTCATAATCATGCAATCTGCGGGGATAAAAATGGTAGGTGGATTTTTGTATCAAAGCAAGTTAATTTTTTCTCCTTTTCTCCATCCATCCATTAATAAGTGGTTGTGGTCTTATCGTTACGGTATGGTACATCTGGCCTGGCCTTATAGAGCTGAGTCCAACACAGTAGGTCATATCGTATGCAGTCAGCACTTACGGTTGTGGCTATTGCTACAGCGGTTAGCTGGAAATGATAATGACACAGCATGAATGTAAAAAAAGTAAGCAAAACTCTGCTAAGCACGTCGTTGTCTTCCTCGTGAACATTTTCTTGCTTCGTCTCCTTGAATAAACTTTCTCCTTTCTAGATGGGCACTTTGGCCAACGAAAAAAAAACCTAATGTAAGCGTACAAGATTGGTTGAGGTCGTACATAGTTAGTTGAACACATATCGTAGTAATTTGGGGGAGATATTCGCGAATAGGCTCCTAATGACTGGCTGTGTAAAGTTGAAAAGGTTTAGTTAACCGTAGTTTTTCGTAGGCATATTAGTCTTTTATACATTGACAACCCGTAATGGCATGGTAGTATAGAATATGGTTTGGTGTTGGTCTTGGTAGTGTCTGAGTGAGTAGAACTGTCAGTCAGATACCATGAGTAAAAAATCCAAGTATAGTAATAGTAGTAGTAGTAGTAGTAGTAGAGGAGTAGGCGGCTGAAAGTAATAATGGAGCATTACTTAATATTATGTACGAAATGTCTTATATAAGTATACATATGCATGCATGCTCACATCACATATTGAGCCGGGTGGATTATTATATAAGAGCCGGGAGTTTACCGGCTTTGTCATGTCATGCCCGGCTATGTCGTGTGGTGGTGTGGTTCGGATAATGATACTCTATAAAGTAACATCCTGCCTGGTTGCATTAAAGGCACGTTATTACGACGACTACATAGGGGAAAACTGGCTTCGGAGTTCGCGTTTCATTCATCCATCCAAAGCACACGGAGTTTACTTGAATGCTAAGGAAGTAAAAGGTCTTGCTTTTTTTAGCTAGCTTTTCCTATATATGTCCTCCCATATTTCTGAAGCAACACTTTGCCTGCATCCACTGTATGTCTGTGGACTCGTATTAAAGTCTTTTTTTCGCTCTGTTCCATAAACTTCTTCGTTGTTGAGAAAGCAGTGAACGAAAAGGGTTAGAAAATAACAACGAGCTGAGCTCACTTCTGGATCAGTTTTTCCTTTTGCTTAGGCAAGGCCCTAATAAAATGGAGGAATGTGTAGTCAAAGCACGTATGAATTTTGTTTCCGGCCCATGGCACCTGCTGCTGTCTAGAATTTGTATAGAGTCACTAGATGACTTGATATAACCACACAGAGTGAGAGTGTGTGTGTGTGTGTGCCCTGCTCAAACTCCCTCGTAGTTTTCGGCCGCTTGCTCAGCACAACGCAATGCAATGCAATATATGCTCATCTAATATCACCGTTTTTATTTTATTGATAACGTATTATACCCCGTATTATTCCATGTAATAAGTATTATATTATAACCATCTATCTATTAAAAAACCTGGCGGATACATGAAGTAAAGTACATATATATTGTCATTGATACACTAACCAAGTTCACAAGAGGGCTTGATGCATGTGCTAAATCTTTGCTGGCTGGCAATACCCTTTTCTAAAGCTAAAACACTGCTTTGAGGAAGATAAGAATGCAAGTTTTAAATGCTCACAACTCTCTTATTATTCTGTGTGTATTAAATGCAACACGCTGTACTTTAAGCACGATTGCATGTGTGTGCCTCACTTTTTTGGAGCTAACTTTTCTGTCCTCAGCTCAAATCTCATTAGCCATAAATGAGAGCATTGCACACCGAGAGCAGGGTGGTGGTGGTGTATGTATGGCATGAACCGTTTCAGTAAGTTTACTACATTATTATGTAGCTCTACCAGGAAACTCTGGGAAAGGTTGAAGGTGAAGGGAAACTTGCTGGAGGAAGATTGGAGGGGAAATGTGTATCTGGAAACGAAGTAGGTGCATGATGATGTTGATGTGATAAACCTGTAGATTTTGAAGACTGGGTGAACCAATACCAACGTACACTATTTTATATGGGATTTCATTCAAATAAAATTTGTACTGTTGCAATAATGTATGTATGTATACAATGCTGTACATGTGCTTGTATGTGTACTAGTATGTACTTATCGTACCGTCATGAAGTTTTCCCTGCTCGTTAACCACACATTACATTTAACATTCTCCTTTAATTAGGATATACTCTCGTAGTTTTGTTCTGTTTGGTTCTGTTGTGTAAAAACGGATCGTTTACCCTCGATCGAATTCATGGCCGAATCCACACTCTACACAACATTGTGCATACAAACAAGTAATTAAATACTGCAATCTCCAATGAGGGTTGGTATGTTTCTCTGATTCGTGCCAGAAGGAGAACTAATAAACAACATTTTTAGGACATGGAGCAAAGTAGAACTGACTATGTGCAATGGAAAAAGAGAAACTGGCTTTTTTGTATCCGTCCCCAGGTCTGAATTGATTTAAAATTTAATTAATATTTTTCAGGATTCATAAAACGTGTCTTGACTTTATTTTGCGTGTATTTCCAATTTTGGCAAAAGGAAAAAAAATGATTTTTTATATCTCCTTTATATATATGCATAATGTGTGAGATGTGTGTGAGTGTATATACATATAATATTATGCAGATACGTACATATAAATGTAATCGCTTTTGGTAGGCAGGTTGGTGTTTTGCTGCAGATCAACAATTTACCATCATAAACAATAGTTACATATCAGTGCAATATTTTTTTTGCTGGTGAGCCCAACCCTCCCGGATTTAATTCGAAGTGCAGTATCGATGCGGATTCAAGTAATGATAGTGTTCAGTGTTCATTCAAAAAATGTAAATTGTTTGCTCTAGAGCATTATTTTGTTGTTGTAAAGTTGCAGTTTGTATGTGTATACCTCCAAGAAATATAGATTTTTTTGGGAAAGGAATCATTGACTCTCAGCTCAAAAACTCGGTACAAACTACATCAAACATGCACGGCTGCATTCCTTATCCTATTATTACGTTTTCATTACTGGGTTGTGTGCTTATAATGTGAGTATTTTACTTAAAATAACTTGAAATTAGAAAACGATTTAAATTAGATATTCAATAAACAATTTTGATTTGAAAGGAATCAGCCTGATATTCAATTTTGAACAAATTATTGGCTCGATCTTGCCATATACTACCACTCACCGCATTCAAGATTATAGGTCAAGCTAATTGAATAAATCCTATCAAAAATTGCACGTAGGCATGAATCAAATTGAAATTTAGCAATTTTTAAGCAATATACTTGATAAAAAGTAATGGTAAGGTGTTTTCGTTTCTTTTATTAAAAAGATTTTGCAATTCTTTAAAAATTTTCGTTAAAATCAACTAGATTTCTTTATCATTGTATTTAGTTATCTATTTTGTTGATAGAATCATAAGAAATGTATTTTCCAAAGAAAGCAGACGCAAGCAAACTAAAAGACAATGACTCCTGTTACATCATTTACAAAATTCAAACATAAAGGTCTTTTCTTTCAAGGGAAAAGCTTAGCTATACTTACCTAGTCTTGGTTATAGTTGTGAAACTGTTGAGTGACTGAAAAAGTAGGATACAAAAAAGAGAGTTTTACAATCATGCAGAAAAACCTGGGTAGCGTACGTACGTACGTACATCTTCTTTTCTAATCTCCGTAAAAAGGGTTGAGCTCCGCGAGTTGTAGTTTAGTAAGTATAAATGTACGAAATATCTATATTTTAGTTTCGTTGTATGCATGTACTCAAGTATTCAAATACTGGAGGATTATTTCAGAAACATAAAGATGAAAGAAAAGACCGACTTTGGGAGGAGTAGAGGCTTGGATCCCTGCTATGCTGTTTTATATATTCCACTACTCTTCAGCATGGAGAAGAGTTTTACGCTGGTCTTGGTTTTGCTCCTTTCCCCGTGATGACTGTGTCGTTTCTCGCTTTCTCTCCTGCTTGTCTTTTAATACATTTTTAATATATTCAATGCTCCCACTAAAGGAAGATGGAAGATACGCATATTTTTGTTCTTGTCTCTGAAAGATATTATGCATATCTATGAAAAAAGGATGAAGAAAAGATGATGACAACCAAGATGATGAGATGACGATGATGGGGATAGAAAAAGTCTTTGTTACTTTTACCCAGTATAGTATAAAAAAGAGAGGAAAAGGTTATCCAGTCTCTCTGTATGACATACACACACAAATTTTCTCTATGAAGGAGAAAAGCTCGAGTTTTTGGGCTGATTGTAAATCATTAAATTGTGAAAAAGGGAGAATGAATGAAAGGCGGCCAAAAAAATAAGAGAAGAGAAAAGAAAAGAGAGTGAAGGGAAAACTTTAAGGAATCATAACATCGGAACGATATTTCTATTCATGCAAATCAGTCTCATTCTCATCATCATCACACGGGAGAGCAGCACCATGACTATGACTCTCAGAATATTAGTTGGGTGATACACTGACGTGGTGGCAATGGGAGCTGAATTTAGGAATCCTACTTTTCAAGTATATTATTATTATTATCATTATTAAATGTGTAACTGTATGAAAAAGTTATAATGTATGCATTGGTGTGCTATACTATCAAAGAAAAGCAGGCTTAAGTTGAAGGAGCCCGAGCACTGAGCACTAGACACAAGTTTCATTTTTCTGTTCACTCTCTCTCTCTCTCTCTCTCTCTCACTCACTCACTACTTTCCTTTTTTTGTGTCAGTGAACTTCCCCGCGTAGCCCGATGAAAAGAATATAAAAAAACTCTCCTCTTTTCTCTCTCCTGTCTCTTTCAATATTCCACCCGAAAAAAATGACCTTATGCAGATGTATTCAAAGGAGACAGGTAGGAAGGTAAAAGTGCAGATGTAGGCAAGAAGAGAGTAGCTATGTGGCGTGTAACAGATCCCTTCAATTTCACTTTTTTTTCTAGATAAAAAAGAAGTTGTGTAGGAATAGAAAAAAAAGAGAAGTGGAAGCTGGCGGAGAAAAGCAAAGAACAGTAGCGGCAGCTCATTCGTGTGTTAAGGCAGAAGGCAGGCTCAAGCTGTCATCTTTTATTATTCGGATTCAGAAAAGTAGCAGTAATGCTTATGCTTCTTTTTTTCCTACAAAAATATGAAGAGAGTAAAAGAGTAAGAGAGAGAGAGAAAAAAACATAATTTTATGCATGTATCAATCCCGTCGATACGTTTTTTTTTCTGGAGGACTCGTTTTTTTGCTTAAGCCAAGTAAGTGTTCTTCTTTAGAATAATGTGGATGATGCATGCATGTATACACCAAAACCTATCGCAGTACCTACTACAAATGAATGCTTTGTAAGAAATGTATAATATGATGCGTCATAAAAAAATTCCAATTTACATTCGCTCTGCGCAAAATAGGATGTACTCGGGATACATTAGTATTCGTGCAGGAAGGGGAAACATGGTTTTTCAAGACTTAGGTTTATACTTACTTTCTACCCAAAAAAAACCTGATGATAAATTAATCTTCTTCTACTAGCGACAGCAATTCAATACTACCTAACTGGGGAAAATATGTGTATCTGCATGTATATTTTCGCATTAAAGATCCATTAGTTATTCACCATTTATCAAGAATCGAATTTTTGACTTAATCAGCTTCACTCAAATGATTTGTATTCATTCATTCATCCTTTCTCACATGACATTATCATCAGAAGAGAAATATGGATGAACTCATCCTCTATGCCTTATTCGCCTTCGCTTTTCTCTGCATTCCCTATAATTCACAACTGAAGAAGAGAGAGAGAGCTTCCCAGCTCTTACCATTCTCCGGTGTGTGTGTTATTTGTTTGTATGTGTTTGGTAAGCAGAGCTGGAAGTGACATATTTTCGTAGATGTGGATCGTGGATCCGACCGGATTCTGTCTAATCATTAGTGTCGGTTATTCAGCCAAACAGCTTCACTTTAACTACAGCATATATATAGTCAACCATCATCATCTCATGGCCAATCCTTTGATATTGCTTACATGACTATAGTGCTTGCTTACTAAACTAATAATAAAATGAACTACATTTCACGGCACATGGTTGATGGTATGGTGGTAAAGGAGATCATTTGTACCGAAAGTGTGCGGAAGGTTCTTATCACCATCCACAGAGTAAACAGTCGTCCCACACACACACACACAATCGTGATTATATAGTCAGGAGTGAATATTGATTCAGATTTCAACCATTTACAGAATTGACTAACATAACAACATACATATTTGTAAAAGTGAATGTATGATTTCAACTTGACTATCGGAGAGAGGCCGTGTAGTAGTGAACGTTGTCGTGTGATAAGGGATAAGGCTACGATTCCGGAAACTACAAACATGAATAACACCAATGAAAAGCGTTATAGTTTGGAGGATAATGAAGCACAGAAAATGACTTACTACAGTAGGAACACACACACTCTTTCTCTCTCTCTCTCGTTCAGAGAGAAAGACGTGAGTATAATAATACTCTCTCTCATTCACTCTCTACTACCTTTTGGTACGGTCCGTTTGATATGAGATTACTTGATATCGTGCTTAGCATTGGATTGGATTGGTTTGGTCTTTGTAGAAAAGAGAGAAAAAAGAATTGAGATAGAAATCATGGGCGAAAATGTAATGCATAGCAAGAGTTTTGATATAGCACGGCACATTCTCTTTCTCTCTCTTTGGATGCTTTCACTTTGCTTTTGGATGTCATGTGATGTGTTTATGCTGGAGCCAGTGCCGCCTTTTACTTTCTAGTATAGTATAGTAGTTGGATTTGGATTGTGTTTGATTTGTACTCACGTATCCGCATTTTTTCCCTCGATGTTGGTCTCTTGGGAGGAAACACAATACATTGTGCATTTAGATATTCTCCTGGGATATGAAATGCTGCCACTCTGTCACTAGCAGCAATTCACAATCTTGTGTAGAGGAATATATGGGTAGTAGGAGGTATATAAACATACACAGAGAATATTTAGCAGAGATACCTATCTCCTAAGGTATGATCAAGAAGTAGATGCTTGCACCTGTAAAAGCTAATCATTTCATTGTGTATACTATTCACGTTCCTACTATTGCCATTGCATTGCGCACACACACGAGCCCACGTAACGTATGTACATGTATTATGTATACTTTTGTAAATCTCCAATTCTCAGTTTTCTAAGAAATGGGATGAAGTGAGTGAAATATTCAATGAAGGTCTTTATTGAATTTTCTGGTGGAACGGAGATTGACTGGCAGTAATACAATACACCAGTGAACATATCAGAGATGGAGTGTATTATTGTGCAACTATTCGCTTCTGTTTCCCTTGAAAAAAAAGGATTTCAACTCTAGTACTTCAATCCAACATCTAACAATACATACGTCGGTCTCAGTCAGACAATACACATATAAATTAAGCATATAAGTGAAGTACATAGTAATAAGCATAATGTACTTACCTACTTTCATTACATCATCATCATCGTTTGCAATCCTATCGCTGAAACAAAAAACGAGCTCAACATTACCTTTTGTCACTAATTTTACATAACATTTTCCATCTATCGTGATGTCGATGTGATTCTTTTTCAGGCAATCATGCATTCATTCCAGGGTAGGAACATGTAAAAACATATTATGGAAAAACAACATGGAGAAAACATGTATTTACATGGAGAAAAGAAAATTCTTTTCTCCATGGATAAATGTTTTTACATGAAAAAATGGATAAATGCTGCTGGACTAATCAAAAACTCAGAAATAACACTCTGGTGAGATACGACTTCACTTATTTTGTCGAGCGTTGTGTTCTTTCATATTTTCTATAGTTGAGAATATACATAATACTGGTCAATACTCGCTGAAACTTATAGTTATCGTTAGTATAATTTAATCACTCTATCTTTGAAAATAAATTCGATTGGAAACTGCTAAAAGTTATGATGGAGTATCTTAAAAATCACTGAAAAGGAGTTCAGTCTTGCTACTCCGAGTATAAATGTGCATTTTAAAAGTATTATATCCATTATAGAGTGTCTAAAACATGCGAACGGAGTTTTTCCATGTATACAAGTATTTCCATGTTTTTTCCATGTTTTTATTATTTTTTACATGGAAATATGGAGAAAAGCTTTTCTCCATGTTTTTATCCAACCCTGATTCATTCCCTTTCTAGTGGTTTTGGTCGTTATCTAATATGTTATAGTTCGTATATAAACATGTATATACAGACGTTTCTCGCCCTTCAAAGGTTTTGGTTGATGTGATGTGATGATGATGATGGTGTTTTAAATTCGGCATTATCAATCACCGTCATCCTTTAACCACAAACATGCACATGGAGCTTTAGTTTTTAAGTTGTAGTTCATGTGTATCACCATTAACTTTATGAGAAATGCCGTATATGTTGGGATCAAGTGTTCAATGTACAAAATACGCATGAAACACACATTTGGCTAATGCTAAACCATTAACTTATATCCTCAACTGTAGAAAAGAACCTCTTGTTTAAAAATAAAACTATTAATTCAAGAACAATAAAGGCAAAAAAATGGAGTCGAATTCCACCTTTCAACATTCACAGTTGGGGGTTTGCAGGTTGCAAAGTTGAGCAGTGAGTGTTGTTTGCCCATCCCAATCACTCAGCAAGATGTCATAGTGGTTTGGGTTTTTTTTATATAGTGCCTTCAAAATGTAATATTTTCATAATTTATCTCTGATGTCTTGATACTTTTGGATGGATGGATGATTGCATCATTGCAAAAACAAAAACCATGTAGCTCTAAATGCACTTTCTTGTTTTGTTTATGTCATCAGCGTGTAAAATCAAAGGACGGGATATTTATGAGATTGGAATTTTTCTAGCGTATTTTATTTAATGAGTTAAGATTTAATATACAGAATAAATCTAGTGGATACTTTTAACAAATACAATACAATATAAAAATATACTTGAAGCGAATTGTAAAGTGGATACAATACGAATATATATGTGTGGATGGTAGAAGATTGATTTGATTGATTAAAAGATCAAGATAGGATTACTTATGTTTACATTGTGGATTGAATGCCTTGTTTCACTTTTTGATCAGCCTGCAATTTAGAGTGGAGTGAATGCTATCTCAAAAAGATCTACAGTGTCATGCATTTATGCTCTTGTAATTGCTTTGTTCCATGTTAATTTAAATACACTTTCATATCGTATTAGTTTAATCGATTCAATTCAACAGATGTAGTGGAAACACTTGGGTACCCAGTCAGTACCAAAGTAACTTTGAATCACACTAATGTTCGGTACAAACATATAATTACATAAGTACTTTCTCTAACCTTATCTAAAATGCGCACA
Organism: Orchesella flavescens; assembly: GCA_964034955.1. Classification (NCBI taxonomy): domain Eukaryota; kingdom Metazoa; phylum Arthropoda; class Collembola; order Entomobryomorpha; family Orchesellidae; genus Orchesella; species Orchesella flavescens. The sequence goes on along the minus strand of OZ035957.1, from coordinate 17,816,257 downwards.
GATCTTACCTGTTCTAGAACTTACCATTATATTAGCATACCGATATCATACTTGCAGTTGCATGTGTTTATCATGAGTTTTGTGATCCCAGATTAGCAGGAAGAGCGATTGTTTTAGATGAGAATGAATGAGCAGATGTTCGTCATCTGTGTAGCTTCATTTTGAAAGTATGCTTACTCATTTTCCTAAGAAGAAATGTTTTTCAATTGGTAATTTCTGAGAAATCGGGGTGTTTAATCAATGCGGAAATAGTTCAGTACATGCAATGTGCGTGTATAATGTTGAAGGGTAGAATAAGTAGAAATGAACAAGATTCTATGATGCCCCTACATAGAAATGGGTCCATAGTATTAGCGACAGATTTCTTACCTGAATAGCAGATGCAATCTGTCAGCACACGTTTAATTTCATACCTTCAAAACCTTCTATACTACCACACATAAATTAAATACGACTCAAGAACTACATTCGTGGATGAAATTTAATGCTAAAACTAAATGACACAGGCAATCGCGTCTTAAAATAGAATGAACACATAATAATAATGTCCTGCTTTCACTGGTAGCAAAATACTAAGAAAACGGGAGAGTTCATTCCACATAAATTGTTTGAAAATATATATCTCTGATGAATAGTGCGTGGCTCGCAGTTCCATTTCAGTAACTTCATTTGATGAGTCGCATTTTGCCATCCTTCCTTTGTTTCTCCATCCCTGGCAACGATTACTCAATGAATTTTGCAACTCAATTGTATAGTGTTGCTTTCCTAGCAGACAGATTATGATGAAGAGATCATTTAACGAAACATTTTGGTCGATTGTTTCCCTTTTATTACTCTCTCTCTCTCTTCGTAGCATTGTTATAAAGAATGTTTTGTTGCTGTGTATGGTGTTGTAAAACGATCTAGTTTGAAGATACGCGTAAATAAGGTTGTGCATTTACTTACTTTTTTAACTGTGCTATTATGCGTTCTTTTCAAACAATCGACAGGCTTTATAACGCGTGTCGAAAGCTTTAAAAGAATTATTGTCTTTTAATTATACCGTCCTAAACACGATGTAGATGCATAGATCAGATATAGAGAGAGTACGTATCCTATATACTGGTGGTTTTTACGAAACATAGAATAGAATCTAAATAGTATTTTCTCCCCCAACTAAAAGTTTAGTTCAAAAGAATGCTCGGGTTCAATTTTATTTTGTATTATTGACCAGGGATTTTGTGCGGTCAACGGTCATTTCCCTTTTTTATGGTCACCAGGAGGTAAAAAGAAAATGAGTAAAACTAGGTGTTGAATAATCATAAATAACGATACATGCTGGTGCTGACGCTGACTCAAACGGAAAATGGGGCTTTAAAAAGACACATCACATAAAATATCATTTTTGAAAGGTTTGAGCAAAATTAGTTGAGCAACAAAGTAATTTTTACGGGCTTAGGTTACGATTTTACAACTTCTCAAAATTACTGTATTGTTAGAGATACTAGAGCAGAAAACATTGTGTAATGCAGCGTCAATCGTACAAGAAAGTAATACGTTTCAACTTGAAACAGAGTTCTTTCAGGGGTTTTGTTCGTTGGCAATAACAGGTTTCATAGCTTTCTTGTGTACTATTTCTACACAATAGAAAAAAGGTGTGAATATAGATAGAAAGATGTATTATATTATTGTATTATGTGATATACTGGAAGGTATCAGTTTTATGGAGCATCTGAACAAAATCTTTTCAAAAACTAACCACTCATGCGTATCCACATCCACAGCATAAATACCAAAACCTTGAGTAATCTATAAGTCATTATTGTTGCTATATTGCTTCTTGTGTCATAAGAAGAATTCAGTTTGAGGAACTTTTAGTACAGATATATATATACACTGTTCCTGACGATGGGTGTGATTAAGTGTAAAGAGTGAATTGATGAAAGCCGAACCTGTCACTTCTGACTGTTTGGGTAATTTGTTACGAAAGCTGAGGAAATCCTTTGAAAATACAGGCTCTACGGGGATTTTCGTTTTGAAAATACATGGGATTGAGTTGAGCAAAAAGAAAAATAAACCTGAAATATTAAAATCCCTTGCTCATTGTGTGCAATTCTTTGTATTTATAAATGGAAAATAATATATACATATTTAACATTTTATTTTGGTATTAGGGTGATTGGACATGACCCTTACTTTAAAATGAATCTAAGGTTTTGGCGTTTCATCAAATTCTTTGAAATAGGTCGATGATCGCATTTAGCAAATGTAAAATGAGCTTTCGAATCAAATCGTCGTATACTAGGGGTATCGTGAGAATCCAATAATTTGAAGCAAACAGGCACATGCACTGATGTCATTATAAATTATTGTAGAAACAGTTTATATTATTTAATAGCTTTTTGCAATCGGAATCAAACTTTGTTTGACAGATTGCTGGTTGAAAGTTTTGAAGTACAAATATCCGCTTTTTTAAATCATATGGACCTCATATGAAAAGCAGTCCAACTAACGGAGAAGTGGGAGGACGAATATGATATGACATGAATGGCGATAGGTTAAAATAATATCTAAGATTTCGTAACATAATGCCGAAATAAACAACATTCCATGTTCCATCCAAGCACACAGACCAAAAAAGCAGCAATGTTTCCTTCCAAGAGCCGGTCATATTTAGAATACTTCCTAAACGTTGAAGCAATAACAAAACTTGACTGTTGTAGTGAAAAGAAAAGAAAGAGTTGAAGATTGAGAAGGACTGTGATTTATGCATCTACTTCAGTGCTTGCTTATCGTATCGTAGCACTTTACAATGGGACAATGCATGATTTATTATGGAATGATGTCCATGCTAGAGAGCTGGTCCGCTCTTCTTCCTTTTTTCTTTGAAACATTTTTACATAATGGCAATGACAATAGATACAGAAATACGAATATTTTAACAGAAAGTTCGCTGTACACTGTATAGTATTCTATTTTTCAACGTTAAACATAAATTTGGAAATTGTTACAAACCTTAAGATATGAATGCTCAATATTGTAAATTGAGTATGACCTGAGCATTGAATAACATAGATGCACTTGTTTTATTAATAAAATAGCTTGTAATTTAATCGATGAGTAGTTTCGTCAAGCTTTGGGAATGATAGAAAGTCAAGAAAGATCATTCACTTTCAGTGTAAAACTACAGTTATTCCCCCGCTCACTCTTCCTATTGTAGCTATCGATAAGTATTTTATTAATTACCTACTCAATTTCTTATTAATTCTATTTCTCTACTTTCAGCTGAAAGCGCGATCAGTTACAACCTGGCGATCCGGTGGCGAACTGTCTCTTTACTGTTCTTAAGTGATCCATATGGACAATTCCAGGAGTCATCATCAACACCTAGTAAACTCTACAATATATATAAGTAATGTCAACTTACCAACGCTACATAGAAATTCTTCTCGTTTGAATCCCAGACCAGGTGACAAGTAAATGAAACACAACTGGTTATATATAAAATAAGTAATTCTTTTATCAAATTGTTCAGAAATGAAGAAGCAACAAGCGACTCGCTATACCAAAGACTCATTTCGAAAACAAAGCAATCTTCGAGTCCCATCTCTATCATTTCGATCTACAGAACAAAAAAAACGTCATAATATTGTATTAAATCGTCAAATGCAATTAGAGCCCAGCAGCGTTATACATATTCGGAGACCAACCACTGCGTAAACACTTAATTTTAAAATGTTTAAGTTAATTCATTCCTTCCTCCTTTTATGTTGGTGCAGGAAAAAGAAAATATACATCAAACCCAACATAAGTAGTCATTTAAAAAAAGGGAGTCAACCAAATTAAAATTGTCAGAACCATTATGAAAATTACTCAATCATGAAACAATTTGCTTGGCACAGTGAGTAATTTAGTCTTGAAAAAACAACAGCCACTTACTACTACTACTATTTACTACTTCGCATAGATTAATTTTCTAATAATTCCCGTCGAGAAAAGAGTGAACCAAGTTCATAGCCCTGAGGTTCTTTTCGTATCCTTTAAGTCAACTTGAATTAAATTTTTCTTTAATAACATATAATATTACGTAGTTTTTCAGTCACAAGTAAATTGGTATCATTTTAGTTCTGAAAATTCGAGAACTATATATTTCCCTTATCATTTCTATTCCCTACAATTTCATTTCAGAAAGCTTAACTACACACCTTTCTCCTATCCCTAACTAAATGCGACTTACAATTACAATATAATACTTATATACAGCTTCCGTGACTTTCTTAAGTTTTTGAATGAATGTGTGAGAAATTGTGTGAAAAAGCCTTGCATAGTATGGATTATGGATAGGAATATTAAATGTTGTACAAACTTATTAGAATAGGATAAACATATTAAATAATATTTGTATTTGTACCGATACTGTACAAAGATACATGCATAAATACTTATTATCAAAGGTGAGAACAACTCAAAAAAGTTCTCCATTGCAATTTTCAAATGATCTTATTTGTAACAAAAATGAACCGTTTTTTATATCAATAAGTTATGGGATAAGACGATAAATATCGTAAGAATGTAGGCTATACTCATCATCGGTTTGCTGAAGGATATATAGGTTTACGTTGTAAAGGGATTTTGATTGATTTTCTAGGTTTTACAGTAAAATGTACTTGTGAATTTGGATTTTTAGACTTTGTTAGATAGTGAAGGATTTAAAGTCATCACGTTATGATTCTCACAATTTTAATTCATACAGGACAGTATATGTTCAATGTTTAAAGTTATACATAAATTATATAGACTGTAAACTAAATTCCATTTTTAAGGCCAATAACTAAGTCCCCACGTTTTTCTGAAGGAAGAGATTTTACAAATTGTACATCTAATAAAAAATCACATTCACTACAGATTTTTTTTCTGAAGGCGACCAATTGTGCTTACAGTTTAAAAAAATACACTTTGCGATGATCTCATCCAGAAGAAAACGGTGTAAGGGCTGCAGACATGTTGCATTTCAAACGTGGTTTGTAGGAAAATCCTCTTCTCCGTCAGTTCTGAGAATTGACAAGGGGGTGTTTTTGAGCAAACTCACAACGTAGGCTAGAAAAATTACTCTCATTAACTTTAATTAGCTAAAAAAGGATAAGTACATAAGTGTAAAATAAGGATAATAAATACTAAATAGGTGACATAAAAATACTAAAGTACGAAATCAGAGAGGAAACTCTAATTTGGTTAAGACAGACACAGCAGTTTTTGCAGTAAATATCACATAACATTAAATCTCCTGCCCGATTTGCTTTCCACGTAAATTATAAAAAAGGAGCTCTGTCTGTAAGAATAGACACTGTAGCGACAAGTACATCACCAAATATACAGTAGGATACGAAAAAATTATAACATTTTAACGATACACCAAAACTACACTTTATCTACTTAAAAATATAGTTACATAATATATACTTACTTACTTGCATTAAGTTCCAAGACTTTGGTGCAAAGGTGAACCATGCACTTTGTACATAAATTGATGAATACAGGAAAAAATTTTTTGGGTAAGAATTTTACAAAATAGTAACCGACTGCACGTAAATACATATATAAGGTAACATAAATAAACAGATTCTCACTCACAGACACAAAGATTCACACAATATTATGCTATGTGAAATCTTTTCTCAGACGTCTTGAAAAAAAGTTTGTTTTATTTAGTTAAAAGATAAATATGCTATACTATATGTAATATTATTTAAAGTACCAGATGAGACTCATGCATTATTGGTCGATAAGTATACGTTAGATAGGTTTAGATAAAACAACATAAGGAAACTCAGTTATGGTGTGTATGTGATATGATAGGGTAAGAATGGACCTCTGTCAACTTTCCGTTTTAATGATTTCTCTCACCAGGTAATCATGAAACGAGTTTGAGGTTCCATTCACAGATTTGAAATAACTTTTTCTATTGACGAAATTTGTAGTTTAGTTTTAGCATGATCATCAATTAGTCATGCATTAGGGTGTGGTTGGTATGCAAGTTTAAATGTGGTTATTTCATATATTTCATCCCAGTAGCAAATATATAAGTTTCCGGTATTTTCGCTTTATAAATAATGATTGTTTTTCTTAAGTACACAAGAAGTATACGGTGAATGAGCTAAGAAGTCACTCAAACATTTCAGATTTTATATTGTTAGTAGAAGTTATATATGCATGTAAATGTCACCCAACCGTTTCCAGTCGTATATTATAGTAATTATTCATCTCATCACACCACTTTCACCATACAAGCCAATTTTATACTTGATTTAACACTAACCATTTTCAGTAAGGAATCAATGAAAATGGAAAATCATTTTCCCCCTGCATTTCATTGCAGAAAGTCTGTTTAGATGACATGACCTCTTATATTTATGCAGAGGCGAACAAAAACTAAATTCCAAATGTAAGAAAAAACACAAAAGTACAACAGATCTTGTAAAAGATTGAACTGACTGAAAAATAAATAAGTATTTTAATAAATATATTGAAATTTAAAAAGAAAATCTTATCAGTTATACGTTTATACCTATATGGCTGAAGATAATGAGGGAGAGGATTATTGGTTTTGAATTGGTTTTGTCGGAACATTTGCAATTTGCAAGGTCCGATATCGTTTGTTATTGAAGTCAGGGATGAGGTTTGAGGTGGAGGTTCAATCAAAAAAATCAGATCGTAACCGAATAGTACAATAAAGATTGATAATTTGGATTTTATATAATCAGGTCACAAGTGAATGCTTTATTTCCGTGAAAAAAATTGGATTTTTATAGGAAAATGGTATCCAAATACTTTAGTTCAAGGAGGACTGATTAATTTAATAAAGGAATGACATGCTACGAGGATCCAAAATCCAATGTTTTGAGAATTTGTCTGGTGGGGTGGTTGCTCGTACATTATTGATAATGATATTTCAAAGGAAAGTTTAGTACTAAAATGGATACTTTATCCACTACTGTAAGTAAGTTTAGTTTAAGTACAGTTACACAAAATTATTACAAATCATATAAAATTCATGGACTGATAAATGTATTGAATGTGTGTGAATGACTGGTATTTGGGTTTGTGTACGCATGTTAACATACAGGATAAGTGGGTGCGATTGCATGAAAAATGTGCAATATGTAAGTATGTAAGATGGATATAAAAAATATAAACTCACAAACGTTTTTAATTCTGTCCTCTTTTCATCTGCATGTTTAGAGTTTTTAAGGAACGGAGCATGAACGCAGGAAGTATTGTCTCGATTCTTGTTTCTCTTATTTGGAGAACAGGTCGGACTTTCAGAAGAGCGTGTAAGTACAATTGAATAGGAGTAAGGAATTGGGAATCCATTGTGAAAGCCTAACCTCTCCTTATTGTAAATTAATACTGACCTAAACTAACCTAAGAATAAAAACTAACAGAGTATATCTATATATATATATTTAGGTGATAAGTATATGCACAGGAATATTTAGGAATAGATAATAATTTAGGAAGATGTTTTGCACCTAATATACTTTCTCTCTCACATTACCCCATTATACTGAAGTTGTGATTTTTCCCTTGATTTGCTTATCTCATAACATACATAACGTTTTTCAATAATACTATTCCATTTTAACTATATATACCTATCGCTTTGTTGTTCGTATAAAAATCATTTGTATTCAATTCAGATCGAGTGTGGGGGCTCTATATTTCAGTTTTGAACTAATAAGTTGATTTCTTTCCACATCTATATATCTCTTCTCAGCATCAATCCATCGAATTTATTATTATATAAATTTAAAAAATTATTTAAATAATATGGTAAGTAATTTTGTATCCGGGCAAGCATATAAAGATGTGGAGACTTCCAAAGTCAATACTAATTTATAGATTATGCTGCCCAAGTTTTCCCGTAGAGCTTTCACAACTATGTTGTAAGTTTGAGTTTTGTGGAAACCTTACAAACATTCACAATCATTCAATAATTGTCTATTACATTCATCAACTCTCAACTATAAAATGTAGGAGTTTATCTTGTAGACGGACATAAATAGATAGATTATATAGAGTAGGTACATACATACATATTGTACATATATATCCTCTGTAAAATATTTCCAAATTTCCCTTCAATACATGAGACATAAATAAATATAATATACATAGATACATCTGGTCACATGTTAAAGAACATTTTTATTCTCACTTCAGAAAATTTGCGACCTGTAATTATCGGCATGATAATACAATAATTATAGCGTCACATATTATAAGTATTTCGATTGCGTTTCTACAAACAGTCAACAGTTAGTAATAAATCATTGTAATAACCACTGCCATAAATGATCTTTATTCATTGCTTCTCATTCGAGTTAAATTATTAGAGCATCGAAGAAAAGTGAAAGTTTTCAATCAGTTTTGGAGTTATTGGTTTGCTTTTTTAAATCCATTGTTAAAAATTGGAAAGAAAAATTCTTAAATTTTTTGATTTTTTAAAACTCTATTCAATAAACTTAAATTGAACAAATGATTGTCTTGGAAAGAGTCAAAAGTATTCAGTAAGCCGCAACGGTTTCATTCAACTTTATTCAAATAAATTGATTCAAAATTCAGAGAGTCAAATCATAATAATCATTAGGTTTTGTACTGAAACAGTAAAAACTTTCCTGCCAAATACAGTAGTCCGTTCATTCCTAGTAGGCAGGCAATTTTGTTTTGGCTTAAAGATTGACTTGCAGCTAATAATTCTAGAGCTCCTAAACTGCTAAAAGTAAAGAGAGTTATTCACTAGTTATTAGGAATAGTAATCGGATACATTTTGGACGTGTCTAAAAGTTTAAATATCGAAGTATGAAATATATTATTACTAATTATAAATTCTCGTTTAGAGCCCATTGGTATCACTCACGTAATATGCAAGGGTCAAGGGACATGGTGATAGAGAATGATGTACATCATTTGTAAATAACAAATTCACACCTTGTGGTAATTACCAAAATTACTAAATTACTGAGGTGTGTCGTAGCAGTTAAAAAATTTATGTAGATTAAAACAATGAAGTGGCTTCCCAACAATTCTATGTAAGAAAATATATCTATATATTATGTATGTATATTGCATATAACACAACATGATGGTTCACAGTTTAGTGTTTAAGGCGTAGCATAACCATAAACAATTATTGCATGTAAGTATTAGAAATCACGAGGACAAGTGCTGTTGTGTTGTTGTGAGATCACTTGTATATCGTATTCTACCTAATAATTAGTCATAACATAAGAGACGTTTGGATGAATGAGAACTGAGTGTGCTGCTTGTTGTTTGTAATTGTCGGAGGATTCTATGTACCCTTTTGCCACTTACTTGTGTTTTACTAAAAAACCTGTCCGTACTCTTTTATGTACCTAATCTCCCTCTATGTCCTAAACATAGTTATTGAGATCGAACGTGTGTTTCTTTTCCCTTCACTTTGCAATTGATGATAGAAACGCTGAAAAGTGGTAGTCGAAAAAGAAGGTGTAGTCAGAAATAAGATACTTTATGCTTTACGTTTTATTGTTTATCAAGGATTGATGCGTAAAAACATGTAGGAGGAACGTGTTGAAAGAAAATTGAAGGTGTGAAATATATTATGGTTGGTTACTCTGAATTAAAAACATGATGGACTGCAAATTGAGTGCGTATTGAATAGGATATACGAAAGAGTATCATGATGGGCTACACGAATGATTAAGAAAAATGGTTGTCGTTGTCGCAAATTCCGAACAACAACATCAAGCATAATTGAAATGTCTACAGAAGGAATAATGATTTAAGTAAAGAAATGAAAACTACAAGATAATTTACTGAGAATAAAGATAAAGTGTTGTGGATCGACTGCGTAATTAAATGACTTGGTTTGGAAACGGGTAACTTGTTCTTGCCATTTGCAAAAAAGAAAATAGGCAGATATATAAATTTAAAAAAAGATGAGTTTTGCATAGAGAAAGTTTGCATATACTACTACAAGAGTGTAATATGCATTATACAAAGCCGGAAACCTGAGAGAAAGATAAGGTTATTTGTTGATGGTTAAGTATTTCAATGTATCATTATTGTGTACAGAGTGGCATACATTGCAGTGTACTATATATATATAAAATATTATCATCTCTTTGTTTGCATAATACCAAATAGATTATATCTACACGTGTGTGACTATTCCAAATCTATCACACCAATTATTATAGTAATTTTCAAGCTAAATGATAGAGTTGAGATAAAAGTTAAACAATAATAATTATTAGCAACAAATTATTACTAGCTGAGTTAAGGAACGTAGTGTTACATACAAATATAAATTATTTCTAAATAGTATATTATTATTACTTACTAGACTAGACTAGAGAAAGCAGACAGGATTAGTACCATCCAAAAAAAAAACTGATGAATGTTACGTCCTGGCTTTGAAACCTGATACATAAAACATTTTCCGTTAATTGAACATAAATGATAGTTGTTGTTAATAGGTTGTACTCGTACTCATACTACTGAATTTATTCTTTATAACCTGATACAATAAATAGAATCTTTAGGGTTACATTAATGTTCACACCCTGAGACATATATACCTCTTACAACCGAATCATTCTTATATATACAATATAAAACTCACATTTAGTTCTAGCCTAATTTAATAAATATATATCATGATGATGCTGTAGGTAGAGATGTTGTATGTAGTATGCAATGTAAATACAATGACAATTTGGAGGTCCAGGTCCAAAAAGTCAAGGCTTATATAAAAACAAGCATTTAATTGACTTTTAATGTCGTGGTTGCTTGTGTCCTAAAATGTTTGAAAAAACAGCTTGTCAAGACAGTATAATATATATATGGTGACCACATACATTACATATATATGTATTAGCAAAAATATATCTTCCTTGTGGGTTACATAAATAAATTGCTACAAAATTAGGTTGCTCATTTATAATTATGTGTAAGTATATAATACACTACTTGATCCATACTATATTTGCACTCATACATTATGATCTATTGGTACTAATTGAATTATGTCAACATTATTTGATCCCGCAAAACTTTATGTGTAAAACCCTGAGTCATATATATCGTTGTTTCATTTCTGACCGTTTGAAGCTGAAAAGTATAATGCTTACGTAAGTATAAATAAAATATACTACAAGGTGACAGTTCTGCAAAAAAAACAATATTTAGTGGCCATAAGTGTACTGAACATAGAATATGAAATACTTATATAGTGGATAGCTATACAACACTGCAAGAAATTACTTGATCACTACTTTTAAGACTAGATATGGGGAGATAACAAAATTAAGTTGAGATAAAAGTAAGTCAACTCTTGTTAAAAATGAGTGTATAAGAAATAAGTATAATATTGAATGTGTAGGTAAGCATAAAATCACCAGTGTTTTCCTGCATTGTTCAGAAATATTGTTCAACTCACAATTATTTGTAATACATTAGAAAAACATGATTCCGCATCATGGTACTTGCTTAGTCTGAGCAGAAGAGGAGAAATGTTTTCGATTTCCAATAAACAGGAACTCAGGTTTGGAATGAAATAATTTTTTCCTTCAAGCTTGTGTGAACATCAGGAAAATCAAAATATGCAAAAGTTTATTGTACGTTTAACATATTTTTCATCCCTTTGGCAAGCAATCAATAATAAATCCAAAAATTATTTCATTTCTCCTTGGAACAGTAACAGTGTACACTAAAATATTTTGTTAACTTACAGTTTGATTGATGAATGTGTAGGAGGCATAATATGTAGAGTGTATTGGATCGTAAAAAATTTGATGGTACTTACTGAGACGCTTGAATTTCCAGTAACTCGAATAATTTTTACTGTTGGCCGACACAAATTACTTACAACAAAATGTAGTAAAAATTACAGACCATTAATATATAGGTTTAGAGTAGAAAGTTAAAAATTATTGTTGAAAGAAAAGAATAGAAAATACTTGTCAAGGGGGCTAACTAACTAACAGAGTTGAGGCTACTTTTGAGAGATTATAAAAAAGTGAGTACAGAAGTGTACAACAATGTTTGTCGGAATATGCAAAGCAAACGTTCTTCTTTCACACATATGTTTTTGTTCTTTTGATTTTGATCTGGTTGAACCAACAACAAAATATTATTATTTTGTAGACTTATTACTTACCAAGGGGGATCCACCCACACACAACGTTTTGACCATGACTATGAGTACAAATGTGCAAGATATATACATGTTTTCAAATTTATCACGATTAAGTACTGTCTCCAATCTCCAACTTTATTTTACTTTCATGTATGTATTTAATCACTAATCTGTTTTATATCTAAAAGTATGTAAGAACATTGAGGTAGCTAAAAAAAGAAAGAGATCGTTCTAAATTGGGGTAAACTCATATATAGCCTTATTTGTGGATATAAAAAAAATGCTGAAACTTATTCAATTGGTATGATAATCAGATCAGAGTAGATGTATTTTATTATTACATAGTTAGCTCTATACAAAAAGAGGTGAAAAACTTTCTAACCGGAAACAATTGCTGAAAGTACTTAAACATTCAATAATTTCTTTAAAGGATCATCATTTTTTGCTTTTACCCAAAAATGTACACCCCGCTCGATAGCAGGGCTCAAGAGGGTTTGTGTGCAGGAAGGTTTTTTTGTTGTGTTTTAACCTTCAGGTTCTCATTTCACAAAAAAACAACAAATAAATATTAGTTGAATAGATATTTTCGACTGAATAATTTTATCTTAAAACTAACTTCTACTTTGGTATTGCTTTTAACAGGGTCTGGCAATTAAAACGATTTGTTCATGGTTTGCGATAGAAAATTTAAAATGAAAACTGTTTCTGACTACATTCATGATGATGAGATCAATTCTATATAAACGTCGTTATGAAATAAGTTTATTTAGTCGTTCCTTCGTTGGAGAAGAAACTTGAAAGAAATACGTTTGATCTTGTTATTGAGCGCATTGTCTTCACATCAAAATGGTGTTTTGTTTAAGAATGTTTTTTGATAAGTATATAAAGATAGTTATGGAACAAGAAGAAAGTACTATATATACAAATGATAGGATTGTGTAAATACAATATATTATGCCAGGAGACATTTAACTATGTGTGCGGAGAAAATAAAGGGAAAGGAAGAAGAAAGGTTTACCTTATTTGTTCTGTACCTTGAATACTTAAGAATACTATCTACTACATGAGGATGTACTATCAATTATATAAATTAAATAATAATATTATACAGACTTTTACCTATTACTATTGTTTGTTATCATTATTATTAATTAATTAATTAATTATTATGAAATGATATGTGCTGTAATTGTAAAATTATAGTAAATTAATAATGAACGTATATGTATACATGTACTATCTCCGTACACTGCACTCGGCAAATTTCTACAAAAAACACAAGTCCAATTCAACTGCAATCACGTACACAAAGAATGAAACATATTATGCTATGTATTTGATTGATGACGCGACATTACCATGAATATACGAAAAATTAAAAAAAAAATGTACCGTGAGTTTGTGTGTAGACTTAAGTGTGTTAGCACGATACTATGTAAACCAAACCACCCTTACAGAGAAAATCTCTGAAAATCCATATAAAACTAAATGCTGCGAGTGTATTACACATGGTAAAAAGAACATAACACTCTTTGTAATGTAAGTGAAATGAAGATTTAATTGAATAAAACATGTATTGGACAAAAATAACATTTTTTGGACTTTGTTGATTGCATATATGTAGAATATCTTATTGTTGCTTCATTTTTTTGCATAAAAATTTACATATTCTAAAAATCATATATACACGACCCTCAAATTGTGTTTCACAATACCCCATAGTGAAACAAAATATTGGTAAGTACTTCTCAGAAAAATTATCAAGTTCAATTAGTTGCTGCCATGTTGAAAAGGTACAATGGGATTGTGTAGATTCTAGCAACACTGCTGGCTTTCAACCTTTTTACCTACGGTTAACAATAATTATGAGCTTTATAATCGCTTCAAGTGACTTCACATCGCATTAAAAAAACCGGCAGGAAATCACACTTCTTCCCAACTGCTACAGTTGCTGACTGCTGTGCAAATTATTCTAATGCGGATTCCCCCTCTTTACTTCCGTTACAAAACGGAGGAGCATCAACCGTGAATACGAGTATGTATTATAAAATAATAAACATAATGAATAATCTATACATAATTGAATATGTATGGAAAGCATGTGGATATACATGTATATAGTATGTCCATATAATTTAAAAAGTCAGCATTTTCGGGGGTGTAAATCATATAACAACCATTATAAAAATCTCAGCTGGATGTTGCAAGCAGATAGTTTTCCTTTGGATATTTTTTTGTGGAAAAACGAAAATGAGGGGCAATAAGAAGATGGGTATATTTGATAAGCGTTCTTCAAGAGTAGCAGTTGAAAATGCCATTATCAACAACGCTAGACTAAAACATAATCATCTTGGATGTATTCCTGGTGCTCACATATGTATGTTTTTTCTGCTGTTTCCTGATGATGATGATGATGCCACATTATATTACATTACACTATTACTATTTAATATATGCATAAATCTCGCATAATACGTCATGTGAAAATGAAGAATATTTCACTGTCAGTCAGGGGGAGGGATCCGATCTATGAATTGTAAATTACTATTTTCCGTTTTTCTCATTCGTCGTACTTATACACTTAACAGTTTCTCTCTCTCTCTTGAGTCATCCTCATCATCATGATCATCAGCTAGCGTAGAATAATTCGTAAAAGCTGAGCTACTTTGTAATTTTTTTATACTCACTGTGCGTACAATTTTCCTGTGAAGCCATATGTAATTTGGTGAGAATTGTAAATGCAATCGTCCAAGTAAGTAATGCACGTAGAGTGAGTCGAAAAACAAGGAGGTGAGGTGAAGAGTGCAGGTGGTGTGTGTGTGTGAGGATTTGTAGCTTTGTCTTTGCATGTGAATAACATGATAATTACAGGGAGAATAATTATTGCTAATTGCAGCCTGATGGCAAAAGAGAGAGATAGACAAACGCTGGGCATTAAGCTCCTTTATTATGTTTCATTGTTCTTTTTTCTACCATTCCTCATCAGTCCGGTCTTTGCATAGGATGAGCCGCTTCAAACTTTCATCTGTTTTAGCACACAGCAAGCAGCGGCATGTAGTGAACCAATCAAATTCATTAAAAGTTTGTTTTTGTAAAAAAAAATCTCAATTTTATGGAATGAGCATTTGAATCGCAATCACAACCGAAAATCCGATACATTGTTTTGGAAATCCGATGGCTCATGGCTGGCTCCCACTAGACATTATTTTGTCACATGATGCAAGCATGAAGATCTAAAACTTGGAATTTACGGGTTACTTTGGGATGTTGTGTCGTCGTCGTCGTCACCGGAAGAAAGAATCTCTTTTATTGCTTTCACACAAAAATCCTAAATTCTTCAATCTTCCCTTATGGGAATCATAATATTAACTACTGCTACTAAACCCTACGGTACAGTAGATACACATTCGCTTCCCCCAACATTGAAATTACAGCAGAAAATCATCATCATCATCATGAGCCACCACAAGCGTATTATTATGACAGAGCAATAAAACAAACTCACCGCAATAGTCACATTTACACAAGGATGCACATTATTTCTGCGAGATTCTCTTTATTCACTAAAAACCGTCTCTTGATCGGTTGTTTACATAGTTAAAATACTCCCGTTTTTGCAAAGGCAAAGTATGCAGGTATAGTATATGGATGCTTGAGGACGAGTTATAAACGTGTAGCCTCTGCCTCTGCCTGTAGATCGTGAAGATGGCAAACTTTTTTATTATTAATGGTACAGAGTAATTTCTTCTTCTCTTTCTCATACTTTTCCATCAGGTTTGTAGAGCTACATTAACCCATTACAGCTGCAAACACATTACGTTGTGACCATAAACTTTGTAATTAACCCGAGAGACATAATTACTCTTCGGTTTTTATGAGATTTCACATTATTAGTTAGGTTGTCTTCTTGGGGTGGCAAAAACGTGATGTGATAGGATGGGATACCAAACCCATATCACACATCAGTCCCTAGCTTACCCGATTTTTCAAGAGAGATGAATGATTTTGCTTTAAAATGAAAGAAAATTTCATGCGTGCATCATATATATTGGATACTTCTATTGCTTTGAGGGATTTTTATCGCCTCTGCATAACACACACCGTTTTATGATGCTAGTATATCATTGGTGCAGCAGCAGCAGCAGTTGCAATTTGTCTATTGTCTACCTTCACCCCTAAAAAATTTAGGTATTCCACATGCAACCAAAAGCGCTAACCTCCTATTTCAATGCTCAATGTAATTTCGTTACTTCCCATATCATGAAAAAGAAGATGTTGACGATGATGATGATGATAGCAGCAAAGTAAGCAATAAGCCAACTGCAGTGAAATGAGGACGTTTAATCAACGGGATTTAATTAAGATGCTGAAACTCTGGCTGCTCGTTTAATTCCTCTCATAAATTTTGACATTATAGACGGAATATCTCAAGTGCTTGGAGTTTTATCTACTTAAAAT
Organism: Orchesella flavescens; assembly: GCA_964034955.1. Classification (NCBI taxonomy): domain Eukaryota; kingdom Metazoa; phylum Arthropoda; class Collembola; order Entomobryomorpha; family Orchesellidae; genus Orchesella; species Orchesella flavescens. The sequence continues at coordinate 17,799,642 of OZ035957.1, read as the reverse complement.
TAAAATGAATGTAGAGGAGGTGACGCTGACGCTACCGGTATTTTATTTTCACCTTGGGTTGGGTGTTGGGTTGAGTCGTTCAGGCGTTCAGGCTGCAATGTTGAAACGCAAATACATAAGAGTATGCAAATATTCTTTTCGCTTCCGCATGCACATAAAATTTTGTTTTAAAAAGTTTCGAGAAATACTTATATATTTGAAGCTTCAGTTGTTTTATAAATAGGTCATAGGCATAAAACACAGGGAATCGATAAAAACAAAAGAAGTTACCCTCTGAGAATCGACATGAAAGTGTAAAACTTTGTATTCCACATAATTCCATATTAATACGACACAGCGACAAAATGAAATCATTCCACTAGTGCCAGATGTCAGGTAATCCCTTTTTAGCATTTTATAGTTATATGTATACCTACACAACTCTATTGTTTCTTTCAAAGTCCTCTAATACCCTGTAGTCTTTCATGGAGTGTGTGGCATGTAACATTTTATATGCATCCTTTGCTTCATCTGCAAAAGCCCCTGCGGAAAACTAATGATCCAGTTCCATGCAGTTTTATATTACTTTTCGTACTGTGATGTACAAGCCGTAAGCTTTGGCGAGAATGGAAAAACTTGGTTGGTTTTGGTAGGATAGTAATAAATGCAAGAAAACTCATTCATACCATGAACGTCTATGGGGAGAAAAAGCTCCTGCTCGTAAAGTTCGCATAATATTATTCTGCAAGCCAGGCTGTCTGTTTGGGATTATCACATACACTTTTTCTTTAATAGGTGCAGCTGCAAGATGTGTTTGTGGAGCTTATTTTTAAAATATTCCAGTGGGAACAATATATCGTTAAATGACAAAGCATGTATGCGAAATGTAAACTGGCTGATGAGGTAGAAAATTTGGGGATTTTGTGCATTTTTATTGTATTTCAGTGAAAGTTGTTTACTAAGTAAAGATTTTTACTCGTTCTGGCACAATGAATAAGATGTTTTCTTTGAAACTGGAAAACATATAATCGTTAAGCAATACAATTTTGATACTTTGTTGGAAATATTCATTTATTATAATGAGATTTGCAATTCTAATAATAATATTTTGAGCTGTTGTCGAACATTAAAAATTAGTTCAAATTGGATCCCATTTTGTCGGGCTACCGGCTACAATATAAAATATTGTGTAAAGTAAGGACTTGTTTTGTTTGTTTTTGTTAATGAAAGAGTATGTAGATACTTTCATCAGAACATGTGCTCATATGCAATCTGACTTTTTATATTAATCTTTAATGGTCACCTTCATTTCGTAGCACAGGGCAGGAACACACGATGGATGATGGAGGTCGAATTATAGTCATAAACTCTCAAGACTCTGCTCTGCTCCGAATTAAGTTGTCAGTTTGCACAAAACAACTCTGTCTAGTATATTTGAGTCTCATTTCATTCGTTTACTTTCTTCTCATAAACACAAGAATGATTTATCATTTTTATCTGACAAGCAAACTTACTTCCCAGCGCTAATAAAAGCCCCTCTCTCTCTCTCTTTCCATTTTTCGTGTACCTTATGCCTTCCACCACGTCTATTTTTCCGACTTTGATTAGTTGTTGGCCGCTACATTATACCTCCGCTTTCCGTCTCTCTGGAGTAAGTGTTTGGATCTCCGCCTTAAAATTTGTGATTTTGAGTGTGCCACAACCACGAAAGCACATTTTTTTCAGGAGGCACACACACAGGTTCAAGTTTCCGTTTACTTTTCCACAGACTTATCAGGGAGCCACCTCAAGTGATTTTTATCTAGAATAAGTAGGCTCCATTCTGCCAGTATAGTTAATAAAAATGTAGCAGTAGCAGTAGTAGTAGCTCTCTCGCCTTGAGACTACTACAGTTATGTTTGGAAAAAACAATCATAGTTAATCAAAAGAAAAAGTCTCAGTTAAGTGTCTTGACATTATTCATTTATTGTCAAAATTTGTTAATGTACGTGTTCCTTTTTCTTCACCACAACCAAACACCAACTATGGTAAACTTTTTCCTTCTTTGCATTAAACTCTCTCTCTCTCACATTTGTTTGCTTGGTTGCTGCCCTTCCTCTTCCTCTCCATAAAAAGCACCTTTTCTAATTGCTTTTAATCAATCAATCGAACTCGCTACTCTACTGCTACCAAATTCCATCATGCGTTTGTACGATGTACGACTTGGTTAGAATGATGTACATCCAAACCAACACAGTGGTCAAAATATACGACAGAAATGGTCTAAACCACCCCTGAAAAGTATTGTTCTCATATTTTACAATCACGAGTCACAACTGGTTTCCTATTTTGCTCAACAAGGTAGGTAGTTTTTATCAATTAGGGGAATCGTTTGCATATTTCTTTCCATCACTCACCGGCACACACACACATACACCACTCAAAAGGTGAATACAAACGAATTTATAAGCAAGTTGTTTCCATATTTGTGCGATAGGAAATGAAGACAAAGACCAATGGCTCAAATTTTTGTTCAAATTATTCCTAGGAAAAACATTTCACCTCCGCTTAGAAATCAGTTGAGTATGCATAAAAACAATATGGTTGAGTTAATTGATATGCATCGTTTCGTTAATAAAAAAAAGTGTATAAGGCTTAGTTATACTTGTTTCCTCACCATTTATTTAAGCTAGTGAGTTTATAATCTTGTAAAATCCAATGTAATTATGTACAGACAATGTACTTTTAAATTTATTTGCAACTACTATAAATTATCATGGATATAATTAAGAGAGAGGCTCAGCTCTATACATGTTTGTTAGTCTACCTGCCTCTTTACCATAAAATTCATAAAGGAGATTTTGGGAGTCATGCAAGACAAAGATTGATGGGCCAGGTTATTAGTAGCCAATTGTTGACACTGATGGGCTATACAAAAGTGCAGTTTTGGCAATTAAGAATGTTGTGAAATATGATGAGTCACACTTAACAGCAAATTTATATTTTATGGCTAAGCAGTTAATCGTTTGGAAGGAAGAGCAGAAGGGATGATGCAAATATGTATATATATACAAGTAAATGCATTGAATTAATATCATATTTTTCTAACATCATCAGCCAAACATGAATTTTATGAAAGCTAGCTAGTAGACTATATACTAAATACGAGAGATAAAACGAGGTTTTCATTGTTAAACAACCGTAGTGTACTCTCATACTCCCTTAAAAACACATCATTGAAAGAGTAGTCATTTTTATTGTCTTGATGGAAATTATACACATTTCAGCATTTTGGAAGCATCATCGTCATATAGCCGAGAATGGGATGTATGCATAAGTACATTTGAGAAATTATTGTTTGAATGGATTTGTTTACTGGGAGCAAATCGAGTCGTCGTCGTCTCGCTCTTCTGTCTGTGCTTACCTAACTAACACACCATATAAAAGGGACACGAGATGAGACAAAATGCCAACTAACATGGAAGATGTGAAATGGTACGTTGTACTGTACTAGTTTTGTGAAGAGGAAAACAAGTATTTATACTTATGGGTACGCGTATTCATTCGAATAATTGCAACCACATGCAAATGGACTGATTATTTCCCATTAGAGATGTTCACTTGGTTGAGCATCAAGTACATAAATTAGTTTGAGACAAAGTGCCATCACAATTATTTATTCCCAACATGGAGCATCAAGTGTAATTCTCTCTGGGTTTTTTATCTACAGGAGAGAAAAAACAATGATAACTAGGACATTTTACTTTACGTACGTATATGCATATGAATATGAAACGAAAAACGAACGTTAGAAATATATTAGCCCATACACGCTAACTCATTAAACATACTGTGATATTTGGTTACATTTTTTTTTCGTTTGGAGCTAAATGAAATGTAAATTCAGTGGTAATTATCATAAATGAAAAACATAAGCTGATATGCGAAATCTACACTTTGTCTTTTTGAAACTTAATTGCGTTTCCGTACAATTTAAGTGTGTGCATGTTAAGAGGGATGAATAGGATTTCTGAGTATTCTGACAGTTTTCTACCTACAAAAGTTGTATGTTATCATATAGCTCCACTACGTCATGTATGATATTCAAATAACCTTCTTTAATGCTGCTGAGACAGGTACAGCTCAAAACACATATATTATTCAGCAGCGACAGCTCATTAATACAATACTCCTTAACAAATTTTAGCACGCTGATTATGTAGTTTCTACAAATTTGATTTTCGTGTTTTCACAGAAGAAAATTTTTAGCTTTGTGTTCTTTGCCTTTACACATGACGTGTTGTTGTATGCGGTAATCATTTCCCTCATTTCAGTAATTTTCTTTATTAGCAACGTTGCTTTAATAGATTTTTGGTGTAGTGCACGTGTAATTTGTGACATTGGACTACACCGGACCGAGTAAAAAAAACTCTTGTCAATCCACTGCCCAACTTTTGCACAAGCAGTTTTTATCTAATAAGAAACATAATAGCATAAAAACTTGTGATTACGAAATTACGAGGGGTAATCAAACAACAAAACTGAATTTCCTTTTCAATTTTTACTTATTTTGGCTTCAATGTAATGTTTTATACCATGAATATTGTCATGTTGAAAGAAAAGCTACTAATCTAATCGGATGGAACGTTGTTCAACTTTGCCCCGATGATGGATTATACATAGCTTGCGTTTTGAAGAGACGAATGATATTTTTCTCATGTTAACAGATTCAAATTTGAAATTACGCTGCAACATTCAAAACAAAAAACGCATTACTTATCACATGAAAATTTCTACGTATAAGTAAAACGTGTGATTTTCAAAAACAGCACGAATATTGGAAACAGTCTTATCCAAACTGAAAATAACTGAGGGTGGGTGGTGTACCTTAATGTAAAGGCTATTTACAGTTTCCATTTGAGATTCGGTACTATGATGTTCGATAAAAAACTGACAATCATGCAACGCAATGCTCACCGAGTAGAAAAGTATAAAGATAACATGTATACAAGTACGCATAAGCAGAAAAGTAATATCGCATTACAAGGCCTACCAGTTTGCTGATATGTAACCTTCAGAAAAAATTCTGTGCATAACCTTTTCCTTCATCCTTGTATCTTGTTGACTGCCGTAAAAGTAATAAATCATGAGATCATTTCCACAGCAAGCATTTTCTTCTTGGGTTCAGCCTCCAAAACCTCACTCATTTGCAGTGGATAAGCATAAGTAAGCAAGCAGAAAAGGGGAACCCTCTACCAAAAGCATATTATATTCTCCTTATGCTGATGATATTCTAGCTATCTCAACTCAAAGTCTATCCATCCTACCAAACCAAGCCAAACCAAGCACCGCTGACGCTGCCTACCCAGGCATCAGAATCATATCATCGTCGTCGTCATGTAGTATTGATGATAAATGATGGATTACTGTTGAAAATTACTTTTGAGCCACCCCGACTTAGTAATTAAGTTGTTGCCTTCCTTCCTCCATCTAATGTGAGTGAGTAGGTTGAGTTTCAAGCATATATAGTGCTATAGTGTGTTCTTCTGTGGAGGACGGTAATATATGCATATTGTGTTTGCCACACGAAAGGCAATTCTTGACAAATCACTTTGATGCTTCAATTATTATATTAAAGCACTGTGAAATTTGAAATGAATGGATGAAGTAATTCGAACGAGAGCTTTTAAACTTTCCACATCACATGAAAGTATAATATTATGGAGTGGGCTGAAGTAAAGGCATGGCTGAAACAACGCTGACAGTACCATCAATAATACCACTCAGCGAAAAAAAAACATCATCATCACCACCATCATCTTATTATTACTGGCACAGGGTGGTGTCTTCTTAGCCTCCGTTTTCGGTTTTTGTTTGAGTGAGTGAACCAAACCAAACCAACAACAATGTTGAAAACAAAAGGGAGCAAATAAATAAGTAAGATGAGAAACTGCATGTAATGCGCAATAATGTAATAAGAGGGGGCAATATGGACGCTCGTATCGTTCCTGGGTAGGTGATTCCACTGGTGCAAAAAGGTCAGTCGAGTGTGTAATTCAAGACAGGCTTGAATAACTTTCCTGACATCGCGTATAACCATACCACACCACACCACGGAGAAGAAGGCGGTAGTAATAGTAGTAATATTTATGCATACATGTGGATATATTATATTATATCGTTGATCGTATGAATACAGAATAGTGGCGGAAGCCGAGCAAGCAGTTTTCTTCACTATTATATAACAATGCGTCTGCTGATTACTGGCATGGCATGATGGCATATAATATTACTTTGTAGATCCAACAAAGTATTTGGAACAAAACTGAAGAAGAGAAATTTTCACTGTGCTAAGGTCCCCTTTAGAACTCTGTTTTCTCAAGTTATGATCATTACATAACATTATTATAAGTGTTTCCGTTTCACTGCAGTAAAAGCTAACTCACATTTATCATCAAAGCTCCATTGCACATTAAATGCACGCTGTGGTATTAAATGCAAAATGACCCGTATACACAGAGAGGAGGAATACGCCATGGTTTGGAAGAGTAGAGAAAGGACGAGTCGTCTTCTGAATTGAAGTTTGGCCATCTTCACTTTGCAGTTACTTTGATAGTATAGAAGCTCAAGTTACCTTGCTCCTATATATTACTTATATATAATTTTATGCTACTTTTTTTATTTGAGCAAATTCTTTTGTAAACTTATTACAGACGCCACAAAAGAGAGAGATCTTTCTGAAGGAGGCATATTGTAGATTACACCTTTTAATGATTAGAAATGAATAGAAGAAAAGTAATGGGTTGCTGCCGCTCGTTTTCGTTGCAAACAAAATTGGATAATGAGTTTTTGGGTGTGTCCACGTTAAAAGCTAAAATAGAATAATTTACAACTAACAATCACCAATTCCATTTTACCATCATCATGCAAACATCCATCCGCTCCTGTTCACTTGCATAGTGATATATATTCTAACCTGAAAAGCGAGATGATAAATAAGAATTAAGGAGGTTGCCAAATACCCGTCTTTGTGTGAAGCACACACAAAAAATGTCTTTAATGTATGTACTTCTACTCATTTCATCATATACCTTACCTTTTCCTCATTTCACTGAATGAATATAAATCCAAATTACAGGTTATGCATTTTGATGGTTATTGTACGACGGTGAATGTGAAAGTCTGCCTTGCCCATTGTATTGCGACAATCACTTCCATTATAACATCTTATTCAGCAAAAAGACAGAAGTAGGTCCCCATCATCCATCCTCCCCAATTTTTATGCCGAATGAAAAGCTTAAATTAAGTATATGACAGCGATTCTCCATACAATAAAAAGAACTTTCCGAAATTACGTTTCTCCAGCAGGAAACAGGATACATGTGCAATTATTATTATCATCAGTTTGCAGTTCGCACAGTGTAGGATTACCTAAATTAACTGATCTACGTATGTATGTATGAATGAATAAAAGTAATCTAATTTAGTTTAGTTTGTGACTTTGTGCATTGAGCTCGCTTGTTACTTTCTTTTCTTTTCTTAAGAGGAATTACGAGATGAAGAATAAAAAATAAATATTTATCTTGATCTATAACCGAGATAGGAAGAATAGCTGCCTATTTGAAATGGTTGATTGATGTTGAATATTATAAACCAAACTATATACTTTGTACTTTCATCTCATTTTCATCCCATTTAACCTTGAACCGAAAGTCGCGTCAGCTCTTTTATCACAAAGCAGAAAACTGTGTGTTGTTTGAAGCATTAATAATAATAATTATTAAAATCCTTTTTGCACCAACCAACCCGTCTTTCATTTAATGTACAGAAACCCGGAAAGCTTTGTAAGATTATTGAGACTGTCTGATGTTTTAGATCGCGTACTTGTGTAAGGTTTGCAGCATTGAATGCGTTGGTTTAAATTGAATGCAAAAGTTTATACTTTTGTATATATCCATTTCTCTCGTATACTTATAATGTTCCAATGTTTGGGACAGACTTAGATGAAGCATAAAGAGAAAATAATTCTCTAACCGCTTCTTTCATTTCCTTCCAAACTACAAAGCAACTTATTTGTATCCTCCTTTCTCATCATCATCACACACCAAACCAACCACCACCACCATCATCGTCAACATCGCATCGCCATCATTAGATTCTATCCTTGGCTTTGGCTTGTTGCCTGAGGAGACTCGCTATCATCATTATCAGCTACCAATCCTTGCTACCAAAACCATACACCATCAGTTTCGGACGGATATTACAACTGCTCTTGAACTAACAAACGGTCACGATTGAAATCACTGTTGAAGTTCATCTCGATCTCCCAACGTGATATTGTAACAACCAAACAAACTTGATCATGCCACAAAGAGGAAGGTACATATATATAAGCACATGGATATAAGAAGTAGGTGGGTATATATTATATAAACATAATATGATATCTCTTCTATATTTCGATGAATGTATGTAAGCAATTTAATGTACTTATGTGTAGAACTAAATGTATTTTGGCTCCATGTGTTGTGTGCTCCAAGTTGAGAAAGATTTCATTTTCCTTTCTCCAGTTTCCCTTCCTGGTGCCTACTCACTCCTCTCTCTCTCTCTCTTTCCCTCACACTCATGCCCACTTGCTAACCACATGTCCAACTGCGTATATAGATTTCCATTCACTTCTGTTGAGGCGTTGAAAACCTAATCTTAAATCTTGTCGAGATCGCTAAACAAAAACGAAAATAAGCAATAATGACAAGATGATGCTTGCCCAAGATCAATAGTGCTTTAGACTATATAAGGTCCAATCGACAAAAATTTGTTACTTACAAACAAATATAAAATCTTTGGAATCTTGTTTCGTTAGTCTGGATCTCATCCTTGGTTGGTAAGAATAAACAAAAAAGGCAGAAATATTGAGCCGAATGTAGTGAGGAAAATGGAAACGGAAACATATACAAACCCAGTAACTTTAAGCAAAGCAATTCAAGTGGCATATACATTGGATCGATGCAAACTGGAAATCACGGAGTTTTACATAAAACCATATAAATTTCTATTTCCTTTCTACATAATCTACTTTTGTTGGCCCGGTCAAACCAGGAGACTTCATTTTTACCAGGAAGGAACCGAAAGTTTAAACCAACTTTTAGATAGAAAATACATCACAAGTACCATTTATTACCATTATCATTTTCTTTAAATCCAGCTTTCTGTAACATGATAAGAAGCATGAATTCAAAATAAAATGATTTTTATGATGATAAAACTCGCATTTACAAAATATTTATGTATTTTGAATGATTTTCTTCTTGATCTAATCATCATCAAATCAATAATTTTTTCCTTTTATCGTTATTCTCACGGCAAATGCTTAAAAAATAACCTTATTGAAAGAAAATCTGTTTTCTATACGAATCATGTGAAAAACTTGTACATTTTGTTTTCGTTTCCTAACAAAGTTTACAGGACACATACATATTATTATTATTATTGTCGCTCATCGTCAGTGTAGTTTCAGAGGTTTGGTTACAGATATTGTGAAACAAATTGTGTGCCGTTATGCCGCGTTAATACATTCAACATTCAAAAGTCTATAGGTAATGTATTTATTCGGGATTTAAGAAGTTGAAAATGACATCAAGCTTTATTTCCCCTAAACAGACTATGATTTTCATATAGATCCTTTTTGCAATAATGCTTGCATAACACTAACACATACCTCAATGCACTTCAATACCCTTTAATATACAAGTTCGTGTGTGTATGTGGCAGTGGGATGTGAACGAACGCTCTGATGTTTTTAGCGGTGTGGTTGCTTGGCTTAGTAAAGTAGTTTGTAAGTCTTTGGTTTATAAAACTTCTTCGGTGATCCAGAAAAGTAACGTTAAATTAGTCGAAGTATTGAAGTTGTAAGGGAACGGCAAAAGCTAGATGCTGGAAAACCAAAGTTTGTTCGTGTGTACTTAATGGCGAAAACTCAAGCCGGATATTACAAATTTCACACAACTTAAACTTTTCTATAAGCAAAAACTCTCACAAAACGTTGAAAAGAAACGAGAAAATAATATAAAAGCATCAGAAACCAACTTTAGATCATTTTATAAGATTACCAGAAAGGGATGGCTAGGGCTTTTTGTCTAATGGATCTCATTTTGAAGCTTATGTATAACTCCACAAAATTGTATCTATCTACACACTAGCCACACGTTACATGTAGATTTTTTTATATGCTCAAAAAGGAAATATCTAATGGAGAATGTATGGAAAGTTAAACATTTTGTCAATAGATGAAGTATAGTGACTCGTAAATAACTACTATTATTGCATATAAAAGGGAGGCCCTTTGAAATAAAGCAACGAGATTAAGACGGGAGGGATGTAGTGTGTGCTGCGAGCGAGTTATCGAAATGAGAATCATAAATTATTGCCCATTTTCCGTTTCAATCTTGTCTTAAATGGCTCAGTTTGTAGATCCAATCGACTCTTTGGCCGACATGGGAGATTTGCAAATAACAGCCCTGCTATTCAAAGCAAACTTATGTATAGCCTTCTTTGGTGGTAGTGGTTGGTAAGTAATCTGATGTATGCGATGAAATTTAAATCCTTGATGATTTAAACTAAAGCAACACAAAACACAATCTGCCTTATTAGTTTGCCACATTTTGCAAACAAAAAAGACTAATTATGATTTTATCTGGAGCATCAAATTCATGCCCGGCTATACATATATATGCTCAAAGCCACGTATGTACATATACTCAACCTCAAATAGTTCTAGATTAGTCATTAGGGAGTTATCAAGCGAATAAGATTAATAAATCTGATCGTCTCCTTTGTGGTCTGAATAATTGGCTATTGTTTGGAATTTTGAATTTGATATAGTTATTGTACGATGAGCCCATTGTGAACATGAACATCATTAATGAACTTTTCACGACTGCAACATGAGTAGATGACGGCTGAACAGATTTTGATACAAGGTGTGTAGTAGTGAAGAATCATTATAAATTTGTCAGCTTTATTACATACTTGACAATGCCAGGTGAATAAATATCGAAGCTTTGAAGCCTCTGTGTGATCCGCATATGATATTTTTCATAAGACTGAGCATGTCACCGATCTATGTATTAAAATGTTTGATGTAAATAATAAATAATTGACAATTCGTTATTTCTTATAGAATTAACAATATTAACCGCAATTATAGTTTATATTCTGTGTTATTCATTGCAGTGGGGCATTGTGATACTATGAATAGTTTGAAGAAAATAGTAATATTTTTTACTTGACTATTGATTGACGATTTAGTTAATAAAAACATTAAACATAAAACACCACCTCTTAACTAAAAATGTTCAACTATGGTTTTAGGGTGTTGTATTAACATTATAAAAATGTTCTGTTAGAAAATGTTCAACTGAAAGCAGGTATAGCGGCCAGTGCTTGGAAAAGCATTAAACATGACAGATGAAACAGATTGGTACCAATAGTTAAAAGGTGGATATTATTATCCAACTTTCACGAAAGAAGCACCGCTTCATATACTTAGGAAAAAAGTTTTAGTTGAGCCCAACAAATTCAATGTTGTATTGTCCTTCGTATGGTAAATCTACCATGCCGTCTCATTTGTTCCTATTGTGCAAGTTTCAACGATTTCTACTTTAGTAGCAGCAGAGACGTTGTGCAAGACAACTTCCTCCCAGAAAGAATGGTTGTAGGTAGACTTGAAGAAGTGGTATGCACGGAACCGAAGCCACCCCGTTATCAACCTGATAGCGCGATAACAGAAACAGAGTGTTGTGAAGATATAGCACAGTAGACTGGCCGTGTGCATATGGTAATATTTCTTAATTATCAAAAGCTATTTGTCGTAAGCCATAAATAAGAAAATTAAGACTCAATATTTATGAGCCAATTTTGTTCTTAATGTGTTTCCACACAGATTTACACTGACACCGTTGGCCCCAGAGATGTTCCTATTCATATTCATCAAGACTCACCAAACCAATGTGCTCTGTTTTACTTGCTACACACAAAATTCTACATTTGGGCTGAGGAGGTAGGTAGTAGTGAGTAGGCAAGCTTTCTTGCTCTCACACAAACGTATTATGTGGTAGATTCATATGATCTACAGAAGAATCTCTCTAGGACAAACATTTTCTCAGATACCCACATACATTTTGTTTCTTTACTCTTCTATTCTATTGCTCCTGACTTGCAATCTTTTTGGTTTCATATAAACAGCTACAAACTCTGCTCTTTCTTTTGTACAGCAGCAGAGAAATCTCATTTTCTGTCAGTATTTATGAATGTACGTGTTCTCTACCTTTGAGGTAAACTCCCTTTTCTTCACGTTCTCTGGTTTTTAAAAGAATATTATTAGGTGGATGTGGATGGTGCCCCATGGATATGGGTAGGCACATATTATATAATGTTTGTGCCTACCTAAAAATCTAAAATGCACTGTTTCACTCTTTCCTATTTCGAATCACAAAGAGTTAAGACTTTAAGACAATGAAGTGACTGCTGTTGTGCATTTTGCGTGTGTGTGTATATGCCGACTTAATAAAGCAACACCTAGGGTTCACACTTCTAAGAACTCTATGAAAAAACAAAAGACTCAAAAAGTAAGAAACCTGCTGTTGGCAGCCATAGCAGATGTCGAGTCAGAAAGACTTACTACCAGGAAGACCAGCGTAGTAAATTTTCTTTTCTTGCGTTTTCTTTCTGGTAAATACTTACGAGGGCAGTAAGAAAAGAAATATTTTCCTCTAAAACAAAAAAAACTATATTGTTACGTATAAACTTCCATGCTTCCTAAGGGACCACATTTTACTCCTTTTATAACTCTACTCTGCTATGTAGGCATATAAATATGTAGGCTAACCGCAAATGAACTTATTGCGTCATGATCATGTTGATTGTATTATTGTAATGCTGAATGCGATATCTTAACTAATCTCGTGATTATTATTGTGATATGATCTCTCTACCTAATACAACTTAAAAATAATTACTTTGCTTATAATACTTCATATGAGTTAAGTTATAGTTAGACCACACCTTTTTGTTCACCCTCTTAAATCAGATTTTGAAACGACCAAAAAATCGAAACATAATCCAAACATTTACCCTTATGTAAATTGATATGAAAAGTTGGTGAGCAATCAACATTACATGCACACGTGGAAAGAGAGAGAATCGATGTTTGCCACGAACTGTGTGGATATATTATAATATGGATACTATTCAAGCTTGTTGACGTTTCGTACCGTATTTCCAGTTGTAAAATTAAATTACTGCATAATTTCTGTTATGGAGAACTTACGGTCACAGACTATATACTATAATGTATGTGCTACGTGGAGGGTTGCCACAAAACAATTACTAATATAATAAACATGACACAAGTGAAAAAATATGTAATATGTGCATGACTCATTTCAACATATGCTGCAGAAGAACAAAAAAAACCTCATTAAGCCCATACTGGTTTAGCATTTGATGTCATTGTGAGGATGAGTGCATACATTAACCTGTGGAACTCCACATAATACATTAGTTTTTATTTTGGCTCAAATGGCTCAATAAAGACATTCACAATGTAATAACAGTAAATATAATCAGAAATTTTGACATTTTTGGTAAGAAATAACAGCAGACACACACGAACACACATACACAATGTTGAATTCCTCAATACAAACACAAACATATTCATTCAATTGAATTGCATATAGACGAGATATATTATGTATGTATGACTAACAAACTAAATTTCAATATGATTTCCAGTGTCAATATAAGACTTCCCCTTACAAAAAAAAATGTACATACACACACTGCAGGAATGAAAATGGGTTAGGGTGGGAGTTGAAATGAAACAAGGAATCTTTATGCTAAATTAAGAATACTTATTGTATACACACAATACAAAAAATACCGTTGATGAAGTACTTATCTGGATGATAAACTTTAAACCATCATATTTGGCAGTCTGTACGTTAACTACATCATTATTCGTTGGGTGGGCCATTGATTACTTTGTAAATTTGGATGAAAGAAAGCAGGTTATGGTATGGTTATATTATTAAAGTATGCGGAGATTCTTTGCTTTACCTTTATGAGCACACACATGGGTCATTAATTTGATCCCCGGTAGCTATTCCAGCGTGGACGAAATTTCATGAAAATTTTTCAGGTAAGTTAATTAGAGTAAAAACATTCCTTGATGAAAAACATAATTAGACACATATTTATGTCGGCAGAGTTTCACACAAAGGAGCAAACTGGTATAGTAAAAAAATTTCAAGGAGAACAAGCATTTCTGGAATCTTCTCCGTGAGTAAAAAAATGCGTTAATTCTATAGCTTCCCTCCTTTAAATAGTTAGGATGAGCACGTGCATACAATAATAATTAGTGTGCATAATAATATGAAATACATGCATATTTACATACATGATTACGTAATAAGTGAGGAAAGAATCTTTCACATAGTTTTGGAATTGAAGTATGTACGTAATTAATTTGAGGTAGGCAAAATCTGAAGATTAAAATATGCTGGGAAGTTTTTTCTTAAAAACATCCAGTAAAATAGTTGAGTTATTCGGTAAATAAATTTCCTACAATCTTTTGAGTAGTCCTCCCTTGTTCAGAGCAGAGGTGTGAAACAAAGACGTCACCGTCACCAACTTCCGCATGATGGTTTTAGAATAAATATACAAATTAATTATGCGTGTTTATAGGCCTATAACAGTTAATTCATGTACACATACTAAAAACCGTGTAATTCGTTTAATTTAATCTTTTACCTTATTATATTGTATTGCTTCATCCACCGCACTTAATTTAGGAAGTTGTAAAATATACGCATTTTTGGGTAAAATAATCTTCCGGAGAAGTAAATGGGACTAGCGCATCATAAAATTATAATTTTATTTGCAGAATAACTCTGCTAAAACTTATCAGTTAGTTAAGCTTTCACTACAGTATTAATATTATCTTTCATTTGAGTACCGTATTCTCTCCCCCAAACGAGTTTTTTCCCTTAAATATGTTTATGTACTTCTGCTTCGTCTCGGTTTTATGATTACGTAGTTTATGCTCATTTATTCATGCTTGAACATTCATATTTTTATCGCGGAAACGGGAGAACAGTTTTCTTTTCTTACCCCTGCAATTCTAGAGACTGAAAAAGGGAATAAAATTGCTCAAACGATCTGAACAAATGTGTATATATGTACGTAACTAATAGGACCAGGACGAGGACGAAGTGAGAGAAGTAGAAAAGTCGAACGAAGCCAACTTCTCCAACTTTACCAAACCGACTACCCTTATTATTACCAATACCAACAACCACATAAAACCCGGCTGATGTATGAGGAACTAACAATTGCTCCTGCTTGGCAAATCCCAAAAAACTACACGTTTTATATATAGGGGAGATACTATTAACTGTATATGGAAAAAATTGTAAGAAAAAGGAGAGAAGGGAAATGAAGCTCTGTGTCTTGTTTATGAGCTCTGTATGGCACAAGGAGGAAAATTGTGTCGAAAATTTTCTCCAGTTTTCTCTCCTTTTTTCAACTGTTTCCTTTAGGCATCTTCCTCCATTTCCCGGACACACACACACACACACATGCACCGTATCGGTTCATAAGCATTGGTTAAAGTCAACATGCCGTATGTAGCCATAGGAGGCTCCTTCCTCTCCAAACGTAAGACGACGATATTCCTCTTGCCTGCCCAAGTTCAAATGGGGCGAAAGAAATGTGACAAAAAGAATTCTTTATGATCCGTATGTGACTGGTAGAACGAGGGACTACATCCTGCTTCTTATGTATGGTGTCACCATTATAATGCAATGCCAGACCAAGACAAAGAGGTTGAGGTCCCACATCCCCCGTCTTTTCACCATGTCTTCCCTCTTAAGTAGTGCTGGTGGAGGCCTCTTCGTTGACTTGAAGAAAGTTGCATTATTCGCCGTAATACGTCATAGTCAGGAGCTTGTGTATATATTTAAAGCGTTATGTGTGCTACATTCTACATTACGATCTGTTCCTTTTTGTATGTACAGCCTTAGCTCTAAAAACTTCTTTCATTTTTTTATGCCAGCTTAATAGTAGGGAAGTAAGCTGTGTTTGTTCAAAAGAAATAGCATGAAAGGGAAAAAAGGTAGCACAAAAATGGTATATGAAGAAGAAGAAGGAAGGAAGGACACAGAGAAAAGCAAAAGGTTTATGTTCTTTGAAGATATAATGATCATGACAAATCCAGCGGCAATAGCAATAACAAGAGATCCGATACGACGATGGATTAAGAAAGCCCATATTAGAAACATTGTGCATTGCATCGCGTTGTTGTCACGCTACTCCATGTACTACTAGACAAAGATAAGGAAGAAGTAAGGTAAAAGTAAATAGTTTATGTGCTTACTTCCAAAGAAAAAAAAAGAAGAAGTTGGCAGTAAAATTCCAACGAAAAATTTCCAAGAGTTGGTTGGTTTTTGGTTTCTACCTCTCTGTAACTTATAGAAGTAAGAAATGTCGTCAGAAAGTCAGAGTAGTACACACCACACTACACTCACCAACCGAGTGAGTGCATTCAATGAATGTAATGTAATATGTAATGTGTGTAGGGACTAGTAAAAGTCAACAGAAGAACACATGCATGACTGAATTCGTATCTTATGATAAGTATAATGTCATCTGCAAAGAAAACTTCTGTACTGTAGACTTTTTGATACTTGAAGAGCATAGAACACACATGGAGGAAAGAAAAATTTGAACATACTTTGATACTTAAGATCTTTCTTACAATCAATTGGTTAAATATTGAACCATCTTACTCTATGTACATATAAAGTATGATGATACTATGGCCGAAAACGGATATTGAAATTGACGATTCTTATGTGATTTGTATAGAACATCTTATTAGTTAGCATTCATACATTTCCTTGAAATTTATAACGGAATTTATATTCAATTTACATAAACAGGAAGCGAGGAAGCTTTTAATTTAACATATTTCCATTATAACAAATAGAAGTAAAAGCATAGGTCTTCATTTAAAATCACTTTTGTTCATATTTCTACCTGTTTTTTTTTGTAGCAATTCTATAAAGTCTTATGACATGATATTTTGATTCAGTAAAGCTATAAACGTAGAAAGTAAAATAATATTATTATTATTTTTGAACAATTCAAAAACTTTCTTCTGTCAAGTCAGTCTGTTCAATTTTTATATGGCTTTTAGGAAAGTTACCGTTGGGATACTTGCGATTCATTATTTCCTTGATGCCAAGCCCTTTAAACCCCTCGTCTCCATACATGATGATGATGATGATTAGGATATAGCGACAACTTCAAGACGGAAGTCGTTTGACTATCACATTTTTTTTAGCTCAGGACCCCAACCCTTGTTTCTGCTCGCTTCGGTGGAGGTCGACTTTTTAATGTAAACGAGTGAGAACCAGTCATTAATCTCATCCGAGCTGCTTTTAATATTCGACAGTGGTATACTAACAACCTAAAACAATAACAACAACCACCTTATTACCCCTTCAAGATATATTTCCTCCTTTTTCTTTCCAGAGTGTTCAAACAAACCAAAATGTTCGTAATAATAATAACGTGTCCTCAAAGTAGTCAAACAGTTAAGTTTATTTAACGCAGCCATGCCCAACAAAAACAGCTTTAGGTGTTTCCTGCGTGTCAGTGTAAGAACTCATTTGACTTTTCTTTCAAGTAGACAACTTTTACATCATCTACATGTCACATGCATGGGCAAAGGAAACGACTTTACGTACCCACTTCTTTGTACTACTATTCCTCGAACGAATTATATTATTCCATTATATTATTACAGAAAGTTTACGCGCATGGTATATATGTATAAAGGAGCTTTACTTGGAAGTATCATCTTATCACTTCTTACGGCAAAGGAAAAGTGAATGAGTGAGGTTTCTTGGGTTCGGAGATAATAGCTGAAAGAAGAACTTCTTCTTCTTCTTCTTTCGTCATTTACCAATTTAACAAGGGAAAGAAAGTTGATGGGAAGAAGAAAGCTAAAAAGTGAAAGCAACCAAGTTATCAGTGAATTTATTTGGTAGAAAGCATAGATGAGTGACTCACATGATGTCAATGTGTCTAACGCGTGTTTGTATGAGTGAGTGAGTACACTCGTGTTAAACTTATTTGGGTAGAGGAGGGATATGCGAGTGGAATGCGTCATTAACGTACACTCACTCAGTTTGAAATCCCTTACTGTTCATTATGGTATTTCAAAGACATGCATGAAGTCTATATATATGTATTAAATAAAGAGTGGTTTGGTTTTCTCTGGAAGATGTATGTAAGTTTGGTTGAAAAGGCTAAACGCGTGTGTAACTTAATTTACAGGAGGTTGTTATGTTAGGGCAGTAGAGTAAAAGTTCACTTTTTCCCAGTTATACATTCATTCACATGTAGAATCGTAGTTACTTTAACATTTCTTAATGGATTCAAATGAAGATGGGATGAGATGGTGAAAGTGCTTTTCAGTTTCACACACACACAGCCTCTCTCTCTCTTTCTCGTTTATATGAGAGTGTAATTCAGTTTCCATCATCATTTCGTATCATAGTATCATCATCATATCATATGCTGTTGACTGCGACTAGGGACTAGGAGGATGAGGAAGGTCCTTTTGACTTTGCGCTAAAACACATTTCCCCGGAATGTGTATGAGATAGATAAACATTAAGAAAACATTGTTAATTTCTATTTCTTCTACTCCTTCCAAGATGGAATATATAGAAGATTATAATGAAAATCGGAAACGTTTACGTTACGACAAACTTTTGCTCAGGCAAATGAATGCAGGAGCAGGATACTGTAAATATATAGAATGTTTAATGTACGGAAATGGAGAAATAAAAGCTACAATGAGCCAGTCTTTAATTAGAGTTTCCATGTCTAATGTGTATATTCTCGGCTCATTTCTTTGGTACACATTTCCGTCCTCGTTTTTGTTTGAGCTTGGTTTATAAGCTTTAAATTTGACGAAGTCACTTGGAAATAAAAAATGGGAACGCAAGCACCCATTTGTTAACCTTATATGGACAATTTTATAGTGTGCATAAAACACTTTTTGAATTATTATAAAAAGCAAAAGCCATAACATACGCTCACTCAAAATTAAAATACGTTTTTGTAAATAAAATTTAACACCACTTTAGCAAAGCTAAGCTAAGTGAGCAATCATGCACATTGGATTTACCCGTTGGTTGATGTTTGCATGCCTTCAGTCGTCATAAGTGCTTGGAATAAAATAAGGGAATCAATGTTTCTGTAGATTAATCGAAATGTCACACCAGTGAAGGTTTAAATACAACGCTTCAAATGAGGGAATATTACGACGCAGCTGGATGAAATGGAAATATTTTGTAGCGGAAGCCGAAATCATTTAAATTAATTGAGATACTCAGTATGAAAACCAAGTATAATGATAATGAAAATTGCTCATACTCTCATTCATGTTACCATTTAACACTCAATACTCCAAAACAATTATTGTGGAAATGGGGATTTGCCAATGTACTTTATTTAGGTTAACGCACAGTATTTTTTTTGAAAGGTTCATGATGGAAATGATCTGTGAAACCCTTTAAGCAATCAATTGTCACGGAGTCGTCTTTTTCCTCCAAAGTATCTGCACAGTATGGTTTTCCGGTGAAGTTTCATGCCACTCGTTCCCGGGTTGTTAATCCCGGACATAATACTAATAGTAAAACGTGTTTTGAGCAAAGTCAGAGTTTCATGCTCAAATGATTCACTACACGTGGAAAGTGCGTTACATAAATGTTTAAAAAAATAGAAAGATTGTAGATTGTTAAATTTTTGAACTAATAATATCCCAAAATGTGAGACGATAAAGTAAACCATGAAGAGGAAGGAAGTCACGATTTAGCAGTGACATGCGTAAATTTTGTGTTTAAATGAACAGAAAGAAACGTACGTACTTTCATGGGATGATCGTTAAACACGCCAATTTATTCTTGAAGTTGAAAAATCATTGATTACTTTGCAGTTTCCCTTTTTATGCATACCTCAAAACGGACAGTGAAGAACTAACCACGCCCATACTTAACATCATTCTTTGCAAATATTTCGTGCCATACCATCAGCTATAGATGTTCTTTCTTGCAACAAATGTCTCCACTTACCGCTTTACTAGTCACATTTATTACAAATTCAGTCAGATTCTTTTCCTATTGGCATACAAATGAAAACAGTTTTTTTTGTCAGGGTTTCCTATATGCTTTTGGGTCTACACTGCTGCAGTTGTAAGTTGAGAAACTCAAACTTTACAAACATTCAATCATTTTATTCGCATTTGGGTTATTCTCAAATATTTTTATAAGGGCTTTCATAGAAAAGTAAGATAAAATCTCCTGGTTTCTACCTGTCGTATCAGAATCAGAAGAAAGATATAAATTTTGTGAGAAGACAAATAAGGAGAACTAAGAAGTTGCTGACAATTGATTTTGATGACGAACGATATAAAATATCCTGTTGGCTGGGGAGAAAAATACTCGGGGAACAAAATGTACGTAAAATAATAATAATAATGATGATATGTCGACTTTTGTTATTATATGTCTGCAGTATTATTACTTATCGCTATTGTTGCTTCACTCTGTTTATCTTTAACTGTAGTAGCATCAGTATTATTATTATTATTATTATTTCGGAGAAGTCTAGAAAGGGAAAATACTTCTTTTTAGTTCTACTCAAGTAAATGTTCCAGTGAAATATAATACATCACATTGCTTGGCATCACACACATTTGAGTATATATAAACAGAAGCATCGGAATACAGGAGCATCATGTTTTCAGATCTACTTCTGTCAAAGAAGATCTTCAACTCCGTTTCTCGTTTAAGTCTCTGTCGTCTGCAGAATTCCTTGTTGTGTCTTGATGGAAGAGGATGAGAGTAGACAAAATATAGGTATACCACACACTACTATTTCAACATGGCATCAGTTGCAGGAGAAAAGTCCAAAAGTTATGAGCCCCTCGGGGAATACACTCACAAGCCAGGATGTCACTTGAAGCGTAAGCTCACGAATAGGAAATTACTGAGAATGAGATGAAGTCTTGTGGTGCTCAGTCACTGAAGACTCAAGTCACTCACATGCATGCAACTAAGTAATACGAAGGGTAGAGAAAGAAAGTACAGAGCACCCGTGTAAACATGTAAGAAGTTATCCAAACATAAGTAGATATATAGCAGTTTACCGACAATACTGATAATAAGAATGGCACAATTTACCCAATGATTCGGCCGCTGTTTGAACTCAATGGAGTTTGGAATACCTTTGGAAAACAATGAAAGTATATAAGTTCGTTTCATCAGATCTAAAATCTTTAAAAGTTTAAAGTTTAAGTGAAAAGGTTTAGGAAATAATAAAGTTAATGAGCAAGATGGCTTTATGTAATGTCAATGATGAAAATTTGATTGATCGAAGTCAACCATTTCTCTGTTTTGTCATACTTTCTTACAACGTATATGTGTGGTGTCATGTCATGACTCATGACTCATGACTTGACACGTTTAATCATTGAAAAAAGGTACGCTGCATGAAAGGTTAGATTAGAGTCAATGATGAAGAGAGGCAAGTTAGTGTGTTTCTGGTAATAAATGAGACATGTGCATTCAAAGCTTTTTGTTGATTTGGTGCGTTCTTTCTGCCTACGTGATATGACACAAGCTCAAAAAAAAGTTTTTCTTTGAGGATATGCATGGATGGAATGCTTACCCTATACATAAAAATATCGAAATGCATTCGTCTATAAGAATAAATATATAAGTATAAGTTGGTCTTCCAAAATCTGTTTTGGGTTTGCCGAGAAGACAATTTTCGGCTCGGCAGTTAGAGATCTCGTCGTACGTGGAAGCAACGTTGACACCGTAAAATAAGCTTGCTTATATACACTAGGCGACACTAATGACCTCACTAGATGCAACGTTATGCACTCTCATAAATAACTTAGCGTACAAAAAAGCATAAGATGAAAAAGTTATAAAGTCGGACGGAGGATGCTAATAAAACTAAAATGTAATGCCAACAAAATGCTCTGTTGATGGGATTGCGAAACGAGCAAATATATATATTGTCTCGTCCCTTTTACTTTTTACCCCTTTCGTCTTTTTACTAAAAATGATGATATTTCAGGAAAGAAGTTGAGTGCAACATTTATATACAATACAATGCATTGCATCGAGTAAGTACACATCCTGCAGAGCACGGCGTACAGAATACCATTCTGTAGTATTGTAGCGTAAGCGGTCATTAGGTACCTGGTATGTAGGTACAATGAATAAGATACTGGAGTGCAGTATGCAAGTGGATAGGATAAAGATATGTGTACACTTGAGATGACAAGTGTAAAGGATAATTAGAATAATATGATAATGATATGTACGTGAACGTCAAAGTTCTATTTTGAGATAAGTCGAAGGACATGGGAGGATAATATTCATTCCTTCACTAGAATCCAGAACCTACGGTTCAACTAAATTTCTATTCCATAATTTTGAGTTTCTATTCTTTAGTTAAAATTATATATTTAATTTGAAAGTTTCCGATAGAAAATAAAACCTTACTTTAGTGTATTAAAGTATTTGCATTCGTAGTAGCTTCCTAACAGTTATTAACGCTTAGTACAAGTGCTAATCATCATCACCGCTTCCCACTTATTAGCCGCTATTGATTGTGGACTCCGCACTAACCAGAAACCTGAATATTCGTAGCAGTCAAAGTCGTTATCCGTAAAGTCACACAAGGTAGATAAGCCACACAACACTTAATTAATTGCATGGTATAGTTAAAACAATCACTCATAACACATAGAGTAGCAAGCATACTCGGGAGCATGGGCATCGTTACAGTGCAATTTGGCCAGTAAGTTCACCCATAGTTCCTGCAATCCATACATGTAAGTAAAATGTGTGTGTGTAATGTTGTGCTCATACTCATTTCTTTTCTTATTTTAAAAGCCACAACGTATATATTTGTAAAATTCTAAGTATATACATTTTTTAGTAAAGATGCTCTGATGATGATGAAGATGAAGAAGAAGAAGCGAAGGAGGGAAAATGAAAGTAAGCGCCCGTATAATATATGAACACTCGTACTTCGACTTGACTGACTTTCGTTAAATGTACGAGTGTTGGTGATGCAAGTGGCATACTGGAAGTAAATTCATATGCATATTTGTCAGCTTCTATTTATTACAAACTTATATAGGTATATATCGTGTGTATTGGACGAACATAATCGTATGCATGTATACTCGAACGAAGGCAACACTGCAACTCACAAGAAAGAGGAAGAAGAAAGCAGTAGATCTCAGTCTTGTACATAATGCTGTTGTGTGCCTGTCGTAGATAGCTGTCTCTGGGGACGCTGCACTGAATTCATAATAAGTTACATACTATCTACCATTTTGAGTATTCTCTCGTAACCCTACATCTTCTTTTTCTTAACTCTTTGGTTGGCTGCTTTGCCCTCTTTCCTTTTGCTTTCCTGCTCCTTGTGTGAAAGTTTGTTGGAGATACAGAAAAAAGATGGAATATGAAGGGGAAAGTTCATAAGTTTTGGTTGCACAGTTGACTGACTTTGAGTCTTTCACTCCCTACTTAACTCAGTCAGTTTTCTTGGTGTGCACACACACACACACACAACATACAAGACTTTTGCTTTGCAAGTAAAGCGGCAGGCTGAGAATGAGAAGACGTAATTTAAGGGCATGGATGGAAACCTTACTGATGTAATAAAAAGAAGAACAACATGTGCTTCCTTCCTCCTCATTCTTGATGCTGTGTGAAAATGAAGGCAGGCAGGCAGTCAAGTTTTAAATCTCAAGTCATCATTTCAATCATTGTTCCATAAAAAATGAATTGTGGGGCCTTTTCTTTAGATGCAAATAATGTTACATCATTTCAAAATAGGCTTTCCCATGATAATAAATCATGTGGGAGATTATCAAAAACCGTGCTTTTGAAAGCTCACTGTTTTTGACATTATATTCACTATTGAAATAAATACTGCGGATTTTGGTTTTTAATTTTTGAGATGTAAAGATTTGCTTTGCTTCTAAGCATTTTTATTTACAAGATTTCCACCTGTGATGATAAAAACAATGTATCGATGCCTTTCACCTATAAAATAAGTATGATAATGAATTATTATTTAATCGGCTACTCATCTTCAGTTTTACCAACAAATTCAAGTCAGTGAAAAACAATAACCATCTGTATGAGCAAGTGCTGAAATTTATTTAATGTTACTTCATCTTTTAGAATCTGTATATTACTTTTACACCATTTGGTTTGTCTCAGTCAGTAATCCTGTGTAAATTTTGCTTACTTCAGAACATTATGCTTTCTATATAAAGAACGTGGACAGCTAAAAACATTTTGACTATATAATATAAAAATGTATTTATTATAAGGATAGAGTAGGCATTTTCCCAACACATTTTTAGAAATATTATTATTATCACAAATTTTCTAACATCTCGCTCTCATGGAGCCAAGGCGTCATGCAGCTTCTTTAACACGTTTTTGTCAAAACTCCAGCAAAATGATGAATTGTTGCGGCTTGCCGAGTAAGGGAAAAAGTAAACTTATCACTAGCACAAAAGTACTATGCCTATATAAACAAACTTACATACATATGTTTGTATTTATGAAACATCCTGAGAAAGCTTTACTACTACTATTATTATTATTATTGCCAAAATAGAGTTATACCTATATATATTCTTACTACTAGATTCACACTTTAGCCTTCATGTATGTATATAGAACTTCCTTCAGGTTATAATCTATTCTTGAATATTGTGAAACATGGTGTTTGTATGGAAGCAAACTATAAATTGTTCTCCTATACATTTTGCTTTTCATCGGCTATTTCTCTTCAAACACGCTGATGTCCCAAACAACTTTTTCGCAAATAACTCTTTTCCTTCAGGGAGGAATTGCTTTACTCCGCTTTGCAATTTAGAATCTTCTTGTGTAGCTTCTATTCACAACATCACAATATGCTAAGCATACAATCTTAAACTGGATTGTAGTTCTTAAGAATCTAATATACTATGTGCACACAGCTCATAGCTCCTTTACTTTCACATCATGCAACTTTTATACTCGAACACCAAATTGTTTCGTTATCATATCCCTTTGTCTTTCTCATGCATAGGTGTGTGTGTAGAAAACAATTGAAAATTTTGCAAGAGAAAGTTGTTGTTAGCTCAAAATCTTAAAAGTATAATAACAACATTCAGACTCAAACAGTGTTACACGGTTTTAGCCAAAAAGTGGTTCACGTTCACAATACTCTCAATTTTTTTAATTCGAAAAAAAAGCCAAGCTTTGTTTTTTTCAGTATCTTTGCATAACGTTAGATCAATATTATTGTATTAGATAGGGAAAGAGTATTAAACTGTACCCATCATTTCATACATAGTTTTTCCCTTACGCTTTCCCAAACTACTTTTTATATTAAGGCGACCCTTTTATTGAAAGAAAGACCTCGTTGACTTTGATTCTACTGAGTAAGTTTGCATTTGCAGTAGTATACTTTCTTCTACATGTTGTTGAAATCCTAGCTTGAAAGCATGCTCTGATCTCATAACACTTTCGGTTTTTCGTTACACATTAGCATTAAATTCTACATTGCGTTGAATTTCTCTCCCAAACTATTTAGAACAATAGTTGACTGTGCTACTACAAAAAAACTACCTCCCCATCTTCATTTTATCTTAAGTAAGACTTGAAGACAGAGACTTTCTGTTTGTTTTAAAGCCTTCTGAAATGAAAACAAGAGAATGGAGAACAGAGAAGAAACGAGTACCGTATTTAATATACACTTTTTTTGTTAAAGAGAAGAAGAAGAAAAAAACATGGGCAGCAGAATTGAATGTGTACGCATCTCATCTGCATTGTATTGTATGTTTAGTGTTTCCACACACAAAGTTAGTTGAAGAAGAAATAATTTTTTTGCCGTCTTATATGCCTTTTACTTTCTACGCTGATGTTGAGAGTTTTTTCTCCTCAGCTCATAGACACAATGGGCTTTCACATTTAGCCTTATAATAATGCTTCTCATCTCCGAACGGCAATGGTAGAAAAGTAATATATGTTTCTCTTTACTTTCCCCTTCCCTTCTCATTTAGCTGAATGCTTAGTTTCATCGTTGTATTCAACATTCAACATCCAGCCCAAAAAAAAATCTTATTGTATTCCTTATATTCATTCATTCAGAATGACTCCTTAAATTTTCATCTTCCACAAAAGTATACTGAAACAATGGAGAGCTTTTTGCTGTGTGCTGCTTATGTTTGTATATGTTGGTTCACCAACTCAAACTCTTCGCGTTCATATTTCTCATCATCTTCGTCCCTCGCTTGTTGTAGTGAGAGTGAGCCCAGCCTATTTACTTTACTCTCAGCTTTGTAAGGTTGAAGACAATCTGCACGGGAGAAAAGCAACTTCAACTATCTAGGATAGTAGGAATACTAATCATTATCTTCATCCTCATCATCATCAGCATCATCAAAGAATGGGAGATTTCAGTGGCCTTTTCTTCTTGTTTGTATGAACTCTCCGTAGGTTTTAACACTTTTTTTTGCTCCCTGAGTATAATCAAAGCTAAAGGAATAGATTAGAAGAATATGAAACGCATATTTTGAATACAAACAGCCGACTCCCCGACATGATGACAGAGAAAGGTTGGTTGTTGGTTGGCTTTGGTTGGCTCGCAATAAAGTGCAGAGTTGGAAATTTTTCCTACAATGCAATTTACACTACCTTTTCAGCAGGCTGAAAAGAAAACCAAAAACTTGATGCTCGTTGCTAGTTCACAGCTCGCATTTGTACTACTATACCATCATTGCTGCTCAGTGTTATGAAATTCAAAAGTGAAATGCGTATCCCAAATTACTTGTTCTCTTTACACGAAGAATTTCGGGATATATATAATGAAAAGGAGTAGAGAAAAGTGGTGCGGTGGTGGTAGTGTGGTGTGATGTAGTATATAGTACAGTACAGAACCTTATGCCATGCCACACTCACTGCGTTTTAGGTATGGCAATGGCATGGCTCCTATTACTTCTAACACGAAATATAAAGAGAAAGGCAGGGGCTCCCAAAAGTTTGAGAATGATGATGATAATGAGAATGCTTTATTTGTGGTTGGCTCGTGTAACAACATTGTCATTGAAAAATCACTCAGCTATATTAAACAGGGACTTGTGTCCGGATTTCTGGTTAGCTTGGCAGGTATATAGATGATCATAATAATAATAACACTAAAGGTTTTAAGCATTGCGTGTTCTCCCTTCATCATTTTCAACGAATCAATGTGCTTTTCAACTCTTTTCTAATCTAAAGTACGTTCAGCAACCAGACTATACGGCATCGTATATACAATGTATTCATAGGGTTTTCTCTCTCCTTTATTATTTCACCCATAGAATAGGAAGCGCAGGTAATACGAAAGCTATATAATAGCTTGTTGACTTCAACTCAGCCATATCATCTCAATGAAACAGAGACTCGGGTTGGTTGGCGTTAGCGTTGGAATTGTGAGTCTATGGAGAAAGTGTGTATAGTAAAAATATACACAAGACTTTTTGTTACTTTATTGGCACTGGCTTATTACTAATGCCATGTCTCATTTATTGGCTGTCATATCATCATAATATTGTCATCTTCCTACTTTCCCTGTCATAAATTGTGCTTCATTGATTATATATTTGTTAGTATTTTCTCATCCTCTATTGCTATATAGAGTGTGGTTGGTTGGTGATGGTGAATGAGTTTGTATGAAATAAAGCTTGCCACTTGCCTGATTCTATTTTTATGTGTGTGCCTGCTGCTAGTATTAATTCGAAAGAGTTGAAATGTTGGAAACGTTATTATTGCTATTCTATATAAGAATAAGATACACAAATGGTATAAAGTATATAAAGTCCACAACATAAAGGTAAAAGTAGAAATATATGTGGCAGCTTTATTTTTTAGGCTGTTTTCATTTTCCATACTTGTGTCTTTCTGCACGTTCCTCCACTTGTCCCCTCTTAAAGTTACTTATTAAGTTTGCCAGAAAGATTTCCTCCTTTCACTCTTTTTTCCTTCGTCTTCATAATTTTCCATTAGTGCTTCGCCTTCCATTCCATCATGTGATGTATAGTTCAGTTCAGAGCAGTCTGTCAGTAATATTTTGTGTGTTTTCTGTTTTAACAAAAAAACCACAACCATTGCATTCAAAATGAAAATCATATACATTTATATTTTATATATTATTCCATGACGCGGATTCACTCTCGCTGATGTCGCGTACATACTTGAGAATTAAAAAAGGAAAAGAGATAGATGATGATGGGTGGTGTGGTAGAAACGAGGGGCACAGTAGCAGTAGCAGCAGGCAGAATAGCAGTTCGACGATTCATTCGATGCAATTGAAAATCAAAAGAATTTTCCAGAGGGCGATCCTACACAGAAATTTCAGTCTTACAACATCATATTGTGGTATGATGTGGTTTCCTTCAATATCTTGCTTATTACTGAAATGAGTAATTATAACTAGGCATATGCTTGTACAAGTTGGCTTTTCTTTTGAAGTCACTGAGTTAGAATGAATATTATATTTGAGAGCATATAACTTTTTGTATTCTGAAGCCAATCTTCCTTACACCTCTTTCTCCAGCTTGGAATAATATTCAATTCTTTCCCAAATGAAACCTTTTTGAATCGTGGAGAGGCAGGGAAAAAGCCGGGTTATATTTCCCCTGCAAGAAAAACAAAATAAAAGTGTAGACCTTTGCTGGGGGAAAAGTTGTTATGAACGAATGGTGGAGTAGTATATGTGTAGAAACATTTGAAATGCCATTATATATTCTTTTAATGTTAATGTAAGCTGTGTAAGTTTGACACTTAGACTTTTCACTATGAAAATGAAAGCATGTACACACTCATGATGATGATATGCATTTTATTTCACGCAGCAAATGTGAGCAGCGTAGTGTAAGCATTATATGTAAGCAAAACACAGTATCGAGATGAGCTTTCCCTTTAAATAAATGCTCACTCAGTTTGACGTGATTAATTTTTGGCTTTTTGCCTTCCATTTCATCCATCCATCTCGATCTTTTGGATTTGCGAGTGCTAATAAATCTTACACAGTTTCTAGAAACGTAAGACAATGATGTAATTTATTTCTTCGGTTTGGGGATTAGGACTCATGTCTTACATTTACTTACAATTTCTCTCCGCTCTCCTTTTGCTTTTACTTTTCTCAAGATGAATGAATATACATAAAAGTAAAAATGGAACTTTCGGCAGGAGTAAGTAAAACTAAAACTTGGAAGAAGAGAGAGAGACAGAGGAAAGGGCAAATTGAGGAGGAAATCGAAAAAGTGCTTCTTAGGCTGAAACAACCAACGGAAGAGTTGAAATGGGAAACAAAACACTTCGTCAGCTGAAACATTTACAAATCTACATTTTCCGGGGGTAATATTATGCATGCTTTTCCCACCAGCTAGGCACGAGCTTTGCCTATGGTCATAATATTCAGTTTTGTGTCTGTTGTTTCCAAAGGGTATAATGCATGTTTCTACTTCCTCTACCTTGCTTTCAGTAATAGGCTATTGGGTGTACACTGTTTTGTAGGAATTTCAATCTTTTGTATAGTATTAAGTATACTATATATATTCTCTATTCCTTTTTTGGCGTTTTAAAAACTTTCTGCTTAAACTTCAGGCTTACTCTTCCAATGTAAAATGGGGCCAAACCTTTCGTCCCATTTTCTTTCAGCCAACTGACGATAATATTATGTAAATCCTCTGATTGAGAGATATTTTTAAATTACACCTTTCACGGAGTCAATGGAAAAGATTTGTATTTCTCATTAAACTGTCAACAGTTAATTCTTTTACGCCTTCCACGTACATACGTTACATGTAAATGTATTTGATGTTATGTCTATATGGTCTTTGCATTTCATTTTGTATTTAGAGAGGTTCCCTACTTAAACTACTAGTGAGTAGTAGTGGACCGTACGAACAAACCTTTCTACATTCCAGGACTTTTTGTCTGGAGCTTTTCTTTTTGTGCATAAAGAAGCATGACTCGTTGGTAATAATTAGTCAGAGTCGTACCATTAAACAGTGAAACAGAAATCTTCATAATTACCAAGCTTGCTGCTCTTTTTTTCCAGGAAAAAAGACAACGAGATTGAGATACACGTCTAGGTAATAATATACAGTTGAACATAATTACCAATGTAAATTGGTTCCATTCGCACTTTTACGAGGCTTTTCCTTTGGGATTTCATCTTGATTTAGCCCCAACAAAGATAAAAGCTCACGCACCCCTAATTACCGTTAGTGTAAAAGATTTGCAGGTGCTGGGTATATATAGGGCTGCACAATGGAAGCAAAAATCCCAGAACCACTATTACGTTGTTCAAGTTTGAGCCCCTATTTCATGTTAATATGAATTAGCTACTTCTTTGCATACTTTTATCGGAAATATTTTGCTGATATAGTCTCGCAATGCCAAGGTGTATGACATCACAAATTAATTGAAAATGGCAATCATCATCCACATTCAATATTTATTGTAGTATCATGAACGTGAATTACTGTACTACCGTCTTTTCCATATAATATTCATCCTACTCAGGAACCGGTTTTGGTTGCACCTTGTTATAAAAGATTAGGCAAGTAGCACCTACTCAATAAGTATATGGTTCAAGCACTGCTGGTGATAATATACCAATATATATACCATGTACTTGCACCATATTTTGGGGATGAACTGCATGAGAGATAGGGAAGCTGCTTTGCCAAGATGCTCAAAACCAAAAGAGGAACCGTTTCGCTTACTGCAGCATCCGGATTGAAATGGCCTAAGTCAGCAGAGATGCTACAAGTCCCGTTCTCCGACGTAGATGTGCGTAACCGTCTTTTCCCAATCGAAGAGCAGGTTTTGGGACTTGTTCATCTTTGCCCCAAAGGGTAGCTCAAGAAGGAAGCCTTATATTTTGCACTGCCGTAACCGTATACAATCAAATACAATGTTACCTCGTACTCTTACTATTCATCTTTTTTGCCTTGCATAAATTATACTACGCTTTCATATCGTGTGAATATTATTATTGAATTGTCAACAACAAGTCACCTTTGTGTTACGCACAGTTATATTCTTGGAAATCATGAACAAAGAACGGAAACCGAATCCTTACATTATTTCTGTCTTTTGTTTTTCATTGATTGTGATTGCTAGTTAATTTGCTCAAGTACAAACTTTCCTGTGTACATGTCTTGTATGGAACCAAAAACTACTAATGTACGCTACCAAAAATATGTCTCGGGAAAACTCAGCATCTCATCAACTTATCAGCACCACATAGTGTGTAGCCAGAGAGCTCCCTTTGAAAATGATTATGGTACACGAGTCGCTCTATCGTAAATGTGTTCTTACAACCATGAACTGATTTGAAATCAGATTTGTGTACATTTGTTACAAACGTGTATAGCGTGTGTAGGCACTTTGAAGAACAACATCACATTCACATCACTGTTGTAGTAGTCAAATGATCATTTAGTAGAGAAGTTTTCGGAAAAGTATAAAAAGGGTGTTGCTTTACTGCTGTGTCAGTTCTTTTCACTCGACTCGTCATTTGCTCGTTTTCTTCATTTCTCACCATCCATCGGAGGAAAGCTTGACAAGAGAAATTATCTATGCGTTAAATATCTAGGATGTACAACTGACATGATTAATGACTTGAGTTGAGGTCCCAGGATTTTAATTCTAATACTATGAAAGGACATGACAGCATACAAAAGAAGAATATGAAAAAAATGCTGTATCGCGATCCTATGGTTGATGAAACTGAATCATTGCTTGCTTTTTATGCGCTGCAACACCATAGAAGCCTATGTTCAAGTTGTATAAACATGTATACAACAAAAATCTTAGGGATTGCTTTAGAATACTACACCCACAAAATTCATGCAGCTAATTTTACATAAAAATATTCTGTAAAGCGATTCGGTAGATGATGAATCCTGCATTCATGCAAATTTCAATGCAGTACGAATAATGACAAAAATTATTCGTTTGAAAGATGTTTTGTGTAAAAATTGATTTTCTACAAAAGTTTTTCTACCTTAGGCATGTATATGCTCGTGTACTATTACCCTCTTTAAGAGATAAACGTGGTTTACGAAATTATTTTCTATCCAAGTCCAACGTTAAATAAACATAAATATTTGGCCTGGTTTTAGCAAACAACGTTTTCTTAACTACTCAATAAAATTATCATTTGGTTTCTACAAGAGCAAACATGTGTCTGTCTATATTCATAATATTGTATAAGTACTGCACAAGAATATTAAATAGGTGAAGGTAGTCTAGCATAAAAAGGATTCTGAAGGTTTTATGGTTAATTCTTGCAAGCACAGAGCGGAAATGAGCAATATAAAGTACAGAATGATTGTTTAAATTACTACCACATTAATTTTTTTCCATTTCTTATTGCCGTTATAAAATGTCTGTATATGTGAAAAGTGAATATGTTAAGTGCATTATGCATGCTTGCATCTGTACTCTATGTCACAAAACTACAAACCATTTGAGTTGTTGTTTAAGATGGAAAGAGGACAGAAAAATCATATTTTGGCAGAGACCACTCAAAACTATGTACATTGTATTTTCATAAGCACAAAAGTGCAAAGGTAGCGTCTAAAGTAAACTCTTAATATTTCGACTTTTATTATTATAACCTTTCTCATTTTGAGCATAAAATAAACACATTCCTGTCCCTCTATTACTGTTTTCCCTCAACAATTTAAACAGTATGGTACTTTTGTGGAAAAACTGTTTCATAAAGGGATCTGGAATTCATGATGAAATGATGATTCATGCTAAATAACTTTAGCTGGCTGGAAGAAAAAATATCAACTCAACTTACTTTACTTGTGTATCAACTTTTGAGTAAAGCTAACGCAGCATAAAAAGAGAGAGAGAGAAAAAAAAGAGAAAAAGCAGCCCATTTGCATTAGAAACGAAGGGAAAAAAGTCACTTTGTCGGTCCATTATAATGATGATTCGCATCACATTTTACCATTTTTCGGCTATTTACAAGCGTTTATAATAGGCCATTCCATAATACACTTGGATGACTTCTCTATTTCGTAAAAGACGACAACGAGCGAAGGAGATGGCGAAGTCGACCCGTTGTCGTCATCATCAGCAGCGTGTCTCATCTTCCCTCCTATTTTGCTTTGGCACGGTTGGTTGTATTTATATTATTATGATATTCATACGTGAAAGTAACACAAAGTTGTCGTAGCCTCATTTTCTCATATTTTACCAAATATATTATTACGACTTCTTCCTCTTTTCAAGAAAGAGGGAAAATGTTTAGTAGTTACAATATTTTTTAATACTCAACGACTCAACATCACATCTGAATTATTATTTTTCTCTTTCTACCTTCTTCTTCTTCTTTTTTCTTTCCTTAATGCTGAATGTGTAAAAGAGTTGAAGTAACGAGTAAGAATTCCTTTTTTCTTTCTTTTAAAATATATCATTTTTCTCATATCAACAATTTTTGTTGGGTTGCATATTTCCACCTTCATTCTCTGCAGCATTCCAATATTTTTTGCATTTAAAGTGCTACCGTTTCCTTATTTAAAGGCAATAAGCATTTTTTTCTTAGTATAGCGAATCCGTATAATATATATTGTACGTGGTGAATTGAAAGCGACATTTCGATTATAGGTAAAAAAAAGAGTAAAACTGCTGAGTGAAGGAAAGTACGCGACGTTCCAAAAGTCCTTTTCAATATAGCTTTTCAGTATCTCTAATGGACTCCATTGATTCCGTCCAATCCATATAGGTTGATTTGATATTTAATCATGAAGAAGGTGAATTGGAATTCCTATAAAATTATATTTAACAAAAGAAAGAGTTTTTGGAATACATCTCCGAAATCACACTTTACAATAAAGATTTCCTGATGGAGAAATCATGTTAATAAATAGACAAATAGTTCAAAAATGATTTTTTGAGTGAATATCAAATTTTATTGCTATTATTTCCCAGCAAATGCCAAAGCCAAAACGCATTGTATCTCAACTCGAATGGTTGAAATTTTGTAAAGTAAAAGTTGGTACAAATTTTCAACTCTCCGAATTTCTAATGCTACGCACACTGAAACTGTAATAGAATCAATCTGGCTTTTATTGTTGTCGGTTTGGGGGAGAAACACGATAGAATACAGGACTTCATCATCATCATCATCATCTTCCCGACGCTCCCAAACATACACACATGCAGCTAAATTTAAATTCACACTGCATATGGAAAATTAATTGATACTCTTCTCCAGATTAGACTTGCTATCAAGGAAAGTAACTCACGTATGGTGAATTCATAGTACTATCACGTTTACCAAAGCTCGCATGCTGTGTGTGTACTTAAAATTGAGTACGAGTACGAGTAAGGATATATATACATGTACGTTGTTCCCTTTTCCCAATTTTTTTGTTAAATCAGAATTAAGACGGAAAGTGCATATTTATAAGTCTACATTCATACATGCACATCAGACATTAGCTCCAAAGTTCTAAATTGCAGAGTACTACTACTACTACTTACTACTTTTCTTGCTGCTCTGCAAAGCAAATATTATGTCTCTCTGTACATTACATTATACCTATTCATATGAATGTGTATATGTATGTATGTGTGAGGAAAAGGATGTATATAAGATACACATCCAGGAAACCATTCTCCTATTTGAGGAAAATGCAAGTAATGAAATTGTTGGGATCGACATTACCATTAACTTTATTCACATTCTGTAGGGTTCTTGTGAGGGGAAATAGAATTTTACGATGGAACCATATGTACACATTGATTGTTGAATGGAATGACTATGACTTCACTCTCTGCAGCTAGAATTATGTGTGCGTGTAGGTTGTCTTCTACACTTACGATCCGGAGGAAGGAAAGTGAAAAGCCAGAGAGAGCTACTGAGTGAGTGAGAGCGAGGAATTCTACCATGTAAGCAGTGTAAGCAGTTAAGTACATTGAAATGGGGGTGATTTCATATTAAACAGGAGTAGCACTACCAAGAGAGATATCTATGGTTTATGTGTAGTTTTTCTGGAGATGTGTGGCAAGAGAGAAGTGAAGGAAAGACCTCTGAAGAAAGTCCATTACATAAACATGAATTCCATATATATTTTTATATATTCTTGTAATTTTATTTGTGTATCCAAAAACCAATGTGGCACGTAATGTGATGTACTAATATGTTTTAGTGCCTTTGGGTGCTCCTTCTGAATTTTCTCTAGTAAAATCTTTAAGGACGATTTAGCTCAAATGCATGGTAAAAACTGCTTGCATATGGATATCGTAATAAAATATATATGTATTTATATATTTTCTACATGTTGCAATGCATTCGGATGTTTATCTTGGAAGGGAAGTGATGAGTTGATGATAGAAGCTGAAATGGCAGAGTTTACATTTCTCATGGTGTATTTTAACGGGCTGGTGGTAAATTTGTTTCGGTGACACGTTTCCTTTAGCTGTTAACTGTTAAGTTGATGATGATGTTTGACTGAATAAAATATGAGATGATACGAGTAAATGTTTTTTAGAAAGAACGAGTTTTGAATTGAATGAATTTTTCTATTATTCTAGAGCAAGTGATTTTTTATTTGTAGTTTTAGTAAAGAAACCGATTGAAATAAATACCATATATTTCACGAGTATTTATAAAATCAGTTTGGCTGAATCACAATCATAGACCTGGTGAAGATTTACAAAGTAGCAGGAGTAGTGATTTCAGCTTGCCAAAAATGAAGATAATTCAGTTGCAACCTTTAGGCATGAACATGATCCGTCATTGCTATTTTGAAAGGAAAAAAGGGCGAGTGAGTGCGTAATGAAGATGAAGGTAAATGGGAATAGCTGAAATAACAAATCGTAAAATATGGGGATCGAACTGGTGGTGTGTTTATGCCCATGGCATATGGTTTATATGTATGTATGAATGTTCGATCAGTTCTATATAGGTGGTAGTTTTATGCACTAAATACATATCTGTACGTCCTTGTGCGACTATTACTTTCCCTGTTGTCTAATAAAATATAATACTATTTATGTGAATGTGAAGTACTTCTACTGTTCATATCGTCAGCTTTATTGCATCTTGTGTTTCAGCTTGTTTACTCAGAATCCACTATATTTAAAATGGCCCTTTTCCCCTACTCCCTCTCACCTTATCATCACCCCAGTCAAAGCAATATTCAATATTATATGTATAGTAGTAATATTGTACATACAAGTCCCTAGTCCGTAGTAGTAGTAGTAGTTCATAATTGGCACTGAACTTGTATAAAACTGTAGAAATGAACACAATATGTGTAAATAGCTGTGGTTTTGTGTTGCCTGGTTGGGCAGTAACCATTTTTATGATAGCACGTCCACATCACATCACAAACAAAGCTCTTTTGTTCGGTCGTTGAGTGGAATTCATACTATCCTTTTTGAATGCAGAGTTTAGTTGTAGCTTGTTCTAGCAGAGCTAGAGCTGTAGAGGTGTATTTGTAATTCGGAGTCGACGAGGAAGCTTACTTAACTGAGTCAAATTGATTTCACAGACCGCTTAGAATCACGTCAGAGTTCAGTTTAGGTTATAATTTCTGTTTCGTGGTGCTCACCCATGCATCCACGGTCGAATTTGTTTCAGGCATGCAAAAAAGCAGTTGTCTATGTTTTGCACGATGTTGGCTTTTATAGCTCCGTGTTATAACATAACACACAACTATAGCTATGAACAAAAGTACAAAACATAACATATAATGTGCTCTCTTCCTCTTTCTCCCTCTCTGTTGTTCATTCCATATCAAAATTACTTGGTTCTCAGTGTGACAGATATTTTTATACAGTCCTACATCGGGAACGGTAATCGTTGTTGGCCTCTCACTCCCTAGAATACAGAGTTGATATTAAAAAGGAACTGGAGCTGAGTGAGCTAACTACTGGTGGAATAATGGAGCTTTCGATTTTCACTGTTTCTGGTGTGTTCCAGGTGTGCTAAATAACTCATTGTGTTTTGTACAAGAACTAAATTATGCTGTTTGTGGTGTGGTACATGCAACCCAACTTCTCAAACTGGTGAATGAAGTATTAACTAATAAAATTAAGTGCATACATTCGTAGCGTACATTCGTGCTACACATATACACATGCACACATATAATCCAACAGGAAAATTTACGGTTCGAAAACTACTGCAGCAGCAACAACAACCATCCAATTAATTGAAAAATTTTGCATGTTATTTGCCTATCAGAAAAACAGACAAGTCTAAATTCCACATATGTATTTAAAATGCGGACGGAGACATATATGATGTGATGCCCAAAAATATGTATGGGTTGTTGGAGAATGAAATTAATATTCTATTGCTAGAGCTCATGTGCGTTTGGTTTAGTACAATAGTTTACACGCACAATGTAGAAAACCAAAACCAGCATAAGGACAAAAACTAAAGCCCTGTTGTATTCCCAAACTCGTAAAAATTATCAGATATCAAAAGAACAAGTATGAGTTTGAAACGGTTTGTTGAACCTAAAATTAAGACGACATTTTTATAGGAGGGCTCATGTGACAGGGCTCAAAGACGCATAACAGCTGCCTTATTAAGATAAGTAACAAACTAGACTGAAATTGAGAAATTTACTAATGGTGAGAAGGAACGGAAGGTTGTTTAAAAACGGATATGTCTCTGTATGTGATGACGGAATTCCATCACGGTATAAATAGTCTTGAAGACACGAATCAGAAATATGCCTGACATGGACCAAATGCTTGCTTGGTGCTCTAAACTTACGTTGCAACGGCTGTGTTTGACGTGTTCATGATTCAATTAGCGACTAATTTCATTAACAAAGGACCAATATGCCACCCGCCCCTTGTAAAAATGTCACTTGTGTAAAATGAGAAGCTGTGACAAAAATGTGGCACAATATATGATATACGTTAAAAAAATAATAATACCATACATCTGCATTCGTATATTTAGGAATGTTTAGATTTTTATTTTTATACAGCCTCCATACACAGAATTCGTTTTGGCAGGGAGGAATGAATAAGTAGAGTGGGCAAAACGGAATAAATTTAAACTCAAAAAATATCCCGTGCTACTGTCACCTTTTTACTAATCCCATAAAAAGCATTTTTCTCATAATTTACAACCAAGTAAACTCACAAATTTTGTTGAAAGTCTGTAGGTGGTGGTAATTCTAGTCATATACTTACGTTAATTAGAGCCGCCCTTGATAACTCACTCCTTTAAAAAATGTTAGTTTTACAAACCCAAATAGTTATTTGGGGGAGAAAATTGAATTTTATTTTATTTATTAGCTTCGCTACATCCCAAATTGAAGTAAAATGAGATTATCCTAATACCCCCTCAACTTCTTCTCCAACATGCAAACCAAAAATATGGTGGTTTGCATTTGGTTGCTTCAAGTTTGTAAAGTTTGACCTGTGAAATAAGGTTTTCTGCAAAACCCCTTAATTTTTTTTTATTTATTTAATGGTTTCCCTTCGTAAACTTTTCAACATTGTAGCTATCCAATAATTGATAATGGCATAATTTATTATTAGAACACAGCACAGTTCAACCAAACACCTATATTTGCTGCTAACCGTGTCATGAAAATTAATTGTTGAAATTGAGTAGCTATTTTGGGGGGAAAAACTTTTATTACCATGATCCGTTGATTTTACTATTGTTTTCAATATTTATTTCTTACGCTAACGAGCCGGTGTCGTTAAGAATAGTGGCAAAAAATACAACGATGGAAATTAGGTGGAGAGATAAAATGAAATTACATTTTTATATTAAGACAATAATACCATGTGCATTATTGCATGTATCGTATATCTGCTACTATGTATAATAATATGCTATACATTAGGAAATTGGGGCGAAGTGAAGTTTTACTTGCTAATCTCTAGCAGAAGGATTTATTGCTTTTCTGTTGGTGCAAGTCTTGGGAGCATATGGAGCGAATCCGGGACAGATATTTTTTCCTTTTCTCCTTCTTCTCCCTGTGCATTATTGCTGTTCTCTCTTTTTATAACTTCCTTCTCGCTCTCCTCTTTGAGTCATTTGAGAAGGACAGATGAGATTAAACAGAAGAAGAGAGGATACGTTTGGAACGAGATGAGGAAATTTAGAATCTCTTAAAAGAAAATGTGGTTCTCCGTATATTTTGTTAGGATCCTGTCCTCCTGACGTTCTGGTGGTACGTCTTCCCTAACGCACAAAAGTTAATGATCCAAAGGCCAGGGATCAGGTAAATATTTGGTTATTCATTGCCTTCAACTCAACGCGATCCTGTTTCCTTTTCCCAAGCCCAAACCTCTCTCTCATGATCATGATGATATGTTTCTTGGCTGTAATAAAAATGCGGAGATAGGCGGATGAATTCATGCTACGCTGGTCAGGCTCTGTATGTTCGTAAGCTACACATATTACAATACAAATAAGATAAAGTCAGTTTCGCTGATTAATCGCAACATTTTCAAACTCATTTCACCCGCCCCCTTCATTTTTAAACATGCTGTTTGTAGCCTACAGGTTCCCATTTGTTGTACTCCTCTTTCTTGAAGCGGAGAGTGAAATAAGCTAATTAATTTAAGAAAAAGAATACATGAGGATGGAAAAACCCACATTAAGCATACCTTTTTGCCATTCCATTGTTTGTCCGGAATTGTATATTATCATCGTGTGCACTGGTTCATTTCATGGAGGAATGACAGTCATAAAACATTCCCTATCACAGAGAAGCATATGGTTCACCGACTTCCTCTCCTCACCTTGGAGCTCGACTTCCCCATTGTTTTTACTTAACAACACTGGTGTACGACATGTGTGCGTGCTCCCTTATTTATGCTTAGTAGTCATGCTCTGTACACGTATATATACTTAGTTGAGCTTGTGTTATGTTATTCTCCTCTCCTCTATATACAGTTTCCTTAACTGAGAGTAGCTAATTGGATATGTGGGTGTGTTCCTGTGCACTAGCTCACAAGACAATTTCATTCTTTTAAGCTGTGACAGTTTCGGTAAATAACTGTAGGCAGAGAGAGAGAATTCGAACGGTGAAATCGATGAATGCAGCAAATGTTCTATGTCAAGTTAATCAACCAGGTTCAGTCTTTTGGGTTGTGTGTTGTGTTTCCTTTTGGGCCCGTGATTGAAAGAGGATGTTGTAAATGAGTATGCATAGTGCACGACATGAATTGATATGTTCAGGAAGACAAAGATAAATGTATGATAAAACACAATTGATTTTCGTTGCTCTAATGTCTCCGCAATACAACCTATTCCGTTTCAATTTAGGAGTGTGTAGTTGGTGTTGGTTGGATGTATATTATTTTGTTAAGTTAGTCGAATAGAAAGGGTCTTTCACATTTTCACATATCAACTTCATCAGGCTTCTTCTCTCCCCCAACAAATGGGTATGAGTAAAAACTTTTAGTTGTTAGAATTTCATACTTCAAGACAAGAATGGCAATTCTCACTCTCGGCGGTTTTAATATGACAACGTTATTATATTTTATTGTCACAAATTCGAAATGCCAAAACTAAAAACATAATGAGCCTTTGTACGTATAATTTCATGAGAATCCTTATATACAAACACAACAAAATCATGAACAAGGAGTTATCAACTTCAACTACTACTTCGCCGTGAGAATGATTTTAAAAGCATTATTGTTTTACTAGAATTACAAAAACCGACACATACTAGTGTTTTATCTTTGTCTGTTACATCTTTTTTTTCGGAAATGATTTTCCTTTCAAGCTTGAGCTATTATCTCCACGGCTGAATGTCCACATCATATAGGGACCAAAGGTGGGCGGGGACCGGTACCCACATGGGAATGGGAATGGGAACCAAGCATTTTGTGGGTACCAGCTAACCGGGGTACTGGGTACCGAGAATTTTGTGGGTACCAGGGTACCGGGGTACTGGGTACCGACCAATTTGTGGGAACCAGGGTACCGGGGTACTGGGTACCAAGAATTTTGTGGGAACCAGGGTACCGGGGTACTGGGTACCGACCAATTTGTGGGAACCAGGGTACCGGGGTACTGGGTACCAAGCATTTTGTGGGTACCGGGGGAACCGGTCCGGTACCCATGGATACCCAATATAAAATAGCATTACGGTATCCAGTACCCACATGGGAATGGGAATGGGAACCAAGCATTTTGTGGGAACCAGGGTACCGGGGTACTGGGTACCAAGAATTTTGTGGGAACCAGGGTACCGGGGTACTGGGTACCAAGAATTTTGTGGGTACCAGGGAACCGGGGTACTGGGTACCGACCAATTTGTGGGAACCAGGGTACCGGGGTACTGGGTACCAACCAATTTGTGGGAACCAGGGTACCGGGGTGCTGGGTACCGTGGGTACCGGTTCCCATCCCCGGTACCCACCATTTTGGGTGTGGGTACCGGTACCCGCGCCCACCTTTGATAGGGACTAGAATAATATGTTATATACTTATTAAAAAGGTTTAGAGCTTTACTTATATCATCTACAAAAGTATAATTTAATGCCTCTGAACTACCATCGTACTGTAGAGTAAGAGTCTGAAGATGCGGAAGACTAAAGCCTACTGATGCCGATTTTTATCTAACAACTGCTGCTGCTGCTCTTTTTGGATTGTTCTGGTTGCCACTCTTACTCTTAAAAAACTCTGAAGTGGGTCCATCTGTCCTAGAGACAACTAAAAAAAGTGAAAGTTAAAGCACGGAGAGAGAAGTGATCATTCTTTCATCTTCCAGGAAACAACCCATTCAAAAAAGCAGCGGCGGCATAGCCCTAGTATATATAACTAACTATCTATCTATCTGTATGTGTTCAAGTGTGATAGCTTTTGTTGATACTCCGGTTACTTGAAAGAAGAGCTAGCACCAGTAAATTGGAAATAGCATTGACCATTGCCTTTTATAGAATAGACTGCTTCAAAATCCTGCTCCAGCAGCTCTCCACTTTTTCCCAGAAAGAGAAAGCGTATGTATGTGGAGCACACACGAACAAACATAGATACAAACACACACATGAGTACGGTGTGTACGGGCAAACGAAATTTTAAACCATCCCAAGAGAGAAATATAGATATTTATTTCTTGTTAGACGAAAGCACGAATGGCTCTCCAAGGAGACCTCGAATTTGCCAGCTAGACTCACGTCACTCTGTAATTGGTCATTACCTTCAACCCACCACTGCTGTGTCTGTGTGTATCCGTTTGTCTTTAGTCGGCATCTCTACTACTTACTATGAGAGTACAACATACATGCACGTATGAATTTTGTGTATTGCTTTGGTTTTATTCATTCCTTTTTGTTGCATCCAAGGAGGAAAGGGTCTTTTTACCCATGGCCACCGATTTCCCGAAATCTCTATAACGTGTGTGTTGTTTCCCTTATCATTTACAACTCCAACTCTTCGAATCTTATGTGTGGCCACCACTGTGACCCTGTTTTAGTGTGTAATCACAGCAGCAGCAGCAGCGTTGCCTTCTTTCTTACAGAGGGAGAAAAAAACTAGGCGGCTGTTCCAGCTCATTCAAACACCCGACCCAATCCAATCTATCCACCTGCGTATTGTCAGAAATGAATGAAGCTGTGTAATGTTTGGTCCGGTAAATAATGGATAAAACCTGGAGAAATCTCCTGCTGTTTACAACAGCAACACAAAAGGAAAAACGCTCCAACTTTCACTTGTTTCCCTTTCATCATATATGGTTGTGCTGATGCATTTATTCTTGAAGAAAAATAGTACTCGCGCTCTCTCTCTCTTTCTCTCTCTGTGATAAAAGATTTTCTAATAACAATAACTCAGAATTTTGTTTCATTCATGTTTCCTTGTTTCTTTATACCTTTCCGATTCGTTGTTGTTGCTAATGCATGTCGTTTTTCTTGGGCTGTATTAGATAAAACGTGTATGGCAATAGAATATAGAATATAGAAACACACATGCTTTCCCATATACACATACAGTTTCTACAGATGGATGGATTGGTCTTGTTCCTCGTGCCGTACCTGATACAAAAGGATGTCAATGATGAAAAGGAAAATATAAGTCACTCACAAAACACATGAAAGTCTCTCCTTCCTTTACGCTTTTGGTGGTGGTACAACTATACAGCACCCAGTAAAGTGAAAGTAAATGGAAGATGGATGAAAGTAAAAGTGTACGGAGGGAAGTGTAATAGCAAGGTAATGCAGCAACAACAACATGCCATTGCCATCATATTGAATACATATTAGTATTTTCCCCTGCCACTTTGTTCAATACGTATGTATGTATATATACACCCAAAAGTGTATGTACCATATGCCATGCAACTTGTCAATTTGTCACAAAGTACATTTATCTTCTTTATAATCTCAACAATTGGGTGTCAAAAATATCCTGTTTTCATTATTGAGTTTAGAGAAGGCATGAAATGAAAGCTTTCTCAACCAAGTTTTTACTGCCTTTTCTCTATACTATATTAAATTCCTATGCAATTTCAACTCACAGGCGTGTCACAATGTGAAACTGAATTCCTTCGTTTTTTTTACATTTGTCATTTAGAGAAAGCCTTTCTCTTTAGAGACGAAACTGTAATTTTCGGATGATGTATGTATATGCAATGTTGGGTTGTGATCGTGATTTCAGTGTTTTAAAACTTGGAACTCCATTAATAATAGGCTATATGCTATACGTATATTGTATTCGATGACAAGAAAGATTAAGAGCTTATTTAATCAGTAATTCAAATTATATAAAAATATTGCTTTTTTATCTCCATTAAAAATGACCAATTTCCTAATATTTACACAAAAGCTATTAGGAATCCATTATTTTTTTTATCTGACAAAAATTTAATTTTGTCAGACCAAAGTTTTATGTATTCAATGAAAATTTGCAGCTCTTCCGTCGGAAGCAGAATAAAAGATTAAAAGT
Organism: Orchesella flavescens; assembly: GCA_964034955.1. NCBI lineage: Eukaryota > Metazoa > Arthropoda > Collembola > Entomobryomorpha > Orchesellidae > Orchesella > Orchesella flavescens. Next base: position 17,755,563 of record OZ035957.1, on the reverse strand, counting down.
AGCAAGGGGCAATGACTAAACTATGCATTATACTTTATTAAATTTCCATTCAAAAGACTTTCAGCATCATGGCTGGTGGTAGTGGTGGTGTGCTCTTTGAAGAAAATATATATAGTGGTGTATGTGGCGACCAAGGAGGTTATCATGTCATAACTTTCTCTCCGTTGTGCCACTTTCGTAAGATGCAGTTGTAGTAGGAGCAGCTCAACAAATGTTATAGCAATCTGAAAAGGATCATTGAAGAGAGAAGGGGTGGAAAACTGTCAGAAAGTTAAGAAAATTAAAGACGAAAAAGGCAACATGCCTTTTTCCTCCTGCCAAAGTTAGTGTATAGATAAAGAAAAGTTTATGAAAACGAGAGAGTAAGAAGAGTGAGAGAGAGAGTAAGAAGTGAGAGAGAGAGAGAGTAAGAAGAAACGATAGCAGATGCCGGGAAACATCAGAGAACACACACACCCGAGCTACTTATCTTCTTAACTCAAGTCTTATCTCTTACTCACAAGTAACATTAAGAAAAACGAAGCAATCATGGACTTATATACTGGCCTGACTCTGAGCTGAGTAGCTCTGTACAATCATTTGTAGTCGGCGTATTTGCAAAACTAACAAAATGGAGAAAACCCCTTGTGTGAAAGTGCAACCATGTGCTCGCACACTCTCTCACTATTTCAATAAGTATATATAACCAGCAGAACATACTACTCTCATATAAATGTATCGAAGGACAAAAAGAGTCAAAGATAAGAATCCAACATCCAACTCCAAATGATGAAAAAATGGGGCTGCCGACAGACTCACGAGAAAAACTAGTCTATTGCTTCGTGTCCAACAGGGAGAGAGAGAGAGAGAGAAAGAGAAGAGAATATCCAGATTTCTAATGTACTTTCATGGCGGCATTGACGCGATGTAAAAAAAAGTCAAGGGAGAAATATCCAACATTTTTTGTTTGTGAGATAGAAGAGAAACAATGAAAAATACGCTACACAAAAGCACAGGCCACTCTCTCCAGCGGAAGAAAAAGCATGATCAAAGCAATCAATCTCAATGTAATTTTCTCTGGCTTTTACATACTTGTCCAAGGAATGGAGGAGTTAATTATAGATTTCTTAGGAAAAATAGAGAAACGGTGATTATACTCCCTCCATTTTGACTTTACCAACCAAACTACCATAGTCCACTTTGGAGGAAATGGGATAGGAAGTGAAGTTACTGTATTAAGTATGCGTTATACCCTTCAAGGGACCTTTGCTAAGTAAGTAACATCTTTAGAGATCCACACTGTTTATAAACATTTGGACTTCTTCTGCTACTTGTATCTTAAGCATGCAGACGAGAAAAAGATACATCCTTGCATAGAATATATAAAGCCATAGGGCGGAAGAAAGAGGATGATGCTCAAGATTTAACCCAATAAAGACGATAAACAGTTACAGAATTAAGTTAAGTCAAAGGTTTTTCCTAAGCAAAGGCGAAACTCGTGTGTTAATTTGCCGAGAGTAAATAAGTATACACAACAATGTCGGGATTTGTGAACATAATCAGACACTACGCCAGATACCAAAAAAGAGGGCTAGAATGTGGAATGGCTCTCTGGATTCATGAATCCCTTTTAAAAGACAGAAGTTAACTTGGGGAAAGCAATATTGCTTAAAAATGTTTTAAGAGGAGAGAGCCCAGCCCAGTTCAACACACACTGTTAATGGGGATCTGGGAATGAATGATATTTGTATTTCGTACATAAAAGCACGATAGCAATATCAACTCTCAAAAGTTTTATTACTATATTACATTATACGTGCGTAGATGTTATGTTGTGTTGTGTTTTTTTTAAAAAAAGAAGAAGGGAACAAGTACCTTGGAAAAAGAAAGCTATTTTGCTTATCTCCTCAAACTATCGTTCCTCTTTTGCACTCATTTACGTACTCGTTTAGCAGTTAACCCGCGACAAAAGTGCTCTTTGTTAGTTGTTTCACTTCTTGAGAAGAAGTAGAAGAAGATGGTCACAATTTAAAAAAAAAAGAGAGGAAAATACAACTTGATGTAGCAAACACACTGTCTATCTCTACTTTGGGATGATGGTACTGTACTAATGCACAAACAAGGGGGAAAGGAGAAAAAGTAAAAGAGAAAGTCTTCTTCTTCTACTTCTAAGTGAGGGCAAAACATGGCAATATAATTTTGGCAGAAAGTCTTTTCTTGTGATTCCCTCTTAATAATGCATATACATGTATTCCTTTTTTATAATGTATTGCATTAGATTATACTATTATGTCTACTCTTCTTTCATCCTGTTTCTTCTTTTTTTTCATCTTGTTGCAGTAAGCAAAAAAGCGAGAGAGGAAAAGGGCTAATGTGAGTCTGTTGTTTTTAACTGCCTTGTGGCAAGTGCACCAGAGAATGTACTAACAATGAGCAAGTATAAACAACAGTAACACGAAGTCCTATTATCATCATGAAATGTTTTTTTCTCTTCTTTTCCCTTTTTCTTAAATACATATCTTTTCTAAAAAGCGTTTTATGTAAGAAACATTACATTACATTTCAGCAGATAGGCTAAAGCATACATATATATATATCCAATCCAGCTAACCATTCTATATCCCACTACAGAGGCAGCGAAAACCAGCAGGAGTCAGCACACGGAGGAAAAGTGGAAGAGCGAAACTTATTGCATCTGCTTCTATTCTCATCTGAGATTAGGGCTTCGTAAATTCTACTGTATGCTTTTATTTTATATATTTTTTTCCTGAGAGAAAGTTAAAGTTGCAATGGTATAAAATAAACGTATTGTATTCTGTTCTATTCTAGTATTATGGTATATGGTGGCAGATGCTAAGAAAAGTTAATAAGGAAATGCATTCCCCAGCATGATAGTACAAAATGTTTTTTTTTGTGATTGTGGCCATACCTTCAGATATATGTGTTTGCATGCTGCTAGAAAACATACTTATTGTGGATTCGAATGCATTCCCTGCTCCCATTATTGCTACTTTTGCGAATTGTAAGGAAAATATACGTATGTAATTTGCAGAGAACTCACAACTAGTTAAAAAGGAAGAGGATATGGAATAAATGGAACAATAAGTAGGTAAATACAGCAGTTTTCTTGAATGCATGTATGTATGTATGTAAGCTTTCACAAATATGTGGGGCTTTTATTTCCATCCTTTAGTTTTGTGATGAATACACACGTACACACGCTCGCTTTACCGTCGTCGTCGATTGCATTGTATAGACATTTTCACCAAATGTTTATCAAGCTTTACTTTTTTGTGTAACTGTGGCCTCTCCAAGTAAACTGTACCTAAAAAGTAGTATGTATCTTCAATTTCTCTCCCGCATAGATTTGTTCCTTCTACTATTTGTGTATCTATACGTTAGTTACATAAGTATATTCACAATTTCAGGATGCAAGTATATTATTTTTTGAAGCAACGCAATGTGAGCGCTAAGCACCCATTCATTTCTACTAATTCCAAGAAAACTACTACAACAAAAGCAACAGAATAACAATAGCACCAGTAAAAAGCTCTGTGCATAAGTATTCACTGGAAGAGAAAATGAGGAAAGATACAGATGCTTTCTTTGCTTTCACCCATTACTTCAACAATAGCTTCTTGCTCCATATAAATACATACATATACTTATGTGTACGTACATTTTTGTATATATTTATTTTTATTAGTAGATGATTCCGTAAGTTATTTGTATAAACACATGCATACAATAATACCGAAAGTGAAGACTTGTGTTTATCAAACTGTTACTTCACAAAAAAAACTACTTCACATATATGGGAAAAGGTGCACTCAGACTTCAGAACCTTCGTATTTCTCCTCTCCTTCATAAGAAAATTGTAAGGAAAAAGCTTCGATAGATGTTATTTGGCCTACTCCTACTCTTCTACTAACATTGTAGATTGTAGTTGTTAGGCAATTGCACTTTAGCGTTCAACGAAAAAGCTTCTTCTTCTTCGTGAAGTTTCTTGTGTGTTATTTTTCTTTCTTCCCATCTTCCCTTGCAATCGGTACAGTTAATACCGTGCCAGGCTTCTGCTTACATTGTTGAAGTGGTTCCAAAGCTTTTTTCAAAGAATGTCATCACATCACATTGAGAGAGAGAGAGTATATATATGTGCATGTTTGTTACGAAAATTCAGAAAGGAGCAAAAGCAAGAATAATTTAGCAAAGAGTATAGTAGTGATGTGATGCTACTATACTTACCATCAACCATGAAGCCAAAGTGGTACAGCGGTGAATTGTATGAAAAACTACCGTTTTTTTTGGAGAAGAGGAGGAAAGAAGAGAAACAAAATGAAATTGCTTCGGGTTATTGTAAATAAGTGCAAGCTCCTCTTTCCTGAGCACCATGCCACTATGTAAATATCTCATGATAAGAGGGATATATGAATGTATGAAATAATTTTATTGCAATTTTTTATATCTATTTAATATTATTATAATCCCCAATACATATGGGACCTTTATATCTTTTCTACTGAAAACTGTCATGATCCAAATACTTTATTGAACACGTGTTTAATGGCATGGGTTTCCAGGTATAATTTATAGTAAAAAATTGTAATTTGTGATGCACGTAATATGTTGAATGTTCTGCAATATAATTTGGTAGTTGTAGTTGATCTTAGCGTGTGTATCTAGATGGCATCTCACTCAGACTCAGAAACTAGTATATTGATATTTAGCATTGGAAAAGCAAAATAATATTGGTTAATATATATGTTGTGAATAGTACTTTAAGCAATACCAATTTAAATTCAATTTTTAGGACAATTGAGACATTTCAAGAGGGTTGTTTTAGGCATAAGAAAAAAAACTTTATAAAATCCATGTCTCCGCATTCTCTGCCACAATTACATGATACACAACCACTCAACTTCATCAAACAAACCATTTTCCCTTGTTTGGTTCGAGTGTGAGAAGACTCGCTAGAATATTTTTTTGTCGTTTTGTAGCAGATTTTTGCGTTGCTTCCCTTTATATCATCTCATCGGTTTCTGGTTGGTTGCAAGTTGGAGCAACAACATGAAAGAAGGAATGAACACTAACACAATTGTATATTGGCGATGTAATGGGAATACAGAAGAAAGCGCTAGTCAAAACGTCCAGATTCCTCACGGTTTGGTAAGTATACATACTGACTGCTTGGTTGGTTCGTTGGTTTGACGCTGGTGGTAAAAGTGCAATTTCGTAAAAAGCAACTTTGGAATCCCAAGGGAGACTCGAGAAAGAAACCCTCTTATCAGAAAGAAAAGACCGAATATTGTCTAGTCAGATGTTGTAGGTTCGTATACATACATATATATAAATGCCTACTGTTTTAAAAGAGTCAACAGTATTTCAAATGCGAAATATATATAAAAAAATGATACGCAGTTCGTAGAATTTGAATGGAAACCTGGCATCTCTTTTATGATCCGTTGAATTTTCCAGACGATTCTCCCTTTTTCCTAATGTTTGTAATGGTAGAAGTGTGTGAGTCACAGTCACTCGATGTCGAATGGTGTGTGCAATTATTTTTTATTTATTTTTTCCCCAACACGAAAAGTTACGAAAACGACAGAATTGTGTAACACTTTGAGCGCAACATGTTTTATGGTTTGTACCATGAAGTGTCAATCAGAAAGGACAGCCCTTTGACTTTATCAGCTAAAAAGGAAAAGATGTTGGCGGTGTCAACCATAGAATTGAGTTTAGTGATTATTTGATCACTGTAAATTGGAGAAACTTACCGCTAGTTAAGTAGCTTTCAAATGAGCTGCTAAGAATACAAATATGTATGAGATTACTCAATCAGAAATTTGAATTCATTTACCTTAAAAGCCGTTTTTGGAGAATCGAATTTCAACAAGTTCTCCCCCATAAATCTTAAAGTAAACCGTGTAGTTGATTTGATTTCGTTGAAATTGCATTTATTCAATCATTTTTCATTATTTCTGTATCGCCTTCAGCTTTGATTTTAAAATCGTTTGCTTGTACGTAGAATTCCCTTGTGAGTAAACAAGGATAGGGACAGAAAAATTGTATAAAATGTGTATTTGGTGATGGACAACGGGCATGAATCGTGAAGGATTTCAAGGATTTGTCAAACTTTCCTTTGGGAAATGGCGCTTCACACGTAAAAAAGGATGGACGTATGGACAAGTAGTTCGAGGGAAACCCTATTGAGAAAAAAAAACTTTCGCCTTGATGGAATAAATGCTAAATGTATTGAAATTATTCCCCTGCACGATTCCATTAAACGTTACAGCTACAAAAGTAACAAGTAAACGAAAGAATAGTTGTAAACCAGAAGCAAATAGACTGTCATCGCCATCCCATTCTAACCATGATGATGTGTCCTCATATCCTCGTATCATAAAAAAATAATTATTTTACACAAACTTTCAATTCACAAGTTTCAAACTACAATGATTCAACGTTACATTAAATACTTGGCCATAAGACTTTAAGAACACAAAATTTTAGGGAGTTCTAAAATAATGGGCACTTTCAACAAGCAAGCGCATTTGCCACTTCAATGTTGTACCTTGTTCTACCATCAGCCTCATAGATCCTTAAACAAGGTGAGTGAAAGGAGTGAACATACACGAGCTACATATGTATAATACATCGAAAAAGGATATTTCGTCCAACGCCAACCTCTCATTCACCCTCTAATATTTTCCCAGTATCATCCTGGGAAATGAAAGTGAAGTCTTCCTGGAAAGTCCCCATGAAGAAAAGATTATACAGCATTCTTTTAAAGAAATGTAACGTATGTCACTAATATTGTAGCTCCGATATGACGAACCTTATCTCTGTCTATGACAAGCATTGTTACATACCATTTTTGAAAAATGGTAAGAAGAAATAAGTAAACCCTAAGCCATCATCTAGTTCCAGTGTATTGTCTGTCTGTTGTCTACACGCGTATCGCTTCCTTCCATTACTTTCCTTGTGTTGTCATGTTCAGGCTTTTTGATACGATTCTGTATGAAAGCACCTCTTCTATTAAAGTGATACTGTGTGCATTTTGCATAAGCAGGGTGTTTCTCCTCAGGGCATTAGTCGTTGTAGTAGTGGAGAGTATAGTGGAGGTATCAGAAATAATTCTTGGTATTATGTTATCCATTCTACTAAACTTTCATTCCATTTCCCTTCCTCTTGTTATTATCCATGTCCAGCCGTCCGATACTCTGGTCTATCCATCCATTCCATTGGAAATTTTTTCTTTTTGAAAGGGGAAAAATGTGAAACCATATCAAAAAATTCGATCAACCAGGCGTCCATTCGAATCCTCCCTTCATTTTTTACTTCTCTTGTGTTGCTCAAGTCAGACCGTTGTCCGTTGGTCGTGTCAGCTGGTTTCACGTCATTTTACAATGTCAAGAAATCCTCGCAACCCGCGACGAGCTTTCTCCTTGTCCCTGCTGTCCTCCTCTCTCTTCTTATCATTTCTTTTCTTTCTTCTCTTTTTTTCGCATTCATAATGTGACATTTTTCATGCGTATGTGCTTCATGCTGCTTGCTTCTCCTATCATTTTCCCAGATTGCAACTGTTACTGTAACTCGTGTAATGTGTTGCTCTTTTGTGTTCTTCACGAGGACGAGAGGACAAACCCTATCTATAACGATATGAGAAATTTTGTGTATTAATCCGCCGTCCGTATGGAATGGAGCAAGTCAATAAGTCGTCCGTACACTGAAGGATTTCTAACTCGAATGTTGAATGTCGATTTCATATCTCTCCGTGTTAGTTTCGTGCAGGGAATTCACAACTCAGGAAAATGTTGAATGTTGAAATGGTTAAAAAATGTTAGGGTTAGATTCGTTCATACATACATTCATACATGTCTACACAAACATATAATTTATAATAATATTATTGAAATTTTACATTGTTGGGGAACACGGTTGCACTCTAAAGGTACTGATCATGCTGAGCATATCATATTGACAGATCGTATGTACGCGTCTTATGTTTATTCATGTCAGCATGCAAACACGAGATCTTCAGTAGAATCATGAAGAAGGGAGAGTAGGTAGGGAGTAGGGAGACGACGAACGGATTGAAAACACTTGGATTCACTTTTGACTTTTTGGAATAGCATTACAATTTAGTGGATGTGACCTCACCATTAAATTATATTTGCTTCATGGAACACCCGGAACAAAATCAGCATCCAATTTTTACCTATGGAGATAGTATAATACATGTAGTACGCTCATATGTGACACATGAAGATTCTCTGTAATTTAGGAACATTCTAAAACTTGCTTTCACTTTCATTGATCTGAACTGAACCATTTTTGTTAGCAGCAGCCTGATCAGATCTAAAATCCTATAGTGTCGTCCCTCATTTAGACTGTCGATCCATCGATTTATAGCTCTTGCATCCACCAGAAAGCTGCATCATCATGAAGAGCATATTATTCAACCGGGGCCAAAAGCAGCTTTTGAAATGCTATCAATTTAAAGCATAGTAGATCCTGTTATAGTGAGTAGGTAAATATTCAATATTCTTTTCTCTTTCATCTCCCTTGAACAAAATAATGTAAACATCCGCCTCATGCATGTGATGGTACGTTCATCGTAGCAGGGATGTGTCTGTGAGGACGGGATTTATAACTAGACTTCAATTTTAGTGAGAGTTGGTTGACATTCTACAGTTGATAAGTTTCAAATGAACTAGAAACCTAATCCTTTAGTCCGATCGAGTGAGTAGTTTCTCCAATGCGCCAACAGTCAAACAATATGTACGAGTATATAGTATGTACTATATCTTATATGCAATACGGACTAAACCTCGTTATGGTTATATCACTTTTTCATCAATTGCATTCGTTTCATATAGCACAAGCGAGGCCAGTGTGCAGTGTGTGACCGGCAAAGTAATAATTCCCAGCAGTAAATTGAGTCCAGAGAATTTGAAATTGATCTAGCCATCTCTCTGTTGTGATTCCAAAATGAGAACATATATGACTGCAGTGTGGCTCAGCTCAGTCAGTCAGTTCTCAAAAAATAATATTGAATGTAAGTACTAGAGCTTGGTTGTAGGGTATGTAGCCACAATAGGTATTATGAGAGAAAGTCCCACATCCTGAAATATATATGTTTACGATAATTCACTTGATTCGGAAAGAAGAGAGAGAAAATTGCGAATGAGTCAGAACACTTTGCGCTTTTTGATGGATGAAAAGCAGGCGACACAAAAACCAAGCCATGCCACTACTTGCCAGCACTCGTCCTTTTCCATCATCATGGCTGGTTTGGTGAGCTACGTGTGAGATTCCTTGTCTGAAGTTTTTAGTGGAGAAGGAGACACAAAATGCAATGAGTTTTCGGCTCAGTCCACACACTTTGGGTTATACTGTTATACATCTCATAGAAAAATGAACCTAACCAGAGCCCAGCTCTCAACGAAAATACATATATAAGGTTTCATTGAATGTTTATGTTCCACGGACGAACCTAATGTAACGAGTAAGCCCCAACTGGTTGATCTATCATTGAAATCTGTACAAACAAATTGGGAATCCATTGTCTGGTAGAAACGTTTTCATGGACATCAGCTTGCTTCAGGATTATCTTGTCTAATTGGGTTGGAGGCTCACGGATGCTTCACGGTGAAAGTGTGAACAACCGGGTGTGACAGGTTCATATGGGTAAACTGAAGATTTGTGACAAAATGCTGATGTTGAAGAATGTGATAGGAGCTTTTTAAGGTAGAGTACCCAAATTCAATGAAATATGTTGAGCTCTGTCAATGTCGATATCATGTAGTAAACACGTGGAGACTTATACTTTTAGGTATCCAAATTTTCGACTTTAGAAACCTACAGCAGGGTGCTGTATATATGCCATACTAATAAATACACGTTATAGAATATTTATCCAAGAGCTGCTTCAACGATCTTTGAACGCTTAAATGGGAAACTTTTAGTTATATTCAAGTATTAGTAAAACAATGGATAAACTTTGTCCAACAAAGTGGAAGTATAATTAAAGGAAAGACGCTATGCATACTACAGAATATAATATTTTACAAAGCTGAGCTCTTAATATGTGTAGCTCTTAAATGTGTTATATGAGATGGTGTTTCACTTTATAATGTATAATGTCTAATGATATCACTACCATATCAAATCGCCCTTTCTTAGCAAATGGGCAGATGCTATATTTCATATAGGTTTATAAATTCGTCTAAAAGGAAAAGTCTTGTGATTTTTTTTCTTCTTCTAGAAACAGCGTGGTTTTAAGATCTTGAGTCCATACACACTTGATTTGAAGATTGATGGTTGTTTTATTGATGTAGCACCCGCTCACGGATGCATACATGTATGTATAATATAATATTATGTAACTTAGTTTCATATTCCATAAAACAATTTATTATGAACATAACTGCTCATGTTAAAGCATTGGCTCGGTTGCATGTATGCATGAGCGGAGGGAAGCATGATATTGTGGGAATGAAATATGATGCATGAGGCGGTCTTGTCAGTGTGTAATGTTTTGACAGAATGTTTCACGGGGAAGGATTCACTTCCTGTGTGAAAAGTAATATAATCTTTGTCGGCCAGCGCAAAAAGGATCGAGTGTAGTTGAAAGTGGGAGAAGTAAGCTTAAGTTTACTGCTGCTCCTGATCTCGATTTTTAAGCTGCATATTATACATGGCCAGGGAGAGATTCAGATTTCAGGGGAGTCTACAAGTATATATAGACAGATAAATGGAAGGATGAATGATGGAGTGTACATCGAAGAGATGAGTGGTGTAGAGAAGAGAAGAGAGAGTGTGTGTGTGTGTGTGTGTGAGTTCTTTTTCCTGAATACGTCACACACAAAAAAAGAACTCAACTAGCAGAGAAACGATTGAACGAATCAGTACTTGATCATGTTTACACTAGTAGCTCTCTTCCTCCAACTTTTCTAGTAGTTTATGACGGAATTTCGAATCACTGTGTGGTAAGCTTTTACTAACAAAGCTATATGGGGATCGGATGAGGAGAGAGAGTGAGCTTGAACTACACATCAGCATGATGCCTTGATGCTGCAGCCTACAAAAAAAACTCTTGTGACTTTACAAAGTTAAACTTTTCAAAGGATATGAGTTTCTTTGAATCTAGTGAAGTAGTTGATCCGTGAGAAGAGCTTGCGTGCATTATTAATTTATAATATAAAAGAAACATCCGCATTTGTACTTTCACTACCATATCACTTGTGTGTTCTTGTAGGAGGACTGTGATGTTGTATGGATGATGCTGGTAGTATGCTGTAAGCTGGGGGAAATTTCATTCATTCAATATCATTCCTTCAAGCTTGGATGATTGAACGCTTTTTTCACAAACTCTTTTCTTCAAAACCTTATATACACACACACGGAACGTCGTTGTGGTTTGGTTTACGATTGTATACATTAGAGATGTGAGAGGAAATATTTTTGTTGGGGATTTTGATGATGCTTTAAACTCCTACAAGCAACATCTTCAAAATGATGAGCTTTGTGTGGAGGTTTTTGATTATTTGTTGAAGTTTGGGTGGAAAAGTGTGTCTTTGGATAATTCCAAAGACCAATAAACCCACAAATAGGGATATCACGAACTAGCAGTTTGAGTTTTAGGGAAACGCCATTGTAAATGCAAACAGTTACGTAAACTGAACTAAATGTTATCTATATCATATCTTATTCATGATTACAAATGACACAAGGCGTGTCCGTATCAAATTCAACATCTTTATCGATGTAGTAAAGACGAATTCTAACTCAGCCGACGAACGAACAATTAACGATGCGCACCAAGATTCGTCATTTAACCCTTAAAAACTGATGACTATGGGGTGTGAAATAGAGGCATATGCAGTTCCGTTGTCACAATATTTTTACACGTGAGGGCAAAAAATGTCGTGAATAATAAGCTTCCACAAGCAGAAAAGTGACTCATAATACGTTTTGTGTTCCCAATGGGACTAAACAATGCAATGAACAAGGAAATTGCACTAGCCAAAGTGATGAAACCTCTATAAAATGTTGACTGGATTTCTTATAGCATATGCGTGAATAAATGATATATTTCTGCAGACAGGCACACTATAGCAATTCGTATTACCTAAATCCTTATGGAAATATACGTTTGCAGTCGAAATTCCATGCGAAAACGTTGGAGCCCCCGATGAATCACTCCATATCCCATGACTCATAGTCAAGAAATGAGTCACTGTCCCATTAAACGTTTGGCAGTCCAGTGAAGCTAAACTATGTGAAGGCTTTGATATCCTAAATTATGCATAGTCTGATTTTGTTTCGGTGAATATCAGTGCATCTAAAGTGAAAGTACTAGAAAGAAAAAGAACTTTGGAATCAACTTAGCAATAATGAAAGCATCTCAAACTAAATATCATTTACAATTATTATGTTAAATTATGAGCACTGATGAGAAGTGTGTTTATACATTCAGTGTGTGTAGTACAAAACCAGTTATTTCGTTGAAGCAATATCCACTATAGTTACTTTCAGGTTAATTTTAAGCGTAGAAGCAAACCCGAATACTTTTTAGTCAAAAGCAATGTCAAGTTGGCACCGTGACTGTACAGTAGAATAACTCACATTCGTAAGTTTGTATAACTAGTTAGCTTGTTATACGGTGTTTTAGGGTTCATAAAAGCCAATAGTAATGTGTTGAAATTATAGGTTTTCCAACAATACCATCAAGAAAGCAATAGCATTTTATTATTGCCACGTTAAATGGTTAACTACTTATACGTAGACTGAGAAAGAACAATTATGATTGTGAATATGGTATTCATATTATTTTGAATGGAAAATATATGGTAGTGGAAACTTTCACCCTATTACTTCCATCCAGGATTTTGTTTTGTTGTATAGTATGAATACCATACGCATGTTAAGCTAAAAACCATTCATTTCTCGCAATTTTATAGAAATGAGCTTCCAGTGTGGTGATGCAAATTACAAATTACACTTTCACCATTATTTATTTCCATTTCGTTTTGTTAATAGGATCGAAATCGCCCAAGGCCAATGAACGAGAGGAGCTGTTAATGAGCATTATGTTCTGCCATTTTGCTACAAGGCGTTATTTCAATGTACTTTGAACTCCAGGCAAAAGTACTTCCATACACATTCGTGCGTAATACGAAAGCGGTTTCGTTATAGCTTCATAAACCGAAACTTTTAATATTTGTCAACATAATATCTCCACATATGTATGTATATCATAAATTTCCGAATGAAACTGTCAGTGCATAATTGGATACGGCGAGAATTGTAACCTAACCTAAGTAATTACAAGAGTAATATCAGAAATCCAGTTTTAAAATACCATTATGAACACACCTCTTTCGCTCAGCTGCAGAGTGAAAGCGAGGAAAACAATCCACAATAACATATACTTATCGTTAGTAAAAGGAAATTAAAAGAATTAACTGATAACAACATACCCGACAAGAACAGAGAGTGGGTGACATGTATATTTGGCATGGGCAACGCGGGTTTGGTGTGGGGCAGAATTTCATACGTGGTACCAATGCATAATCCGCACGGGAAATTAAAATTATCCCCACAGTCCCGCACTTGGGAAAAGGCAAGTATTACACCACAGTTTACGCATAGGAAACGCATGGGCATGCCCATATAAGTTGTCAACCGCGAGTACTGCATTTTCTTAATGCATTATACGCGCATAAAACCCACAGCTTCACCCTTTGTGTGTGTTTGCTCTGAAAGAAGCGTGCAATTGATTGTGGAAGGATATATCTTGTGTAAATAGATTGTGAAGATTTGTAAATTTCAGTTTCTTAAAAATTATTTCGAAAAGTTAGTAAAGTATACAGTAAAATGTATAGGATTGTTGTGTTTGGATCAGTATCAGACGAAACTGTTCAATTGGTTCCAACTAAGTGGTTAAATAGTGAGATAAAAGAATGTAAGTGGCCAGCTGTTGGACCGGTGACTTCATGCATAAAAAACGGATGGAATGATGGAAGACCTACCCCGTTCGAGTGATTTCAAAAATACCAATCGGTAAGTAAAATAATTGCAATTAGTGATTGGTTGTTTGTTTTAATTATTATATTTTTGGTTTCACATAGAAAACTATTTCAAGCATACTTTTGTTTTGTTGTTATGAAGGATATTGTGTGACTGGACGTAAACTTGAAGCAAGGGCAACAATAAGTTCGTAAATCGAGCCAACTGATTGTGAATTTCAGACCCCGAAGTCAGGGCATGCGGTTGGAAAATTGCAAACGAAGAAAAGACTGAAGATCTCTGGACGAGCAGCCCTAACTCAACCGCCAGTGGATCTTCTGACGATGACCTCTACATGATTCAATTTTGTTCTTTATTTGTTAATGCTATAATTATGTAATCAAGTGCCTGATTGTTAAATAAACTTATCCAAAAACTTTGAATAATTGTTTTCTGTATTAAATTCAGTTATTATTACTTATCTAAACATCTGACCGTTATGGATTAGGTATACTGAACGTGGATGCAAATCACAGAGAAATGTATGGGTTATGCGCGTAATATATGCATTTTGTGCGCGTGCGTTCCTACGCGGAATATGCATCTAACGAACGTGGTGTGTTACCGTCAAATGGTGTGGGAAACTCTGCCAAACCCCACACAATTCCTTCTATTCCCACCAGTGTGGGTTATGCATGGGATACTCACTTATGTTCTCGTCGGGTACTAACACAATCCATGTCGGCTCATGTGGAAATTTGAGGTAGCGCTTGCAGCAATGACCTAAGTAAAAATTAGCAAAATAATAAGATCAAAGTATAAATAGGTACGTTTGGCGTTATTTCGTGTATATTGCATTACCAAAATCAAACCATATTCTTTGGATTAGAATGTATAGCATTACTTACTCCACCAATTTACACCAGCATTTAATTTACGAGCACTTTCAATAATTTTATGAGTGAGTGCAAGTGCCAATTCGTAAAAACCATTTCTACCTATTTCATTGTATGCGACTTTACTCAAAAGTATATGTTGTAAGGAAATTAATCAGGTCTCATTCATACACTTAGGAAGTGCAATAAATTTCTAGAATAATTATTTTCTGATAGGGATATAGGGAGCCAGCAACATTGCATGAAATGATACGCAGCCTTTCCAAAACAATACGCTGTTTCGTGACCATGTGTATCACACTGTAAGTACAACCAACAATATACAAAACAGTGCTGAAGTAATGTTAAATATGCTTAATTTAGTCACCACTGGATTTACACACTCTTCGGCACACGTAATACTAGCATGTACATGCAGCTACCTCCAACGATTTTTTATGTTTGTTAATGCTTCTTAAACTCTATTTGAGACGGGATAGTGATAGGGTGATAGTAGTATTCACAAGCACAACAAAAAATAAATACTTGCACCTACACCCAATCACAAATAAAAATATGCATTTGAAATTTCCTCACACCAATACGGAACAAGGTTAACTTAACGAAATTTTGACAAACCTACCGGCCTATCTATTTACTACCTACTACCCACCAGGATAACATCTTATTATTGCGAAATCAGAGTACGAGTGGGAATGCGATAAGCTTGTAAAAATAGAAATGGGCTGCCCAGGAGAGTAATGAAGAAAATTAGATGGAACTCTGTATGCAAGTGGTAAGTGAGTTGTAATTACGTCTAGCTTGATACAACTAATCTGTTAATACTGGTGAAGGTACTTACTATGCATTTTGTTTCATTACTCTCTCTATTAAACTTGTTCTCTTTTAGATACGTAATAGAATTACTCAAGTTATTATAATGAAATATTATTAAAAGTTGATCACCTGTTCGGTCAGATTTTTGACAAGGCATTGTTAGTTGTGTAAAGAGAATTTCTCGCAAGTATTTTTATCTATCGATTTGCTGTACATAATACAAACTCGCATGTTTCACCTTTGACCTTATACGTTTTACGTCGTTAGATGCAGCAAGTAGCACTTGAGAAGAATGTTTGTTTACTTGAGCCCATAAATTGCCACAGTTCGTCTGAGGTTTCGGGGGGCATAAAATGTTTTCAAACTAATTTGAAACGAGAGAAAGCAGGTTTGGCTACCATATCACCACTACTGTCTATAGTTTTGCAAAGCAATTGAGTCTGATGACTATGGGCCAGCTGGGGCCACTTAGAACGCCTTTCTTTTGTAGTCAAAAACAAAAAGAGAAGTTGTTTTTGGTTGAACATTTACGTACTTTCCGCTCCAGCACAACATTGTAGTGTAGATAACGTGAAAAGTGATGTGAATTATCGAAAAGTTGCAGCATTTTAATTTTCGTTTGTGCATTGAAGATTTATGGTTATTAGTCCCCCATTCTCAACCTCCATGCATAAGTAATGAGAGCCGGTGTGTAGATTTTGGAAAATGGAATATGAAGTAGAGAAAGTAGACAACATGGAAAATATTATTTTGTACTTTGTACTTTTATATATGCACTATATACAGTCGTGTTGATATTTATATTAGTATGTACAAGCCGTAAACGTGATATGCAGCTGTGAATATGCATTTGCGTTGTCACATCTAGGTCAAGCATGACTCACATCATCACTCATAAATGCACGTACACCTAATTGCATATGTATAACAAATCCTATCTTTTTTAAAACCCACGTATACACTTTATATGATTTACACAAAATATAAGTAAGTACATTACATAAGATTATACTTTACTATATCAAAAAGAACGTGACCTCTTTTTGTTTTTTCTGCTCCTATGATCAAGAGAAAGAGGAGAAAGTCATTGAGTTCTCAAGCTCCCTTTTTCTTCCTTTCCTCTCATGGTCTCCTTTTGGCTAAACAGTCGTGGGTTTAGACAGCATGTTAGCAGCAATAGTAGTGCTTGCACCCTGCCCCTCCTCCTCTTCACTGTCAAATGAGATGTTGACCTGGGAGAATGGATAGAGTTGACACAGATAGATCGAGCTTTTTACTCCATCATGCAACGCTCCCATGTTCTCAAGTTATTTTTTTTGTTAAATAAGCAGAGAAGAAGGAGAACATGGGTTTTTCATATTGTTTGTAAAAAAAGAGAGTAGAAAAGTGGTTTGCCTGGATGATTATATGTGATTCTGTCAAGAGTGCAGGAGCTAGAACTAGAAGTGGTGTGTTGTTTCTGAAAAGTGGTATTATATTATAAGTAATAGATGGAATGGAAAAAAGTATACAAGAGCCGCAGTAGTTCAAGCTTATGAATATTCGTACATATTATAAATGTTTCTATGTGCTTATGAACATATGTATGAGCGATACGGTAGCCTTGCCTTGCCAATTTATTTCAGGCTTGTTTGAACTGTTGTTATCTGTATAAAAATGGAATACGACATACATATATGAACATACACACATCATCACAAGTGAAAATCGAGTAGGGAAAGAAGGAGGATGTATATGTACTAGTTTAGACTGGAAGAGATGAAGAATATCCCCGTATATTATGAGGATGACGACGACGACGACGACACCGACTTTGGAAATTGGAGTGGGTTCGTTCCTTCATTCTCACTAACAACATGAGATTTTTTTGCGGAAAGGACACATTGGAGTTTTATGGATCGATATTTGAAATTTCACAGACTTGTCAAACATCTGGTTCGTGGTTTTTGGTTGAGCATTAGTAAAGAAAATATTTTTCTTGGGGTTTCCTCCGTCTTTATTCCCTTTCACCAGCTTTCTCTCTTGAAGCATTTGAGACTTGAGGCTGCTCTCGCTCTCGCTTTTCCTCCAACATACTTTCACACATATGTAACCAAACCACTTACTTGCATGAATGATGACTCGGAAATATATAGCAAAAGCTTAAACTGTAAGAATGAAAGTCAAATTTACTCTTTGTATTGCTTGAGGCTAGAGTTAAGGAATGAAAGTAAAGTAGGTGTTGCAGATGCGTGTCTACCCTTCTTTCCTTTCATCGTGTTTGTGACGGCAATGCATCATTTACGTTACAACTTTTCACTTTTGGAGTGTACATACATCCAACTCTTACCTTTCCCTTGGCTTTTAACATTATGGATAAGTGTGTGTGTGTGTGTACCTTTACTTTGATGGTTGGGGTAAAAAACTCGTGTGTATAGGAGCTTATGGGTTCCGTTGTTTGGATTTCCTGCGATAAATCCTTGGGTTATTCTTTCGAGAAGGAAAATATAATGCCTTTAAATGTTATACGTGCTTGAATATAGTGAAATGGACATGTACGACCTCAGGTACTTTCTATTTCATATTCCTAAATCGTTTTTAAATGTGCCAACGTATGACCACAAGTAAAATGCATTGATCAAATTCTTGTATGATTGACAAACGTTTTAATTATCAAAACAGAAAGCATTAAGATTTTAAGATGTGTACTATTTGAGTTACATAATATGCGGTGACTTATAACAACGCAGTGTGGTCTTTATCTTTTAGGTTGTCTCCTGTCTGCATTATGTTATTTCCGGCATGTTGATGTCATCATAGCTATAATAAGAAGAAAATGCACTTAGGAAAAGAGTGTTATTTCCACTTCCACCTTTCAAGTTATATTCGTTATATTTTTCTTGTTTACGTTGTCTGATTATCTGGATCTTCTTACCCTATTGAGAATTACCAAGAAGGAGGTTTGGGTTTCGTTTCAGTAGCAGCACAGGTTGCTTAGAAAGAAAAGACGTAGCGCCCCTGATACCGGCGGAAGGCAAGGATACGACGGAAACCCTCACTACTCGTACACTTGCTAGCAATAGTCTTACAAAGAAACGTTATTACGCAAGAATACAAAACTACCTAGAAACTTTTTTTCTCGCTCTCTCTCTCTCTCTCTCTCTCTGATTCGACATATCACTTATTCTTCCTCGTCCACCAGACAAGAGAATAAGTGAGCGAGGTTAAGGAAAAGGTATCTAAAATTTTATTTCGAGCCCATCTGTGCACATTATAGATTATGCGAAGCTTTTGTATGAATACTCCCATGGAACTACATACGCCTCGCTTATTACGATGCGTGAATGTGATGGTGTGGTGTGTGGTGGTTGTTGTTGAGAATGAAAGGATTCGTCTGTTATTTCACTAGTATTTTTAGAAATACGTTTCTGCAGTTCCATTATTATCGTGTGTTGAGCTCAACACTTTATATATAAGAAAGAATATATATGATCAAAACTATATATGAAATCTCCCAAGTCTAATGACAATATGTGTGCGCTACCGTTATACAAAAATACTTTTTCATATTTTTCCTGTGTTTTTACCCATGTAATACATTTCTCTTAGCCTATTTGCGGTTTCCTCGACCAGCCATAGAAGTGTGGATAGAGAAGAGAGAACAAAATCCATGTTCCTTAAGATTAGTATTACCCTTGTTTTTATCAGTTTTGGCTACTTTCTTTTTTTCCTCCTTTTTTCTTCATAGTGAGGGGAAAAGGTTGTTAGCAAGAGATTTTCTTCTTTTGGTTTCGCTCTTTGGTTCAATGGTTTCATCGTTGTAAAGACTTTCTCGTGTAACTTGTGCCACAAAAGCATGGTGCATTGTCTCCATACACTGGTGCACATACACACACACACACGTAGTTTTCAGGTGGCGATACTAGAGCAAATTAGCTTCACTAAGAGAAAAAAACATCACTTAGATACGCAGCAGTGCAACATCAGCAGCAATACAATAAGAGTAGAGTAGAGCCAAGGCAAGGAAAGTTAGTTGCTTTCCCTCTCGTTGTTACAACTAGACATGCCTGATGTCGAAATAAAGAGCCTTTTTTACAGAAAAGAGAGAGAGAGAACTTCCTCCAAAAGCTGCATACTTTTTTCTTCTTCTTCTTTTGCTTCGTATTACTTTTTTCTGGTCGTTTGATCATGAATAATTGGATCTCTCCAGCTTAGGGTAGGGTAGAGCGTTGCTTAGTAAGCAGAGTGAAAAAGGTTTACGTTTAGCGTCAACCGTGTACATCATTGAGATGTAGGAAGAAGTACAATGGAGAGAATATCACGTAAAATGTACACAAGCATTGGGGATTGTTAGTTGATCAAGATTTTTTTCTTCGGAACAACATACGTACATACATGAAGTATGTGGGTGCATAAATGCTTCATGTCATGAGTTGTCTGTGTGAACGACTTTTCTGTGTAAAGTATAAAGTAAATCCTAAACTTGTGATACTTCTTATTGTTGTATTATTATTATGCATATTATGTTGATTTTTTCATATATCACAAAATTTTTAATGTTGAAAAACCGTTGGTGAAAAAAAATTATTATTATGCTATTGAATATATGCTATACCATTGCATTACAGATTACAATTCCACAGAAATCTATTTAAGTACAGATTTTGATATAGCACAAAACATAAAGTTTTCGGAAGGATGTTATGCTGAGCCTGAGAATAATGCATAAATCTAGGAATGTTTTTGAGAGTGCAATGCGAACAAAAAGTGGGAGGAAAAAGTAAAGAACTGCTGCGATGAGGTATAGTACAGCTCCCAAGATGATCCTAAATTTGATGATCTCTCCAGTTACATATACATACACTACCATACTCATCTCAAATCATCATCTATACTCCCGCCCCGCACTCATATATATATAAATATATATAATGCATTTTTACAGTAGTGGTATCAATCCCTCTATAGCTTTCCATCAAACTAACTGTAAATATTCTCCTACCGCTTCACCAACCAACCCAATGGCCATGTGTGTAAGGGAGAAATCACTGCAATAGTGCAATATGATCCAAAAATACGATTACACATTTGGCAGACTACTTCCTTCCCCATATCCATAAAACAGAATGTGTTTCATGGTTCCTGTGCATTGGGCTAATGGGGAAAATGAAAGTGTAGCGAAAGGAGAAAAACGAGCTGAGAGTGCTGGCCCCATTCATTCATTTCATTTCATTGGGGTTAGAATCAAGTGGATGAATCGGGGCTCGTCAGTTGTTGAGGACTATCTAAATCATGAAGTAACTCACTTATATTCTTCCTTTTCCTTTCTCTCGATTACTCCACTTTCTGACTTTCTGACAAGTGAGCTCAGTCATGCTATCAGATACATGAGCCAGCTATACGTTATATAGCCCCATCCTCTACTCTCTCTCCTCTAGCTTGGCTTTGGCTCTCTTGGCCTGGCTAGCTTCATGAGTACTAAAGTTCTAAGAATTATGTGATTACTTCCATTTGTAATCAGCTATCGGCTTCATGTAATTTTCAACCAAGGTCCACATCCTTCCCATATCATCATTGGTATTAGTATAATAAACACTGATTCAATTTATCCTCCAGTACGTACATAGGTACGTACGTACCGTCCACGCGTGATAAACATTATATTATATTATATATACATGTGAAACTTTTGCAACTAACATGTAATTCCTGTCAAATTAATCATCTCACTCAACTGCAACTGATCAGTTAGTTGATCACATGCTACACTAATCAATCGACCATCAGTCTTGCTAATGAAGTAAATAAACTTGGATTGGATCTATAAATATGGCATTATTATAAGACCATGAAGTTCAAAGTTAATCATGTATGATGCCAACTTTCTCGTTATTATAGCATTACTTTTACTTAATTATTATATTCAGCCTGGCCTGATTCCGATCTAAACAAATACGCCAAGGAATCCTTTAAGAAGAAGAAGAACAGTTTTTGCTGTTTGCTTTCTCTTTTGTCTAACATGAATTTTAATCATATACAAATATAAATCGTATAAAGTTAAGAGTATAATATGCATGTATATTATGTATTGTACAGATTTTGGATAATTTATATTCATAAGTATACTTATGTACACTTGCTTGTGTTTTGTGTAATGATGTAGGGAAATGTAAATGACTATAGAATGTTTGTTTTAATTAATCAACCATTGTTCATCATAGCACAGGACAAATGGGCAAGTGATTTCTATCCAACTTCAACAAAGTAGAGGGCTGTGTATAAGGAAATCTGTGTGATATTATGAGGAACGACTTGAGAACGGAAATAGAAATGTTGGGAAAGTGGAAATCAGAAAGGTTGAGACAAGCAACAGCGTTCGTTGAAGTAGCAAAGAAACAAGATGCTATGTTCCACTCACGCTGTGTGTGACATCATGTTGTGCAACCAAGATAGAACTTCATCAAGTACTTGGACTTTTGCTGATACTACGACTACTACTGTTTTGTATTTCCACCACACACTACACACCATCCTCTCACTTGTCAGTCGAACGCCAACCTAGGGATTGAATCTCGCCCTCTCACTCACCCTAACCGATAAATGACTGACTGAAAATAAGAGTGTTGGTTGGTGATACTAAAGTGTGTGTATAAAAGTATGCAACACTGTGACTAGCATGAAAAGGAACGCAAGATAGAAAGTAAGAGAGTTGTACAAAGTAAGTAGTATGTAGTACCACACGCGCAACTAAACTTTTGGCTACTCTTACTCACTTAAGTTAGTTTATGTGTATCAACCATTAGGTCAAGGAGTGGAATCAAGCTCTGTGAACATAACACACACACACACATACTTTCCATCCATTTAATTTCAGCTTCATCAGAGTATCGAGACTTTTTTTCTCCCTTTAGATTTATCTTCCTGCTCGCATCATTGCGCTCCGCCAAAGGAATTACGCGTTGGTGATTCGCATGAAGGACACAGTACAATATGAGCAATTCTTTTTAATGGTTGATGAGAAACATTATACTTTGAAAGTTAAGTATATTGTTTGTATGTCTATTTTATTTTATTTATTGGTGTACATATATTTGGATTGGAAATATTGAGAATGGGATTGCATACTTCTTAAGTAAAATACTGTTGCAGAAGCAACTAAATTACGCTCATTCATCATGGTATAGTCAGAAAAAAAGTATTACATCCTCTTGAAACTGATAAGGAATGGTTTCAGCTTGTCTCGTTTTAATATCTAATGATATATGTGTATTATGTATATGATATTATGTTTTTGTTTATATTACTAAACATTTTCATTTGGGTAAGAAACCAAACTAATAAATTTTTTGCATTGAATACTTAAAAGTGTTTTCGTTTTGAGTGTTGTTTTTGTTAGTCTAACAATCTTTCATTTTTAACAAACTACAATGAAAGTAGGCTAATTCAATATTATAAAATTACCAGTTTTTTCCTATTTACTATTTATGCACGGGTTACTTCGATACAACTTGTATCATACAAGTTCTTCTCAGGAGCAGAGCAACGGTTGGTTTTGAGTTGTTTCTTTACTGAGGCCAAGGTGCAACAGCTTATAAGACAGCAATAATCTGTGTTCAATATAATTGCATTCCACATGCAATACAGTTTGGCATGAAAGGTAAAACCAGCCCCACATATTTTATATTTTTGGAGAGGCCCGATCACATATCTTCAACTTATACCTTCTTTTTCTTTTGGAAAAGGGAACGTGGGAAGAGAAAACAGAGGGACGAAAGGAATGATGTACGAGCGCTTTTATTGCTGTTTCTGGAGTCAAATATTTTTCTTGAGTTTCTTTTTACCATCCGTTGTGTTGAGGCAAAAGTTGAAGTAAACACACATACACACACATCACATCCATCCATTTCTTTAAGGTGGTGGTGGTGGTGTATTGTGCTATAAAAACAAGTGAATATCACCTATAGTAGAAGCCTTAGCCCTACTTGCATTATGGTGAAAGGATGTATGCACATTTTAGTTTCAAAAGTTTCAAGGCCCATGTTGTTGCAGGAACAAAAAGGTTAGTTTCCTCTGTGGAAGCCAATGTGTAAAAAATATAGTACTCGTAAGTAACATTATGTATGGAGTACAATAAAGCATTAAACAACAAAACAGCTTACGTTCATCATTTTTTTTCACTCCTTTCCTTTCTCCCCATATATATATGTTTACTATAAAACTATTACAGGAAGACGACTAGAAAAGAACAGGGAACTGAGAGAATGAAGAACACAATTTCACTCATGTGTCCGTAAATAATATAAAAAAGAAACACATTATTGCATATGAGTATTCATAATAATCACCACTTTTCACTAACAGTCATATAGTACAGAGTATAGAGTAAATACACATATAAAGGATGATACATGCATTCATATTATATATTATGGATCTATCTTTTCTACACGTAAAAGTAAAGGACGTCGACGTAAGTACGAAGCCTGTTATTACCCTTGTCTCTTCAAGGCAATATTAAGGTTGTATGTTGTGCTTACTCAGTGTACAAAGTAAAGTGAGGGGAGAGCGCGGTGAAAGGAAGTGAAAAGACAAAAATAAGCCGTTCTGTACATACATCACAAGAAGATATGCATGCGCACGTACTTTAGTTACTTTCAACAACCTACCACACACTAAAGCAAGTGGGTATATTGGTTTGGTGGGGTAGTTGCTTATGTATTTGCTTTTTTTTCTTCCTTTTCTGGGCTCTCTTTATAACCGTGTACCAAAGCATGAAATGATTAAATGAAAAAGTGTACATGGAGTGTGTGTATAAAATCTACTACTATGAGACATTTATAGTATTTATATGGAAGAGGAAGCCATCCCACCTGTAAATTTATAACAGCCATTGTGATGCAATAATGATTTTTAATGGCCATAACGCCAAGATGAGGAAACTTGGGATGATTTACAACATTTGAGAGTCACGTTTGAGTATAGAATCTGAGTGAAAGTAGAATTAGAGGAGAAGGGAAGGGAGTATAAGAAAAGAAAGTACTTTTAGTCAGCGTCGTTGTGTGGAAATACTTTCCCAGCTAACACTACAAAGGCGAGACAGGCACGAAACTAAAAAAAAAGCAAGAAGAATAAAAAAAAGTGGATAGGAAGAAGAAATGGTGAAGACGATCACCTAAAGGAAAGTTTTCTTGTTCCATTTTGCTATATAGAAAGTATAAAAAGTATATAAAGTACAATCTGTCTCATATTGTGATGCCATCGGCTTCAAAAGGAGAAGTTGGTGTTGCGTTCTTATCTTTTAAAATGGGAAAATCCCATGGTAAAAGATTTGCGGACTGCCCACACTCTAAGCAAAGAAACTCGACTGTGTGTAATAATTTTATATGTATTTCGCAACCAGTTTCCTTTCACTTTTCTTGGTAACAGCACGAACTTATTCTTCAACTACTAAACTATTATTTTCTTCGTTACAAAAAAAAGTGTAATGGATGGTACTGGAAATGGAAAATCGCTGATAGAGCACACACCTATTGAGGCGACATCCGAAGTCTCTGAAGCGTATACATATCGTATACGTATATCTCTATCTGTAAATATAATACAAGAATCTACAAAAATGGGTCTTAAAAATTATTGGAAGCATGAAAAAATAAAATACTTTTCCAAGGCTGAGTATTACCATAATAATTAAGAGTTAATGGTATGCGTCGCCACATTCAAAGTAAGTTATCAGACCACAAAACCAATTAATTCCAGTTTTTAATTCTATTTTGTCTGTCCGTCAGAACATAAAGTTCAAACATTTGTTGGTGGCCAAGTGGCTAGTAATATAAAATCCAACTTTTATGTACCATATACATTAATTTGATTTTAGCATAAGAAAATCATAATGTGTTGGTAAAGTAGAATTAGGATTGAATGTAATCTGCTAGCATATGACTACTTTTTGGTTTGAATTTGACGATAGCATAGCTAAAGTTACCCTCTCTGCTTTGCCTTGCTTTCTAAGATAAATTAGGAAATATGCACCAACTTTAATACCTATTGCAAAGCTAGAGAACGTAGTAATCAGTCATGTGTTTCAAGATAAGGGAACGTCTTGCCTGATAAAAATTTCCATACGAAAATCTTCTCTGTGGTGGATAGTTTATATATCATTATCACTTTCTTCAATCGGTCATTTTTCATTCTTGGGTGAATCTCACCTTATTTTCTTTCTGGACTCAGGCTTTGTAAGCTACCATTATGAAATAGTGTGGCTTGTTCCTTACGTTAATTCTCTCAAGTCTTCTTCTACTACTTATATATAGCGATAGCAGTTCTACCACAGAATATTATTCTGTCTGTGCCCATACAAACACAACATCATCTTCCCTTTTTTATGCTTCGCCAGCACAAGTGTATCTTTCCCAAACCCTTTTCAGTACTACTCTCTTTCTTGAACAAATAAAGTAGTCTTTGAGTAAAAATAAAAAGGGAGAAAGTAGGACGTATAGATGCATATGGAAGGAGACGATGAAGGTCCCTCAGCTCTGCCTACAGAACATCACATACATACATAAATATGGTAAATGCATCGCATTAATGTTTTGACTCCTATGTGTTATTTGTATATATAGGTAGAGACGGAAAGTGCTTTTTATGTTGCAACTGGTTCTACAGTTTTCATGTAGGCTGACTCACCCAAAGAGAGAGAGAGAGGGCACAAGTACTTTTCTTCATAAGAAATAGGAAAGAAAGAAAATAAAAGATAAATTACCAGTCGGAGGGCGTCCATAATGGCAGTCAATTTTTCTTTGAGAAGAACGGACCGGAAGGCTACACCAAACAATTCTTGATGTGTGGCAGAGCCATATTATATAGTACGTGCGATATCGACATTGTGGATCTTATTGCCGTTTTTCGACTTTTCCTCCAGTTGGTGATTGTGGTGTGCTGCTGCTTGTGCTACTAGTAGACTTGCACTTAATGTTGTATAATAATATGTATCATCTTATATACTTAAAAGTACATAGGGAGGAAAAAGGTAGGAAGATAGGAGGAAACACATTTTTCATACAAGAACCCAAGTGGTGGCTGGCTGCCCCACCACCATTTTTTGATAACTATTCCAATCTTACGTTGTACTTAACTTACATAATATAATCATGTATGCCGATGCCAAGCCCAGGTTCAAATATATACGAAATGGAAATACGTTCTCCAAAAAAGATAACCCCTTTTGTGTTTTGGAAACGTTAATACAAAATCCAGCGCTCTGGACTGGACTTCCCCTCAACCTTGTCATTAAGGATATGATGTGATAGGGATAGCAAACAATAAAATATTCCAGCTCATTTGATGGTGTGGACAATTGAATATAATGTGTAGGGGGTGATGACAATTTGATATTGTGAAATCAATCGAATTTTTAACGGAGTCTTTTCAAACAAATACAACCAGCGTTCTCCCCATCAAACATCTAGCTTTAACTCTGCAGGTAAATTGAGGAGGAAACCGATTCTTCAATACCTTCGTTTATAATACTTTATATTCAGACACGATATTAAGTATGACGATGCTATTTCTTATGTACTCTACATACGTTCATATCTGATTTGGATGACGGATCTTAATGTGAATCATATCTGAGGTAATTACCTTACATTGTAACAATCAAGCGTAATGTGACAGCTCAGTATACCAACAACTGTCAAAACCAAACATTTCAGGAAGATACAAGTGGGGCATTTTTTCCCTTCAACGTATCCTTTCTGCTTAACTTACTTGCCTACTGCTTTGCCTTTCCTCCATCCAACATCACATCGAATGACGCAAGTATCTAACTAAACTGATCCTCCAAGATATCAAGTTGGATCTATGCATGTATGAATGCACAATTTTTCCTTATTTTTTTCTTCTCGGCAAATGCCTTTCTCAGGTTGTCTTTCTTCCCCATCATTTCCAGAAGGCTTCATGATGCTCAGGATACATACACGTATAGTAGTAATAACCAAAAGCCGTACTCTATACTCCAAGATCACATAAATGTGCAATATTATCTATGAGACTGAGCTGCTGAGAAATATTCTCTATATATACTTAAGTACACATACATATTGCGCAAGGAAACCAGCAGGTAGCAGAAATATGAAATATGATCTGAAGTCCCCAAGCAAAAGCGTACGTATGTACCAAGTAGCTAGGTGCAATCACTTTCTGCCTCACTCCTTATCGTTTCCCTCACTAAACATATGTATATGTACTTATATTGTGGAGCTCGTCTGAAATGGTATAAGAGAAAGTACACGGCTCTCCACATTTTCGATAACTTTACTATTACACAAAAATGCTGGGCATGGACAACATGATTCCAAGGAATAGAATCTGCTCGGCAACGCATTCATCATTTTTCCCTCGTGTACAACATCCACTTTGAAAATATCCTGTAGAGATCTCCTCACTGAAGGAGTGGTGGCAAGGCCATATAATACATACGAGTTGTTTTGAGGATAGGCAAGGCATCTCCAACCCAACAACCATCCATGTAGCCTACTGACTCTACTCATCTTACACTTCTGCCCTGCCTGCTTTTCTGGATCCTTATTTTTCGAATTGTCAGAAGGAGAAGGGAAAAAACCTGCCACAGTCGTTAACTGTAACTCTACCACCTCAGCAGAGGTTACGTAAACTATATAAGATCATATTTTGTATTTATATGGGCATGCTATTTACCCTATTATAGATTCTCTGAATAATGTCATATTTACATTTTCTATTCATCACATTTCTACAAAAAACGTAAGCACATTATGCTAACTAATCAACGATTCTACGAAGTGACAGTGTCGAATTCAGACTACATTATAAAATTTCATGATCAAATAGAATAAAATGTAATCAACCAGGTAAGTACTGTTGAAAATGAGGATTTGCATTGAAAAATTGGGACAAGATTTGTTCAAATAAGGTCTGATTTCAAGTAAGCATGTTGTTGAGAGCTTCCATTTTTATTTTCCAAAAATAAACTAAACACAAACCAAAAAAAAATTCATGGAATACGAAAATCAACTAAAAAATCATGAAAAGCTGTATAATAAAACGCTATTATTTAGGAATACTCTCTCAAATATGCATAGAATCATGCAACAACGAGAGGGAGCCAATATATTTATGAAGCACACAAGAGAGAGACAACGATGAATTTAAGTAATAAAGTGCTTTCATCTGCAAACGTATAAGGAGGGAAAATATGTGTGTGTGTGTGTAAAAAAAAGTAGCAACGGAGTAATATTTGGTTGCCTCCCGAGTTGAAGATGAAATGGGTAACACAAACCTAAGAAAAGGGAGAAACGGAACGTTTCCTTGCCTGGATGAATAGGAAAGAGATAGGGAAGCGAACCGAAAATGAAAGAGGCAAGGAAGCATGCGATATGCAGACTTTGGGTCCTGCATCTTTTGCTTTTTCTTATTTTTTTCTTCCATCTCATATTCCCTTCTCTCTTCTTTTTTTTGCTGTTGATACATTTCACATCACTATTATTACGACCACATACACCACATTATAAGCTAAAAAGATGAAGACGACGACGACGACGAAGAAGAAAGCAGGCATTGGAGTTGGAGACACTGGCTGCGATTCCATAGGTAGTGTCGTGGATGTTCCAGCAAAGAAAAAAGAATGTGGATGGAGAAGAGAAGAAGCAGTGACGCAGCTTGTGTCATTTTTTGGTGCTGCCTCAATCTTTACTCACATATATAACGATTGCCACAACAATGAAACAAGAACTTTTAACAGAAGCTCAGCTCTTTCTCATCATATTATGTATTTTAATATGAAATACGTGAAAGTGAAGCATTTTTGCTCCCTCGTTTTCTTTTTCTTTGCCATTCATGCTCTCCTCCTTTTCTTCCAGTTCTAGTGCAAACGAGACGAAGAAGAAGGAAAAAAAGCTTGTCTGCTTTTAAGTTCTTTTCACAACTGCTTCTACATTTAAGAGAGAGAGAGAAAGAAAGAAAGAGTAAGAGTGAAAGATATGAGTACAATTGCTGGCTCCATATTAACGTAACAACTACTACACACTCTTGTTATGTACCAACGAACGTTTCTACAGCTAAGCAAATAAAAAACCTTGACTAAGGGAAAAAAAGTAACTAACGCATCCTATTTTTGCTTGTCTGCTTTTTTTCCCTCTGAGGACTCAACTTTGTCCCGAAAATCGTCTTTTTATAAAACCAGAGCTTAAAAATCCACAAGATCCATTTCTGTTTCTTTTTTTATTCTTTCTTTCTCTTTTGCTAGTGCTGTTAAAAGCTTAAAACTTAATGCATGTATATGTGCTCACTTACTTACCATTATACTCCAATACTTTCTTTTTTTCTGCCCCTTCCTGTCTTCGAATCCACACCCGCTCTCAACTTGTCGCTTCTAATATCATATCATGTCACGATGATATAAACTCGCATTATCTTTTTCTCAGAAATAGAGCGTTTAGAAAAGCATAAAAAGTGCATGAAAAATGCTATCAAGGGTTTTTAATGGTGTTGGATAATGTGGTGGCAAAGCAAGTTTATATTTTTTGGGACATCCTCTCCAAAATACTGACTGCTGGTTCTGGTTCCAACTCCAGAAAAAAATAAAGAGAAAACGGAAATCTGGAGAAAAAAAACATACGAGAATTTGCATGGGAGGAAAAGTATATTTTGAGCCAGAATTCCGAGAAATTGTACAATGTGCTTTCAACCAGTATCCCTTTTCATCAGTTTAATTGATGCTACATGATCTGAAAACCAAGATCAGGATTCATGTCTGCTTTTCGTATTCATTTTCATTTTGTTTCAAGCTAAAAACATTGCAAATGAACTTTAAAAATAACACAAAAGAAAACTCGTCAAATTCCAGTTTTATATGTTACGCATGTATGATAACTAATGAGCTCACATGCACAATATTTATACAATGTAAAAAGTACACATTGACAACAGTATTATATCATACTGCATAGGTGCATTACAATTTACTATAAAACAGCTCTCGTTATCTCGTAACTTATTTTCTCGAAACATTCTGTCTATGTCTACTTCATCATCATCATATTATATTATATATCATTCATACATACAAGCAACAACCATGTCCCCAAGCTTTTTTCTCCAAATTTGGATAGATAATAATACTATGAATAGGAGGAATATCGAAACTGGCATGAATAGGTTCTCATTATCATCATCATCCCTCGTCTTCTTATGGCATTAATGTGATGATGCAAGCACAGCACATCATTTATTTTATGTAGCCAGAATTTTTATTATCAGCATCGACAAGACAAGAGGAGTAGAGAAGGTAAGTCATCCGAGAATAGATGTTTTTTTTTGGGGTAAGTCATCCATGCAGAGTTAAAAGTGGCAACGAATGAGAAAAGAATTTCCTATTATCTTTTGCTAATTAATTTTTTCTCTAATCCCTCAAACATTCTTTAGCTTTTTTGAGTTACTCACTAAAGATGGATGGGTGGACTCATAGTTCATTCCAAATACCAAGACCTATAAGCAAGCAACATATTCACCAATATATTATTATGTAGAGATAGAAGATAGAATGATGAAAGCAGAACTTGAAGTCTCAACATTTTCGTGTAGGCCATCTCATCTCATACCATACTATAAATTTGTATGTACATATTCTAGATAGTCTTTACGTATAAATTATAGCTATTATTATACTCACTTATAGTAAATGAACGGGATGTTCTTTGAAAAGTACATTGACTGATATCAAACTGTCCTGAGCCGGTAATATGTAAGCATGCAAAGAAGGCTTAGAGAGAAAAAAATGTATGTAAACTGAACTGCTAGTAGTAGTTGTGCTCTCCTCTGCATATAAACGAAACTGAAGAGATTCTAAGAATAATGGGCTGGAGAGGCTTTTAAAAATTAAAAAGTTTTCCTGAAACAATGATGGAAAAAAGCTTTCTAAGCCTTTTTCTACCTCTTTACTGACATTATGTACAATGCACTCACAAATCTGCTTGAGTTGAAACTCATAGTGAATACAATAATATAGGTTGAGAGAGATCCTTTTTAGACTATGTATACATAAATGTATGTCCCCATAATACTTCTCTTCATTTGAGTGGAGCTTTTTTTTTCAAGATGTTAGATAATATATGGAAGCAAGACATATTGCAGCTGCCATAGCATACACATAGTTGTGCCCATACACCAAGAAAAGTTCTTTGACAGTGATTACTACACGTAAATGTTTTCGCCTTCATAGAAGAAAGCAGCCAAGTCAGTCAGACCTTTTAAAGGATTTTCCTTTTATTTTTTGCCAAAGAGAAAAGTTTTTTTATGAAAATTTTCTCAGTCTACTGAACCGATTAAAGGATTTTAACGAAAGTTTTTTTCCCTTACCCCTAAATGTATCAATACTTGGATATTTAAAGTTTTTTTCTATCAATGAATGAGCGTGTGAGAAAAGATTGATTAGAGGCAGGCATGAGATGAGTAGAAGAGTAGAAAAAAGATGGTATATATAGTGTAGATGATATAATGATGATAAAAAATTTACTTCCTTTCTGCCAGTTCCCAGATTGTTCTTTGCTCATCCTTCTCTGTTGTGCGTCACAATTAAATCGAAATGCAAATTGAAAAATGAGCGATTGAAAATCTTCGTGAGTACAACGCAATGTTGGATGTGATGGCATTTTTTTCACGATCCCAACCCAATATAGCTGGAGCTTCACATGATGCTGATGAATTCCAAACCAAACTCAGTCATTAGTTACTTTTGCTAAAAGTCCTCGTAAGTTGAATGAGGTTGAGGCGCGCGTATCCATTTTCACCAAGTCAATCACTTGATGCCGTCGTTTACATTGGATAAAACAATAAGTGATTTATCGAGCCATTATATACATTCTTCATCCAAATATACATGGTATGTTCATGTTTGTGTTTGCTGAAGCAATAACATTTAGGTAAACCTATTTTTATGGAAGCCGACCAACGGAAAAACAGCTCACTGGAAAAGGGCGAATGTATGTATATAAATGTACATATGTACGTACGTAACGTGCACATACTTAATATTAGTTTGTTTATATATGGAAGAAGAAGTGTGTACAACGTGTACAAGTACAAATGAAAGCTGACTCCCATTTCAGCTCTAGCGTAACCAACTATTTGAAATACGCCTTGTGAGTACGAAAAAGCGCAATGTTGTTGGGGAGCTCATCTAAAATCATCATCGTCAGCAAAGCATCGAATGAATCGGGATCGGGGCATCTAATGTAGCATTAGCAAAGAGCTAAACAGTGAACCCTCATCCTATTCATTTCCTTGTTAATTGTGCAATTCCAAGTGTTCACATACCAATCTGGAAGTAGATTAATTACGAAGAAGGAAAACTTTTCTAACTTGGCTGGTTTCGTGCGTCGGTTGGGGAAAACGGATGTTATAGGATCCGCAGGAAGAGACAGTAATGGAATCAGGCAGCAAAGCAAAATTATAAACTCAGCTCTCTCTCTCTCTTCTCTCTCTCCCTGCTCATCCAGTAATCATAGCCAGTCAATACCCAAACGTATAGAGATATTTTCTATCTATACCACCATACAAAACGTTATATTCTTGCAAATGGTTGCTCACTTTTATGCCTTCTCCTTTTCCCCCAACTACATACCTTCATCTAGTTGGTTTACCAACTTTGTTTTTCTCTCTTTCCCAAAATTTCTGGATTGGATAGGATAGGATACGGATATGATATTGGGTTCGTTTTTGTTTGGACCAGGTCACATATTTCATCATCATCATCATCATCATCATCAACCCCAATCCAATGTTACACAAACAATATATATATATCTGATATTGAGAACACGGCTTCACCTCACTCACTCTCTTTCCCTAATACAAGTTGGGTTCGCTGGTCCTGGTTTGGTCTGGTATTTAGTCCACACACACGGTGATAAGTAGAAAACTAATGTTTGTAGTTGTTGTAAATAGCGGCATACTTGTGTTGTAAATAGTTACTCACTTTTTACTCAATGTGGCAATGGCAATGGTAGATATTCATCAATGAGTAATTTCTGTGTCGTTCGTTTCCCTCTTTCTCTCACAAGAAGATTGAAGTCATGTAGCAGCAGCAGCAGTGTGTGTTGTGTGTGCCTCGCCTTTTACTTTTCCAAGAGAAGCATTCTTCCATTAGTTTACCTAACTCATTTATTCATTCCAATGCAATATGGAATCGTGCATATTACACACACATACACCGTGCGTGACTACCACTACAGCTACTTCATCTATACGTAACAAGCATTAGCTGTGACTCAAGAGCTTAAAAGTAATGCACTCTGCTTTTATATATAGCATAAGCAACAAATATATAGCAATACACAAGGATACTTTTCCCCTATAGGACAACTGGAAAGAGCCTTAGCAATAAGTTTCATTCTCATACTCATTCAGTTTTATAGGAAGTCCGTTAGATAGTTTGTTATACTTGAGTTCAACTTTGAATGTAAAAAATGGCTTCACTGACTACTTGGCATTTTCAGTGTTGATTTACTTAACCATTAACCATACACACTCACACATTGGCAACATTTGGGCTTTCTTTGGTGCTCGTGTACCTACAGCTGAGCTTAATTTAAGTTGATGTTGGCTTGTGTTGGATTTAACTAGACCTTAATTTTCCAAAATACTATGCTTATATTATGTGTTTTATATAAAATTCAAGTATCTTACGTACTCTGGTTAAAATCATTAGTTAGTTTTCTGATAAGCACCTGAATGTACTTATATGACGAAGCTGAAAACTTCATTTTTAAAGTATCATAGATTAATGAGATTTCCTTTTGCAACGGGTGAACTACACACACGCTTTCACCAAGCTGGTTTTGGCTTTAGCTACTAGGATATAATATTTGGATGCTTACAGCATACTTCAGTGAACTCACGAGAGCTTATCATTAGTTCCTTTCTGTGCTATAGACTTGAGCTTATCATTACTTCATCATATTCTTCACCGCACCACACATTTTATAAGCATATGTATGTGTAGGCTGACTTGTTTTCGCCAAAACGAGCCATTATTGTTCAATTCAACTCCAAAATACATTAAATAGTAAAGTATGCTTATATATGTTTCATAACGTTTTGTCAGCCTGCCAAGAACCAATTGTACATTCATTTTCGGTAATTGTCTCTTGTCAGCAGTTTACCCAGGAGATATGCTTCATTTCTACCGAGAATTCATCAAAATACACAGTACAGTAATGCATGCCTATGGGGAGAGAAATCCACATTTTAGTTGACAGAAGGCGAGCATAATATGTGTATGTATATTCATTTCTGTCAAACAACAATTTAGAGAAATCAAAGACTCACAATGATTCAAGTACATATAATAGAATATGTGTTGGTGTAAAGAAGAAAATGAAAGGTTGCCGTGTTGTGTTGGACGATGTGGAAAATCTAGTAACTTAATGTTCGTGCGCTGATATCCCAATTCATCTCGTGTAAAATATTTTGGAGTACACAACATTCACATTGTGTTATAACGTCGCTGAAAACAAGTACAAGTATGCACATAGCATATCCACATGCATAAGCAATGATTTAAATCTTCGGTGATAAAATGTAAATACCAACTATACCTTGTTCCTTATCGATGTGTGTCCTATGTGCGACAGCAAACAAGTAATGGTTTAAACGACTGCTTTGAAGTAAATTATTGCAAACGAGGCATGATTGAATTCACATCCCATGACAAAATAGTAACTACACATAGTTGATGTTGATGGTGATGAAAAGACAAGCACGATAATATTGTATGCAATGCAACCAAAGAGCTTACAAGTATTGTACGCATAAATGACCTGGACAAACGACAACGCGTAATAAAACTAAAACTATAAGGTGTGTATTTGCATGTATACGTGAGTGAATAAAAGTATGGTAATGTACAAACAAATTTTGAGGACGTAAACGTAATTTCCTGTAAACCTGGAGGCAAATAAAACTAGCGATTTGAATGCTCATTTTCAAGTTACATTTTTGGTATAAAAAACAAACAAATTGATTTGGTCTTAATTAACGGTATTGCCAGAGAATTGGAGAAAGTCGCAATACCGCAATATTTCAACTCTTTATTGAAATATTCTCACCTTAGATTGACAGAGTAGTGGACATAGTGGCGGACGGACAGAATGGATGAAAGTTAGATCCCGAGAAACAATGAATGTGTTAAACACGTGGAGATTTCGTTAACTCGTGGAATATTGGAGATTCCAAAAATAAAAAACGTTCATATTTATTCACATCGTGTACAAAACGTGTAAAATTCGGTGTTATGCAACCCGACACCTTTTAAGTGTTGCACGCGAGCATTTCACTACGTGGTTTGCACCATCCCAGAAGAACGAATGCAATCCGTGTAAAAGCGGTGGCGATTTCGTGGCTTACCCATTCCTTTATCCCTAACTATTTGGCGCGAAATTGATTTCCATATGAAAATCTAAATCACGATACTTGTGTGAACTACAGCCAACATTCTGGGATTTCTGGGGCTAATATTAGATAAACAATCATACTATGGAGCATACACATGTTATTGAGTCAAAAAGAAATTTAACGCGAACAGGTAATAAATCAGTTTTGGACTCATTAGCAATAATTTACGATCAAGCATCCGAAGAAAACACCCAAGATTCGGCAGTTGCTTCTGTTATATTTCAGCAGCAAGTGCAGAGTGTTGTGTTTGAAAGTAATCCGGAAGAAATTCGTTTTTGTGAAAGTGAACCAGAACCCACAGAGGATTCAAGCTCTGAACAGGGCGACTCGGATGTCTCGGATCCCCAAGATTATCCTGCTTTACCGAAAGATTACACTTGTGACATCATTTCTGAGTGGAGAACGTGGTCAATTAAACATAACATAACCCTAACGGCAGCTACCGATTTACTTAAAATTTTAAAAATTCATTCAGATTTTAAACAATTGCCAGCTGATGCTCGGACATTGTTGTCAACTCCCAAGACTGATAAAAGTTCTTAAATCTAATAATTTAATAAGTGATGATTAATGTTAAGATGCTCGAAGACGAGTGAGTGGGGCTGACCATCCAGTTCAAGGGGACCCGCAGTTCGACAGACCCGCATAACACCAAAGTTTATGGTCAGTTAATTTTAATTTCACAAATTTTAGTTTTGTTTGAAATAGTGATTTCATTTTAGTATAATTATTGACCTTTTAATTTTCTAGCTCCACAATATACTACAGGCTTGAATTTATCTACAAATAACCAGCCAATGAAATGTCAATCAACCATCGAGTCATCCATGCATGAAAAGGACCGATCTTCTCAGCCACGAAACCAACTCGGTACTGATTAATCATAGCGAAGTTGATATAATATTGTGGTAGGATTTGGTTACCCAAATCCCACTAAGCCAAGCTATTCATATGATAAGTCTCTGTTTTGAAATGTTTCATTAGTTTCAAAATTGGATGATGAGGAACGTTACAATAATTAAGGCTCAGATGAAGCAACTTCAGGAATCAATGGATGTGCTTTTAGTAGCAGGAAACCATTCAACAGCCTTCGGCAGCCAGTCTAACACCGATTGAGGATGTTGCTGCTCTGACTGATATGGCTTTGCAATTGGGGAAGAAAAATTTACGAGAGTTAATGGTATGTTTTTTTAGCATTGTAGTTTTGAGCAAATTGTATTGTCTTAAATTCATTAAATAAACACGCAATTATATTGAATGTTCTAATTTAGGTTCATCAGCTATCATTGCATGGTGGAAAAGATGTGGGTGACTGTACACGAAGAATCCTTACTGCATTGATGCGTGATGAAGTCGCAGAAAGATTCAGCTGGCTCGGGTCACGTGGAGAAAAGCTCTCGTTTTCAAAATCTTTCTTAAAGTCATTGCTACATGGTGAGTATCCATTTGTGATCAAAATTGCATGGGGTTTCACAATAAAACTGATTTTAAAATGCCTATTCAACTTAATTTAGGATCGGTTCGGGCAAACCTTGTAACGAGCAATGCATCGGACTCGCAAATCGAGATTGTGGTTAAAGAATGGCTAAAGAATGCAATAAAGCGAATTTCTCGAGCAAAGAAACGGTTAGTTTGGACATAAACGATAATCTGCGTTGCGGTATATAACTTATATATGTCATTGAACATCATGTATCTAAAAAATAAATATGATTATTATTTACAGTCGCAGCCATAGCCGCCTCTCAGAAGTGGACCAGGACAGTCAGCAAGAAGCCTAATCTTATATTTAATATTCAAAGATATTTTTTTAACCAGCTTGTAATAATTGTAGAATATGTAGTATTTTTACTTAAATTTGACACAAATAAACAAAAACAATAAAATAATTACTGTGTAGAGTTTATACTGATTAAAACATCACAATTATAGTGTACAAAGTGGTGAATATAAGCACATATTTATCAGGGGTTAGTTCCGTTATTATTTGGTTCTGCATGTTTTCTCTAACACGGCTAAAACACCAAATGTAGACGGACATTTACCCTCGGTTTGTCACCACATCTACATCATTTTTACCAAGAGTTCTACACGGAATGTGGCAACTCAGATTCCGTGTGAAACAAGTGTTATTCTCGTGGCAGTGTTGCTCGGGATAGAACTTGCTACAAGTAGTTGCTGTTAACAAATGCATTTTAGTTGAAACAAAGCAGTAAAACCAAAACCTATTAAATTAATTGGTCATAAAAATCGGAAACGATTTTGCGATTAAACCGGCTGTCTCGTTCCAGGGGGTCACTTGAATTAGCCGGTTGTTTCGTAAATATCGCGTTTTATGTAGTAGCAGTAAACCCGATGTGAACTTAACACAACTTGCTAAAAGGTAGTCATGCACCGCATTCCTTGCTATTTGAAGAGGTTTTGGTTTTGTATCGTTAGTGCATTTTACATGTGAAATTTTATGAAGAAATGAAATGACATTTCAACTGCGTTGCTATTCATGCAAGTATTGTAAATTTAGGTTTCTCCTCAGTCAAACGATTAAGTGCACAGTAGCAGTTTCTCTAGATATTATCGTAAATGTAGCATTTAATTGATACCAACGTCATCATGCATAAAAATTCAAAGCCTCATATTCAATAGTTAAGTCATATACTTACTGAAACAAGAGTTGTTTTTTAGCAATCAAAAAGTTAAAAATCAACGTACGTTAAAAGAAATTGAGTGAAAATTTGGTCAGTTACTTCCTAGTTGAACTAGTACAGGTGAATTATTCGGAACGGTATTTAAAAGTCACGTTGCTTTACTTAACAATTATTTTGTTTTCACTTTCGTAAAAGACTTTTGCGTCAGAAAGACAGCCAAATGACTATTCTGATTTCAATTCCTTTGACAGAGTTTATCTCGAAAATGAGAAACCATATGCAACTGTTGACCATAACCATTTTGCTTTTCCTGAAGCACATTTTCCACACGGACCCGCAATAAATATGTTGCGGAGGAGAAAGTTCCGCATTCCGTTTTCGCTCTGGGATGGTCAAAAATCACGTCGGGAGTAATCATTCTTTTCAGCCTGTAAATTCTATTACAAGGTTTCTTCATGCAAACAACTATTTTAACGTGTTCAGTAATGGGAGTTCAGAACTATAATCATAAACAAAAGCCCTCAAAGCAGTAATTATACGTAGGTATTAACATTTTAGTACTCCTAAACAGGAAGACCAGGGGCAACCACTGCAGTAAAATCACAAATCAGGTATGTAAATTTCTTGAGAGGAATAAATGTTGTTTCATTTCTTAAGGTGACTGAAATGCCATATTATTTATATGGATGATTTGCATGTGTAGTTCCTTTGTGAGCACGAGCACCCAAAAAGCCCACACCACCTACTTACCAAAAAAATTGCACATGAAGAGCACAAAATGCTCGTGCATAAAATTTTTCTGTTTGAAACAAGCCCTGAAAATTCCAAGCAAGAATTTGTTTCACGATTTGGATCAGGAGGCGGTGTGATAGACAGTAATTGTTAGTACGTCATGCTGTCTATAGGGTAGCAAACAATGAGTAAACAATATTTAATTTACAATTTGCCGTGTGGCTAAAATTCGACGGATGAATTTATTGCATGTAATCTCAAGTTTGAGGTATAAACGATAAACGATCTTTCATTGAAGGTAAATACTAAATACCGAGAATAAAAATTCGACAGACGATGAAAATTTGTTATAGAATCGTTGTTAAGAATCACCTCAACGTATCATTTTTCTGTTGCTATTTGTGTTCCAACCACCCTCCCACACCATCTACCAACTGGGATTCAAACTTGAGTACATGAGATTTGGGGGAAATGGAATAATGCTTTTGGAAGCTTAGAACTCTTTTCGGGGATGTTGAAGGGAAAAGATGCGACGGTGGAGTGGTGGTGATATACTCCTGTTTCCTTTACATTTACAGCCGTTTCTGGCTTTCACCGAGCTTCTCTTGGATAGGGTTCATGCTTGAAGATTCATGTTTTATATTTCACCAGTTGCCAATTAGTTTTCAAAATTAGTTACTATATGAAACTTTGTACTTAGATAAAAAAAAATATCGAAAGGGTTTATGTCACGGCGGTAGACTCTCGAATCTCATTCTTCCCCATGGTTGGCAGGTGTATTCGCACTTTGGGATGATCAACAACCAATGCTACGCATCAACTCACCTTGTGTTTTGAAATAGTATCAGTTATTAAGTTTGATAAATCATGGATAAAGCAGAGTATGATCTTTATCATTAAAAGCAAAAAATCTGACAACAGCGAGGCTTTGAAATCAAGAGTTTTGTAACAAATGGGGTGACGTGCTACTGACTGTAGCTTTTGTGTTTCTCAGTGTTGTACTGCCCGCTAGTGATGATAAACTATGAGCAAAATTTTGCTTCTTTTTAAACTTTAACATTTGATTAAAGATTGGTGATGCAACCCACAGCAAAACGAAGACCTAAATGGCTCGTGACGTATTGACTACTTATTACGTAACTCTAATAATATCCGCTTCGTATGACTCGATTGTTTTCCTTTCATCATGATCAAACTTAATGAAAACCGCTTTCTGACATGATACTAATTCGTTTCCTGCTGGCTAGCCAAAAGGCGAAGCCATAATAAAGAGGTTTTTGATAAGATGTCGTCGATGTCGAGTTACACTATAGATCGGGTAGTGAACGACGAAGTGCTAAATCGATCCAAGGCAATCTTTGATAGCGACAAAGGGAGTGAAGCAAAAGGAGACATAAAATGACGAAATTAATAAACTTGTAAAGCGTGGGAAGGAAAAAGAAGGTGCGGGGCAGAGCACAGAAAAAGTACACCTGGCCGTTTGGAAGCTTCAAACTGGACTCGACAATACCTTTTCCTATATAATATTATTATCAAAGATTAAAAGAGCATCTTGCTTAGCACTATTGCTTTTGGTTTGAATTGAATGTATACATTCACTAATTTTGATAAATGAAACCCACAGAAATATTAACTTGTCATGATTCTCATTGACCACTGACCCGTTGTTGAGGATTGGAACTAGACGCTGATGACGAAAGAGATGGTTTAATCTCAAGCACGCTAAAGATTATTATTTATGTCCAAAGATCCTGAAAACCCCATAACACACCTTAGCAGAAGGAATTACTTTGGAATTTATAATTTTTGTTTAACGGCTTTATGCTTTGTGAATTTTATACACAGACTTTTTTTATCTACAGACGTTAATATTTTGAAGCTCTATCTAGTTACAAGTCTAAAATATTAGTAATATCAAATATCCACTGCAAAGAAATCGTGGCAGTGTATCAGTTAGACATACGTAAATCCATTGTTCCGGTCCCATCCAATCACATAAATTAGACGAATTTTAGAACTAAAAATCACAATATTTTTTTTGTTGCTGATTCTTTAGTTTTCAATGTTCCAATACAACGGGAGTTGGCATATATTCTGAATCAGTTAATAAACTCGAACAACCCGACTTTACGATCAACGTACCATGTATTCTGTTATATAGCTGCACCACCATGGACCACCATTGAATAATGATGTTATGGATACCCATATTAGTAATGAAGCCCTTGTGGTTATCATATCTCTAGGGATGGTAACACAAATAAAAGATTTTTTAGCTTTATGGAATAAATGTAATTTTAGAGCTCATATTCTAGGAATCCATTACCCTTAGGTAGTGGAAAAACACAAAGCAGTTCTGATTTTGTGTATGTATACATAACAAAATCTACCTCAACAAACTTGGATTGACAACATTCTCCGTTACTGTTTCCAGATCCTTATATACTTCCCCTCCTCAGACGACTTATATTTTTGAAGGGATTTCTTAGTAGTTGTATGGTCTCATTATACGTTTCACGTGGACATTAAAAATAAACCAAGAATTGAATGAATGCACATAAATATTATGTTACATTTTTAAGATACGTAATTAAGCAGAACATGGCTCCTCCAGTATTTACGGACTTGGGAAAAGCAACAAGGGATATTTTTGAGAAGGGATATATACTAGACATTTTCAAACTCACTGGGAATAACCAATCATGTGGATACTTGACAATGAAAACAGGGCTGTCGCACAAGTTTGAAGATGGTACATTTAAAGCGGACGTAGAGGGATCCTATCCATTTCCTCGTTACGGGCTCACATTCACAAAAAAGTGGAATACTCAAAATGTTATTGGATTGGCAGCTGAGCTGGCAAACAAAATCTATCCGGGTGTCACTCTCAAAGCCGAGGGTACGTTTTGCCCTGACACGGGGGTCAAGAACGGGATTTGTACAGTCTCATACAAGCATGCAAATGTCTTTAGTCGAGCGTCCTTCTCCGGCGGTGTTGAAGCCAATATGATGCTCGATACAAGCCTCGTTGTTGGACATGAAGGTTGGTTAGGTGGAG
This sequence comes from Orchesella flavescens, assembly GCA_964034955.1. Classification (NCBI taxonomy): domain Eukaryota; kingdom Metazoa; phylum Arthropoda; class Collembola; order Entomobryomorpha; family Orchesellidae; genus Orchesella; species Orchesella flavescens. The sequence goes on along the minus strand of OZ035957.1, from coordinate 17,712,958 downwards.
TAAGAACAGAGTATGACAATACAGAAGGGGTTGTAAAGAACCATTATCTAGCAGTTGGCCATTCATACGGAGGAATTCAAGCTTTTGTCATCGCTCAAAATGCCCAAATATACACAGCCAACATCTACCAAAGAGTGAATAACCGGCTTGAGATGGGAATCAGTTTTGGAACGGATTTAGGTGATGGACCGAGAAAATTCTATAATCTGGGAGCACGCTACCTTCTAGATGACGATACAGCAGTTCGTGTCAAAGTGGACAATCAAAGTATGATCGGATTAGGGTGGGAGTCATCACTTCAAGGCTGTATCAAACTTATATTTTCATGCTTAATTGATGCCAAAAAGTTGAATGAAGGGGGTCATAAATTTGGAGTTGGAGTGGAAATCATGTAGCAGCACATGCACACTTCAAACGAATGTCAACGTTGGTGATATTTTTTTGTAAAAACTATTTTAAAAATATGAATGTTCCGCAACAACGATTTTGAAAGCCTCTTCTACTTCCGTCAACAGGATTCGTGAACACGAAGAAATTTACGCAAAAATTTCCAAAAACTAGTAACTCAATTATATAATTGACTCGTTTTATAATAAATTAAATTGTATTCTTCTGTATTCCACATTTTGGAGAAAAAAGTCCCTTTCCAACTTATGCGTTCATTAGTCACAGTGTGTTTAACCACTTCAAAAGATTCATAAAGGCGTGAAAAGTTATAGGAATGTCATCGCCATCATCTCAACTTTCTAGCAACTTGTTTTTGTGTGAGTTTTTACGTTATAATTTATTAATATCAGACCGGCGCTATGTATTAATGTAGTTTTCTCTCTATTGACCACTGCCACTAAAAATCTGGAAAATATGGGAAGGGAATGATCACATTTTTTTTGAAAATCTAAAATTAAACCATTCCGTTCCTAAAAAATATAGAAATATGGTAGCTTGTCCAAAGGATTTTGTTAATACGTACGTGAAACATAAAAAATCTCATCATTAAAAATAATTACTTTGAAGAAAATATATTATCTGCCAACGAGTTCATGAGTGCCCTTTACAGTAACCATATACTGATACTAATGCGTTCAATGTCACTTTCATAACTCAAAATGGTGAAGAAACTGCGGAGCCTATATATTTTTAATAGTTTCATCAATTATTTTCGTTTAGTATAGAACTAAGTATTTTGAATGGATGTCTTTCTCTCGACTTTCTCTCTCTCTCAACCAAAAAACATTTTATTTCACCACCACCCAAAACATTTCATTTCATGTCAAATTTGAGTAAGCACAACAACCACAAGCTTTCCACTCGAGGAGAATTGAAAGTGTGGAAATAGATGTTGACTGACTCTCCATTCCATTTCATATATAGAGAATATAAAGGATTAGTAATAATGCCAGAAGCCACCATCGTTCTCATTATCACCATTTGCTATCGTCATCATCCCATCACCATTACATTTACAGTCATCATTTTCATCTTGTTCACTTTTCTCTTTCTCACACCCAGAGCCAGAGGAATGTAACAAACATGATGTGATTGTACTTTATTCTGCAACAATATCATCATCTTCCTCTCTCTCTCTCTCTCACACTTATTCTCATATAGTATAGTGTGTTTTGTAATAATCAACTGAAGCTCGGGCAACATTACTAAAGGATGGGAAATGTATTTATGTATGTAGTGTTATTTTCATGAATATTATATGATTTTACAAAATAGCTTGAATAGGAAGCACACACAATGGCCCAGAAAATACCAGGCAACTTCTCAAGAGAAGCAGTTAGACAGATGAGGATATGAAGCACTACACGAAAACTTGAGAATGATGATGATGATGATGACGACGATGACTACCAGAAAGAGGGATACAAAATAGGGACTAAGGAAAAGATGAAGACGCGACAGAACATCAGAAACATGCAGAGGAGGAGAAAAAGTACCACCACCCAAATGGAATATAATGCAGAGAAATAAGAGGAAAAGTTGAAGAGCCAAGTAGTCATTTTCTAAATGAAGCAGCAGGAGGAGAAGCACAACTTCTAGCTTTAATGCTTTGCTTGCACAGTAGCTTTTGAAGGAGGCAGTAGTAGTATATATAGTGTGTGTGTAGAGAGTGTAGTCTAGTTATAAGAGACCACTTGAAAAACCTCATGCATTCATTTTCATTTTCCATCATTCCATCTCATTTTCTGAGCTATATATAGGTACATAACTAGTATATACATCCATATTGCAATAGATATTATTGCTATTACTCTCCTCTCTCTCTCCTGCCTTTCTTAGTTAAGTATGACATTATATGGAGAAGAACCAGGAGAAAGTTCCATCTATATACACATGCATTTATCCATCAGGGGAAAAAATTATCTGACCTTAATGTGCCCCTTGTTCCGCTTTGACTTCTATTTCACCTATATATCTATTATGTTCATGCATTCCCAAGTTATGTACAACAATATTTATTGTCATCTTTATTATTACTAATAAAGATAAACATATGTAAGTAATGCTTTCACTTCCAGTTCCAAGTATATGAACATGAATGAAGCCAAGCCACATATTTGTATGTTCAGATAGATATATGGTTGTGACTACTACTAACATCAAGATTTTATGCAAAATGAACTCAAAGAGCAAGAAAAAGTGAAGAGGACTGCTGAGTAGGTCTAAAACGCAAATGAATGCTAAGAAATGAATATCATCAGCAGCATGGGTGATATTAAAATTCAATAGGGAAGCGAGAAAGTAAATGTGTATGTATATTGAGTATAACATGGGTGGATGGAGTCATACTACTAAAGTACACGTTAAATTATTTGTGTTTTGAACACATTTTGGCTAATGGTGAAAGCGTTTTGAAAGTACTCATTTACGCAGCTAGTAATAATATATGTATATGTGGATATATGTGTTAGTGAATTGGTGTAGTAAACTTGGAAAACTCCCATGGTAGATGTCTAAGTACACTGAATGAGAATGAGGGAAGAAGAGGCTCCTCTTCATTCATTTTGTGGAGAAAATTCATTCATTGAATGAAATTTTCATCAAGGGTGACAATTCATTTGAGTCAAACCAAGTCAACTCAATTTACGACATGCCTCGCTTGTCACTCTCTCTCTCTCTCTCTCTCTCCTTCCTTTCTCCACATAAATACGATAATTTAGTTAGGGAAGCAACTTAACAGGATGTTTCTTGTCTGTCAGTCTGTTTCTCATGGAGGAAAATCAGGTGTGTTTATTTCTTTAAGGTCAGCCAGTCAAGCACTATAATGATTTGGGGACGTTGCCTCACTGGATTATAGCGAGCAAAAGTAATATTCATACATATACAGTGTTATCCGCTTATTAGTGAGAGAGTGGCACAGGCCCAATTAAAGTTGAACGAGTGCGTGGGCGATGCTTATAAAAAATTGATGACGCTTAATAACTTCATGTCACTTCCGTGCAGTTTGGATACAACCCATGAATTGCCTTGAAGCTGGGTGGGAGCTCGCCGTTTATTTGTTTGCGTTATTTCATAGCAGAATTGCAAATGAATATACAAGTGGCAGAGGTTTTATTTGAGACCACACAGTATAGTACAGTCCACTGGTCTAAATTTCTTGCTGAAATCCTAACCGGCGGCAATCCTTTGTGTGAGGATGGATTACAATAAAATTTAAATCGAGGTTGACAAGCCCGAATTTAACATCTTAAAATTTATAGGCATGACTTTACATATCACCATGAATTTCCAAAGTGGTTTGTCAAACGACTTTACAAAAGTCACATCGGCGCAAGCTGGAATATTATTTAATTCTTTCCCTCTAGAAAATATTTAGGTACAAAACTCAAGAAGTTATTATTTTTCTTCAGAAACGATGACGAACCAATCTATTTCTGCCAACGTTAAACGTAGTGACTTGTAGCATCCCGTACAAATGCTTATATAGTACCAGTATTTTTTAAAATTTACCTTCCCCCAGGAAAACCGTATTTATCCCATTGGAAATCAAATTCAATGCCGTTATAGCAGACGACTGACGACAGTCAGATTAACCAAGGCATGTCGACATTTTTCTACCGCATCATTATCCTTATTGTTTTGTTAGTAGTTGGAATCGTAAAAGTAGAAGGAATGTCACTCATACAGATTTGAGCCAGATAAGTTTGAAGCATGGCGTGGTATTCTTCCCTTTTTAAACTGAAATCTGGTAGACTCTTGGCTGACTACAATGCAAGCTCGTTGCAGAGTTGTAGAAAGGGAAGAAAAAGTGAATAGCTCATTTAAGAATATCTATACACACGTCTAGCAAAAGATTAAATGAAAAATTGCACCTATTCCTCAATGATTCTGATTTCTCTTCCTTGTGAAGAATTGTAGAGGGGAAAGGGGAACAACTGTGGGTGCATGCACGTGTACATTTTTGGTTCTGACTCGCCTCTTCTTGCTTTTCGCCCATTTCACTCATTCGCCGTCACTCCTTGATTTGATATGAGATGGTTGACGACGAAGAAAACGGGAAGCATTGCATAATATATTGCATTGTATCTGTTGTGATATACGGATTCCCCCGTATATAAAGTTGGTTCACACATGCATTGTCAGCCGAAATTACTATTTTTATGCTCTATCACAAAAATTAAAGGGGCCCAATTTTTCATGGTGAAAGGAATTTGGAATCTTGAGGCTTTGAAAAGTCACGGAAGTTTGGAGGAAAAAAAGACAAGAAAAATGTGTTCGTCGGTTTCTTGTTGTAAAGCTAGATTTTTCATTTGGCTCCACCACGCCACACCACCACTCGTTTTGGGCTCATTTGACTTTTTGCTTATATGTCGACTTCACAATCCCATTCTGTCGTCTCTCATAGAGTATTCTTATATAAAGCATTGTTGAAAGGCAATAAGTTGCATGCTCACCGTTCTGGTGATATACCCTCTATAACACCAACTTTTTCTTGGTTCGAGCTCATATAGTTGATGGTGGATGTGGATATAGTGCAGGTTCAAGTGCAATGTAGAAAAAGTGTGTGCTTAACCATAACATGGTGAAGAAATCCAACCTCTCCAAACTAAATAGAATGGGTTGATGGATATATGTATTCGTGTGTATTTAGAGGAACCCGTGCCGAAGGCTTCTGCGACAACGACAACTGTATGTATATATATGAATATATTTCCGCCTATATGTAAATGTACTTTGCTTTTGCCAGCGCAATGTAAGTTTCCGCAGTAGAGTATAGTAATGACAACCTTATGCATGGGATTTTAAAATGTAACAATTATTAACTGCTTTATTTTCCGCCCTACTTCAACTACCAAACCATTTCTTTTTCTTTTACTTTATCCGATCTAGTTTTTGCCCTTTCAAGAATAAAAAATATATATCAGTGCTAACTGAGACGGAAAACTAAGTAAAGCCATGCATTTTAACTTTTCTAATTAATAAAAACTATTTCTGTAAGAAGACTCGTGTGATTTCTAATTTACATAATTTACATGGCTTCAACCCAAACCACCACTGTAAGAATTCAACACGATGAAAAGGGGGAAAAGAAAATTGGCATTTTCTCCCCCAAAAAAATCAGCTTCAGCTCAGTCACTCTTGCACAAAAGTATAATGGTGACTGGTGATGTTGACATCACAGTTTCTAAAACCATTTATTTATGCGCTTTCGACCCTGATCTAAACCGTTTTTTGTTAGTGAGTACAAAAACTTGCATGCAAAATATGATTTTCTTTGCCTTCTTCCCATTTTGAAGGTTTTGTAAGTACTAAGGATTATGTTTCATGGTTTGGACTAAAATGTCATAAAGTGCTCATATATATTTGCAAACCCCTTTTTCATTCGGATGATAATATAATATGCATGTGAACGTGAAGTGGACTGTCTTGTTGTTTGTCTCGAAAGTTTAATACTCTCAAACATGATATCATCATCGTTTTATTCCAAAGCACTCCCCTACTTGAGACATATATATATATCAACATGAGCTGACTACTTATGCCGAGCAAGTGAATAAAAGCATACCGCAAATGAGATTGGAAAAAAGACAGGAAATAATATAATCTATGGTGGGGCTACTACTATTATATTGCCTGCTTCTTCTTCTTTTTTTCAAATTCAGCCACTTACAATTTCTGTTTCAACCCCCCCTTTTCCCTTCCCCATCAAAATCCAGTTTACTGTATTTTTGATTTGTCATGTGTGTACATTCCAATGGTGACACTTAACAGGACAAGATTGGATGAGATTCTTTTCTCGAGTGGACACAACCAGATTGTATTCCACTTCTTGAAAAGAGAGTGAGTGTATGGCTCTGAGTGAGTGAAAGTTGTTGGGTTGATATGGTCTGATTATTGGCAAGCAGGCATGAATTGGATACACTCGCACACTTTTGCTTTTTCTTCCATCTTCAGTGTAAAACCTACGAGGCAAATAAATATCTGCGCCACCAGCTCATGTATTGAGTTGAGTCTTTTTGATAATAGGTAAATACACACGCTACACCACTGTTCTCCATGGATTTTCCTCTACTAACATGTTTGCATGGTGTATCCCTTATTCTCTTCACTCACTAGCTTATTTTTCTGCAACTACTGACCTCCGAGACAGATGGAAATATCGAGTATTTGAAGCTCGCAAGCTACTCCAAAAAAACATATTGGATTTATATAAATTTTATCCCTCCGCTTTTTCGAATTCCCTCCGCCACAACAGATTTTTTCTGGTCCTGTTCTTCTAATTTCATCTCAAATGGATACAAACTTTATCTGTTACATATGTATGTACTACTTATGTAGCGTTGGTTGGTCATGTGTACATATGTATTTCTTATAAACACGCCGTAAAGAACGTGAAGGAAGATAGGAAAGCAAGGGGGAGATAGCAAGGATGTATGATGGTCTGCTTTCACTCTACTGGAAACCAAAGTCTGAACTACCTATAGTATTGGGGAAAAGTCACCATTGCATACTCTCTACATATCTCTATGAAACTTGACAGCATTGGAAAACAGTACATTACCCGAGGACTAAAAGTATATACATTCATATGACCTTACCATTTGTATCTCTAGAATTGACATCAGATCAGGCACAGGAAAACTGAAGATCCTCGGTTTTTTTGGAAGTTTGTGTACTTTATTTGCCTCCGGTTACACCATCTTCTTCAAGGATGAACGGAGAGAACTCCTCCGATTTAAAGAAAACCCTACATTTCAAAAGCCAATGTGAAATTCATGTTTCCGTTCCGTACTTCTCATTCCCTCTCTCACTTTTCCCTTTATTTGTAAGCGTCTTCTTCTTCTTTTTCTTCGCAGTCGACGTTCATCTTAAGTGTATAAGTATTATATGCATATATACACATATTGGTACAAGTAAGGCAAGTGTTTAGTTAAGCCATGGAATTTTTTTATGTAAGTTATGCCATTCAAATTCTCATTTTTATAAATACCACAGGGTGAATGAGCTTTGTACGTAGGCAGGCCGAGAGGCTGATAACGTGGCCACACATATGAATCGGATTATATGACAGAAGACAAGAATACTTTCTTGTGCTGTCACTTATGCGTTATATGTACGTGTACGTACGTTATCTGTGGGGAAATACATGCAAATGTTTTCTTTTCAGGGGGTTTCCAAATGTAAATCAAATATGTGTGCAGTTGTAGTGAAAGAATGAAAAGTAATAATGATAGGATAACAAATCTGCTGCTTGGAATAACCGATGCGATGCAACCAAAATCCTTTGCTACTGCTGCTTTACTACTCACGATCAGTAGTCGTAGTAGTAGTAGTAGTAGTACTCACATTTAAATATATGATATCCAAATCCAAGGGCAGAGAAAGAGATGCATTTGTAGCAACAAGCAAGCAAGCAAACTAGTACAATGGTTTGTAGACACAGATAAAGATAAGCAAATGTTGTAAAATCTTGGAGAAGGAAAAGAAAGGAAATTTTGTTTGGTTAGGCAATGACATGTGCAAAGATAAGCGAAAAGGAAAGACGAAGAAGAAGAGAGAAAAAGCAGAAGATGGATGAAACTTTCCATGACAGAACCAGATGTACAAAAGGAACATAATCTTTTGTGCTGTGTTATCCCCAAGTCTTGAATACTTGCGATGCGTGATGCGATGTTGAATCTAGCACATAATATGTATATATATACATATATCTCTCTCTGTAAAATATGAAGCTGTAGTCCCCTTTCTAGAATTCTAGCTAGTCTTGAGAAAAACGTATCAAATATATTGGTCTATGGTGGTATGCAGCAATGCAGAGCCTATTTTATATAGGATGATGCTAAGCATGGTGTCGTTTTACCTTTTCTATTGATACTCATTTCTTGAGGTTTGTGGCTTGTTTAGTGGATTTCCAATAAAATATAGAAAAGAAAAACATATTTACCTTTTAGTTCCTATATCTTAGAAAAGGATCCTTTCTGTTCAGCATTTTATTTTGTTACCCAATTTGATTTGAATTCCCTACTAAAGAAAGTACAACAATAGTTTTTTGAGCCGCACAAATAAGTTTGAATTAAATTGTACCGAACCGAATCTCTTTCCTTAGCGTGAACCGATGAAAGTTGAAACCGGCTGTTGAAACTATTAATAGGAAACCGAGTCCCATCTTTACTTAAACTAGCTTGAATAGGGATTGAAATTCGATATTTTCGTTGTAAATAATGATGAAGAAAATTGGTGCTTAGAAGCAAAATAGGGAGTCAACTGATTTTGCAACAAAAATTCGTGTTTCAAAGTTTCAATTAACTTGTGAGGTAGTGGCTTGTAGCTAGTTAGTAATACACATTTCCTCATAGTCGACTAGGAATCCTAGTCTAGGATTATTGATTGATTGAATAGTTAAGCTAAGCTACATACTTATATTGGGTGCATGATCTACGATCATATTTCTAATCATTGAGATGTGTAATACGTAGCTAATGAGTCCCTGACGAGGGTTATTATTTCATGCATGCACATCTTTGCAAGAAAAAATTACCAACATCATAATAAATACTCCATAAACTTGTGATAGCAGCCATGTTGGAGTTGGAACTCCCTGACGATCGAAGACTGCCGGCTTTTGGGATTTACTACCTTTATGTCATTTTGGAAATAAGTATAAAAGAAAGCTCAATATCAATATCTGCCACTACCTACTACCTACCGTCATGTCAGCTTAACAACCACTGCTTCCAACTTGAGTTTTTACCAGAGAGATTCGTATTTACCATTTACAAATGAGGTTATGCATGTGTTTTCCCATATTTCGAATGAATAGAGGATCCGGCATGTGTACTTGAAAACTCAATCTTTTCATTCTTTGTTTGCTTGCGATTCTTTTAACAAATATGAATAACAAATATGACTGAAAGGATATACTTAATATGGATGCATGCATACATACCGTGGATGATGAAAGCATTGAAAGCTTTTACTATGTACAAGTAGAAACGTAATATTTCGGAATTTGAAGCTACTACCAAACCATAGCTGATTTAGTGAACATAATTGCACAGATGCTTATAAATTTGTTCACAAAAACGGGTAAAATCAGTCACAGTCAAAAGGCCTGGGTTATATAGTTGGCTCCCGTCTCCTCTATTCAATATCTGGTAGCTAATAATAAGCTGTGGATTTTCTCCTTTCCTTTTCCTCAACCACATCATAGTCAGTCACATCGTCATCGATTACATACTTCCACTTTGTTGGTATGTGTACTGACAAGAGGACTAATGCGGAGTTAAGTATATTACACACAGGCTTATCTTATAAGTATTATAAAGAAGGGATATGGATGAGAGGGGGAATTTGGTGACTCCTTTCCTGGAGACTAATGACGTCGCGATATCGTAACAATATTTTGGTGGTACTACAAAAAGTACATACATACAATATATATATATATATATATGCAAAATAATATTCTTGTCTTGATCCACAAATCCACAAGTACTTCCTTTCTTCTTGGTCTGTGTGTGTATGTACATGGTTGCGTAAATATATATAAATATATGTGTATAAGATTTTCATACGGTACGGTATCTCTGTTCCATGTATTTTTTGTAGATTGCTACCAGATGCAGATGAAAACCGAGTTGGGCTAAAAGGCTGCAAGTTCGCAAAGGCAAGGATGGAGAAGTAGGACATTATGAATGCCGCTAGTCTTCGTCCAAAACACCGTAATTTGTCTTTTGTGACATGACATACGATTTCAGGGAACAAAGCCTGTACGCAAATTCGTCTTATTGGAGGAATCGCCCTTTCTTGTACCACTTCTCCAAAAACTCTTGATATTAGGCAGCTTTTACTAGACTACACACTACTACTACTCGGTTTTTTTTAGTATTACCACAAAATTAGCTGCGTCTTTCTCTCATACATACGCTGTCGTTTATATATGTTGGGTTATGGTACATCTTCTTACATGCGAAGCAGTTCCATTCTTGAGAGCGCAATTTCAGCATTCTATTCGACTTAACGTATAATCCCATTTATAACTGCTCCGAAAAAATGATGATTTGATACAGGCATCTTTATGAAAGAACCCCATATGAACAAGACAACCCGCGTTGATCATAATAAATTTCAAATGCTTTTTTTTTGCGACAAGCTATACATACGTTTATCTACGTCCTTTCATGATTTACATTCGAGTTTTATATACGCCAACATATTTTGTTGTTGAAAAGCTTGTACTACCAAACCAACTGATTGTCAAAAATGATTGTTAAGTTCGTCCTATCATCTATCTATATTTTGCGTATGTCACATACAATGCACATGTGTTTCATCTCTTCTTCAAATCTGTTCATGGTGCTGGAACATCCATAATCTGGAATGCTAATGAATTCAATACTTTCAAAACCCAGGGAAAAGAAATTGTTTCGACTGAGCCGATGACGGGGATGATGATGGTGGTGTTTTGTGTGAATTCGCGTGTGATCCGGGTATTTTATTTATCCTCATGTTCGGGAGCATTTCATTTCAATTTTAGGAGGCCTTTAGAATATACTATGTACACTTGCTCTTTTATTCCCGTCTTTCTTCCCAGTAATAATCCCAAAGCCTGTTTTAGTGCGTTTGTGTATGTGTGTGTGTGTGACTACTTTTGCTTTCACCACTTCTGAAGTTATTACCACTACGTTTTCCTCTTATTCTCTTTTTCCTTGGTGGACTCAAGAACACTGTAAATATCTTGTGGAAAATAAAGCCTGACTAAGTCACACCACAAGACCACTTTCTCCTCTCCTTTTTTTTATCAAAGGCTGAAAAAAGAAAGGACTTCCTTTTTGGTGGTCTTGTAGTGGTAATGGTTCTTTACTTCCACAGATGTAACTTTATACTACTAGTCCGTAGAACAGTGTACACCACTGTCCCTTGTGCAGAGAAATGCATGGTTGGCATCATCAGGAAGGCAGAGACAGGAGGACATAAAACCTTCATTTCATACCTCTTCTCTTCTCACACAGACTTATACACATTTTCCCTAAAAACCAAGGACTTTTTATCTGTGCCAAGCAAAGCAAAAGAGAGACACTTACACATGAATGAAAAGAAAGGATAAAAAGAGAAAAGAGATGGAGGAATGAAATTGAAATGAAAGGAGGGACACTACTTACTGCTTACTACTTCTTTTCTTTTTTCCCTTCTTTCTTGACGGATGCTTGCAAGAAAGTAACTTACCTTTTTTCTCTTTCTCGTACTTTATAATATTACTTATAGTTCGTCGAGAAGAAACAGTTAGACTCAAAGAGGCATTCATTCACGCTTATAAACGGGGTTAGAAAAAAAAGGTTATAATACCTTCATTTCAAACATTTGTGCTTTCCTTTTCCCCCCTCTCTCTCTACCACTCGAACCTTGGATGTGTGTATTACACTCAACATTCCCCAGAAAATTTGCCGTAGGACAGTGTATACACATGTATATGTACATTACATGTGTGTGTGTGTGTGCATGAAACCTAGAGTCGTTTCCAATTCTTTTACTCCAGTTTTTATGAACGACGGTGGTTCTTAAGTACCTAAGCTGCAACATATAAAAACTATCGCCGGTGGACCAGGCTCTGACGCTGTTCTATTTAGACAAGGCATCGTTTTAATAGAAAAAGATTTCTAGCACAATGCTCATGGTGCTCATATAATATGAGAAAAAGATATTTTTTCTCCTCTTTGCGTATTACTCTCTGAAGCAGATCAAGAAAAAAGGTGGAACAAGATTGTGCATCCACACACACTCACACACAAAACAGCAAATAACAAGGGCGACCCAAACCCAACCAAGCTTTTTCCCTTCTCAATATTATTTGATACTATCCGATATCACATATATATTAAGCATATACACGTACAGCTTAGAATATATAAGTTTGGATACATTCATACATTTCGCAATGAATGACACGCGGTAGATAGAATACAGTAGTCCTTCACTCAAAATATAAATGTATCACTTGACTTATAGCTAATATATAAAGGGTGCGTTATCACTCTCTGTGTGCTCCACAACTGCCATGACATATATGAAGGACGGAAAGAAAATAAAATGAATCAGGAGGACGGGTGGATCAACTTTTATAGCGTGTCGTTAACGGTTTTAATACCAGCCATCTAATCTATTCCATTTGACGGGAAAACGCCATCTTAAAATGCTTGGCGAATTTGCCATGTGCATTAAAAGAGTATGGAGGAAATATATGATGGTATATGGTATAAATACATATGTGGTTTTGGTTTCTCCAAAATGCTCTTTAGAAACTTTAGTGAAAATGCCGTGGAATAAGATAATTTTAACTGGGGTTCTTATATTACAGTTCGTGTCCGTGAATTCAAGTAGTATTTCAAGTTGTTGAGGTTGAGAAAAGACGATAGAAAAGGTAGATGTTGAAGAGCAACAATATTATGTGTTTGACACACACTTTTCAAAATGGTGGAAAACGCCCATCCACTTACCAAGAAATATATGCAAGAGCTACGGAGAAGAAAAGTAGGAAAACAAATAAAAATCAGCAGCAATAAATACCCCACATAATAATAATGTGTATTTATAGAAACATGTTGTCTGTGCTAGCTTTATGTTATTGTTGAGTCAGGGCACGATTCACTGGGAGGACTTCTCATTTTGTCACTCTTCCGACTCATCCAACTTGATGGTAGAGAGTAAGAACATGATGATTGCATAAAATTTCAAGCGATTGGAACCGTCTTGTAGGATTTGTATTCTTAATCTTCCATTTATGATGAAGTCACGCCTGTATGTTCAAGAAAAATTTGTTGGACTCAAAATAAAATGAAACATGAGTACGATGATGATGATGATGATACAAGCGGGTAGCTAAAATGAAAGAAAAATCATTACAAAAGCAGATTTATATCAAGTATATTATATAGAGAACTACGTAATTTACTCCTGATATTCTTGCAAGATGTACACAAAAGTGGTTTGGTTAGATATGAGATAGGGAGTAAAGAAAACTACCTAAAGCAAAGTCGAAAAGCATGCGAGTTGTGTAATAAACTTAGAAAATTACAGCTCCAAGGGATTGTGTGTACGGTAGTGGCTCATGTGAGAGACAAGCTTTTTCCGTTTCACCTCTCTTTTCTCTTTGCTGCAAAAGTGTCGGCTTTCTTCTTTTTTTTACTTCATTTTCTTATAGTTTTCTCTCCCCAACGTCTTGTACCTTTCGTCATCAACATCATATCGCGTTTATTTCTCATAATCATTTCCTCGATTTCTTTAGTAGGCACTATCAATGTAATATCACAAAAAAGGAAGGGAATATCAGCGACCTTCCGGCGGCACTGTAATAGAAAGATTGTCTTTCATACGCAATAAGCCCCAATATACACTCATTTTGCTTCCACTTTCACTCAATGTTACTACAATAGACTAACAATTTACCACAGTAAACAAGTAGGTATATCAAGCAAAGTCGTGTATTATAACAAAAAATTGGATGAAAGCTGGGAAAAAAGATGTGAGCACAATACATATCTCGAGAAACTTCTCTGATGTCACAAAAAGATATTTAATCTTCTTTTATCGAGACTTAAGTATACACATGTATTAAATGAAAGTACACAAAAACATAAGCAAAAAACAAACCGAACCAAGATACACATAATATCGGAAGAGAGCTAGTTCCAGTAAGTCCACTTTCATTTTGTCTTTACCTCGATCGTTTTGACACTTTTAAATGTAAGATAGATTGTAATGCGAAATATAATTTGTATTAAATACACATTTTATTCTTCATGGAGTAAGTTCATTGTTAGATTGAGAGTTATTACAAATATATTCTTATTCCAAATTTGTTGGTGTGAGTGCAAATATATTTTTTAACATAATATGCAATGAAGAGAGATTCTATAAAGTAGTAGGGTGAGATACACAGAATTCTTATTATAACTTTTTGTCTGATTTGATATCACATCACGGTTACCTCTTACGTCAACTGTATTTAGTTGAGCACAGGTTTCTTTCTTTCTTTCATTTTCTTTTTAGCATATCAAAAGAATCGTACCTTTTGATTTTGAATTCATAAATATTTCTTTTGAAGGATTATTTTCAGATTTTTATTATATGTATGTATGCTACATAAAAATTCTACAGCACGCGTTTAGCACATGAAAGAGCGCTACAGCGGAGTGAGCTCTGCTTAGTATATTAGACGTGTTCATACGTAACCTATCAAAATGTATTATATAAATACTCCGAATGATTTCAAAAGCAATGGCTTATTATTATATATATGTACTGAGAAAAAAGGAACGATATATTTTCATTTCACCTGAAATTTCTTTCCATCCTCATGTATAACCGTCATATTGTTCCCATTATGTTTAGAGCGGAGACAGGGAGGCAGCATTCAGATCACAAAGTATAACAAAGGCTTCAGTTAATTAAATAAATTTGATTCCTTTATAACAATTTTACTCATTGAGACTTCCTTTCATAAAAACACATCTTGAAGAATTCTGTTTGAGCTGCTCCACTTGGTTTTTATACTTTTTTATTTTCTTGTGATTTCTCAGTATATCATTGTGGAATTGAAAAGTAAGTTGTGAATGGCCAAAGTGGAAACGTCTATATACAGGCTATATTCATTATACACATTTTTATTATCTATCTAAGTATGTTATGTTATACATTCTCTCATCGTCATCATCATCTTCATCATCATCATGTCTTCTAAGGAAGCTGCTTTGTCTCCCATGATTTTTTGTTTCCTTCTTCAACCTTTTTGTATCTGGGGTTGTTGAATGAGAAGATGAAATGTTGTCAAGATGTCGTCGCTTCTTGTTACACGGTGCGTAGTTTCCTTTGAATCTGATGAGGAAGACAGGTATTAATAATTCCACAATATGCCGAAAGAATAAAGGTAGGCAATGACGATGATGATGATGATGATGATGATGCCAGACTATAATCTTCTTTCTGCACTGATGCTGATGAGAAAACATGATTACTCCCTATCTTTGTTCAGACGCGTTTCTTGGAGAAGTATTTTCATTGATGTTGGGGAAGAATGGGATTTCATTCAACTTGAATATGACGGGAATCACACTCGATATCATGCCAAGCCATAATATTCAGCCCTATAATTTTTTTGTGGGAGATGAGACATGCCATCGCACGTGCAGACAAAACAAGAAATATAAAATATATATGCCTTTTACCAAACAAACAAGTAGCTTATTTGTTGTGATCGAGTGAGTGAACTGATATTGAATTGATCAAGATGTGATAACTTTTAACGGGAAACCATGTAGGTATATGATCTGGTTAATTATGAATTAGTGTTGGTAACAATAATTTCATGTTTGGATTGAGGAATGTACCATATTAACCATTTATACGGATTCGTTGAATTTACTGAAAATGGCAAATTACCTTATTTGTAAGAAGATAAGAGCAGGGGAAAAAGTTTCGATGCAGTACTTGTTTTCAATCTAAAATACGTGTATTATTAGTACGTATATGTACAAAAAATGTTAATTTGCGAATACGTTTTCATCTCTTCATTACTTATTTCTTGTTACTTGAGTGCCTTTGTCGTTTGTGGGGTGTATATATACATGGTACAAATAATAGAGTTACACCAAAGTCAGTGGTCACTATCATATATCTAATTTCTTGACAACTCTTCTTGTTGAGTAAAAGCCTTTTCTTCTCCTCGTCTCTTCCACTATATATGAGACCCACCCAGTCATCCTACTTTCCTATTCTTTTCTCTATTTAATACCTCTTCATACATTTCCTATCCTTTCTCCCATTTCGCTTTTTCTCCTTTCTTACTTCTTTCCAAAAGGATATATCACATTTCTCACTAAATTCTCTTCTTTTTGGAAAGCTTTTCATCGTCAAATTATGATCTCTTTCTTCACGACACTAGCCCATTCTCATCTTTCTTTTTCCTCTCTTTCTCCCTTCCCCATTTTACTTTACCTTTTCCTCTCCTTGAGGAGAGACCAAGACCAACCCGACTTGTACTTTTGCTTTATTTCTTAAGGATTTACGATGATGTAATTCATGGGGCTTGAAGTGCAGGTTGTGAAGAGCATTGCGAAAAATTGTCAATCAACTTGATGCTATGTGCTGTGCTGTGCTGCTGTGTGTGTGTTGTTAGTAGTTAGTACCAGTACGCTCTCCAGCAGCACCACTACGATTTCTTGTGCAACCCCTCAAAATCCTATTATCACACAGAAGGGAAAAAAGTAAAGAGGAAAACTATGAAATGTACTCATGTTCAGCAATCGCTTTGCAGCTGCTCTTGGCCAAGAAGAAAATACGAAATAATATTCTTTATAAGAATTATGGGGTCGCCACCATACCATTCATATATGTAAGAGGGGGTATTTAAAGCATGCACCCACACACACATGCTGAGGCTGAGCTAGTTTCATATTTAATACATAATGTACAGAACCACTTTCCAAGATGATATATCATCATAGAACAACCATAATTCCGTACCTGAGTTGAGTAGCAGTCAAGTTGAGAAGATTGGGGAACTAGATCATCATGCTTTCTCGTTATTACCTTTTCTTTGCCTTGCCTCTCTTTCTCTCACTCTCCCTTCTGTTCGGTGCTGGTTGGGAGTAGTAGTGGTAGTAGTGTTCCTGTGACATGAGTATCCTGCTAATAGCCTAAGAGCTCTTTTGAGAGTTCCCAGGACAATTTTTTCAACATTTTCTCCATTACTCATGGTTCAATTCAGTAAAAAATGAGCGGAGCCATGATACGACCAAACAGCTATCACTTAAATTACAGTTCTTAACGAGTATGAGTTGAAATGTTGAATGACTCTTTAGGAAAGAACCACTGCACACATATAAGACACGACAAGGCCAAAATTCCCTTTGTCATTTTCTCTCAGATTAAAAAAGTCCTTGCCGATTTTTCACTTTTCCACTAATTTTTTTTCTTCTTCTTCTTTGGAGCTTATTTAAAATTAACCAACAAGACGACGCAGTATGGCAATGTGGTTTACTGTAGAGCAAAAGAAGCCTGATATCGGGACAGTAATTTTCAAGGCGGATGATTACTGTGAAAGGCTTGCTCATATCACTGGCATCTGGAATGACAATAAATTTTTATATTATGAAATGTTCCACAATGCTAGTGACTCATCGGCAGATGAAGAAATTGATGCGAAGAAAGTCTTTAGCGTTTCAGATATTACGGACGTTCCCTTGCTCCTGGCGTACCTAGAAAGGGCTAATATGGGTGGAGCATTGCCTTATAATATGGTGGAATTTATGTGGGACTTGCATAAATTGTATATGACTAAGATGGCAGAGTTTGGGTAGGTACACATAATAAGTTGAAGGCTGAACGAACACTATTGACTGCGTTTCTTTTCACACCATGCAGTTCCCCTAATGTGCTATGTGTGTAGTAGTAGTTGAATACAATTTAGGAGCATGCTATATCATACGTTCACAGGCATGCCGTTCAATGGATGTCAAAGAAGGATTTCACAATGCTGGAAAATCGGGAAAAATGGGCTAAACTTGTAAAGGAAATGGAAGAGCGACATTTCAAGACCTTAAAAGCTGAGTACGAGGCGAAAAAACGAAAAAGGAAGTTGAAACCAACGGAAATAAAGTTGTATGACGGGGTAGACTCACCCCCGCCAACGGAGAATGCTGATAAGAAAGGAGGTGGTAAAACTGATAGCAAAGGTCTTGATGGGAATAAGCGTAAAGGAAAGACGCAGTGGCAGCTCTTTGTGGCAGAAAGGATGAAACATCCATCAACATGGGATTTTGGGAAGACAAGCCTCTTTGACAGAAAAAATGTTCGCATTGTTGGGAAACACATTGAGTTCACCAGATTCTATCATAAAATATCCAAAGCTTTGAGATTCTCCAAGTATGAGCCGACTGATTGGAGAACGATCACTTTGGCGGAAATTGATAAGCACAGATACACAAATGATTGCTGGATGGCGATAAAGGGTAGTTAATGTCTTTTTTCTTTCATCAACAACAACTTTCTTTCAATATGTTTTCATCTGTGTACGTTTTATTTATTTGAATACACACAGGCAGAGTGTATGATGTGACATCATATGTTTTTAAACATCCAGGAGGATCTAAACTATTCATGCAAGGAGTTGGAATTGATGCAACACAATTGTTTGTTGCGGTAATGACGTCTTATTAATTTAATTATTTAATTTAATTTAATTATATATAGTATTACCAATCAACAACACATTGGAATATTACTCATGATTTCAGATTCATCCTTATGTTGTATTCTACGACAAACTTATGGGGAAACAAATAGGAAGACTACCAAATTATAGAGAACATGCTCACACAGAATGGGAACCTCCAGCTTCATTCAACATTTTCAGAATTGTCGAAGATTGGTGGTTTCGACGTAAGAGGCAATCTGGTTAATTGTATGGACAATTATGATTGTAGCATATTATAGCAGAAAAAATGTTAATGGATATCATTGTTTTATTGAATTATATTTTAGCTAAAAACTTGTACGCAAATTTGAAGCCTAGTACCAAATTCAAACAGTTTGATACGCACTACCTTTACACGGTATGCAAAACTTTTTAAAATTATATTCATTTAGCTTTACTAAAATGGTTTGTTACATTCAACGGCTATTTAACATGTTAAGATTCACACTTACAATAATTATTTATAACTTTTATATAGAAAGCAAAGCATAGTAATTATTCAGGCATAGAAATACGTTAAGCCAATTAGTTTTGAAACCTTTGCAATTCGAAGGAATTTTAGCTGAACACCAATTTATACGTTTTGAAAGTAAACGTGATTGATCCATCCAGCTTTACAAGACACACGATATTATGCTTTCCTCCCACGGGCTGGTCAAAATAGCTCAGGAATGTTATTTAATACTGTGAAATGTTCTTTACACACTTAACACACCCATTCCTCCGCCCGCTACTCTTAAGACGATTAGGCTTTTTGCATCGGCCTATGAACTTTGCCCATTCTGATCCAATTCCCAAATTGAAGCGGTACGATAATAATTCAGACGGACTAAAGAGTAAATGTTTTATAGTACCAACTGTCATAGAGAATATACATTAACTTGGACAAATGTGAATAATATAAAACAGAACAGAGAATTAAAGTATTATAGGGTTCCATTCAATATTTTACTTGCCGTACTTTTCCCTTTCGGCCCCAATAGCTTGATCGGATGATGTAACCAGTTTCACTCTCACTATCACAATATTTCTGTTTCCATTTCCAGGTAAGCTTCCCTAAGGGCAAGATCTCTTCCAGGGAGGAAGACTGGACCATCACGATCGTGAGAGGATGCCTGGTCACCATCATAAAACATGTGGACACGCCTTACGTGTGGTACGGTGGACTTTCCCTTCGTAATCGAGTGATGGATGATACGCCATACCGAACTTTCTCAGCTGACTATAATACTTTACGACTTGAAATTAAGAAGCCATACAAAGGTGACATTATGGTAGCACTCACTTTTTTCTCCCAAAAGAAATTGCTGTGTGGAATGTGTATACAGAAGACAAGTGCTTCTAAATTGAATTATACTTTTCTTGCCAATACATTTCTATGAATTTTTAGTGCGTGTCCCAAAGCCCATAATCTCTATGAAACAGGACGATGGCTTCTTTTTCAGTTGTTACACCCTTCGAGACATGCTTCGTGCAACGGTAGTAGAAAGGTATGCTACGGCCTACAGCTTCCTTAAGACTTTACCAAAATATGTGTTTCTTATTCCCAATCTGTATTAAAGTAAGTAATATGGTAATAGTAATATAAAGTGACAAATGGGAAAATTCAGAACTCCAGTTTCGCATGGGGTAAAGCTATACGGGCTGTCCGTTGGGATGCATCAGTTTATTGGGTGCCCAATTGGATGCTACCTGAATATTCGTTTGATGGGTAGGTGAATGTAAAGCTCATATAGTAAGCAGACAGCATCAAATTTTATTATGGAGCTCCAAACTATTATCGATACCAACTAGTCTTTGTGAATCTTTTATTGGATGGTACTAAGCATAAAATTGTTATTACTTTTGTTTAAAAGATGAAACTCGTCCGTATACTCCAGTCTGTCTTCCGGACGAGTTTGAGGAGAAATTCCAAGAGGAAAGTGGAGGATTTCAAACACTTTTCTTCATAATTAAAGAGTTTAAAAATGGGGATTTTACTTCCATGCTTCACCACATGCCAATGGATGCAATCCTGGATGGAGTGGATGTTTACATTTCTCCCCCAATGGGAAACTTCCAAACCAACTTTCTCTTCGATGATATGGATGTAATGCTCCTGATAGCGGGCGGCACAGGGATCTCCGTTATGACGAGAATTATTCAAGAATATATTGGGCGTAAAGAGGAACTCGAAAATAAAGTTGTGATCCTCCTCTTCTTTGTCCAATACCGGGGTGACGTTATTTGGAAGGATACTTGGTTGGATTTAGACAAAAAGTACACCTGGTTCCATTTCTTCTACTCTTTAACGAGAGTTTATCGATATTCGATTGACAATGAGGATGATGATGCTCATGATAATGATGGTGCGGAGAAGAAGAAGAAGATGGGAGAAAGTGCAAAGTTTGATTTCAATGGGAAAAGATCCAATGACTCAAAGATTAGTGGTAAAAAGGAAGATGATCATCATCATCATGGAGCTCCTCAGGAAAGTGAAGTTGACAATAACAATCGAATTCGTGGCAGCCTCACCATTATGGAAACTAATCGAACCAATCAACATGAACTTTATGGCTACCCTGCAACTTCCAAGTTGAGCCATGTCTTTAAGCAGGTTTCCCAAACAAAGGATTCTGCAACCCGAAATAAAGCCATGGTTTGTGGTCCATATGGCTTTAATCATAGCTGTGAGCGGTGAGTATGTGTTTTTTTTCATATAACAAAAAGAAGAAGCTAGAGTGAGCAAGTGTTTTATCAGTTTGGGAAACTTTTTCTTAAATATTCAATAGCCATTTTGAGCAAAGTCATTCTCCTCGTATTCATACATAGATATATATTTTGATAACAGTTATGGTAATGATAGTTAATATCTCAACAGGATGTTACAAGACTTTGGGATGCATAGTGAGGGAAATATTCACTACTTTGCTGGTTGAAAAACAAAACCGAACCAAAATGCTCATTCTCACAAACCAACAAGAGAGAAAGCTCAACTTTTCCTAGTTATAGTGTTTTTCTTCCGAAATTGCTATTTTTAAATAGCACTTATGGAACTATTCTGTAACACCACAAACTTCTTCTCCATAATACACCAACTTAAAGGGAGAGGGTCATTCCCCATTGTGAGAGGCAAGTGAAGAAGGAAAGTAGCAATACCATCCATATCCATTTCCACATTATACTGGGCTTGGCTTGGCTTGAGCATATTAAGAAAATTGGTTTTATTACTAAATATAAGCATGTGTTTGGTCTGGTGAGTGTGTCCCTCCTGAAAAACTTGAACTTACATATCTAACATGAAGAGAGAGAGAGAGAAAAAGTTTCTGATTACGGACTGGATTATGTCAAATTATGCCAATAAAGTTACCTTGTTAGTCTCTTGTTATTTTTGTTGGGAGAAGGTGGAATACGGAAAACTTTTAATGATACATAACTATTTGCCATGTTAAAAGAATAATACAGTCGTAGTCGTCACGAAAAAAAAGTAAATATTGTTACCGCTTACTTAGGCAAAATTGTACTTTTTTTTATACCAAAGAAAGTTGAGAGTGTAATGAAAAGTTGGGTTATGTAAGTAATTGATTTGGAATAGCAGAATAAGATTTCCGATTCCAATATATAGCATGTTGGTTAGTAAATGATTTTTGTAAAGCTAAAATACAAAAAGCATATAATATTGCATTATTATTATTAGCCAAATATATATACTTTTACCTAATTTTTATTATTTAATCCAACTTTATAAACTTAACTCAGCAACTAAACTCAAAGATTACAAGAAAACTGCTGTCGGTATCTGGGAAAATCTCATTAAAAGTAAGGTTGACGGCTTTTGACTACGCACTCAAAATAATGATGGAGATGAAGGGTCGGGTCGGAGTTTTTGAAGGAGACAGGCTACATAATATACAAATACTATACACCCCATGTTATGATGAGTGCGTTGTCGTTTGAGGTCACAATTTGACAGCTACTCCTTAATCTTAATTTTTTGTAGTTCTTGAAGAACCCATTTACGCAGCTGTCATCTTGTCGTCATTTTCATTTCTGTTTGCGGCATGGCGAATATCGAAAAACTTGCAAGCATATATAAATCTATACAAGTCTTAGCCCCACGCATGTAAAGTTTCATGAAAATCCTCCCTCGAATTATAAAAGAGCTACTGGAATTCTGTATTTAATCATCCTTGGCGATCCTTCTGAAGCTTGTTGAAGTTTAACCACAAAAAATATCATTAGGACAGGCCATATATATTGGCTATGGGAGAGGAAGGACGACTGAGCATAAGCAGATAGTACTTTTTGTCACGCCGCACCGGAACCTACAAGCATTTGACAATTCCCCATTGCTACTTATACAAACTAGCCAGAACCAGAGTTCCGCTGTTCCTAGTAATCTATCAAGAAGTCTATTTCAGATGTCATAAGTAGAAAGATTTTACCAGAAGCGATGGTGATGATAATGAAGATGTGATGAGGTAGGCTTCCAGCTGTTTTTGCGTACTTAAATTATTCTATTCTATGTCCAAAAATGTTTCATGACTTTTTCGCCTGAAGCTGACACGTGTTTGAATATGCTTTCTGCCACTACTAATATAACTCCACATATATAATGTCTAAAAACGAACATACAATTTCCAGGCCTACATTTCCATACATGAGAAAGAAATGCTCAGTTCGAAATTCATATCGAGTTTAGCCACAAAATATTATGTGTGTGCTTGCTCTAGCTCCCTGACTAACTGAACTGGAAGGCTTTTCCTGTGCTGACTTTGACTAGTTTGTAGCGTGGCAAAGGGCTGTTCCCCTTTTCCGAGTATTTTTGTCCTTTCCTGAAAAATCTTTACCTTCAACATAACCTCTACCACCTATACATACATATACTTACTATTTACATACATCCGCACGTAGAGCACTAAATGTGCGTTAGTTCATGTTCACAAAAATTCAACATATAAAGATGTACAAGAGTTGATCAAAAAAGCATAGTGGAGGCAATGTACATATAATGTATGTTTATGCGTTACATAGAAATGCGGTGGCGTGCTGGAAAAGGGATAATATTGCCTGCTGAGCCGGAGGCGACAATTTTGACTCTCTTTACGGTGTTCTACTTCACATCACAGAGAAATATTGTAGTTTACGTAGTTCCCTTCTCTCTTCCTTCCTTCCACTTTCATTCTGCGTAAAACGGAATACGTATTTGAAGACGATCACAATTTTCACATTACAAAAACTAACTCAAAAGTCTTTTTACCACTCGGGGTCCAAATGTGAACAGAGAGCCAATGAGCTAATTAACACAAAACTGATGAATATGTTTTCACGTCAAGCTTCCGTTTTTATCGTTCTTTGATGAGTAATCAGAAGTCAGCGGGAGGCAACGCACATTTATTACGTTGGATTCGGAGTACTTTCACTCAGATGGGGGGAAAGTAATAAAAAGGGAAAAGTAAACTTGAACTACATACATCGACGCACAGCAAGTCACTGGGAATGAAATCAAAGAAAAACATTTACCATACTAAATTGCTGTGTTTGTACTGCTTTTACTTCTCTTTCCCTCAAATATGCTCAAATATCAAATGTACGTCAAAAATAGTTTCCTTTACTGGTCTACTTTCTTCCACAGAAATTTCAAGGGTTCTGTGTGACAGATCTCTATGTTTTAAGAACTGAAATCTGTCTAAACTTTTCAGGAGCAGAACCTGTAGGATTGCGTAATTGCGTAAATGTCAACCTTGACGTCTATCATTTAATGGTGAAAGCACAAGCCCTAAGTAGTATTTGAAAGAAGGAATAACTTAAAATGAAGAAAGTTTTGTCATTGTTTTAGATTTCCGGAGACTAATGATGATGGTTTGGTTTTGAGAGTAATTAACAACTTCAACATATTCATCATCTGAGAGAGCTCTCTCCGTACTGAACAAGAAGGAAGTTGAGTTGAGCTAACAGGAAAGGGATGAATTCTAAGTAGTCTTTGATTTTTAAATGCATGTAAAAGTATATATGTCGTAATTTGTAATGAACAAGACGGAAAAATTCCTTCAAATGAAGATCAACGTTGTATACCACATCGTAGCCAGCAGCTTACAAATTATGGTCACTACTTCTATATAGAGCCGGCATAAAAATATTTTAAATTTGAATTGTTCAACTCAATTTTTGGATTAGCTTAGAAATGCACATGGGATCTCAATCTTGAACCCGTTCACATAACTTAACAAGAAAAAAATTCCTTATCGTAAACGTAATTGTAAGAAATGGTTCTCGAAAGAACTTTATTAAATAATGAGTTCAAATCAGTGCATGCACTACACTGATTCAGTTGAATAGAAAAAAAGTATTATGCGTGCATAAATTTCATATATAAGCATTTAAATTCAAGCCTATCTGCCTTTTTACACTGCATGAGGAAACTATAAATATTGAACCGTCATCCAAAAAATAAGACGGTCCGGACTCTCCATTTTCCTTCTTTCTTTTCCGTTCACTGACTCCTGATTCCTTTCTTTGGTAGCGTGTAGCATAATGATAGGTTCATATCAAATTGAGATAAAATTGAATCCTTCAGTTGTTCACTGTCCTTCTTTCATTTTATTTTTTAGAAAGCGAAGAAGGGGGAGAGAAAAGTTTCGGTATGGCTTCGCTTCCTCTCCTTATCCCATACTTTTTTCTCTCTCCAGTTGCTTTTGAACAATTGTAATGTAATGTAATGTAACTGAACCTTGGCTTGACTTGGACCATCAAATCATGAAGATATTTTCTACCATTGCTAAAAGAAATCCATTTTAAGCTTGATCAGGTAAGTTGAAATGCTTGTACAAAATACAAAGAAGAAAAATTCTGCGACTGATTCACTCTTTCGAAAATCATCCGAATAAAT
Source organism: Orchesella flavescens (assembly GCA_964034955.1). Lineage (NCBI taxonomy): Eukaryota > Metazoa > Arthropoda > Collembola > Entomobryomorpha > Orchesellidae > Orchesella > Orchesella flavescens. Next base: position 17,687,393 of record OZ035957.1, on the reverse strand, counting down.
ATAATAAATGTGTATGTACATGTTGATGTCGCATACTTGTAAGTTATCTACTTGTATGTATTATTATTATTATTATTATTCAATGGGTCGAACATTATCATATTTTCGCATATATGTATGCATGCCAGCTCACTTACTCTCTCACTCGCTTGTTAGATACATTACTAGTTTAGTTTATTCGATCATGTAAAGCAAAAAAAGGAAAGAAGGTTGAATGTTGGATGACAAAAGTTGAAAATAATGCCCCAACATAATAATAACTATGATGAGGACAATGACAAGAGCTTCTTTCCGAAAGCTCCTGCCAATTCCACATGTATCTATGTCCGGTCGCAGTCGCCTGAGTTTCACTGTCCATGTTTCCGGACAAGTCGCTAATGGATTCCATGGTCATTGAAATGTGAAGTAATGGAGATATCAGCAAAAGTGTCCATGAGTGGAAAAATATGTGCCTTTTCGTCTCACTTATACTCTTTCTCCCTCTCCCATTTTTCTCTTTTTTACGTTCTTTTTACATACAAGTATAAATATATATGTATACTTTTTTATGCTTACATACATACATATTGCTATTTATTACGAGAACGCATCATCCATATCCATATTATCCATGCGTGCGCCTAATTCTTATTCTGATTGGTATAATAGATTGTAGCATTATGTTCATGCTTCGGAAGACTTGAAAAGTTTGACGTACGCATTCATGACTAAAAAAAGGGAAAGTATATTATTGTGAAAAAAATCGAAGTGAATTACAAAATTAACGCTAAATATGTACATAAATCAGAAAAGTGGAATTTTTTAAAGGTTATTATGTTTTCGAAGAAGTTTCAGTTCTATCCAAAGTCATTGAGACGGACGGACAAACAATTTCTACATACATAAGTAAACGATTTAGAATATATGTAACTTTTTTTCGTAGCTCATAGTGTACATCTCAATTCTCAATGCTTGACAAAGATACGCGGTAATCCTCCTGTTCATCTGCTTCAGTTCATTTGATTCCAGTGGACACGTCATGCATTGCCACACTCTGATATCCTTCCCAGTTTAGAATGGAGCATGGAAGTGAAAGTTAAGGTGAATGGATCTCACTCAGCAATTGAAACGCCATCATATCATGAATTTTGGATGTTGATGTTTTCCCATCTTGGAAAATGATACTTGTGGAAACAGGCCATGAAGGAAGGAGAAAGTTGAAGTATCTACTACTAAAACTGAAGTATAGTATAAGGAAGGAAAAGAAGTAATAACGGAGGATGAGTGCATATAGTGACAATAAAGGTTATTTTCCACCCTTCGTAAGCAATAGCTTTAGGTTTTACTTATTTACAAACTCGAGTCCCTCGTAGCCCATTTCCCTTGCCAGAATTGATTTTAGTCAGTCGTTCACTCCTCTTTTATGCCTATCTCATGAATTTCATAAAGAAAGGACTTAATACAGCATTGCACAAAAAAAACTTTCACCATGTATATGTATATATAGTTGGAGTAGCCTCATATCGTACACAAGAATAGAGAGCATAACTTATGTGTAATTGAGACATATAGAGTTTCTGGATAGGAGTTTGTGATTTTTATTATTTTCACAATTACTTGTTATGTCTCGATTCTTCTTAATTGGGGCGACATGAATTCAAAAAATATTGCTGACCATTTACAGCTTATGACCCGAACATCAAAATTTCTACGAATTTGTTCATATGATACTTGGATACTTTCAATGTTCAAGCTACACAATGATGCGCAAGTATTTATACACAAATATAGGAATGTATATTAGTATTATGCGAGTGCGACAGTGCGTGCTGCTGAAAGATATGTGACAATGACAAGAACAAATCCATAAGAGTGGAAGAAGCACCACTTCACAAAACTATAGTAAATCAACATAAATTAGGTATTCTTTCAGTTCGTTCAATTTTACGAGCCCCCATTATTTCCCTAACGAAATTGATCAGAAAACAGAAGGAGTCAGACAGGAGCAATGAATAAAGTACAGTAGTACGCATGCTTACGTTTGATGACCGTAAAAACATGTATGTATGTTCGAGGCTTACAAAGACAAACCAATACTATGAATCTGACAACCGACACGTGTCACAGCGTCTTCATACAATATATGAAATAAAATTGACATACAATATGTAACGAAGGAGCTTCGACAGAATTAAGGTGGAATGCAATTTTAAATGTGATGGATAGCTTGGCTTGAGGGAGCAGTTTGAGATATAAATGTAGTTTAATTATTAGTCGTGTGGACATTCCAAAGAGATTATTGTACTTTTCATTTCGTAGTTATTTTGGCATAAATTTATCAAATATCTTCTGCAATATTTATATATTTCATACTTTAAATCAATCCAACCGAAATATATGAGCGTTTGTACAAGTATCGAAAATTTGAAACTATCACATGTGTGCCAAAATAGCCAAACACAGGGTTCTGATGTGGTACACGTGCATAAATCTTATTCGAAAAGCTAATGTACTACGTACGCTGCGACGTGACACATGCCGCTACTTAGCAATCAATCTTTACTCTCGGGATACAATTTTCCCAAACGCATCACCAAACAGAACCCAATGTACTTTGTATTCTTTCACAAACAAAATCCTATGAACAAGTTCAATTTTATGGCAAAATACATAAAAATGGCGAAACCTGAGACTTTTCTTATGGTTAGTTGGATCCATATTGCCATCGGTAAAGATACAGAAAATGTATGTTGGTTATTCAGAAGAAGAAATTGGGCATATGATTTAATACTTTGTATGCTTTGTCGTATACATTAATATTCCAATTTTTTTGGAATTAAAAGTAGAAAAACGTCTGCTGTAATCAAAGTTGTTATTATTTTTTATTCAAAGGACATCATATATACTTAACACTGAATGAAAGATTTAGTTGATTTGAAGATATACTCAAGTAAAAAACCTATACAGTTAGGTTATAGGTTGGAAAATGATGTATAATATGAAATATTCGGCTATTCACATTTAGTAGGACTCGTGCAAAGGCATTGTTCCGGTAAAAAGCTCAACTCACAATTGTATTTTCCCCTAAAAACTCAAGCTGCTTCTGCAAATGTAGCAAGCAATAGAAACAAGTTTCATTACCTCAATTTGAGTACGACTTGCATTTTTGGGCGCACCAAAAAAAATTATCATCCTCTCAACGTTTTACAAAAAACGTAAGCCCTGAATTAAAGAAAAAAAGGACAACTCCCAGGTTCCCCAGAATCGACTGATAGGCTTGGGTTTTTTACGAGATCAGAGACAGAATGCAAATTATTTTCCCCCCAAAACAGTCGTAACTTTAACATAAAAACGAGGAAAAACTTTTAGAGTTCTCCAGTTCTCTCCTCTTCCTCGATTGTCTTCAAAGGGAAATGTAATGATGAGAGGAAAGAGGATTTTTCGCTGTTCTAGTGTTTATTATAAGTGGAGGGAAACGGCCTAAGCATTTAAGAGGAACACCATTATAAATAGACACCGTACCGTATGTAATTTAAACTATGAACATAATATTATATATATTTCTATATTATATGAGTTGGTTGGGTATATATATTTTACTTATATAAATATACTCTCTTCTTGTTAGTTTGTTAGTCATCCCATCGCATGGCCTTTTTCCACTACCAGAAGAGTTTGAATGGGCATAAAGTTCATACTTCAGCACTTGCAGCTTTGAACTTACTTACCGTCAAGATCAGTAGACAAAGCAGCTCCATCCATATAGGCTTATATTTTTTTCCTCCATTTTAATAGCAGCTTTAGGAAACAACAAACAGAAAAGCAAAACTTAAATGTGTGTGTGTGTTTGTAGCTATAGCTGCTCATTTATGTTTTTCTAAAGTTTCTGCTTGGCACCATAAAAAAGGAATCTGACATGAGATGGAAATGAGTGGATGAAAGCGTAGTGTGGCTTGGGTGAACGGGTGAATGAAAAGGCAAACGTTTCTCTCTGTCTCTTCTCTTCATACGCGCCACATTTCACGTTCTTTTACAAGAGTGAAGGGGTTCTGGTTCTATTTACAAAATGTGCAGTTTTACAGGCAACAGAACATGTTACATAAATATTCATTTATTTTGATGACACGACGATAACCTAAGCGTGTTCTTGAACTACGTATATGTGTAAGTATCCCTGTAGCATTTTGTTTGTTTATAGTGAGGGTGGGTGCGGGTGGAAGCATCAACATCAACACAACAACAACTCATCTCTGTAAAGTTATACAGGAGAGAAAAATTGACATGTCCCTTGAGCAAAATACGCAGTTTTTCCTTTGTTTTAAATTAACTACGCAAAGAATTGTAGTTTGACTCATTTCAAACATCACTCCAACTCTTCAAAAAAAAGAGTGAGATGAGATGAGATGACTTGCGTTACTTTTGTGTGTTCCTGTTATACAATCAAGGACCAAAAGAGTCAAGCAAAGCTGGTTTTGAATTTTGATGGGTGACATGATATGATGAGGTAAACAATGTTTATGACTGCTGCTCCTTTTGTATCAAGTCTGTCTCCTGTATTTATTTACATCACATCAAAGCAGTATCTGAGCTGACTGAATAAAAATGAAGAGTGTAACAAGATTACCTATGTTTCGTCATGTTTCCTTTGAGTATGTGTAATTGGACATAATTAAAACGAGCAGTTGAAATAAAGTTGAAGTGATGAGAATCTGCGTTGGCTCTCTTTTTTTAATGTGTGCTCTTTTTCCTCCAAAAATACAAAGTAAGCAAGTCTCGATATTCGATAGCCAATATACATTATTAGACAACAAAGCTATATATCAGATGAGTGTAACGAATCTACTACTTTACACAAGCAAACAGAGTTTTGTAGACATGATATCAAATATTTGAATTGGAAGCAATATAAATTTTCAGTTGTAGAAATTACTTACTGAAATCTTTGCTTGCAAAGCAATTTTTTTGTAAATACCCACCAATACTTATGCTGACACATGTACATTGAACGTTTATCTATTTTTCTGCTTAAGATCCAAAAAAAAGGGGAAAGCTTTCCGCAAAATAATAAATATCCATTCTTATGCATATACAACTTAACTAGAAAGATTGTGATGTCTGTAAATAGAATCGAGGTCAGGCATAAAAACCAAAAACCCTTTTCTCGGGATAGAAAAAAAAATACCACACTGCGGAGAAAGTTCAGGAGCGGATTGTTAAGAGAATAAGGGTATGCGACCGGTTTTCATCGCTTTCCATTTTTTCCCTTTTTTTTAGATGAAAGTCAAAACAAAATCAGAAATAAAAGTGGGTAAAGCTATAAAATGGAATCAGGCTGGAATATAAAAAAGTGGGAAGAAGGCAGAAAAATCAAAAGAATACAATTCCCCGTTTTTATGTACCTACAACCTACACACATTTATGTTATATCGAAACACCTTCGGTTTCTCGAGATATTTCACATCACATCACATCTCTATAGGAAGGAACGAAACGTTCATATAACTTTGATTTTTTTGAATGAAATGCTTGGGAGAAAATAAATGAGCAAGGCATCCATCCATCCACCATGCAAGCCCGAGTTCAGAAGAATCATAAAGTATTAAACTTCTTGAATGACAAAAAATACTCGAGCTCTGTTTATTGAGAGACGCAAAAAATAGCTCTGTGTGTTCTTATGAAGACCATGAAAACGGGGAGAAAGGGTTTTGGTTTTTCCTTCATAAGTGCCATGACTTAACCTATAAAAGCACCTTTCCCACTGTACTTGAACATTACACACACGAGTTTAAGATGAATTTTGGTATTACACCATCCATCCATCCATCCATCCCTACTACTCTCTACCTTTCCATAAAGGAGCGAACTATAACACGCAGATTTAGCATTGTCTCTCGTTTTTTTGGTGACGGTTTCCTTATACTTTTGTCAAGCTTATGGGTGAAAATAATAATAACTTGCATTGGTGGGGAAGGTTAAAATCCCAACTCAACTCACTATATACATACGTATATTCTGCATTATTTCACAGCTTTACTTTGAATCACACAAACTTTTCCAACAAAAAAAATATAGTTTCCATCCTTTGTTGGAACGGAGGAAGGGAACGTGTGTGGTATATGGTTGTTTGGATTTTGGCTTTTGAGAGGGATAAGCTTCAAGCTAAAAACCCAGGAGTTGTGTGTGTGTGCATAGTTCCTCTAAATCGACTGGATATGGGAACACACACACACACACACAGAAGGAGAAATAAAACGGAGGAAGGAGAGTGAGATACCATACATAAAATCAACAAGGGATGCTCATCATTACGAGCTTACATACACGTTCAACGCTGTGAAAAAGGTATAAGAGGAATAGAGGACGTATGTATACACACAGGTTTATTTACTTCTGCTTGTACAGATTTTTATGACTCGAACCAGTGTAACCAAATAAAAATTTCAATTAATTAAGGGATTGCTTATCCCAAGCTACGTTGGCCTCATTCCTTTCCCGGCGTGTGTTGCGCTTTTATGAGGGAACTAGAGGGACTCGTTCATTGTACGAGTCAGTTCTATTGTCTGCCCTTCTCTCATCCCCAAAGCTCCGTTTGTTAAAGTCAAGACAGGAAAATTGTCATTAAAACAAGGCTTGATTGAAAATTCAAAGTCTCTTTCATTCTTCGTTTAATACAGGTTGTATATGTAGTTGTGTAGTTGTGAGTGAGTGGAAGAAGAGAACCATTTTTTCCTCCTTCTTTCAGCCTCTCGTTCGCTCAATGTGATTTTCTTTTCATTGTCGTTTTCTATCAAAAAAAGGCCATAAAATCTATGTAAGTATATAAAGAATAATGCTTTATAAACTATAAACAACAAGTAATAATACCTCTTTCTTCATTGAACTTGTTGTTAGTGCTCTGTTCTCTATACCAAGAAAAATCTCATCGAAAGTCGTAAGTTCAACGAATGAATGAATGTGAATAAGATTGGTATTCGTAGTAGAAAAGTGTAGGCAAGGCAGAAAGGGAAGTGATGGGATGCTCTCATTCCACTCTTCGAAGAGAAGAAAGGATGAAAAAAAGATATAAGAAGCTGAGAGCTTGCTTGAATACAATCGTTACTTGTCCAATGTAGCTTACATTTGCTATAAACAGGAGGAATCATAGATGAGAAAAGAAAGTCACTCACTCAGTATTCACAGACTTATGGAAAAGTCAGAAATGAACAATCCAAACCCAACTACTACGACGGACTCAAACGAATATAGGAAAGAAGAAGAAGAGGGAGAAAGAAAAGGAATAAAATCTAGAGTCAATGTGATGTGTATAAGGGAAATAGAAAGAATGAGAGAGAAAATAGAGGGAAAAAAGGACAAAACCGTAATCCTAGATCGAGAGTATTACTACAAACTGGAATGGATCTAATCGGATAAAAGAACTGCTTTTTATGAGCGTTTCGTCAACCTCATAAAACAGGGTGGGAGACAATCAAAGGATAGGAATATTGATTGATTATTTTCCACTCGATTGCTCTCTACTACCAATCCTAAAAACCGTCCTTCTTTTTGTACGTTGGGGATGGGATTGTTACTAAAAACTAGGAGAGAGTACTTACTACATATGCATGCTTCAATAGTTATATGTCTTCAACGTAATTCAGTTTCTTGTTCTTTATCATCTACCCTTTTTTTATTTAGTCTGGGGACACTTGGAGTTTACGCATTTGTCTGTCACAAGTCGCAGCGTTCGCAAATGGAGCACACTGCTTTCTTTTTTACAGTGGATCGTATTATCGCATGTTTACTCGAGCTGCTACTGATTCTTTTGTAGCATTAGTAATATACTTCGTTTAGCTGTACGCTGCTATACATGTAGTTGCTGAAACATGAAATCTTTCATACTTTCTCCAGAGTGGACCCATGAGACAAACATCTTTTACGACCTGACTTTCTCGTTGGATCAGTGTGTGTTGCTAATTTTCATTACTTAACGCGCTAACGACGGGGTCGCTTTTGCAGGCATCGTCAACACACAAAAATAAGTTCATTGGTGTTTACATTTTTGCATGATGATAACTTTGTCCAACATATTTGTTGAGAATGTCACCTAACTAACCGTCAGATACTTCTCACTCGTTTATGATGCCTGGAAGAAAATAGGATGACAACACAAAAATATATGTTTAGATTGATAGTCAATCACACCACCCCTCGTATTGCTTTATTCACCCAATCAAACCATCATTTTATATCATAAATGGCACAAATAATTATTAATGTTCCTGTTTTCTCAACCACCAACTCAATCTCGAACACACGACTCAATAACACTGCTTTACTCGCTCTCGAACAATACGTAAATCAATACTCATCTCTCACTCTCAAATGCTACACAAATCAATACTCTTCTCTCTCTCTCTCAAATACTACACAATTAATACTCCTCTCTTAATCTTGAATACTACACAAATCAATACTCTTCTCTAACTGTCGAACGCTACACAATTAAATGTGTTTCGAACACACAATTCAAACAACGTTGAATCTCGAACAAAAAACAAAATAAAATATTAAAACTCGATTGACAGTACTTGACTGTCCTCTCTCACTCGCTCGTTCTCGCGTTCTGAAGTGAACTCTGCTCTTCTCTCTTTCTTCACAAGTTGCAACAAGGCAAACCACGCAACACTCACACATCTTGACTCATCGAGCCATTTTCTCATCTCTCTATGACTTTTGCTATGAACAAAGTCTACTCAATGCTCACAGATCTAACATCACTCCCGCCAATTAAACAACGGTAGTTGTTTAATTCACTAAATTAACTACTCAATAACAATCAATACTCTCTGTGGGTATGTGGGAAAACCCCTCCGTCTAAACCCACTCATCAAAATCACACGGGTTTAATAACCACACTCGTTAAAGTCTCATGGGTTTGATAACCCTACTCAAAGTCTCATGGGTTTCCTAACCCTACTCGTTAAAGTCTCATGGGTTTCATAACCCTATTCGTTAAAAATCTAACGGGATTTAAACCGCTCTCACAAAAATAAAACGGGGTTTATACCGCTCTCACAAAAATATAACGGGCTTTATACCGCTCTCAAAAAAAAATATAACGGGCTTTATACCGCTCTCACAAAAAATATAACGGGCTTTATAACGCTCTCACAAAAATATAACGGGCTTTATACCGCTCTCACAAAAATATAACGGGCTTTATACCGCTCTCACAAGTCTTGCTGCAGCCTCTGGACAGAAAGGTTGTCAAGCTTGGTAGCTCCCAAGCTAGAAGAGCCTCTCTATTTAACACACCGACCATGCGCATATACCTCTTAGAGTAGTTGTAGATATGCAAAGTGCTCCAAGAGCTAAACGAGATCGTGCAACACGAGAAAAAAGTGCAACACCAGAAACATTATCACCTGAAACTGACACTAAACGAGCAAAAGCCGAAAAAATGTCTGAATTAAGTGGCAACGAGAGCGTGAGTGATTCGGAAGAAACCACCACTGCAACTGTGCAGGGTGAAACTCAAGAGCAAAGATTTGAAAGAGTTGTGGGGGATTTTATTCTCAAAAGTGAAAGACGGCAAGCAAAGCTATTTAAATCTGAGATTGCAAATTTAAAAGACGCTATTGAGACAAGGTTCGAGACACTAGAAATTAAGCAAGCAGAGCTAGAAAGCCAAATCAAGTTCAAAGATGCGAAAATATGCCAACTAGAAAAATCCTTGAGGCGAAACAACCTAGTAATCTACGGTGTGCCAGAGAGAATTAATGAAACTACAAACGATCGGAACATTTACATCCGTGACCTCTGTGTAAAGTTAAACATTGCAGCAATTGATTATTCAGAAGTCTATCGTTTGGGAAAGCAAAAACCTTTTTCATTAACCGGCAGACCCTTGCTCATTAAGTTTGTCCGTTTTTGTGACAAAATCTCAACTTTGAAAGCAGCAGCGGAAGCCAAACCACCAGGGATCTCTCTATCAGACGATTTGACGCAACAAGAAAGAAAAGTCCGCAAAGTTCTAGTGCTCGAGAAGAAACGCATCAAGGCAACAAATCCAACCCATATCTGCAAAATCCGAGGGGACAAGCTGTCCGTGCAACGTGGCAATGTTACCAATCTATATGGGATGGACCCCAATACAGATGCAGTAATAGAACTCAACTCTCATATCCACCAACTCGCACCATCCACAAGTTGAGGACACGGCCGGCCTTCACAATCAACCCAACCCCATGCAAATCATCTACCAAATCTGAAAATCATCCACTGGAATATAGAAGGCATCTCAAATAAGACAGCAACCTTTTATCAAGACTTGCTGGAGACATCACCAGACATTTTCTTCCTTTGTGAAACGTGGCACTCTACAGAATGGAAGCAGTCATCACTCTCGACAAATTACAAAATTACACAGCAGCTAGCAACAAGATCAAGTAATCGAGGACGTTTCAAAGGAGGGTATATTCTAGGTATAGCGAATGAGTTAGAATGTAAGTTTAGTATAAGTAACCAAACAAATGAATTCATTAGTCTAAATTCTCTAGGATTTCACAGCTTAAATTGTATTACTTTCACGTACCTCTCACCCTCAGCACATGAACCGTATGAAAATTTAATAGAAAGGATACAGGTATTCAATGGGAATCAACTAATCATAGGCGATATCAACGCACGGATAGGCTCATTCCAAAATTATGACGCACATGACTATAGACAGAACCTTATTAGGGAAACGAAAGACACCATCGTAAATAAAAGAGGATCTAACCTCATATCATTCCTTAAATCGAGCAATTTAAAAGTTTTGAATGGGTTTTCTGAGTCAGACACAGCAGGGGAGTACACCTTCGTAAATAAAAATGGAAATAGCGTAGTAGATTTGTGCCTTGCTACTGATACAATCACTAATAATTTAAACTTGAAGGTCCTCAACTCTCATGAATCTTGTCACTTTCCATTACTTGTAGCAACAGAGTTCTCAACCCAAAATGTATGCACCAAAGAAATAATATTGAAGGCTAATTGGGTAGGAGAGAAAAAAGATTTATTCAACGAAAAGTTGACGAGGACTAGCACTGGGCAAGGTATACAGCAATTCATAACGAACATGACAGTTTCAGCAAAAGCTTGTGGGTTAATGAAAAAAAGGGTGCTTGGTGCACCACGATTAAGTTATGGGCCCAGATGGTTTGACAGCACATGTGCACTCCAGAAAAAACTCACCAACAAATCCCTACATTTAATGCGAAATCAAAGAGCAAGTCAGGGAACGGATGCAAATGAAGCTAGAGTTAATTACACACAGACTAGAAGAACCTATGTTAATCTTAGGAAAGCAAAAAAGATCTTGTTTGAAAAAAAGATATGCAACGATTTAGCTATGCCAAAAAATAGTAGTCAATTCTACAAAGCGCTCTCCTATTATAGACCCATAGTACGCCCAGTTTTGAGAATTGAACACGTCAAACCTAATACTTTCGGTAATTTTTACAAAAAGCTTTTTGAAGACCCTAGTAAAATTAAAAATAATGCAGATTCGCCTCCTTATAGCAAAAACGATGAACATTTAGATTGTGACTTTTCCTTCAAAGAGCTTAATATAGCCATCAGTATGTTAGCTAAAAATAAAGCCCCCGGACCTGACACCGTTATAAATGAGATGTGGAAAGCACTGAATTGTAAGCACAGGTTAATGCTATTGGATTGTATGAATGATATGTACCGAACAAACAAAATACACAAGGAGCTCACGCAAATATCAATTGCTCCAATTTATAAAAAGGGTGTAAAAACTGATCCAGGTAACTACAGGCCAATCTCGCTAGTCAACACAGGGCTCAAACTAATTACTATCTTACTCGGTATTAGATTAAACGAATGGTGCGACAAGAATAATGTGATATCTGAATATCAAGCTGCATACAGGAAGGGTTATGGGTGTGAAACACATCTATTCACTCTGAACGCAATATTGAATGCAAATCTAACAAGTAGCAAGAAAAAGGTATTCGCCCTCTTCGTCGATCTCTCAAAAGCTTTTGATAGTATTCCACACGACAAGCTTTGGAGGAGACTTATGCACATTGGAATTAGCTCTAAATTCTTAAACTTCATTAGGGAAATGTACAGTAAGATTACTGCAAAAGTTAGAACCCCTTTCGGTACCAGCGAAATTTTTAATATTGAGAAATCGGTCTTACAAGGAGAAAGTCTCAGCCCCAAATTATTTACGATCTTTATAGATGAACTCGTTGAAATTTTACATAAAACAAGTACTCAACCCCTTCACTTAGGATCCGCAAGGATACACATACTACTCTACGCGGATGACATAATACTTTTATCAACAAACGCAATAGACCTGCAGGAAAAGATCAATGTTATGTCGAATTTCTTCAATAATCAGTCACTGCAAATAAATCTGAGTAAAACAAAGATAGTCATCTTCAAAACACGAAAAAATCGTAAGGCCAAAATTCCTAAAATATTCTGGGATGAGCAACTAATTGAGCATGTAGAAAAATATACTTATCTAGGGGTAACCTTCCACTCAAATCTGTGCTACTACAGCACGTGCAAGGAATTTGTTGATAAGGCAGAAGTTGCAATGAAGTGCTTATTCTCTCTTTTCCACAAATCCCGAATAAAAACCATAGATAGCCGACTGACACTCCAAAATTCCTTATTACATTCTGTACTTCTATATGGCTCAAACATCTGGGGTATATATACAGTTGACAGGTTAAATATCTTTCAAAATAGGTTCCTGAGAAAACTTTTCAACGTACCGAGGTTCACACCTGAATGGTTTTTACGCTTAGAAGCAAACTATCCCAGCCTAGAAATTATACTGGTAAAAAATATTTTAAAGTTTTGGCATAGAATCATGAAAAATAAGCCGGAATCCTTGCTCAGACAAAGCTACGAAGCTTTAAAAAGAACTTCCTCCGTGCAAAAACAAAAATATAACTGGTATAATAATCTCAAAATCTTAGCACGTAAATGGAACTTTCTGGAAATTTTTGATATGGAAGTGTATACTGAAGACCCTGAAACTATTTTGAATAGGACGATGCATATCAGTACTATTATAGGCAAGGTTAAATTAGCTGAGCAGCAGCTAGACATAGTTAATATGAACCAGAGTAATTTAATGCCACACTACAAGAACCTACGTACACACTGCAGGAGAGAAAGCTTTTTAAATCTTCAACGAGGGTGGGAGGATATACAATTGGTAATTCAGCTAAGGGCTAATATAGGACGAATCAGGGTAAATAACAAAAATTGTGAACTTGCAAAAATTAAAAATTTCTATAATGATAGCGAAAGCGCAATATGTAAACTATGTAACAGCAAACAAATTGAAAATGAATTCCATGTGATGTTCAAATGTGTTAGATATAAGCTAATCAGGTTAAAATTTTTGGGTGATTACAAGTTACCTGCCACCGAAAATGAATACTATAAGTTCTTCAATGATGTAGATGAAAATAAAATAAAATGTTTAAGCTTGTATGTCAAGTATATGTTGAAAATCAGAGAAATTAATGGCTCTTAAAGGAGCTCAACCAATAAATATGTAAAATGATTGTAAAGGCCAATGGCCAATCAATTAAGAATAAAGACAGACTAACTAACTTATACCGCTCTCACAAAAATATAACGGGCTTTATACCGCTCTCACAAAAATATAACGGGCTTTATACCGCTCTCTCAAAAATATAACGGGCTTTACACCGTTCTCACAAAACTATAACGGACTTTATACCGTCCTCGCAAAACTATAACGGACTTTATACCGTCCTCGCAAAACTATAACGGGCTTTATACCGTCCTCGCAAAACTATAACGGACTTTATACCGTCCTCGCAAAACTATAACGGACTTTATACCGTCCTCGCAAAACTATAACGGACTTTATACCGTCCTCGCAAAACTATAACGGGCTTTATACCGTTCTCGTAAAACTATAACGGGCTTTATACCGTTCTTGTAAAACTATAACGGGCTTTATACCGTTCTTGTAAAACTATAACGGGCTTTATACCGTTCTCGCAAAACTATAACGGGCATAACACCGTTCTATTAACTCTAACGGGCTTTACACCGTTCTATTAACTCTAACGGGCTTGATACCGTTCTCATTAAACTCTAACGGGCTTTACACCATTCTATTAACTCTAACGGGCTTGATACCGTTCTCATTAAACTCTAACGGGCTTTACACCGTTCTATTAACTCTAACGGGCTTGATACCGTTCTCATTAAAATCTCGTTCTCAGCTCACCACGAACTACTCACTCAAACTCAGGTTCGGTAGTCATCTCACATGGAAATAACCGTTGCACTAATCTCATTATCTCGTCACGTTGTGTTCTCACACTGGCTCACTCTCCATCATTCCCAGGAATTAACTCCATAACCAAAGGCCATTCGATTCTCTTCAGATTTTCAAATCTCACAAGCACCAACTCTCCAATACTCAGTCCTCGTTTCACCTTCTTTGGATGCTGGTTCACCAACAGTGCCAGGTACTCTTGAACCGATCCCTCAGCTCTCTCTTCAATGTAGTTACGCATTTGTAACGAACTCGCAATTTCTCAGCTTCACTCGCATCACTCTCAAAGGCAGCTCACATTTCCAAATGGATGGATGAACAGCGCTAGCGTCAAGGGCTCAAGATCCAATGGATCTTCACTCACGTATGTCAAAGGCCTCCCATTCATGACTTCTGCGATACTTCTCAGCACATTCTTTAATTCACTCAGATTTAGGCTCCCTTTCCCCATGGTTCTTCGTAAGAGATCCTTCACGGTTCTTATCACCAACTTGATGTCAGAGGGTTGAACTTCCATTTTTTCTGGAAGTATTCTCATCTCTCTTCACGATACCACGATCAGCACCTTTTCACCATTTCTCAAAAATCAGAAGTCCAGCCAGATCAACACCTCACACTCTCCAACAATGACAGTGAACTCAGCTCCATTGTTGTTGACTTCTTTCTCTCAAATAAAACTTCGTTCTCATCAAACTCTTCATTTGGCCTTGGCCACTCATCTTCAGCAGCATATAATCAGCTAGGACCAAGCCACCATCTCGATAACAATAATTTTTATGGAAGTCACATGGGATGGAAGGTCTGCAGGAACAACAACTCAACTCCTTGAGCCAGCTCCCTCTCGTATTAGCAGCAATCAGCTGCATATCACCGGATCACTTGCTCTTCAGTAACTCCACAATCTCATCACACCACTCTTTAAAAGGCACGTTTCTCTTGCTCAAGTAACTCATATCCCCATTAAGGTCCATCCCAACTCGGTATGTACAACGTTCCTCGTTCTATCTTCTCAATTCTCCCAGTAATTATGGAAGCGTAAATATCAGCTCCATTTAAAATCTCAACTTCTTTTTTCTCTGCATCCATATTTTCCTGTTGTAACTCTTTCATAATATCAGGATGCTGGTTGGAAATACTTGGTAGTATTCCACAAATTTTCTCACTATCTCGCATCTCGAACTTGATGACAACTCAATCTCGTATTTTTTATGGTTGACGGTTGAATGCAGCACTCGCTCAACTCCAACTTATGTTAGCTCAAGGGCTATTGCTGTTGATTTAAGAATATAACTTTTTTGTGATCCACTGTCAACAAAAGCTCGAACAACTTTGCTTCTTCCTCCACAATTTACACGCAACAATAAGGTTTGGAGTGCAGCTCCACTCGAACACTCAACGCCCGAACACAACAGCACCGCCAAGCCCCTTCGTCTCATATTTTTTCTCATCCCACTCTTTGTCTTCATCGTCAACAGCTACACACACGCCACACGTCAATCCTCTTCAAACAAAATCTCCAGCTCACGGTAAACTCCCGCCGTACGGGCCTCAACGCTCTCTTCAACACCTCCACTATCCTCCAGGCACCTTCTCACATCACGTCAAGGGGTCACCATATGTTGAGAATGTCACCTAACTAACCGTCAGATACTTCTCACTCGTTTATGATGCCTGGAAGAAAATAGGATGACAACACAAAAATATATGTTTAGATTGATAGTCAATCACACCACCCCTCGTATTGCTTTATTCACCCAATCAAACCATCATTTTATATCATAAATGGCACAAATAATTATTAATGTTCCTGTTTTCTCAACCACCAACTCAATCTCGAACACACGACTCAATAACACTGCTTTACTCGCTCTCGAACAATACGTAAATCAATACTCATCTCTCACTCTCAAATGCTACACAAATCAATACTCTTCTCTCTCTCTCTCAAATACTACACAATTAATACTCCTCTCTTAATCTTGAATACTACACAAATCAATACTCTTCTCTAACTGTCGAACGCTACACAATTAAATGTGTTTCGAACACACAATTCAAACAACGTTGAATCTCGAACAAAAAACAAAATAAAATATTAAAACTCGATTGACAGTACTTGACTGTCCTCTCTCACTCGCTCGTTCTCGCGTTCTGAAGTGAACTCTGCTCTTCTCTCTTTCTTCACAAGTTGCAACAAGGCAAACCACGCAACACTCACACATCTTGACTCATCGAGCCATTTTCTCATCTCTCTATGACTTTTGCTATGAACAAAGTCTACTCAATGCTCACAGATCTAACAATATTATATTTGTTTTTGCAAGTAACAAGCAAACGCTCAATTTCAGTATATTTTGCAATTTGTTTACTTTGGCTTTGCAAGTGAACCTGAAGCGTTAACATATAACAGATAGAGGGAAATTGGAAAGTACGCATAGGCATTACATATGAAGCTCCAAAACTGTCAAATTGACAAATGATCCCTTGGTAGAAATTTCCGATCCGTTACCAAACTTGTATATTGGGAATTTCTTTTTGCACAGAAAAGTAGTATTCTTTTCATCGAAAAACAGTCATGTCTTTTCGTTGATGGAAAAACGGATCACGCATTATATATGATATGAACAAACATATGCACATTATGGATGCAGATTACCGATGTTTTGAACATGAATGAGGGTGCATGGAACAAAATAAATGAGCATAGTGTGTGCGTATGAATCCCACAACAAATCTATTTTTATATGGAGAAACAAGATATTTGGTGAAGAGAAAGAAGTTCCTCATTCACGTCGCAGTCATTAAACCGTTCGTTCAAGACGAGATGATGTGAGAGACACGATGACTGTAAACTGTGTAAATCTTTGATGATGGATCTTGATGTGATAATGCGTTTCTGAGCAGAGTGAAAACTCCCAAAAAATCATCGTAATGGTGGGTAGTTCCAGCTTCCTTCTTTTTTAGGTGAAAGGTAACTTGCTGGTGAAGGAATTTATCGTCATGCTAGTGGTATAATATGTTAGTACTCCTCTACGAAATCAAGCCAAAAAATAGATTTAGAAAGTAAATGTGAGCTAAACTGGCTGCGATCACATTTCTACACGCATCAGTAGTCATGTGTGCTGTTGAAATGAGATATTGGTTCCACTACTTGGATCCGTATTTTCACACAGATTGCCACATTAAAATCGCAAACAGTATATCAATATATGTGTTCAACGTTCAGAAAGGGAGATTATAACATACCATCCAATATCCCCCTGGAAAAGAATCCATTGACAGTGAATGAATACCCTATCAGATTTATTAGGTATTCTCCATAAATGCATATTATGGTGTAATCATCTCACCTCGCCTCGCTGTTTCATAACAAAATTATGCGTCTCACGTTTATGATTGATTCATCTAATAGTTGCCATTGATGGATTGCAAAGAGCAAAGAATAATGTGATAGCAATAGCAGCAAACGGTGATGATATGATGATGATCATGATGATGATACGATAAGAATGATATGATGATGGGATGCAATATATGATATGATATGATATAGGAGGAGGAACAAAAGTGTGTTGACGCATTATGGGACTTTCTCTATTCTATAGATGACGGTGAATGTTACACGCTTTCCTGAGTACTTATTATGACAGTTCTATTACCTCCAACAGGGGATCTTACAACAGAGGATACTTTCAATTACAGTGGAGCAGAATAAATTTAAAATATAAAGGAGGTTATTACCAAAAACATCATCTCTTTCCCTTTTACTCCACTCCCTTATTCTTTAGATTTGGATAGGAATCATCATCATCATCATCGTCGTCGTCGTCATCATCATCTTATTGTTTGTTCAAAGAATGATGAACATGAACTTGCCTAAAATTTGCCTTTCTAGGGTAAAAGCATGTATATAATACCTTATATTTGTACCTACACCATTCCCATTCTCCAACCCTCTACTTTTTGAAACGCATTCTTGCGAAGACTGCTTCATCTTCCTGAAACTGTGAATTTGTTTCCGGAGAAGAGAGCAAACAAGGATGAGCAAGAGTTTTCAAAAAGGAAGAGAGAAAGAAAAAGAAAGGAAAGGACACTGGAAATGGGAGAAATAAGAAAAGAAAGATAGGAAAGCAATAATGGAACCCACACGAGAGTAAAAACCAGATAGATAGCAAATTCAAGCAAGAGGCAATCGTCAAGTAGTCAAGTTCTTGTGGCAGACGTACATTAAATAACAGTTTAGAACACTTGAATTGATGAAGGATGCTTACAAGGTGGATCTGAGGAATCTCCAACATTTTCAGACGTCGTAAGAAAGAGTAAGACACAAAACACATTTGGGTAAAGTCGAGCGGATATAGCCTTATATACAAACGTATTTTGTTACATTCAATAATATTATATAATGCTATTTATTTTTTAGCAAGAGTGGAAGAAAGAACTAAAAGCGTTATATATAATATCAATAAAAGGATACAATTGAACCTTTTCCCGAAAATTCCTAAGATCCTTTCTTATTTTAACAAGCCATCCATTGTATATATTTGACTGTGATTCAGATTCAACAACAGGAAACCAAATAGCCTATATGAAATCAAAGGGAAAACGCCTTTTGCTGTATATTTTAAATCGCTTTGAAAACTCAAGACTTTATATGGTGGTCGGACAACAAGACAGAGTTGAAAAAGGATAAAAAGCATTTGAAAAAAAGGAGAAGGTTGGGTTGGGTTGAGCCGCATATTCGATACAATAGAATACGATACAACGATATATATTCAGCCACAATTTGCAGCTTTCTCTCTCTCTCTCTTCTTGGTAGATATAGAGAAGCTGCTCCCAAAAAAATTCTCAAGTGGTGATAAATCTTCAACCCCACAAAGGAAAATGAAAACACCGGATATATGGAGCAGAATGGGAAAGAATATATGGCATTCTCAAAGGAAGACACGTTTTTCTACTCTCAAGTAAAAATAGATACAGACTCAGAATGCATATACATATATGTATACAATGCTAAAATGCTGATGTGCTTGGTGCTTGGTTGAGGGAGACCCGACCAGAGCAAGGAAATTCAAGGAGCCACTTATCAACTACAACCTACAACTCAGCTATATTTAATTAACATGAGTATTGATTTTGCTGTCCTGTTTTTATCTCTCGTAAAGTCGTAATGTATGGGAAGAGCATGTAAACTCATTGAAAACTAAATTAGCACGTTGGAGTGAAATAGTAAACTAGCTTAACATGGCCAATTTCTTGAGCACTTTCATTTAAAAATCAACTAACAAAAGAGTGTCGAATATTCTCAGATTTATAGATGTTTCCTAACGTTGATAACTGGGATTTAAACTATGCATGATTATTACAAACGGTAAAAATAGTAGGCCTTCGAATGTAGATGGATGGTGAGTTAGCAGAACATCTTGTTGGAATCAAATTTTATAAAGTGATTTAAATGAAGTTAAGGCAAGCGAAAAGGGAAATGAGACACAGAAATGGTGAGTCAAAAAGTGAAGAGAAATAAGAGCGCGAGCAAAAGGCATGGAAAGACAAGTGTTTGTTTCATTCACTACTCTCTCTCTATAGCTCTCCATTTTAGTGAAACTTAATGGAATTCTGGAAGTTGTGTGTGAAAAGGATGAATCCCTTGAGACAACTGTTAGGTTTGTACTTCCTCTTCCATCCTTACACTTTCCATCTCTCTCGTGAGTAGTCATTTTGACAGTTTTACACGTAAAGGCATGTATTGGATTTTGTATTACGGCTGGGAAGGTTTATCAAAGTTGCCAGAGTAAGTTGAAGCAGACAGATAAACGTATGGGAAGCATAATGCCGTTTTCAGTTTTCAAATCCACCCGTAATTTTTTGAGTACCACCATTCCAAAATTTCCCCACCGTTACCATTACGAACAATGGGGATGGCGACAGTGTCATTTTTGGAACCTATTTACGTCAAAATCTTCTATGAATGACATTATATTATTTTTGAAGCAGGAGTAAAATTTAACGCTGCGTCTGATGCTACCTTTAGATTTTGTGCAAGTTAAGTCAAACACAATTTACAGCATTCCAAAGTTTCCCCATCGACCACCCCGAGCAATTTGATCTGATGGGTAAGTAGTGGAAACTTTGGAATGTCATAACCTTGTCAAAAATTCTGTTTATTTGACAGATTTTAGATGAAGCAGGCTCAAAATTTTATGAAGAATCGATATCTGCTCTCAGATTTTCATAAATGTTATCACTGAAGACGCTGGGGCATTCCAAAGCTTACACCGATCTGCTCAAGTGTCAACTGCACTTGCATGGTTACCACTGCCATTATTATGTAATGAATTATCGTACTAGAGTTTTTAGCATGCTCTTCTTTGCTTACTCAATGCGTTCACACATGGACTTCGCATATAGTAAAGATCACACGGGTTTCTGTCCGAGTAAGTCTTGGGAATGGCAATTCACGTTAATTTGACCACCGCATATGCCACCAGACTTGCAAAATATGCCACCAAATTAGGATAACATGCCACTCGGATATTTCCCTACACTGGTAGAGTATCCTACCAGAATATTCTATATCGCCGCTATACTAGCAAGAAATGCCACTAAACTGATAGAACATATCACTAAATTAATAAAACATGCCACCAAACTAATATGATGCTCCACCAGACGCAGACCAGTAGGATATTGCCACTTTATCGATACGATGTGTCACCATACCCTTAGAATGTCTCACTAGACTAATAGAATATGCCACTAATTGTAGGGCGTGTCACCAAATAGGAAAATAGGGCACTAGCCGATATGTTAAAATGACATTTTTTATGCAAAAATTACTTTCAATAAATTTAAGCATAAAAACTAAAATTCCTTTCATCTAATTTGATGGTGAAAATTACAAATAACTTTCCTTCCTAATTGATTTTTAAAATTTAATTTTACTTTCCTTCAAATTGATTTTTAAAATTGCAAATTACTTTAAAAAATTACAAACTGCACCAAAAATAACAAATGGTTTGGTTACCAGCCAGAAAGTCGTAGTAAGGCATTCAAGTGCGTTTTAATGCTTTCCGCTACGTCTCCAGGCTTGCTTACAAGCAGTTTGATTGTTGCATTCTCTACTGAGAGGACTTACACGTCTACTCAAAAATTCCTGTACCACCAAGTTGCTTAGAACGTTAATTCAAAATCATGAAATTTTCAATTTGATGGTCATTATTTTATTCTAGTCTTCTTTCATTTGTGATATGGTTCATAATTTTAATTTGGTTGTGTATTGTTTTTATCTGGTTTTCTACTATCTTACTTTTTGGTGTTCTATTATTTTAGTTTAGTGGTGTAATCTTGTATTCTGATGGTCTGTTATTTTATTTTGGTGGTATAATAATGATTTATTCTGGTGTGGTCTATCGATATATTTTAGTAGTCTATTATTTCATTCTTGTAGTCTATTGCTTCATTTCAGTAGTCCATATTTTTAATTTTGGTATTCAGGGGGTGCCAGGTGCATGTATAAGAAAATCGCCAATAACTTGGTTCGTGTACAACTTGAATTTCAAAAATGCCTTTTTAAGTTTCTTTGAAGTTAAGAGTAGTGACAATGATTGATCAAGAGAAATAGCTAGCAAACAAACACCAACGATTTTTATAGTAGAACGGTCTAAAGTTTTTTTGCATACTGTGGAGCTATTTCAAATTTCTGAGGACAGACGGACGTTGTTGCATTCAGAAAACGAATAATTATCGTGGTTCGAAATCACGCCAAGTTATTGGACAATTTCAAAGATCTGGCTAACCTATTAGACTGGCTTGTCACCTAGTGACTAAGGCTTGTTTTTGAATTCGAAGGATCGAATTAAAAAATCATTAGATTAGATAAAAGTCAGTACTTACAGGTTATTTGACAGGCTGAAGTGGTAGTGCTAGTTTTTAAATTCAAAGTGTATTTCGAAACTATTTAAAGTCGTTTTATGCCTACATATATGTATATGGTCGTTAGAATTCTACATCTGTACAGTCAGCATAACAGTTGCGTACTCTAAATTTCAACAAAATTTATTTTAGTTTGGTAGTATGTATTTTTAATTTGGTGGTATAGCCTTTTATTACATTCTGGTAGCCCTTTTTTTATTCTTTTGATTTTATTAATTGATTGATTTAATCTGGTGATATATTATTTATTTTATCTGGTGGTACGTGATTTGAATTTGGTGGTCTATTGATTTAATCTGGTGGTATATTATTTATTTTATGTGATGGTCTTTTTTTAATTTGGTAGACTTTTATTTTATTTTGGCTGTTAATTTCTTTTAATCTCGTGGTTTGTAGTCGTTATTGGGTGGTATAAGCTTTTTACTGCTATGGTCTATGGTTCTCATGCGTTTTTGATAAAAAGGCCACTTGGCCGTTCTTGGCTCCAGATGTAATAAATATACGCGGCTTTGTAGGCCGGCCTACAAAAGTCCGGCTTAAATGAATTACTCCAGACGACTTTTTTTTACAATACGGCCTCCGTCCCAGAGCTTACATTAAATCCAATACAGTCCTTTGTGGAAAATACGGTGAATTTCACTCCGATTTTTCATGTCTAAAATTAGTCAGGCTAAAAACTATTATAGTAGAAAGTTTTAAGTTACTTTTTGACATTACACATACATAATAATATAACCGTAATGAAATTAGATTGGTGCGAATGCGAAATCTGTTTCTTTTAGCATATCTACATAAATGTATTCATGAATTCAATTAACTTGTCTTTGGTATTTGATACCCACGAATATATTTTCTTGCTCATCCAGCTTTTTTTGTGTTTCTCCTTGGGAAATGGGAAACATAATTTATTACCATTGATATGTCAAAGATATTGACGTTTCTTATCTAAAGTCACAAGAGGGTAAACCCATGATTATTGCAAAAAAGTATTTAGTTCAAATGACAAAATACTTAAGACAATGTTAGATAACAAGAGTACCTATAATAGCTCGTTCATCATTTGCTGACGTAAGAACTGAACTAGTAGCATATTTGGACTTATATGTATACGTATGTACGTACATTATGCTTCAAAGTTATGTACTTGATCAATATGAAAGTAGGAAATGCTACCCAAAATAACAATTTAGTTGTTAATACTTTAAAGAAAGCGGAACATCCACTCTTGCCAAACAAAAGTAGTAGTTTCACTGGTCTAAAGGCAATTGACTACATATTATTATCAACATCGGCAACAACGAAGGGAAAAAAAGTTCAAAGCAATCCAATTCAATTGAAAACGAAATTTTATACAAAGTACATCCTTCACCCTTTGACAATGCAATAGTAGGAGGAGACACAAGAGGAACTTGCAGAACACATTCTTTCTTGAGAAGATCAGAAAGCCCACGGTAATGTAATGTTATTTACCCACAGGAGAATCTGGTTCTGTTCTGGCTCATAAGTATGTATCTTTTTATATGTCTGTATCTCCATTTTCCTTGGTTGTGTGTGTGTGTTTGTTTCAATAAGGCAATATAAAAGTTTATTTCCTCTTTGATTTTTTCCTCTCTTCTCCCATTTTTTTTGTTTGCGTGTGACATTTTATCGCAACTTATTTACCATTTTCTCTTGTGACTTAAAGAAGGAAGCAATAAATCCTCACTACTGATTTCCAACAATGTTTCCTGTCCATTTCAGTGATAGAGAAAAAAAGTTGAAGATGAAGAAGACGAAGGAGAAGTAGGAGGAAACCAATCTCAACAAGCTACAAAAAAAGAAACCAGGGGAAAAAATCTGGAGAAAGAAAGAGAAAACCCGGAAAGGATACGTGTTGGGGCCTACGGCCAATCTGATTTACATAATAGTATATATGTGTGTACATATATGTCGATGGTTTCCGTCCCTTTGCTGAATTGGCGGAGGGGCTCTCTCACACACAACGAAAAAAGTTTACTTTCCACTTCCTCCTTTTCTCCAACTGTCAATAATGATAAAATGGTACAAATAAGTTGAAATAGCCAGGTAACGTAAATCACACTGAGGGAACAACGAGCGACTATACACTACTCACTACTCTCACACTCAAACTTGGTTTTTTAAACTAGTTGAATGCATGAATATGTTTGCGACACCACCACCGCTCTCCTCCATTACCAAACCAAGAGTCTCCAAAAAAAATTCACTTTCACAATGTCTCCAAGTTTATTGGTATTGACGAAAAATGCAGAAAAAATATGAGGTACGTATAAAATCTCTACCTACATGTAAAATCAGATAACATACAAAATGTGGATATCTCACAAATACTTTACTATATCACAAACGAAAAAATATCTTTTGGTTTCTGTTAGCTATCACATTAGGAGTGAACGCGTCCATAATTTAGGGAATGAGTTCACAAAGAAAATTTATTAATTTACTGCTCCGACTTGGTTAGCCTCTCTTGTCACTGATGTGTACAGTATAAATTCCCTTCTCTTCTATCGTTGTCACTCCCTCTAAATATATATATGAGTATTTTATGTAGTGACGTATGATATTGTAGGTGTGTATGTACTTATGTGTGTACCTGAATGACTGAATGAAAGTGAGATGAGAAAAGAGGAGAAAATGAAGTCAAGTTAAATTATTGCTTTCCCCTCCCACACAAATGGTCATATATCTTGTAGTTTTTCTCGCTTTTTTTTCGTTTCTTTTTTCCATCTATTCTTTCCTGACCGTAAAGTGTCTTTTTTACCATTGTGTACTGATAATATGACTCTTCTTGTCCTTTCCCTTTTTTCATATCTTGATGGTTTGCTTGTGTGTGTGTGTGTGTTCTAAAAAGAAATCTGAAATGTACGATTTCTTCCCGTCCTACGACAGCATATTTTTTCTTAAGAAAAAAAGTCTTTTCTCGTTATATCATCAGCAGCCAAAGACTTAAAAGCTTAAACAACTACTCGCTACTCGTCCTCTCTCTCGTATTGATGCTGAGCAAGTCTGTGTAAGTACAGTTGAAAGCATTGTGTGTGTGCTTCGGATTGTAAAGAATAGTCTAACTAGGCCACACAATCACAGATTGAACGCAAGTTTTTAAAAGGTTTGCCTGATTTAAAAGGTATCTTTTCTTGGAGAAAGTTCATCTCCTTCCATTTCTCTCCTTTCTTTCTCTTTTTTTCTCTCCCTTTGCTGCCGTCTTACTTTTAAAATGGACCACAGAAAAAAAGAATGATAGACAGAGAAGTAAGAAAAAAGTTAAGAAATCTGAAAAGAAAGACTTTTTTAGAATTTTCTAACTAACTTGTAGTAAAGCATGGTGGAATTGGAAATGTAGTATGATTGTGATCCAAGCCACCACCATCACATCGACATGCTTTTGAGTGAGTATACATATATTTGGTATTAAAAGCAATGGCAAAGTACGCTTCATATTACATCACAACACAACTTGTGAGTATGTATACTTTTATATCTGTATATATATAGGCTAAGATGGTGTTGCACCATGTGATGCTGATGATACAACATTTCTCTCTTCGATTTTCATTGCTATCTTCTCGCCAGAGTGATAAATGAGTCTGTCAAGGTTTTTCCAATTCTTCTCGGTTTATTACCACAAACAAACTATGAAGAAAAGCTAAAGAAAGAGGAGAAAAAGGAGTTGAAAATGCCGTTGTATGCGATTCTACTACTACTCGATGGAGAACTACTAGTTCCACCACATTGTTGGTCTGTCATTCGCAGTCCCACTTCCCCTAAACACAAAAGTTGCCATCCTTTCATTCTTCCCTGTTTTTTCTTCTTTGTACTTTCATTTTATACATTGTGTGTAGTTATTCAAGAAATAGCTAGAACAAGATTTATTTGTTTTAGGTTATCCCATTTTCTCACTTTAGTTCTTCATTTTGTTCACTAATTTATGTCTAGGGACAATTTTTACTACTCAATTTGTGCGATAGATACCCTTTCAAATAATCATAATAGAATGGGATGGCAGTATAGCAGTAGTATTAGTAATATTATACTAGATAGAAGTATTATAAAGATACGTGGTGTGGTTTGGTATTGGAAGAACGTTTGTCTGCATTATCGCATGAATCCATTTTGAAATCGGAATGGATAGATAGTAGAGGCAGAGAGACAGTATCGTTTTCCGAACACTATTCTATTATGTAAATTACATATACTTATGTGACAAGGAGATGCATCCCTCCTCATGATCCTCACGTATTTCCCATATCGGTTGGGCACTTGCATTGAGTTTTGTCTCGATAAGAGTTTTCTCTTGGATTATGGATGAAGTATACTACTATACCACCACCACAATATTCAATACAATTTGTGCCTGATCTGAACCGGGTTGTTCATTGTAGACTACGACATTAGAAGAAAACCGTTTATTCATGACAGTGAAGAGTATTTATTGTCGATTTCCATTTAAACTGCACTCAGGATAATCAACTTAAGTCGATTAAATTGTCATTGTGTTCCCCCAAATTGCGGTTAGAAAAAAGGAACTTGTGCAGCAAGGCAATTGTCCAAATCTGTACCAAAAAAATTCCTGCACTTAGAAAATATTGCTAGATAAAAGTAATACAATAGTAATATTAACAAATGTGCAGTAATTTCCACTTTAAAACTTCATTAAATTATAATTCAATCTCTTTTAAACAAGCAGATTTATATGATGTGAAATTCGCAACCAATAAATTCACGATAACTTACTATATGAAATGAAGCCTTAAAATCAAAATATTCCAAATGCAGATAAAATAAGAGTGGTGCCAGGACCGACGGTGCCATTGCTCATGCCACCAAACTAAAAGCAATTTCGGATTATCACCCCTTGCAAAAGTTGGTCTGATATATGCTTAATAATATATATGTTTTTTAAAACTCCAACAAAATCATTCCACTTGGGAAAAGAGCACTCATATGACTTATGAATCTCTTCACAGATGACCGGAAGGAGGCGGAGGGTGAAAATAAAAATTGTGAAGCAGCGGTAGAAAGAGGTCGTAATGTCGTAACCTTTTTATTTCCACAATCCCATAACTATCATCCTCGTGAAGTGCTCTACCTAGCTCTAGCTCACAATCCATTTACGTTATATCAAGAGAACATGATATGATATCTATGATATGTTATTATAGTGTGTTGCAACAATCTTCTCCTCTCTCCTTTTCTCCTTTCTTATGCATTATGCCGTGAGAGTACATAAAGTAAAAGTAACAAAGAAATTTTCAAAAAGAATACTCGTTTTCTTTATTCACCGAAAAAAAAATGTTACAAACTTTTCACCAAAATAGCCACCCCAATATCCGCTCACGTCCTCTTTTTTTAGAAGCAAAGGCTAAGGATTCACAGGGATAATATATAAAGGAATCTTGTACCGAGAGTCCGGGAGAAAAGTGTGTGTAGTAGTAGTAGCGAATTTATAAAATTTGTTCCATTTACAACTCTCTCCTTCTTCAGTTTTATATCTCTATGTTGAATGGAGGAGGAAGAAGTAAAACATATTTTTTTTTATAATATCGTACTACCACGACACGGCTTACTCACAACCAGCTGTACCCTCATCCTATCATCTCGTAGTTTTCCATACGAATAAATAGTAGTATATATATGGGTATGTACTATGTGAGTTTAATACTACATCATAACAACCATCGTTTCTCCGTTAATAGAAACTTAGTACTATTGGTCACTCTTGTGATGTCGTCTGGTGAAAAGCATTACCATGTAATCTATGCTTTTCAATAGGGGAATTCAATAGATTATTGCTACTAAAAAGTAGAATGGGAACGAGTAAAAAGTAGTCAACTTTTTTGTGTCTGTCTCACTACCAAAAAGAAGAGAATAGGGAAAGGTAATAACAGGAGGAGGCAGGAAAAGCACCACATTGTTATAAAAGTGGAGAAAGCTTTGGGATGTTAGAAAAGAAAGTGGTATCGTATGGACGAACCAAGAGGAAGAAGACGATGACGACGACGACGAAGAAGAAGAGAGAGAAAGAGAGAGATTCTCAAGAATGAATGAGCGAATAAGACTTGATCTCTTTCTCCATCTGTAGTGGCACTAGTAATAGCAGCAGGAGAAGCATTGAACATTAAACTTAACAACCAATTGGTACATGTTTTCTCCTCTCTTCCTATTCCTATACGTCTTCCTTTTTGCACTCACTACACTCTACTACTCCAAACTCAACATATTTAACAAAGATCTTATATAAGTGTGCCTATCTATGCGTATATATGGCGGAGAGAGAGAGAAAGAGAGAGTAGGTATTGGTACTTTATCCTTGTCGAATGAGCATTATCTGCAGTTTTGTAATGACATAGAGAATAAAAGCATGGTATGACTTTCCTTTTTTTATATTTAACATCTTTCTCTTAATGCCAAAATAGTATTACTTGTTCAATTTTGACCATGGTTTTGAATGAAGTCAAAAGGAAAAGGCCTCTGGGAAACTTTCAGGGATTTGGAAAGAAGCTTCACATCATAATATAATATAATCTATAGAAAATAATGGATGTATATGTATCCCGGCCATTTGCTAGTCTTGTTCCAGATGATGATGATGATGATGTGAATGAATGATATCTCTCCTACCATGGTCGGCAGTTGTTTCAAAAGGTTTAGTACCATGAGAATAGAAAACATTAATCCATTCAGGAATTTTACGGCTTTCTATTCTTTATTTTTCTTCACGCCGTTCGGATCACTTCTTCTCGCTTTCTCTTTCCTTTCTCCTTGACAAATGGGAAACTGCTTTGGATTACGAGGTCTTCCCTAAACTTTGTTTCTTTTCGGGGAGGAAGTGAAATGGCACTGATGCAGTTGGGTTATTGAAGCGTTTTAATATAAAAACCTAATTTATGGCTGCGGACTTTCATCATATATCTGTTCCGATGAAAGGGATTATGACTTGGATTTGATTTGGTGTTGAATTGGATACTAAAGGAAAACAATGTAGGGAAATCTTAAGAAACTAAATTTAGTTTTATATCTTCGTTTCTTCATCTGAATGAGGAGCATTTGCTAAATAACCTTCATGTTATAAAAGTGTATATATATATATTTCCTACATTTCATTGCTCCAGATTGCGCTCAAGGAATGATGCTGTTCTACATAATTTTATGTCATTAATCATTAAATTTTTGGTATGCAATTCCTTCTAGTACATGTTTCAGAGTCCTTGATTTTGTTGTCGAAAATAAAAACAGAAACAGTCCGTTTTTGCTTTCTCTAACGAAACGTTGTTACTCTGTTATTGCAATGTTGCAAATGTAGAATAAGCTTCGCAAAATTGAGAGATTTCTTAAGAAAAACTACATTTTGATGACAAAGATGAAGTACCATGAAAGTGTCGTTCTTTTTTTGAAACAGTTCATCATAACAGTTGACTTCCGCCGGGGGAATTTCCCTCCGTCTCTTCAACGATGCGCAACATCATGAAACACATACTGTGACTATTTATTGCAAATGCATATGCATGTTTAGTATGTACAAAGAAAAGGCACCAAGCTCTCGTTATGGTTGCATATTTGCCTACACCAAGAAATATACTTAATAGTCTTTGCTCAGTCAAAATGGAAACCGCTGAGAACAGTGACAACAACCGAATGGATGAGCGGTCTCAGTAAAAATAAAAAATTGAAGCGCTAGTTACCCGTTTCTTTGAGAAAAATCTTCATCTTGTTTTTGCTAGTCTCACACGCTATGCTAGCATATAAGGCGTGATGTTTGAACTTTATTTAAGTTTGTACTTGTATAAACTTCTTGTATTTCTATATAATATGAATGTACATATCACCCGAGAATATATCAAACTATACGGAATGGGAAAGAGAAAACAACTTGACTGCCAAATGCCACGCCACCACCTAAAATAACGGAAACGGAAGAAACGTCTTTGACATGTACAACAACTGTCCCAAAATGTGACAATAAAATATTTACTTCTTCAAAAAAGGCTTCCTGCTTTCTCTCTGAGTTATGTTTGTTTCCAGCAACGCGTAAACAAAGGACTAAGATGAACAATATCATTCATCTTAATTTTTTTGCTGCTAAAATCCTACTCAAGAAAAGTATAATGTCAATATTATGACTCTTCATTTATACATACAATCATCAACTGAAAATTATACAGTGCATTGTAATCGAGATCACTCTGCAAGATTGATCCCAGTTCTGAGCATGTCTTAAGCAGTCCAGCGTTACCCCATTCAACATTTGACAACAAACACAACGCAAAATGTTGAAATACATGATAAGTCAAGCACAAGACGAGTAAAATGGTTAAAAACCTGATTTAAGTTAGGGCTTTAGTAATTCAACACAACACAATTTTTTACAGCAAGCAATTCTGCTAACAAACAGACTGATTGTGAGAGAAAGTGGGAGAGAGTCCCCCAATAGGAATTGAGTATTAGTTAAACTAGTCATTTTTCAATTTAGCTTGGGAAAAGTACATCACATCACTGTTGAATGTGAATTTCTTCTTTTTTTGCCTCGTAGCACTCTGTATTCCCATGAATGTACGAAGGAAGCAACCCAAGATAATTTAATAAATGTCTCATTTCATTATATTTTTCACTTGAAAACATGAATCTTACAAAAAAAATCCTACACGCTCTCCACACACACAACTCCAACATAATATAAACTAGCTGAATTGAATAGCTTCATATTAGGTTACAAACATAGGTATATAAGTTCAAATATCTAGCGTAAAACTTACTCCTTTGTACTTATGTTATACCATCATCATGTCAGCTTTTATATTTATAGTATATAATTTAATCTAAAAGAACTTACGTATTATATGCTTATGTTACACACAGCATACAACCAAAACCAAAGAGAAATCATGTTCCTTGCGAGTTGCAAGCTTGCCACAGTGGTACGACTACCAAAGAGACTATGTATGATCGTCGTCGTCTTTGTCATAGCTCACAGCACAAGTTTGGCTAATTTCGGAGAGGAAATTGAAAAATTTTCATGATAAACTGTTTTAATACTGTCAATATAGCTCGTAAGGGATTGCAAAAGTGGAACTACTAATGTGGCTTATGCTTCGAGTTGAGAATAAGAGTAGTATAGTGTGTGGAGTCGCAATCGTAATATAGTCTGGCCTTGCCTCGCCAAACATCAGCTACCACCACTGCTTACTATTGTAATCTGTATATATAAAAAGGACTGCGTGTTGCCTCATAACTTTAGGTGATTGCACTAATTTAGGCACTATTTCATTACTCCCCATTTTCACTCCTAGCGTCATATGTTCCCATAAGCTCTCCTAATTTCATAATAATTTAAGGGATTCAATTAATGGCTGCTAGATGACATACAAATATCCCTGGTCGTAATTTGATTAACAGATTGAAAAGTTGTGTGTTACTTCTTAGAGCTCTGAGTCAGTGAGTTTGATCCTACATATATATACATATATATATATAAGGAAATGGAGAAGAAACAGGAAACCAAACTGGATCGGTTGAAGAAAATGTAATTTTTATGCTAGGGTCCCTTTTTTGCCCAAGTATTAGTTATAAGTGGTGTGACGGGCGGCAATTATTGAAGAAATTCTGTTAAGGCCTCCACATTACATTACATCCAGCTTTAATCTTTGTGACAGATAGTCAAGTGTGGTGGTGGTAGTGGTAGAATGTGTGAAAGAATCCACAATGTTGCATACAACATTAATGCATTTATAGTAAGTGTGATTCTGGGAACCGGTTTTCCCATTTGGTTATAATACGGTGGTGGCGGTGTGTTGTGCACTTAATAAATACATTAGTAGGAAAACATTCTTCCTAACACAGCTTTCACCCATCTCCTCCACAAGATATATCTGCAATATGTCCTTGTAGTAATTTTTTCTCAGCATAAAAAATCACAATCAGTCAGTACCAGACGTACATTTTCCCCAAGTCCAGAGAGCGTCCAGTCAGTGGGGAAAAGCCAGAAAATGAAAACAGGATTGATAAAGCATGTTAAGGTGGGATCCTTGTGCCAAAAAATTGGAGCCTTGGGGCAACGCTTTAAGTCATCCTCATCACACGAATGTATGTGTATACTGCAAGTTCCACTTCTCCTCTCTCATTCTCTCTCTGTATCGTATTTGTAAGTAACAGAGTAAGTGGAAATTCGATTTTTTATATTATTCCTTCGTGTTTTTATATAAGTAGCTCTGGCATGGCATGCAATGCATTCATTCTCATATTCCAAGGGAACAGTAGCCCACACATGAGTTGTGCATTAGAAACATGGATCACATGAGAAGTTTGAGGACAGAAAACGTATGACGATAATATGTTCTCTGTTAGATGTGGTCATCCTTCTCTTTTCCCACCCTCACTCATTCCGTCCTCAAGCTCATTTCTCTTCCTTTTTCACTCCCTTGCTCTCTATCATTCCCACATTGCTGGGTGAGTACTAAATATATTTTTTCTTGTCGCTTCGTTATTCTTTAAAGCCCCATACGTACATATATATACATACATTTTCGTATATTAGTTTGGTTTATACACACGTGTGTGTGTGTGTGGACGACGACTGTGGACCAGATCAATGAATCATTCCACTTGAAGTCGATTTTTTTCTGTTGAATATATACAACTTTTATCCACTATATACGATATAACTACGTATACATATAAGTCAAAGTAATATGTGACAATAAATAAAAAAGGAAAGAGTGAAGAAAGCAGTGGGGAGCAAGACTGGAGAGACTGAAGTACAATCTTGCATTATGATGATAATGATGTATGTGATAATGCGATACTTCTTGAAAGAATAAGTTTTGGGAACTGCCAACTGTAGTAGCAAATGGTTATTTCAGATGAGCTGTGATTACTGGCATTTCCTATGCCGCAATACAGATAATGACTCACATTATTTCTCCGAATTCCAAGTGATTGGGATTGTTCCGTTGAAGAAAGCATGAAACTTGGGCTGCAAACATATCAGACATGGCTATAACTCTAAAACGTAAGGTTAGCAGGCATCGTCATAAATGTCTTAGAAATCTTTAATCGAATTTCAGTTAGTCAACTCTGTTCCGATAAGTGCAGCTTATGTGGTGTAGCTAGTATTCAAGCATATGACATATCATTTACACAGTACCACAAATTGTATGCAAAATCAAAGTCGTCAATTTATGATAACAATATAATAATTATTACATCTGTAGCATGTGATTTTGTCCTTTTCAGAAATATGCAATGTAAAATTCATTATATCCAACGTCAACCAGGATTAGATAAAGAACTTTTGAATCTGGTTGTAAGGCGTTAAAATTTGTGTAAGATTTGGGTATAAGCCTGGGTTTGAAATATATCGATCATGTGTAGTTTGCTTTCCATGCCACATCCATTGAATACAAGACTTACTCACTACAATGATTCTTACATGGACATCGTTGTTTGATTGTTTGTTGTCGAAATCGAAGTAGAACCACAACTACATACACGTTGATATAAATATACAAACCACTAAGGCAATGGCAATCTTGATTTCAGTATAAGGGAGTATGAATGTATGTATTATGCATGATTTACGAGGTCGGATATAGATAACTGAATCGTGCTGAGTGAGTGAGTGTGAGATTATAAGTAAACACACTCCTGCTCTGTATGTTTGCTTTTGTTCAAGGACTTGACATTGTATATGGTGATAAACTTTTATGAGATTTTTAGTTACTTTATCTTGAAACTATTACATTTAGTAAAATGATTGAAATATGTAATGAAAAATAACAACTCGCTAAATGAATTGAAAGTAAGCAACCTAATTAGGATTCGTATTTCGAAGAATTTCAATGCAACAAAAAATGGCGTTTAATTCAACGCACTTTAATTGGTTTAATTTGGTGATGGAAATACCCTGAACATAGGACTTTATATTTATATATGTATGCATACATTTTCAAGTCAAGCCAAAAATATCAATATCTATATACCTTTTAAATGTTGTGATGATGACGCAGGTAGACTTTATATTTATGTTCTTTTCATCTACTTACACCAACTTAAACTCTTTGATCCGTAGAGAAAATTGGATGATTTTCAGGGTATTCTAATATCCTATTGATACAGTAGGAAGAGGTTTTATGGTGACACCGCAATTCACGCATCATGATTACTCTCAATCTCACCACTTTAAGAAACATGCCCACGAACGTGAATTCCCAACACTTTTAAAACTTATGCAAAAAACCCACAATGAAGAGAGACATATGTAACGTATTTTCTCAAGCACGAAACTTTCATAGGTTGTTGTTGATGCCTTTCCTTCCTGTACCCTGGGCTTTCCAACCTTAATCCATGCATGGTTGATGGAAGTCCCAAAGTTATTTGGATCGAGGTGGTAAGGATTAGGAGTTATGCAATAATAATGCAAATACAGATCAAAACGCGTTGTACTGTCTATTAATATCAGTTTGCGTAAATCCTCATTCCGGTTGCGCATATTCCCTGACAGCTTCCAGTAGTGAGTGATGCACTAATGGTAAACAAACATATGAGTTGCACATTGAACAGTATGTAGTACTACCTTTCAAACCATTTTTGGATTTTGTCACAAATTCCTTCAATCAAAGTCCAAATACATGCTTTAATTTGATGAAAGTTCAGGTATTCAGTAAGATAAGTAAATTATTATCATTTATCAATGATTGATGCTGATTGGGAAATCAAACATGTTTGGCTTATTTTGGAAGGGATTGATCATGCGTTCTTTACATATAAATTGATCGATTCGAAAATACAATTTATTTAACCGGAGACCCTCGCTTAAATATTAGATCTGTATATCCATTTTATTCTTGTTCAAATTCAAAAATGAAGTTCTTTGCTTGTATTTCTTGTTTGCTACTTTCTGTAGCAGTATTTGATACCGTTCTTGGGGCAAGTCAATACATAACTCTCTATCAGGACTTGAATCAGCAAGGAGCTAACTTAACTTTAGATCAGCACTACGCTAATCTCAGCGAGCATAAGGAGTTCTTAGCAGGAGTTTCATCATATTGCGCTGTTGGATGGTAAGCTATATAGTTGTGTGCAAGCAACGATTTGTGCATTTATTTCATACAAACAAAAATATATTTTCTGTTGAATAAATAAATTTTTATTATTATTTTTGGTTCTGTTCTGATTAGGATTGCATTTTTTACCAACGTCGACTACAATCTTGAAGGAGGGATCGCATTCCTAGTAGACAACGATGATACCACACCAAAATGCCAAAACAGAATCTTCTCCAACTATAATTCCATGAGGTATCTGGGGAATCACAATACAGATTTGCCTGGAGTCAGTTTGTACTCCAAGACGAGCTATCATGGGGCCGAAGTATTTGTAAACGAGAATGGAACATTGTCATCCGATCTGACATTTCCTATTTATTCTCTTGCAACAACGGGATGGGCAAATTATACATTTTATGAGGGAACAAATCAAACTGGACCCTCTTGGTGCTTGTTTTCTTCCAAAAAAGTTCACCTTGTCGCAGAGCTCGACATAAGTCAAAGTATAATTGGCTCGGTTTCAATGGGATGCAATTCAAGAAATGTTATGAGATTGTAATCATTTTTTTATTTGCACAAAACTATATACATTTTCTTAAATAAAATCTCAATGTTATGTCTTTTCTCAGTTAAATTTAAGTCAATGGTTGAAATTGCCTACAGCTTAAGTACTCTCATTTTTTAGAGGTTTTCTTAAAAAACAATGTAAAAGTTATTTCTATATCTGTGGCCTCATCTATGAAACTGGCATGAAAACATGTGGTATATGGTAATGGTGTTGGTGACTGGGGACAGAGTCCAAACAATTTACAGGTTCATTTGAACACAGGCGACACAAACTACTCCAATAAAATACGTACTTTCGTTCAGTTCAGGTATCAGCATCATGACGTTATGTATGTGACTCAAGTAATGCTTTGCTATCACAAAACATACATCACCCGCCACGATAAAACTTAATCCCGTTGTTATCACTTGCATATTATTGGGAGCCCATTGTCTCGGTACTAATTAGAGTTCAAATCAAACTAAAAGTTTTATTGGAAGGAAATCGGCTTTTTGTATTTTCCAAGAAGTACACAGTAACTGACTAACACTAAAACTACGAAGTACCCAACACCCTCAGATTATAATTTCCATGAAATTCCGGCAGGAAATTGTAGAATGTAATATAATATAAATCACGTTCTTATATAAATGAGGGTACACAAAAGGAAAGGATCATAATATACTATATGTATGTACGCTATGTATCAAGCTCGAAAATGATTTTTCGATTTTTTCTAGCAATCAGCTTGGCTTTGCTACACTTTTGGGGAGAAGAATGAATTTCCTTCCCAGCATATGATTTGTCTTTTCCATTTGTTCTTAATTAGTCTTTAATTCCTGTTCCTAGAAGAAAATCTTAGTCTCTTAAAGCCGCTGTCATCCCCTGCAAACGATAAGCCAAGAAATTCTAATTCGTTCGGTGAATAGCGTGTATAATTCACAATGCCATAGGGCAAAGCATGATAATGTCTCTTAGGTACTTGGGGGAATTCTAAGAAGGAATTTGCATCAGTTTCTTCGTCTTGCTTCAGTCTCTCTGACTCATTTTCAACCCCTCTTCTTTGAACGCGAAAGACGGAAATAACTCGAGTGAAAATAGAGTTGGGTATACATATACATATACATACATACGGTAATGCATGTTTTATCCTCGTTTGATAACGGGTAATTCCACAGATTTAAGAAAATGCAGAGGGAAAATAGTTCATATATATAAATATACAACGTACAACATACGATTCGTAAAATGTAAGGATCAGATTTCCTCAAATAAGTATGAAACAAACCAAGCAAAATGAAGGCTAATGCGAATTGAAGCCATATTTTCTTTTGTTTTCGTCGAGAAAAAAAATTATCAGCGTTTGACGAGATTCTAATCTCAAAATCTTTGGAAGAGTATCAAAGACGAGGATGATTGCAGTAACTTACCCTCCTATACACAAGTGAATACGCACGCAGAAATGAACTCAGCGGATGGGGGATCAACAACACACGACATGATACATGCGGCACGCTACATTGGATACATCTCCAAAATTGCTGTTTTGTTATTTAGCTATTTCAGGTTATTTTCCACAAATTGCTAACAAAACTACCTATTTGTATAAAAACTTCCAAAATGAAAAGCGTCCATATATGTACCCACAAAAAATACACTCGTATGGAATATATTTATAAAATGTTCAAGTGATATGAATAGAAGAGTTTTCTACCCGGATCAAAATAAAGATGTTTTTTTTCTGAAGTATATCTCAACTCTGGTCTTTGGTTGAATACAATGAGTCATTCCGGAAGTATGCGCACGTACAAAGTTATTAATTTTCTTCCTGTCTAATTGTGGTGTAGATTCTCATGCTGTGATTACTCATTCCAGCATTCATTTGTCACTGAAGATGAGAGGCCGGAAATAGCTGAGAAAAGTCTCCTACTGAGAAAGCTGTTGTGGTGTCATTTGTGTTATCTCAGCTAACAGAAAATACATGGCTCCTCAACTCCTTAAGAAAATAGCGTATTAAATCGTGGAAATTGGCACAATACAGATAACAAGAAAAAGATTTCGTCATTTTACGTTACCCGTCTTTGGTGTGGTCTGGTCAACCAATCTGTTTTCATCAGAGGGCTACATTATGTATATGGCTTTTACATTACGTTCCTTCACCCGCTTTTACTTTTACTAACCACTCTTTTCCGCTTATGATGCTGCATGTGTTCCAGTCATCAAAAAACCGACGAAACCATTTGAAAATTTGCTGTGTACAAAAAAGGAAAGCGTCCTATTTTTTGTAAATGGGAGAGGACATGCATTTCAAATGTTATTGGCTATAATATTTGACTTGCCAGAAGTGCCTTTAAACCAGCCAGTTTATGCATATCATAAAAATTTCTTGAAAGATACAATGGAGTAAGTTGCGGACGTTTTACATTTACTTGTAAAAATTACAAAAATGTTGCAAGTTTATCTCAGAAGGGTCACACAATTAATTGAAGCTACACATTTATAACTGATATAATTATGTAGATGGCTTGTATACCGGCAAATTTGTAACGAAAAAAATTGTACAAAGTTCCACATTCTTTCAGACGGACTGACAATCGGAATAAATTTATAAACTATCAAAAACCACACGTGTTTCCTAAATACCACCGGAGAAAGTCACGTCCACATGCATGTATATATGTATGTATATTAAAGCAAAAGGCAGAGATTTTCCATTTGTGAAGTTTTACATTATATAATATTATGCGTGTATTCCATATATATATATATTCAGCATACTGCGAGGAAAGCATCATGGTTCGGTCTACATTGATTATTATGAGCCATTTGTACCCTCCACAGTCAGATAGATAGTAATAAAAAGGTACTTTGTGTTAGTTAGGATTTTTCGTCCTTTGATCATAGTCAGCAAAACTCTTTTATTTTATAGCATTATCATGAAAGTACTCACAGGCGGAGGAAATTCGTTTTTCTCCAAGTTTGGTATGTGAAATTGGTAGCTGGTGGCTTACCTTTTTCAACTCTATTCTATATACAGGTTTGTCGTATTATTCATATACATACCAACTACAGAATTTTTTTTGGAACATCTGTATTTCTAAAAGATGAAAATAAAAAGTGTCCCGGGAATCAGGATGTCGCTGCGGGAACTCCGGTGGTGGACCTGCTATATTGGCACCTTTGCAAAGTTAAGACAAACACCAGTAAGCGTCATAACTGCGTCTACTACTCCTACTATGTAGCTGGAGTTAAGTAAGTTGGATATTATAGGAATAAAAACTATGCTATTATATTATATAACAATGTAACCCTGCTCTCTCTCTCTCTCTCTTTGTGTATGTGTGGAAGCTAATAAAGATGGGGGTGCAGATGTAGACCGTAACGTTGAGTTGAGATGAGATAGAAAAAAAGAGTAGCCAACAGTTGCAAGGAATGGGCCTTATGTGTGATGTGTTTGTGCACAATCAATTTCTCGAAAACGTTGCTTTTATAACTCAGACCTCTTATCGTGGTTCCTGATGGCATTTCAACCACATTTTCCAGACCAAAAGCATTCAACCTTGTTACGACTCCATATAGTTCCGTTCTTTTGTTCTGAATCTTTCCTTTCTTTAGCACTTTCTCGCATTCTTGCACCAGCTATGAAGCGGCAAAGTAACGGTCATTGGATTCAGTACTTTTGGGGATATAAAGTGAAGAATGGTCTTTCTCTTTGATGGTTGAAGCTAAAAAATTAATTGCCTTAGTGCTAAAATAAAACAGGAGGATGGGACATGAAAGTTCCCTTTTTTGTTACAGCTCTGGGAAAGATATGTGCTCAATCTCTGAACCAAATCAATTTTATCATGCAGCGAGTCGATGATGCCATTAAATTTGCGAAAACGCTCTCGCATTTCTGTCCTATGAGTTCCCGGTACTTATGGCTGGTTTTAATGCTTATAGCGTTCCTTTGGATATCAAACAGACTGAAATCTTTATCCTTTTAACTCGTTTTACTACCATTATGCAAAAATAAAATGTGTTGGTCTTTGAATTATTCAATCAATCCCCATTTTATCAAATAAAGGTATAAAGTATAACGGCTAAAATGTGATAAGATGAATACAAGAATTTAAAAGATATTTTTTTATATATTCGGCGTAATACAATACTCGTGTTTATAATATCAACTTTAAATACATTTGACCAAGTTTTGTAACAGGTATTTTCAATATATCTCGCGGAAAAGGAGAATAGATAAAATTGACAAAGCTACCAAGTCAAGCACTTCAATTTTGACATGCCACAATACAAAGCTTTTTAAAATTTATATTCACGAATTTCTTTGTTGTTATTTTTTAACAGTACAATGAAACAGGGCAAAATGCATAATGCATGTATATATATAGCGTATATAATATCGGAAGTAGAAAGCTTCCACTTTCTTTAGCTTGATTTGCGTAGGCTTTCAAGAAGTTCACATTGGCAACTGCTGCAGGATATGTTTCTGTTATAAACGACTGTGAGTAGTAGTGTAGTACGTGTAGTTACATTTGCTATAAATATAAAAGGAAAAGGCTCATTGTCTTATTCAATGTTGATACTTGAGACAAACGATGCTTTTATAATTCATCCTGAAAGAAGTTTTCTGTCCTTTGGCCCTTCCCAACACATTCATTGAGAAAGGGAGATAAGAACAGTTGACTTGACGTAAGGGATTCATCTCCCATTTCCCCATCCTATTTTGCCATAATTATCGCCAAAGTAGTCGTGCGGCAACATGGACCATTGTAGACTCTCTTCTTTAGTCAGTCGTGTAACCTTTTGAGTAGTCTGGTGAGTAGGAAAGTAGAATTAATGGGGATGCAAAGGTACACAATAAAAGAAAAAGGAGTATTATTATTCTCTAGAAAAGAAAGACGCTATACATACATACATGATACACGGCGACGGCGACAAACACGAAGAAAAGAGCAGATAAAAGTTATGAATGTCATGAAGAAACGAAAAGCAAAAGTGGATACTTTCCCCCTATTATTATTATTATTCCTTTTACACCAATGTATTTTCTTTCTTGCTTTTACCACTTTGTGAAAGCTACACTGCTCAAAATGAGATTTTCTCGAACAAGTTTTCAGATATTAATCCAATACGAGTGGTTTTATAAAACAAAATAAGAAGCATGTTCATTTTTGAAAGTGCAATTACATGCCTATTTTTTCTGAGGTAGTGTTTTAAATTCTCCTACAACCTTCTTATCCAAACCAGAATGAAGGAAACTGTGTAATAATATAACAAATTACAGGAGGTACGCAATAAGTTGGGAAATAGCATTTCGCAATACATTCATCGAAGACCCCCTCATATAATCTGTCCTCCCTAGATAACTTGACAAAGTCAAAGTTGGTGGTGTGGTGTGGTAATAGTAAGTGAGTGCTCGCTGCTCTCTCACCCGAGTAATTTCTTAGTCCGACTCATTCGTAAACTTTCTCTTATCTCCTCTGACCACGAGAGGTAAGTAATGCTTGGAAAGATGGAGGATAAGAATATTAGTTAGTTTTTAGAGCCGCAGATTCCTCTTGAACAGCTGGTAGGTAAATGTGAATTCTTCACACAGAAATCTTGAGCAGGGCTTTGAAAACATATAGTTGATGCAGTAACTATATATTCTTACAATTATTATTAGTTGTAAAACTTTGAGGAAGGCTTTGACTGATTTGCCAGCCAGAAGAATGCAGTTGTTTGACTTGACTGATGAGACAGATTGCCCCCGTCTTGTTACAAATTATATTGTAAAATTACATTTTGAAGATGACAACGTCATTTCCCGGCTCAAAAAGGTCAAAAAGGGTTGAATTAATAGGACGGACAGATTACAGGATATCATTAATTAAGCTGTTTATATATGCTGCTGCATATTCACATGTCAAAAAACCCTATTTCATCTTACCTACCGCTCTGTTTCTAATTTCCGGTGCTCAACAAATAATCTTTGTACTTGGTTGACAGCCTATAATCACCCTGAAGCTTTTTAATAAAAAATATCAATCATTTTCTTCTCTCATCTATTATTAGCTTTTGAGGTGAATATTATTAGTTTTTTTGTCAAGTAACAGGTTTCAAACTGATGACGAAGATGAAGAAACGTTTTTTATATCATTTAGGCCTATAAAGCCTGCGGTCAATTGATTGTTTAAAAAAGTAGTTAACCAGACTTTGTTTTGGGATGCTTGTCGAATCAAATGAAATAAAAAACTGAAGAAACGGCATTCATGAAAAATATTAACCTGATGAAAGTTATAGCTTTCTACCTGATTTCGGTATTCACTACATATCGAATTCGGCATTTTGCAGTTGGACTTATGTTTAATTTCATAGCAAAGTAGAGAAACTATGATCAATTGGGGAAGGAGTTTTGCAAATCATTCAAAACTTTTTGGAAGAATACTATACAATCAAGTTAAAGACATATGTCTCAGAATATTACACACAATTACTTCGGAGACAGTGGGACCTCTATTGACTTTAAGAAGGAGCAGGGAATAAAGTTACGATTCAAATCTAACATTACAATCACAGTGCGATTGTTATAGTGCATCTGGATAAGCATTCAACTCCCTTTGCCTGTATTAGCATTCCCACACTCCTACGCTAAGCATATATAGCTTATATTTTTTTTCTTGGAACCACTCCACTTTCTTATAATATATGGTGTACAACACCATAATTATGATATTGAAATACAAGAAGGAATTCAAACTGTTCTAGTACAATGGGATCCACTACGTGAATTTTAGTATAATAATCATTTTTTATCATGTTTTTTCACTGGAGCGGAATTAATATAGCCTTTCTTGTCTGTCTGAATAAAAATAATAAATGAAACGTATGACAAGTAATTGTGAATGTTTATTCAGTGAACGCAGCAGTGTGCTAGCGCCAGCACGCTGGCTTCTTTAGGAAAATGCTTGGGTTGGCTTTTGGATATATATAGAGTATTATCTCTGCATTAAGTATTACAAGAAGCTCATATTTAGGGGCTTTTTTTATT
This sequence comes from Orchesella flavescens, assembly GCA_964034955.1. NCBI lineage: Eukaryota > Metazoa > Arthropoda > Collembola > Entomobryomorpha > Orchesellidae > Orchesella > Orchesella flavescens. Next base: position 17,644,515 of record OZ035957.1, on the reverse strand, counting down.
TCTCTTATCCTTTCACTACAAAATCAGCGGGGGTATCCAAATCAACGTTGGAATCGTAAAGTGAAGGTAACTTTTACATCGTTGTATATTATATAAGCCTCCGTTCTCCATCGGATATAAGAAGAGAATATCCCCTTTGCTTAGAGGAGGAAAGGAGAGAAACTCAAAAGTACGTACATATATATTTTTCGTCGAAGTCTAAAAAGAAGTGAAAGCATCATTTCTCCAGAAAGTGAAGAAAGCAGTGTGAGTAAAGTTTATATCGGTTTTTGTACTCTGTTACAACAATAATATGATGATAGTAAGTGTGTGTAGTTTAGTAGTAGTAGTATTTTTGTGTGAGAGTTTTGGTGACTGGTGAGGATGTATGAAATAATAATGGTGGTATATTTTATGCAATGATAGCTTTAGTCAAATAGTCTGAAAGGAGAAGGAAGAGGAAGAGTGAATGAGCTTGCTATTACTTTGCTTGCCTGACTATTTACTCAAGGATATGATGACAAAAGCGAGTATTGCATGCATTTGACAGATTTTGATGATGAGGAGAGAAGAAAAGAGAACGAATATATGTATGAAAGGGTGCATGCATACCTATGCCTTAAAAATGGAACAAACATATACATATGTGTGTGCATATTATAAAATTTTTATAGGAAGGAAGAGCTCAATTTCAACGGTGTCTATAGCAGCATGCCATATAGCTGTAAAAGGAACACATTTATTCACAAATGACCATGAATGTGTAAAGGAAACCATTATAGTAGTAGTAGTAAGTAAAAAGATGACGACAGAGCGAGAAGGGAAAGCCATGATACCCTTTATTATCCCTTTTCATACCATATCGTTCAGTTTTTAGGTATTAGCCTCAATATGTGACTGCAGATGCGTCAGTATGAATACTTTTAAAGATGAATCAACGGTGAAATTTTTGAAAAGCAAAAAGTACCGTGTGGAGTGAACATATATAGTGGTGATGCACTCAAAATCTACACATATATGAGTAATATACTTACATACATATGTGTCTATAACAAAACCGAACCCATTGCAGCAAGCATTACCTTTTAAGGATTATAAGGATAAAGAGAGGGAAGTAGTAAATGCCTTGAAGATGAAAAGAGGGGGTATACGTTTAAAATTGATATTTTATGGCTCCATAATAAGTATATGACAATATATAACACGACCAGACATCAAAGAATAGTAAATTGTGCAAGCATGAGAATCCACTCTTCTTGTATGTTCAGAAAAATGGAAGCATATTGGAGAGAAAAGGGAGGAAGCTGCCTCTTTCCACACATTCCGTGACACACTAGGCAATCAATCTTTTTGTCCCTATTTTTGAATGATATGCATACACAACAGTTTTCTTGCAACGCTGATTTTTTTCTGATGCTGTGTAATACTGTCTTGTTGTTCCCAGTTTATACGCTAAGTTTGACGAAACTTTCACTCGTTTGAAAAATGTTTAGTCATAAAAATCCCTTTCCGCAGGCGGAGATGAGAAGTTGAACATTTGAATAGGTAAAGAATTCTTGAACATTAGTATTACGCCACATTCTTTTCTATAATGGTTATGAAACTTACATAAGTGATGTGATGTTTTATTGGTATGTGAGGATAAGATGACTAATTACTAGTTACGATTTGTATTCCTTTCGTTTCCTGAATGTGAATTTCATCAGTCTTAGATTATGTATTTATTATATTCATATGGAAATACATTTTATTTTACATGGGTGAAAAGTGAAAGCACAAATAAAGTGTACGCTTTTGAAAACGAATGGTTGTTGTATTGAATTCTTATGAACATCACGTCACACTCAATCCCTACTTTTTAAGATCTGTCAGAGGAAAAAAAGAAACTGAGGGAACTGTCGTGTTCATTTAGTCATAAAGAATTCATAACTTTTCCAACTTATGGGTCTCACCAGCTAACATCTTGGTGATTTTTTCTTGGGGTAAAATTTCATGAATTCAAACTATTGCTTCTTATTCCTACTCGTCCTACTCCCCTTTCCGTTTCTTGTAAGTACTCAAAGTGATAACTTACAGATAAACCATTAAATCTGCATGAGTTCATGGATGGATGTCACCCAGTATTTACCAAGGGAATTTTCATCTCTATTTTTTCGTCGCTTTTCCAGTTGAGTTAGCCAGGGAAAGTACATTGGAATAGTTTATTTCTCTGAAAGCCATTAGAGTCTTATAAAGTATAGTATACCTTATAACACCAAGTCTTATATTTAAACTATATATATCCGTCATGTTGACTATAATTAATACGCAGTATACAATAAGAATATACCTATTTCCCATTTTTAAACTCCTCATTATCCAGCATGATTGTCAGATAAAAGTGTGAGTAATACAAGACATCTTTTAGCTCATGTTATGTGTATACGTAACGTTTTACAAGTCAAACGAAGGAGTACTATATTTATACTCATACCCATCCGTGTTTATACAATTTCCGTATAGATTTTGTTTTCAGCAATAATGCGACAACTTTCCACTAATTTTGGACCAAATTCATACCTAGTTTTAACTTTTGTGCATTTCTCATGTAGTTGTTCACATAATTAACAAATTGCAGTAACTCGATATGCTCGTCCTTAAGAAGTATAATTTCAAATTTGGAGAAGCAAAGTTATTTCTTTACGATATAGTTTGATATTTTATCTATGTCAAAGCTATTAGCTCTCTGATAAGGTTGATTCTCACAAAGAACACACGCTACGCTGCGTACAAGGTGAATAAAAATATAACATGCCTTGATTTGACACATAAATGTACCGCATCGCATAAATAGAGCGTATTTACGTTTCAAAATAGTACTGCAATAATGCATTTTTGCGGCTCGCGACCTCTTGTCTATCTAACTATATTTTTATAGTATATCCTGATCTATCTTTATGTCTCATATAGGGCAGTTCTGATTGTGATTACATGATTTCAAAATGTATGTATGTCGTAGATGCATCTAAGTACTTACTGGGATGCATAAAGGAAATACTTTTCTGTTTGTGTATCTTCTACACACATGTTCACTTACTTTTTTTGTATGTGATATTGTAAAGCGTCCAGTTTCCATCTTGTAGAGATACTCCACTTTTTGTTACGACGAGCGCAGCAATGGTATGGTAAAAGCCGCAATAACAGAAACAGGATTCATGTTGGGAATGCAATGGCAAAAAAAACACCAAGAATTTTGTGACTGCTACATTTACTTTCATTGACAGGAACATGGGCAAATCTCTCTCTGTCGAAGAGGATTTGACTTCTCCACACTCGAGACCGATGAAAAGGGAGAAAAAAAGAAAAAATAAAGACGAGGACGAAAATGAAGAAAAAAGAAGGGACGAAGACAAACGCAAACGGGTGTTCCTTTTACATTTTGAGGCTTTCTCCACAAGTTCTTTTTTTTTGTTTTATTCTATAATGGAAAACATCACTTTCCACCTGATTTGCTTCGTAAGTACGTCTCTCTCTATCCATTCTCGTAGGGCTTTTTTCTTTCTTTCGTCTTCTTTCACTGCTTCTCCATTTTATGCTCTTGTGCTGACTTGTTTTTCTTTGAGGTTTTTTTTCATCCTTTTGGTCCGTAAGGACTTAAGGAGACAAATTGAAAATTTCTCCAGTTTGATTCAAAGAATTCTCGTGGAAAACTCTTATTTTTCATAGAATCACTCTGCACTTGAGATTTTTTATCTACATACATTATGATTATTGTTTGACGAAACTTGGGCAAGCAATAAGCTCAAGAATTGGTGAAGATAACTCTAAAAAAAGGGAAGAGAGAAAAGGGAAATATTTTATGTAAAGCTTTGAAACTTGTCCCTAGTATGTACTACTTATGTAGCTTTCCCCTATTGTTAAAAGTCGAGTGAGTGCAATGCACTTGGGATTTTACAGTCGCCTCTGTTCTGTGACGTGAACATGTTGCAAGGTACTTAGATAATGTACGTATTACGTATACTTGCAACTTATATGTATAATGCTCATATTGTTCATACTTATATTCGAATAATAATACAAAAGGTATTTCGTGGTGAAAGCAATCCAGGTTATGCTGACTCCATTGTCCACAGTTTACTTATTCATCAAGCAAACCATGCTTGCACTTATCGCGAATTTCGACACACACATATATGCTTGTACTAAGGATGTAATGAGAGAAAAGTTATGCCTAGGTAATTTCAAGAAGAAATGATTAAAATCACCGTTATGTTCCCGCTGTAATGACCTTCCTAAATGGAAAAAAGAATGGCGCATTGGCTTTTAACTAAACTTTTAAAAATTCCCCTGTTTCTTCATGATGTGGTTGAAGGGTTGCTAAATTATGAGATGTAATGAATCACCGGTTTATTTGCGTGGGCAAATATGTGCATATACATGCTAATTTCCATAATTTCCCCCTGATTTTAGTTTTACCTCCACGATACAAGGTAAAGCGTACATACAATGTACTATCGGAATGGAAAACGTAAATAATCACACTGTACCTTTAGTGGATAGTTCAACAATACGAAATTGTTGTAACTGAAAATCTCCCGTGAGGTGAGCCCAGCGTGAGTTCATTTTTCATAGCTTATATGCTTGTCACTTTGTGTGAAAATGGCAATCGGAAACTACCGCTAGCCCATTCTAATTAAGACCAACCATGAGATTTTGCAGTTTTCCATTGAGGGTTAGACCAACTATTTCTTGAAACTTGCTAGTCGAAAGCGACTGTCCTATTTTGATTACCTACAAATGTTTGCGTGAATGCTTTACAAAAGAGTAAGTAAGGACAATCGACTCTTGTTCTTATAAGACTCGCTATATTATTGACCAGTCCTATGACACTAATTACTAAAAGGGTTTTATGATCATTGCAAAAGAGAAATAGATTTTATAGAATTGCAGTGACCACCTATAGCTACCCAACAACCAGTAGAACCACACGTAAATGTCAACAGTTGTTCCAAGACCAAGCTCCTTTGCTTAGACCTTATTGCAGTAGTTTTCTTAAGGTTTTGCGTCATCATCATCAGCTTCGCAGGCTAAACATGTTAGCTTTGTCAAAATTAGTCAAATCCTATACACGAGGATTAGTGACCATTAAAACAGTATAGCAACAATAAAAATGCTTGGGACAGTGGCAGCATTCGCGCAGACTTTATACTTAATTCAATGGTTGGGTATGCTGTATAAAAACATACGGAACAATTTTTTAATACACTTTCCGGAGGAAACATTTGAATAAAAATTTACTTTAGGCAGAATCATACCTGCTGTGATTAATTTTTATTCATCTACGCAGCAATGCCACTTGTTAGTTTATAGCTACCGTTTGCTTACCTTTATTGCCATATAATTCAGAGTATTACATGGTCTTATATATAGTATTACGTTTTGCATTTTTTACCTCGTGGTTAGCATTATATGATTCCATTAAACCAGTAATATGCAAGAAAAATGTTTAATTCAGAAATAAATGTTAGAGTCAAGTTTATGCTCACACCACATGCCTCACAAATTTGTTTGTCTTTGTATCGCACATAAAATGTCATTTGTAAAGCCATACAAATGCGACAAAAGTGAAAGCTAGTAGTAATGCAGCAATCTCAAAACGGGTAGCTTTTAATTCTACAACTATCAAGCCTAACGTTGTTTCCTAATATGCTTATGTGTATTTTCTCTTGCGTAAGAAGGATTTAAAAATTCTTCATAACGCCAATTTGAAATATTTTAACCATCGTACTTGACGGTAGTAGTGGGCTTTCATAGCTATAATGGAAAGTTGAAGCGCTTTAGTGGAAAGGTTCTTCTGATTCTGATCTTTTCAGTAGAATAGACGTAGAAATTCCGAGAAGGTTTCTACATTTAGATAATATGGAGCATAACACAGAGCAGAGACCGCAGACTAGGATAAAAATTTGGTTTGTTTGGATAAGAAGAGGTTTCCCATGACACACTCGATATCGTAGAGAAAAAATGGAGTACAGGTACGTGGAGAACCACGAAAGGGAGAGAGAGAATTCAATTTCGCTCAATTTGAAAACCCTATCAGAATCATGTCATGCGAGTTAAAATGATGAAGTAGGGTTCTCTACTACATCGTAGAATACCAAATCCATTCGGATGTAATACCTATATGCTGAGTTGAGTGAGTGTTTTGAACTTTAGCAGTGACTTATCTCATATAAATAGACAACACGGTGGAGCATTATACATGGCAAATTTTTATTACAAAAATGTGTGCACACGTGAAAATTAAAACATTCAAATAACAACACCCCCTAATTTTTAGGTAACTTATTTGACCAGAGCCTAGTTCACAGTATTATGAAACTACCAATTCCTACAAAAAAAAACTGGCTGTTTTTTACAGCAGCTGGAGCTGGAAAAGTAACAGTCTCACGTTACCCAGCCCAAGTCAATTGGCTTGAGATGTAGTCATTTTACAATTGTGAATATCGTAAATTCATGCGTTTGGTAATCGATTTGTGTTTTTCCTTGGTCCAACGAAATCAGTTCAACTATCATGATTGATTATGTGCTTGTATTCCGGGTTGTAGATTGTATATAATTTGATTCACATATCTGTCTGGAAGAACTTCATTTGATTAGAGAACCAGCCGCAGAAGGAGTGTATGTATTGTAATTGTATCAAAATTTCCATAGCCATATGCAGGCCGTTGGATTTCTGATTTTATCTCTGATGCCCGACCCAATTACGGTCAATGTCCAAATTCTACTCACTCCCGCGACCAGTCTGTCCATATTACAGTTCTCTGTCAGAACTACTGAACTTGGTTTTAGCACGAGGGAGTTATCAACTCTTCGTTCTATTTTTCTTGGTTAAAAGAAGGGTAGAATCGAATGTAAGATATATGTATAAATTATATAAATTGTAGGTTCCTTACTGGACTCAAGCACGACCCATATAAATAAATATGAAGATATTTGGAGACTTTTCTATAGTGAGAAATAAATAATATAACATAACACCAAATACTACATAAAGCTCCTTTACATGTTACTTGAGAAATGTCAAGTGATTTTTGTATTACACGTGCATAAAAAGATGGGATGGCTGATGGCTCTCTTTATATTGTGCGACATACAAAATACAAGTAAGCCATATCACGCCACTTCTGAGATTTTTCCAGGGAAGATGACAATGGTTGGAGATTCATAGTAAAATTCTTTGCTTCCGACATTTCAGTGATATTAACTGTCTACAACAAGATGATTCGATACTATGAAGACTTTCGTTGTCAGACATCCACTATGTGTGTAACGACGCAAACCCCATCAAATCAAGTTTCATCCTTTCCAACCATCTCTAAGAATCATAATCATTCGTGCGGTTGCTTACAAGTGTTTCTCTGAGGATGATGTGTTTCCCTTGAGTGTTTATCACAAAATACGAGTACTTCGCTCTTTTATATTATATTTTGTGTATGGCCGGGTTGATGGTAGCCATAATTTCAGAGTTTCTGAGAAGGACATTATGTCTGAAAGGACGGTGGTTAACGATAACCCTACAAACGGAAGTCCATAGTCATTGGCTGTGTTCTTCAAAGTCAGTTCATTTCCGGCCACCGCCACATGATCTGATCTAGGCTCACCACGACTCATACATTTTGCTTCTCCCTGGGATGATCAAGGATGATTGTTTTGATTTCATTTTGCTGTTCGCTAATAATGGCTTTTCTCTACAATATCATAAAGAAAGTAAAAAAATTTCTTCGCTCCAAAAAAACAAACCTATTTGGCTTATGTTAACTTGGGTATACAATCTTTGAAAACAAATTTTTAAAATTTTTAAATCGAAAAGGAAACGATTTTTGATTAAAGGTAAACTCTCTTTTTGTATAGGCTGCCAAATATCATGTTGAAGACGCACAAGTTTAGTTAAAATGATAATAAAATGATAACAAGTCATCTGAATAAAGCTAATATCTGTGAAATATGTAGCTAAAACAGTGGAAGGAAATGGATTGCAAATAGTCTACAGTTTAGAGTGCAAAATGACAGAGATGTGAATTCTTCTGCTGAGATTTCAATCATAAAACACATTTGGTTACAATTTCGTTTGAGATTCCAGACTCTGATGCCTTTATAGCACTGAATTGATTTTGATTCCATTATACATGCAGAAATATCACATTATCCTCCAGCGTCTGAGTTCGGTTGAATGAGCTACATACATATCTACGCGAGCGAACGTCATCATGAGTACACACATACAATTTCTTTTGCATACATTTTACTAAACAAAAAACTTTTCCTTTAGTTTTGGTTGACTTCTTTCAAGATGTTGTCTGGATATTTTTTTCCTTTCATTTTTTGTGCTACAGTTACTTACAATCAGTTTCTTTAAAAGCCCTTTCCTCACTCTGCATATAATAGTGGATGAATAGAAGCAGATTATTAGGAATTGGATGGAACATAGTTTTGAGTAAGTATTTTTACAAAACAAATGCATTAGTTTAATGGCTATGTTGACGAAGGGAGCAAAACGACGAAAGAATTTATTTCCTTCTTGTTCCGATGCGAAGACAAGGAAAATGGCTTTATTTATGGATTGTGATCAGATGTATTGCTTTTGTTAAGGTTTTCTATTATTTTTTTTCCGAGTTTGATGTGTTGCGCTACTCAAGTAATTCAAAACAATGTATTATTGAGATTCGGAGATCTACAAACAAACCATGGAGTGAGTAGTGTGTATATACGGGAATATGAAAACTTTAGGAATACTTTGCAATATACAATGATTTGATTAGAACCAATTGAATTGCCTTTTTCCATTCTTTTTCTTTATTGCCCGACATCCTAGTCAGTTAAAATGAAAATCGAAAGAAAAAGTTTCCGCATCATTCAATGCATTCGCTTCAGTAATGACCGCCTCAAGTTTTGCTTCGAGGTGAAAGCAGCCTCTTACGTAACCAATGCTTTCACTACAATTCCTATTCATACAGATGACTTCACAAATAGGAAGAACAACAAGTTTACTTACAACTACAACATAAAGGGCTAGCACAAAGTTGGTTTGAGCGCTGATTTTTCTCTAGTCAAAAATCAAATGATTTTAGTATACGTATACGTATAAATTGAAATCGGGAATTGCAAAACGAATAGAGCACAAATGTGGATTTCAGATGCCCGATCACGTTTTGAAATAATTATTGCATTGTAGTCCTTCGTACTGATTCGATTGAGTAAATTCTAACTCTAATTATTACTACTGATTCATCTCTGTTGGGCATAATTTTGAGTTGCGGCATGTTCTGACTTATAGTAAATTTATTTCTTTGAACAAGTTTTAAAGTCATACACAATCCTTTTAAAATCCGTGATTAAAAAATAATAATCATCAGTATGAAAATCTTTGATTTACAAAGGGTTTACAAACCGATTCGCTGCCAGGCATCCCAGTTGTCTCATCATAAGGATTAAAAAGCTGCAAGTCTACTATCGTGTATGCATACTTATTCATATGCATACACATACATGCAGTCAGTCAAGTTTCTTCGTATGTACAAGCACAGGTTTATAATTAAAATTAATCAAATAGTATAGTTGCCACCCACTTGACAATTTGTACCAAACATTATGCTTGGTTCGTGGTTAATTAAACTAGAGTTCACAGTGGTTCGAAAAACATCAAAAGGTACATGGGGATATCACTGTTAGCGGAGACAAAGTGAAGCCGAATTAAAAAAACCGCATGACAAAATTCGAATCCTGGTCGGAGTTTTCGCACTTTGAATAGATGCAATTTTCGAGTTGCGTGGGCGTTGACGAATTTGAAAATCTTGTTTAAAAAATGCACAATTAAGTTTAAAGTGTGGAATATTACATTTAATGATTTGTCTAGTTGAATGGCACATAATAGAAAAAAAAGTTCCGTATAACATGTTAGTAGTATGAGTAATTCAATTAAATTGATTTTTTTTCATTAATTTTTTTAACAAATGTCCTTCAAGAAAAGTCTAATTCATTAGTTGTAGAGTGTACTTCCGACTGTCCTCTACAAGCTGCAAAAAGAATCGTAGACTTTGACCCCGGGTCACCGGAGATATCACCAGTTGAAGATATCCAGGTAAAATCCAATTAAGTATTACACAATATGTGAGCAGGGATGGACAATTTGCACCCATAACAAATATAACATCAAATTAACTCAAGTTATATGAAGCAAATTGACCAACGATGGTTCATATAATTATACTATCGTGTATTATGTATATTCTTCACTGTCCAGTACTCAAACTCCACTTCAATTTGAGCTTCTATTTGTTATGCGGGCAAATTGTCCATCCCTGCTCACATATTGTGTAATACTTAATTGGATTTTACCTGGATATCTTCAACTGGTGATATCTCCGGTGACCCGGGGTCAAAGTCTACGATTCTTTTTGCAGCTTGTAGAGGACAGTCGGAAGTACACTCTACAACTAATGAATTAGACTTTTCTTGAAGGACATTCGTTAAAAAAATTAAGGAAAAAAAATCAATTTAATTGAATTACTCATACTACTAACATGTTATACGGAACTTTTTTTTCTATTATGTGCCATTCAACTAGACAAATCATTAAATGTAATATTCCACACTTTAAACTTAATTGTGCATTTTTTAAACAAGATTTTCAAATTCGTCAACGCCCACGCAACTCGAAAATTGCATCTATTCAAAGTGCGATAACTCCGACCAGGATTCGAATTTTGTCATGCGGTTTTTTTAATTCGGCTTCACTTTGTCTCCGCTAACAGTGATATCCCCATGTACCTTTTGATGTTTTTCGAACCACTGTGGAGTTGTCTTTCAAAAATGGGTACATGCAGTTAGGATTTGCATCAAAGAAAATTTGATTACTTGATACATACTGCAGTTTATTGCGTAGGTAGGTTCAGACATTGCTTCAGAGCTTTCAGACACTAGTTTTAAAAAAGTGAAATATATCGAATTTACTATATGCGCAAAGTCTGTTCGGGATGTCTGTTAAATGACGACTGTGGATGACATTTCTAAGAGGATTTTTTTAAATTATTTCAATGATTTAAGAACCCATCCAGAATACTGAACAAAACGTAGACTTGATGCAACTTTTTTTCAAGCTAAATGTAAAATGATGAAATTACTATATTGGTTTCCTTTCAAATTTATGCGCATCAAGTTGACACATTTGAACCTCCCCACAATTTAAAAAAATGAAAATGGGATATAAAGTAATTAATTGTAGTTTCACTGGCTGGCAATATTATATGATGAGTTGATTTAAGCAACAATAGTTTTTCTCCAAGTCTCTCCACTGTCTGTCAGTTAATAATTCAAAACCACATTTGAGCAAGTGAAAAAAATGCATCGGTTGGATTGTTAGTGTCGCGTCGCGCGTAGCTTTAATACAAAAAAAAAGAAGTATTTTTATGTTATGATCAGTTTAAACTACTTTTTTTACATACTTACATTAACTAATTGTTTACCACAGACGGTTTACTACAGACATATATGCTAATACTAGTCAGCGTACACATATGACGTAAGAAATATTCTACTTAGGATGCTAATTTATGTATTTTAATATTTTTGAGTTACAATCGCAACCACGCAAGTTCTAAAAAATTAAACCAAGTTATTCATTTCTTATTTGTTTTCTTTCCCCCTTGACAAAAAAAATTGTAGTGAAATTTGAGACTTAAATTCCCAGTTCGCATTTCGTTGCATTTCACACTCAAATGCGTATAATGAAGTAGGAAAGGGAAACTAGTTTGAGAAGTTTTCCAACTTTCAAACATTACATTTGTGCTTTCACTTCGGTATTCATAACAATGCGTTCCATATCGTTCCATCACGGGTAACCAAATGAAAGGCAAGTATACATACATATACAATACAACAAATAATGCCGGTAAAAATAACGAGCTAAATTCATAAAGCGCGTACGTACTTAATACTTTTGTGTGGATTGTATAGGACTACTTAAAGTTAACCAAATTCCATATGCACTCCTTCCTTTCAAAGAAATGATATAAACTCTTTAATGGGATTCTGATGTAAAGATTGAAGGAATGATAGAAAAGTAACAAACAGCAAAATTATTTACTCCAGCATGTATCAAGTCCGGAAGGCAATGCTCATCAATAATGATTTGATTACCGCTGGTATACACTTACATACGCATAATCTAATATCGTATTTTCTCAGCAATTGGATGCTTCAACTTCAATACCTCTTTCCTCTATCGCTTTCTCTACGCAACACGTTTCATTTCATACACTACGCAGCAGTTCGTTGCTTGTTCCATGTACCTTGTTCGGTTATTAAAATTCGGGACACGTTTCTGTTTCTCTCATAAATTTCGTATCAATGTTTGCCCTCTGGGAGTCACACGAACTGCTTGACTCTGAAGAAACGTAGGAAATCAAATCCGGCATCCGCATTCCTAAAATTTTGAATATCGCAGGTATTTCTGAACTATATTGCATGACAATGAAATTGTGATATATGCTATACTCCCCTGTATTGTACACAAGGGAAAAGTATGCCGGAAGACGAGACACGTTTTAAGCATATCAATATCCTGCTTTGTTTATATGTACCGTCTACAGTGTATGTAAAAACCTCAAAATATCACAACACTGCTGTCGGTCCCGAAGCAATAAACTCATTAGTGTAATGACTAGCTTCTTTAAAATCATTAATTAATCAGTACTAGTATGCATCGGCTCCAAGAACAAATCAAGTCGCCCCAGAAATATAAAAATGAAAATAGCACAGAGTTTCCATTGGGGTGAAGTGATACCTAATTCTGGATACATGTACATGATATGTGTTATGGACAAAACGACAAGGAGAAAGTATTAACATCACAGTAGAAAAACAACATGGGACAGAGACCCAGAACAAATCCAGTGAAATCAAATGTTAGCCAAGAAAAGCTCCACCAAAAACGTCTCATAAATACAAATGCACGATCACCTAATATTACATGTGCTTATAATAGGGATGTGTATCGAAAGCGGAGAGTAAAAGGTACACAAAAAAGAAGTTTCAGCAAAGCCGCTACCAACTTGAATTTAAGGACTGATTGTTAGTATAAACTGAAGTACAACTCCGAATCCTTTCTCCATGTTCCAATCCATCCAAGCCCAAACCTTTATCTATCTTCATTGAGTCTGTTCCACAAGTGAGTCCGTGCCCTGAATATGTAATTATCAACCAAGTTCTTCCCCAAAACTTCCAATTGAGTATCATATTGAGTAGGAATTGGTTGGATATTACTAGATTATTACACACCCAACATCAACAGATAGTTCACCCTTGGTTTGAAGCATGAATTTTACTATGGCAAGACTTCAAGACAGTTGGTTGGTAGGAAGTAGGAAGAAAGAACAGAGAGATACAAAAAGTTTATTTTTAGATAGCAAAAGCTTTCACTAGGCATGAAGTGGAAACAGTGATTGGAAGGGAAAAATGATGATGTGACTATAGAGCACATCACGTTTTCACCGCGTACACACAGTAGTGGTCTTGGGTTTGGTCGCCAACCTGCCGTCTAATAATATATGTTTATTTTCGAGGATATTGTCGTTGGGAATTTCAGCAACTGCTTTTGGAACCACTATTTCTTGGATAGAAGATTGTATATGTATGTTAACTACGAACGTGCCACACATGTGATAATACAGAGTTACGTGAAATATGCGTGTACCCTTGACTGGAAAGAATCTCTTTTTATTTACAGGAAAAAGAGATACCGCAGTAGAGGTCATAGCTTTATATTACATCAGGGTCGGGCATATAAACAAAACATGTTTTGTCACAAAGAAACAATACATGTGTATTCATTTCGTATGCTATATTAACAGTTCAATATCCAGCGTATGGGTTACCTTTGTGGAATTTCAAAGAGTTGTGGAAAACTGATGCTATATGTGTTTGTGTATTCTGAGTTTATAGTTTATTTGCATTGATATCATAGAAACAACGTGGTCTTGTTTGGGGACACGCACTGACGAAACCTGGAATTATGAACTGTGACTCGCATGCTTGATGATTTTGATTTGTTTACTTAGGTACACGGTTTGTACACGTAGATAATAAATATGTAGATATGAAGAAATAAGAGGTGCCGTGTATTTGCGATGGGTGTGGAGAAAGCAACGCTTTGTGCGTGTGGGGAAATACTTTTTTGCTTACATTAATAACCATCCTATGGTGTGGTTTGTCCGTAGTATTTGCATTTTGAAAATGAAATCGTACTCAACCAGGTTATAGATAGTGAAAGTACATATTTCGGCTTGGGTTATGCGAAGAGAAAGATGAAAGTCCCTTGATCATTAAGATCAGCACATCATACCAGCAAGAATGAGCAAATAGACTTGGCCATGCTTAAAAATATGTTTTATGCCTTGCAAAAAGAGAGCGACTGAGCGCAGTTCATAATTCCTTTACGCTTTCCCTTCCTCATTCGTCACCATAAAAATTAAATTCCTGTATTTCAATCAAAGTATGTATATTATGTCCACTACTTAAAAGTACATAGGCAAAACCGGATACCGAAGAATTTAGAATTTCTCATGATACCTTGATACCATCATGAGATTACAAAATCCATGTTTCATTTTCATTAGCTATGCGTGGATGAACTGGCAATAACTTATTTCATGCTTATGTAGTGTAAAACATTCGTGACATAAGTAATATGTAAGTATATCTGTATATCATACATTATACCCCGAGTATACTAACAAAGTTACTGTCGTGGTCCTTTTGGAGTCTTATATGAAAACACTGCAAGCATTTAGAGTACATTTTCGCTTGTAATCTGATGCTTACAGTGGATACTTTTAAATATTTGTACATCTATCAACTATACTTGAAAACATTGCGAAAAATTTATTCAAAATCTGATGTTAGTTTGCATTTTTTTATTTCATTTTATGAAGGGCCAAATTAAAGTACATCATGTTTTCATAATGTTGAATATAGATTTTCAGCTTTTAGTCAGGTTGAAGATTCCAAAATCAGTTAATTTTCCAAAAGATTTTCTTAACTTGATTAGAGTAAAAGAACCTTTTTCCTATGCCGGAAACAACTTGTTGATCGGCACACGCCATCTAAAACCTAAGAATGGAGTGTGCAACATACATATATACATATAGTACAGTCCGTTATATTGTAACCCGTGCAAGCTTATAGGCTAGACCATGAAAACCATGAACACAGGCTTTACGGAGTAAAAGTAAACGAATCTGCATCTGCAATGGTGCCATGCTAGCACATACAAATATTTTGAATCAATATACTGATTTGTGATTACTTAGTCAATAATATTATCTTTATTTTTTAAAAGAAAAGCATGAGCTTGAAAACCACGGAACAATGGAAGAAATCATAAGCCCACAAAAGCAACAACCGAAACGTCCTTATTCAACTAGTAAGCTACGTAAAAGCTTTCAAGAATGAAAGCAGAGGACGGATTTTAATGAACAAAAATGCTTTCACTTGCAAAATTGTCTTAACCCAAATTTACCTAACAAATGGCGAGTGAAAAATGTTCATGAGGAATTTAGTGTTTTTTTCAATTAGTATTTTGCAGATTCATCACCCGATCAGTGATGATCAGTCAGAACCTACATTATGTGGGTGGGTGAACTATAAGATAACCCTGATAACCGAAAGATATTCCGTTAACCATAACCCATAAAAAGCAAATAGCATATATATATTCAATGCAATAAAGAAGATACAGGGAGGAAGGACGTGCGCTTTACGGAGTATTGTGCGACGAGAAGCTCACTTCAATGGCTTTTCTGGGAAATATCCCAACGTTAATAGCAGATGCAGCCACAAGCCGCTACCAAAACACTTTTTCAGATACTTACCTGCACCCAATGCTTATAAATATCAAATTTGTTTGTGTCAAACAAAAGTATTTTGTTAGTTTAAAAAGTGTTTTTAAATTTTTAATTAAGAACAGACACACTGCTGACTGCCAACTGCAAATGTTTTGCGTTCCTCCTTAAATGGACAGTTAGTTGAGCAAGTTGAAGCTGAACTTGGGCTGCAGGCTGATTAAAATTTAAAAAAAAGGGTTTAAGTGTTTAGTTAGTGCTTTTATTTTTACTGAAGGAGGGGGCAGTAAATTAAAGCAACAAGATGGTGAAGTTATCAACATCAAGCACCAAAGTTCGAGAGAAAAGCAGGGCTTTTATTCCCTCTTTGGATGCAATTAAGTCGGATAAAATTACCGAAGTAAGTTCATCCATAAATCATTAAAAAGTCAGTAGTCAGTTTGATAATGATAATTTTTTTATCGTAAATGAAGCAAGTAAAAAATATTAATTAATTAAATTTTTTGTTCCTCGTCGCTTCAGCTTTCTCATAAATATTGGGCATCATACAACCCTGATGACCACGCTCCGTTTGAACAATCTATTGTGGATGAAATTTATATAAATGAGCTTGTACAGACTAGGTACGGTGAATATCTAATTAATGTTGAATAGTTAAATGCCTTAATTGATTAAGGTAAAGTTTTATGTTCGTAACTCTCTTTGAATGCTTCTTTTAGTTTTCACACACGGAGAATTGCCCTATTGGAAATTAGCCAGTACTTGGAAAACTATTTATGGCCAAATTTCAATGCAGAAAAATCCAGTTTTTCACACGTGATGTCAATGGTCTGTATGATCAATGAAAAACACAGAGAGGGTTTGTCTGTTTGGGATGTAAGATTTACTGATTTTGGACTTTTACTGTTAAAACACACACTTGTTAAATTGTATGGGTTGAAGAGAAAGAAAAATAATAAAAATTTCTTGATTTTTCCAGTGTTTTCAGAATGACACTGAAAAGTTTGGGCAGTTTTTTCACCGTGTCCTAATGGCAATGCTTGAGGAAGCTAAAAGCAGTCTTCGAGAAGGACGATCTCTTTTACATTTCCTAAATTGTGCGTTTGGTTCGCTTGAAATTGATTTAGTTCGGAAGCAGGTTCAGGGTTTGGTCTCTCTACATGTTTGGCATTGCATTTCAGAGGTAAATAGACAGGGAGTGCATTTATATTTATCTGTATTTCCTGTACTATCCCAATTTTATGAATTTTTTATTTAAATCTGAATCTGATTAGGGTCGACGTGAAGAAGAATTCAAGCGGTTTCCAAAATGGAGGAAATACTGGAAAGGGATGATTAAGAAGGATTCCAAAGAGAGTGACGAGAAAAAGAAACAGAATGAGTTTAATCGAGCGTTCTTTATGAATCTTATTCAAAATTTTCTCAACCTGCTGGACATTCAAGACTACATGCAGCCTGAACTAAATGAAGATTTTTTAAAATTTGTCGAGCGGTTTATGGAACTTATGATTGATCTACAAGCTCTCCTTCCTACCAGAAGATATGTGAATATTTTGATTGATGACCTCCACCTAGTAGTTCGATGCCAGATGAGTCCATTACTCGAACATGGAGATGGCCACCTCTTTTCACAATTATTGGATAGGTTGAAATTTTATACAAATTTCGAAATATGCAATGAAACGGGAGACTCTATGAATGAACTGGAAATAATGTTGGAACATTACAATAAAATAACCAACTTGCAGGTAAGGGTTCTCATTCTCATGTTATAATTCTAATCACATATATATAATTTAGCATTTCATGTTCTATTGTATTTTTACTCTTTTAGGAGAAAGTGTTTGTAAATGTTCCTGATCTACGCCAACTTGCGTTAAGCAATGTTTGTAGCATCGACACGCGAGCATCATTGTTGAAGCATTTCAGGCAGTTAGAAAGTGAACAGCTTAAGGAATTGGCAGCGTCTCTACATTTGATTCATGATAAAGCAGAAGATATAAACGAAAATTTCATTCTTGAAGTCATCTGTAATAAATATGAAAAGCGGGTTTCACAAATCAAGCAATTAAATGCCATGGCTCTTTACCCAACTGAAGACATTATTTGGGATGAAAATGTTGTTCCATCCGACTACCACAGTGCATCAGGACAAGTTTTAGCACTTCCAAAGTTAAATCTTCAGTTCCTTACACTACACGATTATTTACTGAGAAACTTTCAATTGTTTCGATTGGAATCGACATGTAAGTTAATTACCACTTGCACTTAATGATGCTGTGCTAATCTTAACTCCTCAATTATTTGTACGCTTCTTATGTAAAAATTTTATAGATCAGATCCGGCAAGATATAGAAGACGCTATTTTTCGACTTCAACCATGGCAAGCTGAAGATGGAACCTGCCTTTTCCATGGATGGGCACGAATGGCACAACCAGTACATAGATTTACGGTTATTCAAGTCTCGAAGCCTAATCTTGGAGACTCTAAACCTTCAATGGTGAAAGCAGATGTTACCATAAACCTTAGTGTACGGAGAGAAGTAAAAGCTGAGTGGGAATCACTAAGAAGACATGATGCATGTTTTCTTTTGACAATTAAGCCTCCTAATAAAGCTGGTAAGCTTTTTCATCTATCCAAACGACTAATTATAATGTATACTCTGATAAATATCCTTAATAGTTTTATAATCTTATTTTACAGCTAAGCGATATGATTTACGAGGAGACTTTATATCGCAAGTTGGAATTGCATACGTTAGAGGTTGTGAGGTTGATGGAATGCTTGATGCTAATGGTCGAGTGATTGAGGAAGGCCCAGATCCGCGTCCTCACCTTCCTGGTGACACACGTACATTCCGTGTACTTTTGGATCCCAATCAGTATCAAAAGGATATGGACAATATTGCTTCTGGAAAAGAGGTTAATCATAAAAAAATATTTCAGTAAAGTTTTATGCGCAATAGATGGAAAGAAATGTCATTACAGTTGGATAATTTTTTTTAATTATACAGGACGTGTATGAAACGTTTAATGTTTTCATGAGAAGAAAGCCAAAAGAAAATAATTTCAAAGCTGTTCTTGAAACAATTAGAGATCTCATGAATACTAACTGTGTAGTCCCAGATTGGCTACATGACATTATTCTTGGTTATGGAGATCCTGGCTCTGCGCATTATTCAAAGTAAGCAATAACAATAAGTATTATTACGAGTATATCACAAGCGTGATATTTGTGAAACTATTTATGCTACAAAATTAATGTTTTATGTCATTAATGCTTTGCTTCATTAGAATGCAGAACGAATTAGCAGTTCTGGATTTCAATGATACTTTCCTGGATGTTGATCATCTAAAACAAAGTTTTCCAGAGTACAAAATCGAAGTCAAAGATACAACTTTGCCCCTTGAACGACCCTTCAAGTAATTACTATTATTTTTTTAACAATATCTGAAAATCTGAAGGAAAATCTTTGTAACATTGGGTAATTGAAAAAGAAGGTTATTAGAAGTCTTAACACAAATTGGCCAGTATTTTCAAGTCCTTTTTTGAGGAACTTCCCAAAATACCGGATTTTAGTGTGATAGCTTAAAATGTAGGGCAACTTCTGGTCTGCAACCTCATACCCTGGACAAAAATCCGGTTTTTTGGGAAGTTTGATTTTTATGGCCTTCAAAAAAAGTCATCATGATGGTTGCCACCCCCATATAAATTACATGTAAATGCATTTAAATAAATTCACTAGGCAATTTACATATGGGAATGCAGTTATCTAAATGCATTATGCAATATGCATGTAAGAAAGTGCCCCTACAATACAATATCTTAAATTCGTTGTTATATACCAGTCATGTTCAAAGCCACATGCTACGAGCAGGGATTGGAAGATTACCTGAATAAATTATTAACTAGCATTTTATTGCTAGTTTATAGCTTTATCCATTCTGTCCGTCGTTCCGTTCGGAGACACGATAACTCGAGAACACTTTGACTTTTTTAATTCTGTTTTCATCAGTCGATAGTCAATACTAGGAATCAAACAATTTCTACTAGGAATATGGACCAAATCGGAGTTACCCCTAGGGGGAAAGGTCATACCCCCTCATTTTTTCAAGCGTAATTTATACCGTGTAGCATATCATTCGACAGCTAATCATGAGAGAAGATTAATGGTACTATGCACTTCAAGTACGGAATCTCTACCTAGGCATTTCAAAACGTATGATTTTCAAGCAAAAGCAATATAGCTAAGGGTGGCTGCTAAAAGGCATCTTTTCCAAAAGGATGCGTTTTTTTTCATAAGTCAAAAAACTTTCATTGACTAATTTCGTCGTGGTAACCCATCGCTAGAAAAAAAGACAAACCCAGGATGACCTTTAAGTTCGACATTGACTACTACGTTGTCCATAATGAAAGTATATCGCAAAGAAAAAGTTTGGGGACAAAATCCATAATGGACTTCCCAGACTTTTTAGCCAGCTCCTTGTGCACCAACCTATACTATATTGCTGTTGCTATGAGTAACCTTGCATTATGTGAATTAATTTTTGTCCATTAGATTATAGATCAAGCAATGTAATTTCCTGGATTAGACTACAGATTAAGCCATTGTATTTTTCCATTACAAACTAAACTTATCTGCTAATCAGTATTCAGGAAAATTAATTTATTCAAATATTAAGTCGGTCATATATCTATATTAGTTGACCCACCCTATATCGGAGAGGAAACTTACTGAAATCTTGTGCGCGATTTCCCTCCAAGAATAATTGAGAACTGACCATTGATGAGGCTAGCTCGCCAAACCGAGTTTGACTTTTACTTTTGGCGTATCTGCTTTGTTGATGAAAAATATTTGCCTGGGACCGGACGGTTAATACTCAATAAGCAATCTTTGAAATCGATGTCAGGTTAAGGAAAAGAATATTTTTAAAAGACAGACGGACAAAACTACATCGAATATAATGTGTGGTGTATAAATGTACATAATTTATTTTTCGGCGGACAGACACCAGTGACACTTTATCTGCTATCAATATTTTTGTGCATAAGTTTACATTATATTTCGACGGACAGACACCAGTGACACTTTATCTGCTATCAATATTTTTGTGCATAAGTTTACATTATATTTCGACGGACAGACACCAGTGACACTTTATCTGCTATCAATATTTTTGTGCATAAGTTTACATTATATTTCGACGGACAGACACCAGTGACACTGTTATCTGCTGCGAGATTTTGTTTGCGTCCGAGTTTACACGTTTTAGATTAAGACGGACGGACAAACAAATATTTTCATTAAAACGACCATAGTAATATAATTATATGCCTTTAAATATAGTTAAATGTCGTTATATAGGCAGGATATGGCCAAATTACCATAACACTAATCACCATATACGTAATGCAAATCAAATTTAAAAATGGCCAATGTTTTATAAGACTTCTATTAACCTTCTTTATTATTAATTCAGGATTCATTTCCTCGATGCCCAGCAGAGGCAAAATGGGAAAGAAGAGTCTGAAATCCCAAAGGAATTATTGTTAGAGCCTTACGTTGTTCCAATGAGGGGACCATATCCGGCAAATCAACCTAATTTGTAAGACTTTTATGTACATATTTATGAGGTAATTTGCTTTATTTGAAGCGTTCGAGTAATATAAATGATTTTCATAAATATAGTAACAAGATTAGATTCACCCCCACGCAAATTGAAGCGATAAAAAGTGGCATGCAACCCGGATTGTCATTAGTCGTCGGCCCGCCTGGTAAAACTTTCTTTGATAAGTAAAGGTTATGTATAATTAACGAAATCGCTACAGCAAGAATGCTTTTCTGTGTTTAAGGTACTGGAAAAACCGATGTGGCCACTCAAATTATTGCAAACATTTACCACAACTTTCCGGATCAAAGAACACTTATTGTAACTCATTCAAATCAGGCTCTTAATCAATTGTTTGAGAAGATAATAAGACTGGATGTGGACGAGCGCCACTTGTTACGTTTAGGTCATGGAGAAGAGGAGTTGGAAACGGAGAAAGATTTTAGTCGTTACGGTAGAGTTAACTATGTACTGGCAAAACGATTGGACCTATTAGTAGAGGTGGAAAAACTGCAAAAGTCTATGAGCGTCGCTGGAGACGTGGCGTACACATGCGAGACTAGTTGGTTTTTCTTTGTGCACCACGTTTTGGCGAATTGGGAAGCATTTTTGATGAAAGTCAAACCCAAAGACGGCGAAGTAAGATTTCAAAAGGAAAATATTGTTACGTTTGATTTATTGATTCCTAATAACTAACAGAGATTTTAACATTGAACATAAAATGTTTTTATTAATACTTTTCCTAAACTAGACTTCATCACCAGATGTAATCGATGAAGCTTTTCCATTTCATCGTTTCTTTGCTGATGCTCCTCAACCATTATTTAAAAAAAAGAGCTATGAAGCCGATTTTGAAGTTGCAGAAGGATGTTTCAGATACATTAAAAGGATTTTTGATCAGTTAGAAGAATTTAGGGCATTTGAACTTCTTCGATCGGGACTTGATAGATCAAAATATTTATTGGTTAAGGAAGCGAAAGTTATTGCAATGACATGTACCCATTCAGCACTTAAGCGACGAGAATTAGTAGATTTAAGTAAGAAGATCTATTATTGTACATTGCTTGTTGTAACTTTACACACGTATTTGTTTGTCTTTATGATGCGTAATCCATAAATGTATTTTGAATTGTAACCAAATAGTTTTCCAGTACGATAACATCCTAATGGAAGAAGCCGCACAAATCTTGGAAATCGAAACTTTTATTCCACTTTTGCTTCAGAATCCTGAACAAGGAAGAGTACGACTCAAGAGATGGATTATGATTGGAGATCATCACCAGTTGCCACCCGTTATCAAGAATATGGCCTTTCAGAAGTATGGAAATATGGAGCAAAGTTTGTTTGCCCGGTTTGTAAGATTAGGAGTTCCAACTGTCCAGTTGGATGCCCAAGGGCGATCGCGATCAAGGTCAGTTCCTCGCATATTTAAAACGAAATGACATTTAGTTATCATATCATAAATCATAATGCAGCTATAATATTTGGATGGTTTTTAATATTTTGCAGCATTGCTAACTTGTATCAGTGGAGGTATAAAAAATTAGGAAATTTACCTCATATTCAAGCTGAACTTGAGTATCAACTTGCCAATCCAGGATTTGTTTTTGACTATCAGCTAATTAATGTTGGTGATTACAATGGTGTAGGGGAGACTGAACCCAGTCCGTATTTTTTCCAGGTAAATTAGTTTGTTTTTAAGTTAACACATTTATTGTTGTTAGTCACACTAACGATTGTTATGCTTCTTTTTTTACAGAATCTTGCAGAGGCAGAATTCGTAGTTGCAACATATATGTACATGAGACTTTTAGGTTATCCAGCTGACAAAATTACCATCCTTACCACCTATAATGGACAGAAAGCTCTGATTCGTGATGTACTTAATACTCGTTGTACCAATAATCCCTGGTTTGGATTACCTCATAAAGTATTTTGTTATATTTTATAATAAATGTGTTGCAGATAAAGATTTATGATTGGTTAAGCAAACTAACAAACTCCATCTTTTCCTGTTTTAAGGTGGCAACTGTAGACAAGTATCAGGGTCAGCAAAATGATTATATTTTGCTTTCACTTGTTCGGACGAAAACGGTTGGTCATATAAGAGATGTTAGACGACTTATCGTAGCAATGTCAAGAGCTCGACTTGGCCTGTATATCTTTGCAAGGATACCGCTCTTTGCAAACTGTTATGAATTGGCCCCAGCATTTAACATTGTAAGATACAAAATTACTAAAGTACGTACATCCCTGAGCTAATGCTTTGAGTTTATTTAAAAAAATCTCTTGTCGTCTTTACAGTTGACCCAGCGTCCATCCTCACTTCAATTGTATCCTACAGAAGCTTGTCCCACGGAAAGAAAGCTTGAGACGAAACTGGAGGAAAGCGTCATTATAAAAGATATGCCACACATGGCCAACTTAGTTTATGAAGCCTACATGCAAAAAATTGAAGCTATTAAGCAGGATCAAAAACTGTCAGAGGCAGAGGTACGTATAATCAATCACTACTTGTATACTACTATTATATAGATACTACTACTTCATATGTTTAAACTATTATTACAAGTGGCTTATATTATGTACTTTCTAGATGAAGGCCAAACTCCCAGAACCAATTGGTCTTGATAAGGGTCAGATTCCTACACCAATTCAATTTGAAGATAAACAAGCATCAGCTATTGTAGAAGAGGAAGTGAAAATGGAAGTAGAAGAGGACGAAGATGATGATACCAGCACCAACAAAGACGAAAAGGCCAGTGAGATGGAGGTGGAAGTAGTTCCAATTCCAAGTACAGAAGAAGCGACAACAACAGAAAAGACGAATGAAACTGAAGGCTAAAACATCAGATTGAGTGTAGCCCTTGATATTTTCCAAAGTATCATGCTTCCTTAGAATTTATCATACATTTATATGAATGCTACTGTGTTACTTTGAATTTTCTGATTTTTTAACTAGTGCAACAAGTATGATGATATAAATAGAGATTTATATGATTATAATGTATAGGAGTTACAGTCGTATGAAATTATGGTTTTGACTGTTTCAAGCCGAAAAATAAATGAAAACTGATGACGTTTATCATAGTTTTAAAATTCAATTTCACATAAGGCTTCTACCCATTATTCAGCGTTATGCATGGAGTAGTTTGCAATAGTGCATGAACACACGCAACACATAAATCCGCTATGCTGCTTGCATGCATGCATATTGTAGCGTACAGCGTACCCGAGAAAGGAAGGGCTTGCAATCTTGCAAAGCAATGCATTCAAATGCATACCCAAGCTTTAGCTTTTATCATATGCATATCTGAAAAACGGTACAAAAGTCAGCTGTCATCTGTGCTGAATATTGACAGAAACAACAAAAAAGTACCGTATAGTTTGGTGGAGTGAATGTTAATATTTAAAATCTTTAACTAAACCATGATATAATTTTTTGAATAATTTTTGTGCACTCCATACTCATCAGGAAGGGTTCATATATGGTGTCGTTCTGTTGTTTGTGATACTAAAAGACTCGTTTTCCGTTTAGGAAATCACTTTCAAAATGTACTGGGAATGGACTGCATTGTCAAATTCGGGAAATGAGGACTTTTCCGGTGTACGCACATCAGTACTTGAGAAACTTCCTGTGGAGGCTGCCAAGGATGTCGTGCTACCAGTTGTGCGTCATATTGTGTCTTCACTTGGAATTTCTCAGCCTCCAGCACCTAGTACTTTTACTACTGATGGGGAAATAGAGTGGTGCCTCCAGGTAAGAGTCCAACATCCAAATTCAACTATCACTAATCAAGGTCATTATGAAGGTCAACAGTGTTTAACTTGTATCTTGTAACTTGGCTTTTCTTTAGGTGATATGTCACGGACTGAGTCTACCCTTTAGTGAACATGACATCATCAAGGACTGTGTTAGCATTTATTGTGAATGGTTATCTTGCCTGGCACCTGTTCCAAAGATTTCAGTTCCTAAACCTATTGCTGATCGCCCAAACTTTTATGCTAGGGCGATGATAAACCATTTTTATCATTTGTTTTCTCCGAGAAAAGGGGAAGGTAAATACACTTCTTTACTATCTATCTCTTCTCAAAATTCGATAAAGTAATAATTATTAAATGCTACATGTGAACATGTTGGGGATAAGTATATTACGGTGTTGAATTTGTGTCTCTTTGCAAGTCTGGCCTTTTCTATATTGTGTGGATTTGGGTAAAAATAATGCTTTTAATCCGACGATGAGCTCCTGTGATGGTTCAATTGTAACTGTAACTAATAATAAATATTATTATTATTATAACGTTTGCAGGACAAGACACAATCAATAGGCAAGCTGTGTTATGTCACCGTGTACTCCGAGTTTTACAAAACAGTATAAGGACATCCGAAATTCTTGATGCCGAGACCTGGGAGTGTATTTTATTGTTTCTTATCGGAATTAATAATGCATTGTTGTCACCACCTTCGATCAAGGAAGACATTGGTGATCAGTTATGTGAGCGTGTCCTCAGCGTTCTCTTTGAAGTTTGGTTGCTTGCATGTGGAAAATCTTTTCCGTCTCCACCTTTGTGGAAGACTTTGAGGGAATCATGTCAGTCTTGGAGACACAGAGCTAATCTTTTTGACCAGTGGAATCGAATAAATCTACTGCTGGTTGGAAGAACCTTGAACATCATGTATGGTCCGGGATACATTAAATTAGGTATGTATGGCAAATGCTTTTTGCTTAGGGTATAATAAAAAAAATTCATTGTAGAGTAACATTTACATTTTTTCTACTCTCTTTGTTGTTTCAGGAGATGATGATGGTACATTAGTACCAGTAAGCATGTCTGATGACGCCATCGTACAAACATGGTTTAGATTTTTGCACTGCTTGGGAAATCCTGTTGAGCTTACTCAACCAACAAAAATAAGCCAAACGCAAAACTTTTTGCAGGTAAATATAAAATATGTATAAATGATATGATAATGTTAGTTTAATTTAAAGGTATCTTAAAAATAAATTATTGTTGTGTGTATGTATTTAGTACGCCATTGCAAGTGAAGGCGTCGTTGATCCTTGTCAACATCCATGTTTATCTGTATTACCATCAATTTTTCATCAAGCCATGCAAGGAATTGCTGCACTTGTCGATGCATTTTTAGGTATACGTCAGTTCTATCAGTCTTATCGTTAGCTCCTCAATCGTGATTCTTCTTCAATTCATTGTTTTACATCTCTTGCCGTTTTAAATATATTTTATTCCGATATTCAGGAAGTGGTTTGGATTTTATAAATATTTTGGCATATTTTATATGGGATCAGGAGCAGGCTTACATTTTTTTTTATAAATGGTTGTATATTTTGGGATATGATATTATGACTGGGTGTACAGGATTGCCTCCTAAGGGAAAATTGGAAATCGCATCACCTGAACCTCCTCAGCCTATTTCCAGTCCAGTTCCGCCTATGAGAAGGCTAGCCAAAAGCTTTAGTGTTTCAACTTCCACTACCTCAAGTATTCCTAAGGGTATATAGCATATAGCATTGATTAAAAGTAAAAGTGTCTTCCCAGTAGTGTAGGAAATCGTTTGTAGATTATTTGGCACTAGTAGTTTAGTTGCTTCCGGTAATTGGAAATGGTATATTTTTTTTGGTTTTGGTTTTATTTTGCAAAGTAAATGCAAACTGCCTGCCCGGTTCACGGTTTGGTTTTATATTAAATTATAATCTTGGTTATGTCATACATATTAATCTTATTCTCGTTTCTCTGAACGTGATTGCTTTGAATGTGAATGCATGTATACAAAGGCATTTTAATTAACTTATTTAAACTACAAATTCCATGGCTGATAAATATGTACCTAAAATCAGCCCTAATATATACTTAATCCTTTTCTAATACAAAAATCATTGCAGTAGTCTAAAAATTAATCTGAAGTTGACTCTTTCCTATTACAGGGATGCCAAGAACATCGATCCTTGGTATTACAACAAGATCCAAAGATACATCATCCATCCCTTCGTCATCGCAATCTAGTATTCATAGTACGACAGGGGAGTCCAGCTCACACCTTGATAATCTGCTCAGTTCCAGACCATCTCCGTTACGCCCTCGAGTCAATAGTATTTTACATTTGTTTGGTCCCTGGTTGTTTGAAGCAGCGCTGATATCTTGTGATGCTTCAAAAACTGGTATTTATTTTTATTGACATTAATTATTTGATTAGTAATTGGCAGCTGGCTAAAGGTTATCTCATACTTTCAATAATTTTATAGATGGAGAAGTCAGAAGAACATCCAGAGGTTCTGCAGTACCTGCAGCTTTACCAGAATCTATTGACATCCCTAATGCAATTACAATTGACAAATATTATCAAGGAAGGGCAGAGGCAATTGCAACTTTGTGCAGAATATTTTGCTCAAAGAAAACAGGCGAAGATATTTTACCTGCATATTTGGCACGTTTTTATATTGCAGTACGAAAAGGATTAAAGGTTAGTTCATAATGAATCTAATCTAAGTCAGTTTCATGAGTGTCCCCGAAACTAAAAATGGTTATTCAAACTTTGATTACAATTGCTTTTTGCTATTGACAGGACACACGTCATGAAGTTCTTATCTCTATTTTATCAAACTCCTCAAATCTTTTGAGAGTTGACTTGGATGGGGTTACTGTACTAGTTCCAGTGATTGTAACAGCACTAGAAGCTGTTCTACCAACAAAGGATGCCTTGAGAAGTGAACTTAGGAGATCTGCTATACAACTATTATTGTCCTTGTTAGCTTTGCCCCTACATTTTTTGGTAAGTTAAAGAAAATATTTACTATTATTAAATAATTTTGGAATTTTACGCGTTTGAAAATATAATAATACTCAATTTTTCTGTCTTAGAATGTTCCCATCAGAGATATACATGATAAAGCTGGCCACACAACCACTTTTATTCAATTAAAACCAAGGCTAGCAAATGTGTTAATTAGTGCCTTGCAAGTGGAAACAGATTCACTAAATATTCAAATGCTCCTAGGTATTTGCTGTGAACTTATAACAATTGGCTTGACGAGATTTTTTATGGACACATTTTGATTTTGACTGTTTACTCTATTAGGTGGGCTAATCATGCTGGTGTCCGATACTGCTGCGTTTGAAGACGTTGATAAACCACCTGTGCCACTAGGCACAGAATCTCCCACCAATTTATTGTCTTCTGGTAAGTGGAGTGGCGTTTGTATTCAGTGTCTGACTAGTGGTCAAACCACAATGTTGCTGTGTTTATGCGTTTCATTTAATTCATTGTGTTGTCCTCTATCGTTTTGTTATGTGCTCCAACCCATGCCTGCCTTCCTTGTGTTGTTTTTGCATGCAGAAAATGTCAGTATGCGCAGTTATAGCGATTACAGCAACAGCTTTGATGAACATACATACATTGATCCGAGTTCCAATCAGATTGGTATTTTTTTATTTTATTTTCTGCAGCCTAATTGTATATATTTTTTAAAGCTTATGCTATCTTCGTGAATATTTTGTATGAAAAAATGTGATTTTTACAGATTCAGCCCATGCACTTTTTGTTCGAGCAACGTACTTAGTATGCCATCGCCTGATTTCTACATGGAAAGCAGATTTACCAGTTTCTCTGGCTGCATTAGAACTTTTAAATGGCCTGGCAAAAATAAAAGTTCAGGATCAAGGTATAATGAAGCACTAAGCGTACATGTAGCTTTCGATAGTTATGTTCTGCTAAAAACTAACTTAAATATATATTTGTTCATTCATAAAAGATCCCTTGGAATGCCGCCGAGCTGTAAAATGGGTTTGCGATTTCATAATTCATCAATGTTCCCGTCCCCCTAAAGACCATTCGAAAGACCTTCATTCAAGTATTGTTGCAGCATTCCAGTGCGTAACGACTTGGCTGACTACCCATCCATACTTGTTGGATGACAAGGAATCACTGTTTACTGTGCTGGAAGTTGTTGAGTTTGGAATTTCTGGTACAAAGTCACAGGTTGGGCCTTAGCAATCCTTTTGTATATTAAGATGTCTGGGTAATTAGCTTTGAAAAGTATACTTAAAATCATGTTTTTAGGGAAAACCTGGCGAACCAGTAAAATTGAAAAATGACAAAGACTTGAAACCAGTATCGTTAAGGGTTCGGGATGCTGCAGAGGCTTTACTTGCTGTCATTTTTGAACAGGTAGAAACGAAAGAAATTATATGTAGTATAAGCGGGCACCACGTTCGTGGTGTCGTATTGCTTCTAGTTTCAAAATATGATATGAAAATACTTTTCAAATTGCTACTACTAGGTTGGTCGCTATAACCCGTGCAGTGGTGTAAAGGCATCTGTAATTGACGAGTTTGTTTTACTTGGACAAACTCAAGGAACGATCGACAAAGCCGCTGTCATAAATCAGTTTCGCTACTTTGTTATCGATCACTCCATTTTAATTGCTTTACATGAAGAGGCCTTAGCTAACGATCCAGGTATTTTTCAGTGTACTAAATATTTTAAAAGTATTTATCCACAAAAAACTAATTATTGGCATTATTGCTACATCTAATGTAACGTAGATCCCCAGCCTACCCTAACAGCAATTATTCGTGGACCAATGGGACAAAATGCTTGGTGCTTTCAGCTTAGACACTTGCCACGCTATAAAGGAAAGTCGTTTTCTTCGTCCGGTAACAGCTTAGGTAGACCGTTGCCCATGAATGATGTAGGATTGCGATTTGATGTTAGTCATCGTTACTTTCCCGAAATGGCTGATCGTATACCAAACTGCAGAGCGTAAGTGTTGTAAATAAACCCATGTACTGTTAATGCGTCCGTAACTTCTTACAATACGGTGTATTTTTTAGGGATAAAGCTATCCCTCCTTTGGATTCATCCATCGGAAAGTCTGCATCTGTGGATCAGGACTCTCTTGAACTCAATCGTTTATCAATTATACTGGAAAATCAGATTCGGCAAGAAAAATCAGTAGCAAATCATATTCGAGAGCAAAACTCAAATACGTACCCTAATCTACGTACAGAAGCACAGGCTCCGCCTCCATCATCAGAATTCCAAACTGCTCGACTTTTCCTTAGCCATTTAGGATACATCAGCCCACAGGTTCACAAAACAATTCAATATAACAAATTCATAATTAATATTTTTTACAATAATTGTGACATTTATTTCGTTGACAGGTTAATGCAGACGTACCTTCTAAGCGGATCATTCCAATTGATTCCAATCATTCGAATTTCATTTCTGAGCTTGAAATTTTGGATCAAACTAGTTACCGCACTAATGATACCGTTCATATTTTCTATGTTAAAAGTGGACAGAGAAAGGCTGAGGATATTTTGTCGAATGTGGTGAGAGTAATACTTTAATTCTAAACGAGTTTTAAATAAGACGAACTAAACTCATTTACTATTTCATTGCTGGTATTATAGCAATCAAGAAATGGAATTCATCCCCATTTTATGGAATTTCTACTGGCACTTGGATGGCCAGTTAACGTTTTGACAAACTGGAAACGGGGACCAAAAAGCAATCAAATTGGGTTGGAGCCCGAGTCATCTAAATTCAGTTCTCATCAAAACGAATCCCACGGTGGAAGTTTATATAATGGAGAGCAATGGATTCTTTATTGGGCCGATGTCACATCTGAAGTTGCATTTGTTGTTCCTACTGAAAAGTTTCCTGGAGGCACATCAGTTTGGAACTTGAGCAATTCTAGTAAGTATTCTTTGCTTAGTAAGTACAAGCAAGCACGGTATAGATCTGAAGCATACAATATTTCACGGAGTTTTTTTTTTAAAAATATAGATACTGGAAAGCCCCCTGATAAGAGTGACAATTCCTCGCATGATGACGCAGCTAAAAATAAGAAACAAACCAGTGGAAAAACGGGTGATTCGAAAATTTTTGTTGTATGGCTAGAAAGTTTTGAGGATTCTTTCCATTTTCCCGCAAGTACGTTTGTAAAAAATTGGAAATATAACTTAATCAAACATTAAAATGCTATAAATCTAATTTGATTTAATATTTTAATTTATAAATAGGTGAATTGCTGAGTTGTGCAAATGCTCATCTGGATGAAAATAAGGCTTCAGATCCATCTCTAATTATATTCATTCATTCTTTGAAAAATGGACTATTCAGAATTCACATGGAAGGGGAACCTCTTAGGTGTATAAATTCATAATAGCATAATGTAAAATATATTCCATTTCTTTTGCGTTGTCTAATCTGATGCAATAACGACTTTGCTTAGAATGGGACTTGCGACGCCTCTAATTGATGGAATGGTCGTAAGCAGACGTGTACTTGGCAATCTTGTTCGACAAACTTCGTTAAACATGGCTCGACGCAAACGACTCGAAAATGAAAAGTATTTACTTACATATAATTTAGCGATTGACAAAAATTTTTGCGAAACTTTGAAATTCAAAGCCTGAATAAATTCATATTTCTCTGTTACTTTCAGCTATCAACCCCCTCATGTCCGTCGGAAGCTTAAAGTACAAGAAATCATGAACAAGTTTCCATGTAGCATGTCACCACCCGAGTTTTACTCTTACTTTTTCCAAAATCCTGTCCTAGTCACTGGACAAAATAACACCTCAAAAACTTCCCCATCAAGCCCGGAATCAACGGGAAAGAATAAACAGGATAGATAGCCTTTTTGTTACCAATCGTAGAAACTGTACCACAAAAATAAAGGTAATGGTATTCGGGTAGTATTTATACACTGTTTTTAGGGCTCTAGGTCTACATTGTTTAAATTATGGTGCTATATCTTAATTCATAGAAAACGAATAACTTTCATTATTTAAGGTATTTTTGTTGAAAAAGACTCATTTTTTTCTTTGTTCAGTATTATTGTAAAATTTTCGGAAATTATTTAGTTTTCTGTCAAACAACGTTTGATTAAAATTTATGGCCGGTTAAAACAGTAATTTAGTATGAATATCACCTGCTGCACACTTGTTAAAAGTTATAGTCTGTTGTCTAAAAATAAATGGTCTCCTCCATTCCATAAAAGTTAAACCAGTTTTTTCTACATTCGAAATATTTTCATCAAATACAGTGATGCTTAAATATAAGCAATTGCTATTTGCAATATCACGTAGCTGTAATTCCTAGCTAGGTTATTTATATGCATGTACTGATTTTACTACTCATACATAATACCTGAAATGAAGGAAATATTTTAAAGAACAGCACGTACAATACAAGCCTTGCTGACGTGCATTGTATCTTTTGAATCAGTTTAATGTTTGAAGCTGCAACTTTAATCTAATGCTCTCCAAAAACGTCTAGTTGTTTTTGTTTGCGTTTATAAATGTGTTTTGTTAAATTTTGTCATTGACTTTTACGGTAATTTACATAACTGCATCTTCATTCCGAATGCCACGAAGCAACGGTAACACTTAACAAATGCGTACGATTCGTTTAACGAAACACAAAATCAAGCAAAATGTATTGTAATCCGAAGGTGAGAAGATAGTATCGAGATCGTATGCATTTCAACTCGACTGAAAAGTGTCAACCAAAAGTAAGGTGAGCTGTAAGCTATTTCGCTGGTTTAGCTTTAAAAACTTTCATGTACTAGTGTAGCATCTTTGGTCTCGCATAAATAAGCACTTTGTTTTGTTCTTATTGCCATTGTCATCTCTATGCTATGTAAAAAAAAGACAGAGAGAGAATGCTAAAAATAGCAGTAGTGCAACCTCTGGATTGGATACGTTTTCCTGAAAACTGTTCCGTCAGCTTATATACCCTAAGGATCTTTGTCATTGTGAGTTAAAAGTGGAGTCCGTTTCATCGTAGGTATATGGGATTTAGTAAGTAAATTGAATGATAAAAGATCGGCTTCAGTCAAAGGGGTATAAGTTCTGTACGTTCATTTAGATCTTGCGTAATAATTTCTTTTCTCTTTTCTTAACCAATGGCCGTAACATCGAAATATATG
Source organism: Orchesella flavescens (assembly GCA_964034955.1). Lineage (NCBI taxonomy): Eukaryota > Metazoa > Arthropoda > Collembola > Entomobryomorpha > Orchesellidae > Orchesella > Orchesella flavescens. Next base: position 17,611,091 of record OZ035957.1, on the reverse strand, counting down.
CTGTTGGTTGGGGTTTAAATGGAATCGATTGGGCATAAGCATAGTACTGCATGCATATTTAAAGCCTTTGAGAGCATTAGCATTAAAATCAAATCACTCAACTTAAAATAGATTGTATTAGCAAATGTTCATTTGTATGCATGAATTGCGATATTTTTTAAACATAAGGGAATACGAACATTGCATTCTTAAGATACATAGTATTTTGTTTTGTCTTTTATGATCAGCCTATTTTGCTTGGAAAATTACCATGATAAATGACTTCAAGTGCTTTCAAGGTTTGTCATTTCATGGTTGTAATATCACAAAGAGTTGAAACTTTTGAGCTGGTTTCATTGCTTTTTGTTTCTTTTCTTTTAAACCAATTTTTCGCACATTTTCATGATTATGAAATCATTATTCTGAACTGCCGTCAAATGTTACATTGTTCCGTAAAATAGTGAAAATGCGGTCTTGGTAGAAAAGAAGGATGCGTTTTACACCAGATTTTGTCTTTGTTTTTCTCTTCATAAGCTATTTCTAACAGCACAAAGTTTCGGTGGTTTGAGTTGTGAAGTTGTGATGTGAGTAGCTCGGAACATGATGATGATGAACATTCTTCGGTTAAATAAAGCTAAGTGGCAAAAGGGAAAAAATGCCAAAGGCAAAAGACCATTAAATTAGTGGAACTGTTTCTGATTTAGTCCATGCTGTTGGAATGAGTTTCCAACTTCCGCTACTTTATGTGTGTCATATGTCTTAATGTATGGCATGCAATGCAGTTCCGCACCTCTGTTTTAGATTCCGATCTCATTCCGTAGTTATCGTATTTCACTCTCCGGTTTTCATGACATGATTGCTCATTTAATATTCCCATTTAGTTGTTAGCTAACGGGCAAAACCATCAATCACTTTGAAATTAGTTAATTCAAACAATATTGCCGTGTTGGTTTCATTTGGCCCCATTTGTTTAAGGAGCCGTCCAAGGAATCTATTATATATTACATGATAGGTGGATAACTTTTGTTTGAGCCGATGCGATGTCAGTCAATATCATTTTACATCTGAATCCAAAGAATGAGAAAAGTGTATGTGTGCAAATGTCAAAGTATGTATCGGCACCATTGTATAATTTCATTTACGAGGTCTATGTTGTTCTCTTTGTAACATTGTCATTGTCACATAAAAAGCTGAAATCCGAGGAAACCAAAAAACCATGCACCACGCATTAATGCTAATGAGGTTTCAGTAAGATCGTAAATTTAGGATCAGTTGGTTACACTGTTCTTCTTTAAAATCTCATTGTCATATGACCGTGCATGGCATGCACATAAACTTATTTCGGCACACATTGGTTTCTGAATACAAATTCGGTCAAATGAAAGCCTACATCCTCAAGTGAAAGTATTAAGTACAAGTACCGATTAGCGGTAAGACATCAAGATATGATCTGGAAATCTCTATATAATAAAGAGTTGGATGCTACTCTAGAGTTAACTCGTAAATTTTAGCACCTTTGCCTTACTTGCATATCTTTTTATTGGGCACGGATCACACCCCGTCCTTCTCATAAAAGTGGGAGTTTGCTAAGCATCCCATTAAAAAGTGAAATATGGTAGAAGTAAGCTCATTTTCTACTTTAATGTTTGATTTTTATGAGGATCCTTTCTTTACGTACTTACACCGGAATGGTTTATATTCCGTCTATATTCAGCAATAAATACTTTTCTTTGGCCAAATATTAATTTAAGTAAAGCAAATGAATGCATGCATGCATACATATATTATCTTTTGTCTTTTGTGGCTTTGCTCTCTGTGCGTCATGAATTGTCTCAAGTGTCCAATTTTTTAAATTTTACGAGACACATTGAAGAACGTCTTTCTGGCAAAAATTTATGTTGGAGCTGTAAAACACCGTACCGGGTGTCTAACAAATATAGATTTCTTTAGTCTTTTGTTGAAAAATATATTCAATTATATTCAAGTCATGTTTTAAAAAGTCATTTACTATTACTCCTCTGTCATTTGTGCCTTCACTCTTCACGCAACATTTATTTTTGCCAGTGTGACGAGATTTTTTTTTTTCGTTTGTAATGTAACGACACTGTGGATGGATCAGGATCTTTGAGTGATTTGGATTCAGCGTGTCCTCCAAATCATTTTTTTGCGACGAAACAAATGTCATTTGCAGCAATGTCAAAAGTAGAGCGTAAAAGGTGATGTGGTATAGCTAGGAAAAGAACATCCCAAATCATGTTTGAAAGGTTTAAATACAATTTGTATACATGAGTGATTCTTATCGGCCTAATGTGAATTAAGCTAAAATTCGTTGTCTCGAAAGTGACACACGAGAAAGAAAAATTGAAAATGACAACTTGACATCGAATGAGATGGAATTACACATAATGTACATGCATATATATTTTAAAATCATCACTATTATCAGCTTTTGAGCCCTGTGTGTATTTTTTGGCATCAGTGAATATGATTACATCAGAGAAACATTTTTGAACAAATACTTATTACCCAACTTTTAAACACCTTGTTGAATACCAACATCTGGTTAGTCCATTTCTATAATAGCTTCCACAATTTTCCATGGGGCTATGGCTAGGACAGCCCGAGTAAAAAACATGTTGTCAATTTACCATGCAAATGTAGATTTTGTAGTATTTTGTGCAATAAGCTCAAATGAATTATTATGTAGATGATTATATTGATAACAATATAAACGAGCATGTATACCACACTACACCAGTATTCAAATGTCTCTCCTCAGTCTCCCTCCCTAGGCTTTTCTTCTGAGACAATTAGATAGCAATCGCCCATCCATCGGAACAGAACTAACTGTTGTATTCCAAGAAACACATGCATAAATCATCAATCCATGTGTTTGCTGTCATAATAATCTTCCATCAACCATCCACATTGATAAAAATAGTTAAAAATACTTAAGGAGTGATCGATGTCGTAGGAGCTGAAGCGAGTCTGAAAAAATTACCTTTTATGAAGTACCTAAAAATGTTCTTATCCGATAATATTTTTGTTTACTAACGAAGCGTCCATGCGCATATTGAAGACTATTAAAAGTTGAAACTATATAGTATTTTGAATTTTGATGCAGTCGACTCGACGCTTCACCCACTCCCACCATCCACTCGTTACTAAACTAAATAATTTTAAATAGGTAGTATACTTTTTGTTACGTTTCGCACAGCTTCATTCTTTGCGTCATTTACGAGTGTCAATTATATACTGCAGTAAAATGTTTTGTTTTCACCCAGAAGAGACCATATTATTATGTTAAGCACTGCACATGGTTATGGTTAGTTGTGCATTACAATGCATTTCTATTTTAATTGACTTAAAAATTCGGTTTGAGTTTGGAATACAAAATCATCTTTGTCTTTTATCAATGTCGCGATCGGAAATAATCATTAGCCCTAACTAATCCCATTGCTTGGAATAGTTGGAATACGTATTGTTCTGTATCCACTTTAACCAAGTTGGTAAAATGAACAAAAGAAGTTTGTGTCAGTTACAAGAATTTAAAATCAGTTGTCTAAATTACCGTTCTAAAGATACCCACGTCATCAGCTTAAACTAAGCCCCAACTACAACTTGCTTCCAACAAATTACATACATATTGTACGACTTTATAACTTATGTGTGACTATTGACTGTATAGCTGCTGCTCGCTGCTCTCTTTGTTCATCATCATCATGTGTCGTGGCGTGGATATGTGCTTTTGATGTGCGCTAAACCATACTATGTGAACTGCTTCCGTTTCGGTATAACCATTTTAGTAGGCTGATAGGTTGATTGTGTAAAACATCATGTTACATTTTGAAGGAGAAAAATCCCGTCTCCTGTCGATTTCCTTAGTATTATTTCCCCGTGAGCGGTTGCAGGGGTTATAGCGAAAGCTTTTTGCTGTCTCTCTCCAACTCTCTTTTTGCTCCAAGCATCATCATCTTCCTTTTTTTCTTTTAAAAACGTGTTTGACTCTTGTAAAATAGAATAGAGCTGGTATTCCTCATCCTCGTCACAGTATTTCTTTCCATTTCGACTAGCCCAGAAGCATGTTCTTGGCATTTAGGAAAGAATAATTGCAAATCAGTGGTGTATGCAAAAAAAAGCTATTCATTCGCATTTTAATGAAAGGTTTTTAGTGGAAAAGAAAACGAAATATTTTGCTTCTTGAAATTAAAAGCGTTTTCTTGTTGTGTTATAAGTTGATATCTTTCTGCCGCTGTGTTGTTTTCAAGTTCAAAAATAGATTTTTGTTCATCCGCATCTGAGATTAAAGTGTTTTTTTTATCTCGGAAATATATATTTCTACTCGCTCGTAACGTCGTAAATTTTATCTAGCTTTTAAAACTGTGGTACCCATTTCAAGACCTCAGAATCTATCAAGATGAACGGTTTGCCTGGAGTTGTTAAAACAGACGAGAAAATTGGCCGATATCTCGAGGCCAATAGGGATATTCGGCAAGGTGAAATAATCATAACGGAAGAGGCCTTGATGGTTGGACCTTCTGGAGATCCACACCCCTTTAAGATTTGCTTAGGTTGCTGCAGAGTTGTTATAGGGGAGCCACTCTATTGTGGCACGTGCAAATGGCCAGTGTGCAGTGAAGCTTGTGAGAAGGTAAGGGTTGCGTACTTGTAGCAAGACATCACAAGATAAAATGTTTGCTAAAAGTCTTTTGTTAAAAATTTTAGTACTCATTCTCAGGAATTGATTTTAAAGCATAAAGTTTCAGTTTGCAATTAGGTTCGTTGTTTGCTCTAATTTAATATCCCATGCATGTTAGTTTCATCGTCTAGGATTACACCATGAAATCATTTATATTTTTTACTTATTTTGACACAAATTGTTTATAAAATAAACATCGAGAAGGAGGTGTAGAAAGCATTGGGTGTGACAGAGACATGTGAGTCATGCTAAGCTGTAAAAATGAGAAGAGCTGAAAGATGAAAATAATACCGTGATACATAACACATACGAAAAAAAGGATCGGATCCGCAAAGCAAGAAGAAAAAAAAGATTTTTTTTTTTACATAAGACACCGAATTAGAAGCCGAAAACATGCCTTCTACTTCAAAATGTGTCTTTGGATAAAGTCATGTTAAATGTAGCAATACAAGCAAGCGGTGGTGATTTCAGACTCAGAGATCGAGATCAAATGCTAAGAAAGCTTTACGCTCACTCACTCCGAAAGAGTAGGAAAATAGTATAAACGGTAAGATAAAGTGGCTCATTGACGACACGACAAGTTCCGTTCAAAAAAAGACACGCGAAAGAGAGGCATACATACAACATGCACACGTAACGTGGAACCTCTGCTCGCTAGCTCAAGCTCAAACATAATACATACATTTTTAAAGATGGAAAAATGTTTTTACCATGTCTGATTAGATTTGGAAGTAATGATATCATAAAGTTTGTTATGTACCATGCACATTATATCTTATTGCTGTGCTCTGTAATGGAGTAGACGTTCCGCTAAGCGTTTGGATTCAGTTTAGTTTCAGCTTTTATTTGCGGCGAAACAATATTTCTGCTCTCATACTTACCTACTCCTTTTTTAAACACTGCATTTTCTAGACACTTTCAAACGTAACTCTAGTTTTTGGCATGGATGTATGGTCGGTTAGTCGGTTTGATGTCATCAAACCTTGTTTCAAGTCAGCAAGAAAAGAAAATTCTCACTTCAATTAGCTCACACACATACACACACAAACCCAAATGCATAAAGTCGTTCCTGTACATAGTTGTTGTGAATTTGTTCGAAAGCAGAAGCAAAGTATATATAATATGTTTGACTTGAATATAAACCTTTGGTTGGGGTAATAATATAAATATATATGCAACTGGATTGCAGCAAGCAAGCAGTAGGTTTTTGTTTTTGAGACACTGGCTCTGATGTTCATCGTCATATATAATGTGTCTTTCTTGACGTATTTTAGCTCAGCTAGGACTCGGCCTGATAACCTGATAAGATCAAAACCACAAGTTCTTGCTCTAACCCTTTCTCGAACCCCTTCTCAAATAATAACATGGAGATGGAGAATTATGCACTTTCGAACAAAAATTATGATCATGTACATTTACTTTAAGGAAGAAAAATCATTGGGAAAAATACTGCAAGCAATTTGAAATGCTGCTCATGCAAGAAAACTCATAAACCTTGCGAGATTTTTGCACACCATTATATCCTGCTAGAATACTTCTTTTTTTTTTTAAATAGAAAGACAGTTGAAGCTAGACAGGAGTGACTCGATGTAAGACAAAGTTCTCTGGGAAATTTTTAGTGCAAAGCTAAAAAGTTAATACTCCGATCAACCCACGGTTCGTTGAAAATTACGAAACTGCTGGTTCGTCGGTTGCTCCGAAGGTTTCCCATTTAAGAGATATAGCAAGAGGAAGCACAAGGAAATGAGAATGAATATTCGAAGATTTCGTTGTTTCAAATATACTCTACGTTTACTTTTGGGATATAATATTATCAGTTGAGTTACGCACAACTTGCATTTCATTTTATTAGGACTGTATATATTATTATGTGTACCACTCCAAAAACGACTTGTCTCATTGGAGCATTAGAATTTATATATATACGTGCTCTCTGCACACCAGGCAGCAAAGCATAAGGCTTTAAAAACACATGTACGGCGTACTTTACATTTACAAAAAAAGAATACTTGTCATGTAAAGATGTGAAATATGATTTCTTTCCGCTATAATGTTCTTCTCATCTCCCGAGTTGTTTGAAACGGTTACTCATGTCATAAACCATTACGCTCAACAATAATCCTCTTCAGCTAGACACACTGGAAGGAATATATAGACAACTATTGCATTCATTTTTTTTTGTTTCATGAGCCTTTTTACACTTCTCTGCTAAAAACTGGCGAACAATAACAAACTGATTGATAATGGTAGTTTTACTACACGTAAAAATGTCGCATAAATTTTCTAAAGATAATTACAACCCTTTTAACATTTTACATAAATATTCTTTAGTAGTAAATGTGCAGAATTTATTTGATAACCTTTCTGTGTCAGTAATGCTCAGTCAGATCTTAAAATATTAGCAAATTATTTTAGCTCTAAATAAAAATTTACAAACTTTTGTATTACTATATACTAATATTATATGAAAGCGTGCGTGCAATTTGTTTGCTTGCACGGACTTGCATCACCACCATATATATCATGCCATGAAAAGTATTACAACGAATTTTATCGGCACTTTTGCTAACTGCCTCCAGTTTGCAACAAATTTAGTTGCATGCAGTTTCTGTTAACTGCATGAATGCACTTGTACCCGCCCCATTACTGATGATATGTATATGTACTTTGATCTGTCCTGAACTCATGGAGTCACTTGTCAGTTCCAATTACAACATTAATTAACACTTTCGAGAGGATGCAACATGAAACCTACCACCAATTATAAGGAAACTTGAAATATTAGTAAAACAAGATTGTCTTGTACAAATGATCATTAATGGGTACACCTTGTAGTGGGATGTTCTTTGGTTCCCCTCCACAATGAATCATATGCAAAAAAAATTGTCGTCTGAATTGATTTGTAACAACAGCTGCATGATAGTGGGACTGTTTTTTACAAATTACACGGTGAAAGTGTTAAGGATAGGAGGCTATATGTATTCAGTTAATATATAAGTCAGTATAAGTGCTTATATACTCTTCCGGTAGGTTGTTAGGCTGCTGTTGAGAAACAATGAGCGTTTGTTTGTATTGGAAGCTTATTCTAACTTTCTGAACATTGCATTAGCATGAGTTCATAGGCACGTGCAAATTTGCAAAGGAAAATGGACAAGGTAGTGATGTTGAATACGCACGTGAATTTATACATTTGTATTCTTATCTATTACGTCACTTCTTATAGGTCGCCCAACATGCCAAGTATGAATGTAGGGTCTTCAAAAATGCGGGGGTGAAACCATCAAATGATCCTCAGGACTACCACAATATAAACATTCTTCGTTGTCTCATGTTGAAAGAGTTGAACATGAAGAAATACGAAACACTTATGAAATTGGAATCCGGAGGAACGGATAAAAAGAAAAAAATTGTTGCTCCAAAGGAAGTTGCAGAATGGATTCTAAAGAAATGCAACCAAAAATCATATGACAATGAGCTGTTAGGAAAAATGGCTGGAATCGTAGCTATCAACTCTTTTGCGACGACCGATCGTCTATCTTTATCTACTGCTCCAAGGTATGTCTTATACTGCCAAAAATATAAATAATTCCGGCTTCGTAATGTGGTATGAATTTTCATGCGCTAACCAAAGATTTTTTTTAAAAAATGAATACCTTGCAAATTCTCATGAATCATCCTGTCATTTTGTTGTTTCCTCTAAATCCTGGACGCCAACTTGTTACTACAAATGAACTCTAAAAAACTCAGGATGGCAGCTCTATTGTTTTACAACGCAAGCATGATGTCACACGATTGTGTGCCAAATACTAGGTAAAAAAGTTAATAACTAAGATTTAATGTTTAAAGAAAAAGTATCAACGAAAAGCCTTTTTCATAGTTGGATCCGAGTGGAAAATCCCGACAACTCATTTTCAATTAAGGTTTGGGCCACCGTGCCAATTAAATCTGGCCAACTGATAACAACACAGTATCTTGATGTGACTCGCTCCCAAATTGAGAGGAGAGCTCATTTGCAAGAAACATATAACTTTGCTTGCAGTTGCAAGCGTTGCTCTGATCCCACAGAGCTTGGCACATTTTATGGATCTGTGAAATGTACGAAATGCCCCAAAGGCAAAGGTTACATGCTCTCTGAGGACCCGATGAAGGCATCTGACGTAAATTGGAAATGCAATGCGTGTGGAAACAGTGCACCATACAGAGAGTGCGCAGTCCCAATTGAGACCAACATTGTGGAAGAAATTAGAGCTGCTGCTGATGAAGTAGAACTTGAAAGGATTTTGGAGAAACATTCGGACATCTCCCTTCATCCTAACCATTGGCTAATGATGGATTGCAGACAGGAAATTGTTAAGCGTTTGTTCAACTCTGTTGCAACAATCAAAGAAGTTGATCGACGGGTTGACAGAGCTCAAAAAATGCTTGAGTATTGCAAAGCACTGAATAAAGTTACGGAAGCATTCTACCCAGGAAATAACAGAATCAAAGGTTAGCAAAAAAAATAATTGCAAAGTCATAGTTCATCACATAAACAACCCTTTATACAGTATATACAATATGTATAGTATACTGTGTTACAAGAAACCTTTTCTTTTGAATCGTTTCTCTATTTTTTTTGTTGCATTTCTATTTTCTAGCACGAATGACCTTGTTCACTCAGTATGCAGAGGCTCTTACTAAAGGAGAGGGAGAAGAGGTGGATAAGGAATTGGACAGGATCGAGGAAGTTATAAGAAAAGGCGAAGAGATGAATTTGTTTGAATCGTAAATCTAAGCTGACTATTTTATTGGTACTATTCTATTAATGCTACATGGTATATATATATTGAATTATCCTGGGATGATAGGTTTACAGTTAGTATTCAATATATTGTCACTTCTTACATAAAGCGTTACAGCAACACATTCACTCACGGAACGAAGCTATCGTCGTTGACACAATAAATTGGCAGTAAATTTAATAGCAATAATATCAAGCAAAAAGAATATTTTACCAAAATGTCCACATTGCATCGCACCACAGATTTAATTAACATACATATTATCATGTTGTCTTTTACTTCTAAATAATGTATTATACATTCGTCGAGATGAAGCTTAAAATTAAGAAAATGTACAGATAAATTTGCGAAACAAAATGAATCGGTACTAACTGCCAAAGAATAAATTTTCGTTTGGAGTATAAACTTTTGTATGAAATGTGTAAAAATTTCCCATGCGTACCTTAAAATATTTTGGCCAGGATGTGTGTAACTATTGCTCTATGTGTAACTATTATTTTTGAGGAATGAATGTGTAAAATAATGAAATAAAACAGTATTTTCTAACTCTAACCTATTCAGTATAGTTGCTGTTGTGCTCAATTTTATTTGGTTTTTTCGTCTTTTCAACGAAATGTATATTACATACAAAAATAAAAATGTTTTATGCTTATCAAATAATTATTCATGAGTTCATAAAAAGTAAAAGTGCTAGTAAAAATGAAATTGGATCTGATGGATAGTTTTCGTAATAGAGTAATATGAATGGTCGGTGATGATGATGTTGGTGCACTCATAAAATGTTTCTCATAATATAAACGCATACACCAAAGGAATATTTCAAGTAGACAATTTTATTTACTGTATCACAGTCATCGCCAATTTAAAGAAAACATTTACATTACTTAGGAATAAATAAGTTAATTAGAATCGTTTAAAATCCACTGATGGCAGCGGCGAGGGATTTCCTGGCGTTAATGCGTCCATATCCGTACACGTTGTTTGGGAACTGGTCTGCTGGGGTTCCTCCACAGGTAGTGGCACTTTCCAAGTTGCGGTCAGTATTATTTTGGATCAAATCCTTGACCTGATCGTAAGTAAGGTTAGGGTTTCTTGAGAGGAGGAGACCAACAAGTCCAGCAGCGTGGGGACAAGCCATGCTTTAAATTTCGAAAACGAAAAATGCATTATAGCAAAAAAATATAATAATATATAATAAATATGTATTGTATATAAAACTCATAATATGGAATGCTTCAAATACCTGGTGCCTGAGATGGTATTATAAGCGGAATCTCTGAAAAAATTAATTCAAGAATTAGAAACCCATACATTAGAAGCTTGTTAGGGTCGAAATGAAACCCTTTTAGTAGTAGTATTGACCTACCCGGTGTACCATGCGGAGCGAACATTTTGTCCGGGAGCAGAGATGTCGGGTTTCACGAGTCCATTGACTGCAGGCCCCTTGCTGAAAATTTTCAAGATTTCAAAATGTTTTTAGAAATGTTTTTTAATTTTTTTGGGTGCTCCAGTTATGTGAATTCTTACCTGGAGAAAGAAGCAATACCGTCAGTAGCTGTAGTTGCACCAACTCCGATGACCTGTGCGGAATCTCCGGGAGAATTGGCAGTTCCTATGAAATAATAAACTTCAATTATAAAAACATGTTTTAAATATGTACGTCCACACTACTAGTGTTGAACTAACCGCAAGCTGGACCAGAATTTCCCATAGCGAAAACTGGGATGATACCAGCGGATCTCCAGGCTTGAACGACGGGGTTGTACCAGCTGTCTCCCTGTGCAAACAAATACAATAATGCGTATATATGTTGGTATGTGCTGATGCTAAAATAATTTGTATTCACTGCATTGGTTCTTACTTGACCACCTCCCCATGAGTTGCTGCAAAGGTTGGGAGCTTGGCTGCAGTCTGGGTTTTGTCCGTTGGCGTCATGAGGACATGCGATGAATTGACCACAAGCGTTAAGAGCTGCTTCGGTACAAGATGAGGTTGAGCAGCCACGGCAAGAAATCCATTGGGCACCTGGAGCAACACCAACACCACCGCTTCCTGCAATGGTTCCCCTATGTTCCAAAACACAAATGACACCATTATTGGAAAATTTATTAAGCATTATAGAAACGCTGAGAAACATAATTTTTTGTGAGTTTACATAGTGTGAGTTCCATGACCGTTGTTATCGGTTGGCGCGGGAGTACGGGTGGCATAAGGATCGTACCAACCCTTTGAGGCTCTGAAGTTGTTCTTGAGGGCTTCGTGCGTAACTCTGACCCCTGTATCAATGCTGGCTGTAAATTTTCAGAACAAATAAAAAAATGATTAGTGAATTTTTGTACTTTCAACAACTAATATATCATAGCTCAAAAGTTTTTGAACCTACAGACAACGATTCCTTGTCCATTGTTTCCTCCGGGGAGGGCCCAAGCGGCTTCAGCTTCGATCTTCTCAACACCCCATTCAGCATTGACTTCGGCATCAGCATGGATTGGCTCATCAATGAAGACAACCTTCTCTTCACGGACTTCAGCAACATCTGAGATGGCAGCGATGGAGTTGACAAGTTCAGTTGAAGCATCCTTGACGAAGACTTGGTTGCTTACCCAGAAAGAGTCATACTTGACAGCCTTGTTGTTGAGGAGGGACAGAACGTTCTTTTGGGTGGTTTCAGCAAGAGATTCCAACCTAGCCTTGAGGGTGGTGATCTTTTGGCCACGGCTTTCAAATCTCATCATGTCGACTCCACGGATGACCTCATCAGTTTTCACGTTGAAGAGGACGACCACATTTGCGGCTCCCTTGGATTGAAGGACTTTGGCAAGGGATGCGTCGATCTTGTTGGAAGGAGCGCTGAGAGCGACTCCAACCAAAGCAGCAACAAGGAGTTGACGGAGCATATTTAAACAGGAACTATTAGTTTGGTTCTCACGAAAGAACTAATGGTGCTTCTTTCTGTGCTTCCAACCATTATTTATACTAAACGAATTTGATTCCGTAATTATTGCTCTCATCTTTATCTTGGAATCTTTTGTCACATCATCAAAGTGTGTGCTTGGCGTGGCATAATAATCTTTAATTATTCACAGATGAAGCAAAGTTGATTGACGTATTAATGTGTAGGTACTCAATTGTTAGGCCATAATATAATTATAATTGTGTCCAGCTTTTATTTGACAAGTGAGGCTCAAGTGCAGACTATGCATAGTCTCAAACACTCAAGGAACTCTTTTAACTTGATGCCATAATAATCCAGTTCCAGTATATACGAGGTACATAGCATCGCATCGTAACGTAAATCATTTTTACTCCAGAATTAATTGGATTTTACGCTACTATATCTTATCACCTCATGGTGGTCACGTTTTTACAGGCTATCAGTTATTGTATAGATATAGTTGATGATTTTTTTTGTCAAAACTGAGACTTGGTAACACCAATTGATGCTTGTAATTTCCAGAATCATAAGTCATTATTCCGACTTAATCCATACCTTATGCAACTCATGAAACGGGAATCTCCCAGTATACATGGATATATGTAGATTACAAAAAAAATGGTCCGATGAAAATGAATAATCAATTCAAATTACCACTAATAGGTAAATCTAATGCGTGTTACGTGATGTTTGCTGAAATCTTAGGGGTTTCCCGTGTTTTACCAGCGAGATGGCCGTTAATCCCAAAAACTTTCAGATTAATTGGCAATTATGACACATATGTCAGCATGTGGAAGTTCCAAAAGGGATTACCAATGTTTTGGTCTTTGTTCAAGCAACTAAATAAAAATGAGAGAAGCTTGTTATTTTTAGCTTTGGGTTAGCCAAATTTTAAGTTCACAGGACAAAAAGATCGTATGCAAACATTTAACATAATGTAGCAATAATTATATTGTTATTATTTTTAGGTACTTCAACTTTGGAGTGTGATGTGATATGAGCATGTAACACTTAACATTTGTACTTTACAACTACACGGCAACATAACAGCCGTACCAGAAATTTAATATGTTAATTGGATCGGATTAATTGATTTACTTCTATTACATGATATTATAGAGTTTAGTAAGACTTTTTAAAACCATAAAGAAAAAGGATCAAACATTTTTAAGGATAAATGAATACTTTTTTGCTTGATTATGCGTAGTTAAAATGCAAGATTTTATAAAAAGCTCGTAAAAACTCAACTAAATTACAAAAATTTATTTATTTCTGTATCAACAATGTGTTTATGAGTTTTTGTCAAGAATGTTTCATTTTTAATGAAAGAAGCTAACTGTAAAAATTATTTTTTTTCTTGCAAAAATTACAAATTACTTCCTTTTAAATTGAAGTTAAAAATTACAAATTGCTTGCAAAAATTACATCCCACGCAAATACAGTGACAATCCCATTTTCGGTTCATAATCAAGAAATCACTTTTTTAAATGGTTAAAAAACATTCATTTTGCCTAAAATTTTGCAAAAACATGCGGATTTCCTCGTAAAATAGATTTGACATATAGGTTTATAGATGGTTTTTGAACAGGTTTTGGAGAAACTAGTTTTATTAAAAATTAAATTTGAAATTTTAGGTGTAAAAATTAAAACTTAATTTTTGACTACAAGCATACGAAAATCACATATTTTTGCATGTATGCCAAACACCAATGACAGTTGCACACAACCTTATATTTTCACTTATGTATGTATCATTCAATCCAAATGAAATCAGTTTTTTTAACTTTTAACTTATCAAGCTCATAATACATAATATTATAATTGAAGTGCTTTCTCAAGTACACGAATTTGCGTGCGGATAGTTGCCACCATTGGGAAATTGATAATTTATGTCAGTGTTTACTTTTGCGTACGATCATTTTGCGTCATTTTATGCCATTTATTAATTGTTCCAGAGTGCAATGGAATGTTCAATGTGAAACGAAGAAGGTTTTTTACTTGTGTGCAGCTTTTTCTAAATACATAGATGCATCTCCAGAAATCAAATCTATTGGAGTTGAAATTACATTGACAAAACTATTTCTAATACACTTTAACTGCTCGAAGAAAGTATTAGCAAAAAGAAATATGGATGGAGTATAATAAAAAAAGTCTTTGCCTTTTCATAAAATAAATAGTTTATTTAAATAAATAATCATTTCGAACAGTCATAACGCGTAATAATTTAATTTTTCAAAGAAGCTTTGGCTGCCTGGACAAGCTTTAAAGCGTTGATTCTGCCAAATCCAAAGTGATGATTGGGCCATTGGTTATCTGGAATTTCAGGTTAAATATATGTATGTCGATTGTGTTAAAATTTCAAAAGGTAAATTCATTCTGTTCATGATTGACTCGATTTTTTATATTGTACCTGCGATTCCTCCACAAACATCATTCTGACTGGTCACATCAGTATCAGCAGAATCAATCAAGGCTTGACGAACTTGCGCAAAGGTCAGATCAGGAGTTACAGATAAGAGAAGTGCCACTGTTCCAGCTACGTGTGGGCATGCCATACTTTTTCGAAAATTTCCAAATTCAATGTTAAGTACATAAATAAATACAATAATTAATATCTATGGATTTGTTTCATATACCTGGTGCCTGAAATAAATATAAATAAATATAAATAAATATATAATTATAACATACAATAAATAAATAATTCATATCACATATATAATTTAAAACACCTGAAATAGTGTTGTACGCAGTATCGCTGGAAAAAAATTAATCCAAGAATTATTAGAAATCCCTTTTAGACCCTTGTCGAAATGGAGCTTTTAGAAATCTTCATGACATACCTGGTATACCAAGATGATCGTACATTTGATCCGGGGGCGCTGATTTCTGGCTTAATTCTTCCGTCATGAGCTGGACCGACGCTAAAAGTTTAAAACAAAATTGTTTGCATTAGAAGTTATTGTCATTAAAACTTTTTAATTACAAGGTACTTATTGATGATACCTGGAGAAAGAAGAGATCTCATCATCGATTGTAGTTGACCCAACTCTGAAAAATTCATATAATTTATTTAAATAACCCTTGATTCACATATATTCCTGCTTATTTTTTGTTTTAATTACCCAATAACTCGGCGTTGATCCCCTGGGCTGTTACTTGTTCCACAGTATGGACCTTGGGAATCAATAAGATGGCGAATTCAATAAGAGTTCCAGAGCCATGGCATGCATTAGAATGTGCAAAAAGATATTGTCATACCCGAATTGCCAATACTGAACATGGGTACGATTCCTGCTGCAATCCACGCTTCAGTCACTGGGATATACCAATCGTCGCCAGCACCGCCTCCCCATGAGTTACTTGAGAGGTGAGGAGCCTATATATATATGCATAAAATTAAGTCAAGTATTTGCCTTGTTTTTTTTGGTTTGTACTGTTCTGGAAATCATACCATAGAACAATCTTCTCCAGTACCATCAGGTAGTGTGGGGCACGCGGTCCATTGGCCACATTCAGTCAAGGCTGACTCACTGCAAGATGAGGTAGAGCAACCCTTGCAAGCAATCCAAGTACTGCCAGGAGCGACTCCAATCCCTCCTTTTCCTGCGATAGTTCCCCTATGTTCAAAAACCAAAGTAAATATTTAGGAAACTATTCAAACATTGGGAATGTGTACTACAAATAAATGGAGCCTTACATGGTGTGTGACCCATGGCCGTTCTAGCATTGAAAAATCAAAAACACATATTTATATCTGGCTTGTCAAAACAATTTTTTTCCTGAAGATTTATTTTAATAAAAACATATCGTACCTGATCATTTGGGCTGTCTGTATTGGAGTATGGGTCATACCAGCCATATTCCGAACGATGGTTATCTTTAATTGCTTCATGAGTTACACGGGTGCCTGTGTCAATGTGAGCTAAGTAAAACAAAAAAACATTCGGGGATTTATTATCCAGTCGACTTCAACATTACAGTCAATATGATTTTTTTTCTACTTATTAATTTACTTACAAACTACGACTCCAGTTCCATTGCTGATTGCCCATGCTTCTTCAGCCTGAATTTTTTCAATTCCCCATTCCGCAAGGATTCCTGGAGTGTGTTGAGCCTCAATTATTGGAGAGTACACGTCAATGATACGCTCTTCATGGATTTCAGCAACTTCGTTGAAAGAAGCAATATCTAGAACAAGCTGCTTGGTAGCTCCAGTAATGTAAATTTGGTTGGAGATCCAGTAGCTCTTGTAATGGCTCTTTTGGGCCTTCAAGAAGGTCTGAACATTTTGTTGAGAAATTTCAGCTAGGCTTTTTAGGTTATCTCTGAGGGTGCTAATTCTCTCAGTACGACTTCCAAATCTCATGTTTTCAATGGCACTAACGACTTTGGTGTTGCTACCAACAAAGTTTACCATTACATTGGCAACTTGTTTGGTCTCAAAAGTGGAAACAAGAGCCCTACTAATCTTTCTCTCTGGGACAGAGAAAGCTGCTCCAACCAGAGCAGCCAAAAGAATAAATTTCAACATCTTTAATGTTTATGGGTGGAATTATTGCAAGAAAATAAAATACGAATGATGAAATGCAACCGTTCTTCCTTCTCTTTTATAGCTTGTTGGACAAGGTTCGGGCACAACTGATAATAAACCTCTCCCTGGTTTTGGAAATGGATAAATACAGTATCATCATCACAAGATAACATTTGTCCCCCTACTTCTCACGTTTACTCTTACTGTGATGTGATGATGTGCAATGTTATTATGGGCATTAGCTTTTACCTTCAATTTTAACTTAAATTCCTGACCTTAATCTGACTGTGACTGACTAACATCGACTGGACATGTGAATAGTGTTTATCATAAGCAAACCGTCCCTGGCGTTTTTTGAGTGAATTGACATACAAGTGAATTCATTGAAAAGGAGAAAGTACAGAGCTGGAAAATGGTTTATGATTATCAAATGATTATGATATTGAAATAAACACATAAAATATACATTTAATACACCTTGCGAGGAGTTTATTATATCAAGGCACCAAGGACAAAAATCACTCAAAAGTTAAACTGAAATTTTCCCTAGATTGCAAGTTCAATTGAATGACAAACGCTGACTTTGCAAATATACACAATACATATGACTATTACATGGGTTTTCCATCTGGGATCATAAAAATCTTTATCTGTATAATCGCTATAATAATATTGACAATTTAACCTACATTTTCTCTTATCAATTAAACTTTTCCGTATTCTTATATATATATACATTTATCCTACGAGATATGAACCCTACACGCTTGGCTTTGCCATAGAATGCCTGTATATTCCTTGTTATTATGGTATGTTGTTGGGTAGATATGCATACAAAAATTAAACGTTAATTGAAAATGTATTCATAAGTGCAGACTGAATCAACAAAAGAATTCAACAGATCAAAAACCTGCTTCAACTTTTTCTTTAACTTCAAATTTACATTTCATTCTTTTTGCTTTTCCACATGCCAGTTTACAGGTGACAGTTAAATTTATGTATGCCACCTAAATGTTAAAAATTATACAATATAATTGAAGGATTGGTGGAACTGATGACCAAGTTCCACCTGATGTCCAAGGTCATTGGAGTGCAATATATTTCAAGAACAACAAAGAAATTAATTATATCGCGTCATTATGCATCGCAAAGCATATAGAAATCTACGTAGTAATATGCATATTCATTTCAATATTTAGTAATTTACTAATAACGAAAAAATAATTTATTAGGGAAATTTTAAAGCAGCGAGAATATGTTAATTATGTTCAAAAACAAAACACGCATTAACAACAGCACGATTTTGCTGCTGATTTATTATAATAAATATTGATTTACAGCCATAGATATAAACTTAACTAGATTGGACATGCCGACTTTATTTTGAATCCATATAAAATGATCCACGGACCATATATCCCTGACTACTTTGATTTTGGTGTAGTTTTAAAAAAAATTGCTCTTCTGTCCAAAAAATATTTTTATGTGATTTTCATAACATAACTGTAGTAGTTCAGGAAACAATGTCCGTAGGATTTTTTATATGGACACAAAAAAATTGCATGTAGTGCATTGAGCATAGCGTATCTATTGGTGTATTCTATGTTTACAGCCAATGAATATAAATATAATTGATTCCCAGTCACCTTACCGATATGCAAACATGTCGACTTTTTTGTAGTTTGGTCACCAAAATAAGTGTTGTTTTTCTTGCACCTATATGCTTAATAACCATCAAATAATTCTTATTTGTGGCTAGCCATGCCTTAAATGTATGAAAAAACTCAATTTGGCCGGTTAATAAAAATAAATTAGCGTTACCAAAATTGAGGCCCCGTTTGGGGGCATCACAGGTCATATTTCAAAAATCTAAAAGGAGTCCCTATTGTCAAATGCGTTTGCCTACGAAAAACAAAAAGAATCAAGTCAATACATTAAACCGTTTTTACACAAAATACGGACCAGTAAACCTTTTTTGGTCGCTTTTTGCCCCATAACACAAAGGGGAGTAGACTGGGGCAACCCAAAACCCAGTGTTTCATCATAACTTTTTATGTACTATACGATGGTGCATACGTCGTGGGGTCAAAAGAAAGTGTCGGTGATTTCATACATAAATCCTGAATAGTTCCTCTTATTATGTTTTGATCTTTGTTGCATCCACTTGATACAGTTTTTAATATGTTATAGCTGTTTTCAATGCTTAATTTCTTATAATTAAAATTTAAACCAAACTTTTTGTGCTTATAAAAGCGACTTTGCAGTTATTTTATTATAATAAATATTGATTTACAGCCAATGAAAAATAAATTAAATAATTTAAGCAGCTTGTAGAGATTTCCTTGCGTTAATGCGTCCATAACCTGTGCCCGATAAATAAAGAGAAAAAAAGGTTTAAAATATTAGGGTAAGAGAAAATTATTATATTTTGTTTTATTACTAGAATTACAGTACCGTAGATATTGTTGGGGACAGCGGAAATTGGAGTTCCTCCACAGGTGGTAGCAGCACCAAGGTTGCGGTCAGCATTGTTCTGCAGTAAATTCTTGACTTGAGCGTAGCTCAGATTTCTATTCTTGGCGAGAAGAAGGGCAGTAACTCCAGCGGCATGAGGACAAGCCATGCTTTAAATTTCGAAAAATGCATTATAACTAAAAAGTAATAATATATAATAAATATATATTGTATATGATTCATTGGAATGCTTCAAATACCTGGTGCCTGAAATTGTGTTGTATGCTGAATCTCTGGAAGAAATTAATACAAGAATTAGAAACCCATATGAAATTAAATGAAACCCTTTTAGTAGCTATATTGACCTACCCGGTGTACCAAGCGCTGCGAATGTCACTGCCTGGTGCACTAATGTCAGGCTTCACTCCTCCACGGACGGCAGGTCCACGGCTGAAATCAAATATTTTTACCGTTTTAACCATTTTTGTCCATTTATCCATTATTATCCTAATCCATGACTTTTACCTGGAGAAAGAAGAGATACCATCAGCGTTGGTGGTTGATCCTACTGCGATGACATTACCGTCCGCTGGAGAATTGGCAGTTCCTATGAAATAGTAACGTTCGACTATAAAAAACATGTTTCAAATATGTACATGCACACTAAAAGCGTGTTGAACTAACCGCAAGCTGGACCAGAGTTTCCTTGGGAGAAAAGTGGGATGATACCTGAGAGTATTTCAAATGTTCATTATTTTACTGTATCGAAAATGTTAAGTTGGAGAAAGTAGTAGAATGATCTTACCAGCAGAGTGCCAAGAGGCGACGATTGAGTTGTACCAAGTGTCTCCCTTCAATAATATTTAAACATTTTTACTATTGTTAACATTGTTTAAAAGAGAAATGAAGTACTACTATTCTCTTACCTGGCCACCTCCCCATGAGTTGCTGACGAGATCTGGTGCTTGAGCGCAGTTTGGTGATCCACCTTGGGCATTAGTTGGGCAGGCAATAAATTGTCTTTTTCAAAAAAGAAATTAAAAATTGAAAAAAAACGAGCTCGATGAATGTCTAGTGAAATGTATGCATAGTAGACTAAGTACCCGCATGAGGTTAAAGCAGCTTGGGTGCAAGATGAAGTAGAACATCCACGGCAAGAAATCCATTGGGCACCTGGAGCCACACCAATACCACCGCTTCCTGCAATGGTTCCCCTATATATTCCAAAATACCAATGAGCATTAGAATATTCAATAAGCATGTTAGGAATTGAGCCATAGCATTAAAACATGTTAGGAATTCTTAGAAAAAGGATAATTACATTGTGTGAGTTCCATGACCGTTGTTATCGGTTGGGCTGTGGGGAATAACAGGAATTATTTTAGCTAATTATTCCATTGATATTGTTTTACATGATACATATATGATCTAATGAAAGATAATAGAAGGAAAAAAAACGGAAATAAAAACCTTGCAGTGCGGGTGTAGGGATCAAACCAATTGTAAGAGCTTCGGAGGTTAGCACGCAATGCCGTGTGAGTTGCTCTGACACCTGTGTCAATACTGGCTAAAATAGGAATGTCGTGAGGTCAAAATCTCGTTTATCTAATTAAATTTAATTCATTGCATTATCAAATCTAATTAGGAGTCTTACAGACAACGACTCCTTGTCCGTTGTTTCCTCCGGGGAGGGCCCAAGCAGCAGGAGCTTCAATCTTCTCAACACCCCACTCAGCATTGATGGTATTGTTACCGGAGGGGATGGGTGTCTCGAGCTCAATGATATTTTCTTCATAGAGTTCAGCAACTTCTGAGAGGGCAGCAATAGCCTGGACAACCTCGGGGGTGGCATCCTTCACGAAAAGTTGGTTGCTAATCCAGAAAGATTCGTATTTGACTGCCTTGTCAGCAAGAATGGAAAGTGCAGCCTTCTGGCTCTTCTCAGCAAGAGCTTCCAATTGGGACTTCATGTGGGTGATCTTTGCCCCACGGCTTTCAAATCTCATGGTCTCGAGACGGTCAAGAACCTCTTGAGTTCCTTGTTTGAATTCAACGAAAACGTTTGCGACTCCCTTCGTTTGAAGGGCTCTTGCAAGAGCATCGTCGACCTTGTTGGAGGGTGCACTGAGTGCAATCCCAACAAAGGCAGCAACAAGGAGTTGACGGAACATTTTTTAAGTTTTTGAGCTGATGCTGGATACGGAAAAGAAACTCGCTGAATGATACCTGGTCCACCGTCTTCCATGGTTTTTATAGTCCATGATTTTCATTTGAATCTTGTCTCTTGCTCAACTGCATTTTTTTTTTTACAAAAGTCAATCATGCGTTAATGTAATGATCAACTTCATTTTTATTAAAATTCATTTATTTCATCCATTTGATTGACATGTAAATGCGTATTCAAAGTGGAGTTTAGATATTAGCTTTAAATATTAATTATTGTACTTCTCCGGGTTGCTTATCAGACAAAAGTGCAGACTAGGGTAGTGATAACATTACTAAAGTCAAATATTTACTCATTTAATTTAATTTTAAACGGGCATTATTCCATATGGGGAATCGTGGCCGAAGCACAGTTGTTGCTAGTCTGACTACCTTACTTAATTACTATAATTGACAGCTCATGGTCCCAAAATTCACATTTTATGAACTGACTGCTAATCTCATGAAAAGCAGAGGATTGCTTCATGATTACATGCATGACTGTATGAATTTCACGGTATTACAATCCGTTTCAAGTTGAATGATGAGAGATTAAGACCTCATTTTAGATGAAGTCTTCAATATTATTTCGTGTTGATTTCATTTGTTTGATAACAAAAAAAATAACATGATTAAAAACGTCGAATGTATGGGCTCCGAACTACTGAACTCAGAAATCGAATGTGTATCTGTACAGAGCAATATATTATTAGTTACCCATCTCTCACTTCATTTGTTGAGTAGGTTTATGTGAACACATTAGTATTGTAGCATATGTGGATATATGGATGGAAAGGGAATTTTCCGGATTACTATCACCTTTATCCATTTTGACTGATGAATTATTTGATGAAATAAATGACACCTGGATTATGCCTCAATTAATAATATTATGGAAACGGGATATATTTAGCATGGAATTTTTATTTGTAAAACACTCAAAAAATCCAATTTTAGTACACATAGATATCTACATAAGTTTTTGTTATCCTTTCTTATTAATTAGTGATAAAAGTCCGTTGCCTCTCTTGTTTTTTGCATGTTTTCTGTAGCACCTCATTGTTGAGCCTTTGATGCATGCAGTCTTTATCTCAGAGTTAGGGCTTCCCATCATGGATCTACCCGTAATCCCTTTCTTTAACGTTTCTTCCTTCAATCTACTTCGGATCATACTGCCCATAACAGTGTTTCTCCCTTTATTGGGCCGTTCCATTCTATTGATTCTCGAGTTACCCTGGTTGGAATAGGTAATTATTAATAATATGCATTGCATTAAATGCGGAAATTCATCGGAAACCTTAAGTAATATGTATCGATTACGCTACCTTATACGCTGCCAAAACACATTGATGCAAATTTAAAAGTTGTATTCCTTCATCGGGGCCAAGAAGTTTTTGGTAATATTCTTCAGTAACATTTGGAAAGTGCCTTAATTAAGAGCAACAAAACAAAAGTCTATTACATGAAGCATTTCTTTATCCCCTTTCATTGTCGTTTCTCTCAGCTTACCACAACTTTCGTAGCTTGTCATTAAACAACAACTCCAATCCTGTTTCCAAACGATGATATAACAAGTATGAGGATTTGAACTCGCTTATGCAAACTGCGTTCCACATGTCTATAACATCCCATGTCACTTCCATTACATGATGATGTCGTACTTCTTGATAACCCGTGTCATCTGATGACCTTGAGATTATTTGCTTCGTTTTATCCTCAATCCTTACCATCGAAGCCTGAAATTTAAAATAAAAATGAAAATTACGTCCAAAAAGCTACCGTTCACGTTCAAGTTAAGCAATGTGGGAAACTTCATGGAGCACAAGTGAGATAAAAAAATTTAGTTGCGGCAACACTACATGAATTTCTTAGTAGCATGTACTTAACCTAACCTAACCTTGCCTTGCTTACAAAACCCTGTACACACTTCCAAGGATTAACCTATTCCTAACCTAACCTATTTTTATAAAGAAATATTCTACATTCAAAACCCTGTACACACTTCCAAAGTTTTAACCTAAAATAACCTCAAAACCCTACTAGGAGGGAAACTACTTTTAAATTCTTTCTATATGTTAACAGCGGTTACCTGTCCTGTACAGCCGTCTACTTCAATATCCATTTCCCTGTACCTTGTTGCCCGTTCTTGACAAACATCAAGCATTGAAAGTATTTGTTGCGTGTCAGTATCTGAAAAGTACTCATCGTATTCAAAATTCTCCCCAAAATGAGCAATTTTAAAGTACTTCAGGACACGACTCAAAAAGTCAGGATTCACGATTTTATAACATGTTTGCTTCGCAAGTTCGAAAATTCTCTCAAGAAGAATCCAACTGTTTCTGGGGGCAGTTATCATTGAATCAGTTGGCCCAGTAAAATGCGGAAATGCCATTTCAACAGCGTATACAAGTAATTGACGGTTGACGTTGTCATTCACATCTTCAACGTCGCCCTCAGCCTTCCCTCCTTTCTTTGTTGGAGTGGTATCATCTACATGGATGTCCTCGGAACGGCTACCTGTAGAACTAGCTTTACTTTCTCCTGTTGCAGTAGCATCATTGGTCCGTGTGCATCCACTAAGCTGGCAATCGTCTGTGCAAGACATTACAAAAAACTTAATAGTATAATAAAGCCACATCAATTTAAAACATGCAAAAATGCATCATAAAATTTTTATACTTTTCTCTGATGCCACGTCATGCAATTTCAATTTGTCCTCTCCTACTTTCTTCCCGTTGCATCGATAGTTAAAGGTGTAATACCGAAGTGATAAAGAGCTCGCACCAGGAACATGATATTCATAAAATTTATTTGCAGGAGGGTCCTTTTTAATTACAAAACATAAGTCATGCGATCCGCTTTTATAAACATCATATCCAGCAAAGAAAAATGTGGCCTCCCCCAAAACTTGTCTTTCAGCCGACTCCCCTGAATTCAAGGCAAACCATTCAAACATTTCCTTCTTTTCATCGCTTGTATGAGCAGCAACAATCCACGTGTTATTCTTTGTAATCATTGATGGTAAGATTTTCCAATGCACGGATGATTTCGCCTTGAGTTGAGTACAACCACTCCCAACAAAAAGTTTTGGTTTACATTTGATGTCGGCCATAATTGCATGTCTGTGTGTTTAAACAATGATAAAATTAATTAATATGTCATCATCAAGACTTCTCTCATTTTTCATATAAGCTAATACAACGCATCAATAATTTTTTGTGCTCAGAAACAGACTTTGTCTGGTCGGTCCACTTATCAGTGCAGTGCATGCATGTCAAGTACGTGGCCAGTACACAATTCAAATCATGTTTGTATACAAATACAATGGGTTCATGCTCTGTATTATTGCCAATTGAGTTCATATTAAATACAAACATGATTTGGGCAGATTAAAGTGGCTCAGTTCAAAGTCAACAATTGTTCAAATTAAATGCGCTGGTCATAAAATATTATAATGGTTGTTGGTGATAATAAAAAAAGTTCAATACAAACTTCAGACTAAAATTGACTTACACTCCACTGTAGCACGTGCATTGTGGCTTGGTTGGTCCGCTAAAAATGACTTCACCATTACAATCTTTTTCACTGTTCTTGTGATATTCATCACCAACACAATAATCCACGAAGGACGCTGATTAAAACACAATAATAATAATGATTACATGGCTGAGTCATTCATTTTTTCAAACATTTGATGCTTTTTTTTTGTATAGGTTTCCTTGGGCTGTCAAGCTTCAGACTTACACTTTGGCATGCCATCCGATGTCAGCAACCGCTCCACGTTGACCAAATTTCTACAGATAAAGTAGCGCATGGCTTTGTTACATTTTGAAGTGTAAAACTTGGCCGCAGCGTCAGTGAACAGTGCATCTACACATTTTTCACTACCACTCATTCCCTCATCGTAAGGTTCATTTCGCCCCAAATGAATTGCTTCCTGGTCCATGCCCCATTGTACTGGAAACTCATCGTTGGAGTGTCCATACATCTCAATATTGTTAAATCCATTTAAATATGAAACATTGTTTTGTCGCCACAAATAAAATTTGTCGTAAATATCACTGTCTTGCTTTTGGGAGAATCTGCCAGCAGTCCAAAATGTTTTTCCTTCGTATTGTGCTGTGGATTTTTGCAAATTCATGTCAAAAATGTATTTCTAAGTACATACATCAGACATGAACATGTTTAGAAGCTTTACCTTTCCCAGCCATGAATTTTTCAAAGCGCTTATGAAACTCTGTTTTTTCTGCTTTGCCATCAAGCCAAATGAGGTCCATCATTTCGTCCTCGCAAACTTGCTTGGCATATGGCCAGGTAGCCTTAATTTAAATAGTATATGAACTGAAACCTTATTTCTCCAAGTTGTGTCATATAATAAAAATGTGGTTTACTGTGTGTATAAATGTACCTGGATCTTAGATATCATGTACGCAGGCTCTGTATCTTCTGGTAACGTCATCGGCTCCAAAGGGCTAGATGGTCTGGCTGTTATGAGGTAAAAATAACTTTGATTTTCTTGTAATTTAAAGCATACTAAACTTTGATAAACTGATTGTTTGTCATACTTGGATCTGATATGTAATCCACTCGCTTGTAGCATGACTTTTTGTATTGGCAGAGAATGTCATTAAGTTCCATGCATGGGGCTTTGAACCAGCTTACTCCCTTGGAATGTCCACCATTAGGACCAACAGATACGCAACCTTCACGGAATGTGGAAAACATCTGCAAGTTTGTTTTAAAAGTTATTCAAACCATGATGATTAACTAACCATACATTTTGATACAGCAAACTTCTTAATCATGAAGATTGTGTCAATTTACCAATGTCATCTCACTATCATACGCTTTAGGACCAAAGTCATGAAACCCCAGTTTACTTTGACCATCTGCTAGCTTGAAGTCAAAATTGTAATTTCCAAATTCTGGATTGTACCTTCCCTTAACAGCAATCCAAAAAGTCCATCCAGTTTCTACAAAAAATATTTTAACTACTAGTATTAAACATTTGAACTGATATATATATTATGATCAACAAATAAAAGTGAAATTACTTGCCTTTCACAAGTTTAATGACTTCATTGTAGTCATCTTGATCCAAAATTTCGGCTGCTTCCAAATTATATGTTTTACATATGGAAGTTGCTTGGTCGAATGACAACCGTTCCCTGGAATTATTTGTTCGTCTAAAATATTTTATTCCAGGAGTTCTATCTGTTACTTCCGTAGGTAACCCATTGATTGTCAGCCTGTTTGTGAACGGGCAAAGTTCTAAATAAATAATTGGAAATGTAAAGAACAGATTTTTTTAAAAAAATCGTAGCTTGATAAAAATACAAAAGTACTACTGTACCTGGATCATCCTCGTATGCTGGACGCACTGCTGCGCTAAATTGATACAAATATATCAGTGCAAATATATGAACAAACTTCATTGCAGCTTCATGAAATAGCTGGAGTTTATGTTTTTGAATTAGTAGCCGAAAACTGACTAATGAACTTGGCTGTTTGTAAAGTTAACTCGGGCTAGTAGCTTAAAAGAAGAAATTGTGTTGGAAATACTAAAACAAATGAATGAATATTGATAGTGAGTAAAGAGCATTGTGACAGAGCAAAGCAGTTCAATTACCAAGAAATAGGTCAGGTGTAAATGAACGAGTACTGATGCATTGTTTCAACCATCGGTTAAAAAGAGTTGAATGCCCTGTGCATTATATTTTTTATATATATACATATATTACATATGTTAAACTTATTAATTATATTTTTTAATTTATTCTTTTTAGCAAAAAAAAATTCTGAGAACACAAAGTGCATGGACTCCTATTTTACGACCTTTTGTCTCTAGTCCTAAAAATTGCATTAAATAGCTCACAAAATTAGTAGCTCTATGGATGAAGAAAATTTCATCAATTTTTTATGTTTACTAGCTTGATCTTATCATTTAATTGTAGGTTTAACAGTACATTCAATGCAAATAGACTTTTCTCATTTCGCCCCAATCAAATTGGATTATGCGTTTTCTTCATGATACATATTTTGATGATTTTAGTAATTTGATATGGGACAACTTGTCCAATAATCTCAAAGCACAACCGATTCTTGGTTGAAATGTAATAATTAAAATCTAAATTAAATGATAACAGATTACAATCAAAGAAAATATATATTAACATCTATATGTATGTATATATATTCTTTGGATTTAAATAAACATTTATATAGCATGCATGTATGTATGCTTAATATAAAAACTTGCAACGACCTTGACGCGACAAAATCTGAGTTGCATCAATTAATGCTCCTTTTACATTTGTATTAACCTAGTATTGAACGTAAAATACTCATTAAGAACATTGAGAAGTAAAACTTGTGTAAGAGAAATGGGCGACACGCACAAAATGTACTTTGTACAAAATGTAAATATAAATGTGAAAAGTAAAAATTGGAACTTTCCTTTTCGCATAAAAACACTATGGAGTAATGTTGAGGTTGAAGAGGTGTAAGCTGCTGAACCCAGTCGTAAGCAATTAGGCTTCAGGACAGAGCAATGGGAGTTTTTGATAAGGACAGGGGCTTCACTACCATGGCGATTGACTTACCTTTGGTGCAATGCTGTTTGGTTTGGTTTCAATTTGTGACCAAGCAATCCTCTTGCTACACGTTCCACGGTTCTGGTTCTACAAAATAGATATCCAACGGAAGTGTTCTCGATTGCTTTCACGAGCAGCAGCAGCTTATGTGAGTTTTGCATAATCCATGTTACATGAGCTGACTGCTATCTAAAGTGAAAGTATGGGAAAATCTGGTAGAGCAAAATGGAAATGTTGTGGTGTCATATTACAGATCATCCTTTACATAGGGAATGCAACGATGTGGGTATGATATGGCGTAGTAAGAAAATTGATCTGATAAAAGGTAATAATGTTGAAAATGTGCATTAGTAATTAATTAATTAACATGGCGTTCTAAATTCCATAGGGGCTCGCAGCTTTTGCCGTCGGTTTAGGTTTAGTTGTCGGATTGAGCAGTAATACAATAGGCACCGATGTGAAGTTATTAGATTTTGTCATTACAACCCCCGCAACTCTTTTCCTTTTTTATGGAACGCTTCTTTTAATTGTATGCCTAGTTGGCTGTTTTGCTTCAGTAACAGCAAATGCATGGGTTATTGTTTGTGTAAGTACAAAGAGATACATACTTGACCTTGACATTTTTTCGAGTGCAATTCAACATAATATGATATGCATTTCTCGTTGAATTTCTTTTATTTTCCAGTAGTACATTCTTTTGATGATACTTTTCATCCCATTCGATTTTTTCCTTGGAATTCGGGCCATGATGACCAAAGACCCATACAACACCTTCTTAGCAAACATGAAAGATTCAGAAGACGGTTATGCTGATGAAGATGCAAAATATGTAGGCATTATTCCTATTCCACCAACTGTTTTCTGGCATCATTTACAACAACGGGTAATAATAATAATACAATCGCGATAATATGCTATGTTACATAATATAAATGAATTTTACAAGAAAGTTCAAACTTTATTTCAAAAGGGAAAGTGTTGTGGACTTTACTCTTATGAAGAATGGAGAAATACAACAATTGGTAACAAATACTTTTCCGTTCCTGACAGTTGTTGCAAGGATGAGTATAATTATGAAGGCTGTGGGGAATTAGCGTGGAAGCACCCCAACCATTTTAAACATTCAATAGCGTCGATTGTTCATGAAAGGGTATGAAAAATCACAATTCATTTATGTTACAACATGAAAATGCATTTGTAGTGAGCCAAGTGAGCATAATCACATTAGTTTCTGATTTTTCATTTCTAGGGATGTATATCAATATTTCCCAAGGTTTTAAGGAATGATAACCGCTCCACAATTTCAATATTTGGCAAAATAGTTGCAAGTCTTCTAATTTTTTGCTTGCTTATCTCAATCGTACTACTCATTTTGGTATCAGTCAAAATATTTAAACCAGCCGAGGGAATTAATAATCCTACGTTCGTGGATGCACAAGTAGAACCTGAGAGACGAGAGGCAACACGTAGAGAACCTACTAGTGGTTCTGCTGGTAACAAATCCACTGCAGATAAAAATAATAACGCGGCACGACCACGGAAAATATCCTTTGACAGTACTGGACCACGCCTTATACCTACTAGGTGACCCTGAATGAAGGAACGAAAGATCTTTTACTCATATATGAGTCGATGGGAAAGCAATACTATAGATATGACGTATTTTATCTGCGCAGAATTAAAGTCTAGTACTATAAATAACTTTTAGATACAAACAACCTCTTGGCGAGGAATTTTTTATTTAGAAATATCACAATATACTTATCGATTTACGATTAAGACTAACAGTAAGTTTTTAGCGCAACGAAGAAAATGTATTGCATAGAATTAAGTGACTCATTGAATGTGTACATTTTATAAATCGTAATAATTAATATCGTTGCTCCAATCTAGTAATAATGCACTGCTTTACAACCGTCATCACTTCCTTTTTGGTTTAGAAATAAATTACCCTTCACTTTAATAATAATATTATACATTTGTTTGATTTGATTTCAAGAACGATTTTTATGAAATAAAATGCACCATGATTAGTTTTCATGCGCACCTTTTGTGGCAGCAGCAATTCAGTAATGTCACTTACGCTCCCGGTGCTCGTCTTTTATACAAATTATTATTATGACTTATCGGAAAATAATCCATCATAAGTTTACTCCATGCTGGATAGGAGAGGATGTTGCCGGAGGTCTAGATATTCTTCTCATACCTTGGCCCTGACCACCGTCTCGATCATGTTGAACGTTTACCCATCCGCTTCTTCCCAGCATCGGAGATCTTCGACTGGGAGAATCTGAACCTGATGATCCATCAGTATGATCAACATCTTCGCGACGGCCGATTCCAATAGGTGATAGAACACTAGCACCACCTAAATCTGAAAACGGGGACAGTCTTCCTCCTATGCCTCCTAATGGTGGAGGTCTATGTGGTTCTCTTTCATCGTCATCTGGAAGCGGGGGTGGAGGTACAAAGTCATCACCTAACCCAAAATATGATGGTGGATCATCCATTAGAGGTGGAGGAACAAGTTCTTGTGGAATTAATGAAAATCCAAGAGGCATTTCTCCATTCAGTCCATCCCCTACGCATAAATTCGAAGCAATGTTAATGCTCAATAATTACTCGTAGAATTATTATTATTATTTCTAAACTTTGATCCTTGATTTCATACCATCGTCATCCTCTTTCTCTTTGGTTATGGCTGTCAAACGCTGTCGGAGCATTTCAGATTCTTTTCTTGCATCCTGAGCTTTTCGTTCAGCTTGGCACAATGACAGCTGAAATAGTTAAGTACAGTAAAAGATAAAACAAATCGTTCCTATTATATATTATTTTAACAGCAATAATAAAAAGAAAGGAATAGATACCCATTTTTCATGATCCTTTGCTTCTAAATCTCTAATTTCTTTACGATGCTGCTGCTTTGTATCCTCATACTCGGATTTCAATGCTTCCAGTCTTTCATTTAAATCTTTACAAACATTGTCCTTTTCTTCAATCATGCGAATGAGCTCCTCTTTACCCTTGTCCCGTACACTTTCCTTCAATTGTAATTGCTCTATTGTCTTGATATATTCTTCTTCTCTTTCTTTAAAGTATGTTTCCAAAACCTGTAGACGATTATTAGTTTGCTCTTTCTCGCTCTGTGCTTCATCCAATGCACTTGAAACACTTGCGAGTTTACCTAATCACGGGTGACAAAATTGAATAGTATCAGTTAATTTGTTTACAATATAATGTTTTTTTTCCAAATGATAATAAAATCAAAATTAGAGATAATATTAGATGTAATATTACTGTTAAGATTTTCATTGTCGGCATTTAGACCGTTGAGCCTGATACGCAAAGATTCTTTTTCCTTTTCAGCGAATGCAGCCTTTGCTTGAACCTCAGCGATTTCAACTAATGGAGAATCTTCACCCAGGGTTTCCTTCAAGGTTACTAATTCACTTTCTAATTTGCTGATTTCATCATTCAATCCACTAACTGTGTCTTCATATTGATGACAAATACTTTTGAATTCAACCAATTCCTTTTCAACTACTGCTTTGGAATCCTCAATTTCTTGCTTTTCTACCTCCACATTCTTCCTTTTCTCATTCTCGGTAGTAAGCTGTGATTTCATATCTTCTACTTCCTGTTGTAACATTGTTATTTTGGCGGTGAGAACTTCTGAACTCCTACTAGTAATACCTAGTTGTAAAGCAGAAGACTTTGCTTGAGCTTGAAAAGTGTTTAGCTCTTCTTTGGCCTTCATTAAAGCTTCTTTAGCGTTCTCGTATCCAGCCTTGTACTTTTCACATTCTTCAACAACCTGTAATAAAATGATAGTTACGTTACACCTGTATGAATGACTAACACCGTACACTTACAGAAATTTGAAGCTTTCATAACAACTTACCACTTTCTTGTCCTGTAACGTTTTCTCAATCATGGCTCTAATACCTACAGCTTCTTTCATTTGCGCTTTCTGCTGCGTTTTCAACGCTGTGATTTGTTCCCTATGTTTGGTTTCAAGCTTCTTAAGTATCACAAGATCATTTTCGGACTGCTCAGCCCGTTTCTTAAATTCATCATGAGCTATTGCCTTTTGCTTGAATATTTCAAATTCTTCTTGCTGTGTCTCATAAGCCGCGCTCACCTACACGGAAATTTAATCAAGCAATATTTAACCCAGCAAACATTTATTACAGATAGTTGAGTAGTTAGTTTTAATTGGTCTGTTAGTTTTTTTAAGAAATTTACCTTCCATAGGGACTTATTCAGTTCCACAACTTTCTTTTTAAGAATACTGCCGTGCATGAAACCTTCAATAAGAAAATATGGCACACAAACAGACACTAGGGTCAATGCTATGATTCCTGTAAATACTAAAGCATCATCTACGTCCAGAATAGTATCCTGAAGATGTTCTGGTAAGAAACTAAGTAGAGTTGAGCTTAGATGCTTGATAACTAAAATTATCGATGAATTTTCTTTATCATTTGTGTCCTTGGGTTCATGGCTGTGATGGTGGTGGTGGTGATGATGATGCTTGGGGTTGTGATGCTCATGAGGAACTGTTTCGGGATTCTGTGAAGGAGAATTATTTTCAGCTGGAGGTGGGAAAGACGGCACTTCAGTAGATGTGCCAAGAATTGATTCAGTAACTTCATCCGCAAAACTTGGAATTCCCTGAACAATTTCACTAGTGTCTGTCTTAGGCTCCAAATCATCTTTATTTAAGGATGAAGAAGGTTCTATATGGGAGGATTCAGTTGTAGTTGAAACCTCATCTGTAGAAATTGAGGTTTCAGTTCCGGTAGTAGATGCTATCGGGTCTTCGATAATTTGAGGCGCCTCTGTTGGCAGAGACTCATATTGATTGACTGTTTCTTCGTTAGATTTCGTATCTACTGACTCGTCATTTTTGGCTTCATTCATATCTTCATTGGTTTTAATTTCTAGAGGAGTTTCCGAGCTTGTCTCACTACTCTCTTCAGAAAGTATTGAATCAGCAGGTTCAATCTTCAATTCTACATTAGGCTCTAGACTTTCACTTTGTGCGCCACTTTCCCCTGCATTGCCATCTTGTTCAGTAACACTTTCAGGAGATATTTGATCTACCGAAACGCTGGAGCTTAATGATTCAGAAGACGGATTTGTAGCATCCTCAACAGTTTCGTCAGGACTTGGTGTAACAGTTACTTGTTCTTCTTCTTCTTCTTGCGCAAAAGTATGAGAAGGTTTATCTTGATCTTTTGGTTCTACAACTTCCGAACTGAAAAATTGAGAAACAATAGGAATTTGCTCAGTAGAAGTGGGAAGATTCTCAGCTTCGGTAGATGATTCTGCGTCTTCTTGTATGTCCTGTTTCAAAACTTCTTGAACCACTACTTTGTCAGGCGAAACCAACGGTGTTGACATATCCACTTCTTGTGCACTAGACACACTATCTAGAACAACAGTCTCTTCTTCTTTCACAACAGGCACTTGAGTGTCTTCTGCAACGTTTGTAATCGACTGGCGAATTAGAGGATTTTCAGTTGTTGATTCTCCACCTACATCCGATGTTGTTTCTGTCTCTTGAACAGGTAGCTGCTCAACTGCTGTCGCATCTAATTCTTCAATAGAATGAGGATGTGGATCCGACTTTGTGTCAGTTTGAGAAATTTCCTCCATAACTGAGGACTCTTCAACTCGAGATACACTTATGGGCTCAATTAGAGTTGAGGTTTCTGTTGCCATCAATATACTGGAGCTCTGTATTGATAATACATTATCCAAAACTACAGTTTCTGGTATTCTCGGAGTAACATCATCAGTAGGTTTATGAGCTTCAGTCTTTGGCGTTTCAGGCAAATAATCAACTGACGTGGTTCCTTGCAATACAGTATCAGTCGAAGGCTGAAGATTAATGCTGTCTAAAGCCGATTCATTTATTGCTTCCGGTTCAATCTGGGCGGCTCCTTCCTCCATACTTACAACAGATTCTACAGACACCGACTGAGATTGAGACTGAGTAGCTTCTGAGACAGAGGAAGGCTGAGGTATTTCATTTAAAGGCGTAGAAGGGGCTACTATGGACGCTGTCAACTCATTTTGTTCTGGAATTTCTGCACTTGTACCGGTTTCGCTAGTCCGTGTAAGACTATCTCTTTCGTCGACGTCCTCAATTTCAATACCAGCTTCATTGCTAGTATCAGTTACCGCTTCATCATCTTCATACTGCTCTTCTTCTTGATTAGAAAGTATCGGAATTTCATGGAATAAATGTTTGAATTTCAATGGGTTCTTACTCATCTTATCTTCCCGTACCATATCTTTGGGAACTAATCCAATTTTATTTCCTATCTGAAATACAACAGCACATTAAAGTTTAAAAATGAGTTTACTGATTTAAAGGAAGTGAAGGTTGTGTGAAGGTATTGCAGGCTTTTTACCTTTCCAACCCAATCTGGTTGGGTTTTGTCAACTGGTTTGCTAACGATAAAAATATCTTCATTTGGCTTAAAATTGAGGTGCTTCGCAGTTTTCGCATGGTACCTAAGTAAGGTTTTTCCTTTTGATATCCATTCTACAAACAACAACAGTCAACAGTGTTTTGACAATATTTATCATTGATTTGACATTTTAAAAATGTTTTATTTTTATTATCATCATAAAAAATTACCTTCACAATCCCAATCCACGCAGCTGTAGAGATCTGGAGGTGATGATGATGACCCTTGAACAAGAAACGCCAGGGTGGAAGACAAAACCACTAAATAAAATGTTTGAAACTTCATCTTGCGCTGAGCCACTCAAGATTGTAACATCTGTTTGGCAAAGAATGAAGAATGGTTAACGGCTTGACTATCTATCTGTCAAGCCCACGCCAAATTGACTTATTGCTGGCTACTGGAACCCAACTTCCTTTTCCAGACTTGTCCACTGTGGGTGGGTACTCACTGTATACCTGACGAGTTATCTGCAAACAGGAAGCCAAAGGAAAAAATGGATGGTGTGATTATTTATTTAAAATTATTGGTATTTGTAACTATGTATCCCACATCCTATTTTCATATCATCACTTGCCGATAAGATCCTAAAATATGAACTGAAGTAGTGAAGTCACTTATCACAAAACGGACAACAAAACTACCAGCCAACAGCTGACGTCTAAAACCCTTGCAACTTACTTGTTATTGTCCTCATTAATTTCATTGCGGAACTACTTCAATACTTCAACCTTCAACGGCAGCTAATAAATTTGTTTTTTTCGTTCCTCATGAATTACGACCTTTAATAGTACCTTACTTAACTTGAATCAAACCTCACCTTTTGTACTGCCATTCGGAAACATTCAAATCAATCGTCACCCATTCTTTGGAGCGAGTTACATTTTTAAATCCCCAAATTTTAACATTGATTAAGGATGGAAATGGACTTTATCAGCAGCGGTATGTATGTCTTGTGCGAAACTAAAACAGGCAGTTGATTAGCATTAGCACTAAACACAAGAACAATCACAAGAGACTAATCAAGAGTTATCGGCATGTGTCAAAAAAAGTGAATAAAGTGAAAGGGTTATATATGGTATTGGTATGGTTCTCGTAAGCTTCGCATGCACAGAGGCACAACAGACAGGTATTCCAATCATCTGCAAAATCTGCAATGCATAAAAATATGCATAAAGCAAAGTAGTTCTATATAGAAATCCAAGAATGATATGCGTAAACAAGTAATCCACAGATACATGTATTTACATGACACGTTGGCACTTTTACTCCTATTGGGATTCCCCGCAATGTACGGATTCATCTCAACTCTCCCCAAAAATTCTTCTTGGGAGGTCTATGTCTACATAGCGTCCTTTTTCATCTGCATCTAATCTTTGGTTCACATAATAGATCTTAAAAAAGCAGATTTTTTTCATCGTATTAGTCAAACAAAAATACTTATTTTAATTGGATGATCTTATTCATTTGGTTCTGTTCTGGTGTAAAAGATTTGATGAAGATTAAAAGTTATGTCATGAAGGTGAGATGAGATGTTAAATTTTAATCTTTTCTTAGGTTGGATGATTACATAAAATAATGCATGTTCAATGTTGAGTTTGATGATGATAAGCAATATGCCAAAAAAGGTGTTACTGAACTGATGACTGATTATTTTTATGCGGAATCAATATAACAGATCAACTTGAAGATTTATCTTTAGATTGAGGAGATTTTGTAATAGCTTGCTTTTTATTTATTCACGCTTTTTTTATCCATGTACTCTCTTTTTTTAGTATTTATCGTTTTGACGTTATGTATGTGTGTATTTTAATATTTTATGTATGTATGTTGTTTGTGATTTGTGAGACTCAATTTATTTTTATCGTCTCCTCCCCCTCCCCCCACATTTTTTAAGGCTTGAGTATAATGGTATAATATTTGTTAGTTTAGTATATTTTTTTCATGTATACATTTTCAAGTTGAAGTGCAGTGGTATATTATATAATGCTAAATGTTGTTCTTGTCACAAAAAAATGGGTCTTAGCCTAAATGATTAAATTACTAATAATACTTCGCAATGACTACATTACACACAAAATAAAATCATTGGTGAATGTGATTCGATGATGAGGTGTATGTATATAATACATAAAAGCTGCATTTTGTAATAATTTTTTGATTTCTTGCACAAGTTACATTTTGGTAGAAAAGTAAAACCACGTGGTTGTTGGTGTTTGTTTGGAGTTGTAAAATGTTAGCTTTAGTTTAGGTAATTAATAATAATAGTTTAATTTATACATATTACAACTCAAGTAAGCCTTTTGCGTTTAAAAATTGAAATGGTATGAAAAATAGTGGATATCTGTCAGTAGTATAGTAAAACATAAAAAAAATTCACAGTAGAACTAGAACAATGACGTTTCTCGTTTCTTTTTTTAAAATCTATGCATACATAATAAGCTTTAAATTGCAAGTATTATGATGATTTTTTAGTTACATAAAAATTGTCATTTGATTCATACTCTCATCTTAACGAAATGGTGAAAAATTATTGGTACTATATATGGCTGCGATGCATAATAATAATAATAATAATAATAATGATAATTATGTGTATAAATATATTAGATTTTAAAAAAATCGACCGAGTATTATTATCACAAGGTACTCAAGATTTGTGTTTAGGCTGCCAGTAGAGTTCTGTAGAGAGTAGCTTCTATGTATATGAAAAGTGAGAACTGCCATATAAATGTTGCTTCTTCTTCTTCTATGCAATTTGTAATAATTTAAAGTAAAAAAAAGTGTTATTTTAGTAGGGGTTTTTATACTTGTGTACAATTTTTTTTTATTTAAAGGGAGACTGCCGTAGGTTCAATTTCCATACAGGAGCACCTTCGTACTTTCTCAATCCTTACGCGTTTCTTTTTCTCTTTATTCCTTCCACATGTAAGTGTCACCATTTTAAATGTGGACTTTGAGGGTCTACACACAGGAAATGAGGCAAATAAACCAGGAACCCAGACAGAGACACATTGACCAAAGCACATTTTATTCACAACTGTCAAAGGCTCACAACCCTCTCTTTTGATGATTTGTGAGTATTTCTGTGTTCTACAACAACTTCGTTTTTTATTTTGAGAACCACCACCAGCACCCCCAGTTTCAGAAGGAATCAGATCTGTTGAGTCACCAGATGAGGTATAAATCATTTTTGCGGGGAGTATAATTTCACCATCACCACCTCCACCCCCGAGAGGTGAAAGACCACCTCCTCTGCTACCACCACCTCTTGCACTCGAATCTTGGTTACTATTTAACAAGTCCCAACTAAGTTTTGAAACTTTTTTAAGATCTAAACCCGTATTTATATTACTACTACTTGTACTACTATAATACGAAGTGTCACTGTCATCATAACTGTCACTATCATCTAGTTCGGAGTCATCATTATTTAAACTACTAGAAATATCACTGGAAACAAAAGCATCACTAATTTCATCCTTACTACTACTACTACTACTAGCAAGTGCTCTCGTCGAGCTCGGACTAAGAAAGAGGGCTAACAAAGTTATTAAAATTACTAAAAATATTATAGAAACTAAACCTAATGTCACCAGTTGCTTCTTACTAGGTCTTTCATTACACTGAATATACCTAATTATCAAATGTCTCCCACCCGACTCCTCCTCATCTTCACTACCACTACTCGTGTGATTAAGAGTCCTTGAATTATTGATATGCGAGCTAGCCGTCGTTGTTACTGACGGAGGACCACAATTATTTATACGCCTATGTTCTGACGACTTATTGATACTACTCGGACTACAATTAATTTTGTTGCTTACATTGTTACTATTATTCATATTATTTTTATGTTTAGATTTACTACTGCTGCTATTACTATGATTATTGCTAATAATATTATTACTATTTCTAGATTTGGTTTTAGTTCCTCCACTTCCATTATTATTACTGTGAGGGAGGACGGGAGGAATAATTATTGAAGTGGTTTTACAGGAAGGGATGTGTTCTGTTGAGGACGAAGACCACCGGGTATTTTCATCCATCGCGTCGAGGATGACATTATTATTATTATTATGTACAACAATAATGGGGTTCTCCTCCGTGTTTGTTGAGGAGGATGAGGAACTGAGGGAAACAGCCTCTGCCTTTTTCGCTCGGCATGAGCTTGTGTAGGTGAAGGGAAACCATTTGGATGCCCCAGAAGACTTTTGGACATGTCCAGGAAGCTTCATGTGGTTAACACCGGAGTAGGTATAGGGTTCCACAGGTCCTCCCAAAAACCTATGACAGCCACCACCACCACTGTCATGATCTATTAGTAAATCCGGCTCTTGTATTCTCGTCATTTGGCCACGGAGATAGACCTGAAGAACAAAAAAAACAGTAAGTATTAGAAATGTTTGCAATAAATGTATATATTCAACATTATTAGAACCTTTTCCATAAAGAAGTGTGTATTTATTACTATAATTATTCTTGGAAAAACTTTTTGGTATTTAATATTTTAACTTACACCGTAAGGCTGGTATGGTAGATACATTTTATATTGAATTTCAAAACGAGTTTTAAAATATATGCCTGTTTATGAACTTTTGGAACGGATAAGTAATACATGGGCACACCTCACTTGCTCACTTATGAATGAAACAAAATCCTTCCTTACCACAAAGTTTGGAGTGCTGAAGAGTGGAATGGAATGTGTATATTATCGATGTTTCATGCATGCATGTAACAATAATAGTGTATCTATCTAGAGTGTTTGTATTATGACCTACAGACAACAATAAGGTTCCTCTCGCATGCATTTGTACGGCTTGATGCTGCCAGACAATGTGGAGACTCGTATTTTTAGCTTTATTTTT
The DNA here is from genome assembly GCA_964034955.1 of Orchesella flavescens. Classification (NCBI taxonomy): domain Eukaryota; kingdom Metazoa; phylum Arthropoda; class Collembola; order Entomobryomorpha; family Orchesellidae; genus Orchesella; species Orchesella flavescens. Next base: position 17,571,567 of record OZ035957.1, on the reverse strand, counting down.
CTTCGCTGTTGTGTGTGAAATATAACTGAATAAAAGAAACACCCTGTCGCTATAAGTATGTATGCATATATCCTCCATATCAGCTAAAAGCTTCACATGTTATGTTTCTTATCGCTATCTTTCTAAGAGCATATATCTATCTAGTACCTCTTCTTCAATCCTTTTTTTCTCTCGCCTCCTCCTGTGGAATGATTCATAAGCAATATTTTTAGGGTATCGTATCGTGTGTATTTACCATAGATAGGCATCAACGACTATCTGTCAAGAGGAGTCGATGATATTAAATGAATTCAAAAGGTATTCAGCATTGGAAAATTGCTATTATTGTTATCATAATAGAGTATAATGTGTGGAATGTTGAGGATTTTAAGAGAGATACAAAATAGTAATACAATGTACTACGTAAAATCCACATGAAGGCAAGGCAAAAGAACGATGCACATTAATATTTTGTGTACATTTCATATAAAAGTACACACATATATATATGTATACATCCGTCCGCCCGACTACTCTTACTCTTGATATTACGCTTCACATTTTTGTACCTTTGTGCAAAGAACACACCTGTAGGCTGGTGTGTAAGATTGTTGAACGACATGGAAGGAAACGTGGCTGGCTACCACTTTTTCTATGCATTGTTATTATGACGGTGATCATCGTTATTATTATATGATGGCTTATTTTATTTTCAAATGTCATTGCTTATTTTACGTGATTGAAGCACATTTGTAAGCTTTAAGTGGGAAAACACTGGAACACCACCATCGACGGTTTGTGAGTTGAGTCGTTTTGAGAGCAGTAAGTAGTCGTTGTTGCTGTTGCATACATATATAGTTTTATACCAAGAACTAGCAAACAGATAGATTCCTCTTTACATCCCTTACACTATAATTCACAGCAGGATTATTTAATCTTGAGGAATTTGGAAAACTGAAATATTCATCGATTCTTTGAACTCTTAAAGGAATGGTTCAGTAGCGTATTATTCAAATCAAAACCATTTATTAATGTAAAAAGGAACCTGTTTGGATTTTTGATATTTGACTGTCGGTTTAAACACAGTATTTTAACCTCTAGGTTGTTCGCATATCATATAAAAGTATAAAGTACAATCCCATATATATGTTTATTGGATGATGTTATATTGTACACACAATATTCACAACGTAATTTTTATGTACAAAAATGAACGAGCGTATATTATTTTCACTCAAAGTATAATTTTTTTTTCTCAAGGAAGGAAAATATCGTTTGAGCACATAAAAGAATATTAATCTGCATTTAGAGGACAAAAGTTATTAAGAACTTTGTTATTTGAGCGACACAGTTTTTCCTGGAACTTTGAACAGGGTTTTATTCCCATAAAAAGTGTTCTAGTCTTTTCGTGGGCTTGCAATGAAAGCATTTCACATTATAATCTCTTGTGTGATATGATGTGCAGATGACAAGCATGATGTGACGCGATAATCTAAAGGAACAACATATATATAACACTGCTTCAAAACATGTACCACAAAACACACTACTCTTTTGATATGCGTCCTGTTTTTTCCCTGCCTTGTTTCAAAATAACAGTTTTCAAGTGATCCAATCCAATACTTAATAATGCTATCTGTTGACCCTTGAGTTGAGAGTAGAAAAATGATTTTTTATGGTGACTAATGTAAAGGGAACTATATTGCCAGAGCCAGAGTACAAACTTTTTTGTTTGTGAGAGAGAGAAAAAAGGAAGAAATATATATAAAGAGAGTATTGGACGGCTCTTTCTCATGAAACCCTAAAAAAGAAAGGTGACTACAGTTTAGAAAAAAAAGATGATAAAACATTTGGTAAAGGATCATGCATATTATATCTTAAATTTTACACCCGATAATGAATGCGTAATGTGCAATACACAGAGACGGATTATAAAAACTCGCTGGTCATAACGAATGACAACTCTTCTCAACAGCATATCACTTCCATGTGCAGTCATTCATACATAGATAGATAAAAAACCCTGTACAAATTCTAAGCATACCATTGATGAATCTTATTTTCTTATGTACTATGCTGGCTTGGCTTGCATGAAAGAAATATGAGATACCTACACAGAACATTATGAATTATATAAACACACCATCTGCTTATTTGGTGTGGCTATGATCTGAGTGATGTGTCATAAGTACATGTAATATACACAAGCTATGCTAAGCTAAGCCTCAAAAGATAAAAAAAATAAGTTTTCCTAATCCCATTCCACTTCAAAACCCATTTATGTATGTGGTGGATGGAACTTCACGCATAGTATTGTATACAGCTTATATGCTCGTTTCCAGCTTCCAAGTGTTTACAGTATCCTCCTTCCAATAATTCAAGAGCAAGGAAGGAGCTCACGTCTTGTTTGTTACTTTCCAACAAATACCATACATTTCATAGATGATAGAGCTCACTTCAAATTTCACAATTCCAAATCAAACGAGATATAGCCGGTGAGCATTTATTTATAAGATATGTGCAATCAATTGCCTTCGCACTCTAGTGTAAAGGATGAATTTATAGCAGATGTGATAATATGGAGCATGGTCTGTATCATGTTAATTATGCGATTTGAAAACATCAACAAAATGATCAAGAAATACAGCGAGAGGACGAATGTATAGGTTAAAGCAGAAGAAACACAGAACCAACAAAATATTACTTCGAATCCAGAACTGAACTGAACTCTGATGACGAAGTTTTGTTCTCGTGCTGTCTTTTGCTTTATACTACAATCAACAAATGTTGATGCAGAATAAAATTTGTTAAATTAAGAATTTTAATGCAGCATCATACCCGCACTCATATTTAAGTTGGTAAAAGCATGCTAAGTGAAAACAAAAGGATTTAATTACCAATGTGATATTATCAGTCAAATAAATTTGATGGTTTGGTGTGGTGTGGTAAGCTATTGCTCTGGCAAATTACATCAAGCTTATGAATTTTTATACTCACGAAATACGAAACCCGGATGCGGCTGAGGGACAAATGATGCCATTTCTTTCTAAACCATTTCCATAAACTGATGATGTGATGATGAGCATATTATTATGTAGGCTGACTATTTACATACATATATATCCTGTTGAGCACGTGCGAATGCTTTCATTAAGTACGGCCTCTGTAAAACTTTCTTACAAGATTATATCTTTCAGTTCCACAAATATTCCAATGCTAATAGCTTAATATGATTTTTTTTTTGAAAAATTGCCATTAACTGACTGACATTGAAGAGCTTGTGCTTTTTCAAAGAATAGAGGAGACCAAATTCTGTTTACGAAATTTTTGTTGAAGGATTTCCTGTCAGAGGATGATGCATCACGAGACGATTTCAAATGTTTCTCTAAAGTCATAAGCTGAGCCGCAAATCGTCAAATCTTTATCGTTATAGTCAGATGCATGCTCTGAAAGCTCTTTTGTAAAGCACTTGAAATGAGCACGTGTCGTATGATCCTGTGGTTCCAATGTGACCCTTAAAATATGCAGACCATCGTGACTTCCTATATACTGGCTCAACCAGATGACAATGAAATTATTCGTAGTCAAACTCAACCCAACCAAAAGTCGTTGATTACTCAATCAGCAGTTGCTTCTGAATGAGTTGGAGTGGAGTGCATTGTAAATTATGTAAGACGAGTTGAAGAATTATTATTTTTATCCAGCTTGAAGATGTGTGTTCCTTGCATTATTAATATGAGCATCAACTGAGAAGGCTATAAACCATGTCACAACAAAAGTAGTGACATTCAGCAAAATCATATAATATGTTATCTATTCACAGCCATACCACCATCATAGTCGCCGTCATCATTATCATCATTATCATCATCATTTTCTAGCCAACACACCTTCACGTTAAATGCAAATTAAATTCGCAAACGACAAAAAGCCAGCAACTCGTCTTCCAAAAAAAAATCTTCAGTTTTTGAGGTGGATATGATGTGCAATAGATGCATATTCATTTAATTTGCATTTTAAAGACTGAAGATGCTCACCACTTTTTTTCTAATAAAAGTTTGTTTCTAAATGAGTTGATGCTGTAATAATGTATTATTGTATGGTTGCTTGCTTTTAGTTTGCACCCCACCAGAGAAAAGAATGAATGAAAAATAAAACAGCAAAAATGCAAAGTAGTTTTCTTGTTTGTATTTATGTCTCTAGTTATGCATTAGTGTGTATGTGTATAATCCATGCACTCAAAAGCATCACCGCATGGAGCATCATCATCATCTGCGAATGAATGAATATGAATGAAAATCAACTTTTATATATATATATTATTATGCTCTTTCATCCAACTCCCTAGTCTTTCGCAGGATAGTGATGTGATGATGATGATGATGAGATTCACATCAACGATCAACTTCACCTTATTTGTGAAGTCTTTACTTACATGGCACCATTTTAGAAATAGTATGTAGGAACTATTTTTCCATTCCACAACAACCAAAAAGTTTGCTGCTCCTATCGCTATCGTCTAGTAATTTTATGTCTTCCAAATTAGAGGTGTGTTCATGCATAACATGACCTTTAAGCAAATCGAGCTCACGTACTGTAGGAGATACAATGATTGGAGCTGCTACACAATCTACAGAATGGCAAGAAAAAGAATTGGTACTACTTTTTTTTCAGCAGCCACACGGACACGGAGAGCATCACATCATCATCATCCTCCTCATCATCGTTTATATCTCTTCTCCCAGCCGTTTTTCATGGTGGTAGGTAAGGAACATTTTATTATGAATAATATGTACATATCATCATCCCTCTCTCTGAATATACACACATACATATATTAGCAGGGTTTTTAGCATTTACAACTAAAATGAAATTAAGATCAGACACATTTTGTCCTCAAGGTGTGCGTCTGACAATAAATGCTTATCGCTCCTGCTCGCACTAATAATCATTACTGGGGAGGTTGCTTTTGCGGTTTTAGTGCTTTCTGTAAAGTAAATGGAATAATAAGGTCTGGAAAACTGGTAATAACTAATCCTGTCGTTCCCTTATCTTTATTACCCTTTACATTCCCCCTCCTTTTCCTAACCAGTAATAGTAAAAATAGATAAAGTATTAGAGATATATATTATACGTACATTTAGGAAAAGTTGCTTTGGTCATTTGGTGTGTGTGTTCTAAATAAAGCACGGAGAGAGGAAATAAGGTATAAATTTGTAGTTGTGAAGAGTCATTATTTTTATTTTATACTTACGTATGTGTATAATAATTGTGCTTCTAGCTATATTCATGAAAAATATACAATATCTAACCCATTACGATCTATAAAAAAAAGTTATCTAGAGTTAGAAAAAACAACATATGAATGGAACAACAAGAAGTCAAGCAAGCACAACAGATCCAGTTTGCTAGATAATGTTTCATGAAAAAAAATAAAGATGATGATGATGGAGAGCCATTCGGGCACATTGGACACATGAGGGCTAGGTTAACTTGTCGAGCATTTATCATACACAAGATGAGGGCGAGATATTTCGCATCTTCTAAAGGCAAAATGTGCTAGAGAGAGAGAGAAGAAGAAGGCATGATGGCAGAAAAAAAGAAACACCGACGAACGACCATTTAACCATGTACATAAGCAGAGCCATGCTAACTTCAAAAACTACACACTTCATCATTTCTGCAATAATAGTATCCATTACATGCATATATTCGTCGTCTCCTCTCTATATATACTGGTTATAAATATATTGTTGTAGTATGGGATCACACATCACGTCACACTTTTGTATTAGAGCTGCAACAACCAGCAAACATAGTAGCGTCAAGTGTTTTTTATGTCGTATGTGTGAATGCATAAATTTTCGTACATTCATGGTGCCTTGTCCTCCTGTCTACCTTTTATGTATGCTAATTGTATAACAATAATATGAAAGACGAAGAAAAAAACTTCTTTACACATTCAAATTAAAGATATTTTTTCCACTTTAAGAAAGTAAACCATTGAATTTGAATGTACGCAGTACTCACTCACTCATCAAGATGATCAAGATCAATATATGATTGCAGCATTTTATCCTTAACTTACAGCTAAATAGTCTCTTCTATTCTATCCAATAATGTATGTATAGATTGAATGCATGCATATTCTATGAATTATCATGGCATGATGATCATGATCATCATCATCAACAACATTGCCACCACCACCACCACACCACCATCACCATATACACAAAAAAAATCTCATCCCATTATCATCGTCGCTCGTAAACGAGTCGCACCCATATAAACACCAAGAAAAAAACGATTGTGTAGAGACAACTGAGATGGAAAAAGAGATGCAAAAGATGAGAGAAGACGAACTAGCGCACAAAACTTTAACTTAGCCAAATAACATCATCAACAACGTCCCATTCTAAAAAGCTTTCCCACATTATAAACTCTTGCCTAAAATGCAATTTACAATTGCTTTCAAAATGATGTTGCTTTGAAGAAAAAAGGCAAAGTTCGGTTCTCCCAGTGACTTTCATTCAAATAAATAATATGGTCGCCTCCATTTGAAATTTCAAATGGTCATGTTTGGGAGTTTGGGAATCAAATCAAAGTAATAATGAGTATTGACTTGACTCTTTCTTTATTGAAAATGTGAAGGTGTTGAATCAAAGAAATTACCGACAACTTGTTTCCATCCATGAACAAAAAAAGAACTGATTAATAAATTATTATCTATAGAAGAAAAAAGGACATTTCATGAACACAAGAGCGCATATTTACATACATATATATTGGCCATTTGCCTCGCTTGATTAGAGTTACTTGACTCATTTTACAGAACCTCAAAAAAGAATGTACATATGCAGATTTATGAACTTAACCTGACGCCACACAATCCCACAAATGTTGTCCAAGTACAGGGCAGGACATACCCTGACAATAACCTTTACGAGAGAATCAGTTACAGAGGATAATAGTTTTTTGTTGAAGATTATCAATGAAAACTTGTCCATGCAAAAAGAAGTACAGAGAGAGAGAGAGACAGGTACACTTGATTTTTTCTGTCCTTCAAGAAACATGTGAGATGGTAATTGCGGAAGCTGTGTATTTGGTTAGGTTGATTTGAGAAGCATAGTATATACTATATACATACATACATATTTTTATGTATTCAGAGTGGCTGGCTAGATAGAAATATCATCAAAAGTAATCTATCATAACTCAATTGATTATATTATGAGTATTGACTGACGCATTCCTCCAAACACGAACGAAGGGTTGAGAGATGATACGATTGAGGATTGTATATTATGTTTCGGCTTTTTTGAATATTTGAATGCAACTTGAGGAACAAAAAAAAAGATGAATACCTTTATTTCATCATCACAACATGTGATTATCAACATTCCACATGCCATTCACTTTTCAATGCGGCTACTTTTGTTGCGTTTTGCGTATATCTGTGTGTGTGTTTGTGTGTAACTATCGTAGATGAGCTCTCCCTCTTGGTGTTCTTAATATCATGTCTTTATACACTTTACGACCTGCCACTGTTTTTGCAAAGTTGATGTTGATATCCTTTTTCATGCATAATGTATTCCAAACCCTTTTTTTATGTGTGTGGATAAACTACTACTGCTACCCGGTCGGGTCTTTTTGTATGATGATGATATATCTACAACAAAATGTACATGAAAAAATCATCCTTCACAATCTAATAATTATCATGTCTGGTTCACTTCTTCTTACTACGTGGTCCAATTCCTTTGGGTGGTGGTGGAAAACAATGAGCAGTTGCAAAAAAAAGTTATAACGATAATTGAAGTGAGGGCGAAAGGAGAGAGGGAGAAGATGATGATGGAAAAGGTTGTTTTGCAAACTACACAAAAAAACATTTCTTCAAACAATACATTTTTTCGCTCATCATCTGTATCATATATATATATTGGGTCTCTTTAAAGGAAATACACGTGCCATCATGTAGTTGTATAGTTATCGTCTGCTCTTTTGGCTTACCCTTCTTCCGCCTACCCACATTTGCTAAGTAATATGTATGAATTTGGTGAGCATATGTGCACATGATGACACCTAGTACATAATATTTACTAACATCATAATAACATCTCTTTTCTTGATCATATTTCAACCCTGACTTGACTCTAATATGACTTGATTTGTGTAAAGAGAGGACAAGAGGATGGATGGATGGATGGAGAAGAACACTTTTTTTTGCATGTAAGATAGCTCGCTGCTGCACTATTGTGCATCATCATATCATACATAATATAATCATCCAAAGAAATGCAATAGAAATAGACAAAAATACACACTTCCTGGTTCTTATTTACTTTATGTACAAAGTATAAAAAAGTATGGATGTATAATACACTCACCTGCCAAAAGTGATCCAACATTCAACCAATAATGATGACGATGATGATAATAACAATAATCTCGAAATGCACCGAATTTGGGAAGAATACAACTCGCTTGACTGACTGCAAGCATCCACTTGAGAGACAGAGAGTCACTTTTTATTGCGAGATCACTGGTGCCACAGTGCTAGTTGCGCTTGGAGCAACGTTGTCTAAGTACTAGGAAACAGTTATTCCGTGACATGAAAATGAGCATGAAGAAGACCAAGTCGAAGGAAGAAAAGACGTATTCGGTTTGTTGTTCACGATGATACGATACCAACCACCACAACTACTTACTACCACACACTTTTTATTAGCAAGAAAAGAGATGAGCTTAGGAAACAACTTGAAAAGTTGATGCTGATGATGTTACAAAAGAGTGGCAGACTACCATTTTGTACTTTTTCCTAAAAAGGTTGATAGATCATCATCATCATCAAGATCAGCAACAGCAGAGCAGCATTATCATTATCACTTTTGCCCCAATCACTTTTGTCCAAAAACATATATAATATTATATGGATCTGACTGAAACTGATGAGTAACGTGGTGTTGCAAATATGTTGATCATGATTAAGTTCAGTTAATCGGAGAGACAAAAACCTAGCTCTCTTTTATATATATATTCACGTACAATTGATTACCCGGCTGGGTTATGTTTACTGTTTAAAAGTGTGAACTTTTTTTTCTCCTTTGTTGCTCCAAACATTTATGTGTCTCATGCAAAATGCAGAGACATGACACAACCATAACCACACGGCTTTTTGGTAACAATGAGAAGAAGAAGAAGGGTTGTCCTCTCTGCCCGTCGTGGTTCCAAATGGAAATGGTTCACAATAACAACTTTTTTTTGAAGCTCTTTTGATGATGTTAGATATCATGTATTGTAATCACTACATCCATCTGTGTCGTGGTCTCTTTTAGTAATATAAACAGAGCCGCATCATCGACATCCACTAGGTCTGTAATTTTGTGCCTATGTTATACATTTACACATAACATGGGTATTCTTCCGTGCTCCTCCGCGTGTGTGTGAGAGTGAAGTGAGTGTGATGTGATGTATTTAATGCAATGTTGTTGTTGCCATTGATGATGTTGATGGCTGATATCGCCGTATAAGTGGAATACAGTAGGAATAGTGTCTTCGTCTTCCCACAAGTGACAAATTATCTTTTTCTTTTCTATGGCGCCTTCCAAATTGACACTTGTCTTTAGAGATGATGATGATGATTTTTTTCTTCTTTTTCTTCTTCTCCCAACACTTCTCCTTTATTCTGCTTGCATAAAATGTCACGATTTTCATACATACAAAAACAGCTTCACACTCTTCAACCTCTTATCTGAGACAGCAGCGGTGTGGTTTGGTGTATTCCCAAGGCGAAACTCTTCCATAGAATATGAGCTCACTAGACAAGAAGATGTATGTATGTATTCACGCTTCAATATTGAATTGAGTGGTTTTTACATTCACAGCCGTTGTTGCTCTTCCGTCTCCGTTTTATACTCACACTTTTGTCCTATCCGTAGTAAAAACTGTGAGTGACTGCTGACAATAATGAGCAGCTATTAAGTCTACTTAAGAGAAGAAAAAAAGTTTCTGTAATGCACCTTTCTTGTTGTAATGGCTCACTTGATAAGCTCCCACTTGTATATTTATATTCTTGCTCCTCCACACGAGCTAGGTTGGATGTAAGCTGTCATTAGTGTTTAAACAAGTGTGCAACGGAGAAAATTCAATAATTCTGCTGATGACTAGAGAAATGTCTAAACTTTCCAAATGTTGCGAGAACCTCCTTTTTTTCTTTCCAGACGACAGGCACCAAATCCAAACAGCCTTAATCTTTCACGGCTATCCTCAATAACACCTCCGTATTTTTTTGAAGGTTTGCAGATGATGAGAAAATTGGAAAGCTTTCACAACTGTCAATCTCATTCAAATACTCCGATTATTTTGTGCAATTGACCTGTACAACCTAATGACACTTACATCACATGGACATAAATAATTGTCATTGGAGTGGAGTCATTAGATTCGACAGTGTCTTAAGGACGTTGGACGCGGCTGCAAATTTATAGAGTAGACGGCAGACGACCAGACCCAATAGCTATAGTATCATTTTATCATATAAATGATATATAGTATAGTGTTTAGAGATGCGTACACACAAAAGTCATAAACACATGCACACTTTTTTATCCGTGGGATAAAAAAAATTATGTATGTTGGTTGTGCATTCACAGATTATTTGATTAAGGCCAATGTATCAATATTTGTTTTGTATGTGCCATTCATCCAAAAAAAAATATATGTTTCCCATAGATTGGATGAAGCAAGAGTGAGTGAGAGAGAGATACCAGTAACTCGTAGGCAATGAACCAGAACGTCGTGCCGCCGCCGACAATGTGTCGCGGTGAGCTGTACCAAATATGTGTATTTAAAGTTGCTAAATATGTATCTCATTTGTGGAGGCGGACAGGACGGCAACAGTTTTTATCTGTTGTTTCTATTTTTTCTGCTGGGTGATGTGATGAGATGAAGTTACATATAAGGCTCTCACAGTCACATCTAAATTGCCTCTTTTTTTACGATTGACGATGTGTGAACTGGAACTTTAAGAGAGAGAGACCCCGTCTATTTATATATATCCAATGTTCCAGTAATAACGCAATTAAAACTGATGACTTGATCCTTTCCTTTTAGACGCAGTTAAGAACGCTCTCATAAGTAGATTTTTATGAGGACGAGTTGATGATTTTTTACGATATTAACACGTTGTCACATTTATTGAGATTTACACCTCGCCACTACTACTCTTTGAGCAAGCACTAAATAGTAATGTGTGTGTCGTATGTAATGTTATGTTTTTTGCTTGAGTAAGGCAATTAGCATTTAATAATAACACTTTTTTTCTCTCAAGAGGGCAATCACTAGGTCATCAATGAATGAACGGATGTATGACTTAATGATGTGCATACGACCGAGAATAAATCATTAACAAAAAATCGTGGCATTAGATGAAAATGATGATGAGATTATCTACCTTTCTTTCTTTTTAACATTGGCAAAAAATACTTGCTGCTCCTAATAATTTTCACTTGTTCACAATGACAGAAGGGAACTACGCACAGGAAAACAAAGAAATCACATGGAAGTGAGAAAATGTCTTTCTCTTTGTGCCAGTGTTGTTTTCTTGTTCCTCTCTCAGAGGCTACAGACCGACTGCTAGCAAATGTTGGAAAGGCAACTGGTTGAAATATCAAAGAGGTTGGTTTTGGTTGCTGGGAAAAGTAATTGTGTGGAGTTGGTTGTATGAAGTAGTAGCCAGAGTTTGTAATGTTATCGCAGTTTACCATTATATCTGTTGGTGATGGTGTGGTGTGTGTGGACAACTTCAATGATGAAGCTTTACTGGCGTTACTACACCAAAATCCACTTGGCTTAAAAGGAGCACGTCACGTATTACTACAACTTCCACGATTACATGCAATCTCCTACTACTACTACTACTACAACTACCAACTTACCAAACCATATTATATATATGATTACTAGATGAGAGACAGGGGCAAAACCTTCTTTTATATCATGAATGTGCTCTACGCATAGGTTATGGAATAGACATATCGTATCTTCTCTCTCTCTCAGAGAGAGAGAGCCCTAAAAAGAAACATCTTCCTTTCAGTCGACGCTCGCTCACGCAGGCACCAGTTATGTTTATGTGCTTTTGTTATATTATATATACTTATATTCCTCATCCTTGCTTACTTCAACAACACTTTTATATTACCACAGCATAATATATAAAAGTATTTCATACACTGTTTTATTTTACTTTTTCCCTTTAAGTGAATGTGTGCAGTACTCAGGACACGACTCATAGGGCTCAGACATTATATTGCCTACTATTCCCTTTTTCGTTAAAAATCACCTTTTGCTTCACCAATTCAATGTACAACACAATGTATGCTGTATCACATCACATCACCTATTCCATCATCACCAACCACTGGCTCCATGCCTTTGTACAGCCTTATTTTTCTTTCGATATAATATCGTCAACTTTTTTTTGTTGTAGGAAGGGGAAAAATTGTTCATGGTCTTGTAAATAAGAGTTTCTTGCAAGATTTTTTTTTCTTCTCTCTTTGATTCTTTAATACATAGTACACACATTTGTAGCTCAGAAGTTTTGGTGGTTCCACACACACCTGAACTATGAAGACAGAAGTGCAAGGCATCATCTTATATAGATCCTCGGTAAGGTAATAAGGTAAGGTAAGTATAGTATACTCTATTGGGCATATAATACAAAATATATACATTGTTGTGTTGTTGCTGTTGTGGCGGTGATTGCTTGTTTATTCGGAAAAGCGTTAGTTTACTACTGGTAGTTGGGCTGTGATGATGATGAGTTCAACATGCTTTAGAAAAGCAAGCCTTTTGCCCTTGTTCTTTATCTTATTTGGTGTGGAGTTGCAGTTGGAGTCTCTATATTGCTAGATGGCAAATGGAATGGACCATATTGGTCATACATTTTTCGTTTCCTCTAATGAAGGACCCCGTCATGGAATAGGACTTTTTCATTGCATACAGACAAGACAAGAGACTCAAGAAGACATACAATATTATTCTTTTCTGGGTTCCCTCCTGTGATGCATAAATACTGTGTACAATAAAGTAATGATGCTTATCATCATCATCATCATCATCATCGTGATTTGTGTTGAAACTCACATGCATGCATGAATGTATTAAAGGTTATTAAAAAACTCTTTTTATACATGTGCTCAGTGTCTACACACTTAAGTAGTATGAATAGGTAGACAGAGCTCATTTAAACCAATAATTTCTATCAGGCGAGTCAGGACACCACCGCACCAGTAGTATTTAGCTCGGTAATGTGGTCACTAATGTACATAAATGGAGTCATTTCATGCATTAAAAGCATTATCAAAAGGAAGACACAAGGCATTATTACAAAATGTATGCATCCATGCATCAAATCTTATTTGTCCAATGTCAATGCGCTCTTAAGAACCTTATGGTATGCTGCTGTGCCGTAATTTTTCATGTAAGGGAAAATATGTTCCTCTCATCATCATAATAATAATTATCTACACAACAGTAATGGTATATCACACCACCATACCACCATCCCCACCAAATCATAATGTTTATCAAACTCATTTCACTCTCAAGCTCCCATTCGTTCCTCAAGAATTTATCTGTCCATTTAGTAGTCCAAAAGTGTTTAAGTTTTCAGCTGAACAAAATGCGTATGTGTTAAAGATATACCTAGATAGAACATGCTTACTTTTTCAATAATAATAATGTTTTCCCTCGCTCACTCAACTCAACTCTACTACCAAATAAATGCATTCAACTTCAACTCAATCTCATGATGATATGTTTTTGTTCAGAGTTGGATGATGTACACACATTTGTACTACACAACATTGTAATAAAGGAAAGGCCTGTGTGTTTCACACTTTACGATGTATTAAGGCTCTACAAAGAAGAGGCTGATGAGCAAACACAGATAATAATAAGTAAACATTCATAATAGTAATCTCTCCTGCATCATCGTCGTCGTCGTCTTCGGTGGAGTCGGTGTGTGTGCTTCAATTTATCTCACAGTGTAATTTTCGTGAGCGTGGCTCCAGAATGAAGTGTTTTTCTACTGACTAAGCTATCCTCATACTTTGTCCTCTCTCTCTGCACAGAGAATTATTTTTCTGTAAAATAATAATCACTGTAATAATGGGAAAGTGTGTACAAGTACGTAAAAGTGTCTGATTACAAATTTTGCTCAAAAGAGGGGACACAACAACAGAGATAATAATATGAGAGATGGAATTGGAGAGAAAGAGACGGAGGACGGAGATGTAAAACCGCATAACATAACATACATACAATACATAACAAAACACCAGGAGCACAGAAAACATTTTAATGTTATGCATCTTCTTATCCTGTCATTCCCCTTTTAGGCTTTGCCCAGACACCTCATCTCATCTCATGATTACCCAAATGAAGTTTAGATCCTGTAACATATTATCCTTTGTGAATGCAATGTAATATATGTAATATGCTGATGCTAAGCGGACTGAGGGACGTGCTATAAGGTACTCTTTGAGACTCTGTTACAAATACATATTTCTACGAGTAGAGTTCACACCATTATTTTCTCGACCAAACAGCCAAATCTTTTTCAGTCATGTCATTAGCATGAACGATGTACAACCGAGAGCTGCTGTTGCTGGAATTAGTAGGGCTTGTGATCTTGTAGACTGCGTAGACTGTGTAATATTCAATGCTACCCATTATTTCGCTAGATGTTTCTCAGAAAATGTCACAATCAAATAAGATTCAAATTACAAAATGTGCCCATGTTTTTCTGATCGCCGACTCAGACTCCAAAAATCTCCTTACCTAATCTTTTTTTATGCAGTCTTAAACATTTAACGTTGCTTTGTGTTCTGGAATAATGATTCACCCTGTCTCAGACTATGTTTTGGCGGTTGGAAATTTTCAAGGATTTTTTTAGCAGTATAATAGTTTTTAATCCTATAAACAAAGCCTTATTTGCTGCTTTGTTTTGACACACATTTTGGTATCATCCAGCAGACACAACAAGTCTTCACAACGCAACGACGACTTTAAAGTGGCAAATTAAAATTTATGAGATTTTTTTTGAACATTCTGCACTTTACCAAATAATTACTTCATTTTGTATTTTAAGTATTTTGTATTGCATTCCATGATATTATTATGTAGCTTCCTTTTTCATTTTTACGTATATTTTCTCCATCCTCAACAACTTGCGTAATCAAAGCCGAACATTGTATAGTAGCTCTTTCATTTCATAAATGAACAGAAGTGATGATAGCCGTACCGATAAAATAAGTGAATAATAATCATGGTCTGGATGCAAATGAGTAATATGCTAATAAAAAAGAAATCAAATCTTGATTACTTACACTAATCCAACCAAAGCAAGCACAAAAATAGTTCAGCTCATGTATCTCTCTCTCACTTCTCTCTTTCATTCTTTCGTTCTTGGTCTTCACCTTTATAAAAAGAGCTCATAAATTTTGGTTTCTTTACATACTCCAACCATAATTATATACATTGATCGGCTACTTGTGA
Source organism: Orchesella flavescens (assembly GCA_964034955.1). Lineage (NCBI taxonomy): Eukaryota > Metazoa > Arthropoda > Collembola > Entomobryomorpha > Orchesellidae > Orchesella > Orchesella flavescens. The sequence goes on along the minus strand of OZ035957.1, from coordinate 17,556,027 downwards.
GACTTGATTGGCATTACTGTACACAAAATGACGTAATGTTTATTTTAAGCATAAATGAGTAACTTCTTCAAATCTCAAACCTTCAACAACGATCTAGAGTAGTAGCCAGACCAAAGAGAATAAAGCTGTTTGATCAACTTTAGCCAGATTTTTTTGCATGTATATATATTGGTGGTTAAAAAAGCATGATGATGATCAATATGCAATACCATTCTAATCCACCATAAAAATGCGAGCGTAGAGCTGCATCCTATCTGCAGGGGTGTCCATATTAGATACGATACAGTTGCTTACATTTTTGGACGGCTACAGAAAAGTGGCAAGAGTTGTTGAAGAAAATGTAGTTGTGTAGCATATGTATTGATATTGTTATGCTACTTAATTGATTGAATAATATCATCATTTATGCATCAAACTTGCTCCAATCATGCTCAAAGAGCTGCCGATTCCACTTTGTTATGGCTCTACCACCTAAACATACTATGTATGAATGGTGGTGGTGGTAGTAATCTTGCCTTGGTGGTACCCGAAGATCATTTGTTGTATGTGTAGTTGCTTTTTTTTTTATTTAGAAGAGTGAGTAGCTCTTACTATCCATGATCGAGAAATAAAGAATGAAACAAAAGTGTGATCAGATAAAAAAAACTGTCTTGGGAGAAGTGTTTAATTGTGTTTGCAGTGGGAACTGCTTTAATAGTACTACTACCCGCGGCAGAGACACTCAACAACTCTATTTCCATTGTTTTTTTTTTTAAAAACAAATCTGATGAAACAAAAATACATTTTTATGCGGTTCTACCAGATGCTCAGCTTTTCTAAGAAACAAGACCATTAAGATTTTTCTGTTGCATGTCATCATGTCATTCAAAGAAATGTGGAAAAAATTGCGGTTTTTACTTTACTATATGTTAAACAAGTCCATTATCAAAAAATTAGATGTTTAAAAATATACTGTATTATTCTTTTATTTTCCCTTCTGAAGAAATCATGGTGAAGATATGTAGGTGATATGTGATCTGATAAATATGTATAGTATGCGATTAATATCAAGAGTGCATGGGTCATATACTTTTTACATTAGCTCCTTTTTTCACGGGAACCGGTGACGCCGGAGACAGCAACGGTTGGATGGATTAATGCAAGGAGAGACGCGCCACTTCAAAACACTGTCACGAAGGAGCAAGAAGTGAGTGATTAAAAAAACAGAGCGAAATCAGATGAAAGCTGTGGGTAGCGCCGGCTGATCAAAATAATGATCATCATCTTTGATAGTCGTCATCGCCATCAGCATCATCCTCCATCCAAAGGGAGATAACAACGAATGATGAAAACAAACAAAAATGAATCGATCCTCGGATGTCTACAAGTGCAAATCGCGTAATATGCAATTTTTACGTACGCAAATGCTATGTACATACCCTAAGCATATTATGCATGCGCTTTTTCTTTCGGTATGCGTGTTTGAACGTCTAACTAAAAACATACAAATTTTATTTCGAGTGACTCAAGCAATCAAAACTTTAACGTAAGAATTCACAACAAGGACTAAATTTATGTTGCAGAACCCTTTCATTTTACGATTTGCAATCCGATACTTGATATGATCAGCACCAGGTATATAAATCCACTAGTGGCTCGTACTTCGTAGAGCGAGTGTAATGAAACACTTTTTTATTATTATGCACTCTTTTTTATATATGCACGTAGCCACACCGGAAACAAAGTGGAACCACGACCGTAGTGGCGACAAGAGACTTACCTTGTCCTAAATGTGATCGTCTGGAGCCGGGTTCTATCTCTCTTGTAGCAATCGTTTATTTTACAAGGCTTAAGTACAGTCTCTCTCACTCTCTTTCTCGCTCTCTGATCCAAAAAGCTGCTCATATATATAAATATATGCACAGACTGATGCATAGCAAAGACGCTTACGTGCGTGCAAATGAAGGCAAGACACCAGCAGCAGCTTATTCATAAACACACTGAACATCACTTACTTAAACTTTTAATATATTGTGTTTGATAGATAATTCTTTTTATAAGCTAACGCAGTCTATCTATATCCACTCTACATCTATCCACCTGTTGAATAAACTTTGCTTTTCATGGATTAACATTGCGTTAATAATCTCGCTTAATATGTCTGCACGTTTACACTTTTACAACTAATATATCAGATGATGTGATGATAATGTTATTTTTGAGTGAGTCGATCACGCTGTAGTATCAATTTACTGCGGTCATGTCATATAGAAAAAAATTCAACCCTACTATATAGTTTGTAGTTGCCTTTTTCCTTTAGTAGTAAACTGGTCGTTAGTCCATACTTATATGCAATATATGTGCATTTATATTAATTCACAAATCAGTGCCGCTATGTTATCTTCAAGAAATAAAATCATGTTCCATAGATTTTTATTCACAGAAAAGTGTGCTGTCGCCAGACATATAATTCACAGAGAGAGGCGAACGTGACTTGTTGTAGCTGAGCTCGTGCTTGGATGGGATGGAACGTTCGTCGTAGTTCTTTTGTTAGATTGTTAGTGTACGTACACCATCACATAATATTGCATCTATCTGCATATCTTCTTCATGAAAAGGATAAATGAATTATTATACGATTTTTTTGCTGGACTTGATTTCGTCTTGTCATATAAAAAGGATGCTGAATTATTAAAGATCATAAGTAAATCCATGCAGTAGTTGCTACTAATTATTTGCGAAGGAGCAAATCCAAACATTTGTTGGGGGTAGCAAAAAGTTGTCACTCCCAAGCTATGGAATACGAGAATTGAAATTACAAAGATTCTATAGAAAATGTAAAGCATTAGAAAAAGCAAAAGACTGGAGTTTGTTTTCTGACCCCAGTTTAGTTTAGCAGTTTAAATTTTTAATTGCGTAAAATAGATGCGGATGCAGCCAACAACAACAATAGTCTATTTAAACGCTGCCTTGGAATGTAATAAGCTAATCAGCAGCACATTACTTATGATTTAAGCTCATCCCAGGAATGTATGATATTATGAAATGTATGAACGGGCAAATACTTTAATTCAATGGAACAGAACCTTCAACTCATTTTCTAATTTACGACTTCTTGAAACTCAGTCTGGATGAGTACAAACATGGTCAACATCAAATTGGAAATGATTCCGTTGAGGTTAGAATGTTAGATGAGATGAGAGAGAGATATATATACATTTGTATATATATATATAGATAGGCATGTACTATGCGCATCAAATAGTTAACCCAACAAAGGCCAAAAGATGCAGTTGGTGCTGGCAAGATACATATTTATGAAAGGATAAGGCGCTCGTGACGACTTTCATGTAGGATTGTTTTGTATGAGTCTGGCTGCTGGGTGCATCTCATCTCATACAAAACATGCACATCAGCACCTTTACATGATCCACGGGTTCAAGTTTTTAGGAGCCTTCTTGTGACGGAATTGATGATGATCTCTAATGAAGAACGGGGTTGGTGCTTCCAGGAAATGAGAAATAGCCAAATATCTTTTTATGTCTACATATTGTATCGTTTATGATGATGATGAGCGAGCAGCAAAAAAAACAAAGTATATTTCTTTTCTTACGTTCAAAATGATCAACACATACATACACATTGTAAATACTCGCATCTTCCTTGTTAAATGCACCCTCATTTCATTTCTTTCCTTTAGAAATGCCTTTAGTAAAAGACAAGACGAAACAAAGTGGCTTGTTAGCAAGCTTATGGCTACTGCATTGGGTGCTTTTGTTAGAAAAGTGAGCCAGCCTTATTCCAATCGAGAAAGAAAAGTATGCGTTGAATGTATATATGTAGTCCGTGTTTATTGGGAAGTCGAGAGGAAGATGAAATGAAGTGAATCAACGAAATATATTATCTCTCGGTTTGTTTATTTGATTTTCTAAATTCTTTTTCAAACAGAGAGGGCTTTTTACAAAAGATTTATGGGTAAAATTACTGTTTCTTCAAGGGGAAAAGGGTGTTTCTCCCTTTCAGCCTTTCAATCCCAATTTTTCGATATCTTTTTGGGCTGTGGTCAGTGATGCTTCTCTTCAGTTTTTATGTAAAAATTTGTAGTGCTCCGGTAAGCAGCACCAACCAAGCACCAAGCAGGCCAGAAACTTGTGTTATATTTGATTGTTTCTGAGGATTGGACACGTTCCGTAATATGAATCGTGGTTGCTTACTGCTTACGCTCATATCTTTCATTTTATTTCATTCCAGTCCAACATTCATTTTATTCTCATACAATGGAACACAACGGTCTACCATCATAATCATGAGCATCGTCATCATCATCATCATCATCAACAACAGAATTTACGGCTTTGTATGACATGTATTAACTCAAATATGTAAATGGCTTCAGTTTTCATAATGATATTGCACAACTCAAGTCCACCAGGCAGGCACCAGACCAATAGTTAGCAGCTGAACTTGACAAAAAAATGCCTAATAAATCCTCATGTTTTATATTCATTTGAACATTAATTACCTCGTTTAAGAAGGAGATGAGTTCATCGTGATGATGATCTTCGTCGCTCGTGAACGCTTTTTTCTTTATATGTATGTATGTATAATATTACAGTACACATATGAAAAGCTTACTACGCATTGCGTGATCTTTTGAATTGCATATGAGCATCTGTGTGGAAATAATGCCTTTTCCTTTACATCTCTTCGTTTCACTTGCGTCAACAAAAGATATACAACTACCATAACGAAAGTTTGTCACTGGAGTCAATTAAAAATTAGCAAAATGATCAATGATTCTTCTTCTTCTTGTTAAAGAGATACTCCATATCTCGTTACCAAATTTAAGTAATGCCTATATTATACAATGCAGTTTTTTGCACGTGTTCAAATTTAGGCATCAAAATAAGCAACAGTTGAAGACAGTTGATTCCAGCAGCAAGTGGGCTTAATATACACTTTTCCACGAGTAAATGCGAGTCTGGAATTGACATCATAAGCACCAATATAAAATCTTCATTTCCCTATTATACTCAGCATGAATGGGATAATGGCTTCCTACAACATTCGGCATTCCTACCATCATGATGATGATTATGATCAGTATATACTGGAGTCATTAAATGAAGAATGGGCATTTGGCTTTTCATGACACTTGGCATACGGTCGACGGAGAATTACAAGATAAAGGCATTCTTACTTCAAAACATCAAGTCAAAATCAAACCGGGATTGGAATTTTGATTTTTGATTATGTGCATCAGCATCATTCTATCTCTCTGTAATTTTCTCCTGCATTCAAACTATTCAATTCATTCTTTCTCCATACATAATAATTTTTCTTTTGGAGGCATATCAATCACCATGATTTTTTGTCCTAGGGGGAAATTAACGAGAAATAAAAAAAGGGTGTTTCCAAAGCCTTTACTTAATTCGGAAACTACAGCTCCTACTGGCATAAATGCATCATATCTCCATGTTTCATCTGCCACAAGAAGTCATAGAAAAGAACCATGATGTTGTTACTCTTTTGTGAGCAATTGTAATAAATGCTCACACACACATACATAATGGTCTATCAACATCAACACAGTTAGCGGAAAGTGCCTTTTGCTTTTTTAAGTAATTTTTTGAAATAAGGGAAAAACTGCCCTTGGGACCATGGACCATCTCTCTCTCACTCACTCATTGTATGCGTATGAGTAATATAATTATAGTAAAAGAGCCGAACCATGTACACAAGGAAGAAGATGGAGAGGCGCCTCTGTATTTCATTTTCTATACAGATATGGATCTTTACGACTACTACGAAGAACATTTTTTGATCGTTTAAAAACAAGACAACCGTTTTTGTTCCTTCTTTGCAAGCTAAAGCCATGCCACCATATAAAGCCTTTTTTATGTTGTTGTAGTGTAGCCATATTCCCTTTTTTTCAAAATGTGCAGTGACATGGCTCAAACATACTGTTTTGTTTCCAGTTTACTCTTAATCTGCTGTTAACGCTGATGCCTTATAATATAAAATGATGATGCTACTACAATCATTAGAGCATAGGCAGATGAGATATATTCATTATTGCTCATGTTGGTTTGGTATGGTATATCTAAAAAAGGACCAAAAGTGAACGTGGGGTGTTCGCAGTTAGCAGTGTTGAAGAGTAATTACAATTAAAGACGTAATTCTTCTTTTTTTTTGAGTTTTTACCCCCTAAAAACCATTTAATACTTATGAACAATTATGAAAGCTGGAGACTACGGTACGGCTCTGTGCCTGGCAGAGGCATGGGATGATGGCATGCCCTCGCTTTATTATTCGGCTGATCAAAATGATAATGCAGATGATATAATGATGGTTTGACTACCGCTTTTTCAGGAAAAATGCTGTCGAGGATAAATCCTTCCCCGGCAGCGATACATTCACAGTTTTTTATTCCTTTATGCCTCCTGTTTGCTGTTTGATGAAAGAGTCATATGTATTTAAAACTCCAAATTCTATTCCAAAAAAAAGTATCTTCAAAAGATTATCGGGTTTACAGAGAATCATGCATGCAAACCATAAGATTATATAGCAAATATGTAGACACACAAGCTAAGAGTGCACGGTGACTGCAGCAATTGCACAAATACATAAAATTATTACGCACACAAGAATTTCTATCATGGAATTAGTGTGCAATCATTACTAAAGAAAAGTGCAGCCACAGACGGAAATCAATGGTTAAATATATGTATACATACGTAGTTTTAGTTTATAAACAGCAGACCGCTTCCAAAAAGCCTTGAGGACTTTAAAAGTTTTTGTGCTCTGCTTCCCCAAAAATCAACGCTTTCCCCATAAAAATGTATTAAATTATGGACTAAAAAACTTTAGCCCATGTGTAGTATATAAAATATCAGTTGAGAAAATGGAATATAATAGTTATTATTTATTGCTCACAGCTATAATACGTAGTAGATTAAGTTAGCGTCCATCACGTAAGCATTAAGATGATTAATATAATTTGCATAATACGTACGTATGTATGTATGCAACCATCACACACACGCTTTTATCATCATCAACATGAAATTAAACTGCCCTTGGGTGATTTTCCAGAATTTTGTTATCAACTCTGTATGTACAAGTTACAGGGAAATTATTGTTCTGGTGCTGACTGAGAAGAGAAGTCGAGTCAAAGGGTAAAACGTATGAGTAAGCGATTGATATCAGTTTTTAGAACGGAAAAGACCCTGGAGCTAAGTTTTCAGTTCCGGCAATGCAAAATGGTTATTTGCGTTGAATTTGTATTTTTAGACATGAAAAAAACCAAGAGTTTAGTCACTGCCAAGCAAAATCATCTTGCAAAACTTTCACTTCAACGTTGAATATTATAAAGGATTCTGAGAAAAGTAGAAGTATTACTTGATGTTGGGTTATTAGGGAGGAGTAGCTTAGATTGTATTATTGGTACATAGTACGCGCTCAGATTTCAAGTCAATATATATAGGGTTTGCTGAAGACTGAAGAAGGGAGTGAGAAAACAGGAAATGCTAAATGGAGGTATTAATTGACTCATAAAATGTATCTAACAACTATGGTGTGTTTATTTGTGTTTCTTTTAAATGCATCACTTTGTGTCGGTCCGTACTGTTGTGTTGTGTACACATTAGTGTTGTCGATGAGTAAGCCGAAAAGGGATGATGATACGAATACGATATGGCTACGGAGTTTGAAATCGGTGTGGTGTGGTGGCATCGGAGAGTTGTTTGTTTGTGTATGCATTTTCGTTTCACTTATCAAGAACAAAAAAAGCTTTCAACAAATTATATGTATATATGCAGTCACTTTTCAAACAAAAGTTTTCAGGGAGGAGTAAAAATGATCAAGCTCAAAATACACCATCGGCAAGACAATACAAAGTTGAAAGTCTATCGGCTTCTATTCAATGGAGCTAAGCACAACTGTTTACAAGTTTAACTCGATGCTAAATGAATGACGACGATGAAAGGAGTCATGAGATGTTCACCGACTCAAGGAGATACTGAACTTAGGCGGTGGGCATTTGCAACGGAAATGGAGTTTGATTGTTGAGTGACTTTACTATTTACCACATTGAACATTGTCTATAGATAAGAACTTCACTTAACACCTGAGAAGAAAAGAGGGTTTACTGGTTGTGAATTAGATGCGTAAAAGAAAAAAATCAAATTTAAGAGTTTTTATTGTACCATTGAGAAATGATTTCAGTTGAAAAGTAAAAGTTATTATTACGTTCTGCAATAAAAGCGTATTTGAGTTGCATCGTTGCATGAAGCCCCAAAAATTTAATAGATCTGTTACTCAATATGTCAATAAGTTGTCATCAAGCTTCAAGCTACCTGCTGTATCCATATCACTGTAGGATATTAATACTTTAGTTATAGTGATTTACTGGCTGCGTACCCGGTTTACTCTTACCAGCAGCGTAAGTGAACTAAACTCAGATTTAAAGATGCCTTGACATTTTCTTACCTTTGGGATTCAACGCGACATTGCTCACTAAAGTCCTAAACAAGCTTCTTGCATTACTCCAAAAGCTCACGCTCACAAAGATTGATGTGTTTTCTTTTTCATCAGCATCCTCTGGGTCTGGTCTGTCTGCAAATGTGGCTCGGAATAAATCAACTGTTAAAAAGGCAAAGGAAGCGACAGTGACATAAACTGGTCTAGTAAACAATTGAAACAATGATTTTAGTAATCTTTTTGTGGTCAACCTGGTGTAGTGACTGCTTTTTAAAATGGTAACCAAAACCAGACTAGCCAGCAAACAAACATCAAACGGAAAAAAATACAGACAGACAAGAGAAGGGCAGTAGAGTAAACACATTATATATATGTATATACATTCATCGAGTATATTTAATATAGTAGGTACGGTTCCTCTTCTTATATCCCCACCTCTTCTTGCTGACTACCTTTAAATGAGACAGTACAAGCTACACGAGTCTGACGACTCAATGATATCTACCGACTTTCTTTTCCTTCCAAATCTTATCTGATTTCATCTCATGCCCTCGCTGCTTCTCCATCATGTCACAGCTTATACCGGTTGTTTATGACCATTATCATCACCATCATCTCCGACTTTGACAGTGAAACAAAAACGGTGTTTGATTCACTTTTAAAAAGTTTTTTGTCTCAAAGTTCTCAAACCAAACACAAATTATGCAGTTGGTTGGAGTGTATACTGTGTAGCCCTAGTTTGGTTTACTTTGTTTTTCTGTAAAAACAATAAGCAACTTTACTTTTTCCCATATTCTCAGAAGAAGCTAAAATGCACTCTAGAAATTATTTCTAACGGTATAGGTAAACGATGATGACCTAAAAGGAAGTAAAATTGAAACCGTATTGTTTTTTTCAGCCTCCTGATTTCTTTTCCTAGCCAATAATAAGTGCAAGCTAATGATTCTTTAATAAGTATCAGGATACCCAACAGACAACCAACATAACGTGATCTGGTGATGTCTCAAGAACCTTGTGCAATCTGGATTTTTTTTACCTCCAAACAAATACGGAAACAGAGTCGCCAGTCTTGATGTAATAAGTAGAAAGGCTCCACAAACAAAAAAAATTACAATGAGATGATCATTTTATCATATCATCCAACATCCATCCATCCAACTCTCTCTCTTGAGAGTTTAACGACGGAGCAGCAGAGCAGCTGCAGTCCCACATTCTCATCATTTGTTTGAGCAAAATGAGGGTGTATCAGAACAAAAAAGCAAAGGGAAAGCAGAGACAGTCGCCATTAAAAGATATATTACGAGAATTGGGAATTGCAGACTTGATGTATCATACAAAGATCCGTTTGTACATGTATTGTACATACACATCACTCTTCTTCATATCATATCTCGTTGGAATTACTTTTTCTTAAAACCATCGTCTGTTCAAGACATACTGCTAACTATTATCATCTGAATGATGAAGGATTGGCTCTCTAGTCTTAATTCTTTCGTCTTCCTCTGCATCATCATCATCCCTCTCTCGACTCTATGGCGTTTCTGTTCTTTCTCCACTCACTCACTTATCTTCATCATTTTTATGTTTCTACAAAAGACTGTCCTTCATTTAATTCTTTAACTACATTATACATATTACATTACATTACATTTGCATGCTCGCTGCTGGTATGAAGTATAAATGATGAATTTGAGGACAAGAAAAATACGTAGGAAAAGGTTTGTAGTTTGTTGCCCTTTTGCAATCTGCAGCTTTAGCATTAATGTGAAATATGCTTAAGAGAATAGGATTCCTGTCGAGAAAAAAATAAGCAAATATGTATATCGGTCCGACAAACACGGATCAGTAAGGATGACGACGACGACTTTGCTGACGTGTTTACCGAGTAATTTTGAAAACAACTCTGCGACTGTATCTCCTCCTGAGTGAGACTATGCCTTTACATTAGTTTCAATTGTAAGATTTAATGCCATATATTTGTAGCACTGTTTGCTTTTTTCGTCTTTCCTCCTTGATGCTCTCATCTCAAGAAAAGCAGTTTGTCGGCTGATGATGATAAGCACTTTTTTCTTGAAACAGCGTAAAAATGGGAGACAAGATGAGGATGATGATGATGAGAATTCAAAAAAAGCAAATGACCAGTGTTCTGGTAAAGAGAGGACGCATTGAATGAGAGAATAATAGTAATAATGGTGATATAAGATATCCTCTTTTCCAAGTGAGACGTCTGCCTCTCTTTCCCAATGATGATGCTTTTGCTACTACTTATTATTATTACTTCTTAGGAAAAAAGGATTGACGAAAAATACGTAATAACAATTTGTTGTTTCTTATGAAAAAGACCAAAAAATTAGTCTAGCAAAGATGATGACGATGATGAAAAGAAAGGAAAAGGAGAAAAAGATGAACTTATTTAAGAAAAGAAGTTTTAAGACAGATTAGTGCTGCTGTTGCTCCTTCAATTTACACACACTCTCTTCACATAACATATTCTTTATTGTTATTACCAGTGCTCTACGCAATGAAATGGCAGGAGTGTGGCTACAAGCATATATACATACATATATTTGGTTCTTATATAGGTACGTTCCGAAAAGTATACCGTATCAATCTTCTCTCTCAAAATCTGTATACACACATTACATTACACACAACTTCCCAAAAGTAATGTGGCTCTTGTTCCATCCAAAAAAGACTGGCGTCTGTCCTGTCTCCTTCGCCTGATGTCTGCAAGTTTGGGCCCTTTGGCGTGGCTCTTTTCTTCTTACATTCTCTACGCTTCGCTTCCTTACTACTGACTCTGGCTTCCTCTTTTATTTCCACCAGATTTTTGAATAAACACACATAAAAGAGATTGCTGAACAAGACTGTGTGTGTGTGTGTTTATAGGAACCGACAATGTTATAGAGCATTTACCTCTTTCTCCGCGGTCAAATGGCATTCCATTTCCATGTAATGTGCACTATGTGCAAGCAGGCAACTCAACCCGCGTCGCGTTATGTACATGTTCTTATGATCGACTTATCGAACCAGGAAGAAAGAAGAAAAATTCTTGCATGTGACTTGATTTTTGGAGAGAGAGCGAGAGCTTTAAAAGGTAATTGCATAAGAATTTTGTACATTCTACATGCTTCAGGAATTAGCTGACAGTTTTGCCGCTTGTTGGTTGGTTATTTCCTCGGGTAGATTTGTGAAAATCGGTCATAACCAAAATTTTAACAAGCTACTAAAGTTTTTTTCCCCCCAAAGCCAAAAGTGTTTTGTGTATATAATATGTTAGTCAGGGTAATTGAACTCGATTATCTTCAATCTCATTTTTTACCAATCTCGAAAAATGAATTATTACGTATTTGTGTGCCAACCAATTTGTTTTACTTACATGAAACGAAATCAAGCGGAACGGATAAGTAGCCACACAAATGAATTTGTATTGCAGCCACTATACTATATATGTGTACAAGAGTGAAATAATTCTTCGTGTTTTAGTATTATTGTATGTGGGGCACACAAAATGTAGTTTAAGCCAGAACAAAGTTACTGATAGACTTGATCAAGCATGTGTAAAGCAAGAAAAGTAGTAGTAGTAGTAGTAGAAGTAGTAGAAGTAGTAAAACATTTGGAGCCAGAGAGAAAATCATGCAGTAATCCAGCATTCAATAAAAACCTCTAAAAACTCATGAAAAAGACGAAGCAAAGTAAAAGTAAAGTACAAAACCCCCGAACTAAATACAGTTTTCATTTCCTTCCTTGCCAAAATGCCAGCACACTAGTTTCCGCTAATTGAAGCCTATGTTTATGCATACAAATTCGGTTCGCATTTATATATATTATTATTTGTTGTTTCCTCAAATCAGGCTGAGACTAGTATTCTACTCTCTCACGTCCACGTCCAAACATTTTATGTATGCAAACGATTGAAGCAGTCATGAAATGACATTCACGGTGCCTCCGGCGACCTCGGGAATTTCTCCACCGTCCTTCATTATTTAGCAGCATGTTTTTGGCTAATTATCTTTGCTCACACACACAACAACCCAACCTTTCCCAGCACACTGAGAGTAACGAAGTAACGAGTAACGAGCAAAACTGATCTGTAATGAGGTTTCGCAAAAACACTCATTTTCTAGGGAAACACATTTTCAGGGCAATCGTACGAGTTGTTTGCATGACAAAACACATGAAAAACTTCACTCACAAGCGAAAACCAAACCAGGGCAAGGGGAAAAATATATTTACTACCTAGTTAATACAAGGGGAAGCAATACAAGACGGACCGACGAGACTAAAAAAAAGTTTATGGGCAATGATGATGATAATTGCTAACCTTGCTTACTTTACAAATCTCGATTACCACGAGCCACGACTTTAAATGGAAAACTGACGGCTGCCTGTAAAGAGAGCACAACCTGTAATAATAAGAATGCAAAACAAGGTGAAGAAACATGGAAGGACAAGGATCGTAAGTAAAAGAGAAAAAAAATCTGCAGGAAGGTAGTAGGAAGAAAATATAGGAGCAGTTAAAAAATGTTAAAATATGGGATGCGTATGGAATAAATGAAGCTTAATCTAAGGCAATATACACATAATAACCATTCATAATAATACTATGAAAAATACATGCTTTCGCTATACTTTTATACTTTCATCATAATCATCCACATTTATGTATGTATATTATGCAGTGGGTGTCTGCATCCCATCCAGATCCAGCCAACTTACTTAATCAATGTGCAGCCTTACTTACATTTTGTACAAAAAGGATATTATGACTACAACTACACATTGCATTGAAACTACTTGAGCTTAATGTGCTGTACCCAAACAACGCAACTCTTTCACATATTATATTTGCATGCGTAGCAATGTAATGTGTTCTAGAAACAACAATTTGATAAAAAAGCAAAAAAAAAAACGGATTGAATGCCAATGCACGTTATATGCATAACTTTCAGAGCGTAAGTATGCCTATGATGATGATGGTATATAGAGCTCCTACACGTATGTTTCATGTTGTCGGCGCCGTGGAGCCTGGAGCCACCGGAATTTTGGCAAGAAAAACCTTAATTGAGTCCATACGAGACACCCAACAAGCCGTAGTAATTTCAATATTCACAATCCGTTCAGACACCTATTACGTTAGTTACGCTAGGATGTGATTTTACTACGAATGAATACTCTTTTTACTACTACGGGCCACAATAATTATGTGTGTACAGAGTGGGTACGCGTATGTGTGTATCCGTGTAACGTACCTTCAACTATATCGACATTTTACTACAAATGCAAATAAATGCTCCTTGTTGTCATTCTTCTTTTTTATATTACTATATAACCAAACCAAATGTGACTTGACTACTGCCATGCATGCCAGAGATTTTTATGATGATGATGATACTAAGTTTATCGTCAACAACTGCAACCTGCTTTTCTGTCTGCCACTGCCAGTCTCTGATGTGATGGTGATGATGATACTTTATTTGTATGTACTTACTGGGTACATATGTACCTACTCATATCTAATTATGTATCTTCCGTGCAACATCATGTCTATAACAAAATAGATTGTAATATTACCATAAATGATAATTTTATCTTGAGGTGAGCATATATAAGCATTATATATGGTGGTGATTGGTGATATGATGATGATGATGTTAGTAGTAAGCAGAGCAGCAGACGGGACAGATATGCATCATCCCACTTCTTGGGCACTGACAATGACTTCCTTGAAACTGCCACTACTGGGACATGTACAATGTTGGTGTTAGCACCGTTGATTAGTATGATTATTGATCATTATGATGACTTGATGAGGATGACGGCGTCAGGATGCTCATATAAATGTTGATTTTCAACCTATGATGATGATCCATTCTTTTTCCTTTTTCAGTGACCGCAGCAGCGCAATATCCAAGCACAGTAGCTTTTTAGAGTGACGGATAAGAGTAAGATTTGTCATTGTGCTCAAAGAAGACGAGAGTCTACGAAAAAAAAATTGATGCTTATTAAAGAAAATGCACTTATATAGATTACCAGTCTGACGACGACGATGAGAGCCCCGAAAGGGAAGCAGATATTGCTGTTTTTTATGCTTATTGCTTGACCAAAAAATAAAAGGTAAATATATAATATAAGGATTGAGAACATGTAGGGAACAACAGAAAGTCATCTTCCTGTCTCCTTTTAGGAAAGCTGGTGCGACTTTTGGTCGGCAGCTTTTTTATGTAGTTTGTGGAAAAGTACATTTCCTTCGTGAAATGTAGATACATAAGTGTGTATATTAAGTAGGTCTGCATATATGTATGTATGAATGGATGATGGTCTTTATATAAAAACCGTTCTAGTTCTATATGTCATTCTTTATAGGATACCGTGCAGAAAAAAGCTGTTACCGGACCACGTATGAAAAAGAAGCAATGAGAGCATAAGCATACGTGAGCGTATATAGCTTACACAGTTGTAAGCTGTTTTGGTGAAAGACAGGAAGGAGCCACCAAGGAAGACGCTGGTCTGTCATTTCATGCATTATGCATACTTTACAGTGTAAGTACTGTAATAACTCATACAGATCACCAAAAGTGATGTGATTTTATTCTCGACTAACAACTTATAAGACGCCGCCGTCATCAAATAATCATAGTGTAACAAATGTTGCAGAAAGGTAATGCTTATAGGTACAGTAAGTAGGTATACTGTACATGTATGTATGAATGGATGGCATACAAGCTAATTCTGTTTTGTAAATGGTATTGCTTTCAATGCAATATAGACATAGACGTTGTAAAACAAGACAAGCTCAAATTAGCAGTTTTAGATATTATGCAGAGAAAGCATTCATTCTTTCTTTCATCATAATGCAGGAGAATTGTCCAATGTCATCATAATATATATATTTGAATTGATCACGATCACACTATTTCCTGGTTTTAGGTACTAACTTTGTGTACATGCATGAGCTTAAAAACCGTATAAAAATTCAGTCTTTTGATTTTGATTTTTTTTATAATTTCTCATAGACCAATCAATCGATCAGGCGACTTTACCAGTTCGACAGTTCATTTGCATTGGTTTGGTATCTTCATCCAACAATTTGGACATCATCATCATCATCCCCGTTTGATTATCTACTATTAAAGTCTTGGTTATCCAATTTAGAACCTGGCTGTAGACAGACAAATAATACAGCTTCTATGAGAAATTGTTCACTTATGGAAATTAGGGACTGGTAAATAATTTCAAAATTAATCTAATTTCTTTTAGTAATAAGCATTGCAGGCCAGGCAAAATAGGATATGATTGGTTTGGTGTATGGTGTGGTGTGGTGTGAGCAAATGACGTAACTTTTACGTAGGTCCTAGTCAGTCTCCTCAACCAAAATTAGGCAACGATGCGATGCTAATAATGCCATACAAACACAAACAAGCTTCGTAGAATCTCTCATATCATTGATACAACAATGTTTAGATCCAGATATTTATCTTTCCTTTTCCTCATATCTAAAATGTTTTGAGGATTCGAAACTGCTACCTGTGTTTTGTTCCTTGAAATTAGGACCACATTTCCCTCCACCTGTTCATTTCATTTGATCAATGAATCTTGAATGGTCTACTTTGAAAGGGTAAGAGGCAAAGGGTTACTTGCTTATCTTGTACTGATCAGAGGCATATACAAGCTAACACACAAGGTCAATCATTTCATCGAGTCAGCCTTTCCGAGTGACCCTGGATGCCATGCCATGCCATGCTGCTTCACCTACCTTGTAATACATAAGTAGGCACATAAAATGACTTTGTCCGCCGTCGTCCGTCCTTCTGCGGTATTTTGCATGCATTGTATGGCTTCACATGCTACTATTATGTATTGTCTCGGTATGATTCAAAACATTAATTCACCTTAATTGTACGGTAGTTTCTTGACGATTCCGTTGAAAGGGAGATTATTATCCCATGTACGAAATGATCTATTACGACCGGAATTAATTTGTTTCTTTGAAAATAGACGGAGCACCCAATGTAAATATATATTACATATGTAAATCGGGAGATAAAACAAAAAGATATATATTCTACCTTCTTAAGTTCTACCAAACCACCGGTCTACTTTCGTTTGCGGAGGGAATATAGTTAATTTGGCATTTTGATACGCACCTTTATCTACATCTAATTTTCGTTTGAGACCGCAAATGTATAAATATTTCCAATGAAATGAAGGCTCATCTTCTCATAACTCAAACGCATTATTTTCTTCTCCCTCCTATTGTTTAACAACATCATGTAACAAATCTGTTCTCAAGAAGTCAAAAAAACGGTCGTAATGAAGGAGCTTTAATTCGTGTATTTATGAGAGTCCTTGAGTGTTTGATAACAGTAATGTGAGCCAACCGCGACCCGCAAGGTATAATAAGTATTATTACTGCAACAAAGATGCATGCTGTAAATCCTCAACTTGGCCTAATATCGTTCCTTGCTACATTATAAAATTAATGATCACCTCATTCCAGCTCCTGGTCTTGAGAAGAAAATGGATTCCGTTGGGGATCTTGAATTTATTACACAACTTTTATTTGTGATCTTTTATGTTAAGTTACTATGAATCCATTTACATTAGCACTTCATAGAAGAACACGAAAGAGCTCCGCATCATAAGAATTTTCGTTTTTGAATTCATACCGTTACCCTGCTTTTATGAGGTTTTTAACGGGAGGATGATGAAACATAAAATACAAAATGTGGCTGAGATGATGGAAAAGTTGAGAAAAACCAGTAGTTTTGTTAACACCTGTGAAACTTTTTGTCTTAATAGAATAGTTAATTATGCAAAAAAATGAGTTGACTCAAGTCAAGTCAAGGACAACCAAAAGCAACCTGGAGTGCAAGGCAAGTCAACGTTAAAAGTATCCTTTTGTGTGTGTAATTTTCCCTCCTGAAGCTAAAAACAGTTTGGAATCCTCAACTTTCAATTATATTTCCAATCTTGACTGCTGTGATAATGGAAAAATAATTAGGGAGCATTAAAACATTTCTCTCTGTTTTCAACAACTGGCTGGAATGGGAGAAGAGCAATAAAAGGCACCAGTCGAGTCTTCAAACAAATCTGACTCCACTGGCTGCTCCCATCCTCATCCTTAAAGGTGATAAGAAATTTTAGGTTTTCACAAAGAAACGAGACTTTCCTGAACTTGACTGATGATGATGACTTTTCTTTGATGAGCTTTGCATGTAACAACAAAATGCAATGGCACAAAACTTTATGTTTACTTAGTGCGAGAACACTTTACATCATTAAATGTTTGTGTGGTTGGTTGGGTGAAAAATTGTGTGTAATATGCATTAGTATACCTGTCAGACTTGACGCTAAATATGGGATTAGAAGTCCAAACAGACCCTTACCCCACAATGGCCCACAAGCCTTATAATTAAAATGCATTAAATCCGAAAAATGTTATACTTGAGGAGTGACCTCTCTCGCTCTTCAGGGGAATACGTAATACATAAATGTGTAATTTAACTGTTCAAGTGAAATCATTAAGTTTAATCACTTTCATAAGCGTCCCTGTCTACATTTTTAATGGGCACCCCCATATACATATATCCCATTCCCTTTAGAACTAAATGTGGCTTTCATCCACGCAGCTATTTTAAAAAATAGTAAAGTGTCTTCCCGTAACATTAAATAAATGACGGACACTAACGAACAGAGGATCAATCACCTTTCCATTTGCCATTTGATGATGAAAGTCAATTTGGGTGTAGTGTAGTTTTGTCCAGACATTTGACGTGCCAACATTTGTGTATATAACAAAAACCTAATGTAGCATGTGCCTCCAAATGAAAAAAACAAAGGTGGTAGGGGAACCTTACTGTGAATCTTTTGACAGGTGGAGACCTTTTCCTGGGGCGAGGAGAAGGGCTGCTGACGCTGACGTAATAAACTGAAAAGGCGTGTTCCGGGCAGATGAATGGGAAGTCCTAAGAGAAATATTTGACTTTAAGTAAAAACAAAGTAACTTTTAAAGGTAGCAATATTTTGGTACTATGAATTGAAGGAACTTTTTTTGATGCAAGAAAAGAAAGACATGCAGTCATAGCACAGCATATAAGTACTGCAAAATGACTGTCAAATTTGTTTACGATTAGGCATAAATGGGTGACTGAACTATAAGCTCATTTTATAAATTTAATTTTTTTACGAGTATACGGGTTCCTATTCACCAACAATTTTTATTTAAATAATAATATGAGCATGAGAGCGTATTTCTTGCATGCATGCATGCTGGTAATTATGTAAAGTATAGAAGAAAATTACGAATCGTTAATAGAAATATAGAAGCCCCCTACACACGTGACGGTTTATACTCCTGAATTACTTTTTTTACAACCTGTGGACCTCAAGAGGCTTTACAAAGTTTTATGGAGCCAGAGATTGACGCTAATTGTAAGTTGCATTCAGAAAACAAATCTTTTGCCTTGTTTTTATGGTTGACCTCCCACAGGTTCCAATCATGACAGAATTATATTACTCTCATCAAACTGATGACTATTAACTGACGTATATAGTGTACTTACTCAACATAATATATACTATCTCGACACACCGGGCAGTTGTTCACCTATAATAAAGGTAGCCACAGTCAGCAGATGAATAAAAATACGATATGGTAGAAAACCACCATAATGTGGATTAGTGGTCGCGCTATCTCAGTTCATGATCATTTTTAGGTAAATATTTTTATGAATGTCTTTATTTCATTTCTCTTCTTCTAGAAATCTTTTATTACTTTGGGGCATCTACGTGGACAGTGGCATTAAATTATTGTTTTCTATTTTACTATTAATTTATCCAAGTAAGAGGCTATATAATATCTATCCGAGTTCATGGGATCTCAAACAGGAATTTGTTACAAAATCACTACACTACACCTACAGAGGATTTGCATTGCACTTCAGTTTTTAATGACCCTGTCACGTCAATTCAGATACAGCTTGTCATAATTGCATTTTTTCTTGCGTGCGTGGGTGTTTTTGGAATTGGAAAAGAAGGCAGTATACATGATGAATAAGGAAGCAAACAATGGGTAATAATATGTACAGTCTAAAAATTTCGTACAGCTAATGAACGACGAAGTATGACCTTAAAAATAATTATTAATTTATATTTAGAATGAACACTTTAAAATGACATTAAAAATAGAGGACGCCATTGTTTGAATGTGTCTGTATGTGAGTGATTAGTGTTTATATGCATTTCTGTCAATGAAATATATTGGTCTTACTACGCCACACACCACATCATACACAGCCACTTCTAAACAAAGGGCACGTGTTCACCTTAATCCCAGTGTCAAACTTGTAACTACTTTTGCTCAAGAAAACAATGCCGATAATAACAAGATCGGCCACAGAATATCACGTGGTAAATAAATGTATATGAACTTGTGCCATGAGCATTGAACTGCTGCCTGAAGTGGGTGGCACACAATTGACTATTGTGAAATATTATGAGGACTAACTTAACTCAATGGGTATGAAATGAATGGTAAACGGTCATATTGTATATATAATTTGCGTAGGTGACAGACTCACGGATAGGGGGTTCATTTAGAAAGAAAAGAGCCAAGCTATATGAATAAATGAGAATAGATTTGGCTAGCCACATTATCATCTTCCTTATAAAGAGTTTTTACTCCCATATTCTTATTAACTTCTTCGGTCGGACAAACATATACGAAGCAAGGGCAAGGATGGCCAGCAGACCACTGAACAATACGAGCAAGCGTATCGTGTATCATTAACACTTTATTGAGCCTCCACGATTTCGCCTATACAATTGGCTCCTACAGCCACCACAAATCAATGCAGATTCCGAAATGATTAAATAATATTCATTTTGTATTAGTCAACTTTTCTTTTGACTTCTTCTTAGGAGCCTATATAAGCCCCGACGGACCAACAACTCCTATATAAACATTCGACGAAATCATATAATAATGGTATATAACACATTAAGCGGATTATCAAAATAAAATTTACTTTGAAGTAAATTGCCTACTTTGTCTACATGTCTAGATCCAAGTACCAATTGAGCAGGAATAAGACAAAAAAGGGGCGACGAGTCACCCAACTGTTTGGAGTGAAATGGCTTGGATAAAAAAAGAAGAAGAAAAGAGGAAACCTACTTGCTGTAAGCAATGATACACTGCCTTCAATATTTCTGTCGCTGCTGCTTAAGCTAAAATCACACACCCTCACGTACGCACAAGCATAACAATCACAATGTATGTATTACATACATATACCTCCGCACGTACGATGATGCTCTATATACTTATATGTATGTATATACCTAACATGCTTACCCCCAAGACATATGAGGAACAATAAGTATCACTTGAAAAAAAAGAGTGGAGACACGGGCGGAAAACACTATGATTTCTTGTACTGCATCCAATCTGTATGTCTCCATCCGCTGTAGTCGTCGTCTTGTGTATTCGTCGCCGTCGTCGCCACTGTTGCCGTTTGCAAGAGTTTTTTATGTACTTTTTTCTTCTTGCTCCTGGTATGATGAGGAAAGTCGCCAGTGGTGATCCCAGTTTCCTCCTCTTTCGTTTTCTACATGATGATATGACAGCTAAGAACACATGAGCTTCCCTAACTTTTACCATTTTTGCTCTTTTTGCCACACAGCAGATATTTCAAGATGATCATGATGATGATCGCCGGTGTCACGAAAAGAGCTGCTCCCTTTAAAAAAAATGTTTTGTTACACAAAAACCAGTCACTGACGATTTATTGTGTACTTCTTGTTTTCAGCGGAGCCAAACTTATCTGTGTATAGCTGATATACTTGCGTAATACTTTTTATTGAGATTAGCCGTCTGTATCAACATAACTTTCGCCATTGCTCTTCGCAAAACCCTCGTTTCTTAATAAGTAATGAAATAAAGCATAGCATGATGATGATGATGATACGATACTGAGCACCCTACAGTATTCTGAAGGAGTTGATCAGATTTCTTGTATGACATCAACCCATAAGATCAACCTTAGATGTATGTATAAACACCCATTTTCAGGGAAACGAACTCTTCCTTAAAGGCGAGGATACAGTTACCATATCCACGGGGAAAACGCCATTGTGGAATTTTCCCCCGATTTTCCCCCAATTCGGTATTCACTTCACAATAAAAACGGGGGAATTTCCACAGGGAATAATTCCCCAGGGAAAATTTGATTTTTTCACGATTTCAAAGCGTGAAATGCAGATGTATTTTTTCACTGGTGGAATATGAGTGAAAATGTAATGACAACGGAAAATTCATTATTATTGCACATTCATAACGCACAATTTCAACACCTTCTGTGATCATTGTCTTCAATATAATTACAAATCGTGGTACTTATAAAATGGGTAATAATAAGAAAGTCAGGACCATTAAAGAAAAGTTTAGTGACCACCAAAACAGAAGCATCGCGCAGATGGTTATGGAGCGACCTTGCATATGGAAATTAGCTCATGCGAACCACCGAAAGTATGATCCAAAGGCAAACGCTTGGAAAGAAATTAGTGTTGAAATGGGGGTAGAAGATAATCGTATAATAGTACTTCGTATTCAATATTCATTTCAATTTAAGAATCACACTTGACTTTTCCAGGAATAAAAGTGCAAGTCAGCTAGTTTGACATTGCATGCATTTGCATTGCTTGCACATAGCTTATAATCATAAATATGCACATATAATCATACACTTTTAATAAACTGCTAGTAAGCAGGCCAGAAACGCAGAAGGCGTTGAGTGATCACCTCCGAACCCCCTCCACCCATGTCCACCAAATCCCCTCCGCCCTCCGCCCTCTAAACCCACCTCCGTGATCCTCTCCCAACGTAGTAAAAGCATAATACCATTCCGGATTCTGCACAAGCTCATCCACACGGATGCTGTGCTGTGCGTACGTATACGTTTCAGCGAAATCGATGAGTTTCTGAACTTTCGAGCCTATAACTTTCTAACAGTTTGACCGATTGGGCTGAAAATTATTCCCAGAGATCCTCTTGATTAGTACTAATTTGTACCGAATTTGGTCCAAATCGGTCAATGTATGTGACCAGGAGAACGATAACGGACAGACAGACAGTTTAAGTAAAACCATTACTTCGCTGAATGCTCTCGCTTCAGCTACGTAATAATGATCATGTCATAATCATTGATAATTTTTTCGCCTCTACACAAAGTGTGACCTTACATCCGTAAAGAATCTCCCTTTAGTACTCCGTTCTTTCAAGTAATCACTTATCACTGACCGAAACTAAGCGCGGTCTCCTTTTGACGATTTTGTGGCGTGACCTAACTAGTTGTTTTGCTGCTAATGCAATAATAATATCATCATCTATAGCAGAAGAACGAGAAGTAGCAGTAGAGGTCATTTCTAAACGATGCTGACAATTTTGATAGTGACAAAATAAATGCTTGCAATAATTTCAACGCGTACAACAATGCTAAAAATTCCCCCGTGAAGTGAATACTGAATCGTGAAATTTTTGCGAATTTTATTTGTGAAATGTTAATTCCCCGTTCCCAGAAAAATTCCACAAATTTTCTGTTTCCTGGACATTTCCAACTTATTTTTACCACCGTAAAAGACCTAAGTGAATCCCTTACTTAAGATGAAAAATTTCATGGTGGTATTAAATAACAACTTTTTTTTGGGAGAAGAAGATGATACTCTCAAACTCACTCGCATTTTTTTTTCTAGGGAAAAGCATTCCAACAATTCGTTAAAGCTTGAAAGGGGATGTGCAGACGGAGTGAGAGAGTAGTTCAAAAGGATTTATTTTATTACCAAAATGGGTGGCTAGATGTGTTGGCAATTCCATGCGAGCGGTTGCAATTAACGACGATTTTGAGTTAGTTATGTGGCGACAGCCCCAAAAAGACTCCTCTTTTCCCTTTAGACTCAATTTCGAGTTTTTTTTCTCTTCCTCTCTTTGCATCAAAAGAAAGTTAGCCCAGGCTGGAAAGGTATTTACATAGCTGAGTAATCCCACTATTTATTAATATATTCTTTAGTGTGCTATAGTCTAGCACTAATAACGTGTACTCTCGATGAAATGAAATATATGTTTTGTAAAATGAGAAAGGTATTGTACTTTGTACTTAATGTTTGTACGTAAAAAATTTTTGGTATGCTAAATGGCACATGCTTGAGCTAATTAGTTGTAACTGTTGGCGTGTCTGTGAAACAATGAAATGTGTAAAAACACATGCAAAGGTGTGTATGCACCCAAATGGTATGGTGGTATGAAGCATATAAAGTATTGCAACGTCTCAAAATATGCTTAGGGTGAAGTGAGGTTAGAAATGCATCCAAATATCTTTGGAATGCTTGGCGGCCAAAGAATTCGTGACCCAAACCAAACCACATTTCATTACTAAACCATAAAATTCCAAAGTATTCTTCATCAAGTATCATCTTCTGGTCTCCGTAGTTAATTACTAACTGCTCTTTTTCACATATTTGTCTTAAAAAATGAGATTCCAAAGAACTCTTCTGCTTTTAGCGTCTACATCCAGAGGAACCTTTTATTTCCATAAAAGTCGTGTCAATAATATAGCCTTATGCCAGACGGGAATTTTCTGACTTGACTTGAGACTTCATATTGGTATTGCACGAGATGTTAATATGCTACTCATACAACCTACACAACGCTGTATACCGACCGACGGCTCGTAATGTCAGGCTCCTTTACTACCTTTCCGGGTTCTCCGCTCCGTAGATTCTCTACGAAGCAGGAAAGTTAAGAAAGTCTGTAAACATTTTGATCTCAAAGTCTCCATCCTCAAAGTACTGTCTCCAGTTAACCTGGCTGTACTAAGTGATGGCTGAAAAGCTGCCATTTGTTTTCATATATATCTTTTATACAAAGTTTATTTGCTTCCACACATCATGCTAATCGAGCGCCGTATGTTAACATAAAGTCCATATCTGAGCGTGATACGCTGGATCTCAGATGGGTAGACAGAAATCATTAGTCTATATCCCACTCTTCGGAGACTTTCTATTGAAGAGCTGATAAATGGGGAGTAACGTTGCACATTAGAGATAGAAAGAGAGAGACACATACTTATTGGGATGGAGTAAGCAATGTAAACGCTTTGTAGGATAAAGACAGGGCAGACTTGTTTTTACCATGTTGGAGCGTTATTAGTTAAAAATAAGCTCCTTGAGAATCTAATGATGAAATAATATCATCCTTAATATTATTTACTTTCCTGTTCCATTTAGGAGAGCTAGTAAAACTCGAGAGAAAAAAAAACATTGGGAAGTAAAACAAACAGACACACGTTTAATAGAGAAAATAATATCAGTAGCTGCTAACTAAGACGAAGACAATCTTGACCAAGAGCGCAGCAGGATGTCGACATGATTTTCAGATTATTTGAGGGGATGGACGCCATAGTTGAGTAAAACAACAGAGACCAGAGAGTCGATCAAGTGCTTCTTCTGATACGCTCTTGAAATCGCAAGCACTCAAATCATGCCATGCCACTACTCTACTTCGTGGTATAATATAATATAAAAAATATATATAATATGCTTCAATCCAATCAAATCATAGCGTAGTCATAAGATGAAGAGCAACTTCTCCACATATTCTTGGAGACAGCAAAGCCACTCCAGCTGACATCCTTTTCAGTCTTTCTTTTTCAAGTGTGTAATCGTCCAAACTAGAAACAAAACACCACCATACCATATCGTACACACAATTCAAATGTGATTTGGAGTTTGGTGAAAGAGGCAGCTGGGAATTCAGGAGATGAACGCAAATGACGCTACAACTCTACCAAACAAACGAAGTCATAAGCATATATGAGCATAACATGTGAAGCCAAGAAGTTGCAATGCGGACGGAGACGCTGAGTCCAGTCTCAAGAATATAGTATTGAGCTCACTGACGAAAGTAAGTGCGCCTCTTCTCCTCTCTCTCTCCCTTTAGACACTCACCAAAAACTCTCATCTTTCTTGGCCAGACCAACAGCAGAAGCCTGGCACCATCAACAATGAACAGACAACGAGTCGTCGAGAGATGAGATAATATATTTTTTATATCTGTTTTTATCCAAAGTATGAAGAAAAAAACTAGTCTGTTTTGCTATTGACTTGTTCGTATAACTTTTTTGGCGGCTGTGTGTCGCCAGCGTGGTTCTTCTTCTCATATCATATATTACACATGAAGATGAGATTTTGCTGAAAAAAAGTTCCCATGTCCACATTATAATCTCTGCTCGATTACAGGCTTTGCCTTTTTTTGAAAATGGTTGTAATAAGCAAAATCTTTTGGGGCCACAATGACTGGCCACCACACCGATTCACCACATAGCGACATTATTCATTGTTGCTTTGGTGGTAGTGGTTGCTCCTACAAGGCTGCAGACAAAGAGACGGAGATAAGGTAAAAGAGGATATTATTATGTATGTAATCATAATGGTGTGATACCTTCCCCCTGACTCTATGCAGATTGTGTACTGTACTTATGCAATACATTCACTAACTCACGGATAATCTCTTTGAGAAAGTAGTCGAGAGAGAGAGAGGGAGAGAAGAGTTCTCTAGCTCTAGTAGTCATCAACAGAAATAGCATGACTTTACTCCTCCGGTTTCTCTCCTCTGATCTGATATGATCTGATCTGAGGGAAAAACAAGGAAAGAGCCGAGAGCAAATCATTACCATATAACATACAACAACTCATCCGATATCCATAAAACTCCATAAAACCACTGTCCTGTCTACATCATATCATATCAAAACAACACGATATATTATAGGTTTTCAATTAACATTGCGAGACAAAAGTTAACAGACACACTAGCAACTTTTTATGTAAATTTTCTAACCAAATCATTGCGAGCAGGTACATTTATTTTTAAAGAGGAAATAAAAAGTTGAAAAAAATACAAAATTTTGCTTATGATTTATACAACATGTTATTACGTAAACGCTATATATTTTATCGATAGATGCATAACCGCAAGAAGTAATACAGAGAAAAAGTAAAATTATATGAAAATAATAATAATAATTATTCATTTATAATAATACCAATTGATTAATACGGTACAATGTGTTCGAATTGTATATAATATGATAATATCGTAACAGACAAATGTTCAAAATCGCTACTCATTATATAATATAGTATTTCGAATAATATCCCCAACCATATGTAATCTGATCCCCGTTTCACCCCTTCTTTGCGTCATCGTAAAATTAATCTTTATACTATACAGCCAGCAGAAATTAAGAGGCTTCCAGTTGCACAACTTGCAAAAAAAATGTTAGTTACTATTTAACAAAGAACATAATATTTTTTATATCCAATCTGATTATGCGGATGAACACAAAATAGTGTAAAAATGATATTGTTCTGATCCATGAAAAAAAAATGGAAAAACATGTTTGTGTTGTTGGAGAAAAAATGTAAAGAAACTTTTTAAGAAAGTGAACAAAAACCAATCAAATAATATCATTCCAAGTACGAGTACCATCATCATAATCATCATTCGAGTTCCTCATTGTGTCGATCCATTTTAAGAAACGAGAGCGTGATTCCCTTTCTTGGCAGCTATTGGAAGTTTGTCGCCTTGTAAGAATGGGTTATCTTCCTAAAAATACAAAATTTTTATGTAAAATATTATTATTGCACAAAAATGGAGTTGAACATTATTGTGTAAAAGTTTCAATGTATTCTTATCTTGAAAGCAAAGTACATAGGTACATAAATGCAATTCAACATTTTGATCGGAATAAAAATATAGGTATATATATATCAAACCAAGACTTACCGGCTTGGCTCCAGATTCGTGGACAGCTGCAGCAGCTTCTTTAGCCATTGTATTCAACCGGCTCAGCCTATCCTCATGCGACTGTGCTCGAGGGGGTAAAAAAAATATTCAACGACTCAAATGTATTTTACTGCATATAACATTCCTTGCATCATAAATTACTGTTTTAGGGCATTACAATGGATAAATTTTAATTTATGAATAATCGTTCTTATCACAGCCGTTGGCAAAAGTAAAGTGACTCCATACAGAAATATGTAGGTAGCAGAAAGAAATGCATTTTTGAGATGATATGATATGAATCTGACACAAAAAACAGATACACTCTGTCGCCAAAGGATATGATGCTATGCATGCTTTCCCCTTTTTCAAGCGATAATCATCAAATTAAAATTCTTCTCATTCATTCACATTTTTGTAGGCACACACAGTTATCAGTTATCAGTTTGTATTGCATTGTTTGTAACAATAAAAAAATCAGGGTAAATATTTTGAACTGAAATTAAGCATCCTTTTTGGAGTCAATTGTATTTACAGTTAAATGAGCTCTTTGAATGATTCATTCCTAAAGTATTTGAAAAACATGCAATCCTAATAAGTAATCCATCAATCACTTTTATTCTACCAAAGTTACTCAACAAAGATATTTCAATAACAATCCAATCACTGACTCCTCTACGGCATGGCTGCACGGTATATAACGGGAAGTAATTGAGTACGAAACCGGATAGGGCAGTAAAAGGTACCTTAAGCTTGACGAGTGGGCAATGCATGGCAAAGATTTTTTTAGGCGAAAAGAAAAATTGTCGAAGAATACCATAATTGAAAGCGTCTCCGCATTTTTTTCATGAAACCACATTGTCAGACACGCCAGTTAATTTGGAGGCACAAGTTCCAAGAAGTAACAAGGTATAAGGTACTTGAATTTATTACTTGTGTACATACGCATGTGAAAATACTTGTTGCGTTGCATACATATAAACTTAGAAAGCAAGCGTGTGGGTTTCCTTTTCGCACTAATATGTGTTCTCCTGTCATGTCATTAAGAGTAAATGAGTTGTGAAGGAAAACAAAGATATTTTTCAATCACTACACACTACTTGAGTTACTGATCGTGCCTTTCAGATTTCTACAGATAAGAAGAAAGAACATCGACTTTTGGACATTCTAAATTCTTTTATGCATACTACACACCACATCATGCAGATTCTAAGAAACTGTTTGAATGCGATTGCTTACCTTTTTGTTGTAAAATTTTTTGGCAACAAGGCTCTTGTGCTGGCCCTCAACCTGAAAGTCGAAAGTACAATTTTCAACATAAAAAATGCATATTTCTTAAACCAACCATAGTTCTTTATTATTTGACAAGTGACAAGCGACAACCAGAAAAATCAAACCTATGCATTCCAAACATTCTGAAAGCAGTCTAGTAGTCGCATGCAGAAGGATTTCTTCTGATTGGGGCTTCAATTTTAATTTATTCATACCTGTAAATCTGATAAAAGTTGTTGCCCAGAAAAATCCAAGTCAGCATCATCTTGATCACTCAACATTGGACAGTCAAACATATGCTCCGTGTCGCACTATAAAGAGTGAAAGTGAAGATATTCGCATTTTAAATTGCAATAAATGTTAAAATTCTAACTTTTATTTGCACTTATGAGACTAACCATGCAGTCTTGGGAAGCCTGATACGCTCGGCTGAACGCTGCCGTGTTTTCGAAGGAGTGTGGTTCAATACATCCATCCTCCGATGAATAATCGACCTAATAATTAATTTATGATAGATTTGAGTCACAAACATTTGTTACAGATTATGCAGAAACATCATGTTACGGCAATAAAATTAAAATAGCGGAGAACAACTAACAGGGCAAGGGTTAGGAGGATTACAATACGCTGGAAGCACTGCGTCCGACTTGACTTCGGAAGGAACCTTCTGACCCTTTGCTTTAAGTGGTGATTCACCAGTACCACCTATAGATTCAATTAAAATTATTAGCGTTGGAAGCACAAATAGTGTGAGAAATATGTATAAAATGTATGACTACTTACCAGACATGAATTTATGACCAAAGAGGCTACTGTGTTGTAAATATTCTTGATCCCGATTGGAAACATGTCCACTTGGGCCCAGAAGCATGTCATAATCACCGGAATCCATAAACTCGGCATCTTTAGTAGCCCGTCCTGGAAGAAATATTCCAGGCACAGGTCCAAATTCGTCCATCCTGTATTACAAAAAATGAAAATTTACTTATGAAACCATACCAGATAAAATATTAAAATACAACTTATTTGTTGTTGCCTACTTGTTTCCAAAGTCCAAAAAGGTGCCTTCGGTATCCATGTCCCTATTGATACGTTCCATCACATCTTGAAGGAATGAAGTGCTTTTGGAAAAACCACTAGCGTCCGGCTAAACAATGATAAATTTTGAATAATTATATTCACATGCCTGAATTAAAAGGTGATATATTAGTGAAAAATAATAATTATTTTTTACTTCTCGCAAAGGTGCATAACCAAAAGCCACTGCTAGCACACCAACAAATACAAACAAATTTTTCTCCATGATTATAAACTGTCGTTTTCAACTAATTCAAAATTATATGCTTCGTATAATGAAGAGTTCTTTTTTGCGAAAATGAAACTCTACAAAGGTCACAAGTGCAGGAAACCTGTAGCCCGAGGTATAACCGTGATCGATTTGCTGTGCTATACTAGCTGGGATTACAAGGAGAAGAAAGTAAGAAAGTGGATTGGAAAGGAAAGGAAAGAAGAAGAAATATGGGTCGATATCATTTTCCTTACGTATGTTTTCCCATTCATTGCGTAGTCTGGGATGATGTGAAAGCAGTCGAACTTTCCCGAAAGCGTTCGGTAAAAAAGTGAAAGCAAAAAGTCAGTTATAATGACATCTTCACAAAGAATGTTACACTTCCTTAAGTTAAATGCGCTTATGCCCGCATGGAGGCACCATGGCCAGAAACCATCAAGTACGTAATTTACATGCAAATGAAGGCACGGCTTTGTATATACATCTAAAAACATTTTTGTACTTGAAATCTCATCTTCATCAATTTGCTTTGCAAGCAAGTGAAAGCTTATTATTATTGCTACTTTACTACTTCAACTGGCGTGTGTACTTTAAGGAAATGAAGTGAATCGAGTTATCATCCAATTTGTTACAAATCAAATCCAAAAACGGAATAAAGTAAAATTTATTCATCCACGTTCATCTCTCAACATATTTGTCCACATCCACACTCGCTTCCAAACTCAAGAAATAAATCTCGGTACACACACACTTCTTGAGAGTTAGCTAGATTTTCCACCATTCAAACTCTCTTATTGTCAGCACTAACAAATTGCTGTTCCTTCCTGTCTTTTGCACATGTGGTGTTGAACAAGACGGAAAGATGAAAAAACACATTTTCCTGTTCCAATTCTTGTTCCTTTCCTCTTCCTCCAAGCGCTAGGATAGAGGAAACTAGTTTTTGCGTCTTACCAATCCGAATTCTTATTCCTTCTCTTCCAGCTTTCAGAGCAAGAACTATTAATTTTCCTTTACTCAGCCGAAATTAAGGAAACATTTGTTGGATGCTGAATCCCAAGTTTTTCCAGCTTCCTACTAAACTTGGATACTGTATGCAGCAATGCATACTTTTATAGTAAGCCCTCATCTACTTTCGTCATCTTGTCTTTATGCTCAAAACTTTTTCACTGTGAATTTGTTTAAAAATGATTTCATCATCATCATCATCATTATTTTTTTCTCGTCCTCGTTTCTAAATGTTCTAAAGCTTAATGTATAAAAATGTTTGGTTTGCTCAAGACTTTAAAGGCTTAGATTTGCCCAACGTGTTTTTAAATTCATTCTCATATTTGATGTAACTCGCAATATTATAAGGTGAGCTGTTCTAAATACTTTTTAGTATGATGATGATGATCATCATCATCATCGTCATCACAATGTGACTCCTTTATCCTTCCTTTATTTGTAGTACCTTAAAGGATTTTCAGACTACGTGAGATTTCAGGGCTATATTATGAAATCTTTCCTAATGTCTAGGTACTTTTGTTGAATAAGGGCTCCTCGTGGGCGAGCAGAAAATCAATATGCGTTGTGTGGGAGGATAAACGCTCATTCTCATTTTATACTGGGTTTCCGTTCGCAGCTTTCTCTCTCTCTCTCTCTCTCACACACACAAACACAACCGTCAGTAGCAGAAGAAAGCATTGAATATTGAGTCCAAGCCATTTTTCTCAAGTCACTGCAGTGTCGTGTGGGTCTTGGAAAGTAAAGTTGGAAACAGAGCAAGGTTTGTGTAGGCAATGGCTATATGTATGCATCGCATTTACTATGGACTTTTGGAATTTTCTCAACGAGTTGCCATTACCCAGAAAAATACGAATATAAATAACTGTTCAAGTCACATTCGAACTTGCAGATCGGGCAGTTTGGTTCAGTTTTCATAAATGACCAAATGTATCTCCATTATGTAGCAACAATGATGATATTGAATATTGAACTTTGGAACAATATAGTAGCTTGCATATTATTGGTAAATCGCCAAAAGCTGCTGCATACTACTTATATCCCTAAGTACTAGCTTACTATTGTCCCAGAAAGGATTTATTGAATCAGATACCCAATGCGATTTCAAACCCTGACATTAATTTTTCCATTTTTATTTCTAAATTGGAAGTTTTCCAATAGTTAATTCCAGCTTCCAGAAGTATTGTTCTACCCGAAAAAAACACAAAGAGTAACATCACATCGTGTTGATTTGCAGCGCACATCGATCAAGGTTTATCAGATGATAAATCCAAGTGCAAACTAATATTGACATTATAACTTGATCTAAAGGTAAACCATGTATATGATTGATGTATTGATTCACACAGGATTATACACCTACACCTTCAATCCGTTGTGTATTCAGCTGCAATAATATACATATAACAAATATCATTTGGCAGTAACAACATCACGAATCACGAATGCAACTAGCAACTAGCCTTGGCTTGTCC
Organism: Orchesella flavescens; assembly: GCA_964034955.1. NCBI lineage: Eukaryota > Metazoa > Arthropoda > Collembola > Entomobryomorpha > Orchesellidae > Orchesella > Orchesella flavescens. Next base: position 17,523,689 of record OZ035957.1, on the reverse strand, counting down.
TTCGTATGCTATTATATTATGGAAGCCTGTTGGAGCCCGCCATCTCATTTGTTTGCAATTTCCTCAGTTAATGAAACCAACATTTGAGCTTTTTTTTTTTATTGACAAAATCTATAAGTACATAAAATGAGAGTATGAGCTAGGTTATGAGACACTACCCAACATGTGACATGTGTACTATAGTCTGGCAATGTTGAATGCATGTAACAATATGTGAACCAATGCTGGAGGAGTCAGGTCAAGGAAAGTGATAGCACATACATATGTTACACACTGAACTGAACAAACAATTACGGCACGGCCATCCCATATCGTTACAGCAAGGGAATTACATTAGTGGGCCATCCCGCTTCCGGAGGCAATTTCGTCTAGAATCGAATTGGCAATGACATTTAGTCAAATTGTTAGTGGGTCCCTCCTGATTGTCTATAAAATAGGGAACGAGTTATTTTTTAAAGGAAATGTAAGTGAAATAAAATCTCTTTTCATGTTTCTATAAATAATTGAATTTTCTCAAATAAGAAAGAGAGCAGCTTGAGAATGTAATTTATAAGCAAATTGAATTTGTTTGGGGGAACTTGTTACCAACCATCAAACAATCTCACGTAATGACGGTTATAGTATCTCAGTTTCTTGAGATGAAAGTTTTAGAGAAAGTAGCAGTGGGTGTTTTAAGCATCATATATAATTGTGTACACACTTTTTATAGTGAAAATATTTTACCTTCCTACGCAAATAGCCACTTTGCAAAAATTTATATTAAAGAAGCTATAATAATGTCAAATAAGACGCAACCAAGCAAGTGGAACAGGGTTCATGCTTATAATCAAGTTCAAAGAGAATTTTCTTGGTTGGCTCCTACAGTTGCGTGCTTTTGAAGCACTAAAATTCAACTCTTGTAAAACCTTTCCTTTGATTTGCTCATTTAAGTGGTGCCACAAGATTGAGATTTCATTGAGTAAAAGCCCTTGAGAAGATTTTGTTCCTTATGTCATTCATGAATAAAAATGCCAATTAAGTAAGCAAGATCCATATGCTTAAACTCAACTGAGCTATGTATATATTCTAAATATTAACCTAATCAAGATTCAGTAGTTTAAGATTGCTCTATAATAAAATCGAACTCGCACAAATCCTCGTTATATATACGAATTCAAAATGATTACACTATAGACACGATGACGAACGCTAATATACGCATTATCCACGTTGTTACGTTCGTTGGTATGAGTTCGGCATATGGAAATGACGCACTGACGCCTTCCGCTTCCTAAATAAAGTCTTGGTAGCATTATTTATTTCCAATGCTTGTTTGAGAGTTATGGACAGGACAGACGTAATAATGACGCTAACGTGTGTAGCATTCATCCAGTTGTGGTGGTTGGATTTGTAAACTATTTTAAGAAGAGGGCAACGTATTATACACGTGATATTATGCAATACCTAATAACATGATACTATAGTCAGTAGGCAGTTTGCGCGACTTTTCTTTTAGCCAATTCAAGCTTATCCTTTCCAGTAGGTAAAAATAAGTAAACCTGAAGACACTATAGCGAGAGACTACATAAAGTCTCGATGATGCAAGCGAAATGATATAAATTTAGCCTGTGGATTGGGTTTGAGAATGACAATACAATAATTCTGTATAGTTGTAAACCGAACTCTTTGTAACGAAGTCAGAATGCTGATTTTATTGTTGTATTATATATTGCAGCATGGGAGGTTCGTTATGAGTAATTATAATGTTACGTAGGTTTGATTTCAAGGTGGGTGACCTTTGTAATAGAAGTAATTCTGGCAATGAATGGTGTTGTGTATGAACATTTGGCATCCATACTACTAGGCCATTCAAACAGGCACGAATTGTTTGAGCACACTCATTTACTTTCATTTGTTTGAAACTTACTAAGAGTTTATGTATATACATCAACATAGTCCTGTTTATCACAGAGACGCTTTTGTCCTCTTTCTTTCAAGGCGCTGCTGTTTTCCTTTACTCGAGCAAATTATAATACGCTACAGTCATTCCTCATATTACATTCCATTGTCTTGTCGTTACATTCCATGTTACAGCAGAGCATATAGCCCTACAAAAATGATCCTGCAATTAAAATGGAATGGAACTGCAAAATTTCTTCCTCATTAGATTCGAGCATGTCCCATTATTCTTCATCTTTGTTGTATAAGAGTATTTCACAAACAAGTAAAATTTTAGCCATTTATTCACGTTCCATATCATTCATGTCTAAAACAAACGTGTGTATTCCCTGTATTCCTACTAATCGTAAAGAACATAGGCAAACAGATGTGAGTGGAAACTGTACAGCAGGACTTCTTGGAACTTCCTTATTGCTGAGAGAAAATTGAGGCAATACTCCTGCCCTGATGCTTATGGTATGCTGTTACCGAATGAAATGAAAGACTAAAAATACTGAACGTTGTGATACAATAGATTAAGCCGTGGATCGTAGATTCAATGTGATTCTTAGAATCTCGAGGCAATTCAGTAACAGGAAGCGGATGCTAACCACGCCAAATGTTACAGTATAGGGTAAGTGCCATATATTAAGTATCTATTATTTTGTAGGTGTTAACTAGACCGGATTTGAAACAGGGTTCTGTCACCCGTAAAACAGATGGATTCAGAGGAAATTTGATTCCAGGAAAAACGAATCTCTTTCTCCCATATCGGACAGCACGATTCCCATTCATGATGATTCGCTACCTATATACGCAGTAACAGAAGATGGATCAGTTCCAGGTAAGCTGGTTGTGATAAAGTCTTCAGGGAATAATGAGGACAGTTTGCAAATTAACAGAAAATCCGAAACGAAGAGGAAGATCCAAAATTCGGACTAAAACTATTAAAACTTTCCATTCGCCATTCCCTTGAATTTTTACAACCTCCATATAATCCTACCTTCCGTTTAAACAAGGGAAATGTCAACAATGATGTGGTGGTATGCACACGAGCCTTGCAGCAGACCGTCATCATCATCTATCTATCATCTTACCAGCTCACTTTCAACCTTCGATTTAGTGTTTGATGCCAATGTTTGTATTCGTATTCGTTTACGGCACTGACGACAGCAAGCATGTGAAAAGAAAAGAAGACATTGATTATAAAAGAGGAGAACCACTAAACTAGAGGCAAATTGAGTCTCAAGAGAACGTGCGGCGGTGACGTAAGTAATTTTTTTCTACATGTGAGCACAAACTCACTTGCCATCAGAACATGTGGTGTAGTATCATATATACACATATATTGCATCACAAATCATATCATATGTAAATCGTGTACAAATTATTGCTACATAATATTTGGCGTGAGTGCTGTCTATGACGGTGAGGTGAAAGCGGATTCCAGATTATGTAAAACTTTTCGCAATAAATTAGACTGAAATTGTCATATGTATATTGTGGTGGTACGACTTTATACATACTTTTGTGAAAACGTGCAGATACTGATATTTTATAAGGATTTCTCTTCCCATTCAAAAATCTCAGATTGCCTCTTCATTCATTCCTTCTTCAAGGCCTACATATGTTTTGATTACTACTTGGGCAATGGTTGGTCTAGATATGAAAGGATTTTGTCAAAAGGATTTCGCATAATATGTCCATACTTTTAAGATATACATATAAATCTATTTTTAGCTCCAGAATTTATACGAAATGCATGAGCTAGCTAATAAATGGAATGACTGTGTATATGAATCTATATTGGATAAAACCAAAAAATATATTAGAAGTTATAAGTCTCCAGCGATTAGAAAGCACCTGGGTGGTTTTAACAACTGCAGAGCCTAGCAAAATTGTCGAACATTTTATCAAAAAAGTTAAGTCAAAAGTGCTTTGATTTGAGTTGAGTCTAGCAAAGAAAGTTATTAGTCGGGATTTTGAGTGAGTTGGGAGAAAGTGAGACGTGACGGATTTGGAAGCTTGGAGTGTTAAATTGCTAAGAGAAATGAGTTTGAGGAGAAAGGTTCTGGGACGGTATTAACACTTCTTGAGAGCCACTTTTTCCTTGATCTTTTTATTTTTTTGGGGGATAGAGTCAAATAATGAAACAAGTTTCTATTTCTGGTCTTTTCCCAGTGTATTTTTGTTCTTCAAGGGGAAAAATAATTCATCTCTATTTTCACCATACGTAGTGAAATGCACGGAAACGGGAGGGTAGCCTAGATCATAAAACATATGGACTACTTCCTCTCCTCTAAAAATAGAATTGGGATCGGGACGGCAAGAGTGTGAGTTCAAGCCAGAAACAGGCTAACAAGAAAGGGAACCGGAATACAATACTTGAATTAACGGGAACGGGCTGGAGTCATTGGAGAGAAGTCTTGAGAAATTGTAATGATGGATTATATATAGTATAATACCGTGTGCTGCTGATATACATATACAGTAGAAATTCATACTTCTGCAACACCAAGGACTATATATATGCTAAAAATACCGAGTTTATTTGATGACGGACTGGAATAATATTCAAACTGGAAAGCTATATTGTGTTTGATGTCATGCACGTCATGTTCATGTTGTGCTGGTAATGCGGACTATAGTGCCACATTATGATTTAATCTAACACCATGTTTCCCACAGCATCTACTAACTTTTTTGTAGTTCTTTTAAATATTTATAGACGAGATTAAGCTGCCTTCACGTGCACGCTTGAATGGCCGTGTATTATGACTTGTAAGCATGCATCCTTGCGGCACTGTAATGATACCTTTGGGTTTTTCTACGTCAACCTATGAAATTTTAATATTTCTTCTTCCCTATTCCTTACCCTTAAGTCAATCCTTAAAAATTTCACCCTGTCGGTTCTGTCGTTTTGCAGGTTGAGTAGCGAATTTGTTAATGCAACTCACACAAGCCTATTTAATTATTTCATTGAGAGCATTTGATGCAGAAATGGTGATATATAATGTATCTCTTTCTATGAAAATGAGAATCACGTTGAGCTTTCGAAAGTTTTAATTCTTTGTCCAGAAAATCATTTGCTTTCAATCAACACAGCCAGCAGTTCAGTAACAAAATCACATGCTCGGCAACATGACATTCTCCGTGCCTTGATTATGAATACATTGCTATTCGTATAATAAGATCAGCTCAGAAAATGTGAGTGGAAGTTGCAAATTTGATAGACGTGCTGGAATGTGGGACCTGCATATTCAATTGCTGAAAAGTTTTGTTTATGTTTACTTTGGCTGAAAACTGATTATTAAACATTTTTTACATGATTATATGAGTGTTTTAATATGTACTTATATTACTAATTCGTACAATATACATATATACGTCATGTTCATTTTCTGCTTAAAAATTCCATTTCATCATTGAAGATAGCAAAAGGGACTCGCATGAATGCATTTCCAAAATGATATGTTTACGATGCTGGAAGGTGTGTGTTATTCAATGTGACTGTTTTCATTGAATTCGTCTTTCTGCTGCCAATCTGTTTCATTGTATTAGCGTTATAGCAGCACCAACTGCGAAATACTATATAGATTGACTTTGTGATACAATTTTTTTATTTGCTACAACATGTACATGCCATTCCACACGGATGACTTTGGTTGAGTTGAGAGAAACGAAGCTTCAAATGATATACAGAAAAGTGTTGGTTTGCAAAAGTAAAAATGCAATGTAATGTAAGTACGTACGTACATAAGTTTTAGGTTTGCATAAATGGAGGGGGAGGCACTTTGAGCTCTTAAGGTTAAAATGTTTTAACAGTATGGGTCGTCCTCTTTGAAGCTGATAATAATGTTACGTATTGTGTGCCCCTATTGGTCCTTTATAGAAAGCTCAGTAATTTTTGCAAGCAAAACCAAAGGCATGGGTGGAATACCAATAAGAACAAGAACAAGAAGAAGACTATGTGAGTCCAAGCGTGCACATTATGTCACTGATATTACTATGAGGAAGGCACTGTGTGTGGTAGTGTCTATATACTATACCAAAACTTTTGATATGCACATCAAAACATCATATATTTAACTATATGCATGTAGATTCTGGTAGAGAAAGTCCCACATTCCAATAACTTTCTCCGCCCGCATTCCATTATAGAGATATACCCCAAATTATTTATACAAGGATACGTGTGTATATAACACGTATATGGGGGGTATAACACGATTGTCATTGTGATGGAAAAAGTGAACTGCTGGAAGTGATTCTATTTTTGGCACACTCTCCCACCCACACACATATGTTGATGACTCTGCGACCGAGGAATAAAATGCGTCACTATCTCCCACTAAACCAACCGAAACGTGCCGACAACGCAAAAGGGAACTGCAGGCTGGCTTTGGATGCAGGAGGAAAAGTACTTTCTGTGTTGAAACCCACAAGCCCAAGTTCATTCAGAGAAAATTTTTTGGAGAAAGCCTGCTGCTCCCGTTCTTTTTCCGTCCCAAACCAACGCAAATACAATTCGCTTGGGTTGGCTTTGGCTCTTCTTGCTTACGCTCATTCTTTCTGGCGACTGGGTAGGTAAGCCAATTTCTGGACTCTGGCATCATGGCATTTCTAAACATATTGTGATCATTCTTTCCTTACCAGTTGTAACGATACAAATAAAGGAGCCTATCTACATACACTACACACACACACATTTTACAATGGTATGCGGGGTTTTAGTTTGCTTTGCCTTGTTGCTGATTGTGAATATGATGCTGCTTTTGGTGGTGGTGGAAAATGTGGAAAGTGGATACTACCTCGTTTACTGAAATGATGCTGTTGTTGCTACACACAGGATGAAAAAACCTGTTTGCGCCGAATCCTGCGTAGGAGTAGCAGACGAGGCTCAAGTATTCATGTAGAGGGAATTATTATAAGTTATAAACTGTGTCTTCCTTCATACTCTAAAGTACCCCAAATCGCCTCCGACTCCTTTCTGGAAGGAAGATAAGAAATGTTTATAAAGTTTGCTAGGATGATGGTAGGCCCTGTAAAAGGAATCACAATAAATGCTTATTCCGCTTCATATTGTATATGCTTGTATTTCAACCATGATTGCAGAATAAAAGGGGGATATTGCTTGTCTGTTTAACTGATTGTAATAAAATTTTGGACCCGTTTAATAAAGAAACTTTAAATAAAACACAAACAAAATAATGTATAGAATTTTTGAAGAGTAAGAGATACAACAATGTAAATAGTAAAACCAATCAAAGTAAGTCTTCTGCTATGTACGATAAATGTTCAACTAAAAAATTCAATTGGGTAGATAAATGAAAATAAAATATGGCTGGAAATAAAATCTACTGAAAAAAAGACTCAATAATATTTCATTAGATATGTTGCTTCTTCACCCACTAGTAAAAGTGTACATTTTTTTTTTGCTGTGAAGGATCAACTACGTTATTAAAGGGTTCCCTTGGGTCTCTCCAAGACAGTATATGTTTGTATGACTCTATAATATTATTGTTGTAGGTAGTTTTACCAATGATTACAAACAAGTGTACATACATACAAATGTCCATTTGCTTCTTATTGAGTAGACCTCACAAGAAATTTCTTTTGGTTTTCTCAACCCAGAAATGTTGGTCTTATACAAACTTTCTCCTGCGAAACATTAGTCTCAACCATCATCATCATCATCATCATTCTCATCTCTACATGGCAAGCCAAACATTTTTTGGTCTCATACAAACTGTTGGTAAACTTGTCCTAGACCAAACCAAAAGCCTTCAGATACCAGCAGCGATCTGGTCCCATTTGCGCTGGTGCTTTTGACGTGATAACATGTACACACGATCGCTCTGCAAAAAAGAATTTTACTGCTCTTTGTAAGTGAAAGTGCGAAGCTCTAACTCTTTGTTCTTTGACTTTCTTCGGGGCAATCTGAACCGTAGGAAAGAAAAGTGTTGCAATTCCAAGTCGGAGTGTTTTCTATCTCTAATTGGATTTTCCTTTGAGGTAAGTAATCCAAATATAAACTAATCTCTCTAAATCTAAGACATAATATTCATTACCACCAAATATAAAATATAAGTTCTTCGACGAAAATTATGGGTTGGAAGTTCAAACGTGTAATTCCAAAATTAGCCATACATACATATAATCAGAGGAAATGGTGCCACGAGTCTGACCACAAAACCGAAGGAATTTGTCTTGTCTTGCGTCATATTATTTCACAGTGTATATTCAACGCTACCATTTCCTCAAGCAAAACTAAATTATTTATTATGGTTCTTGAAATAACTTGTGTTGCCAACATATTTAATTAATTCACCCCTCCCATTCCATTAACAATGACGTAAGGACACTAGTTTGATAACACTTTTACGTCAAGTCAGAATTTGCAATGAATATTGATTTTGCTAACTTTTTGGGTAAGGGTTTATCTGTTACTTCATTTAATGGGTAGTAACGCCGCGTCTCAGTCACCATTGACGTGGAGAAAATTATCAAATCAAGTTAGAGCCAACGATAGGGTAATGGTACTTAATGTCAGCATTAAATAGAAGATACTTATCCGGTCGATTGTCACACCACGCATTTACTTGATGCATACAGTATAAAAGTACTTAGAGGTTGACGTTCACTATGTTTACTTTTACTGAAGATGAGGGGCAAACGCATAAAACTTTACACCAGCCTCATTTTGCATTACTGTGATGTGACACATAAGAGTAACAGTAGGTATAAGGGAATGTACTCTTTTGTTAAGCCGTAAAACTCAGTTTGAGTAATATTCTACGAAATGGAAATATCCTCAAATTACATACGAAGGTGATTATTTTGAGAGCCGCCCCTATGAACAGCAGTAATGTATATATAGTGTCTCTTGTTTCTCCTGACATGTTGATGCTTTTACTTTCTCGCTGTTGGAACCCTCATCAAAACATTTTACAAATGAGCAAGCTTTACTCCAAGTTTAGGAGCAAGGCCAAAGTTCTGGCAAACCAGACTGTATAGTAGCAACACTAGCAGATTAGATAAAAACACAATTTTACTGTTTACATTAACAGACAGCAGCAGTCATCTTATCATTAGACGGGACAAGGATACTTTTTCGGGCACGTCTCGTTATAAACATGTCGGGAAAGAAAAGCAACAACCATAATATGTATAATTTGTAAGTAATGTTGTAGTTTTTACACAGGTGAATATTTGAGCTAGCAATTCCTCGAATCCATTATGCTAGGTCACATATTTTAATGTTGAATGTAGACTACATAAAAACCACCGTAAATCATTTAAACGTGAACATGTACTAAAGCAACTGTTGCAATAGAATTGCTCAAATGGCAGACATTACAAAAGGGTATCAAATATCCTTTGGAAACGTGTAGTCTTTTTTTTGTGTAATGAGAGGACAGAAAAAATGCGTCATGTGAGACAAAAAGTAATGGTTTGCTTTGCAGTCTGGTCTGGTTTGGTTTGGTGAAACAAAAACATTCAATGAAATCTCAAGAATGCAAAATTTCACAAGACACCAAAAATTTCCAGTTCGATCCAGTTCGATAAAATAGTTTTGGCAACTGAAGTCAAGTTCAATATGTATTCATTCAGCTATAAAAGTTGGAGAAAATGTACCGAGAAAGGATGTGATGCAGGAAGAAAAGTTTATCGAGCAAGAAAATCAGTTGGTTGGGGAACAATCTGTCGTAATTCTTGGAGCTTTTACCCTTTCCCTGATTTTACGTAGGCATAAGACATTGGAAGGCAAATATTTCCACGAAGATCAAAAATTAAATTCAAATCAATACTTTTCAAAATCCCCCAAATATGTCAGCACTTTGGACTCTCACATTGACTACATCATAAAAGTATGAAAGGGGTAAAATGTACAAGTATAATAAGATCAGAGAAAGTAATAAGATTTTGATTGTGCAAGATTTAACCTCCACTTCTTTTCGAGAAAATCTGTAAGCCCTCCTGTCCCATGTACATAACACTTCTTCTCCTTGTCATGTTGTAATCATAAAGAGTAATAAAAATCATTCTGCGTCTTGCAAAATAAGTCAAGTCTACACAATATTTTGTTACCAGCTAAGTAAAAGTACATCTACCTACCATACTACTATCTACCACCACACATTATGTATATTTGCTTAAAAGCTTTGTGAATCTTTAGTTCTATTATATCGAGGTATTACTACACCAAAGGTAACTTGATTCTCTACCTTTGTGAGGGCGTACGTACGCATACATTATTTACAGATTGGAGAAAATAAAAAAAACTTGTTTAAATTGATACGGGTACGTGCGCCGCACACACAGAGTGAAGGCACAAAAACTCATCATCATCTTATCTTTGACAATGATATTTCAAAGAGACTCCTCCGCTTTTGCTAACAACGGGAGTAAGAAAAAGGCTTTCACGTTGTTCGTAACATAGAAGCTTTATTTATTCGCATATTTTCTCTCATGAAAATAATCTTCCCCGAGCTGGGTCTTTCTGGTTGTAAAAGCTGAGTGTGTATGGAAATATAAGTATGTAGCACGCGTAAGTAAAACCATAGGTGCGATCGATAACCAAGTAAGGAAAAAGCGTAGAGTAAGTAATCCACTGCACGTGGGCGTATATAGACCTCTCGACAACATCTTGTCTTCTTTTCCTTGCTTACATATTATATTAATACTATATTATTCTATAGGACATGACAAAAAAAGTAAAAGGGTTGAATTAGAGAAAAACCGGTGAAGTGAAGTATAGCATATGAGAAAAATAAGGTGATTTTTAAGGACTTCTCATTCACTTTCCATATTTTTCTCGTTTTCCTATTCGCAGGAAGCAACCTGACAAGAAAGGGATTGGAAATCTCGTAAAGGCTTAGTAATACTCAAGCTATCTCCTCCATTAACCTGGGACAAGAGAAGAGAAAAGCTATCTTCTTCCACAACAGCAACAACAACAACAAAAAAGGAAAAGGGAGAAGTTGGATAAATTTGGGAATGGTCAACGTACTACATAGGAGCTACTCAGCAATGGCTACTACTACTTCTACTCCTGCTGCTTCTACTACTACTACTACTTCTTGCACATCTTCTTCATCCGCTTCCAATGATATAGTTTGCAATTGTCAGTATGGACATTGCACAAAGCGAAGGGGTTATAGGAGCAGCGTCCCAATGACAAACAATATGTTTCTCATGATTATGCTAGTTTCTTTAAGCTACTTTACCTGTTGCATCTCAGCCTGGCCTATTTTGAATCACCGAAGATCTGCTTTTAATATCATGCCTCCACTAGTAGTTCCAGCAGGTTTTGATATGGGTCCCAATCCTTGGGCTATGGCTGCTCCACAACAAGATACTTACTATGAGATGCCGTCAGATGATTCCCTTACACCACAACAAGACGTTGTATATCAAGACGATCAGATTTATGAGGTAAGTTGAGTCATATATAGGCTCTTTTGCAAGTTTTGACTTTTTTGCTAGTAAACTTTTATGGAAATAATAATTATTTGGTTGAGCAAGCAGTTTTAATAATAATTTTTTCCATGAAAAAACTCAATTCATAGAGAAAGTTGCAACATATTGTAGGCTTGTGCTTTCTTTTTGTATGTAAATTCAAGTCTGACTTTTCTTTGGAAAGAATAACTCTCTTGCAACATATTTTGATTTGGGATGAAAAAAAATCAGTTGGTAGTTTCCTGTCTACAACCAAGTTTGCATATGTGGACATAATACCGTGAATAAAAAAATGATTATTCATTTCTACATCATGGTTTCAACATCAAAGTTGCAAATTGCCTCATTCCTTTCAAATTTAGCAAGCATACACAAATGCCATCTTGGTAGAATGGAGAAAGTATAATATGCACACAATGCTCACCCTTTTGCAATTTTCAAAAAGGGGGCAATGAAAGAATCCCAACATGCCTGCCAATATCTTAAATCTACTGCCAACTTTATTGCATTTTTGGTAGATTCTCTTTTTCTTTCTCTCATTTATTCTCAACGTGCAAAAAATTCTCTTTATATTTTTACCCTCTAACTTTTATTATTCTATGAAGGATCCCGAGGATGATGTATACAATGTGTGGCCATTGGCGGATGAGCCTGTTTTGGACGATGAAGAACCTGAAGAATTGGAACTAGAAGCATTAAAACAGCAACAACCATATGCTTACCAGGCACAGAATAAGCGAAGATTTTGGAGTAAGAGCGGCAGCAAACCAACAGAGAAGCCAGCAGCTCCCGTCGTCACTGCTTCAGCTCTCCCCAAATTATCATTATCAACCCCAAAACCGTCAGAGTCACCCCTTGTAGTGAAATTGCCAACAGTTGCTCCTTCCAGCAGTAAAAGTGATTCAGTTGACTTCCGAAAAAGACCTGCTGCTACCATGCTGGGTGGTCAGAAGGAATTTGCAATGTTGAGACCACCATCCGCCAAATCCCATTTCCTTCAGATAGATGAGGCAGAAGAACCTAAAATCTCGGTGGCGCAACGATCTCCATCCAACGAGAAGCCGTCGGCCTATGATCGATTGAGAAAAGTCTTATCTCTTGATGACGCTTTGAAAAAGGTAAGCCAATTGAGATAATCCTTTACATGCAATTAATTACCTTTTCCGCTTGAGGATTTATCAGCTAAAGCGAGATTTCATTTTCCCCAGAAACAAAACCATTTTCCCATTATATTTCATAGCTTACTTTTGTATATCGGCTTTCAATCGACTAATGCTACAAGCTAGGCTATACAATGTGCAGAGTTGAACAGTTAATTCGTTCTAATCGGTATAGTGGATACCGTGATCTTCTGCTCTACTTTCTACGCTTAATCACCAAGTCAAAATAACCATTTCTATTTTCCACCCACGCCAATTTCTATCGAATCAATTTGCGATTTTTGGTTTTGCTACAATATTATTTTTGTTTTACGTATGCTTAAAATACTTTTACGGACGGATGGGCACACCTGCTTACAAACTGGCTTGGCTTGTATGTAAACTGTAAAAGTGTGGCTCGTCGGATTTGGAATAGCACAATGGTCATTTTTAAATAGAAAAGTATGCGTGTTACATTATTTTGGGGGGGAAATGTGCATCACCAATCACAATCACCATCATATTTCATGTGAATCCATCATATCACCATTCCCCATGCTTCATTCACACTTCATCCTTCCAGAACACTTCACACCCACACAAACTCGTGGATAAGCATATACATATATCTGTAAATTACGAAAGACTATACTATAGTGCTTCCTGTTGGTTCCCAAATATTTACTACATTCATTTCTTTATCAAGATGTAATAATTTGGAGATCTCATGGTATATAGTTTTGACTGTCGAAAGCCTAACCCAAAGCGTAGGTAGGTAGTTGCGATGAGTTTACCTTCAACCTTTAAGCTTACATATTGATATGCCCACGGGAAGCATTTTCACTTCATTACATTAACGATAGAATATAGTAGTGCGCGTTACACGCATCATATCACCTCATTAAGTATCATACCAGATCACTAACAACTACTACCTCTATATTATTTAAGTTCGAATGTATGGAAGTGTCTGCTCTGTATTCAAGTACTTACGGGGTCCAGGAATCATCATCACAAAATATGTATCTTACTCTCGCTTGTTACCTCCCACCACAGTCTAGAAACAAAAGCCCACGGTTCCAATTTCACTTCTAGGAAACTAGGAGCTTCAACATTTGTTTTCTTTTATGTATATTGAGACTACTGCTGTTACGCCATTAATGCTGGGATTTTTAGTGGAACTATTATCAACATTAAATTTCGAGGAAGTGATCCCCTTCTTTATTAAAATTAGTTAAGGGAAAGTATAAAACAAGGAATAACAACGTACTTGAAGCTTATTTATAGAAAAACGTAAATAATGTAGAATGAGAAACGGGAGATAATTTTTTATGAAAAGGGTTAACATGTTTACAGGTGTCGTTTTATTCTCGGAAATAAGGGTTAGGTACAGTTTTTAACTTTAAAAAGGTATTTTCAAAAATTCCATTGAAAATGTACAGTAAAGGTTTGTGTAAGACAGGTGAAAGTAAAAGCGAAACATTCTCATATGTAGGCTGTAGCTATTTTTCCTAGCGGAATAATTTTTGGTTAAATGAAATATTAATAGCGTTGGCTTAAAGCAAACAGTTCCGGCTGGTTGGTATTGGCTTAGAATCTTTTGCTTATGTGGGCCATACCACACATTATATAATGGACGGTTGATATATATTATTACAACAAAAGCTAGCAGTCACCCATGTTAATTGTTAATTTGCACGTTTGTATGTAAACTATAACATTGGAGCGTGAGAGGAAGAACATAAATATTATATATTACATGTGAACAAAATGGTTGGAGAAAAATAGAAAGTTAATTTAGTAAAGCTCTGTTTATTTTAACTTTCTCTTCGCAGAAACAAAATGAGCTTTTGCTCCCTGCTCCCGGTCTGAAATTGATCGATCTATGGTATAGGGTAGAACACTCATATATCATTGTAATGAATTGAAAATTTTGAAGAGATACTTTTCCTGCCATCACATAATACCAATTCGTCTTACTTCATGCTATAAAGAAACTTAAAACTATATTGTATCTATCATCACAATATCGCAATCCTATAGTAAACCCTGATATATGTAGAAGTAGTAATGGATAGGGAAGCTCAGTACAGCTACAACACACTATACAGCATACATGGTCTATTCTATCAGTTACTGATCATGAGTGGAGTAGGTAAAAGTGAAAAAAGTGAGCCGGATTTAGGTCTTCTTACTATGCTACATATACTCTCTAATTCCCCTTTACGTTCATCTCCGAATGTCCTCCTCCACCACTAGGATCAACTAGCACCACCCATTTTACTGTGAACTCACCTTTGACCTTTGTTTTCTAAACTTTTCATCCTTCCGTAGGTCACCGTCATCATTCCATCGGAAGCTGTATCAGCTACCAGCACATGCACATGCTTTCACACATACTCACAGTAAATGTATCCTTGTATTCAAAGGACGCTCCTTTTAAAAAAACAGATAAGCTCAACGGCCGTGGCTGAACACGGCACGGTCTTGACTGTAATCATACTTTCTATTCTATCTCCAAAAACAACAACGTCAACACATTATAGACTTTTTTCAAACTCTTTATTTTATGCTGTACACATACGTTTCTTGGATAAATTTACGTGTGCATTTGTAACAAAGTTTTAAGTTGATTGAAAATACAAGCATTGCTGTTTATTTTCCATTTGCTCATTTTTTATGTCTATACTTTTCTTTTTACTCGTACCTTGTCATCAGTCTTGCTTTGAAGAAACTTTTTATTTTGCTTTCAATAGAAGCCTTTTCCCACCTGTAGTTAGAGAGCAAGAAAGAGAAGGAATGGCTTATGGTGAAATAAGAAACGACAGGGTAAGGTGGATGGAGGCGTAATTTTATCAATTACAATCACCACTTTATTTCTTTTCCCACACAATAACAGAAAATTTTTGGGGGTGTGGGTTTCCAAAAAGAAATTTAAAATGGAGCAATGTTATGCTCAGGAGGTGGTGGTAGTTGAGACCCGGCTGTAGTCAACTAGTTTGGATAGAAATAAAAAGCCTTACAATGGCATCAAATCATCATATGATGATGCCCTACAACGACCAAGGGCACCAGTAGGACATTCAGTGATATGGTAATATGTTGTTAGCCTCCTACACCCACAACTTCCGAAGGTTACTGAACAGTAGTAGAGCCTTAGTAGGAGAGAAGCCCTGCTGCTGGAGATGCCAAGCGCAAAGAAAGAGAGAAGTAAATAGTCTGCTGGAATCCATCCACCCACGCGTGGCATTTTACTTGCTCTCCTGTCAACTCCTATTTGCCTACATCCATATCATATTTCATCATGAAATAAACACCTTTTTTGTCATAGTCAGCAGCAGGTCACTTATTTATCTATGTGGATACTATAGCTTTATAATTTACTATATACTATCTAGTTAACTTGACTTTCTTAACGCTGTACCATGTGCACAGCATGTGAATAAACTAATGCTCATGTAATTTGCCTCAAATTACACCACATTGTTTTACATTAATCCGTACATATACGAGATCTCGTTTTTGGAGAAAGTTAATGAAGTCACGTAGCTGGCACATGGCGTACAAAGTAATTTGATACTACTTTTCATTTCGCTTAAAAGTTATGTTTTTTATTCCCAGGCCTACCCACTCACTCATTAGTAATATATGTTTTGCTAAATTTTTTACTATCTGGGTTGCCAATTTCATCTCAGATTTTTTCTTTGGGTACTTTCACTCCACTAAACTAGAGTAATGTAGGATGAATACGGTAATGAATTGTGTTCTTTTTAATTTGAAGGTTTACGATCTCCTCGGATGCACATGTACATCATTAGTATTAAATGTAATCCATCGTATTTTCTAGACGCTGTATTCATAAAAAACAAAAAATATGTTTACATACGCGTGGCTTAAAACATGACATGAGAGTACGCTAGTTGGAATAAGAGAAGTTTAGATTTCCATGAGGTTTTATTACTGAATAATTTCATTGAAGGAATTACTACCATTTTACGTACGTGTGTGTTTGCGTTTGTGGCACGATTTGATTCTAGAGACTCATTTTCAATAATAGGACGACTTTTACACACATATCAACAAAAACTCTCGGTTTCAGTCATCATGCAGTAGTTATAGCAGAATCTAAGCCTTGTACTTACACATTTCAATTTTAACGGTTCACTACCCAACTACGTAGTGGAAACCACATTTTCAGTAATATTTTACTTTTATTATCGTGAAGCAATGCTATTGTTACATTTACCACACATGACGAGGAAATTCTCCTGTTCCTCATATGAACAAAGACGTTTTTGTTTTTCGAGGCTATACTACATGCATATCACCGTTTTCCTCATGTGATTACCATTTACCACGATTAAAAACTAAAATACATAGAAGTAATTATTTTAGGCAAATAACAAAGCCAACAACTAATTTTCTAATTCTCAAGAAATTTTGTAAAAGCACAGATTCCTTCCTTTTACGATTACTCCTTCCCGTACACCGTAATCTTAATTGTACAGTTTAATTTTTACTTCATTCAGTCTTAAATGATGTACTTGTAAAAAATATTTCCAAGAAATTTAATATTCATTGGTAACTTCTCACCCGTATGCCTTTGAGCTTACACGGTAGCAATCCTGCTCACAAGACGGACTTTTAAGACCCCTATCACGAGGATCACTGCTTTGATGCATATTTTATTGGCAAAGCGTAGGAGTAACATAGTTTTTTACTCCTTGAAATGAAAAACTCCCACGTACTTTTTCTGCATACAAGAAAGTCATACTACTTAAAAGAGTCAAGTACTCCTCCGCCTACCTCCATATAATTCCTTCAGTTTTAATTAAAACTGAAAGTAACACAAAAAAAAGGGTTGGTATTAAATTATCATGATGTATCAAGACTAGCGCCACTTTGACTGACTCCACTAAAATGGAAGGCAATCAGAGTAACGACCCGAAAAAATATCGGTGCAGACATGAAATTAATTCCATCTTAATGTGCCCCGGAACCCAAAGTTGTAAAACGATATTGGTTCTTATTTTTATGTCAATGGCTACAAAGCTAGTGACCGACGCTGCTGCTTCATGTATGTTCATATAGGCTTTGCTTCCTGTCGCCGCTTTAAGTGATTACTTTGTAATGGCTTTCCCCTCCATTTTTATCTCATAAAATAATAGCAAATTGTCTTATGAGGGCACTAGCTAACTAATGGGGAATATTATCTTGTGTTTTTTTTAGGAATACCAACAGAGACGGGCAAATTCAAATCGACATTCGAAAAGGGAATCTCCTTCTTCCATCATCACCGACAGCGACAGTTTGACCGGGCAGCTGAACAGTCTTAAAAAGAAAATTGACTGAATAAATAATTCTTTTCTTCCATCTATGCAGTGTGGAGCTGAGCGTATCGCACATCTTATACACCACACATAACACACATGCACGGAGAGCATTTGCCATTTGTATGCAAATGAGATATCATATAAAGAAGACTTTCATGAAATTCATTTACTCATGTTCGACATTAAAAGGTTACACGTTATAAAAACACATTTTAACTTTCGTAAAAAAAATGAGAGATGTTAGCGGAAACGGTTATGGAAGAAATGTTGCGTAATCCCTGCAAAACCTACACTACATTATTATTGTCAACTAACAGTATGTAAGTGGGCTTAAGTGGATTCAATATTTTTATTCCTTCCCACATTGCATTGTGGCTCCGAAACATTATGGAATACCCACGCATTAAAACCTCGTTACGGTTACTCATATACTTTATAATGATGATGTGATCAAAAAAACGGAAATTTATATAAAAAAAAAAGCAAAGTAAAGTCCTTGCATATAATGACTAGTATCACCTATTATCGCAAATCTCTTTGCACACACGAAGGATGAAAAAGTAAAGCGTAATATATTATTACGAATAACTAATGATTGCAATGAGCACAAATTGGTCGATAATATTAGCTTTATTGTTTGGGTACGGCTTGCTTTGGCAGAGATAGTTGGCGAAATCAGAAAATCAAAATCTCTACATAATTTTTAGGATCTCGAATCTTCCTGTATTGCACTTGTACGTAACTCTTTAGCAAATTGATGTTGATATATTCTTGTGTGTATCAAAATATTTATAGGCACCAAATATTTAACAACCACCTTAAATACCTGAGAAGACAAATACATATAAAAAAATGTAACTTAATAACCTTTTTCTCAAACATTTTAAATCGCAGTGTTTTTACCAGCTGTATTTGTACTTAAAAAAATCATTAGCGTTTGCAATCATGGCAAGGTATATAATACTAAATATTCTTATCGTTGGTCAAGAGTGAAAAAGTACTGATTGATAAAGTAATGACAAAAAAGGGTTGAATTGTAGGTGAATTTGGGTAAGGAATGAATTTGATGAAAGATTCTTAAAGCGAATTGATTCATATAAGTTAAGTAAATGTGAAGGTGCAAAATGACAACATTATTTTGCAACTTTAGTGTGCAAAATTACTTTAAAGTTCGTATATATAAATATGACTATTATTGAGGATATCGTATAGGTTGAAATTGAAAATCAAATCAAATCAGCATAAAATACTGACTGAATTTTAAGTACTTAAATTATGTAATAATAATATAATATTATGTATATATTTGTATTTTTAGCAAATAGCAACATCAAACATAGCGGTTGTATGAATGAATGAATTTGTTCAGTAGATTGTCGGTAAAATGTGTCAAAGTATCCTAAATTTAGTTTAATAGATTAGTGTATATTCGAAAGTAAGATATTAAGGTTTTATTAAGAAGTCGTGAAATTATTTTATTTGGCGAAAAATTTTCAAAATCAGGTCTTTAAATTATATGGAAGATTATAATTGTATAAGTATGTATGAGGGTACACAAGTGATATTTTGCAAGGCGTTGAATAGTTTTAAGATACTATACTCGATTACTATACTATTAAATTAAATGTTTGTAATGATTTCACTGATAAAAAATACAACAAAGTTGATGATAAAATTTGTTACTGTAAAACCAAGTAATTTGAATTCTTTCTGTGGAAATTTATGTAAAATACGTGAATTTATGGGCAGTGAAAGATTTTTAAAACACTGTGACTGTGCGTCTATATAATATATGTCATAGTTACGAAAATAAGGCCTCTTACTCAAACAGAATGATAAAAACTTTTCACTAAATTAAATCTTTAGTTTTTGCAAAAAATCTCAGGATACAAAAATATCAGAATAAAATTCGGTACTTTATTTTGAATGATACAATACAAACGTTTTAAGTAAAGCTCATTTATTTCTCAATGTCTACATATATTATTCGTAATCTACATTTAATTGTGCAAAGAACAGGAAAATACGTATCGCTAGCTAAGTCACAAATATGAAGTATATCCAATGTCGTTCCATTAATTGACATTTGACAAGTCTTGCCCTTACCGTTTCAAAGTTGATATAAATTTAGCAACCGACTTTTGGGTTTATATTTTACTTGATTCTTTATCCAAGAAGCTAAAGGAGCCATAATGACTTTTAGTTAATTTATTTTTAATAAACTTTTGTGAATTATAAATGGTCTACATTTAATAAGAATTGCTGAGCGTATAATTAATTATAGCGTGTTTACTCAAAACTATGGTACAAGGAGACCCGCAAGACTTAATGCGTATAATAATACTAGAACCCATAAACATTATATGGCTCTATTTACTTAGTCAATGCTCAGACCCTAAATTTTGCATAATTATTTAATTATTAATAAAATATGAAAACCTTTGGTGCTAACTAAGATTTTGAAAAGAATTCTACAAAATCTTAGTTCTAAAAATTTAGTTGTCCAAAATAAAACACATAGTTTAACTTCTAAAATGACTTAAGTCTTTGGAGAAAATCAGATAAAATTAATACTCTCTACCAAAGGTTTAAAATTTGCATTTTTTTAATTTCAATCCTCAACAGATTTTGGTTAGGGCCTGAGCACTCCTCCGACTGTCCTTCTCTATGAATAAAAATATATATTAAATGAAATGATACAAATAAGACGTCCTTTTTAGTATGGTACTCTTTGAAATGTTTTTGACTTGACGAAAACTTTCTAAGTTTATTTCTTGTCTTTTATATTTCTACATTGTCCTGTTTTGTTCACGATCAGTTTGTAAGTACACCCGTTCCATTATATACGCATATAACGATAAAATCTATGAAAAATGTCATGTTCGTTTTATTTTTATCCATGATCTTCAACCGCAAATTCTTATTCTGTGTCATGTTTTAGCTTTTGTTTGTACTTTTAAATGTAAGATCGTGTGATAAAGAAAGGCAGTTACTTTTAATTCTGTGTAATCTACCAGTATGGATATTAAACTTCTTTCAGTATAAAGTACAATGTAAGACAGCAACAGTTGACGGTAATGAACTAAACTGTCAGATCTTGGTATTTCTTTGAAAAGTTTCTGTATAATAAAAAAATTGTTTTTCTGCCTTTATAATGATTAATTGGCAAATGGAAAACCGAATTGAATTGAATGATATTATTGCACGACTTATTAGCATGTTATTAGCATATATCCATGCATATGTACGTACTAAACCGTCTAATTGCAAGTAGTCATGTAGTAAGTGCATGCAAACTAAATTTGCAGTGAAAGGTTTTTCCTTTGAAGCTTTTGATCACCATTAAAAGTGATATGACCAAAGGAATCATTGTGTTTCCTGTAAAGTTAACAAAACTAACCAGCAAATCATCATTCTCAATGAGCAGGAATTTGTGAGCTTGAAAGAAAACATTTTAATCCAAATAAAGCCCTAAACAGCAATAGTCGACAGAGTCTGGCTGCTCTTTGACCTTTGTACACTATCAAAATTGAATTCATGACCAAAGTCCATCCATAAATTTTTCAGAGACTGACGTACAATTCACATGTGAGATATGCTTCAATCCGCATCGCATTTGTTTGTCTTTTTTTCATCCATTCATGTACATGAATATACTACTCAAAGCACTCGTCACTAACCAGCAATAATAAAATGCACCATCAAATTTTCGCAATTGCTTGTTGTCCTGAATCCAGAGCAGATCCGTAAAGGTTCGGATAATGGCTCAAAACTGGTTTTTATGCTTTCTACGTTATGTCTTCTTTTTAACAACTTTGTTTGCACACGCGCTAGCAGCTCTAAAGATTGAATACACCAAATAAAGATTCTAAACATTAAAAGGTATTTGAGTTCAATTAGGTTAACTACATATAAGTAGAAAAATAACTGATCAGCTGCTACTGCGACATAAAAATCCACAAAGCAATGATAAACAAAAACTAACGTTACGTCAACATATCGATTAATACGGCGTTTGATGTGGTAAGCATGAAGGATATTGCCCAAAGGTCAACAAGAGATAGTTGAGTATATCTTAAAATACGCTTGACATGTAGATGCGGATGTCAGCCCATCCTACTTTGATTGATGAACGATGAACTCTTTCTTATGAAAAAGTCTTTCATAATGTTAAATTATGTCTAGTAGTTATTATTAGTTGGTGACGAAGTAAGGAATGTGTCTCGTTACGTTTTTTTAATTTTGATATTCATAATGTAAGTAAAAAAATTAATTTATGATACATGTATGTGATGTTTTCAATAACAAAACTGGAGTAAACAATTTAGTATTGCATATGATGAGGAAAGTATGTTAAAGTTATATGAAGTTTTACTTGCCTATCAAGAATCTTCCATGATATCACGACAACGCAAACATAAATGTACGTACACTTACAGCTCCAAACTTCCAAAATCGAGAATCAGTAATATTGAAGCCATCGACAGAAAGAGGAGTCATCGACATCAATTCAATATCATATCAAATTAGGTTGACAAGAACATATACTTTATTATATACAGAGTATCAGTGGTTGTGCATCAAATACAACAAAGGAAAAAGAAGTGATAAGCAATTAAAAAAACATTTTGGCAAACGTTGGGATTAGTTTGGTTATAACATTCGTATAATACTGAATACAATTTTAAGAGACTGCATGACTGCATGAGACAACATGACTGCTCAAGATGTAGAAGTGGAAAAAAAAAGTTTCTTTTATCGAAGGAGGAAACGGGAGCTGACAGCAATAACGGTGGCTGTGTTGGCTTATTTATCTTATGTGCTTTTCCTTAAAAGCGAGAGCAGTCCAATTGTTGAGACCGAAAATGGGAAATTAATAGGATCTGTAGCAAAATCGAGAACTGGAAGGGAATATTATGAGTATGTTGGCATCCCTTACGCTACTCCACCAATAGGCAAGGATGAAACATTTTCAAAATAATAATTAAAATACAAAATACCTCTGAACGAGCAAAATAAAAATACTTTTTCCCTTAAAGCCTCGAAGTATAAAATAAAATATTGTATTTTAATTAAACTGTCAAAATACAAAATGTTCTTATCAAAGTTAGTCAATTGTTTTATCTACATCGATATTAAAGTTTGAAGTAATTTAATCTTCAGAGCATTAGTTTATTAGTGATTTTATGCTTCGAAGTTAATGAATTAACTTCAATGAAGCGGAAATAGTTGCAATTGTATCTGTGACAGTCCGGAGTTAATTTTTTAACTCAGATTTCTCAAGAAAAACATTATTTTGTATTTTGTCAATGAAAAATATCATTAGTCCCCAAAATAAATATCTCAATTAAACGCATTTTAAATACTTTTATTTGCCCATCTTTGCCGATAGGAGAGCTGAGATTTGAGGTAAGCAACGACTTATTAAATAAATTAATATACGACTTATTAAATGCCCTGTAATTGCATCTCTTATCTATTTATCCGTATCTTAGCCACCTATTCCTGCAAAAAACTGGGAAGGAGTTAGATCTGCCACAAGCTTTGGATCCCAATGTTATCAAATTGATGTCATTACTAGCTTTATGTTAGGGTCAGAAGATTGTTTGTACATCTCAATTTTTGTTCCAAAGGTCTGTGAAAGTTTCAAAATTAATAATACTATCTGGTCACCTTAGCCTAATCAAGAAATATGCATGCACAACTTTGTTTTCTTGTAGCATGCAAAGGACAGTGGGAAAAAACTTCCTGTGCTTTTCTGGATATATGGAGGTGGATTTCAAAGCGGTTCAAGTGTAAAAAGTTTTCATTTGAATATATTCAAGTATTATATTTTACTTTTATTACAATAAATGTTTATAAATATTAAAATATTTTATTTTTACCAAAAGGAAATCTACCGACCAACCTATTTTATGGATTCTGAAATTTTGATAATTAGTGTAAACTATCGCCTCGGGGCGTTAGGTAAGAATATCACATTTTGATAACATTGAAAACCCTCAAAGCTCTTTTTTATATAAAAATTAATTTTTGTAGGATTCCTTAACAGTGGCGATGGGGTGATTAGAGGAAATCAAGGTAAATCATTTATGAAAGCTTGGGACTTTTAAAATAAAGGTTATTTAAGCCACTAAAATTCCGTGTTATCTTATCAAAGGTATGAAAGATCTCGTTCTCGCACTGAAATACGTAAAGAACAACATTCGAAACTTTGGTGGGGATCCGAATGCGGTATTAAGTTAATTAATAACAATTAATACTATAAATATAAACTCCAATAAAATCATCCAAATAAATAAGCATTTAATAATCGAACGCGGTGACTTTATTTAGGTGACTTTATTTGGTGAGAGTGCTGGAGGTAATGGAATATATTTTGGTTTCATACTTATGGTTCAGATAAATAAATATATTAACTTTTGTGTATAACGCTTCTAATTTATGTAGGAGGAGCTGTACATTATTTAATGCTTTCACCTCTAGCAAAAGGTTTGATACCCTTATATATATGTCTTATGCTTAAGATCACCCTAATAAATTTTAAAATATTTTTTCATGTAAGAGTTTTGTTTTATTACGTTCCAGGGCTTTTTCGTGCTGGAATTAGTCAGTCAGGAAGTGTTCTTAACACTTGGTTGTACAGTAGATACCCAAAAGAGCAAGCCATAAGTTTAGCAGAACGAGTTAATTGTCCAACTGCTACCAGTGAAGAAATGGTGAAATGCTTAAAAGCAGTGGATACAAGAGATATTGTCCGAACTCATATTGAAATGACCGTACGTACAATAGAAAATCCAAATTGAAATCCGTTTGATGTATAATTTTCATTAATTTTTACGAGAGACAAAATGCCCTGATATGTTATAGATGCCACCACGACCCAGATTGGGTAAATATGCTCCATCTGTAGAAGCCGTAAATGATGAAACAACATTCCTGCCAGAAAACCCCGTTGATATGCTCAGGAAAGGAAAATTTGCTCGAATTCCGTGGATGACAGGTAGAGAAATGTCTCATGTAGATTTCATGTCATATCAAGTGGCGACATAAATTTTTGAAACAGTGTCATGAATGAATGATTAACCCACTAACCCCAGCCACAATCAGACATCAACTTTGAAACTTGAGTTATAGAAGTTGACTGAATTCAATTGTATTTATATTGAGTAGAATGATGGTATTTGCTATTAAAGTATTTATTATTGTACCCATTGACCCTTCGTTATTATTTTTAGGAATTGATAGCGAAGAGGGCTTACCATTTGCAACAGGTACATTTTAACTTGCAATTTTTATATATTTGCATAAGGTCTACCACAAGACCATAATATATGTGTGACCACATAATATACATTCTCTATAATGTTTCCTGTAATACAACATATATGTAATATGTTGTACCATGTATTTGCAGAAATCCTCGAAAACTCAACAGTTATAGAATGGGGAAATAAAGACTTGGATCATTTTCTTACAAGGATACTTTTCCTCAACAACTCTCCAGAGAGACCAAAAGACGCTCCGCAAAGACTGTGGAACCATTACTTGGGAACTAGTAGGAAATTGCACCCAACGGAGAGCTTTAAGGGTCTTGCTGAAATACATGCATCCAGATTTTTCTTTTTGTCTCTTCACCGTTCCACTCAATACCACAAGAAGCATGCTCCAGTATATCTTTACTATTACAACTATCCAACCGAATTTGGTTTTCTCAAGTTGATGGTTTCCTTGCGAGGACGATATATTCCAGTAGTAGAGACAGTCTATGAGCTTGCCAAACATTGGGTGTATAAAGCTTTTGGATGGGAAATATATCGACAAGGTATATACATATTTTTATTAGTAACTCTTGGAACGTTTTACTAACACGAGTCAATTAAAAAAGAAACACTGCTATTGCTAAAATCCCTTACTTATCCTACCGTTCACAGGGTCTTCCCATGGTGAAGAAATGTTATTACAATTTAGTTTTCCATTCATACCTGGAGCTCCTGTAGGTTCAAGTGATTATGAAATGTCTAGAGATCTCATCAAATCCTGGGTTGAATTTGCATACAATCCGTAAGTGATTCTGATTTACAAATAAGATTAATTTCCGATTGCAAAAGTTAAATTTCCCAATAATTTTGCGGCATCATGTTTCTATATTATCTTTTTGACTGTAGAAACACGTTAACATTCCAAGGTCATAAATGGAGTCCTCAATCAGCTACAAATGCAACTTTGAGGTATATGAAGATTGAACCTAATTCACCAGGGTTCATTGACGAGCCATTTACGGATCAGATTCGCTTATGGGATGAACTAAATATTAAATAATTTATGGAACCAATTACGCAAAACATGATGTAGTTCTTTGCATAATAAAATAAATTGTTTTGTATTAGTCATACCTATTAGGTAATACCAACCACCATCGACATATAGTGATCCCATTAAACTGAACGAAATCTAATCCCGTGGAAAATCGCAGTAAATTAAATTTAATAATGAGATCATTTACTATGCTTCTCAAAGATTTCGTCATCTTTTTAAACTGGAGAATGTGAAACATGAACTTATTGTTTTAGTAAGTTATACACGCTAAAATGAAGTATCAACTTTGGCTGGCCAGAGTTTCCCATGGTTCAACCAACCAATTAACCAACATTTTTTTGCATTTGTACATTTGCAGTATATTTTAGCATGAGGTTGAATTTTCGTGTATTATGTATACGTACTCATGGAGCATTTTTAATTAACCAATAATCGATATTTATTCGTGAAATATAAATGTTTAAGTAACAAATCCAATGACATATCGATGAATTATTCGCAACTTTTGTTGCTCAATTGCAATTTGTGTGCTGCCTAAAAAATGCTAGAGATATGCATGTATATAAAAATATAGTGACCCTGCTGGTGTGGTGATTGACAAAAGAATACGCAGCTTGGCCTTTGATTGATTATTACAAAGTTGCAAATAAGATCGAACAATCTCTTTGGATGGCCAACAGAAAAGGAAAATAGCTCGTATTATTACTTTCTATTACTGCGCATCTTTCGTATACGTGCCGAGGGAATAACCTTTATGAATTATTAATGCTTTTACCATATTGAAAAATTTACTTCTCCTTATTGTTTACAGCAGAAGCAAATTGTTTACGCATAAAAACGATTGACGTTCATGGGTACATCTTATTTTTGGTAAGGTAAACATTCAAAGTAGCGTATTCGCTCTAGCTAAACCTCTCAGTTTAATCTCTTTAGGTATTTAATGCGTAACGGTATGGTTCTGAAGAATTTGGCTTTTAGTCTAAGCTAGTCACTTTACTTAAGCACGGATTGAACTTTGCATTATTTACGACAAAAGGCATTTTATGTTCATCAATTATTATAGTTAACCAGTAAAAGGTTATAATATATTATCCATAAGTCCAATAATAAGTAAGTGAATGGGTAAAGTATGTTTTTTATTGGAATTTATATACACTTTTGCTTTGATCTGGAGAAAATATATCAAACGTGACATTCACGGATTTGCTTTAGGCAGTTGCCTTTGTTTGCATAAAATATGCCTAAAGGTTTTGCCTAGCAGGGACTGGAATTCACTTTCTTTTTTTAATAAATGTGGTCGATAAATACGTAGCTGAGGGGGAATGTCTATCGGTCGGTAGTAATAATAGTTTTACCAAAGGCGAACGAGCAGACACAGTAAAACTGAATGTATTGAAGACTTTCCTGTAACTTTAATGAACATGAAAGCACACAAAGAAATGGGGAAAGAATGGCAGCAATTTCATGCTGGAGGAAACAAAAATTCCAGGAATATGAAAAGCATATAAGAGCGTGTATAACTGGGAGCACTAAAAGACTTTATTTCATGCTTGTGGTGTTTACAAACACGCTTTCGCCATATAATTTCGCTTTTATTATACCACCTGAATAAGTGAAAGCGATAGTCAATTTCATATACGACATTTTGCATTGTAATAATATAGTCCATATATGAAGTGTGTAATGTACCTTTTACATGGCGTGTTGGAAAATATGTGTGCTATTTTATCTCAGCGTTACAAGCATTTTCCCCTAATAAAAGGGAAGAGCAGCAAAAGAAAAATCAATACTATCCACATATGACTGAGGCTGCAGGATGAACGGGACAAGACGAAGAGTATAGTTCGGCTTTGTTAACTTTGACTTGACTCTACCTCGAGTGAAACCTTTCCTCATATGATATGTCTTGCAAAACAACCTACATTATTCCCAGTTTCTTCCAGCTATTCAACGCAGCAAAAAGCACGTCGAGTGAAGCTGCTTCCTGTTCCTGGTTGTTGTTGTCAACTTCTTCGCAGTTTCTCCAGAATTGAAACCTATACTACTGGGTCATCTTTACATACAATGTTGTTTCACACGTTATCAAAAGAAAATTTAAGTATTAGCTACGTGCATGTATTTGTGATTGTGATAGACTCGTAGTTCATTTCTTGCAACTTCTACAAAGTTTTCAGATCCGAGTACGTTGAACCTTTCCTTTTAAGCATCTATTTTATTTAGGTAGTTAAAATTCATAGTCGTTTGTGAGTTGTGAAACATGATGCAAAAAAGCATAAAATCTAGAAATTTTTGTGATAAAAACATCGTGAACCAGATCAAAAATCATTTAACATCGTATTAATGGAAGCATATATATTGTAATATAGTCAAACCAATAAAAAGCAATCCAAAGTTGTTGAAACTTGAACTCTGCTACTCAATATACTAATAGTCACTTTATGTCTGTCAACGGTCAAACGTCAACATTCGTGCTAATCAATAGTTTTTGTTCAAGGCTGTAACTTGGGATAAGTCTGTCCTGCATTTTTACATCAGTGAACAACCACCTTCTCAATTATTCTCAATCTCAATGGGAATGTGACAAGTAAAAAAGACAAGATCAAATACACATGTCAACTTTTGCTGTCCACTTCAATAAGGTTTTAATATTTTATCAAGCCTCAAGCATTTTATAAGTATTTACTTTACATTCAAAACTCATACACCCAAAGTAATAGCAATTGATTAAAGAAACCAAATACATAAACCATACAGCATTGTGTTGATGCTGCGTGTATTCATGTCAGAGTAATAATTATCAACATTGATTTGATGGTGAGTTATCAACCGGTGTTGTACAAAGAGGCGTAATGTAAATTGATAAAATTATTTGATGTCTCATATTACAGTACACGTGCGAGTGAGCATCAGATTACATAAGTTGTAAGTAATTTATTATTGGCTCTTCATCAAGGCCATGTTTTTGTGGTTGTCTCTAACAGCAGTTTACTGCATTTGAAAGAATGCAACGTTAAGTACAGAGAATTAAAACGTGTGCTAATGAGAATTTGCATTTATAATTTGGCTGTGGTGTTGTCCAGTAATACAGAATTTGTCCTTCAACCGTGAGTAATAGATATTAATAACTAGATGATTGTGTAGTATTGAGTTGGGTAAAAATAGCAAAAATGAGTGGGTGCTTGGAACTTATAGTACCTGTAAGTAATTGGAATTTAATTGTGGTGTAGAGAAGGAAAAACATTTTGGATGGGTTTTATCTATTTCCATGTTAGGATATACGGAAATCGTTTAAAAACAAATTTCAGCAGAACTATTATTATAATTCTAATCAAAGAATCGAACCAACTGCCAAGGATTTAAAATGCATCGGAAATGGTAGGTAGGATTTTATTAACACGGAAACGTAAAGTGCAACCGCAAAAACTTTAGACAAAACTTTATGTCATACTACCTGTTTGTCTGCTGGTCGCGTTATCTCACGAAGTATGCTGGCAACCTTGAAAAGAATTTGCTAAAGAATTTTTCCTATAAAATTCAATGCTTCCTGAAGCACATATTTAGCTGCCACTTAGTTTGTATATGTTCCAAGCTCAACTACATAGAAAACGTGATATACATAAAATACAAACCAAACTCAGCATCGTCTATGACAGTTACCTATATTATCTATCGAACCAAAAAAAGTCTATAAACAATCAGACAGAATCAAGACTGCTAAATTACAATTTTATGCATTATAAATGCATGCACCCAAAAAAGGTGCTTCATGCATGCAAATGAATCCTGCTCTGATTGCTTGGTACTTTTGACGGACAACAAGATGTTAGATGCGACAATGTGACCATTCTGGCTGCACAGACAAAAACCACACACCACACGAAGAGACATTCAACATTGCTATTTAATTTTTATCCTCTTTATATTATGCAAAAAGCTGATGATAATCACCTCAGCTAGCAGCTTCAATACAAAGCGTCTTTTTAACCTCCAAAATAGGATCTCATTGATACTACGTTGTTGTGAGGCACAGCCACATTATATTAGGTACGCAAGAAACTCGAAAGCCTTAGCATCATAATGCCTATGTATTTTATATTTTACGCTGTCAATGTCCATGAACAAACCTCACAATTATTCATAACCAACCAAAACACACAAGAAGTTGCATTGCATTGTCCATTCTTCATGATGCTATAACGAGCTTAAATTCTGAAAGACAGACAACATGGAAATATTACATGAAGCATTTTATGAATTGATACATAGGATTCTCATCCCATCACATCACTCTCACTCACCCTGCGCTTCCTTTTTGCATGAAACCAAACCACATACCGAAACCAACCTATAGGAAGAGTCAGATTGTTAGTTTAAGCATTACCCATGAAAATCCATGGATAAAACTTCAACATCTATACAATATATATACAATAGCTATGTAGATAATTGCGGTGTTGTGTTGCAGGCTGCATGTTGTAAGAAACAATAATAATTAAGGAGTAAAAATCATATGAATTCCCTTTTGCCATTCCCAACTAAATCATTTATATGTATGTATATAATACGGGTCTGGTTTGATTTGACTTTTCCTTTCAGCCTGAAATATATCTTCCTTTAACATCACATTATCATGCACAAGTTCTTCAGCTTTCGTGCTCAGAAGATGATGATACGTATGTAAAAAGCTGGACAGTTTGCGTGTGTTTTAATATTTAATACGAGCCGTCATCTATATAGAAAACCATGTAATCACTCAAGTTCCATTGTCCATTTAAACATTTAAGTATTCCTACCAGAGTAATTGGCTACTACAGTAGCTGCTCCATCACTCAAGTTCATGGCAGTGCAGAAGTTCTATGTTCCAACGTACCGCCCCATCATTCTAAATAATATGAATGTTGTGTGGCCATCCAAAGGCGTTTGCAAAAAGTTGCAGCTATCATTGCTAATGAAAGTGATTTGAGTGTTCACATGCAAAAGCTGTGATTTACCATTCTATTCAAAAAAAATAATCATATTCAAAGAACGTTGGACCCAGAAAAAAATGTCAACTTTATCCTTGAGTGTGTGAATGTGAATATACCACTTTAGTCTTTCAGCGGAGTTCTCTATATAGTGAATCCGTATCGGCTCGGCTCGTTTGTGATTTCCACAGTGATACCTTGATTCATTTTCTGGCTGGACATTCTTTATTGAATTTGTGTGGAAATTCAAGTTGTGTGCATCGCGTTCAACTTTGTATTCTACCGGCAGCTTTTTCATATGTGATAAATTTCGAGAAATGTCCAAAATGGTTGGAAAAAAGACAGCGTTTTCAGTGGCTGTCATCCTTTTAGCTATTTATCTTAGAAGGTATGGGTTCCCAGGAAAGAGACTGGCCCCGATTGTCACTACCGCGCAAGGGAAGCTGCAAGGTGTTATCGCTTATTCACGAGATGGACAAGAGTATTTAAGTTACTTAGGAATTCCCTATGCCAAGCCGCCTACAGCGGCTTTGCGATTTGAGCCTCCAGAGCCAGTGGAAAATTGGAAAGGCGTTAGAGACGCTACTGAGTATGGCTCGCCTTGTATTCAATTTGATCTCATGGCAAATCAATATGTGGGGGACGAGTCGTGCCTGTTTCTAAATATTCACACGCCAAAGGTAATCCAATATACATGAGCAATACAGTTGAAATATTTAAATCATGAGAAATGTATTAAATGAAAAACATTTTGCATTACAGCTAAATCCGGAGCAGAACGCAAACAAAATGCTTCCAGTAATGGTGTTTATACATGGAGGCTTGTTCATATTTGGTATATTCTGATTTTCAATTTCAAATCATGGCAGAGCCCGAATTTCATTACTGAATTGATTACTCTTTGTTTATATCTAAGGTAGTGGAGACTTATACCGGCCAGACTACTTTATGGACACTTCTGATGTGATATTAATCACAATTAATTATAGGGTCGCATCCTTTGGTAATTATCCATCGCATCCTATTCATTTATATTTATTACATATTTTGCATGAGTGAATAGTTCCAAAAGTTGTTTCATTTCAATTACTATAGGTTTCCTGAACACTGGAGATGAAATTGTAAGGGGCAATCCCAAATACTAACTTTCTTACATGCAAAAACAGTCCATTGAACATTTTAACTTCACTTTAAACTTGTTAGGTGAGGGGGAACATGGGCTTAAAGGACCAAGTCATGAGTCTAAAATGGATTCAGAAAAATATTCATCACTTCGGTGGAGATCCTAATAAGGTTAATATAACATATATTTAAATTATTTTCGAGATTCTACTCGGGAGTCATCATGAAACAATTTGCAAGCTTTCATCGTTACTGAAAATTTGCAAGCTTGCAATCTGATAACAACATATATTATAATAATAAACTTTTACAATCGTTTACCCATACCGTTCATTTATGTGTAATTAAGGTTACAATATTCGGCGAGTCTGCTGGAGGAGCAAGCGTGCATTATCACACTTTAAGCCCCATGAGCAAAGGTATTTTAAATTGATACTATATATATATTGCCAACAATGTCGACAAATTGAATTGGCAAAAGAACAAAATACATGCAAAACATGTTGTGTTCCCCGTCAACATAAATTTTATCCTTTTCTGTTAAGGCCTGTTTTTGAAAGCGATCTCACAAAGTGGTTTGGCAACGAATCCATGGGCCCTCACAAAAGAGCCCGTTCCCCAGTTCAAGAAATTTGCATCAAATCTTGGATGCTACGCAGAAACCACAAAAGAAATGGTGTCTTGTATGAAAAACTTGACTGCAATGGAAGGTATTATATAGTAATTGAAGAAATGCAATGCACATTATTATACACATATAAGTAGATTTTATAATGAATGATAATGATATAAATAGTGGTTCGAGGCCATCAAGTGGTATCTGATCCTCTGAGACAACTAATTGATGTGTTTGTTCCAACCATTGAGTTAAACATTCCGGATGGAAAAACATTTATTTCCGATAATGCCATGGATTTGCTCAAAAAGGGTTTAGTTAACAAAGTACCAATGATCACAGGCAAGATCACTATAAATCTTAATACGCAAAAATCCGTCTCAGGACTACAGATCAATAAGTTTTTTAATTACGGCAATATTGTATTTTAAACCCATGACAGGTTTCAACTCGGAAGAGGGCTTGATCAACTCAGCATGTAAGTTTAGTATTATTATTATTATTTATTTTAACAATGTAAACTTTCCCACGGTATTACGGAAGTATTTATTTAATTCGTTTTATTATAATTAATTATTTTTGCAGTAATAGCAAGAAATGAGTCCATGAGAGAAAAAGTCAGAGAAAGAATGGAAACATTTTTGCCTCGTCTTTTGTATCTAGAAGAAAACACCAATACGACGGTTTTGAGGCAATTACGGGATTATTACAACCTTGCAGAACCTCAAGCGGATTCTTTGGAAGAGTTGAGGAATTACACAAATATGTTTACAGACCGGTTTTGGCTCACAGACTTGCATCATGCTGTCAAATACCAATCTAAATTAGCCCCCGTTTACTTATACTATTATACCTATTCTGGGGAATTTACATTGACGGATTTTGTACTGGCTCTTAAAGGGGAGCATCATCCTATTATTGAGATTATGGGCATGACGCTGAAGAACCTTGTGAAAAAATATTTGTTTTGGGAAACGCTTCCAAACTTTGGTACGTAAAAAGAGAAATTAAAAACTATAATATATTTAATACAAGCTACAGAAAGGATAGCTGACATTAAGTCAACTTTCTTTAATTTGTTATTTTCAGGAATCTGCCATTCAGATGAGGTAAGATATATTAACATATCTCAAAAAACAATGTTGGGAATTTCTTTGTGATTTTTTTTTCAATGATAACGATGTTTTTGTTTTCAGCTGAGTTTACAATTTTACATGCCTTTGCTGGCAAGGATCTCATCATCGCATAGAGATTACGCAATGTCCAGAGAAGTAGTCAAACTGTGGGTGCAATTCGCAAAAGCAGACATTGATATGTCGGGTGGCACAGAACTAACCTTTCTAGGTCAAAGTTGGCCTCCCCAAGACCCCGTTAAACCCTTAACGTATTTCCAAATAGATACTAATCCCCAGTTGATCTCAGAACCTTTTTCGGATCGGATCCAATTTTGGAACAATTTGGCATTGGCAAAACACATTTAAGTGAATAAGTTTTGAATGCAAAACTTTTGTTTTAACCAATATATATAATAATTATTTATATTATAATACAAATACGTCGCAAAACTGGAAAACATGATGAAGGGTATATATAGCTTCTTAAATAATTAACTTTTGAATTCACCGCAAAGAAGCAAAGCATATATTGCAACAATCCAATCCAATTGACAAATCATATAAACTTTTTTACAAACAAAAGATAAATTCAACCGAATTCAAGGACAAACGTTTCTTGATTGCCATGCTCTAGCGAAAAAATAACTATCCGTTTCAGAAAATAAGCGTAGTGACCGTACCGACAAAGAAGTCGATTTGAATTTTTTTACAAATTGGATTTTCTCACTTTTTCACATTTTTATGAGCTCGCCTATACCACTGCTGCGCTGCTAGAAAGTTAATTGTTTGTCCATATTTCACAAAAAAAATGTTATGAATGCATTTATTAAAGTATTATAAACGTGCGTAGCGTCAAATATATCCACGCATTACAAAATGAGGAAATGTGTAAATAAGTGCTACGCATGTACAACATGAAACATAAATTTAAGTCGTTTTCCTCGATTGCCAACCACCTACATTCGATTTTAAGCCTTCTAGCAAACTGATCATTAATAATTTTTAACTGATTTACAAAATATCTGTGATTTTATTATAAACGTGTATTACAATTACTTACTTCTGTAACTGAAACACACTCTTTTGATTTTATTTCATTATTTACATTTAAACGCTGAATCCTAAATATATATGATTTAACAAACACGCTGATGTTTAAAGGCCATACGCAG
The DNA here is from genome assembly GCA_964034955.1 of Orchesella flavescens. Classification (NCBI taxonomy): domain Eukaryota; kingdom Metazoa; phylum Arthropoda; class Collembola; order Entomobryomorpha; family Orchesellidae; genus Orchesella; species Orchesella flavescens. Next base: position 17,488,530 of record OZ035957.1, on the reverse strand, counting down.
TTAGTAAACGTTGACCTACGAATACTCTTGTCTTGTATACAAGTATAAATTTGTATGGAATAATAAATTGTGAGAATTAAGATTTTGGAACGTTTGTTTATAACATAAAGAAAACAAATACCATTCATCATCGTTGCATTCATGCACTTGCAGTGTGCGTAATTCATATGTAATTATTCCCACACATATTTGCCTGTCACTGGTGCATTACATGTACCTATCCCTAATAATAAATTTACATTAAAATCTCATGACTTTTTGACCATGGCCATGGACTTCTAACCACAATTCAGTGTCACGTGAAATTACAAGCGTTTTTTTTACGCATACATAAAAATGGTTTTTACCGTCATTTCACACGATTAAACTGCTTCTGCCGTTTTTACATGTGCTATCTCCAGAACTCCATATTATAGTCACAGAAAATATATCATTACCTGTTGATACTGTGTGAGCATAGGTAAATGGGAAATGATTTTGTTATATTGTGGGTATAGGTAGGTATTTAAGCTTACATATATCATCGTTTCACGATGACCCTGGAGAAGAATCTTCATAATAATGTATGATTCAGTATATAGAAGCTTCATCGTATCTTCCATATATCTAAACGTAACCTGGAGTGTCCATGAACATACCATGTACTCGTGCAATGGCTTGCATATTTTATTGAGAAAAAAAAACACTTCTGTGTATACTTACGGAGATTTCATTCCCTGCTCTCCAGCTGACAAGACTGACAGCACTTCGGTACAGTTTGCTCGTTCTGATAATTTTCTCAATTTCTGTATTTTTCCACATTATTACAAATGTTAACTCCAATTCTATTGTGATAAATTCATCAATATAGTATTACATTGTGCTTCAAAATGCGAAGTTACTTTGGCCGTAAAACCGGTGTAGCTGCCTTTGTTGTGCTACTCGCTGTTACTGTAAACCATTACAGGAATTTGAAAACACTCAGTCCGATTGTGGAGATAAAAACAGGACAATTACAAGGGGCTGTATCTTTCACGCGAGATGGAAAGGAAATTTATGAGTATTTAAACATCCCTTTCGCTAAACCACCTACTGGATACTTACGCTTTGAAGTACGAGTTTAAATGCACTAATTTTCTTGTATGTTGTCTACTTTTCTACTATGTTGAAAGTTACATGCATAATGTGCATTTACAATTTTTGCATATGCAGCCACCTCAGCCTGCGGAATCATGGGTGGGTGTACGAGATGCAACTGAAGCTGGACCACAGTGTCTCCAAGTTAATATGATAACGGGTGGCCTAGATGGCTCAGAAGATTGCTTAAAACTTCATGTTTATACACCCAAGGTGAGATAACACGTAAAAAATGCTACAAAACCAGTACAAAACCTAATTTATCATATAAATGGAAGAAGATTCATGCACAAGATATTTGTTTCCTTTTAGGAAAGAAAAGGCCCGCTTCCTGTTATGGTAAGGCAAAAATCAATTAAGCATAATTACCTAAATTTTGGTTTATGATTTCCTGAAGGATGAAAGCAAATGGTGTACAAACATTGGCTTTTCTTTTTCTTTTATTCAGTTATGGATACATGGTGGAGCACAAAATAATTCTTAAATTTTTGTTACTGTTGTAGCTTCATTGAAGGAACTTCCTATAGTTCCTTCAATGAAGCTATATCAACAACAACAATTATTTAATTACCTTAGGCGGCGCTTTTGTGTTTGGAACCGCCAGGTAAAAATTAACAATAACCTCATTTTGTTGAATTTTTAATTACTATTACACTAGACATATAACTACCTAATCTATAAATTGTTATGTATCTAAACAGTCGTTACCGGCCAGCCTATCTCTTAGAAGAAGAAATTATATTAGTGACCACGAATTACAGGAAAGCTTAAACCGTTACCTTTCCGTTAATATACCATTTTGTGTGTTATAAATAAACAAATCTATAATTATAGGCTGGCCGCATTAGGATTCTTAAATACTGGAGACGGGATTATCAGAGGAAATATGGGGTAGTCTATTTAATTAATTTAAATTGTCCGCATAGCGGGGATTACATAAAAAGAGTTCTGATTTATTTATGCATTATACGTAGTGATAAAATTTATTTTTATTTTGTTTCTTTCCTTACATTAGATTAAAGGACCAGAACATGGCTTTAAGGGTACCATTTGTTTACAAAAATGCTCTTAAGAAGATTTATTGAATTGAATTTATATTTTACCAATGAATTTCACAGTGGGTCCAAGAGAATATAGAGGTATTTGGAGGAGACCCAAGACAAGTAACACTATTCGGAGAAAGCGCTGGCGCAGCTTCAGTATGTATTGAAAACCTAATTATTTAAAACAAACATAATTGGCTTCATTTTCATTTTACATGACATAATTTACATGAGACATGATCTACTTTCTAGGTAGGATTTCATGCAGTATCCCCTCTGTCAAAAGGTAACGCATGCAAGCTACTCAATTTCTAATCTGATGTCAGTTTATGGCAATCTTGAAACAATGGAATCATATATGCATGCTTTCCGTGTGGGCAGATTTATTTTCACGCTCGATCATGGAAAGTGGTTCTCCTCTTTCCTCTTGGGCAATTAACAGAGAACCTGCTAAGCAGGCCAAGCGATTTGCTGCCAAATTCAATTGCACTGTAACGGATCCGGAAGAAATGGTAAAATGTTTGAAAGCAGTGGATGGATTTACACTCGTTAAGGCACATCAGGAGATGCTGGTACAATAGACCCTTATTGACTTTTATAATCTAACTGACTGAATACATATAATAATGTTAAAAAATTTACAAATGCATTTTTTGTAGCTTCCCTTACGAGAAAAAATTACACTTTTTGTGCCAACAATTGAAACTATTCAAGACAAAAACACATTCTTGGGGGAAGAACCATTGGAGAGCCTTATGTCTGGCCGTGTCAACAAAGTACCCTTAATTATAGGAGTGAATAAGGTATATCATAGGCAATTTGTAAATTGTGATTGGTCAATAGCTCAATGCACAACTAGTCAGAAATTTAAAGTTCATGTAATATTTTGTTTGTATTATTCTATGTATATAGGAAGAAGGTCTATTATCATCTTCGAGTAAGTTAATCACAAACAGTATCCCTTTACCTCATATAATGTATGAAACTGCATGAAATAATTGTTACATCAATTGTATAACAGTTATCACTGCCAACAAGACGAAGCTTCAACAAGCCAATGATGACTGGTACTTTTTCGCTCCCAGAATTTTGGGTTATGACTCTGAAAAGAGGGATGTCTCTGACAAAATCCGTCAATACTACTTTGGGGAGACTAAAGATATCGCGACAATAGATAGGATTGCTAACTACACCAACTTGTTTTCAGATAGACAGTTTTTTGTGCCCGTTCATAACTTTGCCAAGTATTACGCCAAGCAGGCGCCCGTTAGAATGTACTTGTATTCCTATCAAGCCGAATTTAGCTTGGCAGACATATTGGCAGCAACACAAAATGAGAGATTACCAGCAATTGTTAGCGTAATTTTAGAAATTTTAAAACGATGGACATACAGAAAAGTATTTGGACAAGAACTTCCCCATTTAGGAGTTTGTCACGGTAAGATTTAATTGAATACATTATTTGTTTAGATCATTAAAGTTTCAGTTGCGAATAATGAAATGATTTTTTTTTCTCCTTGATACATTAGGTGATGAATTACAGGTAATTTTACTTCTTTAAACTAATGCTACATAGCGAATTTGATATGCAAGTGATTAATTCTGATTCTTATTTATAGCTCCTTTTTGATTGGCCGCTTAGCTCATTCATTTCAAAAGACCACAAAGACTTCAAAATATCTAAACAAATGGTAAAACTCTGGGGGGATTTTGCGAAAAATAGGTATAAAGTGCAATACTAAATCCTACTAATTCATTCATGTTAGTTTATCTTACGGTTAGTTACTGCATGTCTTTTTATTTATGTATATGCAGTGCATCACTTAGCATCGACGACGTCGTATGGCCAACCATTAATGCCAAAGAAGCTCAACCGTTCCAATACCTTAATATTAATCAGACTTTTAAGCTGGAATTAGAGCCATTCACTGATCGTATTACCTTCTGGAATAAATTAGGGGTGTGAATTGTGATCGTGCACATTTTTGGGTTAAAGTTTTTACAAAATAATAATCTGAGATTAATTATTGTATTGCTGTGAACATTATCAATTATTGACTGTGATTAAATTCTACTTAATTTCAACAAACTAAGAATATATTCAGCATGGATAAAATATTTTACGTGGAAATAAAGATTCCAGTTGCTACTATAAGTTCAAAGGCTATTGGCTTTAGGCAGCGGGTTTTCCTTCCATTAAATTTAACTTTAGCCCCGACCTAAAGCATAATGATGAACATGACCTTCCACACTGCAGCAGGCATATATGTCTATGGCTGCATTATTATAACAGAGACTCTATTCCATGATACATATTCAATGCGTTTTGGTAGTAGTTGATTACTTGATTACATGTGATTAAAATCATTAATACTGGCTATCAAACATTTTTGTTTGCAAAAAAAACCAGCATAAATTTTTTAAAGCCATTTCTCATAAAAAACTGGAAGACCTTGCATTTTTTGAGGCTCTACAATTTACGTCTATATCATGCATGGTTAGGTGTTATATTATCTAACAAAATGCAAGCACACCCGAATTTTTACTTTGTTGTAGAAGGCAACTTGAAAGTTGTTCTTGTCAAATATAAAATATAGGTGCACTACCATAATCAGTAGTAGTTTTTAACCAAAAAGTATCTGCATTGCACCGGTATGTATTCAAATGCGATAAAGTCAGTACAGTGCTGTTCAAAGTTGCGTTTATGAGATTGAAAGTGTTTTTCTTTTAGTCTGCATATATATACATAAATGCGAGATTCTTATTGTGCAGTTAATTTCTTTATGATGGAACTCCGTCAATGAATGCTTACATTATCCAAGAAACAATGATGGTCAAAACAATTTCTAAGAAAAATCACAAACAAGAAAGTTAGACATGACATTATTATTATGTTTAGATTGCATTGTAAACCAAAAACATCTTGCAGATTTTGGGTGTCTATATAGTGCATAAAGATATTATGCTATGACATTAGTAAAGCATAATAAGGCTCTTTGTTTCTTTTTATCGTTTCCTATTCATCTCACAGTCAACCACATCATCATAATGTATTTAGGTTTAGGTTGTCAACTAATCGAGGATATATATCTATACATTATAAAAAGTAAGGATGCATATAAAAATCGTATAGTGTCCTGCGCCTGCCTCTTTTGATAAGATCACCACCACATCACACCGTCCACGAAATTGTTTTCCGCAATTTTCTTAACTTTTACTTCTGCCTAGTAAGCATAACTGAGTGTTGGGTTGTTCTCAATTTTGGTATAATTAAATGTCTTGATACAATACAAAGGTATATTATATCCGTCATAAAATATTAAAAACATTTTTTAAAATCATCACTGAGTTCATTCTCCATTCAAATTCAAAATAACAACACCACCAATAACAAACCTTACACCGTCAGCGAGCGTACGTGCTCACTATTAAGAAGGATGCTATGTTTACAGAGCACAAGTAAGCAAAAAAGCTCACCTTTGTTTTGTAGCATAATTCTCGAAGGAGAACCGGTTTAGCTGCGCTATCACAAAGCCACACTATATAGCCAACGACCAACGTGCGTATATTTATTTTTTAGGACCAATAATAAAGAGGATATATATCTACGACACGACAATCATGTGACTTGACAGTGTGTATGTTGTACGATGTATAGGACTAAAAAGATGCCATTTAGAGTTAACAATAAAAAATGTTTGGGAAAATACAGGACAATAACTAAAAATTATTTTGTATAATTTTAGTCGTGTTCAAGTCGGACAGAAGAGATTTAACTATTAAGTATACATATATATTTATGACGCGCTTTTGTTACCAATTTACATTAAACATGAGTAATTTAGTTTTTTAATTAGTTTTTTTTAATTCTAATGTTCAATTTCGCAAAAAGCGCTTCCATCTAACATGTGAAAAATATCTAAAGTTTCGTATCATTCCACCAAAAACACCACCTTCCATTCAATGCGATCTTGGAAATATCTCAAATTAAAATCAGATTAATGTGAAGGCAATTCAAACTTTATAGCCAGGAAGATTACGTAATAACCTTCCTAGTTCGCTTTATTAAGTACAAAAAACTTTCCACGTTTGCACTTATTTTTATCTGATAAAAATCGGCTGTAGTTTATAACTTACGTAGGGCAAAAAAACTACAATAACTATGAGAGCTTTTACTCGAAAACTCTGCAGAGTTTTGACGAAATCCCTCAAGCAAGATTTAATTGAGAACATGTACTGACTATGAGTAGGTAGGATTGAAACTCGACAACTTCAAAACTACAATCAAGCAACATATATTTTCATTTGCCAACACTGAAAATAATATAATTTGAACAAAATTAATAAAGTAGAGAGATTGCACAAGCGGATGTATAATACACACACAAGAAGCAAAATAACATTCACTAAGCTCGTGGTCATCATTAGTCATCATCATTGAATATACGTACATACATTTTTTTACATTAGATTTTCAACATTATATAATGTCGTATAATGCCACAGTATCTTAAAAGGTTCCTCTTACATTATATTTGCCACTAGCCAATATCTGTGATTGTTGCGATGCTTCCTTAGTAAATGGTTTATCATCTTATTGTTCCTATTTTTTATACTTTCAAAATGGTGATAGTGGTGATATGAATATATAGGACATTTGCCGCATTTGCCACAAAGAATTTACAAACTTATTCCTACACTTCATAACAAAAACAAAAACAAAATCTTGAAATTATTGCGACCCAACTCCCAAATCAACTTTATACAAAGTTTCTTCAATTTTCGTTGTTTGAAGTCAGCATCATCTCATCTCATTCTCCTACGTACATATATATTTAGCTACAAGCATGCACGACATGAGTTACCTATACCAGCCAGTGTCCATTCAAATACTGAAATCTTGGCAAATTGGCTTTTTTGCAAGCATCAAACATATGCATTCCCCGCACACGATATCATTATTATGTTTTTTATACTATGATTGCAAGGAGTTAACGCATTGTTTCCAATTTAACCTTTTACCATGTCACATACATGCATGTGTCAGAACTATGTTGTATGTATGTATACATGCATGTTCTCGTCTTCATGCTTTCGGGAGCCATGCACTTCACAATCAGTTTACGCTTTGAGACAAAAACTATACCTATTCTCACATTCTCCTACCTGTTGTTTTATGACTTTTGGGATAAGAAAAAAGGCTCATGGAAAATCCAATGGTCGGGTTTGCTAACTGGATTCCCATCAAACTTAGCAAAATTGCGACAGAGCAAAAATATTTCATTTCGTGTGATACGATGAAGTGGTCGTGTTTGTGATGAAAACCTCTGTCCATGAGTAAAGTTCTTTCAAAATGAGGCAATTTAATTTGTCAAAAATTTCAAAAATTGTGAAAACCGACTTCTTTTCCGGAATTTTTATACTTATTGCTGCATATCTGTATATTGATTACTTGAAAAATGCAGATAGACCAGTAGTGACTGTGAATAATGGAAAGTTGAAGGGTATTGTCTCCTTTTCCAGAGATTATCTCAAGTACCATGCTTATTATGGCATCCCGTATGCTAAGCCTCCAATTGGTGATGATCTCAGGTAATTTACCCAAAATATTCTCCTCTCCGGTAATAGTAAAAACAACATGCATTGTACATTGTTACATATATTGTTTTTATTCTATGCCAGGTTTGAGGTGAGTAAATCATGCAGGGGCAAAAACTGCATGGCTTAATTTATAATGAAAAGCCAAATGAGCTAAAGACTGTTTTTTGGATAGCCCCCACAACCACCTGAAAACTGGGATGGAGTCAGAGACGCCGGCTATTATCGATCTCAATGTATTTCCCTGGAGCTCCTGTTTGTTGGAGGAGTACTTTTTGGTGTGAAATGAAACCTGCTTATTGTCGTATTATATGTTTAATTTTTTTAAGAAGAGTTGAGAAGAATTGTGTTTTGAATGCTATATTATGATTTCCATTATATAGGATCTGAAGATTGCTTGTATTTAAACGTAAGAATTTAAATCTATCATATGGCTAACACTTCAATTTGTAATTATAATTTGTTGGGGGTAAATATAACATACTTTCCTCAACATTTTTTAGGTGTTCGTGCCGCAAAATGTACTCAACGTAACATCATCATATTTCATACTTTTATTTTATATAACCAATTTTCTATATATTTGTCTTTTACTGTACTGAAACCAACCATACCAGTAGCATGAATATATTTAATGTTACAGAGAAAAGTATTACAACCCTTACCAGTAATAGTATTTTTCCATGGAGGTTAGCCAAGTATATGATGATACGATTTGTATTTTAGAATCAATATTTAAGTTCCTTATTGTTGCTTTTGGTTTTTTAGGCATGTTTCATTTTGGAAGTGCGGAGGATCATGGAGAAAAAGTAATACTTAATTAATTTAGTAAGTAACAGGAAGGGGTAGGGTGAACATTTAAATTTAGTTTTCTTATTTCTTTCTTATAGTACTTCATGGATCAAAACGTTTTGTTTGTAAGTTTAACTCATCGCCTCGGCGCCTTGGGTAATTAACAAACCGCGCCTAATTAAGTCATTTAAATTCAGTGCGAATTGTTTAAATTAATAATTTATTTATGTATCTGAAGGATTCCTAAACACTGGGGACATTGTGAGGGGTAACATGGGCTTAAAGGACCAAGTCATGAGTCTAAAGTGGATTCAGGAGAACATTCATTTCTTTGGGGGTGATCCTAAAAAGGTTATAGATTACAGTACAAAATAAACAATAAATCTTTACACTCCTTTTACCCATACCGTTAATTTATGTGTAATTAAGGTTACAATAGTTGGTGAAAGTGCTGGAGGAGCAGCAGTCGGATATCACCTTTTATCACCATTATCTAAAGGTATATAAAAAGTTTTGAACAACATATGGAGATGCTTTGAAAAGAATAATTTTTATCCCGACCCTGCACAATCATTATATTAGGTTTATACAGCCAAGCCATTTCTCAAAGTTCGGCACCATTAGCTTCGTGGGCATTGATGAAGCAACCTGAAGCCCAGAGTAAACGATTTGCCTCTAAATTTGGGTGTCCAATACATGATGAGAAGGAAATGGTGCAATGTCTTAAGCAATTGGATGCAAAAACATTGGTTTATGGTCACATGGAAGCGATTGTAAGGATGATTATTGCTTTAGTTAAAGTCAATGCATGAATCGTATGCATTTTCGGTGATTTTTTGTTAAAGCTTGAGTTTATGATTTAGGATTTCTTCAGGACAAGACCAATGGTATTTACACCAACAGTTGAAGCAGTGAATGACAGCAATGCATTTTTAATAGAAGATCCCTTACTGACCTTGGAAAAAGGAAATTTTGAAAAAATCCCCTGGATAATGGGAGTGAACAGCCATGTGAAAATAACTTAACAAATATATTAACAATCATTTATTTTAACAGATGCTCAAATGGTTCTTTTTTTACAATTTTATTTTAATTATTTTATGATGAACAGGAAGGTCTTTTATTTAGCAGTGGTTAGCAATCCATTAAATATTATTTTTAATCAAATTCATGTGCTGAAGTAAAGTGACAAGGCTTCTTATTAAACATTGTTCTGAACTCCCATTACAGCACTATCCGCAAATTCTACAAAACTCCTTTTGATGAGCCAACTAGAGCTGAGCCTACCCGTGACTCTTCAATACGAAAAAAATGACAGAATAACACACCAAATCCAGCATTACTACTTTGAAAATTTGTATGCAAATGCAACACGAGAGGAATTTCTACGAAATTTAACAAATTTGTTCAGCGATCGCCATTTCAATCACCCCTTGACAAGAACTGCAAAGCTCTATGCCAAACATGCCCCAGTATACTTATACTATTTTAACTATTCCGGTTTTCATAGTATAGAGCATTTTATTGCTGATAGAGAAACAAAATACCTCCATCCCATCGTAAGTCTCTTTATCCGCCAAACTCTCAGATTCATACAAGAATTCGTTTTTGGAATCAGAGTTACAGGAAATGGTAAAGTAAACACAACTATTTTATAAATATTCTTTGTTTGCGTGAAACTTGTGACTAAAATTTTGGTTTAAATCAGGAACCTGTCACAGCAATGAGCTACCATTAATGTTCAATCATCCTTGGACACCTGCGTTTTATTCCAAATTGCCAGAGAGAGATGTACAAATGTCCAAAGATTTTGTCAGACTGTGGGTGTCATTTGCGAGGTCATGGTCAGTGTGCCCCATAAGCTTTATATTATTGATTGATTTTGAAGAGACTGATCACAAAATAAATTCCAAACAATTTTTAGGAACACACTTACAATGGGTAAAGTTCAATGGAAGCCGATAGATCCCAGTAAACCATTTAAGTATCTTGAAATCAGCAAAACACCTTCCATTATTGACGAGCCATTTACAGAACGAGTTGAATTTTGGGAGTCAATCATAGATAAATTGAAAGAGCCGGCGGTTTTCTAAATTATTGTTAAATGCTTATAATTTGATAGGTATAGACTGAATTCTCATTTTTAAGTTGGTGTACGGTAGGTTCCTTCAATTTTTAATAATCTCTTCGCATATAATCATGTGAACTTTATGGATTTTTAGCATGCAAACAACAGTATTACTCAATCAATCAGCCTGTGGTTTGCCATAATTTTAATTATTTTATAAAATTAGTCTTCTTCCAGCATGTTTTTTTCTGTCATAGGTAGCCAGAAGTTAAAAAAAATATTATTATACAAAAAAAGAATTTATTTGAAATTTCATCTTAAAAGATTCATTAACATATTACTCCTTCTTACACAAATACTATGAATAACAAAATCACAAATATAGTGGCAGACTTTTAACATGGCAGTGAACAGAATTTGAATAATATTCTAAAATTAAGTAAATGTAATAAATACAATGAAAAATTAAGTAAACCGACTGAACTATATAGTAATTACTTAAATCACCATAATAAAGAAACTTAAGATACAATCAAGACGTGCTAAACTAAATCCTATTTTTCTAAATAATTTGGTAAAGCATATTTATGAGAAAAAATCAGCAGCAACATCCGTTAGAACCTGAACCACCATTTCTTCCATTATTACCATTACTGCTGCCCTGATATCTATTGCCGTTACCATTATTACCATTCCCATTCATTTTTACTGCATTTGGTTTGCATATTTTTGCTCTCCCATTTGATTCAATTACAATGGTACAGCTAAATGTTACAATGGTGCACTTTTTCCCATCCGGGTCTTCTTGAGAAGGTTTTGAGTAGCTAGGAGTAAATCCACTCTGATCTCCTACTCCTGGAAGCCCCGAAACTGATGGTCTAACTTGAGATGATGGAACTACTTGACCATATTCATTGATTCTGTAGGCCTGTCCATTTCCATTTATTGCTGGTGTTGACGCACCTGGCCCAGGATAGGAGGTGGTGTAGGACGGTTGTTGTCGGCCATTTATAACTGGTGGGTAGGAATGGCCGTTGCGACCATTTGTTAATGTTGTTGTTGTTTGCCCATGACCATTTTGACCACCTCTGCTAACGCCATTTGTGTATCCTGTGGTATGTGGTTGAGGTATTCCTGCAGGACCTAGTGGACCATGGAGACCTGTGGCCCCCGTACTTGTACCATCAAATCCTAATTGTCCTGGTCCCATGGAGTGTGTTGTGTCCAAACCAGTACTTGTCAATCCTGGACCAATGCTACCAGGTTGTTGTGGTTGAACACGTGTAGTACCTAAATCCCCCGTATGTGTTTGAATCCCATTTGTAGCTGGTCTTTGAACACTAGGAATGCTACTGCTAGCACCATTAGCGTAGCCAGTTTGATGACCATTTCCACCTGTGACACCGTTTGTGTAGCCAGTTGTTTGATGTCCATTCCCACCTGTTGCACCGTTTGTGTAGCCAGTTGTTTGATGACCATTTCCACCTGTTGCACCATTAGTGTAGCCAGTTGTTTGATGACCATTAACACCTGTGACACCGTTTGTGTAGCCAGTTGTTTGATGACCATTAACACCTGTGACACCGTTTGTGTAGCCAGTTGTTTGATGACCATTTCCACCTGTTGCACCATTAGTGTAGCCAGTTGTTTGATGACCATTAACACCTGTGACACCGTTTGTGTAGCCAGTTGTTTGATGACCATTTCCACCTGGAACACCACTTCTACCACCATTTGTGTATACAGTTTGCTGACCATTAGTTCCTGGAACACCATGTCCATTTACCCCGGGTTGTTGTGTACGGGCACCGTTAGTATATCCTACTCCATTTTGAGATAGAGCTGGGCCTGGTACCTGCTGCTGTCGTTGGCCTGCAGTTCCGACTCCAACTTGTTGATCCTGATATCTAGATTGATCATGACCGTTACCTGGCTGACTTGATTGAGCATATCGAACTGGCACATACTGGCCATTTCCCATGTTTCCAAAATAAACTGTTTGTGCTTGCGCTTGACCCATGCCACCGTAGGTTGCAGCATACGCTCCAGGGGTATTACTCTGAGCGATGGGTCGCCCCAATCCATTTCCATGAGCTCCGGATGGGATACCATGAGCACCATATCTTCCGTTTGTGCCCGCACCATTAGTACCCGAGCTGTAGCCGTTTACCCCACCAGTTCCACCTGAACCGATGCCTGTACCACCTGACGTACCACTGGAGGGACCAAATCCAGTACCTTGACTTCTAGGGTCATAACCAGTAACTCCAGGACGAATATATGTTCCTGGAGTACCATGATGCCCCACACCTCCTCTCGTTCCTTGTGGAAGTCCTGTTCCGGATGCTCCTAAATCTGACCCTTGGCCACCAATGCCAGTTCCAGTTCTGACACCGGGTAAGCCTAGACTGGAACCACCGAGCCCTGTAGTTGGCAATCCAGAACCTAAACCGTGTCCATTTCCACCAGCGCCATTAGTATAACCTGGTTGATGTCCGGAACCCAAAGGTTGGTGTCCATTTCCACCTGTTACACCACTGCCAGTAGCTCCATTAGTATAAACTGGTTGATGCCCGGAACTTAAACCTGTTTGGTGTCCATTTCCACCAGTTACACCACTGCCAGCTTGATGTCCAGAACCTAAACCTGCTTGGTGTCCATTCCCACTGCCACCACCATTAGTGTAAACTGGCTGATGTCCAGAACCAACTCGACTTGGGACATAACCATTTGTAGCTCCTCCATATCCAAAAGAAGGTTGTGAACCTCCATTACTTGTAGGAACACCATTGATTCCACTGCCTCCTTGCTGACCGTATTGTGTTCCTCCATGTGAAGTTCCCCCTGGAAATCCTCCTCCCATTTGTTGTGGTATTTGGCTACCAGATCCTGCCCCTCCTCTTCCATATGGATCCCGCACAATCCCTGGTGAGACGGATTCCAAAGGACCCCGGGAACCTCCTCCACCACCAGCATTTCCATAACCAGCACCTGGGATCCAGCCTGTGCCACCTGGTTGTCCGTAACTTCCCACTCCACCACCGCCACCAGCAAAATTGCCACCTGCTGGTAAACTACTTGCTCCTGCTGATGCGCCACCGGAAGTGGCACTGGCGCTAGCCATAGACTCTTCCCCTTGTTGACCCAGTGTTACTTGAACTTGTGAGTTTGAAGGACCTTGACCAAGGCCGGATGCTTGACCAGAGCCAGCTCCAGTACCCAATGCCAACTGTGCTTGTGCATTTCCAGAAGAGCTGTAAAAATATAATATCATACATTTTAGCAGCTTTATTTTACGCGAATGCCATGCTGAAACATTGAATGAATATGTGTTCTCTAAATTTACCTTGATATTTGTCCACTTATACCAATGCCAGCAAGTTGAACTTGAGACTGGCTCAGACCTCCATTCTGTGATTGTGCTTGACCAGAAAAGATTCCTCTTCCAAACACTTGTCCTTGTACCTGTGCTTGACTAGCCTGGCCTTTAAGGTTAAAAATTTTGTTTCATTTGTTTTGCGTACTATATTCTAGGATAAGCATGGGAAAAAATTGAGTTCAAACCTGGATTAGAATTGGTCTGAGCTGCTGCTGCCCCAAGGGGATATGAGGACCCTGATCCCCCATAATAGCCATTCCCGTTGTTTCCATAAGTTTGTCGTTTCTTTCGAACAGACGTATCCAGATTTTCATTCTGGGCATCATTTTCCTCGTCAGGTTGTATGAATTCATCTGGATATACTATTGCAAGTCCTTCGCAAAATTTTGTACCCAAGGCAGATGAAGGTTTAGATATTGATTTGATGGACTCATTATGACTTTGATTTAAAGTCTCATCATGTGACACAATAGGTATTTTAAAAACTGGTAATTCAATAGCTTCAAGATGGCTATAATTCACATCTGGAGCATTCTCAACGAAACACAATTGTAAATTCGTATCTTTGTAATAAATTAGACCCTGAAAAAAGAAAAATGCATACATAAAATAAATATAATATTTCAACAAAAAGTTTTTGTGTATATGTATATTTTCAGACCAGGTCGTAATCCAACAAGGCTTCTATTTCCGAAATCTCATCTTCCCCGGAACCCACTTGTTTTGCTTTCGACTGTATCGAAAGATGTAATAATATACAAAGAGCTATCAAACGAATTAAAAATCCGTGTTTCATTTTCATGAGTTTACTTTTGAATGCAATATTTGGAACAATTTGCAAATATACTTAACGTGCTGACCTAAGCAAACAAACGGATAAAATGACTACAAAATGTATGTAGGTAAGGATGTAAATGCGGATCAAATCCATGTATGAAGCCTGTCTTTATTATTATGCTTTTAAAAAAAAGTGAATCATAATAACATCAGATTCATTGAATATATGGAAACTGGTACAAAATTTTCTGCAAAAAAAATGTACTTCCTCTCAGACATAAAGGTCAAGGAGCAAGCAACCTGTAACCTATGTGTCATTGATACAAGTTTTGCAAACATCATAATAAATTACTTTTTATTCACTTAACTCCATATCATTATCAGCACTATACAGTTACAATCGTATGCACTTCATATCAGCAAAAAGTCAGAGACATTAACCAGGAATAACGAAATATGATGACAATTTTATACTCAGTAATCCACTTTCGATTGCAAAAAGTTAATCTAGTTATCCAGTGCAAGATGGTTTTGATGGTGACATCATTAAGTAATCTGTTAGTAAGTTTGGTTTTTTGCATAGGAAGGATATAGTATTATGTAGTTAAAGACTTTTGGAATGGTTTACCGGTATGGTATACATTTTGACTGATATTAGTATCAGCATGAATTTTTATATAATTAAAAACTTTATAATTTTATACTTCATTAAAAATCAACATATTATATAGTTATCGTAAAGATGCATGCTTTTTATGGCTTAAGACTTTTCCACAACTTATTACTTATGGCTCATAATTTTTATTCTTTACACAATTCAGCTTTGAGTATGAAATACATACATATATTTGAGTTCATAATGGTATTTAGTTCTTGCAGTTTGCAATGATGCAATTTCCAGCTAACAAAACTTCAACTTTCTAGTACTTGAGTCACATACGATCATAGTTTAATTATTATCTTTCTAGGAGTGTAAAATAGCACTTATTCCATACATCGGAATGACCTTATATATACCGATACATCCCAATGCAAATTCTAGTAGTTCCAGGATTCATTTTTAATATAAATTTTTCATAGAAAGAATAAATTACTCTTGAATAGTAGTGAACATGAAATCGTGTAAATATTTGGTTTGACGTTATTAAAAAGTAATTTTCTGTAGTATATCATCTAATCATCCGTCTCCTAAACATATTTTCCTTCACGTGTCGGGATTCCAATTACAACAACGAGATACTTAAAAGCAACCGTTTCCTACTTCCCAATTATACAAATAACAAAAAGCAGAAATCATACCATGCACGTTCTACATTCTTACTTTTTAGACCTTACCCAGTTACGTGAAACAGTGCAGTTGCAGAACCCCATATAAACGAAGCAACTGTAAAGTTCATAACTTTACTTTCATACATAAAAACTCATATATACTGTGAATGTTAAGCGAACACAAAGTAACTTGGGTATGCAGAAACGCATAAACTGTAACATACACACCACGTAAGTACGCATGCAATAATGTATGTTGATACGTGAAAAAAATATTACATGGTCTTGTCTATTTATCCTTTTGCATGGCCGGGAAAACCTGTTAAAACAATCCTCAGCATATGATGTGAGCAAAACCACAGGTCAGAAAATAACTTCAGAAATCAGACTAGAATGAATCACAATCCTGTTGTTCATGCATCATGAATTCTCTATACTACTGATTCTGTTTGTCTTTATCTCATTGTGGTTGTAGGTGTTTGGGTACCTAGTATATTTGTATTACGTACTAGTTAGCCTGTCTAATAATCGTCTTATTAATTCGTGTGAGATAATTATTTTAAGGAAGAATAATATGGGTTGAGTCTATATATGATTGCTTACGCGTGTGAAGAGAAACACTATTTGAAGTTTAAAATTTGAAGTTCAACATATATATTATCTTTGCTTCTAATCAAGAGCATTAGAGCAACATGTCGTGTCCGTTTAGACACAAGCATCTTATATAGCAAAATGAGTGCCAAAGTAAATCGTTCGGATTGTCCATTTCCAATCAAAACACAAAAATGTGTAATGATTGGTGGCGTAATAAATGCAGTGCTAATTCCTTTGGCATACTGCATTTATCTCTATTTCCGACCGATCCCAACAGAAATTGTCTACACTAAATTGGGACCTGTGTTAGGAACAATTGGATGGTCTAGAGATGGAAACGAATTCAGTCAGTACCTTGGGGTCCCGTTTGCCTTGCCCCCGACAGGGGAGTTGCGCTTTAACGTAAGTTTTGTTAAAAAAATTTGCAAATTCTTGCATTACCCCTTCAATTATTCCATAATTTTTTAACTTAGGCACCTGAACCTGCTATTCCATGGGAAGGCATTTGGGATGCATCATACTTGCGACCATTATGCCTTCAGGTCGAGTCTTTTGCAACTGGATTCACATTTGGTAAATGTCTTAATACATTTTTAACAAAACATGCAAAAAACATTTATGTTGAAGCATGTTGTATTATATGGTTAAATCTTTCAAGAGTTAAAAAGAATTGAATTTTGAATGCTATATTATGATTTCCATACATAGGATCCGAAAATTGCTTGTATTTAAACGTAAGAATTTAAATCTATCATGTCTAACATTTCAATTTGTAATTATAATTTGTTGGCGTAAATATAACATTCTGTCCTCAACATTTTTTAGGTGTTCGTGCCAAAGGTACAGCCGTACAACACATTTTTAAATAATTTTTTCATACGTCTCCATTCACACGAGTTAAGAGCACGAGCACGATAATCATTTTTTGCTTATTCTCTTTACAATAGATGGGAAAGACTTCCCAAAAAGCAGTGATGGTCTACATTCATGGTGAATTAAATTACTGATTTTATGTTCGTGACATAAAACATATATAGCATGTAATTTGCACACATTGTTTTAAAATAGGTGGCCTTTTCCATGTCGGAGGCAGTGAATTTGCAGGCCCAAGCTATTTTATGGACTCAAATTTGGATGTAATTCTTGTCAGGTATGTATGTAGGGATATGGAGACCAATTGCTGTAATATATACCAGTTAGCACGTAAATCAAGATTCCATTAATTTCTAAAGTAATTATCGTTCAATTTCAGCTTCAATTATCGTTTGGGCGTGTTTGGTAATTTTTTGAAATTTGAATATTTATGCCGTATTTGTTGAGATTAAGAATATTTTTTACTAAAGTTTGGATTTATATTGAAAAGGCTTTCTTAGCACTGGGGACGAGGTAATTAGTGGAAACATGGGCCTTAAGGATCAGAATATGGCATTAAAGTGGATACAAGAGAACATTCATTTCTTTGGTGGAGATCCTAAAAAGGTAAAAAGTTACATATAAATAATACATTTTTTTTAAATCTCGTTTACCCATACTGTTCATTTCGGTGTAATTAAGGTTACAATATTCGGCGAGTCTGCTGGAGGTGCCAGCGTTCATCATCACCTCATTTCACCAGCTTCGCAAGGTTTTTAATATAAACACTAAAATTCGTCTAAATTATTTTATACAAAAAGCGCATGCTATAATATGTTGTTTCTTATCCCTCATGACTAAACCAATATAGGATTGGTTTCCAAAATTATTCATCAAAGTGGAAGCTCAATAAATTACTGGGCAATCTACAGGAATGTGAAAGAGCAAGCTCAAAGATTCGCAGCAAAGTTTGATTGTCCTACAAGCAGTTCTCAAGAGATAGCTACCTGCTTACGAAACCTTGATGCCAACACTATTGTTAAGGCACATCGGGAATTAATCGTAAGTTAAGCATATTAAATAATATATACAGTCACAAAAATAGTATCTACGAAAATGACTTATTGGAATGTATATACATTTATACAGGACTTTTATAGACCACAAATTAGCACGTTTGTTCCAACGATAGAGGCAGCAAATAGCAAATCTCCATTTATAACAGAAGAGCCATTAAAGCTTCTCAAAGCTGGGAAATTTCAGAGAATTCCAATTTTGACCGGTCTGAATAAAATTTTATACTCAATTTATACATCAGCATAGAAAAAAATACTAACGATGTAATAATGAATGTATTTAGGTGTCAATTCAAATGAAGGACAGTTGATTTCTAAAGGTACAAACCTAAATATAACATGATACATGTAATTTTGCTATCCATTATTATTAGACTCTTTTTTAATTTACAATTTTTTTAAACGTGCGTTCAGGTATACTTGCTAATCAAACCAAGCTAAATGAAGCCAATGACAATTGGTTCACTTGGGCTCCACAAACGTTGCATTATCCAGAGTCGTTAACTGATGTTTCGAGGAAGTTGCGCAAGTTTTACTTTGGTGGAGCACCTGAAATTAATGATACAAAATTTCACAAAAATTATACCAACCTATTTGGAGATCGACTTTTCATTGTTCGAGGGGCTGTAGCTGGACGCTTAGAATCTAAATTTACTCCAACCTACATGTACTATTATGACTACAGTGGTACTTTCAATGCCGGAGAATTACTTGCCAACGCTCAAGGGGATTTCCTTCCTCATTGGTTAAGTGTAGGTTATTATGTAGTAAAGCAATGGTTGTTACAGTTTTTCAATTTGATGCCAAAGCGAACCGATAATGGTGAGTTGCGTGATAATAGCGTAATTTTTTTTAAATGATTGGATGGAAGGCTAAAATGAAATTGAAATATTTTACAGCATGCCATTCCGACGAAATAGCATTGTTGTTCAACAGAGATTTTGTACATACCATATCTACTTCACATCCAGACTACCAAATGTCTGCAGACTTGGTAAAGCTCTGGACGTCCTTTGCGAAAGACGAGTATGTACTTTAATTATTGTTCATTTTGTTTCATCAAATTTCATTCCACGTGAAACTAATTAGCAATTATTATGCATCTCCATTTTTTACCAGGCCTACTCTGCGTTTTCGTGGGGTTGAATGGAAGCCAAATGTTGGTTCAAAAGAAATCACGTACCTGAAAATAAGTGAGAATCCATCTGTGATAAAGGAGCCATTCGAAGAGCGGAGAATATTTTGGGAATCTTTAGGTCTACCAGATCTATGAAAAGTGATTTACGCATATATGGCTTTATTTGTTACCTTGAATTTGCTCCAGTATTATGAAATAGTAATAAAAGATACATTTAGATGTAGTTCACTGGATTCATGCATGAGGCAACAGGTCAAAATTGGCATACATAATTATTATTATTATTATTTCTTTATTAGACAGACCAGATTACAAAGTTTGTAACAGATCCAGGTTTATCTATCCTATGCTTAACTAAGAATGTAGGACTAAACTAAATTATGAGTAAATACTCTAAAATCTGATTCAGAGTTAAAAAGTAATTGAGCCCATACTCTGGCTATTGTACATAAGTTCTCTCCACAGAAATTAATCTTAAAAATACTACATACTATGACATTTTCGGAATTGGAAAGTCGCTGAAGCATTGAATATGCGGCACCTCTCAAGATACCCTTTAAGTTTGCCATTCTACGTTTGACAAATTCCTCGGACATACTACGTATACCTTTCATTTGAAATAGCTTACGTAGTACAGTGTTATACGCTACAAATATCGGATCTCGCTTACCAATCGATTGATGCCATGTGCTACAACAGTAAATTTGGGATGCATAGGCATTAATCAATTTAATTTTTACTTCATTTGAACATTTGAGGAAACACGAGCTTAACATATTTGCTTTTGCGTAAAGCTCCCCCTTACGCTTACATATCTCCTCCTTGTCACATAGCAAGTATGACTTCTTTACTACTTTACACCCAATAGTATACCCAAGGTATTTAACATTATCACAATGATACAGAGAACAGCAATTAAACATTAAAGATATTTCCTGTCTAAAGGAATATAGGAAACTCGGAGTAAAGCATTGCAGTTGTGTTTTTGACTCATTAAATAAAATGTTATGAATACCTGCATATTCTAGACATTGATTGAGAAGTATTTTGAGACCAAAAGTAGTATTAGATATAAGACAGATGTCATCAGCATACATAATATGATTAATCCTTACTGATAATTTTGCACCAACATTAAGATTATTTAAGTCTTGGCTTAACTTATCCATATAGAGAGCAAATAAGTACCCAGAGAGTACTCCACCTTGTCTTACGCTTTGTCTAACAGGAAAGGATGCAGAATAAACGTTTCCCCATTTTACATTAAATCTCTGTGTATCCATCCAATTAATAATTAGATTAACTATATATGAAGGCACTTTCCTCTCTATTAATTTTTCAATTAGTATGGTATGATTTACTCGATCAAACGCCTTTGTTGCGTCAAGGTACGCTACATATACAGGAGTATTTCTATTACTGTAATAATCGATTACTCCTTTCAGAGTCAGTACAGCCGTTTCACACCCAGTCTTTTCTTTGAAGCCAAATTGATTATCGCTTGTCCGAATGAGGGGCTTAATACGATGCAATATAATAGTTTCCAGTAGCTTGGACAAGCTAGTGGCTAGAGCTATTGGGCGATAATTACTTATTTTCGTGGGATCTAAACTTTTCTTTTTTATTATTGGGTTAATCTGTACTTTGGTAAGTTCTGTTGGCAGTGTTGACTCTTCTATTATTCGATTAAATAAATCAGAAATAGCCTCATAGACTAGTGGATGAGCGTTTACTAAATTTTCAGGACAAACTTTATCAGGTCCCATACTTTTACCCCTTTTCAGTTTCTTACAACATTCATACACCTCCTGTTTTGAAATCTCTATCCTATCCTTATCAGGTTTAATTAGGCATTTCAGATTACGATCTGATTTGAACATATTAGAATAATATTCACACCAAAGGGTAGCTATTTCTTCCTCACCGTTACAACCTTCAATTGCATTAACCACTGTCGTTGTCCCTGACTTTTTACATGAATTAACAAGAGACCAAAATTTTTGGTCTGATTTTTGCATATACGTTTCAGCAATCCTTCCTGCTTTAATTACTTCTCTTTGTCGCTGACATTTTCTTAATTGAAGCTTGAAACGGCGTTTCTTGACTAGCATCTCATCTCTAACATATGTAGACGATGGGTGTAACTCAGACAAATAATATGCATCCCTGTAATCTTCATAGAATTGCTTAACCAACTCATTCCAACCCGGAACTTTCTTTCTTTTACATAACCTAGTATATTTAGTTACTGCTGCTACCTCTGCATTTTTAAGACTAGAAATAATTGTATCATATAGGTAGTTAATGTCAATATTCCTATTTGTTTCATTGAATATCCTAGAGAAGTTACGTTCAGTTTCAAAATAGTAGCATTGTAACAATTTATCGTTTGCGTATTCCCATCGGATGTGACTAGATTGCAAGCAGCGACTTTCCTCACATGAATTATTACCTTTATTCTTAATATCTAACCTAAATGTAACAATACCGTGATCACTCGGGGTTGAGTGATGTATTCCCATATCCATTATAGTATCTACGATGTTTTTAGTTGACATGACATGATCTATCCAGCTTCTGCTCCGTCCAGTATCGCTTTCGAAAGTATAGGTACTTGGCTCCATTTTTAGTAGGTCCACAAATATTAGGTCACATTCTTCTGCAATGTTTCTGAGCTCGTGAAATTGGCTATGTTTTTTAGCATCACAGTTGAAATCCCCAGCAATCACGAATTTTGATGATGCATCCCCATAAACAGCTGCTAATTTTCCAAAGTAGTTACTTTGCTCATGCTTCTTGTCCGCAGTCGGAAGGTAACAATTGACAATTTGAAGCTCATCATGGTTATGTAAGGTCAGTGAAGCTATACGTGAGTCGATTTTTTCATAGCTTACTCCAGATGTAAGTTCCTTCTTCCAGATCATTGCTAAACCTCCATAGGGCCGACCCTGTAGATTTTCCTTGTCATTCATGGATGAGTAGGAAATCCCGTCATATTTTTCATTAATTCTTTGTATGATAAAGTCTTCACATTCACGTAACCAAGTTTCTTGCATTAAAAGTATGTCTATATCATTTTGTTGAATAAATATTGATATGAAATCCAATTTCGATTTTATTCCCCTGCAATTCCAAGAGGCAACACGAAGTCCATCTGATTTAACATCCATCCTGCTCGTTGTCAGAGTTTGAAGCTTCTGCTGAATTTGATTCAGCTGTGCTGCGATTATAATTCAAGTCAGCAGGAACTGTCATCTTTGCACCTGAGAACTTGGTATCCGAAACAGGGGTCCTACCTTCGCGAGGAAGGATCCATCGCTTAATTAGACTTCCCTCCGGCCATAATTTGGGATCAAGAAATTAAATGGGCAAGAACAATATTGCATGTACATACATACATACATACATTTGCTCTCGCATCATCTTCATTGGCATGAGCTATGGGCCATGCATTGCATTCAATAGTAGGGTGAAACTCAACAAATGCAATGCAAAGACCGGGTGAACAGTGGAGTGAAACAATTTATTCTTCAGCTGTGGATGATGATATAACATGGTGAGGTTAAAGCCCTCCGTCTACACATGCACACACAAAATCGCTGTATACGAAACTTTATTGACAGTGCAAGATTTTCACGGGTAAGAACATTGTTTCATTCCATTCAATATGCATTCAACTTTTTTTTCTCAACTTCAGGTAAAAAGCAGGTTTGTCGTAAAGAAGTTATTGTAAAGAAATGAGGAAAGGTAGTACAGTCAAGTATAGAGTAGAGTATGAAGTAGAAGTGTGCTAGCATTACGCAAGCATCTCAACTCTACCTGTTTTTTGCTTTCGACTTTTTGAGGAGATGAAAAAATATTATTCTAATAATGCTTCATGAGACAACAGGTACAAAGTAGAGAAATGAACGCAGCAGTACAGCCGCATCATGCTCAAGCAGACGTGCATGTCATATATACATGAATGAATGTCTGCAAATGTTCCTCAGGAATTAGAAATATATATGAATCCCCGAGTATTATCAAAAACCTGGCTCTCTATTTAATTCACATCTGCACATTTTCAGTTGTGTGGTCTGAGGTAGGTGATCACACTCAATAGCCAATGCATTCTACCAGAAAAAAAACAGTGAATTCATATCGCAAAAAGGTATCATTAATTTTAATACTTTGAGAGAAGGCGATATGATATTTTAGAGGTTGAGGCATATAAAAAATTCTGATAACATAATATATTTAAAGCATCATGGGAAAAACAATATTAGTTGTTTCTTGTTTAGCAGTGTTAGCTGCAGTAGGTTATAATAAGTACAAAAACCAAAAAGTTTTGAGTCCTATCATAGAAATATCTACAGGAAGGTTACAAGGCATTGTTACAAAATCCAGACTTGGCAAAGATGTCCATGAGTATTTGGGTATCCCGTTCGCCCAGGAACCAACTGGGATTAGAAGATTTGAGCCACCTCAGCCAGCAGAACCCTGGGAAGGTGTCCGCGATGCGACAGAGTTTGGACCTAGGTGTATTCAAGTGGACATGATTACGCAACAGTCGTACGGAGAAGAGTCTTGCCTTTATGTCAATGTTTTTGTTCCAAAGGTAACTTTCAATTGAAATATATTCAATATTATATGAGTATTTGTGTACACGTGCTTTAAAAACTTTATAAATTTTAGACAGAGGAACCCAAAAAACCACTTCCTGTTATCACTTATATTCATGGAGGTCTAAATCATTATGGTTCGGCGGATATCTTTAAATCGAAATACTGGGCTGATGAAGAGATAATCCTCGTGACTATACAGGTGAATGATTTAATTGAGACAACTCACTATTTTTGACACTTTACTTTAATTGCGCTCTATTTATTGTTCCGTTTTTTACTAAAATGTTGTTCCACTATCATTCATTACGCAATCCATCCGCTCCCAACTATACAGTACAGGCAAGTATAATAATTAAAAAAAGTATTTAAATGTATACTTAAATTAAACGTACTTAAAATCATTTTTACTTTGCCCCTCCATGTGCTTAGACTGGGTGCACTAGGTAAGACCTTCATTTTCACGTTTCCAAAATGTATGTACAATGTACATTATGCGTGTAAAATCATCTTGGAATGGCTTATCTTTATTTAAAGGGTTCTTGAACACGGGCGACAAAATTGTGCGTGGGAATATGGGGCTCAAGGACCAAGTCCTAAGCTTGAAATGGATTCAGAAGAACATTCATTTCTTTGGGGGTGACCCGAAAAAGGTAAAAGTTACATATAAATAATATATTTTTTTTAATCTCGTTTACCCATACTGTTCATTTCCGTGTAATTAAGGTTACAATAGTTGGTGAAAGTGCTGGTGGCTGTTCCACACATCTTCACATGCTTTCCAAATTATCTTCAGGTACTCACAAGGTTTCTGTAAATTTTTGCTATGAAGTAATAGACAGAATCCTGATGCATAATCTTATTTTCCAAAAAAGGCACTTTTTTCAAGGCTATTTCACAGTCGGGAACGGCCATAAGTCCGTTTATTCTTAATCGCTTTCCCAAGGAGCAAGCCATAAGATTTGGAGAAAAATTAGGGTGCCCAACAAGTGACTCAAAGGCAATGGTAGATTGCTTAAAAAATATTGATGCTGCAACTCTGGTAGGAGTTCACAAAGAAACCTTGGTATGGTATACATTATTATTTACTTAAAATTAAAAGTTTAAATACTTGCAGGAACTGAATCTGAAATGAGTGAGTATTTTCTCTTTAAACTGTATAGGATGTCTTGCATGACAGTTTAGCTATATTTACAGCAACAATTGAAACAGTCAAGGATGAAAATGCGTTTTTGACTGAAGATCCAATCGTGCTGCTAAGAAAAGGCCTGATTGCAAACAAAGTACCTTGGATAACAGGTAAAACTTTTAAAGCTTTCATGTTTCTAAAGTTTTTATTATTTGTTTTCTGCTGTTAAATAAAGAATATTAAAATTTTAAATTAGGGGTCAATGCTGAGGAAGGATTGATTCTTTCGGCTGGTATGTTCAAACTCCCAAGTAATTATCATGCTTGCTAATGCATAAAATAGTCTATTTCAAGCTTCTCTCCGTTTTTTGTAGGGTTTATGCAAAATAAGACGCTAGTGAAATCATTAAATAATAACTGGAACGGTGTCCTCCCCAAAATTTTATTTTATGAACGAAATGATGCAGTATCAACCAAAGCTCGAGAACAATATTTCGGGAAAACTAGAAAAATATCTCAAAAGCATAAAAGCAAACTAACTAATATGGTTTCGGATCGGGCGTTCTTTTTCCCAGCCTCTGAAAGTGCAAAGCTGCAGAGCAAGCATGCGCCAGTGTATTTATATTACTATCTCCATTCCGGTGACTTTAGTTTAGCTCACATGGTTTGCCTATTTAGGGGAGAGTATCATTACCTCATAGAGCTACTGAAGGATGCAATAAAGAAATGGATAAACTTGAATGTTATTGGACAGCGACATCACTACTTTGGTAAGATAATGTCTTAAACAATAGTCAGCCTTTTTTCGTTCGTGTAGATTTTTGATCTTGGACAAATTTTTCACTGGTTTTTGAAACTAAAGGCGTGTGTCACGGAGATGAACAATTCATTCAAGTAAGTAATAATAATGCTGATATTGAATTAAAAAACTACGTTCCTATATTATATTAAATGCAAACTCACAACATATTTTTCATTTACTTTTAATCAGTTTAACACTCCAGTTTCATCCGATATCACACCACAAGATGGAGTACACTATAAAATGTCAAAGGATTTCGTAAAATTATGGGCAGATTTTGCAGCTGACAAGTAAGTTGCTGAGCTTTGCAAATAAATAACAGATTTTAACCAAGAAACTAATCTGACGATCTTGACCTATTATTCTGTCTGATACAGGGCTGATCTCAATTTCCGTGGGGTAAAGTGGACACCACTGAAACCAGATGCTCCACATCTTCGGTATTTATTAATTGATATGAGTTATGGAATTGTAGATGAGCCTTTTGAGAAACGAATACAGTTCTGGAGAGATAATCATGTAGTATAAATAAATATAAGCGTGCTACTACTAAAATTGGAAAGAGGATAAATAAAATACCAATTTATTTTTAAGTTATTTATTCACTGTTAATATGAGCAATGCGAATTGAAATTCAAGGTCATACGACTGACCTTGGCTTGAAACGAAACAGAGAAAGTATGTCCACATGAAACAATATTTACAAGGAACTTGAAGCTCCAATTATCACCAACTAAATGCGCTAATTGATTAGTACATACAATGGATGATGCCAGTGAGTCAGAATATTTTTGGGCTTATTGACAAATTGACTTTGACCAAATGAACGCTTTCATATATATTTTTTGCTGACTTTCCTGGTCAGATTTGGCTCATCGTTAAAAAGCGTCTAATGTGCAATTAAAAGAGAGCAAAAGCATCAACGATCAATCATCAACTCATCATCATCCTCCCCACTCAAAAAACCTCTTTCTATTCCCATTCATCGATCAAAGCCTTCAAAGCTTTCATTCAACTGATTTGCGATAAATTGGTACGAATGACGTGTGGGGTGTAAATAAACCAATCAAGCATGCAACCACAATCGTGTATAACCCAAAAATTACTCATTTGAGCTCAACGTTAACTAACTAGCACAAGTATAGTTGTTGAGCTTCCAAAACATCCAGCATATTGTATGTTACTTACGTACGACCCAATAACTCAATGAAGAGACACATTATTCACACATTTCACATGAATCCAAAATATTTAAAGATATCTCAATCTGGTCTGGGCTTCTAAAGAGCAAGATATCTTACAATACATAGAGATCGATTTTTAT
Source organism: Orchesella flavescens (assembly GCA_964034955.1). Lineage (NCBI taxonomy): Eukaryota > Metazoa > Arthropoda > Collembola > Entomobryomorpha > Orchesellidae > Orchesella > Orchesella flavescens. The sequence continues at coordinate 17,460,973 of OZ035957.1, read as the reverse complement.
TTCCAAATCAAATCTCAATCACTATTTATCACATAATATTTAAATGTGCAAAGATCAATACTGTCCTTTGTTTGTCTAATCATCCAGGTGTAACATACTTATTCATCTGTTCAAGGTTTCTCAATCGATCATTGACATACACTTTTCCAGTCAGTTAAATGGTATGAAATGGACACAGGCTATTATCCAATTATTAAATTAATGTAACATATATCTCTAAATTGGGATTACACAGCAGCTTGCACGTGGCAGTCCTAACAATCTTCATCTCGTATATACGTATTATCTTGCATACTGATAATTTGATTATCAATCATCACCATTTGCACAGTAATAGTAATTTAACATTTAGCACCACACGTAGGTATATTAAATTAGATAGAACGTATAGGAGAAACAAACTAAGATCCAGACTCCAGAAGTGATTCCTCTGGGCCTGTGTACCAATCCACACGATTATTCATGCTAATTGTGGACAAGAAACTGAATGGACTTTTATTATTCAACGGTAAAAATGAAGAAATTTCACCAAACTATTTTCATGATTTCATGGCATACATAAAAACATAATGCATATATTATTTAATTAAGAAAATGCAAATCCAATATTTTATGACTTTTACTTTTTAGCCCAACAAATGTTTCCAGTTTGGTGCATTGCTTAGGTGGTCTTTATCTGTGAATAGATCTCACTCATGCTTTTTTGATTGCAGAATGAGTTCATCTTTGCACGTGTGTTTGCTTACTTCGTTGCATCAACTTTATCCGCATCCAGAATAGAATCAGCTGCTGCTTTTATAGTCTAACCTAGGGTGGAAGTGGAACATTACTTTTTACTTACTGCAGTGGCTGGAGACAGGCTGGAGAAGTAGGTTGCTTTTGTTTTGTTGTAGAGGGATATAAACCTATATCCAGCAGGTCCGCCAGTTTTTATCATATTAAGTTTACTGTTACAGCTGAAGGCTTTCCACAAACAGTGACAAACCAAACTGTCATCACGCATTAAGGTGATCACTTGTACCTTCTTTTAAGTTTTAATTTGAAGAGTTAAGTTGTCCACAAGACAAAACATTATTGAGTATTTATTTTGACTCATGAAGGTTCAAAGTGTATGCAACATTAGACGCACTTTCAGTTTGGTTGGGTACAAGACTGCGATTGCACATGCATTTTTGTTGGTTGTTTTGTGAATGATTTAAGTAAATATTTATACGAGACCGACACAGACGATGAGTAATCAATTCTTATAAAAGCTTTCGTGTGGAGGTATGTGTGTGTGTCCAGACTGTAGCTTTTTCAAGTGTTGCTACTGATAATTATGAGGTTATATTCCCGTATAATTATGTGGAGACTTCATGGCTGAGTGGCCAAGGTTGCAGTCTTGAGCAATTTCGTCACAGGTTCTACTCCTACACTCGGAGTTTTTTTGGCATATTTTTAACGCATCGAATTGCATTGCTTCGTTGATTGCATGCCTATACCATCTCCTTGCGCTCGGTTGCTGCATGTTGCCATCGTGTACAGTCCTGTTTTTATAGTCATATCATATGCATGCACGTTGGAAGGCCGAAGAATGTGTTCGTTCACATCGAACAACTACTACTAATAAGGTAACCAATAAATTCTTCATAACAAATGTGGTCGTTCGCACCGAACAACTACTAGGCAACCGACAAATTCTTCAAGAAATGTGTTCGTTCGCATCGAACAACTACTACTCCATTACTAAACCATGCCTCTTTCTCACGCATACCTTCCTCTACCAAAACGCAACTGAAAGTTCCTGAAGGAAAAAGCACTCTACACGAGTTCACCCATAATTCCACCAAAAAAGCAATACAACATACAATTGAATGGACCTATTTTTCGCCTTACACAGATGAATTTATGCATTAATTATCCTAATGCTCCCTACAACGAGCAATGCCAAAAGCCAGGTTTATGCGTACACTATTTGTTTACATAAAAAAGTAATATGAATGAACATAACATGATTTTTGAAGTTCAATCCAACTGCTTTAATGCTTTATAACATTTTTAAAAGAGTGAACAACAAATCACTACAAATATTTAAAACGTATCATATCACAATCCCGAATTATAACGCCTCTTCTTCATCATCAGGGTCGCGAAGATCATCCTCAGTGACACCAACCAAGGCAGCAAAAGACCTAAAATGAGAAAATTATTAATTATGGCATGCAAAGAAAATATTTTTCGTTTAATAAACAACCATAGTATTTATGTGCTCACTCCTGAGATAAGGGGACAGCAGCTTTCTGACCACCCAATGAAGTGTCGGACTGGGTACTCTCATCCAAAGCAGGTTGATTACCGATGTTAGCGGACGTTGATGGAATGCAAATTCCAGCAGAAGCTGTACTATGCCCTTCCGCGTTTACTCCTCCACTGGAATCAAAGTCCATGAACTGATCCCTCTGCTTCTTCAAAATCTCCACTTCCATTTTCAGACGTTTATTCGTCTCCCGTTCCGATCTTAGCGCCCGTTCGTTTGATTCATTTCGCCGTGTCAGTCCCTCTTCATTAGCGTTTCGGCAAACTTGACAATACAAGAATGTACCTGCAAAAAATGAAATATATTTTTACTACATTATATATTTACAGCGCAGCAAAATAAAGTTGTAAAATGATTATAGTCTTAACGGTGCACGAAGGAATCACAAACAGGACAGCGACCCATGCCCGTATTATTTCGTTGAATCCAAGTGCCTCCACGTAGAGGTAGCGCACGTTTACAACCTGGATGAGGACAGTTCACTAAAATTGAAAAACATAAATCATAGTAATGAATGAACCGAAATTAAATAGCGGCTTTTTAATATAATGTACATCATCAATATAAATTGTATTATTACCTGTCTTTTGTTGATTTTGACGAGGAATCAATCCTCCACAATAGACACACCAACGATCGTGTTTACCTATAAAAATAGGTAAATGGTTGGACGCAACTCCTCCAGTTCCCCTAATTGGATTCATGTCAAAATCAAAATTTGAACAGAAATAAACCACTAAACAAATAAACTTAAGTCATAAAACTTCTCAGCAAAGCAGGTAAAAAGAGTTTACTAATTCAGACCAATTTTCGTGAGTAGTTGTGCGTGAGCACAGAACGACTAGACTGATCTGAATGATGTGAGTGATTAGGATCAGGCTCACTTTCATCCTTCAACCGGTGTAGCTTTCTCGGGGTCAATGTCCCTCAACGAGATTTTCCACGTGATAGGCCATGATTGGTGGAGATATCACAGCTAATAAAATCTGATTGATGTTTCTTTAAAGAAAATATGATGCATATACGTGCAAACATACGTGAACTCTTACGTACGTAACATGCTATACACTCATCATCCGTTGACAACCAGCAAGCCCAAATTGTACGCGCGATAACGCAAGGAAGAACTCATCAAGCAACCGACAAATTCTTCATAAGAATTGTATTCGTTCGCAACGAACAACTACTCATGATAAGGCAAATGGCAAATTCTTCATAAGAATTGAGTTCGTTCGCAACGAACAACTACTCATCATAAGGCAAATGGCAAATTCTTCATAAGAATTGAGTTCGTTCGCATCGAACAACTACTCATAAGGGTAACCAACACATTCTTCGTTCGCATCGAACAAATTAGTTTTCACCTACTACTCTCCTTTATTCCGGCCACTAGATATTTTCTTTACCGGGTACCTGCTGGCAATTCAAATATGCAAATATTTTTTGCTTTATCACAATCACAACAAACCAATTTTCTCATTCATTTTTGCGTAGAATTGATTTCGAAAAACTTTCAACAACCATTATTGTGAAAATTGTCGTAGAGAAACTGTCAAGTGTTAAAACAAGGTAAGGTAAATTAATAATTAAAATTATAGCAATTAGCATTACTGTGGGAATTAAAATATCAAGATATTTAACAGTAAACCAGGTAACTTTTGGGTGACAGAAAAGTGTTCTTTTAAGAACAATTAGAGAGTGAGATAAAGGGGGAAGAAGGTAAGAACTGTAATGTTTTACAATTACCAATATTAGCATAATACATTGTAAATTAAAATGTTAAGTTTTATGTTTTCATTAAAAGGTGCTTTTGGGCGTCAGAACCATTGGCGACTGAGATCAGCTGAACAAACGTATTTAAAAAAATTCAACAAAACCAACTCTGCGGCGTTTTCGGGTGAAACTTGCAGCAACTGCCAAAAAATTTACCAAGAACTTAACTCAACCAATTCTGTCTTTTTTGGGTGAAAGTTGAAGTAACTGCCAACAAAGGTAAAAAAATTATGCATCCCTCAATGTATTTGCCATAGCTTGATATGAAATCATTCATAATATTTAATTCTGATTATTTTTGCAGATTTCGAAACTTGAGCTGTGTAAAAAAGGGTGATCTACTAAGTACGGGTTAAGTTGTTGTGCATAAACATATATAATAAAGATCACTTCTAAGATTTTTTTGATTTTTTAGATCCAACCCCAGCACCTGCAGTACATACGCCCACACTCCGCTTTCGAGCATTCCATTCGTGGACAAGGCCACACATTTGTTGTGTTGGTTCCTTCGGGAAAAAATCTTCACATTCGCTGTGGTGATTCCTTCGGGAAAAATCTTCACATTCGCTGTGTTGATTCCTTCGGGAAAAGTCTTCACACTCATTGTGTTGATTCCTTTGGGAAACATCTATGCTTCCACTTTGTATTGAATTATTTTATTGAATAATTACAAATTTTGAACAAAACTATGGAAAATTGTGGACCGTCCGGTGGGAAAAAAGGTGCTCGACTTAATGAGACGTCTGAGGAGAAAAGAGCAAGACTTGATAAGCATAACGAACGTCGACGAAATAAAATAGAAAATGAAACCTCTGAGCAGAAGGAGCAACGGCTTGAAAAAGATAGACAGCGCCGTAAAATGCTTAAAGAAAGAAAAGCCACTGAACAAATTGGCGTAGAATTTGACGAAGAAACTGAACGGAAACGTATGTGCCAAGAAAATGAATGGTTGGCGAAAGATGCCGAACGAAAACGAGTTTCACGAGAAACTGAATCAACAGAAGCTAACAGAGCACGCCTTGATAAAAATGCTGAGCGCCAACATTTATTGCGAGAAAACGAATCAATGGAAGCTAACCGAGCACGCCTTGATCAAAATGCAGAGCGTCAACAATTGTCTCGGCAAAATGAATCAATGGAAGCTAACAGAGCGCGTCTTGGAAAAAATGCCGAGCATCAACGCATATTTCGAGAAACTGAAGAAGCTGAAGAGAAAAGGAAGAGAATTGACGCTGAGAATGAAAGACGAATCATGTTACGGCGGAGTGAATCTGCTCAAGAAAGAAATGTAAGACTAACGCAAAGGGAAGCTGCATCGATGTTGCTAACATCTAAAAAAAGTGAAACTTTTATGAAATTGGCTTTAAAAGCAGAAAATGATGAAGCTTCGATTCCAGAAAGCTATTTAGGTGCTTTAAACGTTAAATGCAATCAGTGTCTTTCACTCAACTTCTCAGGTGAAATGACGGCTTCAAACAAAACCGAATTTAGAAGATGCTGCCAAAAAGGCCAAGTTAAACTTGATCCATACACACCCTACCCTGACTATCTTGAAAAATTAATGAAACGTGAGGTACGGGAAAGTACTAATTTTATGAACTGCATTAGGTCTTACAATAGTTCATTTGCTTTCGCTTCAACTGGAGCTAATGTAAAGCCTCCGCCTGGAAGTGGAACTTACTGCTTTAGAGTTTGTGGACAAATAACACATCGTACAGGAGCGTTGCATCCTGATAACAACGAAACAAGAAAATTTTCACAGATTTATATTCTTGATACAGAAGAAGCAGTATACCAAAGAATGTCTTTGCCTGAAAATAAAGATTGTACTGAATTATTAATGAGAAAAATTGCTGAAATTATTGACCTTAATCCATTTGCAAAATCAATGAAAATGTTACATGAAGTGGAAAAAGAAGCAAAACAACAAGCCGAAATAAGCGGTATACCACTAACAGAGGTAAAATTGGCCATACTGCATGATAGATCTAAGGATCTAAGAAGGTACAATGTTCAAGCTGTAAATGAAGTAGCTGTGGTTTTCCAAAGCAAAGATGGTGAACCTCCATTTGAAAGAGACATAATTATGCATCTGAGAAACGATTCAACCAATACTTACAAAACCCAGAGAATTAACATTCTGAGTCGTAACTTGGACCCACTTACATATCCATTACTATTTCCAAATGGCGATTTTGGTTGGAGTACTGATCTTCCAAGAATAAATAAAAACTCAACCAATGATGTAGAAATTGAGGAAGAGGAGGAATTACCCGAACGGACTGCACTAAAGTCCCGTAAAACCATTAGTATGCGTGAGTATTTTTCATATAGATTATCTGTTCGACAGGAATTTAACCCTCTTTTGAACGCTGGAAAATTAACTCAGCAATACATTGTTGATGCATACGTAAGAGCTGAAGCAAATGACCTTAATTATATTCGAACGCATCAACCACAACTTCGAGCTGATAAATACAACAGCTTGGTAGACCACATAAACAATGATGCTATTGGAAATAACGATAAACCAGGAACAGCAATAATTTTACCATCAAGCTTCCAAGGAAGCCCAAGAAATATGCAACAGCATTATCAGGATGCAATGGCTATTGTTACCAAATATGGTAAACCAGACCTTTTCGTTACAATGACATGCAATCCAAAGTGGAAAGAAATAGTTGAAAATCTTGAGCCATGGCAGAAAGCTGAGCATAGACCTGATTTAGTAGCAAGAGTGTTTAACTTAAAACTAAAACAAGTATTAGACGATATAAAGTCTAAAAACAAGTCTCTATTTGGAGAAGTTTTGGCAATTATACACGTGATTGAGTTCCAAAAGAGAGGACTTCCTCACGCTCACATTTTAATTATTTTGGCAAAAGACCACAAATTAACTTCAGTGGAAGATATTGATCGTGTTGTGAAAGCTGAAATTCCAGATAAGGACAAGTCACCAAGACTGTTTGAAATTGTAACCAAAAATATGATACACACTCCGTGTGGTAAGCGCGGTCCTAATAGTCCATGCATGGTTGATGGAAATTGTTCAAAATCATTCCCTAAGCAATTCCAAGATATTACATTAGGAAATATTGATGGATATCCACAATATAAACGCAGAAAGGGTACTACTGCTACTGATTCTAGAGGTAATTCCGTTGATAATAGTTGGGTAGTCCCTTACAACCCTTATCTTAGTCTTAAGTACAATTGCCATATAAATGTTGAGATTTGTGCTTCCATTAAATCTGTAAAGTACTTATTTAAGTATGTTTATAAGGGGCACGATTGTGCAAATGTACAAGTTAAGGAAAGTAACATCCCAGATCTTCAAAATCCTGAAAAACTTAAGGATGAATCTAAGGAATATGTAGACTCAAGATATGTAAGTTCACCTGAAGCAATATGGAGGTTATTCTCTTTTCGAATGCATGAGCAATCTCATACAATTTATCGACTTCCTGTACACCTTCAAGATGAACAAACGATTTGTTTTCAGGCAGGAAATGAAAATGCTGCAGTTCAACGTGCAGAGTCAAAACATACTAAATTGACTGCTTGGTTTGAATTAAATAAAATTGATCCAAATGCACGTGAATATAAATATTGGGAGATACCAATTTACTACACATGGAATGCTACGAATACAAAATGGAACAAGCGTAAAAGAGGTGGCGATAAAGTCATTGGCAGAATGTATACTGTTAGTTTAAAAGATCAAGAAAGATATTTTCTTAGACTTCTTTTGTCACATGAAAAGGGAGCAACGTCATTTGCAGATTTACGAACAATCCATCGAGATAATGAAACTATTATTGTGCCTACATATAACGAAGCTGCTAAAGAAAAAGGTTACTTTTTAGATGAAACCATTTGGCAAAGCACTATTGATGATGCAAAAACTTACGCCATGCCATACCAATTGAGACAATTATTTGCATACATTTGTGCGATGGGTCCTCCTTCAGATAAACTAAAACTTTGGAATGACAACAAAGAAGATATGATTGAAGACTTTTGCTACAAAATACATCAAAAGCAAGGAGATTGTCGCAATTGCGAATTATATGCTCTGAAAGATCTTAAAGAAACTCTGGAATTGCTAAGATGCACGTTGACATCATTCAATCTTCCATGTCCCATTGAACTTATCAGTTTACCAGACTTAAATTTACAACACTTTGACCCAGAAGATGAAATGTTAGTAGCACAAGAAATGATCCAATCCTTAAACGATGGGCAAAAAATGGCATTTGACATTATTGTTGAGTCAACTAAAGATACTAAATTGAGACCAGTGTTTATTTTTAGATGGCCCTGGAGGTAGTGGGAAAACATATTTATATACAACGCTTTTGCATAACTTTCGTGGAAGAAATGAATTGTGCTTACCATCTGCTTCAACTGGGATTGCAGCTAATCTCTTGATTGGAGGAAGAACTTACCATTCTTTGTTTGCATTGCCAATCCCAATAAATGAAACCTCCACTTCCAGATTAGGAATGAGAACTGCAGATGCAAATAATATAAGACAGTCAAAACTACTGATAATTGACGAATGTACGATGGCATCAAGTCATGTTTTGGACTGTATCGATCGTCTTTTGCAATCAATTATGGACAATAAGATTCCGTTTGGAGGAAAAACTTTGCTACTTGGAGGTGATTTCCGACAATGTTTGACAATTGTACCTCATGCAATGCGCCCAGCTATAGTAGAATCGTGTTTAATAAAAAGTACTCTTTGGAATCATTTTCAAAAGCTCAGCTTGACAGCTAATATGAGATCTGTAGATCCATCTTATAGTGAATGGCTTTTAAAATTAGGAAGTGGACTTTTGCAAAACGAATACGAATTAGGAGAAGACGTGATCGAAATTCCACAGGAATATCTGTGTCAAGATTCATTGATTAAAGAAATATTTGGTGAACAAATTTCACTGGACAAAATTGACTTATTTACTAATAGAGCTATATTATGCCCCAAAAATGTTGACGTTGATAAAATCAATGATGAAATTATTAACATTATTGACGGTGAAAGTCGTACATATTTTAGTGATGATAAGGTTGTAACTGATGATGACGATGAAAGAGCTAATTTCTCAATAGAGTTTCTTAACACTCTTAATCTTTCTGGAATGCCTGCTCATAAATTGACTTTAAAAGTTGGTACAATAGTAATGCTTTTGAGAAATTTGAACACAAAAAAAGGCCTTTGCAATGGTACAAGATTAGTTGTTCGAAGCATGATGAACAACGTGATCGAAGCTGAGGTATTAACTGGATCCGGTAAAGGACAAACAGTTTTAATTCCACGCATTGACTTGACAAATTCTGATAATGCAATACCTTTTACGATGAGACGCAGACAATTTCCGCTTAAACCCTCATTTGCAATGACCATTAATAAGTCGCAGGGTCAAACGTTAGATAAAGTTGGAATCCACCTTTCTGAGCCCGTTTTTGGACATGGACAATTATATGTAGCATTTTCTCGAGTTAGACGTGGGGTTGATGTGAAGGTCAAAGTCTATGACACTGCAGAACAGGGAATACTTCTTGAAGGACGTGATAATGTATTCACCAAAAATGTAGTTTATAGGGAAGTCTTTAACAATTAAAGACTTAAAGCAAGCGGTATCCTTAGTATAATAACGTGTACTGGACTTGGGAATGGTAGTTTCATTGTAATGCACATCACACATATCAAGTTTCCTTTCAAATTCTTCATAAGAAACGAGTTTGTTCGCAACGAACTACTATTATTGAGCAACCACCAAATTCATCAGAAATGTGTTCGTTCGGAACGAACAACTACTATTAAGCAACCAACAAATTCATCATAAGAAATGTGTTCGTTCGGAACGAACAACTACTACCAATAACGACTTCCAATTCAATTCGGCCTCCCCACATCCTTTGCCTTGAGTAGAAATTTATTTTTTATTTCAATTGAGCTAGCAGACCGTGTATCACGGGCTTGAGATACACTTGTGTAATAGAAGGTTTGAGTTGGCAAATGATATGAATGCATGCGGATGGATACGACTTTAAAATTATTTCATGGCAATACCTAGATTCTTCTTTTATTTCATAGCTTTTCAAGTTCTCAAATATTTAAACTTTTTTTATTAAAGTGCCCTTGTAAAGAAGATGCTTCTCACTTCCTCAGTCTGCTATACAACTACCAACTATGGATCGGCTCAAGTAATAAAGCTCTGACGGTGATCTTCTAACAAGTTTCTTTCTACAAAAAAAAAGCTTCCAGCGCAGCCGTTGCAGGTATACTAGCTTTGATTATGGCCAACAAACGGACGGAAACTGAAGATAATGATGACGCTGGGAGTGAAACCTCCCCACCAGTGAAGCAGCCAGATGGGCATGTTGATACTGTACAAACACCGGTGCCAGTAGAGCCCACGACAGTTTTGCAATTAATTAGTCTTAAAATTGTTGGCAGTCTTGAACGGTTCTTCTACAAGTAAGATTAGAATTCAGTAAAATATAAGTATTTACAATTGTTACATTTAACTCATCACTTATTGCTCATCTTTTCTTTGTTTGTAGATGGGGATATCAAATAGGATTGACTCCTATCCCGTTCATTGTAGCTTGTGTGATAATAACTGTAGTCTGTGGAATAGGACTTTTCAGGTTTACTCCAGAAAACCGACCGGATAAACTATGGATTCCGTGGAATTCTGAGTTTGTGAAGGATACAGAATGGCTAAATAAAAATTTCCCGTCTCCATTCCGCTTTCATTATGCTATCATTACGGCAGAAGATGTGCTCCAGCCTAGTGTTCTCAATGTGGTATGTTTTCTACATGAATTTTTAAGCTGTAGTTTGCAGCACCTAAGATGAGGTGGATGTGCACTTTTTGTCATTTTTAGTTGCTGGATATACATAACAAAGTCAAGAGTATCGAAGCTTCCTCCTACTCGTGGAAGGATATATGTTTCAAGTATGCTATTTTGTCTGACAATTAATTGAATTTTACATATATTTCAATATTTGAAAAATCAAAAGTTAATGTATATTCTGCGATTTCATATTTAGGCTTCCTGTAATAAAATTTGACACAAATAGTCGACGGAAGCGTCAAGTAAATGATGGCGGCAATACGAACAACGAGACATTGTTTAACGGAAACTTTGAAGGTTTTGACTCTGCATTTGAGTTTGATGATGATGCTTCCGACGAAGCTACTTCAGAAAAACCATTTGATCCCAGTGTCTCTCTGCCCACTGATCTTTACTGCAATATTCTTTCTTCGTTGGACGAAGAATGCTTCGAGTTAAATATGTTAGAGCTTTGGAATTACAATGCGTCAGTTATTTACAAACTAACCAAGGAAGAAATTGTTGAAGCAATGAATCATGAACAAATTAGGTAAGGTTTACATCACCTTCCAAAACATTTGTTTTATATCCTAAATTCCGTTTTGGATTGAGAGAATAATGGTTACGTTTTTTATAAATATAAAGTCCAGTTTTTGGCCGTCCAGTTAACTACGCTAGTGAGCTGGGAAAGATACAGAGGAACGAAAGTGGATATATTATTAGTGCACAAGCGGTTATGATAAGATGGTTTTCTCGCCTTAACCGAACTGCCATGAATCTCGGTGATGTTCTCAATGATGAGGGAACTGGCCAAGCAGTAGATAAGTACAATTTCATGTGGGAGAAAGAATTGTCGAGTTTTTTCCAAAGCTTTCGGCCACCTGAAGGAGTCAACATTTATTTTAACGTAGCTAGAAGGTATATATAAACTTTTAACTAATTGAAATTGAACGAGAATTGAAGGATGAAGAAGGAGTGTGATCTAAAATAATAGTCACGCTTCTGCTGTTTTTAGTTTTGCAGATATTAGTGGCTCTACAATTATGGGCGATGCTTCAATGTTAGCAGTTGGATTTAGTATTGTTTTTATGTACGTAATATTCATGTTGGGAAAATTCAACTTTGTTGAACAAAGAGTAAGTTTGCCTCATGATTTTTTTCTTAATTTTATTAATCTCATTCCCATGTGAAGTTGACAAGAACGTTTTATATTTTTAACATATTTGCAGCCATTGCTATCACTTGCTGGTCTCTCATGTGTCGGGCTTGCCATTTTAGTGTCTTACGGAATTTGTTCCGCATTTAAAATCATCTATGGACCAGTTCACAATATACTGCCTTTTTTACTGTTAGGAATAGGGATTGATGACATGTTTGTAATCATGCAGTGTTGGAACAATCTACGATCTGACGATTTGAAAAAATCTCTCCCAGAAAAACTGGGTCTTACACTTCAGCATGCCGGAGTTTCAATAACAATTACAAGTTTGACGGATTTCTTTGCTTTCGGTAAATACTAACAAATTTACAAATTATTGTGATTTAATAAATTACGTTCTATTTAATGTAGCTTTTCTCTTTTCTTATATTATAGCCATCGGTGGAACTACAGTAAGTTAAGAAATTATGCATAGTAAATCATCAATTATATAAGTTTTGTTGTAGGCTAGGCTTGTAACAGAATTTTTGGCTTATGTGTAGGTTCTGCCAGCATTACAGTCATTTTGCATCTATGCTGCTCTTGGAATTGTTGCCACATATGTGTTTCAAGCTACATTTTTTGTAGCTTGGTTAGCAATAGATCAAAGAAGGATCGAAAGACGTCGCAATGCCTTTTTCCCGTATATTATTCACGCTTCATTTTCTCCTAAAACATGGATAACTAGAAGTTTTGCACAAAATGTGATTGAGAAAGTATATTGTAAAGTTTTGTTTCGAAAATTTTCAAAGGTAAAAAAAATCCGATTATTCTTTGAAGCAACTTATTTTTATTTAATTCGTATTTGTTATTAAATATTCTTTTACTATTTTGTATCAATAGGTTATGGTGTTTCTAGTCACTTTTGGAATGTTTGGAATTAACATTTGGGGCAATATCCTTTTACGCCAGGAATTTAATCCAATATGGTTCTTGCCTCAAGACTCTTACTTGTTTAAGTATTTTGCAGCTCGTGATAAATTCTTTCCAGAAAAAGGAGAAGAAGGATTCATTTTGATGAATGAAGTTGATGTCAATGCAAACTTACCAAAATTGGAGTCACTTCTTATGGATTTTGAAAATTCTTCACTCGTTCATGAAATAGACGCTTGGTATCCTCCTTTCAAGCACTACGTAAATTCAAACTTTGGAAAAGGTGCGCTATTAATTGCTTTTTAAAATAAAACAGTTAGAATGGATGCTAAGTTTCCTTTTGCGTTGTTGAATCATGATAATTTTATAAACTTTCAGACATACCCAATCAGAAGCTTACTGACAAAGAATTTAGCAAATATCTAGGCAAATTTTTATTTAGTCCGACGGGAGGAAAATATCAAAGCAGATTCAAGTTTGATAAAAATCTGACTTGTGGAAAAGTTGCACCGAAAGTGATGGTAAGAATGTGGAGACTGTATAATGTGAATGTCCCTACAAAGTGTACAATATTGTGACACATGTAACTGATGTAACTTTGATGAATATTTTCAGCTATCTTCAGCAAATTTCAAATTCAACATATTTAGTGGACCTGAGCAACATGTTCCAGCTATGAATAAAATTAAACGAATAATCCGGGAAGCTAACTTCACACCGGCTGAGAGCCATACATTCATCTGGTCATTTGCATTCGCTGGATGGGAGACTGATGAAATCATTACAGAAGAACTATACAGGAATATGGGATTAGCTATGATTTGCGTGTTTTTAACCACTCTAATACTCATAGCTAATCTGCAGACGTGTTGTATGGTGCTTCTTTGTGTCGTTCTAACATTAGTTGATGTTGGAGTAAGTTAAGATTAATTTAAGTTTAGTTTGATTAATCCCACCTAATGAACCTAAGGAGGCTGAGATAGCTCTTGCTAGTAGAATTAATAGGGTTACTGAAGAGGAACATTAAATTTTGATTTTAAAGGGTTCCATGCATTTTTGGCATCTCACGATAGACACCGTATCATGTATTGACCTCGTACTTGCGATCGGCTTGTGCGTTGATTATGCCGCCCATATAGGTAATTAATTTACTTTGGGACCCTTACCCATAATAACCAAGTAAATACACCCTTTATTAGATATTATAGAATCTGTAATTATGATATTTTTTAATTCTCAGGTCATGCATTCATGACATGTGTGGGAACTCGAGATGAACGAGCTAAAAAGGCGTTGGTCAACATTGGTCCTGCCGTTCTGAATGGCGGATTCAGCACATTCCTGGCTTTTATTCTTCTCGCAAATTCCAAGTCACATGTATTTCTCACCTTCTTTAAGGTAACTGCTTTCTGAATTGCGATTGAATACATTATTATTAGTTTGACCAGAAATTGACAGTAACTAAAAAACTGTTTATTCTAAAGATATTCTTTCTTGTCGTGGTGTATGGACTATTCCATGGGTTGGTGTTTTTACCGGTGCTTTTAAGTATAATTGGTCCAGCTCCTTATGCAACCGCTGTTTTGGAGACTGAAAATGATAAAAATGAAACCAAAGAGATGCAAGTGTTGCTCCTCGTCAATCAAAATACAGAGGATCGGCAGCCCGTGAAACCTTGCTGTAATGGAAGTACCGTAAGTCTTAAATCATAAAATAGAGAACTCGAATGTATCCTTAGCTCAAAAGGGTCCAAGATTTTTATTCATCTTTTGTGCACAGATTGAGAGAGATAGCGAAATGGTTGGAAATGAAAAAGGCAACTTGGGTTAATCTCTTGTTTGAAAAGATTGGAGCTCAAAGAAAATCTCAAAAATACATACAACATATATATATATATATAAAATATTAGCCTCCTATTAGCTATAGCTATGCTACGCCTAAATGGTACTTTTAGTAATTTCTTTGCAAATAGACCAGTTTTGATAATTTGATGATAGTAGTGTTCTTGAGTTCAAAAAGGCAACGTTGATACTCCCAACAAAGGTCACAAAATCAAAGCCTTTATTGTTAACAAACCTTAATAACTTTATATTGGTATCTACCGCTAATGTTTTTATACTACTTTGTACGCAAAATAGTAGCTTTAAATACTATATGTGATTAGCTTCAGCGTGGAAGCACACGACACACACGCTCGTTGAACTATATACATATTACATATGCTTGTCAACATAGCTTTCGGAACTGCAATATGTAATGTGAATCTTATTAATTTATACCCGAAATATTTAAAGGATGTTTATTGTTTTGTACTGCAGTATTTTATTGTGCGTGCTACCTGTGGAACTATAAAATTAAAGTATTATCGTAATAAAAGAACCTTAAACGTACTTAAGCTTAAATATCTTAAACAATTTTGTGCGCAATCCGCAATCATTTTCGATTGCTTCGAAAACAGGAAATTGTAAGGATAATTACAGTAATTGTTGAAATAAAAGTGATCCATGGTAGTGCTGGTGTAAATAATAGTGATTCAAGATATACTCTCCATGGTTGATAAACTATTGGGTTCATAAAAGAAAAGTCATCGTGCCTTAGAGTAAACTCTGTCCAATACGCTGCTACATCAATTGGTGATTGTGGACGGTCTTGAAATACTGCTTGTAACTTTTTCATATTATTTCGATACCTACATAAGAATACGAACGTTAAATTATTTAGCAGATATTTTAAGGAATCGTGGCTTTAATAAAAACAACATGATGATGTAACTAACATAGGATTTTTCGTAATATCATGAATAGCTGATGCCAAATCTTCAGTATTAATGTCTCGAAGTTCCAAGCGAATTCCAACTTGTCGAGCTTGTAGTTTGTAAGATTGATAGTCCTGCTCTGCAAATATAGGTATGGTTATCAAAGGAACCCCAGTCCAAGTAGCTTCTATGATACCATTCAGTCCGCCGTGAGTAATGCATGCAACCGTTTTAGGATGTGCTGAAATTGGTAAGAATTTTTACAACTAATGAAATGAATGAGACTATACTTGTATCCTTTATGATATAGTGACTCTGTGAATGATGGCGACTTGTACCCACCCATCAGCTCCTTTTGGGGTGCCCAAGGTTTGTATTGCAAGTTCCTGGGACAATGTTTCGGAGTTTGACCACTCGCCTTAACTAGGAAGTGTATTTTAGGAAAACGGTTAATTGCTTCAAAAAAAGCAGATTCAAAATATGCAGGAATACTTGAAAAGTCAATACTAGATCCAAACGCAATCAGTATAAAACCCTGTTCAGCAGAGCTCACAAAGTTTTCGATATCCTAAAACATTTTCAGAAGCTTATTTTACAACACCATTGACCAATCGTTGCAGAACTTTTTTTATGTAGTCTTCGTAATTTATTCATTCATTCAACTAATAAACTTACCTCAGGAATGGTTGCATTCTTTTGACTATACATCTGCATGCCTCCAACTTGTATGAAATTTGTTGGAAGTGATCTCGGTAACTCTACTGAAGGATGGGTGTTAACAAAGACCAAATTTGTTTTCCGTTCTAGCTCTTCAAACAAAGGTACATCATTTCGTTGGAAAAACTTCTTCATTAGATTGCCTAGTCTCGGATAAAAATACATTCTCCGTTTGTAAGTCCAGTAGAAAGGTTCAATGTAATTTTCAAAAAGGTTCCAAATATTCATTGGATAATTAAAAAATGTCGTAATAAAAGGAAGCCATGTGGATTCAGTTGGGAAACCAAAAACATGATGATACCACGGCAGAATTGCTGTAGAATCAGAAGAGATGACTTTTGCTTTGTGGTGGTACGCTATAATGTGTCCACAGTCACATAAAACAGCGTCAATAATCACTAAATCAAATTTCTTTTCATATAATATTGCCTTTACTTCCGGAACCTCTGGGTTTGTGAGAATGTACTCGCAGATATCATAGGACCAAAGTGGTATGGATTCCCAAACTATCTTTTCTTCATGACGCAGCCTCATATTCATAACGTCACTTAAATACCCATCGTTTATCTTTTTCACTTCCTCCGGTATTAGGAGATCTATTCGGGAATCATTCCAAGGCTTTCTTGTGTGAGCAGAGAAAAACGTAACAGAATGATTTCTATCAGCTAATCTTACTGCTAGTGGCCATATTGGTATGTCATGGCTATGAGTTCCACCAACAAAGAAAAATAATATATTTGCACCATTTGCACGGGAAACTATAAATAAAAAACTCCAACAAAGTATGAACTTTATAGTAGTCATCTTCAGACTTCTCTTATGCGACACGCGTACTCTCTAGCCTTAACCTTGACTAACAAATTCGTGGATCTCTGCAAGTATCAGCAAGAGATTTGAGCTGGACTTTTCTTTGTCCATGAGTTTATATAGTGTCTAGAGAGTTGAAGTTAACCTGTCGCATGAAGCTTAAAAGATGCGTGCATAATATGTTTACAAACCTTAAAAATAAGATTGTATGGAAAGTACGGGGTTTGGAGATTAAGATAAAATAGTTTTTTTAAAGACATGTAGTGATGATTTGAATGATGTGTGCAGAGTGCAAACATGAAGGCACTTATGTAAATATAAAAATGCGTGCACTGTATAAATGAAATGAAATGGAACATAATGATTTTTTACATACGATATTAATTATTGTTGCACGCAGATCCTCTTGAGTTTATGTAACTTTTCATGATATATGGTATGCATGATTGCGAGTATTTCAGCCACAATCTTGATATATAATGATTGTGGCATGCAGGGAAAATAAAATCGTTCGTGACTACAACAAGTACTACAGACAATATATTCTTCAATGTGACTTTGATTTCTATTCATTACTTATGCAAACTGAAATCATCAACGGCAATCAAATTGGAATTCATTAAAAATTACACCAGCTTCCAAGTCTGAACCTGACGCAGTAAAAATAGGACAATTAATTAGGAGACGACAATCATGCGTACCTTAAAAGTAGTTACTAGTCCATAAACAGATTACATTATTTACATTATCCCTCCCTACCAATTTTCAACATTGTATTTCTATCCGTTACATCATATTTACGCCCAATTCTTGGCGTTAGTATATAAAAGTCAAAAACAGAACTTGCTAACAACCAATTTTCATTAAATGATGGCGACGAATTCAAGCACGTTTTTTTTAAAAACAATATTTATTGTCACTTACGAGGACGACAACTCTGTTACGACAAGTTAATCCAGTTTTATAAATACGAAAATAACACCACTCCGACAATGTTTCGCTTGGTTCTAAATTGAAAGTTGAGATTTTAATTTGTTAAACACGTGCCCGTTTCGCTTGAGTATGTTTGCTGTTCCTGGAAGAATCAGTCACCATCAGTCTTTCTGGTTGCTTTGAACACGTCCTGGTTGCTCCTGGTAAATTCAAAACAAGGCTGTTTGATTACTACTGTATTTATTTTCAGTTTTATAGTTTTGAGTTGAGTTAAACCAAAAATCATGAGGAACGCTCGTCACAAATTCACCATAATAATACTGGGTAGATAAGCTTATAAGCTACCAAGCTGTTCCTCAGGTTTTTGTAATTGGGTCACACCTTGATTAGAGCTAGATCCCCTAGAATGGTCGTCATCGTCGCTGTCCAATGAGACAACTTCAATGCTACGACGCTTGTCCACAGGTCGGCTGCTGTGATATGTTTTTCGTGGACCCTTTCTTGATGTCTCAATGACTTTTAAAAATGCATTTGAAATCTCAAAATTTTTTTGAAAGCGCGACAAGTCCATTGTAGGTCCGGGAGTAGTGACCTTTTGCAGAAATTCAATATTATCATTTTCGTCATCATCATAACCAAGATTCACGTGTGGTTGACGTTTCTCTCTTGCTTTTGCTACTATTTCCTGAAAAGCGGAAGATTGAGCAGGTTTAGGTACAATTTTTTCACTCAAAATTTCTACATCTGAGCCTGAGCCACTGTCGTCATTCACTGCGATCACTTCATGTTGCTGTTGATTTACATTTGGTCTCGGCCTATTGGAGACGAGTTTAACTTGAAGGCTTGATGATTCACTTGTAATATGGGGTTGGCAGCCAGTATTTACGGGTTGATGAATCTGCTTTAAATTGGCTTTGCTGTTTGTCTTAATTAAATTACTTTTTACTAGCGGAGGAAACCGAAGGGGAGATGTTTTCACAGACGAAACGTGAACCGGAATCGAAACATTGTCGCTTGTCGTTGAAGCATAACTCCTAGCCTTTGTTGTTGTTGTGCTTGGATTCTGTCGGCAACATTTTACATCATTCAATTTTTTAGAATACAGATTATATCTATCGACCCTATTTTCTATATTACAAAGTGAGCTACTGGAAACTGCACCATTGTGTACTTTAATGCTTAATTCATGTTTATTGGGTGGTTCCATGTGACCAGTACTATCAAGTACTGATGAATTGAACTCATTCAAAGTGCTTGGAGAATCAGTTACACCTTTTCTGGTTATCCTTATGTGTCTTACCGTTCCGCGAACTTTTAGTAAGCGTGCCATGTGAGAACGTTCAGAGATGAAAACTTGATCCGTATCACTCTCCCCCTCTGAGTCAGTTTCGGATCGTTCGACAACGAAGCGACTTCCTACAGCAGTCTCCACAGATCTATTTTTTTCTTTGACCTTATTAATACTTTCAGGAAGAACAGTAGTGCTGACTGCATCACGTAATTTCACTATAGGCTCTGGCTCTGGATTACCAACGTCTGCAATGGTATCAAATAAAACATTCCAATTACTTTGAATGATTTTTTTTAAAGTTTTAAGTTTTAAAGTACACACCTTCATCCTCAGAAGTGTCGTAGCGTTGTCGTTGAATTCGAGAACTATTCAGACCTTCACTCATTCGTTGACCTAAATCACAACAAAATATCCATAATGCATAATAGAAATTCCCTGATCGATTTAAACAGTATTGATAAATTGAAAGCTATCGGCTATTCAAAATTTACTGTATGCATACATACCAGATAGAATATCAGAACAAGTTTGACATCTCCAAGTCAAGTTCTTTAGTTTTCCACATTTTACATGAACTGCGGTTCCAGCACAAGCACCACATCTGACGATTTTGTATGGCTTACTATGGTTAACAAACAACAACAACGGACAATAATGCATTAATTAGTGTTTTAAAAAAATGAATACTCATTTCTTATTTATATAATGTTGTCCAATACCTTTCGCTTGAGCTAGAGTAATCTCTGCCTTTCGGACAACTACAGGTTTTAGCGTCGCATCTTGAGTAGACTTCATTTTGTTCCCCAAACGCATTAGGTTCCAGTTCCCAAGTAGCGTCTCTGTCAGGTAAGAATATCCCAGATTTTCTCATGGCCACAGAAAAAATATCCTTGTCATTACATAAAGGACACTTGAAAAAATGCGCTGCATGGTTTTTTGCCATTTCCTACAAAACAAAATAATTACATATCAATAATTGTGATATTATCTGCAATATATTATATAGCGTTGCAAATTGCAATACTATTTAAGCCGCAGTTTATGTTCATACATTCATATTCAAAGTTTCAAAAATTATACCATTATGCATGTTTTGTGGAAAATTCGTTTTTTGCAGCATGGTGTCCACAATGGATAATTCCTGTCACTAACTTCTTCAAAACAAATCGGACATTTAAGGTCAATGTATTGGTACGGTATGTCATCCTTGTGTCGATGTTTTTCACAGTATGATTTGAAATTCCCGATGAACTGGAAAACTGAATTCTTTTCCAATCCGCATGGATAATGATAGCTGGTTTTACATGACTTGGTTGAACAACCGATAGTAGCTCCGGGTTGGCGACAAAATTTGCATTTCTACAACCAATCATCAATAACAACGGTAAATTTATCTATCATTCTAAATCATAACAAATTTATTAACGAAATGACCAATTAAATATTTTATACAAACCAATTTGGCACCCCGTTTTAACTCTTTCCTAATATCCTTTGGCATAAATCCCAGAATCCCTTCCTCATCTTCACCATTTTGACTTAAACCAGCGGAAAAGAGCTACAAATGACAAAGAAAAATAGGAAATTACTCAAATGATGAATTGAATGATAACCACGAAACACCAACAAGAACGAGGCACAGGCAACGAGATGAAATAAATGGGTCATCAGTTTCAGTTATCCTTTCTTAAGCTTACCATACAAAAATAATGGACGGTCACCCCTTCCAACTGATACAAGGGGCCCCATTCCAGTGAATTAATTTCTGACTTGTGGCAGTAATTGCAGATCACGTCCGGATCCCTCTTGCTGATTTCCTTCACGTTCGGATCCATTTTTCAAAGCTTATTCCACATCTCTATCGATCATTTACTTGTCCACTAATTGGATTTTACCTGGTCAAATTCACAGGCTGATGGCTGATTTCTCAAAAGGTTAATAGGGTTGAGATTTTTGGATTAATTACCCACAGAAAACGAAGTAAATGAATTACCTCAAGGGGTATTTCAACCCACAACTAACTCAAATATTTTTTCTCATTCTCATAAAACTACAATCCACAATATCGCAACAACATACAAAAGAGTTTGCTAGTCCACATCTTTTCTCAATCTTATGCATAAGCCACCTTTATTTGTACCTACCGCAGCGTCTTACTTTAGTCCTGATAACAGACGAATGAGTGCTGCTAGCTCATACAAAAATATACATAAGTTTGGTCTGAGTTGAAACAAGCGACAACGAACATGTTTTTAGATGGGAAATGAACTTGATTCTATTTTATGTACATTTTTTATGTGCACATCATAATATTTTTATCCGTATATTTTTTTTGTGATCTTCAATATTTTGTGTTATGTATCAGACCGACAGACTCATCATCATCATCATTTGACAGCTGATGCACAACACAACCTTGAAGACAGGTATAAATTGAGCAATAATCAAATAATAATTATGTAGTTTCATGTGTTCATTAAAAATCGTCACTCAAAGCTAACTGATTGATGATGATGATGACTGACAACGACAACGCAACGGGATGGCATTAATGTGCGGTGTGATTTATCTGATTTTATTTTTTTTTCAGACAAAACCGGAAGGAAGCTCGGTACGGGTCTAGATAACCGTAACGCGCGTAGCGCGTTACGGGTGGGTGGATCTGGACCAGAATTTGATGGGGAGTCGATTGGTGCCACTTTCAGCCACAGCATATTTATCGTTTTTGAGATATGGGCCCATTTGTGTTAATATACATATACATACATATGTGTATTGTTTGGACCCATCTCGATAAGTACATCATTTCATTTTGCCCGAATGCAGGGTCAACTTGGGATGCCTTTGTGACACCCTTTGAGTCACTCAGATTTGCTTTTTTGTGGTTTTGATGTTTTTTAAAAAAAATTGTGATTTTGAATGAATTTGTGGGATTATGGGTATTTCCTGACAGTGAGGTTGAATAAAATAGATTAGGTTAGGTCTACAGGTTATTGAATGCTAGAAAAGTGTGTACAGGGTATAAATTGAGTTTTTAAGGATTCAAGGTTAACACGCGGTAACTGATTCTCACATAACTAGCAATTTCCACAGTCGTGCACACAAATTCCATGCGTTCAGGTACCATTAGGTAGAGCAACGGCTATTAGCTAATCATTGTTTATAAGTTTTCGAAATCGTGTTTAAGGGTGGCCCATTGATGTCCCAAGTTGCCCAAGGGGTTTTTAATAGTCGAAAAAATTGGGGCAATATGAGAAATGATGAACTTATCGAGATGGGTCCAAACAATACACATATGTATGTATATGTATATTAACACAAATGGGCCCATATCTCAAAAACGATAAATATGCTGTGGCTGAAAGTGGTACCAATCGACTCCCCATCAAATTCTGGTCCAGATCCACCCACCCGTAACGCGCTACGCGCGTTACGGTTATCCTTACTTTAACCGGAAGCTCAAGACATTTAAAAGACAAAAGGAATTGACAATTTGAAGCCGTGATTAGTTAGTGTATTAGCAAGCTCAAAGTTATCGTATATGTACTAATTAAGGTAAGAGAAATTAAATTTTTGTTGGTTGTTGGTAGTTAATGTCGATGAAAGTGTGATAGAGTTTTTAAAAATAGATTAACTTCAATGTGTGATAGATGTCTAGTCAGCCGCAGTTAAGGCAAAGGAAGCCTAAAGTTATCAAGGCTGTGGAGGAGTTGGATGCATTCCCAAAGGTTCCTGAGACGTGCATTGATAAAACGTCTTATGGAGGCACTGCTTCAATAACTGCAGTGGTCATTATATTATGGCTTACCGTACTTGAGTTCAGTTACTATTTCGACCCAGGCTATAAATTTCATTTCAGTCCGGATACTGATCTAGATACGAAGCTGACCATAAATGTCGACATTACCGTTGCGATGCCTTGCGCTAGTAAGTATAATATTTAAAACTTAACTAATAATTGTATTGAATGTGTTGATGGGATATAGGCAGGCTTATACGTATTTTTTGTTTGTTCTTGTTACAGTTATAGGTGCCGATATTGTAGATTCTACGAATCAAAACGTCCTAAAGTTCGGAGAGCTTGAGGAGGAATTCACATACTTTGAGCTTTCAGAAAGTCAAAGATCTTATTTCAATGCGAAAGCAAATTTAAACTCATATTTAAGAGAGCAGTATCATTCCCTACAGCAAATATTGTGGAAACATGATTTTATTAATTTGTACTCTGAAATGCCTAAATTGTCATCGAAAGAAAGATTTGCGAGAGGCGCTGCTACTGCATGTCGACTACATGGATCCCTTGAGTTGAATAAAGTAGCAGGAAACTTTCATATCACTGCTGGAAAAACATTACCTCTTCCAAGGGGTCATGCTCATATTGCTGCTTTCATGAGTGACCGGGACTATAACTTTTCCCATCGTATTTACAAATTTTCGTTTGGAGATAATACACCAGCCGTAATTTCTCCGTTGGAAGGCGATGAAAAAATAGCAAACTCAAGTAAGCAGTAAACTTCATGTGATTAAAAGAATGAAAATAAATTGGTAGAAAGTGATGTAACAAAAATAACGTTTAATGTTATTTTTGATGTGTTTCTAGATCACATGCTGTATCAGTACTTCATCCAGGTTGTTCCAACTCTTGTAAAAACAAAGTTTCGAACATATTTAACGTACCAGTACTCTGTTCGAGAGTTGGGGCGTGAAATCAATCATGACAAGGGATCCCATGGAATATCTGGCATATTTTTTAAATATGACATGAGTGGACTAAAAGTAATTTTATTTACTACAATTCGATGAATTTAGGCTGTCATTTAGTGTTGTAGGTTTTTGTTCAGATTTGCAATTCTTTTGGTTTTTCTCAGGTGGAAGTTGAAGAAGAATATTATCCAATATGGATGCTTTTGGTACGATTATGTGCTGTCGTGGGAGGAGTTTATGCAACTGTAGGAATGGTATATAACCATTTGTCACTCTTGGGCTGTTCTATGAGATCTTTTGGCCGAGGAGATCGCTCAAAGAAAGAAATGTACGCTCCACTGACAACGCTAAAGAGCGGACATAAGAAATCTGGATCCATTTCCTCAAATATTTTGACTGCTAATAGTCTAGTCCCACCGCCAAATGCAGTAGCGCCGACCTTGAGTTTCGAAACACCAGTTGTACAGCTGGTAGGAGAGCCGTCAGAAGCACAACCTTTATGTGACTTAACAAAAACTGATGAAAGTAGTACGAGCAATGGTTTAATAATCGATGGCCACTTACCAGATCTATTGGCATCTTCAAGATCATCTAGTTAAACTTTATTCAAAACCTAAGAGTATAAATGTTTCATTTGTCATAATTTATGGTGTCATGCGAAGATAGCCATTTGAAGCTACTTATTGATTGGGGGTATTTGCTTTAAATGTTATGCGATTTTAATGACATGACGCAAGTCGAAACATAATCATTGCTCTTTCTGATTGTGTCCTTAGTTTTTAATATTTACTAAGACTTCCTTCACTTTAAAGGATGATAAGACATAATTATTATATTACAGACACGTTGCACTGATTAATAATAGGTACTTAGTATCAGTTATATAGTGATTGTGTTCTGGTAGTTGGTATTTGTACATTTTTGTGATATTATTTTACTACCAAACAAAAACAAACCATAGCATATTATACGAGATTTGCCGTTTGTAGATTTTTCATATATTATGTATATGAATGAAGTATTAATTTCTTTATATATAAAGTGGGTTTCAATACACAACAACAAAATAAAGTATAAATGTGAGCATTACTATCACCGCAAATCTCAAAAGTATTCATTAACTATTTACTACTTTCGTATAACCTTTTCGTTCATTGATTTGGGGACTGTTATTGTGCACGCACCTTCCAAGACAATGCATAAAACCAGAAAAGTATGCTAATGTGTAACTTTCAATCTTTTGTAGTTTGCAATGCAATGTCATGGCTTTTGCACCTTCTATTACAACAATTATCTAAGCTGCAGTAGTACGGTAGCAGAATACGCAAAACGTCCAGTCTAAACCCCCATAGAAAGCAGACAACCGGATGTGGAACATCCTCCCAACCAAAGACTCAGTTGACCATGTAAAGGGGCAGCATGTACGATGCGGATGCGAGTATATGGTATTATAGGTATGAAGCCTTTCCATTCCCCAAGCACAAAAAAGTGATGGCAAATGAACATCATAAATATATACTTATAAATTATTGCAGTATGGTCCTCCTAAAGGTTAAAGTTTTAGTGTGTATCGGTGTGGCGTGTTTGCCTACCGTATCCCAATTTTCAGGAATTACTCGTTAATATATTCACCTGTGCCATGGGATGTACATTCTATTATTAAGTTAATGCAATTTCTGCATTTGTATTCCCATTTGATTTAATTTTCTTTCCCACTCACCCATTCTAACTACAAAACATTAATGCATATAGTGGATGCCCTGTCATAAGCATTGGAAAATATTGTGAGAATACCGTTATGTTATAGTTATATGGACCATGGTATAAAGTGGACAGCTTGCTAAAAACTTACAAATGCTTTCTGTAAGCAAGAAATACTTATTGCCAACACCGCACAATACTGCATGCAGTCAGGTTTCATATAAAAACATTGACTATATCTCAAAAGCTTTCAAAGGTTTTTACCCAAATGAAGAGGGCAAAATCATTGTTCCCCAAAGTATATCTCCCAAAATAAATGTAACGTATTCCCTGTGAAATCATCGTTTTGCACTGTTGATTATAAATTATGATCATACAACATAACATACGAGCTTAGCTCAATGTAGTGAATGAGTTTATATACGTGTAAATGTATGATCTATCTATGTTCAAACTCACAATAAGGTTGCATGAAAATCTGAAAAATTGAAGATCTGACTGAACCTGCTTCCGACAGAATCTATGCATGCAAACCGAAATAAAGTACCTTTCTGTGCTGTTCATTTTCATTTAATATTTTTCTGCTACAATGACCAGCTCACCTGCTACTCTATTGCAAGGTGAATGATTCACGTATGTATTACATAAAATCATAAGAGTTAATTGTTTCATAGGGTTTTTTTAGCTTCCATTACGTGAGCGTTTTCGGACTGCATTATTTAACAAATGCAGAACACATGCATATAATATATTGCTTGACACAATTGGTGCAGATGCAGCGAGTAAATGTTGGTTGGTGGGGTAGATTTAAGAAGCTCCTAACTTTATAATCAACAATTGCGACAAACTGAAATGGCGAATCCAGACATTAAGTAAAGCTACACAACATCTCCGTTATATGCTCCATAGATGTCCTACGATCCTGATAGTTTTACGTGTAGGCAAGTTGTCATCACGCTGGCTCTGCAGCGTGTCTTGGTTTATAAGAAAACGGCAAGATGCGAGATGTCATATATAAACCGTATGTTTTTAGGATTCCCTTTGGAATTATAATGCTTTGTGTGCATCTGCTGAACAAACGGAGCGAGGGCGAGGAATATAAGATGGGGATATATGATATTGATATTGATATTGCCCAACATTAAAATCTTTTATCAAGGTACTTTTGTACTTGATAGACATCATCATTTCAGTTTTTGTCTACAATGACCAAGGTTAATCACAGTATCATCGCATCACATCATCCTATTTTCAATTTTCATTGATACCTTTTCTAATTTTCTTTTGAAATGAGTTTGAAAAGAGTATATGCTAATTGTTTGAGAATATTTGAACTGAAGGGGGCTTTTAAAGGATGATTGCATAACTGCATGATTGTGATTGAAGTGATGAAAGATGCAAGGTATACATATACACACCTTGATGAAATCACAATTGTGTGATACTCTATTTTAAGGTTCTTTTACGAGAGAAGAATGGAAATCGATCAGTATATGCATATGGACTGGTCACGAAGTCTTTATTTTGGAAAGGTTTTTAGTTGAGTCAAGCTCATCATCACATCTTTTTGTAATGTTGATGTTTCATCACATTTTTCACAGCTTTTCAACTTGGACAAACTATTTATATTTATTGTGTCCTGAACTATACTTTTTATATTAGTTTCTGACTTCAATGAGATCACAGCTCACATAAGCCTTGACAGCGGACACGAATTGCCTTTTATATTGCTTTGATGATACTACAGTCTACAGAGTACCCCTTTTTAAACCATCATGAGATGATTCTTAAAATCTAGCGTCATCGAATTCACTTATTGAAACACGTCAGCATGTTTAAAATCTTAAAATTTAATGAGCTCAATGTCTGGATGCTTACAAAGAATATGTGCGTACACGTTTAGACATCATTATAATGATGCCACTATAATAAAATAATGTTTTATTTTGTCTTAATTTTTCTCGTTTGATGCTTTAAAATTTGCGTCTTAAATACTTAAGTTTTTATGTTTACTCAAATTTGAAGGAATGTAGTAGTTGTAGGTTTATGGTGGTAGATAATTTGTAAGCATGTGATAATTGTGATAAACCAATTGGAAAAATTAATCAGGTTGAATCTCATGACTTTCTCATACGCTTATTGTGTTGTCCTAGCTCGTGGCTCGTGCTAGGTTAGAATTAAAAAAAAGATATTGCGTGATTGCGATGTGATACGCAAAATGCATTTGTTGGTAGTGTCAGACATTGTTATGTTATGCATTTGAGACATTTGTACTAGAAAACTTTAAACACTTCATTGTTTATATTATGCTATAAAATTGCATAGAGTGTTCTATTCTTTCTATGGTAAAATGCGTAAGTCATAGCTTCGTCGTCAGCAGCGTGAGAATGAAATCAGCACAAGTATTCACGTTCACATGAATTGATAGCACTTTCTGTTATCACATCGAAGGGCTTCATTCGTAGCTCTCGACCCATTCATGGGGAATTCAGTACCTGTGTGCAATTTATAGCATAAAAGTTGTTCATGATATTCACACATTATTAATTAGTGTGTTATCGGTCAACTGACTTGGATTTCGCAAGAGATTCACACATATTTTTGAAAATACTATATGAGTTTACCAAAATTCCACGTAAATTTAAAAACAAAAATGATCGTGAGGAGATATCCAGTTTCAATCTTTTAGTATCCAAAATATAGTTAGTATCCTCCATAATCATTCGAACCACATGGTCAATGGTCACCCTCCTTTGCTTTTCGTTCATATGAAGTCTTCAGTTTCCTGTTCGTACAAAAAGCATATACTCTTGTAAGTTCAGAGACTTCAGCAGCAGCAACAACAACGCTCACACAGACATAACGTTCTCTCAGACCTCAACATTGCGTACAACAAAGATTCCGTTCACGAGGGCTTTAGTGCATGCAAGTTTGTAGGCTGAAGTGCCTGCCTGCAACCACACTGATTCAGTATTATTGCTAGCTAGAATAGAAGTAAGGACTGAGAAGTAAGGATTCTGAACCAGTACTGCTTCTGCATGTGAAGAGGCAACATCTATCTAACGACTACGTCATCCACAGCAGCGTTCAAGTCATATGCATTCTGCTCACCCACTGTAACTTCACTACGTACAACTAGTATTGCAGTTACTGGTTTCAATTTTCAATTGAGAAAATAATTATAAAAGTATATTCGTAAACTTTTTTTTGGCAGGCATTTGCTTGTTTTTAATGTATTAATTTTTGCAATTTTTATTGTTTGCCTTTTTATTGTGAGCATTAAGTAAAACTCACTGCTTATTGTGCATCTGTGTGCTTTGGATTCACAGTGTGAATTTAACTGTCTTAATATTATAATAATAATAGCAGCATTTCATCACAACTTGATTGGAATCATCACTGAGGAAATAACTTTGGAAGCAACACTGAAGAAAACTACTGGAGAAGCATCTTCCCAAAGAAAAATCTCACATCTCCCCAACGGTGACTTTCTATCCCATTACACAACTACTATCAAGTAACTTCCTCTCCGGAAGGAAGGCAAAAGCTAATGCTCTCACGTCTTCTTGGTGGAGAGAGGCTTGCCAGAAGGGACCAGAGCCTGAATTTTAATATTGAAGCTTACATCTTCCCAGTTTTCTACTAGTACTTATAATAAGCAGTGTTGCAAAATTAACTGTGTGTTGAATACTTCCTCAAAAGAGGTAAATTAAACGATATCACAATCAACCGAGAGCAGTGCAAGGAAGATAAATGACGGGATTATTTTATATATATGCGCTTTGCAACTTCATTATAAATGCTGGTAGTTTGTGAGGTGACACAATTATAATTATTCTTTCTCCAGCTCATCAGCATTAGAATAATTGTGGCGGGACGACGATCGGTGACTTACTACTCAGAATCAACATCCTCACACTTTTCCCATATATAGGACAAAGTTTGCTGTTGTTGTCGTTGTCTTCTTGAAAAAAGAGCTGAGAGAGACGTTTTCTTTTTCTTG
Source organism: Orchesella flavescens (assembly GCA_964034955.1). Taxonomy (NCBI): domain Eukaryota; kingdom Metazoa; phylum Arthropoda; class Collembola; order Entomobryomorpha; family Orchesellidae; genus Orchesella; species Orchesella flavescens. Next base: position 17,431,073 of record OZ035957.1, on the reverse strand, counting down.
TCTGAAAGAGTGTTTCCTTACAGAAAACCCTACTGGGTTTTTGCACAGTGCTCACTCCTCTCCTTACACATGCCGACAACTCGTTCCATTATCATTAGATACAACTACTATTGTAAACAATATAAAGGAAGAGTTTCTATTCCACAAAGGCTCTCTCTCTCTCTCACTCCTATAATATTGTTCGGAAACGTGCATACATAAAAGATACTTCTTGCAACTCAGCGTGCAAATGCTATGTTTTTCGTGATTTATCGTCCGCGTCTTCTTTCATCGTGTTCAAGCTTTGAAGAAGTATTTAAGTTTGTTCCCTTGCGTCTCTCTCTCCCATCTCACCAAAGAAACGGGGAAGTTGCAATTGAAGAGAGCTGAATTTTGTTTCAAGAGGAACCTTATAATCATGATGTTTGTGAAGTGGTGAGTAATAGAGTTTACTACTCAAAGGTACATGAAGCCGTGTGTTTAAGACCGATATTTATTGTTTGAATTGAGAAAAGGAGGAGGATCTGCAAAAACAAATGCAACCAAGCTTTAGTACCAAGCTTCAGGTGACATGAACCAATGTCTCAATTTTGAGTCGGTGGTTTCTTAAAAAGTATTTAAACGTGGGGATATTATCATCATCATTATCATTTTTTATTGAAGTAGTGACGGGCCAAAGTACATTTTGGTGACAATATATTTTATTCCCTTCGTGTGGCACTTATCGTGACAGTTCAGTATAATTTCGAGTGTCATCCCTTGTCATCGAATCGTCATGAACTTGCTGTCTACATAATTATTCTTAGTTTTCTGTGTGGAGGAGAGTAAAGAAGAGGAAAGTTTTTTTTGGGGGATTTTATAAAACTTTAGTCATTTTCTCAAGTACCCCAACTTTACAACTAAACTAACGTACATTTCTTTCTTATCCAAGAGGAGAAAAAATATGATTTACGACAATTGTAATTATCAAACATTAAGAAAAAGTACGGTGGCATATTTTCATCCATAATCATATATGTATGAAAATAACGTACACAGTTGACATGTGCTATGATATTCTGATGATGATGATACTATGAACATACTCAAAAACATTTTTGTACTTTTGTGGAAATAGACAAAATTTTTGAAGATATTCATTACAAAAGTGGAAGAAAGAGTGTACTTATGTCAGCAATTGCAGAGAATGCTCAGAAATGAAAAACTCGTGACTCGGTTGGAGTTTTTAGTATTCACGGAGTGAAATGATGTTAATGCTTCTGTAAAAAATACTACTATCTGTCCCAAAAGTTTGCAAGTGTGTACGAAAACTTTTTTTTGAGAGAGAGATATATATATAGTTTCGTCAACAAGAGATTTCAAACGACTTTTTTTCTTCGTTCGTCACAAGTTCCAAGCACATAAACTTGAACCTTTAGGATCACATCACAACATATTGCTGAAAAGAATGGAAAGACGGGCAAAATCTAAGGAAAAACTAAGTATGGATAGACATCAATGGATCTCGCTACTCCTCGTTCTAGGATTCTTCATAACAGGTACGAAACGTTTGAGACTTTTAAAAAGTTTTTTGGAATTTTGCATTTTATATCTGTGTTGCAAGCAAGCAAGGGAATCACGCTCGAGTTGGATTTAGAATGCATAAATAAAATATAGCGTATGGTCCTTGAAACTCCAGAAAGTGAGAACAACTATATGGTGGTATGACATAAGATTTCAGTTTTCTTATGCTAAAATTGGTTCATCTTCATGTAGCTTTAATGTGCATGTATGGTATGGTGTCACTCCGTTGTTATAGGTTGAGCTGGGGGCTTGCTCTCCTGCATTTCATTGTTATTGTTATGATTATTGCCAAAACTCACATTTGCACATTTGCAGTTTTTCGCATGTAAAACCAGCTGCCATACTAGAGAAGAAGAGTGTTGTGGTGATGTGCATAGTCATTGTAAACTCTTACTTAATGCCAGCCACTTATTTCAGTCTTAGTGTATGTGTAGACGACACTACTGGCAAAAAGAAAAAGTATGTAATTGTGCTACGTAACACTTCCCAGAGGAAGGAGAAAATGTGAGAAAAAAAGAATAAAAATTTTCAGTCTCATTCAGTTTCAGTCGGTCACTACTGCTTGCTTGTTTGACTACACTTCCTCTGTTCTGTGCTCAAGCTCAATAATAAGCTACGACATTTTGAATTCTCATCATATTATTTGTGCTGGCTTCCTCACATTAATGCCCCAGCTTTGAAAGTAATGTAGCATAATATTATGCTCGTATACACATTTCTACAATTTTGATGAGTTAATATCCGGTAACATGCAAACATCATATTAGGCAGCACAAGTCAAATTGCTAGTCAACGACGAAGAAAGTCATCGCTTCACTTGGTTTTTTAAATACTACTATCCCATCATTTCCCACCACCACCAACTCGTGTAGTCGTGTGTGGTTTCTGAGGTTCATATAATTTTGCATGGCACCGAATGGTTAACCCTTTGGTTGTTTCCATTAACTTATGTATGGTGTTATACCGTATCGTTTACCTACTGTCTTCATTTCATGCTATATATACCTAATTCATGACAATGATGCATATAAAGGGTCCCAGCGATACTTAAAAAGCTTTAGGCATACATATAAGTTCCGTCTAAAATATAATGAAGAATTGCATGAATTACGAGTGAGTAGGTATGCCAAACTGAAAATTATGTTTTGAAATGACTCATTCATGTTTTATAATCACTTTTGTATCAATTCTAACTTTCATTTTCATACAAAAGACAGTTTGAGTTTTTAATGCTCTCTCACCCACTCTCTGTTCTGTGAGGAATTATTATGTTTGCAAAATGAATAGGAGAGATTAATTGTAGGACATGTTTGAATGAAACACAGGGCTTAGTGGAGGCACTTTTCAGAATCTGTTTTCAGCCCAATAGGAAGCACCGCGGCATACATATGTATGTGCGTGGGCAAGGCACATCGTGAGACTCTCACCACCACCAGTTCTAATGGTCTATGACCGTATGATCTCAAAATGATAATATTGTACACATCTCGTACTTGACTCCAAAAACATGATCTTTATTCATACATTTACTTGTTAGTGGAATTTAAATAAGCGGGTTTGAACCACCGTTTAACTAACTGCTGTGATTCTTTAGAGGAAACAAGTAACGTTGAACGTGTTTCCGTTCCAGGTTTTTGTTTTATTCCTTGTAAGTCATCGCAGTTAGTTTGTATGAAACCATGAGATTTATGTGCGGAGATGAAATGTGTAAGGAAGCATGCATAGGGAGGAAAATCATAAATTATTGCACCTTCTGTGTGATACCTCCTTGAGTTTGAAACATGTGGCCTAAATGCCACAAACATTTATATGATGCTACTCACTCCAGTCTCCAGTTCAAATATGAACTTTTTGGCCTATCCTGACCAATCAGTGTGTATATATAGAGTACTACATCCAACTATCCAACATCCCATATTGCAACTGTGTTCTGTTCTTTCGCAAGGCGAATTTTTTTGAGTTATATCTTGAGTTGGAGTTTGCTCATAAATGTATGTACACACTTGAGTATTCTATATAGTACATGGCGTTCATGGGTTATGTATCTTCCGTACCATTTCCGTGGTATACAAGGAAGGATCTACTACGACGAGTACGAGTAGTGAATTCAAGCTGTGCTCACCATCCTGCTGGTTTTTTGATATTGATGAGTGAATGAATAAGTGAATACAACAACTGACTGGAGAAAACCGTCTTGAATAAAAGAATTTGGTGGTTTCCTTTGTGGAGAGGTTTCATAATGCACAGGTGGCACTTTATTTCCCTGTTGGAAGATTGGGGCAAAATCTTGTACAACTCATTACGCTCTACTCCTCTATATTATTCCCTTGTGTGACCTAATTTGGTGCTTTTACAAACTATATGTTTATCTACACGTACGGACGGTGAAGAGCTCTGATGAAGAGAAAGTGTTGGTACAGGGAAAAGGAAATTGCAATTTGATTTCTTCATTAAGGCACACCCGCCCACCGTAAACATAATTCCGTTCTTGGTGATTACCGTTCATCTGAGCCAAGTGAGAGCAGTTGCGAATATGTGCAGCATACAGCAGATTTTCCTTAAGCTCTTCATAAAGTTCAGGAAGGAAGTATTCAATTCGTTATTCCTCTGTGGAAATAAATCTTGCTGGTTAACAGCAGCATGTGCTCTGAATCATGGCCATTTAGCGGCTGTTCCCAAAATGTAAATCTTCACATACATATTATATATTTTGTTACAATAAGCTTCTTATTAGTTTCTACCATTTGTATGACCAACTACACAATTTTGCCATCTTGACAGGTAAATAATGAAGATTTCCCCTTTCTTCTTAAAATGTCTCAATTCAAACAAAAGTATTTTTTTTATCTTCTGTTAAACCACTGGAGATGGGCGACCAAAAATTGGGGTAGGTATAGACATAACTCCAGCTTGAAGAAACGATTGAAACCCTATACAGCATGATGATGACTCTATCTGTGCAGGTAAACGGTCTTCTTTTGCTACCCAAACCATTTATTTGTGAAGGGAAAAAAGAAATAAAAATGTCTGTAAAAACCAGAACTACTTACCACCATTACCTTCCCAAACACTAAATTTTTTCTCCCCTTCAAAGATTCGGGGCAATAATACTTAGTATGAGTAAATAAGTTATTATGAGTTTGTGAGCTGTGTATAGGTAGGTATAAATCATTGTGTACGGAAGATAGAAAATAAAAAAAAATCTTTCAGAGATAAAAAACCAGAGTCCAGAGATTTACTGCTTTGTTAGGTTATTACAGCAGAAGGCTTACGTTTTACTGGCACCTATAACTCTAGAATTACTTCCATAACATTTTGTACATAGATTTCCTTCCACAAAAAAAAATATTCCGTTTGAAGGAACCAAAACCAAAGCAATAGAATACTTGGAAGAGAATAGATGGCTAACCCGCTTCTTTCTTCTTTGAAGATTTTCGTTGTTATTGTTGTCTGTGGGTTTTTTTTGGGTGTAATTTTCTTCAAGTTCTTCTATATTTGCACTGGCCAAGAAAAGATGATATTATAGTTTATAATATTGTACTTCTGTTGTATATATAACCGAAAGGTTGAGAGTTATATATTACGTGTGCCAAGGTGGAGATGCTCATAAAAACTTTTGGTTGAAAAAAAAAAATTATTTCTTGAGGTTTACGAGTGTATTAGGAAGAAAAAGAGTTATTTGAGGGGTTTGGCATTTCAAGTACAAGAAAATTGACTACTTTATTCATGAATGGAATCACAGATTTTAAGAAGAGATAGAGATAGAGACTTTCAGCCATATATTTAGAATTAAAGTTATATCAAGCTGTATAGATACATCTCACACTTTGTAAATAGATTATTTCAAATTTAGAATAGCATATAGTAATGCACAGATAATAATCGAATAAACCTTAGATTTTGTTATAAAAGAATTTCCAGTCTTCGTCTTCCTTTACATTGTTGAAAAGCATTTCCTTTAGCTTTCAGTTGTTATGAAAACATTCAATTCAATTGCTTCTGCACACGTTCATCAATTGTATATGTTCCACGAAAAATGTGACACATTGCATTATTGCCATTGCATGAGTACATGGTTTATAAAACCACAGTCATCAACTTCGTCACGGGTCTTAAATATTCTGGAGGAGCAGGAAACGAATGTTTTGATAATAATGTCTGAATCTCTCTGGCTTAAGGTACATTACCTACTTATATGAAAAATAAGTTATTCTTTCCAAAAAAACACAGAGCAACATCCAACCACAATTGTAAATGTAATGCTAAACTAGGATTTTGATCAACCAACAACCAACGTACGTTACATTAGCTTCTCATCTCATTATGGTGAATTACAAAGCATCTTTTGTCTTTGGAGGCTCGTCTGCTAACAATAAAACATGTGGAACAAAAAATTTACGTGCGTTACTCATCATGAACATGCATCACTTCCAGTGAGCTGAAGCTATATAGCGTGCGTACTCATACTTTAAGTACAGCAGGTGTATGCTACATTAATAATGCTGCTCTCAGTTATTGTGACTCTTTATTGCGACATCGTCATACCCAAAGGTATAACCCCTTATGGGATAATAACATTGCATTATAGAATGAATTTTTTTCTCTTCCTAAATCCGCCTTCAGTTATTCAAGAACTGCATACAGAATACTGAAGCACTATAATATATGAAACAAAATATATATAATATGGAACAAATGCTGGAGTGTCTCTGGATACAAAAGGAGTGAAGAAAACGAGAGATAAAAAAAGAGTTGAAAAATGTCACATTCATGCATTTTTTCCCAACTCACAACTCCAAAGCGGATCCACCCTCTCTGCCTCGTTTAATAATATGGATCTGAAAATCCAATTGTTCGTTCTGCATTTTGAGTCTTGCTGCTGCTATATATATAGCTTGCATGAATTCCATGCAAGGAAAAGGACGTTACGACTACTACTACGTACTTATATTTATGTGCGAGCAATTCAAAAATTATATGCATAACAACATTATGGATGACGTACGTACTTACTTTGATTCCTAAAAACGTAAACCTATTCGGATCCTCACTGTCAAAGCAAGCCAGTTTTGATAGTTGTTTAGAAATAGCGAGGAAGAATGGATGTGACGGATAGAAAAGCAAACCCATGCAATACTTTTTAAAAGAGGCAGATCCCTGCGTGCCTAAATGAAAAAAAAACGTGAATAGACTCGAACTTTGTACTGTGTGTTGTGTTGTTATCAGCAGCGTTGTGTTAGAGTTAGAGTTTGTTCCAAACTATTGCTTTCATAATAATATCATCGTCATCATCGTCATGAAAAATATTTTTCTTGAACATACTTCTCCTCATTAACCATTTACAAACAAAAACATAGTGACGACTCAGCAACATTGTCACACCATTCAGTGACTCATTTTGAAACAAACTTATCACCAATTACATCATCAAACGAAAGAAAAACGTTGAAATATCAATCTTTTGTAGAATGTCATCCTCTGGAGCTGGAGGTGTGATGAGATATGGAAGATGATTAAAAATTTCTTGCTGATGCAGCATATAATACGATGCGAGGTACGCATTGTTGCTTGGTACATTATGCCTATTATTCCTTCAACCAATTTTATTCTACACTTCGTGTCGTTTCTCATGATCTTTTTTTCAATAACATGGACCAACACTTGTTAAATTGAAAACGACGAAGTGCTTTAAGAAAGGAGTCAACATTTTTCATTTCGTTTCAAATTTGTTATCGCTTCCATTTTCCTCCTCAAGAAGACGATATATAGCCAAGTTTGGATTTGCTATTATTGGGATCAAGATCATATCAGTTGATTTCCATCGAACAAGATTTACGGCTGCTCAAAACTATAGGGAGGAGGAGTGGGGGAATGAATGCAATAATGCAAAGCTGATTAAAATAAGGTTCTCCATTGCATTGCATTACATTGGCCTTATTTGTCGATATGGGTTGCTCGATTTTTCACGGGTTCACGACAATTCTTCACATTTATTTCCTAATCTGATGTGTTTTCTGATCATTGTCTGCTCCTCATTCAGGAATGCTAATGTTATGCCTTTTGCTGTTGCTGACTGTTGAGGCTGAGATTCGAGATATAATAATAATATTGATTTTTCCTCCTTTTGCTTTTCATCCTTTTGTCTCCTTTTTTCGTTTTCATTGTCAAAGTCATGAACGGGAAGTGGAGAGATGAGACATGCTGATAGAACTCTTAAACTTAAGCATTCACCAGAAAAACGAATAAAAGTGAATGAATACTGCTGAATTTGCGGATAGTTTACTGATAGATAAAAAACCCAGCTACAGATACTATATCATGTGGATTTTGGGGAAAAGATGTAGTCTCTAGTCACTCTAGTGTCGTTACACAGTGATTTTCCTGGTATAATGTAAATGTACGTGCTTCTTGGCTTTTTTTATTTCAAGAATTATATTTCAACTCGCTCGTATCAAGCATTTTCCTGTCGCTACTGATGGTAATAATGGTTGCTCTTATTCTCTATTCAGTCACTTGTAATTCCTATGTACTCTTTCAAAAAAGAATTCAATTTCCATTCTCACAACCACACCACAAAAGGCTCAAAGAGTTGGAAAAAGAAGAGCGAACGTAGGAATAAGTGGCTTTACTTCGTGTACCTAAAAATGGCATCAGAAGAAGAAGAAGCAATATCGCAATCTTAACATCACTCTATCTCCTCCTCCGCCGCCTTTTGATAACCCTTTTTTTCCAAAGTGCAAGCGCGCAGAGATAGAAGATGGAATAAAGGGAGAGAGAGAGAGGAACATGAGGAAGGCTCTTCTTTTCCTTCGCTGTTTTGACTTTTTCTTCACGCTACTGCACTAACTCTCTTTCCGTAGGAACCATTAAAGTAGTAGTATGCAGAAAGTCCCTTGACACACCATATTAGATGCAATCTAAATGAGATATTTAAAGAGGGGGCTGCAACCATATATATGTATGTTAAAGGAAAAACGCAATAATATATTATTCTTATATTTAAATGTATGAATGTATGTTGTTTCGTCGGAAAAAGTGTTCCTAACATAAATAATATGATACACGACGAGCTGATGCTGAGCCCCGTGTAATATTCTTTTAGCTGCTTAGCAGTTTGAAGGTGCTACCTCTTTCTTTCTCTCTCTCTCTCTTCCTTTGCAGCCTGACAAAAACGCATCTTACTTCCTTTACCGAAAGGAAAAAGCATGCCGGCTTCTGTGCTGGAAGCAAGATATGAATGAGGTTAAAACTTTTTACATATTTTATAAGCATCTCTCTCTCTCTCTGCTGGAACTAGTCACTCTCATATTCATATTTGTAGGATGAAATTTGACTCTCCATTTTGTTTTCTTTTGCTAACGAGCGTAAAGCGTTGGAGTTTACAGGGATCTCCTTTGATGATGACGGTTTGATACCTCTTAAAATAAGGAATTCATACTCATTCTATGCATATTAAGTGCGTTACTTACGTTCATTTTTATGTTGTATATCAGTATGAATATAAGTAATCATACATACAGGAGAATGTATTCATTTGATTACATAATATTATTGCTCGTGTGCCTCATCGTTGTGCACTTTTTTTCTGGTTGGTGTTCTGCAGTAAAGATCGTCAAGAGAGATTCCAGATCTCAGATTGCTCAAGTTATGATTCATGAGCTCCATCAAGTTACCAACATAAAGTAGCACAAGAGTATAGGGTATATAATATATATTATACAATATTATTATACAACATACATACTTTTTTCTGCATCGTGCGGTTATTGGCTTGGAACAGAACGCGAAATACGACGCTGCATGGATAAGAGACCGTGAAAATTACCAAAAAAGTCTTTTTGTACTTCCTCTCTCATCTCACATTATACTTATCTTCTCTCAACTCTGATAAATTCACATGGGCTCCATGTACACACACGCTTATATAAAGATCATTGAAAAGCATATGGCAAGACCAGAGGATATTTTCCCATTTTTCATTTTTTTCTTCTCTGTCACAACAATAAAATCACGTAACATTGTACATAAAATGTAAGTAATGGAAGTAGCAGAAAACTAGAATGAGCATGCTGCGTAACGTAAACGTAAAAGTATCATCATATTATCATCATCACACATACATACAAAGATGGAATAAGGATTCTGCTGGCAATACTATATTACTCATGCTCTGCTTGAGTTGGGGACGACCAGCGGAAGCTGAGTATCCTTTTTGCTATCACTACTCACCGTGATGTGAGTGAGTACTCCGTGTTTCATGTAAAAATGTGTCCATCCAAAACACCAAATCCTATATTTTGTCATTCCTCATTACGACGGTCATTCTTGCATAGAATAAAAAAATAAAAATATCATTCCTAGACGTGCTTACCAACAACGTTATATGAATATGCATTCATTCTACTTGCAGATATTTTATTTTTTTGCAGTCATTATTATTCACTTCAAAATAACGTGTATCATAGTATTATCATGATAGTCATGATGATCATGATGGCTTATTGTCAGATTAAGCACAGTATCATACGTTTCACAGATTCCAGTGCTTTTCAAAGGGAAGCAGGTACCAGTAATTTTCATAAACTGCTCATTTTCCCTAATTCGACGTGTGTGAGCATGAGTTCTGTAATGACGGAGGAGAAAAAATATATGAAGGTAGCTAACCTACAAAGAGATGCTTTTGGTCAGTTTTCATATTTTTTTGGTCACGTACTAAATACAAGGAATTTGTGTACGTGCCAGCGCTACCACATATGATGCGAAATTTAGTGTGTGTAGTCACCATATATTTTGGTTGCATTATGTGTTTTATATAAGAACTTTAAAAAGCTATATGGATGAATGCATACCAATTTATTCAATCTTTTTAAAAATGCAAACTATGGATTACCAGAAGCCAGTGGCAATGACCATGGTCTACAATTGAAACCTGACAGTTTGCCATATAACATGTAATATAAAGTGCACGACCACATATATATGACTATCTCATCCTATAAAAAAGTGTAAAGTGTATGCGTAACACATATATAATGTACATTATTTTGTGAGAGTGTACTGTAAGGACGTCGACAACACCGTTTTTCAATCTTGTGATTGAAAGCGAGCACGATGAACACGAAAAAGTGAAAAATAAAAATACCAATTGCTGGCCTTTGCAAAAAAAATATTCTGCAGACTGCATGAAGATGTTGACCCCAAAAGTTCATCACTTACACGATATTTCAGGTCATTTGTCGCATGATATTGTATTGTAACTGCTCAAACTACTGTGATCAATTTTTTTTGCCTTTTCAGTTAGAAAAAAAAGAGACAAAAAAGGAATGATGCTGGTTGTGTAAACTTTGCATTTACATAATCATTAAAATATTAGATATTACCTAAAATCCTATTCCAAGCGAAAGCACGACGGAAATGCTTGGAATGAGTGAACTGTTTGAATACGGAAACGGGGTAAACTCCCATTATTCGAGGCTCCTATAAAGAAGTTATATATTTTTCATGGGACATTAAAATTTCCCTTAATATCTCTGAATATCTTCTCTAAAACGTTATAAAAGTGCACATAACATTAGATACATGTGGATATTTATTGGTTATATAAGGGGTTTGATGTAATCCATTGTTCATTGTCTATTCTCAACTTGCAATCGTTAATGCAGTAGATAGAATGAATGCCGAATGCTTAAACCCAAAAAAAGAAGCAATATTAGATGCAGGTTAGATAATAGATAGGAGCAAGCAACCATGCTATTAAAATTCTGTATCAATAAGATGAATTGAATATAAGTATTATGCCTCTAACAGAAGAAGCGAAATATAATGATTTTTTTTATACGAACCACGCCACGCACCTATAAAGCTAGTCAGACGGTTAACTGAAATCCCATATATTCCCAAATGGACCATTATTTTTCATTGTTGTCAACGACTTCTTTTCAGAAATCTCCTGGGCTTTTTCATGGTTGATCATTAAAATGATGACTACAGCCATTGTAGAAAGCGTTATTAACAACTTAAGTAGAAAGAAATGAGTTGTGCCCCAGCTACCTGGAGATTTGTACCAGAGCTAGAGCTCCAAGTTCATTGCTTCCTATGTTGATAAGCGAGCATAAAGCGTATGCTTAGTTTGAGAGATCTAGAAACTAGAAACTTTTCTGGAATAAACGCAATTTAGACGCATTGAAACACGGCATCTATAGCCAGAGTACTTTCACGTAGGCCTAACCTTATCATATCTTCTCCTGTCAATTTCACGACCAAGTTTTTGTTGCATGTTCTATTAAGAAAAAATATATTTTTCCCTTGATTGTCAGTACGTGAATCATTTCAATTCGTTATGCTATTTGGGACCCGACTTCTCCCTGACCTTCCAAGGTTCTCTTTTGATATGATGTGTACATAAGATATTATGGAAATGTATCCATTTTCATTCATGAGATACACACAACATACATATTTTTGTGCGTTTCTTGGTTTTCATCAATGCTTAGTATGCAGTAAAGGCAATATGTTACATTGCATGGATCATCGCAGTTCAGCTACCGTTTCATTGTTATATACAATCATTTTGGTCTGCTTGACTTTTGCCTTTCCTTTCCAGCATATTGAACAAATCAATTGAATCTTTTAAGCTAATGCTGTCATCCGGCCTTCAGCCCACCAAAAAGCTATTTTACTCGTACGCATTTACTACGTAACTTTGAAGAATTCAGAATTGGTCCCTTCCTCACCACTTTGAGCTGGTGAAAAAGATATCAAAAACATGCCTGCCTCTACACTGACATTTACCTCTGGCCTGGCCCTTTCTCAATAAAGACGTGCTATATACGAGACAAGCTATTCAGCATTTCACTAAAACTCTCTCCTTTTAAGATAAACTGGTGCTGACTTGTCGCCTTTGTACATGATTTTTGTCGCTTGACTTGTTCTTTTCTGACAGGAGCGGAATCCTCAGTGGATGTCTTTTCTGTCAGTAAGTCATTGTATCAAAGTAACTCCCTGTGTCAATTGAAAGTTCCTTAATGCATCTCCTCTACCTTCACTCAGAAGCCTCTATACTTATACTTACTTTCCCACTTCTTCGTTTCGCAGCTTTGTACCGTGTACCGTATGCAAAAGGAACTCTCTTGGGAAATCGGAGATGAAGTTTTTTTATACAAGACACACAAAAAATACACGTATTGGGCTGAATTTGAATGCAACTGGATTTTTTAATTTTGGATAGCTTTTTTTCCCATGATGGAAACCAATTCATATAGAAGTTCTCTTGACTCTTGATATGATTGTCTGAAATGATTGGATTTTATTAAAACCCTGTTGCCACTCGATTAACTTGAATATAAAAAGTTGAAATGAGATTACTGGCTGAAAAGTCAAAACGAGAAACTGTCAACGATACGTTTAGTTACATCTTCATTTTGTTGGCGTCTAATGCATTACATATACTTTAGGGTTGACCTTTACCCTCCATAATAATGTCAGCAGAGATCATTTCTGGCTAATTCAGTCCCTTTGCAGTCTCCGCTAAACTTTTCATGAAAGATTCTCCAGTGGTTAGTATTTAAGCTGGAAATACTTTCTGCATTAGTTAGCTGTATCTTTTATTCATAATCATCATGATCATCATCCTACATGGAAAAAGTCGGGTAGGGAAATCAGGCGACGAGATTATATACCTTTTTCATCTGCTTGTAGCTTAAATGCTCCAGTGTGTGTTGTGTGTGAGAATAAAAGCTTAAAGGTATGCCAGCGAACAAGACCCCCACGAGATGAACACATAACTTTTGACAATGATACCTACCCACAAACCTTTTTTTACAAGGTTGTAAGCACAAGTGAAAAAAAAAGAAAAATCCAACCAGTATATCCAATATATACATTGCCGAGCCAATCTTCTCCAGTTTAAAACTATAATGGATACATGTTAATAATCATATGAAATGTATGGGTAGGTAGGTATGTATATCTTTTTAGGAATACTTTTGTTTGTCCCATGCCTCGCAGGATTTGTATTAGTAGTTGGGACGAGCACGGACACCTTTGAACAAAAGCTAAATCCCTAAATCCTCACACAAAAAGACACCAAACGTTAATGATGTCTTCTTTTTTCTACGTCTAAAATGCTGACGGCTTACACACATCAAAGATCTATTCGTCAAAGAGGGTATCCCATACTTCGTTGGTAAATATAAACATCATCATCTTACCCAAAAACATTCCTTAACCAAGGATGAGTGTAGATATTAGTGGGGGAACGTGAACAAATGGAACTGTTTTCATGCAGTCAACTTTTTCAACATTTCATACAATCTTTTAATCCTATCATCTCCTCTTGACTGAAAATGGAAAAAACATCTTACCTCAAAGTGAAGTAGTTAGCCTTAATCTTCAGCTCAACAAAAGAATATAATAATTTTTAAGCTTTGTATTTCAAATTTCATAATAGACGCACATATGCGTGTACATGAAGGTTTCTTGCTGGAAAGAAAACAAATGTCAGAAAAAGTTTCGCTCTTTCTTTAGGTCATCTGCTCCAAGTGAGTGACTACTGGAAATTATGCGATGTACTTTTATGAAACGCGTAAATCTCCTAATTCTTTTTGAGATGTGTGCATAAGGCACTCAGAAACTCACTTAAAGGATCTTTACCAAATAAAGCAGGAAAGGTAAAATAACGCTCACTTTCAAATGTAAAGTATGATTTGTTGGTAGAAAAACAAACTAAAAAGTCAAGTAAAGAAAGACGACGGGGGTAAAGAGAAAAACAATTTAAGCATCTTTCAAAAAAAGGTAGGTGTTTTCCTCTTGTGACATGGGCGTCCGTAAGTAAGATTTTGAGAACTCGGTCATCACGAGAACTGACGTGTAATGATACGAACCCTAAGGGCGTTGCTTCTCAATATTTTCAATACAGTTCTAGGGCCCACAGACAGACAAGACAACTCAACTTCATCTCCACTCTTCCTATTTACTATACAAACAAAATTAATAGATAAATAAAAAAAACTCACCCAAAAATTTCCTCCTTTGAATTGAATGCATTCACATAATCAGAAAATTACTTGTTACAATGCCTTGTGTTCATCTCCCTATTAAAAATATGCACCCCACAGCAATCAAATGTGGAAGTAATATAAAAGATGCAAATTGCAAATAATCTCTCCCATTTTAATTCCATTTTCATTTCATTTCATTGCATACATAAAAAGTTTACCTCATAGAATTTTATTTACTATACGCACACATGTGCATAATAAACTAGTTTGATTAAATGAAAAACAATTAGAGTAAAAAAAAGCAAAGCAGAAGATGGAGTGGAAGGAGACAAGATTAAATTTAAATGATGAACTATTATGGTATGGTAATGTGTGGACCTACATTGAAGAATCAGAACATTCAGAACGGATATTCAAATTTCTCCCTGTCAATTAACACGATAAAAGCCACTTTTTCAAGAGACCCAGTTGCTGTTGGTAGTTATACAATCATTTGTAGTGCGGTGTACTCACTGAAGGAAAAGCAGTGTGGGCTGATGAAGAGAGTGGGTCGAGTTGGAATGGAAATCATCCAGGAGCATGTGATGTGTACATTTGTTTGTAAGCAATCATTATTCAAGTAGCTACTTTCTATTATTATATAATATTTCCAACTTGAAAACTGTAGAATATATAGAGCATGTGCACACCGCGCTGCTCGGTTTTCCATCAAGGTAAACTGAGGGGAATCTCAGGAGAATAATGATACCCATAAAAGTAAGCCATCAATCTAACAACGTAGAAAATTACTCAATATCTTAATGCACAAGTTTATGACGGGTATTTTGTTCATAATATGTTTGTGTGCAGTCGTTACTTTTGTATTGTTATATTGCATTGTATTGTATAGCAAATGCACACAAGATGTTCCGTTCCATTCCAGTTCCTGGGCTCCATTTTTCCTCGAATTTTTCAATTCAAAGTTTAATAGGAATAAATATGTACATACGTTGGTGGTACCTACAAATGGTGTAGCAAACAGTTTTTAACGAAAGAAGCTTTAACAATTTCATTAAGGATCTCAACATGAGAAAGGATGTTTTAAAAACTGCTAGATTGTTGTTCGACACAAGCACTACATAGGGAGACAAGGGTATCAGAACATCACAGGATTTTTTTTGTGTGTGGTGTAGCAGAGTGAGTAAAGAGATAGAGATGTTCGTTGATTATCTATTTTGGGGGTGGTCCAGTCAGTTATTTGAAGGAACCCTGTAGTTAGCCCGGGGAGATTGATAGAGCCCTTCCTATTTATACAATGATGTTGAGCCCCAACTTTAGTTTTTTACCTTTTTATCCGAACGGAGAGCAGAAACTGGTCCACGTTGTTAAATAAGTATACACATAATGTCTTTGTAACTCTAACTGTACTTTGCAAGAATGATGGGATGAGACTAGTAGAAATATTGAATGGATTGATGTTGATAAAAAATATTTCCCAGGTTTTATATCCATGTGTTCGTCTTATTACACGCTTGCCTTATTTGGCTTTCCGTTTCGAGTCTTTGAGTGAGTGAAAGGAAGACGGGGCATGCTGTAAAAAAATGAGATTTTTGGCCTACATCACGTACCTAGCAAATAGGTTGTTATCACTGGAGCCCATCAATTTGACTCATCATCCAGATTATTATTATAACTTATAACGTTGGTGTTGTAAGTCATCCAGCAAACACTTTAATAATGCAGAGTAGGCAGAGACAGCTCATATATTTTAGACTAACAATAGCAAGTAATAATGTGAATGTTATGTAAAGTGTTTCATTGCCCATCCTATCCCACTCCAACAAATAAATGAAAGCACGTACAACGTAGCACATCTATTTTTACTTTGATTTGATATGAAAGGCAGTGAAAAAACGGAAATACTATCAACATCAAGTATGACATTACTACGTTTGAAATGGACGGAGCATCATCATGGAACCTTGCCTACATATGCTACCCTTCATCTTGATACCAAAAATCACGACTTAAGATTGAGTGCGGACTCTGAGCTTTTTTTCACATGATATGATGAAAAGCAAGAAGGATGAAGGAGCAAGTGAATTTATGCTGCTGCTATTTTTTGGTGATGAAGCGCGACTGCGTCTCTCAATCCTTTAAAAAAACCTTGCGTCTATTCCCAGTGAATTCCATCAGATTTGAGTTTCCTTTTGAAATGTTATTAAGTTACAGCATGTCTTCAAACAGTAATATACTAACGTGCATGTATATATGATTTCACCATCGGCATACACAAAAAGTTTTTTGTAAAGGCTGAGGCGTAGAGTGGAAGCTGATTTAGTGATAATATATTTAGTAAGTTACTTAAACTTATCTCTGATTTCCTGTCACCTTTTCCTTTGAGTGTGCAGGCAGGCATCGACGGGACGGAAAAGGTATCAAAAACTTTATGAGAATTAGAAGCAGTACTGATTTTCTCAGTCCAGTCGTATTAACATTCTAAGCTCATCACCGCCATCATCATCATCATGATCATCATTTTCTTCCTCCCATATACACTTCCAAGAATCTTTTTAAACTATTCCTTTAGCTCACCCTTTATATTATATCTATTTGCTTCCTTTGGGCGATGAAACACTACCTCTCCACCTCAACCTAGACACAGTATATAAAACAGTTTTACTTATCTCCTTTAGACTTATCAACATCCTCATTATCAAGTTGATACCGTCGAAATGACGTTCTTGTACTAGTAACTTCAAAATCTTAGCCAGAAGATGTTCCGTGGTGCTTAAATCAAAAGTAAGATCGTAATAACTAAATGTCTTTCATAAAGAGTCAGACTTGATATCACATCGCATCACCAAAAGTTTTTGCTAGTTATGGTGTACAACAAAATTGAAGAAAATGAAAGTTCGTACCTACGATTATGATGATGATGATGTTAATACGATGTTGATTTTGAGTCATGACAGGATCTTGACTCTTGAGTTTTTGACTAACTCAGGGGGGAAGTTATACTCTGTTACCTTTGCATTAGGAAAACTATATGGAAGTTTACGGACACCTGCTCATGTACACCAAATTGAAGTACCTCCTCGAGTTACCTTGTATTTCGATTTACAATATATCCAATCCAACCCACTGTACGTCGTACGTACCATCATGTGTCGTAAAAAATTACAAATTGAGCCAGCAGTGAAGTATTTCCTTCCTTCCTTCTACGTTTACTAAGCATTTGTACAATCATTGGAAATGGAAAAGCAAAATCTTTTAAGATGATTCCTTTTTGGCTCCGAATTCGCAAGGAATACCAAGAACTTATTGCAAGTATTTGAGTAGGTAGAGCCGCGTGGTTGAAATGTCGGTTTGCTAAATATATATTTATTTCCATGCATTTCCCTTGAAATAGTATATCTTCTTTACGCATCGTGTTCAAGGATTACATTTCTCCTCCTCCTTCAAATAGGTCTCTTAAATGAATCATCATTCCAGGAAATGAGATTTTATGTATTGCTCCATTACTACGGGAGTCGAGTCGAACAGAAGAGGCCAGTTTGAAGTTGAAGTCAGCTTGGGGAAACTATATACAAGTTGATTGTAGATTTTCATGGTGTGCTTCAAGTTTTTCTTAAATTTAGCTTGCGGGTCTACTCACTCGCTCACTCACTACTATATACAGTTGTTACTTTACTTTATCCGTCTTTAGAACACACCGAGTTTAAATGGGCTTATAGTGGAAGTGGAAGAGGTATAGGTACACAAAATGAAAATGTGACGACGGTTCCTGTTCCTACTTTTCACTACCCACTACGTACATATTCGTATTTGTATACAGAATGAGTTTTGCAAAGTTGGGTTTCTAGTGCTAAAGTTGCAAATAGAAACAACCAACCAACCAAACCCAACCAGCCTTGTTTCTCTTGTTGATGTTCATTCAGAGGACTTTTTTTCTGGTTGATGCTACTATGCTATATGCTGATGGCTTACTTTCTCATTGCTTTCCCCTCTAATATCTAAGACTAACGTGGAAATACAAGAGGAACACGATACAGCCGTGTATGTATACACCATTTTATCCCCAAAGCGGACTGGAAGCAGACACTACCATATTGCTTTTGGCAGTGGTGTTACTAATTTTCTGAGGAGAGAGAGAGAAAGAGAGTCGAGTACTTTCCCTGGCTTCACTCTATAAGAATAGTTTGTAGACCTCAGCCTCTCTCCTCTATATAATAATAAAGAAGAACCATTTTGTTTGCACAACATGGTTTTGCCTGCTGGCTCTTCTGTCAGGATTGTAACACAACTTAGCAGTAAGTAGTATTAAAACTAGTTCGAATTGTACAACTTGAAGAGAAAACTGATTTCCTTTCACGACTACGGTGTGTGTACTAATACTAGGTGGGTTCCTTTCCTATATATTCTTCTATTTAACCAAGCAAGAGCTCAGTCTTGGGGAAAGGAGTTTTTTGAGTTCTTTTTGTCTTTGACTACCAAAGTCTCTTTGAATAATTGCATTAAATTTGAGATTGAAATTGGATTTCTTTCTTTCCTCCATTCCCCAAATAAAACTTGGTTTCTTCGGTGTTGGTAGTTGGTATGTGTATATATGGTTTTGTATCGAAAAGATATTCCGGGATGGTGGCATTCCTCTTTAATAATTTGTCTAGCTGGTGTAGTTGGGCTGCAGGAAAGAACAGTAGTAAAAGATATTACATGGCATATTAGCCAAATAAAGGGGTAAAGGAGTTGTTGAAGGATGTAAACTGTAGGGATGTCTCAGAAAGAATTGGGAAACCAAAAGAATCGGAAGGATTTTGAGGAAATTGGTATTGCTATTAATAATGGTTGAACTGTTGTTTGTGCTTGGAATCATGAAGATACATAACTTTTTTTCTTGTTACATTTATTTTACCTGCAAAAATAACGAGTAGGAAGAAATTTAGAGAGGGAAACAGGAAAGGACGACTCGACATTCCGTAGTATTGTATTAGTAGTGGTTTTTTTCCATGTTACTTGTAATTATCTACACCTGGCCCAGTGGTTTTGACTCTGGAGGAGAATGTAATAGGGATGTGGCACAAGGAAATAGAGACATTAGCAACCAGGTTATTGAGTCAGTTGAACAAGAAGGAAAAGGAAGAAGGATGAGAAAAAGGGGATCTCCAACCACTTAGCTCATGCACGCTATTTGTACCACCAACAGCTAAAAAGAGGCATCATCCACATGGTTTGAACTTGCTTGTGTAATGTAATGTACCTCAGCGAATCATCATTTGTTTCCCATTTTCGAGCTGTGTACAACAAGTTACAACTCACATATCAATTTACTCTCAAGGTATATTGAGGGGGAAAGCTGGAATTATGCTGGAGACTATATATACTTGCTTGCTTGAATTTCGTAATAATCCTAGTGAGCCTTATGTATCCCCACACTGTTTTTTCTAATGATCTCTACTCTCTCTCTATCACACACAAACACATACTGTCATCGCATCTTTTCGTTATACTGACCTGTTTTTTTTATGTGGAACACAAGTAATATTCTCAAAAGCAAAACTATCAACGTCATACTTGGTCGCTTTCTATTTCCCTAATGTCTACCTAAGCTTTTATTGCATTTGTATCTCTGCCCGTTCCAGTAGGAGATGTGTATCACTCCTCAACTCCGTTCTTTGTCACGCTGAGAAACTCTCCAAAAATCATTTTTAGGTATGATTCTCCAAAAACCCAACTAATGTCGAAGTTGGGTAAGGATAATTTTATGCACTCAACTCTGCAGCTGACTATATATGCTCTGCCTACATACAACATTTCCCAACAAAAACGACTA
Source organism: Orchesella flavescens (assembly GCA_964034955.1). NCBI lineage: Eukaryota > Metazoa > Arthropoda > Collembola > Entomobryomorpha > Orchesellidae > Orchesella > Orchesella flavescens. The sequence continues at coordinate 17,410,721 of OZ035957.1, read as the reverse complement.
AACGACATCTTTATCTCTTGACAATTGTATTTTAAGAATCTCATTGTCTTCATGTATCTGCTGTCGGAAGGACTATGAAGTAAAATCTTATGTCAAACAACTGTAGTAGCAATTGTGTTGCATATGCCATTTCCCAACTTTTCATACACCCATTCAAGATGACTGTGTGTGATATGCAGATTAAGGTGAATTACTCAGCAAAATATGGAGAGAAGTTTCAGGTCGGAACTAACCACAGGCACAAAACTAGCTTCTTTTGTTGTTTTGAACCGCATCTGTGAATATTTTAAAAAGAGAATCCGGGTTTCGTAGAAGACCATGGGAGACAGATGCAGATGTAAAATTAGGTTAGAGAGATGGAATCAAAACCAAACCAAAAGAGCCAAGCCAAAGCCACATAGTCTTCTGTCTCCCACATTTTAGACTTCTGCTGAATAATTTTCTTGCATTTTCAAAAAAAATATATATAAACTCGCCCGTGTTATGCGTGTCCGCCTCATATGTGATACGAATTTGTCCTCGTAGGATTATGTGGCTATTCGTAGAAGGATCTCAAGACAGACAAATGGTTCTGAAGATATGCATCGACATCAGCATCAGAATATTGATTGAAAATGATAATTTGATATAGCATTCAGTAATTCGCTTTGGTCCATGATACCAAACCGTATGTTTGCTATTCATTTCTTATTCTTGATCATCATCATCTCATCTCATCGAGACAACGGCAGTTGACCTGATGGAAAAAGATAGGAGATGAATTTACAAATGACTTCATCATATCCAAAAGGCAGTCATCTTGATGATGACTCCAGCAGAGATATATGTTCAACCCCTATATATCTTTCTTGACAATCATGATGCACAAGAACAAAAATGTAAGAAGAGAAAGAAGAGATGCATATTATGTCTCCAAAAATTCAAGATTTCACTTAGTCAGCATGATGATAGAGAAAATGAGACAAAACAAGAAAGGAGCAAGACACAAGAGGAAGACGAGTCAAACTTAACTTGACTGGATTGGATAGCCCAATCATTTGGGAACGATATGATTGTAACGATACGATTGCATATCTATAAAAGGCATCTTTGAGGTGGTTGAGCATTTCTCTCTAAATCAAGTCGCAATGCAGTGTTGTAGTGTGGATGGCATTCGCAATGGAATTTGGATGACTGTCCAAAGCAGAACGCAGAATTGTACATGGCACCACTACCAACTGCATTTTCTTGATTATCTTTAGTTATCAAGGCAGAAAATACATATTTGGAAGAAACGATAGGAATACATAAATATATGCACAGTTGTAAGGTACTATGACTAAGTTTTCTTTGCTCATACCATATCACTTCTTCAGCTTCACTACTTCAGTAAATTTGGAGACAATAGGGCTCATAATCAACTTTGACATTGTCAATGCATTGTCCTGTCAATACGTGTTCTTTAAGATGGCACACATTTTACCTCATCGCATAAGTAACACCGTCATCATCAACCACCTTAACAAAAGATTACCTTAGTCATCGTCAACATAAATTCATTCCTGATTTACAACAAGTATTCCATATGTTACGTGTGAGTATGGATGAAGAGAAAGATTGTCTTGTAGATTGTAGCTGTAGATATATACTGATTTTTCTGCTCCAGGTCAATTCATTCTATTTCTCTGAACTGAATGAACTTAAATAGCAACAAAAGAAAGAGAAAGATATGTGTAGAAAGAGTCAACACGAGCCAAGAAATTTAACAAGAACCAAGTTTTGAGAAAAGTGACCTAAAATGATTCACATCTTTGAAAATACTTAGGTACATAAGGCTTGTTTTGTAGACACATGAATATTTTTATGTCTTTGTCATTTCATTATGGTGACTTCACGATACGCTGTATATTTTTTTCTGTTATGTGATCTTAATCAGATGCTTTTCTTGTGTAGATGTTCGAATAGGGTGTTTTCTATACATATTTTTAGTAGGAACGCCTTAAACCATGGATGTATAATGTGTATTATGTGGCGTATGTTTGAATTCTTGAATAGCTGTCAAGAGCTCACGGAAATTTTGCTTAGTCACTTTTACCACGTCTTCAAATTCAATGCTGCTAACTGAAGCTCACAAAATTTCGGTCCTTTTACAATTGCTCTAAACGAGTAAGTTTCCCATGGTTTGGTGGAAACAAACTCACACACACAAGCAGTGTGTTTCTTCAGTTCTTTCTCTCAATTGAAACATCGCCTTGTCATTAAAACAGATTCCGGTCGCTTGAGAATGAGAATGCAATAAAACATCGTGTTCACCCAAATACCGACTTGAATTTGGAGGAACGAAAAATAAAAAATTCCTCAAGTTATCTAATATTCAACCTGATTATATATTATAAAAGTCAGGGAACCTGTAAAAGACACGTAAACCAACGTAAGATATGCTAGCTCTTTTAAAACATAACCCAAGGAAAATCCTATTTAGAAAAAAGACAAGTGAATCCCAAGGCAAATTGGCTGATTGGGTATCAAACGTTACATTCGCAAGCACTGAGGTAATATGCTATATGGCTATGCTTTAGACCTACCATAAAGTTTTTTCCAGGGTATAACTGTGGAATATCACGGTAGGATGAAATTGATATGACATTGGCAAGGATTTCCTAAAAGATAACTTTTAGAGATGAGTTGACACTAGTAGTCGCAGATGAGATCTCGATGGGCAACCCGACGATATTTCGAATTTTGAAATATCCCGCCGAGCTCTCGGTCGAGTCCCGGTTGTAGCTAACGGTAATGGACTATAGTTTGTATGACTCGTGTACTAGAGACGAATGACTTGACATTCTCATTGGCAGTTATAAGCAATATTTTTATTTCTGAATTTCAACCATAAGTAAACAAATATAGTTCTCAAAAAGTTGGAATCGGTGCTAATAATGAATTCGCCATCTGAAAGTGGGTACGGTTCTGATCCTGATCAAGAGCGGAGAATTTGTGGGGTTTGTGGATCTAGAAGGCGTAACAGCGTTGGCTGCATATCATGTGATAGAAGTGTCTGCTTCCGATGTGGAGTAAAAGCCGATACTGGGCTTAAGTGCCCACTATGTTCATGGAGATCTAGTCGAGTGTGAAGAAGTAGAAGGGTGACGTTACAATTCAGAAAAAACTTTAGCTTGCCAAGTGTCAAAGTGTTCATCTTTTAGAAATGCTTGTTTGCTAATAAAGTAATTTAATTTTCCGAAAACTTAATACACCATATAACGTAAACATTTCACTTTAAAATAGCCTAAGATTTAATTAGTGAATAACTTAACCCGAAGCACTCCATATTCTATACAATGCACAATATTTCTATTGATCAACTTTTTGAAAGTATGCTTTCATAAACACCAATGCGTTTAGCGAGTCATCACTAAGTCTGGTGCGAACTTTCCTACAAAAGTTGTTCGCAGATGAAAATGCTCTCTCCGCTTCCACTGTGCAAGGGGGAATGGTCAAAAGCATGTCTAAAATATTTTGAAGCATTTTCCCTCTGATTCCTGCAGTTTCCAATACGGTCATTTCTTTGGTCAACGAATTCTTAATGGTGTCAAGATTTCTAAGCGGACGCGATGATGGGGTTTCTGCTTCGAGTAGCTTGTACGATAAGGCTTGATTGATGGCATTTGATAACTCCGATTCTAAGCTTATCTCAATTTCGAATTCAGGCATCTCAGTACATTCAGTATCCATTGTGTCAGGTGTCAAGTCCGCGTTGAACATTTCATGTAGATTCTTGAGATGTGCTGTTAAAGGTTGACGTTCCATTTTCTTGAAGAAATTTCTGTGGATAGGGCGTTCATTCTCATTACCGTAATAAAGATACGACGCCACTTCGGATAAATACGTCCTACGTTCAGAAATCCTTTCCTTAAGCTCTTGAAACAATGATAGGGCTAGGTCGGAACAAGGATTTTGAACTTTTTCTAACATGAAGTTGATTGCAACATCCGCAGTGATTAAAGTGGCATCATTTCTGCATATGGCTTCCACTGCAATTTTGACTGGACGAAGCACTATAATTAAAAATCGGTTTGTATAAGTGTATATCACTTTGACTATGCTAGGATATAGGTTATAAATTATCCTAAAATACGTACTGTTAACAAGCTCTTCAATCAAATTAAAATCACTATCGCTTAATACAGACTGCTCTCGTATGTCAATCATGGTTTTTTGTATAGCGTGCCGTAATTTCTGAACTCGCTCAAGCATGGATAGCATGCTGTTCCAACGCGTCTTTGTATCCAAAATAAGTGTTAATTCGGAGCCGGAATATTTCATTAACACTTCAGTTTTCAAGGGGGACTTTCGAAAAATTTTGACTGTGCGTCTCACTTTACAAATGATTTCATTTAAGCTGGAAGCCAACTCAGGCTCTTCCTCAGGAGTAGGGGCAATTGGAGATTCTTCGGAATTCAGTTCACAATCTTCGTCTTCTGAAAATTCCGACTCCAATTGTGTACGTCTTTGATCTTTTCGTTTGTAGAGTACGGCTACTACTGCTAAATGAATACCGTGTGCTAGACAAAGACAGTGCTTCCTTCCACTTAGGCGACCAAATTTCTTCATCACGGCTGCTCCGTCAGTCGCTACTCCAAAAATGTCTTCATTCAGGCTGATGTTGAATTCTGTCAACTTAACATTCAGCAGCTCCAAACAAGCTTCAGCAGTAAATGCACCAATTATTCGTGCGAGTCCCAAATTCCAAAAGTCACCGTTAGTGTGGATGATAACATTCATATACCTACGATTTGCAGCGGAAGTCCACTCGTCCAATGACAGGCTAAACTTTTTCCCTTCAAGTTTTAATGTCGTCAAATTCTTAATGGCAGATTCCTTTTTCTCCACGTAAGATCTTAACAATGTCTCCTTTATTGTGTTCGGCGAACTCGACAGCTTCTGCTTCACCGTCACCTCATACATACTTCGAATTGAATCAGAATTTGCTACTACAGAAAACGGGAGACCATCTTTGGCAACTAACCTTGTTATCAGGTCATTTGGGTTTACCAGGGACTTGGAATCTGCTACTATATAAATGACCAGACGCATGTAAATAATTTATTACATAACCGTTTGTACTTGTGTATGAATATTTACAATTTCAACAGTATCTGAACATGGCTTACTGTTCCCTGTATCTTTCAATATGACACCATGAGTGAGTAAATGTCTTGTTAAACCGCTTGTACAACCTCCAGTAGTCCTAATTTCTTTAGAACAAATTAAGCAATCTGCATGCGTACCATCATGACTTGCTTTGTAGTAATCCCAGGCTCCTGAAGTGCGCTTGCGCTTGTTTGTTATTGCTGCCTCCATCTCCAATTAGTTTCTCCAAGCCGAAAGTATTATGCATTTAGTTTGAACAAACGAAATGTTGCAGTTAGTAAAATGAACTATGCATGAATGCATCTTTAAAATACATTGATTTGTCGAGAAACCGGGAATTACCCGGGACCCGGAAGTTACCTAAGTGACACTTATCCCGGGAAATAAACGGGCTTTCTCATCCCGGTGCGACTACTAGTTGACACGTTGACAGTTACGCATTTGCTCTGTCTATCACCTGTGAATTGGATTGGACTGGAGCAGGCGGCAAGGCATGGATTGAAAGGGCCCTTAATGAACAATCATGGAAGCACAAAAAGTTCTGTAATTCTATAGGAATAGTAGTGTACGTACACCATCATATCATATCACGATGTTCAAAGGCTCTGTAATCAAGTGGGGATCCGCAATGCTTCTTATAGAGGCTTATATACGCGGATCCCAAAATAATAGGGAGGATGAGAATCATGAGATCCCATACTTTTAAAGCAAAGATGAAGATGACAGCCAAGTTTAGACACGAGATGATTCCCGAAACATTGGCTCCGTTTCTTATTTTGCCTTTCTCTCCTTCAGTTTAACATCTTTTTTATTACACTACTCATCGTCAATGTATACTTTGGAGACTTGAAGAAGATGTCTTGATTCTGGATGAAAAGGGATCTTTTTATAACATGATTTTTTTGCCCCTCAGTTCCTGATTTTTTTTCGTGTTCAATCAGAAAGCTGAGGGAGCAATAGCATCTCAGTTTCATGATGATGATGATGATGACGATCACATCATATCAATACCCTCTTGATATAATAAGGTAGGATCTCTTTCCAACTGTTTAACTTCAGGTAACTTTTTTGTTCACTATTGGCCTGGCGTGATGAGTACGATACGACGATGATGATCGAGGGTATAGCTATTTCAATGATTATATAATCATCATCATGTTGAAGCTGTGGTGGTGGTGGTGATCTGGTGATGAAGATATGTGCACGTTCGGGCGTGTGTGAGTGAGTATGAGTCGGTGAATCGTCTTCTTGTGACTTCTTTCTCACACGGCAGATACATTCATTATATGAGCATGGCATTCACTTCTTTTCGACTGGAAGTAATCAAAATTGAGAAAAGGCAACAGAAAAAAACTTGACGGAATATATGGTTGTTCATTGAAACGGATAGTGTATGTAATGCGTCAATGAAGTTGTTATTGTTATGTATTATGTTTTGTGCCAAGAGGGGAAAAGAAGATGATGAAAATAAAAAAAAAAACGAAGCAAAAAAGTTTTCCTTTGCTTTGGTACAAGAATGAAGGTGCTTTACAAGATGGGTAATCGACCGAATACCATTGTAGTGTGAGTCTGTTGATTAAGATTTAATAATAATGAAGAATTTATGAAATGATTAAATAAATTTCAACGGAAACGTCGTCCTGTGAAAGCTTTTTATGCACGGTGAGGTGTAGCTATCAGATAATTAGCTTACTCAGGCGTTAAAATTAAAGTTAGATCCGCAAATGATTCCTTTTTATGTACCAAACTATGCTACGTACAGGAAGGGTTAGAGTTAGAGTAGAATAGATAGACATTTGAAAAATCGTTATTTAATGGAGGCGCCTTTGAAAATTCTGGAATGATTCCGTTGTGGTTAACTTCTGCAAAAGGAAGCAAACTAACTACAGTCAGAAGCATTCATTGCAATATACCTATACAGTTATCAAGACCAAAGGATTTTTTTTGAATTGCAGAGCGAGTAGTAAAAAAACCACTGATTAAGGTTGAATTTTTTTTGCTTAATCAAAAAGTTTAATTGGGAAGAGAATTCCAACCCAGTTCCCATGCATTTATTAGTCTCTCTGTTCATTTCTCCGGTATAATCTAGCTCGAGCAAAAGTTGTAAGAAGTTGGTAACCTACTTATTCATCCGTTTATCTCTATCTCCTTCTAACAGGAAAATGGCCAAGCAACCACATAAACTTTTCTTTTACTCCACTTCTGTCATCTCCATTCTTGCATATTACTTCCAGAGAAAAAAACTTAACGAGGAAGATGTTCCCTGATGTAAAACGTGTACATGCATAAATGTATAGTATAGGCACCCTTTTATCCCTTTGACTCCAAACTTCATTAAAAAAGGAAGCAAACATATTTGAGGATATTACACAAATTCAAAACTTCCAAAATAATCTTTTATGGTTACTGCAACAGCCATTATGTAACTGAAATGAAAGTGAAAGCCAGCTTTACACGTAGGAAAAGACAGAGCTGTAGTTGTTTTGTGAATTGTGAAGTGCAGGCAACAGCAGAAAGAATGATAGGGAGTTCCTAGTCCCTGAGCTTCCCGGTATGCATTCCATTTCATATATCATATTTCAGTTGCATTTTGCCAAAAAAGTTATGAATTTTCCAAGGAGGTCGAAGCAGAGCCAGCATTCTAATTCCAACAAGCCAACAACAAGAAAGGGCTCTGATCTTCCTTCGTTTTATATTACATCGTTAGGACCTTAAGGGATAATTTCATTTTCTATTATTGCAAGGAAACGACGAAATATCATCCAAAAAATTGCTGAGTAAAAAAAAGACTGGGAGAAAATAAATAACTTTTGTGAAAAATTGTTCATGTTATAAAAATCTAAGAAAAAGGAGGAGAAGGATGAAGGAAAAAGCATTATTATTACATATGTATATGTTATGCTCACCCAACTGAACATTTGACTTGGTTGAAAGAATATTTGAAGATATAGAGGTTTCTGCTGGTTTCTTAAAAAAATCTATCAATAATAAGGCTTTATGTGGCAATTCTTTGTCCATCGCTCAACAAGAAGACTCGATGATGATGATAATATACGTGTAAGGCATCAATAAATTTCAGCTGAATACTACCTCGTAGGCTTTCGAGTATGATTGTCAGGAAGTCAGAACAGGCTCAGCAAAAGTTATATATTAACAATAAAACATCTCAATCAATAGGGGAATATGTGCCTCATCATTATTGTAGAGCTTTTTTAAAGGATTTAAGGAGAAAAAAGGAAACCATGAAAATTTGAGCGGAAATTGGATCCGGGCTCGTAACAATGAAGCATATAAAAAAACTGAGTGAGTTTACACAAATTATATCCGTTTAAAAAGAGATATGTGCATATGTGGGCGAGCACCAAAGTGGATAAGAACAAGATTCTATTTTTAAGCCTTATTGTATCTGTATTTTTGCAGGATATCTATATAAAAAAAATTGATGATAGCATTAAAGATCGCAAATAAAATGCTTTTCATACCTACTTCCAATTCCATTCCAGTTTGCTAAAAAAAATACCTTTGCAAATAGTTGTCCTTGTTCAATGCTTCAAAGTCAATCCAAGCCATTATCATTATACCTAAAATTGTTTGTGTTATCCACAGAGTCCTCGTATTTTTTGACATTGCTATCAATATGAAAAAAAGTATCCATATGGAGTAACAAAAGAGTCAAACTCCAGCAATTTGTAAAATAATGAGATGTTTGATTTACCCATCAGCGCAGCGGTCTGTTCCACAACAAATGAATAAATAAATATGATGAGCACGAGTCGAGCGTACGTACGTACATGATGTCATGTCATGCATTGATTTTGTCTCAGTTTCTCCTCGTACAATTTGTACCAGTCATTTTGGATGGAAAGCACACATTCTCCTTATGTTCCACTTTCTTCCTGACTAGTTTTTGGAAAAAGCAAATGGGAAAATAATGTACCTTGACGAAGGCAACTTTTTCAAGTGTGCAATGACAAGTTACACTCTATCGGAATAGAATCCAACGAAACGAACCTACTTTTCTTTTTTTTGCCAAACAGCTTGTGTGTTTACAAAGCGTCGAGTATCATCCCAGAGGACTACAAACTACAACATCAACTCTATAAACTATAAATGTAGCATCACTGACAGATATTTTCTTTTCATGGTATAGTATAGAGCTCTCCCATTCAAACCTACTTACATTTACTACTACGAAACGAACCACTTTCTGCAATGTTGGTTACAGAATTGTAAATGTATTACACCCTCATGTTATGTAAGGTTAGCGTAAGCAAAGCCCAAGACAAGACAAGCTAAGACAACAAGACAAGACAGGACAGGAAGAGCAAAGTTTTTTTCACCGTGGAGAACGTGCTCTAAAAGAAAGATGCAATACATCTCATATACCTGTGCCTTTTCTTAAGTTTGCATTACATTACCTATCTAACGTTAGCCAACATAAAATATAACAGCAAGATTCCAACAAGTTGTGGCGTACGTAGCACATACTAAAGGTCTCAAGAGAGTTGCAGTGAAGTGCATCATCCAAAAACCTGCAGCTATCCAACCACCACCACCACCACCTTGTACTCTACTCCCATCACTGCTGACTTACTTTAATAAAATAAGTATACCAAAAAAAAGAGTAATAGGTTTGTCTTTGAGTCTGAAAGCTGAAGGTAGTAAGGAAGCAGGTATTTTCTCACAGAACACGTAGCCACCATCCATGTAGCCAGCCGAGACTCGTACTCACTACTTTACTCGAGCCAAAAAATTCTTACATCTTGTAATGTGTAATCTACAGCAATTTCGAGAAAAAAAACAGTTTTTCCCAAGTGTTTTCTTTTCGACATACCTGGGATGCGTATTACATCCCTATAAAAATAAAATGTGAGCTGGATGGAAATGTAGACAAGAAGAATAAGATGTTATTTTGGGTGTTGTTTTCTAGTACACGGGCTTTGGCTTTTAAAACTGTTGATGTTGATATTACTATTACTACTTTTTTACCTCACAGAAAGATAAGATAACATATACACAATGATGATGTTGATGTTGCGTCTCTGTAGTCCAAAGCGGACAGAAGGGCACAATTACTTTATGTTTGTAATGTATGTATATAAACACTTTCAATCAGTGTGTGTGTGTGGAGTTGATGGCGCAAGGGAAGTTAGGATCCCTGACAGAAGTGTACTTTGGTGAAACATACCTGACTCAATTCAAGTGTGTATACAAACAGGCAGGTAAATATAGAGATGATCATGGTTGGTGCTGATCATGCCGTTGATGATGCTGATGATGATGATGATGAGAAAGACGAAAATAAGAGATGAAAATGACGGAGAGAGAACCCCCACGATGCGGCACGATGCCCACCAAAGACGATAGACTTCCCACGTGGAAACGTTTGTCTTCATCTTCTTTTCTGATTCTTGGTCCATCTTCTCCAGAAAACACCCTACGCTACCGATACTGACTTCATATATTATTGTGTGGATATGCAAAAGGTGTGCTTGCAATGCAACAGCCATGCATACAAAACATGCATAAAAATTGTTGAACGGGCAATTGTTGGTAAAGGTAAAAGACTGAGTCTTTGAAAGGAATATAAAGGAAAGCAGGAGTCAACTTCTTCCAGTCCAGTGGTCTCGAATTGAAAATTGTTATTGCATTTAGGGTACGCTACCACAATAACCATTATTACTACTACCATTACACACCTTTCCAACATTTTTATTTCTTGGAGCTGCAACAAAACAGCCACAGAAACCTGGATTGGATATGGTTGTTTGCTTGAAGCAATATGAAACGGACTTTACACGGTTGGGTTGCGTTGTGATTCCATTCCAGCAATTTATTTCACAAAGATTATGATCACGTACAACGTATGCAAGAAAATCATGTTTGTTGGGTGGTACATTAGACCAGACCACGTACTCAAGTTAAACACATTATAAAATGACTGCATATTTGCACGTGAGGCGATGAGAAAATCAAGATTTTGACCAGTTGTAGAAATCATTAAGTGAAAATTGACCTCATTTTGCGTCTCTCTTACAAAACATCAATTTTTACCGTATCAAAAAAAACCAAAAGGCAAATTCTTTTCAAGGATTTTCTTCGCATGCCCCGTTGTTGTAATGCTGAGCGTCATACATAAATCAAATTAATGGCTCTAGTTTCTCTATAACAAGAATTAATTACTCTACACATAATATTAAGAGTTACAAAATCCTCTGAGAAATTAATGTGATTACGGCATGAGACTTGACAGATATGAACAAATGGAGAGATAATACTTTATGCAGGAAGTTGCTGCTGTGCTGAGCTTGTGCAACTCATAAATATAATACAGGTTTATCAACATGGAATTTTAAATCGGATTCGTACCTGATCCAGGGAGTTGTGCGTTGTATGTATGTATGCATACATACGCATGCCTAAATTAAGCATATCTGTAATATAATCTAATTACGTGTCTTATAAAGTCCATAATCAACTTCATGAGAAGGAGAAACGAACGGTTTCCCGTTTATTGTTATTGTCTCTAACTTTCCCTTTTCATTTCGGCCAACATGCATCCTCAGAAAGAATATTCGTGTGTGGTAGATACTAATTAGGCAGGCTTCTTAATAATTTTCAATTTACTCCATGATTCAAAAAATTATACTCCTTCCCCTCTCGTGCGTTCATCCCTTCCAACTTGAATTATAGGTATGGGTTGAGCACGTAGTACATAGGCACGGTTTTGGAGGAACATCAAACATCATGAAGGTATATATTCTACTTGAGCCAACTCCCCTAGAAAAAACACCATAATTTCATAGGGCTCCTCCATGTTATTTTAAGAAAATTACTTTATTTCTTCCCAACTCTAGAAATAACTGATTGGATTTCGATAAAAAAATGTTTGCCGTATGTTTTACCTTTGTTTAATAAATAAATAGTACACTTCCAACATCCAACCTCAATTCAACTATTATTACGATGGCTTTGCGCTTACCTGATGTTTCATGTTTGCGTGAAAGTAAATGGGTTTTCACTAGAGTTATGTTGTTATATACACCATATTATCAGGTTTCTTTTCTGGTAGCATTGAAAATGGATACAGGTATCAATCAGGTTAAAACCTAATATCCTCTGGCAAAATTTCGATTGTCAGAAGATTTCACTTTTGAAAAGCAATGCTATATCACCACAGGTCACAAGAGTAGACCAAAAGGGTGTCCAAACATGTGTTAAAAGAAAACTACCGTTTATTCTTGCGTGCTTGTAGTGGGGAGATCTCGTTTATATCATTTTTTTCAGGGAGTATCCATTTCAATAAACAATTTACCTACATGCGAGTTGTTGTGAGCACGGAGCATACCTCCATCGCATCGTCGTCGTCGTCCTTGCTTGCAGCTATGAGCATAAAAGTTACATGAAATTGTATTTGGGTAGTCTCATGTTCGCCTATTAAATGTTGTATGGACACATGATTTACATGTATTGTATGCTTTTATTTCAGGTAAAAAATCTTCCAAGGCTATTTTACTACTTTTTCAATGTGAAATGAAACGATACCGAACGCCTGCAGAGAGAGTACTTGCTGATTTGGGTAAGAGTTACGATACAACGGCATATACATATACTTTTAGCTTGTGTTCAGGGAAAACATTCATCCTACTAAACCACCGGGACAGAGATAAATCCATCTGTAGAGCCAACATTTATTTTCCTCTGATTTCAACGTACCCTTTCGCGTGAGTATAATAGAGTCATTTGCCTTAACATCTTTATCCTTCTGGTATGAAGCAGAGCGCCTATACGCTGTACGACCTATACAGAGGAATTTTATATAAAAGTTAAAATATCTATTTAAAAGCGTATTGTATATGCAAACGACTGACATCTGTTTCTAAGTTAAAAAAAATTACAATCGATTTTTCCAATTTTAAATGTTCATAAGCTATTTTTTTGGAAACTAGGTCGGAAGTTGAAATATAATTTTTTTTAATAGTTAGAATAAGAATAGTGTTTAAAACCATAAATGACGATGATGACACGGCCTTCAATCTGTTTTTGCTACCACATAACAATATGCATATTATCAGACTTGTTTTAAACCGGCGTATATAGTTGGATTGAATTGTATTTCCTTTCAAAACTTACATCATCCACAATCACTTTTGTAATACTTAATTTACTAGTGGGAGCATATACATCAACTAACAGAAATTATGAAACAATGGAACTTTGCCTTAATCTACCACATCGGTCAATCAAGCAAAACGTCCATGAGTCAACATAATCTCCGTAGAATGGAGCAAAACTTCATAATTGCAGCATGACTACTATATGACACAAGATGATTTGCAATTAAAGTCCTGACTGAAAAGGAAAAACGCCTCCGATGATTTGATGTATTGAGAAAAACGCATTTTTATTCTTCACTCATGCAACTTTATATTTATAATTAAAGCATTAACGCTCATTTGGTTCACAATTCACTTACAATATGCATACGAGTATACATTGCCAATGTATTTCCATTTCAAAAGGAAGCTTCCTTAATTGCCCTTAAGAAAATAAATAGTAATTAACATGATAGACCACACTGTTTTGATAAAGTAGACGTGTCGATCCGCAACACCGTTTATGACGTCGCCTTTCCCATTCTTTCATATTGTCCCATGGCTAACTGCTCACATCCATCCACCAGCCTAAAATGTAGAAAAGGAAATATATTTTGCTTGAGGTTTACTTTGCCAAACACTCCTTCTGAATGAATGGCACATTATTATGCTAAAATACTTAAGCTGTTACCAAATAAGACAAGTTGGAAAAGGAAAGTATGTACATTGTGCGCTAATTAGCAAACTTTAAAACGCTTACCGAAAAGAGAAGGAAACTTTTTTTAGCAGACACATCTCATCTCCATTCCATTTCTTCTTTTTCTTGTCTGTTCAGAAGGTATTAGAATGATTAACTAAATTTTGTAGCGGAATATATTTTTTTTATAGAGTTGGGCAATTAGGGACGAGATTTTTAATGATCACTTTTCTTGAATTTCATTTTTTGAACTAATAGCCAATTACACGATTCCTAAGGAGAGAGTGTATACTATACAACTCTAAAAACCAGAAGGATTATGTAATCTTTTTCTATACCCAAAATGTTTATATAATCTGCATAAATGATTCTTGGACAATAATTAATTTTTCTGGGTAAAGTAGTAGTATATTGTTAGTTAATCAAACAAAAAAAATAGCAGAGCTTCTGCATTGAAAAAAAACCGAAAATTATCTGTGTGTGTAGGAGCCTCCGTAATATATCAATATTCAGCTAAAACAAGCAAGCAAAAGGCATCGAATTACAAATTACAAACGTTCTCCGTCCACTTGTACAAAATGCCAGCATTTATTTTTTAAGGAGAAATAAAAACCAGCATTTTTCTTCGTATATAACTCATGCATAAAACAATATATTTTCTCATAATATGCAAATAAACTGCATGTTTTATAGGATGGTAGAATTTTGGTAGGAATATGATCAGGAGGGTGATATAAAACAATGTAAAGTACGAAATTCGTCAGCCACTTTTTAAGGCAGACAATAAGCGTCAACCTCCCGGCGCACATTCTAACATAATATACTACTGTGTGAAGAGTTGTGTTGTGAGTAGGTAGGAGTAAGTGAAGCTTATGCATACTGATATGATATGTTACATGAGTACATTTTACTTTTTATATATTAATATGACGTATTCATACGATGATAATATGCCCATTTTTCATTCATCTGTCCGTCCACTTGAAAGCTAATAGGAGAGACACGTTTTTGAAAAAAAACTGCTTTTTAACAAAAAGAAACCTCTTGAGAATTCTAAGGATGTGGATGTACACATAATAAAAATGGTAAAAAGATGAAAACAATAAGGGAGTAAATTTTTCCTTTCTTATAAAATGTAGCAAGAGGAACATGATGATGATTCAATGAGGAGCCGTAAGACAATGGGAGTTGTCCTCTTTTACATCATCTTTTTTCCTCGTCTTACCCATATCTTTCCTTTTTGACTGAGTGACTACATTCTGGGCAAATTAGTGCTGGAAATTTATTAGCCTTGCCATAACATAAAACCACCTCTCCTTTTCTCGTTTTTCATATGCAGAGCATGGAGGCAACTCCAACAGTATACAAGTTAACCAGCATGAGCATAATAATAATATGTAGTTTCTTCTCCAAGTTCATATTAGCACGACAGAGTAATGTATACAAAATGCTACTTATTTTTCCAACATGTACTCCCTTTCTATATTTGGGGAAGACAAGTTGAGTTGAGTGCCTGAAAAGATATGGCTGGTGCTGGGCTTGTTTTATAATGATGATAATATGGCGATATGTGAATTTCTGTGCGAGTACTCAGCCCTTTGGGTGTCCTGTCATGGAAGTGTCATTCAACGACCCAATATGTCATCTTAATACCATCATACTTATAATAAAAGGCAAAAAAGCTAGTAAAAAGAGGGGAGATAATGGTAGGCTTATTTGAATAGGATGAATCCTTTTTTTCTTTCCTTCTTTTTGCATGATTCACATGATATGATACGATGATGCTCTTGCCTTTCCTTTTCTTATCCTACCAAGAATTTATGGAAATGGCTTAGAATGCAATACAAGTAATAATGAGCAAGGATATAACTTTCATTTGAAGTGGACCTGCACACATCAACATAATAATATAATATTGCTAATATAGACATAATGGTCACGTCTAGGGCCTATAGGTCCAACCTTGCCAGACTTTGTGCTCGTGTGGTCATCACTTTTTATGATAATGGCCAGTTTATATGATGTGATGAACTTGAGGTCAACTGCGTTGTGTTGTGTATGAATTTAACATATAAAAAAACGCAGACGCACAAGACTTTTATATTGTATATGTTTCAATCTGTCTTTAAAGTATGTGATGTGTATGAGTTTTTTTAATGCGTTTGTTTTCATTGATGGTGTTAATCAAGCTATTTAGAGGCGATGTGCGTACTTATTAATAAATTTCAGAATGTAATTCATACGGTATATATTATGCTGACTTTTAATTTGGAGGTATATAAACAAAAATGGTGCGACAAACAAGAATGTGACTGAAGGTTGAAGTTATTTTTCTTGTAACGCAACGCATAAGGTTTAATTGCGTGTAATGTTGCTATACTATACTAAAATGTTTGCGGAAGCTAAATCATGTTGATATTGTAATGTAGCCAAAACAAAAGTCGGATGATAATAATACTATCCTACATCAAGGTGCTACTTTCTGGCATAATATTTATCAATTGCAGCAGGGGTTATTATCACTTTTCCTTGAATTGTGCCCTATGTTGATAAAGTTCTACTTTATGCAAAATATTATATGATGAATGCAATATACTAGATCACTGACATGACATAGTTTCTGTAACAGCACCTGAGCCACAAACAAAGCCACAGGTTACTTACTTACATTTTTTGTTGATTACTATAACAAACGAGAAACACGCAGTAGAACACGATCAAACACAACGCACCTCCGCTCTATCACCGGATACGTAAATGAATGGGATCCAACCATGTTACACATTCACAATTCCCATACACCGTGAAGAGCTCATTCCCCCTTTTTCCCACAGATTATCTCCCATATAATAAAATATATGTGAAGATGAATTATTGTAAGTGGCTGCAGTTTCAGGGCGTAGGGCGACGTTGCAGATTTCACTTCGACAATGGAGCGGCATCGTTATTGCAATTATTATAATAAATTGTGGGTGCTACATAGATGCATTCGACCCTATGTATAGGTACTCCCTTTTTCCTACTTCAAAAATTGCGTTGCTAAATTGTTTCATTTCACTTCCCCCATGAGCTCCATTCGGTATCGCACTGACTGAACGCAAAAGCGGATATGCTATATGTGTGTGCTGTCTATCTCTGCCAAAGCATTTACTTATTATATTGAGCGAGTGAGTAACTATACATACATCCACACACAATTCATTTCCTGAAAATTGCCCTTTCCAAAATAGTGGCTTTTGAATTGCCGTCGTAAATTTGCGATGTTGCAGGCAGATAAAAGGTGTAGGAGAACAAAGTACATTTTTATATAGATGCGTATATGGGTATATTCTAACATACGTTCTAGGTTTAAGCCCAAAGTAATACAAAAAAGATGCCGCATAAATGCGAAAGTCAAACTGTAGTCTCATGATGAGACTCTCTTTTCATCTCTCGTCGAATAATGGTTTAGCCACACTTTGAAAAATTGGAGATCTTTAGTCAAGAATAGAACTGACGACATAAAATCTTGATTATCATATTTTGCTATGCATATTTTAAGTATCCAATGAAAGCAATAATATATATATGTGGAATATGGACGTTATATACACATTCAAGCCGATGAAAACTGCGGTTTCATTCGACACATACAAATTATTATTGTTATTATTCATTTGGGTATCAGTGCGGATTTGAATGGGACCAGAGGGTGGGTGGTTAAAGTATTACTGAGCGCTTTTGTAAGAGTACGGTTTTAAAGCCAAAGTAAATCCCCAAGGGTAATAATGACACCACGCACTCAGCAAAAGATTATCCTCAAATTTTCTCTTAGTCGCTAGACTTGCTTGCTCGGTTGCTCGTTTAATAGTCAAAATACAAGTCTTTTTTTTACACTCTATATTCCATTCGACTATAGGAAATTTTGCAATGTCGCAGGCAAGCCAGAATAAGTAAGTATATAAAATAGGCTTGGCTCATTTACTACATCCCAACAGCAAACTAAGCAAAAATTGGATGTGAAAAAAAGTGCAACCCGCTGCAAAAAAGAATATATAAGGAAAAAAGCTCATTTAAATCTTGTAAGCAATAATTTATCACGAACTGCTAATACTTTAATAAGACCAACATCATTTTCTTGACATTTATAATGTTTGCTGTGATGTTGGATGTAGCAAACTGTGTTTATGTTGTTTGCGTACACGTGCATTTACTACACACATACATTGTAATAAAAGCTTAAAAAGTTATCTTCATAAAAGACAATAAATTGCGTACGCAAATATATTTGTCTTCGTCAGGCACAGCGCAGCGGTATGCCATGTACAAAGACAACACAACACAACATACCAATATACACGCCTAAACAAACCTCAGGCCGACCAAAGACCAAATGCAGTTTTATGCAATTATATTTCCCGTTTATCCTTGCCTAGCTCATATTATTATACTACTACTACTGCTATTTTTAAGATGCAGAAGCTAATAATTTAAATTACGTTGTGAAGAAAATGTTTTCGTCTTGGCTTATAAAATTTTTGACTCATGTTACACAGAGGCAGGCCAGCAACAACATTTTAAAAAAAGTAGTCGTGTAATAAAACACCAGACCAGATTTATTTACGCAATTCGAAGGCACACGCACTCTCCTGATACAGAGAGAGAGAGAGAGTGTCATAATATTATTATCCTCCAAAGTACAATACAAATCATGTGTTAAGTACATCACGATGATAAGGGAAACGACGTAAAAACGTAAAATGCTTAGAGATGATATTACTGCATAAAGGTCTGTCCTAGACACTATGTCTCGATTCCTCTCAAGTCGCGACCTTTTTTATGATGTGATCTGTGTGTTTTTTTCCTATGTTCAAATATACCAAAAAGCTAAGTATGCTTTTGATTTATTTTAATGGGCTTTGAGCAGTTTTCTCCTTGTATTACCATTGCCCCTCCAACAAACACAACAAGCTTATAGCCTGTATATTGCCTTCTTCGTTCATTTAATATTTTTCTACTACTGCAACAAGACAAACCAGTACCAGCAACCAGCACCAGCAGTCAACAATAAACATGAAGCTACTTGCTGTTTGCCAGAAGCTTCAAGAAAAGAAAAAAAGAGCTGAAATGTACATAAGTCATGTGATGATAATGTCCTCATAATGTTACTATATATGTGTATGCTTGTATACTTTTCTCATCTCTGGCTTACTGCAACTTAATGCAAGAAATAGAAAGTAAAAGTTAATACAGTGCCTACCACCTACTATATCAGTATTAAAAGCTGGCATTTGTTAAGTTACCTACGCAGTGGTCTTTGCTTGGTTCTGGAAAGCTGTATAAAATGCTAACTGGCGGACATCTTTTTGCAATATTAAAATTGGAACTGGAGGAAAAGAAACCTTATGAGTGTTGCATTGGCATTACTGTTTCGATTATACAGTTACGATTTTCCTATGTATTTGCAAAGAAATTGGTATATTTCATGAAACATTTTTATAGCCATTGGCAATTCGCTTTGCATTCAGATAAGATTGTATACGTACATGCATATATGGAGCATTGCAATACATAATATGTGTTGTAACACTGATGCAGTTTCTGTAATTCATGATCAAGCAATAAAACCAACACTTGTAAATTGAGCTTGTGTTACTTACTCTAAGTCCAGCACTACGTGAAGCACTTTGTGAAAAAAGAAACACACGAATGAGCTGCCTACTTCCACTGCTCCACTTTTTATTACTTCCCCTTGCTTGTTCTTATATACGTTATGCGTTGTAATCTCCATTTTATACTCGTATCTCCACATCTTTCCAACGACCTAATATGTTTAATGAATTTAGTGAAAAAAACTTTTTCATTTAGGAGGTATTTATTGAACACTTCCTGGAAATGACTTTAGTCTAGTATCACTAAATTTTCATACATTTGAAGTCTTCCCAACTTTGCACTACTCTTTTTTTTATCATCATTGAAAATCCAAAAGAGAATGTCATTCAAGTAACATACTATACGTAAGTGTGCTTATATAAGTATTTCACTTTATAAGCACAACTACTTTGAACAGTTGTATAATCGTGGAAAAACTTCTAAGAGATTGGAATGAGTTACTATTTTCAGCCATTTTAAAAATGGTGATTCTGGCATCATTCAACTTTCAACGGATGATGATGATACAACCAAAGTCAATGCTGCATTCCTTCATCATAATTTTATGTTAACCTTGACAGTAAATTAGGAGCGTGTGCACGGTTTTTCTAAACATTTTTTTTTGCAAAATGTCTGTCTTAATTTGCGTACCAAATGTTGATAAGGAGTTTTTCTGGTAGTGTTGTAAAATAATTTAATTTCCTGTTTTTTCTGTCGTGTATATTATTATGAGGATTATGTGGAAAAAATCAGAGGCAAAGTACAAATATTTGAAAGAATTTTGTGATTCAATTCAATAGAGCTTGTAAAAAGATACGTAATATTATGAGGATGGAGGCGTATATAGCACTTATCTGTGAGACTGATTATGCTTCCATTTGTGACTTCTTCATCCAAGAGAAGAGATTCGAGTATGAGTGCATCCACGTGCATGCACTTTGCTAAAACTTATAGGAGCCAGCATACCATGTAGTTTTTAAATTTAAAAGTTTTTGCTTTCACGACAAGTTGGCATCAAGCAAAAAAGTGCAATGTAATCAAGGCAGGAGCAGCTCAAAATGTATAGAGCCTTTTCCATATTATCCAATCTTTTCTTGTTGGCTTCAACAACTTTTTTGGGGTGTGTCACCCAACATAACAGTCAACAAAGCACATAATACAATAACATTACATAACAAAACTGTAAGAGCAGAGCATTCACACCGGCATCCTCATCTCATAAAGTTTTTCGAGTGAAGATGATACTTTTTTAGTATAATACCGATTCGTTTCTTGAATAATCAGAAAAATTCCTTCTGACAAGTGGTTTGTTGAGCTTTTGTGACAGGAGCTGTCAGGCTGGCACCTTCTCAAAAATTTTAAACACTCCAAGCGACCTCTCAAAAAAAGTATCATGATGAGTCTTTTGCACTATCACATTGCCATCGCCATTTCATAGAATTGCTGCGTTTTAGCAAAGTTATAAACAAAATGATGATCATTATCACGAATAAGAAAAAATGAATTTTTGGCCATGCCATTGCCACAAGATATCCAGATACATATAATGATGATGATATGTAGGTACTACAAAAGGTACACGTACATTATATATCCACCATCCTATCCAGATTATTGTAGTTTTTTTTACAGTTTTCTTGGCATTCGTTTTCACAAGTTTTCTAGCAGCTCTACCCAAGCAAATAATAAGAATCCACCGTTTATGAAAAAAATTATATTAATACATAATAGTATAGATATAATATGAATCTACACGAATTTCCCGTTTCGTGCTTGTTTTCCATGAAGCACCATGTTCTGATATGTTGTGATGTCAAAGCAATCAAGTCAAAGAACACAAGAGGAGCTCTGACAATCTATGATTATGAATAAATACTCATGTTCCGTGGTGTTGTTTACTTGATGCATTATCATAAAATGTACATGACAAAAATTGTTATGGACATGTGCCTGTATTAAAAGAATCCACAACATGGTGTCGGATAAAATGTCTTTTGAACATTTTTCGTACCTCCGTCAAGACATCAGCCAGCTCCTTACACATCAAGAAAAAAAGTTTTTGTTGAAGTGTGCACGCACTTTCCTCTCCTCAACTCTCTTCCTCTTTTTATAAAATGAAATGATGCCGTAACGGAATGGATCGAAACTCAAAGCAAACCAGCATAGCATCACCATCACCATCCTTGCATGCCATATTGAGCTGAGCAATTTACCTTGATAGAAACAGTAATCTAGCCAAAATATCAGTTTAAAGTTTAGCTTTTTATGAAATGGGCTCGGATATAAAATAGTAAAGTGCTTTTCTCTATGAAAATATGTTATTTAAAACAGGTTCCTTATGATTGTATTTAATGAGAGAAGTAACATGATGATAATCTTCCAGTGGAGATGCCATGCCATCATGCCAATGCCATGTTCTTTTCTGTTAGATATAGGAAAGTAGTGAAACACTGAAAAGAGATGCTCAATGCTTCCCATTAAGCTATACTTATTCCTGTTTTTTTTAAAGAAAGCAAAGTACTCGAAGAATATGCTTGCTAACTAGAAGGTTAGCAAGAACCATACGCTACTACTTACCAGCAGTATCACTACCAGTTGGGAGATAATTAATGCATATTTTATTTTGTTCTATGAGTTTTGTTTTCCTCTCTCTGGGCTTGGTTGAAATTTGATGGTTTTTATGGGCAAAACTACTGACTATAGTGCCTACTGTATAATGTTACCGCTCCGCATTATTGCAGTGCAACCTGCAACTCTACTACTCGGATCCTTACTGAAGATGAATTGGAAACTTCTTGAATGTGTGCTGTGTGCATTCAAAATAGTTGGTTTTGTTGTTGTTACATGAAAGAACATAAGTACTTCAGAATGAATGTTTGTGTTGTGCTGTGTGTGTGTAAGTACACAAAAATTGTATGAAACTTTTCACATATCACATCACGATGCACCTGCAAACATTATAATCACATCATGGACTCATGGACGTACGCTCCTGCTTAAAACAAAAGCAAAATGATTATTACTTGTCTACCACATTCCAAAGTCTCTATTATGTTTCCTCTCTCTCTTGTTTGCAACCAGATTCCATGAGAGATAGGTACGTGATAGGATTATTGGTTTTATTGCTTTCCTAACAAAACATATAAAATTGAAGAAGGAATCGAAGGAACTTGTTTTTATTGTTGTTTGGATTTTATTAGTGTTGTACCTAAAAAAATATACATCATGTTCCGTAGGAAATTGGTGAGGAGATGGTATGTTTAGTATGGTATGATAATGTCGTTGGTGTTGGTGAAATGATTTTTATCCTGGAAGTTTTATAACATTAGAATCGATTTGAATGAATATGAATTCTGTATTTTGTTATGCTATACACATACTCCATGTAAAACCACAATAAAAACTGCAAATTCCCCCGAGTTGAAACAAGTTTGCTTTGATTTCAATACGCTTGCGTCAGCAACGCACAATCTTTCAACAATTAGCTCAAAATTAATTAAAAATTAAATAGAAATTACGTTTAAGGAAAAAAATAATACCATTTGTTTTCAAAGCATTCATTCAAACACGACGTTTATAATCAGTGTAACAGGATAAATTCTTTTCTTAGGAAATGTCATTCCATTATTCCACACATTGCATTATTGCATAGCAGCACCTGCCTGTCAGCTCAGGTTATTTAACAGCTTCATTAAATTCTCCCAAACATAGCTAATATATATCTTTGCACATATATATTTCTCAAACAAAAAAGTGACAATAATTATGACTATTTTGTCGAACGCGAGTCACAACAACTCCACATACTCCTCCTAATCTCTCATTTTTATCTTGTTTCATAAAGGTTTTCCTTGTCATTTAAAAACTGCTCCCAGTCAAATCAAGTCAGTGACTAATGAATTCCATTCCTTTTATTACTAGCATCCTTCTCCAAAGTGTAGCTAATTGACGTAATGAGGAATGTTTGTGCAAGTGCATAATATGTATATATATGCAGTCGTACTCGTTCAGATGTAAATTAACGTCGTCATGCTGCAATCCTTACCATTTCTGATAACAATGTTGTTGAAACACACACATTTCAAACTTGGGGCTTACGACCGTTTTAATTACCAACGAGGTTTTTAAACAAAGCTTACCCAGCAAAAAATAGTTAATGGTAAAAATTTGTAATAATAAATTTGTTTCTTTATCTCACACACACAAACACACCAATTATATGCACATGTGCTGAAAATATTCTTTCTTTGAAAATGCACTGACAATGAGCACAAGCACAAAACATAAGTATTCCATCATCAAATTATGTTTCTCTAAAACCATGTCACCGTTTTTTCTGGCTGTTGACAGCTCTGCGCTTTTCTATCTTTTATAACAAACGTGTCCAACGGTTGCATTGCGTCAATTCTATAAACAGTCAGCATAGCATACAAAACTATAAACTTGCGAGCTTAATGGCGCATTGTTATTATTCTGTGAGCATAAAAAGACATTTGATGACATGTCATGACACACGCATCATCTGCACTCCATTGCAATTCAGCACAAGCACAAGTAAACTTTTTTTTGAAATCACCGATCAAATCAAGAATAATGTGAGTTTTCACATTGATTTCCTTATCTCGCTGCATTTTTTTAGCAAGCAAAACAAACTGATTATTGTCAGCAACTCAGTTTTATCAGTAATAATATCAAACTACCAGGCGAAAGATGGTCATATCATAACATAACATATAATATTATACACACAGCTTGTAAAATTTGAGAACTCGAGAAAAAAGAATGAGATGATGAAGACAGTAAGCTCAAAAAAATATAGAGAATAAGCAAGAAGGCATGCACTCGCATATCATCATCTTGTATTTGATGATGTTGTGGATGATGATGACCGTAATAATGATATTATGGCAATGACTGCATCTGTAACAAAACGGAGAAGAAAAGATATCACATCGCATCACATCAGCAGCAGCAATCACCACAATAATCATAATAATACAAAACGTGAGAAATAGCTAGGAACTATGCATGTTTGCAGATAATCCTTTGTAATACTTTATGAACATTATATTAGAGTCTACAAATATATAGTAGAGGACATTCTTTCTTTCACAATTACTTTTCAGTGAGCATAGCACATGAAAAAAGCTAGAAGAGATAGACACAGACAGAAAGCATGAAAACAAAGTTAAATGCATAGCAAATGAAAATAAATTGCATTATGATACACGAACCAAGAAGGGAAAAAAATATTCTGGCAACTTATAAGAAGATGGAGAGGGAAATGTATGTAAATGTATGCTTTTTTTATTTAAAAAATCTGTTTGTTATATCCCTTTATGACCGTGATACTGACTGACTGACTTTAATTCAAAAAACAAGCTTAGAACTCAAAATTCAACAATGAAAATGTCTTGCTTTTTTCCTTACCTCTTTTCCTCACTCTTTCTTCCACCATTCACTATTTGTTTGAGCTTCTTTTGTACATGAGTTCAGCAGTTGACTTTGCTGCTACTGTTGCTGTTGGCTTGGGCTTATAGTCAGTAGCTCTTCTTCAGCTTTAACAAAACAGAGTCGTTTAATACTGTGTTTCGTCTGAAAAATGCCTTGTAGTAATTCATTGAATAATGCAGAACAGACATGGATTTATGCGCTTGTCGACTCTTAATGATATGCTGAAAATGCATGAATGCAATGTACATACTCGTACGTTTCTATCTCTCTACGCATGAAATTTAAAAAAAAAGAAAACAAGCAAGAAGTGCAATGTCTTAAGTAGATTGTTACCACTACAATGCACATAATATTATTGAGTGTACTAGCTTGCACGAGGTGAATTGTATTGTATTGTATTATATTACCACGTGCAGTACCATTTATTACAAGAAAAAACATTTAAAATTGCTTTTCTAGTTTTTTTCCTATTAATTGCAAGAGGGAGGCATGAAGAGTTGTCTGACTGGAAGAGAAAACAGAAGACACTTTTTAAGACTCATCCATCTGGATCAAAGTCATTCTCTGGAATTTGTAGGCAATATAATGTTGTTAGAACAAAGATATTACCCTGCAGTCTTTTTTTGTAGAGATAGCGAATGCTTTAATGTCATGTCTATAAAACATGGTGCAGGTGAAGAGTCAAGGCTTATATAACTGCAACTGTCAAATCGGTGTGGTTCAGGATGACTCAATTGACGCCCTGTGCAATCAGCAGCTCTTTTCCTTCCTTGTCTTCAAAACTGCAGATGATTTTCGGCCCCTTGAGTAGTGTTTCAACCTCAACGTTCAAATAAGTAAATGCAAGTTGTACTTGAATCTTGTATCCTTCTTTTTTTACCAGCCAAGATTACAGTTGTTGTTTTTATCATCATATCTCTGTCTGTACACGATGTTTCACATGCAGTAAAGTTGAAGACAGGATGACGACGTGACATGCTAAAGCAAAAGCTATTTCTTTATTCCTACGGAAAATGTGAGGCAATGTGTGGACATGAGATCCGAGTCTCAGTAAAATATTAAACTGATGGTTGCACAAAAAGAAGATGGTTTCATGAAATCTCATCGTCGACTAGGAAAACCTATTTTCTCCCACTTTACATGATGATCATTATAATGTAACTGATTCCATACAGCCTACTTGTGCTTCTTGTTCTCTAGCTTTGACAGCCTTTTCATGGGATTTTTGCTAGAAAAAAAATATGCATGTAAAAATTCAATGCGAAGCGGTTCAATGTGGTATCCGTCTAAAGATATGTACCGCACTACCACTACCGCTTCGATGTGAAGAACGCATTGTCGTATGAAAAAGGAGTCGATTTATGCTCGCATTTTCTTAGATCCCCTTTTCTTCCTTTGTTGTGCATAATGTATGTGATAGCAAATAGAAATATGTGTACTACTTGTACGCATGTAGGTTTCTATAGTACATACACATTCAACTTTGGAACAATAGCCTCACAGGTAGATGGGTCCCTAAAAGAATTTTCCTTCAATATCAAGTATTCCATGTAAAATGTGTGTATTGTGATTGTGTACGTACAGCCAAGCGTTGGCGTTGGCTGAGCTGATGTTGGATGGATATTGTGTGAGAGTGAGCTAAAGCTCAGGAAAAAATTGAACAAAAGATTTCTGCATTCTTTGCACATGTCTATCCTGTGTCTAATATGCTGAATATGTAATGTAATGTGATGCAATCACTTTTGCTACGCGCATTTTGATACAATGTCTGCTTTTCCATAGTTAGACATGTATATTTAAGAAAATGCTTGGTATACATACATATATCCACATATCCACATCATCCACTTGCTTTCTTCCACCCATGTATACAACGTCGTAACACCGCCGGGAAAAGAAACCAGAATTAGGAAACAGAAGAAGGAAGCAGCGTGGATATCAAATCAGATTCGGGCCACTGAATTTCATTCCTTTTTGGAGATACCTAGTCGTCTTCTTGTGACGTCTCTATTCACTGTGACTCTTTCTTTTGTGTTTGCTATGCGGCTGATCATGCCAGTTACCAGTAGTGGAGTTGTAGCAGTTAGGTGATATTATGTACACATATGTACATACATTATAAAGATACCTTAAACTTATCTTTCTAAGGAGGATCAGGATATCTTCCAACAAGTATTTTACATTATCATAGCACAATCTTAACAGATCAAGGAAGAGATCAGTAGCAGATATGTTTCATCACAAAAACGAGGTTTGCATAAAATATACTTACTGTTTTTTTCACCATATGAGTAGTTCGCTCTTATTGCAAAAAAATCATCTTGCGTAAATTCATAAAAGAAACGCGAAAAGTGAATATGCAGGGCAGCTTGAAGTTAAGTTTGTTTATATAGGTACGAGCGGAGCGATGTACGATTACTATATAAATGAATAATATGTACATACATATATAATATCATCTATGAAAGTTGCTAGTCAAACATAACAATATTCGAATCATGTCTGAAACGTTGTTCGGCTTCCCTTTCAAAATGTTCTGTGTATACACACACAAACGCTGGTAGAATGGAATGAGTGGATGCAGGCTGACTGAGCTACTTGTCATTCGTAGACCAGGAGGATTAAAGGGATAAGAGAGTCGGAGAAAGCTCTACCGTTAATGTCTGAAAATTTTGCATACATACATACATTTTACTACATGTCCTACATAGACATGCTGATGTTACATGAAATGGATCACGAAGACACGAGACACGACACGTCCCTACGATTTCATGAGGTTCAAAGCAATGGAAATCATGGCGTAGTGACCGAGCCTTATTCTTATTCCTACACGATAGAGAAGAAAAACTATGTCGTGTCTCTCTCTCTCTTCTTCACTTGATACACAGCCCGTGTCACTTGACACATTTCTAATATTTCCCTCCGAACGGAAAAAACTCTTGTCACGAATACAAGGAAAACTTCTTGTTGCATTATAGGAAAAAGGAAAAGCGCATAGTGTTAAAGAAGCGTAGTAGCTGAAGATTTAAAGTGATTTAGCAGAAAACTCTAACCAATTCAGCCGAGTATGTATAGACTGTAGGTACATTATCATGCATTGAAACAAGCGAAGAGGAAATGGAAAAAGAGATTTCTCAAGCTTCATTTACTAAAGTTCCGCTCGTGTATCTTCTTGAAGACGTTTGGAGTGAAGAGGAGCAAAACTACACGACATACTATTACTTTTTACTTATGTAGACCACGTCATCAGTATTCTTCATCATTCCTATATATTACCATTAATTTCCAGCACGTTTATGCAAATTGGCTTCGCGGTTCCTTCTGAGACTTTGTTTTTTTTTCTCGCAAAGTTCCAGCTGTGAGCATGTAAATATCACGACGACCGACGAGAGGACAAGGAGGGATTACAATTCTGTATGGCACAAAAGAAACAGAGTATACATATTATACATTTTTAACAGTAGCTAAAGAGTAGTCGAAATGAGAAGTCTCAGCAGTCAACAAAATTGTAGCTAAACTGATGAAGTGCATGAATATACATGGTCGGCAAATGCCAGAAGAAGAAGAATCCTCTTTAAGAATTCCGCACGCAAAAGACAA
This sequence comes from Orchesella flavescens, assembly GCA_964034955.1. Classification (NCBI taxonomy): domain Eukaryota; kingdom Metazoa; phylum Arthropoda; class Collembola; order Entomobryomorpha; family Orchesellidae; genus Orchesella; species Orchesella flavescens. Next base: position 17,382,110 of record OZ035957.1, on the reverse strand, counting down.
ATATTATGCAAAGGACTCTCGTGAGCAATGGAAAGAAATAAAAAAAGATGAGCCTGAGACATGAACAAATAAGAGGCTCTTTAATTTTCATTCTTGGTTCATGATGATGCCAAAATATGGACCATATAATGCTAATACTGCATTATGGGTACACATTACATTTATGATTCATGTAGAAATGATATAATATATTCTTCATCAACTATTACGGGCACGATTACAACCTGAAACGTTTTTTTATACCCTATAATTCATAAGCACATACCTGTCAAATAATAAACGTGTCACTCGATATCTCTCTTTTCTCTCTCTCTCTATCCAGGTGTTTGTGACTAGTGAACAGACTGAAAACAAATGTTGCTTTGAAGGGGAAGGCATCAATCCAACATGATTTTTTGGTGCAATCTTGTGAGATTGAGTGGAAAGGATAAAGAAGGCAGAGCGCATCAAAACATGTTGAAGCTTGGCTTCGACTGGCTGCTTTGATATGATTATAATATGATGTAATATTATTGAAAGTACTTGAAGGTCGAATCAAGATTGTGTTTGTAGTTTTGAGTTAAACTTGAGCTCAAATAGTTGAATCATGGATGATTAGATGATGATGATGATGCTGACTAGATTTGCTGCATGCAATAATAATAAGAAGATTCAAACAAGACACATGATTTTGTTGTTATGAATGATGATGAAAGTTATTGATGAAGTTGTCTTGTTTACTTTCTTCATGATCATCTTCGCTCCTTACCTATAAGCAGAGATAGATAGATGAATATGCGTGCATAAAAAATGAAAGTACTTAACCCTATTGAGAAGTGGTATTACATGATATTATGATTATTATTGTTATTACTATTTCTATTATGATTCAAGTTTTCGCCTTCTATGCACCCATCAACCATCACATCAAATCACACATGCATAGTGATATCAGTCATCCTCATCATCCTCATCTAGTTTTTTATGAACATCCACTCGGTCCTAATAAAATAGGCCTCCGGGCTCCCCAACACATTTCTTTACATTATGTAAGTTTGTATGTATTAGCGTAGGTAGTTGGTATTTGAATTGGTATTCGATATTCGCAGTTCTTCATTTGATATTAATACCTATTATAAAACCCTTTGAGACTGAGCAGCTCTTCAAAAGTGTGCATTCATCTTTGTTAATTCGTTTACAAACAAACATCGTGTAGGCAATATTTACAGTGATAACACAACACAATCCAAACGATATACTCTTTTTGTGCTTTATTGGTTGATCATCATCACATCGCATCGTTCTCATTGATTTTGTCTTCGGGGTTGCTCACCAGCCAATACTAGCTTGGACTTTAAATTCATCCCATCAAAATCCTCTTGTTGAATATACATGGTAATGTAGGAGTAAGTTCATCAAATGATGATGATGATGATGATGATGATGAACATCTTTCATCACCATTTCAAAATTCGCATTGTTGAATGGGTCGGCCAGGAAGATGAAAAGAATGGATTATTTCATCTCTCTTAAGAAGATCAACAACTTTTCATAATGAAGTTTTAAAATCCTATTCTTTTCCTGTATTGAAACTCCATTAAGAGCATCAAAGCTATCTGTCAAGTATCGTGATGTATGTACATGATGACGATTATCATATCAATTGTTGCTTCACAATTCACTCGGATCTCTATGAGCTTTTGTATGTTCCCTTGGGCAAAAAAATGGACCAAAATTGCACATTTAGAATATCTTTCTTACATTTAACCCTTCATTTTAAGAATAGCAGCAGCATTCAAAAATATCAAAAGGGTGCGTGAGGGTGAGCCCACGAGGGAGGCAAAAGAGACAGGCTGGCCGACAGTCGCTGTATTTGAAATGAAATTATTATAATGAACGAAGGTAATCATCCACCCTTTTTGTACACTGTAATGACATTACTGTTGTATGATGATCATGATGATGCTACAATGTGTAACAGCATCTCCACCTACCTACTCTTGATTCTGCTCGGCATAAGCTCCAGACATTTTCCTACAAATGAAATATTATGATCCGCAGAACCAACTTTTTTGATGGACTGGTGGTGGTGGTGGTGCTGGTGATGTGATGCTTTGTACTAAAGTGTGCATAATAAATACATGAGCAGTATGTGCTATAAACTCCACCATCGTGATGATGATCATTCAAAAAAGGTAGGAGTTGTTCTTCACAAAGATCACTCAAGTGAACCCAACCGAATGGTTTACGTGAGTGTAAAAACAGGATACATTTCCATAAGCAATCGGATTATAAAATGAACATAAGAAATACATTCATGCTTTCTTTTACTCACCAACCAGCCAGCAAAGATATACATATACATTACGGTCTTAAAATTCGTTTGCACACACATACATATATTGTTGCTTGCATAATACTTACTCCAGAAAAGATTATGCAAGATCTCTTGGGGATTTTTCCTTATTTTGCTTTCTACGCTACTGCATCGTTATCGTTATACACGAGTGCCGATGCGAAATAGTAAGTACCTATGAATGCAAGTAATGTATTCATGAGTAATATGCAGTTGGTAAAATCAGGAAAAAGGCTGATGGGTAAAGTAAAGTGAAGTAAAAGCTGAAAACCATAAGGCTAAGGCGTATACCATTTTTTCTACTTGAATGAGAATCTAATGAGAATCCCTAAAGGGCAAGAGGATTAAAATGCATATAAACCATACCACCATCATAAGCCTAGCTAGATGGACAAGACTTCACTCACTCCACAAAATGTTTTGAGACACCATGAATGTACGTAGGTAGGTAGGATGTAAAGAAGTTGTATAGAAGGGAAATCGTGCGTACAGTTGGTATGTACAAGACCAAGACCCATAATATTTACAAAATATTGTTCGTTCACAGTCAAGTACAGGCAAGCAGGAACAAAATTCTGTAAAGGAAGTCAATGTCGGTGGTGCTTTGCTTTGCTTACTCATCGACGGAAAGTGGCCTCGCCAAGAGAAAAGGCAAACTTGAACTCTCTGACTTTTTATGCAAGAATGCATACTGCAGTGATGTGGTGATAAAAAAGGAGGAAGCTTTAGTGCAATTTCTGCACATTGTCTTGCTTTATATGGTTCTCCCAGACTGGGTACATTACTTTTAAAAGGATTTAATGTTCGAAACCACTCATCAAAACGGGTGAGATGTGGATGGTAATCACCGTCATTACCAGCACATCACATATCATCATCAGCATCCAACATCTGATGCTCCACATTGTGCGTGTGTACAACCACCTCTTTTCAACATCATTTGAACTTGTTTCTCAGCCATTTAAAATTCATTACCAATGCCATGTTCCGAATCTGTTTTGTAGACATGAATGAGATTGTAGGAAGAAATTTAAAAAAAATCATATAAGGTCAATAAGTGGATAGGAGATTTAATAAAGACAAAAACAATGAATCGGAATTATCCTACTCTGAATATATTCATAAACGGGGCTTGGTTTGGTGGGCATTGTAATGCTTGATTTGATTCTTCTCATTTTGATCCAGATGTATATCCACATGAAGAAAAAACATCACAAAGATTTTTTTCTTCGTCAGGAATTAGTTTTAGAAAGATCAAGTCATCCACCCTGAAAAGGGCGTCTCCAAAAATATCTTTGTGAATTCTAAGTACACAGTTAAAAAAGCTTATGTGTCTTTAGTATAGTTATGCAATTTCTGTATAATCATCCGTTCCCATTGTTTTTAGCAAGAGCATTTTACCTTTTACATTTTTCATTTTATTTCTTCCATTTATAAAGTTCATTCTTAAAACCGAACATTTTACTTTTAGTCTGTATTACTTAATTTCACTAATGGAACATGAAGTATACCTGAGTATAGAGAAGCACTTCTCCTGAGTAGCATTTGCAAGTTTCTACATTTTGTCATCTTTTGTTTAATTAGAAAAAGAAGGATAAAAATAAAAATATATTATGTAAAAAGCAATCGTACTTGTAGGAGGTTCTTTAATACTTGAAACAATCTTTGGTCTCTTTTAGGTTTTTTTTAGCTACAGCTTGGAATCTGCATATACTTAATAATCACAATTTTACTACATTCAAAGCTGAGATGTTGGAATACTTTCTAAATATGCTACAGAATATTTCGCATGGAATTGACCGAGTGCTTTCTCCCACGTTTGAGATATGTATCTAATCGAGCATAATGCGAGTTTTCAAAGTTGTTCATCCAGCCAAGTTGAGTGAGATGATGAAAAGGGTAGACTAAACGCTGTGAATTATTGGGGGAAATGGAAGCAGCGTACTTGAAAATGTAGGTTGGTTGGTTGGTATTCATCATAACTCAGAATATTAAAACTCAAAGAAACATATTTGAATACACAACCGAGAAAAAATATCTACTACCTACACGTTTCCCGTCTTCCCCTGAGTTGTAAACGAAAATGGAATGGATAACAAAAGTCAACATTTTTTATTCTCACGCATACATCATTCCACTTCATGACTCATACAATATGGAAAAAGAAAATATGCGTACATTAGAGTTCCACTTAACCGACATTTCGCTTACTACCTCTAAAAATACGTCCTTTAATCTGAATTGTACAAAGAAGGGCTTCTATTTATGCATATTTAATCAGCAAAAAAGGGGGAACAGTCGAGACATTTTTAATGTATGAAGAATTGATGCTAAGACGCGCTGAATTTCATGGAGATACATTTCTTAGAAAAAAGTAGCAGTTAGACCTTTATCTACAGAATACATCCGTGGATAAACTCTTTAGAATGACTTCAAACAAACTCCCAAGCCACCAACATTAAGCGTCCTACGAATCCTACCATTTTTATAAGTGCCTACTTACAATTTACGTCTCCAGAATTATTTTGACTGGTCGACTGGAAGTAGTTCAAAGTCCTCGTAAGTATAAACTGTAGTCGTTCTTAATTTAATTTTAAATTGACCAAGGATTAAATAATTAAATAGTAAACAATCAACAGCAAAAAACAAGTGGCATCCGGAATGGAAATCGAGTTCCGCCTCGTCTTTTCTCCAGGCAGCACGTTGGTTATTTCTATCTATCTTGCCAGGTTTTCTTTCCTGGAGATTTTTAAACATTAAATGTCTATTCATAAAAAATATGTACATTGACTGGAAAAATATATGCAAAACCTACATACTATGATATTTATTCTCTTTGGTACACATCATGAAATTGAAAATACATACATGGAGCATTATGTATATGTATACGATGATGATGACAGCAGCAAACAAAAAACACGAACAGTGTTACATATAAACCCTTTGTGACGCATATATATGGGTTTATATGGTTCTGAAATTCCAGATCCCAGGAAGATACATTCTCTTTGATGGGATGAGCTCATATCCTTTGATCTTTTATTCAATGAGTTTTTTTTGTTCCTGGCCGCGTTCTCCACAGTTTATCAGTATAAGTTCATAAAATGTACTTTAGTAAAGCATACTTCTTTCGGGAACATAAGATCACATTCAGGATCACGACTCACGAACGAGTTACTACTAGAGCTGCACACACATTGCATAAGTGCACGCACATCGTTGAGGATGTAAGTAAAGCCGTACGAATATTTTTGTAAAGTTAAGTCACCCCAACGAGCTATTCTTGTATTGAAACGAGTGGCAATAAGCATAAAAATACTTCAATTTAGAGAAATGTGTCGAAAGCAATGTTAAATGTCTGTTTTATGTAGGTGAATAGGAGAATTGAATTTTTAAAAATTAATTTGAATGTTTACGTTTGTTATAAATGGAGGTAATAACCATAATAATATGCATGCATGGCAGTCAGGCAGGACGAAATGCACAATGCGCTACAAACAAAACCAATCCAATTTGTTCTGGTTATGTTATGTACTATTGCACAAAAGTTTTTACTACTGCATTAATATGCACTCCCTCAAACTAAAAACACCGGTGATGTTATATTGTAAACGACCCGCGGCCCAATTTGTATGCAAGTTTGGAGTGTTTGAACAAACCGATTGGAATACTCATGACTCGAAGAAGATGTGAAGTTTATCCAGGCGGCTTTTGTCCTTTAATGTATAGACAAAGTGTGGTGGAGCTGATCGGCATACGCCAAACTATAAAAGTTTAAGCTCGTACATCTTCATCCCAAAGTCATTTATTAGTATGCACCTAATCCACAGCGTTAACTGGCAGGTAATAAAGTGACCTATCAACTTTCAAACTGAATGAGACGTTGCATTCACATCCTCTAAACGTACTTCAAACCTCCCTGTCAAACTTTGAGATGATGTGACTTTGCTCACTTAGATTCATTTTTCTTTATACATACCATCATGATGGATGTTGAGAAATATAAAAATGCTGTTTTGAAGTATTTGCTTGTTCAATTGATTCCATTCTTGTCACGTATTAATATTCTGTTTAGCCATGTGGATGCCGACTTTCGACATTCCGATATACAAAGATGACAGTTCATGTCAATATATTTTGATATCTTTAAAAAGCAGTGTATCAAATTTAAAGGTTGAAGGTAGAAAGTCAAACCTTTTTCTTACTTGAGCGTTTTTCACATTGATCTGATGATACTCTTTTGTAGTTGTAAATACACAGTAATGAGACTATAAGCTCTGTGTACACGCCATTAGTCAGCATTTAGTGAATAAAACTGCCAAAATTTTAAATCGTCATCATTATCATCAGTGTTCAGCATCCAAATGAATTATAATGCAATTTTAAATCAGTTCAAGATCACCCAATTAAACAGCATGTCTACTTTTGGAAAATCTGAAAGTGAGGATTCGATATGAGCTCCGTTGATGACATAATGTTTTAATTTAATACAAGGAGCCAACTTAAAAGGATTGATTAGGCACGGATCCATGCTTTTTTTCATACAAGCAGCGTGCATTAGCCAGAGATGATGCAATCCATAAGTAAATGTAGAACTAATTATGAATTAAGGTGGATTTAAAAACATGCGTGTGTATGTGTCATTTATTTGACTCATATAATCTTTCACTATACTCCGTAATCAACAAACTTGCGAATATTTTATTTCACTTGATGTATTTTCATATGACCAGCTAATGTGTGATGCGAAAATGATAGTGAGAAACACATAACATCACAACATAACACAAAACAAGCAGCATTCACTTCACTACGAGACTGTGAATAAAAATTTATTGCGTCATTGTTGGTAATAAAAGACAATCAACGAGACGAGTTGCGGATAATAATAATAACAACAAGAGAACAGGGTTGGTTGATGTCTGATGTTGATACAGATACATATCATAAGTCTTTTTGAGGTTACATTATGTAACAGAGAAGCCATAAGGTGTCATTGCCACTACAAACCACAGGCACAAAACCATACGATATCAACAATCATGAATCATGCATTATTATGTTGCGGTTTCTCGTGCACACTTTTTATAATTTCTTAATGCTTCATTGGTTCTGAAACAATAAACACATCAGAGCTTCCCAAAGCAGTTCACTAGCAGGCACAGCCCGTATAGTTTTAATGTTGGTTTGGTCTACAGATTGTACATAAGTTCATGATTTAAAAATGCAGTGACATTTTAAATAGCGTGCATTTACTTTTCATTTCTTTATATATTATTTGTGTGCTTGCTCGCTCACATCACCTCACCTCACACACCCTCCTGGTGTAAGATAAATGATGCTGATAGCCTACCAGAAAAATTTCCCACGAACGAGATCTTGACTCCTAAACAGATATATTTACTCGCATTTTAAAATGCACGATCTCATCAGCAGCCTTGTCGAGAGAGATGGTCATCTATAAGCAATACGCTGATGAAAGACGGCGAGGGGCAAACCGGCTTTCAACCCTAAAAGTCTGATTGCGCTTGTGTGCTTCTGGTCTTACCCAAAAATGACTTAATTAGGTCGCTCTCTTGTTCTACTTTTCCTGCTTTGATTAAGATGCTCTTGTCATGATCACATTTATCACGGTGACAGAAGACGACGTAAAACAATGATTGCCGGCCTTGAGCTTTTGAGTCGGAAGAAATGAATGAAGATATTCTCTCTGCGAGAATCATTTATCTATGCCTGAAACTTGATACGTGAACGTGAAGAGCAGGCATTAGGCATTAAGAAATGGGAAAACATTTGTATGTCTACTGCTGATGATATCTATACGACTTCTTTATGTAAGTGTACACATGCACTTTGGCCTTCCAGTTTGCTCCTGAATTTCAATCTTTGGTTGAGTCTGTTCTTTTCCTTGCTTTGTAGGTTCATTGAAGAAACGGTTGAAAGAGACTGAGCATACTAAAATACTCCATTACGTAAAGGAAGAAGAAAAAGATTACTAATTAATTCATCAGTTTCTTTAGCTTAATCGTGTAGTGGGTTAGGGCATTTCTCTCTTGCTGTGTGTGATCATTACTTCATTCTCTAAGTATAATCGCGTGATCATCGTGCTCAGTTCTTACTGTGAAGATGTTGGTCTACTTTGTCGAGTTAATTAAAACAATGTGGCTATAGGAATTCCTGTTCTATTGTATTCTTTGGATCGGTTTGGTTTTGAGAGTTAAAGTCTTTTTGTTCAATTTCATGTTGTAGGAATTTGTGAAAAGTTCCATTAATCTGAATCTATTGTTCACAAAGTTTATCACGACACACTACTGACTATACCGACCGATCGAGAAATTCCAAATTCCCTAGTAAGCTGGAAAACCGCGTGGCATGGCATTGTGTTCGTTGTAGGTACGCATTACATGTAAACATTTTCAAATGACTCTGTTCTCTGCTTATTGTGCGTCGGTAATTAATGTTTGACATGAATTTGGATTTGCAAAACTTCTTCCTTTCCAATAATAAAAAAGACTAACTTGAAATGATTTTCTTTTATTGCAGGTAATAATAATGATGATGATGATTCCTCAGCCATTTATGTACCTACTTTTCACGGAGCATCCCCGTCCCAGTTTGATGGTGGCACAATATCCCAGAAAAGGTTGAATCAAATGGAAGCGTGCAAAAAATATCTCGTTTCAAGAAATTTCTACAATCATAGTAACATGCGTATTATTTGCCCTCTTAAATCATATTTTTTACGACAGCCCTTTTTAGTTACTGTACATCAGATAATAATGATTCCGTTACATGTGTGTAATATTTTTCACCATCTACTTCTACATATCTACATCATGATCTTCGTAATATGAAATTATCCATTCAAACTATGTACTTCCAAATTACTCACATACTAATTCATGGGTCATTCTGTCATTCCATATAAATGAAAAATAGATGTGAGTAATGAGTAGTAACGAAATAACTACCACCTCACATGCAAAACCGAGAAAAAAATAAAACTTTTTTGTGCTGGTCATTGCCTATTTGTCGTGCAGCATAAAAATGTACGGACGGTTTATGTAGGTATGGTTCATATTGGTAGGTAACATCAACATCGCATCGTTAATCTGTAATTATAAAGTAGCGTTACCAGATTATAAAGATTCATTCGGGGACCCATATAACCAAAAAAACTACAATCACCACACACCACCTCCAACGAACAATAGAGAAATAGAAATGGGCTGCTGTAAGTCATGTTCCTGGCAACCTTTGTACTTAATGATCAAAGCAAAAACTCTCGCGTTCTCCTGAAATTTTTCATCCGGCCGATGCGATGGTCTGGTCTGGTCCGTTGCTTATTCAACACAACACCGCACCATAATATTGTATTTTCCCCCAAAGGACGGCAAGGCACACACACAATATTATTGTACTTGAGCGCATTAGCCCACATGAGCACTAAAAGAAGATGTACATAATACAGATACTAGAAATATTCGCACTCATATAAAACCCATACGGGATTCCACGCATTCCTGTTTTACTTTTTTCACTCATAATGTGTGAAATGTGTTTTCTGACAATAAAATCATATTGCAGCTCTGCTGCTATTATAATGTTCGTTGAAGCACTATTATTTACGTACAGTAACCCAAAATTGTACAGATTCACATAAATGTAATAATAGCGGTTTACTCAAACTCGAACTGCACACACATTCATTTGCTCTGTTGTTGGCTTTCTTATAGTAGGACCATCAGAGATCTAATATATTGTAACAATATTTTCGTCATGTTGTTCCTTTAATCCTTCAAGCTGCTCCGTAGATTTATGTACATATACAAATACACTAGTACACGCTCATCCACCTCCTCAATCTGACCATGACGATATCGTGATCTTTGTCGTGATAAAGTGGCATTCGTCAATATCTAGGGTCTTGCTGAATTACAATGCAAAATGAGAAAACAAGAGTTCAGAAAAAGCTGCAGATATTTTTAATGCATAGAACATTTATAACCTAGCTAACTCTGCCTGTACCAGGTAAAAAGCAGTACCTACAGATTAGTCAACGCATTCTTTCATACTTTATACCACTCTTAACCAGCCATGTGGGTGTTTAACCAATTCATAATAACTCATCATCCACTTCCATGAAGTAATTTGAAAGAAAACAAAAATTTGTTGAAAATGCTCCACTTTATTATCATATTGCCATTTTGCATAATGAAATTGATTTAAAACCGACAACCTTTCAACCTTTGGGTATGTTATGGTTTGACATGTACGGCTTTGTTGGTGGCGTACGTACGTGATATCACTACTCTGAATATAGAGGTAGGTAAAACTGTGTGTCGTGTCTTGTACGAAAATGTGAAACCACAAAACAAAATCCAGTTTTAGGTTGTGTTTTAGAGGTATATTTTTATTATTAAGAAATTTTTGGTATGCCCAATGGGACCAAAATTTGAAAACTGCTTGTGACTGCTATTAATGAGGTTGACTAACATTTTGTTTTGGACTAACTGCGGCTCTGAGGTTTCAGTAATTATTTTAATATGTTCACATAAAACTGGTACGAGTTCCCATTACATTTCGTTCCTATTGGGTAATGGTACATATACTTTTTAACGAAAAGTTGTTAGTGGCCAGGATTTATTAGCACTTTGTCATAGTATAATGGCTGTAATTTCAATATGGTTTCACTTCACATTCATTTCTCTAATGTTGGCACACTAAAAGAGTAATGTTTAGTGCTTAGATTATACATACACCAAACCAATCCAGAGATGATCATTGAATCCCGCCTTCCCCTGCAAAAATTGATGTTATCTAATCAGCTCTAAGCTCAGATATTTGGCATAATTCACTATTATTATGTGTGCCATACATGGCACTCAATTTATCCCTGGGGAATGATTAAATTGTATGCCTAAAAGTAGACTCTTCATTCATATATTCCCTTATGTGTGTGTAGCATCTTTCTTGTCTTCCCAAAGACTTTGGGAAAAAGTGCCGTCGGTCGGTTCAGCTCAAAAGCTAGCAAAAATATTCCATTAATTTGAATCCAAAAACAGAAAAGTGGTTGTGGCTCTTCTGAAACAAAAAATCAGAGTTTAAGATCAACCTCAATTTACTTTCACTTTCCCATGCTTCAAATTACCCATCGGCAATCATTTGTACGAACACTATGCATACAAATGCAAAATATATAGAGAAGGGGTGCTCATTTACGGACACAAAAAGTAATGTGGTGGTGATCATCATCATCATCATCAGACATCAGACCAGTATCAATGAGTACTACTGAGCGAGTCTCATCACATCACATTATTCACTTTTTTTCTCATTGAATTGGATACATAATCAGAGCGAGTGCCGTGTTACGCCCTTGGCTAAATGGATGCAGATTATGCAAAATTATGAGCACGTCTACTTAAGATAAGAGGTTGCTATTGTGTCCCATTACCTTCGTCATCGTCTCACTTTTCATCTCTAACGAAAAAAAATTGCAACTCATCGACTTGCATTCTTTACTCGCGGTTTTAAAAGGTGCATTCCCTTTTATTAGAATGGTTTCGTTATTGCTAAAATGTGCACCTTTCCCTTAGTAATGGTAATAGGGTAATCGAAAGAAATCGTATTGATGAGAGTGCTTCCTTAACTGCATTATGAGATGACTGGTTTGATTTGATTGAGCATTATACGAACGAATCCTTTTGCCTCTACGTTTTATATGTGTACACATGTGCAGTTTGTGCAGTCAGTATTAATGCATTGTGAGTATAAGTATAAAGCTATAAGCTATAGAGTTTTCTGCTCTTATGGTTTTTGGCAAACCTTTTACTTATGCAAATTTAAATGAAACTTAAAATCTCTACCTAAAATCTAGAACACCGTATCAAGATTGCTGCTCTTGTATTAGATCATAAATAACAATGGAATTATGAAACTATGAGGCCTTCATACATCTGCAAAATATAATGTACCTGCGCCTGCATATTTTGGTGCTAGATATATAAAAGTTACATTTCAAAGTGAAACGTGTTCAGTACCAAAGTTATGTAATAAAATTTACACGTTTGAAGTGGAATAAACTAATTTTTTGATAAAAATTTAAAAAAACGTGCATATTATGAAGCATCAGGTGCATGCATTAGATGATATCTGTAAATGCATTAGGCATACATACTTACCTACCTACTCACATTATAAACAGAATACGTGGAAAAAAATGAGTGTAAAGGACGGTACAACACTTAAAAGTTTGTCAGCATGAATTTCGCATTTAGCTGTAAGGTCAGGTAGGTATTGATAAAAGGTTTGGAATAGGAGAGGAAATATTAGACATGGTATCAACATCTACATATAACACGTAACATTTATCAATGTTCATGGGAACTCGTATGTTAGGTAATTTACATTTCCGTAATCATGTTACTTTTGACTTTGTACTCACCTGTGCCTTTCAATATATGTACATCGCTGGACCCATTTAAAAACTAGCATCAATAAGGAGCAAGCTCAATAACAACTTTTATAATAATCTGTATATCGCCTACTACTGAAATTAGAAGCTTGACAGTTCTTGACAATTCCAAATGTTAATGGAATGGGTATTCTAAATAGAGCACAGAAAATTATTAAATTTGTCATTACGAATTATAATTGTTAATGTAGTACCAAAAAGTAATTAAAGTTTTTAAATTGATGAATCTAATCTACTTTTGCGAATTTGCATGAAGTTGAAGACATGCAATTAAGTACGTCCTAGGTCACTAGATCAAATATATCAAGCTTAATCATGTTTTCCTTCTCCCAGCCTTTAACACACTTCATAATTTGACGGTAATTCAAATTTTCAAGCACAGAGATTTTTTAAAAGGTAAATTGAATCCGTTTTTTAAAAAAAAATTTGCAACCTGAAATATTGGTGTTTTAGTTTAGCTTAACTTTGTCAACTGTTGTTCACAGCCTTGTAAACATTTGTTTGCATCTCACTTTTTTAAGTCAAGCACATCCAACGAGCGTAGCCGTATATGTAATGCTTCTATACTTTACTACTACTACTACCTTTTGAGCATAACATATTTCTGCTTGTTTGACATAATTAATGTATTTGAAACAGGTCATTACATTTTAGCAGCATGCAATGACACGAATGAACGACAAGCTTGGAATTGCCATGTAGGCTCTGGCTGGCCTTTCAACGTAGCTTTATTCGAGGCTACAAGCAAGAGCAAAAGGAAAGAGCTTCACTAACTTTGCAAAAGCACGCTTTGAAGACTGATTTCCTGTTACACATTTCTCATGAAAACAATTTAGCTAATTCAGTCGGCTGTGCCAAAAAATGTGCTACGATAAATGAGTCTATAACCGTGCACAATCTTTTTAGTGGCAATGCAATATTATAAATATAGAGAACATTTATTATTGCAATAATAATATGCTGTGATTCTTACTCACTCAAAGTAAATACGAAGAACTAATGATAAAATATAGACATATGACGACTGGTATATTCATATAGGTATATACTCTATATACTTATGTATGTACTTGAACGCACGATTAACTTTAAAATGACTTGGCGTGATTGAAGAAGACCATCATTATCAGCGTCATCATTTATAGCAATATCATTTTTTGAAGCCACCAAGTGAGTCAGGAACGGCGAATTGGACTATTTTCTATTTATCTTCTAGTTCAGTGTGACAATTTTCTTTGAGACTAAATTTGGCATGCCTCCTCATTTATTCTTTTCTCTTTCTTACCAACCTCCGACGAGTGGGAATATCTATCTATTCAGGAGGAATTCAGGAGGTACGCTGCTGCACCTATACTTTTGTAGAGTCCTCCGGATCCCCTGCAATTAAGGGTGGATTCCTTGAAAAAATGATAAAGTGGACAATGACCATGGATTGCATCATTTCAAACATGATTTCTACTAAATAAGAGATCCAACTAATTTGAAACCGAATGATACTTGTGTAAACACAGTTGCGCATGGATGTTATAGCTATATAATATATATTGCCTTCCAACGTCACTTTTTTTTGTTGAAGAAAGGGGGTAATACCAACTAAAGAAATGCAGCAGAAATGTTCAGTAGCTGTAATCAAAAAATGACAATGTAATATACAGTCTTACTGCATGATGTTTATAAGTGCACAGTTAGCAAAGCATTATTCACGCTTCATCATCGTCATCATTTTCGGTGCAGTGAATCGTTTCATCATTTTTTTATATTTTTTTTTGTATCGACTCGACTCGACTCGCTTGGCATTTCATTTGGGCACTGCATCGCATTGAGTCACACATTATGTTGATGTACTGAACTGAAGTGACTGATCAAAATGCGGACTGTCGTCACAGGCTATTATTGTAAACTGCAAGTTCATTTTAACTTGTCTTTTCTCTTCTTATTTTTTCGTGCTCTGATTAAGAAGTTGAATAAACAGAGTAAAGATGATCAAGCAAAATCAACTTTTTCAAAAAGATAAGTGGATTCAACTTATTCATATATAATATTATTTTTCATCAGATACTCAATTGATATGAATAATATATGATGTCTTATGTCAGCTCCACATTAATAAAAACCAACAAGTAAAGTACGGGAGTTGGTTCGTTATTTCTATGCTCTGTGCCCATCAAAACCTATAATGTGAACAATGTTACGGCGTTGTCAGACAGCTCATATTGTTAAATGTATCTTGAATTTGATTGAGAACTGGGTGTAAAAATCACAACACTCCACCTTTAAATACATGTAGAATATGGGAAGGGAAGGCACATGACTTTTTTATTGTCGTAGTCATCATCATCATAACGTCGTCGTCATGATCTACTACAGGAAGAAAACACCCGCTGGGACAAAATATGATTTATGAATATTTCAATTTCACCATCATCCACGAAGCTCTGAAAAGTGTGGCGGGGAACAATATGATTTTAATATGATTTTTTGTCTGAGGCCACCATTGTCAAAATGGAAATGTCACCCTTTTGGTGATTAGTCATTTGTTGACAGCATCATCAACCACGGTAAAAACATTTATTTTGACTGGCTCGTACAACCAAACCAAACCAGCCATTGACCTCTTATCAAATGTATCATATGGCGTTGCTACAATTTTCAACCATCCAACATTGAATTGAATTGAACATCATCAACAACTCGTAACGCCCTGCACTTTTAGAATGTCAAGTCGCCCAGATTTACATGAAGTTTTCCTGTTGGTGATTTGATTTGATTATAAAAGTGCTGCTCCAGAGTCAGTCACAATTGAGATTGTACACCACTTGATTCCTTCAGTGAAAAACATGTTTAAGCTTATTGAAAAAAGCCTTGCGCATCTATTTAATTGATAATTTGTACTTTATGGACGTATACATACACATACATATATGTTTATGAACTTGATGCAAAAATAATTATCATTGGTGAAAAGCATTGCAATGAATCATCCACTTGTGAGCTTGATTTGATTCTGCAAAGTAACTTTTCGTATTTTCTGATAGAATATATGGTTATTCCAGGGTAACGCCCTTGAACCAGCGAAGCAACCAAAGCAAAAGAAATTACTGGTGGGGGAACAGGAAATGAATGTGGCGTTTTCATATAATACGAGAAGTGCTTTTCATATAAAGCATGAAATGACGAGGAAGACTTAAAAAAACTATATCGTTGGTGAAGTAGGGAGAAGTAGGGAGGGAAGGTGGAAGAAGGCACATGTCTTAAGATGCTTGTTTCCTTTCCCGTCTTACATTTATCTACGCAATAGGAATAGTAAATCTTGCAAGGAATTAATATGAGATTAGTGAAGATTAAGTTGTATATTGGAGTCTTGACTAGAAGGACTTCCCAAACTCAGCCTGCAACTCTGGAGTGCAGAAACGAGAAAGAGGAGCATATTATACAGGGATTTCAGACTAAAAGTCTGGGATAGAAAAAGGGATTTTTTTTTGTGAGAGAGATAATGTCAGTAACAAAAAAAGGGTGAAGAAACTGTGGATTCACTGCGATTGATTTCGGTTGAAACACCATTTAAGATCCGTGTTTCATTCCAGTAGGCTGGGTATTGAGCGCATATAAGTGTCAGCAAAGAAAAAGGAATTGTATGTCGTCTTCATTCTTAAATACTTATACTTACTGCTACAAAAGAAAAGGATTAAGCGGAGAAACGGGAACTGTACCAAAGTACACAAATGGATTTCATCTGATGGATCACTTCGGGTTTTCAACAAACTATACGGTGGCCATACAGTATGGCTCTGCTCCCTATTGCAAATTGTATTATATGAAGCAATGCAATGTTATGTTGGAATTGGAGTTGGAGAGAGAAAGACATCTTGGAATAATGTTGGGAAGACAAGATAAAGCATTGCTTGACGTATTTCTGCTCTTCTCACTTTGTGAATAATGTATGTACCCCTGAACATACAGATACACCTAAAGACTCAACTGCTGGACGCCCGTTTAATTTGAGTTTTTTCTGCTTGTTTCCTGTCATTAATGAACAATGGCAGTCAAATATATGGTGGCATGAATATAAAGGTACCCATCTACTATATAACAACTTGAGTTTCCACACCGATATTGCCAACTTCCTGCTCCGCTTCGTCCACATGAGCATTGTGAAACTTGAGGAAAGAGTTGGGTAAAACTTGCTATAACAGAAAAATTGATAACTTACAAACTTACCCACTTTCGAGAATGCAATATAGCACAATTTCATCTTCTTATGCTCGTCGAGCACTCCAATTTCCTCATGTTCGCAAAACAGCTACAAAATATAACGTAATGAATAGTTTTTTTTCTTCGGAAGCTGCTCATAGGTAGTATTAACATAAATATATTATGTAGTTCAGCAAAAGTAAAGCAAAAGACGGGTAGAATGACGATGATAAAGCAAAGCAGGCATATACTATATTCATATTATATACATATCTTTGCCCATTTTTATAGTAGAAGAGCCATAGCGGCAACGGAACGGCAACTTGTGTTCGATTCAATGTACCTTTATCAGCCACTATTTCACCGGTTCAAGTAGGCGTCCGTATTTTAGCAAAGTTTAATGATTAATGTGTTGTCATTGGAATAGGGAAAGGTTTATGGGCCTAGTATTCAAGAGGAAAACAAGGCGAAGGATGTTGAACGTGTAAAAAACCATTTTATTTAGGTACTCACGTAACGCATTGTAAAATTACAAATTGAACAAGAGGCAACCAACCAACTTGTTTCAGAAAAATCATTTTCAAATTTCTTCTCTTTAAAGAAATTCACCATCAGCAGCATCACCCTTTCTTTCATCTCCTTTTATACTGGCTCCATCGTCTCCATCCCAGTTTGCAATTTTTTCTTCAATCTTTGTCACACATTCTATGAACCCATCTTATCATGGCATTGCATTGTTTACCAATGATGATGATGATGATGATGATACTGTGTGTTTGTGTGTGTCTGAGAATGCTAATGGTTATCTTATAGAATTGTACTTGTACAAGAGCAGATTTTAATTTAGCAAAGAGATGAGATGAAAAGCTGAGAATCCCTGTGAATGAATAACAATAAGTTTCTTGTTTACAAAATGAAGGATGGATATTACATAAATTACACTCCTTGTCTCTTTCTCATTTTCATTTCTTTCTCATAAAAATCTATAACGCTGCGCTAGCGCTTCGTCTTGCAACATTGTAAAATGTGAGCTTACATGACAGTTTCTAAATTCCTTATTGAACTACACACGCTTTGATTTGGGTCTTGGTCTTATCCTTTTAATCGTTAGAAGATTCATAGTAGCACATTGTAACTCATCTACCCATCATCCTTTTAAGCATTTATACAAAGATTTAACAGAAGCAAATGAGCGTAAGTTTGTCGCAATCAAAACCTGCATTGCATTGAACAGTCAGTAAACACATACAAAGTCGCTGATGATGATGAGAATAATTATTGTTTAACTTTTTTCGTATCGCATGTGCTGGTTCTCTTTTGACCATACAAGGAGAGGTGAGCCTGCAATGTATATAATATGCTTTTATCTTCTTGATGCTGCTGAGGGAAAGGAACCAGTTAATACTTTAATTAATGGTTTTATTTTAAAAAGGAGACATGAAAGGTACTTGTTGAAAGCAGGGCTGTAATTAATTGCTTAATTAATAAACAAAAGACTGGAATTGATTAAATTTATTATCTTTTTAAATATGCTTCGTAATAAAAAGCAGATTCGTTTTTAGGAAAAAGTTTATCCCAATAAGTTATACTTTTTGGTAAAAACGGGAGAGAGTCAATTGAACGAACAAAAGGGTTTGAGCGAGCGAACGAACGTTAAACCTCACGCACACCCTTCACAAGTGGAACGCTGTGTCATCACTTTTTGCCTTGTAACTTATGGTTTGATAAATGGCAAAATTTTTATGAGATATTGCATGACTAAATTTATGGGCTTACTGATTTCAATTGTCCTATTTCACTTTTCCTCTTGCGAATTCTTGTTTGACCGGGAGCTACTTTGATTGGCTGTAAATCAGTATGGTTGTGCATTCATCCTCGTCCTCTGTCGTCTCCCTTCCTTTTTTGCAAAGGAGGCATATTGTCAAAATATTTCTACATTTTTTCATAATTAGGATTAGCGAAACTCACTTAAGGATTTTCGAGACGCAGGGAAACAAGCGAGTTTGACAAGGCTGTGCTTTAGGCAAGTGGGAATGCTTTCTTGTGATAAGCTCTCATAATAAAAATTTGAATAACAAAAAGACACATCCGAACAAGAATATATGTAACAACAGTTTTACACTTGTAACTTTTTTTAGGAATATGATTTGAAAGAAGGAGAAAAGGGATTGGATAAGTTTGGTTTTGGCTTGCTCAAGTTTCGATCTAACAACGGGGAAAAGAAAGAGAGGTAGGCAGGGAAAAGGCAAGCCACAATAAGAATATTGGTAGCGAGCGATATCCTCATTATAAGATAAGATTGTACAAGGTTTAAAAAGTTGTCATCGTTGTTCAAAACTTTTCTTTTTGCTTGTGTACTATACATATGTATGTGTGGCTCTTGCAATAATAATAGTAATCCTCATTTGGATACTCACTCACAAGGGGACTAGAATTCATCGTGTGGGATGAGATGAGTTGAGCAAGCCTAGATTTTTTTTCACTCCCGAATAATACTGCTCCTACTATGCTCCTACTACCCAACTTCTACAGAAACTTTTTTTGTTTGGTTGGGAGACGCTGCTGCTTCTACAACATTTACCTTCTTTGTGAGCGACATGCATTCATTCACGTACTTACAAAAGTACACATATATTTGCCAAGTTTAACAGAAAACTTTTGATGAGTTGCTAGTTACTGGATGCATCATCCCCTTATTGAATATTTTTTAAGAAAGAAAAATATGCTTATTTCCATTCCTCTTTTTCCTATGATGCTCGCCTTGTCAACTGCTCCTCTTTGTAGGACAACCTGCAACACACCAACACCAACTTTGTCATTATAAGCGTACACAAGCTGAAAAGTTTTTGAGAGAGAGTGTTCTTAACTGTCAACGAAAGATTGGGACAACTTTTCACTTTCATGGATCACACCTACGAGTACCATAAACCTTTAGGTTGAGCTGCTCCTTTTTTCATAAAAACATTTCTTGTCCCACAAAAACCGTACCCGCAAAAGACTAGGAAAGTATTATGTTATGGACGTAAATAGTTGCTTTCTTCAACGTCATCAATGCCATGAATGAATGAATACCCTTGTTGACAAAGGGATGAAAAAGAGAGAAGTAGCTGACAAGGATTGTGCTAACGAAGGCACATTTAAGAAGATTTCATCCTTTCTTCCTTACACTATATACCTATTTGCCTTATGCATTCCCTAACGTCGTCTTGCTCAAAGTTTCTAAATAATTCTTCTGCATTGAAAACATAGTTAGTTACTGTCAAGTGTAAAAAATACACTTTAGATTAAGAAATGGAGGAGGAGTGGACAGTCAGATTCTTAGCAAAAAGGCTATAGAGTTTGGTTTGGTGCATTCTAAATTACACACACTGGATGACTTTTCATTGCATGTTGCAGTCAAGTGTTAGGTGGTGGCATGATTGAATCAGATAAAGTTCTTCACAGTCAAAGAAAAAAATGTACACAAATCACATTTGAATAGTTGGACAATGTTACAACCAACTTTTTTCAGGCTGTCACCGTGTGTGTCGCTGGACAATGTGCTTCATTATCATGGTTGAGAAGAGAAATGGTAAAATACAGTAGTAGTAGTTCTTTCTAAATAACGCTGCTATTCAAATTTCCTCCACAAATGCAATATATTATTATGTTCGCCAAGCTAACAAAAAAAATTTTTTAAGTGTCATTTGGTTTGGTATTGGTACATGCATACATACATACATACGTCTGCAACCTGCGAACTATATGTTTGTATGTGTGTGTCCGATGATTCCAAAAACTGGATGCATGTTCTTGTACTTCTAGTGGTTTAAGCCCGAGGATAGAAACTTGTATGGGCTAGGCCAGGGTAGATTACATGTTTGATAAAACTCATAAAAATTATTACACTTTCCCATTTCTAATACTTTTTGCTAAATCTTTAGTAGTAGCTTTTTATGAGAATGTTAAGGAGTTTTTGCTTGCGGAGTGAATTCCAACTCATGATATGATACCATCTATACCTCAAAAAAACTAGCTAACTGAGGAGACAGCGGAATTAAGGTCAGAGGAGCATAACAGCAGCGTATGTACACAATAATACAAAAGCACCTGGCAGAAACAGAGAAACGTAAGGTACAAAAACCATGTACAATTTCCTCCATTCACTAGTAGCAGCATGTTGCAGGCGTCTATCATCAAGAAGGATTTAAAATGTAAATTAAAATTGGCCATGAACCTTGTAATACGATCGTAAGTAGCTTTTCAGCTTCGTTTCCACTTTGTTGGTGGTTCCTCATGGATGATTCATGTTTGAGTAAAGATAAAAAGCATACTATTTCGTACATCATCGTACTTCTGACTTTGAGTATAGCCAGTTATAAATCTAATATGAGCTATGAACATTCCCCTATAATAGTTGTCAAGCCATGTTTATTTTCCTTTGCGAATAGGCAAAAAACAGATATATATTCTATGTAAGAATCTCGATTCATCTCAACAAACAAACATAATGTTCAAATGAAAATAATATTGCTCCACGACAAACTTCACGACGACAGTTAGTGCTCATTACGTCTTGTATAGCTGTGTTTTTCTTTAAAAAAAGAGAAATAACCTACGGTTGTAATGGTTGTATGAAAAACCGAACCTAAAACTTCACGTTCACACAACCCCCTTTTGAGAAGCACTCCTCAAGTAACGGTGAGCGTGACATTTTTTATGGAAGAGGAATAATCTACAGAGAAGAAAAATTCAATCTCTGTTTCCATCATCATTCACCATCTTAAAAATAAATATTATGTACTTAACCATGTTATTTATAACTTCTTGATCTTGCTTTGAACAAGCAAAGAATTAAAATGAATGAGAAAAATGTGAAGCTTTGGCTACAATGGGAAGACGTGCCGGTGACAAATACAGATATGTTTATATATCTTACTGTATGGAATCCTATTATTGAATGGATTATTCACTTGTCAAAAATCTCTTGGGTTTGGGGATCCTTATCCTGGCGAAACTGATTTTATCACGCTTTGCTTTTTTTCAAGTCTATACTCAATTGTTCGCAGGACACTAATAAAACTTGTCATCATCATCATCATCATCATCAACTAACAATATTTTTTAAAGAATGTACTTCCTCATCAACATCAAATCAACAGTCAGTTCTTTTAATTTAAAGTGCAATTTGTATTCCTAAATGAACTTAATTTTAAACTCAAGTCAGAGAAGAATCATTATCACAACCTGATGTGATGTGGAGGATTGCAGCTCCAATTTCGTGTACACACACAATTACAATTATTATGAAAATGCCCCTTTTGTAGCGTTTTTGCCCTCCTTCTTTATTAAAACAGATTGACAATGAATTTCGTCGACCAAGTGCAGGAGATGACTTGGCATTAAGTATAGCACTCTAGCGTAAAGTTGTGTTGCTCTGTGTTGTGCCTGTTGACAGATTTTAAATGGTATCAATAAGTAGATAGCAGATTTGAGGATACATTACTTTACTCCTAGCGGGAGCCTCCCTTTTCTGGCTTTGCTGTTGATGATGATGTTTTCAGTGTGAAATCAACAAAGGTCTCTTCCTAAAGTGTCTGAGGATAATAATAATAATATAATGTACTATATTCCTGTTTGCCTTCAACACATCCATGCATTTCTTCCTTGTAAGCGATTCAATGATGAATCCTAGTCATCGCATCCTATAAAATGAGTATCAGTGTGTATAGTCCTAGTTTTACGAACGAGAGTGTTAAAGAGAGTAAATCATATGGAAGAAAGGAAAAGAAAGAGGTGTCCAAGCGAGAGATCACAGGATGAGATGTAGTCGCCTTGTTTCCCTTTTATTCCTCTTTTCATGCATATATTTCCATTTTCGTGTTTTATCGTCTCTTAAAATCTACTGGTGTGTAGAAAGAAACATAGTGGGGGAGAGAGCACATACATATATAGTAATGTCAAGAAAATTGTATACAAAGCTGAGCTGAATGGAATCTATATCTGGTTCAGATATATTATTATACATAAAAACTTTGCGCATCTATATAGTATCTACATAATATGTTTGAATGGCATTATCAAAATTGGGTTTAGTTCTTTTTTTTCTGCACCACGCAGCTTTTCTTGTTTACTTCTTACTGATTCAGTTCCTTTTCAGAATGACATTTACACTGCATTGCTTTTAATCCGTGATAATCACGAAGGCCAAATTATTCACACCTTATCTCCTTCTATTATCAAAGCAACAAAAGAACTTGAGAAAAATATTAGCAGATGCCTTAAATAGAAATTTGCACATTACGCCTCACAACAGGGGAGTGTGTTTTTGGAGAGAGTGCATATAAAATGGGATGCAATAAAAATGCAAAAAAAATCTCAGACTAAAGTTTGCATTCTTGCATTATACTAATTCAAATATACGTGATCTGTAATGCACCATGTGATGTTATGTCCGTGTTTCATATCCATTTAAGTGTGGTTTGAGTATGCCGGACTCACAGTTAGTCTTCAGCTGATCGTGGTTAAGTTGACCTAAACTCATTCGCTGTAGTATACATGTACATTTACATGCAAGTTATTTTTTTTTGATAAAACGTGTTGACATGTCATAAATAAATCTGTAAAGTTGTGCTATGTTCTTTTTTTACATGGGTTTGATAAAGAGTGGCATGAAATGATTATTTTGTCGTTTTCATAACGAATGCGAAAATTACATTATTTCTTTGAAATATCCAAATGGTCACAGAAATTCAGTAGATTGAGTTACCAAACTGCGAACTGATGACAAGCCTCATTATTTGCTCATATATTCTATCAACACCACACCACGGTTTTATTTTACGCTATTTTTTAATGAAGTAAAAAATGATGGTGCTCACAAGCAAAACCAGAATTGGGATTAACAGCTTTGCTACATCTCAAATGTTTCCTGGCAAAATTGTATACCTAAAAGTTGGAAGATTTGTTTTGATTCATTCATTGGATTTGGATTGTGAGCCTGAACTTCAAAGAAAATTAGAGAAATCATCATTATGATCGTACCAAAAAAACATTAACAAGAAGCATCATCACTATGTGTAGTCATCATCATCATTATCATTAGCAGGAGACCATATCGCACCAACACCAACTTATATAGCATCTCGCATCGCACCAAAGCTAAATCCTCACAGTTTTTTATACATGCACAGTGGAGTACGACTACTGTGTCATTAGAGCAGGAGGCTTGGCATGACTTACCGACGCATCTGCAGATCATTATTATTTTTCGTTGAATTAAACTATGATTTGTAGCTATTAAATGCAGGAGAAGTGGCGTATTCCATGTTATCAAAGGGAGATTACAATGTTTCTCTCTATGTTCTTTGTCAGTAGTTCAAGTTGAACAATGTGGGCATGCTGCATTCATTCAAGTGGGTAATGACATAACGGGGTAAGGAGAAGGCGACTGACTGAAGTGAGTAAAATATTACACGCAGGTAACATCATCATTGTATTATGGTGTTTGCGCTCATTCAAAACAAAATTACTGAACATTATTGTCAGCCCTGATCTTCTTGTGCTTCTACAAGTTATCTACTACTGTTATAATTATACAGACCAAATGCGCCATCATCATCATCTTCCTACACAAATCGACCCGATTTTTTTATACACACCTACAACTCAAAAAAAATTGTTTGCATGTGCACTCAAAAACCGCATGAAAAGGAAGGAATAATAGATTGGATTAATGTGCAATGTTTTGTCTGTCGGTTGCACGATGTGGATCTCATTTTTTATTTAACTGATGTGTGTGTTGGTTATGTTACTGGCTAAATACAAGAAATATATATATATATACAAAATCAAGAAAAGGAGATGACGATGAGGATGACAGCACCTAATTTCTTAGATGATGCTGGTATGGTATGGGATGGTATGATGAGGTTTGTGCTTTATATTTGTGACTGTGAAACCAAAACCAGGTTTCTAGGAGTTTGCTCTACAGAATAAATATACATGTATGTGATGATATGATGTGATGATGCATCAAACGGTAATATCCTGCAGTTGACTCTCCACATGAGAATAATATAATGATAATTTGCGGGTTTGTTTACCTATGTGAGCACGATCCCAATATAAATTATGCGGGATATGAGTTTTCTCTCTGTTAATGCCAGACGAACACGCATGTCGTGTGTGCGGTTTTTCTCTTTATGATAAGCTGAGAAAATGCAAAAAAGAAGAAGCAGGAATCCGTTTTCTTTTGGAATTAGGGTAAATAATGATGAGGCAGTAGTGGTATAGTGTGGTATGGTGTGGTGAGTTGGTGAGCTATATGGCTTGTGAATCTTGTGAATGTGAACACTTTTTAAAAAGAATTTATGCATAACAAAAGCATCAAACAAACTTGAGAATTTATGACTTTTACCAAAGTCGTTCACATTGCATATACAAATATAAATATATTATTAATGCAATGATACTGGTGGTGGAGTTGCAAAATATATTATGTTCTTAATAAATTATGTTGAGGATGAAGTGGAGAGCTTACGTTAAGATGCTCATACGCTGTATTTTTAAAAATAAGAAGTAATGATGCTTATCCTTATCGCCTTCCAAACAACAACGTTTTGAATATCAGAATGAGGGGAATCGGAATAGATACACGTGCATAATATATATTGATTATGAAATAACATGTATAATTCGCCAATCGGAATGTGTTAAAATGAGCAATGCCCAAAGCTACACAGTATGCTAAAGTATTCAAGCTGAATTGCACAACAATAAAGCATACAGTTGTACTTCCAAGAACGAAAGAGATAAATGGTTATACTCCCAGCGTGAAATGATAGAAACAGGAAGCTCCAGCTGGGATTTGTTATAATTCATTTCAGCATTACCTGCCAACTCTCACCAAAACATGGAGAACAGGCCGATTAATATCATTACGGCATATTTACAGAAGCCCACGCAAGTTCCAGCATATTTCTTGAAATTCTGTTTTTTGTTTCATTCAATCCTCCTCCATTTCAGTTGACGCACAACTAGCAACTGACTACTATATAGCTACCTTACCACCATCAGCTAACCTGGTGTAATATTCGGTTCGCTTCAAGCATTGAATAATAATATCTATCGTTCCGTTGAAAAACTCGAATGTTTATATTTGGTCTAGTTTTCTGCTAAGTGCACTGGAAATAATATGAAATGATATGGGTTGAATTCATTGTAAAGAAATCCAATTGAAGACACAAAACATCACATCCCAAATTTACAATCAGTTTTTGAGACACTCTTTTGAGCTTACTTTTTTTAGAAGAAACTAAACCGCGATCCAAAAGCTCAAACAGATGGACCTAACTACTTTCTAGTATTATTACCACTAAAGTAACTGGCAGACAATAGAATTGAGTGAGTGAGTGTAAAACTAAGTCAGTGAGGAAAACCATCAGAAAATAAGAAGAAGAAAAAAGCCAAATAAACCGCACATGTCATTTACAAAACTCTTTTTGCCTTATAAATGTACGTACTACCAAACCATGTCCATTTTTTGCGGAAGCTTCATTTTAGCTTTGTAAACTAAATTCCGAACTTGGCACGTATTTCGTTTCTATCTGCCTACATTTTTTTATTCGCAGATATACACTACTACTGCATTATATTATTGTACTTTTTTTCTTACTGACGAAAAGCGCACAACAGTTATATTACTGATTGCAAGTAGTAAAACGGAAAAAGAATTCGGCAAGAAGAAGAAGAAGAAGACTACCGATTGTCTCACACGGAATTCATTGAAGGTTGAATTTGAACAGACAGTTAAGTTTAGTGGGCAACAACGAGCAAAGCAACCACAGGAGTTTCTCTCATGTTTTTATTGTGAGCTGGCATTTTTTTCTCTGCAAACAATCAACCAAAAAATCATGATTTTTGCTCACCATAATGAAAAATACATTTTTTTCGTGAGTCAAGCCGAGCCTGCCTGCTTGCCACTGTTGACTATGGCACACTAGTAAAACTAAGATTGGGTAGGCATGTACCAGAAATAAAACGAACTAATAAAGTGCCTCAAATCAAACTCTTTGTGTGAGCACAGTTCAATCATGAGCATTTGCTGGTTTCTTTGAAACTGAATGGATCGGGCGTTATTAACATGTGGTAGTTAGTAGCTAGATACTGAACGAAGATTTACAATGAAGGTGCTAATGAACCATCATTCAGATACGTACCCAGATTCACATTACACCTGTGCCTGTACCTTTTCCAAGTGGCTTTATGTAATATCTTTATATAGTAGAACTCCAGTCTGATGTGTAGCTGAATGACTACAATATTTTATTTGTCTAATAATCTCCATTTCTTCACGAACAATTGATTTTCTTAGAAACTGTTACGTGTTACCCCAAATGTTTGCTATATATTTAGCAGCTTCCGCATAATTACGTCATACATATCATCTGTACCAAAAGGAACATAAGCAAGTAGTCCAAAAGTCTTTGGAGGTGCCAAGTATCAATAAATTCTTTTTTTTTCTACAACACCCGATTCTCAGCTATAAAAGGGATAAAGCTTATTGCATGTGCGTTTGAACTGTACAGGAACCTCAAGACGTTGTGCCAGTTCCCGTGACTTTCTTTTCAGAAATACGTTAACCTAAATCCAAACACACACGCATATATATACATTCCACCAACTTTTGATATCGTGGTAAAAAGGCTTAGAAAGTTCTTTTTAGGAGAATAAAATCATCTTGGTGAGAGAGACGAGTCAAACATGATAAACAAGTGCGTACACAAGTACATTTATATATAGATCCATCTTACACAAAATGTGAAGGAACATGGAACATTACTCACACTTTATATAGAAAGCATCTGCTATATTGGAAAAGAGTTTGAAAGAATGATTTCCAGAGTAACATATAAATATATATAAGCGTACGTATTCGCCTTCAAATCTTGAATCTACTGGAATTTTATGGCCTAGCCTAACCAACCGACGTCTTGTATACAGAAGAGTCTGCTTCTTGAATCGTTTGGAAAGCGCTACAGAAAGGAATGCCGACACACTACTTATTACAGAAAAAGGAAGTAGATGAATGCCACCACAGCTTTAACTTACTCCCCAGCACTAAGGAATTTCATCTAGAGATAAGTTAAGCAACAAGGCAAGAAGAGAAATGAAAGAAAAGTTCGATGAGTCCGGAGAATCCTGGTGAACTTTGAATAGAATACACAATATATATGTAATTCTATAATAAAAATCTAACCAGAAAACCAACCAAATCCATCTGACATCATATTAACTTTTTGTAGGAACAGAGATGAAAGTCAGTCGTGCACACATTTTCGCCTGACCTTTTCCTCTGCCTACCTTTTCTAATCTAATAAATTTGACAAACGGAATGTAACGATCTAGCTCTAGCTATTTACTGTTTTAGGTATTCTCACACCATTCTATAGAAATTATTTTACCAAATTTAATGGAAACTCCAAGTAGATCTAGCTTCCACCACTTCTTTATCCATGATTAGTAAGTTTTACAGGAAACACTGCATACTCATAAATTTTAGGTAAAGTCGTCTTCTCAGACGGACGGACAAACTGAGCCTTCTTGATATTCAGAAGGGCTACTTAGGAACTGCGTGAGTTGGTAGTGTACATACCTATGAACTTGTTATCCAGAGAATATATAATTTTCGTAGCTGAACTGATTTGGAGGTGCTGCGTGTACGTATTTTTTGCTACTTTGAAGGCACGTAAACCTCTCGTCTATTCAGTTTCAGCAATATCATAGCAGAAAAATATTAACTTCAACAAGATACAATATGTTCACGAATATGAATTCATACATTAGATACGGAATGATAAATCTTGATGCTACATCTACAGTCGCCAGGCTGCACGATAGAACGTGATTGTGATTCCATGTGCATTACATAATATTATACCTCATAAGTATAACATCCCAGCTCCATATTATATATATTGTACGATGATTACTCTGATATTATTTCATCCATCTCGTTATCATGCTAAGAGCCCAACGAAACTAGATCTCCTTAATGATAGCCTTACTCCGAAATTTTATCAAATCAAGGAGTATTAGGTAATCTAATTTATTGGAGTTTTTTTATATCTTTTTTTCCAATTGGTTCGATAAATCAGTCTCCTTAAGAGTTACGTGAATAAGTACCACTAGCAAATACATGTGTAATTCATCTCTTTGGATTCGATTTTCTTAACGAGATGAATGCCTTCCAGCAGCCATAACTTTTTGGAAACTTATTGTGACATCACATTTATCCACGTCGCTCCACTTTATTTGCCTCGTATTGACACTTGGCATATAACCATAGGCCATTTTTTGAATGTATAAATACAAATGAATGTATACAGTACTTATTTGCAGAGTTTCACTACGCACTTCAGTCTGTAGACACTTGAACATCAGAGGAATTAATGCAGCCTACAGCAAAAAATACTTTGTTCATGCTCTCACGCTTTGGTTTGCTTCGTATAAGAATCCAGACTGCCTTTACTTGAGAGGGAATATCAGTCCCAATATAGTTTGTCAGTTTCATGATCTTGATAAAGTACATAAACTTAAGTGGAAGGTAATAGTTCAGTATCCAATGCATTTCTTTACAAGTAACTTCCTCCTTTTGTTGGCAATTGTGATGTGATGTGATGCAATCCAGTGCTCATAACCAAATTAAGCAGAACTACATACAAAACAAAAAGGATTGTTTGTAACTTCTCGTTTTCTGCCCAAAGGTATATTTAAAGCGTTCACGTTCCTTAAATTACCCTTGAGCTGTCACAGAGGACAGAGATGCTCTTGTTAATATAATGTTAATGCTATAATACCACAGCTTTGGTTAGTGATTCAATAACGTAAAAAAAGCTTTTAGCAAATCGGTTTCGTGGTGAGTGATGCTTATCTCTAGTGTAGTTTTATTTTTGCAAAACTCATGCAGGACCTACAGATATATTGGCCAAATACAATTTGTCCTTCTATTTTAAAAGGCATCTATAAGTATGTATAGCCTCCGAGTCCGAATCTATATAGTCATCGAACATCATTCTATTTAGCCGGAAACACGCATGTAGATTGTAGAGTCTGTAGATAGGAAAACAACGCCAAAGAGGAGACATGATGAGCCTTTACATCATGAGAGATGGGCCATCACTGCCACGCCATGGCCACAAGTCGACTAACAGAAATGGAGTAGTCAAAGTCAATGACTGGTCTTTGTAAGCATCAATGGACTTGTTTTGTTTCTCTATGTTTTGCCGAAAATTGATGAAAAGAGGATAAAAAATTGGATAAAATCTGTGGTCATGTGGAGTGTGGAGTATCTCTCTCTGGCTGCAAGTAGTGCTAGCCTAGGCTTTCGGACTACTACTCGAACTGATTAAATGGGGAGAAACACAGAAAGTTTGCATTGATGATGATGACGATTCGCTACGTGAACTGATAGTAGCATGCAAACTGCATTTTCACTTTACAGACATGAAGGCTTGTTTGTTTCATCGCATCGTCAATAGTATTTTCATGTCATGATCACTTGATGACGGTGTACGATGAGATTCGCTTGTCTAACTCTCTCAGAGTGAAGTAATCACAGGCCATGAAAACAAATAGGAATATATACTATTCTATGCCAAAGACAACATGTTTGAGCGGCGAAGGACCTTCCTCCTAGACAAGCAAATCGATATTGAACTAACTGCCGAGCTCATTCCTAAAAAATCACTAAAATTATATCATTAAAAAGCATATTTGTATGAAAATTAAGAAATAATTTGATCTGTGTGGTACCCAACCCACCTGTAATTGATTTATCGGGCAGTAAGCAAAATTGAGATTGGTCACACTACTCAAGATAGTTAATCCGCTACTAATACGAATACAACCTACTCAATTTTTCAACTCTTTTAACTTAAAATTTGTCGGTTGTTGTTGCTTATGTAACTGTAACTTGAGCTGTGTAGTTTTTTTCACTCATTTGAATTTAATGCATTCATCACATCACATCATATCAAGTTGATTTCAACCAACAATCATCATGTGGTTTCTTGACCGAATCCTAATTCTCGAAAATGTTAACGTTATCGCGTTGTGTTGATTTCCTTGTTATTGCACATTCCTACGATATAGCGATAATGTAGTTAGAGCTCATGGCATGTTTGCCCGCATTTACAATTTTGTAGGAAAAAAAATAATAAAAACTCGTAAGATAATGCTCAACTCATCGTCAGAAAGTTAGGCGGTTGTCGTTGTCGCTGATGAGATGAGAGCAGGCAATAGAAAGTTGTTGATGAGAAGACATTAACAGATGTACAAACTAGAGCTCATTAAAACTGAACCGCTTTGCACATGATCTTGTCAGCACAACTTGTTAAATCAAGTCTCAAATAAGAATGTACAAACTAGAACAATGTTGCTTTAACTCGTATTTCCAACCGTTGCAATAATATTGCAAGGAATAAAGACTTGCATTTTTTATATTTGATTGCGGTGATGTAGAAATCAGATACATTTTTGCGTTGAAGCATTTCTACTTGGGCTTGAGCAGAATAATATGCTGCTTTTCTTATGACATTTATCACCACCAATTCACAGCTCTATGAGGTGGAGTCCTGTTGAATGAAATGCTAATTCTTGAAGATTTCTTTCATCGAGTTTATAAAGAAAAAATGGCATAAAGTTACATATATACATATCAGCACCACATTGTAGTTTTAAAGAAATTGCAACGAAACCAAAAAGAGAGCGTACGTGAGTGCAAGTTAACTGTTAATTTATTAGGATGAGTGAGTTTATATAAACTACTTTAGGTATTTGTACTTATTTGTGCGTTGACGTTGACAGTAGTAAAAAATATTAAATGTGTGCATCAAACTTTCAACTATTTTGTTTTCATTTCAAAATGAAAGTTCATGCTCATTAATGAAATATTCTGACATATTTACTTATAATCATTTTCGTTTTACTGGTAAAGTATGTTCACACAAATATTTTACTAAGATTGCGTGAGCTCATACGTCAACTTGATGGGTACTACCCCTGCCATCATAATCATCATCATCATCTATATTTTGTGGGAATAGGCATGGCATCATTAGCGGAAGAACTAATTAGATGTCTCAATTTACGAGAAGCATGACCGCAGGAAGAACATTAGTAAACGTGATGATACCTCATATAATAATATATAATGCTGCTCAGTTTTCACTTTAGCATAATATGATTTACATTTAGGTGTGTATATACATATATAGTAGCATTATTCAAAAGGACTATTTATTTACAATTTATTTAGCTGGTTGTGAAAATATTGATGATGGGAAGATCATTTTCATAATGAGAAGCACGTTATATATGGGTACAACTTTTTATGAATTGGCGAAATGTATTCAACGTATTTATGGTCTCAAAGCGTATGCTCATTAAATATGAGACGGGATGCTCCTCTTCGTTAGCACTGTCTTCTTTTATTACTAGCTTGTAAACATAAGCCAAATCCAATAATAGAATTCTAACAGCATGAATATTTTTTTCTTTCCAGGTAAGCTGAATATTGATGTCACATTTGACAGCTTTTCTTCATCCTGAACCAATCTCAGGGGAAATGTACACACACACAGTGTTTCCAACTAGACGATCCGATGACAACTCTTGTAATTTCCAATTTCACAAGCATTTTGGGGGTTGATAAGGTTCATCAAACTTCAATCACAAAAATATGCTTGTTCTCTTAAATTTGATGGATCAGCAGATCATATATCCAGCACGCCCAGCTACTTCGCTTGCATTAAGGTTCTCTGTTATTAAAGTGATGTGTTGCCTGTTGTCCTTTCATCTTTCTTAAATAATACACATCGCTTCAATATATATTATGCATCTCTCTACCTCTACATACATTTAAAAATGAAATTATTCCGGAAATTACATGTCATTTCACATCAAAAGAGATTTCCGCCATTATATTTTACCCCTTCCTTTACTAAACGTCCAAAATAAAGGAAGAAACGCTACATTCATATCACCATTAACGTAAGAGACCATGCCTGTCTTTTTCCATTACATACATTACATTGTCAAAAGACACGAGAAAAAAAACACTCCTCATGAAATTGTCGCATCGTATCACTCATTGATAGATAGGGGAAGACCCTTTTAGCTGAACTGGAACCGTCACGTTGACGCGCTCTTTCCTTTATCCCCTTTTTCATTTTATATCCAGTGCTTGTTTTTTCGGTGAGCGCTTTCCCGTTTGTTATGGCATGGCATTACATGCGGAGTTAGACATCATACTTTGAATACAAGTACAAACACAGACTACTGGTAGTGGTGGCCAAGCCACTAAACCGCTCTGTCTCACTCAAGGAAACCAAAAATACGGAAGACTAGGTACAAAACGCAAAGAAGCGAACACACAAGAAAAAATAAAAGGGGGGAGAGAGAGAGGAAGAGGTACTGCTTTCTACGGTTACTTTGAGATTTCACATAAAGAAAAATGCCCAGGACATCATATATGACATTGGCCAACACAACACACATGGAGAAAGTTTGGGATGCTCACTTGAGGTGATGGGATACGAGAGTGCAGTTACGTTACGACTTACGGCTGCTACACGATGAAAAATTGTGTGCAAGTATTTGATGCAGACGCACAAAGTAGAACATATTATGAGACCCATGAAGAGGATCCTTTATATCCATTTGCATTCCGTGTACTTTTCAAATAGAAGAAAACAAACTGGTGACTTATTTTTTACTCAAGAATATAGCAGCAGCAGTGCATTACGCCTCCACCCGCTGCAATATATTTTGGTGTTGGTCCACACTACGGGATATGATATCTCATAAGTAACCAGCTTCAGCATCAGCATCATGCTAGTCCTTTGAATTGTAGGACAACACTGAAACTTGCCTGGTTTTGGTATTTAGTTAGTCAGTGTCGTGGCTTTGACTCCATAATATGTATATGGTATATATCTATCGTATTGTATAGCAGTTGAAACATTGCATTTTTTGGGGGGAAATGGAGCCGGAACACCGACCAACCTAGATCCCGTTCCTTAACAAAAAGCTCTTCTATTGTGGTGCTGTCTTCCTCTCCTTCCCTACGCACGAAAGGAAAGGGAGACATAGACTCAAGAAAACAATCCATTTTTCTGAAGAGACGGAATTTCTCCTTGTTTTCCTCTTTCGTCCATAAGGCAAACAGTTGGAAGACTAATGCTTTCTAAATCCTTTAAGAAAAGGAGTATATAGAACAGAAGTGAGTCAACCAACTTGCATATGAGCATAAGAAGATGTTGTTGGAGAGACTACTGCAGTGAAAGTTGTCGCAGAGCATACATGAATCAAGACTAGTGTACTGCTATAGTAGTAGTACTACTTTGCTTCTCCTCGACCAAAACCAGTTTCCCTTTCGTACCTGCAGTTTGTACTTCAAGAGTGGCGGAGAAAGGATCATTCTCCTTTTACAAATGTAGTAGTAGTAGTAGTAGTAGTAGTTTTAGGTACTTATATACATATTATGTATATGCTTGTGTATATAAAATATGCCGACCAACAAACAAACACAATCACCTTGAGCATTTTAGGTGAAACGACGCATCCACTTTTCTCTCTCCACTTACAACCATTATTTTTCCTTTAACTTCTTACCTAATTTGAGAGAAAGAGAGAAGAATAATAGAGAGGGAAGGAAGGAAAGAGGATTTTTTAGCGGAAGCAAACCATGTTTTCATATCCATTCATGGACAAATAACGAAAAAGAAATTGTTAGGAGAAGAAAAGGAAAAGAGAAGGGAAAACCAGAGAGATGATTGCAAGTCTCATAGGCTCCTTGTTAGTGAGGAAAATAGTAACGGAGGAAGACGAAAGAGACAATAACGAAAGGATTGGGTGTGTAATCGATCTCTAAGTCTTCCGTCCAATATTACACATTGGCTCTATCATACTTCACTTTCCCATTCTAGTACAGATTAGAGCTCCGCTGCTCTCTGCTTTCTCAACAGAGGAAGAAAATAAGAGGGAAGAGGAAAGAAAACTCTTATTTTTAACTTAAGCTCAAGGATGAGTACATCTGATCAGACACAGGTTCTTGAAGAATGTGAAAGTAGTATAGTACATGCATATATATCCTGCTAGACAGATTTCAGAGTCAAAGTGTGACTTGTATTAGTACTCATACGTAACATATAAAAGAGGTTAGTTTTTCCTCCCTCCCTCACTTCCAACTTCACTTTCCCCACAATTTTTATCCTGTGCTTTTTCTGTTCATTCAGTAAATTTTTTCAAGACACGTAGTCCAAAAAAAAGAGTTGACGCTGGCAGTGGTTTGATTTGGTTTTTGGTAGGCACAAAAGTCACACGCACAAATGGGAAAAATACTATATGCGAATGGAAAAAATTTCATAACATAACTAACCATATTTTACGGCTAGATAGGTATATATAAGCTTATGTATAAATGTTTACAAATGGGTGGAGAAAGCGTGCTTGGAATATTCAATGGAGAGGCAACCGCATTCAAACCCGTTGATTGTGATTGTGTGTGACTGCTTATTACATTATTTGGTTTTTAACCATTAGTCTGTAATTTGAATCATGTCAGACTTTGTTATATGTCATCATTATCTGATCATGGGCTTTGTCGTACAGAAATGAGAGATGACTATGACATATTCCATTCAAATGACATGTTTTGTGACATAAAAAATTCAATTTAATCATATTTAATCCAATGTTCAATCCTATTCTATAACGGTAGCAGCAGTTGTCAATCATCATGAAGTTGAAGTTTGCAATCCCCCTCCCTAAAAAAAGTAAATTGTGTATGAATATAACATACATAAATGGAGGATCAGGTTAAAAGATTTGAAGCAACTCTCTCTCTCTCACAACCAATTGATGGGAAAGGATATCTTTCTTAACTTTTCCATTTCCATTCAATTTGCTTCCGAGGCCGATGTCGATCGTCTTTGCGGCTGTGATGTAGTATGTAAACGCTCTCTCCGTTCTCTTCTGTCCCAGTTTCGTTTGCCAGTGTGCACAATTTTTACACAAAAAAAAGCATCAGAGAATTGACTTAAGTTGCTTAGTTGATATTCTTTGCTTATCGCCTCCTCGTCGACTACTTTTCAACTTTCAAAGTGATCTTAAATAAAATAGGAAACGACTTCTTTCTCTGTTTGTATGAGCAGTGTGAAAAAGAAGAAAGCAAAAGTGATGTGTTGCAAAACACAACTTTTTTTAGCATGACTTCTTTCTCTTTCTTTGCATGCACTATAGACACACGCAAACTTTTTGCTTTGATATATATACTTTTTATTTTGATCAAAAGAGCACATGATATATGTACGTGAAAAGCTCCATGTGAACATGAACAAGGCCATTATGCATGTTCGTACTTATCGTGTTGCACAAAACAGACCCACTAGTAGTGTAGTAGTGGTTATAAGTTTGCTGATGCCAGTTCCTTGGTTTTGTCAGAACCAGAGTAATCTGATCGAAACTGAGCTGAGGATTTTTCTTTCTTTTTAACACATGACCTGGTTGTGTAGCTAGCCGTATATGGTTCCAGCTCTTAGCTGTTGCACGAGTCGCTAAAATATGAAAACATGAATGTTTTAAGGACACTTGGATATACGGATTCGATTCTTAAATCGGTCAATGAATGTATGTACATGACACCAAAGCACAGCACACAAGTCTTCTCCAGAAAAAAAACGACCAATACCTATACTACCGACTACCAACTGGTTGTGAAAAAAAAGTGATTGCAAAAACGAAAAAGAAAAGGAAATGGCAGTAAAAAAAAGGTTACCCATACGAGTTTCACAAGATATTTTTTATGTTTTTTTTTTGTGGTGGAGAGAATTGGAGAAAGTGTTAATCTCTGGATGAAGTGTGCACAATAGTCTATTCTCGAGCTTTCTTTTCTTACTCGTTTTTCTATTGGAACTCACATTAGAAATTGGGATTTCTTCATCATTCGATGTGTTATTGTATTCTGAGTATTCTCCATCTTCAAATAAAAGGTGGCTATGTGTCACGTCCCGTGTAGAGAGTGAGACTTTGGTGGAAGCTCTCTCTTGAAATCATAAATTTGATAGGTTATGAGAGTGAGAGGTCACAGAACAGAAATGGTGGAACCAAAGGTACTCCTTTTGATTGCTAGCCAGAGCCAGACTTGAATAAGCTGGTCTAGGCAAATACCCTCGCGACTTGCGAAAAAAAGATTACCTTTTTCCGGGTGACAGGCAATGGCACCACCATTGTTGAAGGTTGATGCGATAACTTAACCTTTTTATAAGTGTATGTTTGTAAATATATGTATGTGTTCTAGTTTTTGATAAGCTGTACAAAAAAACGAGTTTCTTGGTAGGTTGGTCTTTGGTCTTTGAGAATTTTGCACCCTGCTAAATATCCAACGAGAATAAATGGATTTTTCCAATATTTTTTTCATACATGTTTTTCGGCTTTTGAACAAAATTGTGAAAATCTCTTGGTCATTTTTTGTTTCCTCTCTAAACGTCGGTCAGTTTGGAGTAGGAAGTCCTTTTTCAGCAAGAATAGACATGTGTGGCCTACATCGTTTCAGTAAACCATTTCACGCGCTTCGGTTATGGCTGAATTGCAAAAAAGTGACTCTTTTGGGCATAATCCTTTGACAAATATTATTTGAAGTTATTGGATGTCACATCTGAAAGTGTGAGGCTGAAATAAATTCAGAATTTCAAAGAGAAAATGGCAGATTTCTATTGAAAAATTTATACGATTTTACAGCCCTTTGAGGGAATCAACACTTTGAATTTCGGGCAATTATGTAGTTTTTCACCTGTTAAAACAAAAGGCGTCATGTGCGTTCCCAAGTTCTAACAAACAATAATTTATCAACAACAAGAACTCCAACTTGGTTACATATAAATTTGGTTTTCCATAGCATACAAAACAAAACACCGTAAATTAATAATAACATGGGAAAGCAGCAGTCTGTTAGTAATTTGCAGGCGAATTCGTGTCATCATCCCAGCAAGACTCAATTCCACAAGCAATCAAATGAGAGTTTTGTTAATGGCTTATTATCACTCTTCATTTCATCAGGTGTGTTAATTTAATACATTAAAATGTATCATGCTGTTCTCATTTACAAATAGTTGCAAGACATCAATTTCTCCTACTCAGCACACGGTGGTTCCCTTCTTGCCTCGTAGGTATCATCATCATCATCATCCTCCTCTTATGCGTTTTTACTTATATTAGATATAACATGCAGATATTTGCCCATTTGATCTGTTGAGTTACGCACCTATAGCTATTCATTAAATATCATTCCAGGACATGTTTTTGTGACTGCAAGGAATAATTATACATTACACAATATATGAGTTATTGTTCAAGTCGTGGTGGCACTTAAGAAAAAGGGAATTTGAAAGTGCGTTTTTTAATACCATCAGCTTTCATCATCATCATTAATCCATTCCTTGTAAAGTAAATGTCTTGTTTCGTTCTTTCCATAGTATTATTTGCATGTGAGTTCTCTCTTACGTTACCAACATAAAGCATATCATTCTTTCTATTAGACACAAGCTGTGTTTAGTTCGCCTGTGGTCTTCTTCTTCTTTCTCTCTTCGACCATGGCATTGCCTTTGCCTTTGCGCTCTTCACTTATATAATGAAATTATTGTCTAGCTATAGAGTTATAGAGTACCGACTCGATATGAAAGTACTTTTTAAGCATGTACGTATGTAACAGGCATCGCGAGAATGTGACAATTATGTTATGATACTATAGTAAAGAGTAACAGTCATCAGGAACCCACAAGCATAAACCCATTACACAAGAGAATGTTTCAATAACATATCTTCTTCTTCATATCCCAACAACTTGTGTATAGGGTATCGGGTAGTACACATAATACGTAAGTAATATCGTACTCACATTAGAGTCAAGCTAGTCATACAACTAGACTCCTTTTCTCCCCAATGGACTCTGTCGACACAATCTTTATCAAAAATCCATTAATGAGTCTCATCATGGGTGGCAGCCCTTAGTTATCCTTGCGTTTATTAATATTATTACGTTACATTACTATCAACAAAGCCTGGGAGTTGATCAAGTGATGCTCCTAACTGAAAATTATGCTGAGAGGAAAAACGAATCAAGATTACAATGTATGTATGCATGTACGTAGGGATTATCAGAAATATCCGGTCAACTTTGATAACGATTATCTCAAAGAGGACTTCCTCAAATACAATGTTCTGCATATCCTCTGAAAGATAAAGATTATGGCTTTTGAATGATGGGTTGCTTGTAGTAGCAGTCATTTGCTTTGTAGAGTTAGAGCTGGAAACGTAAACGCGAATGCTTTTTACAACGCAAGATATTCGTGCGCAGGTTAAAATGCGTTTTTGAAGAGCCTTTCTTCGTCTTTAATTAGAAAGGAGCTTCAAAATGTTGGTGTTGATTGATTGCCAGTTCGATCAACTATTATTGAGTGGTGCAAGCGATTTCGTATTGGTGACCCATCACTAGAAAACAAGACAAACCCAGGACGACCTTCAAGTTCGACTAACGACAGACATGTAGCTAAAGTGAAAGCTGTGGTTGAAAAGGACAGACGACTCCTGTTGCGAGAAATAGCCTAAAAGGTCAATATAAGTGTCATGTATGTGTGGAGAAGTCTACATTTGACTTTGGGTCTATCTCCTTCGCTGTGCAAGGTGGATTCCCAAACTGCTCACACATCAACAAACGAAATTTAGGTGCAAACAAAGTCAAGAAAATCTCAACCTTTTTTCTCAGGATAGAGATATTTTCTGGAGCAAGTTGTGACTGGAAATGAAAGTTACCTTCATCCCTATCAGGCAGAGACTAAAAGACAGTCATCACAATGGCTCCCAGCTGGTTCACAACCCCCTTTAAAAACATGTTTAAAAAAGTGTATTTTCATAGCTTGGACGTAGAGGCCCAGCATTCTTCTCTACTGGCATCTCGGCTCTTGAGAAAAGGTGGAAAAATTGTGTGCAAGTTGGGGGAGATTATGTAGAAAAAATCGATTGAATATGTCAACTCGTTATAAAATGAGAGCCAAATAAAGTTGACCGGACATTTATGATAATACCTTCGTATTTATGTATGTACTATGTACCTCTTGTCTTCAGCTCATCTCTCGGAACACATGGAGTACATTATAGTCTCTATTCTATTTGATTGCCATATCTCTTGCAATCTCAGCAAATACATAACATTGTCCGTTGCTTCTGATGTTGAGGATTCCAAGTATCATGTTCGTTGTCGTTGTGTTCATGTATCAAAGTTAAATAATTTTTCTTTTTGCATTTTTATCCGAGTATATCTTCGTCGTGACCTCCCTGGTGCTGATTCTTTTGCTGATGGTGATAAGAGAAAGAAAACAACTGTTCAAAAAGAATGATGGATACAAACATAAAATGTATTTGAGAAAGCAGCACTATTCAATGTCATCATCATTTTATCTTTGTTGCTGATGAATATTTTCCAATGTGAAGTAAAAATACAATTTAACTCTTGATTTCTTCTGGTCTTGAAATAATGTGAAGTCATAATCAATAACATGATAACATCATTAGAAGAAAATCAGCAATGTTTCAAGATTACATTCCATCGATTCGATGTATTTAAGCATATTTTTATACGGGATTGTACACAAATCAATTCTATTTAAAAAAAGGCAAGAGACAATCAAATGTGAACATAAAACGTTCGCAAAGATATACGATGCATATATTATATTGAATTGAAAGAAAAACTAGCTGATAATATCACGTTTGATGGAGATCTTTTTTTATGTCTTTGCTTCATCATCATATCATCATGAGCAAGTTCAAGCAGAGAATTAAAACGAGTAAAAATAGAAGGGAGGAAAAGTTGTTGAAATGATACATGCAAAAGACTTCAAATCCATGTTTTCAGAAGATTCATTATCGTACTTACGAAGAAAGGCACTGACGGATGCTAATAAGTTCATCATAAAAAATGTATGTATCTTATTTTGCAGTTGTGCATAGATTTCTCTGTATTGTTTACCAAGCTGCTTCCTGGTGTCTCAAGTATGCGGAAGCCGACAGCGACAGATGCTGCATATTTCGAATTTTAAAAGTGAAACTAAAAGTATCTCAAGGTGCGACATATTTTTCCGCTGAAATGAGAAAGTACCAAATTAAATTACCTACTTAATTCATTTGTTTCCCCTGTGAAATAATCTATCCATCCATCCTGATAATTGGTGCTGGGATGAAAAATTACTCTTTCGATACTTCCTTATCTCATTTTTTAGTAATTAAATTTGAATATGTTGGTGGCTCGTTGATGAAGTGTTTTAGTAATTCATCTCGTGAACATGAAACGACAACTTTGATTAGGTTACAAGTAGAACTTCATGCAAATATATGGAATACCAAATACCACCAACGTTTTCTGTCTGCTGCTACATAGCTTTGAGCAGTCACCATTCTTTTGTAACAGAAAAAACTTTTTCTTGCTGTCATGTTCATCTCCTCTAAATGGATTTTTTCTTGTTTTTACATACCCGATAAAAGACAAGGCTTGCAAGTGCTCCAATAAGTACAATATACTTCTGCGTAGTACTTTTCTGTATCCCATATCAGCACCACGTGTGCGTAAGTACATTACATTTGTGGCGGAGTAAAGCGGAATGTAATAATACAGAAAAGAAACAGCTTTGTATGAAACAAACGTGTAAAAAAGAATGAGTACAATTGAGAAAATACCACTAATCATTCCCAGCAGCACCAATAGCGTCCGCACCGACATCGGCATCTCAAATTCCGGCATTGGCATGACTCTTCTGACTCTGACTTACTTGCCGAAATCCAAGAGAAGAAGGTGATACCAATAATGCAGAAAAAAATACTAAAGTACAAAAAAAATATTTCGATGTAATGTTGT
Source organism: Orchesella flavescens (assembly GCA_964034955.1). Lineage (NCBI taxonomy): Eukaryota > Metazoa > Arthropoda > Collembola > Entomobryomorpha > Orchesellidae > Orchesella > Orchesella flavescens. Next base: position 17,340,155 of record OZ035957.1, on the reverse strand, counting down.
ATGCGTCGTTGGTACAACTTACAGTACAACTTATTGAGTACGAAAAAAAAGTGAGCGATAGCGACTCTAGCTCTCTAGCTAAAAAAAATTGTAAGCAAAAGCGCAAGAACCTTTTCTTGTTCAAAGCTTGATTTATTGGCCCAAGTGGTCAATAAATCACGAACCGGAAAAGAATCAACTTATCAAAAACGGATTGTCTCCATTCCATTTATTTCTTTTACTCTACGATGCATATGATACATTGGTATAAAAAGTACTTTTAAGCTGGTCTTACGATTACTTACTGTTTCTTTGGCTTTAGAGACTTTACGATGCATTAACCGACCTACCGACCTTGTCTCGTAAGAACTTTTAAAAAGCTGAATTTCTATCCAGTCAATGTGCTTTGTACTTTTATGTATATCAAAATTGATAAATCGGCTCATGCAATCCTCTTCAAATATTCAGCTATAAAATTTTAATCCTGGAAGGCAATACAAGACGTATTTGCTCTTTTCTACACTGTTACTATTCGATAAATGGCAATAATATAAAACTGATGACTTTTTTTGGCTTCCATTCCTTTGCTGCTGCTGCTGCTGCTCTCTCATCATAATCTGAAATCTGCGCTTGAGGCATAGAAAAAGCTACTACTTCACTTTAAAAACACATTTTATGATCATATCTTTGTATTCCTTCCGTAGGAAACATCAACAACGTTTCATACGGCCGCAAAGGGTAGGGAATTTTTGGATTGTAAAAAAATCACAGTCAGCCATATTTCTTGTGCTTTCATTTCTTTCCTATCGTCAAAATCGTATAATCTACGTCAACCTCATTTTATGCATAACTGACTACGATTTCGATTGCAGAAGTCAGAAAACTATGTGTGTTGTTTGTACCGCTAATAAGATTCGACTAGAGTAGGCTAGACCACAGTGTTGTAAAAGTAAACCTCGCTTTGCATTGCATTGCCATACGACACAGAAGATAAATGTAATTTCACGTTTTCTTCTTCTCCTTTTGCGCCACCATAAATGCAAATGTACCGTGCAGCGTATCAGAGACATTTTGACGAAAATGAAATCCAATTTCCCATACTATCAATTCCTAATCAGCGACCCTCTTCATTCTTCATATGCCGTAAATCTTGTCGAGTTTTTACTGCTGTGCTAAGTAAAAATGGGAATAAACATCATGTGAGGAAGAAGAAGAAGAAAAATAAGCGTATTCACCAATCTAATTCCAAAGATATCACTTGACTGCCAATGTCAGACACTTTTACATGCAAATAACCATGAAGGAGATGGGCTCTCTATTCAACTCTTTTTCCTTTTGACTTGACACCTAAACTCTGTCTTGTCGAGTTGATTGTTGAGATGAAATGAATATTTTAATGGGTTCTTTTAGAATTGTAGCCGGCAATATGGGATGGGGATGCCAAGGTTCATTTGCGTACAAATGACTCTATTGTTCCACTAAATGGCTGTGAAATACTGTTGCTCTTTCCTTATATTGCGCGCATGGACACATTCCATTTGATGTAGTTCGCGGAGGTCAAGCAGATCTGCTTAACACTTTGCTATCAAAGTTGTTATCATTATCTTCATCATCATCATCATCACCAGGCCAGGACCAGTACCGTATCCACTAACCCAGCTTTGCATATGTATTGCATCAAACATCCTGATCTTTGTATCAACACTATACTATTACATTACATAAAGAACTTTACCCCATACACAAAACAACTCGGAAAGTCTCCGTGTCACTAACAAAAGCAAAGTTGTAAAACTGCACTAAAAGAGTTGTTTGAGCCCTAGTTTTGTATTACTATATTGGCACATACCTCAATTCGACACGACAAACTGATATAGAATAGGAACTTTTCATGTCGTAAATTTTTTCGTTACTACCTCAGGAAATTGGATTCGGAATTCATTTAAGTTCCTTCATCTATGTATATCGTTGAGTCAAAAAGTGGTATGTAAAAATCGCATAAAAATCAAAGGGTTATATATTTTTACTCAGAGGATCACGTTGTATTCACTTCTTTGACATTGGCTTTTCAAAACTTCATCTCCAAGCAAACTTTAATGGTATGAAAAATGAAGATATATCATACATCATACAAAATATTTTGGGTATATTATCAAATGAGTACTTAATCTCACTTTAATCATTGCTATTACTAACAATAGCAAAGATAATTTTCTTACTCCCAGCATGGTGTGAAGTTGAAGAAGGAAAATACAACGCATAATATAGTGAACTGAATGTATACAACTACGAGTTACACTTGGCCGGTCAATAAGTGTCAAAAGGAAAAACGATCTTCTTCTTTGTGCCTCGCCGGCAATAGACATCCCTTTTTGATGTCTTTGTATAATGTCCCAACATTCATCCTCTCCAAGAAAAATTCTTTTCCTAAAAACTCGTTTAACATGGCAATTCAGTGTCACTCGAAAACATATTAATTACTCATGAGCTGGAAATTTACGGTTTTCTTATGGCTCGTAGAAAATGGTCATGATGACTTCATAAAAAATGGAGACAAAGTGCCAGTTGGAACGCTAGCGCTCTTTTTGGCGGTTATTGTATCTTTTTCAGTTACATATGGCAAAATATTAAGTAACAAGAAGGGAAAAATAATATGCAAATGTTCAAAGGTGGGATGCTGAGAAAGAGCACAGAAGAAGAAAAATAGTACGGGTGTAAATAAATCCTGGATTTTAGTCCTAATGGGCATTTATAGGAATCGCTAGCTTGGCCGGAGATTTTGTCTGTCAGAAAACAAAAGAGACATGTAATGAATCTATTACATTTCCCTTTACAAAACAATCTGGCAATTTATTCTGACATGTTGAAGTGGATCTCTTCAATAAATATGTGTGTGTATGTTTCTGTGTTGTAATACACATACAAAATACAAATGCGGATGGATGGATTACATACTTACATATATATTCAGGGCTTTGAAGCAATGGAAACTACGCTTTACCTTCTTAATGTTTCTTGTTTTATGCAGTGTACAAAAAGCCTTCAGAATCTTGTAGAATTCCAATGTTTCTTCTTCTTCTCCAAATCCAAATAACTAACTTATTGGTCCGAGGGCGTGGATTAGTATAAGCTTCTGCTTTTTTCTTTCTCTCTCCTACAACTTTATTCCAAACTAAATCCACTTTGACATGTTAAATGTGGAGTTTGTGCAAAGATAAAATATATTTTTATTTTATGTATACACATATATCTCAAGAGTTGGAAACGCGAGGCAGACGCTGGGCCTGCATTAGGAAGTAGTAGATTTACAAGAGGATTAATTGCATTGTTGTATATACATCTGGAAATGTGCGATCACAATATTATTGTCTTCCTTTTTCATAAGAAAATGTACATGTTTTTTATGTGTGTCACAATGGACACTACTACTATACTAAACATGCCGTGTCTGCCGTCTATGTGGATTATGGGCGTACGTCTCGTCTCTGTCCGCCAGCAATTCCAGTCACAGATTGTGAATCCTTCTGTGTAGAATGAATGGGATCCAGTCCAGCATTGCTTTGCATTAGTCAAGTTGAGCAAAGCGATGTGTTTTTTTTACATTTACACATGAAAACCATTATGATGCATATATCCAGTTTTCTGCATGAATAACCCGTAAAAGTAGGTTGTTTTCTTGGTTTTTCTTTTTCATCTTGTGGGATGAGTGGAGTGAGTCAACAAAACATGCCGAGCCCCTTTGTCATAACTCAAACTCAAGCTATTTATGAAAGTTTATACAAACAGGTACTTCACAGTTTCTGTTTGCTAATGGAATGGCACAAGATTTTTTTAGTGGACTGTTGACTGCGGAAGATTTTGGAGAGATTTTAATATCAAATATATACTTTTATGTCATCAACTGATTCCATAGTCAAACCGTCGTCCACATCATGAAATATATTTTGTTGTTTCAGTAACTGCCAAAAAGGATTGCAAAAAAATGCAACTCTTTTTGGAGCTAGACTACTTCTAACACAAATAGAACTTTTTAACTCAACTCTCGAAACTGGGCTTGAGAATGAGAAGAATGACAACTCGCACGTATCCCCAACTCTCTCAAACTGATCTAATATATGATTATTGTCATTTTCTCTGTTGTATAGTGCAAAAAATTTGTATGATGCATTGCATTGCAAAACTAGTTAAACGGTTCGTAAAATATATATTTCATGCTCACTTTTGATTTAGATATAAACTGAGTTGAAACAACATGAAGGTAATAAATAATTTGTATCTCATTCGGGTTTACCCATTGAAACGACTTACTCGCAAGCAAGCTTGTTTAAAGCCGTAAATATTAACGACATGATCATGCATATCTTTTGTAGAGAAAACCTAGCTAGTATATAGACATTATGCAGCGTAGACACATCTATTAAGGCCGAAATCGATTATTACCTCCACTCTCCAACCTCTCGCTCATTCCAATAACTTATGCCCCAACGTTTATTATCCAATGCTGTCTTACAACATTTTTTTTGAAGCGCTCGACACGTTTGTGTCTTAATCCCATAAATTAGAGCCTACTTATCACAGTTTGACAGTGGACAGGCTGACGGACGGCGAAGGAGGGAGGTGGAGATAGTGTGTGTAACATATAACATAACATAACAACTCTATTGCCAGTCAATCACCAACAATAGCATTTTAACCTCACAGCAACACCACCACCAACATACAGCAGCAGCAGCAGTCAAAAAAAGTTTTTTGCTGACTTTTTTTTATTTGGTAATACACCACGATCAGAATTGAAACACTCGTCAAGCCAAGCCAAGATCTTGTGCATTACTGTTCTGTTGCACATTGGTATGCAAGAGGGTTGGCTACCTGGAAGGAAAACATCAATATTTATACAAGTGCCAGCACATATATGGATAAAGTTAAAGTGCATTCGTACATTTTTATGTAACATAAAGGCATCATCAGTTTTCAAGACAAAATAATGGTCTTTGCTTTGACAGGTGAGCAATGAAGTGAGAGGCAAAAGTTGGATATGTACTTTCAACTTAACTTACATACATCCATTCATATCCACATGCGTGTCTACTTTTTCTTCCTCTTATTCCCTCTGTTTTTATTTGTAAAACACGTAAAGTCAAAATGTTTGATACTCTAGTAGTTCATCGATTTATTTTCTTTATGCGTTCTACTCACTGCTCGCACCACCATCACCAGTAAAGCTTACATTCTTCCTTGCATTAAAGGCACATCAATATGCAGACAACGTACAATCTGAAATTGATCCATATACGTAAAATTTTTAGTTGATGTAATTTGTACTTCTCATCCCAATTTTCAAAGCCTAAAGGATATGAGCTTAGTCGAGTGAAAAATGGGATTGCGTTTTATTTGAAAGTGGAAGATACATTGCATACATACATAAGTAACTACATATATGTATAAATTGAATACATTCATACTCACACACAATTGCTTTAAAAAAATAACATCTACATTTTTATATCAGATCCAAAATATTGATTCTCAACTCTCAAATTCCTTCTTCAACTTGATCTTACTTGCTTTCTAACAAAACCTTTTTTGAATTGTTTTGTACTCCCATTATTGAGGAGATGAATAGGACCACTGTGGAAGTGAGTTGTATATTATAAAGAAGACAAGACGTTGGACGTGTATGAATTGGCCCCAACGACAACTTTATTACTTAAAGTCAAACCTTGCTCCTCGTCTCCATTTTCAAGTATTTTTATGATAGTCTGACAGCAGGGTTGAGGGGTAGTGCTATCATGTAATCTGATACATTTCCTCCAACAACCAACCACATGCAGAAAAAAAGAGAATATTAAGAGAAGAAGAAGAGTGTGCTAAAAGAAAATGTGTGTATGAAATGAATGAGTTTGTTTACTTATGGATGTGTGTGTCTGCATGGGTGAGGCGTGTATTACACACACTTACTTCTTTAGCATTAAAATCATACTTTGCTGGTCTTTTCATGTATGAGTCAAGTTTTCTCTTCACAGTTCACATACAACACTCATCCTCATCTCACACATTTTTGCAATAGGAGACGACGAAACCACGGAAAATGAATGATCTTGATCCACATTTCAGATCACTTTATCCGGTTTATCCTGATAAATTATCGTGAGATGAGATGGTTTTTTGCAACTATGCTGACAAGACTACAAATTGAGATCTCTGGATGAGAGATTGCCTGCAGCAGGAAATCAAGCAAGCAAGTGAGCAATTTAATGCGAAACCTAGTGAATTGGTGAAGCTCTCTCTCGAGCTCGCCGTGGTCTTTGGTGCTTGCTGGTTCCCTTTCTGTGGCATATGTACTGGTACTGCACTTCTATACCATATCACCACCACCACTGCTGAGGAGGATGAGACTGGTCTGGTTTGGTCTGGTTGAACGAAAGCAATAGCAGGCTTCACACAACCGTTGGCGAAGAAAAGTAATGGAGAGCCAGGCCGTGAGGTTGCCATAAGATCATCATATCATGATGATGAGATGATACTATCATAATAATCATATTGGAGTTGGAGTGATTTGGCAAAAGCAGTGGTTGGTTGTGATGATGTGATGTTATAATATAATATAACATGTTGTTTTTCTTCTGAAGGAGAGGGAGAAGAAGTGAAGTAGAGAGGCAGAGGCAAACTGAGAAGTGCCCGTAAACCTCAGTAACATTTTAATCGATCATGAACTCGATCATGCCTGCTGCAATCAGCAGATTTCTCTCATCCTCTTCTGTAATACACTTTTTTTTTACCCTTCCTGTGGTTTTACAACTCATATTATGACATCATAATTTGGTTGTAATACCGTGATGATCCCAGCAAATAGTATAATATATAAAAAAAATAATACAATCCAGAGTGGAAATCGTGTTTTAGAAGGGAGTCTGTAAAAACCGCAAGTTAGCAGTTGTGGATTGACTGCAAAATAAGCTGTTTTTTTGGTTTTTGCTTGCAAACTGTTTCATGTAATATGCCTTGAGGCTCAAGATTTGGGCTCGATGGAATAATGGGATATAGTTGTATCATTTTTAAAGTTTCGATTGCCCCTAATTAAGGTCAAAACATGCTTCTGTCAGCATAATATGGATTATTTTCACGTTTGGTGGGAGGGTGGCTGTAGAAAAAAATTATTGTGTCCACGTTGAGTTTATCTAATTGCTAAAAAAATGGGCTTGTTTCAACTTTTGATTCAGCTTGCTTTTACTCAAATACATTATACGTACGTTCATTCGTAATTAGTTTCTTTTTATTGGAACTAATTCGCCATTCAAGGTGCAGCATACGTAGCAGCAGCACCCAGCTCAGATTAGTTGGGTTTTTTATTGATCCCATTTTTTCGTTGTCTTGTTTGGACAAGCCCTCATATAAAAACTTCATCAAATAATTAAAGATGTGTATCTCTCAATTTTCATGTCACGTCCTCATGTAAACAACAAACAAGTAATGTGCACCACCACCACCACCAGAAACCCAACTAACGGGATCAAATTCAGAATTAGGGAATGCTTCACATATATTGTTGCAAAGAAATATAGGATTTGAGAGGATGGATGATGATACATGCTCTCGCATATATTTTTGTGTTTACACATTAATAACTGATAAAAAAAATGTGTGTTCGGCCTGAGGACGAGGAGTGCGAGTGTGTGGGTATATGGGAAATCGTGAGACTTGTAAATTAATTATGCAGCTGTTCATTTGAAACAACAAGATGGGGTTCGTTTTAGACATTTGTCACGATAGGAATCGAGGATGAGTCCCATCGCTAAAAACTTAGGTTTACAAATGACACCAACAACGCCAACCAAAACCAGCTTAACGTTAAATTTATACTCTTGCATAAGATTTTTTTTACTTATCACACATATATGGTATAGTATAGGTAGATATGATGAAAAAAAAGAAGAAGGAGAGAAAGGCTCGAAAGCAGTGCCGGATATGGGGATATTCATAACACGAGGATTTTAGCGACATAAGGAACCCCAAGGAACACAAGTCAAGAACTAGTAAATAATTTATCATGTGTAAAGATTCTAATAAGACTGTTGGTGGTGGTGTGGTGATGTGATGCGATGTGATCGAGGAGTTCATTTCTTATGTAGTTGCTGCAAAGAACTATGTACCTACATCCAATATAATGTACTAACATACTTTCGATGATGTGCTCAATGGAGGATAACAGCTGTATAATAATAAAAGTACAAAGTTATATGGTGAAGCTGTAAAAAGCCAAGTTGTGTTATGTGTGTGTATCCTCATCCTCTCATGTGTCAAGTCTTGTGTGTGTCTCCAAACTCCAAATACAGCTATCGTAGGCTGGAATCACTGTTTAAAGACTACATTTTCTGAATACGTTTACTACTATTATTCCATTTTTGGGGGTGAGCATGCCGGAAAGTAAGCCAACTTGGCAGTAAAAATGCTACATTTGTTGGCGTATATACTCATACACAAAAAGTACGTACTGGTAGTGAGTGCGTCTTCTCTCATAAGTAGTACTCTCATTGCTTCGGCTCATCACCAACATCATCTTAAATCTTTGCCGAATTTTTCATTTTAAGTACATGAGATACACACATAAACATGACGTTATTACTCCTTTTGAACGGGAATGATGACGATGCGATGGTCGTTGGAGGAAATGTAGATGTGACTCCTCTCTCTCTGATTCTGAATATTTCACTAGCTTATTGCGTAGCCCAACTCCAACTCAATTTTCTTAGGTTTCCTTTTAGATTCAAAGTGAGCTGGTGCTATAGTGAGCTGCTCAATCTCTTTTACAATGTGTAATATACCATATACCAACTATATACCACCCTGCTCCTATTGTATTTGACATTTGGTTAGAAGAAGCAAAAAAAACTAATGAGAAAGAGAAACAATCTTAATTTAGTTTCTTCATACTCTCCTTCTGTGTTTATGGTTTAGTTTACACACAAACGTACGTACGCAGTGAGTAAGATAAAAAAAAAGACATCCGAGTGTTCATGTCACTTGGACCCTTAATCTGTCTGAAAACAACGCGGTGTAATTCTTAGCCTAGCAGTGGCTTACCCTGAGGTTTTTTTATGTTGGAGTAGAAGTAGAAGGTAGCCAGCTAGAGATACCATATACCATACCACACAAGTAACTGCATTGCTTGCGTATTATAATTGTATCATGTGTGTGCCCCACTTCGGGGAACCTCTGAAGGGATTAGTGTTATTTTCAAAGTTGGAGACATCAAGTCTAAAGGATGAGGTTGTAGGAGTAAATGCACAGCTGTGGAAATGTACAGTCACGAGGAGAAGAGAAAGATGCTCACAACATCCTCATCATCAACATCATCATCATCATTGTTTCCAGAAAGGCTCAATCAACTTACTTCTTATTTCTGTTTAGGCACAAGGCACAACACAGAGCTCGTTAAAACTCACTGCAGTGCTGAGAACGGGAGAACCAAGCTTTGTGTTACTGTTGATGTTGTTATTATTTTACTTGGGAATGTCACTGATGATTGGCTTACCAAGTGCCTTTCTAGTCTTGACGAAATGAAAGGGTAGAAGTAGAAAGTAGCTAGAAGCGGAAGCATCGTCATCATCATTGCAAAACGCTCAAAGAGCTAAGTAGCTTGTGAAATGAGAGTCACTAATGTATACATATAATGTTGTGTAATGTACGTAATAATGCTGTGTAGTTGTTACATTCAACATTGAGGAGGATTGCCAGTTTTTCACCATTTCTTTCAGATTTTGTGTTAAGTACATGGGATGGGATGTGATATGGGATGGCATGCTTAATTTAAACTTAACTTGTGCTAATTGCTTGCTAAAGGAATGTTCCGTTGTTTTGAAAATGAATGGAATGCTATGTGGAATTGTGTACTTAACAGCATAAAAACGAAATTACGTTGTTTTGTGCAAGACAATGCCCAAACTCAATTTCGATTATTTTTGACACGATCCATTTGAAAAGGAAAAGGGAGATTTTTCTTAATGGTAATGCAAATTCCAAAAAAAATCTCATTCCTTCAATGATTTTTGTGTTTTTAGTAAAAGTCAAATTTGTTTGGTTCGATTGTATCCAATGTTAATTAAACAGTTTTGTTGTCGTTTGGCTGCACAAACGTACGAAACATTAAGTAGTCTGAAGGAAACAAGAGGCTAAACTTTAACACAAAGTAAATACAGAGTTGTTTTGTTTTGACATAGAATCTCTCCTTCAAAACGAGTTCCATTCCTTGCAGCTCCAACCAATATTAGCATCTTTCTAAGGCATGTCGTGTTCAGTTAACACGGCTGCCTTCACATGTCTCCTCTTCCCTTAGAGTTGGAAGCCGAAGCCAAGTAAGCAAATATGTATGGTATATTATACATCTATACTTAACTTGGACCAAACGACATTGTTTATTCAGCCTCTCAGCCAACTAGCCATAACACAAGCTCAAAAAGACAAATCTAATACATTCTAGGTGTTGTGTGATGTCGGCACGAACGTTGAACGTGGTTGCAATAAAATGAATCAACCCATTGTTCTGCATTCGATGGTGGAATGCAGAGTTTAGTCATGTAATGAAAGCACAACATATATATGTATGAGCCATGAGCTAGCTATAAGCTTGTAGTATAGTGCAGCAAGTGATTTGAAATCTTGGCTGATGTATATTTTGCACAAGACGGAATTTATTTAGGCTTAAACACATTTCCTTGTAAAAGAGCAACTAAGGTCACTGCTGCAGTCACATCTCACTCTTTCATTCACCCAGTCACTCTTTCACTGCTTTCACTGAAGTCAATTTCTTTCATCCTGCTTTTCCCTTTTATTGTTTTTCATATGAAGCCAAGAACCCGAAATCTCCCTAAAATGTAGTATATCTGTCGCAAAAAAAACACGAAATCTTACAGCATGCTCTTATACTTACATACAGGCTGTCTGGCTTGTTACTACTGCAGAGTGTAAGTGTAATGTAACAAGAGGGCATAGAAGAGAAATGAAACATGGTTGTCATTAATCTTCATAAGGCACCGTTATGCTGTTCCAACATCCAAAAATTTTATCATATTTCACACACTCACTCACTTAGTCTCAACATCCTCCTAGAAAACATTTCTGTAAAAAAAGCTAACTATTACTACCTACCCATTTCTTTTCAAGTCACTTTTCCTTTTTTCGGAAGAAATCTTGGAAAATAAAAAGGAAGCAAAGCAATGGCAACCCATTTCATCCACATTCACTCATGAAAAAAATAGTATACATTGCTAATATATGGGCCATTTCCATTCCCATTCTAGAGGAAAAATAGGGGAAAATATATATTGTTTAAGTAAAGGGCATTGCTTTTGGTTTCGTACTGCGTTTAGTGAATGTGTAGAGGGATCGTTTCTTCATAACGTGGTACATAAATATACATGTGAAATGCATGTATAAACATTTATAATGCATCTTTTACCAGAACCAGAAGAGTTTTTATACAACATATTTATTCCAGAACAGAACCCGAAATCGAATTTTTGGTGAGCATTCCCATTTGAAATATATTACGCTGTGAACATATATATATGACTACAGTTACATTCTTTAACATGAATAATCTTGAATCTGTGAAAGAAAATTTTTTTTGGCGGTAGTTGTACCGTACCATACTTCCATACATGTATGCTCTTGGCTTCGTTGGTCTTGTCTTGGTTCTACACTAAAACAAACGTGATCGAGATCCTCAGAGTATTTCGCATCCTGCTCATTTGGTTAACTCAATTGCATCACATTACAACAACATTGCATAGTAATTTGATTCGTTATTTTATTATGGTTGTTGACGCTCTGTTCAACACACACACACATATTCACATTTAGAAATGTGGTACACTCACTGCAATACACACACTTCTCGTTAAATGTTATTTTATACGTGTGCTCGCCTCATACAATAACCATAAATGCCTGTAAGTGGCTGGTGAAATTATACTTGGAAGATACCTAAGGAAATCCAATTTTTCCACCATCCAATTCATATCGCAACAGAAACACACAACTCCAGCCTACAAAACATATTGCCCTTTGGGCACTGGAATGGAGAGAGAGAGAGGCTCGACAAAAAAATATTTTGATATTGCTATTTTGCTATTGCTTGAAAATGTAGGAAACTATAGAAAACTATGGATCATGCTTAAAATTAAGCTGGGTAAGAAACTCAAATTGTCTGTGTGGAAATGAAAGTTTGCTTTTATACATATGTGAGCAGACTTGTATCTTGAAGAGTACTTACTACTTACTTAAATAACAGAGCTCTACTCCTACTACTACTACTGCTATTATTACCACCATACCATACCACTGCGTAATATTTTTAAGTACTTTTAACATTCGTGAACTCTAATGGCATCCTTGAGGAAAAATATTCGTAACGTTGTAAAATGATATTGCTCTTGTATCTTTCCTCCTTACGCTACTTTCCTTTTAAGAAGGAATCTTGTTGAGAAAATTGTGAAAGCATTGATGAGGAGAAAGAATATGGAGGGAAAATTAGTTTACTTTCACTTTTGTCTCAATGAAGTATCTAAATACTAGAGTGGAATGAATGAATGAATAGCGCGAGTGGATTCCTTTGGGGGATGAGTAGTAGTGAGTAGTAGATATACCCACTGAGAGAAAGGTCCATGCACTCTCTCACACACACTCTACTAATTTACGAATACTTACGCAAAAACAAGAAAAGATCTTCAGCAGCAGTTAGTTGGTAGTGGATATGAAATAGGATTGAGAGGGAGCGGGCGTGATTTGTGTACTACATTTCCCATTTAAGTAAACAGCCAAGAAACAGTGTGTATAGGGCAGAAAATATATAGAGACTCTAGACAAGCAGGTTTTTACGAGCACTTTGTCTACAACAACAGCCAGCAGTAGTAGTAGTAGAGGGAGCTATTGCTTTTACAATGTAATATCACGACTTTTCTTTCTTTCAAGCTTTTTTATTATTAGATTATATTGTCTGTAAATGGGGCTTTAAATTGTTTTAAAATGAAAGAAGAGTTCCTCCCTTCTGTCTTTCTATTTCTCATCATCATACTTAATGTTATGTTGTACATATTATGGGATCCGCTTGGTTTGTGTAGGCCTCCTTCAATCGCATTAAGTAAAGTGAGTCGTTCGTTCGTTCGTTGATAATGTTTGGAAAATTTGGATGTTTGCCTTCATTCACAATAGGAAAATAGTATACAATGGGAAAAGTAGAACGTGGAGAAAGATTGCTACCCATTACTTTACTACGCAGTTTTCTTGTAATAGTTAAGTGGTGATGATGATGATGGTGATGGTAAGGATGAGTTACTTTTTAGTTAAACCTTTATCACTCATCCTCAGCCATAAGGTTAAATTTTGCAAACTGAAAATTATACTTTGAGTAAATATAATATACTTTTGTGTGTGCATAGCAGACTAAAAATCACTTGAAATGGCTGTAAAAGTGTCATTTATGATGTGTTTTCTTCATAAAATACAGCCATTTAGTACAACTAAGTATGTAGAGAATGCTAACATGCTAGACATTCTTCCAGAGTGTATGGTTTGATTAACTTATTTGTGACTCCAAGAAGCAATGATGATAATAATGATGACCGACCAAAAGACATGTGTACCTAAATGACTTTTCATATCTCAATGACAAGTTAGCTGCTGTCGAGTTGGTCTCAACTTTGCTACTTTTACTAGCCGTTATTCCTTCAACTTTCTACCCCAATAGACTTTGCTGAGAGTAAGGTTGTTTTGATTTCGACTATGTATATACTTTTGTCATGTAATATGTCATGTCAGCTCACTTTTCTACACAAGATCAATTCCATATTTATTGCAGTCATTTTTAATCTACAACCATTCAGCTTGGACATGAATGACGATCGTTTCTAATCATAAACATTGTTACTGCTTGCAATTCTCAGGGAACTTGCTACCCGTTTTTCTAGAGAAAGTTACTTGAGAGAACTGGTAAAGATATGGACACACATTATTTGATGCCACAAAGAATATTCAACGCTTATTCTACGTTTGGCATGTACCATATGTCTCATGTTTCTCCCTACAAAAAATCTGTATATCGCCTATCACATTAGTAATACCAACCCAACCATTTTGAAAGAGATGCATTTCGGAAGATTTTCTAAAAGCCTTGGCCCCTAGCTCAATCGAAAATTTACGAAAACAAATACATAAGGAGCTATTAACTCTAAGAAAAATGCCATTTTTTTTGGGTAGAATATAGACTACAATCATATCTTTATACAATCTCATTCATAAGAAAGACATATTGGTTAGAAATCGCATCGGGTAAACTGAGAAATTGAGTACTCTTCAAGAAATTTTCAGTACACGCTCACGTGCGACGCAACAAAAAAGAATTTTCCATCGCGAAGAAAAAAAACAAGCAAACAAACACATCTTATTTCCAAGATCCAAACTTGGAAAGGACAGATTCTAAAGACGCACATGTTGTGGAAGGATGTGCATACCACCGCATCGATACTAAGGAAAGAGACAAAAAACATTTTAACCAAGTACGCATCCCCAGAATACTTACCGGGACTAAACTGAATTCTTGTTGTTATTTCTTCCCATCATCCCAGTCCCGTTCAAGTTTCTTGAGAACCTTCAATTACTCGGGTGTGTGAACTGGGCTGCAAGCTATAGTTATATAGTTTGTTTCAAAGAGAAAAGTTTATAAAGCATTTTGAAAGTCCTCTGCTAGCATCATCATCATCATCACCGGTATCAGTTTTTGTTTGCCGAAAAAGCCTATTGTAAACAATAGAGGGTAGAAAGAGACGAGCAATTTCGATCAAAAGAACAACGTATATATCACATTGAGAGACAATGAATGTCGGTAATAACAGTTCACTTACGTCACCACCTGCTCAATTGATATGTCTCTTGGCTTATCCACGTTCTCAATAGGTACGACTTACTATATAGTTCCATATTGTCCTTTGTGATTGAAGTATTTCACAGAATAAAAAAAGAACGGAAGAACTATCAACTCCTATTATCAACAAAGAAAATCGGAACGGGAACAAAGAAGCGTGTAGATCACTGTGATCACGACGACGACGATGATGATGATGATGATTACAATGCAATGACACAAGAAATAAAAAAAGCTGTTGAAGCTCCTCTTTCTTCATATTTTAAATTGAATTTCATACAATTTGATCTCTACAAACAAACGGGCTACTCCAACAACTTATTTTGCAAACTCCAAGTTAGGCATAAACAACAAATTACGCATCTCAATCATCACCAAAAGAATTGCCGTCAAGCTTTTCTTACTTTGTTGTTGTTATACTTGTCGGAATACCAGCAGATGTGTGTCGGTGGGTATAGTGTAATAAGTGTAGTGGGTGATGAAAAGAAAATTGGAGACAACGCGTGAATGAACGGTTCTTATAGTCAATTGCAGTAATTTGTCATTTTCACCATTGCCAAGTTGATACTTAGTTTGAGTTTTAAAGAATGTATTATTATTTTGGCATAGCTTTGCATTATGCAGATGCAATAACGAAAAGTATAGATCTTATGAAGAGATAATGTCACATAAAACATTTGTTATGGATGAGCGCACACTCAATGTCCATTCTTTTAGGATAATATGTATTAAGTAATAAATGTGGATACATATTTCATATTTGATACTTGCCTTAAAAACTTGTTGAGTTTTGAAATGCCCTGAATTCTTAACAGTCGCCGTTTTTTTGTGTTTGAAATTTTCGGCTGGTAAAGACAATTGCATTGGTATTGTATTGGTGAAAGAATATCAATGGTGCGGAATCAAACTTTTTGTCCCCCACCCGAATAAATATATATCGATGAAATACATTCCACATGAATTACTTGTCTTTTTATGTTTCCCTAATAATGTTGATTCTGGAAGCAATCCAACATTTTCTCTCCGCACTTACATTAAACTTGTAAGTCAAACATCACCCCAGTACCAACTGTGCTGCTTTGCTTTGTATGACTCTCTGTGTTGATGACGATGGTGGTGGTGGGTCGGATGTAATAAACATAAGTGCTTTTTGTTTGATATATTTTTATGTGTGTGGAGCATTTATAAAAGTGGTGCTTGCTCAAATTTGATTTAGTGGTGAGACCAAATAGCACAAATGTATTTCAATTGGCATTCTTCTTCTTCTTACCCTTTTCTCTTCTCACACGCTGTGCCATTTCACTGCGGACCAACGACAAACTTTGTCTGACTGAACTAGTAAAACCCCGTATTCTCATGTAGCAGCAGTTGCACTAGTTGCAGTTGGCAGTAAATGTTTACGTAAGCACATACCTGTAATGGTCATAATGGTACTCAATAATGATGACGACGATGTACAGAAGAGATATATACATTGATATTTTTTTGTATACAAAAATGATTACAAGGGTGATTGAACACACAAAAGAGAAACAAGCCAAAGACTACAAGGTTGACAAGGAATAGCATTCCAAATAATATCATTCTTTGGCAGCTATCATTACGATTTTGCCGTGCCATTCCAATCCCATCATATATGTCACACACGGTGAAGTAAACAGAAGCCAAAACGGTATTAAATAAGAAAACATTATCACACTTTACAAGGAATTATTGTCTTGCAGTCATCATTACAACAGTAATGGACGGAATAAACTCTGAAATTTCACACTCTATGTAACTTCAATTCAAGTGTGTGTAATGAAATTCCATACGATTTTGGTGTTCACCAGCAACAGCACCACCGGTACGGTATCATCATCATCACAGTCTCATGGTTGAATATGACCATGTAATGTGATCGACAAGCTAGCTGGGACGGAAACTGAAGACGAAAACGAATGGTTGAGCCCATTCCAAAATTGAACTGTGTATTTTATTCAACCTACATCCCACACAATGGATATATATATACAGATACAGCACAATGAATTCAAATGGTTTGTTTAGGTTCTGACACTGCAAGACATCATATTATTTTATCATTTTTTACGAACAATATGTTCTAGCATTAAGAATAAAAGTTGAAACAAACCAGAAAATATGGTGTGCATCATTTTTTTATGGAACCGTAAACTCTGCTGGCACGAAAACCCTATTTTGAATCCCATTTTTATGTTCTTCCTCTCACACAATAGAACAAAAAATTCTGATGAAAAAAACATTTCAGAATAGCTTATGAGAATTAGCACCTTGTTGAGATTTATCACGGGATGGCATATAATATAATATGCTCATTTTTATATTTCACTGAATAACACCATAGGTGTGACTGACAGAATGAACTTAAAGTGTTGCATGGTTGTCATTTCATTACATCTTTAAAAACCCTTTTTTGAATTAAGCCCTTGTCATAAACTGAAATGTAACCCGTTCTCCAAACTTTATAACTGTAATGTAGCATAGCATTGGGTTTCTCTCGTACATCAATTTAATACTATGGCGTTTTGAACCCAGATGAATATACGAATGTTGATGTTATATAAATACTTATACTTACATGGACAAATTACACTGCATCTTCTTCTAGCACGATTTGTTCTCTTGGGCCAATTATGTAAGGCACAAATCATGAACTTAAGAACTAACAATTTGTTCCAAGTAGGAAGTAAAGATGTACAAAGTGCAACGGTATCAAGATTTCAACACCAATTAAAGGGTTCTAGCTCTAATATTATCAAGTGAATACTTTATCCATTCTTCTTAAGTAATAATTTGGGCAGTATAAGTGACAAACTTAATGGAACTTTCATGGAACAAGACGAAACTCTCTTTCTCTCTCTCTCTCAATGAAGCATTGAACTTTACAATAATGGGGCTAGTGAACTAATCCCTTTCTCATGTTCATGTTAACTTTTGGTATCATTGAAAAGCTTAAGTAAAATTTATGCGTTGCTGGTAATTAGATAAATGATCTGTAACAGACGAGAAAGTACGATAGGATACGATACGACGTTGGTTACGCATTTCCAGTTGAGGAGGACACCATGAATAATTTAGAGAATCACTATTACCTACGCATTAGAAGAGGACATCAACATCCAACATCACTTTACGTCAGTAGTGCATTACTAAAGTTGATCCTCGCCTTGCAGAATCCAAACCAAATGTCAGATTGCATTAGCCAAGATATTGGAATGAAAGAATATGCGTGCTAGAAGCCAATATTTCAGGAATTAAATTATGGCTATTGGAGCATTAAGTCATTCACATTGATGCATTTTTGTAAGGGCGTTCCATAAGTAGTTCTGAGAACGAGCTATCTTACAGGTGCCTTGGCGTAACGTTATGCAGCACACAGGCTTAATGACAAGTCAAGATGAGGAAGGAAGGGGATATGGTACATTTCAAAATTTTCAAGTGCATCACGATTGAAAAGCAAGTATATGTGTATACCCCATCCATGCCCATATCGGCAAATGCCCTCTAGAAACAATTGTGGTTCCAGAGAAGTTTGATATCTCTTTTTCTTTCTGTTGAAAATATGAGAATGAGACATTCATTATTACGACTCTGTACATAAAGTTACATACGTTAGAAGAAGAGATAATATATCGCTTGGAGCAAAGCATTCAATTATTTTCCTGGTTTAATACCATTTTGACGGTGATAGGCTTAAAGGATTAATTGAAGGCTTGGAAAAGTTTAGCAAAGGATGGATGAAAGTTCATTTCTTCTACGCATCTACAAAATGTTGGCAACTTCAATACTATTAACGTCGTCGGATGAAAAATATATGAATCATTTTTCTTTTACGCATCCCCGATCCAACCGATCCCCATCAGTTTTAAAAGCTAAGCCAAAGCCATTAGTTGACCTTCAACTTTTTCTGGCTTAACCTAACAAGACTATGTAGACCGGATTAAAACTTTAGGCAGACGGATGGATAGCATAAGGATAAAAAGTTGTATAATGCCGCAGCAGATGATGGTTTCATTTTCCCATTGATAATTTATAATTGATTTTTTTCTTCAAACTTTAGTTCAGAGGGCAAAGCAAAGGAATGATGAGGAAATCCAAATCACAATGCTCATGTCTGATCCAAAGTCAGAAAAACATTGCGACTTAATCTTGTTTGATACGCGTAGAACAGCTCGAGGATATTTATGAAAGGGTGGAATTCCTAACTTTTCATTAAATGACAATACATACAGAATATATCGTTATATATATGTATGTTACTTTCTATATTCTTGGTTGCTATCATCGGTCGGTGCACTCACTTTTCCTTTAGTTCTAAAAACTTTCAATTTTGTGGTGAATATGGTGTGGTGAAAGCCTAGCTCATTAAATGAGCAAAAGTGCGAAGCAAAACTTTTCCTTCTTTTCGGCAGTTTGATTGATTTCTTAATTTCCAGATATTCAGACATTCTACGAGCCATCATACTTCTTTTAGTAAAGCTTACTTCCTCCCCCATTCAACTTGAGGAGAAAATCCTTTCAGAATTGGGGATAAGTGAGACGCGTATTCGCTCTGCAATAGCAAAAGACTGGCTTTGTGTATATGAAATGGCTCGTTGTAGATTGAGTACGGAAATAATTAAATTATTTTTGCATGCCACCTTGTCTTTTTCATCTAAAATAGGTTGGTTGTTGGTTCAGCTCGACTTGTATAATATCGTCTTGTGTTCGATCAAACATGCTTGAATTTATGTTCTTGAACTGGCAGCCAAGACGAAGGCATACACATCATACACGTTCTTTGATGACTTTTTTTAAAGAAGTTAATGTATTATCTAACTGCATCCTCAGAACTTTACACGCATTTCTTTTTTACTCACGATGAAGGTTGGATTTTTTACGCACGCAACAAAAAAGAAATATCGCATAGTAGAAAAACTCTCTCATGGTGCATGTTCGCATATGTAAACATGCACCAGTTAGCGGCAGCAATGCGCGTGCATATGTAAGTAAAAAGTTTTTTTTTGCCGGCCGAGTTGTATTTCGTATAATATAATTATTATATCAGATTGTCTAGCAGCAACGATGCTTCTTCTTCAAGTTGAAACCACACGCACTCGCACGTCTACTCCAGGGTTTGCGGTAGCATCATCCTCGTCATCAACAACATCAGCATCTTTGTAAACACATGGGGATCACCGCATGAACTGAACTGTGTGCTATACGCTGCACTGCATATTACGTACAAACATTCCCTGAATATAAATTACTCCTGTCCTCATTAAAATCGTAATGACAGGGTTGGAGAAAGTAAAAAATTACTTGGAATTAGTATCACCATGCTGTCTCGTGAGATAAGCGGTGTAAGTAATGTTGACGATGCGTAATATTTTTCACGCGACAGCGGCAAAGGCAGGATATATAGCTATGTATATGTGGCTTGGAAGACTCTTCTGAGTGCAGCAGCTTCCATTATACTGATGCATGTTTCTCTCAAGTCAAGTCAACAAGAAACGAAAGCATAGCACAGCGTGTTGGTTCGTTCGCTCATTGTAACTTTCAAACTTACCGATTCATTAGGATGTTTGCCAAACGAACGAGAAGAAATGATGAAAAATTGCAAAGAGATAAAAATGACATACTTTCTTTTCCTCACATATTTGGCTTGTGTAAAGAGAGTGTCAGCTTCATTTCCCAGTGTGTTTCATGTACCACAAGAAGTTTTTTTTTTAAAAAAAACCTCGTTTATTTTCATTTCCAGCAGGGATGCTCCATCCGATTTGAACATGCTTACTCGCAAAAGGTGTTGATAAGATGGATGCGCCCAAAAATAATTTCTTAGTGCATCTAGAAGTCTCACCCCATGTCCCATGTTATCTTGACACAACTTGATTCATTTTTGTTTCAGTGGAGTGTAGTGCATGCATGGAATATGTTGAAACAAAAACAAGTTTAGTTGATGTGGTATTCATGTAAAAGTAATAATGATTATTGTGACAGTGGCATGAAACAAAAAAATTGAACAAAAACAACTAAAGTTTTTGGGTGACATGAAAGAAAAGGGCCCAAAAAGAGAACAACAGCCAACCACTTTTTTGTTGGAATAAAATAACAAAGCTAAAGAGACAAGAGGAAACAACCGCAGCGTGAAATTTTTATCTTATGTGTTCCCTTTTAGACTAAAGGTTAGGTTTTTTCCCTAAGAATAGAATTTTGGAACGTTGGAAGTAGCAGTAGCATCCAACGAAAAAAAATGTATGAATATGTGGCTGCTATAATGTTATAAACGTATCTGCTTTGTTATCAGCAGCTCTTCCAGTAATATACCGAATTCCATGTTAATTTTCATGTCTTCTCAGCTCAAACTTCTTTAGCAGCAGCAAAAATTGTCTCACTTCATAAAGAATTTTCCAAGATACTTTCCTCTCCTCTCTTGTTCTTTTGTGAGCCGACGATAACTTCAAAGAAATTCAAGTTAGCCTGTTTTCTCATGAGTCAGACGCTTGGAGCGTGGAATGGAACAACAGGACTGGGAGCAGTTCACTCTCACGGAGCACAATTAGTTAAGTTTTTTGGGTTGAGTGGTGTGGCGGGGTGTGTGGATAAAATATATAGCACCGGTCATATATACATCTACATACATATATAGATATTGGAGTCTGCTAAATATGCATTTCTGTTTTTGTCACTGCTCTATAGCTCATCCACTCCAAAGTTTTGTAGGTATTGTACATAGTTGTAAAGGTAACCACTACCACACAAAAGTTTTTTTTTTGAAATTCTCACAAAACAAAACTGACTTTGTTGGTGACATTGTGACCATCCATTATCATCTTGGAAATGGGTGGGTATTGCGTATAAGTATATATGGAGACATAATACAAATAAGAGATACTGGAACAATGGAAGATGTGTATACGCATCCTTTGTTCCTGGAACGAGGTACCTTTACCTTACGAAATCATTAAAGGTTATGGTGACGGTGTTGGTGTATTCTGTATTGTACACCAACACCAACGAATAAAACTTTACCTTGAGTATTTCATAGGCCATGCTAACCAGGTATTTCATCCAAAGCAGCTAGGGACTAGTTACGATTTTGCGGATGGCTGAAGAAGTCTACAGCAGGAACAGGAGAGAACACATGCTCACTTTCCATCTCCCTAATTTATATGTTGTCATCTAATAAAGCTAGGTATAATCTGTGTCTTGCTGAAACCCGCTTGCTTTTTTTGTGCAATTTGATCAACATGAAAGCTAAAGGGGTATGAACTTTGAGTTGTGAGTCTTTTATGATGGGATGAGACCGCACCTGTACCTACCAACCCAACTAACGTTTATATACTTTCCTGAGATTCATGAGTATAATTCATTTTGAAAAGGGTATTTGCTTTCACTACATGATTTTTTTCAGGTATGCAATCTTCTCAAATCTTTTGCTATCATATTTCTCGCACTGTGTACGTGATACCAGTTCTTTTTCTCCATTTATCCTTCGTTGTTAGTTGCATATGGTGTAGTAAGATGTAAAATTTAATGTTGTCATCATGTCATGCGTAAAAACTCAACCGCGTATAATAATTATTAATTGAATTACATTTTGTGGATGCCGTACGTACCGTGTGTTTGTCTAATAGTAATGAAGAAATAACGATTATTTTTTGCAATATAAGAGTGAATCATGTTGATTTAAATTTATATATAAAAAAAAGAACAATTTGTTCCTTAAAAACTGAGCATGTGTACTCATCCTCTAACTGTACGTAATCAACCAAAGAAGACAAGCGTATTGTACATTTACGACTTTATTCTTTGCAGCAGCAATAATAATCATTAACATATTGTAATCGTAATCAACTTGTTGTTTCTTCTCTTGACTTGACTCAACTTGACAGATCCGGGAGTATTAAGTATATTTCGCCAATGAAATCACCATACATCCCTGTAAATGAAACTCGTGACTGAGTGTAATTAAATTCTCCAGAGGGCACAACTTGTGAAAAGAATATGAATTATCTGGCTCAGCCATGAATTACCGTTGATGATGAGGATGAGATGAGCACCCCAAAAAATGATAGTGCATTTACCTCTTCAGTTTTTTGCAACAAAGAGAAGGAAAATGAATTTGTAGCTATAATATGACAATAGACACAAATATTTAACTACTATATATACGCTGCTTATGCTTATTGCTAATCACGGGTGAAAAAAATTCCATATCTTTATTAGAATAATCACCTCTGCAAACATGAGCAGTTGACTTGTTTGCAAACTGTAATTTAAAAAAAAGTACTTATGAGTTAAAAAATCATCAAACATACATCACCACTGCTAATATACATCATCCTCCCATAAATTTCTTGTGTGTTCTGTTCTGTTACCAACTCGAACTCGAACACTAAAATGCTGCATGTGCTGTCCCACATGCAATAAACTCATCAACAAGGAAGAAACTGCTAAAAAAGCATCATCATCATCAAGTATTATCAAGTACATACATACATAATATATTCCTCTATTGTTTACAAAACTTTGTGGAATTTCTCAGTAATAAGCGAAAAGAAAAGGAGCAACACAGGTTTCCATTTTTCACAAAAATTTTATTCCATCATGTCTTTTGGTATTTCAAAACTTTTATTACCTTGCTTAGATGTAGCTACGCAAACATTAAGGACGGTTTAGATCGTCGTCGTCGTCGTCGTCGTCGGAGGCTTGGCTTGCCTTTTTATTATTGCAAATGAAACGAATACTTTTACTTTAAAAAACTTGCCTGAATTTTGTTTTTTGACTTCTTGGATTTCAATTCTCAAGGCGGAGGTCATCATCATCACAAAGTTGGAAAAAAGCAGCAAAAAAGATATGATACACCTTTGTTTCGTTGATACTCAATTTAGTGAAACGCAAGCAAGCTTTTATTGTTCATATTATTACTATTACGCATGGATATCAAATTACGTTCTCCATTGTGTATTGTATCGCTTAACTTGATGGAAAAAACAACTTTTTTTTTATATCACATGACATGCACGTCTACATGAAGTCATTTTGCACTTCCACATGTGTATGTATTTCATACTCTAACTCTTCCTTTCTGCTGAATTTATGGAATGCACACTAGACTGCCGTACTAACTAAAACAAAACAAAAAAACATTGTTCAAGACATCTTTAGTGTTGTTCTTTCATTTACTTGAACTTGGTCTGTTTACTTCGAACTGACTTCATTTTCATTTTGTGTAATATCATCATGCATGATAATATGATATTATACTTTTCTTTGTGTGAGTTGCTTGATTGAATCAAGAATGAAGGTGAAAGGTCACCTGAGTGACTTGGATCAATATCATTTTCCTCCACATGCAATCTTGAATATTATCTTTTGTCCAATCTAATCTGAACTAATGCACTTTATCAACCTGATTATAATGCAGCTCTTAAAAGGTGTCAGACTGAAAATGATGTCTACATTCATGATTCGAAAGAAAAATGGATATCTTTTTAAGAGCAAGCAACATTGAAAGTATTGAGACTTGTGAGTTGAGGTGTACTTAAGTATATATACTATAAGCCTTGTAAAAACGATCAAGACAACAAAGGCTAATTTAACCTGTCAGTTGGTCCAAATAAGAAATGATCAGATTTTTATACGAGGGCAAAGTAGGATTTAAGGATTCCCACAACATCTCCCACTTTAAACATTGGCGAGGAAATGAGATTTTGAGCTTCGTCTTGTCCAGAGTAAAATATATAATGGTTAGGTGTTTCAAACAAATAAAACCAGTTGTTAGACATGAGTCTGACATAATGCTGTTTGAAATGTTGTGTTTTCCAGCGTGCGTGCGAAGTAGTCGAAAGTAAATCATCTTTTGAATTGAGTAAGAGCTCTTATGTATATCTTATATGCACATATATGGATTATACAATGAATTCAAAAGCCAAGATTACTTCCACTTTGGACAAAGCAAAGGATTATGTGAGAATTTCCTAAACCCTTCTGAAATTCCAGCTCACGTGTCACAAGCCCTAATTTATGTTAGGCTTTAAAAGCAAATCATGATCCGGAATTGACGATGTAATCAGTTCAGCATCCAATTTAAACACCTAAAAGAGACCATGAATTCTTTTGACACCTTTCATACATCATAAAGGACTTTCTTTCTTCACCATAGCTGTTATCGTTGTGAGAAAAGGTCATCATATTTTGGAGCTAATCCATAAAACAATTTCGGTTAAACCTATGTAAGAAACTATAATTGTATGACGCATGCATAGAAAATAGAACAGCCATAACCAAGTGCAATAACAATCACATCCATATAACATTGGTAAAACATCCATATCCAAGCATACGTATAACTGCTCCAGGTTGTTTTTTGTAGGATTCAAAGGATGTTTGGTGCTAGTACTATGGTGGAATCAATATTAAATCCAAAGCCGGACATTTTCCATAATAAAACACAGCATCAAGCATATACTAAATATAATTGGAGTTGGCTAGCAATGCAAAATGGTATAACGTAACAAAAAAAACCAGCTTCAAAAGCAGGTCAAAACAAAGTTAAATATAAAAGAGGTAAAACGGCATTATCGGTTGTCGGTTGGAAATTCGAGTACATAATAATAATATATGGTAGGTACGTGTGTGTAGTTGTGTACGTCCTGACATTTTATATGATGATATACTCATCCTCTTCATCTTATTGATTCACAGGATCTCATGGAGCCCAGCAGTTTGAGAAGCAACCAGAGTACACAGAGGTCAACCCAGGGCAAGAAACAAGGCTTACTTGTAAAATCTTCAATAAAAAGGGCCAATGTTCTTGGCAAAAGGATGGCAAGGTAAGTAAAACCCTCCAAGTAGAGGAGAAAAATCAAGGAACCAAGTAACCAAATTGATCTCATGTACACCGTAATCCCATAAGCTTAAATGTTACTAGCCCAAAATCCAATGTGCAAAAAAAGGATACATATTACTTACTCTGTTTGAGCATTACGGAGAAAGGTAAAAAAAAGGTATTGGATGAAGGAATACATATCCAATGTATATGGCCAAAAACTAGGCAATTTTAGCAGCTTGTCCCACAAAATCTCTTCCACCTACTCAGACACACACCACTCGTTTTCATAGTCAATCTGTTGAGAGTAAAAACTAGATTTCATTTTGTCCACAGGCATGCCGATGTTGATATAAAGGATTTTTCCACTTAAAGGAAAATGATGTTGAGGATGAGCGCGTGGAGGTATTGCCATATTGGTATATAGGCAATATAATCTTATAAAGACGTATTCTTCCTCCCTCCTGAATCTATTGTATTTTGTGTTTGTACTCTGTGTCTCTCCTGTGCCTTTGGTTCTCTCTACTGTTTCATAGAAGGAGAAAAAACACTCATTTTCAGTGAAATCACATATTCCTCTTTATACTTCCATTCACTTAGGTTTGCATGGGTTGAGGAAGACAACTACAATTTGTTTTACTTTACTTTCAATAGCTCTATTATTTTCCTTGGAGAAAGCAATTCTCCAACCACAATATATGTTCATGATGATGATGATGATGATGATACTATCAGAGGTAGGTGAACGCAGATAGAATACAAGTATGTATTATGAAAGTAATCACAATCACTGTTGAAGGAAGTGTACGTAATGCTTGCAATTTTATCTGCACATACAAGAATTTAGATTCAAGTGCACTTTGGGAACCGGGGAGCCGTGTGCTCGTCGTCATCGTCTTGTGTGCTGTACAAATTTTATTGTGTTTGTTTACGTACAGATACATACATACATAAATATATTGTACCAGATTGAAGATGGCTTCATTTTAATGGAAATTCTTTTTTCATGACTGACGTTTAAAGTGAAGTAGGACAAAATAACACTGTTACATTACAACAACTATGTTTCATCCTTACTTGCCTTTACCACAATACAATTTATATAAGGATCTGGATATGAGAGCATAATAATATCCAATCCATTTTGAATGTTTGTTGGTTTGGTTTGGTTTGCAATTTCTTGGAGAGTATTTTTCCTTACTGATTCTATTATTATTTACTCATAATATATAAATAATATATGTATTATGCCTATTGATATGCTTGAGGCAATCATTTCTCTCCAAATAGTAAATACACCTGGCAGGCAGTGTCACATCTCATTTCCATTTTTTGTCGTTTTAGGCGCCTGTAATCTAAAGAAGAATGATGTGTTTGCGGAATCTCTCATCTTTTTTTTCGTCAAGAAAAAATGAAATTGTGTCTTCGCCACCGTTTCGCTACTTATACTTAACTTGCTATTTCTTTAAGTTGAACTATGGAGAATAAGTAAAAGTAGTATAAGAAGTGTGCAAAATATTTTCCACCATTTATGCAGACACACTTAAGATTATCCAGAGAAATTATCCCAGTGAGAGAGGAGAGGCGACAGTTTAACTTGTCTGAGAAAAAACTTTTCTTCTCCTGTCAAGGCGAGGAATGAAGAATCACTTTTCATATTCTAATATTCATTGGTATGCATTTATACGTTAAAAATTTGATAAGTACAGATATATAACGACTGCATTATGGATATTACGGAGCTTTAGAAGCACAGAGCCGAAAAACGCTTTCATTTTCACACAAAAGAAAAACTGAGAAAATGATTTCTGTATTGTGCCTATTTCAATGACAGTACCGTAGGTATTGTGATGATATAGCACATAGGAAATCCAATTTTCTAGATTCTTCAGAATCTGCGATAAAAGTATAATGGATGTGTGAATTTCTGCACGAAATGTCATCATCAGCTCACTATATGATGATTATGATGTGGGGTATACACATACATTACAACATACTCATATGTACTCATTGCCAGTGTGCAAAATCCATTCCCCTTTTTCTGATACCCTTTCTCGCTTCAGAAGAGTCAGTTTCTATTTCCCTGAAAAAAATAGAGGCAAAGAAGAAGACGACGGTAGCTGCAGCGCTAGCGCTCTTCTGCTAATCCAACCGTTTGGGTGGAAGGATCCTGCTCAACATCAGTGTGTGATACTATTATTGTTATGTAGTTTGATCAGCAGTTTTTATATTGGATATGATGGTGCTATTACTTAACACCATCCCGGCATCATCCTCCACATATTTCTTTGTGCTATATACACTACCCTAGCTAGAAACCCATGATAAATCTAAAGGCAGTGAGAATTTGGGAAGCAATAAGCAATAATTTCTATTCTTTCTAACCTCGCTACCACCGACACCAAGTCAAACGTACTTACCAAATAGCCAAATAAGCAAGAAACATTTATAGAGGGATAGTCGCACCAGTAGTAGTAGCAGCTTCCTTTTTAATATCGTCATTTCTATGTGGTGCATACAAGAGCATATAATACTGAACTAAATCCGGACGTAATAAACTAGGTTAGTTGACTACTAACTTGGAAAGAAAAAAAATATAATATGGGTAGTGCAAGCCTGTCCGTATCCGTATGGCAAGTGTAAACCTGAAAAATGTCCGTTTCTCCCCATTTGCATCAGAATTCGTTAAACAAAATCATTGTCCTTATATACAAGCTAGATATAAGGCGACAAGGCAAGACTGTTTTCATATACATACATATGCACTTGCCTTGCCTGCTCGCTCGTCATGCTTTTTTGGGACACTGAAAATAGCAGAGACAAAACGCAAGCAATGGAAAGGAAACTCGCACTCACTTTTTCTTCTTCACGCCTGTTTTGCCCTCTACCCATGTTGGAGGAAGAATTGTTGAAAATTGGAAACAACATTTTACATTGTACAGACCTACTTATAATATGTATATTTGAGTGTGCAATATATACAAGCAATAAGAAGGTTTTTTATTTTAGTATGTACTTTACCCTGCCGCAGCTATCAAATCCAATAATCCAGATCCTCTGGTAGCACACTCAACTTTTTTTTACCAATTGCCTCGCTCACTTCGTTCGTTTTGCATGTTTTTGTCCTCCCCCTAACATTTTATTCCTCAGATCAACAAAGCATTGTTACCTTATATATTTTTGCCAGCTTCCTCAGGCAAGAAAAATTGGCAGTTTGCATTTCCAAGAAAGAATGCACATATTATACAAGTATTTATAGACTATTGGATGCCATAGTAGAAAGGGTATAATATGTAACCATTCCAAAAAAAACTGTAAATCCAAAGTCGAACAACCTACGGGGAAAAAAGACGCCAGCAGAAAATAAGAAAAAATGGCTAACATGCTTGACCTAGATTGAACGTCGAAACGAAAGCAATTCTGGAAGGATAAAAACGCGTAACTTTCAATAAGGAATGGAGAACGAAAAAGAGACCCGATATCTATATTCACTACCGTCCTATTTAAACCACACATTCCCATTGGAGTTGAAGAGTCGCTGGTCTTCTTCTTCTTCCCATTTTGTATGTTGCTAAACCATTTTATGCAAAAAGAAAGTGTCTCTTATAGAGAGATGATTGGACTAAATAGGTACATTTTAATCGAGAAATGGCAGCTATACAAAAAAGGCAGTTGGTTCTCGTCATAGCTCACTACACACAATTTTACAGTTTTTTTCTTTACTTTGGATGTGAAAATGCAGAGGAGGTGTGTAGGTGACTATACGACGAGTATATGCTAACGCCACTGCTACTACCGGACCATTTCTACTTTGTTTCCCATTAATAGACCCTCAAAATAGTGAAAGCCCCATGAACCGGAAACCATGCATGAAATTCAAAACTCTCTTCAGGCAAAGAGCCGTACTCACAAAGTAATATGAGTTTGGGCACTACTCTGTGGTAGTGGTAACAGATTCTATTCATTTGTTTCTATCTACCTACTACCTACCTTCCTTTCTCTCAAGTAGAATGGTTGCGTGCTCCTGTACTTACGTAAGAGCTACAAATGAGTATACACTTACAATTTGGTTGTGCCTCTAAGCTGCTTTCGTCTTTTCCTTACTTGTCCGTTTGCCAACGTTGCTATCTTCCCAGAGCACTTTTCCTCGCTTGTGTTTTAATAATGAGCTGTTCTCATCCCCGGTCTCATCATAATATTATGTGCCTAGTTTTGTATACATGAGATGAGAAATTCGTCGACTGAACAAGATATGGTAAAAGTAGCGCTAGACGCTAGATAGGTTAGGGTAAGGTAGCAGGTAAAATAACCACTGAAAAGAAGTAGCAGCAGCAGAATTTTCATACGGACGGGGACTGTGTGCTTGGCCTGGCCTGCCATTTGATTCTTCATTCGAAGCCATCCTTTAACTGTTATACAACATTGTGTAGTCATTCATCTTAGGTAGAAGGAAGCTCATGGTATCACAGTATCAGCTCCGCCGTCGAGTAAACACTTTACATCGCATTATAAAACTACATAATGCATGCTACGAGCTCTGAAAATAAGACAAGAGAGAAAGTAAAATGGCATGCATTACTAAAAGATAAAAAAAATACGAAACGCAACCAGTCTTTGGCATGTAATAGCTATACCGAATACAATGCAGACCGATGGAAAAAGGAGCATCTCGATGGCAAATGTTGAAAAGGAGCCTCCGTGGATGGAAAGCATATCATCATATCATCCTCGTCAAGCAGAGAGCGTGGGTATACAAAATACCTCAGCATCACATCACAACAGACAGAATAGGCAAGCAATATAGTATTTTGAGTTGGATGTTGGCTCGCTTCGCATGCGAATGTTAAAAACACTTTGGGAAAATGTATTATTATGATTCCCGAGGCTTTCACTTCGATGCTAAGTTTACGTTACGTATACCATTATTTCTTCATTTCCTCAATCCGATTTCAAACTTCTTTTGTATTTCAACTTCAGCCTACTACCGGTACCGGTATCACAAAATTGTTTCTGGCTCATAAATTCAGATTTTACCTACATATTTCTAGATATAAAATATTTTATGTGTAATAATTATTACAAACTGTGATGGAGAGAGAGAGAGAGAGACGTGCATTGAACAACGAGTGGGTTAGATTTCTTGGTCTATACTATAGTCTACATTATTTTGTTGTCGAAAAACTGGTGCATTTGGTCTTATGATTCATCACAAAGATAGAGGATGAAAGCTTTGAAACATGAACACGATTCGTTCTTATATAGAAAGGATATTTTGTGTCATCAAAAGGCCTTGAAACTTGCAAGGCACGCTGAGCAAATGGAATCATTTATATTCAAATTCAGGATAACGACTTACATATCAAAATGATCGTATTTGAATTTCAGCTGCCGGTTTTTTAGGACACAAAAACGATGATAGAAGCCATAAAATGCAAAAGAAAAAAGATTTCTCGAGTTTAGTACAGCATATCTAAGTAGATAAAATGTGTCAGGCTCTTAGGAATTTCATAACTTAAATACAAGAATAATGGAAATATGCGTCTGGAATATGTAGCCAGCTGCATGCATTCAACTTCACAGTGTCATATTTTATGTTGAACACATTTAACAAAGACATCCCTGCATATCCCAATCCTATAAAGCACAATAAGTGAAAGCAATCACTAAGCTAACCGCAAAAGGAAAACAAAAGATTCATTCGGAAGCAACGATTTTCCACAATTTCCATTATCTCTTCATCGGAATATTGTGATACAACAGAATAACAAAAGGTATCATCTATATCATATCGTCAGTATAAATATAAACAACAGGACAGGACAAGTTGTCCTGTCCTCTAGTCGAGTCTCTTTTATACGTTGAATGAAAGCGAGAGGAAACTTCATTAAAATGTTTGCTATACTACCAAACCAACTACACTAGAAGTAAAAGTGTGTGTAATGTCCTGGCTGGAGTGGAGAGGTAGTAGAAATGGTAGAATGTGCCAATATATACGTCGTTGCCAATCCAATCCAAGGGTGCCTGATGCCACTGCCACGCCGATTACAGAGTGAAATAGAACATGCCATTATATTATGAGGTGATGTAAATGAGGCAGGCTTTCAATTGACAATATATATATGTATCTATGTATCAATGTATCTATTGGGCCCATTATGTTTTAGTGCAGGGTATGGATTCTGAGTAAAAGGGAAAGCGTCCAAAAATTCCAAAAACCTGTGTTTTGACAGTTGGCTGTTGTAATAAAGTTAATCTGTAGGGAGTCACTGTTTGCCAGTTGTTTCTAGTAAAGTTGCACCTACTACGAGAAAATACGTGGTAAAACTTATCCTCTGTGTTGTAAAATACTACACCACCCAGACCACCTCTACATATTTTATAGTATAGTTGTTGGTGCGGGTTCCACTACTCTCCCTTCTCCATAATGCACATAAATGTATGAATGACGCTTGTGTTTTATTTTGTCCATAGCCTGTGGGGATCTATCTTGGAAAGTACGAGTGGGCTGGAAACCCGGATGTTGGTGATTGCAGTCTCCGAATACTGAATGCTGCACTGGAATATGATGACGGAGAATGGGAATGTCAGTTGACAGCATCTGACTTTGCAGCTCAAGATGCCCTTACCTCACGTCCCAGCAAGCTCGTTGTTCGAGGTAAGCATTTTTACTACTTGTAACTTGAGAAAAATGTGACTAGTATATATACATTTACATCACAAATGAGATTGAATATATGAATCTATTCCAAACCTATATATATACGAGAATATATACCACAGAAAGAATAAAAGATGTGGTAAATTTTTGTTTGAGTTTCTTGGGAAAAATATCACTGCCATTTCAATCGTCTTTCTAAAGACGGATGAGCTAACCAGGAATTTTATCGTAACCGTGATCAGTTTCAGAATTCTTACCTGACAAAGCTACGACATAATACAAGGGTAAAGAAAAAAATGCACTCCTTATTTGGAATAAAAATTCTTAATATAGAGCGTACAATTCCTCCTTTGATATCATGACTAATTATTGGAGGCTGCAGTACGACAGGTCACTCAAAAGATCAGATAAGACTTCAGTGGGGGGCTACCACCCCTGCATAAACTCAAATTTCCATTTATTTTGATACATGTCAAAAGCGAAGAAAGGAAATGTCTTCCTCTCTGGACAAATTAGCTACCAAGCTATCAAAATAAATGACAAGGGTGCTTGTAGCTTGTCAACCAATATGTTATCGAAAGTTCTGTCCTTCTAGAAAAGCGGTAAATAATGCATAAATATTATGAATCCTGCACGACTGTATGGCCGCCACAAGACATCATATTATTTATTATGCTTATGTTATTTACATGAGAGTTTAAAAAACTTTTGTAACAATCGCATGAATATCGTAATTGTATAAAAAGGTTGAGCAAGCACTTGTGTGCTTGTGTCCCTTGATATATTTTACAAAGGATGCTTTGTACAGTCTTTACATTTCTCAATCTTGCGCTAGATTTCTATACTGGATGATAATACTACTCCAACCAGCAAGTATTTAGTATTCATTCCAGAGAGCCCGTGAAAACCTCTAGATTTCACACGATACAAAACTAGAACCTTTCACACACAATCACATGCCACACCATGCCAGATTGTTGGTTTTGGTTGTGATGTGAATACTCAGAGCATGCATCATTCATAATGAGGTGACCTTACTGTGAACTTGCAGTGTAGCAATTTCTTTTACACCCTTTTCTCAATTACCACGTTATCTTTATGGATTCCAAACCTGTCTCGTTTCTTGAGACTTGAAACTGTCAATCATACAACACCCCTTTTCTTATTGATTTCCCATGCAATCTTTTGTTTTTCAACTATACGAATACGAATGACGAAAAATGTTGCCACAATTTTTAAAACTTTGAGTTCGACTAGAGTCTGGAGATAAACATGTATGAATAAACATGTGTGTACATACATAAAACTCGGAATTTGACACCTTTTTGAGAAACACACGCTTTTGTTTAGTTTCCTACGTCTCTTTTATTTAAGCCTGCGGTAGGGCATGTCTTGTTTTCTCGCGTGAGGAAACTCGAGATAAAATGTGTCAATTTTCTGATACAATTTTTTCTTTTCCATTTTACGTCGAGTGA
Organism: Orchesella flavescens; assembly: GCA_964034955.1. Taxonomy (NCBI): domain Eukaryota; kingdom Metazoa; phylum Arthropoda; class Collembola; order Entomobryomorpha; family Orchesellidae; genus Orchesella; species Orchesella flavescens. The sequence goes on along the minus strand of OZ035957.1, from coordinate 17,306,289 downwards.
GACAGAACAAAAAAATCGTGAAAGTAGTTTTGGAACAAGTACGTGGGGATACAATCAATGTATGCATGAAACAGTACCACCACACCACCACCACCCTTTTGAATATGATCTCATGGCAAGATTACGAATTACTACATTTGTAAACAACTCATACTTTTTTCTCTGTGGTTAAGTCTTGAAAGTAAAAAAACAACATACAAAAAATATAAAAGACAGTCAAAAAAAGTGGCGGAAAAGAAAAGGGAGAATTTGTTACATTTCCGCTTGCCTTAAACAAAGTTCCAAAAGCAGAAGAGACAGACACAGGAGTATAGTAGTGCCGAAACAAAAGAGAGCATTCACATTCACTCTGTTTCATTTCCTATATGATGTGTGCGCTACTTGCTTCTCATCTGTAAACGAACTTCTCACATCCTGTTTCACTTTTTCTGTCGTGACAAGAATAAGTCCTTTTATAAGATGTGTGTACGCTGCATCACAAACATGCATGCTCTGATGCATTCATATACCATCAATTTATCGAAGAAAAAAGTAGGAGCATCCAGTGCTACTATACTTTTCAAAATGATATCTTTGGTTATATTTTTTTGTCTTATATTCATATTCATGCAGGTAATTTATGCTGACTAGAAGCTCTTAAAGTTCCTGTGCAATTTTTGTGGTGTGGGAGGCTTTGCAAACTTTTCGTGTTTTTGCACTTTCATAATGTTATTATATAATCAGACATACTGCAAGCATGCATATACATACAAGCAACAAATGCCATTATACATGACAATTTTTTATCAAAGAAGACACAACAATAATTTTTGTGTGAAACAAACGTGTTTTTGTACTTAGAAAACAAAAATCTATACACTAAGATGAAGACATCAAAAGCACTTATATATAATTATGCAATCATTCTTGTTCGTATAAATTCTACAGTTTATTTAAGGCATCTCATATTTTTGCAAAACTTCTCAGGCTGTCGCTGCTTGTGTGCAATTTTTGCGATTCTATCCAAATTATTCATAAATTATAAAATTAATAACCTTTAGTAGATGGTATGGTAGGACTAATGTTTCCGTTGTATCTAATTTCTGCAGTTTTTGTAACAAGCTGAATAAATGTATAGTACAATATTGTCTTGATTCGGTCACAAAAAACAGATTCGTAGTTTAACTTGAAAATTTACTAGAGTTCTGTGCAACTCCTTCCTTCTCTTACCAATGCAAAAAGGCTTATAATGTAGTGAAGAATACTACAACAATAATTATTCTAATCGTAAAATTATGCTGCAGTTTCATTTATGCAAAACTTGCAGCTAACGATAACTCAATAAAAGTCGAGGAAACTTAATATTTCCTTACGTTTCTCGAAGAACCGCTGAATATTTAGGAGTTGTTATGCAATATGCTCTAAATATTTATGGGATTCCAGGCGTAAGCTTGATTGTAACTAACTCTGTTAGCTTTTCACTTCCGTCCAAGTCAAAAGTTTCATTTGGAAACACACTCTCACTCTCATCTCTTTTCAATGCTGAAATCTTGGTGTTGCGCAACTTGTCTCTATTTTCCGCTTTTTGACTGCCTTCCTCGCCAAAACTATAAAACGGATGTTTCAAACTCAACTGTGATGCTGTTTTATTTCACGTACACAGCATTTCCGGTATTCATTACATGATAACTCCAGGAAAACAGGATCACATTCTTGAAATGCTTTCCTGTAATTTTATTAGTATTCCAAACATTTCCCAAGAATGACTTTAGGCTCAGCACAGAACATGAAATGGCCCACATCACATCACACAGTGGTCCTTGCACTTTCTACCTATAACCAAACATAACACTAGTGTTTGTGTGTATGTATGGAGATTGTATCTATTTCCAGGCGTTCAAGACTTGAGTCTCAAGTGAGTCTATGCATTAGTCCAAAAATTTTCCGAGTAGATAACCAACCTTTTTCTTAGTTTTTCTAACCTCACGAGTCCGACGGATACTTGGCACACAGGCATAGTTTTGGCTCACTTTTCGACTCAACTTGACTACTCTTGTCCTTCTGTTACATAGCGTGAGCTACGGTAGTGCACCACATTATGTCACCCATATACTAAATATGGAATGGTGAGGATCTGTTGTCTGGAATATTATAAAAATGAACATTTCCTCCTTCTGGTATCCAGATACAAAGAAATGAAAAAAAAAACGTGAATGCTAACCGACATAACATTAACATACCTCGCGTAGCCAGAGAAAGAAATTCAAATACGTTCCAAAAATTGTTCAATTTATAATGTATATTGTATAATAATACAATGGGTTGTAGCTAGGAGTCATCATCAGTTGCATTGTAGAAGATTTAAAATGCAGAATAAAATCTGAATCGCTCTAAAAAAACAAGCCCAGCCTAAAATAAAAAGCTTGAACAAGGGACTACGAAAAAAAAGGAGTTTCAGAACTGAAAATGGATTCTCAGAACCATCTAAAGAGCTTTAAGTAAAAATCTATGTCAAGGGAAGACAGAATGTGTTAGACTGAAATGCAAAATTTCAGTTGTTGCCAAAAATGTTAGGGATTGCATTCAAATGTGAAGGGTATAAGGGTAAAATTGGCCTATGTATGCACACTAATACAACATGAAACTCAGTGAAAATATCTAACATTTTCAACCAAATCTTTTTTTAAACTCATCAATTTAACAGCCTTATAAATTACAACTCACTCATGAGTAATATTCTCTGGTTTAGCACTTAGGATTAGGAATCGATAGTTTTGGTTTTTTTTGGATTACACTGAGGGGGAGAGGAGACCAAAAGTCCTCATTTGTTTTTACAAGACTTTTCTCTGACAAAATAATAATGTTGTGTAGGGAAATTCAAGCAAAAGTTGACAGTGTGTTTCAAGCTAACCTTTTGTACACGAACCGTTGTTGACCTAAAGTCTAAAAGGACTTGGAGCAGTTAACGACGAAGCTGCCTGAGTTTCTACGTATATTAGCTCAGATTAATGGCGAGAAGCACTTCACATTAGATTTATGGCTCATTAGCGTTATTTATGCTATGGAGTGGGATGAGGATAAGACGTCTTTGAAACAAAAAAAGAACTTTGGGTTTGGCTTATGCACCCTTAGTCTTTGGTCTCAAGAATCCATACATGTATGTACATATATGCATAATATAGTAACTTATTCTTGATAGTGTGTTAAGCTAAGAAAATTCGAACAAAAGTCAATATTCTGTTAAGAAAGTGGAGTTTGAGAGGAGTATGTGCTAAATGAAATGCTAGCTGGGAGAATGGGGTGGGTGGTAAACATGAGCTTAAAAATATAGCAGTCAAGTATCGAGCCTCATGTTCCCTACGTAAATTGACTTTTCTTTCATTTGCTCGTCTTTCGTTTAGCAGAAACATCTTGAGAGAATCTTGTTACAAGAATACTCAGCCCCTGTTTTTATTGTGTAACGTATTGAAATAGCACCATTTAATTTTTTGTCGAACAAGTTACTGTCAATTTTGGTTGCTATTTTGAGTGCAAAAATGTTTACTTTACGAAGCTTTACTGCTCTCCAAATGCATGCATAGATGAAAGGATTAACTGTGGTCTGGTGTCTGCTTCTTTCTGGTATTGATCAAAGAGACTCCAGCCCATATTGAATGACTTTCTTTTATTGCTCGTTAAAGAAAACATGAAATGAAACAGGGTTTAATAGCTTGTTTTAGTTATCGTTTTAATGAGACAGCATCACAGTATCTCTAGCAGAGTAAAATGTACACCAAGATTCTAGTTAAAACTCATTCTATAAACATTTTACTATTGTTTTTACGAATCAATTGGGTTGAGTGAAGCCGTCAATTGTAATAATTGCAATCGTTGGAACAAATATTACAAAATTCTACTTCTAACGATAAGTACTGCAGATGCAGACGTTTCTTTGTTAATAAAAGTGTATATATTACCGCACATGCTTTAGTATTCTAATGACATTTCCTACCAATATATACTTTCTAATAAAATCGATATTGAAATTCAAATTTATTGAAAATAAATTTTATTTTCCCGTGTTTCAAGTAACAGGCTTGAGACAGAAAATATAGGAACATGCATGGTAGGTTGTGTGAGTATCAATAGAACGAAATAAAAGTAAAAAAGTAAACGTCTAATTTAGGATGACAAATTGGAATGCATCAGTAAGCAAATTCATAAAAGCGGAGAAAAGGCACCCAACCCTCTGATAACACGATGCCAGTTTGCTCGGCTAGAGTCTAGTTACTAGTTTTTGCATGGCATGATCGCTACTTCGCATCATATGACTTTACCTTCTCTCTTGCTTTCACACTGGCTTCATTTCGCATGTTGGGTATAGGGTTCGTGTTGCTAAAAAGGCAGAAAAAAGCAAACATGATGAGAAGTATAAACATGGCGAGTTTTCATTTCCCATCACTGCAACCATTCTTTAGCTAACGCTTCAGAGAGAATCAACATTCCATATTATTTGCATGAATAAATATATTTGTACAAAGGAAATGGTTAGTAACGATTTTATACACTGTATCTGTTTCAGTTCAATATATTATATTATTAAACTTTTCCTCTTTTTGCATACTTACACCCACCTATGAATGTATCGTACACAGTACACACATTTTTATTTATTGAAAAGTTAGTTTACTTATCAATTCAGTATACATTACGGATGAAAGGATAGATGTAAGTATGTTTGTATTTAGACGCAGTCTGCTGTGCTCTATTTAATTTATTCGTGTGACAAATGTCACAAAAATAACCCAATCATGGCACAAACTTTCATGGCATCTAAATGTAAACATCAGGAATATGTTGTTTTTTGTTATATAACATGGAAAAATTTGCCTTGCATAATTGTAGAGAAATATTATTCTCGTTCAACTTCGACTATTATGTAAAGGACTAGTTAACTCTGTGGATGTGATGTGATTAACAAAAACAAGATCGGTCAATATATCCCATTAAAATTCATTTTGAATGACATATTTATGTGATTAAGTTTAGTTTATGGAAGTAAAGTAATCAGACTTCATCATGTATCTGTACTGCAAAAAAAAACATGAAGACATAAGTAGTTTATGTTTTTAATCCTACGCAGTTAAACGCTGATTAGGGATGCAAATATGAAATTGCTATAGCACATAAATAAACACATTCCGGTTTGATTTCACCAAATATTTATGGAAAATAGCCGTCCACCATGTATGTCGTGTTTTGTAAACCGCCCTTTTGGTTTCCAGTCAGAGTCAGTCTAAACATTATTTAAAAGTCTACACATTGTAAGGAACTGTTTCTAAAAACCATAATTTATTGGCAACTTTATCGGGTGTAAACATACATCAAAATACTAATCTGTTTTTGGAAATATTCGAAGAACTTGCATTTGAAAAAAATGTAGTTAGCAAAAAATACTACATGTGAGTGTAACTGGTTGTGATCTGATTATAATAAAAGTTATGATTATTTATAACTATAATTTATCTTGTTTTTTTCTTTAACAGTGCCACCAAACGCTCCTCAAGTGGAATACAATGGGACGTACATACCAACAGGAAGAAACGTGACAGCTCCAAATGACAAACGTGTAGCTGTAAAGTGTACGAGCAGATATGGAAATCCGCCTCCTTTCATAAAGTGGTTTGTAGGTAAGAAAAGCAAGATATTTTAAATCTCAACAAATTTCCATTCTGATTCCTTAGGGAAGCTTTTTACTCCATCTAAGAATTATCATATTATTATTCTAACATTTCTCCGAAATAATACTTTTAACTGGAGTAAATGGCCTAGATTCAAATAATATTCTTAGAATTAAGAATAAGCTTTTCTCCAGCTTACAAAACAAATTTGTATTAAATCTTGAAAATAAAAAAAAAAGTGTAATTCCTTTCCTGTGTAAGTGTTGCCTTTAGTCTTGAACCAAAATGCTTTTTACTATATATTTTTGCTGTTTCTAAATTGGAACGAATGGCAAATGAAAGCAGACTTAATGCTTGCATTAAATAAACATGGACGGAGTAATTGCATCTAGTGATTACGTAATGTACTTTTCACTATCACATTTTCCAACCCTCATATTTTTTTTATACATAAAGTTACTACCCATTTTTTTACTTGTTGATAACTCAATTTCTTATTTCTCAGTATGTTGTATGGAGTATGTAGTGACTCAGAACTCAAGGATTATTAAGTTAGCATAATACAAGAAGCATTTTTTCTCTCCTTTCTAAAGTCATGTAGACATGTATAGGTATTGTGTACGTAATTCTCTTCTTCCTTTCAAGTCACTAAAACTACCGAACGAAGGATTGGCATAGACGCAAAAAAAATCTTTAATATAACCAAAATATTGCATACAAAATGAGGCAAGAAACATTCATCTCCATCACGTAGGAAGAAGGACGACGACACAATGCATGTACACTCCTGGAATTACACCGTATCAAGGAATAATGATCCCTAATAAGCATTTCATTTCCAGACAATTTTTATAGCAACCAAATATGTTTTTGTCAAAAGACAATGAGGCTACATCCGTACTTATCCTACTTTGTTCTCCTCAAAATTGCTGTGTAATTATTTTGTGGCTGCTGCTCTAACCACAAGATTCACATCCGCATATCCTTTATTTTTATTCTTCCATTTTCATTCAAAGGGGAAAATAAGGAAACCCCTTTGATAATGTCTTACTTTGAGCACATTATACCATACCACATCCAATTTTTTCTCCAGATGCATTCAGAATCATGGATGTAAAAAGCAATGTAGTACACACACACAGTATACACACTATCATAAAAAAGCTTTGTGGTTTTCTTTGTGGTCAGAACACGCTGACTTGAACTGTTGCTGCTGTTTTTCCAAGTGTTTGGTTCCTTTTGAGTTGTCCAATCAAGCAAACAAGTGTTTTGAACGGAGAGCACTTCCCCTTGATGTGGAAATATTTTTTTATGTACCAAGTAGCTCAAAAACGCATTGTACATGCACATGACAATAGATATGTTTGTGTTACGTTCGGTTTACAATAAGTGCTTTACAATTTACAACTACTAGCTGAACCGCAGGAAGGGTTTTGTAATATGTTTGAAATAAAGAATGAACTCTAATATTTCAAAATGTGAAGGAGCTGAAGATATGAATCGTAAAAATGTGTCCTTCTTTTTTCCACCAAAGTTGAGTGGGAAGATATCTTGAAAGTAGGGAAAATCTTTGTAGGTTGAATAGATCCAAGTCCACGTTGAATTTATGCCCTTGTAACATAACCACTGTGAGAGCGTCTTCCCTTATGGAGCATCACAATAGAATATTTTATATATAAAGAAGCTCAATAAAAAGAAGTACTCTCAAGACAGGGCGGCGGTGTCCTTTCTGTTTCCTTATTCCAGTTTTGGAAAAGAGATGAATAGCTTCATTTTACCTTAGTTTTCATTTGTCCCTTGTATTCCATTGCAGATGAGTATGTAGGTATGAATTGGAATATGTTTACAGAATAGTAATGACCCTAAATTACACTGGTGGTCATAAAATATGGGATAAAAAACTAGAAGACTGTTAAATGGTTATAAAACATCATTGAGCAGAAATAAATAAAGGATGATTTGTTGTTTTATATTTTCAACTGGACATATTTCTGACATTTCAGGATTCTAATGAGTACTTAAAATTCAGAAGAGTTAGGGCGGGTTCATATGTGTATATATGTTGAATTCAATGTCAATTACCTGCTGAATTTATTGGTTTCTGAATTGCGGCTAATCATCACTCAAAACCAAGTTATCATCTTTTATGTTATGGAGTACTTATTAGCAAGAAATTGCTAGGAAATTTTGGTATCTCTAAGCCTGCATGAGGCGATATTTGCACTTAAATTCCACTCTCCAATATAAAGCATTAACACGTGGGAAATGTTTGAACAAAGAATATGATGACCCTACCATTCCTTTTCTAAAGTAAGCAATTTTCCTGTTTTTATCCGTGCTTAATGTTGTGTATTAATTACTCTCTCCACAGGTGAGGAAGAAGTGTTTGGAGTCAATCAAACAAATAAAACCGAAGATGACAATCCAAAGAAGTGGGCTGCCACATCGATTCTTGACTACACTTTTCACAAGGGACTTAACGGTAAAAGGCTCAGATGTGTAGCGGTACATGAAGCTTATCCAACAAAATCAAGAGATACGCAAGTTCTCCTTGACGTTCAATGTAAGTACTATGCTGTTTCATTTTGTTCTTCTTTCATAAACCCTTTTCATAGCTTTTTTTTACAGAGAGTCTGCCGAACCATAGTTTAGTGCCTGTGCCTACTGCTTTGTCGGCCAGTCACTACCAACAAGATGAACACAAACAAAACAATGCATTCTCTCCAGTTTGTGGTGGCTTGGCTTGGCTTTGGCTTGTGCATTATATTGTATACAAAGACTAAAAAGGGAAACTGCTGGTACTTTTATTGCAACACAAGCGAAAACAATCTAAATAGACAGTGGATTGCCCCAGTGGTCTGTTTTTCGCAAGATCGCGTCACAATAAAAATGTTTTTATCCAACTTATATATTTGAAGTCCTTTTTTACTGTTTTCCCCCGACAAATGGAAAAAGGATCCCATTTTTCTTACGTTTTCAAAAGGGTTCTTGACCCTTCATTCTTATAATGGAATGAGTGAATGCAATATATAATATAATATACCATTTTTTTAACCATTGGAGGATTACTTCACACTCTCACGGTCAAAGTCTCAAGGGATTTTTTGATCTCGTTGCCAAATTGCAAGTGGCGATTTAGTGAATTGCCTCTCTGAATGATGACTATACTTTCCTTTTTGATATTACCCTTCAAATAACCTTATTTGAGTATTATAAAAAGCTGCGAGGCTATATAACTCTGATTTGATTCTGCTTGTGAAACTAATAAATGAGGTATTCATCTAACGTATATTGAAAGTGGTCTTGAGGGATTTTCCTTTTCATAAAATACAACGAGGAAGAAAGCCACGAGAAGTAAATAAGCAATTGAGAAAGCCATAAGAAAAGATGAAGGGTTCTCTTCTTTCATTCATGTCGATTTTTACCTTATATTATAAGAATGCGAATTCCTTTCCGATCAATAAGCTTCATTGAATGAATCGTTGGTTGATGTTGATGTGGGTGGTTCCCGTTGTTCAGCTCTAAAATTACGGGAACGTTCAATGAGGGACTGTCGGTGACAAAACATGTTATTACCGAATAACAAAAGGGAGGCAATCGCGACTATTGATATACCAATATAGAACTGGAACTTGGAACGCATACAGAAGAGAGCAGCAAAAACTACAAAGCTCCATTATTTGAATTTCAGTGAAAATAGGCTAGAACGTCTTGTAAAAAGTAGTTAAATAGAATGATTTCCTGCTGTGAGCGCTTCTGTAGTTTGACACAATCAACGGAAGACTTCCATTCAATGAGTGCATCGAGCTTATGTCTGTTTCCGTATGACAAAAGCTGAAAGACATGTAGGAACTTGAGTATTGTCAAAAATACAAGATAATTTAATGCGTATATACTTTGTTGGTTTGCTGGTTGACTAGATGTGTATACTTCAATATTTTACCAATTTTTTTTTGTGAACCGAGTGTGAGATAATTGAACAATTTTGACAAGAACTGAGAGTGAGTATATAGTAACACGTACAAAAGGACATGGCAAACCAAATATGTTATGTGAGTCATTCATTGTATCATTGTGAGATCCTGCCAATTTCCTTTCTATACGAAACGTCCCTGCTCAAATTTGATGAGGTGCACCAACCAACTCACCACGTCAATTCAATGATGTTACTATTATTATTCAGACGCACAACTACAATTTTTTTGAAGTACATGCACACTTACAGGTAATGACTTGAGATGATGATGATGCCTTCTCCATGTTTGATCGAAATCTACGCACGGTAGCACACAAATTTCGAACGAGAAGCAGCAGTATTGAAGTGGATTGTCAAAAATAGTGTATTTCCCACAAAAACCATCAAATAATCCATGCTCTATCCTCACAGGTTTAGTGGAAATATATAGTAATTGTGAAAAAATTGGCTGACAGAGTCACGTTCTAATTTTAGTGTGATACCATTGAAATTGAAAACGTTAAATTGCTCATGCTCGTGTTCTTGAACTTGTCATTAGAGACAGTGACGTGGCATTTAATAAAACAGGTATAGTTAATTAGCTGATTTTTTAAGAACCCAAAAGTTAGTCATGCACGAGATATTTTCCTCCAAAGAAAAAATACAAATAACTATCTCAATTTTTCTCCGTTTTATGTGGAAAAGCTGTATACATGAAAATGATTTGCAGCTTCGGTTTACTCAGGAAATTCTCAATGTGATGATGTCTTGATATATTCTTAGTGACATCGTGTAATTAAGCCGTTGAGAAGAAGCCAAACATTTGTATCTTTCTTGCTTCAAATTCGGCTTATGACAGCTTCATACTCCATAGTCTCATGACTCCCCTCCTTCTCCTCCTCCGAAAACAATGTTGGTCATCATCACATCACTACCTTCTTTACTCGATATATCAAGACTGACTCATCGTTCACCATGAAGATATGGCTTTTTTTGAAGGGTTAATCATAGACCAAGGTACGAAGCCTTTGAACACACATCCCATTACTTCCACCATTCTCATCATCACCACTCCACTTAAACTCACTTTTTAATATATATTTTTACATATTTAACATGTCAAGCTAACCAAGCGACAGTATAATAAAGGTTTCCGAGCGCCCTCCTCGCATAAGTCAAGCATAGTGAAATCTTGTTTTGAGTCCTAACATTATCATAGGTATTTATTACATTACACCGTTTAATATACAAAAAAAAGCGAAACCCCTATAGACTACTACACATTGGAATTTTTCATGGTCATACTTAACCGATGACAAGTGTGCCTCTCATAAATTTCCAATGGAGTTATTAACATGTCATCGTTTTGGAAGGCGTTGCTCCTCATATAACATCCAACATCATCATGGTTCGTTGTACATACTCAGAGCGAGACTCTCATCATATATTGTGTGTACAAATTGAAAACTCAACTTATAAGCAATATGAATACATAATATACTATTTTTTAGTGACTTTGGGCAACTTTTAATATTCTACCAGTTTTATGGATGCATAATAATATTATATATATATATATGAATTTTTTGAATGCGTGTACAAAAATGCAAAAGTCTTGTATATTCTCATACTACCTCATCTTTCTTGCATTACTTGCCTAAACCGTAATACATTATACCTATTTTTTCGTTTTGGTATGTTTGAGTAAGTGAACATGACAAAAAAAGAGCTCTCAAATTCTTGGGGTGTTGAGTGGGCTGAAAGTTTATGAATGTAAATGTCCAAAGGGACTCTTATTTCATGCTACTTATGACTTAAGTTCATATTTCAAAACCTTGTTTCAAATATCCGCAAGGCATTCATGTTGATACTACTACTGGAAAAAGTCTGGCGTTTCCTATGATTCCAAGTAGCATGTATATTTGATCTTGTGTGTACGTACATTATTTGGAACACTAGGTTATGTAATGTAATGTACGTAATATATATACAAGGCAAAAAAAATAAGGTTGTCACTTACCCTGCTTCATCATCCTTCCTGTCCATTGAATACAGTAGAAAAATTGGATGTAGGGAAGAAAAAAATTACGGAGCTGAGCAGCCTTCCTGGGTGCATGGCGATGGCAGTAGCAAAAACCAGCATGCATGCACTGGTGCCGCAGGTTAGGCATAATGTCCCAACTGGACATTATACAATATTACATGCATAACATTTCAGCACATAAAACTTTCATCAAGTCTTTTCTCTTATGTAGCAGCACCTCTTTGTAATGTGGTTTTAGGTTAAGTCATAATAACTCTACAGTTTATGGCGGTTTGGTAGGAGGAAGAAGTAGAAGGATCATTCCAATCCAATCCAATCCAACCAAAACCATACCATATGCGCCCAGATCCTTTTCTTCTTTCTGTTATTTTTTACCTCATATGTGACGACAATGCGATGCGATCCAATGTGTGTGAGTAAGGTTTGACTAAACTCTCTTTGAAAGTTTCAAAAGGCATTTTTCTCTGCATTTCTTCAATAAAATCATACTTTTATGAAAGGTTGTTTCAAAAGATACGACAATTTGATGACTGGAAACAACCACCAACCATGACCCTGTCTGGAGAAGCCACAAAAGAGAGTACTAGTCCTACTGGAAGTTGAATTTTCATTTGAACACCCTTATTATACCCCTACTTACATATATTATGCATATATATATCCAACATCCAACCTTTTAAAACCTGTCCCGCAGATGCGAATCTTTTTTTTGGAAGGTATTACTTTACTTACCATCCGAAAATGGAACCTGCAGTGTAGGCCCCAAGGGAGTTTATATTAGTGGCTGAGAAAGTATATATAGGCCGTCACCAGGCGCAAAAGGCTTGTATGTGCGGGTTTATTGCAAGTTTAAATGGATCCCTTCTGAGTTCTCAGAACCAAACCAGCCCGTGAGTTTACCAAACGGGTTTCCTTTTTTTTTGCATATTGAAAAGTGTACAGCCGCTCAAAAACTATCTGCATATATGTATATTCATTCAACTTGGCTGTTAGTGAAACCGACAAAAACTGCCAGTTTCAGTTTCCTCCGTCTCCAGTTCTTCAATGTGTGGCAAAGTCGTGGTTGTGGCGTGGCGTGGCATGGTGTGGTACTTTTTTTTATGATTTTACTTTGTCAGTGGCTAAAACTGGACAATCTTTTTCAAATATCATGGTGGGAGCTCTGTGTGCGTGGTATATGCGGTGAAAGTATAAGCCTCAACTTTGGTAGGTCATTGAAAGTAGACTTGGAGAATTTGACAAATCCATGTTCTTCTTCGACTACCGCAAAATCTTTCTATGATCATAAGAAGTAATGGAATGTAGGAAAGATGCCACTTCTTTCTACGTAAGAGTCGATCTTATCCCTTGGCACTAGGTTTCTTCAATTTTTGAAGAAATGGAGAAGAGTTTCCGACACACTGAAAAGTTTACTTTGTCCTTTTCAGCTGGTAGGCAGCCTTCATTCATGTACATTAGGATTTTTAAAGTCGCTTACAATATATATCTATCTTCAAGCATATCCAATCTTTATACATTTGAATTGGGTATGGGGAAGTGGAATGGGAGGCAATATAAGATATATGGTTTTTTAGTCAAACTCAAACTCACTCAGCTTTATAACACGCGTACGACAACGACAAGTGAGGTCTTTCCCAAACATAAGAGGCTAACAAGAGAATGAATGCACAAAGTCTTGAAAAGTCACTTGAAGAAAAAGTCGAACTCATGACAAGTCAAATCCAAAAAGAAGAGGTTGCTTTTGGCTTTACTAGACGTCAAGTTGTGGTATGGTATATGGCTAAAGCAAAGAAAATAGGATGAAGGCGAAAAAGAGGAAGGAATCGTATGGAAAAGAAAATCGAGTGGAAATGGACCGTGGAGAAAGATGCATGATGGGAAGGAATGATCTTTAAACTTTTCAATGTTCGGATTTCCTAACAGCACCAGCCTCTTTACGGCATACTTACTTTCTTCCATGTCTTGAGATGGCGTGTTTCCTTCAACAACATAGTAGTACACATGACATTCTTATGACTTTAAGGGATATAAGTAATAAGTCTGACAGATATATTAAGAATGTGATTTCGATTCAAAAAGTATAAGTCTTCAAATGAGGCTCGGAAAACCCTCCTCAAAAAATCACGATGACTTTTTTCCCTATTTGATTTTATCGGCCCAACTTTTGCTAGTTTCAAACATATATGCATAAATTTCATTTGCTTACGCAATGAACAATCTGTTTTCACTTTCTGTGACTGCATGACGATCCATTCCCACCTTCTTTCTCAGCCACACCACAACAGCATATAATATTCGCCATATTGTAATAATATTTGTGATGATGATTAAGTAAAGCAGTCAGTTTAATTGGATTGTATTCAAAATTGTTTTGAAAAGTTTAAGCATTAAAGTGTTGTTCATCATGAAGCACTAATGTAATGGAGTAGGCATGTATATTTGAAGTGCTGAACCGAAAGGATATTTGATATTTTCTTTTACTTTGGAGTCGAGTAGGGGGAGAAAGATGCGTAATGAACCATCAGTTTTAGTTTATGATGCTTGGCTAATGCTTTCTCTCCACTGCTCATCTCCGTTTGAACTGTACCTTTTCATTCTGGTGTAATTTGTATAACTCAACTTAAAAGGGCTTTTTTGACATGTTTGGCAAGTTAAAGAGCTTTCAATTAACGTTCATCAGTTGCTCTTCAATGCGTGTTGTTAAAAATGTTGTTATGTGTGATGTTGTGATTCCAGATGTATCGCACATATAGGAACATATCGCTAGGAAATCTGTCCCCCCTCAAACAAAACATTGCATATATTACACACTTCGTTTTTGTGCTCCTCAACATGACACCCAAAGTGAGAACTTTTTATGCAGACGAGGCTGTGATGCACCCCATTCATTTTCAAAGTAAATTGTGTTTGACGGTCTGATTGAGGGGATGAGACTAAAAAAGTGAAGTGAGACACCCGTCAATCAGTTGCAATGATCATAGCTGCTAAAAAGTTATGCAGCCTTTCGTCTTTCTTGTAAACCTAAATTACAAGAATTGCATATATTGGAGAATGCATTTGAATTTGACTGAATGATTCTTCACAACATCGTGTCATCATCATCAGTTTCGCGGAAAAAGATTCAATTTCCGCATTAAAATCAAGCTTTTATTAACTGACAGATTCAACGAATTCAATTGTTTATATAATCTATACCTACGAACAGTAGGTTTCGCAAGAGGTGCATTTTAAGAAGAGAGGAAATTGTTCAAGACTTGATTGACGACTCAAAAAAAGTTTGAGGTTTCTTTATTTCTTTCATAGTCTGTCATCATATCAAAACGTTTCATATAGGTACAAAATGAGCCTTATATATTGTGCTTAGCTTTCACCAAAGAGAAACATACTCGGTTTTGTTACAGCTAACCCACTTTTGCCTTATCGTTAATACCGTTGATACAGAAATGTTATGTAGAAGCTGGAATGCAGTTTAGCAACACAACACACGTGCAAAAGAAATTAAGCCTTTCATCATGGCATGGTCCAAATGCCATAAGTAACAAAAGAAAAGAATTGCGAGCAAGCTGTACTTTACATTTTGCCAATGTGTTAAATCCGTATCTATACTTTTCTACGCACCACCACAATACTCCTTCCTCCTTTTAGCTTTTCTTCACATACGACTTTCTTGTAGTTTTAATGGGCATTATTATTGTTTTAATGGAATACAGCCTTATATAGAGAATGCAAATTTGGGGTCTGAGTGAGTCTAAACCCTGTTCTAGTTTAGTTATGTTAAAAGGGAATAGCGTCACTGGTGTAAGACTAACAACACATTTTTATGATTCGCCTTTATTTAAGAATTCATTGGATTAATTTTCTTCTTGAATGAGAAACAGTGTTTCTGCGTAGTTCTCCCTGAGGAAATGCGAAAGTAGTATAATCGCCTTGGAAAGGCCATAAAGAGTAAATTGTTCTCATCTCTCTTCATTTTGCGCTCAGTCGAAAAGAAAATCTCATTAAATAGCTCAGCAAGGAAAAGACACAACCACACCAAACCTCCTAACATATCGCTCCTCACTGAACTACGAGCACTGATATGTATATAAATATTTTTCCTAGTTACAACAATGAGTATTATGTATATATTAGAAAAGAATGAGTCTTCAATCTTCACTTGTATTATTTATCGGAGTGAAATGCTTTTCTTTCTCTTAAAAGTCTATTATAGTATTATATGTATGCTGAATACTTTTTCTTTATTTCCTGTGACCCATTCAACTTTCCTTCCAGCTAAATTCCTGTCATTGTCCCTCTGTTCTGTAACGAAGAATGTAAGTTTTTTTGTACCCATTTTCTGCGACTTCCGACGAGGTTACGCCAATCAGGAGGAAATTACTACAATTCCATTTCTCTTTTGTTAGCTCAATTTGATATGTATTTTGGCCTAACAAGAACACTTCATTAGAGAATTTTCCTTTGGTAATTAATTTTCAGTTCAGTGCCTAATGGTAAAAGGCTACTGAATGAGGCAAAGTCCTCTATACTCGCTGCTCAAGTGGAGACTTGAAAAAAAGGCCAACCAGTTGCTTTTGCATTCTGGTCTTGAGATTGTATTAGGGATTTAAGGGATAATGTCAC
The DNA here is from genome assembly GCA_964034955.1 of Orchesella flavescens. Classification (NCBI taxonomy): domain Eukaryota; kingdom Metazoa; phylum Arthropoda; class Collembola; order Entomobryomorpha; family Orchesellidae; genus Orchesella; species Orchesella flavescens. The sequence goes on along the minus strand of OZ035957.1, from coordinate 17,290,031 downwards.
AGGTATTTGACTACTGCTTCTAAACTCCCTATACTTACTTGTGAGAAAGTTTTGCAATACTCATTAGCAACTCGTAATTACCAACTATAAAGTTTCCTTTGGGTCGAAGAGTCGCCTTTACCCAATTGACTTTTTTTTACCATGCTCAAAGCATCTATAGATCATACTTATATGTATATGAATTTGATTTCATTTTCGGCTCAACTTTTCTTTTGAAATTTGAAAGCTTTTTGCAATTCTCTAATAAATGAGAGAGAATTGATCCTGATTGAAATAAACTATATATATTTGTTACTCAACTCACAAAGAATCATATTATTTGTGTTGTATTTAGTATTAATGCCTATATAGTCTTTCGGTTGTCCAGTGGCAGCGCAACAATATGAAACTTTCCAAAGGTTTTTATTATTCTGGGTTCGACTCACCCATAAATTATTATTTACATTATTTTCTCAATCCTTGTCGTCCCTACCCTGCATTGCATCTCACTTTCCCTCTCTCTCTCCTTTTATATGAGGGCAATTCAGTTTTCTCCAGCTTCAGTCAGTGTACACTTTATTACTCCAGCAAGGCAAGGAAAAGGTGTAATAAATAAAGCTTGTAGTAATCTCAAAAGCAGGCCAGGCTATTTGTAGATCACCTACGAATACTCCACACAATCCACACACCAAAACAAGAAGTGGAAAAGCTTCTCAAGAAAATCCCAGAAAAGTAAAAGTAGTGAAATATTAAGCAAGTTTGAAATATTTAAGTTGCCCTTGTATGAGCAGCATCAGCATCATACATGCGTTCTCCACAAAAACCATGAGAATGACAGGAAAAGCTATTGTTAAGCAGGTGTTTCTGTCGACATGATGTTTTCTATATAAGCACAATAATAAAAGCACATACCTATGTTCCTTCACACTTTTCCCTTTTCTCCTAAGACTTTGGTATTCTCGTAATTTATTCAAAACTTTCTCAAAGTGTGGCCCCTATCAAAAGATTGTGTAGTTTGTTACAATCTTTTTTATATAAACCTGAAACAAGTAGTGGAGTAGTTACTATATATATTTGTAAGCACATAAATTCTTTCACAAGAGTGGTAAAAGAGCCCTGTCAAGATAATATAATAAACAAGTGTTGGCGGTTGCCAGTTTCATATGAGTATAGCAGAAAGCATACATGATTTTGGTGGTTGCTGGTTGTAGCCTTGTGTAGTAAACACTCCCAACGAACGATGACTGTATACTTTCTTTCCAAGATGTTGATTCGATTCCACACAGGCACTAATATCGAAATTGCAAGAGGAGCACATGGGTAAACCAAAATTTAAGGAAATTAAGGGAAAATCTGGTGGAAAACTTGGGTGGTTCTCAAACTTCAATCTTGTCATAAAAAATTAAGACCCCTTGTTTCCCATTTCCCCATCTTTCCGCTCCAGCAGCTCACCATTCTCCACACTGCACTGCCTCCCTTCCTTCACCAGTCTTCACGTCTTCACATAAGTATAGTATGTAAGCAATATATGTGTATATACGTATTCTTGGTTGAAAATAGGTTCCAAAGAATTCATGTCCACGGCAGTTTTCTCCGCTTTCTGTGTGGGTTAATGAGCTATTCGCAGCGTAACATGAGATATTTGGATGGACGGATGAATGCATGCTCGAATTGCGTGTGATCCCAAGCGAGCAATAATAGTATTTCCCTAAATTGTTGTGTGCTCCCTTCCCTTCCCATACAAACTACTTGCATTTAAATTGCAAGCCCATACCATATACAATCCTACAACCACAGACAATGTGAATGGAATGGTGCAAGAGATATGTTCGTTGAGGATGAAGCTTCCAAACATTTTTTTACTGCGTCTACATAAAAAATCTTTGTAGCATTATTTGTTTTTTTTATCAACACTGACTTTTGCGAATGAGGCATCCATACCCATATTGTATAGTATTACGATTCATACAATGGTTTTGCGTTTCCGCTTTGTGGGCGAATGAATCCTGACTTTCTCCAGTTGGCCATTTTTGCCTTCACATTCACTATAAATAAATTTTCACTCCTATTTTTGCAAATAATTTTCAACTTTATGTTCAAGCCTCACTTGTTTTCACTTTATGGGAAATTTATAAACACTTCCAGAAATCGGGAAAAACCGTATGGATGAGTTATGATGAAAAGGGTTGCTTCAAAGAAAAATTTATGAGTTAAAAAAAGTACACTACTGCATATTTATATATATGCATGAGCGCTACAACTGCAGCTCTTCATTATGAATGTATTCCTATTTCGATTCTGACGATGCTCCAACTTTCATTTTCATTTCAGTCAGTCCTCCGCATTAAACATGAGTTTTGTTTGAAGCAGCAGCGTCGACTTGTTCCCTTAAAACTGTCATAAGACGAAAATTTTCCATGATAGTTTATAGTTTAAGAAAGTTTAATGCAAAAGTCGAGGAAAGCCATTTAGTTTTTAGTTATTACGGGGATTTTAAGCTGACAAAGTCTTGAACATGCACGTGAACATTAAACAAGGCATGCACGCATTTTAATACTTTAGAAAGAGTCTTATCATTACTGCGGTTACTTCTTCATAATTTACCTCGATTCCTAGTTTATGAGCAAGCAGATTGTATAGGTACTACTCTTTATTTTATACCATCCATACAATATACCACACATACGGATATTGTGGGTGATGATTATGAGAATACTCTACTGTAAATGTTTTGTAAACTTTTGAGTTATAAACATAAGCACCACTTACTTTCTTCGGAACTCACAACTTATGGACTCGTTTCACCAAAGTTTTTAGTCATCATCCTCATCCTCACAAATTTTCCATGTAGGAAGTTGTACAAGTAAATGGTGGTCCGAAATGTTTTAAGTGGAGAGAGTAGTAGTAGTAGCTACAGTAGCATTATATAAGTTTGAAAGAAGAGGATTTAAGATGCTCATTGTTGTTGTGTTCCTCTCTCTCCGTATTGTTGATGTTGTTGTTGCTATTGCTGTTGCATTTTTGCTAGTGTAGTGATCCTCCACACACACACACACACAGACAAACTTTGCTCATAAATTAGGAAGAATAGGTACTTGAACCAAGACTTCTTTTTCCCCATTTTATAACCCAACACGATCACATAAGTCTCCCATCATTACATTGTTGCCGTTTTTCACTTTTGCGACAGCAACTACACACTCCAAGAGAATGGCTGGGTAGAGTTGGAATGAGAGTCATGATAAGTTGTACATATTATAGATATATGTTCAGCAGTCGTATGTAATGTTAGTACACTTTCATTGCCTATTTTGCGGAAATGGCTCTCCGAAAAGGAATATAATAATATCCAAAATCAACAAAGAAATGAGGGAAAAGTATGTGAAAGTCGCGGTTTAAGATTCATGGGAAATTGGTTAATGGTGTTATTTAGGATTTTATCAATCTTCTTTAACTAACCACAATGTCAACTTGAGGCAGTATTCACAAGATTTACTGACCATTGTTGTCCATATCGGTTCCTACATGTTTGAAGTACAAGTGCTCATTAGCAGGGCTGTATATGGGAGTTTTATTACTACAAAGTTTAAAATAGAATAGTTTTGCTTTGGTATACATGTGTGCTTATCTTTAAAGTACGACGTACGTTGGTGGAAGGGTAATTGACTGACTCTGTACATACATTCGTAATCTAGACACATTTATGCAAGCCTTGCTTGAAATAATATATTACGTTTATGGAGTCTGCATTAATTTTTTTAATTTTTTTTTGTTTTATCGTAGATGGACCACAAGTTAAATTGGAGGGAGCTCCAGAGGGAGACTTGGAAGAAAACAAGGATGAAGTGACGCTAAGTTGTTTAGCAGATGCAAATCCACCTGCTACAATCATGTGGAGAAAAATTGGAAAGACGGATGTTTACAGTTTTCAGGTAAGAAAGACTATATTAAAATCTTTTTAGACTGTCGTTCACTATACAAACTCTAAACTGTGAATTTAACAAGTGACTTTTTTTTGTTTGCTCCAAAATCAATCACAGCCAACTATCCAGTTCAAACCTTTGCAAAGGCGAAATGCTGGATCGTATACCTGCGAAGCTAGCAACATCATAGGGAAATCTCAAGTCCTCAACGTTGATATTGATGTGAAATGTGAGTTTACTCAATCATCAACTTTATGCCTGTCACATTCAACATTAATGACATAAGTGCATCCTGTCGTCAGCGTAATGGATATCCCAACAAACGAAATAATTTATTATTTTGCTCATTATCTCTCATTTATTTTTAATAGATCCACCAAAAATCATACGGATAGGACCTGATCGTACAGTTGTTGCTTCGTTATACAACCGGACCGTTCTTGTATGTGAAGCTGAAGGAAATCCTCCACCAGCATATCAATGGTTGCAGAAAACCAACACTGCGGAAGAAACAGTCTATGTTCGAGGGGCAGAGCAAACGCTCGTCATTCATAATGTTACATATGAATACCAAGGAAGTTACTTTTGCAAAGCAAGCAATATGATATCCGGTGCGGAGAGAACTATACAAAGCGATGACATCAATTTGAGTGTGATGGGTAAGTCTCCCACTATATGTATATGTATGTATTTCTACTTTCTCAAAAAAAAATCTTCTAGGATTTACCATATAATAATATACCAACCGTAATTCTTTCCGAAACTACTTTTAATCATCATCATCATCAATACGATCTGACTTCATAAAGTTTGATAGATTGCATAGAAAAAATCTTAATCCCTCCGTCAAATACTGACTTTCAGCAAATGTCCCTTCAATCCAAACCAATCCTCCTTTTCCTCATTTTATTTTTTTGAAAGTAAAATCGACTGACTGTAGCCTCCTGAGGATCAAGAAAAGGCAGAAACAAATTTCGTTCAAAGACAAAAGATAAACTCTTTTGCTGGTAGAAGCGAGAGTATAAAATGTACTTTCATTCTGGAACTCACGTATGGCAGCTTAAACTACTTGACCTTTCATTTCCTCCAAAACCTTTTTTCTCAAGTTTCCTCACCATCCAAAGCTCCCAACTGCTTTTGGCCTCGTTACATAAATGATGATGATAGGGAAACCTCCCCATTACCCAATGATGACTGCTGCTACTACTAGTATTTCTAATCCAGGCTTAACAAATTTTATCCCCAAATCCCTGTCTTCGTTTCAGCCAGTCACTCAATGACTTACGTGGTCTGGCAGACAGCAGATGCCAAAGGGCTCTCTCTCTTTCTAACCCGAATTTACTGCAGGCTTCTTGTATGTATTACTGCGAATGTGACATAACTCTCTCAAAAACATCATCATCATCATTCTCATATCTTTCTCGTTTTGTACACATGTAAAATACGGCTTTCTCTCTAAAAACTCTTCCCCTTGCGCTCCCTTTAGTTTTTGTGATTCCAAAACCGTCTTTGAGATCCTATTATGTTGGTAATGTGTGTGGTAACAAGACTGTTTTACAAGAGTGGTAACGATGGTCTAAAGAATTGTGTGTTTGCGTTGGTGAAGGAAAGGCCGTAGGTTTTCTTTGAAGTGGAATTGGAATCATAAAGCATGTGTTTGCAAGTTGTGAAAATATAATGCATACAAATACAAAATACATACATATGTGCAAACACACACATACTTATTAGCCTGTTATTTTTTTGTTAGCCTTAATCTGTCTGGCTTCTTTTCTCATAGTTTAGTTGTCTTCCTGTGAAGTCTTAAATCTTCATTCCACTTTTCTCCCAATCTACTTTTGACTCCCTACATTTTCGTGACATTGTTCAATACGAAGCTACAAATATATTAAATGTGTGTTCTGTTAGCCATTATAATGTTGGGTACTACGTAATCCTATACTCATCTTTTCGTTCATTTATTATGCATTGACACATTATTGTAAGTGGCCAAGTTTGCTGACATTACAAACGTCGCAAAAGGAATCACAATGTATGATTAAAAATTATGTACTAAAAATGATAGATTGAATGTGTGATTGATCAGAGCGTATTTAGGGTTTTACGTAAAGGGCACGTTAAAAAAAGGTACAAATTTTTGCCAAACAACTCCTGTTTAATGTTGGAAACATGAAAACAAGTGTGTGTTTTTCAATTTAAATGTCGTTAACTGTGTAGTTTTTCTTTGAAATGGGGCGCATAAACTTTAAGGAAATCCAAATAGACATAATATACCTATTTTTAGTCTTTGATGAAGAAGAACACATCCTACATCTGAAATATGCATTTAATGATGAGGGAGTGCAGGCAGTGCACTAGAAATGAAACAGAGGTGTGAGGTCCTGTAATCCTGGTGCTATCCCTTCTGTCAGGGAAGACAGAAGTAAAAAATGAATTTTGAATGAGCCCAAGAAATAAGTACTGATAGAGCCTCGTACACGATGAATCTTTCCCCTAGTTATATTATACTTCCCCTTCCTGTATCATGAATAAAGACGGAGCGATGCGTCTTACATTTTCTTCCTTCATCATACAACTTTTAACTTTGCTTTGCTACATGTACAACTAAAACTTGCAAATGACAACATTTCATCTTTCGTTACTCCGCTCCAAAGAATCTGGCAGATGTAGAAATATATTACACTCAACTTTCATAGCAAGAGATATTACCAAGAAATCACACAGTCGAAACATTAAACCTTTCAAATTAGATTGTATCCCCTGACGTGTGATGCGTTAGGAAAGCAGTTAATATCTTTCCTTTTCGTCAGTCTCAAGTACTTACACGCTCAGCATGCCTTTCCACTAATGTTCTAACGTATGTCCATGTAAGTCGATTGGAGTGGAGAAATAGTGCTTGACTGGTTTGGTTTTATATGATTATGACGTCTATTTTGCTGGGGCTCTAGAGGGAATTTGGATTCCTTGTTCTAAAGAACTTAAAAATGTGTATATACACTTCGTTTTCTTCTTCTTCATCCCAATAAACTTCTCTCTCCTCTCCCGCATTGTAGATTGTAGTTGGCCTGGCCGCACGAGTTGTTAAAAGATACAAGTTGGCATCCCTTCTTGCCATTTTGATATTATGCATAGCTTTGAAAGTGTAATTTCTACCATACCGTGCCAGTGCCGAGCCGCCATGTGTTGTGTGTGTGGTCCACTGCGCTTTTTTGGGTGGTTCAATGAGTTCATTTTCCTTCGTTTTGACAGCTTTTCAAATATTATTATTATTACTATTACCATCATATGCCAGGCTATCATCAACCATTGAAAACGTGGCTAGGCTTCGGCCTCGTCCTCCCATCTTCTCTTTCCGAATCAGATTATTACCAAGTTTATGACCTTGGTTTCGCACATTCTACAAAAGTATGCATAATTTCCTTGTAAGGGGTTTCAAATTAGCCTAGTGGACTCATAGCTTTGATGTCTTATGTCGTTACTTATATTTTCCTCCTTTCATTAACATTTCTCATCTTTGGGATTTTTTTGAGAGGAAAAAAAATGGTGGGAGGCGGACTGCTAAGTTATATATCTTATTCATGGTGAATGGGGTCATTAAAGCATTAATACATATTAGTTTTTCTAAAACCTCCCCACTCTCAATCTCAATTTAGACTTACCCATATAAAATCTTCCTTTTATCCTATGAGTTAGTTTAAGTTGGGGAGCAGTTGACTAGGAAGAATTCTAAAAACTTTTGTAGTAATAGTAGTAGTAGTATAAAAACAGGCTACACCTTTCTCTTAGAAAGTCAAAGCTGCGAAATAACTCCCTTAATTACTGCTAAGTCTTCAGCTCTCTTGTGAGTCCAACAAACTTAAGTTTACTTTCAGTTGAATGAACCAAAGAAGGAAAATATGTTTTTGCATTCGCAGAACACGTATGTATATAACGGGCTGTAATTGAGGTATTCAACATTACCAGAGTTGAGAGATATTTAGAAACTATGATAAGACATTATGGCTCACTTTCCCCCAAAACGAAATGTCTATGATTTAGCCTCATATGTGTAAGCAATTAATCACCACAATTTTTCCAAAAAAATGTAGTATGTATTAAATCCAGAGCTAATTGCATGATATAATATATTCTTTTCAATTTCCAGGAGCACCACAAGTGCTTAGACATGCTGTTGAGCGAGAAGTTGCAGTAGAGAGGGGAAGTGAAGCAACCCTGTCTGTTCTATTCTGTTCAAATCCGGGTCCATCCAAAGCCATTTGGGAATGGGGCTCAATGAAGCTTGAAGCTGGATATGAAATGGGTAGATTCACGGCTGAAAAAATTGAGAAGGTACGTATTGCTTTTCATCTGCCATCATTATCTGAACATTTTAATTTCTTTTACAAACCTAAACAGGATACAAATTATTTTGTATTCACCTGCATAACAAATGTTCAACAACCATTTGCAAATGAAATAGGCATAAATCAATTTTACTGCTTGAATCTCAAGTCAAGTGTTTTAAATAGATTAATTGCAAAGGATGTTTAAGAGATAATTTACTGCAAATTGCACACACACATGGCCAGTCTATACGTGGGCTGTTGAAGCAAACAAAAGTAAACTGCCGCTTGTGTGAACACATAAAAGATGGTAAATCCAGAACTTTTTGATGTTTACCGACGATCTCAAGCTAAGGAATTTTCGGCTAAAGCAGAGCAAAGGAATACCTCAGATTAATAGTATTATTTTCATGCTTATTTCCTCATAAAAATTCTCTCGGCACCCATAACGCATGCAAACATCAGTTCAAACCGGTTATACAACAGGAAATAACATGCAAACAAGGATAAATTGATGTTTCTGGAAAAATGCTACTACCAAACACGATATTATAGTATCTTATTTGGCATTATCTATTCCATCCCACTACGTCAAAACTTCTACGTATTTGTAACAAGGGCAAGCATCCACACGAGAAACAAAGCACCGGAAGTAACGCATCAAGATTTTGCTGCCTTTGCTCTTTGCAATGCAATGGCAGCAACATTTTCTTCCATAAAAAGCCATATTTTTTAGATTTGTATTATATAACCAGCATAAGAGTCTCTTTAAAAATTCCACAAAATCATTTCCGCTACCATCTATCTGATAGAATCCAGAGATCCAGACAATTTCAAAAGTCAACTCAAGTAGGAAACACTTCAGCTAGGCAGGATCCACCATCTTGTATTCATCCCAACCTACCTTCCTGTCGACCGCTCATATCATATATCTGTTATTGAAATAATATGCTATTATCGATCCAACATCATAAAACAAATGGTGTCCATGGCCCATGGCACTGACGTAACTTGAATTTCAAAACAAAAATGCAGACAAGCACACAAGCCAATATGCCAATCGTTTCAAATTTTGGTTGCTCAAAAAATACACACAAACGCATCATCTTTTTATAACGGTGTGTGCTGTATGTTTTGAATAATATACGCGTTTAACCTTTCTCCAGCTCAGCAAAAATCAAGTCTTTTCCATCTCAAAAATATTCTGTAAGCGACCGTTGTAATGTGTGTAGTGGGCTGAACACGAACACCAGACGCTCTAGTCTGGACTTTTCTTGTTTTTATCAAATTTTACCAGCACAAAAATCCAAAACCCTTGAATATTTTTTCTCCCTCAAGAACCCTCTGGAAAAAGACTGGAAATGGGGTGCAGAAAGGAGGAACAACACACGGAAAAATTATTGTCTATATCGAAATCTCTCATAGACAGCTCAGGACTGGGAGAATTTATAGTACACGTGCTATGTAGAATTGACTGCTTACGACTTTGACGTTACTGAATTTGATGCATACACTGCACAATGCATTCTTGCATTGCATTCTATTCAATTGCTTGCTCCACTCCAGTCAAACGTGCATGTGTACTACATTACATTCATGTTCATCCATCTCTCTCTCTCTCTCTGACTTTGACCGTCTCATAGTCACGATTTCGACATTTTCTCTTTGTCACACGCGAAAGGAAGTAAGTTATAAGAAAATGTATTGAAGAAGGGAAAGTAATTTATTGAGAATTGTATGCCAAACTGTTCTACCATCTCATTTCATTCTTCACGGATGATCCTACCAAACTCAACTTAATCTACGCCATAGGCTCATACACGGAATATTGTAGGGCTGGGCGACTCAAGTGGAAAGACGAAATATATACTATCAGAAATCTTATCCATATAAATTGCCTCAATAATCTGAAGCCTTATGAGCAAATGGGCGACTTGGCTTAACGCACGAATCTACGGGATTTTTTTTTCTCTCTCTCTGAAATTCAAAAGAGAAATCGGACGGCTCATTTATTACATGTTCACCAAGGAGGTTTAAAGGCTAATCTTGTGTAAACAACGTGAAACTGTAATTCATCGAAATGCCGTAGGTATAGTATAGACTGTCTTAAAGTGATGGTTGATGGTAAACACTTTGGAGTTGATGCCCAGTTTTAGATGTTAGATGGTCACAGTAAAAATGGTCAGTACGTAGCGCAAGTTAGATTTTGAAGTACCTAGCTAAGAAACTAATATCAATATCGAACATATAAGCTGCTATATGGACTAAGCCAACTCCACGTGGTTAATACTTTATCAATCTTTCTCCTGATCTCCGTAAGTGTTGGCAGCAGAAAAAAGTCTTAATTCTACATTGGCTAGTATTCACATAGGAGCACTCTCTCCCGGAAAGCTCATGCATACTTTAAAGTCCACAGGGAGACGAGCATAATAATATATTTTTACTTCTTTCGTAAAGGTAAACAATGGGATTGCAAAGTGCGTGACGTGTGAGTATGTTGGCTGGATGAGTATCACCAGCACATTCTCGTAGATGGACTTATGTGAAAGCAAAGTAATCAATCTAGAAACACTATCCAACTCATTACAGACATACACGCTTCTTATATTTTGCATTTGTCTGGCCAGTAGAAATGTGATGAGGATAATGATGCAGGATATATTATTTTTGTGCAGGCAGAATAATTTATGAAATTGCGCAAAGAAGCGAGATTTTTTTTACATTATGTACAATATGTTTTCAACATTTTTTGCAATAGATTTTGTATATTATATATTGTCCTGATCTAATAAGTGGGAAAGGAAAAGTTTTTTCCGCTTTCAAAAGAGAAATGTTCCCAACTTTTATATTTATTAAGCTTCCGGGCCATCACCATTCCCACCGCACAACTTGTACAAATATCTCTGTTTAAGTAGCAGTGAATGATTCAAACAGCGTCCGGTCGACCAAAGTCAAAAATGTATTATTGGATTCGTTACTTAAAAAGGAGATCATTTTACAAAGAATTTTTTTTTCTCCTACATATCTTTCCTTTCTTTGGTTTGCTAAATACAATACAAATATACAACATTGCAATTCACATTCACCCATCGCACAATGGAATATGGATGCTTGCTTGCGCACCCTTACAAACATTCATGATGATCATGATCGCTCTTGGCTTTATCTTGGACTTGGAAGAGCGCTGGTGAAATATTCATTCCTTTCACCGATGATCCCCTCCTGCTCGTGACAAATTATGAGAATTTATACGCGTATTTATCCAATTTATGGTTTGGCAATGAATGCTGACCCCTTGGCATTGCTTTGGTCATTCATCCGAAAGAATATATAGTAGTACATCCTCACATGAACAATGCTCGATATATGTTTGTTATGTAAGAATACAGTGCGATAACCTTTTGCCTTTTGTTTGCTTATCTTTTTCTGCTCCTCGAGTGTTTTCCTTTCTTGCTCATTTTTTGTGCTCGAGGTGGTCATTTTCGTAGAATATCAATTGGCTGATGGCAAACCCATGTATGATTGTGGTATACGCGAGGAGGGTTGGGATGGAGCTCAAACCAACATTATATATATTTTAGAGGAAATGATGGGTGGTTTCGTGAGCAGTTTTTCCTCTTTTTTCTCCTCATTGTTCAAATGTTGTTTTCCCGATGAAAAGCACAAAAGGGAAAGCTAAAAAGCACAAAAATAGATGAGATGAGCAGCAAGAGGAAACGTATTATGGTCATTCATTCTTCAGAGGAGATTTTTTTATTATTTGCACAGATGAAGCCACACATTATAATTGCACCCCTGCCCTCTCGATCTCTTCTTCTACTAAACAACATTCAACATTGATTGTTGTTTTCATGATTTCAGTTTCACTTTTATTTTTCCATCCTACTTAGGTATTCCATCAATGTAGACATCAAAGATTGTTGTTGGAAAAAAATATTTACCCTGTATGTGATTCGGCTTCCGTCATATTATTTAGAAAGCGAAACATAAGCTAAAATAGTTATTATTGGTTGGGTGTACGTTTCATTTCTATAAAAAATACATGAAAAATATTTCTTTCACAGAGTCATCGGAGTGACTGTTATGAGGCGAAATTGAGGATTGCTCGCACGGACTCCGCCGACTCCCGACACTACTACTTGAACATTGAGAACAACAAAGGAAATGATAAGTACTCGGTTATACTCCAGGTCCGAGGTGAGTTTCAAATACACAGACATAGAACTACCATACTCCCAATTTAGTATGGCTGAACAGCCACCCTACAAAAACTGTTTATAGGATTGGATATTTTGTTTGCAGATCCGCTATCAATGGCGACCGTTATCAGCGTCATTATTGGATGTTTAATTTTACTAGTCATCGTCGTCCTTATAATTCTTTACGCCTTCAAAGCTGAGAAGTGGTGCTTTTCTCGTAAGTTTCTGTTTCTCTACAAAAACCAAGAAAACTAACAAAAATTAATACCTCTACTTTTCATATTTCATTTCTTTCAAAGCAACATAAATAATAACGCGATATATTATACTCTGTAAATATGTAAATATACAAAATATTCTCTTTAAAAAAATTTCAAAACATTTCTCACAAATGACAATCTCTGATGACATTACGCTAAAAACCTAATACGAAATCTTAAAATTAATCGTAAAATATTTAAACTAATCCAATGAATCTCTTGTAATCTATCTTTTTCTGACTACTATTACTTCTCTCAAATCCCCGACTACTTGGAATTTATAGCATGAAGTTAATCTCTATAAAAAACAACTTTTAACTCTCTTCTGACAAAGAGGCTCAACCTTTTTGGTAGGTAGTAATAGTAATATAATACTGTCGCAATTTTGGAGTTTGAAAGTTTGCTACTCACCCAAGTGTTAAGGAAAGCATGAACAATCATATTAAAATGAAACCTGGCTCCAACTCCCAAACTTTTTTTTTGTTAGAAAGTACAGGACTTTTCCATTTATAACTCCATTGTAAACTCTGACCACACTGTATAAAAAGAGAGAGTGTGAGTGAAAGTGTGTATAAGGAAAAACATATTTTTTTGTTTGCCAGAAAGAAAGTATTATAGACTTTATCAAAATCGCTCAACTCAACATCTGGCCCAATTCTTTGTAATCTTTGAGTGATTCCCCATAATTGTTGTGCAAAGTATAATTGATATAACGCTTGGAAAGTTGTCAGTAAGAAATATATCAGTCAGTTATTCAAGTATTATTAAATTCAAATGTTTGGATTTGTTACGGAGCTCAGAAAACTTTGGAAAATTTTGCAAAAAGGAAAGCAGGAATGACAGCTAATACCTGGAAATTAAATGAAAGAAGGAGAGATCCTTATAGCAATTAGTAACTGAGGGAGGAGAAAGCAACTTTTTGATTCCTCACTTTTAGTCTAACACTTAACCAATTTCAATAACAAAATGTTCTTTGCCAAAGAAAGTAGCTCAAGTGAAAGAAAACAGGGAGTTGATAGGAGAAAGCAGGGTGCCTATAAAGTCATCAAAAATCTATCTTATTATCCCTCATTCTAAACTGAGTGAGCTCCCAACAACTCCGGCTACACATTTAAACTTATGAATGCACTTCTTTTTTTAATCCTTTCCTCTCCATTTCTACTCCTTTCTTCTCCATAGAAAAAGCTTTTTTATTAGAAAACTTTCGGTCATTATCTTTGCCATCGCACATTTCTCACCGTCTTAAAAAAAATCTTCTTAAAGAGTTGTAGATTACCTCACTACATCCATTATACCACTTCACTTACTCCGCCGCTTCTTTCACTCCCGTTTCCCCTCTGTTATGTGCACAGCATAACAAGGGAAATATCCCCCATTAGATTTCTTATTTACAGAAAAGGAGCTCTTACTGATGGTTTGGTTGGGCAGCAAAAAAAAGCAACTCTATCAGCAAAGCACACACTATCTCGGGGGTCTAGCACTACCCAATCAAATCAATCGTTTTGATTTGAGAAGCACACTTTTTGGTTACCCTTTCCTCACCACTCTAACCAGAACTCGGAGCCAGAGTTCTATATAGATGATATACCAATTTAAATCACGACTCACCAGACCTTATATAATATTCCTTTCCTTAATATGCTTTCACCACCACCCAGCGCAAATAACTTTTATAGCACACACGGATATTCCAAAATTCTATTCGGGTTTATGGGTTTTAGAATTGGATGGATGAATTAATTGGTAATCCTAACCCTAGCCTGAATGAAAAAAAACTTTCACTTGTATGCAAATAGACTACGTTGGTATAGTGTATAATATATTTATGTACATAATACGTTTCTCCCAGTTATTCCAGACTTTTAGCACATTGGCAAATTCTGCACTTTTGATGACACTAGTGACAATTGATGATTATTGCCCCCATCGTCGACCACATTTTTACGCTATGTGCACTGATTAATGGTTAACTCTATTGCATTAGTAGCGATATAAAAGGTTGCGCGGTGCGGGAACTACTACTTGTTTTCCTTTGTTTTTTTCTGCAGTTGCAACAACATAAAAATAATCAGCTCATGTACATAAATGATCCTTAGTACACGCCATAATATTGCCATTTCTTACACCCAATATATTATTAGTACACACTATAACTTATATAGTCTTTTTGCTCTCAACTATTTTGGCAACCAGTTTTTATCATGTTTTATTATTACTGCTATTGGTCTAGTTCCGTCCGTCGTGTTTTTGTACTAATTCAGAAAAAAATAGTATTGTTTCTTGTCTCGTCTTTCGTCTCTCTCTGGTCCGTACTGTATTAAACATGTGATGTGTTTGTCTCTTTTTTGTGTCTTTTCTTGCAGCCTGGTTCGATCCGTTTCATCTTGAAATGGGTGCATACAATTTTAAAATATATAAATTTAGTGATACTTACACACATTACCAATATAATATTTATTTAGCGACAGTTTGCACTGCACATAATTCACAAGGACTTTCAATCCTTAAATGCACTGATCTGATGTGAGAACACGCAAATAGCAAAAAACACTTGCACAAAATGCATTGAGTTATTATTCAAACACAAAAGTTATATTAATTGTAGTTGCACACTTTTTGCAAGCCCATAATAAATATAATATATGTAAGCTTCATATCTGTGTACCCCTTCCCTAATGTCAATGTTTGAGCCAAAGTCACTGATAATATGTATGTTATCCCTTTCAACTGCGATTGCTTTGATAGCACTAGCTCTATATGTTTATCCATAAATTTACTTTCATCTTCCGTTCTCCGTATTTTACTTTATTAAAATTAGATAAAAAATCAAAAAAGCGTTTTTAGGTAATTTTAAATTAGACTAAGAGAAAATTTAGCTTTATTTTCCTTTTTAACTTTTCTTTATGTACACGTGTCGAAACTAGAGTATTTGCTTATTGAAATGAAAATTTACAGCGTTAACTGTGTAGGAATGCTTTACGTGTGTCATTTTAGGATCCTTTTACGTTGCATTGTATTATATGTGTCGCTATTGTCGCTGTTAAAAAGGGAAAGAAAATGATCATTAGGCACAATTTATCTTCAAAAAGTAGAATCTACAACGATTGATTAAGTATACAAGAGGGTGAATGAATGACTGTATATTCAAGGGGCAAAGTGTATCAAACCTGTATAATAGAATCTATTACAGGTTGAATTTAAATTGGGTTTAACAACAGTTTATCTATTGGACTAAAATAATATATAATTTAAGAATCGTTTTTGTTGTAAATAGTACACACACAGACAAACATTTGACAGTTACTTTACACGTTACATAATACACGATTGAACATTTCTTACAAATTTTTTAATTATTATGTGTTCCTGGGAGTGGGTTTAACGAAACCAGTCTTTTTTAAAACTGTAAAAAATGCCCTTAAAGCTTTTACCAATGAAGCTTTCACGAAACTGATGATGATGTGCCAAATAGTGAAGTCTACAAAATGTGTAATGTGAAAGTGACCCACATTATTGGACAACATCACAACATACTTCCGGCTTCATCAGCTTTTCGCTTTGTAAAATATAATATCTATGTGTACAGTTTTACTTACTAACTGGCTTTTTAAATTTCACGAGTACTTATCAGCTTACCTAAAAAAAATTATGTTAATATACTACAACTCTCTCTCTCACACACTAAATACTAACTTTCACTTCACCTTTGTGTCTGTTGCTCGTACTCCAAACTCATTTTTCGGACCTAATTGAAATCACTAAGAGTGTTGTTTTGTTTTGTTTATTTGCCATGATTTACAGAAAGGGGTGACTTCAAACCAACAGACTTAGAGAGGTAAGATGTTATGCCGTCAAATACATAATATTTATTATCTTACAATTAGCACACAGAATTTTATGGTAAATATATACTATATTTTGTAGCAGTGCAGTGCAAGTTTGAAACAAATTGTCTTTTGACTAGAGCTCCAATTTTTGTGTGATGCGATGCTAGAATCTTTATATGACGACGAGACTCTTTTCTGCTCTCATTCCCTTTTATTCCATTCAATCCATTATGGTTTTGTACTTGAGTTTTCTATTTGCATTTGCAACAGGCAGCTAAATAAAGAAAGGAAATAGAAGCGTAGTATTTTTTGTCAAATATACAGATGGAATGAAATTCTAAATCAGTTTAAGTAAATACTCGTAAGTCAACAAAAGCTACTTACTACAAATACCTATAACCACGACGGCACTCAGTTCTAGAATTTGATTTGCAAAGAAAAGAAAGTTGATTTCTTCAGCATAGTTTACTTTACTCACAAATTTGCCAAAAAATACTGTTGAGGTATTTCCAAAATAATTGTATTTTAAATCCTATCAATCTTTCACATAGTAGGAGTTTTAAGCAAAGCAAGATCCTATCGGATTTTATTTAGATTCAGGAATTTAAAGCACTTTCACAAGGAACGAAGCCATAATATTATGTTTTCACAGTAAACAGTTCCTAGAAATGGTAATTTTATTATGCCCCGAAACCCACTTTTTGCATGCGTTTGGAATTTTCGCATTTCGCATTAGACAGACATTCATGGAAAACTATTAACTCGAAATATATACATGATGCGTCCATACATATTTATGTATAGTATATGATTGCAGAAAAGAGTCTAATGTCCAAAGAATAAAAAGTCAAATTCAAGCAGCTTTTAACATACGTATTTTGTGGTTTGTAATAGTGATAGATAACTTTTTGACTGTATCACGCTTTCAAATGAAAACTTGAGGAGCATTATTATGTCAAGAATTGACACGGTTCTTTATAAATAATGTTAATTGAAAAATTTCAATACAAAACATATCTTTTGATATTTAATGCTTAATCAGAGTGAAGTTGTTACTAATCACGCTCTTTTTGTTATTTGATTTGTTTGATTTTTTGGTCTGGTCTTGTGCTCTTCTCACAAAAACACACACTTCTACTCTATCCGTTTAATTTTTGGCCACACATCCTGTTGTCGCTGCTCCTCTGGCTATATCTCAATTCTGATTGCTGCCAATCAAAATAATTACATCTGCTGCTGCCGCGCTGCTGACAAATTTTTTCCTGCTGCCGTTGCTCGATCCTCTCTCCTTCCCATAAAACAAATAACAGTGACAAAAGTGATATGGATGGGAGTATACGGGACGATCCGCGCTTAGGTCATCATCCCCACATTCACCATCCACATGTTCATGTTAACAACGGGAAGACAGGGTTTGCTTCCATTCCACAGACGGAGCTTCACCTGGGTCATCACCAAAGCAGAAAAACAAGGCCCCCAGATCCAGCCCTCCCAGCGGACTATCATATTATGAAGGTACCACAAGCGCATCATCATTCTCATCCACAACAGCATAATGTAACCTTCCAATCACAGCAGCAACAAGCTTCTTCACAATCGTCGTCACAACCGCATTCCCATCATCATCAGCATCCTCAGTATCAGCAACCACATCATCATCATGATTCCCATCATCGTGATGATCAGTGCAGTACTACGAGCAAAAATAGTGGTGCTACTACCTCCACAGCAATCACATCTTCGTCTCGTAGTAGTTGCTGCGGCACTGGTGACTTTGATATTCATAAAAGTGATCAACATCATCACGGCAACACATCATCATCATCAGCTAGGTCATCATCTCTAGCCATAGGTGTAGCACTAGGAGCAGGGACTCTAGATAGTAGTAATTGTAATAGCAGCAGCACTGGCAATAATGATGAAAAAGGGCGTAGCAATGGTAGTAATGGGTCTCGCTCCCGAACCCGATCTCAAACACTTCTTCGTCCCACATCTAATAAACATTCGTCGACAAAATCACCAAATAAAAATAAACCTAATGGTGGTAATAACAAGGAGGGCAGTAACGGTGGTGGTGGTAGTGCTTCACAGTACTACCACACTTATAATCCACACAATCCCAACAAGTCCATTAAACATTCACCAGACTGCATTGAAACTTTTGGTGGTTGGGCCTATGGCTCCATTTGTGATACAAATCACTGCAGTAACAATTTCACTATACATGGGGACGCCTTACCCTGCACAGGGCCGGGTACTAGCGGAGTTAATGGAAATAATGACTCCCATGGTATGGGTCGGTGATGGTTAAACTCGTTGGGCCAACTTTCACCAACACATGAAAACACAGAGACACAAGTCTACCATCATCACCATCACCAACATCAGCATCCTCATCATCACCACCATCTCCAAAGATTTAGTTATGATGAGCATGGAGTAATAATGGAGAGTGGAACTCATCATCACATTCCTATCGAACATCCACATGACCAATTAGCGTTTTTAGGCCACCACACTCATAATCATAATCATCACAATGCATTTAGTAATAGTAGTGGTAGTATTGAAGCAGGGAGTAAACGTCCGTTATCCAAACATTCCAACCATAGGGTACAAGAAACAAATAATGGCAAGATTAAAAAACGAAATAGTAGTAAAGGGCCGTCGGTAGTCCTACAAACGTTTTCTGACACTGGTTCCAGTAGGGACTTAGACTTGCCACCTCCACCCTCACCACCTAGGGACACATACTATGTAAAAAATCCACCGATGAAAATTTAATTAGGAGATAATAATTATTATGAATCGATAGAAAAATTATTATATATATTTAGTGAGTTTTTTATACAGGATCGAGAAAGAATTTAGATTTTCTTTTAGAAAGGTTGTGTGTAGTTTTTTGCGATAAATAACCTCCGTCTTTCCTTCTTCATCTTCTGATCTTCATGATGATGTGGTTTCTTCATCTAGAATCGCAGATTCACTTTCATTGATTAGGTATCTATTGAATCTATCTCTGTCAATTGTTTAAATTGTTTGACTAAACATCTTGTCTTTTTTGTCATTTTCTCTCCTTCTTTTATAGCTGCAGCTTGTTTCGTCATGCTGAAGCTGAACTTATGAGAGACTGTAAGACTTTCAGCTACAAGTACGGATATATAATGTATTATATACCATCATTTTCTATTTGATTTAAGAATCGCAACAAAACCTTTTTTCATTCCGTGTGTGATTCAATCATTTTCATAGCCTATTTTTTCTCATTAGTTTTTTGCAATGATTTTTTCAATAATTTATATATTATTGCCCTTCTTTTAAAAATAAGAAGAAATCGTAGGTATTTTTACGTTTTCTCATCCAGTCCATTTTTTGTCATTGCCAATTTTTTTCCACAACATAATGATATATATGCCTTGTTGGAAAGCATTTTGGGAACATTATAAAAGCTATTTTACAAGGAATGTTTTACATACTACCATAAAAGTATCGTACTTAATATAATATATTCACGTACTGTTGAAAGTCTCACAGTAGCAATAAAGCTAAATTAATACATTGTTTTATTTGCTGCTCAACAATATTTATATATATATGTCGCTCGTTCCAGAATTGCATTTTGTGTGAGTTTTTGATGGCACTCTTTATTGCATCGACACGTTGCTAGTTTTGCTTGCAAAGTTTTGACATTTTGATTTTATTGTTGCAATAGCATTGCAAGATGCATCTCTCTGTTCTTCGTTTTTTTAGAAAGCTTCATTTTCACCATGAAACGAACAAGTCATAATGTTATGTACTATTTAGTTAATATTATTGTTGAACAGTTTCACCAACTGGTTTGGATGGAACGGTTGTGCACCAATTTTCTGAATACTCGTAATTTTGGGTAGATACGTTTTGAAAATTGAAGTTACATATTGTACATCCTTCTATAACTTACCCTTTACCCTCATAGAATTTTGGAGGAAAGAAAATCCGCGCACGTTTATTTTGCTGCAGAAACCCCCTTTCCATACTAACCACAGCTTTACATTGATATTTTACCTGTTGTTATTATTAGTATTTACACATTAATCGTTAACCTGCATATATATTATGTGTGTATTATGTATTTATGCATATTGTATTTTATTTATGCTGTTGTTATAAATATTGAGTTGAAAGTACTTAATATACATGACGTGAATTATTGATGATATTTCATGTTTTTCCTCTAAAATTCACAGCAGCAACCCAGAAACGAGCGTAGCTTCAGAGGGCGAGCATACCCTGTGGATCCAACCTTGATGAAAAAAGACATCAATTATGCTGATCTGCAACTTCCAAAAACGTCAAATAATGGGTCCATGAAGAAGAGCAATAGGGCACATCATCATCAGCAGCAACAACAGCAGCATCAACAACAACAACAGCATCAACACCACCCATCAGCAATGCCCAGAAATATTCCTCCCAACGTTCGCACAGACTATGCAGAAATTCAATTTAAACCTAGATCGAATGAGCAAGCAGAAGTCTAAAAAAATTACAATTTAATTAAATTGGTACTTCTAATCATTGATAGTTTGTTCAAAGTATAAATATTTTCAAATTTTGTCAATTTTTATCCTGTAAAGATGAGTAAGAATTTAATGATAAGCGAATAATAGGGCTTCTGTGAAGCTAAAATTAAAAATGTATTCAAAGCTAATTCACCAAAATGTACCATCATATAGTTACTGTTACGTATGAGTGAGTAAGTGTACATATTTTTTTGCAGTTACCTTTTTCTATACACCCTTTTTGCGAAACGTTGGAATATAATATTTTGGTTGGCTCCCTCCCAACAACTCTGCTGAACCTTAATTGACTTGTATTAATAATTATGCGTTCGCAAAATAAATGCTCCAGAAATAATTTATGGAAGGAAGGTTTGGATCTCATATTAATGTATAGTTTAGAAAAGAGATATCGATCATTTCACTGTAAATTATAAGAACTTATATAATCATGTAATCAAGTTTACGTGAAGGTAATATATAAATGATATGCTCGCGTTCTCAAAAGTAGTATCCCAAATGTATATATATACGATCATCCTGTACTTTTTTCCCTTCAATAAACCTAATAACGTACTTACCACGGTCAACACCACCCCATTTACCATTATTATAATCTAAAAACGAGTAAAGATAAAATAGGATATTATAAAAGCTTTGTAAATTAATTTCTATGTAAATTATTGATTCTATATCTATCTGGAACGCATAAAGTATCATTCAAAGTTCTTAAGCGTCATTTAAAATCCACGTTCACAGAAGAGAAGATTTTGTACTTTTTATACATAATATATTTTTACTGAATAAGAACTGGAAAAAGATTCTCTTTGTAAGTCTAACTGGATGGAGTATACACGACATCAACAACCAAGAAGGGTAAACAAATGTACATGTAATAAATAAAATTGTTTAAAAACCACCTGAACCTCTGATTTACATATTACATAAAACAATACATGTTCCGTGTTCTTAAACTAAGCAGAAATATTATCTCTATATACTATATACGGAATAATCGGCAACATCTAATAGATTTTTGAAATTTAAAACATTGTAATTTCTACCACCTATATATTTAAGATTGTGCCAAGTAAGCACTTGCATTGCAGTGTGGTTATATTCGTATAGTAATTATTAATTATTATGTATACCAGCAAAATAAAAGTTAATAATTTTTTCGATGTGTGGAAGAAAAGGAAATATATGTAATGTCATGTCAAATGTATGCATTATTAGTAACGATTTAGCATGGTCAGTGTCACTAATTTGTTTGGTGTTGATTTAAATGCAAAGTGGTTACTTATTACGACGTACTATATACATACGTACAAGTGTAGTTTTACTTTAAAAAATAACAAGGTTTTAAAAATGCAGCTTTAAGAAACACCCTTTTGTAAATTGCTTAGCGTACTTATTGCACCAACGTGAGTTCTTATAAGGTAGTTTTTTGTTTGTTCAATGTATTTAACTATTATTTGGAAATAATAACAGTAGCTGATAGTCATAATATTTTATAAGAAAATGAATATATTATTCTTTACCCTTATCTTAAACTAGACCCCACATAACATAATAGTAATTATTTATGTAATAGTTTAAATAGAATAGATATAGTTAAACTGATAGCAACGATTCGCATACGGTGCGTAAATGTGAATAGTTTTTTGAAGCCTTATACAATAACATACAGCCCTAAGTGATTATAGTAAGAGATGACCGCTTCATAAAAATATTTAATTTTGAAATGCCTCTTGTTTCAGTTATGTAAAACTATCTGTTTGACCACTAATATCAATAAAAAAATCATTCAGTCGTTAACAAAAGTGTATGCGTATTGTATGCAAACTGACATTGAATTGATTTGATTGCAAGTTTTGGAATGAATGATATGATATTCAAATGACAAGGATTAAATTGAATGAATGAAGAGGATATTCTTCTTTTTTTTTGTTTGAACATTAATACAGTACCAGCTTATTGTTTTAACTTACAAAATATGCTGAAAAAAAGCTTTCATATTTTGAATGATTATCCTTTCTGACCGTTAATTTAAATTGCAAACCATTATGGAAGTAGAATGTTAGAGCTCTAGAATATTACGTATGTATGTATGTTACAGATGGACACACTATATATCGTTGTATTATTAGTTATCCTCAGAATTTCAAATGTATTTAGCTAATTGTAAGAAATCCAACAACAGATATACAGGAATAATATTTGAAATTATAGAAATAATTAATATGTTATGTTCGTAAGAAGGTATATCGGTTATTATTAAAGTTTATTTCAATGACTGTACTCACAAAAAAATGATGTTTTAATTTACGAAATGTAAAGAAATAAAATTAACCTATTGTGCCGAAAAGTGTTTGAAAAATTTGAACTTTTCATATAAAATTCCATGCGTATAGTACATAGTAGCTATGCATGATGTACCAACTGGCGACGGACGAGTCACTTGTTTGAGCATTGGATTGCATTTGGACAACGTATTCCAGACGAAGTTGTGTATTACTCTGTAATTTCGCAGAAAGCTGCAAATTACTCCTACCATTGTTATTATACAAGACAAAAAAAACTTTGTGAACCAAAGTACAGACTAATGCGAACAAAAACATTACTTACCTACAGTAAACATCAGGTAGTTGCGTACATGCCTAAGATAATGGAAAAGTGGAATCTAAAATGTCTAAATTGCGCACACGAAAATCTAATTGCATCAATAATGATCATTACCTTGAATACATTTACCAATTCTGTAGCATACAAACTTGTTGTACAGTGAATACTATGGGACGGACTAAGCCCATATGCCCTATTACATTGATGTATAGCAAACATTATTTGACCATTTGCATTTTCTCTCTCTTGGTCAGTATTATAAAGTTGACCAAGCCATGCATGAATTTGCTCAACACATAAGTATTACATGCATATGTGTAATTTAGTTTAGTATTCACATTTTACAGCATACTTTTATATATATCCTCATTCAATCTTACTCTTAATATTATTCCTTGCCATTATGATCACAAGAGACATCATAATATGCACGTTTTTCAAAGCACGTACGTACTTTTGGTAATTTAAAAGAAAATATCGTATCATAGCCCGTCAACAAAAAACTATTTTTTTATATATATATTGGGACAAAGGAAATCAATTCACACATCTCTTATAATAATCAGAAATTGACATACATATACTTTCCGGCGAAACGCGTGTCTATTGATCATCCAACAAATCAAAATTTAGATTACTTGAAAGTAACCGACAAAAACCCCCATTGTTGACGAGAAAAATGAAGTTCTTTCTTCAAGTGGCTGCTTCAACTGTGCTAATTTTCTTTTTTGCATCTATGAAAGATGCAACCTGTACAAACCGAACGGAAGCAGAGCTCTCGTTGATCGACGCTTTAGAATCATCAGTATTATCATCATCATCATCATTCCCAACATCAACTCATAACGCAACAATGGTAATTTTTCCTCTTTTTTTATATCCTCGTCCAAAATTTCTCTTTCTCTGAACAGGGTTTTGAAAATGCACTACTTGCAGATCAAATAAAAGACTCCTTCTTTCAAACTTACTATAGACGAAGCCTCTCAAAGCTGTCTCGGAATCTGGTATCCCTAAATTCAATTCGACCACAGTGAATGCAAAAAGAACATGTGCATGTGATGATACTGAGGAGACACCCATTTGTGCAAGTAATGGCGTAACCTACAAAAATGGATGTCGATTTGAGTGTGCTAAAGCCAGAGTTAATAGTAAGTATACTGACAAAATATATACAAAAAATATTAAAAGTATGCGTGCCTTCTCTACTACAGCATATTTTACTTTTACAATAATTAAGTTTACCACGAAAATATATATATGTGCTCGCTTCATTACTTGTTGAAAATTTGCATGTAAAACATCATAGGTGGTCGGTTGGTTCATAAACTGAAAAAAACAAAGACCATAGCTAAGCTAAGGTGTTCATAATATACATTTGATGCTAATTAAAAATACGAAAATTACATAGGGAAAACTAATGGGTAAAATACATAACACCATTTACAGATAACTTAAAAGTGTTCATCGAAGATCATTAAACTTAATGATAACGATCCCTGTCGTCCTAATTAGTGAACAAACAAAACAAGACCTACCATCATCATCATACTCACCGACCGACCGACCTTACTAACACATTGACAGATTGACCAACTCATGAGCAACTCCCCTTCTTTGATTAACTGAACTGCACTTTTTCCTCAACGTAGGTAAATGCATTATGTAGCCATGCAGTGCAATCATAAAAAAAATGGTTTGGAGAATAACGAAAGTAAAGCTAAAGTCATTTTATGCTATCAATAAACACATATTATACCATATGTAATATAGTTATGTTTGACGATATATGTGTGTGTTACGTTATGCTTTAATGGCGGATGCAGTCATTAGTGCTTGCTTGAATTGATTATAGAATCACCACACCTCATCTCACCTCACAATTCATTTGTGAAATGCGTGCTGCGGTGTTCTGCTCTAGTGCCTATACGCATAATATGCTACTTCTTACGAGTGTTCACTGTGCTCAATCATGAGAATTCAAAGCGTATTGTTCAGTTTATTAAAATATATATATTATGTTTATGAAATGAATGTCCGTTTTTATTCACAGGGCTTCGTCAAATCAAGGAAGGTCGTTGCTCCCAACCTACAGGTGCCTCAAGTTACTGGCAATCAAAGAAGTCTGGTTAATTTGATGTTTGGTCGAAAAAATATAATCGTCCTTCTTTAATGGATCTGAATCAAGAGGAAAAGAAAACCGATTTTACTTTTTTGACAACACAATTACCAATTTTAACAATACAATGGATTGGGATGCATATCGCATGCGTATGCCAAAATTGCCTGTCATATCTCAGTTGAAATAGAAATTTGAAGTACATTTATGTATTATTTAAGAAAAATGGATTTTCAAATAAATGCAAAAAAAATGTGTCGTCACATTACTGTATGGTATAATGTACGTGCCTATTGAAACATTGAAAGTGCGTGTTTGCAAAATAACCGTGGATACAACCAAAGTGCAAAAATTATTGCAAATAAGACTTTTATTTTTTAGTCCTTTTATGTCATCATGTCTAAACAAAAAACTATGCCTATATAGACAGTCAAAAGGGTTGTTGGTTTTTGTATAATTCATTCACGTCATATTATCCCCATCCTACAATTCAAAATTGCGAAACAGAGAAAAAACTGCAATGGGAAAAATTCTCATCGCCTACATTATTATGTACACACGTTAACGCCAATGCACATCCCTTAGCCAGTTGCAGTCATTAGAATTAAGTGCATAACATATATAATATTGCGCTATATAACTTTGACTTGTCCCTTGTGAACTACTAATGAATAATATATATATCTAATGCTTCATTTCACTCTCGCCTTCCTCCTCCTCTATAAAGAACAAGTAGTAGTGGACCAACGACAACTCCACCTGAGACTGAGCAATCGCACGGAACTCATTTGGCTTTGGTTGCCTATTTATATTGACAGGAGTATAAATAAAGTTGGTTTTTGGTCTACACTTGTCTTCTTGACTCGCCATTTATTTCTTGCATGGTGTGTTTCCCACTTATTGACTCAAGTGAAGAAAAAATTGAACGTGGAAATGCAATGCAATATATGGAAAAAAGTGAGAGTTACATTTCCTTTCTTGAATGACTGCACTTTATTTTATTGTACGCATGCACAACTCATAACATAACGTATAGTATATAGTGTTTGTAATCAGAGGCAAACGCAAAAAAAAACTTGAAATAAGTTCGCTTTTCTGCTACACATTTATATTGTTTTCCTTTTGCGGAAGGAGCATAATTTAGCTTTCATGTGACAGTTTCTTGTGGCAAAAGCAGAGCAGAACTGATAGAACACGAGCAGAGCACGAGGATATAGCGCATTCATCAAACATAAAAAATTGTAGACGTGTTGTTACGTGAAAAAATGTAATTTGCCATCAGTCAAAGGAATTACACTTTTGCGTCAACAAACTGGTAAAATGTGCAAGAAGCTGATGTAAAGATATAGCTTACTCCAATATAATTCTAAATCATCATATAATTTATATCTAAACAGTATCCTTCATTATTGGACCAAAATTACTTATGCTGGTGCTGGTGGTAATCATCATCATCTATATCTATATACCTACTTATGCTTTACTGATTCTTTTGATGCCAGTTTTAATACACTTTCTCAGCAGCCAACAGTTGCAGACATGCGTGCAGTGAAGTTGTCAAAAATCTTCAGGGCATATTCGTACATGCGTTACAATTTTCTTATTTTGAATTAGTAGTACGCAGGGGTAATCATCAAATGAAAAGAAACCGTTACTGGTTGGTAATGGGCATGATGAGTGCTAGAAAAAACGTGCTTGTTTGGTTCCTGAATCCCCTGATGCAATCCAAATTTCATGTGTCCTTTACTCCTTACATGACAGCTGTTCATAGGGTTGTAAAAATTAGAAACTATATCATGTAATTGTTGTTTTTTGGCTAATCATTTTTTAAAGCACAAGATCATCATCACAATGTACCCATGCAATGCACTCATGTAAGGACAAGGAAACGCACAGACAACGCCCAAAAAATGCTAGAAGCAAATCACATGCAGAAAGTGATACATACTTCTTATTTGTGCTTTGAATTTTATCCTTGCAGTTAAATTATCAGTCATAAAATTCAAATGGTCAGTATGATCGTGCAAAGCCATTGCCAATGCAAAATTCAACAACAACATATATATTATTGCCATAAAGACTTTGGAAATCAGACTTTGCAAAAAAAAATATAGAATGAACGTATTCATATAAAGTAATACAAAGAATCAACACTTTCAAGTCAAATCTATTGGTTTTTCATTACGTAAAAAACATTCTGCAGTCATTTATGTTTTTATGACTATCAACGATTGATTCGATGAACTGCAAAGAAACAGATTAAATCGTAATGACAATGTTTATCGGATAACGATGTCAGTAGGCTTTATTTTAATTTAAAAAAATCGCATAATGAAAAAATATATGTAGCTGCGGCAGTATACAAAGTCTGCAGCAAGGGTAAATAAATTGCCGACGCATCCCATTCACCAACAAGTTCACTAACACATTATTAGAGCGATTAAGTTTATAAATGTGCCACAGTACCAGATAGTTAGGTTAAAAGAGAGATATTTTCTTGTACCGCGATACGATTAGGTTTTATAAAAACCACGACAAACACTTGTTTGATAATCGCTGTAAACTTGTGCTTGTTTTTGTTAAGATCTTAAACCCAAACCCCTACTTTAATCGATGTTGACTGCGGTCATTATGGTTTAATCATAAAGCATGAATTTGAAAGACGTTATTGAGAGCTTGTGTTGGAATCTTTACTACGCTACAAATATTTTCTTGCATATTGTTAGAATTAGAAGTAGTAATAAAGGGCTTGATCTAAAAGTGGTCGAGTTTTTCTAAACTAAATTGGCTTAAGATATAGAGTACAGATAAAGCACAGATAGATAGAGTGTCACTGTTCATCATTTAGCAACCCATAACCTCCCCTCCCTTTCTATAACAGGCCACAATGTGCACGATCTTTATGTCAATATATAATATATGTCAAAAAATAAATGTGGTTCATTTAAGTGTTCTGTATTTACAAGAACATGACTATAGATCCGTTACGAATTTGTAAATACTTTCCCAAGGTTTACAAGAAATAAAATTACGCAATGAACAATACTGATTGATTAGATACATAGGATAATAATGCTTATTGTGTTGTTATGAATGTGTTTACGAGTTTATGCATAACAAACGTGCGTTTATTTATTGAATGAAACACGGCTACCTTTTATGTAAATTTTTTAAACTCATACACGCTTGAGAACTCGAAATTGTACGTATCTAACGATGATTTAGAATGAATTAGTCTGTTAGTGAATGCCCTTTTGCAAGCGAGCCAATCTTTAGTCAATAATTTGGTGGTCTAAAGTTACATGATTGCCAGTTCTGCCTGGAACTCATTAGTTAGATTTTTATAGTATAATTTTCCCTCCATGCATTTCCAGTCACTGTCTGTTGCTTTGTACTCGTTAATAGTTTTAATTTATCCTCCAATCCTTCCATTTATTTTCCCCATATTCATTTATTCTCATCTCATGAGCAATTAATTAATTACTAACCTGAGAAAATAATATCTTATAAATCTGTCTTAAAGTTACACATGCATTTAGTTATTTTGACTTTGTTGCATTCAATGACATATCTAAATCGTTTTCAATTAAATTTAATCAAACCCACATCCAATATAGCTTCTTATAAGAGAAACAGAATTTTTGTTCACATATAAATGCCGAATTGACAGGCTAACTACTTTACTCGTGCAATAATGCAGCAGCAGTTGCCCGATAAAAGTAAAATGTTATGTACAATTATAGTCTGCAGTTGTTTAATGTTTAATTTTGATCACAGTACAGCCTGTAGTCTATATCCATTACCCAATATTTTTTACGAGCATTTGACACAATCAACAAATTTTACCCGTTAAGAAATGAAAATGATTTGTTATTATCATCAATAAAACTACCATTGAAACACTAGTATTTGC
This sequence comes from Orchesella flavescens, assembly GCA_964034955.1. Classification (NCBI taxonomy): domain Eukaryota; kingdom Metazoa; phylum Arthropoda; class Collembola; order Entomobryomorpha; family Orchesellidae; genus Orchesella; species Orchesella flavescens. The sequence continues at coordinate 17,260,329 of OZ035957.1, read as the reverse complement.
AAAAAAAACTTTATATTGAGAAACTTTTGTGTATTACAGGTCTTCAAAATTATTATGATAGCATGCAACTTCATGAAATTTGAAACTTTTTCGATGATGATGCATATTTATAACGAACATTAATACGCATGTAATGCTTGCATACAAAAAACCATCAGCATTATTACTTGAGCCTTGCCTCAGGGCTAAGGATTCATTCTGCAGATTGCAGGTGGCCTAAATAATAATAATATTTGCTACATGGAACTTGTCAGTCAAAACATTTTCAGAATCCACATTGTCATGATGATGATCATCCTTTTACTCACTACAAACCACAAATGAGTCCACATATTCACGTTGTTCTATTCATGACTGTTGCAGCCTTAGCCACCCTCCCTAACCATAGCTAATATTCTCTGTCAAAAAAATTGTGTTTTAACGTATATGAAAAAGTTGTTTAAGTAGACCAAGCCTGTGTTTACCTGTGTATTTGTGTACTGACTTTAAACGACAACGAACCCTAGTTTCATACATAAAACTGCTATGAATACTCTTCTACCACCACCACCACCACCTTAACATAATATGCATTTTATCCCTCTTTGTTGCGTTTTGATTGTTTGCAAGAATGTAGAGCCTTTTGAGCCGCTTTATTAGACACTTTCAACTTTTTGATCTGAAGCTTTATTGGGATGGAAAATTGGAACCATTTAAAAATCCTTTAATACTAAAGAAATCCAATCTGCAAATTCAAAGCTTTTCATCATTGTTTAAGTTGATGCTGAAAGCAAGAATAGAAGTAAGTAAATTTATGAAAATAATACAATTAAAACCTAATCAATTTAAGTATAAAAATAAAATGATCAGATTTTTATATGGATCGTCTTCAACGGGATTGGGAACAAAGAGCAGAGAGCAGGTCTCTTGATAACAATTTGATTGTTGATGTTAAAAACGGTACAATACAATACGTACACGAGTTCTCTGACTCTCTGCTCTGCTAAAAACTCGGTGTTGTAGTTGTTGCTTTTTATTCTACGTAATGCGAGAGTATAATAAAATGCAAATTTTCATATGTGTATTGTGCAAGATCTCCCTTGTTGATGCACTACCACTACCACTCTACTGTACAGTTGATAAAAAGTTGACCCGGTAATGAATATTTGCTTCGTCCGTCGACTCGACTTCCTAATGAATTCATCTTGGCTAGAATCGGAGTGTAAATATTCGTCGAGGAAAAAAGCATGTGGTAGTAGTAGTATAGTGACTGTAAGTAAAAATATAAGTTTTAGTTGTGGTGTACATGTAAGGTGATAATTTATAGAATAACAGGATCTGACTTTTGGCAATGGATTTTTACATCTACATCCAATCCAAATCCAACATTGGCTTGACGCATAGGAAATGCAGAGACATGGATGAAGATGAAATGCCGATTTTGTAGTTGCTTTGACAGATTCATTCAAATCAAAATGTCAATATCATTGTGTTTCTTTGATAAACTATCTGATGATGAAGATGAACCCAATCTTAAGTATGGGGCTCTGAAATGAATTCTACGAGGGTCCATGTCCGTAGAGGCGTTTTCAACAATTTCATTCAGCTCGCGATTGTACCTCATTTCAGACAACACCACACCAACATTACTATTATTTAACAGCATATCGGAAGCAGCAGCACAAGGAACGGAATGACAGAAACCAGTATCACTTCATTAGGTAGCATAGACGAACAAGATGATGATGATGAACCTGATCGGCGGATAATATGATGAAAAAGATTAACCAGAGAGAATTGGGATTTTTATTTTGCTCATCTATCCGTCTATCGGTGCTTGGTACTGCGATGTGCGATTACCTATTGTGTTGTTTTGCTTTTGATGCAAATCCCATCTCAAACTAACTTTGTTATTGTTTCTTTTCCATGAATGATGATTATGATTATGAGCCAATTCGTCCACAGTCTATCTTCAGTTTTGGTAGGTAGGTATATGTATGTATATATTATATTCAGCTTCAACAGGGAAAAAAGTGGTAGTACAACATAAAAGCATTTCACTCACTTCACCACCTTAGTTTCGGCGAAATTATTTTGCCCAATAAATATTACCTTCTTGTTTTTGAACCTTTAAATATATGCATCTGTATCGAGTTTACATTGCATGCACATTATTTATCTCCTAGTTTTTCTTTCCTATACCCTATCAAATCATTATTCTTTTCAGAAACAGATACCACAAAACATGTGTGTATGAGTGTGCTCTTGTACACCAATAACAGACCAGTAGACTGGTCATCATGTACACATTAATAGATTGGAGGAGATTCAAAGATAATATTCTGTTCTTGATGTCCTATAATTTTTTACTCTAGGTAATAATTGGACCTGTTGCATGTGGTAAATCATTAAAGAGCAATGTTGTTATGTGGCTGCGCGGCCAGTTTTCTTTACAAGACATGAAATAAATTGGTGGAGTAGATTGATTCGATGCTCTACCTTGTATTATCTAACTGTCATTGGTCTGGTCTCATTTTAATGTGGCAAAAATTCTCCTTTGCTAGCCAACAATTTAAAAAAAAGTTATAGCAGATGTTGACTGTTTAACAACATGAGGGGAAAAACATTATATTGCTTGTTTTTGTTGTGTACACAGATATAACGCGTATGTCAGCATTCCCTTATGACAAGACAAACCAAACCAAATTATAATACTAATACTTTTCAAGCGTTTTACTCTAGTTGAATGTTCATTTTCTCGCTATAATACAATACCAAAGGATTTTGGCAACAATACAAATGCAGGATTAAACTCGAGGCATTTTCATGTTGCTTTTACTGATGCTGCTACAAGCTGCTTTTATGATGAAACACTGCACTACATTCTTTTTACAAAAACTTCTTGTGCGACTGACAATCAAATATCTCATCAATTCATAGCATCCCATTATTATAACATGCTATTGGAGAGCTCAATATTTTACACATTACCTGTTTACTTCTTCATTTATTTTGTAGTTGACATGACTCAAGAATTCAAATCCGATCATATATATATATACATATTATATTCGTTTTTGTAGTTGAAGTTCACATACCTTGAGGCTAATGCAATCCACCCCGTATAAAAAGTTGAATGTATATATTGAATTTATGGATGTACATATAAGAAGGATTTAGTTAGCTTGGGGAGGTTTATTTAGCTGAATCATATACAATACTAGATAGAGCATCTTTTTTTCTATCATCATCATCATCATTATCATTGACGAAACTATAAAGTCACGTAATATGACTATGACAGTGTTATTTATTCATAAATATTAATGTAGATTGTGTATACATATACCATATTAATGTAGATGCTTAAAACCAAAGAACCTTCGCACATTTACAACCTTTCTTGAGTTGTTGCGAGGTAGTATACAAAGAATAGATCATTGTGTATTTCGTATTTTGCGTTGTTCCTCTTCGCTTTCGCTGTTGTATCCTTTGACAAAAGAAGAAAGGAAACATTTTTAAATGCCATTATGCGTCACGAATGTATTCATATTGGAAGGACCAGCCAACAAGCAGCATTAACGTTAACACGCCTAGTAACATAGTAAGCACTGCAAGCTATTTAAATATAATATTAAGCAGTGGCATCGCCTGAATCAGACTTTGCAAACGCAAAGAGCAACACAAACAGTCAGTGACTGCAATTGTCAAATGTACCACACCGTGAGACACTGCAACTTAACCAGTTACACTGCAAGGCATCGTTCTCATCATATCATCATCATCATCATCACCATCCCTTCAGCAGTTGCAATACACTTCTGTACTCCTCTCCTGTCAGTAGTGTTAGGTGAGCTGGGGTGTGCTGATGATTGAAAGCTTCTGTTGTTGGTCTGACTCTGGTAGTTTGTAAGTTACAAAGCAGACGCTATTGAGCCATTCTGAAAAAACAAATTATATTCATAGAGGGCTGAAATAAGCCCCGATCTACATTGATCTACTAACTTACCAGAGTGCTACATTAGCCCTAAATTTTTTGGGGAGATTTCTAATGTGTATATAAAAATTTTGAAGCGAGGCTTATGATCTCCGTCTACAATGAGGGCTGACAAAAGATGTGTGGGTTGTTGCAAACGTGCTAGTGAGTGCAAGTGTCAGTGCCGTGACATGATCTCAAAATGCCCGACTGTTTTAGTTTTGTTAGTAGTTTGTTTAGCTTGTGTTGGGCCAATTAATGCAAAAAAGGAGGATCCTTTGGAATGCCCTGGAATTGATGAAAATCCTGTGATTACTGCAACCAAGTCTAGTTCGCTGGACAAAAAGGCGTCATTACTTAATGCTGCGTTTACATCCTCCGAATCGATGGAGGTAGAGTCGGCGACTCTTGCGGATGAAACTTGGGATTCTTTTAGGCCCATGTTCATATTTTGCAGAGCTAGCTATCCCATTACATGGGATTTCAGCGGAAGTAAACCCCCAGACTTGAGCGAGGAAACACATGTGAATGTGGATAATGTTTTGAATCCTACGAAAAGATGCTTTGTTTCTAGTTTGAAGTTACTAGCAAGCGGTTACACGTTGAAGGAGTCGAGAACTGGAAATTATACTTGCAAAAGTTTTGATGGGAAAAAATCGGTTTCCATCTACAGATTTGCTCATGGTTAGTGCAAAAAGTGTCATTATATGATGATGTTGATTGTTGTTGGCTTATGAGTTTTGTTGAGGGACTATTTATGAGCATGAAACGAATTACCCTTTTGCATGACAGCTATAAAAAATAAGATGATATATAGTGAGGAGTTACTAATGATCAAGAAAATGCTTCTAAATTAAAAATTACTTAGAAGAGTAAACTCCTCTTCTTTTCAATGTGTCCTTCAATTCTTTTTTTTTTACAATGTTGAAGCACTAAACTAAGCAATATTTAAGAAGATTTACTACAAACAAAAGTATCTTTGTTTGTGTTAAATTCAATGTCACGTTGGGATAATAGCATTGAAACAAATTGGTAATTCATTCATTTTATGACTTTCCTCAATTTTTTAGATGGAACAACAATATTCAATACCAGAAAGACTGTAGAGGCAACGGTTTTGGTGAAAGGAGGAGTCTCACAAGTGTATATTCCGTGCCCAGCAAATGTTGCGAAACTGAATGCAACAGTTTTAATAATGAATGAGGTATGCATATGTTGACATTGACAGCTTATGTATGTTGTAAGTCGCTTCGTCCACTAATAAACCAAATCAATTTTGAATTCACAGCTCGGAAATTTAACAGAGTTGAGTAAAGACATTATGCAAAAATATGATCCGAAAATGGGATTTCTCCTACGAGCCGGCTCAGAACCAAGCGTGCTTGCTGGAAAGTATGTTTGCTCAGGAAGTTACAAAAATGATACTGAAGTTGTTGAAGTAACTGTATCCCCACCAAAAGGTATATAATATTTGCAAACATGTCATTAATGTTTTTACAATTATCCAAATCATGACAAATGAAGCTAAACTAAGCATAAGCATAAATATTTATGAATTGTTAAAGGATTCATTGTCAGTCCAAGCAAGAATCACCTCACCTTTAGAAATTCTAAGATTTCTATGCAATGCAAGGCCACTGAACCAGTTGAGATGAAGTTTGTGAACCAAAATGTTCCTGTACAGCATCACGTGCGAGAAATTACATACAAGTCTGATACATTTAAGTATGGGGCAGCAGCCGATATTTTTACTCATCCGAAACAAGATGTGATTCGAGGGGATGTCAGTTGTGTGAAGAAAAGTAACCAGGAAGTCTTGTGGACTTGGCATTATGATACAGACTATGGATGCAACTGTAACTGGACTTTGAAAAATGGTACGTGAGCTGAGATATATCTTTGATGCACAAATTATAATGTTGGTAACCTATAAGTTGTAATTTACTGACATGATCGAAATTATAGATGGGATAAAAGCTGCAAGATTCTACTTTTTATTGGATCGAACATTCCGTGGAACAATTCGTGCTTACGCCCTAAACACCGAAGGCGATGGATATTTCCTTAACATTCCTACACCAAGAGGAGAGCTCAGTTGCACAAGCAAAGCGAGTCCTCGAGTCAACATGACATTTATTCCTTGTGAAAATCCTGTAGAATGTCAAATCAAAAGTGGATTTTTGTCTTGGGTATTGTTAACATATTGATTATAGTTAATCTATTCGTCTTCTTATCTTCACTTCTTTTTCATGCTCAAAAGTAAAATCAAATGATTTTTTTGTGCTCCTCAGTTCGACTTTGATGCTCGGAGTTATTCAGCAGAGAGCATTTTCAGTGATGAAGATGGGGAGGATCCACACAACGTAACAACAATTAGTCAAGGGTATATTCGTTCTGGAATAATCAAATGCGGAGTTGGAGACTACATCACAACGAAATTTGCTATTGCAAATCTTGATACTCTCTGTAAGCATCCAAAAAAATAAATGTACACGCGCACGCTATTAATGTTTTAGTTTACTGAATTGCGACTTAATTTTGTTTTGTTCAACAGATATCGATAATGTACCTACTGCTAACCTTGTTCGAATCGTGGGTCCAGAAACTAATGTATTTGTTGGAGATAAAATGTTGTTCACGTGCATGTATGAAAAATTCCAGATTGCAAGGGAAGCCCAATGGGCTTTCGTGTACAAAAATGGCACTATTGATTTCTTTGATGTTGGTAAGTCAAAGGATACGTTGTCGGCAAACGGACAAAATAATATTAATTATAATCAGTTGCGAAACTTAACCTTGAATTAAATGAATGTCTTGTAGATAAGAAAGATGATCGATTTTCATATGATTTGGAAAAGTACCTGAGATCAAGCTTTGTTAAAATCCCAAGTTCTGACGTAACTGGCTTAATGTGCTTCGCACCTGTATGGAATAGCACACAATGGAAAAATTCTACGTTTGCTTTGAATGTTTCCCGTAAGTTACATAACAACTTCCTTTAGGATTATTAAAATGATATTGCATTTAACAGTATGACTTCCTTTCCTTGTCAGTTGTATAGAGAATAGAAATCAACGCAAGACTATTATGGTGTAAATTAATTAAATTTAATTATCATATTTTTGTAATAAACTTATTTGTAAATTTTAGCTACTCCCCCAGTTGACACGGAATCGCCTCTCAAGTAAGACTACATTTTATGTTGGATTTTCTTAAACTGTTTTATGTTGTGTGTAATTGTTATGATTTATGATGAGCTCATGCACGAAATTTTTAATATGTTAAAGCTGCCCTGTGGACTCAAACCCAATTATCATCCTGCAGAGAAACTCTAGTATATCATCCAGAAGACTCCGAGTACCTCATATCGTTTCAAATAAAACGTTGTCACTTTTTAACCCGGTGGATGAAATCAAACTAATTTGCCGGGCTAACTACCCAGTGCAATGGTTCCGAGGAGCGGAAAAGGTTAGTGACGGTATACTAAACTTTGATGAAACAATCTTATGCAATAACTCATATATTAACATATTGCTACTTTTTAGACTAATTCTTCCAAGATTGGGAAAGTTCCATGTAACAATGTTCTTTCAATGAAGAAAGTATATGAGGCAGTTCTTCACATTGACCCTCTACAAAAGGAAGGCACAGGAAATTACACTTGTCGAAAAACATTTGCCACCTTTCCTCAAGCTAGTGTTTACATTTATGCAGTTGGTTAGTTTTTATTTAAAACAGTAGCACATTTTATTGATTTCATGCACTTTACCGAAGTTAAGCCATGAACAGTTAATAATTTGCAGCTGTTATAATGTAGGTGATGGAGAAGCAACATTTGTCAACGAAGGCCGTCATATGCAAGTAATTAAAAATGTTAGAGATTACGACACTTGGGTTACGCTGCCTTGTGAAGTATCCAACCCACAATCCAAACCATATTTATTCTTGGATCATGAAGACTCTGTAAGATTATTAATTTAAGAAGCATAAATTCCAACTCTAGCAGATTATTTGAATGAAGTGTTTATTGAAGATGGATGACGTCTTTAAACTGCAGGAAAGAATACATAGACTGGAATTAGGAAGTAATTTACGGTATGATCCTAAAATGGGATTCGAAATCGACAGTAGTACAGTGTCCGATCCGGTAACGACATTTGTATGCTCCATGAGTGAAAATGCCACAACTTTTGGTGTTTTAATTACTCTTCACAAGCAGGAAGGTAAAAAAAAGTTGGTCTTATGAAATTGCATTCCATATATAAGAAGAGAACGGTTGAATACCAAGCAAATCTGTTATTATAAGGTGAACTGATTGCCGGAGCCATTGGAAGCCATCAACCACCGTCGGGTGGCATGCTGCTAGCCTTCACAATATTTTTACTTGCACTAGTCATTCTCCTGGCCGTTGGGCTTTTTGTCATGTACAGAAAATGCCAGGAGGTAAAGTGGAGAAATGAGATTTTACATTATGTCTAGTCGTTTTCATGCAAATGCAAAATTTTAATTTGTGTTGTATGTATTTGTCACAGGCTTCAACGAAACCACCTGATGGCCATCAGATGGGAACTAGGGACACGTTTTCATCTTATGACGATGTTAGAATACAGCATGATGACAGAGAAAATATTGTTGACGGAAACTACAATCGTTTCAATTAATTTGTAATTTGCATGTTAAAGGGGATAGAGTAATAACATTAATGATGATGTCTGACTCGGTTCGGTTCACTCACAATCAAAGCGTGTAGGAGACGAACAACAACTCTTTACCACAAATACCAATATAGCATACGGTCGTCAAGAAATATTCGCATTACTGTAATGATGAAAAGGGGAAATGTACATAATCCATCGGTATAATATGTAATAATAATGTATGTATACGTGTAATTATGTGGTAAATAAAAATCTTTTATTTAAACAGGTTGATAGATATCATGATGAAAACATATTATTTATTTGCATTTTGATTGCATGAATATCGATTGAAAGTTCAAAATGCGCTTCCATTTTTAACGGATTTAAAAACGCACAAATGCAGTTTGGGTCCTTATCAAACTAAGGTAATCTAGTTTCTAAAGTTTTGTCTACTTTGAAATTCATGTGAAAAGAATCTGTAAGCAAAAAATGTAGCAGGAAATTTGGCATTGACGTTGTTGGTGTTTGCGCCTGTTTACAAGGGAATTTCCGTCGACAGCTCGATGGGATTCCGACGCAAGATCTCTTTTAGAAAGTTTTACTGTCAGAATTAAATTGTATCGTCTCTCATTACCCTTATTACTTACTACCTGTATGTTGTTGTATAATGGCCCATGCATCAACTTTCTGCACATTTAGACAAATATATTTTTCAAATACTACTGTAGCAAGTAATAGCCGTGATCGTGTGCAAGTCGTGCGGCTGTAGGTTATGTGTTATGCCATTTCAATGATGCACAACTCCCACCACCATTGACTATACTGTCTATTACTGCTACACAGTGCTATTTAAATGCCTTGCACTTTGCAGCGTACAAAATACATGCACTTATACGTTACATTGAGGTAGTACAATATGTGACCAATTAATTTGATTTTTAATAATTTAGTCTAAGGATAACTGGTGTGTAGTAAAATTTAAATTATAATATGCAGTTTCCTGTACTGTGCATGTACCGATTATGCTTACGAAGTTTGATGCATTTGATCACATATTGTGCATCAGTTTACCCACCAATCACTCATCTAGTAGCCATAAATTTGCTTCCTATTAATATTGTAACATAACATAAGTTAAGAAAAATCAAACTGATAAGGTCACATACACAAAAGCTCAATTTGCTGTAAACGTGGTACGCGGAGATTTTATGATCGCAGGGATTGATTACAAGTACTAAGCATATAGTGCACAATACATAATATTACATACATATATAATCACAATGACAAACAAAACACATATTTCCATCCGCTTCCGTCACAGTCAATGCGTCATTTGTCAACTATGCACTCTCGTTTTTCTAGAAAACTTTTCAGAAATTTAGGTAGCTTGCTTACTAAAAGTATATATATGCAATATGTAATGGACGGTCAAGGAGAAAAGGCAGTATGCTATAATGGTTATTGCAAATGAATCGAAAGAAATCCATCTCATATTGTTTCAGTCGAAGGGCACCCTTCGTGCTAGCATATTAGGTTGTTTAGTTTGCAACAGTTTATAGAAGAAGAGTACATATTGTATATAGTGCAAAACCTTGAGATGTTTTGAACTTTATTTGCACTCCAGTAGCTGGGTCGAAAACTTCCTAAAACAATCCAGCATCTAAAATGACCTTGCACTGCATTATCTTCTTGTTTATTCCATTCGTACCAATATTATTAGCCGTTATGTCTGGTGACAATCCAACTCAAGCAACTTCGCAGTTTGGAAGCAAACCTTCAACTCCAAATCCAAAAGAGACAATCAATTATATTAATGGTGCATTCACATTACAAGGGTCGGTCAACAACCCAAAGCAAATGTTCAACTGCTCATCTCGACATTCTTCTGAGCCCACCAAAACAGTTGGACAGGCTTGTGTATTTAATCAGAACGACTGTAGTACCCATTTAACTAACATGGCTTGTGTAAATAATGTGTGTGTTTGTGACGCAACAGATCGTTACGACTTTGCCACTAAGAGATGCAAAGGAACGGCTGGAGCTTTGTGCTATCCTAATATCAAAGAGTGTACGGACAACGCAATATGTATAAATGTTCCTATTCCCAGAAACCGAGTTTCTCGGAGTTCTCCGTTTTCCTATCAAACCAGCCAAAATTACGTGCTAACCACCAACAGTGACATTGAAGTCAGTGGTCATTGCCAATGCAAAGAAGGTTTAGAATTAACTCTTTTAAATACTATAATCTTTGTTTAATTTTTTTTGTATTTGGTCTAAATACCTTTAATGTCTTTTGAAGGTTTTGTGGAGTCTCGAGATGGGCTATGCAAGAAGGAATATGGCCAATCTTGCCAATCTTTTGATGAATGTGATACCTTGAATTTAGTTTGTAAAGAGGGTATGTGTGACTGTGCCAATGCTTTGCATGTTTATGACCTTATCACCAAGTCATGTGTAGCTTTGGTTGGTGCGGTATGTTCAGATGACGCTGGAGGAACGGTTTGTGTGGAGTCAGCCTATTGTAAAAAGAATAACTTGAAAGTTCAAGGGCGATGCTCATGCATTGAAAACGCTGCAGAGACAAATATGAGAACCTGCATAATTCCATCGGAAGCAAATGTTGAGCGAGAAAGTAAATCTGATCCATCCGGGTGGAACCATTGAAGTATAAAAAAGAAGTAAAGCTTAAAAATGTAGGTTTACGTTTATTTATGTATCTGGTTAAAACTGAATCTCCAAAAATTACTTTGTATCATTAAAACTTGAGAGGAAAATGGCAATAAATTACTTAAATTATTATATTTCTACAGTTTGTCACACCGGTTTTTAAAATGGAATAAATAAGAAGGATCAAATTGAAATAAAATTTTGTGACATATCTATAAGAATTATACATGTATGTTCTACTTTTTACTACAGAGTTGAGAGTTCACACTCTGGCTACATCCACTACTAATGTTCTATTCGTACCAAACAGAAATTTCATCTAAAGGCTTCCTTGAAAGATCTGGGACAGTGCAATTTTCGGCTGGGTAACCTACTGGAAGCAGTATCATCAATTTTTCATTGTTTGGTCTTCCAAGGAGTGTACGAAGTGCAGGACCACAGTTCAGGGGTGTGCTGGTCAACGTGACTAATCCAGCTTTCTGTCGTTTTTAAAACAAGATTTTCATTAGTAAATATTATTGTCCTATTTATCATTTGATGGAATTTTCAGGACAACACATTCCATATCTGATGATTAAGTTGGAATGGAATGTGTTTACACACTGAGAAGGTTTACTTGGTACTTTATAGTCATTGATAAGTTTATGAATGAGCAGGCTTACTTGTATTGCAGATAGTAAAATTCCAGTAGCAATTGCGACACTAACTTCGTTGTAGTAATGATTCTTTTTGGTTCCATCAGGATTAAATCCATACGCTTGCTTGAACACGAGTATCAAGTAGGGTGCTGTTGTTAAGTATTCTTTCACGTGATTTGTTTTCAATGGCATAAGATCAGTGGTCCACTGTACTCCTAATAAGCGTAAAAAGAAGGACAATATATATGTGTGCATACTCTACTTATTTACATTCTACATTGCGTACATTACTGATTTCTATACTTTATCAATGTTAAATGGATTGCTGTCTGTATCAAGTAATAAAGTATTTCTTCAAATGAACATAATATGGCATTGGGGCATTAACACTACTACCACAACTAATCGTCATATAAATGCGTGCATATTTTTACAGTTGACCTTTTATAGCTTATATACACACTACGTACTTTTTTCCAGGCTGTTTGACTTACCCATTCGCTTGTTGTAGTTAATTTCTTCTTCCTCTTCTATTAATTGACGCACAGACGCCTTCAGATCTTTGTCTCCTACCACCACATATGTCCAAGGCTCAGTGTGAGCTCCTGACGGTGCCGTGCCTATAAAAGAAAAAAATTATGGATCATTAGTATTTTGTTGCATTTTACTTGCAACTCGTAAACTCAACTTGTAGGTTTCCTATTTCTTGTAAGCTGATAAGGTGTTAAAGTACTTTTACTAATAACAAATGCATTGAACATACCAGCTGTACGAATTATATTTTCGACAACTTCCTTAGGCACAGGTTCCGAGCTGTAGAAGCGAACCGTTCTTCGATTATTCATATCATCAAAGAATGCGGCAGAGCGCTCAATCATTTCTTTATCAGAAAAACGTGTATATGTTGTAAGTGGTACATGAGGCAAATCTTCGGGCAACGCACTGGATATCTTTGCTTCCTCCGCATCTTCAATTTCATCATCATGTACTTCAGCCTCTGAATACGATATAAACATGTTGATGACAAATGACAATGATAGAGAAGTATTAAATGATAAGCAGATACGAAAAGAAGCTGAAAATTGACTAGAACCTCATACCTTGGTCTGGACTGAGATATTTCTTTCGTTTATTTGCAGAATTATTTTTGTTAATTTTATTTTCCACTTTTTTGTCTTCTGTATCTCGACCTTTGGCGTTAACAAAATATACAACGCTAGCGTATGTAACTATCAGGGCAACAACATGCGGCCAGTAGTTGTATAAAAACGGAAACGTGGTCTCGAAAGACATCTTGATATTTTTCAATGTAGAATAAACTCCACAGGTGTTCTAAATTTAGAACAAACGTGCGAACTATATTTATGATGACGGAGGAATTAAATTTGGAGTGGTCAGGTTAATTCAAGTTCCACTCAACCACTGCTGAGCTTGCGTCTTTCACAAACGAAAGAAAACTGGATTTTTTTACTGCTGTGTATGCGACGCGACTTCTCTGGGTTAACAGCTTTTCAATAGCCACTCAAATGCACCCAACTGAAGGATGTTAAAAAAATTATATAACGGATAATATCAAATACACTTATTCAGATGGCATCATCATGTCTTCAATGCAAATAATAACTTAGGATGGGTGATGTTTGTGTGACCTATGGCCTACACACATACTCTTCCACAAAGATATTTAAGGAATGAACAATACATGAGTACGAGTGCAGCTTATGAAATGAATTTATTCATAAAAAATTGATCTCACGGTGCAGTGTTTTAAAGGCTAACTAACTGACTGACTGACTGATCTGACTTATATATACTAGTTCATTACATGCAAGAGAATTTCTTTTCTACGAGGTACTTCACAATTACACACACGTACCTATTTGTTTAATTGCCACGATGTGAATAGAACAGTAATCATCTTGTGCGTACTAAAAAATAAGCAGGCCATTCGTTATGAACAAGATGACCTAGTCAATATCTACATTATAATTAGAGACAAGGCGGACATTTTTTCTCAGAAAGTTGACTGAAGTACAGTTTTGACTTTGACGGATAGATTAGGATGATGATGATGTTGCGCAGATTTCATGGGTGGGAATATGGAAAACAAATTTACTGAAATCAGACAGACGTAGAGTATCACTACATAGCAAGAGCTAAATATTCAATTAAAGAAAAAAGATTTGATTATTGTGAGACTAATATAGTATTTCCTTGGGGCTAGTCTATATGGACAACAGTGGAATGACCAGAGTTTAAAGCAATGACCTTTTCTGAACCGACGAACATGTATGTAAATGACTAAAGAAAGAAGGCTCGACTGATTCCTAGTCAAAATTTAACAAATTTCTCTTGAATAAATTTCAATTTAAGATATGTAGTATAGTATACTCTGGTTGGATAGATAGTTTTTCACTTGTTAGTTTGGTTTTGAATGTAACTCAGAGTAAGAAAATTCATCACAAACTTATCTTTCCTACCCCCAAACATTATTATATTATTCTAATTATTCTAAGATGAAAGTTTAGTACTTTGGTAGGCTGATGACTACTGACTAGACTATCAACTATCTTACGTTTTTAAACCCCAGTGTTCGAAGTTCGAACCAAACCGACGAATACTCAACAATGCACAAAATCTACGAATTAGAAAGGATATTACAGTGAATCAAGTCTCAGATAAAAATTGCAAGTATACTGAGTGAGTGGAATACAAAAATACGACTGAAGAGCAGATACAAAATGTTCAACTATATTCATTAATCTATAATTTATATTATTGGGTAATCGATGACATGTATTTACTACAATAAAATCTAATGAGAATTGGAACATAGATTACTAAAACTAAAATAGATACATATATGATACAACATTCTAAGCTAAAATTAAGAAAGTTGGTTGGGAATTCCATGATGTCCAATTAAGTGAGAAAGTGTTCATATGTGTGTATTATGCTAACTCGGTTGGTTTTCTGATTTTACAAATCGTAATGGTTGTGTTCCAAAAAATTATTGAGTACAATAAGCTACGGGTCGGAATAAGGCATTAGTTCACTCACGTTTTATTATCCTATGCAATAACATTTTTATAAATACAATGTACCATATTTTCATTTGAAATGCTTACTAAGCAAGGATACAGAAAAACAATAACAAATAATCTCTGCGTTGTTTTCCGCACCAGCTAAGAACTCCTCCAGCTCAGCCAGAAGTCAATAAATTTTATGTATGGATGTACACGTGCTGTTAGGCAGGTATGAATTTCCAATGAAACCCATACAGGAAAAGTGACAACTACAAAACAGAGGATGTATATCATTATGACTGGGAAAGGCAAAAGGCTATCATACAATAATTTCATACAAAATTGTAATCTCTGAATAAATACATAAAAATAAGTCATCAATACGATTTAGGTAGCCTCAAACGCGTGTAAGTCAGCATGTGAAAAATAGTAATGCGGTGTGCGAAAATATAAAGTCCTAAACAATTGCATGATAGATTATGCTAAACCACATTATTGGGTAGTAATTTTTGGTCACGCATATATCGGCATTGCATCGGTGAAGCCTTTAGATTTAGCAATGATCATGAAATGACATGCTAAGCCTGTCAACTTGATCGATTCCCAGAATCAGTCACCGACTGTTTACAAAAATTTCAGTCAAGCACGCAGCGTCTGTGGAAGGAAATTCACAATCTAAATACCTAATTCTCCAAACACAAGAAGTTGTAGCAGTCCAGTATTAAGTAATTCAATATCCTCTGCGTTTGCTTCTTACGTAACTCCACATTATGTTGTAGTAATGAATGATGTACGTAATAGATGTGCGTGATTCAGATGAAGCACACACACGATGGGTCTTTAGACAATCTGGCATGTGGCAATACCAAATACAGAACAAAAAGTCATACTCAACAAGCGATAGAACCATGAGCTTGAGCTACAGAATACCAATATAGTATCCGTTACGACGATGATGATGACACGGAACTAATCCATCCATTATAAGAATTTAACTAATGCTCCGTATTTCTAGTGTATAGAGGGGGGATAGAATAATAGTATGTACTTGATCCAACGAATTGAAATAATGTATTTATCACGAAAAGACAAGGCAGGCATGCATGGCTTGGAATGGAGTTAGAAGGTTTGGAACTTCTTTCCTTGATGCCGTTTCTTTGCATTACGGAATACCAATGGTTATGCTGCATAGCATGAGTGAGCGATGCCATAGTACATACCAAAGTAGTTCTATGAAGTCTAGAATCATGGATGAACATTAGTCAGTTTAGCAATGTAGTTTACATTATCCTTTCCATCAGCCACAATTAGGTTTTTACTTTTTACGTACGAAGCCGAGATGTCAGAGTATTGCAATCATTTGGGTTTTTTTTTGCTAAATCATAAAATGAGAAGAGAGCTAGCAGCTAGATTAGCTGCTTGCCTAAACCTGAACTGCCTTTGAATTAAATTTCTATGTATTTTTGTACACACGATTCGATATAAACCTTACTCTTACTATTTAACATACATCCCGGAATGGCGAGTGAATGTAAATGTAATGTTGTTTGCACACTGCACAGAAAGAAGGAGTTGGTGGAGTGTGTGTGCCTCTCTCTATTGCCTGTCCAATTTTCAAGGCTACTTTTTGCTTGTTTGGCAAACTAACTCTTATTTTGTTGTCTATACATATAGCATCCTGAAAAGGATTTAGCAAGTATGTACAAACCAAACCAGACATCTGACTTTTAAATACAAAAACTAGCATATTATTCTAAAACCAAAAAAAAAAATGTTGAATGTGGTAACACTCTCTTTGCCTGGAAAAAGTTGACGTAAATTTGATTCAGTAATACCCACCACCACCTATCTATAAACAAAACAACATTTAATTTCTCTGTACCTAGTAATATACGTACGTATTATACATAATCCAATAATATAGTTTTCAGTTACTATATACTTGCCACTTGCTATCATAAGTCTTGAGGATTGTACTAAACTATATTGTTGCACGTCACGTGTCCGAGTAAATTGCGACAGTTACGGTGAATTGTAAGACCGATTGCAAGCAAATTTATTACTAAGAAAATCCATATTGCAAGCCAGCATTCTAAATGCATGGTTTTGGTTAATTGTTAACCTCCTTCTCTCCAAAAGTTTGACTTGAACGTTACCTTCTCACGTCAAAAGTCACCCGTGTAAGTGAAAGTCTTACATTCCATGATTACATACTTCTTACAAAACAGGTATGTACAAAGAGTTTCAAAATTCCATGATAAATATAGTAGGCTAACCATTTCCCATTAATAAATTCGCTACATACTTTACATAGTTAATCTCTCTTATCTTACCATTATTACCACACCAGCTCTGCATTCTTGTGGTTTAGCTATAGCGTCAAGAGATACCATTAATTCCGTAAACAGTTTAGTAGAAGCCGTTAGGTTGTTTGTTTGAGCATGCATAAAAAATACTTGTGGACTAGCCAGCGACCAAATATTTCCAAGGAATCGATTACGATTAGGCAAAAGCGAAGGCAAGGAACGAAATTTGTTGAAGGAATTTTCCTATTGCTACATACGTGAATTACATTGAATGAGTCTACTCTTCTACACTAGTCCATTTTGTTTGTCCCCAATGTAATGCAATGCAATGTCTTGTTAAACACTTGGTTTGGTTATGGGGCGGAAGGAACATAGGAACATCTTCAGAGTGGTTGGGTTGTTCTCGTGTGGTCTCTGGTGGTATATGGTAGCATAAGCATATAGGATCAACATCAACAAGAAAAAAGGACAAATATCATATCGAGTACACAAGAAGTACACAAATGAGTCGATCGAGTTTGTGTTATGTTGTTAGTTGTTATGATATAAAACGGAAACCTAAAGCCCGAAATTCCTATAACATGTATGTAGCATTATGCAATGCAAAAAAATGCAGTGTAGAACTCAACTCTCAACTACAAGACTCATTTGACCAGAAGACATACATATTTTAATACGTATCGTACGAACACAAGTATAATACATATAGTATTATTCCAAAATGTGTACTGATGTGTGGTTCCTTATATGTATAAATTACAAAAGCATGCAACGTGATGTGATATAATATGATAGCTATGAGGGGATGAGGATGAGAAGAGATGAGGTTGAGGAAAAAGCAATGAGTAAATACACAAAAACATCTTATGAGCAAGCAAACAAACTGAACCCATACCGAAAATACCAAAAACCCAAACCATGCAATTTTATAAAAGAATATATACCTAAATACCTGTGTATCCATATCTCTTCAGAGGAAAACTTTTGCCCGATATGATATTGATATGAGCAACTTGCTCAGCTGGCTGGAGAAGATATTTTACACCACACACCAACACCATACCACCGTCATATGGCTATACTTGGAGGAGTTGGAGACAACGTATAGTTAATAGTTGATAGTAATAAATTATGCACTCTCTCTTGCTATTAAGAAGATTTGCAGATTGAATTATTATTAATAGCTACAAAATTTACATTTTGTTTTTCTGAATATTTTTAACTACAAACAGCATCATCAACACCAATAACACCTTGGAGGAATGGACCATTAAAACAAGTTGGTGATGGTGACCGCATTATAAAAACTTTCCGGCGGAGGCTCCGGCTGATTCTTAGCCTTTAAAAACATACATAATATTGAATTAAACATTAGTTGACACTGAAAAACAAAGTGGTTGGAGAATAGTTGATAGAAAGAAGCTATGAGTTTAGTTTATGAGTTTAAGGGTTGAGAGTTACACACATCGTCATCATTCATATCAAAAGACCAAGACTCTTTATTGTTATCGAATTAAGTGCCTCTTTCTTCTGTCATATTGGTTGTTGGTGATCGGCTAAAGAAACTGAAGACAACATTGGTGATTGTTTGGAGTCGACCCAAGGCCAAGACCAAGTTTTCCAAGTCTGAGATTCCCTGGCTATTTTATCAGTTCCTTTTGATTGAAGTTTAATTATTTCTTCCATTGCATCTTCAGCCGTCACATTTTAACTGGGTATGAGTATTTCCATCCCACTAAGTATGTGGTTTGTACATTGAGATTATTGGGACAATTGCGTTGCACATGTTGAATTTGAATGTTTTGAATGCATTTTAAATGTAAATTCACATGTGGCTAGAATTCATTTCAATTTTTGTTTTTGGTTTCAGAATTTGCTAGTTGGGGAAAAGAAGATTTTTTATGGGTGCTACTGCTGACCACTGATATTGGATTAAAATAGCTGCATTTTAATTGAAGTAAGTTTTGCTACTAAATGAATGTTGCATAAAATGACAAATGTGTTTCTCTTCATGATGTGCAGTCTTCATTATTCTAACTAATAGTTGGATTTGTATTGATCATTTTTTTCGTGTTTCTTCACAGATTTTTAACGAACATTCTGACAACCGAACGCGAAAGGAAGTAACTAACTTGAGCTGTGAGCCTTAATTTTAACGGGAGCTGTAAGCGAATCCAGGTCTTGGGTTGCGAAGTCCTTAATAATTATAAGATTAATGGTATGATTATCGCTAAATGTTTTTTTGCCTTGCCTAATTCAAATTTTTATTTATAATATTTGTACTTTATTTTTCATAATTTTAAAGTAATTTCATATTTTATTCTTTGCAGGTTTACACCATATTTATCAAATACACCGACACATATTAGAATTTAATACAGAAGCAGAAGGTAGACTTTCTTTTCTGAGAGCTATTTGAAATTTAAAGTTTCACTGGTCCAAATATTAATATACATATATACGTACATATATGTAATAATTCTTTCAAATAGTCATTTATAAATTTTAGTTCTAGTCTATCTTATCGCTAATCAATTCATTACTGTTGGTGCCTTGAATTGAATTATTACCGGGTTAAGACTCTTAATTGAATCTGAATAGGTGCTAGAAGTAGTAGCAGTTAGAATAAAATTTACTGTTCCTGTAGTCTTGGATGACAGCTTTTAGCGATTTGTTATTGATCTGATAAGGTGATAAGGGTGGAAATTCTTTTCCTTGGTAAAGAAGGAAATACTGCTAGTATTATAGTGTAGTTCAGCAAACGTCGTAAACTCAATTAGTTATAGTTGAGTTTTTAGGTCAAGCGATTAATGGTGAAGATTGATTGCTAATTTTTACTGCAGGTAGTTTACTTCAAGTTTAGGCTAATTGAAAGCTGATTCATAAAGCTAGGGTAGAGATATATATATATTAGTAGTATCAAAATGGATTCTCAACGAAGCAGCAGACGTAAGAAGCAGCCACCGAGAATTGTTTTCAAAATACCTCCATGCCGTAAGCCCTCCGATGTAGAAATTATTGCGGGTCCTTCCAGCCTCTCGGAATGTACTACAACCACAGGTCGAAAGTTAAAGCCAGACACTGAATTTGTGTCCGTTGAAATTGAACTCACCAACGGTAAGTGTATTGCTGTTTTTATTTCGTCTCTATTTTTATACGTAGCTCATAAAAATTAATAACGTAGCATATGTTCCATAATTATGAAGTCGCATACGAGTCCGAAAGAATTTAAAATTCCATTTGCATTACTCGTCTTTGAATTCTTGGTTTTTAAATTGCAATAATACACAATTACTGAAATCACCTATTGAACACTCCTTTCAGTTTGTATAACTTTGTTGCAAAAATAGTTTCATAAAGTCCTAGAACTAATTCAAGATGGATCAACTTTGCCCCGATAGCTAAACGATACAAGGAACTGAATCTTGAACATTGTAACGGTGTGCTGGAGTTCCGCTTTTCGCATAGAGAAAGGTCTTGTTGCCAAAAATTATCAGGGTATATGTGGAGAAATAATAACAATTGTGTTATGCATTCATAAATGGAACGAAGGAATGATCTTAAATCTGATAGTACACTGTACACTACCAAGCACGCTGTACTTTTTACATGAAATTTGATGGGCATGATTGGTTCTTTTTAAGAAAAAAAACCTGGAATTTATTTTCTATATACTGTATCTACGTAAACATACGAATAGCTCATACGTTATATATAAAGATGGAATAGTATTTTAATTTGAAATGTGCTGAAGTGTAAGTACAGCAAAATGGTATAGTTTTTTAATTACAGAGAGAGCACAAGATTTAATTCATGATTGAATTTTTAGTTTGCTTTGTCGAAGAGGTTTATATGTTCGAAGTTTAGTTGACTACAGCTATAGCAAAGGCTGGCTCTACAACTCATTATGGTACTTTGTATTATTGTCCCAATAGTGCAATAATAATTATTTGTTAGAGATTACTGAGCATGAACTAACAAATTGACATCTTTCAGTTTCCGGTAAGTGTTGTGCTGAAGCGCTGAAGACGGATTGGGGGTAGACATATATACTTTACAATGCGTTTACATGGATCGTTTTGCTTGTAATAATTTTGAAAACTGAGGACCGGGCTTTGCCAGCTTGGTAGTTAATTTTAAAAAGTAGCTTGAATTGTTTAATTAAAGTATCCATCTCGTACCAAAACAGGGCCAATAAAAATACAAGGAATTTTTAAGCAGTCACTCGGTATCATCATATATGCATGTGTGTACCCGACTTTCTACACTGACGAGTGCTCAGGGTTTTTGCAATGATGCATTAGGAGTTTTCATGAGGGTTACAAGTTCAAAGTTATAGTGCTGCAATATTTATCAGATCATCTGAAAACTATGAAGTTGGTCCACTGACCGATGACTTCATCAAGAGAAATAAAAATACACCCATCCACATTATACTTGTCGGGTTGATTCTCAGACCGTCATAAATACTACTGAATCTTATTTACCTATGGTAGTATTTATGATTTAATACCTTCATTTTACACTCACAGCATCTAGTCGAGATAAGATAATCACATATGCATCAACCCTCTTCTTGCTGACTTGTTTGATAAGTACTACACGTTTGACGTGGTACCCTGTATGAAAAAGTCCAACGACAATGATGGTGTCAAGCTCGGGGAGTTTTGTTATAAAATTAAATTAAATGCTTGCCATGTAGATCACGGTTGCATTTTCTTAATATTTGTAATGTTACGTATAAGATGATTCAATTTTAAAATGAGTTCATAGATGGCTTCATCAATCCAACCCCCTTCACATGAAGCTTAAAAATAGTACATTTGTGAGCGTCAGCTTATCACTTGCGTAACAGTTGCTCTAATAATGTTCTTAACGTGATTTTCTGATCACATCAGACTCAATGGTAGTGCATTTGCATTACTTTCAACATGAGGTTCATATGATGATAATGCTCATCTAATAGTTAAAGTTATTTTATTTTATAGCAGAGACTTTCCACACTATCATATTTATGTATATTAGCTCTTGGTTGTTTTAGTTGCCAATGCAGCAAAGGTACAGATGCCTGTTGTTCTGCATAATAATATGATATTGATACATACGTATGTAATGTAATGAACATAAGTCATAGACTCGTCTGTTATGTTTTTTTTACTATAGTTAATGTTAACATTCATTTGATAATTCTGATTTTAACTTTCATAAACGGTATACGTGCAGCATAATAGAGCATACATAAGTACATATTATAACTAACCAAGCTTATGATTCAATAATTTCGACGTCTAAAATGAGTTACAGGTTTAGTAGCAGTGCTAGGGACCAATACTGTTAGTTAGTGTGCAGTAATCTCTTGTATTTCCCCTTATACACGCTAACATGCATGGTAAAACTGTTACATGTGTATAGATGGGGTCGATCCCCTTATCCTCAACAAAACCTCGTGTTTCACTCTATCAGCTGGCTCAGCCTTTCTGCTTCTCTGTGGGCTTTCCTTTTACAACTACTACGCTATCTTAGTTCATGCCATTTATGCTGCGATGTTATATCCATATCTATATAATGAACTGAAGTTAGATATACCTTGCATACACTGTCTATGTCTGTACAATATACCCACGTTCATGCACCAATCTATGAATATGGCATAGTAGTACAACTTCTGTGCGTATTACAGAGTTGGTGTTGGTTACTCTATTCTGTGCATAACGTGATGCTAAAGGACTTGCCCACTGAGTTTGCACCAATACGAGAATCGTGAACTGAGAGTGGAGTGTTCTCGTAGCAGGCAACCTCATTTTACCGTCAGATATCTTTAGACAGTTGAGTTGAACACATCGATGTAGACTTTATGTGCAGTCATTTCTCTACATGTGCTTTGCAAAAATCGCTATTATAGCATCGTAAAGCTAATCGCTACATAGTGTTGGGAGAAAGAATCAGCGATTGGAGAAAGCATATTCAGTGAAAAGATAAACATTTCCATAATATAAAATTATAAAGTCTGGTGCTTTTAAACTAAAATATTTTCTTCAACACAAATTCAAAAATCAAAATCTTTCAACATATTGGTGCTGGTGAAAGTATTATAGCATAACGTGCAATTTAGTTCCAGATTAAATAATAAGTAGAAGGATAACTTGAAAAAATTGATCTTGGTTTTGGTTCATACTTTGGCATTGGACGCCGTCATTTGTGATCGCAATAGATTGTGAAGTTCTTTGAACGGTTTGTGGTGGCTGTGATTCATTGTGCCTGCAAGCGGCTCTTACGACAACTTTCACATTTGCGTTCACCGACTTTTTAAAATCGAGAAGAAAGTATTGTTTAAAGTTATCTTTATATCATCGTGTTTGCATAAAGAAGACATCTAAAGTTCTGTCTTTATAGATAGAAATGTCATATTCATGTTGCATGGTATTACTGATTCAGTAAATATTTTATCATGAAATCATTGTGGGAAACGAAAAAACTCACAGTTTACTCTTTGACTTCTGCTTTTTACGAAGCTGGTTGACAAATCCACAAATCCTTTTATTAGTTATTTAAGCATAATACCAGAATAGTGGTGACTGTGAGTGTAGGTTAAGTAAGTGACAATCGTGCAAGTGGTATTTGCTCTTAGGAAAAGAAAAGTGATCTGCTCCGTACCGACATAGTGTATTACACTTACTGTGCAATATTAATTATTGTAATACTGGTTTCATAAGAAAGTGCAATTGATTGGAAACTGGGTACAATTACCATTAGTTTACTACAGCCATTTTGATGAGTAAAATAAAAATGGGTGCTCAGTCGGACCACGAAAGTGGGTTCTTCGAAGGTGATGAGTGTGTGGACGACGATGAAGTGGAAATTATTCACGAGGAAATAAATAATCCTGGAGGGATACTAAAACCAAAAGGTAATAGTACTAACCTTTTGGGTATTATTATTTCAACCACCAAAGTCAATTTAGATAGAGAAATAGTTATCTAATATTGTTTCTGAAGCGTTAAACTATTTTCGTTACGCGTTATTTGGTTATAAAATATTTGGTCGAAACTACTAAAATAGTTTTTTAATGCAGGCGCCTTGCCTTGCACTCTTGCAATAAGGCAGACCATTTAAAGGAAAGTTTCTTTCCAATAGTAATGTGCACAGAGCAAAACATCTTTGTGAATAGTTGTTGAATGAATGCCTCAAGGTGACAACCTGTATCAAGGTCCTACTGTGGCCACCTTCTAAGTAAATGACGAATATCTGTGTATAAAAATGTATATCACCGTAAGGCCGTCGTGATTAAAATCGCACTACTGGTTTTCAATGCCAATGCAGTTTTTGACCTTGCTCCATACCCCTTTATTGACTTTCGGCCTTTGACTTAAATAATTTAATCATACTATTTTCAACTTCTAGGGATTTGTTTGTATGATTGCATCTTGCATCGACGAATTTGTCTTGTGTTGTGTGTATAAATTTTTTGGTATGTACGTGCACTTTTAGAAAATTAACTTTAATCTCAGTAATTAGATTTTAAATTTAGAGTAATCAACTTTTTGTATGAAAAGCAATAAATTAAGTCAAGTTTGAACATGTACATCAACATAAAGAAAGTACCGTTAACGGAGGTTTTAACCAGTAAGTAAATAGGAAGTTCAAGGGATGGGACACATCAAGCATGCAAATTACAAAACAGTACAAGCCGTTACTTCAGGAGTTTTGGTCATAAAAAATGTTTATCATGGTTCTTTATGACAGCAAATGAACCAGGTGATATCCGTCAGAATTGGAATTTAAATTTTTTTTGGTAAACTTTCGCTGCTCAACAGCTGTCAGATTTGAATTACGGAATAAATAGTTCAAGTTCAAAACCATCGATTTACACAAAGGAATCGAATTTCAGTTCATTATGTATTCATGTTCTGCATATTTGTTTTGTAAGACGTATGGTAATATTGTAAAGTACAATACACAGTTCTTTCTTTCTTATGAAATTGGAAGCTCTAACCCTTTACTCAACTGCATAAGCAGCGTGAGCTCAAATCGACTGCTAAAAAATTCGTCGTAGAAATGCTGGCTGGAATGGTACAAGAGTACTATGCACTGCTGTAAGTTTGATGGGCGATCGATGCCCTTTAGCAGAGCCTCTCTTCGCACTGGATTGATGTTATACATGAGTTACATGCTACACGTATAATGTATACAAGTTCAGGATTTTTAAAAGCTATTTCTTCACACATCCGCTGTTAAGCCAAATATTGCATTACAGCTTATCAGTTTCCGTATACCTAATCGTGCATTACATATATAGCATAAATATTACAAGTGAATGTCAGGCCTAGTTCTGGAATTGAGTTAAAAATAATATTCATGTTGTGCTTTCATTCTAACCTGGTGCCTCCCAACTTTTATCCATTTTACCTATTAAATTGATAATTTCAAAAATATTTTTTGTACAAAACAATTTTATGAGTAGCTTATTATGCTCAGTATTGCATGATTCAATTATAAGTTTGGAGTAGAGATGTTCTAATCAGGGCTCAGCTAAATCGTCATTGAATTTATCTAGTGTCAAAAAAAGTGTTGATTCCTCGCTCTTGTTTGTTAAAAAAATCGTTGTGAAGGTTTAAAAACAAAATGAGTCATATTAACAAATAGGGAAGGCATTTTCTATTGTCATTTGACCACAAATCAGACGTTATATTATCGTTTCAATTCAGCATTTTGCATTGCAGTGTTTGATGCTAGCTGTGCTGTAGTGAGAAAATAAACAAAATACGCTTCACAAAGTGAAGACATTGACCTGATGCTGCTGCTGCTGAGCTGAGCTTTGGTTCTATGTGTAGACTAGACCAAATGCACCCTATATGAGCTGAGCTGGTGAAGCTGTAGTAAGAAACGCTTCCACACACGGAGTCGAGTACAAAAAACTTAATTTCACGTATTATATATTCCACTGTTTAGCAATAAGAATCACCAAGAAATCCCGTTGCTGGCTTGCTAAATTGCTGTTTTTCTACATTTTCTTCTGAATGAGTACATTCCATGTATCGCATGGTACGTACATATATGTACATACATATTACTTGGAATTTGAACGTCTTTGGGATTTGGGATATTGCCCAGCTCGATAAACTTTCCATTCATTTCTGTATAAAATCAGCAAACCAATGCTTTTCCTGAAAGTCCCGTTGTTACTTTTTTTTTGTTTTTGGAAGTTTTTAAGCTTGATTTTCGTTTTAAAGTCTGATTATTTCAAGTACTTTAGAGCTAACTAATTATCCATGTCGATATGCCTTACTGTAATATTTTAGCTTGCAATTCGTAAATTTGGAAGCATAGACATTTTTTGACATTGTGAGGGATGCTGTTTGATAATTTTGAATGTTTATTGTAACCAAAGTTGATCCATGTATCTTCGCTTTATTTATGCATCCTGCCTTGCTGACTTGTAATTGAAATTTGTAACGGAACTGAATTAGTTAGACTCAATCTTTGCTCCACAATAACTTTAATTATGCACAATCTCAACTAATACAAACTTAGATACTGCTACTTCACTTTGAGTAAAATAACAAGAAATTTACAATTTTAAAATGTGACCAAAATTAACACAAGATTAATGTAGACATGAATGTGGGGTATTTACCATTACACAAGTTCATGAGTCATTTTCCCTGCTATTTTAACAAATATTCCTTTCACTCTGGACAATGCATACATATTCATATGATGCGTATTATCATCTACATTATAATTGTATTATGAATGAATAAAGAATGCTCTATTATCACTATAACCTTAGAATGTATGTATTTCGGATTTAAAGCTGTTATCGTCACTTCTTTGAAAAGGATTACTAAGACCATGGCTTAAAAACATTTTACGTACAGTTCAGTTCCTTAGGATTCTCAGTATGACTCATTCATCGATGCAATGTAAACGTATGGAAACCTGTTTGCTGAGTACAGAAACATGCCTATTTTCGTTCCACCTTCGATGTTATACTGCTGGACCATTTATATTCTTGTGTAAGATTACAGCTTGACATTAAAGTGAAAAGGCTGATGTCGAATGTGTAGCGGAATAAAAATTATATTTGGCTGAAGTTAAAGCTTTTCCAAGTATACATTCTGATATATGTTTAATTTCCAGTTACAACTGTCACAAGGGTTTGGAGGTTTAAGGCTACGTCGCATCACACCATTTGAACGTTGAGTGGAATCACGTAGTCGCATCCGATCCCCAAGAAGCTAGATGATGGCTTCAATACTGTCAAAATAAGCAGATGATGGTAGTATGTTTCGTCTTGCGTTCATTATGCTCTAATAAACACACTGTTGTTGCACAATTGCTACTACATTTAAGTTAACTAAACTTTCTTGGTCGCAGTAGCACATTAACCCGAGCACAAATTCAATTTTATCCTGATAACGGATGGACTTGTTTACGCATTGAATCTAGCTCTACATGCGTAGCAAAACATGCTATGTAGAACAATTTTTTTAGCATTTGTTTTACATGAGATTTTGACATTTAAAGAGGTGTAAACCATGCAGTTGTACTTGTGGTTCCAGCTTCCAAAGCAAAGTATCTTTCCATGGCTCATTACTTCAAAGTCATTAGAGATTACTACGTAGATTAGTAGCGACGTTTGCAGGAGTACATTTTCTGTTATTTCGACAGTAATATATTCACTCCTCAATACATTGCGTCGAACCAAGAAAATCTCTCGGTCGCATTATGTAAGATCACATCAGTATCAGTTGTGCAATGAAACTTAACGCATTAATTTGCATAAAGCCATTTTGTGACTTTTACTGATACGATTCCATTCTCTCTGTTCGCGAGAAAAATTCAAGTCGAAAAGTAGTTTATCCACAAATAACTACCAACGATAGTTTTCAAAACGTTAGTATTGTATTTGGTGACTTTATCAATTCAATTTATAAGCAGATGTAGCCTTCTAATTTTTTTTATGTATTACGCAGGTTGTTTGAATACAAAAACAAATTAATATGATATTTGGTTTTGTTACTTTGTTAGCATTACTGATTTAGTTGAAAAAACATATTTTTGTCTGTAGCACATCCGTTATAAATGTATGACTGCTGATATGTAATGTATGTTGAATGTTATATGCTTTTTGTGAAAGAACAAAATGATCATGTTGAAGTGTGTAACCGAGGGTTCTTGTGTAGCGTAGTGAGCATATAAATGCATTTCCCACTTAATACATGCATACCTATTACCTTCTACATGTGAGCGTTCGCTCAGAGTGGAATGAGTTAAGAGAAGTGGAATGACCTCGACTTGCCAAATAACCTTCACCATTGCTCTCTCATTACTACTATCAACCTACCTGACTTTAAGGTGGCTTGATTGTTGTGATTCCTTAATATTCGGCTTGCTTGGAATGAGAAAGTTGTATTGGTTCGTTGCTCCAGTGTATACAACATATTGCTCTTGCGGCTTTACTGTATTGATAGTAATTAACCTTTAATAAACTTTGAATCATAAAAATATTAATTTTAAACTGAATGTATGGATACGATGCATTCTATGTACATTCTCGGAAGGGCGACTAATAAAAGTCTTACTAATTTAAGAATTTAGATCCACGATTCAAAAGAATTCAGGCTTTTTAATTTTAATGTAATGTATCCCTTGCTGGATACACTTTGACTTGAAAAGGTTATTTATGTTACAAATTTAAATATATTTAAATTTTAGCCATATTAACGAAATTAAAGATGCCTTTTAATGAAACAGATTTAAAGGCTTGTAGTATCAAGTAAACTCGTATCTTATGTTTGGACTTCTGGAGCACTACATTTTTTAATGCAATATACATGATCGAGTACGCTCTATTTACATAGTTGTACGAGGGTCACGGATACTTCAGCATTTACGTTAGTACTTGTATCTCACTCCGTAATTATTTTATCATTTGTCAACCTTATTTCATTATTTAGGCAACTTACCTCCGTAAACAAAACAATCTACCCTGTTTTGTTACTCATACTTATTGTCCTTATAAAATTCACAAGGGTTGTTCACAAATTGTAAAATTAAAGGAGTATAAAAACGGTATCGACGAATGCATGCATGAAAGAAATAACAGATTTGTTGTTCTGTATATGGTCGATGGGTTATTGGTTTGCTTCACGGTGTGGTGTGTGTTTAGTTAATTTATTATTATTCTCTTGACTGCTCTCGATGGCATTCATGGCATTGTGTTTACTTGTATTTAATTGTGAACGACAAAAGATAACCAGAATAAATTAATGAAGTAAATTTCAGGATAAGGGACAGAAATTACTATGAGGCATAGAACGTCATTCATACATGCAGTGCAAACGCTGTCAGTTGTAAATACAGTACACAACATAACGTGTACTTGTACTGCATGGTTGTTCATACTCTCTGTGCAGCAATAGGAAATATTAGCAACACATACAATGCTAGTTGATCTGACAAGTGTAGGTAAAAAGAGAGAATATGTGGCTTGGTGTAGATAATTTTATATCCCATGGTTTAGTAAAGACGCTCGGTTGCAGCAGCTTTTTACCCAGAGTAATCTAGAATCTATGCAAGACCCAGTAGTATGCATGATAGAAAGTTGAATGCCACTGAGTAACACAGTTTCAAGATTTTTTCTGTTATGGTCGGCGATAGTTGAATGAGCAACCATTGTTTTAGTATCAATGCTACGTACAGTAGGAGCAATGAGATTGTCGATAGTCAATTATTATTATCGTTGGACTAGGTGGTAGGTGTGACCACGATCTACCAGAATAATGGACCCCGTATGAAAAGGATATTGAATTGTAATTCAAGCTGTAAATATAGATTTCTTATCTACTTATCTCTTAATGTAATTTCTAGTTGTGAGCTGTAATTTACAGTTTGTACACTGAAACATAAAATAATTATTGAATAAAATCCACAAAAGCCAATATATAGCTGCAGCATCAGGATTGATATTGTTATCATTATAAAAAATCGGGTAAATTTGATGTAATCATCAATCATCAGCTTAACAGACGTTATAACAGAGGTTGTTTAGTTTTCTGTTTTCAGCTCCAACTAACTTTTGTTGTGTTAATATTGCAAAAAAAATTAATTTACTGTTTAATATAATCCTTGATTTGATTGGATGAAGAAATTATATAAATATTGTGTAGTAGAAAAAACATTATTCAGATTTATGATTATTATTTTATTCCGATTCTATCCAACATAATGATAATATATATGTTTTGCATGAAAAGCATGGGTTAAATATTGACTTGTCAAGGGATATGTTGAGAGAAGCTTCAGGAACTAGCTTACTTGAATGTAGATGGACATGGACACTTGTGCATTCGGTTGATATATCAAAACACTCATCACATCTCAGCATGCATGCATGTGGCATGCATTAAAACATTACTCGTAAGGCATGAGAAGTTGTGGCGAACGACTGATATTACATTACCATTACAGGTTTTTTGTGAATGCATGGAGACAACCAAGCACCTTTCCATAAAGCTTTCTGGGTTCCACAACGTCTTATGCATGAAAACGTCAATGACCCTGGAACTCAACGGAGCGTTTCCACAAAGCTTTTTTCCTATGAGGCTTTCAGCTTAATCTGTATACATTTTATGCATACTTTGATCCTAAATGTAGTCTGTATGCATCTGTAGGTTTTTTGCTTGAAAATTCCGTTTTCATATCAGAGCCACTATTGAAAAGGATTTGGTTCAATCGCTACTTATTTGGTGCTTGTAAAAGCTTATTCTTGTGAATAGCTGTGCATACAAGCATTCTACTTTTGTATTTGCTACGTTGCAGTGCAGTTTGTAAATGAAGATGTGTGCATTTAGGATTGAAATGATATTGGCTGTATTATTGTCACTGTGCATCCCATTAAATATATTAGTCTTGAACCGCTAGCGAAAAGTACCCAATGACCTACTCGTGTCGAATCGAATAATATTAGAAGCTATTAAGTTTTAAAGAAACTCATGAGCATTTGAACAATAATTTATTTGCATAAAAACAACTCTTATTTTATCATATTTTTTGTTACAACCCTTATTGGTTAAGTTTAAGTAAGAAGTTTGAATGTGAAGGTCAGTTATTTAAAACTCGTCTAATCTGTGGACAATTTAAAAACACGGTGGCTAAAATAAATGTTTTGGTAAAGGGTGAAACTGCATTATTTATAATACCTTCACTCAGTTTTCTGCAAATCATAGTTAAATAAATGAATTGTTGAAGGAACTCGTTCAAAAATGAAAAAGGAAAGGATAAAGGCTGTTTATCTTTTGTTGTAAAATGTAGAAACTAAAGGTACCTATAAATGGTTAGCTTGTAACTTGTAATCCACCATTTGCATTTTCTTTGCATAACACGTTGAGGTATGCTATGCAACATACTGCGTATAGCTTTATCACGTCACAGCCTCAGCAGGTACTAATACAAGTTGACGTATATGATGCTGGTGAGCCCAAGCCAGGTGAGCTGTATTTGTTAACTCGCTCATTGTCAGGTTAGCTATTGTAAATCTTGAGTTGCGGCAGCAGTACACAGAGAGAATAATATCTCCAAAGGGAAAACATCTGCCGAAAGATGAGTGCGTTACATTGTATCTGCAACTGAAGATGCGATGAGAGGAAGAAGGCAGTGTAGTGGCAGTAACTTTCTCACAACAAGTTAGGCTAGAATACCATCTAATTCCACTTGTATATAAAGCATCGAAAACTGAAATACTTATACTTAAGCCAATCGGCTACTTTAGTGCAGCCATTTCTGTATTATATTACTTTTAGTATGAAAAGTACTCACACATTTTAATGCATAACTGTAAACAGTTTAAAGATAGAAACTCAACTTCCTTATTGCTTTTTAGACAGCTGCTGTAAATCAGAGAAAGATTGTGACAAAGTTATATGAACTCACTTAATGTGTCTCAATTTTCAAGTGCTAATGCTGAACCTCGTTAAACCGCCCTATTTGCTGACACACTTATGTAGTACTTGATCATTTATTCTTACCTCAAGGGAGAAACAAGTATCCAAACAAAGGCACATTTTCTTTTGAATCATGTATGCCTTGCTCGTATGGTTGTTTTTCTAAAACATGCCACAGATATGTTTTCACCAAAGTTTAGGTCTAGGAAGGTACACACTTACACGCATGTAATGTGAGGTTTAATCCTTTTCGAATTTCCTGTGCTGATGTTAATTAGTCAACTAATGTCGTGAAATACATTAAATTCATTGTGCCTTCCAGAAAAAAAAGAAATGAGCATGATAAGTTTTTTAAAATATCCCAAATTAACAAAGGGTTAAACATTTAAAAAGTGGAGGAAGTATCTGTAGCTTCTAGCTTGGAAAAGGGCGATGGCAAGCCAAACCCTTAATAATTAGTCGGAGTGGTTTGTTGAAACCAAATGATTTGGGTCTTGATTCATGATGTTGTCAAACTATTAATTGTAATCGAAATCGAAAATGCTTCTGGCGCATTATGGAATTAAATAATTGATGCTCGCATGCAATTTGAAGTATGGAGAATCTCATTATTTCCAAATTAAGATAGTAAAATTTCCAAATTATTGCATATCTACCTGACTTGTTGTAGGTAGATGAGAATATTATAGACTAACGTATGTCTTTTCATTATTCATCCATTAGTTTAATAACATTGGCTATGCATGAGTAAAATTGATTATCCCGTCCATGCATGTCCTGTATTTTTCATTATTGCATTGATAGAGTGTAGACGCCTTCAAGTGTATTTAAAACAAATTCATTCGACTTATCTTAGTACGCGTTTGTACCGTTGTTTTGAAATGAACTGGTTGCGAATCCGTGTCTATCTACAATCTTATAGCGACATGACTTGAAGAAAATATTATACTACTGCTAATGAAAGTTTAATAGGAAGGAAGAAAAGTGTAATTCCCCATGCATACATTTAAAACGTTGTGTGATTGAAGCAAGGATCAAGAAACGATTCAGCATGCAACATTTTTCTATTGCGAATCCATAGGATGTTTTGTGGTGGTTGGTGATGGGGATTGGGTTATAGTAATATTATATGAATGTGCGGAGTTGCTGTGTAAGTAAAGTCAAAAGATATGCGTAGTGTTGATGCACACCGTGCCATACATACATTGTATTTTCTAACCCAGACAAGTACAGACGAAGGTTGCATTGCACAAACGACTCAAGTAGATAACGGTAACTAGCCTTCATGGTTTGAGAAATGGGTACACGGTACACCTGTATTACTCTCTGGATTAACCCGTTGCGTTGCTTATATTACAAACAGGTAGTAGGTAGTATTTACTGGCAGTAAAGGATTTGAATATTTTGATAAAAAGGAAGTTATCCTATGATGTGATGTGTATAACATGTATGTAATAAATGCATATCATTTTCGTATGTTTGCGCAAAGCAGGGATCCGTTTGTGTATGCATATATGAATTTTCTGTTTTAAACGATTTCCTGCAACTTCCAACTAAATTTAATTCTTGCGAATTAAAGTAGTGTGTGATCAAATGACAGAGCATTGTATTTTTTGAATCTTGTCATTTCGTCGGTTTTTTTTCTCAAACCCAAGTGGTTATAGATCGTTGCATATAAGAGCTATATTTTGCAATATAACGGTACGAACATCATTTTCTTGTTTTAAGTTGTACATGTTCATGCTCACGTATGTATCTAAAATACAAAAAGGGTGATGGATGGCCATATGTACGGCGTGTAAAGGTTGAAGATATATGTAAAAGCTGCTGTATTGTTCTGGTCTGGTTTTTGGTTCGCTCTGCTTCCTTCGAATTGTTGTAACTGTTTATTTAGGAAGGGAATTTTTTCGTACAATCGAAAATCTGAGTCTTAGTGACTGTCTGGTTCCTTTTTACAGAGTTTGTTGTACTTTTATATAATTGATGATATATTCTTGGTGCGCTTTTCTCTGCCTGCTTTGCTTAGGTTGTGGTCAGCATTCTCTATTACTTCTGACTTGGAAGGATTCATACAGGATTCTTGCCAAGTTGCTGTTACTTGGGTGTTCGGCCTTGCATAATAAGCGAGGTTGGCATTTTTGGCTGCTTCCTTGACTCTTCAGATATTACTTATCGTTAGTTGTTATTATTGTTAGTCGTTTGTAGCGGTATTGTAGAATCATTTCCAGGCATTGTGAAATGTGTAAATGCTTGGATAATGCATACACGTTTCACTATTTATTATTAAGTAAAACTTGTCATAAGAATGTTTGCACAGTCGCAGTTAGGAATTGAATGATGTATGTTATCATCATTACGACTTCTAAATCCTTGACTTGTTATCGGCCATTTCATCGTTTTGGGAATGGATAAGAGTAGTATTATAGCAATTCAGTTAGTGTATAACGTATAACACAGACGATTGGGTATTGCATGGTATCGTTATGAACAAGCAAAATAGCTGATATTATCAAGAGTCGGGAACGTAATGCTATCGCCTCACTTGTCACTCTTTAGATTAAAATCCTATATTGGCCCTGGTTCTTGCTTATGAATGTATTTTTGTTTCAGTATTGGATTTTGTGGCCATATAGATTTTTGTCAGTAGTAAACATTGAGATAATTTTAAGCCAATTAATTTGTGCTTACTCTGAATTTACTCATATTATAACCAAGTAGAAGCTATCGTATCATATCAGAACTGCCTGCCTTTTTTCTGTATCTTTTGCAATGCCAGTGAAAAATGCGGAAACGAACACTTTTACTTGCTCGCTAATACCTTGTCAATCTTTTACAATGTATCTTCTATCATCTATAATAATTAAAAGCACTTTGTAAATCACCGCTACATATTTTGTGAGAAATACTTGTAAAAGTGCAAATTTGCAAACTGTATTTTATAAACGTTTAAACCATGAGTAAACATTGACTTTTGAACAATAGCAATACCCAACCATTAATTCCAAAAATCATATTGAGTTGAACACTTGTGCAAACGTCAAACGTTTTGTATCTGTAAATTAGTTTGGGTTAGGTATTGGAGTAACAAATATTTTACTCATCCAGTTTGATGGATACTAGGTTATTAATGATGAACATTAACTCTCAGATAAATTAGCCCTATTTAAATTACAAGTAGGAAGCTATACATTTATTGTCAAGTAAGGCGTTTATGGCTTTATATAATGTAAATTTGTACATGGAGGCGTTTCTATTTTAGCGTTTCACAAATCCTTTTGACTGTCACATGCAGCAAACCTAATAATATATATAGTGTTTGCCTGTTCGTGGAAAATAATGTTGGATGGCGGATTTCCATCATCGAAACATTCAAATACGTGCAACTCGTATCTATTTTGGATCATGTTATATTTTTTGTTTGAGAATGATTTCACTACTAAAGCAGTATCGATAAAGTCGCTGATGATGTTAATGATCATTCAATAGGATGCAAGTTGAAGTATGTTAGTTAATGAACCAATAATCAGTTATTACAAGTATGTAAAGTTGATTAAAATGATTGTCTAGAAGTGTCAATAGATTCGGGTTTAATTTAAATAAGGTCAATGATCGAAACCTGTTTAAAGCACAGGTTTTATTAAAAAATGCTTTCAAATTCTGGACTAAACTCATTTGAAATGAAAAGAGGTTCGTAAAAGATAAATTTTGTTAAACATCCTAGTTATTCCAAAAAAATAAGGTATAATAATATGCGTTAAATGTGTGCAAAACTAGACTGAAATCATACACATCATATTCTTATTTTACAAAGGGAAATTATTTCAAGGACTTGGCATAATATTGGCAGCTTGATACGGAACTACAACATACAACATTGCCTTATCATCTTGTATGTGTGTATTACTTTTGGGTCGGGTCGAAATAAGTAGCGTTTGGGTTTGATGTTTTTGTGTTAGGAATGTACGCATTACAGTAAAATTATTTCATTGTTTAAGAATTTTAGTTTTACCTCGTCTTAAATCAGCAACATAATGCTGCATTTTGGGTTCCATTTTCCAAATTTTTAGCCATTTAAAGACTAATGTATGCTTTTAATCATTTCACATCATAAACTTAATTTCAAGGGAAGACTGCTTGGTAAAACAGTATCTGTGGGTGGGAAGTAGTGTACAAATATATAAGTAACTGCTAAACACTTGCTGAGAATAAAAGTACATCTTCATGTTCAAGTTGGTTTGGTTAGAAATTAAAAATGTTTGCATTAATTAATAATGTTGGTATCTACAGAATTTTTATTTAATCACACAACCGTGTTAGTTGAGTTTATTATAGAAAGTGTACAAAGGAAGTATTCGCTTAGATATCTTTTTGCGGAAGTGATGAAAATGCACACATACATATACTTTAAGTATAGGCTGTAGTAAAATGAATGAACGAATAGTAGAAAAAATAGTTCGCATTTGTTTACAATTTATTTAATCATGTTGTAATGTCGTTGTATAGATTATGTCAACGGAGACAATGTTTAATTCGCATATATAAAATCATCAGTTTTTAATTTTGATTGCATAACGAATTTAATTAGTTTAGGTTAGTAGGTTAAATCATAGTAGTGGCTCGCTACATTGCTTGCATGTATAGACGGGAATTCTTATAAGTAGACCAATATTACTTATGCCTTCTTATGTATGCGTTCGTTAGCTTTATTAACAAAAAAAGTAGAACAAAATGCTCGTTTTCCCTATTAATGTTATTGTGTTCTAAACAGTGTTATTGGCAATGGTGGTAGACCGCACCGCAGATGAATAATTGTATCATAACAAAATATACGATGAGAACTTGGCTGGAGGAAAATTAGGGCATTGTATTATTTCTGTTACTACTTCTTCAATAAAGGTATATAGTCATGTCTCTTTATATTTTTTCGTTATGGATTGCACCTAAGTAGATTTCAGAAATTGATTAATGCATTGTTCGCCTGACGGTACTACCAACGTGTTAACCGAATTAGGATCGCATGACCTAGATATGCTTTGCTCTTGATCCGGACAAACAAATGCTTTCTCCTTCTTGTTTGCATAATGTTAGTGGGTTTTTGCCACGAATACATGCATATTTCTTTCTATGTGAGTTGAACCAAAGTGCTAGCTGAGGACAATGTAAACGCCAAACGTTATGTCTAGACTTTTAGCGTTCCCACAGACATATGAAATATAAAATTGTTATATAAGCTTGAATGCAATTGTTTTAGTGGGTTGCTTTTTTGGTATAAGTATTTTTGTTTATTTTAGGGTATCTATTCAAATGCTTACTATTATTATACATGAGAGGATAATATATTTTCTATAAAGTTGGTGTATTGAGTGTTTAAACTCAAGCAATTGACGCGTAAATTCTCTTAATTTGTAAGATATACAATATGCGTAACTACTCAATAGTAGGGATGTTAGCGTAGAGAAGAATTAATGTTTACAAACGTGTACACAAATGATTATATCCTATACTAAAATTTGCAACACAAAGAATTGTCGCGAGGGATTCAGTAGCACATTAAAAAAGTAATTTTAATGTATGTACATTAAAGTCTTGTAGGCTATGAGATGCGATGTTTTAATTACTATCACGGGCGGCGGCACGTCTAAGACGGTTTGTACTGAATTTAAATTACATTCAGTAATTGCAGTTGCCAATAAATAACATATGTCAATGCGGCAATGAAATTCAGTCTCAGAAAGTTCACCCTGAACTAGACATGATTTGAATAATTTATAAATGCATAAAACTTTCAAGGGGCGAAGGAAAGGAATCAATGATGAGTGTTAGATTGTGTAAATTGCATCCGCATTTGTCAGTTTGCTGAGCACAGTATCTATTTTTAATTTTTCCAACGTACAAGTGTTAATAGTTAATAAAAATGCTTATTAATCCGAAAATTCATATCTATAAGATTTAGTAGCTGGTCAATTATGTTCAGATGAAGCTTAAGGAAAACTTTGCAAAACTATCTGTACGTGAAGCGATTGTATTTTGTCTCCGACTTCTGTTCTTGTTAGTATCATATTCCTAATGTCACATTTTATTTCGTGCAATGACTCTGTAACGACTTAATGGGGTATCAGTGTTACTCAAGGACATTTTGTTATTCATGCTAATGTCTCTCCTATGCAGGAGAATAGTTGAATATAAAATGTAAATTTTTGGTTTTACGACATTGCATAAAAGTTAGCCATAACACATCGTACTTACGTACGTACGTATGCATGTTTTATGTACATTGAAAATTGAAAATAGAGATGCTTATTATAGTAAATTGGCAGAAGATTAAAAAGTTTCTACTAACTGACAAGTTCAAGAATATAAAGTTGTTTTGATGGAAGTACCATTGAACGAATAACGACAGAGAGTGACTAATTTAATATTGTTTATTCTGGATAAGTTTCGGCGTGAGAAAAATACTCACTTGAGTATGAGGTTTGGGTTTGAAGATTACATTGACTTACAGTGCATGACAAACGAACAATAGTTGTCATCTTTTGTACAGAAAGTCAGAAGGATAATATTATAATATATTATACGTTTAGTTCCATTTCAACTTGTGCAATGTGCACACGTATATAGGTTGACTTTATAATGGTGCATTGAAACGAAATCATGTGTACGCCAGACGGCACAAAATCACTCTTCCGTACGTATGTATTGAAGTATTATAAAATACTGTGGAACCATTATTGGTTATACATTATTTGTGAAGTATAAATTTTTAATCCTTTCTAAATATTTGTTTGTATTTAATTTCAGTTAACATGACTGGTCATAAAGGCAGAGTGGACATGTCTAATTTCGAGCTTCTTAAAGTTCTCGGCACCGGAGGTAAGTAATTCTGTTTAACCATTTTTACACATTTGACACAAAGCTTTGATCTTGACTTTGTGACTTAATTTCTAACTTTGACTACTATGCATGTACAGTACGACTGTTGGTCACATATTAATCAAATCCCACAAAAATATGGTTCAAAGTATAAAGAAAATGGCAACGGTGACTTATTAACATACAAGTGCAGTGTGTAAAAACTATTAGTTTAGATGCGTATCATCATCATATGTACTCACTCCTCTGCTATTATACACTCTGAAAACTGTTAGAAAATACATACTTGTGAAGTCAATGTTTGTTTACAACACTGCCAAACACACATACATATAGTTACCAGTTTACACGTACTTCACGATTTGCTTTGAACAAGGCTTCTGTGAAGTGTGGCATATGGAGCTTGAGCATCCCATAGAACATCCAACAGACATGCAAACGGCTGACCTGTCTTTTTCTGTATAAATAGTATTTTACGTGAAAAGAACGAGAGACTCCATGCATCTGATCTGAAATGCGACAGCGTGTGGTCTTGCCCATGAATGACAGACTACTGGGACTAGGAAGTGTCTGTCTGTGTCTGAATACTATGTCTGCTCTTTTCTACTCCGTTCCTTACGGACTGATTTCCTATTAATCGCTTCCAGAAGTAGCACATGTATGCCATAATATTACTATAGTATATATATATATATATACATATATTATAGTTACAGTTTTAAATCACATCTCCACTGAAAGGCTAAAATATAGTTACAAGTTGCAGCTTAGAATCAACATGTACAACTGTAATATACTAACTTTAATGCGCTCACATTATGCAACTTTGTTTCAAATAGATCTGGCTGTGAGTAGTTTATGCATGTGCACTCTGGTGCCTCAACGTTGAGTGTAGTTGAGAATAGAATATATGGATACAAAATTACTGAACTGAAATCTTACTCCTCATTGTTAGTTCAGGGTTTCTTGTGGAACATTAAAGTAGTATGGAGCAAGTGGAGAAAGACATCTGCCTGCTGTTTTGCTCTCACAACCTAACAGAAGTCTACATTGCTTCTGCTTTATATCTTTTTCTTGGGGGGGTTGAAACAGAGCAAGCAACCGACATGTAGACTAGGGATGCATTGTTTTTTTTCTTGTAATTTAAACTTAAATAGCTTAAATGTTTTGTGGATATAAGAAGGTATATTTTCTTCTTTCGAACTTCATGCTCGATACAAATCCATGTAGTAAACGATAAGCAACCAATATAACGTAATATTTCAATCAAATCTGTATTGCAAAACATATCATTCGGAGTAAGTTCATCCCGAGTCAGAGCATTTAACACTAAACTGATGTTTATACTATTGAATGAAAATGAAAGAATAGTCATACTTAGTAAAGAGTCTGTAGGGTATCAATAGGCTTGCCTCATCGTTAAGCTTTACAGTGATAAGCTCTACTCTCTTTTTAGCAGACAAGTATTAGTTTAGTAGTAGTAGTCAGTATGTCGATTTCCCTAACACCAGCATGACTAAGGTAACAGACAGCATGAGTAGTGTAACGTCCTTGATGACATTGATTTTCTGCCATGCATCGTTCAATGTGTTTTCGTAGTTTTCATTTGCCGAAATGATAGGGTCGAATGTTTGTCGGATTATGCTAGTGTACCAACAACGTATAACAATAAAATGATAACTAATGATGATGTTGGTGGTAGAATCGATATAACTGCATTTTTAAAAAGTTGCGTCGTCGGTCTTCTTGGGAAGCTCAAAGTTAAACGGTTGTATTTGTACATAGTTTTCTACATACAAAATTTACATTCTTATTATTAGTTCCGTCAACGGAGCTTAGAAATAAAGGGGTAAAATATTGTTGTGTAAAATGTTATTGAGAAAGAGAATGTTCCTTTGATTTTCGAAAGCTTTCTTTGATTCTTTTTGTTTAGCACACAGTTCAATAATCCATTCTAATATCAATTTATCGGATGGTGAAGGTTGTTTACTGACACTGGTAAAAAGGTGAATCACATTACAACTATAAAAAAGTTGCTAAACGTCCTGAAATTACACTGTTTCTCGTATGCCTATATTATGTGGCATTATTAGGTTTGGACAGCTTCGTGTGTTGTATACATGGAATTATTATAGAATAGAACAGTCATATACATACGTTAAATTTTGAGATATGATAGAACCACAAATACTACACATAAGGAAAGACAGAATGAAAGCATAGAATGAGGAAATGAATTATGTAAAACGCACGCATTGTGCTATGAAAGGGAGTTGCTGAGTTGCCGTTTGTTAGCTTTTCCTTCTGAAGGCCAAAATTCGCTAAATTTTATAGCACCTTCTAAAGCAAAAATTGTAAACTCTTAAGCAATTTTTACTATTTTTGTTATAGCTTTGAAAGTCTGAGAAATTTAAAGTAATTTTTAAACAAAAAGAGAGAAGTTGCCCAATGCAGATAATATGTCGAGGTTTAGCTAGTCAGTCTGCTTGTTGTAAAATTTCACAGACAGGATTCATAATGTATTCACATTTCACATCTGTTTGATTCACTTGTACTTAACTACACTGAAATTTTCAAGGCCATCATAGTTTGCTGATGAGGATGGAGATGGTTAGCATCAATATATACCACAATATGCCCTCATGTATTGGCCAGGTATGTGGATATTATATGTACATAAATGTATGGTTACAGATGAATGCAAGTTGTTAATAGATGTTGTATCTCAGCTTTAACGATTCTTTTTAAATAGCAAGTGTAAAGAGGAGTTGGCTAGTTGTGCAATGAACGGATGCGATCGTTTGCTGGCAGCAGTCGCCATTTTTAATACTTATAGCCAACATAACAGTGCATATCTCTATTCATAAGTATGAATGTATTGAACTATCCTCTTTGTTATGCAAAAAAAATCAAAGGTACAATAATTAAAAAATGTGCATGGTTCTGAATCAAATTGTTCAGAATAATGATCATTGATTAATCTTAAGGCAGCAAAAAATGTACATGTGAGTATATGAAATGAGTGTATGGGGGTGCATGACTGGAGTAAAACAGAAGCTGTTTTAAATGTGTGTCATGCATTCTTCAACGTGCAATGCCGAGGTAATTATGCAGTTTTTTTTGCTGCGTTGTACCATTTTTACGTAGTCAAATTCATGATCCAAGAAAATACACAAGTTAAGAAACAAGATCATATATTGAAACGGAATATTCGGGAGCCAGTGTTATAGAAGTATGTAGATCATGTAGATGACTTTTAATCTGGCACGACGATTCATTATATACATTTCGGTATGTATTATATACATTTCTGTATGTATGCTTGTGTTATTTGCATGCTTATGATTCACATTATATTATTGCATGAATGTAATATTTATGGGAAACCAGTAAAAAGTTTATGCACACTTATCGTTTTGTATTACCACTGTTTATGAAAGTAGTCAGCTGGCCCCGCTACAATAAAACTTACTACGTATATTATATACACTTTGGCATATGAAGCAAAGGTTATGTTATGGATTTACGAGTGACTGAGACTTTTAGGTTCGAGGATGTATGTATTTATGTGCTACGTTTACCATGATAATTCGGCTATTTCATTTGATTTGAATGAATCTAGCTTGGTAAATTGGCATTGCAAAACTGTCTAGGGTGAGTAGGGTGGATTCACTACCTCAATTAAAGTCACACGTGGAGGAAA
Source organism: Orchesella flavescens (assembly GCA_964034955.1). Taxonomy (NCBI): domain Eukaryota; kingdom Metazoa; phylum Arthropoda; class Collembola; order Entomobryomorpha; family Orchesellidae; genus Orchesella; species Orchesella flavescens. The sequence goes on along the minus strand of OZ035957.1, from coordinate 17,217,576 downwards.
TGACCTTCTAAAACATTTGGAACTGCAAAACATAAGTTTCGTCTTCGGGTGTTAGTTGTCTTTTATGAAGGGCTCCTAGCTGTTTTCATTAAATAAAGATTATTTACGAATTCATAATATTTACATTGTGCAATAAGGATTTTGATACGTATTGAAATCGGAATGTTAAAGAATTGTCAAATATTGATTTATGTTCCTTGAACTTCCATTGTTTTTGACAAGCACTAATGGTTTTATTTACCTTCTATTTTTTTTAAATTTAAGTAAGCCATTCTTTCCTCCTCGTTTTAAGTGATTGAACGCTGCTTTTCGCTTTATTCTTCCGTGAAAAAATGGAGAAAATATGTCCTTTTGATATTAAGTTTTGTAATGCATAGTTACATACATTTTACGCTTTCTAACTCTTCGCTTGTCATTCTATGCACGAAAAATTGAATCACAGTTTACGTATAATATAATATGGTTCAATTTTACATTTTAATGATACACTATAAACACGCACTAATACCAGGAACTCATCAACAGGTGAAATTGTTATTCATGTAGTAATTTGTCTGCATCTGAACTATGAATCGATTCTGATTGCTTACATTTTTCATATCCTTTCTACTCTTGTTTATTATTTATTTTTTGTTTAAAACATTAGTTATGCAGCAAATTGACAATGTCATAGAGTCATAGATGAAATTCATTAAGTCAAACTGTTTTCAAGGAAAAATCTCCTTTGGGTTTTTACCTGTATGCATTTGTTTGTGGTATTGGTTTTCATATCAAAGGAATATGAATTTACTACCGGAAACGTTTTGATAGTTTAACTTAAATTTAGCATTTCTTAAAAAATGAACAAGGAAGTGTGTCTTCTGTAACTGTACCCCACGAAATTGCTCTCAAAGTGAAAAGCCTTTATTGGTTGAACTGATATACAGTGGTGGGGGTAGCAGGTATATACATGGATTGCATTTTTCTTCTTGGTGGAATTCCCAAGAACAAAAAAAGTGTACATACACACATTCATATGCCAGCTCATAATCATTTACAAACTACAAAATCTGTACAAGTTCTCTAGCATTGTTACAAGTGTGATTTTCATAGCAAGGTACTTTTTGTTATTTTTTTTTGCACTGTCGGCTCACTACCATTTTCTTATGGCATGGTTATGGTGTGTATGTGACTTTCCCTTCAGAAAAGCCATGTCGAACTTGTTCGTGACTACATGCATCAGTGTAGCATTGAGACCTCTTTGTGAAAAATGGACGATTAGGATTTTGCTGTGTAAACGAAAACGAATGTTGCAAAGAATGCAAAATGGAGGACTGTATGGATCATTCAAAGAGTTTTTCTTGTATTTCTTAAGCTAGCTACATGGATTATGCACAAGCAGTTTTTATTAAAAGTTTTATTTTGTGTAGATAGTGGTAAATATACAGAGAGCTGCATGAAAACACTTGCTAGAAGCTCGATATTCTACTTTTGCTTTGAATAACAGGATTTGTAATATAGGTCGCAGCAGTAGTAAGCAATACAATCACATCACTGAGCTTATTTTACACATAAGTATAGTATACTTAGGCATACACGACTGCTATTTACGAATGAAGTTAACGTATATACGTTTTCTTGTAAATAAACTTTGTATATATACAGTTCAGTAGCATGAGACTATGAAGAAAGATTGGAGATAGCTTAGTTGGCACGCCTGGCTATAAACACACAGGCTCACAGTTTTTCCCATCCCATTCGTTTGACAATGAATACTGCTCTTGCCTTGCCCAATAGTAGTTGGTTGAGGCAGCACAGCTTGGGCGATAATGACACAGCAACTTTGAAAATTCATCATGAAACGATTTCTGTTGTCAGTTCCATTGTAAATCCTTATGAGCCTAATCATTCCTAAAATTTTGGAAATGGTTGTATAATTTTTAATGAATTAATTGTATTTATCATGTATACCTATTCCAGTTCTTATGCTTGTTTTACGTTTATCATATTCATATAAGTACAATATGTGAACTTCTTTGTCGCGCCTTCAAATTACGGTTAAGTTCAGGGTGTAAAGTAGCCAAGTATTCGTTTGGTTATGTATGTATGTATGAATGTATTGTTATTAGCACATAGCAGACATTAAGTTCCGTATTTACATGCCTACATTTACATTTGTCAAAATAATAGTTTTGTAGGGAATCCAAAGGAATTAGGTGTGTTTAGGCTCAAACAATAATTTAAAAAATAAAATCATTATATCCACAGCTTGGATGTTGTGGCTCTTTAAAATGGTTGATGGTAAATACTACAAAGAATTTGTTGCTTGTTTTTCATTGATGTAGATTTCTACCACTTCCCGTGGAAGATTTTGATGTTCATTATGATAAGGGTTGAAGTTACCAAGATAAGAGCGATACAAAAGGTTAAAGAAACACAAACAAGGAAATGCGTCCGTGTTTTGCTACTTGAAATGTCATTAGTTTAAGTTTGATAAGACTCCCATTTTATGCTGTGTAAAGGGGCATGCAATGCTACCACTCACTTGCTAGTACGCCCTCGTAAAGTTAGATAAACTTGAAGTTCTGAACAATAGTCATAAGACAGTTGGCCTTTTGTACATGCTAAGTGAAAAATACGTATGGGAAATTGAGCAACTTGAGATTTTCATTTGTATTTCAGAACTAATCATTAGCTACCAGAAAACTTAAATTAACTGATGCATATAGAAAAATTACTCAAGTTTTATTTTCTACTGACAGCTTTGTCCGTTTTATAACTGCAGTCTCCAAAAAAACTAAGATCATCGTGGGATAAAGTATGGTATGATAGCATAGAGCTTCAAATGATGTGTACCGTTTTCTTTGTTACGCTATGCTTCGATGATTTTGAAAAATGCCTTGAGTAAAAAAAGAAGCAGTTTTTTTGCAGAATACAGTAGTAGTCCATTGTAGACAGTAATAATCTGAAGACTTAATGTGTGACTCGTTTCATTGTTAAATTGCACAGAATCTAAAATTAAAGCAAACGGAGAAGTCGCTAGACTGAAGGAGCCAGTGAGAAATCACTATAGACGTTACTTTTAGTCTTTAATGTAGTGGGTTTAGTATGTGCTCTCATTCAGCAAGCACAATATACGGTTGAGATGTTGAGAAGCACTAGAAAGTTGATTTACATAAATTCATTCTTTACAAAATGCTTTGAGTCATTGTATTATTGCAGTGGTATTAAGTTTAGCTAATTCAGTTTTAAATCTTGCTTTGGTACATGCTTGAGTGAGACACTATTTAAGTCAATTTTTTATCAAATATCGTCAAACGTGACGAATTTACCTGGCATTATCCTTCAGTACTTGTGTTATTCTTTTCTAGAAGGCAGCCCTCGGTTCCCTTTAGAATTATAATAATAATTTGTTTTTCATTTAAAAATGATTTTGTGAAACTATTTCCTCTATGAAATATTATTTCGCATGTTACAGGGGCTAGGAAAAAGTCGTATAATGTAGGTGGATGATACAGAATATCATTGTGATTTGCTTGCGATACATACTAAATGGAAGCAGGGTGCTATTATCTATCCATATTTTTATATTATTATGCATGTTATCATCACAAGAAATTAAAGGCCCCCTTCTTCAATCAATTTTTTCGCCCCCTCTTCTCAGTCTCCTCCTTCATTAAAGAGCTCATGCAAGTTTTATTATTGCAGGTACTTACTCATAAAAAGGAAAACGCGTTTGAATGTGTGTTACTAGCTGTAGTTTAAATAGACAGTGGTGTACCTGTACCCATCCTGTACCTTGGTGGTAATCATGATCCGTACATTAGGGTGTCATCATCATTGTTTGCTATGATTAATAAAAAGTATAGGATGTAGGATACACATGGCTTCTTTTGCACACTAAATATTTTAACAATACAATTGCTTGCACTGGGAAAGTTTTAAATTCATAGCCGTCCTTGTAACAACAAAGTTTTAGCAGTAGGGGAAGACGTGCGTTACTATTTGGCATTTCTAACATATTAGTAGGGATTCTACCATAATGTGAAAATCTCAAAGAAATCACTCATGCTGTATAGTGACCGTCGTATTAAAATAGAGTTTGCACCTACACTCATTTCATCTCTTTTACTCAGCAGCACTATTCTCAAGCACTTTGTACTTACTATGTATTTTTTAAGCCAAAAGGTTTTAGACAACTACACCATATCGTGCATTTTCTTTTTATTAAGGTGGAATTAACGTGGGCTTTGTATACATATATATATATATCTGCTCGGTATATAAGTACCGTTAGATTTTACATGGAACACAACACAGTATACATTCTATGATGATGCTCGCTTTTATTGTTGTGTTTTGATACTTGCTTCCCAAAGGTGTTTAGTAAATTTGAAGTTGTTCTATCACATCAGTCTCACAGTTTGCATGCTACAATGAATTGTAAGACAACACCACAAGCTCAAGGTAACTGTCTGCGTACAGAAAACATTGTATTGTATATTGGCATGTTATACATAGCGAATCCATGCCATAAAAGCTGTGTACTTATCGTTAGCTTAGAACATATATTCACGTGGCATTTTTTAAAGAATCTGCTGAATGTCTACTATGTGATATTAGCTTTAACTTTTTCCCTGAAAGCTGAACAGACATCTAAAAGCATATAAAAAGCAAAGTGCAGAAATGTTTGCTTCAAGGATGACATCTCGTGCTAAATTTTGTTAAGCACAAAAGTTAATGTAGGTAAACAAGAACTAATGTAGTTGCGTTGCACTCTTTGGATTTCGGGTAAATGAAGTAGAATAAATCTGGGAAGTAAGTCAAGTCATTGCTTTATGACTGATACAGCAGTAGTAGTACTTAGTACTTGCAATTGAACCTAATTAACAGAGTGGGCAACCGAAGTTCATGACTTCGTTTAACGAAATTTGGATACATCTATCTGTGTCCTTGGTGGTTGTTTCAGATGTTTTCATAATATCGGTGAAATAAACGTTGAGCTGCAAATACTACCAGTACGCTGAATAGATAGAACTTTGTAGTTTGGAATCTTGCTTGTGTCCAACTAAAAATAGAACACAAATATCCTGCTTCCTAGAAAAGCCATCTTAAGCTTGAAACTGGCAAGTGTTAGGCATGAGTTTAGAACTGTTGGAGTAGTAGACGTAGACGTAACCAGTACACCTCGTTTTGTACCCAAATATGCCCACTTGCACATTCATGGACAGTTTTCATCACCACATGCCAACGCAAATAAATACTTTTGGTGTCGGTAGAGTCGGCATTACCCCGAGGACATAATGCCTCTTTCTGTATCCATATCCATACATTAAAAACTGTTGAAGTTTTTTATTATAAATATTTGGTAAATAATTATTCTTTCACTCCCTTCAGAGATTTGATTACAAGCACAAGCGTGGCATTTTTTGTTAAAATATTTGGCATTCAATAATTATTTTCCGAGTTGTTACTTTCTCGTTTTTAACTAATTTAAACATATTGCTTTACTTGAACTTGATTGCTTTAATTTCCTTACGTATGCTTTTAAATTCAGATTTAGCTTAGCAGTAGACACTATTAGGTGCCTGCTCATTGTAACTAATGTAAAACGTATCAAAAGTTAATCATAAACTTCTTACTGCATAAAAAAGTACTTGTCTACTTGAAAATGTTTAGTTATGCGACATGCACAATGAAATACAACCGATTCTTGGGTGCTTCTTTTCCTACAAATATTTTATGTATGGCGTCGGTAAATCGGGTTAATCTTACTTTTCATTAGTTTTTGTAGTCGAAGCAATCCTGCGGCGATTCTCTATAAGCATTCATAAATTCTAATCCGCTGATGTTGTGAAATTCGTACTTCACGTGTACGAATGAAAACATCTGAGGGCGTACCTAATAGAATTTAACAAATTATATGTGAATAACAATAATGTTAGCATAAAGTATAACTAAAGCACGTTATATATGTAGCTCAAAATTAAGAGATACCTCCACTCTATACCACATTTGTACGTAGGTATATAGAGTTGTCTCTTACCACAAGTTATATCTTGTCTGTTTCTGTATCATGATTATGATAGTGTGATGAAATCCTACCGTAATTCATTCTTTTCAAGCCTTGAGGATGCGTATTTGGGGTTTACAGTAAATAAGTGCTTTCAGATTATACTGTAGACTTTTTGCAGTATTCGTATTCTTTTTTCATTGTTGCAATGTGTTGTTGCATGGGTGGGTTAGAATTTTATACCATGCTTGAAGGACTGCATATTCGTAGAGCATATTGTAAACTATGTTTGCATTCTGCACACACTCTTTGTTGGTTTGGAGTCTATCAGGTGAATGCAGCTGGTGAGAAGCAGAATATGTATATACGTAAGTTTATTTACTGAGAAGTTAAATAGACAAAAATGCTTTACTATATACGTTAACGTATAATGTTCCGTCATCCCTTCTTAATATCCTGACCTGATTTCTCCTCTTTTGCTATGGCTTGGATTGGATACTTTTTTGCTATTAAAATGATGCGCAAGATTTTTCTCTTTCGTGACTACTGACTGACAAGATGAGCAAAAAGAAGGAATTGAGCAACAGAAAATTTTCCATTTCTCTGGTACTAGCCTGTACTGTGTACGGTTACGCTTTTATGTTCTTTTCAAGCAAATAAATATTTTTTCTAACATTTATTTATGCATTAATTGTGGACAGGAGGTAGGGTTAATTTTAATTCTAAACTCTTCTTGGTGGATTGCAAATACATTATGTACCTAAAAAAAATGATTCTGTCACATCGTATATGGTACTGTACTACTCTTTTTCAGCATTTTGCATCTGTAATGCCATCAAACTTTAAAATTTCCATCATCTCCAGCAGTTTTACTATTAGATTATTATATTATGAATTTTGTAAACAATTGGATGCAGGAAAAGGTTACTAGAAAGGTATGGTATCAAAATTTTCACTGCTATAGCGAATATGCTGAAACCGTTTAGTTTCTCTTCTTTTTGTAAGAAATAGAGCGTAAAGTAAACGATTTAACACGAACGAAGTGTACGGTTACGTGCTTTTAAATTGAAAGTACGAACGAGCATATTAGCTTTGGAGTTTCTACAGTCGGATTTAAATCTGCAATTCATATACATACCTCAACTTGGTTAAGGCATTCTATGCATGTAGTATGCAGGGAATTAAATGTTTAGAATGAATGAAGCGCAAGCGTCATCCTTACTTTGTGTAATTTCGTCAAAAGTGCAACTGCAAGTGGTATGTTAGTTTTCACACAAATGTTGCAGAAATGCTGGAACTGCAGCTTCTATATTGAAACTTATTACTTGTTTATGTTCAAAGGAATATTGTAAAAAAATTATGGACGAATGATAATTAAAATAATAACGATTTCAATACAAGGGTTTATTGTAATTTTAATGGTTTGACTGGTTGTAAAATTTAAAATGGTATGGGATGAGATGACATTTTTACTTAGGTTTTTGTCCCACCTACACTTTGAGCAACGAAATTGAACATATTTTGCTGTAGGTATGTTACGCGCTAACGCTAACTAACAAGTGTGAATTCGCATGACAGTCGTTGCGAAAAAAAATTCCGCAATAGGTGCAAAGATGGTAAAGAGCAGCTTGTGGCTTTTATAACGTTATTGTACGTAGATTTTAAATAAAGGCAATAAACGACATGTTCTCTTTACTACTGACGAAGGACCATGACATAGAACTTGTGATTGACATCATAACCTTGTATCGTTTGCAGATGTTGTACACATACATACATATACTTATGCTACTGTTCTGTCTTGCAACATACCATACCTCATTGACTTTAATTTACATGTAATTTGTTTCTAGCGATGTAATGACTGATTGACAAGTAGATTTAAGTTTACTTTTGTTATTATTCACTTATAAGCATGAAATTTAATGAAATCAACTTTTTTAATTTCAGCATATGGGAAAGTATTTCTAGTCCGGAAAGTTGGAGGCCATGACCATAAAAAGCTTTACGCTATGAAGGTGCTCAAAAAGGCAGCTATAATTCAAAAGAAAAAGACTACTGAACATACAAAAACCGAAAGACAAGTTCTGGAAGCTGTCCGTCAATCACCGTTTCTGGTCACGTTACACTATGCGTTCCAAACGGATGCCAAGCTTCACCTGATTCTCGGTAAGTTTTTGCCTTTAATGTTTTCATGGCTTTTTACTCCTATGGCTTTCTTTCTTGCTTTACTTTTTGTCAGCTCCTTGCAAAAATTTGCTTCTCCGAAAAAGTAAATCTTTTGTAACAGTGAAGTGATAAACTGGATTATGGGTGGAGTTTTGGTTGGAAATTACTATATCGCTTTTGCCTCTCAACTGTTCACTTAGGCTTTTTTTACGCCTAGAATTTTACGTACAATTTGTTGTAGTCCCTTACAATAAGAGCCATGTTTTTATCAGTTGTCCTGTATACATGCCGGTATCTGAACTGACCCTGACTTTTGAATGTGGTTTGTCTTTTCTGTTTCAAAGAAAGACAAACACTGTGCGAAGCAAAAATGACATAAATGATAATGCATTTGAAAATTAAAAAGTAGGTACCTTCACAATATCAGTATTATAATATTCAAGTCATGAGCACTTGTCACATTTGTTTTCTGTAGTTATTGGTTTCACACGTGTTTCCTTTCTTCCGTATGATAATCCGATTCAATGCGTATGCACGAACTGGAAATACAAATCTATCAAAGTGGGTAAATGGAAAAATCATTTGCTAATGTGACTTCTGACCAGAAAATACATACATTTAAGTAATGATTTCCATATATAATATGCGAGCTTCTAATTTTCTAACTCACTTGATGGTATTTGAACGCGAAGGTAAAGCATAACAAAACATATTTGACATGCGATGGAACGAGTGAGCTTAGATACCTTTGCAACTCTTGGTTGGATTAAAAAAGACCAATTCCGCGTTGTCTCTTTTAGGTCTTGCATGAGATATTATGTAATGCGAAAGTACTTCTAAGCACGTGTACGAAATATTGATCTATATTAATCCAGAAGGATGTTTTATAATAAATACTATATAAATCCTTCTACTTCCTGTTAGCTTTTGAATTATGTTTAAATTATTTGTTATTAGTAAATTATCCTGATTAAATGCATCAAGTTCATGCATTATATAACAAGATTCGCTTTAGGCTTATATTGTACGAGATTAACACAGCAGATTTGAACAATTGGGTTAATGACAATAAAATGCTTTATCGATTTTCAGTACAGACTAACTGGCTTAACCTTGTATTTTTATGGCATTACGATAAATAAAAATCTATCACTTTTCCATGTGCATATTTTATTTATCATTTTGTTTGGTAAAATTTGGAGATTGTCGTTGATAAACTTTAAACTAGGCATTTGCTTTATAGTTTGTGTCTTGCATCAACTTTACCAAATCGAAAGTTAAAAAATCACAATTTGTACTTACTTTTTCAACTCGAAAGTGATAAAGATTGTAAAGCATTTTTGGAATCGCGATGAAACTGAAAATATAGTCTCATCTTGTCTCATGATAATATGCAGATACGTTTGTGATCAAGAAATGCTTTCACGTTTTTGCCTGCGGCATTTGAGAATAACGGTAACGGTATTTTGCGTCGGTACTGCCTTACGTATGTACACCACATAACATTGAAAACGAGCAGGTATTCGAACGAAAGACAGTTGTGTAAGCATTGCAGGAATAAAGCTCTAGTAATATGTCCACGGATTGTATGCAGCCTTATATTACGTACATGGCATTAGCATAGCAATAGCATGACCAAGCAGTCTTTTCCTGATAATAGTACATTGAGCGAATAGTGTATGAAAATGCTGCTCTTAAATGCACAATGTGGAGGAATTTCGGTTTGGAAAATAAGATGGATATGCACTGTAAAACGTTATTATTGGCAAAAATGAAGGTTTGATGGTGTGTGGATGGAAGCTAAACAGTCGTTTTCTCTTATTACACGTTTTGTGTAGGTCATGCTGTCATGCATATGCCTACTTTATATAGCGTGTACGAGTTTAATGAAAGAATGAACTCTTTAAAATTTAAGGTCGTACGCAGTAACAAAACAGCAGAGAGATCGGACTTTGATCAGAAAACAACTAATATTCAATAGAATTTAGCTTGTAATTGGGAAAATTATGTGACATTCATAATTTAAACGCTATGAGTAAGCACAAAGTACTTATCAGCAGCAATAAAAATCTTATAAAGGTAGCGAAATGATGGATCTTGATGCATTGGCTGATGATAAACTTGAGATTAGTTAACGTGGGTATGATAGGATTTGGTAGTTTGTATACTACGCAGGATGAGAGTACCTATGAGTAGTTAGTTTAGCTAAATTGTGAATTGTTATTACGGGGTAGAAGAAGAATTGTGTTTTAATGAATGGTATTGTTGAATAGAACAGAAGAGATGCAAAGGTTATAGATAGCTTAGCTTGGATAGTGAACTGCTGCTGAAATTGGTAATATGACTAGTTGACAGTACTGATATGAATACAAACGCAAGTACCAGATATTGTGTGAGGTGAGGATAACAGCTGAAAGTCTCTACTCTGGCATTGGGATATGTAGACGTATATGATTTTAATGATGGAAATTCCACTTTATGTGCATGCAATATGGATGATGCTATGAATGTGTTTATAAAATGTGAGATAATACTTGGTCTCGTAAACACAAAACGTTTTTGTTTGTGTTGAACGTGGTCGTGACTATTGTAGTACTCTTACTACTGCTACACGTTTCTGTAAAACTTCAAGGGAAATGCGTGAAATACATGGATACATATAATTCAGACCTTTTCTGGCTCTGATTATAAGTTTTATCTTTGAAGTCATGAATCTTTGACTGATAATATTGATGATGATTACTGCCAAGTTGATCTGTGTCAAGGCGTTTGTCGACACATTGTGAAACGACGAGGTAGTAATCTAGTGTGGAGGTGGAATTTGATTTTGAAATATTAGAGTTGCATGTTACATCCTCAGATGTATCAGATTGCGGTCTCTTCTTCTATCTCTATCCATAAAGCATGTCTATAGTTTAATAGTAGCATAAATATTTGCTCGAATTTGTTACACCCTGCCACGAAGTAGTAAATGTCAAAAAGGCGGAAAAACTACTTTCTTTTTTTACTCAGCTTTTTCATGAGCATGAATTCACTGTTGAGGAAGGGAATTTTCTGCGAAGAGTTTTTACCTCAAAGCATGAAATAGACGTACGTCTGTCATCTGTATACTTTATCGAAGGTGTAAAACGGGATTCTTTGAAATACCTTGCGCCTTGGAGCCATTGCTTTTCAATTTACTTTCCCTTTTGTTTTGAGTTACCAGTTATATTTACCCGTATTGTAAATTATACTGTAGGAAAAAGAGGTTATTATGTAACTACAAGTTTTCACATCTCTTAAATAAGTTTTAGCATAGGACTAGCGTTAAGCAATTCAATTTTAGGCACACGAGTCAGTCAGAGCTAGAATACATTTGTTAGTTCAATTTTGAGTCCTTCAGATTCTGTCTATACCCGTGTAAGGCACTGCAAAAAATATTTTTCCTAACTTCAAACTACAAATACATAAATCCTATGTAGTTATACGAATAGTCCTAGCTATACGGATAACGTAAATTTCCAAGAATAAATGGCAGCCAACAAAGTTCCTGCATTAATGTATTTTCCAGGAAAATCCGTTTATTATTGACCTCTCACCAAATTTCAGGCAGAAATGCATGACATGGCTTTAGTTTACATGTTTACTCTATTCCTTTGCGATAAGGCTACCTAATATGGTCACATCACTCAATCATCAAAGAAAACAGTTTCAATTTCTCATGAAATTTCAAGAACACCGACAACATATCTATCTATGATCTCTTCGTTTGTTAATTCCGCAATGGAAGTTATATGTGGAGCAAAGCGAAACCTAAAGAAACGAGGACGGTTTTGGCCTTTAGAAGCGACTAGCGAAGCAGCAACTAAAGTAGGGCATTAGTTAAATAGGCCATATCGATCGAAAGCGTATGGAATAGAATTGTACATGTATAAGTAGGCTTTATATACCAGACTTGTAGTAGCTTTTGTCGAAGGATACTTTGAGCATAGCTGCATACTACGTCGGTCCGTTCTAGTATTCCATGCCAAGTACAATCTACTCCAAATACCAGGCTGTCTGATATTTTGGCAATGAAATATGAGGCCTTTATTATTATTATTATTGGTCGTTTACTACAAAGCGAAAGTCTTTTAGAATGCACGCATTAAAAATTCTGTAGCAGCGGTCACAAACTGAACTTACCTACACTAGGCATTATTAGTCAGGTGTATCATAATATTTCGCATAGGAAATATTTCATAGTATCTTATAGCTTTTATTATTATAAATAACAGACATCACAAGGTCAAGACTATACCATAATGTATCTGACATTGACAGTAAATACTAAGTCTACTACTGGTAAATAGGTATTGGTTATAAGGTACAAATATGGACATAAGGAAACGAGTATAGAATCTTTTAACTTGTCAAGATTTAATCGAAGTAGGATGGAACTTTTTTTTACATGTGCGCAATAGCGTGTAGTGATACAGCTAAAGCCTGTGGTGTGGCTCATAATCAGTAACTTTTTCCAGGAATATCCCAATTAGATCTAGTCCACTGCTTCGTTGGACTCCTAGTCTTGCCTTGGCATAAAATTTATTGAAACAAGATTTAACATCCCTTGAATGAACCCTGCTGAAACTCTGAAAAAGAAACGTTATAATCGTCACCATCAGTATATCTAAGCTAAGACGTTGTAAAGTAAGTATCCACACATTACACCTTGTACTTTTAACCTCTATCTTTGCAAACGCTATGTATCTTTGAGTCAGCGTTTGTTTTGAGCATCGTCCTTATATTTAGAGAATAGAATTGCACAAAATCATTCACTTAACCTATTTCCTATATCTATGCATTGTTAATGCGTACTACACGGAACTTGATGAATAATTTATAAAGGCTTCAGTGGACCATACCCGTCACCAGTTACCAATGGTTGGGTTTTTTAGATTATGAACTTTTTCTAAGAACTAATAATTGTTTTCATTACCAACTTGAGCATTTTGACATTACTTTTAAACGCCGTTTTCTATTTGTCGGATACATACATGTAACTTTGAACAATGATAAGCGCTAAGCATCATAGTTTTGGAGCAACATCACTCGTACGTTATGACATTTGTAATGTATTTGAAATGGCTTTGTTATGCGAATCATGAACTACAATTTTTTAGGGAAAGCGTAAAGAATGAATATGAATGATGATGCTGTAATTTTCTCTTACCTTAAAAAATCTTGGGTGTCTTAAAGTCATTTGTAAATATGGTGTTTCATAAGCATATAGTGAATTACTGAATAATTTAAACTGGTTGATGTTCATTTATAAATACGTACGATGCGACGTAAAGATTAAATCAATCTCATCCGCCAACTGTTTTTTTTTAAATTCCAGTATTATTTGTCGTTGGTAATTAATTGCTTTCGCATTTTACATGATTTACTGCCACGAGTCTGGAAATTGTTGGTGCCGATTTCAAGTACTTACATAACAATCGTTGAGTAAAAACTTCCAAAAGCATAGATTTAGGAAGCAAGTACGGAACCTCTTTCGTACGAAATAGCTATTAAAGAGATAGTTCTGTTCTAAAATCATTAGCACAGTCTGCAGCAGCAGTGGCATACATTTGTATTATATGTGTCAGTAGGTTATGGACAAAGTTATGTATGAAGTTGAGTAACACAACGTATTATATGGTACAAGTCTGTGTGCATGCTTGGCTGGTAGACGAAGTTCTCTTGCTTGCTTGGATGGTGCTAACTTGCAAAAGAAGAATTTACATGTAGTAGGCTGCATTGAGTTTGTTGAATAAACAACTTAGCACTGTATTCTTATTGTGCATTGTGGATTTGCAGAAAACCCTCTATTTGAATGTGTAGGTACATTCTGTTATGTTGGTGTTGAGCCATACGCGTTATCATATATATTTTACATAAACGTGATGTGATGTGTATGTTATGTTATGCGCAGTCACAAGCTCGTCATTTGCATTATTGCATGTTGTGGCTTCACTATTTCAGGTGATGAAGAGCTGGCAGAAAACTACTTTCTTTGTAAATTTTTTGAGCTGTTAAGTATCTTCTTTCATAGCCTGCAAGCATTCAGTTGTTAAACTACCAGTTGTGAAAATTTTACTTCAGCACACTGTAGTAGTAACCTAAAAATTATAAAAGTCAAAATTGGTTTAAGAACGTTATACTATAGGCTACATACGAATCAAATGGGCACACCTCATTGCTAAGTATCATATTTGGAGTTAGCATGCAGCATTAGCGTCGTACGCGATGCCTTTGGACGATGGGAAAGGGGGAGGAGAAATTGACGCACATTACCATTGATTGTGGGCAAAAGCTGTGTGCCAAGTCAGTTATTGCCTTGATTGTTGCTCATTATTTGCATACAGATACTGTTTTCAGGTAACCATCTTTCTTACGTTATGCTTGGGGAAACATTAATGTTCGTTGTGTATAGCGCTGTACGTGATTCGTCGTTAAATGTTAAATCCTTTCACTAACATCTTTCTTGAATTTTTTAAATGATTCCTGGTCAAATTCGCAGATAAATTCCCATTTGCTAAAAGTATCCGTGAGAACTTCTTAGTAAACACGTTTCAATTGCTAAATTTCTGCTTGTCTAATAATATTGTCGTAGCTCATACAACTGCCAGTCGGGCTTACAGGTAGGATGAAATAGTGATTTTAATGTCAACTTGTTTATACTCCACTTACACTTGACCTTCATTAAATATTTAACGATTTTAGTCTTGGTTATGTACATGCGGTAGTTTGAACATTCAATTGAATGCATACCAAAAATATTCTCGAAATGTTATGTATGAGCAAACCCGAAGGGCATAATGTGTAGAGATCTTTGCTTTGATGTTACAAAGACATGCATGTATTATTAATAAAGTATGCCAACGTTAGTGTATTGAAAATTTATCCAATCCAATCCAATTTTGCTTTTTCTTTTCGTAAGAGCTTCTTGCTGGTTTGTATATATACACTAAAATATACTATGTAATTTATATATATATGTTTTGGAGCTGTCGACTATTGGGTGGTTGCGGTAAGCTATATATGTGTAAGTACTTTTTCACGGTTAATCTTTTACCTTGATGAGACAAGCAAGCAAAAGGCACCTTAACGTGAGTGGGTTACAATGCACTTGATTTTATGTGTAGGTTGACATTGAGTTGGCATCAGCATAAAACTTCTTTTGGTCTGTTTTATCGTACCAACGAGAAGTACTACTAATGCAGTGTAATTTAAGGACTCCGGAATCACATTGATGGCGAATCGTATGTTTATATTTGATATAAACAGGATGTAAGCCTGAATAGTTAGTTTGTAATTTATCAGACTGGCTGAACTGCAAATTACTAATACCTAAAATATGAAACAACAAGATGGTAGATGCTGAATTTGGTATTTATATAATGTTTTTGTTACTAACCCTGCGCTGCTGCTTGCAAAAAAAATACAAGGATGTCTCATTTCAGTTTTGTCTCATCTGAACAGATGATTGTTATGCATTCTTAGCCAGAATTTTACAGGTCTGATATCAGACAAAAAAATTACTCTCTCACATTGACTTTGTATGAAGGTTTTTGTTTGTTTGCAATTCGACAGAGGCGTGTATACATATTGAATTTGTGACGGACAGCAATCCTTCAGGAAGCAAACTTTGGTAGCTCACCATGTTAAGAAATATTTAGTATAGGCACAAGCACATAGTCTGCAAACAATACAAAAAGGTAGTTTAAGCTGTCAAATGATGGCTCATCAAGGCTCCTTTTAACTTGCGTATCATACTTGTGTATATAAACTAAATGGGCTATTGAAGATTGAAGGATTGTAAATCACTGGATAATTTTATCGAAACTTTGCAAATAATAAAACAACAAAGTTACAAATGTATGCAAATCACAAGTCAGCACAAACTACAAGTAAACATTTGAAGGAAAAAGTGACAGGATTAAAGGTTTCTTAGATATCTCCAACAATCAAGGCAACCTGTTATGAAACTCTTTCGGTTAAATCGATTGAATCCTAGAAGTGGGGCAAGGTTTCAAAGAATCATTAATTCAGAGAAATGCACGATGCATCAGTTGTAGGTGTTTTACCTGAAATATTTTATAGAAGAAGCAGATCTGTACATCTGAGCCTGCAGCATCAATGAGCATACAGTGTTTCCTAGCATTGCATCTAATAGAAGCTTCTCGGGAAAACATGTTTTCTTCGGAGCGTTGCGTTGCTTTCAGTTTTTAGATGCGAAACACTTTTTGTGTGGAGAGAATTCCGGTTTCAGTAAAAGTGAATTCCAGCTTCTAACCATGCATGCTTCTTTGGTTCCTAGAAAATGTGTTGGGCTAGACTAGCTTAACGTGGATAGTCAGCGCAATGCATATCAGTTTGTTTGAATGAGCTAGAGGGTTCCAAGAAGTGTCTGTTTTGTGCTAACATACCGGTTCCATGAAATGCTGATACTACTTTCCTCTCATTTCCCCCTATCACGAGGTATAAGTATTCTGCAAACTCTGGAAGTTTTGGTGAACACGAAATGTAGTTCTTGGTACGGAGTACGGGGAAAGTAGTGGAAATCGATTCCGATTTAAACATAAATGAAGGCTAACGAATCTTTTTGGAAATATAATAGAAACTGTTATTGTATCCTAAAGTTTGCTAAAAAACCGAAAGAATAATCTGTCCTGAAAGGTATGCAATGTATGAGTATGAGTTTGATAAATTGCAATTCATCGTACTATTTGGCTAAATAGAAGTCAAGGAGAATTATGCAAGACAATTGGGAGTCGTTTACTCTTCTTGCTACTACTATCCATTACTAAATAGAATGCTATGCATAATATATAATATTCAATTTTCCAGACTTCAATACGTTTTCATACTGTTAATTTTCGTCTTGTATAATATGCATATTCAGGGTCACAGAATATTAAAACACGTTGATGCATTTTTAATACACATTACGTATAAGTAGCTTACTCGAACTGAATAGGAAGTAATCACGTGTTTTGAAGACTTTAACTAAATATTCATGGTAGAATACACATAATAGGTATCAAATGATGCTACACGACCATGGACCGTACAACTGCATTTTGTACGTTGGTTCTCTTCCCGTGTGCTCTTTGATTTTTATTTTTAGGTAAAACATCTCTAGCACGTGAGAGATTTGTTCACGTGAGTTAGAATTCCTCACACACGTGTTTCATCGTGAAACGCATTCTTTCGGGAAACACTAGAATTGGATGAAATCTATTACATGCAATACTGTTCCTCTACTACTTTCTTGATACATTTCCTTGTGAATATTAATTGGGCTTCGGTGGCGAGTACTATCATCCTCATACTGAACAAGTATTTCTGTGTGTGCTATATATTGGATTATAAGAATGACGTCATTTGCGAATCTTTTTTGAATTGTCCATGCATGTTAATCATAGTTAATAGACACGTTTTGCACTCGTATGCAAACAGATAATGTAATCATGCATTTTAACATGCTGTTCTATTCATCGTGCTTTCTCTAAAGTACGTCATCAACTCGAGCATCTGTGAAAAATACTCCAGAAATCTATGTAGTAGACAAACGTGCGAAAAAATATGTTCTTTGTTTGTTTTAGGATATTTGCTTCCTAAAATGTTTACTGTCACATTGAAAGGGATCTATTTCCTATTCCTACCAAAGATGACTTTGATCACATTTAAGTACGGCCAAAGTCACAACCTTACATCTATACGTTTAAGTAATGCGGATCTGAAGCATGTTTCATTTGAATGAAATAATAATTATTAGTAAGGTTTATTTCATAGAAACGCTGTTTTAATGTACGGGTGTATCTTCTTACTGTAGTTTTTGTGTGCTAGTATTTAATTTGTAGTATAAGGCAAGCACACGGAATTTTTTTGTGTAGCACGTCCCACTACTACTGCAAATGGTATAACAGTCTAAACTTTCAATGCTGTGTGCACCATATATGTTTATTAATGCCCTTGGGTATATTCACATAGCAAGCTGACCTACTTTGTTCTTCGCCAGAATTTGATTTGCGCTCTGTGATGTGTTTGTGAATCTAACACGAATGTCTTGTAAGAGACGCTGACGAGGAAAATATATCTATATATAAGGAATACGAAACTATATACTATACTTTCGTGCAATGTTTTTTTATTCTATTTCAATTCACTAAATGTCATTTTAGACTTTCTGCAACAGTACTTTTCAATGTTTCTCATTTAGGTTTTGCCCTTTAAAGTCTGGAAGTCGAAATCAGTGTAGACACACTCACAAAAGTATATTGCATTCTTATTTTGCCTGTAAACAAGATACCAAACGGGAAATGGGAAGATGGGTTTCCTTAATTTTGATTTGCTTTTGCTGGTGTGTGCTAGTCCGACAACCGGTTTTAATGGAATTCTGTTCTACTTTTCTACACGTCAAAGGACGAGTAAACAGTTAGTCATATTATATTATGACCTGTGTGGTTGAGGATACGTTATATCCGGCATGTGTATGCATATTCAAAAAAAGTTTGCTACTGTAGTCAGTCATAACGATACTTGAATACAAATTATCATTGTATTTTCAAATCTGTCAAAAATAATATCATATCCAGTAACGGCAATGTACAAAATAGTTTCAGCAAATATATATCTTTGGGAATTTTTGTTTGGAATTGGATGTCGATCTGAGATTTTAATAAACACTTGATTGGTACTATTAATATATATTACTCTGGAATTTCTTAAGGTAAAAATTAAAAACTTGGCTACTAAAAAGAGGTCAGCCACATCCACTGTGTTACTTCCTATTGTTCTCGCTTGAAACTCCAAGTGCTGTCTTATTTAATGCACGCGTACAGCAGGTACTGTACTTAGCTTTGAGATATTATTATGCTATGGCTGAGAAGACATTACGGTCAGGTGCTTAAGATTTGATAAATAAAACAGCGACACGTCTGGCCAGTGTGCACGGTATTATTCCACTGACCTAATTTTGTATTAACAGATTTTGATAAGTATGAAACGAGGTGCATTACGGGAAACAATATATAGAGTTTGGCTCTCATTCTAGAAAAAAACACTGTTTGTAACTGTTCAAATCTGGGTTCACAAGATTCCTCACAATTCTCTGCTGACATTGTGCTTACGACTACGTAAACTGTATAAATAAATCGTACTGGTGATCACTAGTTGATGTATCACGAAATGACATTTGCCTTCATTTGCCCCTATATTTTGACAACATTTGTGCAGCCACTCTTTTACTATATGTACATTACAACACATATTATGGCATATAGGTTCTGCTGCAGGTAGGTTTAGGGGATAGTATGCTGGAGTAAAATTTTCTTTGACATTGACATCAAATGAGCGTCGCGGCTCACAAAGATACCTCGTTTTGATATATATGTCAATTGTACTAAACACACTTGTCGGAAACAGTTTGACCTCGCTATGTTAGCAATTACTATTACCTCTCGCATCCTTGTTTGTTATAAGCAATATTGAATAAATGTACTCCTATACAATATATTATTGTATTATTACGCATTTGTATCACCCCTACCATGTAACATAGTAATTCAATACTTTCGATGCATGCTAAACTTTCACTTAATATAATTTTATTATTGAGTGAGATTCATAGTTAGATAGATAGGGTTTTTTTTCGGTTACAGCTGTATATAAACAAACTTACGTATGTACTGATGTAGAAACGTATCACTATATAGTGCTAATGTAAAGAATACTTTTTGCGTTATTGTTGTTAGAACATTGTTGTAATTGTCAGGATGGATGGTGCTTGAGAATAGTTTGTTTTGTTTTCAAAGTAAAATACAATCGCAGTCAGATATGTGCCGCATTTCACAACACATTTGCTATCCTAGATTTTATTGTTATTTTTGCTACTGTTGTTGTTTTTATGGATTCAACCATACAACCCCATAACAGTTGTAGAGTGACGCGGTACTACGCATCGCATCTGCATAATGGTCATTATCGTGACTGGGGATCGTACACCTATATACACATATAATCATCATATTCTTTTTGTTAGCACTAGCATTTGAGGTGACCTAATGTTATTAAATTTTTGCAATATACACCCTGGCCTAGCAATCAACCGGTGTGCATTATCATTAAGCGGCACATACCTAATTATTCAGCAAATCCGCATTTCAACTCAGAACTACATAGTATGTTTACATTATAGTAAATTACAGAGTATATCCTTCATCTATTTAATAATGGAAATTATGCAACCTGCAGAATTTAAATCGCTTCAGCTACATAAATTCACAGTACTCTTTTTTATTGTTGACATATAGGACTGCTGTGTATGAAAACTTGGCAGTTGTAGTACATCCTGATCAAAGGTGATCAAAACAGTCTTATTGGTCCAAGGAAACAGATAAACACAAAGGATAGACATGTGGACTTGACACACCATTGTAAACCATTTCATGCCAAAGTACTATTTATTTGATTTTTATAGCATAAAAGCATGATGGGTGGTGTATATTGCCTTGTTTGTTTTGTGGAAAAGAGGGAAGTACGCGTTTGTGAAAAGCTTTTAACCTTTGCCATAAAATGAAAAGCAAAAGCTAGAAAATTGTGAAAAGCAGGAAAGGTTTTAGCACTAGAAGCAATAGGTGATAGGCATGAAAGGGAAGGGATTGCAATATTTTTAATGTAGCATCACATGAGGAACTTCATCACAAGTTTGTTTACCAGCAGAAGCCACCATCACCAAAAAAATGAGAATATGGTATTTGGGATTTCTTAGAAAGTTAGAAAACTAACATGTGTGCATTCTTGTGGCTTTTTTTCATTTTGTACTTTTATCAGTCAGTCGTCGTATGGTTGTGAATGTCTTATCTTAATATATTTGTGTGCAATGAACTACACCATGTAAGCAATGTTTTGGTGCTCATAAAGATGAATCAAAATACTGATTAGTTTGGGGCACCCTCTAGTAGTTGTGTGTAGTTGATGGGATAATGGGAATTATGCTGAAGATTTACCGCATCATGAAATATTTTGACACGGGATAATTGAGTTTGATTGGAATCTGTAGGATAATGTTACTCAAGAAATGGTGACATGGTACTTTTTGTGGCTTTTTTTTTGCTGATGAAGCAAATTGCAGATGTACATACCTTTTAAGTTCATTTCGTCGTTTTTTACTTTAGAATAGAGAATTGCTTGATTTTTTTTGTGTATTTCTAAAATACCTGTACTGTTGAGAAGTAATATGATGGTAATGGTAGAGGTTGTGGTGTACGTGTAGCAAAAGAAAATATGATGATAATGATTGCTGCAGTGCATGTGAAAGTTATGTAGAGGAGAAGCAGAAATGCAACTGAATGGCCTACTTTTACGCTTGAATGTCTTCATATAGAGGCACATCTAATGTATCTAAATGTAGCATAGACAGTGTGGTGTAAACAACGTAGTATGATGCAGAATCCTACTACTAAGAAGATAGTAAAAAGATAATGTTGAGTGGTCTTGTGTGATGTGTGCTGCTTAAAAATGTGTACATTTTAGCTATAACACAGTCACACAAGTGTTCAAGCTCTTTAAAATTTGCATTGTCTATCTGCATCTTTTGAGTTTTTGGCACTTCTTTTACACCAACTTGCTTGGCACTTGCTTACCATTAAACAACGGACTTTTTTATGATGTTCAAATGTATGAGACGAGCAGAATCTTTTTAAAGGCATGCTTAAACATAAATGTCTTCTTATATTATATACACGTATGTTAAAAACCTATGGTTAGCGCAATGCTTAAAGGATGAATGAATGTTCTTTTTATCATCTCTTGTCACTTCCTATTATTATTGCTTTGTTAACAAAATTTCGAATAGTTTGCTATGTATATTTGAAAATACTTTTGTATGCATACATTAATGCAATAGCTAATTCAATTTATTTTTGTCCTGGATTCATTAATTACATGAAAAATAGAAACAATAGTAAAATACAATGATATGTATATGATTTGGTTTCCGAGAATGGGATAGCATGATCTTAAATTTCTGTTTTCCTCGTTTTCGTTAAAAAATTCCATTGTATCATACATAATATACATTGATGTGACAGGAGTGGGCGAGGAAGTAAAGGTATTAGCTTGGCTTGCGTAATAAGATTCCATTTCAGCAACACTTGCTTTGGTACTGAGATCTCTTGGTGTTATCCATGTGACGTGACGCTGTGAAAACTACGCACAACTACAGCATTGCGTAAATGATCAAGATCGATAGCATAGAGGGGCTAAACACAGTTGTTTCAATCATAAAGAACTTTAACAGGAAAAGTTTTCCAGCTGGTTGTGGAGTTTGGTGTTGTAAATGCGAAAGTAAAATGATTCTGGAAATAGTAGTTTTTAGGTATAATGTTCTATTTTTAGCTGGTACTTTGGTATCGCCTCCCTTCTTCCGTGGGCGAAAGCAAAAGAATTCGTTACGCCTGGGCATAGTGAATGATTCAAGCTGCATGTACATGTGTTTTACGTATCCCACATTGCACTAAAAGGTTATGCATCCTTATGTTTGTAGACATTAGATAGTATTCTTCTTCAAATCCAATTTTGAAGTTAAAATAATACGGTTCTCCCTCGTTTGGTAATTGTCGTCGTCGATAAATGGGCATTATCATAAATAGTGTTTCGTTCGGGGTATTATATGCATGTATAGTTTCAGTTTTACTGGTGAGCTCGTTTCGTGGAGACGTTTTTTTATGCATCAGTGTGGAATTCCTTTCTCTCTAAATTTTGGAAATGCCAATCTTATGAGCTCTTTAAAGTCTTGAGTGACAAGTTACCTTGTACTGATTTAGACTACTACAAAAGATATTCTTAGAATAAGTCTGTGGAGGAAGGAGCTTATGATTCAACTCTCGTGTAGGCGTGTTACAACTGACGGAAAATCGCTTATGAAAATGTTACTTTTTTCAATGACTCTTTTATATGGCATGTATTTTACAGTTAAAGTTAGCACTTCCGGAATAACTTTATTCATGCATACACATAAAGTCGAATCGATCGTGAGAATAGAATATGCGTCTAAAAATAACAACTTTCACGACTTAATCACAATGAAATAATCTGCTTGGCCCAATTATCGTAAATTCAGAAATTTATTTTAGATGTAGATGATTTTCCCCAACACCTTGCTTAAAATGTAGGTAAATCAGGAAACAAAGTAGCGTTGTAGCAGGATTCGGAGGAGAAGGGTACAATAATATATTCCAATAATATATTTTTATTCGTGTGTCTGATTGCATTGGATCGTCTTTATACCTTATGGAATGTACATTATGTACTACCTCTTCAATTTTCTATCAGTAACCAAAATTAGAAAGTACATATATATTGGTTTTGTAGTTTGCAGTTAGGTGATAGGGCTACAAATTGTTAGGAAGTGCATGTCCATACTATTTTGGATTGATTGCTGCCATCTATAAAAGGAGGTGATTTGACATATTATTATCTTCAAAATTTCAAGCTCGGAAGTATTTGCAAAGTTTGTAATCAACAATCTGCCCTGCCATATCATCAGGGACATTATAGTAGTATGGAAAGAGAGTACCTTGTATGCAATCGTTCGTTTACCACCGGTGTGCCATCATAGTAAAACAACGATTTTATTTCTTGAGTTGGAAATAATTTTCTTTTCAGTCATTTGCTTCTGAGTTGTAATAGTTCGTTTATTCCACAGTGCATGTTTTGTGTAATGATAATGAAGTACTACACGATTTTTGATCGCCTTATTGAAGTATCGAAATTGATACATAACTGATCTCATATAATTTGTATTGACAGCTGAACATAAATCTGAAATAAGGTTTGTTAAAATCTAAATGGAGCAGCCAGTCACATCATATATTATAGAGTTTATTCGTTGCAAACTTTTGACATTTGTCAATACATGACATCGCAGATCGTATCCAACTAAAATCTAAAAATGTTGATAGTATGAATGTGACAACCTTCAAACCATAAATGTCTACGGCAAAAATTTGCTAACCTGTCAATGGGTACTGAAAGTAGTATGTTAACTGATAATTTGTTGAAGAACTAAAATACATAATGCGAATACAAGACAGAGTAGCAAGTAATTGCTGAAGCAAGCTCGTATGTGTTTGCCATTCAAAGACTAAATGACCAAACTCCACACCTGACGTTTTTGCACTACGCATGCGATACGCTACTATTCAAGTACAAAGAGTAATTAAAATTATTATATGTTTTATTTAATTGTGTTGTATACTTCCAAATACATTTATAGTACGAACAAGTTAGTTAGCTCCCTACATGTATGTTTAATATAGAGTTCGTCGAATTCATCTGACTTTGTATGTTTTTGACATGACTTGACTAACAACAAATAAAAGATGGGAATGCGCAGATTTAAAAATTCACTCTTGGTTTTATTTTATTTTACACATTATTTATTTTTTCGTCTGCAAGCTAGTTTGTCTATTCTCTTTTATGTTAAGTATATTAAACAATAAAAATTTTATTATCCCTTGAACATCTGAAAATGCCATCTACAGGTATTTTATTTCCTTTGCTTTGATGCAAGTATCCCTTTGTCTATTGTTGTTGTTGTTGTGTATAAGAAATTAACGTGTGCTTTGCTTTCTGTTGCATCTAATCATATATAAATCTTACTGCTGCGTATGGTCTCTGAAGATTGTGGCTTGAACCTTTAATCTATTATTCTTATATGCTGGGATTTCCCAAGAATCCAATGCGTTTTGAAGCTGTATGTATGTATGCATGTTACGTGTAAGGCTTATGTAGTCAAATGCTATTGGAATGGTGGGGATTTTTGCAGGAGTGGGCTGACTGTATGAAACTTTTGGTTTATTTTAAACCGGCACTACGCTGTGCTATTATGTGTACTTATAAATGCGCTTTCTTATAATGCAAAGTTCTACTTAGTGATATTGCAACTAAATTAGTGAAAGATTTTATACATATTTCAGTACTTTGCTAAAAGACCGTCATCTAATAAATGTGTGTTGCCTTTAATTTTACAGACTATGTCAGCGGAGGTGAGCTGTTTACACACCTGTACCAAAGAGAACGATTCACAGAGGAGCAAGTGAGAATCTATATAGGAGAAATCGTCCTTGCTCTCGAACATTTGCATAAGGTTAGTTGCGTAATTCATTGGTAATAATGATATTACTGTGAAAATGTATCTATCTACTTTATGTTCATATTATTCTTCATATATAATCATGAGTAGTTGAAATGTTTACTATACATAACTCATAACTATAGGACTACTTACATTGTATTCATATGAAAACGTAATGTACACTAGTTTATTAGCTAAAATGCCCCTCATAATGACGAAAAATGCAGTAAATTAGCTTTTGCTCTTGGTTTTGTTTTCATGCCTTGCTGTTCATATGATGTGTTCAAAAAAATAGAATCAATTTAGACAAGGACATTTTGTTAGTTTATATCGATCTATTAGTATGTATGTATATTCAACATTGGTGGCCGTAGACAAACCATGTAACATACATAGGTGTACATGTAACTGTTAACGCAAAGCGTCTTTTGCAAGTTAAGCCGTCGTATCCATATAATATTTATGCTATTTATAATTCACAAAGATTTCACAGTAGCCTTCTCTTCCCTTTCATTTGTAGCACGAAAACTGTAGAGTAATATTATGTCGGCGAAAGTTATGCTCTTGGTAATAGTAGTGGTATTTTGACTACAACCAAAAGTAGTCATGTTACTTTTTCATTCTACTACTGCTGTTCTGTTGATGATGGTAAATGAAGCAGTATATGCATGAACTTGAATTTTTAGAAGGTTGAGATTTTAGCAATTTACCTTGGTATGCATAATTGGCTTTGTGAGAAAGAAAGAGGATATGTAATTTAGCAACAGCAGTATATTATACATATATGTACATTCTATCATTGCATCACACACAATAATACTTGCGAAAAATCTTCTTTGGGATGAATGTATCCACAAAGAGTTATTTTGCACAAAGGAAACAAATCGAAGCCCAAATAGATTTCTCCTTTATTTTGTGTAGATTCTTGATTATTACACAACGAATATAGCGAGGATGAGCATGTATCATTTACTCATATTAAACTTGTCATGATATTAAGATGCCTTGAAAGGTAAAGGCCATCCACAAAAATTCCTATTACAACAACATATGACAGTATGACAAAAGGTTATTTTCCCCCAGACGATAGCCATGAAGGTTGTGTTTATCATACAATCACGCTGTATCACATCTTCAGTTGCATTTCGCATTTCTCCATCTTACGGTGTTAGTGTATACTCCGTAGTACCTGAGATCATCAGCGTACAAGACGTGCTAATGTTCAAAGTATTTTCCATAAAAAGAAAAAACCTGCTGAGAGGGGTACCATCCGCTCCTGCCTCTCGTCATTACTGAATCTTTAGCGTACAAGAAAAACGTGCTTTTCGCGAGTTTTTTAATTTCTAACCATTTTAACTAAAGTTTTTGAACATTTAATGGTAATTGTTAACGTGTTTTGAATAGTGGTAAAAATGTCTACTCCAACTGGGTAAGTCGGTGATTTTGAGTAAAATTTAAGTGTTTTTTATAATCATAACCTACTGGTTGATCAAATACAATGCAAAATTCAACTAAAGGTTGATATACAACTTTTTTGCTAAAGGCAAATTTTAAAAATTTTAAAAATAATTCAAGATTATTAAAAATCAATCCATTCAAAAATAAGAAAATATTAACTGTAAATAAACACTGAAGGCAACTAAATGTTGGCCATTACACTGGCTAAAGGCCAAATCAATATTAACAAGAAAATATAAACTGTATATAAACACTAAAGGCAACTAAATGTTGGCCACTATATGGCTAAAGGCCAAATACATATTAACAAGTAAATACAAACTATAAATATACACTGAAGGCAACTAAATGTTGACCATTATAATGGCTAAAGGCCAAAATCAATATTAACAAGAAGTATTAAAATCTTTTGTCTTAAAGTGAATCTGATGCTCCCAAAACGGGCAGTAAGAAAAGGGTCACTACAAAGAAAAGAACGGTAGCGCCTTCAACTGTTGAGGATGAACAAAATCTAGTCGCAGATATTGCTGACATTCGGACCCAACTAGCAGAGCAAAAGAAAGCTACAGAGAAGTTAGAAAGCGTACCGGGCTTGTTAGAGGAATTATTGCAAAGATTTGAAAAGCCTGACGATTCTAGTATGAACATTATGGACAATGAATTTCAGGATGAACAATTTGAAATGAATTTTGACGAAGAAAATTTCGATGACTTATTGCAAGCGCATGGCATGGAAACATCCAAGCCAATGGACGGTGGTATCACTGATGATTGTCTTAAGATCTTAGAGGAGGATGATTCGCCTCCACTTTATGGTGAACCCGTCAACGAAGCAGTACAAAAACGATTTCAAGCTGCTCTCGAAATGCAGAATGACAAGCTTTTAACTGAAAAGCTCAAGACTAAGTTGTTGGCTCCAGAGAATTGCAAATTTCTGGCGGCACCTCGAATGAACGATGAGATATGGAGCAGTCTGTCACTGCCAGCAAAGAATACTGATACGAAGTTACGATTTCCACAACATTTAATGTCAAAAGGATTAATTGCTCTTGCCAATATTGCGGATTTGGTGACAAAAAACAGTGGATCAATGCCAAAAGAGGTTTGTGAATCCATTCTGAGAATGAGCGTTGATGGATGTGCGTTCCTGTCAATGGGTTTCCGAGGTGCAAGTTACAAACGAATGGCAGCCGTTCGTCCTCATGTGGCCCCACAGTATGCTGGGATTTGCAAACAGAAATTTGAAATGGGATCAACTCTATTTGGAGAAAATCTTTCAGAGAAAATCAAAGCATCTCGCTCGATGGTATCTGTTATGAAGCAAAATCCTCCACCCGGAGGTCAGACAATGAGATTCCATCCATACCCCAGATTTCGCCAACCTTTAAACTTCAGGGGCCAACCTCGCAGTTTTCATCGGGGCTCAATGATGCGAGGAAGGCCAGTCCGTTATCAAGCAAGAGTTCCACTCTTTCCGGGAGCAAGAGCAAGCAGTCCATTTCGACAATCCCATCAGTCAAACCAACAGTAGAAAAGGTAGTTAAATATGCCGGAGTACTAAAAAATTACGTACATGAATGGTCAAAAATGACAAAAGATCCCTTTTTATTACAAATAATAAATGGCTATAGGCTACCATTTGTATCTGTACCGTATCAAGATTTTGTGCCTGCACAACCTAAATTCAATTTGGATGAGGAAAAGGCTATAAATAACTCACTAGATCGACTCTTAAGTATAGGTGCAGTACGATATGCAACTCATGAGCAAGGAGAATATATATCAAACATTTTTGTGGTTCCCAAACCAAATGGCGACTATCGCCTCATCATAAACTTGAAGGGACTTAACAAATTTTTAGATTGTCCCCACTTCAAAATGGAGGACTATAGGACTGTCTGTAATCTGTTAGAAAAGGATGAATATATAGCTACTATTGATTTAAAAGATGCATATCATCTTGTTCCAATACATATTTCTCATTGTAAATATCTACGATTTTTATGGAAAGATACACTTTACGAGTACACATGCTTACCTTTTGGTTTATGCACGGCTCCACTCGTTTTCACAAAGCTGATGAAGCCAGTTGTAAGTAGATTGAGAGAGAAAGGTTTTAAATCATGTATATTTTTAGATGATCTGCTACTCTTGGGAAAGTCTCCCAATGGGTGTTTAGAAAATATTGTAGAAACAAGGAAGCTAATTGAGTCTCTAGGACTTTGTGTAAATCTTGAAAAATCTGTACTTGAACCTAAACGATATCATTACCAGATGAAAAAAGATTAAAAGTAAAACAAGCATGTTGCTTGGCTTTAGCTGCAAAAATTTATACAATTCATCAACTGTCACGATTGATTGGTTATTTGATATCTGTTTCACCAGCAATTCCGTACTCACAATTATATACTAGGCAGTTAGAATTCGAAAAAATTCGTAGCCTAAAGATAAGCAATGGCAATTTCGACGAAAAAATTATTTTAACAGAGCAGGCTAAATCTGATTTGAATTGGTGGATAAACAAGGTAGACAGTTCTATTATGAAGATTAGACGCGATTCTTTTCATGTAGTTATGTATACTGATGCATCTTTATCCGGCTGGGGCTGTTACGTAGGGGATTCATTTACAAGAGGCTTTTGGTCAGAAAGTGAAAAACAATATCACATAAACGAATTGGAGCTGCTGGCAATTTTATATGCTTTACAGTCACTGATCACTTTTAAATCAAAAAATATATTAATTAGATGTGATAACACCACCGCAATCGCGTATATAAATAAGTATGGTGGCTGTCGTTCCAGCCAATGTCACGCCATATCGTCGCGCATATGGAAGTGGTGTGAAGAAAGAAGCTTATGGCTTTTTGCGTCATATATAACTTCATCTGATAATTACATAGCTGATTTTCATTCTCGAGTACGAGTAGATGATACTGACTTTATGCTTAACAAGTCATGTTTTAACGAAATATGTAAACAATTGGGGCATCCTGATATTGATTACTTTGCAACACATCATACAGCACAGTGTAAAAGGTTTATCTCCTGGTTTCCTGACCCATGTTCTGAGGGCGTAGACTGTTTTACGATGAAATGGGAAAATAATTTCTATGCATTTCCACCGTTTTGTCTAGTAGGCCGAGTTTTAAGAAAAATACTCGAGGATAGAGTAGAAGGAATTCTTGTAGTTCCAAATTGGGTCGGTCAACCTTGGTACCCATTGTTTAAGAGCATGTCAGTAAAAAAGGTTATGTATTTTGAACCTAGTTATAATTTATTATTTTGTCCGTACTCTAATAGCTATCACCAGTTATCTTCAACGGTAAAGTTGATTGCAAGCAAAGTCTCGTGGCGACAGCGGGAGTAAACGACCTTTCAGACAATGTGAAAAAGCTACTGTACTCATCTTGTTCTTCAGGAACTTGGAAACATTATGACTCGTTACTTCGCAAATATGTGCAATTCTGTAATAGTAATAACTTTAATGCATGGTCTCCTACTATATGTGAGATTTTAAAATTCTTGGCCTTTTTGTTTGATTGTAATTTAAGCTATTCCACAATTAACTCAGCCCGTTCGGCTCTCTCAACTGTTCTTGGTAGTATAGATGGTGTTAAAATAGGTGAACATCCGTTAGTGGTAAGACTTATGAAAGGAGTAGGAAAGTCAAGGCCACCGCTTCCTAAATACACATCAACTTGGGATGTGTCCAATGTATTAAATTTGTTTCGAGCGTGGCCAGATAACGATTTATTGAGTTTGCAAGATCTTTCTTTCAAATTGGTAGCTTTACTTGCTTTAGCTTCAGGGCAACGAGTTCAGAGTCTAGCTTTAATTCAGTTGAGTAATATTAGTTATGGAATTGATTGTGTTCGTATATTCATCAACTCAAGAGTTAAAACATCAAGACCAGGTTTTAACCAACCATGTCTTGTTTTTCCTTCGTATATTACCGATAAGAAACTATGTGTAAATAATACTTTACTAACTTATATAGATAAAACTAAAACCATAAGGAAAAATGATAAACTATTCGTAAGTTTTGTTCCTCCCCATTGTTCTGTTACGAGTCAAACACTTAGTCGATGGCTCGTAAATGTTCTCAAACTGGCAAAGGTAGATACAGAATTATTTAAGTCACATTCTTTTAGACATTCTTCTACAAGTAAGGCTTTCTCTAGGGGTGTAAAAATTGATAATATTTATAATAACGCTGGTTGGTCATCTAGCTCTAAGGTGTTTGCTAAGTTTTATAAACGTGATGTATTAGATCAAAATGAGTATTGTAATGCTATTATGTCTGATAATTGAATTGATTTTATGTACATGTATGCTGTAATTAGTTGTTAAAAATGAATTCTAAATAAAATAGTAATTGATAAACGCGGTTTTATGTCGATAACTATTCCATCACTCAGAGTTTATCGCTTTTAACAACTACGGAGTATACACTAACACCGTAAGATGGAGAAATGCGAAATGCAATTGGGGACTTCGCGAGCCAGCCGTAGGCTGGTGAAGCGAAGTCGTAATTGTATGAGCATTTCGAAATCGAAGGTGTTAGTGTCCCTCCCAATACCCATCCCAATTAAAATAAACTCTGTGTGATGCAATATGGCTTTGAAGTAATGACGAGAGGCAGGAGCGGATGGTACCCCTCTCAGCAGGTTTTTTCTTTTTATGGAAAATACTTTGAACATTAGCACGTCTTGTACGCTGATGATCTCAGGTACTACGGAGTATACACTAACACCTTCGATTTCGAAATGCTCATACAATTACGACTTCGCTTCACCAGCCTACGGCTGGCTCGCGAAGTCCCCAATTTTTATTCATACGATACTGGCAACAAAATGTGGATCATCTTTGCAAGTAAACAAAACACATGCATATATTTATGACGATATAAGGCAAACAACATGATACATTAGTTCCTGAATAGCTCAAGCATCACAAGTGTATTTCTAAGAATCCTCCAAAAATTCTCAGATAAAAGATGACAATATGGAAAATTCCTTGAAAACATAGGCACGAAAATGCTTGTATAAAGAATGTAGGAAAAAATTTGCGATTCCTAGTAGTTAGTATATTTGCTGGAAGCACGTTTTGAGGCATCTTTTGAATTGCATGAAGCTACCGCTATCAGATAGCTCACACATTGATAAGGTTTTATATAAAGACTTATTAGACAAGTGGAAAAGTACAATGTATTTCGAAATGCAAACGCTGACCCTACAACTTTAGCTTTTTAAATAGAGAACATGGTGGAACGTTAAAGAGCTTTCCAGTGTAAAAGCAAAGATGGGCATTATCGCACTCTGTTGCATAAGACGCTCTTTCAGTGAAATTTCTTATCGTGTCGCATCGCATCGAATAAACTTTCCCATCTCACGCAGCCAGAGTGAAACATCCCATTCAGAATTGAAAGCTGGTATATTATTCGGCACGGCAATCATTATTGCGTTGTTTCCTCGAGGAAGCCATTGGCCTTGTTTCGCTTTCAAGGTTCTTTGGCTAGTTTATTTACTTCAAGTGGCATTAGGAGACTGTTTTTGCATTATGTTACCTTTTGTGATACATGACACGTATGTTGTTTCTGTTGCCTTCCTTTTACCTCAGAATAAAATTTTATTCAGTAATAGATTTAATTTACGGAATCGGTGAAAAATTTTGTGTGATGTACAGATAATATATGCATATAATGCTATAAATTACCTAAACGGAAATTACAAACGCAGTATTTTAGGAATCGCATACTATTTTTGATTCAAAAGTAAAAGATGTTGATGCCTTGCATGTTACATTACTTGACACTTGTCGTACTTAAACAATAGAATTAAGGTTGAAGGTTAATCTTAATTGTATAACAAACGAAATGCAAGAAATGGATAATATAAATCTTTACCATCCATACAATGGTAAAAGTTTAACAAATTAAGGATGCAATTTTCACACAAAAGCATTTGAATTGAGATGGGGTTTAACAATATAATTTCTGTGTTTGTTTACAGCTGGGAATTATATACCGAGATATCAAGCTAGAAAATATTTTACTGGATGCTGATGGGCATATAGTATTGACTGATTTTGGATTAAGTAAAGAATTCCTCCCACACGAGAAGGTAAGAAAGTAATTTAATTTTGTGAAGTAGAATATAAGTTTGGGTAAGCATTTTTTAGCATGTAGATTTGAAACTACATGTACTTTTTACTTTCCAAGTTTTTAAGTTAGGAATTTCTGTCTTAGATATTCTCTACAAGGGCACCAAAGCAAAGGTTTCGGTACAACTATTTTTTATAACAGGGGGATACTTGTAGTGCATGCAAACTATATACAGTCTGCTTTCTCTCTTCCTCGTGCCTTTTCCTCACTTTCAACGTACAAACTTTGGTGGCCTAGATCTTTCTGAAAGGCCAGGCTAGGCTAGGGTGTTATTAAATCCAATACGTATCCAGTGTAGTATTTTTATTTCCATTTATCTCTTGAGACTGTATAGCAGCCTCTTTCGTGTCCCTTTTGTGATGTGACGGTTGCTGTACAGCATATAAAATGGAGTGGATTCACAGTGAATATATGGCATTGACCTAAAATTGAAGCGTACAAGATATTTCTCCTCACTCGCTTGCTGTGTGAACCTAGTCTCCATACAAACGTTCACTTCCTAGTGTTCTTTTAAATCAGAACCTTCCAAATTCCTAATAGTATTATAGCAACATTTGGTTGCTCCAAACCAGAAAGGATTTCGTACTACTATTTCTAAGCTGCCATTTTCTTCTCCAGAGACAAAAAAATGAATTTTCATCATCTTTGATGACTTCAGCAACGTCTTACATAAATGTTGAAGTGCTTTTACAATTATTGTTGAACCATTTGATGACGATGAATAATACCGAACAACATTCACTCATGTTTTTTGTTTATCAATTTAAGGACCAACGAACGTACTCGTTTTGTGGAACAATCGAGTATATGGCTCCGGAAGTGGTGAAAGGAGGAAATACCGGCCATGATATCGTAAGTGTGCTGAAGTTTTTATCAATGTAGCTAGCTACATTTGTACTAAGTTCTTTACTGAACTACTGTAGTAAACTCTTTTGATTTTGAGTTTTCGATAACTTTGAGAAGAATCTATCCATTGCAGTAGTGGTACCAAGTTTATGTATTACATTTTCCTGAATATAACCTTTACTTTAAAGGAGAAAATATATGTTTTACAAAGAAACATTGTTTCGTTTCATCCATGTTCTAGATGCAGCGCAATTTTCTCCTTAGTTATGTTATGACATTTTACTTTGCTATGCATCAAAAACCTTAAATGTATGTATTTATATGGAATGGGATCATATCCATGAATATACTACTGAACCAAGTCACAAGTCAGTATGATGAGATAAACATGTAATCGGATCCAGGGCAGTTATATAGGACACAATATAACCTCATTTGTGAGCACAGCTAGAATAAAACATGCAATCTGGGTTTTTTATGTTACTTTTGGGGAATTGTGTGCCACAATACTAATAAGAATGCTACGTCTTGACCCAATTTCGCTAGCCAAAATGCATTCAACGTACTCTTGATCTACAATGGTCCAATATTTTGAAATGTTTTAGTCCATAGCTCGTTACATGCAAAAGTATTAACGCAGTCGTCTTAATTTGATCAGGTTAATCGAAAGTTTTGCTATAAATCATGAGTTTCCTGTCTTACTAGCGTGGTCGCGTGTGAGTATGATGTTTAGATTAACGAGCTTTCACCTAGAACGGATTGAGGAAATTTGTTAAATGAATGGAATGATTATATGATGATATCGTTTTATGGCGTACTTTTTACTTTCCCTTTCATACTGAGCAAGTTCACTGCAATGAGGATTTGTAAATTATACACAATGTGTATTTTTGTACCATACTAGAAAAATCCAGTAGTAGATTTTCTTAATTCCTGACAGCTTTCACATACATGCTTTCACATTTGTGTTTTTTAGGCTGTGGACTGGTGGAGCGTTGGTGTTTTGACGTACGAATTACTTACTGGTGCTTCTCCATTCACGGTAGACGGGGAGAAAAATACGCAACAAGAAATCTCAAGGTAGCAGACGCTTTAAATTACTAAAGTTGGATTTGAGCGTTTAATTCTGAATGATTCATTTAAATAAATAAAATTTACATTGTTTTTATGTGTAGACGAATCTTAAAGATCGATCCACCAATACCTGATGATTTATCTGCTCCTGTCAAAGACTTTATATGCAAACTTCTAATCAAGGATCCAAGACGTAGACTTGGTGGTGGGCCTGGCGATGCTCAAGAAGTCAAGTCGCACTCATTCTTTAAGGTATATTTATTTCTGTTATGTAATACGAAAACTCATCCATTTCGATGTAGGCTGTTATTAACACTTTTTACATTATGTTTTTAGGGTTTAAGTTGGATGGATCTCTCACATAAGAAAATTAAGCCTCCGTTTATACCCAAAATTAGGAACGAATTAGACACATCGAATTTCGCTGAAGAGTTTACCAAAATGGCTCCGACTGATTCACCCGCAATCGTTCCTCCAAATTTTGACAAAATTTTTAAGGTAAATAAATAGTCAACTAAACTGAATTTCTTCACGTTTAAATTTGAACTTGGTTTACTAATATTTTATGTGCGTTTCTCTTTGTAGGGTTATTCATATGTTGCTCCGTCCGTCCTTTTTAGTGATAATGTTGTTAGTGAAGAAATCTTGAGGCCTTCAAAACTTGTGAACGCAAACACCGCAACCGCAACGATTCCGGTTAGTAACAGCATCGATTGATTATGTTTTGACAGTACATATGTAGCATGCCTGTTTGCTAATTATTATTATAATAATTACTGTTATTGTTTAGAATTCTCCATTTTTCGACGCGTATGAAGTTGATGTAAACAGTGAAATACTGGGAGACGGAAGTTTTTCAGTATGTAGGAGATGTATAGAAAAGTCGACTGGGAAGGAGTATGCTGTCAAAATAGTTAGTAGAAAGGTGGATTCAACGAGAGAAATTAATCTTTTAAAGCTATGCCAAGGACATCCAAATATTGTTCAGCTGCACCAAGTATTCTATGATGAGGTAAATACATTTTTACACCTACATAAAAAGTCAATATCATAGCATGTAATAATCATTTTTCTTTTTAATTTAATTTCTAGGCTCATACTTACATTGTACTCGAGTTGTTGCGTGGAGGGGAACTACTCGACAGAATTCGAAAGAAGGAGCGATTTACGGAGGATGAGGCGTCTCAACTTATGAGGAAACTTGTGAATGCAGTACATTATATTCATTCCAAAGGTGTTGTGCACCGTGATCTGAAACCTGAAGTAAATAATAATAATAATAAAATTATGTAGATGTAAATAGTTTCAAATTTCATATGATGCTAATGTAAAACTATTTTTCCGTAGAACCTACTTTTTGTTGACGAGAGTGATGATTCCGATTTGAAAATAGTTGACTTTGGATTTGCAAGACTGATGCCTGAAAAGGATACAATGAAAACACCATGTTTTACTCTTCATTATGCAGCACCAGAAGTGATTCGTCAAGCATTGGGACAAAATGAAGAGGGATATGATGCTAGTTGTGACCTGTGGTCGCTTGGTGTGATTTTGGTAAGGAACCAAAGATGTAGCATGTACATCAACAAAGTATCTAAATTAAATAACGTTAATTTTACTTATTTATGATATAATATTTTTTGCAGTACACAATGCTTTCCGGAAGAGCTCCATTTCAGGCTCGCAGTCGAGATGATTCAGCAGCTGCTATTATGACAAGAATCAAAGGAGGTCAGTTTGATTTCAATGGTCCAGAATGGGAGCATGTGTCACCACAAGCCAAAAATATAACCAAAGGTAATTATTAGGGGTTCTGGAACTATTCATTAGTGCGTTGTAAACATTTTCTAATTCATGTATGTATTTTTTTTAAACTTAGGTATGTTAACTGTGGATCCGGCAAAGAGGTTGAGAATGGATGATTTGCTTGACTCTCCATGGTTGGAAGGTGGAATGGGCGGATTGCTTGCAACTCCGGGTATACTGAATAGAAGTCAAAAGGGTGCTGAGAACGCAGTTGGAAAGACTTTGAATGCTTTCCATCAAGCTCACAAAGAAGGTTTTCGTCTACAGGTAAGTCAACATAGTGAATTTTTTGTCTGAACCTAATAATAATTATTTAATACATGAGACACAAATTTATTTATTTTTGGTATAATTTGTAGGACGTTTCAACAGCCAGACTTGCTCAGCGACGAAAATTGAAAAACTCGACTGACGGACGATCGTCTTCTTCCAGCAATTTTTCGTCTGTTTCTTCTGGCTCTGGTAAGTTCTCATCACTATTTATTGGTTAAGAAACTCACAAAAACTATGAGTTAAAGTATTCATACAATATAGTGTTTTTAAATTTTCTTGTAGGTGGGTCATGTAATGCAAGTAAAAGTTCAGTTGCCTCATCATCCTTGTCAAAGTTAAGTGCTTCAGAGCAAGAGAAGCCTAATTTCTTCAACTTTGGAGAAGCACGTGTTCAAGAGTACCTATCATCATTACCAGAGGATTCAAAACGGAGCATTAGCAGCACAATAAGTATTCCTTCGTCGTCGTCTGTGAGCTCAAGTAATTCATCTAGTATGCAATGCAGTTCAAAGGCTTTATGCCTTCCACTTCCAACTCCAACATTCACCTTTGCCCCATCAGTAAGCTTTTCGTCGGTTTCTGATTCTTTGGCGTCAGTGGATTCCATACCAGCCATTACCGTGACGCCAATCCTTAATCACTCACCATCAGTAAACTTGTCTCGTAAGGAGCTACCACAACCTAGACCATATCCCATTTATATGAATTTCGAACCAATAATGACTCGAGCAAGGAAACGAAGGTTTGAGCAAACTCAAGTATCACAAAAACCAGAGCTATGTTCTGGTATAAATGGATACTCCGTAAGAATAAATACCGATATTGACTCCACAAACTCTGAAGCTATTAACTTGGTATTGCCATCACGCTGGAAAAATCCATCAGAAGCACTCAACTTAAGTTCAAGTTCAGTTGGGTTCACATCACCTATAACTGTAACTCCAAGTCGTCAACAAAATATAACTCATTCTCTACCTTTAGGCAATTTTGTTTCTGATCCCAGTTCAGTTAGTGTACCAAAATTAGTCGATGCTATGGCTAAGTATAAACGAAGACGGATAAAGAATCTGTGATACATGTGGATTATAAATGAGTCGCAAAATAATTACTTTATTTGTACTAGGAAAAATTTAATAGTCTCATTTTTGCATTCTGTTCAAACAATCTGCATCTGTGGTATTCTTCCCATCAGAGTCGATGGTTTGATATGGTTATTTAAAATTGAGATTGGGATACTTTGTACGTGTTGTTGATTCTTTGAACATGATTCGTGATAAGCAGATTCTTTGTCAGTTAACAGCAATCAGTTTGCTCTGAATCTTAGACCGCAGATATAGCGCAATATAAACTATTCAAAAGTCAATTTTTTTTCTATTTTAAAGAATAAGCTACAAATCGCATATCTGTAAGTTAACATCAGTTATATTCGAATCGCGACTTCGTTTTCCATCAACTCTTTTAAAGGTAGTGTTACAGTTTGACATAAAATATATTGAAATAGAAACAGTTCGTAACAGCTTGTTCCTAAAAAAAGAGCATATTGGAAAGTAGTAGTATTAGCTCTGTATAACAAATATTACTGCATATATAACTATTAATTAACAGCGTAAGAACGAGCGTAATATATAGCGTATTCCGAGAGTTAAAGCGAGAAAAATATATAATTTCATAGCAATCGCATACTTTCATACCTGACTTTATACATTGAATTTAATATATAGACACAGCGTGGTTAGTGGTCAACAATTTAATATATTATGGCCGCTGTTGATTGTTGATTACAACTCTTTCTTTTCATGTGGTATTAGTAATTATTATCCATTATCCAATACCAAGCGTATGTCATGGGAAGCACAGAATTAGTGTTCTCAATATATATCAACCTCATTCAACAAAAAAATTGACACTTCAGCTTACAAGACAGAATTAATATATAGTTTGAGAATGAGTCTGACCAGACTTTGAAGTATTGGTATCCGGGATCATATTGACCTAACTGATAGTGTGATGTTCATTCAAAGAAAGTAAAAAAAACTGGGCACATGTAGTGAATTTTTTTTGTAGCTTTTAATAAACTACAGTTGTATATTTGAGGACTGAGTGATTCTAATACTGAAGCACTACACATGGTGTCTTGTTAGTGAAACTAGGCTTGTACTAATTAGAAAAAAATATGGTAGTCCCGTTTCAATCAATGTGGATGTGATCAAGAAGAGTGTGATTTTAAATAGTTTTGACTAGTAGATGTCAGTATGTAAAATTGCAGGGAAAAAATGTTGCTAATGTATTACCAAATAATAGAGGTATTGGTAAAAGTAATGTGAATGGTTGTTAATGTTTGTTGTGGATGCCGAAAGTGTAGACATTTTATTAAGATGATTTATTGGTGTGTGAAAGATTTTTTGATCATGACTGGATCAGGCAACGATTGACATTGATTGTCGAACTATTTGGCAGTATTTGGTTGAAAACGCACGTTTTTATGATTGTGAGCAATATGTGAGTCGATGGCCGGAAAGAATCTTATATGGCAATATGGTTATTTTTAGAGGAGCCCTTAGTTTTTCTCTCGCTTTTCCCTTTTGTTTGTAACTTTTCGAAATATGGAACCTCTAGTAGTATGTATACTTAACAGTTGTCAGTATAAATAAAGCTATTTTAGTAAATCTAAGTGTAGGTACTGCAATACACTTATGGCAGTTTTATAGATTTAAATGTGTGTTTAATAAGACTGAAAGCTTCAAACTGTATTTTATTACGGAAGGGTAAAAACCATAAAGCAAACTGATATGATGTTTTTGAGATTTGGTAAACATTTTGATGTTACGATTACTGCATCAGCTACATCAGCCTATCCAACATAATTTTCAGTTGATCTAATGTAAGTAAATCGGAATCAACTTAATGTTAACACATTCTACATTGAGTCCCTATCAAATTGGTGCTACTATTCTTGCAATGAAATTTCATACGGCCAACATTTTGTTGAGCGTGAAAAACCCGAAAGTAAGTAGTTGAGACTATCTTGAGAGAGTAACTGGAATTTTGAAAAAGTCATGGGATGGAATTGGGCTATATTGTCAAAGTCATTATTATACGTATGTAAATTTAAAGTGTCAAACCTTTATTATGGTGCATTATAAAAAAAATACGTGCATCGACCGCTAAGCCTTTTGGTTTTTGGTATAAAAAAAATTAAATAATGTGATGTGTAAATGGGTATGCAGAAGCCTATTGGAATACTTTCAATCAGTTTATGTGAGAAAAGTATGCTAAATCCCTTGATAATAATTTCATTTATGGTTGATGCCTTATTCATAGTCTACGCTTTTTATAGTTTATTGATTTTTGGTTGCAGAATATAGTTAGTATGTTCATTCGTATTGAGTTTAAATATTACACTCATTTCAACTTATTTTTTTTTGTTTTTGATCCATTATACCAAGATCTTGTACGTTTTCTATTAGGTTATTTTCCATTTTCAATAAATTGCTTCCAATCATTAATTTTTCTCTTGATTTTGCTACCCCGGTTCGGTTGGTTCTTAAAGTCAGCATTGATTGCTATCATAATTTATACAGTACGAAGGAAAAACTCCGGTGGGAAACAGGTTAGGTTTTCGTATATTGGTGCAAAACGTCAATCAACATAAATTATTATTTTTCTTTATTACATACATGATCAAGTGATCACTCTATAATGACCGCCCTTGATTAAAATTTCGTTGTTGAAGCTTAAAGAGTCAACGATAAATGATAACCTGGATCGAAAATTAACCTGTCATATAAAATTGGTTATATATAGTACCTTTCCCTTGTCATGTTCTATTTAGGTTGTGTAGACAGAGCTATCAATAGTTTTGTTTTGTTGATTTCTAGAACTTTATTATACTATTATTTAGTTGAATAATTTTGGTCCTTTACATATTCTCTATGCACAGAAAGCTTCCTGATGTAGCCTTATATAGGACTTGAAATAATATGTTAGTTGAATTTTGCTTTATTTGATTGTTTTCAGTTTTTAAAATATAATATTATTGCTTCTTTTCAAAGCGTTAAATAATGCGAATTTGCTAGTGAGGAAATGTGTTCATAATCGTTGTAATATTATCATGATGTTTGGTGCTAATACAAACGAAATACGTAACATGTATGTATTCCCCTCTTGTATCTCTGTACAATTTTCGGTACTACTTCAAATGAAATCTTCCTAAGCGTTCCTTCTCAATTTTTGTATCCAGAAGAACGTGTCAGGTCCCTTGATTCACGCTTTTAAAACCACTGTCCCGATATCATTGTATTTTTTCTCCGTTGATGAAAACCTTTCTCCTTTTAAGTCACCAAGATAAGATTTTTACCTACTAGTAGTTACATAAATTACAGCTTACAAGTAAAATTAAATTGATGATATCCACAATCTGATCGTTTGTGATGGTATATAATATATTAGTATTATGCCTGAAAATATTAAAAATGAAAAATATATCATATAGTAAACATGAATGACTGTCTGTTTGGAGTTTATAGAACTTGGAAACAAATTCGTCTTGAAGATGTAATGTGTATTATATTATGACCTTCAAAAACTGCCTTTATGTGTAGTAGTATGAAACGTTAAAAAATACCTCTACATTTTCTTCTGATAATGCTAACCATTTAAATGGCCTTCTCCTAAAAATGAAAACTGTTTCAGTAAAAACGTATATCATCATCCTCTGTTCATGTTACTTATGTTGTGCTGTTCCACGAGAGTTTTTTTTGTACTTTTCATATAGTGTTGTAGACCTACCTCTATCAAATTAATTTTTATAAAGAATACATAGAACTATATATTTCAGTAATATATATCTAGATATATTAAATATAAAGGAATATTATTATGTACTATTCACGTATTATTATTATTATTATTATTCACAAGTCATATCCTACATGATGTTCGTTTGCATGGATTGTTTTCGGACATGTAAGAATGGTTTGTGATAATGACTCGATGTCAATGATATTTAGCGAAAAATATGATATATATTAAAAAATGTTGTAATATCGGTTTGTGTGGTACAACAAACGAATTAATAAAGTTTAAAAAAGAGATTTTAATATACAATTATTCTTTTGTGGTTTCATTGTATCATGGCTTTGATTTTATTTACTCATGTAAAAATACATCATATCGCATTAAATCAGATCAGGGATTGTAAACAAATATATAGACAATAGATACATCCATTCATCGACACACATTTTGTTAGTTGGGGAAAAACAATAATTTTCATCAGATAATAATATATAAATGTTATCAGGATTGATATTCATTTCATCATACATCTACAAAATATTTACAGCAAAAAAAGACGCAACAAAAATGTAAAAATCGCTTTGTACAAAAGGACTTGATTTTTTAAGAGCTACTGTTACTACACATTATCATAAAAGTAGATTTCTAACCTAGTGTTTCTACTACTCCTTCATGGTGTTTCATAGAACTAACGTAAGTATACTTTTCTGGTTCAAGTAGAGGACATACATTGTGCGGTTTATGAGAAGATGCTTGCCTCGCTTACTGAAGATCCCCTCCGTCTAGTATTGTAAACCAATTCTGTTTGGACCCTCTGTGTGATGCTTCCAGCTTCTGGCTGCCCAACACTTCCTCGTCTCTGCAAGCCTGCGACTATGCTTTCATCTGAAGTGGAGGAAGTGCGACGGTAAAGAAGTCTTCCCAACACTGAAACCAAAACATAAGGAATTATAAATATGGATTTGATAATAAAGGTATTCACTAATGAAGATTCAATCTACGTATTAGCTTACAGCTTGGGCGTCTTTCCGTCAGAACTGGATCAACTGGAGGATTAGCAGATGTGTACTTTCTTGCCTCGCGTTGGTCCTGAAATTTTTTTAAAAAATGGACAAGGGTTAACAATGCCGTTCTTCAGCTACATGCAAATGATAATTATGGATGCGTGTCACCCATAAAAAATATTAGAACAGTAAAATATCTTTTGAAGGCTTTGGCTCAGCCACAAATAGTGATCTAATTTCAAATTTATAGTATTACTTACCATTGTAAATTGATGTAAAACACAAGTTTCTTCAATAATTTTGCTCAGTAATATTGCTGTTAGACAACAGCTATTTCAAATTCTTTTGATAATAATTTGTTTTAAAAAATCGCGTATTAAATACTGTGATTCCGTCTCCGACAAAGTTCTTTGAGTGTCTGAACTGAGGAATGGAAAGCGAGCGTTGTTTTTATTGTGCTCAAAATCTATACGCTTCTCGTCTTCATTTTTTTGGGTATACAACGGAACGAACAAGGGAACTACGCAGTTCGGTGACATTGTTATGATATTCACTCCTACCCCCTTATGGCGTGGCATAAGTTATCACATCAGAGTTATAGCTATAGCAATCTCCAGTTCCTATAGCATGAGGCTTTGTTTGCATACAAAGACTGTCTGCTCGCTCTGCCTATGCCCCAAGCCCCACGTACGCTGCGCCATGACAGAAAGCACGTATCTCTTGCACGTTAACTGGGATTGTAAACAAACCGGTGTGCATAATGGATGTTTTAGTTAATAGGCCAAAAAAGCGTATAGCAGAGACGAGGAAGGATGCATCTGGATGCAGAGTTATATACAGTATATTTGTCCTCCAGTACAACAGGGAAAGGTATTAAGGTTAACCGAGTATTAAGCATACGCTTAGGTATTACAACCACCAGAT
Organism: Orchesella flavescens; assembly: GCA_964034955.1. Classification (NCBI taxonomy): domain Eukaryota; kingdom Metazoa; phylum Arthropoda; class Collembola; order Entomobryomorpha; family Orchesellidae; genus Orchesella; species Orchesella flavescens. The sequence continues at coordinate 17,173,923 of OZ035957.1, read as the reverse complement.
TTAGAAATGAAACAAAAAATTGAAACTCTGCTCAGCACAGAAGATGCTTTAGCTTATAAAAAAAACATTTTGTAATTGCCTTCACATGTAAAAGTTTTAAGTAGTAGCTTGGGTTTTGGGTGTACAATATTTTGGTCGATATTAACATATTGATAGAAACTTGTGTAATAGACATTAATTCGTCACGTTATGCATATACACATATCCATCCCCAGTTAAAATGGAAACACCATGTTTTTATGTTGTTGTTTTGATGGTTTATTTTGGGAAGCAGCATTACTAATGGTAATGATAATCATATCTCTGAAAAAGTGATAATAACTCAGGCAGTCAGCAACAGCTTAAAATGTTGTGTGGTTGTTGGTTGGTGCTCATAACTGTGTTTGTGTTATGGATCATGGTTTATGTCTGTCCATACAAAAATATAAAACCACAACAAGTGGATACCATATAAAAAACTGCGGCCATGCAAGATTATGCTATCTGGTACTGGAGATTAAATAGGAAGTTTTATGTTGTTAGCAAGCAGGTCAAGTCAGCATTGGTTACGAGGGTTTGTTTTTGTGATTGTGGATAACAAGAGCTCTGTTCTTTCAAACCAGATTTTCAACATTTCAACTATGAATTTAGCCCAAAGCCTTCTGATTGCATGTAGGTAGGTATTGTTTTGTTACTTACTCTCAGCATTCTTGGTTGCACTTTACAATAACAAATCTCATTTCATTTGGTACAACCAAGCTGAAACCCAAATATCAGAAAGACGCCCTTACGGTTGCATCCAACGAGCATGTGTACGTGCAAGATGAAGCATACAGAGGGAAAGAGACCTTGAAGAAGTTTGTTTTTGCTATTTTCATTACCAATTTGCGTTGAGATGTTGCGAAATACCCTTTCTGCATAGTATACGCTTTTGTTTATATTCTCAATCAGTTTGATCACAGTGGTTTGCATTTGGATACAGTCATACAACATAATACAGCATAATATTATAGAGGGATAATAAAAAACAAGCTCTTGTTGAAGCCGTTCTCCAGACCAGACGCTTTAATTTTAGCAACAAATTAACAAGATAGACCTTAAGCATACGGTTTAAAAATAATTTATGCATTCATGTTAATGCTGACAGAAACGATAATTTAAATAAACTGGATACATCTGGTTCTGGATTCGCTACCAAAACAAAACAACAAGTTAATCTTGCATAATGCTGAACTAAGCTGGTTCTTGAGGTGAAAAAGTCAACGTGTTTTTACATAGTCGATAATGTGTTATTGGATTGTGGAACCGCATTTAAACACTCAACAACAATTTCCATTTTCAACTGAATGTGAAACGAGTATATTATACAATCGACAGAAAATGCATTTTCATATTCAATTTTATACGCAGTGCAAAATAAAAACCCATCGCGAATGCATAAAATGTTGTAATATGCTTTTGTAAGCCGAAAATGTGGTCAACTCTTAAGAAGTATATGCATACAGGTATTTGCTTTAAACTGTTTCTTTCATATGGCTGGTTTCCAATTTGAACTCCGTTGCAATTAGCATGACTTTTCTTTCTCCTCAATGCAATGTGCCAATGCCAACACCAACGCAAAACTTAGCACTTCGTGCTTGTAATACAAGCCTTGTATTCTTACTTTAACGAAAAGTATTGCACTTGTGCGGGGTTTGCCAGCGTTTCCGCATTCAGTTTAGTGTTATGAGTGACACACACCAACAAATATTTGTTACAAATTCATCATTCGTTTGTAAAAGCTACTTCATATATATGATTTGAATACACCACGTCATGTTAAGCTGAAAATGATTAATGCTCTTTTAGCACATAAAAGCAAATATAGATGCGGAAAGGTTTGGCAGTCAACAAACTTTAATATTCGTTATTGACAAACATATAAACAATTCATTCTGTGAGGTCAGTTATCTCTCGCCTTACATTTTTTAGTTTAACGTTGTTTTTTTCGTAGGGTAATGCTCATCATACTGGAGACAAAATTTAACCTTTACGGGCTTGCCTCAGGAGCATCTTGAGAGGAACCTGCGTACAAAATTTCAGGTCGATCGAGAAAAACTCGCCCTTTTGTCGAAATTTTACAATGCCCCTATTTTGTGATTTTAAAACTGAAACACTACACATGGTGTCTTGTTAATGTGAAACTAGGCTTGTACTAATTAGAAAAAATACGGTAGTCCCTTTTGAATGGGATCAATAAGAATGTGATTTTAAATAGCTTTGACTAGTAGATATGTAAAATGGCAGGAAAAAAAATGTTGCTAATGTATTAGCAAATAATAGAGGTATTGGTGAAAGTAATGTGAATGGTTGTACATGTTATGATGAATTATTGGTGTGAAAGTTTTTAAATAAAAATGGTATAATGAAAGATGCTTAGTTATTCTTCCGCTTCTTCTCCATCTTCTACTTCGGCTTCTACTTCTGCTACTACTTCGGCTTCTACTTCCGGTTCGGCTTTAGCTTCTACTTCTGGCACCGCTTCTGCACCCGGTCCCACTTCTGCTTTAGCTTCTGCCCCCGGTCCCATTTCCGGTTTAGCTTCAGCTCCTACTTCTGCTTCTACTTCTGCTTCTACTCCTGCTTCTAGTCCCTCTTCGGTTTCCTCGCCTTCTTCTCCCTCTTCGGCTTCTCCATCTTCTTCTCTCACTTCCATTTTTGATTTAGCTTCCGCTTCTGCTCTAGCATCCGCTTCTGCTTTAGCATCTGCTTCTGCTTTCGCCGCTTCCGCTTCTAACTTTCTCTTTCGACTTTTTTCGTCTTCAATGGAAATCTAAAATAATTTTTAAATATAAACAACATCTATCTCTTTAATTGGATTTATTTGGACTAGGATGCTTACTATGTTGCGTGTCGCTTTCCCCTCAATACAGTTAATCTCATGCTCAAATTCTTGTTTAATGGCTTTTGAAAGATTTGGTATGTGACATCCTCTCATTACTCGCACAGGTTTACCTTCCTTTTTAATTTAAATTGAATTCAAGATTACTGTATACTTCCAACATACGATACCCAATAGATCAATGTAATACAATATGAGTTACCCCCAAGAAAAGCCAAGTCGGTTCTGACTGATCCTTAAACATTAGCAAATCATCAATGCTATCGGAACAGGCTATTGCAAAATGAAGTCTGTCATCGTTAACTTCTACTTTGATCCTTTTGAAGATGTTGATCATGCTTACGCAAGGGCCAGTCCATCCAGGATACACATCGACAACTTTTTTGTGATGAATATCAAGTCATAAATTATCATTATATTTTTTAACAGCATGGGAAATTCTATATGTAAAACAAGAAACTTAATTTGATTGTGTCATTTTTTATCTCACTTATCAATCCTTCTTTCTTGCTCAATGCTCGCCATTGAACTTCAGTTTCACATTCAAATTGAAAAGAGATTGCCTCTCCTCCCTTCTTTTTGGCCATGTTTTACTGTACCTGTACAATCTAGTGACAAATTGATGCTAGTGTGAATTTCTGTAATAGGGTCAACTTCACGGAGTCGCTCGTGAGAATTTCCAATGTTTCCCATAATTGTAGCTGTTTAGTAAACTTTGTTTTGATCCTTTTCACTTATGAAAGTAGTTATCGCAGTCCTAATGTTGATATGACGAAAATGATTCACGAACGGATTATTTGTTTTGTTCTACAACATAAACATTGGAGGAGGACATATTTTGGTGCAGTGGGCTAAATATGCTTAACTATGATCAGCTCTTGTTGATGCATGTCATTTATGACTCTGTAGATGATTGTTATGTGATGAGCCAGCAAAATTATGTATGCTAACATTTTTACACCAGATAATTGGGACGAAAATTGACCGACATTGTCATTTCTTCTAGAATGCACTTTACCTCACAATGTTCCTTGTATTTACGAACATCAAATTACCAATTTTCATGATTAGTGCATCACAAACAAATTTGGTGTGTCATCAAATGAAGCAAGTCGAACACTTAACAGATATACATCTCATGTATTACTGTGGTACTTAATACATATGCATGTATAGTATGTAGTATGGTATGACCGTGAACTCCATAACTTCAAACAGTGTTACCAATCGAACGGCAACTTTTCATATGACTTAAATGGACTTCAATTTGATGCTAAAATATTGTAGTTTCTCACTCTTTTGTTTATGTCAAAGTAGATTCAAATCTTAAATGTACAACAGGTATTGTAATTTACAATTACCTTTCGAGCCGCTTATTTATTGTGTGTGTGTCAAACATGTAGCTCGTCATGATAGCTTACTCCAAACCCCACGCTCACAGCTCGTATTCCTATCTATATTGATTGGGAACGTTAACTAGGCATTGTGGTGGTCACCAACAGTTTAGAATTCCCTTTTAAGACACATTCAAAGCAGAGAAGTTCAATGAAGTCCTCATGCACTTGGTTAGTGTATGTATATACGAAGCGTGACCCAGACCAAGACTTTCATATTTCTATGCATTTTACCTTGAAATACTTTGTTGTTCGCTATTCGCGTGGGCTACTGCTGGTAAACTAAATGACTTGTGACGATCGGAATTAACATATACCAAGTGCAATATATATGTTTTCAGGGCACTAGGATAGTTTGTGAGAGAGCCCTGAATTTTTTATAGTTCAACTTTTTATATAATAGTAGTAGTAGCTGTGTTGTTTTCAGCTTAAAGTTTTTAGGATTTCTATCCTGTCTAATATTATAAAAATTGATTTATATATGGATGTACAATGATTAAGGATGGAAGTTCAAGATGGGAAAACGTGTTGCACAATATACACGGATATACCGCACTAACACCACAATTGATATTTGCTTTTGGATTGCAGGATTTCCATGTTAGGTCTTATATGCGGTTTGGGCAAGCTGAAAAGTTGAGTACTTTAGCCTTTGGTCGCATTTTTTTAAAGCTGAGGATAACTAAAAAAGATTATACACATAACCTCATAAAACTTTCCGTTATATTATTGGCGTCAGTTGACTCCTACTCTTGTTCGTCAGTTTCTGTTGAGCGGTTGACATGTTGGGATGAGAAGTTTAGACGGAAGATTTTTTGTCGGGGGCAAATATAGTTGCTAGTTGCTAAATTTTTAATTGGTTTATGGTTGGAGCGACCATTTGTGACTAAATTTAAAGTGTAACTGTTACAGATTGGAAGTGAATATGAGATTGCATTTACCGGATCAGTCATCTGGAGGAGGTTATTATTTGTATTTTATTAGTATAACCTTATCGATATAGTTGTTAGTTTTCTTCCCCTGACCATTGTATAGTTGTCATTGTAGGTGGTTATCCGACAAATGCTGAAGTCATGGTTTATGCCGACCGGCAGCCTATTCCAACTGTGCCTACACGGGATGGAGGGGAAGTGATAGCGGGCTATGTGTTATACCGAATTGAAAATGGAACTGTTGAGTATTTACTTATGAAGAAAACTGGACTAAATGACTGGAGTCCACCTAAAGGTTGTTCGTAGTTCATAAATAAATTAGATGAGCTAGTGAATATTGGTGTAACTTTATAGTTTGCTCCCAAAGGTCATGTTGAGGAAGGGGAAGATTGCATGGATGGGGCGGAGCGAGAAGTTTTTGAGGAAACTGGCCTGTCAATAGGAGACTATGAAGCGTTAGAACAGTATCCAATTTACTTTGAGGTAATAATTTTTGCCACGAAATTGGAGTTGGGGGATTGAAGGAATATATATTTTTAAAAGAATTATATTGTATGCTAACAAATGTTTCAGTATAAGACAAGACAGCAAGTGATGAAAAATGTTCACTTGTGGGCTGCAAGATATTTAAATTTGGACAAGCCAATAACACTATCACCCGAGCATGACGAGTTCCAGTGGCTGGACTACGAAGCGACAACCGCTGTTGTGAAGCGTCAGTATAAAGAAGCCATGATGGCAGCAGATCTCGTCATTAGAACATATGAGTCTCTGTAGTCTCAATATTTCACAAATTATTGTGATTCACTTAAATCACAATGCCTTTTTCAACCTGAGCTTAGAGTTCCGTCCGACTGTCAACTGTGCATATTCACAACTTACGAGAGGTTTTATATACATGGGGTTGCATTTAAAAGTTACGTTACAAAGTATTTATATGCATATACTTATCTATTATTGATTATTGTATCCGTTTATATAATTAACAGGTTTGCATACTAGTAAGAGTTTTAAAATATTTATTTCTATAAACGAATTTATACTGGCTAGAAATGTTTAATTGTTGTAAAATGAATTTATACTGGCTTAAGTTTTGTTTGTACATTTGTCTTGTCTTACAATAATTATTTGTACATCCAACGATCCAACATAGCCTTTTATGACTTTATTTTCATGAAAGCTCTTTGCTACAAAAGTATTAAGAAAGGAAGTATTAATATATGTATCTATCTATATGAGCATGAAATGAAGTGTATATTATATAAGTACAGGTTGAACATTACGTATACTATCTATATCACAGAATCATAGTAGATCAAATTACCAAAAACACTTTGTACTAAACTGTCTACAAGACGAGGGAGGGTGACAGTATTGACGAACCGACAAAAATGAGTGTATGCATAATGTGTAAGTACAATACTTATGTGTTTAGTATTTACGAAAGTATTTCTATACCCTAACAGGCTAATTTTTATGTTGCAGAGTAAAATACATTTTATTTGAATCCAGTCGTAGCCTTCTTAGAATAAAATATACTTATAAATGACTCACTGTTCTTAAAATTTATACACGTGTCTGGATTGCTGGTTTGTAGTATGTATGTGTGTGTAGCATATATATTTTGCAAATAAAAGATGACATTACGCACTCAAAATATATTTCTCATCGTCTGCATTTTGTTATTTGTGAAATCATGTTGTGCGACTGTGGAGGAAGGGGCCTTGGTTAATGTAAGCCAAGTAATTTGTAAAATAATTAATATGAGATTTCCTATTTATTTCAAAAAATTAATCAAAGTAAATGTGTACTAAAACAGGAAGCAGATGCCGGTTTCAGTTCAAGCATAAATGCACCAGGAACAACCAAATTGGAAGAGATTTCAAAGGATTTGTCCATTGCTCTGAACGATTCTAACCTAACGGAGACCACAACAGTGTTATCTAAAGGAGAATTACTATTTGAAAGTAACAATGAATCTAAAGGAAGTCATAATGGCTTTTCTTCCATGGAAAGACAGGATTTAGACATTATCAAACCTTCCATAAAAACACCATTTGTGATGATTTTACCTTCTCAAGTGGAAACCAATAACAGTAACAGTATTAGTACCGTTCCGCCGAAATATGGTCAGATTCCTGTGTTCTCGTCAAGCTCTCCTAAACCGGAGGAGAATAGGAACCTCTCTGAAACCAACGGAACCCAGTCAAAATCAACCACAGTTTTGGGAAATGGTAAGGAATATTACATACACACTTATTGATGCATTCTCCGTGTGTGCATACTGATGCGCATAATATCTTAATACATAGGGATCATTTTGAAACTTTTCTAGGAACAAATATAATGGAAAATTACACTATCGGAACCTGTGATACAGATTCAGCACAGACGAATTATTCCTTGAAGGTTCACCCTGATAATACAAACTGTAGTAACTACTACGAAATGTGTGTTCACATGGAGTCAAATCACCATCCTGCTGAAGTAATAAAGTCGTGTCCTCCTGAACAGCTTTTCGATTCCATTTACCTTAGGTGCATGAGTGCACAGCTTACGTATTGTGGAGGTATGATTATAGAACGTGTGGTTTAATATTATACATACATATTATTTCTCAGGTGTAAATTTCATAAAGTATCATACTAAATTGCTATTTTTTAACTGAAAGATTACGTTTGCAATGAGCCGGATGGCTTTTATCCGGATCCTAAAACTCAAGGGAAATTTATACACTGCTTTGACGGAAAGCCTACACGAAAGGAATGTGAGCCTGTCGGAACTATTTTCGATAAAGAGTTACAAATCTGTATTCGAGTACCTGAGGAACTGCCAATTGGCCTGAAATTTTTGAAAGCTTTCATTTGGTTTGTAAAAATTACTGGTATGTTTAATTACATAATTTTATTGCTTACGGATGTAAAGTTTCAAGTTCTAAATCTATAATCATTAATTCGTTTGCTTACTTTTAGGACCACATCAAAATGCTACTGAACCGAAGCATCAAGGGTACTTGGAGACTGCAGAAGATTACGCAATAGCTATTTTAGTCGCTCTTCTTATCCCACTCACATACATGTTGATTGCGGTAGTACTCTACAAAATGATACATAAGTTTCCAGAAGATGACATGGATCCATTTGTGTCGGATGCCGATGAATTTCAGAGATACAGGCCAGCGTGTACTTCAGCATCAACTTTACAACTGCTCTCATTACACCCTTCACCAGTTGCTGGAGATGAAATCGTAGATGATGTTAACAACGGTCATCATTATGCAACAACGCGATTTTAGAATTTGTACTTGTTTAGTCAAATCGAATAATATGTATATTATCCATCATTAATCAACAACTTTTAAAACATGTGCTCAAAAGATTTTTTTTAGTAAATTATGTTCGTTATCATCCTTGTCCATAACAGTAGCAAAAATTAAACCAGAGCCTAGACTGCGACAAAATAATTGACTTTGAACACTAGGCCACCTTGAAACGCACCCAAGAAGATATGTGCCACTGTAAACTGTTGTGGACAGTTTAGCATATAAAATTGAGTATTTATGAGTAATATAATATTATGTGTAAAAACAGTTACAACTTCATTTCATTATGAGAAGTAAGCAGGGTCAATTAAGTTTTTGTTAGAAGCTCCCTATTTTAAGCATTATAGAGAATCTCTTTTGTTGGCCCTGTCAAAAAATTAAGGTACCTCTATAAACAACCGTGGGTCATATCACTGGGTACAAGTTGAGCGAGTAGGCATATATAAGATCGTGCGTGTTTATTAACTGGTTATGTCGTGTTCAATTATTTAATCTTTCAATATTCAAGTTCAAGATCAGTCAGTATAGAAAAATGTTTGTGCGAAGGATATTTATATATAATTATACATACGATTAATACAATAGAATAAATTTTTCTTATTCATGGAAAACAAACATGTTAAAAGAAAATATTTTCCTTCTTTTTATATTAACATATTATGTGTAATTGGGATGCTGGAAATTCTTCAGTGACATTCATGACGCAATTCGCATTAAATGAGAAGCAGACGATGAATGAATGTACATACGTTTCCAAATATTGTGTGAGCCATGTGTGAGCATTATTTGAAACATGAAAATATGTGCGTATGCAAACGTTCACCCAACCCTATCAATACCAAATAGATTCAAGATCCAATACTACATTTACCATCATTAACGGCATTATATTAGTCTAGTAAACATTGTTGTATCAGTTTGCCCCAAACATATTTCATATTAGCATTCAGTGTCACATTGCAGCGTATGAGAAACAGGCTTACCTCAACCTCTCCGTTTGGTTTCAGAGAACTGATTTTGCGCATATACTACTAACCAGGTCTTCCATTAGTAATTCATTGGGGATGAAAATAGCAACAGAATTTCGAAAACTCAAGGAACACTCGCGTTATTATTGGCAGCCTAACTAAATAAATGCAGTACATAATAAGATACAGTTCTCAATATGGAGAATGAGACCTAATTTATCAATCAAAAATCCCATCACTCTAATTTGCATGTTAATAGACCTTTTAGCGTAGTTAAATAGTGCAGGCCCTCCATTCATCAAACACAATCAGCATCGCCATTTCCTCTTTGTAGCATACTTGATTATGCAAGGCACGCGCATTATAATATGCAATTTCATATTCCAGAACCAACTTAGTGTTAGCTCATTTGAGTGCTTCTTGCAGCACATTGTTCACATTTACCATTGTATTCATATTCATAAGTTTTAGTACATTCATTTTGAACTCGTTCGTATTCGTATATGACATGCACTTAACGACAAAAGAAGCCCTTTGAAAGTGATTTAGTGAAATGAAGAATTGATTTAATAGAAAAATGAGTTAACAAGCCATCTCTTCACATGTCCTCATCCATCTTCTTCGCTTGAGGATTTCCGAGAGACAAACAGGAAGTAAACCGTGCGTACACACTACTATACTACTGCCCACGTACATGGACCATTCTTACATCCACATTTTACGCTTCCAAATTTATTCTTTGCAAAAAACTATAACTCAAGAGTTGAAACGTAATTGATAAATCTTTGAATGAGATAATTGCATCATTTTACGCATAAGACTTTTTTTGTGTCCAAAAAAATGACCTCACACTTGTCTTACGTATGCTGACAAGCTTATAAAATCATAAATGTTTGATTGAATAAAGTATTATGTATCCATCTTAAGTAATATATATATTTCAACCTGTGCATAAAAAAGTTTTACTTCACCTTTACTACATACATACTATACCTACACAAAAATTGACGTTATGTTATGAACTGCTGCTTATCGATAATAATTATTTCACTGTCAAGTACAAGTACATAGGTCACTTCCTTTTAAAGGTTTGACCACACAACTTTGCATGCTCTTACTTAAGTGGCATCACTGATGCCTCCTGATGCCTGACAGTCGCCTCTGCATATTCATATATAATCCGTATAAGTCTATGTTAGCGTTGTGCTAAACCTTAATGCAAAAAAAAATAAACCTGACAATAGGCAGATATATAGTAACCTGCGATCTAGCATTTATGCTGAATAAAGTTAGCATAAGCTGTGTCTGAGTAGTTCATTGGTTTAAAAAAGATTTGAAAATTTTCATAATTGTGGCTGCTATTGAGATTTTTTTCAAAAATTGACCTTTAATCACTTATAGGTCACGCTGGGGTCATTTCTGAACTTTGATATTAGCATAGTTGAGTTTTTCTTGAAAAATAGCATCATTTTGATGTATCATAAGCCATGTTTTGCTATTAAAATTTTTTGACCTTGACCTTTGACCCAGTTACCGTTGACCGATTTTGCTCATCTTAGAACTTAGCCAAGAGCTTGACCTAAGGTATCGTTTAGCAAAAAGAATTTTTGAAAATCTTCAACGGTGTAAAAGTTATCGTGCGAACAGACGGACAGACGGACGGACGGACGGACGGACAGACAGACTATGATCCATTCTAAAAAACCTGCTTTTGATTGATCTTCGATCGCAGGTTAATAAACATATATCCCTCGAGAAACCCCCAAAGCGATTACGAAAATACGAAACTAATTGACGCAACTTTGTTGGGTATATAACATCATCATCCTGATGCTACTTTAATGCATGTATATAGTTATTAATAACAAAGACTTTTATTGCTATATTTTATTTTGTACAATGGAACTATTTTTTCTTGTCTCAAGTTCAAAGTGGACATAAAATGAGATGTCGAAAGGTTTGGTAGTTGCTACTAATAATACATACATACATGCATGCTTGTTCATATAATGTTAAGTGTACTTTAGTAAACATAATATATTATATGCACCTGGTCTGGCCATTTTCATGTTGGATACACTAATATTTTCATGATGTGAGGTGACCGGCCGACCATTTGCGCATTTTCATCTACTTCCTAACTTCCTTCCTATTGCGAAATGAAAGTGAATCATTGCTAATGTCAGTGATTGAATTATTTTTATTATTCTGATACAAAGGTAATGCACGTTTTTATTACAAGTTCATGGCCCTTCTGCTTTCAATGGTGGTGGGCTAGTTTGCTGATGCAGTTTGAAGTGTTCAGATTGAAGAAGTACCCATGTCCATGACTAACCTATCAAATCAATTCGCTGAAGAGTGAGTTGTTGATCAAGATCGGTAGTCACCAAACAACATGGGATAATGGCAAGTAATTGTGGGCTATGAAAACGACCAAGCAGTTATTAGCATAATTATCATCATCAAATTAGCTAAATCTTTGTTTTGTCGTTGCGACCCATTCACTAATTAAGGGTTTCAAGTGATCGTACCTCAATGTGGGGATGCTTGTGAATCTTGTATTCACGCGCAAGAATAACTTCTTTGCATTGATGAATTTCTTGTTCTCGCTGGAAGACCTTTTGGATATACGTTTCCAGACAGGAAGACTATGAGTGCAATGGTTCCATAATAATGATGTTGGGCTAATCCGGATGTACACAAATTAAAGGTAACACACCAAATATTCTTCAAGGTCAATGGGATGCACAAGAAAGCTAAAAAGATCCATAACGAGTTTGTTTGTGCGTGAGCCATTTATTGTCACTCTTTCCGCCTTAACCAAATAATCCATATGTATATGTATGTGCATAAGTACACTTTTTACCGCATGTCAAAAACATTTGAATTTTTCTATACAAAACAATATTAAAAACGTCTAAACTAGAGTTTTTGTTTCAACATGATGAATCATATATCTCATCTCACAATAATTTTGCAAAGATTATTTTGAAGACCACGCAGTTTTCTTTTAGTTAATAATCGTATTGAATGAATTGAATGTTGAATTTGGACACACAAATGATCATAATCTTGAAATGGAATTTGTTTGTTTCACCTCTCATCAAATCCCTAACGAAATTTTAACGCCTGATTGACTCATTCATAGTATAAACAAGAGATGATGATGATACTGATGAGGAACTAACTAAATAACCGGTTTGTGTAGGGGACACATCGTATACACAATATATACATACACCTTTACATGCTACTCTTTAATAGTCAACGTAATGAAAAGAGATTCTATAAGAGATTTTGTGTTGACACAAGGTCATCAAAACTTACCGTCTCATACGTGTGTACACACCAGGTATTGTATGTAAAGAAGCATCAGAACAAATACAAAAATGCATAACACCCTGCAGCAGAGTAAACATTTAATGTATAAGAAGAAAATATATTACTGATGAATGCCGTCATATACATTTACGATTTACTCCACTCACGTTGAGTAAGAAGCCATGTATGCCCAACAATTAAGCATTTAAATTAAGCCTATTAACTTCTTTTTTTAATGTCAAGTTTTGCACCCCATTTTTTTACTACAAAAAAAATTGCCTCAACCACTTCCTACATTCAAGTAGTTCCTTCCTGTAGATTTTCGCTTTTATGGAGGTATATGCATGTATAATAGTCATTTTTATTGTAACAAAAGTGTGATGAAAGAGGCATCTTCATTTAATTGTTTTCATTCATTCGCCAAAGTGAACGGTACAATGATGAAGTTAAGAAGAAGAAGAGTCATCCATACAGGGATTACACAAGTGTACTTATACAGTCAGTCAGTCAGTGTGTCAAAGTTGATTTGATGAAGAGGATGGAAAATGACTGGACCTAATAAGCTTGTTCGAACAATATACATACGCAAATTGCGAATCCTATTGACTATTAATTTCAGCCGCTTTTTTATCAATCAGCATGATTGTTTGATTTTAAATTATCATATTCATCCTATCAAACCAATAAGCATTATATTATAGCACTATAGTTAGCCCTATGTAATGACAAACAACCTTTTTTCCAGGTATAGACTGAGGTATAGTCATGTCATCATCAGTCAAGGCAAATAGTTGAATCGAATTATATATAGCGTGGCTGACAAAATAGGACATATAGTATTTATATTACTACAAAATTTTATGCTATTTGTACCTATTCGTATGAACTAAAAGGAATGAAGAACTTTCCCAAGGTTCTTTTGTAATGATTTTTTGACTGGAGTTAATAATACGTCAAGTTGTTGCAGGAAGTCAAATGGATCATTCTAAATTGTATTAGTTCGAAAACTTATTCGAATAATCAATCTGTCTAGAATAACTTTAGTGAAAAACTAGCAATGTACGCTTTCACCTTTAATTAGGATATTGTCTTCGGGGGGTGGTGATATGAACAAAAATTTAACTTGATCTTGGTTCATGACTTTATTCGACCCTGCCCTTTACACAGATCATATAAAAAGATACCTACGTGGTGTTTCATTTTGTTTGTGCGTACGTATCATTTTTTGCAATTGTTATAATATTTGTGTTTAGGTACTTGATTGTGTACTGTATCACTGTATCCCATGATATTAACACGTCAGCATAAAATTTGTTCTATCCTGTTCTATTTACATTAGAATGATAGAAATTTTACCTAAGGATTTTTGGACCCACCTAACATTTGCTAATTGGAATTACGGACGTGGTGGTTACTGTAATTAGAATATTGTAATCATATGCGCATGCTTCAATACACACAGAAAAAAAGGTTTAGTTTGAGCCTCATTCTAATTTATTATACCTACTAGTTAGTTGCCAAAAATTTATCATGAAAGTAAAAGTTTTACTCGAGTTGAGCCGGACCTAAAGTTAACAATACTCTGATACGTACCTCTTTATCCGCAAAATTTACATCTCGACCTTGACCTAAGCTGCAATTGATCATTGTTGTATTTACTAAAATCGATGTTTGTGAAAACTAAATAACACTCCTAGGTATTCGTCAGCTCACATTCAATCTCCAAAAACGACTTGTACAAGGTCATCCATTCCATTTTTCATTGTAATCCAGAGCATGCACTACCACACCACGATGGAAATTTGTATGCAACAAATTTCGCAAATCTGACTATTCGGGATGGTATGTATTTAAAATTGTTGATTGAAATGCAGATCAGTTTCTTCTGGAGCCCATAAAAAAAAGTCTGTTGCATGTGCCATGCAATGTGGAATCCATGTCTGCTCATACTAAATTAGGTAACTCATTCCTCCTGACTGCGTCGCACTGCCAAACTTTATTGCATCGATTTGATGAAAAGGCTACCGAAATGAGTTTCTGTAGTCTCTCCCTGTGGCCAAAAGTAATTCATTTCCTTGTCTTCACTTTTTAATGCAAGTTTTTGCTCCAGGCCCAGATTGCAGATCAACTTTTTTTTCACCCTCTCTCACTCTTCAGTCAGTTGTTTGCTACAACCAAACCACCGTACCTAAAGGATATTAACCACATTCCATTGTCTCCACTGTGTTTACATATTGTTTTTAATGTGGGCGTGCGTACATATTTGATTTTGAAAAAGTGTTTAACAAAGTACATTTTGATTCGTTACAGTAAGTCATCATACATGACGTGTGGAATTCAGTTGCAAATCGCAACTATACACATATTATTATTACGATCAGATCATGCTACACTTGAGTGTGCATATGTTTTACATCTCTCATTTCGCATGATGATGATGAGAATTTGTTTGTGAGTGCACAATTTATCGCAAGTTTTTTTATTACTTCTTCTCAATTCATTCATTTGAGCAACAACGTATGTAGATAAAGATTTTTCTCTAATGAGATGAAGAAACTGCATTACTAAATATTCTATAGTCAAATTAGATCTCAGCATGTGTGCCAAAGGAGCCTAGTCCAGCGCTGCACGTTTTTAATAGGAGGAAATATAATTGCTGTGCAATTTACTTTCATTGTGATGATTTATAAGTGCTTTGGAGTATCCTGGTTCTTTTCTATCCAAACCTATATATTATGCTACTGTGGTGCAAATGCATGTAATAATGAGTTGTTTATGGATATGTAAATGAGTTTAGTAATGACTATGGATTATATGATTCATGATAGAAATGAGGCATGTCTTTTTTTGGCGTCTCACGGGGGCAACCTAGAGCGAATTTTTATGTCATTTTTCATTTTACTATTCCACTCCAGACAAAATTGTCATTCATTCATTCATACATCCAGTTCATGTGTCTTTATTACATATGGAGTGGAATTGCGAATCCAATTTTTTTTCTCGAAATATTTTGATGAGAGATTTGTTGCACTTATTTAAAAATTCACGTAGAGAGAGCCACACTTCGTGATTGAAGATGCTGTGATGTTAGATATTATTATGCAATGGTTACAAATAATGCAATCTATAGGGAGTCAATTACAATCTTGCTCCAACTTCCTGGACAACTAAATAGGGTAATCTTTTATGAAATTTGAAGGACACGACACACTGGAGATGGAACACACAAGCTATGTAAAGTATATGTATGTTTTGATGTAAGATGAAAAAGTTGTCCAGTTTGATGTGATGTTTCGTAGGTTTGGTCATTATTATTGGTGCCAAGTTCTATTTGCATATGGAAGGTTCTGGGTTAAAAAATCCTTTTTGTAGTAAGGTATGGTAAAGTAGTAATTGGAGTAGAAATGACATTGAAGTCTACGACAACAATAGGAAAGGCTTGCTGGATACTCATAAAATGTCTGCTCGAGTCGAGTCAGATCAACAAAAATATGGGCTTGTTTGTACACTCATGCTTATACCATGCGCTGAAATTCTGGAGGATAAATTGTTATATTATTTTTATGCTTAGAGTGGAACGCTGTATGGAGCGTGCTTGATTTTTATTTTGCTATGTTTTTGTTAAAAAGATTGTGATTTGAAACGCTGGGCTTGGATTTGATAGATTAAGGAAAAGAATTTTTCATGTGACTTAATTAAATATAACATTTCATTACATGCTACATTGGATTTTCTAATTTCCACATCAATGACTAACACTAATAAAAATGTGGTTGGGTGTTGGGGCAAAGATGAAAACGAAATTTGAAAAAAGCTTATATTTTGACGAAACCAATCTAAAACGCATCTCGTGTAGAATCATATTGTTGATCAATGAACTCTTATATAAATCTTACGACATTCGATTCTAGCCGCACCCATCTCAAAAAGGATGTCATGTCATCTCAAACTACCAATCTTACACTCTATACGTAATACGTAAATACCTGTAGTTTTGGATGAATCATTCTTACATCAGCTCACAGCTCACCCACAGACAGAAGGATTGATGCTTGAAAGCCTGTCAGTATCATCATGATTTAAAAAAAGAAATACGGACTACAATTTGCACCGTCAAGACAGCCAAGCCAAAGCAAAAATTAGTAGAGGATCAATCGAGAGTGAAGTTCAATGTAAGCTCGCAAAAGCATCCTGATGCTTTACATCTCATTATTACGCAATATACAGACGGTGATCTGGATTGACCGATGATGACGCGATAGGGATCTAAAGTATTAAAAGTTACAAGTAATTCAACTCCCTTGTTTGGATTTCAATTCAATGGCAACAATATGGGAGCTGAGCATTAAAAGTTATGTAGCTGCAGGGCGTAAAAGTAACAGAGAGATTACCCTGTAGGATATGCTTTTGTCAAGGTGTTCATGTTTAAGTCTCAGTTTGACCGTCATCTTGTTAAAATTTGCTTCCTACTGTGTGATTCAAACCCAAATATATGTATGTATGCATAAATAGCTTCAATTCATTTAAGTCTATGATTTTATAGCTTATGGAGGAATTTAATTGATTTGATGTCAGGGTTAAGTCATTCAGGTGATCATGTAGACTGCCACTGCTCCATATTATGGTGATTAGTAGTAGTTTCTTTGTTAGGGACACGTCTTAAGATTTACTGTTTCTGCCTTTAACCACGGGTTTTGACAAACTGAAGCTGCTAAATGGATCTGTCTGTTATGATTGAATATCAAAGCACATTACATTACGACATACATACGAGGGGCAGCATGAAACCTCATTCCAAGACCGATAGCACTAGTTTTTTTTGCTGTTAGATTTTTATCTAAAATGCTCATTCATGTGCTAAAGCTAATTTTAGCTTGACTATGATTTATAAAGGATTGCAATCCTGTAATAGGTGCATTGTTTAAAGGATTTGAGCTTCAGGGATTACGAAACGAAACTCCACCAGGAATACGTTAGGTACTTACTGCTTCAACTATTATAAAATCAGGTTAGTTGAATGGTGACATGGCGAGTGGTGTTAGAAAAAAAGTGCAAGTGGTTTACTGACCAGGATACCTATTGACTTGACACTGACTCAGAAAACTGCAGTAGGCAAGGTTGTTATATGCAAATTCTATAAGAATGAATGTGAAATTTTTGTTGTACGGATGATAGGTACGTGTATCCTGCATAGTGTTCACGGAATGAGTACCATAAGTAGTGTGATGAAATTCGATGATACATCGTCAACAAGGTGACTGAAGGTTGACTGGACTGGTGAGGAGAGGTGGGGCAGCAAACTATAAAGACATACATTTTTAGAACTAGTAAAGGGAAGGAGAGGAGATGTAGTGTAAGATGCTAGCATAATATTCAAATTTTATACCAAGATTGTGATCCGCCGATGAAGCAAGTTTTATGAGTTATATATGTCACACCTGACAGTTTCGTAGATGCAAAGGAAGACATAAACAGGGGATAACAGCCCTTGACGAAGACATATCACTTATATTTTTTTACCGATACCTATCATAATGGATGCTAACTTGCTAAATGTTATGGTCATCCTTTTAACATGTATTCAATGAAAATGTGTGTGCTTCTTACCTACTGCATTCCTACCACAACGTTGGGTTAACTACTGATGATCCTGATTAGATCAGTTCATGTTCGTGGGAATTTATAGCTTTTTCAATAATTTTACCTAACATTTAAGTACTGAAGTATTGTATTGAAGACGTTGGTCATCCTTAAAAATGGAAATAACCTTGATGCTGCTTACTAAGTAGCTTAAAAGATTAAAAAATAAGTGTTTGGTGACCATTTTATTTAAACCAATTTTTTGTTTCACATTTAATAAAAATCATTGTCAATATTAATGCAATTGATTGCTTCGTCGTGTCTCGTCTGGAAAATAATTTTATTTGAATGGGACAAGATCGTATTTACTTAAATACTTCCATAAAAAGTCCATCCATGCTTTCATTTAATCACTGAATAATTTATAGATCCATTTCTAATGCAAAAATGTTGTGGATGAAATCATAGTAGTAATATATAGTATTATATGTGTATTAAAATGTTCCAAAACGTGACTTTATCACTGCATACCATCAACAATTTACTACGTCTGACCATCTTGACAGTAATTGAAAACAAATGACATGTACAAAATGATCGTGTTTGGAATGGAATCCCACAACCAAACGCCAACATGACTGCAATAAACAATAATTTATCAAAGGGAAGCTAACAGCTAATGGGGATTCAATATTGCCAAAAAATCCTCAACAAAAAAGGTGGCATTTAATTGTTTTAGTGTAGAAGTCCCATTGTTGTTATCACGCCACATCACTATTTAGACAAGATGAGTCAATTTTTTATCAACAACTATTTAACAACGAAAACTCTTGAAGATGCACATTTACATGCATTGCTTGAAGCTAGCTAGAGAGTATCTTTCTTTTCATAATAATAAAATTCATTTCATATGTGCTTCCCCATCACATCATCATCAACATCATCATCAAGAATTGAAGGGCTCTTCAAAGCTTTACGTTCCGTTCCGCATTGCAATGCAACGCAGCGTTGTTTTTATTAAGCAATCTCATTTTCCTTATGACGTTATGACATATGTACCCCCACACACACGTGAATAAGAGCTGAGCTGACAAAGTGACTGACACGCATATTTAAATATTAACATTTTTAGCTAGGGTGCCACATTATCTTCATTCAAAATCTTTTTCGCTTGTGAAGTTGAAGGATGCAAATAATATATAATGATTATAAGAAGGTGTATATAAATACTTTATATGCAAACAAACATTCCAAAATAAAAGGTAACGCATTTGAACCAATAGATCATTTGATGAACACACAAAAAATTTATTTCTCTTCCTCAACAAAACATTCTTATCACGTATATTTCTCTAAAAACAAATACAACATTGCATTCTTCAATAGCACGCAAAATCTACACAAATATTTTATGTAAAGTTTTTTTTGTAAGTTGATGATATTTTTGATAACACCAACACATTGTGAACTATACTGTTCCTTGGATACAAAATAAATAATTTAAAAACTGATGATAATATATAAAGTTAGTCGTAAAGTATAAAGTAAGTAATAAGTAATCTTTTGTAACTTAGTCTATTTTCTAGGGTTTGTGTAAGATATGGCGTTTATACAGTCAAAATAAATAAATAATAAATGTCTAAGTTTTGTATATTGCTCTGTACAAAAAGGTACATACATGTTTAACATACACAGGGATACACCTGAGCATGAAAATAAGACTCTTGTTCAAAATCAAAATAGGGGGAAGATAAGAAGATATAACAAAAAAACTATTTACATAATATGGCAAATTTTTTTGATGATTTGTTAGTAACTACTTATAAATTGATTTTACTTTTTAACTCCCCTGTCATAAAGGAAAACCTCAATGTTGATCCTGTTCCTGTTAGGATCATTACAGTACGTCATTGGGTTATCTTGAGATGGGATTTTGAAAACGTTTCTGGTCGTCATTTCAATGTTACTATTGTCACAAATGATATCTCCCAAAGTTCTCTTTCTGATTTCCCTAAGTTGCTCAGGACTAAAGGGAGCTGGGTTACCCCTGTGAGTAAAGAAGAATCTATCCCCTGATCTAACACGAGCAAATTGAAGAGCTTTCAAACAGTTAAAAGTATGTCCTGTAACAGCCCCAGTTAATGGCATCTCAGAGAGACCACCAGTGAACAAGTCAATATCAGCAGGTGTCTCATAGAGACTTCCCAAAACTTGCCAAACATCTTGTGGGATGTTTGAAGGGCGATTAGCCCAAGAGTTACTGATTCCTTGGAGTCCACAAACTTGTCTGTACACATTGTAGCTAGGAAGCCCATGATCTCTACCTCTCTGCAAGTTTCTTGCGATCAAATCACCACCATGATCTTGATGCCTTTCACGCAACAGGAAGTTGGTTACTTCCTCGGTGATGAAAGGATCATAGGTTTGTGCGTTTTGTTGCATCAACCCATTCAAAATAAAGTCATACCCTTGACCTCCATTCATACTGATTTGCTCGTGGTTAAAGAATGCGTCACGGAGTCTGTAGCTGTGAACGTCTTGGTAGCCTTTCATCATGCGAATAAGTCCGTTAATGAGCGTGTGACCGAATCGGTAGGCGGCGTCAGCAAAGGCATGGAAAACGGTGGGGTTTGTAGCAGGATTGTACTCAGAGTAGAGTTGAGCATCATCAAGTTTGAGTCCATAACGAACCATTGTATTCTCTCCCAAAATGACGGGAAGATACTCACCATAGACGACATTTTGCCATTCGGCGACGAGAAGACGACGGGCTTCTTGGAAGATGGTTTCATCATCCCAGTATGGACGTCTGGAAGCAATTTCATCAGCAAGACGGTTGTGCTCACGGAAGAGGAGAGTGTGCATGACGGTAAGGGCAGGCATTTCGTTGGTACGCTCTTCACCTCCATAAAAGGTACCCATGAACTCAAACTTCTCACCAGATATCCTTTGAATTTCCTCAACGGTTGGGAGGAAGTGGGGGTTTTGGGAGTTGACACGAAGACGACCACCTTGGTGGGCACGGAGGAGATTGTTACGACCATTTTCGGAGGCATACACGTGGGATGCGTCAACAAAGGCGGTGATGACGTTGAACTGTTCACGGACTCCTTGCAAGTTGGGGAAACAGTAGGCAGAGGAGCGGGTAAAGGCCATACAGGTGCTTGGGTTGCGAAGCTTGGAGAAAAAGTAGTCATCAGATGGAATGTTGATTGACCAACAGTCCATGTTTCTGGCATCAGTAGTGCAACAATGCTTATCGGTTTCTGGGGTCAAGCTAGACAAAACAAAACAACAACAAAAAGTTGTGATTTTTAGTAATCGTTTTCACCATTATGTTTTAATATGAATACGTAATCTTATTACATAAGAGTTGTTCAATACACTTACGTCATATCATGATCCAAAAATTGGCCGACTTGTGGAACCATATTAGTCATCCTAGGCTCTGGGCTGATGTGATCAGGATGAACACTCAAACTAACAATTCTAGCATTTGGCAATCTAGCACCAGCCAAACTTTTTCCAGCACCTCTTGGCTCATTCCAGCCATCTTCATAAACAGCAGGAACCAAACGGTCAAAGACAGTGTAGGAAGCTCCCCAATAAGGATTCTGAAGATTGTTGCAAGTTCCATCAATGGTCCTATATCTCGCGTTGGTATCACAAGCAATGGGTTTCCTTTGTTCAGGATAGCATTCATTTGGAAGACGAGCATTCAAGGTGCGAATGACTTGATTCTTTGGCATGTTGTACTTCTTGGTAAGAGTTTCAAAGGCTCTGATATGAATGTTTGAAATGCGACCAATTTTCTCAGAAAGTGGAGTAAACTTGCAGTAGTTGTGTCCTCCCATTCCATGACCACCTCCCCTTCCGCCATGACCTCCAAAGTGATCGAAACCACCAGAGGAGTGGTTACGATGTCCCTCTGTGGAATCAATGTATTGGGTGGCTTCAGCAATGACAGTTGAAAGCACGTTATCCAAAGAGTTATCCTGGATATCAGTGAGTCCCTGAGATGGATTTGAGACATAAGCGCTTTGTGGAATGGAGGGTGAGCTGACAATGTTGTGGGTTCCAAGTAAATTTCCAGAAGTGAATTGTGAAGGGCTGAAGAAGAACTGTGAGTTTGTTCTGGCCACAGCCAGAACAACGATGAGTAACGATAACTTAAACATTTTTTTAAAAAGTTTATTGGAGCACAATCTCTGTAGTAGAGTTAAATAATAATATGGCACAAGAACATTTAAGAAAAATGGCAAACCAATATAATTAAATTGATTTATATATTGATATCTACGGCAGAGAACAAAAAAGTTTGCTTCTCTGTGCTCAAACGCACAGGTCAAGAATGATGTGAACACTGGACATCCGGTTCGCAATGGTCTCTTGTTTTATACTCGCAGGTATTTGCAAACGACACCTAAACGGAAGAGACGCCACACATAATATAATACCTTTGTAAGCTCACTCGTAAGAGTTCCACGTAAGATCTTCTTCAGGTGCTACATTAATATAATGGTTATATCAGAAGCTTCGGCATGCCCACACACCATGGTAAGATGCTCGTAACACAATATTATTAACACGGGGATAGGAAACTAAGAAAGGGTTAAATACATGGGCTAAGAAGCACCTGTATAATAATCATATCTAATGGACTTGACATTGGTGACGTCTTTTGAACCCTTCATCTTACTTTGTATGAAGCAATAATGCATACATTTACATACAAAACTTCACACAACAGCTATACCATAGTTAGTTATACAAAAGGATCCAATCCATATGCAACCCAAAAGGTAAAGTCGCCCAATATATCTAATTCGCTTTGGAGAATATAAATGGATGGACATTCAAGAGTCGACAGGGCTTTTAGCATGGGAAATAATGCTTGCAAAGTTGCATAGCATATTATCAAAATCACTCTGACGCAGCAACAAACGTTTGGTGTATTGGAGAAGTGGTAGTGGTGGTGGTGATGGCAGGCATGCAATGCAGGTACGCTATGAAGTCATCCTAACTGAAGACTAGATATAAGAAGTGACCAAAAACCAAAGTAGCAATATTGAATATACTTATTCGATGATGACGAAGATTGTTATTATGATGGAGCCGCCGATAGTAGTGTTTATAATGCATATTCATAATATGGTTTGGCATAATATGCCAACTGCCAACTACTTTTCTACTCAGAATTTGGTACATACGACCAATAACTCTTTAGCAGTAGGATTCCCAGCCATTGTTGTACCGCAGTAAAAAGAGATCTATCGTGTGACTGTGGCTGCCTTTGGTACTTGGTTTCTGATCGAGAGATTCTTTCATTGGAAATGCCTTGCTCCACTGACTTGGTGTCTGCTGAAAGGGTAAGTTAAATGCTACCTTTACTTCAAAGATTGGGCTTGGGTTTGGGTACAGACAGGAGTTTGATGTTGCAAAACAATATATAATTGAATGGGATGAGATGATGTTCATTTCATGCAATGTAGACATTCATTTTGCCTGGTAGCGAAACGGTAAAACGAAAGGGAAACATGTAAACTATTTATTTAGTCATTCTTAGTCAGTCTGACGATCGAGAGGGGCAACGTAATTTTTTAGTTTATTTGCTGTCGTCGACTTGGGATGATGATGATGATGATGATATGGTGTTAGCACATAATATTTTTGCCGTCAGATGAACTTTTTTTTTGCCAACAACAATGTGTATTTTGGCTTCAAGTGCCAAACACACAAAATGTAATAATAATTTGGGTTTTCCAATGAACTACTACTATTACTACTACTGTTGGCAGTTGGCATCCTTTCGGGATGTCTTGCTGGGCTCCTATGTAGCGTTCAATGTGGTAACCTCATAAAAAATAAAACTTCGTGTTTTAACACATAAATAAATATTTCCATCACCATTGCCATATCTAAATTATTTGGTTATGGTATGTTCCTCTCTTTGAACAGAATTAGCATTCAAGGCTGGTTGTGGAGAAAATGAGGCAAATGACAAACTTTGTTGTTTGTTGCATTTCAAATTAAACAAAATTGTGCAATAGCCCTTTAACGCATGCATCATAATTTTTGTGCATTAAATTCCTTCTCCTCTCACAGTTTGCAGGCCTCTTTTGTCGATTTCACCTTTTGAACACAAAACCTGCTGAAGGAAAGGAACTTCGTGACGGAAGATGGGACAGTTGTTGTATCTAATATGCTAAACAATTCAATGGTTTATGTTTATTAGCATAATGTAAGTAAGTAAGTATACTTGGCCAATTTGTGTTGACTATGAAAATGGCATAATATGGCATGGCCCTCTGTGTTTAGTTAGAAATTCATTAGGGGGCCACTAAAATGTAACCTCACGGGAGCTTCTGAAAGCCATATTTTTTCCAAGTTAAAAAAAGTGAATAGATTGAGTAATGAGGGAGAATAGCGCACAACAATAATCAGCTCAACAGGCATAAACTAAATGAGTTATTGATTTTAAAATAGAATGTTTATAGGTATGTGAAGCAGTGGTTGTTTGTTGTCTAAGATGTGGTGACAGAGTTACCAGCAAAGGAATGTCTTACAACCTCGTACATCATTCCTAAATTTGATGACAGCTATTCATTTTGGAAAATGCTCTCACACACACACACTTCCTAATTCAATGAGCCTTCAGTTTGTAATCTGTCCAATCAATTTTAGTAGTCGTAACCTGTTACCTGTTACGATTTTATTATATACATATATTTTCATGGTGTGTATTGAAATTGCATAAGAATGTCAATCATCAAGTTTAAAAAAGGAATGGACATAAAAAATTTAAGGTGCAGATCCATGCAGGATAAATATAAATGCAGACCCAGACACAACTATAACTATGCAATTCTAACAAATTCTGATTTGACTGTGTGTTTGTCAAAAAGATCAAATTTCTGGCTACTGTACGTACAAGGCACAAAAAGTAAATCTTCCCACATGATATGTCCTGATTGACACATATAAAAAAGCTTTCTTTTCAAATCTTTAAGGTATAAATGCCACGGCCTTGAGATTTGTTTGTTTGATTCGCCTGGGTGCTAAACTGTGACTGTATGGTGTTTTATTGAAAACAATTTTATGTATCAATCTCATAAGGTCATTGCTATTGCATTTTGAATCGTATAGTATAGTATACATTAGTATACATACGTATCATATTATTATGAGCTCCGGCTTTCCTTTTCATCCACTTGCAATGTTTCCGATGAATTATTAGCAAATATTTATTGCTTTATGTTGTTAGTGAATTGTGAAAGATGACCAGTGATATAATCATTGTATCTGAAATTACGTAAGTAACACTGTTGTGTTACGAGATATACTAATTGGATTCCTGTGTTTATCAGCTTTGCATTATAATGCAATGTTTGGAATCCAGATATTTTGAAATGTAAAATATAAAATTATTTCTAAAAATAAACTGCATCATGCACACAGGTACACTACTTTCAAGGATGAAATAGATGAAATCTCATAAGAATAACTTCATTCGACCTGATATAATAAGTTTAAGTACTACTGAAGTAAAAAAATCATTAAAGATGGGTACTGGCAATAAATAATACGCCTTCAACTGCACCAATAATATTTTAATATAGATACATGAAATTGGAGCAGAGCATTTATTTCCGGGTGAATCTTTCAAAGTCATGGCCATTTATTTTTTTTATAGCCAAAGCCAAGCCTTTATCTCTTAAGTCATAATGTAATTTGGTATACATCATTTTAGAGACAATGAATGAATGAGAAATGTCTAATGTCCATAATATGTATGTATATATGTATCTACATGAATGTTGTTCATCACATGAAAACTAATTTGACAGTTGGCTAAATTAAGAATTTCCAGTTTAAGTTACGAACTTCCTAAACTTAAATAGACGCAAGGTGAGGAGCTAATATGGATTAATTGAGTTTGAATGAGGGTCTCTATACTCTGATACATGGTCAACATGATATTACTTATCCATTTTACGACGATCTGTTGCTGCCCAAGTTCAGGTGCCAAATTGCCAATCTGTTTCACTATATTATCGTGTGTGAGGGGCACAAGTAGACTATTATTGTGAAGGAATTTATGATCTGTCACTAATCAATTGGAGCATTGCTCAATGCATGCAAAAAATACTATGCATATATATATATATATAACTTTGCGCCTACGATCTTTTGGTCAAGTTCAATGATGTTGTAATTGTAACAATTTACAACAAATAGTACATGTAACAGCGGATATACATAAGTATAACATATACACGATGATAACAATCAAGTGTCATGCGTCCAGAAATCCAGAAGTATTGTTTGTGCCACGTATGACCAAACGTACCCATGAACTTCAACAATTTTTTTTGGCAATATACCTACACGCACAATGGAAGGTATGGATCTTAATAATATCATTGATTACAACAATGAAAAGTTAACTCCATTATGCTTGTACCAGTCAATGAGTCACAGGACAAAATATCCTATTGTATTTGCTCGTGTCGTGCGTCATGCTCAGTATAAAAATTGGTGACCAATATGAATATCAATATTAATATATGAAAGTAATATCTGTAGTCTTCCATTTGACGTTCTCAATAATCACAACATTCATAATACGTACATAACTTGTTAAAGAGAAAAAAACGCTCTACTACCTTCCGGTCGACTCTTCAATAATAAAGCTAATAAATGCTCATTATATTTTTACGAGTAGGAAGTACATTGATATCGACGAAAATAAATATTGAGCTGGCCAAACATATTACAGAAAACGACATGGAAGAATGCATTATTATGATTACTAGTTATTATAGCTATGCTCATATAGATAGTATAAATGGGGAGGAAGAGTAAACATGCTTCTTTCATGAATTCCTCTAGCTTATAATTTTATTAGGATGTTTTGTTAAGTAGATGTGAACGAAGTGCATTTTTTTCTTATCTCAGGACGAAAGACGATAACGAGATATATGGGACCTGCCCACTACCTGCCAGCCCAAATGACTGAAATATATATCTCAATGTGTTTTTTCGAGCTAATCAATCGAACCCAATCATGTCCTGTCCTATGCTAATCTCCTCACTTTTGTGTGCATAACATATTATACCCTGACACACTAAAGAGTTATGTTCATACATACAAAGCAAAGGTTCATGTAGTAATCACAATTCGCAATCAACATACACATGAGCTGCACCTGCTCATTTAATTTCCTTTTGTATTTTATTGGCTGCTTTTCAGTAACTTGCTCAACCAACAACCAAGTTAACGGCCATCAATGACTGTCCACTTTATTCTCTTTTCATGTGGGAATTGATTATTGAATTAAATGTAACGCTTATTTATTGCACAAGGGACAGCTATAAATCACATGTTCCAAGAAGATAGGATCAAGAATAAATAAATAATCTACTACTAACATCTCTTCCACGAACGGAAATAACTATTAATCCAATAAATGCAATCTGAATTGAAAGCATGAGCAACGAATTAATCGTCCATTTACTTCAAATACAATCTAGTATTTGAGATTGAGATTGTAAGTCAGACGTGCATTCACATTGATGGAATATGCTATGCACAACCTACTTAATATAAATGTAAAACAAAAACGTGAGCTGGGAGGAAGGAAGGAAGCCGGAAATAAGGAAGTTAAGAAGGTAACTTGTTGCCAACTTGCAACATGTTTGTAGGCATGTATGTAGCGCGATATTAAATTGCATTCGCTCGTGCATCCCCATTTGTTTTATGTCTTTGCATGTTAAATTGTGTCTAACTGATTGCGTTTACTTCAGTCAGACACAGAGTGACTTAAGCAGTTGTTGTCGTTTGTAAACGATTTGCATGTAGGAAATTTATTCGCACTCGGCTAGCTAGTGACATGTACATGCGTATATCACGTAAGTTTTTTTATATTCAGCGTAGGCATCTATGGACATTACACACTTTTGCAAGCAAAAAAATTAAACGCGTGTAATTTTTCATCATCTCCAACCCATTTGTGGAGTTGGGCCATCGTCAGAAAAAAGAAATGTAATCATTCATCTTTACTTTAACGATCGTGGCTCATAAAAAAGGGCAGTTGCTGTAAAGACGGTGTTGATGAGGTGGGAAATCTGCAAAAATTATTTGGTTTTGGGAGGAAAGCAAAATGATGATGATGATGTGATGATGGTATTGAGAAAGGTTTATATAAAGTATAATGGGATTTTTAATTTCAGAACAAGAGAACAATTGACCTTAACCCAAGTGAGAAATTATGAGCAATTTTAATCTGCTAATATGTATCCGTATCCGCGTATCCCTTTTTGCCCTTTCATTTATATGCAGATGTTGCAAAAGATTTAGTGAAGATTTTATGCGAATTATATCGTGATGTGATTTTGCTATGCTATGCTATAATGTCGGCATTTAATGATTAGATGGCTCCAGTCTCTCTAGTCCAGTTGAAATACTATATATAGGGTGATATTATTAATGTCAGTTAAGGCAATTAAGGAAGACATTAAGACAAAAGATTGCTTGTATGTCATAGCTCTAAGCACGTGGCTTCAGGTGGTGTAATCAGTTGTGAAGTCATTTAATGACTACATGATGTCACGTTGCGATATGATATGAATAATGCATATATATGCAAGATGGGTTAGCCATAAATGCATTAAACAAATCTAATTACAATTTGCATTTGCATCAAAGCATCTCGGAGCATGTGTATACTTATTCAAATGTTGTTAACAAACAAACTTGTTGTGTGCAGAATTATTTCAATATATGCAATTAGTACAACTAGAGTAGCAATTTGCTTGATTATATCTCTTTTGATTCAGAACATTTGCCGCATATATATTGTACATCTTCTTTGATTATTAAACTGTATGCAATGGTCGTCAACAACAGTATAAAATTATAATCATTAATAATTATATTTAAGCAGTTGAAACACAGTACGTTACTTCTTCAGGATCCAATGTAAGTTCCAAACAATAAATATCCCCCTGAAGGACTCATGTTGATTTCCGGATGTGTTCTTTCAGTCTCCACTTGAATATTTCTGAACCAGTTGTCAACTAAATGAACATTGGCACCAATACTCTTCTCTTTAACCCATATGTAGCAATCCATCAACGGCTGGAAAATAGGTTTTAAAAAAAAACCAAGGACATTAAAATATAATATATTGAGAAAGGTGATACATTGATGATAAGCGATAGCTAAAGAATGTGCTAGTTTACCTCTGGGTATTGGCAGTATATCACAAACGGTGTGGACAGAGCTAGCCTTGGCAATAATTTTTGTAATAGTGTTAAAGGGTGTTCCTTCCCGCAAATGACAAGTCCATCAAACTCCGTTTCATTAAAATATGCTAAAGATGTTTCATTATCTTCCCTATTGTTTGATGCTCTCAACCTCTGACTGGTAACAAATGTAGTCTCTTCCTCCACCTCGGATTGCTCATTTCGTGAATCTTTTCCATTCTTTTTGTCTTCTAAATCAATTTCAGCATCAGTTTCTAATTTCTGTTTCTTGGCCTGAGGTTCTTGGGAGGATTCTGCATCCGCTACTGCTTCACTTCCAATCTCATCTTGGTTTGCATCCGATTTCTCCGCACTCCCTCGGAGAAGGTACAGCATATCCAGATTCATCATGGGTTTCAAACCTTCATCCGTAAAATTCATGCACACCAGTGCCTGCCTCTGTGGATTACTCCCAATGTGACAATGAAGAGCAGCTCCATGTCCCCCTAATCTATTCAATACCGCGGCGACTATGAGACCACAACAATTCTCAAAAATCAGGTATTTCCCATTCGCATGAATGTTTGCATACGACAATATCTGGGATAAAGTGTCAGGTCTCAACCCAAGGACTTTCACAGGATCCCTATTAAAATAGTACTCAGATAGAATCGAAATGCTAGGCTTTCGGAACACCAGCACATCCCCATAAATCTTTTCCTTCTTTTTCAAATACTTTTCTTGGGCAAACTCAGTTTTCTGATGGAAGCTTTTCGAACTTGTGATTATCGTATCAAGAATCTCCTTGGAAGACGCACCCTGTCCCCGCAACGACTCAATATCATGTTTCTTTAGGGCTTGAGAAGTATTGTCATCATGAATATTTCGATTGTCAGTACCGCTGGAAATGGTGTCAGGAAGTTGGTAGAATTCATTAATACTCTTGACAATGGGGTCCGTACTCCTCTCAAGCACAAACAAATTTTGAGGACGACCTTTATTACCAGACTTCTTCCAAGGTTTACTATTGTCTGTGAATGGTTTGTGAGATGCTATTACGTCGGGAGGAGCTGGGGAAGCTTTAAAAGCGTTTAGAAAACTGGTCCCTGAAGCCCCTTTCAGTAAAATGTCCTGTTGGGTGGCTCCTTTGCCAAAGGTTATTGTCCTAAACACATCAACAAAACAAGGATATCATGTCATTTTTTAAGCATTTAATGAGCATATTAAAAATTAAAATCATCATCAAAATGTTTCGAGCCACGTGCATTCATTTCAATAAAAGCATGGTTTTTTTACTAACTGATTGGACTTGAACAAAATGATCCGCTGCTGGTCCCCGCGTTCCACAACAACATATTTCCCATCACATATCATACCATCTTCATCTGCCCCAACAAGGAGACCACCAACAGCTGCACTACTACTACTACTCGTCACAACACTATCACTGTTACTGTTCTTCTCACTTTCCATTTTAATTAATTATCAATTTAAACAAAATAATTGACACCACACCACATATACTACTTGTTACTCAAAGGCAATATTTTAATTCGTGTTTTAAGGTTTAACTGACATTAAAAATGCCTGGAGCTAAGCGAAAAATTGATGAAGACACTTGGATCATCTCCCAGTCAAAAAAGTTCAAGCAGGGAATTCTCCTTTCCAATGTTTATGGTAAGAGAATCCAGCAGAGAGATAGAAATATACATAACGAAGAATATACATAAGAAGCTCAAAGCATAAAATGTATTGGTTCAAATCTGGCTTTGGGCTCTAACGGATGCCACCTTTTTGATGGTATACATTAAGACATAGGATGACAGAAAGACATGTAGTCATAATATTATGAGAATGAGATTTTCCAGGACTGGAAAATAATCTAAAACTGGACTTTTGTGCCTTTAACTGGTGACTGGAGACTTCAGTGTCAATTAACAATTAACCAAATTAAGTGCATTTATCTGGAGAAGATACTCCTCTCTGCATTAATTTTCCACCCAGTCTAGTAGTCCAGTCCAGGGCTCCAGTTCAATTTTGATAAATATCCGATAATATTTTACAATGCAATCTTTAGATACAACTTTGGCCCACCTGAGATTAGGCGCTCGAAACTTTTTCGACGCGCTGATGATGCGGTCGGGAAACGCGAGTGTAGAACCTATGGCAGGACCCAGCAGTAGCTCATCTCCAGGAGGTGGTCAAGGAGGAACAACTTCACCAGTTAATAGTCCACCAGGATCTCCTCAAGTCAGGGATATTATTAGTGACAATGAACTTCAAGTTCAAGTCAGTCCTGTGGCAAGACCAAACTTCATTTGTCAAGAGTGCTCATTCCGAAATAGGAATCCGAATGGGAATGAGGAATTGTATGGAAAATGCTTCTATTGTGATAAACTAGTCTGTCACCTCAATCCGTGTCGGGGATGTGGAAATGATTTTTGTGGGCAATGCTCCATTACAAAGTATGTCCATATGTATAACATATTGCATTTTATAAATAAATACTAAATGCATTTTTTTAATTGATATTAATTTATACTTCTATCCATACAGGTATGATAATCCATCCTCAGAAACTTATGAATGCTACAATTGCCTTCACTAAAAAGGAGGACTTCACCACAAGTGATGATTACTGTGAAACAAAGAGATGACCAATTTTAACCTTTTAATTTGCAAATTCTGCACTGCTTTTTGCGATGAATGCAAATTGTAAAGTTCTTATCAAAACGATATTAATGCGTCCATTTACGCCTGATACTATCAAGTTTGTAAATATATATTTCATGTGTAAAGTGTATACACCACTGCACTGCCACTATTTTAAGTCACCTTTCGTGGTTTCAGGATAGTTTATTTTAATCAATTTGGTGCGTCTCTGGTTTTGTGCTAAGTATTTTTATTGATAAGTTAATCAATTTTAAAGTTTTTACCAACCAATGAGTCAGTTTTGTCACTCTATTTTAAGTGTGACTTTTTTATTTGTATGTATTATATATATAATAATAAAACATTCTAAATACACGTTTTCAACTTATGTGTAAAAGCATTTTTCGGTCTTTGTATTTATTTTTCATACGCATTAGTTGTACACAAAATTTGAGAACCTTAATGCATCTCCATCGAACCTTTTCGTTCATTAGTAAACGTATGAACATATGTGTGTCTCATGTCTGCGTTTTACTGCATTACTAATGCAATCGTCCATGAATTTGTTATTCAGCCAAGGCTTCAGGTAACGTGGTGCCACATGGTCCTTCAAAATGATAGCTGCAAGTTATGCAATGCAGGAGCAAAATGGTTATCAGTTATACGTAGCTGCATTTCTAACAGGCATAAATTTACTCTTGGGAAGTAATATATGTACATTACCCAAAATTATCAGTCTCCGGAGTTGGCTCTAGATTAAATTCAGCAACCGGAATCCCCATTGCAGCTACCTGAGGGGCAAATAATGCAGCTGGGTACACAATGGAACTTGTTCCAACAACAAGGCATAAGTCACATTTGTCCAGTTCCGCACCTAAAAAGTAAAAACGGTATATTTTATATTTGTAGAAGCTGAATAAGTTATTATTAAACTTTTCAGTATGTTAAAAGATTATTTCGCTCGGTGTTGCCTGACTGACCTGCCTTTTCCAAAACGTCTCCACGAAGGGTTTCACCAAACCAAACAACACCAGGCCTTAACAAGCCTCCACAGTCATCTTTCTTGCAGTATGGTAAATCTCTCATATGAATTTTTGATTCTTTGAAATCAGCGTCAGGAGATCTACAAACCAGACAAGAAGTAAGCATACCCACGATTCGAGTCGAACATCATTGAGTTTTGTTTAATTTTCAGTTACCCTTTTCCCCTCAACCCTTCACAAATGGGACTGTCATAATTCTGTTCGTCGTGCCAGCAATCAGTACAAATCGTCTTGAATAAGGACCCATGAAGCTCAATAATGTTTTCAGTTCCTGCTCGCCTATGTAGCTCATCCACGTTTTGTGTTATCACCACAACTTTCTTTCCATCCTTCTCCATTCGTTTTTCAAATTCTGAGATGGCAGTATGAGCCTATTAAGAAGGAATGGATTTTTAAAGTGCATCAATATCATCATGATCTTGAAGTAAATGGTTTGCCATTCAAATTCATGTTAGTAGAATGAAATTTCTTACAGCATTTGGTGATTTTGTTAAAACAAGCTCTCGTCGGTAATGGTAAAATTCCCAAACTAGTCCTGGATTTTTCAAAAATGCTGGTGGGGATGCAAGACTCTGAGCTTGATACTTTCTCCACAATCCCCCTTCTCCTCTAAACGTAGGAACTCCTGATTCTGCTGAAATTCCTGCTCCTGTTAGTATTACTACATGCTTTGACTTTTTCACGATTTCACGGAATGCCTTCATGTCACTGGAAGGGGCTGTCATATTAAAATAGATTGATCATAGAATGGAACATGGAACTAATGACTGAAATGAGGTTTGCATATGTATTGCCACTTTAATTTAATTGTTGGTGATACTGAATGTGTTATTTTTGTTGATATTTTTGCACCTGGTTCTTGGTTACAAGAAGTATATGATCTGATCTGCTCATAATACACATACAGAACAACATGTGTGATATAAAAAATGATGGTAGCTTTATCTACCGCATAGCCAAGGACAGGAACACTATATATATACATATAAACATATGTACACACGTTGATGCATTATGCATCCGTCTGAGGCAACATTCAGTAATACGATAAGACAAGAGTTGGGAATTAGTGAATTCATTATTCAGTGATCGAGATCTTTCATATGAATTGTTGCTGTAAGATGGCCATATAGGATTTGCAAATAATTTAATGAATTTAATCATATCTAGGTCCTAGGTAGTCAAGATTTAGAAGGTAAAATGGTTTCGCCATTTAATACGACTTGCTTACATGAATAACGCTTATAAGTCCAGTCCTACAAATGAAATAATTTATTTCTTGCCATGAAAATGTAATGATATGATGATGTAGCAATGATGCAAATGCAAGTAAAAGAAAATCTGGAAACGGAAACTCAGTTTCTGGATGCGTGCACACTAAATTATGGTACGATTGACAATGACTTTTGAAATCAGTTTGGATTAAATGCATTTTATTTATAGCAATAATCGAATCATACTTTATCATATGTTTTAATGTAATGTACTTATGTATTATTGATAGTGGTAAAGTCAAGATGAGTACAACACTCACCCTCATGCGACAAAATCTCATACGCTATCACAATTCAATTCAAAAAACGCATACAATTATAATATTTTTTTCTCATATAAAAAACCCACAAACACTTCCTGGCTTCCACTACCATTATATTGTCTTTAAAAATGTCTATCACAGAATACAATAAGAATTTGATATTCATGTTATTTAAGAGTTTTAAAGCTATTATTGTGCGATATTCAATATATTCATGTCAAAATTGTGTTCATGTTCATAAAGTAATCATGGGATGATGATAAACTAAAAAAACATATAAAATAAACCATCAACAATTTGTGTACACTGCTCGTCGTCATCTTACAAACTTCCAAGATGAGTTAAGAGTTAAACTAAGTAATCTTCAGTAGTGACTGCTGGGCAGAATTGAAGACATGTTGAGGCATCAAACAAAACATTTGAGTTCAATAAATTTACAGCAATAGTTTACTAATCGAATATATATGTATGATGATGACACGGATTCAGTATAATTAAATACAAATATTATTGAGTATACTAATTTATAATACACTTATCAAAGATATACATAATTAATTATACACATACAAATACACGTAGTATTTCTACACTCATTATTATTCATGTTAGGATTTTCAATACATATTGCAATTTCATACATAGGCAGGCAAAATATCATAATTCATTGTAAATGTATCATGGCAGTCAGTTTTTTATGTAATCAATCATCACCTCATCATATATCAAACTTCAACAAAACTACCTATTATTCCCCGTACTGGATGATGAGAAAAAGTCATACTTAAACTGTAACATCTTTTCAATAATAAAATCTGCACTTGTCATTAATATGTGCTGTTTCAATAGGAGTTAGAGATAGACATAATACATATATACCATTCCTCCTTGTTTTTTTTAAATCAGAGCACTTTTCTCAATTCAGTAACAATTCAATACAAAATACGTCACTCGACTCATCCTCTAATCCTACCTGTAATTTAAACATTTTCATCGTAACTTTCCCAGCCGATACGCTTCCTTCCCATACCATAATATTTTTATACAATTTATTTGGTTGCAATTTTCATTTATATGCGTATAATTTTATAAAGTTTTAATACACAACTTGTACAAGTAGTGTGGCATCGGCATCATCATAAAATACAAAAATATAAAGTCTTAACACAAAACACAATCTTGTTTGACAAATAAATAATGTTACATTATGTTATTCCTATATGAATATTATATGGATGAGCGTGTGTGACTATAATATAAATGTTTTTTTTTCTTCTGGAAACTAAGCGTAGACCGTAGACCTGCAGTTTTTACGTACAATACGGTACCGTTGTTCATTGTCGAAAAAGAGTTTTATCCAAATAACCTTTAAAAATTTGGTGGACTTGATGTGATTGTAATACCTACAGCATAATATATTAGATAATTATTATGCACAGAAGATTATCTTCGTCTCTTTTCTAGTTTGTTTTATTACGCAGTATAGTATATGAATTTGGAATGGAGTGTGATTTCACTTTACTTTTCTTCTCCGTAATAATCTCTTATGTTACGCTTTAATCCTTGCAGTAGCCTTTTTTGTCTCACTGGTACTGCTACTATTCGTATGCTTCAGAATTTTCGTTATGTCTAATTGACACTTGGTGGTGACTGACTCTAACATTTCAGCCACTCGGATGGCCAACTTTTGACCAAAGATATGAGCGGACTTGTCAATAATTGAAGGACTTTTGGTGCACTGATCCCCACCGAATTCACAAACTCTGTAGTGATGCAATGTTCCCAGATGTGGTGGCACTGAGAGGGTGAAGTAGCCAGTAGCCATTTCCCAAACAAAGTGATTACCTGCCTCGATAACTTTCTCGGGGTCACAAATGTATTTGGATCTAAAAGAAATAAACATCAAATAAAAAAACTTCCTGTTACGGGAATTTGTGATCATAAACGTTACACAATAAGTACGTATAGAGGGTTATATTGTTTTCCCATCACATTACCTTTGTTTATGCGGATGTAACCTGGATCTCCTTCTTGTTTTCCGCAACATGGTCAAATGCCTGCTCACCTGCTCTGCCAAGGGATTTCCTTCAATTTTAAAGACACTTTGATCATTTGGCCACTGAAGGTAGAAGAAAGCATTTTGGAGTGAGTATGCCCCAATTTTCTTCTTATTTGATAATGTATCCAATTGCTCAATAAACATGGAGTAGTTTTGTGTTCTCCGAGGAACAATCATTTCATCTAGGTCCACAAGAACGAGATATTTGGATGCGCCCCTGTGTCTGTAAACACAGTCATTCAACGCGGCGAACAAACCCTCCGTCCTGATTTCCTTTTGTGAAGCGAAAGGGAGAGACCATGGAAGCACCTCAATTTCATCTCCGTACTCCTTCATAACGCAACTTACTTCAGGTCCAATGGTGTGGTTGAAAAAGGTAAATCTCTGCACTCCCATCAACTTATGAAATTCCATCCACTCCAAGAAATTTATTATATTGTTGTAGTTGAAGTGGATCGGTTTCACACAAGCAGCAAAGTCAACTAGTAGATGGGACTTTTCACTGGAATATTGAACCCGGAGGATGTTTGAGGCAGCAGAGGTAGGCGAGGAATTTGCCATCACAGACACGTAGCGAGGCTTCACTTTCCGATCCGGAAGGTAGCAGATGATAAAGCAAGCACTGGAATATTAATATAAAATATTTATACACTTCAACTAACATTTCATACATGTGTATCTCTTTCATCTTCCTATGTCAATATCCAATAAAGAAATATGTGAGCACGAGTTGAATGGAACATGGGGAGCATAAATAAGGTCAGATTTTGTGAATCATTTAATCATGCATACATGATGAAATAGTTTCGCGTTCGTTTATGACTTTGAGAAAGCGTTCATACAACCATTTCGTTTCCTTTTTCATGTTCAAACTGCTTCACCCTTCTGTGCATACATCTACATCATATTATATAGCCTCATTCCAAAAAGCCTACATGCTATTATGCTCCGCGTCCATTTTCATTCATATCTAATAAGACAGCTTTTCCAAAAAATTGCTTTAGACTGGAATATTAAGCTTATATAGGCCTTGAGTCAGTTCGAAGAAAACCCCCAGGCGAAGAAAAATAAATCGCGTTGAAAAAATCTCTCTTTCCCACTCTCTCCCAGGAATTTCCTCATGTATTCTTTGCTCTCCAATCGGAATGTAATTTTTGAAATAGCAAATAATTCAAAAAAAATCCCAGAAAGAAACCTAGTTGCGTCCCAGTCAAATCTTCTTTGTGAAGCTTTTATATTACTTTACTTCTTCTGGAAAGAAAGTCAAAGGAAAAAGCAACACATGTTGGAAATACAAAAGCGTTTCATGTTGAAATGAATAGATAATACGACAACGTATTGCCTTGCTTGAACTCTCCTTTCACCTCGTAGGAACCCGTAGTTCCAACTTTTATTCTCCCTTTTCCCTTGAGGTTATCCTCTCTTTTTTCAATGTACCCCATATGAATGTCTTTGAATACGGTTTTGAGAGCCTTTCTTTACTTTCCTTGTTGAGCTGAAACTTTTTTTTGTTTGTCAAAAAAAGAAGGGAAGAAAGAAAGAAAGAAATAACTAGTGGTGAGGACGTGACTTTGAAGGAAAAATTGATTGCTTTCTTCCATGCTGTGGTTTTTACAGCCAAAAGAGAGAGTTTTTACCATCATCATCGTGGGAGTCAGGGCCTAATAATAAAGCTAATCAGATTGGGCTCAACACATGTGTTTTCATGTTCATAAATCAATTTTGAGGATTTATCGTAATTACGTCTTATGTTTGGGATTCGGAGGGTTAAAGCTCTTTCACTCTTTCAAAGCTCACAAAAATCTACGCCTAAAAATAATCTGCTGTTTTTCTCTTTTTACTATAAAAGCCGAAGGGAACATTTGTGTTGCGTGCAAAGCTTGCGTTTTACTTACAGTATCAAGTTCGATTTTACATTAATCAGGGTTTGGATAGATAAATGTTGAACATGTACAAAAATACACATAGTATGCATGCATATCTCCGATATTTTGTCTGGAATGAAAAGAGAGTTAATGCCTATCTTGATATTTGTTTATATGTGTCATACTTAATAACAGTAAGCCATCAGGGTGCGTCTCTCCTGGTTTGGTTTTCCCAAAAATTATGTACGTATTTACGACTGGGAAAACAGTCTATATCTATGGTCAATTATGTGGAACATGCACTACACACAACTCTCCGTCAAAAAAAAACCAGACCTTTGGGCGAATGTTGAGAACGTGACACGACCTAATGAAATGAAACATTTCTTTCTCTCCTTAAATTTGGAGTCTCAATAGACCAATCC
The DNA here is from genome assembly GCA_964034955.1 of Orchesella flavescens. NCBI lineage: Eukaryota > Metazoa > Arthropoda > Collembola > Entomobryomorpha > Orchesellidae > Orchesella > Orchesella flavescens. The sequence continues at coordinate 17,134,718 of OZ035957.1, read as the reverse complement.
CTAATCATTCCCGACTTTACATGACTCGAGGTCATTACGGCTTTCATCAGTCATCCTTGTTTTCTGTCATGCAACTCAGAAGGAGGCTATAAAAATAGTTACTGACTTCCTTTTCCCTAATTTTTGATCATGCTATGTTATTAGGGCGCTCTCATTTCTCATCGGAAATAGAATGTCTTACGCATTCACTTCTTTAGACCTTTCACCTTCCAGGCTGTTTGTGATGATGACAGCGAAGTTATTGAATGACGTTGCGTCAATTAAAATTTGGAACCTTTCCGTTTGTGTGCTTTCTCCATTTTTATTTTATTCTAGTATATATGAATATATCGTTCAATAAGTTGTAACAACACAAGGGAAAGGTTCTTCTTCTTTACTTGAAATACATAACCAAATTTTCTGCCTGTATGAGCACGCTTACAGCTCTTGCGCTTTTTCTTTTGTGATTTTGTTTGAGTAAGCGATAAATCAATTTCCTTGATTTCTGTCTTCCTCCAGGATCAAAGAAAGTGAATGAAAAATATACACAAGCATTTTGTTATGTAAAGTAGTAAAACTGTGCTATGTGTATCAGTTCAGTTTTCTTTGTTGAGCGCGTACAAGAAGTAAACCAGTAGTGCCTGTATTTGAATAACAGATTAGCTCAGCAAAGTGGAAGATCGTAAATCACGTCAGGAAAAAAAAGTAGCTTCATCCGTTTGATATACTTTCCTCTTCGGCAATTACCGCTATTTTGTAAATGGGCATACTTACACAATACATTCATAATATTGAATGTGTAGTCTGTACGTGATCATTCGTACTTTTATTACATGGAGTACGTTTCTTTTTTTACTCAAAACGGTAGGCGTAGGTCTGATATAGTTATTAGTTATGTTGTTTAGTTTTCTTCCTGAACTGAGGAAATATTCTTTTACGTACTCTCAACATTTATTTTCATTCGCTGGCGTTTAAGAGCTTTATATACGACCGTTTCGTCTTTAGAAAAATGTTTTTCAGGGAAGATGACTCAAAATAGAACAGACATCAATTTTTTAAAAAAAGTCTTTCAAAAGTGGTGTCAGCTCTAGTCCTGTCTTTCCTTGTGCATAAAATATTGTATCAGAATCCAGTAGCTGCAAAAGAATGTAGCTCCTTCCGTCCGTAGGTATAATAAGTTACATACTATTAACGGAAAAGACAGAATATACAGAACTTGCAATTTAAATGAAAGTAAGTAATTTTATTGCTAATTGGTTTTGATCGCATCACTGCTAATGGTAATTTCCAACTTAATTACTTTTTAGTGCATTGTGCACTATATTTGGGGGCTTAATTAATCAATATTTAAGCTAAACCTAATAATAAACCGATTAAAAAGCATCAGCTTTAGATAATACGATAATAGTCACTTTGCCAAGCTTCAAAATCACCCAACCTACAGGCAGCAGATTTAAAAGGCCACGTGTATACATTTTCAAATTTAAAAAGTTGTCGTATTCGAAACGCGACAGACAGACATCACGATCATTCTAAAAAGATTGCTTTTCCTCTTTTGGAGCCGCATTAGTAATGGTTTCATTTCGCATTTTCACTTCTCTCCTACTTTCTTCAAGATTCGTAGCTTACCCAAAGGATCAAATTACCAAAAGCATGGGAAAAACGCAATTTTGTTCCTCGCTTCCCTTGCAATTTCACATGAATCACCTAAAGCGAACAAAAGTGAGAAGAATTTTGGGCTGAGTTTTACTTTCAGGTTCAGAATCGTGAGGGTACAATTGAGGGTACAATGAGGGTACATGGGGAGTTCTGAGGGTACAATGAGGGTACATGGAGAATGGTGAGGGTACATTGGTGAGGGTACAATGAGGGTACATGGAGAATCGTGAGGGTACAATTGAGGGTACAATGAGGGTACATTGGTGAGGGTACAATGAGGGTTGAAATGAAGGTCCAAAAATAGCTGGGCTGGGCCTTATATATATGGTCCAAGACCTTATATACACGGTCCAAAAATAGTTTTTATTGAAAATAATTTTTTAACAAAAAATTATGAGGTCCAAAATTATAAAACAAATTTTACAATTAATTTAAGCGAATTTAAAATTTTTTTAAGGTGGCAATTCTATTTTTTCACATACTGTAACACTGTAACCGATTTTTGAAAATTAATTTTTTAAATCCTATGCATAATTTGCATAAGAGCTATTTTTGGACCTTATATATAAGGTTTGAGCACTGACTGAAGTAGTGACTTGTGATTGTTTTTCAATGAATTACATTTAAATTAAAAAAGTAGCAAAAACTGACTGACCTTCAATTGTACCCTCACGATTCTCCATGTACCCTCATTGTACCCTCATTGTACACTCACTAATGTGCCCTCACCAATGTGCCCTCACCAATGTACCCTCACGATTCTCCATGTACCCTCACTAATGTACCCTCACCAATGTACCCTCACGATTCTCCATGTACCCTCACTAATGTACCCTCACCAATGTACCCTCACGATTCTCCATGTACCCTCACTAATGTACCCTCACCAATGTACCCTCATTGTACCCTCAATTGTACCCTCACCATTCTCCATGTACCCTCATTGTACCCTCAGAACTCCCCATGTACCCTCATTGTACCCTCACGATTCTGAACCTGAAAGTAAAACTCAGCCGAATTTTGTCGCTAATGCAAATGAGAGTTTATTGTGCGAACAACTACAAACTCAGCCGTGGCGACGTGTAAAGACTATATGTCTTTTCAAGCAAAAATTTCCAGGTCCTCCTGCCATATCAATTTCGTTGTAAATGATACATAATAGTCCAGAGAGTATGTGTGTTTTAGCTCAACTTAATCTGCATTCCTATTATCATTTCCAAGCAAGAATACTTTAAGCAATTTTGTTTCGTATCTCACTACCTCATCGTATAGGTGTAGTCTTGTAGTGTAATCATACAATCCTTAACTCACCTATACTTCAAATTCCAGTTCTCCCGAATCGTTCTTACGCTCCCATCTACTGCTGCGTAAAGTTTCGTAGTGTTGTCATAAAATCGGCATTGAACGTGTTGGGTAGTCTTGGTCCTTGTCGCACCTATGATCCGGATATGACTGCGAATAACAATAAAAAGCAACATTAATTTTCACATTATCATGAAACTACACATTGCTGCTTGAATGAATAGGAATATAAATAGCACACGCAAAGTCGTTTCACCACCCACACATGCTTTCATTTTCTGGGGTGAACTCGTCAAATTAAACAAGCAAGCAATCACAATGGAAAATGCTTGCAGTGCAGGTAGAGCAAGATTTGAGAGATTGTACAGATGCTGCGAAAAGTTTTATAATGCATAATATATGTAATGGAATGGGTGTTTACATTTACAACTGATTCTGGTATTTCTCTAGCAAAACGTCTTGTGACAGGTAGCAATGCTTTGACTGAGATAATGAAACAAACTGCCAAGCAAAAACTCTCATTTTAATATTTTTAATTAAATTTAATTAAACATTTTATTCAATTTAGCTCTCTTTGTAAAATAAAATATATGCAGCTCATTGAATGCATTCATTTTGGGATATGAATCGGATGCTGTTTGTTGTTGGGTAAGTATTTCGTGAACAACAAAACAAGGACACTACTACGGGTATGGCACTACCCGTACATCGTATACACACATTCAAACATTCAAATCATTTCCATGGAGTAGACATCATGATGTGTCTGCCTTTCCCCATTATGCAATTCCGATGATTTACACTCCTAACAAATTTGAAAATAATAGCATCATGAGCAGGGTATAACATTATGGATTGATGACTTATCTTTTGTGGTGCTGTCGTCGACCATGTCAGTCTTTGTCGGTGCCATTCAACAAGGAACAAAAGGGAATGGGGCACAGAGGACTCAGCATTGAGATGATCTGTATGATATGATATGCCCTGCCTTTGTATATGTCAATCCATTTATTTGTTTATCAAGTGAATTCCTGAACAATATGAACTGACGAGCTTATGAACAAAGAACTGTTCCGCTCAAAACCAGTTGATGTGATGTGACTTTCTCTGATGTACACGCTATTACTTCCAAAGAATATCAAGCAGCTCGCTCTCACATTGCTTGCTTTCTATGAAGGGATTGTGGTATGGTATGGTGTAGTATGTGGTACAAGGATAATAAGGTAAGTGAAAGTTAGGGGAAAGAAATAATCTCAAAAATTAATTTTGAAAAAGACAAATGGCCTAGATGCGACATAACCGTGGCACGAAAGCCTTTTCAACGTGTATTCCTGTGATGATGATGATGATGATCTGTGTTGATATGTTCAACTAAACTATAAGCTTTTGGCGAGTCTCGCTTTTCATAAGCAAACGTATAATATAGAAACCAGCAGATGGTGACTTTCTTTACAAAAGACGTGTGCGCCTCTTTTCGCTTTTTGTTGGCTTAGGATGAGAGCTTGGGATGTTTGATAGCTGATTAGGTAGCAGCGGTGTTTTCACTAATATATAATGCTTGTCTGTCTGTATATCCGTGATAAGAACTTGAAAGCAACATTAGATATTTACAAACAGGTTCACCTCTTGTGCGTTTGAAGTTTGGAACGTGGAAGCGAATTAGAATGTTTGGATGACTGCTAAAAATGCTCTGCATCGAATTCTCATAAATATATTCATACAAAGTTCTTCAAGATGTAAAATACATATATATAGTACTGCAGGGACCCTGAAAAGTGTTTTAAACGGCAAAACTTATTCGCTCCTCTTCAATACCTGTTGCAACGACTTTGTTTTGACTTTTCCTTCGCATCATATCGTTATGATCGGCTAATGCTAAGGAAAGGATTGTGAATGGCAAAAAAGGACGCATTGCGACTCCTGCCGTTGTGTATTTTCTATGTATATGGGAAATGAGAAAGTGAGAGAAAATAGAAAGACAAAAAAAAGAGGCTTCTACACAAAAGCAAGAATATTATAGAAATTCCAGCACCAGAGCTCAGAAATGAGTTTTTGTCAAACTTACTCAAAGACAGTGTTGTAATAGGCCGAATACACATAAAACTTTTCTTTGGAGCCCACAACCTTTTGCCAATCTGGTTGAATAGGACGAATGTTCCTTGGGGACGACAATGATGCTGATGTAGATGCGGCAGCTGTGCGCTTCTTATTATTAAAGTTGTTGTCGTTGACGTCGTTGTGATTACTACTAATACTGCTACTACGATTACCGAATAAGGAAGCTGCTAGCGTTGAAACATGCGAGTCCACATGTTGTAATCCTTGTTGTTGTCTTGATAATAGAGGTCCTTGATATCTAAGGCTGCCGGCGTATGGAATGTTAATTGTACCTACGTTTCTATATTTATTATTATCATTATTATTTTTATCCCTTAACGTCGTGCTATGGGATGCTGATACTGAAGATGAGGAGGATGATGATGATGAAGACGAGCCACCCCCAGGGGGAGACTCTTCATATGAAATGTCCCAACTAGAATAATCCTCTCCATCCACATCCCCATCATCATCCTTGAGCAGATTTTTATCTCCATCTGCCATGAAACTCTCCATCACAATGATCAAACTAAACAATCCGAAAAAGAAAATGACAAAGAGGAAAGAGAGCCGAGAGCGCTCTCTCATCCGACGGTTTGCTGAAGATAATTTCTTTTTCTTGGACACAACCATTCTTGATGAGGCAACCATTTGAGAGAGAAGAGTTGGAGACTTTTCACGTCTTTCTTATCTTGAGAGCAAGAGAGTAAAGTCGCCAATATTTATTGCTAGTTTTTCGCTTTTATGCCTTCTCCAAATAAATGGGTTGACAACTGCTACAAATGCCGAACCACAGGCAGTTCATAAAATTGATGGTGCAGATTCGACGGAGTAAACATCATGATCCCACCAAATGTACCATGTCTTCTTCCCACACCGACGATCCTGGGATGGGACTGTGACTGCTGGGAGGGTTTTTAGTTTCTTGAACTTAAAGGCCACCCTCTGTGAACAGAAAAGACATTAATCGTGAAAGCAATTGATTTAATCCCCCAAAAGTACTTATTTAGGAACACTTCAAGCTTATACTCCCAAAAAGATAAAATATATTTGATGGTATTTATTTGTAATTCTTAATTGAGCCCATGTAGAAGCATTGGGACTAATATTGTGATGTGTCTATATAGTCTATACGTTACGTTGAAGTTAAATTATAAGTAGGGCGTTTTTCAACAGACTATATATCTTCCAAATGCCTTTGTGTTAACTCTTAAGTTTGTATTGGAATTACTGCTACAATTCAAAGGACTACTATTTATTGGCAACTTTTTGTTGTTTCGCTTCAAAGTGGAAAGTTGTACTTAAGTACATCCACGTGTAGAATCTCTAAAATAATAGTTTCGAAATGCCCTGAAACAAGGAGTTGTAAGTTGAAATTAGGCAATAAGAAGCTTTGTATTACATCTAAGCTCTATATATAATCTTATTCCATACATGCGTTCCATATAAAAACTAGAAGCAGACAACCAGAAATATAGACAGTTTGAATGAAATTTGAGTGCTTCAGCAGACTGTTATCGAATTGGTTACGTGAGACATTTGATGAAATGCTAAATGGTCTGAAAAAATGGATTTGCTATACCCGCTTTGAGAACCCGTTTTTTCGAAATAACAAAGCATATCATCATATCGGCACTCTTCAATGAATGACTTCAAATGGAGCGAGTATTCACTTGGAATATATTTTGAAAGTTGCAATTTGCTTGAACGAATGGCTGGCTACTCGTGAAGTCTATGTCTGGATATTCCCATTTTTTGTGCTCACGAAGTGTAAAAACAAGGTAAAGCTATTAACTTGCTGGGCTTCCGTTTGTATTTGTATCGGATTGGAATTGGAATACGAGAGAGGATTACGTGAGCAACGGGGACTTGAGCAATTAAATACTTTATTTAATGGAGTGGAATTATCGATCGAGAATTTGGAGAGAAAATAGCTTGACATTTCAAGGAAATAATAATATGTATTTCTAATCTAAAAGTGTCTCTTATTCTAGCAAATTGCTCTGAAGATATATAGGGAATTTGAATGAAAAAATACAAATATTTTTCCAGAGGGCTTATGGGAATATCCATTTGTGCTGACATTTATCGACAAAGTAAAATCAATAGGGAAACAGTTAAATGAGTGTATATGCTATACTTATTTTATAAGTATACCTGGCGTGCTTGACGCTGGATGGAAATAGAAAAATGAACTAAAATTAAATGTTCCCATTTGCATGCAATTCCAGAAAAATATGAGAAACAGCGACGGGAAATGCATAATAAGCCTACACTTAAATATAACACCTCATTTATCTCCGTATACATCTATATACTTTGTGCTTTTAGAAATAGCACCAAAGTTGATGATTTCCATCCTATTTGTAAAACTGTCATTCATTTTTTCAGACAAACAGACATTTTCTAATCAACTTGCTCGTCTTATAAGTATGTATATATCTGCTTCAATGTGTAACGTTGTAAGGTATATCAGTAGAAAACTTCCGTTTCATTTTTAGTCATTTGACATTTAGAATCTTGTTATCTTTAACCTCTGGGAATATGTATCTTTTCTTTATTACAATCTGACTATTTTTTTCCTCCTTTTCATTTTATTTTTTGACAGGCCAGACAAAACAGAGTAAAATAGCAGTTTTCTACTTCATTGATAAAAGACAAAGGCGGAAGTATAGAAAAGTTAAAACAGTTTCTGTTTCCGGAAAACCACAACGCGTAAAAGACAAAGTATAAGTACGTACGTAAGGCTACCAGAATGAAAAAAAAAAAGTTTCTAAAATGCTGCAATATCAACAAAACAAATGTATTTTGTTTCAGGCAATCCGGCCAAGTTTCTAAACCCAGCAAATAAAGTCTGTTTTATCCAAAACTATACACGTCAATATTTATCTCTTCAAATGGCACAACGGCATCAGTAGTCAGCTTATTTCCAAAAGTCAAAGCCAAGAACAAAAGTTAAACCGCAAAACCTTAAACCGACTCTTCGCATCTTTTTGTCCTGAATTGAAAGTTGAAAGCAGTAGGTACACATCATCATCATGTGTCAGAATCAGAATGACATGACTTTGCAACCTCACTTTTGTCTTTCATTGTTCCTAATTTTGTAGCCTATCCAAATACGTATTATATAATTGAATCCTTCGGCAAAAGAGTAAAGTTGGGCAACCAACCGGAAGCTTTTCTTTTTCTCTATATTCTTCTCTTGCCCCTTTGCATATAACCCGCATCTAAAAGCTTCTCTTCCAAGCAGATCTCCTTGTGTTTTCATAAGAATGGCGTAATCAACGTCAACAACTAACCTTTTGCCAAACTGACTTTGACTTTCCACATCAATTTCTTTCTGTTTTTTTTGCTTGTCATTTCCCTCAACGGTTATGTACTACCGGCGTTACGTAATATGCCAATATACATATATGTGCTCTTAAGTACTTATAATAATAATATGTATATATATCAAGGTCTTCCAGAATTTCCCACGGGGGCATATTGCTTCTACTCGAGTTTGCACAAAGTTTTCTTCCCTGTTCTCTCCATTAAGTTTGCAGTAGGAAAAAACAACATAGTAAATGAGGAAGCTGTTGTTTGAGAAGCCGGAGAAAAAAGTATGTTATAAAAAAAAAGTACTTTCACTATTGCATATAATTTCCTATTCGGATATATCTTTTATGTAACCGGCCTACCACATATATTTACATTTACACCAAGTAAGTAAGAAGAGGAGAAAATCAATTGGTTGTCTCCATCACTTTCTTCCCTCTTGTCTGAAACAGTAACATCATTAATTATTTTCTTTGTTTCTCCCTACTTATGTATTTTTCCACGTCAGTCTCTTGTCTATAATAATATAATTTGAGATGGGGAAACCATTATATAGACAATCAACAAATGCTGAACACTGACAATACTCACTCTCTCAATCAGTCTTGCAATCATCAGCACAGTAAGCATTCAATTCCTTGTTTGCTTAATCCACGCTGATGATGTAGCAGTTCTTCCTTAAATTCCCAAAAGTTTAGTTTCGATGTGGAAAGGAAATTTTCTTTTCTTGTTGTCCAAATACCAAACAAAAGCTGATATAGCCACTTGGGTTCTTTCTTCTTCTCCGAAACAAATTTCTATACCCACCACGCACATACATGAGCTTATATGAAAAGGGCGGATTTTATACGGCAACAAGGCAGTCCCTATAGCCTTAAAAGTTTTAATTACATTGGAATACTGGGTGAGGAAGTAGTACATAAAACAACTAAAAGTTGAGAAGCCAGCATGATTTGTGACAGTGGTGAATTTGGAAGTAAAATTAATTGCCATTGCTGACAGCACTACTCCAGGGCAAATGGAACTTTAAATTGTATGGAATACAGAAAAAAGGAGTTGTATTAGCATTATTTAATTATAATTAGCAATAAAATAACCCTTTGTCTAGACCAAGAACTAAATTAAAGTTGGCTGAAACTTTTAGCAAGTGAACTATATATACTTCATTCTAAACTACATTTTTAGTTGTCGTCAGATGTAGTACCTATCTAATGTAATATGTTACATGGAACAAATTGAATCACAACATAGCCTTCTTATGTAATGTACCATGGAAAATGGTTGCGTGTTACGTGTTACGCTTTGCTATTTCCACCACCACCACCACCAGAAGCAGATTAATACTTGAGCTGATTGTAATTTGTTTCGTGTCATATGTCACATGCTTGGAAGGTTTCACATTTGTCTGGTCCTGGTGATGGCTTCACTATATAACTTCCAATGAATAGTATTCCATGGTGTATACTGTATTGAAAAAGTTTATGGCAATTCTCAACTCAACAAAAAATAACTTCCGATATAACAACCTACCTAGCACTATCGCTGCTGCGCCTACGTATAAAAGTTCTAGTGTCTTGGGTCAAGTATTCTAGTTTATATCAGTCTCGAGTCTCGGTTCTGGTGATACTAAGTGCTTTTAAATGTAATTAATTTCGAAGCGTCAAAGATACATCATTGACAGGCCATATGGTACTTAATTTTATTGTGTGTGCCTTGTCTGCTAATCATCACCTCACCACTCAAATGCTTTTGATGGCAAAATTGCATTCATAGAAGGATGATAAAGAGGAGCGATGATGACAAGATTCTCACCCTATTGCAAATGCTTCCAACGTTATGCTAATAAAGATATACGCTGTCGGTAGGTTGGACTTTGGAGAAATAAAGTGTCGCTCTTTCACTATAAGTAGTACATCCGATTAGTTATTGGGTTTTCCACCCACGACTCTTTTGACACGTAATACGATGATATACATTAAATCCCCTAACTCATTCATTTTCTAGCAACTTTCTTGTAACGATCCATCTCCTTCTCCCTTTCCAAACCAGACAGAAATCCTTTTGGGAGGAAACTGATCACGCGTTCTTCCGATGAACGTCACCGGAACTGGGTGAGGGAAGAAAGAAGGGTGATTATTAACAGCAGCATGTCGTTGATGCGATTACGGGTAAAGACCGTGCATTAGATCTTTGAGATCAGATCAGTTTTTTCTGAGAACCAGATCGATCCAGATATTATTATTATGTTTTTCTACCTATTTAATTTGTATGTACCTCTGGAGGCAGTCGTTTTACTACCGTATCACCACCACACTTTACTCGATTTAGGTTAGGTATAGACTCAATTGCATATGTTTTTTTTAGTAACACAAAGGAAGCTATATGTAATCCCATCTTTCACAGTATATTTCCGTATTGTTGTTACGCTTTCCTTTTGTACTTTTCATTGAAATCAAAAAGCATGCATGATCTATAATGCTCGTTAAATGTGGAGCTGGTTTCATTTTCTATTCAAGATTTTATTTCTAAACAGGCTTTATACAAGTCCTTTATTATTACTCGTCGTCTCGAATCTTTTAATGTAGAGATTTAAAAAGCTTTTTTTTTGTATTCGCCTTATAGTAGTACTAAGCATATTTTAAAGATGTGGATATATATAGTTGGTGAGTACCATTTGCTTCAATCCCCAAATTTAATCTTGTCTACCTCTTTGCGTAATACTCACTCAAAGCATTAGCTTCAAAGTATAAAATAACAATCTTAAAGACTTAATGGGATTCCATTTCCAGCTGTGAAGCCTACATCACCTACATTAATGTACTTGAGAATAAATATGATTGATGTTGATGGTTCTTATGTAAAAGGAGGTACTTAAGAAATAGGATAAGAATGTAAAGATGAAACATTACGGGGAAAATGAAATAACATGGATTCAGTTTGAGGAAGTGCTTGATGTATAAACCAAACAGAACAACTATTCGGGTAAACACGAATGTATTCTTCGCAGAATTGGTAATAATTGCAAACACGGCTTTTTATATGATCGGCCATTTGCCTTTGAAAACCCGTAATAATGTGACGTCCTATATATCATATCATATCCATTCAATTACAGCTAGCTTGTAATAAACTGAAAAGAAATAAGACGCACATAAATTTTGCAGATGGGATGTTCGTTTCAAAAATTACAAGTTAAGATGAAAAACATAATGAAAAGGTTGCAAGAAAACTTCTTACCTCTGTTGTTGTTGATAAGATGATAAGAGTAGTAATAGAAGGAGGAGGATCCTGGTGAACAGAAACTGTCGAAATTATCCTCTCGTTTGTCACTGTAATCACTACATTTGGTACGTGATCGTCTTAATATTTAATCTTCCAGAATTCGGACAACTGCCGAAGCAGCACACTCATTAAAAAAGAAAGTTTTATGAATGCTTGATCAGGAAACAGTTACTTCATGTGTCATTTTGACGATGACACTGTTAGAGCTCCATTTCGTACTTATTCAAGCTCCATTAAATAATTATTAAACAGGTATCGGTATCTAAAACATTTGAAATTTATTGCATGATGATCTTTGTTTCTTACACATTTAAATTCACCGGATATACCCGTAATACTTTTGTTACCGTAGTAGACACAACTTTTTTTTAAATATTCCAATGTCCATCCACCAATATTCGATGTTGATCATAATATCATGATGGCAGCTCGAAATTCCGCATTGTTTTGTATCTCTACAACACGATATATAGTTTATTGTTACTTTCACAACTAATTTTCACTTTTCCCTTTCTCACTTCTACTTCATCAAGGATCCTGAAAAGGTCGTCAACTGCTTTCTCTTTTCCCAATTTGATTCCCAAAATTGGTAAAGGCTTGTAAAGAAACTGCAGCACTTTTAATATTGGTCATGGTCAGAATCTTTTCAATGAAATGGGGGAAAAGGTCTACTACTCCGTTTTTTATTCCGGGTGCGAGTAAAGAAACGAGAACATGTAGCGAGAATGAAAGGTTCGTATATCCTGCCTTTGTGAAGAATACAGCTGCACTGCATTTACTTTCTGTTTTTCCATGCCTTTTTTCGATCGAGGAGAGAAGAGGGGAAAGCATCTAAACTGGAAAGTAAATATGTTGGTTTGGTTTGGTCGCTACTCTCACCAATGTTACATTGTGTGAGCATTTTATCACATAGTACACACAATAGAGACATATATAGACACTCTATCCAATCCACTATGTTTTTTATATGGTTCCAGCAGCAACACAGCAGGGGCCCATATCACAGCAGCAACCGTACTATGGACGTACTGAACGATTCTACGGAACAGAAGAAAAAAACAGAAAACCAGTTAGTGGGGAACTATGGTTTAAGAATGGAAACTGTATATCCAGCCGTGGTAGAAAAGAAGAAGTGGCTGGATGAAAGCCGTGCATGTGGAAAATCAATATCTATCCCGAGCCCTGTTTCCGTCCGACATGCAGTGCATATACATACGGAATTCACAACACAACCATTTCTTTTGAATTGGTTCTGTATGAGGAGGCTGAGGGCCCCATAGCTAGTACCTATATATAAGTATTTAGCCATAAGAGGGTGCATAAGATAAGTAGTATGCACTGTGATATGACTCATATAATACAAAGTCTTCACAATGTATTAAGCCCTTACTAAACCATTATTTTCAACGTCCACATGAAATAAGAACCTCCACCACCAGTTTTGGGCCAAAAAATGGTAGGAAAAAACAACGTCAAAATAACAAGATCGAGGGCGTTCACAAACCATTCAGATTTAATATATAGGAAGTCATCTACATTTTCATATGTACTTTTACACACATATTTTTATATAATATTATTCTGGATGGTGTACTGTAATCTATATAAGATGACATGACAAGTTTCCTTGCAGTTTTTGTTATATTTGATGCGGTTGGATGATATTATGGGAAGAAGCTTGTATTTCTGACTATGACGTTTACAACAACACACGTCTGTTTCCCTAACTTGATGCCATTATATTCATCAACATTTTTTTATGCTAGGTACACACACTTAATACCACATGGAAATTTGTTTGGGAAAGAAAGTTCATATAAACTATGTTGGCATTGCCTCATGTATTGGAATTCTGTCTATGTACTCTGTTGAAAAGCAAGAAAGGAAAAAGCTGAGTGGAAAGTTTAAGTACCTCTCTACAATTGCTATGCACTCGCTCATACCTAGCATACCACACATACAAGTTGGGGAAAGCGGCTCTTCACTTCATTTCTTTTCTTTTTTTGTATTTTCTATTTCTATTCTATACTTTCTATTTCTACACGCAGAATTTGCTTGAGTGAATTCCACCCTAAACAAATCTTAATGAAATGAGATTTTTTTTCAACTGGCCCAAAACTTTGTTTTTGCCTTTTCATACCGAACCAAAATCCTTGTTGTTTTCCTACTTGTCCTCAAAAAAACAAAACGGAATAGACGACGGATATGAGATTATCTACAATGCAGTAGGAAACAAGGGGAAATGTACGGGTATTTGTATTTCATGTTGCTGTTATATGTGAGCTCCATACTTTCTACTCATTTTGTGTAGTGAAAGGTTGAGTGAAGTCATTGGGAAAGTAAAATTAACAATCGGCTCAAATGTTACAGTTACAACTTTGCCCTTGGTATATTTTTTCTAGTGTATTTTATCCGTCTACTTACTCTCCCAACTGGTTTCCATTTCGTCATTAGGGCAGTTTCATGCATGAGTGAAATACAGCAAACGAAAGAGAAGAGAAAGAGAGAGAGAAAGAGAGTATAAATGTAACCGTTGGGTTGGAGGATGCAGTCTCTTTGAACGACAGCAAACATGGTTTTCATTTCCACCCATATTCCCTTGCCATGTCGTTTAGCCAAATACACTGGCACATCCCCATCTACTAAAAATCTGTCGGGTAATGAATACTTTTATGGGAATTCATGCACTGGTCTGGTCTGGTCTGGTGTACTAAGTGAGTGTGGTTTGAATTGTACACGTTAAAATACTCAACTCCACTCACAAACAATTTATTGTAGTAGTTTCTCTTGTGGTGGGCTACACAGCAACATCACGTTATCGTGACACATTGTTTTTGTTTATACTTGAGAGAGGCGCAGCTCTAGAGTTTCAAAAAAAGATACAAAATAAACGTTACGTGCATCCCTAGTTAGAAAAACGTTTCGCTTGAAGGTAAGATATATAGAGTGGTCGTGGTGAATTTAAACTAGGTTGAATACAAACACAATCATTTCATTGAGTGACACTTTGCAAGTAAAAGTGGAAACGAGTTTTCACTGTAATTTTACACTTTTGTTGCTTTGCAGTTGGTTTGTTGGAGTTTTTTTCCTGAAGTTTCCCCTCTTTTGTGTGCTTATATCACACTCACTTAACCTTTCTAACGGGTTTTCCTACCCTGAAGAGCCCTTTTTCACACTAGAACTACTCACAACATCTTTTTCTGACGACTCACTAATACTAATGTATGTCGCTTTGATTAAATACATGTAATTTGAGATGAGTAGCGAGCGAACTCGTATCTTTTGTAGAAACATGAGAAGGTGGGTGTATACCTACAGCATCTCATGGTGTGTTCAATGCAAGTCCAAGTGAAAATCAATAAATCATTTTACCCACTTGTATTGAAGCAGTCCTTTCCCCATTTTTTATTGCTTCTGTCTTAAACAATGATTTCAGACAGATTTATTTACTTCCTCGATCCACAAATTTTCAGTCCATTAATATCACCGACAGATGAATTGCAAGCCGGTATGGATATCATGTACAGGGGGAAATATATGATTTGTGAGGAATGAAGGCTTAACATTTTATGAAAACATACATATATATTCAACATTAGGAACACATTTTTTGAATCAGGAGAGAACAAATTTAGGATACCGCAAATTTATTTCCGAACTGAAATATTTATGTATGTTAATAAAAATTACATATTTGTCTTACACGAATTGAAGATATTATTGCGTTTTCTCTTGCTAGAAAACGTATGGTCTCCCCAGTTCCTCCCAAGATTTCATGATGTTGGATGTTCAACAAAAATATTGTAGGAAATGTGTCAATTTTTTATTCTGTATAAAAAATATGGAAATTGTTTTATCTGAAAAATGACTACGCCGCACTTTTACTCGGATCCAGATAAAATAATACTGCGTAAAATGTTCTTTACTGATCGTGAGTACAGACCACATATCATAGCAAAACTTGTATAATTTCGTTCATAATACAACAATTGATGAAAAACACAGTCATCACTTCACTCTGTCATTCGTGGTTGCATTACTTCCGGTTGAGTCATTGAAATAGTTACCGCAAGGGTTAGCGGATGTTGGAAAACTTGGTAAAGCGAATTCCCAAAAACATATTTTATGCATCAATTGAAAAAAAATTTCCTTCAATATGTCAATGATGGAATTATGAACTGTGATTATAGTAAGGTTAGTTGGAAATATAGTGATGCATTACTCTTGAATTCGAAATTTGAACCTGTTTTCTAGCATAATTAAGCAAACTAGTACACACGGCAAGCTGAGTTAATGAATAACTTAGTTTCCGCGGATTCTGACAAAACTAGCATATTATTCTTTTGCATTTGGGTTGAAAAGCAAAAATATTTTATAACTTTTTTGATACATGGTTGAGTGAAGGATTTAGTTTTGCAATAAGTCCCTGTTCCATAATTTCCAAACATATAACTACTGATAAATACAAGACAAGAGTGGCTTTAGCAGAATACGGATGAGATTGATTATGAAACACATGGTTTTGTACTGTAAGGGAAGCCGAAGGCGAGCATTTAATTTGACTAACGACTCCAATTCATAGAGCATATTATATACTTTTAATTTGATAAAGTATGTGTAATTGGATGAAACTACATATCTCCTCTATCATCTATTATTAAACGTGTGCAAACCCACTATTTGGAAATTAATCCAAATTCTGCACCACAGATTAAATTAAGGAAATTATAAGAGCAGCTAATTTTGTAGAAGTGCTCATAGTTCCTGATGAAATGCCACAATCACTATGAGTCTATACTTTCTAGTAGTAGTAGTAGTTGAAGTGTCATCAAAAGTTATACCACGTTATGGAAACCATTTTGCTTGTAGAACCTAACTTATTCATCATCTGCAACATGAGTTTCCTATACATTACGCCAATTACAGCTCAAGGGCGAATCATATGAATTTTCCGGAACGACACACTTGTGTGGAGAGCAAAACAAAATACTCTTTCAATCCTTCGTAAACCATATATATAACTTGTAATAAACGGATGGAATGGTGGGTAAAAGTAAGGATTTAAAGACATTTCAGACAAGGAGCATAAATGACGAGCTGATGCATTGCTTTTTGAGTTTGTACATATAATACGTATCCAACAATGTGTGGCATTGGTATACAGCTTAGAATGCCATCAAGATACGGGTGGAAATAGTATGTGTTCAACATGAATTTCATAACACGACATGAATGTGCATTTGAGATAAAGTGTAAAAGCTCCAGTCAGACAGAAGCGGTTCCTGAAAGTAGGCTGGGAATAGAAAGCATTTTCATGACAAGTCATAGCAAAGACTTGTACAACCCGTAAAATGGACGAAGAGATCAGCATAAAGAAGTAATATCTTGTGTAGAATCCTTGAAGAATGTCTTAAGGGAAAGGAGAATTTCCTTCACACTGTGTTTTCTTCAAACAGCCACACACATACACACTTGCTGCATTAAGAACCGGGTATCATAATATCATCATTATCATTATCATCGGAGCTCAGTAGCACTTTTGCCTACAGAAAGGAACTTCAACTTATTCGCCTTAACTCTTTGAAATGATATTTATTCACGAAGGGAAACTTGGAAGGATGCTAGGGTAAGAAAATGAAAATCAGATATGCAAATTACACACTTTTCTCTTTTGACTCTCCTTTCAGCTAACATTTCACTATGTGTTGGGGGGATACTTATAGTTTCCAAGCTGTGAAAGGAAACGAAATGATATCTGAAAGAAGAAGTAGAAAAAAAACTCGTCTTTTTGCTAGTCCAGCGTTAAATTCCTTTCCTTTTCATGATTCAGTTTTCCTTTCCGACGTTATGTCACAGTCTTGGAGGATTCCAATTTTCTCTTTTCCCAACTCACAAGTACAAGATGAAGAACTTGAGCTGGGCACGGGAAATGGACAGAAATAGCTCTTTCGAAATGGATGAGTCTCCACAAGGGATGTTTGATGGAAATAAGAAAAAGCATGCAATTGAGCGTTATCGTATCGTACATCTATATGTTTTCCTCGTAAAGTTCTTGTGTAGCCATATACTATAGCCAATAAGAATGTTACCCGTCCGACACCAACGTGCGGGGGTTTCACCCTGAATAGAATAGAAATGAAGGCACCATCAAAAAGTTCAGTTTCTTAACATGCTCAAGTCGTAGTATCCTTCATAATATCTTACATTTTTACATGCTGGAGCAAACCACGACCAGTATGAACTTCCGGTCCGGTTGAGAAAGCAATATAATCGGAGCAGGTACAAGTAATGTGCTTTCGTATTTCCTTTTTATGATTTCTCTTTTCTTTCACTCATTTTTAAGGGAATATCTATGCT
The DNA here is from genome assembly GCA_964034955.1 of Orchesella flavescens. Lineage (NCBI taxonomy): Eukaryota > Metazoa > Arthropoda > Collembola > Entomobryomorpha > Orchesellidae > Orchesella > Orchesella flavescens. The sequence continues at coordinate 17,116,724 of OZ035957.1, read as the reverse complement.
TATGAAAGCGAGTGGGATAGAAAGAAAGTGTCTCAAGTAAGCATCAGAAACAAATGGAACAATAATGCTACAAAATGTAAAAAAAAACGAGTTGGTGAAACTTGGTCCCCACTTTTTGGTCCCTATACACATTGATCCCCGTCAGAAAGATCCCTAGGAAAACTGGTCGACACCATTTTTGGTTCGACAGGGAAAACTGATCGACAGGTTTTTTTGGTCGACGTGGAAAACTGATCGACAGTTTTTTTCACCGGCAATGAAAAATGATCGAATGGCTCATTGCCTCCGTCTCATATCTGCATTGTCAATTGGGCTGCATTGCTTGAAATGTAGCCATCATGTAAGCATTAAGTTTTAAAATGAGCATGGCTAGAAACGAGAATGCGACTTCATCTGTACCAATTCTGATAATGAGTACCAATCATTGCAATCATTTGTGAGCATGTATTTGACCAAAGACAAAAAACGGAAAAATAGACTTTAGCTTGCTTCCGATTTTTTTCCTGGACTGGGACAAGAGCATTACATCGAACGGGTAGTCCTTGTGGTGTTCTAACACTATTGTACATTCATTTTGCCTATCCTGATTTGATACATACACGCTTGTTTTAATAAATTTTAGCTTACGAGTACTTTTTGTTACAGATGTTAATAGTTTATGAATAATTTGGCAACAAATAATACTCAAAAAATAATTGACTAACGGTGATACTAAATAGTTTTAAAAATTCTAAAAATATAAATAAATTCGTTGTAAACATGTATATAGCACAGTTCGGTTGATGCTTCAGCTCATTAATGTTGTTGAAATGTAGGAAAATGAGAAAATCGTTCTATATGCAGTATTTACATTCATCTTAAATTATTCATTGATCTTGTTTTGCATTAATCTCGTGTCTAGCCATGCTCATTTCATTTGTATAAAACTTAATGCTTACATGATGGCTACATTTCAAGCAATGCAGCCCAATTGACAATGCAGATATGAGACAGAGGCAATGAGCCATTCGATCATTTTTCATTGCCGGTGAAATAAACTGTCGATCAGTTTTCCACGTCGACCAAAAAAACCTGTCGATCAGTTTTCCCAATCGATCAAAAAAACTGTCGATCAGTTTTCCTCGTCGAACAAAAAAACTGTCGACCAGTTTTCCCTGTCGAACCAAAAATGGTGTCGACCAGTTTTCCTAGGGATCTTTCTGACGGGGATCAATGTGTATAGGGACCAAAAAGTGGGGACCACTCCTCCTGATACGAAAAAAACAACTGAAACTGTCTTCAGATGCGTATGAATGCAAACACGGAGTCAACAAGGCATGTAATGTTCTGTAAGAAGGTTGAGTAGAAAAGTCATCTCTTCTAGTTACTTGAAGTCCATTGTGATGTGGATGCGATACGATACGACTTGAATCTCACTTGATATCATCCTATACATTGTTATATAAATTTGTAGACACATTGTACGTTATGTAGAGTTCATAATGTATACTTTCTTGTTCATGAAGCTTATATAAAAAATATATGCATGTATAACTTTTCTGGACCACTTCTTACAACAAGCAGCTCACACTTTATCTAAGGGGCACCAGCTTAAGAGCGCATAAAAGGGGCAAACATGAACTGTGAATTTTGAAAGCCTTTTTAAGTTATCAAATCTGCGTCTTTGCTAGTTGGTTTGGTACACATGCCCGCATGCCATGCCCTATATATTTACACAAGTAATAACATTTTCCATGTACACACTTTTGTATGCTGTGCTGTGAGAAATATAGTATATAGTATCTCTCATCCCATGAAGATTTTGTTAAAAGCATGGGCTTTCCTTTCTTCATTGCCATTCCAGCTTACGGTAATGATACTGACACAAATAACCAAATCTAAATGTACAAAACGAACCTACCTCATTTTCAGTTTATGGACGAGGATAATGGCTCCCGCGATCGCCAACCATTTTTTCCCCGTCTTTCTCCTATTAACCGAAGAAAAGTTGGCAAAAAGCGGACTCAGGGAAAGCAAACGAGATTCATCGTGCGTTAGTATTCGTATAGGTAAGTTGTAGGTGCATTAGATGGGAATAGAAAAGAAAGGAATACAAAGTCACCTTTCTTTCCCATAATTATAATACCTATTATTATACTACCTACAGAAGGATATAGAGTGGAAAACTATTATTACGGGGCTAATGTGGTTATTCTTCTGCTGTCTGACTCTGACTTGCTCCCATTCAGGCTCCGATTTTAAACCTAAGTAACCAACGATGCTTCACCATTCCCAAAGTTGAGAGCAAAGTATTAACGAATGACCTGGAGATTGATGAGTTGGGATCATGAAAGAAAAAAAAAGATTGGGGTTCATCCTCCCCCAGCATTTGAGAACGTATAATGTGAGTGCTGATTTTACGTGTATCACTACTAGTGGAACATTTCATTCTTCCTTTTGCATAGGTATTCCCCAGCACAATGAAGGTCTATTCTTCCCGTCTTTCTTTGTTGTTCGTGGATTAAATTCTTAGGCTTTGTATAAACTCCTAAGCATTTTTTATTGTATATTTGTAGCACACAGCATATGTGACAACCGTGTGGCTTTTTTTGGTGTGTTGAGGACGTGCATTATGACCACATGCCATGTACCATACAGCCTGCTTTATTTCTTCCTGGACGAACATATAATATACAATCTACTACCCAAAATGTTCTTTTTTCTACAAATCTCTACCAAATCTCAGCATCGCCACTTGATATGCCTACTGCGCCTACATTTCACTTACTCCAAACCCCAGATGATAACACACGAGATGAAAAGTTAGTAGTAGGAAGAAGTAGAACATGGGAAAGGAACTTAAAGTTGGAGCACTGGGATTTCTCTTGTAAACTATACATCCAAAATCCAACATATTTCATTTCATGGATATAATATATGGTATACTACTACCTACTTTTCCCAAAGTCATTGATGAGTAACAAATGAGTAGTGGATACACATGTTAGTTACGTACCAGTGGGCTGAAAACCGCAAACCAGTTTCCATAAACTTGCTTCCAGGCTCTCCAGACTTATAAGGTTTTATCCTACTTAAATACACCTACTTGACTGCTCATGCCATGCGGTTCCCTGTGAGCTTGAATGAGTTGACTAAAACATATTGTGGATGATTGTGGATTTTCTCTCCGGTTTTTGTGAAACCATCTGAAATCTTCATCGTCCGGTCTTTCTTCCATATAATGTTGTAATGTGAGCACAATCAAAATTACGGAAGTACTAAAAATTGTGTTGTTTCCTGTGCCTTTCTCTCTCAAATATAAAACAGGGGTATTGCATCATATTCCTCGTGCAAAAGAAACTAACTATACGAGGCATTCATTTCCTCTCCCTCTCCCAAAGAAATCTAATTTGATATAAAGGCTTATTATTAAACTTAAAATATACGAATCATCATCATTCTTCAGAGAAGTTGGAGTTTGGTAAAATGACGCAGATACACATATCACGTATACAATCTCTGTGTGTGTGTGTGTGTAATAATATTCCAAAAAAGTAATTTCTAACTTTGGGGAAATGCTACAAACATTGTACATGCATGGAATAGATGAAAGTACTAAAGTAAAAGTGTTGTATTATGCGTTACTCGTTATTCCTCTGCGTCCTACATGTCATGTACTCTCTCTACTCTACTACTCCAGTTGGTCTCTACGGTTCTCCCCTTTTACCTCTTGTGCTCTGTTGTAAATTCAACTAGATTTATTTTCCCAAAGGACTCCTTCCAGATTTGTACCATTTGTCTCATTCCCTTTTGATTAGATTCACTTGCTACTTGCTTTTCCATGCGTGCATGTGTTTCAACTCATTCGAGCAAAGATATGTATAGTATTGCTTTCTTTTCCATTTCCAGTATGTGTGGTAGTGCTTCCGTTAAAAAAAGAAGCTGGAAAAAAGAGAAAGGAAGGTAAAAATGGAATGTCATGTGTGTCCGCATGACATTTTTATGTATGAATTGCTTTACCATATTTGATGGGACATTTTTTTGTCAGATGAAAATGGAGAGGAGAACCATTTCTCTGCTAGTTACCGGAGACGAGCAAAGGAAAAAGCATGTTGTCAGCTGAAGACATGTAATAATGATATCCATCTGTGCAGAGGGAAGACCTTCGCATATGTATATAGTCATATTAGTTTTGACCGTTTTTACTATAACATGAATGTCTTTTGGAAATGGAAAGGAAATGTAGAATTTCAACAGGGAGCTTTTGGGTCCCTGTTGAACTGTAAAATATGTATGCGTTCCAAACGGCACAAGAAATCTCTGCCTAAATTATGGAGTATTCCCACCTTTCCATTTCTTTTAGGAACTCATAAAGTCCATTGAAAAAAAATGGACCGTTCTTTCTTTCAACTTTAATGTGAACGCTTCTCATAGCTGCAAATAATAAGTTGCAGAGATTCTTGGAAAGCACTTTATAACAAGGACATGCCACTATATTATTGCAGGATGAGTACCTATTGCATTTCTGTCTGAAACTCATACACAGACCCTTGCCTTTCCTATTGTATTTTTGTTTTTAAGTAAGAGAGTGTGATTTTATGGGCAAAAGTTGCAAAAATATTTTTGCTCTGTGAATTCTGCAGTGTAATTTTCGCTGCAGGGTTTTGCAATTTTGTGTTAAATTATGCTGGATGTAAAGTAGATCATTAGACTCATGTTGATAGATGTACATGCTTACTTCCTGAAAAGCAGTTTGACCGTGGAGGTTTGCTCATTCATTATGCATGATATTCACAATCCATACGTTTCTGTGTATGAAATGAGTATATATATATATATGTGTAAATGTTTCATTTATTAATGCAGCATAACATGTATTTACTTACGTGCATTTTTAGAAAAGTGTAAATTCTTGTATCTCCATTTCGGCTTGAGTAGACACATAGTTTTGTACGCCAAACAAATGCAGTACTCAGCTCAGGCCAAATTCCCTTAATTTGTTCACATATTCTCTTTTTCTTTTGTAAGTTCAACCTTTTGAAAAGTGAACTTTACAGGGTTGTACTCGGTCTACTGATTATCATCCTCTTTTTGAGGCATGGGGGTCTTTGCTGCTAACGAAGTAGAGAGATATCATATCAAATCATATTATTTCCCTAAAGCTAACAAAAGGTTTTAACAACGAAGCATACAATACATTTTTGCAAATGCAGGCATACATGCATGCATACCTACCCTCTGTTTTGCCTACATAATTTTTAGAAGACACACATAAAAAGCTTTCGACAAATAGTGGATGATTATAAATTGCAATTTTCAAAAGTAGTATTTTTCACAACTAACTTGCATCATTCATATATATGGTGTATGAACAAGTAGTTTTCTTTTCTTTATAGCGTTTCCTGTTCTTCTCATCTTCTCTTCTGTGCAAAAAAAATCAAAATAAAATATATGTGTCAGTCAGCCGTTTCGTTGAAGAATGCTGGTACAGTGTTACAAATAAAATGCGCAGTAATATTTATCCTATACACATTACACATGTACGTACATTATCATACTGCTAATATCAATCACACAAAGAAAGTAAACATCCAACAGCTCTGACGCGAGCTAGAAATCTATTCATAAAATTGATGTTTTGTAATACAATGTGTTCTTAGGAGTATCAGTAAGAAAGGGCAATATAATAATAGGGCGAACAGAAAGTGGAAACCTAGCCAAAGTATTTTTCTTCCACGAGACATTTCCCATCGTTTCCATACATATGTAAATTGTATAGACATACACATTTTACGCTCCCACGCTCATGTCTTTTGCCATGTTATGCATAGCCTTGCGAAAGGTAGCACAAAAAAGGAGTAAGTTGTAGGCGTTGGACCTATTGTATACAACATTTCCATGAGAGAGAAAGGACATGGGAAAAGGAAATTTATTTCCGATGAAAGTATGTGTTTTAGTTGTTCCGTTTCGTTTTTATATCGTCAACCGTGGTGGTAGTTCTGGTGGTGAACCTGTATAATATGGGAATGTGAGTGGGATTGCAGATTGAGTTTGTTGAGGAAAAAAACTGCATTTTCCTTTACTTGTTTGGGAAAATTGCCTTAGAAAGGAGTTACTCTTCATGGCTTGAGCTCAAATAAATCTTGGGTGGTGGTGGTAGTAGCATTATGTATGTATGCGTACGTGTACATCTTTGCTATATCACTCTTCCTTTGCAATAAGGTTTATTCCCCACACATTGCAAAATTTATATATTTATGTATGGGTTTTACAAAACTGCCTGGAAATTGAAAACCCAAAAAAAAGGAGGAATGAAATGAAGCCATATTTTACTTTATGTAATACATCCTCACTCATGCAAATGGTGAATGGAAATCTCCAGAGTGAAGTACTATAAAGTATAAAGTATAAAGTAAAGTATAGTGTGAAGAGGGAAAAAATGTGTCGATTCACAAAGTGAAATACAAAAAAGAGCTCTCATTGTTCTTTTTATACCATTCAATATTCAACAGAAAAAGGATTTGAAGTCACTTTGGAACCAAGGGCCGTGGGAAGTAACATGGATGGCGTAGGATGAGAAGAAAAAAACATGTCCATGCGATTGAGTCATCCCATCGCAGTAGACTTGCTGTGCTGTCGAGTGAAACTGAAAACATGAAATTGCCTTTATATTTATACACATATTGCTACACACAGGCAGGGAACTCGGTTTTTACTCATTTATTTCACGATCATAATATAATATTCTCTCTTTTTTTTACAAAACTAAATACACATTACAAAAATATATTTTACTTACAGTTTTTAATTACATTCGCATAAAAAAACACTTCAAACAACAAACGTAAGTTTAATCATTTGTTGTAACAACATACATAGCCATTTCATCAGAAATACATACATGTCCATACTTAACTACGAGAAACATTAAGAAGTTGCAGTAAAGATCATATTTTCCCTTTTCCAACTTCCCAAGAAGAATATCTTTTTGGCAAGAGACACTTGGGCACATAAGTACACTAGGAAAGTGCGTTTTGAAGATAAGAAAAGTATATCATTTTAATTACCTCTTCACCACCAGCAGAGCAACTCCAGTAACAAACAACTTACATCATTTATTACGTTGTGTATATAAAGTCTGAAACTGTCGTTTTTTAGAGCGCTATCATATTATCATCATGTTCTGTTTTATAAAGTAATATACAGAGACTAAACACTACTCTACAGTGTAATTCTCAGCGTGTCAATTATTCCCCAGATGAAAATGGTTATGATTATAAACTACAAGTTTTACTGTTAGGTACCCTGTTGTAGGGCAACACAAACATTTTGCTCTAGAATCCAATCTACTACCTACAACCAGAAATCCTAGCCCTGTGTGCCTTGTCGGTCGGTAGTGGTAGTGCATGCTCAAAATTAATTTGATGCTATATTATGTTAGTATTAAGTACATACATACGTTCGTTAAGTCCGTGGTAAATCTAATATGTACACTTTGCCGTAAACTACCCCTTGCATCTACTTTACACGCTTCGTTTCCTTTTTTAAACTTTGTGTGTTGCGTACTATATATAGTACATATAATCAACAGAGTAAATGTTTCTGACAAGTTCGCCATGTCACGGTAGGTTGGAGTCGTCGGCATGATTTTGTTTATTTAGAAATGAACAGTCAGTCTATCAATTAGTGAATCTACACGCGTCTTGGCCCTGTACATACAAAAGATATAATATCTGTATACGGAAATCATAAAATCATGTATGTGAAAACACAGAAACCTAGATTACATTTTATATATTATTTCTGAACTTAAAATTCATCATATTTCATATAAGCGCTTTTTACTTCCACGTCCTACCTCCTCCCCCTCGTCACAACTATATAGAAGAGCACCTCTATAAAATATGTATGAACGAAAGGATATGTCAAGAAGTTATATTATTAATGTAGCAAACTCCAAAAAAAAACTCCAAAAATAACATATTGGTCATGTCTGGAACTTTTGTACACATTACATATTATTATTATGATATGATATGTAAAGTATACACATAAGGAACTTATTCTACTACTAGCTAGCGAATAGCCCTGTACCCTTCCTCAAGTCCATCCTTTGACAACACAATCTGGTAAAGTTGGAAAGCTCTTGAAGCGAAAAATCCTTGTGCCATACTCAAATAAATCTTCCACATTCTGTAAAATCTGTCTCCATACTTTAGCCTAAGTTTCTCTGGCCATGCTTCATCAAAGTTTTTCTCCCAGGCAGCTAACGTTTTAGCATAGTCAGGTCCAAAGTTATGAAAATCCTCAATAATCCAAAGCTTCTCAATAGCCTTGCAGATATCCATGTAGTAGGGAACATAACCGTTGGGGAAGATGTACTTGTGGCACCACACATCAAACCCAGCCACAGAGTCATGATTATTTGCAATAGTTTGGAGGAGAAAGATTCCATCATCTTTTAGACAGCGACGGACAACTTCAAAGAATGTGCGATAGTTTCTGTAGCCAACATGCTCAAACATGCCAACACTAACAATTCGGTCAAACTTCTCATTGAGGTCACGGTAGTCACAGAGTCGAAATTCTACTGGGAATCCTTTACAAATCTGCTCCCCGTAACGGGTCTGCTCTTTTGAGATGGAACAACCGACAACGGAAACACCGTAGTGTTTTGCGAGGTGGAGATCCAAGCTACCAAACCCACATCCGATGTCGAGTACTTTCATCCCTGGCTTTAATTTCAGTTTTTGGGCAATCAAGTCCATTTTCGCGTACTGAGCCTCGTCAAGAGTTTTTGCGTCCTTCCAGTAGCCACAAGAGTACTGCATATACTTGCCCAGCATCACTTCATAAATATCGTTACCTATATAGCAACAAAAGGAAAAAAAATATGAAAGCTCGTCTATCTAACATAACTTGCTTAGTATTATATTACTGTGAAAGAATTTCGTGCTTGTCTACCCAAATATATTCCCCCATTTCTAGTTTTTGCAGACATAAATAAAACTAATGCCAGAATACAAAAGTAGAAAATAAGTGCTGTATACAATATTTATTTTTTGCGAACGGAAGCGTTATTTTCGCGTGAAAGCACACTGCATAATGATAATACTACTCGTTTCCTACTTACCAATATCATAATGTCCTTCGCCAACAGCCCAAGCTCTGGACTTTGTCTGAAGATTCATTCTAGACATGATCCATGTGAGTGGATGAAGAATCTCCTTTGTATTCCTTGTTAGCATTGAGCGAGTTGCCATACCCGTCAAATCTTGTGTTGTCCATTCTTCATCCATGTATCCTTCAAAAAATCCGAAATTCCATTCGATAGCATTTCGTAAATAGAATTCTTGCTCTTTTAGCACTTGCACAGCCCATGCTTCTTTCCCGTTAACGGAAAGCCCAGTTCTGTCATGTTTCCTTTGAACTAATTTCTTCACAATTGGGAAAAACAATAGGCACACATATCGCATCAACGTTTTGTACACATTGAAACAGCCAAACACTATGTGCTCAAGTGTATCGTTTAATACTTCCGACACCAACATTTTCGGTTCTTTTTTTTGAGCTTCTTCTTTTCGGAAATTGAAATCACAAAACTTCTTTTTTTTTCGGTCTATGCAGCTTTGAAGCTGCTACGATAACACTTTTGTGAGGAAATTAGAAATTATTTTAGTCGCGCTGCTGAACACAATTACAGCAGCAGCATTGTGCAGATTCAAACGCTAGAAATCAAATGAGGTCTGATGGTAACTTTAGCCAACTACCCAACTTAACTGTTATTACTGACCTGTTGGCTAGAACGCGGTCACAGAGTGTCTGAGATTGTGTTACTTACTCATTTTCCATTATATTCTCTTTTCACTGATTATGTGTTTCGTTATCATATCATTGTAGAGTCATATATACTCAAAATATGATGAAGTGTAGACAGGTAGGCAAATGCATGTATTATATATGAAACGAAACACACACACATGCTAAATAGGCCAAATAAGAGACGTGGCTGTAAGTGCAATTTTTATGGCTGTTGTACCTTTAAAGGAAACGCATTTTCATTTTTTATGCACATAATACAACGCTCTTGAACTGCGCAAATAGCTCTCAAATATGTTGAGATTTAGGCTCAAAATATTTGATTATTTTTTCTAAAATTTAATTCACTATAATATATAATATGGCTACTAAAACGCGTAACGTGTTGCATTGAAGATTACTAGCTTACCTACATACTTCATGCTTGTGGTTTAGTACAGATTATAGAACAGAGGGTTTTAGTTTTAGTGCAGGAATAATGTTATTTTGCAAAAAAAACATTCGTAGCCACCACTGTTTCTATACATATAATGCATGTTGAACTCAACAAGTTATATGTTTGTATGTTAGCGTCAATGTGTAAAGAAATTTTTATGAATTGGATATACTCATATACTATATTGTAATCAGATTAGATTAGATTTGTATCTCAAAACTGAGAAATATTTTTTAGTACAAAATTTACAACTATATCTTGTTTTTACACGGTTTTTGCAAGTAACGGTAATGAATTCGATGCTCATACAATACATTCGAGTGAATTCAATTTTATGAAGAGGATGAAGTGTAAATAAGCTAACTCATTATTATAGCAAATAAAAATACTATTTGTAATGGTTTCATTAAAGCGGGGAAAAACTAAGATGCAGTGTAAAATGTAGCAGCGTAGGTGGCAATTTGTTTCAGAAAATTGCATCGGTATAAATGCAACTATGTTTGAACATGTCTATATTTAAATGTGTATGTTTGAAAAGTTTTCTTCTTTATCATAAAATCCGTATGTACGCTGTCCATCTAATTAGTTGATTTTTAATTAAGGAAAGAATGGTGTAAAGAACTTGAATCAATCTGCGAATCCATATTCTGGTAAGCATACAAATGAGATGGCAGTTTAATAATCTTCCTTTACCAGTTGGACAGATTCATTAAAATATTTAGAAACCTTTTTGCAGATACGGAAGAATCTAAAAAAAAGTTTAAAAAGCCTACGTTTTTATAATTCTTGTTGTAAATGGATCAATGATCTTACTTTCTGAATAAGAAGAAGCTGTGAATTTATAAATGGGCTAGTATAGTACATAGCACGATGTTTGGCATTCATAAGATTGCATTACTCATGCAAACCACGTCACAGTAGTAGATGTCATCAATTTTTTGTGCGTTTCATGCCTCCACAATAAATGCACCTCTGAATCTGTCATACCCAACAGTTGCAGACATATTTCGAAACATCCCCAAAGCAAAGCCGAAATACAGAGATATATCACATTCAACCTAAATGATTCATAACAAACGCTATAAGCTACCAAAATAATACCGTGTGGCAAAGTCTTGTCTCGTGTCGTGCACGATTCTCCCTTGTGATTATAATAATGTAGGAGGAAAATGAATGCTTATAATCTACATATGAAATTGGTTATATATATTTACACTTCGGAGTCATTCATTAGCTAGGAAGGTAATCATAAATTTTAGTAATAGCATTTTTGCAGACATACGGGCTTGTGACAAAATCTTAATGACTAGGAGTATACTTAGGAAGCGAAGTGCGTTTGACTGATGTGTTTAATGGGAATAACACGAATTCATGAGATAATTATCACTGGTATACATGCATTTATCAATGTCAGCAATCAGTTCGATCAAATGTTTATCTCATTTAAAAGGCTTTAAATCACTGTTATGTACGCACAAACCTAAGAGAATTTGCAAAGATAAGAGTTTCATTTATTCACAAGGGAAATGGTAAAGACATTCATTTTAAAGGAAAATAAAATTTTAGCTTGATTTTTAATGCTGGCAACAGGGGCATAGCTAATTGTGTCATAATAAGTGGTTCCGCAACTTTAAGCATCCGGTGCAGTATGAAATAACAACGCTTAGTATGATTCTTAAAAGTGCATTCCTTGACATAAAAGTGCTTCTGCCAAAATTTACTGAAAAAGGTTGTAACACAACAGTACAAACAATAGGGCAAATAGCAAGTGCATGCTAATAATTCATCAATCGAAGAGAAAAAAAAGCATTTATTTCTAATGAGTTTTTATGTTTTTGATGCTAACTTACCCGTAATAATTTACTCGTGGATTCCGGAGACTGTTTTCATCACAATTTCTTTGTTACTTTTTTAATAAATCTTTACTGTGAGGACAAAAGATAACTGTCGAAACCCAAGCAGTCTTAAACTTAGTTAGTTAGTCATCAAGTAAAATAATAGTTGCATTGCATAAAAGTTGCTTAATTTTGTACATCTTGTTAATTTCAAGATCATAAGCATCATGTCTTGAAAAGTGGTTTAGGTTTAAGATTCGTCATAATCTGTTGTGTGACGAGACGATAAGAATAGTAATCCTGTGCTTTGTCGTATGACGAATTTCATGCGATGCCTTACAAACCTGCCAACGACCCTTTTATCAAAATTGTCAGACATTCGCTATGGACAAACTAAAATTACTGACTTTTGGTCTAATAATTACATGTGCTTAATTCATGTAATCATTTCATCCATTGAGATAATATCAATGCAGTGGCTTGTTATCTTGCTTGCAATACCAGTTACCTACATGTATAATTAACATGAATTAGTACAACTATACATATTTGACCAAAAAAAGATTCAATCTCTATACACTCCAGTACCATGTCACGCACTTAAAACAGAACCTTGCTCGAGTCAGTAGTCTACTAGTTGTGGGCCCAAAAAAAATCTGGCTTCCCTCTAAAGAGCAACTTAATGCATGCTGCAAAAAAATACAAACAAATTACCAATCTACAACAAAGGGACCATTTTTGGTCCAATAACGGCAGCCAATTGACATGTAAAGATAAAAATAACCTTGTATGCCTAAAAGGTTATGAGGTTTCATACATACATATAACATGTAGCATGTGCGTAGTATAGCACTGGCTGGCTGCACTATATATTTCTGACTTAATCGTAGTAGGTGGAACTAATCCAACTCCAAGACGATCTTTTCATCATCTAACGATGTATGTTTGTTTGGAATTGGACTGTGATAAAGACGCTTAATTATTGAAAGGGTTTATTACAAGTATTTGTGTTTGTGGGGGGGAATCAAAGCGAAAACAAGATTGACAGTGTATAAGAAACTATTATTTCTGCATGGGTTAACCTACGAATTCATCATGCGTGGAGAATGTGTAGTCGAGTCGAAGTCATATCGGATCCTGCTGTCTCACTAAACCACTTTGATCTATATTTGAATGTAAATGGCAAAGAATTAACAGTGTGATTCTGTTACATTTCATATTAGTAGTAACCTCAAATCACAAGATAAATGATTTACATTCAAACACACCTTATCTGCACCTGTACTACATTTCACACTATAGCACACCACAAAACTACTGCCAAAAAGGATCACACTTCTGTGACCAACTCATAGCCATAATAATATCATGCAGAAAAAAACTTTATGTACCTATTGGGCTTTGATATGATTTAGATTTAGGTATGTTTCCTTCGAATAAAAGTCTGTATTAGCCTTCTTCATGCCACAATTTGTGCCAAAAATTCTTTTTAAACACAAGTCTGAGAAATGCTACACGAAATGACCTCTTTGCTTAAATTATGCGAAGATGCGTAAAAACAAAAATATGTAATGGTCCTCTATACAACAAACTATGAGCGGATTGCCTTTTGAATCTGAGTGTATGAAATATTGATGGTGGCATCGCGTTGAAGGGTTTTGTAAGAAATCTATAAATTTGGTGGTGCTTTTATTAATACTACTAACAAGTTAAACTCACGCTCAGCAACCAAAAGTCTGTAATGCAAGTTTTACTGAAAACTGAGCAATATATTATATGCAATTCACACAACACATAAAAAAATACCGAATAATATTTTCAACTCGTGAATAACTCCAATTTAAGGGAGCAGAATTTATTAAAAAAAGAATAGAGTTTGAGTGCGAATAGTATTGATGGATAAAAACTCATATTATTAGTTTAGAAGATGGTCTACAATTGCCAATAAAAATGTTTATAACATAATTTACAATGGACCCCTATATTATTAGCTTGCACTTCAAGATGTTAAATTAATACGTATTTGAATCAGTAGTACGCAAACATATATTTTCAACATTACAACAAAACAGCATAAATAAAACAAGAAGGTAATATATCTATAATTTTGTTTAATTTCGAGTACACATAAATACATACGTATATGCATTTTATCCCCTGCTTTAATAACATTATATTCATTATTGTGTACAGAAGATAAAATAACTTAGAATATTTTTATCTTTGAATGTCTTACGGCTTGTGACCTTGATGATGATGATGTGATGATGATATGATACAGAGACTGAAATTGTGGAAGTGTATTTATAATATTATTAGAACGGTGGTGTTAGAAGTACATCCAATTGAATTGATGGCATATGGTATGCATGCATGATGTCTGTGATGGATATTGGCATTAGAGTGATTTTGTTTTTTTTTTTTAAAAATCTCACTTCGCATCCATTTTTTTGACACATTCATTTTTTTCGACTTTATTCGTCAGGCTTTACACTGGAACTGCGTCCCGGTTTCTTAAGAGTAAATGAAGCGACAGGAGGTTCTTCCTCATCTGCGTCATCAGCCACAGGTACAGGATTCATTGGTTTTGCTTCACTGTAGCTTACTGAAGGGACTCTAGACATTTCATCTTCATCCACAACCGTAACGATAGGCTGAATTTTCTTTGGGGCTGATGCTTGATTGCCAGTACTTTTCGAAGATACAGCTTGTGGTTCAGGTGGACCAGCACAAATTCGTTTGAGGAATGCTAATTTCATTTCATTTGTAAACCAATGTAAGATAGCAACTTTTCCCTTATAAATTAATGGAAGATATTAATTCAAATGTACATAATCTGGAAAACTTACGCATCCATTTTGTGAAGCCCTCATCATCTGGTGGCTCACAGCAGTCATTCATAATTTCCAAAACTTCATCATGGTCTAACTTTTCTCCTGCAAAGATGATGAGAATAGGATACTTTTTTACCATTTTTACATTCAATTACGTCCGACAAATTGCATTACTTAACTCTTGGAACATTTCTTCCAGTTTAAAAGCGTTAATTACCATATCCAAGAAGCAAATGGCTAAGTTGACTAGCAGCAATATAGCCATTTCCATCCTTGTCGTAAAGTTTAAGAACTTCAATGTAATCATCAAGCTGCCCCACATCCTTATCTTTCTTTGCATCCCCATAAATTGGAAGAAATTCCTCGATTGTCAGCATTTTCTCACCTATACACATACCCGTTTATATTTTCATTGTATGCAAATGATCGCCATAAAACTATTACATGCTGTTAAAAGCCATTTTAATTTTGTCGATCATTATCTTAATGTGAGGCAATTTTGGAAAAATCACTGTCGGCAAAAAGAAACTTATGGAAGCAAATTATGTACAACTTTTACCTCGTCTTGTGGTGCCACCAAGCCTATTAATCGTCTTCAGAGTAGGCGTAAGCTCCAATGCCCGAAGCAAGTCTCCCAGCCTACACGCGTCCACCGTGTTTGAGCCATCCATGTCGTAAATGGAGAAAGCGAATTTGGCCCCTGATGAATATAAATCATGTTGGAATCACCGAAACGTACTACAACACATTGTATATACCTTCTATAACAATATTATTCTAGTCATGTGGAAGCAAATCCTAGTCCAAGTCCCATTCACAAATCTTATCCAGAGAGCAAGTCGTAAACTTATCCCAAAAGTGTAAT
Organism: Orchesella flavescens; assembly: GCA_964034955.1. Taxonomy (NCBI): domain Eukaryota; kingdom Metazoa; phylum Arthropoda; class Collembola; order Entomobryomorpha; family Orchesellidae; genus Orchesella; species Orchesella flavescens. Next base: position 17,100,956 of record OZ035957.1, on the reverse strand, counting down.
TAAATCACGCAAAACGGCCATAAAACCATAAAAAGTCGGATTTACGATCCTGGTGGGGGTACTCACGCTCTATTTCCTGAGGACTCAAATCCATCTTTCCTTTCCTTTGATTGATTCCAAGCTAATTAGCTACAGAAGGAAAATTGCTCAACACAAGCCACAACTACCACGTCGTGTCGTTGACTTGAGTGTATCAGATTTCCCCAAAAACTTTGCAATGTGATTTCACTTCCTGGATCTCTCTTTTTTAGGATGACTTACGGATTCTCAGCGTATAGCTCTTGCTGACGCCGTGGTGCAGAAGAGAAAGTGGCAGTAGTAGGCACCCGATATTTCTGAGAGTGCTCGACTCACACTAAAATAAAAATGAGGGGATGACGATGGAAGGAGTTGATTAATGTACAGGAAATCGTTTCTTAAAGTTATGTAAGCCTTTCCATTTTCATGAGAAAAAAAACCTTGTTGAAATGTGATGCTACTTTGGAAAATCTTGTAATGCATAAATGTATCCTCAAGGGTCGTATAGGATCAATTGCTAACTGAAAAACGGCGTGTTGTATGTGAGTGTGTATAATGTGAAGTGTAAAAAGTAGCATCATGCATGCACATAAAATCATGTCCTATAATAATAATCATAATCATATATTCCATCGTTTATAAATACCAATCCAAGCACCATGATGCTTTACTCTTGTTTAAAATGCTTCTCATAGGCAGGAATTGCAAAAGAGATCTCGAATATCATCCCGATCATGAAAAATCTCACGATCGACGCTACTCATACCTATATATACACATCGCTCCTAGGACGATTCTGGAGTCTTTCAACGCAGTATCAATTTAAACTTAATGGCTCATTTAGTCACCCAGCCGTCCGCCACTTTCTTTTTGCATTGGAGTGTTCGTACCGGAATAGAACCGAATGAGTTTTTTATGCATATTAAACACATGTCTGCAGCATAACACTACCAATCCGATCCGACGTTTACCTTCCCTTTTCTCGAAACCGACGTCATTATCATAATATCTAAAGTTATATTACACCATTTTGTACATCATGTTTCACAAAAAAATAAAATAAAAATGATTATAGCAGCTGAACTTTTTGTAATATTGCTTGTCTGGGTTAAGGAACGTGAGGAGGAGGAGGTAGCAATAGTTGAGCACATGAGATATATTGAATTTATGTACCTATTGCAATGCTGCTGCTGATGGGCTTTGGAAAAAATATTTCTTCAAAGTGTCATTTCGAATTTTAGAATCTAATCGTTCTAGCAGCTAGAAGCTCGCGACAGATGTATAGATACATGCATGTTTGTACAGATCTTTCTGTAAGCTATGTACATATTTTTGATTTCCAAACTCGTTTCTATTTGAATCATAAGGCATCATTTTATCTCTGCGGCTTTTGCGTGCTTTACGTGTTTTCATGTTGAACACGTTCGTTGTACAAGAGCTTAGCATAGCACCGCAACTATTAGAAATGATTTACAACCTAATGTAATCTCAAACACATCTCCTTCTTAAGGATACTATTTTGATAGAAATATTGTTGGTGTTGGTAGAAAGCTGTGTGGTACTTGTGGCAATGGCAAACCTGTATATTCATTACATTTCTTTGTTGACCCTATCCCTTATAATAATAATAATATTCCTACTTTTACGAATCCAAGAAAGAAATGACGTATGTGTGCTGAGTGCGCTCGTCCATGGAAGTTGGATGCAGATGCAACTTATGTGTGTTACGCGATAAAGCTCAATAAATACCTACTAAATTTTCAGCTCAGTTAAATTTTAAAACTTGAGAAGCTTTAAAAGTACTCAAAGAAGAGAGCATGCCAATAAGCCGTCCACTTTAAAAAACTTTGTGCTGCATTTCAAATAAAGTCATGGTATGTATGATAGCAAGACGAAACGCTACTGATTCTGACATGTCTGAACTCATCACGAAAATCCCAGAAGAGCCAATCCAATGGGCTAATCTGTAGAGAGTCTAACCTAATTAATGTGTCTGTCTAAAAGAAGAGTACACGCAAAACGTGATTCAAAAGATATTTTATTAATAAACTTTGTATTTCTTCGTCATTAGCACAAATTTGTGCTTGATATAAATTAATAATACTCTCAAACCCATACACTACCAGAAAAGGGTGAAGTTAAAAAGAAAAATAAGATTTTTTCAATGCTCCTGTGCTGCAAATAATGCTCGTGCTCTAATTTATAAACCAAAATGATGCTGCGGCCGTGACAAGTAGAGTTTTACTTTACTGTTATTACGCAGAGGTAAACAGACATAAAGATCTGTAGCAGACCAAAAAAGTTAAATTCATTTATTTAAACGTCATCTTCACAACAGTGATTTTTTCGCTCTCCCTGTTTTGATACACCATGCCTTGCATTTGCGTACTTTTTAATAATATGCATGTATATATCGTGCAATCGCATTCAAAAAGCATGAAAAAATAAGAAGCTTAATATTCACTTGCTTTCCTTGTCATCTTGTCATAATTCCGCCCCGAAATATGTCAGATTTAATTCAAAGATTGCTTTTATAGCGGAGAAACCAACACGGAAGCCGACATCTGCTCAATCTTCCACATTCCCCCAAACAGACTATAACCAACTAACCACTAAGGAACTAATGACTAACTACACGCTTGTGTGGTACAGAAGCGAAAAGTGTTTTTGCCGTTTGCTCCCAAAGTAAACTTCTAAACTTGTAAACATGCGAGTTACGAGGAGAAACTACAGACAAAATGAGATTGGATTCTTTGATAAATGAGCATAAAAAATGATGGAAACCCTTATGCTTTTTGTACGGGTATGTGCACATGATATAATAATAGGTATCCTCCGTGTACTCAACCACCTTAGCAAAAAGCAAAGATGCATCATCATATCACAACTTTTAGTCTATACGGGGAAGGATTTCTTTCATATATATTCCATTACAAATGTGAATGTGATGTTAATATTCCAATCCAATAGATAGATTTAATTTAATATCCTTCTTTTTAAAGTTGTAAGCTGTGCTATCTCTAAAGAATTTCTGCGGGTAAAGATAGTATGCCTATATTAGCACACTTTTGAAGAAAAAGGTTGATTCACTGAATTGAAATTTATGTGCGTATGTACATCTGTAAATCAAATGAGATGACAGCTTGAAATCACTAGTGTACACACAGCCGAGTCTGTAACATGTTGCAGAGCAGCAGTCGGAAGCAAATATAGCCACATCACAAGACAGACAAGGAAGGAGGATTCTGAGAATGACTCAAAAACTTTTTCCATAACACTCAATTTTGAGAAAAATGGATCTAGAAAGCTTTGAAGAAATTGATGTCATATGAAGAAAATGCAAATATAGCACGTGTGAATCAATGAAAGCTTTTTTACTGATCTGTGGCAAATTACATTTTTCAGATTGTGGAAAGCAAAGGTGTGTCATCTGACATGTAAGACAGAACAGGATGGATTTTCTTTTCAACTACTCAACTTCTTTGGATTATAGAAATGTATATTTTTTCAATGACGCTTTGCTCTTTTGATGTGCGCATCAAATTCCACGGTAGCGAGCATTTACAAAAGTAGTTCATGTTGCATGAATGTATGGTTTTTGGATTTAAGGGAAAATCTATGCAGGCAGCCGACAAGATGCTCAAAATGATGATTAATTATGAGCAAATGGTAATGCAAGTTGGAAACTTTTCTGTAGTGAAAAATGAAATGGTAGCAAAAATGACAAATTCCGATAAAACATGATTTATCAACTTCATTCGGGATACAAAAAATTTCTCGTTACGTTATAATTTAATTTTATCATTCGCTCGCGTTTGCCTTTGCCTTTAATCTATTTAACATTTCTAACCTCTTGGTTCGAAAATAATCTTCGATGGATCCGCGATTAATGAACTGCAGTGAGCCAAACGACTCAACATTGTCATTTTTGGGGGGCTCATCTTGTTTTGGTTCTGCAGGTGCACTGGCTTCCATCCCAGTATCAGGCACGTTTTCTGTAGTTAATAATTCATCACTATCATTACTTTCTTCCTTATTTTTCCTTCTTTTCTTTTTCTTTTTGGGAGGCTGTTCCTCTTCCACATCTTCACATATCATCGGCTCTGCTTCTTCAACTTTTTCAATCTGGTCCTCGTCGGCTGTATGCTTCCTTTTCTTAGACTTTTTACGCTTCTTTACACTCCCTTCCTCCGAACTATTGTCATGTAGGACATCTTCAAGCGAAGGTAACTGTTTATTTACGTCTTCAATACTTTCCACCCCATCAGTGATTTCTTTTTGAACTGGGTCAAAAGTTGAGTCTGCTACATCGACTGCTACACTATCATTGTTTGATTGATCTTCATCCTTTGAATGCTTTTGTTTCTTTGATTTCTTTCGCTTCTTGACATTCTCTTGTTCTGAAGGAATTATTGTATCTTCAAAAGTTAGTGTTGAACTTTCCTCTACATTCTCCTCTACTTCATTTTCGGTTTCGATCCTATGCTTCCGTTTCTTCTTCTTCTTTGTCTTTACCTCCAAATTTTCACTAGGAACTATGTCTTCTTGGTCTTCCTGCTGAATTTCAGTAACGTCTTCTGTTTCAATTTCGATTGCTTCATTCTCCTTCTCTTTGCTCCGCTTCTTCTTCTTTTTCTTCCTTTTCTCGCTAGAACTTTCATCCACACACTCAACACCATCACCAGCTTCTGTACTTGGTTCATTGGACTCGAATTTAGTTTTCAGCTCCCATTTGAAAGAGTTCTTTTCTGCTTCTACATCGGCATTATCATCTGAATATTTAGTATCTGGATTTCTGAGCAGAGAGTTATCAATCTCGCTAACAGCCTTTCCAAAGATACAGCTAAAATCTTTTGTGGATGCGCGGCTTAGATCCTTATTCTTCACAAACTTGTGGTAACTGCAAAGCAAATCAAAATTCCAATGTATTTTTTCCCAGTCACTCCCATTCCACCGACTCCACTCCCACGCAAACTAGACCCAAACTAATAAAACTTACTGAATTCTAGCTCTTGACGATTTGGACTTTGTTTCCAAGCCCCCACTCATGGAATCTTCTTCGCTTGATTCAACCAACGGTTTGGTCTTCTTAACTTCTTCGTTATCATCACCAGATTGGGCATTCAGATTTTTAAGCAGCTCCTCAAATTCCTCATTATGTGCTACCCAAGGATCCTTTGTTTTGTCAAATCCCAAACCTAAATACATTGAACAACACAATATATTTATTACCAACCATGATCCACTTGTTCCATAAATAATAATGAAAAATACACCAAGACCAGCTCATAGTCAAGGCCATTAATTAACAAAAGCTTATACCTCTAGCATCCGTATGTATTTTCGGTTTAATTGGCTCACTCATCCCTTGACTGGTGGCTCCTAACCCATCCCCCGTTTTCCATCCCATTTTCATTAACATTTGACGTCCAACATTGTCTTGGTCATCCTGGAAAAATTTTCCTCGTGGATTAGGACCAATCCTCTGCTTCTTCCTGGGTTCTGCTAACATAGCCATCTTGACTAACTATAAACCAACGATAATTCAACGAAAACTTTCCCTATCTATGATCTAATACTGTGATAGTCAAAATAGTAGAACGGGGCACGACACCTCCACTATATTTTGAATTCTAAGGATTAACAATTAACAATGTCACTTATCGTTAACTACTCATTGCCGTCATTGCCGACAACATACTGATCGATTGTCGATAACCAAATCACCAAGTGTTCGAAACAAATAATTCAAAAGTTACAAAGTGTTTTTGTATAAATACAAATATTATGCTCATCTGCATCCTCAAGCAGACAGCAGCAAAGCACATCCTTAAAATTTTTTTATCTAAAAGCACATGTTTGTCACATTTTTAAAAAGGGTTCTTTCCCTAACTAAAAGGGTAAGTTGAAACTCTACTTGGGTGGCATGTACACATCTGATGCATTACCCAAATGCATACCGCCAACCACGTTCATTTAAAAGTAGCTTTGTTCTGACTGAACTGAGAAAAGTGTTCTCTGACTGGACTGTAAGTACACTACGTTATCTACTTCCACTATGCATAAATGCTGAGAATGTTATGTATATTTAACAATGCATTTTGTCCATTCCCTTTATATACTCACAGAAGATAAAGCCTAATGTGGATTTTCCTATGGATGGAATAAATATGTACCTATCATCTAACATGAATAGGAAGCTAAAGATGAAGGACAACTTAAGGTGATGCTGACTGAATGGTCTTTAGAAAGAGGACATAGATAATAAAATGCTTAGACTTTAGTATTGTTAAAAGGAGGCTGGACAGAAATAAACCTTTTGTCCTTCAAACCTGTACTTTTTGACTAGTGTGGAAAAATTTGTGATAATTAAGAAAGTTGAGGGTGAAGATTTAGTTTGAAATTTGAAAGCTGAGTTGAGGGTTATCCGGACTAAAACTAGAAGTGGAATAAAGCTTCCCTGCCTGTGGTGTGTGGAGGTAGTTCCTATTTAAAAATAATAGGTACATACTGGTTTTATTCTTCTTACACTTTTGATGACTTTTGTATTGAAAGATTATGCCCATTTATTGTGGATTGTGTAAAATGATAACAGTTTTGTTTGGTTCGATTTTAGACCAAATTACAAGGTACTGGAGAAATGGATTCTACAGAGACAGACACGATGGAGGCAGTTCTTGACCTCAGTCCTGAAGAAGCGAGAACCTACTCAATGATTTTGGATGCTGCTTCAACACTCCCTAAAAATGACCCAAGATTTGCCCTCACTCTGACTTTCACCTGGTGGCTCCTTCACCGACGTCGAAGACTGGAGCAGCAGAGAGTTCGAAGGCGTCAGTTTTTTCGGAGAATGCGGCGTCTAATATTTTTGCGGTGGCACATGCAAAGGAACACTTTGTCTGGAGTTGCTGCTGCGTCTGGAGAAAATGATATGGCGGAGCAGGACGAGCTTTCAGTTGTACCTGAGAAACGACTCTGGGTTAGAAAGGATAGGAATGAAGATTTTTGGACTAAAATTGATAAAAATTCAATTTCACCGGAAGCATTCCGCAGATACTTTCATATGTCTAGGGAAACTTTTGATTATGTGTATGACGAGTTGGCAGAGCAGCTTCAAAAGTCAAATACTTCAATGCGTGATTCACTACCTGGGAAGAAGCGGCTGGCTGCAACTATTTATAGGATGGCTACAAATGCTGAATACATTAAAGTTGCAAATTTATTTGGTATTGGGAAATCAACCACGACTTCCCTCGTCCGTGATGTTTGTGAGGTGATTGTAGCCAACTTGAAAGATAAGTTTTTGACTTTTCCTGGAGAAGGGACAAACAAGGATGAGAGGCAGAAGAGGATTGATGAGTCAGCTCAGAAATTTGGAATACCTCGTGTCGTAGGTGTTTTGGGTTCGATTGACGTACTGATTATTGGGTCCTCATGGGATTGGAGTGAAAATAGCCCATATATATCTTCTTACCACAAAAGTTATGCGGTCATATTTCAAGCAGTTGTTGATGCTGATGGTCGCTTTTCCCATGTAAGTGCAGGCAGCCCATCAAGTCTAAACAACAAGCAAGCTTTGGAACAGTGTGGATTACAAGAAGAATTTTTGCAAAAATTTCCATCAGAATCTGAGGACGTCATGCCCGCTAGATTAGTTGCAGATAAAAGTTTCGCTCACAATTCCAAAACTTTTCCAGATGCGGATGGAGAGGAAAATAACGATACTACCAAAACTCAATGGCTACTAACTACTGCAGATGTGGATAAAGAATCTGAGGATGAAAATGAAAGGCAGTTAATGGAAGAGAAAGTTATACAAGTTCGATCTGTATTTGATGACGCAGTTTTACATGCAAAAAGTCGCTGGAAGATTTTTCATGGAAAAAGTGGAAAGATCAATTTTAGTGCGGACGCATTTGAAAAAATTGCGCTAGCTTGTTGTATACTTCATAATATTTGTGAGATTCAAGGAGATGAGGTAGACCCCAGTTGGGGGAGTGACATTGGACCGGAAGTATTTAACAGAAATGGTTACCCCAAAGAATCCCCAACGACAATAGTAATGGATGTAGAAGATAATGAAAATGAAGATTTTCATGATATTGCAGACGTGGAGGAAGAGGATCAAGACGCTTCATTACCAGCTTCCGTATTATCCACAGACGAGGATGTAATGAAAGATTTTGTAGAGTATGTGTAGTTTGTTATTTTTTTTTTAAAAAACTTATTTTACTTCTTTAACTCTCTTGTAAAATGTACCGATATAGGTAACGTTTTATTGTAAATATAATCGTTTTGTATTTTGTACGGTATTTTACTGTCCTTGTGATGGCAGTCAATTTATGTAGGCAGAGGCAGTTTTTATAAATGTGATACTGCTGGCTTACATTTTCTTCATTTCCCTACCTAGTAGATGGGTTTGCAATAATTATTGCAAAACAAAATTATTTTAACGTTAAATGTTGTCATTTTCTCTTATTCTTACTGTTATAAAATTAAACGAGAATTTTTTACTAAACGAAAAGAATTATTCTATTTGCCGTGTTTTGGGCGTTTATTTTTCTCGCATATTGTCAAATGTAAATGGTTTGATGTTCCATTTGTTCTAAAGATTTTCTTATGCAGTTCAGCTCTGGTAGGGTAACTTATACTGTATTGTATGCTTTCACTATGATGAGAAAACTTTTGGAACGAGTGAAAAAACCTTTTGCTTTACAAAACAACATCTTATCATGCAATAATTGAAATAATGGAGCAAATGGGTGATGTATCAATTTAAACCGGAGGAAGTCTCGTCTTGCCTTTATTTTTTGTCTCATTTTTAGTAGCATGTTGCAATTTCTTATTTTGTCGAGGAGAATTATTATTCTTGTCAGTAGGTTGCAAAATGTTTTTTGATTTTTCATTGCTCATGTTGACATTATGGATAGTATTGGGGGGATGAGGGTGAATACGATATCCTACTGTTGCATTGCACTGTGCCACTTTATCTCGCCTGCTAGACTCCAATTGTTCCTTGTCATCCATATTAATTCTGGCTAAAGTGTCATCAACTTTGACGTTGAGTACGCGAAGAGCACTCTGCACAGAATGATGCTTGGTTTTAAGCGTTCTTTTCTTATCGCTTAATTCATCCACGCGATGGTTCACTCTTTGGTAGTCCATGTAACATCTCTTGTTTTCCAAAATGGCACTTTGCAAAAACATTCGCTTTTGGAACTGCTTGACTCGCTTCAATTCCCGAAACTTTTTGAGCAAATTATCTCTCTCCACTAAACAAAGCTCCCATAGGGCCTTCATGTCATGACGTCCAGCCCGTAACGCTCCCTAAATGTTAAAATTCATAGTTAACCCTGAATCTATTCACCAAAATATGTCCATATAAGGGTCTTTATATTTTAGGCGTACCCAAGAATTTTGCTTGTAGCTATGTCTTTTGGCGACTTCCTTCATGTATTTCAAAAGCTTCTCATGTTCCTTTAGTAGCTGGTTCTGCTTATCCACAAGTTTATCATGAGTTTCCGAGTTCTCGATTATCATACGCTCATAGTCAGCAATGGTGAATGCTTTTGTGGAAAGAACGCTCGCACTATCCTTTACCTTTCTTTGAGCCATGCATAGTGATGACTTTGTTTTAAACATTTTGATAATCTGAGTCAGCATGGCATCATGCAAATAGTGCAGTTGCTTATCAAATTGACCAAGCCCAGCGGAAAATGTTTCCGTCTCCTTTTTACTCATGATAACATGGGAACTCATTTTTTCAATGTATTCATAGACAGCGTCAATAGCAAATAAATCTCTCTTCTCCCAAATATGCCAATGCTTCACTTTTCGGAGCAACTGCAAGCGATGCTCCTGCTCAAGTTTCGCCCGTCTTATTCTCAGCTCCCGAATCCGCTCTAGGGACTTTATCCATTGATGATTCAAAGTGGCCACACCTGCTCGTTCGGGTTTCTTTTGTCGTCGCAATGCTTTCCTTTTTGCTAGGTTCTGAGATGTCACAGACTTTTCCACAAATGAAACCAAATGGGCACGCTCAGGGTCTACTAATGTCACTCCATTATATTGTCTTTCCAGCAGCTTGCTTATCTTGATTAATTGTTTTTTCTTGACCATGCGACACCGGTGCCTTTCAAACTCATTTAGAGCCATGTTGGCGTTTTGCATAGCGAATTGTAGAGTTGCTGCCGCTTTCTTTTCCAACCGTTCTTGCAATGTTAATGGGCGCATTCCTTTGTTCCTGCTAGCCATGATGCGCGGCTGTGTTTTTATAAGTACAGATTTTGTACTTTGCTTTGCCTTCAATTTTGATTTGGACTCACACTCTTTGCCAACACAGAGATTATGATTATGATTTTTGGTAACAACTGTGACTGTTGTATGAACATGCTTATGATGATGGTTAGGATTGCGGCCCCCCGGACCTTGTGGACTTATAGATTTTAAGTTTGACCGGAGACGGTCATTGCTCATGTCTGGGTGGGTCGGATGCCTACTACGACGTTTGTGGTAGTGGTGATGGTGAGACGTCTCAGCCAGAGTATTTTCATCGTTATCAAATAGGTGACCCGTTTTACGAAGGAACCGTGCAAATCTATTCGCCATGATTGCATTTTTTCTCCTGTGACGTTTCTTTTGTGCTTTGCTAACTGCGTTTGAAGATTCCTCTTCTGCGTTGGTCACCGGATCACCACGCAAAATTCCTTTTCTTAATGCCAAGTGGAATAAGTAGTCTTGAAGGTAAATGTTCTTTTTCCTGTGATTTATCATAATGCGAGCAATTTTCAGGTATCTTTCGATAAGAGACTCCTTTTTTTCTTGGATTTCTGCAAGCCGCTCTTGCCTCTGACGCTCCCTCTCCATTTGTTCTGCTAACAGAGCAGCATCCTCCGCACCTTCCCCGTCATCAAGCAGTTCCCCTTCGTCTACCCACATGTCATCCCCCTCGAATTCTATGCGACAAATATGCATACGTGTTAATTAAGTAATAATTAATGCCAAGTGGATGGAGTAGTAACATGCATGGTGAATTCTTTTAATATAATTTTATCCTTGACAAACCATCACTTGCAAAGTAGCCATCATTGGGATCGTATCCATATCGTGCCTCTTCGTTCTCTCCCTCTTCTTCTTGGTCGTCCTCACTTTCTCCATCCAAATCGTCATTATCATAGTCATAGTCTGGGTTATCATAGTCATCATTATCGACATCAGCATCGTCATCATCATCAGCACCGTAAACAACGGTTTGGTTCCTGTTCTTGACGTTACCTTTCCGTTGTTTTGCATCTTTTGCATCAACATTCTTAGGCTTTTGAATAGCATCTAGATCCTGTTGTGAAGTTGGGAAACCAAACATTGTCATTTGACTGACATCCAGTTTACTTTGATAACCTCCTAGGCCGGTGCTAACAATTGCCAATCCTGCATGCTCCTGTTCAATTGGCTCTTCATTTTTCCCTGTCTTGTCTGAAGAAGAATCACCCATATTTCTATTTTTGACTGTATCAGCCAATAATAAGTGTTTGATGAAGCAAGTCGTCCAACAAGTGAATTAAGATCCTTTAAAGTAGAAATGTACTTCCTCCGTTTTAAGTTTGAATTTGTAAAATTATTAAGTATGCTTCATAATTTTAGTGACGCATCATATTGATACCCAAAAGTACCAACTGCTTCTGCTTTTTTAAATATTTGTTGTTTATTTGATATTTTGCAGCATAAAATATGAAGCCCTTTCGCCTTTTAAATCTTTTCAGGTTTTATGCATGCATGCAGTTTTTTTTATGTAGTCCTTCACATTCCTCACGCTTCGCATCCCGGATTGATTGAGGACTTGAGGAGTAAGTAACTATGGGACATTACATTCATCACTTAAGCAATAATTATTATTGTCCGAAAAAGACTGCTTAAGAGCTTCCATTTCCGGGGATCGTGAGTATAAGGTTTGTGTTTGACAAACTCGGTTAAAGGATAAAACAATGAAGAGACATTTCATATTGCTGCTATTTCTAATTGACTTTAAATGTTATATCAACGCCACGTTCATTAAAAGCAGAACCTGGCATGAGTAAGACAACCGTTAAATGTTAAAGCAGCCTTATTTATGTTGTGGTTTCAATAGTTGCTATAATTATTTTTCTATTATAATGTTGAATGTAGGGAATTCGTTGCTGATGCAGACGGAGAGAATCCAAGGGTTCTTTATCCACGCTACAAAATCTGCCGTGCTCCACGAGAGAAGCCGGAAACTCTTAAAACTAAAAATGCGCAACAGATCACTGGAAAGCATTCAGAAGTTTCTTGGGCAAACTACTTGGCAATTTATACAGCAGACAGTGGAGCAGAAATATATAATTGGGATTTTATGAAGCAAGAGCCCGACCCTGATAAAGCTACGAGATGGACGCAGTTTATATCTATAATACTATTTCTTATCCAATTCTCTGGAATATTTACCCTCTTCATTTTCATTGTTCCTCTTATTGGTAGTGGGGGGTTCATGTTCTATAGCTTGGTGTGGTATGTAATTTTCCATCCGGAAATTCGAAGGCTCTGTAGAAGAATGGTGATTGAGGTACACATAAAAAGCATAATATATATATACGAATGATAAGATTTGTACTTCAACTTCAAGTAATTACCCTTTACTTTCATCTTTTCTCTTTCCCATCATTCATTATGCGATGCATGAACTGTTCTTTTTGTTTAGAAAGAAAAAATGTCCCGTAAACATGTGCAAAAGATAATTGCAAAAGCTGGAAAGCAAGGGAAACGGCAATTCCGACTGCCATACATTTTGAGAGAGTACAATGAAGAAGAGATACCAGCAGAGTTAATTCAATCGGAAGAGGACAGTGATCAAGACTTGTCCTCTGATGCTTTTGAGAATTTGTTGATAAAGAAAGTTGCTCGTCAACACTCTTACCAAGAAACAAGAGGCTTGGCAAAGCTTCTCGCTTCAACGGAACAGGAAGTTATGTTGGAGGGTGAGGGACGTCCAGAGAGTGAATTCTCCAAAGGAAAGAAAGGAAAAGTAAAGAAAAAGAAATAGTTCTTTTCTAATTTAATGAACTTCTAATTTAAATTAAAACAAGACTTAAAAGTTAAAATCTTACATCAAAGGGTTACATGTAATACATAGTTTACTACGCTAGTGTAATTTTTCATTTGATATTGTACTTGAAAAACTGTCCAACTTGATAAAAATAAAATATATATTGTAAATGAATACAACTTGCTTCTTTTTGCATACATATATGCACTACTATAACTCATGATCCAATGTTTGAGTGTTGACATTTTCATTCAGTAACTATTAATACCCTTGCTTAGGATATATAAAGGAAGGCATAATCATAATCCTTCGAGTTCATCAGTTGCGTGTATAACCTTCGTAGTTATCTTTAATTTGATTGAGCATTCACATTGCACATCGTTCTTGTGACCCGTAATTTTTTAATCCTATCTCGCTTCTTATTCAAGAAGCATTCGTTTCAATTCTTATCTTTCTAAGAATAGGAAAATAACAATAATTGTTATACAATTTTTACATTGAACGTGTACCCAACTTTGTAAACGAAAGGAAGGAAGGCATCTGCTCACCTGAGGCTTATTAGTAGCATAGCAGATTAGACTTATGGGAAACAGAACGAGGAAAAAATCTATTGCAATTATGAAATTTATAATTTAAGCTGGCGCTGGCTTGTTGTATGTATCAAGTAATAAAGAAAAAGACCAACAAGACCACAGCCTGCTGAACCTTTTTTCATAGAAGGTAGGTAGGTGTCTAGTTTTTACCTACTTCAACTAATGGGTGACATTTACAAGTAGCCTTATGTAAAATAAATTGAAAAAAATACTACTTCGTCATTTTGCCATAAAGAGTTCATCCCAATGGCAAAAATGTAAAGTTTAATCATTGATGTATGATAAATGTAAGCAAGTACAAGTGACTCTTTGCAGACAAATCCATTACCATTCAAATATTGAATTTCGTATTGACAAAGACACGACCGACTGTTTGCGTAATACACTGCTTAATGTTCAAAGGACTATTACGAATGCACAGCGCGTTTTAGCTTACAAGGTCAACAATAAGATGAATCTCCAAAATGAGCAAAATTTCATTCATGTGTGGTTCGGTGTATCACATCAACATTTTATTTTCCATAAATGAGTGCTAGCGTACGCGTACTGTACAGGCTCAGTACTTTTTACTACTACTGGAAGGAAGACAAATCAAATACTCTCCACTCATCTTTGAATTCTTACGTGTTTTTGTCATGTAAAATTATGTTCGTACTTAAAAACGTAATCACAGTGCTAGTTTTTATAACTTGTTATACATGCACCGTACCATTCCATGATTATTCCATGATGCGTGTGCAAATGCTTGTAATGCCTATCTTTTAATCTCTAAATTGGAAAAACATTGAACATTGCCTGGTATCGTTACTGTTATTATGACTGGATTTTATTTGTAAAGTATCCTAATAATATGCTTGTTTTACCACATATATCTTCCTCGTAGATGTACCCAAAAACATAACATTCAGCAAAATAATGTTGTTCATTGCGCAATATCATTTCGTTTTCGTATACTGTGTGTGTGGGAACAATTTGGCAGCGTCCTTTCCTTCTAAGTTTAATCGTTTGCTTGAATTAAAAAAAAATTCAGAAGCTGAAGCAATATTAGTTTGGAAACTATGTACAAACACTGGTTGCCTTTCTTGGAACGGGATTAGGTTTATATAGTTTGTCATTCAGTCCAAAATGTTCACAAAAATTCTTCACCTTGTTATAGTTTACGTGTTACCAGTTTTAGTAGCAGTGTTATCTTCTTATAATTACTATTGGGATTATGTAGCGACTACAGTGACTGGAGATGGTACCTCTGAAGTTTATGACTTCATTGTTGGTGAGAATCAAAGGATTTTGTGAAATAATGTGCATTGACTAGAGTGAATTTATATAGTTCATGCATTTTATAAAAGTAATCTGTTATGTTTGCAGTAGGGGCCGGCTCCAGTGGCTGCGTAGTTTCGAATCGATTATCGAAAAACAATAAGGTTGAATTAAAAATTTAATTTAAAAACTATCAGATAAAAAATCGTCAAACTGATTTTAATTATTTTAAATTTAGGTTTTGCTACTTGAAGCCGGAGGTGAACCTCTCTACTTTAATAGCATTCCTGGGTTTGCTCCGAATATGCTTAACAGGTACAAAGCTAGTATGCATTATATCTACCATCTCCTGACATACATAGTATAAAATACATGTGATGCCACGCAATGTTGCATTGCAATTAACGGTGTGAGTAAATGCAATATTATATACATGTTTTATTTCCAAGGCCAGAAACTGATTGGATGATACAAACTGTGCCCCAACAATTTTCTCAAAAAGGAATGTATGAAAAGGTGATTCTTTGAAACTATTTTAATGGATTTATTGATTAAAAATATTAACTGAAATGAGAAATAATTTATAAAAATTGGTTATGGAATTCACAGAGATCAAGATGGCCACGTGGTAAATCACTCGGTCAGTGAAATATTTAATGCATATGCACTTATCGATTACCTATTAGTATAGTTCGTGACTAGTAGTAAATGTAATGAGAAAAATTTAACTAGGTGGAACCAGCAATTTGAACTATATGTTTTACGTACGTGGCCACGCTCTTGATTATGACAATTTTGCAAATCTGACAGGAGACCCTCAATGGAAGTATGAAAATGTACTCCCGTACTTTAAAAAATCAATTACATACAACGGCAAGCATAAATACAACGGTAAGATTATCTAATCATTACACTCTAAGTTGAAATTACTATATCGGAGCTACAAATTGGAACTTTAATGTAAAAACTAGAAAAACATTATGGGCACAACGCTTATGGATATATGAACGTTGAATCGAGATCCTTTAAACCATTACATAGTTACCTTGTCGAAGCTGGAAAAGAGCTTGGCTTGGAAGAAATTGATCTGAATGGACCTCAAAGAGAAGGTGTCAAATCTTTTGTTATAGCAAATTGCTAAGTGGTGAAAATCTTGGTTTATATGATGATGATGATGATGATGTGATACTTTTTCTACTGCAGGAATTTCTGAAATTGAGGTAACTCAACGAAATGGAGAAAGATTTGGTAGCTACTCTGCATTCATTAAAGGTTTTACTGGAAGGAGTAATCTTAGAATTATAAAGTATGCCCACGTCACAAAGGTACATATATACGCTTACATACATACATAATGATTGACTGCATGATGACTTTAAAATTTTGTAACTCTGCTCTACAACAAAAGTTTTATTCGTGTTTTCCTTGGAAAGATAAAATTTGACAAAAACAACCGCGCTGTTGGAGTTTGGTTCGAAAAGCATGGGAAAAAGCATTTGGTAAAAGCCTCTAAAGAAGTCATTTTAAGTGGTGGCACTATAGGCTCCGCGAAACTTTTAATGCTATCTGGTATTGGACCTGCAAAACATTTATTGGACGTTGGCGTAAGCTTCTTCCTTATTAAAAAAATTGAGATGCACTTATAAAAGCCTAACGTGACGTGTTAAATGCAAGGACCTTTTTTGTTCGATAGATTAAGCCACGGATTGATCTTCCTGTGGGGAAAAATTTAAAGGATCACTTTATTGTTTTGTTATCTCCTTTCTTTGTCAATGACTCCGTGACACTGATGCCAGACCGTGATTTTGGATTACAAACTTTAATAGATTACCATATTTATGGGAAAGGTAAAAAACTTATAAGTTTGTTTATCACCTTCAAAATTATAGTGTAAGAAATGCTGAATGTTCTTCACACCCCAATAATAGGTCCATTAACTGCTCCAACTGGATGCCATTCTCAAGGATTCATTACAACGTCAGTGGCTAAGAAAGCTGGAGAAAGCCAGTGGCCTAATATTCAATTTTATTTATCGGCAGGCGGGTTGTATAACGCAGCACCTTATGATTTTTCAGCGTTAAGTAACGTCAGAACGGATCTCATTCAAAAATATTATGAAAATGATTATGGTAAAGACTCTTTCCTTGTTTGCATTAACTTGGCTCGTGTCAAAAGTGTCGGATATATGAAACTCGCTGACAAGGATCCATCCAGTACACCTGTAATTGATCCAAGATACTTGGAGTCAACTCACGATGTGAAAGCTCTCGTAGAAGGTTATACATGTTCCTTCCCACGTATCATTATCATTCATTCGAGTATTTGAAATGATTGTAACAGATCTATATGATTTCCAAACAGGTTTACAATTTGTTGTCAAAATGGCTGAAGAAACAAAAGGTTTTCAAAAGTTAAATACAACCCTTACAACCAAACATTTCCCAGGCTGTGAACAGTACCAAATCAAATCAGATAAGTATTTCGAATGCTTCATCAGACATGTAGGAATGTCACTGTATCACCATGTAGGTACGTGTAAAATGGGGAAAGGTATCAAGGATCCGACAGCAGTTGTTGATTCAAATTTGAGGTGAGATTTCAAAATATATTTCTAATTTCTAAAAAAAACAGTGAAAGCCGAAAATGCTGTAATTCAAGTTTTGTGATATACCATATACAGGGTACTTAAAACACACGGTTTGAGGATAGCAGATGGTTCCATTATGCCAGAAATTCCAAATGGAAACATTAATGCTCCGATAATGATGATTGCAGAGAAAGCTGCAGATCTTATACGGGAACATTGGTCAAATCAGCATTTGGTTTGCAACTCACTTGAACAACTTTTAGTTAAGACATTTAGCAATCAGTGTATTTACACAAAGTTGTTTTAATGAGATGAGTAAGAGATTGTTTTTTTGTAATAAATTTCACTACGCTGAAAATATATGATTTTTGGAAGCTTCCAACAAGTATACTCAAGTTGTAAAAATTTAATCTGTAACTTCTTGGGGCAAAATGGGCACAATTCATATATGCAGGCACGGTCATGCTCAGTGTTTGTTTGTAAGGAATTCGCGATTTTCATGAAGGATTGCGATTGTAATAAGATGATAAAAATAATTGTGATGACGTGTTTAACCTTTTGATCTAAAAACTAACATTAACAAACTTGAGGAAAAAAGAAGGAAAAAACTAAACCGAAGCAGAATTTAAAGTAGTAGTCCTTGATAACCTTTAATTGGCGAGTGATAACTTTTCCTTAATAAAAGACAACTATATAATCATGTTATTTAAAAAAACATGCAGAATTCCAAAATGCATTATTTGTGTGTATAAGATTACAGCCGTGAAGTCAGGGAAAATTCAGCTAGCAAATGGTGTTGCGACTTGTGTGTAGCATATTATTCCAGTTTACAGTATAATGTATAAGTACTTCATGTAATTAACAGAGAGAATTGAAAGAACGGTGCTATCAACTTGACTATTTCACAGACATATGAAGCAGGTTTTCTTCACAGAACGTACCCAAGAACTGACGATTACAAAGGTCGTTCTGCTAGATATGTCCAGACCAGTAATGGAAAAGGTTGTTGCTGCATGCATGCTGTACCACTCTTCTGGATAATGTGATGGAATAAATCAGGAATGAGCATAAGGTGCAGTTCTTGTTTGTATATATACATATTAGAGATCTATACGCTGCACTGCACACAAATTAACAAAAATTCTTCTTATGATCAAATACAAATATATATATACCAAATACATGCAAGAGCATCTTACCAAATCCCCAGGGGCAGTTTTACATTTTTGTGTCTTTGCCCAGAGTGAGTGCATCTCTTAGATAATGAGGATGCACAATGTGTGAAGTCAACAAACATTATGTGTGTTTTCCATTATGCATATGCATCCAGTATGCATAGGCTTAGGGGAAAAAATCTGCTTATTCGGAGTAAATGTTGGCTAAAGATTATTTTTTTATGTTTGTTTACCAGAGATTCTTTGCATTTCGATATCTTGCTTTGCTTTCATAACACACTTGACAAGTCGCACAACAAAATACAGGAAAAACAACTAGCTTTTATTTGTCTCCCAATGCTGCTGTGACAATTATGCTCTGTGTTCAGTGTGTTCTATCGAGCCCCTTTGTCAAGTATCAGCTCGCAAACATATTTTAGTTCTACTCTTCTAGCAAATATTACAACATTACTTTCGAAGGGATTTGAGCGCATGGAAAACTAAAATAATTTTTCAAAATGATCTTTAAATTCATCGATACCATTGTTATCCTGCTGTTCTTTGGAACCTTTCCGTTGATGGTCGTGATCTTAGGAAAGTACAATTACTTATACGATTATGTGGCCAGCCAGTTTCAATCGAATACAGATGAAGTCTTTGACTTCATAGTTGGTAAGGAATTGATGATTTTTAGTGATAGTTTTAAATAACAAAAAGTTTTTAATTCCTAACATCGAGTTACTTTATTGACATCAAGTTGGAGCCGGCTCGGCTGGAGCAGTTTTGAGCAATCGTCTCTCCAAAAACAATAAGGTTCTCCTCATAGAGGCTGGAGGAGATCCACTCTTTTACAATTACATTCCTCTATTTGCCCCAAATTTGTTGGGAAGGTACATAAAAGTGAATGTCAACTAAAAAATATTTTAAATTCTACTTGCTTTATAGCAAATGCAAATGATGTTATATTTTAGACCCGAAGTTGATTGGACATATACTACTGAGGTTCAGAAAGACTCTCAATGGGCCATGGAAAATCAGGTAAATGACTTGATATTACTGACACACAACAAAAATTGCAATTAATGAAGCTATAAATGATTTACTTTTAGCGTTCCGCATGGCCGCGTGGTAAACTGCTAGGTCAGTGAACTTAATCAAGCAACGGATATTGTCATAAATTCGAACATTGTATTAAATGAATTTTCCAAAAATGAAACTTGTTAGGGGGTACGAGTAATCTAAACTACATGGTGTATGTACGTGGCCACGCTCTTGACTATGACCTCTGGTCAAATCTGACAGGAGATCCTGGTTGGAAGTATGAAAACGTGCTTCAATATTTTAAAAAGTCATTAGATTATCACGGAGCTTTCTCAGAAAATGGTAATGCATGTACAGTAAGCAGTTGTCAAACGCAATATATCGATATAATTCTGTCTGCGGTCAGCCCTGTAATTGAATTTTAAAATGGCATTTTTTAAAAAAATATTTAGAAAAGCATTACGGTAAGACGCCTTACGGTTATTTGAACGTTGAAAAACGATTGTATACACCCCTATACGAGTATTTCATTAACGGTGGAAAAGAACTGGGGTATAATGAGATTGACCTAAACGGACCTCAAAGAGCAGGTTAGCTAAGCGAGAAATCTCCCACAAATAGTCTCATTATAAATAAGCTTTTAATTTATATCATAATATCCAACACTTCATAGGATTTGGACCCCTGGAGGTAACTCAAAAGAAAGGAGAAAGACATGGAACGTTTGCTGCCTTCTTGAAAGATTTTATGGGAAGAGAAAATCTTCGCGTTGTAAAATACGCACATGCAGTTAAAGTAATTGAAGATGATTAAAAAAATAACAAAAGTTAGCATTTGATCTAATTCAGAAATATTTAAGTCAATATATATTGCTCCATATGCAGATAAAATTAGACAAAAACCAGAGAGCTGTTGGTGTATGGTATATTCAACATGGAAAGAAACTATTTGCAAAGGTTTCCAAAGAAGTCATAGTCAGCTCTGGAAGTATTGGATCCCCCCAGTTACTTATGCTATCTGGTATTGGACCTAAGAAGCATTTGGAGTCGGTTGGAGTAAGCGCCTCATAAACCCTGGAATTTTGATATGCCCGAAAATCAATACCATTTAAATAAGGTTATAAAAATATGTAGATAAAACCACGAGTGGATCTTCCTGTTGGTAAAAATTTGAAAGACCACTTGTCTACCATTTTGTTCCCGTTCATTATAAATGAAACCCAGTCTATGATACCTGAGAGAGATTTCGGGTTGAAAACTCTGACTGATTATTTCTTCAATGGCTACGGTAGGAAAAGAGTAATTCGCATACAACATTTTTGTTCATTAATTGCATTGCGTTCGCTTCTAAAAACTTGTTTCATCAGGTCCGATGACTATACCCTCTGGGTTTGCCGCTCATGCTTTTCTGTCGTCGTCATACGTGAAGAAAACTGGAATCGACTGTTGGCCAGATCTTCAGATTTACTTGATGTCGATAGGGATCTATGAAAAATTTACTGATGATGTATCATCATTAACGAAAATTCGAAAGGACCTTCTCAATAAATATTTGGAGTCTGCATCAGCCGTGGGAAAGGATGCATTCCTTTTGGTGATAAATTTGGCAAGAGTGAAAAGTTTTGGCGAGTTAAAACTCACGAGCAAAAATCCTTTTCATTACCCAAGTATTGACCCAAGATATTTGAGTGATCCACATGATTTAAAAGTTATACTCGAAGGTATGAAGATGAAAAACTGATACCAAATATGACTTGTTATTATGTTATTGCACATAAACTAAGCAATGAGATATTAGGTTTCAGATTCAGCATGAAGCTAGCAGAGGAAACAAAATCTTTCCAATCACTTAATGCCCACCTTTCCGATGTTCACTTTCCCGGATGTGAAAAGCATAAATTACGAACCGATGCATATTACGAATGCTACATAAGAAGTTTAGCAATGACTCTCTATCATCCAGTTGGTACATGCACAATGGGGAAAGGTCCCAATGATCCTAAAGCAGTATTGGACTCTAAACTTAGGTATTAAGCAACCTCACGAATAAAGTTGTAATATTAACCTAAATCAATATTTACATGCAGAACATATTATATATTTCCAATTTTTCAGAGTTATCAATACAATTGGATTACGGGTAGCAGACGCTTCAATTATGCCGGATATCGTGAATGGGAACACAAATGCCCCTTCCATTATGATTGGAGAGAAAGCTGCTGACATGATTCGTGAATATTGGTCTGAACAACATGCAGTTTGTGATCGTTGGCAGCAGATTTGCAAAGAGCTAAAGGAAAAGTGTTTCTATTCCAAACTTGTTTAGATTGATATAGAGGATAAACATTTGATCCAATTATCTTATGCAAGCTTCCGATGCATACTAATATAACCTATTTATGTTGAACTGGGAAAACAAAAAAAGGATTACTAAATTAATTAGTTATATTTTTTCTTGATTCTACATCTTAATCATCAATAAAAGAAAAGGCTTACATGAGAAACCGATTGCCCGCTTTCTATGTATTGTAAAGCATGAAAAGTATTGAGTTCTATACATATATGTTTGTAAACTGTTTTTGCTGTTGTCACAGATTTTGTTGCTTTCTAATACATATATGTATACTTGTAATTGTACGGTAGTGTCCTTAGGAAAAAGTTTACCAATAATGCGAATGAATCATTCCTTTCACGCTTTCACCCTTCTAAAGTAATTGTGGAGAAAGCGATTGTCGAACTTTTCATGATATACTTGTGTGTAGTTTCGTTGTAAAATTGATCCACGGATGAGATTTTTTGAATAAATTGAAATCATAAAAATTTTAACTAGTTTAGTTAAAATTAGTAGACCAATATAAATAAATATTGCTGTGATATTTCTTTCAGTTTCAGATTTTTGTATTCATATTGTGATGTTGTGTTCTAAAATTAAATATAATCATTTCTCAATCAAATTGGAGGTTTTTTTTTTTTTGGATTGTCAACATACGAATAATAAAACTCTGCACTTAAATGCAAACAAATAATGCAATCATGATTAACATAATTATGTTTTCGACTGAACTGGAGAGAGGACAAAGGATTCGGTACGCCTTTACCTCAGCTACACGTCTCGATGTACACCAAAACATAAAGTAAATGCATTCCGCGTGTTTTATACATTGCCGATGGGTCTGTTTTCATCCACATTATTCGTAAATATCGCAAAAGACTGAAACAATCCTTAAAGTTAGGGCATTTGTTTAAGCAGTCATTAATTATTGCGCATTGTTTAGTAATTGGCATTTATATTGTGTTTTTTGTAACAGAAGCTATCAATTAGTGTGGTAATGGTGTAATACCAGCAACCAAAGTTTAGTGAGAGTTATCAAGCACTGGTTAGAATTCCCAAACTTAACAATGTCAGCAAAGTGTTTGTTTCGGGATTGGTATAAACATCGCAGGAGTTTAAACATACGAAACTATGGTATATCCGTCGAATACAAGCCTAAACTGAAGCCGAGAGCAGTTAAACACCAAGAGAAACAGGAAGTGGAGGAGGAACTGTTGAGGAGAAAACGGATGGTTTTGCCGAAATTGGAATCTATAAAAATTCCACAAAGAATTGAGCGTAGTCCAACCGATATTCTAAAAGTAAAGAATTGATCATCTCAAATTAATTCAACTAATTAAGATGTGATTTATATGTTACTGAACTAAATGTAATTTTGTCTACATTTATGCCATGTTTAATAATAGGCTTTGGCTAGTACTGTTGGAAGGGATTACACAGCTCCTCATTACAGGTTTCATGATGATCCATTTTTAATTCCAAGTTCAAACGCTGCCAAAAGGAATTATGCACTTTCGAAAGAGTCGGGGAAGAAGGCAGCAAAGTGGGTTCGACAGCAGCATGCTGATTTATTCCAGCATCGAGAAGCTGAACCTCCTATTGAGGTATGATATTAGATAATATGGATAATATGATTGATTATTTCATTAAATTGACAACTAAAGAAATAAAATTATGACGAAATATTTTGTGAATTTTTCCTTTTGTTTAAAGGCCTTTTTACCAACTCCTGTATATACTGAGGAAAGTAATATAGATGAATCCACATTGACTGATGTAATTAAGCAAGGTCACCTTTCGGATGCAGTGACTCTGTATAACTTACTGAAGAACAAGGGCATAGGTGGGTGGAAAAGAAATCAATATTGACCTTATAATGTTTATTTATCTAATGAATAATTGTATAATGTAATTTTTCAAAGAAATAAGCCAGGATGGACAACAGGCGTTTCTAGAACTGCTGTGTTACTGTAATGAGGTCGAACTGTTGGATGAAGAATTAATTGAAGAACGTTGGTATAAATCAGGAATGATGGCACGGGAAAGATTAAAAAACTCTTGGAAGTAAGCATGTAATTTAAAACTACTTGAAATGTAAACAAATTATGCTTATAGGGGTGTTTCTTACTAATGTTGGATGAACGTATTTTTTAGAGACAGAGGTATTGCTGAAACAGTGTTTCAGGAGATGAAAGAACCCGACATTAGAGCTTATTGTGCTCTGATACGAGGACGTGCGAAATTCTATCAAGTGGAAAAAGCATGGCAGTTGTATCAAGAAGTGTTAGGAAAATCTCTGGCAGTCGATGTAGATACTTATAATTCACTAATTAAGGTGGTCAACTTTCTTCGGGAAGCTACTGATTTGCGATGGCAGATGGTTACGGTAAGTAATAAGTATATACCAAATTTAAAATTGTTGAAGAAATATAATAATATAAAACATAACGCTCGTTCTATCTATGGTGTTTCTTGTTTGGCTGAACGTTACACGGTAATGTAGGACCTTTTGACTGACATGAAGTCAAACAATGTGCAACCGAATGTGGGAACGCTAAATGCAATTTTGGAAACCTTGTGTACCATTGGCAATATAAAGGAAGCTAAGAATTTTTGCATGCGAACGCTTGCTGAATTTAAGCAGTTGGGCATAGAACCTTCCCTCGCATCGTATTACTATTTATTGATAACATTTTGTAAAGACAGTAAGTTTCAATCATTTCATTGAACTGACATATTGTGATATTCTTATAGATATGTTAGTCTTACCTATTCATATTTTGTAAACTAATAGGAGGGCCAATCAGTACCATTTTAGCAGATATTCTCAAAGAGCTCAAAGGGAAAGAGTTAAAGATTCAAGATCCAAAAGACACATTCTTTTTCATAACAGCTATGGATGTTGCAAGGAATCATCTTCAAAATTTGGAACTGGCCGACGAAGTCAATGAATTACTTTTCACTGGCAACAACTATGATCTCATAGGGGATTCTTTTAAGGAGTCAATATATTAGTAAGTGTCAACTAAGCGGAGCAATAAATAGTTATTATGTTCGAATCTTGTAATTAACTTGTGTTGTAAATTGTAAACAAAAATATGCTTTCTTGTATATAGCCGTCATTATGTGGCCCTAAAATGCAATCTGGAGCCATTTGACGTGTTTATGCAGTACTATGATAAAATTGTTCCAAACATTTACACTCCTGAACCTGGAATAATGGAGGTTAGCTAACTAATAATGACACGCATTTTTGTAAAGAATGTATTTTATTATGAGAATGACTAAATTCAACATTTTCGTTCGTTCTCTTAAATGTTAGGAAATCCTCAAATCTATGGAGTTGAACGCGGCGATCGAATATTTACCAAAATTATGGTCTGATATGGTTATCTTTGATCACGTACTGCGAGACAGCTTACTTGCTCTTGTACTTCAATTAACTGCGTCTTACTATCCAGAGGTGGAAGAAGGCGTGGTTTCGGATTCCTCAAAATTAGCTAATGAGTTTAGTCAGATTACATGGAAGATTTGGGGGATTATAGAGAATCAAGATCGGGAGAGAACGAGAGTAATTAATTGGACTGGTAAAATGCTTGGTGACTTGATGACGGTTCAAATTAAAAGTGGAAAATTCAAGAATGCATGTGAAGTAATGAAGAAGCTGCTTCAACCAAGTCAAGACATACTCGGTATTCCTGGTTTGGAGTCTCTGCGATTATTTCTTGACTCTGCAATCGAAACTGATAGTGGAAGCATGTGTTTGGTAATATACAAAAGTTTACAACACAAGCCATTTTATCGACCGATTCACATGTTGATAGTATTTATTATGAACATGAACATACATTTTTTATTATAGGCATGTCTCCAATACATCAACGATTCTGGGTTTCCAGAAGTTGTTGAATTAGCAGAAGAAGTACATGAAAAAGTGAAACTCGACTCCATTCAACTTGCGAAATTATCAAACATTGTAGGTTTTGACATGGCATCCAAATCTAGGTTGTCAGTTGATGTCTAGTGCGGTTTTGTAATCCAATGGAATTTGTAGGAAGCAAAATGTCGTATGTTGTATTTACTGCGTATGTAATGTTTGCAGAGGTTAGTCATTAAAATTTAAATAAAAATTCTATAAATCTTACCCTGTCACAAGTCTTATAATCAAATAGAGTAATTAATCCCTTACACATCACCATTCATCAAATGATGGTTTTATCTTTCTTGTTCGTCCAACTATTTAAATGAAACACAGCATTTTGGCACTAAAACTGTTATGCAACTTGGCCCATGAACGTTTTAAAGTGGAAAAATTGAAGCAGTCATGGTTTAAAAGCAATTTAATGCATAACAACATATTATCTATTTTATACATGATATGCTATGGGAGTGTATTCTGAAATTGAATACACGTTTTGCTGACGGTACATATCACTCCACTTGTAACTGACTGATGGAACGTATTCCATTTCCATTTGTGTATCATATTCCTTACAAAAAAAACCACTTCGCTTTGGTGGTGCTTCCCTTCACGGTATTTTCTTATACATACTCCTCAGTTTCTAAAAAGCCGTAGTAGCTAGCAGAACGCATCCGTGTTTTCTTCCTGTGTGTCGAAATCCTATTTTTAGGTGACTTCCTTTCTATATCTTTGTTGATACACACAAGCACCAAAGCGGTTTACCCTATATAAATCAATTGCATAAAAAGCATAAACAATTCTTTAATCGCTACACGTAATCTTGGTTCGATTGAAGTTATAGAGGTCACAATTTCTTATGTAGATTTAGAGCCCGCAATGTACTGCGAAGTTTTCAAGTAAACAGTGACTCAAACAAAATCAGTAAAACAAGTATTTTTTACCATAATTTGCACTTGTGGCATAAGTGGTACAAAAAAATTCCTTTCATCATATAGACAACAATTTGCATACATATAATATCAACATTATTTAATACGCATTACGTTTCTCTGTGCCTAAGTGGTATCCTTCATTTACTGATTGGCTCATTATGCTCTTAAGTTAAATAGGCAAATGTTTTAGTATTCTTAGAAAAACTTTTTTTTTTCAATTACGGAGAATAAAAAATGTGGTTGTTTCTGTGTCACAAGTCACAATGACAATGCTTCTTATCGTCTTCCGTAATGGTGCGAGAGAATAAGTGAGGCGTGTATATAAAAAGTTAAGGAATGCCATCACCACCACTACCTCGCTTTCTAAGTATCTCCCAGTTGTTCATGTGAATCTGATGACATTTGAATATTACAAACGGAAGGCTAAAGGTTGGCTTTCGACTTTCATGCCTTTGCAAGAGAAGTGAGAAGACGGCTATTGGGTAAACTTGGCAAAGAATTTTCACATCCAATCCAATCCACACACACACACATTTGCATTCAGTCTTCTGCAGTGCCCAAAAGGCAGAAAACTTTTTAGAGACGGAAGCGGAGGCATTTGTTATTGTAGAATTATGCAATAGCCCCTTGTGTAGTTTTGTGACATTTAAAAATTAACGTTCCACCACCATGCTACGGAACATGGTATAAGTTACGTACATAGGTACAAGGCATAATACATACTTTTCATATGAAAAAGTCGCAAAGAGAGATGATACCTAACAAAGCGTATTATACTTTTTTTACCGGTTCTGCATATTAAGTGCATGTGAATCTATGAAAGTAGAGTAAAATTCATGAAGAGGAAAACAAGTGGCCTTAGTTCTTTCTGGTTAATATGCTTATGCCATCATATCCTGGTATCTAGTTTCTATATATGTTTTATAATGTAATAATACGATTTTTTGTTTTTCATTGTCTCTCTCTTCTTTCTCTCCTGTGTCCCGATTCTTACATATAGTCCTCGTGTACTTATGTGAGTACACCTTTATGCCATGTGTGTTTGTCGGGCTGCCAAGAACAAGACCCACATCATGGGACAGCGAAATAACTTTTTACAACATTGTAAACTGCATATTACATGCCCACTTTGGGTAACACAAAAAGCTGCTAACACAATAGGGAAGTGAAATTGTCATGATACAAGTGTTTTAACTTTTTGTATATCATATATATTATCATGGTCAAAGCCAAACTAATTTTAACCTTACGTTGATCAATGCTATATCAAGGCAAAAGTATGTTTTAGTTTTTGTGTGGTATATGGCATTCTAGCTCAAGCTCATTCTGACTAGGTATGATTTATTCTTTGTTGGAGTTTGCTTCAGAAACCACGGAGCATAAAAAAGTAGGCACATTGTAACTACGACATATACTCCTTACAACTGGCAACTTCTGCGCTTAGTAACATTTAAGAAGTCGGAAATTACTGTGAGAGCATCAGATGTGCTGAAGCGTGCAAGAAGCACGAGCTCGAAACCTGAACAACTTATTAGTTTTACGAGCTTTATAACTTGACTCTTTCACTTTGAGTGTAAGTTGAGTATTATAAAAAGAAGGTGAAGCTTGATGAGG
The DNA here is from genome assembly GCA_964034955.1 of Orchesella flavescens. Lineage (NCBI taxonomy): Eukaryota > Metazoa > Arthropoda > Collembola > Entomobryomorpha > Orchesellidae > Orchesella > Orchesella flavescens. The sequence goes on along the minus strand of OZ035957.1, from coordinate 17,072,450 downwards.
AAAGACAAAGGCAGTCCTTCTGCTCCTGGTCGGTTTGCCTTTTTTTACTACCGTTTTAATTCATACATTTCATGTTAGGTTGAATTCAAATGAAGAAAAGTTGAGTTGTACGCAAAGAAATTTTGCTTGTTACTCTGAACCTTCATAATTTTATAGAGGAACGAACGAGTGCAGTGGCAAAATTTTAAGCCAGAATTCCCATGTATCCGTTTCGTTAAGTGAGTTGAATAAGAGAATATAAAAAACACGGAAACAGAAATGACACAAACTTCGGACGACTCTTCAACCAGCAGCGGGGCAACTTCTACGGCAATCATGGATCACCATCCAGAAGATGGAAAGGGAAGTTTAGGGAGTGCCTTAGCAACTAACACTGAGGAGCCAAAGGGAACCACTGTCGAAACGGTAGGATCAGCAGACGCTTCTGCTGAAGCAGTCACTTCTGTCACAAAAAATTCGACTACTGCTGCTGCTACTACCTACGCTCCTGCTGACAATTGTATTCCTGAAATGGACACTAATGAAGATACATCTACATTATTTTCAAAGGCTCCTCAGTGTGCCATTTGTTCAGAGCCCTGCATTTGCTACTGCAAATCATGCAAGAGAGTCAGCTACTGCTCTAAAGAACATCAAAAACGGCACTGGAAACAACACAGGCCTGAATGTTTCCCTGTTGCGGTGCAAGTAAACTCTGTTTTCGGAAGTAATTTGGTTGTAACAAGGGATATCAAACGGGGTGAAGTGATCCTCCGTGAAAAACCTTTGGTATCGGGACCACTCCTGTGTTTTACAAGTGAAAAAGACAATAGAACTTTTGACCATTATTGTAGTGGTCTAGATTCAGATAGTAAAAGTGAAAAGATTCCCTCTGTGTGTCTCGCATGTCATAAAATTCTGTTGGTTGACGATGATGATGCTTCCACAGCGCCCACTTCCTGCTCAAAATGCGGGTGGCCAATATGCCCAGAGTGTGAAAAGGTACGTATGTAATGTAAGCCGTGGGATAACATTACGAACCGAGCCCCAAAAATTTTTTATGTTGATTTAAGAAGCTATATATTATTCCAAGATATAATATCAACATTTTTTCTTGTCTCTGGCATTACCAAGATTGAATTTCACATGTCATGGTCAGGTCAACACTCTCTCTCTCTTTTTTTCAATACTCCTATTTAGAATCCAACCCACGCGGATCAAGAGTGTAAAATATTTGCAGAATCACATCTTGAGCCTGCAGCATTATGTGACAAGGTTTCACAATGCTTGTGTGTATCGCTAGTGAGGGTCTTGCTACATAAACTACGAGATCCGACAAAATGGTCTCAATTCATGGATGTTCTAAATAAGCAAGCACCAATGAAAGATGGGTTAAACTCTCATGCCCAAGCCAAGAAATCCACAGCACGCTCCTCTGACCTGATAACCAAATCACTTGGGTCTATCATTCAAGACTTCTCCGTTACAGATGTGGAAATCGATCAAATAGTCCGAACATTAAGAACTAGCGCATTTATCACTGACAATGTTGGAAAATATATAAATGGGCTGGGACCGGGACCCACTATCAATTCCGAATCTAACTGTGCTATAAAAAGCAGGCAAGTCTACTTTTTTTCTCTCTTTTATTCCATCCTCTCCAATATCGTTTTGCCCATTTGTTATATGATACAGACAGACAGCTTTATAATTACTCAAGTGTGCGATTAATGCATCTCCAGTATTAGGATTCATTGCCCTGTGCCACAAAATTTCGGTTATTTTTGTTTGTCCCGAATAAATGTACATACGTAGTAGGATTGAATTGCAGGCACACACACAAATATGTATGTACATAATATAAGATATACTATGCACTGCAATAGATTGGATTACAAAGCTATTAAGTCCTCTCCACTTTCTCGCACTAAAGAAAAAGGCTGGCCACAATGTAGACATCCGGTGTGATGTGCAATAAGAGTTACCTGTAGATTTACAGATCTTTAAACCAAAAGAGCCAGCACAATAACAGTTGACAGTTGTTGTGGCATGAAACTGTATTATTTACGTATGTTGCTCGAAACTACATGCACTAAAAGCTTGTCTGCTGGTCCACCCACATGGCACATGTTAAGTGCGGCATGTAACATGTAATGTTCAAATACACGGGCTTACCAAAAAGAACTGAAAAACATTACCACAGGCAGACCTTTTTCTCCTCTGCACAATAATCCCATGAATAGTGAATGTAATTGAAAGGGAAAGTAGAAACATCATTGACCCTATCTATATATATGTACCCAACATCTTTTTATCCTTTTTTTTCTCTTTTTCATTTTCTTAGATTTTTGCATGCTACACGTATATTTGTATTCGCTGTGAAACATTTCCTTTCACTGTAAGGAAGGAATGAAACTGATTTATGACCTTGTTTTTATATTTCTTTCTTTTTGGTGAAATAGACGTAAAGGGAAAACTACAAGTGTGTACCACCTGGCTAGCATGTTAACATCCAATTGCATACCTAATGCTTCATGGGTAATCCAAGACACACTAGACTTTTATTTAAGGGCATCCACACCTATAAAAACGGGAGAAAGAATCACCATCTCCTTTGTAGATCCCTTGCTTGGAACCTGGGATCGGAGGAAACGGCTTTGGCAGGAGAAATACCTGTTTTGTACTTGTTCAAGGTGCAGTGATCCCACAGAACTTTCTACTTTCTTTTCTGCCATTAAATGTCCTGGTGAGGAAGGGAAAACTGGAGGTGAAAGTATTGGTGTAATATGTGAATGTGAAGGATACCTACTCCCTACTGACCCATTAGCTGCGGTTACTTGGAATGAAGGAGGAGGAGATGAGAATGAAGACGACGACCATCCGCCACAGGAAAAATTATGTGAGGAGAAAATGGCGGAATGGAAGTGTAATGTTTGCTTGATGAGGCAACCTTGGGGCATTATACAAAATACGTTACAAAAACTAAAAACAGTCCAAGGAAATGATATTTGTTCTGGAAAGGATGGCAAAAGTAGTAATTCCAGCACAGATGCTGATAAGCCAGAAGCAAACAACCGAGAAGGATGGAGTGGTAGAGATCATAAGAATAAAAGTGGTCTTCAATTGCTTCAGACTCGCGTCGACCAAATTACGTGTTTAGTTGGGTCCGTTGCTCATATGAATCATTACCACATTCTCAAAATGGAAAATGAGATTTTAAGTAGGATATCCCACTTACTGGAGGAAGGTCAAGTGCCTTTGGAGGAAATGGAAAAGTGGGCGGTTAGAATGGTGGAGTTGTGTAAGAAAGGATTGAAAGTTGTCAATGTTCTATGCCCTGGGCTTAGTAATGCAAGAGGTATAGTGACGAGATTTTTCAATTAAAGCATCTTTTGCAACCCACACAAAAGCTTATAAAGACATTGCTTCGGACGGAATGTAGTAACATAAATTGAATGTTTTTTAGGTCGACTTCTCTACTATCTTCAGCAAGGTTTGATGATCAGCCTATTATTCAAAACGTCTCGAGCTATGCGAATCTCTCACTCTGAATCCTCAGAATGTTCTCCCGCTAAGGATGCACCGTCACATGAAGAACTTTATAAAAAGTTTCAAGAACTTTTGCTAGCTCGTAAAGAGATTTTGGAAATCTTTGCTATAGAACGTGGTAACAGTGAAGAAAGTGTCATGCTGAGAGCTGTGCAACATGATCCAATTGAAATGAAGGTGCTAAAGAATCATTTTAAATGTCATCAAAATATTTCGTGCTACAATTTTAAACTCCGAAGCTGTGAATAGTGAACGAGCTTGCCTATACTTTTTCCATGTTAGTATGTATATTAGTTACTCCTATTACGTCAAATTTCGCAAGTTATATAATATAAGAGATTGTCTTGTCATAATAAAAAATTATACGTACTATTATACGTACATAAATCATGTGCATAGCTACTGGCTAAACTGATTTCTTTAGTTGGTTGGTGGTAAGTTGTGAGTGGGAAGTCAAGTTGATTTGATAACAACCAACAAAACTCATGTTCATAGTCCAGTTCATAAAACTAAGGTTAAAAGAAGGAAACACAGTAGAGCAGTTCCTTGGCTTTGGCATTTAATTTTATTACAGATGCGGAAGTCCATTTCAATGGAAGGCTGTATATATATACTATGACACCAACACGAAAGCATAAATAATATGAAACTTCCGTCGAAGCATAATACAAATGAATGAGCACTGATAGAATAAGAATATAAACATGTTTTTTTATATCTACTGCGGTACTATATGAGTGCGTACTGCGTACAATTTTTTTGGTAGAGAAGCAATTCATTTCATGTATCATCATGCAACTACTCCATAAACTACTTTAGCTATGTCTCCAGTAACATTCCATAGCAGAATACCTATCAGAGCTGGAGTAATTTCATGAAAATTCCTTGCTTTCGATACTTTTCCTTGAAAAACAATAATGGCAATCAAGATGAAGCTAAAGGTGAGTAAAATGTGAGCTTCATTCAGTTTGCTAATTAATAAAAGAACATATAACATTTATTTTCTTCGCTGGGAGTCAGATAATTGATCCAATTACAAGATATTTATATTCTGTTCATGTGATGTATTTTCTTTTCTTTGTGGAACAATAAAACAGCCTACCTCAAGACTTTCCCCGTTCTACACGCTATTGTGCACTGTATGGTGCATTATATTATCTCTCTTGTATCTAACAAACATAAGGGTTGTCAGTGGACAAGCAATTATTCCCCTCGTCTCCAGAGGAAATGATCTCATTCTCAGATCATTTTTGGAGCCATGTGAAACCATAACATTACAAACACAATGTAGTGACGACGAGTACGAGAGCAACGAGGACTGCCTTCCTCAAAAGACAGATAATTGTAACCACTCCAAGGAACTTTTTTGTCTTTCCGGAGTCTGCCTTCCCAACTGCCATCCCCATAAAGAGCTGTACGATCCTATCGAAGGGAAATGTTTTCGTAAAGTGGGAAGTGACTGCAGAGTCCAGAATGGAACAACAACAACAAGACTACCTCCGCAAACTTCTTCTTCATCTCGAGGCAGAACTGGTGAAGATAGCGTTAGCAGCGATAGCAACATCAACTCTTTTGAAGTCTCTCGGTCAACATCAACAAACGAAAAGGCAACGGAACAGGAACAGCAACAACACTTGACAACGACAACCATCCCGGACTGTGAGAAGAATGCTGTTTGTGAAAGAGGTCAGTGTAGATGTGCTCGGAACTTCACGTACGATCACAACTTCAACAAATGTGTACTTTACGCTGGCTACATGGGATATTGTAATGATGTACTAAACTGTGATAGGAAATCGGATATCGTGTGTATGGGAAATCAATGTCAGTGCAAATCCCAAGAGACTCAATACTTTCACCTCAAAAGGAAAAGATGTTACATCCGTGTAGGCCAAGTATGCTCCAGTGGTCTTCAGTTCTGTCCTGATAACTCTAATTGCGTGAGAGAAAGAAGTAGCAGCAGCATTCCGAAGAATTCTTCCATAATTTTTTCAACGCACGAAACGCAACACTCTAGAAATGACCACCAGTTATTTCGTCTCTACCAAGACTTGCTTATGAATGGGGAAATTCGTGAGGGTAATGATGATGATGTGGAGCTGGAGCATTTCATTGGGATTGTGGGAGATGAGGATGAGAGTAGAGAATTTACATGCAAATGTGATAAAGGTTATGGCTCAACAAGAGATAAACGATTTTGTCTTGGGTTACATGGGGCCAGGTGTAACACTTTGTACAGGTGCAATATCGAAAGAGGTCTGAAATGCTTTAACGGAACATGCCTCTGTGAGCGTGAGCGAATGGGAGAGGAAGTTTATAGCGAAACATTTCAAACTTGCATTACTTCCATAGGAGCTCCATGTAATGGAGATGGGGAAGGTGAAAGAGAGCCCGATATTTGTCCTGTTGGCGCTTCATGTAAAGAAGGAAAATGTATTTGCGATGATGGCCTAACAGTTTCTTCATCCCGAGCAACGATGTCTTCACCAGCTTATACTTGCATGAAGCCCCATGGGATGACTTGCAAAAATAATAACGTTTCAGACACCACCACCAACAGCAGCAGTTTTCCTTTTCACGAGAATGATCATTTTTTTGAGCCACCATGTAATTTTGAGCTTGGTTTAGAGTGCAGTACCATGGATGAAAAGTGTTTATGTAAGGATTCAAATCAATTTTATGATATGACTATTGGCAAATGTAAAAAGTTTGGAGGAATTGATCAGAAAATACCTGTGATTCACTTTACCCCACCCGATGATCGTGAATATGCCTTCAAGAAAAATTCTGCATTCCATCCATGTTCAAACCTTGAGCTGAACATGATGATTCGGACTGGAATATTGTGTTCAATAGTTCTCTTTTTCAAACCTGTTTTACTATTTTTATTGTAAATGATGATGACGGTTCTACTACAGTATACAGTAGCTCGAATAAAATTTGTATGTATGTATTGATCATTGTATATCACCCCAAAGTAATAAAACAAATCTATGAATACAAAGCCACAACTACGGAATAACCTTCTCCTGTTTTGTCACTGGTTCCTACACCAAATCCAACCTTTCTCACCGAATCTGATCTCAAGACATATGTATTCACAGAAGACTGCACACGACCAGGTGCCATGCTCCCAGTATACCAATTTTTGATGGCGTACTCACAGTCTTTCGCCAAGGGTAAAAGTTCTCCACGGTGGGACCACAAATTCTCTGGGAATCCATATTCGGAAGCTGTCAGATTATTCCAGTTTGCTAGTTTCTCAGCGTGAGCATGAGCCATCTTGTTTAACTGTTTAAGAAAAATCATCATTATCATCATTTTCTTATACTTGCTGCACATCCTGTTTTAACCAAGTAATTCATACCGACAGACTACGAAGCTACTGTTTTACCTCTTGATCCAATTGCAGACGCGGAGCCTTATTCTGCTTTCGGTAGTAATTATGTAAATTCAAGGCTACCGATCGAAACCCTCCATCCTTATTGGATGATGATGCACATGGTGGTGTTGTTATCATTAAGACAGCAAGGGCTCCAATAACATTCAAAAGTACTAAACGGTACATTATTTCTCTTTCTTGGTTTCCTCTCTCCAGATATATGTAATGTAATCCACTTAACTCCCTCAAACGTTGTTTCCACTGTCTACTTCTCTACTTTCACCAATGAATCGAATGCCGTTGGGCTCATAAAAGCTTACAGAACTAGTCCAAAAAGTAAACCCAGAAGAAGATGCCAGAAGAATACCATTTGGTTTAGTTTTGTTGTTTCAAGCAAATCCAAACTGCATACAAGAAGTTATTATGAAATACCTGCGAACGTGCAAACACTTTCTCCTCCTAATGATAGCCTCCCTCCTCTTGCTCTTCCAAACTTTATACTAGCTTGAATTTTCCACAGTTTCTTCTTGTATCTGTACCAAGTTACAAGTTACTGCTCTACTATTATATTGTTTCTTCTTGCTACTTCCTTCATTTCATGCATACAAAATCTTCAAATTCTTATCTGTAACAATAATTATTAGTCTTTGCCGACTCAACTCATAAAACCTACACTGAAGAAAAGCTTTATATCATAAAGAACATTATCATTCTTTCGGACAGCCACAAAAGCATCATCTACTTACCATTTTCCAGGAAAGTCATTAGTCTCGGAGTCACTTCCGTTAAGGAAGCAACGAGCGAACGAACGAACGAGGAACATAACCGTGCTGTAAATACGTACCCAACCAAAAGATAACCAACATTATGGTATCTCTCCGTTAATTACCATGTGGCATGCATTATTAGGCTTTTAAGAAAATTACTCATAGGGAAAGAATCCACTTAATGGGTAACATACTCCGATATATATGCCTACTACATAATAAAACACACATTGCATTTCAACCAGAGCCCATTTCCCATTGCAATTCTCCATTGTGCTCTTGCTCATTGATGAGAATGAAAAATAATCTAATTTAACACGACTAATTTCCAATGGAACATCCATGTTCCAAAATATCATGATTCTATGCATCATTATCCAAATTATGGAGTCAGTATCAACTTTATCCTAAAGTCCATCCACATCCGTCCGTATTTACTTACAACTCATTGCCCCACACGAAGAAGTTATGCTTTTTTAGGCTTTACTTCAATCAGGATCCCCTCGAAGCCATCTAGTTAGCGAATGACGAACTCTCCTTTTTGGGTATGGAACGAAGCATGAATTCTTCCATAGGAGAAGCATGTCTTTTTATGCCATCTAAAATGTATTGGACGTGAAGCATGCTCATCTTGTGCTGCATTGCATTGCATTGATCCGGCTTGAAGAATCTCTTTTCATTATTCGCTCTCCTCTAATTCCAGACGGAAGGCTTTTTGACGGTGTAACCGAAAAATACGATTTAAAATTTTTCAGTGGTCGTGTCTGATATTGGACTCATCCACCACCTTGTCTGAAGCCATCCCGTGCAAATTTACTAAAATTTTAATTAGTAAAAATGGGTCCAAAGTTTGATCCCTCTGAGGTTAAGATTGGTAAGTTTTGGAAGTATCAAGTATCAGTGACCCCAATAATTTAAAGTTATTGGTCATGGGGTGCCGGTGACCTGCTGGTTATCTTCTTCAGTCTTTGTTGGTGACATGAGTTATCCTTTGACATCATCTTGAGTGGTTTATGGGCCCAAAAAGGTTGACCTTATGATACCTTCATATTTTAATTTTATGGTTAATGCCTGGCGTTTGTTGTTGTTTGTCAATGTAATTCAATGCCTTATCAGATTTGAAATTATTATTCTCTTCAATTAGTTCGTCCTTCGTTGATAAGTACCCAGTTAAAAGTAGTAATTGCGTTGTGTTTGTGTAATTAAAGCGTGTATTTCTTTTTACAGTGCACTTGAGATGCGTTGGTGGAGAAGTTGGTGCTACATCATCTCTCGCTCCCAAGATCGGTCCATTGGGTTTGGTAAGAATACTTTTGACATTTAAATTCAAATAAGTTTAGACATGATGTTAATGTGTGTGTGGAGCATTTAATTTTAGTTTATTTAATTTTCTTTTGATATTGTAGTCCCCAAAGAAGGTCGGTGATGACATTGCCAAAGCCACTGGTGATTGGAAGGGACTCAAGATCACTGTCAGATTGACAATTCAAAATCGTCAGGCTACCATCTCTGTCGTACCTTCAGCAGCCTCCCTCATCATCAAGGCTCTTAAGGAACCACCAAGGGACAGGAAGAAGGTTAAGAATGGTGAGCAAATATCATTGAATTTCTACTTATCAAAATTATGTTCAATGTTATCTTCCTCAGTATGTTTACCAATGTGACTTTTTATTTTGTAGTTAAACACAGTGGAAACATCACCTACAATGACGTTCTTAACATTGCCAGAACAATGAAGGAAAGATCAATGGCCAAGAAATTAGTCGGCACAGTCAAGGAGATTTTGGGAACTGCCCAATCCGTTGGATGTACCATCGATGGAAGAGCTCCTCACGACGTAATTGACGCCATTAATGAAGGCACGCAGCAAGTCCCAGATTCTTAAACTTGTTAAATATTAAGTTTTTATGGGAATAAATTCCTTTACCAGAAAACTAATTTGTCATGTGTAATTAATTCGGAAGTATTTTTAAGCACTCAATTTAGTACTCATAAACATGTTGACATACGTATTGCTTGACTAGGCAATCTAGACATTGCTGTAGTAGATTAGAATTAAATATCATATACATACAGAGTGCACATATAAAAAGTGTATTAATAGCAGTCATATCAGTACAGTAAATCACAATGGAATTAACTGTTTGCGGAATAGAATGGCACAGTCGTAAATAAGTAAATGTTATGTAGTTATTCCATAGAACATGCCAAGTTGATGTGTGAGCATCAGGTTTCATACGAATCAAAGGCTTATAAAATCATTATGGTTTTCCGTATATTGATGTACAATATAATCTTATCTCAGTATATCACCTGCAGAATTATTGATTTGGGGATTATGCCGTGCCACGATATTGAAATGAAATGAGTAATCGTGGAATTCCGTATTCTCATTCTGACTAAAAATGAGAGCAAGCAACAGCATGTGCAGTTTAAACAAAATTTTTAGTCATAATAATCAGCGTTTTGCGAAATTTGCTGTGAAACCTGATAGGAAATTCGCACATTTGCATTAATACGAGCATTAAGTATTCGTTTGTCAATCAAAATAGTTTGATGTGATTGTGACTTGTTGTTTGTCAAGCCTGTAATTAGGCACGTAATTGAAAATATGGAAAATTTGCCAAATTACGAATATAAAGCTGGAGTGCGAGATAAAGTTAAGAAAATAGAGTCTCGCTTAGCATCTATAGATTTGAGTGAGGAAGACGTAAACCCTGCTGTTGTAAATCCCAGTAGCAGTGACGCTAACAAGCTTCGAAAAATCAATGCGTCTTCTTCTTCTTCCGACATTCCTGTATCAGATTTCAATTCATTAAAGTCTAAGAAAGTAGCCAGCACGAACAAGGATGGAACCACCAAGGTGTCAAGCACAACTACGACTCCAATTTCCAAACCGAAAGAGTTTCCACCTGCACCAGTCCACCACTTGAGTAAACAGTTGAAGCCACAACCACGCATCAATCACATCGTGAGTGGAGCTGCTGCCAGCAGAACTGTAGTGGAAAGCAATCCCAGTGTGATTAAGAAGGAGAAGGAGCAGATTCTAACAAAGGTTCCAACACCTACCCCACGCAAATTTGTGCAACGATTAAGCCTTCAAAATATCGCAGAAACAGAATTATTATCAGATACAGAAATGACCAACAGCACATCAGCCTCTACAACTCGAAGAAGTTCTGAGGATGATGGGATTGCAGATATGGCGTCTGAGTCGGATCCTTTTGATGACTCCAATATGCCATTACCAAAAGTCAAGGAAAACGCATTCTTGGTCAAGGACAAACAACAAGGTTATTCTACTAACAAAGACGAGTCATCCGAAGCACCTATAATGGCCCTACCCCCTGTAAGTCCTAGACGTGCATCAATGATTCCACACAGCAGTATTGATGTTCAAATGGCGAAGGCTGCTTATAAACGGACCAGATCAGATAGCACAAATAGTACAGAGAATTTTCAATTTAGACAAATTTCTTCGACTTACGATGCAAGCCGTAGGGAGTCCCAATCCGACATTAAAATTGATGTTTTGCAAAGTAAAGGTTCCCAGCCGACAGATTCCCCTGTCAGATCTCCAATAGTTGTCAGGTCTAAAACTCTAAGTAATTCTGCAGCAAGCATTCTAGTTCTTGGATTGCCACAATCTGGAAAGTCCGCATTGGTATGTAAGATACAATTAATCTTCTGACTCCTAGCTCATTCTGTAATAGTTTTTTAAACTACCCTATAATTCAAACCTTACAATTTCAGATTGATGCTCTGGTTCAGCAAAACGTCACCGGTTCTGGAAATGGAAATCAATCATCTCCTCCACCTGAAATTGTGGAATACACTGCAAAAATCAAAATTCTGGATTCCAGCACCCTGTTTAATCTAAAAATTATTGATACTCCAGGTTTCTCAAATGACCCCACAATAACTTCCGATGCACGTTGTATGTCAACTCTAATTTCATATTTGGACAGCAACAATGGTCTTCGAGGAAAGCCTCCCACGATAGTTCTCGTCGTGCTCCGGTTTGATGACAAACGCTTAATGACCCCAGAGGATGAACATCCTGATATTGTCAACTTTCTCAAACTCATCCACAATTTCCAGCAAAATGTGAATGATGGAAAGTATGCCAACTTTGTTTTTGTCCTGACTCATTTTTTGAGTGGGAACAGCACAGACCAAGAACGTCGAAAACCTCAATCAAAGATTGTGGAACTAATCAATTTAATCCAAAAGTATACTTCTTTACCACCTCCAATCATGGTGATATGTGGAGAAAACGAGAGAAATGAGAAAAGTTCTCCAATGACTGCTGCCTCCAAAGATGAAAACGAAGAGAATAACAACAGCGCTAGTGCCATGGCTGTAACACTTCCAAATGGTGAAACATATCCATACAACCTTATTGACAAGATCAAGATCCTTCTGACAAAGAAAGGCCGTGACTCCGTTGGAGAAACTGTTTTACGTACAGCGTTTGGAATAGAGTATCCATACTCTATCAAAGATTGCAAAATAACCCAAAGAATCCCCTTGATATCTGCTTCACATCAGAGTGTACAACAAATGCAAAAAACAATTTTGCATGCTTATATGGACATTGAACGTACTGAAATTTTCACCCTACTAGAAATTGGATGGGAAAATATTAGTAAAGAAGTCAGGAAAAAGTTTCCAGATTCTTTGTACACAGTCCAACAAATATTCCAGACGAAAAAGGTTCGAAAATTTGAAGACATTCCTGAAGCTCCAGTTGATGTACTTCGCCTGGTGCGACAAATGCCAAGTAATTTAGCTGTGAAGGATTTGCTAATCGACACACTACAACTGAAGGTTCCATCTTGTTATCAAGCTCTGTTTATTGGTCAAGGCTTTGATTTATGCAAAGACGCTACAACAAGCGTGTCTCCTTTTCTATTCAATCGTGGTTTGAAGACTACACCCGTGGGATTAGTTCCAAATGAGTTTGCATGTAAAATAAGAGATGATAGAGAGATTTGCTTCAAATTTTTCTACTCCGTGGAGGATTATCTTTTGGAAAGACTGAAGGATTTAAGTTTGCGATACTCCATTTCCCCCAATTCTCTTCCAGCTTTAACTTCCTCGTCAACAAGTCAGCAGCACTGGGGTTATAACATTATCAAAAGGAATCAGGAGCCAACTAACACCACCGTTGCAACTGCAGCTATAGAATATCGTGTGTTTCAAATAACACTTCCTCAGCATCCAGAGCTACAATTTAAACCTCAGTTTTGGGAAACTGTTAAAGATATTCCGGATTTGGATATTAAAGACCCAAAGATTGTTTCTGCATGGAAAGATTTTTTCGGCTATTGGGGAACTCATGTTGTAAAGTCTGCATTTGGTGGTGGGTCCGTTGAAGTCACGTTCCGAGGACCGTCCGTTCTTAATAGAGTATTTAACTCTTTGAAGAAAGAGTTTATAATGCCGTCTGATGAATATGAAACTACCCGTGTTTTTCAATGGATTACTGGAGATGGCTTGGACTTTGTTGCTAGTGGGAGAGATCTGAAAAATGACTTTTTACATGGCTATGATGTAGAGGCACATTTTCATGGTGGAGATATACGCTTTCAACAAGTAGACCTTACAAAGGTTGACAGCAAGGAGATGGTTGCAAATATTCGTGAGGATTGGAAGGAAAGTTTGGTACTGAATCCAGTTATGCTTGAAACTAGTTTAGCTCTTGTTCCTGTAAGCCATTACATACGGGAAAAATCTGAAGCTATTGCAACTAAAGTAGATGTAGCGCTTCATTACTTTTATTCTGATTTTTTGGTGTCGCAGGGTAAACCCTCGTCATGCAATTTGTTGTGACCTAAGCTTAGTAAGCAATACTTTTAAAAAAATGAAATTTTCACAAATACAAATAAATTAATTTACTTTTGTTTTATTGATACTGTTTATAAGTTTGAGAATTAATAATGCTTAATCAATCACATTTGTTGTGTCAAGTAATTACAAATTTTCACAGAGTAAAATGAGTTGAGATTTGTTTGTAAATTTTATTGTTGATGGTGGTAAATACTTTTTGTTTCATTTGAGATTTAATTAGGCTTTGGTGAGGACGAGAGATCTGAAATGACAATTTCCAAATTATTACTTTCGATTTAGCTAGATATTGCATTTATCTCAAATCAATTATAATAATCATATATGTCACATACCCTCTCTTTGGTAGAACCAAGGTGTAGGTTTGTCCATGAGCAACGAAATCGTTCACTTCAATCCATCCTTGTCCGAGCTTATCGTCTTCCCTGAGGGTATCATCATCGTAGATTTTGAAACGCAGTCTCTGCAAATCCGAGGGTCACGTCAATGAAATGATTACTATACATTCAGTATTACATCGTATTCATAAAATTATGACAAAAAAATTCTACGAACCTGATCCTTATTCTTGTTCCATTGGAATGTTAAGATATCGCCCCAGCTTGGGTTTCTGGTTCCGGAGACCGTGGCTGTTCTGCCAACGTCCTTTTCCTTTGAGTTCAGACCCTCGGTGGATGTAACAATAACTATGATTTCATTAAGAATAAATTTTCAGTACATACAATCATGACGTGCATTCACACTTTGGTAATAAATGAGCAAATAGTCAACAAGCGTCATTAAATTGTTTATATATTAATTACGCCTCACCATATGGGTCACTCTTTCCAGGAATGAAACCAACGTCATCCTTGGTTGGAAGGTTGCTACATAATATAGTAAATAAACAAGTTGTTAAATGCTTTGTACACATGTAGTATACACCTACTATATCGTGCGTGGTATTAAATATAAAAGTTGATCTTTTTATATTTTATGTGTGAAGCATTACATTGCAGAAAGCTTGAATCTCAATGTTTGAGAATCTGGTGTTCCAGTCGGTAGTGGGATTCCTGCTGCACCAGTTTTGGGGGTTACTGAAGCGTCAGTAGATTTTACAGTCAAGTACCTTTAAATTGCAGAATAAACATCATAAAATTTATGAGTGGGCAAATAAAAAACAAGTTGTTGGGCTGTCAAGTATATATGGCATAATTTTTCCATCTTGCGTCATCATGTTCTTACCCTCCCTTGTCGAGATTGGCATTAACAACTTGGCCCTTGTCAAGAAAATCGGCAACGTTGATCCAAACTCTGCCAACAGCTTCAGGTAAAACATGAAAGTAAAACAAAGGGGAATGATTACCTCATTCACAATCTTCATAATCTTATCATGCTATGCATAGAAGAGCCCAGCATAAAGGTAATAAATTCGGGGTGTCAAATTGCCCAAGCATTAAAAAAATGAAAACTTACTGTCATCTTCACGTAAGTTATCTTCATCATAGACATGGAAGTACCAGTACTAAAATGGAGAGTAATAAAATTGGACAAATTATATGACTGTTTAATGAACTTTTAATACCTGTAATTTTTACGTGATTGGCCTGCCAAAGTATATTTTCATAGCATCAATCTGCAAAGATTTGTCTTTGTTATGACCTTCAAAATCCAGATTTTATATGTCTGCTTGAATGAAACCACTCAGTCTATTGTCTTGACTTTAAATCATACTCTTGAGAGAGAGTGAGTATATTTGACATGATTGTTATGTATATATGCTACATGAGTTTCAGGTTTCATACAGAACGTGGGACTGGAAATGGAAGTGAGTCATACTTTTTAAGATAATATTGTTCTTTCATTGTGCGAAATGTGAACAACATCCGTTTTATCGCTGTTTTCGTTCAGATTATTGCAGTTTCAGCGGATAACTTTCCATTGTGTACACACAAACATGCGCAGCTCATGAATGTACCTCACCTTTTCTTGTACTAATTTAGTAAATTTGAAATGGAATAATAAGGAAATTACTTTCCTTTGCAAAGAGCAGAGCTGGTTATATTATGGGAACTACTGTTTAAAAGCATTCTGCTCTACTCATACATAGACAATTAGAAACAGAAGAGTATTGCGCATCGCATTCATCTGTATCTGTAGCAAGTTTAAGGATGACGAGGCTTGAATTGAAATCACCATTTCATTTGGCAAACCATATTATATTAAGATTAAACTAATACTTACGGGATTCTTCCTCCTGTCGAAATCGAACTCAAAAGTGTTTCCCCAGTCTGGGTTCTCTTGGTCGTTTACGGTGTCACTTCTTCCAATCTTTGATTTGGTTTTTCCTCCATCAGTGCTGTAATATACTTCGTAGTAAGGGTCACTGGTACCTAATAATTTAGCATAAAATTTAATTATATAAACTCATCTTATTTAGCCTCTTGATACTAAACGGGACGGTTGTAACTGTATGAAAACTAACCTGCGGTATCTTTATCAATGAGATTTCTAAAGAAAGACAAAATAAAATTCATGAGTTAAAGAGTATGTTAAAAATTGAGGCACACGAAATCTCAGTAAAGTAAAAGAAAATTACCTTCCGGAAACTTTGAACTTAATCTTAGCTTTTTCTATCGCAGCTGAATGTGATAATGCTACACACACAGCTAGGACACAAAGATGGGCAAACCTTGCCATTTTGGTATGCTAATTAAAGTTTGAGGATGATCTTTGTTCACTGGATCAATAGTGAATGAGCATTTTCACAACCTTATGAGGTCTACTTATAAGACCGCAACAAAAAGCGGCAGGTAACAGGTACTCCAACTCTAAGCAAGAACTCATCATCAAAGATTGACTTCAGAGATATTATTAAACATTTTCTCAGAACCTGTTGTTGTCCAAGGCATGTATGTTGTCATAAAATGTCAGACACTCAGGATGTAAATGCACGTATGCATCATATAAATTCAACATTCAGCCATATCTTGTCTGTATGCTTTTATGCTTGTGGTAGTGGATGTGAACTGCACAGACAATCGTGAAAATTTATTATTTTAGGTAATTTCGCAGAGATGCTGTCAGTAGAGGATTTCGAATCACTTGACTTGGGGGCTCAAGGCGGACGAGAAAAAATTCTGAATACGGAGATTGTGTGGACCTTCTTTTTACGAAAGCTTTTATTTATGTATGCTAATGCATGGTAATTTGGAGCGTAACAATTGCCACTTTCCAACCTGCTCATAGGCATTGTATTATTGTTGGTTAGCTCTATTTAAATTACAATGCAAGCTCAAGATTTTCAGAATTTCAATAAAAACGGCTTTTGTTTTTCATATCTATGCGTGCGTACATAAGATTATTATTATGATGATTTCATCACGGCCAACTTGATTTTTTTGCTCGTTTATGCTTATAACATTGATCGTTATTTTCACAAAGTTCTGGAATATTTTTTTTGCGTAATACCTACAAAATAAAAACAATATAATATGCATAAACAAGCTTAGATTTGAGCATTGAGCATCACTGCGTAATGTTGTATTTTGGAACATGATAACAAATTTTGATAGATTTGTAATTAAATGTAATAGGATGGTTTAAGAGCAAATATATTTTTATACTCAATTGCACACAAAAGGGGAGTTTAATATGAATTGCTCAAAACTATTATTACTGCTGTGTTTTCCTCATTTGTAATTAACTAAAGATGCATGTAAGTTGGTGCAGCTGGGGTAGTAATCAAAATGCACCACCGGTGGTGCTTATTATTGCTCGCATTAGTAATTAGGACATTAATCAGATAAAGACAAGAAGAAAAATGTAACGAGATCGAGATTGATTGCAAGAATTAGGCCCTCTGCCGACGTTTTGCAATTTTATGCATATAAATCATAAACTGTTATGCAATTAAATATTTGAAAGCAGTAATTTATTACATGCCTATGTATTCTAGATTTATCCGGCTGTATTTGACGGTACAGTATGATACGTCAACCCACCCAATCTCATTGTAACAGCAGAAGTTGAATAGAATGAACTGAAAGTAAGTAGATTCTTGTCTGAAGAGGACCAACGGGTTTTTAGTAGCTATATATAGTTATAGGGTGACTTTTCGTAAGAAACTGGATTTTCCAGAATGGTAATAGAAAAGATTGATTATATAGTATATGCAATAAACACGGTAATGAATCTTGGGACATGTTATCAAATGTCGTGTATAGTGTCGTGTCACTGCACTTGAGTTTGAATCTTCGAAACCACAACAGGAAACATTCTCATTTAAGTATATTTGTTGACGTTCGTTATCTACGTCAATAGACAACACCCATTAACCGCATGCACACATAAACAATGACTTCTAATCATAACCTTACACATACGTAATGATTTGTCCACATTACAATCAGTGGACACTAATAAACAGCAATCAAAGGACCCTTTTTGTACTTCTACTCAATCGTTAATGATTGATGTGCTTATTTGACAATTTTACAACATAATTAAGAAATGGATGCAATGAAATTTAATGCGTTTCTAACTGAAAGCTTTGGCGTTTTCGAACTAAACTGTGGCTTCTACACATCACATGCGTTCTGAAATTATATCATTTTGCCCCGTTTCAGGAATTTTTGCTGATACGTGGCCAGTTAAGTTATGACACATTTTTAGTGCTAACAATACCATTTGCATGCTCATTAGCTCAACATACTCTGCCTGTAGAGCTTAAAATACTATTTATATGCACACATTCGTGAAATTCGTTTCAAGAAGGATATCAAATTGCTTCGACTCAACTCAAGCAAGCAAAAATGTGACGTATTTGTATGTATTTGCAACTTTGATGGATTCTTGGACTTGAGCTGTTGAAAAGTCCAACTTATGAACAAATCCATTCATTCGTGTATGGTGTTAGTTCAACACCAAAATTTGTGGGAAAATGGATATATAAGAGATATATGAGCAGAGTTTTAAAGAGTCACATTCAGATACGTTGGCAAGCTAGCATTCAATTTAAATAACTTCCATTTCCACGAGGTCATTTTTTGTTTGATATATCTGTAGACAAAATTTACGTGCGTGTGCATGTCCAATATGTTAGCAATATATAAAATGCATTACAAAAACCATGAGATTGATACTCAGCAACTCCATACTTTGATTTTCATGAATAATAATATGCAACTCTCTTCTATACTACATATTATTATGTATGTATGTATGCATGTATATGCATACAGTGGCCAATCCTACGTGCGGCTTCAAAGAAATCTTAATACTTTGCGATAAAAAGTATAATTTAAAGCACACTGGGCCACATGCACTCAACTGTGTAGCTAAGCGTAAAATTCAGATGAGGATGAACACGATTTCAAGTGTCTGAAAGGTTATATATATAATTATGCCGGTCTGGAGAAATGTATTACACATTATGAAATACACATAGGTATACACTATAACGAACCATATAAAATATGCAGGTTTGTGCTGTAACCAGTAACCATTTATTTCAACATTCTCACATATTTATCGTAGCATCGCTGCACATGTATGTAAGAGAGAAAAAAATTCAATGACAGGGTTTCTATCAAACACTGGAGATTGACCATCACATTCAGTCTTGTAATGTATTTTAACATTGAATCGTGAAAACATTGATCTTTTGTAAATTGTAAATCCTTGTTTACCCTATACATATTCAACATTTTATTTTATACTTCGGCCGGCTACTAAAAGTTTTATTTATCCAAAGAAAATAGCATTGCAGCTATTGCGGGTAACAAAGCATATTAATTTTAAATTAAATACAAATTCGGTATAAATAACACTCAAACTTTATTTTCCAGATTCTGTCCGAACTCACATATTATTCAAAATGAAGGTTTCAACCGTAATTCTGACTGCCTTACTATTATCTTTTTCCATTCTACTTGATGTAGCGAATGGGGATAAGATATTAATGGTATCATTTTTTTCCAGCAAAAGTCACAAGTTAACGTACATGCCTTTACTAGAAGAGCTAGGAAAAAGAGGACATATCATCACGGTTCTCTCTCCAATCAAACAAACCAAGCAATTCAAAAATATCAATGAAATCCTCACTATCGATTGGGACCTATTAGAAAAGAAATTCATGGAAGAGAAAAAAATGAACTTATTTAAAGACAAAGAGAACAACAAAAATATGAATCCATTCTTAATGCTGGATTTGTTCCAGGACTTATGCAGGGATTCATATGATTTGCCAATAATTAAGGAAATCATGAAGGAATCCTATGACTTAATCTTTGTTCAGCCAATGTTTAATGACTGTACATTTGGACTTGTGCATAAACTCAAGGCACCATTTATCCTATTTTCACCAGTAAGTGTGGCAGGATTTCTTGCAGAAAAAGTTGGATCTCATTTTCCACCCTCATTTAACCCGAATCTGTTTTTGGGATACCCAGACGAAATGAGTTTCTACCAGCGATTTATCAACTTTGGTTTTAACGTCATGTTTGAATCAATACTGAGGTTTTATTTTGAACCAGGAATGGAAGCAATTTACAGAGAAAAACTTGGAGATGATAGTATCCCAAGTGTGAGAGAAATCCTCGGGAATGCATCATTAGTTCTAAGTAATGGCCATTTCACCCTTCACAAACCAAAACCTTATATGCCTGACATTATAGATGTAGGTGGACTCCATTCTCGCCCTGCAAAGCCAATTCCAAAGGTAAAATACACATAATTTTAAATTTATACAATAGAATTAAAAGAAAATAAGCGTGTAAAAATGTAATTTTGTGGTAAATTCCAAAGGACCTGGAAGATTTCATCAAGAAAGGAAACAATGGATTCATATACTTTAGCATGGGCTCAGCTATCAAAGGCTCGCAGATGCCTGAACCCAAGAGGAAAATGTTTCTCAATGTCTTTGCAAAGTTGAAACAACAAGTTTTATGGAAATGGGAAACGGAGACGATGCCTGACCTGCCAAAGAACGTCAAACTGAGCAAATGGTTGCCGCAACAAGACTTACTTGGCCACAAAGATATTAAAATGTTCATTACCCATTGTGGAGGAGGAAGCACGGAAGAATCTATCTATCATGGAACTCCATTATTGGGATTACCAATGTTTGGTAAGTTAGAAACTGGACTGTCACTCTTAGCTATTCTTAAAATCCATTGTGGCCATTTTGATAATATGCAATACAATAAATTTATAAAGGGGATCAACCACTTAATGCAAAATTGGCCAAAACTCATGATTTCATTGTTGAGTTGGATTGGAACACTCTTACGGAAGAGAAGCTTATGGCAGCAATTCAAGAGCTATTGAATAATCCAAAGTAACGCATAAATTCGTAATTCAAATTGACACAGTAGAAAGTTTAGCATATTTCAGAGCAATAATGCCTTTTATTTTTCTCAATTTCAGATATCGTGATAACGTGAACAAATTATCCACGCTGTATAAAGACCAGCCAGACGATCCTTTAACAAGAGCCGTTTATTGGGTTGAGTATGTCATGCGACATAAAGGTAGACGTTATGCAGTCCTACTGTATTTATTTGTTTAATTAGCCATGCCCATTGTTTACAATTTATATTGATTTATTATCTGATTCTTCTATAGGTGCTACACATCTTCGTTCCGTAGGACGAAAGTTAAACTTCATACAGTATCATTCTTATGACGTCATTGCGGCCTACATTACCCTCATTAGCGTCGCTCTATACTTAATAGTCAGTATATCAAAATATATCATTTGTAAAATTTGTTGTCGTTCGTCTTCAAAGAACTCTGCTCACTCTACTCGAAAATCAAAAAGGGAGTGATTTTAAAGTAAGCAGTATTTATTTTCAGACAAAAATACATACTCGAAAATAAACAAAAAAAAATACCACTGCCAACCTGCCCTGCTAATTATCTGGGTCAATATATGTATACATACATGGGTTCAAATTCGTATCTTCAACTAAAAAATGTCAAATTATTATTCACATGATCATTACATTTCTTCGAGGATAAGAAGATTGTTTGCCAAGGGACTTGACATATATACATATACGCTTGAACTTAATTTATATCAACTCACATGTCCAGTAATAAATTTACTTACAGATAAGAGAAGCGTACCTAACACCCAATCATACACGTATACTATGCGTTTGACGATGGAGTATTATCAGCAAAAATCTTTCTCAATATTAATATATGAACAAACAGCATACCAGAAGTACCAAAACCACTCTATCCGAATCAAGAACAATAAGATTACAGCGTTTTCATATTCAACTCAAGTATTTTGGCCAGCCAAACATATAATCATACCATATTCATACAAAATGATTTTCAGTTTGAGTACAATAACTCTACAAGCTCAGTTTGTTGCATGCAAGCATCTTTCCAAGTTCATTTTTTGTTTTTGTTCTGTATAAATCGTGTGTAAAATGAAGTCCAAATGGCTATCCCTTCTGGTCATGACCCTCGGGGCTCTGATCAACTTGGAGATGTGTTCAAGTGAGAAAATTCTCGTGCTTTCGTTCATCTCCACCAAAAGTCACAAACTGACATACATGCCACTGGTTGAAGAGCTTGGAAAACGTGGTCACGAAGTAACTGTTTTGAGCCCAATCCTGTCACCAAAGCCAATGAAGAATATCAAAGATATTTTAACATATGATGGAGAAGAGATGATGGCAAAATGGATGAAGGAACAAAATTTTGATCCCTTTAAAATGAAAGAAGAAAACACGCAAATGAACCCCTTTCTCATGTTTAATTGGTTTGAAGGATTGTGTCGAGACACTTATGATTTGCCACAAGTTCGTGCCATGCTAAATGAAACTTTCGATTTGATTTTACTGCAACCAATGTTTAATGACTGTGCCCTTGGCTTAGTATATAGACTAAAGGCCCCACTTGTTTTATTTTCCCCTGTCTCCGTTGCAAATTTTCTTGCGGAAAAGGCTGGAGTTTACTTTCCACCTTCTTTTATTCCAAACGTGTTATTGGGACTGCCTCCATCAATGAATTTCTTTCAAAGATTTAAAAATTATGGGTTTGAAATGATGATAAGAGCAACATTAAACTTAATATATGAGCCAAAAGTGGAGTCCATTTATCGAGAAAAACTGGGAAATGATATTCCATCAGTATCCGAAATTTTGGGAAATGCTTCGTTGATATTAAGCAATGGACATTTTAGTTTGCATAGCCCTAAGCCGTTAATGCCCGATATTGTGGATGTCGGAGGACTTCATTCCAGGCCAGCAAAGCCGCTACCAAAGGTTAAAAAATAAAATACTTTCTAGTGTAAAGCCTCCAGATTTTCAAATGTTAAATTGTTTGTAACAATACAATGTAATTTGAAATTCCCAGGATCTCGAAGATTTTATCGGCAAGGGAAAAGACGGATTTATTCTTTTCAGCATGGGCTCTGCAATCAAAGGAGATATGATGCCTGAAGCAAAAAGAAAAATGATTCTTAACGTTTTTTCCAAATTAAAGCAACAAGTTTTATGGAAGTGGGAATCGGAAACGATGCCAGGCTTGCCCAAAAATGTCAAGTTGAGCAAATGGTTACCTCAGCAGGATTTGCTGGGTCATAAGGATATCAAAATGTTTATCACACATTGTGGAGGAGGTAGCACTGAAGAAGCTATTTTTCATGGCGTGCCACTAGTTGGATTTCCAATGCTTGGTGATCAATCATATAAGCAATATTTATTTTTAACAAAGATGAATTCCTTTGAATTTCTAAAACTGGATATTGCTAATAAACAATGTTTACAAATTATTTCAGGCGATCAACTATTGAATGCCGAATTAGCAAAAAAGCACGGTTTTGTTGTTGATCTTCAGTGGAATGATTTTTCGGAAGGTGAACTGATGGCAGCAATTCAAGAAGTCTTAAATAATCCAACGTAAGTTGTTGCAAGCTAAAAAGTATGCTTACAATTTAGACCGATATAGCAGAGTGTATGTATAGATTGTTGTTTTTTGTTATAAAATAGGTATCGTAACAATGTCCAGCAACTATCAAATATATTCAAGGATAGGCCCACACATCCTAAAGATCTAGCTGTCTATTGGATAGAATATGTGTTGCGACATAAAGGTATGATAATATTCCATTTAAATTTTTGTCAAAAACAGTAAAAAAAGCTTCAAAGCTCAGATCATAACATCAATTATGGAATTTCTATCGTTTTTAGGCGCCACGCATCTCCGGTCAGCAGGAAGAAAGCTTAATTATTTTCAATATCATTCATACGATGTAATTTTGGCGTATGTAGTTATTGCAACTGTGATACTTTACCTAATTTATGTAATTTTACGGAGTTTGGCACGTTTGATATGTCGTCTTGTAGGAAAGAAATGTACACCTTCTGCACAGAAGAAACAAAAAAAGAATTAAATTATTATTGCAATAAAAAATTGTGTGTTATCTTCGTCAGACTACAAACCACGTGCATTCTTGATAGCGAATGTGGACATGCGATTTAAAGCCCAACATAATACTTGAGTTTCGGTTTTCAATTGATGGCAATGGCTCCAACAGTAATTTTCAAAGAATTGCTTATATAATTTGATGGGCAAATGATATGATGAAAATACACATACCACACTTTTTGTGTTAGTTATGTACTTACATGTTAAAAGTTTCTCCAGCAAGATCGCTACGTACACTTCATTTCATGTTCAAGGTTATGCAAGTGATCATAATTCCATTATCCAGCTACATTACCATGTCTGATTGCCACTGTACAAAATTACATGTAATGAATATATTATTACACTTTGTCTATACAACCCGCGTCCTTGTAGTGTTTTTCATTTCACTGAATGATTTGTAATTCATTTCAATTTCGTCGTGGTTTTCAGCACTGATTCACATGTATTCTCGGACTATCCAACTGGCCTACAAACATGTTATTCAGGATTATGTAAACATGACGTTCTATTGCACATTGCACCTCACACAATATAATGCATGAAGATACCAACATTTGGATATAATGATAATTATTGTGTAAGAGATACAAGTTAAAATAACAAAAAATCTTCTCCAAACGTACCCAATGCTAGATAGATGATATTTTGATAATTATGCCTGTTACATCACATGTCACATCGCAAGTCAAAAGTTTGTTTTCTGTTATCCATTTTACTTGCCAGTTTATTTTATGTGCCTAAAGTACACACATACACATCTTATGATTATGACAACTGAGATGATTGATATGTTTGTATGCGTTACATATATTCATATTCATTGACAATGACTTTCAACGGAACAAACACGTATGCCTTAACTATAAGAAACAAGTTATATAAGCTATCTTCTTCAGTCCATTGAAAAGTATATCCTCATTTGTAATCTTATGATTAGTATACAGTTGTAATGGACATAATTTAACATAATGCAGTCCACATGTCCTGGAGAAGCACTAACTGCAAATGCTGATGTAATCTAATTATCTTTTTACATGGTGAAATGAACAAACTTATGGGAAAGGAGAACACTTTATTGAGTCTTGTGACTCTACCATTTTCAAATGTAGGAAGTTTCACATCACATTATTGGCTATCTGTTTATGAATGTCTTTATTCATATACATATGTGCAGTTTACTGTAAAGTTATACCGTGTGATTAGTTCCAAGATTGTCAGTCCAGTATTCAAGCTCGTCGTCAGTTCATTTGTCCTTGGATATCCAACAGGACAAGAGAAGGAGTCGTCTTCTATTTAATTTGTGAATTGCCATTACTTTTGCAAAAATGCATTCTTCAAAATATCTCGTTGCAGTTTTTTTCATGGCAATGGTCGCCTTGGACCATGTCAACTCTGCCAATATTCTAGTCATCAGTTTTTTCTCTAGTAAAAGCCACAAATTGACGTACTTGCCCTTGATTGAAGAGCTTGGGAAACGGGGTCACAATATCACAATGATGACCCCAGTAGAGCCCATGAAGCCAATGAAGAATGTCAAAGAAATATTGTCAATGGACTTGGAAAACGTTTTTGGCAATAATAGATTTGACGCTTTTGACCAGAAAGAAAAGGGACATACTATGAATCCATCGTTGATGATGGAGCTGATCCTTGAAATTTGTGAAAAGTCCTATGAACAACGGCATATAATGGATTTACTCAACGAAAAATTTGATTTGGTCTTTCTCCAACCTTTATTTAACGACTGTATCCTTGGGCTAATTCACCGTTTGGAAGTACCACTTGTACTCTTTGCTCCAACGGCTGTTCCATCTTTTGTTGCAACGAAAATCGGTGCTAATTTTCCATCATCCATTAGTCCAAACTTTATGATGGGTTATCCTCACGAAATGAATTTCTACCAGAGATTCATGAATTTTGCAGTTGATACAATTGTTGATTATTATGTGTCCTGCTTGTATGAGCCTAAAGTGGAGAAATTATATCGGGAAAAGTTGGGACAAGATATCCCATCAGTTAGCGAGCTTTTGGGTAATGCGTCAATTATCTTAAGTAATGGACACTTTAGTCTTACTGGTCCAAGGCCATACTTTCCTGATATTATTGATGTCGGAGGAATCCATTCAAGACCTGCCAAACCCATTCCAAAGGTATTGACGATAATACCGATATTTTTCTTGTGATAATTTTTTTAAATTAAAAACTAACTTTCATTTTCATCATTGTTTTTGGCAGGATCTCGAAGATTTCATCAGCAAGGGAAAAGATGGTTTTATTCTTTTCAGCATGGGATCAGCAATCAAAGGCGATATGATGCCTGAAGCAAAACGAAAAATGATTCTTAACGTTTTCTCAAAATTGAAGCAACAAGTTTTATGGAAATGGGAGTCGGAAACGATGCCAGATGTGCCAAAGAATGTCAAACTGAGCAAGTGGTTACCTCAACAGGATTTGTTGGGTCATAAGGATATCAAAATGTTTGTTACGCATTGTGGAGGTGGAAGCACGGAAGAATCTATCTATCACGGGGTACTTTTGAATCTGCTATTAAACTATAACCTTTAATTTGCCTTTTCAGCATGCAAAACTTTACAAATGATCTATAAACCGTCTTTCAGGTACCCTTGGTTGGAATCCCAATGTTAGGCGACCAGCCTCAAAACGCAAATTTGGCCAAGTCACATGGTTTCCTGGTGGAATTGAACTGGAATGATTTAACGGAAGAGAATTTATTGGGAGCAATACAGGAAGTTTTGAATAATCCAACGTAAGTTTTATTTAAAAAAACTCAATTTAAAATGATTAAAATATGATGTACAAGGGAAAAGTAGAATCATGTATGCTGTAACTACTTTACAGGTATCGCGAGAACGTGAAGAAACTCTCAACCCTTTTCACAGATAGACCCAAGGACCCCCTTGAACTTGGAGTTTACTGGGTTGAATACGTATTGAGACATAAAGGTGAAATTGGCATAAAGCAATAAATACTGTTCTTATTTATACCATCCTATTCCTAAAAAGCCTTTCAAATCAAATTAAAATATTTTTTATTCATTTCAGGTGCACCACATCTTCGTTCTGTCGGCAGAAAATTGAATATTTTCCAATATCATTCTGTTGATGTGATAGCTGCGTATGTTGCAATCATTGTAACTACTTTGTACATTATATATGCGCTGTTAAGATTAATTTGCAAGAAATTATTTTGTCGATCTAAAAATACAAATACTGCTATAACTAAAGGAAAGAAGTTAAATTAACTTGAAGTTGGAGATTTAAAAACTGACGATTTTAATAAAGGGATAATATATTCAGAGTTTACTGTACTTACATTACACAAACGAACATCATAATAACTTATTTAATCAATTATTTTAAGCTACATGAAAATTAAAAAGCTCTTGATTTCAAAGGGATTGAAGTCGACTTGAAAGCTATAGAATCGTGTCATCATTCCTTCCTCGTTAAATAATTCTTGTTCAGATATTGGTATTTGATTTGTATCACTGGAGAGCACATTTTCCAATCCATCACACTCAAAAACTTTTTTGGCAGGGAATCGCATCTTGATCCTGTCAATAAAATATAAACGATTGCAATTAATTAAATGATTGTCGAAGATAAAAATTTCAAGTGACACTTATTTATTCCATTGATGGACAATTTGTAATAATAGTTGCATAATATTAAGTAATAATATCATTTTGATTTGTAATCATATAAAAAGCTACTTACATAACGTTGGATGGGCTCCCACCAAAGCTTTCGTATAGTCGAATGCATACTGTGTTTTTTGGTGCATCATTCCCCACCTTGACAACTTCAGGTATCACAGCTTCATTTGACGTAGTGATAACACTACAAGGTAAATGTGAATTCGAAGCTCCAGTTTTAGAGTTGTATAGCTGGTTAGTGGCAAGACCATCACAGGAGTAAACATCAAAATTGCTATTGAATTCATATGCATGTCGAATCGTGCTGGCGTTTTGAAATGAGCCATTATGAGGCAAAATAGCATAACGAATGACATGCTGATGCATGTCACAGTTTCCATCTGGAGCTTTGGGTGAGCGGAGAAGGGATAATTTGATGACATTTTCTTTGATTTGAAATCCATATTTGGAGTCATTGATAAGACTCACTCCACGATCTGACTGCGAGATATCTACCCACCTAAAAATTTCAATTTGCAATCAATTTGTATTAGATTACCAAGAGAAAGTGCGAGGCTTTTGTAATATGAAATTAACCTTTCTGAACTTACTTATGCCCAGAAACCTCAAATTGTGCCATATCCCACGACGTATTTGAATGCGTCGATCTCTTAACATGGCCATATTGAACTTCATATGTTGCTTCTCGTGCATGTACATTTACTGGAAATTCCACCTTCAAAAATTTGTGACTCTGATGAGCCCAGTCGACAACTGTGATATACTCTAATAATGCAGTTTCCGCTTTCATAACTATGTAATTCGTAATATTCAATCTGTTTCCACTGTTGTTATCATTTGCTTGTGCAGTTGTTGTCCATTTGCATACGCCTACAAGAGGTCCCTCAGCAATTATTTCGATAGAGCCACAGTTATTGTTATTGAAGGCAATAATATCCTGCCTAGTCTCCAAATGATAGTCATCGCAGTCCCAAGCGTCCCAAGAGGCAGGTGAATCATCATAAATGTAGAAACGACCTGCTTCCGTGCCCGTACTTTTGATATCTTTGAAAACTTCCCATTCTGAATCTTGTCGACTACTTTTGAAAAACAGTTTCTGCTTAGGTGGGCCTTTCAAGGACAGTTCCAAGCATAATATGCCATTTGACAATGTCCCCGTGGAACCGTCAGGAGATCTTGAAAACTCAACTGGATTTTTTACTCCTGTGATTGGCCTAAGTGTACTATACCCAGACGATTGTATTTCACCAAGACATGCAAGATATCGGCTTGGATTTCCGAATTCCCAAGCAGGAAAGTTTTCAGTTTGATTCGTCAAAGTAGGAAATCCATTCAATTGGACATACTGAAACCTTTCGTTCATTTGTAAATTTAATGGCTTTTCGGTTACTGGAATGCAAAATACAGATTTCTTTGACCATGGCAAAGGGTTGAAGACCACAAGGTCACATTCTGGTTTAGAAAAATCTCCCACGTTAATTTTTCTTAAGCCCCGTTTGAGACTGTCCTGTAAAAGGAAGTCTTGTATTTGGGAAAACACCTTATGGTAAATCTCCAATGCATCATTAACCACTTGCTCAATGCAGGAGCCTGGAATCACGTCATGAAATTGATTGAGCAGCAGACCTTTCCAGCACTCTTCGATCCATTGGGTGTCAATGCTAAAACACATATATTCTATTCTATTATAATACAACAAATTTTGAGAATGCACTAATTAAGAAATACAAAATATGCATCGTACAATTCAGTTGTCATTCCAATTTTATCCAATACGGTTCGTAATTCAACTGCTTTTAGTAACATTTCCAGTTTTCTATTGAACCATTTGAGCTTAGCTTGAGATGTGTACGTTCCATTATGCATTTCTAAATACAGTTCACCAACCCACTTGCATAATTTGTGGGAGTCTAATTCTAGTTGACTGAAGAAGAAGTCGGGTCCGTTGAACACAATTCTGTTTTAATCAAGCATGAAATGTAAGGTAATGTAAGATATTTCAAAGACATTACAAATACACATGCTTTCTGTAAAGATTTCGTTTATCATACTTTGGCAAGCCATCAACGTCTTGAACTCTTTGCAAGCGCTCAATGATGGGTACCGTAGGTCCTCCACCACCATCGCCCAAACCATACAAGTAGGCACCAACATTAGTGCGGCCTTTGTCTTCAGAATTGTTCACTGACTTGAGAATTTCCTTTACCCTATAACATTAAAATTAAATTTGCCCTATAAAATAAAATTATTTGTAATTCGTATTCCAAAAAACATTATATATTCGTTAAAATTTACCATCCATTCATTTCATAAGAATCTCCAGGAGGAAAATGGGCAATTACTTTGGAACCATCGATTCCCTCCCACATGAATGAATGATGTGGAAATTTATTCACTCTGTTCCATGATATCTTTTGAGTGAGGAACCTGTTGATTCCCATGTGCTGAAAATATGAATGCATTATTCATCCATTTAGCATTGAAAGATAATTAAAACTGTAAAATTGTACAAGCATGCTACTACACATACTATATAAGCATACCTTCATAATTTGTGGAAACTGTCCAGAGTAGCCAAAAGTGTCGGGTAGCCAAAACTCTTTTGCTTTCATTCCGAATTCACTCTCTAGAAACTTTTGGCCGTAGAAAAACTGGCGTATGAATGATTCTCCGTCAGGTATAAGACCGTCCATTTCAACCCATGTTCCTCCAACTGGAATGAACCTGCCCTGACGTACAAAATCTTTAATTTGTTGGAACAATCCTGGATAGTCTTCCTTCATCCATGCAAGTTGTTGAATCTGCCAATACCAGAAATTAAAGTTAGTAAGACAAAAATTCATCTGAAGGACTGATAAACTTTCCATTTACAATGGATTCTGCACTGTCGCACCGTACCTGTGAGCAAGTAAAAACTATATCTGGATAAGTTTGCAGTAGCCCAATTTGAGAAGACCATGATCTAGCACACTTTCTCTTTGTTTCATCGTACGTCCAGAGCCAAGCTGTGTCAATGTGACAATGACCCATTGCAATTAGAGTGTGTGCCTTTGCCCCATTTTTCTCAGAGAAAAATTTTGAAGCAAGTTCCCTTGCTTGGCTATAAATGGATTTGCATGATGTATGGAATTAAAATGAAAGTTTGGAACATCAATATCCAAAATTATTTTGACGAACTTACCGATGATCTGTGTTTATGATTAGATTTATCATTTCATTTGCTGTATATAAAGCTTGATAACCCCGAATATCATCGGCCATTTCTTCAGCTATTCCAAGAAGCATTTCAAAATCCGTGTACAATTTAAACATCATCGGCTCATATACAGCAATATCAACATGCTTCAGCTTGTACTTTAAATTTGGATTTGGAGGATCTGGAAATTGGAATAATAAATTCATGATTAATTTCAGAAAGCAAATGTTTTGAGTCTCTTTTGTTTGTGATTGGTTTTTCATGATTGCAAATATATATACCGATAGAGAAACCTTCTCCAAGTGCACCAAATAGCCCATTACAAGCCATTTCTACATAGTAAATCAGCTCATTCTTATTTTGTAGTTGTTCCCAGCATTTTGAAATAATAAAATTTTCACGATGTTTTGGTATAAAGCCCTAAAAATTAAAAACAAGATGAAATTAATTGAATAATGCACGTAGATTGAAATATGTTATAATCTTCTCATGCCAAAGGCAAAGTATAACCTGTAAGACATTTCCATTTGGGTTTAGCAGCATTGCTTCACTACTAGAATTCCATCGTAAATGAACTTCCTTCCCTTTCCAACTATCAGGAATCTGAACTTTGATCTGATTGTATGCAAATTATTTTAAATTACGCGTAATTTATTTATGCAATTTATTGTCCTTATTTGTGTTTCCGTTATTGATGGATTCCATTATTAAAACTTAACAGTGTTGCTCTACCGTAAACAAATGAGTTGACCACGTGGGTCCAAATTCTTCATTAACTTCAACTGGAACAAATGTTGAGTCATGGTTGCCACTCTTTCCGTTTACGATTATGGCTTGCACTTGGTCCTTGCTACAATTACGTAGTACACTACAGCGTACTAAATTAATTTACAACAGTGTGCAGTTTAGTTAGTATAAGAAAGAGAGTACGAGTATTTGATTATTAGGTGGCTTCTAGATTTTGAAATTCTGTGAATATTGAAGCACATACAAACATACCTGAACTAGTAGCCGAGTAAATCTGACTGTGAAGGCTATTTTGACATTTCATAAGGATTTGATTTGCACCCGTGCTAAAATGATCATCTTTAGCCAAAAATCTTCTGATTCTAGCTAAAGTTGATTTTTTATTTTTATGAATACTTGCTGTAGATGCCATTATATGATAATTTAATCACTAAAAGGCATGATTGGGTGGATAAGCAACCGCAAGAATGAGTGACACGTTCCTGAGATACTCATATATGCACTTCAATTTCTAAAGTCCAAACACAAGTTCATTTGAGATGGAGACCGGTGAACAGCTGCATATCGCGATTCCAATAGTACATGTATGTATTATATACTCGTCTGGATTCTGAGTATATTGTTGATGCTGCACGTGTTTTACATTATATTTTTTAGGCAGCCTTTGTGTACTTGATACAGACGCTTTTCACATTTTTTCATGGATTCATCATTTGATTCTTTAGTGCAAGCCCTCATGACCATGCAAAGTAATACATGTATTTATACGCGTGCATATATCATTTATGAGTGCTGGAATATCGACAGAAACTGGATGAAAAACTTGTTTTTTGAAGCTTATAATTTAATATTTATATCAGATCAATTTTATTCTTTTATGCATGTTTTTTAACTTGCTGATGTTGCATGTTATATTTCATTGTTGAAAGGTTGCGTAACACTATATACATATATTGCTTATGCTTCTGTGCCTAAGGTGCGTATACTACTTATACGGTCAGACTTTCATATTTTGTAAATTTTATTTTATGACGAATCAGTAAAATATCGAGAGACAAATGATACATGAAAATATGTATTAGTAAGTGCTCTACACGTATGAAAATTTTCCAACTTACTGACATCCGGATTACTGAGATATGGGCAACTTAACAAAACATGTCAAATTTCAACTGTATAACACTTATACGGTCAAGTACTAAATTTGATCTTAAATTTTTGTTCATTGTTATGATATATGGTAGGCTCATTATGATCGTCGCCATTACTCATGGGTCGCATAATAACACTATTCCGAGAGAAAAAATTCTAAGCTGGGTGGTGCTGGCGCGCCGTTGTTTCCCGTGGAGCACAAATTTTGGTTTTTGTTGCATAATTTTGCAGTTATGCAACAACCATACGCCCGAGATATCTTAAAAAACTCAGGGCAGACTCTAGTTCCTAAGTGGGTACTAGTAAACCAAAATCCGAATTCGGATGCCAAAAATAAAATGATTTTCAATTACGGTTAATGGTACTATTGAGACATTTCGATGAAAACGAAGCCTACACCACCCACCCACCTAAATTTTTGAAGCTTACTAATGCAAACTTATTCTTTACAAATATGAACGTCGACTCATGTGGCCACCAGCCACAGATCGGCACATCTTTATGTTTTGTGGCACATACAAGGTTATGACTATTTGCCCATTACAATGCCGTCCAAGACATCATTTTTGGCCTTAAGTATATGGCGTCAGTAGTCCACTCTTGAAGCCAAATATGCTTTAAAATTGTTTTTGTGCTTCATTTTAATATTTGTTAAACCAGACCGCATTTTTGAAACCATTCTTTGTAAGTTTAAGAAATTTCGTTGCTGACCCTTTTTATTTAGTACGTTACGACCGATTTGGGCAACTTGTATCTGCCACAAAACGTAAAGACGTGCCGATCTGTGGCTGGTGGCCACATGAGTCGACGTCCTTATTTGTTAGGAATAAGTTTGCATTAGTAAGCTTCAAAAATTTAGGTGGGTGGGTGGTGTAGGCTTCGTTTTCATCGAAATGTCTCAATAGTACCATTAACCGTAATTGAAAATCATTTTATTTTTTGGCATCCGAATTCGGATTTTGGTTTACTAGTACCCACTTAGGAACTAGAGTCTGCCCTGAGTTTTTTAAGATATCTCGGGCGTATGGTTGTTGCATAACTGCAAAATTATGCAACAAAAACCAAAATTTGTGCTCCACGGGAAACAACGGCGCGCCAGCACCACCCAGCTTAGAATTTTTTCTCTCGGAATAGTGTTATTATGCGACCCATGAGTAATGGCGACGATCATAATGAGCCTACCATATATCATAACAATGAACAAAAATTTAAGATCAAATTTAGTACTTGACCGTATAAGTGTTATACAGTTGAAATTTGACATGTTTTGTTAAGTTGCCCATATCTCAGTAATCCGGATGTCAGTAAGTTGGAAAATTTTCATACGTGTAGAGCACTTACTAATACATATTTTCATGTATCATTTGTCTCGCGATATTTTACTGATTCGTCATAAAATAAAATTTACAAAATATGAAAGTCTGACCGTATAAGTGGCATACGCACCTTATGTATTTACTAAAACTTTAAGTATTCTGGCTTGTAGTTATAATACATGCAATCCAGCATTGAAAATGTTTTATTAACAACCAAATTTAGAAGTGGTATATGCAGCTACATATTCATCCCCAATTTAGTACAGTAATTATGAAAAACCCGTTTGATAATTTTGTTTGCACACTTGCTGTTACTCATTTTGGCTTCCTATGCATGGCTAAATGAATTTGGAAGGTCACGGTCAGTCTGTCTAGTTTGCACTATGGTATTCATGGGCCTCGTGAATAAAGAGGATAAAAACTCAAAGCAGAACTAAATATATATTTAGGTACTGTATGTGAGACTGTCTCATGATAACAGTGTGGTTTTTATACATTCCAGTTTCCATTTGGGTTTTACGAGGTTGCTCCAAAATGATCATTAATGCAATACAATACATGTTATGTTATAACTCAACAAAATTCACGTGTGGATGCAAAAAAAAATTCATGGAGATTTTTATTATTATGTAGTATTGTCGTGTTCATCCATTGCCATAATATTCAACTTTCAATGAACCACTTAACCACTTAACCACTTTTCAATGCAGACATGAGTTTAGTCAGTCCGACTCAAAAACATGTACACAACTTTCTGCATTGATCTTTAACCCGTTGAGAGTCCGTAAGATAACAGATTTTCTTGCATGTTTAAAACGGTACGACTGTGCATCACTGTTTCTTAAAGAAACGGTTTCAGAGGTCAACTTGATAAGATTAATTTAATCTTTTCTAGCTTTCTGTAAGATACTCAACGCTTTCTTCAGGACCTTTTGACTATTAATACATAACCGGCCAACAATGTTGTGACGTTCATTACGAATTTTATTAGTTGGAAATAATATTTGAAGGTGACGATACACGACTCGTATTGGAAGATAAATTTGCGTTTTGATTCCAAACCTTTCTCAGATAGTTGATCTCACATTTTTGTAGAGAAATTAAAATGTGGTATTACATTCGAATAGTTTTTCTTGTAATATTTATTGGTGGCCTTCCGTTATGGATTAGAATACTTAGCTTTTGGAATAGATCTTGTGACTACGTACAGACGTTCGTTGAACCTGATCCTTCGAGTGAACTATATGATTTTATTGTCGGTATGTTTATTATATCAGTGAATTGATTTATGTATTATATGGTTAAAATTTTAAATGTGCTATCATAAGCTCAAGCACAACACCACATTATTTCATGTATTCATAAACTTTCAGTTGGAGCTGGATCGGCTGGGTGTGCAGTTACAAATCAATTATCGAAAAACAATAAGGTAAAATTAAAAATTGAATCCTTTACTTTAAAACAATTAGACAACAAAACGACTACAATTATTGATTTTAATGATTTTAGGTTTTGCTCATCGAAGCTGGAGGAGATCCTTTGTGGGTCCAGAAAATCCCTGGAATTGCATACGAGATTTTGAACAATCCTGATGTTGATTGGATGTATGAAACGGTTCCACAAAAAGCAGCGGGCTTTGGGTTGAAAGATAAGGTTGAATAACCTTAATATTCTATATAGCTTTATGCATACATTTTTATATGAATTACATTATTGAATGAAACTAACCTGGCTACATTTTATTTCATGAAATAGAAAGTAGGATGGCCAAGAGGCAAGGGATTGGGTGGCACCTCAAATCTAAATTACATGTTTTATCTTCAAGGAAATAAATTAGACTATGAAAATTGGGCTAATATTACGAAGGACGACACATGGAAGTATGAAAATGTCTTGCCATTTTTTAAGAAATCTTTGGTTTATAACGGACGATATGTTGATAATAGTAAATATTAGTTTCTAAAGTTTTTTAACATTACAAATAAATCAATTTTCAATTTAATGCGGACCCCTTTGCTATTTTCTTTTTCTTTACTTTTTACTCTGTAGAAAAACATTATGGACAATCTCAGTATGGAAATCTGTATGTGGAAACACGAGAATATTCTCCTTTAAGAGATGAATTCATCAATGCAGGCAAGGAGCTTGGCTACGATGAAATTGATGTGAATTCCGATCAAAGAACTGGTATATTAACTACTAATACAATTATTACAATGATGAGATAAGGGTTAAAAAGTTATAGTATTTTGATTTCAAGGGTTTGGTGATGCTGAAGCAAGCATACGAAATGGTTCCAGATGGGGTGCATATCGAGCATTTATCGAACCACATTTAACTCGTGAAAATTTAAAGATTGCCAAGTATTCTCAAGCGATTAAGGTATCACTTTACAGGTCATAAATGAGTAAAAACTTCAAAGAGCTATGAAATTAAATGTGTTCATTTGAAATACCTAGATAAAAATCGACAAAAACAAGCGTGCCACTGGTATTTTCTACATTCAACACGGACAAAAAAAATTTGCCAAAGCCAAGAATGAAATAATAATTAGGTCTGATAATTAATAGTAGTATTGACAACACAAATAGATAAACCAATAGTATAAAACGAATAAAATGCTTATCCCATTTTGCAGTGCTGGCGCTGTGGACTCTCCAAAACTGCTTATGCTAAGCGGTATTGGTCCACGAAAGCATTTGGAAAAAATTGGAGTGAGTATATGGTGTCATTAAATGCCCCATATCTAGCTGCTGTTATGTAATCTAATCAGTATTTTGTAATTCTAAAGATAAAGGTCAAAGTTGCATCTGAACAAGTAGGCCAAAATTTGCAAGACCATACAGCAGTATCATTAATGCCGGTTACCATTGACAAGCCGATTTCTTTGATGCCCCTTCGAGATTTCAATTTCAATCAGGCAATGAAATATTGGGTAAATGGAACAGGTAAAAGTATTCAAATCTCTTCAATATTTCTTCAATGAAAAGTGGATTTTAAAGGTTCGTCTGACATTACCCCTTATAAGGTGTGTTTACAAACCCAAGTGCTGCTGGTGCTCAAGCTTTTATATCATCATCCATCGTGAAAAAGAAAGGAATAGACCATCCTGATCTGCAACTTTATATGTTTGCTGGTGGACATTCACCAACGGTTGTAAATGATTTTGGAAGAGTGCAACGTTTTAATGAAACTATTCTACAGCAAGTACTCGGACCCGTTTTGGGTTCTGATGGATTTTATATCGTTTCCACTCTTGTACGACCACATGGTAGAGGAGAGATTAAATTGCAAGATGGAAACCCATTTTCGCCACCTGTAATTGATGGGAAATATTTGCAAAATCCACTGGATGTTAAAGTTTTAATCGAAGGTAAATAAAATTACTGTGGGGTGGATATATTAAAATTCCTATTTTACACAATTAGTAACATCATAAATATGGTTAAACTATTCTGTATAGGAGTAAAATTGGCTTTGAAGTTAGTAGAAGAAACAAAATCCTTAGGAGAGCTTGGAGCCAAATATCACAAGACTCCATTTCCAGAATGTGACCAGCACAAGTGGAAATCTGATGCGTTTTGGGAATGCTACATTCGACATTTTTCTTTTAGCCTGTATCACCCTACATCTACTTGTTCCATGGGGAAAGTAGTCGACTCGCGGCTCAGGTAAAGATACTCAATTCTTTTTCAAATTTATATTTGTACTTGAATGAATAATTTGCAAACTATATATAGGGTCAATGGGGTTCGTGGAATTCGAATAGCGGACGCTTCTATTATGCCCGTTATAGTTAACGCCAACACTAACGCTCCATCGATTATGATTGGTGAAAAAGCTGCAGATTTCATACGAGACTATTGGGCATCTCAATATGAAATTTGTACATTAAAAAGTATATTAGTAATGGCGGACGCAGAAACTAAATGTTACTACTCAAGACTAACGTAACTTTTGTGATAGTACAAATGATACAAATTTTATAAATAGCAATACTTAAACTGACTGTGTGCAATATTACACTAATTTGAAATAAATAACTGTTTGAATCACAAATACTCAAAATTTACTCAAAATCCATATAAAACTCTGTCCAACATTCTGCTAATGGCAGCTGTCTGAAGACCGTATCTGGTTGCTATTAATATTAGTTAAAACAAAGAAATACAAATGGATTAGAAACATTTGAATCGAAATACTTAAATAATAGAGTTACGGTTTAGACTTTTGCAGCTTACGATATTCATTTCCAGTAAATCCCATCCAGTCCCAGCAACCTAAAATGACAAAAGTAAGTACCATCAACGCTAGCAAAATTTATAAATAATGCTATAAATGATTTGAAATTTGCTAATTTATACTGACCTGATGGATTTCTTGGTCTGCCGGTAGACCTTGCAGTCTGAGGATATACTTGAACTATGTTATTTAACTCTGCAACTTCTAAATATCCAGTAGTTCTTGGAAATTTATCTCCAAAATATTGTCTAAGACAAAAGATACTTCAATTTTGAAAAAGCTTTTCCTACATCAAATGAATATCGTATGCGTAATAATATATATGTACAAATTTTTTAAACCTGTTTTGCAAACATCCATGAAAGACAAAGCTAAGTCGACAAGTTTTCTTTGCACAGTCTGATGGTACGTAAACGAAGCCAACCCTATCCAAACTATGCTGAGTCCCACCCACATAAAATTCGGACTGATCGAACTGATAAAACTCTCCCGTCAGGGGTACCGTACCCACAGTTCCTAGAAGTGGTTTTGTCAGATTGCCCCCATACAAGTGATTGTACATCTCGTATACGCCATTGTATTTACAGTTGTTTACCATATAGTTAGCAAGGTTGAGACGGCCGCATGGGCCACCGTAGTTATCAGTAGGCTGTTGGTTGAGAGAATCAGTATATTTTTACATGTGTAAGCATTCCATGATTATTCTACTCGCATTGAATAAAACAGGATTATCTATGTGTACCATTCCATGCTCTCCTTCCAGAACGTTAATATTACATAACATTGTTGGTCCAAAATGCTTATAAATGTCTTCAATGGCTACACCACTTCCTGTGATGGAAATATTAAAGCACCCTGTTGCTGTAATAGATTTATGTATAGTAATTTATACGAAGCGTCGCGTGCTTTGTATCATACCATACCAGGTTCTACGGTGGAGTCCTTATTGCCATGA
This sequence comes from Orchesella flavescens, assembly GCA_964034955.1. Taxonomy (NCBI): domain Eukaryota; kingdom Metazoa; phylum Arthropoda; class Collembola; order Entomobryomorpha; family Orchesellidae; genus Orchesella; species Orchesella flavescens. The sequence continues at coordinate 17,033,208 of OZ035957.1, read as the reverse complement.
TAAACGTATACTTTACTATTCTGTAAATATTCTACAGGATCAATGGCTCCAACAATCGAGTATATTTCAGTTGCTTGGATGGCTTCAGTTGTGTTGAACCGTTAAACATCATTAACAAAAAAGTCTTCTCGCTTTCTACCAAAACCATACAGGTAGGGTACTTTTGGTTGACAGAAATTCATTTCGTTAGCAATTAGCATGTGTAATGTATTATACAAGCAACATACACACTTTCTAATTTGAAATTTACCATACCCCCAGAGAATATTCCTGCTCCCAGAATCCTTGATGAATGTGCCAAGTGAAACTGCATGGCTTGGGCTCCCCCGGAACTGAAGCCGGTCACGGTAACACTTTTTGGGTCTACATTTAGTTTTTCTGTTAATAGATAAACATTGCATATTGGTTTACAATCGAAAGTAATATAATGTATGTTTCTTTAAATATTGTCGGAGTTTAAATTTTTAACTCACCCAGCTTTTTTAATGCAAATTTTCCAGATATGGGACTAAAACAAATTGAAAGGACAGCAAGTTTGATCAAAAGAAAAATGTAGCAACACATTTCTCTGTTGCCTTTTGACTAATTTTCTCATGTACTATTTGAATGCTGTTAAAACTGCAAAAGATAGATGATGGAATGATGGAAATACAAGTATCAACATCCTTTATATTCTTCATTAAACTTATGTAGGTAACGCATATTAATCAAATATGTTAACCACATAGATTTTGCTATTTATATTTTGGTAGCATAGTCAAGTAACATTCCATATTCCACATATTCTGCTACAATTAACGCTATTACAAAGCTTCAATTCCTCTAGTAGACTAATATGCATAGACATAACCTTGTGAAGCATTGTTTTAGGCAATATGTATAATATATTTCTATATAATATTGTGTTTCAAGATCATACCCTTACCTTCAAATCTCAATCAGGATTATTCAATTGTTTGACGTAAAGCACGCCATGAACATACAACCTGATGTGTGTAATGACATGACATAAGTAATTTCATGCAAGTGTGCAATAATATTCAAACCTCCAGGAGGTACAATCATGCTTGTCAATCTACTTACTTAATTACATTAATTTCCCTCCTCCCTCTCAACTCAATTCAATAGCAATTACTCACAAGATTCCCACAGTCGTCAGTGCATACCAATTCCAAGAAATCCTGTAAATCTAATCTCAACATGGAACTGTTCTACTAGCACTACTATTTTATTTCTTATCACTACTTTACAGCTTACATAGCATATGTATATAGAGTACACCTCTGCTTTTGTCTTTTGGTCATTATGAAGACGAGAGCTGAGTATTGCCTTCATTCCATTACATTACATATTGATACACTTTCGTGATAGCATTTTTTCATGATATTTTTTTCAGCCTAAGCCATAAATTCTGAGAAATAGCTAGATTTAGGTTTCTGTTTCTCCATATAATATAATTGCATGAATGACCAGACCAGATACGTCAAGAAAATGATAAGTCTTCCTCAAGAATGGTTACCTTCTTACTCTCACGATAGTAGTAGTCTAGTATTCGGATTTCACATGAGTTTCTGTATCTTCTTGACACGCTTTATCTCTCCCAAAAGCTTGACCAGTAGCAGAACTGTACTACTGCAGTGTAAGCCCTCATAAAAAAACATTTAAGTAATTGAATATGAATGACAAAGACGGGTAGGACTCTTCTAACAATTTCTCTTGTTGCATACTCTGGTCTGGTTTGGTGCTCCGTGTGTACAAGAACATACATTTAGTACATGTAGATATGCTTTTCAGATTACTAGAAGAGCTATTTTAATAGGTATACAACTTCTTTTAGTTAGTAGTAATTTCTATGCATGACGCACAAATGTAAATGTATCGTGATTCAGTATTATTTGGCTGGGCTTTGTCTGCGTAAACCTGAGTGAGTGAACTCTTTAAATATTTTTATTGGTGAAAATATTTGGCTGCTATTTTATATCTTTTGAAAACTTAGTACATTGAAAAGAGAAACTTTTGAAGCAGGTATATGAATCATAATTTATTTGGAATAAAAAATTAATAATAATATTATACAATAGTAATACCATTTGACGTATTTGACATGTGTTAATCACAAAATCTTTTACTTGTGCAGCAATCATGGCCAACAGCACATTCATTATCTTCACCTTTCTCGCATTGGCAATTGGGTTCACCTTCCTGTCAATGGCATCATTAATGTCAGCAGCTGCAGCTCAGATTCATCATCCCACCACAGAAATCCTATCAAATGAAATCAACGGGAATAATATAATCAACACACCAAATCACAATAGTTCCACTGTCATTCACAACTTCCCTTGGGTGGAAGTTCATCGAAATCGAAAGTCAATGATAGGCCAAAAATGTGATCAAGATGCAGACTGTGGAAACTTTAGCGTCTGTGTTCTAAAGGTGTTTGAAGATGAGCTGACTGTCAAAGTGTGTCAATGTGATCGGAATGAAATGAAAAAAATTAACTTTTCATGCTTCACCAAACCTGGTCACCAGTGCTATTTTCCGGATGTCAATGATCATGGCTACAGATATATTCAGTGTCATCCTGGATCAGCGTGTAGGACATCAGTCAATAAGTCATCACCGGAAAGCGGATACTGCATGTGTGATGTACCAGACTTGGACATGCAGTATAGGGAACTTAATAAAGAATTTGAAATGGCTCGTTGTACCGGTTCCATCATAATGTACTTTTTAACAAATCCGTATTGTAGTTTAGCATTTGGGGTGGTTGTAATCAGCTTTCAGAAAATTTTAAATGTGCTATTGAGTTGATATTTTATCATCCATGTACAAAGATAACATTTTATGTGATTTAAGTTCTTTCGATGGTTTTATCAAGGTTTTATTTAATAGGTCCAACACATCATAGATATTTTAGGCATATATAAATAGATCACAATTTTCTCATTTTCCATTAGTCATAAAGTGGAGAATACAGATGCAAAATTTGTAGCATTCCAAATTAAGGTGATTTGTTTTAAGGTAGGAAAAAGAGTACAAAACAACAAAAATTGTTCATTGAGGTTGTGGTTGTATTTAACACTTAATAATACAATAGGGTGCATTTAGATACATATATGTAATATAATATAATACTGTAAAAGTTCGTCGCAATAAAATAAGGTGCTCCATTGCAAAATCATAAGTGCAACAAGAAATAATATTTTTAGGAACAATGTTGAATATATAAGTAGCAATAATATAAAGCACCATTATATAACTATATACCAAATTATAGTTGCTTCTTAGAGAAATAAATGCATGTGCATCGAAATAGGAATCAATTATAATAAAAACTACAAACTGAAAATGGACACTCGATCAGCATCAAGTTGAGGTTATGGTAAAATTACACAAAATATTATTGTGATTATATCACACATCATCTTACGTGATCACTATCAAATCATAATATATAATATTAGTACTTTTAAAAAACAATCATCTCCATGCATGTACTCACAACTTCAACACTTTGACGGTCTCTTCCCTCATGCGGAATTTTTGTACTTTTCCCAATGGTGTTTTTGGGAAATCGTCCCGGAAGAGAATGTATTTTGGGATTTTGAAATGAGAAATCTACAAAAACCACATAAAACATGATGAGTATCCTAATTATAGTAGTTGTAAAATCAAACAAAAAATGAAAATTGCAGTGCATGTTATGTAAAAAAAAAATGATGCTAATGTGCATACATAATCAAGCCATGTCGCAACTTTTACCTGTCCCCTACAAAAATGCTTAACATCATCAACTGTCATTATCTGATGCTCCTTTAAATGAATCCAAGCCGCAACTTCTTCTCCCATTCTCGTGTCTGGCACCCCAAATACTTGGGCATCTTGGATTTTTGGATGTGATTTTAGAAACTCTTCCACCTCCACAGGATAAACGTTTTCTCCACCACGATTTATCATTTCTTTTACTCTTCCTACAATTCGAGCATGACCACTTTCCGTCATTACGAAAAGATCTCTGAAAAACCCAAATTGGACATTAATTTTACATGAAGGGAATAATATGCTTGATTGAAACTAAAAATGAAATCCGACTCCGCTACCACAATTTTTATATAAAAACAGCAAAAAAAAATGATGCTTTTTTTGCGGAGAGAAATTGGTCTATTATTTTTTTTGGACTAAAAATTCATAGCGTTATTTCTTACCCCGTGTGGAACCATCTAGAAGGTTTAAGAACTTCAGAAGTTTTTTCTACTTCACTCCAATATCCTTGCGTAACGCTATAGCTGCGCACACATAACTCTCCCTCCTTCCCCAGAGGAACTATGTTGCCAAATTTATCAACTAGCTTCACTTCAACATGCTCTCCCGGATAACCCACCGTTGTAGAGGTTAAATCATCTGAATCTGTTGGTAAACTTTGGTATGCTGCACCAATTTCTGTCATGCCATAATTGCTCTGTAAGTAATAATAAGAAACAACAACATGAGGAGATCAGACATTAAACCTTGGTCTTCTAGTGGTTTTTCTACGTTTTGGAATGTGGATAATTTATGTTTTTTCTCGTCCTACCGCAACAAGTTTGAAGGGTAATTTCGTCTTCAGATCTTCCACTAACTGCTTTGAACATATCGCTCCACCAGTTGATGCAATACGTAACGAGCTCAAGTCGTAATTTTCCTTGTCGGTTACTTTCAATATGTCTGTGAACATTGTTGGGGTTCCTACTACAATGCTGCATCTATGAGAAAAAGGGGAATTTTTATTTACAAAAAATGCATGTCAACAATACACAAAAACAACAACAATAATATGGAGACGAAAACAAAGAAAGACGTAGTTCAATTCGTATAGCGTGCTTAATTTGGTCTTAAACTTTAAGAATTTGTTGCAAAATGCTAGTTTTTATCGAGTACCTTGTCTCCTAAACATTCGGTACACGAACCATTAGATAGAAGCATTTAAAGTATCATGTCAACAACAAATTTGTCCGTATAAAAAATGTAATTTGAAATCATGTTGTCGAAATGTGTAAATACATCTGAATCTGAACATTTCATGCAATCATGCTCATTTTTAATCGAATGCTTTTGTTGCTCTGTTAGCTTCTAACCACATTTGTATAACGCAATTCTAGCTTTAATGGTTTTAAATAGGATTCTTTTTTATGACAAAGACTTCAAAGAGCAAAGAGATACAGACAGTTAAAGAAGCAAAGAACAATTATGTATACGTCAAAATATTAACTACAAAATGATAAACATATTATTGGCAATTGCCATCTTGCTTTTTTACCTTCAACAAAGGATATTATAATGTGCCATTCATAAATGTATGTGTGACTAAATAAATATCACGGTTGCCTCTGCTGTCATTTGGTATACGTGATGCAGATAATATGTTAATTATGTGTGTAACAAACTGTAGACAATCACTTTTGTTCATGAAATTGTTTGCTTAATGTCAAGAGCAGGCATTAAACATCCCATCACCGTAATTGGAAAGAGTGACAAAATTTAACTTGTTTGCGAGAATAATTACATGAAATATTTTTTCAGTTACTGCAACATTCGAACATTCTTTGATTCAATAACCGACCAAGTTGTGAAGGTAAAACTGTCGAAATACTAGGATGGGCAGCTAATAATTTGCAGCGTAAAAGTTTTTATAATCGCACACGTTTTCATGGGCCAATACCAAAAATGAGTATGCACATGAATAATCATTATTAGCACATTACCTTTCAACGGAGGATACATAAGCAAGGCTTTGGGGGTCGTAACCATATGATGGGAGCACAACTGTGGCTCCATAATATAAGCATGCAAAATATCCAATTTGACATCCATATACGTGAAACAGCGGAACGGGAAGACATATTCTGTCCTGGAAAATCAAGGAAAAATCCATTTTAAAGGAAAATATAATGACTTTTAGAAACAAGGAAATCGTGCACATAGTTTCGACTCATTGGACAAGTTCTTATGGTATTGGTCATGAAATGTTGTAGCAAAAAAACTAGCAACATAAATTGTAAATTACAACTCATTTTGGAAGCGTATAAAAGCAATAACATGTGTAACCAACAAAAACTGTTTCCACTTATAAAAACAAAAGGCTTGCTGTGCAAAACCTCAAAAAATTAAAATTGTTTTATTATCCACCTACCTTTTCCCTTATTTGTATTCGCTTCCCAACAAAGAACCCATTGTTTACTAATGCAAAATGAGTTGTTTGTGAAGCCTTCGGACTTCCAGTGGTCCCCTGTGTAAAAAAACGTATTTAGCCTTCGTGACTTATGAAAATTTCAATTCGACGATTCGTTCCTATTAACTTACGGAGGTGAAAAACAAGGCACAAACATCATCAAATTGTACATCCAAAAGGCTTAACTCGTTCAGTGGAATACTGTTGGCTCCTAGGTCCATTACATGTGAGAAAGAGTGTGTACCCCTGGATATATATTATAAAAACAGAATGACATTGTATATTCCAGCTATGCAAATTTCCAGACAGGAAGTTTGTAAACAACCACATTAATATGCATAAAACCTCGCATCACAAACCAGAGCAGACAAAAATCTACTTCCAGCTCGAATATTAATGAGCAACACCAAAACATTTATCTCTCACCTCAAATTTTCCTCAACCGCAATGACCATCTCTAATTCTGGTGCTTCCTGACTTTTGAGCTGTCCTGGTGTAGACGTATCAAGTTCAGGGACGCATTTCACCAAAATGTCATAAAAATTCTGGGTTCGGAATGGGCTAGAGATGACAATACAACGGACTCCTACTTTGTTCAATGCATACAACAACTCTCGACTTTGGTAGGCTGCGTTGATACATACCTGAGAGAATGAGTGTCAACCATTTTTTATGACATCTTTTTCATGCATGCATGACAGTTGGAAAAATTCAGCTCACGGATACGGAGAGAATAAAAGAATTACCAGAATTAAACCAGCTTTCCATGCGGCTAATTGGGTAACATAACATTCATACGTGTTAGGACTCCAAATGGCTAACCTATCACCACGCTTTAAGCCCAAGGATAAAAATCCTCGTGCCAAATTGTCGACCTGTATGCAATTCAGAGACAAACATTGTAATTCGCTTTGACAATAAAAGATCACGTAATACAATCATACAATACTCCAAAATTTGTATATTTAGTAGATTCCCAAGTTTTTACCTCTTCTTTAAGCTGTCGATACGTTTTTCTAATGCCTTGAAAGGGAACAACGAGACATTCATTGTTTGCAAACTTGCGGCAAGAATAATCCAGCAGCTCGCCAATAGTAAGACCAAGAAGTGGTGAGGTGCCACTGTTAGAAAAGTAACTTATACGTGGACGTGTTGTAGGGGCTTCCGGGGGAAATACACTACTTTCATTATTCCTAAAAATAGATTAGGAACAAGGATTTTGAGATATGCTATATATTATACATGGTAAAAGATTTTTTGACAAAGCATTTCAAAACTTCATTTTTGTTGTTGTAGTATAATGATAGTGTTTATAAATGACAACTTAATTCGAATTAATTCATGCTTTCTGGTTTTTATTATTTTAGCAAAGTTTGTATAAGGAAAAGCCACATTTTATCCTAGTCAAATCTTAACAACATTTTAAACCTCGCTTACACAGTTATTTCAAGGTAAAGAAACTTGCACAATTTGCTAAAACTTGCGCAGGTATGCATTTGTATTTATATGGATCGCAAGTTCAAGAGGGCAATTTAGGCTTGGCTTGAGCTTCATATAGTTTATCAATATAAAAAATGTGACATGCGACAAAATACAACGTTTGCATAACAAAGGATGCTTTTTAAGTAACAGAGCATAGCTGAATTTCTACAAAATGACAATATACTTTTTGCACGCAAGATAGCAACCTAAACGTGTAGCCGCAATTTTTGGTCTCATATCACATATGCATTTTTCATTGTGCAACAAACCGGTTCTGTGCATCAGCTCAGCAAGATGCAGAAATAATCATGACATTAGCAACTATCTACAGGAGGTACTATCATATGTATATTACGAATTTTTATATTGTTGGTAAATATTGTTAGAGTATATTACGATACAAAAAACGCAAAGATCCATGCTTGCAAGCAGAATTTTTATACTTTATTTCACGAAAGAATAAGACTGTTTTAAACTTTGTAGAAAATATATTTTGATTACGATATTCAATATTGGTACTTACTTGTGACACTGTTGAGGATCAACAGTTTTCACCTCAATCGTCCTCATTTTAAAAAGTTTTTTTTTGGTAGACGGACACAGAAGCAAAATGACGAAGCTAATTGATGCAAACGTAAAGGTGAACCCAGAACCTTTTCTGAGAAGAACGAATGTGTGTGTTGAACTGAAGTGAAATGCAATATTCTAGGCTAGGAGCTGACTGAAACTGAAAGGTATTAATTAAGCCTTTCCTTTCAGGATATGGTTACCTAATGATGCCTGACTTATTGATTGTCAAAAGTCACATGGCCCAGATTTTTCTCGATAATGGCAATGGAAAGTTATAGCTACGCCACGTGTGTATATGTGTATCTATTTTTGTAAAGGAACACACAAAGGGGTCACAATAAACCGGCAATTACCGTCTAACTATGAATCACCTTTGATTTATAGGCTGTGTGGCGAAACAAAACTTTTGACACTACTTAATTTTATAATATGTCTACAAAACAAAGAATCTATTGTTGAACGTGCTTTATGAAGAATAATGATGACCAATTTAATTTGATATTTTGCCAGTTACACAGTCAAACATCACAAAAACTAGACACCAACATTTGCCAAAGAAGAAAGATTTTCACTTCCAGGTTTGACAGCCTTTGTGCTTCCTAGTAAAATCGCACGTTTTCCAAAAACAAATCAAGGACACTTGCGTGCCGTTATATATTGTAACAAATTATAGTGACAGCAGCACCTAGGTATGCTTAATAACAGCTAGATTTCTGGAAGATCTTTTGAGGAACTATCCAAGAAAAAATCTGTTTGCCAAGATTTTTCAAGCCTGCCGTGATAGCTCAGGTCGGCTTCACTACAATGACTGAACTGAACTATGGGTACTGCCAAAACAACATCAAAAGTTTGTTACGCGTCCTACATGTTTACTCACACCGATGGCGTTCTTATACCTGCCACAGGTATAAGAATAATATATATACTACGCTAGTTTTCGTACAAACATTCGAAGAATTTGCATGGCTTGGTCTGCACATGTAACATCGTAACAAGCAAAAGTATTCACAAAAATTCAAGTCTAGTCACAGTTGTGTCCATCGCATCGCGTCTCGACTTTATCCAATCCAAGCAACAAAGCGAGCAAAGATCGTTTTGATAATATTACAACTTTTGTATTAACAACAGTCAACAGTTTGACGTAAATATGTATGAGGTACATACATAATTACTACCTCTTTAACAAGGAAATACTTAAAGAGAGAGAGAGAGAGATAACTATCAACTGTATTCAACACAAGAAATAGATCACCTCATATATATGTACGTATTGTGTTACCGGAGTGCTACCATTGATCATTATTTATACTCCATTGCAACCTAATGGCTACCAGTGAAGCTTCGATCTACTATTGTTTTGAGCCCTGGAAGTTATATTTAACTCTTAATAGGAAGGGTCTCTATGTTTCAGTGTAAGACACTTTTGAAGACTTTCGTATTTTTGCTTACTTAGCGTCATTACCATACTGCCACCTTTTCTCATCGTCTGTGAAAAAGTAGGTTGAGACTATACAGATCGTTATACACATTGTTCACTGCCAGCTATATCTGTATCCAGAGTGTTCAAAAACATAAAGAATTAATAATGAAAGCATTAATCACCTTACGCAATCCAAGACAAACATATTTTAAAAGTCTGTGTCTATTTTTAAATGTCTAACTAGGAATTACGAGTCATGTTTTCTAATATTGACTACCAGTCCATGGATGCAATACTGTTATATTGTCATACAAATCTTTCCCGTATCTAACCCTTCCATTTAATTATGGATGTGGATTAATTTGTGTAATAGACAAGACAGGATCATTTTAAAAGTTGTTTTCCTCGGATTTTCCAAGCATGTGTTCAACGCATTTTTTCACCTTGAATGCAGACGGAATATTTTATTACTAACTTTCGCTTTCCCTTGGAAAATACAGACTAGTCAGAAAACAAAAACAACAATGCGAGTGGCTTGTATTGGAATTAGCTGAGTTTTTTGTTTAGAAATAAGTTTATATTTCATTGTCACAGGTTAAAAATCTGATGAAGATGTGGATTTAATCTTTTTCCGTAATAAATTATGCAGCAAATGGGGAAAATTTAAAACCCTTTTTAGCAATTATAACCATCACCTAAAAACTGTGTAGTATTACATATTTCGAAATTTTACAATACTTTTAATGATTAATTCGAGTTAAATTGTCTGACATTTGACATGCTTGAGAAAACCCTTGACATTAGCATTCTAGGTGGGATGTAACATTGTTTCGTAAAGTTACATATTTTATAGTTGAGCAATCCACCGTCCAGCATCAATTCCAAATATTCGATAGGTTTTAGAAGCAAAAAATATGATAAACCTGTTTCCATCAAATAGTTGACTCACTCAGTGCTTTTGCATGGGCTAAAACATTTCATGAATAAAAAGTGTGGTGTGTATAGCCTCAAAAGTTGACTACTAAAAATATTGCCAAGATTAGTTTTTTGATCCGCTGATTTGGTTTCACGAACACGAAATATCCATGGTCAGTGACAACCTATGGTACAAACAGGATCAACATCATACTTACAGCCAAATACTTAAAAATAGGAAAGTGATTTGTTTCATACATATGCCCATAATAAAGCTTGCAAAATACATTGATTTCTGATTTTACTCATAAGTATACTTTCAAGGTACATCATTGATTCGGCTAGTGAAACAAAAACCAAATTGAATTGGCAGAGCTAGATTTTATAAATTACAAAACTTGAAGCGAATAAGTTTCTTATGTAAGCTAAAAGTAAGCTGCTATATGACAATGAAAAGGTGTGAAACTTTTGATGCTCACGCTCGACGTAATAAACATCTTGATTCAATCTTAACATTAGCGAACTCATAGTCATCATTGTCCCGTCGCAGTAGTAACTCTTGCCGTAACGTTACCCAAATAAAACAGGGGGTTGGATGTAGATGTTTTATGCAAGATTTAGCACGATCCTGTTATAATACTATTGATGAAAGTGATATATTGTCCTAAAGCGTCATTCGAAATATGTTGCTAATTGTATGACGCAACGTTGAAGGACATTTTCACTGAGAATAGTGAGAATATTGACATTTCCAAGTTGCATTGTGGCTTTAATACATGCATACGAATACATTCCAATTTTTTACCCATGCACCATGTGTGTCTGCTTTAAATTTTACTGCTACTTTATGTTTAAGGTTTTCTTACGGAATCTAAACAAAACTTGAATCCTGTGCTATGCAGCCAGTAAGCGAAGCCTCAAAAAATGGCTTTGGATAAATTGCCAAAATCTTTGAGTGACACGAGAAGTTGTATTAACTACGCTAGTTCCACGCCATGCATTAACCAATACTTCGGCAGAAGACTGCTTACATTTTTCATTAGCGGGTTCACAGTGATAATCAGCACGATAATTTTGGCCTAGCCTAGATTTGAGAAATAGCAATGATACGTTCATGACACCATGATGATAGTTGCATCACACTTTTTATCGGTTTCGGTTAGTGAATATCCTTCACCAAAGTTGTACCTTACAAACTGAACTGAATTTTCAGCCCATACATGCATTGTTTTGTCCTAGCTGTCTTCAGTCGCATAAAATTGTTTTGTATTTAGATATTCAAGTTTGCTCTTTCTGACTTGACTAAAAAGTTTATTCAAATCATCACAAGTTTTTTTGCCTTGGGATGTATTAACTAAGACAGAAAACAATTTTTTTCTTAGTACACAACTATTAACACTGGACTGCAATGCATAAAAACTGGAAGCTAATGCGTAAAAACAAAAAAAATCTTATTTGGAGCAGCTTTTCGCACGAATGTATTTCGGTTGTTGTGGTAGAACGTAAAGAGCTCATAATCACTAATACTTATAAAAAGTTGCGATTGCGTTCACCTGTGAAGCAAAATGTGCAAAAAGTGTTAACTGCAAATACTTTTAGCAGAAACGTATACCACGCATGCCACCGTGAGGCGTAAGCATGCACAAACGTAATCATTTATCCAACTTACATTTCAGCATAAAAAAATGATGAACCCAAATTATAAATCCCCTTTTTGTCCTAATTAAACAAACGCATGAAAATTGAAAAATCCCTTTGGTAGTTATTATATAACTCACTTTGGTTGATATTGTATACTTCCTCAAAATATTCATGCATATTTATCAATGAGGGGTGATATGATACAAAAATATAACTGAATTGATAACAAAAGTTTTTATTTAATTCTGGAAAATTAATACACAAAATTAACTGGTAAATGGGGTATTCATTTTAAAGACATGCAAACTAAGAAAATTATTGCATAGTATTATGACAAGATTGTTGCAAAACGTGTAACATAATAGTTATTATCCCAGAAAAATCACATTGCCTTGTGGGATAACATGGCTAAGTGTAGGATACCAAAGCTGAGGAGTTAAAACTGGTACGGAATGTCTCACCAACTGTCCCCCGTTGTTGTTATTTTCCCCTTGTGAAGGCTCCTCCGGATCATACACTTGACAGTTTTCTGGTTTATTTGGTACGGCTTCTGGATGGTTACATGTTGACAAAGCTTCGTCAAATACAGTTCCGTTTGGACATCTGAAAGCGTACTTGAGAAGGATTGGATTATTTTCATCTTCTGTTGGATGCTCGGCACAACGGTAAAATTTTCGGCAGTCATCCACATCTCCAAAATATCCAGGTGTGTCGCAAGGCTCCCAGTCTCTTAATTTTCGTCCTGGATTGTAAATGCATGGCATTTAGATAATTTAACAGAAATGTTAACGACAGGTCGAAAATCTATAAATAATACCTGATAATCTTCCATCGGCTATCCAACAAGCACACAAGATAACCACCAAGAATACAAATCTGGAAACTGAAATAAGAAGGTGTTTTTTGAACGAGCCTTTTTAATAACAAATGAGTTCGGAATCGACCACACAACTTACCCATTTTTAATAGAAATTTTTAATGAAAAATAAAAATCTTTTTGTCTACTAAACTTAAACTTGATGCTAGAACCTCTCCGAATGAGAAAACAACGGCAAATACATAAAAGATGGGCTGGAATCGGCTCTTTTTAATCTCTTGCCAACTTTTTGTGTGACGTTTTTATCCAAATTGATGAGATTTGCACCTCTAGCATCAAATACCAATCAATTTTATAACAAGATTAGCATAAGACAACCCAGTTTATATCCATGTTGTCGGTTAATCATTCAGGTTAAGGTAGTTCATTTCTTAAAAAATGAAGAAAAACACCAGCAAAAATGCTAACATGCTACAAAATCCCTTACGGCAGTAATTATTTTGATCCTAAATAATCATGAATAATTGCTACCTATGTAATGTAATGGCATTCATATATGGCTTGGGTGTAAAATACCCTCTCTTCTTACTGTCTGTGTGTCTCTTCTCTTAAAAAACTAATTTTTCATGATCTTGTCTAGTCTATCTGATTCCCTTACGTTTACAAGATACCAAAAATGTTATTGATTTATGAATAAAAAATGGGATTAGTTTATTTTATTAGGGAATTTGATAAGCAAATCACTAAAACAACTTTCATTTCATCAACACCCGACTCACTTTTTTTGTAGACCTTCCAATTCCAAGAAAATGATTTTTTTGCAATGTTACAGATCAACCAGAAGAATAGCAAAAAACAAGACATCAACCAATTCGACCATTGTCCATACATACATCTATTTTCCAGTGTATGTTTAATTACCCAACAAAATATTTTTTTCAACCTCATGATCCAGTGATTGAAGACAATCATTATAATATTATGAGACATGAAAGGAGTAATAAATACCTGTGTACTCACAGTTTCAATTCCAATTACGTTGACACTTTGACATCCAATTAAATCATTGGAGTGACAAGTTTATTAGATTTCGCAGTATTATCGACAACTTTTTGGAGCAAGGTTTATAATATATAGTTTATAGCTTATAAAATTAAATTAAGAATTCGAATTGAAGTATGCATATGTAAAGTGTGGGTGGGTGTGTGGTGTAGATACAAGTAAGAGGATTTACCCAGGAGCAGTAACGTAAGTTTACAACAAAAACAAAACAGAATTTATGGTCAGTGTCATTCCATATATATGACTCAATTAATTGCATTTTTTAAAAAGTTTACAACCATACTTGGGATGAGTTGGTCAAAAAGTGTTTTTCACTAGCTAGAAGCAGATTGCAATTACTCAATAAAAAATAAGAATCAATTCGCTTCAGCTTTAGTTCAAGTTACCCCTGAATTTTTATCTGTTTTCTGGTTAAAATGATAATGATATACTTACTATGCATATACAAAAACGATTCTTTATAGATCTTACAATAAAATTGACTTTTGAGTACTTTAAAAAAAATAATTTATTGATAAATGTTAACATTTTACTGTTGAAATATAAATGTAACAGAAGTATTTACTCGATATAAAATATTAATATCATTCGAACTTTTCATACGCCTCAGAAACAAGAAAGCTTAAAAAACTTAATTTTTTGTAATTTCATGCACAACTCCCGTATTAGACATAGAAGAAGTTGGTTGATTCAAACGGCCGTGGCATTCCGGTGGGACTATTTTAACCTTGTTGAATTCATTGCAGGCATCAATGCTCTCATCAAAAATGCTCCCTTCTGGGCACATTAATCCAGATCCAATAATTTGATAAAATTCTTCCTGGTGATGACTCAATACTGGATCCTCCGAAATATGTGGACCAGGGCAGTAGTAAAATTTCTTGCAGCTTAGCTGATCCCGGTAGATGCCTGGCATTGAACATTCCTTTCCATTTCTTAGACGAATTACTAGATACCAACCAAAGCACAAACGAACGTAAAATTCTGTTAACTTCGTTAACTTAATAATTATTAACTTCAAACTATATTGCTTACATTGTTTGCCATCTGCATAACCAACAATAAGGCAGATAGCGGTTGAAATCAGAACAAATCCTAGGAAATGAGAAAAAGTATTTTCTTAAATCTTCAAATTTTCAACTATTTCTATTAAGAAAATTATACTAACCCATTATTGCCATCTTGAGCCTTTTCTTATAGATGATCAATATAATGCACGCAAGTTTTTTCTCGACACCCAACGCCAAGTAGTTTGATATCTCGACTGAAGTTGAGAAATCATCCTCCGCACTGTATCTTCTCTTTATATGCCAAGATCATAACAACAATAATAATAATAATTATTGTTATTCATTCATGTACCTATCAGTAAAAAAGGCAAATTCTTGACTGCCTACATTGGGTTCCAGTTTGGGACTCAATAGAATGCGGCGGAGAAAAGTAGCGCTACTTGTTGTCAAAAATCATATAGTACCTTTGGCATTTTAAATTAGCGATTCAAGCACTGCCCTACGACACGTTAATTTTTACAAGGGAGCATCTATGCAGGAGGTTACTAAATTCCACATTCTCGTGTTAGCAAGGTTAGAGGGTGAATCTTAAAAACACTTCTTGTAACTTGTGCACATCATGATAGCTTACATATATTTTGTTTTTACTATTGTTTGGCAGCCCGCAGAAACTTTTATAACCACTAAATTTGTTTTGCTGAAATCAATACCCAGTATCGTAGCAAATGCAGCTATTGGTATTACACTTACTGTGACTTGTTTACTAGATCTTAAAATACTATATTATGAATATGAGCGAGATACATTGCATTGTAAATGTAATTTGCAAAAGCATTTTTGATGTTCAACATAATTTTTGGGGTAGGGTGATGAGCAAGATTTATATGATGAACTCTCCTTTATTGTTGTCGACTATAATGAAACGAACTGCGAACGAACGAAGGGTGTTTCAATTTAGTTTTTGCATGTATATCTCAGATTGTTCCTGAGACATGGCCTTTTTAGTGTCTATTAAATTATGGACTAAGGACTTGAGGTGGTTGGTGTAGGTCGTGTATGCATTAATTTTAACCCAACTTTTTTGGCTCATTAATGAAATAAAACTAAAACCGGTTACTAAAAATTTGCATTTTATGAAACGTTTGAAATGAACAAAAAATTTGGTAGTTTCTTAAAGGTTGCAGTATGTGTTGCTGCTAGTTATCCTTATACTTATAAAAATTGCTAACTAGTATATCAATCAGGTAAGTAGACATGATAAAAATTCTACGTTGTTCTAGGAGCAGCTAGAAAGAGCATTTGTAACGAAATCTACTATCTCTGCCTTACTTCAACCGAAATGATGGAACATCTCAACTTAATATTGGATTTGGCAGTTGTGCCGGCAGTTTGGAACTAGATTGTTCTAGTATTGTCCTCAATCAATATGTTTATGTGGATGATGCAAAGATGTCAGATTCGGATTTAGCCAGGTTTCTGAGTTATGAAAAACCGTTTTACTTTCACTGAGCCATGTAAAAAGTTTATTACAACTTAAGACAAATTGCCACGTTCGCTCAACCAGATCATCTGATGAGATAATCACACACAAAATTATTATGAAAAACGCATTAATTAAGTAGTACGGTTATGTACGCATATTATTGCAATTTTAGGAAATTTTTTAATATTTTTGGTTCATCACATGTACTTGTTAAATGGCTACAAAGATTTTGATTTAAAAATCGTTTTGTTCATAAAATAGCCACATTCATACCTGATCAGGTTAAACATTATACACTGCCTTTATAAAATGCATTGAGCTTCCATTTCTTAAAGTAAACATTCGCCAGTAAAAAAATTAACTATAGATTAAATAAAAACTTAAATCTAATTTAATCACATCTTCCGGAGGCTATTTAAGCCTAATTTTGAAATTACAATTGGTTGAAATCTTCCAGTGCGTAGTAATTTTTAATTTTATTTCCAAATTTGGTATCAGTAGAAGTCGAATATGTTTCTTGCTTAGAAAGGTCAAGGCATTCTGGAGGGATGGCTTTAACTGCGGTTAGGGCGTTGCAGGAACCGATGGTCTCATCAAAAATACTACCTTCTGGGCAAAACACTCCAAGGTCAATAAATTTATTTAATTCCTCTTGCTCCTGTATCGATAATGGTTTCGTGGAAGAACGAGGAGTAGGACAGTAATAAAACTTTTGACAGTTCACCGCATCCCGGTAGTAACCAGGCAGTAAGCATTCTTTTCCATTCTTTAGTCGAATCACTACAAATAGTTTGAAAACCAATTAAGTTATAGAATGAAATTCGTTTCAAATAAACTACAGTCACGAGTTTATCAAGCTACTGAAACATTATTGCTTGCTTACATTGTTTTCCATCAGCATTGCTTACAATAAGGAAGATAGCAGCAGCCACAAGAAAAATTCCTAAAAAATAAAATACGAGAATATAAGAAAAGTTGAAAAGGTTAAATAAAGTCAGATCGAAGGTTAAACTGACTTACCCATTTTGTTCATCTTGGTTCCTGATGATGAGTTAAAGTCCCCAACGACTAGAATTCTTGCAACCTCCAGAGTCAACTAGTCTTGTAATTCGACTGAAGTTTAGAAGTCGCCTCACCTTTTCGGAGTTGTCTTTATATACTACGATCATCTTCAAATTGCATACTAACGTCGCTATTACATATAAATATATATAGAAAGACATGTATGTAGAAAACGCTTTCTCAGAAAAATCTGACGATAGTATACTATCTGTACCTAAATCAGGTTCCAGAGTAGTGCTCATGCTGAACAGATGACGACTACGAAAAAAAAGACTACTTGTCGATGAAAAAATTACATACATGATCCTACCTTATCATTGCCATAAAAATTAATTCGCTTCTCGTTACGCTTACTCTTGTCTTCATTTTATAATACCTGATTTGACATGGATTGTGAGTGAGAAGAGGGATGCTGACATGCAGTGATAACTAAATTACAGAACCTCTCTCAATTTCACCTTCCCGATAAGTTCAAGGTGGCAAGTTAAGAAGCATCTTTGTCTGGGATTGTTTTATTCAGCTTCCTAGCTTTTACGCATTAATTTCTGTGTTTGAGTTTTGAATTATTGTGTAGCTGAATCAGCGTAGTTATAACTTTACTAAGCTTGTCTGTCTGTCCGTCTGTCCGTCTGTGAGCACTCTCCTGTCGACATGCGTTGACCGATTTCCACCAAATTTGGCACATAGGTAGTACACCTCAAGAGCACGCCTGGTATTGCTTTTCAGCCAAATCGGTCAAAGCGTTTGAAAGTTATGGCGCGAAAATTCAAAAATCCGCAGATTTGGCTGAAACTCAGTATATATAGGGTATCTGATATGCTGAATCGATTTCTGATGGTGATAATGCTCTATGAACAGCATTTCATGCAGATTTGAATGTTTTTGAGCGCGAAAATTCAAAAATAGTCCCATTCATCACCCAGTATTCCTATTCATCGCCCAGAATTCCCATTCATCGCCTAGAAATCCTATTAATCGCCCAGAAATACCATTCATCGCCTAGAAATCCTATTCATCGCCCAATATTCCTAGTCTCCTGTGTATGCCATTCAGCTACGTTTCTAGGTCTGCTTACCAGCAGTTTATTAGCTTGCAGTTTTGCTAGTTTATAGGAAAATCATTTCTGTCCGTCGGTCCGTTCGTGGACACGATAACTCGAGAACGCTTTGACGTTCTGTTTTCGCCAATCGATAGTTTAGGTAAAAAATGAGGAATCAAGTTCAATTTTGGGCCAAATCGGGAGGGAAGGTCAAACCCCCTAATTTTTTCATGCGTAAGGTATATCGTATAGCATATTATTCGACAGCTAATCATGAGAGAAGATCAACGGTACTACACGCACTTATCTCCGATGTTATCGTCACGGACAAATGTCACGATAACCATTCCTTTTTTAAAGCGTCAGGTATACCGCATGCATTTCAAATAGGCATCTCTTTCTATGCATTTCAAACAGGGCATCTCTTTCTGTGAATTTCAAATACGGAATCTCTTTCTATACTTTTCAAACAGGGCAAATCAGCTAAATATTAGAGAATACCAACAACCATGATCCTTATCTTGGATGTTATCTTATGGCTCAAATGTCATTAGGTTTCTTTTGTAAACCCTAAATTGCTAGTTCGTTACACTCCTGTGTTACCAGGTTGATTATAGAATCATAATGTCGCGTCGGCGAAGCTTTAAGCTAAATTATTAATTCCAAATTCACATCACGATTTGACCTTTTCCATTACCATCTTTTATAAAGAGCATAGTCGCAGAACAAACCTCGGCAATCAATAAATAATCGGCAAATAATCTGCATTTTTTGACAATTTAAAGAAAAAGCTGTGTGATGGCGATCGATAATGTGAACCATCAACTGTTACACATCGGGTATAATCTTTTATACATTATCTTATGACTGCAATTATTAAGTAAACTAATCTCCAAAGTTGTTTCTAATCAGCTCTTGACTTATTTTTATACATGTAAGGGAATGTCATTTCATTTTAGGTCATTTTCCTTGTAAGTTGAACATGCCTTTTAATGTCTAACGAGTGGTGAAACTGTTGATTTTCTGGTGACTGGAGTTGATCCATAATGTCTCATTAATGAAAAACTGATGAAACCGGTTACTGAAATTTGCATTTGTAACAACAACTGAAATAAATCATAGCTTAGTGTAGGCATTGAAAGTTTCAGTCGTCGTACTGGGATTGATAACGATATATTGCATTCCTGAACCGATAGTGGAAATTGAACAAAGAAAAAAAACTACCTTGGTAAGATTTTTTTTATTGGCTGGGTTAGTGATTTGGTGATCATGTTGCATTAGTTTTTTATTGCCACTTTTTTTGCTTGTATTTGACTACCTTTTTATTTCGGTACCAACTTTTTTCTATGGAATATTACAGATAAAAAAGTGTTGTAAACTCGAACTCAACAGCATTGTATTAATATTATACATATTTATAAAACTGCTCTTTACTCAAATAAAAGCATAATGGTATCAATTTGCGTTGTATCTGTCCCACTAAGACGTTTGGAAGTGCCCCATCGTATTAAGGTTGGAATTGAGGTGAGTTTCAGCTTAGGGTCCTTTTTAAATGGGTTGTCATCTGTACCTTTCCACTTTTCTCTTGGGCCCACTTTCACACGAATAAGGCAGCCAGAGTCTGGGAGTTGTTTAGAACGTTTTATCGTCTTCCATAACTCCTGGACTGAACAGTGAAGGATAATTCAAGTCATTATTCCTGAGCATATCAATCAAGTCAACAAATCGAAGTTTGCATGGATGGAATTACGTGTGTCATTTACATTCTCGACAATCTGAACACCAACTCTGGCCATTTGATTCATCATCACCTTCAAATAGGAATATTACAAGATTTTCCTTTTCTTTCTTGTCCGTTTGCAGTGTTGCTACTCGCTTCTGGAAGTTTTCGTAGCTATCAATGACATCTGTGTCCTTGAAAGGCATTTTTATGTTTTGTTGTGCATGAATGCACAGATTGAGTTTATTGAATACAGAAAAATATACTAAATTGTAAGCAAATTTTACAAAAGGCATGTCCTTTGAATTTATCATTCAATGAATACTAAAATTACAATCTAAAGTATGCATTTAAAAAACCGTAGACTGTTGCATCCCTTGAGTTGTTGGAATTCTGTGATTGTATCCCGGTATGTCGTAAAAGTCATTTGCATTTTATTACATACTTTTTTCTCCCTTCATGTCATGGAAATCATATTCCATGGTAGTAATCTACACGACTTGGGCGAGGGCTAAACCCCATATGATATAACCATTGACCATCCCAATTACATGGTTCTGGATAAAACTGGATATATGAATTCTCCGTGCTATTCAACTTTGCTTGGCTAAAATTCTATTCTTTAGTTTTAATACTCGTGTCTGTCACCCGTGATTATTTCAGATAAGTTATTAAGAAAAATGGCAAATAGTTTTTTTCTAAATCGGAGCTGCAGCAATTAGTTTGAACGTCGCAATTGACAGCGTCAACTGCATGTAGCCTCATTTATCCAACAAGGTCAAACTTTTGTTTTCTGTTCAAGTATACAATGTTGTTGTTGTTGCACATTCCAATCATTTTCATTCGGCTCAAAATTTACTTACATCACCACGATCGATTGTACTCGCAAAGCGATGTTGGAATTTGAAACAGTGAGTCATCAACAAAGGTCCTTGTGTTTGTATTTCAAAAGCTTTCTCTACAAGCCTCTACCATTGTATACATCACATAAGTGAACTACTTTATTTTATGAGCATATCGTATCATATATCATATCATAACCCTTGTTTATATTATATGAAAGTATGTGTGTGCAAGGTACAAGGCAAACTTCAAATTGACAAAATGCAAGCAGCCATATGTATTGCTCTGAAAGTATTTACTCCAATGTCAGTGTCACAAATCGCAAATATGTACATGCAATCAATCCCAATCTTATATCATATGGGTCTATTATTAAATTAATGCAGATTCGTTTAATACTTTGTAGTTCCTAAAAAAACTAATGCCATCTTCGTACATAACCTGATTTGTCATGTTTACTTAAGTACGTGTACGTTGGTGAGCTTTCCGCTTACAATGAGTAAAACAAAACGCACTTACAATTTATATTTATAGTCATAACATGTTTGTAAAAAGGAGGCAGGCAAAAGTAAATAAAAATACAACAAAAGTTTAAAAATGAATCCCAAATTAAAAAATCAACATTCGGTGGCATGGATCGTAAACCGGAGAACCTGAAACCTCTTCGGCATACAGGCCGCAATTAAGTTAAAAAATAACTACATAGGTTCATCTCATCTTTAAGTAATGCCCTTTGCAAACAGGCAATTATGCATCATCAATACAAAGTTTGTATTACAAACGCATTTATTTGTGTGTATGTGACTCTGATCACGGTCTTGTATATTTTTTGTCTACGAAATGGAAATCAGAGACAGACACACATTTATTTCATTAGGAAAATCAGGTTTTTGCATGTGCTCCCCTACCTACCTTTTTTCATAATTTCCATTTCATTTCACTATATACATAGCTATGGGAGTAAGCCACAAGGTCAACTGCATTATAGAGCTAATAGTTTGTTATAACCAAAAAATTGTTTTGCACACAACAGGTAGGTTAGTCTGAGTGGGAAAACAATTGAGTCCATATTACCTAAAGGGATAAAGGATGAATCATGTGTCACACACATGGTAGGTGCTCAAACGATACCCATTTCATAGTTGGTATGAGTGTGAGGCACGAATTCCTCACCAGCTTCACTTCAGTATCATAATATTATTAATCTAACTTCGTGTTTGCGTTTGTCCATTACCTGCACACTTTATTTAAAGGAAGTATATATATATGTATACACCATAGCCATATAATTGGGGATTGCAGTGTGTAACTTCCTGACTGATTAAATAAAATTTGATGAAAACCTGTGAGAGCTAAGAACCGAGAATAAGTAGAGACATGCAAAATATATCTAATATTATATGAAAGTTCACATTCACAAGCATTCATTAGGATAAAATCACACGTGCAACCAAATCAAACTCCTTCTCGTTATCTTTCAGTACTTTAATATGGCGTTCCATTTTAAAGTAATATCTACATACCTAAATATTATTATATTACATACATTTCTTTAACTACTGCACTTCCTATTGGTAGAACGTTGTATAATTACTTACAAAACCTAGCTCGTATCATTGTACTCGTACATTCGCATTCGGTACACAATATGCAGAAGGTTGAAAATATATCATGGAATTTTGTTTACAATCTTTTTTTGCAAAGTAACATACTTTCAAATGAGCATTTCGTAGAATAATGGAATTGAATGGATGAATGAATGTTTGATGCCAAAGTCAGCAAGCCATGCCAAATTTCATGCACCAATATACATACATATATATATTATTATATACTTTCATACTATATTTACCTACCTAATGTCTTAAGTCTTACTGAAAAGCATTGTGTACTGAATGATATTTGAAGCATCACGTCGAATGCACTGATATGTACGTGGTTTATGAAGTTGTCTTTCGTTCTCGTCACGTAAATTTTAATGTTTAATTTTAACAATACGCTATTACTCTACTCCTTTCCGCACACGCTAATATATACATAATTCACATCCAGAATAAGAAATATATAGGAATTGCTTTAGCAGAATGCTTATATACGCCTACGAGAAGGAAGCATAAAGAACCGTTGGTGACAATGTGAGAGTTCATGCAATTGTATAATATTCATTGTAAAATTTGGTGACAACAAGATACATTTCAAGAGTAATTCGCCAACATTGTAAAAAATACTGGCAGTCAACTTGTGACCTGTCTTCATTCCTTTTCATTGTGTTGTCAAACAAACTTGGAACAAGACTATGCACAACTCCGTTGGTGGTGGTAAAGCTTCGTTAAAGGTGACCTTCCTAATTCTTCCTTGTGTTCATCGCATCATCGTGCAACTCAATAAGTTATTCGTCTTAATTCTCAATTTCGGTGCTTCTTTTTGTTGATACAAAGTACGGGGCAGCAGTAGTGGTATGTAACATAGTGTCTATATAGCGTCACTTCTATCTGTGTTGTGGTTTTGCCAAAGTTTGCAAACTTTGAATTCACCTTTGTAGTAAAATTTTGATTGTGTCAATTTTATTGTGTGATTAGCAACTTGATTCTAACTACCCAACATTTTTTGTGAAACCCGCTGAATTTCTCCAGGTAAAGTGAATGATATTACACAACAAGAATATTTTTTAATACTTGCTCACGTAATTAATGCTAACTCTTTCTTTGCATTATAGAATAGCTTACTTGCTACTTATGTATATGTACCCTATTTTGTTGTTGTTGATTGAGCTAGAACTTTATAGTCTCTGGCCAGTAGTTGCAGAAATTTCATTGGGTGTTGTATTTCTCTTTCCACGAATTTTGTAGGTCGCAATACTTCGTACATAACATTGACTTGACGCTTCTGAACGGGACAGGACATACGGTTAACGACACGGTCGGGAACCACGTATCTTTTGGTGCAGATGCAAGCAACATGTTCACGGTTTTACTTCTCTTCCTCATGGATCTTTTTGGGATCCTTCTCCTCACTCTCTATCTGCTATTCCCAGTTATTTAAGCGGTTTGCCAAAACAGCCTCCTCGTATGCTCATTAAGAAAGTGTTTCTACAAGGCGAAACGATGCTTTTAAAATGATCTAGTCATGACGGATTTACATGCATTCCATCTTGACAACTATATATACCTTTTTCGTTATTTCATTTTCAATACTTTTTCACAAAATTTCATGAGCTTACATGATATTTCATTATTATACTTATTGGCCAGTTTAAAGAATATTATGAACTATTCAAATAGGAAAAACTACTATTACCCAATAATCGTTGGAAAATGATGATGTCAATGAATTTAATTAAAAAAATATAATTTATTACCTATCGACTGAATCTTTTTGTTTTACTCGTTTTTCATAATTTAATACTGTCACTACTATACATTAGTTACATTAATGTGGTCATTAGACCTCATTAGGACCAATGATTTTAGATGCCTACATGAGGAGATATATCCAGGGATGAACACAATTACATGTATTTCAATTACATGTAATTCAATTACGTAATTAATTACATTTTTGTAATTTGTAATTGATAATTGAGCACAAAAATCCAAAAAGTAATTAAATACAGTATTTATTTGAAGGAGATTCTTGGAAATGTATTTAAATACATTAAAGTAATTCAATTACATTTTTGACATTTCTGGGCAACATTCTACTCAAAATATAACTAAAAATGAAAAATCAACATTAAAAACTGGACACAGCAATTGAAAATTTCAAAATTGCTACAGTAATGGTAGTGAGCGACCTATATAGCCTTTTTTTAAAAGCCTCTTTTTTGCTGTTATTACAACTGATTTCCAATTTTTGGCTATGCGGTAACTGGGATTTTAATAACCAACTGTATTTTGTATTTATAAATGTAATTAAATACTGTATTTTGTAATTGGTAATTACGGCTTTACCCAGAAACATGTAATTGAATTTAAATGTAATTGCAGCATTTGAAGTATTTGGATAATTGTAATTTGTAATTGAAAGTCAAGTAATTGTTCATCCCTGGATATATCTCCTGGTCCTTGTGCTATTTCATCCCTTAAACGCATGTAACAATGTTCACCTACCCGTTGGCTATGAAGGCATACACATAGGTACCTATTGTTTACGGACGGACGGATTTAGATGCAAATGCAAAGTATGAAGGAAGGAAGGATCTCCCAAAAGTACAGTTTTGGTTTGGGGAATCAGCCATGCTTAAGGTAAGTGTGTGTGTGTATGCATGATGATGGTATATTAATACAAAATACTTTGGTAAGACGGCAGAAACCGTTATAAACTGTACACACGTGCATTGCATTGCATAAAATATTTTTATGCAGGCCCATTAGCACCAGCCCTTAACAATTGTGTTTACGTTCATCTTAAACAGTAATGCGAAGCGGACATAGTATGTATATGTAAGCAATGTAACTGTCGCATCTCTGCAACGATTATAGTGGACAGCAGTCAGCAGTAGTCCATGAAGTATATAGATAGACATTGTTTGACAGCGTTGCACTTGACACTATAGTAGAGTAGATTTAGTTTAGTTATAGCGTGCTACTCCTAGGTGAATATCACACCGAAACCTTTCCCATTTTTTCTGAAATAGAAATCTGTCAACCAAGTTATGAATTTAGGTGCTAGGATTTTTCATCCTAGTGCTCTTCTTATTTGTTGATAAAAAATTAATTTTCAGGCACCAGTTACTTCAAGTTGTAAAATCTCATTTAAACCTACATACATTTACTATGTATCACTACTGACCTTCATAGCTCACAAAAACACTCAAGTGAAACATGAGTTTGAACTGGTGATAAGTAAGCAAGCATAAAAAATGGTAAACAAGACAAGGTTCGCATGCATTAGCTGATAAATTAACAGATGAAGATTTGAGCACATACCATGAAGATGAAAGAGAATTTTTTTTCGGTATGAAAAGTGTATCCATATATCCATATCCTGAAAAACATTTACCGCATCTTTCAGTTCAGTGGTGGTTATATAGATGTAAAAGTGTGTGTGATTAAAAGTACAAGAAGTGGTCTTGCATGTGCCATAAAATGCATAAAGTTAAATTCACTTAAAAAGCATTAAATAAAGTTCACCAATCGACAAGTGCACATTGGTAATAAAATCATGTGGCAGTCCACCCACGTATTTACTTCCATCCACTTTATTTTTGTTCTCGCATCGATCCAATGTTGAAGTGAAGGTGGTGATCATGATGTTGCTTACTTTACTTTTTGGAATAGTAATATATAAAGTTGAAGTTTTCAAATTAAGTTATTGAATCTATTGAAAATAATTGGGCCTTCACCCGTACGTATGTATGTATAATGTGCTTTGAGTGAAGCTTGAAAATTTTGTGCAGTCAGTTGCAATTTGAATGTTACAAGTTAAAAAAAAGAATGCATTCGCATTCTTTTTCCATTATACTCAAGTTATAGAACCGCAACTGCATCATCTACCTTATAAAAATACATAAAGTGCGGCTTGACTGAATGAAAAAATGAAGGGAGCTTTGACCAAGGGAGCTCTAAATATGCATGCTCGAAGAAGGGCTATTGCGTAATCCATGAATGTCAACATCAACACAGGCACGAGCCTCAATCTTTGCTGCTAATCTATACTATTGCCAAACTTTGCAAAGAACCAACACAACACGCAAGTCACAAAAAAGATATAACATGTAAGATGTAACCTGTTTATGATTGAAAATAAACGTACCATCCTAATTGTCATCCCATAATATTGAAATGGGTACAACATTCGCAGATTCACAATACTCATGACATGACGGACTGCATTTATATCGCAACTCTTTAACAACATTATTTTCATGAAAATGGTTGAATTTAATTTGGGAATCTGTTTGTCTGACCTTTCATTGCGTGATATGATATGACGCATGAGGGTTTACGTTTTGTAGGATAATTTGGTACTTTAAACGAGTAATAAAAACATTCAAGTGTTGTTGATTGATATGTGAACTTTGCTGAAAAGTTCGTGTTCAAGAAATAAATTATATTTGCAAAATTCCCCAATCCCTTTGCTTGATATCAAAATTGAGTTTGTAAACGCGTGCCAACTGCTTAAACTTATGTGAAAAAGTGATGTGTTTTACAGAGTGCAAATTCATAACCAGATCAATACGGATTGAAATCTATACTCAAGTTAATACTTATGTGTAACATAACTCCCTTAAGTTGTCGTTGTAGGTTTAATTGTAACGAATAAAAATGCCGCAATGTAGCTGCGCTCTTCTCTTTTTCTACTTCATATTTTTCAGTACGACCCCCCTCATTTTGTTCTTTAGTGCAATTGACTACTACGCAGATTATTTCCAAAGTGTTTTTATCACGGGGCCGACACAAAATGAGTTTGACTTCATTGTGGGTAAGAAATCATAACGATCACACTTAAATTGATTTGATTTATTCATTTCTCATTGTCAATTTTTCTACCCGATTTTTTTAGTTGGGGCCGGTTCCGCAGGTTAGTAAAAATTCATGTAAACATATTCATGTCTTGTCATGCAACCAAGCAAATATTCATGTAACATGAAAGGTCATGAATATTATATTATCCAGGTGCAGTGGTGGCTCACAGACTGAGCTCTCATGGAAAAGTTTTGCTACTAGAGGCTGGTGGAAGTCCAAACATGTTACATGCATTTCCCGGTAGCTTACTTAGCTTATCTTTAATTATAATTAAGTTTAAAGGAACGTTAAGTTTTAATTTTAAAGGAAATAGTGTAATTCTATTAATTATAAGAAAGGGTGTAAGATACACATAATTTATTGTACCCAGGACATGCATTTGGTCTCATTAGCAAACCAGGAATTGATTGGGGATATAAGACAGTCCCTCAGAAGAATGCAAGTATGGCATTTAAAAATCAGGTTGGAATAATTCAAGCTTAAAACTAGTTTAAATGCTGATCTAGTGTGCTTTAAACACAGAAGGGTTTTATTCATTGATTTTTAGGAGGTCTATTGGCCACGTGGAAAAGTTTTAGGGGGCTCTAGCTCGGTGAATTTCATGTTCTATTTAAGAGGGCATAGTCTGGACTACGAAAACTGGAGTAACATCACTGGAGATCAAGAATGGTCGTGGGATAATGTGCTTCCATACTTTAAAAAGTCCATTTCTCAATACAAAGGAGAGCATCAACTCAATGGTTAGCGAATACTTACAATAATAAAATGTTTCTCACTAGGGAATTTACTTTGTTTCCTGTTACAATAAGCTTCTTATACTTGTCTCCTCATTCTGTGTAAAAGATCAATACCAAGGATCAGAGTACGGATTTCTACACATTGAGAGCAAAAACTTTAGGAATCTAGCTCATGAATTCATTGAAGCTGGGAAAGAACTGGGATACGATGAAATTGATGTGAATGGTCCTCAAAGATCAGGTATGTTTGCATAGCTTGATCCTTTGGGAAAACGTGTAACGAGTTTTAAGGAAAAACATGCATAGACATTCGATTCAGAGCAGATCTCGTGAAATTCATTATGAAACCTCATTTCTATTATTTGCATTTAATTTATTTTTTACCATACAATCCAGGGTTTGGGCATTTGGACAGAAACGAGAAAGATGGGGCTCGCTATGGAACATACTCAGCTCTCTTAAAAAACCCAAAGCACCCTGAAAATCTAGTTATTTCGAAATACTCACAAGCTGTTAAGGTATGCTTGACTTGATACATATAAAAAGATATATTTTTTGCTGCGCTAAAAACATATATATATACACATGTACATGGCTATGGCGAAGAAAGGAAAAGCAAAATTGGAGGCATTGGATGATTGAAGCAATTTAAACCTATAATTTATAACTTTGTAACGACGATTTATTCCACAGATAAAGTTAGACAAATCTGGTCGTGCAATTGGAGTCTATTACGTCAAGCGAGGCGTCAAGTATTTCGCAAAAACGAAAAAAGAGGTTATTCTCAGTGGAGGTACCATTGATTCAGCAAAACTGCTTATGCTAAGTGGCATTGGTCCAAAGAAGCATTTGAAAAAAATTGGCGTAAGTTGGAACATTGAATGTTTGAAAGACTGCAGCTTTAAAAAAATGTAACAGCTACGTTGATCGGAAATGAATCCAAGTGGTCATATTTCATTGCAGATCAAACCACTTGTTGACTTACCAGTTGGAAAAAATCTGCAGGATCATGTTCTCAATGTTCTAATGCCATTCGTGATAGAAAAGCCATTGTCAATTGTTGCTGAGAGGGATTTCACTGTCGAATATTTTATGGAGTACTTTATGAAAGGAGATGGTAAACTAGTAGTCAGGCACATAAGTGAATTGGATTTTACTCCTTTCCATTTGCACTATTGTGACATGCTTTCTTTCCAGGTCCTTGGACATGCCCCTTAATGATTACATCCCAAGCCTTCATCTCAACATCCCAAATAAAACAGCAAGGAGTAGATTGGCCTAATCTTCAGCTTTACTTGGTCGCAGTAGGAAACAGGTTGGATGTTATGCTATGCATGCACCGCATGTTATTTCAGAACACTTTTATATAGACCATGATTTGTTTTTTATTCTGCTCTATCATTTATTTAGTGTCGCAGCAGCCTTAACCCTTTCCGAAGCTCAAAACTACAAGAAAGATTTTCTTGACAAAATATATGCGCCATATTTAGGAACGGATGGATTTGTTATATTGAATACACTCGGTAGACCAAAAAGTGTGGGTGAAATTACTCTAAAGAATAAAAATCCCTTTAGCCATCCATATATTGATCCCCACTATTTGGAGGATCCCGAGGATCTAGCGGCGTTAGTCGAGGGAGCAAAGTTAGCTGTTAAAATTGGATCTGAAACTGCTGCATTTCGGAATCTCAATGCGACATTTTCAAATCTACCTATCCCAGGATGTGAAGGGTATGAATTTAAAAGCAATGAGTATTGGGAGTGCTACATAAGACATTTTAGTACGACGCTTTGGCATCCTGTTGGATCCTGCAGAATGGGCAAAGTTGATGATCCAAAGTCAGTTGTGGATTCTAAACTTCGGTACGTCATATAATTTTTTGTAATTTCCACAACCATCATTAATTAAAAATTCAAATCAAAATTCTTTATTGAATTTTTTTAAATATTTACAGCGTGATCAAAACCAAAAACTTGCGTGTTATTGATGCCTCTGTTATGCCGGTTATCGTAAACGCCAACACTAACGCTCCAACCATAATGATTGCAGAAAAAGGAGCAGAATTTATTTTAGAGTATTGGGCACAACAGCGACTCGTCTGTGATGGAAAAGACTATTATTTATACAATGATTCTAATAAATGTTATTATTTTTAAGCAAATATATTATTTAGTTCCACCCGATCAAAATGACTATTGACTTTACTATTTAAATATAAGTTGTACAGGAAAAATTACTAAGAACTTGACAGACTTTATAAACACGCAATTAATTAAACGGAAGACTTATTTAATGTGATCTAAATATTATTATTATTACTATTAAACACGAGTTTTTATTAAGGTTTCACATTTACATTTAAATACCAACAATTTATGTTCAGAAAAAAAGTAAAAGTTTTTTCATCATCACTCGTCTTCAGCTGGCTTACGCACATGAAGAATTTGCTTGTTGGTTATGCCAATATCCTTCAAGGTGACTGTAGAGCCATCCTCATTTTCACCTTGTGGAATAATTCTATTCGGATACATTACGATTTCAAATATCATTGGAGTTTCTTCTGCACTGAATGCAAACTGGAAAAGTGTCTGTCGAATATTTAAAAAAATGAATTCAATCTTAGTTTAAAAAATTAAATAAAACCATAAAGTTAAGTGACATAGTTAGTAAATTAACAAACGTGGACTGAGTCCGTAGCTCGAAAATTTCGGCGAATACGCCCGCCTGATGGCAGCCGCAGAATCACCGGAAACACTCCTTCCTCATTTTCAGAACTCTCGGGTGGAAGATTTTCTTTGGCTTCCTTTTTCGATTGAATAGTATTCTGATGCAAATTAAGGCAAGGGTAAAGAGAAAGTAAGTAAATTGTTAATGCCCATATTAGACTAAATTATTTTAATTTTGTCAAACTTAATTTCACAAAACCTTTTCCTCGTCTATTAGCTTCTGCTTTTCTTCTTGTTCTTTCTTTGCTTTCTCTTTCTTCACTCGGTCCTTTTCTTGGTCAGCCAACAATGACTCTTTGTAAGCATTGTTTTGCTCAGCAACAATGGTCCTCGTTGTCGACGGATTTTCTCTGAGTTTACGCTGATCTATTGCTGACTGCGTTTCAGTATCTGAATCATCATCTATACTGCAATAATAATACATAATAAACCATAATAAACAAAGGGAAAGTGGAAATATGTAGGTGAGTGAAATAAGTACATCATATCCTCCTCAACGTTTTCATCGGGAATTAGTCTTTCATATCGTCTTTCTTTGGGTTTGGGACCGTCTCCATCTCCTTTTTGAGTCTGTTCATTAGAACGCTTTTTAGAGGTACCACTCTCAACATTTTCCTGCTGCTGCGGGGCTGCAGCTTGTTCAAGGGCTTGTCTTTCCAATGCTCGTCTATAAGCCCTTGTCATGGGCCGGTTCTGATTATCTGGAGGATCATTTGAGGCTTTACGGTTTCCATTACCCATCATGTTTAGGAAAGTCAATCGATCAATTTAGAAATTATTCTTTCTTTGAGCTCATATATTTGTTTATGTCGCGTGTGGCATATATAACGGTACTAACAGAAACTGATCTTCATTTCATTTCTCAAAAATATCAATGG
This sequence comes from Orchesella flavescens, assembly GCA_964034955.1. Taxonomy (NCBI): domain Eukaryota; kingdom Metazoa; phylum Arthropoda; class Collembola; order Entomobryomorpha; family Orchesellidae; genus Orchesella; species Orchesella flavescens. The sequence continues at coordinate 17,001,124 of OZ035957.1, read as the reverse complement.
GTTTGGGATTATCGAGGCCGTCATAGAGGTTATATGCGGGCCTCGGGGATTATATGGTTTCGAAAATCTTGTCACAAAGAATCAAACTTGCAGTTACGATGGCACTGATACATACATGGCGACGCCATGGCGTATTCCTATATCCAATTCCAGAGTTAAGGGTGGCGTGTGTGGTAAATTACATAAATTCATTAATTATTGCCATCTGCCATCGCCGTGTTATTCGGTCATCCATGCTTTTTATATACAACCCAACAAAACTCCATACAGAATCAAGATTTTGTACATTAGATGCCTTCTTGTGATAAAAAGTTTTTGATTTCATCCTTTTTATTATATTCAATATTAGTTGTTTTATTTATTCAAAAAACTAGAGCATGCTAAATACATAGATTCAACTGTATGACTGGCACTTCAATCCTTTGGTATCGGATTGAATATAAAGACGATAGGTGTACATTTCAAATTGCATATATAGTATGAAAACTTATGAAAGAAATGTATATTATAGAATATGCGACCATGAAAGAATATTTAGAGCTACCACTGAACGTGATTGTGATTACATAATGGAGTGTATTTTAGTATAAAAATATATTTGCCGTTGTGTCGATGTTTTTTGTACTTATCCAACTGGAGTTTTTAGAATTTTCAAGCCAACTTGAATTCCTTTTCTTTAGCTGGAGGACTTGGGTTGGATCCCTTCTTTCTTCTTGAAGACTTGCTTGTTGAAGAGGTTCTTGATTCCGCAGCTTCCGGTTGAACAGTAGTAGTGGGATTGGTAGCGGCCGCTGCTTCAACAGCTTGTTGTCTTGATTTCGCAGATTCTCGTCTAATAGTATCTTGAATATTCTTTGGTGCATTTCTAGTAACGGTGACAGTTGGTGATGTGGGGATGACTGCCATAGGTGCTGGTACAATGACAGCAGCCCCACCAGTAATGATGGATTGATCAGGTTGAGGTTGCTGCCGTTGCTCTTGTACATTTACAGCGCGTATATCAGGATGGTGTAGCTCTGGCAAAGTTGCCTTCTTCAGTGCACAAGCCCGCAAATTCTTTTGGTATGGATAAACAGTGCATAAATCTTGGTAAATGAGTGGCTCCGAGCCGTGTTTCACATTGAAAATGTGTCTTTGGAAAAGGACTTTGGAGAGAATAGGTTGATGGATTAAGGTGAAATCTGGAATTGGAACTACTGTTTTGGTGACTACTGGAACTTTAGCAACAGCAGGAACAATTTTTTTCACTTTCTTCAACAGGACAGGTGGGTGTGCAATTAAAGGTGGAGACGTCAAATGTACAAGTTGTTGCAAATGCTTTTGAACGTATTGGACAGGTGGATGTTGAGCAATTGGAAATACAGGATAAGGATGTGCAACGGGAACAACAGCTTGAGGTGGACCGTGGTGAATATATTGAAATGGTGGTTGATGATGATAGAATTGGACCAGCGGCTGTGGATGCTGAACTGCGACCTGAGGTTGTTCCACATGTACAAGATGTTGTGGTTGCTGCTGTAAAATTAAATGGGGTTGCTGTTGATGGATTAGAATCTGTTGTGGTGGTGCGGCAATAGGAATATGTTGTTGGACAACTGGTACGGGTGCTGCCACAACCTCTTTAACTACTGGAGTAGCCACTGGCTGTACAACTTTTATTGGTGAGAAAACAGTACGATGTTTGCTTTTGACGATAGCAGGAGCATTTACTGTTGGAGGGAACACGACTCCATCTAATTTCTGTTTGGCGTAAACCACCTTTTGAGCATATGGGATAGCTAAATTACCCACTTTATGAATTGCTGGTACTGCATAAGTATGCAAAGTTAAGGGAGGTGGGGCCACCACCTTCTTCTCTACAACTGGAAGTCCCACTGCTGCATGCTCTAAAATATGATGATGAGCAACTGGAAGAGCAGAAGGTTGAATGACTTCTTGAACAATTGGAGCAGGTGCATGAGTAAGATGAGCTTGTGGCTGCAAAACCGTCTGAATATCCCCAATCTGTCTTCCATAAACATCTACAAATGCTTGTTTTTGAACAGGAGCTGGTTGCTGTACTTGTTGTACCGCAGGCGTTGGAGAAGGTTGTGGAGGAGGCGTTTGGATTGCAGGTTGAGTGAATATTATTGGTCTGCCATACTCATCCACATATTGATGTCCTGCAGGCAACGGTGGAAGGATTAGAGGAGCCTGTTGTAGTACAGGACCCTGCTGTGCATGTGTCTGAGGTTGCTGCTGCTGCGGAGATACTACTGGGCTTTGTTGTTGAGCTGGTTGAGTTGTTGGAGGTGGAGGTTGGGCTTGTGGTGAACCAGGGGGTTCAGATAACCTTAGCCCAAACCCATTGTTTCCATTATCGAAAGGATTGTTACCATCTTCATTTTGAGGAATTGGCTGTTCGTCATCGTTAGTTTGAAACGGTATTGCTTGTTCTGACTGCGGCTGCACTGCCTCCTGTTCCTGTGGTCCTAAATTTTGCTCTGGTTGTAGCTGTGTCGGGGAATCATCAGAATCAATGTTTCTGTTAAGAACACCTCCACTTAACAGAACTTGTGATGGGCCGGAGGGGTTTGTAACTTCTCGGAGGAATTGGTCCTGACCTAAAGAGAAGTGTGCAAGGGACAGGAGTACCAATCCAAATTTCCACATTGTGAAATCTTTAAATTTCAAACAAAAACATTAGTTTTACTACAAAAAAAATACAACAGAATTACTTTTTCATAATTTGTTAAGATATATGTATGTACGTACCTGGCTAGAACTTCTAGGCACCAGATTTCCAATAAAAATAAATAAAGTTTCTAGTGCAGTTTTACAGCTAACTTTCTACCTGTAGTGTTCACGAATTACTACAGGGACAACACGAGCGAAAAAATCGACAATCATGACAAAAATGAACTTGCTATAGGGTACTTTGCAGTTTGTTGAACCAATTTAGGAATATGTAACAATTTCAAAAGCATGAAGGTTTATCATGCATGTAACAGTTAGTGATATGCTACACATTGTCATTAGATTTTTATTCATCAAATGTAAACGATTGATACAATTATCAAGAATGGGTGACCTATCTTTGATTTTAATCAATGAAGAATGCAGAGATACGTGTATACAATATACAATTACTAAAATTGTACGATGCATATGAATATATTCATATACACACATCTTTTCAGCTCATCATTTTTTAAATGCAGACAATGTATCTTGCTGTGTAGTGCAAATGTGCATGCATCGTCAGTAAATTTGATAGCAGACTAATCGAGCTGTCATACACTTAAGGGCCCTAACAATTCTAAATGTTTTTGTCAACATGGGGCAATCAGCCTACGTTAAGATTGCAAAAATGAACTCTACTCGTTTGTAATGCGTATCTACCTACATTCATATTCCATCATCTAGTTTTCGCATTCCTAGAAATGGGAGATGAGATATGATATGAAGGTACATGTCCTTATAATTACATAAGTGTTGTTTTCTTCATTTCGGCAAGAGATTCATCTACCACAAATGACTCCTTGGGCATCCAATGATATTACAAACTTGTATATCAAGTTTCGGAAAATTGGTTAATTGCATGATTACCACTTGTGAAATATGTTACTGAACAATTATAGTAAATGTGTGTGCTAATACGATTGTTTACACCTGTATGGGCACTAGGCAGATTCAGTAATGGACTATATATTATGACTCTGACGCATTAGATGTAAAAAAAATGTTTTAATGATGTAAATATATTGGTTTTTGTCATATCTTCCCAAAATCATAATCTTTACATGAAGAAACATTGTGGATGCTTCTTTTACTTGTACTGTTTGAAAGAGAAATACAATGCATTTTTGTTAGTTTGGAGGTTTCAATTTAGTAATACCCAGAGGTGCATTGAGTATGTTTCTTTACGCAGGAGTCATCCCACAGAATTTAGAGGTTTCAGGTTCTGTATACTAATACAGTTAAATTGGTTTTGTGGAGTTTAAGTAATAAATTGTTTAACCAAAATGGCACATATGTACATAATTGAGATCAATTACTAACCGAGATACATAAATAAATTGGTTCAGGTAAGAAGGTGTGTGATCACAGTGATGTGACGGTTTATTTGAACGCGAACAAGGAATTGATCTAAATAATAATAATTATTTATTCATTGAATTTATGAAACTGCAGCCGGCAACGGTGAGTGAATGCAATTCTAAAATTTCGAAACACATTTTTTGTATGCTCAACAGCACATCATATCACTGCTTCGAATTCGAATTGAGCAAGAGAACAGTCAACACAGTAGGAGGACACACGTGAGTAAACGACGTAGCGTATAGCGGAATTCCGACCAACAAGCCTACTTCTAAGGGAAGGGCGTTGTTTTATAGTGCTCTGTTTATTCGAAAACATTGAATTCCTTGTTCTAAAGTTCAATAAATAAGCAAGATGCAATCAATTCTGTCAGTCACTTCATTTCTTTCTTTCATATAATGCAGGTGTCATACTTCCTATAGAACTGTTGGTTGTTTATAATACTATTCCAAAGAATTAAGGCAGTCTAATATATTTAATGTAATTTTATATTGCACATTGTATAGTAAACTCAGAGCTGACGAAGCAGTCAGGTTGTCAGATATACATCTCTCTCTGGTCTCATCTACTCTACTCAATAGTTGTCGTATATTATGCTCTGTGCATACAAATCAAACTAATCATAAGCATTTAGATGCGGACGTATTTTATTCATGAAAACAATTACATCAAAAGAAATTAAATTTAAAATAGCCTGTTAGCTAATTTTATTGCAGTATTATAAATTGTGTAGCTACAGATTTATAATCAAATCTAATCAAGACAAGCTATGGGGCAAGTGCAGGAACAGCATTCTTGTTTGGATTGGATATTACGCAATTCCTAAGAACCGAAAGAGTAAAAACTAAGAAAGGTTGAGGATAGATGGAAGTTAGTACATTATTAAAAGCTTACTTTGGGGCTACTTTGTTCAAGACTCGCAGCTTTTGTTGGCTATGAGCTTCCGTCAGCTAACCAGTCAGCTAAGCATACACAAGTCGTGGTCGTATATTGTTTCATATAATCAAAATAATTTGAACTCTCTCGAATTTTACATTACCATTACTCTCCAATTTTTATAAATGTATCATATTATCATTTAATAGATTCCTTGTGCGTTTTCCTTGACCTAAATACGTACCTAATTTTGCATATAAGTTATACGTGTATTAATATACATCAGAAAATTTCCTTTGGTCTTGTAGAACTAAAATAAGTTCTAAACACACAACTACATCAATACTGATTTTACTCAAGTGCATTCTTAAAATGAATTCATTGGATATTGTATAAACTATAAGCTTGTACTTCAAACACAACCATTGCCAGTCGCCCACAATTCTGACAGTTTTTCCCCAGTTTAAATCCTCTTGTCAGCTACAAATTACGAATGACACTTGACTCACTTTCTGTCCCATTTATGTAGGCAAGCCCTCTTATATCTGCATGTATGATAGAGTTTTATAATATGGTAGCTTATGCTCTTCAGAGCTCTTAAGCTTGTACTACTACTACGAAGCTCAACTAATTGACCATAAATAACCATTCAACCCAACTCGTGCAAAACTTGCAGGTTGAGCCAGTGGGAGACCCAGTGCTACATGCCGCATTTTTTGTTACGCAAGTATAAAACTTCTAATTCCCGTTGTTCTCCTTTTCGTTTTTGCAAACCAGAACATTTTATGAATGTAAGTATTCGCCAGATTGTCAGTTCAGCTTTTTGCCAACGTCCTTGCCCAAATAAGTATTTAATGATTTCTGGAACAAGCCCCTTCCCACACACACAACTGACTCTGACTACTACTGTCCTGTCATGAAAAACGAAGGCAGTAAATCACTTTCCTTTTTCTGCAACTCAAGACTAGGAAATATAATTCGCTACAACTTTGTGCTGATCAGGGATTAAGTTGGAGAAGCCATACTACAACTACAACAGCTACGAAATAAAAGAATGCTAGGATAGGATGAATACAAGAGTCTACAGCTTGTCTACCCGATTACATTATGTATAACAATAAAAAGCTTAAAAGCTCCACCGAAGCAACAAAACAAGGCCACTCCACAAATGAGCCCTATTGAACCACAACATAAAATCCCGAGTATAAAGGGGTTTAAACCATGTTCCAGCAAAACTATTGACGCTATAAAATGGACTGATGTTGTTGTTTCCTTGGACCATGCTCTCCAGCAAACTTGCATTAAATAGAGAGTATAGAACGCAAAGCTTTTAATAAGCGGCCTAAGTACTGCTTTAAACTTCAAATGTGTGGCTTTATAATACCAACTGACTTACTAACCTTATTTTTTCCATAAAGCCCAACTGGCAAATCTTTTATTGCGACCCCACTCGAAATTATCCTGCTGCATTTTATGTATGTTGACTCGTAACTTGTGCCTTGTGTGTGTAAGCCAGTGTACCCCGCAACTTCTTTTTAGAAAACTAGTAATACATTTAATTGGTACGTTTTTTAGATCCCATCTTTACAATGTGATAAACTGCAACTACTGCTGGGGAATCTTGAACGTAGTTTTTACCTCTTTAGCGAAAAAATATCAAATGCTTGAAGCTGGAAGTGAAATTAAAGATTCAATTGCAAATGCATTCCATTTTGTTTCCCTTCTTAAACTCAAAATTAATGACATGACTAGGTTTTTGGCAAACGGGAAACCCATAATCTTTATGTACTCTCTGCATGATGCAATTTTAATTAATGGAGGAGCCACCTGGACCTGGGAACCGGTCCAGTTGCAAATGGAGTGCGATTTCTGCAGACAAAGTTAAAACGACTGGTGAGAACGGTGCTTGAACACCTTCTTTCAAATAATGCATACATTCACTTACATTCTATTACCTTTAATGCGGCATTCCAAAATAAACATTACATACATACATTCTTTCTCAGCTCATGGAACGGAGAAGTAGTAGTAGCTGTATGAGTGTAGGTGAAATGCAAGTTACCGAAAAGCTTACAAGTTCACACACAAATATACAGAGTTGGAGTGGAATCAGGAGCAGCAGCAGAGCAGCACGCTAGTAAGTGAAAACTCGTTGATATACAACCTTAAGTAGTATCTTCTTTTTACTCGTTACACAATTCGTTTTACAGCATATTGTTTCATCCTCAAAATGACAGGTACCATAAATATGTGTGTATAAGACATATGTACACTCGTAAATACATAATATATACTCTTGCGTCCGTTTTGTATTTATTCCCAATGGATTAGCCCTCTACTTAATGCATATAATGCAGAGTCTGATTTTGCCCTCAGGGTTTATCTCCTTAATAATCCAGAGTTGTTAATGCATGCTGCATCATGTTACATACATGCAATACAATAGTACACCACATTTCCACAATGCATTCAAAACCCACCTTACCTTCTTCCTTTCAAATATGTCCATTTTACTCTCCACACTTTTGGCTCTATAGTTTCTTTCTGGACAAAATATATTTATTCTCATACAATTATACTGCCACACGGAATGAATGCTGAGAAGAGAAGGACTGACAAAGATTATTTGATGTGATGTACTAAATGCATAAGATTATATGGTATAAGCCTCTATATTGTAATTTCCCAGTAGGATATTATAGGGGATAATGCTCATTGTTTGTTATGATAGTTGATAGCCGAGTGACTCAGGTAAGCCCAATTCAGAAAAAATAATAAGATATCTCAAGAGTCTTTTGCATTTAATTTAATATAAGCATACCTGTTTGCTCTTTTTAACAAAATGCTATTTTATTTTGCTCGTAGCAGTCGAGCTTACGCTAAAACTAAAAAATGCACAAGTGTAAAAATATGTCCATGTTACCCAAGTACTTAACATGTCTTTTAGTGCCATCATATAACAAGGATAACTACTCACACAGCAATAAAACCTATAGCTTTTTCCTCGGCAGAGAGAGAATTCCCTTTTGGAAAATGAGATCGTTTAAGGGGGAAATTAAATGAGTAACGAAAAAAAGTTGTTGGAGATGCAGCAAAATGAACAAATGAACGACTCATTCTTTCAGGGTGTTCGCTGAATGTTCATCATCATAATGTTGCTGACTTACCGTTGGTACTTGGTAAAAACTCTTTTTCCGCTCAACGCATGGGAATATACTCCAGTCCAGAAATGCACCCTTGAATATATATTTGTATGTATCTAATATAAACAGGTATATGATCATAGCATGAACAGCATTTCCTTCTGCAGATAGTGTGATGTCACTCACTAATGGTGCTGCTGAGAAGTTGGAATTTAGTTAGTCAACCTTGTCTTGGTTGATTTCAAAGGAAAAGGGGCAAATGAGACGACGGGATGATTCAACGATATCATGCGAGAAGTGAAATCCTTATATTCTCCAGTCTGAAATAGTATAAAGCTTGACTCCACTCCATATCTCATTCACCTTTCCTTCCTTCCAGGCAACAAATGTGGGTCTAAAGGATTATAATTTTTTCTTCCAAGAAAAAAAGTTTGATTCTTCAGAAGCGGATAGATGGATGGATAGGTAGTTAGTAAAGCAAAGTGGCTATGTCGTTGGTGTAATGATGAATGAAACGCATCTACACTCTCGTGTTAGTGCTTAAGTTTTACTTTACAAGAAAAAATCTTACTGATTTGAGGGAATAGAATCCAGTGGTAACTTGAGTCAGCCAAGCTATATAAAGCAGCAAGCAAGTTTTCATCTCAAGATCTGAAAGATTGTTACTTGTTTCATTGTATGAAAGTTACTAGCAACATAGCAGTTTCTCTGACTTTTCTATTTGGTTTTAGGTATCATCCTTAAAGTTTATGGGAACTAGCTTTTGCTCCTACTGCCTGCCTGCTTGACTAGCAAATGAAATGAGCGAGTAGACCAGACCAGAGCCGAGCATGGCTCAGTCAGAACTAACTATAAGCAAAGAGCGAGCTGAAGCTGAAACGCGAAGCCAAAGCCAGGTTTCACAAGGCAAAACTGCTGAGAACGACAGGAAACCTTGTCAATTCCTCTTTAGAGAGCTAGTGGAACGTATCACCGTTGTTGAAGCTTCTGCTCCCATATGCAGTTGACTAAGTTGGTCTAGGTCTGTACACACACGGTACACACATATATTTCATCATGATTCAGATCGACCCACTGATTTTGAGCACAATAATTTTATAGCTTTTGGCTCAGTGTCCTTAGTAGTTTTCTCTGTTGACTGTGTGTGTGTGTGGTAGTCTCATTATTACTACCAATTTGATTCGGTGTTGTTGTTGGTGTGTTTTCCTACCGACTGGGTAAAAAAAATTGAGTCTGAGTGAATACTAAAAAGACTGAGCCGTTGGGCGCATTAAGTTTGCATGAAGTTTCTATATTCGATTCCTTAAAAAAAGGATTGTAGCTAATGAGCACAGCAGCATACATAAAGTGAAGCTGTCGATTTCGAATTGAAAATTGGAATCTGAATTCACAACGTCTGGGAATAATAATATGGAGGTAGACAAGTTGTTGGAGTAGGAGTAAATAATCAATTTAAAACCAATCATTAGACAAACTCCTTGTTAAGCCATAAGTGCAAACAAGCGGAAACCCATTGAATTTAAACGTTGGATGTTATACCTTTCCTGAACAGATAGGATCTGCTTTGTTTGTAAAGTTGAGTTTAGTTTCTGCAAAAAAAAGAACAATTTCCATAAACAACAACAGGAACAGGAGCAGACACAGAAACAGCAATGTAAATTGCAGTGTTAACAAGTTCTACCGACCGATGATCGTCTTCCGTTTTCAACGATTATGTATTCAATCCCATCAAGTAAAAGTAGCAGTTTCATAGCAGCATCAGCAGCAGCCAAAGTTTTTTTTAACAACTTAAGTCTTCAAATGCAGGCATCAATTATCAGTCAACAAGTTTTTTATGGTAATTGCAGTATAGATGAGGTGATACAGAGCAATCACAAACAAGCGGAGAGCTAAAAAAGGGATACATACTTGTAAAAGTGTATGTGCATTAAAAAAAGCGAGACAAATTGAGCCCATGTGTTTGAAGTTTGAGCTCGCTCACTCTCACTCTGTTTGGCTACTACTACATCACACCAGTTCTACTTCCAAAACAGGAAGAGAAGGAGCTCACTCTCAATCTCAATCCGGGTGATGAAATAGTGTGCGGATACCACAGATAGAAATATTGGAATCGGATGTGTATTCACCTCCGTCCGCTCTTGTAGAAGCTTTGTAGGAAAAACCAGGACGAAAAGAGGAAACGGAATCATGGATTTGGGGATATGGGCTATTTTATATGACATGATGAGGACAACCAAAAGTGATAAGAATTTTTAGGAGACCATACAAAAACACAACACTAGAAAACTATACAGCCTGGTGAATCGGTGATGATATAAAAGTTTCAACTTTTTATTTTTACTGATTCATAGACAGAGGAAACGGATGAAGAGGCTTTCATTTCAATTTCGTTCGGTTCACTACTTTAAACCACATAACTGCAAGCCACACGAGTTAACGACTATAGATTGTCTTTCCTGGTTTATGGTGCTCCCTCAAAGAAACAGATGAAGGAAATGGAATAAAAAAAACTTCTTTTGCGGGTCATACTTATTGCTTTGTATGGTGGATAAACAAGAGGAATGTGATGACTTTGTGACCTTTGTGGTTTCACGTAAAGTTGGTGAGATACCAACCACCACCAACAATATTTTATTGTTATTACTTTGCATGGGACGGGTCGTAGTCGTAGTATAGCTACAAGAATCCCATTTGTTCAAGCTTCACTTGTTTGAAGTTTTAAACCACTTACCAAAGTGTTATCATCACATTCACCATATCACTCTCTCAGAGTTTTTATTGATGTGGATGAAAACTTACAGTTGTGAATATGGAGAAAGTGTGATGTAATCATGCACACCGTGTCGTTTGATCCAAATGCAAAAAGTTGAAATGATATGTCGTTTTTTTTGCGTTTCACATGCATTCACAACTTTTTTCATTTAACGACTGGCCACACCACACCACACCAATTCTCTACAATTGTGTGCAAAGGATCTAGTTTGCTAACACCAGGCTCTCAATGATGCAAACTTTTTGATTACGTATTCAAAACATGTTTTAATGCCCTACTGGAAGTATAACAATACATGGCAAGAGCTGTGTGAAATTAAAAATAAGACTTGAGATGAAAGACTTGTAGGAAAAGGTTATAAGAAAAAGAAAAAAAGGAGTGCGAGCAGGAGAGTACATCTGCCATTTTTGGATTGTCGCACTATGAATATGCATACAAGTATGTAAATGTGGAATATATACAGGATATACTTTATATAACATTCTTATTCTTCTTGGTGACCGGTTACAAGACCTTGGTGAAGTGAATGAATGTGAACGCTATTTTTTACAGTGCCCCCTCTTCTACATTTTAATGAATTTCCCGTAGGCATATACCCATCTAAGCACCACCATCACATCACATCACCATCGGATTCTAAGATCGTATCAAACAAACAAATTCAGCGTGTGTGTCAATCTTAAATGTGCATTGTAGGAGCTGATAGGAGAAACAAGAGAAAGAAAGCAGTATAAAACTGAGCATAATATTATCTCATCGAGAGAGTATCTCCTTTCCATAGTTTTTTGTTGTTGTCTTACGTAAATATTTACTGGAAGGCTTTAACTGGAGGACAATACACCACAAAAAGACAGGCAACAACACAAAACACTACTACTAGTAGTAGTATCAGGCCTGAGTCCATTTTGTACTTCTAACATAGTATTATCAAGATCAGGATCCTATTCTTTTGTTAATATACAGTGACAGCAGAAATGCTGTTGCAGCAACGGCGGCAGCAGCAATAGCAGCAGTAGAAGAAGAACAGCAGCGCGGCATATTTCTCTCTTTTTTTCATATTTAGATTTGCTGGAGCGGAATACTAATGTGTTCACCAACAGCTTTCTTAGATCCTCCAGAATCTCCACAGGAGCTCAAGAAGAAAGGAGAGGAAGAGTGAGAAGACAGAAATTCAAAAGATCATCAAACGCAACTGTACACACGGTAGTTACATCTTTTGCGCTACACTTACTACTACGTGAGCTAAAGTTCGTCCAAGACTTTACTTTTATGAAATCAAGAAAAAAGGATCAAGCAAGATAAAAAAATCTGGAATTCTGAAAGCTGCAGGCTTCATGAAAACTACAACTTGTTTTCTCAGCATTTTTATGACATTCAGACATTCCCAGTGTCAATAAAATTGAAGAAAACGAGAGAAAAACACACTAAACTAAAATGTGAACATTTGTGCATTACACACACGTGTGTTGTATGTGTACTTATTTTTGTGTAACATTTTGTTACACTTTACTGCGCATAGCATTATAGCGGAGTGGCAGAAGACATGAGAACCTGAGTAAAAAAATGATTATCAAGATTCCTGGGCACAACTTAATTACTACACATTCTTAACACGATTTTTGGAACCTCCTTCTTACATTCAAAAATATAAGCGTGGGACGGGTCTTCAACTCATCAGAACAAGAAAATAAGAATAGCCACATCAGTTCAAAACTACCTGCTTTGGTTTGGTGTTGGGTATCACTTCCAAAAATAATACCTATTTGGTGCACGTTATCTAATATTACATCTTACATAAAAAGCTTCTTGACGTATGAATACATGCATACAGACTAGAGAGAGTGCATTGCATTTTATCATTATACCACCTAACGGTGAAGCGTGTGGACGGAGGATAAACAGTAATTATAGTAAACCTTAATGAGCGGTTCCGTGAAAATTACATGAAAGATTGGAGACGAACGGGGAGTGTTTCGTAGCTCACTAAATATTATATTATTTGCCTTCAGCAGCGCTTATATAACTTGAGCCAGCAGTGTGCAGGTATGTGAATTACTATTTCTGAGGCGTATACAGGACGAACATTACGTTATATATAGAGAGCTGCATGTCCTTTAACTAAACCACACACAAAATTGTGGGCATGTATCATCATCATCATCATCATCACATCATCCTATAATCGGTTTTGTCTTCTATGTCAAACCAATTATTGCATAGGAGTTGATGATATTGACAGTATATAACGGAGTACCGTCAACCGGCATAGTAAACTATACTCTTATATTCTCTACTGTTTTTGAGTTACCGACGACACGCGAAAGGAATTTGGGGGATTCCAAAAGGCAGTCCTCATCGTCATCATCAACTCATGCATTAGAATGCATGCATGCCCTTAAAGAAGCTAAAAGTAATTAACAACAGCAAAAAGTCCTTCAAATTCACCTACCTGCCGCTACCTGTGTGTAATAAAGCTATGTATGTATACTGTACATTATGGTTACGTCAGTGATTATTGGATGAACGCTAGGATGCTGTCAAATCTCTGAAAAATGAGTTTATTATCTTTATAATTACTAACGAGGATGCCAAATGAATCATAAATTTGGTGTGCTTCATCAACAACTACGCATACACTCAACTTGTAATTGAAGTTCAGAACAAAAAAATATATACTGTTAGAGTTGGAGGAGAGTCGAGTGCGAGTGGAGAAAAGATACTTTATAAGAAAATTAGGGAGGCGAGAATAATCTCAGGTTTGATTATTGTTCTACTACACACACCATTGCATTGGATTGCGTACAATTTTTTGTCTGATATTTGGATGTGAGTTCCTCCTCACTACAGCATGCCGTCTTCGTGAACATTACCAGAGAAAATTATAGGATTGACAGGATGATAATGCATGTAATAGAAAAGTGCATGCATCATCTCCAAACCTTTTGCGGTCCAAAAACACCAACCAACGCAATTGAGCTGATCTAGTGAACAAGTGTACTATAACTATCGTCTTGAATTGTTCCAGAATGCGAATAAAGATTTCAATTCCTTTTGATATTGTTATGTTATTATTCGGAGTACTCTGCTTGAGACGAGACTATATCATTTGATAAAGCTGTATTATTGAATCAAAAGTGTTTCATGAAAACGTGAGCCTCATCAGATCATCACCATCATCATTTCCCCTCAGATTAGATTTACAACGCAAAAGCTTATGGATTGTGTGCAAAACAAAGAGGAGGGCACACACACGCTATGATTTTATAAAATCGAATGCAATGAATCTAACGCCTTTTTGAGCTCAGCCCACATACATATAATCTTATTGCTGGCACTGGCACTATTTACATTTTGATCCGTTCAATATATTCCTTTTTCCCGTTTTCGTTTGTTCAAGAGAAATTTACAAGTGTTTTGAAAACAACGGCTACGTCCAATTCCACCTGTCGTAATAACTTTAAAAGGAGGGGAAAACAGATTGAAGATTAAAATAAAAAGTACATACGACAAGTGTTTCGATTTGATTTATATCTTTCTTTAAATAAACGATTTTCAACCTATTGTATAAATTGTAATCGTGATTGTTTTATGGGGTTTAATACAAGTGGAATTATCATCTTGTAAATATTTTAGTAGGGGATTTGTTTTACTGTGAGTGAGTCTCTCGTTAAGTGAGTGCGTGTAGCAAAATAGCATTATTTTGCATTCCTCCTCAACCTCCATAATATATTTTTTGATTCACCGTGATTGCAATCAGCAGAAAAATGGGCAGCACATCTCAAGCGCGGAATACCCCTAGTCGTGATCTTCAGCAAGTGCATCAAGAGGATGAAGACGATGGCTCTCACTCCACTGTCTCATTCCGGCGTGATGATGATGGAGATGGAGAGTCTCTAACATATCAGTCACATCAACATATACCTCGAGCAGTGATGGAGGAGTCTGCAAAAAATAACAAGAAAAGTTCATGTAAATCAAACTGCATAAATGGAAATCTAGTAGCTCTCAAGGCACTCCTCTTCATCTTTTATGGAGGTGAGTATACATAATAATAATACATGAGGATAATAGATTTACTTACTTCTTAACTTACTGATATTACTACTAATACTAAAGGAATACTCTGTTTCATCTGCTAATTTAATCCTTCCTACGGTATTTTAGAAAGTTTTTCCATTGAAAAATACTTTTTAGCATAGGTAATATGTTGCATATATTATATTATGCATTCAACGCAACGCAACGCAACATTACATAACATAATCCAGCCAAAATATTGCTTTTTAAGCATTCAACGTTGGTAAGCAATTTTATCTTGCCATTTAATGATAATATTGGTAGTAGAAGGTGAACTGTTGTTTGGTGAGTTGTGAGTGGACATGGGACCCAACAAACTTATTAGGCAACAATACAAAACTCGTCATCATCATCAGTATGCACACTGTGTAATATGCAGTGTACACATAACATAATTTATGTATTACCTTTATCATAATGATTGCCGTCCACCAGTGTTTTGTAGATATGATATGGGTTGATTGTACATAAGTACATTATTTCACCAAAAAAATTTGCATTTAGACAGCGTATCAAATTGAGAGTTTTGTCGTATCGTAACCCAAGAGTTTGAGTTGGTCTGAAGGAGTATATTATGAAAATGTGTGGACACCCAAGCTCACTCACTCATTTTGTTGGTAAAAAAATCGTTTCATTTCATCATTTCATCCCCTGCCCTTTTCCAGTTACAGAAAACTTTGACTTTCCTCCCTTGATTCTTTTTGGAAGAATTCCAAAAAGAGCGAAAAAACTTTTTGGCTTGTATTAATTTTCCCATTCAAAAGATTTTTCTTTGAGAAAAAGAACATTTCACATCCCACTGCACACTTCTCACAAGTTTTTCATTTTTGTGGAGATTCTCTAAATGTTTCCGTCTCTGTGTATGGAAGTTTACTTGTTTTGGTTTTTCTCGTTTTGGGCAAACAAATATCAAACTTTGTATGTTATTTGTTTCTTTGCAGTTTTTTATAGTTATTATACGTTCACTTTATAGAGATACAGTTTAGCAAAGTATTATGATCTTAAAAGCGTTACTTTCATACGTAAATGGGATACCAAAAGCGAGGGTAAATTATTTGGCTTCGTATTTCTACTTTCATTCACATTATACAAATAGGCATGCTGTTCTTTTGTGTGCTTTTGTGATATATTTTTGCTGTTGACTTGAGTTTTTTTATATCATGGTTAAGCAACCGAATCGAGAGAAAAACAGTAAGAATAGGAAAAAAATGCAGAAGAGCTAAAATAAATACTAATGAAAGCCGTTTTTTAAAATGACTGGCAAACTGTAAAGTTCATCGTCATTTGAGCTTGAGTCATCGCATCATCATCATCATTGTGAGGAAAACGACCGTGCAAATACGCATGGTCCAATGCTTACCTTCAGGATGAGATTCGAATCATCAATGCATAGTGTTTAGAATCGAAGAAAAAAAGGAAAATGTTCACGTTTACCGTATGCATTCCATCAATTCCATGGCACATAAAGCGTATCACTTTTTATTGTTAACTAATCATGAAAAAGTATGGGATTTTTTTTGTATGGAATTCGATTCAGGTATTAGCACAAAATTACTAAAAACCAAGGGACCAGACCAATACATTCGAATTCTTTTATAAAGACGGATCAGACAGCTCATTGTCAATATAAATGCGATGGAGGTAAAGGAATATAGGAATCAAGAAAAAAATGTTTTTCGTACTGACAAGATACAATTACATGAGCGTATTAAGATACATACGTGCATGCAGTGCTTCTATGTATACGCTGATGCCTGATGCTGAAGTCAAAGTCAAAGCCGTGTGACACCTCTCGGGCTGGTGACTCCAACTCGAGCGTAGGGTCAAACACGGACTGACTGTCCTGCTTGATGGACTAATGACTATCTGGGTTGTAAGGCCAGACAATGCCTCCAGGATTGGCAATCTGGGTTGTAAGGCCAAATCACTTTTCTTGGATCGATGAAACTTCCCGACTGAGACTTCAGCTCGAGAGTAGGGTATGATGCAAAAGCTCGGACTGACTATCCTAGCTAATCATCAACTAATACAGACTAAAGTTAACTGCCAAAAGAACTCAGCAATTATAAAAGCTATCAAGCCCTTGCACAATTACTTTAGCCTTAAGTCTACCTTATCTTCAACTGATGAAGACAATAACTGTTAAAAAAAGCACAAACTGATTATACTAATTATTACAGAACGGTGACTTTTATTTATTCAACAAGATTCAAATTAAACATCAATGTCAATTTTCAGGTAAAAATCAAGATTTGATTAGCGACTATTACTGTTCAATCCACTAACTCAACAACTTAACATTTAGAAATTTCGACAAGAAGATATGTTATTCCACAAAAGATTCTCTACCAGATAGGCCAATAAAATATTTTCTAAACCTTCACAAAACTTTTTTTACAACTAACTGACCACGAGGTACCATGCCTCTTCCTCACACATGCCATGCTCTACAAACGCAACCCAAAGCTTCCAGAAGGAATTATACTTTACACAAAACACTGACAACTCATAAATCCGCAATACGGCGTACACATACAACATACATGTCAAAGACTAACAAATTTCCAATTCACCAATTAATTCATAACTCATCTTTAAAACAATAATTCAAAATTGCACCCGATCAAAATGACTGCCATAAATTAACGAACAAATTCATATAATAAAATTTAAGATAACAATAAAATTCGAAGTAGGATAAGGTTTTTTTTACTAATGACTATTTTAGTATTTCTATCACTTCAGCTCCCTCAGCCACATTCTTCCTCCCGAAAGTATCACTTTCACTATCCCCAAAGCTGAGGGGGCACACTTTCACAACAGGTCTCTTCAAAACTGATGTCTTGACCAATTTCTTCGCGTCTGAAGGATCCACTGACGCAATTTTGATCTCCACGACTCTCGTTCTTCCATCTTTGCCTGGAAACGCTTGGGTGATCCTCCCTAGTTTCCACGAGTTTCGGGGAGCCTGATCATTCACGACGAGCACGACATCTCCAATCTTCACTTCCTTTCCTGGATGGAGCCACTTCTGCCGCTTCACGAGGAATGGAAGATACTCCTTACGCCATCGGTTCCAAAACTGGTCGGCAAGGAATTGAGCATACTTCCAACTCTTCCTGTAACTGTCTGCTTCATCATACGCTCCTGGAATCCTGGGTCCTGTCACACATCTGAGCAGGAGAAGATGGTTTGGGGTGAGACATCCTTCATCCTCCGAATTGCAAGACAAGTGGGTCAATGGACGGCTGTTCAAAATGCCCATTACTTCACAGAATAGAGTCCGTAAGGTTCCTTCAGAGGGATTCTGTTCCTTCAGGATAGCATCAAGGACCTTCTTGGTGCTTCCAACGAGTCGTTCCCAGGAACCTCCCATGTGTGGCGCAGCTGGCGGGATGAACTTCCACGATATCATCTTTGTAGAGGTGGCTTCCTGGATCAACTTTTCATTCCATGAGAAAAGGTTCTCTTCTATTTCCCTTTTGGCTCCAACAAAATTTGTCCCATTGTCACTCCAAAGACTATGGGGACTTCCACGAATGTTCATAAAACGTACCAGGGCATTCAGCATGTCACTAGTACTCAGACTTTCTGCAAGTTCCAAATGAACGGCTCGTGTACTAAGACAGGTGAAAAGCACTCCCCATCGCTTCTCCTTGTGACGATTCACGGTGACATGGTAGGGGCCGAAATAGTCCACTCCAGTATTGAAAAATGCAGGAGTCCCGGCTTCTAATCTTGACACTGGCAATTGGCCCATTTCTGGAACAGAAGGTTGAGCCCGTTTTCGAATGCAAAAGGCACATTTAGCCCAGCATCTTCGAACAGCTGCACGGCAATCCAGAATCCAAACATGTTGACGCAGCTCGTTAACAACTCGCTCTTGTCCAAAATGCTTGCTCATAACGTGGTGGTACTCTATGTACAGTTGTGTGTACCTATGCTTTGGGTCGAGAATAGGAGGTGACTTCACGTCTTCTGGCAAGCTGGCAGCATTCAAGCGTCCCCGCAACACGATCACTCCATCATCACTCAAAGCAGGAGAGAGCACACGAAGTTTACTATCCTTTGGCAACGGCTTGTTCTCTCTGAGAAGTTTCATCTCCACCGGAAAGGAATCTTCTTGGCTTCTTCTAATCAAATATAACTCTGCTTTCTTCATGTCATCTACTGTGATTCCTGTGGGCACTATTCCTCGAAAGGCTCGTCCTGCTGCTATAACGGCTGCTGTAGCCCGAATGAGACGAAGCCAAGAACTAAAACGGTTGACATCGATCAAACCTTCTGGTGTTTGATTTACACACGTTGACAGAATGAATGAATCCTCTGAATCTTCCTCCGTTTGAGAATGCCTTCCACTTTCCGCTTCTTCTGGCCATTCACTTTCTTTTGCCAGAAGGAATTCAGGTCCGATGAGCCACCTTGATTTAGAGGTAAACTCCTGCATCTTATGGGACCGAGTGGCGTCATCTGCAACATTTTGTTTGCTAGGGATCCACCTCCAGTCAGCTACATCCGTCAACTCCTGGATTTCCCCAACACGATTGGCTATGAATGTGTTGTAGCGTGCTGAGGTTGATCTCAGCCAACACAGCACGGTCTTGGAATCACTCCAAAAGGTTGTGCGCTGAATAAGCAGCTCATCACGAAACGCTTTCTTCACGGTGGCTGCTAACCTGGCTCCCATCACCGCAGCTTGAAGCTCCATTCTGGGAATTGTGAGGCCACGTAAAGGAGCCACACGAACCTTTCCCATTACGAAAGAGAGTTCCACACTCCCTCCCGTGTTGAAACGTAAGAAAATGACGGCAGAGAATGCTTCTTCACTGGCGTCCACAAATACGTGCATCTGCACTTCACATTCACTAATAATTGAAGAACACATTTTTCTTGGAACTGCTACAGATTCTATAACCTTCAGCTCCTGTAGCCAATCAATCCAACGGTCTTCAAGGGAGTGTGGAACCTCGTCGTCCCAGCCTACTCCTGATCTCCAGATCTCTTGAAGGAGTGTCAGCGCCTTCACTTTCAGGGGGCATAGAAATCCTAATGGATCAAACAGCGACATGACAACACTTGCCACTTCTCTCTTGGTTGGCAGGCGGATGCCACTCATTACTACAGGAGGAACACGTTGAAAGTTTAGCTGGAACTGGAACTCATCATCTCTAGCATTCCAAATCAATCCCAATGTTTTCTCATAATTTTCATTCTTATCCGAAAAGGTCAGGCTCCGTTCGCTTCTTTCTGCGTCTGGGATGTTTCTGAGCACTTCATTGGAGTTGCTATTCCATTTGACGATCTTGAGTCCTCCTTGAGCATGGATGAAACGGACTTGTTCACGCAGCAAAGCAGCTTTTTCCGGATTGTCACCACCCCCAAGGTAGTCATCCATGTAGTGATCATACCTAATGGCGTTCACGGCTACAGGATACTTTTCTTCATAAGCCGCAGCATTGGCATCTTTGGCGAAAATTGCTGAGCACGGTGATGAGGCGGAGCCAAAGAAGAGCACACTCATTTCATACTCCAACGGTTTAATTTTCCTATTCTTTCCACGATAGAGAATAGTCTGGCTCGCCTTGTCTTCCTCCTTTAACTTGACCTGATGAAACATTTCAGATATGTCACCGCATATGGCCACTTGATGTCTTCGGAACCTCATAAGGACGGCCGCCAGAGATTGCAGAAGATCAGGTCCCTTCAGAAGGAAGTCGTTTAGCGATTTGCCATGGGATTTGGCTGCTGCGTCGAAGACAAGTCTCGGCTTCTTAGAGGGATGATAAGCAAAGAACCATGGCAGGTACCATAACTTTGAGTCCCTCTTACTTGCATCGTATATTTTCCTGTTCTGGACAAGGAACCCTTTGGAAATATAATCTTCAAACTTCTTCTCAACAAGTTCTGCAAACTCCGGGTCTTTGTCCATCTTTCTTTCCATTGTCAGCAGTCTCCTCTCAGCCATTCTGTAGCTTTCCGGTAGCACAGGGGAATCACTTTTCCAAAGCAGGCAAGATTCCCAACGGTTGTCAGACTTGATGGTATTCTTCTCTAGCAGCTGGAGAGCACGACAATCTTCAATCGAACGATGAGCTCCAGCGAAAACCTTCACTCCAAAACTCTCAGTTGAGAAGAACTCCTTGATCTCCTCGTGCAATATTTTATTGGAGTCGGTCACTTCACAAATGGTGTAGCACCTATTTCCTACTGCACCAACGCTGACGTACCATCCCAACAAAGATTTGTAGGCAACTGGCTTGTCTCCATCTTCATGCTCCAAAATCTCTCGAGCTGCCGAGAGTCGACTGCAATCATAACCGATGATCATCTGAGGTACAGCTGTGTTGTAGGATTTCATATTCATCCGTCTCAGATACGGATACTTCCTCTTTAGGCTGTCAACATCAGCGCTGCATCCAGGAATACCAAGGCGGTGTACGGTTCGGACAGAGCTCACGTCGTACTTCTTCGCTTTTCGGAAAGCTCCTGAAACTTCAAGGTCAACTTGTCTGGAGTTGGTGTCTTCCCGAACGTCTTTTCCGAAAACAGTGAAGCGGAAGGGTTTACTCTCTCCAGTGAGACCAAGATCATGAGCTACACTTTCCTCAAGGATGCTGCAGGATGCTCCACTGTCCAACAAAGCGTAAATTCTTTTTGTTCCGTTTGGACCATGAACATTCACTGGAACTATAGGCAGACACTCTGAGCTGGCTGCTGCATTTAAGGACCCATCTGGTGGTGGTGGAGGAGGAGACTCGTCTTTTTCATCTTTGGGCTGTTCTGACTTCTTCTCCTTCTTTGAGAATGGTGAGCTGTGCAACATAAAATGGTGCTTCCTGTCACATCCACTTTGTCCACAGACTTTCCCAGTTGGACAATTGCGGGTCGTATGTCCAGTTTCAAGGCAACAGAAGCATAAATTGTTGTCCTTCACCAGCACCCATCGGTCAACCGACTTCATCTTCTTAAAAACATAACACGTTGAAACTTTATGTTTTTTGCCACAGCACTTGCAACTTGAGTCATCTTCGACTGCTACGTTGACTCCTGCTCCACGGCGCTTCCTCGTTGTGCCTTCATCTTCAGGGGCATCCTTTATTTCCAGTCTGGAAATGGTGCAGGCTGTTTCCCGCTGGATACTCATCCAGTGGCTGAATATCTCCAAGTCTTCAGGTGCATACGGCATATAGCTTCTTTTCCAGAGAATCCATTCCTTGCGCATGGACACTGGTAGTTTTTCCACTAGTTGCTCAAGAAGATAGGTGTCGTGGAGGTATTTTCCATTGAGGTTGAAGGTCTTGATGTTAACAACAAGACTCTGGACTACGATGGCGTACGCAATCCAACTTTCCGGCTTGTTTGCTTCAGGTGACTTGGTTTCTCGAGCCTTCTGGATAAGGGAGCGAATAATTTGCTCTGGTCTTCCAAAATGAAGGTACAGAGTCTTCAGTATTTCCGGAACATTGTCAGGATTAGCCATCAAAGCCTTCACAACTTCCAAAGCCTTTCCCTTCAGTGACTTCCGGAGTCTTCTAAGGTTCTCCGAGTTCTTGATCCCGTACTGTTTTGTAGTACGATCAAGCTCAGCTACAAATGCTGCCCAATCTTCAGCTCTTCCCGTAAAGAGTGGCAGCTCCTTGTCACTTCGAGCGGCATCTCCTGATGGCTTCTGCATCAGCTCTAACTGCTTTTGCATAATCTGCATCATAAGGGATGACTCTTCTGACACTTGTGGTTGACTCGAGGTGGCATTACACTGTTGTGGAGGTGAGTGCATCTTTTCTGTTTCAACCGGAAGCGGATGACCATGTGGAGGTGTATTCCACGGCTCAGGTGGAAGACGGAATTGATGAGGCACGTGATGATGATGTCCATTATTCCAGTTCATTCCTGGCTGGAACTCACTTGGCAAAACTCCAGGGAACATGTGCTGTTGTCCGTAGGCTAACTCATTGAGTCCATGGGGTGGAGCATTTGACACATGATGGTTCATTCCACCATGTTCGAGAGGCCGCTTCCCCAGTTTTTCCTGTTCGGCGATCCACTTTGCTGTCTGGGACGCATCTACAGGAACTTCCTCGACACTAGATCCATCGTCACTAGCTTCATTCTCAATTTTATTTTTCTCTTCTCGAGTTCTCATGTTCACCCTCATCCTATTATCCAAGCACCTGATTTCAGCTTCAGTCATTTCGATTTTTTCTTGAACCTCTAGATCTGTGGCTGCTAAGGTCTCAAGTTCATCTTCTTCTTCATCCGTCAGGTCACGTCTTGTAATGGATTTGAGGAATTCAATTCTCTTGTTGATTCCTTTACTTTTAGCTGTTGCACACTCCAACGAGTAAACTAAGGTGGCGCGTTCGTGGCACATTTCCCTTGTTTCCTCCAGCTCTGCAATGTCCTCCATTTTCTGCTTCTCTGAACGAACCGATTGCTTTCCAACGGACTTGTTAGAGAGAGATGTGCGAGGTTTTGGAACTGGTATCACTACTGAAGGTGGCTCTCGAACTATGTTCTGGATAACATTTTCAGGTGGGCAGGTTCCCATCATCGTCACAGGTACGGTGTACTCGAACACAGGGTGCCGTGAATGATGGCTTTGAGGATCAGGATGCACATTGGACGGGTTTCCTAACTCTGGATAACCCAACCGCATTGTCTGATTTCGGAGACGCTGGCCGCGTCCAATCGATGAAGGACTCGCTCCTTCAGTTTGCATTTTGAACAATTTTCGAAACACAAAATGTTCAACAATGATTCCAAAACTGGAATCCAAATGTCAAGTATAAAGGCACAAGCACTTTACACTATCACAAAAAGCAAACAGCTTGATTAACTCAATTTTAATCAACTGATTTGCACAAATTTAATCACTCCAGGACGGGTCTCCACGAACTGGGGATCTGAGATCGAAGGACCAATGACACCTCTCGGGCTGGTGACTCCAACTCGAGCGTAGGGTCAAACACGGACTGACTGTCCTGCTTGATGGACTAATGACTATCTGGGTTGTAAGGCCAGACAATGCCTCCAGGATTGGCAATCTGGGTTGTAAGGCCAAATCACTTTTCTTGGATCGATGAAACTTCCCGACTGAGACTTCAGCTCGAGAGTAGGGTATGATGCAAAAGCTCGGACTGACTATCCTAGCTAATCATCAACTAATACAGACTAAAGTTAACTGCCAAAAGAACTCAGCAATTATAAAAGCTATCAAGCCCTTGCACAATTACTTTAGCCTTAAGTCTACCTTATCTTCAACTGATGAAGACAATAACTGTTAAAAAAAGCACAAACTGATTATACTAATTATTACAGAACGGTGACTTTTATTTATTCAACAAGATTCAAATTAAACTTCAATGACAATTTTCAGGTAAAAATCAAGATTTGATTAGCGACTATTACTGTTCAATCCACTAACTCAAAAACTTAACATTTAGAAATTTCGACAAGAAGATATGTTATTCCACAAAAGATTCTCTACCAGATAGGCCAATAAAATATTTTCTAAACCTTCACAAAACTTTTTTTACAACTAACTGACCACGAGGTACCATGCCTCTTCCTCACACATGCCATGCTCTACAAACGCAACCCAAAGCTTCCAGAAGGAATTATACTTTACACAAAACACTGACAACTCATAAATCCGCAATACGGCGTACACATACAACATACATGTCAAAGACTAACAAATTTCCAATTCACCAATTAATTCATAACTCATCTTTAAAACAATAATTCAAAATTGCACCCGATCAAAATGACTGCCATAAATTAACGAACAAATTCATATAATAAAATTTAAGATAACAATAAAATTCGAAGTAGGATAAGGTTTTTTTTACTAATGACTATTTTAGTATTTCTATCACTTCAGCTCCCTCAGCCACACCGTGCATGACACACGGATTTAAAGACGTAACTAACTATGCTGCATTGCACTTGCTGCAGAATGCAAACCAAATTTTTTTTGAAAATGCTAGTGCGTCCCGTATAACAAATGCTGCTTTGTTAACGTCAATGACTGGACGTACTCAATGCCTGACTTGAGTTTGACTTGGCTGTCTGCTGTCTCTAGGATGAATGAGAATGTAATGTGAAGTACAAGATGAGTTGTGAAAAAGGGTATATACAATGCGTGCCTGCACACACACCAGCCAGTCACATATATAAATATAAACATTTTTTAGTATATACACAATTCCTCATAAAAGCACTATTATGTATATACATATGTTATTGTATGTGCCAGAGAAAATTGAGAATGATGAAGAGGATTTTCAATAATAAAATACGATGACAGTGATTGTCACGTCTGTCCCGAGCTTTAGTAAGTTATATACACACTTGATCATTTCAATTCAACCAGGTGAAAGAGACTCATTTGCACATCATCAGAGTTGTAGCATCATCCTCATCATCATCATCATTATTTGCTCAAAGGAAAATCGTTTGGTAAAAATATAGATATACATATCCTACATCCTATTCAGAATGCTTACATGCATATCCATTTGCTTTCATTATACTCGAGTTCTTGTAGTGTTGGTGTTGGTACTACACGAAATGAAATATTGATAATTTAATAGAAGCTCACAATAACAGGGAGTTAGGGCTGAGATTGTGCAGATGAATGGGGGTTTATTGTGCGTCGTCATTTTTGTTATTTACCCTTTACTCAAGAATGAATTGTACAGGAAACCCGGATATAAAGATGTTGTTGAGTGCTGTCATATCATGCTTGTGGGTAAGCTTGGGGCAATATGACATAGATAGAGATTTCTCCCAAGCAGGATAGAGGAAATGCTAGGTAGCTAATATCTATTATGCTAGATGCTGCGCTTAATTTGTGTATCTTAACGTGTAACTCCGTTTTGTGTATCTTTCACAAGAATTTTATGGTTCGTCGGGAGCGAACAAATATTGCTGATTGTAAATGTTTCCTTCCTTTCTGTATGCTTCTGGTATTAGTTTCTATCGAATAGTTGATAGTTGTATTTACACGGGTCTGAGAATTTTTATTTTGTTTACAGTGGCACATGGTTATGTACGCACGCACATAAGAAAAATATTTGATTGCGGTTGAGCCGTTGAAAGAAGCTCATCGTAAAAAAAAATTCATTGCCATTAATATTTGAAGTTCAAACGAAGAAATCCTTGTTTGGTAGTTTGAAAGTTTAGAAAAATGGGAATTCCTTAAATTCTGTTTTATTTCCAACGATCCGATACAAAGTATCATCTTAGCTGGTAATAAATTGTTGAGTTGAAATATTAGTCGTTAAAATGTTTCTGATGCTTTCCCTTCCATTTTAAAATAGCGAATTGCAGTTGGTATTGGGGCTGTACACGTGGCGGAATTCCGAAGCATTTTGAACTTGGGGAAACAAAAAGTTCAACAACGACTTTGAAAAAACAGGATGCGTATTACACGTATTTATGAAATATGCATGAAAATGAAAATATATAAGTACATATATGGATAAGGTTGTACTTGCAATTCGGAAGGAAGCTAAGATTTTGTACGTATATGTATAGCATGGAAAGCTCTAAAACATATTATGCTACATTTTTTTTATCTTCACTCCTTTTCATTTTATAATAAAAGCAAGCTTCAGTGAACACCGGTTACCTCAATTTGTTATCAACCTGTAACACATCATTTGTGGATCCAAAGGCATAGAGGTTGGGTATGGTGTATATTTCAAAGTTGACATAAGTGATCGCTAATGATGCTGATGATGGTATCCAGTATATGAGTGCGTCGAGGTGGAGGTACGTTACAAAAAACGCTCGTAGGGTTTCCACCACCACCACGTAGTTTCATACAATAAAAAAATTCTGCAGCAGTTGCTCCTGTTCTGTCTGTTGTGGTTTCGCTTTTTCAGATAATAACAAAAAAATACCTACATGAATAAGCACATGTCGCTCCGTTTTGCGTATCCCACTTACGCTGCTCTGGCATAATAACAAATTATATGCATGAGAAGAATCGCAAACTGAAAATAATAGGAGAGAATAGTATATATTCTGCTGACTAATCTATAAGGTACATACATATATATATAAGGTACAAAACGAATTCTTTTGAAAAAAATGTTTGGAAATACCTTACTCTTACCCATCATTTTCTGTTGGGTAGATCCATGTGAACAGCATGACATGAAAAATAGGAGTGTAAACGGTAAACAAAATGCTCATGTTTGTCTTAAACACAGCTAATTGCGCAAAATTAACAAGTTTAGCTGGTATGCAAACATTCACAGTTGGGATTCAGTTTCCTTTTAGATTTTAAAACGCGTTATATGGTGCAATCACTAATCACTTTGAGTCGTTACTGCTTAAAGAGTGTATTACCATTTGAAGAAAAAAGGGGCTTTCTGAAAAATTTCCCTGAAATTACTTTTGAAATGGAGGGATGCAAGAAAAGCGTCTGACTTTCATACATTTTTTTGTGAACCATTTGATACTTTCCTGCTATAATTTTCGTGGTAAAACTAGCATTTTCGAATAAGTATTATGCCAAGCTGGTCTGTTATGTCTCACAGTCAGAAACATAACAATGGCAAATTTTCATCATCACAAAAGCTCGTATACCGCTTATTTTCAGCTCATTTCCATTGTCATTGCAGATAAGGAACAATGAGCAGATGACATTCTTAACAACTCCTTTTCCCATGTAATGGGGATCCAAATGACTTTACCCCCAACTAAAACCATCTTTATAGCATTCTTGAAACATACCCAAAAAAATTCTGAAGGTTTACTGCACAAAATGGCATGTTTTTCAGGGTTGAAAGTTAGTAATAATATGTAATAAAAACTGGAGAATAGGACTTTAAGAAAAAAAGGTTTGCCGATTTTTTAACTCTCTCATCCAAGGCTTCACTAAAAATCTTCAAGTTGTTTTATGTCCGTGTTATGTTACAAGGTATACTACCCTTTGGCGTCACAAGTGGAAGTGGATGATGTACAAAATGTAAGACAGATCAGAAAGTAAAAGGGTCCGTAGTCTAGAGTGCTAGTTTTATTTACAGCCAAACCGAACGACTTTCGTAAGAGTAATTTCAGCATACCTTCGAAAACATTTGGGAAAGAAGGTACAATGAAATTTTGTTCTACATTTTTTGCCCACTAAATTGCGATTTTTATGGGATGCTCTTCAAATTCATACTCAGGGAGTAGTAGTAGTAGTAGTAGTAGTAGTAGGGTAGGGGAGTGAGAAAAGTAGTTACACGAGCCTATTCAGAGCATTGAACTGAATGTATGTAGATTTTGGATTCCATAGCTGTTTATATATCATCATCTTATGGGACCATTTCTCTAGTATGGTTATGGGTTATCGGGGAGGAGGATTTTCGGTTGGTTTCTATTTATTTATTGCACCTACGGTGCTTGCTGAGCGAATGAGTTATGGTTGAAAAACTGGTGAAGCCATAATAACTAAGCTATTATCATCATCATCATCATCATCATGTTCACATTTCCACAAGTTTTTGGTAGCGTTGAAAATTCGCCTTCATGAGTGATGGGAACCCCACGCAGCAAGGATGAATATATTTGTAAGCTTTCACCAACTCAGCGATAGCATGATTTTCTCTTGTGGCCAGTCCAAACTCAGCCATCCTCTATTATGTAGTTTGACAATACAAACTTCATATAGATTACACATTAATGGATTGGCACAGCAATCCGAAATTATTTATCTTCCACACTGTCACACTGAATTACAACAAACTCAACGACTGGAAGGATACTTCCAAAAACAGATTTTTAGCTAGGCGACTGGCTATTATGCTATTGTATATATAATTTATAGCAGTGAAATGCAACTCGCTAAAGTGCATAACCACACGCTTTTATTATGGTCTTGTTTCCATCTTGGAACTTGACGACTTCATTAATTTATCAAATAAAAAGAATACAAGCAAGATGCATTGCATTGCTTTCAGTGACACTTCCTTTCCTTTTCTCGTTTCAAAAGCCTTTTTTTTCTTCATAGATTGCAGCGTGTTGCGGGCTTGCATTTTCCCCATAATATTATACACTCCTACTCCTTCGGACTCTATATAGCAAGTTCCATTTTCTTGTCTTCGTTCAAGATGCACCAACTTGAAGTAATGAAACAACTCTTTTGGCCACCCAAACTTCACTACCGTACTCAAACGCAAGTTTATAATATAATAGTCTGCAGTATAGATTATATGGCTGTGACTATGCGACTATACCTATTATTACGTAGCTGAAGCGAGAGCATTCAGCGAAGTAATGGTTTTACTAAAACTGTCTGTCTGTCTGTCCGTCTGTCTGTCTGTCTGTGCGCACTCTCCTGGTCACATACATTGCCCGATTTGGACGAAATTTGGTACACAGGTAGCACTACTCAAGAGGACCTCTGGGAATACTTTTCAGCCAAATCTGTCAAACGGTTCGAAAGTTATAGGTGGATGAGTTCAGGAACTCATCGATTTGGCTGAAATGTATACGTATACGTAAGAATTGCATAGTATCCGTGTGGATGTGCTTATGCATAACTCCGGAACCATGTCCTTGTGCATAAAGCCAGTATCCGGAATGGAATTCTACAAGCAATGCTTTTACTACGTTGGGAGAGGATCGCAGAGGTGGGTATAGAGAGAGAGAGAGAGGTGGTGGAGGAGATTTGGTGGACATGGGGGGAGGTGGTTTGGAGGAGATCACTCAACGCCCTCTTCAGCTACGTCTCTGGCCTGCTTACTAGCAGTTTATTTATATGATGGTTAGATACATAGATAGATAGTTTGATAGTATACAATGTCGCTCTGTCGCGTATCTACTCCATAACTACTCCACAAATATTTGTAGCAGCTTCACCAAACTAGTTGGGAAAGAAGTGCAGTTTGTCTTTTCCCTACATGAGAATTTTATGGTCAATGATATAAAAAACGTTTTAAGGGCTTTCGTTGGATCGCTTCACTGTGTGTATTTACACTAAACCCGACTACAAACTACACACACACACACACAGTATTTCGCCGTTGGCTCCGAGTCAGAAACGATACGATATATTATCATTTGCTTGAGGCAGATAAGTTTCTACATATTACGCTAAAATTTTCTACATGCGAATAACTAAACTTCTTACATCACAAAGTATATAGTGTTTTTGTACTAGTGTTTTATGGGCCGGAAGAATAAAAAGTAGTGGACGACGAGATGAACAAGGGAGTGAGTATGAAGTATAAAAGATTCTGTAATGCATTATCATGTCATTGCAATTGCTCCCTTTACTTGAGCTCCTCGAATACTAGACAGTATACCAATGAGTCTTTTTTTGCTTCGTCTGGTTTTCTCTTTGGAAATAAACCCAATCCATAACTACGTATGTACATGCAGTTTGTCCTCGCTTTTTTATAATGTGTGTGTCTCCTTTTTGATACACCAGCAGCATTTCCACCCAATAGATAAACATGTATGCAAACTGGTACAAAAAATGGTTTGGTGTCTTTCTCCAGTCAGTGAAAGATCATATCGGGTTCTCAAAGCTTAACCAAGATTGGGTGAAACAAGAACAAAAAAATGAAATGTATATGGCTTGCCTTTCTTGAACTAATTTTGTTTTCTTCGAATTCAATTTTGCCAAGCGCTTTTTTTGCGAGCTCTAATATCAAATTATATTACATTATATCACAGACGGTTCCGAGTAAATGAAAAAGAAGGAATTTCATCAGGCTTCTTGTTGAAATTTTTTTCTATTTCCTTTCTATTCACATCAGCCCCAGCCGTTGCATTGTCTGCTGTTGCTTTTGTGTCCCGAAATAGTTATCATATCTAGAGCATGCAATGCAGTTTTCCATTTTTATGTACCTACCTGTAGAATTTTTATGTTCGAGAGGAAAAAACGCAATTCTATATAATATTTTCTATTCGAGAAAGAATATGTTCTCTTGGTTTGACGTCCGCCGCCAGCAACTATCACAATCACACATTCACATATATAACATCTATCATAAAAATGTTGGCATTTTTTTGTGAAGACAATTTCTTCTTTGTTGTGTTGTGAGGTGAATGCGTAGTAGTAATTCAGTGGTGTGCTACAAAAACTGGGTGTTTTTAGAGGAGATGATGTAATTAGAAAACTATTTGATAGCGTTTTGTGTTGTATTGCATTGCGTTGCTGCTGACGCTATACATAAACTTAGAATCCGCATTGTAGTACTTTAGTTTGTTATCTAGGTAGTATCCAGTCATTAATCTCAATGAGATGCAATAGTACTGCAAAATAGCAAAATGCCGTCGGAAAATATACAAAGCTGCTGATACTACTACTAATGTAGCACAAGCACGTCTATGATGATGATGATGCGGACAAGTTGCAGTTGAGATATGTGAAAATTCTCAGGGATAGACTAGATTTTAAGTGTTATATTGGATGTACCTATGTGGTATATTACACATTATATAAATAGTTGTTTATATAACGTGCATCTATAATAAAAAAAACAAGAAAAAAAACAAGACGAATGAATGCGGTGTATGATATCTCTCACAGTGTAATTTACTCCTGGAGGCATCTTGTTCACTTGAGTTAACTAAGCTAAATTGCAACTGCCTTTTGTAATAATATATTTAACAAAAACATGTATGTTTCCCAGCCCATAGCGATTCCTTGTCAAGACGGAATATTATTATTGCATTTATTTACGTGCAAATAGCCAAAAAAAACAGGCTGGCAGTCAGTCTTTTATAAAACATACGCATTGTAAATTGTAAACTAGCATGTTGCTTTCGCTTTCTGCATTGTTCGTTTGATAATACTATGATGATATGACGACGATAGTATTTTTTTTATATATAAAATACTCACTATCAGTTTTTTCGGCATTTTGTGTAAATTTATTTCATAAAGATTCTACTTGACTTGTAAAATCCGTAATTTTCTCTTTGACTTGCTATTTTATTGTGTTCCGTTCCGTTTTTTTGTTGGCTGCAACATGTAGTTAGCATCATCAACGAAAATGAAGTAAACGACGGGCTGTTGTTAAGTTATGCAGTTGGAATTATATGTGGATGTACGTATATACACGTAGTGTTATGATGTTCATCATCAGAATCATGACGATGATGATGAATTTAATGAAGAGTGGCAAGAACAAGTGTTATATATTGCATCTCTCATGAAATGAAAGATGTAACTAGTGATAAAAAGAAGAAGAGACGGTTTTCTATTTGCTGTATGGATGACGATGATGCATCAGTAAGAAAATGAAATGAATACATGTTCTTCTTGTTTTTTCAACTTTTCTCCCATTTATTTCTACACGTTTACGTAATCTTATGTAGTATATACCAACTTTGAATAAATTGTTTAATGAGCATACTCAGCATACATGTGCAGGCAGTGTTCATTCATGTCAGCATTTTGGACATTTAGCGAGTATGTGATAACGTAATTCGTATCGTGCTACATGAACTCTTGGCTGAGTCGGTCGAGTGTAATAATAACGCAAAAACCTTACGTTTCAAGTATGATTGACGACCATTCACAAAGACTGGAAAAGGATTTGGCTCATTGCTTTTGTTGATTATTGCCATTTTTTAGTGTGAGCAATTCATAATATATATTTATTCATTTGCTTGTATATACTATGTACATCCGCTATCATTTTAGTAGATATTGATTTTAAGAGCACTCGCACAAGTACAAAGTGAGTTCACGTACATAGTACGGCTGCACTTTTATTTCAAAAGGGTCAAATAATAATATTAGTTGCAAAGAGGGAGTAAAGTGGTAACCCTTTCCTCTCCCTTTTCCTGTGTCTGTCTCTCCAAGTGGGGTCAATGGAGTTCAGTTCAAACACACTTCACACGTCTTCTCCTCCTCCCACGCCCTTTCATTTCACCATTCATAAGTGAATTGTAGACGCAATACGTACGTTGAATGTGCTAATTCATAAAAATAAAATGTGAAAGCTTCAACCAAAATTTTCTTTCAGGGACGACAAACATGTTGACACCTAAAAGCAATGAAACAACTTGCTAAAAATCTCTGCCATCATCACATCACATCACTCTAATCTAATCGCAAATAATACGTTCTCCAAAAGACACATCATTCTCCTTAATTTACCACAGAGAAAACTCAGTAAACACCACTTTTCGCCCACTCACACTTCGCACATCATCCCATCAACATGAACATCCTTTAGATCCATTCATCCGTATCTCCCACATGAGCTTTCCATATTCTCACATCCTTATCCTAACTTTTTTTGTAAACTATACCATGAAACAACATGTCATGGTTGGATCGCGTTGCTTGAATGAATGACAACTGTTTCATGAAGACGAATTATTGTTTGCATGAATGGTGGTGTCCCATGTCCCCTTTTGATTATGTTTGTTGTGTGCTTCCCATACATTTACTCAGCAAGTTTTTCTCCAGACATACGTGAAACAACTCAGCAAAAAAAAAATACTCTTATATATTATGATAGTCCTTCCGAAACAAATCTTATTGATGCTATGAATTTTCTTTTGTTTTTTCCAGGAGTCGGAGTAATATGCACTTGGTTGAACCATACCCAAGTCTCGTCAAGATTCTCAGAGAAGGAAACACTTTTGATTTACGGGATCTCATCTCTCCTCTCTCTGGCCACTCCAATCATATTTGGACTATGGTCTGACAAGTCTGCTCGACCGAAAAAGGCAAGTTGCCCTTCATATTTCAGTTTTCTTCTCCCGGAAATAAAAATATTATAAAAACCAAGATGGCTATGCACACGCTGAAAAGATTTCTTGAGGAAAAGTAGTGGTGAAGCAAAGCACAAAATATAGGCTCAAACAAAACCTTATGCTTATGCTACGGAAATGTTTGCATCGTTTCGTGTGCCTGGCAAATTCACTTTGCTTCTTATGTTCAATGCTGACCTAGTCTGACAGTTGACAACCATGTTAAGATTTCCCTTTTTTTCTTGGAAAACGCCTGGAGATTTTAGCACTGTAAAATTTATTAGCTGAGATGTACCAAAAACACCATAATATAAAAATCCGGAATTCATCCACCCACAAAAACTCTATAGAGTTATTGCGATAAAGAAAGCAAAAGCAAAATGCAGTATTTTTCCATGTTCAATGTTGTTTTCGTAGAATAAAAAAGGAAAAGGGATCATGGCAAAGAGTATTTTCTTGCTCCATTAATATCTGTCACTTGCTTTTCTCCCAGTGGCTTCACATTTGACAGGTCACAACTTCAACAAAGTCGAGAATTTCAATGTTTTAGTTCTCAACTTGCTATTATACAACAAAAAAATGTTTTAAAGGCTTATTCAGCTTCTTTAAAAATTAGTTGTGTGTGTTTATTACTTAGCCCGTTGGCCCCATAAGTAAACACCAGTTAAGTCAAATTGACGTTTACTCTATTGTCATTTTTTCAGCATAGAAACGTTGCGTAAAATGACGATGCGATCCACTATAATACCGTAAACTGTAATGCTTGCCTGGGAGTTGACACATAAGACATTTTAGTAAGAAGGAATTATTGCAAAGTGGTAAGTACTATATAGAGGATGTGGGTGTATGCTCGATGCAGTCAAAAACATTAAGCTGAGGTTTCACCCAGTATTATTGTGTACATAAGAATGAAGTACGTATTGGCTTTGGCTGTAGCAAAATCTTGGAGTTGTGTGACAGCTTCGGGAAAGCTACTTGTCAACAAAGCCTCATATATGTTGTGACTGTGACTTGTGCCTATAAAGAAACGAGAGAAAAAAAACTCTTGTTACATTACAGCAAAGGCATGTGGGATATTGATTCAAATCTTATATTGTCAGGTTCATCCAATGCTTCCACGTTATAAGCGTTTGGCATTCTATAAAATGAATCAATAAGAGCATATAAAATGTATGTATGGGAAGGTTATATGCAGTTGAAAGTAAACCATTAGCCAATTTTCTGCCTTCTGTCAGTGTCGAATGGAATTGAGCCATGTCATTTTTTGTTGTTGAATCCCATCTTCATGACTTTTGTTTAAACGTTTCATGCATTTTTAATGGACCGGCTTCCACTTGAGAAACAGGTTTTCATTCCTTCAATATTGAATGTTATGATGATCAGAAGCAGTGTTGAATTACCCCCAAATAACATTTGTAACAATTAATATTATCTACATATTTTAAACAAGGGTTGTCTTTGGCTGCTAAAACTTCATTCTTCATCATTTTTTTATAAATTCGACTGAACACGTTCCCACGTAGGAACATAAAAAAATCCTGGCATACAGAATTCCTGTAACATGTTTGTGTACATTGAAAAAATCATACATGTGTTCTCCATCAAATTTCTTACTTTTTGGATGGATTGACAAGTGAATCCCATATCGATATTAAAGTACACTTCAGGAGGATTTATGTATTGGTGGCAGATGTTAGTTTTTTAAGAAGAAATTCGAATGGAAGCTAGCAGTATATAGTGGATATTCAAATCCGGTTGCTCACTTGCTTCCTTTAACTACAAATTAATGGTTTAGTAAATGTTTGTAGAAGAGTTTGGAAAAGAAGCCCATAATGCTTCTACAATCCTTTCTCAAACTTCTGTCACTCCTTCTGAATTACGCAGTAATAGATTCACTTCTTAACTGAAATGTACACCCCATGCACTATATTGAGAAAATAGCACGAGACGAAGTATCATGCATCATACACAAGGGGGAAACTGATATCCTGCTGAGGACAAATGGTACACTGTGGTGTATGTCCAAAGAGGATTCTTTCCTTGAGGACCTGAAATCCTTTTTTATTCATCCTCTTCTGAGAAAGACGGAAATCAAACAAAGTCATTTCAAAAAATGTTTCGTGGAGTAGGGAGGACTGCGAGAAAGCCAAGGAATTTTGACAACTGAAGGATTTCAAAATAAACTTTTTGGTGACTTTCTCGCAGTCTCCTCCATTTTAAATTGCTAGCTTACATCACACCAAAACATGATATAACGTTAGAAGTAGTGTAGGAGTAATAGTAGTAGTAGGAATGAGTATGAGTACCCATGGAGTGTAGGGTATTACTGTAGTACGTTTCTTAATAATTTCCTGGTACAGCAGGGTTTCTTTTACTTGGCCTGGCATGGCATCATCACAGGAAAGACTCAAGTAAAATTAAATTTTGAAAGTTATGAAAGCCCAAGCTACAACTTGATTTGATTTTGTGTTGTAGCTGTATGATGTTGGCTTTGTGTGAAGAAAAGAAGATCACAAGTTGATCTTGAAAAGTTTTTATTTGAGTAGCTCAACATTCTCATGCTACTCCATTGTAAATAAAGGTTCGCATTTGAAATACACGCATCGTATATGTGATAGTATCAAATCATCGTTGTGGGCTAAAAAAATATGAAAATATAAAATGCTGTAAAAAGGTGACGTTATGGCTCGAGGGGATATGATAAAGTATCTTTCTGATACATAGAATCCATTTTTTATCACGCTGGCTGCGTACTCCATGAAAAAGTGACACTATCTAGGATTTTAATCTTAAAATTTATATACCTACATCTACATGTATACACACTCTGAGTCGAGGCTCTAGAAAAAATGTAGATGTAAAAGCACATTAAATGCATTATCTCATTCGACCGTATTATTCGTTCGCAAGCATTGAATGCAGAGATGCATATTATTTTCCAAATGGAAACACAATAGGATCCTCTACCAAACTCATTGTTTTTGTACCAATGGTTCTATTTTTCAAAAGCTCTGTGTGTCCATAAATCAGAAGGATATGAGGGCTGGGTTTTGGATACTCACACTGGTCGTAACATAACCGGAATGCGCGTAAGACCAGTTCAAAAGCATTGAGACTTGAGTGGTATTTCATAAAGCGTGCAAATTTATGCATAGGAAAAAAAATCACTTTGTTACAGGCAGAGTGATCCATATTTTCTGCATGGTATATCGTATCGTGACTACTATACATTTCATTAAAAGATGAGAAAACTAGATTGTGAATAGTGCACGTGATATGATATCGGTCTAATCAAATCCTTTCGTGTGTTTAATTTAAGAAATGAATAGAAAAAGGGTTGACCTGAGCACATCGTGAAAGGTAATTATGACCATCTTTTGACATTTAACAAGAAGACACATTCTTGTATAGACCCAGTGAATGAGTGTTGCAGATCTTACAACCAGGTGAAGAATGCGATGGCAAAAAAACATGCAACTGAAAATACTTTTGTGAGGTTAATGATGGGCATATTTTTATGCAACATGTTAATTAAGCGGCATCAACTACAAAGATAGACATACACACACAGGCATTCATACAACTGTGTTAAATATTTCACACATTCCGCTTCCATCCCGTTTTTACTTGGAGCAGTGTCAAGCACATGTGTATAGTACACAAATGCATTTCCCTTTGAAAACGGTTTAAGGATACTTAGGTGATTTTATATTTTGAGACATGGTCTGTCAACAGGCTGGCAACAAGAGCCGTTTACCGACAGGGTGTTTTTTATTTGTAGAGGAAAGTAGGACACAAAAATGTCAGCGAGCCAGCCCTCAATAAAAATTCCAAAATCTGTTTCTCATTCCACTAATCATTGCTAATAAGCAAAAAAAGTAAGAAGGAAGCCTAAATATCTTTTTATTCATCTTGATATATGTATGTATGATTATTGTTGATTGTGATTGTAAGTGTAAAAATGTGTTTTCTCTCAATTCACAGGTTTTATGCATCTGTCTCCTTCTTGGTGGTCTACTTTATCCTCTAATCTTGTTCGTTCCACCGGCAGTTCCATACAGATTCCGTGATAGACTTACCTGGTGCGATGATGGTAATAATGCTTCCTCCATTACAAAGGATGGCTCTATTTTCCAGTCCAGGGATGTATATGCACCAAGCAGAGCAGGACTGGCAGCATCGTGTCTGCCAAATCGGATCAATTGCACAAGCTCCATGGCTGAGTTGGTTACAAATGTTGTTGGTGGATGTTCCGACGGATGTGGTGGGAAGCTGATTATTGCCAAGTGTAGTTCTAAATGCAACGAGGTAAGAAACGAATGAAAATGCTTAATTTTCAATGCATTTGACTGATTTTACCACTAAAATCACGTAAAACGTTGGGTTTCATGTTTATTCTTGCTTCAATGCTGCAAATTTTGATGATGCACTGAACCAAATTTTCATGGATTTAGTAGGGCGTAGTTTCAAAACCTCACAATTGAGGTAAACGAACAACACGTACACAAGTACGAATCATATCGGATCATCAACCAAAGAGTCATTATGAATTTATGTACGGTACAGTAGACAAGGATGATTTGAGGTTTCATAAAAAAAGCATTTTCGATAAATGCCATCATCAGCATCATCATCAACCGATAAGGTAAAAACGATGGTTTTTGCCCTTACTTTTTTTTGCACAATATTCATCTGCATCGCATTTGTTCACTCATGGCTGAGTGAATTTTACCGCAGATAAAAAAAATCAGCTCTTAAGTCAAATGGAAACCGCAAAAGGACAAGGAGATCGTCTTAATGCAATCACATCCTCCTGACGTGATATCTCTTGGGTTTGGATTGCATGTTTTGTTCCCCTCCTTGCAATTGCCACTGTTTTTAGGTTTGGCGTTTGGCATCATTGGCAAGCCAAACGATTTGCTTCGGAGATATCAATGTTTTCCGTGGCTTTTCCTTTCCATCTCGGACTGTCAATCAAGCAGGATTGGCAGGAGGATTGATTTCAAAATGTTTATAAATAGTTGTCGGAGAAGGATGAAGAATTGTGAATGCTTTTAAGAAAATAGGAAGCTGTGCATGCATTGCATGATAATGTGTTTGATGAGGTGTATCAGATCTAAAATTAGAATAGGCATAATGCAAAGTCAGCCC
Source organism: Orchesella flavescens (assembly GCA_964034955.1). Classification (NCBI taxonomy): domain Eukaryota; kingdom Metazoa; phylum Arthropoda; class Collembola; order Entomobryomorpha; family Orchesellidae; genus Orchesella; species Orchesella flavescens. The sequence goes on along the minus strand of OZ035957.1, from coordinate 16,962,310 downwards.
TAGATTTTTTAACACAATCTCATCCATCATTGTGATGCTTGTCAGTATAATCACTATCGACTTGACTCTATTTGAAAGTCCGCTGAAATTGAAAGAGGACTCGGAGTTTTTTGCTCATTTTGATTGAATCCATTATTACAGGAAACACCCACAATGAAGAGTGATATTGAAGGTAGAAACTGATGAAAGTGGAAGCTATATTATCAGTTTGTCTTTTACAATGTCGGTCTCCTTCTTTATAAAAACCAATACATCTATCTTATGATGACATCATTTCAATCTTAAGCTTATCGAGAAAACTTGCAAAAAATGACCTTTTGAGTGTTTTTGAAAGTCTCAGATGCCGTAAATCTAGGAGAGTAGAATGGCCAATAGTCAATAGGCTTCATTTATGAGTTTATACTCCAACCTTGTTGTCATCATCATTATATTCAGTATTGTTGGTCAGCGTCATTGAAGAAACCTGACCTGAAAAAGGTCAGTTATATATAGCACATGATTTTGTCTCGTCATCCTCTTCATCAACTTAAAAATCTGCGTGGGTAGTAGAGTGGTGGCAGTGGCAGCCGTGCAGCAGCAGGTCAAGATGATATGTACCAATAACAAAAATACCAGACAAGTTGGCGTAAGCATGTACATTAAATATTCATGCATAATTCATTGCAATACCACACACACCACACCATTTTCCACTTGTCAGACTAACAAATACAAATACGATCCAAAAAACTTGAGTTGATGTAAGGGCACAGAAAATACATAATAAATTTATGCGGAGATTGAGTTAACAAGCAATTTCTGAAATGAAGACTGATACTGGAAAATTTACCTCTCATCTTCTCAACATCTAACCTCATCTCATCTCACTCAAAATATTTTGTTTTCAAGAGTTTGTCGCTGTTTTAACTAATGACAGGCCGGAGAAACCGGGCGCATTTTATTAATTGCAGTGATGTAATATATAATGTACTCTCTGCGTGTGTTTTGATGAGGGGAACAAAACTAATTGTTAAATGCTCGAGTAGAGTGGAGAGGGGCATAAAGCAAATCTATCAAGGCCCATTGAATCGCAAGTATCTTGCAGTTAATATGATTATTACTTGCTCATGCCTTCCTTTTATGTGATGCAGTTAAGAAAGACAAGTGACACTCTCATTAAAACAGTAGGGGGAAATGGAAGTCATCTTTTCATTCTGTCATTGTGGCTCGTCTCCGTTAGATACATTAGCAAACATGTACTCAGCTCATGAAGAGCTACATATATATATTTTATGCTTTGTATGAATACAGTTTCATATGACTGCACTCACCATTAGTTTGGGTCTAATAAAATGCGTACCTTCCAAAAGATTTTTTTGTATGTTTGATATCACTCGTACAACCTCAACCAACATTGCATCGCTTCTTCGTCCCACGCAGCAGCAGCTACATCCTTTTCATCATTGGAAATCTTTCCATTAAATATTTATGACAATATGAATGCAAACCTATTATAAAGTTAATAAGCCGAGAGACAGCACAATACCAGTGATTGATGCCAGGGTAGTTATGAATGATTACAGGAATACACATGTCGGAATCGGAGAGTCCATAAAATGCATACGAAGCACAGTATGAAGATGTCAATTTGATATGCAACAAGGAACATGAATGAATACCTGCATGGAATACATAAGGATTTTTTTGTGCACACATATTTAGTCTTAAATTGCACCTTCATGATGATGATGATGAAGTGATGAGGATGAGTGTTTTTATACGTTTATCCCATTGTTTACCTACAGTATGAAGCGGCTGCAGCACGGATCCGAAACAGAGCATCTCCATCTCCTCCAACACCAACGACAGAGACCCCAAATTATGAGCTGATAGACAGTTTGGTCCGCGAAGCCCAAGTTTCCCCAACGGAATATGAAGATTTACTTGAAGACGAGGAGGACGATAGGCCCGCGATCCCACCCCATGTTTGTGTTGACGATAATGCAGAATTCAAGTACAAGTCCCTTTGTTTCGCATTCGATCAGGATATGCATGAAATCACTTTACACGCCTCGGAATTATCGGGTTACGCCGATCAAGACGGGAAATGTCGCTATCCTCTTGTTGGTACGTAAACTGATTCTATTTAGCACGTTTTTTCCTTAGATTTATGACATGGGCTTGTTTTTCCACATGAAAGTTTTTTTTCATGGAAAATTCAACTGCATAATGCTTATTTTTATGGTTGTATACTACTGGGTGGGTGATACATTGCACGGTCATATATCCAAATTTTCTCCTTCCATTTAGCTTTTTAGTAAAAACAAGCATCAAACCAAATAAAATGAAATGAGCAGACAAAGAGGTATTCGATGTTCTGGTAGAGAGGTCTAGGCTCTTACAATGTTTCTAAGCTCTTATTCTACTTCCACATGTTTTGAACCACCTTCGTTGGAATGCGAACGTATGCATTTATCATTTATTATATGGCTGCATGCACTAATTTGGTTTTATTTCCCCTTTTACCTTGACGAATCAATAGTGGGCTCAGGCTGATTTAAAATTCACATTGTTATATCCCATCCATATCAAGGTGGCATGAAAACAGTTCAAGGCTAAATGTCAGTCAGAGGTATTTAATAATAAGCAAGAGAGAGAGAGAGAGGAAGCTTTTCCTCTACTTTCTTATAATTGAAGTGTCTCGAAGTAGTGCACAAAAAGGAGCACGTATATACAACAAACACAGTTTGCTTATAATGGAGGAGGTATGCTATGCATATACAACATGTATGCATGCAAAAAAATTCGGTGACGGAGTAGTAGTGGTGGAGCTATTTAGGGTATCGTGCATCACGCATACATTTACTATATACTTTCGCCGTTAGGTAACAAAAACATCTTTCATTATTGTGAGTAGCACAACTTGTAGCAAGGCATAGGCGCTAGTCAGTTAGTGGTCCCAATCAATAATTCGCCACGTAACAGATTACATTCAACTTCAAATCCATCAAAATTCTGCATTTCTGTCGCACAAGAAACTTGTTCCTTTCCGTGCTCACTCTTTCCAACTTCCAGTTCCTCCAGCTATATGGCTAAGAATGTGAATGCTACTGGTTGGTTACTGCTATTGCTACTCTTTGTGAGAGGAATATGAAATACAACTTGCTTTTTGGGAATGCCGACAGCACATAGCAAAGCATAATCAGGAACTGAAGGAGAGGAGAAACGGAAACAAAACATGATGATGAAAAATCTCTTCTCAAGAGTTATGTATGTTTTTGTGTGTGTGTTTGTGTGAAAGCACTGGAGAAAATAAAGTTATATACTTGCATTTCATATGTTTCATGCCGACTTGCTTTCCTTTCACTTTGATTTTTACTCTGGTTTTCACCAGAGCAGAAACTATTTCCTGAGTGGAGTGCTTCAAGTTTTCTGCATTTAAATGCAGGTTTCCAAATTCCAATCTTTGAACGGAATGAAGCCTTTTATCTGTCGGAAATGCTTTGTGATCTACAAAAAGCTGACTACTTGACGTAACATGACTATTAAAGCATTAGTATAACGATTATGTTCCCATTTCGAATTGGAATGTTATAATTGCAGGCATTCTTTGATTTTTATAAGGTATCAAGCAATATCATACTCAAGTATGTGTAGGTATATATACATTAAAGTACAAAACACACGCTGTCTTTGAGCCTAGACTACTACAAAGAGGGACACGAACGAATAAAAGAACTTTACAAGTTTTTAACTTCTCTAGCTCTATTTCTCTCTGGAACCGTGTGAATGCCAAAAGCACCACCAGCTGCTGCTTTTGACGTAGTGCGTGCCCCAATACTTGTACGTTTCTTGTACCTAAACCAAACACCGACAACTTGACATTTATATTTATAGCCTTCTGTGTGTCGGAGTTTTAAGCAACAGATCTCTTTTCCTCTGAGGAAAAAGTAGTAAAAAGTACTGCAAAAACAGACATGTTACAGTGTGTAGCAGTAGGAGCTCGACGGGCAGTACGTTGTTAAAATGTCCCAATTTAATATATTATATCATGCTGTGTGTTATACAACATGTTTGTGATCTCATAACTCCCACTTTAACAACGACACTAATGAGGTCACCGCAAGTCACCAAGCATACTACTTGAGCACTCTGACGTAAAATTTTTTATAACATAACGCATTCATTCTAATATGCATATAGTATTTTGTTGAGAAATATTTTGGGAAGTTGTCATCAAGTCACACGATTTTACACTGACTGTCTCCAGCATCCATTTCACTAAAATTATCGCTTCTTTCATGACGTTACAATGGATTTCACAAAATGCTCATATTTTCATACAATAGTAAGCAACCCGCAGTCAAGTCAAAGTCAAGCTATAAAAATGTCCACGTGTTAACAACTTTCGTCTTTTGTTGTTGGTTCAAGAGTTACGAACATTTTCATAACTGATGATGACTGAGCTCCAGTATTTTTCGGTTAAAAGAATTCACCACAAAATAAACGCTCAAGGCGATTGGAAATGGGCGTCTCATAAACATGGACAGCTTCACCGGTTCAATGGTAATTAGCTAGACCTAAAGGAACTATGAAATCATCGCATGACACAAAGGGAAAAAAATTAGCTTTTTGCACATCGAGGCTCACACTCTTATTTTATGGCTATGCTACAAAATATAGGACCTATACAGTCGTTTAGTTGATTTAAAAAACAACCTTGAAAACTGGAAACCCGATGCATACTTACATGCATTGTATAATTTTATAGAGGTGTACATACGTGGATATGCAAATGCTGCGAAGCATAATAATATATTATTTTGTTAAGTAAAAATACACAAAATGAACTTACGAACATATTCTTATATTTTTGCCTACATCATGGTATATGCTGCAAACACATCAAGCTTTTGTTGCCCCTGTCATCATGGTGTTATTCTCTCATTTGTACCGTAAGTGATCTGGAACATTATAAGGGAAAAAACAGTTTCAGCTTGAATGCCGGCTTTGCTTGTTTAAGTGCACCCTTGTCTTTTTTGCCTAAATGGAATTTCGAGTTCCATTTCAAAATTCATTTTTTGCTTAATTGAAACTGTGAACAGGAGACTGCTAACGTGATTAATTAAGCTTACAAATGGACTTTTTCACCAAAGTACAGTATTATTTTACTACAGCACGTGCACACGTGGTCACAATGTCATCCAAAACACTTTGATAATAGTGTTCTGGTTTTGTTACAAGTAAAAGGTTAGGCAGGCGTATGTTTGGTAAAGCTACAAGGCAAGGTACAAGGCTACATAAGGTACATATGTCATAGTAAATTGTCAAACGCACATGATACACAACACATAGTTAAAGGGTTATAGGAAAAGGTTTCCAGCAAAACAATACGTCATCTTTTAAGTACTTTCTCATGGTCATGCAGTCATGATGATGAACGGTACCCATCGTCTACCAGCACAATCATTTCGGTATACAATATGTATGGTATACGTACGGCGTGGCCGTAATTAGAAAAGCCTCTGGGTAAATTAGCTTAACTGACAAACGGCGGAAGTGGCAGTTTTTCGTGAGTGCAACCAAGCAAGTATGTACTAAACGGCCATATGGGAAATGGAACACGTATTTACAAAAAACTTTTCCTGCAGCATGTGTAAAGGTAGATATAGTTATAGGCATATACGAAACACCCCAAGCCTTTGCTGACAAACAAACAAGGCTGGGTTTGGTAAACGCATTATATGGCATCGCATCCTACACCATGCAAAAAAATGCATAGTTTTCCATCTCTTTTGTTGTTAACTGGGGAATAAAATGGATTTAGAGATGTCTTGCCGTAGTGTAGCTTTAATGATTAAAGGAGTAATAGAAGATGGGAGTAGTTTGTTAGTTAGTTTCAACATCACTCTGGAATCCGAAGAGATACACATTTCTCTTTTTTGCCTCCGTTCCATTCCACTTTCTCAGTAGAAATCTTGAAGCGGAAGGAAATGGAATGCGAAGTAGGGAAAGATGTTAAATTAAGCGTAAATTTTGGAAATGGCTTCCTTAACTGCCTTTTAACAGCATAGTCACTTCATTGTCCCTAATTGATTTTGGGGAAGGTGAACACGAGCGTATTATATAATGCTCAAGAAAGAGCTGAACATATTTTTGGGAATCCTGTAATAGTTGGTACGATAAAAACATAAATTGATTGAATGCACGCACTAATAATAGTTTGTTCTTATTCCTATATCATCTTTGTAAATGAAATGTGCCTCTGGTATGGCATGTGTGTCTTTCACCAATATTCTGAAGACTAATGTGTTTATGGGGGAAGAAGGAGTATGAAAATCTGAAAACGCCAAATATGATAAAGATGCTGATACACTCACTTACTGAGTGAGTGAGAATGGAAATAATATGGTGAAAATCCATTTCTGACACACAACCGCAAAAGTAATTTAGTATGACGAATGATGATAGAACATATTTGTACGCAAAGTTGATCCAAATTATGGCAGCTGTTACAGGAAGAGCACATGCATTCGTATTCCACGTACGGAAGCTATAAAGCTGGAGCAAATAGAGCGGCATAAAAATTAATGAAATTCTGTCTGCATGGAACTTTTTCCTATGTGTATATTACTGCAATAAGAGTTAGAGAACTTTTTACTTAACTAACCTAATATGATTAGCTTTTACCATTGTGTAAGGAGAGACGAGTAGTATTTAGTGAAGGAAATTGGGTAGTAGGTCGGAATACGTATTGAATGTTGAGTGTATCATAGATTACATGGGATTTTATTTTGAGTGCTTTCTCTGACTGGATACATACATAAAATAGCAGTTAGGAAATTGGGGAAAGAAATTGGAGCACGAAGTAGAGTGATACGCGATTTGAATTGAAAAGGAGTATGAGCAGAGTACAGTAATGATGGTGATATTGATGAGATGGGTTTCCTGTACATGTAAATGTAGCCTACTTTTATCATCAGACAAAATCCCCTGGTAAAATCCGCCTTGCTCTCTCGGGAAGAAAACGTAAATGAAGCTTTCCATCTTAACTTTGTTCAGTAGTCAATCCAGCATTCTTGGCTTTCTTACTGGTAGCAAGTAGCAGTAGAAAGAACACATTTTCGACACATTCTCAACAGTCGAGATAGCAATATGAATGAGATTCTAATATGCCAGTTCAATGCCCAAATAAATCAGAGCCCACCTACGTATTTATTACCATGTTTTTACCATAATGTGGATTGGATTTGGGGATGCGTAACATGGAGTGAATTGAGGTACACAATAGACCAGCATTACATACAAATGTGTGGTAGAGTAAAATATAGTAATACAAATATTTCTGTTACGTCACGTCGCATCCCTTTTACTGCCTGCATTCATTCAAAGTAATAATACAATGTAATTTTTTGCTTGATTTGAAAAGGTTATTCGGAGAAGAAGCAAGAATTCCACCATCTTTTGTCCTGCTCTCCATTGTCTGCTCACTGTCACGTTTCATGCGATCTCCGATGGGACTCCCACGAGTCTGACCAGTGGGCCTGCCAAAGTGATTATGTTCAGTGGATTATATCTTTTGCTGCCTTTGTTGCAATTCATTCTCTGGGAACGGTACGATACCAAATATATCTTAATACTACGTAATGACCATTTTACCCCAGTATATGAGTTGACCTAGCAGCTTGCTCATAAATGTTTTACTACTTTACTTTTCGGAAGTTAAAATGCAGCTAATTTCAATGAGGGGATTGCATTTGACTTTATTTTCATTCTAGTTTTTATATTGTTTTTCTATTACAGATGCTCTTGATCTCAGCAGCTGGACTGTTGAACTCTTCTATACTCTCGATGGCCCATGAACATGCTGGATTTTTTGGTTGTCAGTACTCATATGCCGCAATGGGATTCGGTATTGTCTCCCCTGCCGTGACTTTTCTGTTCGGGCTCATTGAGTCGTTAGATATTCCGTGGTAAGTTTTATTGTTACAGTTTGTATGATGCGGTGTTCATAATTCATTATGACGGTCAGGGAATTTGGTACGTTTGTACTTATTATCCGACGATTGTATGTGTGTAGTTGTATTTTGTAAGCTAACTCCTGAACACAAGTGCATCCGCATCAAATGTCCAATAACATAATCATCACGTTACATCATCACCACAATGTCAGTTTTGACTGCTCTATTTCGCAGTATGAAAAATATGGGAAATGAATGAGTACACTTGAATGTTTTTTTGACTATGTATTACGAGTATGTTGTATGTATAGGTACTTTGTTTTGGTTTTGGTCTCGCTGAGGGACATTTAGGAAGTACACTGTAAAAATAAATAAATGAAATGGGTTTTGAAGGGCATATGTTACTGCTAACACAAATCCATTTGCAGCAACTGGGCAATATATGCCTGCTCTTCTGAGCTGGATTGTAGTATCCACTACGTCATATATATTGGGGTCCATTAGCCATTAGCCTTAATAAATAAATACATGTCATCATTCAAAACTCTCATAAGTTCGAAGCTATTACTGTATATTTTTATATATGTAACTAGCAGGCCCGACGATCGAGCTACGCTCCGATCAGAATGTCGGCTTTAGTCACCCATGTATTTATGATTTGATTACCAGATTTCAATAAAAAATAATCCCATAGAATTTGCTCTTCGAAGTCTAAAACTTGAGCCACAAATAACTCAATAGTTTTGAGACATTAGTTGTTTCATGTTTGATAATAGGTGACTGAATATCAACTCGTGTCTATGAAATAGAACTCATAGTGGGATTAAAAAAGTAAAAAAATTCACCTTATTTGTAGACACGCCAATCCAGTTAAATGAAAGTATTTATGCTCATCGAAGAGGGCAAATGAAATTACTTATTTTGTCTGCCATGTAAGCGTTTACGACTTTGTGTATAGCCGCATAATCACATAATCTCGCATTTCAATTGTGACATAACCGCATAAGCTCAAATTTAGCCCTGCCAGAGGGTCACAAACGTTAACAGCAAAGTCATCAAACCGTCATTTTTTCAAGTGAGCGGACTACCATGACCCTTGCCCTTTGCAACAAAATTAGCTTAAAATTAGGACTCATCGAACATTCGTGAGTTATTTCAGGGTACACGACTGTACTACTCAAACTGCAAGCCCCCCAGAGAAATGCAAACTAAGGTCCCATTTATTTTAACCACAATATTGTATAGATTACCTTTGAAATCGTATGCAATTCAAAGGCCCATGGCGCAAATATACAGTAAAAATCAATAGTCAAATTATGATTCGAGCCATCTACAACCTTTAAGGAGTCCCAGGGCACTGCTAATAAACAGTTCGCTTCAAGTAGTTTTACTCGGGAGGGAGCCAATGGAATGAAATTGTTTGGCAAAATCGTCAAATTTTACAAAAATTGCCACTTTCATGTAGCTGTATATTCAACATCAAACGTATTAGTATTAAGATAATTAACTATTAGGATACACCAACTATTTGTGATTCGGATGATGTGCAATATGACTACCCGACTTAAAGAACGAAGTCAGTAGGGCCACCGACACATCTTCAGCTTTGGTCGCTGCGAATTAATACCTGAAAAGTGCTCCATATTAAAAAAAAATCATTGCGCAAACATTATTATTCAAACACAACTTCATTTTTGGTCGCTAAGGATTTTATTTATATAGATACGGAAAGGAGAGGCTGACTTTTTCTGAAAAAAAAGATGTTATTTCTGTGGTCTAAGGGGCAAAGAGTCAGTGAAAAGGAAAAACATATTATTGTTGATTTGTTACTGCCACTTGCGGTTACGACCTTCCCAAAAAGGACAGTTGCATTCTGAACGCGTGATTAATGATATTTGCTATGAGATAATTGGGAAGCAAGTGGATTTCTAGGAAAATATTGAGATTGAGGCGCATCCATAGGGTAAGCCAAGCCAACATGAGCATGGTACTTGTACACCTTTCACAGTTCATCGATGTAAAAGGGAGAGTAGATAAAGCTCACATGTACATAAATCAATTTGAATGGGCTGTTATAATTAGACCTATCGTTTTGGATAACGCTCCTTCCCTTTCTCCACTCCATCCAAGTGAGTTTGAGTCAAGATAGCCCAAGTAAATGATTAACTTCTGTTGGTCGGTACTTTTAGCAATAACGAAAATTATTATTATTTTCCAGTTGGTTCACTGATCCCGACGTTAATTTTCCAATTGTCATGAATAAATTTAACACGAGCATGTGGTTCCGAAACGTAGCGCTTACAAAGCCACAACGAACAACTTTAGTTGTTGGTCATTGCATTTCCTCCTCGTCGATCATGTTCGAATGGTCCATGCCATGCACTTAGAGTTAGTTGTTTTTATTGCAAAGCAAGTTGAAGAAATGAATCTGAAGAGATTTCAAGCAGTTCATTCACAGCATGTGAAGTGCAATGCAAAGCAAAAAAAATCCCGACAGTCATAACACACAATCAAAGGCGTCTTGCCTTATTTGGACCATCTACCGTCCTGGTCGAAATGAATCTATAAACCACTGCCAACTAACAACACACAAGATATCTTTTGTCATACAATAAAACTTTGTTTATTGTATGTTCATATATATTGAGTTTTTATACACTATGAAATAAAAACGGCAAAAGAAAATGTGCTTTTTACAATCTTTTGAAACAAGCTTGGTTTGTTCCAAAATGCACACGACGGAAATAACTATGATCACTCCTGCATTGTACTTGGATAGACAATACTCAAATGCCACAATAGGAAAAATAATACGAGCATGATTGTTGAAAGTTTGAAATGAATGGAATTATTACACATTTTTTTATCATTTCTAGGGAGTTCCACCAACTGAGATCAGAAATGTAATAATAATACATAAAAAGGCTCGGCATTACACGATTTTAGCTACATTGTTGATTGTGACATCATCATTCCTTTGCCAAGCGAGATGTAAAACTGAGAATGAGTCTAATTGACGAGAAAATGTATGTATGTATTTCTCCTGCATGCAGTAGTAGACCTTAACAAAGTCTCATCTCCCTATTAAAAATAGATGAACGTGATGAGGTGAATGTTCATTGTTCACTCAATGCACCACACCATCTGTGTTTGTTAGTGATGTTGGACATATTCTCTACAATAATATTCCTCGTACATTATGGCATCATGTTCGGTAATAAAACGTAAATCATCATGCCACTTTAAATCTAACGAATGGAACGAAAAAATGCTAATAATCAGGGTTGCCGCTGGGTATTTATTAACATCAACTGCATATTTCAGGAAGAAAATTTTATTTTTAGTTATCATCATCATCATCATCATATCATACAAACATAATTTTATGATTTCCTGAGGTGCAGAAGAAGATGAACCTGTCCCTATCCTGTCGGATTTTAAAAATCCTTCCATTCTTTCCACTTTCAGTAGATGAGTAGAACTCAGCATGATCATTTATGTATAAAAAAATATCATGTATGCTATGGTAATATGCAGGTGTAAATAGTAAGCCAGTAAGTGCAAGCAAATGGGTTGAGAATTTATTATTGGGCACATCAGCGGCTAAGCCTACAAGGACAAACTGCTGTACTTGGCAAGTGTGTAAAAATGTGGATTCGTCCAGCTGGAACAACTTTTATTGTTCTGTAAAAAAATGGTTAATGATATACAACATGAGGAGTAGGGATGAAGATGAGGGATATGGGGAGAGTGCAATGGTTTACGTCATTTTGCATCTACAATCTTTACTAAATGTATGTAGTAGGAGGGTATATAAACCCTATAATATGTACATTTTGTGCAAGCAATAACACGGTGATGAGATGTGGGTATTGTGAGAAAGGATAAGTCTGAGAATGACATCAGTATCAGTACAGAACACCCCATAATTCTTCTTGTGCCGTATTATCATTGACGTTTTTGGTTGCATATGCCTGCTCACCTTTTTCCAACTTGAGCTTCTTCACCAAATGATACCAAATTCAGTAATGCTGGTTGAAATTTGCTACGGTGTATGCTTAAGTAACAATCGTAGGCGGATGCAAGTGATTATATCTTGAGACAAGGTGGAGGAGGTATCATTAGCAGCACTTGTTCCAAGCCAATTTTTCAAGTGAAATGTGATGTGATGATAATGAGAGAGTGAGATTTTTTTGTAATAACAAAATGAAATGACATTGATGAAGTTAATTGACACTTTTTCCATTGCTTTTTGCCAAGTGGTGTTTGTAGTAATCATTATGTGTGGAGTCGATGCATCAAATGGACAAATGTTTATGCATTCATTATAAAATTAGTCATTGTGTTGAGTCGCTAATGATGTTTGATGTTTATACATAAAGATTTTTTATTATTTCAAAACAGGAATCTTCACTACATCGTTGCGTACTCAATTTGGTTTCTTCTCTCTGCACTGTTTGCATTCGCCCTACCTTACCACGCCGAATGGGTACCAAAACCAGGTTCTGTCCGTCCAATGCTTTGCCGGTGGACGATGAGAGGTCACACATCCCTTTTCTTCGTGATCATCGTACTGTTGGGTGCTTTACAATGCTTAATGGATGTTCTGGCTTTCCACCAAATTGCGTCTGTTGGAGCATCCCTGTTCCTAATTGCCCTTGGTGCTTCCGCTCTTGTGGGACCAGCTTTAATCTTCGTGTGTCGAGTAGAGAAAGTCATTGACTATTGTGGTCATCATCATATTTTCTCTATTGCCCTTGTAGTCTTCTCCTTGCAGTTTACAGGTAAAGCTAAACCTAAGCTAGACCACAAGATGATTAAAATCACATTATGTATATTAAGCTGTATTTATGGCAGACCGTGAAAAATCTGTTTAGTTTCGAATGTAGCAGGATGCAATAAAGGTTTGTAGTACATTTTCTATGATCTGAGCTGCTGTGTGAATATCGCCTGATCAGCTTTGATTTTAGGAAAAGATAGAAAAACCTGTCTAACTGTCTACGTATCGTATCGTAGTGTATGTTGCAGAAGACGTCCCTAATGATATCTTAATTTGGCACGGCTTTTCCGTTTCCATACTACACACTACACACACATTCAATTCAGAGGCTCTGTGTGTATGCGTGTGTGGTGCTGAATCGAATCTAACAACAATGTAAAAAGCAATGTTTAAAGCTATCATTCACTTTATAGCTGTTCGTGAGCACTTAAACCTATAGGTTGAAAGTAATGACGATTTAAAAGTTTATGAATATTCTGTAGTAATGCGATAATTTCGTGTTTTCTCACGGACTGACGAACCTTTAAAAATTACTTGAAGCTATAGTTTACGACATCATATATAAGCTTATTTATGCGTTTGCGGTTGTGTTGTATACAAAAAGTTGGAAGACGGAGTTTACAATTCCTTTGTTAGTCGCGGTGTAAGGTATGGTACCGACACCGACCGGATATAAGAAATTGTAGCGCTGAGCACTACTGGTGATTGCTCCAAACTACTGCCAAGCCATGCTATTATGATAACTAAAGAATGATGATTTTCGATAGCAAACCACCCTTGTTGTTTGTGGGCAGTAATGATTTGTAATGCTTTTTATTTGAGGAACAATTTTTGTGATAGTTTCAGGCTGCTGGTTGTACATATATTTATGTAATTCCTATGCATTTTGCCATTTTACATGTACTTACATAATCGATACGATACGGTTCGGCTTCCGTTTTCTTTTACTTTTCGTTACAAAAATGTTTCTGCCAGATATGCAAAAAAACTATGGTACAATTTTTTTGCCAAAAAGTTCTTGTCTGGAAATAATGCTTGTTTGTTGTATCAGACCAGTTCCTTCTAATTACGTTTACAACCGGCGTATTATAGAAAGATTCACACTGAAACATACAAAAAGACTCGCCCTCAAATCCCAAGTTAATAATTCTAAATTGGCAGTTGTCTATGACTAGTGTTTGAAAAATATCATTTAATTACTAGAATTATCACCTTTTCATGATGTGTATCTATCTACAAAGCGTGACGAGGCAAGCAGCTCAATTACATGAACATGAAGCAATTAGTGTCAGTAAATATGATGGCTTAGCTTATCACTGCTCAAACTCAAAGAGCAGGGTTCAAACAAGTTCATATACCTATTATATTTTTGATATAAAATATATGTGCTTCAAAAACCCAAGCTATCTGGTGCGTATAAGTATCGTGTACTACGCTGGAAATTCCTTGTAAGTAGGTTTGCTGCAATCGGCTATATAGTGAACTGTATGCAAGCAAACGTATTTTTTTATAGATTTCATTCAATGCACATATTTCTCTGGATAACTTTTTGAAAACTGTCAGCCTCATATGCACTTTAGAAGGGTTGAACACATAAGTGACAAGCTAGCATTATAATACTCGTTGAATCTGTTCTTTTAGTATTTTGATGGCTTCATATGACACTTCTGTAAACGAATTTAGGTATATATGGTGTCAATTTTTTTTAACTCGTCATAATGAAATGTGACATGCGACAAGTGTGTTGAACTGCTGAACTCCAAAACTAACTAACTTGTCAGTTTTGTCAAGTATCATTCGTGTTCTTCTACATTATTGAGTTTACACATTTACTTGCGTTAGAATATTTTCCTTCTTTGCGACATTCAGTTTGTAAAATCAAAATGAACAAAGGGTGATTGCTTACTTTTATACACTTTTGATGAATATTACAAGAAATATTTTTCCCTTGCAGGATATGCTTACCTTACTGGATCTGAAGCAGAATGGAGCATTCTGTTGCGGGCAATGGATACCTTTTCAGTTCTCATGGTTTGGATAACAGCTTCGTACACAACTTATGCCAGCGCGCCTAGGTCCTTGGCTGCCACTTGTCAAAGCGTTATCGTTACCTTGTACTGTGCCCTCGGTGAGTAACAGGGTGATTTTGTGCTGTGAACTCTAGTCTAGTCTATCCATCCAAGAAAATTACCTTTAATGTGATAATTATAGAGGAGAAAGTATTATTTTATTGTTTGTTCGTGTTATTCATTTGCTCGTCTAACGTTATAATGAAAGTGTTTAGTGGATTTTAGATTACTAGGTACATTCAGTGTGGACATACGCTGCACTGTGGATAAAATGGGGTTTATCATATTTATTGTTTAGATAATTAGTCCTAAATTTCACTTTTCCATGCATGCACCATGAAAATAATTAGGATTATTAGGCCTTTATGCCTACATTTTGGCGTCTTGTATAAGACAAGTGATTAGATTGAGTATGTATATAAGATTGAGAGCCTCATTAAATTGTTAAGGCTGGATAGAATATTATTCATAATATATTGGTAATATGATAAAGTGCACGCCTTAATGTTTGACTTTTGGCTTATATGTGTTTTGTTTTGTAGGCCGAGGACTCGGTGGAATCATTGGTTTTGTTGGGTTAACCTTTCTATCCAAAGATCTCTTGCTAAAAATTCTCTCCCTTGTTTCCGTGTTCATTTGTGTATTGTATTTGATGATACACTATTGGTGTCTGAAGTCATCTCCATATACCAGACAATATGATTTTGACAAGCCTGCTACTTATGGTATGTATGTATATTTTGTAGATTTGTACAAACGGATGATTATATTAAATGGAAACATTTTATACTTACATATTTTATGTATATCTATGGTCTCAGGCTCCAGTGGAAAATACACTCCATTGAAGTTAATGAACGGCAAAAGAAAGAGCAAGAATGTTGCACAAAGTGAAGATTTTGATGCCAAAGACTTGAAGGATCCAATCGATGATTTGTGAAGAAGCTGCATACAGGATCATCGAAGGATACTTTCGAAACATTTGTTTGTGAGCCGAAAGCTGCAACGTTAAAAGATCGGGTTTGTTCCACAACGAGAAAGCTTAAATGTATAAAAAAAATGTCCCTTTGTAATGTGTTTGCATTGTAAAGTGTGTACTGTGTACTGAAGTTAAAACATGATGATGCCACCTTAATTTATGACAGAAAGTTTGTTGAGATGAAAGACGTTTCAATGTTACGCTTGATCTTTGTTCAGCTATAAATATATTTATGTCTTCTGGTATGAATTATGATAATGAAGGAAAGCATAAAGCGTACTGCATTACAAATACCTAAATTATGATCAATTTCTGTGAAATGCTAAACTACTGCCGTTGACTAGTTTTTACATTTAACAAGAGCTTTATATGTACATACCTTAAGAAAAGATTATGTATTTGTACCAAACATAAATGGACTAATTATGAAGTGTGAATTTTTTACTATGCAAAACCAAAAATTGCTATTTCTGTTATGTAATATTGAGTAGATATATACTAGACAGTAGTGGAGGTCAGCAAAATGTATATGTGTAACATATTATGTAGTGTGTAAATTATGTATAAAAATTGTTAAAGCATTATTATTATTACTAAAACTATATTAACAAGTAAACTGTTTGTCTGAGGTACTTTTGCTTATTTCATGTAAGACGAAATAAATATGGAAAAGTTAATTTATTATTATAAAGAGTTCAGTTCCAGTACATCAATCCATGTTTATGCGTACTATAAATTAATATGATTCTTCTACAAAGATTCCGGCCTCGGCCTGCTTACAAAACTTCCAAAGAACAGCCACATTTCAATAGTCTTTTTCAGCATCACAAAATAGCCTAAGTCATTCTCATTCTATGAAACACAATACAGTTTATTCTTACAAATTCACTGGGATACATTTGACGATACGTTTGATCATAATACTCTATACCTATAAAAATTAATTAGGGTTGTAGACACATTCCATCCCAACAGAAGAGTAACAATGTATAAGATTGCGAGGAGGGTTAATGGATACAAGAATATTCTTGTTGACCTCAACTGGGGCAGACTGGAATATCCAAGGAAGGTTATATAAATGTAGTAACCCAACGCTGCAAGCCACAATGTGTTTCCCAATACCATCGATATTGTCCAGTCATGTCCTATGACAGCTAATAAGAACAAAAAGTTTAATACAAAAACGACCTAACTCAATTCGAAATTTGCGTAAGTCCTTACCATGATAGAGAAGTATCATTACACCATGCAGCAAAACTAGCAATGGAAACAGAGCATTCAAATGGACATCAAAGCAATATCCCCACTCCACTCGATTGTCTTGAGATACGCCAGGTTTTAATAAATGTCTATTGCACAAATACCTGCGACATAATTAATTTAAAAGGGTTAAACGTTGCACTACCAACAATACAGGAAATTGTTATCATGATGAAACCAAAACCTTCGAAATCTTACCACACCATCGTTGCAATTATGATCCCGACGAAAATGCAATCCACAAATACGATGTACATAAACAGCAGTAAGAATTCTAAAAATGACATTCGGAGTACTAATCCAAAACCTGCTGAGGATACTGCAATAACGAAGTTTGGTCAGTCTCATCCTCATTTAAGTCCCAAACGTATTATTCATAACTAAAGTTATATACTTCTATTAAAACCGATTTATATGAAAGTTACCTAATAGAAAAACGCCTAAGAGGACCAAGAATGCAGGATCATCTCTAGCAAACTGCGCTTTCGTTTCTACAATTTATAAAAGGAAAACAAAACATTAAAAATGTACCACAAAGACCTACTAAATATTTATCTTAATCGTCCTAATGAAGGTTCATAACTTACGTTTCCGGTACTGAAAATTTCTGTAGACTTTCTGAGGAGATATGAACAAATATACCATTTGCCAGACCGCAAATTCAAAGTCCATTGACTGTAATTTTAATAACCGTCTCAGATATCTGTACCGTTTCACAGCAGCAGTTAAGCAACCTCTACAAAATCAAACAAGAGAAAAACATTAATTAGCATTTGACCTTGAACTTGACCCTCATATCGTCGCATTATTAGCGAAGAGTACAAACCTGTGGGTGGCCGGAGGAGGTAAACTTGTGCTACTTCCAGCATAACTGAAACCAAGCGGGGATTGGGTACGACTAGAGCTGATAGAGTTTGGACTGTGCATCTTGACTTCTAGAGTAAAACCGTTACAACGTACGCAAGCACTTATTGATCTTTGGTTTGGATTGGAGTAATAGCTAATGCCTATATCGCCACTACAACTACCACCTTCACGAAACACAAGTTGATAACCAATCCACAAAACACAGATGAACGATAAATAAACTTTCGGGATCTCTGAACTATTAACTATCAACTTCTATTTATTCACAGGTTTTTTTATGTATTCAGTCCTTCCTTGAGACTTGAGAGATAAAATTATTAATTATCTACACCCCCAACGCCCAGTAAAAGTAGATAGTTTCCCCCAGTAGAGCATTTTAAGAGCAGATAACTGACGGGGAGTCTTTTTACACGTCATAATTTTCATCATGCACACTATTCACAGTTTTCACTGACACATGCTGACATACAACATTCAAATTACAAATTGTTATGATTACTAATCCGGTCGGTCGATCGATAACCATTATTCGTTAGTTTTTACTGACACGTTCAACATTCAATTGAACCCACTAAATTCTACTATTAATATTAATGACCTCGACTTCAATTACTATTCACTGGCAACTTTATCACTTAATTCCAACAACTTCAACTTTTGGATGAATCATCGTCGTCATCATCATCTGCTTGAAAAAAAAGTTTATTTGTTGTTGGACAACTCAGATAAGCAAAGGAAAATAGGGACGTTTGACTTTTCGCAGCCCATCAGCTGAGTCTTTCTTTACCCCTTTGGGAAGAAGTGAGTTGAGATGTAAAGGTAAACAGAAGAATACGGTTCTTCGTCGATGACACTTCGTCATCAACATCATCATCATCTTGCCATTTGCATTTCTCATAACATAACATCACAACATCCCAACATACATTTTTTGGTACACTCAAATAAGTGCATTTATAACTTTAACTTGTTGATGTTGCTGATTGTAATTAATATCGATACTGCATTTAAGTTGGTGAAGGAACGTGTTGTAAGTTATAATAACAAATAATAATCATGCAAAGAAATCAAGATGATTCAGTAGAAGCATGTGGATCCTGTGATTTTATGTGTTACGTGACAAATATTCATAAAAAAATGAAAAACAACTGATTGGTGAATACACTGCGGAAGCTTGATGAATGAACTGTGAATCGTCAATCAATTATTAGTTAGCGCCGGTGTGTGATGACAGCAAGATGAATATTATTATTTGCAGTTGAACAACGAATTAAGATTAAATGAATGAAGTTAAAATAAATTTTGGCAAGATTGAAGATTTGCTTGTGAATTGAAAGTTTGTAGGAGTGTCCGTCGTCAGTTTCCATCTGAGATCAACATATAAATGTCCAAGGTTGAAAGGAAATAAAACGGAAATGACTACTGGTTCCCTGACCGTCTTCGTTAGAATTTTTTGAAAGATAAGCTTTGAACAGCTGATATTCCCCGAGTGAATTAAAACCTTGATTTGATTTAAGGATTTGTGGCTTAACATTTGATAATGCTTCTATTAATCCTATCCAAGGATGAAGGAGTACCGGTGTTAGATTAGTTAGAAGAGAAATGTCTTTAAGGCACAATTAAGCTGTCACAATGAACGTGAAGGAAGTGCTTTTGAGTTCCGGAAAATGTTGAATTTGCATTATGGTGTTTTGCTAGTTAGTGACTCGGCGGTTAAATTTTAGGGTGTTCTCATGTAGGCCAGAATTGCTATTTAATTGTACAATGTAGGATTAGAATATTGTATATTATTGTTTTTGTCGTAAATTATTATGTAGGTTAAAATTAATTACAACCAAATCATATTGTTCGTCTATGTACAGTTTTGTTGTTAGTTGTCTGTACACTTCGAAGCATTTTTTGCTATAAAGATTGAAGATAAGCGTTTGAAATTACATCACGTATTCAAGATGTTCAGCAGACAGAAGACGCAAACGGATGTCAAAAAATCCACAGTGAAACTGTTGGATTCAAAAAGAGATCTTGCCAGTAGACTGAAGCATTTAAAGCAGATTATCGGTGAGAAACTTTGATTTGCTCGAAGTTATTGGCAATTAATTATTGATAATTGATTGAGCTATTACAAATTTTACTTAACCGATAACCGATTTATTTTGTATGTCTAATGTCATTTAGATTCTGTGGATGGGGCCGAAGCGAAAGCATTGTTTGCAACACACTACTCACATATTTATCATTTGGTCTATGAAGGAATAGTATCAGCGGAAGGTTCCTTGAAGCTACGAGGAGGTAAAATTGCGTGATCTGTGGTTTTCCGTTTTTGTCTTTGAAAATGGAGGAAAGCAATGTTATCAAAGCTATTTTTGTTCAAGCAATTTGTACTAGTCTTCTTCTTACCGTTATATGGACATCAAAGTTCTTTCAAAGCCTTTTTCAAACTACTTTTCAGACAGAGATAAGGATCATATTAAGGCTGTTAATCGGTCAATTTTTTAAATACTCTTATTAGACCATGACATGTCATATAATACAAATTGTTCATCTTTCTTCTATCTCCATCTATTCAATCCTGGAGAAATACGTATTATGCTACGTCCGATTGTCCGATACGTTGTATGTATGTGGAAGTTATGTTTTAAAGCTTTGACAAAGCTCGTAGGGTTCATTTTCATACACTGACAGCCGTTACAAATTGTAGTGTAGGTTGAATATATAGAAAGAAAGAGACATGCCGCTCCCAGAGAGGTAATTATTTATTTGTACAGCCCAGCATATAACATTCAAAAACCGCATTTTATGTTCTGTTTCATGTAATTACTAATTTCGTATTCAATTATTCAGGAGGACTAACACTTTACGAATAACATAATGAATAGAATTTTTAGATGTTTTAGAATAGCAGAGGCGTTGGTGTTGGTATGCACATTTACTTTAACACGGTTATGGTGGTGCTTTTGTTGGTGTCGCTTGCTTAAAAATTTTCTAACATGGTTCTATAATCATTTGCATTCTTTCGTATGAAATTAAATGTGTGGTGGAAGTTGAGACATTAGAGACAACTTTTGCATTTGAATTACAATGTGAAATATTTTGTTCGTGAGCCTCAATCTACTGCTGAGAAGAGTGATCTCATGGTTGATGGTGGTGGAAAAGACATTTTGTATGTATGTATGGTGTATATTTTCTGGGCCAATACTAGCATAACTAAACTTATACTCAAGTGCAGACTCAGACTCTTGAATGGATTTTGCTATTTTAATTGCTAATTTGCAGGTTTTCTTACACCTACCTTGTCTGTGACAATATCTGATAATCTACCTTTCTCTATTGGTGAGTATATCTATGGGTTTGTGGCAAGCTTTTTTAGATGCACACGCTTGCTTATGGTTTCTTTAGACTGACGAAAACTGATAGTTTTTAGATTAGATTTAATATGCTTGCTGCATTGGATTGGATAACAGAGTTATTTGCAGCTTGCTGCCTTTTTTAATGCTAATCACATCACGGTACGGTTGTTGTACTACTTTTCTAGTAGCGTGATTTTTGGTTATATTTCCAGGCATTTAACTATATTTTTATGACGACTCTCATCCTGTGTTGTCACTTTGCACTTTTGCAGTAGGAAAATTTATCCACGTTCCCAAGATTGCTGTTGCATAAAAATTTGATGTTTAAATTCCTATTTTCGTCTTAATCGAATCGACCAATTTATTACTCAAAAAACCTCATTTGCCAATTAAAGATGAATGCTAATGTTGCAATGTTTTGTACTTCAAAGTAAGTACTCGTCAAAGTTTTAGTCTTTTGGAGACATAGCGCAACAATTTTACTAGTACATGCCAAAATGCTATATGCATGAATAAATGCATGATTTACTTTGTTTTGTGTTTCATATTTCATATCCGTCATCTATGGCGGAGCTGCGGTAGCGTTGGGTTTGTGTATAAGATGCGGATGTTAGTCTAATTCATTTAAATGTATCTTTATCGATGTAGTTTCTTTACATGACTTCAGAAACAGCTTCTTTTCAAAGTAAGATGACATAACTTGAGCCTCCTTATATTTTGACTTAAAAATGACATTTAAATTGATACCTGTAGACTTTTACAAAACCTGTTGATTGATTTTTAATCCTATTAACTATTACATATTGTTATTATTAGGTGCTTATGTAGGAAACGAACGTGCTTCGATGATCAAGACACGTATATTGTTACAACATTACAGTGCTCTCTTCAGAACAGCATCTAAATACTGATCACCACAACCACATATACATATAAATTACAGCATCACGCGTTTAAATGCAGTTGTTAAAAGTACATTATTTGATAGTAGGACAATAGTTACTATACCATACATTGTTCTAATTTTTAAATGTGTTGTTGAAATTCCAGTCCATCGAGCTCAAAGAGAGGAGTTGGATAGCGTTTTACACTTGCTTGAACGGTTACTAATGTTGCTTCCTGACCTTTTACATTGTCGCTGGCAATTGCATTCTATGTCTAGGCTTATGGCAAAGCTTAATCATCCAGCAAATTCACTTCGGCTAAGGAGAGAGGCTATTAGGTAAGGAATCAAAGCATATAGATAATTTATTGATTTGATTTTTAACCCAAAAAGAAAATCTAAGGAATTAATTATGAAAAAATAATTTTCTTTGCAGGCTTTTTATTATGTGGTATCAGTGCCTTGGGACAGCTGCACCAGCGTACGTCCACTCAATGTTTGCTTCGTTAGTACCTGGTCTTGGAGCAACGCAAAGTTGGCCCCCACCTTCAGACCCTTCAATGGGAATAGCCCCATTTGAAATTACCCCAGTTCTGGTGGCTAGTCCTGGTGAAAGACAACCTGAAGACCTATCATCTCATTTTATGGAGCTTCTGTTAGATTTTATGGTTTCACAAGCTCCAAGAATTCACTGGAATGAAGGCAGTCCGATGTGGGGGAAAAGTATCGAGTTTTTATACGAGAGATTTAAAGAGTATTATTTACCTAGGATATTCGGTGAATTTAAAATCATTACGGACATATACAAGCCACACTTAGGTAAGAAGCAAAATATCTAAAAGTGAGTTGCTGGCGGAATAATGGCGAACTGGTTTTAACAGTATGTTTGCCTTTGTTTATTCTTCTTTAGAGCTTCCGGAACCAAGAAAGTGTGCAGATTTGTCCAACAATCCAATTTTTGCGTGTCAGGTAGTATTTGTTAAGTGGCTGGCCAACTATGCTCATTCTGTATACAGAGCAATGGAGTTAACATCTTCTCAAGGATTGTAAGTAAATTTTAAAGATATTATTATTACTTTACAATGTTTATAGTTAGATACTTTTTATTTAACTTTGTTCTTGGTTTGGTTTTAAGCTGGGGTTCTAATATGCAACCTGTTCAAGGAAATCATCATCATTCAGATGATGCCAGGAATCAAACAACACCTCCTTCCTCTCTGTCTGGTGGTGATAGGGATTCTATTACGTCTTATTCCAGTGTTCATAAGTACGGAAGCTGAATATCGTAATTTCCATTTAAAAAATGTAAACCCTGATGATAACAAAACAATAACGTTGACCTCTTTTGTTTTATTTTCTTAGTGATGTAGATGCAAACGTGATTGCAAAAGATGTTATATTAGGCTCACGAGAGAACATTAACTTTCTACATGAAGTATTTCGACGAGCTTTGTTAATGAATTTTGTTCACACTGTAGCTATAAGAAGAGTGATATGTGTATATAAAGATTGGATCCAAATGAATGTAAGGGTAGAAGTGTAATGAATAACCTTATATACATGTTCGTATATTTGAATGAGTGATCTAATTCCATCGTGTTTTTCTTTGTTTAAGGTGCCTGAATTACCTGTATTTATGTTAGAACCCGATTTTCCAACGGAAGATGAAGCAAATAATAAAGAACGTCTTGAACCACCAAAGAATAGATTAAGAACAGATTCCTACTGTGGAGCAGTAGGAATTAATGCCAACAATAACCGCGAAGAATACCTTTCTTTTCTTCGAGCTGGTGGACAAAAAGTTTTGCAAGTGTTCTTTTGTAATTCTGCAGCAGTTTTTCTATTATTCCAAATTCCCAAGCATGAAGCAGCGGTTCATCTATTAGAGGAGCAGGTGGACGTCTGCAAGAGAGTTTTAAATATTTATAGATATGCAGTTATGAACACCCGAATGGAAGCAAAAACTTGGTATTATTGCAGTTTTTCAATTTTATCCCTTGAAATAACTGACCTTACTATCGTAGAATTTACTGGGTTAACACCTAACATTGTATTACAGGGAGCAACTTTTAGTTGTATTGCTGCACGTCACTTCTAAGGTTCTGGATGTTAATCAACCACATTCCGGTTTAAAGCATCCAGACACACTAGGATCAAAGCTGGCGTCCGCTTTGTTCCAAACTTTAATTGTCAGTTGGGTAAAGGCCAGTTTAAATGTACCAATAACTGCGGAATTGTGGGATCAGCTTCAGGGGGTATTGTCTCAACTGACTTTCTGTGATGAGCTAATCACGGAGTGGTCTGTAAGTTGTATTAGTATTTTATTTTGAAGCGTTATGTGTTATATATTGATCACTGTTGAAATTTATTTAAATGTTGATCTTGTTGGAATTTTTTTTAAAGAAAACAATGGAAACGTTGACAAGAGTGCTTTCAAGACATGTGTACAATCTAGATTTAGCTAATTTACCATTAGATAGGCTAACTGAACAAAAGTCTAAAAAACGACGAGGTGGAGGTAACGGCACACAATCATCTGTAGTTACGAAAGAAGCTGTCAAGAGAATCACAGACGCCACTTTACGTAAGTGCTCGAGTAATCATAATTCTTGCTTGTACATCAGTACATTTTTTGAAGACATTAAAATAATAAACGATTTACCTATTTTATAGCAAATTCAGTCCAACTACGAACTCGAAATTTAAGTTCAGGAGCTTCGTCTGATAGAAAGTCTTTGGTTTTTTCACCATTAACTCCTCACCCCCAGAAAAAGTTGGTGCTTAGAAGAAGTATGAGCGAAGGGAATATTTTGGCTATTTTGAAAGGCAATGGGAAAGGAAAAGGCACTCAGGCTAAAGACCACCCTCCCGTGGCTGGATCGAAAGCTGAAGACGTTAATGACCATTACCTACATCCCGAGAATCGCTTACGGAAGAGATCTAGATCTGCTGATTCAATAAGAAAGTGTATTTCTCACTTTGGTAATTTTAATCAAACTGGAATGCTTCATCCAGACTGGGCAGAGATTTCGTCTTCCAATACAAGCTTAGAAAATACTTCAACGATTCATATAGATGGCGATAATAACAGTTTAGGTAAAACATTAGTCCAACTGAAATTAAATATTTTGGAGTATTATAGTCTAATGTAATATTTTTTTTATAAAGATTGTAATATGGAAGTAGCATCAAAGTCATCAGAAGCCAAAGGTGTAATTGCTGGTGGTCCAGTAAAAGGTTGGCTTCCCAGTGTTGCAGCAATTTTGTGGAGAAGAATGCTTGGAATTCTAGGAAATGTTAATGATTTTACAAACCCTAAAACTCATGCGCATTTCTTTCAAGTCCTCACAGAAATTTGGAACACTTTACTGAAGGTGAAAAAACGTGAAATATAGCTGGTATTTTATTTTAGTTCAAACGGATGATTGAAATTGAACTGCTCTATATAGCATTATTTTTTATGCATTAATACAGATAAGGCAAAATCAAGGAATAAGTTTGGACAACATAACTACTCCAAAACCACCTGATCTTTGTCCTCCATTACAGCTGTTTTCTCCGTGGTGCTTTCAGGTACAAAACTGTTCAACATTATTTTATTATTCAGCACAAGTTCCGACTGACATTATGATGTTTGGTTTGATTTTTGTTACTTCATTACTTAAACAGGCGCTTGAGCTATCCGATGAATTCTACAGAGGAAAAATTCTTGCAACGGCACTCCTCTGTGATACAACAATGAATAATCACGACATTCCATTCACTCAAGAATATCTTAGTAAATATTATGGAGCTTTGCATAAAATCGTAATATCGAATCAGCAGGTACGTTTAACTCGTTTTCTTTTTTTTTAATTCAGCTAACATTATTTGTTAATCTGTTGGAATAATACTAAACTATTAAAATTTCAGGAAGTTATCAACGAAATAGTAAAAAGGTGTGGATGCAAGTTTGTTTCCAAGATGCTGCCTGGATTCTCAATACTTTTGCTAGACTTTTGTCAAGCTGCACATTCGGTTCTAACTACGGATGATCTCAAAAAGGCACCACGTATGGAGGCTTCCACAATTTTAGGCACGGTATTGGCAATATCTGAAGTTTGCAAAAACTTGCAAATCTTGAAGCCGAATTCTTCAATGTTTCAGCTAATTCAGCCCCCTCAATCAGTTAAAGTATGATTTCAATTATAGTAACGGAAATGGATGCATTCGTTGGTGTCTCAATTTTTTTTGATGCTAGAAAATCTTTTTTTTTATCATTTTAGGATGTTGCACTAACTTGTCTAATTCATTTCTCGAAAGTGGAACAAACGTCGCATGCACGAGCAATTTGCTTGCAATCTTTAACCGTTTTTATTTGTAAGGAATTAACGGATTTGAAAAACTATGGACTTCCGTTAAATCAACGAGACGAGGCGGATATGAACAGCAGGGTTTCGATTGTGTTTTCTCTACTACTTGCATCTATTAGGGTACATTTTTAAATCCGATCTCCTGTTTCTTTAAATAATTAGTTTTAACTGATCATTTATATTGTTGTTTTTCCTTTATAGGTTGCCAATCGAAGTGTGGCGTTGGTGGCATCAGATTTATTGCTTTTGTTAGCAGATTTTGCTACCGAAGTATCTAATTTCTTCCCCTACTTGATACCAAAAATTATTTTGGGTTTGAAATGGAGTCTGCAGCAAGCTTTACCAATGAAGAATTCAGGATGGACATCTGGAAAGCCTGTTGAAACAGAGAAGCGTCTGTTAATTTCGTTGATGTTAACTTTAGGAGAATGGTGTATGAGATTACCAATTGAGTCACTGATTTCTTCACACGATCAAGATAAGTCATCTCTACTGACTTGCATTTTCGAGGTAATGTTATAGTGAACCATTATGTTAATGATCAAGAAGTATTCCATGTTGTGATCGAAATTAAATGTATTTTGTTGGCTTTGGATTTGGGTAGGTTTTGTATATGGTATCAGTTGGTTATCAATCACCCGGTGAATCACATGTTGTTAATATGACCAGTCTAGAAGATTTTGATCCTAGTATTCCATTCGACGATTTACAGGTATTTATTGTGTTATTTATTTTCAGTTAATTGAATAGTATGTTAATCTGTAACATTTTTTTCAACCTTGTAGAACGCTGATTCTAGTTTACGGAGCTTAGGTAAAGAAAATGTGTTCGCACGTTCTGAAAGTACAAATCCCCATCCTGTTATACAGGATATCGAAACCGTCCGACTATCTGCGCGATCGGTATTTATAATTGATCATTTTTTTAAAAATATTACTTACTGGCAATATTGAATGACCCCTGACAAAAACTTAATCTTTATTTATTTCCAGTTATTGTTACATATGCTTACACAAGTTGGTCATTTTCCAATGGCTAACGGGGCTGCACGATGTGGATCCATTGTCTCTGAAAATGATGACTTACCAGGACTTACTTCTGAGCTGGATGAGCTTAATGCATACGTCTTTTCGTTACCAAATATTCAAGTAATATTCAAAATTTCAGTAACTTTCTCACATCCTCCTCTTAAATATGATTTTATTCACAAATGGTTTTTCTTGTGCTTAGTTATTTGCCTTAAACAGTAATACTCTGTTGTCGATTGTTGAGTTACCTGCACAAGATGGTCTTGGAGGTGGAATTGCATCAGCTTTTGCCAGCACACCCACATTAGTTAGAATTATTTTAAGAGATTTAAGTGGTAAGGCATCGTGGGATGCTGCTCATCTTTGTGCTCCTCCCACTTCACAAGGTACTTACTATGTACTTTAGTTTATTTGTACAATTGTACCTTATATTATACCTTATATATGACTAATGTAGTTAGTTCCTTTTAATTGTCTAGATGACGAGCTTCCAATTATGGCATCTTTTTCGCAACAGCCAGAAGATTTGTTTTCAGGAATGACTGGCAGCTTTCTTCCTCAAATGGGCCCTAGACTAACACTTAGAAGACGACAAACTGGGATTTTACCTACTGTAGATAATTCTGCTGATGATTTAGATAATTTAGATGATGTATGCAACTTTATACTTATGTTTTACTTTTAAACTCTTTACTTTAAGCCCTTCCCTTGAAGTTCCTTCTTTTAAAATGTTGTTGCTGTTTGTAGCTTTTGCAATACATTGGTTACTCGAGTCCTGAATGCTTACTTCGAGTGGGCGAGCCGCTTACTTCACCGTGGGATCCACCACCATCGCTGACTCAAGATGCAGAGGATGATGTAGTCGCAGCGGTTGTTAACCAAAGAAACATGGAAATGGAGTTTTTGATGAAATTCGATATGGACTCAACGTAAATAACTTTGCATATACAATAATTTGCTATTAATAATAGTATGGCATGCGAAACAGGGTAGTAACAAACCTTATTAATTTCCTTCCAGAATGAAAGCCATGCCAGTATCAACAGATGCAGAATCGGAAATTGATATGATTAGTGATCACGAAGAAAATTTGTCATCCCTTGCGGCTTCAACAAAAAGTATTATGTGTGGATCAAGTTTCATGTTGAGTCGGCGTTTATTTAGCCACTTGGGGTTGACAGGTTGGGAAAAGCGATCCACAGTTGATTTGCTTCAGAAAGATGAAAAACTTTTGCGGGAATTAAAGCATCTCGATGCACAGGCTAGTACTTTAAACATAAGAGGCATAATGTGCATTCAAATTTCAAGGATGCAATAATGTACCAGTTAATAATTGTTATACGTACTTATAGAAATGTCGAGAAACGCACAAGATAGCTGTTATATATGTTGCTGAAGGACAGGAAGATAAACATTCAATTTTGGCTAATACGGGAGGTAGCGAATCATATGAAGACTTTGTTGCAGGTGAATCTATTTTTCTCGTTAGAACTATGTTGACAATTTGCCCGATTGTTGTGCATATAAGTGTAAAATTCACAAAATGTATCTGTAGGCTTAGGGTGGGAGGTTGAGCTAGAGAGTCATTCTGGATTCATGGGTGGACTGCAGCGAAACAAGAGCTCGGGTGAAACTGCTCCTTATTATGCTACTTCTTTTACGGAAGTAATTTTTCATGTCGCCACTCGTATGCCTTCAAGCTCGGAAGAAAGCTTACTTCAAAAGGTTTGTTTTTATCAGTTAGTTGTGTTGTCCTTTGATATCACCAACTAACTAATAATTGTCATGTCCTATCGTTTTATATATAGACAAGGCATTTGGGAAACGACGAAGTTCACATAGTTTGGTCAGAACACAACCGGGACTATCGCCGGGATATTATTCCAACAGAATTCTGTGATGTTTTAATTGTTATATATCCACTGCAGTTTGGACTATACAGAGTTCAAATATCTCGGAAGCCAGAAGTAAATTTATTGTTTATAACGAACTTTGATGAAAATTATGTCTTAAATTAAAAACAATGTATTTCTCATGCTCTTATAGGTGCCTTATTTTGGACCCCTTTATAACGAAGCAGTCGTTGAAAAGGACGTTTTGGCTATTTTAGTTCGTTCTACAGCAATAAATGCTTCTCGTGCTAAAAGGTCTTCTTTGCAGTTCTTTGAGCACCAGTATGTCGTATACAACTTTTATATTTTCAAAGCGAAATAAGAAATTGGCTCGAGTCATGTCTTATGATGTTATGACTAACATTTTTATTGTCTTGTACTAGTTTTGAAGAAAGAGGCAAATCACTTTCTACTATTATTCGAAACCACAAGTCCAGGACAACGTTTGAGACGTTTACTGCTAATGTGTTCTCTCCTGTGCTTCCTCCGTCGACTTTTCAGTCTGGTCATACAAATAGAGCATCAGGTAATGCTTTAATACGCATTCTTGAAATAGTGTTGTGACATTTAAAAATATATATATAATTTGTTGATTACGACGGCTATCCGGTTACAGGTACAAGTTTTACTTCGTCAACTCGAACAACCGCCTCTACAATTACTGCAAATTCATCCCAGTCCAATCAGCTATCAACTGTATTACATTTAGAGTCATCAGTTCCAACCGTTCCATTTCGCAACAAAGGTCCATATCATGACGCACCATTTTCTCCTCCGGGTAAGAAACGGAATGGAATTGTGTTTAATGTTGATGTTACTAAATCCATGTAGATATAGTAGCAATATATTAATCCTTAGTTTCGTGCATAATTTTCCTAATTTTTAGCAGATCTGAAATACTTTTCACACAGTTCGTACACAATTGAATTGAAGTGTTTGCATAATTTTGTTTAACACCAAATGTTTAACGTTATTTTAAAAGTCTAATAGCTCACAAGAGTCCAGTAAAACTGCTCACTTATTTTTATGAATTTAAACCGGTATTATTTTAAAATATTCCAGAAAAGAGGCGAATATTTCCAAAAAGATTTAGTATTGTGCCTAAAAAGTAAACTTCCAAAATGTGATATACATCAAGACTGACTTCATTGCATGTGGATGCCTGGATCTCTTATGGATTCATATCCTTCTTCTTTCTGTTTGCTATTTTTTGTCGTGATTTTACTAACTCTGTTTTGTTTCGCTTATTTTTCGTTTCATGTGTGTTGTTTCCCTGTGTCGTTCCTGTGAAATCTGCCCTTTAAACCTAACACTCTGTCAATTATTGTGCCAAATATCCGTAAAGAAGTTCGACCTGTGCGATCAAATAGCAGTGGAGAGTCTCCTTCTGTGTCCCAGTCATCAACTCCCCCGGTACCACCAAAGCGCCTCTCTGCCAAGCTAGGTGCGGGTTTCAAACCCAAGACTCACACACCTCCTTCAAGCCCTGCTACTAATAGGAATCAGGGGTCTCTCAAATGAGTGTCAAATATTGATTTGTTGCAGCAACAAAGCTCACCTAAAACCAGCTTTACCATCGTACAAATAAGCGAGGAAAAAAACCAGCGCCATAGGTCATGTAGGATATATATATATATATTATACACTATTTAGCTCATTTCAAAAGGGAAATTACATAAAGTACAATGCGACTTACTCCGTTTTTATTGAAGGTTGCACACAGTTTATATTCATACATATATAATTCCCAAAGTTGTACACTAACTAATAATTGTTTTTGGTCATGCTCACATTTCAAAATAGTGACTTTGGCATTTGATTCAATGTGAATTTTCTAGCGCTTCTTTAAATAATAGGAACAACTGCAGTTAATAGTTTTATTTATTTATTAGCTTTAATTTGGATTCCATTTCTTTGGTGCTATGTTATATACACATACTCTGCATTATTGTTCATATCACATTGTATTAGGGATTTATCTTACTGGGGATAAGTAAGACTGAGATTATTGGGTAACGATAATTTGTTTCTGTTGCATGATTGTTGTTAAAGAGTTTGTCAAATTGAGCATGGTTCAGTACTTATCAATGTATTTATGTATGTGATGTGTATGATTTACACATAATAATTGTATTTATGCTTATAAGTGTACTAAATTAATGATTAATGAAAAGACGGGTTCCTAATTTTGTTTTCAGATAATCTACCAGTGATATTTTTGTTCTGTTTGATTAAATTGTATAATCATAAGATTTCTAAGTTCGAGATTCCCACGGCCAACTGTTTTATTATTATTATTATTACTAAACGTGTGGCTATCAGGTATGCAGTATTTTTCAGGGAGTTGGTGCTAAGTTGATGATTGAAAGTTTATTGTACGAGTTTCGTGATATCGGTATCTTTAAGAAACACATATTCATTATATGAAATTAAATAACACTTCTTGTTTTTGTGATTTGTTTAAAACTTAATTAACAGTAATGTACTTGATTGAAGGAATGTGCTGAAACGTTTGTGCAAATTGCATTAATAAAGAGGATTCTGCATCCTTAAATCTTTTTCTCTGGCATCGCTCTTTTTGCTCTCTTACAACTATTGGCATATATCTGACCTGACATGATTATTTAAAGATTCATGTATGTTGTAACTTCGCATTTTTGTAGCTACATTTAAAAAAATCTGTTACATGTCATGTCTGCCATTTTCATACCATACATGCCTAAATGACTCATGGATCTCTACTGCTTGACTGCTAAGCTAAACATTCTGCGTTCTCTTTGTCCAGTTCAGTCCAGTAGGAATAAAACTTCAAAAAACATTTGTAGATTACATGAGTAGTAATATATAGTAAAAAATATTGCAAGCCAACCAGTCACTTTTTTCGACTTTCTATGTACCCACTATTCACTATTTAGGTTTGTTTTCGCTGCAAATGGTACACTCCTTCATGTTGAAACGAATTATCAGGAGTCGACATCGAAAACTACTACGTATAAAGCTAGTCTACTACAGTTGACAACATACATATACTTATATGTTATATGATGTGGGAGTAATATTTTCTCCACGTAGAAAGTTGGGCGACCTAAAATGTTTGATTGAGTACTACAGCGTAGGTATGTAGGTAGGTACACTGTACCACAAACAAAAAATCATTTAAGTAGGAAGAAGGCAGCAAAATGCTTTCTCAGTAGGTAAGCGTTCACGTTAGAAAAACAGCCCGCAACTGCTTCCTAAACTGAAGTGAAAGGGAGGACTGTCGAATTCATGATTATCTGTGCACATGCAAACACAAACTTAATGTTCTTTCGTTACTTTTTTTTGTTATTCTGAAATGAGAAAAATGGTTGGCTATTGCTTTCCCGACTTACTCAGGAGAACCAGAGCTCGACTGAACATTCTTCTACAATACACAGAATTCTAGTTCTCATGTGTAACCAAGTTTTCTCCATTCAGTCACTTCGTTCCCTTCAGCAAAGCAGGACATTAAGAGCCGAACTGATGCATGTATTGCGGTGTGCTTACCATCCTGCATCATGTAGTAAAGTGTTACGTATCAGTTAATAGGGGCTCGTGCGTGCAGTTTCACATTTCGTGTCATTTCACAAAGAGTTGTTTCTTCGTAAAATTTATGAATTTTCGATTTAATGATGAAATCCTACCCGCAGTTTTTTCATACATGGTTTATTTTTTTATAGCTAGTCAATATATTCCAGTTTGACATTTTTATACTGCGCTTTGCGTATGAAATTTTGTATTTGCGAAAAGAGGTAGGAAAATGTTAAAATAATATTTTACGCATAAAAAAATTCCTAGTGTCATGCTCTTCAAAAGACAAGCATGTACTCGTACGTATCACATAGTATACGTGAACAGTTCGTCCCATGGCTTGGTTGTTGTTTCTGAGTGAAAGTGAATATAAGTCGGTGAAAGTTAGTAAAAGTGTGAATAATCGAAATTGTGTGTATTCAGCTTCAAAAATGTGGAAAAAAAGGTATGTAATTATAATGTAGCCGTAGTGTATTATTATAATAATTAACTAGAAGACTGAATGAATCGAAATTGTCTTATATAATGCATACAAATATGGTATTAGAATTTTATTACAATCACTTTATTATGCGATTTTACATGATGAGATTTCTAGTGTATAAAAATTGACGGAGATTCTCGAGAGAGAAATCTGATAGGGATATGTGCGTAGATGCATCATCATTATAATCATGTAAAGCAAACAAAAAATTGGTACGTCATACCTGTTAAAACAAAAGCCAACAGATGACGTAATTGCAAATCCTTCTTTGTTTCAATACACAGTTGGTGTACACTTTAGTTTGTTGTTATGCTTTGTGTGTAAGAGTTTTCATGCTGTTCAATTGATCCATTGTTATTCTTATAAATACCTAAAAATACTATACACCCACTAGCATTCATGTTGTTTCTACTCCAATGAAACTTTTATGGTATTTCAAATCTTTCTCTTTTTGCTCACAAAAACATACCTTTAAGAAGTTCAATAGAATGCATTTCTATCAAAATAAAGACGACCTTGTAATCATAACATGCAACCACACACGTAAAATGTATTAGATTGACAAAAAGATATTTTCCCTTGTGCATTGTTATCAGGTTGCTCAATATTAATTCGTTTTGCTAATCGTCCATGCATTCGCTTTGTTAACCTTCCGCTATTTTTACAATATTTGATAGATCATTCCTGATATTTTTTATAAAATACAACAAATCATATATTTTGATGTGTCATGGATTTTACTTTTACACTTGTATGCAAAATCTCATACATATTCGCTTTTTACAGCATCATGTAAAAAAATCACTTTCACATTGCTGTATATTATTTCGATACGATACGGCAAATATGGACATAAGTATTATATAAAATCTGACATCTATATAGTATATAGAATTGCATCTTTCATCTCAAAATCGGATTGACCTTCATAGCTTCATGCAATGAAGGTAAATAGTCGGAAAACACTATAAATCATGGTCGAACCTCATCTTTCACACAAGAACGTTGCAAATAGGTTATCCATATGTATACTATTCCTATATGTTACTGAGATTTAAGGATAAGCAGAAGGATTGTGGTTGGTAAAAGTAAAACAGTTTACTTGCATGTGTGCTAATCATTCAACCTTCATTCCCATTAGAAAAGGCGGAGAGAATGTTAATAGTTGTTTGTCCAGCTCTGCTCAAACCATTTATAAATGGTAGAAAAGCATAGCCACTGTTTTGGCATCGGTCTGGTCTAGTAAGATCTTGATAATAATATCCAGTTTCCACTTTCTACTAGTAGTTTTTGAATTTATTGTGCAGTGTGATTAAGCTTTCAAATAACAAAGAATGTAAAGGTATGCCCAGGTCCTGTTTAAAAGCATTTTCATACCCTTTTTTTTTACATCGGGTGAAATTAATGTTCAAAAAATGGAAACAGATTAAGAGGTATATTTGGTTATTACGGCCATTGTCGAAGTAGCAGTTTGTCACAGTTTTCAGGTAACGCCTACAGCAAAATCTAAGGTTGCAAATCGGATCTACCCAACATGTCCTATTTGGAAAAAATAATAATAAATTCTATATTTCATACTTGCATGTTGTACGCACTGTACAACAAAACCACTAAAATACCAATCGGTTTCGACAGTATGACCAAGTAATGACCTTGTTAAATTACATAATTGATGGAGTCCTGCCAATCTGATTGACTTGGATTCAATAGGGAATAATGATATTTGGCATTGGCCAGCTGGAATAAATGGGACCGTTAAGCAAAGAGTTCTCTCAGTCTGTAAAGTTCGCGTTTAGAAGAAAGTTTAGAATGTTGTAGAAAGTGGCTTTTCTATAAACATTCTTTAGAATTCCACTTTAAATTTCTCCATTAAACTAAGCCCTTTAGGTTGAAGGGTTAATTCCTCAAGTTTAAAGCATTTTATTTTGTGATTGTGTACATTAATACTCAAGTTAAACTTGACAAAATATAAAACAATTATTGATATTGACGAAGACATGGTTGATTACGTGTCTTATACCAACTTGGTTCAAGTGTCATCAAGTTATCTAGGTGTAGGTGAGGATTTTCGTGGCGTATTGTTCTTGTTTTTGATAAAATAGACATGGTGTGCCCATTAATATTATCGAATGTTAATGGGGTTACGGTTACGATAAGATGGACAAATAAATTCTAAGAGCTATTCAAACCTCGTCATAAATTATTTAATGGGACCTTGTGCTCTACCTTTTGTCCTAATAACATTTAAACATAAGCGGTGAAGACTAAAAGCCCATTAACTATTAAAAGTGTAAAGGAGGAATCGCATAAATATTTAAGTGAAAGGAGGAGGAAGGTGTCCGCTTTGTAAAATGCTGGGGTATTATGCAAATTTAACAGGTAGGTTTATTTGCTCCCTTTGAAATACAGATTTCACTTTGTGAATTTTGGTGCATTTCAGTTTAACATTTTGTCAGACAAAAGTTATTATGATATCTAGACATTGTAGATTTATAAATATGGCTTCTACTAGTAGTTGTGTAATGAATCCTAAATGAAATATTTCTTAAATTCCAGTCCATCCATAAAACTTTCATATGTTTGTTATCTTTCATGACTATGACGTATTTCACCTTGTGATATTGAGCTTTTGCATCGTAAAGTTAGAACATTAGCTGCATAATATGTAGCTCATTGTCATATTAATAACAAAATGAATAGTAACTTTGAGGAGGTACTACGTGATGAACTTGTGTTCTGAAGGAAAATAGGGAGAAGAGAATATTTTCAGCAAAAGTCGACAGTCGATTTCTTTTCAATAGTTTGGTGGAGGTCAAGAAAATTAGAGAGTAATATAGACTTTTCAGCTTAATCAAGAAAAGGATGAAAGTGAAAATGGTTTCTAAAAATATGAATAAGTTGTATTCATTTGACCTTGCCCAACTGTATAATTTTGTGAGAAACACTTCTTGTTCATAACCTGCTGACCCAATTCAGTGAATATTTTTATTTCACTAAACGTCATTCTTTTTAATCTCTGGAGAAAGCAGAGTCAAATACATCAAGAAAACGAACAAAATGACAGGTTATATAGTGGGTACCAACGAGCATACAAGTGACCTGGAATTGAATGATGGACGACGTTATATACGGTGTAACAGGAAAGACTTGCTGTGATAATGTGAAAGGGAAAGAAACACATTTTTTATGTGTACTGGAAAACTGTTCACAGTGCCATTGTTAGGTAGTCATACACATACACGTTGTGCATTTATAAATGAGTACATATTATGGATTATTATCTCAATATCTACAGTACATTATGTATTTTTGAAAATATATATTGCTAGTGCTATGCCCCACTTGACATGGACTGCAAGTTATATTGCGATAACAAGCACCTATAAAGTTATTCAATATTATGTTGCAGGAAATGCAAGGAAGCACAAAGCACGTTTTTTACCATTGAATCACGCTGGGTAATAGCGTGTAAAACTTAAGTAGGTTAACTCCTCTCACTCATATGCTACACCTGTGCGCATGGAACAAAGTTTTTCAAAATATATAAAAACCTTTCTTTGTATATATATTTCATGTGAATTGCGTTTTATAATGTTTATACATTTCCACAAAGCATTTACTTCATACTCTATATGTAAAAAAAAAATATTCACAACGTAAATATGTTAACAAAGAAAGGGGCACAACGAAAAATACGTTACTTTTAGCATGCAGCCTGAAGGTAGACGGATTCATCGCGTGTACACGTAACTAGCACTTGAATGCGTTTTGAAGAAGTGAAAGTGTGTTAAAATCTTGAAAATCTATAGTTTTATACAACTTTAAGAAAGCATTGGGTCTAGGGCTAACTTCCTGTATTTTCAATACATTTTATATGTGCATTCTTAACGTTGTATTTCAGTGAGTCTATTTTCACTCACTGAACCTCAACTTTGTATTCTTAAAGCATAGAGTATGATGACCTACTATTTGTGGAGATTAAGGTAAAAAAACTATAAGCGGATGTTTAGCTCATTCATCAAGATGAACTAATTACCTTACCCTGGATTTCATTTTCTGAGATGACAAATTGTCTCGTAACCTACATGACATTTACACTGAAATCTAGTTTTACTCTAATTTGATGAAAGAAGGGCGATATTATAATAATTGATTTCTTTATCGTGGTAGTAAACCTTTGAGTGCACACGTAAAAAAACTAATTGAGATTTTTTGACGACGAATAATTTGTGAACGCATTTTTCTTTTGTTGGGTGCTTCAGGAATTCAGCACACAATTGCAAGTTGTCCTACTTAATTGTTGATTGCCAACTAAACTAATCAAACATCATCTCATTTATAATACAAATTTATTTTCGGAAACTTATGGGTTGCTGTATATCCTTGCTCCGCATACGTACTCGTCTTAAGAAGAAAGCCTTTATATTAACATCTCTAATTATATATATAGGAACAAAAAGCTTGGAGAAATAATTAGCTCAGAATCAGAATGATTACTCACGTATGAAGTCGATACGTATCAAATGATTATAACTAGTATAAGATTCCGAAAAAGAGGTTCTTGATCGATATTCCTAAAATAACAAAATCCGCCCTGTCCTGCAAAGTGGGAAAGTTTTGTATTATTCTGCAAAAATATTGACATAACACAACAGGAGCAGCACCATGCCAAGACGAGCACGACGCAACGTTTAGGAACAACATCATGATGATACCAACGCACACTTGATTTTATATGAATACATAAATATTAACAACAATAAGTACCTAATATCACGGGTATACTCTAGACTGGCTAGGAGACACGTGCATTAATGCACGCTGCATTTTAAGGCAATTGGTTTTCTAACAAACTGCTGGATTCTTTTGTGTAAGGCAGTGGACATCCGTGGGTATTGCTACCTAATAAATCAACACTCCACTGACCCATTGGCATTTGATTTGACAGCTTTTGTTGACAGCCTCTATGATATTGAAATATTTTATATTCATATTATTTCTTACAATCCATATATTTTAAAATACAAATTTTATCCACATTGGTTAATTATGTATACTATTTAAAACGATAGTGGGTATAAAAGTTAGTAAAATAAAATTTATTTTATTCAATTTCAGATGATATGATGATGTATTCTACAAACAGTGTGTGAAGTGACGTAATACAAGTTTTTAACATGTGGACACGATGGGATTCAACTTCCTTTCCCGACCTTAACCCAACCCACGCTTTTAAAAACTTTCTCCCAACTTTTACCAAAGAATGTTTATTCGAAGAAACTCTACATTAGATCTGTTGCTACCACTTGGACTTGTTAGTTGGATTAATTTCTGAGAACTCGCTTATACTGGACGAATGAGAATGGACGCCTCGTTGTAATTATGAATGAATGAAGCTGTACCTATCTACTCTAACGACTTTTACTGCTAATGAGCAGAAAGAAAAACTCCACGGTTGCTGCTGATGATGATGATGATGACCGCTACGGTATTGACGTAACTTAAATTACTGCATACTTACGCTAATGCATACAACAGCAATGTGAGTGTGAGTGACTACTCCCCCATCAGACAAAGGCACGCAGTAATTCCACAAGTCCAGTCATCGTCCAAACATTCCATTCCATTCCACGCGATCTCAAAAGTTTCTCCAACCGAACCAGACAGGTGAAAGCAACATTAACTGATATTGATATATCCATCATCCATCTCCCCAGTCAGTGGCAAGTCTAATTGACTAAGGAAAAGCATCAGCAGCAGCAGGATCCAAACCAGGTACATTAATAATGGCTGCAACAACGACGAGTGCCACGCCAGTGAATAACATTGGGGAAAATATGCTGAGTCCTCATCAACATCGAACTTCTAATTACCAAGGAATAACAGCCTTAATGCTTGCATGTCAGCAAGGTCAAATCAATGATGTTCAGAAAATTGTGCGGCAGCGGGTATGTAATGCATTAGTATATTAAATATCCTTTCTCTTCAAGTAAAAATTCACTCATATATATCTCATATTTACTTTACATTGAACTCCTCACGTTTTGTTGAACCTTTTCTATCATCATCATATCATTTTCATGCTCGCTCGTCTTTATGTTTGTTTTTCTCATCGCATCGCATGTCAAAAAATTGTTGAGAAAATTCGCCAGCTCTTTCTTTATTACTTAGCGTTTCCTTACGTACGTTACGTTACGTTACACAGTTACATTAGATGAATACAAGATGCATAGGTATGATATATTATTACAACTTTAAATGCAATAAGTACTTTCTCTTGCTGGACTACCAACTTCAGTTCATTTTTCTTTGGCTCATCAAACTCCCAAAAACTCACTTCCGTTCAGTAGCTGTTTATCAAACAGTGTGAATAGAAGTGTTCATGTTTTTAGTGCTTGGAAGTGGAAGACCCAATTTTTTTTTACTTCTCCCCATAAACTCCATTTTTTACGATTTACGACACCACTCTAA
This sequence comes from Orchesella flavescens, assembly GCA_964034955.1. Taxonomy (NCBI): domain Eukaryota; kingdom Metazoa; phylum Arthropoda; class Collembola; order Entomobryomorpha; family Orchesellidae; genus Orchesella; species Orchesella flavescens. The sequence goes on along the minus strand of OZ035957.1, from coordinate 16,922,409 downwards.
ACCCACTTTTCCACTTTTTAGTGTTGAAATTGACACATTAAGCTGAGAAAACCGATTTTTCTACTACTGGTCATTTCAAAAATATCTTTGTGATATATAGAAACAAACGGTGAAGGAGAGAACGAAGAGTGGGAAAATCCCTCTCCATTTTTGTGCCGAGTCGGGAAGTGTTCAATGTTTGGACCTTGTGCTTTCTATGGAGCCCTTTCTCGTCAATACTCAGGATGAAGAAGGTTATACTCCAATACACTTGGCTGTAATAAATGGGAATAAGGATGCAGTGAGGCGACTCGTCACAGCGGGAGCTGACCTCAATTGCCTCGATAATGAGAAACATTCCCTCGTACATTGGGCAACAGGTAATCAAAGGAGTCATTATAAGCTCACTCAGTAGCAATTTATTTTTGCACATTGTTATTGGGAAAATGGCATTTTTAGTAAAGAAGGACACATATTCCCATACCCATATAAGCTATAGGCGCACACATGCCTGCAACGTTTGTGACATTTTTCCCCCGGAGAAAGTCATAATAAATTCTTCAATAAATCGATTGTGAGACAATCCTTGTTGTTTTTCCTTGAAGTTAAATTCATCTGTATATCATTCAATTGATTTTTTTAGTATGTGGAGAAGTTGAAATCCTCGATTTTCTCTTATCAAATGGAGCTCCAGCGTCAACACCTGACATTCACATGGCCCATCCGATCCACTACGCTGCACAAATGTGTGGGACAGTGAATGGGGTGAGCGGTGGATCGCGTGCAAGGGTTCAAAGCACTGTCTACGGCGTAAGTCCGAAAAAAGGGTTGGTCATCCTTCGGAAGCTAATCCACCATGGCTGTCCTATTGATGCTCGAGATAAGGATGGTCGTCAACCCTTACTTTGGGCGGCGAGTGCAGGTAAAGTCCTTATCCTTTTACTTACATTACCCTCTTTTATTTCCGTATTGATCACGATCATTGATTAGATTTTCAGTTTGTGATTTACGTGTGTCATCGCTTCTAAACGGGGGGCGATAAATAACTCCAAAATGTGGTGATCGTCCTTCCGTCCTTTTTACTTATTCACATTGATTTGATACTACTAAAACCAAACCAAGCTAATAATAATAATACTTCATGTTTCGTATGTATATATTGTTGTATTCGTATGTAAAATATGTATTGTACAACCACCACACCTGCCAAACACCACAACCAAACCACTACCATTACCTCCCCATTCATATGTAATGTGCGAATGCAGCTGGTGTCCACTTCTTCCGACGGAGATATGAGGCTCAAAAGCTTGTCCATGTTCCCTTTAGGTTTAAGGGTATGTTTGCTTTCTCATTGTAGAAATATTCAAACTTTCTCCAGCCTTTTTTAACAACCTAGTATAAACCTAGATTCATGCATGATTACTTCAAAACGCATTTGCACGCCGACACTGACGACGGCTTGCTCGTTTGACTTGTAATTGCACTGTCTATTAAATGTCTGTCATCTGAATGATCATTTAGTATGCTCATATAGCATTTGTTTAAGTGACACAAAAAAAGTGCACTGTGTTGATGGCTGGATATGGTTTGAATTTTTTAGTGCAAAGCCAAACCCTCCCCCAGCATGATTGTAAATATTCACAGCATTCTCATTCCATGTTATTTCCGTTGTCCCAATTCGAATTTTCATTGCTTGCACGTAAACTTCAGTAATGTTGGTTATGTGCTAATTCTGTGGGGCTTTTTATTTGTAATTAGTGTGAACATACTGTAAAAATTGCATCAGTTTGTGTAAGCTTGTCAAGCTTTATTTAAAACAAATGCTGACGTATTTAGTATTGCCTTTATATAATATATGCTTCTTCCAAACTTAATTTGCGAGGTTTATGCATGTGCCGCATGTGTTTCAATTAAGTGAAAACCTGAGATCAGGGTGTGTCTGAACTCTGAAGGGAAATGAGAATCGAATTTTTATGGGACGACTGCGAGAAATTGTCAATTTCACCACATGACAGGAAACTACTTCCTTGCATCTCACATTATCAAAAAAACAATGCATTTCAATTTCACTTGTCACTCACACGAAAAGCACATTTCGTTTAGCGCATTACACTTAGTATCAAAAATATTTCATCGAAAAAAGACTACTGATGTTGATTGATTGAAACATTGGGAATCAATCATTGATATCGTGCCATATTTTTGTGGTGATTGTTAAAGACATTATGCAAGTCAAATTCATCATGATGATGATGGTGACAATATATATGGTTAATGCAACTATCATGGTTTCTTTCTTACATTTCATGTTATTTGTGAGTATAATGGGATATTCTTGTCATTTGCACAGGAAGTAGTGATGGGATTCTCAGTCTGGTGAATGCGGGTGCTCGAGTAGATGCCGAAGATAAGGATGGACTGACAGGTAAATAATACTTTCATAATCTGTTTATTGATTGAAATCCTTCCTACATTTCCATTTTCACATGTATTTCATGCAAAAGTCCATCCAAACTAACTTTGCTGTTGTAATTTCGAATGTAGACATTTTTATTTTGATCGTGCGGTGCAAAAATTGCCTCACTAAAGGCTGTACACATAAAATTTGGTAAAATTAAGAACAAAAATTATTTCGATTGTCAATATTATGTCTTTTTTGTCTTCTATAATAGAAGTTCTATTCCTCTTCCTCGTGACATGACAAAATGATCATTTAATGTGAGTAATCGGATCGAGTAGCATAATGGTTTAAGTCTACGTAGTAGTTTAGTCACTGACAACAGCATATTCACGTACTTATTTTTGCAACTTTCTCTTTGTCAGTTGTTGTCAATATTGCTCTACTTATTACAGCTTATTACTAATAAATGTAGGTAAAAAGAGGGAAAGTGCATTTAGGTATGCAATTTTAGTTTCGTACCAAATGAAACCCCAATTTTACAAACTTGTTACAAAGCGTACTAGTGCTATATAGTGTCAATGTTAGAAATGAAAATTGCACTGACTCAGCTTTCACCCTCAATCCAATGAGACAATTGCATATTATATGGATTTCTTCATAATCCACTGCTTCTCTGGACAAACTACTACTACTACTACACCATGCACTACATATGTGTTTATGTATGTCATATGTATATATGTATTGAACAGTTAAAAAACGTCCGTTCTGAAAACTGGTGCTCCATTTTCTCATGTTCAAACTTCAAATACGAGTACGTACTCCAACTCATAATGGTAATCCATGACGCTCCTATTTGTGTATATAACATTGCGTGCTTACTGCTCACTCGGGTTGTTCTGTTTGTCAAATAATTTATTGTGGTGTGGTGGGACTAGTGGGCTTGCATGAATGAATCACTCACTCACTGCAAAAAAAAAAGTGCCTCTTCGTTCCATAATCCACTTTTGCCAAGTGCCCGTCCGTGCTGCTACTCTTGCCACTGGAAAGTGTGCTACATATTCATTTTTGTAGACTGAATGCGATGTATATACGATTACAAACTGCATGCATACTATGTGACAAAGTATGTATGTGAGCTGTTTGTAAGTATATGTTTCGTTTCGGAATATGCATGACTAGATTATATATAGGTCTTTGAAATAATTACACAGGACACATTAAGGCACTTTACTTACAATAAACAAACAATGTGGAACCGAGTCGTACTTTCTGTGGTGTTTATGGTCATCTAATAGGTATATTTGGTGTGTATAGCCCTTGGGTCGGCAACAATCTAAAAAAAAGGGTTTTCTAGGCTATAAAAAATTGTTGGCCAAACTTTTGCCTCATCAGTCATCCTCATGATCATTAGAATTGGAGTCCTTTTCTTAGTTGTACCAACGATACGCAAGTTAAAAATTCTGGAAAGTTAGTGTAGGAAGACAATATGTTCTTGTAAAAGTCTTGCTTGACCTGCCATGTCATGAAACCTTTAGTTTATCCGGAAAAAAGTGCCCGTTCGTCCGCATATTTTATTCCTAGTATTGATTTTTATAATCGATTTGGCTTGTCCGATTTTCGCAGTACTACTTCTTTATTATGCATATAACGCAGTACATGTAAGTTGGCCATATAGTATGACAATGTTGTGAAGAAAGACGATACCTGCTTACATATGCGTAGATACCTACTTTTAGGGTCCTATAAAAAAGCTATCGAAATGAGCATCGAGCAATTTTGAAGAGTCCAGAAATGAGGCTTCTCAGAAGAAAAAAAATGGCGTTTTTATCGACAGTTTTTAATGGGAACACTAGTCTTAGTAGGAAGGAAGGAGAGAGACGTTTATATCTAGTATAGTCTAGTACATACAGCATGTTGCTTCAATGGTTAGTGGAAGTTCGTAAGAAGAAGAAGAAATGTCAAATGTCATGCTCGTATCAATTCTACCCGCTAATGATTATTATTTGGACTTTGGAGTGCTGCTAGAAGCCATTAAAGCGATTATCCACACACGTTTGAAGAGGTGCTTGACATTGTATCAAGTCAATGAGTTTTCCCTGAAGGATTATAGTACTTAGGCACATTAAAAATGTTTTTGTTACCTTCCTTACCAATGACCTACCCATTCCATTCCTAAAATGGCCAAAGCAAATATAATATATGGTCCACTATAATGGTTGAAATATGTAATGATTTTATAGCCCTACATTGCGGTGCGAGTAGAGGTCACACTGACTGCCTTGAGACCCTTATTGCCTTATGCGGAGCAGAAGTTGATATTATAGACAACAATGGCTGCACCGCTCTTTTTTACGCCGTCACCCTCGGGAATGCTGACTGTACTGAGCTTCTTTTAAACTACGGTGCTGAGCCAAATCGGCAGGATAGGAAGGGAAGAACACCAGGTCACTGTGGAGCAGCAAAGGGCCAGTTGGAAACATTAAAACTTCTAGGCAAACATGGAGCCAATTTGTGGCTACGGAATGTGCGTGGAGATTTGCCCCTTCACGAGGCAGTCCTTTCCAGGAGAAAGGACCTTGTCTTGTGGCTCCTCACTCAACGTCCTGATGCCGTCAACGCGTCTAATAATGATGGCCGTTGTCCAATCCATCTTGCGGCTCTCAATAACAATGTTGAGATGGTTAAGGTGCGTGCTTTCTCCTCATTATTTTCACAATTTTTTTTCCTTGCAGAAATATTATGAAAAAATGTATCACAGCTACGATGTAAGCGACTATAGGTTCTCCTTTAGGAAGTGAATTGCAGAGAAATGTCCTAATGGGAGGGAAACGGCCTTGTCTTTTGTTGAAGGCAAAATACATATGTACATTGAGATAAAAATTCTCCCCATATCAGTATCATTAGGTGAATAATATGAAGGAGAAAAAGTATATGATTTATGCTTATGTGAGATTGAAAGAAAATGTTTGTTCAAAGATTAGTAGGAATGCATATGCATATTCTAAATCTATATAATGTCTACAAGGAAAAGGAGGAAAAGTCAGTCTCAATTGAAGTTCTTTTTGTAGAAATGAGAACACATCCTTGTCCAAAAGCATAGACTATAATCTGATTTTGTCTCACTGCAAATGAGCCAACGTGAAAAATTAACTTCATTCAATTCAATATTAATATTCATGCCTACACGTTACACACACAAGTCTATGCATATTCATGGAGACTAGTGAAGCCAAAAAACCTTGCTATATATAGGAAGACTATGAAAGTAAAACTATGAAAATCCTTTTGATAGAATCTTGGATATAATCTATACTTTCCTCCCCTTTACATTTGTTTGTCTAGTTTTAGTTTTGACTGTGAGTCTGACTGACAAGTCGGAAAAGGCGAATGGGTTGGGTTGGAAATGAATACTAAACGAATTTGCTTTCTTCAAACTTCAGATTATAACTGCTCATATCTATGAACATACTTATATGTATGTATGTGGATACTTGAAAGTGGTGATAATGACGGGTGTAGAATTTATGTAATTGTCATTAGTCTGCCTATCGAATTTATATACTCTATATAGGCATATGTAATCCTAATCTATGAGTTTTGAGAACATTTTACAAACGAAATGGGCAGGATGAATGTGTGGTCGATACGATACAGACATGACATGGATAGAATGAGCTTTGAGTATGCATATTATTATTATTATTTTAGTGCCAAACAACCTTCCTATGGCGGAACTTGAGGTACAATTTTAGTATGAGTTGTTGTTTTATAGTATGAGGACTCAAATCTTAGCTCGCTCGATGTATTTACGCAAAAGTACATGCTACAAAACTGAAAAATGCATTACTTCGTTTTATCGCACCAACTGACATTGAACAGTAAAAACATTAAACAACTGGTTATGAGCATGGCTCAAACTTTACAAACATGTTGGTTAATATTTTATGACTTTTGATTTGGGATATTGGATATCGGATATGAGCCTATGAGGTGTAATGCATGCATAAAGTTAAAGCAGAGGTAAGTGTGAAGCCTGTAGCTAATTTCAGTAATGGCATGTCGCTCAACTGTTTTCAAAACCATTAGAAAGCTGTTTCCCTGCTTGAAGGTCAAATTTATGACAACACTAATGTCATAAAAATCTTGATCTTATGCAGAAAAGAAAGTATCCTGATTCCTGACACGAGCAATTTTTATCGCTATACTTTTATAGCTTTCCTGCTCATGTTAAAAATGAGACAAGACAAGGCCAATGACATTTCTAAGAATAAAGGTCTGAGAGTAAAGTTGGCAAAGTATTAAATTTTTATTATAAATATAGATATTTTTGTTGCGTGCAAGCATTTTTATGAATGGTTGTCCTTGTATTAGAAATGATATATGCAACCTTGCATTGTGGGATCGCGGATCGGTTTATTAATGCGTTTCCTGAAAAATTACTCACGATCCTATTTACGATACATGTATAGATTATGTTCCCTCCTGGAATTGGTAATAATGAATACAGTTTTGTTGGTCTCATTTCCTATTTTCAGATTTTAATTGACCACTCAGCAGATGTAAATATGCTAATGCGAAGTGGGAAAGGGGCACCAATCACTCCACTTGATGCTGCCATACATAAAGGAAATAGTGCTGTGGCCAAATTCCTCCAGCTCCACGGTAGGCGCCAGTCTTTTGTGAAAGAAAATGCTCAAAAAAATGAAAAACGAATATAGTACTTCTGATATAATAAATATAAAATATTCCCCATCGTAGGTGGGCTTCCATCCAATTCCCTTAATGACTCTGCGCTTCAGCGTCGACTGAATAGGTACGCACATCATATTTCCACCAATAACCGTAACCCATAAAAATTACCAATTCAGGTGAAATGCTCTCATTTCCATGTCTGGAAGCACACTTTATTTTGATGAATGATACATTATTATTATTATACTTGTATGTATTTGGAAATTCACATAATTATTTTGGGTTCTTATCATTGAACTACATACATACATAAGACATGACATGTATCGTTCAATAACTCAAATAGTCAATGGTGATGATATGATAGTACCGATATCTTTATTTGCCGACATGTCTATTTGGTTTTCTTAGTAAACAGTATTTTCTTAACAATGCAAACATATTCAATTGAAGGCAAAACCCCATCATCGTCTCCAACTTTTTATTTTGTACACAGTAACCCACTTTTGGATGACTGATAACTGTACTCCATTCAAACGATGAACTTATGCATGTTGCATGCACAAATTATTTTTATTTTTATTTACATAGGTCTATCGATAGTCATCGGAGTCCTGGAAGCAGCATGCAAAGCCAACTGGGTTCCCATCATGACCCTTCACCTGAAGATTCCCGTCGTGCTTTCATCTCCCCCGAGGCCTTTGACACTTCCATTGTCCAATATTCTCGTCCATTTTTGGCAACTTCGACTCCCATCATGAATGAAAGTGCCCAAACAGACCCAAGTCCTTCAGTTAGGGATATGCATGTGCAAGTTTCAGACGACTTTGGTTTGGACGATGAGCACTCTAGTAGTAGTAAACGGGGGAAGGGTGGTGGAGGAGATAAAGATGATAGTAGTAGCACAGCCTCCCATAGAAAATCCGAAAGGAGACGGAGGAGAAAGTCCCCTCGTGAAAGCAGTAATAGTAGTAGTCCTGAGCATGATCGTAGTAGTCAAAAAACGTCCCGTGCTAGTAAAAAATCCTCTAGAAGATCTAGTAAAAGAAGTGAGTCCCTATCCCAATCCAGCAGTACAAGACAATCGGAGGAAAGAGATGTTAGCAAAAGAAGTCGCAGCGTTTCCCAAGAAAAGATTAGAGAAGATGGAGAAAGTGAAAGTCCAACAAAGGATAATCTATTATCCAAAGTAGTTACACCGCATGAAAGTAGTGATGCATTGTTGGATACGACGTTAGTTGATGAAAAATTTTCAGAGTTAGAAAATGTGGCGGTGCTAAGTTCTGAGACTGACGCAAGGGAAGAAGACTTGGGTAGTGGGGATGATAAAGAGGAAAGTGAAAAGAGATCGAGAAGAAAAAGATCAAAGTCAAAAACCCCTGTGAAAGATGAAGTTGTTGAGGTTGTTGAAGCAGCCTCAAAACCTGAAATTTCTGAGATTGATACCAAATCAAAGCAAGATGATGATGATAATATTGATGATGATCAAACTAATAAAACTGATGAGCAACCAGAAGTAGTTGAGGAGGTTGAAGAACCACGACCAGAATCACAAGCTCGAAAAGAGTCAATTTTAAAAACACGAGAGAATTCCGCAAAACGAACATCCGTATCATGGCAAGATGAAGCAGATCAGAAAAACTCGTCGACAAAACAGATTGATTCAAAACCTGTTGATGTTGATAATGATGATAATGCGGAAGATGAAGGTGAGAAAGAAAACGAAGCAAAGACTGAATCTCCTCCGGAAGAAGAGGAGGGAAGAGAGGAAAAGCCTGAAAATAAAGACAAAGATGTTACTACTGAGCCTGTTTCTGAAAAAATAGAATCAATTGGATCAACAACCGCTGATGATAAAATCACTGAAGACGACTCCAAGGGTGATAGTGGGGAAGGGGAAACATCTCGTGGAGACGACTACCTTGATGAAATAGAGCAAGGTAAATTAATAGACCTCCAAGAAGCCGCAAAACGACGAAGTCAATCCAAACCCGTGTCCCGTGAACGTTCTGTAGACAACTCTGATGCTAGCTCACGGAGTGCTCACAAAAACTGTTTTGAAAAAGAAAAAACAAAAACTGTTAAAAAACCAGGAGCACCTAGTAGTAGCAATAATAGGAATATTAATGCACGTTCCAATTCCAATAACAAAAACAAAGTTTCCCCTGCACGTACTAGAAAAATCCCAACAACTTCTGAAGAGCGTGAAATATTTTTGCAAGAACAAATTTTAGCAGGGAAGCATGTAAGCCCGAAGAGTTTAGCAGCCCCAGCACGAGGTACTGGCTATGGTTCGAGGAGGTCAAGCCGTGAAGATAATGCTGGGGGTGACTTCCGAGACTCTGGTTTCAGTGACCAAATGCTGATGAACACTTCCGCGTCGGATGAGTATCGCCATGCCCGAAAAGTGGCACAAGGTACTAAGACCTCTTCTTCTGTTAGCATGAAACGGAGATATACTACTACTTCTAAACGGCCTGGCTCTTCTTCTACTAGCAAAAGAAAGTCGATTTTTAGCTCTTCAGCGAAAGTAATTAAGCCTCCTCGTGATAGGTCTAGATTTAATGACTCTGTTACAGTGAATCAACTCATGCTAGAGCAGCAACAGGCTGACCTCCTGCTCGCCGCAATGGCAGAAAGGGATGCTGATGACTCGACATCCACCAGAGGGGATTCCATCACCAGTGATGACCTATTGGATGCGAGTGGAGGTGATAGGAGAAGACGCAAGGTTATGATGGCAAGACCAAGATCCAAACTGACTTTCAGCCGTGGTGGAGAGGATGGGTTGGATAGCCGGTTGAGCCCTCGGATTATGAGGAAAAGTACGGATGTTGATACACCCATTTCTGTTACGCAAGCTATGCAAGCCAGCATGAGAAAGTGAGATTTTGTAAACAGTAATAACCTATCGATTCATTTGGAATGTTGCTTAAATATTTGGATTTATTTTTCCACATGAAAAGATACAATTTAGAGAGATCCATATTCCAGCAGCTGCTAGAGCTAAAAAGGTTACAGATTCGGGCCGGGAAAGCTAACGAGCAGGTTTTGGTAAAGAGGCTAGCGGATAGTTACAAGAAAGCAGGATTGGCAATTAATTTTAGGGAGTATAATGGACCATATACTTTCAAAAACTTTGAAAAGTATTTATACGGTATGTGCAAAATTTCAGTAACTCTGATATATTTGATACTAACATAAAATTCCAACTCTGCCTTGCAACTTTCTCATAATACCCCAACAGATCAACTTCGACTATTACAAGCAAATCGAAAGATTGTGCCGAGATTCGCCCCTTCCGATGACTTGGAAAAGCTAAGTTTGGCACTTAAAAAGATGAACGCTACAAAACTGCCATACCTGGAGGATGAGGAAAGGTCGGCAAGTTGTTGTGCTGAGAATCCTTGTTCCCACACAACGCATCGATGCCACCATGCCGCTCATGCCTACACAGGAGTACCTTGTGCAGCATACAGTAAGATGCAACATAAAAACAGTAGTTAAACCTCCTAAACAATATTTATAAATGCAAGGTTCATGCAAACAACTCATCAGACCCTCCATATAAACTCCCACAGTTGGAAAAGGGCGGAAACCAACGTTTCTCCCGAAAGTGAATCCTCTCAAAGCTCCAGGACCAACCCAAGTTGATCCAATGACCAGACACAGTGTGCTGAAGGACATGGAACCAAACAGCAAAACCATGTCTCCCATGAACATTTCCATTTCTCCCCGAAATGATACCCAGTCCCCAATAACGCTTGAGGTCCAGCAAGGACAAAGTACCCAAGTTTTTACGCTGCCCACGCAAACACTGGACCCAACAAAAAATTACTACGTCAGCCTTTCCATTAAGCCAACGAACAATGCAATGAATAGCAATAATAATAATACTTCTGGGGCCACTCCTACTGCTAACAAATTTAATTATCATAATCACCATCATCATCATCCTCATGGGACAACTCCCACCTCTGTGCCTAGAAACAATCCAGGGGATCTTGTTGATGATGGGTCAATTTCCGCACCTCCCCCTCCTGCTGAAAATGATCCAGAGTTGAATGTAGATGTGGAGAGGGATAAACATAATCAAAGTATGTAGGTATAATATGTATATATAGATATGTATAGTAGAATGATTGTGTAGTGATGAGACATGAACTAACAACTGTAAGACTAATCTTTTGTCACTTTCTCTGAGGAAAAACACCGTAATTAATAGTTATACGAGTATTCCCGATTCCCAAGTGTGCTTTCTGTTGTTCTCAAAAAAATTGGTGAAATTTAATATTTGTAAAAGTTTTATTGTGATGCTTTGGTGTACAAGTAACATTTGAAGTAACGTTTTTGAATGAAATTTAATGAGGATGGTGAAAGGTAGTGAATAAAAAGGCCTTGTGAAAGATTTTTTTTATCGTAATTTCATATATTTCATTTACTTTCCGTCATCCGTAGTACACCTGCATGGAATTTATTTATTCATAAATTTTGTTTTAGTTTAACACAGTTCAACATTAATATTTATTTCTGGCCGTGGAGAAAGTTCGACATGTAAAATATCTACATAGTCTTTTGTACTGGCAATGGTAAATAATTGTAAGTTGTAACCACAAAGGGTATCGGTATCGACACCTTATTTCCATTTCAGCAGAATAACCGCCCTGATAAGCAAGAACCCATTTTGCTTATCATCATTCCAGATACTTTACCCCAGCCCAACCATACCAGCTAATTACTAATCAGTCATTAGGCGTTAAAATATATTTGTATTATAATTTTATAAGTGTCCCACGTTCCATCAAGACTTCATATATATATTATTCATATTATCATCTTCATATTTCGTTTAAAGAGTTGCCAATATGTTAGTGGATAATATCATTTTATCATCACATCAATTACTAAAAAATAGTTTATAACTAAACCTTTGAAAATAATTTTTTTATCATGATTTAACAAACACATGCATATGGAAATACGCATACGTATATGTTAATACAGGAATGAATTAATTATTTAGGTACACATAGGTGTGACTTGACAAAATATTTCACTTGAACATTCAAAATTATAGTACAAATGAGATTGTACAGTCTTCCCAGAGAATTCCTAATATACCTGTAAGATTTATCTTGCATCATCTTATCCCAAGAGATTTTTGTACGGGAATAAAACAGCATTTTACAACACATTTAGCGCGTTTAACGTATGGAAATCTTATTATTATTATTTATAATGAATCACAATGAATTTCACACAAAATATATATTACAGTTTCGCTCAGTTGGCTAAAACAGTCATCAACTCTGTGATTTGATTTGATAATTGTTCTAAAAAGCATAAGTTATAGTTTATAGTTATGAAATTGATTTGTTTCATCAAAGTCAGATCAGAAACTTGTCTACACTTCCGCTTCGGATTTCTGAACCGTTAATGCTGACTCAATTTCAGGAGGGAAAGGAGCATTTTCTTCGTACAATATTACCATCTTGCTGTACTGATGAGATTTTACTGGCTTTTTGGCCTATTTGAAACATTACAAAAAGGTCGAATTATTTTTGCATTATTTATTCCTTTATTTGTATAAAATATCAAATATTTGCGATTTCAAAATATAGTTATACCTTTCTAGGCTCTCTTTCTTTTAAATTTTCTTCACCACTACTGTTGCTCGTCATTCCTTCCTCCAAGTTTAATTCAATTCCATTTTTTCCATCAATATTCAGCTCGCTGTATAGCATGCCCAGTTGATCATTAACCATTGCAGATTGCTGGAGCTCACATTCAATGCGAGAAAAATGTTAGTCACCTTGTTTGGATCAATTCCATGTAAACATGAGATGCGTATATAAGTTTTTAAAATAAATACCTTTCCAAATATTTTCAGGGCCTCCAAATCTTTTTGTAAAACTTCACTCAAATCTCCAGCAGAAATCCTATACCTAAACATAAGATCGGAAGTCACCTTAACGTTCTCAAGCCATGAGGGCTGCTTGTTTCGGACTGGTCTAGGCCTGCTTGATGTGGCTGTTGTTGTGGGTGTTACAATTTCCGGTTCACGCCGACGACAGTTCCAGCTTGGCATATCTGCATCAGAATTCGAAGGACTTGCTTCTCTGTCCAAATCCCTGGAGTCTTTTGTATTTAAGCTGAAATTCATGCTATCATCGGACCTATAAAAAATGTAGCAAAACTCTATTAGTAAAGCGAACATTAGCAAAGTATTACATACATATATGGCATCAGTCAATTTCTTCCGAATCGACGACTCACCCACTACTCTCTTCATTTTCCACAGGATTGACGGTGACTTTCAGACTGTGTTGTTGACGTGAGGTAGATGGAATAGGTCCATGATTCCTTGGGATCACGGTTTTACTCGATTTAACTTCAACAAACATCCGGGACGTAATCCCACTTGACTTACTCGTTCCTGGGATTTGCGGACTCATAGCAATATTATTAGGTGAGTTGTTGGCTGGGACAGAGTTCAAACCCTTCCATCCCTTATTTGTTGGTCTGGATTTATTCTTTTCGGGAACTTTCGGCAATGTGGCAGTGCCAATGGCTTCTCCCTGAGAGGCACAAGTAGTGGTTCGTGTTTGACTGATATCTGACTGATCTGGATGTAGCATTGCACTCAGAAACCCTGTTGGCATCACTATTGGAGATGGTTGCCCATACATGCAAGAGCTAAGAGGTTGATAAACTACCCCTGTCGGAAAGAGTTGCATAGGTTGCACTGAAAACCGAGGAAGAACCAAGAAAAGAAAACTAAAATGAGAAAAAGTTTCAAGACCACCTTACGAGCAAGCTCACAAGCCAACGCTTTAACCGTTGTTGTATAAATTCATTTTGCAAATCTGTGTGAAATATAATAATATGTTGTAAGCCAGAGTAAAGGAAATATCAATGAGGTTATTAGTAGTCCTATTACATATATAGCGAGATATGTACCCATAATTTTTTCCTTCTCCCGTTTCTTTATAAATATATATTCATGATACTGTATAAACTGCTGCTGTATATTACATACATATGTTTAATGGCCTACTCGAGCAAAGAAAACTTTTGATACCAATTTCGCTGATTACATTCCAATGTTTTTGGAATGACCATCATCATCATCATCTAATCAATGTAAACATACAATACACGGAGCCACGCGATTTTCATTCTAAATCATAAAAAAAGTTCGTTGCATTCATAGTTTATAATAGTTTAATGAAGAATGTTTACAGAAAATGGATTGCATGCAATTTTATATCCAAATTTGACATTATATTGAAAATTCATTATGTCTATTTTTTGAAATTTTCAACAGGGATTTAATCTTTGGAAAATGAATAGACATAAAAGTTCATTTCCCTTTCCAAAAACATTTGTAAAGATTATTTTGAAAATACTTGAATTTTATACACGCATTTTGAAGATAATGAAAACAGACCGTAGAATTGAGTATCATTAAAGGACAAAATTCATTACAAGTTTTACAAGGACATATTATTTTCATAACAAAACAAAACGTTTAAAGAACTCGTTTCGAAGTGAAAAAAATTGATTGGAGTGATGATGACAGGACACAGATAAATCAGTATTTCTTACCATACCATCTGCACCTGCACCTGGTTGGGAGAGACAATGATGGAGAACCCAGTATCTCAGAATCCCTTTGCCTAGTATTTCCACCATGGCACCTGACCAGTCAAATGATATCCGCAAACCAAGCCAGGCACCCACTGAGCCAAACAAATCCGCTTTTATGATCTGTCTGCTCTGTATTCTCTCTCTTTGTTTCTCTGATCTGACTGATTTTGCATGAGAATGCCTTGCTCATTTTTTTACAATAATTATGTACAGTGATCTGTTGCCCATACACCATCCATTATCAAAATCATGCATCAAACGGTCAACAATCAATCTCTTCTCTATTACTGATCTCTATTAATGACAAGGACAACTTTCCCCCCACAACACCACCAAGATAATCCCAATGAAAGGCCACCCAAAACCACCACCATAGTAATTCCGGAACTTTCTCACACAGATCGGTTTGAGTGCACCTGGCTTTTTAAACAATCAAACATATTTTTCAGATAAGACTTTCAAAACCAAACATTAAAACCTTAAAATTCTAGCAAAAAAATAAAAATTTAATTTAATATAGTATACAAACTATATGTACAAATAGATAAATCTAATGTAGATGGAGTAGATTTTAACCAGCGCAATCTATGCAAGAGACCTTGGAGTGTTGGGGGCGTTGCGTGAAACACATATTTTTTGCTGTTTACCCATAAAGTACATAGAATACAACTTTAATATGGTCTTTAGGAAACTTGCTATGTCACCTTTGAATCCAATCCGGATGGATACTGCGCTCAACAAGAGGGAGATTATAATAATAAGAATTTCATGACAGCCCCTTCTATTCGACATAACTGAAATCGATCGACTGCTACATAGATATTAATTTTCATTGATCCTGATTAAAATTTAGATTACTTTCTCTATATTTCACAATGGATACCGTTACCTTCCGGTATCACGAACGGGGTTTAAGCATTAAAATATTGAAAGGTGATATAAAACGGTTTTGGCTAAAGATAAAATTTTAATAAGGTAAAAAGGCAGTGGCAAACTACTACCAAATTTATGGAAATTGCAAACATAAGAAAGAAACTTAATTAAATATTACGTAGGTTGTAGGTATATAAAAAAGGATTTTCAAACATCCAGCATTAATAGGTGTCTACATGGCAAGATACCTTTCATCTGTATTTCTTTTAGATAATTACCGAAAGAAATCTTGTCACAAGCAATTTGAAGAAAGCAAAGTGAAAGTTGATTTTCCAATGAGAAAGTGCAGTTTATTACGTATCCATTACCATAAAAGAGTATGGGAATCTCGTGGAAAATGCTCTTACCTTGTTGTGGAACAAACTGGGGTTGAGGATGAGGGTGATGGTGTTGACTTGGAAGGAAAAGTAATGGTGGGGTCGGTGTTGTGGCAGACATTGAAATAGTTTCTGGAATAGTTAAATTTGTTGAGCCTTGCTGAGACTGACCCGGAGGTCGACCTGCACTGTAGCACTGAGTTATACCAGGAAAGTTGTTGGGAATATTTCCTCTAGCGGCTCCCGCAGAGCTAATGTTTGTGAAAAAGTGATAGAACGGGTAAGCATCTCTTTTTGCCACAAAAATACCTAAAACATTATTATATGCTGGAGGAACACAGACAATGTTGATGATAGCAGTTTATTCAAATTCAAAAGAAATGTTGATCAGCGGATGTGCAATATTTTTTGCTTGAAGTCAAGCATGTAGGTTATATAGAGACCTTGGTAGGTATTGGCAGCAAAACAAGCGCACATTTTTACCCAAATATAAAATGTTCCATTTGTACTATGCTACCTACTCCGCATAATATTTTCAATAGCAGTAAAGAAACCTGATAAAGCGTTGGGTGAACGTACCTTGTTGCTGTGCTTGCTTACGAGAATGCGAAACTGATGGCGGTGTAATAGGAACCAAGAAGAGTTTTTAAAACACAACTCATAAAATAAAAACTCATAAAGCAAAACCTTCTAAAGACAAAAACTCAAAAACAATTATCTTATTCTTTTCGGGAGATTCCAGAGGTCCCTAGAATTTTATGTTAAGATTTACATCTATCAAATTTTTGCAAATTAGGCTCATTTGTATATTTGACTTATGCAACTTTACTTCCGATAAAAAATCGTATGCGCATTTGAAATCGTCAGATAAAAAATCAGACAATTTTGTTTTTATGACTTTTTGTTTTAGAAGGTTTCTTCCTAGACTCATCAAAACCTAACTTACCCCTATGCCAATTCTATTTCAAACAGTATTTCTTCGACGGTTCAGTCAAATCCTGAGAAGCATATCTTTTCATTTTCTGTTTAATATGACTTCAATCCAAAATCAACCAGGTAGGGGGTTTATCTTTCTTAAACCAATTCAAATTGCTGAAACCCATTGATTTTAAAATTATTTTGTGTCTAGGAACTACTCTCAAAAATGAAGGAAACAGGATGCTTGAAAACAAAATTTTAAATTCAATTGTTCCACGAACACGTTTTCATAAATAAGCATCTTTTCATTTGCATAAAAAGACTGGGCCACTTATAAAATCCGTCGTATGAGCGCTTCTGTGTTTATCGCTCACTACAAGCACAAGCGTAGGTATGTATATGATGCCATAACCACACATGCCATTCCAAGCAAGTATAGAGTCAACCTTGTGTTTCTTCAATAATTTAATGATAATGATGAAGCAACACAGTTATTGACAGACAGAAACGTACCGATATGTTGAGGTTGAGATGCCAGGAGTCATTGCGATGGAGAATGGGGGCCACAAATTGATAGAATTATGACCTGGGCAGCAAACCCCTGGAGCAGCAGCAGCCGCAGCCAGGTTTGGATTTTGACCAGGAAGACATTCCAAATGCGGCTGTTTCGCTGTATGCATGTTCCCGTCCCAACTCGCCTTCCCCATTCTTTTTACGCCATGGGACGCCTCAACATGCTTGATTTTAAAATGACACACATAAAAGTCATCAGTACACATACTTCATCATTAATAATCTCTCTCATAATGGATTAAATAATAAATAGGGCTTGCACGTACGAGGGATGATTAATATGTTAGTATTAAAGTACAAAACAAAATATAAATAGTGAAGGGACGAATAGGAACGCTATGACTTTGTCGTGACCTGTGCTCATACAAGGCCAGCTTTTGTTCATGTAATTTTATATGTATCATCGATATTGATTTAATAAAAAATTAATGAAACATACTTGAGAACATACATTTACATAAGGATATGTGCATGTATACTCTGTTTTCGAATCTTGAATATTGAACCATACATCACGTTTGAAAGCTTGAAGGAATTTGTGATCTGGACTGAAAAAGGAAAACAGTTTTGTTTTAAGTTGAAAATATTGTTACCGTAATTTTTTGTTTGCATTTGTTACGTCTCTGGCTTCTCAAGAGTTTGATGTAATATGAGCACTTGTCATTATCATTGCTCAATGATGCCGAGGAAGGTACTGGAAATGGGGTGTATACCTTTTCGGGGTGTTTGTGCCGACTCTCTTTATGACTTCCAGGCGTCATCGAGCTTTTACCTCTGAGCTCACGGTGACGCTGGATCATGTGCTTTTCCATGTCTTCATTATGTCTGCACAAAGGCAAGGAAGAAATTGAGTTTTATCAATGCGTACTACGTATATAATAGCATATACTTACTGCAATGCAAGAGGCATAAAAATGTAATTAATCACTCTCATATCAAAACATAATTAGCCTCAACATGAGAAGATGCGATTGAATAAAATTATATTAGTCATCAGTATATAATATAATGAAATTGAAAGCATATGCACATGTAAACTATAAACTTATACTTATGAGAATTTCATGAAGTTGCTGTCACTATTTTTGGGTTGTGCGACAACACGTTGAAATAAATTACAAGAATACGTTACCTGCTTAACCGTGCTTCCGTCAATGGGCTCGCGCACATTTCTCGATCCCCGCTTTCGTTTCCATTCTCGTTCTCATTACTTCCACTCCCACTCCCACTGGAGTTGGATAATCTTAAAAAAGATGACAGAGGGCCGTTAAATATTTGAACCATAAATAATATAGTTTGATACTGAAATCGATAAATGCCTCACCTAACATTTGAGCCAGAACTATAGTCAGCAATTGGCGAACTTTTACTACCATCCGAATCTGAAGAGCCAATTCCAGTCTGATTAGTTTCCATTTTACTACTTTCTGCTGACTCGTTTGACCGCACCGTTTTTGGCTGACTTTGAAAAAATCTACATGAAAATTTTGAAGTAAATGAAATATGCTCAGGGTTCATACATTAAACACTGCAGTAGTATTGATCAATTAAATGCTAACCGTTCAATATTTTCTCGGTAATTAAGTTGATTATAACTTGGTGGAGTTTCTGAGCTTTGGTTACTTCCAGATTGGTCTGGATCATGATGTGGTGAAATTGCTCCCAGCATCACAGAATCCCTTTCCTATATGAATATTTTATGAATCGTAAGGATTAATTTCATCAATTTTTTTTGTAGTATATGCATTTCATGCAAACACTCCATTGCCCTCTTGCTAAAACATTCATCAACTCATCAACATCAACATTATGTCATCATCTCATACCATGACAGAAAACATTCCACTACACTGAGACCCCGACTTTTCAGAATTCTCAGTTTTAGCCATTCCTTCTAGCAAACTCTCCATGAGAGCCGCAAGATCTTTCCTGCGACGCGAAGACTGTTGACGTAAAGGATCAGAAACACGTCGGGTGACAGTCTATAAATTTTTATAAATTTCAAAAACAAACAAAATAAATAGAAAAATTATGAAGATTAGCCTGGATTGTAGTGATGCTCTTGATTGATTTTCACATACTTTTGTAGCGCTCTTTCTAACCTCTGTTAAAAGACTTTTGATTTCAGTTTGAACACCTTTGCTTTCATCCAGGATCTCCCCAGGTGCATTTTTCATGTAGTCCGTGTCCTCATTTGGACTCATAAAAACATTCGGATTCTCAGGGCCCTGATGACGCAAATTATGTATAGTTATTAATTGTTGTCCCAAATGGTTTTATTAACAATTTGCGCATAAAAATTATCCAAATTTCACAGAGATTATGAATAACACATTTTCTTAGAACTCAATATTTGCATATGTATGAGCTAAATAATATTTCTTTTTGTTAGTATGTACCTTGAGAACTCTGTGCTGTCCTATTACAAATTCCAACTTCCAACTCCAAGGATTTATAAAACATGACCAGTCAGTTTCTAGCATTGCAAACGTACCATTATACACTCGGAATCGGTACGGTTTACTTCTAAATGGTTTGCCTTGTTCTTGCATAACTATTCAAAACAAGTAGAGCAACAGCAACAATTAGTATTACTCATACAAACTCATGATGCGAATTTTATTTTACGATGCAGAACATGATAGTTCCACAATTCATCATAAGCTTCTATTCCGTATATGAGAATCAAACACCACACATGCAAACTTATTAGGAATACATACTTACCTCCTTCATATATATCTTTCATGAGTCCCATATCTTCGGGATGATAGTAATCCAGTACAGAGTTCCCTATAAGATCTTGTGGAAGATGACCCAAGTAACTTATCGCGTCCGAGTCCATGTGTCCAAAATGGCAACTGGCAGAATGCCTCGTAACAAATTTTCCTGGATTTGTAGGAATCTCCTCAGAATCTGCAGGCGCAAATGGAAAAAATATCGTCTCATCTTATGCATATACAACCAGTTGATATGTGACCGATGTAAATTGGCAAACGTCGTATAAAAGGAAACACATTAAATTATCTACATACTGTATATATGAACCACGTCGGTAACTATCTTAAGAAAGGATGCTCATAAAAATCTAAATTTATGAGCGAACAAATGCTCAAATGAGTTTGGAGTTGGTTGAACTCGAATTTAAAAATGTGCAAATTCTGATGAAAGATGAGAATCTAACTTGCTCATATATCGTCTTACTCATGCTCCATCTGTCTTTCTAAAGTAATAAATTCTACGAAATGTAAACGGCTTGCTAATGTTTCTGAATAAAGCTTAACCATCCTTTGTGTTAACATAGATATTGATTGAATATGCAGAAACTTCTAGAAGATTAAAAGGTCAGTTCGCGCAAGTAACAAAAATATTGCGCAACGAAGAATAATAATTATTTCAAGTCAGAAGCTGGGATAAAGTTATCATCGTGGTGTTGCATTGCATACGCTGAAAAACAAGCACAAACTTACATTGATATGCTGATTTAATCCTCTTCGCGACAATCACAAGATGCACAGCAGAATTTTGACCAGTACCAGCAAAAGCACAATTAGATTTCTTGGCGTTCATTCCAATACCATTGTTTCCAACATCAGAATCATTCATGTGACCAGATTTTACCGATGCTGCTTTTAATGAGGAGTCGCCACCTACTTGCCGATATGATGCTTCTGCGTTTGATTTTGCAGCTCCGGTAGGCATTGCTGCTCCACCGTTACTGTTCTCAACTTTCTTCAACGTCATTGTTAGCTTAAATGGATAGTAGATTACTGTTTTGTCAATAACACCAAACCCACTAGTTTTCAAACCTCGGTATTGACGCAGTCGGCAGTAGAACGGCTCTGATTTCACTCTGGCTGCACCTAACACAGTTGGAATTTTTAAATTAGTAGTGTAATCTTAGTAAATTATGGAATAACATATTGAATTGTTGAACACAACACAAGAACGAGACACGTTGGCATAAATGTATGAAAATATGTATATCATCAAGAAACAAGAAGACACTTATACTTAGATTAGATTGTTAGTTGCTTCGATGCTCTAATAAGTATTTTCTCTAAAAATCAATCTCAAACTGATATCCTCAATACCTCAATATAAAGAGAAATATGTTATTGGTGAATGAGGAACATTGAACGAACAAACAATGCAATCCTTTTTCAGTTTCAACTTTTGTAAAATAACTAAACTGAACTACGAAACGGAATGCAAATAAGAGCACCTTCGACGTAATGAATGTCATTTATCATTCATCACAAATGAAACTAAATTGTAGCATTGAATCCATTGTTATTGCTGTGCTACCCATTTGTTAATGTACAAATCATATTATCAGAAGTTAAGGAAAACTGTATGCATAAAACTATAAAGCACATTTATTTGTATGCTTGTTATGTGTTTGTTACATTTCTATAGAACCTCCCATTATTTAACACCACCTCCCCCAAGAAAATGTTCTATAGTTGGTTTATAGTGGTACCTATAATAAACACTTTTCATTTGATGAACATGGTAAGCTATTAGAATGCACATAGCATTGAAAGCATATTATTTAACTTGTTAAGTTCCGAAAGCATAAATTGTTAGCTTTTCTACAATAGTTTTTTTTTTTACATAATATGGAGCTCATGCTTATTGTAGTATATATGTATATTGTATTCAGTATTCAGTTTGGAAATCAAAATGGAAGTCAATTTGTCTGCTTATAATTTGAGACATTGAGACTTACATCTATCTATATAATGCTAAATTTATTTTTATACAAAAATTTGATATGTTTGAAAGTATAAATATGTAAATATGTACTTTTTCAGCTACGTCGAAAGGATTTTTAGGTACATATATTGTATAATAATAGCTTTTATATTTCCTTTCGCAATGAATCATTTGTGGGTCATAATTTTATGAAGGTACACAAATTGTTGTATGTAGATTTTCCAGAAATGGCATGAACAAATCCTGGCTAATAAGTACTTGCGATTAGTACATATGTAACTTCATTTCATCATCATTCTAAAGCTCGTGGCAAAACATGTGCTGATAGTATAGTGGATGTACAGGTGACAGGTACGCGGAGTAGATTACGTTACATTCATATGCCTTGAAGATGAACAAAGAATGATGAAACTGAAGGATATATATAGATAGATACATTATACCTGCTGCAAGTTACATCATATTCTCGAACTGTATTGCTTAACATCAACATATGAGATAAAAAAAAGTAAAACAATATGGAATGGGATGTGTGTTCGCTACGTGAAAGCACTTATAAACATAGAATCCAATGAGCTTACCCGTCGCATTATTAGATCCTTGGCTTTGTGGAGTGTGTTGCTCACTCATTGGAAAACTCATGCCACATGTAATGTGACTTGCAAAAGCGATTCTATCTTTGGGATGAACAAAGTCAATAAAACTTCGCCCTACCAGCATATCTTTTGGAAATCCAAGTATGCTTGAAATACTTGGCGTGGTGTAATTAATAATTCCATCCTCTAGAGAAACCACCGAAGCGAAAGTGTCCTGTAATGCATATGCCAATAAAAATATCAGTGACAAGTGAAAATGCATACTACTATCTACTACAAAGGATACAAGGTAATTAATTTGCTACGAGATTTGAACTTTCTTCAGATTAACAGAAAAAAAAGTTTTTCTAACTACATTATGGCCATGCAAAGCGAGTTCGTAGCGTTTGACGTATTTTTCCATTACATGCTAAAGAAGGGAAAGTTTGTACATCTATTCATTCATGGGGTATGGTGTGACATGACATCAACACACACACAAAATAAGGAATATATGTATACTGTTGTTATTCATTGAAACTCACCTCATCGCAGTTATCTTCGACTTGGATATCACTAGTAAAATAGTCTTGCCACCTTTTCCTTGAATTTACTTCCCCTTCATCGGCGTCTTCATTGATCTCTGAGTCTACGTTGGCTCAACAAAGAAACGAAAGGTTTGCTTATTGTGTTCATATAATTTAGAGGTAAATAAAACATCAAAAGCGGTTGAGAGAAAGTAAAGATGCATATTATATAGTATCATATTTTCTACTTTAAACTTATGAACCTATATAGACATTCTTTACTTTGCTTTCATCATTTCATATTCATTTTATGAATTAACAAACCTGCCAAAGGTTTGTGAAACTTTTTCATACAACTTAATGCATGAGTAAGCGCAGCCATTTGTAAAGCTTTGCTGTCATGAGGTTTGCTTCCAGGAGACATCTGAGACTGGCTTAGTTGCTGTTGAGTTCCATTCGGAATTGTTGATGAGGTGTTTACTCCAGGGTTACCACATAAGTCTAACGACTGAGTCAGTGCTCCGGATTTGTTGGAGTCCTTGGCTCCCTCAGATGAAATACGAGCATCAGCTTTCTCTCCAGCCGAGAGCTTACGATCATTCTTTTTCTTTTTTCCTTGCCTTTTGAGGGAACCCCCTTGACTTGGGGACGCGGATGACTGACATTCCGCACTGTTAAGAAGATCATTATTATTATTATGCAAAGGAATGTTTAGTAATTATTGCGGGCCATATTGAAGCTCATTATGTACAAAATGAGAGATGCGTACGAGTACGTAGAGAAAATGAACAATTGAGTGAGTTCAGTCTTGATTCAAATTGCATAATATTTGATGAACTTATTTCAATATTGTTAGAATCCTTATTTGGAAGTTGGGATCATGAAATCTTTAGACTTACATTGGAGCATTGGGATGAGGTGGGTATGCTGTACTGCTTTCGCTTGATACAGAACTTTCATGAGATTTACTGCTTCCAGAGCTGTAATAAAAAAATAGACACAATATTAATACAACAAGATGTTAATGGTAGATCAAATATCAAGTGACTTGATTGATAAATACCATTGTTTAAAATTGCCCCATGGAAGAGTCTCTCAAACTCTGAGTACACATTTAATTTGTTAACTTGGAAAGTATCTCAAGGACGCACTTTCATTCCATGGGAATCTGTGATGAAATCCCATCTTTCTCAAAGAAATACTACTACTATGAAATTGGGGCATTATGATATATTGTCTAAGACACAGGTTAATAAAACTTTCTCCTTGCGTTTTTTACACGAACCATTGTACGCATATCGTATTCAAGAACAAGCATCATTAGAAAATAAATAGATTTGAAAGTTTAGCTACAGCATGAAGCTTAGGTGCATGATTTTTAAATTAACTCGTTGTGGTTATGCATATCCTTTTGTCGGGGAGTTTGGCGTATTATTCATTGTATATTCCAGGCGAAAAACTGCATTTGCAGAAAAAAACTTAAGCATGTTTATATATTTATTTTCTTTCATAAGGACTTTTACGCAGTTGGCAACTGTGGTGGTATGTTTTATACGCATTTTTCCTTCTGATAATTATTATTTCTCCTTTACTCTCGCTCCTCCAATAAATCTTCTCCAAACTAAGCCACGTTTATTGTCAATAAACTTGAAAAAAGTGAAAAAGAAAAATAGGCAAAAAATACGTCAGAAAAATGAGCTTAAGGAATCAAATTGAATTGACAGTAAAACAAAGCGAACATTACAAATATTCTGCTCACGATCCTATAACGTGCGCTTGCATGTCATAAAAAGCTTAGCGTGGTCTACATTTTCGTAGCTACAATGTGATGATGGTGCTGACTTGTACCAACGTATGTAGCCATAATATAAATTCCCATGGGGCTCACCGGTTTCCCCACTCACGATGCAATGCATGTGATGCGATGTGAAAGGGAAAGGAATGAGAAAGTTTGCATGACGCTGGAAAGGATTCTAGCAATCAGAACTTATACAATTTCGCCCACGTACGTAATACATACACAACGTAGTCATAGAAGGTTGAAAGTAAAGTTCTGGGGTAATGGAGTGAATACATTGAAGTATCTTACCTGCGTTGAGTTGATTTGTTGGAGCCGTAACCGGAATCCGAAGCAATTTTTGGGTTGACGGAGCTCCCTACACGTTGCTGTTGCTGATCCCCAGACTCATTCATTGTGTATAGATTTAGAGTACTGTTCAAAATGAAAGTGAAAGCATTGCAATTAACAAGTTACCATTTATTTACGCAGCATGTTTTTATGCAATGTTTTAGAAATGACTTGGCGTGAAAATGAGTAAATCAATCACTTATACTATGCAATAAAGGCATACCCTTATATAGTTTGATGAACTTTTTTAATGGAATTTGAAAACTCTGCCAGGAAAATATCTTCAGCCAACAATATATTCTGTTAAAATATTATGGAAGTGATGAGAACCCTCTTTATTTTCACTGCAATGCAACAGACTTGTTGCTTACTTCAAAAAATGGTGAGTTGAGCCCAACATTTAACATGTTTTCCTTTTATACATTTCACAGTCCGATTATTTTGTTAGTTATATAAACCCCCACCTATGTATTCCATTCTGTCTCATATTTATCAACAATAAAATCATGAATAAATGTCAATAACTTTTTATGCATGAACAACCTTACTTCATGCGCATGTTCAAACCGTTGAAAGTCCCATAATATATTTTGTTGAGTTAGAAATAATCTGATGTAGATAGATACCTACGCTGATAGCTTCACCTGGGTTGGCAAAATGAAAGCCCATTTCATAATCGCATATCCATTCACCAATACACACGCGTGTCAAATTTTTTTTCGTCAATAAATGATTGACAATGAGTTGGGCTTAGTTTTTAGGCAAGTTTGAAAAAAAAAATTTTTATTACTTTTCTATACGCATTATATTATATACTATAGCTGCTGAAAGATATGAGCCTAGATCAGAATCTCAATATACATTTGAATTATAAATTCAAAATTTGTTAAGTGTCGAAATGAAAACTTCGCTTGTTATATCATGTACACACTCCATACATATTACTAATACGTTTTAGTAGGTCTACTCAACGGCAAAATGATTAAGAGAATCTTATGCAATCCCTCATCATGCTGATTGCTACATATGTGCATTGAATTCACAGTTGGAATCTATAAAGTCTCAAACCTTATTATCACCGCCAGATCTATTTGTATAGATGATAGGGAGACACAGGTTTCCAATTAAATATAGCGCATTAGTTACAATGTATGTGTTATATTCGTGTGTTTTACAGTGATAGCATCTCCTATTTTTCGAATTGGCATCGTCTGTTCCTAGAACATTTGTCAAAAACTAAGACATCTCAGCGTCAGAAATTTGAGAGTGGACAGGAATTCCTCGGAATGATAAATTTTTAATGCACTTCAAAAGAACCTTGGAAAAGTTTAAACGCAAATACATGGTTGACGTTTCAAGATCTCAAAAGTCAATAAATCGCTATTGATTGGCTTATTTCTGAGAACTTTCATCGCAATAAAATAATATGTTAATAAGATTTTAGGAATTATCAGTACCTATAATTACTATGAAGAGCAGTTTGGCAAGTCAGAATTTAAAATCAGACTTCAAAACTATTAAAAGCAAAGGATGGAAGTGGTAGAAGTGTTGTAATGTCTTTAAGCATTTGAGGGCATGTTTGATGTTCAGTTTGGCACTTTATTATATGATAACATCATGGGTTAAAATTATTCGAGGTGAATGAGGACATGAAGCGTGTATTATAATACATTGCGAGTTATGAATTATGAAAACACGGGTTTATTTATAATTAGAGTGTTCGAAAATAATACATAGGATAAAAACAAATTTCTCGCAGTGAAACTCTATACTTTTCCAATGTTCTTCTATTTTAACTCAAGTTTTAGTACTGATATGTAATATCATCTTCCTTTGCATATGACGTAATGCATCTTTGATATGATGATCCAACAGCCAATAACCCGAAACTTTATAAGCTCATGTCACATGTAAATAAACCTATTAATAGCTAGCTTAGCTAGGTATCAAATACATATACGCAAACGTGTACCAGCGAAAAACAAATTTACCGAAAAAGAATCAAATTTTGTAATCTCTACAGGTATTGATAACATTGTATTATTAACCGTTTTTTAGTTTTGGGTCCGGGAATACATTTCAGCTCGCGTGTTTATTTTTACACAAGTTCCATCATGGAACTTCCATGTGAGGATGTCAGCATATTATATTTAAAATTAGGAAATCCATACACAATTGAAATATTAATTGCCTAGTAGTATTATATGCGAATTGCCAAGTATAAATAGTTCTATGCCCGTTTGTATGCTTATCAAATATCACGTTTTCGGTTCTTATACATCATACCGGATCCAATTACTTGATATAGATATAAGCCGATACGAACCGAACCCAAGGGGTTTATGACTATAAATAGCATTAGTTGATTATTTTTGTTGTTGTTGCAGAAGCATATTAAGAAAACTATATGGTAGTATGTAAATCAGAAGAAATATGAAGCCTCAAGTAACGATCAAATGATCATATAAGGGCAAAATATAAATATGTTTGTATACCTAATTTATTCTTTGCGCAACATGGATCATGTATCACACAATTTACCAGAACCAAACAATGTGATTTTTTTTCACGTGACGAAACATGTATGGTAGATAAAAATATATTACTGATACAATGCAACGAACAGGAGTTAAATGTCATATTTTTACATAAATATCCTGTGACAAATTTAAAAAGCCAGATAAACAATAAATGAGTAGTGTATTCTTACCTTCTTTTTTAGTCCAAACTTGAATGACATTAATAGGGAGTATTGGTATGGATAACGCTTTCCAAATTCCTTTCCACAATTAGTACAAAATTAGCCACAGTACTTTCAAAACTGTTTTCACTGTCAATTAAATTCGAAAAGACGAATGGTTTAAAATATTTTCACATTAACTATTATTTTATTGAAATAGCTTTTCTTTTATCTCTGTTCTTCCGCAAACTATACTATACTTTTACGTATGCATACATGTATGTTTAAAGAATAGGCTACAGAGACTGCTAGCTATGATCCTGCCAAATCTATGCTTCTCTGCAATCGGAGAACAAAGTCTTTCTGTTGAGGGAATGCACAAGCTTGCGAGCCTAGTAGAGGTAAAACTTTTACAAATTGCGTAGTAGTACGTTTCGTACAAGCAGTCATAAGAACAGCAAGACATGCAACGCTAAAGAAGTCACTAATTGTATTACTGACGATGGTTAAGATCAATGGGCTCTATAGCCACTGAAGTTAATTATATGGAACTAGAAGAACAGTCTACGGTAACAGCATTAGCGCTTAGATTGTCACCCACGGAAAACGTGGCTCATAAAATAATTATTAGAATTGCCCTGTGTACTAAACTATAAGGAGAGGTAATCCTCAATTTCTTTGCCTTCCTAATTGAACTTGTAGGTTTAAATTTTACAATCCTAATAACTAAAAAATACACTAATTTCTTCCTTGTATCTTTTTGCTCACTGAATTCACTATCGCTCTCGAAATATCGTAAATATTAACGGCAGCACTCTGCACTTTAGGACTATTTCCTATATATCCTTATTCTCAAAATGATGATGATCGTGTTTTATTACATATCAAGAAATTGTAAAACTGTGTATGTTTTGATAAAAAACAACAAGCATGATGAAATTTGCATTACCTCTTCACTAAACGACTAAGCAAGCAATGTTTGGTTTACATGGTTTGCAGATTAAGTATTATGTCTAGTAAATAATAATATGTGGTTGAATGAATCTATATTTATATGCACGTAATATATTTATGCCAACCTTATTATATATCCTTTACCTTAATACAGAAAATTGTCTGTTCAGGGCTGCAGTTGCAGTAATTCAGTAGTATTCTTTTTCTTCATTCAAAAGAACATCAGCAGAAGCACTAACAGTTTACAGTTTTTGCACTATTGTGTGTAATGAATTGTGTCTAACTGCTTTAAATGATTCTTAAACTTGTATATGAGCTGTGTTATAAACTAATGAGGAGCAGAGCAGACGCTTGAATATGATATGTTGAACAACTCCAGTTGGTACAGATCCTCCAGTCATTACTTGTGCAAAAACAAGCAGAAAGCCAACTTTCACGCTCCGGACAACGTGACTAGGCGGATATCAACACAAAATACGATGGAAAAGGGCTGAATCAAGGAGCTCTGTTGCCTTCTCAGATTGGCTCTGGAAATCCTTTAGACATTCCTTCCTACAACATTGCTTGAATATGCCTTTCTCTTCTCCATCAACTATCCATATATTCACATAATACATGAGAACAAGACGTATACATACAAAAGTGCTGAGCTAAACTAATGCTTTTCTGAAACACATGTATTGCCTCATGTACGAGCAGAAATATGTCGTCAACATAGGATATTATATGGGCATTATAGCGTAATGCTATCAAGAAACTCTAAGTTATATAGCTACAGATAGCTCACGTGGATTATGGCTTGGCTTGCACGCTTAAGTTAGTTGGAAAACAATCCATATATAAACTGACGTACGCAATAGGCATAGCGAAACATAACATCAATATCACATAAAATCTTAACAATGCTTAAAAAGCTTAAACCTTCTTTCACTTACGAAGGTTTTGCTTATGCTCATGTACGATTTTGGAACTGCTGAAAATTTAAAAAAAACAACAGTTTGTTCTCAATATGCAGAAACATTTCAATTTAGTATTTTGATGCGGCGAGCAGATTTAATGAGAAAGCTTACGTCTATATGAACTCAGTCAATAATGTAAATTTTACGTTTCGTACGAATATTTACCCTGCGCAGGTGTCTGTCTATATGCATACTATATGAAATCCAACTATGGTCAAGGTCGGAGGGCAAACGCTATGAGCAAAAACCAAGATCACATAAGAAACAGCTTTGACAAAAGTTTGATACACCAAGTACGAATGCTTGTATGCGACCGCTGTTTCCAGCAATTCGAGTGTCTACAATAGCATAAAATACACATTTTGAAGAACGTGAGGAAAAAAATTATGCAATATCCCTTTTCATATAATGGTTACTTCAGGTTTGTGAATTTTATGAAAAGCTATGCCTTGTGGGAAAGACACCCACACTTTCACATGCTACTACTCATACTACTGTGCCTTGTTCTTATTGATGATTCATCTAAAATCTGGTTAATAATGTATAATGCAAATCCGAAACTACTGCTTGGTACACGAGCCAGTGAAAATGTTCTATATGAAACAGATGCATCTAACGAAGTGGAATAAATGGCAAAACTACTCAAGTCCAAACTTACCATCTGAATTTATTTGGTTAGCCACTAACCTTAAGATGACAATAATTATAATAATCAAGTTATTTTTTGTTCTAACACAGGTTTCTATTATTTCATATTGAACGGTACTCGGTACTTCTCCTCACCACCAGTGTTGATGATAATAATAATGACAATATAACATTATAATAATAATTAAAACAACTGATATTTTTTACATATACTCGGTTTCTAATTGCAGTCTATGCCATATATAAGTAATAATAGTTACAGATAGTTATCATTTTACCTATGATAACGGCTAATATAATAAGGTACTTCTATTAACAATAAGGATAACTAGTCAAACTTACTAAAGCAAGCATGGATTTCATTCTTGGTTTTTGTTTGCTTTTTCTCATCTTCCTCGTCTACACACGCCAAATTACGGGTTACAGACATGGTTTTTTAATCGTTTTCAATTTATATGTAGCAATATTCTTTTTAAAATCTGACCTGACCCTAACACATACATAATAATATAATATATTATATTTTTACCAATCCACTCCTTATAATTTTGGTATATGAGTTAATTCATTGCTTTTTACTGT
Organism: Orchesella flavescens; assembly: GCA_964034955.1. Classification (NCBI taxonomy): domain Eukaryota; kingdom Metazoa; phylum Arthropoda; class Collembola; order Entomobryomorpha; family Orchesellidae; genus Orchesella; species Orchesella flavescens. Next base: position 16,891,168 of record OZ035957.1, on the reverse strand, counting down.
TACGTTGTATGTAGTAATATAATAGTTAATTAAGTATATTTTCTTTCCTAAACAAACGTAGTACATATGTATGACAGTGAGAGTATCCGTAGTTCATTTTTTTACTGTAATAGACTTAGTCAGTTTCATTAGGCATGACACTACATGTTCACTTGTAATGCTGTATATATAGTCGCAGCAGCAGTACCTCTGTATTATTTCTCTTCTTTTTATAATAGTAAGACAATTACATAGATTTATTAGAGTTTATAGTTATATTATAATTGTTAAAAAAGCATTGACGACGACTGACAACCAATAATGCGAGCGAGGACTGAGAGTCGTCATTTTTACCTGAAGATCCCTTCTCGTCCCTGAATAATCATTGTAACAATAATTTATATATGTTCATATATAGTAGTCATACATAGTCCATGAAAGTCACCTCATCCCACACAAACTTCAATTTTAGCGTAGACTTACTAAAACAGTGTATTTCAAGTTATTTTGTTCATTTTTTTTTAAAAGTCTTACACAGTCAAACTTCCTTCACACCTCTATGCAGCTCTACATAGCTTAAATCAAGGAGAAGGGTATTCTTTTTAAAATTTATTCTTATTTTGTATCATTACATAGAGCAGAGCATTCAATCATGGAAGAAACTATATGATGATGTGATTGTGATAGTCAGGGTTGGATTTAGTTGGCAATATACATTCTCCACCATTTGTCAAGGTAAAACAAACCGTAAAGGTATAAAATACTTCCGTCAATTTTTTTTGCTTGAAACTGGATTCGCTATCCGCACTGTGGCGGATGCTGTCCTTAGAAATAGATGTAACAGTAACCACATTAAACTAGAATCTTTTTTTATTGTTGAAAAAAAACGACTGTATTTCATGCAAAAGTATTATGTGCAACCCGTTGTGTATCTTGCTTAAACAGCGTTAACTCAATGACAAACACTATAGCGTTTAGAGCATCTTACATAATTTCCGAAACAGATCTGCATAGAGATATGACACATTTATATCCACTTATAAGAAGTATTATGTACCTCTCACACATTTTTTAAAGTACAAAGAAACAATAAAGTCACAAAATCAAAAACACTTGCGTCTGCCTGCGTCCCATCACGAAACATTCACAGTACATAATGCTTTAATACTATGGCACCATTGCTGTCTGCCCTTTTGTAATAATTCTGCTTTAACCAATATCACTCCTAATCTATTTGGAATCCTTTATTTTTGAAGTCCATCCAAGAACTTACTATTAATCAACGTTTCCAAAACCTAAGTGGAAAATGAAAATAAATTTACTTTCCATCGTCCATCTTAGCATGTTTTCTTTTTATTTGTTTGCAGATTGATGAATACAAAGCGCTGTGCTTAAAAACAGTGAACTTCTTGATGACTTTCACTCTCACCCAACTTCAACGTATGTAAACGTAACATAGGCACATTTCAGAGGTTCACATGCCGCAACATGCATATCAGCGCCATTAGAATATAAAGTTATTTTTGTCATCTGCCGTCAGGCTACTTTAATTCACAAGATTTTCTCCTACACTATCAACCTCACAGAGCAGTTAATTGTCATTGCTGACGATCAACATTTAGATGATGGAATACAAGCAGGGCAATAATAAGATCAAAATACTTAAAATTTCGAAGCGTATCACGGACGCGACATTGACGTCAGATGTATGAAGTTTTAGAATATTAAGTGTGTAAAATGGTATGAGAGTAACAACAAACTTAAGTCATATCCCAATGTTGCTTAATTTGATTAAACAGTTTTTGTCATATGGTCACAATGTATATAAAGATAAATGGGAGTCTCCAAAAATTTTGATTCAACACAAGAAAAAAATTAACATGTATTCAAATAAAATACGACTGAAATTCATTTGTCTGAGAATCCCTGTTTTATCTCAGATGCATCCTTACGTAGAGTTTTAGAACAATACACCGATGCTTGCTTGAATTCGGCAGGTTTACGATGATGTGGACGAGAGGGCTCCTGATGAGGACACTACACTATTTTCCGCATTCGTATTTGAATTACTCGTACTCCCTACGTTATTTGCATTTTTATAACTTATTTCTAATTCCCCGAGACGCCTCCATAATTCGTCCCTTTCCTTTTCCCTCTTTTTCTCCCTAGAAAAAACATTTTCAATTTAAACCATTAAGCAGCTACTAAAAATTTGAATAAAAAATAGTTTTAAAAGAGGATTGTTAAATCATTCTGCTTACTTCTGTCGCTCCGCTTTGTATGAAGTGGTGAGACTGTTAAAGAGGTCAGGATTCATTTCCATAAAAGTCTTCAGCACATTATACACTAACGAGACTATGGTTTGGTTCCAGTGCTCTTTTGATATTCGATATAGAGCAGGGAACATAATTGGCATGATAACATTATTATTTTCCTCTATCAGTGACATAATATACTCGTTATTCCAAAAATACAAAGCTCTCTCCGCCACCTACAATTTTTTCAAAAGATGATGAGGTTAATAACATTGTTGCAATACAATTCTTGACATTTACTTCGAAATTTTCGTGCTTACCTGGAAATGTGGGCTTGATACACAACGAGCTATTTGTCTGAAAAGATGTTCCTGAATTTTGACAAATTGCGTAGGTTCAATAACATCTAAGATTTCCTCAATCTCGCCCAAAAACATTACCTAATAAACGATAATAATACACATTATGATAGTTGTATATACGGTTAACACAACATTACACAATACACTTTCATCAGACAGAGACTTAGTAGTAGTGTACCTCTTTCTGAGAACAAGTTTTTGGCCAAAACTTTAGTAGACCTAAAACGACTGGTTCTGTAAGGGTTGCATCCTTCTCTAGAAACTGAACCACGCAGTAGGCCAGCTGTGCGTGGTACAGTGCCAGACATCGGACCTGAAGCAAACAAAATAATGTTTAGGACTTTGCTAGAGCACCAGTGATATTAATGTACAAAATAAATTGAAATTAAACGCAGAAAAACGATGGTTTCCTGGTGCAATTTTATTACTTTAAATACCTTGTGGAGTGGTATAAGGACTTTCACCAGGAACTGCTTGTGTTCAAGCTTCAGCGGCAGGGCAAAGCCGTTAATGATACTGCCTAGTATTTCCAACAACTCTCCAACGCCATTAAAGTGCTCTGTCTCGTATATAAACCGAAGAAAGATATTGTTTATTTGCTTTCTGATGAACGCTCTTAGTCCCAGAAACTTTCCGTATATTCTGTGTAGCACTGTCTTCAAGAAATCTCTTTCTCTGGGGTCCTCACTATCGAACAGCTCCAAAAGCTTTGGAAAATACAGGTTAAAATTACTCAAAGTGAAAATAATAGTCTTTCGAATATGTGGTTTCAAAAAAGTAAATACCTGTAACACAAACTTTTGGTCGATAACCTTCTTGCCAATGCTTGGCTGAAAGTCAGGTGATTCCAAAAACCGCAGGAAGAATTCATAGACCAGCTGAAATATATAAGAAATAAAAGCATTATTGTCAAACCACGACATATAATAATAATATCCTCATTCGGATATTCGGATACAACAATACAGTTCATCATTTAAACGCACCTGCAGGTGTGGCCAAGACGCTTCAAAAGTAGGATCATCTTCTTCAGGATCAAAGTCAGGGTTATCACTCGGAGGTAATGATCGAAACAAATTCCGAGCAATCTACAGGAAACAATAATAACAAGGTAAGTTTTACGATACATACGGAGCAACAATATTTAGTAGTTACAATTTCAGTCGAATGGAAATTTATATTTGCAGGGTATGAATAGCGGGTGCTAAACTAATTTTACATTCTTTTCTTTATAAAAAGTATAAAATTACAAATACAATTTGCATGACTGGATTATTTTGAACAGTAGTACAGTTCATATATTTGGAACCTCACAAATATCAGAAAGGATTGATAAAAAACGACCAATTATTCTAAACGAAACAAAGTAAATGTAAGCACTTATCGTTCCTCGAAAATACTTTTTCTAACGGCCCAGTGTTGGTTCACAAGTAGTTAGCTGTTCAAAAGCGACCAAAGTCTTACCATTTGAATGATTTCAGGGTAGACGGGCTCTGTAAGGACGCCCCTATTAGCTGTGATGTAATCCACCAGCTCATTTAGCGTTGCTCTTTTGATTTCCTTTCCTTTCAGGTCAGCTACGGGATCGAGAAAATCGAATGAAATGCAACATTGTCGTAGCTTTCTAATGAACAACTCTTCGTGTTCTGCAGCTGGCACATCTGTAATTAATCAATTTAAAAAAATAATTAATACTTGATTATTCATTTTCTCATTTAACCTCACGCAACGCCACCTGAACACGTTATTGTCCTCAACTTTCTACGTCAAGTGGTCAATTTTTGTTAAATTAAAAGTAGTGTCAGTGTTATTTTTTAACAACATTACTTTTTACTAATTCCCTCAACACTTTTAAATCAATGCATCATATTCATGTACATGTAAAAATCATTGGTGTAAATTGGGCTAAATACAAATAACGCAAAGTTAGATCGCATGGTGTATGGAGGTTGCAGAAAGCGTTTCGTTTTCACTAGGTGTATATGAATATGGGAAGGAGGAGGGGGTAACCTGAAAATGTCAAATAAGAGACTGAATATCCTTCGTCGAACATACAATCTTTTCTATTTCCATTCGTAAATATTGGTCGCTATTATTTTCTATAAAATGTGATTTTACTTTTAAAAATGCTCATTGACAAACACAAACTTTCAACCCATATCGAGTTAATTATAAACATTGTTACAAACTGCTTTGGTATATTCAAGTTTATTGTTCGATTCAAATCCAATCTTACCTAGCACATCTTCTCGACTTCTTCTTTCTTTTCCCTATTATGATCATACTTTTTAGTTGACAGTAAAACAGACCACGAATTACAGTGATTTGCTACGCTTTTCCTTTCAATGAACTTTCACTTTCAACATATATTTTTTCTTGCATCATTAGTACTACTAACAGGCAATAGGACAGTAGCTTTAACGTTATCACTTATCTTTAACAAGAGTTGTATTTATGAAATTTAATTACATCAAGGCAATACAAAAAACTTGAGCCCGTGTGTGCACTACCTACACTTCGGTATTATACCCTTTTAATCCAGGAGTTTCCTCTTTCGTATCGAAGAAGGGAGAAAAAGCAGTAAAAATATAGCATATACTTTGGGTCACCGCATCGTATAGTCCAGCAGACGATGCGACCTTTCTCATATCCCGATTGGGAGAAAGATTGCCAAAAAGAGTACCAACACCAACATGAAATACAATTTTCTTGAATTGCATCAGGATACCAAGCCAAGCAAATTATTAGAATGTCTATACCTTCGCCCTTCAAAATAGTAGTTATGACATGACATGCATGCGTCTGCTGAAGTATGATGCCCGAGCTGAAGGAAACTTGCCATGAGAGAAAGCTGAAAGCATATTTCTTATGCACTCATCTTGAATATCATTGAATACACTTATAGAGGAGTAGAGAAGCCCATATGAGAAGTCTAAAAATAGTAAAATATACAATTTATCCGTTTCCTTTCTCATTTCCTTCATAAGCCAAAGCCAGGAAAGCATACCTTGAATGAATAAAAATGGTTCTTTCCCTTTCCAAAGAAGTCTGATTCTTTCTTGCACAGAATAAACGATCTAATGTAAGATTATTTTATGATTCAACATTTTGTTTCATGCAAACCTTGATGCTTATTCGTCCTACGAACAAAGTGTGTGTTGTAGTAGATAATCTGCCAGAGCATGTCTGTGGACAGCTCGTTATTGTATTGTTAACTTATAAAAGGAATAAGGAATAATGTGTGTTTATTGATGAAATATTATGATTAGGTCATTTATTTAATGAAAGTAACTGCACATTTATCAATTTATGCGCAGTTTTGGCTACAAGCCGAGTGAATTCCTTTGTTGCCCCTGATCATGAAAACCACAAGTACGCGTAATTTCTGTTCGGTACATGTTACATCATCATAAGATCGCTGTTACAGCAGCTCCCTTCTTTCTGAATACAATCCACACAAAAAAAAGTCAAAAATAGTTTTGCATTGACCACGACCAACTAACTGTCCCTTCGTTTCTATGATATCTTTTAACCATTGGCAATCTGAAACTTTGGCTTCTAACAAATAACTCCTGCAATGCAACTTTTGCAAGTCACAAAAATATGTACTAAATACACGTAAACGACATACTGTATACTACACTCCGCTTCTCTTCTAGTTCAACAAAAGAACACCACATCACGTAGCCATTATGTGATAGCGCTTCCTCCAGGAATTTCCCTAAAACCATCGATTTTTACATACACTTTCTATGATTCGTTTACAATACAGTGACATTGCGGAATGTTACACTACCAAGCAAAGTAAGGTCTATAAAACCAAGCATGAGATTAGAAGAATACTGTGGTGATGTGAACTCAACAGCATACAACACATGGCGTCTGAATAACTGTCTTTTCATGAGGATTTTACTTTTAAAACATTTGCGAAAAAGGTATTTTAGTTTGCAATTTTCATACATATAATATTCATATTGTATACTTGAGACAAAAAAGGAATGCTGACCAAAAAAAAGTTAAGTTGCATTGCCAGCCAGATGAAACAGTAAAAATGACATGATATGATGGGTAACGAGAAAGGACATGGTAATAACACAGATAACCATTTTATACATGTTCAACATGACATGTATATTACGCTAGGGTCATTGTTATATTATATTACTGTACAAGACTGCTAGAAATTCCTCGCAGTAACAAATCGGGAATGTTTTTATAGCTAACGCCAATCTTCTTCATTTCAAAAGGAAGAATAACTTTAACGTAACAGTACTTATATAAAGTATTCTTAAAAAGTAAAGCCAAACGCCAACCTGATGACCTCCACCACATAATGCATGCATAATAATATTATAGCGTTCATTCATCTGCAACTATTGACCCATCATCATAAATCACGTCTAATAGGCTTTGGTAAAAATAGAAGATTTTGCAGAATGGCACAAATCGGGCATCCGACATGTATACATGTATGTACATAGGAATGGTGGGTGGTTATGGTTAGTAAACGTTGAATGACAACTAATTGATAATATCGTATGTAATATATATTAAAACAATACATTGGCTGCTTAATGAATACCGATTCCAAAATTTGCATGATTATGAGTCATGAGATATGAGAAGTTATGTACGTGCAGATTTTCCTCACATCACAAACTTATTTGTCATACCTCCTATTACATGAATGACATTTTCTGTTTGATCTGCCAACTGGTACAAGGCCAAAAAGAATCGGAATTTTACTGCTGGTGAATAGTGAAACTCTCTTTACACATGTGCAGACGGAAACATGCAACAGACTCCATCTCTATATTAAAACAGTCTAGCCTGGTTGGTGACGAAAATTGTGTGTACGGGTATGTATGTACATAGTAAGTACATAGTTAAAAAACTGCAATAAATTTGACACTTTTAACAACTCAGATAAATAAGAACTATTATAAATGGAAAACGGAGAATCGTGAGTCACGGAAGTGACGGATATGATTCTTTTTTAGGTTTTCCATGTTAAGTTAAATAGCAAATCTAACAGACAAATAATAATAATTATCCTGATGAACGCAAGCAGGACTGATCTTTAGCAACAGACGATTGACATCGTTACGATCACCCATTGATTGGAACTAGGGCCCGCAAGTTTACCTACAAAATCGGGCAAATTTGGAGAGAAATTGATAACAAAATTCGAATCATTATTGAACATGAAACTCCTCCTAACGATTGACTCACGGATTTAGGGTCAATTACAAAATTCAACAAACTAAACACTTCAACGCTAATGAAAAATTAGAATTATCCACTGGATGTATCCACATTCCAGACTACATCCAATTTTATCCCAAAAGAAGATATATCCATTTTCCCTTTCCTTCACAACACAACACGTAAAATATATAAAATGCAAGTGAAAAATAGACTGAACCACACTAACTACAATACTACATGCACATGAGTTAGTCAGTCCCTACCTCATACTTTGAAATACCACCTTTACTCCACAGTGTGGAACCGCTATTCAACCTTCATCCACATTCTGATTTATAGCTAAAATATAACGATATGAAATTATGGGCAATGGAAGATTGATAACCCCACAGCAGATTTTATTCTGTCATTAACCAAATGTTAAGAGTTTCAGGGTAAATCATGCACATAAAACCGGGTATATACTAACCATGAACTATAAAGGCATTTGCAAAGTGAAAGTAGAAATTACGCTATTACCAGCATTCATTACTTTTCACTAATCCTATTTAATGCGGTCACTACAAGGAAGTAGAGCCGGAGAGGCAACGAATACTATCGTCTAATAGCACGAACAGTTTATAAAGGAGCATGGCAGGAGCACAACAAAACAATAATCATAACAGTTACCATCGTCAAATGACTTCTAAAAGAACGACTTCGTATCTTTAAAAAGGATCTGATAAACATGTTACTTGTACCGCAGTTATTTATTCCTACTAACAATGACTAACAACACACACGTGAAAATTCCAAGAAATATAATAGAAACTACGTACACGGAAACTCAGGATATCAGCAACATCATTAGAAACGAGATTAGTATTCTGTCAAACATTGCTATCGGTCATGTCATCAATCAGTATTTTAGTCAAAAGATTCACATAATAATGCATTTCATCAATTCTGGGGCTTGATTTGCTTACATATACGTTAGCAGTATTAACGATTGAATAGAAACTTTAGATAAGTGGAACGTACCTTTGAACAATGGGAGGGGCACAAGATCTGCTTCATTCGCTTGGTGATATCGGGATGACCCTTGGGATTTCTTTTGCTTCTTTTTCAAAGATCGCTTTGCAAAGGGGTCAATGCGGTCAACAAACGTGTTGTTTGCTGTAGTCGCCATTGTAGCACTACTGCTTGTATCACTATTTGCTCTGACTCCACTTCCACTTCTAGTCGACTGAATCTCGTCTGTCAACTCCTTACCAACGTCATCACTTTCACCATCTGCATAAACACGCATAAGTTAGTTGTATTACCAAATAGTTACTTAAATTTCATCAACTACAAGCTGACTTTTTTTAGTAAGAAAGCGATCATACACTAATCAATCTTCGATCAATCTATAGTGGCAATTATTAAATTACAAGAACTAGATCGTAAGTAAGGTATCGATAACATAAAGCTGTGTTGCATGCAAAATAATGAAAATTACTACTTGGTTTCAATTTGTGTAATTCTACAACGCAAACAGGCATTATACATATTGAAACAGAAACGTCTTTAAGTTTTTTAAATCAAGCTAAAATTCATTTGATCATTATGACATTTGTACACACAGTAAGAGTATTTTACTTTAAATAAAAAACTTGCAAAACTTTTTTACTACTACTCAATATAAAATGTCAACAAGTAATTGTGTTAATAAGCGATATCGAACATGCCTTTAGCTACTAACTGATAATACCAATTTTTCTTGCGACTCCATTAAAAATCAAGACAACTGTGTAAGAGTGTACGGTAACTACATATCATTAGCTTTGAGGCGTCAAGACCTTTTGTCAAGATGAAGTTTGCAGTAGAAATATAAAAGCGACCAATATGAGTTTGCATTATATTATATAACGCAACTCCTTAGAGTTTGAGAAAATAATACACAAGTTCAGTTTTGAGATAAGAATCCCTCACAATGAAAGCGCATAAAAGATTAAATGTGTAATTATTGTAATGTAAAAAATATATAAAATAAACCAACCCTCCATACTTCCGGACTTCATTCCAAACAAAAACTCTGTTAGTAATCAGAGTAGGACTCTTGTTTCGATTATATACTACGCTCCAACTTCCAAACGAAATGCAACGGAATGTAAAGAAAACTTAAAGACAGCGGCCAAAAAAAAATCTTTGAAGACACAGGTCTTAAACAAATCAATCAATCGCGAGACGGTGTATTGCGTAGGAGGACTGCGACTTGAAGGGAGGGTAATGTCAATCACGTGCACAAGGCACCAAAATATCAAAGTTAAGCCAACTGCAAAGTCAAGTGCAGCAAATTATCAATAAATTAACTACAAAGGTTTGAAATGGCATTAAAAAAGGGAAAGTGCAAGTTAAAATACGATTAAAATCAACTCAAATGCATTCTAAGCTGTTTTTTTAAATTCAACAGAAGTTCCCAAGCAGTCCTGTACCTGTGTTTAAACACTTTTGACTTTTGGAATGAAAGGCTTGACTCTATCTTCACAGTCTCTAAAATCAAAAACAGAGTGACAACAATTAAGAAACATACTTAAAGTCTTAAATATTTAAAATCTGACGAAAAAGTTGGTTTTGCAAATATAAATACAATAAATGTAAGTAGCAAGTAATAAAGTAGTACCTTTTCTATATTTGGGTTCTTTAAAATCAACAAAGGAAAGAGATGTCGAGTAGTGAGAGTGTGTTTCTTCCTATGCAAGTCACAATTGTATTCCATGTTATAACAAAAATCCTTAATGTGTACCTTCTGTATTAAATGTGAACATATGGTGTCAAACTTGACTGTTCTTACCTGATTAACTTCCTGTCAAGTGTTAAATTCCCCTACTGATTACATTCCAACGAGCACTGAAGCACTAGTAAAGAGAGGAATGTTGTACAACGCACGAATTGCAGAAATACCCTCTCAATTTACCATTATTTATTGAAACTGATTGCAATGTTGTTGCTATTAAACTGACACTGATTTTTTCAGTCTTTCCACACAGTAGTTTGAGCAAAACACAGTTCAGGTCTCATCCGTTTGTAATGTTCGACACTGTATGATCTACCCTTGAGAATACAAAGTGGAGATTTTGGAATAGTTAAAATATACAAAAATATCACACCCTGGGTCTTAATGTATAATTTACGAGATTACAAGTACACTATACAACGTCACTTCATGATATTCGTTCACTTTAGTTTGAATTAAAAGTTGGCAATTATTGCTTTATGAATAGAGAAAGAACAAGAACACGAATTAAGTACACCCCCACTATCAATCAATAAACAGTGGCATGCAGCAGCGTATACCGTCTTCTTGTGTGATATTTTGGTCTTTAAAGTTTCATGTGATGCCGCTTACGATTGAAGCTTACAAGACAATCTGAAATATAAAATATTTTCACAATTTAGCAAATTGTCTTTGTTTTAGGTGGAATCTAGATTCGTTACAATTAAAACATTAATTAACTTACATCTTTTCTATCCAAAACGTGTTAGCTCAAGCCTCAAGCCTTAACCTGGAAATAAGAGCCCATAATATGCTGAAGTTAAGATCTTTACAGCCAACGAATTAATAATTTGAAAACAGAGTACTGAATCTCGATACAACATACAAATACAAAGGACAGTTCAACCGACTTCAAAATTGGAAGTGACAACGGACATTTACTTCATTCGTCATGATTTAAATATGAAAAAAATTTGTAAGCCTCAAGCTTGTTCCGTTTGCTTACCGCTTCACACACACACACACAAATTGGTTTCTACTTTTGTGGTGATGATGATGCCTCCCAGTCTATCCAGTAGATAATTAATGTAAGCAAATTGTAGCACATCCTGCATTAAACATCCATCATGAATCTGCCAGGATCCAGTTTCCTTTCCTTCGATTTAATCGCTGTCGGCCTTCAAAGCTGTGAACAAAAGAAGCAAATGAATTTATTATTAACTGAAAATGCGACAAACTGGAGGAAAACTGAAGTCAATAGGTTATCACTATAAATCCCTACAGCCACACACTTCCTGATTCCAACATGATACTACGTCACCAGTCACAATAGTGAACAAAGACTATTACAACTTTTAAAGATGAAAGAATAGGGCATTGGGAAAAGTTGTTTCCTTTCCTTCTCCATTGTTAATTGTACCATTAACTACCTACACACAAAGTTGAAGGTACCAATACCGAATAATTACTGGAACAAAAACGTTAACTAATCAAACTAATGATTGATGGTACTTTAAGGTAAACTCGTTGCAAAATATTTTTTCAAACGTTCATTATTTGCCTAAAATGATGCACTTTATAAGCTCTACTCAACCAATGATGGATCAGCAATTACTTAAACCTTGAACACCTGACTGATGATTGATTTGATATCAGAAACACCAACAAAAATGAGGTGGTAATAACACCTGACACGCTCCATTGTTACTGATTAAAAATCCCTGTAAAATTATTGTATAGCACATTCATAGTCCGATTCAATTATTGTCAATGTAGTATCAACGTACCTCTGGAACTTATAACTTATATCTACGATGTGGAAACTTTTCTATAAACTATAAAAACTTATTATTAACCCTCCACTCCTCCAAAAGTGAAAATTATAAATCTGACCTTGCATAAATTAATACTTAGAAAATCCAGGTAACTTACAAATGGGAGCTCTAACCTTTTAAATTTCAATGCAAATATTATGTTTTAGGTATTTACATACGTGCTTTAGTTCCACTAAAAATGAAAAATAAACACCTATTATACTGACTACTTTAACTTGCTTACTTTCAACTTTAGTGACCACTATTATTGACTATCAAATCAATGTCCCGAGCGGTTTTAGCAAAGAAAAATTCACCATTTCTTTTGTCAAAATTGATTGAATTAATCCACACAACCACAAAAACGCCTACATTCAACATCAACATTTGACTATTAAAGTTTTTCCTTCATTTTAAGTACGCAAATATTGAAGATAAAAAAAAACAGTTGTGCATAAAAGTGCAACACTAAACTCTTGCGTATACGTTTCGTATCTGTGTCTCATACTCATACCTTAATATAGGTATATTGTTATGTTCATGTTCCACTGCTACCAATGAACTTACTACTACTACTTGACTATGTAAAACAAACAAAATACACATAGGTAGGTACTTAATTTGCTGATATTTTAGTGCCCATAATTTTCCGGATACAGAGGCAATCCGTCATCTCTCAACCTCAACTCATCCGTATCGGATATAATGTGCATATAAAATCACTTTCTCGTCTTGTGACTTTTACTGAAGGAACAAATTATGTGATGATGTTGTTGGTAAAGGGTTGAGTGTAGAACACAATAGAGCCCAGGAAAGGAGGGTATTTTGGTTATAAACCCTCACCAAAAAATGGTACAAGGCAGCAGATGAAAAGAAAGCTTTCACTTGAAAAGCTACTTTCATATCGTTTCATCTTCCTTCTTCTTGCAATCATGCAACCCGGAAAGTTATACTTTCTAATGGATTAGATTATATTATCAGAGTCTAATCCGAAAAAAACTAATTTGTACATTATGCAATCTTTTTTTTTTATTAAATTCCTGTAAATTCCTCATGAAAGTATTGCTTTTTAGAGGGATTCACGATTCACGAGGTCTAAATTTTTGCACAGTGCACAAAAAATGATCCGATGATCTGAATCTGAGAACACTCTGAATGCGACTTGAGAACCCAAACTATGTAAATACTTTGGAGGAATACCACATGAAATATCTGTCTCTTCATTTCATATCGATGAACGCTTTTATTAAAAGATCTACTCTCTCTACTCTTCCAGTTCCATATAAAAATATATGGTGGTGTCGTATGATATATAATATAGTCCCATCATATCAAATTCCTCTACTCTATACTTCATCTTTAGCTGACTGAGCTCTTTTTAAAGCATGACGGCATTTCCAGTGATAAACAACTATGCAGTCCATTTAGTTACCGGGTGGGCTCTAATTTCATAGCATGTAGTATCCTACAATTCAGAAGCGGTATATAAAATGGTTTGGTTAAAAGTCTTAAAAGAACATGTGAGCATGTTCCAATATAATCCTTCTTTTGATAAACCCTAGTGCTATTTTAATGTACTTTTCTTCATCATCAAGTTGACACCATCATTATCAACATCAACTCAATTAGACTAGAAGATGTGAATCATTTATGAATAAAGCTCCACTTCTACTACTACCGTCAGTTTCTTGCAAAATGGACACTAGTCACGCTTAGTTTGGTACTTTGCAATTTTCACATTTGATATCAAATCAATCATCAAAAGCAATGTAATAAATCCTTTCTAACATTTTCTATCTATGAAAACTCATACATTTAACATATTACAGTACAGTACACTTGATTTGATCCAAATGATAACTCACACACACTTTGATCTGGCCTTTGTGGACTTTCTTTCCAAAATTTAAAGGTTTTCCTGATCACTAAACCACTCCAAAATTTTAGGGAAATTAGCGCAAGCCCACATTTTCCCCATGAAATTCCTCCTCCTTTATATTTTCACTAACAACAATAATAATATATAAATATATTATATAAAATTCTACTTGGAAGCAGTCACTTTTTTACAAGGAATTTTTACATTCTTCACACAAGAATTTTTCGTGGACCTTATGTGTATGTTAGAATGATGCTGGTGGTGATGATTTGATGTTAAAAAGGGGGTATATATTTAATGGTCATATGCATAATATAATATATGTAGATGTGTGTTATGCACACACAAAAATTTATCAAATGAAAAACTATACTAGTGTTTATTACATTACCCTACATACTATAAAAGCTACCTCTTTTTAACATACATTAAACAGCATAAATTCAATTCGATGAGTCGATGCTGGTGATGGCGATGATGATGATGATGATGATGATATTATGCCTATATCCTCCTCCTCACTTTTTGAACATTTTTTTCTCTTTTTGCTTTTACAACATACACACAGTCACACGTTCACTTGGTTTAGTTAACTTCTTCGTTTTTTTCCTTGTATATATTCTATATTACTTTTTTTTTGCATGTAAGGATATTTGGCCGACACCGATGCGATATGGATGTAATAACAAATGGTAATTCAATGTAATGTAACGTAACGCATCGCTCGCACACACATACACACACAACACACATGTATATCCACGAAAAAAAATTGTAACTTACTTTTATCTATCTTTTTTTTCAGTAATAATTGATAGAGATGTCTATATATATATGAATGTTTCATATGTACAAAACCATATCATTTACTTACACACATTTTTTTAAAAAAAAAAAGTTATCCACAACAGAGATATGAGAACAGAACGGTCCTCAATATTTATTATTACCTTCTCATATTTATAGCATCATCTTGTTCAGATGAGAATTGATGATGATAATGATGATGATGATAATAATACTAAAACTCTTCTTTTTAACTTGGATTTTAAGGGAAATAATAAGAAGCAGAGTCTCCTCTTTTTTTGAATTCAAAGATAATATTATTCGGCTTGTATTCCTCTTCTTACTTACTAACAGAGTAAGGAAAGTATACGGAGCTTCTTGCGATGAATAAAATTATACATGATTTGGCATAGCATATTTTTTTTACTTTTTCCCTTTAAGTACGGTATAGGATAAGTACGTATGTATTGTACTTATTAGTTTTGCTCGTTTCAGTTTGGTTTTGATTTTTGCTTACACTTTAACTTCTTGTTCTTTTTTAGATGTAGTTTGCATTTGCAATAATAAAGTTGATGATGATGATGATGATCTTTTTTGTATATAATGTGTGTACTTAAGAAATATGCTTCTTTTTTTTATTATTTTAGTAGTTCACAGTGCACACACACACACACACTTACATATCACCACCTCACTTTTCTACATCACCAAAAATATATATTGTTTTATATACGGAGAAGATGGAATAAAAGGAGAGAGATTTTTCAGATAGTTGTATTAATAGTGATGGTGGTGGTAGATGGATGATGTTGATGATGATATTATTATTATTACTCGTTTTTGTCTGTTAGTCGGATCTCCTTACATTACATTAGACACACTTAAAACCTTCTCCTTCATTTTTTTTCTGGTGCTCATAGAGGATATCTTAGTTTCTCAGAGGTATATTGGTTGATCATCTACTACATTGCACTATGTACTTTAACATGCACCTACATAAAACATTTTCTTATGCATATCGTTGATCGTTGTGGACGTATACGGAAAGTATCTCTCTGAATTTGCTCCTACTACTACCTACACACTCTCTGTATCCGTCCGTCCGTTCGTACGTACGTATGAGAGGGTAAGTACATAGCTATACTTCTTTTTTAGGTGAGGGCATTCTATCAAACATGGATGGTCGGATGTGTAATAGAACATAAATGGAATTTTATATGAAATACATTATGCATATCACTCTTCATGTATGTCTGTGATAAAAGTCATCTCATAAGAAGTCATAAGCAGATCACATAGATGTATATATATGTATGTATGTATACAACCAACCTAAAACATAACATAAAAAGTATATTCCTTCACTTCACATACATACGTAAATTCTGCAAAAGGCTAAAGGAGAATTTCGGTAGGAGTTTTGGAGTGGAGATGTGGATGAAATGTTGTATGGGAGAGCCCGTGTATTCTTCGTTTTGCATTTGGATGATGTGTTCCACTACTGCTGAAGTGTAGTGTACTTTACTTACTCACTTCACCAAACTTTTTCTTACATGTTCCTCATGTTGAGTATAATATCGAACAAGCTTTCTTCGTTGGTGGTAAAAAATACATGTGGAGGATAGAGCCAGAGCAAAGTTACCAATGTGTGGTGGTTGGTTAAGTTGGATATGGATTTTTACAGTCATCCACATCCACACCACAAGCTCTTGCCATAGTCAGTCAGTATATATCTCATCATGTAGAGTAGTATTATTAGGAGAGCATGGAGACTCGAATCTTTTTTTGGCTTTACTACAATCTACAATGTAGTCCACGATGTTACGAAAACCTCTTAATGTATTACTCCAAATCCTAAACTTTTAGTTTAGTCTTTTTGGAAGTGAAGTTTTGTGTCTCTGAAAAAGAAAGCTTTTGGCTTCACTCTCTTCCCCACACAACATACAACTATCTTGTATACATATGATAATGATGAAGAGAAGGCAGTGTGTATATGTGTATACTTTACTTTGTCCTTTTCTTTTCCCAAGTGTTTGTTGCAGTTTTAACTCATTCTCTCTCTCTCTTTCCTTTTGCTTTTTCCTAATGGTTCGTTTGCAAGGCTGAATGGAGGGACCATGAAAAGAAACTCGGAGGTTTGATGTAATGCAATAAGAGCTCGCTAATGTTTTCTCCGCTCAGTCATACATGGGAAGGAGCCTGTTTGCGTTTACACTGTAATATGTGCATTATTACATTATACCTCCAAAAAAGCCATGTCACATTCACATTTCACATCATCCTATCATGTCGTCATCACTATCATCATCATCATCATCATAGACCTGTCCATCCGACTTGTATTGTTGTGTCCCGTCCCGTATCATATCTAGTTAGTTTCCTTTCCTTTCTGTATGTTTAAGGAAAAGGTAAGAAGAAGCACCTTTCCTAACACCTTCACTCCACTCCATTCTGCATGTTGTGGTTTTGAGCCAAACGGAAACGTGTTTTTTTTTCAGTTTAACCATGAACATGCATTAAACATTAAAGCATATAATACAGAAAGGAGAGCTCCAAGAGAGAAATAGAGAGAGAGAGAGAGAGGAAATAAAAAATGCGTGCAGAGGAATTAGCATCATATCATCATGATTGTTTTTAAGGCGGATGTTAGATTGGATTTTATGTATATAACATGCCATTCACTGATACTTTAAAGAACTGCACACCTACTTGGTTTTGGCTACAACCAAGCTCTCCATACAAGCATGCATTATGAGTATTTAAAGAGAGTTCTTTAAGGAATTTTATGCCCTCTTGGCTTACTTTGACTTTTTAATAGATTACTTGCTCTTTTCTAGATAAAGAGAAGTATTTGAGTACGTCATGCAAGTACCAAAGTGTGTGGTTTTCATGCTGGTGGTTGGTAGGCAGGCAGCGGAAGACATGTATGCAATATGTTGGCAAGTCTCATCTAATACCCTAAATATGTATCACTTTATAATAAACTATCAGTAAAAACGCAATTTATAGGAAAAGGAAAGGCTGTACATGGGATAGCAAAATGAGATTGAAAAGGGGAAAAACGTACAACACCAGAAATCAAACGGGTGTGTGCATCTATCTATCCATCCATCTAAATGAAATTTGAAACAACGAGGTCTTATGAAGTAAATCGTAAGATCATACTTTGAGCTTAAAACGCATCTCTTCTCCTCCGATATGGTGTAACGTAATGGGTTTATTTGGATATTTGGGATAAAGCTCCATCTCGTTCTGCCCGTCTTTGTACATTGTGTTATTGAACATGAAATATCTATGCATTTCTGAAAAGGTGAATTCCGCCTTTTTCACTCTAGTCATAGTCAACATAAATGTAGCAAAACTGTTGTTTAAGTTGTACCTCTTCTCGCAGCTGCTGCCCTTTCGTTAATACACTTGCTCTATAAAAAGTGGATGCTATCATCGTCATATCAGCAGCAGCAGTAGCTAGTTTTTTTTAACAATGTAGGTGTACTTATTCGGAACGGATGGATGGACGAAGAACATGATGATGCAAAGTCTCGTGTGTGTACACAACAATACTACCACACACACACACATTGCAAAGAAGAAAGGAGCAAGTTTTGTTACTAACTATAACCGTATACATACATACATGCACAACAGTGTGATCATGTTGAGTTCAGGTTCACTCACATACAGTAGTATAGTAGAAGACCAATTTTTACGTCCAAAAAAACTGAAGGAAGTTAGGTGTATTGGTATGTCCATACCCAAAATGCCCCAATAATATATACATGCCCATTAGACTACGTCCACATCTTTTTTCCTGTATCTATCTCGCACTCTTCATACTTCATGTTACATACATGACAGTGATGATGATACTATTATGATGGTCTTTTTTTGGGCATAAGTGTAGCAAAAAGCAAAGCAGAGCAACTACTAAAGCAGTTTTTAAGGATATTCTTGAGTAGGTAACTCTTTTCTGCAGACTGGGCTACTTGACTAAACTGCCTGGACGGAAGGTTACTTCCATATCCAATGCATGTGATATGTGAGGAGATGTGCAAGCATTGCAATGCTCTCTTTCTACTCAAGTTTACATCTACTACTATCTTACGTTACGATACGATTGCTAAAAAGTTGTAAAAAGGCAAGCAAGTTTTTATGTTGTGGTCTTTTTCTACGTAACCAAACTCATATAGCATTTCCCATCTCTCCTCTTCTGCCTCCTCCGTTTCGACCAACCTTCTTCTTCTGACGTCTCTACCCAAGTCTGTGCTGCTGCTCCTGCTCTCATCGTCCCTCTTTTCTTCTACGTAATTTTACATTTACTTACTACTACTACTACCAGTTTGGGTGAGTGTAATGGGACTACAAATGTATATCAGAAAGGTAGACAAGAAGGGCATTGCATGGAAGCTTTTTTTTGTAGATATTGAATAATGCATTTATTGCCAAACTCCAATGAGTTGAGTTGAATACACACACACACACACACATATGGATAAGCCATGTTCTTTTGCAAAGGATTTGTCAGCTTCTGCACCAGTCGTTCAGCAAATGACGTTCCTTTTAATGCATGGCATTACAAGGCAAGGAAAGCGACCTCTAAATAGATTTATTGTTCATACACATAATATTTTATTAGCATACATATATCATCAAACATTCATTGCAAATGCAACTTTTTCAAGTCAAGTCTCAAGATTCGCCCCAAGGAAGGTATAAAATAATAATATTGTTGTGCATCCGTTCATGGTGGTTATAAACTTTGCAAGTTTTTTGATAGTTTCGCAACATGCCAGAAGTGCACTACACTAAAATTATGCATGACCATTTTTTTAGTAGTAGCAGCAAGAGCTATGTGCATGTATGTAAACTCCAGTATGTTGATGAACCAAGAAAAACGCATTTATTACGCATAATCCCTGTTCATGATCACAATGCATGCAGTATGAATGTAGCGTACATGAATGAAAAAAAAATACATGGAAGGGTGAATGGATGCTATCATTTTTGTTTTATGCACAACCAGAGCATTTCTTTTCATGTAAAATATTCTAGAGAGCAAATTCAAACCTAATATTTCAAATAATTAATAGTTTGTACTTTATTCATCTGAGATGATAAAAAATAATATTAATTTGTTCGGCTAAAGAATCTACGAGCATGAGAAGAAGTCAGCGTAGGTAGGTGTAGGAAAAGGTATAATATGCAAAATAGGCAAAATTAGTACAACTAACTAACAGTAACTTTTAAACAATAATAAGTTAAAAGTCCTACATTAGAAATACATTAAATTTTTAGAAATGCATCCAAGCTTCATAATTACAGTAATATTTAGTAAGGGTATAAAGCTCTTGGCTCCATGAGATAAAGACAAGTGTATCACATTAACAGTCACAAAGTACATACATTCAAAGATGTAATGGAAATTACATTACATGTAACGATTGCAATAAATTATGTTTTCTAAGAACTATATGCCTTCTTCTTCTTCATTTTCTTTAGCAAATAGAAGAAATATCTGCTCCAAAGTTGTCTGGCTGAAGGAATATTCCTCAATGTCAAATTGTCTTTTCACTAGAATGATATGATCACAATATATAGAAAAGATTGAAAATTTAAAAGAATGAGTAATTTATGTAGGTAGATACATTACATTGTAAAACACTTACATTGTTCCAGTAGCGAAAAAGTCTTCGAAATTGACTGAACGCTAGCGGTGGTTAATGAGAAAACACCTTTATCGTCAAATACTTCATTGACTTTGCAGTCTGGAAAGTTGTCTTTCACAAATGAAAATCTATCTTCTGTTGAAGAATTGTCTGTTTGATCATGGGACTCGGATTTTAATTTTATTTCCAAAGTATATCCTGTTCCGTATTTAGACTTCAGATGCTGTGGAGATCCTATGCAAATAAATGATCCTTTTGCCAGTATGGCAATCCTTGTAGACAATATTTCAGCTTCCTCCATGGAATGCGTTGTCAAAATAGCTCCTCTTGATTCTGATGAAACACATTACAAACATCAAGTTTATACTAAAGTCGTGTTTTTTAAAATAATAAAATCATATTGATTACTAGCACCTTTAAATGTGCCCAGCACAGTGTTCCATAAAAATCTTTTGGACTGAGGATCCATACCTTTTAAAAATACATTTATAATTAATTGTAAAAAAATATTCCGACATTTAATTTCCTTTTTCAACATTTCGTTTACATACCAGTGGATGGTTCGTCCAAAAGTACTATTTTAGGAGCCCCAAGCATACTAATTCCGTAACTTAATTTTCTTTTTGTTCCACCAGACAGTTCAGCTGCCTTTTTACCAGCGTGTTCCGCAATTTGAAGTCCCGTTAAAAAGTGATCTATTAGCCTTTAAAAAAATTTGTTAGAAGAAAAACATAATGTTGTACAAACCATGACCATGATACAAATTATTTAGCAAAGTTACCTATTCCGACGTTCTTTTGGAATGCCACGGACTACTGAATATAACTCAAGATGTTCTCTTAATGTTATGTTTTCCCAAAGTGGATCATGTTGAGCACAATACCCAAGATTCAGAAAAGCATCTGAATAGCTGGAGTGAATATCTGTGCCACACAAACGCACCCTTCCAGCGTCAGCACTTTCTTCGGCAATGATTATTCTCATCGCTGTTGTTTTTCCAGCCCCTGAAATAATTTATGTAAGCGTAAACATCATATTATGCCGCTACAAATGGAAAAGTATACAGTTGTGGTGCATTCACAAGATCTGCATTTTATCCAGATGTTATATAAAGCTTACGTACCATTATGCCCTAAAAGTCCAAACACTTCGCCCTTTTCAACGACGAAATTGATTCCTTTAAGAGCTTGGTGCCCTTTAACTTCTTGCTTCTTACATCGATCCTTGAGGCTTACATTTGTACGATAAGTTTTCTTCAGATTCTGGAAAATGTTCCATTTTTATGGCTTAAATGGTTTCTCCTCAATTTCAATAACCCACACGATAGTCAGAAAAACTAAAAAATTATTAATAATTACCTGTACTACAACGACAGAATTATCCACAGGGTCTGTTCCGTTTAGAATATTGGACACTCGAACTTTTTCATTAGCCACATCGCCATCATCAGTGCTTTCATTATGATTTTCCTGATCTTCATTATCAACACTATTTGAAGTATGAATTCGGGACACGTTTCGTTTCTGTTACATAAAAGAATGCATACACTACAGGTACGACCTTGGAATAACTAACTAGTCACATATTCTATATAATTAATGCAATATATTGCTTACAAAAATAGCATGGATTGCAGAAGCAACGCTGCCTTCGTTTTTAACGACATCTGCTACTAGCACAAGTCCAAGGAATATTGGTATTTGAATAATGAGACAAGCTGCCATTATTAAAATTTCAGGGCTCATATAATCACTGAAACTTAATTCGGTACAATTATCCAGTACAGAACAATAGAAATACTTTTTGTTGACCCAGTAAAATACTCCAAAAGGAATGTAAAATACATTTAGAGCACTAAAAAGCCCGTGTGTTATTAGGACATGCTTGCTTCCAGACACAGTGCTGACTCCATCCATGATCATAATCTAAAAAGCCATGAGACAAATATTAAGGAATGATCCTAGTTTTAGAAATAAAATTGCTAAAATTTTAATACTGTGTGAACTAACGATTATTCCACACAAGGTTCCAGCCCAAGAGGTAATAGGTGAGAAGATGGATTGCGCAGACTCCAAGCGATCAAAGAAATAAGAAACAGCAGTGCTGAATAATAAACACGAAGGAATGAAGAAAAGAAGCAAGACGATGGAGACAGTCATAGCAAACGGATTCATAAATGCAGGTAATGCGAAAATATAAATCAATCCAATCTGCATAAACGTAACAATAGCTGATAAAAGCCCAAAAACAAAGAATACTGATGAAAAGTATAAACCAAATGAAACTCCATTGACACGCAAATGGTTTCTTGCACGAATCTATAATAAATCAAAATGCAATGTTTTTAAGTTAAGTGTATTCAAGTCCATAAATTTCATGAAACATGTGAAAATGAACCAACTTCACGATCTTTGACAAGTTCCATGACCATCCCAACAGCCGGAAATGTAAACGATGGCCCAATTAAAAACGCTGCATACAATAACGATGTATCAAAGACGTTTCTTTTAGCTGAAAATGGGTTCATATTTACAGATATGGTTATGTTTTCGGATGATTTTTTCCTGGAAAGTGAAAAAAATAATTAAGACATCAATTAATAAACAATAATCATCTATATTTTAATGGACTTTTTTTTTACTGACTCACTGGTAATATTGGCTCAACATATTCAATATTATTGGAGGAGAATGCAAAAATGTGCCGTTGATACGTAGGTTAGTACTGGAACCGGTTGATGCTGCTGAAGCGTTGAGAGCTGCCATTGTACCAGGCTCAACAAAACTTGGCTCCAATAGATCGGAATACTTTCCAGAATACGAAAGCGTTTCAAACCCTTCACTTTTAAAAAAGTTTGAAAAGTCTGGCGAGTCTCCGGAAACGGCCAATCGAAGTTGGCTGCTAGCAGAGTAAATTGCTGCAACAAAAAACCAAACAATAATTTAGAATATTAAATCGCAATGTGAAATGTTTTCAATGTTTTTAAAGGAGCCGTAGCAAGTTGTACCTTTAGGATCATCAAATGACAGCATACTGTCTTTTATAACAAGTTCTTGTGCTCTCACTAATGCCAAACCAACAGCAACCAATAAAGAGGGCATCACTAACAAGAAGAACAAGGACTGTGGACTTCTAATTAAGCGTCGTACCCTCAACAAACATAACGCCATCATCGAGTCCATCGAATTTATATTTATTTCACTTTGATCCGGGATCAAATTGCATTCTTCTCCAACCGTAGTGTTCTCATTTTCACTTCTATCGACTACTAAGCCATTATTAGCCCCTGCTGATGTATTATGTCGTTCTTCCCATGTATCACTTGATATTTTAAGAAAGACCTGGAAGCGAAGGAAAATTTGCACATTATGAAAATTTTGAATAGAGTTGAATACTGCAATTGCGATTAATAATACTAATACCTCTTCTAACGTGGTCATTGATACTCCATAACTTTTGAATGGAGAATTTGGTACAGCCATGAGATTTTCCAAGTCGCTGAATAAATCAGCAAACACATGTACTTCGGAATGTGGTAAACAGTATTTAATTTCCTTCCCAATGACCTTTTTCGATGTCAGGGCTTCTTGGACCCATTTTTTAATTATGGAATCACAATGCTCAGTCTGAAATTTTCCTTCTGTTTCTATCCTGGAAAAATAAAAATAAATGATGCACATTATGGTCCATACCTGGTTTACTAAATTAATAGCTAACTAGAATTAAAAAGTATAGAGACCAACGTACGTTAAGTGATAGCCCACACCAAATCGATTCTTGAGAAACAATGAAGACCCATGACACTTCAGTACACCATTGTGAATAACTGCCTTCCGATCAGCGAGAAAGTCAGCTTCATCTTAGAATGAAACAATTAAGTGAAGTTATAAAAACCATTTCGACATCAACTTAACTTTTACCGTTTATGTATGCATTAAAAATCTCACCAAGAAAATGTGTAGTCAGCAAAATTACCTGTTAAAAAAATTAATCACATTGAATCTGGTGTACAACATCAGAAAAATAATTATGGTAAATATACTTACACGGCCTTCTTTTTTCCTTTTCAGTAAAGACCATAAATGTCTGCGGGAAACTGGATCCACACTATTATATCATGAGTAAATTCAACATACAAAGATTATTTAAACTTATGAGTTTACGACTGCAGTACACATAGCATTTGCTTTCTTACCCAGCACTTGGCTCATCCAGAAGTATTATCTGCATAAAAACCAAAGGAAAAATGGAATAAATACAGACGTAAAAAACATCCTTCAATATCTAGACTAGTTAAAGGTTAGCCAGGTAAGAATTTATTTATTTTCACCTTTGGATCGCCAACAAGTGCAATTCCGACAGACAACTTTCTCTTTTGGCCGCCACTAAGATTAGAGGCTCTCGTAGAAGCTTTTTCTGTTAATTTCAGTTCCTCCAAAATTGAAGCTATTTCTTGCAAAAGTGCATCACCTTCTAAACCCTAAACCAAGTTAAGAATAAACTTTTAGTAAAAATCATCAATTTTTATGCAATGCACATTGTAATAATTGTTAAGTTATTGAAGTTTCTCACCCTTAACTTGCCATATAACTCTAAATGTTCCGCAACTGTAAGGGATGCGAAATGAAGGTCACTCTGTAGACAAACTCCAGTGATCTTTCGAAGTTTATCCAAATCGCAAGGATCACTTATAGTCAAGATAGTATCAAGTTCAATATTAGTACATATAATGGCATTCAGCTTCCTTAGTAAGTACGTATTCTAAAGTTTGTCTTCATATTGTTAATTTTACTTACGATGTATCCATTCCAAATACCACAGCCGTTCCTTTCGTAGGAGGAACGAGTCCAGTTATTATACTAAATAATGTTGATTTACCTAAAATTTTCATGTAAAATACATTGTAAGTATACACAACTGATAATACTGCTATATGAAATTAATTCAGTAAGTTATTTGATCCGTTACCTGCACCGTTTCTGAAACAAATAAATATAAATTAAATGTATTAAAACATAAAAATGGTGACGTGTATGAACTAAGAGTTTGAAAAAGTAAAATCGTTACAAACTTACTTTCCTAAAATTGCCGTGATTTGTCCCTTATAAATCTCCAACGAAATTCCCTTAACTGCTTTAACGCTAGTTGATCCAAAAATTGAAGTGTATGTTTTGTGTACATTCTTTATTTGAATAGCTTCTTTACCAATCATTGATGCTGGAACTCGTTCAACATTCGGGTCATCTCTGTTGTAATCGATACCTTCTTCGCTCAAGCTACTTCTCTGGAATTTAATTGAATTAAAACATTTAAAGGTTCAGCAAATTGAACACAGTAGGGTTCAGATAGTGCTTCGAATCACTGAATTACAAAAATCTACAAGTATAGAGACAAACCCTGTAGCCGTCAGTTTTTTCGTTCCTCCCACTCCAATATGACCATTTAAAGCAAAATAGCGGATGCTTTCTAGCACCATACTCATCTATTATGATAGGCAAATAAAATCACATTAAATCTACTAAATGCTTTAACTAAACCGATGAGGAAGTAAACACCAAGAATTTTGTTTTACTCGGAATGACGTTGTCCAAATAAATAGCAATAAGCCCATAAAATATGGTGTCGAAGCAAATAAATATCAAAGAATAGAGTACTCGGGCTCCTCGGCGATTTGGTAACAGATCACTAAAGCCGATTCCACCATTGTATTCATGAGCGCAAGCCTGCAAATTGTATGAATACATATTTCTTTGTTACTAGAGGTTAAAGAAAGCTCAATCATAGTAATTTTGAAAATCACAATTTTTTGCGCACCTCGTCTAATGCAGTTGTAAACGCTACAGAACTAATGAGTCGTAGAGGGATCATGAAAGTATCGGCTGATTGAAGAAAAGTTTGCAACATGAACAACATGCCACAACACTGCATAATAAGCGTTCCAACAATTCCAGCAGTCTAGAGAAGATTGAAAATTGAAAAGCAGCCATTTATAACACATTTCAAAAAATACTATTAGTATGTAAGAGTTTTATTGTGCATAACTGTAGTACCTTTGGCTTATGGAAAAATGGTGTCAACGCAAAAGCAAATGTGATGACGGATAATCCAAACAAGAAAAATATCAAGAACAAAAGTATCCCATTAGTGTGACGAATGACACCGGTTAACTGCATGACTAGTGTGTAAAGCAATGAAAGAACTCCAAGAATAACTGAGTAAACAGAAAACCAGGAGAGCCTATGAATGCAAAAAATAAACAAAGTTATAAATTGATAACTGTAAGCACACACTGTATTTAAGCAATTTACCAGTATGCCCCATCAGAAACTCCAATCATTCTAAATCCGTCCTTGATACGGTCCTCCTTTTCAGTTACTATCAAAACGAGCAGACTGTTGATTAGCTGAGCCATCGGCATTACAGAATAAAGAGGGATAACAGCTCTAAGAAACGTTGACATTCCTGAAGTGACAAATTGCAAGTACAAAGTTTAAAATTTTACTGAAAACTATCACCAATTCCATTATTTTTATTTTTAAAACCTAACCTTCTCGAAATTCCAATTTGGGATAATTTTGCATGTAAACGTCTGGAATTTTTACAGCAGAACCCGCACTAGACTATAAATTTAAAAGTATACAAATTAAAGGTTCCCAAGTGCATAAGATATGATTTAGAGTTAAAAAATATGCTCACCATATTCGTAAGTAGTGCTTGATCAACTAAATACTGCAAAGCAAGGAATCCAGAGTAAAAATACCCATTGACAGGACAAGTACCTGGCAATTCCAGTAAGGGTCCGGTATTCGATCTACAAGTACTTAAGGGTGCCGATTTCTGTGATGGTCTAGGAGGAGAGCGAGACGTACTGGGGTCATACATGATTGTGTAATTGAAACTCTTTCTGCTACTTGTTTCAGAGAAAACAATAGCTAGATCAATTCCATCCTCCTTATTATGGGCGTCTTCAAGCTCCTTGACCGTGGAATAGTAATTGAAACTCAGGTCTGGAGGACCCATTCGTTTTTCATTCCATATTTTTTGCATAATCTCAGCAATGGCCTGGATTTCACTAGTATTAGGAACCACGCTGATATTCCGCTCATTGCTCCCATGGTCGAGTCTTAATCCTTGCAAGATATTAATGGGATTTGAATCCGGTTCTTCTTGTGCAGGATACTCTATATTGGGCTGCGTTTTCACCAAGAAACTTAAAAGAAAGAGATATAGAACGGGAAAGAAAATTTCCTGAAACGAAAAAAAAAGCCCATGCATTATAGTCCATATATTAACTTTCACCATGATAAGTTCTAAGTATCAAAAAATGTGTACGGTACCCCAAATAATTTCTTTTTGTCTGTCCTCAGTCTACATTTCCAATTCTTCTTCACAAGCAACTGTGTCTGTTTCCAAAACCCTACGACGCCATTTGAAAGCGTATTTATGTCGTCCTGTCGGTCCTGTTCCTCAGTAATCATGCTCGTTTATGCAATTTCGTTACTTTCCAGATGCCTTAGCTGACTCAAGTGAACACCCGATAAAAGCTGCTTCACCTTGCCTTCTTTGTTATTTCCATGTACTTAAGCAGGCGTGTGACTCAATTTAACCGGATTACTTAATTACTAGTGACTAGCACACATTGATCATTATTTAAAACCGTACGCACTTTACGTTACAAATATTCTTCTGATTATGAGCCACTACATAAAATACAGTTGTAATTTGTAATGTAATACTTCTGATTATTGATTGGGTGTTAGCTATCGTAAATCTTATCGTGCGTTATTTCTTTGCATGGTCAGGGTCACAGGATATGATAAATATGACAACAAATTAATCTAAAACTCAAACATAAATTACAAACATAACAAGATAAAACTGCTTTTGCACTGACAACACGTTAATACGTCAGTACTGTGATCATAAACCAAAATATATGTGTTACTAACAATCGAAATCTAACAATGGGAAGTGACTAGAGAAAGGCTCATATTCAGCTGGCTCAACAGCTGAACATGCGATGCAATGACAGAAAGATGCACAGAGTCGAGCTAAAGCACATAAAAGGCATGTTATTACGTACTTACTCAAAATTGACAAACAATATAGCAGCAGCAGCCTTCATGCTTCGTGAATTTCATGCATGCAAATAAAATATGCACGCGTAAACCATAAACCAACAACACTAAAAACCAAACGCTATATTTTCCATGAAGAGTGCAAAAAATGTGTGCTGTATGCTACTTTTATTGTTCTGGTGGTATTATAGCATTTCTTTAGTAATATGTTCGATTAGGTAACTAACTATAAGCGTAAAGAAAGGATAATACAGAACAACGCTCATCAGCGTGTTTCATCTCACAAAGGGATCCTCATAATGTACAAATAATGATTTTTAGATTGGAGATGATGGTACACAAATGCGTCATGTAATTTGCATGAAAAATCACTTAGAAAAGCATTAAGGGAATACCTTTGTTTACACTCTGTGCTCAACCCCCGAACCCCATTAGATCAGCAGATGACCAATGAATGAACATCTCCAAATTGCCAAAAGACGTGATAAATTGTTGAGTTTTATACATAGTGGGAAATTAGTTAATAACGTCACTGTTGAGGTTCTCGAAGGCTAACTTGAAGGGAGATCGTAAAGAGCAACTCTTAAACTACATTTCTGACCACTTTTGCTAATGTTTTAGTGATGTTAACACACTAAACGACGGGATTCTTTCAGTTATAAAATGCATGTAGTTAAATGAACATTTACCTTCTTAAACTTCTACCCCGTCGTTTGACGTAAATAGACTTCCAATCACGCAATTTAATGCACTAATGTTTAGACCAGTTCTTCAGCTAACTGATCTCCGTTCACCTGTTTTCACAGCACCTTTCCTGACTTCACAGTTTCTTTGCAATGTGTAAAACTGACAATCGAAGACGAGGGAACATATGCAAAGCATATGAGGCGGGTGGATTAGGCGGCATAGGTATGATATAGCCTTAAGCACGGACGGAGATGAGCCTGACTACACACGTACTTGAGCAGCCACTTTACTCCGTAGCGTACATTAAAGATTAACGACTTGCATATGAAAACTTCAATTAACTTGGTGAAGTATAATAAATATGCATCATAATACCAAAGTCAAATGCAGGTTTAGAGATTTGAAAAGCATATTATTTTGCCATAGTCCTACAAACGGGCATCAGGAATGTAAAAGACAGGAAATGAAACTTTTGTGTAAGTACAAAATAGTACTACGACCACTTACTACGGCATAGAATAATAAAAACAATGTTATAAATTATTACAACAATTTTGTAATATATATTGGTTTTATTATTCTATGACTTCCAGAGTTCTTATAGTTATGTTTTATGCCGAAGTATAAAACTCTACTTGATTGTTTTTAACATTAAGCTTAAACATCAATAATCAATAATATTAATATTTCGCAGTTGTGTGGAAAATATGATAACATTTCCACTTGGTTTGCTAACTTCAGGAATTACACTTGTGGGCCAAGGATTTTTATGATGCGTAGAAACTAACTAATTTGATTCCTTTACGTGATTATGAGATCGTATGGTTCATTAACTGTTTCAATAGAACGCGTTTCGAGTAATGAGGAAAGGTGGAGGTAATGAGACCGATCCACTTGGGGTTCCTTATTCTCATGGAAAAATAGAGAATGCATTAGCATTAGTACATAGTATAAATTGGTTTCATTTGAACAAATAAATATCCACTTAAAATACTTTTATTATTCGGATAACTTGTACTTTAAAATCAATCCTTACAAACTTCCAAAACACTTCCATGAATAGTTCAGTCCCAGTGGAGTCGAATAATATATTACGTGAAAAGTACGGAAATAAGATATGCGAAGTAGTTATAGAGTATTTGAAAACAATTACATATTAATATATATATTTCTGTGGATAGAATATAATACGTGATCATAATCATTGATCGCGTTTCAGTGAAAAATATTTGAATGAACTGATGATAACAATACTACTATGTACTACAAAAAAAACAGGAACCAGTTGGCAAGATTCAGTCAGCCACATTCGAATTAACTACATTATATAATATTCATCTAATAATTCCAACCTTGGTCGCCTTCTCTGAGGTCCTTCATCATCAGAAGAGTCAGCATCCCGATTGTCTAAATTGTATGACACTGACAGGTTGAGGTTTACATGTTCCAATTCCCCTGCATTAACTGCAATAAAAGCGAAACAATTTTAGTGGGATCGTGATTGATTTTCATCAATTCGATGGGTAAGTAGTAAGTACTCACGAAGAAGCCAGCCATCGTCCTGGTCGACATTATTTGCAGCCACAGTTTGCTCACGCATTGGAATGGAATATTGCGGTGGAGAAAGGCTACCTTGGCTATTCCATGACCCACCTGGGGAATCACGTTCTACATTTCCCCGCATAAATTCTTGCAGAGCCCCTAAGAATTCTGGGCTATTTTGCAAGGCATCTAGGGCTGGTACATGGTTATCATCAGCAGGGTTTTCATTATCATCAATGTTTTGACTGCTGAAATCATTTTGTGTAGAGGTAGACCCTTGAGAGCTTAAATATGATTCTGCGTAGTCAGTTGAGTGAAATTGTTGACTCAAAGCGCTGTCATTCTGGAATTTACATTGTAACTTGAGATTATTGACTTATCTTATTAATCTTGTGTAATGAAAAACATTGTTGCTGATTGAAATACACTTACCGATGAGAGATAACTCCCTGGTTGGTCCAAATACACCTGCTTAAGTTTAAATCCTGAAAGAGCCAAGAACTCCAGACATCGACTAACAATTTCCACGTGTACCGCTTTTTGCAAACGGATGCCTGAAAATATAGGAATTTCAAGTATAAATTTTAAAGAAGGTTATTAGAAGTCTTAACATAAAATGGCCAAAATTTTCAAGTCTATTTTTGAAGAACTTCCCAAAATACCTGATTTTAGTGTGATAGCTGAAAATGTAGAGCAATTTCTGGACTACAACCTTATGTTACGCACAAAAATCAGGTTTTTTGGGAAGTTTGATTTTTATGGCGTTGAAAAAAAGTGTTCATGATGGTTGCCACCGCCCATATAAATACATGTAAATGCATTTACCTAAAATCACTAGGCAATATTCCTTGGTAAATGGAGTTTTCTAAATACTAAATGCACTTTGCAATACGCATGTAAAAAAGTATCCTAAGAACATATCTCAATACTTATCTCTGCAATTTATCTTCCTGAAAATTCAACTTCTGCACAACAGAAAAAATCCCAGATATACATAAATGGTAGATACAGGCAAAAATGTGTGATTAAAATTTTTTCGACTGATAACTTTATGTCCTTGACCACTATTAAAAGCATGTGAAACTACTCTGTTTCTGACACTGGATGCCTTGGTTCTTGTTTACAAAGAGTCTGATTTTCTTAAACTTAAGTACACTTACTTATCAATTGAACCATTTGTTTTAAGCATACAGGGTAGTTCTTAGAACTTAGAAAATGAATAGTATGTGAGTTCCCAATTCATAGGATCGTTTACAAAACCCGGATTTCGTCACACGGATATTCCTATCTCTTCAATGTGTGTCTACCTTCTAGTTTAAATATCTGTTTCTATGGAAAAAATATAGTAACTGTTCCTGCGTCATGGAGTTATGTTGTCCATGCGATAGTTTGTTATAGTCAACACACGGCGTGCAGTAGTAAAATGCTTAGATTTGGGGTTCTCTGGTTTTATGTAGTCAGCAGGTCAAATAAGCTCAATCAGTGGTACATACCATAGATTCTTGTCACGATAGTTGAAAAGTGCATGTACGAAATTTTAATTTAATAATAGTTTTTTGTCGCCGCCATTTAAGTCAAATTGTTAAAAATACAATCCATACTCGCCAACTTGTTTCAATAACAATGAAAGTAAGCAAAGGCTATCGATATTTAAGCCACCGTCGAAATATTGGTCCTTCGAGTCGGATTGAACGTGTCCTTTGGAAATCATGCCTTTGTTTACAAGAGGGATGCACTATGCCAAGATTGTGAAAAAAGCCCGAGCCGTACCACAGAACACTCTTGAAGTCGTTGTGCCAGGGGACGTAGTTTAGCCAAGTGTGGGATAAAGGTGAGGTGAAGGAGAACGTCAAAGACATTGAGGAGTCACTAGGGCGAAAGTCTCCAGTAGGTAGCATTCCTGACAACAATTCCCAGCGATCTGGCCAAACAAAGTCGTCTGGAAAATCCAACATGGTCCGAATGTTTTCGAGGAAATCTCAGGATCTGGAGAAATTTGATACGGAGAAGGAAGAAGCCCAGATGATAATCCGAACATTGGAACGTGAAAAATGTCGAATGTAAAAATGTAAAACCCATTCATGTCGTATTCTGGAGGAGGATGTAGGTTCTGGGGATGAAGAAGAGGAAGTAGTTTACATCCTAATGGAAAGAAATTTGAAGAAACCATTGCAACATCAGCCCATCTCATCCGCAAGAGTGCAATAATGGTTGAAATCAACTGAGCCACATGCACCTGAGTTGACCCAACACATACCAACAATGACATGGGGATATCAACAACAATCGAACCCTATTGCTGAAAAGGTAAACAGAAATATGTGGATTCACCAATGACGAGACGTCTGCTGACATCTTGAAGTTTCCACAAGACATTTTTTAACCCTGAGGAGTTAACAATAAAGCTTTCAGCCCATATGAAGATTCAGTGGGCTGAAGGATTTTTCCTTGTTTTTGGACGAAGAGTCAGCTGCCATCGCCAGAATCAGCATGTCTTCATCAGAGCCTACTCCATTAGATATAAACAAATATAATCAGAAAAAGGCTCATGCTTCGTATTATGCAGTAAATGAAAGTTCCAGAAATTGAGTGTCCCTGAATTTTCCCTGAGGTGGAATTTTGAAAGGTTCTAGGAACTAGGAAGCCATTTCTACGGCACCACAACTATGTAGTTGTCAAATTAGTAAACAAACCAGTTAGCTAGTCAGTCTAGATGGTAGATTGTACGGTTCCAACTTTGTACGAAGGATCTTGCTGCATTGGCAAATGAATTTGAAATGTTTCCAACCAATACGGTACTTGTTTACTTTCAAACTAAGATTTGTTCGCATACACTATCAGTACAACTTCTACCTCAGGAATATTCCACTCAAGGTTTCCCAGCTTTAAAATATGAGAAATGGTGATTCCCAAATAGGTAAATTATTCACAAAACTACCTACTTCAGACCCGTGACCCTTATCTACAACAAGCAATTATAAATGTATATCCGAAAATGGCAAAACTTGGGTCGATGTTACTAATAAGTTGACAATATTTCCTTTTACTCGTTTTACATAACCACTTTTATAATACAGCAGGAAATGAAATCACACAAAATCAAGAGTGTGCTGGCACTGCTGGCCAATTACCAATATGGCCAGAATGAAAAATTTTGGTTCAGCATTGGATGTTGTTTGACCTATCACATTCTATACTTAGTTGGATTTCCAAAAACTATTTTTTAAATTGTGTAGCCTTCTTCCATCCTTTTCGCCCAACAAACTTACAAAAAGAGGCTATCTATTATAATGTGTATAAATGTACATAATATAAAATACAAAATACTTTATTTAGACGGACAAACCGTGACAGTGACACCGTTTACCTGCTATCAATTTTTGTAAAGTTTACATTATTTCGACGGACAGACACCAGTGACACCGTTTATCTGCTATCAATTTTTGCAAAGTTTACATTATTTCGACGGACAGACACCAGTGACACCGTTTATCTGCTATCAATCTTTTTTTCCTCCCGAGTTTACATATTTTAGATGTAGACGGACAGACAAACACACATTTTCATTAAAACCCACCATAGTATATACTTACATGCATATAAATATAGTTATATACCGTTATATAGGCTGGATATGGCCAAATTACCATAACACTAATTACCATATACGTAATGCAAATCAAATTAAAAAATGGCCATTGTGCTATATGACTTCTAATAACCTTCTTTGAGGAATAAAATATTTAGTAAAGAAGGATGCAGTTGCTGGAGTTCCAATTACCGTATTTAGCTAACTGATCTGGAGTGTATCCCAACCGTAGTTCCTCATTGCAGTCATGAACAATTGTTGGAATTTGAGAAAACCTGGTGAATAAAATAGCATTTTCTGCTTCATACGCAAAATTAATTGCATTATTCACAAATCGTTCAACGGCACGGACGATTGGGAGCTTCTGTTTAGGGCCTGACAATCGTAAAATAGACAAAAATGGATCATCAAGTCATCAATATTTCTGCATATCTGTTTTCTATCTTACATCTACGAAAGGACAAACGAAGTTCGGAAAAATATCCTCCGTTTAAAGTTCTCAGTCTAGTCAAAGCTTTGATATCAATATTCTTCAGAAAGTCACTGTAAAACAAAAAAAAAACAATGTATTATGTATATACTATACAGACCAGTCAACTTGGACAACGAAGTGTTGCATTTTACCTTTGCACTGGACAGCTATTAGGTCCTCCAACAGATTCAGCTGCGTGATACAAGACAGCGGTGTACAGACAACGAGATCCCTGTAACAGTGTAAAACAAATGTACGCAGTTTTAATGAAGTGTTGTAGTATTATCCCTAATGTTAAACGTTGTCATTCATCAATAATTTATTTTTGCTTACAGTAACAGGAGTTGAAAAACAATTCTTGATCAGATACATCAACGCCAATGGCAATCGTTTTTCAACATCTTCGATGAAAGTAGACACGGGGTCACCACTTGGTACTTCCTGATCATCAACTTGCAACCACGCATCCCGTTCAAAGTTATTTTCGTGTTTTATTCCTTCCAGTAAGGCAACTCCCATCTACCCATCCCAGAAAATAATTCATAAAATACAGATGCGATAGTTAGCTTAGTTAAAGCAAGACATCAAATAATAGCAAAGTTTTCAACCTTTTCAATTTTCTCTGAATGAATATTGTCCAAAGAAGTTGGACTTTGAGGGTTGGAAATATCCAGTGTCCCATCATCAGCATTATCTAACCATTCCTGAACATCCTTCCCGGTTTTATCTCCACTTCCAGGTTCAGAAGGAAACTGACTATCAACAAGGGCTAACAAAGTGTCTTCATATCCGTCGTCTTCAAATTCAGTGTTACTCGATTCTGGAAATTGTGTCACTGAAGAGTTTTGTAGCGAAGTCCCATTCAAACTCTCCAGATCCGTTTCGTATGCTTCCGATTCCATATCCAAACTTGTGGAAGCCATTTTGTCTCAGAAATGTTTGCGTGCAGCCGCAGTCAAACTTACTTTTCTGTTGTCCAATGGTCCAATAAATTACTTTAGTTACAACTGTTTAAGTTGAGTCAATGTGCAATGTCGCAGTCAGTCAGATGAGTTAGAATCACATAGGGTTAAAAAACATCCCACTCGAACGCTGTTCCATAACCAACCCCCTCCGGAAACAGTTTTATTTTCCGTTTCTTCACACTGACGCTGTCACTCATTAAATGCGTATAATAAATATCCTTTAATTATCTCTTAAAGGAAGACACAAATGACTACATTTTTTATAAAAATATAAATTAATTGCGGTGTGCAATTAGTTGTTTGTAAGTAATCGCTTAAAGTTCTGCGGTCCCTTTAATAATAAATTTTTCAATTTAAATCAGCAGGCAAAAGGGAATGTTTTTCTTCCCGTCTCACAAACTTGCACAGGCAGAAAATAAAATGTTTTAGATCGAGGCATTGCAATATTTGTCACATGTAAAGCTGGGTAAAAGCATTTATGTATGCAGTATGCACAAGAATGTATACAAATACAATACACTCTACATCTATATACGCATTTGGTCAGTAGTATTAGTAATCCAATGCAACAACAAGAAATTGGATACTTTTGTAGATATCGCCCGACTCTTGATTCTGAAGGCTGAATATCCATATTCACCCCGGACCTCCAGCATCGTCACATACTTTTACCAAAATGCCTCACTCAAGCTATAAGAAAAGAACCATAAGAAGGGCTAAGGCTAAATACATGACGATGTATGGAACATTTTGTGGCCTACTACGTAAGCAAAAACTAGAGTTTCTATGTACGCCATCAAGAAAAACATTTTCATTTCATGGATGAATATGAATAGTCATGAAGATAGGTGAAATGAACAATGAAAGTTCTAAATCTCAAACCTATCAACCTTTTAGTTTCATCAATTTGTGATTTGACTGAAAATTTTTGAATGGCTGATTTGAGATCAAATCGCTGCCAACCACTTTTTGTTGTTATTCCATTTTCTATAATTTTACAACATTATTGATGCATGAGTTTTCCTGCGTCTGGAAAGTGGATATCGATAAAAATGACTATGCGTTGTTGTTGATATGTTGATGTGGACATGAAACTCCACATCTATCTGCAAAGCTAACAACCAACCAAATATTATTTTTATACTTATTCTGAGAATCCATTATAACATCATATCCTGCTTAGTGCTTGCTAACGATAAGTGAAGAGAATGTCCTGACGCGACAAAATAATTATAAATGAAATCTGAGCATAGAAAGCTATACTTCACTCATTTATACGCAATGAAAGTTGTGTATATATAAAACGCGAATGAAGATTAAACTTGCTTGCATCTTTTCCTTTTGTGGGAATCAGCAAGAACACGCTCGTCAGTTATATATGCAAGACTCCCTATTAGTCCCTATCATTAAAATATATTTGTAGCATTCATTCAATAATGAAGGATGAATTTTATTTGCCAACAAGCAACACTGATCACTGATCATACTTCAAAATCATTGATTGTTTAATCATTTTCAAATCTTTTTATTCAATCCCCATAATGTTTTTGAAATGTAAAACTGACCTTGGAAAACAACAAAGCTGCAGAAAGTCACAACAAAATATAATAATATACTTTTGTTATAAATTGTGCACCTTCGTTAATACGCCTTTGGTTTAGCTAAATGAAAAATTAATATCGGTAATGATCAGGCTTGAATGGACCATCCTGAGGAATACCAAGGTATTCAGCTTGTGCAGGAGTCAGCTTGCTAAGCTTAGCTCCAAGATGTTCCAAATGGAGGGCAGCAACCTCTTCATCAAGCTGTACATCGAGAAATTCAAATTATTAGTATACGCTTTGAACAATTGCAATGATTATTAAAGGCATCAAAAAATAGGTGGTTTTACCTTCTTGGGGAGCATGTAGACTCCAATATTGTATTTATCAGTCCAGAGAGCGATCTGAGCAAGAACTTGGTTAGAGAAAGAGTTACTCATGACGAAAGAAGGATGTCCCATAGCACAACCAAGGTTGACAAGGCGTCCTTCAGCTAAAACAATAATATTACGGCCATTCTTTAAGCTGTAACGGTCCACCTGAGGCTTGATGTTCATCTTGGAAGAGCTGTTCTTGTCCAACCAGGCCACATCAATTTCACAATCAAAGTGGCCAATATTGCAAACGATGGCTTCATCGCGTAATCGTTCCATGTGTTCTCCACGAAGAATGTCCTTGCAACCAGTAGTGGTTACAATGATGTGAGCTTCTTGGCAAACATCTTCCATTGCACT
Organism: Orchesella flavescens; assembly: GCA_964034955.1. Taxonomy (NCBI): domain Eukaryota; kingdom Metazoa; phylum Arthropoda; class Collembola; order Entomobryomorpha; family Orchesellidae; genus Orchesella; species Orchesella flavescens. Next base: position 16,852,877 of record OZ035957.1, on the reverse strand, counting down.
GACCTGGTAACCTTCCATAGCAGCTTGAAGTGCGTTGATAGGATCAATTTCGGTGATGATAACTCTGGCACCGAAAGCTCGTAGTGACTACATGACCATAAGAAACAAAATGATAACCTGTAAGCTGCAGAATGCACATTGAGATGCACCACAATTATTTTTAACTTACTTGTGCAGATCCTTTTCCTACATCACCATAGCCTGCAACAATGCAGGTTTTTCCAGCCACCATTATATCAGTTGCGCGTTTCAATCCGTCAATGAGAGACTCTCGGCATCCGTAGAGATTGTCAAATTTGCTCTGCATAAAAAAGTAAACAAGGCGTAAAGGGTAAAGATATCTTGATACTGGATCGACAGACCGAGTTCTGATCTGATTAAACACATTGATTACAACCCCCACCTTAGTCACTGAATCATTGACGTTAATAGCTGGGAACTTCAACTCTCCAACTTTCAAAAGTTTGTAAAGTCCGTGGACTCCAGTGGTGGTTTCCTGCAAAAACAATAATTAAATTGTTCAGGATACAATGTACCAAATTGACTTTCACTGGTATAAAATTCTAGAATTATTATGAACTACAAAAATTGTAAAGTCGGCAAACAAACCTCAGAAACTCCCTTAATTCCAGCAGCAAATTGAGGATACTTTTCCAATACATGACGGGTCAAGTCACCACCGTCATCCAAGATCAAATTGAGAGGCTACTCACCAAAATGGAGATCATGATTAGCGTATATATTCTTTAAACCAACAGTTAGGGGTAGAAATGAATGATTAGTTCAATTATTGCATACCTGACCATCAGGCCAAACAAGAGTTTGATCAACACACCAAATGTACTCCTCTTCAGTTTCGCCTTTCCAGGCATAAACAGGCACTCCAGTAGCTGCAATGGCAGCAGCAGCGTGATCCTGAGTACTGAATATATTGCAGCTACTCCATTGAACCTAAAAGACCAAGAGGGCAGGTTAATAAAACTTGAAAAGGAATTATATCTTTATTGAATTTTTAAAAATTATTTTCCTCATACAGTCGCTCCAAGTTCAGTGAGGGTCTCAATTAAGACAGCAGTTTGGATAGTCATGTGGAGACATCCAGCAATCCTAGCACCCTTAAGAGGCTTAGTTGGTCCATACTTTTTCCTAAGGGCCATTAGCCCAGGCATTTCCTTTTCGGCCAACATGATTTCCTTTCGTCCCCATTCTGCCAACTTGATATCAGCTAAAATTGCAACGAAATAATTTTTTGAGAATAAATAAAATAAGGGTCAAGTAAATTAAAAAATTAAAATACAACACTATACAGCGTATCTTTCTCCATGGACCAACTGCTCATGGATGCTAACCAACATAGATGCAACTTAATTCCTAATTACTTACCTCACATGCAATTTGCCTGCCTAAGGACATTGCCAACATTGCAAATTGAAAAATCTCATAAGGCTTCTACTTATCCTTTGTACATTACATTGTTCGATTGATGCATCGGAATTTTTACGCAATAATTAACTTGTAAGACCAAGACCACAGGAAGAATACATGACTTCCTACCTACAAACCGTATTATTATTTTTTACTTAAAATCGTTCCTAATTTAACAATCCCTATCCGCGAACAAGTTCGCTCAAGGCCAAAACACAACTTCCACTTCTTGTCTATACAATACATCATGTCATAGTTGTTAATTGCATTGTGTATTGTGTAACTCTTTCCTTCTTCGAGTATACTAAACAAAGTAATGTTTTATGCTTCCAGTCTTTAAGCCTGTTTCAAAAATACGTGTGTAATATCCAGTGGAAAGGCCAACTGATTTGACCATAATGATTTACTTGCATTGTACTCTGTAACTCTGTATATTATGTGATGTGCATGCATCATACACTTAACTTACAATTAAATCAAAGACATTTTCCTTTCCTTTTCCCACAGCGAGAATTTAGAATCCCAAAAACAGGTTAATACTTCTGACTTTATGAGCAAAAAGTAACGCAATACAACAGGATGTTAGGTTGGCTATGTGCTGGACTGAGTACCTACTTAATCTACGGATGACGGAACGGATGTGATGGGAAAAAGAATGCACGATAGCAGCGATGAAGTTACATAATCGAGATGAATGATATAACAAGAAAATACACGAGAAAGAAGCAAAAGTAGACTCGTTAATGATAGGAAAGCCTTTTTTTATAATGCAATATAATGTAACCCGATACCTTTAACTACATTGTATACACATATTATTACATAACTTGTGCAAGTAAAGCTATCTAATTTTTAAAAATCTGTCGGCTGTCAATCACATTAATGATACACAATGCATTATATTTGTACAACTGATTTTCAGTTTTACAGTTGTGCCAATAACCTGCTAAACTAATTTGTAGTTCCGGACCGCAAAATATTCTATCGTGGCAGCCCAACAGCCGTAAAATATTTTTTTTAGAGAAGCCTACAAATGAAGCTTGGTTTGGTGATGCAATTTTATGACTTCCACTTTTTTAAATCAATTAGCCTTTCCTCTTTGTATTGTTGCCTGTACATTCTGCTCTAATGCTTACATAAAACTCTCAACTCGTTTATTTAAAAAGAATTCATGCTTCATACTTACCAACTTTGTATGGTGGTTTGGTAGTCATTTCGAACCTGGGAGTTTAAGAGTTCCGTTTGATGGATGAAATCTGCTCTAAAATTAAACATATTTCAAATTAATTTACAATATTACAATTACGTTATAATCAAAGTGATAAGTTGAGGTAAGAGTAAACACTCTTTTGAACCACTTGTGACTTGCACAAGTTAATGTAATATGATATTTTATTCTTAACACTTGACCTTCCTTGATCAGACTGAAGGTGAGTGTAATAGTAAATTGCCATTTTAATAACAAATTGCATAAGAACGCAACCAGAATCATAGCAGAGCAAAAACAAACGATGAGGAAATTTATTTTACAAATTGTACCACTGGCAATTGCTCTTTAAAAGATATTAATTTAGTTAGAAAAAGGAAACTTCACATTTGTAAATGAAAATACACTCTTTTTGCATTAAATGTACGTAAACAGGTAAATAAGACTTTGTGAATCTGTCTCATGAAGAAGAATGAAACACGGCACGATCTAATAAATGAATATTGCTGTCATAAAAAATGAAAGGATTATGATATGATTTTTTGGTTACCTTTTTAATGATGATGATGTGGATGATGATTGGAATGCGAAACGTCCGTATGGATGGAGTGCACGAGGAAAAAGACAAGTTGGCTTGGCAAGTCCAGCCGCTTTTATACACCGGCTCCCCTGAGAAGTTGTTGCTGGGTTAAAACATCTATGCCATACACTGACGTGCATAGCAAAACCCAAGCTTCTCTTTGATCTGATGAGCTTCAACTTCAGCTTCAACTCAACTTCTTCATGTACGAAATATGTACCGTGTCATGTTCCTTTCGTTCTTCTTCTGTTTTGTACAACTCATTTTCCTTATTACATGAACATGTAAATTGTTACCTAAAAACCCAAAAGTTTTACCTTTCAATCATCATCATGAGAACTAGATTGTGTGAAATCATAGCAATTAGGGATATAAAGATGGAAGATGGAATGATGGAAGATATAAGAGATTCACTCCCTCACGCTGAAGCGTGTGTGTGAGTTCAGAATGTGTTATATAAGCTACCTGAAAAGATGATTAAAAAAATAATATTAAGGTGCTTTTTAAGGGTTTTTAGTACATTGACGAAATACCATATTTTAATGGTTTAGACGAAGGATCTTTATGAGCTTTGGATATCATTATATCATTAAACCAATGTGTGTATGCAATAAAACGATGGGTCACTAGTTTACCTCTGTTGACTGTCAAATATTTGATGAATTTATAATTTTTTTAATCATTTGCTAACTGTATTCGACTATAAATCGGAAAGGTGATTGGTGAATCCTCTATTGTATTTTACATAATGTATGCAATTCTCATAATTTGACTTTTGATGTGTGTAAAACTTGAGATCTTATTATTCGACTTACAGAAGTTGGTGGATTCATTTTCATTATTGATTATATATGTATGGATACTTAAAAGTTTAAGTAAAAATCAGTGTGAAACCAAGAACCCTTTAAACACCAACGGTTCAATATAAGGCCCAAGTAAAGGAGGATGGTGTAAGGTAGAAGTAGATACCTGGTAGAAGGTTCAAGGTCTTTTTAATGACTAAATTTTCTGTGTAAAATTAAAATAGGTTTTACTTTCTTTACGATGAATCGATGAAAGAATGCATGCCAAGTCAAAGGACAAAAGAGTCATTATTGTAATTTCTTATAATAGAAGACGAATTTTTCGAGTCATCTATTTTTCAGACTATGATATCGGCCGTCAATCATATGGATGAATGAGCACTGTCAAATATCAAACTTAATCACATTCAACATTGAATTATATGTGAATTTTATGCCTTAACCGATGCTACTAATCTTAAGTTAGTAATGCTTCCGGTGCGTGCCGTATGTTCACAATGTAACAAATGAAACAAATCCAATATCAACTCATTACGAACCGAAATCTATTAATGCCCCAGATTAAAAGCATCTATCTTCTACATGGGGTAACGTCCGACCCAGAAGAATCAGAGCATAATGAATAAATGAATCATATAAAATCATTCGTGGTGACTTGGTAATAATTGTTACATCGGTTCTTGGTTCAGCCAACGCCAACACAAACTTTTAAAAACAATGCACAATGAAATGAAATTCCTACTTCAGTTTTAATGACAGTTCTAAAAGGATCATCAATCCGATCGATCCGACATTCAACTGGATAGTCGAGGGATTTTCCGCATCATTCCGCATCATTACATTAAATGAACCGGATTTCATTCCAGCGAAAAGATGAAGATAACATTACGTTTTTAGTTCAGTCAGCACCACCAGCAATAATATAGCATTTAATTGAAAGTCCACTAAGACTAAGATATTCTTATGTAACTCATAGGCAGACATGCGTACATAATACATACAGCAATGAAAGGGACCAAAAAGACGTGATGCACATTGATGAGCAAATGAACAAGCTATATACGTAAAAGAAGAGGAGCATAGCAATAAGCAGGGTTGCAGGTGGTGAGAAACAATGTGAACATGAACCAATACAACGTACCTTACTCTTCTTTGGGGGAAATTCGGATGCGTCATATTGACAGAGCAAAGGAGTTCAACAAAAAGATTCTTCTGGAATAAATACGTAACCTTTTATGGCTAACTACTAAATACCGTACTTATTCGGAGTGATGAAACATCTTCATCTTTAATTCTTTCTTTGTGGCACGCAAATTCTAAAGACAAGGGTTTTGTGAAGTTATTATTATTATTTTGTAAATACATTCAACATTGCATAACTGTGGACGTCCTTCCAATTATATAATTACAACAAGTTTACGCTACAAAAGTTTGAAGGTTATTTTGTTTGTGCGATCCTAATTGGGTTTCTTTCGTAACTGCTTGCAAAATGGGTGATGCAGAAAAGGAGTTTTTAGCAGTGACTGTAACCAGCAACCTGAGTTCACTCCAGACAGAGCGTCGGTTTCCGTCTGATGTGACAATTGGAAATTTGAAGGTGTGGCTTTGAGCATTTAAATAATTTTTATTACTATAATAGAATATTGACACGTCAATTCTGCTAGTTTGTCACATCGAAGAAGTGTCGCTTTCGTAAAATGTGTTTAAATGAGTAAATGTCCATGATGTTCTTTGCAGGGAAAGCTGGAGCTGATGACAGGGGCATCGATGAACACAATGAAATTGGAACTGAAGGATAAAGATGATCAATTAATTTATGAACTAACAGATGACAACCTGACGTTGGCACAAGTTCAGGTCAAGAGTGGAATGAAGATTCATGTGATAGATTCCTTAGATAAGATTTTTGATGAGGATAACCCTGATGCAGCTTTCAAATATGAAGAAGAAGATTATGAGCAAAGAGATGGTACTAAAATTTTATCGACATACATTAATTTTTAAATGGTGAATGGTCATTTCGTATCTGTGTTAGTAAATTAAACTTTGGTTTAATCGTTATTTCAGAGTCCATGCGTAAGTTCCTTATGAAGAACAAGTTGGGAAAATTTGATGAAGAGAAAGCAAAGAAAAAAATGGAAGAAGAAGAAAAGGAAACAAAGCTTTCCGAATCCATTAAAGCTAGTGATAGATGTGAGGTGAAAGTTCCTGCAAATCCAGTAAGGCGTGGGGAAGTAAAATATGTTGGTACAGTTCATTTCAAAGATGGAATTTGGGTAGGGATTCAGTATGATGAGCCTCTAGGAAAGAATGATGGATCTGTTGATGGAAAACGATATTTTGAATGTAAATCCAAGTATGGTGGTTTTGTCAGACCGAGCAATGTTACAGTAGGTGACTTTCCAGAAGTTGACGAGCTAGATGAGATATGATGCGAATACGTCAACGGTGAACGTCTCAATTTATGTCTGATGATAATTATGTAATGCAACTATGTATATGTATAACTCAAGGTTTTGTATATTAGTTTATGAATTCCTTAAAAATTTTAATTAATATTGCTAACAAGAGATCTCCCGTCTATACTTTAAGATTAAAAGCTTTACTCTTAAATTGTTTTACCAATTGCGTACTTATGAAATATTTGTAATTTACTTTTGCACATTACACATGGTACATGAATTTCATTAACAGGTATTTTAAAAGCAATTGACGATTTTAAATTGATCGAAATTTTTAGCAATTTAAATTTAAAGCAATCGAAAGCAGATTTGTTTTCTTGAGTACATTAAATCGCTGACATTTTTTTTACAATTCGATTCGAGCATTGTATGTAGCTTGATGTTAGGAAGACCAATGTTTCCAAAGACCGTAAGATGCATGCATAATGAAGGATGGCTATAGATAAAGGATACTTTAATATTTTATCAAAGTGTGATATCACTCCCTGAAAGGAAAATACTTTAGAACAAATGTGAAGTTCTCATCATTTCTGTTATGTATTGGTTTTTACTTTTTACCTTCGTGTCCTCCTGCCCAATGACCACTCGCTTCCACGGTCTTTCTGTTTCTCTCTCTCCATCAGAACTGGACATTTTGTTTGGTTATTTTTAGTATCTGTTGTCCCGGGTAACGATATATATTTGTTTCGGGGCCGTCCCTAGTGCTTTAGCGCTAGCTCGCTTACACAACCAAGCATTTTCCCTATTTTCACTCAAGTCCATTCTCCATCATTGGATACTGCAATGCATTTGCCGGACACAATGTTGTGTGGTACTTGCACTTGAGTGACTAAGTAACTTCTTGCATTAAGAAATGAAATGAAGTCAGTTCACATAAGTGGGAATTGAATAATGTACTCCAAAAAAAACGGGGAGGTTGGAGTAGATTGCGATTGTTTGTGCCTTCCATACAACGGTTTAGGTCTCTGAATTGCACCATACAATAATCTGAAGGAAACCTATGGTGAGTATTGACAAACAATTTCTACATCTTTTCGTTTCCTTACAAGAGGACATTCCTCTTGCTACTTCGCTTCCGTGTTTGTTGTTCTTAATCTTAAGAGAGAATTCAATAAATTCAATAGTTTGCTTTGTAATGTCGTTTCTTGTTGAAAAGTGGTGATACACTGCACAATTGCTTCTTCAGAACCACTCCACATTCATGTATACTATCTAAAATATAACGAGAAAGAAATTCAAAAACCACAAAGGTGAAAGGAACATAAATTCAGAGATGGGGCTTTCCTTTCAGTCATACTCCAAATTACAATGTGATATTTTATTAAATATTCATTCGAGTAGACACTTCTCATGGAGAATGTGAACATTGTTATTTTGTCAGAAGAAATTCAAGCAATCGTACGAATGTAGTAGTCGAGTTGATTCGTAGAAATAGAAATGATAAGACGTATCTAGGCAAGTCGTTTTCATAAATACGTACAAAGTTCACATTGAATCGAAAGCTTCTTTCATTGTGAAATGTCTATTGCATACGGAACTACATCCGCGATTTTCTTGTGCAATACATGACGCAAAAGTTAGTTTTGTATCAATGACAAAAAGTGACAAATGACACAACTCGGCCGCAAAGGAGACAAGATTAGAATCAACAATCGGGTAAGTTTCATTTAACCCATAACACAATTTACATCATAATACTGCTTACTTATTGCGTAATAAGGTATTCAAATTTCAAGAATCTATTCATAAAATCGATATTACTTGTAACAGCAACAAAGCTTGTGTGAGAATCTCATGTATCGAATTCGTAAAAAATGGTTAAAATTGGGACAATCAATTAGAACAATGGTTCAACTTTGGTTTATTAGGATGGATGCTGAGAATTTTAGAGAAAGGTAGTGGGATTTAAATGAGTTATGATATGAAAACAGACAGGAAGGGTTGCGTGTATAGCGTTTGATTGAATTTTTAAATGAGTTGTTAACACTCACACATGAATAAATCAAGTAATCAAATGAAAAGTGAAATGATATAATTTTATTCCATAATCATGCATTTTTAAGCATATGTATAATAATGAAATAAAGTTATGGTCAATGTTTATATGCTAATGCATTGTTATATTAAGTAACTTACACAGACTCCCTGTAGTTTTGTGTACATACCGTTATTACTGTTAAACCTATTAAAAGAATTCTAATTGGTTTAATCGTCACAAGTATCGTATTAAGTTTTTACATTGTTTAAAAATAGTTTAAAACGTATGTAACCAATGTGGATATAAGTTGGTTTTCAAACTTTTATCAATCAAGCCATCGTATGAATCCAATCCTACGCATTATTTTGTAATCCTCTGTCATTTGGATTCATTATGGTTTCAGACATTGAACACGGTTTCTAACAATCAAAGCAATTTGTAAAAATAAGGAAACCGGAAGAAGGAAACGCAAACAAGTCATCTTAACATACTTAATTCTTTGTTTACTAGTTGTAACAGCTCATTAAAATATAGATTTAAAAAAATTCATTCTATTGAAAACTGAAATGGGCAGCATAAAACAAATAGGTTAAATTGACAAATTGATAAGGAAGTTAAATACAATACAACATAATGCAGTAGGTTCAGTTCAAGCATGCTTTCTTTATGATGATGGGGTGATAATGACAATGGACAAATTACGTTTGGTTGGTGAACAAAGAGCACAAACAATCCCATGATGCATATAAACAGCGCATCACATCACATTATCGCATCGTTGATCGTCTTCTTCTAATAAGTATGAATTCAGTGTACGTGTTTTCCTGTGACTTAATATGTCAAGCTACATATAAGCCAGAATTTTATGTTGTATTTGTATTGCGTGTTAAGTTGACATCTCACACGTATATATGCTTACCTAACAAGATTCATAGACGTATTATCATCGATATAAATCCATCAGTTTATACCAATTTAATTACTACATTCAACATTCATTTCAAGACCGACCAAGTTGCAATTCTATGTGCATTCAATCTCTAAAGGAAAAAGTTATGTGAGCATGCATGCCTGCACAATAAAGCGGTTAATGAGTTCCGTTCCGTTGCAGGCATACCTGAGCGTGATGCAGACAAATGCAAAAAAAAAAAAAGAATTAAAATGTCCTATAGAAAATGGCATACATTATAGTAATACACATATGTTATCATTGCTATTGATCGTTAAGCTAGGTACACATTCATTCATCATGTACTTTTTCTATTTCATAATAATATACATTTTTATCCGTTCTTATACTCTTGTTAATGTAGTGTCACGAGTGTCATGAAAGGCACGTCGACAACGGAACCCATATTCTCACTTTGGCTACATGTCCCACCTTTTTCTGCTGCTTGTTAAGTTGTCCGTTCTATTTCACTAAGTAGTGTCAAGTGGTTTTATTGATTGGGAAAGTTGTCAATTTATTTATCACCATTTTATAATTCTATCCTTACAAACTGCAATTACCGTCCATCCTGTTAGCATTTCGAGATGTTTGCGAGCTTAGACTACTTTCACTGTGACGCAAAACTACACAAATGGTATGCCATGCGAGAAAAGCATTTCGTCACTCTGGAACATTAAAATTAAAGTTTAACTTTAACCACTTAATCATATTGCGGTGCTTTCGGTGTTAGCATAAAATGGCAGTGACCTGTGTGTATACTTGTACGTCCTTCCTGCTGGCAAGTGCTTAATAATAGTGTTTGCGAATTAATCAATCTTCATCATAAAACATTTAATTCTCTGAAGAAAAGGGGCCATATGAGAAATTATTTGGTAAGACCAAAATAATCCAGTAATACGTTTCTGTTATAGTCTAGTACATTAATGTACCACACCCTACTGTAATTAACTATATTATTGTGGCAAATTTCTTCAAAGGCAGATGGTCATCGGGTAAGTATGTACCGGGTCATGTAAAGTTACAAGTTACCCTCAATGATTTCAGCTACTATACTTATATCATTATCTCGATTCTGTGCATGTGAAAATTGTAAGCGATGCCCTTATAAGTATACTTAATACATGAATTTTGCATACAAATGAGAATGAAAGCTATAGTAAGACATTAAGAAACCAATTTCCGTGCAAACAGGGAAAAGAAAGCAGGATATACAGATAATTACGGTATGTAAGTAGTATATACCTTTGAAAATCAAAATACTCTCAATGTAATTTCCGGTAAATAATATCGCATAACTATATAGCATATTAAACCTCCGATTCAGTTCAGGTGGGCTGATGCCCATCAAAGTTGGATAATTAAAAGTGTCACCTTGTTGCATTTCCGGCAGAAATGTAATTGAGATAAAAAAATACATAAAATGAGTGCAATGTTACAAACGATAAGTGATATGTCCCAAAGACCAATTTCCTACGTAGTATGCATGCTTTTATTTTCATGTTACTTTCAGGATAGGATAACCAATCTTTCAAGTAAATCGATGTAGTATAGTAAAATATAAGTTTGCGTGTAGTAAAAGTAAGTCGTGCCAATTTACTTGTGCCTTGACAAAATCAGCAATGTCAGGGAAATTGAGTGGGCCTATCATTCAGAAAAATGTGAATTGTTTCACTTTCATATGTATTAATATGCGTATTCATGAGTATGGTTGCTGAATTATGGGTAACGTGTGGCTTATTGATTGAGAATTTATCAGAAAATCAATGAAACTATACCAAATCCTTGAGAACGATCAGTTGATTAGAGTATTAGAAATTCCATTAGAGAAAATTACCTACTAAATGCACGTATGCTATGATATGATCCTTATTAAAAGTGTATGCGTATGTGAGAATATGGTAAAAGAATATTCACCTTCAATTAGGGTTTCTTATGCAAAAACCAATAAGTTTGGTTTTACGAGCCTGTCAGGTGCAACTGTTTTCTGAGCTGATCCAAACCAGTGAGCACACGTAAAATTGGAAGAAAATATCGCATAAAGCAATAACCTTATGTACCTAATGTATGTACAAAAAGAAACATTCCAAATTCCAATCCCATTCTAAAGCTAAAGAGTTCACGAGCAAGGGCAGTGAAACATTGCATTGCGGAAAGACAAATGTGGGAATTAGGTAAATTCTGAGGAACAAAAATATATTTCTGCATCATAAAATTCCTACTTTCTTTTTTACTAAATTTAACCACATTTCCCTAAGAATAGCTTACATGTAATGTACATACATGTACTGATCGTTCCTTATACGTCTCTGTGAAACCCACTTCCTAAATCCTAATTTTGAATTCGCTCAACAAGCCAATGTAAACTTTAAACCACACATTTTATACTCCAAAATATAGCATGGCATATGGACATAATGGAAAATTGTTAAGAAGTACACTTAAGACTATATGGGTTCAAAAGACACTTTTTATCGACTGCAGAAGTGCAGATGTTTCTTGATGCTTTTATTCTGTTCTTTGAAGTATGCTAACATTACTGACAGTCAGCGTCAGCTAACCGCATTGGCAATTCCATAACAGATGCGACACTCGCTTTTGTACTCATCAAGCCATTGATATGATATTTTGATAAAACTCCTGAAGCAGAAAACCGTACTAGACTTACAATCTGTCTTTAACAAATCAGTTCAAAACTGTATTTTGAACACAATATTAAAATATAATACAGCAAAACAGCACCAGGCCTTATCTCATCCGCATATCATCATCGGTTCACACAATGTCAAGTCATCATTTTCCCATTTTTGTTCAAAGTGAAGCAGTACAATATCCTTCCTTTGATTGAAGACGCTAATCTCAAGATTTACAGGCCTTTTGCTTGGTGGGATAATAAGATCAGTAGACACAATAATGATGATGTTTTAAAATACTTTGTGCATAGTTTTCATAGTTAAAGGAATGTTCACAAAGTTGTAAAGAAGCTTTGTATTTTGTTTGATTATAAACATCGACTCGACAATTCATAAGAACCATATAAGTAGGCACCATTCACCATCGTCATAATCTTTACACAAAGAAAAAGAAATGAACCAAGCTTAAAATAGAGGGAATAAGGGAAATCGTTTAAGAAATGAATTAGGCTGATTGAAGAATATAATGTCGCTTTTTATGTAAGGCCTTCTTTTGTTAAAGGAGACCTTTTTTTTATCTAAATTGTTGAATCATTTCATCGTTATTCATGCTGCTACCATTTGCATTTAAATACACACATGCGTACATGGTGATGGCACCAACACCAACTAAACTAAATATAAAGTAAAGCAGTTACTTCATTCAAAAAGATTTTTATCACGAGCACGGTATTTATGTTTAACTTTGATAGGAACATATAAAGCATGTATGTAATAATAAAGAAGAATGGTTAATGTTAATTGTAAGAAAGCTGTGTAATACTTATTTTTCCTACCGTTTTTATTTTCTCTCTTTTAACTCCTCTGGCATACATACATACATTCAACACAATCACAAGCTATATAAAAGTAACAAGAACAAGTTCATGGCAATAATGTAAATGAGATAATATACATTAAATACAAAAAAGATATGAGGAAGCTGATATTCGATGGATTACTACAAGTACTAACTACAGTTTACCTACCTTGACCACAATTTCATAATTTTTGTTTTTACATTACATATACCCAACTTCTTATTTTCTTATATTGATTTAACAACTAGAAGTCACCCTAGTCTTAGTGTAACCTTATCAGTCCTCGAGTATGAGTAGTGAGACAGAAAGAAAAAGCAGTCGAGTCAAAGTCGAGAACGAAGCAGACATCATCATCTTCTTCTTGTTGGTGTTCGGTGGCTTGGTTTTTGAGCTGGGGGATGCTTAGATGGTAGCTGGTAGTACTTTTAGTTTAGTACTTCCTATAATAAACCCCCTGTTGCTAGTGTCTTGGTTTTAGTCTTGTTAAAAGAGCTATAAAAATAAAAACGCACCTGACATTCCACATAAAGCTATTGGGCTGGTATTACCTATATACAATATGAAAGTTCAAAGATCCAGATAAAGCAAAAGCAAGCATAATAGTAATACAGCTTTAGTTTGAGAGATAAGTTTTAGAACCGAACGGAGGATGATGTTGGTGAGATCTGAGATCGTACTCCGTAGATGCATGAAGCTCGGTGAAGGGAGTTTACATGGATGAGTGACCACCGATATAAGAAAGAAGTGAAGGTGTTCTAGTGCCAAAATTGGACAAGCTTTTGCTTCACGAAGAAAATGTAATTTTATCTTTGTCAGTGTTCCTTCATGTGCGTAACACCACCAACGTTATATGAACTGCAGAGTTGCAGAGGCAGTAAAGCATATTTCTTTTGAAAAGCATGACAGAACACTGGTTTGAAGTTTCACATTATCATGCATAAAATAGTGTTTTGTAAGGAGGCCTAAAATTTAGATTGGAACCGCTAGTGAAACGTGATTTGTGTGCGTTTATATTAAGTAAAATGCAACACTTCTTCAATTGTGATCTTCCTGTGAGTGAAATGTGGAAGGAAATAGTGCTGATAAAATACTGCACTAGTTCTGGGAAGAACCTTATGTTATCTAGCAATTGTTCTAGATTCAATCTATGACAGAGAGTTGGCATTCAAAGTATTTTCTATTTTTTAACTACTATTTTGGAAGGACCAACACTGTTAGGACTAAAGAACATGCATTATTTGCAATGTATCCAGTAATATCAGCAAATAGGAGACCGTAGTAAATACACACAAAGAGAAAAATTCTGAGCTTTCCCATAATAAATCATCGTCTGTGGCAGTGTCAGTCATCCTTACATCATGCATAAAGATAGTAAGTAAAGTAGTACATTCAACATTTGCGCAATGGTGTAATTCTTATGTTTTGTCTGTGAATTTCCAGTCATTAGTTTACAAAAATTTACGATTTTTCATGAAAGTGTGATGTGCCTTTGCTTTGAGTCAAACATGAGGTTTTTTCCGGAGAATTATGGCAATTCATGCAAATTTATGGACATTTAGGAAAAACAAAGTTTTTAAGCAGTCATCATATTATGATACACCTTATTCCGTCATGGAGCAGAATCATAACATGCAACTTTCCATGATCTCTGCTATCTTGTCTTTTGTTACAGAAACCAGGTTGCAAATGTTTACTTCCTCTTCACCAGTAGTGTCATGTCTTGATCTTGTTTTTTTACTCTTTCTAAATGTTCTCATCATACAGTTGCATAAGTAGTAGTCGGGACAGGAAGACAATTTTCGTATAAATTGTGCCCTGAAGAAAATAAAGGGATATTTAAGCGTATTCGCAAAGATTTTCTTCAGATACTTCTACGATATCCGGTTTCCCAGCTAGATTCTGTGTGTAGAGAAGCATGAAAACAAATTTTTCTCTATTTCATACTTCTCTGTTTAAAAAAAAATATATAGAAAATTATAAATATATATTTGAGGCAAGTGTTAGATGAGGATAGGATGCGAGGTCTCTGACTTGATGCTTGAATGTTATTTCCTTCTGTATCGGTGTTGTATAAACCAAATAGTAAGCTTAAAGTTGAAGGTGAGGTTTTATTATGGAAACTACCGAAGCGGAACAGGATGGATGTTTGATGATGATGATGACGGTGATGCCAGGCTGGCGAAGAAATAAAAAAAAACGTTCCCACAACACTTTACAGCTTCACCACATATTATACACCACAGAGCACCGGAACTCACAATCATTTCCATGCTTCATCTTTCATGCCAAAAACTTTACCTTTTCATCTTCATGTCATCATCATCATCATCACCATCACGCGAATAGTAGAAACTTTAAAACTTTTAAGAAAAATATGACTCATTCCTTTTTCTTATTACTTATATTGCAAATTTCTAAGAAAGATTCCCATCAATCTAGTAGTTGAGGCGGCAGAGATGCAAATATGAGGAAAAGTTTTCACCTGTGATCTTTACTCTTCCATGCGCGCTTGTTGGGTTGCATAATTACGATTCTTGTCTTGCATCCATGTATTTTCATATGTGAGCGAAAAAAGGAAAAGGGATGTGATGAAACTTTTTCTTGAGCGGCGGAGTCTATACTTTCTTTAATCCTACATGGGCAACGAAAACGAGGTATTCAATCCATTCTACATTCAGTTTGCGAGAAAAAAAATCCAGACGCTAACAGTTTCATTCTTCTTTTGTACCAAAAACTCATCCAAAGGAAAGTCTTTGTAAACACAAACAAAACACGAGCAGCTTGTGTTTGTTTTATCTTTTTACGTCTTTGTGAGATCGAGATTCATGATAAACATTTGCTCTATAGCATTGGAGACCTTCAGGCAGGCTCATTGATCTAACAGAATCAACAGAATATACATATATATTGTATGCATGCATACAAGCTTCAACAATCTTCCATTATTTTTCCACAAGTTGTATTTCAAGCTTCGAAAAAACATTCGTCTCACTTTACCTCATTGACGCACATGTATAAAAATCAGTTGCAAAAATCATTTTCTTTCTCATTCCAGATACAAATGAGGTCAACTGTCTAACAAGGATGCGATGTAAAATGAAGTCTTGCCTTGGTGCAGCTTGCTCCTTCCAAAATAATCTGATTGAAATTGAGCCACAACACCGGAAATGGAGAAGAGTTCACGGTTTCGAGTTACCCCTTCATCCTCAACAAATTCTTTCTTGGGTTATAATGTTGTTTATAGCCATATTCACATACGCCGTCATGATTCCAGATCTTCCAGGACATTGTTTCCTGGCATTCCTTGTGTTCATCACAGTGCTCTACACATTTCTTCTAATTTTGTACTTTGCTGCAACAATAGTTGATCCAGCACATGTTGCTGTGCGAGTTACAAAAAGTAAAACTCCCGTTCCAGAGTTTGATCGGGAGAAACATCTTCACGTCATTGAAAATGGAAGGTGCCATTTGTGTAACATCACCGTTACAAGTCAGAGGACGAAACATTGTGGCATTTGTAACAAGTGTGTGGAAGGATTTGATCATCGTAAGTAAACATAAAACATTTTAATGTGATGTTGTTACTCAATCAGTGAAAATTAACGAGGTGTGATGTGGTTTTTGTTCTTTTGTACAGATTGCAGATGGCTTAACCAGTGCATAGGACGAAGGAATTATTTCTTGTTCCTTGGAACGGTGATTTTAAGCACAATAGCTAGTTTGTTTCTAATCGGATCCAGTATTTTCCTTATAGCTCGTCTATGGTCGCCCCAATTATACTATGAGGCTGAGCCTGGCATGTCAGGAAGTATGCATGGTGTCATCATGAGCACACCAGTGCCACAATATCTTTCAAACTCGACAAGTACAACCGTACCATCGTCATTGTCAACAATACAAACCACATTTCTTGAGGATAACAGCAACAGCACTATTTACCTGTCGTCTCTACCACCACAAGCCGCATTACGAGCTGACGACAATAACAGTGACATAACAGGGACGACATCAGTTGTACCAGCCACCACAACAGATGTATTGTTGTCATCATCATCTACTGATGAAACTGAATCAATTACACCTTCAACCACAGAATATCCCATAAGAAGCAGGACTTACCTAAATACGGAAGCATCAACAACACCCCAGCCACCAGCACAACAAAGAGATTTACTATTAGGCAACGAATTGAATGATGATGATGATGACGAAGAAATGAATAGCACAGCTAATAATAACAGTAGCACTTCTTTACCATCCTCTATCTTGAAGTTTGCTGAGGTGGACAGGAGTCGCACTCCAAAAACGATTCTCTACGCTTTCGTCATCATAATTTGCATCATTGCTGCGGGAATGTTGACACATTTGTTGGTGTTTCATATGTACATTTGTACTAAAGGACTGACCACGTATGAGTATCTAAAACCACCTCTACCCCAACCTCGTATTACCTCACCAGAGTCAAGAATTAGTCGAAAAAGTCTCGACTCTGGGGGCTCATCATCTGCTGGAAAGCAGGGGGATCGAGCAAGTGCCACTAAGAGAGGGGAAGGAGCAGCAGCGAGTGGGGTCAATACAGACCTCAGCAATCCTAAAAATGAACTTGCTGCTGGTGGTGGTGGTGGAGGGGAACCAATGAGTCCCATTTCCATTGAGGAAGAGTCTGAAGCCATTTGGACAACAATGACAGAAATTGATCTCAACGCACCATCAGACTTTATTGGTGGTGGAACATTGCCGAGAAACGGTAACAATTCTTTAGTAGGAGCTGGTGGTGTGTTGTATGAGCCATCCTCTTTGGAGTTTCCAGTGGATGAGAATGACTTTGAGAGAATTAACAATGAAAAGAATAAAACTTTGAATGCGATGGCGTTGGCCACCAGTCATTTCAAAGAGGAGAAAACAAAAGATGCCAAACGTAAAAAGATGAAATCTTACTCTGCGAGTGGAAAAGAAAAGTCAACCAAAGGTTTGAAGGTCACAAGTGCACTTTCTAAAAAGTGGAGCGATTTGTTTGGAAGTGGAAACAAGGTCAATCCCACAACTGCAAAAGAGGAAGGAGACGGTGGTAATCCCTCGTCGTGAAATAAGAAACAAAAGGGTATTGGGGTAATATAAATGTTGATAAGTTTCAAAACTTTATTCATAAGAATTATCAAGAACTCCCAATTTTTACATTTTTCATACGACTCAATCATATCTTCTGTAATATCAACACTAATATATGGCTGCCTATCACCTATTTTAATTTTAATATAATATGTTTTCTCTTTATGGAATGTGTATGCAATATTGAATATAGAATCAAGGTATATTGACGCCTCAATCAATGAAGTGTGTGCTACTTTGACTTAGACCAGCTCGTAGCTCACGTCAACCACTACGCAAACACTTTGAAAACTTTTTTTTATATATGTCTCTTTGATTTCTTATTGTTTCATTTAGATATGTAGTTGTTTTTCCTATTCGTAAGGATACCTTCGAACTGTCAACTGTTTCTTATATTTAATTTGCGCATACTATACATAATTAATTTACTGTTTTAGGTGTTATGGTTTGTTTTAAATGTAGTGCAGAGTAGACGCATTTTTGTGTATTTACTAGCAATTCGAGATCTGTGGTGTAGCTCATCGTTTTTTCATTGATGGCTAAATCGAATGGAAAAAGTTTTTGATACCTACATATACATACTATGTAAACACCTCAACACATAAACCATATAAATGCTAACAACGTGATCGTTACTCTTGAGTAAATAGTTCAAAATGACTAATTTCTACCTTTATTTCAGAAAACCCCACCTGCAAAAATTAGGATTAAGTTATTATTTCACTATTGACTTAAATAATTATATTAACTACATTCTGCTAACAACATATGGAACAATTATTGAATTAAGATGATTCACTACTAGTCTTATGTCTTTTAAGAAAAATGTTCGAGTTCAATTTTCAAAAGCGATAATTTCATTTTATCTTTGTTTTAAGTTTAACTGCATGACGATATACGGAACAAAGTAAAATGTAAAACTGGAATCTTTCATGAATACAAAAAAAAATATCTTTTATCTTTATAATCAGGATTGGAAAGTTCAATGGAAATGTTTAAAGTTACAAACAAAATGTGTCAAAAATGAATTGTGAGGTAGGTTCGGCAAAAGGTAATCATGTACAATAATGGAAATGGATGCGATAAAAAGAATTTCTTGAGGATAATTGTTGCATTGATTTTAGCTAATTATTGTATCGTTTGACTATAACTGTATTAGTATTATTTTATGAGAAGTAAGCTATAAACTGTAACATGGTAAAATTGTACCCTAAGTTAAGTTTTACGCTAGTCTGAGTTATAAATTCTGAGTTTTATATCCATAGAATATTATATTATGTTGGAGTCTTTGAATATTTTTTATTATATTTCTGACGAATGAACAAACAACTCGATGAAGTTGAAAGTAACAGTTCAGCATTGAACATGCAAGCACTAGCTTTTCACCCATTGGGGTAATATTGCAGTTTCAGTAGCAGATTATTAATATTTATGTATTTGTAACCTTAAAATGAATAAATGTTTAAATATATAATATATAAGGAACTGGAATTCATTTCAAAGTATTGTGTAAATATTAAAATATTGTGGGATGCATCTCTTTTCCCACTTTAACGCTTGCTTACTCCGCCACGAGTACACTTAAGTGCAATGTTAATAACTAATTAACAATACGAAGAATTTTCACCGAAATTTTTCATCTTTCTAATATCACGAAATTCTTTGCTATCATATTTATGTGTTATATTTAATGATGAACATATATTATGCATTTTTAGCAGAGTATTTATGAGATGAATGAGAAATCATATAATATTCACAATCCTTAACTGTAACCTATATCTATTTCATAGGACTATAATTAAGTATAGGCATCGACTGTCATCACATCATCAACAAAAAAAACTTTCCCAATTTGAAATTTTTTCGCTCTTGCAAAACTAACTTAAAATGCTCAGCATCCATCTTACGGTGTGTGTTTACGAGTTCGTACATAGTTACATGAATAGAAGCATATATATTGGAGAGTTCTTAGGACCACATAAGGATATCTTGCTCTTCATGTACATGCATATTCTATAAGAGTAACACACATGCTTTAGGAATCCGCCCACGCAGGGAACCTTTCTGAGCGATAAAGAACTCCGAGTCTTCTGGGCATTCATGCACAGCAACAACCTAAGTGAAAGCAGCAATAAAAATGAAAGTTCAAGTGGTGACGTCTCACAACATCCTTGAAATAATTTAATTTGCCAACTGACAAAGTTTGCTTTTCCCATAATGTTGTACTCACCTCATTTGCCAACACACTAATTTCTTCAGGAGCCTTTGCCACGTAGTCATACATGACCTTTGCCCTTAGTTGTAAGTTGTTAGCTTCCGTTCCAGCCATATCATCCTGAGAGTCATCGATGCTGAACGACTGACTCAAGTTTACACTATGTAGGGGCATTCTGTGAATAAGGAAAGCTACTTTTAGTACGATTTTCCCATCCATAAACAAGTGGATCACAGCACACTCAGGCCCAAATCAAAGTTTTTTTATTGTATTTTTTTTATTTTCTTACATGTCAAGTTCTCGATTCAAATCAAGCATGAGTTGATGGTTTCTGGCAAAGTACGTCGTTTGAGCTAGGACGAATGACTTGAGATTCTCAATGTGCCGATCTCTTGCAGCCATCAGTATCTCCATTTGAACTTTACATATTTCCGTTTGTGAGTTGAATTCTGATTGTGCTGCGATCACTTCACGCTCTGCCTATTTAGTTGTGTAAATGTAAAGTGTGACATTTGACATCAAAGTGTTTATATTATATGCACAAAGTGAATACGAAAGTAGAAATGATGAGCTTACTTGTTGGATCATCACCCTGGGATCCTGGCCATCTTTCTACAACATGAATACAAATCATGATCATAAGCATAAGCGTAGGGTAACATGAGACATGACAAAAAACATATTCTAACCGTTGGAGGACCACTGCTCATGCTTCTAGCTTTTCTCAGTTTATTTTTTGCTGAATCCAAGTCAAGTCTGTTCATAGGGTTTTGGGGAAAAACATATTTTCTTAGTCTGTATATTTTGTTTTCATGAAAGGCAATAGACAATCATTACATACGTAATTAATTAATTACCGTCTATTCTCCAGCGTCTTTCGTTCTCTGCTGGCATTTTTCACTTCATTTTCTAAAAATCTAGCAAGTGGATTCACAAACGAGGTCACTGCTGACGTGATGAACTCTCTTTCCGTTTGACCTAGTTTCAGCTCCGCAGTTCCAACTTTCACCAACATGCTTCCTATGAAAACAAGCGCATACAGGGAAATGACTTTCATGAACATTGTTATAATAATTTGCATAAACACTACTTTCTCTTTTGTTTTGTTGATCTCCAGGGAGTATCTATCAACCTTTTTAGTCGACGAGAAATGAACTTTACATAAATTGGACATAAATTAATAATATGAATGAAAAAGCCTGTTGCTTAAAACTTGCATCAACGCATTTGTAAGAACAGTTACTCTTTACTTGTTTAGTCATGTCATGAATGTTCAAAGACAAAAGACTTGTTTTTAGTTCCGTCTTTTAGGAGCAGCAGCCATTAAATATCAAATCCCCAATTCCCAGCCCATCTAATAATACAGCGAGGACAATACTAATAATAATGTCATTGTCATTTAATACCATACCCTTTCCTTTTGCATACACATGGTAAGACAAAACCAGCAGAATACGTAACAAGTGTATTCTCTTGGTGCTTTCTCCAAATAAATTATCTTGTCTTTTGTACCAAAAATTGCACATTTGATGATCTTACCATACGCTGCACTTGAACCGAATTCATTTCCAGCATCTATCATTCCTTGTCCAAGGCATTCAAGATTGCTCGGTCGAGTCGGCCGCTTTTTATCTATTTTCTCCATCAAAAAGTCTTCTGCTCTGTAACCTGGAATCACATAATGCATGCTTCATTACTCATCCTATCATCCTATTCTATAAATGGTATATATATATATGCCGAATCCTTAACTACATCTTTTAACATACGCTAAACGTTAGGATTGAAAAGTATTTTAGCAAATTGCCTGCCTGCTTATGAAATCAGAGCAGGTTTGGGGCATTGGATACGTGCGAAAGCACAAGTCTATTCTATGGAATTACGAGTACCAGAATAGGAGCCATATACGCTACAGAGCACATGTATTGTGTTGTGAACACAGATTTGTTAGAGGTGAGCCTGTCTGTTTATAATAACAACAAACAGCAACTTACCGGGATTCGGTACAAGAACAGCTTCCGTGTCTTTGCAAATCCGTTGAGTCCAATTTTTTGCTTCTTCTCCTTGTTTACTTAATCTTTCCAATTGGGGATCAATGTTTGTCTTTTCACCAGCGTATATAACTTCTTCAGTCATCTATAGAGAAAGGGAAAGCATTATTTATCATCAACATCATAATCTTACAAGGCTTTTCAACTCTTCTGTTCCTCAACGGGCCCATATTAATGCGATGTTATTATTATATATGTTGCGTGACCACAAAGAAAACTGTTATTACATTTGCCTTTGAAAGAATGGTCGGGTTTGGAACATTTTATTGAGTTTCGTTTACCCAGAAAAGCTATAACTTGGCTTCCTTACCTGTACAGCTCGTGAAAGGAAACTTCCAGCATCCCCAACGAGTTTCTTAACGTTAAAGTCCATGTTCATTTTGGAATCAATTTTGACGGAGCACCCACCTAATAGCACAGAAATTACGTTTTAAGAAGGATGCGGAACTTTCTTTTGAGGTTGGTTGGTGTAAAGCTGAAGAAGATATATGCTATAAACTGGGTTACCAAATTATTGCTGCTAAAACTGACAAATACTTTCCCTTTGATGTCAAGAAGGCAAATTTAGCATCAATTTTTTTTAGTGAAAGTGTCAATTTCTCTTTAAAAAAATCTGTAAAAGCACATTAACTATTCAAATGCTGACAATTTGACACTTTAGATGAGCGAGATCAAATGGTATTGGTTTAGATTTACATTTAAGAAGTATGATTCACGAAGTGTATTTTATTGCTTTGAGTTTTAAGAATGAAAAGGCGACAACTTGTCTCACTCCCTTTTTATAAGCCAGCAGACTACTATCACGTTGGTAAAACGTGAACTTTGAGTACAATGTGCGAAACTTTCAATTTGATACATGTAATTTCGAGCTCTTAATTTTCTAAATCTAATTATTCAAATCTTACAGAAAAAACGAAGAACAGTAAAATACTAAGACTGTTTGTCCATATTCGGAATACAATTTAGAAGTTGCTATACTTTGTGATTGTGAACTAGAGTGACAAAAATAGGAAGTGTATCATGCTTCGATCACAGTAAAATTAGGTATGCCTGCCTAGTAGTAGGAAGAGGTCCACGAAAGGGAAATGGAGAACTCACCGAGGACAACTTTGTGAATGTCTCTTCTCAACACATACATACATAATGCATATTGTTATGTTTCAAGCATTGCAGTAGAAATAATCCCTTCCTTCAACTTTCACTTCCACATTTCCTCTGCATTGGATGAAGAAAAAGTACACATGTAGAAAGCGTGAATGATGTATGCTCTCTGGGTATTTTTATTATGAGATTTCGTCGAACCACTACGACTTTCTCCGAAGGGCTGTTCCGTGGTTCTCAAGATATGCCAAAAAAAATGATGAAAAATGATATGGAACTTTTTCCATGTAATGCATATTTTATAGTATGCTCATGTTTCATGCTAGAATTTTATGGAATTGTTTACAGTTTTTACTATTCCCCCAAGTAGTTGTTACTACTACTACTGCTGTTTCATTTTTCTCTCACTTTCTTGTTTTTCGGATTTGAAGGCATTGGTTGATGTTGATGATGGATTGTGAAATGGGATGTGATCAATATTTCGACATTTTTTTTGTAACGCCAAAAAATCCATTATTATTACTATTATGTCTTTAAAACTTATTCGAACACATGTTTTTATTACTTCACAAATTCATTTCGTGTTACAACTTGCTGAATACAATGAAGAAAAACAAATATGATGTGTATTTATGTTTACACAGTAGTACTTAGCTATTAAATGATAATATAGCACTGTTTTCATCATCACTAGCAAAATAACGTTCATATCGTATGGCTACTTTCTACTTTTATAGAGGACGAACGTAAAGCTGGAAATACATTTTTATGATCATCATTATTATCATCAATCAAATAATCACAATTTAATATGTACAACGAAAAAAACAAGCGTGTATAGAGATATTATCAAGAGTAGCAATCCAATACCTCGTCAACTTTGATTGATACTTGCACAAGACTTGCATTAACTTAAGACAACGACAACTAGTATAGATTGTTTAAAATAAAACTGCATTTATGAGATTTTAACTACCATTTTAGGGTAGGGTTAAAGTTAAGGTAGATTATATTAATCCAATCACCGGCAACCATTTTGCCAGTTTCCTGGAAAATAATACAGACAGAGGGGAAATTGTTGAACAAAAAAGATGGAAAGAGTTAATTGTCTCAGCAGACTCACACTACTCATAGTTAAGGACTTTAAGATAAATCCAACTAACTCCACCATTTACACTGCGTGCGGACGAGCGGAAGCCGATATAGTAAAATGGGTATTTCGAAATTATAACATACTGCGTTATTAAATTTTCTCTCGTTTGTATTCATCTTTTTACACATATATATGGAACAAACTAAACTATATACCATAGGGGTTGTAAGTAAGCTACAATTGATATCATGCGATATAAATTACTAATAGGTCGATTGCATACGAAAGATTTTTTTTTAAAGATTCCGATTATAATATTGCCGAGGTAAAGGGTAATCATAACCATATCGTATATGGATGTGCTTCACACACAAATCAATAATTATGTTTAGAATCAGTAAAGTATGTTGAAAGATTAGTAATCAATACTCAATATAAGGAAGAAACATACTTTGCAAAAAGTACATATATAATGGTTACTTGTATTATATGAAATACTTAAAAGTTTATAGGTATACGAACGATGCATATAATTCATTTTTTTGCTGGGCATACAAAAAAGACGCTATTTACTTGTTGTTTGTTGGAATGACGAATCTCATCATCGCTTCTCTGTTTGTCTGTCTGTCTCTGCCTATAGCTCAGCTATGGTGAAATCGTGGCCTGCGTAGTTTGAGATTTTTACCTCATCTTCCCTCAACTCTCACCGACTTCGAGACATTCTATCTATATAATTGTGAAAAAATTCATCAAATCTATTTCATCCATATCATATTACTCTCAAAAACTATTAACTTTTTGTATCTAAATCTAAAGCGAAAGCAAATTTTCTCAAATTGGATATATATTGTTATGTACATGAAACATAAAAAGATTTTCAAATAAAAATATCATTTATATTATGACCAATAGAATTATTAGAAATCTACAAATATTTTTATACCTTCTGAGCTAATATTTTCAACTTACGATGATTATTTTCTCTTTGGTCGCGAACCAATCATCATCATACGTGTACCTGAGAGACCTGTGTGAGATAAAGGGTTGAACTATCTCATTTTCTGTCCTGAAGATGATGTTTTGCGGATTAAGTGTTTATACCGAGCCATTCTGACTAGGTATGTTATGAGTTGCTTCACATCTCACTCAATCTGTGTATATTCCTGCTCTCTTTTAAACCTGTACAATAAGAAGAAATGGAAGGTGGCTGGTATATGTCAAGACGAATAATTTTGATACAAAAAAAAATTCTGATCCAATAAAAACTGAATTATCACATTTCAATGAAAACAAAAATCAGATGATTGTACTTGCCGTCATGGTCAAACCGAAATTGTGTAAATGAAGACAGATTATAAAATTTTGATACACGTTTCAAACCTCGTTTTTATAACAAACAGAATTTGAGATGAATGAAACTGGAATCACAGTAACCTAAACGTATTTGAAATATGAAGAGATAAACTGCGATAAACCCTAAGTTTGGGAATATATATTGTTTTTTTTTGCGATAAGTTGACGCGGTTCCTTGTACTTGACGGCCCTAAACGTAGTTACTTTAATGCATGTGTAGTAATGATAATAATATAATACATCTTCATACTTTCCGGGAGAAGAAAACGATTCACTTCGAAAACTCCACCACACTGGCTAATATTATCTCGTTTTTGTGAATGCTAGTATGTCTGTAGCAAAAACAGCGTTCACTCGCCATCATCAATGGCCACAACACGAAGAAATCCACCACCACCTTGGCCAACAGCAGCGGCTCTATTTCGTCCACCTTCACCACCACCACCACCAATATTATTAGCTGGTACTTGATTTCCAGCATCACCTTCCACAACACCATGTTCACCTTCTTCCTCTGAGGAAGATTCATCACCAGCTTCAGAGGGCTCTGGTCGTGGAGGTGAGGTATTACGAAGAGGAGATGGAGCTCTGTGAAGCTGTTGATACAAACCACCACGACCTCTTATTACATTTCGCAAATTAGTCCGACACACACGGCAAAAGTTGTCGCCCGCTAAAAAAAAGTAAGTGAATTGTAATTGATCAGATGAAAATTAATCAATGAGCATTTTTGATCAAAAACTTTTATCATACTTACTCCTGATGTAATGAGTACAATTGGGGCAAGTGTTCTCGTCTAATGGCAGTGGCTTCCCACAAAGGGAGATGTTTGGACAACGAACTGCAATTAAAGTAATCAAGTACCATCCAAACATTTATTAATAATGATAATTGTAATTTATAATATGTTAATATTCGTACATACCCATTCGTCTTGGCCCAACGGCTCGGATGTCAGTGGCACAATATGGACAATACGAGTCCATCACTCGTCGTATTGATTGACCTGCAATGGTTTCATCCAAGTGTCTTGCATAATTCGGGCGCAACCACCGTGAGCTTGCTCGACGATATCGTCTTTCAGGAGCCATCGTTCACTTTTTGCACATCTGTCACAAGAAAATTCAATCTTATTTTCTTCCTTCCGTCGGACCTAATAGAAGACAGTCAACAATTCAAACGAAAATTATAATCAGCTAATCAAATGGATCAAAAATACGATACATATTATGCATTATCATTAGGAAATCACATACCAGTGGTCAATATTTACTAGACTTAGCCAGTAAGTAGGAATTTAATATTTCTGATTCTCCTCAGTTTCGTTCAACAACCCCTTTTCAATAAATTGACTGGGCACAGTAAATTGCTTCTCAAAGCTTTCCTGTCTGAAATTAAGAAACCAAACAAACTTTAGCCAGTGCATGAGTCCAGTGACAGAATTGCCCCTCTAGGTTCTACCTCTAGTTAAAAACTAAAGCTTCCAATAATATATGAGCAATTACAGACACTTTCAGTTCAACAATTCATAAGGATCTCTCCACTATGAAACCATATAAATTAATTCAGTCTTCTTTCTAATTCCTCCTCTCATAGTACTACAACATTCCATTCGTGAACCTACCCCTATCATATCACCAGTTGCTTATAACTTCTTCTACATCCATTCACCCTTCCAGATTGTTAAACTAACCTTAAGCTCAACCTTCAACCCCAAGTATCATGGACATTCAACTGACGACGACAACAACACTATATAGTTCAATCCTTACAGAATATTACTGACGATCACTATTAAAAAGTAAAATTCACACGCGAAACCATCTGCAGCAGACCATACCATGCTACAATCTAAAACAAAAAAAGATAACTGATGGTGTGTGAGTGCATTTAAAGAGCCCTTTCATAAATGATAAAACAAACCAAAGCATTATTACTACGTACGTATCATACCTGTTACTGTTACAAATCCTGTGTCTCTGTATACAAACAAATCTGCTGCACTTTTTTTTCTTCTCTCACATGAACGTAATTTTTGCGAAATCTGCTGAGAACAAAAAAAATACACATCCCATTATTTCAATACAATACAATGCATTCATCATCATATCATTCGTATACACAAGTATATAATTACAATGTCGTGTCGTGTGGGATGTAGGTACAGATCGTAATGTATCTAATCTAATGCACATGATGCTGAGCAAAAATTTAACAACAGTACTATACTATCAACTACTTTTACCATATTATACTATTCACTCATCTCATTATTATGTGCAAGCAAGATTGAAAAAACCTGACAATAATATATAATTCCACCACCACCACGTTAAACGCTACCCAAACTAAAATATCCCCCATTGGATCCACTCACCATCTAGACATCTAATAGTCTGATATCTACATTAGCAATACTGCTAGCTAAGCAGTAGTTATTTAAAGTAGGACAATGTACTTTAATTCACTCCTCACCATCACATCATCACCACCACCACCATACCATGTGTACTACTACAAATACATGTGTGTTTGGTTCTTGAACAAAAAAAACGAGTGATCCATCTATTCCATATGATGATACACGAATGTGTACGTGCTTATGAATTATGTATATGTATGTATGTGTATATTATAGTGCGTAGTGCCTACAAACAAACTCTTTGGTACATTTTTCAACAACTTTTTTTTTTGACTTCCTCACCTTTTATTTGATCGAGTAGTCAACTTGGTTGACTCTTCAACTCATTTCATGCTCTTGATCAATTAATTACAGTTTTTGAATTGGAAAGCAATCTCAAAAATATTTCATGACGATTAGTAGATGCTAATTTTTTTTTACGAGGATGGAATAAATGAGACATAAATGAAATACCTTTGTACTAGGTAACCGTACGTACACCTCTTGTTCTAAACAGTAAAAACACTCTGCTGCTCAAAGATACACACAAAAGAAGAGGAAGGAGTAGTAGTGAGGAGTGAGAAATGGCAAGAAAAAGGAGCAGAGCTAAGGTGTATCCAAAAAAATTCTTGTTCCTTTCGAGCCAGCAACAACAAATGTGAAAAACGTTGTGTTTTGTTTGTGGTTTATGAATGTACTTGGTTGGTTATGTTATGTTGTGAATAAGATATGGAAAGAAGTTGGGTTAGTGCTGGCTGGGCATAAAGATTCGTATGGTTTTAAATGGATATAATATACCTAAAATTTCATACGAAATGGTTGGGGACACGACACACGAAGACCACACCATACCACCACCAGCTGATGTTTCAGTATGAAATGTACCTAAACAATAATAATAATATACTTTTTTTGGTTCGTAGCTGTTGCACATGCACACACATAGCACCTCAGCGTATAACACATTGGATTGTTCCCTTATGCATAAAAAGTACTCTCTGTTGTGCTAATGATAATACTAAATCAGATATTGATATTTTTGGGTCGTATAAATCGTATAGGTTTATAGTTTTATACATATAACCGTCTGCAATCACGGGACTTGCTATAGCCCAAACTTATTCCCATCGGTTTATAGTTAGAACAAAAGTATCAGTACTGTTGAAAAAAGTAACTGGGTGTATTTTAGGGATAAGCTTTTAGCAAGGAGCTTTTTATTGTATAGAGAAAAAAGTTCTCCACATTGTATTCACCTATGCTAAACCCCATTCACCCTTTTAGATGGAAACAGATGACACCTGACATGTGGAGTGTGAAAATGGTCAAAATTTGAATCAACTCTGAAGTCTTAGAAGATTCTACCTGTGACGACTGAATCATATAGTTGATAGTTGGTTTATCTTATGATATTTAACTGAAGATTCTTGGTGATCTTGTTGAGCTGAGATTTAAGATTTTGTGCTGCACTCAATCAATAATTAATGTTGAATGTGTTGAAAGTGCAATGAAATGTGTGAGAATCGAGATTAACTTTCCTGGAAGATTAGGAATTGAAAAGTGGTGACATAGGAGATACTTTTAAAAAGTCGTTAAAGTAAGTTACAAAGTTTAAAAATTTGAGTTTTTGGCAATGTCTTGTTAAATGTTTTTCCAATGTTATAATATTTTGATTGCAGAAATAGGATACAATCGAACTGGACTAAACGTGGATTCACTTGTGTCTTGGGGGATCACCATCCACCATCTCGTCTGTTTATCCAGTCCAGAATAACTTTCTTTTTGAAAGTTTTCAAGAGGTTGTCTTAAAAATCTGTCAAGACGGAGATTTTAGGTTCACGTCCCTTCGTGGGCCCCTTCCCAATTCAGGATTATCTCCACCGTCATCCCTCGCAACCCAGGAGGGACAACAATGCTGCTATTTTAGCCAAAATGACGTTTAGCAAGATTGGTGCTCTTCGATATGAATTTGAAAGAAGAATTATTCCAGAGCTTACTCCTTGTCCCGGGTTTTACTGTGGAAGGACAAAGTTCCAGGATGGAAAGTAAGATAAGCGAAATGAATCTGTTTTTTGTGGCAAACAAAATGGTAAAATAATTATTAAATAATTATTGTTTTGTATTAATTGCAGTTGGAGTGAATGCGGAGGATGTGCTCGTGGGTTCAGAAGAGGTAGGAATGAATTAGATTCTTCTGCCTGTGTTCCATGTAACCAAGACTTGGGACTTTATGCTTGGTTATACTTAGGATTCATGGCAATCCTTCCACTTCTTTTACATTTCACATTTACGGATAGAAAAATTTTGAAGTAAGTAAGCATTGTGGTTTTATTATTAATTTCAATTTCTGGTGTGCAGTGTTTAAGGTTATGTATAATCATGTCTTGTTCCGTTCCTTAATTGTTTTAGAAGTAGCAGAAATACAATAGGATTAGTAATTTGCGCCCTGGTAGAAGTTGCAGCTGCCGGTGCAATTACTCTTTTATTATGGGAACCTGTTGGACATTTTCAAGTTAAATCTTGTGGTGTTGATGATCTCTCAGA
The DNA here is from genome assembly GCA_964034955.1 of Orchesella flavescens. Classification (NCBI taxonomy): domain Eukaryota; kingdom Metazoa; phylum Arthropoda; class Collembola; order Entomobryomorpha; family Orchesellidae; genus Orchesella; species Orchesella flavescens. The sequence continues at coordinate 16,822,116 of OZ035957.1, read as the reverse complement.
CTGGTATCCCATTTTCTATAATCCGAATCCAAATTATGAAGAAACTCTTCATTGCTCGTATGAAGCTGTTTATCCATTGTAAGAATCAATTTTTATTAACTATATAGTATTAAAAATCTAAAGGTTTATTCTCACAGTTATTCTTTCTGTTATCCACAACAGATACACGATTGTTTTAGTTTTCTACGCCATGGCAGACGTTCTCATGGTCTTCGTACGACTGATTGCTCGCTGTTTCAAAATAAAAGTCGCCAAATCTATATATTCTGGTCTGTATTTTTACCCAATGCTGGCACTTGGGCACTTGATGTTCGGAGGCCTAGTCTGTAAGTTTATTTGTTTTTATTAAATTATTATTTCTATTAGAGTTTTATCCTTTTATCAGTAGTTTATATATTGATGTTACTTGTGGTTGCAGATTACGTTTTTCCGTATATAACGATAGTCACGTCCGTAGTTTCATGCGCATACCACTTCGCCAGCCGATCAAATCAGGTAAGAAATTTTACTTGACATGAAAAGAAAATCTCAAGGTCCTTTAGCCGTAAAAATAATGATTTCTTAACCTTACTTTTCAGACCATAAAAGCTCTATTGTGGGAGAGCATCAGTGACTGGAGAAACATTGGAGTGATATTTTGCCATTGGTTTCTTCATGCATACGGAATAGTTTCTATTACGCGTCTGGAAAACCTGTATCATGATCTCTACCTTTTAGTATTAGTTCCAGTGCCAGCAATTCTCTATATCTTAACGGCAAGTTTCACAGATCCGAATAAAGTTAACGGCGAGTGAATGTACAACAAAACGTTTTAAATGATGGAACCACAAATCAAGTCATCCACAAAAAGAAGATTTTTTTAAAAGAAAGAATTAGTGTATTATATGTACTACGTACGAATTACGCTGTGCACAAAAGGAAGCGAACCAACCAACCAATATATGTGTAAATTTATATGTAAGTAATTGTATTTAATAATCAATATAGTTATGATTATAATGACGCACTCATCATGTATCCCGTTACATGTCTTGAAAATAATAGTCTATCTATTTACAAAATATTGAATATACATTCATAATCTCATACTTTATGTTAAACGTCTAAGTTAACACACCATGGGTAATAATAGCACGTGATGCATAATATAGTGGAAATAATATTTAAAATATATTTGTAGCGCTTTTCACTCGTTAATACACCTTCGCCTGTCATATCACGTGCAGGTACTAATTACACAATGAAAGGAACTTTTGTGCTTCGGAAGAAATTTACTTCTGCATAACTCCGCAAACATGGAATTGAAAAGGATGTAGTTATAAGTATATCAATCACACAATGTTTGGTCCATGCTTCTTCTTCTTCTTTTTATCTAGTTCAAGAAGCGGATGGACATTTTTTGCTCGACCTCTGATCGTTCTAATGCTTTGCAAAATTCTTCGAATCCAATCATTCCGTCACCATCCATATCGGATTCCAAAATGGTCCTTTCAGCAATGCTCATAAGCTGATCCTCACTGTAACATTAGTTCCATTTTAATGCATTGTTTCAGCAAAAAATATTTAAGCAGCTACATGCTACATTCATATAAAGTTCCATATTGTGTATCAAACCTACCTAATATTTTCTCCGACCATCATTTGAAGTACTGCAAGCAACTCTTCTTTGGTGATCCTATCGTCATCATCCAAGTCATAAAGCTTGAATGCAAATTTCAACTTTCCTTCCCTGGAGTTCAACTTGTTATCCTTGTTCTTCTTGACAGGTCTGAAATGTGCTAGAACGCGGACAAATTGACGAAAGTTAACACGATCTTCTTCGCTATGTCGAAAAAATGCCAATACTATCCGTTCCCCTAGAGGATTTATCGCTAGTTCTGGTATCCGTAAAAAGTCCTCTCTACTCAAGGCTCCCGACCCTGTCTTGTCCAGTGCTGTGAACCTGCTGTATAATCTTTCGATTTGGTTCGCACTAACTGAGATTTTAAGATTGAATGAATATAATGTTGCATTCATTTTCTATCAGTGTATTTTTTAAGAATCATTAAAATTTAGGTAATTTGTTTTTACTTACATCCAGTTTCTTTCTGAATCTCAGCAAGTTCCTCATCTCGCAAAAGGAGGGATGGACGACTACCCATTTTGTAAGGTTATTTAAATATTTTTTTAAAAATAATTTAAAATTTGGATGATATGTGAAAAGTCTGTTGAAACCTAGAGGACAGAACGCAAATAATGTTTTTATTAGATCTAATGTCCATTTTAAGAAGTAATGCTTGATTTATGGCATATCACGTTTCACTGATTTCTTGACACGAGCCCCTCCAACTCGATAAAATATAGTTACGTAACATATTCCATTGCATGGCTGTTTTTTATATTAACTAATTTAAAACTATAAATAAATTTTCTACTTACCAAATACGAAACGAATTGATTCAACTATGCTCAAGGGTCCGATGCAACTACTTCTACTACTACTCCTGAATATTGTAAAGTAAAAATCACCTTGAAAACTGGTCCACAAGAACTAACTCTTGGCTTGCATGTGTCCTCCCTTTTCCTCCAAGGAATGTTATGATTAACACAAATCCATTAATTCTCGCTATGAGATGTGATAGTGAATGATAGGATATGGTGATCTAATGAATGATTTGATAGGGCTGAAATTTGTGACGGCAGCAATATCGGATGTCCACGTATAGTCTACATAGTACATGCAAGGCAAAGCAAATATAATCTTTTATATACATACGATACAAACCTCAGGAACTGAACGTGCATAAATACATACATACATACAAAGTATCACTCCATGCAGCTTCATTTTATCCCAAAAAAGTACGTTAAGAAGACACATATACATTTGTGCTTATATATAGTACTCATCATACTACAAAACCAACTTGGATGAAATTACAATTTGCTATAGCCTTGTACAACAACATCCCATACTGTTCTCCCCAACCCTCAAGCTTGTTCCCTTTAATGTATTGAACGTTCTCAGGGAAGTAAATTAAACATTGCTGCTATAAGGTTGGCGTTGGCTGATAAAAAGATCTTTCTTGCTTTTGGTATATTATATGCGTATGCGTTTCATGTAAATCCATTTCATTTAGAGTTGGTTCGTTCGTTTGTTGAAGGTAGAGTTTTCTTAACTACTATTATGATTGCATTGTGATTTATGAATTCCATGTACCAAAGTTAACTTTGGACTTGTGGACCATAAACTGGTATATATAGTTTGATAACAAAAATACTTTAGGAGATTGAGCAATGTATGCAATGGAATGGATTTACTGTACGTATTTAGTATGCTTGTCAATCATTCTGTCTTTTTAAAGCACATCATATCACATTTTACACAGATCACACACATCATGCATTGGATTTGTGGATTTAACGCTGGACTGGACTCTTACTTAAAATTTAACGAATGGAATTATATTGCATGCGTTAAATTAATTACACTGTAAAATTATATAATACTTCAAAGCTTCATGAAAGCAATTGCATAACAAAAAAAAATTAAACAAAAAGTTGACACTGCCATGCTATTTAGATGCATAAAATATTATAAAACGTGGTTCAGTGGAATATTTATCTTTTCAGAATCCGTCACTTATATGTATGTAGTATGAAACACGAAGGACAAAAAAGAATAATTTTTTAACAGTCATCTATGATGATGAGACTTTTTGTTGTGGATTTGATTCGATGCTTACAAACATTATATATCTTCATGCACGACTTCGCATTCCTGCCTCATGTTATGTCGTAATAAAGTTATCATATATTCATTTTATGCCTCCTCTAAGTACCTTTACACTTGTCACTACTTACTTCTTTTGGGACGGTGAGCAGAAAAAGCTATATATTTAGGATTATTAGGATGTCTTAAATGCGAAAGAACACAAAATCTTCATTGTTAATTGCAAGTTGGTATCAAGAGAACTGTTGGCAGCGTGGTTGGCGTAGACAAAAAAAAACCTTCTTCTACCTGGTTTACCTTGCAAACTTTACTTGTCATTGTTTAAGATCAAGATGCGAGATCTTTATATTCCAACAACTCTACCTACGAAATTCACTCACGGAGATACTCAAGCATTAAAATTGCAATTTTTTAACATCATATCATAAGTATAACCTTGTTTTGTCATAGCTGATTTGATAGAAACCACTTGTGTGGTAATATGCTGGATGCAGACTCGAAATGAAAACATGTCCAGGTATTGCATGCAATAATGTATAATTTATAACGACCCAGACAATATAATATGTTTTTATTCACAAATACGCAGAACGTGTGGGTGGACAATGGATAACATTCGCTAATTGTTTAATATTCAACATGCTACTGTCTCTGTAAAAAATTAACCCATTAAGTTTTTACCACGATGCTGTAATATTTCGTTTGCGAATCTGGAATTTCATTTCATAATCCATCCGACAGTACCTTTTGGAAAATGCCAATGCTTGATATTTTGGAATTAAAATACATAAATGTTTCTTTGATAATCAAATGCATTTGCCTTACCTTTATACTTTTTATGAGCGTTGCTTATCATTTATCATGCGTAAATGCGTCATGTCATACACAATCTGCCAACTTTCTCTTGAATGTTGTATAAATGAAATTTTTACCTTGTAACTCTTTTCTTTGTTGTAAATTTGACTTCGTTTTGTCCAGAAACCAAATGGATACGAAGATGAGGAGAGAAAGCTGGGGATATGAGGAGCTTTGAGACTATTAGACATCGGCGCGAGTCATGTGTATAAAGTCTTTTGTGGTATTCATTGCATTTACATTTTGTATTTATACACATGTGTTCTCGTGTAAAAGTTATCCGGTTTGGGTACACCATCAACAATCAATCAGTTTGCAATTTAGTGATTTATGTGGATCGGTTAAAAGTGGTATAAAAAATTATTCGGACTGTAGACGGTAGAGAATTTGTTGTTTTATAATAATAGTTTGAAATCTTAAAAACCGGAACAAAGGGTACCCCCTTTAAGAGTAAGTACTATTTTGTTATTATGCATGGGCGAATTGAGAATGTTTCATTTGTTTACCATTATTTTCGGCTTCCATCATTGATTATGATTCATGACCCACTGATCCATGATAATACTTCACAAGATGTGATGAGTTTTAAAGTGAATGTTTGTATGATTTCAGAAACTCAACATGTCGAAAATGGGAGTGAAGCAGCAGCTGAAGGGGATGAAGAAAGTTGTTGACAAGGTAGTTCATGGACCTTTTATCAAAACGAATATCCCTGCTGGAATGGCAGCTGCTGGACCCCCATTAGGGCCAATGCTGGGTCAGGTAAACAATTAATCATCAATCAATCATGACAGCAGAACAGAAGCAATTATTCTATGAAACACTTGCTAAAATATGGATTTCTTGTGTATGGATTGAAACAGAGAGGACTCAATATTACTGCGTTTTGTAAGGATTTTAACGAGAAAACTAAAGACTATAAAGAAGGTGTTCCCCTTCCATGCAGAATACGTGTTAATGCTGACCGATCTTACGAACTGGTTGTTCATACTCCGCCGACGACTTGGTTTTTAAAACAGGCTGCAGGTATTCAACGAGCGGCCATGAAACCGAGTAAGAATTAGTATAACTCCATTTCTATGAACTTTCTGTTAAATAAGTGACCCTAATCTTAACATTTTTCTCATTTTGTTTTAGCTCAAGAGGTCGCTGGAAAGATTACACTTAAGCACGTCTATGAGATTTCAAAAATTAAGAAACAAGATCCAGTTATAAGGTTTTGGGACTTGAAGAAAATTTGTGAGAACACTTTATACTTGGCACGAACTTGTGGAATTGAAGTAGTTAAAGAAATGGACCCTAGTGAATACGGTGAATTTTTAGAAGAACGCAAGAAAATTGTAGAGCAGGAATTGGAAGAGCTCAAGGAAAAGAGAGAAGCGAAAATGCTCAGGGCTTAAAATGAATCAAATTCAAATATAGGTCATTCTATTAAATTGAAGCGAAGACACAAGATAGTAGTGCATTAAAATATCCAATAGTGTTGGCTATATCGTAATTTATTGAGTCAATAAAGTTAATTTTTGTACATTATTCAACCCTCTCTCTGTAAGAAACTGAAATTGCTTCATTATAGTAATCAGCTAGTGTAGAAAACCTTCAAATTCAACTCGAAAGTTGACCCAAATCATCTGTTACAATCAAAAGGTTTCGTGTTCTTCATTTAAGAGCTTCCTAAGCCAAGTCACGCCATGATCGAGTATGAATCATTCAAGTCAATATGCATGGACAATAAATTAACGAAATTTAAAGATTGCAATTAATATCATTTTATTGTGTCATGCCACATGTACTAGCATTACATTCTATAGTCAGCAAAGATGACAAATTACATTTGTGGAAAGTTTATTAGGTAGTTAACATCACTAATCCTCTAATCTTTTAAACTAATATCAAACATATCAGCCAAGTCTTTCAAAATTTCGTGTGATATATCACTTCCACCACAAGTGACAAGAACTATTGGACCATGGTCAGTTCTGTATCCAAGACTTTCCAATGCATCAGGAAGTACCTTGGAATAAACAGCGGCCATTGTTACTCCACACGAAGGCTCCACCAGAAAACCATGATCATCTAATTCAGAAGAATAATACACATTGGTCAAAATATTATCCAGTTATAATTATATCATTTAATTCATATAAATCTCTAACCTGCTAGACGGATACAACCAAGGACAGCGGCTTTATCTGGTAACACTTTCGAAACCACGTTAAATTTTTCTGCTCGGTCAAGAAGAGCTGTAGTGACTGCACGAGCACCAAGTGTCTTTGCAATACTTTTGAGTTCATCCAAAACATACTGCTTTCCAGTTTTCAGTGACAAGTTAAAGCATTCAGCACCAACAGTTTCCATGCATAATAATGGAACGTCTTTCCATCCAACTGATTCAAGACCTTCCATAATGCCCAAAGCTAAACCACCACCACCAACTGAAACAACTATACAGGATGGCTTTCGCCCTAACAGATCTTCCTTAATTTCATGTACAATCGATGCATGACCTTCCCTGTAATAGAAATTGAAACATACTATAAATCATTTAAATGCTAATTGAACAACAATAATATATGCTCTTTCACTTCACGCCTTATCAAAGGCAAGACAAATCAAGTCCTACCAAATAAAAGGATCTTCGTATGGGTGAATGAAGCCGATTTCTGGTCGGTTTTTGAGTAGTTCCATAGCTGCATCGTTTGCTTCTTGCCAGTCTTTTCCAGCAATTGTTATATTTGCACCATAAGATTTTAATTTTTTCAGCATTCTGGGTGGTACATATTTGGGCACGTATATATCACATGGAACGTTCAGCTTTTCGGCTGTATATGCCAATGCAAGTCCAGCGTTCCCACCGGATGTTCCAAGAAAGCGTGTGCAGCCATTTTTCAGTTTCTGCATACAGTAATAAAATAGAAATTGAAGAATAAACCAAATAATGAAAATGGAAAGGTATTCTTCTGTTGTTTGTGACTTTGGGTACCTCTTGGCATGAACGGGAAAGTCCTCGAAGCTTGAAGGATCCACAAGGCTGAGTATTTTCTAATTTTAGATATACTTCCCTTTCAATTAAATCTGAAAGGGGTTTACTGTACATCAAAGATGTACGAGCATAAATCACTTTTCCTTCCGAACCCATCTTAAACTGGTGGTAGGTAACCTGTCACGAAATATTTTCCCTTCCAATTTCAGCAGCAGCTAAACTTATACTGAAACTACGCTAAAAAAATGCGTATCTCGTATCCATTTGTTTCATTCATTAACTTGATTGCATATAAAAATTCATGTTTGGATTCTATTCATTTCATTACATCACCTACAACCTATATTATGTAGTTTATCGAATTAGACGTATCCTAACCCTGCTACGGTCAGAACAGAATTGTGTATAAATACCACACATGTCATATCATCTTATCTTCACCAACTTATGCAATAAATTGGGAATGTATTTCAGTGAGTGACGATATTGTGTTAATTATTGCGTTCCATATTACCCCTATCGTAAGAAAAGCTTTTTACTGCTGATGACTTTTACAATGAATTAAATAATAGTATTGTTAATGTTATAATGACCTACTTTTGTACGAAGCAAATGATTATTAAGGAATTGATATGCTAGGAATAAAAGTTTCTTTGTTAATATTATTCGGGTGAAAATTACGTACAAGTGTAAAATTTAAAGTTTCTATCAAATTTTAGTAATTGCAGCATCCATCCAATAAACAATTGCGATTATGATTATTCTCCCACCCAAGCCGGGACAATTATGCAAACTGCATATGAATGAAATTTTATCTGGGTTTGCGGTGCCATGATCATGATTTCATGATCTTGTGGTTGGTTTGTTGCATGAAGTGCTGGAAACTGGAATGTTGTTCAGCAATTCATTGCGAACACGCAACAATCTACAGAGCGGCTAGCTGTAAGAATGCCGAATGCTCGCTCAGTAAAAATAAGAAAGTACGTGAGGGGATGATAAAATTGCCTTTAAAAAATAACAGTCCAACACATTATTTTTCGTGTGTCTCAAAATCATTACCTCAGTCGTGTTACAAAGTAGACTCACTGTACTCTGTATGATCAATGATGGATTATCCATACGCTGAAACTGAACCTGGTTGACCTTCGGAGAATTAAAAAAGTTTGGCCTTACGCAGACGTTAGAAGTTGATGCTGATTGCTGATGATATAGGTAGGACTTGGAAAAAGACTCGCCTCACGTAGACTCGCAATCAGACAGTTTGACTTGACGGGCTTTGGGTTGGTTTCAATTTTATTCATATTCATATATTAATCATTTTTTACAACTACTAAGATTACCAAATAGGATAATATGGAACTAAGATGTAGATGTATAAAACTGAGTCTATAGATATCTATAAAACTTTGAGCAAAATGGAAGATGTTAAAATGCAAAGTGCATCGTTTTAGTGCCTGTCATATTGACAAGTTTGTTCCAATTCAGACTTGAGCGTTTGTCCCAGTCACTTTATCAGTTAACATTTTAAACAAAAAATACTTTCAACTTTTCTTTCATTATCTTCTGACAAAAAGTGACAGGTGGATATGTATAATGCTTTGTAGCACGTTTGGCTTAACATAGGTGATACATGCGTATTATGATATTATGGGTCGCATGGTACATTGATATTACTAGAGGATAGTAATATTTCAATGTCGTCTCCAGTCTACTGCTGCCACTGCTAATCTCAGCGTCAGCAGGTAGCAAATTACTATTCATTTATTCCAGCAACCTGAAACGAACGTCCTACATCCCACTTTTTAGTATACGCACATGACTTTGAAATTAATGATAATGATGCAATTCTTGCCATCTCCATCCGTTTAGCTGGTTCCCATTTTCCATAATATTACATACTCGTATGTATACCTAATGCATATCTACGTATATATATATATATTACATGTATCTTATTTCTAGACCTGACAAATACAAGTGGTTTTTTGTTAAAATTTTATATAAGGACAACTGTAAGAAAGTGGGGGGAAATGGACAATTACCTAAAGTACGTTGTCCTTGAAGTACATATTTTTTCTCTAAAAAATTCTAGTTTTTCTCAGTCTACCAGTATGTTTCATGAATGCCATGTCATCTTTTTGGTTACAAAACCACAAGGCTCCAGAACCACAACGCGTCATTATCATCGAGCCCAGTGTCCAGTATAGTAGCTGTTTGTGTTGCTTACTTTGTCAAATCCCCCTATTGCATTCTTTTGATTCATTCAAGATCAAATTTTAACACATACATACATCATGGCCAAAGAAAGCAACCCAAAGTATCGCTTGGTTTACTTCAACATGAAGTCTTTGGGCGAGCCCTCAAGATGGATTCTAGAGTACACCGGAACTCCTTATGTGGATGAAAGGATTTCCACAGATATGATCGCTTGGTACACTCAACGTAAAGCAGGTAAAGGAAAAAATTGTCCCGCAACGCAACGTTCCTTTTTAGACTAAATTTCAATTCGAGATTCTTTTTTTGTGTTAGAGTTCGGAAGTACGGTTGGCCAAGTTCCTGTCTTGCACGAAGAAGGGAAACGGGAACTGTGTCAATCTCAAGTGATTTCACGATATTTAGCAGCCCAGAATGGACTTGTGGGCAGTACACCTTGGGAAAATGCGAAAGTTGATGAAATCATCAGTTTACTCTTCGACCTTTATGATGGTAACAGATAAACACTAAATTAGGCTTGAAGTATGCAGTGTAAGTAAGCTCACATCATTCATTACATGTGCTATTTCTGCACTTAGCCTGGAGGAAGGCAATCGTACTTGAAACGAATGCTGAACAAAAAGCACAATCAATGTCGGGTGTAATCGCTCCAAAATTTAAGATGTATTATGAGAAATTCTCCAAGATATTGGAGGAAGAGAGAGGAGACTTCATTTTGGGATCCAAATTGACTCATGCTGACTTTTGGCTAGCACATTTTGTCCAATTTTGGGGGACTCCATTGGTAAAATTATCGTATAATGTCAATAATAACAATTTTAGTAGCTGACTATATAAATGATGACTGTCGCATATTTTTTATACAGAAAGGGGAACGTCCAGTGCTCCCTCCAAATTTCTTGGAGTTGCAGGATTCTGACGTGGTGATTGGACTCGTGGATGAATTCCCTTTGTTGAAAAAGCACATGGTGACTGTCACCTCAATCCCCCAGATCAAAGATTGGCTTTCCAGAAGACCGAGCACGGTCATGTAAAAACTTTCGTCTTCCAGCTTTTAATTTCTGTGCTAATTTTACTTACTTCAAACTTGGAGTGAGTGCGATCTAATTGACATGTTAATACGATTTCTCTTCTCTTGTAATTCCTCGTACAATAAAGTTTGCATTTTACAAAATATTATGTTGTATACTTCCGTTACAAATTGACAATATATAAAATGACCAAAAATCCTCAAATCACTCAGACTTTTGCATACTACTTCACAATGATGCGTGCTAGACTAGAATATAGCAATTCGGAAAGGATATCAGGGATATCTTCTTGATTTCTCGCTGCATATATAGTGTACTCTTTCTTGTACTCATTCACATAGAGTGCACGTGCAGTACTTACTTACTAACACACATGCATAACAGCATACACCTTATTTGCCTGGAAAGAAGGAAGTTTGAGATATTATTTTTCAATCTTTGATCCTGTACGATACAATCAACGATGTATCACAATATATCAGTAATAAACAAAATATATTCTCAGAAAGTCAAATAGTTAGAAAATTAATTTATAATCAACAACGCAAAGGTAGAACAGTTAGATATTAGAACAGCTCTAGTTACTTCGACTAGGATATTGATATTGGTATGTTCTATTCGTGGTAGTTGATGAATAAGCCATCAGTTATCATAGATCTTGCTGCCTGGCACCTGGAGAAAATTTAAAAGTGGAGTAATAATTGTTTTTGTTTACAACTTCAACTTCCTTATAAGACATTCCGAAAATAACCCTACTTTGCAGTTGCTAAACAGACGTGCTAAGTGCTAGGGTCAAATATAAAGACCACAGGATCTGCTCCAACCCCAGATAAATCACCATCTCAAGTCCAAACCCCAATACCACCAGCAGTATGAATCTTATAGAAAATGTCAATGTGTTTTGTATAAGTTCCAATGGAGTTGTGGAAGGTCATCAGTTTCTCAGCCTTGTCACTTGTCGCCCAACATATATTCACAAGTTACCTAAACGTAGCAGAACCTTTAGTCTGCCATGTTATCTTGAAATTAATGAGAAACCTTCAGATCAAAAGTGTGGAAAGTTTTGTCAATTACGAAAAGCCGCACGTTGCTTTTCTGAAGACTGCTTGAGACAAAATGCTTTCAAAACGGTGTGTACCAAATGCATTTACAACATTGTGAAAAAGGACCGGTCGGTTCCAAAAACCAAACTCTCTAGGAATAGGAAGTATGACCTGATTGTTTCGAAAAAGAAGCTCATTTCATCGAAATGTAAAGCAGTACACAACGACCTTGGCTGTAATCTGAGAAGTGGAACAGGGATTTACAAATCTGTTATTAATCATCCGAGAAAGCCTTTTGGTATGTTGAATTAATATAATGTAACTACAAATTTTCTTGACTATGCAATTTCATAGGTCTAAGAGTCTAAACCGTGACTGTTATTTTCTTGGCTTTAAAGGTATCGAATGCTCTGGAACTACATTGCAGATGGATGGGTATGTTCTTTCCTACTTCATATCAGAAATTAAACGATCTCAGACCTTTCGCACATCCTTCATTAGTCGGTGGTGTCCGCAACAACTTTCGGTAAATGCCCAGGGCACCCAACAAAAGCTTTTGGTACTTGTAGCAATCCTGAAACAACCTGATTATGAAGTTTTGGATTTGTTAGGGTATTTAATATTCATCTACATTTTTATGCATTAATGTTCCATACCTCTTCGATGGTTAATGATTTGATTTAAGACAACTTTATTTTACTTTTAAAATAGTAATAAAATGGTGAACTCAAACATACTTTATCGACGATCCTTGGAGCATGCCTTGTCCTGGTTATCAACTCTTGGTGGCGCTTTCAGCGCTCTAGGAGATCTTAGTTCTTCTTGGGTACTCAATGCATAAAATAAATCAACATTATTTGTGGAAATACAGGATTTATTAAATCAATTGAATTTTTTTCAGGCTGAGGAAGCTGGACATGTTTCCCTCACCCAACTGCGCATAGCAGTGAAATTGGATGATCCAGGAATAAAATCTCGCTGTCGCATTTACGCTGCCATTAGTTTACTTCAACGTGGATACCTAAAAAGTTGCCGTGATATAGTGAGAAATGAGTACCAGTATGCTATTTCACTTCCTGAAGATTCAGATCCAAGACTTCGGCGAATGTGCCTAGGAGTTTGGGCTAAACTGCAGTACCATTGGACGCAAGTTCCAGTAACTGATAGAAAGTCAACTAAAGATGGACTGAATGATATAAGAAATAATGTCAAGTATAGAAATGTTTACAATTTGGAGAAAGGGCGAAAGATTGCAACTGCCATTGATACAAGGTCCTAACAGCTATAGATATAGATAATAAATTATACAGTGTTGTTTTAAATATTTAATGTCGACTTTCTCAAACGTCTTATCGTTAGTTGTTAGTGTTGTTTTCACTCTATTCTGCTCAATTATTTGTCATACATTTTATCTTCGCCTTTGTCTGGTATGGATTTTCTTAATGATGGAGACTAAATTATGACCCAGTTAATAAATTCATATAAACAATACTATTGATACATATTGCAGAGCCACTCGTAAAGATTATTTTTAAGTCACATATGGTCACCTTGTGTTGTGTAAATGCAAGTTATGAATGATATAACATACGCTTACATTTACTATTATGCTATAATGATGTGAACTATCACATTGCGTTGTCGAAAACATTTATTACTACGGTGTGGATGGAATATAAAATATCATTTTTTTCCTGCACACGTGTTAGTCATCTTCATTTCTTGATTCACACCATTTGTATATACCAATTTTAAAATCTTGGGAAGACTTTAAAATTTAAAATGACAACGGCAACAACGGTTCCCAAGTATCGTCTGGTGTATTTTGATGTAAGGTCTTTAGGTGAGCCCATTCGTTGGATTTTTAAGTACGCTGGCATTCCATTTGTAGATGACCGTCTTCCATGGGACTATGTCGCTTGGGCACAGGAAACAAAATTTAGTAAGTACTTGCTAAAAAGGATAATGAGCTTGGGATGAGGTTGGAGGTACCATAGACTTCAACTACCCTAATGTTTCTGGATATCATAATATCATCCAAATATTCATTGACTTTTAGGGTTTTCCAGCACCGTCAGGCAAATTCCCGTTTTATACGAAGAAGGAAAACGGGAATTATGTCAATCTCAAGTAATTTCTCGCTATTTGGCGAGTCAATTTGGCTTAGCTGGAGATAACCCGTGGGACAATGCTCGAATTGATGAAGTTATCAGCTTGGTTTTGGACCTTTTTGCTGGTAACTATTATTTAAAGTCTTGCTTGTGACCCTTTGTCCACTATTATATATGTATGCATATGTAACAAAGTACTGAAAAATATTCATGTAGCAAAGAAAGCAACAAGTTTCGAGATGGATCCTCAACTTAAGCTTAAATTGAAGACCGATTTAGACCAAAAATTCAAATTATACTATGAGAAGTTTTCCAAAATACTTGAGGAAGATGAAGGAGACTTCATTCTTGGGAGAAAAGTGACACATGCGGATTTTTGGCTTGCTAATTTCATATCCATTTGGGATGAGCCAATGGTAATGTAATGTGTAATCTGGGTTAGCTAAATTAAAGTTGATGTTCTTATGTTTGCTCACAACCATTTTATTTCAAAAATTAGAAAGGGGATCGCCCAGTGGTACCAGACAGTTGGCCACAACTATCCAACAGTGACATTTACGTTGGTCTTACGAAAGATTATCCTCTTCTGCATAAGCATAAAGAGGCAGTGTGTTCTCTGAAAGGAGTTAAGGAATGGATTTCAAAAAGACATCAAACGATTGCTTGACATGGAATTTAAAAACACGAGAACAGATAGTTATCCGTTATTCACGTGTGTTTTATAGCGAAGGAACTGCAACTTCATTTGCCTACACATATGACTCTACCTAATTTAACATCTTGTGAGATACTCCGAAAAAATACATTCACTTGGTTTGATTTACATGATTTAAAATGGTCTTTGTATTGTTCCAATAAATAAAGTACTCGATATCAGTAAATCCGAGTTTTTGAGAACTTTATCATTTCAGGCATACATTTGTAGTCATGTTACATTGTGATATAGCATACACGGAATTTGGTTTCAATCAGTAAAAGTTGTGTTGTGATTTTGCTACATGATATGATGTTGATATGAACATGAAGTTTTTACTTTTATGAATATGACCTTGAATGGTTCATTAGGCTGGAGAATTATTCAAGGGCAAAAGCAAAGTGTTTACGGTCAACTGAACCCCCACCAACATAAAGTAGAGATTACATTGGCCCAAAAAAGAGGCTGAGACTTGTCTGAGCACAACTATAAGTTTCAACCTTAAAAAGATGCATAGTAAATAGTACATGATATATAGACATCGTCACAAATGAAATGAAGCCATTCTTTCAACTTCATTCCATCCAATGTTGAATGAATGTACTCAAAATATGCAGCAGACAGATCTTACCATCTTACATTGCATCTTTGCACATTGATCTTTTGAGTCGGCAACTCAGCGTACGGAGTGCTTTTTAACAAAAATTATCATATCACGTCAACACAATTCAATCGATACGTATTTTTATTACAAAAATTGAAAATGTCAGAAACCAACCCTAAATACCGTTTAGTGTACTTTGACGTAAAAGCTTTAGGGGAACCAATCCGTTGGATTTTCGCCTACTCCGGAACACCCTTTGTTGATGACCGAGTCCCATGGGATTACCCTACCTGGTTCAATACCAGGAAAGTCAGTAAGTGTACCAACTTTACTAAATAGCTTTCACTATTTTAATTATAGCATCATTTTATACTCACTCGTTTTTTTTGCAGATTTTTCCAAAACTGTGGGTCAAATGCCGGTCCTGTATGAGGAAGGGAAACGAGAGCTATGTCAGTCGCACGTGATTTCACGGTATCTTGCTAAAAAGTTTGGACTAGTTGCCGATAATGAGTGGGATGATGCCAAAGTTGACGAAATAATCAGCTTGGTTCACGACTTGTTCATAAGTTAGTAATTAGTAATGTCTTGGAATCAATCGCTTCTTCTCTACATACACACTCTAACCAACATGAATATTATTTGTTTTTCAATATGAATGCTTCCTCTGTTCGATAGCTTGGAGAACCACGGTTTTTGAACGTGATGCAGAACGGAAAAAGCAAATGAAACAAATTTTGGATCAAAAGTTTAAGCTGTATTACGCAAAGTTTTCTTCTATTCTGGAGGAGGTTGAAGGTGATTTCATTCTGGGTAACAAGGTGACCCATGCTGATTTCTGGCTTGCAAACTTTATATCTATCTGGGATGAGCCGATGGTAAAATTGTTTTTGTATTCAATTCAATTTGACACGTACTACATTAGAAGCTTTTTATAATGAAGTAATATTATTATCCTGTTTCGTACAGGTAGGAGATCGTCCAATTATGCCAGAAGGGTGGCCAGAACCTTGTGAAGATGACATTTTCATTGGAAGAACAAAGGAGCATCCACTCCTAGCGAAGCACAAAGAAGCAGTAATGTCGTTGGAAAAGATACGGGAATGGATTTCAAAGCGACATCAAACCATTGCCTGATTAAACATCTAAATGGCCAATGTTAAAAATGTATAATTAAATATTGTTGAACAATTTGTATTTTTTTTGGCAAATTAAATGCAACGTTTATAATCGATTTATGATCAAGGAATACTTCTTTGTCTGTCATGCCTTTGAGAATTATATACAAAAAACAATCAAGTAAAGCGCATGCAATATTCAATATAGATGCTTTGCGCTTTGATTACTTCATTTATCCATGTGTACTTTTCAATTATGACGCTGTCTTTATTGTGTTGCACTGCATTGAATGGTGAATTTACTGCACATTACTGAATCTCACTAAAATTCATTTCAATTAAAATAAATTATCTCACATCAAATAACTTTTATTCACGTTGTTTTAGTACACATATTTGACAGCTATATACGCTATTTTTACATTATCAGGAAGGGGAAATCAAACAATAATTCTTTCATTTGCTATCCCAGAAAATTTGAGCTTTTGATTGATAAGAAAACATGTGAATTCAGTTTTATAAACAAAAATGAACTTGCCATGACCCATGAACTCAATAATTCCTGACCTAGTACACACGTGGCACAGTGAAAGTATCAGTAACTTTCACCATGCAGCAATGAAAATGGAGAAGATGCTATATAACTATCTATAATAGTATTTTGCATTGAGGAAGTATGATTAAAAGGCTAATCGGATAATGATGACGTTCTCGAGTTCAGTGTGTGTAGGGCTTTTTATGAAAAAAAAACTTGCATAATTCTACTAAAAAACTAACAACCCTTTCTAATCTAAGCCAAATGCCCACTGGTATTTCCCTTACCTATAATCTACCAACGTCGAGAAACTAAAAGCTCCATAAATATTTTATAAGAAAACAAGTCGTAATATTGTTCCGGATGTTTGAACTCCATCCCAGCATACCGTCAAAGATTATCAACAGGTTGTTAAAAGTGATGATGATGAGGATGATAATGATAGCCAAATTGCCTTATGGCTATGTGCAAAGGAAGGCCAATTCTGAAAACAAGAAAAAAATAAAGTCCGACCGGCTCTTTAATTAAGTTCCTACTATAGACCAAATATTTATCGTAGAAAGGTTTTAACACAGCCTAAAAGCAAGGGAGAGAGAATGGGGCAAATTAAGAACTGTGATTTTAAGTTAGCTATAGGTTCATGATACATTGTCTACTGATGCATGAGATAAGGAACATTCAGAAGCTAAATTGACCTTGCGCTAGTCTCAAGAATTAGTTAAAAATAGTGAATTATTCTGTTAATGGTAAAAGGTGAATGAACAGTTGTAAAACAGTAATTATGTATTAAATTACCAACCTTTTTTCGCAGGATCATCGTGACTCAATTTTTGAAAACAGTAGATGAGGATGGCGATTTTATCTTCGACCATTAGCTAACTTCCATAATTTTCACTGGGATCCATCATCTTCCATTTCAAGCGCAATTATTTCTCTTGACTCACTTAACCGGGGTACCGGAAGTTTATAATTCAAGTGGTACATGAAAAACGCGTATGCACTTATGAAAAAGCAAATCACAAAATAACCTAGCTTGTTTTCCATTATTGCTAGGTGTTCACTTAGACTTTACAAATGAAATTCGAATTCTTAAACATTAAAACAGTCGTATTTAAACCGCCTGAAATGCAATGGTTTTATGAAACAGAAATGATTAGAAAGTGTTTTTAGCTACATGAACTAAAAACTTACTTGACTTCCGATTTGTTTGTGAGCTTACTTAAGGAAACCGAAAGTCAAAAGAAGCTGAAAAACTATACCAATATCGTTGGGAAATGTCCTTATTCTAGGAGTGGAGCATGACGTTTTGCTTTAAAGCATAATTTACTACAAGAATTCATTTTTCATTTATTGGCCACATCGCAAAAGTCATAAAACGTTGTCATCATCATCGTCATCATTGATTTTTCAACTTGAAAATCATGTCTATAATATTGTTTTACTGACCCAATTCTAATTCCAGAATACGTCTCCGCATAAAGTTTGCGAATATATGGAAAGCATGAAAGGGTTATGTCATCGTTAAATATTCCATAATTGACGAGGTACGAGGTACAGTCAAAGTCAGACTGTCCTTTTAGATTTTATGGTTTCTCCTTTTCGTATGAATATATTATTATTTGATTCCGTAGGGAAATGCTTAATTGCTTTGCTTATGCTTATTGCCATTATTATTACGTCTTTCTATGATGGTTGTATTTACGTTTAACTTTTAGAAAGGAAGAAAATTATTGTTTACATAAACTACGTCGAATGTTGGTTTTGGGGAACTTTCTTTTGTTTCCAAACTTTATACATACAAAGGCATACATTTCCATACATGCCAAATATAAATAGAGTTTAAGAGCGTATATAGGTTTAGGTTAAGTTAATCTAAAGTATAACATTCAAGCATTTAGATGAAAGAAACAAAGGGCACATGGGTATTCTCACTTCGCCATATGCAGAGTTCCTTAAATTGTCCGTCCTACGTGCATATTAAAGTGTGTGGAAATGCAAACTATGATGGAGTCCGAATATTACGAATACATGTACAAGAATGAATTTGGTCGGAAAGGCAAATAAATGTCCACACAAAACATGGAGGAATCATTACAATGAATAATTAATTTTACATGGTTTTGGTGGAGCATAGGACCATGAATGTATAAAATATTAAGTGATTTCAGTCATTCGATATTGTATACAATACCCGGTTTTCTATAGGGTAGGTTTGCTTAGAATATTGAACATAGGGGACAGTATAACGGGAAGATGGAGACCATAATTAATCTGATTTACGGAATAACGGCAACAATGACAATCTACATAATTGACTTGAAACAAATTATTACGCACATTCCAGGCTGGTTAGTCTGTGACTGCGTTAATTTATACCTTTAAATAATAAACAATAAAAATACTTCATTTAAGATATTCTAGTCATGGGTTCAACTTTCAGACATGCGATGATCCATTTATATTTTTATCACAGTTTGACAATAGACATGCAGCGTTGATTACTATGAATGTTTTTTGTGTAGATTGGAAAAATGCTTTAATTTATAAACATTAAGGATGACATTTTGGAATATGACCTTGATTTAAGCTGTCCATAATGACACAATGCATAAAGAGTATTTTAATGAAGTGATAGAATGTGTTATGATTATGGAATTGTTATTATGACTTTTGTATTCAATGTTATGAAAGCTTTCTACTTTAATAGGCACTTCCGCTTTTTCAGAAATGGTATTTGAGCTTGAGCAAGCTTAATAATGACTTTTGATGCGATTCCTATTCTGACACTCGATTGAGTTGCAATATATACAACATTATATATGTTATATGTAGGCATATGTAACACAAATGCAAGGAATACGAAAAAAGTTTATAGCGACTAAAGTTGTCACTTGTAAAAGAGAACATATAAGAGTATATTATGTGTATATTTTGCTTAAGCTTTGATTCAAACTGACCTGACCTGTAACTTTTATACATGGACTCGTATAATGTATCAAAGTTTATATTTTCCAGCATATTAAACTACTAACTTAATCCCGTCATTTTAGGTGTGTATTTTGGTAGATTTTCGATAATCACATAAATTTTCACACGGAAACTATCAACTAAACCATCATTGTGATCTGACTGAACATCGTGCAATAATAATTGCCCGACACTTTTCCAAACGACAGTGATTATGTATACACAATTCAAATTGAAATAGGTATATTCTATGCATTATGTACCTAATTCTTGTAAAAAAAATGATACCCATGTAGATGACGTGAGTATAACATATTATACAGTCCTGACAAACAAAAGCATAAATGCACAACGCAACTTTTATGTTAGCTACATAATATAAAATGTATGAGGAAACTGTTTTCAAATTTAATTCTTGTCCAATCTAAAAACGGTTGCATGCAGAATCCAGGATCTGCCTCAACTTTAATATGTCGCTGGAATCATGATTCTCTGTTTTAAAAATGTACTTGCACTCACAATACTCCAAAGCACTAAGCGTTCTTTACACTCAACGTTAGTTCATATCCACTATGACTATAATATGACAAAGTCTCAGCAAGATATCATATCATTCATAACAGCTTCCTGTAATGTTTTATTGCAAAATGTGACCTTACCCTTCACCCATGAATTTAGTGCTCTTGAAAGAACGCAAAGCCAATGATTACTACTCCATTACTAAAGTCACCTTGCTTTAGTTCCTACTTTCTTCAAATTGGGAGGACTAGGGCAATTAGATTGAGAGAAAAACTTGGACTCGGATAATTTAGAATTCATTGAGAAGTTTGACTTTCATAGAGTTGGGGATCGAAAAAAAAGTCTAGCCTACAAACTACAAGTGGTTCTTGAATGTCACTTACAACTTAAAAGATGTAATTCATCAAGAAAACAAAGACCGGAAGCTGGAGAAAATGCGTTCTTTCTTCTATATCTAAGTTTAATTACCTTTGTTTATTGAAACATTTGGGGTAATGAGTTCTTCCAATATGGGTTTTGAAATCTTCACATTGGTTTTGTTAGTAATATCTGTGCAACAGGCATATAGTCAAAGGATAATATGGGAAGATGAGGAGTCTACCACGGTTCGCATTGATTATCGTCATAAACAAGAAGTGGACTATGATAGTGAATCAAAAACTGTTTCAAGTGAAGATAGGAGAGGGAGTAGTAGTAGTGGTAGGAGCAACAATGAATTAGTTAGTAAGCAGTATTTTCCTCAACAACCTTATTTTCCTCCTAATAATTCCCCTTTCCAGTTTCAATACAACAAGTACTCTACACAATCTAGTAGCAATTGGGGTGATTGGCCATCGAGTACGCAACAAGCGAGAAAACCTTCTCCAGTTCAGTTCCCCAGTGAAAGTTATGAGACTTCAGTGCCTGCAACCTCAATCAATTCTGTGACCTCAAACAATCGGTACCGTTTCCGGAATCTATTTTTATTGGAAATTTCTTTGCAGTATTGATAATTAGCTGGAATTGCATAACTGCATATATATGAGTTAATAATAATAATTTCTAACGTTATTTTAGACGAAAGAGTAGTTCAACCAATTCATCGACGGTGCGAATGGACAATACTTGCCATTGCGGCATGATCCCGTACGAGAAGGACACTAAAAAGTTGCAAAGAATCGTTGGAGGCATCATTTCAAAAGATAACTCTTGGCCTTGGATGGTGGCCGTTGCTTACGTATGAAATAAAAGGCATTTAAACTAATATGAAAATTAGTTCAGTACTCTAATTAGATCTTCATATAAATTTTTTTCTATTTATTCCTTCAAAGGTGGGTCAAACTAAGCCATTTTGGTTTTGTGGAGGATCCTTAATATCCGATAAATATGTTCTGACAGCAGGTTCGTTCGTTATATACAAAATGTCTCCACTATATACATAGATAATGACAATGACACACGGATTGAGGAACTTGTATTTTTGTTCTTATAGCACATTGCCTTAGAACGATACGGAATTTTGGGTTACAAAATATTAAGCTAATCATGGGAACAAATAACCTAATGGACAGCAAAAAAGCCATCTATTACTCAGTCCGTGCTGCCAGACCACATCCCTTGTACGAGAAAACTGACAAGATGATTATTATGATTGATAACATTTGTTTCAATTGTATTGAAACAACTATACTAATAATTATATGCATGCATATTATGTAGATATAAATCTGGAACGGAAGACTATGATATTGCCCTACTAGAAATTAAGGAGACAGTAAACTTTACAGGAAGCGTTTCCCCTATCTGCATTTCTCAAGACGGAGATCCTTACATTAATAGAACAGTAACTGTAGCAGGATGGGGTGAAATGACAACCAACTTTCACTAAACCAAATTTAATGAATCGAAGATTAAAACTATATACCATTATTCCTCTTTTATTTCAGGCTCCCTTCAAAATGGGGAAAATCCTCCTGCAGATCTTCGTGAAGTCGATGTGAGTTAAAACAATGAATAATCAATACAAGAAGAAACTATAAAGAATAATGTTGACTGCTTTCTTGTGAAATCTTTATTACCTGAAACATTTAGCTCAAAGTAGTCCCAAGAGAGTCATGTCATAAAGAATACTTATACAACTATCGAACTAGTATAACCGCATCAATGGTTTGTGCATGGCTCCCAAATAAAGACTCATGCCAGGGTATATATATATATTACTGTCTTAAATAATTTTCTGTTACCTAAAAAAAAGTTACAGCTAGTAGTACATTTACAAATAATATTATTTTTTGTAGGAGATTCCGGAGGTAAAGTTCAACAAAATTGTAAGCGTATGAATTAAAATAGTTTCAAGGTTTACTTAAAATATTTTTATATTAACGATGATAGGACCACTATTTTTGAAAACGACGAAGGAGCCATACGCGTACACTCAGGTTAATTCTTAAGCTGAACACTCTCATTTCTTGTAAGTTAAAGTTGATGAACTATTTTACTTAAACTTTTTCTTATGATTTAAAAGATTGGTATAGTCAGTTTCGGACCACCCCAATGTGGGACCACAACCATTCCAGGTAAAATGGTATCTACATTTACCAGCATAAAAACATACAAAAATACAATTATGAATTGCATTAACTTTATTGTTGTTAACAGGAGTTTACAGCAGGGTTGCATCAGCCATAAAGTGGATTAAATCTATTGCTAAAAATGGAAAATTTTGTAAAGGCTCGTTTGAATAAAGTTTGAGTAAAGTATACAACCATGTTAAACTGATGTAAACTACTTATATATAAAAACATAAATCATAGAAACTAAATAATTACTATAAAGAGCATTACGAAGCAATTGGATTTTCATTTAAGTTTAAAAATATATCCAACTAATACACAGACAGGTTGTTGAACTGCATACATTTGTAAAATGTAAATTAATATTAGAACATATAACGACTTGGAATCAGAAGACGAATAACTAACTTATTGGTTAATAGCAATCACAGGTTCTCGTCCTTTTCAAAGTGCACTGCATTAATTCAAACTAGCTCAGAAACCCATACGGAGAGTATCACCTCGAATTTTGTATGCTAATCTCAAATCCTTCGCCATCAGTGTCACACGTTTAGAATGCAGTGCGCACAAGTACGAGTCTTCAAATAGTCCAACAATATAAGCTTCCGCGGCTTCATGCAAAGCTCGTATGGCAAGACCCTGGAATCTTAAATCTTGACAGCTTGTCACGGAAGACGCAACTTCATGAACTAGTCGACCAAAGGGAGCTGCAGGTATCAACAAATCTTCAGTCTTTTGGTAGTGACGGATTTCTGCAAGATATCGGGTCGGAGGTTTGTAACGTGGAGGTTCCTTAGACCGTGTAGGGGCAGTATTTCGTTTTGGCACAGGTTTTGGTGGTTGGTAAACTATACTACTTTTTCTTCTTCCCTGAAAAAATGCATTAAATAGGCCTCATTATATAGGGTCAGCATATGACATTTCACTATACCTTTATCATTTTGACTAGTCTCAAACACAAAAAAGTTAATCAACCTACCCTGGTTTCACGATTTCTAGGATTGGCAGGAGGCATTTTACTCTTTTATTCCTTCCTTCACAAAAAATTAAAATCGCCACAGACCACCAATTGATGAAGCTGTTTAGCAGCACGGCCAACGGCAGCAAATAATCAATCAATCATGAAATTGGGCACTCCAGAATCTTGAGTCTAAAAACTACTCAAAATGAAAATGAGCTCACTCACTCATTAAATTCCAAGCAAGAAAATGAGCTCACTCCTTAAATTCCAAACAAGAAAATGAAAATTTGGAAATTGAAAAGTTGACCTCAAATCTGGATCTGTTTATATATACGGTGCACGGAAACTTGCATTGAGAATGATGGATAGGCACTATGCAGAGGCTAGAGCCACAAACCGCCTTAACTTTTGTTGACAAGAATGTATTGCGGGATGTCCTCGCAGATACAAAAGTATACAGAAGCAGCAAATGATCCACATCTTTTCCTCTGAGCAATTTTTGTTCTTTTCTATCGTGTGACCGTGTGACGAACAAACAACAAAGATGTTGAAGTTAATTGTTAATGTTACATGAATAGTATATGTATGATTATGGTGTGGTACGAACGAGCAATTATGATGTGTATGTAGGATGCGATGTTAAAAAAATATCTAAAACGGATTGTATGACTTTCTCATGAATTAAAAATCATCCTTCTTAACATGCCAATCCAAATGAAGTCTCAAATGTAAAATTAATCTTTACTCCGGCTTAATTAACTTCATTTAATCGATAATTCAATTTAGCAACTTAATGTACATTAATATTTAAACTAATATTTTTATGAACATGTGTATACATCTTGGAATTTACTGAACGCTTCGATTTCTTCTCCGCCTTTCACTCAGCCAGCGCTTATGACTTTCAGTTATATACTATCTGTACAGCGCTTGGAGATTGCAAAAAATATTGTATCATTTATGTAGTTTCAGGTGCTGCGGCGGCGGCAGCAGCAGCAGTGTTAGCCTCTTCCAAAGCAGTTATTTTCTCCTCCAGAGCAGTAAATGCCACCCTCAACGCCTCCGTTTGCATTGAGGAAGGTTGAAGTGTTTTCATAACGCTTTCCAGTCTGGGTGCGCCTAGCTTGTGACATATGTTGAAGACAAGTCGAAGAAGATGTCTGGTAACATTTTCTTGTGGTAAGCCAGGGCACACAAATTCGTCAAAAACAACGGTACAAAAGTCTTCTGCGGAAAAATCTTCATTCATTCCAATGAGGAGAGAGACAAGAGTGTGGAGAAATGTGTCGTCATATGCTCGCCCATGAAAGGAAGTTGAGAGACACCCTAATACCCTCATAAGTCCCACTTTATCTTTCACTCTGGCTAAGTGTAAAGTGTAATACATTGCTATTGTTGCGGCGACACCGGAATCACCAACATATGCTTGAAATGCATCTGGAGGAGGGCCAGAGTGCTCAATAACAGCCAAAGCAGCTCCTCTTTCATCTGGAGGTAATTTGGCATTCAAGTTTCTGACTTGGTCATCCACCATTAAAGCTACCAGGGAGGGAAGAAATTTTGTAACGATTTGTGGATCCAGCTTGGGTTCTTTGAATATTTGGGTGCTTATCATTTCCCATGAACTTAAGCCTAGCGCCAACATTCGGAGGAGGAGTATTAAAACTGGATTTTCTCGTGGGTATGTCTCATTGTTCATGATATTCTGTTAGAAAAATTCAACAACAGTAAAACAGTGGTAAAAACAGTATTTTTTACAACTGTAGGTAGGTATAACACTATGCTTTTTATAATTTTTTTTTACATACGTTCAATATTCTCATTGCTGTGTTTGACAAAAAGTTAATCGCATAAGGGTCGCAAAGTATCATTGAAAGGTCTCCTAACAGCTTTTCTTGTCCAGGCTTTATACTGTCCAGAAATCCTTGTAATTCACGAGATCGTTTCACATCCAAATTTTTTTCACGAATGCAAGCATCCATGCACCAGGTAAACTTGTGGCAAGGGTCCACGTTCAGAATTTCCTGCATCAAAATAAATTTCTCTTTCATATACAATATCTAATTAAACAAGGTCCCAAATGGAGAATTTTTGCTGTTGAAAATTCTTACATTAGATTCTAAATCATGTAGCGCCATTAGCAGTTCCGCTCTTAACGAGCAATAATGTATATTTTTCGTTCTTAAAAACAATGTTCGCAGAAATTGAAGAATCATGTCGTATAACTTGAGGTTATTTCCAATCATGTGTGAAAGCTCTTTGATGACTTCATCTTGTCTTCGAACCTAAAAAATAAAATAATGATGACACAGGCAAGATGTAAGAGGTAATCCTCAAAAGTCTACAATATTACATTCATACATATTTACATACGAACTAGATTTTTATTTTTACCTTTGGTGAGCTGCTAAAAAATAAATTTCCTTTACTTTGATAGTCAAAAAGCATTTGCTCTTTCCTTTTGATGTATTTCGTAAACAGTGGAGTGACTTGATCTCCAAAAAGTGACTGATTGTCTTTCCATATCTGCCGTTTAACTTCCGTGTCGCATTGATCATATAACTCTTTATCATTTAGAATAACTTCCAAGTATTTGTCATTAATCTCAGTCATATTCTTCAAAACCGAAAGTACCTAAGAAGAAGAAAATGCAACTGTTTAATTTCTTATTTCCAACGGTTGCGCTATCATCGTGGATTTATCAATATATATCGAGATTATTGCAACTTACAACAGGTCTCAAAGGTTTGATTTTGATAACTGGGAAACTTTTACTGAGCAGCTCCTTTAACTTTTTGTCATTAGCCTTATTGTCCTTGTGACCAATTTCATTGATTTTCTTAATTAAAGTCTCCCGAAGAGCCTGAAATTTTTGTAAAAAGCCCAGATCGCTAAATCTTCATAAATTATTCAATATTCTTAGCTACAAAACATTTACTGCCATAACCTCCATAACTGACGTATGAAAATCTAATCGTGGTATTCCATGTAAATCCAGCAGTGGCAACATGGGTCTCAGGCTCGGAAGTAAAATTTCGTTTTCATTCTGTTGAGAGAAAAATAATCAAATTATGTTATTCATGCTATAAGCCTGTAGGAAGTAATATTGAACATAGTCCTAAATCTACCTGGAATTCTTCAATAGCCTTCAAAGGATCCGAACAATTAGTCAAAGCATCTCGAAGAAAGTCCCTCCCAGGAACTGAAAAAAAAGAGTTTTAGTCTTAATAAATGATTTAATCACACATAAAGCAAATAAGGTATTATTTCTTAATTGCTTACTTCCAATTTCCTCCAGTCCAAACCCTTGTATTGTTCCGGCACCACTTGCCGACGCATCCACCTCCATCGGCGTTGTTCCAGAACTGGTGGTAGTTGCTGATGCAAATTTCTTGGTTCTGTCCGTCGGCATCGTGTCTGAATTCAGTCACTACTCAGTCAGTAACTCTTAACTTAATTTATTATGTATTTCGTTTCGTCGTTATACGTAAGATTAAAGAATCCTAATGACAAGCATTCGGTTGTCCACCCACACACTTTCAACTTGATAAAAATTGGGTAAAATTATTTGAGCACCGAAAGAGATGCTAATTTTTTTCTTTATTCTATATATTGTTGTGATTTGTTTGGGTATACTATTTGTGCTTTTACAGAAATCAACAACATTTAATGCACAACTGTGCACTTAATATTTTGCGTACATAAAATCTGAATAGTATCTGATATTCCTTCATGTTAAAAGACATTTCTCATTTTGCCCCGCATTAGGTATACTTTTTACAAGAAATATGCCTATAAGCAAAAGGAAGCAGGAGATAGCAATGCATTAGTGACTCAATCGAGAGTTGAGACATGCAGTAGCAACGGACCACAATAAAGTATACCTAAATCTTTGTGTTGTGTTTTGGTATCCAAAAGCGGGCCGTTGCTGCTTGTTGATCTTTTGCACGATCAATTCTCAGTTGGTGTTGGTGCTTGTGGATTGAAATGAAACTCTCTTTATGTGATTTCACTTTGTAGAAACTTCTTACACCTTTCTTTCGCATCTTATCTGTATTTTGTACTGCTGACTGTCTTTTCTTAAACAATTAAATATAGTAAATTAGGATAAGGACAACAACATGTGAGTATCATAGTTCAACATTCAAACACAGGATATCCATCACATTGTAAGTTTGTATTCATTGAGTCTTGATTGTGGAGAAGTCACAAGTGCATGTAATAACATTTTTATTTTCAAGCCACATACATACATCAAATTTTCCAGGATATTATGTCACCCGTCACATCCGTCCGTGTGCTTATAATATGTATAGTTGGTAAATTATTGCTAGTTTGTGGCTTCATTCAGGATTGAATACTGATGATGGGGATAGTTAAGGTGTAAGCCGTGTAAGGTACCTACCTACTTCCTGCATATGATTAATATGTAAGAGGCTCTTACGTAAGTCATTTGTGAATAAGTTTTCGTTACGGTTTGCGGTTCAGTTCACTAATACGCACGTAGTGATTGATAAGTATAGATAACCTAGTATTTTAGCCCAATTTTCTCGTGTGGCCTTCTTAGCATGTTTTTATCTCACTCATATTGCAAATGATTGAATGGCATGTACGAATACGAACCCTATGATGTTGTTATGTTACAAATGACGATGTACAAGCTTCTAATGATGATGTGTTCCATTTTTATAGGTTTTAACGGATCTAACTGGATCTAACGGTTATCCAGTCAATTGCCAGATCATTGAGTATTTGAGTTCGAGAAGGAGAGAAGTCTCAATTCGAAAACTGTGTTCTAATTCGTCTTCCCTTCTATCTGACTCGCCCGCAATGGACATCACATCATCAACTATTGCAATGGAGGATGTCTGTAGAAGCAATTATGTTTCCTGTATCGAAGTGGACGGAAAGCCAATTTTACCCCCAATTGTTCGTCATGATTGCTCTTAATACCTTGTTATAATTGTTATATTCCTAGTGCTAATTTAACTAGTGCTCTGCTCTTAATTTAGATGACTGAAGAAAGAAGACAGGAAATGAGACGCTATAAGGAGCTTGCAATCTTCAAAGAGAGGCAACTGCAAGAGAAAAAGGCCAACATTGCAATATCCATAGCTCATCATAAAACATCATTGAGTCGGAATGTTGTGCACACTGATGAAGCAAATGATGGCATGACTGCAGAGTCGGTGGCTTCAGCAAGAAGGTCATTATCTACATCTCCAATTCGCGGAATACCTGTTACTTCCACGCCACGAGTCAACCGTATTCAAACTAGCTCGCTGAATAACGTAGCTGTTGTACAAAAATCTAGTAATGACGAGGCCTTAATCAATAATGAGACTGTTACAGCAGCATCGAATTCATTAAGTAATAATACATTTAACACATCTGACGTACCAGAAGGTGTCCTTCGTGAGCGTAAAATCGTTCAACAGTTAGACTTCAACAACAGCTTGAGCTCGGCCCAGTCTGGATCTTCAGCAGCGTTGTCCTATGACGGAGATGAAGAGAAAGTAGATGGTAGTGGATCTTCTGTGAACGATAGTGGGGATAACTTTGCCTCTGCAGCCTCAAGCACAGGAACCTTTGTCATTCGAAGAAGTGGCGCTCGCAAACTTTCACAAGGAGAGGAAAGTATAGATAAACAAGCTGCAACCAGTGATGACGATGTAGAAAACGAAGAAAATGCCCCACCCACGGTGCTTCGTAAACCTAGTTTGGATGAACCAGTTTTCAAACGGAAAAGACCTGCCAAGTATTTTGACGAGGAAGAGGATGGAAAACTAAAAAGTACCCCAAAGTCTAGTATTTCAATTGCTACTCTGCCAAATTCTGTTCCTGAGACACAAAAAGATGTAAAGTCAGTTGTCTCTGGTACATTAAACTTTTCACCTGTAGCTAATACAAACTTTTCAGCTATGGCAAATTCTCTTACAAATGAATTTACTCAAAAATTTGCTGCTCTTTTAGCATCCTCATCATCCAACAAAAGCGTTGCTCCAAACTATAATGTTACTTTGAGTAAAGACATTCCGTCGTCTGCTGAAGAAGAGAGAGATTTTGATGCTGTGTCTAATAGTAGTGATAAGGAAAATATTAATTCAGTTTCTAAAGAAGAAAGTACAAATAAGCACGTAAGAAAGCTGTCGTACACTTTAGCAACACCTAGTGCTGCCTTGTTGGAAGCTGTGTCAAAAGATAAAAATTTTGCTCAGACTTTAGAAACAGTTCCTTCTGTGCCTAGTTCTACTGTACCATCAGCTTATCATACCCCTGAAAAGCCTAAAGATGTAAGCAGTACTGGTGTTACACGTTATGAAGAACTCATAGATGCCCCCAAATTAGATCGTGTGAGCATGAAATTACAAGAGCTTAACTTGGGCCATGGAAAACAAGCTCATCTTCAACGATTTTTGGGCAATCAGCAGGATGCGCAAGAGGTCCATATGAATGAAAATAATACAGATCAAGTAGAAGTCATCCTTAAACAAATGCAAATGGAACATGAAAAAAAGTTGCAGCAATTGACAGAACAGCATCGTCTTCAAGAACTTCGCATTAAAAAAGAGTTTGAAAGTGAATTAGATAAATTAAAAGAGAAACTAAGTTCTACGCTAAACACCACAGCATCTAGTAAAAGTTATAAAACATCTCCAAATTCTTTCGTAGAGTCTATGAACTCGTCTGCACGCTCTCTTCCTCGGCCACAAACCGTGACTTCCCTATCAGAAGAAACAGTAAATAACAGCAAAAATATTACGAGTGGAATGAGTGGGCTATCTGGCTTTGAACAAACACGAAGCGGAGGAACATCCATTTACCAGTTTACTGGAAACTCTGGAGTGTCTACTAGCTCGACCCATGTAGGGTTCATTGGAACAACAGATTTGGCTGGTGTTGGGCTTTCAAAACTACAAAGTAGGATGCAGTTGATGAGCCCCAGCCTATTTAGAGTTCCCACTGATGCCAAGTCACCTCTTTTGAAGGGTCTCGTGTTTCCTGATCCATTAGACAAACCTCGTCCACCAATTAGGATCCCACCTAAGGTTTGATTTTTTGCCAATAATTTGATTGAATAATTATATTTATTATGTTAATTTATTGCTTAAAATTGTGTTTTAGGCATTCGAAGCTTCCATGAAACCGAAATTTGATAGGCTGTCTGCTGCTGTGAAGGGGTATCTAACTCGTAGGTTGCTTCACACAGAGAAAGTTCAAATTATAGTTCAAACCATTCGAGACACGGTGGATTTGCTTCTTAGACTTTATGAAGAAGTCCCCATGATTGGAAATAAACACACTGTCAAACCGCAAGATGCTAATTTACATCAAATGCTCATTCAACAAGTAAGTTTGAAATTCACTACCCACAATACACCAATTTACACACATTCCAGTTTCCTAAATCATCTTATTCTGGGAATAATTAATGACATTGGTTGATTTTGAAATTCTCTATTTAGTTAACTGGTGCTTGTCAATCATTCCATGATGTATTCTTTAAACTATCAACGAAAGAAAGGATGGCAATCATTGCAACTGATAGGGAAAAGTCGAGGGTCAAGGCTTTAAGAAATTTGTCTTCTCCCGCTAGGCGTAACATCTCAAATGCAACTTTAAAAAGTTTGGAGCGACGAATGAGCCAGTAAGTAAAATCTGTAATGACTAAACCTACATTCGAGAAAGAAAAGTTTTGCTAACTGTGTTAACCTTTAATTCTAGTCGACGAACATCCCCCAAAGTAGACAATCGGAAAGCACGCGGGCTTGGGAAGCCAAATGACGCGCTTGGTACACAAAGTGTGAAACCGAACCCTGTGAAGAATTTTAACATCAGTCCTAAACGAAGAAGAATTAGTTACTGGGACGAAAGAAACATTGTGAGACGGTCGACATCAACAACTTCGTTAGGTAATTTATTATTTAAATATTTATCCTGTCCAAATAGCAAATTATTAAGTCTCATTTATATTTATTTATATTTCGCATTTCATTTATGTCTGCTTGCGTAATGTTCATAGCTAGCAAATCAGACCTTAACGGAAATAATTTCAAAACACCCATGGACTCGGCCCGAAGTCAAACTTCATCTTCAGCGCGATCAACTAGAAGCTATTATCCTCCTACTGGCATAGGGTCAGAAACCTTTATAGTGCCTTCCTCAACCCCAACTGGCCGAAGTGTTCTTACTACTTCATCGAATAACGGATCTAAATCACAGTATGCTTCTATATCTGCAAGACGAGATTCTAGTACGAGGTCGGTTGGTGGCTCTAGAAGCATTCAGTCTACTGTGACAACTGTCTCCACAAATCGACTAAGAACTTCGACATCACGACAGCCTTGGAAGTAAAGTAGTAATTATTATTATTTTCATTTTGTTTTTAATATTTTAAGTTAACATCAACATCATCATCAAGTTTTTGTTTAAAAGGCGGAATTATCATAGGCATGATTCCTAAACGCCAAATGACTTTCTCAATTTTCGTTTTTTGTTCTTAGGTCAGAACGTCATTAGGGATCGCGAATGACTTTAAGAAATTAGTTAACTAAAAGTTTAGTAATCTGCCTAATTGCGAAGACTTAATCAACACACCACCAATATTGTGCTCCGTTGCAGACCTCACAAGCTGCAATTACAGGTGACGCTTAAATCTGCCGATAAGGATAAGATCTGAAGATACTTGGTATTTCAGATTCAGTATAATATTATAATGACTATAGAAGAACTAATAATAGAAGACAAAGCGGTCCAATAAAATATTTGACTACCATGATCAAGACTTAAATTGAATTTGTATTAACTTTTATATTAAAAAAAACTTTGTTTTGTAAAATAGGAATGACTTATTGATATTTTAAGAATCAAAACGTATAATTAAAATTAGTGTTAACATAACACTTTAAAGGTTGTATTGTATTATGTATGCCTTACTGGTACTGATAGTTTGACTCAGCATCGATTTAACTTTTGTTTGTGATTGTTTTGTGGAAACATTAAGTGTTATAGATTTGGTTGTAAAGTTTTTACTTTATAACCAGTTACGATTTTGTAATTACGCTCTCACTAGTAATTTTTAAATGATACAATGCAGCCTTAAACCCTTACGTAATCTTATAGCTAATATACACGAGGGATGGAGAAATATGTATTTTAACTAAATTGTGATGTGATTGTTTGACATTGACAGATTAAAAACTATTCATAAAGTACAATGCTATGTCGTAATTTGGCATTTAAAAGGATGTTGAGATATGATGCAGGCTAAAATACTCATGCTTATAATTTACAATCAATTCCACTTCATTACAAAGTTCAAAGCATATTGCTTACGGCTTACGTATAAGATTTGATGCTGCTCTGTGCATGCACACTATTTGTTGTCATATTACTATACAAAGGGAATCGGATGAGCCCCTATGTTTTGCTTTAATATAAAACTGCGGCAAGTTGCTACTATAAATGCATGAAAAGAATATATGGTTTGTTGATACATTTTCTTGGAGATGTTACTTCGGCTGAGTCGGCACGTCCGTGAAGTTAAACTTATGTATAGAAGTACCCTTCAGCACCCAACCAGCCAACAACGTAATACCCCTCAGCACACATCGGAAAACTCGTTTTTATGCGTTTTAACACTAGTAATGAAGAATATCAGAATAAAATGTCATAAATGCACAAAAATATACGAAGCGATTTCGCTTAAATGAATTTAAAAAAAGTACAAGACTTTTACTACAAGTCCTATGGACATCTCAAACCTGAAATACATAAATGACCATAACTCATTAACGAAGCTTTGGCCAACGTCCACGCTAATAGGGTAGCTTACTCATGCCCTGCAAAGGCCCCACACAAAGTTTCAGGAAATTCTATAGTTCGGAAAATAAGTTATGAGACTTTTACTAAACACCCATATAGTTCACCTGATATACATAAATCACCATATCTCATCAAGGAAGCTTTGGCCAACGTCCACGCTAATAGCATAGCTTACTCATGCCCTGCAAAGGCCCCACACAAAGTTTCAGGAAATTCTATAGTTCGGAAAATAAGTTATGAGACTTTTACTAAAAGTCCTATAAAGTAAAATTCTCACAGAGTGAGTTTAAAAATAAACATATGTATGTAACTTACTAAAAAATATATCCCGTAAAGATTTAATGTCTCATTAATCCAATCCTGGTTTATCATAAATACAAATATCTTTTCTCGCTCAACATGAACCAGTAATCAATTAACTCTTGAGATTTCTATAGGACTTTTAGTAAAAGTATCATAACTTTTTTTTCGAACTATTAATTTCGCTGAAACTTTGTATGTAGATTCTAGAGGGCTTGAGTAAGCTACCCTATTAGCGTGGACGTTGGCCAAAGCTTCGTTAATGAGTTATGGTCATTTATGTATTTCAGGTTTGAGATGTCCATAGGACTTGTAGTAAAAGTCTTGTACTTTTTTTAAATTCATTTAAGCGAAATCGCTTCGTATATTTTTGTGCATTTATGACATTTTATTCTGATATTCTTCATTACTAGTGTTAAAACGCATAAAAACGAGTTTTCCGATGTGTGCTGAGGGGTATTACGTTGTTGGCTGGTTGGGTGCTGAAGGGTACTTCTATACATAAGTTTAACTTCACGGACGTTGAGTCGGCTGTGGTGAAGCTGTGTTAACTTTGAATCATTAACATTAACCATAATAATAACTTGCAACAAAATCAACAATCTGTTCAATTGGCAAGGTTGAAGGTGTCCTTCGAAAATACCAGCTATGCCTTACACTGACCAAGATATTTGTAATTTCTTCATTAAAAAGTCGAAGACTATTGAAGAGAGCAGTATCAGTGAAGCCAAAGCATGGCTTTTAACTGGTCGATCCATGATTCCCAAAAACTTCCAGATTCAGGTACTTTCAATATTTATTATTAATGCTTTTAAATTAGTTTTGCATGAACTGTCGACTGCCAACTAAATGCAATGCAATATATAGTTGATTTTTTTGTGCTCTTAAAATTTGACAGCTACAAAGTTATCTTTTGGAGAAACGCCAGAAAAATGCAGAAGGATGTGCTCGATGTTTTGAAGCGTTGTGAGTAGTAAATCAGCACAAAACTCATGTCACATTTATGGAAGTTTATATGATGTATCTCCAAAATAAATTAGAAGATTGAATATTTTACATAATAATATATTTTGCAACTTGTCCTTTCAGGTTCCGCATGTTCCCAATGGAAATCATTGAAGAAGTCAATGAGATGGCTAATGCAGTGAAAGCAGTGACTTTGTCAAATCTGAAGGAGAGCGATGAGGAAATCTTTCTTAACAAAGTCTTTAATTCTTTACCTGTTGGTATGTTTCACATAATCAAGATCAAATTGTATCTCCTGTCAAATTTTATATTTTAGAATGAAGCAAAGTGCAAAGTTTTATGCGTGTAAAATTTTATTAATTTTATATAGGTATGCGGATGGAAGTATTGATGCACAGAAGTGAACATACTCCAATCCTACTTGAAAAGTGTCAAAGTGTCTTATTGATGGTCAAGTTATTTCCGGATGTTGTAAACCAGCATGGTGTAAGCGAAGGAATGGGTAGTTTTTCATAAAACTAAAAAAAACTCTGGAAGTTGTTAACTGATCAAAATGTTTATGTTTTTTGCAGGGGAATATGCTGTACACACTTTCAGGATGCGAAGCTGACGTTCACTCTGCATTTCGAAGTCATTTAGTTACAGAGTTAGTGCCAGCAGTTCTTCGTCTTTGTAAGAATCTCCAGCCTTCCCCGGCTCTTATCACACTTCTTAACCAATGCATTGAATATTACGTACTGGTAGATACTGACCAGGATAGTAAGGATGACACTGAAAATGACTCACGGTAAAACAAAACATTTTCATGAAAACTTTAACATGTATACAAGCTTCTTAAGTGTACTTATATGTTTTATTTTAAACATTCTCTTCAGATGGGATAAGTTGTACGGGGTTGTGGATCAAATCGGAGCTATTTTAAATTGGAGCATTGCACCCTTTTTTCGAGACGCTGCTCATTCCAGTGGATCAACTAATGTTGAAATGTTGCTACAATCACTTTGTGTGGCTGTTCAGCATCGTAGCCACTATACTCCAATTGAGTTGGCGTATATTGCTGTTGTCATTTTTCTTCGTTGTGTTACAGCGTACTATGAGAAACTTTCAACTAACAATTGGAAGTTTAGTGGGAGTGAAAAAACAAAACTTACTCTTGTGGAAGTGTTTCTGCCTCCACCTCCGAGCCAAAAGAGAAATGAGAGCCCAGATCCAAATCTTTCAGCTATAACTACGGTTTCTTCAAATTCAACCCTTCACTCTGACCCCCAATTGCTCCAATATTTTAATACGGCTACAAAAATATGGCAGCTAATACAGTCATTATCAGGCGACAGATTGGAAAAAGAATTTTCCGTTATACTTTCATCTCTGAATTCTCTCAACTTTGAAAAGTGGAGTGTTTTTCAAGAATTTGAATTTGATTACAAAACCTACGTTGGACAGCATCAAACTTCTGATTGTAACAGGACCAACAGCTTAGTAAAGCTTGCATCCATGTACTGTGGTTTGAGAAATTACAAGGTGTGAACTAATCCTTCTACAAATGTTACTTGGCTCATGTGTCTTTATTTGGCTAGTTAAATCTCATTTTTTTTATTGCATTTCTCCATTTTTGTGTCCAGAGTGCTGCAGAATTTGCAATCAAAGCCGTGAATGAAATAAGTATTTCACCAACAACTCCAACAGGGCCAGCAGCAACTAGCCCACCTGTGGAATCAAAGGCAATTCCTTTTCCAAGAAGTCGAAGCATATCGGGATCATTTTCTGGGCTAAGTGTTGTTAAGCAGACAAACTTTTCTTTTTTCAATTGCCCTTCGTATGCCACAAACTCGAGTGGGCATTTGATTCCACAACGACGTGTTCATTTCATATCCGAGAATAAGTCGGAGATACTGTCATATGCGGTAAATGTCCTAATTCAATGTTTTCAGGTAAGATAAGATCTCGACAGCACAGGACAACATAATATTATATTAATTTTAGATGATACGTTTTACTCTCATGAAAATTGATTTAGCAGAGCCAAATGGATATTGCAGCAACGCAAAAGGATGATCTCTGCATTGGCCATTTGATGACTTTGCTACAATTAGAATGGTATTCGCCACCTGCGGATGTGTTATTGACACATATTCTAGATATGATTCGTTCCAAAGGATCTTTCAGATATTTTCCTTATTTTGCCGACTTTATCATTGAGGGTGATATTCTGGAACAGTTCATGGCATTGGGTAGTAGTAATCAAAACAGTGCAAAGCCTATAGCACTGGATATATTTAGTGGAGGAAACGGGGGAAATGTTTCCGGGTACAATGAAAAGTAAAGAGTTTCACAAAGCTTCTAATCTCGTCTTTGAAACATATTTGCTGACTTAAAATTTTTATACTTTTGTAGCTCAACAAGACGTATGGGAACAAGGGGAGTCGAGCGAGGAGCCAAGAACGACTTTAAACTGTGCATGAAGAAGCAAATGTTAAAGAATGCGCGAGAAAACTTGGAGAGCTTAATTATTAAATTTTTAACTTTGAATAAGATTGACATAATAACCTGTTTAGAAGGTAGGTGATTTTTAAAAATGAAAGTAACTGAGCGCACTCGTTTACACTTATTATTACATATAGCAAATGTTTTTATTTGTACTTGTAAAATTGTGATTCTCTTCACCAGAAGGATAAAGTTTAATTAAATACTTTTTTGTTAACTAATCTAATGAACTTAAATTAAGAAATATATTTTTAAAAGGTAAATAAATTCAGAAAACTATAAACAATTGACCGCTAAAGGCATAAAAATACAGAACAATAATTGCATTAAAGTTGTTTATTCAGCCTGTGGGAATACTGGCAATGAAATGCATTCGAGATTCATATTAAGAGTTGATATAGATGTTGGTTGACCTGCGGTTGTCAGTTGTATCCACTTGCAATAATTCTGCAACCCTCATGTACCCTGGTCCCGGGATATTTGTGTATGAGATTTCTGCAACTGGATGCTCCTTTGTTGCCTGTAAAATCAAAAAATTTCATTACAAACTGCTTCAAATCAATAATTTTACAATTGACAATGTGAATTATTTTGTGATATGGTTTATCAATTATTATTACTTCCAGATCTACATTCAAAGTTTCTAGTAAACTCTTAAAATACTGAGCGATGAACGAGAAAGATGGTCTTCTATCTGGGATATCTTGCCAACAGTCCAGCATGAGATTATATCTGTAATAATAAATTAAACAAAAAAATGAGTAGAATAGCAGTTATTCACAGGAAAAATTCCATTAAAAGGGGTGTTATCTAAATTACATGGCATCAGTTGCATGAAAAGGCTTTGAAAGTCTTAGACCATCAATAAGTTGGTGAACAAACTGGACATCCCATGCCAGACCTGGATAAGGTATGTCACCAAGCGAAAATATCTCCCAGAGCAGAATGCCTAAAAACATCCAGAGATTAAGTTTTCACGAATCATCAATAATCGGTTAAATAACCGATTAAAATAATAGTGGATTGAAATAATGTAGCATACCATAAGCCCAACAATCCGAATGAGTTGAGAAGCGAAGTTGCTGTAAACTTTCGATTGCCATCCACCTCCATGGTAAGGGCTCTTGTTGTTTCTTGACGTATTGGGCATAGTCAAAGAGTTGACGTGAAAGTCCAAAGTCTGTTATTTTTGCATTACCTCTTATATCAATAAGAACATTTCTTGCAGCCAAGTCTGCATGTACCACCTACACATTCAAATATATTATGGTTATACATACATCTCTGCGTGATCAGCAAAATAATGTAATATTTTACACACTTTTTTGTTTGCAAGGTATTCCATTCCACAAGCAGTTTGATAGGACCATCTAATTAGATCAGCACTTGCCAACATGTCATTAGACTCTGATGAAACCGATGGTGTTGTCAAATTTGCATAACTATGAGAATATTCATAATTACACTTCATTAGATTCCTAAATTTCACTTGTTCATCACAGCACGGGCAAATGGACATATTTATGATTTGAAAGCTTACGAGTTAACTTCCCGTCTTTGATCAACAACTTGACTCTTATGTTTTCTCAGGTAGCCCTCCAAGCTTCCATTAGCACAAAACTCCACAATAATGTACAAGGTTTCTATATTAAAAGTAGGAAATAGTTAATTATTACTGTATTTTGAAAATTGTACGATTGTGGTGGATTTAAAAAAAAGTTTGTTAATTTTTATTCAACTTACTTTCTTTAATTTTCTCCGTGGAAGCTCCAATCAATGATACAATATGAGGATGTCTTCCAATATAGATCATAATTTTCAACTCACTTAAAAAACCTTTGAAACGATTTACTTCACAATCAGAATTAACTGTTTTCACTGCCACAACGTCAGAAATTCCTTCAACTCGGCCCTTCAAAACAGTGCCAAACGCGCCTTTCCCAAGACAGTTTTCAGTATCTAGAAATACAAAAACACGCTTTTAAAGATTATCTATTATTATATGCAGTACTATATATGGAATATCCTTTTTAATGAGACAATTAAGGTCCCACAAACTGGGAAAAGCTTCTTTAGTATGCATTATGCCTGCTTAAATTATAACATGGTATTTATAACGTACCAATTAGAAGCTTTTCTCTTGGAATTTCAAACTTTTTATCATAAGGCAAAGAGTCCACAACTTCATGGGCATCCTTATTGGCCACATTTTTTAATGCTTCAGGATTCCCGTCAAGAAATTCCTGAACTTCCTTTTCTGTCAAGCATCTTATTGCATCCTAAGAGTATGGATTAATGAAACATTAAAATTTATTATTCCAATCCAGTATCAAAACCTTATACGATCGTAAGCTGCCAAAGCTATACGTTTTTTATACCTTCGCCTTCTTTAACCGCCACATGACATAGACAACAACGCATATCAAAAGAAGAATTACTGACACGGACACTGATACTATTTCTGTAACAGGGGCTTCCTTGGCTAAAACAGATTAATAATTAAACTATATTTTTGTCTTACATAGTCATCGAAGAATGACAAAAAGTGCAATTACCTGCTACATTAATCCTCTTGTGATGCCTGACCCAAGCTGTAGCATTCCATCGGGGCACCATGCAAATGACATCATAGTCATTTGGATAAATTAAACGAATATTGGATTCCCGAACTGTATATAGCTTGTAATCAAGATCAGTCGCATACACACCGTGAAGATCCTGAACACGATCTGTTTTTGTTTTTGCAATTTGAAAACACATATTATTACATAGCTGAAACCCAGTGATACAATTGTGAAAATTTGTTTATTACATATTTGAAATGTGGACTTACTTTTATGTAGCAATATCTCAGAACCATCCTTTCCTCTGATAACCCATTGCAATTTACCATCTGATATAAACTTTGCAGCTCTGCAACCAAATGGATACGAGTTGTGAGGATACATGGTGACATTTGGAACAAAGATATCAATCATGGCTGAAAGTGGTGCTGTTGTCCAGTCCAAATCTGTTTTAATGCAAGCAAATTCATAAGTTCGAAAACTGGCAACTTGGCAAGGTTGTTGTTCTTATGTTCCACAAAATTGAATTAAATTATTTTGAGTTTACATAGTTTTTTATCGAATCCTCTGAAGTAATTGGTTTGGTATGTATGGTCTCCAGCAGAGCATCGAATCATGCCTTGCGATAGATGCGAAACATTTTGTGGTAATGAAATGCATAGAGAGCTATGATTGGAAGGCATTCCACCTCCAAATTTTGTACTAGTATGATTACATGGACTACCCTCCACATAATTTGTGCAATACTTTCCTTTATCCTAAAATGTATATCACAAGGAATTAATATTTATGGAGGTGCGCCTTATTGGTAACCCTCAATTACAAAAGACAAGTCATCATCACAAGTTTGTAAAGCTCATTTGTAAAGTGTACCTTATCAAAGCAAAATTCATTCAGCTTGCATTCACTAATGCCCTGACAGAACACAACTTGAAGTATCATTTTGTCAATGGGAAATTCAGAAGATTCGCAAACGATCTGGCTTTCATTGAATTTTGTGAGTTGGACAACTGGGTTATTTTGAATATCTGCAAAATCAAGTCATCATCAGCAAGTTAAACCATCGTAACTTACTTATAAAAGTTGAATGGTCTGCTTGTGGTTGTGTTATGCGGTTGATACTGTAGTGTCAGGTC
This sequence comes from Orchesella flavescens, assembly GCA_964034955.1. NCBI lineage: Eukaryota > Metazoa > Arthropoda > Collembola > Entomobryomorpha > Orchesellidae > Orchesella > Orchesella flavescens. The sequence continues at coordinate 16,780,942 of OZ035957.1, read as the reverse complement.
AATTGATAGCGTAGTTGACCTTGAACACCATCATAACTAGTTAGTAGTTAATCTATGCAATAACTAACTAGGAGAATCAACTAGTACGTGAGAAGAACGTGTTAGTCTTTATTATCTAGAATACAACTGACTGCCACTCGCTGGATGGCTCATGGCATGCACAGAGTTTAAGTATAGGTTCTTAGTCTAGGCATAGAGGTGGCTTGTACCATATTACCCATACACCACATCCCCCTTCGAAAGTTTTATTGTTAAATAAAAAACATTTAAATTTCATTGATCAATCTTCGTGGAGGTTTCACTTGTCTTCCACTCCGGGTTCGGTAGTACTGCATATCCGTCGACTGCGGTGAAACTGGTCCACTGGGGTTATTGTAGATTTCTTCACACAAAGGGGTTGAGGTTTCCTCCAGCTCGAGATCAACCTCAGCATCTTCAAGCATATTCTCCGGTATTTTTCTGGAGTAAGCCTTCGTTAGGTGAAAAGTGTTTCTACGGAATCGTCCACGAGGAGTGTCCACCAAGAACGAACGAGGGGTATCTGCTTTTTCCACGACCGTTGCCCAAGTACGCAGGTCCTTCACCCATACGATTTCACCTGGCAATGGTTCATCTTTCTCAAACACTCCATGATGATGGTCGTAGTTACTTTTCTGTTTGTTCTTGTTTAAGCGTTCTTTTGTCATTAACGCATTTTGATCCACTTCGGTTGGAACGAGCCTTGATGGGTCCATAGGGAGAGTTGAGCGAATGCGACGGCCAAAGAGAAGCTCAGCTGGGCTAAATCCATTGGATAAAGGCGTTGCACGGTACTCTAGGACAGCTTTGTACCAATCTGTGTTTTTCTTCAATAGATTCTTCACTATTTTGACTCCATTTTCCACGAAACCATTGCTCTGAGGATAACGAGGACTGGAAGTGCGATGTTGAAACCCATACTCTTTTGCAAATTTACGAAAGGGAGACGAGTCAACCGGGCAAAATTGAGGACCATTATCACTGATGACTTCATCCGGAACTCCATGGCGCGAAAAGGCAGCTTTGCAAAAATTTATAACCGTCTCGCTTGTGAGATTAGGAAGTGTGAACACTTCTGGATAACGAGAATAATAATCCGTCATCAATAGAAACCATTTCCCGTTGTACTTGAATAAGTCCATCCCCACTCTTTGCCAAGGTCGAGTAGGAAAATCCATTGGAAGAAGTGGTTCATGCCTTTCCTTCCGCTCTTTAATGCAAACTGGACATTTTCGTACGATTTGTTCTATCATATCTGAAAGTCCAGGCCACCAAACAGATTCCCGTGCACGAGCCCGGCACTTCACTACCCCAAGATGACCTTCGTGAATACGTCCTAGCACCTCTTCCTGCATGCTTTTAGGAATCACCAATCGGCATCCTCTCATTAGTAGTCCATCAGAGCACGTTAGGTCGTCTTGAACAGAAAAATACGGCTTCAACTCGGGTTCAATCCGAGATTTGTGTGGCCAGCCGGTATTACAGTATTCAATGACCCTTTTGAGTGTCATGTCTTCATTTTGCATTGCCCACAACCGGCTGAGGTATTCATCACTGGCTGGCAGGCTTGACATAATATGACAAACGTAAGCGGCCACTTCCTCTTCGAGTTCTGAAGAGTCTCCTTGTTTGGATAGGGGATGACGACTGAGGGCATCCGCAGCTACAAGATGTTTACCAGGTATGTATGTGATGTCATACGAATACCTCATCAACCTCAGACGAAAGCGTTGTAGACGTGGGCTGAGGTCATCAAGATTCTTGGTTGCCAGGATTTGAAGAAGAGGTTTGTGGTCCGTCTCTATCATAAAATGGGAGCCAGTAAGGAAGTCTTTAAAACGCTCACACGCCCAGGTTGCTGCCAGGGCTTCCTTCTCGATCTGGGCATATCTGGTTTCTGCTGTGGAGAGGGTTCTTGAGGCGTATGAAATTGGGCGCAGCTTGCCATCGTGCTGTTCTTGGAGTAGCACGGCACCCAGTCCATAAGAAGAAGCATCACTGGATACCACAGTTTTTCTATTGGCGTCGTACAAAGCGAGGACGGGCTCCTGTGTTAAAACTCGCTTGATTTTATCAAATGCTTGCTGTTGTGTGTAGCTCCACGTGAATTCCCGATCCGCTTTTAGGAGTTCGTTGAGTGGTTGACATATCTCAGATAGATTTGGAACGAATTTTCCCAGAAAGTTTATCATCCCCAGTAGTCGTCGTACTTCAGTAACATTAGTAGGAGGAGATAAGTTGACTATAGCTTCCACTTTCTCTGGATCTGGTCGGATTCCGTCTTCGTCAAGGATATGACCAAGGAATTTAACAGCTGACACGCCAAATTCGCACTTCTGGTCATTCAAGGTAACTCCGTTTTGCTTAAGTCGATCTAGAACCAATCGGAGTGTGACATCATGCTCCTCAGAAGTTGCTCCAAAGACAAGAATATCGTCTAGCAGTATCACGATATTTTTAATACCTTTTAGTATTACTTCCATGCGTTTTTGAAACACCTCAGGGGCAGAAGTAATTCCAAATGGAAGCCTCTTGAAACGGTACCGGCCAAATGGAGTCAGAAATGTCGTCAGATGTCTTGACTCTGGAGCCAATACTATCTGATAGAACCCTGAATTTGCGTCCAATTTTGAGAACACCTTTGAGCGTGCTAGCTGTCCGAGAGTGTGTTCCACACATGGCATAGGGTGAAGCTCACGGTCCACATTTGTATTTAGACGAGTTAAGTCAACGCATGGCCGGATTTCCCCGTTTGGCTTTGGTACAATTACGAAGGGAGCACACCATTCCGTCGGCTCATCTACGGGTTCAATAACGTCCATCAGAACCAGTTCCCCCAGCTTTGATTTAACTTTTTCCATGAGAGGAAGTGGCACTCGTCGTGGGGTATGTATCGCGAATGGAATGGCCCCGTCCTTTAATTGTATTTTGTGTGGAGGGTTAATTTTCCCAAGCCCAGAAAACAATTCCGGATAATCCTTTTCCACGTTCACGTTTGTAAGCCCTGACTTGATACAGTTGAGTCTACGCACCAGTTTCAGGTCTTCACATGCTCTTAGTCCAAGCAGTGGGCGATCAAGTCCTCGTACAACGAAGACGTTCTCCATAATTGTGTTTTCACCATGTTGCAGCTTAGAACGTATGGCTCCACAGACTTTCAAATTTTCACCATCTGGTCCACTCAATACTTTTCCAGCTGGGTGTAAATGTCGTCGTTTCCAGTTACGTTTGAATTCGAGGAGTGGAATAGCCGTTACATCAGCTCCAGGATCCAGTTTAAACTTGATTGTATATCCATCCACATTTACTTCTGCATTCCAGCGGGCCTGACGATCATTGTCGCTCTCTTGTACTGCATTGATGGAACCCAAAAAAACTGGCTTTGGTGCCATTTGTGCAACAGGGTGGCTTGATACGCGATTCATTTCAGCAATTGGAATTTCCTCACTTCTGCATTTGGCTGCAAAGTGGTTTTTCTTTCCGCATTTTGTACACTCCTTTCCCCATGCTGGGCACATGCGTTGAAGATGAGATTCTCCACAGTAGTTACAATTCTTTACCATTCTCGGTTTCCGTTGGCGATTGTTACTGGAACTTGATTGATCATTACTGTGGGAGCTGGAGTCTTGCGAATGTGAAACTTTTTTCTTTTGAACGCTATTGAGAGCTGATGTGGATGGCGGTTCTCCGCGTAACTCATTTTGTTGCTGCTTTACCGCTTCCTGTTGACGGGCCATTAGAACGGCCTTTTCCAACGTCAATTTGTCATCTAATTGCAATTTCTCTGCTAGTTTCCTTTCACGGACTCCAACTACAATACGGTCTCTAATCAGTTCGTCCTTCAACGCTCCATACTGGCAGTGTTCCGCCAGAGAATACAATGACGTGATAAAGTCATCAACTGGCTCCGTTTCCTCTTGCATGCGAGAATTGAAACGGGCACGTTCAAAGATAGTGTTGCGTTTTACGATGAAGTATGACTCGAACTTGGCCAACACGGAGGTAAACTGGGTCTTCTCTGTTGCCGAGAGAGTAAGAGATAGCAGAATGTCTTCAGCCGTGTCCCCCATGAAGTAGATCAACGAGTTTATTTGTTCCTCATCGCTTCTGTTTACCAGTCCTGATGCTATTCGGAACCGTTCGAATCTTCTTTTCCACTTTGGCCATTCGGAGGGTGTGGAGAACGAGAACGGATCCGGAGGTGTGACCTGGTAAGAACTTGAAGGAGTCACTGCGGTCGCAGCAGTGGAGGTGCTCCCACCAGTGGTGGTGGTCGTGCCTGTTGACATTGTGTTTTCCTGCAGATGTCAATTAAAATAAACTTCGAAAATATGAGTTCTAACTTCAGCCACCATGTAGTGTCAGGTCAATTGATAGCGTAGTTGACCTTGAACACCATCATAACTAGTTAGTAGTTAATCTATGCAATAACTAACTAGGAGAATCAACTAGTACGTGAGAAGAACGTGTTAGTCTTTATTATCTAGAATACAACTGACTGCCACTCGCTGGATGGCTCATGGCATGCACAGAGTTTAAGTATAGGTTCTTAGTCTAGGCATAGAGGTGGCTTGTACCATATTACCCATACACCACAGATACATGTGAGAAAATATTTACCTAAAGTTTCAATTTTCCATGTCTTGAGGTGTCTTCCATCGCTACTTGCATTGCAGTGTATCACGCCTGAGTCCCCCACTTTAACAATTTTCTCCACGTATTCTGATTCATAATTTAAAATGGATTGGTCCGACACACTTGTTTTTTGGGCAATTGGTCTCTGCTTAAAACTTCCGTCAAGAGCAACAAGTTCTCTGTATTTACAGGAAATGCGGAGCTCAGAATTGGAAAAGAGATATACGGTGTCTGTCTGCGGTTGAAATATTGCTTCTAATAAAGTAAATATAACAAAAAAAAAAAGAATACTATTTTAGCTCAAATCCTCAGCGAATGCTGGATATTATTTTATTACACAATCAATGCAATCGCAAGTTAGTATTATTACCTTGCTGAGGTTTGAATTGGAAGAAAGCAGTTTCTTCATGCAAAGTAGTGCTACCATTAGGGCTAGCACGACAACGGTACCTTCCTATTGGATTATTGATGTCGATTACGAAACCTTTTGTGATTTGATCCTGTCTGACTTTTAAAGTATCATTGCTTTGACTAGATTCCAAGATCAGATTAACAGTGGGGTCATTTGGAACACAAGGGATTATAACCTTTTTATCACTATGCTCCAGGGGAATGATTTCAGAAGGGCTGTTACCCACTCTGGATGAGAATATCTTATTTCCTGTGAAATTTACAAACTTTTTTTTAGAATCATGTGTAGATAACAAACTATAAAACCTGTATACTTTAGTTGTAATTAATTATACCTGGTCTAAAAAGAAAGAAACTCATTTTTTGCTCCGCAGAGTTATGTCGACTCACCACAACTTCCCTTGATGAGGTAATGTGAGACAAAGGAAAGCTAACGGAGAAAACATACGTGGCTTCATTGAACACATTTTCTGCATTCCTTACATAATTTGTGGTTACGTAGTCTTCGAGCTGAAGACAAAAAATTAAGTCATCCCAATGAGCTTTGGATAGAGTAAACTTTTGAAATTACATGAAAATGGTTAGATGCGCATTACATATTATTATTTAATTCTCATACCTGAAACCCGACGAATGATAACTCAATCGGTGAAGGTGATGTGCAGTTAATTTCCCCTTGATCATTTTCAGGTATTTGAGGGATAGAAATTGATTGTTGAGCCAATCCTTCAACGCAACTCGCGGTTACCACCTTTACAACATGACACTCAATCAGCACAGCTTCCGGTGGTTTGAGACAGCCTGCAAATCGATTCTTATTGGGATCTCCTGACGATCGGCCATCACACCAGATCGTTGGAATGAAGTTAATAACCGTAGTAAAAAATACGGTGAAAGCAATTACATTGCTCAAAGTGGGAATACGATAATGGGACTTCATGTTTATTTTTCAGGAAGGCTCCATCAGATTAAGGATGAAGAGCAAATACCAGAACAATTTAATACTGACTGCAGAGACGGAGGGTAAACCGAGTGTTAACTATATTTCAAGCACCACAAACTGACGCACACGTCAAGGAACAGGAAATAAATAAAATGAGTTTATCACATTAAACATTCTTGTTTCAGTTTTGTTTGAGTAGTGGTTTACCAATAACTGCATGCTCAAATGAAAAATGTTCATTTCACAGAATTAAAAACAAATTCACTGTACTGTAACTGCTACTGAACTTTGCTTGTGAAATAGATAACATGTCAAAGAGAATCTTTTGTTGTTGAGGGGTAACTGGTGACATCAGCAAGAAAGCAAAATGACACATCATGCATCGATGTTATCTATTTAAAAGACACAAACCATCAAGTCACCACAATACATTCATGTGAAAAGGCTGGTAAATGTTTAACACAAAAATATTATCGTGGTATTTGACTTCACGACTACCACCAAGCCACAATTTGTTAAAATTATTTGTCTCTTTGTTTTCTATAACGAAGCTCAAACTTAAATTTTATTGGTAGTAAGTTTCTGCAAACATTACAATTCGGTTTTGTAACACGGCCAGAACAATCACAGCACCATTTTCTTAATGCTGAAATCATGTTTAATTCTGGATGAAGGTTCGTTTATAAATCATGACAATATTGGCAGCTATCTTTCGTTTATATATCAAAAGATTTGTGATAAACATGAGCCGGATGTAGAAAGGAGGTTGCTCTTATCTATTCAACGGCGAAATTAGGATAATTTTCACATGCGTATACCCACTCATGTAAAAATAATTTTTATTATAATCAATGGCCAATGTGTGCGTAACATACATAAACATCCACCAAAACAGCAAGATTAGATTCGCAATACACTAAATTCTTAGCTATGATTCAATATATATATTGCTTTCCTTCCAACTACTTTCGTCACAACTTTAATTTATTGACGCATTTCCTGCAGTCTTTTTGTTGAAATTCATGAATTGATAAATCCTTATGAATGAAAAAAAGGCTAAGCCACAATAAGTTTAGAAAGGATCGTCCGATAGACCGCCTAGGGAAAAATGTTTACTAGCAATTCCAAAATAATCAAAATATTTTGGTAAACAAAAATTCCTGACGTAAGTATGAGAGGGAATGAAGATTTGTTTATGTACTTAGACTATACACTTAGATTCCTGAGTAAACATTATACTGACGATGTGATGAGTATGTTCCTACCTGTAATTATGGATGTAATCTAATCAAAATGGATACTCTACTTTTCTACTATTGCGTATTACATTGAATTGTATAATGCTTCCTCAAGCTGTGAAGGTGAACTTTGTAGCAAAAACGAAATGATCCCTTCCATATTTCAAGCTTATACGCATGAATGGAACCAGAAATAAGATCAAAGATCAAGTTCATAGCACAAACACAACACATCTTACCTATCCGAATTGCACATCCTTATTCGTGGGAACTAACCTGGAACTGGTTGTTTCCCTTTAAGTTTGCTTGAGCATGGGCATATATATCGCTTATCTTCTTTGTTTACTAAATAAAATAACAATCTTCACATCCTTTTCTTATACTTTGTAACATTTGATGACGCAAGCACGCGTACTTACTTAACAGTGATGAATACTATAATATGAAAGGTCTTGATCTCTTTCTTTTTGGCTTGCTCTGCTTAAAATATTGCTCCTGTTGAACTATTGCAGCTACTGCTAACTGCAGAGATATATGACAACTGCAACTAAGTTGCTGGAATGCATAGTCAATAGTCCAGCAACAGAGCAAGACCATGTAAATGAAATTACCATACCATTGCCAATCACAGTCATAACTCGATCAGCTTCTATTATATATCCTATTGCTGGAACAAGAACCACTGGAAGATCAGGTGCAAACGAAGGAATATTTCCATTGAACAAGATGACAGGGTGTCCTCATTAACTATCTTACTTTCATTTTCATATCAGACATGTAAATACACAACCAATACAAACATTAAACATTTTTACGTGCTTATAGATTTGTATTGAGCTTTTTATTGTTTTTCGTTGCAAATTGATCTATATTCCATATTCCATGTTTGAATTTAGATAGAATAAGTGAAAAGTAGTATTCAGTATTAGAAAATGTTACTTTTAAATAAACTTATATTTTTCTGTTGTCAGTATAAGGAAAAAATAGTATAGGAATTGCAGCATAATTGATTTGCTGAATATTCAAAAATATGAGTCAAGTGTGCTAATGTTGAATGTATAGTATGTAGCACAATATTTTATAGGGATTTTTAAAGAAACGAAACTTAAAACAAAATTAGAAAAAACAAACTCGGGAATCTTCTGAATCATCTTTCAGCCTTTTCTCCTTCGCAAAACATTAGCAGATCTGCAGAACGCTTCGTTCGTGAAGCATGAAATCTAGTACATGAATCTTTAGATTACTACTCGTATACATTCATGAATGACAGAATCAGTGTATACGTAAAGACAGCTTGGAGTTGGAAAGGAAGAAGATTGTATTTATTCTTGTTCCGCTCTCTGCTGCAATGTACGAAGTACTTAAAATAGGATTTATATATGGTATGGAACAAAAAACCATTAAAATTTGCAAGGTCTAATATTTTGCTTACGCGTAGATACATAAAAGCATTGGTACTAATATATTGCAAGCAGTAAGAGATAAATTAAAAGACATATTTTTAGCTTCACTGTCGTTTTTATGCGCATAAAACATGAATATGGAATATGTGGGGAAGAAGACGGTGTACGATAATGGTAAACTCAATTGAAGTGGATGAGTCATCGTTTCAATAATCAATCACGTTGTTATATGATATACTTTGGCTTCTAGTTGTTTGGTTGAGTTGATACTTCTTTGTTTCCAATCCATAATCCAGCAGTCACGACTATAAAAATTATTAATATGCATTCTCCGGAATTCTTTAGTTTATGCATGCTCATAGCATGGAGGTACGTTACGTTGTTACTTGAATACGTACGTACGTTTGTCTGGAAATTACACAACTCGGACAAAAAAGATTTGTTGATATTTAATGAGCTGTGTCAACAAAAAAATAAAGTCGAGAAAAAATGGAACGAGATACAGAATTGGAATACACCTGAAGTAAGCTATCTGAATAAATACTCATGCAACAGGAGTTTGTAAAGTTGAGGTCATGTGTAAGTAACTGTTTCATTTCTTCATTAATATTTATACAACCTGTGGTCGTGGTCGACATCTTTATGCTTTTCGGTTTCTATCGCACACACACACAAAATTAGAGGTGGGAGCACGGTGGATCTCACGCAGCTCTATATAAGTTCCAGACAGAATTGATTGCTGGTTCGCATATTGCATATGATATTGAAGGAACGAATCTAATAACTCGAGTAAACTAAAACGTGCCAATATTAACATACGGGAATAAATCATGGTCTGGACTAAATTATCACTATGTTGATGAAGATGAAAGTAAACGATACATCGTCACGTCACCATTCCAGTATTTATCTGGATGGCAAAGCGAGAAAGGTCGTTGACAGAAAAATCGCACCATATCGTATATTTGTACTCTTCGAACTCAAGATAACTTACTTATACTATTAGTATTTCTCCATCCATATTGACTATGCAAATTAATGCTTCATCTTAAGAATAGTCTTGTTAAAGAGACTGACGTTCTGTACTGCGTTTTCTGACACACAGTGATACCTGCTACACTTACGCTACACCTGAACATCGATAGTCAGTACACGAAGAGTTACTCAAAAAGGTAAAATAATCACTTTCAACTCATTGTTATGTAATTTTGGAGACGAACGGAAAAAGAGGATTCATCATACGTTGCCGAAAAACCTGGTTGCAACGCTAATTTTGATTAGACATTTTCGCAGTATCAGTGCAAAAACCATGCTAATGCTATCATCCCTGAGTCACATAAAGATCATAAGATGATCAATATATTTTATGTATGTATTTGTGTGTTTTATGAGTGACAACTATGAGTAGTTGTATAAATAAGCTATCACATTCTCATCCATGGAAGTTGTGGTTTGACATACTTTTCGGCGAGTAAAAACTTGAATTAAATTAATGAAACCAGAAAATTTATTAACCAAATCAACACATTCCACGAAATAATAAATTATTATTATAAAAAAAAGTGGCAAAGTGGAAGACGTAAACTAATAAAAAAAACTAAACTGTAAATCTAAACTAAAAAACTAACTTTCTAAATAGTAAACTGTCAACGGTATTCTACTTCTCGCGGACTTAAAAATTCATCGTCCAACTAGCCAACTAACTACATATATTTGTGATTTACTTAACTTTACAATATGGGATATCAATTTCATGGTTGATATTCTTGCATTTACTTGAACAACTTCCTTTCTCCACCTTCTATTTATAATTTCAGGACCTATATAAACGCAAAATATTTTAGCATCAATAATTTATCAAAGCTCATAATCATGGGTAAATAGAGCTTTTAAATTTTAAATGTAACTCTATAAATACACAATATGATAACGAACCTTCAATTAGAATGCTGTTTTCTTATCGACGCTTCATTCTCCTACTGATTTACGTTCTTCAGTAACAATTTTTATATACAAGAAAATCCTTGACCCTCGATGATATAAGGTGTTTTCTTCCCGTCCCTCCACCATTTTGTTAAGTGACCACGACCCCAAAGAGTCAATCTGGACTGGACCAATAGTTATTTTGCCAGACATTCGATGAGAAAAGTAAGTCGGAATGCTCCTCAAATTTCGGATGAAATGGAAAGCCATCGTGTCTTCTGGATTCGGTATCATATCCAGCACAGTCGTCCTCATATTGTCTGAAAAAAAACGAGCAAAAGACATTGCATTAACATTGACAATATCAAAAATATAAAATGTAATACTTAGAAAAAAAATTGCGATAAATTTACCCATTGTATTCATCATCACCGTAATTGGCAGTGTCTGATGAACAATGTTGACTTTTTCCATTCGTGCTGCTAATGCTTGAGCTCGTTTTGTCCGTATCAGTGTCATCTAATTGGTCGACTTCCGCCTTAAAGAATGATCGTTGTTTCAAGTAAATGTTGGAGTCCTCACTGATGGTCGATTCACTGATACAGCTCCCGTCGAATCGAGGAATCTTCGTAGGTGGTTCATGATGATGTGATATTTGTACAGGTCTTTTACAAGCTCTTGCAATCTCAGATTTGGTAGGTACGACGGCTGTAATAGCTTTAACTTTCTCCTTCCCGAACACCTCGATGACTCCATATGCAGGTTGTAAATCAGGCAGGTCCAATTGCGATTGGTGCAATGAATTGTTCCAAGGTAATACACACTTCCAATTCTCTTGACTTTGGATTGCTTCCAGATCCTCGAAAAACCCCTCCAAGCGGAATGGATTTGGACGGGGACTAATGGGCGACAGATCCAGCGATACGCACAGTGGAGAAATGTGTAATGCTTTCAGCATAATTATCAGTTCGCAAATGCTGTCCTCCATCTCTATTGACAGTAACATGGAACTTGAACCTTGTAATTGTAGCGAATTGTCTTCTATAGCTTTCAAACTGTCAATGATTCGGAAACGAAAATAAATTCAATACTTCAGAAACTTTAGGAAAACAGAAATTTAACAAATTCGAAAGTCGTATTATAACTCACAAAAACTTAGGAATTTTATGTCGTGTCAGAGTGTCAACAATTTTTGACATCCTTCCGTTCCAACGGTCATGAAAAGAGTGCAGAATTTATGTGCGTTCTTGAGGAACAAATGCATCTCAACCAAACAGTTTTTGAAAAAAAGTAGTACCAATTGTTGAAAACGTTCTGTTATTCTAACGCATACGAAAGTAAGTTCAAGGCCATCCAACATGCGTTTACCAAACAAAATTATAATGTTTATAAAGCTAATGTTTAAAGGTTTACCATTAACCCATGATTTGTATCTGCTTCAAATTTTCTCTCTTTGTGTTTAGCAACATGAAGTTCAAAAGTTAAAGGTAGTCAATCAGTCAATATGCTTAACAAACTCATTCAGAGTTTGTGTCATTCAATTTGCGTTCTTCTTATCATTCTAAAATACCTTTGATAAGGTCCCATCCCATTACATTCTTCTCCTTTTAATTTGGGAATGTAGAAAAGCGTTTTCTGCACATTATGATGGTCTTTGTTCAACTTTCCTCGTTGGTGAGGGATATCTCGCTGTCGCATCGTGCCCATTACAAACACCGGCAACCTGTATAACATCTCATCTGTATTATTTTTTGGCAAGTATCTGACTGCGAAGTATCTGCATTCTAGTCTGAATGACTCATTTTCAATTAGGTTCATGAATCAAAATAAAAAACTTTTTGATTTTAAAATTTTGGCCATTGCAAAAAAGTCACTTAAATATTTACTCTTTACACTTTAGTGCATTTTTTAGTTGGTGGACATTGGATTTAATTTGAAGTTGGGAAAATGGTTTTACTCCAGATTTTACGGAAACTGAAGCAAAAGGAGAAAGAAGTTAGAATATTAATGCTGTAAGTTACAAAATTAGGAAAATATTTTGGTGTCAGACCGTAAAATGGGTTAATAATAATAATTTAACACTTTAATATTTGAAATGGTATGGAAGTGAATGTTAAATGTTCGCGTGGTCAAGGTCATTCATATTGTTTTGTGTATTTGGCTTATCCTAGGGGTTTGGATAATGCTGGTAAAACGACAATATGGAAAAAGTTTAATGGTGAAGACATCAATACCATTTCGCCGACTTTGGGTTTTAATATAAAATCTTTGGACCATAATGGGTAAAAAATCTAAAATAATACACCACCCACACATGTATTAAATAAGATGGATTGAATGGAATGGATTGTTGAATGTCTTGATTTGGTGTCTCCAGGTTTCAGCTGAATATCTGGGATGTTGGAGGGCAAAAGAGTCTTCGGTCATACTGGAGAAATTACTTTGAAAGTACAGATGGACTCGTTTGGGTTGTGGACAGTGCTGACAAGATGAGACTTGAAGATTGCAAAATGGAACTTCACAAACTGCTTCAAGAAGAGGTATACGTTGACCATCTACATTTACACAATATCTGTAAATGTATTTCGAATCTAAATTCTTTCTAATAATGGTGATTTCACTCTTTTTAGCGATTATCTGGAGCAACACTTTTGGTATTCGCCAATAAATGTGATTTACCTGGTGCGTTGGGTGCACAAGAAATCAAGGATGCTTTAAATCTCGATGAGATTAAAACTCATCACTGGCAAATAGTATGGTGCAGCGCGATGACTGGAGAGAATCTTTTGGATGGGATAGATTGGATGATTACTGATATTGCTTCTCGAATATTTACATTGGATTAAATAAGAGTGCCTTAAGTATTAGGTCTACTTTTATCCACCACTTTTTTGTACTAATTATTATTTTTAAATGCGTTTTAATCATTTACTACTCGCAATAATCGTGCAAGACAACAGTCAATATTTTATGCTTTCTTTAAAATAGCTGGAAATAACATAAACACTCATTATGTAAAATATAATATTAATTCGTTGCGTTTGTCAATGTGGTTTATTTGTCTAATTTTGGAGGTTAGTTGGGGAATAAAATAATCGTAATTATTGCCATTGTGAAAGAAAATGTGAGAATCTACTATTGTATTATTTCATTTCTTTTTTCCCTTTCCTCCCTTTTTACCCTTATCTTCCCCTTTTCCCTTGCCTTTACCCCCCTTTCCTTTGCCTTTGCTCTTCTTTTTCTTTTCCTCTTTAGGCTTTTCTTCCATTTCTTCCTCCTCAACTGGTTCAGGAATAAAACGTTTGCCTGGATATTCCTTGTCAAAGGCTTCCAGTATTGCCACAGCATCAACAAAGCCAGTACCTTTCTTTTCAAATACATTTTCAAATGCATCTGTGACGGTTTTGTCTTTGTAGAGATTACACTGTTTGATAAATTTCCTGAATTCAGCGACAGTTAATTCATTTTTCTTTTCCTTTGCCAATTCCTCCATGAGCATTCTAAAATTATAAAGTCGGCCATTGCAAAAATCGATATAAAGTTTATTTCGATAATGAAATGCGATTAAAAACATACACAAGTGTAGTTTCAAAACTGGTACAAACTGCGTCAGCTTTTCGAATAACTAGCTGCTTGAGATCCGGACCTTTTGCATGGTCTAGTCCGTATGTTTGTCCATGTATGATTTTTAAATCTGGATGAACCTTCAAAGCCTTCTCTTTTGCGGAAATGAATGTTGTATGTATATCTAGCATGAATCCAAAGTCCAATAGCTTGAACTCTGGCATTTCCAACTTTTTATTTGCTAATGGTTTAAGTATAGCTGCTCCATGTTCCTGACGGAATCGCTGAAGTTCTAACTTGATGGTTTTGATTTCTCTTTGTTTATGACGACCTAATCCACGTGCTATACTTTGTGCTGATGCAGCTTCCATTCTAATTGTTATGATAATTATTGCATGAATGATTGACAGGCCAATGCATTAAAAATGGTCTCTTCCAGTAGTTATAAATCAGGTTTAACTGACGCCACTTACAAGTTAAAGGAAGCATCCAATTCTTCTAGTTGGGAGTTCCCTAATGTTCGTCCTACTCCTTTGCCTCCCTCATCCTTGATAAAGTTACGTCTTAGATTAATTGATTTCAAGTTAGGATGCTCCGCACAGGCAGTGAAGAATATTCCAGCCTCTGAGATTACAATACAGCAGAGTTCATTAAGTATGGAAAGTACAAAAGTGTTCATACATGCGGTTCTAATTTGACATACTGTTTTCTCCAAATATCTTGTTAAATGATAAATCAATCAATTCTAGGGACTGGTTTTCCTGTAAACCAAGGCCAATATGCCGCAGGCCATTATCTTTAATACAGTTACCACTCAGTTTAAGTGATCTTAAAAGTGGAGCTTCCCGAAGAACCCTTTTAATATGTGGCATGTCAATATCCTCCAGCTCATTCTGTAGAAAATATAATTTTAAAATTGGACGATCTACCTACGAAACGACCTTTCACTACTCCTAATCAATATAAGAAAGGTTTTTAACGAGTCAAATTTACCCTTGAAAAATTCAAATGCATTACGCACAGGTTTTCAGAGATCGCGTTGCAAATGGCTTCGAATGCCTCGATAATTCTAACATATATATAGATACATAAATGGTAAATTGTCTGCCAATCATTTTTATGATATATTTTTGCAGATATATAATGATTCAGTAAGAGTTTTTACTCAGTTCCAGCCAACTCGTATGACGTGATTGTTTCATTCTTCGTAATCAACTCAGCAAGGGCCAGTCCTCCTTCAGTACCTGCAGAATTTCCGCTTAGACATAGGAACTCTACGTGATTATTCCTTTCCAGTAGTTTACAAAGGGCTACAATCTCTTTTGAATTCATTCCATATCCCTAGAGCAAATTTTGCTATATTCATTTATTTTTCGAAAAAATGCAATATCGAATATCAAAGTTGAAGAAGTCTCATACAGTTAGATCCATTGATAGTTCTCTCAAACTAGCTAAAACTTTTCTGTCTGGAGTTACCCCAAGTGCTTGACATGTTTCTTTATAAAAGTCTTTCTCTGCTTTAAGTCCCCGTGTCTTCTTTTCTGCCGTGCTCAAACCTTCCTCCTCAGCAGCAAGATCAAAGGGTTCCAAAGCATCTTCTAAATGGGGGTCAGCCAGGTCATAGAATGAGTGTTGACCTATTAAAAATCTGCGTTTGGTCCGTTCTTCCAAATCCGACTCTTTGAAGTTTTCATCAGAGGGATGAAATTTGTATAGACGCTTTTCGATTTCAAGAGGATCCTCCTCGTCAACATCCTCATCTTCGTATTCACTTTCTTCATCCTCTTCATACTCCCATTCATCCCCTTCTTCCTCATCTTCTTCATCTTCCTCCTCATCTTCGTCTTCTTCATCTTCACATTCCTCATCCCCCTCCTCACATTCATTATACATTTCATCATCTAGCCAGTTATTGGCTTCATTCATTTCCTCTTCGATATCTGTACCAGACCCAGACATTCATATAACCCATTTATACCGAGTGCGAATGATATGAAATTGAAATGAGGAACTAACCCATTCCATTATGGCCGTCTACACCATCAACATTACCAACTTTATCTACTAGGGGTGGCTAAAGAAAAAGCAAATACTAATTTAAAATCGACAGAAAGCTAATAATGTTGCGTTATTTAAGTATACTGATTTTAAATTTCAACATTACGGGCTCGTCCATAGTTGCCATTTCAGACTCTGGAAAATAACGGCAAATTTAATGGTCGTCGTATTTTAATAGTCAAAGTTTCTAAAATGGTGAATGGAGACTAGGTAAACAAGTGGTGAGTTACAGAACAAAAAAAATTGAAGTCAAAAGAGTTGTATATGTCAATATAGATAAAAGTATACAGTTTCTAAAACTAATCATTTTTGACGAATTTAACAACCAGATTCAGCATGCAAACTATGTATATAAATGCTTACACGCCTCTTTAAATAGCGGACTTCATGCATGAAAATTAGACATGTAACGTGGTGACACCAGAGTAGTGACCAGAGAGCTATCCGACATCACACACATTGAATAAATAAACGATTGAAACATATCCTTGTCCAATGCCAAAGTTATTTTAATGCACACACGCGTTGAATGAAATCACAATTGAAGGGTTGAACATGTATGTGACAATAAGAATCAATAATTTATTGCGATAAAATGAAAAGATAAAAACTGTGCTATTTGAAGAAATAATAATTTTGACATTAAAAATATTACGAACAATAAACAGCACCAAACCAAAAAAATGCAACATTCAGCATTGCGACTTGATCTCCACAATTTTGATTTTCAGGGTTTCCTTACGGTTTTAGTTAACAAATTACAGTTCAGATTCACCAATGAAAATCGAGTCGGCATCATTCTTAAGGAATTGCGACCCTTCGGGGGCAGTAAGAACTCCAGTACGGACAAGCAATTCCCAAGTGTAAAGTGGAAGATATACCCAAGTGGAATACAGCATGAGGATTGCAATTAGGATCATCAAGCAATCTAAAAGTCATACAATTTAATATCAATTCCATCATACTTCATAACTACCATCATTGGAAATAATACTCAACAAAATAATATTGGCTTTTTACTAATAATCGTCCGTTCCATAGGTTCCATCATGTACAATGATGTGAACATGTTGTAATTAGTGTGAAGGATTCCCACAACTGAAATCACCTTTTGATAAAACCCTTCAGGCTTGGGAGGGGCAACGTAGGGTATTGGTTTTCCTGGGCAGTAGTCCTTCATTTTCATTGTTGCTTTAAGCTTTAAATCAAAAGACGTTATTATGTATTAAACTTTATTAAACTGAAAACATTTCAAATGTAAATAAGTTAATTAGATTTAATGCTTTCCCACGAACTTACCTTACCTTGTCACGAGTATCTAATTCAAAGTTTTCGTTTTCCACAAACAAATTTTAATTAAAAATGTATTCTAAAAGTTAGCTCAACAATGTATTTGCTATTTCTGCAATGCATTAAGGAACAATGCTACTGTTTTTATGATGGACTCGACACGTCCTCGTCTTGCTACATGCGAAATCAGAAATAAGACGTAAAGAAAATTTCATAAGAATTAGGATAGAAGATAGATCGCATCACTCGTAAGGTTAATGGAAATCTAGACAGACTGGATTCGTGGGAGTGAGTAATTTGTTAATATGCAGATGAGAAGAAATAATAACTTTAACTCTGGCCATATTATAATTGTAACGTATAAAATCTAGTTTCCACTGTTGTTCACATAATAATAAGGATTCAAGTCGTATATTGCATCCATATATACAACAAAGGGAAAATCCCAGATTGTATATACTACCATATATTTCATAAGCATTATCATTTACAATCAACATTATTGTGTAGTGCAGTTACCTGATCAAAGGTATTCTCATTCACTTCGTTTTTGTTTCGCCATCCATGTGAGTACATGTTTTGTATGCACCTGTAAGTAACAGCATGCAAGGTATGTATGTAAATTACATATTGCCATTTATTGCCAAGTTTTTCAGATTGTGTACGCTCCGTATATTATAAGCTTCAATCAAGATGATATGCTTTAAGTCCATGAGATACTTTTTAATTGAGTGAGGAAAGGAAGGCTTTTATTTATTTGATTGAAAAATACAATTAGAATTATTTTTAATAGATTTTATTCTATAAATGGAAGACTTTCAATCGTATCGCTGAATCCTTTGACACGTGGTACCGAATGTTACACACATAATATGTTATATACATATACCAAAAGAGCACAAACATTTATTTGGTCACCCGAATATTTATAATATTGCATTTTAATTAAGATTCCGTCATGTGATAGCTCATCCAACATCGCGACATTCGCTTAGCGCATAACTGGCATAGCCACATGTGCTTTAGTATCAGTTGCGTCTTGTTCCCTCCACATTTGAGTTACGGTCTTCAGTTGTGTGTAGAAATTTATTCCCTGCAAAAAATAACGTATACGTTCGTGCACGTTTTCTTGAACAGTGCAGTGTAAGTAGTAAATGTTTTCAAAAATTATTCTTATTCTTACAGCTTTTCCATAAAAGTTGGCATCTCCCAAGAAACTTCCTCGGGATCCAGTAAAGGAAAACATTGGCAAAGGCACCGGGATGGGTACATTAACTCCTACTTGCCCCACATCAATTTCTTGAGTAAATTTTCTAGCTGTAGCTCCATTCGTTGTGAAAATCGCTGTTCCATTTCCATATGGATTTGAGTTGATGAGATTGATAGCTTCATCCAAAGTGTCTACGCTCAGGGTGACAAGGACCGGTCCGAATATTTCCTCCGTGTAGCATTTCATGGTAGGCTGAAATTCATGAAATCATAAAAGTAGACAATGATTCTGTCATTCTATATCGCTAATCGTAATGGGGGATTATGGAAATTGTGTTTACCTGGACATCCGTAAGAATAGTTGGTCCAACAAAATTACCCTTTTCATATCCAGGAACAACAATATTTCGTCCATCTAAAAGCAACTTGGCGCCATCCTGTACCCCAGATTCTACCAAACTGCAAATTCGACTTTTTGATTGGGGGCTGATAACAGGACCAAGATCAGCATCGGGTTCGTGTCCTGCATTAACTTTAAGCTTTTGGGCCCGGTCCACCAAGTCAGGCAACCAATTTTTGGCGTCGCCAACAAATACTGCAGTTGTCAGAGCCATACAACGTTGTCCAGCTGCTCCAAAAGCGGCTCCCACCAATTGATTCAGTGTTTGTTCTTTATTAGCGTCAGGCATGATTACACCATGATTTTTTGCTCCCATGTTGCTCTGAACTCGTTTTCCGTTCTTGGAACCACGTTCGTAAATATATTTGCCCTGCAATTAAAAAGTCAACGTTTTTTTTACGTCAGCAACGGACATCAAAGTTTTGTAGAATGGACTGTTGGAAGGCATTTACTTACGGCTTGATCAGAGCCAACGAATGATATTGCTCGGATTGCAGGATTGTCACAAATAAAATTGACAGCTTCATGTTGTCCATGAATCACGTTCACAACACCTTTTGGTGCACCTGCCTCCATGAGCATCTCAACAAGCATCATACATGCACCGGGGTCACGTTCTGAAGGCTTGATGACAAAGGTGTTACCACATGTCAACGCAACTGGATACATCCACAAGGGGATCATAGCTGGGAAATTGAAAGGGCATACTCCTGCGCACACTCCAATTGGAATGCGGTATGATAATGTGTCCATATCTTTTGCGATGCCTGATAAAGTTTCTCCAAGCTGAAGACTCGGAATGCTGCAACAATGCTCGACAACTTGAAGACCACGAAGGACATCTCCTTCAGCATCTGCCAAGGTCTTTCCCTGTTCCAGAGTAATGTTCTTTGCTAGCTCTTTCTAAAAATCAAAATAAAATATTGAAATGGAAACTACTTAAATTACATTAACTTGATTAAATTTCGAAACTTGTACCATGTTAGCCTTTATAATATTTTGATATTTGAACATAATTTGCTGTCTTGTAAGAATAGAAGTTTTCGACCAAGATTTGAATGCTTCTTTGGCTGAAGCAACAGCGTCATCCATTTCTGATTGGGTTGCCTTTGGAACTCTAGTGACAATTTCGTTTGTGGCTGGATTATGTAAATCAATCCATTCCGTAGCTTTTGACTCCACGAATTTGCCATCAATAAAGAGTTTTGTCGTTGGAATAGATGCAGCGGAGTAGGAACGGGAGAGATGGTGGCCCTGGTTCTATGAAATCAAAATGAAAGTTGGTAGTAGCCTCCAAACTCTATTTATACTTTTATATGTATTGCCTACATTTAACATGTTCTCTTGCAATTATAAATCACTTACTAGGGCAATTTTATTCAGTGCTCTATGCATTTCGAATAATATTGAAAGAAATATTCTGTAGCCAATTTATGAGAATCACGGATGATGGTAGCTGGAATGCTGACCTGAACTGATGCGTAAAGCGTATTATGAAGACGACCAGTTGTCAGGTACATGTGGCTGTGGCACATTTGTCAAGTATTTATGCTTAGCCAAATCCACAACTAGATCCAATAGGATTGTGCATGTTGTTTTCTCCAGAAGGATGGTCCACATCGTATACAATTTATTCATGGAATGGAATATACAGCCAGCAGCGTAAAAAAACACCGTGCATTTACTCGTAGACACAGAACAGTCTCAAGGTCATCCAGACCAGTTTACTTTGCAGAGTAGAGAGCTGACTTAAACTTATGCATCATACAAAAGCTTTTTTTGGTGAATAGAAACCATGAAACAGATTCAATGCCATACGATATATACTAGTATTATATGTATTCTTTAAATGATCTTAATTAATATAACAGCTCTTGAGTCTCAGACACAAAGCCAAATAGTTTCTACAACCTATCTTTCCAAGTGAAAAGATAAGTCTTTCGTACGCTTGAAAAATGCTTTGCTTAAATGAAGAAAAAAAAACCAACACATAAGCTGCTCGGGAGCTTGGGATTTTGATACTAAGATTAATACAATTAATTACGAAATAACGAGGGCTACTTGCTCCAATAATCTCAGTCAAAGGCAGACAGCGACTTTGCAAAACTCATCTTGAACCGCTATTCCGATTTAAAAATGCAGACGAAACGAGTGTCTAAACGAATACCATCGGTTTTAAAAGTTTTAAAACCAAGCGCCGCTTTAAAAGTGGCTATGATTTCCAGATTTTTTAAACTTAATTGCAAAGGTTTCTGTTGGAAAGCTAATTGACAATTGCGACATTGATTTCAGCTAAAATAGGTAAGTCTGAGTACTGCATGTCTACTTAATGTGAATCTACTGATGAGGATTAATAGTAATTTGAAAGCTTCATTCATATCGATCAAACCGTAATAACTCTAATAATAATAGTAATCGTATTGTAATTTGAAGTATTATGACGGATGAAAATAAATTCTGATGAACACTTATGAAACATTGATAAACGCAAATTCTTACATTTATTCACGTAAACAAATACAAGACCAAGTTTAAGAGTCTGTTTAGGAATTAATTTTATTTAGCTGATGCTGCAGCAGCTTTCCTCATCTGAGTCAAAGTGTTGGAAAGTTCCTCACGCTTCCTCTTAGCACGGATGTGAGTGCCGAGCTATAAGGATCAAACAAAAATAACATGAATACATTTAGTTTCCCATTTCAGAATTTAAATAACTTTAAAAGCATTGAATGTTATGAATTTAAACATAGCTCACCCTCTTCTTCAAGAACTTCAGGGCACGCTTATCCTTCGAGACCTTCAACAATTCCATAGCTCTCTTTTCATAAGGGGCATGTCCAACAACTTCTCTGATGATATCCCTAACGAATTTATTGTGTTTCGTTAACCTCTGTAATACACAGAAAGTAAAAATAAGTCAATATTTGTAAAACCAAACCCAATGCTTAACAGTTAAGCCTTAACTAACGAAGAGTAATTACTACAAAAAGAGAAAACGCATGTCGTGACAGAGACAATTTCCTACGCAGTGACATGCATTTGTGTTAACTATATGATTACTGACTAACTACGCCTTACTACGCTTCCAATTTTGAATTTGCACAGTGCGTGGCTCTTACGTCTTAAACTGACAACTGATCTGATATTCTGATGAACACAACATGGGAAACTACATTTAAAAAATCATCCTCCTGAAACTCGCACACAATGGTATGATATCTACAATTTACTTCAGGTTTGAGAACTAGGAAAAGTGATAAGCTTCAGTCGCTGGTACTGGTTACAGTTCAACATTCTAAAAGGATGTCATCATCAGCCATGTAAAACTGATGACCGCCAATTAGCCAACCATCCGATTTGATTGACATCCACGCATAATTATCAATTTTTTCTCAATACAAATCAAAATACCTACAACACAAATAAGATAAGGAATCTACCAGTCCAAGATAACTATTGACTAACGCTTTTTCAAACCGAAGAATAAACTGCAATTGTCAATACACAACATTGAATGTTGAACACACATGACCATAATTATTTTATTTAATCGGTTAGCTCACCCCCTTCTTTGCAGCAGGTCTAGGTTGGATCTTGTTCTTAATGGTCTTGTGACCCTTTTGAAGACCCACGGCGATTTCTAAACGAGGTGCCATATTTAATTAATTTTCAACTCCCCAATTTCCGAACACTTTTACGTTCACAACTGGACCAAACAATACAGAGAGATACACGCTGCTGCTACTTCAGCCGGAGAATACTTACTTCTGCAGCACAACTATTTGGTATTGAACCCCAGCGCTCACGTTGACAAAGTGCTTTTACAGCTGCCGCTAGGATGTGTGTGCTGTTCCTCAATTTGAAATGAATTTAGCTGTACTCTGTAGATATTTCTAGTAAAAGCCTGCGCAATGGCTAAAAGCGTCCACATCAATGCAACTCTCAGCTACAACTTTGTATTTTTAGCGTGCGCCCAGAATGGTAGCAAGCACGATGAAAGAGTATGGATCACAGTTGTTTGGTAAGAAAAAGGAGGAAGCTGAACGATTTGATTTTTAGAGTTTGAAAGCGGCAAGAGTATATTATCCTTGTGATTTTGTTTATATTTTTACGTTGATACTTTTAGTGTATCTTCAGAAAATAAAATTTGTTACTTTGATGAGTGCATTTAATATTCCATTGAAACAAATTAATTTGATTTTAATTTATTGAATTGAGTGTTCCTGTTAACGAGTTGATCAGAGACTTACATTTTTTCCCTATAGTCAAGGTGGAATCAAATGTGTTGCGCTGAAGATAAACCATCAAATTTGATAACATTACCGGATCCCTGAAAGTTAAAAGTTGGAAAGGGTTATCTTGATTGTATACACAACATTACGTCTGTGTGTGAGAGAGAAGCTTGAGGAAAGCCCGTTCACCGTTATAGAATCTTTACTTGCTGCCCACCTACAACCTAAAGCAAGTTTAATTCCGTCATTCATTATTCCAACCGAGCCTTTTGAAATGGAAACTGAATTTATTTACGAGACAGACTTGAGTGCCTTTGCTCAAGCAGCAGCGGCAGGCGTTCAAGTGCCTGTTTCAGTTGGGGAGGATGGTCAGCATGAGGTGGCTGTAGGAGAAATGCAGGTTCATTCAGAAGAAGTTGCTACAACTCAGCAGGTTATGACGGAAGCAGAAGCTGCAGGTACTGATAGATAAAAGGATATTTATTTGCACCTTGATATTAGTCATTAGTTGAAAATTGTCTCTGTGCCTCTGTTTTACGTAATTTGACCTGTGTTTGTTTACAAAGAAATGGATGTAACAGCCGCAGCGGTTGCTGGTATTCCAGTACCTACATCAGAACTACACTTACAAGATGGGCAGATAATTACAGAGACAACGGTGACAAGTGATACAGGAGATCTCATGGAAGGCATGTCTGTAGCAGATGCGGATGCGGAGGTGGGAGCATTACTAAGTGCAGATCAGATTCCAATCATGACTGCCGGTTCTCATATTGCTCAACCAGATATTGAAATCTCTCCAGAGGATGAGTTAAGAAGCAATGAAAGGCTGGACAGATCCTCGCCTGATCTGTGGCCCCAGAATCGTAAGTTACGATTACTTTTTAAACAATACTAACAATATCAATAGAAGTAGAGTAGAGTAGAGTGCATTGTTAAAATTCTATGCATATTTTTTTGTACTTTCAGTTTCTTCAGCTGCCCAACATATTTTAGCTAAGAATTCAATAAAAACTGGAGAGTCAGAGCAGCCTCTAGGAATATGGGCTCAAGGATTGGATCCTGAAGATATCAACCTACTCCATCGTAAATTAATTTAAAGTGATTTAAAGTTTAAGCATTATGTTTGGTGTTTAGTATCTAAAGTCGTGATTTTTATATTCATTTGTAGAATTTGGAAGTCTCACTTCATCCAGTTTAGTAGAGGAAGTTAAAAAGCTCCAGAACATTGCTTATCAGTTAGGACTTGAAGAATCTAAAGAAATGACGAGAGGGAAACTCCTTCATGTTCTGGACGAAGAAGAAGCCACTGCTAAAGCTAATGTTAATCAGATAAATCAGAGTCACAACATGTGGCAATAATAATGAGAAATCAGCCATTGACGGTTAACTTTTTTTTAGACTTTAATGTAAATAGTGTATACAGTATATTATATGCTCCTTTGGACCTCAATTTTGAAATACCTATTTTCATACGCATTTAGCACTGAACAATTTGAAAATTCCTGTTATACTACGCGAAAAATTTTAATGCTGGAAGGAAACGGTAATAAATTATGTTAAGTTTATGGTAATGCAATTATTGTTCGTTAGATCAAGTCATATTATTATGTAGTTTATTTGTTTTGCATAGTAAAGGAGGGTTTTGCAGAAGGAATCAATGCTTTTCATTATTCTTGATTTGAATGATTTGTACTGACTGTACTGTGTGGTATATTATATATCTTTTGTATGATGTCGAAAAATTTAATTCCAATCCACATTAGGTGATGAAATTGATGATGGAACGTATGTAGGAATTAAGTACTTTTATTAAGAGCTTTGAATAAGCATACAAACTAGTTTTAATTTTAGAAGACAAAAAAATGAGTTATAACGTTTACGCTTATGGTTATGGCAAAGATTGGGTGACAGTTACAGATAATCTTCTTAGCATTTTTTACGGATCCACGATTTCTACTCTTGCAATTGTTGCTGTAAAGTCTGGATTAGCAGTAATTGTTATTCTTTCTGGTTTAGAATCAGGGAATTCCGCCTTAGAACTTAGTACAACTTCCCAAGTGCTGTCATTCACAATTTTTAGAGTATCCTTTTTGTACAAAGCAAGGTTTCCAAAGATTCTCAAAATAATTATTCCATAAATTTGTTCGACAAGAGGACCATGCTGGAATTCTTTGACTATTCCTATATCTTCAGCAATACGCCAAAAGTACTTCCAGGCTCCCACTCCAAAATCACCAATTTGAAACCACAAGGATTTGGGAATTCCTTTGCTTTCCTTTTCTGCTTCCTCTTCTTTCACACTAGCTTCCATTTCTTCGAACGACGGCAATTTGGCCTTGCCTGCAAGGCAACTAACGACATATCTTGCCTGAAATAAAAATGTTTGATTGGATATTGGAACTAATACTATTGAAAAAAATAGCTGAATTTTATAGCTTTGTATAGGGTACCTGAATTTCGATGAGAATGTATTCTGGTGACCTATAGCACATATTTAAGATGGAAAGATTTGGCCTTTTCGTGAATACAGTCATTTTGTACAAATGTGGAACATATTTGTCACCAATTACTGTCACTCCGCATGAAGGATTGAGGAATGGAAATTTTATACCGTATCCTGTACCAATAAATTCTCAACATTAGCGTTGTTTGAAAGGTAACAACTAGCTGGCAGAAGGTTATGTAGCGCTTACCTGTACAAACAATAATAACATCACAAGGAACAACTTCATCGTCCTCCGTTATTACTCCATCGGAAGTAACGAGCTTAACCGGCTTTAGCTCATTAACATTGGGAGGAAGCAATCCAAGTTTGAAACCATACGCAAATTTATGACATACTGTTACTTTCTTAGCTTCAGTAGACAAAAGTAATGCAAGATCCGCAGATGATGGACCTAATCCGACACAAACTACATTCTTTCCTGCAAAGTCTTTGGGATTTTTGAAATATTTGCAGTGCATGACTTTCCCATTGAACTTTTCAAGATCTTGAATAGGTGTTTGGTAGGGATATGAATTTTTTCCAGTGCCTATGATTACAGCATCATAGATTTCTGTGTTAAAAATGTTTGTTGCAAGATTATGGGTTTCAACTACCCATTTTCCAGGAACCCCATCAGGTAAAGATGGATCTTCGGGACGAATGTCTACGACAGAAGTGTTAAGCTGCAATGTTAAAAAAAATGGTTTATTCTTGTGAAGATGGACACAAAAACTTTCGTGGTGTTCTAATAAATGTGCATGATAATATAGTTTACTTGTATGTTAGGCCATAGCTTGAAATGTGTTGCATAAGCCCTCAAGTACTGATGCATTTGCTCTTGAGTTGCGAATGTGTAAGCATCTCGTTTATGCTTGAAATCCAAAAATTCCATTAAGACAAACGGCAGATTCGCGCTGAGCACAAAAGTTCAATATGTTTTACTTCATACTTGATTGAAATTTAATCATTTATATTGAATAAAATTATTATATTCCTACCTTAGATTATCATACATAGTCGTAGTGTTTTCAGGGTTGTTTTCAGAACCTTCCAAGGCATCAGAGGTGTTTCGGGGCGACACGGGAAATTGCTTTTCTCCTGTGTAGTGCCATAGACCTCCAATGTCATCTTTCTGTTCAATTATCGTACCTGTGAGGTTACTACTTTCGAGAATCCATCTTAAGGACACTAAACCACTTGGCCCACCGCCTACTATAAGAACTTTCTTTTTATCTGATAGGTTATTCATAGTTTTTAGTTTTACACAAGTTTCAGGGATATACAAGTTTAGCTAAGATCAGCTCAGGCTTGTTGCAGGATGAAGAGTGTGCCTTTTCTACAATTGCAGTCAGATTTTCCAAGTTGGTTTCCGAAGGTTTAATCAATGTTGAATGTAATACTGGTGTGGTGAAATAACCACAGACGTGTTGTTTATAGTTCATAACACAATGAAATGCAATCTTTTTTAATGTGAGTAAGTATTGGTACATTAAACAAATATAGTAAAAAACCATAAACCCAAAAGGTGATCAATCAAGCCGTTGTCCTTGATTTAAACACGCGTGTCTCACATCATCCCATTTTTTACATTAGATACCAAATACCAAGAATGGGTTAATGTTCATATTTCTCTACATTTCTCACACTTCTCCTCATGACTTCTTTGTGACAAAACAACAACATATAACTCGTTTTTCATGTGAATTGCAGTTGGACTGGAAGTGAACTGGACATGCAATGTTATCTCATATTTCATCCTCAGATTCATTATGTCATGCAATCATTTTAGCCCGAAGCGTTTTTGTATCTGTATGAACAAACGAAACGAGCCACTTGCAACTTGAAGTTGCGAAGTGGGCAAGCAATACATGGTGCGTGAACCCGTGAACGTAATGTTTGTGAATCTAGTTATAACCGCATTAATGCTTAATGCTAACCTTGTGAATCACAGCTTGAGATTCTCTACGGCTGTCTAATTAAAGTAATTGTCAAAAGCAACCCTAACACAATCTCATTTAATGCAAATCCCTGCTTGGTCCTAATTGTATAGGAACCATCTCAACTTTAATGACATCTCACCTTCAAAAATGATGTAACAACAGCCACAAAAAACGAATACTCGCTCCGTTAGTTTGCGTTTCACGTTCCTAGTTTACAATTAGATTTGTGAATAGTCTTCGCTATACATAGCACAGTTAAGATCACCATTAAAAAGGGCAAATCGGTCATATGTCTCAACATGCCCCATTTATGGCAGCCCTACCTATAATAATGACTAAACCATTACCTATTACCACACTAAACTAAATGTTTTTTTAATTAGTTTTCTTACATCTTACGCAGCAGTTCCTAATATTCTTCATCTGGAAAAAATGTCTAAAGATTATGTCTTAGTATTATTAGCATCCTCATGAATCAACAAACGCACAGACCTAAAAATAAGTATTTTGACAGGTAGGCTGCTATGTTCAATGCAACTGAAGGTGTATTATAGGAATGGATGATACTTATACGTGCTTGGGTGGCTATGCATAAGAAGATGAACTAAAGTAAACAAATGGGAGGCTTTCCAACATATTCATAATATTGTTTGTTTGGGTTTTGATTGGGGAAAAAGCTGGTGTTTTAAAGGAAAAATTGCTTCGTGTACGTATGTCATTTAACTTCCGGATGTTTTAACTGAACTTGTACAGTGGCTAGTTAAGAAACTGGAAAAATTAGCTGGGTTTGAGAAATCTCAATAAGGGATGATGAAGTTTTTTCGGTGAAGGGTAAATACTGCTAAATACCTTGCCCTTGTTGTTAGTAATTTTAGTTTGACGAGATTTAGCAGCGTTAAAAACCACTCATTTCATAATGACGGAATATCGCCGAGAAATGGAGCAGGAGTCCTACTCCCCTGAAGAATTCGTGGAGAGACTGGCCTGGAGTACGAGAACAACAGGAGGAGAGTTTGACCCTGAGCTTCTGCACAACACATTTTCTGAAGCGATTTCAGATTTACAAGGAATTCTGGAAATGCAGCGATTAAAGTGTACCCAGGTAGAAGGGATCTTTGCAAAAGAAGAGCAAAATCTTAGGGCAAGACTAATGTTACTCCTTCATCGAAATGGTACTGCGACGGAAAATTTGTCAGTATTAGAAAAGAAGGTAAAATAAAATTAATGTGACATTAAATTTCTTATTTGTCAATTTGAAGGTGGGAATAATTATTAGCATAAAGATGATCCAATTGTATTTTTTTTTCTAGGTAAATTCAGTGGCCACTAAAGTAGTGCATTTGGGGGATCAGTTAGAATCTGTAAATTTACCTCGAGAAAGGGCAAGTGAGGCGGCAAAGCTACTAAAACATTTGGCCGACTTTCTCCAGCCAGGAACAGTTCTTTTGTCAGATTTGTTTAGAGACAAGGAAAAGCTATTTGAAGCGGCTGAAATTATCCAAAAATTACAAACCATTGCCCAAGATTTGTCTACAGGTGGAACATCCGCCAGGTAAAGCAGTAATAAAGCATAGCATATTATCAAAGTAAAATGGTGCAATAATGATTTAGGGGTAACTAATTATTGGGCTTTCTGTTTTCATTCAAGATTTGAAGCAGCATGCAAAAAGATTGCTCAAAAGTACGATGAAATCGAAAGGGCTTTGATCGAAGAATTCGTTGCTGCTCAAGTCGTAGAAGACAGGGATCGAATGAAACAAATTGCACATATTCTGTATAACTTTAAAGGATATTCTCAATGTGTTAACGCTTTCATTGAACAAAGCCAAATTGTAAGTTGTAGTTGTAAGACTAAAGTTTTTAATGCTTAATTGCAGTTTCCAGCTTGCAAATTCGGTGAGATTGTGCTTTTAATTTGCAGGGAGGATTTAAAGCCAAAGATGTCTTTGAAGATGTGATTCCATTATGTGACCTTAACAAACCAATCATTGACCATGTCTTCCCAAATCCTGAGCACGTTATGGGGAAATTCGTGCTTCATATCTTCCATGTTCGGATTCAAGAAACTGTAACTGCCCAACTTTACGATAGACAACAGAATCAAGACAAGTTCCTCAAGAATCTCTCCTCCCTATACTCACGAACTCGAAAAGTGGTCAACCAATTAGAAGCATTTGACCTTGGGAGTGATTCTTCATTTATGGAAAAAATTACGGAACAAATTTTTAGAAAGCATTTAGAAAACTACGTTAGAATCGAAATTAAATGCCTTGAAACCAAAAGCAATAGAATTTTGTCCTTGTACTATGACGCGTTGAACCATCAAAAGCGTCAGCTACAATCCAGTTTCCAAGATTTCCGAAGAGACATTCAAGCCGTAATTGGAGCTCGTGCAAATATCAACATTGCGCAAATAGAAAATTTCGGAGGAGAAACATTTCTCTCTGAGGAAGTAGCAATAAACTTGCTTCAAGAAAGTAGAATGGCTTACTCCCGCTGTAGTCTCTTGTCACAAAAATCGGAAATTGCCAATAATGGTGCTCAAATTTTTGAAATCCTCACACAATACCTTATTAAGGAACATGTGGACTATGCCTTGGAGTTGGGTTTACAAGGTATACCACTACCAGATGCGAAGGCTCAACCGGAAATCTATTTTTTTGATATTGTCAAGAGCTGCAATGCCATTGTACATCTTTATGAAAAGGAATTTGTGGATTCCTTACTACCACTTGTCACGTAAACAGTTATTCTTATTAGTGCATATAGTTTTTAGAAGAGAAACTGAAAAATATACAAGTAAATCGTATTCTTAAAATCGTTTCTTGTTCATTTTTATAACAACAGGGCAACTCCAAAGTTATCAGAATGTCTTGAGAAGAAACGGGCAATATTGGAACAAATTGAAATAAAGCTTGATGCTGGAATCGATCGAGCTTTGGATACCATTGCAGGATGGGTAAAAATTGTTTTGCAGCTGGAGCATAACAAGAAAGAGTTTTTTAAATCAGAAACGTTTAATGACAATGAAAACTTGAACACAGTTTCACCGGTATGCATAGAAATGTTCCTACAAACAAACAGATTTGGATTTATTTCATGTGAATTTATGTATGTTTCGTTTCTTTGTAATAATCAATCAAGGCCTGCAGTAAAGTTGTAAGATTCGTTAACATTCAAGTTAGCAAAATGAAGGACTCGATGGATGGAAAGAATATTGAAGCTGTTTTAATGGAGTTGGGAATACGGATTCATCGTGTTATTTACGAACATTTGCTCATGTTCCAATACAGTTCAGTTGGTAAGCAATTTTGTAAATGCTGCTTACCTATTGTATACGGAGCAGAAATTATTATGTCGTTGAAAATTAATTTGTCCGTGATTTTATCTCGTAGGTGCTTTCAGTGTAATCTGTGATGTGGGCGAGTATTTAAAGTGTGTGAAAGAATTCAAAATACCGATTCTGAACAAGATTTTTGAGACGTTACGTGCACTGTGTAATCTACTTATCATATTGCCCAAGGATCTCAATAAACACTTTAATCAGGAGGAGTTGGTAAATAAATAACTAACGAGAATACATCTGTCTAGCACAATGAATGTTTATTACCGGATGTACAAATTATGATCACATGATGATGATGACTGTTTTCAAATTTTATAGATGTGTTTGGACCCTGCAATTAGGATGAGTTTTGTGCAACTTCGAACAGACTTCAAAACTGCCAGACTACATTTAAATACAGTTACCCAAATAACAAGCAAATGAATGTAAAATACTATACATTTATATATTAAGTGTAAATTATGTAAATGCAAAAAAAGAATATAAAGGGCGTTTGGTGGAAACACGGGTGCCGTAGTTAATTTTAACATAAACAAATTGTTTTTGCTTTATTGAAGTTCATCTTAATAGCTTGCCACGGAATTTATGTATGCACTAGAAGATCGTTTGTCTTGCATAGAATCATGCCCAGATTACAAATTCAATAATTAATTACCTACTGCTAATTTGATAGACAGAGCTTAAGTAAAAACTCTTATAAAATAGTTGTTGCAAATACAAAGACAAAAACATTGAGAGTTCCTACTTATGTATAAAACAGTTCATCAATTAAGTAATGTTGACAATGATGTCACATCGTTTCCGAAAATTTAATATTATCTCTAAAACTTGCTGTGACTGTGACTGACTCATACAACGTTATGGGAGAGGTATTTGTAGAAGAAATGAAAATCAATACGAGTTGCTTCTTGGTTCCTAAATACTTTCTAAATTTATGTGAAGAAGGTACGGTTCAGCCAAGACCACAGTTTGCGGTTGCGAACTTTATATGTACAAGTCTCTACCATATAGATCACTTAACGCATTCTATATATGTTATCCTCATGAAGTGAACCTAGTTCACCTTCAAAGTCAATTTTGACCTGGAAGTCAAGATCCCGGTTGTTACGAGAGTTCTGCCTTAATGTAAACCTGCCGGTGATTTCCTCGCCCTGATGCAACATAAACATAAAAAAAGATGCATTATATAGTATTGGTAATACTTGATTCGTAAAATATCAGTACACTTTATGTATATGCAAATTTACTATTTACCTTTTTAATAGTTGCGTAATCGTTGAGATAAAAGACGGTCTGCTTCCAGTGAGTGTAGGGTGCTTCCGGAGCAGTAGAAAACCAAGTACGCTTGTGGCATTTGGAAAATTCCACAGTGAAGAACGTAACCACGGCATGAATGTAATCGTCCCGACGAGAATGAAGTTGGAACGGCACTGAAAAGTTAAGATCTTCCTTGCGCAATGTATTCAGATCAACTTCCAATAACTGGCAGTGGTTAGACACAACCTGTAATAATAATAATTAGAAAATAATTTTCGTTATGATATTCTTAAAATTTCGTAATACAATGGGAATATATAATAAAGATTCGACCCTTAAGTATGAATTATTTGCTGTACCATTTTCTGATCCACGACATCAACCAAAGGCTCCCTAATAGCCACTTTGCGAAGGCAGCTCATATCAAATCCATAGACATCATCCCACCAGTGGATCTTATCATCCTTATACTGGCGATCTTCAATAGCCGTGATGTACAATGAACACTTGTCTGGGAAGAGCATTCCGTTGGGTGCTAACCACTTGTCCCTGGCGTACAAAACTGTTTCCAGCATGGACTCATAGAAAAGGCAATATCCCATCCATTCTGAGATAATAATATCAACTTTGGGAACAGGTAAATCAACCTCTTCGACTTTTCCTGAAAACAAAAGTAAATAAATTAAGCATTAATTTAAAGTACACAAGGACAACAGTTAGGTTTTAAATGCATTATTACGTACCTTTAATAATGGTAATAACGTTGCCGAATCCATTAGAATCCACTATGGTTTGTGCATGCTGAGCAATATTGGAGCACTCAATTCCAATAACTTTCTTTGCACCGGCTTTCGCTGCAAACATGGACAATATTCCAGTTCCACAGCCAACGTCCAAAACAATTTTGTCCTGATAACAAAGAATAATGGACATAAGTAATGTAATGATTTCTCTTGCTTTGCTTGCTTAGAATTTTTTTCTCCAAAATACCATATATTCATACCTTGAACAAATGCTTATTGTAATACATTGAATTACGATACGTCATGGTACGAACTTCATCCTTCAACATTTCTTCATGAATACCGAAATGCGCATATGAGTCAAAGTAGTAGTCCTTAGATGTCATCTCATCCACAGGGACTTGTCCTTCTTCAGTTCCTCCATTCGCAACAACCTTCTTCACATCACCTTCAACCTCCATGTTAACGGCCTGGAAATGATTGGTCGCCTGCAATTTTTTTTTAAAAAAATCAAATTAATAAATGACACATTAACGACTCGCACGATGCAACGAAAGACCACTACCAACTAACTACCAGAAGGTTGCAATAAAATAAGCAAAACGCTAGCCAAGATCATCATCATCATTATCTTCGTCCCCAAAAAAAAGCAAGTCATTTACATGCACAGAAAACCGCAAGCAAAAAGATTCAAAAAAAAATTCTACTGACAACCTAAAAAAATAAAGAAAAAACCTAAAATACCTACCATTTCTTACTCTGAACTATCTAACTTTCAAACGAAAACTAAGAATTTAATCAAATTATCAACAGGAATTAACTTGTCTACTAATTGTCAAACAAAAAGTCACTCGTCTTTAGTAGTAGCAGTAGTTCTTAAATAGCGTAATATATTATTCGTGTTGTCGGTCTCAATTTTCTATCGCTAGTCAACTGGAAACTCTTGTGGATGTGGAGGGGGGAGTAAATATGGAATTTAGTAACCTCACGAAGGATATCAGATTGTGTGACGAATAGTGATCTTCTTAACTATGTTCGCAATTAAATTCCCACTCTAACGAAGGATGATAAGCTGTACGAGTACGTCGAAAGACCGAACTATAAGAGATTGGTTTGTTAAGGGTGAACTTCTATTCACAAAGAAACCAAAAACACGGCAAACACGTCTCTCCTAAGCTGCTCTTCTACCTTTTGCACTACGAGAAAAATGCACTAGGGGAGCTATACAGAAGAGAAGAAAAGACCCCAACCAAACCGGAGAGTTTGACTTTTTTATGCATAAGGTACAAGTTGAGCCAAGCCAATCCGATCCAGCGATCCGGATATAAAAAACATGAGACGTGCTACGGACGGACAGACTACATACATATATAAAAGATGCTTTTGTGTCGACCATGCATTCATCCACTTTTGTGTACTGCGGCATTTAGCTTTCCTCCTTCATCTATAAAAATGTTATGTTAGCTTGCTGCTGCAGATTCCATATTATTCCATTCCAGCTCCTGCTTCTGTATAAAAAATATACCTTAAAATGTGCTGATATGGACATACCTTACTCGTCTAGACTAGCTAGCTTCTTGCTCAAAACCATACTGCTTCAATTTTGTGCATGAGTTCAATCTCATTTTAGTCATGTCATGTTCTACTCTATAATGTCGTCGTTGGTCGTAGGTTTCACAATGATGCTCAACCTCAAAAAGGGATGAATGAATGACTATCGGATATCATTACTTATCTTTACGATATTATGCATAATATATTCACTAAAGGTCATTCATCGCTGGTAGCCTGGCATGATGCTCATCGTGTGACAAAGACGCTTCCTTGCAGTTTCATTTTCACTGAGTTAATGTACTATCCGTCAAAGACAACGATTAGGTATGAAAGCTTGCTTATCGATGACAAATCATGGACAATCTGTCCTACTTGATATGATGCGTAATATATAAAGAAGCACAACGCATCGCATATCTCCTCCGTTCTGGTTCTTGGGTACATAAAAATGTCCTATTTCTCCACCAAGTTTTATCTACACTCCACATTAATAGACGAAAGTGTTTCACATACCCCACAAGTGCACATGGCCACCTAGATTTTCCAGACGGAGGTGGCGGTAGTGCTTGAAGGTGGATAAAGATGTGCACATGTAGTGAACATGATAATCATACCCAACAAAATATCCGTAGCGGTTTCCCCTTTCATAAAAACAAAAAGGAGATTTTTAGCCATAAGGCATATATTTGGATCGCAATGCTTTTGGGTATGTGACGGCGGAATGTGCTTTTATATGCAGTCAATTCAATCATGCAACAGTGTTTAGTTTCAGAAGAAAGAATCTGCAATATCTGCATGCTGTATATTATGTACCTAACTGATTCCTTTGGTGGCTAAGAAAGATAAATATAAAGAGCACGTTTGATTGAGCATAATATACTTTTGTCAATGATAAATTTGCATTTTGCAATATAATTTCGAGTTTATCCAGAAAGTTGGGATTTTGCTAGCTTTTTTCTAATTTACGATAGTTGATAAGTGTTGACTGTGACAAAGAGCAACAACTACATTTAATTTAATATTGGTACGATACTTCGTGATAGCTGAAAGTATCTAGCATGGATGTTTCAAGATTTTCATCTTCTGGAGAATTCCTGGGGGTGTCTGGAACAGATGGACGGCTGAGAATTTGGGATACTTCGACAAGCGTTTTGAAACAAGAGTTCGTCCCGTCATCCCATTTGACAGCGACATGTACATGCATAGAATGGGCACCAACTGCGAATCAGGTACTTTAACATTTATCTTTCCCTATAGTTGATGATTATCTCAGTGGGTGACACAGGAATGGAATTCGTGGAAATGATCAATGTTTTTTTATTTACTTATTTAGGTCACAGGGAAGAAGAAGAAACGGAAGAGAACTGTGCAGGGAGAGGTTGTGGTGATGGGGACAGCCACAGGTGCTTTACTCTTTTATGGAGTTACGAAGGCTCAACTTTTGTCTCAGCATAAAGATGCCCATTCCGGAAAAGTGACGGGAATTTCATGGAGTAATGACTCCATGTTATTATACTCTTGTGGTGAGGATGGTTACATTGGCGAATGGGACCCAGAAACGACCAAATCACAGAGGTAAAAATAAACGGAGATCTACAACTTAACCTAATAGATAATTTCTCTTGTATTTTAGTCTACCTTTTGTCCTTTTAAAGGTTTTTTAAAGTTTAATGTTCATTTAATTTTTTAGCCGTTGGAGAGGAAGTAAAACTGCCCTTAGTGCTGTTCGTGCTTTTGGGAATAAAGTTTTGACTGCAGGCCATGGGATCCAGTTGTGGGATCTTAAAACGAAAACTAGCACGATGACTTTTACCGGGCATCCGAGTCTTATCACACAACTAGAGATAATTTCAGGAACCGACTATTTTGTAACAATGTGTCAAACTGAAAGGCATTTGAGGATATGGTACGTACTCAACCCAATTGCCAAAATCTTATATAATTTATTAGAATAAAATCAAATATCAATGATTTTCACTATCAATTGCACAGGTCATCGAAAGAAAGGAACTCTGTTTTGACTCTAACTGTTCCAGAGCCTCCACAGAGCTTTTCAGTTCTAAATTCTAATAATGGTCAGGTTGCAGTGGCCACTGTGACACAAAAAGGACCACTACATCTTTTCCGACACAAGTTAAACGGTCCTGTAAAGAAGCCTCTTCTTCCATCAACCTCCTTGAAAATTGTGGATTCTTTAGATGATAACAAATGTGTCCCTTTGCTGGCATCCTACATTTCTGATGAAGTAGACGAGGATAATATGACACTTCTTGCAAGTTATGGAGGTTGGCTTAGACTCCGATTTGAAAAGTTCCCTGTTAGCTCACTTGACACGAATTCAGTGGTCAAACGAGAGTATTCAACGCAAAAGAAAAAGATCAAAAACAAGCAGTTAGGAGTCAGCAATAGTTTCCAACCCCCAGATGTGGTTGAAGTTCCCAATGATGTTAAACATTTACAACCTGGCTTAGACTTGTTAGCAGTTCCCCCAGATTCAAAAGCTAAAAAGCGGAAGAAGGCTGGTGGGGAAGGGGGAGTGGATGAAATGATTGTTGATGACGGAGAACTTCCGATGGAAGAGAGATTAACCAATTTGACTATCGATACACCAGCTACTGGTTCTTTACCTAGTGCTAGTAACTTATCACATTTGTTGAGTCAGGTAAGTCATAAAATTCTGCTGAGTCGTATAGTTTCTCTTGTTGATTTCGTGTTTTTGTCTTCAGATGAATAATTATTTTTGAACCTTTTGAAACTTTGCAGGGTCTCCACAGCAAGGACACCAGGATTCTGCAGTCCGTTTTGTGTAGGTGGGATGAGACTATTATTTCATGCACCGTTCGTAGTCTTCCCGTTCAACTAATAATACCACTTTTGAATGAAATTAAAGGAATGTTAGCTGGTAAAGCGCAACAGTAAGTTAAACTTGTTTCCATAATTAATTTTTAGCTATCCAAGGTTATATTTTTGGGGGTTTATTTAAGTAACAAAAATTATTGTTTGTTCAGAAATCACAGTCTGTTAAAATGGCTCAAGAACATATTTCAAATTCATTCTGCGTACCTGATGGCATGTCCATCAAGTGAGGAGCTGCTTAGTCCATATCTGAGCCTTTTGCGCTCTAGAGAAGTCCTCTACCCTCAAATGTGCCAGCTCAAGGGGAAGTTAGAACTTATTAAAGGAAATATAAAAGCTAAAGAATTTAAAGCCGAGCAACCCAATGAAGCTCTTCTTGTGTATCAAGACGGTAAGCAACAGTTTAAACTTTTTGTTTTGCTACGTTTGTCGTTTATTTATTTATGTCCGACTCTAATAAATTAAAATTTTGAATATTTGTTTCAGAATCATCGGACGAGGATAAAGAAGATGACACATTTCTTCCATCTGAGTCTGAAGGGTTTCTTGAAACTGATGACGATCTTGGTGTCGGCGATGACAATGACGACGCCAGTGAAGATGACGAAGATGAAGATTCAGACATGGATGGCCAAGATGAAAGTGGTGACTCGGACTCCTCTGCTGATGAGAAAACAAAAAAGTCGAAAACGACACAGAAAACTACTGCCAATCATAATCATAATGATGCAGAGTCTGATGATTTGATGGATGAGGATGACTGAATAAATCGACATGAAATGAGATGACAAAGGTGTCTTATTTGTGAATTTGAAAAGTAATATGTTGACTGGCATTTCAATTATTTTGTGTTGTTCATTTATTCGTACGTCATGTTTTCTTATTTAATTCAATAGATTAACAAAATTAGATACATATATATACATTACATAATATATCAATACACAAATGGTGTTAACGAGTTTTCCATAAGTAAATGTATTTTTACGCAATCCGGAACACTATATTTATACAACGTGCAACCCGTGTTATTAATTTAGATAACTACTTAATCATTGGAAGTTCGGATGAATGCTGCCAACTTTGAACCTATTTTAGTTTTTTTCTCACCATCCTTTTCATTTTTACCTTCTTCGTCATCTTCAATATCACTCCTTTTACGTTTTTTCTCGCTCTCATCAGAAGGCTTTTGATATTTCTAAAATTGTCACAGTATAACGATCACATTCAATGAATTATAGCTTTTATTAGAATCAACATCAACATGGTTAAAGCAGTTGGGTTCTTACCTGTTTCTCCTCTTTAGTTAATTTCCTAAACTGTTGCATACCAAACTTGGTAAGCTCAGCAGTTGAAGCCTCCGGATGTTCTATCTCAAGATCCGCTCTATTTTCATCAAACCAGAGTAAGTAACCAGTTTTCTTTTTTGGTGGCTCCTCGGGCTTGTCCCGTTGAATGTTGGTGGAATCCTCCAACAATGATTCCGAATTTCTTTCGACCTCACTATTTTCCATTTGTCCTTCATTTTCTATCATTGCCGAGTCATTACTTTCTTCCGAAATGTCTGCTGCCATTGGACTTTCAGGATTCGCATTCGCTGCTTCTTTATTAGATTTCTTTCCATGCATGTCTAGTAATGTGGCTTGTTTCTGTAAAAATAAGAAAGAAGTACATTACATGGTTAGAACGTTCTGGTTTGCAACGGCTGAAGTAGAAGAAGAATACATGCCTCTCTGAAGAATAATCAAATTATTACTTTTTTATCTTTATTAGTTGTCAGTTCCTTCTGTTTTTCTTTTTCTGTTCCTTTCTTTGTCTTGTTGTTTCTAATACTAACTTTTGAAAAAAGGTCAGTTGGTTTTTCATTTGGTTTCTTCCATGTATCAATAACGCTTAGTCCTTTGTTTTCACTGTTTTCGGAAGAAGTTTCCTGGGCCTTTCCTTTGCGGAATCGATTTCCTGATGTGTCAGTCGATCCTAAAAGCTTTCGGATTTCATCTGTATTTCTCTTCATAAAAGGATTCTCTGCAAAAGGAATCATGTATAGGATCAAGAGGTATAAGACATAATAGCGACATTGGACACATTCTGAGTCGTTCCATACCTTCATCAGGTACAGTAGTTACTGAGCGGTTAGCAGCTGAAAATGAATTTGAAAACGAAGATGCAGAAGTGTTGAAACGGCTGCTGGTGCTTTCAGAAAACAAGTCTTGAGAAGCTGAATAGTCAGCCGTGGTTGAAAAGGTTCGACTTTGAACGTTGGAATAAACTATTGTTCCCATTTTCAAAGTCTCAAAGTCATCGTCATCTCCTTCCACCGCTAAATCTTCTTCATCCAACTTTCTTCGACCAACAGCCGTTAGTCGGTCAACCAAGCCTTTTTTGCGAAGTTTACTGGCATATTTCACTGCTACTTGAACAGCATGTGCAGAAGGCATCATTGACACATACTCTGTTCCTCGTGCATCCCAGTCTCCTTTACAACTCAACTAAAGAGTAAAGAAATTAGAAATTCATTGAGTGAAAGTCATCCATAGTATTCTGTTTTTCACAAATTTTAGTTTCAAATAGTTGTTAGTGCTCACCACAAAAAGATTGAACAGAGACTCTTTTAGTTCTTTTCCGGCTTGCGTTTTATATTCTTCTACGTCATAATTCTTCTTGTCCATTTTCTTTGACAAAGCGTCGAGCATCAACGATCTGTGTAATCTATCCTCCAAACGGCTTTTCTCCGTTTCCATTTCGCAGAAGGGAATCTGTAATCAAATTATATTAAAACTTCATATGCCTACAGATTTTAATAAATGTCACACGTAGAAATGAAGTTGACAGTTTATCATGTTTTACCCACCTGAGCATCCAACTGCATCAAAACGGGCCTTGGAAGTGTAGGCGGATATGTCATCCCTTTACATTTCACGGCCCTGATTCTTTGCATTAGTTCACTTACTCCTACAACCCAAAAGTGATCGGAAGCACCAGCAAGGTGTTCCTTCATTGTGCAAAAGGTTGTCCAGTAACGACCACTCAAAATTCTAAGCACATCCTGAGAATCTGTGCAAATTGGTGAGCCCTCGTCTGAAAAGCCTATCCACGTAACTTGAGCTTTTGGGCTTATTGGCAACGGCTCACAAGAAACCAAAGGAAATGGTTTTAAGCTGGGCTTGATTCTAAAGATTGCATATGCAATACATTGATTCCCATGCAGACCTATATTGAATTATAGAATTATAGAATATGAATTATTGAGTACAAATTATTTTGACTGAACCTATAATAACTGTTTACAAATGTCCTTATTGAGTATTATTACCAATTCCATTATGAAATGTGATGAAAAGAAGATCTTCATGTCCAGAAGTTGTGATTATTTGGCCACCGACTTCAATAATTTGTTTCTGTGCACCTCCAATTGTAAAAATACGGATTCTATTCATGTTCGTAGAAGCTGCAAGCCAGCCATCACCAGCTGCCAAACCGATTACTTCTTCATCAGCAGGAAGTTCTGTGCACCACTCTTTCTTTGAATCCCATGATGTGAAGCTGTAGCAGAACAACTTACTGCAAATACAAACAGTAAAGTTACTTTCTCATTAAGAGTTAAACAGTTACCAAATGAGCCCAACCAAAGTAATATAAATATTACCTTCCGCCCCTGCTTGATTTTTCATTTGCGAAAACGGCTACTTCCTTGGTCAATGTTGCCAAAGTATAATCTTCCTGATTTCTCAAGTGAATGGCGTGGTGAACTGCAGCATCATGAAATTCTATATCGATCGCGTCTTTCTCGTCATCCTCAATAGAATAATTACGAATAATTCCTGTATTATTCCAAATCATAAACCTATGCGTTAAGTGCTCTGGGGAAGACGCTGGTTGGAATGGCTTTTGCGGCTCAGTAAAAGGAATGACGATTCTCGGTGGTAGTGCCGCAGGACGTGAAGAACGTGGTTTGTTACTTCCAACACTTGATACACTCATAGCATCCTCATTATCAGAGTTCTTTCCATCTTCCAGATCAATAATAACTTTCTTTGCCTTATCCACGCCGACATACTCATCACCCACAAATCCAGTTTCTGCTTTAATCTTTGAAATTGAAATTTCATTATCTTCATCAGCAAAAAGATCATCCAGTCCATCATCAAAAGCGTCTCCACCACCTTGAGACTGATCATCCGTATCACCTGGAGGTGAAGAAGGGTCGTCGTCCATATTATCTAACGTAGATGATTGGGTTTCCGACGGTTCCTTTGCCAATTTTGATGGCGTTTGAAAGTCTTTGAGTAACAACACGCGTCCTTTTTTATCAACAGCAACGAGATCCGTTGACTTATTGGTAAAGATCAATCCTGTAATTTGGTCAGGGTACTGAGCATGCTCTGCTAAAATTTCGGAATCCTTTACTTTCCATACAATTAAAGTTCCATCGATTCCACCCGAAGCAATGTAAGTGCCACATGGAGAAAACTTGGTTACTGAAGAACCCTGTAAAATTGGAACATGCATTGTATTGTTGCTATTACGTTTTTGGAACCATACATTTTAAAATTGGAATAATCAGATTCTGATAGATGGATCGTTATTCTTGCCTTTTTAGATTTTTGGGCTTTCAAAACTTTTAGCTTAACCCAACTTTCTCTAGCATATAGAGCCACATGCTCTTCCTCCGGAACAGCCAATATCTTTCCCTCCATACCCCAAGAAATACGGCATAAAGTTTCACTGGTGGTAATGTCATTAGATGACGGGAAGACCTTTTCAAATTTTTTCACTACATGCACCGGTTTACATTCGTCAGCTAAGCTCCAAATGCAAACATCTCCATCACATCCACTGGAAGCCAAAAACTTTATTTGAGGATCCAATGCAACTGACAAAACGGGAGCAGAATGTGTGTTAAGCCTGAATGGAGGGTTGCTTGATTCTTCTAAATTGATTATTTGAATAGTCATATCGCTAAAGATTCACAATTAAAAAAATCATTTACCATTCCAATCTTAATTTAATACGTTTGTTCTAACTATAACAAAAAAAAAATCATAAGCCGCATACCCAGAGCCCGCAACCATCCATTTCCCATCACTAGAAATGTCTAGATGATGTACTGGAGCAGTGAATTTAGCTTTCACTCCCAAATTTTTTCCATCTTCAAGTGAAAGTAATTCCACAGTATTGTATTCTGTTCCTACGTATACTTTCCCTTCTCTACATAGCAAAGTCAATCCATTATCAGTCAAGTCGTGGGCTATGGGATCTTCATCTTCGAAGCTCTTCCAAATACGGAGTCCACTGTCACAGCCACATGTTACCAACTTCCTAAAAACAAACAATAACCAAGATTTATCAATTAACTCTAGTCTTAATTCGTGATCCACAACAGTTGATATCGATGATACATGTTAAATTAAATTATAAGCGTAGTAGTACTCTGTATCTCCATCCTGGAAACAATCAACCGCAGTAATTCCTTCACTGTGGCCCCACCGGAAGTCTACTCTTTGAGGTGGGTTCCGATCCTCATCATTCTTTCCGGGCATTCTTATTCCGAGTAGTTTTAAGACTTCAATTTCCTGCAATACACAAGTATATATACAATACATGCATTTTAAAACTTATTCCATGAAAGTTTCGCTTTTCAGTGCCAGTAAAGTTTCAACGACATCAAATCAAAATTGATTTTCTCTCTACACCTTATCATGCTTTCACCCTTACCTTTCAATAGTTCCTTTCCTGCAAAGAGTCCAACACCTCCGCTAGTCTTATCGAACAAAAAACAAGATTGAGATTGACAATCAGTTATTAATGTTAACAGTCATGAAGTAGTCATTTGTAGTTGTAATTAAAAGATTAAATTAGTCACTGATTGTTTTTCTCTATTCTATGTATCTATCTTTTATGAATGTTTTGGAGCTATGCAATTTTCATTGTTGTCTCTCTTCCCTTCACATTGACAGAGACATAGGCGCCCCCGCTTATTGGCTTTGAACCTTTTGCCGCTTCAGACGTTTTTAAATGTACTCAATAAGCATCAATATCAATAGGGAGAATGCTCCATCCGAAAGAAATATTTCTAGGAATGAGAATTTCCCCTAATAAAAAAGTGTTTGTTGTGTGAGCTCCATCCATCCGGATATGATATCTTTATATGTACAAAAGTGTATTCCTCTTTTGACTCTGACTGACTTGAACGCTGTTTTTGCTTTCTGTGTATAAAATTGTTGTTACCCATCATTGGTAATATTGGTATATAGTGTATTGTCGCTATACTACTTTTCGTCGATCTTTTGACAGTTTGCCTTTGCAGTGAAGAAATCAAAGGGGAAGAAGAATTTTGAAGCTTTAATTTGCGAATAATTTGACCTTTTTAATTTTTTATTGTAAGTCCAGCTTTCACATTTTTGATTTTTAGGATTAGTCACTTTTACTATTTGTTTACTGCTGACTGCTTTTTCAGTAATTCCGTTTGCGTCATACACGTACAAAAAAATCGAAAAAAATGGATCTGAGCATGCCAAGCAAGCGTTCGTCTTCATCTGTTGATGACGATACGGTGTATCCGGCTAAAAAGAGTAGTCTTGATGGAAGGCAAGAGGAGCGTAATGGATCATCATCAGTGGTGGCTTCAAATAATAAGGATGGTGTTGATGTTGGTGATGATGATGGGAAGCAGTCGAAAATTTTTAAGGATCTGAGTGGTTTTACATTGAAAAATGTGCTTTCTAATAGTGCGGATGTTAAGCGTTTGACT
Organism: Orchesella flavescens; assembly: GCA_964034955.1. NCBI lineage: Eukaryota > Metazoa > Arthropoda > Collembola > Entomobryomorpha > Orchesellidae > Orchesella > Orchesella flavescens. The sequence continues at coordinate 16,736,686 of OZ035957.1, read as the reverse complement.
GTCGAAGGGACTTTTCCGGATGGACAAACTGCCGTGATAGTTTTGGACAAGAAACCGTTCTCGGAGGAAAATTTTAAAGAGCTGTTTTCATCTGGGAGTCGACTCAACCAAATTTTCCAGAATGATATTTATGGGAATTATGATTGCGTCCCGGGAGAAAAGTCTTCTGGTGAGTTGTAGTTGTGTGTTACCTGATTGAGTAATTAGTTTTGGTGGCTGTATTGACAATTGATGGGTGCTAATTTTCTCTTTCTTTCTAATTTTAGCTATAAAAGCGACGATTGTTTACCCAGCTACCCAAAAGCACGTTGAGAAATACAAGCATCATGGTCTATTTTTGGTAGATGAAACGCCAACTTTGTATGAAAAAGTCACTCTCCCTCATTTGGAAGGAACACAGTTCAGCATTCAGGTATAAAAAAAACTATCTCAAAACTAATACATGTCACGTAAATGTAAAATATTTTGAAAGTTATAGTTGAATGTTTTATTCTGGTTATAGTGGGTTTTCAACATCCTTGAGCACAAGAAGGAAGAAGATCGCATCGTTTTTGAGGATCCTGACCCTAAATCGGGCTTCATACTTCTTCCAGACTTAAAGTGGGACGGAACTACTCTTGAAAATCTGTATTTGAGTGCAATCGTCCATGCCAAGGAAATTAAGTCACTGAGAGACTTAAGTGCGGATCATTTGCCCTTGTTGAAAAACATTTTGGAGCAAGGAACGGTAAGACAACTGCCGACTGGACTGCTACATCCAAATATTGGGAAGTTTCCCTATTATAAAATTAGTTTAAAAGTTTTAAAATGTAATTTAATTGCTTTAGGTTGCCATTAAGAAGAAGTACGGACTCTCTAGATCTCAGCTCCGTATTTACCTGCACTACCAACCTTCATACTACCACTTGCACGTTCATTTTACGTCGTTAAATTTTAACGCTCCTGGTAATTAGACAATCATTCGCTTACTTAGAAGTTTTTATTCATTTGAAAGTTTGTTGATTTTGTTTTTTAATGCTATTTTCTAAAATTTTTGTAGGAATTTATACCGAAAAATCTCATCTTCTTCAAAGTGTAATCTCAAACATCGAAGGAAAGTCTAGCTACTACCAGGAAGCTGTTCTCCCGTTCGTGGTAAAGAAAAACGATCCATTGTACATCAAGTTGGTTGACCATGGCTATGAATTCTGAATTGAGCAGCTTGGATTCAAGCAATGACACAAAAAGTATTAAAGTATTCGCAGAGTATCTACATAATCTACGAGCCGTTAATTTGTATGTATTTGTACCAAAGCATGTATTAGACGATAGTAGAGCCGCAGTTGTTTCTGTGAATTCAAATAAAATAGAATTGATACTAGGTGACAAATGTACTTGTAAATTAATTTTAGAAGGGTTGTTGTTGCAAGACTGTTGTAACTTACCGCCTCGCACTCTAAGCAAAGGCGTTTTGTGTTATCGTTTAGTTGTAAAACCTGAATCAGGGTACGGTTCTACCGGGGCAGAAGTAGTTGCTAATTTCGCGAAAACTGTTGATGAAGGAGCCAAGAATCTAGTTAAGAATTCCATAAATAACGTTGCTTTAAAGGAAGGGACCTTATACCGGATTAAATGTAGATTCTGTTCAAATTTTCTAAGTGATTCTGTAAAGTTTGATAGGATTAGACCTTTGCCGTCAAATAATTGGGTTGAGAATGCTCATGAACTCTGGTTTTGCCATCCTCCTGAAACGGGACATACTCCAGTCCTTCATCAAGATGTGTCTGCTAGGCTCGACAAAATTGACTTGGCTAAAAGTGGTGGTGGTGATGATGATGGTCAAAGTAGTAGTTCCGACACTAGTAGTAGTAAAACTATTGTAGATTTGTTAAAGTGTCCAGATAAGAATTATTGTTTTTATGGACCTTGTAATTGGGCTGTTAATAAGGATTTAGTGTTTAATGTACAGAGAAATTCAACTGCCGATACTCATGTGCCTAGAGCAGACTGTTCACAGTGTGGCAATGAGATTGGAAGCTTTACCTCTGAATTTTGTGTGAAAATCTGGGATTATGGTGTTGAGTGGGTTGAGCCGCTTACTCAGCCACTTCTAAACACTGAAGAAGGTAATCAAGAAATACATAGTAGTAGTTGTGCTACTGCTAGAGCGGCTTTGAATTTCAAAAGTATAGTTTTCGCTACTATTTATGAGCTATCGGATAATCCCACATTTCGGTTTACGGTGACATCCTCCTCAAGAGGAAACTCCGTGTTTCTTTGGAACATTGACAGAAATCTTTCAGTCTATGACCCAAAGTTTGTTTCTTTTAATACTGATAGTGATTTTACTGTATTAAAACAATGTAAGGTTGCAAAATTTTTCTTTGCTGTGAAGGAGAATAACTTATCACCCATTACGGATCCAAGAGAAGTTGTTATCATTCAAGAATCTGAGCAAAATGAGCAGAATATTCTATCAATTCCAGATTTTGTTTATAAGGCTGGAGTTGAAACCCTGCGGCACACGTCTATGTTGTATTCTAGAGAAGAGCAATCTTTACAGTGTGGTTACCTGATTTATGATGTTTAAATGTTTAATATTAATTTAGTAAATAGTAAAAAAGATAAAATGAATGAATGTCAACAAACAAACGAATTAATTTTTGTGTTAAATTCTTTATTGATAAGTATTTCCTAAATAAAGTGAGTAAAAAACGTTACAAAATCTCGTGTATTCAGTATCATTTAATCTCTTTTGCTAACTGTCAACTTTTCCAAAGGCTCAGTGTAAAAACCATTAAAATTGACTCTGTAAATGATATTGGCCACTTTGGAAGACTGATTAGGATCTTGAACCATAATAGATACCTCATATAGAAACTCGACCAACTTTCCTGTGAACTGATTAGCAAGGTCTTTAACGGATACAGTTGCGGTTTGAAGGTTTTGATGACTTCGCAAATCTGATGTAGATAGAATCTTGTCGCAAAACTTTAAACATATTGATAGCAATGCTGTCAGGTTCGTAAGCGATGACCTATTAATCAGCATCGAATCTGCGAGAATGGAATTTAATAGATCAAAGTGACAGCTCAATACTTGATCTACGTTAGTAACCTTTGACATGGTTGAAAGGAAAACGTGCCATGCCGGTTCTATGACCTAAAAATGAAAAAAAAAGTAATTATCTTTGATCTTGCACAATAAAAAAAATTTACGGGTAAGAAAAAGTTTCTTTACGGCATATGTTACCTCAAAAGCCATATAGTACTGCAGATTTTGAACAAAGTTGAGCATTTTTTGACACGTTGAAAATATATCTGCCTTTTCAGTGTTGTTCTTATCCAAAACAATATTTTTTCCGGATTTATTTGCAATCCACACTTTACATAGCTGACGTTCCACATGCTTGCAAAAAAATAGCTGTCGAAATATCATTTGGTAGCATGTGATGGCACGTGTATTAAGAACAAGAGATATTGGCCACTGAACGTCATACGAGAATGAGAAACCTTCAACACCTGGGATGCAATAGTTGAAATTGTTGTCCAGCTAAAAAAATAAGAATTTGGAATTGTTTTTACTTGTTTTTCTTAAGTGTATAATTATCAGATGAAAATCAACAAATAAATACGTACCTTTTCCTGTTCCAAAGGAGTCCCTATCGCCATGATATTCCACAACTGATCAGCGATTCCGTAAGGAAATAACTGTACACGAACGTTGTCCTTATAAGGATCTGCTGATGAAGATGATGTTCTCAAGGCAAGTTCCAACAAAGATTCTAATCTCACTGGATTAAGATCATCAATTTGCTTATTAAGTTCGCTTTCCGCAAGATCCAGGAACTGGACTATGAAATCCCCTTGGTCCATTAACAAGTAATGTTTCACTGACTGTAAACGTCGCATCAAGTCATATTCATTGAGAAGAAGATCCAGTAAGGTCTTGCTAGCAAATGTGTACGCCTTTTCAATGGCAGTCACGTAAACTCGCTCATGTATACTATAATGTAATCTTAATGCCTGCAACAAAAGATAATAGACAATATTGAATACATCTCCAAAATATATAAACTTAATAGAAACAAATTCGAGTAAACTAAATAGAACTATTGAACTCACAGAAACCATACTTATGTCCTTTCCACACTCCCGTATTACATTAAGGTATTTTCCAGCTTTTAAGATCTCTAGCATCATTTTTTTCAAGAAGCAAGGAGATTTTGAGTCATCAATTTCATAACGCTTCTCCCAATAATCGTCACTCTGCTCCATTTTGCCATCCCCTTTATCATTGTCAATCACGAGGAACTCCGAAAAGGGATCTGTAATCATACCCTATAGAAGGAAAAAACAATTAAATACCTAATTCAAGACCTGCATTAAGTTTTTAATGACTTCCGATGCTTACTTTATAGATCCATGATTCCAAGATTGAAAAATATGGGTCTGAAGCTTTCTGTGCTAAACTTTGGCAGAGTAGAGAGAGTGCCTCATCTGCCACCATACTTGTAGCCTTTTCATGAAGAACTGATAGAACTGGTCCCCCGACCAATTCTTTTTCTTCAATATCTGTCACAAGTGAGTTTAAAACTGCAAATGCTTGCATTGTGGGATGAATAAAAAACCACATTTTTTGAAGTGTCAGCTCTCCCTGTACATATTAGATAATACACGTGATTTTAAATCTTGAGTTTTTACTAAAACTTGAGATAATGAGATGATGCTTACCTTGGTATGAAAAGTTTCCAATTGCGAGATCATGATAAAGTATTCTTTGATGATGTCCTTGATCGCTGCACACAGAGCCTGGTTAACCTTCCCATGCTTAAAGTCACAACAATTCTCTACGTAATGTGTAACGGTATAAAAGTAAGCTGCGAGTTGGGTTATCTGCAATGTTAAATCTCTTAGGGATTGCTCTACTCGTCTGTCCACCTAAAAAATATTAGATTACAATCACTGATCCCAGTAACCACCGTTGTTAAATGCTCATCATACAATAATTAAAACATGGTGCATTTACTGAAAAAGTTATTCCACGAGGTGACACTGGCTGAACAGTTATAAGTGATCCTTCTGCTCCACAGAGTACATAAAGAACCTCTTGTAGCAACAACTGCTCTTGTTCCTCAGAAGACAAGTTATCCACCCAAATGGACGGAGCAATACCTCCCCCACCCCCAGCACCTTCAGCAGGCCCGCCAGGGATCGTATTGTCACTGAACACAAAGTTCATGGTACTGTACCATCTTGGCAACCCATAAACTGATGCCGTACATGATGTTCGAGTTGAACTTTGTTCCGTAAGGTCTCGGTGGCGGTCCCATTGTCTGGAGGCTGGAGCGTCTTTAAGAACCTGGAGGGAGGCTTCCGACATAATGATCTCACTAATCAATCAAATCAAGTCCAAACAAATCTTCATAGTAAACAATCAAGCTCTTTATAACCTTTGAATCCATTATTTTAACACTTTTATTTTGTGTTACCTTTACCAAACCTCGACGAAAGCTGAAACTGTTACAGATAAATGCTTTTACAGTAGTAAACCGATTGCGAATAATCAAAAGCTTCAATTTCAATGACAAATGAATAATCACTGAAGCAAATTTACAAGCAAAAGTAGCAATAAACAAATGAATGTCTGATAAACAAAAAGGATCCGTTTTCATGTGAAAGAACAACACAAGAGTGCATATTCCCGCTCGCATTTGTGGTGCAGATATATAGTGACATTGAGACATCTAATCTGACATCCAAACGCAAGTCACAATGTAAAAGAAATAACTTTGAGGATGAAGCGGTGCTAAATTATGTTGTTTGTGTAAATGCCATTACTTAACTATGCCGAATTTTAATCAATTTGTGAAACATTTAAAAAAGACATATGAAAAGTATTAATTTTAAAACTCATTGATTGCTAAATACAAAATCTCGAGGTTTTATTGTCACTTTCACTACATACCGTTCGAAATGAATAAACTGAACTTTTACTGAATTTTAAATAAAGGGGTACTAGCTTGTTTTAAAAGTAACATGACTTTCCTTCAGCATCATTAAAGAATCCTTGTGAGTTGGTAGAGTCAATTAGGGACACGGCTTCTTGTGCATTATACTCTTCATATTCATCCTCCTCCTCGTCTTCATCATCCATTTCCTCCTCCGTCCTGATCAACTCTTTTTCATATAATTCCTCAAACGCTGCGAGCTCATTAAGTGTTAACATATCATTTGTACATACTTTAAGAAAATCTACATCTTGATAGCAAACAAGTTCCAAGGGCCGAAAATATTTTTCTCTTGGTTTGTTCCTGTCTTTGTAATCTTTTTCTAATGTTTTGATTAATTTGTTGTAGGGAATGGGTTTAAAGAGTCCTGCACGGATTAGAAACTCATGTCGAGTTTTCATATGTAAGAGAGGATATGATAGAGCTTTACAAGCTACGATAGATTTAGTTGAGTGTGACATATCTTTAATTAAAAACTCTAATTTCTTCTTTAGGGTTGACTCAGATTCTAAAAATGTTTCAACACTTTTTGTTAAAATTTCAATACTTTCACTACTGACTAGGTAGGTGTTTAGAAATGAAAATTGTTTGGAAAGTTTCTTTGGCGGAGCATCAAACAAAAGGGGGGCTCTACGAAGAACTGATTTGTGCTGTGATTCTGATAGACCTATGCCTCTCAATGCAGTTATGCAACTGCTTATCCTTTCATTTGGGATATTGATCAGTCTGGGGTAAATCAACAACATCTATTTAAATAAAAGAATGAATTGTGATTATTTTCCTGATTTAAAAACACTCGAATAGGGTGTCCATAATGTATTTTCTACAAGCTGACTTACCTCTGCTGCCTTTTCTACGTCAAAAGCGTAGATGGACATCCTTTGAAGGTAATCAACTAGTTCGCTCTCGTTAAGATCAATTAACTGGGGATGAGTCTGCATTATAAAACAAAAACGTTCAGTTAGTACTCGTCTTCTTGCGTTATTTTTAATCAAGACACCAAAGACCAACCTTGTAAATGCTTTCCAACAGATTCTCCGCATCCGCAGTTACTAACGAATTCCTCCAATTAAATTTCACCTTCACCCGTCTTCCCTTCACCTCATTGAGACCCCTATCTGGTTGGTACGATCTAAAACAATCGACGAGCAAATTAGCAATTGATAAATCAAGCTTCGGTTGAAGATTTACCCTTTCAAAAAGAATGACTTACGCATATTCATCAATTACGTCGTTATCAGGATCAAGGCCATTTGCTGTTACGGGGTCGGTTGAAGGTGTACCTTCATTAGACGACGCTAATCGGACTGACTGCTGCATACCAAACGGGTTTATAAACTGTCTCCTCGTGCAACATTGTGTGGCCGTGTGCATGCATCTCCTCATATTAAATGAATGAAGATTATAGTCTTCAGGAAACCAACGAACCTACAGTTTGCAAAAAATAGTACGTCAGAATATAAAATTGTCCATCAAATAAACAACAGTAATAACAACAGTATCCAAAAACAGTAAAACACTCCACTTACAGAAATCACTGCAGAAGCGTTCTGAGTTGAAATTCGAGATGCACATCTCAAGGCTCGAGATGACAACATGATTCAAATTTTAAGCCAACTTCTATCAGTTGTTTATTAATTCCTTTATTTGACACTCGATACTTCACATTCTAGATCCAATACGACTTCGATAAGCAAATGAAAAAAGAAACAGGGTTTAGAGAAATTACTTACGCGAATGATTCTGCTTTCTCTTGAGATACATGCTTTTAGCGGCTGTGTCATCATCCTTGTTCACATTCGCTTCTCATCTCTATGATGCTTAAAAACCAAGCTTCACTTACACTTTTCGCTGCCTATGCTCTCACCTTCAACCTGCACAAATACTTTGTTTCATGCAGTTCAATCCAGGCTTCACCTTATGCAAGCTGGAATCTAATTAATAATTTTTAATTTACACGCTTAACGCATCTTAACGGGACTTTATGAAAGAATACAATCTTCCTTATGCTAATGATGTTTTGTTTTCACCGTATCGTGAAAGTTGATAGCTTGAATGGTATGGTATATGTAAAGACAATTTAGTTGAAATTCGTGATATTAAACGTGATTGTCAATCATGGGTTTACTGATGAATCTAAATTATATTTTTGACCTTATGCTCTACAATACATACAATATAGATTGGATATTGGATTAATATTTATGTATTTTATTACAATATAATACCATTCATTCATCATTTAAAAAAACACCAAAGGTTCCGTAAATCGATGAATACAATGTATTATGCACGAATATATTTATTGTGTCCATATGAAAAAAACTGTTACATAGGATCATGTCATTCCATTGTCAAAACTATATCATGTATCTTATCGTAAGTCATGAGGACATAAGGTAAAGTAGTGAATACATGATTTTATGTACAGACTCATTATAAAACAACATTATTCTAAAATATGTGTTTCTGAACATATTTTAGCTCGTATTGTATTGGGCATTTCGTTATTCAAAGTGAACCTCTTGAGGATTTATAGACCCTTATAGGAGGCTTACGGTAATGCACCTTTTCCAATTTTAGTTTGAGCCCTTTTATATCATTTGTATACAGGTGTGCTTATGCTTTCGCTTCATTCAATTTTACCAAGTATGCACTTGTATCGCAACAATGTGTATTGACTGGCACCTTAAAGCTATTTGAAAAGTTTAATTCCGTCTCCATATATCCATTGTTCATTAACCTTTACAACATTTCTTATATATATGCCACGACAATGAAAGCTCAAAGGCTTAAAAAGGTTGAATCTAAAAATACCCATCAAAAATCGACAAGCTCTTAAAATGGTCCGTTATGAGTTGTAACTCTTAATGCTAGGTTTATACTGAACATTTTCTTCAGTATCATTTTAAGTGCCTTCTCGTGCGAACGTATCATTTATTTAGAGCAGAACATTTGGGGAAAAAATTAAAAATGGCCAAAGGCTACTTTAAGGTTTTGTTAATATTCATCCCACTTCTCAGTTTAGTATCCGCCGTTGCTATTCCGAATACTCAGGATGGTAATTAATATGAAAACTATAAATTACTACTACTAAAATTTAAAAATATTAGAATTTGTGTTAAAAAATCTCATTTCTTCATATAGCAGTTGACGAGCCTGAAAAAGAACCCCATTCTGGCTGGAGTTCCGGAAGCACTGGTTGGGGTTGGTCGCAAGTTCAAGCTGCACCAATAGTAGGACTAGCTGGAATAACAGACATTGCTGACTTATCTCCCGCTGCACCAGTCGCCCAACCGGCTCCTATTGCATATTCATCCCCATCCGCTCCTCTACCTTCTGGAGCTCCAGAAGCGCCCGATAGCCCTGAATCTCCAGGTGCCCCAAGTCCTGGATGGGCTCCAGGCCCACCACCAGCTCCTCAAAATGGTTGGGGTTGGAAGCAAAACTAATTTCATAAATGAACTTGCATAATTTATATTACCCCCTCCTGCTCTTGTACTGACCAACAATAAAGTTATCGACTGTCCTCCAACAAACAACGATCCTTGAAAAAGTAAAAACTACATTTTTTATGAGCTTTGCTCAGTTCATACATACAATTCTTACGCAGTCCAAAGCATTTCTACATGGCATGACACAGCATTATAAAGGAAACAGTGCGTAATCGTAAAAATTTTCTTCGACTTCTTTTATACCGCAGTGTGCTCATTCAATTTATTGTTCAGCTGCAGTAAAATATCCATATACATAATCTAGTTCTACTACTACTACTATAATATCCGAAAAAGTCCCCTTATCCTACATAGGATGTCAGAGCTACTACTACAACACACACACCTCGTTTTAAAGACGAGGCTCTCTACAGCCAGTCCAAACACTGGGTATCACTACCATTACATAGAAACCGATTTTCATCCACCCACACCTCAACACTACCCCTTGCTGCCATGATATGTACTACTAGAAAAAGCAGTGAAAAGGAAAATAGGGAAAGGCAGAGAGCATGATAAGTATCAAGCCTATAAAGAAAGTGCAAGGAATTTTGCGTTAAAATTTTTGACGTTGCGGAACATCCATTCACGACATGTGTCTTTCACTTACTTGCTCTCTCCTCTTTCTCTCATCCCGTTCACTCTAGAGAATTAGATATTTCCTCCGTCCCATTCTTTCTGCTTCTACTTTGATACCCATGTGCAAAAAAAACAACGATCTTCTTGAACATAAAAACGGATCAAGCCTCTTATTTTTTTTAATATAAGAGTCATCACCACAAGCAAAGGCAAAGACTATAGTAACTTTCATATTATGTATGTATATCTTATGAATCCCAAACCGCATTTTTTTCTGCCCATCTTGTTGTTGGGTTGTTGTTTGTGGCCCTGTTTTGCATTTGGTTAATAACATCAAGTAACAGTAGTTGAAGTAGCAGAAGCATTGTGTTGAGAGAAGATTTGGTTACATATTGAAATTGAAAGAGAGGCATAAGGTCTTTATTTACTTTAAAGTATGCTTCGCTGCCTTGTCCGGATCCGAGATTGAGGAAAGAAATCGCAAAAATCTGAATAAGAATGAATGCATTCACCAAACTTTAAAAAGTTTTTTTTTTTTGCTTTGGATATATTGAACTGCAGTGTAGCGGTAGTCAACTCGCTTATGCACCATTGAAGCAAACGGAAGAAGCCAGCTATTTCTGCATCATGTATATAAATACAAATATATATATACATATGTATACTCTTATCAAACAAACATAATATTGATCACTAGATCCACTAGATCATACGTAAACTCCACCAAAATCATATGCTGCACCGGAAGCTCCCCACTCCATTCTCAATTCCTTATTGCTTTGCTGCTAAATAGGGAGCCGAAGAGACGTGTGAAAAAACGAGTTAGTCACAAAAGTCAAGTGCACAAGCGATCAGGGTTTTTTTTTCTGCCGATCCATATATGAAAGTCATGAAAGCATGAGAGTGAAACGACAGCAATAAATCATGCAAAAACATAATTTCCATGCATGCAAAATTCATTGCTCATTCATTCAGTTGAGCCCCCATGTATGAATATGAAGTGTGTCCTATTGTGAGTGAAAGAATAAAATGGCAGGCACACCATAACCCCAGTCAGGCAGGCAGGAGTCCCCTATCCCATCGAGAAAATTCCGAAATGAAGTCATTTTCTGTCTGTACATATATATAAATTTAGAACATGAACACTACTGGATATTCCATAAGCAATGATGATGATGATAATAATGTGATCCAATATAACCATAAGCTTAAGCCTATCAATCTCAATCCCATGTGTCCATAATATATGCATAATATCCTATGTTCTACAACACCAATTGTACGGCCCATATCATGCAAAATGGCAAAAGGCACAATACCAATATATTTTTTTCTTGTGTCAGTAGCTCTGCTATTGCTGCTGCTCCGGGTTTTACTTTCCGAAATGCATATTCTATGCCAAAATGCATGGATTTACACAATCAGAATCACGATATTTTCTCCCATTGTATGTGTTTTTTTCTTCTTCTTCACTTCTCTCTACTTCTCGTTCTTCCACTTTTCTACTATATTTATCTTGACTACAGACTACAGGACGGACCGGCTCAATAGGTACATGAGCATGAGCACGAGTACAAGTTTACGCATGGGAACCGGTGGCCGGTGCCCTAATCATATTCGTATCATTGCATTGGTTTTTGGGCTTGTCAGAAAAAGTTATTTTTCCTCAAGTTGATTTTGTGTGTGTACTCCGTCCGTACTTACTCTTTTACTACCACACAACATCAAGTCCATAGTCACACAGAGAATGCAATGCCATTGTCATTCGATATCATGCGATTTAGGTACGTACACATTTTATAAGTACACACTCTCATATTACGAAAAGCATATTATATATATACCCTCGAAAAAAAAATTACCCAAACGAACCAAACCACCAGCACTTCTCTAGTGCAGTGCAGATAATGCATCAAACAACAACACACACACAATTTTCTTGTGTACAGTATACTTGAGCAATCAAAAGGGAGCCGGAGCCGACGACTGACGGTCTTCAGCAGTATAAAAGTTGTCTACAATGTACTACTACTACTACAACTATACACACGTATTTATTTTGCTTGCACACAAGATGCAGATATCCAGTTGAGTCCATCCTTATGTATAAAAGAATTTTTGAGTCAGGCTCAACTCAACCTCAACAACTTAGGCTCTGTAGTTTTGGTAGCAGCCAAGGAAAACGGGAAGGAATGGGAAAAATGTATGGAAAATATACTAACAGTATATCCGCTTTTCGCTAAAATTTTCATTTGTATGAAATGGAATGAATGTCTGTATATATATCCCGTCCTGCTCTCCTATGTAACCAAAAACTTTATACTATATATTTTTATGCATATCGGTATCGGTAGGAGTAAGTATGCACACTAGGACTATTACTACTACTACTACTACAATCAACCAAAACCAACTTTAGCAGAGCTATTCTGTACCATTTTCCGTGCTAAAGTTAAAGTTCTCTTCTCTCTCTCTCTCTCTTCTGATATTCCAAAAAAGCCCTTTGCTTCTTTCATACCGTATTATATGTATAGTTGAATGTAATGCATAGTACGATTGATCGCTTTTTGTGTTACTAAATTAGAGCTATTTTTTGCTATACAGTAAGACAGAGAGAGAGCCTCTATTTCTCCTATCATCTCTCTGTCTCTCCCTTTTTTTCTTATGAATATATACATAGTAAATAAAAAGTCGTCAATGAGTCTAAATTCATTTTTTAATTGTTGTAAAGAATAAGTAAAATTTGTAGTGACTTTTTCTACTACTCCTAACATAACTAAACGTCTCCTTTTCTCATACTTTTTCTAGTGAAGGTTACAAAATACCAAATTTTTGTACCAAAAAAAACCAGAAAGATACACACATTACTTCATTGTACGTAAATAAAAATATATACGGATACGAATAAAAAAAAAGTATAAAATATATTAAAGTGCTATTATTATATAGACACACACACACATAGACATCCTCATGTGCTACTACTACTACTACTACTCTTCGGTGTATCAGGATAAAAATTCTTCGGGAATAAAAGGCTACTGACCTGGAGATAGACTCAAGACGAGAATAATATTTAAAGTAAAAGCATTTTATTCTGGAAAGCTTTTACTTTTGGGAAAAATTTGAGGAGAAAGTCCAAAAATGTGTATGACTTGAGGTGCAAGTTGCAGAGAAAAAGAGAGATTTCAATCGTTTCTCATTTGTCATTTTAGTTTTCTTCCGTTTCATGCGGCATCTCCTCCTCAAACAAAGTTGTAATTTATTGGGGAAAATTTGCTACATAATAAAATGTGAGGAGGAAATTTGCTAGTTGTTCAGTTCCTTTGAGTTGATAATGCAATCATTCTGACAAAGCAAAGAAACGTTTTAACTCGAGCCTTTCAATTCTTGACAATTTGATACTTTATAATTTTTATATCAAGACTTTTTCAATACACGTCTTTGACTCAAAAATTTTGAAATTGTTGTGGAATATAAAAAAGTTCAAAAAAAGGAAATACTATTTAAAGTAATTTTTAGTAGGAGTACGAATTAGTGGTTGAATTATTGTTCAATTTGACGGAAGAAAGAGGATATACGTAATTTTTTGGATCTCATTATAATAAAACAAAGCACTACATTCGTAGTAAGTTAAGGTTGAAGGTACCTCATTTTTGTGAGTGAAAGTGTACGTAATTACGAACAGGTATGTTTGAACAAATAACATGGTCGATTTACTTTTTTAATAGTGTAGTTAAATGAGACGATTAAATATATTGAGTTTTTTATTTATTTTTAATCTTCAATTCCAGGACGGAGACTCTAACGAACGGGGCCCTTCAGTTGGGCACAGCCACAACGGCCACTATATCAAACGGCAACAAGATGAGTTTCGACGGGGAGCAGATTGCAAATACTGCACCCGAGGACGATGAAATCAATTCGGTGCTTTGGGTTGGGAATTTGGATAGCAAAGTTACTGAAGCTATGCTGTATGAGCTCTTCCTTCAGGTAAGATTTTTTAAAGAAAATAATAATTATGCTTTGGCTAATTTAATGAACAAGTGCATAATATACGTTTACCATATAAAATCAATATTAATAAATGTATGAATTTTAACTTGCAAATTATTACAGGCTGGACCAATAAAAAGTATAAAAATTCCGAAAGGTATAGATGGGGCTGCACATAAGGGGTATTGTTTTATCCAATTTGTTCATGACGCATCTGTGCCCTACACCATTAATGTGATGGACGGGACGACGCTTTTTGGGAAAAAATTGAAATTGCAGCCTCGGCCTAATTCCATTCATAGAAAGGTATTATTATTATTGCAAATGATTGCACTATAATTAATTGTACCATTTGCACCACAAATACTACAGTTAGGATATATTTGTCGCTTCCAGTTAATGGATCAAAAGAAGGCAGAACAGCGTCAGGAAATTATGCAGCAGCAGCAGCAACAACAGCAACAATGGTTTGCGGCAGCAGCTCCTCCACAACTAGCTCAAGTCCCCCCTAACACGATGTTTGTCTATCAAAATCAAGTTTATCAACCGTACACTCAGCCCAATCTGAATCTGAACATGCAGGCAATTCCCTTCCAACACCCAGTTGGACCTCCCATAATGCAAATCCAGATACCACAACAGACAGCCACCGCTGTTCAAGGGCCACCTGCACCCACCCAGCAGTCTACAATGGTACGAGGTAACTACCAAGGTGGTACAAGGACGCCGGTCTCAGTAGTCCAACAAGCACCACCACCTCCCCAAATTAACGGTTATGTCCAGTTCATGCAACCTGTTCCAGCAGGAGCGACGCAAACGCAGCAGCAGCGGAATGCAACTGCTGGCAATCCTCAAAATGCTAGTGGTATACCTAGTCAGTTTACCCAGGCCACAAGTGGGCCACCATTATTTCAGCAACGTCATCAAGGTCCTAGAGGTCCGAGACCACCAAGACATGGCCATCACAATGGTCACATTTCTAATGGCAATCGGATGCCGTATAACAACCATCATCAGCAACGATTCCCTCCTCCCCAGCAACAGCAACAACAACAGCAGCAACAGCAAATTCAACAACATCCTCCTCCTCAACCTCTTTATTTTAATCCCATGTTTCAAGGGCAGTCGGTTCATGTGGTCCCTGCAGGCTCTCCTGTTGATCATCAGCAAAATCATGTGGAGCCTCATCAAGCGTACTATAGACGACATCCTCATCAACAGCCGACTGCAATGCAACAGCCGCCTTTACCACCAGGGGTTGTTCACGCTGCTGCTAATCCAGTAACAAACGGATTCCAAAATGTCCTCTATCATTATTAACATTTAATTATGCATTTTTAGATTTTTTATAGAAGTTACTTTTAATTTATGTGTTAATATATATATTATTGATATGATTGATTTATGTTTTTGTTTTCTTTTTTGTTATCCTACTTCTTCAAAAGAGCAGAAACGCGTAGTCTGGAAGCAGAAGAAACGTAAAACAAAGCGTAGTCGAAATAAGAAATAAAAACCAAGAAAAAATTTTTTGATTAAAATTTTAAAAAGACGAACACGTAGGGAGAACGAATATGTACGCGGCGCGCTATCAATAATGGGAAAGTTTAACTAGAGCCTTTCTTCTTCTTCACATGAAGAATGATTATTTCTTTCTTTGATATTTTTTAAATATATAGTAAGTCAATCTGGTAGCTTTAGTTTTAATTATGAATTCATTACATACAAACAAGGTGCAAAGGAATACGCAATAAGAACTCTCGCGTCATTATTGTATAAAAACCTTTTTACCTGTATATTGTGGTTAATGAATTTATGATTAGGGCCCTAAGCTCCCATATAAGCTTACTAACAGTACACAAGAAAATTTGAAAGTTTTTACAATGTACCAGCCAGTTTATATCGGATCTCAAGTTTCCCATCTTTGAAAAAAGCTACTGTAGACGTACATTTAATTGTGATTATAATTCTGAATGAAAACAAAAAAAAAACCTGAAAATGAACAAACAGAAAAGAGGCAAACTTACCCTGAAGAAAAAATTCAGAACAAAAAAAACGCTTCAGAACACTGAAGATGGTCTAAAATCAATTTGAAGACCTGATTTTTCACTATTTTCTTAAAAATATGTACATTTAGTCATTTTTGCTTCACATTATTCTCTTCTTAATTCGGAAATTTAGTCAGCCTTTTCTCAAACATTCGTTCTCAACAAAGTGTCATATAATAGGCTTGATACCAGTGTGCTGAATTTTCCGTAATGTATAATTATTGCATGCATGAGATGCAGGACACTTTACTTCAAAAAAAAAAAGAAAACTACTTTTGATCACTTTCGCAAAGTTAAAGCACACTACTCCACACTGCATTTAAAAATAAGAACCCAATTTATGCGTTTGATAATTGATTTTGTGTAGTAAAAATTGATTACTTTATCACTTTTTTGATTCTTGCATTAAACCTTATCTTTTTTTGTGACGGAAGAAAGTATAAAACTCATCGTGATATTTTATTGGTTTAATTATTTTTTTCTCGAATTTTAGTTTTTCATTTTCATCTGGTTTTCTAAAAAACAAAACTAATTAATTTTGAGCTATGAAAGTTAGTTGTCAACTAACAGATCAAGTTCAGTGCATGACATTGGAAGGTTAAAAAGGAGAAAGTTTATAAGTCATCGAATATAAACCATCTGTATAATAATAATATGTCAGGTTTCTGGAATTCAGAGTTCAGCAAGAGTTTACACGAATAGTTTATAACTGCTCTTGTGTGATTAATTATTACAACTATTCGTTTTCAATTCTCAGACTGCTGCACAAAAAATCCATGATATGAAAAGTGAGAAGATTTGTTGCAACGAAGCAAAGAAACTTTTAAAATTCGTATTTTGAAAGAGAAAACAAAAAGACGTCTAGTCTGATTTATACGGATCTCATAATATTTGTAATTTGTACGAGTTGTCTTGTTTTTTAATCATTACATATATAAAACTCAGTAACCCTCAACAAGCACAGTGCATTTTTTCGCAGAAAAAAAAACATTAATCTAAAATAACTTACATAAAGATCTGTAAGGAATTTTTATCATAACAAAGCATAACAAACTAATTCCATTGTAGTAAGGCTATATAATTACTCAAAACGAAGCAAGTTGCAAGCTAGTTACTTTAGTTTAGACGAAAATTCTCTCTAGCTTTTAGACAATGAAAAAAAAAGTTGTTAACTTCTAAATTACATTATTGTATTATCATTAGCATATATATTCTCGTTATTTAAGTGCTTTTCTGCTGGTGAAACGCAATAATAACTTACTAAATTGACGGTGTTCTGGTGTCGTCAACCTGGTGTCCATAAAATACTTAAAAAAAAACAATGAAATCTGAAGAAAGTACGCAACGATATAACGTTATTGTTGAAAAAAACTTAATATCTTCGTATAACTCGTACTGTGTACTCCGTATGTATATGTATGTATGTACATGGCTCACTTTTAATCTTCCTTCGTGCCATTGTTAGAGAAAGTATATGAACTCTTTCTACCATCATCATCATCATAAAGTATGTAATATATATGGACAGGAAAAAAGTACATGTAAAATGTGGACTTAATTTGAAATGAATAACATATAAAACTGGAACAAGCACTTCCAACAATTGAAAGACATAAAAAATCATTTTATAAAAATGAAATGACTGTGACTGTACTGTTGATTTTTTTGAATATGTAATTTTTACAAGAAAAAGAAAACAAAATCATACATTTGTACTTTGTAC
Source organism: Orchesella flavescens (assembly GCA_964034955.1). Lineage (NCBI taxonomy): Eukaryota > Metazoa > Arthropoda > Collembola > Entomobryomorpha > Orchesellidae > Orchesella > Orchesella flavescens. Next base: position 16,718,860 of record OZ035957.1, on the reverse strand, counting down.
TCTCTTTCTATCTTCTCTCAAACAAAGCAATCATCATAATGTTTTATGTACGTACTCTCGTGAAGAAAAATATCTGTGAAGGCAAAAAGAGAAAAAAAATGTTTGATGCTGTTTGTACTTTGTACTATTGACTATGTACTTAATATTCTATACACACAAAAAAAATACTTGTTTCGTATACTAACGTCGTGTGTGTTTCATATAAGTCTAATAGTTGTCATAAAAAGGGATAAGTTGATGATTGAAATAATGCTTCATATGTAAACATTAACTTACGATTAGAGAGAAAGTATCAACGTGAAACTGACAAAGTTCTGTTTTACGAGTGAAAAAAAAAATGAAAAAAATACATGCCTACATGGGTGAAGTTTCTTTGCAACACTTTCCAACACAATGTGAAATTACCTTTCTCTCTCACGAGCAATTTTTAGAGAAAGCTTAAAAGCCTTAAGAAAACTTGAGTGAAAATGGTCCAATTTGATCCGATAAAAAGGGAGAAAGTTTCACTGCTTCCAATTAAGAAATTTCACCTATGAAGTCCTCCCAAGATACCGAAGAAAGCGAATTCTCATTTTATATTAGGTCAAAATAACTACTGTCGTCCAACAGAAAATATCCTCAATTGTCGTTCCCTTTTTGAAACAAGAACTTTGTGTACTTTTTTATAAATCCCGTTTAGTATTCCCACTTTTGCATTCCGTAAGTAAAACAAAGTCAGGCAATTTTTCCATAGAACATTGGTAATTTTTTATAAAGCATTCTTTTACTTGCGACGTGAATTCGATAGTCCTGCACTATTTGTATTTATAAGAAAAGAAAGTTTTTGTCAATATATAGGCACATTTGGTTTATCAAGGAGAAAGAAAAAGAGTCAAGAAAAATAATAATTGTTTTTGAGTTTTACAAAAAAAAAAATTAAAAATAACCACAATGTTCATTGTTGTCAAATTACTGGTCACTCTCCTACATATTTGTATTATTACTGTACAAAAGAGTGACAGAAGATGCAGCGTTATACTAAACTCATATATAGGAATCACAATGTCAATTCAATCGGTAAATATTTCTATAAATCGAACAGGCGCTTAACTTTCTTTTTCTCTCTTAAAAAAATGGTGTCTCATTCATCACAAAAATATGTCGTGATTTATATGAAGAAACCAAACTGCTCAGAGATGACAACTGAAATACAAAAACAGAAAACAATATAACCTACAATTTTAAAAACAATGAAAAAAAATCATTCCTCCACTATAGTGCATTTTAAAATGTCCAAAACAACTATGAAAACTATGAGTCAGAAATCATAAAAAAACACTATTTGTGAAAGATATGATATGTTTGTTACTAAAAAAATTGTGAAATCATATGGAAATTTTTAAAGAGTCTGATAAAAAGAATTTTCCTTTTTTAACTGGAAAGACTCAGTGCTATATAAAATGAAACAGGTAACGGTGAATCTTGCATTTTTCTAAACAAGATGAAATGTTGGTTTTAAAGATGAAAATTGGCTCCAACGGACAAGACGTTTTTGAACTAATTACATACTTCTATACACATAATAATAATGCAAAATGTCGTTTTGATTGAAAGGAAGTGGGGGGTGGGGGTGGTTGGACGTGTTGGAGAAAGGTGTAAAAAAACGTTAAAATGTAAAGTTCTACATGATGTTGATATAAACTTATATAATACTTAGTTGATTAAAAAACAAGTGATTAAGGACTAAACTTTAAGGTGTATCAAAAACTCTAATAAAAAACTGTTTGAAAAACCTGGTTTGGTTAAATCATACATTTTTGTGTGTACCGTGTTGTCTACTAATTTCGAAATGTGTTATTAGAACACTGTTGATTTTGAATGAAGGAGGTGATGATTTTTAATGTGAAAGTAAGAGAAAGGAAAGAGTCGATTAAAGTGAAAGCCAAAAGTGAAAGCTGTCAGGACCATTTCCTTTTTTTGGTTGTTTCATATCAGGGCATCCCGATAACGGACGGAACTAAATAAATAAATTATGTACAGGATTTGCTTGTGCAAATCAAATATGCTGACAAATAACAAAACCCCAACTCCCAAATCTTTGTTGCAACGACTTTTACTTGTATGTATTCTAGCATTTGCGCATGATTCGATAACTGAAACAGAGTAGTAGGTATATACTGCACTCGGGTAGGGGACGCAAGCATTACGTCATGAACTACTAGGTATATATACACAGAAAGATGCAATTGATTGCGAAGCCATGACTTGTTCATGACATGAAAATGGTAAAATCATGCTTTCTGTCATTTCATCAAGCAATATGCAATGAATATGGATACCTGAGTTTATGAATAAATATATAAGACAATCATCATCCCACAGTTTAATCAGACAAACTTAACACGCAACCCAGCTCATGCCTCACGCCTCATGATCTTGATAGTGGATGGAAAAATACATTTAAATTCGATTCATGTAATTTATTTGATTTACCAACTTCAACCCCAATGTGATATGTGATCCAGCCGAAGAATCAGCATATAAGAATTTAAGATATAAAATCTTATATACATTTTATACTCACTAGATAGGTACATAATACCGCAGATTTCACATGATCTTCTCTTTTAGCTAGCTTTGGAACGGGTTACGTTTGATGTTGTTAGGTTAGATCCAAAATCCATGCAAAATGTGCACCTGCTCAGTTTGTTCCTCTTCCCTACTAACATTTTATACACATTGCTATATATACACAATACACACTATTATATGCACGGTAAGTACACATGTGCTAGCATAAAAAGATACGTAAAGTACAAAACACGGTCGGATACTCTATACAGGAAAAAATATTCTCTTATTCTTCCTATTCCAACTTTCCAACATCAGCTTTAATTCGGTAGTTGAGGCTGGACTAGCAGATAAGTATTGGAGAACCAGCTGGTTTCCGCAGTAAATTTTCGACAGGTAATAACACTAATAATCTATCAATTGTGTGCAGTTTTGTATTTGGCTTCTCATCCATCATCACTTGAAACCCGGTTTAATTAGTATTTTAGTTTTTGGGTTATTTAGATTACTTGCAAGAAGACACGGACGGTTTGATACAGTATTATTAAAAACTTGTGACGAAGGATACATCAGGATGACCATGCTTCCTTCAAAAATGATTCGATCAACCCCTGCTCTCAGCAGAAATGTAAATATTGATGTTCTATCTACTGCTAATTTTAATTAGTTTGATTCAACTTATCCTTATATCTTTTATCATGTCTCCAAATGAGATACTTGTTAGGAGGAACCACAAAAATGGCGTAGTTATAACTTTTGACTTTGTTTCGTAATCTTGCTATCCATCACTGATCCTTAAGTTAAGCTGTGTGACGTTTTAAGTCGAAAATTGCTTCTTAGAAGTTCATTTTCTCGTTAAAATCCACCCCATATTTTTCCTACCATTGACCAGAACATGTAGTATATAGTTGCTTTGATAATTAAGTCATTTTGTACTTCTTTTCCTTTTCTGACTTTTCTGTCTTCTGTTGTCTCCTTGTATGGTTGGGATGACCTGACTGATTAACTGGAAACCGACAATTCATGCATGTCCATGTCGTATTAAATCTCTCATCTGAAATCTAAAGTATGGCTCATGGAAGGTGAGAGGCTGATTGGGATATACGTAATGGATTGGGTGTGGTTTAGGATTTAAAATGTTCTAAACTCAAAAACTAAAATATTGAATTGTTCATTTTTTATTTGTAGATTTGGCCACTTTCAAAATCTAAAGCGTATTCAACGGAAGCCACATTCGAAACCAAACCATATAAACTTCACCGATTGGATTCAGGCCCTTCTACATCAGTAACTTGCAACAAAGAAGATGCACTTCAAATGTAAGATTTATATATTTTTACTGCTTATAGGCATTAAGCCACGTTGTGTAAATTTTGGATAAAGTATAAATTAAAATGTATTCATTTAATTTTAGGTATCGTCAGATGCAAGCAATCAGAAGGTTGGAAACTTCTGCCTCAAATCTTTACAAGGAAAAAGCTATAAGAGGATTTTGCCATTTGTATTCTGGTCAAGAGGCTTGTGCCGTCGGCATGCGAAAATCCATGAGTGATGTGGATACGATAATCACTGCTTACAGGTAGGTTACGTCTTACCTGTAGGCTTAGTAGGCATGCACTACGCTTAGATTTTGTACGTAACGGTGGTATTTTGATTTTAGAGCTCACGGCTGGACGTACTTGATGGGAGTACCAGTTTTCGGAGTTCTAGCTGAACTTTTGGGTCGCAAAGGAGGTTGTGCTAGAGGAAAAGGTGGTTCCATGCACATGTACGCACCAAATTTCTATGGTGGAAATGGTATTGTCGGAGCTCAAGTTAGTACCTCATTTCGAGAGCTTTTATCTATGTACCTTAAACGTAAACTTTATTAATGTTTCAGTTTCAATAAGCTCACCTCTCTCATTTTAGGTTCCACTTGGAGCCGGATTAGGGTTTGCACATAAGTACAAAGGTGACGGGGGTGTCAATATCTCGTTATATGGTGATGGAGCAGCTAACCAAGGACAGATTTTTGAAGCTTATAACATGGCTAAACTATGGAACCTGCCATGCATCTTTGTTTGCGAGAACAATGGATATGGTATGGGTACATCTGCTGAAAGAGCATCAGCTAATGTGAATTACTACACTAGAGGAGATTATGTTCCTGGAATCTGGGTAAGTAATTATTAACTAGCAGAACGAGTCTCCATTCTATATTAACATCTCAGTCTTTAAGTAACCTAATTCAATTGCAGGTTGACGGTATGGACGTTCTTGCTGTAAGAGAAGCAACAAGGTTTGCTAAACAATTGTGCGTAGATGGCCAGGGTCCAGTTATAATGGAAACAGCAACATACAGGTAAATGAATCTGATCTTTAATTACACACTTCTAATACGCACAAGTAGACAAAAATATTCTTATTTATTATGCACCCAATTATCGTTTCAGATATTCCGGTCACTCCATGTCAGATCCTGGAACATCATATCGAACCCGAGAAGAAATCCAAGAAGTACGACAAAGTAGAGATCCTATTACATCTTTCAAAGATAAAATTATCAATGCTGGACTCACAACGGCCGAAGAACTTAAAAATATTGATAACGAAGTTCGTGTCGAAGTTGACAAGGCCACTAAGGAAGCAAAGGCAGATGGAGAAATTAGTTTAGAAGAATTAGCTGCTGATATCTATGCTCTTAACTTGGAAGGCCCAGTGCGTGGCATCATGTCCGGTGATAATTGTAAACATATTAACATTGGACCTCAGGTCAACCGAAACTAGAAAAATGTTGATGTTAGGAATCTCATTATAAAATTAGAGATGTAATTAACACAATCAAGTGACATTAGTCTCGTCAAACGAATAAAAAAAATATTGATTTTTGGACATGGCCATTTTCGTTTAATTGAAAGACATTTAATGTTTTAATATTGAAGTACTTACGTAAATATACATAAAACTTAGCTTTAAGTTCGTGGTCTTTATAAACTTTTTATAGTTACGTATACGTATATTTTCGTCCTTTATGAATCGGATATCATACTGAACCAAATTTACCCTCTACTTTCCCCGAAACACACGCGCGAACTCTATATAAGTCTACTATATGTACAGAAATGATGAGTGAAATTCCAAATGTTATGGATTTCCACTTGTTTGTATGCATTTCTAAATGCACCTTCTCTGATGATCCGCTTTCACGGATTGTTTTGTTTTGAAAGTTGTGTGTAAAATGGACGGATGAAAAGAGCTCTAATGAAAGGTTTTTAATGAATTGAGGTGTTTTAGAATAATTTTTGTGTTGGTTTGATTATCATTAAGTAATCATAGTGCATAGTGTGTAGTATTGACTTGATTGTTGACTTCATAATGCGTTCTAATGCGGAAAATGGCTTTGGTCTGGGTGAGCCAGAAATGGATGCAAACACCGCTTTGACAGATCTGGATAAAGGTATGGTTGGCTTAAATGTTGTTTCTTTTAAAGATTCATAACTGATGACTGATATAAATCATAAACCTCAAGCCCCACTAAAATGCAATGTGAAATGATGTAGGTTTGCGGTCCAGCAAAATCGGGGACCAGTGTGAAGCCATCGTAAGATTTCCAGCTTTGTTTGAGCGGTACCCTTTTCCGATTTTAATCAACTCAGCGTTTCTAAAATTGGCGGATGTGTTTCGTACGGGTTCCAACTTTTTGAGACTGTGGGTCCTTCGAGTATGTCTTCAGAGTGAAAGCCACTTGCAGAAAATTTTGAATGTGGATGAATTTGTGAGAAGAATTTTCAGCGTTATTCATGCCAATGATCCTATTGCTAGAGCGTTGACCCTAAGAACTTTGGGAAGTTTGTCAGCCTTGATTCCAGAGAGGAAACCGGTACATCATAGTATCCGTGTTGCTTTAGACTCTCATGACAGAGTTGAAGTTTCTGCGGCCATTTACGCAGCAGCGTGCTTCGCAAAAAGATCAAAGTATGCGTTTTAAAAAGCTTCTAGTCCTAGGAATTAATTTATATATTGTGTTACAGTAAATTACATTAGGTAGAAAAACTTTGCTTAATTGTTAACAGGACATTTGGGACCACGATGTGTACCAAAATATCCTCAATGGTAAAGAGGTTGTCAACTCCACTGGATTTGAAGCTACGACTGATTTGCATATTTCAGTACATGCACCACGATGTTGGCACTGCCTCAATGGTGTGAATCTTATATATCAATGAAGCCAAGTGGTTAGAAGCCAACCAAATACTGAATGAGTAAATTTGATTTTTTCAGGTCCGGAAAAATTGTCAAGAGCTTTTAGTAAACTATCCGTCAGAAGAGTTTATAACTACAATTTTACATACTCTGACGCAGCTTGCTGCTGCCACTATCACCGATCTCACTGAGCAGGTATGTTAATTAATGATTTATTAGTTTGAATTTCAGCAATTATGTATATGGATGATTATCACTAACTTTTACTTCCTGTCTTCCCCAGGTTTCCTTTCTTCTATCTCATTTAGACGATTCTAGAGCAAAAGTTAAGCTTAGTATTTTAAACGACTTGAAATGTCTTGGAGAGAAAGGAGGACATTTGTGGGAGGCATCACATATTTCTGCACTTATAAGTTCTATTATCCCTGCTGAAAACAGTATGGAAATAGATGAAGAGCCTGTGAATTTACACAATGAGATAGTTTTTACAGCACTGGATGTTATCAGCAGTATAACGTCATCATCAGCAATCCTTCAATTTATTTACACCGCCGGTTCGTACCACCTTTAGCCTAAATAACATTCATTTAATAATGCATTAAGTTTTTTGTACATGTTTTAATTGAAAATTTAGATTCTCCGTTGTGGAAACTATTAGAATCAAGTATTGAATCACCGGATATGTTAGTTGCATTAAAGGCTATTGAAATCGCTACTTTCATTGCAGTGAATTGGTAACTAAAATGTTATTATCCATATTTTGTAAAGTTGTAGTAAACTGTAAAAGCTTAAGGTTTTTTTTTTGGTTTTAATGATAAGGAAAAATGCAGGCGCTCCAACATCAAGTTTAAATCTTGTTGAAATGGCAAAGTCTGGGATAGAATCACTGGCCAATACAATTTGTGCACTGGAGTCGGCTGAAGACAAAGAAAAGGAAGAGCTGCTTAAGGACTTGGAAAAATGCTTATCATATGGGGTAGTGTTGTGTAAAGCAGAGCCAAACCTATGCGGTTGGTTTTGTAGTGCAATGATTAAACAGATAAATCGAAACACTTTATCAGGTATGCAGTATTTTGTTCTATATTGCTAATAAACAATATTAGTTACCCCGTTATTAATAAAATAGTTTGTATTGTTTTTAATGTTCTGTAGTAAAGAGTAGAAACTTAGTATGCCAAGCTATTGGTTCTATCGGCAGTTTTAGTCAAGATGCTATTCAGAAGGTCATGCCAGATATACTGTCCGTTCTTTGTCGGTTTGATAAATCTGCTATGAAGGAGGAAAATAGTACAGTGGTGAGTTTCTTGCAACAGGTCAAGTCTAATGCAATATATCTTAAACAACCTATAGTGTGTAACACAATTATTCTTAAATGTTTGCAGGCTGTGTTGATAGCCATAATTTTTCAAGCACATCAAGGATTTTCATTGTCTAACAAAGTTTCTCAAGTAATTAACAACGTAATGTCCTCGTCATGCATGTGGTTTGCGTATCGACTATCGAGGAATGCACTAAGGTAAACCACACTTTTATAATTTTGCTAATTAAATGTACTAAAGTTTATATTGAATGAATTGTACGTTTTGCAGATATGGACAACCGAATATTGCCACGATAGCATTAAGTGCAATGCCTGAAACAGTTTCATCTGAAAATTTTCACTTTTGGCTTTCGTCATTGCAACTGATATCTCAAGCTGAGAAGCTACTGTCGAAAGACGAATCCAAATCTATACATCTTAGGTTAATGTCTGCGGGTAGCTCGTACGTGCAGGCAGTGAATACTTTGAAGGTTTGTGTTGTAGTAAAATGATTATGGATTACTTGTAATAGTGATAGCTTTGTAAATACTTGACTCTTGAATGGTCTCAATTTACAGGCTGCAAGCTGTCCACTTTGGTCTCTACAGTTTCAAATTGAGTTTGTGAGGTTGAGATCAGAAATGTTGGCTGCTTTTACCAACTTCTTGACGTCTTGTAACGCTATTAAATTATCCCCTCCCCCTGCCATTGCTCAGAGTATCGCCTTAGCCGCCAGGGATGATTTGCTTAAATATGGGCGTATTGTTACACAGGTAAAGTAAACGATAACGACACGTTTAATGAAAATTGGCACTCTAAATTAAAAATGATTTGCGTTGGTTTTGCTATTACAGATGCGAAAGTCCGTGAGAGATTTTCAACTAATCAGTGATATGTATGGTCGTTTGTATCAGACTGCTTTTGATGCTGATAATACCTCATTGCTGAATATTCAGATGTAAGCACGTTGTACTAATCAAAGTTCGATTTCATAATATAAGAATCTTCACCAAAAAAACGTGTTTTGTGAACTTTAGATTGCAGCAGATGTGCCTTATGATTTCGAGAGCAATTGAGAAAGTCGTTGTGTCAAAGGACCATCCTTCGTTTTCCGGAGACGAGTCACCATTCACCTTTTGTACCAGGATGAACTATATTGAAGCTGGAAATTCGTGGTCCTTGATTCTTGCATGCAAGAAAGCTGCTGAAATTATGCGAAACACAAATTCTTCGCAAAAAATAATTCCAGAAGTAATTTAAACTCATTGCATCCTTCCGGTTTGTAAGCAGCAAATCAAAAATGGCATGTATGTAATTACTCTTTGGTATGTTCCAGCAAATTATAATTCTGAGGGAGGCGTTTGGTCTGTTAATTGAGACCCCTCTACCATATCCTCGATTCTTTTTCCAAACATTGCAAAACACCAGAACTAAAGTAATTTCTTTGTTTTTTAAATACAAGTTGCAAAGATTATGTCGTAACACAACATAACCTGATCATTGACATCAAATTGTTTTATAGATTGCCGTTTCACCCCAGCCTAGAGGTGATAATGTTCCAGTTTTGTTGGGAAGTAACTTAGCATTGAAAATTGAAGGGGTTCTGCAGCAAAGTGGAAATCAGGGGGCAAAGATATCTAACATGCGTACATCATTTAGAAGGCCCAAAGCCATCCGTATTACAGTTACTTCTGCCCCACCACCAAATCCACGAGCTCACATGATGGATGTAAAGGTATGTATACCGTATACCTATGTTATTCTACCAATATGACATGGGCAAATGGCAATAATGGTTAAACTTTATGAACTCTTAAATAAATCTTTTTCTTTCGACAATATGTCATGCAGGCTCATCAAGAACAGTTACAACTCGTTAAGGATATTGTACCTCATAGGAATTTCTTCCAAGCACAGTTTTTGTTATCATTAACACTTCCAGGCATTACAAACGTTACCGTTGACACATCACTGGTGGATTACGAAGGAAGAATTTGGATGACGGGCCCTAGAGCTTCTTTAGCTGTACGGGTATATGAAGACATAAAGCAGAGTGTTCCCAGCACGGCTGCTGCGGTACCACGACAAGGTACTCCAACTATTAGTGGTCACTTGCCAGTTCCTGGAACGAATGCACCAGTAGGAATGATTCAAAGATTTTAGACTTGTGATTCAAATAAAATATTGTGTAACATTATACGTAAAAATGACTTGATTCTTTCGAATTATGTTATTATATTATTCATGTATGCAAAAATACAACGTTATCAAATATATACGTAAATGATTGTGTACAAACACACAAATGTATAATCTAAATTGAAATAAATTTTAACATATATTTATTATTATACTTCAACAATTATTGTTGTCTTATTGCTTAAGGGCATAGTCAGATTTTCCACCGGATTTTTTAATTAGTTTAATATCAGTAATAGTAATGGAGTGTCCCATTGCTTTACACATATCGTAAATAGTCAGTGCGGCGATGGTGGCTCCAGTCAAAGCTTCCATTTCCACTCCAGTCATTGCCGTAGTCTTTGCTAGGACTCTAATAATTACACACTGTCGTTCATAGTTGAGCTCTAGATTAACATCAACTTTGTGCAACGGTAGAGGATGGCATAGAGGGATTAAATTAGATGTGTGCTTTGCTCCCATGATCCCAGCAATTTGTGCTACAGTCAGTACATCTCCTTTCTTCATTCTATTTTCAGCAACGGCTTGGAATGTTTCATGGCTTAAATTAACCGTTGCTTCTGCAATGGCTTCCCTAGTTGTCACTTTCTTTTCGCTTACATCTACCATTTGTGCTTTACCCCTGGAGTCAACATGGCTAAGGCCAGCGGATGTTGTAGTGTTGTTGGAAGTAGAATCTGGATTATTGTTATTATTATTGTCTAGTTTTGTCGTGGAGAAATTGCGGAGTTGATAGCATTTGTAGTGTGCTGGGTTCATTGCGAAAGATGAGTATAAGGGGTAATATGATTTTGACGATGAAGGAGATGCTGCAACATTCAAGAAGTGATCATTACCATAATGTTGGCAATCAGGTTGTAAGTGTCTGGGTCTAGATGGTTTTGGTGTAAAGGGCAACACATTCTTAACATTGATGCGTTGTCCAACCCGCAATGTAGATGATGGGATGATGGTGTCTCCTATACGCCAAGAAAAGAATAATATTATCATGTTTTAGGGCATTTTCTAAGCTGCTGTTGCTGTCTTTTCGGAGAAAGTGAAAGTAAGTCTCAACTAAGCTATTTTCTGCTTGTGCTTTCACACACACATTTCAAATCAAATGTTGTGCATGCTTTAGCTTATATAGCTTGTTTTCGGAAAGAGCTGTTCAAATTGACTTTGACTTGAGCGTAATGTTTATTATTAATTCATGATCCCAAGAATACTTTTCTATGCAGAAAAGAGTACTAGTCTAAAATTAAAAGAACGTACTACATTTAGATAGACACATACGTTTTAAGCCTCACCCACCGATTAAAATCATGGGTCGATTCTCCATCTTCGCTAAATTCAGCATTCCTATACACATTGCAAAGAACACAAAACAGGAGAAAGCATTAGAATGGGGGAAGAAGAGAAAACATGGCTGTGATAGTGTATAAATAATTAACTTCAGTTTTTACATAGAAAAGGAGAGAAAGTTGAACAAAGAAGAAGCTTTTTATTTGTAAAGTATTAAACATGTTTTTTGGCTCAAAAATATAATGTTCAAAATGGCAATACTTACTTTGGCAAAAACAAAATGCTATTTTGCAATACATTGACAAATTGATGCAATTAAAACATTTCAGCAACATTACGCGCTGACTTGAATAAAAGAAATGCTACTACGATGCCCTTTCACCTCAAAATCGGTAAACAGGGTAACTGGTTATAAATGGAGTGTTGGCATTAGACAAATCACGACAACGTCAATGTGCTTTTGCTATTCATAAGAAATTGTCAAAATTCCACAAAGCCTCCCAAAACAGCCAGTCCAGTCCTCGTAATAAAAAAAAGCCGCCGGCTGATGAATCTTGGTCTATAATTTTTGTTGTAACTATGAAGGTATATATGATGACTGAGGTGCTATAAAATGCTGATGTGCTACTTAAATGCGATAGCAATATTACTGCATCTAACATTGGTGTATCGTAACGGTAGTTGTAAGTAAGCCAGGACCATTTTTAAATCATTAGTTGATCTTCATTTATATCCGGGCTTGGACTGACTGTTTTGGGAGGCTTTTGGGTTTTTGACAATTTCCTATCTCCAAGTATAAGCCCATTGAGGTTGTCGCTATCTGGCTATGCGTGTATACTCCATTTATTAACCGTTGCCTTGTCAAAATATCTTGCTTTCACCTTACGTTTACATTACGCCGGCGGACGTGGACTTAAGCATTTGCCTTTGGATTTCAAGGGTTCAATGTATTTTTGCCACTTTGAAAATTGTAAATTTGAGCTACTATTGTTTCTCTTATACAAACCTGCATGTTTGGGATGTTTACGTTGTACAGCTTCCCCTATGAGAGAAAGTAACTTTTCATCGCTAGCTCCGCTCCGTATGGCATCCCTAAAAAATATATGAACAATATAAAGGTTGGGAAACTGGGACAGGGACAAGCTTTTACCCTCTGTCTCTCTCTCTCGTATATGTAAAGATATATAAATAAATAAAGTTTTTTAAAGCAGAAACTGGAAAAATAATTTTAAAAGCAAACATCATACATCACATCTGCAAAAATTGTTCAGAGGGAAAGGATGAAAAGTGTCTTTTTTTTTCGTTTTTGGTGCACTCGTGCTCTTTATTTCGTGATCCTATCACGAAATCCCATAGATTAGGAGAGAGAAAGTAAAAACACATGGGTGGATTGGATAGAATGCAAAAGGGGTATAAATATGAAAGTACCTTAACGAAACTTCAGCATTTCCAAACAAGCACACTTTCAAGTTTCCGTCTGCTGTTATCCTCAAGCGATTACAACCACCACAGAAATGCTCTGACATGGAAGTTATAAAACCAACTTGGCCCAAATGGCCAGGGATCCGAAAGGCCTACATTACATCGGGGCAAAAAAAACACACATTTCATTTTAGAAAAAGGGAAAACTTTTACTTGGGAAGATACATATACAAACCGATATATATATATATTTTGTCTACAAAAATAAAATATTTTGTATCATTGAATGTTGTAAACTTTTTTTTTACTACCTTTGCCGTATGACTCAAAGGATCTTTGAGTTTCTGAAAATCGGGATACTTTTTCTGAATAGTTTTCACCATTTCCTTATAGGAAACCATTTTGGCTACATCCCATTTATTCCCACTGAATGGCATGTATTCAATGAATCTCACATCCAATGCTAGATCCTTTGTCAATGCAACAAAGTCACAGATTTCGTCATCATTGATTCCTCCTTGAACAACGCAGTTTATTTTGAGTGGCCTGTAGCCCATGTTTAGGGCCATAACAATTGCATTCCACACTTTGTTCCACGCTGCTCGTGGACGCCTCGAGATCGTTTCGAATTTCGCTGGTATAAGCGTATCCAAACTTACATTAATTGCAGTGACTCCGCTAGCAATAAGATCAGGCATAAGACGGGCTAATAGGATTCCGTTAGTGGTTATTCCAATTGATTTCAGATTCAATTCAAAAAGTTGCTCTGCGTACAAAATATAACGTGACAGTTTTCTGGTGAAAGCTTCAGCAATGACGCTGAATATTGTAGACAAGAGATGAAAAGGGAAAGGATATTATATACGATATTTTTTTCTTATATTTTTACCAATAATTCTTGGAAGATCTTTTCGCAAAAGAGGCTCTCCTCCAGTGATACGAATTTTATCAACGCCCTGACTCACAAATATTTTTGCCACACGAACGACCTCAGCTGCACTTAAAAGTTTATTTGATGGCGTGAGCGGAACACCCTCTTCTGGCATGCAGTAGGTGCCTATAAAGATCATAATTCGCCATACATATATCAAGTATTGGAGCAATTACTAAACGGAAATTGAGACACTGACTCAATACTAAAAATAAGAACATAGATAATATAGGATGTACTAGAGTCATCTATATTAAAAGTATTGCATACTATATACTCTTCCATATATAACTTTTAGCTGTGGGTATCATTTTTTTGCCCCCGTATGCACATAAATATTCTTCTCTTTTCTTTGAACTTTCACTTGTCTATAACCGGAGGGAGCATCGCATCGTCTACAAAAATTACTATTTGGTTTCTTGGGAATGTCCCAATTTTTCTTGAGAAAGTGGCTCAATTTCCCCCAACTTTCATAATTTGCTTATGTTAGCGGACATTCTATTCTGCTAAAAGAAAAAAATAACCTTACATCTCAAATTGCATCTCTCTGAAAGTGAGATGCGGAGGTAGTTATGTTCCCGTCCAAATTTGTCCGTAAGAAACGCGGAGAAAGGTAAAATATCTTGTCTCGTTCGAAATTCTTCCAGACGGCTGCCATCCCCGATTTCCTTCACTGTGGGAGCTAGACGTGGGCTGGCATATGCCTAAGGTCAAGACGAGTTCAGAAGCGTATATGAAGAAACATGAGAAATTGAAAACGAAAAACAACAACTATGTATACCATCTTCCATATTTAACAAAAATGATACATTATGCAGACCCATGACAGTCGTGTTTTGTAATATGAAAAGGAACTCAGCTCAGTGTCTACTGTCTACGGTTTAATGTCTCAAGTGGATTAGCCAAAAGAGTAAATGTTTAAATGATTTATTTCATAAGACTTCCTGTTTTTGTTTTCTCTTTGAAGTTGTGAACTGTACGGCTATACGCAAGTAAAAACAAAAACAACAACTTATAATTATGATAAATGCCAGCCTTGCTGGAACGCTCAAGATTTTAACAATTTTTTAAAACTTTTAACACAGGACACAACATCGTTTAAAAAGAGGATAATAGTTAAATGGGATATGATCTTTTGCTCTTCTCCAGACTCCAGACTTTCTATATAGTTTCTAGACATTCCTAAAGTTCAGCAATAAGAGCATCATCTCATATTCATTAAATTTCATATGAGAGAGCTTAAGTAAGTAGATAAACTAATTTCGCTATTATAAAAACCATTTTACAGAAGCATGCGTTGCAAACCAAGTTGTACGCTAAAGGCAATGAATTCTTAGATTTCCTAGATATAGTTTCCACTCTCTGTACATAACATAAATATGTTTTCACAAAAGAAGGGAAACTCTCTCTCTCTCTCTCTTGTTTCAAGCTGTGGCCTAGTTGCACAAGGAGAAAATAAAACGATAATGAACATCATGGCAATTGGCAACCTTACAAGCAAAATCCTTGTGGACCTCAAATGCTCCCGATTCCTTTCCTAATGCTAAACAACACATCAACCACACAACACGCCATATATTATACCAGATAGGCGCATAAGCAAAAGTTGGAAAAATACAGACACGTACATAATGTATCTATATATGTATCTTTCTTTCATCATTTCATCATCTCTCTGAGTTTGGGAATTTGAGCAATTCTCTCCCATCAGCATTTTTCTTTTTGCTACTCTATCCCCGTAGTTGAGTTATTTGGTGAACGTGTTATCAGGAAATGTATGACTTTCACCTGACCGACGATAAAATAATAGAATCCCTATGGAACACACGTATTTTTTTCCAAGGTAAACATCCTCGCATCATAAAAGGCTACTACTACTACTAGGGTTCTCAGCAAACAAACTTCAATTTATACAACAAAAAAAACTGAGTAGAAAAATAGAACTAAAGCAAAGTGTAGTAGCACACCATCCAACCATCACATCACCTTTTCCCCTTTTATACAAAGTGAGTCCATCACACATTATTTGACATAAAAAAGTTAAATGGTTGGAATGGTCTCTCCGTAGTCCACTTATTTGATATCATCATCATGTTCATAAAAAGGCTTTTTCCCTATTCCTATCTCCTTTCCCTTCTAATACTCTTTTGGCGTTGGTATTTCAGCTTTCAGCGCAAGCTTTTTCCACGGAACAATGTTAGCTCTCTCACTCTTAGCGTAAAATTGGGGAACATGGATACATTCACACATGCACCCAACGAATTATTCCATTGCTCAGATTCCCTTTAGTATGCCACATGCACCAAGCTCTAGACCAGGCCACTTTTACTTATAGATGAGCTGGTGATAGCAACTTTCTACGTGAAATGAATATCACCCAGCAGATCACTTTGTATAAATACGTGTATCTATGTTGGATTTCCTTTTCTTTCGTATATAATACGTATGTCCAAAACATTCTTGTATGTTTTCATTACTTATAGATAGCATATAGAGCCGAACATATGAATGAAGCTTTTCTCCTGTGATAGTTTATACAATAAAAGGACCATGTCATGATCATGAAGCTAGCAAGCATGATCCTGTGAATATGGGCAGACTATGTCGCAACCTTATCTTCATTCTGCTTTTGCTTCACTTTTCATTTCTTCCCTGCTGATGCTCTTCCCTAGTGTTCTGCGTACATTTAGCAGCATTTTTCTCTCTCGATCCAAACCACTATCCGTAAGTTACATGAGCTTTTGGATTTTCTACATGGAGAGAGAAACTAAAGATAGGGCTAAAGCCAATATATCCTATGTATATCCTGACACACACACACACACGTTTCTATTCACATCTCAACTCTTCAACTCAGTTGCTCCAGGGCTTACCAAATGAACACAACTGATCTTACTTAAGATTATCCTCAAAAAAGAGAAAGAAATGTAATAATATGTTACTGCACATCCTCTTCAATTCTTTTTTCATGCACAGTTGGTGTGTACAGAAAAGTTTGGCTTGGAACATTATGTGAGAGGAAAAGAGAGTGAGAGAGAGAGAGTATTATATGTGTGGAAAGGAAACAGGATAGGAAAAATTATCATTTCATTTTGATTCGCAATTGCCAAAACTTGTCGTTCGCGTCGTGGTACATGCATTTACTCCACGATCTCTCAACCTATAAGTACCTTTTTATTAGAATTGGTTGCCAAAAAATATATACTTTTAGTATACAGAAAAAAACTGATGCGAATTGCAAATATGTGTGAGCTTTGAACTCTTTTTTATTTCTCAAGGACGTCATCTTCTCTACATCTTATCTTTTAAAAGTACATGCAGTAAATATTGAGCTAAGGAAATCTTTAGATCTTTAGTGTAAAGAGCATCAGTGATAGAGTGAACCAGTGAATACAAATCTATAAGCCTGTAGTTCCAAATGGAAACGACTAGTCAAAGGTAATACGAGTTTTAAATAATAATTTGATTTTTATAACTGTCATCATCATCATCATTCCATGCTTTAAAAAATTATGGAGTCTTTACCTGGGAAAAAGACTTCCTAAAGCCTTTGTGGTATGGGCTCACAATGCGTCTCAGTGAACTCGCCATCTTTATAGGAAGGATGGACTGTTGCTGATATTTTTATTAGTGGGTTTAGAAACTTTTGGTATACACTGGTAACTGATTTGGATTACTAATATTATACAGTACTGTTACATAAGCAGCAGGAGCAGCTCGTTAGAGCCATGATCTCGCACAAACAAATCACTTAAAAAGTCATTATCACTTTTCGTCTTCGGACCAAAGAATCATTCACTTCCGTCACGTGTGTTGTTGGCAACTGCACTGCATGGGAGAATACTAAGGTTCATTCTGATCTTCATACAATTTATTCTTTAACAATACCTGCTTCATATAGCCACTGCGTGTGTATACGAAGAGCGTCACACCTGTTATGGAACAATACAATAAAAAGTTATGATAACGCTGTGTTATATAAGGTATTTTGGTCCAGGTGTCCTGTGTTAGAGCAAAGATGAGTGTGCATGAAGCATGAATTGAATCGTCTGGTCTATAGAAAGGTTAAATTAACATGCGATGTTTTTTTTATACTTAGCATAAGTACATTTACATAGGTTGTAGATGACCAAAAGGGTCATGTAGTTTGCATGGAAAAAAATTTGCATTTCACACATCTCTGATAATTATGATTAGTACAACCAACAGGACAGGGCAATTTGTGATGCTTAAAGTATATACATACATACAAGATGCATATTAGTATGTTAGATGATAGGTAGCAAATGTTGAATGTAAGGACGTGGACGAAGATGCTTTGAAAAGAAAGATTAGATTATACATCTCATTTTCATTTTCCCAAATATCACAACACAAGCAATGCTTTGTATCCGTAAAGAAGTCAGACATGCTTATTGTGTGGTAAGACCAAGAACAAGATCGTATAATACAATACTTTATAGTCCTGAATTTATGTATAAGGAGTAAAGAATCTCATTTGCACTTATTTCCTCATACTAAAAGTACCAACAAAATCTATTCGTATACTATGTATATATTACGCTCGAAAGTAATGGATATACTTACGTAATACACAGTCATACAGGACACGAGTCGAGTCTCATCTCCTTGCTCGGACGCATTTGGATGATAATGATTACATTAGAATAGACAAGCGTGAAAATGTGGCGAACTAAGTTTCGTGGCAGAGAACATTTTTTGCTATTATCTTATATGAAGGTTAGTAGAACTCGCATACAAACTAGCCAGAACTGGGTTCATGTGCTGGATGAATGTCTACTTTGTCTATCTTTTCATCTTTTTTATAAGCCCATGAGCTGCAAATATTTACATGAATAGATGATAAAACATGTTTAATATTACGCTATATACGCTACTTCTTCTTGTATGATACATGCATTCAGCATTTGAACAATAAAGTTACGATTAGCTTCTTTTGGATTGATTTTTTGAGGATTTAATGCCTAATTTAACACAACGGCAGCAGCCATAATTGATATTGAATTTGTCTATCAATAATATAACTAAAGTAAAGTGTAGACCCTACCCTGTACTCCAATAAACCTGACAATAGGCAGATATATAGTAACCTGCGATCTAGCATTTATGCTGAATAAAGTTAGCATAAGCTGTGTCTGAGTAGTTCATTGGTTTAAAAAAGATTTGAAAATTTTCATAATTGTGGCTGCTATTGAGATTTTTTTCAAAAATTGACCTTTAATCACTTATAGGTCACGCTGGGGTCATTTCTGAACTTTGATATTAGCATAGTTGAGTTTTTCTTGAAAAATAGCATCATTTTGATGTATCATAAGCCATGTTTTGCTATTAAAATTTTTTGACCTTGACCTTTGACCCAGTTACCGTTGACCGATTTTGCTCATCTTAGAACTTAGCCAAGAGCTTGACCTAAGGTATCGTTTAGCAAAAAGAATTTTTGAAAATCTTCAACGGTGTAAAAGTTATCGTGCGAACAGACGGACAGACGGACGGACGGACGGACGGACAGACAGACTATGATCCATTCTAAAAAACCTGCTTTTGATTGATCTTCGATCGCAGGTTAATAAGTACTAGTACATCATTATATAGCAAACAATATCAATATTCAATCTTAAATGCATGCTATTATTAGTTTATCTCAATTATATATATAATATTCCTCCTTGAACCAACGCATGAACAATCAAATGTATCGAATCAATTATAACATTAGCATTAGGATAGAAATGAGATTAGGTTTGAGAACTTCACGCTACCCCACGTTTTATACAACTATCAATCATTATTATCATCATCCATCCATCCTTTCAGGGGAGATCATATCATATAAGAAATTATATGGAACTTGAATCGTCTTCATCTATCATCTATATCGATCGAGAATAGTAATCATTTGGCTTCTCCAAGCCTACTAATGATACCGAAGGAAGGTAAAAAACCTTCAACTTCAACCTTACTAACATTTTTCTTGTTAGCTCTATCTTAACTTTCCATGTGGCTCACGACTTGTTGGTCATTCATCTTGAAAGAGTTGGTTCAAAGAAATACTTTGGACATGAAATTTTCAAAGGGCAAACTTATTAACCTGCGATCGAAGATCAATCAAAAGCAGGTTTTTTAGAATGGATCATAGTCTGTCTGTCTGTCCGTCCGTCTGTCCGTCTGTTCGCACGATAACTTTTACACCGTTGAAGATTTTCAAAAATTCTTTTTGCTAAACGATACCTTAGGTCAAGCTCTTGGCTAAGTTCTAAGATGAGCAAAATCGGTCAACGGTAACTGGGTCAAAGGTCAAGGTCAAAAAATTTTAATAGCAAAACATGGCTTATGATACATCAAAATGATGCTATTTTTCAAGAAAAACTCAACTATGCTAATATCAAAGTTCAGAAATGACCCCAGCGTGACCTATAAGTGATTAAAGGTCAATTTTTGAAAAAAATCTCAATAGCAGCCACAATTATGAAAATTTTCAAATCTTTTTTAAACCAATGAACTACTCAGACACAGCTTATGCTAACTTTATTCAGCATAAATGCTAGATCGCAGGTTCCTATATATCTGCCTATTGTCAGGTTTATTATAGATAAACATTACATGCTTTTTTTCTTATGCCCTTTCTTTTACTATAAATTCTAATATAATTAAAGCAAACAATTCTTACTATATAACTACTAGCAAGAATCTGGAAATGTTAGTAAAACAAGCAGAAGCAGAGAAGTATGGAATGAAGACATGCATGGCATGCATATTGCATGCTTATTCGAGTTGTGCAATGTGTAGCACGTCAATCACTTACAATAAAGTAAATATTTATAATGAATTAAAGGTAGAGCTCTAATCTTTAATGTGCAGCTCTTCATTAGGCACGCTTGGTACATATTTACACAGAAGATAACCTGCATCAAATTTAATGAAATTATATTACGAGCCCACCCTATATAGCCATAAACTTTTATTCCGTGCCCGGTATTACATGTATATATAGCGGCTCATTCTCGTACCTCATTCATTTCATTTCAATGTCAAAGTAAAGTCTATGTTGTTGATTGATGGACGGATTATTTAGTTGAATCAGTACATTTATAACTCAAACGATACGGACTGCGTACAACAACGTAAATAATGCAAACATGCTTATTCATAAAATTACTTTGCTAACATCAATAAAATTCAACACTCATTCGTCATTCATTCTTCATTCTGGCAAGCATGCATAAAGATAGAGCAAGTAAAAATTAGTCATAAAAAATCATTCGTTACTTTAAAGTTTAAACAAATTGATTAAAATCATCAAATACAGCCCTTTTCCCTGCAAAGGCAGCTATACAAATTTAAACATCTTTAAACTTACTTTAAACCAATTTTTTTAGGAGTTACCGTCTCCTTTAATGTAAACTTTCAAAATCACAAGCCAAGTCTGCAGCTTATAACGCTTAACCGTGCGTGGATTGTGGATAGCATGTGCTAAAGTCATAAGCGAGTGTTAAAAATAAAACGCATCGTGATATATGATACACGATGTGATGTGATAGTAAAACTGAAGCCGTGCTCTATTTCCCATTCGAAAAAGTAACGTTTCTCAACTCACCATTAGTTGCAGTTTGTAGTGTGGTTTGGTTTGTTGGGAGTTGGATTTGGATCTCATGAAAACAAAATACTATAAAAAAGCATTCCTTACCTGCCCATCACACCATCATCATCTCAATCCCAAGTGAATTGGTCACAGGTAAATAAGGAAAATGAAAGTGAATTGAATTTGACTTGAACAAGAAGCCTTTTGTGCTTAAAAAACTTTACACTTTCAACAAAAGATTTGGTTGAAATTTTATATTGTGAACATGAATGAGCTTATGAGCTATGCTGCACCAATGCAAAACAACAACTTGTTATGTATTTGCTTTGTGTATCTGCTGCTGCTGACTGAAGGAATAAGATACTTTTTTACATGAAGAGAATGAAAAAGCCTTCAACATGTTTATGTGTACATGTGGTCATACTGATACCCATCAAATCACCATTTCTCAACAAATTGCAATGTGATGTGGATTGCATTGCAATAATAAATGCAATCACTTTTACTTACCGCATTACAACGCATTGAAAATTTATTTTTTGTGTACATTATACATACAATTTATCCGCATAATTTAATTGCTTCCAACGTCATCCAGTTAGTTATATTTTTTTTTGGATAAGGAAAGACACAGTTTTGTTTCAACTGTTGAACATGTTCGGATTGTTGGTAAAAATGGAGATTTTAAAGGCTTTGGGATTGTGATGCAGATATTGCATAAACGCATTTTGTAATGGTTGCTACCCCCACTTACCTGTGTCAGCGTCAGCAGCAGCGTCTTTTAGTAAGTGGAATTGTCAACAGCCTTGTCACATAATAGTCACAAACAATGCATTTTATTATTATTGCTAGTATACGGACCACAATGATTGCTCACTAGTTAGTAATAATAGCTATCGTGGATACAAGGGAATACCAAACCAAATTGTGGTTTGACTAGTGTGTTAAAAAAAGCTTGGCTGGTTTGATTGGAATGAGATGTGAGTGATGGTTGAGTGTGTGAGGGTGCTGAGATTATTGTTTTAACAGTTTGTATATTTTCTTACAGCCTATTTCCATCGCCACAGCCGTTGGCGTCTGGAAAAGATTAGAAGAGGAAATCTGACAGACATCCTATCCTACCCGCTGTCATTGTCTTGTTATTCTTCTCCGAGCAGTAGCAGTTTGGGATGGTATGATGATTGAAGAAGAATCAGAAGGGGTTTCCAGTAACACAAAGGAACTTTGGGATCATTTTCGAGAACGAGGGACGGGAGCTCAATCACTGTCAGAGCGTTTGTGGATTGTTATAGGTCTCCAAAATGCTAATCCGGACCCAGGGATCTTCCATTCATCTTGTGGGAGCGTTGGGTGTAGTCGTTACACTTGTTTTTGTAAACATTGTATTGCTACCTAATAAGTGTACAAGTCTTCATGTCTACGGGAGATGGGATCCTGACGAAGAGTTTTTCTTGTTTCTATCAAAGTTTGGCTTCCAAAAAACTGAGCTTGCCAACAAAAATGATACTCAAGGGTTTATTTTTGGCAATTTAACCAGAGTTGTTGTTTCCATTGGAAGAAACTCTGTTATTAGAAAGTTGCCCAGTATTCCGCCAGCGGGGTTATTATCCAAAGTTAGGGTACCTCGAGCTGCTATTGAAGTAAAAGCAAATGGGAGTAATAGTAGCAACATCCCTTCATCGTCCTCGACAACGCTTTCATCTGGTACTGTATCTATTACGAATACAAGTGGAGTACAAAATTCAAGCTTAGCTGCAAAACCTAGTATTGCTCCAAGTGGAACAGTAACACCCACGAGAGCATCAATTTCAACGTCTTCTGAGCAGCCCTCAGCTACAATTCCTGCAGTATTTTCATCCGATGCGTTTGCTTCGAACAATACAAATCCTAAATCAGCACTATCGTCGGCTGTAAACATTTCTTTCTTACCATCTCCAGTTCCAGCACCTTCCAGTAGTACTACTACACCAAATACCCCTGGAACTAAAAGCACAACAACTAAACTTCTTATTCCTAGCTCTACTGCAGCACCTGCGTCATCATCATCGACAACATCAAAACCAACAACAACAACGAAAACTACAACCCCAGCTCCTCCACCACCACAGTTTTACCCAGCTACGCTTGTTGTGGTAGACAGAGGACTTTTTGTCGATTTTTATAGAAACAGACGGATTCAAAAACAGGATAAGGATGAGGCTTGCAAGCAAATGTTTGAGAGGATCTCTAAGGTTGCCCATGATCCTTATTGTTTCCCAGAAGGCACTGAAAATTTGCTGAAAAGGATTCCGTGTAATAAGGATGGGATTTGTCCTGATGATCAAGCCACGAATGAGAGTGTTGTGAAGGGACATCAATTCACGTTTGCTATTTCTGATCCAAGTAAAGCAAAGTAAGGAGGATAAAAAACTAACCTTAGAAAATGATATGCCAACCAGGACCCCATATGATATGGCTTCAGCTACTAAATATATGTAGTGTGCCTTATATGTGTGGTGTATTTTTTATTTTGCAGATTTTGGTACATTAGCCTTGTACCATGCTACAGGGATCCGTGGACATGTGAATGGAAATACACAAAAAATAATACTCCGATTGATTATGATATATGGCTTGTCAATGGAAATCCGTACACGAAAAATCAGAATCCCCTTGAATATCAATTTTCATTCGATCGTCAGGTAATGAACATCATTTACGTTATTTCAAGCAGAGATAAAGAGCATTATGAAGAAACTTATTTGACTATTTTATTTCATTCGTTATTTTCAGGACACAGTAGAGATTTATCTAGTCTTCTTTCTTTGTTACTTGGTTTTGGTACCACTTCAAATTCATGCTGTTTTAAGACAACGGCATATTGTCCCAAAACTATTCACTGCAAGTGTGGCATTAGAGCTAGCAGCAATTACCGCCAACGTTATCCATGTACTTAAGTTTGCATTGGATGGTGAAGGACATCCAGGTTTGGCTGCTTTCGGAGATGTAATGGATATAATAGCTCGAGTAAGTTACAGTGCCTTCTATTCTACAGTATCTAGTATCTATTTATAGTATTGAGTTCAACTTGATATATATATTTATTTGGTTATTAGTATACTTTTCGTGAAAGTTGGAACAGCACATAAGTAATAAAACTCATGCTCCATTTCTATCATATTCTAGGCAATATTCATGTTGATACTTCTCGTACTCGCGAAGGGTTGGGCCGTCACACGTACGGAATTGACAAGCAAGCCGTTTATCTTCTCTATATGGGCAGCATACGGAGTAGTCCATATTTTACTTTACGTCTGGAAAGAGGTTAGATTAAGAATGTTCACGTATCAATATTTGTTTAAGAAATTAGGCCAATTTACTAATGCATGGAATGGAATTATAGTATAAACAATATTTGTTCAATTTTCCAGACTGAAGTAGATGTCATTGAAGATATTGACGAATATCAAACTTGGCCGGGTTGGTTCATCCTCATTTTACGTACTGTAATCATGATATGGTTCCTCTACGAGCTCAAGGACACAATGGAGCATGAACATCAGCCACACAAGTTAAACTTTTTCCTACATTTTGGAGCTGCAGCGTTGGTGTGGTTTATTTATCTTCCAATTGTAGCCCTAATAGCACTTCAAGTGTCTCCGTTGTGGCGTTCAAAGTTTCTGTTAGGTATGCTTTACATACATTTTATATTACATGTTTATGCCTATAACAATTCAACACAGTTTTTTTATCATCCCATACCTAAAGCAATGATAATAATTATATGCTTGGATTATTTGATTCCCCAGGTATAACATATTCAGCGGATTGCTTGGCGTTTGCAATCATGACACATTTGTTATGGCCAACAAGAACAGAACAGTACTTCCTTCTTATGTCAAAGGAAGCAATTCTTACAGATGAACTGGAGGAATTTAATGAGGCTCCTCATGTTGTAAATTCTTACGTTCGTCGACCTAATAATTGGTATCCTGTGAATTATTCCTTCCAAGACGTGTCTTCCCCTGAAGCCGTATCCCTTACCCAAGGCAACACTCTCCAGAATCATAATCATCAGTATCCTCATCAACGATTTTCCAACGGAACGAACGGATTTTCCGATGACGTCAAAGATAATGTGCCACTCATAATTACGTAGATTATCTAATAGTTCTAAGTTAAAGGCTCCTAATACTACAAGACAAAAATGACATACCAGTCACCATCCTAACCGTTCCGTCGCTATTGTTAGTTTTTTGAAGATAGATAGATTCTGCAAAGTTACAGTTGTGCTATATTTGCAAAGTATGTGGAGTATTTATGGGAACGTATACAATGGTCAATATTGGGTACACTGTTGCTTTGTTCAATATCCGGTGAGCGTGACTTAAAAATGCAAGGTTTGTATGTATGAACATTACGATAGTGCATATTATTCCGATTCCATATAAGTTTTCTTCAACATCGACAGTTAAAATGCATTTAAAATAATAATAATAATAAATCATGAAGAAATCGTATTTTACATGTGTGTAATTTCAATCAAGTAATGCAGTTTATATACAATTAAGGTAGCTTTTACGATATACTTTAAATGTATTTACGATGTAGAATATTGGGTGTTAAATGTAAGTTGTAAGCTTTGAATCTTAACTACAAATGTGTATTATAATTATTGAGAGAAATGCATGAATTATTAAGGTTGATTGACTGAAAGAAACATATTTGCCAACGATATAGCTCACTATTTACAAAGCCAAATTATGCTTTCTATCAAATACACATCCCTGTACCATGTACTTCCTTGATTCAGTCTCTGGTTATTAATTATTGTGATGTTATGAAGAAACGTTTTCGATATATGTGATTAAAATTTAAGTGATGATGGTACATTTTAATTTCAGTTGTTTATATAGGTTTAGTGGAATAATATAGGTTTTATGACTAGTTATGTTTCGTCAAAGTCATGAATAATCAATGCGTAATGTACCTTTTTTTAAAAGCAATTCAAGTATTTTAACGATTTATACATACATATATATATTTGTCGCATGTAGACAATCATTTTTTGTTTTATTCGGATGATTTTAATATAAAATGATATATATTAAGTTAAACCCATCAATAAAGATCAGTCGAATTTTTATTTCAATCAATCAAATGTTTTTTCGACTGCTACAATAATTTATGACGTTCTCTTAGAATAGTCTAGTCTGTTTAAAATTTACAGCAATTTCAGATGCCCTGTGACTTTATCAAGTTCCGAGACTGCAGCTGGACCTAAACCTAAAACTGTTATGGTTCCTGGATCCACCTATGAATTCAAATAATGTAAAAAAAAAGAGAAGCATCATCATATTGTGAATGAATTGAATCTTACGACTCAACGTCTATAATAATTCATTCAATTAAAATAAACTGCTTACTTGTGTATGACCAGCATCTCTAACAACGGCATTCATAATTTTCATACTTCTAGCTTTCTTTTGTAGTTCCAATAAGTTGGTTTCATTTCCATCTGCTTTCAAACAAATTTTTGCTGCTCCTGTGGCTTCCCAAAGATCAAGATTTTCGGCATCCATCACCATCGCCTTTTGATAACACATTACTGCTGCATGACAACATTGTGCTGCAATTTTGCCTTTTCCCATGCCTAAATCTGTTCTTACGACAAAGACCATTTTGTGATTGCGACCGAGACCTTTAGCTCTGAGGGCTGTGAGTCGAGCAGCTCTGGCAAATGTGTCAACCATTGCTACACTAGAATTTGATGATGCAAATATTTTTCTGTATACAAGTCCACTAACAAATCCCACGCCAATCAAAACTGCAGACCCAAGTCCCCAATAAAGCATTGGTTTATCCTCCATCTCGTAAATCTAGTAGTTCATATAGGCAGAAACTGGATCATAACAAAAATAAAAACCATTAAGTTCATACGTTGACATAAAACTTTACACTTATTATTTCACAAAAAAAAGATAAGATATGGGACACGTCAGACAGAGGTGGATAATATACCTTGTGATAACTAATACTCCAAGTAAGAGTTTTTATTACTTCCCGGATGCTGCAGTTTTCTTTTTGTAAGTGTCCATACACTCCTTAAAGTCTTGAACCTGTTTCTGACACTTTCTCCAGTCTTTCGTATCGGAATGACACTCCTTTTAAAAACAAAAGCCTACTGATAACCATATTCCACCAGCTAGATAAAATACCGAAACAATTTATTATGAACTCAATAAGTACCAGAACAGCGTAATGCTTTTCAAGACAACCAGTCTTTTTCAACATGCGCTCAACAGGGTCATCGAATTCGTCGTCGTCATCCACAGTTACAGGAGGCTCACCGGCATGCACCACATTAAATTTATTAAAGTCTTCCCGAAAACGGTTTTCTAAACTCCTAAATGCTCCTGGAAAAATGTTGCCCATAAGTGTAAGTTCGCACTGACAACGTTTTGTGTGACCGAGAAAAAACCTTTTTAACTTTAACTGATTTTTAATTTAACTGTGGTAGATCCGGTGGATGCCTAACTAACTTTCACTTGATTTGGAATATCATGTCATGATGATCAATACAAAGAGAACATGAAATGAATATAGAAATTGAAGGAAAAGGAACACATTGATGATCAAATCACTTGTGGGCAGAATTAGGCAGAATATGCCCGATATCCATGGGGTAATAGGCAACAAGGGTAGTTTTGTTCTTTACTCGTCATCATTTTGTCTTTATATGTTTAACTATGATAATTTATGAATTGAAGATTGATAACTAGATTGACATTGACTATGATGAATGATGAAACTAATATTTGGAACTACAATTTCATAATATGTTCAATGTTTAAATGTTCAATATGCTAGCATTTTGTACCCAGACCAGACCCAATGGAGTAGCGTTCCTATACTATAGATTACGTATTTTTTTTTATTATTTTTCATCGGTTCAACTGGTACACAAGTACATACAAGACTTACCAATATTAACACTCGTGTCTAATAGTATTTTATTCATTTATAATTACAATATGTCTAATGCATCTTAATTTGAATTAATAGTATATTCCCTCATCATCGAAGTTAGAAATCCTAGTGTAATAACTATTTTTCAAAAAAGTGATTTAAATGGAAACGGCATCTTTCTTTTTGGATAATAATATTATATATTTAACATCTAATAAAAATTATCAAGAAGCAATGATTTTCTTTCCTAACAATAAACAAGCCAACTCATTCACGTAATATTCATTATTCAATACGATATTTCACAAAAATGGATATATTCCGTACAACAGTTTTTATCTGATCACACGTCTCAAAAAAGCTATATTTCTACATTTTAGTATGGTCGCTCTACGAAAGATAATAATAATTATACATTACATATGCACGCAACGCTGATCAAAATTATTTTGGTTATATCAAGATTACTATCCATATTATAAAGCTTCAAGGAGTTGAGCAGCATAAAAAAGTTTCTTAATAATTAACTCAAGCCGGAAAAATCGGACAGTAGGACAAGTTTTTTTTTCTGTTGCTCAACATCTTGAAGATATCTTTGCTTGACAATGACACGAGCCTGACAAACAATTTTATTCTTTACAATGGATCATCTTCTTGAAAAAACTTAGCAGCAGCCCGATGATTGCTTAGGGTCAATAGGCCGTCCCGAATCTATTTTCACTTTGTTGGCTGAGGCGTCTTCGCTATATTGCGGTCCGACACGGGCTTTAATTTCCGATGCCATGGTCATGAAGGCTTGCTCAACGTTTGTTGCATTCTTAGCAGAAGTCTCTAAAAATGGAATTCCTAGACTGTCTGCAAATTCCTGTAGTAGTACAAAAAATAGTCCAAATTTTTTAATCCACTCTCAATCTATTACACAATTTCTAGGATACACGAGTTGTTAGCAATTTACAATACCTTGGCATTTTGATAATTGACAACTTTCTTGGATGTCAAATCGCATTTGTTGCCGACAAGAAGTTTGTTCACATTTTCACATGCATACCGATCAATTTCCTCCAACCACTGTTTCACATTATTGAATGATTCAAGGTCTGTGCAATCATATACGACAATGATTCCGTGGGCACCCCTGTAGTAACTTGAAGTGATTGTTCGGAATCGTTCTAGATTTAACCAAAAGGGCAATTAGTATTTTTTATCATTTAAATCATAATTCATATTTGATAGTTTTATTTGAGGATTCATAATTTAGCCGCTTGGACTATCCTGGCTCACCTTGTCCAGCAGTATCCCACTATAAATAAGAAAAGATAACCCGTAAAATATCACATTAAATTAAAAAAAATTATCTGTATGGTTTCATCGTAAAATCAAAATGTAAAATGACTTACGATTTGCAATTTAATGGTCTTTCCATCCAATTCGATGGTTCTAATTTTCTGTAAATACATATTTGCTCATTATAGTACCGCAAAGTATAAACATAATTACAGAGGGTTAATCAAATGATGAAAACTTACAAAATCCACTCCTATAGTGCTGATGTAGCTGTCTGTGTAAGTATCATCCTAAGTACAAAATTTGCCAAATTAGATACTTATCATTTATCATATTATCAACATATTTTCACACTTTTTCAATGTCAATGTGAAGTTCAATAGACAATAGAAAGTTAGGCAATGCCACTACTACCCCAACTTTATTGCAAAATTGGGAAGAAAGTTTGAAATTAGAAATCATGTTTGTACTTACTGAAAATCTGAGAAGTAGACACGACTTTCCAACACCAGAGTCACCAATAAGAAGGAGTTTGAATAAGTAGTCACTGTAAGGAGCAATAAAAATAGGATTTAATGATTGGAAACGAAAACATTAAATTCCTTTGTACATTATATTGAACCAGCTTTGAGCTAGAACTAGAAACCCAAATCTAATTACTAAATCTAAGAACTCATAATTTTTAACATATATTAGAAGGTATAAGAAATGTTTAATTGATTTAATCTGTAGTTCATAGTTGAGAAGCCAGAATAGTTTCAATTCAATTCGCAGTTTCAATAACATTAAACATTAATGTAAAAAATTCAAAATAAATATGTACTTGAATTTTTAACAATGTGAAAACTTAATTCGACAAAAAAACAGAGTAAATTGTCAATAATCTCCTGCAAATGAGTTCATTATTCAAAACGTAATCCAGAGCCCTATTATTCAACGTTTGCATCAACATATAACATCTATCTACATCTTCAACAAATAACCTTGACCTCTACACCTGTCTGATACCAGAAAGAAATGATAACACCATTGTGCAACCTTGTCCATATTATTATAAATCCGTAAAAAAAACTAATCCTTTGCCATTATAAATAATAAAATATTTTCTTGATTAGTCACCAACGCGTGACGCAAATTACTTACTAGTCAGCGGCCATAGTCATCTTGGTAAATGTCCGTCGGGATCCTTAACCGTTCCTACTTTTAGATTCGTTTGTATAAACGTACAAAATTCTTAACTGTCAGTCACCACCTTTAATCAATTTAGCCACACAAAATAAATCCCAAATCAGATTAGAATGTCCTTCATTTAATAATAATTATTATTACTCCTCCCCAAAAGATCCGCATATTTACAACAGATAATAAAATCCTTTATTTTGTCTTTCATCTGGGTTTCTTAATGACGATGACGACATTACCTATAAAAAGAGGTTATTGCGCTGTAGTCTCTTCTGATCACGTTTTGTGCACGACCAACAAATTACTATTGTGTTATCTGTAAAAAAAATTATGTTTCTTCTAATCACGTCTTTTCTTCTTTGTATCTAAATAGGCCAAAACTCTTCTAAAAACGCCTTCTCTTCTTCCTGAAATCTGGAATTTGCTAAATATCCTTTTTTTTCTGGCTGCAGCCTTCCTCCGTTGCTAAATGACTTTTATAACCTCCTTGGAAATTACTCAACTTAACTTTAACTTTTGATTTGAGGATGATGATAATGACGTAAAATAGGATTGATTTTAACACTGCAGCTGGGGCTCCGAGTCACACTTGGGATCACTCTGATAATGATGACGATAGGATGACTTTTTTTAACGTGAGTGCATTAAAAAATTGCACCAATTTAATCACTCAAAAATTAACATGAGAATCTCTGGAATGGATAGTGAATTTTTCCTGTCTTCATACGCTTTTATGTATTATCCTCTGTATTTTTATATGGTATTATTTCACTTTTGTGTGACTCCACTCTGTAATCTTCTCAATATGATATTTAGTCAGCCAGCCAGTATCTGCTTTCTATTATGTATGTATGTACATATAAATATTCTCTTTTATACTCCTACTCCTATATGCTGCTGGTTACTCATCCAATTCAGATGAAAGAATCATATAAAATGTGATACGTTATTGTATTATATGTATGTATATTATTCTTGTGGTATTATAGTTAGTCCATGGTATCCTTACGTGTGTGTTTAAAAAATGAAATCATCTAACTGCTATTTGCAATACTGCTGCTAAAAAACATACGTGTAGTGTAGATTTGGATAGGTTGATATGATGATAGGGACAAAATGTATTGATGTTCACGGTTCTCTGCTACTCCTACTTTTGCCAAAGAACTCTTGTAAAGTTTTATGCCTAAAAGTTAAATGTGCATTGGGTGGTAAGAATGAGGCTAAGGATATTTTTGAGGGTGGAATATACATTGGTATGAGAGTAACTTTATCATCTGGCTCTCTATTGACTTGACTATGCTGGGCTGCCATAGTGTTAGTTGTCATTAGTCAGCAGACTCTGACGTGGAATTTCAACCTTTTTCGTTAATAATACGCCCATCCATAAGATATCGTGGTGGGGTGAGGGTAGATGGCTTCCGAGTTGGAGTTGGGGAGTTTGTGCTTGGTGACGCTGACGCTACTTTGTTCACTCATTTAATGGAAGACGCATGAGATGAATTCACATGAGACGCATTCTTCGTCCTATCGTCCTTCATTCTTTTCATTTGGGTATAGCCACAACTCAAAAGCATATAGATTGCGATTTTCGTGAATTTTTATTATAATATGCTTAAGACATGAGACAGCACAGCACGGGCATACTCGCTATATTATATGAATAAACATGTTTTATAGCCTTTGTACAATGTACAAGCTTAGTAAAGTTTGTGCAATTTTTCATTCAGATTTCAAGGCTACATGCAGATATCCCATCCTTCTGAATTTTAGAGTGTGATGCTATAATAACTAGACTCTGAAATTCAGTTCGTCACAGTTTAGATATGCACATAATGGCCAAGCTGACATGTTCCGTTTCGGGCAATTTGAAAGTCAACATTACGCCTTAAAAATGTTTGAAAAAAACCGCAACGTTCTGTAATTGCTATAATGTTTGGATCAGAAATTTAGGAGTTCAACTAGGCGTGTTGGAAAGTTTTATAAAAGTAAAGTAAAATTATATAAAAAGACTGAAAAGGAAACGGGAAATGGTGTTATTTTTAAGTATGAAATACATTGAACGTTGCCGTTACAGAAACTAAATAAATCATGATATAAAGGTTTTATTAAAATACAGCCCTTGCCCAGACGTATTAATAGAGGATGCGTAGACACTGCTTGTATATTTGCTATTTCGACCTTGCCTTGGAAGATAAGGCTTATTGTGTACGCATTCATAACTCTAGCTCTAGCCTTCTTGTATAACAATTAAGCATAACTTGATTTAATTAACTTTTATTACAAATTACAAATAAGAACGACACAATGTTCAAGCAAGACCTTAACTGAAGACATTTTTCTAGCTTTCAATTCAAATAACCAAAGATCGGAATACTTGCAAAAGACTATCCATTTGGCTTGGTTGGAACGAAGCCGATGAAATTGTTGCTTTATAGACGGAGTAGTTTTATCTAGATTGGGACTGCTTTAATCTAAATGTAAGTAATTTTGTAAACAAAAATTATAGAACACCCAATTAAGTTGGAACTACGTTTGTAGAAGTCATGTTCAAGCCCTATGCTATCTTTACTTTAAATTATTTAGTACCATATCCTATTAAAATTTGTTAGTCTTTTGCATTATTGTTCGCCAAATTGTACGCTGACATATCCATTTTCTAATTCCACAAATCAATCAAGTCATGTTTCATTTTAATCAAGTCTTTGGAATTTTAATGCGATTGACTGTGTCACAGTTCGTACACGAGTGTGGATGTATAATACATAGCGATGTTGAGCGACTCGAACGAAAAACTTACAGAATAATAGTACATGTTCATCCCTTACCCCATAATTTTTCCATTAGTCACAACAAAACTAATAATAAAATGTCCAAATGTCTATTAATGTAAATGAAAATATCGAAATATTCTTCGTATCTGTTATTACAACTCATATTATTTTGGAAACAAACTATAATACAATCCAAATGGAACTACATTAAGGATTACCTAGCTTGTATACGATGTGTGTACATATATTGCAGTAACGCATTTACCTCATTGGTTTTGCCAAGAAGTAGTTAAAGCAAGTTGGTAACGGCCATATATCACGCAACCACTATTGAATGCTATAATGAGTGTCTTCTGTATATTGGATGTGTGGGGTGCCATGCATGATTCATTTTAGTAGTTCAAAGGACAAATGGAATTTAGTTAAGTATTGATGGATTAGAACTTGTAGAATGAAACCAATCGATGTATTATTGCGGATCTTATACATATTACTTCTACATACTATAACTAAAACCTTATATAATCTTCCCATCCTTAAGAAACACTGGTGCACGTGAAGGCATAAATTTTTCCTTCCTCTCCTCAGTACATTCGGCGACGTAAAAACGAAAGTCAATATAATTATACAACTTAGAATCAATTTGCAGCTTAATTAGAGCTTTAAAGTTGGTTTCAAGCAATAAAAATAACTACAATGACCGAATGATGATGATGAAGATCCTTTGTGGAGTTCTATTCAAAATTCATATTAGCACACACAAGTAGTTTCGACGATGACGCATGGGAAAATGCATCATTCTATAACGTATAACTTATCGTTAGTATTACTTGTAAGAAGGATAAGTTTTATAGTAAAATAGTAAGTGTAGGTATAGTAGAATACGTAACACTAACCTAACCTCATAAGGGAAGGGAAATAAAATGCTAAATAATTGCTGTTTTTGTATATTTATTGTCATTCGTGTTTAAAGCTTCTTATTAGCACCTCAAGCATCCGTATAGATGGAATGGAATTCTTTGGAAGTCAAAGTCAATGAGTCATTTGACTATACATATAATCATGACTACTTACTGGAGGTTTTGGGTCTGGGTTTATTAGTCGCAATTCTTGGGCCATCACGGACTGAAGCAAAAACGAAGAATCTGACTGAAAACCATCCAATTTATCACTAAAAACACTACCACTATCTTTCTACCAGGTTGTCTTCTCAAGGAGAGCATATCGCTCATAAAGATGGTAAGTGCCACTATCAAAATTATACTACTTGATACCATCTTAATGATTCCTTTAATACTAAAAGTGGAAACCTTTACCACATTAAAGGAACTGTCATCCTGCAAGAGTCGACTATTGGCATGTGCCTTAATAGCATGCATATTCCCTTTTGCTCAATCGTTATCAATCCCTCCAACACCCAGCACTGTCGTTGTGCTCGATAGCGACACTGACGTAATTACAAGCACTCTCACGCCAATTAACAAAGAGGATGGAGAATCTGGACTTGTCTCGATTGAAGACGGTGATTTGACGCAAGGTTAGTTTAGCTGGGAGAAGAAAAAGAGTTTATCTCACAATGCCCCAATAACAATTTCATTGGAAATCTGTATGTGTAGATTAGAAATTGTAGTGTATGTAATGTGTATACTGTAGTAGGGCTTCCAATGCATGTCGAGTGAAGGTTTTCAATTCTCATGAGAAAATTCCGTTTACCAGATACATTGGAACAGTCAACCGGATTGGGAACAAAAGGCTCTAAACGTCACGTACCATCAGATCCTCAACCCATATCCCAACAATCTCTGGAGGGCACATCAACGGATGACACAAATAAAATTGAAGCTACAACAGAGTCAGGTATCTTTGAAATTTGAGACTAATTATGATGTCAAAGCAGTAAAGAAAAAAGTTTGTTACATGGTGGAGGTGAGCATAAAGGCAAGGAAAAAGTTGGAAGGGCAATTCGTTTTGGCTGTAAAACACACAAAGAAAGTTAACTTTAAGACTTGTCTTGTTTCACCCGTAATGTTGCTGCTCGTCTTCAGCTCTGAAAGGAGAAAGACGTACATTACTATTATACACGACGAGCTAAAACGAGTAGCATACATGTGTGTTTCTGTGCCATCATCGTATCGAATGGAAGCTCACCTACCTAGAAATTGGAAGAGAGCTTGTGTAACCTAAAAATTAATTGATTTACAGATGTGAGTGGAGAACAGAATGCCAATCTAAGCGAAACTCTCTCAGGACAGCGACCCGTTTTGGAGATGGTTGATGTAGTGCTGCGACCTTTCCAACCACCTTCCGTACTCATCTTGGACTTTTTCAGAAAGCCAAACAACACCCGAAAGACAGGTAGCGGTTCCGATGAGGACGATTCAGAATCCACCGAAAGCAATAAAGGCACAACCTCTGGCAGCTCATCAAATGAGAAGGAGAATAGTTTCGGAGAAGATAGCATTTCTCATATTGCAAACGGGTTCGACACAAGACAAGATGAGTCAATAAAGACCTCATCTTCCGAGCAAAAACAATTCTCAGTGGATAATGACAATGAGGACAAGGATGACGCACAGAAGAAAATGGGTATGCAATGCATTATGCATGTAATCTTTACGACCTCTGATCTAACAAAAAAATGGAGTAATTTAGACTCGAAGCATATTTATGAAACCTTGGTCTCAATATCTTCTTCTTCTTCAACCTACTGTTATATACTCTTCAAAAATCTCGTTAAAATATTGATCTTTTTTACCTTTGGACCATATTTTTTTCTCAATATTAATACCATATATTCTCACATGTGCAGGGAACGATGCTGATGATGAAGGAATCGACGATGAAGAAATGAGCTCTTCAGCGTTAACGTCAACAACTGAGGGCTTCTCCGTGATCGATTCCTCAGCACGAGATAATAAGCAACGTAGACGACGAGAAACTCATCAGTTGGGTAATAATTCAAAGGAAGACGGAGATGATGCCCTATCCGCTAAATCAGATAATAATAGTACTAACGCCATGAGCCCCTCAATATCTTCAAAAAAACTAACTGGAAAATTCCAACATGATGATGATGACACGGCCACCACCGCCAGTAGTAATGATGATGACAGTACGAACACGGATGATGATGATGATGATAATGATGC
Organism: Orchesella flavescens; assembly: GCA_964034955.1. Taxonomy (NCBI): domain Eukaryota; kingdom Metazoa; phylum Arthropoda; class Collembola; order Entomobryomorpha; family Orchesellidae; genus Orchesella; species Orchesella flavescens. The sequence goes on along the minus strand of OZ035957.1, from coordinate 16,682,061 downwards.
GAGCGGTAACACCTCTGCAAATAAAAGTGGAACAGTGAAAATATTTCTTGAGATTTTACAACTGGTGCCGCTCCCCTTTTCCGGTTCTACCTCAGTTGAAGATGATGGAAACTCCACAACTATCAGCAGCATCCACGGCGTTGCTCCAAAAGGAACAGATGAGAATGACGGAATTGGTGGTGGTGCTGCTGGTTCTAACACAGTCATTCATTCTTCGAAAGCCAATTCCAATCAAAAAATTTCCACTGTCGATTTCACCACTGTGCCAGTAAAGAAAGAGGAGGTGGGAAAAGCGAGAGTTGCCCGATCCGCTACATCTACCGAAAAGGCAGCTGGGAAGGGCAATCCATCAACGAGTTCAACAGCATCAGCTTCTCCATCATCAGAAACGACTAGGAAACCACTGACTAGCAAAGATGCACCAGCTGCCCCTCTTCCATCAGCTAATGCTCGAGTAGTAGTAAAAACGTCTTCAACTTCTACCACCGTTAATGATATGGAAGGTCCTCCATTAGAAAATGTTACAGAACCAGTGGGCAAATCTGACGGTGAATAGAAAAGAGCCAAGCCAAGGTTTCCTATAGGCAATGCACGCCTTCATCATGTTCATTACTACCTATATATATTCGCCTATACTATATACAACCTTTCACCAACAAAAATAAACTTTAATATATATTTTACTTGTCCTATATATACTATGTAAAACAAACCTATGCACGTTAAATGTACTACATTTTTTCTTGTACACATGTAAAAAATAATAGAAAGTGCAGTCGGTGTGATAAAAACAAGACAAATCTCCTTGTACTTTTTTTCCTCTTTGCTACACACATTATTGCTTTCTTAGCATTTGCCTTGGTTCTCGTTACTTATTTTCACTCGTGTGTTCCTTCCTCCACTCAACCTAATGTACAAGATGAGAGGAGATGGAAAGTCCAAGGAAAAAAATTGTCTGACGGAATGCGTTACGTAGTAGTACACAACCCTCTCATCTTGTTTTCCCTTCCCATTTTCTCATCAATATCTTTTCCCGAGTTAGACACACCAACACACAAAAAAAACTTGTTATTTCTCTAGTTTCTTGTGGTCATTTAGGCAAGAGGAAATGTTATAATGGAGGAGAAAAAAAAGTATGTTGTGCCCGGTGGCACTAGGAGAGAACAAACTTTTAAAAGAGTGAGTAGTATAGTGGAGCGCTGAAAGGTATGCAGTTTTACGTGGGGTTTCAACCAGTCACTCACTTTCACCTAGTAGCACACACCACTACCACTCTACACCATCATCACCATTATATTATAGCTTGGAAGATTCACCCAATTTCAAGAGTAAGCACGGGATGCACCCATCCATTTTAAATGATGTTAATACTTACTTATACACTTTCCCCTTGGGTTGGGACGCTGCATTATATTATGGTGGGATGGATGGATAGTGTGTATATATGTGTAGGGATACTTTTGGTAAACATCACTTTACGGTGCGGTGGATCAAGCTTCTTATGATGCATTTTCCTTTCAGAAGAACAAGGAAGAAACCCTCAAGCTATGGTTAAAGAACTTTGTGATTACTTGTACGGAAGATGAGGTACAAGAATTATTTCCCTCTTTTCATCTGTGTATGGTAATATTATATTAGGCCTGTAATTAAATAACTTGTTTTCAACGAAAGGGAGGAGTAAAATGGGTCGGCAGCAGTAGTTAGTTGAGGGAAAAACTGAAAGTCAGATAAATAGCCAGTGGACCATGTAACCTCTTTTTGCTGCTTGCACCCATATATCACTTCTCACTTGAATGTGTATATAATCTATGTGTTTTCTACCCATCCTATTAGTTTTCTCCCAAGTTTTTCGTAATGGATAGCTTAAACCCTTGATTGTGGCTCATTCACTCATTTCTCCCTTCATCATTCAGTCAGTCGTCGGTGAGGAGTTGTTTTTTCGTTTGCTGGTGGTGATGTGATGGGGTGGTGAAGTAATCGAAGAAGTTTTTTTTCTCTCACTTCATGCTACGAAAAGCATTTCACTTCACTTCAGATCTCAACTTTCGTTATGTTCTTTTTGGATATCATCCACACTTCATGCCAATGCCAATATGTTGTATAAGAGTAGTTGGTGAAAGTGCATGTATGCTCATTCATTTTCTGTATTTAAGCGGTGTGATGGGACGTGTATCTGTGGTGGGGTGAGATGTTGGTTGTGCCGCTGCCAAACCTTGTGTATAGAGAAAGTAGTAGTAGTAGTAGCTCACTCATTTACTCCCCCATCTTCTGTTGAACTTTCATCAAAAACTAGAAAACTGGAACAAATTACCTCTCTTTTTGCCAAAACTTCTCCCAATTTTTTTATTTCGCTTTTTCCTTCCTTCCTTCCTTCTCTCTCTCTCTCTCCCTCTCTTTCACTCTTCACTTAAATATGTAAGATTCATTTACTTTTCTTCATTAAACTCGTACCGAAAACCAAGTTTCCAGTTGGTGTAGTTTTTCTGTCGGATTTTAGATTGAATTGGGTGGTCCGCTACTATAACTTATAAAATCTAAAGCCGCCCGACATGCTATAAGTATGGCAATGGCATGGTATGGCAGGGCTAACTTCTCTGTGCAGAAATTCCTTTTACTTTTCGTTTGAAAAGGAACAATTTTCGGCAATATTTTATGTCCCTACTTACTCTCTTGAGTTTGGGAGTCGTAGAATCACAAGAAGTACATTGGGAACGAGACGACGTGTGAGCAAAAGAAGTTAGAGCTGGCTCAAAGAATGAATGAAAGACTGGAAATGGGAGGAGGGAGTAATGGCCGTCTAATCATTTTCTAGAAATGCTGTAATTAATCCCTTTAATTTCCATTAAATCCCTGAACCGTTAGCAATTTATCTTTTCATGTGGTGTTTGCTCTAACTACGTTTACTCTCTGTTGGCGCTTGCTGCAGTCATACATAAAATGTGAGTCAGAATCATCAAGTAACAGAACTTTTTAGGCACACACAGTTTCCTATTTCAACAAGACGTATAAAGTACTATAATGCAGAAAAGAAAATAATTTGAGTTTGGCCTAATGGAAAAAACTTTTGCGAATTATTACTCCCAATCTTTTTCCGCTGCCTCATTTTAGTTTTTCTCCGTTGAGCAATCAACAGCATAAATTTAGTGAAAGGATTCAACTACATATTTATGGGCGAGTGAAGGACATATGCTATATATACTCTTCCATTCAAAATCCCTCTCAAACGTGTGCATCAAAAGAAACTGATTTTTTTATCAACCATTCGACAAAGCGATTATGCTCCAAATTACCATCCAAAAACATTTGTGGCAATGCCACAAATCAATGTTAGTCAATTGATCCCTTTTCATAGCATCACTGCCGTGAGTTGGGTAAAATAGCCCTTTATGTGGTAACAATGATGTTGATCACATCTCATGGGGGGCTATATATATGGCTATGGGTGTAATGTAATCCACTTATGGATATCTTCCGGAAAGAATGTCCACTCGTCCAAGATAGGGGAGCATAATATTCAAAGAATTTAACGCTAAGTAGAAAGGTAATAGTGTCCTAACTCTCTTTTGATGTGTGACATAATGCCAGCACTCCAAAGCTTGATAACTGACCCGATTTTGAAATTTTATAGGAGCGTTTTGTATGGGAAAAGAGTGAGTGGTGTGAAGTGCACATGGTGGTGTTACAATACGATAACATAATACTTTTGTAGTCACGTTACATATATTTACGCCTACGTACATGCTTCTTTGCTATGTTTACATCATCGTTACGGTATAATCTCGGGTAATCATAGTGTGTACTTTCTCTTGCCTCATTTTCATTTAGCTCAAGAGTAGCTCTTCTCTTGTTCTATTAAATTGTTCCCAACCTTAATAACATTCTGTTGTTTGAAGTTGAAAAACAAGTTGGTGAAATAACAGTGTTGACAACAGCCCTTATATGGGAAACTTTCACAATACAGGTACACAACAGCACAACACACACAGCTTCCTCCTCCTTCTCTATATATAAATGTTGAAGGATGAACTCAAAGGAATGGAATAATTTTTTTTCAAGCTTTATCCTTCAGGTATTACAAGGCATTGTGCTTGGTACTCCCTACTCACACGTTTTCTTGCATGCCACTCTTAATGCCCTCTCATTGAATCGACTGTTTTCCAACTCATCATCATTACACTTATGTATATGGCTTTTCCTCTCATCTCATCTCATCTCACCATCCGATCCGCCAACCGACCCTTTTTGATTAGGAACGGAGTGCTGTACATACTTTTGCTATCTGAGAGCACAAAAAAGTGAAATGGATAAGAGGAGAAAGTGGGTAGATGAGAGTAGAGCAGGCATTGTTTCGCCTTCTATTTCCTAACTACACTAAAAAGTACAAAAGGAATGACTATTAGCAAGTTAAATTAATGTATATATGGGAGCCCTGTTGTTGTATCGTATCAGATCTTGATACGTTCCATCCGTTTTTCTCATGTTTCGATAAACACAAAGCACTTTACATTTTATGTCTAGATACTTTCCCAACATTCCTCTCGTTTGCTCTTCAGCGTTGCTTTGCGAGAGAAAAAAACTGTGTGAGTGTGCATGTGTACATATGTGTATATTTTGTGTGCTCAACACATGAGTTTTAGCTGTGAAAGTGGAAAGAAACGGGTCTAAATGTCTAAAGTGTTTCAATGGCAAATTCAGATGGGTGCTTGTGCTTAGGAAAAAACCTTTATGCCTTGGTTCCGTGTTTTATTCCAAGCTAGTCAAGTCCTTTTTCTTCACTTCGGTAATTCTACATCATGAGGCTTTTGAGCGAGAAGCAACAAACGAAAACAAGGAGCCTCCTCATGCAGGCAGGCAAATATAGATCAGATATACGTCGTACTTGGAAACATGGCAAGTTAAAAGAAGAGGAAAGCTTTTGCAAACCGCTCAACCGTGTCTATTAGCATTCTAATCTTAGCTGTTCTTCCTCCTATCCCAAAAAGCATTCGCTGCGTTTATTGTTGCATAGCTGGCAATAATATATTTTATAGCAATAGCAAAACTGATAAGCGTAAGCTCGCCCAAGTACCATCCAAAGGCATTTAAGCGATGGTGATGTGAGGTCTACTGTCTACTTGCATGCACAATAAACATGCATATATATACTCTCCAACATTCAACATCATATACACCTGCTATATACCATGGGAAACACACGTAACCATATTTTATTCTGCTGGATTGTTGTGGTGGCACGAGTAAATATATGAAAATCTTTTTTGCATGGGATGAGTGAGCTCAATATATGGAAGGTTTGCAATCCCATGTATGTGATGTAAGGTAACAAAATAATATATGATTTGATATGCAAGCAAATATCTCTACAATTTTCTATGTGTACTCCTCCTTTGCTGCCTTCTACTTTCTTAAGGAGACACAAGTAAATTTCTTGGGAGAAAGTGAAAGGATGAGCGTGAAATACATTCACTCTAATACAAGGGATACAAAGGATATTCTAACTCAAGCTAGCAGCTAGCCAACCAAACATGATATAACCATGTTGTGTGCAAGTGTAAGACACCAGAGCAGAGACAGACAAAGAAAAATACGTTGTTAAATTTCGTCTTGGTTATGACCCTGCCTGCATGGTTTTGGAGATACATATTATTATTGTTGTTGTGAGAGGAAAGGAACGGGTAGTAGTAGTAGTAGAGTAGTGAAGAAAAGTAGTAAATATTGGCCTGAATGAACCCTCTGTTTGCCCCCCATTATACTGGTGCATGAAGTATATATAACCAAATAATATGCAATCCATGGGCATGATAATATTCATGTTTACTATAATTTAGAAGACGTTACGTTTTGTAACTCACATAAATTGTGTGTACACAACTAGCACAAGGCATTCACACATGGGTTAGCTTTCTTCTATTCTGAAGCAACTCCAGGAAGACTACAATAGAATAATACTAACGATAAGCTTTTAGGTAGTTCTATAGAAAACGTCTATAAGTCCATATTTACTGGAACTGAGTGAGTAAATGACGATGTTATATAACTTGGGATTACATAATATTGTAGGTAGTTACCTGTCAGAAAAAATCCATAAACCATGATCTCCCTAATTCAAAATAAGTCGCATGTCGTGCTCAAAGCATTTGTTAGTCTCCCCTTGTTTTTCTTTCTTTATAATACCTAATCTGGGTCATAAGTTTAGTGTCATATTTTTATGTGTAGGTGTACCCAACCTGCTAATGAAGACAAAGCAAGCTGTTCCAGAAACCAAGAATCAGATTATGTTTACAAAATAGCATACAATAACAAAGAAATTAAGGTATAACACAACATGCAACTTCTATGCAGCATCCCAAGTTTTTACGTTACATAAAATATATTCTTTGGGTTTTACCTACCTACCTAATATTTCTTATGCTGAAGCACACGGCCTGTTAACTGCTGCGCTTCTTATTTGCTTCAACGATGGCCAAAATATAAAAAAATGGTACTTTTCAGGAAGGCTGGTGTGTTTTGTTGTGATGAGTAGGTACTCGTGTGTGTTGTCTTCTATTATCCTTTTACATTAAAAAAGGCTCTACTACTGCTACCAACTCAGCCTAAAAAAAGTAATACAAAACAATCCCAGTATGGATGTCCAGCAATGAATCATTTTCTCTATTGGATTGACTACCATTTATAATATAAAGTGTTGTGGAAAAACAAGCTGAACTCATCTACTCCGAGGAAGTCTTAACGGAGGAGCAAAACAGCAAAAGCTTTTTTTGGTACCTTGTACTTGAATGAAAAAAGGAGCCAACGGGGTTATAACGATTCTCACCCGTTACTCTTTCTCCGGGTGTGAGATCGAGCTCAGGTTGCAATGTAATCTATAATGTTTTGTTGTAAGTGTACAATATTATTATTTGAGATTCTTGTATACTTTTTCTGGTACTTACATCACGTTGGTCTCTCGCAGGCTACACAATTTCTTTTTCGTCTGTGTGAATACACAAACTTCTCTCATATTTATAAGACTTGCCATTTCTTCCTCTTCTTCGTCTTTCGGGTCACATCCTCCTTTATATCCGTTGAGTCTTGGATGGATTACTTCTATACTTACAAGATATTTTGTGCCCATGTTTCGCACACACACTATGCATATTTATGTAAGTTACACCAAGAGCATATATGTTTAGGTATAGAGCAGTACGTAGAACGCACACGTTATGTCTACATACCTAGCAGCAGCTCACATGTTTACAACCGGAGAAAAAAAAAGAATTGATCTTTATTCAAAAGGAAAAGCATGGTGGAATGAACGGAGAGGAGAAAGTGAAAGAAAAATAAGCGTGCAGAAATCTAAGTCACATCCCTATTCTATCCAAATATCCAAAGGCAAAAATATGGTTTGGTTTGGTGTGAAAAAGAAAGAAAAGAAAATACTTTGCACCTTATTCTTCCTATTCGTGTGCCGTCTCTCCTCTTTTTTTTTGCATGCTGAAGAGTATAGGACTGCAACGTGCACACACACACACACGCTTTATATTTTTTTTATCCTAAATATGACATGGTTGATCGTGAGTTGAACATGATTTTTTCCAATGGTTATGAACCTTCATCACGATTATGGTGTGTGAGAGCTTGAGCTTATTCGATTTTTAAGCTTAATGCTTACTCATATGTGAGCTTCATCCTAATAATAATGTAGTTTGACTTTCCCTTCTTCCTATTCTTGTTTTGTTCGTTGCCAAAAAAGCAGAAGAAATGCGTTGGGAGATAGAAAATGATACCTATTTTTATGAGACTGGGTTTTCAGCTATGGTACATCACATCACATTCTATATATTACATTGTACATGCATTGCCTTATGGGATATGCAATTTCCCAAAAGCTTACCTACCTTCACGTTCTTCTTACTCCAATCTCCAATATATATATATAATATTGTAATGGCCTTGCCTGCATAACATTATTGTGAAAAAGTGAGTTCATATTATGATGTGTATGTTAGTAATACATAGAAAGGAGGAAAGCATGCTTTCAACATTTTTTCCAGTAAAAAAAGCTTCTTTTTTCATATTTCAGCCCTTGGAGTGCTGTTGGAAAAAATGAAGTGCTAAATCTCTTGGGGACCACTCTGTGGAAAGGGCTGTAGAGAGATGATATTAAGCATTTTGGATACAAGAAAAGATAAAAAATGGAGGGAGATGGTCGAACATGTGCACGTATATTACGTTTACGCGTATAATATATGTATGCATGTATTAGTTATATAATCATACTTATTACACACCAGCCCTCTTCCTCTTTCAATATTAGTCTGGAAGGCGTATTGCTTTTTGCTTGGGGGTAATGTAAAAATGTCTGTATATCGACTACGACTTCAATGTGGCCGGGTTGGGAAGGAAGCACTGCTTGCAAAAACCTTGAAAATGGCAGTAGCGTTTTTTTTACTTTTTCTTCGAATACATCTAACATTTTGGAATATTACTTATATTCATGTCAAGAGTGTGGTAATAGTCATCTATTTTTACTTGAGGAACTGACAGTCAACTTAAACTAGTATGTTCATCTCTAACCATTCGCAACCATTTATTTCCCAGATGTATATATGACTATCCGGATATATCGATCAGGTAAGAATATTCTTTGGTTTTTTCAGCTTTAGACTTCAAGTTAGTTTAGCTACCGTTCTTCTCATATGGTTGCGGTGGTGGTGGTAGTTGGTAGTGTTGAGTGTTAGCTCATTTATCCGTTGATGGGAAGTTGAAGGTGGGCAGAACTGAGTGAAGTAGAAGCATCATCATCATCATCACCGCCATCAACCTTATGGGGTAGGATATGTATTTCTGGGTGATTGAGTGCCACACACTAGGCCTAAATCCTAAAATCCAATCCTGCATTCTGACCTGGTCGCATCTGCCACAGTTTCGCAACTTCTCACTGTGTACATTATCCCCAAACTTTTTTCTTCTCAAGCACAGCACAGCTCGTACCTCGTCATCCTCAAAAAGCTTACAATCAACAGTGAATCTAATGTAACAGCTACTTTCTCTCATGTAAAAAGGGTATTATTATATAACATTTCAAGGAAAAAAAGATGTATGTAGACGAGTAGAAAATAAGATTGCAAAAACAAAAATTCAAAGAAACGGAGAGTGACGTTTGGAAGAAAAAATTTGAGGAGAAAAAGATCACAAGAGCAAAAGTCTGAGAAGAAAAGAAAATATTTGGATCTTGGATATACATATACTTTCTCTCTTGACAAGAAAAACGGAAAGATGAGTGCTCTCTCGCTATGAATGTTTGCATTGCACATTTGGAGTCACAAACTAGCTATGGCAAAGCCAAATATTCTTTTTTTTTTTTAGCAAAACAGCATCACATCACATATATATTCATTTAGAACATCAGAATGAAAACGAAAATGGCTTAGTGTATACAAAACGATAATACTTTATACTGAAGACTTTCCAGACGGTATTCGCATTTCCCCCATTTTTGCATACATTTATAGACTACACACATACAGCATGCGTTTTAGTTGTCATCGTTTGCTTTTGCTTACCCAGTTGCAGGACGATGAGTGAGAATATATACACAGTGGCCAAAGTGTGGATAGAAAAAAACAGCCAATATCAATTTGCATAAGAATCACAGGATTATCCCGAAAGTAGCAAGCATCACACAAGACTTTTAAAACCAAGCGGGGAGGAAATAGGAACACGAAAAAAAAGACCCGGAGAAAGTACCTACGCCTATACATTGTACAGTTCAGAATGTAAGAACTCTTCCGTGCGACACTCTTCTATGATGACATTAGGCATGGCAGCTAGCTCAGCCACTATAAACTACTTTTCTATTTTTTCTTTCTCTTTGAATGTGACAAAAGGCGAGAAAAAGGAATGGGGGAGCTGGAACGGAGCAACTTGAAAAGATGTAGGGCACTATGTGACTGTGTCTCTCTCTCTTGAGCTGTGCACACGCTACAATACATTGATAAGGTGCAAACACGTAAATGAATAAGCCCCAAAAGGAAGATTAAACTTTATATATGGAGCACGAGAATAAAGAAGCCCCCACATACACACATACAAACATACATGTGAATTCCTGCCCTGCTTCCTTCCTCTTTCTTTCTATCCCCTATTGGAAATGGTCCGTGTAAAAATCTCCTCCAAAAAAAATCCTTTAGGTTCTTTAGCAACTCTCAATACTTTTTTTTGAACTTGTCAGTTTGTAACACTCCGCGGAAAAACGGAGAGAAAGGAAAGAAAAAGGAATGTAGTTTCATATGATGATAATATGATGCTTCACTACTCCACTCTCCTCTTCTTTTTTCCCAAGTCCACAAAATCATTCTTGGATGTGCTCAACTAAAGGAATGAAGAAGAGAGAACAAGAAAGAAAGATAAAAATATAAGAGTACTCTGCTCGTCTCCTTCGTTTGACCGAATTTCTCCCCTTTTATAGAATTCATCTTCTCATAAGAACCATTGAATCCTTCATTTTTCTTAGATTTCCTTCACTCCATCGTTCATCAGAATGTGGACAGGCGTGGGGACAGAAGGAGACACGGAGAAAGAGTTGAGTGAGTGAAAATAGGAGAGAATCACAGTTTCTGATACCAATATGCTCTCTCCTGAAAATGATGCAATGTGACATGATGAACGGAGGTGAAAGCAAGAAAAGAAGGAAGCAGCAGCGTTTTGTGAATTTTGTTATACTTGCACTATGTCTATCTCAATGGAAGTATACATATATTATGTCCCTGTGCCAAAGCAATATATTTGGTTGCTTTTGCTTATTACAACAAAGAAGTTCATATAAAGGGAAGAAGACCAAAAATATTGTCCCAGGTGATGTTGATAGTTATATTAGGAATGGCAGTGAGCCTGGCATAACGTCATGAAACTGGCGAGTGTAGCATGAGTGAATCAACACATAAACGACATGGCAAAGACATGAATAAAAGCAAGAGGGAGCAAAAATGCAATGAGTACTCAGCTGGTGGTGCTCCCACTCCTCGTGTTGGAGTCGCAACTACGAGGGAAGGCAAGCGAAAAAGTGGGATCCAAAAAAAAACTTTAGTGAAAGCAAAAATAATGCTCCGCTCTTTTATGTATTCTGCTCCTCTGTAGAATAACGAAAAATGTATGTATCTCTCCATAGGCAGGTATGGATGATATTGCATTATTGGTCGTAAAGGAATGCAGGAAAAGGCTGTTTCTTCAGAACTACTCCTTTTCCACATCCCAAAAACTTTGGAACAGCATACTTATATTAGAGTAGAGAGTGAAAGAAGGTTGAATGTTGAATGTGTAATATAAAAAAATTGTTTGATGCAGTCGGAAGAGTGGTCGTCATTGAGCGTAATAAGGTAATATATAAAAAAAAACTGTTTTGTAGGTAAGAAAATCAGGAAAAGTAATGATGCTGTTGACAGTCACCAGTGCTAGCCTTTTAGTACCCTTTTCCTCTTTACTAAACTGACTTGAAAAGAAGTTAATAAATTCGGTTACTTTTTTTCCTCTTGAACTGGAACAGAAAAGCCTATTGCACTCCTAAGATTTCCTTCCCATTCCTACAGCCTTTTCATTCATATCATCATATTGTGCAAGATTTGAAAAAGCTTATTTTTTTGAGGTTACAACTGACAAAAATATGATTGATATGATGATCTCTTCTGTCTGTATAAAAAAATAAATGAGGAATATTCTTCCCAAGGTTTTTCTCTACATTGCAAAAAAATGTTTACAAGAAAGGACTCTTAAAAATTTATATGAATGATGTATTTTGTGCTTCAACTTAACATATTGAGTTTACAATTCGTATGGTAAAAACATTTGTAGGTGCTTAGACATGCAAAACAAAATTTTTATAAGGAAAGTCTATAAAGTTTCTGTTACTTTTGCAAAAATGGTTGGCAGTAGCAAAAGATTACGTCTGCATTCTTGAATATGAAATCTCAAACTTTTGACTATGCAGTGTGTGCTGCTCTTTATTAAATTGGAAATGCAGTTTTACTTTCTTCATCAAATCAAATCGCGAGGCAATTTATGGGATTAAACAGGTAGCTTACGCCAGCCAATTATATTCACTCTCGTCAAAACACAATCATATAAGTCCCACCTCGAAATGATAAATTCTCTTGTGAATACCAAGAGCAAAGTCTTACCTTTTCCTTCTAATTGAAAAAAGAGGAATTTTTGAGTCGTATCATGATCATCATCATCAACAACATCATTTTCACAGCTCCGCAGAATCAGAACATTTTTTTCTTTTAAGGAAATGACATCCTTTTCCTGTGCAACCCACCACCCTCTTATTTGCCTTTTGAAAGGAGGGAAAGTCTTTTGCTACTACTTAGCTTATTCATACTCATTTACAGGAATTGCTTCATTCTTTTTCATTTGAGATGATAATGCCAATGACGGTAAAGACTTTTTGTGTGGCATGAAAAATATATATAATAGGAGCCCAGAATCAGCTTTCATTTTTACAGTAAACCCAGCTAGCATACGGTGAGCTGTTTTGTAGTGTAATACTGGGAATTATGTAGTAGTAGTAGTATGTTCATGTAAATAAGCCGCTATTTAAAGATGTAGCAGCTCATTCGAGTATTTTCTGGATGAAAAAAAAAGAACGTATACGGTTTTGTAAACAAGAATTCACGGACGCTTTCTCCAAAGCCCATGGGCGAAAAAATGTTTGGTAGAGATGTGAAACGGGAGAGTATAAAGGAGAAACTATATCCTCCATGATGTGGCAGTGCATGAGTGTTCATGAGAGTGTAACTGCGTACAAAAATGTGAGAGGAGCAGTGATATTGTATCTCTGTTTCTGAAATATTTGCATGGATGAACATTCTGAAGGGAAGAAATGACTTCTCTAGTGCCTATAACTGTAGCCGTCCATTTTCGCTGATGAGATGATATGAGCCTGATTAGAAGAACTGATCATTTTCTCTCTCTTTTCCAGAAAAAAAAACTAACTTTTGGTTGGTAAAAGACACAAGACGGAGGAAAGTGGAAGAGAAGTAAGGAAAGCAACTAGCAAAGAAGCACTATAATAGTCGTTATCATCTCTCTTGTCGTCCTGCTTTTTTCCCTTTCCTTTCCTCCACATACACAATCGCATTTTTACTCTTCTACAAGAGAATCATCTTACTCGTTTATTGTATTGTATACTACACATCTTTGTTAGTTTTCTTGATTCTCAAATAGACCTAAAATATATGTATGTATAAAGTAACAACCAAATAGCACAAGTTCATTTATGTATGCCAACAAAAAGCTAAGGGAAAACGACATTTCTTTTCCTTGTAAAGCCTTCAAGAAAACGTGCCCATTTTTACTACATATTTCTTCTTCGTTTGATTATCACAACGAGTACTACTGCTGTGACTGTGTGTGCCTCTCTGAAGAAACCAAACAAATGGACTATATACATATATACTCTTCTGGAGAGGAGGAAAAAAACCATTTTCTGCAGCTAAATAAAGTGAAAGTAATGCATAGCAAGGAATATGGATGTTGTCATTCACTGTTCTAATAATAGTATCTGTAACTTCATTGCGAAATGAGACAGAAAAGCGGAAAAAAGTGGAGGAGTGAGTGAGTGAGAATAGAAAATTTTCTGTTTTGCTATTGAGGGAAAGCCGTTATGCAAGAAAAAGTTTGCAGATTTTCTTCTCTGCAGCCTCTCCACTCACAATCAGATACAGTTCCCAAACTGTTACTTTTATAATCATGTTACTTTCATCGAAATAATAATGTATAATGCCTACTCTGTACACATACCAAATATTCCGCAAACGTAGATTTTGTTGCAAAATTGTAAAACTTTTAGTCATACACAGTTTTTTTTGCTTAAACTTTCACATCATTTACAGGCCCCAGATGATCTATTCTCATGCTAAAAGTTAGGCTTGTGCAAACTAAAATTGTTGCAGAGTAAAATTAATATTTAATTTGTGCCTACCTTGATCTTTCAGCAATTGCGATTGTGATTGGGTTGAAATCTGCATCTTATGGTCTCATTGCTTATTGGCTCTTTTGGATTTGTTTTTGTATATGCGCATAAATTTAATCACGCTAGACTACTTTTACGTCCTACATCTAAACAACCCACAGTGGTGTAGCCTATATAGCTGTTCTTGTTTGAAATAATGAACAAACACAAAAGCTGCAGAATTATTAGCTTGGTCCATAAGTAATTTGGCAAGGTTATTCTAATGCAATTTGCAATGCAGCAGCATTGTTTTGGTCATTTTTACAACTTTTTTTTTGGTTTTAGTAGAGGAAATATAGGCACGACTAAAGTTCTTTCATTTGTTGGAATTTTAGATGAACAACAATTTTTACGAACCATGTGGAAACTACACTACGTTGTAGAAAAATCAATAATGTTTTTGAGCATGGATTTGATAAACAAAAGTGTTTGTACAGGAATCTACTACGCTTCAATACATATAATGACATATGATGACATTGTTGTGTTTATTGCCACCAACTTCTTGTTATTAACTAGTTGACTTTTCCCAAAACATGTTTTTATTTGTGGTTATATGTATGATTTTAATGGGAAATCGGAATTGTAAGCCTGTCCTGAGGAATTTTTGTGGGTTCGTGTCTGCTCAGGGATTTGATTTCAATTGAAAATCTCCACCTCCAGGTACATTTCATTGTACTACTTGGAAGATAAAACTTTCTACCTTAACAAAAAGTTTTCGTTACTTTAGCCGCGAGACGACTTAATCAAGTACACATTCCAATTTTATATTATTCACACACACCACACCCACCTATAGGTTGCTGCATACATGACATGTGATTTGGATTTCTGAGAACAAAATTACGCTTTCTGTTCCCTTAATTCCAGCTGTCTTTAGCATCACCCATCCCATTTATTCTGGAAGACAGAAATAAGGGAGGAAATCAACTTTACAAATACACCGAGAGGTTAGTGAGAAACTAGTTATTTGCTAAAGGTAAAAGTACAAAAGCTACAAGCATTTTAAGCAGAGTTATATACATACATGTATATATAGTTCCATCGAAACGGCATATGTGTCCATGTACACCTTCGTGTGTGTAGCGTAGATGAGAGACTGGGATGTTAATTTAGAGTAAAAGTCAAGAGTTTGGACTTGACACAAAGCTTGTTGTGATACATTGATAGCCTTGAGCAGAGATTTGGCAGCTCTTTACAGTTGTACACTAACAAAACACAGTAACGCAAACGCTATAACGCCCGCCTGAGCACCGTTCTTTTGGATTGGATGCCTTGATTCCAGGATTTTCTCAAGTGCAAAAAAGTGTATCATGGGGGAAAAAAGTAGTAAAGTACTACATATTTTACGAGATGGTAGTGTTGGTGTGATGTGAGCCATGGGCCATGAACTTACATAAAGAATAGTAATCATGAAGTCAAGAATTTTCTTGGGAATTCGTTTTGATACTGCTAGCTTGTTTTTAGTGGGAAAATGTAGGGGAAGAAATAAAAATATTCAACTTTATATACAGCCACTCGTACACCACCACCACCACTTATGAGTATATAGGTATATATGATAAATCGAGCTCTTTCAAACCTGTATTGGAACAAAAACAGTAGCAAAGAGTCAATGGGACATAACATCATTCTGGCACTGATGGGGAGCTCAGGTGGTAAATTTTTTTTGGGTTGCCGTTATCCTAAAAATCAATGTCCATGTAACATGCAAAATACCGAAATATTCCTTATCTACAGTGCATGCACTATATATCCCAAAAAGCGTACATAACGCTTTATACATAATTGTAAATATTTTATACAGTCATATATTGCTATTTTTATCGCCCGCTTTCTGGCTTCATCTGGAATCCCATACAGTACTAGTATATATTCTACTTTTGGAAGTGGAAGATTATATTTTATCTACTGTTTCTCCCGTTTAAGCTTCTGGGGTGTCACCTTCTTTTCTTGTCGGTTCACTTTACTTTTTCTACAAATTAAAAGTGATACTCCTTTACTTTAAGCTGATCTTAAGCCATCTGAGTCCTTAAATGTAGGGCCGTGATCTGTATTTCCTTTTTTCTTTTCACATCCTTTTTCATACACGCTAACAGATTTTAATGAGCACATCCCACACTACAGGCTTATAAAGAAAGTCTCAGCTAAGCCACAAAAAATATTAAAAAAACACTTCTGATTTAAAACCTAAACTACTAAACTACAATGCGTAATATGATTGGTGAATTAATATAATGGAATTTTTGTGAAACGCATTGGTTGGGTGAAAGTAGCGGCGTGGAAAGAGCATTTTCAGACGGCTCGTTCTACATTTCGGGAAGAATTTTTTAACCAACTGATTGTGCCTGAAAGCACCGTCAAACAAATTTTGTAGAGTATTAGTTGATAACAAACAAAAGAAAAAATGATACGTTTTGCTGTCTTTAACCAGTTAAACAGGAGTAACTATCTCTTGATCTTTCTATTCCATCAACTCATGCAAAATGCGGAGAACCCTAAAATATAATCTTAAACAGAAGAGGAGCAAAGCCGGAATGAGAATAAGAGAGCTACTTAAAAATAATATGGCACCAGAGAAAAAAAAGTCTTTTCCTTTCATGGGATGAAATGAAAAGAGAAAAATAAGCTTAAAAATTGGTAGCTTTTGTATAAAGAGGTAAGAGGTAGAAGGAAAAGGAAGGACACAAAAAGGAAAAGAACCCTCTCCTGAAATATGTGATGATTGATACGTTAGAATTTTTTCAAATAAAAGGGGACAACTCGTTACATCATGCTTAGAAATGTGGAGATATGTGTGTGAAAGCTCGAATGGATGAAGTATAGTTGTTGTTTACGTCGAAAAGTCTATTCGTATTTGTAGTAATATACCTATATAACATAGCGCATAGCATAAGTAAGTCAGCTTTTTAGCTATCATCATTAGTTGTTATATAAGGTTGGCTGTTGAAAACTTCTTTTTTACCATTTCTGCATTTACCCCCTCTTTCCTTTCTTTCTCTTCCTTTTCTTCTGCTACTACTACTATCAGGCATGAGCTAATCTGGCAAACTATTCACATCAAAAACTTTGTATTTTTGGTGGTGTGGTAGTGATGCTAGCCACTTTACTTCCTTTTCTTTCTTATGACAAACTTGAAAAAGTGTAGGAACAAAAACAAACGGAACTTGTAAACACACTGGTAGTAGAATAATATAGACCATTTTGTATGTACTTATACTTATGCAGAATGAAGAGCTTTCCCATGCAAAAAAACAACTTAAGAAAAGTTACCTTGCAAATTTTTTAAAGAGATAGATGAGCATCAACATCAACTAGTTTGAGCCCCAGTCTACTGATACTGTGTGATGTTGCATGGAACTAAAGATGAGATGAGTTGAAAAAAGGAGTCGTTGATAACAAACACTAATGCATCTTTCCTCTTCCTCCTCTTTTCATGTGTCGTTCGTACATAGGATTTTTTGTGAGGGAACATGATGAAAATATTTTGACAGAGTCAGCATCTTTTTAGTTGTTCCTTTCATGCTGTAAATTATGTAGTTTGTCGTATATCATGACGTTTTTTTTTGCATTTTATAATTTTATTTTGGGTTTATACAAAATGTGCATTGACTTTTCTATCGCAAGATGAGGGAACATGGAAGAAGCAAGAACTTATGTAATCTTTCCAAACAAATTCTTTGAAGGACTTTTACTCTTGTTCTGCCTTATTCTCATGATATGGTAGGATGATGTGATGATGATGATATGGCATTTGTGGTGTGATGATGTTGCGTTGTTTTTAGGACATCACACGTTAAAACTATAATACACATGTATAAAAGATATAGAGCCAGAGATAACATGCATACTATTTATGTATTTTTTTGTAGTACCCTTATTTGTTGACTTGACTTGACTTGACGCTAATACATGCATAATACTGGCCGCTGCTTTCACAGTAGTGTTGGCAGGAGTGTGTGACAACTAAAATTAAGCGGTTTGTATAAAAACACTACAATATTATTGTGAATGAATACATACACGAGGACATGCCTTATGGAGCAGTAAAAGCATAACTAATTTTTAAAAGAAAGCCTTCAACAACTTCAAATTCTTTATTTCGTACCTTTTTATAACTTATGTATTTGATGCTGGTATAGTGTAGTTACTTGAAAGAGAAAGTAAAGAATGGCTGGCTGACTACAAGTTCATATCAAAGGGAGTTTTGCATTAAGAAAAATGTCATTATTCACAATTTAAAAAAAAATACTTCAGATTCTTTTGGAGACTCGTATTCTCACGTAGAAGATAAAGATGATGATATTTTTTGCTTGGAAAGAGGAAAATACAAGTCTTGTTTTGAGGTGTGATGCGATAGTCCAAGATATTTTGACAAGGCAACGAGTAATAAATGGAGTATACACGCATTGTCTTAAGCCAACACTCCATTTATAACCCGTTACCCTGTTTACCGATTTTGGCGATAGTCAACAAAGATCTCCTTATGTGTAGTAGTAGTGAACGAGTGAATCAAGAATTGTGAATAAACTTTTGAATAGAGAAGAGATTAAGATTAGTTTATCCAGCCGCGTGCTCTTGTTTCTTCACAAGAGTTAGAGAAAAGTCAGACTATGTAGAATGCAGGTACATGGAAAGATATTGCAAATTTCTGTGTGAAAATCAACTTTTTCATTTTAAATACGAGCTTGTGATAGAGTCATGTGAGTACTTTTTACTGATATTATCCAAAGCTCTGATGTAGACAAGTTTGAAAGAGGAAAAAAGAGAAATAAAAACCTGCTTTTCCTACTACAACTTGACATGGAAAAACCCGCACATTTTTATTTCATGACGAGACTATATGTAAAGTAAAAGGAGCCAAGAATTTTTAAGGTAATGATGCGAAAGTGCTCACAGTCGGGAATCATGTCTCGTCTACTTTGTGACGTTGACATTTCTATTTTAAAATGAAGTATAAATTTGTCTGCAAAGCAATAAATAAAAGTGGAAAACATACTTTCTTGTACTTTTGACTTTTCTTTCTTCACTCTGTTCGAAAGTCTTATTGTTTTTAGAATTGTAGGGAAATGATCATCAATGTCCATATATTTTTGTGTTGAAGTCAAAAGCAAATGAAAATGTACCATATGAACCGTAATAAAAATGAATAAAAAATGCCATGCATTTTTAAATTAATGTCTGATGCAAGCAAGACAAACCCGAGCCTTTAGGAGAATTGTTTTCCAGTTTTCTGGTTAATAATACATGCGTATGTGTTTTCGTCCATACGTTTCCATTGCATATCCATAATTTGTAGCTGCAATGTAATGACATGCACTCCTGAATATTCAGGTGTACCCAAAGCAGAGTATCTGTCATATGTATGTGTCTGTATTAAGGTACTATATTATTTTTTTGCCTGATTCTAGCCAATTTCTAGAATTGAAGCAATCAAAAGTTTTGCAACTTATTACATCCAACATTGGTACCAATTAAAGAATCCTAATATCCCTTTTACGACATACATATGCAACTATAGCTCATCATGTTTTTCATAAAAGAGTTCAAGTTACAAAAGTTGTGAAAGGAACCAATTATACGAATGAAAAACTGCTTATGCATAGGAAATGTTTTTGAAATTTCACAATAATATGGGATTCGTTTAACTTTACATCGGAGCCTGGTAAAATTTATCCAGCTTTGGGCAAATGAAGGGAATTTGAAAGGTTACTGTTGTACCATGTCAATTGCTAGAGAAATAAAACTGCTGTTAAAGTATATATATATACCTACTAATTAATAATTGCTTTCTTAAATTGATTGATTGATTTTAAAATTGAAAAAGTGTCACCTCGTCAAGGTAAATCATATGTTCTCATAATCAGATTTGAGAGGTCCCTAAAAAATTAATAGAGTGAGAAATGGAATATGGAAAGAACCTGTTTATATTCGCTATTCAGTTGTTTACTCCATTCCAATGTGCGATTTGTTTTAAACAAAATCAAAACACACTCAGAAAAGTAGGTGTAATCATGATGATATTTTAAAAATACAAGTCTCATCCTGTTCACTTTTTACGAACAAACCATTTCGTTTCCTGTATATAAAAAGAGCCTGATTCAAGCGAGAAAGCAACCGTGATGGTTTAACGGATGCGAGGAATAACGCATTCCTTCCTTACCTAAAGGCCATCCATGGAAGCTGACAAAAGAAAGAATGAATGAATGTGGCTCAGATGTGATGTGGTTTACTTTACTTTCCAGTTCAGCTGCTGGAATCTGATTATGGAGGTTGAGCTGACCTCATTGTGCGCTTGTGGGAAGGGAGATAACATTATGAGTTTGCTTACAACTTATGTGCTTCCATTTACATTCATTCACATCAAATAACGCAATATTATATGCTGATATATACTCTCCAAGAAAAAAACTCAAATACCAATGGAGTACTCGAACCCGTCTTTTACAGTTTTCGTTTTTGCGTTCCAAAAAATGTAAACTGAAAGCATACCAAAAAATCCATGCTTTGTGTTGTGCCATGTACCTTTATTCTCCCCACAAACAGAAAGGAAGTCAACACCACACGCCACGGCACGTCGTAGTTTGTATGGGAAGACCACTTTGAACGTACTACAAATACAAAATATGCTTTTGCTCGTCAGTAAATACCTCTAGACTCTAGAAAACATTTTTTTCTATGGAGGATGCACAAAGTTGGGCATCCAGATTTTGACAATAATTTAGGAGCAACTTGCACCTTTTGATCCGTAAAGAAGCCAGAAGACGTGAAGGTATCTACAGTCTCCTTACATTATATACAATACTGCACTCTGGTTGGGGTCTCTCCCTCATCTCTTCTCAGAATCAACTGTGTAGTTAGAGATGGTGATGGTGATAGCAAAAAAATTTATAAGAAGTTTGAAACCTACTACTACTGCTGTTGAACCATGACTTGCTTGCTAAGTAACTGGTTTCTCCCCACCTTACTTCATTTTTTGGAGAACACTCCACGTTTTCTACGAGACCAAAGAGGATTCCCAAAACTTTTTGAAGTAACATCTGATTTAAATGCGTTATTCCTTACAGGCAAAAACTCCTTCCACCACCATATATACCACAGAGAGAGAGTGCGGTAAACCCACATTTTTTGTTTCCAGAAAACTGCTCGCACAATTGCAATTTAGCATATTGAGCACAACCTTTCCAACCTCCTTAATGAAAAACAAAAAGTCTTTTGTGCTCCTCTCCCCTCCAAGTCTCCAAGCAAAACTTAATATTACAACAGATAAGAGGAGGAAGTTGCGAAAGAGAAAATTGCACATTAGTATGGGATGTATAGAAATTGCTCGGAATTAAGCATTAATAGGGGAAGGAGGGTGAGCCATGTGTTCTACACAATATATAGATATGATATTATACACTCTTTAGGGACGGTAATATATGGGTAAAGTACACATTAAATTATGCTATTCGTGGACTCCTCCACATCATGTAAAACTATTTAGTCATTTGGCCCACTTGAACCTGACACTTAGCTGGTTAGATAGGCTAACTCACATGGACATGCAATATCCTGCGTGTAAACTAAAAAAAAAAGTGGGGCCAGCAAAGCATAATGTATGAGAGGAGAAAAGGAGACCCCATACTGGAAGCCAACAGTAACCAATTTCCAGCCAACTGTGTGAAGCACTACCACATATATAACCTCATATACCGATATACCTAACAAGTTTTTTTGGTATCAGTTCATGTTTATTTGGTTGTGTTGTATTCATAGAGTAGACCAAACCATACGTATATTTAGTTATGGAGTTTTTTTTCTGTTGAGATTTAGATGGTCTTTGTGGGTGTTCATATGTGAATCAGTTCAACAGAGCATAGTTATTGTTCATATATCAGTATATTCCATGGTTAGCAGAACTATATTGTATGGTATGTATTACTTGGTGAAGTTGCTTCTCTCCTCTTTTTTGCGAATATAATATATGTATGTCTGTGGGTATCAAATGTTGTTTTTTCACTCCTGTACTTTCCAACAGTAATAATAATCCGACTGAGGCTAAACACCAGCACCAGCAGCGTAATATAACACCATAAGTAAAGCTGCAAAAATCGTTGTGAGAGGAAATGGTCATTTTCCTACTTTCACTGGGATTCTTTGCTATAAGCACACATCAAATTATATATGTATACACGTACATATACAGGCGCAGTACATATAGTAGCCAACATTTTAGATTTTGTAATAAGTCCAACAGACAGAATCCCATACAACATAAATGAGCTGAAAAAGTACTTGCTTCGGTGGAGTCGCATCATCCACCATCGCACATGGTGAAAATGAGGGTTTGTTGTGGAAGATGCAGACCTAAAATGTATAGATAAGTATAAAACCGTTGTCTATCTATAAATATAGAGGTATAGAAGTAGTAAACCGACATCCGAAAACGGGAAAATCATGGAGCAAAACTAAACAGCTGGCACAAAGAGTGTGAACCCGTATACCACATCTTCCGCTGAACACATATATATATATATACTTGTATATATGAAATTACGAATATAATAATATCTATCCATCCTTTGTAATAGGATAGGAATTAGATTTAGCCATAGCCACTAGCATTTATAGTGAATCTTTTATTAGGTCCCTTACACATTGTCCTTTACCGTATGGATCATTCCAAATCAGCATCTGCGGAAAAGAAACACAGTACAAATGCTCTATATGAATGCCTTTTTGTGGAGTCGCAAAAATTTGCTGGCCAAAAAGTTATAATTTAAAACTTTTAAAGTATGACTTTGTTCTCCAAGTTCGTATCATATCAATAAAATACACGCACGCATTCCGGGAGTGTCTTTGTTTTAAAAATTATTTAGGAGTACAAAGAGCATTAAGCTAATAACATTTCGTTTAAGGAATGTGTCCATTCCATCCCAGATCCACTTTAACTTTCCTAATTCTGCGAATTTCACAAAGCCAAAAGCTACCTAGTCAGACGGATGCGAACCCTTTTGCTATTTCTGTCCGTCGGCTCACATTAACTGTCTGAAAGTAGACAGGATGTAAAGGCGAAGGCGAAATTGATTCTCTTTTACTTGTTAGTTCACTTCATGGTGAGGTGTGTTTGGGTACTTTTTAGGTGAGTGTATTATATTAATTTGAAAAAGCACACACGTCTATTTAAATCTCTAGAAAATAGGTGGATATATGCTTATATTTTTAGGACACATGCTGTATAATTTCGCATACTACTACCAATTCACTTTCTTGTTTATCCATTTCTTAGAATGAGAATTACCGATGCAGTTTGTGAAGGAAGAAAACTGGTATTCTTTAGCTTGCATTATCTTTTTGCTCCGTTGCTCATGCAACTGAGAAAGGCATCGGTGTGTGTATGTATACGCTACATGGAAGCAGAAGCAGAAAGGCGAAAAAAAGTAGCCTCAAGTCTGAACTAATTTACTTTCTTTTTGGTTCGCTTACTTTCCCTTCACTCTTGAGTGATTTGATGAATGGGGTTGCTATTTTGAAATTTCATATATGGCATGGTAAACGCTAAAAGTAGATGAGATTACAACATGATATGGTTGCATGCATACACTCTCGTATTTTAATTCACTATTGCGTTGCAGCAGACATATAAAAAAATAAGTTTGTGTTGTGATATTAGTTTTTGCTTGTATAAAATATCTGAGATTACATATCACATCATATCCATACTTGTATTAGAAATTTATAGATGCAGGTCTTTACATGAATGAATGCTGCTACATCGTGGGTGTAAAAGAAGCTTTAGAGTTTTCGAGACTATCGCCTGAAAAGATTTGTAAACGGATTTAATCTCATATTAATGCACTATGCATGCCCTCGGTTAGACTAAACACGTTATGTAATGGCAATAACAACAAGACCACAACCAAAAGTCTCCAACCAAATCACTGTAATTCTGCCAACCATGAACCATAAAAGAGAGCATTCTAAAATTCTGCATATGGGTATTAATACAGCCAGACTCGAGACTGTAAAACATATTTGCATGAAAGGACAACAGTTAAACTTTGTATTCATAAAAAATGAGGGGTGAAATTGCATGATTTTTCCTTTTAAGTTACTAACTCTTTTCCCTAATGGTGACCGAACAAAAACATGGTGGAAAAATTGAAAAAATGCCTAATTGATCATTTCCATTTCATCACTGAAGAAGTTTTCAACAAGCAATCATCAAATCAAATACAATCAGCGCTTTTTAGGATTTTTTTTCTACTCTTCATTTCTTTTGCTAAATCATGGATATACAACACGACTCATACTCATACACAACCTTTGGTAGATGTACTCTTCAATCAACAAACCTGTCAGCTTTTCACTCATTCAATCAATCCCTTTCTTTTCTTACCTTGCTTAGAGCTTCGTGCAGGTATTATTCAGTGGGGCATGCATGCAAGCAAACATTCTTCCTCATTCAGTCGTTACTCTCAATCTGACAACAAAATAGTATATGTAAAATGAAAAGGTTTTTGTATTGTATATAAGTAGTAGCTATATATATGTAAATATGTAGCAATAAGGGTATTTGTGACCATGTATGTATGTATATATAGCTATTCTATTTTCTATTACAAAGAAATTCAAAGGAAAGGGAAAATGTTGCAAAATGTAATAAATGTATTCATTTCGGTTGATAAAAAATGGATGAAATACCAAATGTACATAATGTATTTTGGAGCCCGTCGTTTTACCTATATTTTTTAAGCTGTACACACAACTCCACAACAAAAAATACAGATTTAAAGGGAATATTATCCAAACTTGAAGAAGATGATGAAGCCCACACACACTAACTAAACTCAGCCCTGATAACAAAGAGGGAAGAGAAGGAGAAGGGAAACACACAACATAACATGCAAGCATTTTCATGCTCTCTAGCCTACTACTGTCAGTGGCACACGTAGCGTAAAGCAAGTGTAAGTCAGGAGAGATATGAGAGAAAAAAGTGAAACGGGAAGAGTTACAATGCCTTCAAACAAGTAAGCAAAAAAATAAGAGAGAGAGAAGAAGAAGAAGGAAGAAGCAGTCATGCACCTTTTCTTTTCATCACTACTACTAACTCTGCTACAGGAAGAAAGCGTAAAGATACGTGTGTGAGTTAACGAACGAACGTACATATAAGCTGGAGGAGGAAGCCTCTGCATATTATGCAGTATCAAAACCACTTTTTTTTTGCTAGCTAAACTTTTTGCCTGGAAGAATGAAATATTTTTGCTCGCAAGTTGTTGTGTGCTGCTATGCGTGCATGCTTATGCTTACGATTCTAAAACTCCAACCACTTGCATTATACAACTAACAATGTTTAAGGCATTGAGTTGGAAGGTTGGAAGTTGGAATACTCGCTAGAATCACTCGAGTTGAGTTGTATACGAGAATGGAGAAGGGAAAGAGCAGACAGGAGCAGCAGGCTTGGAGAAAGAGAGGAAAAGTTGTAGATATTTTCTAAACTGGCCGCAGTTGAGCTCCTGAAACTGAAGGAACGAGAGTTACTACTACGCTACCATCATCACACCACACCAAACCACACCATACCATCCAACAACGAGCAACCAACCGGTGTACATGAGTTAAAAAAATTTGGAGGACTGGCTGCTACATATAAGAACTTCAATCTTTTTTTGGCCTTCTGTGGTGTTCCTTTCCAGAAAAAAAACTGGGCTACAAATATTTCTGTTGCGCTTACTTTGTATTGATAAAAAGCAGTGAGGCAGAGTTCCGCATGTGTCTATAGTCTACATTGAAGTGAAAAGAAAACAAGAAAAGTATAATATTATGCAAGTCTTCATCGTCTCTTCTGTGAAAGTGTAAAGGGGTATAGTGAAAAGGAGAGAGTGTGGGAACAGAACGTGTTTACTTGATTGCAGACTAAACCCATTCTTTTTGCACTTTTTGCCTCGTTTCTACAAGAGGAAAAAAAAGGAGCAAAAAGATTTTTTTGTTGCCATTTCATACTTTCTCTTGCCATTCCTTCCAAAAAACCTGATGGTTTTTGTGTTAGTGAGTCCCAGAATCTCCTGTAAGACGGATAGAGCACAAATTGCTCCGACATTTTGTCATATGTAGTTTCCTCCTCTGCCCAAACACAAGACGCAGTTTTTTAGTTTTTTCTCTGCAGTTTTTCCTTCCCCAGTTTTGTCGCAGTTTTTGTTTTCACGTGGTATACTATATACACTATTCATTCACAGCTGAACTAATAATATATTATGCAATCGCAATGGAAAAGTGTGTAACTGGAGGAATATGTGAGTGAACGGATAATGTTTGTGTGTGTGGTGTGAACGAGTGATAGTTTTAGAGATAACCTCAGTTTTCTTTTGGAGGGAAATCAGGAAGAATGCAAAAAGTGGCAAGTTAAGGTGGAATACCCCAGTTTATTGAGCAGGTAAACGATCTATGCAAAACCCTTTTCTTGTTTGTGATTCTGATGATACGTTAGCAATTTTGGTTTGATATGCTGAAACCGAATTCCTTTGGATGGTTTATGAATCTATGAATTCAAAATGGACCACAAATTCCTTACAGCGAAGAAAGTAAAGAGTTTTTTTTGAGTGGTATATATAATTGTACGTGTGTTTCTGATTGATTGGCAGATTGTCTAAATTAACGAGGAAAGTTAAAAGGTTTTTTTTATTTTGAGAAATGCCATTTTTTTAAACCACAAAGTGTGTATGTCTTCATAAAAAGTAGGCTAAAACCTTTTTTAATGTAAAAGCAAAGACTGTGTTGCTCTTAGAATCTCATCATGTATAAAGCAAAAAGCGAATTCCCGATATTATCATTTCCCACAGTCCTGCCTTTCCCTTTTACACACATACATATGCTCATATGTAAATAAAATGCAATTTTCCTTGATGGTATCATATTCCCTGTAATATATCAAGGAAGGGCAGATCTTTCTTCTGCAACGTGCCGATGCCGAAATTTCGTAGTGTGTGGAAGAAGGAGATCTGAAGTGATATACGATGAGTATGCAAATGAGGGTTTGCTTCAGAATTTAATATACCTAATATTTTCCCCGAGCTTGTTAGATCAAGAGCTAGAAACGAAATAAATTAATTAAGTTTACTTCAATCACAACATGGCAATTCATTAATATTAATGATTAAGTGATAAATCTACGCTATATGCGTCAAAGATTTCGTCGAAACAAGTCCTTATAAGTACATGTATAAGTAGTAGTAGCTTTAAGAGAAAATACGTATGTAAAAAATGAGGTGAAAATGGCTCTTATGAAACAGGAAACAGCTATTTAATTGCGTCGATATCAATATCCTTGCTTTTTAACGTTTTATTTGAATTTTTACACGTGAGTTCAACTCAAATTACAAAATCTTTTTGGAATCATAAACTACTTGGAAGGTTTTTGAAATATAGGAATCCGACAAAATTCATTACTTAAAATGCTGTCACTAGGACGTGAATAAAGCAGTCTTTCTCAACTCATATACTTCGAGGCTCGCATACAACGGCCTTGATATGCTTATAATGCATTCAATTTTCGTTCACTTTTTTGCACACTATTTGCTATATCATGCTAAAATGAATTATGTGCTATTGAATATAAGCTATTTCATGTAAATATTCTGTCACATTAGCCATATTTGCACAAAATGGTAATATTAAGAAGTTTGCACAAAAACACACTGAGCTCAACTCAACGTTTACTTTGTCTACCTTTTCACAAGATTATGAATATGTAATTTTGGTATGTGCTTCTTTCTGTCAATATGTGTGCTGCTTACTTGGTTAGGTTTAGTCTGAAGGGAAAAAAATCTGTATCAATTCAACCGTATGATATGCTGTGAGAACGTGTACAGTGGTTTCTTTCTCTCTCTCTCTCTGAGTTCTTCCTTGTCTCCAATCCATCTTTCCCAGATTAGATAAAAATTCTTTTCTTCTTGGTGGAGGGAGCTCCTCTTGGGAAAATTATATAGTGGTTGGTTAAATGTATCACAACGCGTGCCGAGGAAGATAATACCACTAGTAGCAGTAGTATCACAGAAAATATTTCCTTTCAAAGAAGAATGGGAGAAGATGTTACATTTATGGATAACATACATAAGTCACTACAAAAAGTAAATCTAAATGCCTTTGAGAAGGAAACATAATATGTATGTGCTCGATATGCTCTCTATATACATAACATCTCTTACATTACATTACATAATACAAAGCGCATAAGTTCTAGCTCTAGAGAAAGGCAGGTAATCTCACGGAATTAATATAGGAAACTAGAGAGCCAGGTAGTTCAAGTATGAATTGACGCTGAACTGAATGCATTCATCCATGCCAGTATTGGTAAAGGTAAGCCACATAACATAAGTACATACATACATACATGGTACATGGAGCTCCTTACCTTTTGTGTGTCTTTCGTGTAGATATAAAGTGTATACATATTGTATGGGAGGTATTTTGTTGTGTGGATTATTTTCGCTCTTTTACCTTCTGCAGCAGAAGCATAGAGCTCTCCTTTTGAGGTCAAGTGAGCGTGATAACGATGAACGAGCTAAGAGCGTGTGTGGCAATGTAAGTTATTACAATATCAAGGAAACAACCGAAGAAGTAGAGAAGTAAATACTAAGTACGTTGTAGGTTGCGTTGTAGGCAGTAGCTGAACTTAGTCTAGTCGATTCCAACTAAATAAAGCAATATCAACATCAACACACGAAAAACATATTTTTCTCTTCCAATATGAGCAAAACACAATTATATGGATTTAGCATTTTGGGAAAATAATATATGTACAATCCATAATATATGTATATACATAATATTGGCTATTAAAATGTTTATAGCAATCTACTCTGCCAGAAAATAGTATATCCTCAATTCAATAATTCGTATCTTGTTGCCCCCAAGCAGCATAGTTGTAAGTACTTTCACGTATACAAACAAAAATATATCTATTTTATAAAACCATTTAATAATGCATTTATAAATTTTAGGCAATTTCTCATGCATATTACGACTTTCCTTCTTTCAAAGTTTGCTTGCATTCATAGCCTTTCTCCACAGTTAATTGATGTATTGTTCTAAAAAGTTAGCAAAAGTTTGAGCATGTACTCTCTCAGCTCTATTGAATAGAGTAGTTTTCCTTCTCTTCTTTTCTTCTTTGGCTCTTTCCTTTTCTGTTGTTGGATGTTGAATATCTGGATCCCAAAAAAAAACAAGCAAGCTTTTCATTTTCATTGACAAAAAGGCTAAAGTAAGTATATTTTCCTTTTCCACCATCTGATGTACACGGTTCGTCAAGTTAGACAATGCACCATATCCACTTGAAGACTTTACGATTGTCTCTCCACTTGTTTCATCAAAATAATACAACATTCATTTAGGCACGGAAGAAAATTATACGTCCTCATTGTCCCAGAGCGGTTTTGCCAGTTAAATAACTCAAAACTAAGTCAGTCAAGGAAAATTCAGACTCACGGAGAGTCTATCTCTGCTGCCTCCTTCTCTCTTGCTTTGGAGACTGGAGAGAAAGTTTCAAGGGGAAAAATTTGTAATATGACAGCAGCCTACTGACAGTACGCTATATTATAAAGCTACTATATGACGCAGATCCTCTTCCTTCTTTCTACTAGTAATGCTGATTTTCCACTAGGCAAGCACGTTGTCTACGTATTGCAACCAAGCAAAAGTGTTATTGTAAAGGAGTGAAAGAGTGCGGAAAAGATACATGTTTAGGATGGTTGGGAGTGACGAGTCGACTAGTGACTCACATTCAAAAAGAGAAATATACATTATATGAGGAACGGAGGAAATACTATTCTACAAATTTTTATATTGTATTTGGCTGGAGAATAAAAGAGGCAAAATGTTTTCAGGCATAGGAACACACGGATTCTCTTGAGGCAGATAGCGGTTGGCTACTTCGTGTTATGGTAGAGGTTTAAGCTGCGAACTGAGAATAGAATAGGGATATACATATATGGTAGTGGTGGTGGGCATGAAAATGTATAATAGCATCATGCGTATAAAATGGCGCTATATAAGATGAAACTGTAACACTTTTGCTTGGCAGCTGACAACGGAAAATTCACGGGACGAGCTGAACTTTGCGTACAAGTCCGCGAGAAATAGGGTTGATTCAGCAAGAAAGGGAAAAAAGAAAAGAGAGGAGGAAAAAGTCTCTTCAAGCTTACTTTCCATTCTTCTTCTTCTCGATGATGAATGTACCTTGTGAGCATGGAGGGAGGAAGGCAACATTTCTATTTCCATCTGAGGAATAGGTATAATGGAGTGTTTGTGCTTTTGCAAAATAAGTTTTTAGCACAAAATTTCTTCACATACATAGCTGCTTTTGCTTTGCTGTGCTGAAGAGAACAAAAGGTTCAAGCTTAGTTAGCTATCTTCTTGTGTTTCTACTTAGTTTTTACTCTATTTCACACGTAATAGGGGCTTTCTCCTCCAGAGATACAAGATACACATAACTACCCAGAGAGTGGGAAATATATATAGAGTGATATACTACTATGTATGTGCTTCAAGTTTCGAAATATATATTCCATCATCCAAGATAAACTTTCCTGTTAGTATTTGTGTGTGTGTGTGTGTTCATAGAAGACATTGTGTAACTTGCATCATTTCCTCCTCTTTCCGCTTTTTACTACACGCTACTTACATCCATCCATCCATCCAAGCTTCCAACTCAACTCATAAAATCGTAAAGACTTGTTAGCAAATATTATGGAGGGATGCTCACGCGTATGCAATTTACGCTCGTTATTGTTTCGTAGAGTAGCATACCAACCAAAAGCGGAGACAAGTCGTATAATATTTCTGGTTCAGAAAAAAGAAAGCAATAATAATAGATTCTGTAGTTGCATAAGAAAAGTGGAGGAGGAGATCTCTGAGTGTGTTGTGTTCATTTGATGTGTGAGAAGTGAATCAAGTACGACTAAATTAGCCAAGAGGAAGGGCCTGAACAAAATATTTAATTCAAGTTTTTTTTTGCATTTATGTGTCTACCCAGGCATGTTTTACGGATTATCTAAGACTGTAGGGTTTGACCTTTTTTCTCTTCTCATTTCCTTTTATTTTCATTCTCTTCATATACATATACATATACTATATTCATTTCTTCACAGCTACTCTTTATCTTTCTTCGTTGGTTCATTTTATTTACCAAGAAACTTGGGTCTTAACGGGGTTAGATAAAGAAGCTCACATACTTACACCATACCATATACCACACGATGAAGTCTCCTCGTGTTTGTGTACACACACCAAAACTATAAAAGACTTTTCTGCACAAAGTTTCCTGCCACTGCTATTCTTAGTTACTTTTGAGAAATACAAAAGAGAAACTTCTCATATGATGTTGAAGTTTAGGCTCGAAAAAAAATGGCGAGTTGTCTCACTGCCTATGTGTCTGGCTAGAAACTCGTCATTGCTATACCACCTTCATATTTACAAAGTATGGAACGAGAACGAACAGGTATGATCTCCCATATATTATATTTTGACACATCAAACACACACTAAAATCGTTACCAGTATCACACACTTTGCTGGTGTGATGTTCAGACAAAATTTAAACAGTTCTGCTATGACATCTGAAAGGTGCGGTGCACCCACGTGGAAACTTGCGAGATACATGGATGCACAGAAGTATGGTGGAGGAGACGGAGTAAACGAGAGTGATTTTGAATCAGGATGATGAAAATGAGAAGAAAATATACAAACATGACAATGGTGACGATGACGAGTTAGAAAAGAAGCACTTCTCTAACAACCCTATATTATTAGCTTGCTTAACAAAAACTGTATTTTTGATATATTTCCTGGAAATAAATTTTTATATCACTTTTATTCCGTCAAAAGCGACAGACAGACTCGGATGGAGGAGAGTTGGTGGGCTGGATACGGGAACTAGCTCTATATATTTATAAAGGTGTATCGAAGGTGGGATGATGAAAGAGATGTGATGTGAATGAAAATGTGTAGTAGTGTTATGCAAACGACGTTTCTCCTAACTTTTAAGTTCGTCATTGGTTGAGTGAGTGACTAGAGATGAGAAAGGTTTTCAATTTAATACTCCTTGATGATGATTATATAATTGGCATTCCCTCGTTTTCTCCTTACGTTTTATTCCTCGTAGCTTCTTGAAACTTCAAAGTTCGTTGACGACTTGCTGTCCCAATCGAATTGAGAGCTAGAATACTTAACTAAACTTGGAATAAGTTTTTTTCCTTTCGTTTTCTACAAAAAAAATGCGATAATACATGGGCGAACATCTTGCTTAAAAAATGTCAGATGTTGAGTCTAAAAACATTCCATAGAATCTTTCACTTTTGTTGCATATACTATGGGAAAGGCACACTCTCTTTTTGAGATGTATGTATGTGTGCTCTAACCTGTGCAAAAGTAATAGTTTGATGCGTGTTTTACAGCTAAAAACTTTTCAAAAAATAGCTCGAGATACGAGTGCCAAGCCGGTGCATGCAGGGGAGACAGGCGGTTGCCTTTGCGTTCTCTTTTCATACTTTCTTGCTTCTTCCATCAAATTTATGCATACACTCTGGAGAAAAAGTTTTCTCTTCAGGGCGCAAAAAATGAGAGAGGACGAAGAAGGGAACAGCTATAGACTAGGAATTTTCCTAGCCTTTAGTTTTGGTTCCTTTCTTACCTATTTTTTAGTTAGAAAACGAATCAGACATGAGCGAATAACGGATGCTCCAAAAATTAAGCATATTTTTCTAACATTAGTTATTTCTAGGGAAAGAATAAAAAAAACTTTTTTTTACGAAAGGTGTTGGATGGAATGAACGAAAATGAAATTTGCACCTAATAGTAAGAACAAGAAGGCTTCGTTGAAACTAAAACTTTCTCTTGAATACGATGGAAAACAAAGTAATCCATGCTCAACAATTTAGTGAAGTTCACCTTTCTTCCCTCCCCTCTAAAATATGCATGAATCCTGATAATAAACGTAATTTAAGAGGTAACCGCATCCACAACACCAGAGACGAAGCAGGGTCGTTGTCGCACCAATAAGGTGTGTGTATATGGGCTCTTGCCCTCTTTCGGATTTCTGTTTACGCATATTTAACAGCTCAAATACCTGCGATGCGAAACACTCTGGTAAAAACCAGTGGAAATATGGTCGCTTTGGAATTAGTGTGTGAATAAGATAAAAAGCATAATGGAAGAAGAATACTTTGTAGCAAACTCCCATTCCAAAACCATATACATACCATCATCATCATCCAAAGTAAATAGTACAACTACAGCTTGAGCAGACAAAGAGTGAGGGCAAAACCCACACACGTCGTAATTTTAAGTAAATGGGAGAAAGTAAAATGTGGAATTTGAAACGTGTGTTTTATCCACCTATAAGCTGCGATTCCTCTCCTATATTATTTTATCATCTGTCTTTTACTGCTTTTATAACTACGATTCTAATTTTAGCTAGGCATATATTGTGTTTACCGTGTAAATGTACAGGGTTATACTTTCATTTTCATTCAGCCTCTCTCTCTCTCTCTTCTTTTGTCCCGTCGAGTACAAACCTGAGTACCGGTGCGAGAGGTAAGGATGTGATGGTGATGGTACTAGTAGTATGGTTGAGAAGAGCAGACCAGAAAACCATTTAGATGGGTTGTTGACTTTATGTACATTGTTAGTGCTTTCACTATTAGCACCAGCAGCAGCACCACCACCAACAAAAATATGTGTGTATAAACTTGTTACGGGTGGGCAAATAAAGTTTTAAGAATTTCGTGAATATTGCATAGCAGTTTCCCTCAGAACGAGTTTCGATTTGGGATTGGGAGGAAGCTCAAAAGCATCTCATCTCATGCATGTTGGGACGAAATAGTATATAGTGGCTAACACTGGAGTTGGAGTGAGCAGGAGGGAAACATGGAACGAATAAGGTGGAGGTGGAGGCTATATGTACCTGGTAAACTTTACGAACAAAAACTTTAATCAGACAAAAATCTTGTACAAAAAGTGAACTCGCAATAGTAATAGTTATCGCCTTAATTATGCAAAAGGGCCTGTGAAAAGTTTACACAAGGAGAATGAATGGAAGAGAAGAAGGAGAGAGAGAGAGTGTGTTATGGAACGGGACACGAGTAATGGAGATTGCAGGAGGAGGATGACGGCAAACACACTCAAGTACAAACCAAGCAGTAAAATAGTTTTGGAAGCGGAAGCTAAATACGTATGAAACTTGAAAGGAGCGAAGAAGAGTGCATTTAACATTCTTTCACTTTAAATTCAATGTAGTAATGGGAGTTGATATATGGAAAAAGAAGGAATGTATATATAGTGCAGCTTTGCTCTGGTTCTCTTTGCTTGCATACTTACAACATTTCGTTTGAGAAAGTGAGATTTACAAAGTGAAAGAGGGCTCTAAGATGAGTATAAGAAGTAAGAAAAGAAAATATACATAAAAGATGGAATTTCTAGGCTGCTACTCTCTAAATTGTATATGCTTTGGTCCATTTTTTAACCATGCTTGCATTTCGGGCTAGCTTTTTTGAATAATTTTGCTTTTTTTGTTATGTGAATGTAAATTAAGTGAAAACAATTACACACATCACGTTGAGGGTTTTTCCAAGAGCCTAAATAACCCTAAGATTTTATGGTCGTAAATGAATTAGTGTGATTTAAAACCAGATAAGTATGTACTAGTAGTCGCAACGGGATGAGAAATCTCGTTTCTGTCCCGGGAAAAATCTCATTTAGTAACATTCGGGTAACCCGTTTATTCCCGGGATCCCGATACGATATTGTGTTTATGCTGGTACATGTTTCATAATTAACTCAACTACTTGTTAGTTACCAAATTTTGGGTTGGTTACGATCTACACATATGTATTTAGTACAGAGACCGGGACCCGATCGAGATCTCGGGAAATCTCAAAGGGGTACGAAATATCATCGGGTTGCCCATCGAGATCTCATCTGCGACTACTAGTATGTACTATAGATGACAGAGGTCAAGCGGCTCCATTTTCAAATCGAAAAAACACTGCCTCATGCAAAAAACAAGAAGGCGGAGCAGCTCATCCTGTCAAAAGCATTTCAGAAAACGGGACAGGTCTCTTATGAAAAATTTCATAAAAGGAAAAATAAGTTTATTGTCAGAGGTGAAGTAAAACCTGTAAAATCACATCCACCTTATACACTTAATTATAAACCCGGTTGCTAAATTATATGTATGCCTGTGCCTTCCGTTATGATACATTGCATTGTTAATAAAAAATGTTGGTGCCGACGCCAGCAATCGTGCTTTAATTTAATAACTTTGATTACATCTAGTTGGGTAACTTGAGGTGTCATGTCATTGTCATTTTTAATTTTTATGGTCCTCCGTCGAATGGCCTTCTAACAAATTCAAAGAGTGACATTTTAAAAGTTGTTCAGATTCAGTAAACCTTTTAATTGAAGTACAATTTACATTTAAACCAGTTGGCTTAATTAAAAATAAACAGCTTGACCCATTATTTTTCCTTCTGGTTCAGAATCTTTCTGTCGATCAATTTCATTGTTTTTAAATTTTTGATGGCTAGAGCAGAACATTGAATGGGATTGCAAACAAGGTCGTTGATCTAAAAGCAAAAGCCTTACGGAATTGGGACTGATTATGTAGAAACAATGGGTTTCAATCCAAATAGACCCTAATACTGTAATAAATAGTTTTAGACCTCATAATAAATCTCGAACGTTGGGATAAAATCTCATACAATTTGTTGCCAACCGAGTAAACTGCGAGTTTAGAAAAAATAAAAAGTCATTTGAATCTAAATTGGACACGATTTAGAAAGAAAATTGCCTATTATCTAGTCTTAAACGCAATAACTCTTTGCTTTCTCCGTAAAAACGTTTTACAATTACTTTAGACGGGGTATCGTATATATAAAACATTTTTAGTGCACCTGCTCACTTATACACTCATTCATCCAATTACCGATAAATGTTCAATAAAATGATGGTCAAAGTAGTTTTGGAATCATTTTCTCAGAAATATATACATAGTTCGAGCTAATAACTAACCCATAAATCGAGATTTTGCCTGTTAATGTGGACTAGTAACAACGTTCATTTTCCGTTTCATCATCTAAATTTAATGATGGATGAGCCGCAGATTGAAATGTCTTTTTGTTAAATGTGCGCAATTACTGATGCTTCAAATGAATTGCTAACGCCTATGAACGGAATGTAAAACGGTTTATAACTGACGAGTCGTCTAGCATTTGAAATGATATAATTAAATTGTTTGTTTGCTGCTTGTGGTAACGATAAGCTGCAAAAGACCCCTGCTTGAACTGCACGAACACGTCTTTAGCTGCATAAAAAAGCTCCAATCAATTCTCGAACTTGGCCTAGCATTAGAATAAGCTTTAGCGTTTGCTCTTGCATCGGAGAAATGATTTATAGCCGTCATGTCGTATGTATAAGCTCGCATCCTCTTTTCCTAGTCGATGCGATGTCAGGTTATAATAGTTGACAGATTTAATAATGCACAAGGAACAAGTAGGTTTAAGTCCGTTCATGTCAATGACTCGTTGTCGACGTTGGATCCTGTTTTTGAACAATACGAATACCAACCTGATATGATAATGTAGATGTTTGTAATACAAGGAAAGAAAAGGTATGTATAACAGGTTCAGGTATGCATGCACAAACGATTTTTTTTGGATTAAATATAGAATGATAACCGCATAGAGCATATCATAGGATAAATGAAATATATACACACCTCTAGTACATACTATATTTATACTCAATGATGATCACCAGCATGTACACTAAATACTTGTGCCACTGCCAAATTTTCGTGTTTGTGAGCATACAATTCTTCAACTGTTTTCTTCATTGCCAACCACACAGACAGGAGGAAAAGTTTCCATAAACTTTCCCTTTGTATTCATGTCCATAATTTAACTGGAAAACTGAGGATTCCTTGTTGTTGTTGTTGTTGCTGGTGTCGGTTCGGTGTCATTATACCATTCCGCAAGAAAGACATCATATTTCCATCCTTCTTAATCGTCTTCTGTCATGTCATAAAATAAGCAGGGGATACGTTGGAGAGGGCAGCGTAGATACGAAAAAGATATACATATGCATATATATATATATATGCTTAATACATAGACAATTGTGAGCACACATAAATATCTCCACGAAATACATATTTCAGAGCGTAGTCGAGCTCGAGATTAATTTTAACTTTCTCTTTTGCAGGTTTCCCTTCCCTCTTCCTTGTCTCCAGTATTGCTGCAGCTGAGGTGAAGAAAGTCCAAAAACAAGGATAACATTCTACGATACCCTTGAGCTTTCGGATTTTTGGAGCGACTAGTAGTGTGCTCAACTAACTAAGTACTATCCCAAAGTGTAATACAGTTAAACGAAGCAGAAGAGGAGGAAAGCGACGCTGTACTATATTACATCATTCAGAGACACGACTTTCTCCCTCCTCAACTCATTACTTGTCTCTTTCTTGAAGCCTGTCCAACTTTATGCACAACACGCGTAAATACCATACAACTCCTACGTGTTTGTGCGTGAGTGAGTGTGTGTATATATATTTTTTTGCTTGGGAGCATATGTAGTAGAGTCATGTCATACGCATCCAAGGATAAAGTGAAAGTTCAATACTAGGATGCTCCTACACTGATGCTAGGTAGAAAAAAGTGACAGAACTTGCAGTGTCGTAGGAATAGCCTGTAGTAAAAGGGTTACGTTGCGCACACTACCACCACCACTTACATTAACTTACTAATGGTAGTAAATTGACTAGATTTGATAAAGCTCTGGCAACATGTCAGCAGCAGCAGCAGTATCATCCAAAATGGCTGCTACAATAAGCTGATCCTGACTTCGAAGACGACAACGATGATGATGACTAAGATGATGATGATGATGATAATCCTCATCCCAAAACAGCCAAGTATTAATGTTAGTGATAGTTGTAGTGCTGTTACTGGTGATGAAAGTAGTAGAAAAAGTTGACAAGTACTACACAACCTTTTCCCTAACTATTAACGAACGAAATCCTCAATATAAGTAGGTACTACTACTCATCCCAATTTATATACATACATTCAGTGAGAACTGTTACACATGTGTAGTTTATAAGTATCCCTTTTTATGTATATGTCGTGTTGTGACGATGATTGTGATGAAAGTAAACGAAAAAAAGTTTCCTTCAACATTGCTTGAACTACTCTTGTCAAGTTTGAAAGTGAGCCAACAGCAAGGAGAGAAACTATGTAATTTCATGCCATTCTCATTCTTCTGCTCCCTTACGTCAACGGTGGATCTCGGAGAGGTTTTCAGAACGGCACAAGTGCTCCTCTTTATTGTATTACGGCCACCTTCACGCTCCTTGTTGTTTACATGTTTTCATGTGGATGATGAAATTACTGACGTTACATCATCATTACTATTTGCGCTTCTCTTGGATGTCCCAGTGATAAGTTTATTTTCCAATGTCAACATCAACAACAACTTTCTCCCAACCGTCGAGAGAAAGTAGTAAAGGAGACAATGATTGGCAATGTTGCAACTGATATCTTTATTGTTACGTAACA
The DNA here is from genome assembly GCA_964034955.1 of Orchesella flavescens. Lineage (NCBI taxonomy): Eukaryota > Metazoa > Arthropoda > Collembola > Entomobryomorpha > Orchesellidae > Orchesella > Orchesella flavescens. Next base: position 16,643,487 of record OZ035957.1, on the reverse strand, counting down.
AAAAAAAGCGTTTCCTTTCTTCCCATAAACACAAACTGACCCTGTCATGATGATACCACAAGCGTAGTAGTAGTACATTAGTGAATAAACATAAAATAAAGATGGTGATAGGTTCTAGTATAAAAACTGCATTATAAGTGCATTCAAAGTCCGTCAGTTTATGGTGATGTGTATAGTTGCCTGTTGCATTACATTATTGGTCCCTTGTTAGACAAATAAGTAGTGAGCTGGCTGACTTAGTTGGATGAAACATTTTCTGCCTTATCATCATCGTGGAATGAATGGCTTTAACTTTTTTCCATAGTGTTGCTCGTTGCTTTACATTGTTTTAAGGAGCAAGTGTAATAAAAGCATCAGCAGGAGTTTTTATTTTGCCCCCGGTTGAAGTGGTCACGCTAACGCAGCAGCTTTTTTTAGGAGAAAGCTGGGAGCAAATAAATCCAACTACTTTTTTTCTTACCTGGCCTACGTTCACATTACCCCTTTACTATCACCATCCAACAAAAAATAGTACAATATAACCCAATCAACCAGCAAAATCGTTCCCAAAAGAACAAAAGTACATTCATTGCTTTTCTACGTAGTACACACACAGGTCTTCCTCCATTTTTCCGCTTTGAAATGGCTACGTTCCACAGTGTAAGTTGGCGAGTGATGTTTCAAAGAGGTGGATCTCGTTATATTTATTTTACTCCTCGGAACAATAATGGGAAGCGGTGCGTTCGAAGCTCGGGAGTGCTCATTTGGGTCTTTGTCCTCTTAACAAATCTCACAGCAGAAGCCGCCACAGACCCAATGGTTGGGGGTCACCACGGGGGAATAGTGGACATGCAGATACAACATCAGCTTATACCTACAATGGGAGTATCTCACCAGGAGGATGAACCATTTTTGCTTAACGAGATCGAAGAGGACGTTCACTGTGAGTGGAAAACAAATTATTTAGTAGTTATCGCAATTTTTTTTGGCAAACACGCCCTTCCAATTTTCTCTTTTTGCAAGTTGTTGTTGTTAATTGCCAGGCTGGGCTTTTTCTCTGGTGCATGCTTTCAGTCTTAAGACCTATTGAATATTTTACAGGATTTTGATTGTGCGTTTTTGGACCCACGAGGTATGAAGGACATTAAGCATATTATGTACACATTATATCGCATGAAAACATCCGACAAATACATGTCATTAGCGGAATATGTGTATCGCATTACATGTCACACAGTTTCATGACATCCTCATAGGGCTCCGTGGAGTATTGTATAATGGTATGTCGTCAACACAGGGGTATTGCGAATGAGAGACAATGCGTGTGTAACAGGACCGCACACTGTGTGTGGCATGTATCTCCACATCGTATCATATCTTGGCAGTTGTATTGTCAGGAAGTAATGGATACAACATAGCGTGTGATGTTGGATTTTGTTTGTTGTGTAAGATACATCAGTTTTCCCTTGTGACATGAAACTAACCTCCTGTCGGGATGCTGATGGTGATACTTCTTCGTTTCCGTGCTTTTGTGTTGATCGCTATTGAGATACAGGAGCTATCACAACACATAGCTCTTTGCCTTGTATTTGTACAAAGGAACAAATACCGAAAACCAAGTTGCAACAAAATACATAACTCTTGTTTGCTACATTCGGTGAAATGATGACGAATCATGCGTTGAGTAAGTGGGATACATGTGGTAAGTATTTGTAGATGGCATAAGATCTGGAGATGCATTATAAAGTAGTTGAGTACAAAGTACAACAATATATCCAACAACTTTGAGCAGTGGGAGCCTCATTTACCTTAAAAATCATAATGTGCAATGCATGCATAATACATGACTTTCCAACAACCACCATTGTAACATAACAAATTTTGAGAAGTAAAGGATGCGTGCTGTAGCATGGTGTAAGCTAGCGGAAAGTCGAGAGATAACCCCTGCCGTTTTCTTGATATCCTACTGACTTTCACTGATTTCAACTGGCTGACACCACCGCAAGAAATCATATCATGCCGGTTTACTATTCGGCTGTACTAGTTTTGCTCTGTTCACTCTGTCCTTCGAAATTGTACACGGCAGCTTCGATTGTGTCGCTCTCAAAGTCCTTCTGGTGTAAAGTATTATCCATGCAGAACAGCAGACCTGGTTGATAGCAGCTCGTGGTTGATATCCGGACATGGGAACCACAGCTGGAACTCGTTCACGCATATACTTATGACTGACTGTGACTACAAAATGTGTGTACATAGCTCAGTTCTCGCTAACTTTCATACCTCCAAGGTTATGGAATTATGTAGGAGCTCTGGAGCCAGGATACATATTTTTGGTTCAACTAAGACTTAAAGGAACGTCTTGTGAGTATTTCGTTTCGGTTGGCCAGCAGCAACTAGGGCATTTTATGATGCCTTCATCTAAATTTGATATGAATCACACGCGGGCCAATTTCCTCATGAGGAATTTTTACTTGCTTCTTAACATGTAAATTTTTTTTGGAAGCCTTTGTATGCAAACTACCACCCCATGACATTACATTGTAACTCAAAACTATATATCTAACCTTCGACAAAAGTACTACAATGTTCTTGGAAAAGGCCCATCCAAACTTTTACGGGTAACATATTCATTCATAAATAAAACATGATTTTTTGTACAGAATATTATAAATAACAACTCAATTCAGGTTTATTGATGATGAGAATAATTTAGCAGATAATTCTTTTGGCAAATGTACAAGAAATGTACATAAGTATATATACATATATTCTATATGGATTTGCAACATTTTGTTCATTCATGTTGGTGCACGCAAAAGTGATGCTAGAAAAATAGGCTTTGTGACGAGTTTTGAATGAGCCAAAGTAAAAAAGGAGAAGCACGTAAACACTAGATTTTGTGCTGAAGCTCATAGAAAAACCTTTGAAATATTGATGGACACATGGTTTGGTTTCCCAACAGAATCGGCTCAGCCACTACATTACCCATCTAGTTGTCTGTAATTCCAGTGAAAATGAAATCGTGTTTAGCTTGCTCTGGTCGGACTGAAAACAGTTTGTCGAGAGTGGAAATACGTACATTGTTGTATAAATATGGAAATAAGCTATTGCACAAAGCAAAGCTCACTGTTTGCTTTTTCCTTGCATCCTTCAGTTCTCACTCGCTCTTCGTGTGGATATGGCAGGGCAGGGCATTTGAGCGCAGGAAAAGCAATGAGAAAAAATAATGTTTCAGCACCACCACCACAGCACCAACTAACCAAAGCTCGTATCCGTATGCATAAGGCCATGAATATGTGGTTAGACAGTAGTATTTAATTCATGGTCTTTGATTAGGAACCCTGGTTTTTTCTCAATTTCACTGCTCCCCATGTGTCCTCCTATTATATCCACTCTGACTCTGACTGACTACATATTATTATTCGCAGGTTGGGGTATAGAAGAATAATGAAACGAGAGATACTTATGTGTGTGGCAATCATCGACTCGACTGCTGTTACTGCTACTTCACCAATAGAAAAAATTAGTAGTGAAAGCCGAATAAAGTATTTTCTAGAGGTCGGTTTTTTTCACTGTTTGTCAGATGATACATAAAACGAGTTAGTTTCGACTAGTTTTCGTAACCTTCATCTTTGATGAGGGTCCCACTCAAATTTCAATGGAAATTGGCAGGCAGAGGCACCCTTCCCACCGCGTTTCCATGTTTAATATCCGATACAATTATACGATAAAATAACGAGAGTAATTTTAATGTTCCCCAGATTCCAACTGCTGCGTTTGTTCCCTTCATTTTAAATTCAGACTGGCAATTCACGCAAGTACCCTTTATATTGCACACTAAACACCCCACTAACGAAAACTAGGGTATAATTATAAGTTTGCAGATTCTTCCGCAAAATACAAGGTGATGCGTATTTAAAGCGTGGTGAGGGACGAGGTAAATAAACCAGTGCGTGCATGGGAGCTTGTTACCCTCATATAAACAGCTTAGGACAACAACAATATGGCTTCTATTATTTGTATACGCAGTTTTATGTCTACCATAATAATTACGTTGGTCTTATTCATTCGCACATCACATCACACGCTGTTGTATGTATGTTTGGTTACCCTTCCGTCTACTTAAGAATTCATATAATTGTCGTGAGCATTTGGAGTTGGAGAGCTGTCGAAAGAAATAAAAATTCCCGAAGGAGAGCTCATGTTCTTTTCATACCTTTCCTTTTTTGCATGTATTGCAATAACCTTATATAAACATGTTAGTTTTATTATTTGTCGTGAGTTATTCTCTTTCCCTCTCTTTCTCTCTACAGGGAGATCTATCACGAGTCAAAAGTTTTGTTTCATAAACACTCGTTGAAATTCTACCCAAGGGACCACACACAAACATGTAGGAAACTTGGAAAATTATGAATATTTGATTTAGAATTTATGGGATTTGCATCTGGGGCGGACAGAGTGAAAAAAAAATGTTTCCCCTCTTCTCTAATACCAGCTCACGGAAACTCATGTTCGTAACACATTTAATAAGTTTTTGCGTGGACATATTGCTTGTTACTCTATCTGGTTCGTCTAGCTGAGTCAATCATACTTACGCAACAGTGAAGTTAACATATTTATGCACATACTTTGTATATTTACATAACCTATGCGAACTACAAACATTATTTGAGTGAACTCTTTGACGGATAAAAAACGGGTTTTCATATTTTATAAAATGATTCCGTTCTGAGGGTGTTATTGAATAAACATGGAAAGGGGAAATGACATAGTTTATTTGAGTGCTTGAGAAATCCCTTCCTCTCTAAATATATGGGAGAGTTATGGAAAAAACGTTATTTATAACCGTCGACTTTGATTAATATTCGTGGCGAAGCTGAAGCTCACAGGTTCATGAACAGGAATAGGTCAAGTATGTATGTAAAAGTATATACAAATTTGTAACTCTGAATAAAAGCGAGTACGAATGATTTCGTATTCAACTCCAAATATTTCCCGGATTCCTTTGACGTGTAACGGGTACGCTCTAGATTTGATGTTGGTTTATTTCGTTTGCTGACTGCGTACTAGGTACTGTTGTCCATCTAATTTTATCCTGTTTACATTTTTTTGCCTGGAGAACGCGCCCAACATATATAGAATGCATTTTCAATCTGCATATTTTAATCTAAAATAATTTCATCACCAGAGCCCGTAAAATTTTCACGAAAATTCTAGGTGGAAATGTGAAACGATGGAAAGAGAGTCACACGGCAAACACGACAAAGAGTTGACCTCGATATAGACATTATGAGCCTCTGGAGCCTACACACGTCAGCCTTGGTTGGTGCTGTTTCTTAATTATATAAGTTGTCAAAAAGTGGACGAGGCAGCCCTAGTCAAGAAGATGAAAGGGAATGGAAAATTGAATCACGCGTTATAACGCCTTCCACTGTGATGATGTTGATATAGGCTTTTTACGCAATCAAGCATTTTCTCTGCAAAAATAATGTCGTTCCAAATTCTTGACACGATCACAGGAAGTGTGCTGTATGAAATTGAAGGCACTGCGTCATATTAGAAGGAGCAGGATGACAACAAAAAACATCCGCCTTTTTATATAACGTTTCTAATAAATTATTAATTTGTCAGGGCCCCATGTTTTGAAATCTTTGTAGCGTGATATTGGATATGATAATAATGATGATGAGTATTATTATTATAAGCAAGAGCACAACCTACCCAACGAAAAAAATAATATCGTAGCGTAGCTATCGATGGTGTTTTTATAATGCTCATCGAAAAAGCAACCCATGCTTATTAACTGCTGGAGTGGAATTTAACGCCAAAGAAAAAACGAAATGTATTGTGATGGCAAGGCATAACACATACGTTCACTGGAACACACACAGACGCTATATAAGTATTAAAATAATAAAAATCGATTACATATGCATAGTACTTCATCTCAATTATCTCTTTGTCACTCCGAGACACTAATGATTTTTAACGAGGAGCCGAGCTGAAAATAAATGAGTGGAGGCGGAGAAGGAATTTTATATCATTATGTGATTTTGTAGCTAGGCATATAAGTATACATGGTAAAGATAGATATATACTTATCTCCGAGGCTCCGGGCATCCAAAGTGCAACAGTCAATTCTCAGTAATTTAGGCACAGTCAACTGAGCATACACACATGGTAGACAAATTTATATTCTCATTAAAGAATGTGTCGCATGGCATGATCATGTGCATTCATGTGTCATACATATGTTATAGCACATAAAAAATCTACTACAATCTTTCCTAATGAAAGGAACAGTCCTTTTTTTTGCACACCGTACCATATGCATATTCATACATTCGTCACTTCATTTTAGAACGTGTTTACTCTGTCCCTGTATATATATGCTTATATTCATTCATGTAGGAACCATCATTATTATAACGACTGCAAACTTGACTATCAGCAAACCTTACTACTAGTTCTATTACCATTATGCATATTACGCGTGTCATGTGTAGCATTCATAATGGAAGCTCTCATGTTTCAAAGTACATATTTCAAGTCACTCTGTCCCGAGCAGCTTTATAGACACCTACTATGAATTGCAAGTCGGTAGTTTGTAAGCTTGTTCCACATTTTATGCATATTTTACATGCAGGCAGTAAGGCAGACAAAAAAAGCAGGTAAAAACTAGGGTAAAGTACTTATGCAAGACCTTTTATATGTTACAAGTACATTATTACCACACTCCATCCAATGAATTCAACCCAACCGTTTTATACAAGAAAGAGTATATATATAGAGACCATGTGGAGTACAAAAAGTCACAAAAGGTTATAATCACGGGCATTTACTAGTCAAAAAGTCAAAAAGAAGTGACAGCTTGCCAACGAAATTGCTATTAAGAGTCGCTTGGCGCGGCTGCTAATACTCGTCTTTTTTTCTAACTCTCTTTCACTCGCTCCCCTCTGCGAGTACTACATACACACTTTCTCCTGTCATAATAATAATAATAATCATAGTAATAATGAAAATAATGATGTGGGAGCAACTACTCCAAGCGCCAAGTGTAGCGCCCATCAAATCACGACTTGACTTGCAACATTGCGCTTTTTGCATGTTTCACTTGAAAAAAAATCGCATATTTTGTTGAGAGAAAGGAATGGTGTGTGCCCCCACTCTATTATAAACTACAGACAAGACGTAGTCAGAGAAGAAAGCGGTGGCAGCAGGACGAGACGGACGGGGCCTACATTTTACAAAAAGTATTTACTTTTTGCCACTTTTGCCACACCTTTCGTTTCCTCTTATGAGATTTCTTTACAAGAGAAAAATTTAAATGCAAAAAGTGTGCGTGCAAAATAGGAGTAGAAAATAAAGAAACTAGTTTTCTTTGCATACTGTTAGGCAAACGAAGAAACAGTTTTTCCTCTTAGAAAACTGCATAAATTCATTTTTAAAGAAATGTGTGGATATATACTTTCTTTTCCAAAATGGAAATCGACTGGGTTGCAGTTGAATCTTCGTTTTCGCTGTTAAGTGTCAAACTGAAGTATATATATACATGTTCGGAGAAACATGATGTTAAGTGTTTCATTTTAGGTTCTCTTCCGTCGGTTCACTTTCTGTTAAGAGTTGTGTGGTTATTTAAGCCATTCTATGCAAATCTTATTTGAGATTCAAACACATGCACATATTTTTTCTGAGGGAAGCACACACATCGAAGAAATGAAAAAGTGGAGGGCGGAGGCGATGAACAAGGAAACGACGGGAAAGAGTCAAGTATGTGAATAAAGTCAGATTCTGTCGTGTCAAATATGCCTTGCTAGACGAAGCTAATTTATGCATTTCTTGTTAAAAAATTTCTTTCCCTTTCATTCACTTTTTTCTCTCGCATGGTACATAGTATATATTATATTTAGTATGTATAGTATAAAGCGGCTCAACTCATTCTTCAACTTGTGGGACGTTGCGTTCCTGTCATTGAAAAACGAGAGTTGCGTTCTCTCACTCATTTTCATATTATTTTACATACAGCTTGAATATCTAAAATATTATTATATCTATAGTCTCAACTTCCATATATAAGCTTATGTAACAAACATTGTTATACTTTTCTTTTTCTTTTCGTTGAAATCTTGACAGCTTTCCATGTTATGCGTTTAGTAAAAGTGTAACTGGGATGCATGGCAGCTGGGTTGGGAACACAAGTACACGAAACAAGTGTATCGGTAATGTAGATTAAAATGAAGATCTAACGAATTCTTAGTTGAACATAAGCTGATGTAGTTGAGGTTCAAGTAACCCCAATATACACTGCTACATAGGTATATGTTTATGTAAGCTTACACTATAATAAAAAGGAAGAACCAAAAAGGTTATAAGGGGAAAGTTTAAGTCAAAGTCAAATATAGTATACGGTTCATGTTCACATGACGCATGTAATATTAGCATGAGTATAATTACACAGGAGAAAGTTTTAAAATCTTGTTTTCCTACTCACTTATTAATACATTACAACTTAATCACAAACACTACACCAGCTACACATTATATATATATAAGCCAAAATAAAATAAAAAATTGTGCAGACTGCTAACTTTCTTTTATATCGTGCCGTATACGTACCTACCTGTGCAAACCTACCCACTACTGTTTCCTGAACTGTGTATGCGAAACTTGAAGTCAAAAGAAGACGGGAAGCGAGAGTGTGGTGAAAATTTTGTTTTAGCCAACGTTTTGTTCAGCTACTTGCTAGTCAAGTTGGCAGGAAAATTGCTGCTTGGCTCCTTGACCGAAATCTTGCATGCATGAGAGCATGCGATGTTCTTTTTTTTTTGCAAAATCTCTTTTTATTTTTATTATGTGAGTATTCCTCACTGAGCACTGACTGTGACCTGGCATTTTGGATGGATGTAGGTAGTTACATAAAAAATCGCCTTGACTTTTACTACTTTCCTCATGCTCTGGCCACCGCACCAGTCCAGGCTTGACCTGTTTCAAGGATAAAAAGCTCTCTGCTTTTGAATATATATGTATTATTATGTTTTCATGTACTTTGTATGTTTTACGCATACATTTTATACATATTATTACGTGTAAAAGATTTTTTTTTGCATATTAAGAATTTAAATGATGTATGAGAAGTCATTTAGGTTAATACTATGCATGAGATTTCTACAATTTTGTTTGGCAAAAACTACATAATTATTTACGCCGTGTTATTTTCCGTTTCTCCATTGCATCATAGCTTCATCATCATAGCAAAATTACGGGTGTGGGTAAAAAAATTTTGTGATTTCAGACGTAAAAGCAAAGTACGTTACGTGTTTCCTTTTCATTGTTTTATGGAATAGTTTTTAGAGTTGAGACTGGTATAAAATGTTTTCGAAGCTTAATTGTTATTTGTACATGAGCATAAATTTCGTGGAAGCTTGGAGAATGGAGAGTTTCAATGAATTTGAAAATTGCTCATTCGACATTCAACACGGAAAGTACAGCACTAAGTATGATTGAGAACATGCTTGCGAGATCCATTACGTATAGCTTATATAACTATAGCCCACGCAGAGTAAAGTATATTATATAGTCACTCCTTTTTAAAGGTTGAGCAAACAGGAGAACAATGAAGAAAATTATTAAGGCAGCCAGCCTCCATTAAATTCACAGTTCAATGAATGTGGAGAAAAGGGATGCAAGAGAATTTGAAGTGGCAGCTGTAAAATAAAATATTTTACGACCACTAGTCACATAAAATATTGAATACCCCAAGATTACTAACTGTGAAAGCATCGCCTCTGTGTGCTTTCATAATACAGGGTATTTTAGAAGATGTGGGTTGTTGTTGATGATGATGATGATTATCATCATGGTTTGCTGCATATGATCTCATCAATAGAATGTATACATTATACTTATACCACCCCGGCTCTTGATAAATCCGGTTTCCCTATCCCGGCTGTCTTTTACAGCTTTGCCCATAAAGTGTAATTAGGGATCAATACCGCAGATTAAAGGCTCAGTCTGGGCTGGCATCAGGTCTCGAGTCTCGACTCAGGATATTACCAGATCTTAATTGCTTGGTAAAAGTTGATAGAATCAACACTTTGCCTTAGCCATCAACCAACAAAACCAATAAGCAGCATACAAACTGCATCATCGAAGCGTAGGATGCTGCAGATGATTGTTTGGGCATGAATGGATCATAATAATGATGATGGTTGATGGTATGCAGAAGAAAGAAGATGGTTCAAGAAGATATAAAATATTTGTAAAGTCAAATGGGATGAACCTTGTGCCTTTTGATTGCTGCACATTCATTTCAAACTTTGGTATTTTGCGGTTGGTGTTGTTGTTGGTGAAACGTTCCATCCGTTCATTCATATACTACCCGAGCAACACTCAAACGAGTTAAAATCGAATTTTTCACGAGTATGTGGACACGAAAAATCGTGTTGAACACGGGTCGAATTTGCATTATGTGTGGTGTACATGTGGTGTGACGCGACCATCTCCAGTTGGTGTCATAGACGTGATATTCTGGGTTCTAGAACTCATATTAACCCTTTTCTGCAACGTAGTCTAAACGCAATATTTTCATCGTATGCACGGGATTAAATTGTTATGATTAGCAATGCATTGAAAGTGGTGGAAGGAAAAACTTTAAAACATTAATCAAATTTACGGTTTTAGAAATATATACATTTAATCAATAATATAACATTTAATCAGTAATATTATATAGTAAATTTATTGTATTATCTATCCCATTTATTTAAGGGTAGTAGAAATTACTCTAGTAAGCTACTTAATTATTATTACTATATCTATTGACAGCCCTAAAGAGTTACAATGTAACAGATCCATAAGTAACCTAATTTAGTATATAAAGTAAAACCTAAAGTAACTGTACAACTAACAGACTTAACTTAAGTTACAAAATTATTGGAATTATTGAATAACAAATGACTCCATGTCTTAGCTAGCAAACATAAGTTGTTCTTATCACTAAACATACATCTCACAATTTCCTCAAGAAATACATTATTGGAAGTAGTTAAATTACCTAATGCAACCACATTATTATAAATTCAATTAGAAGATTAACTTAAATATGTTAAGCATAATCGTAACTTCCGAAGCAACAATGAAACCAAGGATCAAAGTAAACGGTCTAAAATATCCTTGAATGAAACTACTTTTCAACAATGATGGACAATCTCAACTGCTATCGTCACTACTCCCATCCGGTGTTTCAATGTGCGGTTCCTCGTTACGCTGCTCAGACTCTGACCTTAAATATAAAATAAAACATAATTTTTTGAACGCGGAAATGAATCAAAAGTCTTTAATGGTGTCGCAATTATTACTTTTTGATTTCTGACGAGAGCCTCTTCTTGGCGTTCTTGAGCCATTCCTTCACGACGTTTTCAATATCGTTAGCCGGAGCAAGACGGGTTTTACTATTTGTCCTGACGGAGTCTACAAAATATGCACAGATCGTTATAAGAGTCAGAAACCCTGTTAGCCATGAAATTTGTGGTATCTCAAAATGTATGCTACGTACCGATCACGATACCCTTTAAAAATGACTTCGAAAAGGAAAACTTATCTCCTCTAGAACCCAGCCAACTAAATCGCTCTGCAATGGTATCAGTCATCAGTGCTGTCATTATTCTACGAGTACACACTCCAACGTCTTTCCCGCCATGCAAGCCCAATTTAATTGTCTGAAAAGACATGAATAATTTGTAAATATATATAGTTGTAAGATTGGAATATAGAATTACAAATATGAAAAGTATGTTACCAGATTCTTTCGACTGCTGTCCGTATTCAAATATCGATTCAGTTGATCAATCATTTCCATTGAGCTAACCGGTACAGGAAAACTGCATGCTGGCATTCCAGTTTCAATATCCTCCACATTTTTCTGAAGTAGGGCATCGATAGACTCCTGAAGTTGCTTTAGTTGTGCCTTCACAATATTGACATTACGCACTACCCAGTTTTCGAAACCTATTAAACGATTAAACAAATTCTGATTATGTGTTCAACTTGAGTGTTTTCAGCTAAAAATTCAAATCAAGTGATTGAAAAGTACCGGATTTGTTGGTTTGTAAGCTGGGACTGTTGTTGCAATTTTGTGACATTCTGGTGGATTCTCCTAAACCTATTTCATCTTGATAATTTCCTCCGTAATCTAAGGATGAATGAATTGCTGTTGTTCCATACGGATTGTTCAGAACTAAACTTGGAACTCGTAGATCGAATTGCGAATTCATGTTGGGGTGATCACTGACATCTTGCCTTTGAGGTAGGGTAATATTGTATCGTGATGGTCCATGATTTGGGTTTGAATAGTAAGTTTGAGATGCCGCTGGATCACCAAAGGGTCCAGCTTCTGGTACGGAGTTGACAAATGATGAGCATGGACCCTGGACAGCTGGTTGTGGACCACCAAAGGAAAGGTCAGCCCAAATCTGAGAGTTAGTGGCTGACGGCGATGTAGACACGGGTGGCGTTGGAGTAAAAGACGGTGGTGGCGGAGGCATGATGTTTTCATCCTGCTGCATCGTTCCATCTATCTCCATGTCCGTCTCGTTTTTAATTAAACTTAGCCGTCGCTTTCTACAACTTCTGTTGATCTTTGGAGTCAATTCAGCCTCACTACTAATATCAGATTGGTACTCGGCAGTTTTTAACTTCCCTCGGGCAGCAGAATATGTTTCTGCAATTAACAAAGGGGTAGAATTGGAACATTCAATTTTATTGCTTCATTTCACAATAAAGGTCATGAAATTGTTTGAAAACTTACCATACGATCCAAATACACGGGCTTTAAACATGGTGAATGTCTCTTTCTTTGGCGTTTCCCTCCGCTTAATGGCCTTCCTAATATTCTCTGATGACTTATAATTTGGATACCAGCACATTTCACCAACAATCCAATCATCAGGAACTACCTCAACCTCTCTTTGATCCGTAAACTCAACAACCGAATACATAATGGGCTACGTTGAATGAAGCAAAGGCACTGCTACCAAATTTTTGGTTGTAGGAATCATGTAAACTTTTCCCTTCACTGATTCAATGGGAGCTACCTCAATTTGATCTAAAAGTTGGGAAACTGAAAGTATATTTACAAAAGACGAATGACACGGACTCTCGAAGTATTGATTGTGAGCACTGTATCGACGGAACAAAACTAAAATTTGATCGTTTTTACGAAAGAATGACTTTGCCACTGCTATATCTCCACTATTCAATTGAAAGCAGTTGTTCCCCAGCTTTAATTTAAGTGTAAAATTGTTTGTTTTATAAACTCGAAAATGATCACCAGTAAATTTGTTTTTGTAACTGCACTCCCACTCCCTTCCTAATGCTTTTGGAACTAAATTGGATTTTTTAAGTTGAGCAGTCTCAAGCTCTTTCAATCGGTTATGTACTTGCTTTAATGGTAAATGAGGTGCTCTTACAAGCTTCTTTATGAATTGTAGATGATTTTCAAATTTAAAGCCGCTGTACTCTTCTAATCTACCATGTTGTTTACTATCGTTGGCAACGTGTATCAAACCATGCACATTATATGATATGTATTGTTTTCCGTAAAACTTTCCGAAGCACTTGACAAAGTATCTCAGCAACTCTGCGGCATACCCATTGTAATCAATGTACAATGCTTTACTTTCAAGTACCGATGTAGCTATGCTTAATGAAAGGAAGTGTGCGTACTGGTCTTGAGTCAAAATCCCGCGCAGAATAACAGGTCCAATGTAGAAAAGAAATTGGCGGAGCTCCGTTGCCTTCCAATTGTCAATCTCTGCCAAACTTCTAGGTCTCCGGGAAAATTCACATGGTGTGTATCTTTTTACATTTTGCATTCGGATATTGAGCTTGTCAATTAAATCTCGACTTAATCGTCCCGGGCACTTCTTCCCTCTTGTCCATAAGTAAATCAATTTCCTAACAACACCCAAACAAATGAGGTGCATATATTCCAAAGGAATGGAATTAATCAGATCGATTGGAAGCTTGCGTAATATTGTTGATCCGATATGATGTGAATGTTGTAGAGTCTCTCGAAAACTATGATCGTTTCGGAGTGGTGCATTTAACTGTGGGAAAGTAACCCGATTTTCCACGTAAGTTCCTTTGGTGGTGCACTTACTACATGCATAATATCCAGTATGGTTTTTAGTGCCACTGATAAATGCTCTTGCTGGGGCGTCGCAAATAAATGCTGACACGCGAACTTGTATTTTTTTGTTGTTTACGGTTATTCCATTTTTGTATAACTGCAATACGCTGTTCACAAATTCCTCTAAGAACTGGTCAACGCTAGCTGGTTTTCCACTTCCACAATAAACCCCAATGGTGAAAACTTGCTTATTTCCAACTATACTACCCAAAACTGGCCAAAATTGTTGGTTGCTGCTTTTGTAAATGGGAATACCATCAACATTGATTTGAAGCCTGCATGTTGTATGTTGCTCTTGATTTTTCAGTGACGTCTTCAACGTTTCAATCCAGTCAAAACTGACATACTGACCCGGAGGAACACTTATCACTTTTGAAGAATGTGGCGTGGACAGTAAAGTTCTGGCGTCTTGTGGAATATCTTTGAAGCAAGAATAGTTTCCAAGAATTTTGAGGAGTTCCGAAGTGGCGTGATGGGTAATGTTATTTTTGAGTGACCAGTTTCTCAAAGCACCTATAGTATCTTCACTTTCATAACTACTATCTGAATTCTCTGACTCTTCCGATAATGTCCTTGTGGTAATTTCCTCACCGTCATCTGTGGAACTGGAGACGTCTGATGAGTTGTATGGTTTGAGCTTAAACTAGGCAGGGCGAAGTTATTTGGTTGTAATATACTTATTTGCGATTGCACACTGTTGGAGACAACTGGTTGAATAAACTTTTTGGTGATCTGACCTACCCTTGAGATTTTATCATTAAGTAAAGTCACTGAATTAATAAAACCTCTCTGCGCTGCCCTACGAGTACGGTTGGCTCTTTTTGTGTCACACATTTATATTTGACTTATAATAATATAATATGAAGCTCAACATCTATTGGCTAATTGGTTAGCAATTAGTTCTCTGTAGTAATGATTATAAAAGGGTATTTTATGTTAAGTCATATGCTACAAAACATTTGAGTCGCATCCCGCCTCTGATAGTGCCATGGACAAGCGTTTTCGTGAAGAATTCGTGAAAAACACGTGCAAAATTCCGAAAGGGTTTGAAGAAATTTGGTGGATATGTACAATCGAGGCCATAAATATACGGAATTTATACTTGCATTTTTTGACACCGTTATTTAAGACAATTAATTTCCGACTTTCTACACTATTTGAGATGATAAACATTCCTCATTTAATGGGCTTCCAGATGACGGTGCCTCTTGGCCAATCAAGTTAAGACGCGCCAGCAAAAAAGCATAAACATTGCATGACTTCAAAATATTGGTGGTCAAAAATATACAGAATTTTAGAGTAAATTAATTTTACAACAAAATTTTAATATTTTGCGTGACTTTCCTTAGCTGCAATTACTGGCTAGAGTCTTCGGGGCATTGAGAAGACTAGTGCTTGCTTTACACAAGCTCCAATCGCATTCAATCTTCTTTTAGGGCTCCCTGAAGTCTGGTGAGTTTGCGTGGGTGGAGGGGCTTGGTCTTGAACCTTAATGCCAAGAATATTCCAAAAATTTTCAAGGAAGTTCGTGTCTGGGGGCTGAGAAGTCCATCCAGAACATACACCCTTCAATTTTGGAACAATCCCTGCAGCATTTTTGGTGTAATATTTGTTCCGAGGAAAGGTAAACCACTTTCACAGACCCTGTTTTCTTGTAGATATGTGCAAATTTTGCTCACAAAATTTCTTGATAGGTGAATCTACCCATCGTTGTCGCAACGAGAAAAAGATTTACTACACAGGAAGCTGTCCTACACCCCCACATCATGGTTTTCCTTGAAGTTTTGCACCAAGTCATGCGTACCATGTTGAGAAGATTTTTGCTAATTTTCACCTACCAACCAACCTTACCCGTGCTTTACAGTTTGCATAGCACAATTCGATTTAAATTGTTCTCATGGCTTCCTCACACACTTTGAGCATCGTTAGTGGCCAAAAAACCAAACTTTCTTAAAAAAACTTGAAGCACGGGTGAGATTAGTTGATTGGCCTAAACTAGGCAAAAATTCTCTCAGCATGGTACGTATGACTTGGTGCAAAACTTCAAGGAAAACCATGATGTGGGGGTGTAGGACAGCTTCCTGTATAGGAAATCTTTCGCTCATTCCGTCAACGATGAATAGATTCGCCTATCAAGAAATTTTGTGAGCACAATTTGCACATATCTGCAAGAAAACAGGGTCTGTGAAAGTGGTTTACCTTTCCCCAGAACAAATATTCGAGGCATACACCAAAAATGCTGCAGGGATTGTTCCAAAAATGAAGGGTATATGTTCTGGATGGACTTCCCAGCCCCCAGATACGAACTTCTGTGAACATCTTTCGAATATTCTTGGTATTAAGGTTCAAGACCAAGCCCCTCCACCCACGCAAACTCACCAGACTTTAGGGAGCCCTAAAAGAAGATTGAATGTGATTGGAGCTTATGTAAAGCAAGTGCTAGTCTTCTCAATGTCCCGAAGACTCTAGGCAGTAATTGCAGCTAAGGAAAGTCACGAAAAATATTAAAATTTTGTTGTAAAATTAATTTACTCTAAAATTCTGTATATTTTTGACCACCAATATTTTGAAGTCATGCAATGTTTATGCTTTTTTTGCTGGCGAGTCTTAACTTGATTGGCCAAGAGGCACGTCATCTGGAAGCCCATTAAATGAGGAATGTTTATCATCTCAAATCGCATAGAAACTCGGAAAATAATTGTCTTAAAAAACGGTATCAAGTTATGAAAGTATAAATTCTGTATATTTATGACCTCGATTGTAGTCGAGTTGTACACTTGATTAGCTCGTATTAATATGGTAGGCAAGAATGGGAGATTTTAAGTCGAGTTGTAAACGTATCTGATATGTGAAGCGAAGTTCCATAAAATTGAGAAATCAAAATTCCACCAATTCGCCAAAAATACACGAGATAGACTCACTTAATGTTGCTCGGGTACACAGATATCATATCATATCATCGCATCAAATATACATTTTAGTTCCAAAGTTAAGGGATGAATCATTGACGGCACCTTTTCAGTTCAATTTCGCTCAACACAAGCTGTGGCTGTGTGGTTAACGCAAGCTGGAAGCAGGTAGGTAGCCACGTAAGTCACATCTCATCGCATCATCTCAAAAGTTGGGTCTTGGAAGGAAGGATGGAAATCAGCCTTTTTGTCGGGTTACTTTCATCATTTGAGATCATGAGTAGGAGTAGCAAAATCTTTTGTGGAGTAAGGAAGCCAAGCTAAAAAAAAGCTATTGAAAGGGAATGTGAAATAAAGGATATGATGTTTAAGTAGCATGAGAGTTGAGAGAATGAAAATGGCACAAAAATTTTGTAGCTTGGTTCTCTCATTCTGTCCTCCGATAAAACCAAAAAGATTTTCATCCCCATCCCATCTCCATCCAAATTCTCTCAGCTTTTATACTATATATATGACCAAATGTGAAGATGAAGGGAAACCGGGTCTTGGTGAAATGATCTCTATAATCGGTATTTAATTGCGGCTGGAAGCAGTTTTATGCAAACATGCCAGACCAAAATGGAATGATATGATGGGGCTCCCTAGAAGAATAACGCGTTTAACTTCTTATTATGAGGCATAATAATAAAGTTGTGTAGCCTGTAGTAAAACCCTTTTTGCTATACATATTCATGCTTGCACACTGTTCGCATTGGGATGCTAAAGGAACATGGGATAATGTAATGGAATGGCATACCATATCCCATACCAGTGCTGAACTTTCTTAGAGAGCATTTTTTACTGCAGTTTAAAAGCAACAGCGGTCGGACAAAACTACTTTCCTTTTTGATGCACAATCCATCCATCCATTTCCATATCTATAAAGCCTTCTTTTAACCATTATTGCAGTTTTACATGCACGCACAAACACAAAATCCTGAGATAATATACAGTTTTGCATATATACAAAAAATATACCTAATAATATCTGAAATGCCATAGTCAGAATCCTATAAGAAAAGCGACAAAGTCTTAAGATATCCAACAGAGCAGATGCATTTTATTGAGGCGCTCTTTCCTTATTCCTCCTCCTCCTACTCTTATTCCTTCTCAAGCTTAAATTTCTCGTTAAAAACTTGTGAGAAAAGAGTTTTCATCCCAACAAAACTAGTCACTTGCTGCTCCTCTGAGATGAAGATTTTGTGTGTATGTGTGT
This sequence comes from Orchesella flavescens, assembly GCA_964034955.1. Taxonomy (NCBI): domain Eukaryota; kingdom Metazoa; phylum Arthropoda; class Collembola; order Entomobryomorpha; family Orchesellidae; genus Orchesella; species Orchesella flavescens. The sequence continues at coordinate 16,625,156 of OZ035957.1, read as the reverse complement.
GTGTGTGGGCTCTGCTCTCACAGAGGAAATGTTTTTGTGGAGTAAAGGAAGGAATAATAATAAAAGCAGCCGGAATCCACAGACGCATCATACAAATACATACAAGCAGAAGATCTAGCAAAGGATCGCAAAAACCCAAAGGCCGACAGCAGGAAGCTACTTGCATAGCATTAGACTAGACTCTAGACTTAAAACGATGCGATATAACACTAGTTGCAAGAGATAAGCCAAAGCCAAGCCAACCCAGGACAGGGCAGAGAGATGCTGAGAAAATTCCATTCTTTGCATAATATATCATCTCTCTTTCAACAAAGATGGACGAGCAAACCAGAAAATATATTAGTATCCAATCCAATACTTATGTATAGGTATATCGCATCCAGACATACTTAAACTTTCACAAAGGCACAAAAAAGAAGAAAGCAACAGCAGGAAACACATAAAAAGCATATTATGCTTCACGCTCTTTTATGTTTCTGAACCTGACGATATACAAAAATATAGTGAAAAAAATATTACATTCAGATATGTATATTTACGCAGAGAGAAGAAAGGCGTCCAAAATATTTACAAAGAAATTCCAATCTTATAATATAAAACGTAACACATCCAGCGTGTGTGTGTGTGCATATTTTCTCCTCATTCAAAAAAGAAATACGTTTTCTTCCTTTCAAACGAAACTTTTCTCTTTTCTTTAGTTATTACGCGTTATTATTCTCCCGCTTTCAATTCAATGTTTTATATTTATCCCAGGCTATTTTCAATCTCTTTTTGGGAGATGGATATTCACATTTTCGCATAAAAGATTTACCTTTGAGTGATACATGGGGGATTCAATGCAATTTTGGAACATTTATACTTATCCTTCTTGCGTAAAAGTGAGATGAGAGAGACTCATATCATGTTATCCATATATATTCTTTAGCTTCCTTTACAAACAGTGGAGTGGAACACCCTTTCGATGTTTCGCTACAGAAAGATATTTAGTTGAGCTTTGGAAAATCTATTTCTTAAAGAGAAATCCCAAAGTTTAGTACAAGTGGGTAAAGTGAGAAGAGAATCCATGCATGCATGCTTGACTAGCCAGTTAAATTCGTATCGTCATAGTCGTAAGGTTCCTTCACTCCTCACATAGTATTATCTATTGCTCCATTCAAAATGGATGAATAATGCTGGACTTGAAGTGAGTTTAAAGATTGGAAGTAAAATACTCGGTTTGCTTTTCGTTCTGGGAAACTGCAGTTTTTGAGAATCTATTCTGCATTTCCCCTTTCCCGTCCTGAACTACACGTTCAACAAATCATTCAACACTTTATGCACAGACAATGCCTAATATATGAATCACGATAGGCTTAGGGAATATCTACGAGTATTCCGGGACCGCTTTCGAAATTTGATATATGAACCATCCAGCAAGGGAAGGGAGTGAGAGTTAGAAAGAAAGACATGAAAGAGAAACACTTTACAAATGCAAGGCCACTCTTTTCCCAGGGTCAAACGAGAAAATTGATGTGGATAAGCAGCCGGCTCAATGCACATGAAATAGGAAAAGTTGCAGTGGCAAGTGTGTGTTTTTCTAGGAAAATCCACCAAAAAAAGATGAATTTTCTGTTTTCCCATTTCCGACTACAATCTCTACAATTTTGTTTCATATCACGGTACACTAATGATGACTGGGAGAACATTTGAAGTTCTCTTTTTGAGGAGAGTTCTGGACATTTTGGTGATTTTATGTTGGTGCATACATGCGTGTCAGAATGCATGCATCTGCCAGAGAAACTTGATTTAGTTGAGGGTTGAGTAGTGAATAAATGTGTTCATTTGTACACTTCTTGTTCTTGAGGAAATTCAAGAGAAGTGAGTTTCTCTCCAAGAAACTACTACAAGCTGAAAATAGCAAAAGAAAAGTTTATCCATCAATAACCGTTCTCACAAAGACAAAACTAAACTGGCACGTTGAAACAGGGAGAATAAAGGAGACGATATGCATATTGAGTGTGTGCATTACGCAACTTTTCCTCCACACAATTTTCTCTAAATAAAAGGGCATACTACCCAACCAAAACCCTAACAAGTTTTAAAGGAACCGAAAGAGAAGAAAACCACGTAGTGCACATTTGGCGTGCATTTTGTATGAATATAAATATATTATGTACATATATACATTGTAGATGTGTGTATTCATTTTTTGTGCTCAGTGAGGAGACCATTAGAAAGTCCATAAAATGGACTGAGCAATGTCTTCAACGATTATATGTACATATTGTGTGTGTGTGCATGCATGTATGTAATGTTTGGTGGTGTGGTGGATGTTGGTTTTAGTCTAGTAAATTTGATGGTGAACTACTTGGCGGGCGAGAATTGAGAATTCTAGGCACACAGCAAGAGAATAATGATCGTCTTGGAATCGTGTGTTTTCCATGCAGTGCCAGAGACTTTTTCCTCACTCAGCTCAGCACGGAGGAGAGAAATAAAGACAGAGTGAGGAAAGAAAAGACTCCTCGCCAAAAGTGTCAGATAGACGACCACCGAGAATAACAGTTGAGTCAAGTGGAGTGATGTGCGTAATGAAATGAGACTAACCATAAGCAATGTAGGATGAAAGTATAAAAGCACAAGGAAAAAGCACCATTTATGTAGGTAGCAAAAACTCAAAAAAATACATTATACATACCAATCTTATGTATGTACGCTGGTTATTGGAAAAAATGGTGACTGTGTGTGTGTGTTTGGGTTTTATGTTGCCGTAGCCAAAACAGGAAAGGTCAAAAAGCTTTGGGCAAGTTTAGTTAGGTTGAAAGAAGATTTGCCAGTATCAAAAGTCTCGCTAGAATTGGTTGGAAGTTGGAACTACCTAAATATTTAAGAACATATCGCATTTCATATATAGTTCACATAAACAATATATATTTAATGGTAAACAGGAAACTATGAATGAATGTATAGGGACGTTTGGCTTTTTTTTGAAGAAAAAACGTGATGAACTTCAATAGTAGTGAAACAGCAAAAAAATCTTGTAGTCTTTGGTCTAGTATCATGGTTGCCACTGCCACTACTACTTAATTTCAGCTTCTTCTGCTCATTACGTGCGTATTGCTGAGCATTTAACCTTCTTGCAATGTACTTATAGTCGTTTCATGATTTTCCCTTTATTTCGTTTTTCTGTATGGGTCAGATAGTCTCATTAAGACTATTCTGAGAAGAAAGCTGTTTTCTAAGATTTCCTTCCTTTTCTTTCACAACGAAGAACAAACCCGATTGTTCTCCTGTACTATATAGAGGGAAAGGGAAAAGCATATGATTAGAACTAGCGATGAAATCTGATTATAAGCGGCTTGCTGTTCGTGATAGGAAAATATTTTTTTTCTTCAATTATTGTATAGACAGTAGTCATTGCATGATATATATTTATGCTTCAAGCACGTGCCTACCTCTTGTATCAATGGAAGAAGTATTATTATTTACTGTGTTAAAATGGACTTAGTGAAGAGCGAAGAATTATTCTGATATCTTGACTAATAATCTACGATAGAAAATTTCGAGAAAAATATAAAACCATAATAACATCCCACACACGCTTTTTCTTTTTTGAAGCTCCAAGTTTCAACTGAAGTATCAAACGAGACCATCGCCAAAAATATATGAGTTGACAGGAACATTCATATCCGTATACAGACAGGATGTATGCAATATTTATTGAATGCGGTGGTGCAAAAGAAGTAAAATGCGTATCATATCAGCAAGCGTATGCTACTGCTACACAATCCACAAGTATATTTTCTGATCCGGGAAGAAACGGTGGGGTAGTGTTTTGTAGGAACCAAAAAAAGTAATATAAAATGTTCACTCTGTGTGTGTATCTTATCATCATCATGCTCTCCTGCTGTTGTTATTGTGTGGTTTCACTTCTTAATCTCCTAAGCCTCATCGACTTACTTTCTTTTTCTCATTTCTTTCTCTTTTCTCTCATTTTATAACTTTATTTCACGTATAATAGCTCCATGAAAAAAAAATATGTGTGTGTGTGCATTTGCTACGTTTCTTTTTCGCAGCGTTACACACCGTCCCACCATAAATTTACGACACAGGTTTACACGTAGGCACATTATTTCCAACAGGCTACCACACCACACCGAGCTCTGCTGGCTTTTGAAACAAAGTGGGTAAAAACTTTCTACTAAAGGAATGAGCTATACAGAATAATATATATGTTATAGGATTCTCATTGATTTCTTACCTTCTCCTGTAGTAGATTCAGAAAGTCAGATTACATTTCTTGTGGAATAACTTTATGAAAATCTTTATTTTTTGTGCATTCACTTTTCCTTTATCAGCAGCACCACTCATGATGCTGCGTTATCAGTTAAATGTGGAATCAATAATATGATGCGTACCAAAAAGAGAAACGTAGCACGATAGACTCTCATGAAATATTGCGAGTGCATTCAACAAAACCCAAACGCACACAACAAAAAAAGAAAGCAATCGAGAGAGATACGAAGATTGAAAGTCAATAATATTATATTGTATGTATTACGCATCTAAAATATATACGCCAAGAAAAAATCTGACAGTCAGACAGGAAACCAGTTCACAATTCAATATCACTTTCGACTACCGACTTACACCTAACCATACCCTCTCATGAATACATTGATTGCCAGCAAACAGTAATTTTATTTAATATTTTAGTCATAGTACACAAACCATTGTATTTTCACATTGAGATATATATATTTTTCAAACACGTGCGACTTATGCATATAAAATTCAAGAATACACCGAAAGGCTCAACGAACCAAATACCTGAGCTTGAGGCTACATTTCTGGTGCTCTACTTGTGTGAATTTGATAGTAAACGTTTTCCTTCTGTATTTACTGTAACAATACACATATTTATATAAGGAAAACTCCATAAAATGTAATGTATGCAGTTGGATACTCAGGTAGATAGGCGTATTTATCTTTTTATCTTTGTGATGTTTTGTCTTCTATCTTCCTCTCTCTCTCTATCTGTTTGGCCTTATTGTAGGTATTAGCATTAGCCCCAGTTTGGTGAACTTAGTCTGGTTTTCTCTCGTTAGACTTGACTTATGTAGGTATAGTCCGGAGGTAAGCATATAAGTAACAACAACATCCTCGCTAGCACACACACACACACACACAAGATTAATTCCCAGACATCAATTTTGCCAGAATAAGAGTATCACTGGGAGAGAGAAAGAGGGCAAACGGAGTAAAGAGTTTGTACGGATTGGGAATTTTCCTTAGTTCTCTGAATCCCTCCTTTTCTCGGGGTTACTCAATTTTACGTGTATTTATTTACTCTCCTGGCTTTTATGTACTTAGGGTATTTCTCGGTTGGTATGAATTTTGGCCTACGCATAATAACATTGCATCGCATCGCATCCCAACCCATCTCATCTCAGAATTTCATACGAGTCCAGCAACAGGACTCCTGTAATAAAGTGTGCTCTAACTTAAATGTATTGTATGGAGACAACATAATAAACGACGAAGCATATTCTTGCTCTGTTTAAATCCCTACGTATTTTTTCATCCTCTTTTTTCTTGCGGTTTGGTTATATTTTCACCGGGATTGGTAGTATTGCGCTGCTAACCAAAGTAATGTCTCTCCCTTTCCCCCGTGTTCTTCACTTTCTTCTTTCTCTCTCTCGTCATCCATGTGTATCAAATAAGCCGCAAAGCTAAAAGAAGTCATTTGTGTAATCAAGAGGTTTAGTTCAGATGAGATTCGGGCATGTAAGCTTCCAGCACTGTAAGTTTAGCTGGAAGGCTGTTGCTGTTTTGGTTTGGTCTGGAGAGAGATGAATGCCTGTGAATGTGAACGTGGACGCTGCTTGATTCAACCGATTCTTCAAGGACTGGACTGGGTTTTGTTACTAGATAAATAAATGAAATGTTCTCATCTCACATGGAGAAAAAAAGTTAAAACCCAATAGTGACTGGCTGCTTACACACACTAATGGAAGAAAAACTGGAGTGAATGAAGGACTTGCAGATGTTTTCGTTTTCACCAGCAGCAATAGAGATGAACTACAGCCATGTAATCAACACTGGATCCTCGCTATTTCCTTTTTTGCTGTAGTGTTTTTCCTTCTGGCCACATGAGATAATGACGTTCACACCAGAGCAGTGCCATTATCATCGTCTTCCGCACTCTATTCAACATCAACATCGAGTATATATAGCTACTTTCGACCACTCTGGTCATTACTTCAATTTTAGCAAGTTAACTTCTCCACATATTGTCGTACATGGATATGTACAAATCTACATGGATAGAGCAGAGTATATTATGTGAGGGCTGCCACGCTTATCGATTTTTACATACTCCTTTGGCTCCAGTGCAGTGTTAAGGCACAAAAACGTGCTTGCTTTGGTTTAATGAGAAATTGTCAAAGGCATCTGATTTCTTTTGTAAAAAAAATTCTTTCCCATTCGTATCCCTTTCTGCTTGAGCTTTTTCTTTCTCTTTCCAATTTTGATTACGCTTCTGAACTCAAATCAAATCAAATGAAAAACCCTATATGCTTATACTTACTTACGTCAGGAATGAAAAGGTTTGGGAAAGCTAAGCCAAGCCAAAGCCAGATGAAGAGGAAATGAATAAGCAAGAAATTCATTTAGACGATGTGATATCATTTAGAATGCAGTCTACAAGTAGGAAAATGTAATGAATCCTGAAATTGATCTGGAATCTAGTTTACTTTTCCACCGGAATCTGCACCGGGGACTAATTCCGAAGGAATTGAATGAATATTAGTTATCTCCGCAAGCCAACAGAGCAATACACATTTCATTAGTGGAAAGAGATTTTAACCGTGTAGATCGGCCATTGTTGAGTTGAGGGAGAGGAGAAAGCTCTACTCAATTTCTATGCATAACTTTATTTGAGTAAATGAAGTTAAGTAGGTAAATGCCTAATCTTGGTGAGGTAATCTACGAATGATAGGATTACTTACTCCTGGTGACATTGAATACTGTCTGGGTGGCTTTTCTATGGACATGTTTGTGTTTGTAGGCAAAATAATTCAGCTGAATATAAGCTGCAGTATATGCATACTATATACTTACTACCCACACTCAATTTCTTTATGCATTTTATGTTTTACGCTGCAAAATGAATCCCACAAAGGCAAATATGTACATATACTTATGTACTTACTCCTGCATATGTGGTATTTTTATTGCGAGACGGATAGTCAGGTACATATACAGACAGAGAGAAATTTTCCTATCTGAACTTGGAATTGTATTTATGGTTGTGGAGGTATTTATGGCATCGTATCTCAGTCATTCTGTTCACTTGTTCCCTTTCTTTATTGGGCTGAATGCGTACACATGTATACAATACACATTATACACGATTGAACATGAGCTCCCAACATTGGTTTTACCAGTTAACTTAATTTACTTAAGTACAAATCTCATTTCCCCCTAGGAATCATCCTGAAAGGGATGTGGATATATTTGTGGTTCTAAAATTGCGACATTTTCCACTGCATCATTTTGTTCTTTCCTTCCAAATATGGTTGGGTTTAATATACTCACTCACTTAGTTCTTGGAACTGGATGAATTTGAGATGCAATTGCGTTGTATTGTATCCTATTGTATTTTGCTTTCTCTTTCCACCTAATACACACGCAACTCTTCCAACTAACTACCGTTTGTGATGCTCCAGGCTGTGAAAAGTTATAGCAGATACACATACGTACACAACAGAACATGTTTTGGTACGGACAGACGGTTACATTTGTTAGATGTTACTTTGCTTTGTGGCTCACGTGTATTTACTTTACCAAACACACTGACGTATTAAAGTTAAGCCAAAATTGATGTGTTTTTAGGAAAACTGTTCTTGTTTCATTTGTAATATACACAGAAGTTAACGAAAACATAAACTTTTGTATATTCAAAAGAATCCAATTTCCGATGTAGGACTTGATCTCATTCAACTAGAAAAACAATTTCTTAAAAAACATATACTTTCCAAGGTTCTTTTTCTACGCATTCGGACTGTTTATCAGTGTTTCTTTACCTGAACTAGATTGTTTCTGATGAGGTGAAATAAGTAATTGATAGCCAGTAGCCACAAACAACTAGATCGTTTTATGCAGAGTGAGCAGGTTACAGTTTCAATATTTAAGAGGTTGTGTTGTGTTATCAAAAGTTGTTAGCATGTTCTTGTATGCTCGCTTCCCTATCTTGACTTGAGAGTTGCACTTGTGTACGTCGTGTGAAGATGTACTTGACGATAAGTAGCCAAAGCCAAAACACATTGAAAAAACGACCTACGGCAGTCTATCATGGATTGACCAACTCGAACAACAAATGTATTATTCCGTAGTGGTACTCAGTTTCACGATGTAAATGTAGGTTAATTCTTTATTCCTTCGATTTTTTGTTGCTTCTCGTCTTCCACCGTGATAAGTTGAGAAAAGGTGGAATGAAAAAGTAATATGAGCGAATTCCTTGTCTTGCCATTTTATTTCCATCCACCGGCTATAAAAAAACGAAGGGGGAGTAGAAGAACCTGAACTGAATGACTTTTCCCAGCCTGTCACAACGACTGGGAAAGTAGGGCTGGCTCACAATTTATTTACTACCTTATCTCTCTCTCTTTCTTTCTACCCGTGAAGAAACTAGATAATCCTAATGGTTCCTCAAATTGCACATACTGCTTTGTACTATGACCTGCAACATCATCATTTGTAGACCAACATAAAATCCAATCTGTGTAAATATGTATAGGAATTGCTTGGAAGTAGTAGTTACACATGGGCCACCTTTATGTGGATATGTGTATAGGTTCTTTGTCCAGAACGAAATGGACAATAAAACAAAGAGTGAGATTACTTGCGAAAAAAAAGATGAGCAGATATTTTGAAAGTAGTAATGATACATCTTCGCCATTCCTTTCAAGCAGAGGGAGAGTAGAAATGGGTTTGTTTTAGCTCAGCTTTCTTCGCCACATAAAAATTACGGACGTAGTGGTGTGGTGTGCATGATGCATATAGGTTACAAGTGTCAAAACATTATCGGTATAAGTGAATTCTAGGGACTACCCAACAAAATAAATAAAATTATCCTCTTGCATCTCATTCTACCTACGTACTACACTATATAACATCTCTGCTTATATTTTAGCATAATGGCTTCGTAAAAAAAGTGTGAAAGAAAGCGAAATGTGTGGTTTGTTCCCAAAACGTACATTTCATATAAATTTCAGTGAGAAAATTCGTCCATCCTAATCCAATCCCATTTTCTCACCACTACGACTCCACTGTAATAATGGTGAGATTACACCACATTGGAGATCTCTTCAGAGAGAGAATTTTACGCGCACCAACCAAACAAAGCCAAACCAGTTTTAGGAGGATTTATCTTGTGACTATGCCTAACAATAAAACTGCTGCTGGCCATGTGCAGACATCCTGTAGTTTTAAAAAATTTAGTCTGTGTAGACTCACACAATCAAACATTTTATCATTAAAAAAAACTTTTATATAATTCAAAATTGTGTTTTTTGTATGAATAATTTGACTCTATATAATATAATATGAATTTTGTATGAAATGCAAACTGCAGCTGCCTGAATGAGACATTTTGAATACATGTTTGGAGTGCTTTCGCCAACACTAATAAAAAGTTAATTTGCATTTTTAGCAAAGGAAAATTTAGAGTTAGGTACGGTGAATGAGTGCATACAAAATTGTAAAGAGTTGGCTAACACGTGGTAGGTATACATATATATATGTACTTGCTTCTGGTGCAGAAAGTCTTCCCAATTTAATTCCATGGGGCTTGGTGAATCATTTAGCAAAAGTTTTTTTTCTTCTCAGAAAACGAAACGAACATTCCACGTCTTTAAGACCAGACCCCATGAGCTTGAAGTAGATAGTGGGCGAGTTGCAGGATGAAACGTGAGGAATTAAAGTGTGTTGCTCGTTTTAAGCCAGTGCGTGAAGGCATTTATTCTTCTATTGGCAAAAGTTTTCTGGTTAAATTCTGAACAAGATTTTTTTATCCATTGTCTGCATTCTATGCAGTATATAAGTACGTAAGTATGTATGTGTGGCGGAATCTCATGTGAGTTGAGTGGTGGCGGTTGGAATGGAACAACTTAAAACTTGTTATGTGTACGCGTATAATAAAATAATACTCGTAAGTAATGTAGAAAGAAAGTCAAAAGAAAGTATTAAGTATTAGGCTGAGATATAGAAAATGCAACTTTGAAATGAGTAAACGAGCTGCTTTTTATGTATACTTTTTTTTGTAAATGTGCAGTAGAGGCTACTTTTCCTCCACGTTTTCAACTAAAAGGAAGGATTCCTCAGTGAATTCAAAGAAAAGTAAAAACGAACGACTCCCCAAGAAATCAGAAGAGATCCCACATTAAAAGGCGTCTCAATGGGATTTTCAAGTGATATACTTATGGCTATATGTACATTGAAGATATTCTGCCACTCGGTATACATTATTTAAAAATGACAAATGATAGATCCCACACCATACTTTGGGACAAAGCTAAACTCATCCTTCCCGAATCTAGAAAATTTCAGAGAAAAATAAAGGAAGCCACCGTCATCCATAATGCTACTACATCCGGTTATGATCTGATGAATAGAAAATATGAAACAGTTTGCGATTGGCTACACTCATATTGGAAACCAGTCGTGAACAAATTCTACAAGATTTAATTTTTATGCAAATATTTTTATGAGTGATCCTTCAAATCTTTTCAATTTCATTGTTAATTTTTTTCTCCTGATGAGGACTTTGGAAAAGTCGAAACGTTGAATTAAATAAAATCTACAATAAACAAACACTCGTTGTTTCCCTCAAAATATTCTTTTAAATTATATGTACATTCTCTACTTTTTTCAGGGAATCAAGTTTTTTGGCATTGAATATGGTTTGGTTGCATAAGATCTGTAGAAGTGGATGTGGATTAGCTTTAGCTCAAGTAAACTCAAACCAGAATGAAAAGGGTATGTACGTAAACTCTTTTAGTATTTCGATATGCGTATATATTAAAATGTGAGTTACCCACACATTCTTGGCTGGTTTATTATATACATTTGAATACAGAATATACTACCATACATCTAACTATTTAGTATGTTTCCAGAAAATTTACAAAGCTTTAAAACTTTTTACTCAAAGTGAAAGTATTACTTTTCTTGTGCGTACCTACTACCCACGCTATGGGATCTTAAATCGACTGTTTATGTATTGTCGACCAAACTTTGTGCAACATTCAATTATATAAGTTTTCCATGTTTTAAAAACTGCTCCCGGTACAATTTACATTGAGTTTGGCCATTATACAACTAACTTATGCATAATATATTATTGGAGAGATAAATTTTCCATTTTTACCATACAACATTAATACTAATCACTAATGAAATATATACACTTATAAATGGGATATACGCGACGGAAACTTTTTGAATAATGATAGGCGGCTCTTCTCCAACATTTCCTTTTCATTTTGAGATCGAGCATTGTTAAGATTTGTTCGTGGAAAACAAAATCACATGATTTACATTTCTTTTCGAGCCATCTACAATTTTTCCGTTCCTAGAACCACACCATAATCGCCGCACCTTCAAAAAGAGGTGAGATTTTTGGGCGTAATAGCTCAATCATCTTTCGGCATAGTACTCCCCTCTCCTTCAATTCCCAACTTAAAATGTCACCGCAGATATGGGTATAGCAAGTCATATTGCTGTCGAACAAGTGGGAAAGGGAAAGGTACATAGTCATCTCCTACATGCTTATGTACGAGCATCGAATCAAGCAGTGCAACTTACATAATTGAGACCATCGATCATTTCTTTTTTCCCATATTTAAGAGAACATGCTATAAATCCTTGCATACATTACTACTAAATTCATGTCGTTGGTGGTGCATACTATTAGAATCTAGTTAGTGGTTCTTTTCCTTTTCCTATATCCAGCTGGAACTCAACTCCTCACACACAATCATTTTTCTCTCTCCGTCCGGAGTCAACGCTAACGCCAAGTCTTTATCATAAACTATCATTATAATTTTCCTGTAATGAAAATAATGGCAACTCCCCAGATTTCCCTATCATTACACTTTCCCTGCCGAACTCCCAACAAGAAGAAAGACCAAGACCAAACTGGAAAAGAAACACATGTTCATTGGATACACACAAGAGGAAAAGCAGATGAATAGTAATAGCTGGGTGACGGGAGTAAAAGTAGTGGAGCTATGCACAGTCAGTAGGCAAGGTTTTTATATTATTAGATTAATATGGGTGATTTATACATCAGAAAGGTTGAGAAAGCATCATATTTTACGAAGAAAAAATATGACTAACTCTCTCTCTCTCACGCTTTCCCCTCTATTAATGCTTATGCATGCATAATATTAAAAGCCCATACTTTTTCCCTCAGACAAGAAAAGAGAAGTGAAGTTGGGTAGAGTAGAGTAGAGTAGAGAGAGGGGTCTTCACTCTTAGTTGCTCTTGCTACACACAGTTTAGTTATAGAGCATACATTTTTAAATGCTTTTTACTTTTCAAAAGCATAGTTTTTTGAAGCGTATGCCGAAAGGGAATAACCCCTTTGGAAAGAGAAAATCTTTTTTCTCTCTTCCTTTCTGGATGAAACATTCATTATATTATTATACATTTTTGGAGATAAAGGGAGCACTGCGTGGCAGTGGCAGCAGCAGCAGTAGTAGTAAGCACGAGAGAGGAACCATAATGATCCTGATGATGTAGGCCCTTTTGGGCTATGAAAAGAAATTTCATTTCCCATTAGATTTTGGCTACATTCACTCATTCATTCATTCAACGTTTAATAATATGTTACAATCAGGTCTTGTGTGGTGAAAGGAACGATGATCCTCTTATATTATATTATGCCTTGTAGAAAAATGGCCTTTTGCTATACTTTTGGGGAACCTTTTTTGCCCAAGCTCCCTAATCATACGTAGTTGTGAGCATATTAAGTTATAATATTTGTGGAGAATGATGATGATCGAAATCATTATGCGATCACGTTATAAAATTGAGGATCTAATTCCATTCAATGTTGCCAATGCCGTGAAACTACAGTAAATTACAAAATTTTTGGAGGCATAAAATAATGTTGAATGATGTGGATATTCCATGCTATTCTGCGTCTATGAATTTCTTCTGTTTGCTTGAATATTATATCCGATGCCTGGAATACCTATATAATGCTATGTTGTCCCTAATTTGAAATAAACTCATCAAACAAATGCATAAAATAGCCATGCTGATGGTATAGAGATAGCACTAAGTGGGAATTTAAGTGTGCGTGTGGGAACTGGACCACTGCTACCATGTTCCCTATCCTAAAAAAACTACTTGTCTGGGAGAAGCGAGATTCCCCTGGAATGGAATCCTTCTGTGTGCTCCTGATGATCGAGGCTCTACTAATAAGGTCTTAGCATCATATTATGTTGCACAAGACTACACAATCATTATTAATAAGCGCACAGCAGCATTGTGGTGAATCCTGAACTGTATTGTATGGTGTGGGATAAATTTTCCGCTTGATTTAATGGCACAGGAAAGGAATATATTGCTACTGCTGGAGCCGTTCGTTTCAACAAAAACTGCTTTGTGTGTGGTGTTTTGTATCTTCCATCGAATTTTATTGGTATCTATTAAATGCATGCATAAGTTGCAGCATTATGCGTTTGACCCCGTTTTCGTCCCCATGATTGTTTTCAAATTGTCTCTAGAAAAGTGAAACATGCGATTTGGGCATGACACAAAATAATGAAAAATGGGATAAGTAAACGAGAAATAAGTATCCCGAGTTGTATCTAATGTGGTCTGTCACCCAACGGCAACTAAACGATAGATGGTAGTAAGAATACTATAAAGCTATCTTTTCATTTATTATGTACCTTTAGGTATATATTGAAAAGACTCAGGACATCGTCTGTCCGTCTGTGTGTGCGATAACTCAAAAACGGTTTGATTTTTTTGAATTCTGTTTTCACTAATCAAAATCTTAGGTCAAAAGTAAGGACGAGTTCGAAGATGGGTCAAATCGGTTCAGGGGAACTCCTGGGTCACAGGTCAGGTCAATGTTTTTGAATAATAAGGTATAGGTTGTGATACATCAATATGAAGGTACTGGTGAGACTAAATCATTGATACTATTTTTGAAAATTTTTGATAACCCCATCGTGACCTATGACCATGATAAGGTCAAATATTTTTAACATAGCAAGGTATGGGTTGTGATGCATCAAAATGAAGGTACTGGCGATACTAGATCAGTGATACTATTTTTGAAAGTTTTTGATAACCCCATCGTGACCTATGACCATGATAAGGTCAAATATTTTTAACATAGCAAGGTATGGGTTGTGATACATCAAAATGAAGGTACTGGTGAGAACAGTTCATTAATGGGGCTTCCAAATTCTTAAGTAACCCCAGTGTGACCTTTGACCTCATTAAACTAAAATAAATTCTATAGGTGGGGATCACTCAGAAGAGTAGGGGGAATTGGGAAATTTTAAAGGTACATCATTACATCTCGATCTGTCGGGTTTATTTTATTGGCAAACAATAACTTGACTCCCTGGCATTAAAAACAAATGAAGATTCAGAGTTCAGAACCAATGATCAAAGGTTATAATATATGGTTCCATATGAGGGTTTACCCAAAGGAATGACCTACTGATCAAATTTCAGCATAATGTAATCTGTCACTAACAAAAGAGGAGGGAGCGGAGAAGAAATCGAAATCATGCAGTTTATTTGACTTTTCACCCGCCTTCATTTATAATACAGAAAGATCGGTTTCGGTCGTCTCCCTCTTTTTCGGTTCAGTTTATTTTGTGTGTCACACATTTATCATAAAACTATAGCATTATTCCATCGATAACAATTCTCAATGTTCCACACATTTCCCTCAATACGTGTACAAGCAATCTGTGCAAGCTCCCATTTAATTTCGCTCAGACCACACACGGAATGTAACATGTTCATGGATTACACGCAGAGGAAAATGAGAGTGTTCTTGATTATGTTTAATGTATAATTATATGCGTTTACAATGTACTTGTATACTTTGATTATGATTATCTATGTATATATGATGGAACGTAAGAATATAGGTCACCGAAAAAAACACTTTTGGAAATGAATCTATAATGCATGTACAATGTACATGTATATATGCATCATCATCCTGAGCACATACCCTTTCCATTTCACGCTCGAAAATTACGTTTTTGTGTAACTCTTTTTTTTTTGGTAAATGGATATAGTGACTGGAGGCAGTAAACCATAACTATGAACTATGCAAACTTCAGTTAACATTGTGGTATCCATTCAAGTAATACAATTTAATATCTGCTATTATGCACAGCGTAAAGGTTTCAAGAGACTTTTTCCTTCCCTTTCCCCCCTCTTTCTATGATTTTCCTTCACTGATTTTGCCAGTTGGATATATTCTCTGTTTCTGGTAAACTAAATAAGACAAGTCTTTTCCAGCAGCAGCAGCAACAGTAGCAGAGGAGTCAACCTTAGGAATAATAATGATAATAACTGACTGAAAGAAAGTCTTCTGTACAAATACATTAAAGTAGTGTGCTGCTGGGTGAGCATCCATGTGTGGAAATCAAAGCATTTTTTGGCCTATATTCCTTCCATCCATTTCAGGTGCATAATTTTGCTATCAGTCCTACATACAATATGTATGCAGATAAATATATGTGTATATAGTGTAAGTACAAGCTCCATCGATTCAATATCCCATTTACTAGCAAATGGCTCCATTTCGCAGTCGGGACCTGGAGTTTTCTCTCTCCATCCAAAGCTGGAATAGATTTTTTTGGTTGCTGACTTGTGCTTGTTTTGTACCATGCATGCTTTTGAGGAAAATCAAAAGAAGGGAATCTAATACATGAAGCTATCGTCGTTTTTCGTCCTTAGCTTTGACTGCTTTGCTGTTGTTGATGTGTACAGGAAAATCTTATTATGACCCTTTTCCTGACAGGCTTTTTATTCTGGGATAGGATCCATTCAGTGTGCAATCTAATGTGAACATTTTTTGGCTTCTGAAATCTGTAATTTAGAGACATTTGGTGTAGCCAACTACCATCTTTGAATCGACATTGGTTTACGGGATTGCACGTAGGTGGTAGTACACGCATAAAGAATAATGTATGGGGTCATAATCTTTTATATGACAATTGAATCTATACATAGACCAAGAAAGGAAATAATATGACTTTTGTATCCCACTTTCTCTCTCTCTCTCTCGCTCTCATTCAATCCTAGACCATCCCGCATGTCGTTTTTGTTCCTATAAAACCTCTCAAAATAGGATCTATATATAAAACAATGGAATCAGAACAATATCCCTGTCGTTGAAATAAAGTTGGCTTGTCATCAACCTGGGAAGTAGTTGCGTAATTTTTTCCGTATTGATTTCTATAGAAAGTAAATATGTTACCACATCTATGGGACAAAGGGTTATGCCAACCCGGATTGTCTGATAGGTATTAAACAATGGCCATTTTATTGATAAAAGCGGATAATAACAAAGTAATTTTGGGACAAAGTTGTTACATACGTGTTTAAAAAGAGAAAGCAAATAGTTCGTTTGTTCGCTAAGGACAAAGTGAAAGTTTAGAAAATTAAACTGATAGAGTATCCATTCACGTTCAACCTTACATCTTTGGAAAATGCTAGAAAACAAGAGCTAGAAACGTATATAGTAATAGTAAGTAGCTTGTATCCAATGAGCTATGCCTGTCGACGTATTACTTTTCTATTTATCTTGAGAGCAAGGAAGAAATTGTTTGTGAGCCGAGCCGCTTGTTTATATCATCATATTTTATCAACATGTATCATGTATCCTATCCTCTCCACGTGTGCATAGTAAAAGTAGATAATAGAAAATGGATGGATTGACTTGCACCAAAGTGAAATGGCGGGCGAAGAGTGAAAAATAAACACTGGGTAGTTTGTTGTCGATCTTTTCCCATTAATGTGTGCCGTGCCTACGTGTGTAAGTACTTTTGTAAAAGGGGGTGGCTGAATGTTATCGCTTTCTAGTTTGATCTCACTTTTTGATGTTTGACTTTCTATCGATCGAACTTATATTAACTACCAACGAATTGCAAGCTGAACCATTTTTAATGTGTCTGTCTCTCTGTCTGTTTGGGGATGCGTGAACAGTTTTACTAACAGCAACAGCAACTTGACTTTGGCTTTACCAATCAAGTTGTTATATGAATTAGACTTCTATTGATCAACACATTTCTTCTGGAGTCATAAAACAAGGAAATCGCACGGTGCCCCAGACACATCATTGACTACGAAACAGTTTAACTCAAGTTGCAAGTTGACTTCAATCGATGTGATAACAAGTTTATTTATAGAATGACGTAAGTGATCGAACTACTCTATTTCAAATGAAAGTAAAGGCTTCTTGGCAGCGTTGTGTTAGTATCTATGTATACACACTGCGTTTGTGTGTACCAATTTGATCGAAGTTTATTTTCAAGTTTTTGGATTTAGAGCAACAATGGAAAAACATTGAATATAAATAATCCTCATACCAAACATTCTCTTCTAAAAATAGCAAATAAATAAATGACATCCTTTCAATCACTTCAGGTCCACACATTCTCCTCTAACCTGTGTGCATGTAGCTATTCACTAAAGTAATTTAGAAAATGGCCGTCCTTGTACATCCTAGTTTTCGTAAAATAATCAAGCTAATGTAACTGATTGATACACTTACGCAAAGCATTGCAGAAGTTAAAGAAATAAAAGAGTGAAAGTATGTCGATGCCTACAGTATAACCATTATGAAGTAACTACAAATTGTACTTACCACTATTACATAATCAGCAGCACTAACGAACTTATATAATTCATAGAATGACTGCATTATATAACCGCATATATACACAAATATGTAACTCAGCGTAAACATATACAATTAAGCGCATTGTACACATCCCCGTCGGCAAAATAGACAAACTATATCATAATATGTGAAAATAAAAACTGCATGTTTTAGCAAATAGCAAACTGCTTCCGGTAAAACAATATTGTTTGCAGTGTAAATGCACGTTTAGAATGAAACCTTCCACTTCCACCTTGTTTCATTTTGCTGCATGGCTGATTCTTTTATAGCAGTGTGGGAGTTTGTGTGATGTGAGCAAACTTTCTGAATTGAAAAAAATGTACGGATAGACAAACGATGAAATTCTACCCTTCAATAAAATTGAATAGCGTATGTATATAGCACCATTTGCTTCCGGTAATATCTTGAAAAGATGCTTCAAATTTCTCAACTGTTTTCCCTACTCTTTCTTTCTTCAGATGAAGCCTTAGGTACATAAACTTCCGCCAAATTATGTTTTTGTGCTACGTAGTGCATCATCATCATCATCATCATCATCAGACACCACACCACACGCCAGGAAAAGCAAACTAGATGAAGAGTTGAGACAGTTGAATTGTGCTGTTCTGCTGAGTGAGTGTAAAGGCTTAAATGGTTGAATGCAGTTTGTACTTGTACCATTCAATCAGTCCAAAATAAAACATGCGTATGCATCATATCATATAGTAGTGGTTGAATGGTGGTATATATGCCGGTGGTACTGTGTGAGACATCAAGGGAACGTATCTTTTTTTATAATCTTTTCAACTTGTTTGGTTCTGCAATGTCTGCAATATTCATGCCAACCTAGAACACAAGCACACAACACACGTAGACACATGTGTGAAATGCTAAGGAACTTTGCCAGTTTTACTACATTCTTTCACATGATGGTTTGGTTGGAAACTAAACAGAAAATACAAGTTATAAAATCCTATGCAATTTTCCCCTTGTTAGTGCATATCATACAAAAATGTATATATATGTTTAGTGTGTATACAGAATGCGGTTGAGGTTAACAACCAACAACATCCATTTGGCCAAAAATCCCTTTTCTTCAAAAAAGGAAGAAAGGCAACAGTCAAGTAACAACAGAATTGGGATATAAAAATGTTTAGCACGAGTACTATATATACTCATATGCATAAACCTATGAAAACCTTCTGAAATTCACAACTTTTGAACTATTGTTGTTGCAACCACTCATATTACTATAAAATCACGTCAAACTCTTGACTACACGAAGCTACTGCTCCGTGTACGTGCTATAACATATCTATCTACCTATATACGTAAACCCCTCCTACGAAATACTATTATATATATCCAACTTCAGCACATTCTTTTCAATGTCCATTTTCCTATCACTATGTGAATTTCCAGAGAAAAAGGGAGGCAGAAGCAAACTGTTATCTCTTTCACTTTTGTCTGCAGAGTGGAGAAAGTACGAGCAACGGTAATGTAACGGTGCGTGTGCTCAACATAACAAAAATCATGACCAACTTCTCTCTTTTGTATTATGACCATGTACTCTCAAAAAGTAGATCTGTAATATCTCACGTGGCATCCCATCACTTTCGTTCTTCCTATTTTTTTCTAGCACACACAACTAGTAGCACAGGCGATTCTTCGGAAACCCACAAAAAAACTTTTTCTACTGTCAACAAGCAGAGTCAAAACTGTAGTAATTCTTTTGGTCTTATTGCGACCGTGACATAAGAGAAGAAGGTACATATCATAATATGTACGTCCAACAAAACAAGATGGATGCACATTTTTTTTCAGAGCAAGTTTTTTTGTTACATGAACGTAATACCTTTTGAAAGAAATGGTAGCAAACCAACATTATATATTGTGTACTCCTCCTACATCTATATAGTTTGCTATTCTTCTGGGAGTATTATCAGTTCAGGTCTAGTGATATCACCAAAAAAAGTTATGATGAAACCAACTTGCTCTTCTGTGCTAAATTATGGTGATACTCTTTACATTCCTTTTTTTGCTCGAGTTAAACCCATATAGTGAAAGCAATAAGCAGATCCATTTTGGTGCTACTGCCATTTTCAATCGTATTTCACTCTTCAAATATTGCGTGAGCTATTCACTATCATCATCATCATCATCATCGTTACTTTCACCACTATCATTTTATTTGTGGCGTATGTATACGCAATTGAATCCGTTTGTGTTCCGTATGGTATAATGTAATAATACTGACATTGTACAATGTGAATAGACAATATAAGTATGCATGTACTACTATATATGTCTGTGGTATTATATAGAAAAAGTCAATATTACACATGATGATATTTGTGGTGAGTCCCATGTTCAGCTGCAACTGACTTTCAATTTGGAGGCTTTTCCCTTATTTTCTTGACTTTGTCAGTCTTATTCAGCTTTTGAATTTGACATCAAATCAGAGCAGGAAGGAAGAGATGAAACCGGTGGTGATGGTATACGGTGTCTGCTGCCACGCCACACTACTGTACTTTTGAATTGTAGAGAGAAAATTTCTCTCAGCCAGAGAAAAAAAGTTGTGCCATTTCAGTTTACTTCTGTGAAAGTGAGAACATGTCGAGACCAAAAAAGACTGGGACCAAACGGAAAGTTTGCTGCTGTGAAGGGCATGAGAAAGATTCCTGAATAATTTGAGAGAACTATATACTACGTCCTTTTGAGCTTCAGGTATGTGTGCATATGAAATTAGGAAAATTATGCCTGGTGTGCACACGTGCACGATCCCAAATACCTTTTTAAATTACCTCTGTCATTGCTACCATTAGTCCCAACCATTTAATTCCATTGTCATCGTCATCTCTGGAACCAAAGTACTCTACTGAACTAGCATTACTACCACCACCATGATATGAAACCTACTACTTTGTCAATATAGGAATGAATCTTAGAAACCAACTCGCACTTTCACCATGCCCATCGGATGTAGTGAGACAACTCTCTTCCGGTACTCTTTACATTTACATAGTATGGTTTACTCTATTACCACGAGCCAACATCACCCTTTCCGGTACACACGTCATTGTGCGTCAAAATATAAACAAGAACGGCATCATCTTCAGACCGGTGGTATCTGAAGGTTCTCACAATTTATGTGTACACACCAGACACTTATGGAATATATATTTATATTTTAAAAGTTTCAGAGCAGGCTTGTTAACGAAGGATGTACATGAGTGGGATGTCGCGTGCTCTACAACTTCCTAAAAAGTGCGACATCATTATGACGATTGTATATTGAAGCATTTCCTTTCCCAGATGCATCTTTCAAAAAACACGAGACGACACGATGAAACTTTCATCAAGTAATGATTTTTCTGGCTGATGAACTTGTCCATAAAATGAAAGCCAAAGTTTTGTCTAGTCCTTAATGAAAAGACAGCTTGATGAATAACAAAAACTCATGAAAATTCAAATTAAGAAACTCTAAAAGTGCGTGATCAGAATTGCATGGCATCAAAAGTTTTCATTACTCCATTTGATCTACTATGCATGCACTTTGTTAAGTTTCATCCAGATTTAATCAAGATCCAAAGACACTCTAACCGTTTCTCGTAATGTACATGCATAAAGTGCATCGCTGCATGTTGATGGTGATGTAATAAAGATGCTCAAGCTAAGTTCAACTCTTCCGTCAGCATCCAACATTGTAATGAGGAGTCAGGAATAATGCAAAACAAGATGTTTCTTCTCTAATGAAGATTTTAATATTTCAATGCACTTAATTGTGTGAACTATAGTGCTCCTTGTATTGTGAATTATGAATCGCTGTTTAGATCACAGACTTCAATTTCATCACATGTTTGCATTCCGTCGATAATGTTGTAGCTTTACCGAATATTTTAAAAAGAGTCTTACTATCAGGCCTGCCTATCATTATAGTACATGTTATAGAGTAGACATACATTTTAAAAAGTACATTACTCTGTCCTGAGAGCAATAATTATAATCGTCTCGTCTGGGACAGTACAAGTTTTTAGTGGTCAATACATGTAACAATTTCCATTTAACATGGACATTAAACGTTTTAGAAAGCTCCAGCAATTAAATAGATACCCATCCCTTTAAAAACTTGTAGTTTGGATCCCTTTGATAAAAGACATCTCGTCGTGTACATGTTCCGTTGTTTCAAACGCTGTTATCAATTAAATTTTTGGACTCGCCTGACGAACATGTTACATTTATATTTACATGTAGACTTGCTGCCTTTTTCCCTCCGATCCTTGAACTCTTGTTTTTAACGGGTTCGGCTTGTCCTTCTTCTCATCCGTTTTCGCATATGGAACCCGAGCCATACATTAGTGAAATAGGATTCCACGACTGAATGAAAAAAAGGAGAATTTAATGGGATGGGAGGTTGCATGAATTGTATGAAAAATATCAGCCTTTTGGCTTGCTACGGGATACACCAACCTTTTATATTCTCATTTCTCATCTCATACTTTACTCTTACTGGAATTGAGTAAGCCTGAGGAAGGAAGGAGGCTGTGTGATGTGATGTGACTGCATATGGTTACGTTGCATTATGTTGTGATCTCGCTTTAAAACGGACTACTTACAATAAGATACCATACCATATATGATAATGCTGTTGCTGCCAAAATATGTTAAAAATGTTGGAATTCACATCTTTTTTCCTTGATAAATCTTCTTCAGAAAAGCCTTTACAGCAGCTCTCAACTAGCTCTGATCTGGAGCTTCCCCGTGGAAAATATTGTTTATTTTCGTTATTTTTGCTCCCTGCTGCACTACACATCTAAAATGAATGTAACGATGCATAAGGATACACAGACACGCTTTTAGAAAAAGATGAACAAATTCCAGTTCATACACTTACTTATGTAGAATACAATATTGTGTTACACATTAGAAAAGAAGGAGAGAAAGAAGAAGGGCATCTTTGGAGTGAGCCAAAGCCAGTGTCAAAACATCTTTCAGCTTTCCTTTCTATTTCATGTGCCATCAATATGAGATTATTAAATGGATTCCATGCTGCTCCTTGACTGTTAGGTTATCATACCAAAATGTCGAGTGAGCTCAGCTCGTATTTGCACTTCACAGCATTTCTCTCCTTTTATTCTTGCCTCGGCATCCAGAATCATCATGATAGTAATGATTCTTCGAAATGATATCACATAGGTTTATGTCTGCTTGGTGTGCTGTGGGATGCCTCTTTTACCGCCGTTGATAAGATCAGATTTGATGTAGCGTTATGGAATCAACAAGATTCTCAAATTGGTTTCAATCGATTTTCCCCCTAGTTTTTGCTACCAAAAGGATAGCGTGATGTAGCATAATGTGTTTTTTGGTTTGAAGTTTTTTCATATATAAAAAACTGGAGAAAACAAGTATAGTAACCTACTATTGAAGGATGTGTTGGAAAGTATAGTAAAAAATGTGTTATGTAGAAAGTACAAGCACATAATATAATATACATTTGCTTCTTCATCTTTCGAGAAATTTCGTGTAGAAAAAAAAACATAACCTTCCAGACGTCAATACTATTTTGATGGAAGTAACTGTCTGCAGTTGTTTTGGGGACTGTCTGTTAAATCTGACGCAATCATCTAATATGTTCATCAATATCAAAGCTATTATTTATTAAGAGAGTACACACGCCAAACACTTTTTTTCTGTAGATGGTATGCATGATAGGCTGCATGCAACACTACACCACATCTGCCAACAAAATAGGACATGATGGGTTGGGGAAAAAGTTGATGGTTATGTTATATGTTATGGCATTGAAGGAAATGACAATGTATGTGTGCGTTTATACCTCACAAGTGCATCATCCGATCTTACCAAGATCACAGTGTTACGGACAGATTTCTCCTTACGTAACATTTTGAATGAGTGTGTGTTTCTTCTTGTTTTGTACATAGAAACTCTATATTATACGTATATGTAGGCTTCTGGTCCTACTTTTAGTTTCTCTTCGGCAAATTGGATGAAGACTAGATGGGATGGAATTGTGGAGCTGCTCCGCTTTCCGAGGGCATTACTTTCAGTTTTCGTTTTTGGAAATTGGAGTAGCATTCAAGGACGCACAAAGATCTACTTACTGCTCAGCTCAGACCCTTTGTTCTGAAATGGAGCCTCGAGTTACTATATATTGCTGGGGCTTCTACAATGAAGGTACTTCATTTCAACTTCCAACCCTGGAATCATTTTTCCCTTACAACATAACAGTAGTTTGTACATGCTATAGAATACGGTTATGTGTGTATCTATTCGTTTATTTTAGCCATGACCAGATCGTAATTTACGATTATCTTTTCTCAATTTGATTGCCATTCTCCCATTCTAGTTTCATCTTTTCTTTCACAAACACATCAAAAACGTTTTCTCATGGATTAGAGAAAGGAGAAACCTCCCAAGAAAATCCATAGAATGCAGAACAGAGCCGGGGAGATCTTTACTGTAATCATGGACTGACTGTAAACACACTCCAAAAGAATGTATTTCATGGGATAACTACTCCAGCTTTCAACACCATGCACAAAACATTATCATCGCATGGTGTGTGTAATGTAACAGAACGTACAGTGACAGATGAAGCTGACGACCTTGTTTATTGTCTAGAACATAATGTGAAACACGTAATACAAGCATAAGCTACGTGTATGTATATGTTATGTATCCTCTATACTACTTATTCATCCCCTGTCCTTGTGTCGTTTTCTTGTTTTCTGAGAAAAACAAAGTCACATCACATTTAAACCCCACCAGACAATGTGGTTGCATAGCCTATTCGGATATGGTGTTAAAGAGCTGTAGAAAAAGTGGTTTTAAAATCCATAGTTCTCTTTTCTTAGTTTTCACTTTTGCAAGCTCATACAACAGCTTTTGTATACCACTGTATACTATACCACCACCTATAGTTGTTATGCTAAGACATAAGGTATCAAAACAAAATGTTTGTTGAGAAGATACAAAACAACAAAAAGTAGATAGTGGATAGATAGATACTGGTATACAGTTATTCACTTGATCTTTTCGGTGAATGTATATTGAGACAGAAGGGATGGATAATAGGAGCACATTCGTATAACAGTAATAGTAATGGTCTTTTCCAGTCATTGTGATCCGGAGTGAAAGTACTTTTTTATGCTACCTTAAGCATGGCTTATATTCTTCTCTCATCTTCTGTCTTCCGGAGTGCACACGACAAGCAAGCGAGGAGAAAGAGAGTAGCTACATTACGGAAGATTGTTCATAGATTTTATGTTAAATTACCTTTTTGTCTCTAGCGTAGACGAAAGCTAAAGAATGTGTCAACTTGTGTCGCTCTCTCATATATTTTCCATGTGACTGGGTTTCCTTGGCTTATGTAGTTTTTTCCTTACTTCTTTTCTCCCAGGATGATGACGATGATGATGACGATGATGCTCCTTTTTTTGCCCTTGCTTACTCTTCCTATTTTAGTAAGTGTAATGGTGAAACATATATCTTTCAAAAAGAGACTCCTCAAAGTTTATCCCGAGAACCACATAGTGTTTCAATCTATCAAGAGCATGAGATGGAGGAGAAAAGACTGTGGCTGGAACTGGATCTCTGCTCTTCTTATGGTCTTCTTCTCTTTCTGATGTGATATGTGGCGTTCAACGTCGCTTTCGCTTTGCAATACTTTCAACTCAAATTTACTCAACGTAACAATATAGTTTTTGTGAGTAGGTAGTAGGTAGTATATACGTCAGATAGACCACTCACGTAGGAAGTTGAGTAGGACCTACGTAACATACGAGATCAAATAAGCAGAACGGGAAAAAAATCTTCTATGACTAGCTGTAAAAAAGATTCCGTACTTAAGTTTCACTTGCACCATCTTGATTTCAACATGCGTAAGCAAGCATTTCTTTTATGAGAAGTGAAAACTGTCGCCTAACATTGGATCCTGGAATGGAGTGAGTGAAATGCAACGCACACGTACATGAAACATATGTACATACTTTTCCCCTCTAACTCATAGAGTTGAATGCTACAAGTCAAATATTAAATGTTGGTGGGGCTTTTGCTCTCCGGATGAAAAAAAAATCTCTGCAAACACTATATAAAATTATATGGAGCATTAGAAAGATTATGTTTTAAAAAATACCATATCAAATCATATCATATCACTTTCATCAAAGTGGTGGTGTGGTGTGAGGGACTGGCTGAATAAAGTATTGGTATTTTTTTATCTGATGATACATTTTTCCAGGTTATACAATACCTACCTATTTTTTATAGGAAATTGAGTAAGAAAGCTAATAATATAGGAGACCAATAACATTCATCCATAAAACTGGGCCTTCGTGACACAGCTCAAATTTGTTCGCTTATACTTTATGCTCTGATGTTATATTACTCTTCATTTATTGTACAAGTGACACTTTCTTCTCTCTTTCTTTTCCCGTTTGTTAAAAAAATTGTATGAGTGACTAGCGTTGTCTGTTTGTATACTAAAGTGCATTGAATCTATGAGAGGATGTATTTGTGTATCTGAGTTTTAGTGAGCATGGTTTAAAAAGAGAGAAAGAAAAGTGTGAGTAGTAGAAGAGGGCCTTAAGACGCAGAAAAATGTTGTTTTTTACTTCATAAAAAGATATTTGCTGACAAAGCGGCTTTTCGTGGCATTTTATTCTTTTCTCTTTTCAAAAGAGAAACTGCAAACTTGTCACGTTTCATATGGACGCGCATGAATAATATTTTTACGATTTTTCTTCATACTTTAAAAAAAACGGGAAAAAGATTTTTGTAACTTCATAATATCATATTATTCCAAATATGTGGGGAGTAGTAGGGGTAAAGAGTTGTGAGCTTCTTATTGTAAACGTGAAATGCTTTTATTGTTAAAAATGGTTCTTATATATTATAGAATATAATATGTATGATAGTATAAGATGGTGTCTCATTCCTCCATGTAAGAAAAAACGATATGTGATGTACATAAAAAAGAAAAGTCTACAAGATAGACTTGACACTTCTGGAGCAGTCAGTTTGAGCTTAAAGCTGTTTCAATTGGGAAAAGTGGAGAAAAGTTTATTCTTTTTGGGGAGACAGGCAGGCAGAGGAAAAATTGTTTGGTTGGGGTTGTTATGCATTGTGAATTTACTTTATATGACTCTTCCTCATCCGAAATAAATACATATATATAAACACACACACATGAGTACAACAGCGACATGTTCATTGAGTAGGCAACTTCTCTTATCTTATATAAAAATTTGGATGAATAAGTTGTCAATATACTACTCCTATTCCACAAGTATGCACTGATTCGTGACAAGGGTTTGGTTTTCTTATAGGAAAAAAAAGTCGTAATAGGAGTTTGAACTGAATAAGTTGGTAAGAGATTCTGATGTATTGCCACAAACTTTACAGCAAAATAACTACTGCCAACTATTTTACTGTTCCCTCCTCTTCATTCCGTTTTCTTACATTATATTATATTGCTCCAAGAGAAGATTATGCACGAAAATCAATGATCAGCAAAAGTGGTATGGAAGTACGAATATTTTTTTACTACAATCGTTACTTTGTAACAACGGCATGGGTTTTGGTATAATATATATTAACGGAAGGAAAGGATATTTTTGCAAAGTGAAAGCAGTTGAAAGGTAGATTTTTTGCGATTGAAAAAGTTATTTGTTTTTCTAGAATAGTGGAGTTGAGCAAGTTTTTAAGTATGAAATCGATTAGAGATGAAGGAAGGTCAGTCCAATCGGCATTCATGTAATTTAATAATACAACTAACATTCTGATTCCCGGCTGAAAATCCGGCTGATTCTGATTTATTTCGGTCTAGTTTTAGTTTTAAAGATTTGCTGTAGTACTTTTTTGTCAGTGGTATGCATCAAATGTAATTTTATCAGCAGGCTAATAAATAGAATATATATGGCCATTTTATTATGTAGAAGACAATGCATGTCCTGCTTCCTGCAAATGTGGTGGCTACCATTTTATTGTTTTGTAATAATATGCTAAAGTGGACGAAAGGGATGAAAAAGTCCCTTTATAATCCACCACCATTATTTATGCCCATTCGGACGTTTCCTGCAATGAACAATTCATAGCTTTCAGTTTTGGTGAAACCATTTTATTTCGTCTTGGAATCACGAACAAACAATAGAACATTACTTTAGTGCTTTCTACTTGAGATGAAATTTATTTCCCAAAATTTGTCTTTAGAAATTGCAATAAGTTATGCTATAAAAAGACAAAATGCACTTTGCTGAAGTAGTGCATTTCCGGTCGGACCCGAAAGAGAAGTCAGAACCGTCACTATTAATTCTAACAGGGAGTAAGTATAAGCATGGATTGTATTGTGGAGATCTTATGGAGAGTATAATTTAAGTGCGGTTGAGGTTAGGACTACAGCTACCATCAATGTTTCTAGGAACTAGTTTTGTGTTTTAAACGTCCTTGTTCTGCTAACGAATGCTGTCACGTCACTACTCCTAGTCTTTCTTATTTAAGTAAACTTGGTAAAATATCTTGTTTTCGGTTGTGTTGGCGTTGTTCCTCATTTATTATTCCATACAATATTGGCTCTTAAATGCAGGTGAACATTGGAAGCAACTAGGTTACTCTTGTAAAAAAGGGAGTGAAATGAAACGAGAGAAAAAAAAGTCTTTGAAAATCAATGAACTTACATAATGTGTCCCCATTTCGACCCTATTACACAACCAATTTTCCGAAGAAAGTAAAGTACAAACTAGCCAGGGCAGTAAACACGATAAGTACAGGACAAAAAGTAAAACTAACAAGTATGAAGTATATACATATTTATATATACAAGCAACAAAGCAAAGAAACCAAGCCTTTTCTATCGAGATGATGATGATGATGATGACGATAGCCTCTTGAGTCTTTGAGTTTCTCGTGTCTTTTATAGTAGGCAAGACGGAAAAAGTGTAGAGAAAAGGGGTATACACAAAGGGAAAAAATAGTTATTGACCCATGTGCAAGTGCCTATTGTGGTCCACTGGCCAATGAGCCAAAAAATTGAACTACCTCAAAACCCATTATAGACGGTTGGCTTCCCTTTGTTTCGTAACTACTTTTCACAGGAACTTGAATTTTTTTACGTGTGTGTACATACATAACAACAAGCTACACAACGAGCTATAAAAATCCTTGTTTTCTTGTTGCGGGCGTGGAGCACCCAACTATATTTTCCCTACTTAAGTAATACAACAGTAAATTGTCTATTTACCATTTTTATGCGATGTACGCATCCCACGCTATCCCTTTTCTTTGGGCTAGGCTTACACCACCACCACCACCATCTGCCACAAATTCATTCTGGA
Source organism: Orchesella flavescens (assembly GCA_964034955.1). Taxonomy (NCBI): domain Eukaryota; kingdom Metazoa; phylum Arthropoda; class Collembola; order Entomobryomorpha; family Orchesellidae; genus Orchesella; species Orchesella flavescens. The sequence goes on along the minus strand of OZ035957.1, from coordinate 16,595,891 downwards.
CAACGCGCGGTCGCTCGACCTTCTTGTTTGTAATCCATTTGAGCCGACTGCCGAACCTAAAGAATATGCAGCTACTTATTAGCAGAAGAATAAAAACACAGCACACACACACACACACATTGTTATCCGGATGAATGCTTTGAAAATAGGTGGTGCACGTTGGTTTTACAGGCAATAAGTGTTGTACTTTCTCCGCTTTATAAATGAACTGACAAGGGTACCAAGAACAACCCAGACCTACTATTTTCCAACCATTTCCTGAGTAATATTTACTTATTTCTTTGTACTTCAGCCCATTTTCACCAACATTAGATTACGGCTTGTATTGTAATTTGGAATGTAATGGTTTCCCCAAGAATTATGGACTTGCAACTCCAATGCCTGTACTGAACATTGTTGCAAAAAGAAAGGTACGAAAGTCTTTCGTTTTGGTTTGTACTGGTACTGGTGGTTTCCTAGTTCATGTAGACTTTGGTATTAGGACACGGTGAAAGTGAGTACTTTCTACTGTGCAAATATTTGAAACGTAAATGAATACTTCAAGACAGCCTTTTAAATGAAAGCTCTATACATCTTAAAAGCTCCCCTTCTTTCAATAATAATAACAATGTAATGGCTGAATGAGCTGAAAATTGAATCTTTATGTATAAAGTCTTTCAAGCAGGACCTCACGTAAGGTACCTGATACATGAAGACACATTGATCTATTCCTCATCTAAACTCGCGTTTAGTGGTACTCTTCCTTGATAATTTAAGTACCAAAGAAAAAACTCATAGAAAGGGTCGCTCATTTCCCTTTCTCTATGGCTTCTTCATGCAACTCTATAAACATTTTGGGAGTAGTTGCCAGTTATCTACCTGAAATTTGCTGAACCTTCTTATGTACTTTGACTGAAGTGAAATGCAGTTACAATGATAGAGAACTGAATTTTCTTGTTTATACAAGACTTGAAATGAACTAATGACTTTGCTCTTTTGTCTGTTGCATTATTCCGTTGGAAAAATTGCAACACAAGAAGGCTTGACGGGGATGACCTTTATGTGTAATAAATAGGGTAAACATATAATGGTGGTCCGTGACTAATAAAGTAGGTAGGAAATCTATTTTATTCATGTGCCTTGTCATGTCACTTTTGTATCAACAAATGAGAAGTCTCACAATCAAAGAACCAAATTACTTCGATCCAATTTAGCTTAAGCCTTTTGTAATGATGTTCGCATTTCCACGCAATATAACTTGTATATTATGAAAGGTGTCATTTTTGGAGATTCATTTAATTGCATTAAACAATGAAATGGACATCATACGATGATAATAGCACTAGGAGGTAATACTCAGCTGATTTCAAGCGCAGCTTTGTTTCAAGCCATTTTCTTGGAGAGTCCTCTCCTCAACATTCGCGTTTGGTTAAAATAAATATATGAAGTGAAATTGGCACCGCGTGCATCATTATATAGTATTGGAAACGAAGCAAATCATACAGTAATGGAATAAGACACAAAATTGGTTTTATTTTTTTATATACATATACTTTATGCATGAATCCTTCCAAGAGTTAGGAACACTGGTAGAATTCAGTGGGGAACTCTTATTTTTCACGGGAAAATTACACTGTCAAAATCAGCACTGTATCGTCTACGATTAATCTGAAAATGAAGTATACATTTCCCATGAGCTTCGTTTTTTATTTATTGCATATGTTAGGAAACCAAAAAGTGGAGCTTTAGGATTATTCGTGTAACGTATTTTACGTAATTTTATATTCCATTTCCATTTAATGTGATATTGTATATATATATTTTGGTTTTAAGATATTATGATATTGTGGCTTACATAGTCTATTTCTTTATAGTATAAAGTTCATATACATAGTAAAAATTACATTTTCATTTTTGGATGAAACGATCAGATTTCATAATCACTTGAAAACTCAAGTTTTGCATTAAGATTCAAAATTTCACTAATACTTTCTTAGAAACTTTATCGATTACTTTAGTTCATACTTCCTACAACTAGGACACATAAAAAGTATAAAAAAGATAGAAAAACCGAATAGCTTGAATTATTAGTATTGCTTGATTATAAGACGTTGTAATTTAGCATTTTACTTATTCATTTTATGTAAACAAAAAATACAAACATTTTATCTTTAGTTAAGTTATCTTAGAAAATCTTGATGTCTTCATTCATAAATCGATTTCAGTGTAAAGACACTTACAATTATGTATGATCAATGTAACCTCTTATGTTTCAGAGTAATTTTAAATTATAGAAGTTCATTTCATTATTTCAATTCAATTCCAATTTTGGTAATCAAAAAAAATAATTATGTATTTACCTTTTATTTTCTTTAACAATTGTAACTAACACTATTTTAAAAAATTATTTCACTTTAATTCGTTCCATTATATTTGATTCATATTAACTTTGTTAACGTTAAGATAATTCGAAAACTATGTTAGTTTATAAGCATACAATTTTATTACTTTATTTTTTATCATCTCGATGTAACTTTAAATTCTTTTTCCGAAGAGGAACCTAATGTAGGAAAACCCACTGTTTCCTACTCTTACTTTTTACCACCATCATCATCATCACCTCGCATGCAGCTGAGTGATGTGATGTGATGGGAAGCTATCTATTTTATTCTCATGTTTTATTTGTAACTCTCGCTCAAACAACTTTACCCTGATTTGTAACATGCATTTATGCATGAAGCTTTTGACCTCCCATTTAATACTCTTATTATTAGAAATCAAACATCCTGTGAAATTTACCTCCTTTGTGTCATGAGTTCATTATGACACAACAATGAGACTTTCTAAAAAGGGACAAGTCGATAGCCTACCATTCTAAAAGCTATTGACACAATTATCTTGGGGTATAAATACTCCAAGAAAAGCGTCGCTCAAGATCGAATCAAGTCAGACGTTACTCAGAAGCCAACCAGAGTATTGGTGTCTCAGCTACAGTTACCAACCTCTTTACAGGGGATTTGGCTTATGCCAAATTCCCTGCATCTTTTATTATTCTTATAGTTTACCGTCCTTGTTGTTTAAGAAATAAATACATCTGTTTTATAAGTTCCTTTCGTTTCACAAGTTATTATCATAACGCACGAAAGTCCAGGTCAGATAACCAACTGTGAGATCTGCTTGTACAAGAAGGACTTGAAAACCTCATACGTACATCACTTATCTCCTACAATACAATTTATTTTCCTCCGTTCTTTTTTCATATAGGAAAAATATTACATTGCATTAGCTAACTAGTTTGTAAGCACTAAAGTTACTCCTTGATATGCTCATTTTTACGAGATATAGATAAAGCAATACCTACCATTTGGCTTCCTATAAGGCAATTTAAAAGAAGGTATGCTATGTACATATAAAGCCAACTTTTCTTTTGTAATGCGAACAGCTCAAGGAAATGGGTCATGTATCAACCCTGTTTACGAAAGGTGTACATACTTTTGTACATACATTTCCCAAGTTGCAAGTGGAAGACAGCACATTAAGAAATTTTGAAAAATAGTGTGCCAGGTTCCTCCTTCAAAGATTCTCAGTTTAGACAAGAGGAGAAAACATGGATCTCACCTCTATGAAGAAGATTCATTGTCCAAGAAAACTGAGCTAATGGTGTCATCTTTTACTTATGCATAAGTTCGTCACAAGTAAAAATATTTTTATGTGTATTGTTATTTTTTATACGATTACGCTACTACATCATGTGTGAAAATTTATACACCTTGCACACTTTAGCTACGATAGGATTTAACTGTTTTCTACACATGATGAAAAGAAGAGGATCAAGTATGGCATTATTTTGCAGTGTTTAGACGTAGCATGAATGTAATGGGATTTAGAAAAACGAGCATTACAGCATTACATTAAAATATTTCAAAGAGAGGTGAAACAAACCCCCAGTGTATTCTACATGGTAAAATTTGAATACACTGGATGGAACATGTATATCATAAAGGTGGTATGGTGAAAGTATAATTATTAAAAGTGCATTTCATTCTAGTTATACTACCATTGCTGCCATCACTGCTACTAAGCATCTTTACTGGGAAGCCATACATAATGCATTGATGTATACATATAGCAGCTCGCTAGCCCACACGAATTTCCAAGAGAAAAGAACGCCTTTCTGTTCCCAGTGTTTCCCATCGGAAACACTTAGAATCTCAAATTGCTTTATGTGAGCCAAAGCTACCAGCTACTCGTCATGAATATCAGTCTTCATCCCATTGAACAAATAAAAATGTGCATAGTTTTCCCATTTATTGTCATGTACATTGTACTTTTCTCTCACCGTTTACATTTCACTTTCCCATAACATTCCATTCCAAAAGGTATTATTTCTTGGGACAGGAGAAAGGTACGAGAAATGCTACAACGCATATAGTCGATCTATATATAATATGTAAGTACGAAGGGTCGTTTGTAATACCGTATCTTTTTACTGATGTTCGTAAACTGCATATTTTATCCTGAAGATCAAATGCTTATTACGTGGAATGCTTGTAACATAAACGTTTATACTTTTCCCATGTTGCCTTGCATTTGCATGATAAATCCTTACAAATCGATTATTTTTGAAGTCATATCGCATCCTTTGCTTGAACGGCACTATAAACATAATACTGAAATATTTGTACTTTTGTACAGTATTTGTAGTCGGAAGCGGAAATTTCCCCTTCTCTTCTGAAGGAGATAGGTTATCATATTAATAAAAAGGAAATTGCATAGAAGAAGTGCAAAATTTAATATAATTTCTTTCTTTGTATTCTTGATTCAATGCAGGAACGAGAAGAGAAAATTTACACAATTCCTTTGTATAATTCCCACGCACCTAATGAGCGGCAGGGAAAATGGGGTTTAAGTAAATTTGTAACGAAAACTTTTGTACAAAGCTTAAAATCGAACGGAATGAATTTACACCCAGCAGCATAGCCAGTTATTAGTTGACATACATAAGGCTGAAAAAATATATAAGGAAGAAGAGAAACGACTAGATTGCTGGCTGCCGCTGGTGACATCCGACAGAGAAAACCAATTTCCAGCGGCGAAGTGAACTGCTGCTACTTAACAATAATTTAGTGTAACGAAGCCATCCCATAGAAAACCCCCACACGACGAACAGTTTTGTGTATTCATTGGCTTTGGCATACATATTAAACTTTTATATTCATGTGTATCTTTTCGAATACTTAGAAGGAAAGAAAGTATACATACATACATTGAAACTATATAATATAGTGCACGGACTTATAATTTCGACTACTATATACACGCCGAACTTTCACGCGGTCTTCTTGACTTGTGAGGATTCAGGGTGCAGTATAATAATATATGTATGTATGCCATGTCGTACGTGTGCATGGAAGGAATGAAAGGTAGTGTTAGGAAGAGCTAGTGGTGGCTACGTGTAGAAAATAATTTTCCATTTATTTCAACTGGTTTTATTACACTGGTCCATTTAGTTGAGCAAGCCGCACTACTTTTTTTTCTGCACAGGATTTTCTACTACTTTCTCCATACATGACTTATGTGAATTTCCCAAGATGTTGGAAAATGAAGAGCATGCACACAGGACTCAGGAGTTGCTTTGCTTCCTTTATATTCTCTCCATCCTTTTGTTTGAAAGATTAGGCAAGTATGTGTACATAATATGGGGAGTCAGTTGAAAATAAAATTTTGATGTGCGCCACACACCACGCACACAAAATATAACATATACATACATATGTAGCGCTCTCCTCTGTAATATATCAACTCCACTCCAAACTCCGACTTTATACTTCAGGTTCATTTTCTTGAGCATAAAAGCACAAGGACGAGAAGCAATTACATGTGTTCCGTAATGTAAGACGTTGTTTGAGCCCTCCCAAACCCGAATGTGAACCTTCATTTATGAGAAAAAGGCATTACCTTTGCCAAATGAAAGTTTGAAATGGTGAAAGTAAATACGCAAAAAGAATAAGAGCTTGTGTACATATACTATATACGGACGTACTTAGACTTAAGGCCGAAGTATAGTGGGTGCATGTCTACTGCTATTCTAAACGTGTAGTGAACGTAAGTTTATCAAAATGAAGAAGTATGCCTTGTTTCCTAATCCTAAAGTATAGAAGCAAGGAGTAGTGCCTTTACTAAAATGCAAGATTTTTTTTATGCTTCTCAATAACTCCTTTTAAATAAGAGCGGCCAAAAAATCTGAAGATGGAGAAAGTCCATTCTTTCCGCCTACTCTGTTCTCTCACAATTTTGCTACTTTTGGTATATATGTATATGTATGCCATGCCACTAAAGTGCCAAATGAGAGTTATGGGCTACCATAAAAATGTGTTGCATTGAGGAAGGAAAGTCATAAAGATTCAATCTTGGGACATTCTTTGACTGCATATATGCAGGCAAGTAGGAATTTCTTTAAGGCTTTTCCCGATCCACCAACACCACCATAACGTTTCTTCTCTGTGTGAAACTGTTGAACTTCAAATCATCCTAATAAAATGCGCTACGGGTAGGAGCAGCAAAGGTCTGCACGAAGCAATGAGCAGCAGTAGCAAAGTGTATAGCAACTCTTCCAAATTTTTAAATGCGAAGCGACAGCAAAAGGAAGCAGTTTCTTGAAACACACGTACGCTCTTAAATGGCGTTGATGATGAGGGGAGATTTCTAAAGAATGCTTTTACTTTCACTTTCCTTTTCAGAACGAACCATGAGAATCGTGTATAGTTTCTCCTCCAGTCATTTTAAAATGGGTGCACTTATTTCAATTGAGACATTCAAAAATCTGATAACGAATCAGTATTATATCAAATAGGAAGTGCAGATCTGTTACTGTCTATCGCCTCACTTGAGTAAAGGCGTGCTTCCGGAATTTTAGTAGGTGTGTCTTCCAGCAGCCGAACGTCATGTGATAACATTAATTTTTCTAGATAGACAGCAGCTCAATTTGGGAAGAATGCTTAATGGGATCTCTCTTTGATTGCGCTTGTTACATAAGAGTGCTTGCTTTATTACCTTTTAGGTGGTAGCTATAGCATACTTCAACCGCATCATCCAAACGAAAAATACATAATGTAGAAGACGCAAAACACTGGATGGAAATGGGTCCTACCTTTTGACTATTGAATAATATTGTGTAGGTATTCCTGTAGTAAACGCTTAATGATTCGAGTCAGCAGCCTTTCCCATGCAGTGAGGTCGTCGTCGAATTCACTTTGGAATTTTGGAGAATCTTTCACACAAGTCATTGCATCGCTGGAATTGTCAAAAATCCGATGATATCTCCAGAACCATACTCCAAAAATACCAAATGTGGTTGTTACCGGCTTTCCTATACCAAATAAAATTGGTCTTGGTTCCGTGTTTCGCTTATAGCCGACTAAAGCCACATATTTTGTTGGGATTGAATGAGACAAATAGGCCCCAAACTTACTACTATATTCCAAACCAAAAGGTTTTTTACGTATTCATTTTGTAAATACTTTTCACTACCCTCAAAATTACTTTCCAAATTGATATGTGTATACATAAGTACATTTGAATAGGTATTCATTTATAGTCAAAGATATGCTTACTCAACTTGCATACATTATATGAAGGAGCGGCGGCGGCAGCGTTTGGGTAAATGATATTGGTTTATGAGGGGGACGTGACAAAACAAGGTCTAAAAACATGAGAATGGCAATACAAGGATGGAAACTCAAGCTACCACAAAAGAAAAAGGTCCTTTGCTTTACTAGGCAGAACCGGCACCATCAAACCAACAGCCAACATTATTTGCAAGGGCAATGGAAAGGCTTTTGCGAGCATCAAGTCACTTTCTCCATCATGAAATTTATCACCAATGAATAAACCCTAATGGAATCGTTCCTGTTACTCACACAGATGAAGGGAAAGAAGAAAAAAAGTGAGAAGACAAGGGTAGAGTATACACATAAAAGGGAAGTCAGCAATGCAACCTCGCATCTTCCTCATGTGTCACTTCTCTCCAAGGAAATAGTTCCATCACAGGATGGTAAACACATAGTTGCATTGACGTGAGTATGAATGTATATACACATATATAATACGAAAACCAACCACCACCACCTTACAAACTTATTTTTAGTCCATTCTCAATCCACAGGATAAAATGAATGTACACATTATCCACACGAGTTTTGTCCTGAGACATGTATATATTATGTGATGTGCGTTATGTATCAAGCCGTAAAATACCTAGAAGCTAGTGAAGTCACTTTGTCTCCATTCATTCCAATGCAATCCCAACCTACCAAAATATATGCACCTATGGCTACTACTTCCTCTAGCGAGCTTTTACCTTGCTTTCTTAGAAGATAAGATGGAAGTAGTAGAAAATATTTTGGGCATAATATATATATTCTTCATGTGTGCAGGTACATGTGTACTCTACCAATGTATGTGTTTACGAGACTCATGTACCTTTTCCTGACTGTTTGACTAATGTGGTGCAATAACGGAAACGAATGCGTCTCTCTCCCCCTCTTTTTCCTATCTTATGCGTGAACAAATCACCTACACTGTTACCTAATATATTATCCCACTAACAAAAGTACATTCATAAGTACGCACATGAAATGAACTAATGTATTTTTCGGGAAACGAAGTGTTTGTTGTCAGTATCTATCTGCCTTTTGAATGAATGGCACATGCAACACTAGCTTAACAGCTTATCCATAAGGTTCCCTTCGTTTTTAAAAGTATTTTTGTCCAACCCAAAAGGACGAAGGACTGTGAAGAAAGTATAGTGACATTACATTTTATTTTAGAGCTACACATCTACTATTCCGAACGCTGTTTCATCTGAAGGAGCAGCGACAAGGCTACTACTAGCAATTTTTCATCTCATAACTGCTACTTTCACCATTTCACTTCTTTTCTTCCTTTTTTCCACCTTCAGCCACCATAGCCAACGAGGCAAACAATTTGTCGTTGGAGAGTAAAAAGCTTTCTCCGGTTGAATTATGCATGCCTGTGGAAGGAAACGATACAAAAAGTACTCTACTTGCTGCTGTGTTGCATTTCATTACATTACACTACACTGAAGGGTTCCGGTTTTTTTAAAGAAAAGAAGCGTTTTGTTCGCTCATGGCATTCACCCGCATCATACCCAATTTGTGTTGGCTATTTGTTATGCATGCTCACCAGTACAGGCTATATTTTATCTGATGATGCAACTTTTTTATCTTCACCCCCGTTGCATTCTTTTACTTAACTGGATAGTATATCATGTTTGTCCTCCTCACGTATGTGTTAAATCAACCAGCTCCTATTATAATAATGCTTTAGTGTGTATGCTACGTCGTTGTTTCGTGTTTCCTTTTAAAAATGTAAATATTCCTTCCATTCTTTTTTCCATGCACTGGAATAAGTAATGTGGTGATTTTTGTTGTTGCAAAACCCAACATTTCCGCGAAATTTGGTGGAGGATTTCATATCACCGAAGGAGGTCACCCAACAAAGCTCTTTGAAGTGCATTCGCGATGGGATGCCACACCACACCAGTGCTTACTGCTTATATATGCTTATAATACTAAGAATTTATCTAAATAAGCCATGTGCTCAATCCCCATACCATAGCTGATTTAATGTATTAAAATTTAGCCCAAAAAAGAAAGAAAAAATCCCAAGTGAATACTCCTTATTTATGTACGTCAGACAAGGAAAGATGAATAGCAGTGGGCAAAAAAGAGGGACGCTCCGTATGTCAATACGGGCTGTTACCAATCTAAATACAAAGTAGTAGATGTGTAGAAGATATGCCACTCTAATATTGCGTTGGGTGTAAAGCATTACAATTCTGTATGCAAAACAGGATGCTCTCCTCGTATTTTCTCTTGTCTGGAACATTGCGTCCTATTATACGACTACTACAACTTACTTTCTACTTTCACTCCAGGTCCCAGGGGATCTAGTGGTAAGCCAGTTTTAGGACAATGCAAGCAAACTAACTATGTTTTCACAGTTGTAATGGCTTGCTTTCAGAAGGTTTTTGATAGTTTGTTTGTGATACGTATGTATAACATAACGTAGCGGAAAAAAGAAGGGATAGACAAGGGAAGAATTACTTTTCACCAATGAGTCTGACACGATGTGATATGAGAATATGAGCAGAGAATCCGCGCTTTCATTCATACATGCTTTATAATATAAGCAGAGTTATATTTGTACTTGTGAGACATAACATATATAGGAGACATTCTTCAACCATTTAAAACAAGGGGTACTTAATAAGTATATGTAAACTATATATAGCTTCCGGGAATATTGGAGCATTCCGTTGCAAAATGTTAAGCTTAGCTCACAGAATGAATGAGAGGGAGAGAGAGAGAGACGTTCAATAAGTAGAGCAGGACTGTTTTTCCGGACTGGTCTTGTGTATCTTTTTCGCTTCCGACTCAATTGCAGGGAAACGAGGAGAATGGCTAATATATTTTGTGTGCTATGTACAGTCAGTCAGTTCCCAAAAAAAACCTTGGTTCCCGACTCCCGTTATACTTTGCATCTCTGACAGAATTAATGGGTTCTGCTGTGGATCAGCAGCAGTGGAACAGTGCATTCAAAACAAATAATATATAAACAAAGCACTCATGTATTTGAATTATATTCATGGGAATATAAACCCAAATATGAAGATGTGAATGGTAGCGCCGTGTTGTAAAAACAGCAGGATGTCGCCTGGCTTACTGAAGTGGGACGAAAAAAGGAGTAATAATACAGGATGATGCGTATAAATTTCTCCTGTTCATTCCCCTTTTTAACAGGCTATACACATATCCCAAAATCCAACTGCATCTTTGAGAGAGATTTATATATAATAGTAATAGTTGAGCAGCATGTTATACGTTTCATGAGAAGAGTAAAGGGAATTATTTCGTTGCTGGGTTGGGAATGGTTGTGGATAGAGAAACGAAGAGCAGGAAGCCGGTCAGTATGGGTTGTGGACACAGTCTCATTGTTCGTAGATACCACTTGACAGAATAATGTCCAAAATCGTATTACTTACATATATCATCATGGTTTTCAAAATTCAGCATTTCAGACACAACATTGTTTTTCCCTTCTTAAGTATATCCGGCTGATTCCATGCAGTTGATACTCATATATATATACTCTTTCCTCTATTGGTTGAGTGACTGCCGCCGTTCGTTGGTTGAGCAGAGTTGAAGTGACTACATAAGTCGTCTATCTCATTGATGAGCAGCATTGCAGTAATATTTTTAAGCATGGGATATAATATAATATGAAATGAAAGGAGAAAACATTTTCCTTATAAGAGATTATACGCAAGCACGCATCTCGTCTTTTATTAAGGCTGACATTCTCAGAATGAAAGTAAGTAGTTGTAGTATACGCTATCAAAACGGAAGGGATAACTGAATGAACTCTCCTACAGTTTTTACATGATAAAAGAAGGAAAATCTGGATTATGCGAAATTATGTACATACTACATGCTTACGCTCCAGTTCTGCTATGAAAACGTACCTACCTTAACACTGCATGTAAGGAACAGGATGAGCGTGCACAAGGGAGGCAGGGTGAGCAGAAAGTAGGTTAAAAAATAAAAATGAATGTGGAATATATAATATGGGAAAAATAGAATGAAAAAAATAAACCTAGTTCAGTTGGCCGACGAAAATGCTACTATGAACGGAGCGGTCCATACCACACACACACACACACCACACCAGACCAACCGGTTTATTTCATGGCTCACTCCAACTTTTTTCCAACCGTGTACCTATCTCTCTGTTCCAATAGCTCATATATATGAGGTTATAAAGTGGAAGTAAAAAGGAACGTGTTTTAGATGAAAATTGGGAAATTGCTTGGAGCTAGTAAGCAACCAAAGTAAGCAAAAGGCTTTTCCTCTCCAGTTCATAGCTTGACAATGCGTTGGATAAAAATGTGAAAGAGAGTAAGTTAGTGCTCATACTTTTAGGAGAACTTGAGGAAGAAGAGCGGAGGACCACGTCGTTTTCTTTCTCGAGATGAGAGAGTGGAAGACTGGGATTTGAGGGACTTAACTTGTGTACGCCCTCAAGTATATGGATAGGTACATGTACTCATATAGTACAAAAAGGGAAGCTGTGTGTGTGTGTGTGCCTATATTGCCTACATCATCGTAATATTCCTTGGGTGACTAGGAACGTACCGCTTTTCACTGCCTGTTGTTGAGCAAGTCTCATAACCGTTATAAATCAACTATTGGTGAAGGGTATTTGAAGTGAAGTAAGTACATAAAGGCAAAAAATAAATCTTGGTAGACCGGTAATATTTTTGGATATGGATATAATATATGCCTTTTTGGTATATATAAAACACAATTGATGTTTCTTTGTCTATCTTATATGGTATTCTTCTCCTCCTCCAAAAATAGTAGCCGTGAAACTACATGTTTCGTCTCGCATCGCTAAAGAAAATGGGAACAATAAATGTTGGCTAAACGAGAGTAAAAATGTTTTCAACTCACGCAGCAAAATAATTCTTGTCTTGAACAACAAGCCATTTCAACCTCTTACGATTAGACGAGACGTATATACACACACACATCATTCCCTTTCACTCTGAATTCCAATTTCGGCTATACAGAGAAATCGTATATTTCTCGCTGCTGGCAAAAAGTTGTTTTTTATAACACGTTCTTAAAGGGCATCTCACCAGAACAAAAAATATGCATAAACATTCGAAATAATTTACATATATGTCTAAGCCTGCAAACCTCATAGTATTATACCTGCTCTTATAGCCTTTGGTTTTTGTCTAAGACTCTTGAAGCGACGGAAATTGTGATTGTGACCTGAAGCGAGACTCTAGGCCGAACCGCAAATCTAACAACTTACAACCTACCTTATTTTTTTTGCATGCTTATAGTGATAAAAGTCTCCGAGTTCTAAAAAACTTTAGCAACTGCCTTCGACACAGCCTTTCTTACCCATTCACCCAACTTGATTTCAGCTATTTTATGCATGTCTTGGAGCTACTTTTGTACACGCAAAGATAGTTTTATATGCGGATTGGAAGGAGAAGGAACGCATAAGTATACTTATACATCCTATCCTGATAGGTATAAAAGCAGTATATTCTTTATGGCTAAGGATCCAATTCAGCCAATTCAATTTAACGTTGTACACACCAATATAGATATAGTGCAGTTGGTGATTCACAGCCCAATACATAACTTTCTTCACTCCTCCTTCCATCCAGCATGTTTTTCTTTCATGATGGAAAGAGAAATTCTTATGAGAAGTGATGTTTGGATGGATCGAATGGCGCGAGGAAAAAGGTTCATTCACATAAAGCGTTTTATTGTTGCTCTCATCTCCGTCTAGTACCAAAACACACACACACACTCACATAAAGTCTTTTTTTTTGTCTGGGAGATAATGATGAATGGGTGAACCTGTTTTTCAACTTATTGAATGATCGACACACTAAAAAACGGTTGTTTTTCATCGATTCGATCAAGTGAAAGATGCATTGAACTTTTTTAATACACTTTGGAATGTTGTTATTGTCGCCTGTTCTTCTAGGGTTTCAAATAAAGGAGGAAAAAAGCAAAGACCGTAGTAACAATAAAGCATTCAATCCATTTTCCAACCAGATAGGCTGACACAGTGGTTTGGTATGTATGAATTTGTGATGTATCCTTCTAGGTATTCTTCTGCCACTCCTCTTCCTTCTTGTGTGTACATTTTCTTCACCTGCGCATTTTCCGGAATGTTTATTTTCTTTTTAGAGAAGCTTCATCTTCTCATAGAGAGTTGCCCTCATTTGAAAATTGTTTATTCTTTCGTTTCTTCCAGATTGAAGATTAGGCAGTGGGCAAAAAAAAGAACTCACTCAACTCAAACCGAGCCTGAAGAGAGAGAAAACAAGTTTTTTTTGTGCACAGAATTGGAGAGCTAGAGTTGTTTTTAGTGGAGTTTATATAAATGTGTGTGTGTGTAGCATACCTACGTATTATATTATGTGAGTTCCCGATGAACAATCGTGCTTCTACTTTGATGCTACCAGTATACGATAATTCGATATATACGCGACGACATTTATTCGCGAATTCTCGTATGCTTAAAGAATGCTCGCCGAACTCGTCTTTTCATAATTGTAAAAGTAGTAAAATGCAAGCGATAACACGCATTCGGTTAGAATGCTATTTTTGGGAGAGAAATCGCATGCAAAAAGGAAATACAGCATGCAAAAACTTGCGGATGGCTCGCATACGACTGGCCTTCTCGTTGTAGCATTTAGATCTTTGGGCACCGGAGGGAAAAGTTAAACCAAGCACACTCACCTATAGCACACACACATCTCTTTATTATTATCATGTCATAAAGCCGAATCAAACCTCAAGTTTGACTGGTGTGATTTTGTTGTGCAGCAATTCAGTTCATTGCGATTTTATTGAATTTCCACAATGCTTCCGTTTTCAGTTGTAGTGTTTTTAAACGAGGACGCAATCTCATCATCCTGACTAAATATCGAGAACAGCCAAACTTACTGGCCAAGGGCATTGGGTAAAAGCTTAATAAATTAGTGATTAACCATGCCAGTCATCTGCTGGAAAAGTGAAGTGGAGTGTACATCCATGCCGAGTTTTAAAGTCATATGGTGAGTATTGTACTGCTATGTAGTTGTTCATTATTTATTTTGGTTCGAATCGATTTGAAATTTGTTTTTCCTGTTTTTGTTGTTCTTTAGCTACATACGATGCTGCTCGGAAGGGGTGCAAGAAAGCAGATGATAACGAAACGTCTAACATTGAAACAACCGACGTTGATGAGCCGTTCGTCACCGGAAAGTAAAACAAAAAATCAAATCCCTAACCACTCCAGCTGTCAATCGAAAATGGAAGCAAAAACCTAAGGTGCCTGAACCGGAATCTTCAGCATCGTCTTCCTCTGAATCGTCACTGGAGTTCATTGAAGAGTCTCCTACTCGGCCAGCTATACCATTCTTTTTACATCCGATGACAACTACCCCTGCCAATCGTAAGTGTTTTAAACATTCGCATATTCTTAACTATTAACTTAAATCATAGTATTAATTGCAGAGTTTTTGATTGTGCTTGACATCTTGCAGAAAATCCTGTAGCCGATATTTCTTTGTCAGAAACGGACGATACTTCACTAAATTCCACAAGACAAGATCAAATCCCTGAGCATGTCATTTGGACATTTGAAGGGACTCCACCACCCACCATCACAGATGTTATGACGTTGTTGAAGCAAGTTCAATCAACAGTAGAAACCCAGAAAGAGGAAACAAAGCGTAAAATATTTATCTCGTGAATATTGACTTATTACTTATCATTACTGCTGATGGGATTTTAATGAAATATATCAATGTTCTAGGTTTTCAGGATTACATGGTGACTCAGGTGGTCTTAGTTAAGGAAAAACTAAACGAAATCCTATCAAGAACAACAAATCCCATTATTGATGTTTCTGAACGTTGTGAAGTGAAAATTCCAGCAACGACAATTGACAAGTTAAACTCACTTCAGTCGTTCCTATCATCGCCGGAAAATTTTTCTAAACTTGTAAATAATCAATCATTGTACTATATCTTCCAAAGCAGAACAATTTAAGACCACTTTTTGAAAATGTTGATGTCTTTTAATACTTGATGAATTTATTTTCAGACCAGTCAGTTTAATCACCAGTTTCACTGGAAAAGGCAAGAATGCTCAAGTTGGACTGAAGAACACCCCAGTGATAGAATTTTTATATGGTACAAAAACAAAAAGCTTACAACACAACTCTCACTATACTTAATGATGAACTCAAATATATAATAACCATTATTTATTTCCACATTTTTGTAGAGACGGTTCGCAAAACCAAGGGTGGAGCCAGTACCACAAATAAAGAAATCGACCGATTCTTGAAAAGATGGCTAAAGAAAAAAGGGGACCAAGAAGGAGGAAGGAAGCGCAGAAATTCAAAGCGAGAAGAAATGTCTCAGCAGTCACCCCAAGTCGACCAGCAGCCACCATCGCCGTTCGTACAGCAAGCTTCCCAAAATGGACCGCAGCGACCCCAACTGCCGCCACCGCCGTTCGTACAGAAGTCTTCCCAAGTTGGACAGCAGCTTCTGCCACCAATCATTAAGCAACGCCCACAACCCGTCAAACCAACACGTCGACCCAAGTCAACGCAGATACCTCCACCACCTATCAAACAGCAGCAGGTGCAACCACTAGTAACTCAGCTTGTCACATCTTCGCTCAGTCAACAACAACAGCCAACTCTAATTCTGCACACTGTACAACAATAAGATTAGTTAGTCAAGTGTCCACTCGAACAAAGCAGCGTAAAAGAAGGGTTGAAATTAACGAGCGACTTGTTAGTTAAATATTTCTGTTTGCCCTACAGAAGTTCGAAATTGTGTATACCAATATAACACACTCTATAAATAGTTATTTGCTGTAATATTATTATTATGTTTGTAGTGTTGTAGATTGTAACTATTACTATGTATTTATCCGGTATATTTAACCGTATATGTACAAAATAATGTTAAAAGCAATAAAGTATACCTAAAAAATAATTATGTGCACCATTTGCATATTTGATTCTCAACATTCTATATTACGCAATATAATAACGGCACAGCTAAGCGGAACGTAAAAAGCGGACGGATAGAGTGCGATTTGCGTACGGATGCATGGCGCGTTTTCTACACGTAGCAGCGATATAGAAGATACGCGTCGCATGCGTTCTGAATGCTTTTGAGGCGACAAAAACGAATGTTTTCCGCACTAAAAGTCTCATTTAAGGAACGCATGTAAAAAGAAGGTGGATAGCATGCTTCTTGTTGATCGGGTTGTATTTGTATTTGCGTGCTCTTACTTCCAAATGCATAGAAATTTGTTTACGTTCTATTTACTTGACAATGGGTCGCTACTCAAGTCGCAAATTGTATCTTTTCAAGCAAACGAGAGAAGAGGTAAAGCTGATGATTTGAGATAACCTACTTTTCTCTCTCTCTCTTGCTGGCCCTTCGCTTTATCCGAGTCATCTGTATGCTTAAAATGTTTAAAGAAAGGTCAATGGAAAAGAGATAGAAAGAAGATCACAAAGTTTGTCGAGACTTTTTATTTCACTGGGAAAAAATGTAAGTTTACATTGTCAAGGAGTGCATAAATTTTGATAGGAGAAAAAAGTGCTTGCCTAATGTATATAGTGGGCTGATCAAAGGGAATAAGCCAATACCTGGATTTAGGTTGAGCTCTTTTTTTCTCCGGCTGCATTCCAATTTTTTTTATTCGAGATGTAGATGTACAGTAAAGCGCGGGGGATATAGTCTTGTCACGTTAGTTATACCTTTGGGTGTTGTTGACTTAAATAAAAATGGCTGGTGACAGTTATAGAGTGTGAATGTGAATGTATAAAACTCGGAGGATAATGTAGCCCTCTTGAATGAGTGAGTGAGTGAGCGGGCAGTCAGTCCATTACGAAAAATATCAGAGGGAGGTATATAGGAACAACCTGGAAAATTCACTATTTTTTTACAATGTATTGTGTATGCATACAGTATTGGGCCCAGTCATATAGTTTACAAGTCAAGGGAACGGTGAAAGCAAGGGTTCGATCAAAGGGAATTGAATATTGGTCTCTTGTGCCTGTACATAAAATATAATACACGTTCCATGGGCATCTAGCTTCTAGCTAGAAGCAGTAGTGTGTTCTGCATAGAGTCAAAACCTTTTGCCACAAACTCCATGCGGAGGTTCGAGGATAAAAGAATGAGTTAAAGCATGAGAGTTAGTGTTCACAACGTTTCTCTGATGTGTTTTATTCAACCATTTTTGGCTACAAACTGGAGATACTTAGGGCACATAACTCAACCCAAAAGGATCGTTCTCGTTATGCATGCATATTATAAGTAGATGCCTTGTTTTCGTATGTATGTATATATGAATCGGGTCAAGAAAACCAAATCGGTAAATTTCATACAAAACTACACTTGGATCTGAATGCTGAAAACTGCTAATAAAAAAGAAAAAGGTATTATATGCACCTTTCTAATCATGATGTCCTTCAGGTTTTCAGTGACCGATTTCATATATATTCACCTTCTTACACTTGTGGTTTGACCAAGCCGTCCTATTTTGATTAGCTAAAGCATCAATTTTTGACACCATTCTGAGAAAGATATCAAATAAGACCACGTTTAACACTGTTTCATAAACTTTTCATGGCTGTCACTGTTATTCTGAACCTGATTACCGTACCAACATACAAAAAAATTGAATAATACAAAAAAAATATTGAATTTTGTGTGTGTGAGCTTTGTACACGAACAAAAGCAAATATATTCGATGAGAAGAGAAAGTACACAATAGGACGATGTTAAGAAATATTAAGCCTATGTAGGCCACAGTACAATTCAATATTCATCCGAATGTTCGCAAAATTAACAGAATTATTTGCAGATTGTTCTTACTTGAGTAAAGAACTGCGAGGCTGGAAAGAATTAAGAATGCGTAGACCTATTGAAAATTTAATTAAACGGCTATTTAGACTATCTTCATATAATTAACCGACTTTCATTCTAATGGTCACCCAATTATAAATCTTGGGCAAAAATTTACACTACCTATTGCTAGATAGTGGAGAGAGAGAACTAAAACCTGAATATTTTAAGAGATTTTCACTGTGTTTTATCTTGCGCATAATAATTATTGTATATGAACTGGAAAAGCTTATTATAACCTTGGAACATTTGTTCAATACTTTCTTAAAACCAGTCATCATTTTCATCCGTATTTGCAATTTATAAGGTCTATACATAGCAGTTTGCATACGTATGTACGAACGAATACAACATATATGTGATGCAATAAATTAGAAATTGTCAGACAAACACAAAACAATGGTGTGCGTCGGGTCGAGAATCACAGACAAAAAAATATTATACAGCCGTCTGTTCCATTTCGGTCTGACTTGTCTGTCTTTCTCAAGTTTTGTGAAAGTTGGACAGACAAGGTTGGTTTAAAATGATTAATTTCACAGAGTGGAGCACAAACACAATCATGAGACGGATCCCAGCTTACGAACGACTCAACTCATTTAATTTCAACTCTATGAAAAGCTAATACTCTCCCCTAGCCGTGTGTATGTATTTCCACCGTCTTGAAAGATAAGGATCAATACAACTCCTTTGGGTATATACAGACGTACACATAATATATGTATTCAAGCAGTTATTTTTATTTGGCCTGTTTCTCCATCTCTCCTTTCACTATATATGTATTTTCCTTAGAATCCAGTGTTATACTTGTGCCTCATTTGTTTGCTCTCTCAGTCTAGCTTTTTGTTTGGCAAACTAGCTTGGTGAAAGGAGGAAAGGGAAAGAGGACGAAAGAGAAGAAATGAATTATGTTATGCAACTACTGTGCTGGAATTAGTGTTTCTTTTATATATCAGTAAATACACTACTTTTTGAGCGATTTCGATCAAGCTAATGGCGATTTCATGTAGAATGTCTACAATTGCTTTTGCAGACAAACATGCTAAACATATTTTGGACTTTCCTTAAGTATATATGTAGGGACATGTAATAAGTATTTACGTAGACATTTTGCTTCCACAGAAAGAATTGCCACAATGTAAGTTTATTCGCATAATGGGAGAAAATTCTACAAAGCGTTAGTTTTCTGTTTGAAATGTGGTATTTTACAGATTATACGATGTTGATAAGCTTAATATGTGTCAACTTCTGTTGGAGACCGGTAATTTATCTTTGTTGATAGAGTGGGCTACAATTTTGGCGACGCATGTAACAAATGACGGAACGATTTCCTAGATTAAATTAAATTAGGCCGATAGACAAATATGGAGAAATGAATTGGTTGTTTAAAAGCAATTTAAAAAGTTATTTAGTGCTAAATGTAATGAAAAAAAATTGGGTAGAAAGGAAGAATGCCGAGTACTTTAAGTAGTTTGGAGAAATTTTGTAATGATGAATTTTCAAACTTGCTGGCAACAGATTAAATACATTTTGAATTGCATGTTTGCACTAATGTAAGTTTCCTCTCATTTCGAGAAAGTAATTATAAGCCCTTGCTTTATTAGATCAAAGCTGTTCCCAACCACCTCAATATATAAAGAAACACTATCAGTTTTATGCATTTCAGGACATTTTTTAACACTTCTTCTCTAAAATTGCTGATTGCAGCATGTGCAAATTTATTGTGTGCGCAGTAGGAGCCTAATTAAATTGTATTACACT
This sequence comes from Orchesella flavescens, assembly GCA_964034955.1. NCBI lineage: Eukaryota > Metazoa > Arthropoda > Collembola > Entomobryomorpha > Orchesellidae > Orchesella > Orchesella flavescens. The sequence goes on along the minus strand of OZ035957.1, from coordinate 16,575,613 downwards.
AAGCATATTGTTTATTATTAAGGAATTGAGAATGTATTATATTGCGTAGTGTAAAAAACGTTGAACCCATTGACGCTGAGAAAGAGATGTCACGCAGAAACGGTATTTCTTTTTCAATTTTTACAATATAGCGAAAGCGCCCTTTCAAGTCAATGTTTCAGAAGTTTCATGATTCATCAATGACAATTTTTTATTAAAAAAAACAGCACTGCATTGTGCTAACAAACTGTATCATTTCTGCATGAATGAATTTGATTCTGCAATAGAAAATCTGATATGTTTGATGTTCTAAGTGCTTGATTATGGCATGACTGCTCGTTTCAAACGAGTCGTTTGTAATATTGAATACATGTGAAGATATAATATATATTCATAAATATGTATATTACCAGAGAATGCTGTTGTGTTGTAAATTGTAATTCTGTCTGCGAATAAACTCATCTTCTCTGTTTTCTCGTAACTTTTTGTATTCGAACTTCCCTACAACTGAGCCACATCAAAATGATATTGGTGACAACAGTGTAGATTTATTTACCTTATGAATGTATATATATATATGTTTGGAATCGACTACATATAAGCATGTTCATTTTATTCGTTTTATCTGCATGCCAAAGCCTTCTGTATATATTTACGGGACAAATATAATGCATCATATGTAAATGCGATATCAGCACCATACGTATATAGGAAATAAGCCGCATATGAATATTGTACCTTTTATGGCAAAAATGTAACATTTAAATAGAAATCGTCCAACCATTTATAGGATATCGTCACATGCATAATTTGTAAAGATTGCGCATAACAATTTCAATGTTAAAAGTTTTAAATAGTTACATAGCTAATTCCAAAAAAAAATATTTGAACAAACTGTAAGTATATTTGAATATCGTCGCATGAGATGAGAGAACCATATGTTTTCATAGATATTCTCTCCAGTCTCCATGCACAGAGATTCTCTCCAGTTACTACAGATCATTTCAACTTTTTATAATATGCGTATAGCTTTAATTATGTTCTGGTATACTTTTCAATGTCAACTAATGTGGTTTTTTGTTACACTTGTTGCTGGTGCTTTGTAGTCTATGAGCTATCCCCTCAGACCAACCTGGTCATTTATCCTAATATTCAGTTATAAAATAAACAAAATCTTGTGCTTGACATTCGTATTTTCTCGTAAGCAGTACTACTGTGGCATGGAACCCCTCTGTATACCTACGGAGTTAGTTAGTTAAATAAAACACATGTCAGATAAATGTTCTTTCTTGATGGCTGCTGAGAAAGATTGCAAAAGAATATCAAGTTGAACGTCAATCGTATATGCATCCTTCAGTCATTAAATGGTAAGTAAAATAATTAATTGTTTATAATTTAAATATGATACTTAACTCATTAACTGGTTGTGACAAACAATATCGTAACGGTTGAAATTTTAAGTTAGAGTTATACTCAAAAGAGATTGGAACCTATAACAACTTTACCGTGATAAGGCTCAAAATGCAGAGTTAAATGAACATAAAGCATACAATGCATACACGATTTCGTCAATATAGTATACCTTGAATAACATGAACGAAACGGGACATACACACGAAAAGTCATAAATACATAGTGCATGCGTTCTTTCCCATGATTTTGTTTAATAAAAGTACAATTGCATAGGCATTAATATTCCTAGCATCTTGTAAAAACTTTATTTTATATAGGATCAAATACGACAGAGACGGACAGCCACGTAGCTATTGTGCAAAATTGTGCAACTATTAAATTGTTTAAGGTCAAACTGAAAAAGTTAATCAAAGAAAATATCTAGTAATTTAACCAATATTATGTAAATGCAGATTTTAAGAAATTATTAAGTACTAATTGTTGTGAAATTTGATTTGGACTATTTTGTCATGCATTAAATTAACCCTGGACTAATGACTTATGTAAATTCAATATTTGTAAAAATGTGATTTGTATGACAATTGCGATGTGTGTCAAACGTAACAAGCCTACCAAGGCAAGTTTTGATTCAATAAATAATAATAATAATAATAGTAGCTGCAGTTTGTGTTATTCACCATACATTATATGAAGTAGCCTAAAAATATCTTCTAGTGTGCACAATTATGTGTTAAATCAATTACCATAAAAAAGTACATGTAATAAATCATCTAATAAAAGGTTGTCGTTTTCATTTGTTTATGTGGTACCTTTCTAATAAAAGGTACAGAAATACTATGTGCTGGTATCTCATTTTCATATGGTGTACGGAGGTAGTTTTTAAGTACACGTTTAAATGGATGCCTATATTTACGTACAGTATTTCTTCCTGTCAGAATGCAGCAATAGGTTAGTGCATTATTATGACATGACAGCATAGCCTTTAAGCAGACATGAACCCGAAGTGTAGTGTCCCACAAGCTCCACCATACCATGATAATCAGTAAGCATGGCGTGAGATTGAGTTCGAGCTGATAAAAATGCACATTTGTGCCATTGTCATCGTATTTTATTCAACAATTTGCTGCAAACGTACAAGGTAAAGTTGCACAAATATCATATATACTATACGTTGCACAAAGCACAGTATTTCTTATCAAAACGATGCATAGGACAAACAGACAATAGGCGTCATCATAGTTTGAAACTGCCATTTCACAAAAATATTGCATGTGGCGTTGCTCAGCTATTCTTCCTGTTTGGAATCAACTTTCCCACACAGTATCCATCCATATTGAGATCACCTTTTGTGTCATGAAGGAGAAAGGAAGTAGACATCCGTTCCCTACACTCGCAAGCGTTCTCCTTTCCATGTCATTTTGTTTCTGCTTTTTAGGAAAGAGAAAGTTGAACTGGGTTGTGGATGATATGATGAACTATATTATGTAGTATTTTGTGACAGTGAACTCTGATAGCAACATGCCAAAATTATGTTAACAACACGAAAAGTTTATCAGAATTTGAACAAATGGTGTAAATGCTGAATATTATGCCTATATATTTATTTACTATATCCTTTATCACGGTTAGGAATCAACGAAAACCCATTTTTATGTAAAGAAGTCCACATGATTAGTTTCCGTAATGCCTACGGGGATAAGTGTATTCATGTTTGCTATATTCCTTACATATCTACTTCCTTACAGTTACTTGGACTTGCATGCAGTTGTCACAATCCTTCTCATATTCAATTATGTTGAAAACTTTGCTATTAGACAGGACCAACCATGTCACTTTCAGACATGATAGGCAGCCTCCTACAAAGAAAAGTGGAAATGTGTTTGGCTGCACACAGAAGAACAAATGTTGCTTTGCATGCATGTGTACATAAAATACATTTGATATATTCGTGATTGTACATATAGCAAGAAGCAGTAGATTTTTGATGAAATTTTTAGTTTGCAATATATACTAGATTTTACTATGCAAACTTTGGTGGGTGGTATGGTGTTGTGGAAAGTACAAGAGAATTGTTTTGCACATACTCTTCGTAAGTACAGCCAACATCACTTTTTATGAACATATATATAAAGCGATTGTATCAACGAGGATTTCATCTACACTTTTCTACTCCGTTGTATGTAGAGTTATACTCGCTGCAAGTACGTAGTCCCTACAGGGAGAAAGTGGTTTATGTTTACTCTCGTGAAATGGAAATGATGCTGAGTTTTTTGAAAGTGAGAAACTAAGTGAATGATTGAGTGAGCATTGAACTGAAAGCGAAGTTGAGAAGCTGAGAAGCAGATTACAATCTAGGAAATTCAAGTGTGTTCCACATCCGAAGCGTTTTTTCTTCTGTTGCATTTATATTATATGGTATAATATTACAGTATTGAATAACGGTATGGTTGAGAAAAATTGCAAAACGAGGAGGCATATTCCTTGTGAGCCTATTCCCGTTATATGCCAGCATGTGAGCATTTTTAGGTATTGAGGAACTTCCGTGATATTTTTCTAGCGCAAAAAGAGTTACCTAAGAGAGTGTATGGTTAAGGCATTTCCTCCATTAGCTTTGGCCATTACTTGTAAGGTCCAGTCTTGAAATTGCAGTCTTGGCTATACTCTCACTCGTTGGCGTTTGCAATATTCTACGTGATCGTGATCAGGGCTCAATTTCATATGTGCAATTTTATCAAATAGAATGAAATTCTTCTATTGGGAATAAATCAATGGGCTAACAACATTAGGGTATTATTAAGTGCAGTAATATCTTAAAAGCTGAATGGGTGAGCGAATCACTTTCTCATATATATGGAAGTATATGATTCCTCATAGTTTACCCATATTTTACAATTTTTTGGGACATTTATCACATAAAAAACCTATACACATTGACTCTTTGAGTCTGGAAATTTATCCAGATGATGAAAAGAGATAAGAAAAATGATGCACCACATAATTTACAGCGCTATGTGACTTCTGCTCAGGTACTCTCGAGAAATTAATTCTCAAAAAATAAATTGTGTATAAAAAAGGTTACCAAATATGGAATACTGCAAGTCAGCTGCTATAGATTTCTCTGCAAGGATTCAGCCAGCCCATTTTCTAAGCATTTTTCAGGAGAAGCAGTCAGCGTATAATATAGGTTGGAGACAAAGGAGTCACTGACACCCAAAGGCAATAATGCTATCATATATAGGTTCTAACATTCTGGGGACTAGCAAAGTGCTAGTAAACTAGAACTCTTAGTAAAATATATTTAGAGCATAAGCACACTTAGGTGCTGGTGCTAAGGCTGATTCGCAATCTTCCCTTGATTCTCAAAAGAGGCCCATTAAACCGTGGCACGAGTGTCGTAAACAACAGTTAGACAATAAAAATCCTCGTCCATAAATTTTAACCTTATGCAAAGACGCATTTAACTTACATTCCTGCATGCTACACAGTTGATATAGGTAGTGAAAGCTTTACTTTATGTGTTTCTGCATCCATATATACTTTTACCTCGTGTGTGTGTTTATTTTGTATGCATGCCTACGAATCTTTTGCGATGCACATATCTACATAAAATTTATGCTTGAAGTCTCAACGACCTTATGTGTAGCCACGTTAGTCTTGGGGCAGAGTTACTAGTGCTCCAAGACATCCATATAATGTAAAGGTCACAGATCTTCAACAAGCTCAAAAAGGTGCTCTTGAAGAGTGTGCCGTGCCATCGTCCTAGCAAAAATTTCTGTGGCGGTGGTGGAGAAAATGGAGGTAAATTGGTATTGGTTAAGATGAAAGTGTGGCATTGTATGTTGTACCGTAGCTAGTAGTAGCTTTGATAGGGAAAGAGTGGCAAAGAAAAAGGAATACGTAGTACTTTCACTTACTCTTTCTGTCGCCTCAAAACTTTATGGGCTGTATACATACTTGGGTACCTATGAAAGTGCAGACATATATTCTACTTAGGAAAAGCTCAGCACATGCCTATATTGACTGTGTTACAACAACGTATATGGGTAGTGTGTAGTTGTAAAATACTTGTTCTCAAGAGTTGTGAGCAATCATTATATATAAGTTTGGAGTGAGATTCAAAAGGAGTTTGAACTAGCACACAACCGAGAGAAAAAAAAGTGAATGAGTATAGCAAGGTAGAGGAGGACGAAGAGGTGGGGTTAGCTCAATAATACTACTGTTCAACCCTTTTATATTTCCTTCGGTTGGGGTAATGGCATAGCTCCAATAAATTGATTATATCACTCCTCAGATCCCATAAATTACCAGACACCACTACCACCACCATGGCCACCGTAGCCTTGCCTTCTTTCTCCACTTTTATGGTGGTACGATAGCTTTGAAATCACTACAACACAAGAGGTCCGGACCTTTTTTTCATGCATTAATATTCCATTGAAAGTGAATGGAACTACACGACATTCATCGTGTTGCATATATAAAAAATGAAGAAAAAAGTTTACAGATCGTGGTTTGGGCTGTATCATCAGCCTCATAACGAAACGCTTTTGCTTTCACTTCTATGACGAAGTGGTAATGGGAACTTTGGAAAGGGACAGAAATGATTCAAAAACACATTATGATCTTATACAAAATACCTACGCATAGGAATAGGTGTAAGTTCTAGGAAGAGCTAGCCACCACAACGCAACGGTTTAGTTGTATTATAAGTATTATAGAATCAAATATATACATGTATAAATTGTAGTAAGTAGTTCCGGCAAAGTGCAAAACCAAACCAAAGTTGGCGGAAGCAGGCCATAACCAGTGAACCAAATTTTCTCGCTCAACTGATTTTCCACATAGGTACTACTATAAATGTACATGCATCAGTTACTCAACCAAAGCAGCTGGCTTGGAGGCATTATCCATTGCAGATTTTAATGTGAAAGAATGCATGTAACATGAGATGAGACACACGCAAATAGAAAGGCCTGTAGGGAAAAGCCAAACGTCAAACCATGTGAAAAAGCCCTTTGCTTCGAGCTCCCTCAAAAGCTTCTGAAAATATTGTACCCTCTGTACAAAGAAAGACCAAGAGGCTTTGGATGCGATAAAAGTAAGTAGGCGCATACTTGCTCGACTCTTCTCAAAATTCTACTGCCACGGCTCCATATTGTCATTGTTGCTATATATATATATCCTTATCATTTGGTGCAGTCACAGATAGTCACTTTGAAGTAGGTGCATATGGTCTGCTTTCATTTCACGGAGGAAAATATTTTTTAATACTTTTTAGAGTTTTGTAGAAAACTCAATTGTAACCAAGTTTCAACGAATGGATACTTCCTGATACTGACTCTTTTCAGCCAAAAATAAAATACATTGGTTTATCCTTCACCCAGTTCCGCCTTCAGTTTTCATTCATTCTTTTCTAGTTTTTGTAAATCCGGGAGTGTCTTACTCGCTCAGGAAGCGTACGCGGAATGGAAACGTTAAGTTTTATTCAAAAGCTAGAAACGACTCAGTGAATGTCTCACTTTGTAAGACTGCAGCTACCCACTGGGTATAGGACAGTGATGTGATGTGCATTGCAACGAAAATGTTTGCTGGCTACTTTCTCTTGACTAAATGTTAAATGATATTATGCAGTTATGGGACGGAAGTTTTAAAAAGTAGGTTTGTAATTCAACATGTTTGTTTGTCCTCCTTTCGCTATCGTATAAACTTTTAATATTATTTTTTATACTCCCAATCCCAATGCTGTTGTTTTACAAAACTGGTAGTTATAAAGTGAATACCTAAAGTTTTTGTAACGATTATTTCATTCAGCAACATGATAAATAGTTTTAAACACATTTCCCTCCTGTGGATATTCCACAGCTTTTCTTTCTTGAACAATGTGCCTTTTTTCCTTAATGGTAAAAATCGTCAGCTCGTGTTATTATTTGGCTGTGTCTGTGTTCGGAATGTACGGACTCACTCACTACCCACTTTCACATCTCAAAAACTCGTTATTTTGCCCTCCACTTGAAATTTAGGCAAACATTTTCGGAATAAACTCACACACAAGTTCGTGCCAATGAAATGGAATTGAAAACCGCAAAAAAATGTATGAGATTTTTTTTCGTACAAAAAATGAAATCATTCGTACAAACGAACGTGCAAACAGTCTAAAAAATAATAAAATCAGTATATTAAAGTTTTAAGTTAAGGGCACAGACAGCCCACGAGGATAGAATAAAATATTCCATTCTTGGTTGAATGGTACATAGACGTGAATTTTGATACATTTACTATCCTATGTGGATACATACTCTAATGATCATTTTTTTTTAGAAAAGATTCCAAAAGAAAATATTGAGAGAGCAAAATGTGAAAGAGCAATAAGGGAGAAGGTCTGTGAAAAAATTGAAAATGGCCTTGTTGGGTTGTTACTCGTGGAATTGCTAACGAAAGGGAAAGATACGGGGACGGATTGAAGGTTGCAAAAAAGTCAAAATGGAAAAGAGAACAAGAAATGAGAAGTTTTCCAGATTCACTGGAGTATATGCTTATATAAGATAATACATTATGACGTGGTGCGTGCTACTGATTTGATATACTTATAGAAACAAAAAAAAAGTATTTTGATGGCAATGAAAAAAAAACTCAAAACCATTCTACTTTTACTCTGAGCGTTATATGTATATACTTTTTATGTCGGCAATATTGTATTGCTCATTGCTTTATACCATTTTTCGGAACTACATCTCTTTTTACAAAAGTCAACATCATCTTTTTAGTCAGAGTACACACTATAGTAAAACTATAAAAACATCCGTAATTGTACGCACATACTGAAAGGATAATAATATTGGGGTTGAAGAAGAAGGAGGACTGGAAAATGTCCGACACACGATATACATAGATTTAAAAGAAATGGAGAGGTTGAACATTACATATTGCCCGTATTAGTGTGTGCCTTATTTTGAGAAAATGGTTCAGAGAGATATTGGTTTCCCCGTTTTCTCTTGTACATTTCGTTGATATCTTCTTTTTCAGTGTTGTGATGGGTGTGCCAATAAATACACATGTGTGCACCCATTCCTTTTATGTGCAATATAACATGAATATATTTTATATATAACGTGTTTTTAGCCTGAAGAATATGAATCTACATATATATGTATTTTACTCGAGAAACATCCTTCTTTGTCGTGACATGCATAACTTACAAGTTCCCATCAAAGCACCAAACGAGAAGCTGAGACTGAAGACAGGAGAGCTGTAGTAAAAATGGAGAAAAGCAATATATTATATAGCAATATGTATAATATATGTATGTGAATGAAAGTAGCGTAGTGATTTTAACTTTTAGTTCAATACTTTCACTACTCATGTCATCCTTCTCTTTCTGCAGAGGACTCCTGCTCACGACAAAGAATAATTCAAAAAATGGCTTTCTATTTACTTACATTAGGTTTCAATTTCAACTGGATAAAACTTCCTAATGCTAGATAGAAAGCCAAGTTTTCTGCAATTTAAAAGGTATATTGCTTACACAATCTATTCTATCTATGAGAACTTTCGACCGAACTCCTAAATTTGACCGTGGTAAACTGGCCCCATATATGATGTATGTTTATATAGTCACACTGACGTCATTTCGAGTATGTAGGTCTTCAAATATGCGACATTAAAAAACGTTTCACTGCCGTCCTCACGTAGCCCATAAATTACATACATCTGAAAAACATGGACAGGATATTTATATTAAATTAAAACCAACTGCCTCTTTCTTTGATCTCAATATTGGACAGATGGTCGCAGTTGCTTGTAAAACTGATTAAAAATCTAAAATAATAATTGATGGCTACTCGGAGTATAAGAATTCATTTCAGGCGATGGAAATGTCAAGTCCTCATTTTGTCATTTGTTAATTAAAACCATTCCTCCAATTCTTATTGTAAATTATGCAAATATCGTTTACTTATCACTGTACTCGCTAAAAATGTGTGTACGTGATACGCATACAGCAAGCACGCCTTTACGACTCATCGTTAAAGGTACCTGCAAATATAGAAATAGGACAAGGCTAAACTTAAGTCCGATACAAGACCCAAGATATCTCCACTCTTATCCAGGTCGCATCTATTTCAATTTGGGTTTGATAGAAAGAAAGCAAATGTGGATTATTGGAACCGTTGCAATGTTGCGATTAAAGCTTATATACATGAGCTTGGACCAAGATTAACTCTTTCACCATGTTCTGTTTCAAATATGCATCGTGTCGTAAAATAATTTATCCAAGAAGGAAGGACACAAAAATTTACGGGTTGTTGTTTTGTATCAAAAGGATATAGCTAACTCCCACAACATGCCTTTGCTTGTTTACTTGTTCATGTATTATGAGCTAGCTCCACACAAGGTACTACGTCTACTGAGCTGTATTTCCTTTGCAGAATTCGGGAAGTAATTTATCACTTGCTTACTGCCTCGCTCCCTTTCCCTAACAAGTTATATCCAAATATCCATCCAATCCACGCTCCTTTTCTTCTTTAATATGTGAGTGAGGTGGTGGTGGTCTTTTTGATGAAAATGGAAGAAACTATATAGCACATGCACTCATCCACATTTTAAGTAATCGTTGTAAAGAAGTTAATAACAATACAAGTTAGTTGCACAACCAAACCAGTTTATTCACCTTCGGGAGTCTTTCATGGGGATTTACAAGAGCTCTGCTATCACTCCCTACCATTTCTTTCGATGTAATGTTTTAATGCTTTCTCTTCTCCAGTAGTTTATATCTCAACAGCAAATTCTTAACAGTGAGCAAATATTGATTTAAAGGATATTGTGACTCTTCCGTTTCCTCCTGCCCGCTCATTCCAATTCCTTTCTGTCAGGTAACGAGAGTGAGAAAGAGAGGGAGAGAGAGAGTCAATTCCTTTCAAGGTCTCATAGACACGTTCTACTTGTAAACATAATGGTTATGAAACAGCCTGAATGTGGCATGGTGTATGGTATATTTTATAGTAATATCTACTACCATTTCTCCTAATCTAGTGAATCCAGTTGCACTTACAGGATTTGTGTTCGCAGCTGCAGTGGGTGGTGAATGGCAGGAATGGATTAGAGTTGGACTGTCCTAAAGGCATAATATTGCTGGAGAAAATAGAAGAAATACTCAAATCAAATTAGCTCAGCTGTATATAATGTTTGAATAACAAATAGAATAACATGGTGCTTCCAGCATTTTCATGGAACTGTTTATGTTCCGTATATATGAAACAGAGCATTCCTTCAAATTAGTTGGGATTCTCTGTAACATAACGTAACATTATATATGTATATTATGTTGGAATTGAAAGTTGAAGTGGGTATTGCATGTCGCATACTATACATGTAGTCGGTGTAGTCAACCTGACACGACTAGTTTTTACTAAAGATGAAACGGAATTTTGTGTAGGAAGAGAAGAGTAGTGTATAACTCGCAGCTCAGACGAGGAAGCGATACATATGGACTTCATTTAATCGGAAATTAATGCGTCACTGAAAATTTAATCTCGTTCTTTTAGTCGGCCTAGCCAAACGTACGGAATCCATTGAGCGGATTCATTGAACACGAAAAAAGATGTTGATGGCAATGCAATGTGATGAATACGTAACCCTTTTATATACATTGTTGAATTGGCATTTATCGAGTCGACACAGTCAATACGACAAAGAAGTTTACGAAACAGTTTACATGGGATTCTTAAAAAGGTGCATCCGCCCACATATCTCAATCTCAGGGGACGAACTGCTAAAGAATATTTGTCCAACGACTTTTTACAGAAAAAGGTTCGTTTACTATGTCTCTAAGGTTCTTATACTTATCATATAACTCTTCCACTTTCAAAATATATGGGCCCTCTTCAGCTAACAAAAATATTCGGAACATCACACACACTGAAATGTTCCACTCTTTTAGAAAGCAATAGTGATCGTGATAAGTACATTTTAAGGTGAGAGCTGCTAGCTACTACAGTTATGGTTTTATATGCATTCTTGAAAACTGAGTATGAAATGAAGAGATGGTTGCGATAATGTACGAAAGCTTTTTTAAGGTAAAAAACGCTACGCATTTACACACGACGCACACACATGTATGTATGTGCGATCTCCAGACACAGAATGTTCACTCAGTCGTGACTTCTTGATGCATAATCTCACTATTTCCTTTCCATCGAGGTCCCTATATACTCTTACCATATTTACCTACCGAGTTTTCAACTAAGCTCAAGAAAATTGCCTTCAAAGCTAGGGAAAAGATTGCAAAGAAGTATGCATGGAACAACAGGGTTGACTACCTATATGCATATGTATGTATGTATGCACACACGTGAAAATAATATGGTACTTACACACATGTTGGCATATGCATAATGCATCTAATGTCTCGATGCATTGAAAGTACCTCTTCCTTAAAAGAGAATGAGTCACATCAACCAAAATTTATATATCTTGTCAAAAAATAGAAAAGTGTCGGAAAATGAAAGTGGTATGGTATAGTTGCTCAACTGAGAAATCCCTATAGCCACATTGTTACTTTCACCACATTTTTTTCTCGTTCCCAGTGTCTCACTTGACTCACTTAGGGTTTGGTGTGTAAGAAAATAAGAGCGCGTTGTTGTTCACTCCCAACCTACGATATGATATCATCTATGCGCATATGGGTGTGCTAAAGAATATAATGGTGTTACTTTCCAAGAGAGTTGATGGTGATGTGTTTATTCCCAGTGGTGGAACACAGCACCAGCCTTGATATGACAAAGACAAGGAAATGATATGCTTATTATGCTTATGGTAATATAAACTTGTCACACGGTAAATTTTGTGTATGAAAACAACTCACTTCAGATCCCTTGAAGACTTGTCATCATCACATGACGCGAATGGCTTTCGCGGCCTCCTGCTTCCGCTCCCGCTCGCTCTGAAAAGCCAGTCTTGAAACTTTCTCATATACAGGAGAAGTGTTTTAAGGTATAATGGGTGTAGCTCCTTAATTCGGTGCAGTTGCTTCATATTTTCATATTCATAGGCGGGTTATTATTTGTGAATACACTTGAGAGAGATGCGAGTGCATATGATAATGCTTAAATTTTCTTCACTCGTGTGTGAGTTCTTCTCCGAAATCCTCTCATCATAAAGGTACTTTCTCCCTATTTGCTTTTCTTCTACGAGCATACCTTTATGTTAATGTACATATCGTAGCACAATATATAATATTCTTATCTGCTCAAAAATGTCTTGAAACATTGATATCTTCTCAAGTGTGACAATTTTTTAACACACATGAAATGAAAGAATGAAAAGTATTTCTTTCGGGTACACACACACACACACTCTCTCTCTCAAAAGATCAGGGTGAAATTTTATCCTCTGAGTTCATTGAGTAAAGTGTGTTCATGGACATGATTATATAGTGACTTATCGTTAGTGACGCCTCCCAATGATTTATGTACATTTTGACTTTCTCCTTGGGTGGACATAATGGTATGCAGGAGGAAACTTACAGGGCTTTAGAACTCTCAAGGACGCATGAAATTCCTCATGATTGTAAAAGTAAAGGTAGACTCACAAACACACACACATTGTTTTTCTTGTACTTGTTTTAGTTTTCTGAGGGAAAGTTTTAAGATGAAGTTTTTTTTGCTGCTTCCGTTTTGGACATTTTAACTGTTTTTTGGCAATGAACTTGTGTAGTCGTTTCTCTTTCCTTGTCCGTGCATAAACGCACACAATATAATTATTATTATAGAGTGCAAGATCAGCATAAGTAGTAATTGAAGTTGCCTTTCTCTTTCTCCAACATTTAAACTTAGTTAATGGCTGGAGTTGGCCACTGTAAGGTATTTTGAAATCTAGAATTAATCATGATTTTATCAACCCATTCGGCGAGTTTGTAAGAGAAATAAAACCCATTAAAAGCGTTTCGTTGTGGCCATTGTGTTATTATATTATGTCGTGGATGTGTGCTTAATGTGTATACTACTATACGATGTGCAAATGCATAAAACGTCAAACGTGCTCATTGTATGTATGCTAGTATAAGAAGAGTGAGGAGAAAATAAATGTTTGGCTGATGGCTGCTGAGAATAACATTGTGCTGGTTTTATATATACCTACCGGCGTTGTTTTGAGTAGGCTTCCAGCTATACATACTAGTTGGAACGAAACGGAATTCTTTTTCAAGAGTTTGCAACTTTTCCTCTCATTGCTTCCCAGTCACGGTCGGTGAGAGTTGGTCCGGTGACGTTAATATGGACGTTAATGGAGCACCATGAAGGCATTTCCTGTCCATTACTTTCTACGAATTAAAGAAGATAAGCAACAAAATGGGTAAAAGGTCACAATGTAAAACTATCCTCGTGTATATAAATTGAATGCAGTTGTTTGAAAAAACGGTGAAAGTTGGACTTTTGCTATTTCTTTCTCATTTATAGCTCAATTGTATGTATGCACATGCTGAGCATGGCTCTTCCTATAGATTGGGGAATGTATTGATAAACAACTTTATACTCCAAAGTTCAAATGGTACATTACATCAAACATCACATAACCATCATTGTTGTTCCTAACGGCTATTTGCCATTACCATTCAAGCCGTCATCAACTGTAATCAAAGCATGTCCAGTATAGTTAATATGTGCATCTATTTTGAGCCCTCCAACACTCTGTTCTCCTGATAAGGTACTACAACTACCACACCAGCTCTCCAGCTGGACAGATTATTACACTTGTTTAATGCAGTTCTGTCATTCAATGACTTTCATCATCATTTGGCATCCCGATATGGGAAAATAGCATGCAACACACACATACTCTCATTGGGACGAATCCTTCTAATTGAAAGACATCTATATGCTGATGCAATTTAGAGAAGAGAAACTCCATTGTATTCCATTTGGAATTCAATGGTACGGTTGTATGCAACGTGATGCAGTACTTAGTCGAAACTATTTCTTTCGTCAAGCAAAGAATGTAAAAGTTAACAGCAAAAGCTGGAGTGGACTATGTGTATCCTCATCATCATTGCCCTATATATTGTCGACCACTACTGTTTGTAAAGTCTTTGCTCAAGACAAGGGAAGAGCTAAAAGGATTACATAACTACACGACCTAAAACTTTCATTACATGCATACAACGATCCGATGAGTTTACATGTATCTGCACTATTCTGCACCAACCTCGCGAGAACCAAAAATAGACTGCAGTTTCCCTCTCATTCCCATTCACTATCCATAGTGTACAATGAGAGAGAGAGAAACTATAGTAAAACCATGCCAAAAAGTGCAAAATGGGCCTGGAGGACTTTCTAATAGTATATAACAACTCTATATATAGTCAATCCTTTCTTCTTTTTTCTAACAAATTTTTCTACTTCGCCACGCTACCAGATACTTACTAAAAGCCCACAGGCTAAATAAGTCTTAAAGTAAAAAAAAAGAGGAGAGATAAAAAGGATACTTTTTTTCTACAGTGATAAGTACAAGTACTGGTACTTTTGAAGTAGTTTCTTTTTCCCCTTCTTTTTTCTCTCTCCTTTGGGTTTTAGAGGCCGACATCTTTTCCTTCTCACAACATCACACAGACTCTCAGCTTGTCTGACATTAATTTTCTCCATTTCAACCATCTCATTTTGCGTATCTTAGCCGCATACCCAGGCCATCACGAGATTGGGGAAAATAACATTGGGTTGGGTAGCGCTTCTAATATATTCAAAGGGAGAAGCAAGACTTTTCACCGAGCCCATTACCCCCACGTCTTTCACACTCGGTCTCCTGGCGACTCTCTTGGATGAAGGAACAGAGAATGGAACACATGTACGCCCCCTTTATATACATTAGATATATACATACTATCAGCATCAGTTAATGGCAACTCTGAAAACATCTACACAAAATACATGTTCATTAACGGGAGGAAAAGGAAGAGAAAAAGTATTTTTTTTAGGTCCAAGTGTTAACTGCCAGTTTATTGTGTAGGATAAATGTAAACGTAAACGCAATGCAACATAAATAAGAGATCAAGGAAAGGAGCAAAAGAGTTGGTTTCCTATGAACGTTTTTTTGTTTTATTTAATATATATTTTTTGTTACGGTTAGGCACACATTTTAATATACCTTAAAGCGGGGGAGTTGGCTAGAAAGCAAGTATAGAAAGAACTGAATCCCTTCAAAACAGATTGAAACGTTAAAGTCAGCAACACGAGGAGGAGGATGTTCGCACACGAGACTATTAAGTAATGGAAACGGAATATAAGTAGAACGCAGTCGGGCTATATATAGTTTCTACTCTTTTGTTCCATTAGTTAGTAGTGTTACACAATAATACAGAGGCACACTGCTTTTCGCTTCCTGAATGGAAGGTAGGCAGTTGATTTTTTTTCAGAGTTCAAAAGCAAAGGCCGCAAAAGAATACATAAGCCGAAGAAATGAATGTTAAAAGGTGTATTAACACAGGCATTCGGTTTCCATACTACACGGATAAGAGAATGGTTGCTCGTCACTTGTAATATTTGTTGCACCACTGGAGATTTTCCCCATTAAAAGTGGGAAAAAGTGTTTCACCCCTCTGGTGCCACATACAAGTTGATGAGGATCTAATTTGAAGTTTTCACGATGCTGATGAGAATGATTATTATTATTCCCAGCCTTGAAGCAAGCAAACACTCTGTTTCCTACTTTTTTCTTCTTCTAAATTTAACAGGGGGATGATAAAAGGAAGGAAGGTAGGTAGGTGTGGATTTGAATATAAGGTACGTCGTTGGTTCCCATTTGACTTTAGGTTGATGAAGGAATGTAATATCGTAGCGGCATCCGGCATAACACCTCGCATCTCATTCTACTAAAGATATAAAAATATATAGAGCTTTGCTTGACTCCAGTACTATCAACTCATTCTTTTCAGTTGGGATGTTTATCCTTTTTTAGTCAGGGTCAATAAAGTGAATGCAACGGAGCAGATCAAAATAATAAAGTGTATCACATCACATCGTTGGTATAAACTCCTTCAAAAAAAATGCTGTCTTTGCTTTCCTAGCTTCATGATTATGAAACCGGATCATTCCGTATTACAGAGCTCACATTCTCGAAATATCCCATTGAACATAGAAATGCGCTGCTGCTTCGTGGATATACTTTTTTTACCTACCTCCATCCATATCCTGCTTCCTTCTTCAGTTCTCCCGACTCTCATTATTATTATCCTCCGTCCTATTATTTGTCATTGCCGTCTTCTTGTTCCCATTTTTTTAAAACAGAATAGGGAACAAAATGAAGTCGTGGTTGGTTGTGAAGGAGTGTTGAAAATGTTTATATATGCAAAGGATTCAAATAAAGTTTAATACTGTTACGACTCCTCCAACAAAGAAATTACATTATGCTCATCACATGATGAGCTGGAGAGAATGAACATGTTTTTAATGTAAATAAGTTGACTACACAGAGTATAGTAGTTGCAAAAGAAAGTAAATTTTATTGCTAAAAAGAAAAGGGAGAATAACGCATTTGAAACGCAATAATATATATATGAAATAATAGGCATAGAACGCAGAAGCATCTCATGCAGTATGCAAGTAACAAGGTAACATTGTGAACAGGAAACCAGTTTTACCACTTCCAATCTATATGCGTGCATTGCAAAATTCATGCATGAGCAGACATAATCGTCATCTCATTTTTTCTGGTTGATACCACCCGCTGAGTAAGTAATGGCATGTATGGATCAGGATGGAGAGATGGGTCTAGTCAGAGAAAAACGCGACGTTTTTTTATGGATTCTGCTTGAAAAAATATGGGAAATGGAGCACTTGGTACACAATAACTATCTACTTTGTTAAATGAAAATGTGATACTCGTCGCTCCTACTTACTCCACTTTAGACGAATGGTGTGCATGTGGTCTCTCACCATCACCGCCACCACCATCAACGTATAATCTTGATAAAAGAGTAGACAAAGTTTTTCTTGTTGTGCCAAGTAAAAATGAGGAAAAAAAGTATCATTCCATCATTTGAATAGTTTGTCTGAATGTGAATCATGCAGATAGATAGTCCATGTATACCACACTAGACTGACTGGAGTTGTGTTACATACCGCCATAAGTGTAAACAGCGGAGCGTACATGAGTGTAGAGAAAGTGTAGGACGGAAATGTGGAGCTCCATATGGACATGTAAAACAAGTGCTTTGATAAAATATGGGCTGGCTCCATAAACCGTCTCACTTTCCTCCCTTTTTCTCTCCTTTTCTATTTCATCATGGATGAAATTCTCGTTTTACTCACTTTTTCGTCCTCTGCAACTTTTTTTTTTTTTTATAGAAATCGAAGTGCACTTCCCTCTTTCAAATCAAAGTAATAGTGTTACTGTGTCGAGTTCAAGGGAAACCTGATAAATGAAAAGGAAAAGAAAAGTGCGGATCACCAAATGCTTTTCTCTTATTCCTATATAAGTTTATATATAGAGATTTCTTTGAGTTTTCGATGAATTAGCCCTTTGTAACCAAAAAGCGTATCCCACTTACAAGAAAATAAAGAAAAGAAACTGCATGGTTATGGTAATGACACATGGTGCATACTTACAATTGACTGCGTATATTAGCATTCAATTGGTTACATACAAATGTGTACGTAGGAAAGTATATCCTTTTATACATACGTATATCATGTTCATTTCATAAGGTTTAACAATGAACCACGGGTTATTACTACCACCGTACCAAAGTCGAAAGTCTAGGTTATCGACTTAATGCACTAAAGACGACTACCCAGGCCCAAAATGTCTACTCAAACGTAGACATATTGAAGTACAAAACGTCTTGAAAGAAAGTATATGAGCATACAATATAAAAGGCCAAGAAAGAGAAAGCTCGACGGGAGACATTAACATTTGAACAGTGAGCATTTTTTCTTCTTCTTTTCTTCTCCTCTCGACTCGAGTCAAGAAGTTCTTTTTATTCTTATCGTTAGTAGTTGGAATGTTTTCACATGTGTTTCCTTGTAAGTTATAGGCATTCATTGAGCTCACCAAAGGCACATCCTGTCTTTTCACTAATTCATTCATTTTTATTCATTGAGCAAAGGAAAAATACAAAAAGCCATATGAACAACGGGGAAAAAAGCTATGCTCAGCAACCAAACATGATAATATGTCAACAACTATGACACGGAATAATACGTACTCGATGACATGAACACGAACAATAACACCTGATCAATAATAATAGACGGGAAAGCATGACTTGAGTCAAATTGATTGAATGTTGAGATCAGCTCAGCCAAAAATATCTATACAGTCATAGTACAGAATAGAACACAATGTATTATTGTATGGCTTTCTCCCATTTCGCTTCTGGCCCTTCTTACACTTTTCAAGATGAAAGAAGAAAAAATGTGATACTATAAGGAAGCAGTTGTACATGTATAAGATGTTTTATATGAATGCTGCTTGATATAAACTAGCTTTTTTTGTATTCCTTCCATTACATAAGCCTGTGTAATATTGTGAGTGCTAGGAGAAAGTAGTGAAGAAGGCAGTTCTGAGAATCTCCGCATATCTGTTACGTGAGTTTCCTTTTAACGATCACCAATGCCATCCAATCCATAACTTTTCCTTTGCTGGACTCTATTTGAAATGGGGTCTATGCTCACTTACTGGAACTGAAGAGTTTTCAGAGTCTTCCAAAACTAAAAAAACTAAATGTAATGTGATGTTATGTTAACGTATCGCAAGTGCTTAGCTGGAGATCATATCGAATTTTGATGTGATATTCTACTATTTTGCTTAGTTCCTATATAGAATGTATCCATATCACATCACATATATCTAACTTCATTCATTGCATATAGGCTTTTACGTTCGCATTTAACATTGAATTGGAGTATGTGACGATGTGTGATAATCATTTTCAGCGTGCGTATCAATTCTGCACTAGGTAGGTACATATACATACATAGACACAAATATCAAGGAAAAAACAATGGTCGAAACTTTTTCCATTCGCTCTACTTAAAAGTGAATTTGTGCCGAGTTGAACAAAGAATTACACATTCTTTCTGTGACGCCAAACATTCCAGGCTTTCTTCTTTACAAAATTATTGCTTCCAGGCGTTAGTATAGAGCTATGTATACACTTTGAAACGTGGAATTGGAAGGAAAAGAAATTGCGTATGGAGGGAACTGCGAACGCAGTTCACAAAAAAAGGGGTCTTAAGCCTGTAAATCCACTGACATAATTGGATGAGTGACTTTCACAGTTCTCGAGTCTGCAGTGATCAAAATGACAAGTTATGAAGCCAACCTGTCAACTAGTGGAAATGCCTTGGAGCGATGCGGTAGCACGGCTTCAACAATACACTGTACAAATAGAGAAAATGCTCGATGCAGTTATTTTTTTAACCAGTTTGAGTTTGAGTTCTGTGATTTAGTTTATGAATTTTATTTCCTGCAAAGAAACTCTTAGCATTAATATCACGACGACGACGTCGTCGTCGGTGCTTCTGTTTTGTTCCGTCACGTGCGCTACAATAATGTAATATCACTGTACATTTAAAGGGATTACTGTTAAGGATAAAGGAACAAAGCAAGTTTTTTATGGTTTGGTTGAAAAGGTCACATATATATTTTTCAAGTGCAATTTATTATCTCATAAAATAAATCGTTTTTCGTGGTGGCCATTATTACATAAAAATGAATAATGCTTGTGTATATGAATTAAAATTTCGCTGACACTTTCCAAGAGTTCTCTGGACTCCTAAAGGAAATTATTATTAGCTTTGTTATTGCAATTGTTAATGTTAAAAAAGGGGGAAGTGTGTTTTCAGTTGGAAGAATGCATACATAAGGGATTATGTCGGCCTTTCACAATGACCCAAACCAAACGCAATATTATATATTATGTACCACTACTACTACTGACTACAAACAAAACAGAAGCGTTCTGGTAGCGATCCAAAAAATCCAAACAACAAAAAAAACTACAACTTTTTTTCATTGTATTTTGTTTTTGTAACTCAAAGAAAAAGAATATATAACATGGTGTAATGCAATGGTGTGTTATTATGGAGGAAAATATTGCGTAGTAAAAGAGCTAGATGAACTTTCTCCATTTTACTGCAGTATAACAAGTAAAAAGACTGCTATTTACATGCATAAAAAATTGTTCTTGAACAAAACTTGAAAACCTCACACTAAACTTTACTAACGATAAGAGCTGCTGCGTAATGTTATGTTCTTGTACAGTTTTTGTAGTTTGTTGCGGAAGGAACAATGGGGTGCGTGCGTGTGTGAGGATAGTAAAATTTGACGACTGAGTTCACAGCTTATATAATTCGAAGCGAAGGTTATTGCGTTGAATTTCATTCATTCACACATAACACACACACACACATACACACTCGTGGGTGGAATGGATGGAATCATAATAATAATATATAATGTAAATCGACTGGCATGGAGAGAGAGAGAGAAAAAGCGGAGATTAGAGTCAACTCTCGAGAGCTCTCTCTACCAGAATTAACATAGTTTTCTCGGGAGTTACATAAACATGGCGAGACTACTGCACACTTTTCCAGTCCCAACGAAAAAACAATGTATACCATACATTATAAATCAAAGGTGTTTAGTTAGGCCCAGGTCTGGCATGGCCTGTGCAAATGGTCTGCACATCATGGGTTTAGAATTCCGCTGGTATTTCATGAACCGTCTTTTCTCCGTATGTGAGCTCGGAGAGGGAAAGCTCTCACAAAACTCTTGAGATTTAACATAAACAAGTGTTGTGTACCAGTACCAGCAGCAGCATCAAAATCAGCAGAAGAAGCGCTTTCCTCAATATGGGTTGGGTGGTGGTGGTGGTGAAGAGCGTGTGTATTCAGACAGAATTAAAAGGCCGAGTCCTTTTCCTAATGCTGCTAGTTTTCGTCCCAGCACACACACCACACACACATCTCTCCCATATCTCATCTCTCTCCTCCTATTTGCTAATAGTGGATGGGAGGATGATGATGATACGATGCGAATTATTCACACAGATTACTATCCATCTCTGTTTCCTGATCACTCTCAACTCCAGTTTACTCTAGTTTCAATGCTTTTCTATCATCATCATCATCATCATCATCAAGGTGTCTTTTTTCTGCTGGTTGGTGGAACAAGAGGTATTTTAAATTCTGCGGATTTACCGTAGCGTGTGCTTCAGGTACTGACTGACGAGGGTAATATAATGTATTCGGCAAATTAATGTATGCTTTTTGTTATAACTGCCTAAAGCCCCCACATGCCTACATATTACTCACACACACACACACTCACATGTAAAACATTTATGTTCTTCTCCTACTATTATGTACATTACGTCAGTTACGTGTGCATGCTTCCTTTCCTTTAGACCATGATTTTCTCGTTTGAGTAATGGAAACGGAAAAGCTTGAAGAACGATGAATGAATGAATGAAATGGGGGTCTTGTGCGGAAACTATATTATCACGAACCTAATATAATACTGTTATGTGTTTTACTGGACTTTTATCTCATCAAGGTAGATATATGGCCTTCTTTGGATTATAATTAAGACTAATTGCATAATGGCTTTTGTCTAATGTACCATGTGTTGGCAAATAATGGAGACAGGGAAAGGCTGTGTCGTGTGGAATAATGGAAGCTCATTATAATGCAAACTTAACCGCTTCCACATGTCACTACACACTAGCTATAGGAGTATTATACTAAACGGGAGATTGGTGTGCTGGTATACATATGTACTACTCATTTTTCTACATGTACCTACCTCCACGTCGGCCTGCATCTGTCCCTCCCTTCCGTCATTTAACCGTATCCATCAAGAAATACGATGATTTTTGATTATGATTATTATGATGGCTGTGTAGATATGTGTGGAGAAACTTCACTTTGTCTTGTATAATAAACCTAATTCGTGTATTGTAATGAAAAACTCATTTTTATTCTAGACCGTCACATGCAAATCAGTTTGAAACTGCTTTCCATTTTGTTTTGTTTTAACTCTACTTTGCTTAATGCTTGCTTACTGCATACAAACAAAAAGTAGCATAACTAATGTAAAATGTAATAGGTACCAACTACCAAACAGAGTTTATTTGAGCAATGTTGTAACTTCCTCCTTTTTATTTATTCATTTCAGCTGTGCCAGAAATTGAAGTGGAATCACTGGTGGGTGGCCGTGCAGAGTTTCCATGTGATGTGAATCCGTTGCCAGACCGTCGTGATGACTCGGTACATATGGTCTTGTGGTTTAGAGATGATTTTGGCAAGCCTATTTATAGGTATGATAATAATATAATGCTAGAAACGGCAATCACATAATTAAGATACTATATAATCATTAATCCAAGTTCATTAGTTATGATGATGACCACTGAAATGAATGACTTATACTGATGATGAGTACTGCTACCAAAAGTGGGTAACTTAATATGTATCAACATATAACTAGTTTAGCAACATGGACACTATAGTGGATGATGAATTGACTGACCATAGACGCTTACATATAATCATTCATTAGGGTAAAAACGTCAGGAATGATGTAGTAAACTCAGCTCGAGTCAGTGATCATACATGGATGATTCAACTTACAGTCAATTTGATGACGTATAAGGTCCACTTCAGTTTTGCATGCATGGACGTCCATAGAAGGATAACTAGTGAAGCACCATGTTTCCTTTCATTTTTACCAGTTTCACCATTCTTCAGTTCAGAAAGTCTTATGCTTTACTGGAGCTATGAATGAATGAAAGTAGGCACATCTGCAGATTGAGGACTCCTCAAAGGAGTATTGTAACAGGCAATTTCTTTCCTACCGATTGTGAAGATAAAATTACAGTGTAATACTGCCTTTTGTAAGATGATGATTTCGATTTGTACTCCATCCAGTAGGACAGTTATTATATTGCAATAGGTTGATGTCTATTATTCCCAATCTCATGAAAAACGACTATAGACGGTAATTGTGAATTGGAAGTGGTAGTATGTATGGTAAAGAAACAGGAAGAAGACAATGGATTCTAGTGATTCTAGTAATAAATCTTTCATTGTAATTTTTTTCTCTTCTTTTTTCTTACTTTATGTAATGTGACTATGTGACCTCTCCCCTGGACAGTCTGGATGTTCGAGGAAAGCCATTAGAATATGCGCGTCATTGGTCCTCCGACAAGCTGTTTGGCACTCGAGCACACTTCCGGGTCGTCTCCGACCCTACAAAACCAGCTCGACTTGTGATCGAAAACGTCAAACTGACCGATGAAGGCGTTTATCGATGTCGCGTTGACTTCCGCAACAGTCCAACAAGGAACTTCCGTTTTAATCTTACTGTAGTAGGTAAGAAAAATCAGCTTGAATAACTTTATTGGCATGTCTAACTCACTTCTTTTCTCGAATTCATATTTTAAATCAAAGTTGTGAAGAAAGTTAAATGTTTTATAGAGGCCAACTTTCCATCTACATTTTCTATCTATTTTTGCCCTACTTTACTCATCTGACATCACATAGAGAGAATAGGGTGATTTTATCTTTTTTGAAATAGAATGTGAAACTACATATATGTGTCCCTATTTTTTGAACTAAAACTTTCTCAATATTCTCAGTCAAGCTAGAATCCAAAATAAGTAGGTAGCATCTTGTATCAGTACAAGTTGGGTCAAACAGCCCTTAAAGAATGATGAATTATCACAATTGGAAAACGTAATACTTTGAACTTTTCTCATAAAAGGCAATCATCCGTAATGGATGATACTTTGAGCATTGACTTGCCTTTGAATATTTGCACAGAAACTCTTGAGATTGCAGGAAAATTTTTGCAGGACTTGGAATAGGAAACCCTAGCTAATGCAAAACTGTCAAATGCTGAACCAATTAGATATTTAAGGCACTATATAGATTTCGATTTAAGAAATAAAACAACCCATTTGCAATGCATTGCCTATACAAACTAGCCAAAAATGTTAGTTTGAATTAAAAGATTTTCATCTTGCTTAAAGCTCAACTTGAAAAAAATGACTTCATTTATACTGCATCTTAGGCATACTTCAAGTACTTTCAACCCTATTTCTGAAATTTTTCCTCTTTTTTTGTAGAAATTCTGCAGTTTCTCTGCATTTTTAAAGCCTTTGATCTTCTTATAATTATGCCTTCACTCTCAATTCTAAAAAAAATGTTTGTGGCCCTACAAGTTTCGTCCTACAATATACAAATCAAATTATCTCGCAATTTGGGTTGACCTTAACAAGTTGAAATACAGAAAAACTTACTCATCTTCATGCTTGCCAAAACGCATTATTCGAATCCTTTTTCTATTCTCTAACCTGCATATGCATCCGTAACTTTTCCAAAGTATGCTTGAAACCTTGCCCAACATTTACTTTTTATCTACAGTACAGTTTAAAAACTAAATGAAACATATGAATGTGCATACTTACAAATTCCAAAACAATCTACTAATATGGCTGATACTGATATACAGACATTCCACAACAATATTGTATGAAGTACACACATTTATGAAAGTGCTTAGAAAACTAAAAGCTCCATCTTGTTGTTTACAGTGCCTCCAGAATCCGTGTCAATCTACGACTCTTCAGGGAGAACCTTGACGAGTACCACGGGCCCATTTCGAGAAGGCTCCGATCTCACCATCTCCTGCAGGGTTATGGGCGGTATGTCTTTTTTACAGAGAAAGTACTTTTACATGCTTCCTGCTTTTTTACAATGCTTCTATTCTTCTACCAACTTTACTTTCCTTCTTGTTCGCCTTTTATTTTATGCAGTGACCATTGAATAACTTAGGAATAACTCTACAATCGTGAAAAAATGATACCAAGTTTTTGGTGAGCACATTTTTTTATAACTTTGAGAGCGAAAAAAGCAAAACGACCGACTCATATTATATGATACTCCCTTTCATCTCACACAATGTATTCACTTTATATATAGTTGGACTATGAAACGAACCAAACTACGGCTATTTAACATACTTAAGATGGATTTAGAAGGGATATGGATTTTCGCAAAATGGCCAAGCTGCGTGTATATATAAACGTAAAATACTCGTTTCATTCTTACGCATTCAATACTTGGAATATATGAAGCAGTTTTCTTGAAACATGAAACGTGTTTTAGTACATGGCATACGGAAAAAATAGAGTAAAATGTGGATAGTTAAAAAACGAGAGGAGTTTGTGATGCGATGTGGAACTGGTTCTGCTTCTAGTACAGCATCAAAAGGCAACATATAACAAAATTTGCTTTCGTTTGTGCTGTTCCACTATTCCCTTGAATGATAACAATATTGAGAGAGAGAGTAAGTAAGTTGTTGGAGAAACACTATTTTGTTATAGTAGCAGCATTAAAAGACATCAAATTTCATCACTTTCTTCAGTTTCACTTACAAAACGTGAGGAATGAAATGAAGTCACATCTCCATTTATCAAGGGATGCATACACAAAAGTTGCTTGTAGAAAATGCTTCATAAAACAGGATATATATAGTGTCTTCTTGTCTATACAGAATTACAATTGGAGAAAGCTACCAAACTAAAAAATATAAAAGTAACAACTACAAGAGAGAAAAAACGAAGTGGCCATTTTTTTTCTTTCGCGTGTGTGTGTACCCTTGCATTTTAAGTATTTTTATGTATCTATGATTCACTTGGTGAAATGAAATACAGTACACGAAAAATGAAGTTAAAGAAAGATGTACAACTACAATTTTTACAAAGTGAACATTAAGAACACCATATATTTTCAGTGTGCTCAGCATATATTCCAAAAAAAATATACAACTCTCAACTGGCAGAAGGCACAAATCGAGGCGAAGAAAAGGAAGACTAAAAAATGAAGATATCTGTTTAAGATATAATATTTTACGTTTTTATTTGTTATTGCTCCGAGTTGACTATGTTGATGTGAAATACAGCTGTTGACTGCTGCTGTCGTCGTCGTCGTCGTCGTTTTTGTTGTATTGTGGCGGTGGCAGCAGTAGCAGGAGGGGTGGTACATCTTTTGCTATTGCTACACAATTGTGACCAATACAACATAATATTATATTATTATTCGTTTCTGTTTCTACTGCTGCTGTTTCTAGTTAAGCTCCAATGCAATATTTTATCCTCCACGTGATATAGTTTATGCATAAGGGAAAGTTTTTTTTCCAACTGAAAGTGAAACTGCTCATTTCCCTTCATCTGTCCCTTTTTCTCTTCCCACATTCACATGTGTTCCTCATCGTGTGTTTTTGGGAAAAAGAGTCATTATAACTGCGGCCATAACTACATTCATATATACACGTACAAGGGAATATTGCACTAGATACCAGAGAAAAGCTTGTAATGTTATGTGCATGCAATTCTCATCTCGTCCCAGTTCCTTTGTAATTTATTTCTATCTAGAGAAATATGAAGACACTTATATTTCCCATTGCACTCTTAACTTGGTCTGGCAGGCGTGGGGTATGGTATGGTACGTACCACTATGGACTTGCTGTAACTCTAGCAAAAACTAGTGAGAGTAAAAAAAAGAGAGAGAAAAAAAACAAGCTTGTTATAATTTTGTAACACCGCCATGAGGACTAAGAAGAAGAAAAAACTCTCACAACTTTACCAGCCCCTCATACAAAGTTGTAAGTGAAGCCAGAATGAAATTTAGTTTTGAAAAATGCGCAAAATAAATATCACATTCCTAGACTTTTAGAAGAAAAGAATCTCATTTATTGCAGCTCGCTATTTATAGACTGGTTGGTGGTGGTGAAAGTTGTGATGTTGGAGGAAAACGGAGAGAATAACTCTTAAGTTGGTTGGATTATTATCATGAATAAAATGTAATATATAATACATGCATGTCTTTATTTAACACAAAGCTTTCCCTAATAACACCAACACTACCCCACACTCACATTTTTCTCTTATGCTCCAGCAACATCACAACAATTTTTTTGTTGATGTGATATGCATTCATTCTATCCAACAACATGAATACGTACTTTTGTGCATTCCAAAAAAAAAGTATGCAGTCTTAGCTAAAAACCATTGGTTGGTGTCACCCTCAACTAAAAGAAAAATTGGACAGAAAAATTTGCTGAAAAGTACATAAGTAGAACCTCCTGTTCCAGCACCATTTTCTCTCGTTTATCACCTGACCCAATTCTTTCAAAAGTGTAGTTTATAGATTACCACGCACCATATAACTGCAACAAAGAATCCGGTCCCTAAAAAACCTTTCAGTGGGCTGTAGAAAAAAGCATGAATTTTTTAAAAGCCGACTCAACGGTGGTGGTACGATACCGATACGACACTACTGTGCGATACAGAACTTTTACAGAATGTTTTCATTTAACTTGTTATAAGCATTTTCATTGTTTTTATAAGGCAGCTCATTAATTACTTAGGAGGAATGAATTAAGCGGTTTTCTTCTTTCTCTGTTTCCTTACTCATACTATTACGTTTGTTATTTGTATCCACGACCCACACTGAATCCAGAGCTAGAGCATTGCTTTAGATTAGAAGAGTTTTTTTCGCTTCTGTTTGCCGTTGTGTTATGTGTTGTCGAGCTAGTTTGAGTTCTATTTTAATTCAACATCGACTAATGGGATCGTCATGTCATCCATGTTTTCTTTAATTTTCTTTACGAACATTAAATACATATAAGTTGGGCTCTCACAATGAATATGAATATTATGGAATGGAATGGAAGAAATAAACACAGTAGAAATAGTTTGGCATTCTTTTTTGGTGTAGCAAGTATAACATAATAAAAATAATAATGTTGTACATTTTGTGTGGAATTTGGCTGTTTACAATTTTTCCTGAATGTTTTAAAAACAGAAAAAAAAGTTATTAAAGCTTACAAGAAAAACTTTTTTCTTTCTGTTTTGTCAGCTAAGTTCTTTTACTTTTCATTACTTCCTTTTAAAATATGCATACCATATTAAAACATCACGCCCTTCCTGTCATGTTCACCCAAACGCAAACGCAAAGCAACATCTTGTAAAGTAAAATGAGACTTGAATAGTAAATAAGATTGTGGAAAAAATGGCATTGTAAGAAAGAATTATTGTACTTGCGTTCCTTGTTCCATTACACAGATATATATGTTTTTAGTTATAGCATTCATATATTAAGCTACTTTAAAATTTAATGAAGGGAGGGATTGTGTGGAGTTTTCACTTTAACTTGTGAAAGGGGTTTGGCTTTTCATACTTACGTTATATAGCGACTTTACCTTTCAACGCATTCTCTTCAAGGCTGGTTCAATGACGCAGAATGGATAGTTGTTCACGAAACTGCAATTAGGAAAAGGGCAATTGGCAACTGTAATTATTGATGTTGGTTTGAAATTAAGGATGGAAATCAATAAACCTGACAATAGGCAGATATATAGGAACCTGCGACCCTGAGTTTAAGTTGAATGACGTTAAAATAAGCTATGTATCTGAGTAGTTCATTGGGTTAAAAAAGATTTGAAGATTTTCATCAGTGAGGCTGCTATTGCGAAAATTCCAAAATTTTGACATTAAAACGTTTGTAGGTCACGCTGGTGTCATTTATGAACTTTGATAATAGCATGGTTGAGTTTTTCTCGAGAAATAGCATCATTTTGATGTATCATAACCCATGTTTTGCTATTAAAAAATATTTGACCTTGACCTTTGACCCAGTTACCGTTGACCGATTTTGCCCATCTTGGAACTCAGCCAAGAGCTTGACCTAAGGTATCGTTTAGCAAAAAGAATTTTTGAAAATCTTCAACGGTGTAAAAGTTATCGTGCGAACAGACGGACAGACGGACGGACGGACAGACAGACTAAGATCCATTCTAAAGAACCTGCTTTTGATCTTCGATCGCAGGTTAATAAGCGTCAGGTTTGTGTTGGACGTTTTCGGCTGAAGGGTTGATTTTAAAAGCTTTGAACATGCCAGCAGTGCATTTATTGTGGAGTTCTTTCTGATTGCTCTGTGAAACAACAAAACTATTAGCGATAATAAGTGCAAGTGAAAGCAAAACAAGTTGCCCTGTAAGAATAATGCATAGGATCCTTTGGTACATGCGTGGCATTTTTAAGCAATGGGCATTTTGTTATCGCTGCATAAGCTCAAACAAAAGATGCTTAATTTGTCTTTTGTCTTGACATTCAGCAGCTTGAAAGGAGAAAGAATATGACGGCTCGGAAAGTTGAGTGAGTTGAAAAGGAAATGTTGACAGGACAAGTAAAATTACAATGCATACCTCTATGTGTCTATGTCTAAGCTTTTCTATGATGTGATGTATGCATGTGTAGATCTCCGGTGCTCAGTATGAAATTACGGAACATTTGTTGGGACTCCAAGGGCTCACAGTGCATCTAACGCGTATGCACACATTGTATTAGACTAGCTACTCGTTTATTTCTCTGTACCTTGAAAAAAACTCTACTTTACAATAGAGAGTTCAGTCAGTCTATTACAGAAAGAAGCACGAAGGATATTACAAGCCGAGACTAAATTGCTAGGCTAGAAAAACAAATACGAAGAAAAAATTATTTTGGCACGTATGTAAGAAAGTAGTAGAAACGTAAGCTAATGGAAAGGTAAAAAAACTAAAGAAAAGGAAGTCTGCACGTAAGCAGTAACTACTCATCTACTCAGTCTACTCTACAGTTTCATTTCACATAGATTCTAGTTTTTCACAGTACACTTGCTACTGACTCTGTAGCTAATGTCTAGCCTCTAACTTGATAATATATATGTGTGATACTCATATATACCAGACAGAAAAGTAAAACTTTTTTTCCTTGTGCAACGTTTCCAAAATGCCCACCTTCACTTTTTTTATAAAGTATAGTGTGCAGTACCTACGCACGACCTAAATTGTTTCATAATCAAGTTCATGTTGTGGGTGCCATCGCGTCGCAGCGTTTTGTCTGCATTTTAGTGGTGCACTTTCCTCATTCCCTCACTTTCTCTTTGTCCACTTGTTCAGAGTAACAGGAATCGAGTTGAAATTGAGAGGTAGAGAAAATGAGTAGAGACACAAATAGTGCAGACATATATAATACGAAAGAGGACGTACGACAGCATGTAAGCATGCACGAAATGATTATTGTTTTTTGACCAAATGGCTCATTCATATAGAGAACACGTTCCCTGAAACGTCTAATAAAGCATGTAATGCAACGAAAAGCAAGTGTTCAAACCTCATTAAACGATTTAAGTAGGAAAGTCAAGCAAGCGATGAACAGGCAGCAGGACAATGACAACGACAACTACTACTCCAAGTCTTGATGCTTTAAGTGGTCATTGTTGTCGAACGTTGGGTATAAATTTTCTCTTTCCCTTTTGTTGTCACGAACTTTTTTATGGTGTATGACATTGATACTTGCTGCCTTTTGCTAATTCATGTAAAAGACAAAAGTAGGAGAAAGCATTAGTCAGCCGTGCGTGGTTTGTAGCCAGTGATAAGGAACAGCCTTAACATGACTATACTTTTTTGGATGTTCGGTGCTTGAATGTATGAAGACATAACGATTGCAATCCTAACATATAATTCATGGTAGTGAAAATTATAAACGTGTTAAGAAATTTCTCTAGAAAAAGTATAAAAACTAAATGCCGCAATGACAACACTGCTGCTCCTTGTATTCTGTTTTGTACAAAAGTTACAAAGACTTATTCCATTCCTAGAATCTGCTAATGCAAACGTTTGCAGAATACATAGAATGTTAATGAATACTACTACTAAGAAACTGCTGCAAAGTAAATGAACACGGACAAAAGACGTTGTATAGTAATGTTACGTACAGTAGTTCAAACTTTGAAAGGAACTTTATCGTCCTTTTTGTGTTCTTTTGTACACCTTTACTTTCTCTAGCTTAATTTGCACTCTGTCGGAGCCTACTTTATGAGAGAAATTAGTATTTTGTTGCCGCTGGCGTTGCAGTTGAGTCGATGGCGTAGAGAATGGTGAAGGAAGATGGCTACGGCAGCTGTTGAAATAAAACAAAGCGTCGGTGGTGTTGTAGTCGTAGGTCATTCATATGTAATACGGAATGTACTCGTTTTCTGGGAATTCCTTTGCTGCTGCTGTTGTGAAGCAATTTTTTAAATGAATATTTTCCGGGAGTAAAGTGCCAGCTTTTTATTTTTGACACTTGCACGAGAGGAAGAAAAGACTATAAAATGGACTTGAACAAAAATAAAAGTGCTTGAACATAATATATATGTTCGTATAGCATATATATAGCATAAGATTGGTGATATAGAATATACATACATATTTTAAGCCAGTAGAGAAGATATTCAACAGTACAGAAGCAGTGGAAGGAAAGACTTTTTTGTTGATTCTTTATGAAAGAAAGTTTATGGGTTTGGTGAAGGAATACGTAATATGTGGGATTTATATTTTATACACAAAAAAATTCACTCTTTTAGTTTCTTCCTTACGACGTGATATAAAAGTGTTAAGCTATATTATTGCCTGACTAATCTGTAGCATGCAATGCATGTTCATTACATAATAATATAAAAATTCCTTGCACACACTACTGGCATGGCAGTGACATGGCCTAGCCATTTCCCTGTTCTTTTGTTTTTCTGCGAAATAAAGGGAAAAAAGTATTTTTTGAATGAAGAAATGTGTTTGCATTACGTTTTATCGTTAATTTTTTTGCCTACAATTATTTTAGCATTTTTATCCCCATTCTGTATATCCGTAGGCTGTCTTTTATTGTTTAGTTATTTTTTTGTTGGTTTGATATTTGTATTTCATGTTCCAACAGCGTGTTATTTTAAAACAAGAAGTTTGAAAGGGAAAACATGTTCAACATGCAAAACTCCGCTTTATTCTGATTACTTATTTCAACATATTGGTATGAAGGCGGTTTTTGCTTCATGCTCTTGACCTTATCTTGAAGATTTAATTTAAGACCGACTTTGAAAGCCGGACGAATAAGCCTAATAGGAATGCATGTTAAACACGATATCTCTAAAAAGTTAATCACATCCTTGGAGCTAATATTACAAAATTTATGACGTGAATTAATAGCCACTACTTCTGTATATGGATGCATTTCGTGTTCATACACCTTACACAGCACAACAGTTTACTTATATAATGTACAAACTATCACAGCTATTCTAATATGCATTCTTTCTATTTTGCACTTTGAACTTTTGTGTATGAGGTTGGGTATTATAAAGTTATGCACTCTGTTTGATGGTGACCGGTACCCATTTAATGTGTACGTAATGCCTCTGTTGATTAAATTTTTTATTGCTGGAGTGTGACTAGAATTTTGCAGGTTCAGCCCGACAGTGCTTTAACTATTTGCATAATAAAAATAATGTCCTCTGTCCATCCTGTTACAACGTTATGTCATGTTGGTTCCTGGAGTTTAATAAATAGATCAATGAATGCTTTGTTACTGCACTAAAATTCAAAATACAAATGAGAATACGAAGAAGTCATTGATTAAACTTAAAAATTTAAGAAAATATAGGCATTCTTTTCTTCATTCATTTTTGAATCGGCAATTCCTTCAGTTGTAAGTGAAAGCTCATTGCGTTTCTCATTTCATGCAACAAAAAATCAATAAACTAGAATAGCATGCTTTTCAAAAATGAGTATTTACTTTGTATAAGTGGATTGATTCGAATCGTACCTGGTTGTAATGTTTTTTCACTTGCAAATTTTGGTTCTGAGTTATTGAAATCAATCCAGGAAACGTGTGTTTTTAATCCTGTGAAAAATCTACGGGAGTAGTGGAGTGAGGCAAAACACTGATAAGTTGTTTACCAGAGAAGCATACGCTGTGAAGTATGTACAACGGTATTGTTTGCTTACTATCATGTTTCGTGAACTTGTGTATGAAGATATAGATCAAATAACTACACACATTTCACTTCAACTTCCAATCCGTGTCCGTACTTTTAGAAAAAAGTTTATGCATAATACTTTTTCATTTCTCTTACTTTTTACTGTGATAAATACGATCGAGAGCGTTGCATGCAGAAAAGTTGAATTTCTTACCTTATGTCATGCAATCTGTTTCTTGATTCAATCTGTTTGACGCTTTAAGTAGTGGCATGTCGGCAATAACGGTATCGTGGATAAATACATTAATGCATATTCATATTCATGATCTTTTTATAAGATTTTGCGGAGTTTACTTCCTCGGATTTCGTTGGTAGGATAAATACAAAAAATTGTTTTCTATTTCTGTACTTCTTTTGCATGTCAGGGTCTTTAGTGAAATGGCGTTCTTACGCCAACCATCAACGTCTACCTACTCTATAATAACTCCAAGAAAATCCCACTTTCCACCCAACTTTTCTATTGGGTAATATTAAACCTACACTTCTTTATTCCGCTTCAGCTAAACAATAAAGAATCATTCTACATGCTTATTACTATATATGTACATTGTGTACACTTGAATGCTCATATTTCGTTTGTATTTTAGCGTTATGTTATGCTATCACAATCAGCCTGTAATAATAACCTGGAGTTGAAGTTAGAAGAACTCTTGTAATTTATAATGGTAGAGATGAGATTGTCTCAAGAATTGCTTCAGTTGATTTGACTGAAAGAGCCTTGAGACTTGTGATCCCGATTCTATTTCATACTAATTTCCTTGCCATTCCCACACACCAACGTACATATGTATGATCACAAAATAAGGTATCATAGTACAAGTGGAGAAAGGAGAAATGAATGTAATATGTGTACATCTTTCCTGATCTGATATCACATGATCACACATCTCCACTTGATTTCTACCTCACGTCATCATCTGATGATCTATGTATCTACAAGGGTACTTAGCTTTCATTTTATTTCGGTAGAACTTATACAACTATACTTGCTCTCCCAAGAAATATGTGCAGCTTTTCTGTTGTCTCGAAAAATAGTACGGGAGGGGGAAGAAAGAGAGAGAGAGAGAAGGGACAGAGAAAACAAAACGAAATAAGAGAAGCTTTTCTCTTTCCCATTTTTTTTCGTCTTCTTCTCGTCTGTCCTGAGATATGGTACAAGTTTATGTGATGAAAAATAAAATAAATCATGTCATGCTATATTATAAACTACTGTATTCCAGTGTCGTAAGTAAATATTATCCACAGCTAAAAAGTACTTGAGTCTACATGCTTGGTGCTCATTCATACGGAAAGTAATTCGTCTTTTTTCTTCTTCTTCCTTGGTTTATAATATTTTATGCACATACACATATTTTAGGGCAGTCATGTATTTTTATTACATATTGGAATTGGGACATCACGACTTACGTATGCATGCACTTCATATATTACTGCCAACAGGCTCTATACATCTCATAACAGGAGTATGACAGTGGGGATCGAGGATGGGGATAGGTATGGCGGTAGAGTTGTGTGTAGATTTGTTCTTTTTTTGTGCCAGAGGTACACACGACTTTCATTTTTACGGCGCTTTCACTTTGGTATATACTCTACGATGAGTGCTACTTATTGCTTCCTATGTATACGATTACTGTCATTATTGCATAGTCTCTCTCTCTCTCCCTCTCCCTTTTCTCATTCGAATATGCCTAATAATACGGAAGAACACGGTGATTGCACCAGTAATATATCGCGGTGTAGTGCTGGGAGTTGGATTGGAGCAGTTCAGTAGATATGGTTTCGCTTCTAAAAAAGAACGTCGTCGATGGAATGGAGTGTATATATAAGTCGACGAGAGCATCATCATCTTAGCTTTCTTTTCTCGTCGCTGTCGTTGTCGCCGTGCGCCCAACTTTTTTATTCTTGGAAGAGCCGATTGGGGACTTTGAGAAATAAAGGGAATTTCTTTTTATCCACATACTCCTCTTGAATATTGTGACTAAACTAAACGACATATGCTGTAGGGAACGAAGCGTGGTGGAAAAGCGCTTACCATTTTTTATTTCTTGTACATTTACCGACGAAATGTGCAAACTTTTGCAACAAAAATTGAGACCTCATACTTTTGATAGGCTGAACGCAGTGGTACCTATAATTTGGTCCATATACATATGTATAGGACTTTTGCAAGGCGTCCATATACAGATACATATGACGTGTATACTAGTATGTACATTGACATTTATGTACGTATTTACTTCAATGTTTTTGATAGCTTGGATTTGATGATACCAGAAGGTCGAAATATTTAGGATGGTTGGTTGGTCTTAGTATGAAGGACACATAAATAAATACCATATCGCTCAAGAAACTATAAATACTTACACGAACTGCAGTAAAAAAAAGTTGCAGCTGCTCCTTCATAAAAAAAATTCGTTATTCATGGAGACATCTAGCTACCACAAAAAAGTAGCTTGTTAGTATAGTGTGTGTTTCTTGTTAGTTCATGTCTTGCATATAATTCTTGAGTCGTGTTTTCTCAAGCATATATTGATGTTGATGTAGGAAAGAATGGAATGGATGAAGAGAGGAAATTGTTTGCATGAAACTTTTATGACTGAACGGCTAGATCCAAAAAGGGCTCACTTTCCCATTACACAAATGTGTATTATTTACTTTATGCAGCTAGTGACGATGATCACGTGCAGTTCATGCAATGTTTGCTTTAAAATCCTTGACATCATTACATCACCAAACCAAACTACTTACTATTGGCCGGTAAAAGTCCAATTTCACCGGAATATTGTCATAGTCATTCCATAATAATAATCATAAATGCCTCAGTGGTGGCGGGGTGTTGAAGGCCTAGTTTTGAAATGCAGAATAGATTTACTTTGGACATATATAGTAGTGTAAAATAGGGCTAAGCTCTTGGTACAAAATTAACTGGAACTGGTGCTGATTGAAGGTTTTTGGAAAATAGGATGCTGCTGTAATCGTGCACAGACTTTTCTTTGAGACCATAGCGTTGTTTCAAAGCTGACATGAGTCGAGCCGGATGAACTATACATATATATGCACATGGAGTTTTAAAATTCATGACTCCCTTTTGAGATCTATTGCAGTGTACATAAAGGAGAGCCCTTGAGGGGTGTTCCATTTCATTCGGAATTTCAAACATAAAAGAAGGATGCCAGAGCAGACTTGAATTGAGAAGAGAGCATTACATCTTTTTGTGTGTAACGTGTAATTCCGCATTGCGTTTTTGTAAGTCATCATGGAAAGAGAGAGAGATGGAGATGATAAATGCAGTACTATTAGTTTTGCTGGAGGTTCTTGTATGTGAATGAAAAAGTTTGTTTGATTATGATTACTTTGTTGATGCGTAACGTTGCATTTTGTATAAAGTAAGCTAAATAAGACACTAAATTCTGTAAAACACATTTATAAATTTTGATCTCTACTGAGTTTTACACATTCGTTAGAGTACACAAGTATAAATTATTAACTTCGCTGATTTCTAACCTAGGTAAAGTACGGGAAGAACAAGTAGATGCTCATTGTGAATTTAAAAGAAATCAATTCAACGAACACGAAATAATTTTTTCATCTAAGGATAATATATTTATAAAGGAGGTTGTTTTTGTTTTTGCCAGTTTCTGTTGAATTGGCTTTCTCCTATTTAATTAAGGGACGTGAGCCCCTACAGACCAACAAAGTATAATTATTTATCGCTACCCAATATGTTTTGTTAGTTTTCGCTGTACTTTATACACTCGTTATTGTGGCTTGTTAGTTATAGACCACCACCGCCACTGTTATAATTTTGCTACAATGGAAATCATTATTTTGTTGATCGGTAAACCTCGATATCTATTACACTATTACAAGGATTTTTTTTGTAATTTAAGCTCACCGACAGTTTACTGCACAAGCAGTGTGTATGGCGTGTAGCATAAAAAAGAGATTGTGCTTTCTTACAAGCATAATATTCCATGTTTCGTGAACTTTCATGCGCAATATCATCATTCTATCTAAGCTTCCATGTATGGCTTTTCTCAGTAAAAAATCGAGGCAACGGAAGAAGTCGACTTCCTGTGGTAACTACATTCTAAAATGTACATTTTGTTCTCTCCAAGGTCCAGTCTGGAGACTATCCCCACAGTAAAAAAAATTTCGTTGATTTCAATGGTGCAATAAGAATAAGAAGTAGGTTGAACCTAAAGAGAAAGTTGGGAAAAAGGCCAAGAGGAAAACCACAGAAGCTATATTACTACGACGTTGCTCCTCAGGTATCACACAAGATATAGAAGAAGCAAAATCCGACAATCCTCCCACAGTTTATGTGTAATATTCCCATTGATGTCGTTAGCGGAACCGTAAAGCCCTCGTTATCATCTGGATTTCCATTGTGTCACTAACACTCCCCGTCTTTTTTCCCTCATCCGGAAATCGCGATATGATAGACGCTTCCACGTGCACATTTTAGCCATTATTATTGTCTTATTGATAACAAAGAAAAGGCCTCCTCAAAATAATAGACATTTTCCGTTATTACTATTACTACTACAGACCTAGATTTTTACGTTCGACTCAAGTAGTAACATTAGGAAAAAACGTGAGTGTAACAACCACCAGCTTAATAAGCAGTCGACATTGTCGTTACGAAAACTTTTGCAACTTTTACAGAATTTACATTCTCAATATGCTCCTTTCCATTCCTTTCACTCCACACATCTCCACCAGACCACTGTTTGTTCTACTAACAAGAATGCAACTAACAAAATTGGATTAGTTAGTAATTACTATTGAAGCCAATCATGGAACAAGATCTCAATGGGGGAGCATTTTGTGAAAAGGGCTTGGTTGAGAAAGTTTGACACATAAACTTCACTAAACCACTTAAGTGGGGGTTACCGGAGATAATCAATACGTTGTGCTGGTGGGGAATAATTCTACCATAATTATATAATTCGAAACCAGCCACGTCGTCGTCAACACATTTTTTTTTGTTTTCCCACAAACGGCAATTATTATATGTAGCTGCTAATGGTTTATTGTTAGAAAATGACATAGTGCGCTGGTAATTTATACTCGTCTTTTAGCCCATTGTGTAGGGAAATGTATGGGAAAAATATGAAGCTAAAGTAATGAACCATAATGGTATAACTTTTACACATGGTTGACTTATTTGCCTTATCAGATTCTTGTAGTAGTAGTACCCAAGTAACATTGCCTCATAGTTTCTACGCAATTTCTACGTTGCATGTGTTGAAATTGTGTTATCATCGATTTTGAGTTGAATTCATGTGTTGATAAAACATCATTTCAACGTTAGTTTTCAGTGAGGATGTCAACATAATTATGTACGCAAAAATTGCATAGAATCAACATCAGATCAACGTGTAGAATTTAGTCATTGATTTTGAGTTGAATTCATGTGTTGATAAAACATCATTTCAACGTTAGTTTTCAGTGAGGATGTCAACATAATTATGTACGCAAAAATTGCATAGAATCAACATCAGATCAACGTGTAGAATTTAGTCATTGATTTTGAGTTGAATTCATGTGTTGATAAAACATCATTTCAACGTTAGTTTTCAGTGAGGATGTCAACATAATTATGTACGCAAAAATTGCATAGAATCAACATCAGATCAACGTGTAGAATTTAGTCATTGATTTTGAGTTGAATTCATGTGTTGATAAAACATCATTTCAACGTTAGTTTTCAGTGAGGATGTCAACATAATTATGTACGCAAAAATTGCATAGAATCAACATCAGATCAACGTGTAGAATTTAGTCATTGATTTTGAGTTGAATTCATGTGTTGATAAAACATCATTTCAACGTTAGTTTTCAGTGAGGATGTCAACATAATTATGTACGCAAAAATTGCATAGAATCAACATCAGATCAACGTGTAGAATTTAGTCATTGATTTTGAGTTGAATTCATGTGTTGATAAAACATCATTTCAACGTTAGTTTTCAGTGAGGATCTCAACATAATTATGTACGCAAAAATTGCGTAGAATCAACATTAGATCAATTGTAGAATTTAGTTTGATGTCATGATATAAACCACGTTGATTCTGCATTGAAAAACAGTAGTTGTAAATGTTGAAAATACATAGTTTCAACGTATTGCAGCTATTGTTGAAAATGACATGATATCAATGTTGATTCTATTGAAAAACAACAAGCCAACTGCTGCTTGCATACACTTATGAACTCAGATGACATCCGTCACATACAACATATATAACACAGCTGCCTTTACCTCTAATCAGTATACGAAACTTCATAAAATCCAAAACATCTTCTTGTGACTTTTGTCACGGCCTGTCTGTTTCAAGTGGACATATTGAAGTGATGTCAAAGAAATTACTTCTTTTCGCAGTTAAAGATTTCACAACGAATGGAGCAGTTTTAGTTGTGCATTCGGTTTTGTTCAAAGGTGAAAATCTCCTTTCAACCCAGTTTTGTTTCAGATAGTTGGATTTTTTCACAACACAAAGTGTTATTTTTTTTATTTAATATGGAAACGACTGAAAAAATAGTAAGCAATACACAAGTTGGTGGTGATAGTGATGAAGTTAATGCATTAGGTGGTCAGTTCTATGAGCAGTATTCTAAATTGTTCTCATAGTTAGTAGTTACTGTGGGGGAAATGGTTTTCATTCTGATGACCGAGGTTTTCGTGGCAAAGAAGAGGTTTCAACAAATAAATTTTTGTGCCGTTGGATAAACTTGCATATAAATGTATGATGATCTATTTGCATGATAATTTAAATTTACATCATTGTACGCTGTTGCGTGAAGTATTATATGGGCAATAAATATAAATCTATAATTTTTAATGTTGAATGTATGTAGAAAACAAATTCCATTTGCATCACATTGCATCTACGATTATTCTATGTTGAAAACATGTTGACACTTCTACGCCGATTCAACGCATAAACAACGTTGTCACTATTAATCGTTTCAACGTAGATTCAACGCATAATCAATGTTAATCATATTAATTCAGCCACGTTGATTCAACGTGAAATCAACATGTTGTAACAACGTGTTCTAGACGGACATAATCTGCCGTTATTTCTACATGAAGTTTGCAACGTTGAAAACACGTTGAATCAATGGGGCAATGTTACTTGGGTATAACATGAAATTCCATTTAGAATACACACACATTCAACTACTCCGAAAAGAATTTCTTGTGAAAATAGGATAACTACTTGGCCTTTCACTATTTAAATTTGTTTTCGTAAAGAAAACCTCTCGTCCAAAGTTATGCCTAATTATGAGCCCGTTTGTTTCAGAATTTCTCTAGCTAAAGGACGTGTAGAGAAAGATTAGGTCTGGTGCAGCGAATGAAAGAAGATGTGGAGCTTAACTGACTACATGAGAGTTTGAAAATTTGTATGCTACTTTATAAACTAAAGAGTTTAGTTTCGCTGTGCGAATCCGTGTCGAAAAAGTTTTTTTAAACGGGCTGTTATACTTCTTTGAAGAAGTGTACATTAAAGAGTTCTCAATTGGGTGATATTATGCATGTACAGCTATAAAACGGTGTGCATAGTCAAGTAGTAGTAGTATTTCTACCCCGAGTTTGAGTCAAACTTTAGCTTTCCTATCGCTATTGTTGTCGACGATGTCATGTCTTTAAAAGCCAGGAATGACCCGTTTACTTTCATTCTATTCTACTGCAGCCGATTGTCGTCATTTCGATGTTTTGAGTCAATGACTCACATTAAGATCCAAAATGCAAAAAAGCCCTGAAAGAAGAGGAGTGAGAGTGAGATCCCGATCTGTGTACGTCTTACTATCGCATATCGAGAGAGAAGAGTTTAGTTGACAGCGGGTCGTATACCATAAAATGTATGGGGTAAACTCTTGGAAAACTTTTTAGACTAGATGCCAGAACCTTTTGCTCTCTAATCTTTGTTTTAAAACCTTCCGTTTGCTTTTCCTTTCCTTGAATCATCATTTTCCTTTCCTTTTTATGCTTGGAGAGAATCTCTCTCAAGGGAAAATTATCCAGGAAGATAGGTTAAAAGAATCGACAAGAAAGGCTGTGGAGCATTCTTGCAACATCTGCCGAAAACTTTGTTTAAAACGCTACTAAGTAATTCCACTGTTTCCTTCTTCTCACTCTCTCCTTCTCTCTCAACAAACTTATTTTCAATGAAATCGGTCAACTAACTATTTCCAATTTTGGGATAAAACTCCTTTTATTGTCTTCTCCAGCCATATTAGCGAGGCACACAATGTGGTTTACGATGCTACAAAGCGTCACATCTTCAAACTTTCAATTCAATGTACAAACGAGTAGTTAGTTACCTCTCCTGAATGGGAGGAAATAACAACTCAAGTTTGTTTGGTTGGCTCAAGTTGAAGATTACCGTTTTCAGCTTAAGCTTTATATAAGCGCTATAATGCATGTATTTTACTTTTATTTCATCTTCACTATAAGACAGGAACCTAAATGCAGAGTGTTGAATAGAAAAACATTGTCATTTGTTCTGATCTGAATATTAATCACCAACATTATTTGATTCAAAATCTAGCTTAAAATAGTTTATTGTTTTAGGTGTGATGTGAACACACAACTCGTGCTGAAAATGGTTATCGGATTACTGTCTGAAACACATTATTCTATTTTATTTGTCTTTTATATATACAGTGAGATAACAAACGATGCGCTTTTCCCTTTTTTATTTATGGTGTGTTTCAACCCAAAATTTTGGAGCAGCATTTTGGATATGTTTAGTATCAGAGCGAGTAGAGTATTTATATTTCTCATATTATTATTACTTTCCATTAAAATGATCCATCAAAATTCAGAAACGAGAAAAATATGGATACTTAAGGGTATATGTCATGAGCTGGCATTCGATTAACTGTTGGAGCAATAATTTTAAAAGTATTTTAGCTGATATTTCAAGACTCGATTGAAACTGCAACTTCAAATTTCAATTTTAAAATGATTGAAATGGATAATAGTTATTAAGATATAAGACGAGGTATTCTGCAAAACAAGAAATTTTTTGCACGCAATCACGAAATGCCTCTTATTTATTTGGTTGAAAAGACTGACTATAATGCGTAGAAAGGCGAACTGTCCCAAATTCAGGATTCATACTCTCATATACTTAATTCCTTA
Source organism: Orchesella flavescens (assembly GCA_964034955.1). Taxonomy (NCBI): domain Eukaryota; kingdom Metazoa; phylum Arthropoda; class Collembola; order Entomobryomorpha; family Orchesellidae; genus Orchesella; species Orchesella flavescens. The sequence goes on along the minus strand of OZ035957.1, from coordinate 16,533,185 downwards.
ATTGACAACGTTTTCCCAGTCAGTTTATGAAAGTGGAGAAGTTTATGGGAAATTTCCGTTCAATATTCTTATCGAGTAAAAGCTTTGTCTAATAGAAAAGTCATCGACTGTCAGGTGTATTCTGTTTTTGTTCTACGCACTTTCCAATTTCGCCTTCTGTAAACGACGTAGAGAGTATAAAAAAACCTGAGCTTATATATGTACAGGATTTTTAGGGGCTACCCGGCGTAATACTTGATAACGGTGGGTGGGTGTAACACAACCATAATACTATAGTTTTTAAAGTGGTGGAAAGAAGAGCCTTTCAAAATATGTCAAGTACACCATAAATTTAACAGTTTGCTACGTATAAAAACGCAATTTACAATTTGGAAAGGAGGGGAGGAAACAAGCACCCACTGCTGCTGCTGCTGTTGCTCCAACTTATTGATGCCAAGATTAGATTTTTTTTCTTGAGGAAGGGAGAAAAATTCTCTGGTTTGGTTTCTTTGTTGATTTATGTTTGTTCGTTGATGCACAACACGCATCATACAAGCACAAGCTTTTCCAAGGTGAAAGATGTGGCTAGTAGAAGTTAAACGAGAAAAAAAATCATTTTTTTGATCTTATACTATTCAAAACAGGGGAAAACTAACGAGAGTTCCACCTCACTAGCTACCACTGCAGTTCAATAAACATACTACAAGCCCCATACATGCACTTTTGCTCATAGGGTAATAGAAGACGCGTGGGGAGAAAGATGATGATGATGTAGATGAACTACGAGATAAATGCGAATTGAAGGGGAAATGGAGAGAGGGATGTAAAAAGGGAAAAGGCATGCACTTGTTGCCACCATTTCAATAAAGCATGAAAGTTTCAATGCATTTCAAACTAAACCCATTGATGCTCCATTTCTATTTATTTTATGGAAAAGTATGTATGGATGGAGGAAGAAACTCTACAGTGCAGTGAAATGAACTACATGCGTGTGTGCATTAACTGTACTCTCTTTCAATTCATTGTGTATTAAATTCAATTCTGGTTGCACAAATGCACTCGGAACATGTAACAAACTTCATTGTTCTGGTTGATGAAACGCAACTTGAGCGTCTCCTTTCTTTGGTGGACCTTTTCACCCAAAATGTTCTGCCACGAGAATCCCGCACAGGGAACCGCGTATAATCCCCATTTATTTTGTGGTTTGGCAGAGGGTATATATGAGAGCAATTTGTATTGTTGTGATTGTGATGTGATGTGAATATGCTATTCAGTTGGATAATGAGCTTGTACATGCTGAGTGAAGCACTGATTTTCACAATAGGCACATGCTTTCTACACAACATTTATTTGGATGTTGAAAGGAAGAAACATCATTTTTACCCCTTTCGTGGAATGGTGATGATAATCCTCCGCGTATTCATTGACTGGCTGGCTCTATCGTTTTTTAATGAAGACTTGTTTTCTTTGCATTGTTATTCATTATGAAGGGGAAAAACAGGTAGTGCGTGTGTTGAGGTTATTAAGCAAATTTTGTATATGAATCTTGCAGCATGTACACCATACAATGTACCATTGCATAATAATATTGACATTGATGTTGAGCGGAGTGAAAGCACACGGAAGCTGTCTCGCTTTATCTTGTTCACTTTAGAAAAATTGAAGGGTATATTTTTTATCCATAAAGTGCAGTAAATATTATCATCATCGTCATCATCATCATTCTACAAGTAGCATGTACAACAAGAAGATCAAAGGGTAGAAAACGCAATAAATGAATTCCAACAAAGGGTAATATCTAGACAAAGACTTGAAGTTCCTCTTGTAATATTACGTTCCCAACAGTTTCCCAGCAGCCTTCACTTCACTGCAAGCACAAAACGGGCAAAAAAGTTTACGCAATTTATATACATACACATACACACAGGAGGCTTGAGCTTTTTGTTCCTTTTTCCTATACACAGGAGCACCATTGAAATTTTAGTCATTCACTCAACCGTTTTATGCATCACATCACATATATATCCCTGCAGAAGGATGATGAAGGGGGAAATGCAAAGCTCTACCCTTTCTTTTACCTGAAATTTGTTGAGGTTTGCTTATCTTGAGCACGTTAGTTTCCAGAATATTTTATATATTCATACGACACGCACTTCTCAAAAGATATGTACCTACTTATAGCTACTTGTGTGTGTATATATAACCATGAATTGAATACAATTTTCAATGAAGAGCATTAACATTCCATTGAGGCGAGTATGTGATGTGATAGATGAGATAAAGGGAAGAGAAAGTTGCGTAATTTTGCTTGAAAAGTGGATTGAATTGAGAACGGCTTCTCTATCTCTTCTTCTATTCCACTTCCCCTATCTCTAATCATTTGTATGGTAGCATGAACACATACACTCTCATCCATATCTTTCATTCTTCTACCCATATACACTTGGGTTTAAGTGAGTGCGTATTCTCATTCTCGTAAGCATCAAAATCTCCTTTATTTTGATGGTTTGATGTAATTTCAGGAGAGATGTGGCTGTCTTGTTTGAAGCACTAGAGTGAAATTGAGTAAATTATGTATGTAAGAGATGGAAGCTAAATATGCTTTATTTAGCGTGAATGCAAAAGTACATATAATTTTAAATTATTCTTTCACTCGTTCCCTTTATTTTGCTTTTGCAAGTAAATGTTATTTGCACTTTTTCATTTCACGTATGTACGTTCCAAATATTATGTTTATTCTTATTTCTAGTTTTATGCTCAATTTTCATGTTTTTTCTCCCCTTTTTTGAACATTATTATTCTCAAATGAACACCATGTATTATTTGTGCTCACCTACTGAAGTATAAATACGAGCTACAAATTTGCAAGAAAAGAGCGCAATTTTTTTCCTCCTCTCTGCAAACTATATTCAAAATGTGTATTTGCGTGGGCTCATGAAGTGAGTGTGAATTTTTAATATCTCCTTGAATGTTTTTGGAGTGAAGAAGCCGTAAGAGCTAATGTAGGTACTTTGCATGTTTGTAGTTGTACATTTACTTTATTCACAATCTATTATAAATCTTCCCAGCAGGTTTCTCTAACAGCTCACCAGGATACTTTTTTTATATGTTTGCAAGAAGAAAAAAATACAAAATATGGGAGTAGGTAGATAAATATTAAATATTTATATAACACGCTTATGCCCATGCAGAATGAGACCGTATGTGCTTTACCTCCTTTTTCTATACATTATTATAATAATAGAAGCAGCAGCTCATCTACATTTTTTGCGCAATAATATTGCACACTGAAATGAGGAAAGTGAGTTGGCAGCCGGCGAGAAGGCGAGAGAAAGTCCGTAAAAAAGTAAGCCAAAAGACAGGGAACTACTCTCTCTCTCTGTGAAAGCGTGAAGGATAAGAGAGCAGAGCAACTAAGCAAAAAAGATTTATACAGTACGCTGTGAGAATGAGGACGAGTTAGGCATTTTAATAAGTGTCGAAGTGGCAGAAACCGGAAAGCTTTTATTTGACACTCAAACAAAACTTGTCGAGTCAAAGGACAAGCTTTGAATGAAGATTGATATTTTTGTATGAACATCTGTATAACTATGTCTCTATTATACATTGTATAAAGAAATGCTGTTGGATGAAGCTGGAGTTGTGAGAAGAGCGGAATAAAAAAGAATTGGATGAGTAAAAGAACACACGAGACATGACTAACACAAGCGGACCTTCTTAAGATTGCCCTACTCCCACTTACTTTCTCGTCCGAGATTTGTGGCAGTTATATGAAATGACTGTTGTGGATACGACCAATAGAACGTTTGCTGTGTGATCACAGGAAGGATGACGAATGAAGATTAGGATGGCATGCCTTTCCTCATCCTATTGGAAGGGAAGAGTTGTCGAAGTGAAACAAGAAATAAAGAGTATACATACATAGTTATATGGTATGGTTGATGGGAGTCGTTACTTCACTCTTTGCCAACTGGCATCTCTGGAGTCACAATGTCTTATTTGCACAGTTCACTAGTTTGACTGATGTATTTTCCCCCAGAAAAAATCTCGGGGAAAAGTAGTAGTTGGCCTACTCACATTCATATAGGTTTTATTGACTTTTTAGTAAGTCATCTCGACGAAACCAAACCAAACTACGCAAAAGTTATTGACATATTCCGTCAGTTTCAAAAGACATACACTGAGCCACAAAAATAGAGCATAAAATGACAAAATGTATCTAATTTACAAATGGATGAAAGCTAAATTGAAGATGAAAGCACAAAAGCAGCACGATGACATATCGTAGACAAAAATATTCAAATTAAGCAACTTGTCTGGAACTACTGAGGGGAGTGACACACCATGGATGACGCAAGCATTCCATTATTGTCAGCCCGACTGAGGGGGTGATCGATGAAATCGGTGGCTGGTGCTTATGGATTAGCTCCAATTTTATTTCATGGATAACCTCGGTCATTCAACGAGAGACTTACATAATATCATGCAATATTTTTTTAAACTACACATTCTATTTTCAATTTCGATGCGGAAGACGGATTCATTCTGTGCGTATAGTACGTATGGATTAACACATAAAATACGCACTGAAGTACAGAAGGGATATGGAAACATAAACGTAAACTTTTTTTAACCTTCTTTTGTCCTTTCTTTCCTTCTCTCACGCACAAAATATAAAGACTCTAGAAGAAAACCACAAAGGAACATGTGAGGATGGATGAATTATGCATGACAGTAATGGAATATATTGTATAATGTACACAATATTTCTCAACATTATTCTTCCTACAAGTTCCTATCCTTACACATCCTGTTGAAAAAGAAAACCGCATTGAAAGAAAGAGAGAAAGAAGGAAAAATATACCGGCACGTCTAACTTGTTTTATGAAATTCCTCATGAAATGTTGAAGTGCTCATGATTTGTATAAAGTGTTTCTTGTAGGTATCACATGTAATAACTCTCAAGAAACTAACGCAAACATGCAGTTTAGTTTTGTAAGTACACGTATATATATATGCGGGAAAAAGAGAGAGCTGCCGACTTGAAGTAGTAATATAACGTTATATTATGGATGGAAATAATAAAAAGTTGTTGAGTCGTCGCCGCTCTTACTTTACGTTGTCTTGTGATGTTGGATTTTGCCATTCCACCGTCCTCTCTCCATCAATTTTAGCTCTAATATTACATGGAAGAAGCAGTAGTAGTCGTTGTGTAGTACATGTTGATGTTGAAATTGAAATACCCTTGAGATTTCGAGTTGCTGTTCCCGTTCCATTAAAGTACCCTCTTGCTATTGATGATGTAATGGTGGATCGTGGATCCACTACTGCTCCATCAAAATGCAGACACACACATACACATGCATGTAATGTATCATCATGATTTTCATCGTCATCGTCTTAACAAATATCGGGTTTTTCGCTCTCCTTACTATTTACTATCATGATCATGTTCTTGTAGAAATCCGTTTTGCAATATTATTCTCCTGAGGAAGTCCTATAGTCTTGTTTTGTTTAAGTAGAGGCAAGACATTTATTTGCAATGAGATGGGGAATGGAATAATGTTTGCTGAAGAGAACTGATGAGCTTGTCATCTCAATCGTTATTCTACGTCCGAATTTGACATTTATTTTGCTATTGCTTTATATTCTTGGTTTAAGCCGCAAGCCACAAATTCGTTGCAAGTTGTTGCAAAACTGCATAAGAATTGTTGTGTCGTTGTCTCTATTTATTAATATGTTTTTGTGCTGCTCTCTCTACAAAGTTTTCGCATTGTTAACGCAACTTGCTCTTGATATCTTTATATGTTTTCAAACAATTTATATTTGTCCTATTTTTGTCTTCACCACAGGAAAGCCTCCACCACATATCGAATGGCGAATGGGAGACGAGCTTGTATCATCAAAGGAGCCCATTCTACGACAGAATGGTGTCCTAGCCAAAAAATTGAAACTAGTTCAACTGCGGAGAGAACATCATGGAGCTAATTTGACATGCTTCACTTTCAACTCTAATTTGACAGAACCGCTGAGCGAAAGTTTGCGGCTGGTCCTTTACCGTACGTGAGCTTGTTAACTTTTAGACTTTACTCTTACTCTTCTTTGCATGTTCTGAAAATACTTTTAGGCCCCTTGCGGGGGATTTAGAGAGAGAGAAAAAAAGTTGCATTGAAATGTCCTGCAGAATATTTTTTTAAACTCCATTTAGTTATGATGAAGAAAGTTTCAAGTGTTATATTATGTAGTTCGTTTCGTATCAATTTTGTAAGAAAGAAACAGTCAGTGTGATCTGACCTACATAAAAGTTTACTTGAGCAATGCGAAATACTTTTCCGTTCCGTGTATTTTTTCTTTCACTTTTCTGAATATATATTTCGTGATAATACAAAAAAGACAATGATGAAATGTCAAGGATAGATAATGACAAAGAAAAACAAGTCTACAAAGTTAACTTCCTGTGAATTAATATAACAACGATTTTGAGGATGTAGTTAGACTAACGAATTGTTTATATGATATGATGATGCAATCTTCGTTGTAGTGTATAGTACATTATAGTATCAGAAACATGCATATATTAATAAAAGCTGAGTCCTGAATCTCATACTGATTTCATCTGGAGCGTAATTGAGAAAGAGGAAGAGCGACAATCGTGTTCCGCCCCAAATCATTACCATCTTTCTTTTGTATATGATCTTCGCTTCATTCATTTCGAATGAAAATGTAGGTCCGCTCTTCATTTCCGGCGGTCATAGCGTAGCTTATTCTCCACTTCAGTCTCATTATAGAATGTTCCATTAAATGCGTTTGTACTGTACAAAACTGTACTGCCTAAGTTAAGTTTTTCTGTATACTATGGTCATATTGTCAAATACAAGAGGGACCGAAGTAGCTATTCCTTTTCATATAACATCCAAGCGACCCAAGGTTTCCACTTTCTTCATTTCCAGCTGATGATGTCAGAGAGGATGGCGACACCCGTGAAGATGATAGAGGAATAACAATATATCTGTGATTGCAGAATGGAGCCAAGAGCGTCTCTATCGTATCATCATCGTCTTTCGTATTCCCCTACATTTTTTCAGTCAGTGGGTTTCCACAGTAGGAAGGTTTTATTATTATTACAATTTCTGCAGCGTTTATATCCGTTATCTTCTTTTATTTATGTATCTGACCAACACCAAAGCCTTTTATGCTTGTATTATTATGTATCACACGATATTACAAAAGGTCACCTTATATATAATGAAGAAAGCAAGACAGCGAGGACTCTCCATTTATTTATAAGTGTATGTATTTATGTATATATGCACATATGTTGAGTAAAATTCCATATGTTTGTATCTGTATTCAGTGAGTCCCTTGTCAGCTCGGATCACGCAGCGAGACCGGTTGGTGGCAAATCAACGGCACCAGATTGAATGTATTGCGACGGGCTCACGACCTCAGGCAATGATTACGTGGTGGATGGGCAGCAGGCAGCTCACCGACGTGAACATTTTGGTAATGCATTTTATTTCTCATCTCCCTCATCCTATTTTTCTCCGTTTTTTTAGTTCTTCTTTTTTCCCTCTGTATTTTTTACTCGTAGAAGTAAGTATATAAGCTATTTTTTTCTTCATGCTGCATGATGAAGAAAGAAAGCAAAAATGTTTATAAGATTGTATATAAGAACATCACTGAATTATGAGAAACTGGAAAAGTTGCAGGAACGAACCTCTTGAAGGCTTAGTTGGGGATATCACCTTAGCTATACAGATTGAGAATGTGAAGTTAAGATGTTGTACCATTTTCTACCTTTCAAGAGCTTGTGTTTGGTAGTATTTATAGGAATAAAAAACATTCTAACAGTCTAACAAAAAATCTTTCACCAGAGTTGTTCTCCGTCCCTCTGTCAGTCTCTCTTGTTGAGCTCGTTTGCTTCAAATAGTTATTTTTTCTCTCGCAATGTTATGTTGTATGTTATATCCCTTTAAACAAAATGTAAGTCATGTACGAAACCAGCAAAGCACACTGCTCCTGACTGCTGCTTCTGTTTTGCTGAATATATACCCTACATATTTTAACAGCAAGTTACGTGCTAGTGTGCATAGTACGTATTCAATGGGGTGGTAATACGTAGAAAGCAGCACTTGAACCATTTTTTACTTCATTTCGTTTTTTTGCTAAAAAGAAGTGGTGCACATGGAGTATTAGATGTTGTAGGCACTTATATTTACGGACAGCTCTATTGTAAACAAATATTCCCTGAGTAACTGTTCAATTTTCTTGCCCAAGAAAGAGCGGAAGTTGTATGTGTTAGTAGATGACTGTTATGGCTCTGCGGTACCCTCACGCTTTCCGATCTCGTGTTCTTGTTATGGATAATTGTATCGCGAAAAAAAAATCAGCAAAAAATGAAAGATTTGACACAGTTTCTGCTTACGCCTCGGTGAAATATATTTTCATGAATTGTTCTGGAGAGACCGTCTATATATAGGTATTAGCGAGAATAATAACAAGAGAGAAAGCAAAGAAAGCTCTGAAGACTCAGTTGAATTGAAGCGTGCCTTATTTTTTAGTGTAGTGGATAAATGGAATGTCTGTCTATACGATACGTGGAATAAAAGGTTGCAGAAAGTTAATGCGAAACGGAAGATGCTAAATAAAAATGAAAAACATAATAGTAATAGCAAACAGTAGTGTGCATGTAGCGTACGTGTTAGAATCTTTGGGAGTTGACCTGTCGAATTCTAACAACCTCAAGGTACCATAATATTGATAATTCAGAACTGGCAAAACATTTTCCTAGAGAATTATTATGGAGAGTTTATTATTAGCTGTCATAACCATCATTTCGCAGTAAATCTTCAATTTCATTTGGAAATAAAAGTAACTATATGTGCATTGTATATATGTAAAACTTTGGCAAGTACGTAATTAAAAATGACAACTTATGACCTACTATTTAATCTCAAAAGTCGCTCCCAGCTACCACACATGTCTTGATTCGTGATTTACGGCAATTTTACTTTGCCATAATATTTGTAGTAGAAAGTTGCTTCTTGCTTCCATCATTCATTCAATCTACATTACATCAAGTGTTAAAACTTTACAAACAAAGCTCATGTTTTATAAAATATTATAACATATATACATATAACCCTTTTTCTACATATATATGTTTGAAGTTAAATGGAAGCAAAAACCAATTGTAGTTTTGTAGTTATAATTCATTTGATAACATGCAGGGTTGTACACGAACCAGTAAAGGTTTCCTTTTGTTACTCCTTGGCTGAAATAAACTGGCAGAATAATTTGACAGCTACGATAAATCATTACGAAGGGGAAGTTATGTCTCCATTAGATTTTAACATGCCACATTACATTCGTTTCATCCATATGTGTGTACATATATAAATATATATATCCAGCTAACTTAACCAAAAAAGCTTTTGTGGCATGGCAGGCAGGACGTGTTGTGTCACTTGAAAGTGAGCAGGTGATTTCAACAATACAATAGTAACTAGTAACAGTAGCGATTTGGGAGGCAGTATTAGTTCTACTGGAGGGAAAGCCAAGTGTAAACCGCATGAATGCATGCATGCATTATCCATATTTTAGCCCAGACCCAAATATCTATAAAACAAGGTAGTATATAATTCTACAATACGAATTTCTTCTCCTTGGTCTTGGTTTGTAAGGCTTCTTTTCTTAACTTGGTCGTCAATGGTTCATAGGCATAATGCATTGGTCTTGGTTTTGGTTAGGTTTTGCCTAATTTACCGATTCAATTTCTGTTTTATCATATGGGACGAGCAATATTGTTCCTGGTACAATGCATATAGTCGTCGTATCTTTATCAGGCAAGTAAAAGGGAGTGACCTGACATGAGGGTTTTAAGGTCGCAATAAAGTAAGAGATCGCTTTCACCGTGCTTTCATTATCTTTACCTCATCACTCACTTGCGGTTCTGGCTTCTATGCTATATAGTTCTTTTCTATACTTTCAAGAGAGGGCTTACTTGTCAAGTGTATTGTGTACGTGGATGGCCTATCTATTTTGTAAAGTATAATAATGCAATGCCACGCTATACGGCCGCCGTCTTTAATGAAATGAGCTGATGAACTCTATTAATAATGTTCTTGCTTACTTAAAATCTTTTTGTAGGAAAATAAGAGTGCATAAGGCATTTGATGTTTAGAGAAATTGTATCTCGCATCCTTTTAGCAATGAAAACTCCTTCATGCATGCAATGTTTTGTTTTGTGTGTGCAGAAAGGATTTATAGTATGGTAGTGTGATATTGAGATTTCTTGTTTCGTTTTTTGACATATGCCGTGCAGAAGGATGACGACCTGCCAGCACACAGAGGTCTAGAGACTGAAGAAGGAGAGAATATTACACGAAGTACTCTTGGACTAGTCCCGTCCATCGATGATGACGGGCAAAAAATTACATGTCGAGCAGAAAATCCGTGGGTGCCAAGGAGCTTCGTTGAAGACTCATGGATTCTACATGTCGTCTGTAAGATTTTTTTTCTCACTTTACAACACAACATATATATATACACCTTTTATATCTAACCACCTCTTCGCACACGTACTCTAAACACGAAGCAGGTTTCGTTTTTGTGGTAAAATAATATATGTGAATCACTGTAACATATATTATCCACATGATTTTCAACGGTTAAAAACTTATAACAAATATATATCTATAGCCTTTATCTATGTATATCAATCTTCCCACCTGTCTGGCCGTGTGAAAGAAAATGAGATAAATTTTTCCAATTTTGCAACTTTCCACGAACGCTTGTTGTTACTATATGTGGAGTTTAGTATACAATGCTGACAAACTACTGTTACGCTTTTATAACCGTTTAAAAAGAAAATTGGATTTGTTTTGCGGCCAATATTGCAATGATGAACACCTACCTGTAAATTATTAGTTTAAAAAATTTACTAAAACTTGGAGTTTTCAGGGGGAAATGAAGATTTGATCAACTCTTACTTAAACTTCATTATAGTTTCAATTCGAAGAGTAGTTCATTGCAAAAAACGGAAAGAAAATTCCTGTGTTAAAATTCTTATTATGGGTGGTTTGTATGATGAATTGATGACCTATATTATAGCACTGGGTTCAAATGTTTTTCGTGTAGTTAGAAATAAATGATGGGATGGACAACCTTTTGGTAGTAAAAATTACAAGAACCTACTTTCCACCAAGGTTTCTTTTGTATCTGTCAATATTTTACCCAACTGTCAAAACGTCTCACCCAACGAGTAGTATGCGTGTGCAGTGACTCAGTTGGGTAATCACACCACTTTCTCCAAACTTTTACTCGATATCTTTTCGAAATATCTACTTTAGTTTTTAAACTACTTTTTGAGTTTGATATGACTGAACATGATTTTTCCCTTACTAAGCAAACAATTTTCCCTACGTATTATTATACTGATAAAGATAAATGCGTGCATTGTTTGCTCTGTCTTACTTTTTCCCACACGGAATTCTTTTACCGTTTACTCTGGATTTAAAAAAATTGACAAGATAATTACTCCGACCTGAAACATGTGAATTGTAGATATGGCTCATCGTCACAATGCTAAATAAATCACAACTTCAATTTCCTTGTAAAAGTAGCATACATCTAAATCCCAAGACGGCATTTATTCCTTTGTCTTTTTTATAACGTGGGCTGCCGTTTCGTTTCTTACTTTTTCATGTAACTTTTTGCCATGCTTTTGCTGAAATGAAAGGAGTTGTCATGTTCCCAATAAAATTGCGGGATTGACTTCTCATGACCCGCATTGTCACGCCTGAAGAATAACGTTGACTTTTAAAGAATGGGACAACAAGAAGAAAAGATGTAATTCTTTTTACTTCCAACTTCCAGTTTTTGAAATGAGATAAAACCTAAAGAATGTACCTACATACATATGAAATGAATACTTTTTGGTTTTCGATCCTCTCTCCAACTAGTATTTACTTCCAGAGCGCGCGTCCATAACTCTTTAGACAATCAGACAGAGTTGAAGTAGTAAGGGAAAGATAAAAATCATTTTTCTTCCATTTATTCTTGAGTTCTCCGTTACAATCTTTTACCACACATATAACTGCAAAAGATTTACCACTTCTTTCTTCACAACTGTTACTACTTTTACTATATATAGGATGAGCGTGGCGGTAGAAAGCCAAAAGTATTTTAGGGCATTGCTAAAGTGGAAAACCAAAAGGTGGAAAGAAAAAGAAGAATGGTCATGATTTATACGCTCTTTTCTCGCTTATTGTGTGTAAAATACAAAAAAAGAAGGGGATTTTTTTGGTTATAGAGAATCCACAATCCGAAATAAATGCTGCAAAGTATTCGTAATGCTTTAACATACAATGAAAGTTGTAGGTACTCTAAATGTGTATGTATATATGTATGTATATTATATAGGAAAAGTGAACAATCTGTAGCGTAATTTGTCAAGGAAAGTAATGTAATTTGGCTAAGGACACATGGACACATGTATATAATGTGAACACTGTAATATTGTCAATGGTAAAAAATGTAACACCATTCATTTTTCCTGTACTTTCTTCGCCATTCATGGACGACGACGCTCCCTTTCAAAATATTAGGTTGCAGTAAAATCACATGGTTCGGAGCATTCGTATGAATGAAAATCGATCCATGAAATATGATCTTTAGGAAACTATGCAATTGTTGAGATTGGAGTTTGAGTCTGAGTAAGCTAAAGCGTGTGCCTAATGATCCGATTCCAAATTAAATGCTTCTTTGTATGAGTACGTGTATTATTACAATCTGAAACCATTCCACTCATTCTCATTTCTATGGGTTTACCTATATTTTTTAGATCCACCAGCAGCCATCCTCAAGCTTGGGTCAGCGCTACAGCAGGATGAGATCAAAGAAGGGGACGATGTGTACTTTGAATGTCATCTAAAATCCAATCCACCCCATCACAAGCTGGACTGGATGCTCAATGTAAAGAAAAAATTTCACAAGATTTCATGTATTTATGATATAAGCTGAGTATTCAGTTGTTCGAATTTAAAAGAAAACAGTTGGATTTCATGTTATATGAATGTTGTTGGTGGTTGCATGTCACAAGACAAACAACAGGAACAAGAAATTGTAACTAGTAGTATGAAGTTAAAATATTTATAAAAATTAAGCATTCAATACAGCGGCCAAGCAACTTACGGGTCAGTATATTCACTTGATAGTTTTTTAATTGCGGCCTGGAATGAATTTTATGAATGAAATATATATTAGAATAGTACAGTTGAAATCAACCGATTTAGGTAGAATAAACTAGATAAATAGCTTTGCATGTTCCATTTCTTCTACATCAAAAAATGAATATTACCATACATAACTTATCATAGAAATAGAAAGGCAGTGAACGTTCAAAAGCATTTCTATATATTATGTGTCAAGTCAAGAATAAGAAATGCTAAATGTCAGATCTGAATGAAAAAAGGTGGAAGTTTTATTTAAAAAACTAATATTTTGTCAATTAAGCAACAATATGTTCTACAAAAGTGTTACTGCCAAAAATGAGCTTCGAAACTTTAAAAAATCGCCATCTAACAATTTCATATACTTTGCAAACTCTCATCGCTGATGTGTTCAATGTGAGATGAAAGCATACAAACGTTAGATGGGGTTATACGAAAAACTTTGTGGTTATCAAACAAATTGCTTGATAATACTAATAATTTGTAAGGAAAAGTCATAATCGTTCTAGTTTTTGGCAATATCCGTTCATTAAAAGGAATATACGAAGTAAAAGGGTGATGTCGCATATGCGGGCCGAGAAATTCAACTGTGGAAACAAATCAAATATTTTTTTGTAATAATATCCTTTTGTTCATGTGGCCTACAAATGTAGTTTCAATATAGAGTGCAATGTCACGCATAGGAGATAGGATAATGTGCGTGAATCGAATCTCAAAGCCAACCCAAAGAAAGTTTGTATTGTGTGCTACAAATAATATACATGATTAAAGCAAGCATCCCAAACGCAAACGAGAAATAAATAGGGAATGAACCAATTGTTTTACCAACTTTTTCATTTATTTATACTCTTTTCGTTTTTTACATCATTTAGAATCGTCTCCTCCAGCATAACGTTACGGCAGGGATAATCCTCAGCAACCAAAGTTTAGTCCTCCAGTTGGTCACCCGGAAATCAGCCGGGAACTATACATGCGCCGCCTCCAATTCCGTTGGCACCACAGTAAGCAACGTCTTCCCTCTTCGGGTCAAATGTAAGTCACATTGATACTTTCCATATTATTTCCTAATCTACATCCAAATTTTCATTCTTTCACTCTCTTCAACCAGCAGTCGTCTGCGTGCAGCTTAGATGTATATATACTACAATACGATCAGCGATGTTCGTATCGTGTGTATCTGATAACGACCATTGAACTTTTTAGCAAGTTGCTCCTTTCTATTAGTATCTTGAAGAGTGTGCTTAAACTTAAACGCTTATGGCTACAAGGAGAGTGTGTGTTTGCATGTTTTTATGCCCTTCTAAATCTATTATTACTGCATATTATGACATTAAATAGCTTAGCAGGCTGGATTTTATAAAAGCACCAAAACCTCAAAATCTATGCGGCAGATGCACGGCAGCCACAAAGTGAACAGCATAACAATGGCGTGGTATGAACCATAAACCATGTAATCTGTTGTTACCATTTAAGAGAAAACCTATAGAAATCTTCTCTCTCTCTCTTATTTTCTCTTTGCCACATGCTTGAAGAAAAGTCAAAGACGGCCGAAATTAAGAATAAATTCTATGGAAAGTCATGAAGGCCAAAATGTATGGTTTACGCTAAAAGTATGAAATAACAAGCTCAAAGACTCCCACTATGCCGTCTGTCTCTATGTAATGCTAGGGTTAAAAAGTTTGTAAGTGAAAACAATGGAGATAATAAGCATGTTACAGTTAGAGACTCGTGTGTGTGGAAAGTCCACACACAAATGCTTTCAAAAAGAAAAGAACAAAAGGAGACGATTACACAAAAGCAAAATGGGATAGTGAAAAGGAGTAAGTACAATGGTGAAAGTGGGAAGCAATAGTAGATTTTGGTGGGCCAAAAGGATTTCAAAAAGTTAAGAAAAACAAATTGACTGAGGTTTTGCTATGGACTCAAAAGGCTTTACACAATAGTGATGTCTTCCTACTAACTGTTTCTCAAAGTTATATAATAGGTCTGCATTTTAGAGGAATGATTACATCTTTTTGTTTACTCGCAATAGCTATGCATTTATTCGGCTTTCCTAAACAATTCAAACACATTCTTAAATTTCAAATGCACCCTAATCTGATGCTAGCTGACAGATGCAATTAGCCCAACAGATTATTATGCTCGAAATTAATAGTGTTGCACACTTGGTAGTTATTAAATTAACAACCGTATGCTACAACTTACTTATTAAGAGGAAGGTCGAATATATGGTGCAGTAATATCCAATACTGCAAAGGAATAATATATGGAATTCTTTCATCGAAATATATATCCGATAATGAAAGAATCGACTTTATTTGTAAGGTTAATAAATTGAATTATTTGGCCTTATTTTTATCAATATTTACAGGAAAAATAAAAAAATATAACATTTTAGCCAGTATAATCATAATTACAAAGCATTTACATACACGTGACCTTTCAACGTACGTTTGCTTTTTATAACATAAGGATAACGAAATTTTCTTCTGGAGAACCGACCTAAGAGCATGCTTAGAATACTTTAGTTTGGTTAAAGTTATAATATCAAAGGGCTTTCATCGTTTCTTGGAATTTCATAAAGGCACTCTTTCCCTCTTATTCTCATTCATTCTAAATAAGAAAGGATATATAACGGCTTTGGTTGTGTAATAGTAATTACAATTCAAAAATTGGTTAGGTAGAGTTGAGTAACCTGTATAATGTACGTCGTACATACCCAAGCCAAGTGTTTACGAAAGTATGAGCATAATAAGAAACAAAAGATCATACAAAGTTAGGGTGAGTGGATTTCTTGGTTGGTTAAAAGCCATTAGGAACATGGTATTCCTTTAATCAAAAATTTTACTTTATGATATTCCTCTCTCAAGCCATTGTTGAGGTAAAACCGCAACATAATTGCATACTATACAACATAGAAAATAGATAAGGGCCGTTATTTGTCTGACTTTCATTACACTTCTATATGTAGCTACGCGTCGAGAGGCATGAGGATGGGGAAAGTGTTGACGAAATTGATACTACTAACATTAAACACATAAAAGCCTTGAAACTCTTGTGTGAATCTAATGCATGGTAATCATTCAGGTACATATATTATGTTGTATGTGCAATACACCTCTTCAACTTGTGCTAAATACCTACCTAAAGAGCATCATATAGTACTCAAAGACCCCTTCAAACCTTGAAGGTATTTCCACTTTCAGCATATTACTATCTGTGCTTTCATCTCATCAAACAACAGCAAGACTATTCAATGTTATTTATGTGTTGCAATTTTCCCTACTTCCTAGACGTATGCGTGCACACTTGAGCCTTAAGAGTGAGTACAGTTGACAAAAAGAAAAGTAAAAGTAGCACTTTCCACTGAATAGCTTTAACTCTTTGCTAATACTGAAATGTATACAATTGGCAGGCTGGAACGTGCTGTTTTAGGGAAAATAACGGACGTCATAAATTTGCATTGTCAGCATGTCTTTTATAACAATAACAATATGGGTACAATTTCTTATCTTTACTTTCTGGATAAGTCGTACTCTACGACTCGGTAGTAGAAACCTTTGTGGCACTCGCTCATTTTTATGACAAGGTATATTGTGATGGGAAATTTAACACAATTATGTATACAAAATTTATACACGAATACGAAACTTGCAAAAAGGAAATCAAATCATAAACATTCTCTGATATGTCCTGGATATGGATGTTTTTGGCAATTATGTCACGTTGAATGGAAACACGTCTCTGTTTTTCAATATTTTTTATTGGTCATATTCGTGATTTTTTTTACACAATTGAATTTTTATAGTCTCATTCAACTCTTGTGAATGGAAAAATCTTGATAAAGGTAATAATGCGTCGTTAAATTTGCTTTCCTTTGTTTTGACAATTAAGGAAAGAATGTATATAAACAAGGGGAAACCTCTGATCACCATTGACCTTAATATAAGTTTTGAAACGCCTTTTGCTTTGCTGAAAAATAATTATGACCAAAGTGCTTTGTTCCCAAACAATTTTGTATACAACTCTGATAGACTTTTTGCTTTCTCCAAGACGCTCTATGTGTTATATTTTAATATAACTTGCACTATAACTGAGTTGAATTTTGTTGCTATCTGTAGATGTTTGTATTGTATTTAATAATTTAGTATTACAATTCTACATACTTCTTACGGTTTCGTCTAGTATATTTCCTTCCATATATGAAACCTCTTGAATTCAATGAAAGAGATTGGTTTTTTATGGACTCTTTCATATTGTCGGAAGCACCATAAACCATCTTTTCAATTAGGCATTATGTTTCAACTTAAAACGCACTGGATTTTAAGTGGGTTTCATCATCCACTTTCATTCCATCATCATTTTCTCTCCTTATATGATACATAAGTCACTCGATTTCAGATGAAATAGTGAGGAAGCCAGAAGGTCGATGGAATTTTGTGATATTTTTTTATTATTGCATGTGAAAATTTATATCTTGGTTATTGTTGAATCTAGGAAAACCAATTCTGTTACTTGGATGTGGAAGAATGATTTTCTAAAGGAAAACGGCTTTTCGATCCAACTACATTTCCTAGACTTCAGTAGTAGAAGCAGCACTCATTTTAAGTTATAACAAGGCAGTCATAAACATTATCTTGAACTACATAGTAAAACGGTTGTTCCAGTTTTTATATGATGCATGTCATCAAATTCACTACTGTGCTAAGCGCCGTGTACTTTACGTAAGCATACTATGGTACTTTCACAACCACGTTACGTTCATGTAGACTTGTTAAGATTCGGAAGAACAGCAGTTATCCTTGATTTATGTTATGTAACCGAAGGGTATGTACTACATATATGAGTATTTTATGTAAGTAAACAAATACATATTACACGTGAAGTGGGACTTTTCGGCTCATTTGAAACACTGCTTCAGATATTTGCTGATGCTGACCCAAAATCTCATGCATGAGAAAAATGGGTTTGTAGCAGCATTATTGCTGAGCAATATATTCCTCCTTATTTTCGCCATCCCGGCATGCTCTCAGTCTCGGTTAATCATAATTACGATTAAATGAATATGAAAAATGTGAATGTTTGGTATAGGCCGCCTCAGCACACATTTACTTAGGGACGCGTCACATTATATTTATTTATATAAGTGTTAGTTTTGTGTAGACAAACAGTGTAGCGAGGATGTTTTTATGGTCGTTTGGTGAAAGTGGGTGAAAGGCCGTTCTAACGGAAGTAAAGGTTAAAGATGCTATAACATACTCAGCGGTCGTGCTATCCAAAATAACTGTTTATGGTCTTACTCATAACAAAGTCCGACAACAAAGGCGATAGAGTAGGGAGTCAAGCAGCAACTAGAAAGGAACGATATCTACTGCAGACCTAGGCAAAAGAGGAAACAGCCCAGAGAGGAAGTTGTAAAGTAGTAGCTGACCCTACAAAACCGAAAGGCAGATAGGAGGAAGGGAGAAACCCAACTGACATTATATTTCATACCTAATGGACTTTTACTGCCCAAGGATTTTGTCAACATTATAAACCCTATAGAGTCAACTCAACTCACTGTTCATGTGATAACAGTCAAGAGTAGCGAAGGGCGATTGTGGTGGTGGTAGAATTGGGTACGTGTGTGTTATATGCACTTTTGAACTTTCTCTGACGCTCAAAGTGAACTTTAAGGAGATGAGTATGAACACAAAGTACAAGGCTGGGATGAATGCAAGCAGATAGCTAAAGTAGACTGGTGCATAATCGTATAACCATTAGGAAGTCAAATCTTTTGAAAGGATTTGGTGAGAATGGTAGAGTGTTGGGAGTAAACCCTCAAATAATTATGGTTTACGCCTTTATATAATGCGGGTTTCGAGTTGGGGTAATAATTCTTTATAGCGTGAAGATATGTGTATATAAGGTAAATATTATTCAAAGAAAAATAACAGGAAAGCTCTTCACTCGTACAGATTTTGATTTCATTCATTAATTTTACTAAATGGTTATAGCTCCTTCATGTATATGTGTTGTCACCCTTCTTTGAAAACTCAACGTGCAGAATTATTATTGTCATTAAATAATTTAAACTGCATATTATGAGATATGGGTACAGTTGGTAGGCAGAAATATTATAGTGCGACCGACGATAATCTTCTTCAATCATTTTGTTATTAGTTTCGTTAACTGTATACAGATACTGTCACTGCAAAATGTCTCGTTTCCTTACCACAATATCGATGTGTTGATACTCCCTTACTTTCTGCAGTTTTGAATAGTTACTTACTGCAATACACGAGTTCCCGCAGCAGCTGCAATGGGCAAATTAAGGAAAACCAAACGGTAACCGTTATGCCTGTTTGTGTTTCCGGTTTCTCGTACATATCAGTAATATTACAATGGCTATTTTGGCGAATTTAATGTAATGATAACTATCTCTATGATTTCCCGTCGTTGCATTGCAGATAAGCATCGCTAAACATAAATTCCATTTTTTTCACTGCATGCTACCCACCGTCATAAGGATTAAAAACATATCATGTTGTAGGCATTTCATTCTTCTGGGCTATGGCGCGCGGCTTGTGTATTTATTTGCAACAACGATGGCTGCATGATAATTTGTTCTGTTACGGTCCTGCAGTTTCATACAAAGTTACACCCAGAAACCGAAATTAGAAAGCATAAAATAAAATCATAACCACGAGCTCAGAACTTGTTGGTGCAGCAATGCAGAATTTTTTAAAACATTACTGCGTATTTTTTTCTAAGAAAACATAAATGAAGAGACAGTGTAATTCTTTTGTAATTTAGAGTGTTGCAAATGTTGTTGTGTGTTGTGTTGGCTGATTCCTTTCCAATTTAACAACTTTTTTTTATAAATAATACTTTAGCAAAAACATAAGCTATTAATAAATTAATCGTTCTATTCATATGTTTCATTTATAGATGTCCCCTTTTCTCTAAATATGAAAGTTGGTACAAGAAAATTTAACAACTTTGTCAGCGAATTTTGAAAAAAATGAAGACATCCAATCGAGTTTTTTTTGGATCCTAGTAATAATTTATTATCTCACTGCAAAAGATATTCTGAAGCTTGCAAAAATAGTAATTAAATTCTATATATTTTAATATGTCAAATCCGTAGATTTTTTCATCCACCATGCAAACTTGAATTTAGAAATGTCTTTCATTTCTCGAACTAATTCCATATTTCCGTTCTCTGTATATTGTTATAAAATTCAAGCCACACTGCCAACCTATCCATCCACGGCCCCAAATCCCAAACGAATGTCAACTTTTGTTACTGTTATGATAATAGTTTTGTTTCAACATTCCAAAACCGAAGCTCATTATACAAATCTGTAACGTTAGACAACCATGACGCTTTGTTGTACGCACTCTTCCACCGTTACTTAATACTGCCGCATCCAAAGTGTAGACTAAAGAGTAAACTGCTACAAGTCTACAAGTCCTGGAAAATGCTTTCTGAAAAGCACTTGACATGTCTGAAAGGCTGATCGAAGAGAGGACAGATAAAGTATAGGGTGAAGTACATAAGTGCGGGACAGATATAGGTAACTTTGTAATGGTTTCACGTAGTAGGTTGAGAGGCTCTTAGAATATTCCCAGGTTCCCCATTCTCAAAAGAGTAAGCAATGGAAGGGGCACACGCATCAAATTCTGGAGAAAGCCTTCTTCTATAGGTGCAAAAACTGATAGCGGCAGGGCAGGTTGATCATTACAGGCCATTTATAGAACATGGTTGTTCTTATGCTCATCTCAGTCAGCACTAAAACCATTACCATATTCTGAAACGCACACTACTTTGGTGATTGCTAATGTTTCTTTGCTAATTTACTTGTAATATTATGCAATATTAGAGAGGCTGTATCATGCATATGCATTAAGTCAGGACAAACACTTATTGTGTTAAAAGAGATGAGAGTAGGTAGGTAGGTGAACATTCTTTCGCTGAGGTGAGCTCTTTTTTGTCACTTTATCCTTGTTCTTTTTTGATTTGCCGACAAAAGAAGTTTTTATGTCATATTACCTTGTGACGGTGACTGACTTAAAGTTTAAGGCTCTATCAATATTATATTTTTCACGGGGCTAGGGCTAGACTAATATGCTCATAATGAGTATTCCATACAGAAGAAACGGAGAAGGGCAGAGGCCTGAGGATGATGTCAGCATATATAGCCATCTTTTTTATCATTAAAGTTACTTCCACTGTGCATTGTCTTCACTTCATAATACTACTTGGAACTGACAAGCGACGACCCCTGAGACTAATATCAATTCCTGAGTCTTCCAATCTCATTGTGTTATTTTACACTGTCACATCATCATCATTCTGAAGATGACGTTTGCACTAGTTATTATTAGAAAGTACAAAGAAAGATTTTTCACTTCTGTCTCGTCGTGGTTGAGAATTAGCATTTCCGCCGTCTTTGCATTATTGAAACGTTATTTTCCCTTTGTGCGTACCATACAGTGTGACAGTAGAGGACAAAATGACAAAAGTCTTCTTTTTGGAATGAATATATACATGCTTTCTACCATACTCTCTAAAACCTCATAATATATTGCTGGTACGGTACTGACTCATTAATGAATAAAAGGGAAACTTCAAAGTTGATAATTTTGTACGCTTCCACTACCAGATCCTTATGAATGTAAGCTTTCCACTGTCACAGGCTACTTGATATTCCCATTAAAAGAATGGAGAGTGTAAGTCTTGTAAAATTTTGTACAAAGGCTGAAACTAAATTCATTCTTTTTCATTGGCTTGGATAGTAACTGCGTGAATATGTATATGTATATATTATGTATGTATGGATGAGTTGCGTAGAATCGACACACACTTTCCCTTTTCTAAGTGACTAAGGATATAATGATAAAAACGGGTGAGGATTGAATATTTTTTGTTAAAAGTTGAAATACGCATCATTTGCCTTTCCCGTTTGTCCTCAAAACTTCATCACACCATGTTGAACAAGACTGGATGAGAAAGTAAAAGTTTCACTTATCCTGACTCTATCCATAAAGTTTCGTACATCTTCACACAACTCAAAAAGTATACGTACAACTACGTTCATTTTCTAGAAAGTCAAATCAACTCAACAAGACTTTGAATTCCAATCACGATCAAACCCTCAAGTTTTACGAGCTCGTACATTTTTTACACTTGTACTTGACTAAATGAATCAACTAGTTAGAAAAACTTCAAATTTAGGATTATGATGGTCATTTATTTTAAATACAAATTTAAAATCTCCATTTCATCTATATATACCTTTTGTCTTTTCGTATAAAAATGTTTTCGATTAGAAGAGCAGATAATATTAGATTTCCTATGTTTTATCGGGTTGATAAAAAAAACTGCGCATAACGCTCAACCAAGGAAAAGTAAGCCTAAACAGAACAGAACATTATTTTGCAAGCTACTTATTTATATCCTTGGTTTACTTTTCCCAGCAAATCTGCCCTGAGCACTAGTGAAATCTGCATGGTACAGTTTTGAGGGAAATTAAGTTAGTGAATCGTTTTTGTTTACTTGTAGATTAATTGCAAAGGGCTGCAAGGCAAAAACGTAATACCAAATAATTTTATATAAGTGTTGGTAAGCATGCACGGGAGAGATATTTCATTACCCCCACCGTAATGTGTAGTAGTAGTAGTAGTTGAGAGGATAACAGCGAGAAAGCATGAATTCCGGTGATGATGTTGAGTAGAGAGAGAGAGTATACTTACTGACAAGATTACCTCTCCACTGCGATCATAGCCGTTGATGAAATGGGCCAACGCTACATTGCTACTGCAACGTTAGCTCGGATATAACAGGCCTAGTTTTCCTAGCTAATTGCTACAGGATATGGTCGGGTGGTTATCCATTACATTTCGACTAAAGTTACCGCATAGTGTAGTATAGAAGTGGAGATGAGATTGGGGGGATATTTATATGCTAAGCTAACTAAAATCCAAATATTACATTAAGCCTTCTAACTTGAGTAAGCATAGAGCCCTTCACTCTCTCTCTCTCTGTCCGTCGATCCTTTCCTACTTCTTTCTGTTTTGCCTGCCAGCACCAGATGAGTGTCGTCGTCTCAGCGTAAGGAAAAAATTGTATTGTGACTGCCTATA
Organism: Orchesella flavescens; assembly: GCA_964034955.1. Lineage (NCBI taxonomy): Eukaryota > Metazoa > Arthropoda > Collembola > Entomobryomorpha > Orchesellidae > Orchesella > Orchesella flavescens. Next base: position 16,509,846 of record OZ035957.1, on the reverse strand, counting down.
CAAGTTTTAAGAACATGAGAAAATGCGGAGGGAAAATAGAGAAGGAGGAAAACAAGAGATGTAATTGAGTGAGTGATATGCCTGCATCTGAGTGAGCGTGAGAGAGCGAAGCGTAAGAGCAAAATCATAATAATTGGCATTGTGTGTGGAGCACCAGTGCTAATGACATGAGGAGCGAGAGAGAGAGAGAAAGGGAGAAAGAGAAAAGTTGCATAAATCTGAGGAAAAGTAATGGGAGATAGGATGAGGAAAGTGGACGCAGAAAAGTAAAGTCTTCTACTACTACTACTACCACCACCACCAACCACCACTCCCAGAAATGATATGATGACGGTTGTAATAATAATCATACTCGTCATAATATAACACAGCAGTAGCCTTGAAATGGTAGCATGCATCCCTACACCACACCGCATCAGCTTAAATACACATATCAATATTCATATCTTCAAACCCAAGGCTGGAGTAATTTTAGGTTTTCCTCAATTTGAAGATGCACTTGATATCAGCAGTTGATACAAATCACTCCTGGAGTTTATATATGAATCATGTAGTGTTATAGGTAGGATTGAGTTATGATATGCATAATTCATAATCTTGACGCTTTCCCACATCACTTTCATTTAGAGAGATCTAGTCGTTTGGTTAACTAACATAAGGGTTGACGGGAGTTGCCTCGCGTGCATTATTGGTGTGTGTGTGTGTGTAGTCGTAGTCAGAAGAGTGCATGTAAAAGTTTCTCGTACACGCCTGTATAGATACATAACGTATATGGCATGTCAAACGTCGTGGATATTTGAAAAAGGATATTATATAGCAATCTAATAATCTATATATTTAGCACTTTCTCCACTTAAGTACACTTTCGTTTTTACATCATTTCGGAACTTTCATCACGGCTGCAATTAAACAGTCATGGAGCCTCCACCTGTTTTATGTGCTATACCTTATACCGTCTTCTCCTTTTCATCAGCTTCAAAAATAATTGAAATGAAGCCAACCTAATTTAATTAAATTTCATATACCATAGACTTCAATCATGTCAGGGTTTCTCCCAAAGCTAAAGTGAAAGTTGGTCGGCCGGCACTATAATTTATTTATTACGGCAGCTGGAACATTAATGAATTGCTCCGTACACAAACGTGTAAGCATGCATGCATGCATGCAAGAACTGATCTGAATCTCATTTCTCTCTCGCTTTTTTTCAGATGCCCCAGTGTGCAAACGAGAGAAGCCGGTCATTGTTGGTGTTTCAAAGGGAGAACATGTAACCATCAAATGTGAGCTTGATGCAGATCCGGAAGAAGTGAGCTTCAAATGGCATCTAGCCTCATCAGGACAGATGGTGGAAGTGCCACCATCTAGATATTCAAACAAGGGAGCTACCAGCATTCTTCACTATTCCCCGATTTCGAATCTGGACTACGGATCTCTCTTCTGCCGGGGAACCAACTCTGTCGGTGCTCAGGTGACTGCTCAGTCCTGTGTCTTTCAAGTTGTGGCAGCTGGTAAGCAAAAAATTTTCTTGAAGAACGCCTATGTAATCTTGCATGAAAGGGATGAACTAGCGAAAGCTGTTTATGTGAGGATCTCATGCTTTCACTCTCGCGACAGAGAGGGCACTCGAGATGAATTGGAAAGCCTTTCACCAACTCTTGCGTTTGAACACAAAGAATTCTTGCTAAATAAAAACTGAAAATGCATGTTTTTTCTTATACGCATATATGGGCATTTTATACACAAGTACGTACAGATATAAAATGTGTGTTGAAAGGGGTCAGACAGTACCAGTTAGATAACACATCTAAATCGATTCTAAACATATCAGCACTGTCATTGTCATTACTATCATAAATTATCATAATCTCTTCATATATTACACGGGATTTTCATAAGATCATGCATTTTTTATCTTTCACAGAAAAACCGTCCCCTGTGACAAATTGCACAGTTTTCAACGAAACAGCAGAGTCAGTGGAACTAAGTTGTGACGAAGGACATGATGGAGGGCTCCCTCAGCATTTTGTTCTTGAGGTTCTGGAGATTGAAACGTCAGAAGTTCGCTACAATGCTTCCAGCAACACGGCCTCCTTCCATTTGGGGAATTTAACACCCAGCGGAACTGGGTTTCGTGCCCTTATCTACTCTGTGAACGCAAAAGGAAAAAGTGAGCCGTATCGCATTGATGAGCTTGTCGCAAAGCAGACGGAGAAGATGGCAGGTTAGTGCATGGGAATGAAAACTCGCTTTCTCTGATTCAGTTTCTGGTTTTTGTAATCTTGCATTTTGTATTATTGTTTAGTACATATAAAATGCATAGCTAATGATAAAGAGAGTAGATGTGTGAAGGAAGACCAGAAGCAGATTTTTTTTAAAACTGAAAGGGAAACTAAACAATGAAAGACACAAAAATTGATTTAGAATAGGCAAATCAGTGCAGATAAATTGTCCGACTTTCATTTCACTGTCGTACTTTCGGCAATACATGATAGTATATTACGTTTCGAGAAATAACGGCAGCTGCTGGCAGGCCATGATTGTAAATGCGACATGTTACCCGCATCTTTCAAGTACAGCATGATAAATCCATTACGATACACTGCTGGAAGGAAATAAAATAATGTCGGTGTATACTACAGGAAATGTCTATTAAAATACGTAGGCGGTTCGGATTTACCCATAAATGTTTGCTGTACTTTACTTTGTAATTTGATGAACCACAACTGAAGGGATTGTGTGGAGACTTGAAAAACTTATTCAACATGTGTTATACATTACATTATGACCTTCTTTTGAAGTCTATTTTTACTGCTTCAAAGCACACACACACACACAAACACACACAGATCCAACATCTGTATCATGTAGGCTTACAACCTTTTTATGTGATCTCCAAAATTACTTTACGTTTGAATTTACAGCCGCAGTCACGCCCCAGGAGTATTCATGGTTTTCGTTTGCCCTATCTGTTGCCATCGGAGGAACAGCCGTTTTCCTGTGTGTGGGCACAGTCATGATCTTTCGAGTTCTCCAGCTTCGTTCCAAAGCCAGGAAACGAGCGTCAGCCAAGAAACTTCATGAGGAGTCCCATAAAAATTCAACTGGGAATTTGCAATCTCATGATGGACAGATGGATGCAAAAGATGGAATTTCCTCGGATGACAAGGACCCCGATATTATTCCGTCCAATATAGGTATTTATTTATCCGACGTTGTAAGCAAGTTCTTCAAAGTTTATCTTTAACGCAGTAAAAGTTTCAAAATGTAATAACCCTTTAAATATCCTATCCAACAACACAACCAATTAACTAGCTTTAAGTTTTAAAATATCCAAGTTGGTACGTTGAAAAACTCAAGGATTCTGTGTAGCCATTTAAAATACTCGAGTGAAAGTTTTAGTAGAGGAAATGACTGGAATGCTGAGATTGAGATACATGATACATGCATTCCCCAAAATCATTTAATGTTTTATTCTACATTTGAAAGCTATATATATTCTTTCTCTCCGTTTTTTGAGATTGTGTTGTGTGTCTGCCTCTCAACGGGTTTGATACAAATACACAACATCAAATGGAAACGTCAGAAGATAAAGACAAAGCAATCTGTCTCGTATGACTGCGTCAATTTAGTTTTATAGCTGGTTTGTCCCCGGATGACTGCTGGAAAGGGTACTCATATTGCCATAGTTAAACCCACAGACTTTCGTTCTCCGTCCTGTGTAATGTGCTCTGTTGTGACAGAAGTTTACCCATTTTCATGTTTAAGCCATTCCCCGTCAGTCATGGTACCATGAGAATTAGCGCATATATCTCATGAAATCACTTTTCCAAATCATTGCTTTGTATTGGATTGTGTTTGTCAAGTTAGCCAACTTTTTTTGTCATTCCTATTGGGAGCTCTGATGTCAAAACAACCTATCAGATCAGGTTATGCTTGCTTTCTATTTTGAATTTAGGCTTAAAGGGTCGTACAAGACAGTAAAGAAAGGGTCATTTTGAAAGTGTCATAAAATCGAGAACAGATAGTATGAGAGCGAGAGGAAAGGGGTTAGAATAAGAATCCAAAATAAGTCGTTAGGATGACTTTCATGGCTTGCTGAAATGATTGCACATATATTTTTTTTCAAATCTCAGGAGGAGGAACTGACCATTCAACGATTTCACCAGCCATTGTCATGTCCAGCAGTAGTACAACGAATGGAGAGAGGGTAACTAGATACACGACTGCGACGTTACCAGCTGGCTCCACCAACTACTGCCTTCAACCCAACGTATGTCAATTTCACTTTTAAGCTTTCATGATATTTTTCAACTGTTTGTCCCTTTTATTTTGTATCATCAAATTTTTCATTCGTTTACATTTTTTATCCAGGTATCGTACCCAGTGGAACATCATCCACAAGTCCAATACCCCCAGACACCCAATGCACAACACTATGCTCTTGCTGGAGAACACGTCCATCACCATTCGCAGCAGCAGCAGCAGCAGCAGCAAATGCATCATCAGTATTATGGTGATCCCGGTGATATGATGAGTGGAGCTAGGGTTCCTGCTGGGTATTCAACAGCGACGTTGCCCAACAATTATCAACAGTACCGAATGCAGCAGGGAGCACCACCAATGAACGAGCTTGACAATTTTAGTACTTTAGGCACGCTTCGTCACCCTTCGGACCCTTATTACGACCCAAAACAAGTTAAGCAGAAATTACTGTCGGTTAACGTCCCTGAGAGTTGTGTGTGAGGTTTTTAACATCCTCCATTATCTACCCTATACTAACCAGTTCCGGTTCTTTATATCTCCATGTTTTCCAACTACTATTTATATGAATGATGCATATATATATATATACATAAAATATAGTCAATATTACAATTGTCCATTTTGTCCAAAAAACTTCGAATGTTTATACAAGTTTTTACCATGTGTAATATATTATTATGATTGTTGACGATAAGAGATTTTTCAATACTTATTTCTGTGCGTAACAGTATTATCTTAGATAGAATATATGTATAATGAGTATGTTAGCTCAAATTATCGTAAATTAATTATTGTATGAACGTTTTTGGAACATCTCAAATCTCAGGTTTAGTAATTCTACTAATAACATTTTAAAAAGTCCAGAAATCTGACTAGGGATTCATTTTTCACTTTTTGTGCTATAACTGGGCAGAAAGTGAATGTGAAGCAGTGTTTGTAAAATACATTTAAAAAAATACAACGAATGAACTTGTCCTACACACACAGTCAATAGATTTTGACGGTCATGATCTCGAATATTGTTATTATACCAATTGATATTGAACTACTATTAAATTACTACCACCCCTCTCATCGGCTTCAACCTCAGAGTTGAAGCTCAAAAACTGTTGTATTATTATCAAATGAAAGTTATTCCATTACAGAAAGATATATTCGTAAATGCAGGTTATAATTAAGCAGTTATGATTGTTTAGTTGTGGGTAATGTGTGTGTATTTTGTCAGTGTGCAATTCACATGGAATAAATATGTGCGTATATGTGAAATGAAAATTCTCCCTGCAAGATAGTATTTAATTTTCTTTTTTTCATATCTATGCTGCTGGCGTCTTGCATTCATGACTAAGATTATAGTCGCAGTAACAGGTTGGCTATTTCATTAGATGTTAATATGTGCAATTTTAATATTAATTTATTATTCTGTTCAGGTACACTTTGTTTTGTCTATCATAATTAAAACTGTACTAAAACCAGACATGTTGAATACTTGTCTTCCATCTACTGTTTTTAGGAAATGGTGAATGTAGGCATTGCGTTCTCATTTTCCTGAAAAATATAGAATCTCCATATTAATTGCTTTTCTTTGGAGTCTCACCCAATTGAAGTTACCTATACACTCAATGTTATTAATTACCTTTTCTAATAGGAATTTTACCTGGTAAGTTAGGCCACCCAGCTCCAGAACCACATCGGGAGCAACGGCAAATACTGTTCAGACAACTTCCAGTAGCACAATTTTGTAATTTACATGACCCCACACAAGCACTTCTTCCACCCCATTTACAAGTGCCCAGTTGTGCATTGGCAGTGTAAACTGCGATAAGGAGTAGCGTCAAAAAAATAACAGCTCTCATTTTAGTTGCTGACAAGCACTAAAACAATTATAGTAAATTTGTGTTGCTGTTGCTGGTGGTAAAAACTAGGTTTGAATGCTGATGATTGAAACGGTGCCTACCGTTTTATACCTCACATTTCCAGATCCTCATACTGCAAGTCCAACCACAAACCAATAGGATTACTCATTGTTTACATTATTCAACTTTGACTGCAACTATGAAAAAGAATTATGCATATTTCCATAATAAACTTGTGCGTACAACCACATCCGGTTAGGAAATTCAGTTAACATAAATTTACACATTATTCGCAGAAAAATAACGATAAAAATGACATTAAATCATAAGTTAACGCGTTATCTTAAATATCAGTTTAAAAAACATATTCTGTGAAATCCGTCAATAAGTTCTTAGGGCTGTTTCAATTTCATCATAGAATGGATAATCTTCATTGCACAAACTTTGAATTTCAATGAAATGAATTCGGTATTCTTTCAAGCTTATCATGTTGTTTTGTTTGTTTTGGCTATGTGAATATTTTCTAAATTTTTTACGACACGTAACGCATGAACAGATAACCAATTGCCAATTACAAAGGACACAACCGGATTCCGGATTCCTATTTAGGTTATCTCCAGGTCCAAATAAATACTACATGCACTGTATATCAAATGCACATAATAACACAAAACAATAGAATCAAAGTAAACACGATATATATAATATGTGCTCATATGTATGCTTCATTCAAGAATAAGCCCACATTTACATTAGATACACTCCAGTTCTGGGAATAATACAGCAAATACCAAAATCGCTTGCAAAGAGACTACACGCTGAAAATGTCAACTTCTAAAATATCCTCTAAGAATAAAGTGCATTTACATCATCGTTCATCGTCTTTATGTTGTAGACTTGATGGTTTGCTGATTGCAGTTTTCTTAACTATTACAGTGATTGTGATCCGACTACGTATCATCATAAACTTCTTTCATCAGTCAATGGTCAATGTCAAATGCTGCATACATTTAGTTATTCAATGCATACTTGTCGCTCGAATTTCAGAATAGAATGAACTGTCGTCGGCCTAAGGCCTAAGCATTCTGCATTTCATCACATTTATATGGTAATAGAGATTTTAATCGAAAAGTCATGAATCAAAGTAATGTAAAGCTCTGCAGTGTCAGTACAAGTCAAGGGACTTATCAGAAAACGTCTTTTCATTTCCACACATTCATTCCATGTCCACTTAACATGACGTCCTGTTTCAGAACGAAGATTCTGAACGCTTGCTCTAAGCCTCAACTCAAAGTTATTTTACTCTATAGAACAAGACGAACACATATACGCAAAGAAGATAAAGAAGCCGCGGTCGTAAAAAGTGGATTCGGTAAGTTTGAGAAATTTTAGTATCCAACTGGCTTGAGCATCCGTTCACCAAGCTTTCATTTTTTCCTTCAAACTATACAAATACAAATGGATGTATTTATATGTAAGCCGTAAAACCGAATAACGTACTCCCCTACGCAGCTCAATGGACACGAAATACATTTGAATGACACTGGAAGTCTGGAATCTATATTTAGGTGGGAAAGGATCAAGAACGCATGAAGAGATGAAGCGAACGATAGCTTCATAATGTACTTATAAGAAGTCTGACTACTGACAGGTTGCAGATGGACGATGGACTTCAGCATCCGTTTCATTATTCACAGGGATTCAGATTATGGAATGATTACGTAATAATGTGCTGCTCAATATTTTAAATGTTCTTCTTCTTAGACGAATACAATATCCATCACATAAAACAAAGTAGTGGAAACGTAAAAAAATAGAGAGTCCCATTTGATTTTTGCTTAGATAAGACAGGAACGGGAAGTACGTTACTCTCTTTCTTTATTATGAGTTTTAACTTTGCCCAAACAGTTTACGAATTCGTAGATAAAAGCAAACTCATATATATATAAGATTCTCGTTCCTTAAACATCAATTCTTTTTGTCTTCACTTTCAATTTCGTCGGCTAACGTCCCGTTACCAAATATTTTATCCAACTTTAACAACAACGCTGAGGTGGACCTCCGAACAAACATGAAAATCTATAAGGATTTCTTGTAACCAATAAGGGGGATGCTAGCTTTACGTCCTCATTTCCTCATCTTGTTGCTCAAACTTTTTTTTTGACAACGACTCTTATCGAAATACATTAAACTGCAAAGTATTATATATAATGTATGTACTACGTACATATGCATGTCTATAAGTCTGAGTATGTATTTTCACTACTTATCCAAATAGCAGGACCGTAAAAAGTTCACTTTCAACTAAGACGCTTGACTTTTCATGTTCCGTCGTCAGAAATTTCCTCTTCTTTAGGCTAAAACGCATTTCCTATTCTTTCGGACTCGCTTCAGTACATAAAAGCATTTTCTCTGATATTGGGCTGATATATAAGTCAGAGTAACAGTTGCTCTGCACAGTTAACGTCTACGTGGCTCTCCCTTTCAGTTCTTAAGATGAAGGTGCCCTCCGACTAACAATAGACTATAATGCTGTCATTGTAATTCAGTATAAAGCCAAGTTTAAATACATCAGATCAGCTCTCTTGTATATGTATGCTATATATACTGTCAGGTAAGTAACCTGACTGTTGATATTGATACTAATCCAGCTACTTAGCCAAGCATTAAGAAAGCAATCTAAAATATATTTTTATTTGAAAGTAGTTGTCGATTTAATGAGTACAGACACAAAGTTTAGGGGTCCCTTGGATATATTTCACGATTGGAAGAACGATGAAAATTCTGTTCGCTTAGCAATTCAATGGACTGCGCCCCTGGGGCCGATTCCGTGGCCGCGACTCCTATTTTCTTGCTTTGTATGGAAATAACTCACAAAAAAGTACGTATGTGAAAACTATTGTATAGTGAGTGAAGGCTTTTTGAAAAGAACAGGAAGGAGAGGACCAATGACTTGTGTTATGAACTGAAATAGCAAGCTACTTTGGAGTTGATAGAAGAATAAAAAAGAAGAAGAAAACGAACAAACTTCTTCTTGTGACTTTTTCTTATGCAACTTGTACCTTTCAGCTATCGAGCTTCCATCTCAAAACTCTTTTCTCTGAGGACTTCCTCCTTTTCCTTCGTCTTTCCCCTTGACTTTTAAAGCTCCATTGAATACACATTCCTGATAAACATATAGGATTTAGACGGAAGAAAGGTGCTGTTTCTTTAGTGTACATGAATGTATTTTGCGAATATACATATAGATAACGCATAGAGAATAGATTGGAATATCCTATTCGCAATTAGATCATTTATGTGTATATGCTTTAAAATATAATTTGAATGCGTTAATTTCTGTCCTCAAGTTTATAGACCCAATGAGTGCAAATTCATTTAGCTTTGTACGTTTGCCAATTTGTTATGGAGTTATCTATTTGGAGAGGATGGTATAAGGAGTCCCCCACAACTTAATATTTTGTTTGGCAAAGATGCAAGCAAAAGCAAAATTTTACCACACAGCCCAGTGGCACTTATTAGGATTTATGTACACATGTACTTAACAAAAAGAACGACTATTATTATTGCAATCACTAAATAAGTACTTGGAAGAAGAAACTCGTGAAAGAGGATGTCTGAGACGCACGTGGTAGAGACAACTGTAGCCGCCTAGAATTTATAAATTTCATCTTGTATTAGTTATTTAGTAACTAACTTTTCAGTGGTGGAGTGTGATGTAAGAGGTTCTTCTTCTCTTGTGAAAAAGGTTTGAGACCTAAGAACTGTGTAAAACAAACTAAAGAATCAGTGGTGTGGTGATGAAGATGAAGACGAAGCATCTCAAGAGCAAGAGCCAGCGCCAACAACCTATAGCCACCACTACATATACTACTACATTACTTTAGTGAAGAAAATATAGAACATAATCAAACACTTGAGTTTACTACTACTGTATATATATCTTACGAAAGATGCGCAATCCTTTTTTTGTGGCTTTAGTACATTTGTTTTTCTTTATCAACATTTATACTATAGTGTGTAGTGTGGTTCAAGAAGTTTCATACAGATAGTACTACACACGCATGCATATATTTTACAGTTCTTCTCACACCTAATTAGTGTCATGAACTCGGAGAAAGATGGTTTCCGCCTCCCTTCTGATAGAGCTCGTTTTCGATGGTATGAAACTGCAATAAGGCTGGTATGACAGGTTTTTAACCTCTTAAATCATTGCCAGAACGTATTTTACTTTAATTACACACTTCTTCTGACTCTTCACTAGCTAAAAAGGAAACAGAACTTAACGAAGCACTCCTGCGGCTATGATATATGACTCATTGTCTTACTGCCCCCTTCACGTGGTTAACACTTCCAATTTTAGAAGGTTTTTTTGGCAGTCTGCAAGCAAAATGTGCAAACCTTAGGGTTGGGTTTGGTTTTACAGTTTCAATGAGAGATGAGAGCATAAGGAAATAAATGAATGAACTTGATAAAAGGTAGTAGATGATCTGGAGAAATTATCATTTGAAAATAAATACATGTATTTGTAGCCTTAGTTTACGTAATCTTCATTGAGTTTCATTAGATTCTTTTAATAGCATAAATGATGTTATATGCATATGCATATTACCAGTGCAAATATTCAATGAGACATAAATACAGCATATCGGCCACGTCAAAACAATTTATGAAGTGTGTGTGAGCAAACGTAATGCAAAAAATTGTGACACAGTCAGGAATCGAACCTGAGTCTCTCGCTTACCGGGCAGTACCATTATCTGGTTGATCCGTACGGATTTACTAACACCATGTGGTGATATATCTCAAATCGGCTATACAGTCCATCACCTGATGCAGGTCCTGCTATCCAGGCGAGCGTCATTCCACTAGACCACTCTGTCACATACACTATGCCGTGTCAAAATACCATAGTTGTTTTACAAACATATTTTTTAAATTTTAATTTTGGATCCATTGAACAGGTTTTAAGTGCAACAGCATATTATTTTTAACCGTAATATTTCATCATATTATGTTATTATTAACTGAAAAACGCGAATAATATTAAACTCCTTTCAGGTAGCGAGTGAAAGCAAATTAGTTAAACAAATAAGGTCTTCTAGTCAGGTACGGCAAATATCGACAACTCATATGTCCAAGTCACTTGTAACTGATATTTTTTATCATGTTCATAAATCATACATCTGTGCTGACAAGGTACAGGGCAAGTTCGCGATATAACTTAAATGCAAGGCTGGGTAATCAACAAAACATGGCAACCAGATTAAAGATTAAGGATTAGTTTGGGTTTGGAAATCTAATCTGATTATTAATTAATTACTGAATTTCCAAGAAAAAACTAATCTGATTATTGATTAATTGATTTATTACAAGCAGTAGATTAAAGATTATTGAATAATTAATCAGATTAACTAATCAATCCTTTGATTAATGACATATTTATCCTATAAAGATTTTGATGAATTAAAGTTCAATTTTTATAACAATGACAATACAATTATAAGGCTAACGAGCTTGCAGTTTTTAAATGGGTCGTAAAGCTGGAGGTGGGAATAAATTTTCCTTTAATTATCTTTTCACAATTCAAACGCTTTGCGTCAACTTCACCTGTAATTTAAATAAAAACACTCCGTCGAGTATCAAAGGGACACATAGGCGTGTTTCAGACATACTAATTAATTGTTTTATTTAAACATTCCCCAAATTCAAAACTATATCGATTCTTATTGGTTGCGTTAAAATACTCATGCAATTTCATGCGGTTTACATGCAGGCAGAAAACCCCGTCTCTCAATAAGCCATTTTAAAAGAAATGTACTTTTGAATTGCATGAATGGTTGCGGTGAAAATGACATTTTGGCATTTAAGAAATTCATTTGATGAAAATTTTAATTAACTATCAGATTAGTTAATTAAATTAGATTTCTCGTTTAGCAATAAGGCTGTTGATTAGTTGATTAAATCAATTTTTCTTTCTGCGTTGATTAATTGATTATTGATTAATTTCTAATATTTTTTGCCTTCAGATTAATGATTAAAGATTAAACTAATCAATAATCTGATTAACAGATTAGATTAACTAATCAATTGATTACCCAGCCCTGCTTAAATGCTAATTAAAGGCTTATTCTTAAGAATGTTAGAATATGAGTAAAGCAGTGGCTACTTGGCTTTACTTGAAAAACATCCTGGTTAACATTTTATTAGACGCCATGACTAATTTTCATTGCCCACAAAGAACCATAATTACTGCCTGAACTACTAAAACTCTAGTTCGGATTGGTTCAGATAATACAAATTTTTGGGCATTGAAAATTGTACATGTTTACACGATTCATTACAGATACATTTTTACAGATCTATTGTGTATAAATGTTTAGGAATATGAACGTATACGATACGTGTATATTCCACAAAAATATCCAAGTTTCATGGAATTATCTGGGTACTCCCTGGACAGTTGAAATCAATGACTGAACTCTAATCTTTAGGAGTATATGACAGAAACGATTCTTTAATTAATTTTTTCAAGCATACTCAAATCAGTGAGTCAAATGCCTACTTCAAGATTGACTTCAGGTAACGCAATTTAGTGATCCACACATGAGCAAATCTCTTTAGAATGTATTTGTACCAATGTAGATTATAGCATGTATACGTATATTATATGTCGCATATAAGCAAGCACCAACCAGGATGAGACCGTATTCCATGACTTCCATGAGGTAAAACGGATTTGATTAGGTCCCCTTTTGAAAAGTATTCAACCAAAAAAGAAAGTATGCTTCACGAAACCATGCAGCGGTTTTGGGTTGTCGTATCGTGGAAGTTTCGTGAAAGCCTGGTAGCCATACATATATCTACAAAGTATAGAAAATGCTTGATGAAACGAGGGATTCTTTTCCATTCTGCTCAGCATGCAACCATACTAAACAAAAGTCAAGTTGACACTTGGGGGAAATTAATGACAGTGGTCTAACCTCCATAATATTTTTCTGGCTATTTAATTACAGCCCAGCTACTTTCTCCTCCATTTAAAAAGCAAAAAAGAAAGACGGAAGAAGGAAGCCACAGGCACGTCCTGTCATGAGTTACAGGGAAAAGACAAGAATAGTGCTAAAAATGTGCATTCATCCCCCAGACTTTCATTAGACTAGACCATACCAGTTTCATATCATCTTCCCTTTTCTCACTTTCCATATGTGTAGTATATTTTTTTAATATATAACAAAATGAAAGTTGCAGTAGTAGTGCATAACAGGACTTTAGATAGTATGAAAAGAATGGGATTGCCAGGTACTTGGCTGCATTAATGATCTCACAGAGGATCATATCATGTCATTATGAAAAATCCCATTACATTATGGAGTATTCGTCCAGGCGGAGTGGCTTTTTGCAATTAATGAGTGCTATAATGTAAATCTCTGAAATTTAAGTATGCATATACAACACCAAAAACGTGGGTTTCCTAGCTTTTTCACACATGTAAACTTTTTCCACAAGTAGTATCGTGATATTTACACATTCATTCCAAAATTTGCATTCAGTCGTAATTCATGTGTGTTGGAGAGAAAATATGAAAACTCGTTCACGGACCCGTGTTAAGCGTTGGGTAATATGAAAATTATTAAAGCATACCAAACAGATTAGCGGCTAACAGTTTTCACTTTATTCATTCATTTGATTGTCTGTCCGTATCATATGATAATCATGTAGATTAAATAAGTTTTGCATAAGTAAATCCCATACAATTACAAACATATTAACATGAACGTAGGCCAGAATTTAGGTATACAATGATGAGTGAATACTTGAATACACGATTACATTTATTTATTAAAGAATGGCATCATTTACGGTCATTCAAAGTATACAACCGAAAATGCAAAAGATAAATAATTCAATGGAGTTGTGTAATTAATTTCTGCATAAAATATACATAACAGATTTGGGGTTTAATTTGCAAAATTTGAAAGGATACTCATCATACTTGTACGATCGATCTATGAACAGTTATACAACATGGCTTAAAATGCTTTCCTATGTACTAATTTCAATGTGAATTATTAAATCCAAATACCACAAGGTATTCTTCCGAAGCTTAACCACATTTTAAATGTGTGTTGCGCTTTGTGTATAGAGGTAATAATAATAGTGGAAGAACTGAACAGGATGAAGGAAACCTTATCTCTGAAAACTGAAGAGGCTTAACTGAATTCCAAAAGACATACGCAAAGTTTAATCCAAAAAATAAGGTAAAGAACGGAAAGTAAGAAATGATATGTGGGTGCACACACGCAGTTGTTGCAACTTTAAACTATGTGCTTATTATTACGGCTACTGGAATGTTGTGGTGTGTTGCATGTATGTATGTGTTGCATGTACGTACAAATATCTATAAAAAGTGGTACTGTGTCTTCCGCATACACGTAATAATATGTAAAATGTGAAAAGGGGGTTCATGCTGTTCACGAATGTACAAGCACTGAAAAGACTTTCATTCAATCTTGAGCATACACTACAAGAAATTTTCATGGTCGTCACCGTGAAAAGAATAAGGATAAAATGGGAAGATCCTTCTTTTTATTCGGGACTTTTGTGTATAAAACTACTTTCCTTCTATAGCATGTATCGCCACCTTATCAATGTATGTATGCGCCATGCTTTTCACACAATTTACAGTAGAAATTGTTGGTGATAACTTGCAAATTCGTTATAAAAGTTTAAAAAGTGAAAGTACATATATAATGCCTGTGTACGAGTGATGGAACTTATGTCGGTTGAAATTCGTAAAAGCGTGCCTATTTACGCAAACGGCTTTATAAGCCATTCACCATCATTTCATCGTTTTTGAGGAGCTTTGCATCTGATGAAAATGAAAAGGAGAGCCTTTTAAAATGTCATTCATAACGCAGAGGAAAGTATTTTACCTTTATGTAGTACACACTTGGCACATTTTTCTGCTAAGCTTGCTAACACCGTTGAAAGGTCCTTTGAGCCAATGACCCCTCTTATGTTGACTCAAGAAGATTTGGATCTTCCACGGGAATTTTCACTTTTTAGTGGAAATTATTTTTCTTGCAAGTAATGGCCACACTTTTGTCCATAGTTATGTATAGTATGTATGTTTTAGTTTACTTCTTTGTTGTTGGGAATAATCTGGTTTTTCCATGTTTCAAACCAAAACATATTAAATACGAATTTTAACTTACGAACTTATTTTTTTATAATATTGAATATCTTCAAAATAATTAAACTGCTTAAATTTATTATAAAACACCAAATATGCTGTTTCCTTAAGCATCTAATTTAGCATAATATACCTAATACCTAGATAGGCTATGCAAACTTTAATTTGTACCCATACAAAATCATCTGCGGACCAGATTTCTCTAACTACTTCAATTTTGGTATAGTTTCAGAAAAATTGCTCTTTTTCCCAAAAAAATAATTTTATACAGTTTCATTACATAACTGTAGTATGATTAATAAGGTTGTTTTCGGTAACATAATTGTAGTAGTTCAGGAAACAACGTTCGAAGGATTTTTGCATGCACACGTATAAATTTAATGTGTTGTAAATAGGCAATTGAAGTGGAATTGAAGAAATATTGGTAGCTTCAAAAGTATGTATTCAATATTTATTGTCAAGTAATTTTATTGTTCTTGCTAAGTTGATTTTTTACTATACAAATTCATCCCTTGGAGATTTTTCGTCCATAGTTACCAAATTAGGATTTTCATATGAAATGGTAGTTTTACACTGTTGAGGCCAGTTAGCAATAAGCAACCAATTTTTCTTGCAATTTTCTTGAAACTCCAATTACTTGAATAAGAGTATTGTTGCAAGTTGCAATGCCTAATTGTATATGAGGTTGTCAATTCTATGGGTTTTATAGTGGCCGAATTCGCGAGGGTTCGCATCGCAACAGAAGATAAGAGATTTTAGGAAGTAACTTATACCATGGCAAAGGATGGTGACGACGGTTATAAAGATAAAGGAGCAAAATTCATCAATTAATCTTCGTAACCGTAAAAAAATACATTGACCAAGCGATACTTACGACATTTTTGTCAACTCACGAGTTCCAGCTTGTAATCTTCGTAAACCTACTCAGCCCTGTTACTAAGCAAAAATAAACACTTTCATGAGTTCCCCCAAAGGGTTTATACTTCTATTCCGCGAACAACTCCCTTGTATACACACTTTGAGTTCCCCCAACGTTTGTATTGAAATCATGTGTGATTTCAACGTTGGTATTGCTATGCTGATTTGAAAACTCAATTTCGTTTCATACCTCGTGAAATAAGTTTACCATTTCATTGCTCCTACACAACATGTGGCGGAGTGGTCTAGTGGCATGATTCTCGCCTGGTTAGCAAGTTAAAGATTGCATAAATCCTTCAGAGTTCGATGGCGGCCCAAGTTTCGAATAAATACATCACTTGCCCTGAAAGCGAGAGACTCAGGTTCGATTCCTGACTCCGTCACTATTTTTTACAGGTTATATTACTTCAATTATTGTGGAAATTGAAATCAGTCCCTCGGAATGGTGGATGTGTTGTTGAAAATTTAATTAGAACAAATTATCTGTAAGCCTAAAAATACTTTGTTACTAAGAAATGACAAGCAATTATATATACAACTAGAATGGAAATGCCCATAAGAGATGTATGTGTAGAGTAGTGTGACAATGACTGAAGATGCTGGGCGTAAAGGACCACTACATATTTCCTACAATGGGATTTGTAAGAACCGCGGCTTACTCTAATGTATACATACAGTCAGTGCTCAGACCCCTAACTAGGGGCCCTGCTTGGACCCCTAAGTAGAGGTCCTGGACCCCTAAGTAAGGGCCATAAGCAAAATATTTTAAAGCAATGAAATCACTTTTTAAGAATGAAAATTTGGTCATTTGGGGGGCTTGTACAGTGTAGAGCGCAATGTCACACTAATTGTGAAAATTCGATCGATTTAATTGAAACTCAGTATGCACAAGTTATTTTATATGGTGAATCAGCTGGTTATATTAGATTTTAAATTCACTGAGTATTTCAAAAGAATACGCGCGAAAATTTAAAAAGCAATCGATTTAATTGAAACTCAGTATACACAGGTTATTTTACATAATGAATCTACTGATAGCATTAGATTTTAAATTTACTGAGTATTTCAGAAGTATACGCGCGAAAATTTAAAAAAATCATTAGATTTGCCTGAAAAGCAGGATACATAGTAATATGATCTGTAGAAATCTAAATGGAATAGTGTAGTAAGTACAAGCTGCGTTCTCTAAATTTTAACATAATTTATTAAAACTGCATTTCATAACGTTATTGCAATAAATAATTAATATTTAAAACATAATTTAAAATCTAAAACTATCAGTTGATTCACCATAAAAAATAACCGGTGAATACTGAGTTTCAATTAAATCGATTGGTTTTTTAATTTTTCGCGCGTATACTTTTGAAATACTCAGTGAATTTAAAATCTAATATAACCAGCTGATTCACCATATAAAATAACTTGTGCATACTGAGTTTCAATTAAATGGTTCGATATTTTAAATTTTCGTGCACAAACTTTCGAAATACTTAGTGAATTTAAATTCTAATGTTACCAGCTGATTCACCATAAAAAATAACCTGTGTGTACTGAGTTTTAACTAAATCGATTGAATTTTTTTAATTTAGTTAATTTTGTTTCTTATGTACATGTGATATGTTCATAAATACTTATTATCGCATTTTTGTACTTGGTATTTGTTTTGAACTTTCAAAACTTTCAAAAACTTCGTTTTTAAAAGTATTATATTTGGACCCTTACTTAGAGGTCCAAGCAGGGCCCCTACTTAGGGGTCCAGGACCCCTAGTTAGGGGTCTGAGCACTGACTGACATATTTGTACAAGAAACCAGTAAATATAAAGGTTTGCTAGTAATGGATGGACATCCAAATTAAGATATGTTGTCTTGTAGGTGAAATTGAGTTAAAAGTAGAAGCATTGTTGGCTTCAGAACATGCATCGCCTATATTTATCTGTATTAAAATGATAAAAGCATATATTGTCAAATACTGCTATTATTCCCGTCAATAATTTTCCATTTTGTCAGCCTATGCATATGCTTTTACAAGGACAATTTGCATACAGTAGTAATTTTAGAGTTAGCAATTTGAAATATTCAAGATATTCCATTGAAAATTGTATTGGTAAAATGTATGTACGTCTCATTACATGAAAATTTCCGAAGTAACTGATTCACAGAAAATTATTATACAAAGGACAACAAACTCTTGAATATTTTTGAAGACAAAAACTTGGCTAGAAATGTCCCATGCTGAGAGCGTCAAAGTGGCGAGTTGCTCTCATTTAATGTTTTAGCAGTGCAGTAGTTTTCTTACGCTTTCTTATGCAAAGAACTATTAAGTACATACATACATATAAGAACTACAAGGAAGTTTTGGAACGGAAACGCTGACTTTGCGAAAGTGCTCCGTATTCGTGTGTAATATAACTACGTATCTGTATTGACCATTTACAGCCCATTGTCAGTATTATACACACTTTCCATAATATATGTTGTCTTTAAAGCCATTCCATTCCAGTATTAAATTGTGTTCACGAACGTAGAAAGGAAAAGGATGATAAGGGAAATTGCAGACTACCTCCTCTCTTGTTTCAACCATATTACTCGCTCTAATGTAAGGGAATGAATAGAGCGGGAGGGAGGCCAGGGATGGGATAGTATAAGCGATTTTCTGCAAGTCTCATTATGAGTTATTCAAGTGATTTATTTATCTTTCTCCCATCCCCGTGAATAAGTCGTGGAGATGAGTATAAATATATTATTGTTATGATTTTGTAACGGGAAAAGTTTTTGTCCTGTATGGGAACTAAACCAGCTAAAGCTTCGGATGTGAGTAAGTGTGCAGACGCAAAATGAAAAGTATGCTTATTATGCAAATGCATTTATTTCAATAAAAATCTCCGACCGAAGGATAAAGCCAGTTTTCATTTCGCCACTGTGTACTCAGACAATCTGGAGGAACAATTGTTCAAGTTTTGCAGACAAGAAAGCTCATACATATAACATACTGTCATAGGTCAATAACTTGTAGAAAATTAGTTACAGACAATAGAAAATATTAAACTCATACCATTAAGTAATCATATCACAATGCTCTCATACTTTTGGATGGCTAATACATACATACAAGTACAATGAAGATACATGAGTTTGAATAAGCACGAATATGAATGGTACATATATTTCACATGAAATGTCTGAGAGTTCTGAAAGTTTCGTAACCCATAAACTGACCGGTCGGTCTTGGCGTAACAAGCTTATTCGCTTTTGAAGTAGAAAGAAATCGTTTTTGTTTCCAATCTGAAGGTTGGTTGTATGAAACTGTTGAGCGAAGTTTTCATACATTACCAAAAGGATAATAATATATTCTTCTGCTGTTTGCATATTCATTCTCTCTAGAGAAACTAAAGAGCGAAAAATCCAGGAAAGCTGAGAGGGTGAATATAAATATATCAGAATCCAAGAAGAGAGAGATATTTCAGAGAAGGAAAAAATGCAAACGCGTCGGCTGGCTGCTGGCTACCAAACAGCCCATATATAACCGTTTATGGACAAATATTCGAAGAAAATTGTTCTCGACTCAAAGAACTTTTTTTTCCACAAAAGGGCTTAATCTATGATATGCATATTTTACAGGGAAAGAGCAATTTAGGATCACTTTTTCCTAAATTTTATGTCAGTTGAGCGCCGCCCACTTCCTCAACCCTCCTGTGCAGTGCCGGAAAGTTTAGCATTGTAACTTATCTGTGAGAAATATCCTACAAAGCAAGATACTTAAAAGCCATCAAATATGAATTTATAGACACTCACTTTCACATACATTCGTTTATTATATAGGCTCACACATACATATATATATGCATTATTATTACATGCCTCCTTTCACTCCTTTTTTCTGCTTGACATTCTCCTGCAACCTGAAATGAATGAATGAATGAATCCTTACTCTCTATGTGTGTAAGTAATGTCGTCTCACGTCCCTCTACCCTACTACACATTACACTTTTTTACACTATTACATCCAACTTGAATTAGATCTAACTTTTAATGTAATGAATGTATAATGAACGAATATACTATATGAGCTCAAAAACTCATTCCTGACTTACTTGGTGCAGCTCGTCCTATATTATATATGCTGTTAAAAATGGAATAATATCATGTCAGGAACCATACGATATGATGAGCAAATGGATGGATACATTTTTATATGTATGCACCAACCATACACCTAGGTATAGTATTCTTAGCATTGGCACTACATATGTTTTGATGCAGTTAGATCATATCTGTGAGAGAGTCAGAAAACATTTTTTTTTAGTTTCATAAGCCACTGCACTCTTTCCTACCATGCAGTAGTACGCTCACATTTTTCTACTATTGTTACAATCTCTTTTCCATAAGAAAGAAAAAAACTTTTTAAATTCCAAGACTATATAGCTTGGGGAGAGAAGATGTGAAGATAATGCAAAAAATTTTATGAGTTTCACCCTTCTAACCTTTTCATATTGTTTGAGAAAAGATTCCATATCTTAGACGCTCTTTAAAAAGGCCAAGCAAAAATACTTTTGATATATACCCCACAAAACGCATGCATGCAGCAATATTTCTGAAGAGCATAGAAAGAAGGGTAAAGAAATCGTGAAGAAGTGGAGATGAGGCAATATCTGCGAGAATAGTACGACTTTCAGATGAGATAGTTGTTACCTACCATTCCATCGGAGTATGATTGCACACATGTCGTTCTAACATACATATAAAGTCTGTAAAAACAAGGAATCTTGTTATTACTTTCTTTATTATAATCCAGCAGCATGGTATGGTATGTGTGAACCATTACAAGGGGAAGAAAGACCTTAAGTGATGAAATGCCTAGTAATGTGCTCATCATGATGGGATTTTTACTCTGATGTGCTTCCTGTAAGAATGAAGCCTCAGTGCCAGTTTCATCAACGATAATCACCATCTTCCGATTTTTTGCTTGGAGCATTAATTAACGGGAGTGATTCTTTCCTGTAAAAGCAGAGTTGGAGTAGGAAGATGCAAAATAAGTTGAGCAGACTCTGGTTCTTCTATGTAAATGGATGGAAGTATTCTCTCCCGGGTTTATTATTGTGACTGAAATGCGTATGAAGACTGGAATACTCAGTATGGAAGGATGGCGTATATATATTAATGAAGATTCTGCGTGTGAAGAGGTGATGCGAAATGTCCTTAAAAGCTTTTTTCTCCTTCTATCTGCGAATAGAAAAGTTTTTTCTTCACAACTGCATCATGGAGAATTAATGTTAATTATGTAAATGATGAGGAAAGTACCTTAAGAATGATGGTCAGGAAATGTATCGAACAACCCGTGTCTTCTATCTGATCATCCTTTTACCTTTACCTAACTGCAATTTGGATATATCTGCTACGAATATAATAGCAGGATATTGTAAATATATATAAAACGGCTTGTAATTGAGAAACGTTGAACATTCCGGGATTTAGTAGTAAAAGTCTTAGATTTAAAAGTAAAGCAAATTTTTGTTCACTTGCTTATCGGCACCATCTTTACTCTTTTGGGATATTAAAGTTAGGGTACAAACAAATGTACATCAAATTGTTTATCTCACTTGGACATGTAAGGTACTTACACATAAATCAAATTTCTGAATCACTTTCTGTTTTCACCATAAATCTCAAGCATAAATGGTATTTGGCACATCAAGTTACTGATTTTCCATGGAATGAAAGATTCATCTTTTTACATATTCACATTCCGTACCACGCCTAGCAAATAGTAGCATGTCATCAAATTGGTTTAGTATTTACATTTATGATAGATTTTTTCCTTTGAATTCAATGACAAACGCAACGCAATGACATAATAGGTACCCTTTGTCGACTTTTGATGGGATGCTACTACTGATATTGAATGTAAGGTGGCAAACTCCCAAGATAGGTCAAATACTGCCTAAAGTCATACTTTCTATGATATTTTCTCTAGACAGAGTCAGCAAGGCGTAAAAATGTTTTCAAAAGGAAAAAGGGGAAACTAGAAGGATTCACCAAAGCATTTTTTCTGTGAACGGAAAACTGGAAATCCCCCGACTTGTTTGTGTACTACGCACAAAAATCAACGTACGAATGGCATCATATTTTTCACTCAGTTTCAAACAGAAGAATACGATCACAGAAGGCAAAGCAAAGGATATAGGTATGGCTGAGGGAAAAAATGACTGAATTTTTTGTTCTGAAGCAATTCATCCAATTCGGAGTTAAGGCGACTTTTACTATGAACTGGATGCGATTGTGACCTTTATGGAAAATGGTCAACACTCTGATGTAAGGGAGAAGCCAACTAATTCTGAAGGAACGAAGGAGAATTTCGCTCTACTGTCTGGAATCGGAGATTAATGTTTTATCATATGGATCTAAAGGCTTGGCTGGATCACAATATTCAACTTAGCGTTTTTACATTTTTACTACCACCGACAGTATCTTCTAACAAAATGCATGATAGCATTAATAGGGATTTTTAATTTAAGTAATTTTCATTCGAAGATGTACAAAATCAAGCAATAATATTTTCCTTAATCTAAATGAATTTTGTAATTCATTCAAATTTAATATTAATGATGATGATGTATGATATTTGTAAAGACAATAACATGGCGAAGAGGAATTTATTTCTGACTATTTGGTTTCGATAATGCTAGCATTACTGTTGTTATTGGTGTACACGGATGAAAATTCGAAACCTGAGTCTTCTACAAGGTTATGAAGCAAAAGTAAAGAATACCAATAAGATTCCAATTATACCAACACTCACATAAATCGGGGAACGGTTGAAATCTAATCAAGAAAAACGTAATTTGAGAGTAAGCAGTGATTTTGAGTCTATATGACAATAAATAATATATTATGCAAGCTAAATTCCAACTGCCCATGCAACTCCAAACTATCTATCCTTGTATATCATGTGCACTTGCCTACTTACGCTTACTACATTACTATTCCACGTAACTTAAGTAATCGTATTTCAGACGAATGGCGATTTAAAAGGAAAGTTTTTTTTATGCTAAAGAATAAGTGATGGTGCTAGTTTCAGTTTTGGCGATCTTTCAAGCACTAGAGAAATAATACGTCCTGTACGATTTTACTTTCTCCCTTCTTTCTCGCTCCATTTAACGCAATAAGCCATAAAATGTCGTGATTTTGGGGGTATATTTTTTCTACTTGAGTCAGTACAACTTTTTTCCACCCCCTAGAGACACTTCTTGGAAATAGTAACATTGAATGTGAGCATATTATTAGTAGTTTCCACATGTATACTTAGGTATGTATAGCATGTGTTTTGAGAACAATTATATGACTGTTTAACGGAGAGCTGGTTGGCACCAGATTTTACTGTTTTTTTACATCACATCAGTCATTCAATTTTTATAAACTACTTTTTCCCATCTGTATCGAAATTGGTTTAGACTAAACTCTAGACTACTGACTTTATATCATTCTCATGTTCTTTTCTTAGCCACACGTAGAGAGCAGAAACTGTTTTGATGTTTAGCAAGTTTAATCTATTTCCTAGAATTTTCATACACTTCTCTGAAATTTCAAGTCCTAATACTATACTTGTACAACTCGAAACTTTCACGTATATGTGACATGACATATTCTATGTATGTATGTAATAGCTTCCATTAACATATTAGGTATGTATAGCAGGGTAGGAACATGTAAAAACATATTATGGAAAAACAACATGGAGAAAACATGTATTTACATGGAGAAAAGAAAATTCTTTTCTCCATGGATAAATGTTTTTACATGGAAAAATGGATAAATGCTGCTGGACTAATCAAAAACTCAGAAATAACACTCTGGTGAGATACGACTTCACTTATTTTGTCGAGCGTTGTGTTCTTTCATATTTTCTATAGTTGAGAATATACATAATACTGCGTCAATACTCGCTGAAACTTATAGTTATCGTTAGTATAATTTAATCACCCTATCTTTGAAAATAAATTCGATTGGAAACTGCTAAAAGTTATGATGGAGTATCTTAAAAATCACTGAAAAGGAGTTCAGTCTTGCTACTCTGAGTATAAATGTGCATTTTAAAAGTATTATATCCATTGTAGAGTGTCTAAAACATGCGAACGGAGTTTTTCCATGTATACAAGTATTTCCATGTTTTTTCCATGTTTTTATTATTTTTTACATGGAAATATGGAGAAAAGCTTTTCTCCATGTTTTTATCCAACCCTGATGTATAGTAGATGGAAGCGTGAAATGAAGGGAAAAGGAAACGACTGTATAACATATTGAACATTGATAATCAAATGGATTTTTATATGAACTGATCCAAATACCACTGTGATCTGCTGCAATGCAACAGCATGACACTTTTTTAATAATATAAATAGAGTGTAAGCATGCGACTCTGTGTAGAATTTTGGGTATAGGTAGGCTTTAACTCGGTTTACAATGTTAAATTTTTTCACACTCCATTCCAGTCCATCTTCAATCCTCTGATTCATGGCTTGGCACGTAGCATATTTGCCTGGATGATTTTTTTTCTTGCTCCTTGGTTGCTAAAGATTTATCTTACAATTCCTATAGGAGGATTTCCATACGTCTTCAAGCAACCAAAAGAGATGCATGATGTAGCAATAATTCTTCCTTCTTGTCGCACTTGCATTCTACTGTTTTGTTTCGGTTTTAAGATAAAATGAACCTAAATATGTGAGCACTATAATGATCTATAATAATATACACAAGTGCCTATACAGTTGGGGGAGTGTGTATTATAAAGCGATATATTATGGTTATTAATTCGGATAATGATTGAATGGGTTAAGTGCAGTTTGAGTAGGGCATTTGCCAAGGAATACATGCAAATACATCCTCAATGTTAATTTTCATCCATTTACCATTACAAAAATATTTCGTTGGTTTTGTTAGTATACTGCTGCTCTCACCCTGATGCTGATATAAGTTGAAAGAAACCTAAAAGCCTAAAACTATCTGTTTTTTCTTGGCGCTTCTGGAGAGGAAGTATGAAAAGCGAAAAGGAAGTAGCAGTTCCAGGAAACAAAACTTGATAAAGAGCATGCAAGAGTGACTCCAAACATTGAAAAAGTGGTTCCGCTTCCTAATTTCATTAGTGAGTATGATAGGAAGATGCACTATCACCATCCATCCCATCCCTTCATCCTTTTTCTTTCATTAAAGAGCCTCATCGTACAGAGAGCATATGCACACAAAATTATACAAGCAAAAAAAGAAGAAAATGTACACTGCTGCTGTTCTATGCTTTTACTTCAGGTTCTCCTTTACTTCACTCCTATTTCTTTCGTTCGTATGCAATACACGCCAATCTGCCCGATGGAACTTAAGGAAAAAACGATGAGAGAGCAAAGTTTTCCCTTTTCTGCAATTAGCTTCAAAGTTAAAGGCAAACCCAAATAGTGAATGTATCAGACAAGTAAAGAAAAGTAAAAATTCAACAAACTCCAGTAGTCAGCCCTCTCTCCTTTCCTTAGTCATAGTCATGAATAGCACAGGAGCAGAACAAAGCATTTCTTTTTATCCATAATGTTAAAAAAACTGTTCGTTCAGAAGATAATGTCTTGGTTTTTTACGTCATCGCTTTCCAACTTGTCAGAGAAGGGAAGGGATACGGTGCCATATGTACCAGGTTCTCTCACTATATATAGAGTACTACGATGTGCAACCGACAAAAATCAACTTTTTCATATTGAATGCCCAACTTTTTTTTGGCTTGTGAAACCGGTTGCTGTCATTACAAAGTGTAATGTTGTTACTGTTACTGTTGTAGTAGAAATTACTTGAGAAAAGAAATCCGTTCATGGTGTCTTGTCTTATGCATTTCTTGGAAAGAAAAAAAAGTTATCATCATTGTGTCGAGCACAGTTTGGATTACTTACTGAGCCGCTGCAACATTTACCATGCCAAGAAAATATGCGTTTTTAACGGTATACAGAAGCGGCGAAAGTGTATACCAAATGATGACCATAAGGTAAAATAATAATTTGAAGAGTCAGTTCAGGAAAGAAAGCAGACGGATGGACAGACTTGATATAAAATATGAAAGCATTGCAAGATTCGCCTCTCGAATGAAAGAAATTAAATGAAAAAGTTTTGCAAAGAGAAAAACAATTTTTTAAATGAATTGTATAAAAATGCATTATTTTTGTGGTAATTCTTCTCTCTTTGAAAATTGAGAGGCAGCTGTCTGTTGATAAAAAGAAGAGGGTATACGTTACACATATATTATTATTATGTAAGTAAAGCTCTATATAGCACATAGCAAAAGGTAGTATAGCTTTTGGTTGTTCTTTACCCTCTCTCCATTTCAGTTGTCTTTTATTTGTGCTGAGTTCAACTCAACTGACTCATAGGAAACTTCCTGAACGTGAAGGTTCAAGATGATTATCTTGTGGCATTATATTATACTTCAGAACCACAATTCAGCTTGCATAATGTTAGCTCATCCTCCAACAATACACACAAAAGATTCCCCCACTTAATATACCATCACCTAAACAAGCATTATTTATAAAATATGGCAGCTAGGACAAGAAACTCTATAAAACATGCCATACATATATCTTATACCAATGTTAAGCGTACATAAAAGTCATCCAAATTCTGAAGCATTTTTCTTTTCTAATGCAAAAATTCGTTTTTGGATTGGTTCACACTAGAGGGTAACGAATTTAATAATGGGCTTATCTGAAACATGTATCTGGTGGTAGAGCACGATTTCACAATGACACGCTATATAAGTGGAATTCTATCAAGTACTCCTTCCCTTTCATTCACCATAATATATCTTTTATACTTACAAGTTACAACTACCTCTGGTGAAGCTGACATAATGGATAATTATTATTGGTTTCGAGATTCTTGACAGGAAATTATATTTCATACGGATTTAATAAGTGGTTTGTTTGAAGTTTCTGACAAAAGTCAGCCTTATGTTTTTTATTTGAATATTGTGCTTCCTTATTATTATATCAATACAATATAAAACTTACTTAGCTCCGCACTTGAATTGCTGAATTAGCGTATAAAAATCAGAGGTAGCATGAATGCGAAAAAAAATCAAGTACAAACAAAAAAGTTCTTTTATTCCTTCGCCATTTTTGATTTACTCAGCTAATTTTCGATAAACAAAAAACCGACTAATGAGAAGAATGAGCAGATGGAAAATAAATTATGGCGGGATTGGATGGAGATAGAATAATATGGCTTTAATGTGAGTAGGTATTTCAATTTCACACATTGGTGAAATACATTGTTGGGGTGATTAGTTAAGTAGATATTTAGTAAAAGGTGTCTTCCAATTAAGACTTTCACAATCCACCACTACTACCAACTTTCCAAGAGACTTTTTCGAAAGGGCAAAAGTGTGCTGACTTGTGTTTTGTTTTGTAAAGAAAGTTGTTACACGGAGAATGAATACTATCGAATATTTCGTAACCATGCTAGTGAAAAAAGGAAAGTGAAGATGAGGTTAATTAAAGAGAGGAACACTCTTGCATATTATGATACACACTCCAAGTAACGGTTGTCTTCCTTTCTTCTATACCATCCTAACTATAAAGAGTATTTTGCTTGAGGGCGAAGTTTGTGTAAGTTGCAAGCTTTCATTTCTTCCCATTTCCAGCGAAAGTTGCGAACTAACTCGTCAAGGTTTTTTTTCACAAAAATAACATTTCCACGTTTATATAACTTTGGCTTCCTCCATGTTCACGTAATTTGGTTTATTTGATATGTTCGCCTTCGCCTTTCATAGCTTAGCAGATACATGGTTTCGTTGCCGTATTTTCGCTTTGTATTACACGCACACTTATACATCTGCTTGTGATATGCTGTTACGGTATTTTTTTTGGAAAAGAACCTGCTATTCATACACTAAATCTAAGGAAACATCATAGTATTTAACCACATTAAAATAGGAACGTGCCAAATCGTTACATCTCCCTCTTTTTGGGTACCCAGAAAAGGAGAAAAACTTCAGTCTTTTACTCAGAAAGAAAGAGGAGAAAAGGAAAAAAAGCTCACAAGTTCTTGTTAGCGTGTATACGAAGGCATTTCTGGAAATGTCCGGTCAACTTTGATAACGCTTATATCAAACAGGACTTCCTCAATACAATGTTCTGCATATCCTCTGAAAGATAAAGATTATGGCTTTTGAATGATGTGTTGCTTGTAGTAGCAGTCATTTGCTTTGTAGAGTTAGAGCTGGAAACGTAAACGCGAATGTTTTTTACAACGCAAGATATTCGTGCGCAGATGAAACTGCATTTTTGAAGAGCCTTTTTTCGCCCTTAATTAGAAAGGAGCTTCAAAAAGATGGTTTTGATCCATTGCCAGTGCGATCAGCTATTATTGAGTGGTGCAAGCGATTTCGTAGTGGTGACCCATCGCTAGAAAACAAGACAAACCCAGGATGACCTTTAAGTTTGACTGACGACAGACATGTAGCAACAGTGAAAGCTGTTGTTGAAAAGGACAGACAACTCCAGTTGCGGGAAATAGCAGGAAAGGTCAATATAAGTGTCATGTCAGTGTGGAGAATTATACATTTGACTTTGGGTCTATCTCTTCGCTATGCAAGGTGGATTCCCAAACTGCTCACACATCAACAAAAGAAATTAAAGTGCAAACGAGCCGAGATAATCTCAACCTCTTTTCACAGGATAAAGATTTTTTTCTGGGACAAGTTGTGACTGGGGATGAAAGTCAGCTTCATCCCTATCAGGCAGAGACTAAAAGACAGTCATCACAATAGCTCCCAGCTGGTTCACAACCCCCTTTAAAGGCCATACGTAAAACGTCAAGTGCTAAACTTATGATGATCGTTTTTCGGGACCGGTTTGGAATTTTGTAGACCGAGTTCTTCCATAAGGGTTCTACATTGACGAGACAAAAATATGCTGATATCTTTGCCAGGCTGAAATCAGTGTACATCAAGAAATGTGATCAAAGCCAATGGGATGACGGAATTTGCTAATTGCAGGATAATGCACATCTCACACTTCGAAGGTCGCACAGCAGAAACTACGGACGTCGGGTTCATTCAACTTTGCCACCCTCCGTACAACCGTACCCTTGCTCCATCGGACTACTTTTTGTTCCCACAACTAAAAAATTACATGCGTGGGAGGAAGTATAATTCGGATGAACATGTTAAAAAAGTGTAATTTCATGGCTTGAACATAAAGGCCCAGCATTCTTCTCCACTGGCATCTCGGCTCTTGAGAAAAGGTGGAAAAGGTGTGTGTGAGTTGGGGGAGATTATGTAGAAAAAATCGATTTAATATGTCAAGTCGTCATTAAATGAAAGCAAAATAAAGTTGACCGGACATTTCCAGAAATGCCTTCGTATGCATTTCATTTTATACAGGATATGACTGGCAAATAGTGAGCATGTAATGCTATATCTATTCCCATACGAAAACGAAAAACACAAATATAATGTATCTTCTTCTAGAAAAACAAGTTTTACGTGAGTTGAGTTCTCCTGTTTACCCGTAGTGTGGTTGTAAGGATATCTGTAAGTAAGTGGCTCAATGAAATCATGCATTGAGACAGACAACACCTTTCCTTTTCAAAGTTTCATCCAGAATGAAACTTGACTTGACATCATACCAACCAACAACCGTCACGGATGTGGAAAGGAAAATGTGGTGGTGGTGTGTGGATGTGTGCATCGTGCGTAGTAAATCATCCTAAGGATCTCAACGACCGCCGGTGTTTGCAGAGTTTGGGATAAGTATTTGGTGCAAATACTTTGGCATGCTGTTAGATGGATGATGTTGATATGACATGATAATAATATGATAACTCTTTTCCTTAGAACATAACAAGAACAAACTTGAGCATTTGATGCAACTCATCGCAGTCAAGTCAACAAATAATTGCTTTCAACTTCGTAGCCAAAGCCAATCATACTCACACACCTTTCATATCCCCTTAATCATCTTGTCGTCGTCCTCTCGTCGAAGAGTATATATTCAATATTATAATGGTCTGAAATATATGCCTTCACGGATGAGGATGAGCTTGCACATAAGATTTCTAGATTATATCCTATTTGCATTGCATAGGCATTAGACACACACATTTAACTTTGCCAAATCCTTTGATGTTTGTGTTATCGCATTTAGCTCATTTAACCATAAGTTCAGGAAGCAATAAGTAGGAAAAAAGTCAACAAGAATATTGCGTAAGGCTATATAGATGTTGTGTGCATTCATACTCTCTCTTCTTTATTTCAATCAAAGGAACTAAAGTTACTTGAGGGTTCCTCCTAAATTTTAGAGAATGAATGTGCTTCCTAAAACTATCCCATCGCTACAAAACTGTTTTACATGAAAGGGAAAAAGTTTGAAAAGTTCAAGAATGGGAAAAAGAAACCCATTTCTATTACAGAAAATACGTGCACGCACAACATCACCGAAAAGACCGCACTCCTCTTATTAGAAGAAACCAGTCCATTACTCCGTTATTTCATATACACATTTTCTTTATTTTTGTGCGATATATCTCTGGTGTGATATGAGAACCAATGAAGGGAGAAGATCCAAAAGGAAAGATTATGATGATACAGTGTTCTCCAGCAGTATGATTCAATTCTTCCAGCGGTATTTGCCAAATGTATACAATATCGTGCAGTTGAAAAGAGCACAAAATACAAAGACCTACTCTATTTATATACTATATACCACCTACTCACAAGTTTCTGGTTGTATTATGCATACATACATAAAAAGTATGTGGTTTATCTCTTCTCTGGACGAAGTTTTTGGAGACCATAAGCCCTAATTTGCTTACTAATGCGCTTTTCCTAAGTGAATCCTTGCTGGTATAGTAGCGTTGGTATGTGTGTGTATGAGCTTGTATGCTGAATACACATGTATCGTAGAATATTTAACTGAGGGAAAGGAAAGAAAAGAGTGGAGTAAAGTTCTTTCCCCAACTTGATGTCATCCACCACAACACAACTACGTAGACATATCAAATTATTTTACAAGCAGAAACTACCAAACATTACCAACATCAACATCGCATCGCCTCCAGTTTTTCCTCTCATCTCAAAAGCATCAGGCCAGGCCAGGCAACAAAAGCCTCATCCCAATTCTGCACAGAAATAACTGAACTAGTTCAATAAATGGATCAACATAACTTGATGATGGTGGTGGTGGTGATGATGATGATGATGGTTCTGTTTTGGTTGTATAGAATTTTCTCTTTGTTATGCATTATCTAGAAATCTTTATAATGCAAGGATTAATAGATCAAAGAGTGGCTATAACATGCATACTTATTACAAAGCATCGAGCTTAAAAATTCTCTTGTTGTGACTTTCGATTCTGTCGGTATTGTATTGCGTGCCGTTTCCTTTACGTTTCCACAATTTTTTTGTCTTTCTGACGCATGGAGTTACCATGCGTGTTTGAGTTTGGAAGTTAGAATATGCATGTTTTCTATTTCAACTAACTTCAAATGATAATGATACGGTGGTGCGGGCTATTTGCAAACAAATATACATAAGACGTGCAATATGCATGTATGCATGTATTTTTTTTATAAAGTTTGACGATATCTTCTCCAACTAGTTTGAAGTAATCACCGTAATCATCTAGGCGTTGAGCCCCGATCATAATGTAATGAGATAATGTTTGCTATACTGCTATATATATATAGCCAGCATTTCATTTACGAAAGGGAATATGAGGAAAAGTTGGATCTCAAAGAAAGATGCATCTTGTTGATATTGTGGGGTTTGTATTTGCATTTATGTTTTTGAAAGTTTACATCAGCATCAGCATCATCAACATGCTTACATATTCAAGCAGACGAAGATGCTTACGGAAGTGAGCAGGAGCAAAGAGCATTTCCTTTTTGTGAGCTAGTTAGGTATTCGGAGGAGCCAATCATGTGTTTGTAGATTAAGATGAGATTAAGCATTTACGTTGTTTAACTAAGCACACACTAAATATTCTAGATTATCAAAGATTAAACTGTTTTTTCATGTTTCCTTTTGCTGGAGAAGTGGATTATCTTAGCTCACTTCAAATTTTAGGGAAGGGAAAAAAAGAGAAAGAGCTGCTACTGCAACAACAATAATGCTGTCTTCCAAGATTCTTGCAAGTCAGACTTATGATTGTAGTTGAGGAGCAGTTATGCATATTCGCCATGTACTACTACTATACCACTCCTGCATATACTGGAAGAACTTATAGAGAGTGTAACTATCATGACTTTAGTGCCCTTCTGTGACCTGGCTTGAATTTAATGGTGCAGCTTTTGTGGTAATAAACGTTGTGTAACGTAATGTAATGTGTGTAACAAGGTTACTAATAGTGGTTGTGCTGTTTTTGCTTTCCCCATTACCATTTTGCCACTGCCCTATTACAATTGCTGGCTCTAATGTCACTTCAAGACAGTATATATCCTGCGTATATATAGATTATCCTCTGGCTGAGTATAAAAATTCAGCAAGAGTGAGAGCGGATGAAAGTGTGTGTATGTATACATACATGCTCTTGTTGTTATCATTGTACAGTCAAGCCGTAATTATCCTTAATAACTGTGCCATCCTTCGCCATTTAAATTAATAACAGTTTCAGGGTGAGCCCACATCCCATTTGCTACTCCCATTATGATAAGCCATTTCAAGTAAAATCACTTACTCCTTCAACTCACTTTACTTTTTGCCTTGTTACGATGAAAATGCAAAGTTTTCTAGACAACTTTCTCTTTCTCCTCCCTCTTGTTTTAACTTTTTTGTCTTGTCCTCCAAGAGCTGTCTTGAGTTTTAGACAGAGGTAGCAGAACACAGGACAAGAACAAATGGACCTGCAATGGGGAGCAACTAAAGTAAAGTAGTTGGCCTCTGCTACCGTGCCATGTAGGGAGGCGTGCATAATCCAAAGTGTGTACATACACAGGACCATTTTCTTCCTTGAGAAATATACAAAAGCCCAGTTGATGTAACACCTTGTAAAGAAAACTAAACCTGGGAAGATGTACGTAACTGGCATGACAAGGTACGAAAAGAATTTTAAAGAAATGTTGCAGCTCATTTAAATTCTTAGGTGACACTCCGAGTTCACGGTGAGTGAGAACGAGAGAGAGAGAGAGAGAGAGAGAGGGAGGCGAATATCTGCATAGAAATGTAATGTTCTGTGCATGTTCTGCACGATGATAAATCTGAATAGAAAGACTGAGGAGCTGCTCTGGCGTTATAGTACACAATTTAAGCTTCACTCATCGTCAGCATCTACATATAAGAAATGTAGTACACAGTGGCTATTTTGCACAATAAAGAAAGTCGGAAGTTAAATAGCCGCATATATCTCACAATTTTCCTTTTTGTACCAACCATCCATCCCTGCGCATCCATACAAAATATTTAGATTAACGCTTTTCATGGGATTTGGTGGGGCCTTGGAACAAGAAAGTCTTAAGTCTCCGACAGGTAAAATGTCCATTAGAAATGCTCCCCACGCAGGAAAGATACCAGATCGTGGCTAAAAAAAAGTGGCAGTTTCTTCATCCTTATTGCTAAAAGATCTTACCATATGTATGCCATGCTGGCAACCAAACGAGAGCAAATATTCCTTTTGCATCTCCATCCATTCCCGCACTGGTTTACTGGGCCGATGCGATGTAGAATGTAGACATATGTCGAAAACTAATAGATTCGCGGGAGGATAACGGTACCATGAACATTTATGAAAGGCCTTTGTAGAAATAGGAATGCATGTATGTAATGTGTGTGTATAGAGTACCGACCGACCCTTCAATTTATCCTTCACTGTGACTCTTCTCTTACGGAGGACGGATAATTTTACCGGCTTCTGGGAACTGTTAGCTTCCACTTTAAAGAATATTTATGCGTCACTACTGTACATACTACTCGTTCAATAAAGACGTACCTTTATTATCAGAAGTTTCTATAGGTGGAAGGCTAGCCCATATATATGTTTGCTTGTAGCCAATATATGCATGCAGCCAGAAAAAGACGTGCAATATAAAAGAAGGCTGTGAGACAAGACTATCAACTCAAATCGCCTGGCCACAAGAAACTTGAAACGTGGTGGAATTTTGCTCAAACCATCGATTTTTCAAAGATAAGAAAATTGTGGAGGAAAGAACGCTATGGAATATTTTTTTCTCTCGAAAGGTGAGATTTTCAAAGCCACAATTTACGGAGTGTAACCTACGACCTACATTTCTGAATGGATATGTATGCGTACATTTATTTTAACACTTTCACCTCCTAACATTGTCCTGTACTTGTGGGAAAATACTACGCGTTACTTACACTACTTATATACATGTGTGTGAAGTGATGTGAGCTCAGGATAATAGTTGTCAGATATCGAGATTAAGAATGATTTGAAATTGCTCAAACATAGAGGTATACATGCTCACGTGCGTATTTTGTGTATGCGTACCATGCACGAGGTCATCATCATGGATTCGTTCAAAAAAAAGCTATTTACGTAATCTACACTATACTATGACATCGATAATCGTATTTTTCGTGAAATAGAACTCTTTAAATAGAAAGTGAGTGGGGTTTTATAGCATTTCATCAGGACATGCAACCTATACGTTCAATGACCTAAAGGGAAACTGAGGTAGTGGTGACCCGTTATTCCAGTTCATCTTTGCATTTTGAAACATGGCTAGTCTGCAAACATTACAATTTGTTAGATGAATTTTTGAAGTGGCCTTATTGGTTCTCTATATTTTACAATCTATATTATTGTTTTTCCTTCATCAATATCATACTTGGAACAGTAATCAATTTAGAATTTTTTAAATTTTGAAATAGGAGAAATGTAATTTTTCAGTCTACAAATTATATTACATTTATGTACATGAAAGATTCTGATAAATATCATTTATCAACAGGAGAAGAAGCAATAACAAATAATTTCATTTCCTCCATTTCTCCTTTCAAATATATAGTGAGTAATATATTATGCATCAAATGTATGAGCAATAACATGTACTCACATCTGGTTCTGTGCGTAATATGATACATGAAACGGCAAAGGTCTTGTGTCTATGATAATGATAATGGCAAAATTGCAAAAGGTTATCATGCCGCCCATTTATGACCCCGGTACATGATATATGTTAAACAACATACATTATATTTAATGATGTATCTCCTTCACCGAAGCATTGTTACCATTATATTATATTATTACATTAACTTAACGTTTCACGGCAAGTCATCCTAATAGCATAAAAGTTTCCAATTTTGTAATATATTTCTTACACAACATCCGCTTACCTTTTACTTGTTCATCCAGACAGCAACATTGTATTAGTACATAAGTGAGCATGTATTCCGTTGTACTGCAGTCGCCACGATGATTTCCAAGTCTTCTTGTAGTCCCACTACCAACCAGTATCACAATATTTGGGAAGAACTCGGAGAGAAGAGAACCGACTTCATCTACAATTTGCAGAGAAGGTTTCATCATTTCCAACTGGAGTAGAAAGGAGACAGAGAAGCCACTTCTCGTTTCTTTTCCCAAAAATGTTTAGCATGCAAGGATGCTCGAAATGTGATTTGGAAGTTCTTGAAGTGAACAGGAACATATTAAGCCTAACCTATAGAATAAAATAATGGGCCTGTGGTATATATACATCACGTTTTCCAACGAGTTACGTGAACCAACAGTATGAATCTATACTTATGTATGAGTAACAGCATATGCGTGTATTATAAGTGAATTGGTAGCTCATGTACAGGTTAAAATTGAAATTATTTATGGACGACTGATCACATATAGGCAAAAGTAAGTGAATATGAGTAGTAAGTATTTACCTCTTCCAGACACACAGAGAAAGAGAAGGGTCCCAGTCTTTATATTTTATTCCAATTTTCAGAGTATCTTCTCAAGTAACAAAAGTAGCATTCATTCATGAAATGAAATTATATGATGATATTACGAATTACGAAGGTATGCTCATGATGATGATGATGATGATAGTATGATGAAAACGCAAAAAAATGCAATATGAGTGAGATGAGAAAAATGGTAAAGAGAAAATTATTTGTGGATGGATGTGTAATGTATCATTATGTGCCGCAGCCTTGGAATTTGAACGAAAGAGCGTTCTCATCTGAAAAAAAAGAAGAAAGAAGTGAAAGCAAAGCAAGTGTATATAGGTATTGGTTAAGGTAGTAACTTATAAGCACAATCATGATGATGATGATGATGATCACATAATAGCAACGAGAAACGCAATAATGGCTGTGGATGTGCAGAGGTAATAGTGGTTTTGAAGTTTTTTGAATTACATTATACACGGCGCACGAAAACACAACCAGATTTCCATAGCCATTTACATAAAAAGCGCATGAATACTCTCAGAATTGAATTCAGAGATCAATGTTATGCCATCACCGTCGTCATATTCATCTCATATTCATGAAATGGCACACCTGCCAAAAAGAAAGCGAAAAGGAAGAAAGAGAGAGGGAAAAAAATAAGGCAAAGAAGAAAGGAATTGGAGGAGCAAGCTTAAAAATTAACTCATCCATGTGGAAGTAACAGCAGCGGCAGCAGCAACCCCATTATTCTAACTACCGGTAGGTATGCAATATTATGTAATGTAATGTGTGTGAGTGGAAATGGAGAAATGAAAATATGGATGATGATGATGTTGTATCAGAGGCGCCCACTCGTCCATGTAGTTGGTGGCTGTTCAAGCAGATGATGATGAAGATGATACTGTGTATGTACTTATATGTCTATCTAGGAAACATATTAATGGATCGCTCTTGTCTTCAGCCGGTGTGCATGGTTTGGTTTGGCTTGGTTTGCTTGGATGAAGTATGCATTATTATGTGTTTGGAGCAGACCATCTATCTGGTTCTGGTTTTTTACGGGTGTACGGGATGGGATTTCCATTTGTGTTTGCTCTGTTTGTCACTGATAGCATTTTATACGCTAGAGAATTGAATTATCTTGTTTTAAGATGTCATTTATTTATATAATATGGCATAGGTAGTATATATATAGTATCATGTTGACGCATACAGATTATTTTACATTTAGCAGCATTCTCCGAAAAATTATGTACACATTTCTTCACTTTAATTTCTGTTACTTACATAATATACAATGTTACATTTTTCATTTGATCTACGACATGCAGCATAATATTTTTATGTACATACATATACATCCATTCATATCTATTTCATATTTACATTACATTTAGGTAAGTACTCGTATTGGTTCAGATTTTTTTTCTTTTAAAAGTAAGCATTCTCTGTTTTTCCATTTTTTTCTTTACAAATCTCTAAATACAAGAAGTAAAATTCTGATTAGATTCACCTTGGAATCATTTCCCAAAAAATGCATGGAGTCGTCAAGCTTTTTATATATACATACACTTTCACCCAATCTGATACAAATATACATGTATTATTATTTCCTACATCAAATTATTATGTACATTATCAAAGAGGTATCTTTCATTACATTCAATACATTATTATATTTCGGGTATAGTTATATGTACATATTTATGTATAATTTATCGAAAAACATGAAGCTGTGGCTAGAGCAGCAGATAGATGCTGGTGCACACGTCATAATGTAGTAGTATCTTACAATGGCCTATTAATAGAACACCAAATGTAATTTCCACCATGATGAAATGATGAATAGAGTCCTCAAGAACGTTATATTCAAATGTAAAATTATTTTTCATCTAGTGTATTATATAATATTATTATCGTGTTTCCAACATCATCAACGATATATATTATCATCATCATCATCATCTCCATTACTGTGTCACTGACAATGCCGTACCCCAACATCATGCATATTATTTTTTCTTTTCCAAAATCGATTATATAGTTACCTACTTTCATTTTCATCAACATTTCTTGTAAATCAGCAACATCTCCGTTTGGGTAAAGTTTATAGGCTAGGCGATGCTTAGCTTACATACATTGAAGCAAGTACAAATATATGGGCTTGAGTAACATTAAAATTTTCAGCGTTCGCGAACTAGGAAATAATTTTTACTTGATCTAAAACAAAGGAGGACGTTGACTTTTTATAATAAATACTAAAAACATATATGCACAATTGGACTTTCCTAATAGCTTCTATAGGACGCATAATATAGTATCATTACTGATAGTTTGTAATGTCCAAAATTAACAAAAAAAACAGTCTATCTATCCAATACCTCCTCTACATACCATAAAGCCTTCCAGCAATGAGCACACGAGAATGATAGCAAATGAAGAGAAAACGCACGAGTGAAAACTAAAACTTTAGATTGCTATTAAATGGAGGATCTCTTGGAAAATATGAACTCATCCGTCCATCCATCCTAAACGAAGTGGATGGAGAATGGAGAGTTGTTATACCTAGCGCAATACTCTTTGCCAATGGCTGGAAGATACATATAGGAGCAAATTCACATCATCATTTTACTCATGCTGGAATTGGCAATGCCATTATTTCATTCCACATGAAATGAGTAAAGTACATGTGCAGTATGCTATGCACGATTGAGCTGCGACTTATCTCTCCACAAGTTTTCAGAACATTACAGCTAATGATTCAAATGTGCGTATGGTGCGTAAAAAATACACACAGAACAGAACCTATCTATCTACAGACTCTAAGAAGAGCACGGAAACGAGAGCGAAAGTAATGATGCGTTGTGCGACGTTCCAAGAAAAGATGTTCACTCTGTGTCTACTACAAACTGCACTCGTGTATAGCTAACGAAACGTGTACAAAACGGTAAAAAAAACTGTTGCTTCCATTTCTGTTCTTTTGTTGAAATGAAACATTCTTGAAAATTTGGTGCTCGGTGGTACATCCAAGATGTTTTCTGCATTGAAACGGCAATGGAGCTATAGTGCTCGTTACAAATTTAAACTTTCAAAGTTTACATAGAAAAAACTCATGCTAGAACACCCATTAGTTTTCCTTAAATATTCCCATTGACTTCAAGTACACTACGTGCTTATTAGCACGTTTATGTGTCTATAAGAAAATGATAATTACACCGAAAAAAAAACTTTAATTTTGTGCGTTTACATACTTTCGTTAAAAACATTCAAATTACCCCGAACCTACACTTTTTGTGGCTATGCTCACGTTCATTTACTTGGAGTGTATGCTCTATCATTCTCATCAAGGTTGTTGCACTCTGTACTTTCTCCCCATTCCATTTATATGCACTCGCATGCATGTGATATGATCACCGTGACTTGACTAAACTTTGAAATTGGAAGCCTTGTATGTTACTATCATATTACCATCATATTGTTGAGAGAAGAAAAGAGCACGTAAGCGTAAACTACATTTTTTTTCTCCTCCTGGAAGATAATGAAGCGCATTTTTATTGCTTGGTAAAAGTTGTTAATGAACAGAGAAAAGTCATACGTCTCAAGGAAGGATGAACTTATCAAAATGTCACTTGTATGGGCAATAAGATGTCAAATGTGCAAACAATATAACATTGAACAAATTAGAAGCTGCAAGATGACTGCAAGAATTGGTGGTGGTTATATCTTTTTAGTCTACTACGTTACGTTTGAGATTAATAGGCAGCTCATTTTTTGTACACGCATTAAGCTTGCCTCCAAACATTTTCCCATTGGTTGATGAAACGTCTTTAAAAGAGATTTATAGAAGCTCACGTTTTGATGGTTTTTCTTACAACCTCCATTATTCTTTGCAAAATGAGAGCTTGTTACTAGTTGCCGAGCCAAAACTGATGTGTAATGTGAAAGCAACCATGTGGTGGAGGAAGGAGTAGAAATTACGAGTCGGTTGTTGGTGTAGATGGAATGGAACCCCACTTGAATTTTATGCTTATTGCAATAAAATTTATAGCGTCCGTACGTAATATTATTATTCTTTAACCATCAACTTCTGGATATAAACAGGTGTGGCAATAATATTTTCTGGCCAAAATGCCATAACAAATCAACGTTCTGGCTAAAACGCATAGTTAAAAAATGCAAAATTTCATGTAACAAATAATTGGATTTTCGTATTGGCATTTCTAATGCAAAACAAGGATTAAGTATAAAACTGAACAATCCCCGTCAAATACCTATACATGCAGCTAGTGTCTCCGCGGCGGAACATGAGTCATGAATTTGTTTCCAGAAAATAAAATCTCACCAACCAACCCAAGATTCACTCTTGTGTACACGAAAAGTGAGAACTTAAATGAAAGAAAGGACGGATATATAGGCGGATGACGGCATGGAACGAAGACGAAAACCTAATCTTCTTCTTCTCCTTCTCGAATTCGCGATGGTATACAGGCAATGGCACGTATCGCATGTGGTAATAATGTTGGTAGATAAGTGTAAGTGCAGCAATAACAATGGCGATTGGAACTTGAGACGTATATATACAACGTAAACTTACTTTTTATTCTACTGCTTTCTCCTCTTTTTTTCTTCATGTCTGTGTGCAGCTGCAATTACATTATATATCTCCAATAATATTTCGCTTTACTCCTGTTTGTTCCCTTCAATCCTTTCCTTTTTATCCTTCAGCTAACATACTACTGGCATTCATTCAATATCATTCTCCTCCGGATTTCTATTTCCCGTCTTATTCCGCTTTCTCATTGTTTTCTACTACTGTTTTTTTCCTCAGAAATAATCTGCTCTGACCAAAGTTTGAGTAAAAGATTTTTTTGGGGGTCTCGGTCTCGTCCTCTTTCTCCCTCCTCTATGATCATGTTGATGGCTGAAGGAATGACACTTTTCTTTGTCTGCAATGCTACCATTGGGACCACACGTAAAGTGATCTTAAAAAAGGAGCCGGTGACACATACAACAACATATCAAACTTATCACTGAGCCGTAACACGATGCTCCATAATGCACAAATGGAAATGGAATTTGCATCGTCGAACTATTTTTTTACGCCTATATCATACCATTGCCCTCTCTTTCCTCCCCAAAAACTGCA
This sequence comes from Orchesella flavescens, assembly GCA_964034955.1. Lineage (NCBI taxonomy): Eukaryota > Metazoa > Arthropoda > Collembola > Entomobryomorpha > Orchesellidae > Orchesella > Orchesella flavescens. Next base: position 16,468,606 of record OZ035957.1, on the reverse strand, counting down.
TTCCGTACTTTGAGCATGGGCTCTAAAAATCCCAAATTGTGTATGGTGGTGTGGTCGTTGTGAGTGAAAACACATCTTTCCCCTCGAAATGAAAGGAAAAGTACGATGTTCATCAAGTACGAGCTACAGCTAGTGATAGTATGAACGACCTATAATAATATTTTTCTCAGTATTGGAAAAGTACTTATTCGCCCTGGATATTCGAATGGGAAATGAATCTGGAAGCAACCACCTAACTATAAAGGAATAGGAGAAAAAAAGATGAGGATTCGGATTCAGACAGATGAACCCATTGAATTGCATGAAGTAATCGTAACTGAAATAGCAACAGCGTCATTATTGCTCCCAGCAGTTGGTTTTACTAGCTCACTTGCAATACATGGATTTTTTTGTGTGAATTTGAATTCCACTTCAGTAGGCTCAAGCTCACCATGTACCAGTGTCGGTAAACCCAATGCAGCATCATCATCATCATCCCACATTCTAATGCACAATATGAATGTATATGTACGGTTGTTTCTGTGCTGTTGGGTTTATGTGATGAAGTGAGTGAGTTAAACTGCTGAAGGGTAGAAAAACCGAGAGGACCTATGCTGTATATAGAGCCAAAGAACCACATAAACATACAACGCAGTAATCCATTGTGACACCCGTTTTAACAACAAATATTAGAGTTTATGAAAGTGAAAGTGGTTTGGTTTCTCGGGGTGCATGTTGAAATGCATGAGTGAACTATTATTATGATGATGCCAGATGGATAATGGTAATAATATGTAATATCCTTTCATTGGGATTGGTTGGGATGTGCAGAAGGGTTATGAGGATTTTTGTAATCCAAACTTGTTTATTTGATATCATCATTGGGATGCAATATATTCTTGATGAGCGTTTTTTACCAAAGCATACGTTATTGCACGAATGTAATCTCATTCCATTCCATCTACACTCACATATTATTATGTGTGTGTCGTATTTTGCTTTCGTAGTAAAAATGATCGAAGGGAATTTCAGCTGATCTTTGTAACTATAACTTTTGCCGTTTCAATTTCAACCAGTCGAACCAAAGCTCAGTTTAATGTTATATTCATGGAGATCCTTAATTTAATTACTTCCTGCCAGCTATATCCCCTGAAAGTCACTCTGAAGCAATCCTGTGGATTTCGATCTACTGAATCATGTTGCTAAATATATATATATAGATAGATTGTATTAATTGTATTGTGACAGTTTATACTTGATAATGTACTTGAATAAATGACATATAGCATGGAAGTAAGTATAGTGTCGTCACGTACATTATTACGCACATATAGATAAGCAACAAGGTTTTTATCTACGTACGTTCATACAAAGCTTCTGTAAAAATATAATGTTATGCAACGTCACCTCATGCTTTCTCTATCAACCTGAGATTTTGAATTTCCAGTTAAGGATAAGTCAAGTCAATACGATAAAATGAAATAACTAACCAAGCTTAATCCAAAATCCAACCTTTCCAAGTAGTTTAGGAAGAACACATGATCCTATATACATATTTATCTACGTATATGAAAACTAATTGATTTTAATGTACTATTCATGCACTTTACCACCTAATCCGAACTGTACATAAAATTATGTAATATTATACACATTAACAATATTACAGTTACTTTTAAAAAAATTATTTACTCTTTGTGTTTTAACCTGCTCTAGCCAATAATGAATGTCTTTCATGCGGGAATACACTTAACATTTTAGACCATAGCAGCAACCCGTTTTTTTAGTACAAAATTCTTACTCTACACCTCATTAATTAACCAAGAATATTTGCAGCGATATTACAAACAATATTATTTTCAATCTTTCTACGGTGTAGCACTATAAAATAATGAAGAGCGGAGAATAATATTTTATTCTGGATTTATTATTTCTTTGAAAAGTAATACTTATTACTTTAAGTCATGAGCTGGAACAAGAGTTGTCTCAAAGAGAGATAACAAGGGTAAGTATATATACTTTTACTATACAGTTTTCATATTGGTATTTGTTTGTATTTATGCAAAATGTTTATAATTTGTTCGTAGCTTGAAATATTTATTATTATTATTATCTAACAGTTTTTGCAAAGAGTCACAATATGTACCTGACGACGATGAAGAAAGAAGTGGAGTCTCTAAACGCAGCTTTCTGGAAGTTGATTGGATGCCAGTTGTTGGCCGATTAATCTAGTATCAATATTGACAACGATCGTCGAGGATTTCCCAGGGAAGCTAATCGACGAAGAACTCACCATTGGTCTGGGTTGCTGTTGTTGCCTTTGCTGCAAGTATGAATGTATATTTCCACAGAGGTAGAAAGTAGTGAGATAGAGAGATAGATTATAAAAAGAATAAAAAAACACACAAAAAAGATTGATTTCAGTCAGTGTGCATATACAAACCTTCCTGGAGACTAGATCGGAGGGGGGAAAGTACTACTATATTACATAAAGAGAAATGGAAAATGGAATGCATGCATACACATCAGGAATGTGTGATATATACACATATATTTTGATACATATTTTTGTACGTTATGTTATGGTGTTTTTTTTTGTTCCACACATTCTGTATTGATTGTATGTTTGTATTGCACTTCAAGTTCGTATTTGTGTAAAGTATTTATCTAACTAGAAAGAAAGAGAGAGAGAGAGAGAGAGAAAGCTACATATCATATAGGTACTGACGTTACGTCGTAGTTTGTATATATATATATATATAGGTTTTATGTATAGTGTCTGCACTAGAGGCATGTCACATCGATCCAATTACACAACAAATCTAAGTCCAAAGGCATTTATTTCTCTTTGTAACAATCTCTCGCATCTCAAAAACCTCTCGTTTCCATTTCCTCGCCTGGCCAGCTTTTTGGCAAGGAAATTTTAAGAGTGGCTACTATATATACTACGGGACCATCAACATCAAGCTACTTTTTCACGCGAAGGTTACTAACTTTAACATCATCCCTTCTTTGTGCTCCAAGTTTCCAGTCTTTTGACTTGCATATATATACGCATCCCACATAGGCAAACCTTTCCCTCGCTCGCCCTCAAAATTCCTCGAGGACGTGGACATTGCTGCTGCTGTTACTATATATATTCGGATCTCTCACATTGTTATATTCAGCGCAATTACTGGCACTTTACTATACTATACCCTATGAATGAACTCAAACTCACGTTATTGTTTTTCATTCGTAAAGTGAACCACTTTCCCTATTTCAACTCAATCGTTTTCCACCTCACAATCAATTCAAGTGAATGTCTACAGTCTACACAAACATTTGGCTCAGAGAGAAAGCTCACTGGCTGGAAATGCACATTCTTCTTTTGTGAAGCTCCCATACTATTCCTGGATGATAGGAGATAAAAGCTTTAACTCTAGGGCTGGCGGAGGTTGAATGCATTGTGTTACTATTATGTGAGCTGCGAGTTTGTCTATGTATACATAACTTGTTGTCTTTTTTGTTGTTTTATTCCCAATCTCACAGAGAGAAAGAAAGAGATCCTCACTATCTGTCACCAGCCATGCTTCACTATATTATTATGTATATGTACCTACTAGGAATAATAGGACGATGGTGGTCTACATTAGTAATCTAAACTAGGAACATCCTCCCTCCTTTCACTGACTGAAATGAGGTATTTACGAGCCACTGTCAGCTGTCATTGATTAAAAGAGTTCATTTAGTCGCGGTCACCCAGACACTAAGGACTAAAGGTTCGACAATCCTCCGACAGCCTGATTAATACGATTAGATCACAACCCTCGCTTTTGCTTTGGGGTGCTCCCACAACACCGTTTTATTCTTGTTGTCAGGTAGGGCATATTGCCCTTTATATACTTTACTCTTTAGTATATCTACCTAACGTGAGAGAAAAGAGAAAAATCGTAAATTTTACATTACTCATGTAGTTACATTTAATGAATGCTTCCCATATAATAAGAATGTCATTTGGAGGAATAGATGGATAGCCTTCTCACTCAGCACTAGGCTAGGTCGTTACAAAGTAGCACGTGGGGATTAAAAACTACCTCAGTACATTACATACAGGAATTACTAGACCATCTCAACATTTTTTTAAAAAAAGGTTAAAATGTGTGGGACTTAATCTAAGGCATTTAATGCGAATATATAGTAGGGGTATTTAAAAATTTTAATAGTCGTCTCTTGGAATTTGTATATTATGAACTTTCTGTCCTTCCAATACGTCTTCGTATTTGGGTAAACTGAATTGGATTAGTGTTACACACTGAAAATTCTCATGTTAGACGAAACAATAAATTTTGGTATCTTATTTTGTAGCAGTTCTAGAGTAATATAATATATATTATGGTTTGGAATACTTGGCTAGTATTTGCCTACATTACGAATGTTACAAAAATTAGTAAATTAAAATGAGAATTTCAGTTGTTACATAAAATATTATTGTCCGCATGTAAAAGTACAAGAAGTAATATAATAATTCGTTTGAGCTACAAAGTCGCTGTTAATTTTCAAAACTACTTTGAATGAATGTTCATTTGCGTAAATTACTATTAGCTGTAAAAATTCTGCTGGAAATTCTACTATAATTTATATGTAAGTAAAAGTACCACTGATCACTCTCTTGTTACATGAGAAAAGTGTGCTGCAAGTAGTTCAAAGTGTGAAGTAAAACGCCAAACTAATTGCAGCTGCTGTAGAAATAAATGTTGTGTCATGTCATTCATTACTTTTTGTGTAGTAATTAGATAAAATTAAGTGCAAAAAGTGATATATTTTATTTTATGTAGTATATACGTAGTATATACCGTGTCGAGTTGAATTTTTGTAGAAAGTAGAGAATGTAGCTGATAAATTGGGTTTTTTGGAGTATATAAGTTTGGATGTCGTGGATAATTGAAAATGGAATGGAATTAACTTTTTAGTTGAATTTTTTAGGAGAATTAGTGTCATCATACCTTGAGTCCCAACCCATTTGGTTTTCCCCTAAACGTAGCGTAATTAGGTAGGCCCTGTGTGTATGGATCTCCACCAACAGGCATAGACACAGGGAAATCGGGATCCATAGGTCGAAGTGGAATTTTTTCTGTAGGCCCTGCCACATACCGTTGATTAATCTCGCCATTACTCAGCCTTGAATACATAGAGCCCATTGCAGCGGCTTTGACTGTGGAAGGGAAATTAGTTCAATTGCACAAAAAAGTTTTCTCCGGTTTTTTTGAAGCGGTATATACAGCATATAGTTGCTAAAATAATGCTCCAGTCGTGGGCACCGTCATCATTGGTGGATTATATACATGAAAGTATTCAATTTAGCAACTCAAAATACTACAACTATTCTACCAACAATACAGAATATATACATATTTTACTACGTAAACTAAGAACAAACAGATAACATGCAAAACTACACTTTGCTTTTGGTACGGTAGTATTTATATGAGACTGTCTGTCACACACTAGGCATCATGTAGTAGTAATATCTATAAAAAGTTATGAGGCATGCAGCAGTATGTACATCACCGCGCATCAGCTCATGCAACTAATTGGAAGCCTCGTAAAGTTTTCCTCGTTTCAAGAAGATGCATGCTACAATTAATTAAGCTCGAGTTGATGCAACTAATTTGAATACGAAATCCAAAATCTAAAATTGAGAGGCTGGAATATGGGGACTAAAATTTATGTCACGTCAGGTTCAGTCAGGAAGAGATTGAAATCTCAGAGAGAGAGAGTATGGAAGTATGGATGTGTAGACAGATTTTATGGTTTCAAGGATTTAAAAGATTTTTGATTTGTTTCTCATACTAATGCTATCAACCATACTGGCTTAATTCTTTGGTTGGATCATCACGAGCACATGATATTCCATAACTAACTCGTTGGGGGTTAAATTGATGTAAGTACAGCGAGAGGGATTTATTCTCAACATAATACTACATATTCCTTTTGAAACTATGGACGGTTGTATAATAATAATCGTCATCATGCGTTACGGATTTCTATGACCGTGACAAAATAGCAGAGGAGGAGGAAAGGAGTGGAGTGACTAATACCCAACTGAAATGCCATACAGATGTACGACTTCAATAATAATAACAAGACGGGAGAACATTTATTTTCTCCTCTCAACATTCTCAGGGATAGGGATTGAATAAAATGTTTTTTTCGAGACGATCTGTATAAGTATACAATACACATGTCCATATATCTACTACCTAAACTTGAGGTAAAAGAGGGGGAGCAGCGTTGGACAAAAGGAAACGAAGCATATAATATTCTTCCAAGCCTCTTTTCACGGTATGGCTCTATGGATAACTATATAATGCATCCATCCATTTCTGAACAACTCTTTGGATAATATAATATTAAATGAACATTTAATGTCATAAGAACAGATTTCTGATAAAGATCTAAGCTTTTCATGCAGAGGAAACACTAAACTTAATACCTTACGGTAACACGTACACACAAGACGACACAAACACATGAACAGATATATATATATATATAAGTATATATAGACATAGACATCATATCACAGGATAAAAACTAAAATATATATATATTTTATATGAAGTTATTGAACTCAAAGCAAAGGTTCCGTCTCGAACACACAATAGCACCACCATATCACCACCGGTGATAGAGTTCGTATTAGATTTAGATGAGAGACATACCGTTTTTTGATGTAGGGATTATGTCAGGATCCCCATCTTCGTCAAAGTCGGATGGAGCAGTAAATGGGATTTCCATTGCTGTATTGCCAGGTTTCTTCGCGTCATTGCGGTACAATTCATCATTTCCTGAGCCACGACGAGTTGAACCAAACTCCCGACTGTATGATTTCTCCATTTCAACATTACTAATAGGGTGTCGAATTCGATGGATGATGAACGCAATTAGTGACACGAAGCCTAGAATGACGGCGGATGCCGCGCCGATGATTATGGCAATCGTTGTCTTCTCTAAATCTCGAACTTTGGCTGGATAAAAAAAATAATGAAAGAAAAAAGTTAGGTAAACCTTAACCAACCAACGATAAAATAACAATTATTAATCCTGTGAAAGATGCTCTTGCGATGACATTGGCTTTCAGTTTTTGGAATATATTGGCTGACTTTCTTTGATGAAGAAGAAACCAGAAATCTTTTTGTAATAGTATTGAATAAAAACAAAAGTTTTCGCGTAAGACCCGGAAGTGGAATTTCAGGGAAAGGAATACTCTTGGCCATCACCGCTTTTTGGCAGTAAATGGTCATGCAAAATTAGTGGAACAACTGGTTAGTGACTTGGTTCTAAAAATCAGATTGCCAATAATTTAATTTAACAGAACACGTATATGGAAAGTCGGCCGCTTTTAAATATTATATCTTTGATTTTCCCAAGCTGAAATTGTTTATAAGACGAACACTTGTATTGTATGTAAATTGCTCGACAATATAAGCTGAAATGCGACAAACGTTAATGTGTGGTTTAGCATGTGCTAGTTAGTGACGTTTGTACCACTCTTTCGTCACATCAGATAAAACGTTTTTAAGCAACCAAAATTATATATGCTCACAGGTACTCACTGGTGACAAGTAAAATGAATATAATATAATCGCTGAACCAATCCACCTTTTTGGCAAAAATGTCGTAGTTTTAACATTCGATTTTTTTTACGAAAATGCTTAATATACAATGACGTCATCGTAAAAGTACAAAAATTGTTATGAAAATATGAGCGATTTTTATTTTTTTCTGACGTCACCTATCCCATCGCTCCAGGAATGCGTCTGATATTAAGTAGTGAAGCAAAAAGTTGTGACGAAGTCAGGAATCGAACCTGAGTCTCTCGCTTTCCGGACAAGATTCTGAGAAGCGGCGCCGCTTAGGGTGGGGACTTCATCAAGATTAGTCTGACTTGGGCACGTTACTGATAAGCAACGCTGCTTTGGGTGAGAACTTAATCAAGATTAGACTGACTTGGGTAAGGTACTGGATAAGCAACGCTGCTTTGGGTGAGGGCTTGATCAAGATTAGACTGACTTAGGTATATCTTTTTGTTCAAGACCTTGCTTACCAGGCGAGCGTCATACCACTAGACCACTCCGTCACACATTTACTTTGGTATCAGAATACCATACTTGTTTTACAAGCATATTAATTTTTATTTTTGGCAGATTCATTGAATAGCTTTCAAGTGCAACATTATGTTATATATTCATTATATTTTTAGCAAGTGAAAGCAAATTAGTTTAACAAATAAGGCCCTATGGTCAGGTACAACTAATACCGTCAACTTATCTGTCCCAGTCACTTGTAGTTGACATTTTTTATCATGTAATGGCATAATGTATAAGCATCTACCAGCAAATGTAATTTAGTTTCGGGTTCACTTGTTTTCCTTTGCAAACTACAAGCAACCCTTTAAAAAATGTGACTTGTGTACTATATGGTACTTGGTTTGCTTGTGTGTATCGAATCTGTGTTTAGATACTTATACCCATTAAACTAAAAACCAGCTTCATACAAGTACTCAGCATATTTTTTCATCTATATATCTATCGATAAAGCTGTTATTTCCCGGTGGTCTAACCTACATTTTGTAATAACAATTAAGACCATTTTTTTCTATAAAAATGGATTTTTAGTCTCATAATCTAGGCTGGCTGAACGGTTTTATATTCCTTTTTTGGTTATGAATCAAGAGCAATATTCTGCAACTGACCAAATGCAATTATCGTAAAGTTAAGCTTGCGGAAATATGTTGTTTCAATGAAAGGGGTCGTAAGCATTACTAGTGCATATTAAACATATACTCGTAAATGCCGTAATATGCAAGCCTCAGCAACGCTTATATTACTTGTGTGCTATAAACCTTTGTCCAAAAGATATGCATGCATACAAATACCATCGAGATCAATGTATTTGATAGGCAGTCATAACATAACCCAATAAAACGGCTGATGCTTTGCTTAAAGCGTAGTTAGCTCATAGTCAATCATAGTATATGACATTAGATGCGTGAAACACACATTGTTGAACAGAGCTCATATAATCCAAAAGAGTAAAAGCATATTGTAGACATTGTGAATGAGGAAAAGAGTTGGAGAAAAAGTTTTTTCTCCTTTCTCTGATGATGACATGCAGCCGAATGGGGTTGTAAATCTCGTGATTATTATACCTCCGACTGCCGCCATCCAAACCCACCCAATCGACCACCACTAAAGCTATAAGCTCCAGTAGTCCAGCAACAAAACGCAAGTGAAATTCACGAAGAAAAAAGAACTTTTCATCATATATATTACATTGCATATTATTGTTTTCCAACCAAACCCCACAATGTAACACAAACACCCTGCGTTGAAGTTGGGAGTATAATATATTTATGTAATTGAGATATGTTTTTATGCTGCATTCACATACGTTTTATAAAAATGTATTTATAGCAGATCCATTACAAAAATGGAGGCATGCATACATGCATGCAAAGCAAGTACAATATGTAGTATTTCCTTCTTGCTCACTCATTCAGTCAACTCTCAAAGAAAAGAAATAACAAGAGAGAAGAGAAAGGAAAAGAGTAACTAGTCACAAAACAGATGAATAAAGAACGGAATGGTTCAATTCGATATTCTAACCTCTAGGCAATAATATTCCTATTTTCATACTGGGAGGAAGAATATATAGGGATAGAAATACGTGCAGTCTACGAGATTGTTTTTATTTCTGTAATAATACACGATACAAATCCAATTCAATAAATATAAAAACATATTCCTATATGGTGGTGGTGCGGAGATGGGAAGATCGCAACATAATACATTGTTTGTTCTATCCCTTATGGTTGTTGTACTAGGTTGTAGAAGGGTAGAAAAACGGTAAAAAGAACAAATTCGGATGGAATCACGCATAAATCAAGGGGAAAGGTAGACATGCATAATATTGGGGATTATGGATGTATATGCACGTATTTGTATGTTTTCGACAGCGTCATAATACAACGGGCGGCAACCTCGTTGCCGTTGATATCAAGTACCAAACAACCACACGATGTGTTTTTGTTACATAATATCCTATCATCATCATATTGCTATGCAATCTAATGCCCAATTTATATTGTGGTCAGAGCAGATGAGAGAGTATAATACTATTGCCATGCGGCTGGTTCGGTCGGGTCATTCATGGAATGAATTTGGATACTTTTCGTTGTAGATTTAGAAAAACAAAATCTAATTTCATGATATTGCATCCCCATTTCTAAAAATAAAACAAAATATAATAGTTATTAGACGCGTCTGACTTTTGCTCATAAAACAAAACTCGGAAATATCATTACTAAAAGTTCCACCTTTCACCAAGCCCACTTTAAGTACGGGACATACAAACTATATCCTTTTACGGGGTGCGTATCGTAACTGTTGGTTTAATTATCGGACTGCTCGCCTATAGATATTACATTACATTACGGTATGTCTGAACTGAAGATTTAAAAAAACAACAATACACGTACGTATAAATATACCATCTTGCTGACGCTATATTTAAGGGTTTCATGATATATCGTAGCGTTTTATATAGAAGCATGGTTAATTATGGCAGTAAAATGGAAAAATACATGTTCCGGATGAGACGGAATAGCAGGCTGGCGCTAGAAAACCACATGAAACGTGTGGTTACTTTTGGTAAGCCAGTTCATGAATTATCCCACCATTTTCTACCAAACTATTCACGAAAAACCACAGCTATCCATACATAAAATACAACAAGTTCATGCATACAACTTCAATGCAGTGGGCCATAATATTATGTGCATGCATTCAATTCATGCTGCCGTAAATAAGGAACGAGCATCGAGCCTAAACGTTATTGAAGAAAAAAATACTCAAACACGATATGTATGAAAATCTGGTGAAGCATGTATGCGTGAATTCTTTCACGAACTTACAAAACTTATTTTTGAAGTGAACTGAAAATGCGGCATGTGAAGGGAAAGCCAAAGGAAAAAATAAAACTAAAACAAATTGCACACGTACACAGCTCTCCTATGTATACATCCATTCATATATTATTGCATTTTTTTACCTACACATCCTTTTCGTGCAATAAGCCCTGAAACCAAACTCTAATAAACCAAAGATATTTCACGTTTTTTTGAGCTGATAAAACAGCCCACTTCCGTGCAAAAAAATATGCTTACCTAATAATACTACCTTGAACTGCTTATACATGACGCATGTCAGTGAATGAATAAGTATTTATGTCTTCGACTGGCTGACCCTGAACATGCAGAGTATGGAAATGTAATATCCTGTTCAATACTGTAATAAATACATTGATTTAGCAACTATTTATAAAAGGTTCTGCAAAATTTTGGAAAAAATATATTTGCTTTCATCAATGAACACCACATTCATACATACATACATGCACACGAATGACGGAGTTACTCAAGGATTTTACTTTGATTTGAATTCATACTTTCTATAAATAAACAATAATACATTAACTATCCAGAATAAAGCAACAAAAGGTACAGCAAACGCTAATGACTTTCACTTCCTTTCCAGACGATGAGCAACTGAAACAAAACAAAGGGTTGTGGGGTACAGAAGCCAATCTACACCGAAGAGGTAGTGCTACATGATAATCAGCAACAGACCTAAACTGTTTACGTTCCCAATCCCAAGAACTGATTTTGCGAGATTGCTAGCTAGAGGTATTGTTCTTTTGCAATTTGCAACAAAAGCATATTATGTAATGCCTTTTCTCGGAAATGAGTCCGTGACCAAATAAAAGATGTTTCGAGGTTTGAAGTACACAACACAGCTATACATCGTATATGGATGAATCATCACAATACAAACCAAACTTTTCTTTTGTTAGTATGATGTAATATATTACTAATGTTCTAAAATGTTAGTTCTGTTTTGTTCCAGTTTAGCAGTTCATATAATATATGTCGTTTTAGCAGCATCAAACACATAGTAAAGCACATCATTCGGTGGATACGGCACCCGTTTGACAATCACAATATACCCCGTGTGTCACACTACATAGTTATTTGTGCAATATTACACGAGATATTTGCTGGACTATAGTTTGATATACAACTGTTGTTGGGGGTTCTTCGTATTTACGTACGTTACATAAAGTTTTTGCTACGTGTGTTTTGTGTGCATCCTTTCCTGACTACGCATTCATACAGCTTGCACAACCGAACCGAGATAAGTACTTACGGATCAGTAAACTCATTCAATTCGAAATGGTAAATTCCCTAGGGCTTCAGAGTATAGACTTTTACTAACGGTGTAGTAGTGAAAGGGCATACATACAGTGAAGGAGTAAAAGAGAGAATTTTCCTTGTGTCTGAGCGTATGCACAACTACAGACCACTATAGCCAACTCCATATGTTCCGCACTTCTTCTTCTTTTCATCTTTCTTCAGCTTTTCACAATAATATAATTCAATAGTTCGCTTCTCCTCTGGAGCTGTTGAGCCGTATAGATTCAACAATACGCTTTTCTCATCATGTGCTCCTGCTTTTATACGATATATAATGGACGCCCCGGAAAAAAATTGTATGTACATACATTAATGTACCTGCGTAACATAACATAACGTACGTTGCTTTATTTGGGGGTATAAATGTGAACTTTTTACTTTCCCATCTCTTTTCTTTCCATGTCCCTGGCGGAAAGGAATAAAGCACAATTTCATAGTTTTCCCTGTAGAAAAATAAGAGAACACTCGGGAAAAGGGAAGAGCAGGTACGGGTGGCCTTAGAAGAAAAAAACAGTTGATATTACTATCATGTAAGCGTAATGGTAAAAAGCCGCAGGAGTAGTTAGTTTAGCTTAGCGGAAACTGTGATCATATTATTAGTACTTAAGATATTGGAAGTGCATTTGTAGCCTGTCAGAGGGGAGACCGGACATAATTTATCCCTATTTCTTTTACCTCAAATGTCCAGTGAACACACACACACACTCTCTCTCTTTGGAAACGAGGCGGGTATATATTCGTTTGCTTTATTTTGTCGGTGAAAGTACAAGAGCCGGCGAGCACATAAAGTTACATAACTGTTTTGATAGCAAAAAAAAGGTAGGGAAAGTACATTATCAGATGCGCGGCTCATGGTTGACTCATAAGGAAAGTAGTGGATGGGAGGAAGAGAGTGTGGGGCATAAATGAGTGGAGCTGTATTAAAAAGTCTAAAGGTGAAACTGTTCTGGAATCTGCAGCAAACACACTTACATATACTCAAATAAATACATACATATATTTGTAAAAGGACTCCACTCTATGCATGAAGTAATAACGCTGGAGAAGTAAACTTTCCAAAAAGAGAAGAGTATATAGGGGCATTGGAAGTGGAATAGAATGAGTGGCAAGCATGAGAAAGTTAATATGACCGGTAATAAAGGTAATAACACGCTGTGGATTTTTAAGTGCCCCGTAGTCCAATAATAATGTTTGTGGTTTGCTCATCTATATAGGAGCAGATAAAGATTGTCAGTAAACCCTCTACACCAGCACTATACTCCTCTGCTAAAAAAAATAGCGTCCATGAGAGCCGGGACCGGAAAGAGGGTGACGTGTTTTATAGATACATACCTACCGGCCGCTCCATGCATTGGAATCATATCGAACTCTTTTGTAATAATAGGTTCTCTTGGTAAAAATGTGTGCCTATTGGTACTATATATAGTATAGTAGTATTACTATATATATTTAACAGCATCACGGCGTCATGAGTTTAAAGTGAAGCACCTTCTACCCTGAAACTTTATGTGAGCCTATTAAGCATATTAAATGCTGATACGTACTCACCGATATACATAAAATACAATTGTATGTTACGGGGCGAATAAAAGTCTCCAGACTCAATTCTCTCTTCACACACACTCACATATATTTCATGGACCACCCGTCTATCTTGCTGTTTTCTGGCTGGCCCATGAGAGTTAATGGCAAAGATGGACAGAGAAAGTGGAACCTGGTGCAAAACTCAATGGCCGTTGTCGCCATTTGTTTTCATTTTTCTCTGAGTGCCTTACAATGCTGCTGCTCGTCGTTGACTAGTTCTCTGTTACTTGCTTCTTGTACACATGTTCGTATACTTACTAGTTGTGTATTTTTTTGTTCGCTTTGCTTTCATCGTTTACTTTATTTTTTTAGCTATATCTTATGCAGCACACTTTAGTTACTCAAGTGCTAAGGATTTGACAGCATGAATAACCCTCCGATTTTTATACAACACTGCACTGCGCTTTCCTTTTTTTTATAATGATGATAATATAATGAATGAAAGGAAATAGGAGAAAAGCCAATGCCAATGCAATGTGTGTGATTGAATGGCATGTACAATAGAGATCGGCACAAGCATTAGTTGAATGAGTCCAAAAGTTGTTGTGCTTGCTGCTAAAGAGTTGTTCACGTCCACTTACCAGATTGCATAGCAGGGTAATGTAAAACTATTCCGTCCATAATGGACGCACTGCTCCGTCCTTTCCGGTTGACCGAATAGATTTTGAAGTGGAAGGTGCCGTCTGCATCTAAGCGGGACAAGGAAAATGTTGGTCGGTCCAAAGTGATGTTATAGAGGAGTCCTCGACGCTCAGCTGGACTAGTTTGATATGCCTCGAGGAGGAAAGACTGAGGAAGTCCACCGTCAAACCCTGGCTCACAAGTTATCTCCACTGATGTACTCGTTCGATTTATTATACTACAGTTCTCCACGGGCTGCGGCACATCTGAAAGTCAAAATAAGGTATATATTGTGAAACACAAGTTTTAAATCAGTAATATATTGAGTGCGGAGAGCACGATAAATACAACAAACGATCTGCTTGTGGTGCCTACTGCTGCTATGAATCTGACAACAAAAATTTCGAACGATGCGTCGTAAGGGGACCAAAAGGAGGGGAGGAGAAGAGAAAGTGTATGTATTTGTAAATCTAATGGAGTGAAGTCTTTCCCTCTTCTGAATTTATTAGTGTATGTTCCTCTCTGAAACAAAACTGGTTGCATTTTATAAATATGTTTGCTACACAAAATATATACATCGAATCTATATATATAATGTTTCTGGGAAAGTCAGGTAAGTATTACGGTTCCAAACTCTTATATTGGAAGCTTTTAAAGTTGCGTACATAAACATTTGGTGATGAACGATAGAGTAATATTATTGACGCAATGGAAGACCATATGAAACCTTAAGAGATGAGAGAGCATTTTCCTGTAGAGACTCCCTGATCATCATCACACTGCACAAATTTCTCAAGCGTGCCTTAATTGGTTTCTCAATTAAAATCCAGATGAATGATAATGAAGGGAGAGGGGCAATTTCCTCATTGGATATCATTTCTTTGAATCTTATTTAGGTATGCTTACGTAATGCATTATGACTTCCTCGTTAGAACTTGTTTTCTTCAGTTTTAAGTAGTTGAACGGGGATACCATTTTTACTACACATTTACTTGCACCTTCAATGATAAATAGTGCAACTTCTTATGTTCAAGTCAACGAGAGTTTCTGCCTTAATGAATCACTAAGATGCAACAAACAAAACTGTTAACTGAGAGCTTGTCGTCATCTAATGTAGTAAGTAGGGCTCAATAATTTATGTAAATACATATTTTTTCTGCGTTTTCCTACACCGAAATGCTTTTGCATTCATATGACTAGGTCCATTTGGAGTCATTTAAGACCAATTGAAACCATTCTGGCATTTTCCGGCATAAACCACTATTTTTACGTACATCGGGGGCTTTTTAGTGCAAACAAGACTATTCAGATCCGAAAATGAAAAGCAATTCATAATTAGCGTCTTTTCTCAATGAAGAAGTTTTCTTACAAAAAATATCGAAAAAATTGTTGTTTCCCGACATGAATTGAGACTTTTGTAAAATTTTGAATAGGACGAAACTGTGATGTAGTATTTTGTAAAAATATGTTTAAGCATATTTACTTATAGCATTTATAGTTTAATATTGGTGCTGATTTTTAAAAAAATATGACGGTATTAAATGAATTTTAAAGAAAATAACGGCATTTAATAACATTTTAACTACATATTATGCCCTTTTGTTGAATCTAATAATAATTATTGGAGCAAAAAGTTGTAACGAAGTCAGGAATCGAACCTGAGTCTCTCGCTTACAGGGCAAGATACTAAACCACATGGTTGCACAACTGATCCACATGGATTAACAACTTGGGAAGGGAGGGAGATAGGAAACAAGCCGCACGGCTCACTCGAACTGGAGCTGAGTAAAGATCCTGCATACCAGGCGAGCGCCATACCACTAGACCACTCCGTCACACAAGAATAGCGCTACTAAAATACTGTATTTATTTTACAAAACTATTTATTTTTAATTTAGTTGATTCATCGAAAGGGTTTTAAATGTAACAGAATATTATATTCACTGTGTTTTTTAACCATAAATAATTTTTCATTACAGTTTACTCGGTTAGTTGTTGTCGGTCTGACCGGTCACGATAACTTTTGAACGCCTTAACTTTTTTAATTCTGACTTCAGTAATCCTAAGGTTAACCCCAGCTTGACCTGTGACCCTGATAAGGTTAACATATTTGATTTTCCTGATTTTTTTGCTAATATGTTTCTTGAACACACGGCTACAAAAAAGGTTAAGATAGACGTAGTGGGTTCATGAAAACCGGTTCAAGGTCAAAAATATTTTCCACGGGAAAGTATGAGTGCGATACATAAAAATGGTGCTACTGCTGAAAGCATATCAGTGACACTATTTTTCAGATAACACTTTGACTTACATTATTATTTTTTCGACACAAACCATATTATTAAAGATAAAGGTCCATGATTACAACTCGAATTGCCTTATTGCCGTGTTTATTTTTTAAATATTGAAAGCGTTTAATGATTCGTCCGTTAGCTTCAATCAAGTCAAGGATTTTTTTAGACTTGTATTGTCGTACTCTTGTAAGATATTTTGTCTATACTCTCATTTACCCAAAAGAATGCAATTCGAGCAACTAACAAAGTCCAACATTATTAAAGTGTCTAGTACAATAACAACTAGTAAGATGGCTTCGGTAGTGTTGCGGCATAGTTGTACAAATTCTGTTTTCAACTTGATTTATTAGTGGAGTTAGTAGGCTGTCTTTAAATAAATGTTCCAAAAGCTACGCCTACCCCATCTGTATTCTTTTGACAGCTGAACGCGTTTTCACACATTATGCATATTAAGTAGGGTAATTATGCCGTTCAGTGCTGAAATACTGTAACCCAAAGGCCAACATTCAACATTTTGGTCGTGTGCTTGTTGTTTAACAAAATTTCAGTGAAAGCTAAAACAACTAACTGGTATATATAGTCCAACTTTCTACCGTTGATAATCTACTTTCTCCCTAATAATTTTGACAAATTGGCAACTGTGTTCCTGTGCTTCTTAGCACGTTACCAATTGACGTTTTATGTTGGGGTAATGTGATTTTAATGCTATGGCTTAAGTAGGTATACAATTCATAAGAAGGGAATAGCATGTTGATTTTGTAGTTAAATAAAGGCATTAATTTACTGTCCTAGTCGTACAGCCCTTCAATAAAATCACAGGGAAATCTAATGAGCCTGTTTGAACGAAAAATAAATAAAGTTGATTTTCGCCAGCCTATAAAAGTAAACACTATGGAAAGGTTGAAAAGTGCACGCAATATGGTATATGTAAAAGTATAATCCTTGGCGAATTTTTTGACCAATGCATATGCTGCATAGTGTTCGATGAACACACATCTTGTTTAAATGAAAACATTTGCTTCTTTGTTGTCACTCCCACATTCATTTTTGTTGATAATAAAAAAGGACGTCATCGTCGCCAAGAAGTGATTAAGAAAACGTCTTTACAGGAGGATTGATTGGACTATTCGACATCTATGTATGTAATCTATGGTTCCTTTCATCAGTATATTTTCCTCCAATTTCTATTTTTCTCGCTCTTCTTCCGCGCTTAACAAAAGGAAATATATGTGAAGCTGAAGTCATAAATGACACGAAAAAGACAGCAGCTGAAAGTGAAGTGTAAATGCGTACAAACCCCAAAAAATAGAGAAAGGATGACTTTGGAAGTTCAAGCTGTAGGGTGGGAGGTTTTGCTTCCTAAATCTATTGTGTGCTATACCATAACTTCAGTGAACCGAGCCCACTTCATGCTGTTCCACCTCATCCTCACTGTCTCATGTCATAATAGTCTTGTGTGGTGTGACTTGTGAGTGAATGGAAGAATACGCACATGTTATGTTCTCTCCTTCTTTTTCTCTTTAGAAAGCACGCATATTACATTATACTTTTTTTTGTCTCTCACATCCACTGACAAAAGAGGCGGAAGAAAAGTCGAAAAATTGTGATGCAAGAAAAGTGACTTGTTTAGGTTATGCAGCACCTCTCACTAAATAGCCTCGTTTGTTATACCCTCATCTGCTATAGACAATGGAATGGAAAGAGATATAGAGCAGAACCCCGGTGTCTGAGCTGAACTACGTTACATTCTTTGCCCCTGAGTCATCATATCATCTCTCCCATGCTGGAGATTTTTAGTACTGTCATTTTTTACTTTTCCAAACAGCCCATCCCGCCTATTTCCAGTATACCATTTGGTTCACATTACTTAAAGAAATGAAAAGGAGCTTTGTGTTGTTTGCATTGTATCCTTCCACAATCACACAACCCAATGTCGCAAAGAATTGCAACTGCAAGTCAACAAAGAAAATGATAAAATGAGTACCCATTCACGATACCTTGGCATGGGAGATGAGATGAAGCAACAAACAATGGTGAAAGAGAAAATGATGTCAAACAAAAAAAAAGTCCAAAGACACACCGGCTATAAAGACTGACACTATGGGCAAAATGGAGTGTGGTGAGCTGAAGAAATAAACCAAGACAAAAACACTACCAATGTGTTTGTGTGTGTGTGTGGAGTAACTCAAGAAACAACGGTGGCAGTTCAAAGGCATGTGTATCATATTATACGTATTGTTATTGTTTTTTTCCTCCGCTGAGGATAGAGGATGAAGCAATTTCTTACTTCTCACTTACTCTCTCTTTTGTATCTATCTCTTGGATAAAAAAAAGACAAAAAAATCCTTAACTTCTTTCCACTTATATCACACAACAAACAGATAAACAGACATATGGACAGGGTACTGATAGAGGGTGATAGGCGAGAGCTTTCAAAAAAAGACCAAAACCAATGTTTGCTATCCTCGGACTCATCTTAACTGCCATTCAAATGTGGATGATGGCGTATTTCGAATATTACATGAGAGAAGAGAATAAGGATGAAGGAAAGTAAAACTCCAAGTAACGGTTACGTATATTTATGTCTTCTTGGTGGTGGATACTGCAACCAAAAAGACAGGGGTATAAAAATAGAAAGGAAGGGGAGAAAATCCCATGTCCGAACAGCATGAAATGAGCAGAGGGGTCAGATCAAAAGTAAGAAGTGTTGGGAAATATCGTCTGGTGAATTGTGGTGGGTTAACTTGGGATGGCATGTGTCTGATGTCCGTAAATTTCTTCGAAAAAGCAACAACCATGCATCTCACCAATGCGAATAAGTGCTTTCACTTGCCATGATACCAAGTGTTGATGAGAGGAAAAATATATTATTGTGTAAATAACACACAGTTTAAGAATTTATTAATATTGAATGTGTCTACGAGGCGTAAAAATATTGCTCCTCGTACTACTACTACGACTGCCGCCAGGATAAAATGGTGTGTGGGTAGCAAGTACGAGTACGAAGAAATATATTGAGCAAGTACAAAACGATCATAAAAGAAATGTCTTTTGTTCATTTATACATGTGGGGATGTTATAAAAATAGCATCACCAAAAGGCATCACATAATCTTGAGTAACTTTAACATTTTTTCCTTTTCCTCACTTGTTTTATCGGCTTATCAAACAGAGGCTACATGGGGTGGACTTAAAAGATTGATTTAGTGAGGAATATTTTCTTGGCTAGTGAAATTCTCTGTTTGCTCGTCATAATCACACTATCATATATTATTGCGTCTGAACTTGTGTTATTCGTTGATTAAAAAGATGAGAATGTTATGATATGATATGATATGACGGCGACTTTGGGTGAGAAAGAGAAAAACAACGGTGAAAGCTAAGCGGATGAAAATAGGTGGAAAAGTTCGTCAAAACGAGTACCCCAGTGCGACACCATTTGTATCTCTAGCTCTCTCCCACTACCACTCCTGTCAATACTATTATTCGCTGATTTACTGTTTGGATGGGGACAATGGTAATATATCTAGATCTAGATAGAGTTTGTATACCCTGCGGCAAAAGGAGATGATGAAGTGATGGTATGGTATATACATACATATGATAATATGTATATATTTGTGATTTCTCCATCGGACTCCCTCTCGCTCCGATGCATCTTGCTTATATGACTGTTGGCATTGCTCGCTTGGTTTGCTCTACTGACTTTTTACATTACCTTTAGTGAAGAGATTGCAATTGGCAGCAGAACACTATATATTTGTAAGATAGCGAATGAAGAGAAAAAAGAAGAATATGGGAAGAGAGAAAGAAAGCAACAAAATGTTTTTTCTAGCCACTTAAGTCGACTGCCTTGCTCTCTATACTCCGTTGGCTGACAAAACAGTGAGAAACGATCGATCAAAGAGTTACTCTGTGTGTAAAGAACTCATCCGTAGTCGATTCAAGATTTTTATTGCATTTTCTAATACATGGAAATGTGTCCAAGTGTAGGGGTGGATGATAGAACATGTAGCCAAATGGCCAATTGACCAAAGTGATACTAGGAATCGAATACGATCTCGATCTCGTCGAATTCCTTCCTTATTCAATAGCATTCTTGTCTCCGTCTTCAGTATAAAAACCATCCTATATGTTTCTTTTTACATTCATAGTGTATGACTTTCTTTTTCTCTATTTCTTTTCTGTCTCTAGAAGAGTTTGTCCTCACGCATGAAAAGGTCAATGAAGAATTTATCTTAAAGGAGGTGTTGATTAGATCGTTTCTTTGCACGGCTATATAGCCCAAGATATTATTTGGCTGAAGAAAACCTTTATGCATGTCTACTGCACTATCATTGACTACGGCAGTGTCGTCTTCATTTCTGAGAATTGGCTCGCTTTTTCTTATCATAGGTTTAAGAAAACAAATCAGCTATATGCTACTTTATATATTTGTACTGTAAAGCTGTGATAATGATATTGTTCTTTGGATAATACTGCTGTCTCGGTGATGCAATAATTCTGATTCCAGTGACTACTTTGTTACAGCGTTACTTATTCACTTCAGCAGGAAAGGCTTATCGTTTTTCAACCAGCTCACGCATTTTTATGCTCTTCGGCATATCCGATGGTTTGTACCGATAAAGCTTTAGCTTATTGCATTAACAGCATAATATGGTCTGACCTTCAAACTCCTTCACTGCTTGGACAAAACTAAAATGTAGGACGAAGTAAGTTAGTTTCCCTACAATTCCCATTCCCACTCCCATGGATAGACACGACACGACACACGTAAACAAAATCCTAATGAAACAAACAAAAACGAAGAGAACCGAAACTTCCAAAAAATCTCAGGTAAAAAGCTCAGCCCGACAATAATATCCACGACAAAAATGTTCTCCCATAATATATACTTATGTATGTATATATACTACACAAAGTTGTAAAAAAGAAAATATATGTATCCACTAATTCTCCCAAAAAAACATATCACAAGACAAGCATGCCATTTACTGCCTTGCATTATATGCCATACATAACCAAGAATTGCTTTCAAAATGAAAGGAGCCCACACATTTATGGCTTATGGAACAAAAAAGTCAAGATTTTTCTCAAGCACCCATAGGAGAAGAAAAAAAACCTTTGAATCATGGGAAATACTGCAATTTAATATTGCGTGAGGTGGGATCGTTAAATCCACTTTTTGCTCTATTCATGTCCTAGTTTGAGTGGAACCTTGCAGTTTACAAAGCACCAGCCACCATCAGCAGCATACTACAACTACTAATGTAATGCAGCATATGAAAAAAGTAAATGGACTATGTATTAAAGGGACAAAAAGAAAGAAAAGCATTTTGTGCTGAACATTTCGTCGTTTTTTTTTCATTTCTCCCTTTACCTTTCTCCGTCTTGTGTGAGAGTGTAGAAAGGTACAATATTTACTTTAATACAACTGATTTAAGTAATGCAATGTTCCCTACCACATTTTCTCTTTCCAGAGCAGGAGTTAGATCATATTCTTTTCTCTCCTTTTTTTCAACAGTTATTATAACCTGCGTGAACCATCATATTATTACACGTAAAACTTACACACATATTCTTCGTTATATGCGTGGAAAAACATTCCTTTTAAATATTATTATGCTATTGAACGAGGACGTTAGATGGTAAGAATAAGCATATAACACATAAAAATATGGCACACTCTCAAGATTTATTTTATAGCAAGAGTCTAAAATAGCATGAAATATATGTTTGTGCATTTAGCTTTACTCTTAATACATTTTGTGGGCATTTTCCCCCCATTATGCATCAACTTTCAGATGCAGGAGGCGCATTTTTTTCTTCTTCTTTTTCAAAAAAGTAACTTTTTTTGTTCATCTTATTCATTCACTCACTCCTACAGTTACTATTACGCAAGCCACTTTTCCCTACTGATTCGTTTCAATATGCCGGGTTTTTTTGTGTGTTCCCCTTTGATTTAATCCAAAACGCGATAGTGTATGCTTTTGACTTATCCTTCATGTTCATTTCCCCTTTTTTTCAATAAGTAAAAAAAATATCTGGTGTATTCTTTCCAAAAAAATCCTTTGATTTTCTAACATTCTTACTTTACTTTTATTTTTGGAGAAAATGAAAAAGTCAAGAACAGTCAACACCATAAGTTAGAGGCTAACTGCTTTGATATGATGGATAAATTTATATTTTACATGCAAGAACTTGTTTATCCAATTTATAATGCATATTTTGTATAAAAAAATAACAGTAAACAAGTTGAGAAAATATAAGACTTTTCATGTGTAGATTTTTATTTTTTCCGTTCTATCAATAAGTAATAGGCAGTATCTCAGAAGCTTCGTGACTGGAATTAGGATGAACTTTTTTATAGGTGGTGGTGGTACATATCAATTTATATAAAAGGCTTCGTGTCTGCACGGCGGATTCTCATTTTGTTGCTAATAGTAAAAATGAGGTTATATTCGCTTATTGTATTTATAGAGACCAGATGGCTGAGTGGTGAAGGGTTGCAGTCTTGAACACTAGCGCCCCAGGTTCTCATCCTACGTAGGGCAAATATTTTTTGCAGAAATTTTAAGCATCCACCAGCATTGCTTTGTTGCCTGCATGATATACCTTCTCCTTGCACTTGATTGCAAATTGCAATATGATGCTTATGTGTTTTAATCCTGACATACATACAGACTTTTGTTTGCTCTTGATGATCTGCAGTGTATTCAAAGCTCACGGTTGCGAACAAATATTTTTGTTTTTTCTTATGCATATTTTGAGTCAAATATATCTAAAACACTCTCAAAATTTTTGTGTAAAGTATTGAGAAATGGGGATTATTCTCTGAATGGATTTCAAATTTCATGGAGAATTTGAATTTGAACTTGAAAGAGACCACCCATGATGTAAATATACCTGAACATCTCAAAATTGTTGTGGAAGGTTTGGAGAAGTGGGAGTTTCTCTGAATGGATTTAAAATTTCATGGAGAATTCGAATTTGAACTGAAGGAGACCACCCATGAAGAAAATATACCTAAAAATCTCAAAATTGTTGTGGTAGGTAGGGAGAAGTGGGGTTTCTCTGAATGGATTTAAAATTTTATGGAGAATTCGAATTTGAACTTGAAAGAGACCAACCATGAAGGAAATATACCTAAAAATCTCAAAATTGTTGTGGTAGTTAGGGAGAAGTGGGAGTTTCACTGAGGGGATTTCAAATTTAATAAAGAGTTTAAATCTGAACTAGCAGCCTGTGTAACTAATAAATTCACAGGCTTCAGATACACTCGTTATTACATTATTGTACAAGTACAGCCACATATGGCGGTCAACCCTTTTGTTTTTTACTTACACGAAAGACCAAAGAGCACACGTTATACGTATATGACGTTTGTGTGTGTAAGTGTGTAGGCAGCCTTCAAGGAGTAATTCATAAGTTTCTACTCTAATCCATATCTATACGTACACGTACGCCTTCTTAAAGTTTTTATGCATAAAGGGTTAAGTTATTACCTACGGGTTAGATTCCTTCTTTGTTCAACATATCCCTTTACCATGCCATATACCTCCCTTTTCGTGAGCTATTTGCGTGTCATATTAATAATAAATAAATTGTGATGAACATGAGATTCATTTGTAACAACACACATCACACATGTTATAGTTATGTTGGCTCACCAACCTGGTTGGTACACAATTTGGGCAGGACGAGCTCAAGAACCACATGGGACTTTCTCATTGCTAATAATAACGTGACCTATGCTAACTTTCTTTTATACTTGTTAAGATTAAATAATAGCCCTGCAAAATGTTTTATTAGAATGGAACGTGTTATGTATTTGGTTTTATTTTATTTCATCGTCACTATAATAATGCATCGATGTGGGCGGGCTTTGATAGAACCGAAGAAAACAAAGAATTTCCAAATTAATTTGCGACCAATACCAAATTAATCCACACCATGACGCATGACGTTACAAGACTGTATTACTAAACTCGTGTATCTAACTGCTGCTTGGTAAAAAATGAAATATAAAAATATACCATATTGTTATGAAGTAAAAACATAAGATTGGAAGATGAAGGAAAGTTCTAGTCTCTAAAATTAAGCCTTTTGTGATGCCTGATACACTTCATCCTTGTGAGCTAAATTAAATAGTGTGTGATAACAGGAAGAACCAACTTCTCTGTCAAATCAGAGATAAATAATAAATATATGTGTATGCTGTATACTATTAAATCTGTGTATCATTAAGAGGAAAGATAGGAAAATATCTGGAAATCATCTTCAATCCCAAGTGTACAGGGTTGTAGAGAAAGTGTCCTGAAAGTGTAAATGAAATGGGACACATTGATTCAGAGAGGGAGAGAGTATAAAAACAAGGCAAGACAAACAAACCTGCTGGCACTAATTGATAAACACAAGGTCTTTCGGCAGCTCCGATGGAGTTATGTGCCCAACAGAGAAGAGTCCCAAAATCTTCTTCCGATCTCAAATGGTAGCGAAGTAAACTTTTTGATCCTAGACTAGTGTACATGTCAGGCTCAAGCTCAGAATTCTCTCCAACCGTGTTTGTATGAGTCCATTGAAACTTTAGTCTATCTGGTAGAGCATCCATTTCACATGTTATGTTGACATCCTCGGACCGTGAGGCTGCTATAATTATTGGCGCATCTGTACCTGACATCTCACTTTGACATGCTGGAGCATCTGCAGACAACAAGAAAAACAGCAACATAAACATAGCAAATAAGTAAACCAACAACGAAAAGTTGTAGCAGTCTGCACAAAAACATGGAGATACATACATCAGTCACTTCTGTGCAGTGTGTAAGTCGTCATTGGGACTTGCTAATACTTTTTTTTCGTTAGATTTTGCTAATAGTCCTAATACTTGTATTTACTATCCTATTTTAGTCACGAGAAAGACTTTCACTTTCTCCTAATTTATTTCGCGTACTACTTTTCCTCGTCTTTCCCTAAACCCTTTCCAAATGATGATGATGATGATTGCTGGATTCTTCACTTCAACGAGAATTAACAGCCTATGTAAGAGAAAGCGTTTTGCTGACTGCCTCTCGATGCCAAACATGCTTGTAAAAGTAAACATTTGTATTAGCAACAGCACATCTCCTTATTTTCCCTTTCACACTAGCTCCACAGAAACTTTACTACAAAAAAACATCCTTAAACAAGTCAACTCGACTCTTTATACGAATGTAATGACTTGGCATATGACATGTTTATTTTTTTCATAGAATTGTGTTTATAGGTTGAAAAAATGCATTTTATTTGTACAGTTTAATAACAATATGGCAATGGTTGCAATACCAAAGTCACAAAACTGATTTAATCTTAAGAAATGCTTACAAAATCCTTATAATTCTTTTGAAGCCCTCTTGTGAAAGTGAAAATGGGTGATTTTCTTCTCGTTCACTTTTCAAGTATTTTTGTTTACAAGCATACTTACTTATGTATACGAGCTCATTCATTTAACTTAATTATGCTGCATGCTTCCCCAACTATACATTCTCGCTTCATTGCCTTTCTTGTCAGTTGTCACCAAGATTAAGTCATTGCAGTTATGTCACTTCATCGAAATTTTGTAGACCTTCATAAATACAGCTTTTCTTTCTGTAGCAAAGAAGAGTGTAGAGCACAACCATACACAACACTTCGCACAGAAACACTGTATTCGCATTCCTTCCATCTTGAGAAGCTCAAGGATAATATTATGCAGCATAATGTGATAATAGCGAGAGAAAGAGAGAGAAAAAAAGAAGGGAAGAAAGAAATCATTATTATTCCTGACACAACTGTGAAAAGAGGCAAAGAAGAGTATGTAGTGATGACGAGAATGTGGGGAAGTGTTCTGGTCATTAATCATAGCTTGGAATCCTCCTCATTCATTAATCATTAATCAAACTGGGAGAAAGGAGCACAGCAAGTACATTCATATAAAGGCGCGTTGAAAGAAAACGTTACAAAATGCATTCTGCTATATACATATTGTACTATATAACTACGTAGGTTTGAAAAGAACCTTGCGTTGGGCTCAATCCGATAAAGAGGTGACCATTTTCTCACTACATGAATTTTCCCTGGAGCTACTGTCACAATCTGTGATAGCTCCTTCATTATTTGACTACTACATAATAATGTTCAATATACCGCACTTTACTGGCTTCAAGTTATTATTGGGAAAATTTACTTGGGAAAATATTATTTGCTGGATTGGATGGTGATTCGCTTGTATTATAAGGAATGAATGAAGAAAGTAGTAGTGTTGTAAAAATGAGGGCATCAACACATCAATTTTGATTCGACTTGTCATGCCATATGCCACGTCACACGCTGCACATAATATTATTACTATTACACTTGTTTATGTACATTACTTGTACTTTCCCTGCCCTTTTGTCGATCAAATAATTCTTATAGTATTATACTCATGCATATTATCTTTACTTAAGTGGTTGTATTTTGTCGTTTAGTCTTTCATCTCATTTCATTCTTCGTTCGTAACAGTAATTACATCCCTCATCTTTACATGCCAGGATAATGAATAATTTATGTATTTCGATAGACATTACTTCTGTTTCAAGGTTAGTATTATTGACTGCTTGGACTGGGTACAAAAATGGGAGAAATAACGTAATGTAATAGTTGGTGAAAGTAAATCGCTCAAGATACCTAATACCTGAGACATTTATGTTGGTTGATATCGTTGAGTCTGCTGGCCATGACAAAGTTTGTGAATACAAATACACTGTAACAAAATAATGGACTTGACTTACACATGATATCCAGAAGAACATGGTTACTTGTCCCCTCTCCTTGAACGTTGCTAGCCCTGCACGAGTAATTCCCCGCTGAGGGACGGCTCACTTTTTGTAGGACAAGGCTCTGGTTACTTAGAATCACTCCTGCAGATCGGTTATGGTGAAGAAGTAAACCCTGCGTAGATGGTAATAAAAACATTGTAGCGTCAGTCATCAAACACCTTCTTTTATTATTATAAAAAAAACTTTATCATCAAGCTACATTAAATATATATGTCTAAAAATATTAAATGCAACAGTAGGTTTAAAGAAAGCTACACTGAAGAGTCATGGAGGCGTCTTTTTCCTTTCCCTCTTCAAAATATTATTCCTCATTGCACTGGAACACTTTATCTCCCATGTGGATTACCTCATCCCCCTCTTGCATCAGTTTCACTTATATTTTGTTTTCGCTGGTTACTTACACCACTTCTATATTCTTACACGTGCTGATAATATAGTGTAAAAAGGAGAGAACAAATAAAAGCTTAAATAGTAGGTTCATGAAAGTAGCCCGGGGAAAGGTAAGCTTACAAGGCAAGGCAGACAGACAATCTGTCATATTAAGCAACTTCCTTCTTTAACTACTAGCAACAAAAACTACAAAAGATATATTTTATACTCCAACCACATCAAAAACATGTATAGTAGCAGCAAGCCGGTTTTGTAATCTCTCTTTCATCCAACGATGCACTTGACTATCTTGAGAAAATTAACAGAAATTGATGGGAAGCAACGAGAAGGTGATGTAGGAAGAGAGAGAGAAATGCTAGCAGCTAGAACATCTAATATTTACAAGGTATGTATATATCGTTGCTTAATAGTAGAACTGCAGTGCCGGAAACACTAGTTGGAAGCTGAAACTCATTTTGGCCGTTCATCCCCTCTCCTCCCTTGTGGTCCATATAGTACAAAATAATTCATGCATTTGTATGTACTTGACTCAAGTGAAAGAGAAGCCAATGTAATATATAGCGTTATTGCCTTGTATTTGTCTCTCTCTCTACTCACTTTGAGAGCTATAAGATGATTCTTTTGATAGTAGAACAGGGATTAATGGAAATCAAAGAGAAGTGCATCAACTTTAAGACTCTAATACAGACATCCAATCAGCCCTTTTTTGTGGTCATGCTTGATTATTTATCAGACCAACATCGTTAAAACAAACCGACCTAATGGTAACGTCAACGTATACACATATTTGCTTTCCTAAATAAAAAAAGTAACAATAGCGGCCGAACCTAACTCTAGTTCCCAGTGTTTGGCTTCCTTTCCTTTTTGCAGCGGTGGGCTTTTAAGATGAAGGGATAATAATATCTCCTCTCTCTTGATGGTGAAGCAATATGGAAACGCATTTTATAAGCATTCATAATATACGTACAAGAACCGCACCACAAAATAATCTATTCTCTTAATGGTTCAAGATAGGGTTGCGTTAATAGGCTTTCAATGCGATGCAACGCGCCCGTTACTTACTGCAAGAGCTTGCATATAATCACTTAAATTACGCAACGCCATATCGTCGGAAAGAAAAAGGGGAAACTTTTTATTAGTGTGCCAGCTGCGTGCACCCTGCCTTCTTTGGGGTGTAATGTGTGTAATAATATTTACCAGGGTGTAAATTATTATAGTTTGGCATAAATGAGTTGAGAGAGAGAGGCATGTGTGAGTAACGTGCAAACACGTGATATTTGCGCTGCATACATAATGCATTCTTTGTTGCATACTACACACCTCTAGAACAAGCAGCAGCTCGAGCTTTTACTAATGAAAAAATTATCCAGTATCAGTATCACGTCCCACCATTATATGAAACACTACTGGGGAGAGGGAATACAGTTGACTTGTATTTATTACATTTTTCACAGCACACACCGACAAGAAAAAAACTTTGCCAATGTTTTACTACGAGCATTGTTCTATAACACTGTGTTGTTCTATGACAGTTTCATTTGGGATTGGGACCAACAATGAAAATAAAAGAGATGCGCATGCACACCTTATACATAATAATGTCTTAATCATTTTGAAAGAGGGGATGATGATAATACATAATACTATTAATGTCTAGAAACATGGGGAGATTCTTCCAATGAACATGGACTACCAATACGGCTGTCATCATTATGGTCGAAGATTACAAATCATTATAGCAAATGAGGTATTTGCTTTTGTACATGTTTAATATTTTATGTAATGCATAATATTACTTATATAAAATATTACATTGCTTGTAAATCAAATGTAAAACGTATAGTTCATGATGACAATAATATTATTTCGACGCATACATAATATGAATGGGTCTCAAAAGATTCCATCCAAAATTATTGAAGTGTTGAAACAGGCTTGGCAAATCAGAATTCAGAGTTGATAATGAGTCAAGAAATCACCAAAGAGTTGGGTAACGAGTACATAGTCTTTGATCAAACTGTCAAATTAGTTCTTTCACTTGTCTGTTATGTCACATCATCATCGTACCCTCCGTGTAACACGCAACTCCCTATATACTGTTAATAAATCATTTCCCGACAAAATGTAAGGTACCCCTCTATAAAGAGACAAGGAAGAATTACAGATTTGTTTTACTTTACATCCCGAGTTTCTTTTCTCTGGAACTGACGACGAGTGTTTAGTTTTTTATCTCTGATGTCAATATCAAATATCTACAACAACTAGCAACAGCAGAAAGCTATATAGAAACGCAAACGTGTTCACGTGTGTGTGTCTATATTTTTCTACCTTTACATATATCTACGCACCCGCTTTCTTTTTGTGCCATTATCAATTATTTATGCAAGCGTGAGTTGCCAACAATTCTCTCCGCACTCTCACACAATCGAGGTATAACAATGCGTTAAAATTAAAAGAGAAAGTGAGGGGAAAGAGCTCGTTAAAATTGTGCAATGTCTTTGCATTATTATTCCCGTTATTTTCCAGAGTATGATGAAAATACAAGGGAGCACAGCAGCAAAACAATTCTCATTTTACTTTGTGCTACAAAATATTTGCTGATTACTACTCTACGCTTCACTGATTACAAGATAAAAGGTTCGTTGTGCCGTCTCCCTCGTGCTACATATATATACCGTGTGTGCCACACTACTGCCACTACTCACTCACTCTTCCTCCTACAAAACTACCATTATACTGTTAGTGGTGGTGGTGGTAGTAGTGGTGAGTATTTTCTGGTTTCTGGATGACTGTTGCTCCAAATTATGTGTGTGACACACACTAGCAAGCAATTTGTCAACGCTGGTTGAGCAATGGGGAAGGAAGGAAGGAAGTTCATGCATAATCCATGTGCACAAAACCATTGGTGACATAGGGTGGTGGTAGGTATAAGCATGTCACCTAATGTCCAAATCTTGTCTAACGGCTTTCTGTTCCATTTTCTAAAATGTAAATAACACACATCAAAACATAAACTATGTACCTAGGGCAAACAATAAGAGCAAGAGGGAGGCTGATAAAATGCCAAAGAGTTTTAAAACATTTTTATGCTCATTCACGTCAATAAGCAAAAATATATACAATGGATCATGTTACCGTTTGTTTGCATGTTTATTGCATGATAAATGTGATACCAAGGGGAAAAAATTGGATGAAAAAATCTAAACCAAAAAAACGTACGATAATATGCTGGGGTAGCAAAAAAAATCAGTTACTAGCCCTCTCTCTCTCAGAAAAAGGGGGACATACGGAAAGCTAGCAATTAATAGCCATTAAGCTGACATGCAATGTGTTTTTTTCACACTTGAAAAGCTAGCAACATATATCAGTTATTTCTAAATGTACATAATATTCGGCAGCAGCAGTAGTAGTTGGGGGATTTTCGGAAAAACACATATCATATTATCATCATGTATCCTATTTCTAAAAGCAGCAGTACAACCTACGTCATAATATGTGGAACTACGCGATGGTTCCATCGTTGATTTAATGCTTAAGCACACACAAAAACAAAAACCCGGCCGTCCCTGTCATAACATCTAGAATTCCATTGAATCAAAAAATGTTGTAAGACAAACAGAGAGAGAGAAAGTTTAAAGAGGGAAACATTTCTTCGACCCTCCGACCGGAATTCATTGGACAAGCTCAAACACAGAAAATTATATGCTTCAGTGGCAAAACATTGACTGGTGCTGGTTTGTTGTATTGTTTTTAAAAGGAGATTTTTTCAACGGTGTTTATACGATTGTAACCTTATCAGCTATTCATATCATCATATCCGATTCTAGTGTTTGATACACGTAAAAATCTGTTTTCATTTAAGTGTGCAATAAGTCAAACACGAATACATGAGAAAAGCAATACACGATACCTCATCACATCACATATGAAAACGTATCGTATAGTATCGTATCACATAACAGGGTTGAATATAAATTGTAAAAAAAGGTTAAAGGTAAAATAAATACGTCGTCGTGTATAGCGGTATTTTATAAAGCAATACAAATACACAGCGTGACGTACTTCACTAATTTATTCTGGTCGACTGGTATATGGTGTGGTTGGTTGTTGGTTGTTCCTATATGGTTCCGAATCAGCTTTCAGCAAATATATATATATCCTAATATTTTGTATTTTTTTTACCTATCATGCATACAAAAGACGAGAAGAAAAGAGGAGAAAGTTCCAGTGCAAAACCCAACTACAAACTTTGATTGTAAACGAAAGAATTTTTTTTTGTGAAGTTCACGGCATTTATTACACAGTTCAATATCCCCTTAAAATGAGTTACCTACGCTTTTATAATGTGATTGCATCATGCTGTCTTTATATTATATTCACGAATAGAATACACATCAAAGATATACATAAATAGGAGCAATAAGTATGTACGCTACCTGTGTGTCGTCTCTAACCTCAAAAAGGGTGTTTTATGTACGCTTACTTTTCACTAAGAATTTTTCGTGTTTCTACTTTTTCTACGCTTTTTTAGTATCCTGTAAAAGAACAAATCGATCTAGATCTGCTAGCTCTTGCACACGAATACATCATCTATATCAAATTCAACAGACATAAATCTTTCAAATTGACTTTATTTTTTTCCCCACAAAACTAGCATTCTTAAGGGTTTTTACTATACTTTGATTCCATCCCAGAAACAGGCTTGTTTCCACCATAAACTTTGATAAAGTAAAGTATAATGCACCACCCAATATTATTTCGATCAAGAAAAGCAATGTGTGTATGTGTGTGTGTATACGAAAAATGGAGACAGAAAGTTTAACAAGGATTTGAGAGTATAAACAAGCATGAATATTTTATTTTTTGGTGAAAGAAACAAAATACAACATAAACTACAATATATAAGTTTTTGTGAACCTCATCAGTCATGAGAATATTACTGGTTTCTCTTGTTAGGCTGGTGGTGTTGTTTTTATTGAACACTTATCCAGGGATATATATATATTTTGTTGGAAAAGCCTCCTTGCATTTCAAATACTATACACAATACTACTACTACACTGCTCACTCTTCTGACTCAATTGATCCGAGCACAAACCAAACCCTTTTACATATTATTCTGAACTATGTATTCCTACTGAGCATTTTCCCTTTTTCTCCTCAGTCAACTGAACTACAAAAGATATTCTTTTCCTTCTCCCTCTAAACAAGAGATCTACACCATCAGAGTGCAGTCTCAAACTACATAAAATTCCAATGGGACTTGGCTCAATTCAAAAACATAAATCTTTTTGCTAGTGGTTTCCTTGTTGGAGATCCTTCTTTGAGTTTACTTTAGTTGTGATGTACGGTCACAGACTTGCATTACACATTTATATATATGGAACGAAGGTAAATATGTATTGGTATTTGTAAGGTATTTCTACATCCCATCACTGCTGGTAGTAAACACACGGGGATCCTCCACAAACTTATTGGGGCTTTTTTGTTCCTCCAGCTCAATAAGGTTCTGGCACGTGTTTACGCTTTATTTTAGGATTTCTGTCAAACATCACTCCTCTTTTTTGTAATATATATCCTAGAGTATACCAATCTTACACACACACACACATACACACATTTAGAGAAATTTTGTAGGTGCATAGTATTATTCTGTGTATGCTTGTACATAAAGGGGAAAGCTTAGTGTTCTATTCCAAACACTGTGTTGCTGTCTACAAGAAAAGACATCAACATGGCATACGCTCGTTTCCTTTCACTTTCTAAAAAAACAACAAACGACATGCTATGCACATACATACATGCAAAGGCTACTTCAACAGACCAATAATATACCATCTGCCTGTCCTCGTGTTTGCCTCTCTGTACTTCTTTTACACACTATATAAGATGTTAAGAATAAACTTTTTTTTTCTGAATCCATATTCTTCTTGGTCGTATTTTACTTTACTTTCTAACAGCAAACAAGATTGTCGATGATTGTATTGCATATAGGAACATGGATTATTTGGCTAAAGGTGTTGGTGAAAGAGAGAGAAAGTCTGACCAATAAAAAGTTGTAAGTGTATCGATCTCCTAGTAAAAGTCTAGTAGCCAGATGCAACTTTGGAGGACCTATGCAATGCATGTAAGGTGTTATATTAAAGCTATGAGTATGAATGAGCTTTGCTAGGTAGGTAGTGCCTGTGTAATGTCGAGTGCATTATGAACGAAAAGGTCATGGAGGTGTCAATATTATTGGAACATTGGTGTTAGTGAAAAGCTTTCCACAATAACAACAACAATACCAAATGCACTTTCACTCTCCTTCTTCCTTCCCCTTCAGCTCAGACAGAGGATGTAGGATGAGAGAGTACGGAAAGAAACAGCGTCGTGCCATGGAATGTAATGCGATGTAGTTACACAGGATATAGCAAAGGTAATAAAGGTAGACGTATCGACAGAAAGGCAAAGTGCAAGGGACATGTGAAAAACTGCTACTATCGTATTCATCAGGTTTGCTACATAAGTTACATTTCATGTATTTGTATTCTTCTCTCACGGTCTTCGTAACAACTTTCTCTTTAAAAGAAATTGCAACTTTTCCTTTTTTTTCCTTATTTCTTTTTTCTTCTCTCAGGCTCCTATACTTCCTCTTCTCTTCTTGCTCCCTTCCGCTCCCAACTATCGTATCAGTTTCCTTAAGCAGATTAGTGAGAAAGAATGCTACTGTATGCATTGCATGTTCACAAAGAACACAAAATAAGTATAAAAAAATGCACATCATCCCATCCCATATATATTCCTTATCCACAATGCACTTCTAAAATATATATATACATGCAATACAATACAATATGCATAGGTAACATAAAAGTCTTAAAGCTTATATAAGTAATTTTGTTCAAAGGCATTGAAAAAGAAATCGACACGCAGAGAAGTAAGATGCTTATCCTTCTTTGCTGATACGTTTGTACAATGGTCACACGAGTGATTTCTTCCAATAAGCTTCTCCCTCTACGTTTGCTTCGGTAAATGGAATCAAGCTTTTTTTAGCATTATCTGCATCTCTCATTTCCATCCAAGTTTCAAGGCAAGAAGTAAGTAGAATCAGATATAATAAGGTTCATGGACAGCAGTGCCTTCTCCTAGACGAGAACCCTTCATGTCTTTCTTTTCTTCCGTAGTTTGAATACTGCTGACAGAATTTGGCATGAACCTCCGCTTCTACCTTTTCCTCTCTAGTTTCTTTATAAACGTGAAAAGCTTTTATGCATTCTTTTTTTCTTCATTCTGAATCCAAATTGAACTCGTCTTGCATATGTGTATATTTTCAATAGAATTAGCTTCCTTAATACTACAACTACGCAATGCAGGATGTTTGTACTAGGTAGCGTATATAGCAGTATGACTTGGCTAATAGATAATTTCAGTATGTGTTAAGCTTAAGGCAACATCATGCAAGATGTAGTGAACATAATAAGAAAAGAAATGAAAAGGAAGTTGTAGAATTTTTTTTTGAGCAAACTCAAAATGAGTGTGTGTCTGTGTACTCAGGCATAAAGCTGACGGAAAAGTTCCGTTTAATCAACTCCTTTTTACGCTTGCTTACTCCGTTATTTATGTTTATGGGATACATAAATATTACCAAAATGCATCTATATATACGCACATAAATCTAAGATGAAGTACCTAAAAAGAAAGAAAGAAATTGGAATGTAAAAAAATGTACTTACATTGTGGTACCAAGCCAGTTTGTGAACTTGAGGATTGGCACGAATGTGACATTCGAAATAGACATCATCCCCTTCCTTGATGTCCCTCGGATTAAGGGAAGACCCCATGCGGAGTGACAACATGGGAGAATCTGCGAGTACAAAAAAAAATACAAAAGCATATTTCATTTATTTTCTTCGACAAAAAATATGTCACTATTTCGTAAAAGTACTTCATCTCAAGTCTCAATTCATATAGTACGAAAACATTCGAGTGTGAGGACGTACAAATAAAATTGGTTTGGTTTTATGTACAAATATTATTCCTTATGATAAATATGGGCGTGCATTATTGGTGATCCATAATATACAACAAGGAAGGACAGAATGTAATACATTTTTTCCCACAAAAGAACATTGTTGTAAATCCAAGCAGTCACCTTCAGGAGAGCATTAGCAAGTGGACTAATAAGAAAAAATATGAACTTCAGCCTTTTCTCTTTCAACCGTTATTTTTTCAACGCCTGCCTCCATCCTCACCACGTAAGCATGACATTTGGAGGAGTTAAAGTAACTGGGAAAGAGGTTGGGAGTTTATTTCTTATTCACATGGGTATCAAAGCAAATAGTAAGTAGCTAGTAGGTAGTAGCTGCAGCCATTCCTCGGAAGGAAACCCACGGCGCGTGGTATTGTATGGTATGGTAAGCTCGGAAATAAATTCGTATAAAATATTGAATATAGTTTATTATGTTGTCCTATATAAGCAATTTTTATGTCAAGCACATGAAAAAATCACATATC
This sequence comes from Orchesella flavescens, assembly GCA_964034955.1. Classification (NCBI taxonomy): domain Eukaryota; kingdom Metazoa; phylum Arthropoda; class Collembola; order Entomobryomorpha; family Orchesellidae; genus Orchesella; species Orchesella flavescens. The sequence continues at coordinate 16,432,110 of OZ035957.1, read as the reverse complement.
ATACAGTGCTAGAGAAAATCTATATACATGTCATTGATTTCAAGGAGGCTATCAACATCAAAATCATCATCAACTCAACGTGTCTCTACCGAACCCACCCTTCTTCAACTGATATGCATATACATAGATACCACCATTGTCAATTGAGGGGATTCTTTGCATTCTCATTTCAACTCTTGTGGATTGAATAAAAGTGGACGATATCATTATCAGTAACATTAAGAAGCTTTTCCAAAAATCCAGCGGATGATCATCTGTCCCAATTACAGAAGATGCAATATCTTATTTACTATCTGGGCTTGCAGTTTATAGTCCGATTTAGCTTTTTTCTATGATTGCAACAGCTGGTAAAGCCCTCCTGTTATGTCATATAATGACAATCATCATCATCATCAACTTTCTTCATTCTTTGAACAGCGGACACACACACACATATATATACACACGCCTACTCCAATAATCCAACCAAGTTCCCATCAACCAGAAAATGGAGGGTTTTATTTCTCTTCGGTAAGTATTTCCAACATTATCATATCCGAATGGTGAGTGAATGAATGCCTTCGTTCATAATAAAGGAAAGGAAATAATAGCTGGTGCTGAAATAGCATATATCCATCTCAACAGCCACCACCGCACTCACCGGGCTTCACTTACTCTCTAGTTGTCGTCTCATTATATAGGAAAGGATCGAAACTACCAATATAAAAAGGAAAGCTATTTTCATTTGAGTTCCTATATCTCAGTGATGGCAATGCAATGCAGTTTCATCCCAACCCATCCATGATCCACATCCACCCACTGTTTTCACAGTAGTAGATATGTCCGCTCATCTCATAAGTTCACAGAGTTTCACTCTATAATATTGTTATAGATAGAAAAGTTAACTTTGGGAGCTTGAAATGCTTGAATGCTGTGAAGAATACGTATAGGTGGGTAAAAACTAAACTATATAGATCTCTCACACAAATATAGACAGACCCTTTTCACCAAGAGTAGGTGAAGTGAATGAGACATCTCATTGATTGAGACTGAAGATGCTTTCTACTAAACATTTTCTAGATACTGAACCAGAACTGCCGCCAGTAGGTAGGTATATACGACTATATTCACTCTATCTCTTCATTTCATACAAAAAGTCGGGTTGTGAAATACGACAGTAGTTGGGTGTGTGGCTAAAGCGCTTTTAGTTTCGATTATGTGCATGTACCAATTCACTTTCACCCAAAAAAGTCGCTGTTGATTACGACGCGGAGAACTTTGCCAGTACTTTCCTATATTGATAATGATGATGCCATTACTATTACTCTGATGATGCTTTCCCATTCTATGGACTAGCACTTTGGAATTGCTATATGCTATGATGAGCGGTGACTAACTGGGAAACTGGTGTTCCGTTCATTCTTCCAATTCCTTTCTTTCACTTTTCATTTCTTTACTTGTTGAAATGAATGTGCATGAGTGTGTGTGTGTGTGTGCACATTACATTATATATGTTAATGTAATGTCTTCTTGTAATCATTACTTAGAGCAGGAGCGATGAACTAACGGTTGACGATTGAAAAGAGGATGGGGAGGAAAAAGGAATAAAAGCAGACAAATGATGATGGGATGAAAACTGTCTTCCTCAAAGATTACTACAAACTACCACTGATTGTCAGTTCCTAGAATTTTTCCTCAGTGTTGGGCTGGGTGACAGCATTTTTTTAGGGCAAATATATAAGAAACGGGGTGATAGGAATGCTGGTTAAATATCCAGTTCTCTGAATTCATTTCGTTCCGGAATTTCTCCGGAAAACAAATGACACAGTTTCTGAAATGACATGGGATTGACGCCCAAGATGCAACAGGAAACTTTTACTGACTATACGTAAAAGTAACGTTTTATATCTTTGGTGTGTCTCACATTACCCACTTGCAAAGATTTTCTTGGAGTATGAAATTAACGCAGGAACTTTCTCTTTAACATTTTGTTCAGTCTCATTAGGGTTTTAAGTTTTGGCAAAGGAGTTTGAGTAATTTTACTATGATTTTTTATATACATATTTTTGTTTCATCATTATATATAGTATATAGTCATTGTATACTTACATATTATGTGTATTGGTGCTTCGGCGTTCTCTTGCTATAAAGATTATGTAGTACCTCTGTTTTTTCATAACGCTAGACCTTTACCGATGCATTATTGCATACAATTTTTCTCGAGCAAATAGACAACGACAACGATCGCATCGCATCTTACGTCGAACGAAGTTTGGGTGTATCGTATCAATCGGAAATTGTAAATAAACTCTAGGAAAAAATTCAAGTCTCTTGTCATACCTATATATGTGACAAATATTATGTAAGTACATGTGTGCTGTATGCGTAAGCATATATGTATAGATTACTTATAGGTTGCACGCCGTTAGAGAGTCTAGTCTATCGCAGAAGTAGTGTGGGAGCTGATAAATACTTCCTGAAAATACAATATCCTATTTCTTTTCCAACGAAAACAGGAAATTGTTAAGGAGCAGCATGTAGTAAAATATTGTTAAGGAAGTTATAAAAGAAATCTTTGCAATAAGAGTAGACTAATAGCATTGACTTCATAATAAAGTAAAGATAGTCTGTTCTGTATTATACTTGGCAGTTTCAGTATCCTGGGTTTGGATGAAATGATATTAGGTTTCTTTCTCATATGACATGTTGATGTCGAATAAAAATTTGCATTGTAATGTTTGTTTTTCCATCTCAAGTGTATTATTGGTTTCAACTGAATTATTGGTTGTTTTTGTATATATCTTTGGTAGTCATTCGTTGAAAAGTTTTCCAAAAAAAATACTTCGACAATTTACCCATGGTTAGAGGTAAAAGGAAAGTAACAGAAATAGGATATCCTGCTGCTGCCTGTTTTAAGAAATAAAATGTAATATTTATTTCTCATATTTATATACGTTCTGAAATGCAAAAAGCCCTAAAAGAAATTTACTCAGGGAAGCAGCACGCATCAGTAGTTATGTTTGCATTAATATTTCAGATGCATTTGCATATGAATGCTAAGTCAATGTCCTATAATGTATTATCGCACTATTTCGTTCATAAATATGATCTGTTATTATACTGGTGGATGCACACACAATGCGTGTTCATTTATGTTTTGTTTTTTCTGTGCAGAATAATTTCAAATTTATTTATGTCGGAAAGATGCACGCGGTTTTATATGAAGATGACATCTCTGAGGAGGGCTATATGTAGGAGATGGTAATATATCGTATATTTATGTGTCTGAACTGCATGAATAACTTTCTATTTTCAATAGTGAGTAGAAATGTAGGAAGTAAAACAGGAAGAAACATCCCATTACGCCGTACCGAATTTGGTACCTTTACGCAGAATATATTTAAAGAATTCCCCAAATATCATGGTTTTAATGGAATATCTTCAAGTAAGTTGTTTAACTAGCTGAGATGCATACATATGTACATATATTAACTTTAAGAGTAAAAGCAAAAGCAAAACTACAAATTTATATAGTATATACTATATTGACAAACATTACATAGTCAGTCACTTTTGCATGATACTGGGTAAATCCAGTTTCTCCTACTTTTCCAGGCATTATGCAAAGAAAAAAGTCAAGAAGGAGCATGTTTTGTTGTTGCCACTTTTTCTATAATTTTTATCAGAATACTTAATAGACTTTTTCCTAACTTTTCATATATCACCCGAAAAAATTGTGAGAACACTACACACTATACTAATGTAGCAGTTCTCTCAGAGAGAAACGCAATCCAAAAACTCTATTCAAAACACCTTCATTTTACATGCAACTCACCGATACGAATGTTGTGCTACACATCATCAATAACAGGAAAAAGTACATCCAACATCACTTTCTTTACACAAAAAGGTTATTTGACTTTACCACTACGTTGTTACTTATAAGTTCTTACTGTAAGTTTGAGATAGATTCTTGTTTCAAGTAAGGCATATGCTAAAACATCGAGAAGTCGAGAATCAGCACGTTCCATGAAGAATAAGCTGCTTTGACATCGTGCGTGTATACATTTCCTCCGCGAGGGAGTGATCAACTATAAACTGTACATTGCAAATAATATACATGCTTCCTCCTTTCACTACAAAATACAAATCAAATTCACTTCCTCCATTGGATGAGAAAAGCAAAAAGCAATTTTCAAGAAACAAAAGAGGAAGTAAACAGATATTTAATTAATTCAACCATTCTCTTCCTCCTCTTAACTATATAGTCATCTGTGTTTGGTGCAGCAGATACGATTTCCTTGTGATCTCATCATCTCTCTTTCAAAATAGTTTATTTATTCAGATCGTTCCACCTATCTCGTATAAAGTCTACACACACTCTTAAGTTAGATGAAGTTGCTTTACTTCTCACCACCAGAACTTTTAAATGGTAACTTCTCACGTTTTTGCTCCAGGATAAATCGCCAAACTTGATATTAGCATAGTGCTTGTTAAGTAAACTCTACACAAGATAGGATTAAACGGGATTTTAGATAATGTAAAATGGATTTTTGAATGGGGATTCGGGAAAGTGAAATGAGAGAGAATAGAAAAATCTATACGCACATCATCCTTGTTACTTTCAAGCATCCCACTTGAAATCTGCTGGAAGTAATGAGTTTGTACTTTTGGAACGATGCAACGTTATGTACTCAACAACTTCAGTATTCGTAAATTCCATCCTATTTGGAAAAAATGCAAATACAAATATATATATTATATTGAAAGGTAGTTAAACATATCGTGTGTATTGTACACTTCAGATCATTGAAAGTTAATGAACAACGCATTTTTCTACGCTTAAAAATTTGGATTGAAAGAAGCAAAAGAGCTTAAATTCACATCAGTTTTGTGTAGACTGCAAAAAAAATTGATAAGGATGATGCTAACGCGGTTATCCTGCATCTCTTTTGTAACGCACGAGTGGTCTTTGAAAGTTAATGAAATGCCGGATGTGCACGCATCTTCCTTCTTGACGTAGTGATCAGCCTGATTTCGTTAGACGAAACCTGGTAGATGTAATACAAATATCGTTGCATAATTCTTAATCATCAGTGGGAAACGTGGTGCACTACTACACAATAGCAGCAAAGCAACCCAGTATATAATATGCATCAACATACCAGAATTCTGGAGCTTAATTGACAGCGTTGGAATATCTTTGGCTAACATCACAAGACATTTTGCATCGTTGTGCGTTGTCTTTCACAACACACGCTTCATATAATGTTTTATGCATGTTTGCTTTCCTTTAATCGACGAGCACAAGTATCGAAAAACGTCTTCTTGAGTAGAGAAGGTAAAGGAAGAGTGTGACGGTTCGTTAACACACGACCCTCTCTCTCTCTCCCTCTACTCTACTCTTTAAGTAATATCAAACGCAAATCATTAGCACTTTTGGAAAGTCAAAGTCAAACCAACTTTGTGCATTTCCTGTGAACGATAATATATTTATATCTTGACTTTTCAGTCTAAAAAAAATCAAATAACATGTTGTACAAAACCTTATAAAAATACCCTTTTTGTCTCCGCTTTTCCTGGTAAGAGAATTAACACACGATGAAGCGATTTTCAATTTGTCAAAGCACTTAAAAGCATGTCACTTAATGGAATGCACAATAAAATTCGTAGTTCAAGATTCAACCCCAAGCTAAGGATTCATATTATGTATATGTATATAAGCTTTGAATGCTCAGATTACTTCCAAGAAAGAGGTTTTTAGAAAAGGGAAAAATGTTCTCGTTTTTAATTCCTTGAAAATACTGGAGTGAGTGGGTAATGCGAATGTAAAATACATAATACCACGCTACCATACAACACGAGCACTACATTACATTAAGCCGGCTGGTTATCATCTCATGTCACTGAACAATTGGCACACATACATCTTGAGGGGTGCTATAAATGTATATATTACTCTCCGTATTTAGACTCAAATGTACACATGATATAACAAGAGGAAGGAAGAAAGGGCGAGTGACGATGATGTTAAAAGGAAATATTAAGTGAAAAGTGAAAATCTGACATCAATTGGAAAGCCCAAATGGATTGGGAATCCGATAAAATCTGTCGAGCTAAACCTACCTACCACCACCACCAGCCACAAAAAACGGTGAACGAACGAACATACAAACTCATATGGTTTTCACTGACATAATATGCAGTTTCCTTATATATACTTTCGTAAGTCTTTTTTTTTTAAAAACATTAAACCTTCCCATGTTCATCTGGATGGATGGATGTTGGTTTGAAAGGTGTAGATTATATATACATTCAATTCGAAGTGAGAGTAAACTGTGAGCCCGCGCAACCCAAGTAACATTGCCCCATTGATTCAACGTGTTTTCAACGTTGCAAACTTCATGTAGAAATAACGGCAGATTATGTCCGTCTAGAACACGTTGTTACAACATGTTGATTTCACGTTGAATCAACGTGGCTGAATTAATATGATTAACATTGATTATGCGTTGAATCTACGTTGAAACGATTAATAGTGACAACGTTGTTTATGCGTTGAATCGGCGTAGAAGTGTCAACATGTTTTCAACATAGAATAATCGTAGATGCAATGTGATGCAAATGGAATTTGTTTTCTACATACATTCAACATTAAAAATTATAGATTTATATTTATTGCCCATATAATACTTCACGCAACAGCGTACAATGATGTAAATTTAAATTATCATGCAAATAGATCATCATACATTTATATGCAAGTTTATCCAACGGCACAAAAATTTATTTGTTGAAACCTCTTCTTTGCCACGAAAACCTCGGTCATCAGAATGAAAACCATTTCCCCCACAGTAACTACTAACTATGAGAACAATTTAGAATACTGCTCATAGAACTGACCACCTAATGCATTAACTTCATCACTATCACCACCAACTTGTGTATTGCTTACTATTTTTTCAGTCGTTTCCATATTAAATAAAAAAAATAACACTTTGTGTTGTGAAAAAATCCAACTATCTGAAACAAAACTGGGTTGAAAGGAGATTTTCACCTTTGAACAAAACCGAATGCACAACTAAAACTGCTCCATTCGTTGTGAAATCTTTAACTGCGAAAAGAAGTAATTTCTTTGACATCACTTCAATATGTCCACTTGAAACAGACAGGCCGTGACAAAAGTCACAAGAAGATGTTTTGGATTTTATGAAGTTTCGTATACTGATTAGAGGTAAAGGCAGCTGTGTTATATATGTTGTATGTGACGGATGTCATCTGAGTTCATAAGTGTATGCAAGCAGCAGTTGGCTTGTTGTTTTTCAATAGAATCAACATTGATATCATGTCATTTTCAACAATAGCTGCAATACGTTGAAACTATGTATTTTCAACATTTACAACTACTGTTTTTCAATGCAGAATCAACGTGGTTTATATCATGACATCAAACTAAATTCTACAATTGATCTAATGTTGATTCTACGCAATTTTTGCGTACATAATTATGTTGAGATCCTCACTGAAAACTAACGTTGAAATGATGTTTTATCAACACATGAATTCAACTCAAAATCAATGACTAAATTCTACACGTTGATCTGATGTTGATTCTATGCAATTTTTGCGTACATAATTATGTTGACATCCTCACTGAAAACTAACGTTGAAATGATGTTTTATCAACACATGAATTCAACTCAAAATCAATGACTAAATTCTACACGTTGATCTGATGTTGATTCTATGCAATTTTTGCGTACATAATTATGTTGACATCCTCACTGAAAACTAACGTTGAAATGATGTTTTATCAACACATGAATTCAACTCAAAATCAATGACTAAATTCTACACGTTGATCTGATGTTGATTCTATGCAATTTTTGCGTACATAATTATGTTGACATCCTCACTGAAAACTAACGTTGAAATGATGTTTTATCAACACATGAATTCAACTCAAAATCAATGACTAAATTCTACACGTTGATCTGATGTTGATTCTATGCAATTTTTGCGTACATAATTATGTTGACATCCTCACTGAAAACTAACGTTGAAATGATGTTTTATCAACACATGAATTCAACTCAAAATCGATGATAACACAATTTCAACACATGCAACGTAGAAATTGCGTAGAAACTATGAGGCAATGTTACTTGGGAAGTCATACCTATTTTTTTCTTCTAAAAGGTAGCAGCAGTGAGTGAGCCCTTTCTCCCTTGGAGCAACAACGCGACTCTCTAACAACTAGCAGTTTTACCGTTGGATCAAAGAAAAAGGAAACTTGAGGTGTCAACTAAAGATCTTTTAAACCCCTGTCCTGTCATCATCAATGGTGTTTGGTTGGGGCATGTGCACACATGTCTTTTTGGTAAGATGAACAGAAAGACTACATTCGTCATACCGTAGCAGCAGCAGTAAGCAAAGCAAGCATTCACCAACAACCAAAGGTGGATGGATGTGGATTTAAAGAAAAGAACGATCAAAAATTCTCTCTTCAGGGCTTTTGTCTCAAGTTTCAACTTTTTTTTTGCTCACTACTCACTCTCTCCTTCTTTCTATTATTTCTTCTTATCCGCTCAGACAGAAACCATGCATGCAACCTGCTTCTCTATATTTTTGTACTCAAGTTCCTCTTCCTCCCTTTTCGTAGCCTCTCTGTGAGTCAGAGTGTGACTGACGGAGGAAATTGCATTTCAAAATATCGAGTCACTGATGCGTTCATAGCTCGTTTCTCATCCCATCCATCCCATCATAGGAAAAAGAAAGTACAAGAAAAATGTGTATTCTTTCCTTGTACAAAAGAAAGACCTAGTTCGACAACACACTTTCATACACTATGACTATATATAGCTTTGTACAGAGAAACATACATTCCGAAGAAAATACCTACGTACTTACAACTCCACATCACATCTCACACAGTCTTTTTTGCAAAATAGAAAAAAAGAAAGTAGGACTAGGACTTCTTCCTCTTTTTATTTGCCTCCTGGAACTTAAGATTGCTGAAGAGGGGAAACATAAAAAAATTTGCCGTGCCTAGCTGCTGATTGTCGTAAGAAACATGGAATTCGTCCTTCCTTCCTTTCCCTTTTGTATATATACAATGTCTGATTTTTTTCCTTGAAAGTGGAGCAATAACAATGATTTGCCATTCTTCTAGGAGACAACACAAAAACGAAAAAGGAGAGCTTTCTCTCTCTCTCTCTCTCTACTTTTAATGCACCTATTTCGGTTTGCATACATGAATGAATGTATCTATCTATCTTATTCGATCCTATACCGTAGTTAACTTTAAGTTCGTTGTTCCATTTCCATTTGATCGATCTGAATATTTACCAACTGACACAAGAATAATGGTAAGTAAGCGATGTAATGTAGTATCGACAATTGACAATGAAGTGGTTTTTATACGTAGTGGTAGGTAGTGTATAAGCAAAATCCAACCAGGTAATATATAAATGCTATCAAAGGAATTAGGGTAGAAAAATGCGACTTTTCTAAGCTCCAAAATAGCAAGAACGAAAAAAAATATATTGAAATGGAGAATTGTCCTGAGCAAAGATTGGTGTGTAGGTTTCTCCTGATGATGCTGGCGGTGACAATAGAGTATATTATATAGTGAGTGTGTGTGTGTGTTCCTCTCGAGTATTACTTTATCCAGAAAAAATTGTTTTACATTTCTTCCCTCTGATTTTCTCGTCGGTTGCTTGCTTCTCTGCTCTGCTTGTGGGTATCTACGAGGATTGAATTTGAAATCTATTGTCAAGGGCGTGTGTAGCTGGGTTCGTTCTCATCATTTGCATACAAACTGGAATTCCCAACAAAATAAAAAGAATACTACAGGGAAAAACATTCCTCTATGTACGGACTTTGTAATCAAAACATCAGCAATAGAAAAAGTATCGATGAAAAATTGTGTGTATGTATGTATGTGTGTATGTATCTCTGCAAAAACTGCAATGTTGTTGAATGTGAAGGGGAGCTTTCCTTACATAACTACTTCAGATGTGTCATCGTCATCACCATCATCATCATCATCAGCAACAGCGAGTAGTCATCGCCAAAAACATGAAGTGACAAGAAGAAGCACGGCAAAGCCTGTATGCCTATTTGCCCATGTCTAATCATAGAGAGCCAGTCATAGAGAAGATGAACAGGACAACATAACAATTGGCACTGTCACTACAGGGAGTCGGGAAGCAATATTTCGGCTACCGCATGTGGTTACATGAAGAAATAGCTCGAAAATAAAGTGGCTCGAGAAGTAGCAGGTTCCCCATTATGAACTACAAAATTTTGCGCTCATGGTATACATATACGTATATGTATGTGGTTGCCTCATTGCATTGCAGCTTTGTAACAGCCCAACTTCCTCCCCATGTTCATTCGATTGAACGAACATGTTCCGGAAACTATATACTTATTACTCTGTACACAAACATATTATTATTGCCTCGCTGATACAGAGAGAATTGTATAAAGTAATCAGTATAAAGGACAGGCTGAAAAGGTCGATTGCTTTGTCACACTCGCTCGTACTAACTAAGAGGAAACCTCAACTCAAAGCTAATTAGCCAATACCTTTGTTATTCCCTTATTTTTGCAACAGCTGAGTCTGCTCATTTTCCTCTCATTTTGTTCAATTCTATTTACATAAAGGGGGAAATGTTGTCATTGCATTTCGCAAAAAAAATTCAAATGATATGACAAAGCTAGACGGGTTCTATAATGTGCTTAGAGATTGCATTTGTTTGAACGAGAGCACCATGAAAATAAAGTTGACCTATTTTTTCATGCAACAGAAAAAGTCATTTGTAGGCAATACCGTATTCACTTCCGTTCGAATGGGTTTTTTTTCTATCTTAAAACTCTTGTGGTGGTGTGGCCTGCTCACCTGGCCTTCTTCCTGTCGTTTCATACCGAAAAGTCTACACGGAAGAAAATGAGACCTTTCATGCTGCTGTCATACTCATGCATACACCTAGTTAATTTGCAAGTAGAGAGAGTCTATTTCTGTTTCACTCGTCGGTCTCGTATCATCCTGTTCCAGTTACGATCATCATTGAGGCAAGAAGAGCTCGCAGAGGTATCTATGATGATTCCTCAACCACTTTGTATACTTTTTTCTTTCGAGAAAAGAAACAACTGCGAATACAATATATGAAGGAGCACTCACCTTCACTCTAGAGCTTTAGGCGTATAAAAAGATTTTAATATAAGAAGTGTCTGTTCAACCTTCTCATCATAAGTTTTTATCTCAGCTTTTACATGGTTAACTTTCGTCACATGAGGGCTCCTTCCTTGTTCACTCTTTTGGAAAGAATATTCCACATAATATTATATATTATGATTGAAATCTACAAAAGGAGCCATCACTCCCACCATTTGTAAATTCAAAAAGTGTTATTTTTTTGGAGAAAATTATAAGGATGATATGATTTATTGATAATCTGTTAAAGCATAACAATAGATTTAATAATAAGCAATATATGCATGTTCTTTCGTTCTTATATATTGTTGCACTACCAATACCAATTCATGTACTGGGTTGGAGAAAGTAAAACCATAATATGCCTTTCAGCTTTCTAGCTATTTGAAAAGCACACGTACGTCAGTCGTCCTTGATTAATACCTAAATGTACAAGGTGGCAAGGGGAAAGTATGTGGTTGAAGTGAAAAGCATAGACAAAACTTTCCACAACTACTTCATAAGGTCAAAGAGCAAACCATAATTTTTCCAGTTCAAGTCAATCATCATTAGTAGCCCAGACATAAAATTAGAGTAGACATATGTAAATAATGTTGTGATGAGATAGGAAATGCAATAATAAATAATTTATTACAGAATGTTTCACGAAGCACTCATATTATTCGTTATTCAAAGTTGGAACTTTGGAAGTAGCGGTTGGTTGCGTTTGAAAAATTATCCGTGGGATCGACAAGCGCCACTGAAAATTTAAGTAGAGTTCCTGCGAGTAATCGATGAAATTTTCTTGTACTCGCTTCGCACAGTAGTCTTATAAAATCTACTGTTATGTAATAATTTTTTACTTAAGATATAATATAACATGCTCATAATTTAAAAAGAAATGAAAAAAACACACACATCAAATATTATGTAGAGTGTAAAACTATAAAAAAAATCTTTTCCCATTTGTTGACGCTTGTGGTTGCCTCTTCATTTCATATTATGTTCCAATGGTTAAAATGTCTGAAGAAAAAGTCCGATGCTTTACTTCCTCCCACTCATTTCCATCGCATGAGAATTTCAGTGAGCCGTTATATCAGACTTGAATCAATATTCATGATTGCGTGCAGTGACTGCATTAGAAAGTCTTAAAAGCTAAACCTACAGTCAGAAATAGGCATGGTATGGGTTACTCTGACTAATTGTTTTACAATGTTCAGACTTTATGGCTCTTGTTCTAAGTTGAAAAAAAGTTTACGTGATTTTCTTCTACAGTATTCATTATTTTATTTTCAGGCTAAGTTTCTTCTTTTTCGTTTTCTATATATGTGTGAGTGCGAGCAGAGCAGAGCAAAGGAAGGGAAGGCTTGACAGACCAAAAGAAATAATAAAAATGAAAAGAAAAGAAGCATTTCTTCCGTCAACACAGATAAAAAACTTGGGATGCTTTATCTCATCAACGCCACATGCAACCCAATGGTACATACATCTTCGCAAAAAAAGTTCTTTGTTTCACAGAATCACAACGCAAGTTGGAAGGGGGAGAAGTAGAGAGAGAGAGAGAGAGAGAGAGAAGAAGAGAAAACTTCATTTTGTGACTTGGTGGAAAATGCAAAGCACGACTTCCTTTAATATTGCTACTACACTACTCTCTACTCTCCTCTCGCTTTTTAGCATTAGCAAAATGAATAAGACAAGAAAAAACTAACTTCAGCTCTAGAATATTATTATGAGAAAGAAAAGACGGAATAAATGACTCGAGCTTATTTTACTTTTTTGATGATCATTTTCCACTAAGTCCAATAGTCCACACACGGATCCTCTCTGTGTAAATATATAACAGACGATACACTAACTCTGGTTATTACAAAAAAAAACTGAGCTCTCGAGCCCAACTGGGAAAACAAAGAAAAAGAGCAACTGACTAAGGGAATTGCGCTTTTAGCATATACATAAATGTATGTATGTACAATATGTATACACGCATGTACTTATATAGTCAGACATAATATTATGTGCATACAGAAGAAGAAGAAGAAGTGGAGACGAGGGAGGAAATAATAATGATATTCCCCACTTTTCACACTCTATTTTACGTGTCTAGTTGAGAATTAAATGGGAGCGGTTGAAAGAGAGAATTGGTGTGTGCCTGGCCAGTAGCACCATAATAATATATAGGAGGAGGTCTGAGCACAAGCATTTAACCGCTATACTTCATTTTATACAAAAGTGCACACGACAGAGTTGTTAATACTAGTAAAAAGAGATAATAATAGAACAGTGGATGGATAGAATCGCATTCAAGCGAGCAGTACCAATTAAAACTTTCTAACGACTCATTAACCCCACCATCTACTAGGAACACATACTATACTATACATGGGCTCTCACACATATTCATAAGAATGAAGAGTTTTTGTCCAACTTGCCAAATAATTTTAGCTTGTCTCTTGTACCCTCAGCTAACTGTACGCAATAGATCTCTCTTTTTTTACTATCCCAGTCCTAGCTAACAAAATAAACCAGTTCTTGAGAGGAGTTGTGGAGTTGAATTTTTTTTTTCTGAAGCATATTGTACACCTTCAACCTTATCTATAACTTTTTTGTGTTCCATAAAATATCGGAGCGTTCATTCATTTACAACTTTAAAGGAGAGAAATACACTGGAGAAAGAAATCACACACACACAATACATGTGCAAGTTTGGGTAGAGTGTATACACATACGCAAGGTGAAAGTATAAGTTGGTAAAATTTTCAGTGAAAGCTGCTACTACTACCAATACTACATATTTTTAGTTGCTCTTCCTCACTCATATAGTACTGGCACTCCTGACAAGAAGAAAAACTGGAATACTAAATGGGCTCCCATTATATATCGCCAGTAATATAAAGCATACCTGGAGTTTCCAATTTTTCAACCAATTTCCCATGTGCACACTTTCCCCACTTTATACTCTCTCTCCTATTTTTCGCGAAAAAGGCACATTTTTCGGATCAGCGCATTGAATCCGAGGGAGAAAAAAGTTTGTGACCGCCCAGTCAGTAGTAGATAGTTGCTCCAACTTATTTAATTCAAAGCATGAACATACCTTTTTTACTTTTTATCCATATATATTTTCTCCATTTACTTTTGTTGAAACAACTAGTGCTCCCTTGCTAATGAAGTGCATCAAAAAGTACTGACTCAAAGTGTAGATATATATGTAGTGTTCGTTTGTAGAACATAATATGACCTTTCTGTGCGCCGCACAGAAAAAATTCACTGATGCGAAACCTTTTTAGCATTGATCCTTTTTGGAGTTCTCGGAAGTATTTTTCTATTTTGTGTCTACATAATACATTGGGAATGAGCAGAATGAGAAGTTTCAATTTACAAAATCTGAATAAATAAATCCGCTACTGCTACGTCGCTTTTGAGAGGCGAGTACCAGAAATGCTGTATATAATAATTCAAGTGAAAGAAGATATTTATACTTTGTGACTGCGACTACATATACCGGTTTGTACCTTTCAGTATCCAGAATTTACCAAAATTCCATGGTAGAAAAGTTATGCACAAACGCTTTTTGGAAATTTAATTCTTGCAAATGTATAGTCAACCCAAAATTGCAAAAAACATTATAACACGTAAACATTGGTTTTAGTTGATTGACAACCTACGCAAAAACATCAGAACACTCTTCAAATTTATTATGTGCCTTTCCACGCTCGGTCTAAAATATGTCTGTCTACTTTCACTCATCTGTGTTTTTGGGTGTTGAATGAGGTGGTGATGAAAGTTACTTGTGTAATATATATTTTACACATACCTTTATACTTTATTATAGCGAAACGCTAAAATGAACATATGAACATCAAAGTAAACACCTTACATAAATGCATGTCATACAAAAGCAGAAGAGAGAGAGAGAAAGAGTTGAAGCCTCCTAAATTCAATTTATTTGAACATCGCTCACATATACCGACGACCGACCCAAATTTACTTACACTTATGGAAGTATAATATGAATGAATGAAAATTTAGTTGGGTGGATTTAGGATTAGTCTCTCTATTCCAGTTACGAGTACATTGATGCAAATCCATTGGACAAAATTACTTCATGTGGAAAATTTGAAGTGCAAATAGGAAATCACACGTGTGACGAGTGCTGGTGGTAGAATATTGTATTTACAATAGCGATATACATACTTATATATATTATACCTGTATTTGCAAAATTTGTTCTTGTTCTTTTCAACGAAAAAACACACAATATATGCATATCCATGTTAATTGAATTCTCCACCCTGATATACTTCCTGGTTTAACTTAACTAATTCCAAAAGTCGAATGAGGAAGCAACTTTCCAAAACCTTATGAGAGAAAATACGATGCGGGTAGATCGCCAATAAATTAGCATTTTGTTGAAGTAACGATGTATGTATGAATTTATACGGAACCGAGTTTTTCGCAAAAAAAGCCAGGAAGTTGTTTTGTTTTTAAATTACTGCATCCATCTAATCCTCAGCAGGCTTTTACTTCGTTTGTACAAATTTACTTCCCTTTGGGTCTATTATTTAACTGAAAATGCATGTATAAAAAGTACTCCTTGCAGTGTGACATGATATTATTATGCACTTTCCCGGAAAGAGTTTTCATGTCGCAATGTTATTTGTAGTTGTATGAGGAAATGAATAATTTACACTCCATATTTAAGTATGTTATCAACACGACGAAATGGAGCTTTACGCTAATGTTTTTTCCTTCATGCTATGCTGCCTACTACAATCAACTTGTATGACAAGTGTAGTTAGTTGCGGTAGCACGAAATCCTCTTTGTACCAAGTACCATTTGGTTTGACAAGGGGCATCATACCGTCATCAACATAATCCTCCTCATGACGATGACGATATACCGTCTCATTTCATTTAATAGACGTGCACACACACACATCATATCAAAAAAGAAGTGAGAGAGAGCCTTTTTATGACCGACAGGGCAATAGATAACATGGGATCATAAAATGAAAGCTGTAATTGAGTAGATCGTATTTTCACCATTATTATCAGTAAAAGAGGATATTTCTGTCACATTTTCAGGCTGAATCATCACCATCGCCCATTGAGAGAACACCCCAAATAGCAATCCAACTAAACCATTCGCATTGAGTGCAAAACCGATGAAGAGCAACACAAAAATAAATGAGAAAATTGAACGTGTATCACTATAAATGTATACGATAGGAAAGAGTACATGGAATAGATGTTAGAAGCCGAATCATGTTTTCTCCAAGCGTATCAGTAAAAAAGGAACAGACATACAAACAAACTGAGAGTTAATTTTTTCATGTTACTTACAAACAACGCGGAGACGCCAGGAGTCCTCCATAGCACCAGCCTGAATCGCAGTATTGTCTGCCCGACACGTCAGCACCTGTCCATCAACTGAAGCGTTCGGTGTGAAGAAGAGCCTTGATATAGAATTGTTACTGCCTTTGGTATCCTGTAATAAATGACAAGTAATGGGTTAGATTCCTATTATGGTTCCCATTTAGTGTGTGGCACACTTTCGTAACACGTAAATAACTATCATGAACATGAAATAAAATAAATTACATTAAAAATTATTTTTTTCCAGTTAATTTAATATCACGCTAAATGGCTAGTATGAAAATTACCAATTGCAAATATTGCAATTTTTACAAATAAAACCCTCCATGCAATATGAGTATATACTTTCACAATATTTGTCACGTTGTCTATGTTGTATGTATTCGTGAATTCATGGCATGCCCACATCCATTTTAGTTGACTAGCTGAAGTTTTAGTTCGATTCGCATTGAAAACGAGTGGGATAGTCAATAGTTTTTAACAAGACACACAAGATATGTAACTTCTTTTTGGCTACTCTTTTCTTCGATGTGAAATTATACAGCTGGATAACTTTACAACTAAATAATTCAGTTACGACTTGCTTCGTTAGTTTTTTCCTATTAACGCTGCTGCTACCAATAGAACACTCATTCAAGTATGTAGTAATTGCACATCATTCTAGTTCTAGCAAGTTCTGAAAAGAATACATTCCCCTTTAAGTTTACGCAAAACTACTACTACGGTTCATGTGTCGCTGGAAATTCTTGGTGAAAGGCAAGGGGATAGTGTGATGGTGGGCAATTACACAAGAAAGTATAGTGGAGGAAACGCACTTTCAGTCGCGTTTTTATTACGGAAGGAGCTAAAACTTTTTTTTCTCTTTCGCTCTCTATTCTGCTTCACATCTTTCTCAGAACTGCAAAAGTCATTGACTGTTACAACAGGAAGTATGAACACCTATAAACTTTCTTATTATCACACTAAAAGCATGACTAATGTCTCAAGTGCCAAGTGAAGTGAGTACATTCATATAATGTGTCTGGGGATATATCGCTTAAAAGTCAACGGTTTATGTTTGAGCATTCAAGTGAGTAATTCCAAACTGTTCAAGTGGTGAATTTGTTGCTGACCAGAAGCTACCTAACGGTAATTACATAAATAGACAACAGTAAACTATACTTTTACTGTTTGATTGAATAGAATGAACCATCTAAATTAACAAAATTTAGCTTTGCATCCTTTTGCTATCACATTTTCAACGAAAGATAACTTTCGACATGTAAATAGTATATTTATAGGAGTTGCAAAGGTAATAGAATCGATCAAGTTTAAAATCTCTTAATTGCTCTTCCTATTTCATATTTTATTTGGTCCCTTTTTATCTGTTTTAACATATAAAGTACTGAGATATTGCAGAAATACCTTGGATAATTTCCCTCGTCGTCAGTGATAAATTTCCTTTCGCTTTGTTACAGTAAAAATACGATAAGCCACAATTTTTACGAATCAAATACCAATAAATGAATGAATTGCTTTTATGCTGCTGACTTCCTAGGTCTCTTGAAAATGCAACCATCAAACCGAAAACATTTCCACATGAAGGCACACGGATAGAAACCAACAAAATTACAAGCGACGCAACAGCATTTTGTTGGAATGGCATCATCAACATCATTGCAGTATACCTCTTCCTCTAACTTTATACAATATATTATCCT
Source organism: Orchesella flavescens (assembly GCA_964034955.1). Taxonomy (NCBI): domain Eukaryota; kingdom Metazoa; phylum Arthropoda; class Collembola; order Entomobryomorpha; family Orchesellidae; genus Orchesella; species Orchesella flavescens. The sequence goes on along the minus strand of OZ035957.1, from coordinate 16,413,858 downwards.
TCTTGATCATAGATATACATTTTGGATTTGCAGATGTACATACTTGTATATTACTTCCTAGATTCGATTTCTGCATCATATGTCTTTGTCGTGACTCCATCAAATTCTATTGGAGTGCATGCACGTCCTCCTCACATTAATGTACTCATGTATTCCAGCACGCATTATTCCAGGGAAAATTGTCGCAACAGCAGAAAAAAAGAGAAGATATATGTTTTATATGTAGCACACACGTTATTGTACAGCAGGAACAAATATAGAAGAAGAGCCACTTATAAAAGCAAGATTGTAAACTGAAAGGGGAAAACTTCTCGTAAACTTTTCTCCATTCTCATGTGTGTCCTTTTCGCTTGTTGACTTCAGAAAATTTTGTTGTGGTTGCAGGCATTATTATTCCTCTCTGGAAAATGTGTTAGTCTCTGACTTAGTAGTGAGAACAGAGAGAATCTATCACACAAAGAAAACCGCAACGTAGTTGAACAACCATCCATGATATATAAAAAAAACCTAGTGACTGGCCCAATTCACGGCAGACAACAGAAAAGCATATAAAGGTACATGGAGACTAACAACAAAATGGAATTGAGTGAGTAAAGGAGGATGAGAAGTGAAACAAGCACGTGATTTGAGAGCTAGTTAAAATTTCATGAGAAGACTTGATCAAACAGGGTTTCCTTTCTACTTTCACCCAACACCATCATTTCTACTGCAATGCAACGAAATAATATGTTTCTTGCGTATCTAATCTATACAATATATACTAGAAACTGTACTACACACTACACATACACATGCACAAAATACTACTACTCCACACTGAGGAATAAAATGTTTGCATGTGTGTGGGTTTTATGTGCATGACCACTCACTTATTCGCTCAGATCAATTCAGTTGAGTCCTGATTGTATTTTACGTACGTGTACGTGAAACAACAAGCATGTATATTTTTGTATTCTTGCGGAGCAAGAGGAAAGCCTCTGAAATAAAATTGGACTTTTAATGCATACAGACACATCATCTCATATTGTATTATGTATGTTGGGTGCAGGTAGTAGTAGTAGTAGTAGTAGTTGTTGTAAGCCATGTCTGTTCCCCAACCGAAAAGTCACAACATCCAACATCAGTCAAACATTTAATAGTAAATACTCAGATTGTGATAGAGAATGCCATGTGTAAATATGTATATTGTACTGTAGAGATATTTCTGGTGAAAGCTGCTACACAAGACAAACGTCCTCCTGCTGTACAAACGGCCACTATATGCCAATGTCATGTCATACCTGCTTTACAAGAATGTTGAACGTGAGTGTGGTAGATATGGCTTAAGTTTTCTTTTTGTATGAGAGTGGTGAAATGATTCGAGTGTTCAAAGTTGTGTAGGGTGAGCACATATTTTACAATCATTCGTATCTACATTCATTTCCAAAAAATCTTTTTTTCTTTAGGCGACCTGAGTCAACAAAGAGAAAGAAAGCAATTACTGTGACCATTCCCACAGGGGACGTGTTAGGTACATTTCTTTTTTTGCTCCTGGCTTTTACGGTTGTTGATATTGCCAGACAAATTGGTTTCGTTTTCGTTGTTGATGTGTCTCTCCAGCCATGAGAGAATGCATTTTTGCATAGCTCCTCACAACATGTACAGATAAATCGTTCATGTACTCAAAGGAATTCAAGCAGTTATATAAACTACTAACTATGAAACGGTAGTAGAGTACCCTGCTAGTTTTACTGCAATTAACTTTCGTCATGTCATGACTAAAGTGAAAGTAAATGTGAATGGGAGTTGGACGTAGAGATTGACACGTTCTCAAATGGAATGAAAAACACATTTCTGTTAAGGACGTGTCCAAAATGTTTTAAATGTATGATTCCTTCACAACAAAACATTTTATTTTTGCAGCGTTGTTGAAAAATACCCGGTCAACTTTCATACACTTTGGCATCCTTTTTCTGAAGATTCGGGATTTCGATGGAAGAAAGGAATCTAGAATCTACAACAGAGATTTAGCTATTACAACACAAAAAAATTGGATCTTTATGTGATGTTTTCTCATATGAAAGCACTTTTTTTATAGATGAATATAATGTCACATTTAATGAGCCCACTGAAAGAAGCTTATCTATGCGCTCTGGACCGCTTTAACAATTTATATAAGATCACGAGCTAGTGATTGTGAATTCAAAATGGGAAATCTGTCAGTCGCACATAACAAACATGGGATGAAGAATGGGACAATCCTAATTGTTATTTATTCAAAATCATTCGTCTGGAAGATGAATTCTGCCAGCTCAACACAAAGCACTGGAATAAACTCCGTCATTCTGCAGCTTATGCCTGCATAAGTATGCAAGTGGTTCCATAAAGAATTACGATAGGCTTTTTCCTTCAGAATACTTCAGAAGAGTATAGCAGAACCAGTAAAGCCGTATTTCTATACCTCCCTCTCTGAAACGGCCGTGAGATTTCAAGCTTCACGAGATGCATACTAAACAGGACACAAAAACCAGAGGAAAAAGTCTTTTGAGCATTGAGATAGATATTGTATGTATGGAATGTACGTCGTGTTGTCGTGTATATCCTGAAACCTCCATGTAATCGAAAACATTTGGAACTTCATCTACTGGCATAAGCATAAGAGTAATGATAATATTCACGGGTTGAAATAAAATTTTCATTCTATGAGATGACCAGAGATTGGTAACTGGAAGGTTTTAGTTACAAGTTAAGTTACAGTTACATTTTGTTACAAGCTCAGTTACAAGTTACAGTTACAGTTACATTTAGTTACAAGTTGCAGTTACAAGTTACAGTTACAGTTACATTTAGTTACAAGCTAAGTTACAAGTTACAAGTTAAGTTACATTCAGTTACAAGCTCAGTTACAAGTTACAGTTACAAGTTACATTTGGATACTCGATCAGTTACAAGTTACAGTTACAGTTATGTAACTTAACTGTAACTTAACTTGTAACTGTAACTTTTCAAAAAAGTTACCAATCTCTGGAGATGACCTTGCAGTCTTGGGGTTTTGGACAACAAATATCAACGTGGGGGAAATAAAGATAGATTGAAACTGCAAGGTCACAACGGCATAAGTGTTGTTTACTCAAGCTGAAAACCGATTTTTTTTAAAACAAGTAAAACCAGAAGCATTTTCTGCTAAGACGCAAAGAATATATAGTAGCTAAAAATGTGGGAAACGACAGTGACCATGCCGTTGCTGCTTATTCCTTCACTTTGTGTGTTTAGGTTAAAGAGTCTAATTTATGTTTAGCCAACCATTAAAAGCATGTAACGTCTTTTGAATCTAATCCAATTCTCTGAAGGGCAGTACACCAGATTCTATGCTGCACCAGTTCATTCCGGATTTTCTGCCGGAATCAGCAAGAAAAAAACTACGCGCTTACGATTTCTATAGAAAAAGACGGAAGAAACGAATAAAATGCTTATTTGATGCTAGAAACGAAAAAAACATTTAGTTGCAATTGGTGGAGCATACATATAACAAAAGGAAATAAGGACAAGAGGGTAGGGTCCGAACAAGAAAATGAAAAGAATCTCTCACATTACCGTCTCAAGAATATAAAGATGACTACAACACTACAAGGAAAAAGCAAGTGGTATAGTGGGTAGTAAGTAGCAAGAGTAGCAACAACAATAAAAACTGCTTGTTGTTGCTTTGTTGCTATTTTTCGATTTATACTCAGAATACAAAGTTGACTCAATAGAAAGCAGTAGACATAATGGCAGTGAGAGAGTCTGCTGGCATGTCACTGTTGCTGTTTCTCTTTATTTCGCCCAAAAAAGTGTCGCCTTTTTTCTGTTGCTGTTGCTTCACAGAAAAAAGTACCACCTCCATCAGTACCCCCAAAAAAAACATGATGGCTAATCACAAAAAAAGAAGAGGGCAGAAAGGTTTTCTACACAACATACGCACCTACGTATGTGAGTGAGAGGGAAAAGGAAAAGTGGACGTCATCAGATTGACTTGATGATGGGGAAAGAAGATGCACATGCTGGTTACTATTCCATTGAAATCAAAGCAACAGCAGGCAAACACCGTGTAAAAGTGAAAGTAAAAAGAAGAAAAAATAAATGTAGAGAGTAGTTCTCTGTAGGAAGCTCGACTAAAATCCGCAAAAGCAGATGTAATAATATGTATTAACACAGCATACAAGTGTATATGCATTATACATCAATTGTAACCGCGTAGGTACATCCAATATACGCTATTACTGCTCTCTAGCTAATATTATGCTCTATGTATGTAACTACTGGAACAAAAAGTGAAAGCAACAAGACAACCACCATGTCTCAGCTTTTCCGAATTGGCTTAGCCAAATTAATCTGGGCCAACAAAGCCTTTCTCTTATTTCCTTTCTTCTTTTCCCTTCCCCTTTTTCCCTTTCCTGATGGTATAGTAAAGTAACATGGCATGCTCTCAGAGAGAAAAAAAGAAAGACAGCTTGAAAAGGGGAAATTGCAATCAAGCAAGAATTGCACAACTGGTATCATACCATTCATAGTACTTGCAAAAAAGTAGTTTGTAATGCTTTTCTTGCTGTGTATGTCACAAAAAGACAATGCACGGAAAAGAACAAATTCATAGAAGTTGCCCGTTTCAATACGATAGGCATATATAGTAGTATCCTGCTGTTGCGACGATGACAATGCAGTTGTATATATATATACATGACATTTGTGAAACGAACTGAAATACATTATGTATATGTACATTTGTTTGTAACATGCTAACATACATTGTACACAGATACTGCATTTTTTATGTGCTCTATATATAGAGTAAGTTGTAAGGTAAGTTTTAGATAATGTAATAATAGTAACAAGCACTTTTACTTTCCACTCTTTTGTAGGTACACAATGCAAACACATTTTCTTCGACAATCAAAAATCTTCATAGTTTATTTGCTACGTGGAAAGGGAAACTTTTACTCACTCTTTTTTTTGTACACAATACATAAAGGTTGGGGAATGTAGGGTTTCATTTGTGATGCTTTTCGTTGTTCCACATTTTGGAAGTGAAAGTATCATGAGATTACTTTTGAAAAAAAGGAACAAAAATTTCATTCATTTTTTTTTCACAGAGAAAGAGGAATGAGTGAAGTTCAGTGACGAGAGCTCTAGCTACCTACATAAAGTTGTTGGTCGAGTGAAAGAATGCCACATGCCCTTAAGTTCATGAATACATACAAACAATGTCTCTATTTTTGGCTTGGTTGTTGGTGTGATTTACTTTTACTTGTGATATGTGATGTTCTAGTTTTTCTTGTCGATGTACTTTTTCCATTCTACAACAGTTGCAAAAATTGACACAAATATTTGATTTCATTCACGTATTATTTTTTGAACTCACAAACGATGAGATACTATAGCTGTGGGTGTTGTTGATAAGCGGATGCTTTCACTATGCCAAATCTTCAATCCATTTAATTTTGCTTTCATTTTAGTATAACAACTATAATGCGTATTGTTTTATGTACGTCAATACTGACGAAATCGAAAATCGCGAAATATATCAAGCACGTGACTTCCTGCACCCACACACAAATTCCAACATTTCCAACACATATATTACTACAATAAATCCAACCGCAACACAGTTCTTTGAAGTATGTTTGTTTAGTAAAAAAAAAAGAAACAAGTTGACAGTCAACAGTGCTTAAAGATTAGGTAGGTGGATTGAGAAAAGTAAGCAACAGGAAATCTTACCTCAATTTGTGATCCTTTTTCTTCACGTCCGTCCAACCACCACGTTATAACAGGCGGTGGATGTGAGCCCCACGTCTCACACTTAACTTCATACTGAGTTTCTGCATTCAACTGTGGATTCCGGTGTTTAATGGGTATGGACACCGATAAAGGACGTACTAAAAATCAGAAAAGACATGGTATACTTTTATATTTGTAACATTGTAACTTAAATTGAATGCAAAATGTACTTCGTAAAGTAGCTCAAAGTTCAGAGCAATTAGTTACACATACATTTGGCTTCTTAATCAGCTTTGGAAAAGCAAGTCACACACAATTAAGAAGTCATAACAGGTTTACCCTGTTCATATTCTCTTCTTTGATTAAGATGAATATGTGTGCTGGCCGTAATTACTGTGGCAGTGACGTGGCATATATTGTACGTACACAATGAACTAACAACTTATATGTAAATGCATTAAAACAGCTTAAGTATTCAAGCATTTATAATGTACATTCTTTATTCTTCGCGTGTCGAACGCATTAACGTATTGTAATGCAATTTTCTTGCTTGACATGACATAAAACCAAAATGCACGGTTAGAACATGCTTCCAATGTGTTTTAACTTCAAGAAGGAGAAAAAATGCGAACTTCAGTTCGCCCCTTGACAATCTACGTCTTAAGAATCTTGTTAATTAAAATGCTAATATGATTACCATTTACAAGACAATTACAATACAATCTACACTCTTTTGGCTCGTTCCAGCTTTTGTAGACTTCAGAGTGAAAGTTACTTAGCTTACGACATTTTTTCCTCATTATGTAAACTGGAACTAGTGTTCAGTAATTCGTTTATCGAAACATAAATCCCCATGTGGTTTGCTGGAGAAATTGGCCGTAAAAAATTATTCAGAGCAGTAAAAATTCAGCTAGTTAAAAAAGGACTGTAAGAAGTAAAAACATTGACAGTTACTCATAAATATTCATATGAGTTTTTTTGTCACTTCTTATCATTTTTAAATTTTCTCTCTTCTCAACAGTCAACACCCACGGAAATTTTTTAGGAGAGTAAACAACAAGACCCGAATACTTACATGTAAGATCAAACTGGACAGTCTTTAAAACAGGAGGAACGAGAAGTGTGTTGGATGCCCGACATGACAAACTGGCTCGATGATGACTTCTTTGTAGATTTGGCACTGAAATATGATTTATCACTTCTTTGTTGTTTTTAACGTGGTAGGATGAGTCAACCAACTCATCGTTCAGGTACCACTGAACCATCGGACTGGGAACCCCTGGAAAAAATAATGAATTCAACATTAATTAATTAATAATTTTATTTTTGCATTATACAAACTGTGAATGTAATGACGCACGCCCTCAGTACACATTGTGTCAATTAAATTTCATCAAGCATAATTACTATATTTCATTGAGAAGTTTCTTCGGATAAAACGTCTCAGATTTCAAGACAAAAGTATCAATGGTCAAAAACATCCATTCTCCGTAAAAAATGGAGAAAAACAACAAAACTGTGAAAGAAAACTTTTCCTTCTACTACAACAAATTTATCATTATCATTATTTCTTGAAAACTTACAGATTCTATTTTTACTTTCAAATGACGTCCAGATCCTATCCTGTTAATGGAAAGCTACAAGACCCTCTTTAACAATATGCTTTATTCTGAAAGTTTAAATGAAGACTTGAAACCTAAATTTCTCCGAGAGAAAAAAAATGCGTCAGAAAACTTTTGTTTTTACCCATCATCAAGCTTTCACACTCACAGTGTATGTATATGTATGTGTAGTTAGTTACGCTTCATGTTTCATTAAAAAGAATTATTCAAGTTTCCAACATATCTCTATTTTGTTTACTAATATCCTCTGTGTAATAATTACACTTTTGAGAAACTTTCTTCACGTTGATTATAAACAAAATGTTTAAATACAAACCCATTTTAATTATGCTTAAATACACCATCAACCCTCTGTATTCATATATATTATCCAGCAGTGAGATAACTCCATAAAAAAATATGAACATAAATGTGCAGCTTATGGGGGCTGAGCAATGGCTACAGAAAAAGTTGTCCTTAATTCACAGTAACTTCATCTGACTTGAGGAACTGACTGCTGGTTGTCTCTGTGTTATGGAATGGAGGATCGTTAAATTATTCCTAAGGAAAAGCGGTGACTAAAGGGATTTTAAATACACACTATTAAAGCTATATAAAGAATGTTACATTTTATTTATGATTTCTATAAATTATTGAAAACCTTAGGCCTATAACATAACACACGCTTACGAGGGAAAGTACAGCAATAAAATGCTGCATAACAGAAAGCAAAACTCGTTTTTCTTCCATTTCCTTACTTTCAGACTTTTCCTTTCCCATCTTTCCTGTCTCCTCGTCTGTCTGAGTTTTTGATATTCATTAATGATATACACGCTCCAAAATATACATAAATTGGACTGATGATATAATATGGTATATGTATAACTTTGTCTGCTGAGTTAGACCAAAAATAATATGTTCATTAGATCCAAATTTAAACACGAAAAGGAGAGAAACTTTTTCCACAGTCGTTTATTTCCGTACATAACATAACAGACCATATATCTTTTTGAAAGAGAAAGAAGTGAAACCGCAAAGTTGACGTCCAAGAACTTTTTTTCGCATTGTTCGTGCCAAATGATCATGAATGGAAGAGAAAAGCAATTGGAATGATAATAATATATATCAGTACTATAAAAATAGTGTGTTTTGTATATATTTATATATACGCTAGCGGGGTAATCGACAGTTTGCCATTGCCAGTAGCAATCGATATAGTTTGGTTGCCTTTTAGCAATACAGACACCATCCATCCCATCAACTCTCCAATGGGACTGCCGCTGAACGAACAAACCGCTGATTAATAGCGATCGCGAAATGACTGTGATGAAGGTTAGTGCAAAAAGGGGAAAATATTGGAAACGAATAAAATAGATACATATTATGTGATGCTCACATAAAAAATGCCCAACTGGTAGTATTATGCTGTCGTGGCTGCTGACTGAGCTCAATGGAAAAAAGTATGAATGTAATGTAATGTAATATAATAATATAACGTATGGTCCATTGGACCGTGCTCAGAATGAAAACTACTTTAGGAATCGGTGGAGATGGAGAGGGAAGCCACATTGGTGGTGGTGGTGAGGAGAGGAGGAAGAATTTGATGATGATGATCACGATGATATTCTCGTGCAGCCAAGAAGAGAGAAAGCAAGGACCAAATAAAATATAATAATATAATAATGTCTTTCACGATGATTTTTGCCAGGTAGCCAACGCCAGCCCACAAAAGATACTTTCTTTTAGCTGACGACGACGATGAGAGGTCTGTGTGTACTTTTGTGCGGTTTCAGATAGTTTTGTTCTCTTGCATGCCTGCTCCTATATACTTACTCGCTTTCTCTTGTCCATTGCACATTTATTCGTTCTCCTCCTCTCAGCTCTCATACTTTTTTCTATCATTCTCATTATTAGTTTGTAAGCATGCCGACTCTAGACTCCACCAGACATGAAATAACGGGGGAAAGTGCAAGGGAAAAGCTCTGGCTTTTCTTTTATTCGATTCTCTTTCCCTTTTGGGGTACTTTATGTGAATGCCCATGATGGTGCTGCTGATGATGATACAAATTATATTTGTATAGAGGAGTAGAAAAAAATGTGTGCATTATACTTGGCGGTAAACGGCACATGCATGCCAAGTAAGACTTTTTTTTCATGCCCTCAGTTTTCTTCTTTCGTCTTCCGAATTATGAGAGCAGAAAGTGAGCTTCTGGTCTGGCTCTCTCTGGCTTGGTAGTGTGGCATGGTGCTGTTGCGTTGCTTCCTTTACGTCTGCTACTCTTCATCTCAAGAGAAATGATTTATAGCGGAGGGAAATTCGTTGCTGAAGTTTTAGCCAACAGAAATGTGTAGATAATAAGACAAAGTGCAGTAAATCAAATGTGAAAATTCTCTGGGATGAGGTATGTGTGCGGAGAGGCAAGGAAGCGAGAAAAAGAAGAGTCTTAGGCTCGTGATCATCAGCAGCCAAGCCAGGAAGATAGACCTGTGTGTGTGTTTTTGTACTTCCTTGAGTTTAGCACAGTGGCGGCCTGGCCATCTGTGTGGCATTTAACCCCACATTTCCAAAGATTTATCACCTATAAGGCCTTCACTTTACCTCACCAAAAACCTGTCTTATTATTACTATTATAGTAGACAAGCACAAACTACTGAGCATTACGATGGCATTTTGGGTCTACACCTGAAGCAGAGAAGTGTTTTTTTTCTCTTTTTCTTTCCACAACCTTTTATATATACATAATAAGTATGTACATTCATTTATAGAATACATACGTTATTACACTTTATTTCACTGAAATTTTTGTGTCTGCTTGCTATAGCTAGGACTCTGTCTTGTCTGTTGCTCCCTGTCCCACTCCTCATGTGAAGTCCATGTCTGCATAGCCCATTTGCTAAGCTGCTCTCACTTTTCTCGCTATTTTAGCCCAGGTATATAAAATCCATGAGGAGGCTTTAGCTTTTTCCTCATGTTTTTTCGTTACAGTACAATGTATGACTTTTTGAAATAGCTCATTTACAATTTATGACCCCATTACTTTTATTGGTAAATGAATTTATTCATATATTACATGATGATTATTATAGCGTGAGAGACCATATTATTTACTATCTGTTGTCTCGATCCATTCATCCATTATAAAGGGTTTTGGGGGGTGCTGACGTGTCGTCGAGTGCGTAAAATTATGTTTCGTGCAATAAAATCCAATGACAATTGTCATCGCTCCTGCTAGTAGAAAAGGTAATAAACAAGGTTCGCTCCCGCTCGCTCCTCTATATATTAACTGTGTGAGACAAAGTTGATGTTGATGTAAAGAAGGTTAAAATATGACTAGCTTGGCTTTGGCTAGCTGGATAGCTCGAAGCATTAGCATACATAAACAGTTGAAGAATAGCAGGTAAGAAATAAAATATTAGTCATGAGTCAACTCAAAGGCTCGTAGCATTTCTGGCAATTTTTTCGGAGGCTTCTGTTTATAGCTACTATGAAGCTAGTGTAAGTCTGCTTTTCGTAACTCAACATGTCACCTGCTCTCTCTTCAACTAAAATCTACAACAAACTTATTTTTTACTCAAACTGCTATACTCAATGAAGAAATGTATATATTTTGTATACATAAAACACACAGCGCAACGCTCCCAAGTATTCTTTCACTAATATGCATTTTCATGAATTTTTCCTAAGGCTGAAAAAGAAAAGTCAGAAGTGGTGTAATGCCAAACGACAAACTCATTTTTTTCCTTTACTACACGCTCATATGTGTTAGCGAGGTCATGTCAACTCTCGGCACTCTCTCGATGAAAAAGAGTGAAGTGAGTGACTTGAGTATATATTAAGTAGAAAGTAAGTGGTCCTACTTATTTTCATGAGAGTTGTTCTCTCGTGATAAAGCCTGTATAAAAATTGCACATTGCTTAGAATTATCTCACCTCACAATTTTAACTCGTATACACTTTTTTCTTCTACCTACCACGACTCTCTCACTCTTTCAGAAGTGAAAGCCGCTTTTACTTACATCACCAACACCAACCCATTTCATGATAGTATATGTACGATACAAAGTTAAATGAATGAAAAAGTAAGTGCACCACCATATTATACGTGTAAGACTAAGCTCTTCAAGTTACATACTTTTTTTTATAACATGTGTTCAAAACTGAGTGACTCTGACTACTGGATTCCTCTACACATTTATACTTATATGTGTAACTCATAATACGACAAAAAAGAAAATACCTCAAGAAGGGAAGTTGTGTCTGTAATGTAATGTACATGGCTTTTCTCTCTTTTTTATCATTTTTCCAAGAATTTTGTTATGAACCTGACTACCAACTATTTTTTACTTGGTTTTCTCTTCAAGAATGGGTAAGTAAAAAAAGGGAAATAATAAGAAAAAGTAATAAGCAAGAAAGTCTTTTGGATGAAAAGTATGAGTATCATATCATAACTTTCCTATTTACTTGGAGCTCTTGAGTGTATGACAGTTTTTGGGTAGACCATCTTAAACATGGTGGCTTTACACATTCATACACTCACGCTTTGTATAAAAAAAAGAGGGAACAAAATGGAAGAAAGTATTCTTTGCATCTAGCCTACTCTAAATTGCCTGATAACAAAACTAACAAGGACATTGTAGACGCAGCGGTTTTGTCTGTATATGCACATATATGATGGAGGGAGCGGGATGGGATCTAAACCTCACGGCAAAATAAGGTACATAACATAAGTACTATAAAATACACCTCTTGCTAACATAAAATAAAGTCTTTTCTATGTACCTTTAAAAAAATCCAGAGATGGATTGGTAAAACCCGTATAAATGTCTCATTGTGTAGCTCACATATATGTAATTTGGGCGTGTTTTGTATCTACAACAATAACGAAAGCCTACGGTCGCGCGCTGTCTACCGTTAATACCTTTACCAGATACCGACGTCATTATGGATGCTTAATACTTTTCAGTTCTTATATGAATGAAAGAAGCCCACATATATTTTATTTTTACATGAATAACTTCTCCTCGTAGTAGTAACATAAAACCACAAGATTTTCTAGACATTTGTAAAAATGAAAATGTACTACCAAACCAAAAAGGCAACTTTTCATCTTTTTTTTCACAAAGTTGAAATGAATTAAAGTTAACATATTCTTGATTTGATATACTGCACCAATTTTGTAAAGTAATAATATTACAAACGTAAAGTAAAGAGGTACGAATATGAAACTGGAAAGTTTAGCTTACCCTCTTCAACAACACACTGGAGCTCCACATTGGCTCCTTCCAAATAAGGACCCACAATTCCATGCATAGGTTTACTCCCCGCAATATCAAAAATTTGTGGTTCATTTGGAGGCACTGAAATCAATTAAAGTGATTGTTACTCAATACCAACTTATAATTGGCTGTTACCTCAAAGTAGATTGGGATTTGACTTGACACATGAAACAAAAACTAATTGGTGTTTATATATTTGAGCCTATATATATCGCAATATATATTATCCAATTTTATTTTTGGCTTACCTGTAATGGTGAGATTCATCCGAACTTCACGACTCGGTGAATTACGAAAATCAACGCGACAGCGGTATATTCCCTGGTCAGATTCCTTTGCACTCTCTACGATTAGTTTTGCTGGCTCGGAAGTATGTTGAAAGTGTGCTCGCTTTCCAAATGGTTTCTCAGCGGACCACTTCTTACCCGTTCCAGGTGGACGTCCACGAACGTCAAAGCTGTAAACAAACAATAAATCATTGTTAGGAATATGATATCAAAAGACTGTTACAGTTACTTCTATCTTAAGGGAACGATGATGATGAGACCTGTTTCTTCTAAATATTTTTTATGGATGTGCGGCTCTCTACCAGAAAAATTTGAGTAGGTACTGGTATTAAAGTAAGTAATGGTGATGGTGGTAAATTACAATAATCCTCCAGCAACGTAAAAATCATAGTGTACCGCTTGTAGTCGAACATCTATATGAATTGCATTATTTCTTTATTGGAGCAAATACCAATCCATTTCATACACACATATACATATGCTTTTGCGTGCTTGCATATGATGCGGATGAAGGGCAATAAAATTCATAATAGCTAACCACGCCCAATCGTTAAAATAAAGGTCGCCGCATAAGCCAAATTGTATGGCCGAAACCGCAACGCAAAATTTTATGGTGAAAAAAAGTAGGTTTGCATTAGCAAGACTGCATTTCATTCATTTAATATCGCATCAACTCAACTATTATAACAGCATTATGTCAGTCAGTCTCGTAAATCAAATGCCACGGATGGAACGATTCTCTATATACAATATATTTTGTCTGATTTGTTAGGGAAAGCTGAAGCGAGTTTTTTGGAATTTGGAATTGACTTGACATGGTGATATAGTAGTAGCACAACGGGGTAATACGTGATGTAATATGTCAATCATTCGGTTTTCTCCCAAAACCGTTATTCTAATTTTTTTGGCAAACCTCTCAAACACTGAAAACATATGTTGAGTACAAAAAGGCTGACCGAATAGAGAGCACCAGGTTCATTAGTAATGTATTACTAAATGTAATATCATCATTAAATCTATTGGCTAAGCTCTTTCAAAATACATTCGTATTTTCCTTGAAAAGGGCAGAGGAATAAGGATGGATACCATCGCTTTTAATAATTAAATAATTCCATCTGAACATGTGAATGTTACAAGTATCCTGAAGCTACGGCTCTGATACGCTTGCTGGTTGTTTATGTTGCTAAAAATATATATTAGAAGGAACGAAGGACTTTCACATTCGCACGTTCCAAATTTCAAATCCAAATGTCTGACACTCATCAGCTGCCTCATCACGAGGCTCAGGTTGTTGTTTCCGTTGCCTTTTCTAAAGAATAACCTTTAGAATTAGAAACGTAAAATGATGTGATGATGATGCGAGCCTTCAAAACAATATATGCACGACATATATGTGAAAATCTTAGTAGTACTGAAAGGGAACTTAGCATAACCTTAGGCAATTAATTAAGCAAATGAGAAATAATACAAATGGAGCTTACGGAGGAATTGGATAAACCACTGTGAAATGAAAGGGAAACAATAAGTAGCATATATAAACACTGTAAATTCCATATACATATAAAAATGCTTACTACTTTTAATGCTTGTTGGCCTCATTTTGATAACAGGCGCAGATACTTTGTAGCATAATGGAGCATAGGATTGCAGAATTTACAAAAATGAGTTTGACACTTCGTTATTACGTAGCTGAAGTGAGAGCATTCAGCGAAGTAATGGTTTTACTAAAACTGTCTGTCCGTCTGTCTGTGCGCACTCTCCTGGTCACATACATTGACCGATTTCGACCAAATTTGGTACACAGGTAGCACTACTCAAGAGAACCTCTGGGAATACTTTTCAGACAAATCGGTCAAACGGTTCGAAAGTTATAGGCGGATGAGTTCAGGAACTCATCGATTTGGCTGAAACGTATACGTATTAGTAAGAATTGCATAGTATCCGTGTGGATGAGCTTGTGCATACATCCGGAATCATGAGCTTGTATGTAAATTCAGAATCCGGAATGGTATTATGGTATTATACACGTAATGCTTTTACTACGTTGGTAGAGGAGCGCGGAGGTGGGTATAGAGAGAGAGAGAGAGGTGGTGGAGGAGATTTGGTGGACATGTGAGGAGGGGGTTTGGAGGAGATCACTCATCGCCCACTTCAGCTACGTCTCTGGCCTGCTTACTAGCAGTTTATTTTACATCATGATTTTGCACAAAGGATGCGCAGTACCTTATGCTTCAGATCTTACCTCGTTCCAAAAAGTAGAGCCAAGAGCAGAGGCGGAAGTATATGTATGCAAGTGTTAGATAATTCGGGTATCCCTTGAACTTTCGACTTTGTGACAATCACTTCCTTCTGAGAAGAAGATTTTGATGGAAGTCAAATAAAGACGCTATATATAGTATGTGAATTTTGAGTTTCGAAAAATGGGAAATACGGGTGACAATACAAATAACGAGACGAAACTTACAGTATCCGATAAATGTATGTATGTATGTATGTATCTATCTTATAATGTTACAATCTGCTTGGTTATTGTATTGTGTTGTGTAGTCTTCATGACTTTTAGCAGCAGGTAGGAAAATCGAAATTGAATATTCTTCTTTGAAAGAGGATTTTAACCCAAAGCCTGGCACTATCATGAAAAATCAGTTTTCCTGTACTAGTTTTTTTTCTGGTGCATAACACGTGTAAGTTTTCTACTTTCAAAAGTGAACAGCAAGATACAAGGGTTGATGTACTTGATCTACAACATCTGATATTCATCAGATATTGAATAGATTTTCCTGGAAAGAAATCCGTTTATCAAAAAAAACAAGAGTCTAGAGAATTTGCTAGTCAATAATGATGAAGCCCTTCTGTTCCCTTTCCCCAAGAGTTTTTTTTATAAGGTTGAGTCAAGTACGAAACATTTTTCAACATTGCAAAGAGCAAACCTTTTACTTGCTCCCTTGCAAAATTTATCATTTATAAAACATTGTGTTGCCTGCATAGTAAATTTTGCTCAAAAGATGTTGTCGTTTACTTACTTTTTATTCTTTTGTTTATTTTTCTGCAAGAGAATCGAAAATACTGAATGTAATTTCTACCTTTTAAATTTCAGGTACAAACTAAAGTAAAAAGTGTATATGTATTGTATGTCAGACACATATCTAACAACATCTGCTTTATATTTCAACCAAGACAAGACCATGCAACCTTTTCTCCAAAACCACCGAAAAAGATACATGCCTGAAGAGGTTCATGAAAAATGGATATGCGTGTGTACTCGTACCTCTCTTGGAATTTTGTTTCCTTTCTACTTCAACTTTCCTCCCTATTTTCTTCTCCAACCATGCTGCATCTACCATTTGACGACGACAACGACGACCACTACTACTACTACCTACACATTGCCAATCTGCTATTTACTCACTGAAACCAAACCAAGAGAAATAGGGATGCGAAAAGTTTGTAAATGATACATATCAGCAACTAGGTGGATGTGGATGCCATATGTTGTGCCACTCTTTCTCCTTCTGGTTGGGATGGGACATAAACCATGTAATATAATGTAACGTATATTCACGGAAAAAGGGAGGGAGCAGGAAGTTGAAGTTACCGCAGCACTGTGACCAACTAACCAACAATCAACAGAGACTAACCCAGTTTTACGTAATGTAAAGCTTTGAACATGAAGGACCATCATTTTAACTCTTTAGAGCTAGGATTTACTTCAACACACATCCTTGAAGATTTTGGGAAATAAGTAAAAGAGAGAGAAAAAAACGACGTTGAGGAGAAAGTTGTTGTAGTTCTAGCATCAGTAGTAGCATCGAAAGGAGGAGAGGCTGTGCTCGCATATTTTACATTATAATTGTGCTCTCATAGGTAGCCCCCTACAATATATAATCCTTATGAAATAACCAAGTAAAAGTGTACTTATTTACTATGGGCTAGCAGGAAGTACCATCAAACCAAGCGCACACATGTTCTTAATACAGGACTTCAGAGCTTCTAGAGAGCTATCCATTATCTCATAAGTAGGAGCATTAAGAGATCCTGCTCCTCTCTTTGGTTTTGGCCTGCTTCTTTCTCTCTCTCATTCACTCAGTCACTCATTCCTCGTAGTCAACCCTTTCCATGTATTCGATGATGTTTGTAGTTTAGTTTATAGTTTATACTCAAAAATGGTATAATGTCTTTTGGTCGAACATAATGGCAGATTATTCTTCCCTCCTTCTTCTTTTCAAAGATACTTTATTATAAATATTCCTCCTTCTTCCTCCACTTTTCTTCATTGGATTTATAATAATAATACACAGTCACACACAAGAGAGGATAGAGCATGGGGGAAAAGTGCTATTGAAGTAAGGATTTTAAGGTATCATAAACAATAAGCCCTGGAAATGCCCACATAGTTTATTGTCCATAGTCCGTAGCATATATAAACTATATAAAGTATGCATGTGAGAGAGAGTTTTGCCTCAAAATTCTAAATTGTTTTGGTGGACACACACACAAAAAGCTTTCACAATGTGAACAAAGGAAATGGGGGCCTATTCACATGCAAGTATTGTCCCTTTTTCATGTTGATATTTATCTCAAAATATGGTCGTCTCCCCAGACCGACTTCGCTTTTAAAAGGGAGCAAGTGCAGAAAGTGGTGCTAAACATATGATGCTAATATATTAGAGAAAACCATGAGACTGAGGAAGAGAGAGAGAGAGAGAAGACTAGCGACTAGCCTTTCGCTAGCAGATGGGAAATATATAAGTATTATAATTCTTCCGCCTTGAGACTTACCATTTTTGAAAGCCTAAAGGAAATCCAGCCGAACTTTGATACATTTTTGCGTATAAGAAGACGACGAGGACACTGTCTCATTCTTTCAAAGGAAAGTATTAGTAGCAGACTGACTGTATCAGGAAGGACAAAAGGGATTGGTAGTAGTAGTTACACACTTGGTAATGTAGATCTTGTATGAAACATGTAGCATTTGTTCTTCCGTACGTTCTTCCAAGCCAACGACAATGCCAATGCAACGCTGTGTGAACAATATAGAATGGGTTACCAAGATGGGATTGTAGTTTACGTCAAGAAGAAGAGGAGCCAGGCAGTCTAGCAGACCAGCTTGTTGGCTAACTCCTTCACTTTTTACTTCTGCTCTGATTTCCCTTCCTTCACCTCATCCTTGTAATACTTTTTTTCTCTTTTTTTAAACTGCAAAATCCCTTCATTTTACATGTACTTACTTATATATCTTGCTGAATAATACAGTTGAACATAAGGTTCCATGCCTCATTTTTCTTCGAGCCACTTAGCCTAACATGAAGCTTAAAATGTATGCGGGTTTATTTCGATAAAGGAACTATTTCAAAAGAGAATAAGATCGGCTACGCTTTTGGCACTGGCTACTCTTTCCCAGGCTAGGCTTCTTAGCTTATTTTTTATTCTCCTCCTGTTGACGCTGATGCTAGGAAGCCTTGTTAAAAGCACATCCCCACAAGAGAAATGTACATATATGCTTGGAAAGAGTATCTTAACGTTTTTATTTCATCTGCAGTCTATAATGTGGATATAGTACAACACTACAAGGGAGTAAATGTAAAGGGGCAAAAAGAACGTTTGAGAAATGGGATGGAAATGAATAGACAAAGAATTTGCAATGCGTACACATAACTCTTGTAAAAGGATCAAGACGGTACTGCGCCTTTTGGAAAATTTTTGTACAAGAAGAGAGAAAAAAATCTACGAAATCCTTTGAAGCATCTCATTTCTAAATGGGACCGAGGTGGCAATGACGTTGACCATCAATTTTTGAGGCGGAGAAAAAATTGCATGCAATATTGGAAAAGAAAAGGAAGCAGAAAAAGTAAAAAAAAAAAGGAGAGAAGAAAAAGCTCCGTTCTTTATATCTGCAGCAACAGCAAATTTCTTTGCGGCAAAGTATATACATAGTCAACAAGCCCGGGTTTAAGGGAAAAGCTCACAGTGGCTCTCACTTTTTGTGTTGCTCTCTCTTTTTTTACCCTCAAATCTCAGAGCTCATGTATTTACCAAAAGCAAAATATGGAAAACACTTTAAATCCAAAAATACGTTTTGAACTAGCTACACACATACTTATGTATATGGTAGGTGGTGGAGAGTGACTCTGCGGATGCTGCCTACTTTCTTTCTTTTTGTACAACACTCAAGGAAAAAATGTAATGTAATGTAATAGGATGAAATGCTACACTATTTCTTTCTTGATTCTGTATGAATGAATGCACTTAAGTTGAGAAAAAAGCCAACCATCCAGCTGTACATGATGCATTTTTTTTCCTTTGCTTTTTTTCTCCTCCACTTCTGTGAATTCTATCTTTTACCTTATCATACATACGGTGGCATGGCGTTACTATACATTACATTATCAAGTTAAAAGGAAAAGAGGAAGCTGTTGTAGTGGTAGCGTATGAAAAATTGATGTTTATACGTACGAAATGACATAAAACGATGGGGGCTGCATGAGAATAAATAATACTCATCGTTCGTTTCTCGCTGTGCTTGGTTTTTACCTGCAAGTTCTGCCATGCAACTTTACTTAGTATCACCTTTGAAGCCAAAGTTTCATCTAGCGTCTTCTTATTTTTTGGAACCCACTTCTCTCTCTCTACCTTTCATGGTTGACTTGAAATACACGGAAAATGAGACTCCTTGTTGGATGATGAAAACACCAGCATGCCAAATGCCAACCAACGCCTACGTAAGGAATGAAGGCAAGGTGTGCGTATATATATATGTGTGTGCAGAATGGAATCAAGGAAACTGCACAGAAGAATAACAGGATGTTTCGAATAAAAAAGTAACGAAAGAAAGCAGCATCCTGTTTCCTCACTCTTTGAAGGAGTCTGACTCTAAAATCAGAAAATATTGCCATAGATCTGAAGGTAGACAGACTAGAGCGATGTGTTTCTCCTTTCTGTAGACTGTTTTTTTTATTTGCGCTCGTGTGAGTAGGAGGAACTCCTTTTGTGAACAGTTTTTCGTTTTCTGGCACAAGCAGGTAATGAAAAAGTAAAAGAAGAATAGGAAGATGACAAAAAGTTAAATGTGTATGCTCAGTACATAATTTAGTGTCTCAAAAATGAAACTATGTAATAATAGTTATGAATCAGAATATATTTTTGCCTTCTTTGATGTGCAGCGTCTACCTAAAACGTAAATTCTTTGTAATATTATTTTATTCTCTTTGAAATAGCTACATATACACATTTGACTATTTATCTTCAATCACCTGTATCTATATATATATATATATTTTGTACAGTATCATCAGAGAATGCTTATCAACATGAAATTCTTGTCACTGTCATACTTTAAATTGCAAGAGATATTCATGACATGACTGGCAAAATTATTACAATTCTCAACATCACAGTGCAATGTCAATCAAAACCATATATTCTTTCTTAGGTCTGACTTTGAAAGAAAGGATTGTGCTTTGCGCTGCTGCTGTGACGAAAGTTGGGAAAAAGTATAATGCAACACGTTTGCAACTTTCTGTTCGTCGAGAGGTTGTACATGCACCTTCATGATTTTTTCATTACTATCATTCCCCTACGTCGCTCCAAGGTTATATGCTACTACTCGAATGCTGCTATGCAGTTTCCTTTGGGAAGCAGAGAGCATACGACGTAATGATGTTTTTTTGCAATCCATGCCATGCAAGAGAATGATCATGTTAGATGAACAAATTCTAGTATCTCGTAATAATACCATTGTATGGCTGCACCCTGCCTTTTCTTCTGGCTTTCATCACATTATCAATGAGGAAATGAAAAGAACGAGAGGAGAGAAAAAACTACGTGTGTGTGTACATACATTTTTTGTCTGATATTAAAAATATATGTGGAACCAATCCGTCTTCACAAACACAGACAAAACACCCTCCTGATAACTTCAACGCTACCATCACCACCCGTCTGCCTAAAAAAATTGTTTACAATGGGCTCATGTAACAATAAAAAGTGCAGTTGTACATCGCGTTACGTTACGAATGATTCGATACGATAGAAATTTCTTGGCACGTCCTGGTATTAGACGAAGGTATAATGGAGGAGCATGAAATGAGCCTTTTGTAAAGAAGTCGTTTCCCTATCCCCCACGTCATAATGAAAGTCTGTAGCTCATTCAAACCCTTTCATCTAATGTATGCATACAATTTGCGCTGCTATGAAGTTAGGCGTTTTTCCTCTCTCTCTCTCTCTTTCTCTCTTTGAAACGCTTCGTCTGCTTACTCGCTCATCTATAACACTATATATATGATAGCATGCATGTTAAGTGCAACATGTACTTACGATAGCTTTTTTTCAGTTGGTTATTACAAGTTATCCCCTGCATGTTTTAGAAGAAAGAAAGTCATTTCTAAAATTGAAACCGTGTTTTCCACTTTTCAATAGAAGGCTGTAAAAGAAAAGAGTGCAGTCGGAGTCAGAACGGAATATGTTCATATGCATTTTTGTTGCTCCTGAGTCCTGGTGCATATATATATGGGAAAGTATGACTCAAATGAATATTTATGAACTGCATTACTTCATACAATAATGCTCTCGTTTATTTGGTTTATTTGCAGTTGTGTTGAGAATACATTAACTGGTAAAGTTTGTTGAAACTTCTTTTTCTGCAGGAGCATGAACCAAACATGGATTATTTTACTTTAGCATATGAATGTCAGCTTTACAAGTACTTCAACACTTGCATGAATGAATGGAAATAAAGTTGGCAGGTTCATAAAAGTATTTTTGCCCCAGGTCATCTTTCTCAAGTGGATAAAGTCATGTTGAGGTTGCGTTTTTTGGAGGGTATATGGTTCTAGGTGCCAAACATCAGAACAGAGCAGGATGAATGAATAAAACCATATTCGATGTCGATACTTTCCTCGTCTAACGTATTCAGCAAAAATCCTTTGCCAAGTACTAACCAAACCAGCAGCGTCTATTTATCATTCAGGTTTCCTTTGCCATTGCGTATGATAAATGGGCAAACCGCAACAACTTGAAACCACTTTGTATATAGCCCCCCTCATCCAAATTCCTGTCAGTACTTTTATTAAACAGACTTCAATTTCCTTATGTATATCGGTTTCGTCTGGTAACCTTTGGGAGCCAAAGAACCTATGCTAGTGATAATCATGATATGCTTTGTTATTCTGTCAGTATACACTTGCTACACATTTCGTTTTACAATCGGCTACTCAAGTACATCGAACTTTTTGGGAAAGGCATGAAAATACGCATGTACGAAACATGATACAAATTACACGAGGTAGGGACGCGTAAAATTTCATGCATTTTGAAACGCTTTTGTCATCCAGACATATTGTAAAAAATGTAGAATAGGTGCATAGTCATAGTATTTCCTAGGTTGTATTCTGACTTTTACAGGATACGGAGCAAACTGAGACTTTTACAGATACAATATGAAAGTTTCCTTAAAAATACTTTCTCCACTTTTCCAAGTCCAAGTGTACGATCGTATCGCATGCACCAATGTGAAGGCATCGAAGGCATTCGTCTATTTTGTATGTTCCCACTTTCAGAATACATCGACAATATAATGGGTGGTATAGGACGTATTTACCGATGTAGCCGCTTCAATGGAAGTATATATATATAATATATAAGCTATATATATCTACGTAAGTCATGCATGCAGTTTTTGCGATCGAATAAATACGTACTTTGTCTACTCCGGTGGTAACGCTACAAAACTTTTTTTTGCGTGTTTTGTATTCTATTCGTCGTCGGGGAATAACCTCCTACACGGCATGCAATCCTATGGCTCATGGACATCAGCCCTTGAAAGGAGGAAAGCCGAATAGACACACACGTCAATGCTACACACATACATCTAACATATTATTTCTTATATTAAAGGGAGCTTTTCCTTATATTACTACAAAATGTTTTAAGTTGCAACCATGTCGTAATTTTATGCATCCCTACACGTTGTTGGGCACAAGGATAGTGGAGTGAAACACGAAGAGAAGTGATGCAAAAAAGTAAAAGCCATCCAGAGCGGTGTGTGGCACTAAGGAAAAGGGATGATGTGCTTTCATGCGTAGCAAATACAAGGCGAGGGCTCTTGAACCGTGTCCACTTTTCTCTGAAGCCTTGATTCCTTCTCTGTGTGTTCTACCAAGGAAAAAAATGAAAAACTTATTGGCCGCGCATAGCAGAATTATGAAAGTAAGACTGGGATCGTGACGGTGAGGTTGAAACGTTGTGACCTGAAATTCTGCATCTTTCAACTTTTGAGAAAGCTCCTGACATCATCTTAGGGCAAAAGTCGTGTTGAGTGTGTATACTTTTATATACAACCAGCCTAAAAACGAAATTCTTTTGCAATCCAGCCCACTACTAACTAAAGAGTAGAATGGTAGTGCGTGTATGCAAAAACACTTTCTTGAAAATGACCCAGTTAGCCAAAAAGATAAAACAAGAAGGAAAGAAAAAGAAGGATGCATGATATGTGGTCTAGTCTGCTGGTTTGCATAGTTGTTCTTATATTATGTATGTTTCGTGGCGTGCACAACCTAGCCCACTATATACAATTCAAAAATTAACAGTTCATAAAAGAAGAAATACAATATAACTGCGTAATAACTTGTCTACTTAGTACAAAATTTTCCCTAAAATTTCAATTCAAAACTTTTTAAACTTTCTTCCAAAACTATGAGATGATGGGCTGCATAGTATCCTCTCCTCTCCAAGTTTGCCAACTCATAGTTCCTCCACCATTACTTTTTAAAAAGGGAAAGCATTTTGCCTTCATGGTGGGAGAAATTCCAAGCATGTAAAACTATTTTAGATTTCACTTAAAGTTTAGTTAAGTCTCTAGTTTGCTATTATTACTGATATTCCTTCTTCTGTTGCTGCTAAACAGCCCGGAGAAAGAAAAACTGAAACAAGAAGAAGGGAAACGAATAAGAATAAAAAGTCCTCTTTTCAAAATTGATATGAAACTAAAGGCACACACTAATATGTTAGGAGGAAAAGTGGTCCAGTTCTTGTTCTTCTAAGCACTTTTCAAACTTGTCGAGACAAACAGAAAGAAGGGAACTACTATAAGAACAAGAACTTTATAGCTACCACCTTCAGTTTTCAATGTAATACCTACCACATTTTTTGCAGCAGTATAGAAATACGTGTAGGCATTTCCTGTTAAACACACAGCCAAGGCTCCTCGCCTGACAATCCACTTTGTGCATTTTCTTCCTTCGAAACAATCCATAATCCATCCATCTCTTTGAGGGTATGGATAATAATATAATGTGTATATATATTCATAATATATGTGATGTACTTACATATAAGATGTGTTTTACGTGTTCTATTTATACTCAAGTGCAAAATTTTGTGGGGTTCATGATGATGATGATGCTATCCATCTCACTTTCTTTTGCCCTCTATATAGTTAAGCCCATGCACCATTTTAGAGTTTAAAATTGTGTGCATGCATACAATAAAATGGCGAAGAAGAAGAGGAGGCTTCTTGAATAAAGCGTAAAAAGAAATTCCCTTCCTCTCAGTTCATGTCTGCATTCATACCGCAGGCTATATCTGTCCTTATTCTGTTGTATTCTTAAGAAAAGAAAAAGGATTTACAATACGGCTCGCTCCCCTCATATTACATACATACGTATATCAAATATATAGTATTATAAAAGTATGCAAGAAACTATAAAGGAGCCAACTTTCTCGCCATGCTCTCCAAGCCAAGCGAAGGATGAACGGACCTGATGTATAGCTTAGCGAGGAGACAACATCAATCCCAAATGATCTACTGCTTGTACAGCTCCACTTCTAACCATTTCCACTATGTGTGAAACAGTTTGGCCTAGTAAAATGGATCAACACACTGGCGAATCCTTTAGGCATCGGCATATGGCTCTCTCTCTCTCTCCTGTTCGATGTAATGTAGGACATTACTGGGTACTGGTACTACGCGCTCCGACTAGGACAGGAAGTCTCACACTCCATCAGACTTTCACCAACTAACACCTCACATTAGTTTGCAGAGTGCATACATATACACACACATATACACATGTATCTTCATGTAAGTACTTTGCTTTGATAGAAAACCTTATGCCTTTGTGTCTTTTGTCTTGATACATAGAAACAGGCACTAGTGTGTAGAGAGACTTTGGGAAGCTCACTCAGATGAATCATGTCATCCTTCCTTGTTCCTCCCGTATTCAGGAAACTATCGTCGACATTCCCTTCCGATAATATTAACTATAGTGCGAGAAGAGAAGCCCTTTTGAAGGGATTTTGGTAGAATGTGTAGGCTGTAGTTAGCACCTTTGATTTGCCTTCCCTTTTCTTTAATATCTTAGCTTTCTCTTTACTCACTCAAACTCTTTTAATATTATATATAGATGATGATGTTGATGATATTTTGCTTAAGTTTTAGAGATACATGAAATAATATTGCGATTCTTGTTGGAAAGCATCCGAAATCTTTTCACAGTGGTAGCACATCAGCATCAGCTCAACATCACCGAAAATGGGGTTCGAGTCGAAGCAGCTGGTGGAAATGGGAAGAAGGAGTCAAAAGTAATTACTCTGATATATATAAAGTACGATTTAAAACTCAGATAGTAAATATATATGCTTGCTCGGGTGAGTAGTATAACGTAACGATATTAAATGGAGAGCACACACGGGTGAGCTCTTTCGGGACTCTCCTTTTAACTGAAGCTAACATTACATTGCTCTAATTATGTAATGTACTTTGTATCGGATTTATTCTGGGAGCATACGGCATATACTCTCAACTCCAACCAACCCAGCATACATTTTCAAGAAACTGTGACATTCTAAATGAGGGAGAAAGAGGAGAAAGCTGCTAAAAGTTTAGAACTGTTGGCGGTAGCATGGTGGTGGTTGGTGGTAGTGGGGGATTCTGAAATTATGTTCGTTCCGTAATTCTACGGTCATTCGTCCTCGTATTTTTTTCTGTTCAATGTGTGTAATCTAGGATTGGGTTAATCAAGGAAAGTGCTTTTTTCAAACGAAGATGTATCTATATTAACGGGATGTTGGGATAGATGGTGAAAAGGAGAAAGAGAGTTTCACAACAACTGTATTTTCTCCTAATGACTTGTAATTTCAGGTTACTTTCTCTTTCAAAATAACGAATCTCAAGAGGACATACTGACCTTTACAATATATATTTGTCGTAACCAAATTCCTACTTTCCCCGACTAGACATGGAGCCACCTAGATACGTATATATACGTAATATGTAAAGTGGTGTGGTTTGGTTTAAAACGAGATTTTTTGGTGCAAGTGTGTTTGTCTAGCAGCAAGCTCGGGTGGCGGCTCTTGTTTCAATAGAGAATCCATTGCATGCATAATTCATGCTAACTATTTATGCTGCAGTCTGGTTTATCATGATGACGATGGTATATAGTGCGATGCTTCTCCACAAAAAAAAGTGCAGGGATAGAAACAAACTTCAAACCTCGACAAACCTTTGCTCCTTCTTTGTTTATGTAGACAGAGATTGCAAAATACACATCTAATATAGATATATACATTAAAAGTTAGCACTCGGTAATCCGGCTTCTGATAAATGTGTTTCCACAACACCCCATTTTTCAACAGGGGAGATACATGTTATATAGACGTGTGTTTTTCCTATAGAGATGTTTTTTTTCTTCTTTTTAATGAAACAGTTCACTGCGTTATCACAACCATTCACTCACACATGTAGCTACTACATACACGGTTACATTAAACTTAAGTAAATTAAGTAGTTTCACATGTGTATATCAAATCACATCGCATCCCATTACATATACACCTAACAACCTAAAACCCTTACACTCTTCTTCTCATCACAACAAACGTGTTTCTAAAAGAGACTTTATTCTCATTGACTTTCTCCGGAGTTCATAGTAAGCTGGGGGAAAGTAGATTGGCTGAATGATGGAAAGAGAATCTTGATAACTGCAGCCACTCTCAAAAGCAAGAAGTATTTCATTGTGTCGATCTCCACATTATGGAATGCTTTCACAAAGCTTCTCTCTCATTCGTCCCTGCCTTTACTGTGCACTAATCTTCATTTATCTTTCCTTCCGTCTTCCTTCCTCAACATACGTGGGTACTCTAAAACACACTCTCTCTCTAGCCCATCACCATCATCATACCGAAACACACTTTTTAGTACTTCTTATTTGCACTAAACCAACCTTTGAGTCTTGGTTTCCAACCGCAGGCACATTTTACAAATTATATGTTGCGCCGAATGAAATTCTGCATCACATAATGGAGTATTACAGAAAAGATCAGGTCCCGACCTCGGGATTGTATTGAGGTATTATTGTGGGAATTTTATAATGGAAAACTATTATTCTTTTCGTCGTCATTCGTGGAGGAATGAACTTGTTCACTGACGTTTTACAGGATTCTCGTCAGATTTGCAAAACTTGACAAAATGAATTCATACATCGGATTTTGGGAATAACGTAAAGTAATTGTGGTCGCAGTAAAATGTACAAACCAAAAATTTATACGGGTAATCAGTCGCGATTCAGTATGTGGTGCGGTATGAAAATGCAGGATCACTCACCCATCCACGTCATCATTCAAAACTTTCTTAAAGATTGTTCTCTTTGTTGGCATTCTTAAGTAGTTATTTTTAGTAGTAGGTCGTAGGTGGTACAACATTGTGTTTTTGGGTTGGTGTTAGAATAGTTGTAATATAAATTAAACAAAAAAAGAATGCTTTTATTTAATCTGCTGCTTCTAGGCAAGCATAAATATATGTATATACATACAACATATGTACCATATCATGTGATAATGTAATAGTCACGTTTATTTACTTGCGTGGAGTCTCTTCGTCTGTTGAAATTCTCATAACTTTTTTTTGTTTCTACACCCTCTCTTCTCTCTGAGTCACTCTCAATTTAGAACTTTAATTTTATTTGGAGTCGGAATGCATTTCCTCTTACTTCGCTTTTCTGTAGTTTTCCAGATGTAGTCATCATAATATAATTTTTTTTCTAACAATCAACTGAAATAGTACGAGTGTTGAGGGGTTTCATGGTGTGAGGGTTAAAGATTGAAATATATATACCAATTCGTTGCTTACTCACTTTTACTTTCTTAAATATGTACATTTTCACGGGGAGAACGCAGCTAGAACTTGGAAAGGATAAAAGTATGAGGTTGAAATGAAATGAGTAAGCCCGTTGGGGAAATATTGTTAGCAGCATACTTTCATCCGTAATATAATGTGAGAGGATGGATAAAGTGCAAAGTATGGTTGAAGTCGACACAAAACTAGTAAAGTGCTACTAGCTATATACTGCATCGTCATCATATCGCGCATCGCATTGGTTTTGGTATCATTCATGAAGTGCTGCTCCCTTTTATATTATTTCATTTCATTGGATTTCCTCCACTATTATCAGGAACGCACGGTGTCTCTGTGTCTCAGCTTCCGTAGTCCCTATATATCTACTTGTGAGACAGGCAAAATAAAAGGTAATTTCATTAGGACTAGCTAATGAGATTTATTACCTGTAGATGGGAATGTCTACAGCATTTTTATTACGCCTTCAAGCTCAAAGAAATAATGTAATTCAAGATTTGATTGAAGACTATACGAAGTTCAGATTGCAGTTTTCAACAACAATGGAATCGAAACATATATAGTACAGGTATCACAGTAAAAACGTGTGAAGAGAGGAACGAAGCAATACAGAACTATTATTTATTGTTGGTGAATGTAAAAATTTAGTCAAAGTTATTTTAATTTTTACCTGTAAATTGGAAAATCCTCGGAACCCCGAAACCACAGTATCATATAGACGCTGTCGTCCCGGCGGCTGGGTTGAGTAATGTCACAAGGCATTTTTATTTGCTTCCCGACTACCCCTTCCACAGGGATTGGCAACTCTGCAATTATCATAAATAATGGTCAGTATTAATTATTATGGCTCATGGAGGGTTGAAATCGAACCCTTACAATTACTTCTATACTTTTATCACCATCATACCACCAGTTTATAACAAACGATAGGAAATTTTTAACCGGAGCTCAGTTCCATTTTACAAATAAATGAGTTAAGTGTCAGTGAACGTGGGCTAAGAGATACGGAGTGATTAATGCATACCATGTATACGACGAACAGAAACAAATGGTTAATAGACAGTCTCAAACTCTCCCAGAACCTACGAGAAATGAGACAGTACGTAGAATACATTCTCCCATAATAGTTTTACTACGCTTCCCCATAAAACACACTGTGTGTGTGAGCAAGGGGAAAATTTAAATCCCATTTCTCGAGAGAGAGAAAAAAACCAAGCTAAAAAACGGATATTTATCATCATGACCCAACTCAGCAAATCGATTTGCTATCTCGCTTTTAGCTACTAATAATACCACCGCTGCACCAGAGTAATTTAACGATCTTGCGTATAATCTAAATCATCATTATTATTCTCCGTACCTCACTCTAGCATAATTTATCATTAAACTTTCTCGATTTTCTCAAATTTCCTCGACGCTTCAAGCTTTCCTACATAATACCATATTGTCTGTGTATATTTAATACTTTACATACTTACTTTATGTGTGTATAATTTTACATCGTTTATGGAACAGAAAACAAAAGGTTGTACGTATTATCCTAGACTTCTTACTTTTCCTTTCCCCATTTCATCAAATGCAGATCCTCTTAAAGTTTACAAGCAATTTGACCACGAATGTGTACATGCACACACACACCCGTTGTTCAATTTGGTTTGCAGTCGGGGTTTCACTTTCCGAAACAACAATAAACCGACTGACTCACTTTCCATCTCACCAAGTAAGTAAGTAATCGTTCTAAATATTCAGCCAGTTTATTGTGGCAGCAGTTACGAGAGGAACCGTCCTGCATCTAACAACATGAGTACCCAAACGAAAGGAACATGATTGTTTCTAGTACCGGTATTCATCTTCATTTCGTGAGAGTTTACAAAAAAGGAGAGTCCACGAGAGAAGATGTGCACCACCAACCAACTAACCATAAGAACTAAAAGAAACATTTTCATAAAGAACATGCATCCACACACAACCAGCAGAAATAAGGGTTAATACTGGCCTACTAAAAGCAAAACGGTATAAGTAGAGTCAAACCCTAGTTTTGTACATCAATAAAGGAGGTGCACAGCTGCAGAAAATCGTTAAATGAAACTTAAAACGAACATATTCCCTTGAATGGATGTTGGCTTTGTTATTGTTAGATATCGTAGATTATGCACAATATAATCCGAGGCTCATTTCCTGAAGATGATGTTACTACATATTTAAAGGTATTCTGGTTGAGGCTGACTAAGTTGAAAGAGAGAGAGAAAGAAAATGTTTCTGAAACTGTAGCCTCACATTCTATCTGCTTTGGGCTTGTGCTGGAGGAGCTAGCTTGGCTTGGCTTGATGCAACAATCATGAAATGAAATGGGGCATTGAGTAGAATGGCAATACTCCAAAGAGAAGAGGATATAGGTAGGAATAGGTAAGAAATTTTGTGCTATAATGTAATGTAAGCAATATTAAATTCATCTTTCTCTCATGGACTCCAAGACTTGAGTGGGATCTTAGCATTTATTTTGTAGAAGAACATACAATGAGGCTAGTAGTAGCAAGTCGCAATAGCCCAGTGAAAGAGAGAGAGGGAGAGAAAGAAAAGAGCATCATTATTTCAACAGAATGTGCAAGGAAAATGTACAAGAGTAATATAATGATCTTGTTAGTACCTAACGGCACGAGTGGTGAGAGGAAAAGAGAAAATGAGCATGGCATACACTTTACATTATACATTCAGAGAGCTCCAACAACTGTTTGGGTAGGATTTCCATCACATGACAAGTAAAAACAATGGGTTTAATGCACCAAACTAAATCCATCCAGTCGGTTAAGCACGATCACATCAGATCGCCTTTCATGACAATACGATAAATTTTGTGAAAAAGTAAAGAAGCACATGGAAGCCATCCTTTTTCTCTAAAGCTTCTTCTAGATGTACTGAAAACTTGAAGCAAGTGAAGGAACTAGGTTAATTATTTGACGGTAAGTCGTTAGGTTGACCGATTTTGCTTAGAAAATCGATTCTAAACTGCCCTTAGCCATCTTCTAATGTGCCTTTTTTTCCTTCGTGTATAGCTTTAGCATGCAATCTAATAAACCCACCCAGAAAGTACGTAGGTAGATGGATAGCTTCCCACTTTCTCTCAAATTTTCATCAAATATAAGTACCAACATATGCATGCAACACGAGGAGCTGCTGCTCAGTATAGATTCCTGTTTAAGTTGGTTTATACTATACAAGAAATGAACACAAAAAATGGATCATTACGAAAACAAGCTTGTGCTTACTTTATTTGTTGAGTTTTTATTTTTGCAGTTTTTCAAACACGAAAGAAATTCGTGTTTTTTTGCAATAGTATAATGAAGAAAGCTTTATCAACGAAAGGACCTCATCACATCACATCACCATAATCATGTTGAGTAGTAAGGGTATAAAAAATATTTAGCTGAAATGTACGAATCAGCTATTTGCTTTGCTTGTATTTTTTTGGACTCCGCCAAGACAGGACAAAAATGAGAGCTAAAAATGGGCTTTTGTCCTCATATAAACCCAGAAAACTACTTACAATACACATGCCCTTATTGCTTCACTGCGTTTTCCCAGTCCAACTGCCAGACCGTCACATTTCGTCTCTCATTTAGGAGCTGATGATGGTGTTGGCGATGATGATTTCCCCATCCAAAATAGAAAGAGACAAGAATAAGATGATGGTGATGGCGGTATAGGACATGGACCGTCCTTGTTTGCTTCTTTAGGAACCGTACTTTTTAAATAAAACTGAGGATGGGGAAAAGTTGAAAGAAGCTCTTTAGAAAAAGGGAGAGAGAGAGAAAGCAGGAAAAAAGTATCCCCAAGTTCCAAACACGAGAAGAAGAAGAAGTGTGGTGGTGTAAGAAATAGAGAAGCGTTAGCAAAGTCATCTCATTTCTTCATATATAAACTGCCATCATCATATGAAACGATGTCATTTGAGAGAAAAAGAGAAAGTGAGATGCGTCTCCCATCCTTTTCGTTCCAGGTTGTCGTCATACTTTTTTTTCCTTGTTTCACATTCTCTCCTCTTTTTGTGCTTTTTCTTACTACCTATTTTCATATAATTTCTTCCTGAATGAGGAGGAACGTATCTAGGAGAGCAGAAAGCTATGTGGTAACAGCAGCACCAGCAAAAGAGTGAGGCAATAGTGATGTGATGAGACCCGCCATAAATATACTGTTATATACACACACTTTTTTAGAGGGAAATATTAGGAGCTAGCTCTTCTTCAATCTGAAGATCCTTCTGCCAATTCCAAATGAAATGAAGTTTACTAAAAGAATTTGTAGTACCACATTTGCTACCAGCCTATTATGTATCTACCTAAACATGTAGAACTATATATGCTTTTGGCTTCCAGAAGTTTTTTTTTACTTGCTCACATCGTACATATATGTATATAAATATAGTATTCCATTCAGTATATCTGTATGACCATGGGTATGATGATACAATCATTCTATGTGTAGTATTTTTAGTGGATGGGAAAAGTGTAAGTGAGTCAAAAAACTGAAATGACTTTTTGAGAGAAGGGTGTGTAGTAAGCAAGGTACTATTTATTCAAGTTAAAAAGGAGAGAGAAAAGCGGAAGAGCTCTTCATAACAAGAAGAACAAGTTAGAGTGTAATAATAAACTGCGTGGAGCCCATTTTGCTGTAGCACATCCTCATCTTTTCCAAACAGAAAGGGAGAGGAGAGAAAGAGGAAAAAGGTAGAAATGGAACGGTTGTCAGTACACTCTCCCAATCTATACCTATATGTACAATATTTGTACTTTACGAACAACTGACTTTTCCTGTGTGTGACCGAAAAATGGTTTTGCTTGTCGCTTGAAACCCA
Source organism: Orchesella flavescens (assembly GCA_964034955.1). Lineage (NCBI taxonomy): Eukaryota > Metazoa > Arthropoda > Collembola > Entomobryomorpha > Orchesellidae > Orchesella > Orchesella flavescens. Next base: position 16,380,985 of record OZ035957.1, on the reverse strand, counting down.
TTCCCTATACCTTTTTCCAAAAAAGAGAAGAAGTAAGGATCGAGAAGAGAAAAAACTTGGAAGGGCTGCTGACGCTATGACTGGCTTGTATTCGCAATGGTGTACTATGGTCTAGAGTACTTCCCAATTTCTGGTGAATTTCATGTAACTTAAGAATAGAAATCCGTCCGTGTAGTGTTATAAAAAAAAGTGTAAGGTAGTTCCAAGTAAAATATGTCTCCAATTAATTAAAGTCCTTCCGCAATTTACTCGATAATATGAAAGCTAAGAGCTCATCTTGAGCGTATGGAATTGCCCCATTATTGCTTTTGTTTCAGAGTCTTGGAGAGAGATGAGAACTTCAGTGGCTGCCTACTTCTTCCTTCCGTCGTCAGCTAACATTACATCTTTTACTCAAACACATATACATATAAGTACATGCATACATGGTTGCATGCATTATTGTAGATTTTGTGAAGCGAAAGTGCTCACTCTCAAAAACTACTTCTCATTTGCTGTTTGCATCATAATGGCATGGTGTAACATTATACATGACTTGAGAGAAGAGTGAAGAAGAGAATGAAGTTGCTCAATATGAGAATGGTTGTTTTCAAAATAAATTAGAAACAAACTTGAATGGGTTGCTGGCCCTGTCTGCCCCGAAGAACAGAGAGAGAGAGAGAGAGACATTGTATAATATGACTTTGTAGTGTTTTGTTTTTGTACTATACTTTTACCAATGGAATACTTACTGCAGCACCCTATATTTTATTCTGGGTGCGAGTCAAACTAGAATGTTTTTTTAAATTAATGAATTTCAATTAAGAAAATTCACTGGAATGGCTTCCCTCATTTACCTTCCTGACAAGTCTTGAGTGACCCCGTTCCTTAGATTTTCTAATGTGTGTGTAGCAAAGCGGATTAAATTACTTGAAGAGGTGTTGTTGCTGTTTAAGTTTTTGTAACAAAATACTGCAGCATTATTAAAGTTGAACGTTCAAAAACACATTGTGCTCAGCTAATTATAGTCTCTACTTGACTCACGATCTCACAAAGTCACGAGTCCATGTATGTGAGCACTGCTCCTAGCCCTTAGCGCATACAAGTATTTTATATACACGCCATTTCTATCTGCACGAACAGTGTCTTCCCTAGGGCTCAGGTTATGTTGTGATACATCCGATTTCTAATGCCATAACATATAATACTTGTGATAGTAGACGATAAATCCAGTGGCTACAATTACAACTAATCTCATACACAAGGTAACTTGTTAAACACTACTACTGTAATAATTGTTTCAAAATGCTTTTACTAACTCTAAACAATATATCGTATGTGAATTTGACTAATCAAGCTGAACAATACATACAAAGAAAGCTGTTATATAAGTTGTGAGGTGCCCTATAATGAATTTGATACAGCATCATACAAGTGTTGTACACACGCATCCATGCTTAATATTTTGTTAAGCTACTACATACGTCTTTTTCTGCTATATTTAAACCATGTCGACGGAAATGACAGCAGTGTCCTTTGGTTTTGGTGGTCCCACTTTGGGAAGGAAACTTAATAACCCAAAATACTCCGTAAACTTTGATGTATGTCCATCCTGCTTCCTAAAAGTGCACATTAGTTGCGCAGCAAGCGCAATAGTTTGTTACATACTGTGTAGGTGACTTCAAAACATACAGGTTTAGGTAGGTAGATTAGATTGTGGGAAGAAGAAAAAACTTTGTCCAACACTGGCTCAAGCCAAGCCAATCCACACAAACACACGTTTGCAAGTTGTTCGGTTCGTTGTGCAGATTTTCATTTGATCAGAGCACTCAGAGATCCGCTCGGAAGTAGTAGAGGAAACACCGATATCTACACGATTCCTTTTTGATAAAATCGTTGGTTGGTGATCAGTGGCAAGCTGCCACGACCTGAATCAAGGGGGTAATTTGTAGAGTCGTTACCACTCCAGTTAATGGGAACTAGATAGGGAAAGTGGAGTAACTAAGTTGTACGTGAGTGCAGATTCAAACTCTTCCAATGAGGTAAACGACGCATCATAGAAATAACATTGTTACAAGGTTACCGCATCAAGAGAAAGGTATATAAATTTAACCAATTCCCAATTAGTTTTTGGGTGCAAGTTTATCCCACAAAATGGTTTTGACAACTTACTCTCTCTCTCTCCTAATACCCCACCACCATCATCAAAAGGCTAGTAAGGTAGAAAAGAGTAGAGTCACTCCGTTGCATACTAGTGCATTACTCTTTCTCTCTTCTCTTTCAAATAATAATGTATGAGTTTCCCGATGAACAATCGTGCTTCTACTTTGATGCTACCAGTATACGATAATTCGATATATACGCGACGACATTTATTCGCGAATTCTCGTATGCTTAAAGAATGCTCGCCGAACTCGTCTTTTCATAATTGTAAAAGTAGTAAAATGCAAGCGATAACACGCATTCGGTTAGAATGCTATTTTTGGGAGAGAAATCGCATGCAAAAAGGAAATACAGCATGCAAAAACTTGCGGATGGCTCGCATACGACTGGCCTTCTCGTTGTAGCATTTAGATCTTTGGGCACCGGAGGGAAAAGTTAAACCAAGCACACTCACCTATAGCACACACACATCTCTTTATTATTATCATGTCATAAAGCCGAACCAAACTTCAAGTTTGACTGGTGTGATTTTTTGTGCTGCAATTCAGTTCATTGCGATTTTATTGAATTTCCACAATGCTTCCGTTTTCAGTTGTAGTGTTTTTAAACGAGGTCGCAATTGAGGTGATCTCATCATCCTGGCTAAATATCGAGAACAGTCAAACTTACTGGCCAAGGGCATTGGGTAAAAGCTTAATAAATTAGTGATTAACCATGCCAGTCATCTGCTGGAAGATAAAGTGAAGTGGAGTGTACATCCATGCCGAGTTTTAAAGTCATATGGTGAGTATTGTATTGCTATGTAGTTGTTCATTATTTATTTTGGTTCAATCAGTTTGAAATTTGTGTTTTTCCTGTTTTTGTTGTTCTTTAGCTACATACGATGCTGCTCGGAAGGGGTGCAAGAAAGCAGAGGATAACGAAACGTCTAACAGTGAGACAACCGACGTTGATGCAGCCGTTCGTCACCGGAAAGTAAAACAAAAAATCAAATCCCTAACCACTCCAGCTGTCAATCGAAAATTCAAGCAAAAACCTAAGGTGCCTGAACCGGAATCTTCAGAATCGTCTTCATCTGAATCGTCACTGGAGTTCATTGAAGAGTCTCTTACTCGGCCAGCTATACCATTCTTTTTACATCCGATGACAACTACCCCTGCCAATCGTAAGTGTTTTAAACATTCGCATATTCTTAACTATTAACTTAAATCATAGTATTAATTGCAGAGTTTTTGATTGTGCTTGACATCTTGCAGAAAATCCTGTAGCCGATATTTCTTTGTCAGAAACGGACGATACTTCACTAAATTTGGACATTTGAAGGGACTCCACCACCCACCATCACAGATGTTATGACGTTGTTGAAGCAAGTTCAATCAACATTAGAAACCCAAAAAGAAGAAACAAAGCGTAAAATATTTATCTCGTGAATATTGACTTATTACTTATCATTACTGCTGATGGGATTTTAATGAAATATATGAATGTTCTATGTTTTCAGGATTACATGGTGACTCAGGTGGTCTTAGTTAAGGAAAAACTAAAAGAAATCCTATCAAGAACAACAAATCCCATTATTGATGTTTCTGAACGTTGTGAAGTGAAAATTCCAGCAACGACAATTGACGAGTTAAACTCACTTCAGTCGTTCCTATCATCGCCGGAAAATTTTGCTAAGCTTGTAAATAATCAATCATTGTACTATATCTTCCAAAGCAGAACAATTTAAGACCACTTTTTGAAAATGTTGATCTCTTTTATATTTTAGTCAAGACAGCTGGCCGTACTTGGAGGTGAAACCCCGACAAAGATCACAAGTAATATACTTGATGAACTTATTTTCAGACCAGTCAGTTTAATCACCAGTTTCACTGGAAAAGGCAAGAATGCTCAAGTTGGACTGAAGAACACCCCAGTGATAGAATTTTTATATGGTACAAAAACAAAAAGCTTACAACACAACTCTCACTATACTTAATGATGAACTCAAATATATAATAACCATTATTTATTTCCACATTTTTGTAGAGACGGTTCGCAAAACCAAGGGTGGAGCCAGTACCACAAATAAAGAAATCGACCGATTCTTGAAAGGATGGCTAAAGAAAAAAGGGGACCAAGAAAAGGAGGAAGGAAGCGCAGAAATTCAAAGCGAGAAGAAATGTCTCAGCAGTCACCCCAAGTCGACCAGTAGCCGCCATCGCCGTTCGTACAGCAAGCTTCCCAAAATGGACCGCAGCGACCCCAACTGCCGCCACCGCCGTTCGTACAGAAGTCTTCCCAAGTTGGACAGCAGCTTCTGCCACCAATCATTAAGCAACGCCCACAACCCGTCAAACCAACACGTCGACCCAAGTCAACGCAGATACCTCCACCACCTATCAAACAGCAGCAGGTGCAACCACTAGTAACTCAGCTTGTCACATCTTCGCTCAGTCAACAACAACAGCCAACTCTAATTCTGCACACTGTACAACAATAAGATTAGTTAGTCAAGTGTCCACTCGAACAAAGCAGCGTAAAAGAAGGGTTGAAATTAACGAGCGACTTGTTAGTTAAATATTTCTGTTTGCCCTACAGAAGTTCGAAATTGTGTATACCAATATAACACACTCTATAAATAGTTATTTGCTGTAATATTATTATTATGTTTGTAGTGTTGTAGATTGTAACTATTACTATGTATTTATCCGGTATATTTAACCGTATATGTACAAAATAATGTTAAAAGCAATAAAGTATACCTAAAAAATAATTATGTGCACCATTTGCATATTTGATTCTCAACATTCTATATTACGCAATATAATAACGGCACAGCTAAGCGGAACGTAAAAAGCGGACGGATAGAGTGCGATTTGCGTACGGATGCATGGCGCGTTTTCTACACGTAGCAGCGATATAGAAGATACGCGTCGCATGCGTTCTGAATGCTTTTGAGGCGACAAAAACGAATGTTTTCCGCACTAAAAGTCTCATTTAAGGAACGCATGTAAAAAGAAGGTGGATAGCATGCTTCTTGTTGATCGGGTTGGTTTCAGCATTAAAGACATATTATACTCTCACTTTCCCTTTCCTTCTCTTCTTTTCCATCAAAGCTGCGGCTACTAGTAGTATAAAACATCTGAATTTTTTAGCTTGTGTTGCTGGACTGGAATACAACATTCACCTCTAAAACATGGTATCGTCATTATTACTGCTGCCTTGTACCAAAATGTCCCCAACGACTTTCTACATAATCCTATCCTCACATTCGTTTATTCACTACTACTACCTAACCAACAGCCAACCAAGGCCAAAATATCACTCGACTAGACGAACTATATACTAGTGTGTGTATGGTACATGATGGCTGATGGCATATTTTGAAGCAGGCAAAACTTTTCCCATGAACTCCAGCACTAAACCAACGAACTACGCACGACTAGCGGCTGTTCCAGAAGAAGAAAAAAAATGTTGGAAAGAGAAATGAAGAGTGTGGAGCTTAAAAACCTCTGTTTGATGTGATGTGATGCTCTTTTGTGCCTTGTGTACGTGAAATGCCCCTTCATTTCCAAGGGACCATAATGTGCACGTCAAGTGTTCTATAGAAGAGGCTAGTATATTTCAACGGAAAGATATTGCTTGTATGAAGATGGTAAAAGATGAAATCAAAGAGAAAATGCTTATTACTCGGTATGTGTATTACAACATAGTTGTGGCTCATCCAGGGTGATGCTGGTGCGGAAGGCGTAATCTGGTGTACACATAAGAGAGAGAGAAAAAAGGGCATTTTCCCATTTTCTCCTAAAGAACGTCAGAGACTACTCCTCCTACTACTTTTCTAGAGAGAGAGAAAACACACTGTATTCTCTTTTGGAGAGTGAGCGACATTCCATTTGGATTGTCTGGGACACCAAACTTTGGTTGTGTCTCACACAATTTTATGAGCCCCCTCACTACTACTGATCCTGAACATTATTGAAGTGTTAAAAAATTTATGGCGGTTTTACTGGAACCTCTTTTCAGCGCAGCGTAATATAATAATATATAGGGTGGTGTGGTGAAGGAGAAAATCCAACCATTTTTTAGAGGCATATTTCCTAACCTCTTTTGTAAGTTGTGGGAGACAATGCGCTTGAAATGCTACTGATTTACACGAATAACTAGAACCATTTCACAAAATGTGAAACTAAGCTCATTTTACACATTCAGTGTCCGAAAATGGTTTTTCCTAATAATTTTGGGATTAGATGAAAGACAAGGAAGGGCAAGAGCTGGCTTAATTTTGACTTACACATTGATAGCTTTCTAAAGAGGATATTTGCAGTGAGATGAGAAGCTTAGGTCCTCTTTCAAGTATTCTTACAAATCACGACCCCTACAACAATCCTAACAAAAAGTCATAAAAAATTTCATATTCCTTCAGGATTTTATCCAGTTTACCAATTTTATTATCCACGTCGACTTTGGAGCATTATTGACCAACGATTTTGAATAACAATCAATACAAGAAGAAAATTTATAAAACGTTCGTGTTCAAACTCCTCTCTTTTACGATATGCAATTACTTTTCCAAAGTTTAGTCTGCATTCTTTCAAATTTCCTCATTTTCTGATGGTAAAGTGCCCATTGCAGATTCCGCATCCTTTCAGGGACATTTAAAGCACGGTTAGTGCAGTCATGCATGACGTCGGATAAGTTCCAAAATATGAACGTTACTTATAAACTCCTTTTTTGCCACCATATAAAACCACGAAGGAATTGTGCTTCACAGCACCTTTTTTGTCTGCAATGGTATTGGTTTGGTAGCATATTGAGCGGACAAACCTCATCCTGTTTAACAAACTTTTAACCACCCACATATTAAGTGGCTTTTATTTCTTTATTAGTCTCTAATGTGCTTTTTGTGGGCCATCTAACAACTTAGCAAGGTAATTTAACCGGGAGCCATTTCTCGTGAGCATACATATAAGAAAGACAAAGGGAGAAAGAGAGAGCTCAATCAGCCATAAACAAGCCTTTTTATGTGACACCTCTTTTACGATGAATTATGGGCGTGAGAAGTCCCGTCCTACAACATTGAGATAGCGTATTACTTTTTCAACCGTTTTTTTGCTTATTCTTTATAATGCAATGAATATATCCACATATAAACACGAGGCTATAACCACTTGCGCCACAATAATTCCTTATACTTGAGAGATCAGATGAAAAAAAGAATGCATTTCTCTGCCACAATGTGCATATTATGCCTCAGCACACATGTGTATATTGCTACACTTGATAGAGTGCATAGAGTAAGCCAACGAATATAGGAACCTCCGCGTTTGGCATCAGGAACAACACCTCATTTTTGGGCTTTGACTTTCCAAAGCCTCAAAATGTTACCATTACATCATCAAGATTCCAAACAATGAAGAAAGTGAAAAGGGAGAGAGAGAATGGAAGCTAGGAAAACCAAAGCTATTATATAGAATCAAAAGAAAATTGTAATACCACTTTTCATTGCTGTTATATATTTTTCGCCATTCAAACACATAATCACATATTACACGACTCATATATGCCATCACATTTTTGGACGGTCCATTACCTTGGCTTATTATTGGCTTTTGTAGCATCACATCCAGTTACAAACACACACACACACACTTTGCCTCTCTCTCTCTCTTTTACAAAGAAAAGAAAAGTGGCTGGGAGAGTACGACTAAGAAAAGCAATATTTGGTAAACCCTATTTTTACACAACACAACACCACCACCACTCACTATACTTTACCGCTCAACTCAACTAAGTTTGGCTTTTTTTTGTATATATTTTTTGATAAGAAACAAAATTGCTATGAAAGTTTGAGTGGCCCAGATTTTTCTACTTCGCTTCCATTCTTTTATTCTCTGCCAAAAAGAATGCAACGTCAAAGGAGGCTTACGGAACAAGAAAAACAAAAAGGCTTTTGCTTTAACTTGTCCAGCAGAAACTATTTCTTTTATACAATACAAAATACAAATATATATACTATAAATATAAAGTCTGTCGGCCCGTGCACACCACCACAACTTTTGGAAAAAGGTTACCTTTTTTTATTTAGTTCGCAAAATACTAACTTACAACTTCCCCGTGATATAATATAATATATAGTACTATATTTCTTTTATTCCTACTCTTCGTATATCATGTACTCATTATAACCAGTAAAAACATCCTGTGTGTATGCAATGTAGTAATAACATGCTGATGTAAAAATATAGGCATATATATACGCCATACCATACCACAAACAGGATCATTGTGTTATAGAATGAATGTGGTTGAGTCGGGTCGCATTTATTCTCTACCTTTGGAACGAATGGGAAAAGGAAGCAGCAAGGAAAAAGAAGCCAAACCCGAATATTTTTTTTTATCTGGGAGAAGGCATCCACACATGAAATTCTAGTTAGTTTAATATACGTCAATGTATTTATGTATATAAGTAAAAGGTCGCGTTTATTTCCCTTTTCTCTCGAAGAAAATAAGAAAAAGTAACTCCATGAAGAGGGCAACTTTTATGACCCTGTATATGCATGCATTCTCACCCCGTTTTGTTGGGTTAGTTGCGATTGTGTATAGTTGAGACAATATTTTGTGTCTGAAGCTAACGCTAAAACTAATGCGGAGGAGAAGGAAAGCAATGTAAAAAGTCGGAGTGAGCGTCTGGTAAATTTTTCGCGAATCACTTTTTTATGCTTCAACAACCACTATATCGCATTGGCATTATATATTATACAGACATGTGTATAAACTGATGTATTCACAAATGTATGTATAGTATAGTGCACAAGAACTGAGGAAGAATCACTCGAGAAAAAAAATAGCTCTCCGATCTTCTTCTTTCCGCTGTGGCTAGGGTTTTGCTTATTTGAGATTTTTCTCTCTATGTGAGGAGTGAGTACAAAGGAAAAGAATGAGATAGATTTTTAAAGAGATTGAAAGATTTGGGTTTGTAGACGTGTATATAGAGGATAAAACTGGTTCCTATAGACTTTTATACAAGACTGATGATAACAACGGAGCGCGCCCAATATATAAAGTGAAGTCGAGGAAGAAAGGGCAAAAATACCAAGTGTCAACTTGATGGATCAAATGCTGTTGAGAGGTTTAATAGCTAGGATTGTGGGATAAATTGATCGGGTATTCCACATACAAGTCTTTGACATTAGGGGTGGATTTTGTTTGTCAGCTTCGGAGAAATCCTTCTGTCAGCCAGAATTTTTTTTCTTTCTTCTCAATTTCACCGTTAGATTCTGCAATGCCATACCATGATGCCATGCCGATGCCACACACCACCAGCTGCATTGGATGGAAAAGCTTTCGTTTAAGGTTTAAGTAAGTAAGTAGACATATATAGTATTTTCACCAAACCAGACCAGACCACAGTTGCAATGTGAATCTATCAGAATGGGACCATTGGATACGATAGGCAACGTGGTGGTGCTGATGCCTAATACATTTTCTGTCGTAAAAGTGAATAATAGTACGGAAACAGGAGTAATACAATTTCCAATGACATAGCTAATGCTACAACGTCGTGGTTGCGTAGTATGTTCCTCTATAAAAGCGGAAGCGTGGAACCCACACGAGCGCCAAAGCATCAAGCATATGTATTCATTTAGTTCAACCAAGTAGTTGGTAGAGAAAGTAGCATAACGTATCGACCAAGACAGACTCTTTTTTTCCTCTCATCACACAAGCAATATAATATCCCACTGTCGTCGAGATATTGACAAGGTATTTAACGTGTGTGCCTCGCTCTCCCTCTCTTTCATTCCTGTACATTTTCAGACTTTTTTTCTTCGAGAGTTCTCTTTTGAGAGAACTGTCTCTTGATATGAAGATGATGCTGAGCCATTCTCCTTGGACGTGCATATGATGAATGTAAAGTAAATGTGTGAAAGTATGACTGTAACTATGCACGTGAATAAAGAGGAACATTTTTTATTTAAAAAGCTACTTACTCATGCATTTATTCCATATGCATGTTAGGTATCCATCGTGTAACGTTTGTAGTTACATATAGTGATCATATCTTATCACATACGTATGTGCATGTTGCTGTATGTTTTAAGTTAAAATGTGTATATCTCCTGAGAAAAGGAACAAACTGCAAATTTTGTACGACTGATTTTCAGAATATGTAAAATTTGAGAAATAAAAGCTTTCTCCATACCTTACTCAAACGTGGGCTGAAGAGCACAATATTATACTCACTAACAACTAAAGGCAGTGCGATAAGATGGCATATTATCAAGGACGAGGTGGTAACTAGTCTCGAATGTTTCTTTACGTGAATATAGATGAGTTTCAGTTATGCTCGTTAGTTGACAAGAGAAAGTTTTTTTTTTTTGAAAAACCATGTACCTTACACGTGCGTTTAAGTGAATATAATGAGACTTTCTCTATTCCCCGTGTTTGTATGAGTTGTGTGTGATAACGCATTTGAAAATGAAAAAAAGGGAGGAGGGCAGGACCGATCACGCATTTGTGTAGATAACTACCGCATGAATGTGTAAGTTGCCTCAGAGAACGATGTTGACACAGGGAGAGAGCGTGTGCATATCTCCCGACTTCCAAGTAGTACTGAAGTATTGAAAAAGGTCTCGGTGGAATTGATGTAAACATATGCATGCAATTCACACCCTGCACGCACAAACTTTTCATGTAGGATGTAGAATATACCATTCATTTCATTTCTAAAGTTAAGTTTGCAAGAGAAAAGTCATATTATAACATATATATATACACGTTTACATGGGGGTTATACGCATGTCGCATGTTTATGCAATATACATAACACACTCAGAAAACTTGGACGAATTTCAAGTGGCGTGGTGATATCGTAAGTAACCTCGCACATGAAAATCCTCATATTTGATTTTTATTCCAAAATGGAATCGCTAATTCATTTGTTTTGCAATGGGAGAGAGAGCAACGAACCAACAACCATTTGCATGTTAACCGGATACTAGAAGGACGAGTTACAAAAACATAAAAAATACACGACTAATTCAATGTCGCTCCCCGCCAGCCTTACCATCCCATATCTTTTAGTTGGAAAGGATAATAATAGCATACGTAACGTAAGTGCGAAAAATTTCACGAAATTATCATCAGAAAGCATCTGGGTCTGGGTTGAATTTGCGTTTCTTCTGCAACTCCCTTCACCATCCACAGCATGTGTTCAATCAGTTCAAGTACCATTCCAATATATTTATGCTGGAATACTTGTCTGCTGGTGAGTTACACACAAAAAAAAACATATTACACCGAGTCGAGCGTACCTACATTTTCCCCCAGACTTTTTATCTACTAACTTCCTCCATATTTTTTCGCGTAGCTCTCACTCTCTTTCTCCCTCTCATTTTTTCTGCAAGTAATGTCCTCCTTGTGTACTTTGTCGACACTTCCATATTGCTTTAAAATGGATTTTACAGAGTGAGAAAACTAGAAAGAAGGAAGGAAAAGGAGAGGAAAGGAGGATGTATGAGGTTGAAGCAAAAAAAAGTAAGGAAAAAGTAGAAGAAGAAGATGCGGCCCAATTCAAGTCAAAACCAAAACTGTCTATCCAAGTGCATTGAAGGAATAAATAGGGAACGGCATTTGGTAGTCGACTAATGCAACGTGACAGACGACGTGGAACTGGCATGGCACACTGAATTACTACAGCACTCAACTGGATTCGACATTTCGATTCTTGTCCGGATCAAGAAATGTTTTCCCTTCCATTTCACATGTGATACTGTAATATAGGCCGTTCCCTTCGCTCCTCTCCCTTTCTCTACATTCCCTAGCATTGTGGTAGAGCACGGACAACTTCAAAAGCAGTAGCAGTGTCATGAGTTCCTCCAACTGAAACGCAATTCAAATGGTGTAAAATCAGTCAGTGGAGAAAAGGATCTTGAGATTTCGTGTCCATCTCATGTGTGATGTGAATGCATTATCGAGTTTGATAAAAAAAATCTCAATAAGTATGTATATCAGAGTGAATTCATAACCGTGAGAAGAAAGCTATGTATACGCAACGTAAAAGTAGATATAGCCAACAAAAAGGTGTTTTGAATGGAGGGAATATAAAGTGCAAACTCATATCGATGAATCAGCATAGCACATGACATGACCAAACTATCATTTTATGACGCTTTCTTCTCCTCGTGGAGGTAGGTAGGTGATACACATAACCACTCTTTTTCTTCTATTTCGACTTTTTTTTGACAATGCTGCTCTTTCGGATATTCTTTTAAGAAAACTTTCATTCTTTACCCAAAAGTGAAAAGTCGTTTGTGGATCCTCTCTGCCTTATTTCTGAGAGGGAAAGTCAACGACTTTTCTTCTTTTTTTTCATTGGATTTTCTTTTATAAAAGTATAAAAAATCCCTGGATTTTTCAAAGTCCATAATAATATGGGAGACAGTCTGTATTCACAGCATAACGACACATCACCATCACCCCCAAAAAAAAGTACCTATCTACAAGACACGAGTGTGTATGTAGCAACACCAAAAAAAAGTATGGTAACTTTTCACCTCAACCTTGAGTCAGCTCCGGCTTGTCTTAGCTTAGCTTTCAGGTGTCCAGGGATTACGTACGAAGCGCGGAGTCTATTTCTAAAGTCCAATCGTAGTGGTGTGTATGGTGGTAGTATGTTAAAAGGGAAAAGAAAATGCAAGATGGCTTCACTTTCAAAAGTCCAGGAAATTTTTCTCCCATAGAAAATAAAATAAAATGAAAAAGAGAGAAAATTTTGTACGGGTATTCAAAATGGCGACTCTCCAGAGAAATCTTTTTCAAAGAATATATCTCCATCTTTGTTAGTAGTAAATAAGCTTCCTAAGACCATATGTAAGGTCACTCTGGGGACTTTCCAAAAAAAAGGCAAAGAAAGCTGACGTCAACTGGAATGCTACTGCTGGTTCGTTTTTTCGGTGACTACTACTGCTAGTAGTATATATACTAACTGTTTGTATTGTGCTTTCCATAGCCTAAGGATTGCATTGTGCAGTAGTCACCTTTATCTCTCAAAGATAAGGGGAAGACCAATGGTCAAGGTAGGAGATAAGGTTGGCAGCCAGCCATTTGGGAGTTCCTGAAGTTGCATTTTTTTACGACAGTTTGATAAACACCTTCTGGAAATTCAAAGAGCTTTTCTATATAATTATTATTATATTTCACATTTCCAACTCAAAAGGAAAAAAAGTTTCTCTTCAGAATCTTTTGAACTCAACCAAACGGAGCTCCATTGATATTTGATTTCTTTGCCTCTTCCAGCAGGAATTCATGCTGGTACTTGGTAGTAGTAGTGCTATAAAAATTCAGCGTCACAAAAGAATATTATTGCAAATGTATGGACTCCATTTTGTATGAAACAAGAATATGAAATCTTTATGAAAAATGAAGTAGCAGACAAGTACAACTCTTTACCATTCCGCATATTATATTTCATACACTGATTTGAAAGGATTTCAATGTTTCATCTACTTAATGCATTCAAACTATAGAAATAAAAGGAGGAATGGGTCAGTGAAAAATACAGCAACTTCCTTTTCGTGACTTCCAGACAGTTCTACTTACTCGAAACAAGCATATAAGATAGACATTATGGAATAACTTGATAATAAATCATGAATAATGTACACAGTACACAGACTATTACACTCCGTATTATTCTTCTTCTTTCCTTTGTGAACATAAAGAAGATGGTATGATGATGACAATCATAATCATTATATTTCGTGTGGCAATTGATAACCCTAATTTGTAAATATGGCTCTCGCTCTCGATCCTCCACCAATAATTCTTCTTCTGCTCCTATTCTCCGAAGGTTTTAAGAGCCCCGTACTTATTAAAAATCTAAGATTAACTGGAAAGAAAATGAAACAAAAGGAGAAAAAAGCGTCTCTTGTGTGCCAAGATCGCATTGATGCTCATGAGAAAGAATGAAACCATTTACTATTGTCAGAAGTATTTAATGGTCCACTGTTTGAAATCCATTAGTGATTTTTTCTCCTTCTTCGTCTACATTCTCATAGTTTCTCAGACTGTTTCCCAAACTAATATTACTTAAGAGCTATGGTATATATATAGCTGGTTGAGTATAGGTTTTTTTGTGTGTGATCTACTTTCAACTTCCTATATAGATATAAAGTAGGTATACATTAATCCGGGGAAAGTGGAAAGATTTTGGGAGTGCATATTGGTTTGGTTTCTTCCTCTCATCGTTATGAGAGCTGCATGCATGCACATACTGATGAAGCAAATAACATAACACTTTCGCCCTTTTTCGTTTTCGTGCCACATCACATCATCACTGCTTCCAATGTATAGAGGGCTCAAAAGATGATATAATGTTCATTAGGCTCGGACAGATATAATAATAATAATGCTCATGCTCATGCTACTTTCCTTTTTTGGGTACCAACACATACATTATACAAAAGATTATACTAAAGTATAGTAAAGTATAGTATTTTAAGGTACAACAGTATATTATGGGAAATGCCAACGCGATCTCACTACTACCATGCCACTGCCTCCAGTTTTTTTTTCTCCTGATAGGCTTGTCGGATCGGCCACTTTTTTTTCTTTTCGCTTCGCACATGAATTCACTATTTCTCTATCCATAAATATCTATTCTCATCTGGCTAATGGTTTATCCGCTTTCCCTTCTTATTTCTTTTCATTTTTTTCTCTTTCTCGCTCTCTCTCTCGTTTTCCGTTCTCTCTGGACGTACGTACATTATCGTTTTTTTGTTCGTTTCCACCATTTTTATTTTTATTCGTTAGATTTTGTGTGTGTGAAAGCAAATTGTAGTTAAATTTATATTGTTGTAAATACGTCAACGAATGGATTGGTCGAAACGAAGAGAAAAATCACAATTTATTGAAACTACTCTTCATATTACATTAGAGAAGCGTCAGCAATCTAAATATCCTGGATGCTTTATAATATTTCATGCACATTTTATCTCATCTCGCAATTATTTACTGTTCCGACCATCAGCAACTTTGTGAACATTGTCATATAATTCAATTGAACAAGCTGTCTGTCCTGCACTAAGTTTTGCTGCATTTTATAATTAATCCGAAAAATGGATTTAGCTCCATTTAAAAAACTCATTATAAAAGTTTTAATTTTGTCGTATTTTGGATTTTAAAACAAAAATTATTTTAGTCTTTCAGTCTCTGTACAAAGTAATGAGCTCGAGTCGTGAAAAATTAAATGTGCAGATTAAAATACAAGCCATCCTAACTTTCACCTTTGTTTATTAGCTTCATGAAGCTATATGGAGCTTCCTGATACCATTTCGTTTTTAAACTACGCTCATGATTTTTCCTTTATCAAACCCATAAACTAACCATTTATTCTTACCTTTTTGCATGCACAAAATATATATGGATGTGTATAACTTTGAAGAAAAAGTCAAATGCAATTTTATACTTTTTTTTCAACCTTATTCACCACGTGTATATTATACTACAGTAGCTATCTACAAACTCATTTGTAAAGAAACCATATTTCCGCTCCTTTTTTATTATTTTTGCTAAGCTTTTTACCCTGCTTTGGTCTACTGCACAAGAACCATCAGTAGCATTTTTTTTGGGTGTGATAGCATAACAGTGTGTGGTAAGGAACGAGCCAAACTGGAAACAAAAAAGTGTATCAAGTGGCTCCCATTAAGAGGATATATGTACCAGCCAACGAACCTGAGATATACCAATATATATCTCTACGTGAAGATACAAAAAATAAATGCGGGAAGCGTGTGCTTCCTTACATAAGTATGTGTGTCAGTTCATATAAAAGAGGTGGAAGTGCGATATGAGGTTAGGCCTTCTTGAAAAAATCTAAAAAAAAAAAAGACTCAAAGGCATTCATATCCCAGCCCTGTGTCTTATGGTAGTGTTGATACAACTCAAGCAAATAAACAACACGTCAGTTGGGAACCCACGAGGAAAGTGCAACTTACAAAAGGGAAAGTGTGTGGTACTCTCAATATAAGCATATAAGAAATAAGAAGACGAAACAAAAAAAGAGAGAAAAACGCATATTCTTTTTTCTTCTGACTTTCCTTTACTTTTGCTTTTGCTCTTGCTTTATATTTTATGTAGGCGTAGCAGATCACATTAGCTCACGATACGCATATATGTAGTCTGTCTATACTCTTCCGCCAAACGTAATAATGCCTATTGACATATGAAGCTTTTCCCCCCTACTTTTGCTCACTTGTGCTTTTTCCATACTTTGGATAATGTAGGGTGAGAGCATATATAATTCAGTGTGCTATATTGAGTACGTCGTTGCTTCCTCTCCTTAGCTCCATCACTATCACTCTTACTTCCATCGCTGCTTTCACCTTGTTTCCATCCACAGCTCACCTTACAACACAACTGCTACTACAGCCAAGAAAATACTCACAGCAGCTGTATTTAGGAACTAAGAAAAAACGAAACAATGTACTTTCCATTTCCTTCTTTTGAAGACAGACACAAGAACCAGGTGGATCAGCGTATAATGTGGCCACTTGCGAATTGTACTCGCTTGCTTTCTCCTACTATGAATGCCATGCCATGCCATATACGATAGTAAATATATAGCTACTCTTTCTTGGGTTCTATCATTTCAAACTCATTCCTCATTTCTTGCAACCTTTATTTTGGTAGACAAGGGAGGCTGATGGGATGGCACAAGTAGTACACACACACAACTTCCATGATATGTAATTTGAGTATAGATACAGAAAATTGTATTTGTATATATGCGTT
Organism: Orchesella flavescens; assembly: GCA_964034955.1. Taxonomy (NCBI): domain Eukaryota; kingdom Metazoa; phylum Arthropoda; class Collembola; order Entomobryomorpha; family Orchesellidae; genus Orchesella; species Orchesella flavescens. Next base: position 16,364,068 of record OZ035957.1, on the reverse strand, counting down.
TTTTTCCCTAATACATTATTGCATTGTATTCATGAATGTAAGAGGTGGAGAACTAGTTGAAGGTGGCAGTGTTGGTATGATATAGATAGAGTGGTCTCTGGTATCTTGTATGGAATATGAGAGAAGAAGATGCTCTTATCCCATTACTGTGCTTCCCCGCCTTCTGCTTTCTATTGTGATTCCTTTCATTGCCTCATGTCGGAAAGCATAATGCAGGTTATATGTAAGCCTTTTGAGAAATAGATGAAAAAAAGGATCCAAAAAGGAAAGTGGAGAAAGCTTTTTTCTTCTTGTTTTAAGGCAATATAGTTTTATTGTTCTCAGTATTAATACTCGTCCTGTGAGTAAACCGACTGAGTGAGTGAGAGAAGGAAAGAAAAACGCATGTACGTATACATAAATGCATACGTGAAAATGTGAATGGAATGGATGCATGGATACTATATACATATGTAGTTTTTTTCTTGTAAAAAATGGAAAGAAACACGAAGAAATAAGGCACTTGAAGAAGCATAAGACTGGTCTGAGTTTTTCTTCATATTACGATCTCCTGGGAATCTTCCTCAAAGATTTGATCACATAGGAGAGTTGAAAGCAGAGGAGATGAAGTATACATAAAAGCAAGGCAGATAGATGATAAAAATAGCCAAAAACAAAGCCGAAGAAAAGCGATGAAGAAGTATTGTTTTAGTATCTTGGAAGAAAAAAAATCTAGGCTACCATATAACTGAAACCTATACTAATGCCCATTTAGGCAACTTTTGCTTCTCCATCCTTATAGAAATGAATAGCTTCAATATTGGCCCAGTGAAATACTAACAATAAGACTAGAGCAGCAGCGTAAACAATGTATCGAACTAGCTCATTTGACCAGCCTGTTTTTCTTGCGAATTTTGTCAAGTCTTTAGGGAATGAGGATTGTTGTTGATATGTTTTCCAGGAAGAAAATGCAATGTTGTGTCTGTCCATTTGGATTTGAACGCTTGATTAGCAATAGGATTGCTTTTGTTTTGTGATGAACGGGAATACGAAACTGAAAACAGGCAGGGTACTTTTAACCAACGAACATATTAATAAATGATAAATTTTTGAATTGAGAAAACCATTACTGAGCTTATCTACCTCATATGAAATATATTGTGTGTGAGACCACAATATATTCTACACAATAAACATACAATAATTTTTTTGCCCTACATACATACATTTGGCTGAGTGTTATGTCCTCATATTTTAAGTCAACAAATATAATATGGGAGTGTGTACACTTGGGTAAATAATGAATTTGTTATTGCGTCATAGAAAGTTGTTATTCCAGAGTAATTTTCAAATGAATCTGAGCTTGTTTTGTTAGACGTCTGGTTTAGTTTCCAGTTTCATTGAAAAGTGTAAAAAGAAATTGCTTGCCAGTTCATTGATCAACGGTAGAAGCTTGGCTGGTTGTTGTAACTTAATTAGTTTTAATGACGAAAAACTCAAAACTATCATTTATGTAATCATGATGATGAGATGTATGTACGTTGGAAAGTTTTTTTGTATTATTGTGTCTGCTGGTATAGAGTTTCGGATGAGCAAGTAGAGTAGAACTATAAAACTTCCGGGAATAAATTGAATGCAAAACGTTATTATTCATACAACTCCGAGTTTGACAAAGAAAACGATTATTTTTTTAGGACAGAAACACTGTATATTCTTTGTGTATAGTATCACCAAAACACACAGACTACACACACATACTGAGTCATCCATTACAGGAGCAATTAACAACATAAAAAATGTATGAGCTCGGTGAAGCATGCTAAAAAGTGAGACCAAAGTAAAAACTTTGTTGGAAACAATTTACATCGAGATAGTTAACGGAATAACAAAAAGAAAGTAGGAGTACTCTCTACTCTATTTTAATTACACATGTAACGTTATTGAAATTCAAATTCAGTTTCATATTATAAGGTACCCATCCAAATGTTGTGTTGTTGCTGTTGTCTTGTCTTGTCCCTGTCCTACCCAGGACTAGACCAGAATACATTCAGTAAATTATGTTATTTTATAACGAGAGGTTGAAACTGACACAAAACAAAAGTGTTCCCACTAGCTCCATATTTCTCAAGTTACTTGAATAAAAAATATATACATATATGCGTCTATCTATGCACTCTTCTCATGTATCAGTTTCAGAACAACACCATAATGATTACAACTTCAAAATATGTTTTTTTTCGTAGCAGTATATTATGCTTTGTACTGTATATATACATACCATAAAGTACATGTACACATTTGTTTTGTTGCATAGGATGCTTCACTGGAAAGAATGGCACTTGATCGTTGGATTATATCTCGTCGCAGCAACATAATAATAACGAGTCGAACAAAAGCAAGGTTTTTGTTGTACTAGTATAAAATTTAACGGAGCACTTGATACTTGCTCTTCCTCTCTGTTCTTGACTGATCCACTGGATTACGCACGCTACCTACAACCTACAACCTACATGCTATGACTAACAAGAGTATAATGCAGCGTTTCTGACAACGACATCAAGCCTTCAAAACATTAACAAGGAATATTACCAGCGTGTACTAATATCAAATATAATGTTCCACTATGCAACAACAACCAGCAGTAAAATGTATCATGTATCCATCCGCCCTTCCTCCAAACCAACTCCTTCAGTTTTGATGTACCATGTTCTAGTTAGAGGAGATGCTGTAGGGGAAAACAGTAAATTCACCGTTGTGCTGGTTTTTGGTTGCGGTTACAGAAGGGAAAGGGATGCATGCATGCAACATTACTTCATGATATCCTCCGGGTTTCTGACATAAGTCGTCCTGAGTCAAAGAGAACCCAAGATTGAGAAAGATAGTGAAAGAAGAAGAAAAGTGGAAACTTTTTGTGGTGCTTATATAAGGTCTTTGTAAATAGAGAATCACTGTCGAATATAAGAATATACACACATCACACAACATATAATTTTCAATGTATACGAGCTTGTGTAAGTGATAGAATACAGTCCCGAAACCATTTTTTGCATCACAGCATCATTCAAAGGAGAAAAACAAGACCATAAAATTCGATGAAATAGGCATGTATATTTAAATGAATGGTCAAAGAGGGAAACTCTCAAGGCGCTGGAAACTAGAAGGAAGATGAAAAAGATGGTCTACTACGGGCTCTTCTGTTTTGGACTACTGTTGCATACCACACCGCACAGTATAGTGTGGAAGCATAATATACTTAATATGGTATAGTAAAAATGTATAAAACTGAAAGAGTCACTAACTTACCCCAAGTCGAAGCTTTTCCCATACAAGTTTTTCGGGTTTCGTTCCTTACTCATAAATACATAATGCTTAGAGTGTAGATAGGCACACTTTGTACACAAAATAACTAGCAATATAAATACTCATGCCAATGTCAGTCGAGAAACACAGAGAGAAGGTTGGTTGACCCGCATAATAATGGTAATAGAAAGCAAAAAGAAGGAAAGTGAAACTAGCAAGTTCATGAAGCATAAAAGAGGCATCTAATTTTGAAAAGTAGTCTCGTCTTCACGAAACTGCTAGTAGTTGCAGGGAGGCAGTAAACTTGCCGTCTTATTCTTTTACTTTTGTGTGTCTTTCTTATACTATACCATCACCATCTAGTTTTGAGGTACATCCCAGTGTAGTTGCCGCAGACGAAGACAGCAAATACTAATGGACATGCAACCGCTGCCTGCACTTCCCGAAAAACCACAAGAAGAGACATGGATTCTCGTCACTATAATACATATTATATGTATATCCCCATTTTCCTATGCTCACAGTAAATATATCTTGGTTGTTTTATGTGGTGAACACATAAATATATCCATGGACTGTACTGTGGCTGGCATGGCTGTAGCGTTTACTGGCAGCCGCTTCATTCATGAAAGTAAAGTCATTGCGGCTGGATATCTTTCTCGAGGGAAGAAGAAACCCAGAAAATAGACAAATTAGATACTGAGAGTGTACCTATTTTTATACTTTTCAATTGCATTTCATTAGTAATGAACCAACTTACAAGATTTCCTTTTCAGCTTATGACGAGCAATCAAATTTCTCGTCTCATTTCACTAACAGCACTCTCACTCTCATGGCGGAACGATATATGGAACAAAAAAACCTGCACTCAACTGTATATGAAATTAGCTAACGTGAAAGTAAGAGATCAGTTTTTTCATTACGGCTCTTATTTGTTGTTTGGCATTTGGCATTGCATACCACCTTTGGATATGAGTGCGTTAAGCACGCATTTTTTTGGTTAACATTTACATATACTGTATGAAAGTCAGAAAAAATACATACATACCGATAAAAAGGGAAGTGTGAAAGCAAACCTGCCTGTTTCGGAACATTTACGACAATGTATGAGTATTACTATATGCCAAGCTGAACGGCTCTTCTGTCACCAGATCCCAAATGTTTGAGAGGGTGAAAACTGAAAATGCATCTGGGATCTACATAACCATTACTGACTCATGTACCCAATATTGCTGGAATGGTTGGTTCCCCTTAATATACATATATGTGTCATCTTTTCTAAGGACCTTGTTGATGATACTTCATTCCTGTCTCGTAGGTTTAATGAAGTGGCAATGTGGTACATTGTTTTGATTTATGAGTTTCACTGTATAATACATACGCTTCTCCGAAACTGAAAGATAGCATACATAGGTGCCACTCATTCCATTTGTGGTTCATGTTCCCTGTCTTTCATCACACTTGATATACTTTTAAAACATCTCCACGAGCAAGTGAATTGGAACATGAATTTAGAGTAACAAAGAGTTGTTTTCAGAAAGCAAATCTTCAAGTCGAAATGGCAGCCTAGTTTCAGTCTTGACACAATTAAGTGTGTGTGTTAGTGTTACTTACAAAACATACATTACTAAATTTTTGGACCTAATTTTTTCCTTTCAAATCGCAAAATAAATTCTTTTGGTAGCAGTGGCGATGACGCACATTTTCAATTTTCATGTTTACTTTTGAAAAGTTTTGAATGAATTGGGGGGCGTACTTTTATAATTGAATGAAGATTCAAAAAGGAGCTACTATTTTTTCAGTTTGTCATTCCATTGAGGAGGGTAAAGATATAAGCCTTTCATGCTTACCTCATCGTCATTTTTGACACTTCATTGTCCTTTAGAGAGTTGAAGTAAAGTTAATCAAGCTTTTATCCAGATTAAATTTAGAGACATAACGTACGCAACACAAAGAGATAAAGTAAAACAAGATGAAACAGACCAAAATCCTTGGGCAAAAAGGGCAAATTAAGGAAGTTTGTTCAACAAAGTTTATTGGTTTACACTGTCTTGAGCTTTGCGATCATTAACCTTTGAAATCAAAGTTGACAATTTCCATTAGCTTCAAGTATAACTTTTGGTTGTAAGTAACGTATTATATAAAAGTACATTGTTATAGTATTGGCTGTTGTACGTACTTCCACATCGCATTGATCAATACACTCTTATGAACGTTGACAGAGAAAGATTTTACTTCTTTCCACATTCAAAAAAGTTAAAATATCTTCACTGACGTAAGATAATCAGGTCGTTTCTTGCAAACTTTTTTTTTATCAAAGAAAATTTCTTTTGAAGATTAAAAGCCTTGAATTGCCATGATGAAAGTAAACCCCAAAAGAGAATATTTTTTTGATCAATCAATACATTATATGTATAGCTTTGTAGAGGAGAAAGTTCATGTTATGCAGATTACATCGAGTTTCAAATTCCAAGAAATGTACGTTTGGTAATTCCTCAGGCAAAGGTGGATTAGAGAATCTAATGCATTTATAGTCCACGAATCATACTGACTAAACATTTTTAATGCATTAACATACATATTATTTTAGTTTCTACTCCTTTCTATGAACACTAAAACCGTAAATACATACAGCCAATATAAAGGTTACATTGAGATTTTACGTGGAACACTTGTGTGCGTATAAAAATGTAACTTCCTTTGCTTGTTGTGCTTTGATAAAGTTCCCACTTTCTACAAAAACTTCATCCCTTTACAACCTAGACGGTCGAGCTAGCAGATCACTCGATTCCTTTGGGTACTGTTTGCGTCGCAATGTCATACAGCAACATACGTGTGTTTTTAGTGTTTAGTTTACCAAGCAAAAATGTTTGCAGAATTTATTTTGCCAAGCCGAGAAAACAGAGTAAAAATGGAGATTAACATTTGTAGTAAAACTCTGTAATCCGTAATACACATGATTGAATTTAACAAACACCTCTGTAATTTTGTTTTGTTTAAGCCTTTCCTATAAGAAAAGAGACATACTATATAGTATGTATCTTTCTTTATTAGTGAATATCCACCAGTGTAGAAAAAAAATCTTTAAAAAAACAAAAGCCAGCTACTCAAGTAGGAATAAAGAAAGCTGCAAAATTATATGTTATTGTATTTCTGGTAATTTAGGTGAAGAGCATGGAACAACAAAAGGCAATAATTTCATTGCTGCTATCACAAATCTAAGACATTTTATAGTAAAGGAATCAGAGATCCGTCATAATGTTTGAAGAAATATACCGGAAATCAAACGAAGCGACACTAAGCGCAGTCCACAATAGCCTAAATTCCGGCACCGCAAAAAAATTTCCCTGTGTCCTTCAATACTTTCCTGGATTTACAAACAAGTAGTAGAAAGAAACGAAGTGACAAAACTTTGTGTTAAAACTCTCTATGCCCAATCTTTTTCAAATAAACGTAGCGTTTCATATTATAACACCGTTATACACCTCTTGTCATGAAGTCTCTGGTTTTACTTTTTTTTACTTTAAGTTGGCAATCTTTGGAATAGCTGCTCGAATTACCTACATTCCATTTCTTGGCAAGAAATGGAAACATTTATGGTGAAACTAAAAACGAAGAAAAAGATAAGAGAAATACTCGTCAGAAAAAAAGCAAAGTTAAACACAGAAAGAGAGAAAACAAGGGAATGAGCATGCTATCACCATCATCATCGTCATTCCTTTTTTTCTTTTTCTGGTCACAAGTCCAGTTTGTATAAGAACGGAGAATGAGATTGGTGGTGCGGACTGGACATTAAATGTTAAAGGTAGAGCACTAATAGCTCCCTTATAATAAAGCACATACAAAAAAAACATTCCCTTTATCTCCAGCTATTAAACCCAGTCACCAGTTCGTCCAACCAGTGTTATGTTGGTTTGGTGGAAGTGGTAAGTAGTCATACTCTTACAGAACAAAAACAACTACGTAGGCTTTAGCTTTCTAATCGAATTTTTGTCTGCCTTTGTGTGTTTATATAACTCTCAAACTGAGAGATACACACAGCAGCCGTGCCGTGTGAGTCCCACTGTTTTACCTACCACAACAGAATACAAAATGCCAAATTTTGGAGTACGCATTCAAGCAGATGTTCCTTGATTCTACTTACTGCCCTTTCGATTCGTTTTGTGGGAGAGTGAAGAATAGAAACGAGGCAGAAAGTTAGCTTTAGTTTGCTCTGCTTTACTTTACAAGAATGCCCGTTCAAAAAGGAAAAAAAGTGAATGTGTACACAAAACTAAACTAAACCAAACCAGCACCATCATACTATACCAGCATAGTTTGCCATAAGTGGGAGGAAAGTATCGGTATTAGTCCATAAAAAGTAGAGGAAGGAGTACAAAACGTCCCAATTTACCAGAACCTGAATAAATACCATCTTAAACAGTACCAGAAAGTCATTTTTGGGACTCTCGGTACCAGCGAACTTGAAATGGAAAAATAGTACTTTTAATACCAAACTAGAACGTAGTTATAAAGTACCACAAGAATTTGGAGGTCGAGATTTGTCATTACAGAACGGCTACTTTTTGATACCAAAATAGTACCGAACGGTTTGGTATTTAGACGAACCTGTAAAGCGCGCGTAACAACAAAAAAATAGCATTTGCTGCTGTGAGCTGTTGGGCGTTAGATTCAGTACGCGATAAACACACATAATCCAACTCAACTGTTTCCTTCACATATTGTTGCATCAAAATGAACTTTGTTTTTTATCAACTTTTGCTACACGTCTAACATAAGTCAGTCATCCTTATGCCAGTTAAGTTACAAGTTCAAATATTAGTTAAATTTCTAGTAAGTTGTAGGTAAATCAATAATTTGACAAGTTTGGTAAGTTGAAGAAAGTTGCTAACTTAGTGTTGACAGTTGATAAGTGCTTCATGAAGTGGTTAGACATAATTTCGTTGTTAAGTAGTATGGATAGCTGATAACGTCATCAGTTAATAGTCATTAATAGAAGTTAACGTATATATGAACTCAGCCCACAGATAATCCAGATCGGATTAATCGAAAATTGATGATATGATATGCTTCAAATATGATGAATGAAATTTAGCATGCTTAGCATTAGTTTTAATACAGCATACATGAAATCTGAATCATTAAGTAAAGACGAGAAACGCACAAACCGCCAAATTTTATACGCGAGTACCAAAAGTACCAAACGCGGACCTGTCTTTATTGGACAACGGCACCTGAAAAGGACCAAATCGTTGGTTCTAGTTTGGTACTTTATCCTAAAAGCCTGGTACTTTGAGTCCCAGAAAGTACCGGATACGGACTGTTTAGAGTACTAGTCTGGTAAATTGGGGTATTGGGTCTAAATGAAGCAAAAAAACCTTCCTTGCCACACACGAATACAACATTATTACATAATGTAGGTTAAAGTTACAATGTATGTTCAGTCACCATCGGGAAAAGCTATCGGCCTGACGATTACCGTGAAAGTGGGTAAGAGAAAGTTGGAGGAAATCGGAGATCACAAGGAAAAACTTCATCACACCGAGAAAAAATGCAGTCAAGTATAGTGTGTGGTAGTTGGAATGGGAAACACCGGCTTCATATGAAACGTATATAAAAATGATGATGGCAAAGAAATTCAAGTAGGAGCGAGCCTTCCATTCCATAGCGGGTTGCTTTTTCATACGCTAAGAAAGTGTGACAGGCTCTCTCTCTCGCACACAAGACTCGTTTTCAAGCTGTTTCTTGGTTTTGCAGTATTTGTAGGTCGTGTCCATATGTTTTCTTTTCCTTCTCACTTGTGGATACAGCCAACTTTAAGTGTACGTAAGCTTGGCGTGGTTAAAGTAAAATGGCAATGCAATGCGTTTTGCTAACATGTGTGAGGGTTCTTTTGTGTGGGATGTCAATATGATTCATAAAATGGGGAAAGCGTACTATATAAACTATGTAGTGTAGCAAATAATAAAAACGTGGAGACTCGCGCGAGCTCGCAGCGTATATAATTCATATAAAAACATATAATGCCGGTTAGCAGCAGAGCTCTAATAAGTAGTATTAGGATTGCTGGTAAAACTTGAAAGCAAGGACGAAGAAAGTAGGAGCAGCTGAAGTATAAACTCCTTAGTGAAAAAAAGTGGCATCCAGAAAAGTAAGCGAATGAGAAAGCAAGTTAACTAATGGAACCATGAACATTGCAGTCCCGTGAGAGAAAAAGGACTCCTCGGTTTTTGCTCACATTCTGTACTTTAACTTCTACTACTTCGTTCTGTGTTGCCCTATTCACTAAACACAGGAACTGGGGACGAGGACGGACGGAAGAGAAAATGTAGGTTGATGGGTTTCACCAAAAAATAGCATGGGAAACCAAACTCTACCGCTTACTTGCTTCTTTGGTGTGTGAAAACATACACACACCAACTGCTGTAGGCTCCAAGTTTGGGTTGGTTGGTTGGCTGCTTTCTTTCCTTTTGTTAGAGCGGAAATGTAGCAGACGAATTGTACAGCGGTAATGGGTGTATATGATGTATAAATACAAAATATTACCCATATTATACTAAACACTATAGGTACTAGTAACCATTGCCATTGCATGTCATCTGTCATATCAACTGTTGTTTGCTTTGCTTAACTTGAAATTGAAACACGTATACAAAATAATGCCCAAATATTAGAAAATGAATAAAAAACAGGAGCCTCTATATAACATACCATATTACCACCTCAATTTTTTCATGAATGCAGAACTGCTACACTTCCAATATTTATAAATGAGTTGCCTAAATATTGACGTACATACATGCTATAGAACATAGCCTATAATTATGACTGCATCAGCAGAAAAATTGCTCTTGTATTTTGTCCCCATACATAGACATGTACACAAAACCCATTCATCATTAAAAACAATATGGTAGATGGTTAGGCCATTTCCTATGTTTGTGCCTACAAATCCACCACCACGCATCTACCAAATCTCTGTGTCTGATGTTACCCTATACCGATTCAAGTTTTCAGGCTTTAGAGATGTGTCAATGATTGGTTGCATGAGAGGACTCTGGATCCGGATTTGTGGACACTTGGAACAACTCATGTGGTGGAAAGGCCATGTGTTTCTATTCAATCTATGCTAGACTACACTACAACTACAGGTCATGTTTATTTATACAAGGCTTAAGCTTATACTTACAGTAAAAGCAAACGTATTGTATTGTATTGTGGTCTATGAATGACGTGCGAGCAACAACGGAATCCCATCCATAACCCCAAACTCATCTACAATTATCTACATTTATGCAGAATTCACGAGGTCGTGAGGTTAGCTAGCGTGAAGGATTTAAGGATTATATTAAAAAAGTATACGTCATACTTTTTATATGTATGTTATCTACTACTATACATTTGCTCTGTGACTTTAATTGACCTCCGGGATAGGGAAATGAAGGGGTAGGTCTTAATTTTGGCCTTCGAATAAAAACCTGTCTAAGTGCACATTATCTACACACATGTGAAAATGAATTGTAGATTTTGCAGTAGGAGGAGGACTACGTGAAGCTTAGGAACAATAGGTGGTTTATGTATAATTTATAACGATGTATCAAAAATACAGAGCTAAAAAAACTTTGGTTCGTTTTGGTTCATTTAGGTAGTCCTAGCAGTTAGTATATAGTTGCAGCACGCTCAATGTTTTCCTAGAGAAAGAGCAGCAGTATATATAGAGACTGCGGTTTTATATTCGGTGTGTAACTTTGTTTCACAAAATTTGCATACATAAAAGGTGTGTTGCTCCATATAGGTAAAAGGTAAATGAGTGTGGGGATGTTTTAGCCTAGTACTTAAAATTATGAACTGTTCTCCCATTCTTGTGCCTGCATATGGATTATCTTCATTTGTGGATTTAATATTTGATTGCTACACAGGTAAACACAGAAGTTGAAACACATTGTTTGACTCCAAATGTTTGAACGTTCCATTTTCATTACTTGGAAAAGCTGAGGTGGAGAAAGTCAACTCCTAAAAGGTAAATGATATCATGTCAACCTTTTTATTTATACTTTTCGTGCATGTTGATTTGATTCCAAAAGTCACACCTCCACACCACCCGATCCAAAAAAAAATACGTTATCCTCTGACAGAACTGGAGCCAACGCTAATAACGTATGAGTGGTATTATCGTTGCTCTTATTTCTGCAAGAGCTCAAAAGTTTATTTTTTAAACAGGAGTAAATAGCTTATGATCATTGTCTCGAAATAATTTGTGGGGGCCAAAATTAGAGCATTTTTTCGTTGAAATACACGGCATTTAGTGAACGCATTATAGTTATGTAAGTACAAATTTGTCGTAATATGATGGAAAACCAAAAAAATGTGTGTTTGTGTGGATTGTGGACATATAAAATATGGAAGATGAATGACCGTTCACCAAAAGCTGAACAGAAAGCTGGTACAGCCGTCAGTCAGTAACCACTTTTGTTGCATGAAAATGGCTAATATCCCTGCCATTCTAAATACTGCTATTTGTCGGATGAAGGAGTGTAAGCCTATAGTATATTTTGGCAGTATTAAATATATAGTTGTGTGTGTAGGAGTGTGGTTAGTACATGGAGTGAGGTGCATAATATATTGGTACAGTTATTTTGCCATTACTGTCGCCAGTCACGACACAATACGTTGTGCCTTCTACATTATACTCTACTACTCCACTTTGTAACTTGGTTCGATCGCTGAGTTGTGTATTTGTGTGTGTGTATGTGTAGGAGATCCGTAGAGTGAAAGTGGATGTATTGTTTTCACTCCGAGGTATTCAATGGCATGCATGATATTATGCCACTACTTTTGTTCCTTTCCATTTGCGTACAAAAGGAAAACTCCCTGTGAAAATGGTTTCAAGTAATTGCAACCGAAAGAGGTTTAATGTAATAGCACCATTTTTCTTCGCTCATATTTTATGCCCTCAAGTTGTCAACAACGGATCAGTTTCTGAGCGTGGGTGACAAATGAGTTTATAGCGTTTCAAATCTCAAACTCATTACGACAAGTTCAAACATCGATGGCGTATTATATAACGACAAGACAAGTGTAATGTAATGTAATGCATGCAATAATAATAATACTTAATTTTAACATCCAATGTGTGTTAAACACCAAGGTAGAATGTTAACCTGTCACAAAGAACTTGCCCAAAAATTTACAAGTAATTTAATTTTATATCAAGTGCCGATATAAACAAAACACGTTTTAATGCTACTCTAATTTAGTGTATGTTGTTGTTGTTGGTAGACAGAAATAGAACACGAAAGAATCTCTGCACTCTCTCTCTCTTTCTCTCAACTCACAGGAACAAAAGCAAAAGAGCTAAATCATATTATGAGTTCAACAACATCCACTTAATAAAAGCCCATCATTCATGTTGTCAGAAAGTCCTGAGGACACCTCTTGAGTGACGTATAGGAAGGCTAATGCATATTGTCTTCTGCGTAACGTCCCAGGAGGTTTACCTAATTAATACACATTGAGCCCTAGAGCATTTTATCCCATTCCATCGTCTCACATTCATTATGCATTTTTAATAATGTTTTTGCTTCCTTTTTCTTCTGGTCTTGTGTCAAACATACTTTCATACTTTGAGCAAATAGACTGTGTAGTATTTTAATATGTTACGTGAATGTATAAAACACACATAAGCTATACAACGCTCGTTCATAGACAGAGACCACGTATAATATAAATAATTTCACCAATGCATTGCGTTGGTCGACACATCTAGCAGCCATATTAATCAATCACTATATATAACCGTGTAGCATGCGATGTGATGCTGAACTTGATTTTACTGATTTTAGTACTTCTTTTAGCAAATTGAAAAGTGAAGGACTGAATTGTGTCCTTCACCCTTTTCCTCTTCACCTCATACTTTGGCTATATATAAGCATTTCGCGCTTGTAACTAAATGCCACATGCCTTTTCATTATAACTTATGCAGAATATAATGTATAAAAGGTATTGATGTTGCCACTTACGTCTAGATATTTTTAATGCTTCTTGTGACTTATATATTGTCTAGAGCCGAGCCTTCTTAGCAGTGGCAATGAGGACACTTTGATGATTACAAATTAATTTCCTATTCGTATTGTTCTCCTTTCCCAATTTCCTTCGAAGGTGCTGGTGGTGGTCCAAATTGGAAAAATGCTTTCAATAGTTATATGCACCCCCAATTTCACTTCACTTCAAGGTTGTTTGAAAGGTAATTGGAATTGGTGCATTTGAAGTTGTTACATATATATGCGATGATATTATATACCTATAACTATATACCTATTTCGTTTTGATGCCCCTCTTTCCATGAATATTTTCTTGCAATGCGACAGAATACTCAGCCACAGTCATACATATATATGCTAGTTTGTTTGTTTTTGTATATATCCTCAAGAAACCACTGCTGAAAGTCGTAAAGACTAACAAATTACACTGATTGCACTGGGAATAGAATCCAAATGACTTTTTCACGAACATTATGAAATCATTGGAACGACTTGGTGTGTTGACTGTGTCTGGATACAATAGTCCCTCAATAACCAAACGTAAGTCACACGGACATTGTATATGTACTTGGTTTGAATTTCTTATTTCACCTGACCCATTACCAAAAATATCAAACGTAAAAGTTGGGGGCATATAGTCAAGTCTCGTCATAAAACTCCCTGCTTTTAAGGTTGATGAACGAAAACTATGTTCATACAAGTAATATAATTACTGCCTCAAGGAAACTGTTGTCACGTAATGAACATGACTGCTGATGTTGAGCTTAAAAACTACCGAGCATGTATGGCATTTTACTATTACATTACTGTTCTCGTGTTCTCCATATAGATATAGGGTAATGGCCATAATATACAGTTATGTTATCAATGCTGCGTCATTTTTTAAAAAAAAGACAACAGAGGTATTTTTGGAGTTTGGACATCCTTAATAACTGCGTGTTTTCCGGAAGTTCCGCATGTGTAAAGTTTGTTACTCAATTTGGCGGAGTAGTGGTTACAGGAAATAAAAAGGTCGTGACAATTTCGTTGAAATGTTGTTGGAGGAGTTCCTACGTATTATGTCGAGACAGCATTGCATTGCACAGCATTACGTTGCGTTGATGTTTCGATAAAACCTAACCACGCAGAACGGAGCAGTACGAGATAATCCTGAGCAAATACTTCGAAAGGAAAATGCCTTCAAGGGAAAGACAGAACAAGAGAAAAGCTAGCAAACAAAAGCTAAAAGTTGGATGACAAAGTCGTAAACAAAGTACAAGTCCGAGCAAAATGCTCAACATTCATTCAACTTCTATACGCAAAGTAAGTACTTATCCTATAAGCTATCAGAACATATATAACCACCTCTTGTAATTATATATCTCAAGAAATAATAACGAAATGACATTGTATCATTATAATATATATAGTCGCAGTCAAAAGTCTACTCTATAGGGTGCGTATAACATGTGCTGTGGAGTCGTGTAGCGAGGAGAGAATTCAAAAGAAAAGGGAAATGTCATGCGACTTTCATAAACTGAAACAAAAGTCCACCTCATGTTTTAAGTCGAAGATTTCAAACATACGACACCACCACACATTATCATTTTCTACCAACGAAATATATATAATCTACATGGCGGCCAGTGCCTTATCATGACATCGTGACGAAGAGGGTACATGTTGTATACATATTTTAGCAAGGTTGAGAATATTCATTTGATCTTCTTTGATATCGGTTTCTTAATAACAGAAATATCAAGTCGTGGAAATCTTATAAACTTCCCCTAAAATTCAGACTGGGCGAATTCGGTACTTACATAAACTTTTCTTTCAGGGTATTCTGCTAATCGTCAACGTCAACGTTGAAGCAATCATCGCGAAGGTTAGTATGCAAAATACAGCGATTCACACAAGTTCCCTGTGGTATTTACTTGTCTTTGTTGTTCCACTACGACATATATACCATACCTCAACTGCATAAATTTTGTTGGATAAAGGAGAGAGGCACGTGAAGATAATTATCAAAAGGGAAACCCAAAAATTATCCTACGTCTTTTCCCACTCCAGAAAGAAAATAAATTGGTAGCAATCAGCTGTAAATGCGTAGCTAGAAAGTCCTTAATACTACACCCCGGTGACTCTCCCGGATGTGGAAATCTGTCAAAATATATTAAATTCCAGCCGGGTCACATCCCTCAAGGGGCAGTGTAGTGTATCCATGTGGCAAGTTTAGGAGCAGACTTGTCACTCTTGTCAGATAAGGTCGACAACTAGAAGAGCGAGTCATATAGACGGACGGACATGCTTAATAAAACTAGTAGTGTATGTAGCTGGAAGGTATTTCATCTACCTACATTACATTATAATGTACTACTACTCGAGAATGAGGATGGGCAAGCTGCATTAAACAATGAATGTGCTTTTTGGTTTGCCTTCCATTTGCAAGCAAATGTTCGCACTCTGTTTTTGGTTATGCAGTTTGCAACACGACTTTCCCGAATCTTCTCCAAATTATAAACTGGCTTCATTTATCTCTTCATTCGACGAACCACCCAGTTTCAACGGCTCATTCTTAGTATATGACCACTTCATTGTATTTGGCTCGATCGACAAGCAAAGAAAGGAGCAACATGTAAATATACAGCGGAAAGAGAGTAAGCTGTGTTTAGTATATGAACTCCCATATTATTTGCCATTTAGTTTCCCACGGCATGCATAAATATGGTGGTAGATACTTTGATACCCTGACTTCATTATAGTCAGAAAACGAGCAGGACTAAAAAGGTTTAATAAAAGCCAACAGCTCTGCCCTCCCCTGCTTGCATTCGTATTCTCAACAACTTCAAACAAACGAGGGAGAGTAGAGAGCAAGTTTTTAGGTTCAGCCAGCAAATATTGTTACGGTCAAACGTTAATTCGACGAATAAAACTTCATTCACGACTTAAATTAAACAATTCTGCGTGCTGCATGCTAAAATGTTTCCCACAAAAAAAGATGGAAATCCTCTTTTCTGTTTGCTAATTTTATGATTTCACTCTTTTCGAAGGTGCTCGATGCTCTGGTCTGGTCTCTGGTCGGTTCATCCATTCCTTTCCAAGTAATGATTCTCAATTGTTGTTGGTCTCTGAAGAGTTATAAATTTTGAGAGAAATTTAGAAGGTCATGGCAAGAAAAATAATAGCTGGAGCAATACACTCTTCTGCATCTGCTTATATACAAACTGGAGTTACTGAAAAAGTACTGTGTGGCGGCACATGGAACAACTGCTTTACTTAAATGGTTTAGCTTGTGTGACACAATATGTTATAAATATATAGTATCTGCTAGAATTTCTGGATACATGTATGTATGCTCGATTATTATTCAAGTATCATCTTTCCTATACCTATATACACATATATTTACTCTGAGTTTCAGATGCATATCGCTTTTCTACTATTTCATGCTGTTCGAGTTTTAAATGGTCATGCACACACACACATACTCATCCGCTCCGCTTTCTACTAACCCACCAAAATGGCTGGTAGGTTTAGTTGGTTTCATTTGATACGGAAAAGGAAAAGTAGAGCTAGAGCACAAGAGGATTTCGTTTAACCTCATCATTTTGATTCACCAAAAATCTATACTGGCAGAAGAAGAAGAGGAGTAGTAGGATAGGATAGTGGTATTATAATCCGTAGCCAACTAGCTCAATTCCTTTTTACAAAAGAGGAGCATATGAGAAAGAAGCAATGGTATAGTACATCCATTCTTGCAAACACAGCATATATTATATAAAAGTCAGAGCACTATGAATATTCCACTGATTATTTGCCATGCAAATGACCTTCCATATGTCGCCTTTTGATAGTAAAAACTGTTCTGCTCTGCTCAGGCTTCTTTCCTTTTGTGAGGAAGGGAGGAAAGAGCGTGAGCTAGCGTTAAGTTGGGTTATATATATATGTATATATATATATATCCATATATTTTCCATTGCTCTTCTCTTTTTTCCTGGGTTGAAAGTACACAATGGGAATTATCCTTTTCCACTGATGATGAATTCATAAAGTTCATACCTCCACGTTTTCTTTTATAGGTATTAGGAAGCTTTCACTAATAATATGTATAGTTAAATAGTGCTGGTTTAGGTTATACTCTCGACCCTTTTTTATATATAATGTCCTTCTTGTTACATACAAAGGGAAGAGTTATAATGTAGTTAACCTCGAGGGGACGAGCCGCATTATACATGTCCATTCGCTCATGCTTCTATTCTACAAAACACCGTGCTCGTTATCGGATTGCATTTTGTCCCTCTATTCTCTCTCTCTGTTGCCCGTAAAATGAGAGTCTCTGTGACATAGTCACGTGGACTTAGAAGAAGGAATACAAAATGAGACAGTATAAAAAACATGCACCAACCAAAACCATACACACATACTTTGTTAAGTAGTCGAGAGGATAAGAGGGAAAGCTGTGTGTAATACTTTCACTGAAGAGGCAGCAGCAGACCCCATGGCAGTCATCCTGTGCCGTCGTGCTCATCATCATTGTCGTCGTCATCATCATCATCATCATCATGATGTTCGTACATAAACGCATATTGTCAAATGAGAAAAAGAAAAGCCATCTTCTCCCACCATGGACTTCAGTGTCTGCCGATATCCTTTCTTTGCAAAATTCGTCCCTTTGTGTGCACCGATGTGGAACAAATGATGGCTTTTAATTTCGCAAAAGAGAAAATGGTCCCATTCCTTTTTCTCCATGATATACTCCTTTCTCTATTTCCCCCTTTGCATTCATATACATTCACTCTCCCTGCAACTCCTCATTCATTCATTTTGGTGTTTTAGTACAAATGTGTGGAACATTACCAATGAGATGAGATGAAGTTGAAGAGAAGAAAGCAAAGAAAGGAAATGGGAGAGAAAAGAAAAGAGAAAGTGAACTTTTATTTCCGCTGTCACCAATGTCTCATCGAAGATCTGATCTGTAAATGTTACATGATCTCCTTTGTACGCCAAAATTCCTTGAGAACCCAATACGTTTTTGGTTTTCAACTTAACTAACAATGCAATGTTGAGAACATGACGGTAGGGAGACAGGCCGCGTATAAACCCAACTTTTTTTTATATACTGTAAGCTTGGTAGTAGTAGTTTTATAGTCAAATATGCAAATATATATGCAAAAGGGACTACTAAATCTAAATTAAATTGCCAATATAGCAACCAGGTCGAATGAGAGAATATATATATATACTAGAATGAATGAGGACATGCATGTGGAGTAGAGATCCGAGCCGATAGTATCATACAGTCAGAGGAAGGATGGAGAAAAGTTGCACAAAATACTATATCCGTTTTGTTGTCGTCGATCAATATTCTACAAAACTATCCCGTTTCCTATTTATTGGCACCATGCATTTCAATCATTTATCCATTCTAAAAGGAATATTTATACATGTATATTGCAAATGCTGAGGAAATTGGTTTCACGTGACGTACATATTCAACGTGTTTGGTTTTAAATTAATTCTGCTTTAGTCTTGAATAGTTGAACCGTAAAAATCCGACGTAAGTGATACTTCTTGTTTTGAAGTTGAAATAATTCTGAACTAAAAATACTTTTTCTCTCTCTCTCGTCGAGTTGAAAAGTAAGTAACTAAAGTGGTTTCTGTCGATGGCTCCTACTCAAATATGTCACGAATGAGTGACAATATGGGAAATATGGAATGAGACAAATTTTGATATATGAAAATACACAATATTATTATTCCATATTTACTTTGTGTTATTTGTATGGAATATTGGTATCTATATCACAAAGCAGAATTAAGTTACATGATTCCCTTATCCAATCCAATACACTATAGTATTATTTGCTATACCTTAACTGCTCTCCTGGCATTTTCTACGAAACTTTGCCTCCGCCAGACCTGTGACGACAATGAGAAATAAATATATGGAAAAGAAAAGAATGGTCTCCATTTCAAGTCCGTTGACACAACCAAATCTTAAATCTGTTCACTTTTCTCGTGCCGTAACTTTGGATATGTAACTACTATACTACTACTACTTTCTGTGTTGAAATTGATTTTCCTAGCAAATATTGTAAGATAACTGGCAGGAATTTTATTGCGAAAACGAAGTAAACACAACGTTTTTTTTGCAAAAAACTAAAGTGACAGATATTGATTCACAAACGATATTACCATAAGAAAGACGACACTCAACTTACTCCCCACACACACATATATCCAAAAAAAAATCAAGTAATAGTTCGATTTTCATGGTGCCATATACTATTTTTCGTAATAGATTCGGAAGAGTGAAAGGTGTCTTGACTTTTGCTTTCTCTGTTTGTATTACTTTTCAATGTACACAATTTCTCAGGAACGACAACGACGATTTCCTTCTCACTTATCAAATCAAGGAGTGAGTGAGTAGTGATATACATCTACAATCTTAGCTACACATAGAAATATTCAGTAGATCGACGAGAGAACTTTTTTTTGTGAGAACAGAATGTTACCTTCGCGTTTCGTTCCATTCTCCATTATTTTTTTATCATGTACTTTTCCTTTTTTGTCCACACATTTGGTTGGGTTCAGTCACCCATTACTCCTAGATGAATTCCTTTTTTCTCTCTCATTCTTTGCTCCCAGCGACGTAATAGTGGTTGGTGATACAGTGGGAGTTTTTTTGAGTGGAAAGTAGGAAGCGCCAGGAAAAAAAGTAGATTGCATGCACGAATGGAATTTTTCCGTAAATCCTGAAATCCTTTTTTTTCTTCACTTACTTTTACATAATAGGTAAAGAAAGTTGATAAAGTGGAGAAAGAAAAAATGGAAAGTGCCTGTTGTTCCTATCCATATTACACGCTTGCTAGACAAAAAAAGTGCCACACGCATTTATATGAGTAGTGGTAGCTGTAGTAGTATAATATACTGCGACTTTTTCAAACTTGATGATAGCCTATCTCCCATGCAAATGGGCTCCGTCAGACTTCAGGTAATGTTCGTTTCCAATTTCACACGAGGTGAATGTGGATATGAAAAAGAATAAGGAAGACGATGATGATACGACGATATATGCTTTGGTTGCTAGTCAAGAAAGAACTACGTGCCTCAGAAGAAAGAAAATCAGATCGGTTGGGTAAAGGGGGGAAAATGACGGCGTTAGTGTCAGATTGCTTCCATATTCATTCACATAGAGTATGACATTATTATGCGTTAACATATCGTTGTTTAACCAAGCATATCGTATCACTTCTTTTCACTTAGATCCCGCTTTCCTCTTTCACCTATAGGTACGATGAATACGACAGAGAAAAAAACCAAAGCAAGAGGAGAATACAATCAAAATGGTTACTACTTTTATCATATGAAGAAAAGTAAGTATTCATAGTCACAAGTCATCGCAATCACTTGGGATTGAAGATAATATGATATATCGTACATGAAAAATATGATAATGATCATCACGATGCGATATGATATGATATCGATATGCTAAATCCAGTTAACTCCCTTTGTACCATAACTCATATCATTTTTTCGTACCTGATAGATGATATATGTTATAATATACATAGAAGCCCATTTTTGTACATATACATATATTTGAAATGTATGTAAGTTTGAAAGCGATTGCTTTCATCAATAAGACATGCCTTCTTTTTCCCATATCATGTGTAGAGGAGGAAATAAAAGGATATTGGTTTGGTTTAAGTAGTAAAGTTTGAAGAAATACCGATGCATGTTGGTATATGATGAAATTGATGATGATGATGATGCTTTCATTAAACGTCAAACCTTGTACTCCATCAAATGCATGCACACAAGTTTACATAGTTTTTTTGTTACGTAACAAACTTGCATGTAAATGTTGGTTCCTTTATAGCTCTCCCATTCCTTTCTTTTGACTCTCTTAAAAGATGGCTTTGAAGTGTGTACTTAATCTGAAAGTCTAAGAACCTGTTTTAGAAAACTAAACTGGGAAGCAGGCTCTTTTGACAAAAACTGCTGTTGATGATGATGCTGCTGCTTCTACTCCTTCTCATCGTCTTACTACACATTTCTCAACTTTCTTCTTTCTGTCAGATCATAGAACTATAGTCGCTTTATAAACACAAGTTTTTAGTGTCACTGAATACCAACCGTTCGTTTACACAAAATATGTTTGCTTCATCTGAAGCGAAAGGTCTATGTTTAAGATGCAGTCACTTGTATATTATATGCATTAGATATTTTCTAGAAACTAGTCATGTTTTTTATCCATGCATATTTCTAATCAGAAGAATCGAACCGGCAATATAATATGTACTTAATATTATGGTATGGTAAGGATGAATTTCGGCAAAATGTAAAGTATTATAATATAGTCCTTCTCTCTCAGTCCACTCATTTCCCATCAAAGTGAACCCATCTCCAGTCTTCCGTAAAATCGGGGAAAGTAAAGGGGATTGTGTGTCTTGAGTCTTTCACTAAAGAAAGCAAAAGCAGCAGGGCAAAAAAGTAAATGTGAGACGGCAAAGAACATCGTCATCAGCATAATCATCGTGTGAAGATGATGATCGTGATGATGTTGCCACCACTCTCTGATGATGCTGCACACATCAGCACCGTTGTTGACGAGAAGCGCAGGAAAATAGGACGAGTGAAGAGTCAATAGTAAATCTGTTGCAGTTAGATCTTGTTAGGAAGCAAAACCTGAAGGGTTTAGTTTGCTTAGTGCTTTTCCTTGTGGAAAGACAACGTACGTCTCAGTCTTCGTAGACTGCCTGGGTGGAATGGAATGGAACGTGAGGGAGAAAAGAATCATGTGTACGTTCAACTCAACGTTTCTTCTCGTTTTTGAACAAGTTGATGATGAAAATGATTAAGAAGGAGAACAAGTTAGTGATGATGATGCTTGTGTATTATACTTAAATGTACGTATGTCCATATGTATGATATGATGATATGATAAGAGTGATCATATGCTTTAAATATACATATGGTTCGTAACCCTTTATGGGAGAAGAGGAATACGTTCGTTCGTATAGCATTGCACTGCCTGCCTACAGAAAAACCTTCTTGCTTCCTTGTATATAAATATAAAGTATTCACGAAGAACACACAGCTGAACACAAGTAATATCAAGGGAAAGACGAAAGTTTCTTTGAATGAAGATGAGTCTCTCTTTCCTCTTTCTCTTCTCTCACTTTCTAGTTGATATTCCCTTTCTCCCTACAGAAAGGTAATGGAATCAAGGAAACGAGAGTGAAATTCCCACTGAGCTAATCGGATTCCTATTTATTGGAGGGTAAACATAAAGTGTAGAGAAGAGAGAGAGAGGGAGAGAGTGGCTCTCGAAAAAGGATTTTCTAACCGTGTGTTTCTCTCACTTTCTCCACTCATTTCTCTCCTCTACATCCATGTTCTTTCTTCGTCCATATCTCTATATCAGTTTGGCTCCTTGTTCACGGTGTAATGCATCATAAAGTGGGAGTTCATTCAGGTACCATGAACCATCAGAATACTTAAGTGCAATTATATAGTGCTTGAAGGAAAAGTAAGTAGGAAAAGTAGTATTTTTTTAGATGAGTACAGCTTGAGTCGTACACCAAGTACTCTTTGCCGTTACAAGAAAAATGAACGGAGGACGACGTAGGTTGCAAGTTGTTCCAAGTAAATATTAAGAGCGTTAAAAGTAAGAATATGAGTGTCAAGAAATCTTTGTTCCACCTGATCCCTTTCATGCAAGTGTTGCATTTGTGGTAGAACTATTTAGTATCGAAATGTTGAAATTTCTTTAAAAATACCTAATGCAAACCCCATGTTTATGCGTAACAAATATAAAAAATATGAAGGTTACTGCTTACCTCCGTCAACATCTCGGTCAGCTTGAGACGCAGAGTCCATGGGGTAAATGGAGTTGGAAGTGATGACAGGTGTCACGCTTGGTGACAGGAGGCATAAGCCTAGAGCAATTATGCAGATGAAATCACTTTTTTCAGTGTTACTTTGACACCTTCTCAAACGATGACCAACACCAGCAGCTCGACAGTTTCCTGTAGAAGTAGACCTAGTGGTGGTGGTGGTCATAGGACTAGCAGCAGCAGCACCATTTTGTACGCTTTTTATGCACTGGTGATGAGTTGACAGGTGCCGTTGGCTCTTTAGGAAATAAACAGGCGACAAAACTGACCCGAGAGCAATGAAAATGGTATTGATTTTGGAAGTGAGGCTTGTGACAATCGCCGAGATGATGAAACTGAGAAAAAGGTGCAGCAGCTTAAAAGAAGCAGCACGACTTATTATTGGCAACGAGAACGGAGCGTGTTGCGGTCGAGGTAGGAGTTGTGATGACTCTGCATGTGGCATTGACAGTAAGGTTGATGTTGAACTAGAACTTTTTGGTGGTGGAGAAATTGAAGACGCAGATGATGTTGATAACGACGCCAGTGTCGATGATGATGATGACGATGATGATGATGCTGACAAAGTTTTTGTAGGAGATAAAGTGGTAGATGACAAACAAGAAGATGTTGATGTTTTTGACAAGTTTGAAGTGAGTTCTATCTTCATATGATTTTGTTCACGATTACTAGTACTACAACTACCACTACAACACCCACTTTTACTACTACGGATACAATAATATGTACAACTATTATTAACACGCTCATGTTTTACCAAAAGTTCATGTTCACATTTCATTTGTCCAAAATTATTGGATTCTGTAGTCCTCTCGAAAGATTGCTCCTGATAATATAGGAGCGGAGCACAATCACGTCTATTCCGGGAATACTTGGAATAATACTCATTTGGTTGGGACAACAACCTACTACCACCACCACCACCTTCAGCATCAGCAGTATCAGTAGTGGCAGCTGGAGAAAGCTGAATCTCAGCCTTTGATTCTGAAGAGCCGGAAAATACCTTTCTTTTTCTCACATTTGCCATTTTTCTCTGTGAGAAATCAGAAGGAAGAGTGGTGGAAGATGAGAAAGAAAAGGATTCTATTGGATTCTTTCCTGCTTCAAAATCTCTTATTTCAGCTGCAATATTGCTTTGGGTTGAGGTGTTTGCGATGGTGTTAGTGCTGCTGCTGCTACCCCAACAGCTACTCTCAGCGTTGGATCGGTACTTGAATTTTGACTTCCGTCTGCGTTTGAAATCTTTTCTATGGGGAGACATTAAGCAACGTGAATGGTCTTCCCTGCCTACAGTATTCCTACTGTGAAAGTGTAACTGGGGAGGAGCACCAGTACTCCAAGTATCTTTGAAATATTGGTGAGAGTAAAAATCTAATGTCCTCTTCGTTGTTCGCAGCGTTGGTGGAAGTGGTGCCACAGTTTTTGTTGTTTGCTCGCTGCTCCGACTCCAAGCAGAAGCGGGGTACTTGGGCCAAAGACTAGTATTTATTGCAGGGACAATGTGTTGGCTTCTTGAATAATGGCCTGGATACTTGGGGAATTCAGGACTTTGTTCTTCTTCCTCCACAGAAACATTCATGGACTTAGCGGATGCGTAAGAACACGTATGCTCACATGTATGTAGATATATTCTTATAGGGAACTTGAAGAGTTGGAAAGCAATACTGGATCTAGTCGTTTGTATGTATTTTCTTTTACTTTCTCTCGATATCCTACTTAAACTATCTTTCTGTGTACGTTTCCCCCTCTGCTATTTTTACTTTCACTCTCGATGCAATCGATCACTTTCAAAAATTAAGTTATAACGTCCACTCCACAGTTTCGCGATTGATCACATCTTTTTCAACTCCTTCTTTCTCCCTACGTAATTTTCCTATTGTGAAGAAATGTTTCTTTTGGATACATATAGGGAGTAATAGTGAGTCTTTTCACAGAAAAAAATACCGAATGGACTCGGGGCTTTGTCCACTCTCTCTCTCAAAAAAATTATTTTTATCTGTTGGTCTTTCTTGTTTGGAGAAAGTTACACTTTTTTATTCAGCCTCATGAAAAAGCAGTCAACAAAAGAAATTTCGTCGTCGTCTATAGAACAAAAAAAATGGTACGTGTACAAATCGTCAGACTGAGTTTTTTTGTGCTGCTTTTTTTCTTATTCCTATTCAGCTTACAACCACATTGTTATAATGTTATATAAAGTAAGTGTAGGCTCCAGATAAATGAAATGCGCTTTATATGATGGGTGCGGCCATTGACTCATACCTACACCATCATCAGTCTCAGCGGGGGGAAATGTTTTTTTCTATATTTTGCATCAACATCAACAACAAGTCCTTGAGAATGCACCGTTCCCATTAGCATAAAGCTTTTTGAAGAGAGATTTTGTGAAATCTGTTGAAAGAAAGAATGATATAGGGATGCTTTTGTGCAAAAAAAAATATCCAAAACTATTCTCTTAAGCCTCACACAAAGGAGTCATGATGATGTGATGAGCATGATGATGGCGATCATCATCATCATCATCTTTTCATTGTCACTATTTTTCCAGTGTGTGCATAAAGTTAGAGTTGCTAATGCAGAAAAAAAAATATTTCCAAAACTTACAAACACTTCAAGACTCTGCTTAAAGCTACTTGTTACAGAATACCCATTTTTGTTTGGATTCTAATAGGGCTGCTTTCCACAATAGTTTATATATATACGTACATATCTGCTGTAGTGTGCTTTTCTTACGCACTTTTATTCTCTTCAGCACTCTGTTCCCGGCAGATTCCCTTCCATTTTTAGGAATTTCTGTTGAATGGTGTCACAAAAAAGAGCTCTCTTGAATAATATGTGTGCTCGGCTAGGCTCCGTTGCTTGCTTGTCTTTTTTTCGCACACACAAGCACACACACATCTGTTTACCCAAAACTCTTTTGGTTAAATGCTCGCTGTTGCTTCTTCTAGTGGAAGTGTTGGATGCTTAGTAATGTGGTACGCCGGGTGGTAAAATAGGATTTTCCGGGAAGGTTCTGATGATGATAACACTTTGAGCGTACAAACACACACACACTATATTCTTCTTCGTCTTCTTGCCTCTTACTCAAACACGCACTATCCGCCTGTTTATAGTTGTATACGGTGGAGTGGAGTACTTACTAAAGTGTTTTTCAGTATTCAAAAAGAAGAAGACGACGAGTAAATTTTCTGTTTTGGTAGTCCAGACTCTGAGAGTAATTTAGAATATGTGTACATATGCAAATACAATGCTCATAAAACTTGCAAAGAAAAAAAAAGTCTTTTACTCCCGTTTTTTATGCATCCGTTTCCCTTTTACGACAATGATGCTTGCAACTCACATCACATCACTCTACATTTGCTTGTATATACTACTACTCATCATCAAGTTGTATCTGTTGCTGAACGTATGTACGTTGGTTTTATGTAACGTTACGTATGCATATGCAGTCGTACTCTATATAAAATGGGTATGTTGTAGTTTAGTCCAGAATTATTCTAAAAATCCAGAGAGATAATAGTTGTGAAAAGAGGGAAAATGAAATAAGTAAGGAGTAAATTGTGAATAGTAAACGAGATGTGTGTCTTGTCGACTGCGTGTCGTAATATTTTTTAGAGCATTCAGCTAGGTACTTCACTTTTTCTTGTGGAGGAAATGCCAAAGTAATATTTTTACATCTTTCTTCGCACTATTACTGTGTTGTTGATGCTACTTGTCTCTTCCGTTCCACTGTTCTCTCTTCCTTTTCTCTCTCTCTCTTCAGATCTCTCCAGCTAAATTACGATGATGAGTTTGTGATGGGGCCGTGAATGCATTTGCTTATTGAAGCAAAAGAGTTGTAAATTTCCCCAAGAGCCTAAAACAGAAAAGATAACGATGTAGAAAAGTAGATAGCAATAATAATATAGAATGGGTATATATATATACAAGTACGGATATAAAATGGTAATACTATTCATTCACTCAAGCAAACTAGAGGAGTGCTCTAGTTATAGCGATAAACTACTCGAAGAAAAGTGGCAAAAGCTTGAGAAACCACCCTGTGCATATATTTCCTTATATAGATTACAGATAGGTAAAAAAAATAGGAGAGATAGATGCATATGTGGGGGGCTTAAACACCACAAGAACCTCCTTTTTGATCGTAAGACAGAGTATAAAAGCAAAGCGGAGGAAGGAAGTTCCTGCCCTTAATACATTCATGCATGTCTCCACAGAATATAAAAATCCACATCTACGCGATATATACATACGTGAGTGAGCCTTGTCTTGTTCGCTGACTTAAGAAGTTGCTGGAGCATTTTTTTTCACTCCTTCTTGTTCCTTTAATATAAAGGTAATATTCTGTTTTCCTTTTCCCCTTGCTCTCTTTTTTAATGTAATATGCCAAAGCGACTCTTTAGCAGGATGAATATAAGAAAATATTTTTGTAGCTATTTCACTAACAGCCCAGTACTTTTTTTCATGAGATGTTGTTATTCATGATGATGTTGTTAGATGAGGATGACGATGATGAGGGAGCAGAAAAAAGAAGAATGAATGAATGGGGAGGCAAATAACTTATATGGCTCTCACACTCACGTACTCACTCGTACACGCTCTTTCAAGTTGGCATGCATGCCTCGCCACATGTATTTTTTTTCTTTTTGGGTACGTACGTACATCCTAAAAATGCACTTCAATTCCCAAGAGAGACTGTCAACAAGGTTTTCTATAGACAACACACAAGACGTTGGTAATAGTTAGTACAAGCCGTTACATTGCATTACGAGTGCATAATCAACATCCATCCTTCTTCTTAACCTGTCTTCTTAGAGCCTGACACACAGGGGAAAGTAAACAGAAGATTTTGATTCCCATTTTTTCTCTTTGTCCGCCTTTTCCTTTGCTATTGGGCAAATAATGCAGGCACGGAGGGAATTGTACAATACGGTTTAGTTTTGCATTTGCCAAGCATATTTTCATAAAATAGTAATGCTTCCCTTATTACTTGAGTTGGCTTGGCTCATTCTTTCTAGCATATATATGCATTCAAATGTATGACTGTCTCCAATCTCTGTCTCTACCTTATTCCATTCCACTATTCCACAGGCTCCATCCAAAGCGAAAGAGGGATGCTCTGTAGCTTTGGCTTGTGCTTACACAAACGTAAAAATGTCTTAGTTGTCACAAGACAACTTGTCTTTTTTGTTATTGGCAAGGGGGAAATCTCATGTAATATTTGTCTTGTTCTGAAAAGATTTCAAACTATTTTTCTTTTATAAATTCATTTCTTTCTTTTTTCTCAATCTTACACGCCACATTTATCTGCTCGCAGCTGAGCCTGAGCCCGTCAAATTTTTATTAGGTTCTAAAGAAACGCTACCAAAATTATAGTATTTCTTTCAATGCTCCTGGATTTTCCCCTATATTTCTTTCTGTCACACAGCTGCGTTTTCAGTACATGTACAAAAGTAACACTAGCAGGTTCACTTTGCTAGGATATTTAAAAAAAATAATATGCATGAAACCAAAAGTGTTTAGTGCGACAGAGTAAGCTGCTGTAGTGAGAAAAGCAAGCGGTGTGACAAAAATATTCAATAAACTAGTTTTGCACACGGGTTTATACTTTACACACATTCATTCCAAAGAAAGTTAAAAACATGACGATATTAGCGGAGAAAGAGGAAGTAGTCGTGTAGGCAATATGTAGAGTAAGTAGTATGCTACATGGTTACACCACACATATGTACATACTGTGGAAGAAATCTCATACGAAGCATTTTTACAGACATTGATGGATAGGTCTCGTTACATTTAGTAATAACGGATTTTTTCTCTCGTTCTTTTCTTTACAAAACATGACATGTTATAGGTATGGTATATCCACATAATATCCCGTGCTGACTTTATGCAACGCTACAAAACTCACTCAGCTCTCCGTCTCTCTCCCTCTCATTTTCTCCGGAAGACGTATATTTGGATTTCTCTTATCCAAGTGAAACCTTTTGCGTCTTTTTCATGCCTCGTGCAATTATTATGACTCGGACTGGCCTAGCACAAATGAAAACTGTCTACTGGGCTGTTGCTGCTGATTTTGCTGGTTCTGAGACAGCAAAAGAAAAGGACTAAGAATTCATAGCACCGTTGTTCCTGCATGTGGCATGTCCATGAACAGAAAAGCGAGAACAGAAGAAAAAAGAAGTTTGTCTGCTTTGACTCTTCTTGGCTCTCCTTTTTTCTCTTTCCTCAACTGTTTTACTCCTTTCGGTTAGTTCATGCTCCTCCAATTCTTTCCTGGCAAGTTAGTCTTGAAAGATATTTATGAGCTGCGTATGTTACACTAAATGTGTATAATACCCAGAACTATTACTAACGTTATTGGTACTGAATCCCAGTGAAATTTTTTTTTTCAAATGGAATTATTAGTAAGAAAAATGTTGACCCTAAAACTCTTGTCATGAAGGCTAGAAAAAAATCAGTCCGTACATAAAAAAATCCGGAAAATATGGGTTAATCAATATATTACTCTGCTTTGTAACTTTTACTTGGGTAAATAAATGCCAAGTTGACGCAGACAGAGACGCAGCGTAATATCAGCATTTATTTCAGCAGGACAAGTTTCTAAAAAATTCAAAATTCTAGTGTCCACCCATCACAGACTTCAGTCAGATGGTGACTTGACTTGACTTCATTAATATTTCCTTGCAGAATTGATGTGTTTACAAGTGCACATGTTATTTCGCATGCTATGTTTGTCCTTCGTTTCTTTGAAGGTGCGTAAGTCGTAAAGAAGAAGACGTTACCCCATGCCAGACCAGAACATATACCTACCCCGTGTCCAACTTTAATTAATTAATGATGTAGGACGCAGTAAACAATAATATATATTCTTTTTATTTGCTCACAGTCGTTTTATGTCGAAAGTCTATAACACCACGCTGTTTATTTTAGCATGTACAATGTACATACAAAGTTCATCCGAGTATATTCTAGCCAGTAAAGTCAAAGGTGTTTGAAGTTATGCATACCTACATATATGAATGAATACAAACATCCGAGCACCTATAACTAACGCACCGTTTTACTTGTAGGTGTGGATAGTTACAGTTCCCTTGTATTTATAATGGATGAAAGTAAACACTACAATAAAATCATTATGTACAGACGCTAAACAAAAAGGGACATATAGCTAGGACTCCAAAGTTTATGGAGCCACCTAAAAACATAAGCCTTTTCCTTTACTCATTGTGAATAGGAGCGAATGGCATGAATGTAACTTTGAAGACTCGACTCGACTACTGCTTCGCATGACATGAATAAAAGAGAAACTCAACTTTGCAAAAAAGGAATGTAGGCATTAAGCAAACATAAAAAAGCATTCTATTTACACATGACACGAAAGGTAAAAATGTAAATATAATGGGCATAATATATAGGCTAAGAGTGATTTGAACTTTTACTGCACATAATAATGTACCTAAAAAGAAATTCTCTGCTAGCATTGTTTTTCCCTTTTAGTAGTAGTAGTAGTTCAGTATACTACGCCACGCCATTCCATCACGTACATTACAGCAAATCACACAAAAAAATAGGAACCATACTCAAAAAATTATAGTAATGGCATGCAGGCAACATTCGTTAGCATTCACATGCAGCCCCATTATGACATTATCCATTTTTCATGAAAAAAAGATGCTCACTTCTCTCCATGCTCTCACCTCGTTTTAGTTATACACTTGTTCACTTTTCATTGCTAAATTTGTACTTTTCGTACACAAACACACACATACACATATTGTGTGTGTTCCTTTGAAGAATTTACAGGGTTACACGGATGAATGGAAAGTGAGGGGCACAGTGATTAGGAGCGATGTCGGTGTGTGTTTACTGAAATGTCTCCGCTGTCGGGAGAAATTATTATTTCTTTAGTAGGGAAGGAAAGGGACAGCAACATTATATATTGTACACACACACATAGGATATTATTTACCTTTTAGAAAAAGTAACAAGGTGATAGAAGCACTGTTACAATATCTGGCACAAATATGATCGTAATGATGATTATAGGTTGTTATGTACTTAGGTCGATCACCATCACAGTAGTTAACAAACAGTACAGTAGTGGTGGTGTGGTCTGGTGAACTATAGGTCCAGTACAGAATGTTTCTCCCGTTTGTGTTAAACCATTGAAAAACTATTGTAGAATTATATATTATGCTTACGTATGTAAACTAGATGTTAAACTCTTTTAAAAAGATGAATAAGAAATGACATATACAACAAAACTGAACATTGAATAGGAGGATACTTTCACTTGTCCAAAGAGTAATGTATTTTTTTGTGTGGACTTTGAATTAGATAAGTTGAATATGAATGCCGGTCTCTTCCTGAATACTTTGACTGACACTGACGCACACTCGTTCCATTATTATTCCAAAAGGAGGCTTTTATTTTCACTTGGTCGGCTCAAGGCTCCTTTTTTTCTGGCTATTCAAGTGAGATTCCCTTTTTTGTGAAGAAACCTGTTTATTTTTTAGTTGAAAAGAAGTAATGTTTGGTCTCTCTTTCTTTAATATCGTGTGCCGTCGTCCCAGGGAGCGAGCAACTTGCAAAAGTTTTTATCTTTGTATCTTGATGAATAGAATACACACACCAAACTCTATAACTTTGTTACTTTTTTTATCATGAAGAGTCGCTGAGGAAAAAGGAAAGAGAGCGAATAACGAGCAAAAAAATTGCGATAAATTTTGTCGCTAATTTAAGTACATTAAAACGTTATCCACAGGCATTAGCCGCTAAAGCGATGGAAAATGTGTAGATTTTCCCATGAAATTTTCAAAGAATCTTGTAAGGGAAAACCTCCCAATTTGTCAGATTCACGAGTGAACCCAGCTGGTAAAAATGTGGGCACACCGAGAAATTCATCCAACCGCACAGACACACAACACACCGGGTTAGTTGCACCAGGAACGAACCGTGTCTCCTGACTAAACCCCGTCTCAACTTTACCAGAGAAAGAGAAACGAAAGGCAAGAGCAGAGTCAGAGAGAGAGAAGGAGAAGAGCCAAGCCAGTCTATAATACATTGAAGTATATTATGGTTTGTATGCTTTGAACTCGAAGGCATGAATAAATGTAGCAAAGGGAAGAGAGAAACCGTAAACTGGCTTCATGCGCGTCTCCCGTTTCCTTCACCACTATTGCATTGCCTTGTATGTTATTTTTCTTCTGGAAAAAAGTAGTGGTGGTGGCAGCGGATAGTGGAGTAGTGTGTGTGTTGTTGCTTCTTTCGTTTCATTCTCCCTTTGCTTCTGGTACATTACTCGTTTTGTGTTTTCAGGCCCGTATGGATGCGTATGCATATCCCTTCATATCATAACTACACTCACATTGGCTTGCATTGGTTTCCCCGTGTAAAATACAGAGCTTATTCTCCAAGTCTCACTCTCTAATGCATGCATACCAATTTAAAAAGGCACTTTCCTAATATACACGTTTTTAGAGAGGGAAAGAGAGAGACGCTGATCGCTGGAACAGGGCAGAAGAAGAAATGCTGTAAAATTCCTATGTGCATTACCTGCAGACGTGAAGTGGAGTTTTTTTTGTAGAGCATTTTTGCACTAAGGTAAGGTTGGTTATAGGTAGTTCTTCATGCTGTTTGCAACTTTCCATACTCTTTTGTATAACAATTTCCCAATGCATGCTTTCTCTCTGCCTCTTCTTTTACTTTCTCATATTATATCATCTCCATGCTTAGGTATACATTAATAAAAAGAATGCTACACATCTTCTTTTACCATCTCACTTTACCTGTTTCCAACAAGAGCTGCCAGCTTGTACCTGGTTCGTATATTGCTTGTCATCCCTAAAGGGAGCAAACAAATTTTGTTGAAGAAAAGTATTGAAAATATGCTTTCTGCCTTTATATGTTCCCATGTATTTTTCGGCATTACTACTACTACACCTCCTCTCCCATAGTTTCTCATGGAGTAAGACTCTTACTCTTACGTACTGGATATTATTCACACACCTTTTACATATCGTTTGTAAGTAGGCATACCATATTTTATAGTCAATAGTTTCCTTTTCGTACATGATTTTTAGGTTCCCAGGTTAGTTTACAGGTGAGTTGCTGCCTCTGTTTTGAGCATCGTACAAGGATTTTCCTACTTATTTTCTACATGTCAGAACCACACCGTGGAGAATTATATGAAAGTCTAAATTATCGATGTGTGTAAGTTCCAGTACCATATACCACCACCACCACCACGACCAGATACATACAGTATTATAGATATCCCATCCAATGGAATCTGTTTATATGGGCCACACACATCCATAAAAACTTTTGGTGTAAAATTTATATTTACAGGAGGAAAATTTTGCAGGTGAGCTGCAAATAAATGGTGGCCTATTGTACATAATACCACTCATGTCAGGATCTTCCGCAAACACTCACATAAACCCAATGCCTTATATATATTATTGCTTCATATATATGTGATGTTGGTCACTTGCATGTTTGCAGGCAGATAAGGTTGCTCCTTGTACTTAATGATGACAAAATAAGGAAAGTGCATATATAATATCATTTTTCTAAACTTTATTCACTGGTGCACGTCCTCCCATTCGACAATATCCATCCATCCATCCCATCTTTTCTTATCTTGGTACACAGACAAAAAATCCTTATTTTTCATGTTTCATGTTGAAGGAAAAAGCACATTACATATATTATATCAATACAGTTGCATTTTTTTCAATATTTCACCGGATAAGAAATATAGTAAAACAACGAAATTCGTATACATCCTGTGTCTACTTTTAATAAACACCTTTGAGAGATAAGAATTTTATATATTATATAAAGCTCGACATTTTTACTGTATTGTGGTTGTCGACAGCACGGCGCAATCTATATGCGTATATAGTTTCCACATTTCATTCTCTCCGCCAGCAAAAAAAATGAAGGCAAGAAGACATCTGAATTTTTTACAAACATATGCTTATGTGAGCAGAAAGTAAGAGACTGAAGAAAAAAGGGAACTGGGAGAAATATGTTTTCCGTTTAAAGTCGTAACTTTAGCTTGCCAAGAAAGATCATATTTTTTTATTCACCATGTATCATTCCGTATTATGTAAATATGTACAAAAATGATATGATGAGTGGGGTAATGTGTTACATAACCTAAGTGGAACCTAGCACTCGTTTTTTGCAATGCAAACTGCAAAATTTACCTTATAAAAAAACCTTAGTTGAATTTTTTCCGCATTGTTCATAAATACTCAAAGGTGCATCAGAACATGACATATTTTATGAATAGTAAATTTGACTTGGTTTCCTCAGTACTACACATCAGACCACTGCACCATTAAGTTTTGAGAGAGAAGGCAAGGAAAAGTGTTTCCAGGAAAATGCTTCCTTTTTTGCTTTGCATGTTATGCTGTTTACTCAAGTTATGCACATTCTGTAAATTATTGTTTGAAGTAGCCTTGTACGAGCGGAGAAGGATGATACACACATATTTGAGTCTCGGGCTGGGGAATAAATAACTTTCTTTCCAGTAGATGAAAGAGAGACTTTCCATCGTGTACATAAATGACTTGATACCATTAAAGGAATAGCAAAAGGCTAGAGAAATATTGGAAAAACTCTCTTTCTCGGTCGATAGGCAAATTGGAGAAATTCAGAGGCGTGGTCTTATTTCACAGAGAAATGCATTTCATCTATTCTATTGCAAATTTAAGTGCACTCTTAATGGTTTTCTCTCATGGATTCTCTGTCCGTGTTGTGATTTAGTTGAATGTGAGTGCTTGCATCGTAATCGTAAGAGCAATATGTGGAACAGAATTTTTCAATGACTTTTTTTTAATATGGACGATACAACATAATATATATATGTATAGAAATGGCTTGCATAGTGAAAGTTCACCTTGTTCCTCTGACTTTACTTCAGCCTGCGTAGGTGGATTGAAATAATATCTCTTGTTTCGCTCAATAATATAGTATTATTTTCTATTTCTCGCATTGTCATTCCTTCAAATTCAAATGAAACGAATACGCTGCTATAACGCTCCATTCAGAACCCCATATTTATTTCTATTTTTAGCATAGGCAAGCATAATTTACGCCATATTATGTAGGTTTGTGATTCACCGGATTTAGTTGTATACACAAATTACTCAACATATTATTACGTTAGCGGCTAATCAATGAACAAAATTTCGTAAATACACACTGTGCACACGTCAACAAACCATGCATAGTCCGCCAATTTCAGGCAGTACATTCTTATTATTATTATTAACTATTTACATATATAAACTACAAAAAATAATTCTCGACTGACATTTCAGCCTACTTATATAGTAACGATACCTTATACAAAAGTGCTTTAAAAGCAAAACATCAGATCAGAAATGCTCTACGTGTTAGAAACCATTAATTCATATGGAGCACTGACTCATTACCACACTAAAAATACTCTTTCCTAACCATTAAGAGCTTGCCTAGTAAAGTGCATGTCGTAAATAATTTGTTTAAAAACGGATTATAAATTTTTCTCTCGGATTTTCTCTCCATATTTGTAACAGAGACCAAGATATCCTCGGATAGAAAATAGTTTTAATATATACGTATGAACATATATATCTATGCATAGAAAGCTGAAACAAAATATTGTTATGATGTTGTGTGGATATTATACATGGTTCGCCGGTCGATGTTTTGTGTACTTCCAAATATATCACTCAGTTTATATTGCCAAACAAGTTACAAAATTCTCATTTTTCTATGTAGCAGATTGCACTTGCCACCCATCATTATCCGATGCAAAATTGAAAGGAACTTAATAACATTCTAAGTTTAGAGGGAGATGTAACCAGCACAAAAAGTTCCCTACGGAGTTCCGTTCCATCTCCAATGCACGCATAAGGACTTGAGCTGCAGAGCCCAGAAAGAGTAGAAACTCCGGTGCAGATGATATGAGATGTGAGAGCGGAGGAAGGGGTGTTGTATAGCAGCAGCAGCAGAGGATGAAAAGAAAGGATGAGTCGTTTGACATTTTGAGCTGTCAAATCCAGTTGATAATAGATTCTGATGCCCCTTCATATATCAAATGCAACAAGAAGGCCAAAAATACACAAACGATGTTGAGGTTGAGATTAGATGTGCACTCTGCACAACTGTATATTGGGAGCATCGAAAATGCAATACACAATGCAATGATGATGACGGTGATGATGGGACGTTGAAGGAGTTTAAAAGTAAGAGCGTTCGCTAAAAGTTGAAACTCCATTATATCATATGAATCATATAATGATGATGATGATGATGATGGAATGAAAATGAATGCTTTCATAAGTATACAGAAGAAGAAAAGAGGAGCTTTATACATAATTTATATGTAATCACGTGGTTTACAATTGAATCTTCTAAAATAGCAGCATTGTAAACCAGTAATAGCTTCCCATTTCTATGCAACTCAAAAGAAAAGAAAAGCAATAATGCGGGGGAAGAACACACAATGGGCGGTCTGAAAAAGTATTTTCTCGACCTTTCCATGATTCAAAACTCTACGAAAGGTTTTTATTGCCATAATTTTCGTGAGGAAGTATTTTTTATAATGCAGTTTGATAATGAGAATGACACTGAACAAGACGTCAGTATTATTATGCAGATATATAGTTATTAGTTAAAGTTTAAGCTTAAGATGCTCGAGCACTATTGATGCCCAAAATGTAGGGAAAAGTTGCACAATAATGCATTTTAACATTTCTCAGCCCAAGTTTACTTTTTACAAAAGATTTATTTTTTGTGGTGTTGGGTGACAGAATGCTATAATATTTATTTCAATATAATGACACTGCTGCCACTTAAGTATCAGTGTCTTTCATCTGGCAATATGGCAAATCCACAACAAGCTTACAACTCTTATTGCATACGTTATGAATTAAAAGAGATGAGAGGTATAAAGATGCCCTTATAATAAAAATCGATTTTATGCGTCTCAAGAAACAATCTTAAAAGTAAGAAGTCGAATGTCGTAAAGCGCAAGAATGTAATAGCGACTACTTCCTTCAAGACTTGAAATTATCGAGCTCCAAATATAACTAAGGAAAGATAATATAGTAAATAGGACAGTTAGGAAAATAGTAAATCCGGGTGAAAATCTCAGAAAGACATTTTCCAGGACACCAATTGAAAATAAGCAAGGAAAGAGAAGAGGGGATTATATCCCTTTACATATTTCTTTGGGTTGCCTTCCAGCAAGCAAAGCCTATAAGCTATACAGCTCAAATAGATGATGAAGGAAACAAGCTGTTGTTATGCTTGTAATGTGAACTTTGGGCTTTCCGCAATTTCATTAAGGGATTGATGTATTTGCCACTTAATGTCATTTCAATGAAGTGCAGTGCATACAAAACCCTGAACTAACGGAACGTACTGAACTCTTTCAAATGCATGTGAATATGAGTGTATATATTTAAGCATTTCCTAACAACAAACATCCTCTACTACTTATAAAGTGAAGAAGTTGTGCATGCCGCGTGCTCCACTAAAATCACCACTCATCCTCTCACTACTATAACTATCCCGCTGTATATTATGTCGTTACACGCAACTATATATATACGTGGAAATGAGGAAATCTCATAAAAACGGCGAAATAATAAACTGTGAAATGGATAAAGTCTACAGTGCATAATATCTTTAGGGAAATACCATTTCAAGGAAAATCTCCCTCACATTTTCGCTCTTCATTTTCACTCTCTGAC
Organism: Orchesella flavescens; assembly: GCA_964034955.1. Lineage (NCBI taxonomy): Eukaryota > Metazoa > Arthropoda > Collembola > Entomobryomorpha > Orchesellidae > Orchesella > Orchesella flavescens. The sequence goes on along the minus strand of OZ035957.1, from coordinate 16,326,109 downwards.
CCTTTTAACGCAAGCCTCCTTCCATCTATTCATCCATTCACTTTCAGATATTTGTGCTTGAAAGCAGATCTCTCTCTCCCTTTCTATATCCTTATCCCCTACTTTCACAAAAACCCGTGAAACCAAGAAGTAATCTACGTACATAATGTTATGTATGTGGAACTTTATGTCTCTAAACTTGGTTATTTGTTGCTTTTTCTCTTTTTTGTGACAGAATTCATGAAGAAAATAGCTTTGACATGTTAAAACGATGGCCCTCTCATCGCCTGTACGTATGTATGCACACCACTTCCAATCCTTGACTGTTGAATGCATGCATGCATCCATGGTTTGAATTGAATTGCCACTTAAAGGATAAAACCACGACGAGCTACTTTCCTAAACGCTAAACTACTTTGATTTTACTGACATACGGTAGAGGTTAATATCATGGATAGGCTCTCCAAAAAGTTGAATCCTTATTACTTTGCTCCGAACACAATTTACTTTAGATTCATTTACTCCAGTTAGCCATGCATGCTAGCAAAAAGCATGTATAAAAATAATAATAATAATATGTACACACAAGCCTTTTAGTGCTACTTTACGGTTCAGGATTTCTTTTTGTCATGATGATGTTGATGCTTGACTGACTATATATTGTCAGATATGTATTTGCGTCGCATGCAACATGCTGATAGAAAGCTACACACACAATATGCACGCATTACGCTTCCGTGCCCTCCTTACTTTGTCTTCTTCGCCCGTGCCTATACACACATCTCCACTGCTCCGTGCTTCACATCACAAAACTGCCTCTTGCTTATGCGTCCGTCCAGATGACAGATGCACGTGTCAAGTTGTGGATGTGTCTACTTTTTGTGTCATTTTTATGATATGCGGATGCAAAATAATGGAAGAAAGACTGTCGACTTGGGAAAAGGTTTCAGTCCTGAGTGAGTAAAAAGCGGTGAGAAATGGAGTCAGGGGAAGTTCATAAGTAGGAAGTAAATAAATGGACAGCAAAATGCGTAGGTTAAAATGTCATGAAGGGTAGGATCAGGAGGATCCCAAACTTTTAGCTTTTTGCATCTGGACGCTTGTGTCATGTCCCAATCGTCATTTCACAGCCGTTTTACTCCATGATGTATCTACTGGTGTTTTAGATACCTATTATTAATTTAGCTAAATGTAGACTTGTTTCCCTTTGAAGATTAAATGCATCCACCACTACTACTAAATGATAGACTTTGCTTAATAAAATCCTTTTGACAGGAAAAGTAAAAACACAAGTGCGTACCAGCAAGACTCTGGTTTCCGCTCCTACATCAGTTCAGATGGCATAAAGTTCTGGCATCGTGCGTGGTGTGCTTTACCATATATATTGTTCAGAAACTATACAAGTTTTTATTTTACATAACTATAAGAATTCAGAAATGAAACTAGCAGGATATATTTTATTGCATTGAAAAGGCACAATGAAAAATGTCACAGATTGAGTCAATTACTTTTACGTAAGCTCTCAATATGAGCGATAAAAGGCACATCAATGTCAGCGAATGAAGAAATGTGATTTCTTAATGCTTCCTTTCCTACCGAAATATGATGTTTGCTTCATATGCCAACGTATTTTTATGACATCAACAATAAAATCCTCACCAGGGTGGTTGTTGGTAGTGGTCGCCTGTACGACTTTCTTAAGGTCTGTGTAGTAAAAACCTTGCGCAATGCAATGGTAGTACGAAACAGCAAAGTTACATATGACATGAAAAATCGGAAAACCCTCATTACTTATGAATTTATTGTTTTCTACGCAAAAAACAACACCAGTCTCGCAGTCGTCACAAACACTTGTTCTTTTCGAAGTATGCAGCTTTCATTCTACTTGACGGGCTTGTTTTGTATGCTAGTTGTTCACATTACCCCTCAATAAAAACTTGGAGTACATAAACTGAAATAATGCTGCTAATCGCTGTATAAAAGTTGTAGAAATTCTGCTGTGTGACATGATGATGCACTTTACAATACTTTTCTGGCATATTTCGTCCCCTTTGAATAGGTTGAAGATTAGAATGTCACATCCTACATAAATCCGACAACGTATATGTATTTCTTTCCAAGTTTATTATTCTAGCTTTACCCCAGCTCCAAGAGTTCCCCAAAACTGTAAACTCCGTACATGAGAAACAACTCGTTATTAAAAACAAATCCATGCAAATATAAATTCATGTTCCTGTGTGAAGTGTCTGATAGATAATAAATACATTAGTTTTCCGTATATGTTAAATTAGACCTAATTCCCGTATCCGTATCATGGATAAATTCTTACTGTCAAGGTTTAGAAAATATTTTATTGGCTCATTGGATGCATAATCGTACGTTACGTGTCCTGTAAACTTATCAAAATTTCTAAGTTAATCCAACTTGAAGTTCAGCCTTATCAAGCCTTATGCATGGGAGCAACACAGCAACTAACCCGACAGTCGCACCATGTACGTAACTTCTTACCGTCGCCGTACCAACAAGTTGTTATGCTGAGATCTGCGTTTACTGAATGTTGGACGCACGCTCGAGTTGATGACCTGCTGAACTCTGAGTTGATCGATAAGTTGTCTTGCAGTTGTCTTATAGTGTTCTATCAGTTGTCTGAATATTCTAGAAATTATTGTCTTTGATTTGTATTGTAATTTATTGATTGAAAAGTGCACTCAAACGTTTTGCATCTATCTATTTTTGTTCTATATTCTAAATTGTCAATTGTTTGCTTATTTGTTGAAGTAAATAAACTGTTCTAAATTGTTATCGTGAGCCTATAATTGTACTGATAAGCGTCTCGATAAGTAGAATAGCGACAATCTGATTTTAGTAGAAAAGTAGACTCGATAAGTGCATTAGAACTTGTGTGTAGACCGTTGCGAGGTTAGGTCATACGAGTAGAAGTGAATAGTTCAATTATCCGGATCAACTAGGAAGGAAGTCGTTCCGTATAATTCAGTTTGCATATTTTTATAGTTACGAGTCTCAGCATGTGGTATCCTTCTTTTTTCCCTAGTCATTGTAATACTAATATATGAAATATTTTGGATAAAGGATTTAGCATTAGCGCGGACAAATTTTTCCGCGTATGTTAAATCCCATGTTAAATTTCCTAATTTTGCACCCACCGGGAATTGAACCCTGAAGCACGTGCAGAGAAGCCCGAGAGCCAAATCCACAGCAAATCCTAGCTCGCCGATCTAAGCTCGTGTTAGGTTAATGTTAGAGTAGGAGAAATTAGTTTGTACTACCCTTAACCAATAAAACTAAGTGACATGGATATAGCATTAGTCGATTTATATTTGGGACTTTAATTGGCCTAGACTATGTAGTTCGTTTTTACATGTGATTTATATACGGGCCACATTTATTTGGCTGTCATTGTACACTGACTACACCCTGTTTCCAGCTATTATAGACATAGGATTCACATTAGTCAAATTATTACATGGTTATATTAAAGTGACGGGTAACCTTTTGCTGTGCACCGCCTCTAGCGGTCTAGTTTCTCGTATGATAAAATAGCTTACAAAGACCACACAACCAATCTTCAAACAAATACTCTGATCAAAACAACGTCAGGATGTTTGGATGGTATACTAAAAATGTAGAGGTTCATAAGGCATTGTGTATAGAAGATGAGGCACATTTTATTTCCTCTTGAATTGTTTGCATATTTGATATTAGTCCTTTCTGTTCCTTCTAGAATAACGAGTGTCAAAATAATGTAGAGCTCGTCATATCATGTATGTATAAAAAAAAATGTCGTCATACGCAGAGCAGGGAAAAAAAGTTGAGTTGAGATGGATAGAAAGTAGCCTTTTTGTATGCATAAAGCAAGAAAACAGAAAGTCAAGTCCCTCGAGCCCAAGTTTTTTTTCTCTTTTTAGCTCTCGTTTTCGTCGTCCGTCAGTAAAAACGATGAGATGATATGCATATATATTATGTCATGCATGCCCACATGGAAGATAAGAAAGTCATATAACATTGCATATTATGCATGTAACTGCTAACAGTATTAGTATCCAAAGGACATACATTTATGTATATACAAGGATTGGAGTATTAACTTACGAGCATTTAACAATCCTCTTGGAAGTAATAATATCATCTGACTCTGTTACTGAGCGTTACTTTTACAAAGGGATTGCAAATATGCTCTCTCTCCCATTTAGGTTGTTGGTTAGTTTGGTGAGTCGTTTTTGAATGCATTCCGTGTGTAAGAGGAGAGCAAGGGAATCATGGACATGTCATAGTCGTCAGTCATGCACGCTTACATTTCTCAGTGTTTGTTGATTCGAAATGACTAGGTAATATTTGTACACGATGGATCGGCTCGCCTCACAGGAGTAGTTCTCTCTGTGGGAGGATCGAAATAAAGAGAGGTAGTTGTTACAAATATCAAAAAAGTAAAACCTCTTATGCCATATGCCATCGTCAGGTTATATTTTATACGTACGTTATACTATGGGTATACCAAACATGCATGGACATTCGAAATGTAATATATTATAGGAATATCAAAGAGAAATTAGTCAACCAGCGAACAAAACCACCGCAAGAGATGTACACTAATAATGTATCAACTCGGAGAGACTCTCGGTGTTTCGTCACGACAATGTGAAAAAGCAGGAAATCATACATCTTCGTTACATTTGTCTTCTTTGGCCACAACTAACAAGGTGACAACAAGAGAGCACAAGCTCGCGGGTGATACCCATGTTGTTTTGTGTATATGAACGCATGCAGCTTTCTATTTTTAATATGGAACGGGGGAAAGGAGAAGGAAAACTAGCATAAATGTGCAGTCATTTGAGCGAGTAAAAGCATATTGCGTGTCCTTTACGGGAGACAACACACACACACACACACACATAGCTAAAAATAATGCTTTCACATTCGGTGTTTTTTTTCTGGAAAAGAAAGGACTGTCCATTAGAGTGTATGCATTTTGCACACTCTGCGTTGCGGCTCCAACTGTGAAAATAAAAGATGATGATGGCCATACGTCGTCCTTCACTCATTTATGATTAATTTGCTTGATGTCCAATGAACCAAAAGGTGGACTAGATGATGGGGTTTAATTGAATGGCTGAAGTGAGTGGTGTGCTACTGGACTGGTAAATGTCGTATGCTTTCTGCAAAACGTTACAAACAAGACGAACAATCGCTCGCTTCCACGAGTGCATTCATTATTCTATTGATGTTTCGAATCAACAAATATGAACATTACCTATATTTCATTTGTTGATTGTGTATATTTTCCCTTGCCACTCTACTTGTATAGATGTATTCAATTTAAAACCCGGCAAGAGCCTTGTTGTAAAAAATTGTTGAAAAATTGTAAGAAAAAACCATTCGATTGTAAACTTCAATATGTGCATATAACTCCTTGAGATTTTTGTTATATAAATATGTATATATTGCCTCGTATAGCCCTTTGAAATTGTTATTCATTATCTACACACCTGCATTTTAATGAATGTATGAATTGTGAAAGAATTGCAGAACACTTGCAATATGTGCAAGTATATGCTAGAATTTTGTTGACATTACTACCCAACTTTCGGCCTTGGCACAACATAAAATGGATGTGGGATGGTTAATTCCATTAGTATTATGTAGTATTCAAATAAAGAACCACAGATTCTAATAACACTTTAGCTGGCCATGATTTCCATAGTTTTTATATTGCAGCCATGCTTTGATAAGGCATCTTATCCTGGCCATGAATATGTATATACCTTTATATCTATAGCGTTCCTATAGTTTTATATGCCTTATAGTGATTTTTAAAACGGGATGCATTAAACTTGCGGAACTACTTAGCTAAATAAATTACAGTTCAAACTGAAACTGCCGTACATACTAAAACTTTCACAGAAACTAAAACCCTACACATACTAAAACTCCAGTGAATGCTAAATATTATTCACTTGAGTTTTAGTATTTTTGGGAGTTTTAGTATTCATTGGAGTTATAGTATTCACTTGAGTTGTAGTATGTGTGTGAGTTTTAGTCTTCACTTATATTTTAGTATATATGGAACTTTTAGTACTCACATGTGTTTTAGTATATATGGAACTTTTAGTACTCACATGTGTTTTAGTATATATGGAACTTTTAGTACTCACATGTGTTTTAGTATATATGGAACTTTTAGTACTCACATGTGTTTTAGTATATATGGAACTTTTAGTACTCACATGTGTTTTAGTATATATGGAACTTTTAGTACTCACATGTGTTTTAGTATATATGGAACTTTTAGTACTCACATGTGTTTTAGTATATATGGAACTTTTAGTACTCACATGTGTTTTAGTATATATGGAACTTTTAGTACTCACATGTGTTTTAGTATATATGGAACTTTTAGTACTCACATGTGTTTTAGTATATATGGAACTTTTAGTACTCACATGTGTTTTAGTATATATGGAACTTTTAGTACTCACATGTGTTTTAGTATATATGGAACTTTTAGTACTCACATGTTTTAGTATATATGGAACTTTTAGTACTCACATGTGTTTTAGTATATATGCGACTTTTAGTACTCACCAGTGTTGGCCACTATAACTAAGAATATAACTATAAGTACACCTCTAGTTAGTTTTAGTCCGCATACAACTAGAACTACTTCAGTCAATCAGAGAATGAATATGACTACAACTAAAAGTAACTGAGACTACAACTATGAATACAACTAAAACACCTTGTGAATACAACGTTTTAGTTGTAGTTGTAGTCAGGCACGCATATAAATAGAACGCACAATGCGCATGCATAAGAAAGCCTGAAGCCTTGCTCACGGTTGCTTATCCATATACTTGTATAGGTTATGCATATAGGTTTACTTGTAGTATTGAAGTGATGATGGAAGGTGATTGCTTTTTCTATCAACATCCAGGCATTTTCATTTGCATAATTTGAATAAGGCTCATCAAAAAATATTCAAATTTTTTATGCAGTTTTGCTTAAATGGTTTGTACATACTAGCTTATATGCAAAAAGGTTAAAATTACATTTTTCTTGCAAAAATTTCATATCGATGCTTAAAATTACCAAATACTGACATCAAACTGACGTTTGAATTTAACAATTCTATTTTTTGGTTCATAAAATTTGTCCCGGTTTATATCTTGAAAATCGTGTCTTGATTTCAAGTTTGAATAACGTTTGAAAAGAACAATTATTGAATTTATAATTTTTCTTGTATGAGACTACAACTACTGACTATAACTATAACTACTAGAAGCAGGAATAGAATATAACTAGAACGTTAAATAAAATATGGGAATAGAATATAACTACAACGTTAAATAAAATATGGGAATAGAATATAACTACAACTACAACACCAAATGAAACTAAGGAATAGAATATAACTACAACTACAACACCAAATGAAACTAAGGAATAGAATATAGCTATAACTACAACACCAAATGAAACTAAGGAATAGAATATAACTATAACTACAACACCAAATGAAACTAAGGAATAGAATATAACTATAACTACAACACCAAATGAAACTAAGGAATAGAATATAGCTATAACTACAACACCAAATGAAACTAAGGAATAGAATATAGCTATAACTACAACACCAAATGAAACTATGGAATAGAATATAGCTATAACTACAACACCAAATGAAACTAAGGAATAGAATATAGCTATAACTACAACTAAAACATTCTAGTCGCCAACACTGGTACTCACATGTGTTTTAGTACACATGGGACTTTAAGTCCTCACATGTGTTTTAGTATACATGGAACTTTTAGTACTCACATGTGTTTTAGTGTATATGGAACTTTAAGTACTCACATGTGTTAAGTATACATTCAGCTTCTCTGGTATTTTTTAGTTCTTCAGAAAATGTGTTTCCCACACATGACCAGTCTAACGGCTTTAGATTAAAGTTGGGGTATACTCGCTCATTGTAATTCGAATCGCTCATTTAAGGCCGTTGGACGGACAGACGTTGGGGCATATTCATTAATTCGAAGTAAATATCGTTAAAAACTAAAAAAAATGAATATTTTAATCAATTTCGAGTTACGGACGGACAAACAAAGTCATTGTGTGATTTTTTTAATTCACTCCATGCCAACTGTCATGCATGCAATTGAATTACATACGTTTGTATGATGATCATGATGACCATAAACCCCTTCAGAAGATCCGGAATATCTTCGAAAGGAAAAGTTACCCGAAAACCAAACTACTGTCATTTGAAAGCCAAGATTCCATTTGTTAAGAATATTCAAAAACGGTTCTTGGGTACTTTTGCCTTTACTTATGGCCAGGAAAAGTGTTATTAGAATCTGTGGTTCTTTTGCAAAGCTTTTGCATATTTATAAATTATGAATGAATTATGTCCACTTAAGTCAATAATATGCTGCATGATAGATGCTCAGTCAGTTCTGCCGCATAGATGAAAAATATTTAGGTGAAAATTTGGAACTCGGCAGCCAGTCTGAATTTGAGTGTGTTGGAGAAAGTCCATTATTCGACTGAAAACATATTTTGGGTAAACCTATTATAGAAAAGTCAGAATATGAAGGCACGAGTAGTCATCATCCTCTGGTTGACCCTATTTTGGAAGTGTGTTGTGTTACCTGTTGTCGCTTTGAATGGTAAAGTAATTAAAAATAGTTTGGAACACTCAAATTTCCTTGACTGCTATGTGATACATAAATACAGATATTTGCATATCTCTTTACAAACATATCGTTCATAATAAGCTGCTACACACATTTTCAGACTCCTTTTGTTTTCATGCTTTTCCAGTTGACTGTCAGCAACCAAGAGACGTTGGAATTTGCAAGGGAGCGATACCCCGATTCTACTTTGATACAACAACCAGAGAATGTGCAGACATGTTATGGGGAGGTTGTGGGGGCAATTCTAACAACTTTGAAACTCTTCAGGAGTGTCAAAACAAGTGCAAATAACAGCGTTTGTACGTACAGTCATGATTTCATGAGAACATGGCATGACCTTTTTAGATTCACTCTATATCATATATTTGAGTCGTCATCATTTAATTATTTTATTAATTAAAACTTGCTTATCATCTATCTACCAGGCACAAAAAGGTTTCGAGTTACATTTTGGTACGAAAGCTATTATCACACAGTATTATATAAACTTGAACTTGTAGTGGCTTTAGCAGCAGCCCCACATCGACGATCTATTTATATTTATACCACTATCATGCACTGAAATAAATTACGTACAAGGTACAACCGTAAAAAAAAGTCTGATGAAAGTTAATTTTATAAAACCGTGACGAGATATCTGAGAGAGATATATTGTGTTGTAGACAGAACTTAATTTATTGAAGAGGATTCTCACACATTAACATCCAACATTGCATTGTATCCAAGAACAATTTTGAATACACACACACATCCTTGCCAAAAATTCCTTTCTTCCTTCTTCTACACATTGGTTATCTTTGCCGGAAGTGTGAAACAAACAACAGAGTCCTTGCCATCATTCAGTCCATATTGCACATTGACGCTCACCTGCCGACCATCATAAAGTTAAAATTCATAATTTAAATTCACTATCCATTTTCCTTCCCCTATCATTATCATTACTGAAGTCAAGTTACATCCTTATTCCATCTACTACTTACTGATGTTGCCCTCGCCCATCAAACATTATGATAGGCAGACATGTTTATCAGACAGCCACATCGTACATACAACATACTTTCCAACTCTTTTCCTTCTATGAGCCTAACCAACATAATATTCTACGTATATATTTACCGTGGTTCTTGTTTGCTTGTTGCCACTACTCCTCTGGTATTACGCACATCCTATAATTTAATACCATTTCGCAGATAAAATCATACACAAATACAGTTGTATGAACTTATATTCACCGCCTCAATTCCACCTAGTTACTGTCTCCTATCTCGAACCTACCTCCTCATTTTACCTGCCTTTTGAAGTATTACTATTTTCTCTGTGAAACCAAGTAGAGGGAAGGAACGGGAGAGAAGCTCAGGAATGATTACTTTCTCTGATAACTCAAAAAGCTAAAAACGAGGGGGCATTTCCTTGTGTTTATACAGACAACATATATAGGCACTCTCTTTACTCTTTTTTTCTTCTTCTATATATCCAGTAGCAGAACATCAGCCTTTCTTTGACTTTTTACTTGTGCTGGTTGCTTAATACACAGCAACAACTAAGGAGGTAGAGTGGTTCTTAAATATTTAATGAAACCAAAGCTAAAGAATTGTAAAAGGGCTTGCTTTTTCCTAGCCATCACAAAGTATTGTTTATTAAGGTTTTGTTCAGAAAATTCAGAGAGAAGAAAAATAAGGAAAAGGATGAGATGCTTAAGTATAATGTGCATACTTCAAAAATCGCCTTCGTTTAATAGAAGATACAACCAGGAGTAGTAAAATGCTGGTCTTACCTTTTGGAGTACAACCCTACACCGCCCTACAGTAACACGAAGAAAAAGCTTTAAACTATGGTCCGAAGACAGCCACGCATTAAAGTCTACCCTTTAATTTAGAGGAGAGCTACGACTACCTACATATATGGAAAGAGCGTCTCCCTGTGTATTAAAATGTAACAAGTATTTATTTATGTGAAGTAATAAACTTTTTCTTCTCCTCCTCCTCCTGCTGTTGCACCACGCTCATTTCAGAACGAGAAAGAAATGAAATAATCTTCCGAGCATGGAAAAGTAAGTAAGTAGCAGATGCAGTAAGTGGGGGAGCGTAAAAATACAATTCATTTCATGTAGGAAACTTGTAAACATATACTTACAGCCGGATAACTCTTGAGAATTCGAAAGGTGTTGGAATACGTGTAAACTTCATTTGCTTCAAGTGGACATCCCTTCTTACCATCTCGCTTCCTCTGTATGTCTTTACATGCATTTATACCATGCACTTCTCGGAATGGCACGCGAATAATTCCGATTCCCCCAAACACACTTGTGGTCAGCTTTTCATATGATCTGTCTATTAAAAATATTTCAGATACACACTTGATTAAAGCAATGAAATAAAATCCAATGGATATCAGATGAGAGTCAGCAGTGATGAACTAACCAGGCTTAAAATCAAATTGGATTGTGGTGTCCCCTCCTTTCCGTAATCGACACGGGGGTTCTTCTGGACAGTCACTTATTCTGACATCTTGGATTGTAGCCTTACCGTACGTACCCTCGCGAGGTCCTAACAAATCTGAAAGAGAGGATGAAAACCAACCCAGCCAGACATTAAATCCTATGATGTGGTATTATAATTCTTAAATAATGTTCATGTGTGGTTTTCAATATAGCATTCAGCGTATAATAATAGCCTTCATTTCAAATGAATTCTCTCACAAAATATTGTATATCCAATTATGAGTTGGCTTTATTAGTACGGAGTGTTTAGTGGTCCGCCTGTCATAAAATATCGAAGCATTAATTAAGGATAAACGTGTGAAATTCACTCAGTGGTTGCTAGCCCTAGCCTAGCCGTTAGCACATATTACCATACATGTTGTGAAAACCGCAACAAGTCTCTTTCATTTCACTTCAACTCACAGTTATCCATAACTTCAAAAGTTTGTATTGAATTCACAGATGAACATATATATATATACATATATATTTCAGTTTTGGCTTTGATCCCAATTACCATCACCTATGGGATAGGCATATTGCAATATTAATTTCCATGCTAGTGATTTGAGTCAGTTTTTGGCAATAAAATCGTTAATGTACCTACCTAAACAGCATATTTTAAGTGGTTTTGATTTGTTCATGTAATATGTTCTAAGAATTGGACTCATAAGCCAAATTAAACCCGAAAATACTTTAAGTGACATAGTGGCGCCTTTAATTAAGAGCATCAGGAAAATGAATATGTCGTAATCGTAATATAAACCGAAATCGCCATTGTATGATAATGTATGAACCTAATTTCAGTCCATGTACAGATTCAAACGGCTCAAACAAAAAATTGATGCAAACGATTCGGTCATTAATAGTTTTCATTACTTTTGTAGTAACAAGTCTGGATTGTTTCCCATTAATGAGAGGAATTAAATTTTTAAAATTACCAACCTGTGCACTTGTCAACGTCCGTTGTGGAAGCGATTGTGACTAGCAGTAGCATGCCAACGACTGCTGTAATGGCGCACTTCATTATCACGTTTATGGTATTCCGATTTGCTCACTATAAAATTTCAAATGTTCTTTTTCCAGTATTGAGATTTACTCAAATAATATATATTTTGTAATTCACAGTATGATTCTTAAAGCAAAAGTATATGAAAATTTTCTGGGAGTCAACTTTGTTACAAAAACAGAGGTACGTACATACTCCTCAGTTACCTGACGTAAAATGATGTTTTTTTGACAACTTCTGTTCTGAGTTCTGATGCTCTTTGTTTCTGACTTTGAGGTTATCAGTGAACGTGGTCACTACTCCCAAATTAATTTGAGTAAATTTGTTTGCTATGCACCTTGAACATTTTCCGTTTCACATTCTGTCTCTTAGAATTAAAATTAACAAAATTTATGACCATTTGTTTTGAAGTGAATTCACAAGTTCTACGCGCTACGAAAGCGATTAGCATACAGCATAAAGTGCTAAGTAGATTTAATGTACATTCAGCATAATAAAAAATGAAGTTCAAACATTGTACTATAGACTATGCTGTACACAGACCCTAAAAGTACCAAGAATCGTAAGTACATACACGAGGATGCAGAGTAAAATATAGATCTTTGTCTGTTGGACAATGGAAGAGTCTCCATTTTACAGCAGATGAGTGGTCAAGGCGAGAAGGACGCCCATTGTATCATTTCATGCAAATATGTATATTTCATTTCAAGAAAATGTGAGTAGTACGGTGATAATATGCAAAGAATTTTGTATAAACTGTGGTAATATACTTGCATTCTTTTTGTATGCAATATTCAATGCCAGGCAACCAATTCTTTAGAAGTTCTTTGGCAGAACATACTTGCATAGTAATTGGGAGTCCTTAATCACATTGCATCAACGTAGTTAACGCCTAATATAATCATGATAAGTATATGCATATGCCAAGCAGTAAATAACAAACAAAAAGATTACCTTATGGCTGGCTAGATTCTAATGTACTTTTAGTAGTACAGCAGTCATTATATTAGTGCTTATGCTCAATCAATCCTTCCTAGATCAAGTTCACTGATGAGGGAAGAAGAATTCGTGATTGTGCTGTCTGAAAACGCATATCAGCATTGCTATTGTTCTAATAACATTTTTTCCTATTTTTAGCCGCAAAATCTACATGCCAATGTGAGCAAATTTTGTGAATATTAATTGAAAAAAAAACACACATCCGGTAAGGTGTTTGTTTTTCCACTGATTAGTCATAATCATAAATGTTTGTGATTAAGCCAAGAGTATTACAAAAAACAGCATGAGACTGATGAAATCAACACTAGCCAAGTTTTAAGACGCTCTCATCGTCTGATAAAATGGCCATTTCAATTTGATTTTTTAAAGTTTTTTGCTCAAATCCTTTAGCTTTAATAAAAGTGATTAGCACAAACGATTAATGTACAATGAAAACTCGGTTCATATAATCGAGCAGCGTAATCCAAATCTCTGCATGACTTTATGAAGTGGCAATAATACAGGTTTTAGTCAGGCAAGATAAAATCAATTTCCATTCCTGACATGGTATTAAATTTAAATATACTACATTGCAATTATATTGTATATATAATATTATTTACATTATCATGCTCATATTACTTAACTAACAGACATTGTAGTAAGCTGAAAAAGATGAGCGTGTATATGTAGGGAATAAATACAGAAAATCAGCGACAAGATCAGATGCATGGTGGCCGTTTTTTCAGTATGACCTTTGAAATAGGCGTATCATTATTATGGTGATAGTGTTTGCCTATGAAATGAAACGAAGGCACGGTCCCCATTATTGCATGCACAACCTCAGTATTCCAAAGCCGCAACAGATAACCCTTGTTCTGCTCCATCGGTTAAAAAAGTCACGTTTAATACACAAAATCCCAAAAGTTTCAGTGCATGTTGTCGGAATAAACAAGACGAATATTTCCTACGGTACAGGAAAAGTAGACAAGCCCTATTACAATTAGAGACATTTTAGCTGCCATTGAAGCAGCTCCAGGGGAATACATTTTGACCTGACTTTTAGTTTACTATAATATAAAACTCTGGCTTGCTTTTGCTAGCGCGACACAAAGAAAGAAAGGACAAACTGCAAATTCCAAAAATATAAATGGTAGCAGTATTTTCCTCCATTGTTGCTATCATGGATATGGAAACACATCACATCACACAGTCTTCGTACACATTGGCATGTACATGTAGAGCGCTTATACTATATCTAGTTAGTATAAAGCATACAGTGCACATCCCATCGCATCAAAGACATTTATGGAGAAAATGGCTTGTCCAGATACTATCGCTGACGCAAATCTGCATTGAAATAGGATCTTTGCAGACATTGCAGACTCGTTTCAGAAATTCAAAAGAATGCTTTAAGAACACGCGGTGTTTTAGCTGCCGAGCCGTGGGAGCAGTATTCTTTGGATTATTACCTAGTCCTATAAGAACATTGGAGTAGTGGTGGAGGAAGTAAATTCTATGATGTTTGTTGTTTCCTCAAAGTTTAAGCTAAACTTTTTAAAAGATCTGCTTTTACGAGTATATCATACCGATGCCTTTTTTGGAGGATTATAACATAACATTATAAACACAGATATTCAGAGCTTGGGCCAGTACCAGTAATAATAATGGTAGAGAGCAATGGCAGTAGTGGCCAGCTATAAATTTTAGACACGCACTCTTCTACGAAAGTACATACGGGTGAAATCAAGACAAGATGAAATGTATTTCAAGAGTCCACACAACACAACTTCCAAAAAGTAAAGTAAGAACCTTTTTTGCCATACACAAAACGTGAAAGTTAAGGCTACTAAATGTCTGGTTTTAATGCTTAGAATGCGTTAGATGTGCGCTTTTGTTTACCAAGAAGAAGAAGAAGAGAGAATGGTGCAGCATTATCCATGCAGATAATCGAGCAGACCATTTAAATGGACCAACATTCTGTTATCATGAGAATGGCCTCGACTTTATCATTCCATAAGGGCAAAACTTCTTTAATAAATGTATAATCTCATGGAGCAGTAGTGATGCTATCTTCCACATGTGGGCCTATTTCAGGCAAAGGATAAGGATGATTGCTTTTGGATGCTCATGGATTTAACTACATGAGTACAATAATGCTTTCATATAGCAATGCAATACTTCCTACCTAAAATTGAATGAAAGATATATTTGTATGATTTACTAATGCTAACAAAAACTACTCAAGAAAGCAAGGAGGATGGTGAAGGAGGACAAAAATTTAAATGTGAATTCTGATTTTGAGCACAAGTTTTGTATTACTTTCAACTATTGCATTCTTCCGAAGCATCCAAAGCTATTTGTAATACATAATATACACATGTGTGCTGAAGAATCTGAATCTATTTTGTTTCTAATAAAAGAAATAGATTATTATTATTTGGTTGGGGATGACAGGTGTTTACATTCCACTAGTGTTGTCGGGGAAAATTTGTGGTTTCTTTACATACATACGTCCTTACTCGAAGTAGTTTAGTAGCATCCACATCAAAAGAAAAGGTGAGTAAGAGAAAAGCAGAGTCCATGTCCAGGAACAGGCTATTTTAACATGACATAGAAAGCTTCTCATTTCATTCTTATACTGAACTTCAACAATTTTACGTATTTTACATGAAACAGTGACAATGGTCGAATTTGTTTATAGAAACCCCGGATATAATGTTCATATTCTACGAGCATACAACATACAACAAGAAAAAGCAAACCCATTTGCCATTTGTCCACCAACACCAACTCACTCACTGAGACTGTACGTTAGTTTCGCCACCACTGACTGTCACTACCCACTTCCTCATTGTTCTTATGCAAGTTTCAAGAATTTAGGTAAAGCAATGATATAAGCAGCTGGAAGCATGCTTTTTAGACTACACAAAAAGTGTCCCATTGTGCTTTAATGGGTAAACTTAGCAGATTCATGTCTTTGTACAAGGTAAAATATACTAGTTTGGAGAAAAGGGCTCGTGTTGTGTCTTCATGATGTCTTGGGAAACATTCATCCATCCTCTCACTTTCTATGGGCTTTTTCTTCTTCCGCTAGTTAATCTCTTTACCTTCTATATATAGCATAAGGCTTAATAGCGGTTAGCTTTCTGGACGTTACTTCAACGTTCATATTCCTACGGAAATCTTGTTTACCAAAATGTAAGGAGTGCATGTGAGTCGTGAGCGGATGTGGGATGCTCTTCCGGGAATGATTTGTGTGCTCACAAGATGCACTTCTACTGTTTCCCTTTTGGAATTAAAATAAAATGATATGATACCACCACATTTATTTATGAGATTAACTAACTTTTTAGTTGAAAATATAGAGGAACAATGGCTTACATTAGCTCTAATTCATATACTTATACTTTAAACAAGGTTCTGTGCTAAATAGACGCTTTCATGCAATGGATGGATGAATTCGTGAGGAGACTTTTTGTTCAGCATTCATCAACCTTTAGAAACCACAAAAGTTTAGAAGCGGCAGCAGCAGTCATCCACATCATCGAATAGTTGCTTACGGCATATATCTAAGAAAGAAAAGGACGTTTTGCATGCAATAGAGGAGTTTTGAGTTTTCATGGCCCAAGTAAGTTTACAGAATATAGGAAAATCATCTTGTGTAAATGTGTCACACGCTCAAATTGAATTACAAAGTTTTAAAGAGCAAGAGTTGATTATTTGGGTTCCTATTATGCGCGCCCTGAATGAGAATCACGTTGAAATTATTCATTCTGAGAAATTCCCTTTTCTTTATAAAGCAGTTGGTATTTTAGCTGTTCGTTTTTGATGTTGATATAGATCTTTCATCTTTCTAATTGCCACATCGTAGCAATGCAGATTAAATATATGTGCTTCAAGTTCCCAAAATATGAAATTCCAGCTTCTCATTTGCATTCGTATATAAAACTAAAATCCATATTTGAACCATTTACAAAATCGTACTTGTGAACAAAAATTTATGTCATTCTTGTTCAAGCAGAAACGAACATAATGCGTGAGGTGCCTTCAAAATCATAGATTTACACAGCTTCTTCAAAACTATATACCTACACAGAAAAGCAATCTAAACATACTTTAAAAGTTCTCAAAAGTTTTTGTGTACGAGTCGTACGAGAGTGCCTACGCTAAGCCGGCTAAGCCATATTATCTGGCATTTACATACGTAATTTAGGACGTGCTTTTTAATAGGATTTAGCATGGTGCGGAGTAAACGATCGTGACCTTGCACACATGTCATCATCATCTTCTTTAAACATAAACCACTTAAAGGGTCCCATTTGCAATCATAATGAATGCTATATTCCTAAGTAAATTATTTACTGTAATCTTATATCGTAACGATAAGGAGGGACTTGCTTTCCAATCTAAACGGATCACAGGATTAATTATCCATATGACCAATCCAAGGACATCAACAATGCCTCCACTTTTATTTGAGTTTCAAGCATCTAAATTATTAATTTATGAGCTATTTAACGAATTACGATTAGAAGGCTTACGAAATTCGGCTTCATGTGTAGGCAAATTTGGTTAATTTCCAAATTAACCCTGTACTGATGCCGTTCTCATACTTATAATATTTTTTATTTATCAAAGAATGCAATAGAGTACAAAAGTGGAATGGTTTTACTTGTTTCGTAATTCTTACACCATAATTTCCTGTGTAAGTAACATAGCTTGAAATATATGCCAAGCAAAAAGTACAACCATACAGCCGAATGTCTGACGATCAAACTCCAAGTAAAAAGTGACTCTAATATATTTTTCTCTTAAGTCTAAAACTTTGATCAGATATGCTAATCAGCCACCAATCTGCATTCATGTATTGAATTTTGACGAAATCTGCATTCATATAAAACGGTCGAGAACATTTTTGATTCTTTCAGAACAGTTCTACTCAATCTGTATTTATTAACTTGCTAATAAAAAAGTCTACCTGAGTCTCTTTGTACCCAAGAAACTTTAGATGTTATGAATGTAACATATGAGAAATTCTTGTACATGTACTGTCATTCAGTTTAGAAGTATATATAGGAGAGCTAAAGAGACATAAAAAGTTTTAAAATGTTAAACTCTTATCATATTCACGCAATCAACGAATACATTTTTCTGATTCTGATACCCCTACTTCACGTCAACCATGTCATGTTGAACACAGGATGCTGTGGGATCGTTTTTTATTCTTATCTTCTAAACTAATAAGAGATATCTATTAAAATTTGAATAGAAATGAGGGGAGCAAGGCAAAGCTTAAGAAGCTCTATGGGTCTGTCCTGGGTCCTGGAATTTTATTAGTAATCACATTGGGAGAGGACGAAAGAATTTACTAGTAAGTACATTGGTTCTTCTATTCTATATAAAATGTTCTTGTGATGCAAACCAAAGTGGATGAACAAGAAGGCTACATAATATCAGCATAAAAACATCCAATGAAGAGGTACATAGTTGTACGTGTGTACTTGGATAAAAAAACATGTTGGTGAGAGAGCATTTGCATCAGAAATTCAAATATTTTCCAAATGTGAGACGTAATTGGATTTCAAAAAATGACTGTCCATGTTCAAAAACCAAAAGGATGTCATTATACAAAGTTATCACTCCGTTTGGGAAGTAAAGCTGTATTTACCACACATTTGACAGAAGAGGATTTTTATATATCTCACAGAAAACATAAATCACATTTGCATGTCAAACATATCAAACAGAACCAACGATTATTATGATGGGATGCAATGTACAATCCAAGTTCATTTATCATTCAGCATTGTTCAAACAAAGACCAAGACCTTCTTGTCTTTTCATATTGAACCTTTAAGGACATTCGGATTAAAAAGAAGGGCTCCATACCATGGAATGCAATAGCGTCACTCAGTCTACCATATTCAACATTAACAGGAAGTGTAAAGCTCAACTGGACTGGAGTTAAGTGACAAGGAAATAAAGAATGAAATATTTTTGACAAACTGACACTTCTGCAGGATGTTGGCAAACAATCTCTAATATTGATCTTGCTATCTCAATATACAGTGAACAATCCGAACCTTTTAATTTTTTAAATCTTTCCCAACCTTATAGAATTCATCTCAACAAAAATCCAGGCCATTGACACGTATTATTAGAAAATACAATTACAATTTACAATAGACGTGTACACAGTAGCTAGATTACTTATACCTTCATTCATTCTCATAATACTCGGACTCGTTTGGTTTGTGATCCTTAAAATTAAAGTGACTTTACAGGAATTGCTTGTTTAAGAAATGTGCATTGACAGTGACAGTGACTTTCGTTTCATCTTCTTATAAAACTTTAAATATTTATATGATGCAAATTGAATCAAAGGTTCTGCCATATTCCTTTGCAACGTGTCTGTTGCTGGGATTGCAAGGTAATAGTATACAACCTACTCGCTTTCTGTACTGCTGTATACTCAATCTCACTCTCAATAGCATCCTGCATTATAAAAAGCTTGACATTTGCATGAGTTTTTGTTACACTAGCACTTTCTTCATACATTCTTTTAAAAAGGATTTAAAATCTGTATTATCCATTTCAGTGACTTCTAGTCATGGTTTACACTGCTTCACCTGCATGAGGTGCACCCATATAAACTGGGATGCTCCTTTAGACTCTTCATATTATAATATGTGCCTTGATGGGGAGGTGTGTTCGAAGGACATAATGTTTTACAAGTTTAATATTCCTAACAAAACTTCGGTCGTTATAGGTAAGAAAGAATTTTGCATTCAATATAATTTTCAACAAAAAATCATACTATACCAAATTATCATGCCATGAACTACTGGATGTAAGGGTACCGCGTTAAATTATGCTACTTCTAAATCTTATTTCCTTTCGTTTTAGAAAGAGTCAGTCGAAACTGCATCAAGTACGATCCTGCCAGGGATATCCTAAACGATTGTGTATGGAAAAAAGGGATCAGTCCTCCATATTCTGGCGTAAGATGTCTGTGTAATGATAAAGATTATTGTAATGGGACTGAGTTTCTTATTGGCCTTTCTAAGTTTCAGTTGTTGTTAATTTCTTCAGTGATACGCTTCCTGTGCTCACATTTTACTGACCATATACCTTGAACTGATTGATATTACCAAACTCATGATATCTGAATTTAGACTCTGTTCAGTCTGATCATTAAATATTAAGTTTTGGCTACTTCACCGTTACTATGAAATTTAAATTTAATTAGTTGCAAGAGCGCAGGAATTTTGTTTCCACATTTTTCTACTGACTGATAGTTATTATTTTAAAATTGCTGATTATATTCACGAATACCTTGTGGTGTTTTGTGTGACATGCAACAGAGAAATGTTAGTATGTATTAAATACTTGCCTTCGAATTCCAACTTCCAATAATTAATTATTGATCTACCTAACTTTCAGGGTTCGAATTCAAAATAAGAAAGTCTAGATACTATTAGACCTCCTTTTTTTAAAAGACGACTCGCTTTCTTTTGAGTTTGAACATACACATTAAAATCATTATAATTATGCTAGATAGCTTTAGTTTACTTCAATATACCACCGTGGGCCACCTACTCCGTTTAATACCTTTACAAGTTAACTTTTTATGCCAATATAACTTCAATGTGATATAAAATAAAAAATATTTTTGTCTTGCAAATTATGGATTAGTGAACTTAAGCTATCATTAAATGCAAAGCTGTATGAATGAATGCAAATATGTTATTTTTCATAAAATCATACCGACTGCACGCATACCTACATATATAGGGTTGGAATCAATCGGACTACCAGGAAAAAAACATGTCAATGGATTATACTTACGACCGTTAGTTCCTAGTGTTGTAGAGTAATATCAGAAAACCCCAACATCTCCATCTCACCTACAAAAGGATAAGGCGTACGGGGAGTCTACAGGTGACCAGAACGCAGAACGTGTTCTGGTACAAGTTAGCAGAATATTCTACAAGTAAGCAGAACGAATCTGCTCCAAGTAGGCAGAACGGCAGAATATTCTTCAAGTAACCAGAACAGAAACCGCAATATATTCTGCTATTCTACCTACTGGGCTGACATTCACAACGATAGTTACTTATTTAAACCAGCTTTTAAACCATGGTTTTGACTAACCAAATTTCTAACTTGGTTTTTACCCATAAAAATTACCATGGTTTTATTTAAACCATGCTTTTACCCCACCGTTGTGAATGATGGTATTCACAACGCAAGTTTATGTATTTTAACCCCAGAATTTTGCCGCTTTTTCTACCCTTGCCTATGAGCAAGGTTAAAAGTGCTGACTCGTTTTTCATAACATCTGATCCCTTGTAATTTTTACTTTCTTTACCATATTGCTTCTGATCACTATCAATATACGGTAAAGTAAGATATTGAACGCGATAGTTTCATTAAAAAGTCTTTAAAGAGTGAAAACCAATAATTAGATTGAACAATTTAATGATTTCAAAGTTACCTTACCATACTTTAAAGTTGTACCACGGTCTTAGTACCACGGCCGTTTATGGCAGTCCCACTCTTCGTTTTAGAAAACGAACGAAAGCGAGTATATAAAACAAGAAAGTTGTTCGAAAATTTGTCGGATTTTGAAATTAAGAAGCACAGTGGGTTACCAGCTTGGGGTGCTCGAGAAATAATTAACTGTTTCGAACCAATAGAAGGGAAAACGAACGCGGCCATTCCATTAGAAACTAAAGTGTTGTGTTACTTATCATATCTCAGATCCGGTTCATTTCAATGGTGCATCGGTTCATTGGGAGGTATTTCACAACCAAGCGTATCCAGAATAATTGAAGAATGTCTCAAACAAACATTGAAGTTATCGGGTACTATCATATCGTTTCCTAAAACCACCGAGGGAATAAATCAAGTCAAACAATCTTTTTACAATTACGGTGGATTTCCAAACATAATTGGAGTTGTGGATGGAACTCACATTCCCATCAAAGCACCTGTGACGAACGAAGCAATACATGTTTGTCGAAAGCAGTACCATTCAATAAACACCCAAGTCATATGTGGAGCCGATAATACCATTTTTGATATAGTCGCTTCATGGCCCGGGAGTACACATGACGCCTTCATATACAACTATTGTGGAGTAAAAAATCGTATATACCGAGGGGAATTTGGAGACGGTTGGTTATTAGGTAATCATTATACATACCAGCATTTATTGCCAACAAGACCGTAGTACATTAGACTGTGGTATATTGAAGAATTAATTTGATGTGGTCATTACAGGAGATTCAGGATATCCATTGGAAGAAAGGCTACTTACACCATTCCCTTCAGACACTGAAGAGAGTCATAGGTTGTATAATAGGAAACATAAAAGGACAAGGAGCATTGTCGAGAGAGCAATAGGAACCTGGAAATCCAGATTTCGTTCCATAGATAAGTACGGTTTTACCTTTAAATACTTTAAAACAGGATACTACATAGAAAGAAAGTAATTGAAAAGATTAATGTATAGGACTGGTGGTACGCTTTGCTACAGCGAAGCAAAAGCCTGCAGGATAACCGTTGCAACTTCAATCTTGCATAATATTTGTCTAAGCCAAGAGATTCCATTGACCCAAGAAGACGAATATTACAGAGATAATTTCTACATTCCAAGACAGGAGGAAGAGGAGGGGAACGGAATAAATCATCGCCCAACCTCAAGTGATCAAATTAAAGAAAAATACAACAGCATGCGGAAGGAAGTCAAAGGAAAGGAAGCAAAAGTAAAAAGAGTAATCACCGGCACGGGGGGAGGTCCAGGCAAACTTCCGGAAACCTTGGCACGATAATATTTTGGCAACATTGGCTAGTACGGCTATTCACGGAGTAGTTGGTGGCATTGATACTTCCGATCCAAGTAAGTTCAAAACATTCCATTAACAAAGCCGGTTAATTTTCAACAAAGAAAATTTTTGCCCGTGGTACTATGTTGACCGTGGGACTGTTTTTTTCTAGCTCGTGGTACTGCTGTTTGTGGTGATGAAGCAGAAGAAATGGAGGAATATGAAAGGGCTTTTCTAAGGAACCAACAAAAGAAGACGGTGGACAATACGAAGCAACAAAACGTTCGAGTAGACTCAAATGATGCTAATCAACAAGCCGTTCCAGATTTAGAAAAGGAGGCGACTGAAACTCAGCCATCATCTTCAAGCCGTCATGTTGCCGGAAACTCTACAGTTTCACAGTTGACAACTCCAAGTGTAAAGACCAAACGAACCAGAAGAACAAGTAACACTAGTGGGGAAGCAATTACTATGTTTGGAACAAATCCGGGATCTAATGCAGAAGCGAAATGAAATCGAAACTGAAAAGCTGGAGCTCAAGAGAAAGAAGTATTCTATTCTGTTCTGTGACGATTGATAAGATGCTACGGTTGAATACCACAGCTAAAATTCAATCAGTTATTTTGTTCTTTCATGTTCGTTAAAAATAAGGGAAATCTTCTATTGTTCTTTCATGTTCGTTAAAAAAAGGGAAATCTTCTATTGTTCTAAGTTTTGTTTAAATATAAATTGTATGGAATTCTGATTTGTCTACCAAATGGTATTAGTTACTAAATTGAAGCAAATTGTTTTAGGGTTTTATCAATGCAGCTGTATTACTAATGGCCATTGATTTTCTATAACGTAATTCTATTACAATGCCCGCTTGTTATGTTTAATGTAAAAGTAATACACAAATGAAAAGTACAACGGTTCTCATACCACTGTCACATACTTATAAGACACGCGTGATTTATAATTAATAATATAACATTATGAATATTTACTTTTTAAACTTATATAATAAACTTATAACATACGACTCTAATTTGCAGTCAAGAGTTTTACACTCTTTAAATTCTTATAATGAAACTAATAGTTTTAGGTTGGCTTGAGTTTATATCTAGAAATGGCTGAGCACCTAATTTCGAACCATTTGCTCCAATTAAATAATTTATAAGCATTTCAAAGGAATTAGGAAATTAGTGATTAGATTGTACATATAAGAATTTAAATCAATCATGAGTCAGCGTTATTTATTGGCATTCTTATTTTCTTTTTCTCATATGCTTATTATTATTCAACTCAATCTTGTAAATTTCGTGATTTGAAAAAAATTCCTGGAACAAGCATGTCAAATATCACAGAGTGTAAAGTGACAGGTGGTAAAATAGCTAGGTGCTGTAACAATGAGTTTGCATGCTGTGACTAAGTAAAATTTTTGATAGTGGAATTATCATAGTTACTATTGTTACAATGTATTCTTGTGTCGCGTTGCCCCATCTCCATCAAAAATTAACCAAATAGTAAACCCATGGTTTACCTTTAACCAGATTTGGTCAACTCTGGTTAATTCTTTGTGAATGCGTAGTTAAAATCCAGGTTACAGATTTGGGTAATGTAACCAGGATTTTAACTTTTTTTATGAATGTCTACCCTGGTGGGCAGAATTCATTCTGCTAAAAGCTGCAAGTAAGCAGAATCTCATATTCTGCTCAAAGACCTACAAGTGACCAGAACGGAATATTTTTTATGTAGAATGATATCCGTTCTGGTTGAAGCACCTACAAGTAAGCAGAATGCATAATTTTTTTGGCAGAATGATGTCCATTCTGCTGGAAAAATGTCCAAGTGACCAGAACGGAAATTTTTTTTTGCAGTAAATGCCCGTTCTGGTTGAAACACCTACAAGTAAGCAGAATGCATAATTTTTTTGGCAGAATGATATCCATTCTGCTGGAAAAATGTACAAGTGACCAGAACGGAACATTTTTTTTGCAGTAAATGCCCGTTCTGGTTGAAGCACCTACAAGTAAGCAGAATGCATAATTTTTTTGGCAGAATGATGTCCATTCTGCTGGAAAAATGTCCAAGTGACCAGAACGGAACATTTTTTTTGCAGTAAATGCCCGTTCTGGTTGAAACACCTACAAGTAAGCAGAATGCATTATTTTTTTGGCAGAATACTTAGTATTCTGCTTGAAAAATGTACAAGTGACCAGAACGGAATATTTTTTATGTAGAATGATATCCGTTCTGGTAATGCATTATTTTCTGAGGGGTTTCAAATTGTTTGGGGATTTCGAATTTGACTTGACAAGGACCACCCATGCAGAAAATGTCCCTAAAAATCTCAAAATTGTTGGAAAGGGTTTTGAGAAGTGGGACTTTCTCTAAAGGGGTTTCAGATTGTTTGGAGACTTCGAATTTAAACTTGACAAGGACCACCCATGAAGAAAATGTCCCTAAAAATCTCAAAATTGTTGGAGATGGTTTTGAGAAGTGGGACTTTCTCTAAAGGGGTTTCAAATTGAATGGGGATTTCGAATTTAAACTTGACAAGGACCACCCATGCAGAAAATGTCCCTAAAAATCTCAAAATTGTTGGAAAGGGTTTTGAGAAGTGGGACTTTCTCTAAAGGGGTTTCAGATTGTTTGGAGACTTCGAATTTAAACTTGACAAGGACCACCCATGAAGAAAATGTCCCTAAAAATCTCAAAATTGTTGGAGAAGGAATTGGGAAGTGGGAGCTTCGCTCAGGGGGTTTCAAATTGAATGGGGATTTCGAATTTGACTTGACAAGGACCACCCATGAAGAAAATGTCCCTAAAAATCTCAAAATTGTTGGAAAGGGTTATGAGAAGTGGGACTTTCTCTAAAGGGGTTTCAGATTGTTTGGAGACTTCGAATTTAAACTTGACAAGGACCACCCATGAAGAAAATGTCCCTAAAAATCTCAAAATTGTTGGAGAAGGAATTGGGAAGTGGGAGCTTCGCTCAGGGGGTTTCAAATTGAATGGGGATTTCGAATTTGACTTGACAAGGACCACCCATGAAGAAAATGTCCCTAAAAATCTCAAAATTGTTGGAAAGGGTTATGAGAAGTGGGACTTTCTCTAAAGGGGTTTCAGATTGTTTGGAGACTTCGAATTTAAACTTGACAAGGACCACCCATGAAGAAAATGTCCCTAAAAATCTCAAAATTGTTGGAGAAGGAATTGGGAAGTGGGAGCTTCGCTCAGGGGGTTTCAAATTGAATGGGGATTTCGAATTTGACTTGACAAGGACCACCCATGAAGAAAATGTCCCTAAAAATCTCAAAATTGTTGGAAAGGGTTATGAGAAGTGGGACTTTCTCTAAAGGGGTTTCAGATTGTTTGGAGACTTCGAATTTAAACTTGACAAGGACCACCCATGAAGAAAATGTCCCTAAAAATCTCAA
Organism: Orchesella flavescens; assembly: GCA_964034955.1. Taxonomy (NCBI): domain Eukaryota; kingdom Metazoa; phylum Arthropoda; class Collembola; order Entomobryomorpha; family Orchesellidae; genus Orchesella; species Orchesella flavescens. The sequence goes on along the minus strand of OZ035957.1, from coordinate 16,299,695 downwards.
AATTGTTGGAGAAGGAATTGGGAAGTGGGAGCTTCGCTCAGGGGGTTTCAAATTGAATGGGGATTTCGAATTTGACTTGACAAGGACCACCCATGAAGAAAATGTCCCTAAAAATCTCAAAATTGTTGGAAAGGGTTATGAGAAGTGGGACTTTCTCTAAAGGGGTTTCAGATTGTTTGGAGACTTCGAATTTAAACTTGACAAGGACCACCCATGAAGAAAATGTCCCTAAAAATCTCAAAATTGTTGGAGAAGGAATTGGGAAGTGGGAGCTTCGCTCAGGGGGTTTCAAATTGAATGGGGATTTCGAATTTGACTTGACAAGGACCACCCATGAAGAAAATGTCCCTAAAAATCTCAAAATTGTTGGAAAGGGTTATGAGAAGTGGGACTTTCTCTAAAGGGGTTTCAGATTGTTTGGAGACTTCGAATTTAAACTTGACAAGGACCACCCATGAAGAAAATGTCCCTAAAAATCTCAAAATTGTTGGAGAAGGAATTGGGAAGTGGGAGCTTCGCTCAGGGGGTTTCAAATTGAATGGGGATTTCGAATTTGACTTGACAAGGACCACCCATGAAGAAAATGTCCCTAAAAATCTCAAAATTGTTGGAAAGGGTTATGAGAAGTGGGACTTTCTCTAAAGGGGTTTCAGATTGTTTGGAGACTTCGAATTTAAACTTGACAAGGACCACCCATGAAGAAAATGTCCCTAAAAATCTCAAAATTGTTGGAGAAGGAATTGGGAAGTGGGAGCTTCGCTCAGGGGGTTTCAAATTGAATGGGGATTTCGAATTTGACTTGACAAGGACCACCCATGAAGAAAATGTCCCTAAAAATCTCAAAATTGTTGGAAAGGGTTATGAGAAGTGGGACTTTCTCTAAAGGGGTTTCAGATTGTTTGGAGACTTCGAATTTAAACTTGACAAGGACCACCCATGAAGAAAATGTCCCTAAAAATCTCAAAATTGTTGGGAAGGATTTTGATTGGGAAGTAATAGATTCTCTAATATGTACATAAATATGTGATTCCTCCTTTCTAACGTCTCAGCTATGGGCTTATTTGCTCATACGTTTAGAACCTAGTATATACATTCATACATTTTACTCTGAATCCTACTATATATATATGCCTAAGACGCCCTAAGACATCCTTCATGAGTTGTAGTTGTGTGCCCATGCTTCCATATAGATTGTGGAATTGAATACACTTGTACAACTTTTCAGGTCTGCAAACCATACCAGCTTAAAAGCATGCACATTAAAGAGTGCAATTGAGATTTTTAGGCACATTTTGTTCATGGGTGGTCCTTGTCAAGTTTAAATTCGAAGTCTCCAAACAATCTGAAACCCCTTTAGAGAAAGTCCCACTTCTCAAAACCATCTCCAACAATTTTGAGATTTTTAGGGACATTTTCTTCATGGGTGGTCCTTGTCAAGTTTAAATTCGAAGTCTCCAAACAATCTGAAACCCCTTTAGAGAAAGTCCCACTTCTCAAAACCATCTCCAACAATTTTGAGATTTTTAGGGACATTTTCTTCATGGGTGGTCCTTGTCAAGTTTAAATTCGAAGTCTCCAAACAATCTGAAACCCCTTTAGAGAAAGTCCCACTTCTCAAAACCATCTCCAACAATTTTGAGATTTTTAGGTACATTTACTTCATGGGTGGTCCTTGTCAAGTTTAAATTCGAAATCCCCAAGCAATTTGAAACCCCTTTAGAGAAAGTCCCACTTCTCAAAACCTTCCCAACAATTTTGAGATTTTTAGGGACATTTTCTCCATGGGTGGTCTCTTTTAAATTCAAATTCGAAATCTCTATTCAATTTGAAACCCCTCAGAAAATATTTTCCATTCTGCTTACTTGTACTTGCTTCGACCAGAACGGGCATTTACTGCAAAAAAAATGTTCCGTTCTGGTCACTTGTACATTTTTCCAGCAGAATAGACATCATTCTGCCGAAAATGTATTGCGTTCTGCTTACTTGTAGGTGTTTCAACCAGAACGGGCATTTACTGCAAAAAAAATGTTCCGTTCTGGTCACTTGTACATTTTGCAAGCAGAATGCTATGCATTCTGCCAAAAAATTATGCATTCTGCTTACTTGTAGGTGCTTCAACCAGAACGGGCATTTACTGCAAAAAAAATGTTCCGTTCTGGTCACTTGTACATTTTTCCAGCAGAATAGACATCATTCTGCCGAAAATGTATTGCGTTCTGCTTACTTGTAGGTGTTTCAACCAGAACGGGCATTTACTGCAAAAAAAATGTTCCGTTCTGGTCACTTGTACATTTTGCAAGCAGAATGCTATGCATTCTGCCAAAAAATTATGCATTCTGCTTACTTGTAGGTGCTTCAACCAGAACGGGCATTTACTGCAAAAAAAATGTTCCGTTCTGGTCACTTGTACATTTTTCCAGCAGAATAGACATCATTCTGCCGAAAATGTATTGCGTTCTGCTTACTTGTAGGTGTTTCAACCAGAACGGGCATTTACTGCAAAAAAAATGTTCCGTTCTGGTCACTTGTACATTTTGCAAGCAGAATGCTATGCATTCTGCCAAAAAATTATGCATTCTGCTTACTTGTAGGTGCTTCAACCAGAACGGATATCATTCTACATAAAAAATATTCCGTTCTGGTCACTTGTAGGTCTTTCAGCAGAATATGAGATTCTGCTTACTTGCAGCTTTGAGCAGAATGAATTCTTCTCACCAGTAGGTATGATAGCAGAATATATTCTGCGTTCGGGCGTTCAGAAGCCTTCGGCGTACGGTGTGTTTACCTTCGACAACACAACTTACTAGAATTACATATTATGAAGCTATTATAGCTGACTTGGCTTACATTCCGAAGAATTATTGAAATTGCATGACAAGTGACAATGGTACTACCAGTACCAATTCCAGTCAAAATTATTGCATGAGGAAGCCCAACCCGTCTTTAACCATACAATATATGGTCATTTTTAGAAGTCATACCATGATCATGAGCAACTAGCAAAATTACTTACCTATGAAAGCATTGTAGATTGTAGTTACTAGGTTTGGTCTGGTACATATTACTTGTTCTGCATTCAGCATGCATTGTACTTTTATAAAAAATGAAATAATATGTGAAAACCGCATGCACACCATTCACCATTTTAGAAGTACATAAATCCATATATCCTGATCCTCCCCAAATAAGATCCATCTGAAAAACATAGCGCTGACATCATATAAACAACAACACAACACAACTCATCGTCAGGCAAAAAGCATGTGACCATGCAGAAGAGGATTCCTAGACAGCATGCATGCAGTATATATCCAGTAGTGAATTTATGTACACAAACTCTCTTGATTTCCATTTCCAGTATTTCAGGTTATTCAGGTCATGATTATGTGTTTTTACAAAAAATCATAATAGTATGATCTTGTCATGATCGATTTCAAGTCTTTAAATACACAATTCCTGAGACCTGACGAAAGTTAAGATAAATATTTACGTGAATGAATGCGAATCAAAATTCCATTGAGCGCAGACCGAAGATTCATCGGTATTTGTGCATAGTTGTTAGATTCAAGAGTTTCACGATTCAACGTTTGCAAATTTACTCATAACTTTGCTTCGCTATGTAAATACATTTGTACACATAACCCGAAAAACGGGAAAAACTAAACAATACTTTCCTTTTTGTTCTTCCGTTCCGTGTGTGTTCCTATTCCTATGTAGTAAAAAAAGTTGTGTATATCTGGAACCCCATTTGTGTTCATCTCCACAAAACTGTTTGCTCATCTCCATCCTCCTTCTCTGCCAGCAGCTGTCATCTGTTTTTCCACCTCCCTCGGAATCGCATGATGTTGTTGATACGTGATTAAAAATACATGCACATCTGTACTAAAACTGAAACGCTATTATTATTACAGAGTCGGATCGCAAAATAATGCATTGTGCTTTATGTATTCATTCATTCATTCATTCAGTTCTGTTGTTACTTGTTAGTTTAATATAGTTGGTGGTGTTGTTAAAGTTGTTTGTTATACTCTGTCATCCGTGTAAAGTTTGTTCAGACTGTAAGCATCAGAAAGACATGTATGTAACTTATATATATGTTCAATGTTAACTATTTGACTGCTTAAATGACAAATGAGGATGAAATGAACACAGTGAAGTGTGGAGTGTTTTCTCTCTCTAAAGAATAGTCAAAGAATAATCATAATATTGTGCTAATTTTGCTAATTCATGCTCACTGCCAACTTCATTGTAATATAAATGAGTCATGTAAGTGTAAAAATATGGATTTATTACCCTTCACATAGTAATCATGGGTTTGTTTAGAATGAAATGAGCAAAAATTAACAGTCTCCACACTTCAAATTTTATAATTTCTACAGTATTTAGTTTGGAACGTCAATCGTAAATGCATGCCATGCCATGTGAGAGTAGTATAATGCAATCATTAATCCCATTAATTTTATGAATTTCAGATGAAAGAATCCCTACCTCATAATCAAGGCATCAGTGGCAAGGCCGATATTAAAACTAAAACTTAATTTAGTGACTGTATGGTGTCGGATGTAAGAGGAAGCTTTTACATTACAAACTTACTTAATACTCAGGTCAGTCGGAGGACATTAATTGTTTGAATCTATTTGTGGAATGTGTGAGACAGAATTATATTATTTGTGCTATCTTTATTTATATTTCAGTATTTTTTTGGAACTTGAAGAGAAGAGTGGAAGCTGACAAGGCTCCGAAAGCTGGATCAGACGGGGGCGTGCTACAGCATATGAAAATTAAAAGACAATGGTAAACAAATGATGAATGTTGCCAAAGTGTTAATCAAAATGCGTTATTATTTATTTATTCCTCTTCCTTGGCTTGGAAATAGATTTATACACTGACCTTATTTAGTACTCCTCACTCATTCGGTCTGATGAAATGTTTATTGTTTTGTGGATAGGATAACGTTTTGCGGATTTTTATGTGCCAAACGTGCTGTCAAATCATAACTTAGGATAAGTGTGCGGAAACTGACACCTTAAGAGGAGGAGTAGACCGATTTGTGTTGTAGTTACGGGAATTTTGAGGAGTCAAAATGGTGTTCGAAAGCATTGTTGTGGATTTACTAAATCGCCTTCTAGGGGATTATTTCGAAAACTTGGATACTTCGCAGCTGAAGCTGGGAATATGGGGCGGTAAGAAGCTAAGAAGCCTGAGATAAATCAAATAGGATTATTGTGGTAATAAAAGTTATAAATGATTACATTTAGCCTTAATAAATGTATGTCCTTGTTTGTATTTGTTAGGGGATGTTGTTCTACGAGACCTTCTTTTAAGAAATTCAGCTCTTGATGACATGAATGTGCCTTTCAAGATTGTCGTTGGAAAACTTGGTGAGTCAATAGTCAATGGTTTAATTAAAAAATAGCTATATACTATTTGGCTTGTTGAACGGTATTTTTAATAATTTTTGTTAATTAATTTTTTATCTATAGGCTCGTTGAAAATGAAAATACCGTGGCAAAGTTTATATACAGCCCCAGTCGAACTTATCCTTACTGATCTTCTTTTGTTAGTTGCTCCATCTTACTCTGTTAAATATGACGCTGTCGCAGAAGAAAAAGCGGCTCAATTTGCCAAGAAGAAAGAGATTGAACGTATTGATGACATTAGAAGAAAGGAGCAAGCAAAAAAACTTGGTAAGTTGTTTTCGATATAGAACCACTATTACCTCGTTTTGTAAGTCAGATCTATATTGATATTGTTTTTAAAACGTCGAATAATGTTGCATTTCAGGTGACGAAAAAGCACAGGCAGATGACACTTTCACGGAAAAGCTAATCACCCAGATTATAAAGAATGTACAAATCAAAATAGAAACCATTCATTTCCGATATGAAGATGATGTTACAAAGCCAAATAGTCCGTTTGGGTTTGGTGTGACGTTAAAAAGTTTGGAACTTCAAACAACAGACGGGGAATGGAATCCGGCTGTTATAACTGATGCAGCGCAGACTTTCAATAAGGTGAGTTGTTTTCCACCCCTAAAAAAAGTTTATGTCAGAATTTTTGTAATAAGTTCCGACTATATTGTATTTAGCTGGCGACCTTGGAAGGGTTATCTTTGTATTGGAACTCTAGAACGGAGCTTGTACAATCAACTCGCACTTCTGTCGAAATGTTAAGTTTGCTTCGTGATTTCGTTGTTTCAAATAATATTGAAGTTACTCACGGTAAGTTTCACATCCAATATTAATAGCATTAAATTAAATTTGGCAGTGTCATTTTTAACAGCATTTCTCTCGTACACATCTTGAATTCCGTTGATTTGATTTTTTAACTAGTGCTGGGTCCTATTAATTCAACTGCCAAGCTTACTTTAACACCTAGTCCTGATAGAGGAGCTGAACCTTTTTCAAAACCTAAATTTTGGATTGATGTATTAATGGAAGAGCTGGCTTTAGGTAAGATTAAGATTGATTCGTGTCTCTTATGTTTTATGAATGGCTATGCAAACTGACTATAGCTACTATCAAAGTTGATTATTATATCATGATTTTTAAAACCGTACCGTTTTATTAACCAACAGGAATGACAAACTTGCAATTTCAAGACATTATTGAGCTTGCAGAATCTATAGACTTCATGTTTCGTGCCCAGTTGTACAGAAAATACCGACCTGCTATTAAAGAACATGATGGTCATTATAAAGAATGGTAAAATATATTAAATTTACATTGTAATTATAATTAAAATGAAGATTTTTAAAAAATATCTAGCACATTAGAACATTTATGTAATGTATGTATTGACTAGGTGGAAATACGCTTATCAGTGTATTATTGAGGAAGACGTTCGTAGAAAGAGAAACAACTGGGACTGGAACCATATGAAATGGCACAGAAATTTGTGTAAAACGTATGCTAATGTAAGTAAATACTTAAATCTAACCAATGACACTATTTTAAAAGGTAAAGAATATTTGATAATGTCATTTTTATCCTACAGGTGTATTATCAGAAGTTGACTCAGCTGAAAACAAAAGCAGACGTAATAAATACTTTGAATCATTGCGAAATGGAACTGGATATTTTCAACATCACTCTGGTTAGAAAGCAAGTAGAAATGCGAATCGAAAAAGAAGGCAAACGTAAAGAACAGGAGAAGCAACAAACTGGAGGCGGATGGTTTTCTGGTTGGGGAGGATGGTTCCAAGGGTCTTCAACCGAAACGACAATGGATTTGACTGTTAATGAAATTTTAGGAAAGGTTGAAGAAGCCTTGACCCCTGCTGAAAAATCTAAACTGTACGCAGCCATAGATTATACAGAAAATGCTCTACCTCTGGACTATCCCCAAGATTATTTAGAATATTGCCTGAGTTTCACATTGGTTAAGCTATCAACTACAGTAAGGGAGTTCGCAGGACGAGGCAGAGAAAGGAAAGGACGCACAATATTACAATTGGAAATTGATGACGTTGAAACTAAGTAATTCCTTCATTCATACAATAAAATACAATGATTCATCTATTTTTTTTAGCATTAGTTGGTATAAAGTCTGGTCTGGTTAGTTTCCTCAGTTTTGAATTGAATATCTTTCTTACTTTCAGAGTTATGACGAGACCGGTTAAGAATGGAATGCAAGTGGTCGTGTCTATGGCTTCACTTAATGCAGTTGGATTACAGACCAGACCTGACGTTCCGGCTCCCGTTATTGTTGAATCTAAAATAACCAATAATGAATCCCATTTGTTTCATGTTCAATTTGAAGCAAATCCGTTAAATTGTAATGCGGACCAGAGAATAGTCGTTCGTGGAAAGCCCATCGAAGTTGTGTACGATGGGAAAACTGTAGCAGAGTTGGTGAATTGCTTTACACTGCCCTCTGATGCAAAATTAACAAGGTCAGTAATTTTCTCTTATGATTATTAATATCATTGTGAGAAGAAACTTATTTGTAGTTTGCCTGTTGTAGACTTCAAGCTGCTGCGGTATCTACTATTAATGATTGGAAGGAGCAGTCAAGCGCTGGACTTCAGTATTTGCTGGATACACGCGGAGAAATGGAAGTTGATATTCACTTAATTGCTCCATATTTCCTTGTTCCACAAGGAGGGATATTAGTTCCGTACGTCTTGTTATGAAAAATTACAATTATTATTGTATTGGATTTTTTTAATAGTACTAACGAATGCATGTTTATTGGAAGAAACATAATATGAATCATTATATGTATATCATTTTCAACAGAGATATTTCAGTCTTGGTTATGGACTTGGGAGAAATCAGTATTAAAAGCAAACCCAGAGAAAAAAATTGGAATAAGGATAAGATATCTAGTTTCAAGAAAGGCTTCGAAACTGAAGAGCAATACTTGAGAGCTATGATGAAGATAGCTTATGACACGTTTATCATTGAACTACGTGATTTTCAGGTTAGGAATATTTTAAAAGTTGACCGTTGATTTTGTAAATGATATGCAATGCAATGCTAATTTTTACTTGTATTATTTGTAGATTTTTATATCCTTACCTGATGAAGACTATGTTGCTGCTGTTGGGAAAACTCAACCAACAGGAAAAAAGTTATTGCCAAAAACTTTGATTCAAGCAAACAAGTTTATTGTTACGTTGGAGCAATCATTAATACCAGATGATCCAAGGTTTCCTCGTATTCAAATACACGCCAACCTACCATTGTTAGATTTTGATATCACTGAAGATAGGTTGGTGGAATTGTTAAAGTTGTTAGTAACGTTACCTTTTCCCCATGCTGAAGAACAGGGAACACCAAGTCTAAGTGTTGTAAGTTGCCTAAACTAATAATGAAAATGAGTCGTTGATGTTTTATAGTACTAGTAAAAACATTTTTTCTTTAGATTGCAGAAAGCACTGCTGTTGCAGAGTCATACGCTATATCTAAAATCACATACAGTGATTCAGCATTGGAGAAAAAGGAAAAAAGGGTAGTTGAAGTCATTGAGATGTTAATGAGATTTACTGTAGATGGTAAGCAGAAAAGTTCCGCAGTTCATAAGGTTCTTAAATGAATTAAATATGCTCTTTGCATCTCAAGTAATCGTTGATAAAACAAATTATTTCAGCTGTGAAAATACGCCTTACCAGAAAAGGAAGTAAGAACGATGTCGAAGTGCCTTTTGCAGATTTTGAAATGAACCATCTTCAGTTAAGACTTAAGAGCAAATCATTCAGCACAAGTATAGATGTTGGGATAGGAGGATTAACTTTGTGTGCCTTACAAAATAAAATACCTAATCAAGACGGACCCTTGTACCTGCTAAAGACTCCCATGTCAGAAGGAAGTGAAACATACTTGTTGAAAATGCACATGTTTTCTGTAAGATTCTTTACATAGTTCATCCAATTGTTTCAATTTTCTGCAGCTGGGAAATAATTGAGTTCAAATTTTGATGTTTTTGTAGATATTGCCAAACTGTCCCCCGCAATTTGCTGGAAAAGTGAAACAGTCTATAAAGGCTGATATTTCATCTCTTGATGTAATTTTGCATCAAGAAGCTATATCTTCAGTGCTGGGATTGTTAGAAAAAGTAATGAAAACTTTTGAAGATTCTGTTGAAAAGAATAAACCTCTAAATCCTGACACAATATCAATTCAATCTGCATCGTCGACAGACAGTCGTCGGAAAGCCCGTTCCAATACTCAGGGTAAGTTTGAAACATCACTTACCACCACCAACAACATAAAATATTGATTAAAACAACAATGCGTGAATAAATTATGGATTTTATCTCAATGTTGAATGTAGTATCCCGATTGGAAGCAAGAAGACGTGCAGTGGCTAAGAAACACAGAGATCCCAATGATGTGTTGCTACAGATTGATGCAAAAATGGAATCACTTACTGTACAAATGTCTTATGAAAATAAGAACTTGATTAAAGCTGTTTTAAGTTCAATGGATTTTTCTATGCTACAAAAAACAGGGAAAATGTCCATTTGTTTAGAACTTACTAATTTGTCGGTTAAGAACTTGGATCCACATAGTCTTTACAAAGACGTAATTAAAAATTCCCAGATTATCTCTTTTGGCATACTCATATTCAGTTGAAATTTGAAAGTAGTTGATTAATGTTTTTGTTTGATTTACAGATAATTACGGTTAATGAAGACCGAGTTGTATACATAAAAATAATGATGTTTGACGAGGGCAGTAAGGGAAGACATTTTTACGAAATGGATAAGCATGACATGTCCGTCCGAATTGAAACTGGAAGCCCAAAAATTATTTATCTAAATCCATTCGTAGACGAAGTTCTGGTACCTAATGACATCTTATCATACAACTATGATCATAAAGTGTTAAGACACTGCGTATTTAATCGATAATAATTATTATTAATTACCAACGTTTGTAGAATTTCCTTTACACATTCGGAACTACAAAAGAAGCAGTTTTGGAAGCTTCAGCTGCTGCTGCAGCCGCGGCGAAAGAAAGTGTTGAACAATCTGTTGCTGGCGCCAGCCGTATTTTATTAGATATATCCTTGAAAGCGCCACTAGTTATTATACCTCGAAACGAAAAGAGTCCTCACGCAATGCTTGCTGATTTGGGCCATTTAACTTTGAAAAATCATTTTGAAAAACGAAAGGTGGGGGAAGCAGAGACCTATATAATTGTGGATCGAATGGAAATTAACCTAATGAATATAAAAGTATCCCGGTATGATGGCGTAAAACTGTTTTAATATGTTGTGATGATAGCCCCATTTATGCTTTAAAACTCATTAACTCACTGTGTTTACATTTTTTTTTATTTATAGAGTATTTTTCAACAAGACTGTCCAGGAAATGAAGTCTGAAGTACTAATGCTGGAACCTGTTAACTGCAAGTTTTGGATTGATAGAAACTTAAGTGCCGACTGGTATCATGGCATGCCTGATATGGTTGTAAAAGGCACTATTCGAACAGCAACCGTAAGTATTATAGTGAAACGCAAAAGGAACATCCCGTGATTTTTCTATTTTAGTCACATTGTGTAGGGCATAATTGTAACATTTAATGTTTGTTGTAGATGAGGATGAGTAACGAGGATTATGATGTAATGTTGGGTTGTGTCTTGGAGAACATAGTAGCTTCTCCAGCAAATGATGGGAATGCTGGGAAAGGAGCGCAAGCCGGAAAGCGAAAATCTAAAGCTAAACGTAAGTAAGATCAAGGGATCTAATAGGCTATTTAATTATCATTACACCTCATCCCCTTTTTGAAATGAGTTAATAACTATTATTTATCCTCAGCTATTGACGCTGAAAAGAAAGAAAGTGAAGGCAGCATGCGAACCTTGGTATCTGCACCATCTGCAGCATCCTCGAAAGCAGAAGTTTATATTAATATGCAAACCTATATCATGGTTCCTCAATTAAAGTTTGTCATGTACGAAAAGGGGATCGTCAACCTAGTAAGAATAAAATACAAGGTTATGTAAATGTAATTATTTCAATAAATATTGTGAAAACATAATTTTTCATCATTAGGAATCGAACGAGGGTGTCGTAGAACGGGATGAGGCGACAGCGTTCGCTAGTATTGCTGTACAGAACGTTAGTTTGAACTTTGAGAGTTTTAATAATGGGAACACGATTTGTCCAATTGTAAGTACATTACATGAATTCATTATTATTTTTTACGTGTTTTTTTACATGGTTGTACTGCAAATTTTGTTTTCAGGTAATTGAGAACGTGACCCTGCTGGATATTAGACCTGGTCCAAGGGCTATTAAGAGCTTGATTCATAGAAAGTTAGACGACAAAACCATGGGTGGTGGCCCAATTGTGAATTTTAATTATAAATTCTCTGAAAGCTCGGGAGCCACTAGTAAGTTCATAGATTAAAATTACAAGTATTTGCATTGTTGAGATAATGATTTACAGTAACATTGGGTTTTGTTTTTAATGATTTCTAGTGGAGTTAGAGACTACGAGTTTAACTTTAGTCCTTGCGTTGGATTACTTGATGCAAATTCTTGCATTTTTTCAAACCACGGGACCCTACCCTGAAGTTCCAAAGCAAGACCTATCGCTTCGCCTAGAACCTTCGTCTGTTTTACCAACTGGTATGAGTGTTAGCTATTGGCTAATTTTTAATTGAATGCTGGAAAACTATATATTTTCAGTTAATATGTGTGGTTCTCGTAGATCCGATTCCAGCTCGAGAAATCACTGCGGGAAAACCTGGATCAACGGAAAGAGAAGGTTCTCCTGCATCTGAAATGTGGAATGCATTCTATAATTTCTCTTCTACAGAAATCATTCTAGTGGAAACAATGGATACACTGGATACGAAGGCTTTATTATTGAACGTAGGATGAGCATTCATGTATAACATAGTACCTTGCAAAATTGTAGAGTTGATAAAGTTAATTGAATTGAATACACTTGTTTAACGTTTGTGCAGTGCGAGGTCGTATTCAAGCAAACGGATGCGGACGGTAAATCGAATATAATGGGGACAATAAGCAATTTGAAGCTGAATTCTTGTATATATGATCCTAATATAAGAGAAAGTTCTTCTGCTGAGGTACAGATGATGAAAGATGAATTAATTTTCTCTCACATTTACTTTTTACAAATCTTTTGAGCTAACTACTTATCAATATGATATTATGTATGTTTAGGTTATTAGCCCAATGTCCATCACAGTAGTCTGGAATGCATCTCAAATCACCGGCTCATTAATCGACGTTAATATATCCAATATATTTGTTCGTTTAACCGCAGGTAGGTTTAGTAAAGTAAATCCATTAGAATTTCGGTAGAAGTATTGATATTTCATGTTATTTTTTGTAATTATAGGTACGGTTGAATTGCTCGTAAAAATTTTCGGCACTATCGGCGCATCGAATGCTGATGAGAACGCACAAATTGAAAAAGTTGATTATTCTGACGTATGGGATGTAAAAGATACTAATACATTGGATTTGTGGTTTTTGAAACCTGGTATTTTTTTAATTTTGATTAAAATACTTACTGTTTAACATACATACTGTTTAACACGTGTTTGGCGTATGATATACTTTTAGACGCATGGTATGAAGTTGCTCAGGATGCTTTGACGTTAGACGACAATCAACCAAAGGGTTACGAATATGCAATGGATCTCGAGCCAAACGAGAGGTTAGTTTTGGAATCTGGAGCTATTGTTTTTACGTTTGAAACTGGAACAGGCAATATCACGATGCCAATGATGTTGATTGAAACTGATATTGATTTACAAGTATTTGATTGGTCGAGAAACGTAAGTGTGAAAGCTGTAAATGTTTATTTCCACTTGCTTGCAATAATAATTGTTGCCTTGAAATTGAAGCTATAAGAGGATTTTGCTTTGTTCAGATGAAAGTGGCTGGTCGAATGAAGCTTGAAGCAGCATACTACAATGCAATGTTCGGAATGTGGGAATTCCTGATTGAGCCAGTAGAAACAAGGCATCATGGTAGAGTTGCTCATCAACCATGGGAAGTACTGTTTGAGGTAATATATATACCCGATTATCAAGCCAATGTTAATGAAAACTATACTCTATAAAATATTCTGACAATCTGGATCTGATGTTTTGACTCTGTTTAGTATGCATACGGACCCGCCAATAGTTCTCCCAATTCTACTCCCTCAAACCTACCCAACCCTAAAACTACAACCATGTTATTGCAGTCAAATGTAAGTCCTTTTCTACATGAAAATGAAAGTTTGTTGAGTCAGTATTTAAAAAGCTAAATAAATATTGGTACTATTGTAGGATGTTCTTGAACTTACGGTGACAAAAACAGCTTTAAATACAATTACCATGATTAGCGAGGACTTTTCATCTGCAGTCAAAGAACTTGTATCCAAACGGGAAGTTTCTACCGCTCCATACAGTATAGTGAACAACACTGGTATGGATATCAAGTTGTACCTGAAAGAGAAAGGAAAGCCTGGGCCGTTTATCCTTGTTAAAAATGGCATGGAATATGAAGAAGTTATTCTTAAGCACGGCACATTTATAAACTTGGGATTGGTTGAAGAAACTGATTTGACCAAGCATCATACCTCTGTATTAAGGGAGCAGGAAGGAAGAGCAGATCGATTACTCACTGTCGAGGTAAGATTATGAAGTGTGGTGGAACTTCATTTTGTTTTAGTGACAACCTGTATGGTATACTTAGCCTTTGCTGATTTTTCTAGATTCCACAAGAAGAGTTTAAAAATTCCATACCGGTCAATCGCTCGGCGAAACGATATTTCCCTCTTAAAGCTAATGTCGAACATGGTCATTATGGAATGATTTGTGATATCGGAGTTAGAGATTGCTCTAAAATTGTCACATTGCGTGGTGTAGTTCAGGTACCGATATACCATGAAACATTTTTTGGATCAACATATTTTAAGCATTTGGTACAAAATGCTGTAATTCTTGTGTTTCAGATCGTTAACGATTTGGAAGTTCCTGTAGATGTTTACTACATGACTGACGGCGGAAAAACTGCTAAATTAGCTGGTACTGCGCTGCAACAAAATGTATTCAATCTTCCAATCCCTTGTACCTACACAGAAAGCTGCAACTTGTTTTTTGCACCCGAAGGGTATGTAAAATATACTGGATAGTAATTCATAATATAGAAAAAAGGAAGGATTTTATCATCCCTTTATATTGTGTTGATTGTAGTTATTCAGTTACAACACAACCCTTCAAATGGGATGATGTTTTTAGGGAGATCCAGGTCATAAAACAGTTAAGCTGTTGTTTTCGTAAACAAGGACATGATGACTTTCATATTCGGGTAAATATGTCTAAATAGAATATAGATTACTTCTTTTTGTTTTTTTTAAGCGAATTTTTTTAAATTACTTCTCACAGGTTGTTGGAGTTGCTAAACAAGCTCTTCATGAATGTTCTAATCGTAAAAATCTTGCAAGCCAGTGCTGTTTCATATATTTAAAACCACCAGTTAAGCTGGATAATTTGCTTCCAGTTCCTGTTGGATATTACATTGATCAGCGCCAGAGTAGAATTAAGGTGGCGGATCGTGGTTGTGCTATTGATGTCACTAACCTTATCACAGGAAAGGATGATGAATATCACTTGTATTTGAAGGTAATCGAAATGTTAAATTACCAAAGCTGACTTGTCTGTCTATCGTAGGGTGTCTTTGTTGAAGTAGAATTTGTTACAGATGCTAATATACAGGTTGTACATAGATTATCGAGTAGTTATCATCTATTTTGCTTTCAGATTCCTGACTACAAACGTCAATCTTGGAGATGTGATGTACTCATAAATAAATCTACCGAGGAAGTGTCTTCATGGGTATTTATATCGGACGAAAATGTCCAAGAGACTTTAACTCTGGGAATTCACCGAGAACTGTCAAATGATGAAATAATTCTGCATTTGTACTGTCCATTTTGGATGATTAACCGCACTGGTCTTAGTTTATTCTACAAGGTATATTTATTTGTGTCACTAGTCACTATAAATCAAGGATGGTTTCTTTTTACTCGCATTTTTTCTTTCTTAAAAAAATAGGGTGACGGTCGAGATAGTCCTCATGTATCTCATTTGAGAGACATTGATAAGCCAGTGATGTTTTCATTCAGCGGTAAAGGATTCTTTTCTAAAAAGTTGGCAAATGTCAAAGTTCAAGACAGACATATAACAACACCAAGTATGACAACTGACTGGTCAGAAAAATTCTCATTAGATGCGGCAGGAAGTTGTGGATCTGTTACTTGTAAATCACCTATGCAGAATTTTCAGGTATTCAAAGAATTTACGGCACTTGCCTTTCAATAAGTTGTTCTTTGTTGTAAGCATATGTAAGTGTATTTTACCATTATTTTTCTCTTCAGATTGGTGTGGAGATTCAGTTAAGCGGTTGGGGATTGACAAGATATGTCATTTTTACCCCAAGATTTTATCTTGCCAATCAGTGTCCTTACAGTGTTTACGTCGTAGAAGTAGAAAGACCTGATAATGAAAGCGAAGTTCCTGCAGGAAAATGTATTCCGTTTTGGCCAAAAAGTCAAGTATCAAACTTAAAAGCTGTGGTTAAGATTTTAAAAAGACGAGATGAAACAGCTCCTTTTAGATATGATGTCGTTGAGCACACTTTGCTTCAATTGTCCAACGAAGTAAGAAATCTTTCTAATCCACGTGAATACGTAATAAAGTGATCACGTAATCATAGTTAAATATAATGTTGTATTTCTTTTCAGTATGGAGGTTTACATGTTGACATCTGTTTAACTGAATCCAAGACCTCAATACTATTTGACCAGTTCCTTCCTGGTCAGGCACCGGTTTTTCTCATCAATAGAAATAGAGATCTGGGGATTGAAATCATGGAAAAAGATAGCCACCATAGTTTGTAAGTTTTAGTACTCACTTACAATATGCAATACATGAAACAACGCAATTTACAAATGTTGAATGTTATTTTCATTCTAACGTTCCTTCGTCTTTTTAAAGCTTTTTAGGCCCAGGGAAATGTCAGTATTTTACATGGAAAAACCCTTTGGGCTCAAGGATGTTAGAATGGTGGCCTGAAGGAAAAAAGGACTCCAGAAAGCATCGTCAACAAAATAATTTATTAATGGTAAAATAATATATAAATACTATTTTTCAAAAGAAAAGATTGACTTCAGCTTTCCATGCTGACCTTGAATTGGTTTCATTTAACTTTAGGATGGATGTGGAACTTTTGAGATAGATAGAAAAGGAAATAGTGAAAAAACCGAATTCTTTTGGATATGCTTTCTGGATGGATCGCAAAGGTATCTTATGTTTGTTGAAGACTCCAGTATTGTTCAAATGTTGCAGACTAGGGAAATGGAAATACCGACTGCAGATTATACGGTTACTTTACATGGCCTTGGGTTATCTTTAGTGGATAATGAAAATATGAAAGAAGTTATGTACATGAGGATAGCGAGGTTCGGTTTGCTAGTTCTATAAATATATAATGAATTTAAAGGAATTAAATTTATGCTATAATTTATTTGGTGTCTTGATTTAAAGTTCCGACATAGTTTGGGAACAGTGTAAGGATGGTAAACGGAAACGCTACAAGCCTTTGCAAATTGATGATTCAAAGGCTGTTGAAGCTGCGTATCAGAATTACTTGAATCACAAAGCAATTTCGAAAACTGTCAAATCTTTAATTCAGTTGGACTCTGGATTGGAAGCAAGTGCAAGCATTTTGTCATTGAATTTAAACTAAAAATTCGTCATGAATTAGCAACATCATTGTCTTTTGTTTTTACAGGTCGATTTTTACGTTATGAGAGTTATAAAGCCTCATTCTGCCACTATTAGAAGAGTATTTCAGACGGGTATTTGGATTAGTTACAAGACATTACCACATTCAACTCAGCTTCACGCAAAACTTAACCGCATTCAGATTGACAATCAGCTAGCGGATGGTATATTTCGGGTGGTTTTGGCACCTGTGAAACCTCCAAAAACAATCTCGTCGATGGGTATGTAGTATGTTGACTATGTTTGGTCTTAATTTAGACTTTATAACATTTAAATGGTAATTATATAACTTTGGTCTTGTTGCAGATTCGACACCCAAACCTTTTGTTGAAATTAGTATAATGCAAAGAACCAGTTCACATTCCTATGTCGTACAGTACAAATACTTTAAGGTTCTTATTCAAGAATTTCTAGTCAGATTGGATATTGGATTTGTTAATGCGCTGGTAGAATTATTTGGTGGAAATTCAAGTGTGGCGGATGAATGGGTATTAATAATAATAACAACGATATTAGCATTATTTATTCGTGATTAAACTCGTCTTAACTGACTTCATTTTCTTTCAATTGCAGAAAGATAAATATTTAAAGGAATATGAAGAGGTTTGCACGTCCTTGGATGACTTTTTTGCTCGGCAGATTGTTGAGCAAGGACAAAAACATTTCTACGATTATTTACATTTTTCACCTTTAAAGGTTCGAAAGGTTATTTTAAACATTTTATAAATGCTACAAACACGTATCATGAATTCTTTGTGTTTGTTAATATTTAGATTCATTTAAGTTTCTCGATGGTTGGATCAACAAATATTTCAAACCATCTGCTGAAATTAGTTATTGCAAGTCTGGGAGTTACGTTAACAGAAATTCAAGATGTTATCTTTAAGTAAGTTTAAAATACCGATTTTAATAACTTTATCAGGCGGATTAAAAAAAGTAATTGATATTTTGAATATTTTCCCTTAGACTTGCTTGTTTTGAGCTACATCACACTTTCCTCTCTTCGGATCAGTTACAGGATGAAGTGTACTCTCATTATTGGTCTCAAGGAGTTCGTCAGCTTTATGTCATTGTGTTTGGCCTTGATGTGATTGGAAATCCGTACGGGCTCGCAATGGGCGTCGCTAAAGGAGTGGAAGCTTTTTTCTATGAACCGTTTCAAGTAATTAATTATTATTAATGAACTCTGTTTTACATATTTTATATACTTAAAACGAATTGGTGATAGCATAATTTATTTGTTCAACTGAATTATCAAGGGTGCTATACAAGGACCTGGTGAGTTTGCCGAAGGTGTCGCCTTAGGTGTGAAATCTCTTTTGGGGGGAACAATTGGGGGAACCGCAGGTGCATTCTCCAAAATCACTGGAACTTTAGGCAAAGGAATTGCTGCATTAACTTTTGACGATGACTATCAGAAGAAACGAAGGGAAAACCTTCAAAATCGTGGAGACGCTGCGGAAGGATTGGCTAGGTCTGGAAAAGGCCTTGTTATGGTAATTATGTCCTTAACATCGATAAAGTGCTTGTAGTATTATTCCCTGGTTAAGATTGTAAGTTTACATTATTATGACTTGGTGTGTAGGGATTTTATGAAGGACTAACTGGAATTGTAACAAAGCCCGTTGAAGGCTGTAAGGAAGAGGGCGCAGCAGGATTCTTTAAAGGGGCGTTTAAGGGAACTGTAGGATTAGTAGCTAGGCCTGCTGCTGGTGTTGTTGATTTTGCTAGTGGATCTTTTGATGCCGTCAAAAAGTATTTAAAATTATGAATTCAGTGATTGTGAATGTTTTAAATGGTTGGATGTAATGGAATCATTTAATAACGTTTGCTTTTTTTAAACCACAGGGCAACATCTTCAACCGAAGATGTACGAAGATTACGTCCGCCTAGGTATATTCCTGCTGATACGATTCTGCAGCCCTACATATGCCACGAAGCCGAAGGAGTACAGTTATTGAATGTAAGTCACGACAATACTCCGGAGTTTGAAGTTAAACTTGAACTGAGGACGTCAATGTTCAATATTTCTGATACAAATAAATGATTTGAAAAAAAAAATAAAGGGGACCTTTGATTATGTTCCTTAATGATAAGTAGTTTAGGAACGAGAAAGTAAAGTAGTAACAATTTGTAGGAGTTACAAGGAACCACCGGTTGGTTACTCTGCTCACTTTTTATTCAGCTTACTTGTATCATGCTAGATATGGTTAGATATTAATGTTATAATACGTGTTTTCTAAGTCTTATTAATAAAAACTACTACAGGAATTGGAAAAAGGAAAATACTCCCATACGGATAATTACGTTGCGCATGCTCTGATTAATCCTCACGGAATATACGTGCTGTTAGTGACGAATCGACGGGTTCTGTACTTGAAGCGTGATGAACTGTTTGGCACGTGGGCGGTAAGCACTAACGCTTTTTTTAGGTTTTGTTTTTGATCTATTATCCTTGTTAATTTGCTTGCATGGCTGTTGAATTTAGACTGAATGGAACCATATTTGGGAGGAGTTTGCCTGTCCTCCAGAAATCGTTGAACGTGGATTGCTGTTTACAATGAAGCAAGAATTAGTTAAAAAGATTGCACTCTTCAGGATAGGAAAATCTAAGCAGTTATTGGTTCCAATCTACAGTGCTGAAGTCGCAACGGTAAATCTTATCTTATATAATATCAATATTTATGTCACGCATATTGATGGTAATTTTATAAGCCTATGCGAAGGATCGTGCTATTTAGTGTGCTTGTTGTAGCCTGTGCCCACTGTCAATCCCATGTAACCTGTTTTTAAGTCTAATGCAATACTATATTATATATCGGTGTAACAGCGAAGCTCTTCTTACATTTCGCAGTGGTTAGTAAGTAAAATTGAAGAAGCGATGAGAACCGAAACTGGGATGGCTTGGAACGATGGTGCCAATGGAGGAGGAGGAGACGCATCTGTGTGACTTTGAAGAAAGTGAAGAAGAAATAAGCTCCATTAATGTTGAATGTAGTCATCTTGGTTCTGTCTTTAAAATGAGCCGATTGTCTTAAGTAATTCTGTGATAGAATCTCTAACCAAAATAACTCAGGATATTCCTCTCTTTCTAAAGACTTGCAATCAATGTTATTTGTTCCTCTTTTATATATTAATAGTGTTACTAATCAGAATGAGTATTCCGAAATGTTCATGTTGCTCACTCCGAATTAAAATTGCTATATTTCTGCTCTAAATCAATCTTATTAGATTAATGCAGTTCATTTTATGTTCTCAGAAGCATGTATAAAACACAACGGGCATTATATTTCTTAACATTAGCAATTTAATCAAATGAGTAATCAAGTTTTAGAATTTTTTGTTTCTAGAACCAACGAAGTTTTATTTAAACATGTCATATGACTTAACAAGCAGTTTGTAATATACTTATAATTATTATTAGTCTAACATTCACACTAAAATGTAGCGTATTGTTAAGTTTCTTTCACGCATTTATTATTATTATTATTCACTTGCAAAGCCTTAAAATAATTATTATTATAGATTTATACTAGTGAGCACACTACTACTTTCATTCTTCACACAATGCTTACATTCTTACAGTTAGGATGAGATTCCGTACTTAAAGTATTATTTATGACAAAACATTCAAAAATGTAAAAAAACACACACACAATAACAAAACACACCTTACTCATACACACATTATTATTTGACAGACTTCGGTTGATCACGCTGCAGGCTAATTCTTACTCATATCTATTACTTATAATTAGATAATACTCCAATGAGGTGTGGTGATTAGTGATTGACACCTTCGTGCCTGCGTACACCTGACAAGGAAAAGTCTTCAGTATAAATACACCTCGTAACCGCAATAATTGTTTACAGCTCGCTTGGCTTAATATGTCCATTCGACTCGACATCATAACTCTAAAAAACGAAAAGTATATAATTATATAATGTATACTAGAGTATATATTTGTTTCTATCTATAAAATGACTCACCTTAAAGGAAGGGTTATCGTAGGAACTCTCTGACTTTCTATCATTGATAGGAGCTTTGGCTTGGTTTTGCTTCTTAATGAGAATCATGAGCAGGGCAATTATTCCTAAAATAGACATGGCTGCGACAATTGCCAATGCTACTAATGCTCCATAGTATGAAGACGTCTGTGGTAGTTCAGGTTTTGACTCTTGAAGTGTTTCTGAAAGTAATGTATTAACGAATTATTAAAAAAGATTGTAAAAAAGCAATAATGCGCTGTGCTATAATGGGCGATGAGTAATTCTATTCAGCAAAGTCCTTCCTTGCAAGCTCAATTATAAGGTTGGACATGGGCGTTACCAGAAAAAACATTAAACATACCTTGTTCAGACTTTTCAGGTGAAGGTAACTGCCCCGCTTTAGTCATTACGTCTATGACATTGGATCGCTTCTTCTTTCCATTTGACAAAAACGCTTCTAACCATATCGTGTATCTAATAAAAAAAAATTTAATTTCAATTTGTTTCCAATAATACGTAGCATACATAATTTGATAATATATGCTATTCAAACGTGACTTACTTGGTTCCTGGTCGCAAGTCTTTGAGCGTTGCTCTTTTGCTTGTCTCACTTTGTGGAACTTTGAAATAATTCTTTTGCTCCTTTTCGCTATCACTGGAGTAAAATACTTGATATAGCTGAACATATTTGTCTTCTGGAATAGGAACTCCAGCTAGTTTAAGCTCAACAGTATTTTCAGACACTTTGCCAGGACTCAATGCCAAGTCAAAAGCATACTCATCCTCCTCCTTGTCAGTTTTGATGAAAATTGGTTTCTCCGATTTCAAAATGGTCTTTTGATCCGTATGGAAAGGTATAAAGAGGAGGTTAACTTCATAGTCTTTTTCTGGCTTGAGATTTGTAAGTTCATACTCGGTCACAGTGCGATGTATCAGAGGAGTTGTTTGGTAAACCTGTAACGAAAGCAAATTTGAAGTGTTGAAATTTGCATTGATTGTCTATTCAAAAAATCTGTTGAAAGCGAATGCAAGCACCTTATCTTCGTTCTCCTTGTATGTAATTTGCACTCCGTCAATGAGGGTATCATAGTCATCAAATCTTTTCCAGTGGAGTTTGACTGCTCTACTACCTGACGACGCCAACTGAATTTCTGGATCCACAAGGATTTCTGGAGGAAGGGTAGTTGTTGGAATTGCTACGGGACCAAATACATGTTTAGGTACGAATAGACATTAAGAATGCGAACAAAGAAAAATTCATGGTGAACCAATCCAAACATCATAAATCTTACATGGAGCAGGCGTTCTAACCAAAAGGACGTCACTTGTTGGTTGAAACTGAGCCATTACTACCACCTTGATTTGCATATGATAATCTGTGTCAGGTTCAAGAGATGTCAGGAAAAGTTGAAGATGAGTATTGTCAATAAGGTCCTCAGCCTGTTGGAAAACCTTGCTTTCCCATTGAGCAGGGTTAGGTTTGTGACTAAAGCATGAGATGAACATTGATAATAAAAATGCATAATATATTATACTGAAGAATGTCAAAAATGGACTTCCGAAACGCTATTAGAAAACTTACTTGAAATCCTTCGTATAAAGTACTTCAACATGACCATGTAAACCAACGAGGATTGGGGATACTTTGAAGTCTATCTGAAGGGTTGATTCGTTGAGGGGTTGTATGATGATATTTGAAACTTGGGTAGCTGTAAAAAAAAATTAAAAAATCGACGTGATTCAAAAACTCATTATGAATTCGGGAACATATTCAGGTACATTGTATTCAACACATACCATCATTTTGATGCTGAGACCCTTGGTGAGGATGAATTCCAAATGGGGAAGGTGGTGGTGGAAAATGTCCTAAATTTTCATTAATTAAATTAAAATCAGACTCTGTTTGATCAAGTTCAATTAAAGTTCATCCATTGCTATTTTTAGTGTCTTGTAGTAATACCAGAAACAGTAGTACTTGTCAATTGTCGAGCATATATATTCGCATAATTTCATGTAAAAAATACTCATGATTATTGTCGTCGTTTGCAAAAGTGCATTATTGCTATCATCTATAATTTTCACAAAATTAATATTTCACAGTTGAATTTGAAATGACCAAAGGATTTAGCATTACTTGGAAAATATTTGGACATACTACACGAAAACACATAAAAAAGAGGAAGCGTTACGAATACAAGGTTTGTGCTACTCTCTACGGAAGCAAGACAAAGACTAATACATCTTTAAGACGCTGTCTGTCAGAAAAAGCATTGCATGGTAAGTATATAAAGGTTATATGTATAAAATCTTGTAACGTATGTGAAAGGTCCCTTTGCAACAGGGACTCTTTTAAATTCTTAGTGAGTTGCGAGTGTGTAAGAAATGTGTAATATTAGTTGTGTGTAGAAATGTCATGTACTAGTATTAAGTTTATGTACTTTGGATGGCTTTTATCCTGGAAGGATATTATATTACAGGGAGATTATGCAGACAAACCTGGAAAACCTTGTGCCGGAGGAGGTGCATTAGGGTGTGAAAGAATTTGACGAAGAGGTGGTGGTGGTGGCCCACCAGGCCTTGGTCTAGGTCCAGGCCCCCTTCCAACATGAGGAAAAGGAGGATTATTATGAACATTTTGATGTTGCGGTTGAGGCACTGCAACAATGTAGCTTCCATCCTCAGCTCTGCCAATGAACCTACCCCCAGCCTCTCTTTCCAATGCTGCCACCTCTTCCGCGGTTTGAACCGTAGTGTAAGCTCCCGGAACAAAGGTTGGCTGCCGAGAAGGTCCTTGTGGCCGCTCTTGACTTTCACCTCCCAGATTCACCAAATGGTGCAGAATCTCTTGGAGATCCGAAGGGTTCAATTTGTCAAGGCCAACAATAGACGGTCTATTACCACTCGATGGTGGCACGTATTGATCATAGTCAGGGTGGCGGTCATGCTCTGGCTCATTTACATCCTCATTGTCTTCGTCCATGTCATCATGATGATGACCACCACCATTTTGATGATGGTCATGATCATGAGCGTTATCGTTATCATGTATGAAAGGTTCTATTGGGATTTTAGCAAGCGTCAGATTTGTAACTGTATTGTCATGTGAGTCTGAGTGTGTATGTGTCGTGGAAGGAGTCGTATGTCTGTTTATATTTTGATTGGGTAACCCATCTAAAGGTTTAATTCCATCTACAACGAAAAGATAACAACAACATTTTGGTGTTTGCAAACAGGGACATTTGATATCCTCTACGCTCTACAAATATTGACACATAAAAAATATTGAAGCATATTACTATACACACGAACTAAAACTTAATACCAACCAACAACCTTGAAGTGACAATATAAAGCAGCATATGAATTATGAAAGCCAAAAGTACGAACGGTCTCATGACATCCCGTCCCGTCTTTATACATGCATATAAATTGCAAAAAAAAACTGGACAAGCAACAAAAATTTATTGTTTCGCCACACCACCGCGTTAGTTCGCTATAATAAGGGAAGGTACACTACGTTAGCAAACATTGCATATAGTGATTTGCATCTTGTATCTACATAAGACAAGTAAACATGAGAGAAACGCATTGTTGAAGATATTACATATTACATCCATACATGCACAGCCAAGAGATGTTATGTTATGTAGTTTAAGTACGAAATCTCATTTGCATGATCACCATTTATTATTCCTGTCTACAAAAGCTGAAATATCACTTTCACTTTCCAATGTGCCATGCATGTCAGATTATTACCAGCACCACCACCACGAAGGGAAGAACCCCAAGCATAAGTCAAAGCCATTCTGATCTTCTTGTGCATAAATACATATCACATTTTTTTTTACAATGAACCGGATTTCGACTGAAACTCTGTTTTACTAAAGGTGTTGCCTAATTTTCTTACCTGTGTGATTAAGACAAGCCCATTGGTAACAACACTCATTCTCAATCATAGGAACTTGTCTGGCCAACTCCGGAGGACATGCTAATGCCGCTGGTGGATGTTCTGAAATACTTGGACAGTTATTACCGGGATGACACGTGATGTTTCCGTACAGACACTGACATGTTTTCTCACAACCCGTGAATTTATGAGGAATTTCCTCAAAATTTTGTAGAATATAACCCCCTTCCAGCTCACAATGGGTGTGTTGCACACAAATCATATCGGGACAGCAGTATGGAGCCTCTTTTCTAAAGTTGCTCAAGTCTGGCTCCCACTTAACGCAAGACTCATCAATAAGCTCACGCCCGTCTCTTGGACAGTCAATTTCAACGCATGTGACATTCCCCTTCCCATCGCAGAGGCAGTAGGCGTCACATCCATCATAGAACTCTTGGCCAGCGTCATACATTTTTTCTTTGTGTTTGCATGGAATACCTTCACTAGATATGGAGCCGCTCTCTACCTTTACTTCAGCGTTTTCATCCTCCTCCTCACTTCCCCCAAGCATTAAGTGTTCCATACTACTGTCACTGTGACCTTCTATGCTACCACTTCCAACCTCGTCACTGTGCATAATACCACCACCGTCATGGTGCTGGAGTTTGGTGATGCCTGATGCAGCATTGCTTTCAAAACCTTTGATGAGAGCCTTGAAATAATATTGTTGACCACCTGAAAGGCCAATGACGACGGTATGTAACTCATCAGAGCCTTCAGTGAACAGATCCTTGATATGAAACTCTTGCTCTTTCCATGTTACCAAGTCATGACTGAATTTGATAATCATCGTTTCATGAAGCAATGTAGCCAAATCGTCTTCAGGAACTTTGACGGAAACCATCATAGCGGTATGGTTGAGTGGGACAACCATAGATATCTTAATATCCAGTTCATGATTAAGTTTTGATGCCACAGTTGGTGGTATCTCAGATGAAGATGAGGAGGCACTTGTGTGCTCTTCACCAGACATTATTCCTTCTTCCATTTCTTCAGAACTTGTCATAGATCTTTGAATCCCTGTGGCAGGAGATACTGTAGAAGAGTCAGGGGTTGTTGATGGCTCTGGTGTTGTGGTGGTGGTGGTTGTAGTTAATTTTCTTGCTGCTTCAGCTTTCATCACCTCATCATAAAGTGTTTGATTTCCACAAATTGTCACTTTGCAACATTTATCAACAGGATCTTCCAAAGTCACGCAACTGTCATTACCGTGAGGACCAGCTGGGGGACACCTGAAATGTAATGTTGGAGAGTCAAACGATTGATTTTTTTAAACACATGCTGGGAACAACTATAGACAAACATATTATTATAGCGCTAGTGCATTTTAACCATAACTCATAGCTTTCTTTTGTACTAGCATGCAAATAAAATTTATCCTGTTGACATCTAACATGACATCATCATGTCCTACTCTACGAAAATGGATAGAACTGGTTGTTGTATTGGAATGTCAAAATCTTTAAAGGCATGCAACACTCAAGCGACTTTTTAAATGTGGATATCGATGTCATCGCTGAGATATTTAAGGAATTTACGATGAAATGATGAGAATCGATGGCGTATCATGAACAAAGAGATTCTCACAGGGGATTTTACTACCCACAGAATATTCTTTTCAAAAGGTCTGTATATAGGTAGGTACTTTACCTTGGCTGGCAAGTGACATCTCCGTTACTAAAACACATGCATTGGGATTCGCAACCGTCATAAAACTTTTCATCTCTTGCGTAAGATTTATTTTTGTAGACACATCCATCATTTGGAATGGTTGGCTCATCTTTCCTTGTACCGGATTCAAGTGGGGTTCCGTGACACACTAGCATTTCGCAACAACTGTCAGAAGGATCTTTCTGAATTTCACATCCCAATGGTATTTCTTTCTCCTCGTCTCGACGATAATTGCACCGCGGCTGGAAGTAAAAATGATTATTTTATTTTTTTACACGCAAGATATAAAAAAAAGTACCTAAAACAAAAACTAATTTGCAGGAGTACATAATAAGTTCCCAGAATGTATAAGTAAAAAAATTCGTCCATATTAGTATAATATGTATGTATAGGTAGGTATATTATGGGGAATCGTAAGAATTCTTCTTACAAGACATGTAAATTCTCCAGAGTTGTCGCATCTACATTTATAATTGCACCCATCAAAATGTTCATCTCCAAACTCAAAGGTTTGGTTGTTGAAAATACATCCTTCGGGTTTACTAGTCGAACTGGGTCCATCAGGTTGAACTGCTGTTGAGGATGGACTTGATCCTTCTGAAGAAGAAGAAGCCGAAGGTGGTAGTACACCTAATGAAAACGTGGAAACAAGAGAAAAGAAATACATGGAAATGAATGTGTTTGGTTTGTGCATTGCATTGTGTGTGTTTTTTAGAGCATTATAGCATGCAGGGGTAAGAAAGGTAAGCCTTACTCTCTTGACACCCATGAATTTCATCATATGGATCCCCCACAAAACCTTCATTACATAAGCAAAGGGTTTGATTAGTTTGGTTTTCATCTTCCCCAAGCATTCCTGATGGCCCAAGGCAGCGTGCATTTTTTCCACATTTCACGGAATCACAAGGTTCTGGATGAATTGGAATTAGTTCTGCAACAACGTTGGTAAAATTTGAGGTTATTGGGGTTTCAGTTTCACTTGAAAAATTATTCATTTTAATATAATCTCTACTCGTTTAGTTTTCAATACTAGCTAATGTAACAAAAAAGTGAGAGCTATTATTTTGTTTAGGTTACAATTCACCC
Organism: Orchesella flavescens; assembly: GCA_964034955.1. NCBI lineage: Eukaryota > Metazoa > Arthropoda > Collembola > Entomobryomorpha > Orchesellidae > Orchesella > Orchesella flavescens. The sequence goes on along the minus strand of OZ035957.1, from coordinate 16,271,740 downwards.
CACAAAACTACTACAAGAGATGTAAGAAATAATAAAAACTACATTATGTAATTGAATTTGTACTAAAGCTTTGTAACTTGGCGAGTTAGTTTAAATGAATACGTGTAGGAAGTATTTTATTCCTTTGTTTTCCTACTCATCCCAACTCAGCCGCATTCATAGTAATATATTTCTCCCATGTTTTTAATGAAATTAGCTCAAGGTTTTTTTGAGATCGATTTGGATCATAGCCAACAACAACAACAGCGTGTGGGCAGCTGCTGATTAACAGCCTCCATGATTTTTTAAATCACTCCTATATTTGCATAAGTATAGATAAAGTAACATTCATCTCATTCATCGTCATCTGGACAAATTGAGTTTAATAGATCAACTTTATCCCCCTGAACTTATACTTTCCAAAGCGATTTGACATTGAAAATTATTTTTGTTTCTAAACTTAAGATAGCTTGCTTATAGCTTTATGCTGCAGTCTAGTGCAATGTGCAATGCAATGTCAAATTTACCAAACAGAAAAGTGGTTTTGGTATTTTTTGATCGTGTTCTTGTGTATTTATAAAGTGGCATCATTGCAACTGCAGCTCCAAAAATGGAAGATAAATAATTATGTGCGTGCAAACAAAAGAGTTTGCGTGGATGTGATTTTCGAATAATAATGAAACAGGGTGGACGTGGATGAAGATTGTAAAAATCCAGCAAACTTAATAATTTGTGTGTTTTGTGTAATCCAGCAAGGTTATGAGGAATTGAAAAGAATTATTATTATTGATGTTTTCTTTATATTATATTACCTCTCGTTTCGGCTTCACCAGGACTTCCCCTTGCGCAAGCAATAATAACACAGCATTCATCAACTCCGGATGGTTCCTCAAAGCACATGTTATCATGAGCAAAAGTTCCCTTTTTAAACATGGGTAGACTGCATCTCTCCATACACTTGACTTCCCCACTTTCCATGCAAACACATTTTTCATCGCACCCATTCAATATTTCATGACCCACTTTGTACTCGGTCTCATTATATTTGCAGCCTTTCGCTGAGGGTGATGGTAATGATGATGATGATTCAGTTGAGGAATGTGGTGCAAGATCAGCATCATCCCCAGACCCAGTCATTTCAATGCTGCCACTCTCAAACTCACTTGAGTCAGCTTCTTTTGAGCTTGAAGAAGGATGCTCGTGATGATGATGATGAAGATGCTCTTTATTGTCATTTTCAACTTTTATCATCTCTTCTGAGCCACCTGTTGTCGACTTTATGTCAGATGTTGCCTCAGTGGATTCAGCCATTAAACCCGAGCCGGTTGGTGTCACATCGTCAATATTCATTGATCTACCTGTAGCTGTTCCCACGCCACCTCTGCTGCTAGATTGTGGAAAATTATCCAAAGGTGATGGTGGTGGTGGTGGTGGCGGTGCAGCTCCCACTTCTGAAATAAGATTCAATATTCATTTCTTTTAAAAGATAATCAAATAATAGAACAATGGAACACTTTCATGTCCCTATAATTACGCCATGATTCACGATGAAAGCGTTATTGAACATGTGCGAAAAATCATTGATGCATGCTTCCAACCTAAAAAGCGTTTATCAGCTCAATCAATATCATTCTTCTCTGCAAGACAAATGTACTTATGTATTTAAACGTTACCCTCATCTGCCTAAGTCAATCTAACCACTTAGACCAGACCAACGCTCGACGTGAATCTATTGAATAATCCTCCCAAGTCATATAGTCAGCACAAGATTATGTCATTATAGTAAATTATTCAATTCAAAACGAAAGTGTTTGGTTGGGTCATGGGAAAGTACACAGTTTAATAAATACATGCCATATTTTGTTCTTCATAATCATTTTAAATTAATGCGTATGTATGGTTTGGTTATATATAGCATATATAGCAAATATAGCTCTCATCCAAATTTAGAAGCATATTATATAGAATCCCTCACTCACTCTAATTTTAATAACCTCCAAAATCCTCATTTAAGCTGATTCGTGAAAGTTAAATTTTTTTTGAAAGTTACAAAGCATTGCCATATTATCGTTGTGCTCCGCAAATCACACATCACACAAACAGCTTTCAGGCATCGTTTAAAACTATAAACTGTGTGTGTGTTTTTCATAGTTCTTGTTGGCTAAACTCCTATGAATGAAGGTAGCGTGCTAGTAAAAAGCATCTATGATGAGTATTATGCCTATATATTTCTATTTGGGTCTACACATTTAAATATAGCGAAGAAGCACTGAATCACAACGGGATTTTGTTTTCCACTCAACGTCATTTTCTTTATGCCCTACACACATTCGTGACGTGACATGGCATCACATCTCAGCACACGGTTGATTGCGCGGCTTCGTTACATATATGACGACTTGTAGATAATCGCAACAGGTCTTATAATGCAAAAGGCTATAATGTGTTGTGGTGCTAATGATGATGACGACAATGCCCGTGGTACTGATGCGTACCTCTGATTGAAAATCAGATTATAATCGTGATGATAGATAGAAATCAAATTGGAGGTGTTACTGATGAATCGATTTTCTATTTTCACATGTGCATACTACATCTTAATCAGTCATTTAGGGAAAATAAACATGATAAGAAGAAAAAAAACAAATCGACAATAGTAGTAGATCGAGAGCAGATTTAAAATCTGGTTCCGTACTTACCATTCGTAATGAACTGCACTGCTGAAGAGTCCTTTCCATTTGCAGAATACTTGAGAGTGTAAGAAGTGCTTGGAATAAGGTCTGACAACGTTATTTGAGGGAGACCAGCAGGGATTTTGTGTTCCTTCCACACTTGGGCATTTGAGGGGTCCTTGTTGAGTTCATTGGTAAGAGAAATGGAGAGAATAGCCTCTTGATCACTTGTGGGTAAGTCGATCACTGCCGAGTGATCCGTTCTTTGAAGGATCATGACTTGCATTGATGGGCTCTTCTCAGAAACTTCAGTTGAAGATGATGATGGCTCTTCTGTTGAGTGGAGACTTTCCGTTTGAATGGGTATCATCATGGTTTGCTCAGCCTTACTTACTTCGCCTTTGCCTTCACCACTCTCATCACCTAGATTGTTACGTGAGTCTGTGATTTTGAATTCTCTTGCGGCTTTTGAGACCTCGTCAGCAGCAGCAGCTTCACTGTCGTCATTGTCATTACTGTTTTGAAGCTCGACATCCCCATGTGGCACCGACACATTTGCACATTGCTCTGGTACGCAACACCCATCAAAATCCCTGCCATGGCCGATGAGGAGCTTGCAAGCGCGAGTCATCTCTCCGCCCAGTTTTGATAAAGGAACTGTGCCACTCTTGCAATCTGGATGACCTTCCACTTCACGACAATTTAGGGAACCGGATGTTTTACATTCGCAAACTTTGGCGCAAGCCTCCTTATAAAACTTTTCTCCAATTTTGTAGGTCAAACCGTCCATTTCACATTCCGTAGCTGTAAGAAAATAAAGATATAATTAAGGGGTTAGAATGTTGAGGTGTGTGCAATTGAATCGACATTGTTAATTATATAAATCTGAAAGAATGCTCAATCAATTTGTCAATTGTATCTAATTATATTGTTCCATTCATACACGTCACACGTGGTACGTATGCAGTTAACGTGACAGAGCATTTTGCTACAAGTAAATTAACCCTTTAGGTTGCATTGCAAAAATCTTTTTAGCCGCACCGCACGTGTTTGAAACACCATACCATATTCACCATTATTATTACATTATAATAATAATTCCTTTCCATCTCCATTGAAATTAAGATATATCTGGCACATATTGTTTAATTAGATACATTGCTGCATTATTCGATAACATTTCATTAATGGTCAATTTTCTAATTTCCTTCACAATAATGAAAGCATTCCCCGATGATAATCATCACGACCAAGGCTCTAATCATTAATTTATATTGATGTTTTGACAGAGAAACTGATACAGTGTCTGCCCCTGCCTTTTTCTTCGTTCGTACTATTAGGCAATCGTATTTTTACAATTTATATTTGTTGACTTTTCCATGCAATTATTTTGGATGAGTTGTTAGAATTCACAATGAATGAAAGGAGGAGAATTACGTGAATAATCACATCATATTATAAGCATATTGCAATTGCAGGTTACAGCATGTAGCTTACTTTTTCTAAAATAAGAAACTAATCAAAAGGACTGTCATTGTGCTAAATTGTGTTGTCAAATTGGGCACGACTTTAGTTTCACTTTCAGTAAGATTAAAATTGGAAAATTGAAAATAATGTTGTGTGTATACCTTGAGACACATTTAACTTAAGGCTGATCGAGTCTCAAAGACCTCCTACATCAAAAATGTCTCGTAGTTAGTTTATTGTGCTCATGATTTTATAGAATTAATTTAATAACAATATCATTATGTGCGTAAGTAACTCGTAAGTAAACATTATTACTGTAAATTTAAACACGGACCGTGCTATCCGACCCGTAACATATTATGTAGCTTACTTACGAGATGGACGTTACAGATTTCAGTACAATAATGATATTTTGATGCTATATTTAAGCAGCAAGTTTCGAGTTACCTATTTGTCTGATTTGCTTCGAATGCTTAAGTATTTTTCGGGGCCATAAAGCATGAAACTAACCAGCACAGCACAGAGTTGTGCAATATATAATATATATATTTTAATGATAAGTTTACCCATTAGCAATTTTCCACGGCACATTTACACTCGGTAAAAGACCATAATTTTTTATTGTTGTGTGAAGTACCTATTTCTGTAAATTCCCTGCAGACGCTACGCAATTAGAAAGAATTTTGATGCATTTTAAGTTTTTAACTACTATGGTCATATCTAAGATATTTAGAACTAACTAACAGAACTAACAGAAAAGAATGTTTAGTTATTTTTTTTACCTGTATCTACGTGATCCGCAACGCAAGCATTTTCTGAGTTCACAGACTGGCCTGGTGGACATGAGCAAATTGGTCGGTGATTTCTGACTATGCAGGTGCCATTGGTCAGCTTCATTTCTCGGCAGACATCAGGCAACACTTTGCAAGGATCTGCACAAGCTCCGCCAACGCACATCAAATCTTTTGAGCATGCGGTGTCATCAGTACAGTTGGTTTTTGCTGTAAATATATAAAAAAAACATAAATATTTAGTATGCATCCCGGCATTTTCTCTTCGGCAAAAACTCCGTATCAAAACTGTTTCTATTGTAAATTCTTAAAATCCATGTAATTGTAACTCGGTGCTACTTACCCGTTTAGGTACTTTATTATTCAGAGACGTACCGACACAACTAAATATGAAATTACTTTCGTTGTTTCATTAATATTTTGTGTGTTAATGTATGCCCTTGCCTCTCATCATGAGATGAGGGACATACATATTATAGAAACAACGACAGGTAAATATGATATTCTAAAAAAACTATAGCCCTCAGCTACTAATGATCTTCCCTTTAAACCGGTTTTAACTACATCAATTTATATCTAAAACATGATATATGTGATGTGAGATGTGACCTACATGTACATGATGATTGTGTGCGTTATGGGAAAGACTTGAAAGATATCTTGATTTCGGAAGCATCACAGAGCACGTCCTCATCAATTTCATGTGATATCAGGAGAAATTGGAAGTACGTATAAAAAGTATTCAATGAATATGATACGGATGAGCATGCACCTTGTTAAAAAATTTACAGGGTTAGAAGTTACTAGGTCCTTTGAAGGAAATTGGAAGTTTCACCCATTTCTCATTTGATGATGGTACAATAATAATGCCTTCAAACTATGCATTACATTTCATTTCATCTTCTTCTTTCTTGCATCCCATCGTGAAACATCCGTATTAGTGACCGCAGAGGGGAATCTTATATCAAATTCATTTTAATTTGCATCTCATTATATCAAACGAAAGAAAATTGCCTCACCCTTATTTCGCCTTATTTTTCAAAAAAAATATGTTCTTCCTATATTTCTTACATTGAGCATTGAGCAAGAAGTGTAAAATATATGCTTTTAAACTTGCTATCGGCAAGTACCAAGAATGAATGAGAAATTCCGGATTTGCTGGTAAAGTGGGGGAAGTGGTAGCAAGCATATTTCAATGTAAGTTTATTATAAATTGCAGAATAAACGACTATCCATCTTCATCGATAAAGCACCATATTTCCCCGTAATTGGAAGTAATTAAGGTAAAAAGCTATTAGCGTGTAGAAACTTTTTTTTATACAAGTGCAATATGATTATACTTAATAGGATTCAAGTCCATTGCGGCATTTTTACAATAAAAACATTTATACTCGATTTATATGTATTTATACATATTTATACATATTTATACGCTTTTGTGTTCATGCTCAAAATTTCTACAAAGATGAACTCGAACTTAAGCCAAAAAGATGTTTTTGTTGTCGTGACCAATGACTTACAGTAACAATCACGCACTCAGGTACTCCTGTGTATGAATAAATATCCAAAAAGTAACTTCTTCTGTTGCATCATGCTCATGATCATCATATCATCATTGCTTCTTTGTGTTTATCGTAGTGTTATCAACTCATCAACAGCACCATCTCCGAAAAACCTGGTTTCATCTTTTCCCCATTTTTTGTTCATCCTGCTAGAATAACAAACTTCTATTCTTTGAACCTCAAGGCCAACAGTTTTTTTGTAGTTTTGGAGTAACCATAATGTATATATGCTGTCTGTATCATCATCATCATCATCATCATCATTTCAGGAAATGAGTTACACAATTTATTAGAGCCGGAGATTATTGTACAATGTGTTTTTACCTCCTGCATGAGATGTGAATTGTGTTGTGATATCTCTACCTAGCAATCGCAGACCTACACAGAAAAGTTCATAATAATTTTGTTGATAAAAGAGTTATATCTAAATAGCATCATGGCCTTTTAATAATATTCTGGTTATAACGATGGGGGTTGGATTTGGATAGTTAGACTGGTGGTGGTGGTGCCAAAAAACTACGAAAATGAAATGCATCATCATCAGATTACACACGAAATGCAAGAAAAACTGTTTCGTTTAGAAGAAACGTTGTTTTGAATGTAGGTTTGTAGACATAGACATGCTAAAAATTCATAATAGTTACATGTGTACTCCTTCCCCTGTGTAATATTATGTAGATGCATGGTTGTAACTACACACACGTAATAATTATTATAACAGAAATAGTTTAAAAGGAAGGATGCACAAGTCGTTACACGACTAACCTCAAAATACCAGGATTTTTCTTTAAAAAATCTTTGGGTTAAACTCATGTAACCTGTTATGAGATTATAAGATCGGTCCGTGTCGGTACCGTAGTAGTAGGTGGTTGAAGTCTTCACGCAAAATATTTTATGAATAAAAAGTGTTTCATTTTATTGTATTTTTGGCTATTTAGGTAATTTTGTTTGTAGAAATATCAGGCTTTGTTTATGGCGTTGCAGGTGCAGAAACTTATCTACAATTATCAAAGCATTTAAAACAGTTTTTTCTTATGCACTTGAGCAAGTAAGCGTTGCGTTGCACAGAAAGTTTGAATAATGACTAGTCCAAAAACCTAGATAATATGTACATAAACACAATCTTCTGTACACGTCTTCTAAAATGTAATAATAAAAAGCGAGCTAATGTTCATTATTAATTGATGCAAAGAGAGAAGTTTTCTTCAATTACTCAGTTCATCATCCACACACATTCAACGATTCAACATCATCGTGGCAGTTAATTCCCAGACGTACCAAGCTTTTTGGTGAATAAAATGTAAATATTTATTACATTTTACATTACTCAAAATGTTCTTCTTTATTTTACTTTTTTGCTTGTTTACCAAAAACACCAGACCAGATGAAGATCATCTTCACAAAAGCACCTCAATCTCCTTCTATTCCGTCAGCCAACCGTGTACAACAAAATGAATGAATAAAAGAAGAAAAATATGTATGAAGAAGGAAAAGAACATCAATAGAAGAACAAGGCAAGCCATAGCCATAATATACTATCATAATACAATGCAGAAGCTTTATAAAGTTCTTGTATGTAGTAGCAAGTTAATTTCTTTGAAACACTGTTAAATACCAAAACAATAGCTATTTCCACACCTTTTCTCTTGTTTGGAAGTTAAGTAGGCTGAAATACTAATATGGTGACTCTTACGCATTTCACGGAGTTTCTTTTTTTAGACCATGTATGTCATTTGTCATCCATTTCAAAAAGGAAATGAAAATGAGTTGACAGCCAACATTGTTTGAAGGATTCTACATACGAAACTATCGTACGCTTACTACTAAGTTTTGCATTCGCTTTTGTCGAGATAAAGAGCTTGTCCGCCTAATTAGCAACACGAGAATAGTAATTAGTACTCCGGAGTCGGTGGAGCATGTTATATGCTTTCTTCTTTACTTATGTATGTATTAACACGGGTTTCATTCAATTCGTACTTCATTCCAATTCATTATTGTGGTGGCATTTATGCATATATGCATACGTGTGGAAAAAAACACGTTCAAAATGCCTCCTCCACAAAAACAAACTGTCAAAACAGTTTAATTCAATGGACTCCAACACTAATTTTATCTATAAGGAGAACTTGATTTTTATTGAAAAACTTCTAACTGAAAGTAAACGTGGCCACCTACTTCTACTTATCAACCAAACAACTTGATAGACAGACGTTTGTTTTTCTGTAAATACAATAAATACCATTTTTACTTTTTTCATTGTTCTACCAAATCAACCAAGCCAAGAGGGTAGTTGAACAACAATAAAGCTCACACATATTATGTGGATTGGATTGGATATAGTACATACTTTTGCCAATTCAATCGAGTGAACAACGAATTTCACTTTTTATTCACATATTTTCAAACAATATCAACTGCAAGAATCTTCATGTACATATTCTTCAGGACCGGATTGTATCTTCTAGTAAGAAAATACCATGTTATTATGCACCAATCATTGGAGCATTTATTAGATTATTTTCCTATTGAAGTTTTTTTTATCTGATAAACGCTCATTTTCAAACAATATGATTTCAGGCTAGGGCTCAAAGCACATACATAAGTGCATATATATACAAATAGTTTTAAACACAATGAAAGATTACAAGAAGGTGCTTTATTATACGATGTACGAAAGGGGCATTGGGTTTGGAAGGTGCTATTGTTTTCGCCGACGCTGCGCTGCAGCTGCACTATATGGCTTTTATATACTCTATCGTCAGTCTACACTACATTCCCTACATGGGCCATGTCATGATGATGATATGATGATGGGGATGATCTTGCTTTCTTACGGTGCCTAAGGACTATCTAGAAGCTGCAGCATCCTTGTACATACATTAAAAACTGTAGCGTAATATGTAGTAAAATGCGCTTGAAAATGGACGTGGAGACGTTGAATATGACGCTTGAGTCATCATCATTATTTGCGGTGAGTTATATCAGTACATAAATGGAGTAGAGGAAAAATCGTGTATGAATTTTCAGAATATGGAGGTATGAATCCAGAACGAAGAACGACTCATCATCATCATCATCTATCTCAGCCCGTTGGTGTTGGTGTATTAAGTGGAACATACATTACATACGTCTGGTCTATTATTCTATGGCCCTACTTTTAGCTTTCCTTTGATTCAACAAGCATTCTGTTTTGCGATTAAAAAATAATATGAAAATGAAACTGCCCACACATACAAACATGAACACACGTCTTATCTTAAATGTACGTGTCCGTCCATCATGTGCATTCATGCTGTGGGCTGCAACAACTATACAAAGACTAAGATTTGTACGTTATAGGTAAAAGGCTTTGGGCAATTATAAGATACCTCTGTGCTTTAATGCTGCACTGCATTTGGTCAATTTTTATGCACATGTTGATGAAGATCAGAAGAAGAGTGGAGGAGGAAGATGGGCTTTCGAATGTTTCATGTGACAGATAGACCATGCATTTTGCTTATCTCTTCTTGATTCTATAGTGTAATATGCACCGCACCATGCACTTAAAAGCTTTTCTCAAAGTAAAGAGCGAAATTGGAAAGATATCAAACTGGGAATTGACAACGGTTGGCTTGGCTTGAGTAGCAGCATTATTATAAGCTATGCTGTTTAGTGTGTAGTAGCCAAAGAATACCAATATGATTTCAGATAAATTTGCAATAAAAATTGAAATCGCAAGCAAACCCAAAAGAAATCATTAATTTTATGGGAAAACTCATCGCTGCATAAAAGGAAGCACAAGGTAATAAGCCCAGTGTGACTCCATTCCCACGTTTTTTCTTCAATAACAACAAAGTTTAACGTGTTTCCCTTATGATTGAATACACATAAACACATTTAGTATAATACACTTCAGCTGATCAGATACGTACTCATAAGGATCCCACATCATTTTTTTATCTTTCTGAAATTCTCTGTGAGATCTTCTACGTATGCGTAAAATTATCATGAAATAATATAGAGTTACTAAAATAGCATGAAGAGAGAAAAAATGAAGTGAGCATGTTCCCTAATCCGGCTACACACACGATAAAAAAGACGATGACCATTTGATTTTAGCTGCTGCATCCCTTTTGTATAGCAAACTGAAGATAATGGCAGCAGAGAGTCATTTTTGTTACCTTGTGCCTTTTAATGTAGTTTTCAATGTCGACATAACAGAATAAGATAACCTATAATTTGCATGAAGAAAATCATCTTCCTCTTATTTCGGAGCGTTTTTTTATTTTCTATATCATTATTCATTCACTCATTCATTCAAAATAATAATGCTCGCGTTGAATGTACTTTTTGTAAAAATTATCTTGTGAACAGAAAGAGATGATGCACCCCCGGTCTCCTAATAAATAGCGAACGTTTTACATACGAACAAACGGATACACTAACGGTTTCACGATGAAATGCAGAGCTAAATTAGGGATTATGATAATCCTTTACAAGAAGAATACGTAATAATTTGGGCACTACCGTGGTGGTAGGCCACCTTACTACATACGACCGGTTGATGTTGTTGATGATGTGATGTGATGACTACAATTTTCAAACGTACCGTTGGGGCAGCTCGTCGTGAAAGGCATGATGGCAATGAGCTATTCAAAAAACATTCAATGGGGATGCAACGCATGTCATGTGTAAAGCGTTGATTTGGCGAGGACAAATTTGATCTAATAGGTTTAATTAAAAACAACACAAAAAAATCCCCGATTCCCTTTCGCGTTCACTAGATTTTATTGGTACCTTTAGAATAATTGCTGTACACATTTACATTGCATTACATTGCATTTAGTTTCATACAAGGATTAATCAGCGGATGATAATGATGACTTTGAGTTCAAATTAAGTTTTAAATTGTTTAGGCAAGACTCAACGAACGTGAAACAAATTTTCCATTCATTTATCTCTCGAAGTTGCTAATTGCATTGAGAAACTGTGCTTCGGAAGTATGTAAAGCGCGCATCAAAGTAAAAAGTAGAAACGCGATATTGTGTGTATTATAGCGGGTATGAAGTTCAAAAAGGCATTTAGCAAATAATAACAGACTTGAGGTCACCCAACACTGTTTTCAAATAGAGACAAAGACCAAAAAACCAAAGTACGAGTGCAGTAGTGCAGTCGTAGTAGTCAATGAAGACAACAACAGACTTGAAGCATGTCTGTAATTGTAATCTGCATCATTGTAACTGTGCATGTAGATGTGTGTGTTGGTGGTGGTGGTACTGGTACACATATTAGGTAGGCACGTATAAACATTTCTGCATTTCATTATGATGAGTCGGCTTTGACAGTGAGATTATGAATGACATAGTTTCCAATGTTCAATGCCCTGTCTGCTCGCTCTCACGAACTAAACAAAGCATGGCGATGCGATGCAATGCAATGCTTGCTCATGATGATGATGATGATGATGATCGTCGTCGTCATTATCATTGTCATAAAATACTTTTAATATGACTGCTAATACTCTTTTTCAAGTGGTTAATCCACATTTCTTGTGTGTATGTGTGTGTGTGAGCGTGCTTGAGCGAACAACTTTGGTTTTCCTTTTTACAATAATTATTATTGCAAACACATATATATAAGTACATATAGACACTTGAACTATTAAGTATATCAAGAATAATATTTTTCCGACTCATCATCATCATCGACACAATTTACAATTTTACTCTTGTATGACTTTCAGTTTTTCTTGGCTGAATATTGAAGAGATGATCATGTATACTGATTTGGATGTGGATATAATATAATTTTCTGTTCTGATATGTTTACGATATGGTATGATTAGATAAATTAGATTGCCTTGTCTGAGTAGCTTCTTTGCAGTGTTTTTTTTAAAAATCACAATCAGAGTGGTTACGTGCATATTGCATGCAATTCAAATTACAAGACAGATACGTCATTGTCACATGCATGATTGTGTTTGGCGGTGAATTGAATACAAACATAACTTTTCTTCCGCATTAAACAAAACCAGTCTTTCAAAATACAAAAAAAAGATGTTAATTGATTTTATTTCAATTTACCGTAATACTTGGTTTTAAAGTACGAAATATTTAAACATTCAAAAATAAAAAAGACTTAAACAAATATGGGAAAGATAGAAATATGCAACCAGGAACAGAGATTTATTCATTAGGACAATTTTTTTTCTCGTTTCATCATCCATCATTCTATATTCCATATTCCATGTGATGATGTGTAGTATACGTGATTGTTATAAATGTTATTTATGTTCGCATCATAATTTTCAAGGACCAGACGTAATAAATCTCACCTCACTCACTCACTTAAAACCTATGCAGACCGAAACCACAAGTACAACAGGCACCTACTAAACAAAAAAAACAGACTTGAAAGTGCATTATGAGAAGATGCACACACGTTTTTTGTTACAGAAATCTAACTGTATAAGACACTCAAATTGGGGAAACAGTTGAACAATTCGAGTTAGCGCATATTTTTGAGTTGAACATTGAACACATAAAAATACAACTTAAAATTTAAAAATGTATTTGCTTCGGCATTTTCATGCTCCGGTTCTTGAAAAAATTTCTACCTCTATCAATCATCATCTCTTTTTATCTGTAAATATAGTCAAGGGTTTTCTGCAGGTTATAAAATGCAAACCTCAACAGGGAGGAGTTTCTACGGTGTAATTTTCTTGTTAGGTATCATAATAAACGACTGGGATAATGACACTACAGAGCAGTAACGTAATACTAACACCTACTTTATGTAGTTTACTTCAACATCACCAAAATCACTGTCAAGGTGAGATGTGAGGTACCACTTTTAACTGTAATGGGATTCGGTTCAGTATATGATGATCCAAGCAAGTTACAGATGTTTTCGATCAAATTACATTGTGTTCGAAGAAATGAAATATTTTGACAAACTATAGCAAGTTGGAGAACCTTTTGGCTCGTCTTTTTATGACTTTGTCATTTTTAACCTACATGAAAAAAATATGCGTCTTTTGAGGCGACACTATTTCATAAGATTGCTTTTGTGACTGAAGAAAACATTTGGTTCGAAAGAGATCTTGGCTCGTAGAGGTAATTCTGTAAAAAGAGAAGACGCTTTTGTTGACAAACGGGAACTCTTTGGATCAGGACAATAAATTTAGAAAATCATTTTGACTGTGCCATACATGTACAATATTCATTGCATACTATTTATATGCTAAGGTGATACAAATGTGGCTTTTGAAGCAAATGGCTGTTAATGGTCATTAACTTGTTTTTCTTATTTATTTTCTTTACTAATCAATCATGCAGATCATGCACCAAAGATTTGCAATAAATGACAGGCAGAGAATTTGCACCAGCGTCATAAAATATTAATAATGCTGCTGGTTTTGTGCCAAGAAAGAGGACTGAGAATTCGTGGCAATAAAATTCAATCAGTTTTCAATATAAAGAAATAAGCAGGATATATTATGACACAATAAAATTCAAATTGTATTTTATGACATCCAAATTAATTCAGCACCTACAGATAATCTGATAAAAGCTCATGGAAAATAAACATGAATATAACAAAGAAGTATACGTTTGAAACCACAATCGACTCAAGGACAAATCAGCTCTTTGCTACACACATACATAAATGTATTTCTGATACGAAGATTAATGGATTTTAGCAGAATGCGCAAAACTAAAAACTTGGCAAAAATAATATCATGGCAATTGATCTAATTTCCAATGCCAATATATCATGTATAGTTCAAATACTACTCGTGTTCTTATAAAATGACGACTGCACCAATAACAATAACTACGAATTTTATTATGAAGCAACTCCCGAAATTATCTAAAAGGTTCATCTTTGATCTTCAAGAGTCCCGAATTATTGCTCAAATCGATTTCGTTGTACATAATCATATTGACGAAACTCACCTCATCATTCTATTCATTTGAAATTCATGCATGCAAAAGTGGAAATGATGCAAACTTAAAGGTACAAAAGAAATGTCGCTGGCAAGATGGATACAGCAGAATTGTTCCTGCTCTCATGCTCTAAATTCCTTATATAAAAGATTTTGATCAGCTTCAAAATAATATAGTGGTCTGGGTCTGGTAGAGGATAGTAGTGACATTACAGAAGGTATCACATCCCAGATACGATCTACAGAAATAGTTATGCACAAAAATTATGCATGCACGAAACAGCAGTGGGCTGCTAAGCCATATAAGAAGATAAGGAACAGAAGTTGTGATTGCAATTTTTGACTTGGCTGACAACTGACAAACAAGCCTCTACTCTCATCGAGCTTCTATGAACAACTCTAGTCATTATGTGACAGACATGTAAGTGGCAAGGTGATTACTTTTACAATCTAGTGCAATGCACGATGGCACAACTACAACCTACTACAAGCCATTTATTTTAGATCTTAGGATTTTATGAACTAAATTTCTTGAGATTGTTTTTGATCACTGAGGATAGCTGATTGTGGTGCTTGGTGCCCTACAAAAAAACCCAATGCACTTTATTAGGCATACGAAAGTAAGTAGGTATGTAGGAGATTTCAAATCTCCCATTCCTTGCGTATGACGAATTTACTGTCAACGGCCATATATAAATAGGGAGAAAGGATCAAAGCTTTAATGTCTCGTACTCTAACAGTAGGAAAATATAGTACGAGATATTTGTCGTGATATTATTAAATCACCACAAGAGCAAGGATGTGAATGGTATCTCTAAAAATAAGCCCCGCACCAACAATCACACAGTACAACAGACCATGTTCTAAACTGGTGCACAATGCACACATATAATATATTTTCCTTTTTTTGTGAACATGATGATGGAATTAAGGAAATGAACCACGAGAAGCAATAAAATAATTTTTTTGAGTAGACAGACAAACCAAGGATTAATTCTGCAATAAAAAATAATCCATTTCAATTTCTTATTTTCAGCATAGTATAGTAGACCATTGCTCTCAACAACTCAACCTATAGATAAAATACAACTTTCATTTTTAGCGAATAATGTCCATTTTTAATACCCATGAATTTGTGATATTTCCTTTAAATTCGCATACTTTTTCTTGAATTCCATTTTGTTTTTAAGAAGTACTTAAAAAGATATTTGCATAGCCAAAAAAATCATGATAAAAAACAGCTGCTCAGGTGGTTTTTAATTATGGATTGTAAGGGGTAAAGGTAAAGGTTTGACAGATGTCAAATAAAAGAGACAAAAAAAGTCAAGAAAAAGACCTTCATATTAATGATGAGCCATGCTGAATGCAAATTTTTTTCTGTTTTAGCTTTAGGAGTATGAAGTTTATCGGCACGCCATTGTAGCTTTCAGCACGTGTATGGCAATGGAATCGTGTTGGCACTTCTAATGCTATAAATCAAATCTCAAGGAAGATCGGAAAATAGAGTAGAAACTAGTCCAAAAAGACCAGCTAGGTATTCATATGGAAAAAAATGTACCAAATTAGACATCTATATATGTCTATAAATTACAGTCTTAACAAGTACCATTTGACCATGCAAATTGTTTTTATACATGTACACATTCACATTCACACGTTGCTAAAAATCCTAGATGATCATCAATCGACCAGAAAACTTTTTTTTTAATAAAATAAAGAATTCCTAATAGTTATAATAACAGCCGGATTTAGTATATACAGAGATGATAAAAATGGGGCACGCGCTTTTGTTTACCTTATCCTTTTTTATTTAGTATTTTTCGACATGTTGATACCATTCAGCAACGCGTTTCATCTGCATCACAAAATTTTTATACACAGTATATTTAGACAAAGTGCCAGATAGCAAAAGATCCTTTTTCCTTGACGAGTTGAGAATTGAGATGACTTCTTAGAAAACTTTTGAGCACACATTTTTATGAATGAGAAATGACGCATATATTTACTACGAATTTAATAGCGAGTCGTACACATTTAAAAAGTTACGTGTTAAGTTTCATAATAACGAAGTGAAGTTTGGCTAATGTACTCATAATGCCTTCCCCACATTTATTGTTAAGTACTGATCATTATTACGATAGCGGTAGACGATAAGTTTTTTTTCTCTACGTAGACTGTAGACGTTTCAAAATTCATCTGTTGTTAAGAATGAGAATAGTGAACAAAAAATGGAAAATGTATGATAAAACGGTAGTATATTTTAGTGGAAAATTATACAGGATTTAAAAATATAAGAAATTCGAAGGTTGAATAAAGTATCTGCATAATAGGGAAATTGCACTTTGTATGCAGAGAAAGGGAAAGTTACAAGTTACTATATACATGCATAATTCAATTGTAATATGATATTGTATAAATAAGTAGATATGTGAGAGTAGTAGCAGTAAATAGTATGAAGTATATTTTTACATTTTTGTGTGAAGCAAATTTTTTTTGAAATTAAATTACCGTTACATTACAACTAAGGAGATGTATGCGACGTGTGACAAAACAAATATATCTAGCACGTCTGTAATAAGTACGTACATACTATTACAGATATGATGCAATGACTCAGGAAGTTGGATTTTTAACGAATCATAAATGCTTTTTGAGTTATGGAAAAGTTCGTATAAAATAATCCACCTAATCTATAATGTATTAATCCGATACTATACTTTGTCGGTACGAAAAAATTCAAAAAATATTTCTACAGATCAAAATTAAAATCGCATTTTGTTGCGTAAACATTTTACGTTCAAACTAAATGTTGAATTTATATACTTAGCACCTTACTATCCATCCATTGCCTATGTCGCATCGGAGTTTGGTTTTTGATATAGGAGCTGGGATGAAAATACCTAAATTTTTAAGTACAACATCAACAGAACATGCCTTACCACTACTGTTTTGCAAATTCTGAGAGCATAAGCACTTCATCGGTGCTTATATATCCTTATCGGTCAATAGTCAATTCCAGAATAATTTAGCGTTCATAATGTAGCTAAGAAGTCACGATTTGGATGAAAAGCTCACACACCCGAATTTAAGCCGGCTTATGTCGTGACACTGACATGCTCACGTACCTACAAAAAAATCCATCTACTGCTTACATTCAACATTGAAACATACAATACATTGTACGTCACAGGGTAATAAACACATTGAAATAGCAATGCTGAAACACCTAGGATTTTTAGAGTTCTCTCAAGATTTCAAGCACTGTCCATACGGTCCCAAAGTTTTGAAAACACACCCTAAACAATCGTATGACTAACAATTGCAAAAAAAAGTGCAAATCCAGATGACAGGGAACATTGATGTAAACTTACTTTTTACATTATCACGCTTAAATTACTTTATACATCTTAGGAAAAACGGTAAGGTAAGCTACGCATGACTTTTCAGTTGAATTGAACAATACCATTAAGACAAAGTCAAGACCATGATTCTCCCATTAATATTACGGGATTAGAAGTAGAATACATGCTACAGTAATGTTCATTTATGTGCAATTCTCCCTTTTCTAATCCCTGATACAACACAAGCTTTCAAATAAATTGCATTTGCACTTTTGCAAATCTGCTTGGTCAACAAATACAAGAATGAAGCAAGTAATGTCCGCAACATTTTATCCGTTACAAAAAGCGTCGTGTATATCTTTTTGAGTAACAATTCAACACATGGATTTTCGTAATGCATATCTTTGATTTTGTAGCAGAAGTTCATATTGAGAATGTTTCCCTGCGCATCATGTCATGACTGCTTTAAGTATTTCCTTTTGGGAATTTTTTTATGAATATTTTATTGTAATATTTTAGATGTATGTATGTGCGTATGTACGTACATCTGAATCTTGACATTCATCAACTGAGCACAAGAACTGTCCAATGTGTCAAAGATCCTGTTCTTACAGCTATTCAAGCTCAAGCCCTGGCTGGCGGACATTGCGCAAAAAAAATCCCCTCGACCACTGGAAACCTTTTTTTTACAGAATAATACCCACAAAAGAACATTTGAAAGTTGTAATAGCAAAAAATCAAAAACTTTTCCTTCAAAAAATATTTTTAAACTTTAGCAATATATAAATATATGATGCTCATTTGAAAAAAAATGAAAAGAACAGCGCAAAACAAAAGCTTTTACGCTGTGGCCGCCATAAGGCACGACATGTCTACGTTGTTTATAACATTTAGGTACATCCTCTTGCCTCAAGTGATTATGTTTTCTGTTTTCCCATAATTTTATCGCTATTTTTGCCACAAAAAGGGAATATCCTAACCAACCATATATTACTAATCCCAAAACCCCCAGCAAGCGTATTTTTTCATGTATGATTCGATGTCGAAAAATAATACACGCTATAGGAAAAGACACAAGAAGCGACGCAATATAATTATGTACAACGATGACAGTCAAGTTTAGGTATAAAATTCTCCAAACAATAGTTTGAAAAGTTTTTTACGAGCTAAGAAGGCGCCTACAACAATCCTACATCTCTCATCACATAGATGCGTATGCATGTATACAAATCACCTCGCCATTTCAAATTTCAATGTGTACAACGGTTGCTGTCGAGGAGCAACGTAAAAATACATAACAATTTCTACAATTGTATCTCCACTTACATTATCACAGTCCCACATAATATATATTTATCGTCCAAAACATGGGTCTCTTCTATCTTGTCTCCTCTTTTAAGAATCCATTATATCATTTCCGTTTGAAATGAAGAATCTTCTCTGACTCACTAAAGGACTCGCTCCTCTTGTCTGTCCTCTTTGCCGATTTCCTGCCATCATCTCATCCATCCCTATTTAAGATTTCTGGCAAAACAAGTGTAATTTTTGGTAGTTTATTGCAGTGGTTAGTTTGAAAGGAGTTGTTATATTGTCTTCAGTTTCTGAGAACTTGATCATCATCCTCACAATCCTTTGCAATGCTATATGCTATGATTATATTTTACACACCATTTTTCTAACCAAACCACGTTTGACGTTGGATATAATATGGATTCTTGTTTCGTGCTCTACCAGCAGAATTGGCATTGTGCAGAAATTTTGCTACCTGAGAAAAAGTCTAATAAACGTTACGTTTGGGATGACCAAGAGCAAAAGCGAACAAGTCACCAAATCACGACAAACAACGTCACGTCAAAACCCTTATAAACGGTGACAGAAAATTCAACATAAAATTCAATACTGTACCAAACCAATGCGAATGTAACAGCAGTGGCCACCCCGCATGTTTATGCAAATCTTGTTACCCATTTTACAACAAGGCATTTGGCATAAACACTTTCTTCAATATATGTTGTTGGTGAGTTAGCAAAATAAAAAAAAACGTTGACAGTGGCAGTCTTGCCAATTTTTGATGCTACAATTGATGCGTTGTTGTTATGTTTGTATTTAAGTGGAAAAATGAGCTGTCTATCTGTCTGATGTCATGCAGCAAATCAAGTTGTTTGAGTTTTGATTTGATTGTATAAACACATGGAGCACAGTCTAAACTGAAGCTACTTACTTGCATTCATCATCACGTACCTATGTAAATTATGTACTTATTAATTACTTTCTGTGTCGATAACCAAACGTCTCAACCTCTCACGCTGTGCTCATTCATTGGTTGGTGCTGGTGACTACTGAATAAATTCTTTTGCTTGGACACCAGGAAGCGAGGCCTGTGGAGATATTTATTTACACTTTACATTACGTGCCCATCGACACTTGCTAATTATGGTGTGGTTGTAGAGTGACGAAGCACTTAGACGGACAAGCCAAAAACCGTATTCCCTCTGAAGATTACGATTGCGACTAGCCGGGATTATTTTTGACTTACGTTACGTTGTGAGGAAAAACTGTTAGAAAGCCATTTTCGTAACACACCTTCCTACAGTTCATTCTTTTTTGAATGGTGACACGGCTAATTTTGCCGTTTCACTAATTTTCAGTCATTGCCTTGTCAAAGAAATGCCATAAAAATTGCTCAAGCATTTATGTATATATATGCTTACTCTCACCGATGACTTGGCTAGTTGGCTACATATATTATATTATGAACGTAACAGAAACACACCTTACTTTAATGAATGTATCGAAATGTTAACGCATCTTTGCAAGAGTGGATTCCGATCTCATTCTTTATGATAATTTTTTGTGATTTATTAGCTGGCAAACGTTTAGTACAACACAATTACTAACTCTCATATTTATTTAGGTAGGATATGTTGTTTGTGTAGTTCATTATAGAAGCATTGAAATATTTTTTTGAAATTAACCAGTTCCCAGCCGTGATTTTTATTGATAGTTTTTTAAAAAGGAGGAGGTAAACTCCAATGTATCATCATGTGAATAACTGAAATGCTTGAAAAACTATAAATAAATAACATATTATATGAGAACCAATTAAGTATTGACACATTTTTGTTGTGACTAAGCATTAAATGATCTTAACCGGTTGTTATCGCCTAAATTACAAACTAGAACAACTCGTTATCAAGTTATAATGCAATAGTTCTCCATCCTTGATTTTTATATCACATTTAGATATATATTAAGAAGAGTAGAACTGTAATCAAAGTGCATTGTTGCACTTTTGCAACAATTCATCGAGAAAAAAATTCGTTTGTAGCATCATTATATATCATGCATTGAATTCGTACAATGTCATAAATACTATAAATATATCCAGGTAGTTGCAAACTTGCAATTTAATTTTTGATTTAGAAATTATGCACCAACATCATCATCCCTGACCAATAACCATTCCTACCTATGTGTGTACACGTTCGTGGTTAAATAGCTTTATTCATCATCATCATCACCGTATATCCCTAATAAAAGTGGCCTTTTTATGATGATGACGTGAGTACAATCACCTCTTTTACAATTGAATCAATAGTCTGTTCTGTCCTCTTGTTAAATGCTAACGTTATGCAGGCACCGCTTTGACTACTTAAAGGCGTAACAAAAATGTAACTTGCAGATAGGAGGCAAAGCTAGCACCTACGTTGGTTTCATATATTACACTTTTAAGGGACTTTTATATGACTAGACTACGTATATGAGTTTTGCACATGCAGAAATCTTTAATTGCAACGTCGTGGCTTGGTTAATCAATGCTAACGCTGTGGATGTGGTGTAGTGTGTGACTGTGGGAGTTCCCGAGTGAAAGGATCGTCATTCAACTGAAGTACTTGAAGTGTTTTTTTACATGTTATATATGTGTACTTGTAGATTTGTATATTTGTACGTTCCTTGTAAAAAAAATTAACTAGTTTGCTTGCAAACTTGCAATATTACATACTATCGTTCATACCTTGGCGTCACTTTTGCTATGTGCAATATCAGTACTTTTTAATGACCAAATCTGTCTTCCCTGGTGAATCCTCTTCATTAACATTCAGCATTGTTCTGTTAACTTGAAATTGTATGAAAAAATGTGCAACTTTGAGTTGAGATAGGGTGGTTGAATTTTTTCACAATCTGGTAATTATTTCAATGATGATGTGGACTCCAAAAAGTATAGAATGTGCCCTTTTTAGCCTTTGAAAAACTACTCTCAACTCACTCTATGTGATCTTGTTCTTTGCTCAATCATATATTATCTATTCTTGATGAACCAAATGGACATCCTTCATGATGTGAAAGGCCAAGTCTCAAAAAGAGATTTGCTCGTTTGTCGTTTGCTTGGCTTTGGCTTATACACATACACATACATAAACATAATATTCTCGTTCCACGCTCGAAGTTGGACATAACAATGAATCATTCAAGTTGAGCTTGTATAATGTCTCATTTTGCCTTTCAATTTCATTTTAGCTGACGTTGATGAGCAAGTAGTATATATGGACTATGGAAATAGATGGATTCTTGTACTGAGAATTATTGCATGACAATGCTCTGTAAAACAGAGAGGTTAACCTTAAAAGCCTTAAGCGTTTATTGTACATTATTGTGCATCGACTTGCATCCTGTTCTTGTTTTATAACTTTCGTGCACTCCAAGTCATAAAACCATATAATACACTTTGCTGTTTTGATATCGGATCAAAGGACATCTTAACCTAACAAGAAAATGCGCTTAATAACTTGACTTTATACGGCCTAGAGAAATATATATACGTTTTATCAGTTGAAGTTCAGAAAATCTTTGCTTCAATCTCTTCCGCACATTAAAAATCCAATTTTGAAATTTCGTGATATTTAAGAACTCAAAAATGAAACGAAAAAGGTCACAATAGTTCACTGCCAGGATCGATAAACTTGAGTTGCATTGCACTGCATTGTTGTACCATTTAATGTCATGTTTCTTAAGTTGCATGTAACGTAGTTTCCCCATAATATGAACCAATAAGAGTCATTGAATTTTCAAAAAACCAAATCAACCAGGTATACGTGTTTAAGTTTGCTGAATGAAATCATCTCTAATTTGGCTTTTCATTGTATAATTCGTTTTGGTGTGTGGGATTTGCCCACTGCAGCCAGCATTGTTGATTTTTTGGCCGTTTTAACCAAAATGGAATGATATTACATAACAAAGCATGCTAAACTGCACGCATACCACAGAAAAAGCAATCACACACTTGCATATAAATTATGCTGATTCACCAAAAAAAATCTCTCATTGAAAACATCCGTAGGAAGTATACATTCACGAAGACCTAAATTCATAATTTTTTTGTTCATTTGCACATAAGAATTCTCTATGTGTTTACATTTTATTATCCTGAGGTCAGCTCCTGACGCAGTCATGCGGGGAAAATGCAAATAAATAATTTAAATATTATGGTCAATTTGGATGAAGTCAAGGAACTTGTATTATGTAAGCAAAACTGTTTTGTGGAGGCTGTCAGACACGTCTTAACGAAAGACTCAAATCTTGCTCCTGAGCATTCAGCATTATATGTTTGTTCGTACGTACTCGTATTTTGGTACCCATTCTTTATGTGTAATAATGAGAATTTTGTTGCTGTTACAAATTGGGGCCCTGGTTGGTTGTTTAATCAACTAGCTTGAAATAAAACTAGTGTAGTAATATGAACGCTGTGTAAATAATGATTGTAAAAATTGTAATCAAAAAGATATATGAACCGTTGAGAAAAATCATATATTCTCATCTCCTCATCTCTTCTCATTGTTTTGGAATTCTACCAGGAAAATGTTTTGCGGAAGAGAAGTGTAATAACAATAACGTTTTCATTATTTTTGACTGACAAGTCCGTTTAAAAGAAGGAAATTGAAATAAATTAGCCACAACTACAGATCAGACCATCTTGTATAAAAAACCGAACGGTAGAAAACAATAAAGGTAGGCATCATGGGGATGAAGAAGGTGCTAAAGACACATGCTAGCATACACATGGAGTCAGTCAACCATACTGCGTGGTGTTGGCTGGCTTTGAACTTGAGAGATGAAAAAAAATTGTACGTTTAAATTAACATTAAGTTCGCCAAAACTAATGGATCGAGACAAGAGTGGAGGTGATGGCGCTAAGACTATGCCCATATATATTATGTGATGAGATGAAATGAGATGATGATGTAGATTGATACATATAAATATCCTGTAGCTGTGGATGTATTAATATTATCATTATCCTTCCGTCTGTAGCATGCAACCTGCTGTTTATTGTGGCTCATTATCATCATCTCTTGAAGTTTGGTGAGCGAACACAATATAATTTCGTATATGCATGAGATCGGAGAACCAGAACCCACAGATCAAGCAAAGCAAAGCCAAAGACAACGTGGATCTGTTAAGGATGGATGGCATGGATCATCTTAGCAAAAGCAACGGTAACAAGTGGCGACTTGAAACGGGTAATTTGAGGTTTTGATACGGAAACCGAGTTGGTATTCTGCCAGGTGGAAATGAAAATTTCCTCAAGGAGAGTGTGTATCAAATGGATGCGTGTATATCATCCTCTATACATCCTAATACATGTGGATGTGGATTGGATTGTGAATATGTTGCTGCTCCTGTTTCTTTGAAATGCTAGAGCTCTCACAAATATAAAAGGCTGTGGCCTGTAGGCACCTGCTGACTCAACAATTTCAGGTTGAATTCAAGCCGTGAATTTTGATGCATCATCTTTATCATCATCATCATCATAAGCTCCATCATCCCCTATTCCATCCAACATCCAACTTTTCACTCCAACATATTGTGGCTATGTTTCAGTGTGTTTTTAGATGGTCGATTGTACTGTAAATTTTTTTGATAATGCAGAGCTACAAGAATGGATGATGATAATACTAATTGAAAAAAAGATGGGAAGATGGATGAAGGAATGGATTAAAAATAATAAATAAAACTCAAGACGTCTTCTCCTATGTGAGAAACCTTTTATGTTTGCATTCTTCTCCCTATTCTTGACTCGACATTGGAGTCTGTAGTGTGATGTTAAATGAACCAAAGAGCTAAGGCTTTCTGCTGTTCTTTTCCATTCTCACAGTTTTGCTTCTTCTCACTACTCCACCAGTTTTGCTTGATTCAAATTCAAAGAACAGAATTTGAATATATTGCGTCCTCGTCCTCTTCTTTCAAGAAACAAAGACCGGCTTAATGAATCCCATTTTATCCATTGTGCATCCAAATTAGACGTAATTCAAAATACAAAACATTTTTTTCTCATCCTCCGTCTATTCAGAACATCACAGAACCAAG
Organism: Orchesella flavescens; assembly: GCA_964034955.1. NCBI lineage: Eukaryota > Metazoa > Arthropoda > Collembola > Entomobryomorpha > Orchesellidae > Orchesella > Orchesella flavescens. The sequence continues at coordinate 16,246,636 of OZ035957.1, read as the reverse complement.
GAAGGAAGATTATTCGTTCACAACATTTCATGTGTCCATTTTAATACTCCAGCACAAAAAATAAGTAATTTAAACTTGCCTTTTCGAATTATTTTCACCATGTTATATCTTCATGGCGGTTTGGCTTGTTCCTCCTTTTAATTTGACTAATATTCCTATTTCAAAGAGACAAAGTGGTCTGTGGTCTCCCAGTCAAGGGCATCCCATTAATATTCACCAACCAAAAATTGGTGTTCACATACTCTTGTAGTATTTCACATGGTTTAGATAATGATGTCATGTTACTCTCACGGTAGTACTTAATTTATCATGAGGATTAAGTTTGTCATGTCATATATGTGTATGCGTATTTACATACATACTTGTAAAGGCCCTAAAACAATACAACGCGATTTTTTTTAAACAGATGAAAGAACGCACATAATCCTGGGAAAATAGTTTTGCAGTAAACAACACTTAAATTACTTTGAATTCTCAAAACTACATCAACAACAAACACCTCACTCAGACTTAATACCTAAATGCCTATAACTTGTTCAACCTCAACCTGCAAAAAGATAGGTTACCATTTGACCACAGACTTGTAATGCAACCATGCTCGTAGAAATGCATCACCGATTTCATCTTCCACGCATATTAAAAAATCTCCCTTCAAACATTCCCATTTTACCAGACCACACCACACCACAATCCGCCCACTGGCTTAAATTTTTATGATTGTAAATGTAATATGGACATAAAAACGTCCAACTTTATGATGATGCCATTCATATTGCATTTCAAACGTAAAAATATTTTTCATGTAACTTATTTTCCCTACAAGTCAAATGGCAAGACCATGAGAGTGTCACAAGAAGATCGAACCTTTCATATTCAATATTATGTGAATTGATTTTGCAAACATACATTGACGCTTCATCTGACTTTTAGTTTGCCTTGTGCACCCCCAGCAGCTCGTGGCGTCCTGTGTTTGCTGATTTAAATACTGTCGATTTCATGATTTCTCTGTGGGGGTGTATAATCATCTTGTTGCAACCTTTCAAATCCAATTTTCTGTCTTGTCATGAAAGGTACAAAAGTCAAGTGAAAGGAAAAGCGTGTGCCTTGAGCAAAGACTGTCTTCTCTTCTTACTCTACGTAGTTCCTTCATTGTCTTAAGTTCGTACTTAATTATTATTATCATCATTTCTCTTCAAACTGTTGAATGTAGTCATCACACAAGAACTTCAGGTCACACACTTCAGTTCAATAATCTCAAACAATGTGTTGATGAATGAGTAGAGTAGATGACAGTAAAAGTGATTAAAGTGCAAAAATGATTAGATTCTTTTGCTGCAAGGCACGTTCCTCCAATTTTTAAAGTAGAGTAATGTCTCTGTAGGTACTTTTTTTCTATACCATCATAAGTCAATTGGATTTAGCATGCAAATCCATCAACCGGACGTCCTTTCCGTTTTACTTACAATGCATGCAGACATGGTCACACACACAAACACATCACACATGTTTCTCTCTTTAACTTTTGATTTCTACGTCAAAATCGAAATTATCCCAGAAAATACATCCAACAAGGTAATAAAAAATGAACAACGAGACATGTTTAAATATGCAAAAACTGAAGTTAACCGCTAATAAAAAGGAATGAGTAATTAGTAATAATAATTGTTAAATAAAATAGTTATTTCCATACAGAATATTTTTTGTATTTTTTTCTCACGTATAAGAAATGAATAAAGGCTAATCAGGAAGATGTGCAATTAGTCTGTCAACCGATTGTCAATGCAATCCATCAGATAACGTATGTAGGTGGAGTTGTGTGTGAGAATCTATCTTTATATTCTTCTTCTGGCAACACTACCGAGTTCTCATGATGTATGTACGTATAGTACACACCATATTATGCGTTATTAAGTCAAAGGCTCAGAAGAGATATATATGGACTAAGGACAAAAGCTTATCCCCTGACCAACATAACTATTTATTTTTATCACGCTGGGGCATTCCTAATCTTATTGCTTTACTTTTTCTTTCCTTGAGTAGTTTTTTTGCTTTCTTCATGCCTTCCCTCAACTCAACTCAACTCTACCCTTGCATATTTTATTACAAACAACGCAACATTGGATTGATCATTATTACTTACTACTTATCGTCAATCAAATACCAGACATATTTTGATACGAGACAAACCTGCAACCTGAAACTTTGTGTAACCTCATTTTTTCTTACTAGATAGATCAGATCTACTCTGATATTTGAGAAATCAAAACAGGCATGCATACTAAAATATATGTATATAACTGGTCGCAATTTTATTGTCGAGACTACTTAAGAGTGCAGAAGAAAAAGTACATTTTATGCCTAAAACTCAGGATTTTTTCACTTCTTGATTCGTGTCTCAACTCAATTTTATTACCTCTTCCACTACTCGGAGCTCATAGTCAGTGTGATTATTATATTTGTCATGCATGACTGGTGAGCAGCTTACGGAAAAGCGAAGCCAAAAACAAAAACAACAGTTTCTTTCTTTTTATCAACAATTTTATTCTTGCTGGCGACTGACACTCAACTGAAGAAGCAAAAAGTTGTAAGGAAGTAGTAGCGTGCCTGCGTAATCTTCATTTTTTATCATATATATATATCACATCAAATCATATACTTATATATATTCTTTTCTGTTTGATCGTTGATTTTCATTGGTTCAAAATTAGTTCAATACATTTGGACCTTAATTGGTAGAGAAGTAGCGTAGCTCCCCAAACTACAGAGGTTTTCCCATGACTAACAATACCACTATTCAATTAAATACCCTGTTATCTTCAAACAACCAGTTTCTCAGGCCCAACAACTTCCCAATAATTACCAGCTAATCTCTTCTCCCCCCCAAAAAAAGAAGTTGAGCAGAGTAAACTAAACTCATGTTGGTGTTTAGATTTGGAGTTTGTAGAAGTCTATATAACATGTGTATTTTATTGTATGATATTGCATAAAAACCGCAATTTAAAAAAATCAGACAACCAGAAAAAAACTAGATAAGTTTGGGGCTACATTTTGGCTGATGTGGTTATCCTATAACTTTAGAGAATGTTAGCATTAGCGAATCAAATCCAAATCCAATTGAATGAGGATCCTACGAAAACTATTTTTGACAGGTGTATTCTTCTATTAAGGACATAAACATCGTAATCCTCAAAAATTGATGGCTAAGATTACAGAGCTTCCTTGTTCTTGAATTATATACAGAAGCATGGTAGATGATCGTGATTGATGGCATCCCATTCTATTCTCATCATATCATAAACGAAATGATGGCATATATATAGGTAGTATATTGTTACTTTGTTTGCTAAATGTTACAATCTTCATTGGCACATGGTTCATGCACAAGTAGGCACGTTAAATATGTAACATTCATTCGAGTCAACATTGCATTGCTACAGGAGGTGGATTGGTATTGGTATGTAAACAACTATAGTTTATAAGCAAACTGTAAAGTAAGGATGTATATTTGTGGATGAGTAAGTTGTAAAGTTAGTTACACACTGAATATGTTGAACACAGGAAGCACACTTCTCACTTTGAGTGTTGGATGCGCCCATTTTTACACATTGCTAGTTTTCTCTTAACAATGAAAAAATGTACGCAAGTAGTAAAACTCCATACAAAGAATCGAGCCTCGTCAAATAAGGCAATCCTTCAAGATTTCAGGATCCATTCCATTCATTCAGTGCTTTTATGTTATGTACTTTTATAGTAGGTACCTATATAATCTTTACTCTTGCAGTCAGTTCTTTCGAGTCTCGAGTCGACCACATGGCATAGCTAACTTTTGAATCGTCAAGTCAAACCATTTGTAATCACAATCAAATGATCAGCAGTGATCGTCAATATATCTTAAGATGCGATGGACTACGGACTACTACACATTTTCATAATAGTATTCTTCTTCGACTTATATGCACCAATAGAAATGCCAAAAGGGCAATAATGCCAAAGTGATGCGGCATGTGCATATAGTTTGCTCTGAATGCTAAACCGAATGTAATATTTATACAAGGCATTATTGTTGAGTTTGTCATGTACATATAGATACAGATACCTACTCCCGTTTTGAGATTGATAGGATAGGATAGCCATAGCCTTTTTAAACATTGATGATTGTTATTGTTATGTAATGTAACGTCATCGTAAATGGGAATTGTGATTGCATACCGGCCATTCAACTTGTACTTTTACTTCAGCTTCGTTTGCGTCAAAAAGTAAATGGCTTATTTAAACAAGAAGCAAATAAATATATGTATATGTACGTATTATGGAATATATTATGTATAAAGTCCATATCAATGAATTCATCAAATAGGTTATTGTGAGCTGTAAGATATACAGCTAGTGTATTCCTCCATTGTTATCTCAACATTTACTGCAAATTGCAGTTTGCAACAAGAACAACATTGCAGTGGCAACATCGCCGGTCTCATCAAAACAAAATCAGTAATAAAAAATCGAAACAGGAAAATTGCAAGTGTCACATTTTACAACTTGTCTGTTGGTTTGATACTTTTACATGTATATACTTTAACGTGCTCATGGTTTGCTTAAACAAATTATTTTTAAGAGCATTCCCATATATATATTTAATACAATATATAAAGTTATGTCAAACATTATACATTACAGATTCTGTAAAATGGAATGAAGGAATGTTTATTGAAACAACATGTTATTCATTCACCGATGGACATAAATCCAGTTGCTTCACGTGAAATAATGTTGTCTTTCGGTTTTGTGCAATTTTTAATATGTTTTGACAAAAATGTTTTACTTCGGGGTACCATACTTATTGCCCAATTTGAAAAAAACAAGCGCAACATAACACACGCTACCAAACATTAATTGATTGGAGATGTGATAAAAATATGTTACGACTACAATTCTTTATTTTCAAAGACGTGCCTCTTTTAATAATGAATAATATCTTTGCTAACACAAATTGCTTTTTGGCAAAACATGGAAGATGAAGATTTCATGAAGAAACTTTGAGTCTGTCTAGATTCCTAAGTTTAAACGAGGTTCATCAGCGGCAGCGGCTTTAAACCAAAAAGAGACGGTTTTGCAATATCAAAATCAAAGCTAATACTTTATACTTACTTGCAAAAATAATAATATCTATGAAATCTTTTCTTTATGCATTTATATGTTTGCAATTTTTTACGTTTGCCTTCAACATCACTCTTTTCTGATGACATAATGGCTGTTTAATGATAAGCAGTATTAAAGTTGGCGTAACGCAAGAAAGAGAGGTTTTATCCCTTTTGTCATAAATGTTTGTTGAGCTCCCTTCAGTTTTATGTACTGTGAACGTGAAGTGACTAAAGGAGGCAAAGGAAAATTGCAAAACATCCTGAGAATGAAATTCCTTATTGAAGAGGACTTCTTACTTTATGCTTTTCAATTCAAAAGTGCAAAATATTTTCTAGTAATAATAGCAGTAATTTTAATTGTAAACTAATGATGGCTTGCTAGTGTGGATGAGCATAGTGGTTCATTATGTGTGTGGTTTTATTGCGCAAGGTGTAAAGTAAATATACATATTCATATATGCCCTTTATACATTTACTTGTATGTATGTATTAACGCATGACATGAGCCACTCGATCTCATCAATAACATTTTGTTTGTTTGTGTTTGTACGTTCCACTGCCAACTGCCGGTCAATTACTTCTAACGCAATAATCTGCAACATTCTCTCATGCTATTGAAATGATGAATAGGATGGGATTTTTAATAAGTCATCAGCTCAATAAAAGTTGGCAATTAATGGGACGCAAGAATTTTAATGAAACTTGAAAGCCGCAGAATAGTGTACAATCAAATGATTTCAAAATCTAGCTATCAATTAAGTACTTATTAATTCCAAATACGTTGCCTTAATAATTGTACCCTTTGACCATACTGAAAATGTCATTATCTATTATCATCTCATGTATGGTCAAAATGAGACTATTTTTTAATTGATCTCGTCATTCTCGTCAACTAAAATGCCTATTCATAAAAAATAATAATAATATTGTGAAATCTCTTGAACATACCTTGACATTTCTGATCCGATCCACAAACCAATCCATACTCAGAGTCACAAGGAGCATCCTTATCATTACAACTTTCCGTTAGTTGTTTGGCACACACAAAGCAACATGAGCAATCATGCCTCGAAATTAGCCTTCCGTTCGGACAATCGGATGAGGTCAAATTTTTCACACATGGCACACCCCCACCACTACACTCGCAACTTGTACCGTTCACTACTCCTAAGGTAGCATTGCTAGCATTTGTATTATTTACATTACTTTTACTATCCTCCTCCGTTGGGAATCCAGACACTTGAGAAATAAATAAAAATCCTATCAAGTACGCTACAATAAGTTGGCTTATGCACGGCATCATCATCGTGACATTCGGCCTTCCGTCACCCCCTCTCAAATTTCCTCGATGTTTTGCCATTTTTTTTTGACTTGACAAAAACTGTACAAGAAACTTGTACTGTATGTTGTACACTTAAAATCACCTGTAGTTTAATGCTACACGTGCAAAAAATAAGTGTAGTATATTCCTGAGAGTTATATTGCCGATATACCGGCTTAACAATGGGGTAAGGATGTGCCCATCCTACTTTAGTTATTGTGTGTCCCTCTTCTCTTGTCTGTAACAGTAAGACTGTAAGAAACCCAATTTGTTATTGGAATTTCAATGCCTCCGACACTTTCATTTCCTTCGAAAATAACAAATAAGTACGATATATGTTCTATATAGACAGTCAGAGTTGCAGATCCTGTCACTTTCACTAAAACCAACAGAGATATCCTCCTACCCTTTCAGTTTGGGTTTTCTTGTGTAACGTCGCACTAGAAATGTGTTAGTGTGACCATATCCTTGATCTTATGATCCAAATCCGTGGAACAAAGCAACAATCAACAACGCTAAGGGCAATGAAGAAGCAACCACTTCACTCGTGGTTAGTGGTGTGGTACAAAATATATAAACAAACGCAAAAATCCAGGTAAATCCTCATCCACTTTGCTGATAAAGGTTGGGTAGTGGTGATGGTGAAACCTTGTCTTTAAATATAGTCACAATGACAGTATATATCCAGGTATATACAAAGCAATAACGCAGAAACCTAATTTCAGTCTGCTGCTTCGAGAAGGACCCTCAAGTCATAAATATATTGTGCTTAATGAATACTCATGAATGTCCATTCGAAGCACGTAACCCAATATCTTTTCTATGTGCTTCTTCCAGAGAGGATCCTCAACTCAAGGGAATATCCCTCACTCTCACTCACAACAATCTCATGAGAAAAACATGCACTTCAGCGCTCAAAGACATACGATTGTTTTAACGAACAAAGTAATAAAGGACCGGGAGCAGCAGTTTTTTAACAGGTTGAATTCCAACTGTCAAACGTATTATTCTTCATCTGCTTAATTTGTACCGTTCCCATTGCTTGCATGTAACGTTTCACAAACCTTTTCTCTTTCTCTCCGGTTCACCTCACAAAAAAACACAATCTCTGAACGGATACCGTTTGTTACACTGGAGTGGAGTGGTGGCACTGGTCTGGTATCTAGATGATATGATTATGATGATAATGATCCAGTACTACTAAAGTAAAAACAGAAAGGGTGTTTACTCTTTTTCACATTTCACATTCTTGAGCTATTAAAATGCGGCGGAGCAACAACATTCGTCTTACTCACTCCTTGCATGAAACTCAACTGATTACATTGAGGATGACGAGGAAGGTAAAATGTAGGGGAGTAGTAGTAAGTGTAACAGCAGATGCGTACAGGTAAGAAAGAGCATAGCAAACGTCTTGAGACGAGATATATGTATGAAGAAGGTGATGTGAGTAATACAAAGTACAATGCTGATTTCAAGATGTTGTGGTACGGGGTAAGTAAAGATACAGCGTTGTGAATTGACTCTATAGGTAAATACCGTCGCAGCTGCAATACAATGTTGAATGTATTTTTATATGTGTATTCTTCTGTTCATTAACGTTCATCCTGCATATTTTGAAACTTTTTTGTTAAATGTATTTTTACGTGGCTCTTGACTCTTACTCATCATTCATTCTGTTTGCTGGTGCTTATAATATGTATGATAAGAGCGTTAGATCATGACGTCTTCTGCAGCTCTCTTATTTTTCCACCTCAAGTTATTTCAAAATTGAGAAATATATTCTTGGTACCATGTAAGCCAGTTTCACTATATGTTTATAACGTCTTGATCCAAATTTGATTGGTAGTGAGAGGCTTCTTCTTTTCTGTTAAGATTTGTTTGCATGCAATTAAAAAAGCTAATAAATTAAGTAACTTTTTACAGAACTACGATGGTGTTCGCCAAGATAGAATTTTATGATAGATGAGTCAGTCAGTTATGCTTATGCATTCAAGTAAATGTTTCTGAATTTAATAGCACTTTTTTTGTAATTAATGTTTAATCATTATTACTGCTTCCAGTTAGAGTTGGCAATGCCTCATGATTATAATGGATGTCATACACAACTGCATCACTAATGCTCATCATCATATCAGTGCAGTAGTCCTACCTTACTAACACAATGCTGACATTAATGGAATAAGGACCGCACCGCAGCAGGTGATTTCCATGTCACATGAATGAATATGTGCCTAGAGAAGTTAGGAGTTGACAAGTAAAGGATCTAACAATAAAATCTCATTTTAAGATTGTCGTTACGATAAATCCTTTCTATTTGTGTATTATACAACTTGCATTCAACATTATTCAAAGCATAATAATATAGCTATGGAGTTGCATTTTGCATTGTTAGAAAATGGAAGGCTACTTATGAGGTTTTGGATTTTACGTAAAGGCTTGTCACGACTGCATTTCACCATGTGGACTCATTAACATGCATAATATGCATGGGTAGATGAAAAAGGGGTGCGTGACTTCATCAGATACTGCTATGCAAGTCAAAATTACATTTTGGAAATCTTGTACAGCGGACAGATGCTGAGAAGGCATAAAGGTATGCATTTTGCTTAATGCTAAGGGTATCATACCTTAGTTCATTACATTATTACCAGACTTTTTGAAGGCAAGTGTTGAGTGTGGTACGCTAATGCATTTCTTTCATATTTATCGTATCATAATATATATCAGTTGAAGATTGTTATGTAACAATTCCCTGGCCGAGATGAAGTACTGGAGTGGAGACTTTTAAACATTCCGAGATCTCTTTAGGTATGTAGGTGCGTAATGGACCTAATAATGTAAGGAAAATTTAAATTCGTATGTTAAACAAATAATGTTGCATAAAGTCAGAAGACAGCACAGCAGTGTGATAGACGAATTGGAATGCGTTCTATGAAGTTTCCGGATGTGCCATCAATAACACTTCCAGAAGGTTAAATCATCATGTTGGTTGAAGGTCAAAATTTTGGAATTGATCAAGAGAACAGGATTAGGTGTTAACTTGTAATTATGTGTATGTACAAGAAATTAAATTTGATCAGGTAGGCTTACAAATAACAAAATAAAATGATTTGTAGACCAAGGCAAATCATTGTTCTAAATGGGTGGTGGTAACACGTAGTGGTGGTACCATCTTTTTGCATGAATTAAAACCATTCCATTATTAACTAGCAATTTATTCTATCCCCAATATGTCTATACTCTTAGACACATTACTTATTCCTGCTGGCTTTAATTGAAGAAATGAACTAAAACAGATTGATGATTCGTTTCGATTAATCATTTCCTTGAGTCATGGATGCATTTGGCTTCACATACAATCAAAATAGTATACAACATAAAAAACGTGTCCAGCATGCCATGCGTAAAAATATATATCCACCTGGAATCGACATTCTTTGGGAACGCCTTTGCAACCAAAGGCCATGTATAAATGAAGAGTGATCACTTACACAATCTTCAATTCAATGTATAAAATTTAAAAGTATACTCAAGCCGCGATTGCAAATTCACTCTTTTTTGTGTGAGTACGATTAGCGTAATCAATGCTGCGGCAAATCAAGATTAGAATGTGCAATGGAAAGGGGAATGCATATGTATAGTAACCTTGCAAAAGTCAAGGTTCTTACTTTCCACATCAGTTACATTTTATTTAATATAATATTATTTGCTTATTTCACTCCAGTCCAACAACAAACACAATAAAAAGCAGCAAAAAATATTTGAGGCCTATGGGTATGAATTATATTTCAAGCTTGCTTTACCCCGTCGACTTTTCCGGAAAATACTGCACGCTTATCAAGATTAAAGATATTATTGTGTTAACTCAAAGTGTAACCGCAACCAAATCAAATAAATTTACAACCTATGGTGGCTAATATTTCTCCCCTGTGCATTTTTATATTATAATAGGCAAACTTTGAGCCAATTTATGGAATTTGCAAACAGCAACGACATTCTTTTGAAAGCATAATAATACGAGTTGACGTTGACACAAGCACACGCGCTTGCCATAAAACAACGTCGACTGTCTTTGGTTAAAAACATTTCATGTACACAGTGAGACTCAAGACCCAACTCAACTCTAGATCGAGAATATCATGTGCATCATTTCATGAAATATGAAAAATTTCAAGGCTAAAACATATTTGAATGGCATGTACCTCTTTTTGAGAAGAGCAGTAGAGCGAGGGGGCCCATCTATCAAGAGGTATCTAATGTAAATACATATATACATAATATTGCATACCTATGCTATCCACATGTTCTTATGTTTATAAACATATGTAAGTACAACCAAAAGCTACACCGTCTGGTGTATATCATTATTATATGATGTTAGACTTAGGGATCGTAATTGTGCCAGAGGGTAAAACTTTAAAGATAGGTACCAATATAAGATGCATGCTGGCCATCTTATACTTTTCTTGTAGGATGAATTTTAACATAAAAGGATTTGATGTTTTCCTTCCATCCAGGATATTATGAATTTGAAAATGTCTTAAGTTATTAAAGCAAAGGAATCTGGGAAAAACATGCAAATAATGCATGTATGATTACAGTGAATCTGGAATCAAATGCAGGTGTACCTAATCTTGTCATTGTTCCAACCCTGCGTCCTCACAATGTTTAGCCATCCTCCACATATATGCGAATTAAAGTTGATTTCACAACAAAACCACTTACCCTGCTGTTGTGAGATTTATCCTTTAAGAAAATCAGTATGTTCGCTTACATTCTTCCAGATATAAAAACTGGTTTTCATCTTAATGGTTTAGTGAATCATATTATTATTATACTCCGTTTGCGCAATAGCTGTTTACGTACATACATGAGTGAGTATATAGTTCACTTGTACAAGAGTGACTTGCATGTGAACGAATTAAGTCAAACTAACGAAGAAAAATCCCACAACGGAAGTAGTTTTTGTCGCCTTGTTTCATTATGAAAATTAAATATCCGTAGGAAATTGTTCTAGTCCTTTCCATATCAAAAAGCTCAAAGTACACTTTCATTTTTATCTCATATTTACGCAGACAGAGATATTATTTTGGCCAGTTAACTTTTTGCTTTGTGTAAGAGAACTGATGAACAAGTGGTTGTCGTCATTTGGAGCTCAATATATTATCTTTACAAGTGTTTGATTGGAACAAGCTTGTTTCAAAAATTATTCCATCAAAATGACGGCAACTGCGCCCTCTAAATCAACTAAAATTCGGAGGAGTCCTTTAGATTTCTTTGTTCTAATTACGTACTACATTTATACATTTTCTATAAAAATCATCAAGCCATTTTTGGGACTAGCAATTCCCACAGTGAAGAAATTACTTCAAAGGAAGCTGAAACCAGTTGGAATTGGAGTGAACACTGGGGCTCCAGGGGATTTGAAAGTGACGAATGATCAAGGATACCTGAAATTCTTACTGGAAGGAGACTTGGGAGCGATTGAATCTGTAATGAGGGGCTACTTGGAATATGATGGTGTGAAAACATTTGAGAAAGTATTTGAGTCCAGAAAATTTTATTCGATTGCACATCCCTTGTATTCCATACTGAACATGTCTCAGCTTCAATTGCCAATGAAAGGATGGAGTTCAGGAGAACAGCCAGGTTGGTTATATTACATTAAGCATTTCACAAACTTGATTTGACGATTGTTTCAGATTGCGATGTTTTTTGTGAAATAGGAACTGATTTGTTCAAAATCATGCTGGAAGAGAACATGCAATACTCATGTGGATACTGGAGAAACGCCACAACTCTTAAAGAAGCTCAAGAAGCAAAACTAGAATTAATAGCAAGGAAATTGCATTTGAAGCCTGGAATGAAAGTCTTGGATGTGAACTGCACTTGGGGTGGTCTTGCAAAATATTTAGCTAAAAACTACAACGTGGAAGTTGTAGGCTACACTTCTTCCAAACAAACCAAAACATTCGCAGATAAACTTTGTAAAGATCTCTCAGTCGAAATTCGTATAGGAAGTTATCTTGATCTGGGTGCGGAGGAATTTGATCGCATTGTCAGTGTTGGCTCCTTAGAAAATGTGGTAGCTAAATCATACCAGGATGTGTTTCAAAGGTTGAAATCTGCCCTTAAGGACGATGGATTGTTGCTTGTGCAAGAAATGGGCATTAGCCATAAGTCAAGTCCAAGTTTATTATGGTGTCAAAAATATGGATATATTCCTCATCATAAAGATATTATCAACGCGTTGGATGATCAATTCATTATAGAGGATTTTCATAACTTTGGATATGACTGTTATAAAACTTTTGAAGCCTGGGAGCAAAATCTAGAAAAAGCTTGGTCAAAGCTGGTTTTCCGGTATGGGGATGAGTTTAGGAGAATGTGGTTACTGTATTTACATGCGTTCCAGGCAATGTGGAAAACAAGGGCCGGGCAAGTATGGCAAATTGTTTTGTCCAAAGATGGACTCAAGGAAGGATATCAGTCGTATCGTTGAAAGAACACGTATATATTTTTAATAAAAGAATGTTTTCTATCATTCGTAATCGTATGTTTTTAAGTATTACTAATATAAAATGTCAGGTTTTAACCTTTTCTTGTCCTTCAAGAACTATTACCAAAATGCTGCGCTGTGATTATTAGGAAAAAATGTATTCTCTCAAGGAAAATAAATAATACATTAATAAAATACGGTGTTCGAAAATTATTCACAAAATTCGCATAATTCGTACAAAGGTGAAAGAAGTAAGTGGAGATCCGAGATTAGATATTATATGAGATGAGGACAAGCGTAACCATTGGCTTGGCGGTTGTGGTAGTTCCTTTTGTTTCTATTTATTTATCTCCTTGTTTCAATGCCAATTTAACATTTGCATTGATCCGATTTCCAAAATCACACACATGGAATAATTTAGAAATGGCAAGTGCCAATTATTATGTGAAAAATGCTTTTGGTTTGCACAAGCTGCATTGATGCATTATTCCTCTGCTAAAAACAAACGCTCTCAAGAGCATCACAATCTGCATCTGGGGAGTGAAACGCGTACCGTACTTGTACCAACCTTTTTAGTTCAGCAAATGTGACAATGAAGACGATAGAGTGCTCTTGCAACATACAAAACAAAAATGCTATACGCTCGGCTTAACTATATCTCTTTGTTCAACAACTCCGTAGATCCGTCTTGAGCTTTTCAGTTGAAGCATTTCGAAGTAGTGGTCTAGTCTAGTCTACGCCATTAGATGTGGCTACAAACTCTTTACTAACTTTTACGGGATAGTTACTTAAACATTAAAATGCGTCAACGACTCACATATAGCAAGTTACAGTCAAATTATTAATTTGTTCATTAAACCCATTCATAACCGTGACAAAGATATTCATACAGAATTCTAAAATTTTGTAACTGGTTTTAGTACAATTAGTAATCAATCTCAAACACTGATTGGTTTTCGCGGCTTATCATAAATCAAGTACTATTATTCATGCATTCATTTTGTTATCGCTTAAAATACGTAAAAGCCTGTATATATCGTTTCCTGTCGCGGAGGATGAATATTCGCAGTTTGTACAATAATTGTCTGTTGTACATTTTCCTTCACTTACTATTATTCCAAAAGTAGAAGTACCATTAACTGAGCACGATAATTATGTAGGTAAAACGTCTTGAAGAAAACATTTTACCCTTTTTAATGTACACACACCACTTGAAACTTAATATAAATTCTTCTTAGCAAACCCATTAAATAATGAAAAAGTGACGCCCGCATGACATTGAAATGACATCTTTAATAGAATGAAAAGTAGTATTGCAATTATAACTCATGCATTATATTCTCATCATTATCATTCTTAAGGATACACCAATCATTTCTCCTTTTTATACGTGATAATGGATCCGTATCGCTCTCCACACCTCTCTACAAACACCCCACACCGTTGTTAGTATCATTTCAAGAACGGAAGGTGCATACAAAAACGTACATGGGCACATTTTGCCGAATTTACTTTTTCAATGCAACGAAAAGATGATGACAACAATGCAATCATCTCAAAATACTTTTATGTGGATTATGACGTTTCATTAAACTCCATTGTACAAATGTTCGTGAAGGTGACAATTTTAAGTGCACACATGTAGAGTAGTAATAAAACTGTTTTATTTTATTTTTAAGCTCGCTGGCTGTTGTTACAGCTTTATCAAAATGAGAACACATTGGCTTGCTGCGCTGGCATGGCTTAAGTAGTAGTAGTCAGCATACCAAATGCAAATGGATATTTATGGGCTTCTGCAAAGCTTTCTTCCAAACAAACACAAACTCTGGCATGGCATGAAATGAATGGAAGCGAAATGAGATGAGGAGGGTGTATATTCATTCAGCAAACAATAATATGCATGATATGTAACGTTTGCCTGCTTTTTCAAGTACTTTGTAAATAAAAGATGAGACAGAGTCACATTTCCATAATAACAACCGCAGCAAAGCTTACTCCCCGTAAAACAGTGGGTTAGAAAGAGCAACCAACCAAGCAAATTCTGTTCCTAATGATGTTGGTTGGTGATGGAAAAAATGGAGGTCGAAAATGGATACATTTTTAACTGAAATGACATGAAACCTCAAGAAGCTTACAAAAAAACTGAAGAAGACCGGGATCTGATGCTGATGTAAATACCCAACTTGCACGAGCTCACAAAAACTCTAGGAAAAATTAGTGAAATAATTTAAATGCTGAATATTATTAAATGTTTATGCAAGGTTCTATTCTAACAACCAACCAACAGACAGGCCATGGCCATTCGTCATTTTCTCATTCGATTCATTGATTACATTCATTTAACCTAAAAGCGTTGAAACAATTTTTTTGGTAACCACTCGAGTTCAGAAATGAATGAATGAGCCGAAGCAGAACGTAGTGGAGAAGCTGTATGTAGCATCAAAAAATCTTTTTTTGAAATTCTATTCAATCGTGAATGTTTCAGAATGGGGAAAGTGCATACAGTCAAATCAAGTCGTGCAAGCTTCTCTCCTCAATACTGCATAATAATTGCATATGCTAATGTTTTTCGTGCCCCTCTCCACTAAAAAATCTATAGATCATGCAGCATACATAAGAGCAGTAGCAGCTGGTGTAGTGGTGTTAATAGCACAATGAAATCAGTCATAATGGAGGAGAGCACAAATGAAGCTGATGATGAGCAAGATATACACATTCACGGCTTTTATGTAGCAAGCATCCTACTACTTTTTTTTGAGTTGAAGTAGTTTGCTTTGTATTGTAACTGAGAAAAATGGGAAGGTATACATAGCCGTAGTTTTATTGAAAAGGCGAAAATAATATATAATGTAATATACATTAGTTTTCGTTCCATTCATTTAGGTAATGTATATAAAGTATATGCATGCGTACATGGTACATATACTCTTATTGAAACAACTCATATTGAAAGAGAGAAAGGAAAAGAAAGGGAGAGAGAGAGAGCGAGACAGATACACATAAGTGTAGTATAATAATGCAGATAAAAAAGGTACATGAGAGTTTCTCTCTTTCCTCGACAATGTTCGGTGTTCGTAGTGTTGTTCAAGAAGGTTGGGCTTGAGACCCTGTCAGAGCCGCCCAGAGAAGCTCATTTACGACGGTGGATTGGCTCAGAGGCTTGGCGGAATCGTCCTCTGGATTCTCGAGAGACATGTTATTAGCTCCTCTTGGCATCCCCTCCGAGAGTCCTCGTCCATTAATGTCTCTTGACAAAAGAAGAAGCTAGCAAATCAAACAAAATCGTGCTCGTGTCTTCAAGCTCCCCTCAAGTGTTCTTTCATGCAAGTAACCAAACTAAAGTATAAAGTAAGCAAGGAAGAGAAGAAAAAAAACGAGCGAACATCTCCATCCATATCTCCCCATTCTATTTCTATATCTACAATCTTTTTATGTGTTTCCCCTTTTTTTATTCTCATTTTGGAAAGGACTCAATAAGAATACATATACACTACTACTAAGGATAGAGAGGAAAAAAATACTAGACCAAAAAACCAAGACTACTTTTGCTTTGTGCTCTCGCTCTCTTCTTACAAAAACCTTAAAACATACCATCATAATCGAAAAAGCAAAGCCTCTTCTTCCTTCCGTCTCATAATACAGATTAGTAATACCTGTCATCATGGTGTACACAAGAAGAAGGCAAAGAGCAGTCAAACCTCATCATCTCAATATCTCATCTCATCTTAACCCATCATCATCATCCTCATCGTCATTATTATCAGGAACCGAAAAGTAGAAAGGAAAAAGCCAGCTGTGAAATCAGATCCCATCATCTCGTACCATTTATCTCCATCTATTCCAGAAGTAGTCTGTCAACCTCTTAACATGTACTTACTTACCCCATATTATTGTTATTATAATCATTATTACATCAATCAACACTACTAGACCTGTGAAAGGAGAGGAAGAACAAGGAGGCGTAAGTAGGACAGAAGTAGATTGTTCTTCAAACATTCATGCAATCTTCTTTGGCTATATATATGGCAGGCTCAAGTACTTATCTTTATGGTTTGTAAAGTTCCAAGTGCAAAACATTTCTTTCCTTGCAACTTTTCACCCATTTTATTGCCAATTTACAAATATTTATCTGCACCAAAAAAAAACTATAAAAAATTATTCCATCTCATATAAAACGGCACGCACATTTTTTTAACAATGAACTGCATAAATGTATAGTTTTATCCCTTATAATTACTGTTATTACATGTGAAGGAAGTGTTTTCGAAGCTAAAAGACGCTTCTTTTAGCGCTGTTAGTGTGCAGTGCCCATTACAAACTATTGAAAGAGAGGTTTATCAGAAGCTCCTTCACAATAAATAAATAGTTTCTATACTAATTAACAAACTTTTTTTGCTCAATTGAGCTCTTGCAAAAAGTTTGTGCAAAAAAAGTCCGACGTTCTATATACATATAATGTGGTTTGGTTGTATGTATATGCTCACTCAACCTCTCAGAATTGTTTTGTGTGTACTTCTGGTGTTGTAAAGTAAGCAACTCTTATAAAGAGCAGAGTGCCATGCCAGTAGTTTACTGACTAGTTTTATGATGATGATGATGATGTTGGTGATGAGTGGATTATTTGAAGGACCAAATCAAGTGAGCTGTTGAGAGCTGCACGAGAGTATAATATGGGTCTGGAAAAGAGAAGCAAAGCATCATCATCACCATTGGAAAGGGAGACGAAAAGAACTTGAGAGATTCGAAGAAGTGGGAAGCAGTTCATTTTACAGCAAACGAATAAAACTATATAATATTACATTATTACAACAGTATAATATAGTTCCAGGAGGAGGAAGTGTGATAATGAGTATTATTTTAGCAACGGACATTCCTCACTCCGGGCTGAAACGTAAGTTTCTTTCTTTTTACCTATTTTTCAAGCTTCAAATGAATAACGCTTTCTGTTCAACTTTCCCCAATATTCTTATCTTGTAAGAAAAGAAGGAATACTTTATATGCAGATGCTTTCAAAAGAAGCCACATTAAGAAAAAGTAGCGTAACGCATCATATATATTCCTCTTGCTTGCTGCCATACCAGTAGGCAGTTCGAATGATGTGTGTAGACATCCCTTTCTCCTTCCTTCCGTCCTTCTGCCGGATAGCCAACCTTTTCTACGATATACGTACATAACATAACTACGTTCCACCAAGCCAAGCCATCATCATCTCCCTCTGCTTATGTGTGTTTGTCATGCAATGCATGTACATAACAAATTGGATAGCGTTCGTACCACCATACCACACCGACCGAATAGAGCAAACCAACACACACACAACCCTTGTAACACTCCATTCTTTCGGGGAAGCATCATCACGTCATATCCCACCGTCGTTTTGTAGCAGAAAGTAAAACGGTATAAGTGGTCTTCTTCTCTCTGGTAAACCCTCACTAGTAGCTTCACTGATGTGCAGTTCTCCTCTGAGAGCAAAAACGCTCTTTTCCATCTTGCCCAAAAAAAATCTTTCCCAAACGATTTCGAGCTCTGTTGTTGCTTTTGCTTTGCTAGAGCTATTTGCTACTACCACACTACTACTACTCACAAGACACAGAATCTGTTACCACACAAAACTACTACTGAAAGTATGCGTACATACTCTGCCGTTTTATAGGAGGGAGAGTCCCATCATCATCTCTCCAACTCCAACATCATCACATCCATATTATAATACACAACACGGACATAAGGACTACTCATTATTACATCAGGAACGATAGGAGCAGCAGCAGCAAAAAGAGAGAAGAAGTAGACAAGCAAAAGAGTACTAAGGTAGAGGAACAGCAATGAGCTCTTGAGCTTTGAGTCTCCTCTCATTCCTCACTCACTTGCTCTTCTGAAAATATCTTGAGCTCATTCAATTCAATCCAATTGAATAGAATATTATTGAAAACATCATCATCATCCCGTCGTCATCAACAACTGCTCCTTCATTCCTCAAGTTGCTCTCTGTTAAACCAAACCATCTTCAAAAACACTAAACTAGTGTACTCACTTTCAGAGTAAAGAGGAGAGCATAGCCAGTGAGAGAGAGTTATATACATTATATATCTAGTATGGTTTGGGGAAAGAAGGACTTTTAGTCTGAATCATAATAATAATAGAAGAAAATAGTAATAATAATCAGCTCAAACTAGATCTACAAGCACTACTCCTTTTGTACGCACTCTCCTAAAAACTCTTCGCCTCCTCGGACCTATTTACTTTACTTTTCATAGTAGTAGACATACACACACACATAATATATCTACATTTCTATAGATAGACAAATGCAGTTTGAGCAAAATTTCTCAGCACTCTTATGAAACTCGACGTGTGTACTTGTACTAATCATAAGTGGTCCATAATATTGCTCGATTACCACTTCTTGAAACAAAACCGAGGACTTTGCAAGTAGCTTCAGTAGTGCTCTTTTGACCTCTCACTCTCCTTTTGAGATCAAGTCAACCCGATATGTCATTGCTGAGAACACAAACATAAGCATCATCTTATGATTATATCAACAGCTTGAATATTATTGTAACAACAAACATCTATACAAACTTGACTTGACTAGCTCATTTGATATTCAACACAATTAGCAATTATTATTGACTACAGTGAATAAGAGTAATTAGTGTTTCATCGTTGAGTAGTTTTGTGTGCTGGACAAAATCATATAATAAAGTTGACTTTTTAGTGAACATAAATACATGCATACGTACATACATTGATGTATTCCAGTAAATAGAAATAATAGTGAACAGATAAATTAAGAGTGCTCTCTCCTCATCTACTAGCCAAACACTTAGAATGGACAAGAGTATATTGGTTCCATAGACAATTGAAAGAAGCATCAATTTAGTCCAGTGGCTAGCATTTATCTAGCATCATTCAGAAAAGAACACAAAACGATATATTAGTAGTTTGCCATCATCAATAGACGAAAAAGTTACTCTACTCCAACTCCAACCCACTTCACTTACTACATCAGGTAAGAATTGTATATCAATTCCCCAAATCATTTCGTTTGCCTGTCTGTGTAGTTGTTGCAAAATTGATCTTTTATTGCTTTAATAGCACAGTAGCATAATAATACTCTGATGCAAACCATTTTACTTTGATATTCATGTGGTGGGTAGTAAATATAGAGCAATTTATTTGGAGAAGCACCCTCAAAGGCAAAATACTAACCACTTAAAACATTGCTATACGAAAAGTATTTGTGTCTTTTACAAAAAAGGGAAATGTTTTTCATAGTGAAGTTGTGTCCCTTTCAAATGAAAATGCATCTTTTGTTTGCATAAATAGAGTTGTTCTAGTTACTTTAAAACACAAAAATTTGTATGTGCTATTTAACAGGCAGAATCGGCAGACTAGTGCCGAGCCATAAAAATTAGTCAAAGTGGACACCTCGGGCAATAACACGGGTGATTCTTCATCATTTTGGTACTGGCAGCCTTCACCAATCGTTGGCACTATTTCCTCGACGACTGTGGTAGGGACGACACCGTCTTCAGACTCCACAGCTGGTCTTCCATCATCATCATCAGGAAGTAACAATAGCTCCAATACAAATCAAGCTCAGTATATCAAAGAAGAGCCATCGCCACCGTCGTCCCCGGGTAATAATAATCATTTATCATCAAAAGGCACGCATCATCATCATCCCCAGAAACATTCTTCTGTAACTAGTACTAGCATAAGTTCAAACAGTAATAGCAATGAAATAGAAGAGGAGAGTAAATTTAGAGACAGTGAAAGTTGTTTAGTGACGACCCAACCATCAAGTACGACGACGGTGGTGGGGGCTCCACCAACAGCAACTGCTACTTCATACATTAAGCATGAGGTTGATACTACCATTTCTAACAATTTGAATAATGCAAATAACAATCCTGATGTAGTTCTGTCTCAAATAACCACTACAAACCAAAACCAAGTGGGAAATCCTCCAAGTATCAAAGACGACGAAGATAATAATTGTTGCACCGAAGACGAAGAAGATTTTGATAACCATCAGCTCACAGAACTTGAGAATCATAGTAGTGGCTCTAGCAGCCATCTTCAAAGTGCCAACCTCCACTCCCACCTCTCTCAACAGCTTCAACATAATCTTCACCAGCAATTACAATCCTTTCGAACTGGAGCCCTTGAACTTGCAACGCTCGCCGATTTGTCTGGCGAGCTTGCAATGTCGTTGAGCCCCAAATACTCAGCGAACCTATTGAATCAGCATCATCAGCAGCTTCATCATCATCATCACAGTTCAGGAGCCCACTCCACTCCTTTCTCCGTCACAGACATTTTGAGCCCATTGGAAGAGTCTTACAGGCTTAAAGGTCTAGTAGGAAACTCTTTGGACAGTAGTAGTGGTGTCTTGTCTCACATTACCTCAGGTAGCAGCAGCAACACCGACTCATCAGGAACTCCACCCTCCCCATACAGAGTCTCAGGTTCGACGGCTGCCACCACCAACACCAACCATAACGGAAGTACGAACAATAATTCCGCTGTTAACAACTTGATTAACTTACAAACATTAGGACAAAATCATTCCATCAGTGTTTCTAGTGCAAACAGTAATAGTTGTACGATTGGGGGAAATCAGTCCCCAGTTTCCTCAACTTCTTCATCAATCTCAGCAGTCGCTGCTGCCGCCGCTGCAGCAATGAATGTTCCGTCAAGTTCTCCCTACACGCACATGCATGTTCCACAGCTTTCCCATCCGGGTGCTGCGGCTGCATTCTCATCCCAATACTGTAATGGAGCGGATTTACATGGGATGACCGGTCATTATGGAGATGTCAGGAGCTCTGCCACCGCTGCTGGTTGGTATGGAGCATCCGCCACCGATCCTAGATTTGCAAGTAAGCTGAATGAATTTTATTGTTGTTTTAAAAAAAAATTCCCTACTTCCATCATCATCATCACTTTTCTTGTTTCGCTCATCATGTTTCCCATACAAATTAAAATAAATGTAGAAGCTAGATCATGGCTTATCTTGAGGATCTAGATTATATTGAATGGTAAATGGTAACAAAACTCCATATATTTTTTAAAGGACGCTGCTGATATGTACTTATATGCAAAGTTAGATTTTATTTTTGATGTTATGACTCAATCGCCCAATCTTTTAACTAGGCCTTGTAAATATCCATTCAAAAGTAAAAGTACCCAATTTTTATAACACAAAGTGTGTTTATCAGCAGAAAAAAATCATGCGTCTTCAATGCACGGTGGTGCACGCATAGGAAGTAAAACAAGCGGAAGAGATTTTCATTCATGCGGGTACGTGACCTGTCTCAAAAATCTCTCCCTTTTTTCTATTCTATACCAAAAAGAGAAAAGGCAGACTTTGAGGCAGGCAAAGTAAGAAAGTATTCATCTATATGTTTTCATGCATTATCTAATGCAAACAATGGTAAAATCATGCACATACATAAAATAAAAGCAGTCAATACATTTCAATGGAGAAGTGAGTGAATGAGTCCCTCTCCACACACTTTTTAAAGTAAACTCTGGTTGATGATAATGCATGTACGTAGGTTGAGAGCAAGAGCAGAGTAGAAAAGTAAGTGATAAAGTTATGTATGTGCATTAAAAGATCAGAGGCAAGAAGGTTTTCCTTCAATTTCTTCACCTGAATTGATTTATACAACAGAAATAAAAATGTTGAAAGTAGAGGAAGGATTGAATGAGGTTCGTTGAACGTATGTACCTTAAATCAATGAAAGAAACCAAAGAAAGAGATGAATAATATTGTGTCATGTCGTGTCTCACACATGATAAAATATGACTTGATTTTAGTATTTTTTTTATTTAAAAAAATGTTCAATGAAATGTATTATATTATATAGTTACTAGACTGATGGGATCATCGGGCGCTGGGATGAATATGAACGTGTCAAACATGTCAGGATTGAGTGCATGCAGTGTGGGTGCTGATTCAAAACCGATGCAGTTCCCACTGGCTCAAAGGCGGAAACGTCGTGTCCTCTTCACTCAAGCTCAGGTTTGTACATCATTTTTACTTTGAAGGAAATTGCATGAACTGCATTGGAGATTCATTGATTTCATTCCTCATTGATCCGTTTTATTGAAATGATGATGACGAGAGAGCTTCTAGTGACCTTAAATCAAATTTATTTACCAACCTGATTACTTACTTCAAGTTTATATGTATCTTTATTCTACAAATTTATTGACTTTCGACAGAAATAGAAGTAGCTTTGATGTTTATGAGGAGGGTGAAGTAAGTAAAGTCATGATGATTCATATCGTTCCCTTCATAAGATACATTTTCGTGGTGAAAATGTTGATTAAAATCCTCGTTTAGCTAAAAAGAAGAGAGCTCAAAAAGCCTTTATTTATACATTAAGATTTTATCTCATCAAGCTGTGTAAACATTTTCCACCCTCATCATGTTATGTATGTACCTACTATATACCTAGTACCTACACTACTGCAAAGCTGAAAGAATGGGATGATGTTTGAGGAAGAAAAATGAAATGTGCAGAAACAAACGGGGATTGTAACAGAACACGCTCCATTCTTAAACTGTTTGAAAATAAAAGCAAAGAATGAGAGACTGAAGAGAGCAGAGAAGACTGAGGGCCGCTGCTTGCATTGCATTTGCCTTGTGCTTTCCTCTGGCACTTCTTTGTAGACAAAAAATCTCTTGATATTTTAAGTAAATTTACTTAAATCATTAACTTTTTAAGTCGTCAGCATACAAAGAGATAGAAAAGACACAAGAAGAGAAAATTCGTTAAAACAGTGAAAAGTAGGAAATTATATAATGTGTACTCAGCAGTAGAAATGAATTCATGACATTTTATTGTATTCATAAGAACTAATGGGAAAAACTACGGCAGATTCTGAAACCTTTGAACATGCAAGATTCACAAGCATATATCCTCCGTGTAGTTTTGTCAGTTTGACTTTGGCTATGAAAAGATACGATGTGGTGGTGCAAGGTGCAATTTATATGCTAAAGCTTTGCCATGTTTTTTCATCGATAAAATGTAAAAATCTATTGATTTCTTTTTTTATTTAGGTATACGAACTCGAAAGGCGATTCAAGCAACAAAAATATCTGTCCGCACCTGAGCGTGAGCACCTTGCCAGTTTGATTCATCTAACCCCAACACAGGTGAGAAATCGTAATTTGACCGACTTAATTTGATATGACAATATAGAAGCATGAAAAATATAAAATCGAGAGGTATTGCATGGTAATATTGGCCCAGGTTGTATATTTTGATAAGGTGACAAATAAGGACATGACGCTAAAACTTAATTTGGGTTATTGCATAAAACACCCTTCTTTATTGCTTCGGACCTAACTTACCAGAAAATCTTTGGTTTCACTTTTGTAACAAGACACTTTTGTGTGTGTGCTCAAGCATTAAATTGTATACAAATAGGGACACACATATAGCTACGTTCCAAAGCAAAGCGTTCCAAAGCAAAGTATGACAAGCTGATCGGATCTCGGCTCTCTTTTTGTTTAAAGTGTAAATTGAACGATGAGCTGACTCATGTTGACAAATGCATGCATGCTTTTTCATCAGTAAAGGTAACCCAACGACAAAAGACCAATATTATTGTTGTGTCCGCCTCCCATTTCCCCATGCCTGTAGGTTTTCAATTTCAATTGTGTTTCAACTGTTTTTACCACTGCATTTGGACCACATGAAACGACTCGTTATTTGGACAAGGCATACCATCCATTCCAGTGACAGAGAACTACCTGGGTTTTGTTTATGTTTGATTTACCTACGTCCGTTCGTCCTTCTTCATTTACTATAGATGCATACGATTTTACCTTAGCTCAGCTCCTTGTCATCTTGGTCTCCCTATACTTTTTTTTCCTCTTCTGTCCTTTTGAATTGGTTGGCTAAGAAGATGAGTTGTTGAA
The DNA here is from genome assembly GCA_964034955.1 of Orchesella flavescens. NCBI lineage: Eukaryota > Metazoa > Arthropoda > Collembola > Entomobryomorpha > Orchesellidae > Orchesella > Orchesella flavescens. The sequence goes on along the minus strand of OZ035957.1, from coordinate 16,221,737 downwards.
AGAGTCAAGTGTCTTTTCGGCCTCCAGGCTGGATTACTCCTTTCTTTAGCGTAATTCAACTCAATTCAACAATGATTCGAGCTGAAGAGTTTTAGGCTCTGCTATTTTGTTTACTGAACCGTGTGTGTGTGTGGTCGTCTGTCTGCTCCCTTTAATCTCGCTTTGGTCAAGTCAATTGAGATAAGGACAGAAGGCATAAACTTGTGCATTCTAAAGCTTGAGGGGTTTTATCTGTGTTGACATCTGGACATGTAAGACATAAGACATAATCTTGATGTAATTGTCCACCCTGTGTTGTTGTTCAGTTGTCACCCCCACCACAACAACAGCAGCTGAAAATACCACAACTTGACAATTTTCCAACTCCAACAATGATCTTTTGTACCCCTTCCCACGGATGATTAGCCAATAATTGCCCTCATTTTGTACATGTAGTTATATGTAGTTCTTACTCACGATCAGCACAAAAAATTAATACCAATTACCAACCTTGTTTCTTTTTGCTCTTCAGGTAAAAATTTGGTTTCAAAATCATCGATACAAATGCAAACGACAGGCTAAAGAGAAAGCCATGGCTGAGCAGAGCAGTCAAAGCCAGGTAAGTTGTCGGAAGTTGGGTATTAAAACCCTTGTTTCAATTACCTTGTTAGAGGCTTACCTTCTTCCCCAGCCATTTTGTTTTGTTAATGCTTGACTGTAGGTTTCAATGTAATCCAACTTAATCCGCTTTACTCTCGGTCTGCTCTATTAGTTGATGCTCTTATTTTGTGAGCTTGATTCATTTGATAATATGATGAGTTTACCTGTAACAGGATTTATTGTTACATAAGCTCTAAGAGCTCTGAGCTATCTATTTAACAAAACAGACAAATCAGCTTAAGTTTCAAAAGGATGCTTCACTTTTACTTGTCATATTAGCAAGCAAAGCAAGGCTCACGTTACAATGATGTGATATTTGAATCTAAATTCCGTTTTATGATTACATTACACATAGAGCTCACCAAGGAGGGTAGCCGTTCCTGTTTTGGTTAAAGATGGGAAGCCATGTGGCAGCTCAAATGGTGATGCAAATAGTACCTCAGGTGGAAGCGCGTCTAGTGGCTCTGTCGTAAGTAATGTTGGAAATTCCGCATCACCCAATTCACAATCCTCCCTTGGTATGCCACCCAACTGTTCACAGGTAAGTTCCATGCCAAAAAAAAGCAGTTGTTTTTTTGGGGAAATGTTGAAATAGTCAGCTAAATGTACTTTTCAGCAAATATCCACAGGCATACGGATATATATATATGTATATATATATAAGGAAGATAAGATAATAATATAATATATTTTCTAATTGGTGGTATTTTGAAATCCTTTTTTTAGAGTGGCTCAATGGTCTCATTTTATCATCAATCAGCGTCCTCATGTGCAGGAAGTGGTTCGTTTGGTGGATCAAGCTCACTCGCAGCCCTCGGAGGATATCAACGGCATTCCCTAACACCAACGTTAGGAATGGGATCCCACGGCTTGCCACATCACCAGCAACAACAACATCATCAACAGCAAGCGGGGCTTATGTGTGCAACGACTTACCTGCCTCCTCTACAGTCTCGAGCTTGGTAATCCTTTTCCGGAAGAAGCAGAGGTACTTAAGCTATATATTCTAATTGCCAAGATCGCTACACGGTCATCATCAGCAATTGTTGTTGTTATAATCCCGCAAATGCTGACTTATAATATAAAGATATAGTTTCACCATTTAGAAAATACGTAATATATAAATATATCGAATTTTATAAGCTTACGTGCTCACATTACCCCAAATTCAATCATAATCTTATTCAGCAAAGTAATACTAATTGCATACAGTTGTTAATATTGAAAATATTGCGTGTTAACTGGTATAGTGTGGTATAATTGTGAAAGGGCAATTTATCCAAAGTGTAGTACAACTTTGAAGTGTTTGAGTAATTTTAGAATGTATATATGCATATAATAATCATGGTGGTAGGAACTGAAGACATGTAAATTGATATTGAAGGTTTGGAAACAAGGGTTATATTTCATCGAAAAATGCATCGAGAAAAAGTTATTATTCATCCAAGATTGCTCTACATTCTTAAAGGTTCATGACATCATCAGCAGTATTATTTAGTTAGCTGACAAACCAAGAAAAAGTATGACTTTTGAAGTGTAGTGAAAGTGGAAGGAAAAATAGAAGATTCCCCTCTGGTACCACTGGCTCATTTCTATATACGACGGTAGTATACACAGTAAACGTAAACACGAAGGGAAATACACGACCCAAGTAACTTTTCCTCCAAACTCTCTTTCTTCTCCACACGATTCTTGTTTCAATCGATCGTCTTTTCCTCCTCATCATCTATTTCGGTTGACTCCAAATAAACCAAAGCCAAAGCGTGTTGTATTGTCACTATGCGTTGTTGCTGTCTATACGTGTTCTATGTCTATAGTTGTATTTGTATTGCACAAAGATAAGGAATGAAGTGACTTTGCTGCGTTTGCTGTTTACAACAACTACAATAGATAGAAAAGAAAAACAGACAGATGGATATGTCTGCATTGGAGAACCGTGAAGAAATCAATTTACTTGCCACTTACTTATAGTTGGTGTGTGAATTTGTGCTCTCTCTCTCTCTTGCTCTTCTCCATTATGCGCGTGGCCCCTACAAACTGTGCAACAACTCCGAAAACCCATAACGCACGCACCAAAATATATATTGTGAAGCATGTAGGGATGACAAGCTCTGCAGTAAAATAGTGTGCCAGAGCAACATAAGCATAGAGTTAGTCAAATGGTTTGGTTAAGGTCAAGTAAATAAAAAAGTTGATCCAATTATCAACTCAACACAGCAAAAGTTTCAACCAAGTTTAACCCATTGCAGTTTCCTAACAATCTCCTGCAGAGTAATAATAATAGAATCCATCGTTGTCATTTCTAATTAAGTTTTGAGCTCCAGTAAAACCTAGGAAGCGGGAGTAATACCATTTTATACGCTGCATTATGCATCATTATTACCAAACTAATTCGGGGGGTAATTTGGGGTTTAAAGGTACAATTATATAGTGCAAGTGGATTTAGTGAAATTATTCAGGGGCTACTATTTACATCGATATAAAGAAAAATAACTTGAAAGTTCAGTGACTATATAGAATCTTATGATGATGGTGTGGTTGGATGTTGCGTTCTTAAGTTGCCCCAAGTTTCTGAAATCCAACACAAGAACCTTTTCTTCACTTCCGTCTGTTATCCGTTTATAGCCCGAAATAAGCAGGGTGTTTGAATTGTATATATAAAATTTTGAAAGCATTGGGATTTCATTGATCTCTTTGAAAAAAAGATTTTTTTTGAAAATAGCATTGGCCAACAATCTATTTATAGTATTATTATTACGTATTAAGTTAAGAGTTTTAAACCAAGTTCCTTAAAAAAAGTAGTCAATACAATATAGACCCAATGTGTTGTACATAAACTTACGCAAATCCTGTTTGTCGTTAGATGTATTGTATAGAAATTGTGAAATATCTAAAATGTATATTAAATTAAAGTTAAGTGATAATTATTATTATTATACGTTATAGTTTACTGTTCTAAGATTGATCATCGATTCCGGTTTGTTTAGTAGAAATAAATTTGTCTTTTTAAGCAATCTACTTGTTCCTATCGCCCTATTTAATACGCATTTTTCCATTATTGTCTCACGCGAATTTCCTATCTGTTTTTGTAAAAATTCACGCAGGTAAAACTAACGTGGAAATATATGATATGTTTACATTCCACCGTGACTCCCCACCAATAACTTTAGTCAAAAGAGTGAACCTGAGCCTACAATTGTGGGAAATAAATCACATTCCCATGATCTATACCAAATTCCATTGCGGACATAAGTCACACGTTCCTCTCTCTCAAATTTGTCACACAGTCAATAATACACCAGTATATAGCAGTAGCAGAGATAACATCTTTAAATTCATTTAAGTTAAAAGCCAAATCAAATCATTTGTTCATTCCTTTCTTTTCTCTCGCTCACATAATATTTGTAAGTAATGATGTACACATGAGCGACTCTTTATTATAAAGCCATGCTTGAACAGCGTTTCCCTTGAGGCACACACAACTTCCCCCCTATAATGTTGGAAGTAGTTGGATGTTGATAGAATCACACATAGTGAGTGAGTGAGTCAATCTCTTTTCAAAACCAGAGAATCAAATCTTATCCACATCATGAACCCCAAATAATCACAAATATTTCCACTCTGATTGACCTCCGTTAGGGTTTGTGTCCCAGAAAAAAGAGGAAAATGTCTGAAAGGAAAGGAGTTCGAACCAGCCGAAGAAGAAGAAAAAAACGGGTAGGGGGAATAATCAATTCAGTTTTTTTACAGTTTGACAGCACAGTAGCTGTATGCATAATATAATACAAGCCTTTCGTTATAGGCATACATATATCTGCATACAAATTTGGGGCTCGGGACCACCAAACTGTAATATCACCTTTCATATATCAATATACTTGTGTAAAATATACAGCATATTATTGTACGCAATATCATCATCATCATCATCATCTTGTTATGTAATCATAATCATATTTCATAAAAGTGTAAAAGACGCTGTTTGCTTGTTGTTCACATCATCATTCTGATTCATGATGCATTTTTATACACACACAAGCACAAACCTGGTAGTTTGGTTTATATTTTGGCTCACAAAGCCTTTTTTATTGAATGCACTACTACTGCCATAACATTTCCTCCCATTCTTAACGCATCCTTTTTCCCCACTTGAGAAAAATATTTTTTTTTAGCTTACGTTGCAGGATTCACTGAAATCTTACGCATTTTGTCAGTGCAGTCATTTTCAACTGCACTCTTCTCGGGCTGCTAAAGAGTCACTTTTTTTATTCCACAACTTCTTTTTTGTTGTAATCGCTTACGGCTTCTGCTTTTCAAATTTAGGTCTACACCATTCAACATTTAATGGTCTCCCGTGTTGAAACTCGGCAGCGTACCTTCTTCATACATACAATTGTATTGTAAAGCAACTTGCAAACATAAGTACAACAAACGAGGAACGATCTTTTCATCACATCCAAATCCAACACATCACTCCCCTTTTTTGGTTGATGCATAATGCAGCAGTATGTATAGCGCAGTGCAGTAGTATGGGTTCATCAAAATCAGAGTACATCGTCATCACATCATTATCAACAAACAGCATCTACAAGCCAAGCAGAAATGAAGGTTGAGAGTTGGAACGATGATGATGATGATGATGATGTTACGTATACGTAAATTATCCTTGAGTTAAGCATAATGATAGCAGACTGCAGTATTGTTAGCGGTTTCTAGCGCAAGTAAGCAACCCATGGCATCATCGCATCACCAAAATGTGTTTCTTTTTACTGAGGAGTACAATGCAGCAGCAGTCAGAAAAAAAGGTTTAGAGGGTGAGATGCACTTTTTCGTTTTTATGAATGAGAGAGAAACCCAGAGTTAGCAGTCGTGAGATTTGAAGTGAGTGAGAGACCTTTGCTTAACTCTTCAAACTGCTGGTGAACACTTATAAAAGCTGCTGCTGGTATTAAAAGATGTATTCGCGATACGTAATACTTTTCTTTACTGATAAAGCTTTTCCTTTCGTAGGTTCAGTACTTTCAGTCAAAGACAGACTGTAATTAAATGACACTTACAATGCGCACAGAGTAAGTTATACGTACACTCCTTTTACCGCAAAGAATTAATAGCGATAATGCAATAAAATCGTGTAGTTTTAAGTGTAGCTGAAATGAATCATCGACTAAAATAGCAATGGGCTGCTAATTCAGTAGTAGTTCTCTCACTGTATTTGCGCACATCTTCACTCATTGAACAAATAGTTTGATTGATCTATGTGCACAAAATGGTTTGTTAATTCTTTTGAAAGTTCAATCATTATACTTTTAAGATCGTGCCGCATATTTTATACAAACATACTCAGCCAACCTGCTGCATAAAAACTTCCATATGCATACATTGCATATATGAATGAATGAATTCTACTTTCCGATGCCGGAGAAGTAACATGCATTTTTTACTATCCTGATTTTTCTTAACTGAAAGCATAAAAAGAATTTACAAGACGAAATCTTCGGCGAAGCTACAATACCTAAGTTAAAAAGGTATTAGAAACATTTTTTTTAAATTAGCTTCAATCACAACATTTACTAAATCTTTTATTTTACAGAGAAATCATGAATGATACATAAGAAAAACGAATTTTCAATTGTTAAAACTGACCATGTATTACCACATGTTATGCCTATGAGAATGAAAGAAGTAAAAGGCATAGAAGCTATTGAATCGAAACTTGAATTACCACGTCAAGGAAATTGCTCACGACTCAAAACGTGATTCATGAATGAATTTCCCACGACTGTATGAGTTATATGGATGGATGAGCCACTATATTTTTAACATTTACAATACCGCACGGAAGTCACGGCGAGATTTATAAAAAAAAATTGAAAACATCATTCACCATTCATCGACTTCTCACAAAATATGTGATTTTTACAATGACCACGCACAGACTTAGTAATATAATGAATACAGATACATGGTCTAATACATACATAAATATGGAAATTGGTGGAAAAAAGGATTTTGCGAGTAGCCAACTCAAACTTAACTTAACTAAAATGTATTAAATGTTGAGGTTGCTCCCATGTACGAACATACGGAGTTGTCACATCACATAACAAATTCACAAGGCAATTGAAGACATCCTATTGAAATCTTGTTTCTGAATAAATGTATGATGATGAATGAATAATGCGGCAGAATTTATTTGCATTTCTTACAGTAACACTGCGCAAACCAACGTGACAATGGGATAACGGCAGGAGCGTTACATTTGTAAGAACGTAATAACGGATATTTGTTTATTTACTTTATGAAAGATTTGCATGAAGTTTCCTGAAATTTTATTCTAAACTGTTTGAATATTCCAAGCCCAGACTACATACTAGATCCTAGTATATGTAACTCACAAGAACTTTCAGGGGCTGAGCTTTACTTACGATATATCCAGGTTTATAGAGAAGAGAGAACTGATATATAAGAAAGGGTGTGACAAACGGGCGGTCTGTATCTGTCATCCGAAATTCAAACAAAAGGTCACATTCACTCTCCCCGTGAACATTAAATAGCCAGATTAAATGCACACCAAAAACCAAATAAACTAGGCAAAACTGTAAGACGGGTAGGAGGGGTGGTATATATAGGTTGGATGATGTAGCTCGTATTTGTAAATATATACCATAATTTGCAAAACAATATTGTTAGTAAACTGTTTGAATGATGCTGAGGAAGGGATTATATTGCTGGAGTGCGTTTTAGTTTATGAAAGTCTCAGTAAATGAGCCTCGAGTTGTGAATTGAATTTTATCACTCTTCTTATCTTGGAGTAAGCTATGCTGAGCTATCCTAACATCAATATTAAGCGTCTGCCTCGACACACACCTCATATTCTCCAGCAATAACAATAATATCCATGACCAGTTCATCAATTCCAGATTCCATATTGTCCCCATCGAATGCAGGAGGAGAGAGAGGCATCGGAGCGTGTGCGCTTATGACAGGATTTGAGGAAGCTGATGACAGCAAAGAATAAAAGCCAAAACGCAAAGAAACGTGGTGGTGGGGAAGTATTTTCTGGTGGACGACGGAAGAAGGAATCGATGTGGATGTGATGGTGGTATATAAAATGTTGCTTTGATGTGGGTTGTTGGTTACAAGAATGGTGTTCGGGCAGGACGGCATAAAGTGCGGATTGGGGTGTTTTGGACAGATGAACGGAAACTTTGGCTCTTGTGTGCTTGCTGAAGTAGTAAATTATTTGGTTTCATTTCATCACCACGAGTAGAAAAGAACGTTATGGACTTTTGCTGCTTATGCTAACATTTCTCACTGTGTTGTGGTCTGACAAACTTTTTGGATAGGACAAAGCTATATACGTGTCTCGTAGAGAAAACAACCCGAGTTACATATTATAATATGCGTTAAGTCTTTTTATAAAAGTATAACTACTACGAGGTGGACAAGCGTGCCCAAATATTTATTGATGGATGATGAAATGCGGGTGTTGGCCAGAGGCGTGCGGTTGACAGTCAGAAACGACTTTTGTCAAATTGAATTTATTAATAGACTACAATGCTTAAAATACAGCTTGATGCCTAACTTTCTTGTGATATAAATGATATGGTTTGATGAGAAAGTATTCAATATGACACAGAGACATAGTCCAGTATAATTTCATTACTTATATCTTTCTCCCTAGAGTTTTTCTAGTTATCAAAAAACCAGCCTAAATCTTATGCGTTATCGATGACTTGAAACCAATTCGACCTCCTAATGTAATAATTGTTTTACAAAAATACTAAAATCAGTGGTAACGTTTTAGTATGCTATCGGCAATGATTGTGATCCCAAATTCAAAAATGAAACTTGTCAGTATCATATCATCCAATTTTCATTTCATTGCATAACTATTTACTAAATTTTCATCGTACATTAGCAAACTAGGTAGGAGTTCCACACTCTCCTGCGAGTACACCGACAGAGGAAAATTCATATTATACATACATAAGTACATGTATTGTACATAGAATGCTTGCCTATTTACTTTTGAATTCGAAATTCTTAGCTAATGACTAATCAAACATACTTATATAAACAATGCTTTTGTATTATTATCCAGCTATATACACGTGTGTGTGTGTAAACAAAATTCTAGCAAGCATACATGTCATTGACGAGTTAAATATTATGTATTGGGGCACTCTGTTACACCGATATCATAAACTAATTTTTTTAAACAACATTATTAGTTATGAATCCAAATCTACACCAGTGATTTATTCTATAAAAACTAGCTTTCTTGAATAAAAAATGTAATTGAAAAAAATTGTGTCTTGCTGTGCGTACAAGTCATTATCCCACGTTTTTGAAGAGACACGTATAGGTATGTAAAATAGTCATGTCTCTCGGCTGGTCGAGAGACATCACAAACGGCCATATACGACATGTCTAGGCATGCCTCCGACATTTATGTTTATCATGAGGAGTGCCAATCTGGAAAAAGTCATAACTATTATTGTCATGTCGAGGCATATCCCCAATAGACATGCGGTTGTACTATATGCGTTATATGGGCATCTTAATACTCGGCGGGAGAATGAATTTGGCTCTACAATGCTGAATGAAAAACCAAAACAATGTACTTTATTTGATTATAAATAATATCCTTACAATTTCAGAATTTTTCACAGTGCTTAACAATGTTTAAATATAAATTATAATATTTGTTTAAGTGGCAAAACTAACAACAAACTAACTAACAAAACTAAATTATGTTTAATCGACCCTCTGACAATTACAAATATAATTAACGATCCCTGAACTAGTATTAATCTTAGTGAATAAAATAATGCACATCACTTGTATAACAGTATCATAATTAACCTATACATTCAGCATAAAAACAGTTCCAGAAGCAGCCTGCCAAATTGATTAACGTGTTGAAATTCTTTCATACATCAGTATAGATCAGTCAAATCACAACATCGGAAACAAGTTCGGACACTGGAGCCAATATCAATCCATACCTGGAGAAATTTGACAAACTATTACCAGCGATTCACAAACTGGATCTAATCAATAACTAGTGTGCATCACCATCATCAATAACTAGTTTAACAGCAGTATGATTTACCTTAATATACTTTTCAACACGGAGGAGGGTTTACAGAAGTATGTCAATTAAATTGATGACTGAAGTGATCAACTAGTTGATCACTTCATCAAAGGTTTTCAAGTTCCAATAAAAATCAGCCATCCAGCGAGTCAAGTTCCAAAAAATCAGCTATTAAGCCACTTATGTTAACCACGAAATAGTCCTGATACTAGAGGCATCATCAATCACCACCTGAAAAGTCAGAGTCGATATTATTAGCTTCATTCATTAGTAGCTTAATTTACTTTTTATACAATCACAAATTGCATCACATCACAAATTTATACCACTGATTTACCTTTACATTCTTTATCACCAATGAGGTTTTCCAGTAGTATACAAGTCAAGCCAATTTAAGGGTCAACTAGTTGTCATCCATTAAACGAGTCGAGTAATCCTTGTATAAGTTTGGAAACTGAAACCAACATCAATTATTGCACGATAAATTGCATAAAAGTTTTTAACAGCTGTGACTAAATAAACGAACTACAATTCACAATAGACCTTACCTTTCCTTATTATGTTCCAAATCAATCGGATGTTGCGGGGAGGCCTGGAATGAATCCATCCTATTTTAGCAATTTCTCGAACCCCGCCCTTCTTTAATTTTCAGTAGTACGGTGATTCCAGCTGATATATTTAAGTCGGCACGTGTGGTTTAACCTAAAGATGTTTAACAATATGTTTATCAAATAACTTATTTGAACTTCCATTCAAGTTCCATTTGGTGTAATGAAAAACTAGTTGACCACGTCATTAACTTTTAGTTAACGAAAAAAATAGTCATTTGTGGATGACTAAATCTATTAACACCACACTTCACATCAACAAGTTAAAAATAGTTTGATTTGTAATTATTAAATGTGTTATTGCCATAACTTACCATGAATAAGCCTTCCATGTATAAAATCGATCAAATTGTCAGCTTGCGTATTTTTGTCGGTTAAAACATTGTGGTTTGCGTATTATACAGACACCTCATCACTTCCCTAACGTATATTTTTTAAGGAAAAGGATGTAATCTTAAAAGATGTGTGTTTGTTATGCTTAATCATAACTTTCGGTAGCACGATATGCCTTTGGTGCTCTTCGGGAGTACCAAATGGTACCAAATACCTCATTTTAAGAGATATGATCGAAATGAACACCTAAAGTTACCAAAAAAATCCGGTCACGTGGTATAGTCACGTGACTAGAGATATCTAAGAACATACCTTTACGTGCCTCCACGTGTCTCTTCAATAACCACTGACCAAAAATCATAAACAAAATAGAATCTTTTCAGTTCTTTTGGAGCTGTCGCAAGACTTTTTAAACATTGAAGGTTTGATGTGGTGAAGTGGACAATGCATGTTGATGTCCCGACGACGATGTCCGACGACATGAAGATGTAGTAAAGGATAAATATGTTTTGCTGAATCATGACATTTTTTTCTTCTTTCTTTGGTATCCATCATCAGACAGACATGCATTATGGAATTATAAAACGCACGAAACCTAAAATGTATATGTGTTTGAATCGGATGGCTACAAAGGAAAACATGGGAGGTTATTTTTTAAGGGTACGCGTTACACAGTTCTTCCTTATAAAAAATTTACATATGCTTATATGTACATTTTGTATGTGTATTTGTGCTACTGCTGCTGTATATTTCAATTCTCTAAATTATGCTGACAGAGCAGACGTAGTATAGACAGCAATAAGATTTTCAAGTGTCCACTTGTGGCTCACTTAGGTTTCATTTCCCTTTAATAACAACCACCACCACCACAATTCTCTTGCTGTATTTTATTCTCTGTATCTTCTTCAAAACCAGGAAAAAGAGAATGCCTCTGATATTTTGTCCTCCTAAATTGACAACACGTTTTGTTATGAAAGGTAAAAGGATAGATGATGATGCGTCTGTCAAAGCAACTTACAAACTTGCTCATTTTCTTCTGTATTTCTTATGATTACAATACACACATGCATATATGACTGGATTCAAGTATGGATTTCTTTTCCCGTGTATGTCAACACGTGAGTTGAGCTGAGCCGATGATGATGCCATTCTGCATACAGTATAGAAGCAACTCCTTACATGGCGTACCAGGTAAAATAATCAGCGTGGGAGGGCTTTCATTATTATTTTCTTATTCCTTTCATGTGTACTCTAATACTCAAAATTCCAAGCACTTATCCCATCCACAAGTACTTGTCTTTCTCTCGTCTTTCGTTCTCTGTGCTGCGTGTGATGTGATGAGTTTTCAGTGACGAGAATGCAATGCAATATATTAATGTATGTAATGCGTATGAAATTTGAAATTGTGTGGCATTTCCAACTTTTGGCTACACACACACACACACAACACACACTCATACTTTAGGTACATATGAGAAGGTAAAAAAGACGAATTTAACTAAAACCAGAAGCCCATTTTGAGAACAAGAAACATGACTGAAGAACTAAGAGGTAACTGAAGAACACGGAGACACAGTAAAATAATGCCATACACTCTTCTCCAAGAATCCACTTGAAGACTCCAGTCATTATACAGCATTATATTAGAGAGGGAAACTATCGCGTCGCATACAGTAGTAAAGTAAATAGGTTTACTCGTCATCAGTACAAATTTTTTCGGTACTTATATTTTTTTGACAGGCAAAAAATGGTTAGCAAGATGATTCTTTGGCAATGCCAAAGAATCATCTTGCTAACCATTTTTCCATTGGCATTCCTTCGTTTTTGCTTCAAGTATCAACAGGACAAGAGGGAGGCAAGTCTGAAGTCAGTCATGTTGTGAACAAATCCTTGGGTAAATTTTTGTAAATATTTGGATATGAGAAGCCAAAAGTTGATTAGAGATAGTGCAAGTCATTATCGTTGTTTCATTCGGGATTTTTGTATTCATATTCCATTGACAGCAAACACACATATATATAGCAAATAAACCCGACAGATCAAGATGTAATGATGTACCTTTAAAATTTTCCAATTACCCCTCCCCTTCTGTGTGATCCCCACCTCTAGAATTAATTTCATTTTAATAAAGTCAGAGGTCACACTTGGGTTACCTAAGAATTTGGGAGCCCCATTAATGAACTGTTCTCACCAGTACCTTCATTTTGATATATCACAACCCATACCTTGCTGTGTAAAAAATATTTGACCTTATCATGGTCATAGGTCACGTTGGGGTTATCAAAAACTTTCAAAAACAGTATCACTGATCTACTCTCACCAGTACCTTCATTTTGATGTATCACAACCTATACCTTACTATTCAAAAACATTGACCCAACCTTTGACCTAGTGGTCCCCCTGAACCGATTTGACCCATCTTCGAACTTGACCTTACTTTTGACCCAATTATTGAATTGATTTGATTATTGAATGATTTGATTATTGAAAACAGAATTAAAAAAAGTCAAACCGTTTTTGAGTTATCGCACACACAGACAGACGGACGATGTCCTGAGTGTTTTCAATACATACCTAAAGGTACATAATAAATATATATAACTTGAAGCAGCTACACACGATGCAAGAATATTATTTATTTTTACTAAAGACAAGTTATGCCGATCGATAATATGACTCAAGCCGTTGTGTTCATCGATGTAAATAGCTTTCGCTTAAAAAAGGCGAGACACGTGGATTGCAAAAATTGAATAAATATTTATGTAGTATTTTTAAAGATTAGTAATATTTATGCTACTGTCAAACGCTGCAATCCACACAAATCGAAACAGCTTTTACACACTTTTCGTACATTCCAGATATTTCTATTATTTTGGAAGCAAAACCAATTGCATGATATTTCTTTTTGTCTTTAAAATTCACAGAGTTCATCTGCAAATGCATACTTTGATCCTTTTTGGTTCTCAATTCATTTATTAGACAACCTGCTTTATTAGGATTTGAAGTTTGTATACCATGAATGATAAAGTTTCTTAAAAAGTACGTGAGTAAATAATGACGGAGGGAAAAGTCAGAGAGGAATACTAAACGAATGATTATTCAATAATTTTAAAGATGACATCAGTTCATTATGTTTGTCATAGACAACATCACGTCTGTTTTAGTTGAGCTGATTTGTGGGTCATTAAAAAACAGCCGCAGCTTCAACGAATAAAACAATTTTTGCTTGGGGGAAGCTGCGGCATGCAGCCCAGAAGAATCAGACAGCACGCTAAATTGACAAAATGTACGTACCCCATGCTAGACCACGTTATGCCAAGTTGTCTTCACTCTCTGGTAGGTTTAGTTAGCCTAATGTTGAAGTAAGGGCTGATCTGCGGGGGGTCAATTAAAGAGAAAGCCGATGAATCGACTTGGAGTGGTTATAAAAAATATTCTTATCTGTATGAATGACAACATGTTGACAGTGCCTAGTGCAAGGCGTGATGCAATGCGATGTCGACCATCGTTCAAACCTTCTGACGCATATACAAAAGTCAAACGTATGTCGTTTGGTGGTATTGAAATGAAATTATGATTTATTTCAAAATATATTTTCCTTGTTTAATTCCATAAACCGGATGAAATAGCTTACCGGGAATGTTTTCGTTAGCATTTGTAAATCCCATTCTGTCAGCAGAAGTAGTGGAGAAAATCATGAAAAGTCACGATTCTCTGCTATGCTTGCCTAAACACGTTGCTTTCATTAAAAACTTTTTTTTATCAAGTTGTATGGTTTTCACTTTTATAATTAGTACCGAGGTGTACTTCAAAGAAGCTTATACATTGGTTAGACTTTTACCGGGAACTTGCTACTGCATAGTCCTAAATAAAAACTACCAGAAATTACAGAAATCTGTATGCATCATTTTAACGCTGCCAATATTTTTATAAAATTAAAAAATCAATATGGTAAAGCATGTGTACATTTATCGCATGCAAGAAGCCATTATTATCCTTGCCTGAAACTTGTTCTTGACATTATTCCATCAAATCGTTTAATTCCTTGATTTTAATATGCATAAAATAATGCCCCACAGTCAGCAAAATGTACCAAAGCCTTTTTATTTCAACTGCTGAATAAATTTTACAGCATCACACTCCCTAAATAATAATGAAAAACAACCTGCTCGCAGAGAAATGTGATATCTGATAACTATCCCTAATGGAAGTCTGCTCTGCCACGTATGTAATCATCTCCCGATGCATCCACAATGATATCCGTTGTCGGTAAGGAGAAGTGTAAAGTGTGAGCTGGATTCCAGTCTCTCATCCCGATTCTATCCTCATGACTCCTCGTCCCTTCATTACGAATTCTCTGCAGCTTCCCACTAACTTTTCCTGAATCGTTTCCTGGTGAAATGAGCGAAGCCTGTTCAGAGGTTTCTGGTTTTCAGAGCAACCTGAATAAAGATTTTATTCGTACATGACGGTAAACGCATATATATGGTTACATAGATGCACTTGAAGCACACACATATACATACTCAAGACAGCATCCCATTTATCTATCACTTGGTGTTCCTGGAACAAATAAAATTCTCTATATATAAGGTATTATTGGAATCTAGAAAAGAGACAAGTGGAAGAGAAAGAGAAGAGTTTGGAGTAGACTTTAAGAACTCATCATAATGCCATGCCGGCATCTAGCAGCAACCAACGCTCAAGTGGCCACTTCCGAGCAATCTTCTTTTCCATGTAATAATATAACGTGAGCCAGAGTCATGACTCCTAATAAATACGCTTTTCCCATTTACCAAAGTTGCCATTACACACAGGGAAGGGATGAGATAAAGAGAAAGAAGAACAAGAAGGGTATTATGACATGGCATGACGAATGAGATGAGAGCTCAAACTTTCCATTTTCATTTTGTTTCACCATCATCATCATCACGCGCATTCCAAACTTCTCTAATATGAGCAGCAATCTCATCTAAAGTACCTAACTTTGTCCTTCCATTCCTGGTATGGTACATCATTTCCAGGTATGAAAATGAGCTTTACCTTTTATATAAAGTGTAACAAGAGAATATGGAAACACGAATAATTTATTGTGCTCCTGCTCCCTTACTCTTGCTCACTATCAAAAAAGTAGATTAAAAATGCAGCAGTTGCTAGTTCCAATCGTATAATAAAGTTATGCAATAAATTTCCAATTTTATCCCATTTGAGGGAGCCACCCAAGTTACATGATAGGATATCAGGTTTGGAACTTGCGTTTAATGAAAATTTTATTCCAAACAGTTTAGAATGTAATAAAGAAAGAGAGAAAAGTGGCAGTAATTGAAATACCTGGTAGAAACAGTACGTCAGTCAGGCGACCTGAAGCGTGTAGAGGTGGCGACTTTTTACTTTGTAAAGTTGCGCCTTGCTTTCCCCAAAGCAAAATTTATGAATATTCAATTTTGGTATCGAATTGAATTGAGCGTAGGTAGGCTGTAGGATCACAGGATGAGTAAAATATAGTGATACTGATTATTGCTGGCGCAATCTGCTTAAAGAATTGGTCGCAATTACAGGATCCCTTGTTGGAGTCCCAAACAAAGTCGTTGCCATATATAAGCAATATACAAGAATATATTGAATACGGCTATTATATACAAACCTTTTGCATTGATGATCAATCTAAAAATTCTTGTTATTACTTGAGGCGCGTATTGAAACCTGGTTATTATGATAACCTCAATATAATCCGTCAAGTGTTTACGACAAGCAACAATCAAAATATTTATGGGATGTTCACTCTAATACCGTAAAATGGAAAAAGGGTTGGCTATGTAGTAAAGCGGATTGTCGTTGTTATTCAAAGGATCAACCCTTTCTCTGTACAAACTCAAAAGCCCAATAAAGCTCCCAAGCTCCACTTTTCTTATAGTAAAGCTCATAAGCTCTCTTTTTTCTCCTTATATTTATGTATATCTTTGACTCTCTTCTGATGTGGTCTTTGAATATATAAAAATACAACATGTATTTTCAATCCAACTCATCTTCCAGCTTATCCACATCAAAATAATGATAATAATGGTTGCTCCCTCTGCAACAACATTTCCAGCTTATTTATCATGATCATGATCATCATCATGAGGAGGATATTTTTTGATAGTTCGTTTTTGCATTGTTATCAGTTTCAGCTCAGTTCTAGAGTGCTTTCCGCTTATGATGAACAAAAAAAAAACCAAACTTCAAAAGTAAATGCCCGTATGACCTCTGCTTTATTATGAGGAATAAGAGTTTCAGCTTCTCATCATGAAGAATGATAACAATTGCCTTCTTTTCTAGATATTTTCAAGTGCTCTCTACACTGCCAAACGAAAGTAAACATGGAGGATGTGTGTTTTTATTGAATTCCTATTATTGGTAAATGTAAACCCACTAACAAGGAATCCAGAGGGTAAAAACATGCAAGCAAGGGTTTGTCGAAGATGTTAAAAATTCCAAATCCTACTACTATTTTCAAAATATGCCAACGACTACCATAGGCCACTTGAAGATCGATGCTCTTCAATTTTAGCAGCTGTACGTGTAAGTAGCGAAGGTGCATGACTTTGTCATAAAAATATTCTTGTCTTGTTAGGGATGATTTGAGATGTGAGGTGATGTTTCCAGAAAGAGGTACAAAAATGTTGTTGTCACTACTTGTAACCATCATACATGGAATGTGAAAGAAGTGACGATGTGAGAATAGAAATATTTATATGTACAACAAAAAATATGAAAATTGAATATTTACACAAAAATAAGGTCATCCTGGTACTATTCTGGAGAAAAATCATATATTATAATATAATGCATACTTGGAGGTGACAATTACTTTGCCAAGACGAGAGAGAGAGAGAGATGGATATTAAATTTTTTGTCAAGAGGTCCGAAACGTGACGTTAGGTGACAGCCTCAAGTCCACTCCATCAAACTAGATTTGCTTAGATGACTTTGTTATGCTAAAGGGGAGAAGGAGAAAGAGGCAAGAAATGTATGCTTGTGGATTTAAAGAAACATTTATATTATTTTTTTTGGAGAGTTCACAACTCTATAATCCGTAGGAATAATTCACCAGCCAGTGAGAATTGTCATGCATCATTCAAATCGTGTGCGGATGCGGACATACATGGATAATGGACAGACAGGTCCAGTGTTGGACAGGCTTTCAATTCCAATAATGTTCCTCAAGTTCACAACAATTAACAAAGAATGGAAACGCTCACCTAGACATGCTAACATAATAATACATTGGACGCTGCCGTTTATGCCAAAACATTCAACTTTCTTCCTTAATTGTAGTAATATTGAAAAATACATACATTGAATTATAACTAATTTGATTCTTCATGAAAACATGGGTTCGTCGAGTGTCTCAGAATTTTGAAGTAATTCAAGTACTCCCAATTTTCTTGACATTTACATGCACTTACACAACAGGAAATGGAAGCAAAGTCACATTCGTATGCATAATTAAAGGATCCCTATATAACGATGCGATGTGTATGGTCATTTGGGTTTGGGTTGGAGTTGGACAAACCCCACCACTACCAATAATCTATCACATCAAAATGTTTTATTTCTCATATCAGTTAGTGTAGATTGTAGTTTTTTTCGTTGAAAATAAGTTAAGTCTGGACACGAAAATTCAACGCAAGCTCTTATGTTATTATCGAAATACTTACAAGCATATATGTATGTATATAATACACTCCCTGCGTTTGATTGTGGATACGCAGTAGATACATGATTTGTAGACGATAATTTGGGGAATGTCATCACTGACATGTCCCGTACTCCTCTCCTCAAGACCGCAGTATGAGGAAAAAACGGGGGGAAATATCCAACTCTTGTCAAGTATCCAACATTGTGCTGGTTGAGTATATAGGACCAAACCAAGCTCACAAAAAAAACTTTTGTATACACAGAAAAAACTTTCCTTTTTTCGATTCCCATTCCCTTTCCTTCGCATCCACTCATCTCTTCTAACTGCGATTACTACTGTTATCCTCTCCTTTTCCCGTTCTTTCCCTCCTATGCATACACACGGGGAACAGGTTTTCTCACATATTTTTTTTTATTTGGCCAAGTATGCCCCATGATGATGTGTATTTTCCAAGTGTTTCTTTTTGTTAGATTGTCTCCCATATAATATTGGTGATGTGATGTCAGCGTATATCGTAACGTTAACGTTACCTCGGCTCTCCGTTTTTTGTATGGCTCGTATGGTGAAGAAGAAAAGGAAAAAGGTAAGAAGAAGAGAAAACACTTGACAAGTCCATGGATGTATTCAATTTGAAGCACTCTCCGAAAATGCCAATAATATACATAATATCAATACTTTCGACCGTCTAGTACGTTTACCAGGAAATAACTGCAAAAATATACGGGGGTACATCAACATCACATCGTTTCGACAAATTCGAATATTTCATGCGTATTTTTGTTCAGCTTAGCTTTTGTATGATTTATCCTTACAGCTTCAGCAGAACCTACATGACGGAGTAGTAAACGGTTGCTATTATTACGAGGAAGAGGGACATTTATATATTATATAAAATTTTGAATGTTGATTTTGCATCAGAAAGCTGTCAATATTTTTTCCATCTTTTCAATAGACGGACGAATTGACAATATTTTTTGAAAAGAGAAATAAATTGTACTCCTGCTGAACCACTTATGAATTTATTACATGAAATATATTGGAAATTGAAAAGCAAAGTTATTTCTGCAGAGTAAACAGGAGGAAAAGTCACGGCTCCTACAAAATCACAATTTGTGAACCATTCACCTTATTCATGCAATGAATAGTACTATTTGAATTTATGCAAATTGTTTCATTGCAACTCGATGCTAATGGTTGCAACAAATCTGAAAATCACTGGCACAAAAAAAAGATTATTAGCTCTGATAACTCCAGAAGCTAATGAATACTGAGCAAACCAGAGCCACTTATTTTAAAGCTGATTCATGCCATCATGTTTTGCTTGTAATATTTGATGACTATATCGTTTGTATGGGAGCCTGGTACATAAATCATTGTTTAAGTACATAGAAAAGTAGCAATACACATAATATCTAGAGCTTTTTTGACTGCTGGAGAGTCCTTGGCCAGTACTGGAGATAGATGTCCAAGTACACACACATGTGTGATAAGAGGCTGAGAAGTGAGGCAGAAGAGAATTGAACAGACAGTAGTCAGACGAAGAGGCAAGAGAAGAGGACTTAAAGCTTGTATATATAATATGGATGACAAGTGCTAAAATAAAATGAAATGATCCTGTTGATGATGATACTCATATGAAGAGAAAGAGAAGTAGTAGTGGTAGTTGTGTACGTAGAAGTAGACAGAAGACAGCGTTACATACATACAACGATGGTCTTTGCAATGGCACTTGGCATCAGTTGCTATATTTGTATTAGTAAAAAAAGAGTCCTTTGAGCCAAGTGGCAGTTTTACATAGTATACAGACGTAAGTAAGTGCTGGGCTACTAGCTAACGGTAAGTGTATATATCAGTTTAGGAGCAGCAGTGGTGGCGTGGTAGTGGTAGTGACGACGACTTGAAACTGCTGAGGGTCCTTTTTCCTCTTATATAATGCTTTTCGTCCTCCGATGATGATATGGTCGGCGGGTCGTCCATGAGTGTCATCTTGGTGGGCAACTAAGAGCCATTGTCGGCTTGTTCTTCCACTTCTCAATGATTCTTCTCCATATCGCCAAAGAGTCAATGTAAGTAAAATGTAAGTGTGCACTGAAGAGAAGAGGTCGAAGAGGAAGAGAAGGTGATGGAAAAGTATCGGTAGTAAAAGTAAGCAGTACTTCTGGTTTCGGAATTGATGACGGGGATGGAGTGAGTGAGTGAAAGAGCTACCCAACCCACACCAGTGCTGCTGAGCACGACTTGACTCTCTATACCAGTAATCAGTGATGGCAGTCATTGCTTTCTCGTAAAGTGAACTTAAACATGAGTCAACATTTTGAGTGTGAGAGAGATTGATCAACTTATGGCCATCCGGAAGAATGGTGGGTAGGAGAGGTGTTTCAAGCGGAAAATGATACTTATTGAATCCTTTATATATGTATTTGTGTGGGAGTCACAAGTAAAACAATAATTCTAACCAATACATATTTCGATTTAATCTGTGTGAATTAAATCAACTTTAATACGAATAGCAAAGTACATACAGACATATTATACTAGATGTATAGAAAAAGTTTGTGCCAATTTTTTAAAAATGGTAGGACGTAAAGCATGGCGACGAAATAGTATGACGGAAGTACTCTGCCGAATTTTTAAATTATTAAGCCGAAGGAGTTTCCATCCTTAAAATTCCCATTAGCCCACTTGCCAAGTCAATCAAGCTAAAGCTTGTCAACCTACTCACCCGATATAAGTAAAACATCATTAAAGAGGAAGCTGGTTGTTGTAGTAGTCCCATTAATATGTAATCCCGATCTACCTTTCTTCTCATTGTCCTCTTAATCTACGCCTAGAACATCTTTTGAATAATTCTCTCAAGGAAAACGTGTTACATTATACTCCTCTCGTCACCTTTACCTCAACAGTCTCAACACAACATAACACTCACGCTCTTTCTCATTTAAGCTCTTGTAAGGGTGAAGATTCTTCAATTCTTCAAGTGTAAAAAAGGGCCCTCAAGCTTTTGGGGAAAAAGGAGTTAAGAGGATGTCAAGTCAAATCCACAGATCTGTAAATTATTGCTCGTCTCTTCAACACTTCAGGTACAAGACGAAAAAATGTGAGAAATTTGTCATTAGAGTTACACTAACAATGCAAAATGCAATGCAAGCCTTACATATCTTACCATTACCACTCTTGCGTCGTTATAAAGATGAGTGTTTGTTACCCAATATGAATATACCAAATCTCTTCCACTATGGAATCCCTTTGTGAAGATATCTTAAGAAAATTGTTA
The DNA here is from genome assembly GCA_964034955.1 of Orchesella flavescens. Lineage (NCBI taxonomy): Eukaryota > Metazoa > Arthropoda > Collembola > Entomobryomorpha > Orchesellidae > Orchesella > Orchesella flavescens. The sequence continues at coordinate 16,200,102 of OZ035957.1, read as the reverse complement.
TGTAGTGTGAAAATACTTAAAGTATGGCGTTTTTAAAAAAATTTAATAAAAACGGATTTGGACCATGAAAATAGTTTTCAGACAAATCATTTGATAAAAGTAGGATTACGATAAAAGAGTTAATGCCCTGTAAATTTACTCCAGCGAAGTAATGCAAAACATCCCACAAATTTGAAGTAAGTGTGAAGAATTGATATTAAATCATAAGTTCTAAAATACAAAATGTACATCTATGTATTAGGTACACTTGAACATTTGGCGCAATAAAGGCTTTCACAAGAAAAAAATATTGTGTACAAAGCACTTATTCCATGGATTTGTGATATCATACGTGAATGTGATGATGCATTTTATTTTATGTACATCTCTCCACAAAAAACGGTATAATATGGTGTGTTTATCAAAAGTAGTGCACTCACATCTCTCTCTTTACTTCTTCTCACTCTCACTTATAAAACCCTCTCGGACAAAACACTTAACCATAAGCTCAGTAAACTCTGCCAGCACTGACGATGAGTCTATCATATCATATTTTCATTTAGCGTGTATATACTTCCAAGTTACCTATATATGTCATTGATGATGATGATGATGATGATGATATGATGATGGGTTTTTTTAGAATAAAGGGAAAAATGAAATATGAAATGAAGTATCTATCCTTACTAGTTACATATCAACGATTTGTTAGAAGATATAGTGTATGTATATTACATCGCTTAAAAAAGAGGGTAAAAAGGACGCTTGAGGCACCAAGTAGTGCTACAAGTAAGTACAAGTGTCACTTACGAAATACTCAATTCAGCCCTAGAATTTATTGGTAGTCTTATAGTTTAGTACATAATTATAAAACGTAATCGTTCGTGGTTATGCTTACCACTTACTTGTGAGTATCAGGGCCGGATTACAATACATAATACATAATATATACATGTACTTCATTTCCGTTCATGGTTACCCACATATCGTTGTATGATGTATATGCGTGTACTCAGGAATCACTCAAAATATGTTTAAGTAGTCCTTTAGTAAACTAAACTACGCATCAAGGTGTAGGTATGCCGTTACAAGTAGGTATAACTTAAATGATTTAATGATGCTTACATGTGATTGTTATCGTGTTCAAGAATCTTGTAGTAAAATGAAGTGCGTACAAAGTGATATGATATCTCTTGATCAGAAATATGAGAATGATACTTTTTGAAAGTGTTGTGGTAAGTTACGAAAGAGACAGCTAAACTTGAATACAACACACAATTGTTTAATAAGTATTATCTTACTTATGCAAAAGATGATGTAAACAATTATTGTTAGTTTGCTTTTTGTGCATTCCATTTAGTTGTGAATGCGACTCATTTTTAATATACTTAAGGTTTTAAGGGATTGTTAAGTCAATGAGTCGTGTGAAAAACTTGGATTTGCTTGTACTTATTACAAAGGATTAGTTCACATGGTTCATTAACCATTTTCTCAGAAAGATTTTTTCATGAAAGAGAAATTAGGGATCAGTAAATAAAGCTTGAAAACAGTAGCATATTATTTAGATTGGAATGTAATTTCCCATTGAACTAAGAAAGATATTATCATAACTACGGTCTAGACGAGACGGTGACAAAACTGTCGAGATGGAATACATACATACCTCACCATTTTACCATATACATGCAATCAATAAGTATTATGCACTCATGCGTTTATATTATTAGGATCTAGTAATCCCATTCATATTTCAAGGATGAATTCACATAAACTATGGAAGGGTCCGAATGTGGTAGAACGTATGCCTTGCAAGTTGCAACGCAATAAAATAAAATTTAAAGGGACAGCACAACTCATTCCATTGCTCCTGTTTTGATTACTGCTTGACTGCATCTGTATATAAATCCTGAGCAATAATACAGGGGAAAGCTGTACATGACGTAAACTAACCTACTGCGTGAAGTGCACCTACCAACGTGTGGGAATTTGATTGCATGATACAGATATAGGTATATACACACCACAAGCTAGCAATTTTCTCTCAAAATCTTTTCCTAGATCTCTTATCCGTCCAGCTCCTCCGTCCGGGCAACAATAGTAGGAATGTAAACGATGGGAAAAGGTAAAAACTTTTATCTCTGAGTTAAATCATCTTCATTCATGTTAGCTCATTCATTCTTTACTTCATGGTCTACTGCGTTTTATCTTATATACTTACGGACAATATATATACAAATGTATGTGTTCCAATTATACAGACATTAACAAGATCATTGAAAAATTCCATCCGTCATCACATCATCATCGTTGTCGTCGACCGAACCTGCCGTCCTCTTGAGAAAAAAACTTGATCTTTCCACGATATACTTATAATGATGTAATTATACGAAAATAATAAAGGGGCATTATAGATATGATAAGATATAACAAAACTATTGTACACATAAGAATATTTAGGTTTCTACATATCTATTGAATTAGATAGAATGGATATTTTTGCCTGTGAAATTGTAGAAATGGCTTTCCCCTTATTATTAGTACTTTGGTGTGCTTGAGTGGCTTACTTACTATTCATTTATGAATGAAACGAAGGAGGCACGATCACATTTTTCAACTTGACTTGTTTCACGGTCTTGTTCACATAATGATAATATTAGGATGAAAGTTGAGTTTGGTTTTGGATGACGTACCCAACCAAAAAAAAGTTCTTGTGATCTTCACAGTCACATTCACATCCTTGTGATTCGCTCTCTTTTTTCTATTTGAATAAGATTTTGACATTGCAGAAGGTCCTTCAAGTACTTTCACTTGACTAATAAAGATTTTTTAGAACAAAAGAAATTGGAAGACAGCAGGCTTTTGAATATTCTTTGATCTAAAAAAAATCGCAGTGGGAAGAAGAAGAGAGCTGTGAGGAATGCTTCCAGATTATTATAGCTTCAGCTTACACAAAGCTACAACTTGGCGACAAGTATACGGTGGCTGTACAAAATGCATTCATTCGTTTTTCATCCTTTTCTTACATTTTTTCGCTAGATTAGCATGACGGCATGATGATGATTCTCGAGAATGACGATGATTCTGCCTAGAGGGAGAAGGCAAAGGGTCTTCGTCAAACTCAAAATTTATAGAGTTTCTCTTCTTGCAAAGCTCCCCTTTAAAGTTTGCATACATGGAAATATTCATTTTATCATTTGTATTTCATCTCAACTTTCCACTAGAGATAGTTTTATTGGTTTGGTCTGACTTTGCTTTTGCCTACCCGTATTACAAAAGAAATGAGGCTCCCTTTGAAAGTCACCTATAGTCGGCACGGTACTGGGAATATGTGGAAGTACCATCTACCTCTTTCTTATTAGAAAATTCGTCATGATTCATTCAGTTTTAAATGTATGTATGTATGTATGTATGTATGTACATACACATATATAGATGCAGATGTCAATATTGCTTTTTTTGTATTATTCCAGCTTGCATACCAACGTTTGACGTTGTGATATGCATTGAAATGAAACATCTTTTTGAAACAACCAACCAATTTCTACACAATGCATAATATACGCTTTTTCGTTTCGAGAGCTTTGCTCACCAGGAGAAAGACAAGTACCCTTATAAGCTTGCCAAAGTGGTTTCCCGGGAGGAAAGACGGATGGAAACAATTGAAGTTAAGAAAGAGAAAAGCATTTGTGGACCGACTGAATGTCAAACTTTTCCAATTTCATTTCATACCACATAAAAGTGGAACTCTTGGGAAGATGCGACAGTTACTCTTATACATTATAATATATAGTACGATACAATTTTTAACTATAACAATATATTTTATCAAGTTTTATGCATATAAATAAGGCATATATAGATTGGTAACGTACATGGCTTGCTGATATGACAGTTTGGTTTTTCACTCTTTTTATCATCATCGTTCTATGAAAATCAGAGAGAATTTCTGAATATAATACGACCCGCATTTCATATTGCCCACTTGAAGACAAGTCTTTGCCTTGTGGGGAATTTTTGTGTGTAACGTTACTACTAGAAAATACAACGTTACTACCCCTTACCACATATACATACATGTATTGCTTTAACCATTCTTAACTTTCTGCTAAGCCCTACAAGCAAAGGACTTTGTGGAAATCGGATTTTTTTAGTTGCATAAAAATGAATTAGCATTCACAGTGAAAAGATAGATACGCTGTCTGCAATCTAATCTTTATACATATTTGTTTGACTATATTATTAAGTGAGGAAGTCAGTGCACAAAGAGTAACTTTTTAGTAAAGTACAAGTACAGCTACTTCAGCTTTTTATCTCCCTATTGTTCAAAAATCTGTCTTATTCCGCATTGTCGCTTCCTGATAGAATTTTCCGGGTTTTAGGGAGGATTATGTAGCAAGCAAGGTTTATTTTCACTAGCCACCATCACCATACTACCAACTATGAAAGATTATTTTAGCTGATATATGTAGTCACCCCAATTGTAGGAGTGATGTTGTACTTGTAATACGATTTTTTTTCAAGTTTGGGGTAACTTGGTCAACTTTTAGTTTTCCAAAAGTTTGATCAGTAATATTTTTGCAACTTTTCGAAATTAAAATAGCATGAAAAACTTTATTCATGTGTGATTTTCCAATTTTAAATTATGAATAAACTTTCAAAACTTTAATTGAACAAGTCTCTGACTTTTGACACAGCTCCACTTTTATATCAAGCTGTGTCAATCGGGTATGGAAAGTTGACACGACATTGTAAGTTAGTAGAAGGGGTAGTGTTAAAACTAGTTTATTTTGCTGAATCTGCGGTAGCTTTATTGCATGTCAATATTCTCAGCAAAAGTTGATTCAAGTGAAAAGTCAAAGCCCTTGAAAAAAAAGTTCAAATCCTTCATCGTTTACTGATGAATTTACACACAAACTTTCTTTCATTTAAATTTTTCATAGATGCTCCCTGGAAATATCAAGTGCGTCATATACGTCAGTTTAGTGGTTGGTCTTATTAGCATGCTCGATGCAAAGCAAGCAAAAATGGAAATGAGTTTGGTTTCTTTGCTCCTCTTCAAAATTGTATTTACACTTGACTGAAGAAAGGCCACAGCTAAAGGACTCAGCCTTTCCAATTACCTAACTTTGCATCATTCAGTGTCATCAAATCAAAGAGATACTTGACTTTGCATAATACATGGTTGCGCGTACATCACTCATATATTTTCAGGCTCAGTCTTTTAGAAAGAGTATATACTGGCGTACCTCTTTTTTTGAACATAATGCACATTGAATATGTATGATCCTGGTATAAATTGGTGAGCCAAAGCCAAGCCATTTAATTTGGTTTACAAACGAATGCTAATTACTACCAAACTCAAATTTTCCAAGTCAAACCATATTTTAGCACATATAACCTTATAACATTCCATGTTCTCTACTAAAGCACTGAAAGTTTTAATAACTTCAAACGGTATACTGACTTTGCGTTTATGTTTAGAGCATCCACTGTTGTTAATTGTCAATGTTCTCGCCTTTGATCTGATCATACTGACTGATTCGGTGTAATCTTTCTCAAAATTTAGTCGCCAATTTGTCAGTCCTTCCATGCTGAGTAGAACTTTTAGCCTTATGTTTAAATATATTCTGCCAGGCTAATTGGGTGTAGTGATAGACAGCTTGTTTCAAAATTTAATGTAGAGTGCATATGCTAGTAAATAAGCTTTTACAGTTTTACAGCCCATGATCAGATTCAATCATCATGCACATGAACCCAATTAGTTAGCAAGCTAATTACAGTTACAAACTTGATTTTTGCATTCGAGTCATTGCAAACGCACCAGCCATGAATCAATAAACGCTTGAGACGTGTCTTGTCTCACGGTCCCCCACTTAGGATTATATTGCAGAGAAATTGCTGTCACCCGGAGGAGGTTCAGCCAGCAACATTTTCCAATTCTTAGTTGATAATAAAGTAGACTTAACAGAGATTCATGATTAGTAGTTTGTGTACAATATGAACCATCATTGTCAGTGCTAGTTTTAGGTGAGGTGAAAATGTAGAACGCACTATTTTATTGTTACAAGGGAAAGACCGAACCAATGCATATCAGACTTTTTGTGTCGTCGTGTCTTCTTTCCATTCTTTTACATTCACCGTAATATATCATGATTTAGCAGACGGACCTTTATCCCTGAAACTGAAGTAATGGCAATTGGAAATTGCATCTTTCCTCATCTAACTTTAGTATGAAACGGCAGATAAAGTGGATACATAAAGCATCAACCGATCGTATTGTCCTTCTACCTCTAACTGCACAGCCGTTTCACTCCACCTAGAAACTAGAACCTCACAAGCACCATGGCATGCCAACTCAAGAGCACTTCAGTTAGAAATTCATACAAAGGGATATCAAGTACTTTTAGAACAGAGAACTCCATAAGCCATAAATGCATACGTGGAAGTTTGCGTTTAGCGATCCATACATTTAATGCGTGGTTTCATTGGGAATAAAAACTACACACAATGTACATTAAAATGTTTTGCTACGTGCGGATGAATGGGCAGTAGTTTCGTTCGTTAATATTCTTTAGATAAAAAAAATACAGTGTAAATTTTCCAACAACTCTACGCTCCTTCATGTAAAGAAGAAACCACCTTAGCTTTTTCAACTACTGATGAAAATATATGGTCATGAATCATGAAATGTACAAATTATCAGCTAAATCAATATGCAATTACCCGTATTTGTGTTACTATATAATAAGAAATATGCAGAATTAATAATTCTTTTGGATGTTACGAATCAATAAGTAAAACACAAAATGGTTTGTTGCATGTAGTTTTAAAATCATGCGGAATATGTTTTATTAATAATTATTATGTTGGGTTTCAAACGATTTTACGTTTCGTCAACCATGAATAAATGTCTTAATTTTAAAAATAGCAAATACTTTACACGCATAAAACTATGATTTTGATGTTTGATGTGACGGGAAGTAAAATACAAAACTAGCGAGTCATGCTCTCCAGAATGCATTTAAAGTAGTATAATGTTTATATTTTACATGCCTACGCGTATATGTGCATAACGAATAATATTACTTGCAACTCTAGGCATTAGAAAAGTTGCAGTCATTATTTCAGATTACAACAATTAACTTCAGACTTTCACTGATACCGCCTGCTGCCACCGTATCCACTGCTGTTACCATCACTAGTGAAATAGCCGGTAGTGTAATAACCCTCCTGACGCCGCCCTGTACCTCGATCATTACGTTGATCCTGACGGTCCCCTCGTCGGCTGTGACTGGTTGAGCCAGAGCTATTATATCCATATGAGTCAGGCCCACTACCAGTACCATAGCGGCCTTGTTGATTACTTTCATATTCTGTAGATGAGGATGGGGTATATGCACTACCACTTGCAGTTGTGTATCCATACGATTGACTGCTGTAGTTGCTGTAGCTGTTACCTCCTCCATAGCTGTAATAAATCATATTATGCAAACTCATACTTTAAAAATCCTATGAGAAGTTCTGCGAGAAACGTAGACTTCTTCTTTCAAATTAACATGAATAACATGAATACGCTATTGCAAATTTATTACTATGATCCTAAATCATTCGATAAAAAAATTAGCTTACTTATTTCTTCCACTTTGATAAGAGTCACTGCTGCCAGTGTTGCCTCTGTAATTGTTATTTCCACCATATCCGCCTCCGCCACCTCGGCTGTTTCCACCACCATATCCGTAGTCACGAGATCTGGAATTATCTCCCCCTCTTCCCGAGTTGTAGCCACCTCCACCTAATTCAAACATTAAAAATAATACAAAAATATAAAATTACAAATCTAAATTTCTATTTCAAGAACACAACGAAACTGAAACTCTGGCATCCAAAAAAAGGTAGTGCATCATAGTCAACTTAACACAAAAGTAGCATATATATTATACAAATTTTGGGCTAACCAGTTATTAAATAAACGATAACGTTATTGTCCTTTCTTTCTATTCATAATATTCTTGAATTGAAGCTGTAACCGATTGTTTAATAAATGACACTGGACTGCAACTTATCTTACAGAATGCATGAAAATTGAAAATCAATTGCGCACACCATTGTCCAACATACCAAATTAACGGTAAAATCAAGGTACGAAAAGATCATACAGACAGAATATCTGTACATAGCGCTTAGCATGCGTGGTGTGTTTAGCTAATTCTAGTAAGATTAACATGTTGGTTAACTCCTTGTCGAATACATGACACAAAAGAATAAAAAAACATTACATTGCAGTATGTTTAACTGATTCGGTAGAGTAGAAAACAAAGTGAAGTACTCGTAAGAATATCGAAGACTTTTTATCAAAGGAAAATGTTTACATCATGGTCTAGTAAACACTTTCAATATGTAACAAATAACTTCCGCTTGGTTCCCCTTCATGAATACGCTGCTTGTATCACCCAACTACTGAAGCAGACTACATTACAAAAGAGATCCACTTGTCAAGACGGATTAAGTATTGAAATGTTACGTTTTATAAAGCAAAATAATATTTATTCTAGACGTATCATGTGCGCCAACAAAGTCAAAAAACCTCCATATCTACTACACAACTTGCACCAGTAATAAAAGGTTGAACAGAAACGAAAGGTTATGATTTTCTTAAAACGCAGGGTCTGCAATGGTCATATAAAAAGAATGTTCTTGTTAAGGTGACATGAATGTTCTTAAAAATTTAAAGCACAAAAAACATGAAGTTTCCTATTGAATTTGAATTTTCACAATTTCTTTTCTCTCATTACTACAAAAAGATCGACGGTCATTCCATGAAAAAATATGCTGATGAACTTACAAGATAAAGTAGAGCATAGCGAATAGAAGGAGTACGATTAGGATTGGTACTTTATTATGAATTTTGAAGATGTAATCTTATGTATTCATTGTCAGTTGGGACGCTACTAATAATTTCAAATCGTTTGATCATAGTCCATGGCCATGAGAGAACTAGGCAGAAGAAGACCAGAAAGATCCATGGAACTAGAAGCTAGGTGTTATTGTCATATCATGCTAAAATCCCAGTCTTCATACGAAGAAAATTTTTTCACGACTTCCTGCAGATCAGTCTTCCCTACGATCTTTCTTTCCTTCATTCCGTAATCGAAATCATTTTGATACTTCAGTATACCATGCAATGCTAGTTAAAGAGCATTAAATAACTTACCTCTATTGTATGAGTTGCCTCCACCGCGACGATTGTTGACATCATACGGCCTGTCCCTATTTTGCTGATAACTACGTTCGTGTCGTTGAACGTAGGAGTTGTTTCCTCCTGGAGGTGGCATGTTACTGTACTGGCCATGCCTTTCCTTCCGATCATAACCTTCATGGGCCAACATGCGATGACCACTACCTCCCAATGAAGCCCGCTGGTTGGAATGAGCCATTCCGACCATTGGTCGCCAATTTCGAGACTGTTCAGGCGTAAGGTCACCTGGTTTTAAAACCTTTGGGGGATCACTGTGTAATGGAGTAGGTACATTAGAAATCTCGAATTTACATTTAATAAAAACAAATATTCTAAACGATGGAGAAAGGTACTTACACTGCAGCAGACAAACGCACTGCGGGGAATACATAATCCTCGTCATATTTAGGATCACGGTAACGAACACTTGATATAAAAAAAATTGTCAAAATAGAATATAACTCTACAAGTTATACAATATGATAGTTGCAAACTTTCAAAGTCGGGATTTTGACTTACCAGACAACTTGATTTTCCACAATGTCTAATTGTCCACGTATGGGCGAAGTCAATGTTCTGCGTAAACAACATGGGAAAACTTAATAGTTATGTATTCATATATAACTTTACATCTGTAACAGTTTACTAAAACGAACTCTTTATCATCATATTCAATTATCCATACCCTGCAAATGATACATTATCCTCCGAGACCAACACAAATCCATTTGCACCCTGAAATAGTGTAGGATCAATGGGTGCTTCTTCGTTTCGGTCAAACTCATTTTCGTACAGGCCATTTAAAAAGTCATAACCTGAATGACTTTTCCGAATATATAAACGATCATCCCCACGAACATTTCGCCTTTCTGTGAAACAAAATCCATATAGGCTTACATGATTTTTAACACTAATATCTTAATTATCTTTATTAAGTTTTTAAATTCTTACTTTCTTCCTCTGTTAACTTAATATGCAGCGGTAGTAGCGCTTCCTTCAGACGCCCTTCTTCAACGAACGGCAACAAAGCTACACCTTGCCAGGCAAACTTCTTCCCGTTAAGGTCAATCTGAAAATCTTCTGGGTAGAAGTCAATAATCGGCGATTCCTAAATAGATCACAGAAATAACAAACGCATAATAGAAAAAACTAATTGGAAGGACGATGGTTATAATTTCACAGAAAATACAGAATACGTACAGGATCCGTCATAAGCACTGTCCACGGCTCTGGAACATGAGAGCGACTTGCAGCAGGAAACACTCCCATTAACTGCTCCAGAGGGTTAAACTACAGAAATTAAAATGATAAAAATTAAAAATGCGCAATCGGCAATATCACAGTAAGACAATCCTTTTTTTTGTATTGTTATAATATCAAGTCTTACAGGTACAGTTGCTTTCTCGAATTCCGTCGATAAATCACCAACATTTAAAAAGTCAGACGCAAACGGTGCATAATGATATGGAAAGTACCACTTCCAAGAAGCACAACCCTACATTAAAATATAGTAAAGTTACATAAATCTTTCATCTCTAGTACTAAATTATTGTCATCTAGTCATCAACTTTGAGTATTCTTTCACCGTTAGCTACTCACCTGATAATAATAACGAAGGACCCAACTAAGACCTCTAACATACTGTCGAGCAACTTCAGCACGGAATTCAAAGTTGTCTGCCCCAACATCGAACTTGGATTCATAATAGCGGTCCTTAAATCCATCTTCCCATAAACGTACTTCATCATTAGCCTCGTCATCCGAATCGTCAGCTTTACGTTTTACAACTGGAGGCTGGCCTGGAGATTCCGACGGACTAGAAGTACTGGAATACCCTGGATGGGCAGGAGATGCCGACGCACTTCCATCTGAATTCTTGGAATCACTGGATGCACCAGGAGACTAAAATAATAATGAATTGATGTAACAACAGTACAATGAAGGACAAAGTAAGTACATATATATTCATTTAAGTAATTTCATTTTTTGACGTGAGTGTATCCTCAGTATATTGATACACTTTATTTACTAAAAAAAAGTGCCGTCCCAAAGGAATTTATCTCCGCACATTTCGGCACCATATGTAAATAGGGTTTACATACGGAAATTTATATGTGCGTAACAACAATTAAAATTAATGTCATTTGAAAGAATGGACATGGACTGACCTCTCTTAACATTGACTTCAGTGCCATTGCAGCATCACGATTAGATCTTCCGTCAGAAGATCCATACATGCCATTAACTCGCATCTGGTATGCTTCTTGGCGTGCTTGTTGAACCGGTGATGGGTTGCTACCTATCGCCTGTTATGAAAGAATAAAATAAAATCATAAAATTTGAATATCTAATAAGCACGAATACAAGACCATGGAAGTGTTTCTGTTGAGTTAAACATACCTGGGGAGCGAATTGGCCTTCAGGAATGAACGCTGGTCTATTATAACAATTAGCATCCTGTTGCTTCCTCCGCTTTTGGTTAGCTTTCATTCGTTTTTCTGTTGAATGACGGTTTCTGAAAATATCATCTTCCACTTCTCCTAAATCTGACATAATTAATTGTACACGAGTAAGGTCTGGTACTCCACTATCTGTCAGCCAACCACCCGTTTTATACACCGTTTTCTTGTATAACTCTACAAGACGATCTATTGCGCCTTCACGTATCTCCAAAGAGGGAAGATGAGGTAGGAAATCGTTGCCTACGAAGAAACACATAAACACCCAATCATCCACAGCTCGTTCTAGGTCATATTTGAACGGTAAGTTGGGCATCTGCAGTTCCTTTTCTAGATATTCACGAAGCACGTTGATTCGCACAAAAATAAATTCGACCTCAGAACCACTTGGGGCTCCTACTTCATCGTGTTCACCACAAACTTCTTTTTCAAGTCCTAGACAATCTTTCATTTCATGGCCCACCTGATTACATATTTCACAAGGTCTGGGTTTGTTAGGTTTAAATTCTTCTCGTATGATTGTGAAGTTAGGCTCATGTGTGGCTAGAGCCAACATGATTAAATCAGCATCAGCACCACATAAACAGTGAGATGTATTTGGATCATGATCTGGTTGCGCTCGTTGGCGTCTTATGTAGTCCATGATCTTGTGTTCACCTTCCCCTGGAACATTAGCATCGGAAAGTATCACCTTGATACCTTTCCATCCAGGATCGTTGTTTAGTCTATCGTGAATGTAGTAATGCAAACATTTTGATAGACGATCCATGAATGGCGTTCCCTATAAAAAATAAATGCAACTCTGTTAGACTAACCAAAGAATCTAGTATAGTAGCATCAGTCTACCTATTTTTTGATGCAAATAATCAATTATATCTTTCTTTACAGGTGTGATGCAATTGCTGTCAAAATGATCCTCTTTGGGTTTTGATGGAGGAAGCTCACATCCTTTAGCCATCAAGTCTTCGCGTATTCTTTCTATTTCTTTAATTTTTTCTGTTGATTCTTTAGATGCTCGAAACCTCCGAGATCTTTGTTGATTCATTTTTGCTCTTGGTGCCTACATTAAGTAAAAAGTTATAAAAATGAGAACACAATGTATTAGTGATATAGCAAAAACATAGTAATGCACCTGTGCTATGTGCACTTTTAATGTTTTAATGAGTACTTACAACTCCGTCAATGGCCATATACAGGACTTTTCGTGGTCGCACAATGCGAAACAATCGATCAATACATTCGAAAATGGCAAGCATCATTTCATCTTCATTCTTTGGTGCAGGTCTATAAATTTGAATAGACAATAGAGTAAACATTCCATTGAATTAATTAGAATCAGAAGAAATTAGGCATTTAAAGTCTTTGAAGCAATATAAATCATATACTTGTCTTCAGGATGTGTACAAGGATGAATAATCCCGTTCATATCCAAGTACAAGTTGTCAAATTCAACTCCATTGGGATTTGGTTGTGAAGAATCACAAGGAATTTCTGTTCCATCAACTTGTTGTTGCTAAAAGTTAAAATGGAATAACAATCAATTATTGTAATTTTTGCTGCTATAAGATCTATGATTGAAATAGACTCTTTTAATCAGAGATTGTAGTCTAGTAGTTGCCATTACCTTTTCTTCAATACAATGGACAATTACAGACGGATACTTTCTCGTCAACCAGCGGAAAAATGCCGGAACTCCCATTGCGCCTGTGGTGATTTATGAGCACCTTGACCTATAACATAAGAAAAACACTGCCTTGTTATAACCTTAAACTGGACAATGATTACAAAGCTAACACATTGTTGACAGTTAACAAATGAATTTAAGAACTAATTACCGGACTGGTTAAACTTGTTTCAGACTTGAAATTTGAAACTAACACAGGACCAAACACAGATGACAGATGCTGGTCGCAATTTTGACTGCTAAAAGCAGCAACTACGTACTAAAATTTGGCTCCTCTTTAATTCTCACTCCTCCTCATGATTTATCTTCCTCTTTGATTAAAATTTTAACTAATATGCTTGACTGATAGAACAAGTTGGACGAAGAAGGGTCTCAAAAACTCAATAAATCACGTCACATAGCAATCTTAAATGCTATTGTTATCAAGGTTCCTTCCAACGTCCAGAATTCAGGAGAACACAGTCCACAGTCAGCCCAATGCTCAAAGCTCGGGTTTTCTTCTAAACCGGTCCCCCCCTCTCTTGACGTGAAAAGGTTAATTAAGTAGTTGAAACACAACAAAGTAAATTCAAACTTCCACTTACTCAGGCTTATATTACTTGTCAAATTAAAAATTTGATTTGTATGGATTCGTAAAATAAACTACCGGAAAATACTAATCCGAATGAATGCAGAAGAAGATACCTTTTTTTGCTTTCTGGATAATTTGTATAATGTACAATCATGTGAGAAATGCAAAAATGCAATACATAAAAGCAGGTTCGGTATGTGCGTTACTTCAATAAAAGCACTTGAATTTGGAGCCTTGTCAAGGAGCATTTGCCCAAATTGTTCTATACAGGCAGATAGGATGGAATAAAAGTACACAAAATTTTTCTACTTGTGTGGTCTTCTGGTTTATCCTTATGCATAATTAGGAGGACTGACTCTCTTATGCATAAAGTAGCACAATGCCCCACAAGCGACAGATGATGTTACCAAATCTCATTGTGACTGTGATGCGGTGTGAAGATGGAATTAAAAGTGTGGAGCGGATGAGTCCGGTATTTTGCTGCTGCGGAAATAGTGCTTTTAACCTTGTTTTTGTAAACATTTATGTCAGTAATCATGTTCGGATTATAATAGTACTCGACTACTGCTGAGACAAATTTACGAAGTGGAAGGCAAAGAAGTTGTCTTGTAAGGTTGAAGGTAAGCAGTGAAGATAAGAGTAAATAAATTTTGTTCATTGCATGCTTAATAATGTATGAACGATTGGACAAAATTGCTAATTAATTTTTGATTTTGCTCGTTGTTTGTGTTTTACAGATTTCAGTTAGTGGTTGGAAACTGCATTAAAACATTAACGAAAACATGCCGCAGAGAAAACTTCGTAACCAGAGTGGGTCAGACGATGACTCTGGGTCAGGTTCCGGCTCTGATAGTGGGTCGGAATCTTCTGGTGGTGGGTCAGGTAAAAGTAATTGTTGAATAATAGATTACCTTCTAGAAGCCGTTGACTTTCTTTGGCTTAACTAAGAGGGGGTTCAAATGATAATAAATGTTTGATTTTTGTGTACAGATCAACGTAGTTCTAGAGCGTCGTCTCCTCACGGTACTCCACCTAGAAGTAGAAGCCCCACAGCGTCTCCGAAATCCCCGATGGAAGTGGATTCTCCGAAATCTCCAGATGCACCCGTTTCACCCAGGTCACCTCCAGGTTCTCCTAAATCTCCAGCAGCGTCACATACATCCAGGTCACGGTCTGCTAGTCCAGCAGCGTCCGCCAAGTCTCCTTCAAGGTCACGCTCTGCCACACCCGCATCAAAATCTTCAGGATCAAGGTAAAGTACCTAACTAAACTATTGCTACTATAATATTTTAAATTCAAACTCAAAAAACAAACACTTATTTCAATGTTACTTAAATTTTCATGCGTCTAGATCTGGTTCCGGCTCCAGATCAAGGTCTCGCTCGAAATCCAGTGAGAGATCAGGATCCCCACCTGGATCACCAAAGTCACCAAAGTCTGCTACTGGATCTCCTGTTGCTAAACGAGCGCGTTCCCGAACTGCTTCCCGTTCACCAACTCCAGTCAGATCAAGGTCGAGATCCGCAACTCCTGCCAAATCTAGATCGAGGTATGTATTTCATTTTATTATCAACATGAGTGAAAATAGAAAATGAATTGTTTGGGGCTTCAACTAAGACTTAATATTATTTAGATCGCGTTCAAGATCAGGATCACGCACATCACGGTCAAGTAGTGCTGCAAGTAATGCCAGTTCCAGGTCAGCAGGATCACGAAGATCTAGTAAGTATTATTAACTGATTCAATATTTCTAAAAAAAAAATTTATGTCACTAACTGAACTGTACGCAGTTACGCACATAAAAATTTCCGTATGTAAACCCTATTTACATATGGTGCCGAAATGTGCGGAGATAAATTCCTTTGGGACGGCCCTTTTTTTAGTAAATAAAGTGTATCAATATACTGAGGATACACTCACGTCAAAAAATGAAATTACTTAAATGAATATATATGTACTTTCTTTTTTCTCATCAAACCAATTAAATAACAATTTGCAATTGCAGAAGCAGCAAGTGCAAGTCCCAAATCAGTTGTTGCAAAGTCTACCATACGTCGTGCGTCAGCCAGTTCTGGAGGCGAATCTCCTGATCAATCTGTAGTATCAGAAGTTCAAAAAGAAAAGCCCGCAGCAGCTTCAGATATATTCGGTGATGCCGATGATATCAGTTCCAGCTCGTCTGATTCGGACGAAGAGAAAAAGTCAGACAATGAAAAAGATAAATCTGATGCGGTAGTAGAAGATAAACCAAAGTCAGAAGAGGTAATTCGAATGGCAGAGAGTCCAATATTTTTTTAATATTAATCTGAATCCTATGTTCATTTATAATCATGGAATGGAAAATTTTAAATTCATTTTTCAGAAAATGGATGTGGATGATGCAAGTGATGCAGAAAAAGAAAAGACGGTTGAAGCCGATGCTGATGTAGATGATGCAAAATCTGACGCCGGCTCCAAAGCAGGATCAAAAGCTGGCTCAGATGTTGAACCAGAGCCAGAGCAAGAAGTTGAGGAACCACTTCCAGAAACCAGGATAGATGTTGAAATTCCGAAAATTACAACGGACTTGGGAAAGGCTATTCATTTCGTAAAACTTCCAAATTTCTTGTCTGTGGAACCCCGACCATTTGACCCAAACACTTACGAAGATGAAATCGATGATGAAGAAACATTGGATGAAGAAGGAAGGGCTAGATTGAAACTCAAAGTAGAAAATACTATTCGTTGGAGGGAAAGATTTAATGATAAAGGGGAATTTGTGAAGGAATCTAATGCAAGATTTGTAAGATGGTCAGACGGCTCTCTTAGTTTACATTTGGGAGATGAAATTTTTAATGTGTATAAACAACCACTACAGGTAAAAATTTTCATTATGATTTAAAAAAATATTTAGTAAATCTTGAAAGGTGCAACTTTTATAACTATTTTTTTTAAAATTTTCATCAGGGTGACCATAATCACTTGTTCATCCGTCAAGGAACTGGTTTACAAGGCCAAGCCGTATTCCGAACCAAACTTACCTTCAGACCTCATTCTACAGAATCGTTTACACATCGTAAAATGACATTATCTTTAGCAGATAGATCCCAAAAGACTCAAGGAATTAAAGTATTATCACAAGTTGGTGCAAATCCAGAAGCCAGACGTGAAGAAATGATAAAGAAAGAGGAAGATAAACTAAGAGCGTCCCTAAGAAGAGAAAGTAAACAAAGAAGAGTCCGTGAAAGGGTCACAGGAAGAGGGGGTGGATTATCAAGCGGTTATCTTGAAAACGATGTTGATGACGATGATGATGAAAATGTCATTTCGTTGGCTGCTATTAAAAATCGGTACAAAAAAGGAAATAATCCAGGTCAAAAGTCTCGTGCCAACATTTATTCCAGCGACGAGGACGAGGAAGAAAATGAAGGCAGTGACATAGAAGATCGCATGAAAGCGAGAAAGCTTGAGAAGACTAAAGCTCTTAAAATGTCTGATGAAGAAGATGATGATGCTGAAGCTGGACCATCAACTTCAACAAGTAGGAAAGACGATGATCATAGTGATGAGGGTGCAGTTGGTGGTGGTAGACGACAAAGTAAGGGTAGCAGTGGAAGTGATAAAGATGATTCCGACTGACACAAGGAGTTATTTTTAGGTTAGATTTTTTTACCAGGATTAACTCAGAATTATATTTAAGTACTTGAAGCACATACTATAAACGAATGAACTGTGCATAAATGATACTTTTCCCATTATAAGCTGGCATAAAACATTTTACGAAAGCGATATTGTAATTGTTACTACTACCTAATGTAATACGCTAGGTTTGAATAAAAGAGGAGACCATCTTCTCAACTTACTGTAGATGCATTTATGATTTTAGTACATTTAACTAATTTAACTTATTTGAACTAGATTCATAAAAACTTAATGCATAAGTTTCACATTTTTTGGGTTATGCATTGCATACACAACTTGTGTATTGTGCTATATATATAAGTACAAACGAGATGTTCATAGTGAGCTCTTGCGGTGTTCAATGAGGGAACATTCAAGACCCATCCTTTCTATATAGCCATCCATTTCCATAATATCGTAACACCTGATCTGATCCGGTCGGAGAACATTTCTTTTGGGTTCAGTTACTTCTGAAAAGGAAAGTTGTGATTATTTCACTGGAAGATTAACAAATTTGTAAATTTCCCGTGAGTGTTTGTGTTTAAAAACACAAATTAAGTCATCATTATGGACAAGTTAGCCCAAATGTAAGTAAATTCGTCGACATTTTTATTTTTTAAATTTTAAGCATATTTCCATTTTTTGCTTTTGCCGTTTGTCTTAACTTTCCTTTTGATTAAGTAAATAAGATGCAAAACGGGTAAATGAAAGCGCATTTACACTTTTGATGGCCTCAAAATACCAATGATCAATCATCAATGCAGAAATATAATCAATAATGCAAAATGGTTGATGGTTTGAGTGACGTATCAAAAGTAATAATGTTCGTGATAATAAATAATTATTAATGGTTTTGCTCTTTGTAAATTATAGGCAGAAGGTCACTGACAGGACCATGAAGTTTCCTTACACACTCACGGCCCAAGTTCGCCAATTCCCATACAAATTCTATTGGCAAAATCAATGGATCTTCAGATACTGGGTCATCAGCACTGGGATTTGCCTCCCAATTTTCTACTGGATCCAAACAAAGGGTGCGTTTAGCTTACCTCAATATCTAAGAACACAACCCTTCGCTCCTCCTGAGCCTATCAACTCACACTTATCAAATTTTAATGAGCATCATGTTTGGCTGTTGGCTTTGCTTAAAAAATAATCAATTTATGTTTTTTCTTCGGTTCGCAGCTCGCTCTCCTGCAAACATCCAGAAATGGAAGGAAGCTAAAGCCAAGGAGGCAGCAGAACATCATTAAGGAAGCCGGCAAATTGTTCCAGTAGTAATCATCAAAATATATATAATTTACTGAATTGTAGATTGAAGTAAAAAAAATCATTAAAGTCATGTCGTCTCATTCATGCCATTACAAATATTAAATTGAAATGAACTAGATTCAATTTTTTGTGTATAGATTAAACTCAGCATTCTTTCTTCTTATGGGGAGCAGAGCAAATTTTGAAGAATAAAAATGTTTTTTTTGAGTGAAAATTGGCGTAGTCTTTGCAGCTTTTGTAAGAGCGAGGGGTATAATGCAAACCTTTTTATCAAATATGGTCAACGGAGTAATAAGGAATTAGGATTAGTTTAGATGGATTCTTAGATTGAAGTTTGGGATAGTTGAATGAATTAGTTTCCAGTTAGGTTTAGGTTCCACATAGGATTTTTCCATTATCGTAGGTTATGAGATCCAGATCAAGCAATTTGGAGCAATCGGAAACATTTTTTTAAATCTGAGTATTTATTTCTTCATTTGACAAAAAATGACTTACATTTTGTTTAATTATACAACATACATTATACGTTGAAGAAGTTTCATGCATATTAGTATTGTACACTATACTACATACGCATACATTTAGTTTAGACGTTTGAAACCGATACGCTTATTTCCTTTAATTCTAACTTTGTAATCACAACATTATATATTATGGATATATTAATATTATTTATTACTTACTCAGCTTGCACATAGTAGTTTCTGCGAGTTCAGAATATAATATTTAATTATGCAATTATCTATAATCAGGGCTGTATTTGCTAATATTTAGGACATTGGCTACATATTATGCCTTAATTTATGTAATGTACAATGTACGCATTACAATTATTTTCAGGGCATGTGTTAAACCACAAGCCGTATTTTTTCGATCTCTTAATATACCATGATAATTATATTATGGATGCATATATGAATTATGCCAACTCTCACACAGTTTACACTTTAATTCCCGACAGATTGTACATTCATTGAGTTGAGTAGAATATAGAAAGTTTTAGGATTAGTATATTTTAAACATTTTATAAATTCCCGAACTTAGTTATAGCGTAATATAACTATGATTATAACTATGCTATTATAGACATATATGTACATGGGTTGGTAAATCGATTGGAATTTATCGGAGAAGAAGCTTTAGGTAATAATTAATGCATTTTTTTATGCTTCAGAATAATACAGGTTGCATTTTGCACATACATTAAGTATTAATACCATATTCAGTCACACCCCTTTGGAAATTTACTTAAATATGACAGTCACACCATCTTAAAACACATCCTATATAATTTAGTTCTAGAAAAGGAGCTATATTATGCAGACATATATTTATTTATATCTGATACATTCACAATTTATCATATTTTATAATTGCACGGCAATGACTAAAACGAAGTGGAATACTTATTTTAATCGTAATGTAATCCAACTCTAACCTTAAAAATTAAATATATTGTCCGCATAGTAGTTTTCATGAACATGTTCGCTCTAGAAAATGAGGTACAGAACATGAATATATTATCCCGTCTTAAACATAATTACTTAAGTTGGCAAATCTCAAAGATGGAAATTGTTACAAATAACATATAAAATTTCAAAGGTACTGGACATTCTTTGATTAAAGTACCAGCTTAGAAGACCTCGCCTACGATTTTGCATCTTACCACTTAATCTTATCTATAGTATTGCATGCATTAAAAAATTATCTCTCGGCTACATAAATGGTGAAGGTCAAGATTCAGAATTTGCATACATATCTACAAGATTTCAAGCAAGCGAATAATTTGGATACTTTATAAAAACTTTCACTGGTGTAGGTGTAAGTATGACTTATTGGTACAATGATACACGAGTAGTACAAAGTCTAGTCCTGAGAAGAACAATAATTATTTATCGGGTGGTTTCATTTCATACTTGTTATCAACTGGCCATGTTGTACAAAATCTTGAACATTTCTATAATCGTGCAATGAGATCACAGAATACAGTGTAGTTCTAACTTCTATTGTATGTCAAAACATTATATAAGTATTATATTTTATATATTTGTTCACTTTGGACTAAAGTAAAAACGGAGAAAGCAGCATGATGTAGATACACTGACATATAATTGAAGAATTCAGCTTCACAAGTTCGTATAATGCAGTATTCTTTGATAAGAAGGTATTCAGCAATCTCTTTCCCTGTTCACTTCACGGTAATGGTGTGTAAGAAAAGCCAATAGTCATCTGCATTTAGAATTGGAAGCTATACTTATTTTATAGGTAATAGTAATATCCTATTCTATACCTACATATTGGGATTAAGAGAATGCCAGACATTTCAAAAGATATTAAATTACATCAATTTACATAATGTGTAGCATGGATCTATCTTGGAACATAATAATTATTATTATTATAAAATTAGATAATATCGGTTCCTGTAATACAATATTGCATACATACATATAGTATTACTATACTAGGTTGTTAGAAATTCTGATTCTGTACAGTAGTCAGTGAGAAGTATGATAGACATGTAATGATATAACTTTGACATTTTACTTAGTTTTACGAAGCTAATGCTTAACGTGCCTGCGGAGCTATTTTACAAATTACAATGTCTACTTCGTCAATATATGTATAAAAGTGTACAGTACATTGGGACGCCGTTTGCGTCACGTATGAAGAATTTCCCACAAATTAGTCAAAGTCGATATAATTTACGTAGTATTTCATAGAAATATATGCATCCCCTCCTACGTGAGATTTCCATGTAATAACAACAGAAGTTGGCGAATCTATGAATGTATGTACACACGTATCCTCAATTATCCCAAGAAGATAGAGGACCACAACAGTACAAGATGTAAATTAATTAACACAGCAGTGGTTCAGTTTCATAAATGTAATAATATAAAATATTTTATATAGGATTATCATAAGTTTGCTTTGGCTAGACGCAGCTCTCCTGCTGTGAGTTAACTAGCAAAGGTGTCCTCACGGACACAATTTCCCGTTGATGCGGTTGCAAATGAGCTGGAGGCTCACCATTTGTTCTCATTCGGCTATGATCTATTGTGGCGTAGATGACGGCGTTGCTGGCTGGATCATCCATAGGATTTCGTCTTCTCTTCCGGTCCACCGTGGACCATCCTCCTCCAACACTTCCAACCCCAATACTACCACCACCACCGTTGCTACCACCTACACCACCGCCTGGGCCGATCATACCCGGGTTGCCATTTGGCCCCGGGGTGCCATCCAGGCACAGCTCGGCATACGTTATTTCAGAATTACTCTGGAAATAGAATGACAGTAAAGAATGAACATTAATAAATTACACATTTACCAAAACTTTCTGACTTTTCTTTAGTTTTGTATGGTAATACAACCATTAAACTGTGGTAGTAGTGATATTATGATAAACAGCTACACAGAGAAAGGACAGTCCTTTTACGCATCAACTTTGTATCATTTATATACAGATCTATTGGAGTACGTACACAGTTTATTACCTTATCACTATAGTACGTGCAATTGCGGAAATTGTCGGTAATACTCCCGTTTCGCTTTGGCCCGTTGTAGAGTCCATCATTGTAGAAAAAGTCGGAATCTAACAAACAAAAAAAAACCGAGTCAGTTTTACATATATGAAAAAGTCTTTATTTTGGAAAATGGAAAAGTCATAATAGAACATAGTTGAGTGGCTAGTTACTATATTCTGTGAATTCTGTCCTATAAGTATATGCATGAATGTATATGTAACCAAACACAGTTAGGCTGGTTTTTAAAAATCCACGTAGTACTACTACAAGGCTTCATAGAAATGGTATACACAAAAGCATGATATGATGACATTTCGGTAGAATTCCATGCAAAAGGCAATCTGGTGCTTTCTCTTTTCACTCTTTTGTATTTTTTATTAAGGTAAAATGAAGTCGTCAACTGTCAAACGATCGTGACACTGACATGGATTCATAGTTACTCATTCATCATCTATTCTCTACCATTTCACATAATGTTGAATGTACCCTCCTACTCTTCCCGTGTAATGGTGTAATGCATATTTACACGTAATATGGTAATTCGATTCATGTTTGAATTTCATATTGTCATATGCATGCATGAAAAGCCAAATTATTCATGAGATTTTTCTTTTGTAAGAAGCAGAAATCGACTTATGTATCTGTGCTCTTAGCCTGTAGCACACTGACTGAACAAATAACAAAAATATTCGGGACGTTTTCTATACTTTTTCTACCTTCAAAACTGTAATATATGAAGCTTACAATCTTCCATAGCTATAGGACCTCGACTGACTGTTTGTATTGTATAGTACACATTGAAAGATATGTATGTGAATAGAAACCCATTGGTACAAAAAAAAGTGGTAGTTGCTTTTTCTCCTTTCATTCATTATAGAGTGAGGTATAATTCTTGCATTAACGAGAAAGCCAATAATATGCGACTTAGAGTGGAGACGGTGAAATCAAAAAAAGGCTCACTCTGAAATCCGATGATTTCTACCATGTCTGCTTCCTGTTTCTCGTTAAAAATTTCTCACTACTTTTATGTCCTCTACATCTCCGTGCCCTATGGCCACAGTCCCAATATAAGTACTTCTATAGCCAGCCAACAACTAGGTCAATTAAAATATGAATCTCAATTTCAATTCAACCCTGAAGAAAAACCGTACCTTTTGAGCTTGGAATTATGTCAGGATTTTTTTCTTCAGAGTCATTCACTTCCACTCTGTATTCCGTCTTGGTGGCTTTCAACGGTGGAGGGTGACGTGTATCCGTTCTGAATTTTAGGGCTAGAACGATCCCTAATGCTACAACGAGAAGTCCACACACGACGCCAACGCAAACTCCCAAAATTGGAGTTAGCTCGAAATCCACGGGTGATGCTGAAACAAGAAATATAAGACTTTCAACATTACGTAATAAAAATAAAAATATACACAATTTGCGGTGACTGACTGAATGACTGACTTGTATAGCTTGCGTAAAAACATGTTCACTTTATCTTCTTCAGAATTACTATATGTGGTTTCAAATTGCTAGAGAAGCTATTCGTCTTCTGTCTTTCTTTCCTGATGTATCATTTACGAACGCCATTTCCTCCCAGACATACATATAGTTGCTAGTTAAACCATGAAAGTCACTTCTGTTGTCAGTTTTTGTCATGAAGAAAAGGAAGTTGTCCATAATTCCAAATGAGACTTGTATGTCTGTGTGTATATATAGTACTTTTTCAAATTGAATTCACTTCCGTCCTTAAAAGACTTGTCAGGAAATAATCAAGCACCGGTACGAGACTTTGTAACAAATATATATAGCGGCAATGCGGCCGTTTTCTGTTAATGTAAGACAAGCACTACTACTCCATTTTATTGCCTTACTCATCGAAAAACATGTCATTTGAGCACGCTATTTGTAAGCCTTTTTGCCTGCTCGGAGTACACATTCAAGATGTTTTAAAAAGAGAACAATATAATGCTTCAACATCAACAACCTACTTTCACCTGACTTTCACTGTTATTACCTTTGCAATTTTGTATGGTCCATGAAACGAGACCAAAAGATATGAGGTTTCTCCTCTCCCCTTAATTCCAAATTCAAGATTGCTTCAAGTTTACAATTTATACAATCTAAGTATACAAACGAGTCTCCTTATGTAAACAGAAAGCGTAATGTCCACAAGTACCTACGAAGAGGACGCCGCTTTTGGATGAAACTACGCCGGAAACTTATATTGATCTTCTACGGGAAGTCTTTCAATGGCCCTTGATGACTACAATGGCTATACTTATATACTATTCTGTGTATATATCGCTTGAGAACACATTTCTTGCTTCTTCAGTCGGACATCAACTAAGTACGTAGGTACGTATCGTATATCTACGCTCAAACGAAGTCATACATTGAAATTTTGTTCACGTTGAAAGTATTTGGTTACATACCTGTTCTTTTTTCTGCTTCTTGAATAGTTTGGGCTTCCAGGATAAAGCTTTCAGAGGAACCCTTCCTATTGGATGAATGAACAAAGACTCGGAGAGCTTGACCAGGCTTAAGACCATTGATCACAAAGAAAGGGATCTGAGATGTGAGGTTCCAAAGGAGGCGTGAAGTTCCTGCGTCCACAATGTCGGCATGGAATACTTGAGGTAGTCCTCCATCAAATCCTTCCATACATTCTACTTCTAAAGACTCAGAGGTGATGTTTTGTGTGGTGCAGTTGAATGGGGGATCTGGTTTTCCTGTTATTATTGAAAAAAAGAATACAACATGGTGTATACGCTTCGATTTTTTTAAAATGCGAATCCTCCAATCCATATCTAAACCTAAATAATATATATAGCTATACACATTCGCTTCTTGCGGCTCTTCTTAAACTATAGTAGCATTATACATGAGATCTTATTGATTGTATTGATATGTGCGGTCCATTTTTCTGAGTATGCACAATGTTCGGACAGCCGTGTATTGTGGCGAAAAGTCTTTTTTGTGGACCTTTTTTATGTCAACGAAATCCAGGTTTTTTGAAGTTGGAGATTGTAAAGCATGTCAAACTGTGCTAGAAAAAAAATACTGGAGAATTTTAAAGTGAAAATTCTTGCAGATATTAATTAAAGACTATCAAAAACATGCGTTTTTCCTATTTTTTTACAATTTATTAATACTTGCGGGTCGGATCAATTTTTCTCATCATATACATAAGAAAGCGCAAGTTTTCTTCTCTAGGATAGCGTTGGAACCAAAAATTGATCGGACCCGCAAGTATTAATAAATTGTAAAAAAATAGGAAAAACGCATGTTTTTGATAGTCTTTAATTAATATCTGCAAGAATTTTCACTTTAAAATTCTCCAGTATTTTTTTTCTAGCACAGTTTGACATGCTTTACAATCTCCAACTTCAAAAAACCTGGATTTCGTTGACATAAAAAAGGTCCACAAAAAAGACTTTTCGCCACAATACACGGCTGTCCGAACATTGTGGTATGTGAGAAGGAAGCCAAGAAGATGATGTCCTTAACTTAACTAAACTAGAAAAATATCCATAGTATATATATATTCATCCGTGTAACCAAAAGCCCTATTTGTCCTCAACACCTTCAGATTTTTGAAAGCTTTTTGTGAAGTATATATTGATATTGAAAAAAACCACAAATCAATATCAGTTAATGGATTTTATATAAAAAGCATGTTCTGTAAATGCACATTTATGTTTTGGATGTAAATTCATGATATATGATATGATAGGTGGGATATAGTTTGTACCTAAATAGTGATGACGGTAGATTCCATGCCCGAATGATGTGACCGATGCTCTCATCTTGAAACCTAAACAGTTTATCATCAGAAATTGCCATATTTGAAAAAAATTGACACTTTTTGAGAATTTGTTTTTTGACAAGAAGGATTATTAGTATTTTGTTTTCTTTCTCATCTACTATATAAAAGTACATTCATTCAACATTTAATAGTAAAGTGCACGCACATGCAATAAGTATTTTCATACAAAAAATATGCTCATTGAACAATATCAAAATTGTAAGCGGAGGTGAATGAAAATAAATGAAAATTAATAAGTATGCAAAATATGCAATATATTTAGTTAATGAGTGTAGTAAAAATAGTTTTCTGTATATATCCATTTATACATATATGTATGTCGTATGTATATAATTAATGAATGTGAATATAATATGTATTTATATAGGTTTCAGAAAACTATGAGTAAATATTATGTACTATCAAGTTTTAACTATAATGTGTACTAAAAATCTATAAGATAACAACGGCATGTAACCAACTTTGGAAAAGATCCTGAATAAGAGGATTTTTCTTCCTTTTGTGCCGAGCAAGCTTCCTTCCATACTATTATGTGTATATTATTATGTGATCCATTTCATAACTAAGATTCTAATGAAGAGAAAATTTACCTGCAGCAATAATGTGAAAAACACATGGTTCCACTTGTTGTCCAATCACGTTTGTGGCCAGGCAAACCACTGAGCCGTAGTCCAACTCCGTGTGTGGTGTGTACCTGAGAATGCTGGAGGAGCCTAATTTAGGCGTATTGATTGTTGAAACTCGAGCCTGAAAAAGACATTGAAACAAAAAAAAATTGTGAGTAATTCAAGAGAGAGAGAGAGGATAAGGAACAAGGAACTGCTTCGTCAACCGTGACAGAATTATTTTCTCGGATTGGGGAAAGCAACATATATCTCTAATTGAATAAAATGTATACTTTCCACTTTCCTGACATGCCATGAGTAATGCTTCATTCCACAATAGTAATAAAACATTTTTATCATCTGGTTCGTTCTATATGATGTGTTGATAATAGCAATCAATCCTACGGTATTACTACTTTCGATGTAATTAATTAGTAAGGATACGTATCCGACAACGTGTTGTATTCCATTACACAACTTTAATAAATTTGCTCCACATACGTCAGTTAGAGTTATCTCCGTACACCTTAGGTGAGAGAAATGACTTAAGTCAAAGGAGATTATGTAGGTATGTATATATGGACGGGAGTAGTGAAAGGAAGGTTAGGGAAAGCTGACGCCAACGCCAACAAACAAGGACGTTGAACGAGAGTGAGCATGCCTGCCTAAACACATTTGCAAGCTAATTCCGAAATCTGTCTGTATATCTCTTTCACTTTATCTCATTCCCACTGTCATAATATAATGATACTGATTCTCAGCCTTGTCGATGCCGCTATATTTTACTTTCACTAGTATATTATGTAGCCCTTATATATACAAGTGTTGGTGCATAAGAGTACATATTATTATTATGCATTCGTTCGCATTCCCATCACACATGAATATATGTATTCATTCTCCTTTCTGTTATTTGAAAATTATTATTTATTCCGGCAGCAAAAAATTTATTTGTGTTTCCAAATTAAAAGAGGTACACGATACATAACATCACGCATGGATATGTTTAGCTTGACTTAATAGGATAGGGTAATACCATGTACAAATGACACATTGAAATTCATGTCATTACATATTGAGTTGATAGAGATCATGATCATGATGTTTACAAGCTCTCTGCGTACAAAAACGGATTTGCATTCAACACCACCAACTCTTTACTTATGAGTTTTTAGTTTTCATTTTCCTCGTTGTCAAATCGAATAATAGCAATTTCGAGTCTATATTAGACAATCAGCTAGGTCATTCAAGGCTACAAAACAAGTGTTGGGATTCTTTGCTAGTTTTCAAAAACGTTTTGAATCTAATGCTCACACATTTACTCTCATTACGGTAGTACGTCGCATCTTTTCATCTAATCCATTTCGATTTATGTCTCACATTTGGTACGGACATAAAATAATATATATTGTCTATTTACTCCATCATTTCGTATTCTCTGCTCTAACTACTACTGACAGTCAGAAAACACACCATTTAGGACTATGTATAGCTTTCTAAAAATTTGTAGCAGACTAAAGTATTTGAGTTAGTGTATGTGACAGGAATTGATTTGGAATGCGAATCGATAAAAAAAAGAGTCCGCGTAACCAATACAAACGTGCTTGTCATTTGCACTCATTCATATGTATTCTGGGGGTTCCGCAGTAGATAAAACCCCTACTGCCTAAATGAGGAAAACATGTAAAACGACTCCCAACAATACAATAAATACACACACACTGACCTGGGGAACGTCGATGCTATCAGCGCTGTTATTGAAAGCCCAACGGAAAGTGTCAGCCTTGGGATTCGCGTCCACTTTGCATTCTATCTCAACTTGTTCTCCTTTGGCTACTCCAAATACACGCTTCTGCTCCGATTTGCAAATTGGCTTATCTGTACAAAGAAAAAAATACATGTCAGTTTTTCAGGGCACAAAATGAATAGAATACATATACACATTTCCGTGTTACAATCTACAACCACATCGTATAAGCGTGAATAGTAGATTTTTGCAAGAAAAATAGTATCAACAATCGTTAAAATTTAATGGTGGCAATTCTGTTGTTCTCCATATTTCCAAAATGGTGATGTCATTTATATTGATTTGATAAAGTATACAGTTTATACAGATTGAAATTGGAACGTGCACGATCAAACAATAACTGGACAATAGCTGTACAACAGCGTTTTTCACTCCTGCCAATAACCTTATGAAGAAACTACGTAAGAAAGAACTTGGGCATAAAAAATTAGTTACATTTATGGGCATATGAGTCAATATTTCTAATCAAACTGTACACATAATTGATAAGTCAAGTTAATTTCTTCGAATCCAGAAAAAGGCTATGGGTGAAACGCAAACGCTTCGTAAACAAGCAAAGGGCGAAAAAAACTGACCTATTCTAAATGTATGATAACATTTATCTCTAAAAAAAAGTAGAACGCATGCAGTCTGTATCCAAATATTGTATTAAAGATTACGTTAATACATGTACATGTAAGTACATATGGTTAGAGAGTTTCTAAAATTTAATTATTCCCAGCCCACGACCTTCAATTACATAATAAAATCGATAGGTATTAAAACATGAGCATGATATAGGAGAAGGAAAATTGAGACATTAATGGTATGGTAGGGCTCGGCTACTTTTAATAAGTGTTTAAATTCTGGATATAGGCTAGCTACTACTAATATAATAATGTTAGAGTATGCTTTACCAAAGCGCAAAAAAATGTAATTTAGACGTAAAATACAACTATGTACTTACACATCACGCTCAATTCCACGGGATTTGACCTTCCTTCACCTTCAATATTTGTTGCTGTGCAGACATACGTTCCACCGGAAGCACGCTTCACTTTTTGGAGAACGAGGCTTTGATTGGACATAATTATACCTGCTGATGCATTATGCTGTACGGTTTGGTTCTGGAATAAACAAACAAACGCCAACGTGACTAACGTTTACCAGCCAATGCTTCTGGAACGGAAAATGAATTATCTACATACACATGTATATTATAATAGTTTTTATATACAGCTTATATTACAGTGACCTCCAATTCCAATGAAACCTCCTATTTCTCTCTTTTTTATGAAATAAAATTAAAACTTTGTAGAGCATAAGGAAAAGGTGTTCGATGGCCAAAAATGTGAATATGAAATTGTAATTCCATAGTTAATATTTTATTTGTGATAAGCTGCATGGTTAACTTTTGTAGCACTTTGGGCCCATGACTGAACAGTAGAAATTATTTTTACCAAGACAGACGAGAACTATCAAACACCTTGTAAGTAATAGATTTGTTTCACGTGTTGAAGTGTTCCCAAATGTCTGATTGGGTTTGCATAAATCCATTTGTCTAGTCATCTAATTGATAGTATGATAAGTTATTTTGTAGTACGTAGTGCACAGTAGACTCTAATCACTGTGCAGTGGTTCAGTATATTGTGTACAATATGTACTAAAAATAACTTTGATGATTATCATTTCTGAGACTTCTTGGTGACAAGGAAAGGTGAGCCGCAAAACATTTTAACAATGTGGTAAATGCAACGTACAAGTTTATGTCGTACGAGCTTCGGTCGTAGTGTAACTCTAATAAGTAAATTGTAGGAAACTGATTTGGCGGATAAATTTTCCCAAAGTCATTGTTAGTAAAATATGAGATACATTGATGCATAATAATTTAACGGTCACGTTACCTGTATTTCTAAAGCTTATACAACTACACTCTCGATACGCATGTCAAAGACACGGCATTAATAAATTAAAGAAATTTCCAATCATTATCAAACTTTCAATTTCACTATTTCTTATGTCAGCAAACATTTACAACTGTTTACCAAAGTCCAGCTAGGAAAGCAATTTCCTGCTGCTCGTCCCAACAAAATATTAACCATTTTAAGATTGCTTTCATTATGGGGAAACTTACACATTATTTAAAATGCTTGTAAAGCTCAAATATCTTCCGGACTTCCTTTATTGAGTGCATATATACTATTAGGTACAGCTGCAAAATCAGAATTGCGATATATGTCCAAAAGCTTGATGCTCAAATAAATCAGCAAATGGCTATATGAAGGCAAGTTGAGTAATACTACGTGGTTCATTTACAAGTTTTAGTAAGCATTTTCTGTTCCGTAATTTGACAATTTGACCGATACCATTACGTGACGAGAAGAAAAGTAAAAATGCCACGCGTACTAGTGTAGACAGTAATTGTAACTTGTTAAACGTCGAAAATGTCTAGCTGGGCGATCGGTTGTAAATTAAGAACATGTATGTCGAATGTCATCAATTCCATGAGGTCATTATAAATGGCGAATGTCTGCTGTGGAAAAGCGTGCAAGCATTGAGTTGTAGACATTTTCATTAGCTTGTTCTAGTATATGTAAGGTGAAATGTAGGTTTAATATTGAGCCGCATTTCATTCGACCCGAGTTTAACGACCACACACTATGCTACTGTAGAGTGCAGACTATCAACTGTCATTATTAATTATTTTTAGATTGCAAAATGCAGATTAGAGCTACCCCATCGAATTAAATTCTTGAATGGTTTGCAGTGTTTGCACATGAAATACATGTACAAGTCATGCAATATGTCACTTCAGATGGAAGGTGTTGGGCACGAAATAAGAAATCTAAGCATACTACTCGTATGTTATAGATTAAATACTGAAAGTACTAACTATCAAAAATTCAATTATGTTTTAGTTACTTTTACAAAGAGTTTATCATAACTCTAAACTAAGTCGAAAGCAACAAAGATTAAAACGCCCACGCTTCTTTCCTGCATCTCCTTCACATACAACATAGTCCGAAGCTGACTTTTGTACTAGTAGAAAAACTCCCACATATTTAGAAAATTACGAATAAAAAAGCATAGTCAGTATAATGGGGCATGTTGAATCCATGTATTTTATGCATTGGATTTCCTTTCGCTTGTCGAAACCATTATGAAATGTGAAGCCATGATTACTTAATAAATGCGTTTCCAACCTTATTATATAGTAGTTCTAATTCCAAAAAACTGATTTTTATTTTTGCAAGCCAACCCCTGGCCTCATTCCCAGGAGAAAGCAATGTAGTTATATATAAACTATATACTAGGTATTCAAAGTCAAAGTGGCTTATCATATGTACATTATTTCATATATTAAGAAAATGAGTTATTGTGATCTTTTGAATAAACAGATAGAAAAGTAAAAGGTATAAAATGGTATTCATGTTCTTTAAATCCGTTACTCTTCATCTAAAAGGTAAGAAATTAAAGTTTGGAAACGTCGACATTTCATCATGTGCTATTTCTCTACTGCCTTGTAAAATGTACCATGCATACTAAAGCTGCATTAAAATGCGTACAATTTTATGTCAAGCTTATATAAGCACTCAACATTCACCAAAGATGAATACCTTTCTAGCAAATGAGAAAGTGGGAAGTTGCCAGAAATTTGGAGTTGAAAGCTGAGCTCAAAGCGAACACATGTACGATAAATAGAAAATCTTATATGACTAGTAGTTGAGAGAGATTTCTCATGTGTACAAATGTAAATCCGTGTCTTCATTTAGCTTCTACTTATCTTTCTCCCGTTTTGAGTCATATATGGGTTTAAATGAAAGTAAAGTGTTTCCTAAGATTTTCCCTTTTCAAGGGTTTCCGGACATACAAATTTACTCTTTGTCTCTAGGTGTTTATCAAACTCTGTGAAAAGAGTGGGCTCTAAATCTTCTTGTGTGTGTGCCTGTGTGATATGATCTCAAAGTCAAAGTGCAAAGAATTTCGTGGTGGTGGAAAAAGGAAAGAGACCCTAAAGAAAAGGACTCTAGCGATGAAGTTTCCTAGATTACGTTTCAATGTTGTACGTACGAGGGAGGACAACCAACGATGATGATTCAAATCGTGAGTTTTGAGTGAATGCATGAATGAATACAGATGTTCACTCACGTTGTTCATACTGCATTAAGTATGTAGAAGGAAACAGGGCGAGTTCATTCATTTTCCCATGCATGCAGATTAGTTTCTTGACTTTGACTATACTTCTTTACAAAGCTCAGAAGTAAGTAAGGTAAAAGCAATGAAGAAATAGTCTTTTCTCCCTTTCAGTTTCTCAAAGTCTTCTCATTTATACATTCATATAACGTACGTAACCAAAAAAAAATGACTGCAATCTGTCTTCGCCTTCCTGTTCTTCTTAAGCATAGTGATGAGTTTGTTAAATGTAATTTATCAAACCCACATAACAATATATTGATTCAAACTGATGAATTTTTTATGCTAAGCATTTTTACACTTCAGAAAGTGGTTATGTACTGAAGTGTAATTAATTTGTGTTATTTTTCTAGTGTATGGAAATGGCCTTGTGCCTACTTCTGTTTAAAACAAAAACAATGCATCAGCATTTCACGAACATTTTGTACTCAACAGTTATATAGTCCTTAATATATTTCAAAACACCCACTCGATATTTCCACAACTTGTTAAAGAGTTGTTTCATAAACAAAAACCAAACAAATGTAAATAATGAGTGGGTACATAATTTCCTAATTGTAGGAAATAATTATAAGGTATATTAATTATTGGTAAAGATACACAGCTATTATATATGGTATATTATGTACTTACATTGTGTTCCCATACGACTTTGTACACCCACGGGTTAGCATGAATCATGCATTCCAGGTAGACATCGCCCCCTTCCCGAATGTTATCTGGGTCGAGATTGGAACCCAGTTTGAGGGTGAGGATTGGCACAACTGCAATAGAGAAAAAAAATTGTTGAGTTGAAATAAATATACATAATGAATGAAGTCACTTCACAGTTTGTTCTTACTCGTGTATACTTGTACTACATTGATAGACAGTTTATGTAAAACAAGCTTACAGCTTATGAATATTCATTGGGCAACTCGTTACAATAAATAAATATGATGAGAGGAGAGAGGGAGGAATCCCTCTTCATTTCACCTCTGGCTTTTACCGACCAAGTGCCTTGGCCTACACACAAATAGTTGGATGGAGATGGAGAATATATTTTATATGTATGGAATACATTTTAGTATGTTTCAGTGTTTTGCAATGACTCAGCTCAAGTTTCGTAATGCATTCAACTACAAGGAGAAATGTCTTCATGCATCAATTTTTCATACATCTTTTAGTTACATCTATCCCTAGAGCTGAAGAAATTCGTTTTATTACTTAACCTCACTGCGTAAGAAGGGTTGTGTATTTTTGTGTATGCATCATCATCATCATCATCATCATCATAACGAAATATAGTGGACTGGCAAAGCAAATGTTTGCTAGAGATACGCGCAGCACTTTCACTAGAGTGAAAAAAGAGTCAGAAGAGAAGTCAGTGGGATTCCAAACGGAAAGCGTAAACATTTTCTGAAGTCTCCCACTGAGCTTTTCACTGTCAAGTACAAAAAGATAGTTTTTCTATGTTTTTACCACCACCAACCATACCACACACACACAACAAAACACTACTACTATATTTTTTCCTAATATGCATACTATGAACATATAGGTATAGTTGTATGCTTCATCAACATATCAGTCTTTGAAATATAATTCTTTTGCCAACCAGAATCTCATTCCATCCGGAAACATTAGAAATTTTATTTTTACTCGAGAAAATGTCGCTGAGAGTGTCACCAACTAAGCTGTGCGTGAGTAAAAAAAGCTGCACACGAATTCGGAAAGGAATTCCATACAGCAGCTACTATATATACTTGCAGTGAAATGGAATTACGGAGAATTAAAGTAAATGATATAATATCAGCCGCTTAAACAGGCTGTTTCCAATTGGTCTCGAGTAATTGTGATCAAGACAAAAGTTGAACCATATATTATATTTTTTTATACAAAAAGGCTGCATCGTGCAACTTGCAACTGTCGCGAGAATAAAAATATTTCTTTGATGATTTTTTTTGTAGTATAAATATGTACAAAGTCTAAATACGCACGCTGGGTTTTTTCAACATTCATTCAACATTAGTTACGAAAGAAAATGTAAAATATATTGAAAGCCACAAAGATGCAGTGGCAAGTTGGTGGCTTTTTACTGCGTGCGTTTAATGACCTATGGTGGTTTAATGTCGCCAGCAATGCATTCCCACATGGGACGTTGGAAATAAATTTTTACTTTGTATGTTGTAGTTTATGCGTGTATTTTAAAAGGGGTAAGAATGAATTGTTAAGTTCCCCATACTTTCTATATTATGATATCACATAAAAATTCAGTAATGTGCAGATACTTCCGCTTTATAAACTTCCACTTTGAAAATAAATCGTAGCAGATATGAACTGTTCTTTTAGATACAGTATATGATAGAATGTACAAACTTGAAGCAATCGAAATAAAGTAAAGGGATAAGAATAAGGAATCATGTATAATATTCTCAGTCACCAGTTATGTACGGTTCGGTTCTGTCAAAATTAGTTTGTTGCCAAATACTGGCGCTTATCATCGTCCAAATAAAATTCAATTCTTCAATAAACCTTCTGGGTTGAAGTATTATAATTTAATGATGTTGAGAAAATATTTTTACAATTTTAACAGTGAAAACATGTTATTTTGCAACTACGCTTCTCAAAATGAAAATCCAAACAGATAGTTCTAAGAAAAGCCATCGGTTTGTTGATCCATTTTGGCTTGTCCTTCCACATCATCGCTGCTTCATGAGATTTGCGTATATGCTAAAGATTCCACAGTCGGAATAAATAAAATCCTTTTAGAATGCACTAACATTGCACTACACTTATATGACTTTCGGGTTTAGGCCAAATGCTTCCTTCAAGATCAGTCGAAAGGAAAAAGCTCTCCAACCTTGGATTGAATATCTATACTTATAAAAAAGTGGATACTTTCAATACGTATTCTACTTTCCCCCCGCGTCTTCCTTTCCATTTTCACTTTATTTCTCTTGTCCCCTAAAACATTTCGTCAGGATACTGTAGCGGAATATTATACTATTGAAAGCATGGAATTGACAATGAATTCACTGTGTTGATATACCTGCACACAAAAAGAAATTGTGCATGTATCGAGTCTGCATGAATGTATACACGTATACACGTATACGTGTATACTACTTAAACCTTTATTTTCGTCAATTTATGTACCTACCAAAACTATTGTACTCTAAGAAAACCAAGTCACAGCAAGTGAAACCATCCCACTACCTCCTTCTTGTTCTCCATCTGTCCTTTCCCGTTCCATTTTTATAGTGCCATTCCCTTTTTGCAGACAAATAAACTTCACTTTTGTGTGCTTGTGATTTATGATGTGGAAAATAATATGTGGAAACTGAGAGAGTGAGAACGGAATATAAAATATTATAGAAACTGGCTTAACCAAGTAAGATTTTTTTTTGGAAGCAGTGCAGTGTTATAATAATTCCGGACTATAATACCATCAGACAAACTGTAAAAAATACAAAATGCTTAGGTATACATATTCCCAAATGTTTGTATACTAACGTACGTTAGGGTTTTTTTTGGTGAAAGTGCATCTAATATAATACGAATTGCTTGGGAAAAAAGGAAGAAAAAAAACAGGGACAAAGAGTTGTGATTGTGGAAAACACTCGTGTAGTCTCATATCCCTATAAAATATACACACTGTTTTTGACTACTGCAGTGTGCTCCTGCTACTTCTTACTATATACTTACTACTGGTGTATGACTAAACTAATACAAAGGGAAAAGGCATAAATATACCGACGCACATATTGTGTGGATATAAAGTATGTTTACAAGTGGAAACTTAAAAGCCATGATGGCAAATGCAAAGACCATGAACAACACATTCTTCACAAAAAGTTGGCCAACGTCTGTATAGGATAATATAAGATAGGATATAGGATGGGATATAGTGAAAGCGAAGGAAAAACACGAATAAAAGAAAAAAAATATGAAAGAAATAGAAATGGAATGAGGAATGGAGGAAAAATGTAACAATAAAATTATTCCCGTAAAAAAATGCTTGGTACAGCCGGTACCGCTCCAATTTTTGTCCATGCTGCTATGCTCCTTCGA
The DNA here is from genome assembly GCA_964034955.1 of Orchesella flavescens. Lineage (NCBI taxonomy): Eukaryota > Metazoa > Arthropoda > Collembola > Entomobryomorpha > Orchesellidae > Orchesella > Orchesella flavescens. The sequence continues at coordinate 16,163,260 of OZ035957.1, read as the reverse complement.
CTTTCTCTACTCATGCAGAAAATTGCAGCAGTATAGTGAATTGGGGGATATATAGAAGAATCATATAATATTATATGGAAATATATTGAACCCAAAAAATAACAGGGGCAGCCTATTTTACATAACGTGAAAGTGAAATATCAAAATAGCCTAACTAACTAAATATGAGTTGTTTGTAGATGAATGAATGCATACACAAATTTGTGCATTAAATCATGGGCAGTAATTACCAATTATCTAATTTAAGTAACCAAAGGTCTTGTACAGCTTGAAACTGGTTGTATTGCCAAAAGAACAATCCTGAGTGTTTTTTCTTCACAAAATGGGCTTACACATACAAACAGACCCTATCATCAAATCATAAAAGGAGAAGAGTTAGTTGTGTCGTGTCCAAAGCTTTTGGTTGCTTTAGCCATTCGTTCATTCATTTAATGTAGGAGTATAGACAGCAAGCAACAACTTCTATTAGGTAATAAACACTGTAGAAAATACAACTGGGTTTTATGAACTTTCACAAGTTTTCACTTGATGATGTGGCAGGTTGTAAAAACAGATACATACATAATACTTCTGAACCCAAGTAAGTTAGTTGTATAATATATATTATGTGTATATATTAAGCCTACCCAAGTTTTCCCAACCGTAAGAATCATCGCAATATCCCTGCTGCTGATAATATCAGAGGTTGAGTAGTAGTAGTGGTAACAGTGGGAAAACTATGATTCTCTGAGTAGATCCTCATTGATTTAGTGTAATAAAACCCCAAAGCGTCATCGTAAAGTTAACTAGTTACATTCGAACAGGGAATCATCATCATCATCCATCCACCTTCACTTCATAAATTACACGTGCTATGATTTCACCAATGAATCATGGGGAAAATCTCTTTTCCTTCAAGCTAGAGGATTTTCGTCGCCTTTTGCCTAGACCCAGCTTATTGTTTGAGATAGATGATGATGATGATTATGTGTTTCGTGTTTGTGTACATTCAACATTTTAGTTTGGGCAAAGGAAAAACAAACCGCGATGATGACGAGTATTTTTGGCTTTGGATATATTTGCATGCTTGTTTGATTACATGCCTGATTAGTCACTCTGAGTCAGTAACAGACTAATCGGTGGAAATTTGTTTAACTAATATAACTGCCTGAATGGCTACGCTACGGTGTAAATACAGAAAGGATAATGAACGGCTTTTCCTAGAATGAAAGGTCGAAACATGGAATTCATCAAGTCATGCTCTTTGCCCATGCTTGAGCAAACATCATTTCTCGTATTATGACCTAGAGTAACTCTCCCTTTCTTTCCTTATTCAGAGAATATATAGCGGCCCCAAAAGGTTTCCCTTTGTACCTTTTCCTGCAAGACTGGATTCTGGGAGGCAGTTTTCTAATTCAATTAACAAACATCGTTTATGTAAGTAATGAAGCTGAGAAACAAAAGGGGAAAACAATTTTCTGTACACAGAATAGTAATGAATGAAAGAACCTCTTTCACAAGAACATAATGTCAAAAGTCAGAACAAAAGTAAAAGGGAATCTTTTGGGGGAAGTGAGAAAAGTGCAAGGTGGGTGCAAGGTTCACGAATTCATACATATTATTTGGGTATGCATCACTTCACAATGCCTTTTGCTTTACATTTTACAATTCCTCAATCAAATGCAAAACATCACGCTGCACTGCATTATCATCATTTTCCTTAAGATTTTACATATATAAGAAAATGGGAATTCTATATTACACGAACGTGATATAGAAGAGTAAGTGAAACCGAGTGTTACATACAACAAATGATTTTATATAAGAAAACCAAAGTCTGACAAAGATTTCCTGACAAAATGAATAGCATTAATGCATCTCATCTTGTGTACATTGGCCTTGCACAACAGAGGAGAGACCTTCATGTTTCAATCAGTTCTATTGCAGCAGTATTCATGTCTAACTGAAAAGTTCACTAAGATTTTGCTTCAGCAAAGGAAAAGAATTTTGTCTTATTCTTAATTACTTTCTTTAGACAAAGGAGAAGTGGGAAAACTTTTCAAGACTGGAAAATAACTCTGTGCATACATATACATATTATATTGATATTTCAAACAAACTTATTCTTATATTATATAACATTTTGCATAATACATAGCCTCGCTATATATTATTCGTATATATTCAAGTATCTTTCAAGTGCAGGAAATCTCTTTAGTTAAAAAAGTGCACGGAGCATCCAGCATCCCAAGAAAGAGAAAGTTTTTGGAAAATTGCTAAAAAGCAGTTGAAAAGTCTTGGACAGGAAAATGCAGTCCATTGAGACCAATATAAGTTGAAGCATATTGATGCTGCTGGTTTGACTTTCTAAAATTAGAAAAGACCTACAAGTTCTTTCGCGGCACTTAATGGAAGGTCGGGATGTTGGGAATGGCCCGAAGTAAAAGTGAGTATTTGTATTTCCATATAAACTCTACCTTTTCTATTCAATCTAGAAATGAGAAGTCATTCAATTTTCCTTGAGAAAGGTACGACATATAATATCACATAATATTGTTCATGTACAAAGGGAAAAGTCATCATTAAGCGTCCTGCATTTATACCATGATATGCTCGTACTCTTTCTCTCTCTCTCTCTCTCTCTCTCTCTCAAGTACATGGTCTCACGACTTGCAATGATGCAACGCAACGTGTATATTTTTCCCCGACATCTGATAAAAGAACCTGAAATGCTCATGGTAGAGTAATATAGCACATCCACAAGGCTTATTCTTACAAAGGACACGCAACTCTGGAGCTCATTTGTTCGCTCCACTTGATTTTTGTACTGCTTTTGCTTGTGCAAGGCTTCCTATTTTTTTTTATAGAACCACTATACGCCAGCCTTTGCATTCTGTCTCTCTTTCTTCTATTGTTTTACTTTTGCTGGAAGACAAAAAAAGCTCTAGAAATTGCTCTTTGACGCTTTTTCTACCAACCCAAACTATAGAGTCCTTTCTGTTTCTTTTTTTTTTATATTCCAGTTTTTCCGCTCTTTCACTTGCTTTCTTTTCCTTTTCATATGAATATCTTTAGTCGACTATCAGACAATGCAAGGCTATGGCTCGAGTTCTATTTTGTTGTAATGTTATGTAGTGTACCATTGTTTCAAATTGCATTCAGCCCTTATTCACTCCACTTGAGCGATAATGTTCCCAAGATAAAGGCTCTCTTTTTTGTTCCTTGTAATATCATCAAAGTATGCGTGTACCTACCAAACTACACATTTATAGTATACAATATAAAGTACATGGAGATGGGAGATATCTTTTTATATATTTTTTTGAACGCATACATACGTCAATACCGTTGTGTCTTTGTAAGCTTCTTTCTCTCGAAAGCATAGTGTTGGCTCTCTGTAATTTGAGTTTTTCTTTGTAAGATTACAGGCTTCCTGGGAAGAAGCGTGGTGATAGTAGAGTAAAAATGTATATGGAGGTAGTGGTGGTTCTTCAGGATGGTAATATAAAAAAAAGGCTTCTTTCTTTCCCTTTGCCTCAATGCGTTATTTATGTAAGCTTGGGGTGTATAAGGTTTGGTACTTGAAAAAAATAGACAAGGAAGTCAATTCCATTTCTTACTACTCCTCTCCCTTTCCGCCTCTTCTTCATCTTTGTCTCTCTCATGTACTACATAATATTTGGTTCCCTTTTATTTCTTTTGTTTCCTTCATGAGCATAAAGTATAAAAAAGGAAGACAGCAGGAGGAGTTGGCGAATGAGTGAATGAGGGAAAATTCTGTGGATGGATGAAGGCATGAAGAGGAAAGGAAGGAAGCCTTATGAATATAATGCAAGAAGAAAAATGTGTACGTCCTGGAAAAATATACTTATGTATTATTCTTTTCTCTGTGTACGTAAAGTAGGTAGGTATGTATAGGTATGATGTATATTTTATTTTGAGTAGTAAAGTGGGCGCCTGCAACATGATATACCGTCACACACACTTGACGAAGGATAAGCACATGTAGAGGCATAAAATACCTATGCATCATAGACAAATAGTAATGCAATGCAACCGAAAAACGCCCAAATGTCATTCACTCTCTCTTTCTCTCTCTGCTTTTTCATGCATAATACGCTTTGCCATGCATTTGTAATGTGAGCATTTTTGGTGACAGTTTTGACATGAGCGTTCAGCCTCCTTTTCCTTCTTTCTTTGGCTTAAAACATAAAAAAGTAGGAGAAGAAATGCACCTTTTTACCGCTCAACCGAAGAAAAGTCAAAAGATGATGAAATACTTTGGAAAATGGATGAAACACTGGCTTTTTTTAAAAAAAGAAGAAAAGGAAACGTCTCAATCTATCCCTTTATTTTATATTTTCTAAGAAAAGGAAAAGAAATAAAATTGTATGTGCATTAGAATAGTTTCATTTCTTCCTTTTTCTATTCGACTGACTGGCTCACTGTTGCTTTACACGTTTATTTTTCTTCCCTGCCCTGTGTGTTTACTCTCACGTCTGCATGCCTGATGTGCACCACGGGAAACGAGAACATCAACGGCAGTGGCAGGCAGAAATAACACCAGAATGTCAGGAAATGTATTGAAAAAGAGTAGTCTTAAAATATACGCACACCCTGAGAATATAATGTAAAAAGGAAAGAATTTGGTGCATACCAAAAAAATATTGTGTAAGTATAAAATAAGTGAGGAATTTAGTGGGAGAGTGGAGAGAGTGAGTGAGTGAGAGTGTGTGTATATGGATGTGTGTCTATGTAATAAAGTGTTTTGACACTGGTTATTGCTTAGTCGTCAGGAAAATATCGAAAAGAAAAGTGAAAGAAAAAGAGGGGAAAACGGAAGAGAGAAAGAAAGGAAAAGGTGTGTGACGAGACAGGAGCAGGCTTCTTGTCTCGCTGGGTGAATGATGCATTTCTTCCTCTAAAAAAGGAACGAAATGGCCTGCCTGTGGGTTGAAGGCTTTAAGAAAATGATGAAAGGGATGCCGGGTGGGAGTACAGATGTCGACGTGTGCTGAGGCGTGTGTGTGTCGTCAGTGTAAGATGTAGCCTTCAGCAGACCTTATGTTTTATTTTATTTTGCTTTTCCTCTACAACCATATCCTGAGAGCTGTAGAAAACTACATCAAAATGAAGGTAATATAACGTCAACCTTGATTCAAGGTAAAACTTGCCTCTGGGTGTAAACCCTTTGTGAAAAATCGCATTCTGGGCGATCCTCTCTGCATTATTAGTGAAGTCACGGATAAAACGCGTTCATCCATTCTTACCTTTTGAGGGGTTGAACCTTGTACAACCCATGTTACACAACATGCAACTACATATACGTACCTATACATGTTTCCTTTCAAGTGAATTTGTCTTCAAAGGCATATTTTACAATTCAAACTAATATATTGATATTTTACAGCTTTTTCACTGAGATATCGACTCTTACAATTTATTTGTTAGGATTCAGTTCATTGATCAGTCAATGACGAAATCAAAAAGTCATACGTAAAAATGCACCTGCAGTGAAAGCAATAATATTGACTTAATTATATTTTCTACATTTCAATACACCAAAAATCTATGCAATTTTCTTATATAATTTCGAATTTGAGAAAGTAATGAATTTCGTAGATTTCCTACTGTGCGATATATTGATGATGATGATGATTATATAATGAAGTGCACGGCAGTAAACGCAAGTTTCTGATTAAACCCCTGGACAAGATTTTACTAGAAACGCAATGCATGCACCGGTCCGGAAGTATCCAGTAGTAAAATCTGGATTTTGTTATTCGTCAAAATTATTTGCTTTTTATTCCAAAGTGGTTGCTCGTTAGAAAGCGTGATTTATGTAATGCAATGCATTATATATATGTAAGTAATGTAATCCATGCAGCAACGTAAAAAAAACTTTTTGGAGTGACCTGCTGTCCTGACCTATTGTATACATAATATATATTTTTCCCATTTAGTTATGATTATTTGAACCAACTCTCCCATAAGTCAGGTTTCTCACTTGTAGTTTGGCAAGGCATATTTTTGGGGGGTAAAAATGTTTCGAAACTTGTAAAAGTGAAGTGATCATATATCATAGAATTCTGAAGCAATACAAGAAATCCATCTCTTAAATTTATTCCCTTTGCCAATTCTCTTTCACTGACTACGATGTATCATATTTTACGTAATCCTCAATGCAGTTTTTTCACCAAGTATTTGCTACAACTCCGTAGTCTCATCTCATATCGTTTGATTTCGAGTAGTTTTACCAATATACCAAAACCCAACATAAATAATAAAACTAGTGTAGTGTGTGCGTATATTCACTTTGATTTTTATGGAAAGTTATAAAGAATAAAAAGAGAAAAGTGAGAGAGAGAAAGAAAGAACGAAAGAAAGAAAAAAATCGATCAAGCTTGTTTCACGTACAGAATACGGCCAATTTCCACGAGTCCTCTAGAGCACTTCCTTCCAAACGAGAGTTCTCCGCTCGGCACGTCAAAGATTTCCCATGGTCACTTACACGAGGGGTCAATTTCAGCACGGACGTTGAAATATTCCCAGTGGGCGACACCTGCTTATTCAAAAGGAAATAAGAGAGAAAAGAATCAGAAATATGTACATACATATATATTTAATATTATATTATATAATAAATATATATATATCCCTCCCATATCAAATGAAATCAGTTCCACAAGGAAATGTTTTACTTTCATTACATCATAAAAAAAACTTTTGTTGACAAGTCAGCACTTTGTACAAAACTCCCAGTTTAGAATAATTAGAGGGGAAACTGAAGGCTGAGCGTGGTGGAAGCGATAACATGTTATTGTTTAAAAGAGTCTAGTCAAATAGTAAATTAGTTTCTTTTGTGTTGTGTTGAATTATTGTATGTAGTGTAGTCTGTACGTAATATAAATACATGCTAACGAAGGGAAAGGTAGTGTGAAAGCCGAAAGCTTTTGTAAGAAACCTGCAGTTTTTACGAGTTGGTTACGGATTTTACGCTATACGTCATATTTTGGAAAAAGGAGAGAGGGTTTCTGTCGTCCGGTTGGGTTTGCGTATGTAAAAATTATGTCACGTAATCTAACAAGATCAAGAAATTCAGGAAATGAAGTGCATTCACACGATACAAGTAAGCAAACCCGACGGCTGGGACACGCCACACACTATTTCAGACCACGGGCCAAATGTCATGGGCGTTGTGTTAATAAAAAGAACCCTTGATTTCCGAGGTCTAGAGAGAGAGAGAAAAAGATTCTAGATCTAAATTTCATTACTAAACTTTTCTCACAAAAAAATGTCCACCCATCAAAACCTCACTTTGATATTTGACACCGCATTGTTTTAGACTCTTTTGGGAGTTGACATTTTTATATATTAAATTTATGGTCAAAATATCTGGCGTAATAAATGATCTACGACCCTCAGCAGCACTACTAAGGCTTTTCATATTTGCTTAAAAAATATAATGAAATAAAAGCCAAACGTAAAATTGTACTTTACATGCAACTTTATATCCCTAATAAACCTTTTCCTCATTAATAGAAAGGGACTCTGGAGCCATTTCACAAATTTCAATATGGTTTTTGCTCAGAATACAAATAGCTGATGATTTAATGATACCTTAGCATTTTCCTTTGGCATTGATATTTTAGGTATAGAAATAGGTATAGTGTGGAGGAATGCAAGGAGCATTGGGTAGAATAGGAACAACATTAAATATAATGTTGGAAAGAAAACATGATGAAAATCTGTACAAGTTTCCCTACTTTACTCCATAAACTTCTTCAGCAAGAGGTCATTAGTGTAATTAAATGAGGGAAACAAAAGAGAAGGAAAATTAAGTTTCACATTCTCCTATTCTTACTCAATACTTACTTATGGTTCTTGATGTAACTGATGATGACAATGGATACTATACACTACTACTACTACTACTCACACTCACAGGGTCTAAACAAGCATATAACTTTATTGGACGGATGTTGGAGCAACAAACTGAGCATGAAACAACAAAAGGAGGAAAATTGATGGAAGAGAATTTCCTCAAGTTACCTTTGATGCACACAATATACACACTACTACGTCTCCCTTCCTATATACGTTTCAGTTCATTTAACTCCGATTTCGCAAACGACGAATTAAAAGTACGGGTGAGTGAGATCAAATAAGGAAAGAATGCATGTGTTTTTCTAAGAAAGGGAGTAAGAGCGAGCGGTTGTACAGAGAGAGGAAGACAAGCTGCTGACACGACAGAGCCAGGAAGTAGAAACAAATAATGTATGAAAAGGGTAAGAATTAGAATGGATATGATACAGGAGGAGGGAAATGTCGGTGGAGGAGCTTCCCTAATATACTCTCTATCTTTATAAAATTAAGCCTCTGTTTTATATCCTGTGAAGACAGAAAAGTTTGTTTTCTTTTCTACACAAAAACAAAAGACTCTCTCTTTCTGTCGCGGAATCTAATGGAATTTATAACGACACAAGTGAAAAGAATCTACTTAAGACAAAATCCAAAAACTGTTTGGGTTTTATTTATTTAGATAGACAAGTTGACTGATTATAGTTTGATAAACAATAGAGGCACTAACAATATATATACATACATTATGTATATATACTCGTCTTAGAAAAACAAAAACAAAAGCTGAAGGTTGCTCCCTACTGATTGCTTTTACTTCCCATGAAGTTCTTTTCATGTTCAGCTAAAGCTTGTCGTCGTCCCAGACACGATTTTATTATTAGAACAAGACACAAACCTTCAAGAAAACTAAGGCAGTAATAGATATTATGCTCCTTTCTCCGTCTTATTGGGCTAAACAATATAAAGTATAAACAGAGGACAGAACAGAATGACATCCTATCACATGCTTTATAATGGGAATTTTTGGTTTATGGTATAAAAGCAGAGAAAGAAGCTTTTCGTACTTATACACAAATACACAAAATATAGTTCTTATATAGACATAAGTAGTAAAAAGCATTGACGATTTTCGTAAGTCAGTCAGTGGAAAAGGAAAGGTATCCGTGCATAATTCAGTAGATAAACAAACATGCAAATTACATTACATTATAATATATATGCTGAAAGTGCCGTCAAGCCGGTAATGATCTGGCCGATTTGCTTTTGTATCTCCTCTCTCCACTTCTTAGGATATCTTTAATAATGCCTTAAGCTTCTTTGTGTGTGCTCATTTGCTTCTACTCTCCAACGAAATATATAGCAAACCATAACAAACACTTTACTCTTGTTTATAATGTATGCATGTTTGTGTTTATATAGCAGCAGGAGTAGTGGAAAGCCCACTGCTTTTCTTCCCCACATTATTTTTCAGAGTCTTAATGGTATTATTATCATAAACGAAGTCGCTTTATTTTGTTATTCCGTTCTGCACTCATTCCCTCATTTATTATGGACCTTTAGATTCATATTGAAAAGATTCGGGACATTGTCCGTCGTCTGTCAGTGGGGACGATGACTTTTGAACGGTAAGACTTCTTTAGGATTCTGTTTTCTCTAAACTTAGGTCAAAGCGGAAGTCAAGTTACATGGACTAAATCGGTTTATTGAAACCGGGCCATGGGGTAAAATATTTTTTAATTGTAAAATACATGGGTTGTGATGTGTCAAATGAAGTTTCTGCAGAGAAAAGTTCGCTACTATACAATTTCTTTGGTTAACCACAGCGTGAGTTTTGATAAGCTAGCTTTGATCGTGTCGTGGTTAAAAATTAAAGGGGTTTTCAGTTCAAAATTAAGGCGGACTCAGTTCGTACTTAGATGATACTATTTTGCTAATTTTGTGCGCGCATCGTACTTAAGTTTAAAATGAAACAAATTGAAGGTTGCAAGAGCAGGGAAGTCAAGTGGTACATAATATACTTCACATCTTCTCTTCCTAATGGTAAGTCATTATATCTAGAATTTTTCGGGTTTGTTGTAACCCATATCATCCATCCATCCATACCATTACTGCCACACAGCTGCCAGCCAACACTCTCCTCATTTCATGTCGTCCTTCTTCTCCCTCTGTTTCTCTCATCTAAATGTGGTAAGTGAGCAGTCGATCTTCAATGCTTTCATCAAAATTATATGGGACTTTCACTCTTTTTTTACAAGATGAGGAAAGAAATAAATAAGATGGAAAGGGGGGAAAAATAACAGTAACCCAACATAAAATGTTTATATAACCTAAAGGGCAAAAGGTAGGATTTTCGTTTCCACACTTCACACATTGCTGATGCAACACAATTTTTTTTCTTTGGTTTATTTGGACTTGGACACAAAATTTCATTCCACATTCTTGGAAGAGTGAAAGAAACCAACCCACACAAAAGTGACTCTGGTGGTTACTTTCCGTTATGCTACGATATTTATCTACAGGGGAAAATTTTGTTAGATGTGTTTCGTTACGTTAGAGGAGTCAGTCGGTTGTCACTATTTGCTATACTTAAATATATGTGTTTTGTACTTCACCCTTGGTTGGCGTGATGTGATGTGTGTGTGTGTGTTGTTATGTAATAATAAGTCAAAGTGCCGACTTTTTAGGTTGATATATTTTCAGAAACTAGAGCTGTTATGGTATAATGTAATGCTGCTCCCGTAAAGAAAAAGGGTAAAGGAAGGAAGAGAGAATAATAAAGATGATTAACCTCTTCCCTGCTGGATTTGAGATGTTGGCCGTCTTTGTACCAAGAAATCTCAGCCGGGGGCCGTGACCCGACACTTTGACAAACGATCTCCATCTCTTGCAGAGCCGACATGGGTTGATTACTCCCTAGAAGTGTAACCTCCAGAGGTTGAACTGTAGAAAATGAAAAGAAAATTTCATGTAATCGTACATTATACACGTTTTATAGTCAATCGTAAGTAAATACAATGACGAACGCTACATTATTTCTAAGAACAGGCATATATACATAATACACATATACTCACGACCATTTTCAAAAGCTTATCACTTTTAGTACACTGACTTACATTTTAAAATATAATAACAATAATGTATACTGCTTTCAAGGCGTATCTTTTTTGTACACTTGGTTTTCCATTTCAATCTCATTTTTGGTTCGCACCATCACTATCCCATTGGGAAAATTGGAGCATGGAGGAAAATAATATGCGTGTGCCTAGTCTGATTTCATGGAAAAAGTCAAGGATGTACGTACGTACGTATTCTACATGACACTCTACTTTTTTTTATATTATTCATACTCACATTAAACCCTTTTTCGATTTTTGTATACACATTTTCGTATCCCGTCAATGCAATGTTGCGATAACCTCCGGAGAGAGCAAGTATCGTCGTGAATCATCCGTCACGCATCACGGTTTTTTATCTTAAGCTGTTGTGTATTTTTTAGTACAAAGTAAGACATGAGATCAGACATGGAAAAACATCGCACGACAGAGATTTGACTAGCAAATGCTCAACCAACCAACAGAATATTTATCAGTGAAAACTAAACGGCTTTGGCTCTACAAGGAGACGATAGCTACATGAATGTTAACACAAAAACGAGGGAAGCTGCTCCATCCACAAGCAAAGACCTTTTCCGTTAACCAATACCTTATCGACCAATTTTTAGGTTGGCACCATATACTCGCCTTTGCGACGAATGGATACCATACCATATCAGTAATTCGCAACATATAGGAGCAGATAACGGTCCTCCAAGCTTGAGCGTATAGAATTTAATGCAAACTACTACTTTTCTGCTTTCTCCATATGATGGTGGTGGTGGTGGTTGTGCTTTTGCATGTTAATAAACCATCACACGTTCTGCTGCGGCATCAATTGTTTGAAGGCTCCATATATTTACGCCTTGTTTTCTCTTCCTGAATATTAATGAACCTTATATATCTACATTTTTCTGGCTATATCTACAGTAAAAAAATACAGATACTTTTAAGGAAAATGGTAATAAACCCATAAGTACAGCGTAGACACATTTCTTGTAAAAAAGGAACGAAAGTGTGATTCTAAACGCGCCGACTTTTTTCTAGTTAAAAATCTGTTGTGCATTATTGCATTCAATTTAATAGAAAACGGAAGAGAAAGCTGTAGGAATCTCTTAAAGCATACTACTATCTTATCACGATTTTCACAAGATTTCCCAAAAGCAAACAAGGAGGAAACTGCTAAGACGTGCATAAATGTAGTTACACTTGTGTGTGTGTTTGCTTTCACTGTTTATTTGAAGATCAAAAGCAACTCGGAAGACAAAAATATAGGAAAGTCTCTCACTTGTCTGTGCAGTACGCATTGTTCTATCTCTTTCTCTTCTCCGCCTTCAATATTATCATCATTTTAACATTCATGATGTTGCTTACGCATTACTAACTGTATGTGAATTTTATGTTGGAAGAGTAAATTCAAGGAAAGGAAAGAGAAGCCCAAAAAATGGAGATGATCATCGTCAGAAAATGTACTTTCTTAATGTGTGTGCACGCACGTACAGAGCGTAAAAGAGGAGGATTGACAATGAGTGCATGCACTGAAAACATTACGAACTTGGAGGATGATAGTGAACAAAAGAGAGAATGAAATGTATACACATTTCCATGTGTACTTATGTATGCATGTTACATCAGCATCAAACGCAATTTTACAAGTTTTTTCTCAATTTCTTCTTCAGCTCATTGAAATGACTACAATGGGCTCTGGGTTAGTATGAGTGGATATATATGTATACAATGCTACTGATGATGATGATGATGATGTGAGCTCTGAAACTATCTCGTCGTTTTAGTCGTTTCGCCTCAACTAGACTGGATCTCTTATTTGCAAAATTTCCTCTGAGGATTTCATTTCTTTCTTCGATTTTCTCCCTCTTCTCCTCTTCTTTTCCTTTGATAACAAGAAGCAACTTAAGGATGTGTATGTAGTATCCATTACTGGAAAAGTAAAAAAGGAAATGGAAACTTTCTCTTGAAATGACAATGAGCTCTTGTGAGAGTGGGTAAACACGTGTGTGTTTGTGAGTAGACTAAAGGTATGTACCTATGTATATAGCCTCTCATTTCTCTAACAGTGAATAAATGAAATGTCCACGCTTTAGATTTAACATTCTTAAGAATGCATTACGTGTGTGTAGGCACTGTATTACACCAGTTACTTTATGTTCATAGGTCGTATACATACTCATTATATACTGAGTCTTCATGCCTTCTTTGTTCTCTGAAGAAAAGATAAAGAGAATGTTTGTGTACAGCAAGCATGATTACAATGGCGGTGGTGTTACGAAAAGGAGAAAAGTGCAACATTGATTTATATGTTATGTGGATGCTGATGCAAAGTTTTCCGATTTGACGATTGACAAATAAGAATGATACTTTGATGATGATAGCAAATTTATCTTCACAAAAATAAATGTTTTCTCCTTAAAGTTTTTTTTATTTTGATGAATTTTTTACAGCCAATACTTTTCGTGACGACATTCATTGCCTGAAAGGTGAAAGGTAGATAGAATGACACTCATTAAGCTGCCTACTATACAGTATATATATTATTCATATTTATTATGTCCCTTCACATTTTCAGCATACTACCGAATAAAAAATTCATTTATTTTACTTAAACTCTTCAATAGTTTTTTGTGACTGAAAGAAAAACCACATTATAGGAATGTATACGAAAAACAAATGCATGAAAATGGCTACGAAGTAATAATATATGCGATTTGGAACAGAAAGAAAGTCCTTGAAATACCATCAACAGACAGTTGATGACAATGGTAACATGGGGTAGACAAGAAGTGTATATTCTTCGTGATCTGAAAACTACTACTACCATTCTTTTATATTTTGATGATCGCATTAAAAAAGGAAATGGAATGTTGAATGAATGCAAAAGAAAAAAAGCATAATGTCAGAAATGCCTGATCTCATTTCTTGCTTTGTTTGCAAGACAAGACACTTTCTGTTCTTTTTCCCTCTCAAAATCAAATTTCAGCTTCTCCAGCTTCAACTACTCTTGTATGCATGCCTTCATCTCCTTATGTCAGTTACCCCCCACTCACTACACTTGAAACATTACAATTCATTTTCGGTTCTTTGACTTTCCATTCCACATTGTACAATGCAAGGCAAGAGTGATGTGATGTGATGGAAAACATAGTGGATAGAATGGTTGTAAACATATTTGCATGTAATTATAATTTCAACATTTTACTTCACGTTTTTCTACGAAACTAGCTCCCATCCTATTCTTGTCTTTCAAAGAGAAAGTTCCGGGGTGAAATACTTAAAACAAACAAAAATATAGTAACACAAAAGGAGATTTTTCTTCCTCAAGAGCTCTCACACTAGATTTTTTTCCTCTCTTGTAGTATCAAATTTCTTTAGGCAGTTTGTTTTCTCCTGCAGTTCACATGAATGAAGTCATGAATATAAATTCAATTTCCGTATTTACTACCACCGCACTAGTAGATCTCTAGTGCTAGTGCTTTTGCATATTTTTCAAACGCAAACATGAAAATGTTTCTATATATAAACTATATATAGTTTTAACTTTAACTTCGCAGATAGCGTATCTACCTATGAATATATTTTACATTTTAGTCCGTATGTAGTAGGTAGTTTATAATGCTTAGGAAAACATAAAGAGTAACTTCCTTATTGAATTAGTTTGTACTAATTAATAAAATGCAAATTAAGAACTGAAGGGCAACAAGAGATGAGTGTATTGCTTAAGAAAGAACAAAACCATAAAATTTTGCAACAACGACGCATTTAATTAAACGCATTCAACCATGTTTGAGAATAGTTGTGTAAGAACAATACATTAAAAGATTGCCTTAAGTTCTGGTTTCGTTATAAAACATTAGCACAATGCATTGCATGTGTTTAATTGTTGCTGAACCAAACCAAGTGAGACTAAGCAATTATGAATTGAATTAGTTCCAATGTTTTGAAACAATGATGATAACATCACATCATCATCATCCAAAGTTCCATGAGCTAAAAAGAATGGATTGAGATATATTATTTAGCCCGGAACTCTATTCTTGTAAAGCATATATAGCCAGCAGCAGCAAGCAAAATTATTTTAGGCACCTATATACTGGGAAATGCAGAGAAAGTAAGTAATGTGGGGAGACCTGCTTCTGCTCTCCAGTTTTGCCAAGATCAGCATTATTTACCTGCGTAGAAAGTTTCCAACTGAAAGTAGTTTCAGTGAGGATTATTCAAGCTCTCTGTGCTCATATGCAAAAAAAAATTTGCTGACTAAATAGAACACAGGCAGATACTTGAGATGAAGTATTTGTTAAAAATTTTAGTGTAAGTTTTAGAGTTATATGTGCAACTCCAATAAACCATGAAAATGTGTGATGTTGTGTGTGTATATGGTATATAGTAAAACCCTTTATGCTTTAATAACGGTGAAACTCATTGTGATGCAAAGAACCGAGTTGTAAAATTTCATACACACATATAATATATTATACGAGACCATTGGGGATGTGAGAAAATTGCATAGGTATAAGTAATACACACATGAGTTGGGATGAGTTGCTTCGTAGCATTACTGGCAGGACTCTTCTGAAGGGGTTTCTTGTTGAAATGCATTTTAAAAATGCAAAAGATGCAATGCAGTTGTGTTGTGAATAAACGTAAAAAAGGAAAGAATTCACTTTCAACATCATAGCCACAATGTTATTTATATTAAGAAGTTGGCTTAAAAATATGAAGGAAAGAACTACATTTGTGATATTTTTTGTGGATATGTGGGCAAGGGAAGTCTTACTTCTTATTGCACGCCATTTTTTTTCTTTTCTCTTCTCATTTATCCAACGGTATAAAAAATGGAGCTTGGGTGCTTGAGGAACTACAAAACGGTAAAATTACTACCAGACCACAAAGTTCTTCTTAAAAAATGCCTTATGTGTTACTCTGTCTGGTGTTTCTTTTGAGTACTTTCTCTTACTGTATATAAATTGAAATTTAATGCACTCCCTACTTTCTCTTGGTGTAAAACACGTTATATATTCGATTTCAATCTTAACCCTTTAACGTCTGCATCAATATAGCAATTCGTTTGATTCGTAGCATTGCTGTTTGCGAAAGATGTATGAGATGGGTCTTTGAACGGACCGATGGACAGAACTAAACCGTTAGCTATAACTAAAAGTTGCTAGTTAATAAAGTGGAGAATTTAAAAAAACTAGAAGTAGTTGTAAAATGCCATCCGTTGTATCGAACATCCTCCGGAATTGATAAAGAAAGGAGAAAGTGCAATTCTATGTTTGTGGTTGAATTTCAGGGTTTTCACGGATGGAAAGAGTTTAGAAATAAAGACAATATATATGTACGACTAAATAATATGATACGGAAGAGAGATTAAATTTTCAAGTTTCTAAATGCTGTTTCACAAAGTTTGCCAGCTTTTGGGAAGAAAAAGGAATATAATACATACATACATACATACATATATGTACAAGGAGAAAATATATAGCCTCTAGAAATCTGAGGAGAGCCCTGGCGCTTTCCAAGTTTTACTGATTCTTTTGATGTAGCTCCAAGCTTCCATTCGTTTTTCTTACAAGATTGTTTCCAAACACTGGAGCTAGGGAACCTTGTGGATGTGGATGCACTATTACTTGTTTACTCGCATTTTATTTGATAAAATGCACCCGAAAATGCATGTATGCATGATAACGAGGTGTGATTATTCTTGGGGTGAGTGAAGCTTACTGTAAGAAACATGAACTTTGCATTTGATTCTCCTTTATCCCTCAAAATTTAATGCATGAACTAGAGCTAACACAATTTATTTTTATGCTGAAAATGGTGGTTACGAGAAGACCTTAAGAATGTAAGCTTTGTGCATTCAAGTGCACACACGTGCATTTATACATAATAAAACATCTCAATTCTCAGAAAAAAATCATCTTTGTAACAAGTGGAGCTAGTAAAAATCTTCTACGTAACTTGTACGTAAAATGGAACAATTGAATTTTTCATAATTTTATTTTGTTTGGCCGTACGTACATAAAAAATCTATTATCAAAATGATATTAATTCTTATATTACTGACGGAATATCATGAAGTAAATTTACTTTTAGAAAATCGTCGAAATTTCAACATGTGTTCACCCAAGCAGTTCATGTGATGCAGGAAACAACATTTTTTAATTGATTGGGAAGTTAATCCACACCAATTTCCTACGCCCAATATAAAATACCTAATTATTTACCTAATCTCTTTTTATTAGAAATGAATCTTGCGGATATTCCGACTCGCAAAGCAGATCCTATCTTGTGAAAGTAACAAACACCAACTGAACAAACAATGTATAACGGAATATATGAAGTAAATACATATGTTTTGGCTACAGATTCATTATTTCCCATCCTTTTATATCCTCAAATACATGAACATTGCTCAAATTTCATTGCTTCACATTTTACTTGGAAGCCCCATTGGAGATCAAGTGCCGTTGTCGGATGAGAAATAAAATAGCCCACTCATAAAGCCACATCACAGCACGTGTACTCACATATTACGTACCTGATCTGATCCTATTCAGCGCATGTAGGCAAGCGACAGGTAGAGCTTTTATGATTTTTTTTGTACTTAACGTTCTTCAGCTTATACTATATAGCCATGGGTGATGGGGCTTACTAAAATTATCTCTATCATCGTTGTGATCATCACCCAAAAGCTGACGAAAGAGCTAAGGCTATCCTTTGCAATTCCATCAAGTAAAGTGCACATACTATCCTGGCATATTTTTCTGTCCCTATTCTTAATCATTACAAAAAACCTAACTTTCATATAAGTACACATACTTTCTTTCGCCAATTTCATAAATATAGTTTTGCTTCCCTTGAGGTAGGATCCCATCCCACTGGTGGCTGTTTCAATTATTAAATACATACAATAATGATAATAAGCCCACCCACACATGAAATGAATACATTATTACTTTTCCTATGATAATATGAGATGAGAACACGTCTGAAGGGCATGTAGATAATGGTCCGAATCACAAATGCGTAGGAAACGATCTGCACACTGACCAAGGTCCGTGACAATGAATTTGATATGTATGATAAATGTATATAAGGATAGTCTATGGCTGAGTCTGTTAGATGTTAGATTATTATCCACCCTTACACCATTATTGTAACGAGATTTCGTAGTCAAACAATGATTAGGTATATAGTTTTGAGGGAAAATGTAAACTTGCAAAAACGTGTAGGTTTTAAAATATTTTTTGTTCCGTTTACGCAATCACCAAGCCTGACACTAAGCTTCATGTAGGCAGTGTAGTAGGAAAAGATTTCTCTCATAAAAATTATCCTTACGTAATCCACGGAAATGAAAAGAGCGGACCAGGAAATGGACTGTATCAAAGGAAAAGCCACCAAGTAGTCGCAGTGAGTAGTCTAGATTTTTACCTTGTATATAGCTCCTCTGGTCTGGACTCAAGAACGATAACACATTTTGGCCACCACGGTAAACGTGACTTTGAGTTTAAATGGAAGAATTGAAGGGAAACTTGTGTACGCCCTGTGACTCATATATACCTACACACATTCATATATGTACAATAGGAAAAAGGAAAGTATAGTGGCTATAATACACACTCACATACTATAGTAATCTTCTTTGATTCTCTTGGTTAGGTTCCTTCTGCTAAATATCCCAGATCCTCTTATACTTTCATACATTTACTCAATTTAAAGGAAGGTGAGTATGTAACGTGGTACAGGGATGTAATAGCTGTCTAAAAAGTTCACTACCTAGCTACTGCCATGATCATCTTCTCTCCTAACGCAATTGTTTGCCCTTCACTATATGAATGCTAGTAGTGCATTACGCGAAAATAATCTAGATGTCCACTACCACCACCACTACATGCAACTACCACCCACTTCGATTATACTCTTTTACTAAGTAGAAAATGGAAAGTTGAAATGGCTATGGCTGTATGTCTTCACAGCTGCACTATCATTATGAATGAACATTATTGGCTTCGACTTGGGTTGGCTTCTTTTTCCCAGAATCCTGCAAAAGTAGACATGGTTTGCTTTCTCAGATGAAATTCCAAAAAACTGAACAGCAGACGAGTAGGTTATATATACAACATAGAGTTTCTTATATCTGATACTCTTTCTAAGATAGCAAGCAAATAGGAACATATATGAGCCCATGATGAAAATATAGTACTGCTTGTAATCATAGTCTGTTTCAACCTTTCACTTTAGGAGAAGATTTTACTTGTAAAAAGAAACCTTTCTTCAGTCCGCTTCCCTTTTCTGATTGCTTAACTTCTTTTCAAGATAATAATGATTACACTAATTCCTATCATCAATTTTTGGCGTTCCAACAACCAACAAGGTTGGTTAACTCCAAACTAAGGACTTTCACCCGTTCGATGTTGTCATACAAAAAAAAACGAGATTTTTTTTGCAGTGGAAACTTTTTCTTCTTGAATGGAACTTTGCACGCATCCACTATCATGATGATGAAAACGTGATCAGATCAACTTACAAAACCAGACGGAGGACTTTTAGGTTGAATATAGAATCCAACCTTGTGCTTGTATGAATCCACATGATGATATTACAAAAAAATGTACAGGGGATGATGATGATATGATATAAATGAATGTGTATGTTTGTATTCCACGTCTGCAACCATTACCATCATGTAATTTAAAGATGATATTAAGTATGATGATGATGATGATGAAGATTCTCACTCTGATACTTTTTCTGTGTTCCCTCCTTGTGCAATTCATTCATACATTCTAGCCTCCTGCTAAGCATTATCAGAGATCCACTAAATATAAAAAACAGCTTCTTTTTTGATCTGGTGATGATACATATATCTGAGAGCGGAAAGCAATAATCATATTATGGGAGTAGGGATAGGGACTAAAGAAAAGATTCTATTGAAAATTTCCTACTGTTCTCTCCTCTCCTCTTGTGAGATAGAAAGCAAAAATGTGAGAGAGTTGGATGAAAATATCCGTTTCTTTAATTCATCCTTAAGCTTTCAACTGTCATAAAAAGTGAAAATATATTTCTTCTCGGAATTTCGATAAAGACCTGTATATTATAGCTTTAGATCACGCATCAATAATGCATGTCAAAGCCAAGACCAAGAGCATGCTGGTTGCTGTTAGCAAAAGACAGAAAGAAAAAAGTAGCAAAAGACTTGAGGCGCTTCTGCATCCATATAGATGATGGCATTGCATTGGCACATGAATTGCAAGAGAGAGAGAGAGAAAGAAGAAAAGTAGCGAAGAGAAGTGAATTATTTCCTCAAGAAACACTTAAATTCACGTGAATGAATTCAACGCATATGTTCAATGCTCAAAATGGCAGCTTTCTCTCTTTCTCTGTTTTCGCCGTACCAACTAGAAAACCCCAAGATTATATATAAGGTGCTTTACATGCATAGAGAAAGAAAACGAAATCGACCCTTCTGCATGCATTCTTAAATTTTGACTGCAGAAAACCTGCCTACTCCGGCTAGTTGGTACTGGCTTTTTCAAAACGCGTAGGATTCTTCTTTCCCAAGTCTTCATCCGCTGCGCTGTAGGAATCCGAAGAGATCGAAAGTCTAGAAAATGACCCTCATTTTTATACTACTTCGTTGATTTCAAAGGATTTGTGTGAGAAGATAGTATAAAAGCATAGCACACACACACACACACATACCATGTCACAATTGCATGAAGGGAGCTTTACCACGATAGTATAATACTAGGTATTACGTATTATAACCATACCACACACCAGCCCGGATTGAGTTGGAAATAAATCATGATTACACTAACGCATCTCATCCAGACCATTCATATCAAGTATGGAAGGCAATGGCACCACCAAGAAGCACCATCTGATTCTATATTCTGAGGATGAGTGCGGAATGGAGCTTTACATGACTGCATCGTCTGTAGAGAAAGCACTCCCATTCTAAGCACGAGGGATATTTTCGATTCGTATTTTACGGAGCTTTATGCTTCACCTATAAGTTTGTGTGGAATGATGTAAGTAAAAGTGCTAGCAGGTATAGGTACTAGAAATATATATGTGTGTCGTTAAGCGCGTATCAATTAATCATGGGCAATTGTAATGAAAAGATGTGCGTAATGCACTCAACTCAGCACATCTGTAATTTTTTGACTTTTTGCTTCAGGCTCCACGAATTTGTATAGTGATGTAGGATCCGTAGGTAAGTATGCATATGTTCTAAGTACAGTTCAGTAAAGGGCTTTTGAAAGCAAAATCTCATGTTAGCCCAGCACAGGCACCACATCTTTCTTTTAGACATTTGAATTTGAATACAAAATACGAATAGCAGTATCGAGATAGGTAGTTAGGTACAGGTAGGCACGGGTCATGTCTTGTGCATTGTGTTCAATTTTGATTTTGCAATACGTTTGTTTTCCTTAGAAAAAAACTGTTACATTATGTAGAAACCTTGGGTTGGATGTACACCACGACGATATGTATGCATGCGTATATTATTATACGCGTAGTCAAATTTCAAGACTTGAAAAAGGAGTACCCTTATGTATATATAGTTTTTACGCAGCTCCTTTGGTACTTCCTAGATTGGGAAAAATCTTTTCAACAATTGAAACAAAGTATCCTTTTCCCTTATGTTAGCTTATTTTTTGCTCCATAGCTTCTTACAAAAAGACCTATAGGCTATCCGAATATGTACTTAACTCTGTATTTTTGCACTTGATGCTAGCACACATTTTTATGTATGTATATGTTTTAAGTGAAGTTCAGTCCTCCAGAGCTCAGTCAGCAAAGACAGGTCTGAGGAAAGCAGGGCACTAGCAACCTTGCCTAACGGCTCAGCACACATTGTAAACAAAGACTGACAAATTGGGCTTCCTCCTTGAGGACAATACACATTCAAGGGGAAATTTGTACGCCAGGCGGAACACATTGTATATCTTCTTGACTGTTCACTTCACTAAGATACGCTACAACTTCTTTTTCTTTCTTCCTTGTTGGAACTCTCTATTTCTCTACAAAGACTTATTATTATGAAGAAGACTACAAGAGAGAGAGAGAGAGAGAGAGAGAGAGAGAGAAAATTGTGTACTGGAAAAAAAAGGAGGAAGTAAAAAAATCTAGAGCAAATGCGCTCCCAGTAAAGAGCCATGGTGCTCTGTTGCTTTACTTGTGATCTGGTTGGGAAAATCGAGCTGAGGCAAGAGCAAGATACATGTCTGCTCCCAAAGAGCAACAAGAAAAATACACATAATATATAAAGGGAAAAAAATCAGGAAGAATACAAAAAAGGAAACGAAAGAACGAGAAAAAACTAGGTTCAACTCGAAATGGTAGAAGAAGAGCGAGCAAGCATAAGAATAAGAACAGTTTTTCAGGTGAACTTTTCCCATCGGCAATATCTTGTATATTTACACAGTTTTGATGGGCTTGCATCACATCGCAAGGTATCAGTGTGCTCTCGCTGGTTACCTAGTTGTTAACTAGATTCGGCATTTCCCCCGGTTTTTTGTTTATTCTGGAAGTTTGTGTGTGTGTCCTTTCGAATAACTTGTAAAAAATGGAACAGATTGCTTTGGGATCTCATCGGTACTTCATACATTCCGGGTAAATATACAGATCATCATCATCGTCTGTATTAAAATAAGTCGTTTACAATTTTATCCTTTCCTTTTACATTTACAACATTAGACTTCGCAGAAGCCTAATAGTAATACTGATGCTGACGTCAGCATCAGCATCAGCCCCCTCCTCTTTCCAATGAAATGAATGTTCACTACAACAAAAATTCAGGATACTAAAAGTCACGTACAATAAATCAAGCTCACACATTGTCGAACACACTTTGCAACAGTAAAAATGCATTACTCACCTTGCCCTGATACGGATATCACTGCATTCCCAATCGTATGACGTTATTCGACGTTCCCATCCAGTACAAAAAAGGAAAATTACAAACTAATCTCAATTCTCAACAGGGAAAAGTCAACGTGATATACCTAAATATGTATGAGCCTTATTTTATTGTTCGTTCAATGAACTTGTATGGCTGTGCTGTAAGCTTGGCTGCGAAGCTGAAGGGCATGAAGAGAATTGATTAGAACTACGAATAGAAGCAAGGAGCTACAAAGTAAGTTGATGATGATAAAATGTACTAACTGCAGTTTGAGAACATGCATTTGCTAACGAGCGTTTCTCGCAAGTAAAAGTAGAATGGAATTATTTAGAATGCAAATTGAGGTCCTCATGAGACCTTGGGAATGCACCGATTCTTCTACTTTCTACTGCCATTTTGTTTATAGATGATAGCAGTAGCAGCAGGCAGAGGTAATGAGCAAAGTGAATGAAAGGCCGTAGGAGGAAGTGAACAGACAGATTTCAGATTTTTGCTCTCATGTCTGATGATATGATGTTAACATTCTGTTCTAAAGTATTATACATGATTGCTGTTAAAACTGCAGGGAAATTTGTGTTCTATGGGGGAAAAACCTCGGTTTTATCTGTACAAGAAATGTATAGTAATAATTTGTGAGCACCCAGAATGATAATATCATCCAGGATTTTAATCTTATTTTCCGGGAAATTAATAAATGAAGAGCAAGTTCTGTTTGCTACACACGCAGTATAAAATTTGTTGTGGTGGAGGTACTGGATGATCATAGGAGTTCTCTCAGTTTTTATTAATATTATGCCTTCCTGGAACTCAGTATACGGAAGCCTAACAGCCTACCTACCTGACACGTAGACAATTCCGCATCCATCCGTTGTTCGTTAAATTATTGAGCTCTCATACTACTCCAACTTACACCAGAAGATGATGATGATGATGATGATGATGATGACGATGATGTTGTAGTAGTAGTAGTATGCAACGATTATTATCCTCACTCCCATCATGCCACCATCATACCACTACCATTTGCTTGATTATGTGAAACAAGACAGTTTTAATGGGTATTGTTTTTCATTTGAGCTTTTCAACATTATTATTTCTAACTCCTCTTCTATTCTGTGAATTGCAACACCAAACATTGGTACCAACACATAATTGTATGTAAAGTCTGTGTTTTGTGAGTTATTAACTGAAGCAAAATATGTAAACCTCTCTTTTCCCTCTCATCCTGGTGCAATATATTTCGACCCTTGGAATTTTGAGTCTTGAACCGGTTCCCATTATTTCAGCAGGTTTCTTGTGCTACTATAAAAGCATGCTTTTAGTATGTTCACAACATGCAATGAAAACTAAGCATGGTTCCCTGCTGTGACTTCAATTTGAAGATATCTTTCTCTCATAATTTAACGTATACGAGCTATAATAAAGATGCATGTTAAGCATAATACTCTTTCTACTAACGAGAGATGATTATGTGGCTGGTTGCTTACGAAAATGCAGTCATAGACGTGTACCATATCGTACATAACATAACATAACAACAAACTGGATAAAACAAAATGTGTAGGCGACTTTTTAGGTAAATTCTGCAGTAGCAACAACACAAAATAACATCTTATACCTAGCCAAAACCAAATGCGAATGGAACGGAAGCAAACAATGAAAATCTCACAGAAGAGGATTAACTAAATTTCATTTTGGAATGACGGCACAGATAAAAATAAACATGAAGGGATGAATAAAATGGGATCAAAATTTAAATCCATCCAAAATGTATTTTCTTTTGCATTGTTATGAACGAGTTTACCACCAACAAGACACACAGGATATCCTATCCCCATGATTATCACCAAAAAGATGGGGTGTACAATATTATTCCTCCTAACGATATGATGATGATGATGATGATGCCAGCAAAGCTTAAAGCTAACCGTCATTTGAAATCTACAACATGTTTACCCCACTTTCATCCGCTTTTTCTGAACCCAATAACTTTCTCCTTTTTTCTGCACCATGTATGCTTAACAAGAAAACAACGAGAGCAAAGAGACCAACCAAGGTTCTTTTTTTCTTAGACTTTCACTTAAATGAAAATATCCCTTTTATTCATTGCAGATGAACTTGTAGAAAACATTAGCTTTGAATGAATGAGTCTTCAAAATGTTTCAATTTGCTATTAGCTTTCCAGCTGAACTTTTCTGATGCGCATCCAAACAAATGTTTCTCCTCATTTACCTAATTATTTCAAGTCAAAGAAAGCAGTTAAAAGCAACTCAAATCATATTATATTTTCATTTTAAAAGGTCACAAAATAATTTTCACAGATTCATTATTCTTCATCACAAAATGTT
The DNA here is from genome assembly GCA_964034955.1 of Orchesella flavescens. Lineage (NCBI taxonomy): Eukaryota > Metazoa > Arthropoda > Collembola > Entomobryomorpha > Orchesellidae > Orchesella > Orchesella flavescens. The sequence goes on along the minus strand of OZ035957.1, from coordinate 16,138,049 downwards.
ACAAATTAGCATGAGATTGAGAGATGCTTTTAAACCTTGCTCTTTGAAAAGGTTCCCATTTAAGAGGTAACAAAAAAGGGTGTTCACCCTTAATTTTACATCCATATAAAATATTAGCCTCTGTAGTGCAGTGCAGCGTATATATGGGCATAATATGTTCATAAATCTCAAACATTTTGGTCGAATAAATAAAGTAGCATGCATACATATACCTTAACACCACCACCTTCACGTTTGGTTGTTTGGTGTTATTCACTTCCCCTTATAATTCTCCCCTTCCTGTTTTTTAAATTAACCATACACTTCTCATTCCACAGATATGACAGGGGAAACTGGTCGAGTGGTTCGTTCATTTCATTCGTTCGTTCACTCAACTCCAAAAACGCATTACTGTTAAATCGAAACCAAAAAGCAGGGAAAAAACCGTACTCCTTCCTACATTCAAAGTCAAACGTCAGGAGTCAAAAGTACTGCACAACACAACGACTGTTGATATTGCCTCTGCTTTACTCTACTCCTCCAACTTTCATTTCATTAATCATAAATGAAGCTTTCTGTGAAATTCACAGCAACTTTTTTTTAGCTCATTTTAACTCATGATATTGGGATACTGAGTATACCACACTTTTACTCGCCCATATAATACGCAGTGAAGCCGCAATTCGTATAAGAGCTTCTATTTTTAAAAATACCAGCTTGAAAATACATTTGAACCTATACATATAATTATGATGTATCGAGAGGGCTGGAGAAATTTTCCACTAGCACCGATAGTTCCCAAAAATGAACTATATAATTTGAAGTTGATGCTCGTGTACATGTCGAAAAAAGTCATGTCAAAAAGTCAAAACCATACGAGTGAAAGGTAAAGCCTTTCTTTCATGATGATGATTTGAAATGCAATTAAATTGAAATACATCTTCAAGAGCAAAAGGTTATTGTTTAGCGAATCAGGAAATAGTTAGCTTTGCACCATATCAAAATAGTGATGATACCAGTTGTGCAAAACTTGGCGTAGGCGAGAGTGGAGCAGCAATATTACTCTATATTCTACAAGTTTTTTATAAACATTTGCGTGTGCGTAATAGACGTGCTAATTACCATGTTTTCATCTTGCCATTTTCATACTCAAAGTCACATAATACGAATGTATATACAGTTGAGCATGCACATTTGAACGTGAGTGCGATTCGGTGAAAAATTGCATGCAAGCAAATGCAAAGAAAGCACTGATTAGATTGAGTGGCGTGTTTGGGTAAAATGAAGCGAAAAATAGCGTCATGAAATTGAACGTGGACGTTTGGGGGAGAGTGAGAGTGTAGTAAACCAGAAAAACTGCCAAGAATATTTGAACGCACACACATTCACTAGGGAGGCCAAACAAATAGTATAGTGTCGTGGAGAGCTATAATGTAGGTGTACCTACACATGGTATGCAATCTATTTATGTGATTTTCTGCTCCGTAGGACACTTACTCAGACACTAGGTGAAAGTTACATTAATGTGGACATTAGATTTTTTTGTCGATCAACGAACATTACCATTAGCCACAGTCATAATCATTACCAGAAATGGTATCATTTATTCTCTGAATGGAACAAGGAATATATATCGTTTGCTCACTTACTTTCCCTTTTTTTATACTCTTGAACTGTGTTCGCTACATATATCTATACAGACACGTTTGAGGGTACTTTTTATGTGATGTTAACCACAATGTTCAACATTGTTGCTTGTTGGATAAAAGTAGGCAGTAGGCTTGAAATCATTGGTCTGGCTTGGCCTATCTTGTCTTCCTCACTTTAGTACAAGTAAAAGCTTTTGTAGAAACCATCATAAAAGAAGCATTTCCTAAATTTACTCATCTTCTTCTAAAAAAATAGAAATACTTAGCAAGCAGCAGCATCGACCCAATTTCTGAGAAAATGTAATTTCTCAAGATGAGGACGATTTAGTTAAGTAACAAAGTACACAAAAGGGTTTTTAGATGACTAAATTGCATCTTAGAAATGACGATGATGGTAAAAGTATACATGATGAATTAATTTGAATAAAATATTGCCACTTTACAAAATGTGACAATATTTTTATGATTTAATGGGGGCGAAAGTGGGCGGTAGCTAGCAACATACACCCTTTTAAGATTGAAAGGTTGACGGTTGCAGCGAAGTAGAGTGAAATTTAATTTCAGAGTAATTTATTTTTTCTTAGTAGTCTGTCATGTCATCCTAATAAAATAAAAGTAAGAGTATGGAGATTCATGAATGAAATGTGAAAACGGAAACGAAATCCAAAATTTCAAAATGCTACGAATATTATTAGGAAGCAGAATCAGATCACACGCTGCTGCCTGCTTATATAGTCTCAACTCAACTACTCATTTCCTTTGCACTTTGCACAAAATGTTAAGCACAATCCAAAAAAAGCAACCAGACCAGGCTTTATACTTAGATAGGCTGTTGACGAATAGTTAAAGAGGTGTGTGCTTTTCTCCGTCGTCTACCACGTAAAAATGGAGAGATCAGGGAAGCCTGTTAAAAATCTAGCCTCCATCAGCATCAGCAGCCTCTAAAAGCATGCTTTACTTAATCATCAACCTCGTTGGAGAGCAAAGCGATCATATTCTGAGCTAAAAAGCACTTTTTATCTCAGAACACCTTGTAAATATTCATGATATGAATAAAACAGTTGTGAAACATCACATCACATTCACCCAAAAAAATCCGGGGTCCTAGAAAATTTGGTGCTGACACAGAAAAGGTGATTTAGAAGGAGAGAGAGAGAGAGTGCGAGGGAAAAAAATGTCACCAAGTATGAAAACAATCCGGTTGGTTCTACCACGCCTCCATATTAGAACACCATATTACGAGTGGGTATATAGGTACTTCAGGAAAAGTATGAGGTAGGCAAAAAAAATGGTAAGTCACGACATTCTCAACTAATCCTCAACGAAGCTGTCTTGGCATACATTCTCTCCAACATTGAGTTTACACGGGATGATGATGGTATTGACATTTTAAGAAAATTGGATTTGAAATGCATTAACTTTAGTGGCTGAGTACAAAAAGGTGACACACACGGCGGCGGTGGTGGTGGTGATGGTGGGTGTAGGTAGTGCTTAATTTTGGGATTGTGTAGTGCAAAATGTATGTTTGAAAGAGGAACGATGTGAGATTTTATTGTAAGCTTTCCTTCATTAGGAAACAGAAGATCGAAGGAGGAGTAGTCTTCTTAAAGTGACAAAATTATCTGGGTTAGTCAAAAGGAGCATAAGAAATTTCTAGTAGTCATCAGATGTTGTTACAAAATTCATTATTTTCCATCTCTCCAACTCTCTTCTTAGAAGATCCAAAATATTTCTCTCATTGGACTGAGGGCAGTTGCATAAACTACTCCGAAATGATGTGGTATGTGTGGTGGTAGTCAGGCATGGCTTTTTCCTGTGTTTGGTGAGCGAAAAGGAATTGCTACAAAGCGTAAAGTTGTAGAAATGTTTCTGTTCACTCACCATTCCACAAGAAAATCTTGACTGCAAAGATAATTAATTTTCTAGTCTCTTTAAGAAAGTCAGATTTCGCCTCCGCTTTCAATCTTCACTCACTCACTAAGCACACACAGACTCACACCAGCAAAACGCATACTTATAAATACTACTTCTACATTGAACAGAGGAACATCTTGCTTTCTTCATCTCTCCTGAGAAACGGTTGAATGCCAATTTCCTATTAAGCTCTTCAAAAAGATGTTCCTCGATTTTGCTCACGAGCACATGAACGAACAGGAGCCCACTGTATCATATCATCATCCCATGGATTCATGCATACACGACATCCTTTCATAACTTCTTCTCCTGACTTTGTGACACATGGAGTCACTTAATTTTTAGGGGAAACTCACTCCCCTTCACGTTGACAAGACTTGCAGAAGCAGTTTTGCAATTTGTGTTAATTTTATTTCTAATTATTCTTCTCAAAACAGCAGCATAATAGCACATGTGTATATGTACTTATATGTTTTTCATCATAAAAATATCTTGAGGGAATAATCGAACTGAAATATTATATTATACTACTATTGTCCGACAAAAGGTTCCACGATATCATGTTCTCAAAACTATGTCAGCTGTTAGCCCACCCAGAAGCAATTTTTCATGGAGCATATTCCTAATGAAAATACTGCCATAACTGATGGCAAAAGATTCTTCAAAACATGCGATGACTCGAGGATAAAAGCGTGTTCATTTCAACCAGAACCAGAACCAGCACAATTCTCATGCCATGCCCAGCCAGCTTATGTATATCATTCAGTATTACAGTATCATTATCATTGTGGCTGTGAGTAAGTGAGACACATAAAGAAAAAAGGTAAATACATAGTATAATTTTCCCCATAGTTGTACTCACTTAGCAAGGAGAGAATGCGGAAAATTAAGTCACTTTTCTTGGATATATGACAAATGTCTGTCTAAATGACAGGAATCTCACTCCGTTGCTAGATTAATGATGCCACTACGATTCAAACAATAGCGGAAGGAGGATGTGGCAACCCATGAAAGACAAGGAATGGCACATTTCTTATTCAGCCGCAGCCACACACACACACACGCATACCTACACACACTTTACCAAACCAGACCAGCAGACCAGACCAGGATTTTCATAGTTTATACAGTGGGAGAAGCAGTCAGTGTAATAGTGGTATGGTATGGTATGAGGTTTACTTAAGAAGAACAAAGTGAGAAATGGCTTTTGTAGCTTGCACAAAATGTAATATTTCATAAAATGTTTCGAGTCTATCTTCAGAGATTTAGCTAATAGCATAATATAAGAGCAGCTGCCACATCACATTCCCTTCGTTTTCATAGATAGAGGCAAAGATGTCTTTAAAAATGGAGAGAAAATGACTTACTTTGGTTTCATCTACAGAACAGCGACTCACACTCACTCTGTGAGAAAAGAAAATCGTCTTCCTTTGTGTAAAACGATATATAACAGAAATTATATTTTATTGAATGAACCCACGCCATATTCGCAACAGTGATATGATATGAGTCCGTTACTGCAAAAGGAAGGAAGGATATCAAATCACTAGTCGCTACCTTATCCCTTTTCCTTTACTGTCTAGAAGATGAGACTATTGCTATTGCTTTTACAAGACGTTGTAAAGACAAGTCAGTCACATGATGAAGAACAAAACGGGACAAGAGCATTTTGCAGATATGATATGATATGTATACATATACACACATTTTTATAATACGAATTCTTCTCATGCTCCATTCATCCCAGTGACGGCCGTCATAAATGGAGAAAACTTGCGTTTATTCAATCCAGGAGAAAGTAAATCCTAATAGTGTATATATCACTTGAGATAGATGGTCGGATAGATGTGATGTGATATTACAATAACTGGCACTTTCCATTGCTTTATCGTTCTCTATGGATTTTTATAACCACAAAGTGAACCCCAGACAGACAGTTCCATATCGTTTATTATCAATGAACATTATAATCATTCACTATGCAATTCATTTATATAGAACCGAAAAAGAAAAAAAACCCACGGAGCTGGCTCCAATATAGATTGATAGAAGTTATGAGAGGAAATTCTTCCATCCAATTTATATCCCAGTGGGATAAGATGAGAAGAGAGATCTGTATAATTTGAATTTACGTCATCACATTTACAACCAAACTAAAAATTCGATTTTACTTTTAGATTGATCATCATCCAGATTTGTCATAATTTTTTTGGGGGGAATTTAATGGTGCTCCCAATGTGAGTGGGTATATAGTATTTTAGAATTAGCTATAGGCTTTATCTATTTTTTATGGGTCGGTTCATTTTAGTGTAGCAACAGTCAACAGTAAATCAAACTCAACTAGAAGCTATTATAGAGATCTCTGGCCGTGAGTGTATTTAACATGAGAGATCAAAGAGAATTGTATCAATAAAAAGGAGGTCAAAAGTTGTAAAATGTTTACTTACAGTACATCTCTACTTGGACAGAGGAAGATATTGGCTCGCTTAAATTATTGTTGCTCGCTTGGCACGTGTACACCGCGTGAAGATCGGATCGGGTTAGCTTCCCAACTGTCATCGTGTTCTGCGTTGCTCCTTCAGGTGAAACAATTTGGTAAGTTTCATCGATCAAAGAGCCTCCCCTCCACCAAGTTACTTTAGGAGATGGCCGACCTAATAAAAAAATACATACATTATAAATAGGATGAAAATGATGAAATATGTATATACTTTAATGAAGAAAAGATCATTCCTTTAACATCCAATTACTAGTGGCAGCTCGAGCTCGGAGCTCGTCGACTCGAGCCCAATTTCGTGCATAAAATCAGGTATAAATCAGCATAAACACACTGTACCGTAGAGAAAGAATGAATAGAATGAAGAGTGGTTATCAAATGCACGAAAATAAAAGTATATAACAACCATGTCACTTCAAAGTCTGCTATAGTATTGTCGCACTACGCATCTTATAGCTTATATTATCATTATCAGTTTTCTCTCATTCCGTTCCAGGCTGAAGTATGCCGTGTTATGCTGAAACTTTGTCAAAACGCCAAAGAGAAGAATGGCATCAGCTTAACAACTTTAAGAGGGTTGTTGCTGCCAGAGTTGTTAGCAAGGAAGGAGAAAGGAAGAGAGAATAGAAAAGGGAATTAAAGGGAGATTTGAGAAATGCTGCTCAAGTTGGGCGGATATCCACTTGCCCAGCAATTAAATATCGCCATAAATATTTCAGAAATCTAATCAACTGTCAATTGGATCCCATTCTGAAAAGAAAGTATAAATGCTAAATTACTCGCCAAACAAGAGAGAGAGCAAGAGCGCGTACGTATAGATAGTATTAGTCCAAATAGGCAAAGGGATGGGAACACACGGTGGTGGTGGCGTAGTTTTGTGGAATTATTGGTGTTGAATGAATAAAAGGAATTATTTGTGAGGTGGCTCATTGAAGGAAGAACGTGTGCGATCACTGTAAGAACATGATACACGTGTTAAGGTACATAAAATGGTATGGTAGTGGCTTCCTGAAAAAGCTTTTGTACTCGTTTGACTGCATTGTTCAAGAATTCCTTCGTTGGGATCTTGTTCTCTTCTCAAACGCAATATGTTTTCTCTCTCTTTCTTTCACCCTCTTCTGCTATAACATAAAGCGTTCCAAAGCTTTTGGTGTCATGTTTTGTATGGAATGAAATGAAAGCCACGTAACAGAAGACGTTGCTTACTAGGTGGTATTACGACATGTACTATGTTATAAATGAGTAAACCCAAAGAACAAGAGTACACAATAGGGTGATGGGGAAAATCCCGTTTCTCTTGTTTTCTGGGCTTTACACAAATTTAGAATGAATTGCCTGCCTGGTGATGATGATGATGATGATGCTGCAGATGACGATGATGCTTTCAACCAACCTGAGAAGTAGAAAGTTCCTCTGATGATGATTTTGGTTGTGAGGCACAGGCACAGCATTTCACAACCTGAATGGTTTTGCATTGGTGGTGGTGGTGATAGGGCAAACCTATTGTTGTGGCACGTTAGCTTTCATGTCTCATGAAAAGAATGCGGAGAGAACGAGAAACGATAAAAGTGTTCGATAAACGTTTAATATATACGGTTGAGAATATTTTAGATGACAGTAATTTATCTTTGCATTCATTCCTCTTTGAGAGATGATAATCTTTCCCATTGTTTTTTCGGCGTTTCATCCATTTCACAGATGATTTTGAACCATTCTTTTGCAAAACCTATAATATTCATTCCATCCATCCTCCGTACGTTTTGCAAGCTTTCATCGTAAGCCTTCTTTGTGAAGCCATAATTGTGCGCAAAATGAAATGTCATATGCTCTTTCAATCACGATAGGCCAACATAATTCTAATATTAGAGTTGGAAATAGATGTGAATATTATATAGCTTTTAAAGTGCATATATTGGCATAGCACATCAGGTTCATAACTCATGTTCTAGTTCTAATTTAAACAAAAAGTCCAATACCCTGTTACATATTACCCTACAAATGGCAGAAGAACAGTGTAACTACAACGCATCACAACACACCACACACAATAAAAATGAGCACACTAAACTAGCTATAAGTTTAATCCTTCCATATAGTGAAAATTTAAATGGAGATACAAAGGTAGTATTTTAGTATTTGTCTATTTTGCGGCAACTATAAATACTACCATACAGATTATTTCTTTGATTCATCCTCTAATCACTTGAACGTCAACATATGTAGCTGCTGCTATTGTGCTTGGTGCACGTTTCCAAAAACCAAAGAGCTTCTCTTCTACACCAACTACCAACGTACATAATCAAACCAAAATTACATGATTTTATGGTATGGCTGAGAACAATGTAGATAACCTACATACAAACATTTGACGTTAGTTTCGGGTACATTCCATTTCCATCCCACCATCCATTCCATGCACCATGGAGAGCTTGTTTGTGGAATTCGAATTTGAAAATGTATGTATATATAGGCATAATATGTTTCGTTCGTTCACCTATATAAAGATGGAGATGATGGAGGAGACTAAAATGAAAAATTAATGCTACCCTCACCTCCAACGTTGAAAAGGGCCTTGGCTGCTTGCTTGCAAAAGGAGGAAGCGCAAATATGCAAACAAGCAAAAGTAAAGAATGGAGGCATATGTATGAAAGCATCGGTGGTGGTTCCATACTTTGCCCAGTTGGAAAGAGATAGTAACAAAAGTGAAAGCTAACGAATAAAATGGGACTAGAGGACTTCACACAGAGTTCCCACAATTTGCCATCGCTTTTTTTGCACTCGCTTAAATGTATAGCTAAAAGTTAGGTTTTTGGGATGGCATGGCGTGATGATAAAGAAGAAGTCCTTGCATGGTGCAAGTTTTATGTACATACATACATTTTATTCTCTTTAGTACTCCTGGTGAGCACCTACAACATGTGGGTCTACTGATTGTCTTTGGAATGGAATGGAAAGACACACACACACTCTCTTTCTCTCATACAGGCAAATACTTACAAGACTTTCAAACCGGTAAAGGATGCTGTGGCGGAGACCATCATCCCATAAATGTTACCTCTTTACTTTTTACTTTGAAAAACCCTGACTGGATCCATCCAGTCAGCAGCTCGAAAGTCTAGCTTTGTCCTTAAGAATATTGTATAAATCTGCTAATACAGCAAAGTTGTCTACGTACGTGGAAATATATTTTTGTAATCCAACTTCAGCTCATGTTCTTCTATGTGTTGATATAAATGGACTGCTAACAATGCAAAGGGTGCGACTGAAACGTTATATATAAACGTATAAACATATATACTTTTCCAACCAAATGAATCTGAAAAGTAAACGTAACTGGAGCAAAAGTATAGAGGGAAAAGCAGTCGTAGTCATAACCATAAACAACAAAAAAAGATATGAGGAAAATCTTTAGAAAACTTGATCTTGCTCCTTCACAGTCAAGTCACCCACCTACCTATACACACACACACAGTTCAGTAATTCGCCTATCTTGCAAACTTCCTTCCTTCCTATTCCTTCACTCACTGTGCAGTTTGATAAAGGAATGTAATGACGTATACTGTGCTTGTGCTCCTCGAAAATTGTTCCAAGAGGAAGTGGCCTTCTCTACGATCAACGTAGTGAAAGCAAACCTATATAATGCATATATAACTTGGGAAATACTAAAATGCACAAAAACTACCAAGAACCATCATGATAGAATCACAAGTGAATGTGTGTGGAGATATGATATAGTTATGTGAAATATACATAAGGGCCATCCCATATAGATAATTTGCATAGGCTGTGATATGAGCAAAAATCGAGAATTAAACTGCTACACTTCCCCCAGACTTCTTTTAAGTTCACAATGAAAATACTTGACTAAAGTTGGGAAGATTGCTTGCCTAAGTTTGAGAATGAATTGTATAAATAAAGGATGCTGCCTGCACTTTCTCCACCATCATCGTGTGTGTTTCCTAACTATTATTATACTTATGACCAAGACCGTTTATAGCAAAGCTTTAGCTTTATAGTTAGTTTATATGTATGTTTTTTCGGTGAAAACTAAAATGCGTGAATAACTTCGCCAATGATGCCTCCAACCAAACTAACAACCAACCCAAACACGTTTTATGATTATTAGAACATCACATAACTATTACTTGGCACGAACAACCGTGATAATATCTCATCTCCCCACACTTAATACCTGAGTTTATATGAGATTATATCTACACTTGCTCCTTTCTTTTATGCATAATATATAGAGAGAAAGTGGAGGTAGTATGGCTAGGTAAGCAAAATTATTCGAAACTGTTTGACAAGTTACCGTGAACACTGTGTTTTCATAGAGGGAAAATGGTGGAATCTGGACTGGAATTTTAGAAGAGACTTTTAGTAGAGAGATCTAGATGAAGGGTTTCGTTATGAATGTACCTGCATTCGTGGAAAGAATCAGAGAACCTTCAAACGTGAGAGAAAGGAGAGGATGAACAGGACCTTTTGCTCACATTTCATTAGTCTACTTTCTCTCTAAATATATTAGTATATGGATGGTATATCTGGGCTATATACCAAATCGTTTCTAAACATTTATTCTGAACTTCAGGCTGGAGTTGGAATAAATGAGCATGTATGAGCTGAACTGTTCATTTTATTCTCAGCATTATCAAACGAGCTTAACCAAACCACTACTGCTTTTGGTTTCTGATTTAAAAATAGGATTGGCCATAGAAGATCCGTTGTTGATGCTTGGAATCTACTTAAATTTTATATGTTGAGGTAAAATGGAAGATATCTTGATTATTATATGCTTTTACGAAAACTGTTGTCATTTATATGAGTATATATACAACTATACTTCCTTTTACGTATACTTCCTGCTGGTTGTGACAGTGCAGATTCGTTTTGAACCTGAGAATTGCATTTTCAAACAAACTGTCGTAGTTATCGTAAGTAGCCTACACCATTTCTGTTTTACCTTGTGAAAAATCTGCGATCTTTAGCGGAGTGTGCAAAATGCAGTTCAAAAATGAATTGAAACTATATTTCCCAAAAATGCCATGTCTACTTCTATGATATTTGTAGTAGCATTATTGTTACAAAGCTGACTTCGCACATCCCAAAATAGTCCTTGAGTTGGAGTGGTTCAATGTAATTTTTAGTGTTGTACAAGGGAATGAAAAGGCCATAATATATAAAATTATTCACCTTGAATTTAAAATGCAAAATGGAACTTTCACTGTAACAGTGCAAGAAACCACATTGGTTTTGAAAAGTATGACCTTGACACAAACAAACCCATCGATTTAATATTTCATTTTCATTTGAAGTACACAACCTGGAAAATTGTTAATGTGTGATAAAGAACACCGCAACACTGTGTGTTTGTACATGCATTATTTGCGTAAACCACAATACTATATAGTCTGCTCTCAGTGGAATTATTTTTCATTCAATGAAAGCGGCGGAGCTGGAATTGAAGGTAAAAAGACCACATATGTAGTTTCTAATGTCACACATAATATATATCTCATCCAGAGCAACTTGATACAGTAGAAAAGTGCAAACGGTTATGCAAAATGGGTGCAAAATCTCCTTTTGTTCGTGTCATCTCGTAATGGGTACCTAAAGGAAATTAAAGTTGAATAATTTACGATGACATCAACCTTTTAACTCTTCTTGCAGAACATCTGGTAAATAAATGCTAGTCAGCATTGCATAAGAACCAGAACCAGCTCAAAGCGCAACATTATGATTGCACAGTCTCTTACTCTTCTTCTTTGAGGAGTCGACAATGTAGTAATGTCAAAAGCGTGTGAGTATGCAACGCTGCTGAAGTGTGGCTCGAGGAATGTTTAATAGATGTAAACTACGAATTGAGTGAGCGCCGGTGGTTCATCTACCATACTAAAAACATATTACATATATTCTTGAGCCCTCTCCGTTGAAATGTTCAACTTATACGAGAAAGCAAGCTAGAAATAAATTACTTTAGTATAAATCCGGAGAAAATTATTTGAACGTGAGTACGGTACAGTGTGTATCTCGCTCGTTCCACCATTTTGATGTCGTAAACGTTAATCATACAACATTAAAAATTCATGCAAGGGCTAATTGTACAACTGCTACCTAAAACTTTACATAATTTATTATTGAATCACACACACGTATTACATTTGTGAAAATATGATATGAACAATAATTTTATTGCCACAATGGCTTACCTCCGGATGCCATACACGTTAGAGTCATGGACGCCCCTTCCTTGAATGGACCCGCAATTCCTCCCAGTTCATTTGCTTGTCCATCGAAAACTGTTGGTTTTTGAGGTGGAACTGCAAAAATAATAAAAATAGAATTTACTCAAACATTCGCCATTTTCAGCAACATTTTCTGTGACTTCTTTAGCTGTACATAATATTCAAGGACGTTTTGTTGCAGATCTGTGAGATTTATGATTATGAAATGGACGCAGATTTAGAACTTTCTGCAACTGAAGTCCGAAATAAAGTTGCATTTTATGAGAGAATTGTTCTATTTTTCATGGATCGGAATCAGCAAGCAGCCTAAAGTTTGAGTTAAATCAGTTTGTTTTACTTTGTAAATTTTAATGACTCCTTTGTTTCTTACAAGGTTTTCTTTCTTTCCCAAACAACCCAATCCCTATAACTGGTTTGCAGTAGGTAATCGCTGCGAGTTGCTCAAATTTAGTGCTTGCCCCATATTCATAAAACACTCGGCTGGTGGTTAATCACCCACCGTATGATAGGAAATTGTATATAAAGATTGCAAACAATAAGTCTTAATATACTGCGCAGAGAGCAGCTCACTCCTCATCTCTCCCCATCCACATTGCAGCTTGTGGCAATGAGGTTTTGGAGTTTCGGTGTTTGGCTTTCATGCTGACTAATAGCAAACTCACAGCAGTCATTCATTCAAATTTTATGGAACTGCGACAGCTCCCTAGAGATTCTGACTGTGGAAACATCACCATACTACTGCAGCTAGGGTATATAAACATATAAGCTCTATATGCTCCAACTTCGACTTTGTAACAAACGATGTGATGGTGGGCAGGTAGAAAACTTATATTTAGCAATTTTATGCAGTTAAACTTTAAACCGAATGAAATTGGTTTGCTTACATTCCACCAATTTGTTAAGAGCTACAGAGCAAGAGTTAAACGAATGCATTGATGCAGTAAAAACAAACACAGGGGGAAATCAGGGGAACATAGTTAGCTTTTTAGGAAACCTTTGATTATGCATATCAGCGGGCATGAGCAATGTAAAGGACCAGACCAGAACCAAATAAAACTCCCTTCCTTTGATTCCATTCGTTGAAGATTCGATCTCTATACCTTTTAAGCTTTTTTTGGGGAGATAAAAAGGAATTAATAAATACCCAGTCAGTCAGTCAGTCATATCGCACTTAACCAATTTTCAGCCCTTGATCTCTCCCTGCATCATCTTATTTTACTTTTTTCTCCCCAAAAAAAACCCAGCAAGCTACGTAAGCACTTTACACTTGCATGCGGGGGTTGAAACTTTAACAACGGGAGCAAAGCAACAGCGATAATATGTATAGGCATACACGCGTCAGCCACACACACACTCTCTCACACATGGCTTTCATTTTCCTTTTGCTTCATATCATGATGATTATTATGCATTACTGTTATTATCATTATCATCATGATTATTATTATCACAGGAAACCATATTGCACCGCCAGCCACTCTAGCTTCGTGTATGTCTTCTTGATTTTCTCGTATTGTCATTTTCTATATCCTGTACTCGCTCACATTTTGGTTCCCCTTCGTTCTTTCGCACTTCTTTTTTTTACATTATTAATAGGAGGAACAACAGCATAGAATGAGAAGAGAATAATAAGGTACCACGCACAATGCCATTACCACATGCATCAGCTGTATAGCTTTTTATATGCTTTTTTGTTTCCATTCATACTTTTCAAAATTACGATCATAATCGTAACAGAAAATTCTCCCTATCCATACTCCATTCTCCAAGAATGCTCCATGAATGAATCATGTGTCATGTGTACTTCCTATCCACCCTTGTGGGTTGCTCAGCTCAAGTATATATATTTTTCACTTGGTAATACAATTGAATGCGTTACACGATAAATTTTCACTCATTTTCATCGAAAAAAGTTATCACCAAATTCGTAAAAGCTAACATAAAAATGTAGTAGACGCTTAGACGTCGTGTGTGTGTGAGTGTATAGAAATGGAAATGAGGAACGGAAAGTTGTAGGAAGGAAGAAGCCATTGGGTTTCAAGTTACTTTACTCGAGTTGCGAGACAAGAGCATCATGAGCAGGTAGTTACACACAAAACAACGTATGTATGAATATGAAAATGCGTACATTTTCCTTTCCTGTAATTCATTTTCCTTCTCCGGTCCCAGATAAATTGTATAACCATAAAGTCTTACAGGGACGAGACCATAGACCACTGCCATTTCTCTACTCATAATATATTATGTGTTAGATTTTGTCAGTAGTCATCCTTATTTCCTACAATGTCATTTCCCTCTTTCCATTTTATTAGAATGACATTGACAATGAAATTTAATTTGTCGTTTCATTCTCCCTGCGTGAGCCCGCTCGTCCGTCCTACGCCTTCAATTGAAAATAGTATCAGGAGGTTGACATCTTACTATTAGTGACGATGACTAGAGAATATATGCTGTTGATATAATATGCAAGAGCATGCCCAAACTCATTTGTAATCAATAATGTATGCAAGTGATATCCATTTACGATAAGAGATAAAAGAAGGTACAAAAAGAAATGCTCCACCTAGAGATATCTTCCCAATGCCATCAGTTCCTCGTGTCTCGTACTCGTAGTCAGTGCATATTTAATCAAAACCCTTTGTAATACGAGAATTAGATAAGGTGCAAGGAAAGAATACGTTTTAAGTGAGTTTGGGTTCAATTCCAGCTTTTTGTCGGCAACCAAACCAGAGACTCACTCATCGTCAGTTGATTATGTTCCGGACAGGTTGGAATCCCGCTTTTATTTGCTGAATAAACGTTTTACCATTGCACACTAATGTAATACACATGTAGTTGTGCTGGTTGGTGCTGAGTAAAAGCATGATTGATACACCACCACAAAGTTTGCTTTTTAATCCTGTATGCAAACTGCAATCGGTGCAGAGTAAATCAAACATTAAAGTAAACCACCAAAGCCGCAAGAGCTTTCCTAAAGCTTTGTAAATCGATATGAATGAGAGGAAGAGGGAGAGAGCAATGAAAACTCGTTGTGCACATAATAATACGCCTGGATAAATAACTGCATTTACTTTCTCTTTCATTTGTGTGCTTACAGGAGGAAATAGCACCCAAAATAGTTTGGCTGCTGACGCAGCACATTTTCCACACTGATTATAGGTTGCAATGAATGAGGCAAAGAGAGAAAGAGACCTAAAAACGAAACATATGTATCATGTATCATATTATAGTAGCATTGTAAATAGAAAGTCCAAACAAATAGAATGGAATGTCGACATGTGAGAAAGTGAAGGAAAGTGGAGGATTGCATACAACATGCATGCACATACGATATATATCTCTTCTGTGATTTCAGAGGAGCTTATGCTTCCCTTAAATTTACTTAAGTATCCATTTAAGCTTGAATATTCAAGTGTGTTTATGTTTACATCTCTGATATATGCTGCTACTCTACTACTACTGCATAAATAGGCAAACAAAACAAAACTGCACTTAACTTTCTTCCCAAAATCCCCACACACATAACGTAAGTATACACGCTATCATTTTGTGAAGTGAACTCTCCTCGTTTTATTTAGATGATGCAGGCAATCTTTTTATGTTCGGAATAATCCAGCCAAAATGAAAATCATCACAGTTTAGGACCAACTACTGCTATAACTGGTATAACAGCTTAATATCATTTTGTGACAAATATTTTTTGAAACATGTGTGGCAATAAAAGTTTCAATATGGCATAAAATACACATGTTTTTTGAAACAATGAAGAGTGCAACGAAATAACGACTATTTTTGTAGTTGGTATTTTTTCTTCTCCAGAGTTTTCAAACTTGAGCAACTTTCTCCAATAGGAAAAACAGAGAGGATTGTTATTATTACGGTATGAAAATGTGGAGTGTATTATAGCATTTCTATTTTTCTTCCTTCTGCTGCTCCCTTTCCCCGATGAAATGTAATGTTTACATTTTTTCTCTCTTTCTCTCTCCTCTTACACTCTTCATCCATGTCGGCAAGGAAGGCAAAGGAAAAAGACTATTTTCTGCTACTATGAACAAAACAAGATCAAGAAATGTGAAAATCCTATTAAGGACAAAAAAACATATTGTGTACGTTTCCTTGCTCGTTTCTCCTTCCTTTTTTTCTGAGTCTGCAGAGAAATCTCAAGAATGTCTGCATTCTTCCGTTTGTTAGCTTGGCTGAATGTCTTCTTGTCTTCTGTTTAAGTACATAAATGTTCTCCTGCTTCACCCCGCTTCCCTTGCAACCACTCACTCTTCTCTCTCTCTATTGGTGTTCAACAACAAGAAGAAGAAGAAGCTTGCCCTTCCGGCTGCTGCTTCCACTCTTCTCCTCTTTTTCGTGTCTTCAAACAGACAATCTTATATCATCATATGTATGCTCAGTTCAGTCCAGAAGTGTGTGTGTGGTAGTAATAATACACACAAGCACATATGGAGTGTCAGCCAGGTCACTCGCTATCCAACCAAGAATAGTTTCATTTTAGAGGCTTCCATTCATTTTTTTTGTCCTGGAATATATTTTTTTCTCTGTTCCTTCTGAAAGTTATATTCTACGGATGGACAAACTAGAGTAATGGAATATAACCATGTACCATAACCAAACTCCTACACATACACTCATCATCATCATGACTTACAGAAGAGGAAAAATGTACATACTAAAAAAGAAAAAAATAGCAAGAGTAGTATGTAATATGTAGTGTTTTGTTGGGAAGAAAAAGCCAAGTTTTTTTCGTCTTATTTTTTTCTCTCAAGAAGCCAGAGGAATGATGATGATGCCACGACCAGTCATTTTATTAGCTCCTAACCATATTGCCCCTGAGACTTTTATTGGGTAGGGTGGCGTAATATTTATTATCAACAAGGGGAAAATTCTCTAAGACACTGACTGAGCATGCAATGCAAGAAAAAAAGGAAGGAAAACGAACGAATGCAAACCTAGCTCATATTATTGTGGACAGGCAGCAGATGTGCGGTGTCTTATTCGAATAGAAGAAGGAAACCAACCGAGAGAAAGTTGTATTACATAGTATTCGTGGGAGTGCATGCAACATAACGTGTGTGTGTGTGTCTTTGTAATCTATGGTCTGTTATCAAATGTTGTTTGTTGCATTTTCTTATGCAATATCTTTCCGGCTTTTCGCTTTCTCTCTCTCATCTCCTCATTCTTTTGTATCATTTTGCTCAGTCCAAACCAGTTTCCCAGCAGCTCGTGCGCCTTTGTTTAGTGAACGGGAAAAAGAAAATTTTTATGAGACAAGTGCAGAATGCAATCTAATATCTTTTACAAAATGTAACAATAACAGTAACAATTTTTCCACTTAAATGGCCAAGAATGTAGACAAATATCTTGAGATACAATCAAATGATCTTTTTATAACCAATGTTGTTCAGGGAGAACTGATGAGAGGGAATTGGAAATGAAGTGGATGAGCGAAAAGCTAATGTTTAAATTGTGACAATAATAATAACTGTAAATAAGTGAGGGAATGTGACTAAATGCCCATGTATTTTCTCATTTAGCCTGTCCTCAATCATGGTGGCAAGTGTTATTGTATATTGTATTGGGGGTATAAAAATAGCTTAAGGTTTAAGAGCACCCAAAATAAAATGGTAAAAATATACACAAATGATCTTCGTAATCAGCAATTGGGCAAATTATTATTACAACAAAACAAATTTTGAGCATTGGTTGGAACGCATAATATCCATTTTTTGAATCGCTAGATTTGTAACCAACCATATAAAATTAGTTCTTGTTAGAGGTTGAAAAAAAAGTGCTTTTAGGGAAATTCCTGCTTCCAATGGGTTCTAGTGGGCAATTCCCACAGAAGTCCATTAAGATAACGAAATGCTGGCTATCAGAGAATAGGCAGGCAGGAAAGACTGTAGTAAAAAAATGGGAAAGCCATTGGAATCCATTTTTTCAAGTGTCAAATTGCCATACGATATGTGTGTACGTAATTTACATGTACGCCTATGCTCCTTCATGTTCTCTCAAGGTTAAAACCAATATGTACTGTGTGCATTCTGAAACCTTATATAACCCGTGACGGAGATGAGTTTACATATGTATAGTTGCTAAGTCTGAAAAATGAAACCGAAGACAAAAAAATACAGACAGGAGAAAAAATGGGAGTGCATTTGGTGTGGGCAAGTGTGCATGAATACATGCATGAATGTCTCCTACGGCCCACTAGAATTAGGTACAAGGTCGATGTCTCTTATCTTTCACCTAGAATGAGAAATATCTGTATCTGCAGATGAACAGACAGACAGGAAAGGATACGTATATATCTTTCAATTTTTGATGAAATGCAATAAGGCCCTTTTCCTTATAAAAATGTAAATTTGATACGTCTTTGTGTAAACGTACCTAATCCTTGTTTCCGCTTTTCTCGTTAGAAATTGAGAAGAGATGTCTATATTACACTAGTAAAAGCTGAGTTTGAAAGGAAGTGTGTGGGAATTAAATTGACATAAGGTCACATAACCTACAGGTACACACGGATGTGCTACTTTCACTCAGACAAAAACTGAAAGTTTCACAGAGTAAACTGAATTATGTGAAAGAAAGAAGGGTAGATATGTATACAAATATGTGGTACATTCATTGATATAAATACATGTTACTAAAACAAATGGCATCTATAAGAGTTTGTCTAAACATACATACATATATATATATGCATGCATGTCTTGGCATTTGGCTGAAGCCCCAAACAGTCATTTTGAATGCAATCTTGTAAGAAAACTGAGGAAAAAACACATTATGCTCTTTGACTGGTGGTGGTGCCGGTTGGTTGGGATCCCATGAGTTTTTTTCAATTCCGAATATAAAGTAGACCTTTGCATTGCAGTAAAATCAACGCTTATTTTTCCATCTTCTGCATCCATTCCAATTGCATTTGATGGCCAGACAAAATACACTTTTTCTTTCTCTCTTCCAATTTTTTGTCCTTTGTAGGATCGTGAAGAATGGAAGAAACTTGTAAGCTTCTATTTGTAATGCGGTACTTGTCAAGGATGCACCAACCGACGCCAGCTCGAAAAGTGAACACAAGGGAAAAATCATATTGTTTGGGATTTAATACGAAGGGAAAGTCGAAAGTCAGAGAAGAAGAGATAAGCCCCCTCACCAACATATAAAAAAAGTAGTAGTTGTCCAAACAAATTTGCTATTGAAAACTTTGCGCCCAAATATAGGTACATTACCAAAGTCGATTTGTGCAACTGCAGTTGAATTTCCATTGGAAAATGCTCATTGAACTTTCCAGGGTGCTGACGTCAACTGGCTATATTTGGGAGCTTTCCATGTATTTGTGTAACCTTTATTATTGCTATCAACCAACAATAAGTCTCAAATATTTGGGTCACAGAGTAGAGTATAAAAACTTTAGGTGAATGAAAAACATTATATGAGAAGCTAAAAGTATCATCACTACAAAGTGTTTGAATTCGATTGGGTTCCAAAGTTAATTTGATGCTGGGTAAAAAAGTAGCGTGTACTATTTAGGTAAAAACAAGTTCATTCATTTCACCTTCTCCCATAATTCTTTCTATTATATCTTCTTATTCCAACCTAAAAGCTTTTAAAATTTGATTTCACGAACCCTAAGTGTTTGCCTTTGCTATGTAACCCTTTATATTTTCCTTTTATTTGCCTGTTTTTTTGCTTATTACAAAAATGTGTAATTTAGTAGAAAGGTTGGTTCGAAGAAAAACTGAACCAAATAAATAGTATAAGCAGCGGCGGGGCTCCATATATTAACTTGGTCGGGCAAAAGCAGGACATGTATTAGTGACCCTGAACGAAATGATGTGAAAAGTCAATACACACAAAACGTTTGAAAGCTAAAAGGTAAACAATGGGAAGTGGATATTAAAACACTTTCTTTTTAATTTTATTTGAAGGTCTGTGGTTTGAAACGACATAGTAAAAGTAGTACGCACTGCGGACATGCGAAGTGACTCATGACTTAGTTAACAGGTACAATTTGAGTCGGTTCACTTTTTTGTTTGTTTTTTACGCTGTAGTTTATTACGCACAACCATTCATTTTCATGTATACGGTAAGCAATTCACATTGTCACTGATTCCTTTGATGATAAGTATTTTGGTTGAAAAGAGAAAGCATAAAAAATTAAAAAAGCAGGCCATCCTCCGACATGTAGGAACCAAACTCATACGTTAATAAAAACTTGTACTATACACGTTTTTATTTGCGTGGATTTCACCCCAAAAATTTGGCTCATGTCACAACAAGTCAAAAATAGTTTCAAAGGTTAACTTGAGTCAGAGATATTAATATACATTATTAGGCCTACTTTTTCAAACTCATAAAACGAGGTAGTAGCTGACGAGTGTGTCTATGTATGTCAATCAAATGGACTCGCTCGCGTACAACCATACAAACGAATGAAAAAGTAAAAAAAACTACTATCAATCTAAATCCACCTTTGAAGTTGTTTTTTCAGTTACTTTCGAAATCCTCAAACAAAACAGAAAATGAGCAGCGAACCCGAGTGATGCGTGGATGTGGACACGTCATACAGTTCATAACAATATGCCTATTATAGATACACACACATCAATATCGATACCAATCCTTTCCTCGTCAATCTCAATATTACAAAGTTTCTATTGAGAGCGGAAAAAAATAAGTGCTTAGACGACATATAGCATACGCAACACCAAGTATCATATTATATTTATGCTTATACATATTTATGACAGTAATCGATATCGATGCGATAAAATGTGACTAGACTAGATTTTCTTGGTTTTTTGCCTTTCTCCATCTTTCTTTACATCGCCTTACAGAGGCAAACATATGGTTGAAAGCATAACTTAAGGAAAAGGAAAGAATTACTATATCGATGGTGCTGGGAAAACGTGTGTGTGTAGTTACAGACTGATATTAAAGCTTACTACTGTCACATGGCGAGATAATACCTACTGCTTTGCGGAAGGCATTAGAGGGGCATTAGCATTATGCATGTGTTCCGTAGCCAGCAAGTGTAAATCATACCAATGTGGACAAACGAACGTGCGTATGAAGAGTTGACATGGGACATGAAAAAAGGAGGGCGAGACTGCAGAGTGCGAGTGTGTTCGATGCTCGACAAGAAGGCAACAACCGCCTCAATATGGTTTTATTCTAGCTCAAGTATATTCTTTTCCCCATGGTTTTTACTGAACGAAACGTCTGAAACCCACAAATAACACAAACGGGAATCGAATCTAATGGGTAGAAAGTGCGTTCCGAGTTTGCTTGTAACTACTTCAATTTTTATATCATATCTCACATATCAAATATCATAGTTATTATGAAACCGCAGCCCTAGGAAATATTTGCTGGACGATAAACTATGGCCCCAAGGATTGCTCAAGTTTGAACATTATATACATCATTTTCCTTTAGTACAGACTCCGTCCAGTTATAAACCAAACCACATTCGTCATTATGGCCGTCATTTCGTTCTTTTCATAACATAAAAGAAAACGTACAAAACTGAACTTTTATATGGCCACGGTCATCAGGGTCATTTCATCTGTCGGACAATGTTGAGAATAATGCTTATCATCGAAAGTACATCGTACCATCAACCATGCCGGTGACAGTAAATTGGCAGGCAGGTATATATAGCAAGCACAATATAAAGCGGCATTTGCCGACTCACTGTATATATACTATGACAAAAACGAATAGTGAGAACAAACGCGTGTGTACAAGAATGAAATGAGCTAGGTACTTCCTAAGCTTTCTATCACTACTTACTTAAAGAAATTAAAACCATGAAATTAGTTTTCATAATCTAGTTTTCCATTTGAATATTAATTTCTGGTTTTAAAAATTGATACTGATTAATCATACGTAAATATACCCTTCAGCCAACCATACGATGCTCGTTAAGATGAGTAATATATGTTGGTGTAGGTAATCCTGTTCGAAAACTAACCACAAATGGCTTGTAGAGTTTACACTCAACGACTACCTTTGGCCGTAAGGAAACCCTCGATCGATGATATTTAAGCTCAGATCCCAATAATCATACCAGAAATTTTACACGACTTGAATTCTTCAACTAGCAAGCAGGGTAGAAGGAAATCGACTTTTCCCATCCTCTATATTATAGTTGATGCTATACTAAATGAAATAATATTTGTTCTTATACATACATATAGCTTCCACTTGTCCATGAATAGATGGCTTGGAATGAGCACACACAACACACACAACTAGTGTTGAAAGTATCACGTTTCTTGGTTTACGCCTGAGACTTGAGAGGAGATCGTTAGTTGAGTTGCGTTACACATCCAATGCTTTAAGTACTTCTTGGAACAGCACACTCGGTTTCTTATTTCTTCGAGTTGCTTATTTAGTTGCTGTCAGCGATTCAACAGTTCCAAAAAGTGTGTGCAGTAGAAGCAGATCAAGATCTTGAAGTCTTCTGTGGCTTCTCTGCCTGTGCGTACGCGTACTTTTCTTAGCCAAGCCCTCTACTTTTGTACAAATGGATGTAGATAGTGTAGTGTTGGGAAAGTAGCTGCATATTACAAGCTCATGTCTGGTCCTGGTGACTTTCTTTACGTCAGCGTCCCACGCTTTACTTGTTTTTGGACTACAAGATGTCACAATGAAGCTAACAAGAAGTAAAGAAAGAAACTACATCCAAAAGAGAAATTGAAAAGCGATAATGCAGTGTTCTCAAGAATATATAGAATTGCTTTTATCTACTTTTTATAGAAAATTCCATATTGTGTTTTGTTTAGATCTTTGGTGTTGAGAGATGAAAAATTCGTCCATTTGGCATTGGCTCTATCATGAAGGACTCAATACTGACAATAATATTTACTTTTTCTTGCAAATACGATTAATATCCACACATTTTTAAATGGGAAAATACCCACTTATTTGCCAGCGGGAAGATATCCACTTTAAGTTCCCTTTTTATATATCTGCTTTCCTGATCTTGCATTGCATTCCCTCCCACTGACAAGTAAAATACATATATAAATGCAATATTCCACCACCAAAATAATTATGCGTCCCCAATCACCCTTCGTAAATTTGGAGCACGACTTGAAAATATCATCCATAATAGTTCAAACGAGACTTTTGTAGCCCACATTCTAATATACATACATAGGTCGGAGGTACCGTGTAAGTAGTATTATAGACATAATAGGTCTTGACAAATACAGTTACTGCCGCCAATGACTATTGGCTATGCACATGTAAGTAGATAATGAAAAACGAAGCACATAAATGGATCACGATCGCTATTTGTTAGAAACAACACAATACCCCCAGAAGTTGGTGTAATATATGGGGAAAAGAGCACTAACGTTTTTCCTACTCTCGTAGTGTATAATGCGTGGATCATTTCCGTTGGGTAAGTTAATAAAAATAACAGAATGAGTCACTGTTTATTACTCACTGGCTTCTCATATAAATACGAGAGGAAGTGGCTCTTATAGATCTGTCGTGTATGTCGCTAGTATAAGCACAGTCAAACAAATTTTTTTACAGCATACAATGCTAGAATATATATATGCATTGTCCATGTATGCTCGGAGCGCCTATGTATATCTTTGTGACACTTAATCTTGAGGGTCTCCAGAGTTTACAATGGAAACATTTTGCCCGTTAGCACTTTCAATATATATTATGGAATAGGATGGAAATGGAATATAAGCACTTACATGCATAAATATATGGGATTGTCGGAGGGATCTATACAAAAGTTCTAATTTCTCTTATTTTCTGCTAGAGGATCCATCCGTGTAAAAGGAAACTTTCTATTGGATTATATGCAACAATATCATAGCTTGAAAAAAGGAAAGAGCAAGGAGGGCAATATATTTTAATGTGAATGGAAATCGGTGATATCGACGTTATTCATCGCGAAAGCTTTAGCTTGGCTCCAAACCGTTGTAGCTCTAGTATAGAGCTACTGCCTGGTGCCATGTTCATATAACGTGCCTTCAACTTGAATGATATTGTTTTTGTGAAGAGAAGCATGCCGACGTAATCAAATTTTATGACCCCACAATCCAAAGTACTTCATGTTAGGCACATGAGCCAAACCATATTAATAATCATTCCAAAACTATGAGCCATATACCTATCTTCGTCACACACACACACACACGAGATCGTAAGTTTTTGGCGGAAACTTGAGACATAATAATATAGATATGCATTCCCATAAGTTATTCCGCTTGATATTATACTTATGTCGGATTAAAATAAAGTTTTAGTATAGCCAATACAATGTTATAAACGTGTCATATATTATGCGTAATACACATGGTTGGTGAGTTTATATAAAATGCATCAAACTGCATTACATATTATTATCATGATAAGATGGAATTTGTCACCCTCCCATATTGCATATTGTTATGCAAATTGAAGTGCAGTGACTCTAAGAATTACGAACTAAACTGTGAGCTGGTCGGTCCTTGTCATGAATTACGATAGCACTGCAACCTGCAATGTGGCTTTATTTCATGAAGCATGTTGAGGATATAGCAAAAATATCGATTATGAATGGTATAGATAATGTTAAGATGATAGTGAAAGCAAAAAATAAATCTGTCTATAAATATTTCTTCGCATTTTCAGTCCCATAAAAAGACCAATGACCTTTCTTGAGCGAGAACTTCAGACTTTGTTTGGGGGGAAAGTGAGACGCCAGTCTACTTTGGTAATGATAATAATGCTTCCGTATCTACTTAATGCTGCTGTTCGGAAATTTTAAAGATGAAACCGTTTCCCATAACCCCCTACGCGTTAGTCACGTCACATCATCAAATCAGAAAGATGAAAGGTATAAACTCCGATTACTTAAGATGGTACTTGAATATTAATGACAGCATAATACTGCAATTGAAAGCTCAGTTATTCGCGTATATGAAAGCTTTTTCTAAGAATATGCACTTACCATCTTACAGAATGCTTGATGAATAATCATTTAATATCGACATTAAAGTAGTTCATGGTATTCTACAAGGTAAAAAATTCTAAGAAGGAACCATACAATTACTTTAAAGTAAAACCCTTTGAAACTTTACATGTTCAATGTTGGCGGTACATTTTCTCCTAATTCCCTTTTCTCATCTACTAAACCTCTATATTTAAGCTTAAAAAATGCTTTCACTTTCCTCCAAAAAAATATGAAAAAAGAACGTTTCTTTTTAGGGGAGCAATTTCAATGCAAAGAAACTGGGAGCAACTTCACCATTAGCACTTCTATTATGCTAATTTAATTACAAGGAGAACTTTGAGATCGTTTCGACTAACTAACCCTTTCCCATGCCCAAAACACATTGCCCTTTTCCTCTCTCTCTCTCGCTCTCTTTAACTTAACTTCCTGGTAGGAGAATTATGTGTACCGCACCCAGGACTTTTACATCTTTCGATAATGAAGATGACAAATGACTCATTCGAATAAGTGTGTGCTTCAACAACTTGGTGAAACTGAAAAGGCAGAAGCGTATTTCGCAACAATGCTTTAGTCAGTACCAACATACATCTGATGCTCGACAAAAAAGTAAATGCTCCAAATGTGTATAGGCAAATGGTTGTGTTGACATTGCGTAAAATTTCTTGATTACAGGAATAATTTGTACAATTAGATACGAGCCATTAGGCGCATTCTTTTCTTAATGTTAACAGACGATTTCAATTAGTCAGTAATAGATCTCATTATTTTACTACGAAAAAGTAGAAAGTGGTCCCCGTACCAAATGTACAAGCTATATACACACTGGGTACAATCAACAGAAATGAAAGAGTCAGTGTTCATCCTATAAAGTAACACATTTATCCCCTTTATGTGCTCTACACACTTTATACTTTTCTCGTATGGTCGTCATCTTGTTAGTAAGATGGAAAAGAAGGAGAGAGAGAGAACATGGAGTATAGAATAGAGAAAGCTATAAAATTGTATATTGCGTGCATTGGCTCCTTTCCTCGCTTTTTTTCTCTTGTGTCAGCTAATCATCAAGCCATCTTGCTTAATTGATGATTTTCCTCATCTTTCTCATTTCTTTTCCCTTGCCATCATGATCATCATCATCATTTTCGTGCCATGACCAGGCCTCAGCGTTCTTCACATCCAACTCTTCCATAGCTTTGTAGCAATATCACCATCAATGAAAAAGTGAAAAGTCTTAAATGCGTTACCGGATACGACTTACTTGGTTGCTCTAAGTTGTACGTACCAAGTCGTTGTTGGTTTGGTGTAAAAAAAGAAATGACTTTTCTCAAGAGCTTTTTTTTACCAAGGCTAGCGAAAACTGCATTACCAACACCAGAACTTTCTAGCCTTGCATTAACTATTAAGCACTCACTCCGTACCACCACCACGGTACGTTGTTGGAGAGAGAGAGAAAAAAAGTGGTGTAATTTTTTGCATTTTTTTGTAAGAAAAAAGTCTTCTCTATAATACGTTGGCTTCAGCCATTACTTAAAATGGATGTCTTTGGAGATTAAGATTGTTGTGTAGTAGCAGCAGTAGTGTGGTTGGAATTTCGTGGTGGTGGTGGTGGTGATACACTTCTACTTTACTATATATTTTTTTTGCAACTGGTGAAAGTGCAATTTGACTTCAAATATAAATACGTACGCGGCTCACCAACAACGACAAGCTAGAAACTTCTCGTCTTTAGCTTCCTAAACTCTTTGGAAGCTCTTTTAACCGGAAAAAGTTAAAACCAGTAAATGAGGTTAATGCCTGCTGGATCTAGAGCCAAAACTCTAAGAGTAGTACGTGCACCACCTTCTTAGTAAAAAAAATGTAGGATGTTTTATTTTCTCTTTAAAAATAAAGCCTTTGTATTTATCCACACATTTGAGAAAATGAGGCAAGACGATGAGATATGAAATTCATTAAACCGTTATTCATCTTGGATTATAATACTATACCCTCCACATCAACAGTTTTTTTTCAACAATGAGTGCAGAAAGGGCAAATATTGCATTGTGTGATAATCCCTCTGCTTATATTCCATCTAACACACACATTACCCTTCCGTTTGTGTGTATTGTATGCGCTTTCTCAACTTCTTAAATAACTTTGCATACTCCTATATTTCCTCTAAAAAAAACCTCGAGAATTTTCCCTTTATCCTGTCTCCTGATACTTTTTTATGTAGGTCATTATGCGTACTGTCAAAACAACTATCACCATCAAAACTCAGTTCCCTAACATCTATTGTTGTAGTTGTATAGCATGCAACATATCTCAAGAAATGTGATGCGGGAAGTGAAAGTATGAAAAACATGCATAATATACATACAATACTATTTTCAACTTCCGCAATATCAAAAGACAGAAAGACTACAGTATTTTTTTACTTGTGGAGTTTGCTTCTATGCTATAACCGTCTTTTGTTGTTGTTGTTGTTGATGGCGGCGTTGATGATGATGCACAAACTTTACTTTTTTTGCCATTTTTCTAAAGCACTTCACGCTTATAAAGAATACGTTATTGGGGGATAAAGTGTAAGAAAATAGTCAAATACGACACAATATGGACCAAAATGTAGCATCGGTATGAAAAACTTGCTAAACTTTTCTTTGAATTTTGACTTTCAGGTCAGTCATAAAGCGGGCATGGTACAGCAACTTGAAAAATATGTCCCATCTGCAGAAAATGTTTTTAAAGTAGGTAGATTTGGTCAGGTTACGTCAAAAACTCATAAGAATGGCGCTATATATCATTTAACAAAGCAACTCTAGAGTCATTATTCGGCCCAATGCCTTTTCGTTATAAATAGAAAAATTACTTTGATATTTTGTTGCTTTCATCGCAATGTAACATACGTACAAGGAAGTATTTAATTGTCGTTGTCGTTCGGTTTGCTAAACGGTTGAAATCCATAGGGTATAGGCGTAGGCGTATAGTCTCATTGCAAGTAATAAGGTTGCCAACTCACCATAAAGGGGAAAGTTAAAAAGAGGCACTCAAACTAGGAAGACAAGAAGCCATGTAAAATGTGGTATGTTACAAAATATACAAGCCATGTTCAGCTGTGGCTGCAATATTGCATTATTACTGCATAAACACAAACAACCCGAATCAAACTTGAAAGATTGATTTGGAAGTGAATAGCATGCTACAAGTGCAGCTGTTGCCCTCATCATCATGCACCTGCACATTTTTCTTTTCCCCTTGTGCACTACCAACAAGACCAACAAAACCATCTTAGAAACAGAAAAAAACGAATAATAAAATAGAAACGTCCTTTTTTGTTATGCTTCTCCCCCTCTTCCTTTTCTTTTTGCTTGTTTCATTCACACCCTTCCCATTTCTTTTAAGTCAGTCCGTGAATAATGAAGGAGAAGAGAATAAACTTGTTGGAACTTTTTAGGAACTCTGATGTCGTCATTACCCCCTATTTTTGGCCAACCCAAAACGCTTATTTAATAGATACTTATAGTATAATAGAAGTAAACTTATTTCCTATATACAAAACTACAAGGTATTTGTGTTTACACGGCTTTTTCAAGCAAAAGCATCTCTCTCTCTCTCTCCACTGAAGGAGAAAGTACTTGGCTTCAGGTTTTCTTTTTTCTAACACCCTTCCCATTAAATCTACAAAATTACTTTCCTTTTTTTCCGCTTCCCCCTTTTTTTCGGTTGTCACATCGCTACTCCCTCTTTTTCTTGGCAAACAACCAGTGGCAAAACCAAAACCGTGTTGCTTGTTTGGTTTTGGCTAACTGTTATTATTCCTGTTCGCTTCCTCAAATCATGGAAATCATTGGGATGTCGTGTAACTGACTGCACCACCTTCCTTTCTCAGCTTGATATCAGAATAATGCGGGTGCAGCATTTAAGTACTTATTATGCGTCAGATAAAATTCAGATGAAATTAGTCGTTGTAGGGATACGCATTTTATTCTTTTAGGTGTGGTGTGGTTGAGATCAAAATATAGGAGGGCCACTGAAAACTTTTGGCAGTGCTAGAAAACAATTCATGCTATCCTTTTTCTATAAAAAAAACTTACTGGGAAATACCACTTATACTGTTACACAAAGGAAGTAGTGAGGGTGAAGAAACCGCTTTGCAGTTCGTTTTATTATGAATGTGTGTGTGTGTGAGTTGCAAGGGAAAGTGGGAAAGGAGGTGGAGACGGAAGTGGTATATATATACGGTATTATTGGGTATATTTTCCTATATGAATGTAGGTGTGGTGTGATGAAACTAGTACATAGTAGTATGGCAGTGTAACAAGCAGCAAGGAATATTGCTCTAGGGCTCAATCTGACACTTTTCAATTCTCCTGTGATCTCACACCAAGTGGAAAAGAAAGAAAAAGATGGAGACGACTGCATGGGTATTCAGGGATGATGGAACAAGAAATTCCATTATTATATGCTACACACTCAACAATATATATATTTATATACTTTATTTCTTGGAGAAAATTGTTACTACCCCCACCAGTTCAGCGTGCATGTCTTGAGGGAACAAAGTACAGAAAAAAGAGATGAGGATGGGAAAGAAAGTGGAGAAGACTGGAGGAGATGAAAGGTTTAGAAAAGGAAGGAGAAGAGGAAGGACGCATTTTTGTTGTTTGTAGAGCAAAAGCATTAAGAAAGGACGACGGGAGGAGATATGAGAATTTAGTTTGTAATTGAATAATCATGCTTGAAATGGAAGGAAATAGAGAAGGGAAAATGCACCTTTTATTATCATCACTGTCATCATCATCATCATCATCATAGCAAAAGCTTGGTAGTAGCAGTAGCCCACTAGTTTTTTTTGCTCCCGTTTTTACCCTTTTTCTGCTTATTTTAATATTAAGCGTTTACAAAGTAAGCAACTAAAAAAAATCTTTCCCTTGAGAATAACTAGAAGGGGAATTGGCTGAAATCAGTGATGCCTCATCTACATAACATCATCATCTTTTCTTAACATGAGTGTTCCTAAGAAAAACTTGAAGAGTGGTTTTTTGTTTGGTCTACTCTGTGCTGTTGCTATTCTTTCTTTCCTTCATAGAAATTGCACTGACATTTGAAGAGCTTTCGTCGGAGTGTTCCGCATAATTACCAATTTATTTTTTCTTAGTACAACATAACACACAACACACACCCGCTCCTCTGCACCAAGGAAGGGTTGCATTTTGATACACACCCATATTAAAAGTTGTTTGCGCAGTCCTCTCATAACAAGGGAAAGAAGGAAAGGAACAAGAGTGATTTACCTTTTGTGGCAGGGTTGGTCGCTGAAATGGATTAATTTACAAACTTAAATCACTGCAATTTTTTTCTTGGCCCTTTTCAAAGGATTTGTGTCTAGTTGTATAGCTCCCCCAAAATTTACAGATTAACATTTGGAAAATTATGTCAGAAACGGATGAAAAGAAGAGCGGGAGTAGAAAGAGTTATGGAAATTGCTTTAAATTATAGTCATCATAACAATCACAAAAAAGTATTCAAGAAAAAGAGAAATAGTTGAGGTTCTTTTTATTTTGTGCAGAGTAAAAGTAGTAGAGTAGTTTGCGTTATGCTCGTTATGACTTTTGCAGCTGCTCTCTCCTACTTTTTTTTGTGTATCAGAGCTCAGTTCAACGAAAACACCAAGTATACCAGCTCAAAATAAGTTAACAAAGTTCACTGGTGTATACACAATAACCCAGTACTTTCAGTAATGTAATATAAAATACCTTTCTCAATGGGCTGTAGAAAATGCATATGAAGTAGTTGAAACTTGCTATTTAAATCCATACAACAAAGATTTATAGCTCCTGTCAAAAGAAAAAGGCCATAAACCTTTCTGGTATTTTGCTAGTTTGTTCACAGCAACATAAACTTTCTCTCTCACATCCACTTCTTGTTTTTCTTATTGTATTATTGCATATTTGAAAAATATTTCACTCATAGAGATCCTCTGCTAGCTGCTGCTAGAAATAAAAAAGCTGAAAGTTGCCTATCATCATGCCTCAATGGAGTTTCACTCTTTTTGGGAGCCAAAGAGAGAAAGAAAAGATTTAAACACGGTTAAAGCTTTGATGTTGCTCAATGAAACGAAAAATGGAGAGACTAGTTTGGTTATAAAATTACGTGATTTTTCCTTTGTTTGCTTGGCCTCCTCCCTGATATGTATCTGCGAAAAAAAATTCAACCAAAGTGATATTGGTTTTCTTCTTTTTTTTTGCGGAAAAAATAAACTTTTGTATTTTTAAAGTGTATATTGTTTATATCTATAATATTCACCATCATTGCACCGTTGCCTACCAAGTCAAGCCAAGCCACATATTTTTGTATGGTTGCTCCACTTATATTAAACGTAGCAAAGGAAAGTAAAAGAATGTGAAGGAAAAAAAGTTTAAATTTTCACCAGTTGTACTGTTTCCTTCGCCCTCAGCCGAAGACTACTATATGGTACTGGTTAGTGGTGGTATGGTGATGGTACAAGTGGTGGTGGTGCTGCTTTATAGTTTTTATTTTGTTAATAATAAGCGCACTCTTCTTTCCCACTATTCCCAGCTGTCTTTTGTGTGTATGGAAAAACAAGTTGCAGTAACAATACTTACGCTCACTTTTCTTTTCCGCTCTTTCCCTTATTGCTCATACACGTCTCCTTTCTGTTTTGGTTTCTCCAAAATATATAATCCCAGGCTATATTTACTTTTTGTTTAGTTATGAAAAGTTCAAGTTTTGGTTTCACATTCGTTCACATCATCAAGAAACCAAGTTTCTGCTATTTGATACTCCACTCCTTTCTCTCTCTTTTTATTACTACAATGCAATAATGCTCCAAAACTGAGGAGAACAATAGTGCTTGACGGTTTGGTTTGGTGGTGGTGGTAGTTGAAAGTGGTACCGCGTGTAGTTCTAGTATCAAGGAAAAACTTTTTCTCAGACTGCTTATTTCTTTCTGTATAGTCGCATCTTAGAATTGTGCGGAACTAAAATAAACGAAATATTTAAAACTTGCACCACCACCACCACCACTCACTCATACATACTTACTTACAGTTTTATAGCGAACCAGGAGCAGCAGATCAGTTGAGAAAATTGGTAGCACACGAAGGTACACTTTAGAAAACTACGTAGACCAGCAGACCATATATAACTAGTAGTAAGTAGTACGAAAACGAGGAGAATAACGAACAGTAAAAAAAGGAGAAAACATCAGAATGAAAGACAAGATGTTAAGCTGCATGCTACCACATTACTTGTACATGCTAATATATTACTCACTTGAGTTTCAAACTGCAATAAATTTTACCTTGTTTTCCTTAATTTTCCTCTGAACTTTAAGTTTTTGTTTGGGCTCGAGACATAGTGAGAGGCAACGAGATGGTTTTAGGTTCACGAAGAAAGGAGAGTTTCATTCTCCTTTTTTGCTTGGAGTTATTGAAGAGAATAAAAAGTGAGGTGGAAAAAGGATGGTAAACAAGCATGACATATAGCTAAATAAGAAAAGAAGAAATAGTACCTTCTGCCTTTCAATATTCCAAGACTTATACATGCCATGGGCTTTCACTAGCAAGGAAAACTAAGTGTGTGTTATTTTTTTTTTGCAACAACATAAAACTTTTCCCCTAGTTTCTCTCTTGGGTAACCTCGTGTTAAATACTTTGCTTATTTGGTTTTTTGGGGGAAGAGTTAGACAGAGCAGTGTACAGTTTAAAAAGCCACTAGTAGTGCAAAACACTCTCACGAATTCGTTAACTGGGTGATGTGATGTGATACAGTTTCTAGCATGAGCAAGCACGAGATATCGTCCATTGTGTTTAGTAAAATTGTCAACCCATAATTACTATGAAAGTCTAATCATTATATTTTTGTTGATTGTTTGAATGATCCTTGTACACACCAAACAACAAAACAGTGTTTTTGCTGTTGTAATGGGTCAAATTGATGCTGTTTTTAGTGTACCCAGCCAGTTACAAATTCATAGTAGTTAAATTACATAAATGTTGCACTAACTAGGTCACTTATCTAACCAAATTAAGCGTAACAACATAAAACAAAGAGAAAGTTGTTTGCAGAGGTGAAGTGTTTACGTGACAAAAAGGGTGCATACCTATTTGCTGGAGATATATAATGATGACTTGTTTTTTTGAGGAAAATAAAGTTGTAATTTTATGCTACTACCTACTGATCGATGACAGACATTCATTTTGTTTGTTAAAAACACACTTTCCGCACACGCAGGCACAACCATGCAGGTTCAAGCAGAGACATAATAAAACTGTCCGAAAATGCATGTCAACCAATGTACATGCAATAGCGTATAATTATCAGTGTATATTTGACTACCAAAATTTCGTAGCCTACATTATTATTCGGCTCAAGTTGAGTCAACTCAAGTCAAGTCAAGCAAACTGTGAAAATACTTAGGTAGATGTTTGGATGAAAACTAGGGTATTGTGTAGCCATAGTAGTTGTAGTAGTAGTAGTAAAGCCGTCCCACGTAAAAGTTGGGGAAGCAGCATGAACTCTCTTCTCAAGAATTTAGGTCTCCTTGCCTAATGGCTCTTTTTGGTCTTTCACCAAGAGAGTTTTCAAAAGTATAAGATTCCTGCAGCGACTGGTTCACCGTACATTATTATTACCGTTATTATCACAAGTTTACCCCTAAAGGAAGCAAAAAAATAGTAGTGAAAGCATGAAACGCTCCTTACTACAACTTATGCACTTCCTCCTTTCATGCTTACTTTCCCTTTATTGCTCCCACTCTTTGGAAAAGGACGACTGACGACCTCCATCCTCATGTCATACTTTAATATATGTGCATATGTGTACTGAGTACTGAGACTACACACTTTCTATTCTATATATGTTTTACTTATTGTGATTACATGACCTCAAGAGTCAGTGGGTGGGAGAGGAATGATGATACATGGCGACTTACAAGAAGAAGAATCACGCAGGTTAACCAGTGCTCCCCACAATTTCGCCTGTTACCATTTACCCCATAAATATTTCAACTTTTAGCCACACACTTGACTTGAGATATTTAATATGAAAAGGAGAGAAAACAAAGCGCTCCACTATCAACTGCCACATTTCTTCTCCACCCATTGTGCTCCGAAGAACATGTGTTTTACATCAGGGGAAGGAACACGCCAGCAATACAATCAAATCTAGGCTTTCATCCGCTTTCTCAGTTTGTATATAACCAAATGAATGTGGATGGTGGTGGTGGTGAGAAATACAATGGGGTATGCATGTTATTTCAAGCTCTTTTATAACATAATAATAATATTATGTAATATACGGAAGTATATATGTATTGAGCCTCTCTACATACTCGTATAGAATACCAAGATTTTATGATAGGGCTTAGACCAGGAATCGTGAACAAAGCAATAGAATTATTTCAGGTACTATTTAACAACTTTTGCGGTCACATAAATTTTCAGCTTGACTTACTATTACGTAATGGTTAGCTTCTTGTTAGAAATTCTCATAAAAAAATTGTCAATGTGCAAATAAAAATTGCAGGGGTTGCGTCACCACGTTCTTTTTATTTAAAGAAACACAATAATTATTTTGAGATTTTAGTGATTTTTCAAGAAAACTAACTAATTGAGTATGGATTTTGATTGTAAATATAATAATTATTATGATAGTTAAATTATTGTTAGATAATATGGTTGTGTGGGCCAAATTATTAAATGATCTTGAACTTATGAACTAACTTCGTGTACTACCATCCAACTTCTGCGAAAATGAGTAAAAGTTGGAACGATTCAAGGAAAATGTAAGTGTGGGTTATTACGTGGTTGCAAATAAGTTTGATAGTATGATGTTAGCTGAAAATCACCATAATATTATTATTGTTAACCCATATAATAATTCAAAGTTATGACCCCCTGATACGTGTACTCATTTGCAAGAAGCAAATCTGCAAAACTAACAAGTTCACTCATCAAAATAGTTTTAACGTTTATGGCTTTTTGAAAGTGAAATGAGGTCGATGTTTTCGAGGAAGCACACATTATATAAGTAACCGAGAGCATGTTCTGTTTCTTTCAAAGATGCTTAAATGGGTTCTGAGAAAACGAACGTCTAGAAACTGTAACTGTACAATAGAAAAGACATTGGGTTCTTTTAGCCTAAACAAATTGCAGAGCTAACGATTAGTACTTTTAGTAAAAAGATACTTAAAGAAGGAATATAATGGCAGCTTTGAAGACAATTATGAAGTCTATTTTCAGGGGGTGGATAAAACGTTAGTAAACTGAAGAAATCAAAAAAGAAAAATTTTGTATGGGCTCCTTCGACTGCTAGTAAATTCTTTAGCTACGATCAATATATTATTACAAATTTTAGCAGTGGACCAGATGACCACAACCGTTAAATTCCGAATTTCTGAGTCTTAATTATTTGCAGATTTTTCTGCAAACTCCATTTTTAGGATCGATATCGTGTTCCTCGATACGATAAAATTTTGAGTAAACAAGAAAAGGTTTGGGCGACTTCAGGAAAGAAGAGGTTGCAGAGATTATAAAAATTTCATTGCTCTTGGCACAGGTTGCATATCCATTCCTATAGTTTAATGAAAATGAAACTGGAAATCTCATTCAGAAGAACCTTTCAAATATAAGCTCTCACGATGTACTATATATGGCTCAGGTCAATTTTATTTATTTTTTTTTCAACAAAAAACGTTGAAAATTATTCGACAAATCTAGCATTTCCTTGAAAGATGGAATTTTCGTGTTATTTTATTAGCCAGAGAAACGCTCTCTTTTCTCCTGATTTAGTCCAGTTACATTTAAGTCAAGAAATCGACGTTTCATGGGAGTGCATTAAGTAGTAAAGTAAACCATAAGATTTGTGCGATAAAAAACCCTGTTAACTTTGAAACAGCTCTCCCATATGTGATTCCTTTCCATAGCTTGGTTACGTTATATATGGACCAAATGGAATAAAAGCGCCATAAAATCGAATGACGGACGTGGATGCACATTTCAGGAGAAAATAAAGTGAAATTTTATTGTTTCATTACTGGTTTACATGCAGTGCACACGGGTCAGCAGTACAAGGGCACATCTTAAAAACAATCAGAGGCAGTAAAAGCATAGATTAGATTTCTGAAGACTCTCACTCTACTACGTCTTCTGCAAAGGTACATTATATGCATACACACCACCTAATGAAATTGCTCAAACCAAAACCTCTTGGAGTGTTTTTTTTGCTTCAATAATTTTATTCTGCCAAAACCATCATGTTGTTTTTCATCCAGCATTAATTTCTTTTAACGACTATATGTATAAACCACATATTTCTGTTGGAATGACCTCGAGTGTGAAATGGAAACTCTGTCAAACTACCACTTATTTTTTGCCTTTTTAATCAAACATTGATCCCAGATCTTTCTCTTTTTTCGAGAACCAGATAAGCCATTTCTTTTCCAGAGATATTGAAACAATAACCTCTTGCCAATCTTCTACGTAAAACCTAAGCAAAGAAAATAAACTGAGGCAGCCATGTAGATGTGCATGTGTTTGTTGAAGCAAGCTATAAAACTGGGCTCGTTTCGTAAAATCGGCATTGAAGCAGTGAAAGCTCTTCTTTCAATCGGCACAGCTCAGTTGTATAGGCTCTTGAACACTTTCTTTCACAAGGCAATATCCAATTTCAAAGAAGAAAAAGGTGTAAAGATAGCTTATTCTTGGCATTGCGGCTTCATGTTGTTGAGCTTCTTTTTTTGCGAAGAAGAAGAAGTGCTCGCTCGCTTGCTTGCATCGTAATAATGTATGCGGTTTTATATATATCGCCATCACATCACCTCTTGTTACTTTACGAGGATCTTGTAACGGCGGAGTCGAATGAGGAATACTGATAGTTGGCTCTGCATTCTTGTTGTCACAATACTACTTTATTTTATAACATCTATATTATAGCTCCCATACATACATTCATCACATCATAGGCTTTGCTTTCAGCATCCTTGATAACACTGGCGATGAATGAGTTTGGTTCACTGACTCAATAATAATATGAGTTAAACAGGGAGCCATAGACACATATCGGAAGAAGGGATGAGAAAGGCGGATAGAGGTATCGAGTTATTTGACGGGACTTTTTCTTCCTCTTTCAACGTTCTCTCTCTGACTATGTCTCTGGCAATGATGCCATTGCTCAAGAGAGAAGAAGCGCTAAGCCTTCAATTCTAAAGCGGCAATACGAAGAAATGAAAAAAGAGCTGGTAGGAGAAAGTCTCAGACGTGTTTTCCTCAAAGAAGATCATCTTACTCACATCCTTTCTAGGATATAATGTTGCTGTACTGATCGGGAAAAGGCACCCCCCGCCATGATGTATAAAAATAAAGAAGACTGTCGTTCATAACAGGTTTTCATTTCTCATGTCATTAATATTAACCATACATCCACATCTTTGCGTAGACTTAGACAGTCAGCGGTAGCTAGCGTATAAAGTAGTGTCGTCACTGTAAAAAAATATTTCCATTAGTAAAGATAGGCACCTATTCCCATTATATTTGTACATGCATTACTGTTATTAAAACGAGGAGTATAACCTAACCTATCCACTCTTCTTATCGGATAAGGTGTGAACAATAACAACAAAATCATCAGTTCTGCTTTCACCAAAGACATGGCACATTCTTCTATGCAAAATGTAAGTCACACAAGAAATTCAAATCTTGAAGTCAAATCTTGCTGCAGTATATCTTCTTTCGTGCTCAGCCACATACAAATATAGAAAACACACGTCGTTTACTTTCTCTTCGTGGAAGCTTGGCTTTGACTTGGCTTCATGTACAGAACAGCTTCATTCTTTTCTTCGAAATGTCTGAGGAAGGGTGTTACTCAAAATGAATGAATGAGTGTTTATTGTACTGCGTACATGGATACATTCTTACATGAAATACATTTATGAATGTAGCCTTTATATCACAACACAATACGAAAGCACAAACAGGAACAAGGAATTTTCTTCTGAGCTAGCAAGCTTTCACATAAAAAGGAAAAAAGACACATGTATACATGCATATGATATTGCAAGAATTCCTTTTTTACACAGAGAGAATATAAAAGCCTATAAGAAAGCTACATGTATGTTTCTGTGTCACCAAATAAATTCCATCCACAAATGGGAAAAAGGAACACGAGAGGATTTCCAAGACATGATCATCTCATCTGAACACATCACCTCTTCTCCTCGTCTTTTTTTCACTCGTTGGATTTTATTTTTCTAAAGGAGAAAAAAAAGTGGAAACGTAGAAAAGGAAGAGAAAGACACACAAGGAGAGAAAGCACCAAAAGAGATATACACGTCCGTTTGCCCCAGAAAAAAATACACTGTCTTCCCTTTCACTCCACAATTTTTCGGTGGGTATATATATACATATATACATACTACCAAACACATTTCTCCCGTCTTTTATACATTCTTCTTCAAAGAAGAAAAACAAGCATGAGAATGCTGAGGCTGATAGGTCTTGGTCTTGGGAACTATATAAGGGAGCCTGATGTTGTGGCAATCCAATACAAAGTGTAATCTTGCTGTGTGTGTAATCTTCTCGTACATTGTATATAGTGTGACTAGCTAGCTATCTTGTCACTTTCTCTTTCAAACTGAGGACACAACCGACACATGAAAACATCAAAAGAAATAAAGTGAGGTGTAGACCAATGAGTTAGTGCATGCATGCAACGAGGGTGCTGTTATTGTACAAACAAAAATTATTATGTTTATATATTTTCACGCTGTTTAACTATCAACCAAAGAAACAACATTTTATAAGAGACATAATATGCATACACAATACATACGAAAATAAAAGAAATGTACATATAGTGGGCAAAACAACATTTAAAATCCCACTTTTCTATGTAAACATTTAGGAATAAAGATTGGCTCTCATGGAATACTTTATTGAGAGACAGAAAAAATTGTACATACGCTGCTGACGAGCTCGACTTTCTACTACATTTTATTCCTCTCCAGTAGTTTTCTCTGTAGAAGGCAAACATAATCTAAAAAATTTTCGAGAATGGTCGTACTTTTCTACGCATTATTGCATCAGAGAGGAGAGCAGATGGACGTTTCGTCTAAATGAAGAAAAAAAATCCTGAGAAAAAACAAAGAGGACGGGGAGAAGAAATAAGCATCCACCAGAAGTACAGCTAACATCAGCAACATGGACTCCAAGAAAAGCAATAACTCTCCGGTTGACACACATTCATGCATGTTTGAGATTCCCAATTGAACTAAAGCTGTGTGCCTACCCCGTCACGAACTGCTAGCAAGGGTATAATTTTCTTGAAACAAAACCATAAATAAATATATTTTCTCTAGCTCAACTCTTTCTCTCTCGCCGTCCTATCTAAATTTACGCTGTATTGTATTGTATTGTATTGTATTGTAGTGTGTAGGCATTACGTACATATTAAAGAAAAAGGAGAAAGATTGCATTTTCTTTCGTGAACAAAAAAATTTACTTTTTGTACAATAGAGCCCAGCATAGATATAAAGGTTACCCTTGAGGATGAATTGAGAAAAATAAGTGGAAAAGAAGTTGACTTGCCCTAGGCTTATAGCTGCGTACGCGTACTTGCGTTATTGGTCTTGGTTGGTCATACTAAAAATGGAAATGCATATATGAATGATCAATTACTCCCAGTTATTTTACATGAACTATTCTTATCCTGTTGCCATTTCAAAAAAAACGACGGAAATTGAACCTGGAATTGGTTTAGTTGTTGCAAATGAAAGAAAGGAGGAGCAGACCAGTGCCGACGACCGAGCGAGCACACACGCTTCTTGTACTAAACATTCGTTACTTTTCTCAGGAATAGAACTTAGCATTAGTAGGCAATCTATGTGGGCATCGTCTCATCTCTTTGCTTCGTACTTTTGACATGAAAAAAAAACGAAGAAAAAGACTCAAGACTCGGAATTTACTTTCCCTATTTATAATTTCAAATGAGAAGCAAAAGCGAGTAGTGAGGGTGTACGTACAGGTTTCACCTTGAGCTGAAACTATGCAGCATTCAGTAATTCAACCATGTTACAGTTACAGTGTACCCAACTCAGCAAAGTAGTTGAAACCAGTAATTTAAGACGTTTTTGGTAGTTTTAGTAAACTTTTCCAATGTGAATAGCATGTACTTTAAGGAATAGAAATGCAATTTTCTACTGCAGTCTAGTTATAATACAGACATGCTATTCGCATACGGTTTCTCCTTACAAGCCTTTACCTTCTTGTGGGTATTGTATTTTTTAAGGCAATATCATGCATGCCAAATGCATATAAATACGAAAGCAAAGGGGTAATCAACGAGGAGCTGCCCTGAAATTATTGCATTTAAGTAATTGAACTAGAATTAATGGTGCTTTCATGATACAGATTACCACTACACAAGCCGATGCATATTTTACAGTTGCACTAGTTTACTAGTAGTCACGTTGAATGAAGCTAGAAAAATGTAGAAAAGGGCGACAAAAAACAAAAAAATAAATGCAGCAATTTACCTCTCCACTAACTAGTTCGTTCGTTTGTGCCATGATGTGAGTTTTTAAATCGATTTAACTTTTTTCTAACCTTCAATTAATCACTTTGCAATAAAGTCGCCGCCAAAATCGATTAAATTCGCAGGCACTTTCTACTTTCCAATCAGTCCTGACATGTGTAATGAGCAGGAATAAATGATTTTTTTTCTCCAGACAGACAAACAGATGCTCATATTTCTTTCATAAAACCGGATTCCATTAACAACCTTGAATAAATATACTCCAAGAACAGTGCGCCTGTTATTTTTTTAACATTATTACGTTGATGGCAATGTGCTAACGATGCGTTTGAAATTAACTCCCAATTGTCTCTCCATTCCCATTACGAACATTTAAATGAATCAATGAATATTGGTAGCATTGGAGTAAGTGCCGATTTCAAGGGCGAAACTAAATTGAATTCTGAAGTGAAACGGGCGCACCCTAATCAGTATTATTATCAAGAGTATTGATGAAAGATAAGAGTGCCCCTTTTTTTATCACGAATACTAATCTGATATATGTGTGTGCGTATATTTCGGGTTTTTTAACACTTGGCGGATAATGACTGGTCTGGAAAGTGCTATTACAATTTACAGATAAAATGCCAGAGAGCTACTATTATTTTATTTTTCAATGATGTAATGTAAGTAATGACTTCTAATTTTCCAATCTTTTTTCCCATCACAAACTCCATGCAAATTAGATGCAGTTGGTTTGGTTGTCAATGAATCGTTATCACCATCATCATCAACTGCTCCAGCACGTGAATTGAATTGACCACCCACTTTCCTTTGAAAATCTGTTGGCCAGCCTACTGCTACACAGTACACAGTTTGTCTCCCTTTTATACTTTCATGCAGCTCATACATACATTTTGGTGTACATCATATTCATATCATAGCGTATGTCAAAATTGCAACTACTACCTGTCAACTTCTGCAGCTCCATGACAGACATGCATGCAACGCATTGCTTCCAGGCGTAACACAATTACAAATGAAGAAAAGGTACGCGATGATGATTCTGGCCTGCTGCTGCTTATGCACGAAATGTCTTTAATCAACCGAATGACAGGTTTCCTTTTGTTTACCGCAATGTTCGCCGCAGTTGACTATGCCATGCATACACGCATCCAATGACAGCCACACGCATTGCTCTCATTCACTAAATGTAATGTATTTAGGATTAATGAAAGAAAAGGGAGTGATGATGATGATGATGATTGTAATATTTCATGACGATGATCATAATATAAATGATGACCATAATGAGCAACCATTGATCAAATCAAGGGGATGATGAACTTGCTCTGTGTGAATATAAATACGCACGTGTATATGCTCATTCGTCTTAAACTAGCCAAGTCACAATGCAATGCCACAAATAGGCACTGAGGGCAGCAGGCTTTAATTAACATGATTATTGTCCATCCCAATTACAATTTATCAAGCATCATAATTAAAAATTGGATGAAAATGTAGTGTGTATGTATGTGTATTTTTTTCTTGCATTCCGTGTTACGCTGTTGCGTTCACAAACGCCCGCCCATTGCCCAAATCGGTAAATGTGTATTAGAATGGAAGCCGCCAAGTTGCATAGAAAAAAGACAAGGATGAATGATGAGCTGCTTTGGATGATTGCATACATTATCTCATCGCTTTTTTTTGTGCTTGTGCAAGCTAACATATAATGCTCTGCTCATTCTCACCATCAGGTTTTTTCTACAGTAGTTGAAGGCTTTATGGTAGAGTTGCTAGAGAAAAAGGTGCATTTGTATAAATGTATATGAAGTGACGTGAAAACAAGAAAAAAGTGATGATTGATGACCTATAATCATAATATAATGGTAAGAGAAAAGCTTTGAAGACAAAGAGGTATACCTACTTGAGCTCAACTTACTTGCTAAGTTCTCACTCTTTCAGTGACTACCACTATATAAACTACACTTCTCTTCTCCTACTGATTCCAGGTTAGTCATAAAAAGCAA
This sequence comes from Orchesella flavescens, assembly GCA_964034955.1. Classification (NCBI taxonomy): domain Eukaryota; kingdom Metazoa; phylum Arthropoda; class Collembola; order Entomobryomorpha; family Orchesellidae; genus Orchesella; species Orchesella flavescens. The sequence continues at coordinate 16,095,252 of OZ035957.1, read as the reverse complement.
GCACGGAAAAAAGTTTCATCATTCTCAGCTTACTACTCGCTCAACTCACTCCAAACCAATATACCTACACCCACCTATGCATGGGTGGGTGAAGAAGCAAGGTTTGAATATCAAATTGCTTTTGAGTCTCTTTCCCTCTAACACTTCCTTTATTTTCTGTGAAGCTTCCTTTGCAGCAGCATTATTATCAGTAATTTATGCAAGTAATGAATGTACGGTAAAAATATGAAGTGAGTACAAGATAGTGTAGGCAGCAGCAGCAGTCTATTCATATTCTGGAAAAGGAGAAGTGGTTCGTACGAGAAGGACACGATGAGAGAAAATTGGCATGAGAAAACCTACCTGTAGGCTAATAATGGGGAGGATGTATACATTTACTTTTGTCTTAATTTTACTTACACCACCCCACCAAACCACCAGAAGGCCTTCAGTCAGTGTGTGATATAAAAAAAAGTTGAAGACGAAGTTGAAGGTGGAATGGTGTTAGGTGTTACACTTACATGTTGGCAGGGTGGTTGTTGATGTTATCGTCTTGATATCATATCATCATCATGCTCAAAACACAAGTGGCAAAGTTTGTCCTTTCTGATGATCCCTTTCTTTCAGGGCACACATGCATATGTCCGGTTTTGTGGTGGTTGTTGTACCATTAATTTGTAAGTTGAGTTTTGATACCAAGCACTTATCAAGTACTGCTGACACTCTGAGGACGCTGTTATGGTACGAGATGAGGATGTACTTTTTTCTGTTGCAAACAATACAATCTCTGAGAGATCCTTGAGATTAGCACGTTAATGTGCAATTTTTTTCCTCCAAGCTTCACTCTCACTTTTGCACTCTCTCTCTCCTTTTAGTTTGAGACATTATAATACCACATCACGCCATTTTCGAACTATTCCAACTTGCTAATTTTCTCATCGCTTCCACTTCTTCCACTCGTCTCTACTAATAGGATTGGTCAAAATGGTGGTGGTTGGGAGAAAAGGAGAGTGCTTCAGGGGGTTTACGAATACTTGGGAAAAGTTTAGTAAAGTAGTTTAAGTGTACTACTTTACTGCTATAGTATCATCGTCATCATCATTCCCTGTGTGTGTGAGTATGGTAAAGGGTTAGTTGCAGGCGGACAGACTACTTTTTCACATTTTCAAGGAAAAGGAGGAGAAGAAGACGAAGAAGATGATGATGATACTATATGAAACTAACGTTTTGTGTATTATTATGAGATCATGAAGATGACGATGGAGATGATGCGTTACGATATGATGATGATATGATATTATTATGCTTTTCTAGCCTAGCAAAAATCTTCTTGATGCTTTTGTTACACAAACAGTTTCCGTAAAATGGATGATGGCGTAATATACGAGGCCTAGATACATTTACCCTATTAAATGTGCACTTGCTTGCCACTTTTGTGATTCTCACTCTCTCTCACACACACACACACACTCTCTCTCTTTCCTTGAAAATCTTGATTATCTTCGGAACGCACATTATCTCCGGCATAATACTATTGCCTCAAACACTTCACACTTCCTTTCCAAGTTCCCTTCCATTAGAGAGTAGGAGACTTGAGAGAGAAGAAAGTGTATAATGTCATGCATTCTTCTCCTCTTGGAAGACTTGGATAGTCGCATGAAACCAAATACTGAGGATGATATGTATGATGTGAGATATGATGTGATAAAATGACACTAGCTACACATTATATGTACTTATTACATTATGGGTGCCCCAGACTATACATACATACCTGAATTCAGTCAAAGGACAATTTTAGGATATCAGCAGCTTCACTCGCACTTTTCACATGAAAAGAAGAGGAGCAATCGCCGAGCTTTGGAGAATAAATGGTAATATTATGGGTTAAGTAAACCTGGGTGACTAGCCAAGATAACGGGGCCACCATTCTTAAAGACGAGACGAGAGGACATGCAGTTGGCAGATAAAACTAAGAAAATGTGCACGAATGTGTGTAAAGTATTAACATTATTCTTGTGTGACTTTATATGCGTTACATATATGGGTTGCATATTCCAATGATAGGCAATTTATTGCCAAGAAAGGGGATAAAATTATGCCTGCACTTCCTATTGGACATTTGTGCTCTAATTTAAGTCACTCTGCGTCTGCATTCAATCGTCATATCATTTTTCCAAATAGTCAACGAGGTCTGAAAATATAAACAGCTGTAATAAAAATTATGCAACCATAATATTACATTGCATTGCGGAATCCATTCACAGAAGCTGGAACATCACGTCATAAAGTCAGATATGAAAATCAGAACGTCGATATTTATTCCACAGTTGCATCATTTGATTAGCAGGGCATAAGTTCAATGGCAATTCCATGCTTTAATCAAATTGATTTTTATCTACACAATAATTATTGTTAACATGATAGTTCAAGTAGCCACTTTGTTTATACATGCTGATAATAAAAAGTATAGCAATTTGAAGAGGTTTACGCATGCGTAGTAATGTGATCAGCGATCAAAAATTCTGATGCAATTTATGTTTTTCCTTACATTTTTAATGTTCTTTAACGGCAACTTATTTTCGTATTCGAAAAAGATTCATGCTTAAAACCGAAGCACCTATATAAAACAGTAATTACAAGCAATGCTTGACATCAGTTGAATTCACGATCTCTTCCCCAAAAGTTGGCCGAGGCAGATTTCTTTATTTCTGAAACTTTGAACTTTTATTGCTTTGCAAGCAAAATGAATTCAAAACTTTTCACAGTATGTGCTGTGATGCTGGTGGCAGTTTTTGCCCCTGTATTCACTTTCCCAAATAAAATTACCGAGATTGAGGTGGAGAATGAAAGTGACAACAGCAGTATAATAGGACCTTTTATGCGATTATACAATACTAATCCCACTGATGACGGAGCAGTTCCAACATTTGTAATAGAGACCTCAGAAAATAGGCCCAGTATCTATCCGTACTATGAAGATTTAAACGATCTAGGCGGATGTTGTGTCAGGGGAACGTAAGTATTAAATGCAGCTTTCTATAGAAAATATCGTATGTATATTTTTGTGTATTTGATAAATTTCTAAAGTTAATTTTTCATTTCATTGTATTCCTTAAGGTGGATAGTGTACTCTATGTCACAATATACAAATGGTGGCGTAGGCGGACTAGTGATGTCTAACGATACCTTGGTTTGTCAAGGAAGAACGTGGCCTCCAACTGCATCATTTCGCCGAGTTGGCTCTCCGACTGACATTCATGCACCAGCTATTACAACATACACTGTTGGTGGTTATCGAGGGAATGACACTTTGTATGTGGGAGATAAACCAATCCTACAAGGCACATTCGATTCTTTGATCGTCACTGGGAACAGGCCAGTAACTATATTTTCAAGGGAGAACTTTGGAGGGTTCAGCATGTGCATAGAAGCACCACAAAATGGGCTAGGTGGAGGCATTCGAAATGTTACACAAAGCCTTGGTCTACTGCCTGGAGAAATAAAATCTTTTAGATTTTCTTGCCCTGAAAATATTACTCGGATATCTTTGGAGAAAAATTACAAATAAAACTTAAAATGACGATGTGATATACAATGACCATGTTGGTATTATACTCTTGCTGTTTTTGTTCTGTGATATATTAACTATACTTATCATTCTCAATCTTGTTATACTTAACTTTTTAAGCTATACCGCGTTTTTTGTTGTGAAACCGAGTTTTACAAAGTAAAGTGATTAAATTTTAATAGTAGCAATCACTATTTTAGCTCAAACAATCTTTAACAATTTAACAATCTCAAAATCCAAACCAAACCAAAGTTACATAGATGCATCGAATTTAAATTATTACGTTTTCTTTTCACAGGGCCTACCTATTTGTTTAAAGAATTGTGTGGTACTCATAAAACATGCCTAAACTTCATGTGTATGGTCCGTTGAAAATATTTTCTGAGGTTGTCACATACCATCAAGATAGTGCTAATGGTTCCTTCCAAGAAAAAAATTATACGCCAGGTTTTCAATCCCACATTTGACGAACTGGTGATGGCCACCAGGAAGATAAGCATCAATTTGTGCGGTATATATAGATCGCGTGCATACTCAAATGTACATACATACATTTTGCGATAATCTATTTACCTCTCCACAGCTTCAACTCAACTCAACCTCATTCATTTTACTCGTAATGATTTTTTATGCGAGGTATTATTGTTCCGACTCTTTTCTTCCCTGGCAAAAAAGTGCCTCGGGTATGGTGTGGTGCGGTGTCGGGGTATTAAAAGTAAATTCCCAAAAAACTTCAGAAATCTAATCTGACATTCATCATTACGACACGAGTTAACTTTACCGCACAGCTAGCAGCCATTTATATAAAGAAGGAGTGAGAGAGATTGTGAGAGTTCTTGACTTTGCCAAAGTAATATTTGTATACCATTCACCTCATACAAAATATGAGATACGCAAAAAAAATGACCTTGCGCACCACTTTCTCTCTAAAACTTTTAGTGTAAGAATGTCTACAGAACTGCAAAAAACCAAGAAGGCATTAAAACTTTCGGGTAGCTAATTTAAATGAGCCTATTTGGGTTTGGTTGGGCACTCATATTGGTTGAGCTGCAAGTACATTCTACATTCCATACCTAACAATATGCGAATGAAAGCTATACATTTATTCTGACGACTGTCAGAAAAGGACAAAAAAACGCATGCAAATATGTTGACAAACAAACTCGTTGAAATGTGAGAAAGAAACAGTAGAAATTAATAGGTGGAGGGTATACATACGTATATTAAATGACTTTCATACTTTTTCTTATATAATTTTTATTACTGCTGATTTTAGATCGCTTTACACGACGACAGTTGACAACTGAGCTCTATACTTAGGGTTTATTACATTTGCCCCTACTGTAATTCCCATATATAAGATATAATTTAAGAACTTTCCCTCATTCGAGTTTTGGACCAAGTTACATAAATCTAATTTTTCTTTGCTCTGTGACAGTAATATACGCACGTAACACACACACTCTCTCTCTCTGCACCATCAACTATGTAGAATAACCCCAACATTGGTTCACCCTCATATAAAGTTTTCTTTTGGAGTCACGATCACGAAATTAGTTTTTGTTTCGTTACTTAAACCTTAAATTGCCATCACAAGTACATACCTAAAGTAAAAGGAAGTAGCGTATGGAGTTGTGAACGTGTATGTGTGCTACAAACTACAAGTCAAATATTGGAAATTTTAGTGCGGAATGTAGGGAAATTAATCAGCATCATGTTTCAAACGTATTTGGCAGTCCTACCCTATTACTAGTGTATTAAACGATGTAATGAAGCGATAACGAATAATTCGTAAAAGAAATTACTGTAAAAGGAAAGGCCGAGGATAAATATAGGGTGCACTCATTTACCTCTTTTAACTTGGTATAAGGATATTATGAATGGTCACTAATCTTAAGTCGTTCCTGCTCTCTTGGTCTGCTATATTTAATGAATGCGGATCAATACTTGTGTGCTTGAATTAATGGATGGCTATATCCCTTTTCACTTCACTTCACATTGAATCTAATCTTGTTTTGCAATAAGCTTTTTTGTTTGCACGTCTACACGATAATATGTTCTCTCAGTTTGAGAGGAGAGCTGTGAGCTGTCAATCTCTTAAAACGATATGTGCGTGCGTTGCATTGCATCGTGACCTGCAGCATTTTTGCTAGTTGAAATACACCCTAATGAGTGGAACTCTGACAAATAATGGTAGGTTGCAAAAATAATAGGTAAATATATATCAAGGCCTTTGCTCAATTCTTTAAGTTGAAAGAATGCCATTAAGTAATCAATCTTGGTGATGCAGTTTAAGTAAATTTTTATGTGTTGGCAAATTTTAGTTTGAGGAATGACTCAAAGTGAATTTCCCGTATCGTCAGGGTGCATTACCTAACTGAGCAGACCACACACACGCGTTTTAAAGAGTGTGTTTTGCCGCACTTTAGCTTTGAGTGATTTTTGTGGACATTTGTCATTTTCCGCTTGCATCTGCACCAGTTTTGCACACATACAGGGTTATATTGAAATGGGTGGTTTAAGAAAATAAGTGAAACAGCGCCATGTGCGCCACCATCATCATCATATACTCTGTACATTTCATGTCAAATTACGTGTAAATACGATCGAAGCATGAACCGTTTTTTAGGCGGATTCAAACACTTTATAGTTGTCTTTATCATATGCCTCCTTTAGCTAACCATTATACATCCACCGCCTCACCAACCTTGAGAATGTCCATCATTGTGTAACATAAGTTGACACCACAATGATCCCGGTCGTTTACAACCATCAACCATCATCCTATGAAGATCAGTAATCTTTGACAGAGAGGGAAAGGGAGAGAAATTTACATGTACGTACGTATGTACACGTGTACATTGAGTGTTTTTTGTCTCCCTTTTGGAATGCAAATATCATGTAGATTTGGTTGAAAATGGTTAAAATTCACGAAAGAGAATAGCTGAAAGGGAGAAAGTACACATAGAACAATAGGCTTGGCAAAAGCCTACACATTTTATATACATTTTATAATATAACAGTGAAACGAAATAAGGGACGAAATGAAAATAAAAGGGAAATGGTTGTTGACGGCAGTTTTTTGGAATGGGCAAATGTTGAATATATATGCTTTGCCTTTACGATTGAATGAATAGGCTGCTAGTTGTTCAAATGGAACCAATAATCATGCACACATGCCATTTTCCGTAAGCATTGTGTGGCAATTTGCATACCTTAGGACAAATTAATTTCAGTTGAGTACAGATATCACGTTTCACTTTATGATAACGGGAGAGCAAACGCAATTGGAGAGAGAGAGAGATTCAAGAGTTGGTTGGACACAAAGGAGAGATATGTTGGTTTGCTTATTTTGCTTTCCCATTGTTCACATTTTATTATGTATGTGTTTCGCAAAGCCCACAGAGAAATTTTGCATTAGCATGCAGACCACCGACTAAACGAAATTCTAGTGGTGTATAAACATTCTTTCTTTTTGTGCTTCCTTATACATAAAAGCACGCATACCATCATGATCATGCAATACAAATATACAACATCTAACACAACCATGTCGTCATATTACATCAGATGTATGGCTCGAAATAAGTAAAGGAAAAAAGCATACTTCTCTCTGCAATAACTATTGGAATTCGAAAGTATTACTTTCACCGAACAATCATAATAGAAATATTATCTACACAAAATCTATTACATACAAATGGATGCTTCCACTGTGACGCTTGTTGCTGGAAACGACGGATGAAATACATAAGTATTTGCTAGTAGTGCTATCATCACAAAAAAAAATCTTATTCACTCTGTTCTCATACCATACCATATCCCACAACCAGAAAATGAAAATACTACACAAAAATAGTGTATATATGACGCAGTGAATGAATGTGAATTGGACATTCATGCCTGAATGCACATGCATATGTCGGTAACAATACACAAAAAAGAGAGTGAATACATTATGCAATCTCATCATCATATATCTGCACACATTCAAGAGCGGCTTATACACACTTTGTTAGTCAAGTGAAAGTTTTTTTTGTGTGATGGTGATGGTACGGTATGGTATGGTATGGCGGTATGAAGTAAAAGTATTATTGTTATTCGAAAACTTCAACTGCCGGCTGTCTAAAAGCAAACCAAATCAGAGAAAAATATGAATTGCAAAAACAGCCAGTTCACAACAACATAACGAAATAATGCAAGGTTTTCATAATATTCTGAAATGGAAATGAGTTTGGAAACGGTGCAGTGAGCTGGTTGAAGTTCATGCATATTACTAAATATTATGTTGAGTTTGAGAGTACACATTGAACATTCGTTCCGTTCCTACACTTATTTACTTTCCCTCACTGAAAACTGCAAGTGACTGACTGACCGAGCGACCGACCAAAAAGTTTCGTTTCACAGTACAACTCCAGTTTGGCGTCCATCGACCACTGGTAACAGCAGCATAACAGCCGGTCAAAAGAGGAAAGGGAGGCACATCGCATCGAGGAGAAATCACACTTGAATAAGCACGTATGTTAAGTACCCGCTACCATGAACTTGCTTACCCATAAGACCAGTCGTCTCATCTCCTCGACCAAAAATCCAGCCCACACACACACACACACACACACACAACTTTTCACACAGCAACTGGAGTATTGCAAATAATAGGAGTAGTGGTAACATTTATTCTGCTCGTTGATTCCTTTGGGACATCATGCTACCGTGCTGGGCTCTGCTCTCAGCATTCTCTTCATCTCATGTAATAATGGCTATACATATTATATACCATTGTTCACATTATAAAGAAATATAGAAGAAGAGTGTGTAGTGTGTAATGTAATGTAATGTGTGTCAGCAGAGTTACCAAAACTATTGTTTGGAACAAGGATGAAAAACGTGCAACAGCAGTTTTTACCATTTCCTACTAGAAAATTTCATACAATTTGTGACATTAAAAGCTTCAAGACACACACACACACTGCTGGAATAATACATGTAGAAGCTATATGCGTGTAGCAGAAAGGAATATGTAGGTACGTTAGAACAAGGAGCGAATGAGCTGTCAAGGATATTCATTCAGTTTCTACATCGTTGACCAAAAGAGCTGATGTTCCACTACGTGCTACTCTATCAATTTTTCCCCTCGATGCTCACATACCGAAAATTTGTGGATATATTTCACTTTCTCTTCTCTCAGAGGAGAAAATGCTAGGCTTCTGATAGTAATCGACATTTTTAAGAATATTTTTTTTTGCAATATTTACTATTGGTAGGTGCGTGCTTCGTACAAATATATTGTAATTGAGGGAGAGCGTTTTATGTTATTATGGTGTAATTTATCCATATAAATTACGCTAGTCATTCCAGAATACTCCAGATCAATGATTCAATATGCTATATATATGCTTTTATTAAGGATGAAAGTTGATATGAAAATATAATAATAATAATATGTGAAAGAGGAAGGTTTTAAACAGAAAAAAGTAATTGATTTCTTACCTATTACAGTTAAGTTGACTTTGGAGTTTCTTGTGGGTGACTTCAGAAAGTCAACACGACACCTATAGAGCCCAGCATCATTTTCACTGACATTATCGATCTGTAACGCAGCAGGCTCCGTCACAATTCTAAAGTAAGCTCTTTGACCAAGCAAAAACTCATTCTTTGCATGACTCCCAGGTTTTATGCGGCCGTCATAACTGGAAAAATAGAAAAAAAGAGAGAGATGAAAGTTACTTATTATTATGGTTACACTACTACTACACATAATACATTAGAGCTCAGAAACTTTCTTGAGCTGGAATGGGAATAAAAAGAGCAATCTCAGAATTAAAGCGAAGTGTTTTCTCATAGTTTGGGACACACACACACATACAAACGATCACACATGCCATGAAATGCACGCTATTCTTAAAGGAAAAGGACAGGAGTAAAGTATGGCTTCCGTATAACGTCATCTTGGAACGCAATCATGACGGAGACCTTACAATAAGTATTATACCCAAGTTGGGGGATTGCATACATAAAATGGACAAAAGTAGCGAAAATGCTATTGAGGACAAGAAGGAAACTGTTATTGCTTTGCATTGTATGCAGTGATAAACTACTTTCTCAAAGAAAGGTCGTACGCAATAAAACGCACGAAAGGTAAGAAAATGGATGGTATGTATCCAGTGCAAAAACAAACATAAAACAAATGCATTATCATCATCAAGGCAAACATTATTTGGCAAGAAGAGAAAATACACAAATATATAATTTTTGGTTCATTCTTCGTAGATTCAAATCTTTAGTCTGACACTGACATGTAGTCTTGTAAACCCATTGGTAAAATGGCATAAATCAAACAAAATTTCTAAACTTAATTTACCTCTCTTTTCACTGTCATGCATAATGTTTCAACGCGAAATATTTACAAAACCCTACAAAACTGGGACAGTCTATACAGAGTTTTTAAATTTTCAAACTTTCAGTTCCGCAAAAATTGCCATTATCAAATATCAGTTTGTTTTGTGTGGACGTAACTTTGACATGTAGTTTTGTAAAATTCCACGCACACCATGCAAATGTCACCTTATGAAAAACTAAATTTTATGATCCATTATAAGGTACAATCGATATATATCCTTTCATAACGCACTTACATATTTATGTATACTCTACTAGACGACTTACGACTCACAAATTCCTGTCAATTGTTGAAAATACAAACTGTCACGAAATGGGAAAATACCCTTTCGTGCTTACATAGCTTTCGTTTTGTAAATTATAATTTAGTCATTCAACTCTATTTTGTTTGTCGATTTCAGTTAAAAATCGATTGTCATCTGAAAATTGGCTTCAAGGCTGCTTTCAATTTTTTTGCAAGTGATGATTGTGAGTCATTTTGTTAAATGCTAGTTTAGATTTCAAGATACTGTCATTTGGAATGAAATTCGTACTGAAGTTTGACATTAAAAAACACGGCTCAAAACAAACTATAAGTATTCATGCAAACTGCTGTATAAAGTAGTTCTGAGATAAGCGCTTTAAAACTACATAATTTAGCTGTTTACTTTGATATCAATACACAGAAGAATGAAAACGTCAAATGCCATCATAAATTGCTTCCTCGAAGTCAATGCTAATATTTCAATTTACGACTTCTCTTGGCGTAATATAATAAACCTTATATACTGTTGCCTGAACGTCTGATACTAATATTGTAAAATTCGTAGAAGAGGTAGGCCACATATAAAAACATGATATACATGATGAATACTTAAAGAAATCGATAAGATTATTGAGAGCAAAGCGAGACAAATCTAGGACTTAAGATGATGAAGACGAAATTTGTCTAGCAGAATGTGGTGGTTCTTGTTGTTGTAACAAGCACCTTAATTTAATTGGTTTCCTTTAAATGAAATAATAATATGCTATAAAGCAATCAGCGCACGTTTCCGTAGCAGGTTGGTTTCTAAAGTATATACGGCTTACAAATATGTTTACTTCAACTGAATTCCATCTTCCTTTATATCATTATATATAATGCTTTTCCATCTAGTTTTGATCTGATCAACACATCCGGTAATGCTGGTAACGGTAACACACCAATTATAGCATCACAGTTTCCTGAATTCTTTTTAAAGCTTTTGCCAGCAGTTTAATTTAAATCTATGAATGCCACTAGTAAAATATTCTATGAAGGAATAATAATATTTTGCAGAAAATTGTGGATCAATACACATAATAGTGTACTCATGTCAGTGCTCTCTGGCTAAATTTTTAATATTTCATCCCGCAATGTAAATAGATGCTTGCTTTTAACTTGTGTTTCCAACGATCACGAGACGACACACACTTGAAACTGAATCTTCCAGCATATGAGTATATCTGAGTAAAAAGATCGATCTACCAAAAAATGTGATACTTAGAGCGCTAAAAAGTATGAATCCAAATCTTTGTTATCATTTATCATGCTTTCTTTACTTTCCCAAGGAACAAACGTTGAATCCAATAGGTAAAAAAAAGTAGACTAATAGATTAGAAATGAGGCGTCTTGGCCGAGTAAGCGGATAGACATTTGATACCAATTTCCTTTCCATATGCTTGTGAAGTTTTTCCATGTAATATTATGTAACTTGAGTACCAATGAAATTTAACCCACGACGGAAATGCCGAACGAATTAATACATAGCGGGTGGAGACGAGCAAAAACTGCTTACAAACATATTGTTTGTGAATACTCAAAATCATCTGGCATTTCAGTTTCTCAAACATCATTTTTATTTTTTATTACCGTGCTTAAATTTTTGTTGTTGTGCTCATAACAGCAAACATACAAGAGCAGACTTACAAGACTACTTAAATTGGACGCAAATTCCATTTTGTAGTATACTTTCTCCTGATGAGAAAACACTATTGTAAACAAAAGAAAAACTTGTGAGGCAAAATAGACTTATACGTACGTACTTATTCTTTGTTTTCCAGACTGTTTTTAGGTATTCATTTTATTCAGCACACTTTATTCTATTCTTTTGTCGATTCTTTTTATTCAAGTTTGGGCTTGTTACACTTCTCATCTCACGCACGCATTATTTTTTAGGAACTCATCAACCAATTTTCATTCTTTGAAGCTAACTCCCTTTTTCTGAGTAGGGTTGTCAAAGTTGATATGAACACATTTACCATAGATTCACAGTAGAAATAGATAATACTGCTAACGCAAGTATGCTATTCCTATTTTCTATAGCACACATCGTGATAACAGAGGGGAAAAAGAGACAAAGAAAAATAGCATAGTGACTGGATTCATTCATTGTAAGAAAAACCCTTAGGAGATATCATCATCGTCATCATCATCAACATCATCATGAAACTTCTTGAAGTTCCCAACTTCGACCACTAATGCGGAACCTTGCATGGAAACAACTCTTCTGATTATTGAGTCGTCCTGAGGATCATTACAGAGAAAAATGCATTTCTTTTTTCCTTTCCTCTCACTTTCCCTCTACTCTTCTCTTTTATCTAACTACTCCGTGTTAAAATTAATGAAATTAGCATTTTTCTCTTTTCCCCATCAACCTTTAAGAAGGGAGAATTCCCTTTTTTAGGGTTCACTCATGAATGAAAGAGGAATGAAAACGAGAATGAAAGAAGATGTCTTACGATGAAATGAAAGGAGAACAAAAAAAAAGAAAAGTTTAAGTTGGGAATGACAATTATCCGTATGCTGGATGGCTTTCACCTACTACGCATATTGAGTAGGTCCCTTTTTCCTTTGTACAAATTAAAGCTTGAATTTCCGAGTAACGCAAATACTTTATAAGTACTACTACTACTCGTTATATATTTCTGCGTAATAAAGAATTAACCTCATTTTCTCTCCGTTGTGGTATATCGACTGGAAACTTGAGGTTTTTATTTTATTTTATCCGTTCCATTCCTTTTTAACGTAAGAGATCATACACAGCTTTTAATACTGGGGCAGAGGAGGAAGTCACACTCAATATTTTATGACAATTTCTTCTTGAATGTCACCAAACACTTTTCCTTTCATGATTTCTCCACACAGTGTCATAGTTATTTGTTGATACACATTTTCAACGCAATCCTCAATCTACATATTATACACGAAGGATATATAGGTAGAAGCAGAAGCAGGCGCAAAAAGGCTTAATTATATAGGGAATAAAATATCACATCCGCTTAGACCGTGGCTTACTATTCATAACAATGTTGGCGGAATACCCCGAAATAAAATGGAAAGTATCAAATTACTTGAAATTGAAAGCACCAAACCCAATGAATTGGAACATGTCGAATTTGAAGGACTTTGAGTTTGTGAGTGTATAGCTTATGTATATTACATCATATAATAGGGCTTATACTTTATTATATATTTTATACCGTGTCGCGCCGGCAGTTGGTGGAATGTCCCACATTTTTTATATCTTCAAGCGACCTCGGCACTCCTTCAAGTTCCGCTGATCGACTTTTTACAACTCGACACTTTTGTTGGAAAAAGACAGGTTAGGGCATTACAACAAAAAACCTGGTGGAAAATGGATTTTCAACTTTTAATGTTGAGCTACAAACATGCTCTATACAATAGGACTGACGAGTTTGGTCACTATTATTACAACTTCACACTACAATCTACACACTATTCAACATTTCCTTATTCCAAGTACAAAATATAGTATTGAAACGACAACTGTTTCCTCACCGTCCCTACTTCCAGGAAAAAATATCCGGATCGAGAGCAAGGCTCTTCTCTCAGTACGTCGGGTGGTAAGTATCAAATATCAAGAGTAAAAATGGGGACTAAGAAAGACTGACAGATACAAAGGAAGACACCGACAGTGAACATGAAAACTCAAGTCGACGAGACTTTAGCACTACAGAAAAACGAATTGGAAGAAAAGCAAAAGAGAAATAGGTTAAAAAGCCCCATGTCACCTTATAAAGGAATCGACTCTCTCTCTCTCTCCTTCGTACCTTTACAAACTCGTTTTGTGGGTACATGTGAGTTACGTGTGTAACTCGCAGCTTTCCCTGGCAGAGAAAGTGTAGAAAAAAGTATGTGCAGCAAAAAAAATGATATACACATAACAAGATGAATACACTCTATACACATATATAACGGTTGATAGAATCCGCATCCGATTGTTAACATCTTTACGTTTCTCCATATATTGCAAAGACAATTTACTGACATTGGAAGAAATACCTGCCTCCTTGTCTTTTTTCTTTCTCCCTCACTCAACACTAGGTGCTTAAGTTGGCGCTGACTAAGCCTCTCTGTAAACGAATACCTGAACAAGAACATAAACTTTTAACTTGTTCCAATTTTTCTTATTCCTTTTTTTGTTTTCTTTTATAGAACAAAAGAAACTTATCCCGATCCAGGTCTCTATTACACACATTTTCGATGAAATGAAGTAAAAGTCTATCGAATCCTATTTGAGATCGGGTTGAGCAAAAGCTTTATACTTATAATGGAAGGGTGCTTGCTACTGCTACACCGAGATAGTTTTCATCTTTGTAAAATTGAACCCTATACCTACCATTTCAATCAAGAGTCGCAGCATCAGCAAGAAAAAAAACAACGGAATAAGCCTCGCGACATTAGATCAAGGGAACCGAAATTGTTGCATAGAGTGGCGAATATCTCTTTGTATCATGTCATAGGTTAAATGAGAAGGCATGTGACTCTTGGAATTTCTTGGCGCTTTGAAGTATAAAAACAGGATTTTTTTCCCAGAGAATATAAATGAATATGTGAAACGGATATATGAATACATGTAACTTTTGCTCTACTTGCCATAGTTAAACCAACTCAGTCACTCTCACTAGCTATCTCTCTTCTTTTTTTTCGTTTGGTTTACATTTCTATGAATGTCGATGAAGAAAGGAAAAACAAGGTTGTGAGAGAGTAGTTGTATTTGTATATATGTATGGGACTCATGCATCTTTTCCGATATCCTAATCTACGGGGTGAAGCTGCAAAGGAGGAGAAAAGATAGATGAAATGCTCAGTGAACGAGAAGATAGACTGCCGAACACGGGAAATAAACTAAAGGATGAATGAGATGGATGTAGTCGCATTCGCTTTTTTGTTCCATGGAATTCCCTTTTTTTCTCTTGGGCTGGCTTGGCTTGCTATTGCTTTCTCTTGGTGAAACATACACATTACTGTGTATATCCAAGGAGTTTTGCTGTGATGTGATGCATGTGTGTGTGCTAATACAAATATGTATGTTCACGTTTGGGTTTGTGTACGTGCTCCACCGTGTGTATAACCCTTTGTGCAGTTTAACTCAGAGGAGCCAGCCCAACAGCAGCAGCACAAACAAGTAGTTAGTATAAAAGGAGGGCAGAAAAAAATTGTGTAGTTTTAGATGGTTCAAAAGTGTTTGACTCAGTATTATTTCAGAAGAAAGAAGTGGAATTTCGCTTTGAGCATTAGTTCACCAGGTCTTTCATGAGAAATGAAGATGCTTTCTCCATTTGAAACTTTTTCCTCTATCTTTTTCTTCCTCCTTCGGATGGATGATAGTATTTCTGCTTTCTCTTCTTGAAAGTTTTTTTTTGAGGAGGAACAAAATCAGTAGTTGTAGCATCAAAGCATAAGCCGTGTCTGCTGTCTTCATATCAATCCAAACGGCTGTCTTCAATGTTTTGATGGGATATTTAAGTAGGTAAAACCGATATGTTCTTCCTCTTTTTATGCTATTTATAACTACGACAGTTTCCATCCTAGTTTGAAGCAAGACAGAAGAATTATATGCATTGTAACCTCCTACACACTTGAAAGATATAAAAGAGAGGAAGAGAAAGAAAAGGGAGTTTGCAAGGTTGGGAAAGGGGGTATTTATATAACAAAATGGTTTCCCATTCAAGGAGGAGACAAGAAGACGAACACGATACATTTTTTGAATTGCAATGCTTTTATTTCCTCTAAAGATGTTTGTTTATATTACCATGATTTTAGGGCATGATATGCCGAAAAGGAAAAGAGGAGGAGAAAGGAGTGAAAGTGAGATGAAAGTGGAAGAAGAAAAACAAGCCATCACTTTTTTGACAGCTAAAGGCAACTATAATATATAAGGAAATATATCTTTTATGTTGGACTCAAAATCCTCCTACTATTACTTACACTTTTTTTGTGAGCGTAATGGAATCAAACGTCTCCAGAATCCATCTTTGGATTTTTAACTGGTTATATTTTCACTCATATTCTCAGCTCAATTGCGTACATTTCAAGCGTTCAACCGTACCAGAGGGAAATGAATGAGGGTTGTTTAGTATGAATACAGAATACATATTATACACGCTCACTCATATCATATCCCATTCCATGTGAGGCACTTAGACAAGCTTCATTGTCTGCCGAAGCGCAGCAGATAATTTATTTTTCGACGGGTGAATCTATCTGTATGAATGTATTTGTTTTATGATATTAAAGGTGTTGGTCTTTTACATTCCAAAAGAAAAGGCATTGAGATCGAGAGGATGTTCTGTGAAAACTGTCAATGTGTGTGTTCTCCTCCTCGCTGAATTGTGTGTGGGATGAGAAAGCGGAATTCCATTCGTTTTTCCTCATCCTTAAAATAAATTGACAGCGTTTTATCAGCTTCACTGTTTCAAATGTAATTTTCCCAAAGTCTCAAGTGTCAAATCAAACATATACATTGTAGCCAATATGACCCAATATTCGGAATGTGAGGAAAAAGGCCGAATCTTGGAGGACTCTTTACGTGTTGTTGTCTTCTCCATATTATTATTATGTAACACCAATCTTGCTACACATATATTTCAATACTGGTGATGCTGATACAAGGTATATAAAAACTAATCGACGGGAGAAGAGGCCTAAACTCATAATATATATAATAGTTTTTGCAAACTGTAAATCGAATGAAACAATTTGAAAGGTTGAACAATTCATATTTACTTTTGAGAGATATTTTATCTATTTGTCCAAGGATGATGATGATAAGAACAAGAGCCGATAACAGCATGCGTCATCCCCAGAACCACATTTTTTATATAGAAGAGAAATACCTTTAAAAAGTTAGAAATTCATGGCAATTTTCATTCCACGCTGTTCTTCACACATTCTTTTCTCAACTACATACATCACTGTACTGCATTGTGTGTGTGTATAAGTTTGTTTTGTGTACCATGACTTCTCTTTATATAATATTATCATGAGTAGATACTAGATACATATATACATTTGAGGAAAACGTGTGAAAATAAAAACTTTACTCTTAAAATCACCCCCAGAGCTCAAAAAAATAATAATAGTCTCGTATATAACCACAACAAACACAATATATCCCAAATCCCATTCAGGCACTATCCATTCTTTCGGGTTTCACGCATTCACTCACTCACTCACTCTCTCACTTCTTCGTAAGGAAGAGTAAGAGCGAAGCAGCAGCAGAGAGTGAGTGAGCAGGAGAGAGAGAGAGAGAGTAAGTATTAGTATTCAAGTCACTTCCAGTCACAGACAGAATTTTGACAATTTCCCATAACTCAAACTTTTATGCCAAAAAAGCGCATGTTGTTTGCCAATCAATCTTCATCTCGCCATGCATCTGAATGGATACAGAAGAGACCCAGATTGACTTGTTCCTTCAGTTCTCAAAATGAAGGAGAACCAACCATTGGTGGGAAAAAGCAATGGTTGCGCTGCTAACATGTATACAAAAGCTGCTTAGGTTATAGATATTATTACATTAGAGGTAGAAGCTAGAATTTTTCAACCACATTATACTATATATATGTGACTTTCATTCATTCCACTGTAAAGTTGTATGTTGCAGAGATAGATCCCATACGGACACACAGGATTGTATGCATAAATGTTATAAACGCATATTTTGAACATCATCATCCTTTTCAAATCAACGACGCGTCAGCGGCAGCGGTGGTGGTGTCTATGTGGCCTCCACTTCGTCACCACTACAGCCATATACATTACATCAATTCAATTCCCCACTTTTTTGTATAGGGTACGAACATACAGTTACAGTGTGGCAGGAAAAGATTTCTCTTATTCCCTAGTGAGAGCCATACAACATTTCATATTAAATGGACTATTACATTGGTCTATATCTCCTCAGTAATATTCATAAAACTCTCTGGAATTTCATATATAAAAGCTTACTGCTATTCCAACTCCAATGCCAATGTTGGAGAATATTTTGAGTGTTATGCTCTTATTTCTCATAGTGAAAGTGGAACAGAACCGAGGAATCTCCGTCACATTTATAGAAGATGCTTTATTACATCTTTAACTAGGCTTTGAATCCCCCACTTTCACTGTGAAATGGTCCAGTCTTCTCAGTAGCCACACACATACTACACAGGTTGCCCACATCACATTCACCAGATTTCTGTCTCTACAGAGTGAGAGTGAGACCACCACCAGCAATATCAGCTCAGTTTTGGTACAATCACGTTACCGTTTTTTCATGGATGATCATATATCTTGTTAAATGATCAAATCTTCGATTCTCCAAAGCATATACGATGCGCTATTATGTGCAAACATATTTTATGTATTTGGCATACCGCCTTATTTTCTGACAAAAAAAAATTGTAAAATTGGATACGACCATATATTTTTCCTAATGTTTATATGTATCTATGATATATACAACTTAAAAACGATGTACTAACGTGGTAAAATAAATATGGAGGGACTAAAATGACAACAAGAACAACCACGCGATTTTAAATTCCAAGTTATAGATTCCTTCTCCAATTCGAATAAATGTATAATAACGGTACGAGTTTTTAGCCAAAAATTGTCATCGACTTTAGGTTTAAAACCGGAAAGAATACATCTGATGAACTTATTCTGAGTAACTGAACAATACGCCTTTGTACTGTCTCTGTAACAAGCAACCCCATAATCTGATGTAGTTTTCTCACGACTTAGGACTAAAAAAGACAATGAATGTACTTTTACAAGTATTGTTCATGTCAAAAAGGTTAAAAGTTTTAGGTTTAACAAGCTTAGCGTGACCTAAATACCATGAAGTATGACAAGAAAAGAAAAATTAGACCACATGGAAGCCAAGAAATGGCGACAAAAAGAGAGAGTAAATTAGTGCTTCCTAATGATAACCACACGGTCATAGCCAGAGTTCACATTACATTGCCAAGTTAAAGGACAAAACTTAATATATTGGAAAGTGGGGGATGAGTTGGAGTATATATTTCACAAAATAATATATTTTATCATAATGTTTCAGCTGTGAAATCCTACATAAAATATATCTATGTGAGAATGAGCTATGAGCAGTCAAAAAGTTACAACGTTCCAAATACATGTTTCTGCAAACCAAACCACAATATACAGTTCACCATCTAAAAACGTGGAGTTAGGATATAGTGTGGGATTTATAAGCTTGGCAATATATATAGCTATAGGAGAAAGCCAATCCACATAAGCTTCTGGGACTGACGTGTGTACTGAAAAAGTGAAGTTGCCGGCAGCATTTTGCTTCTATATTTAAGCTATATCGCCATATCATCTTAGTACTATAGCTCACTACATCAGTTGAGTAAAAGTGTGTGGCCATGGCTAGTAATTTTTATTCCCCATTTTCTCCACAATTGTTACAACTTGTTCTCCGCCTACTTACTTATTTCTATCATTCTTGTATCTGCATTCCGGCTTAGAACAGATTTTTCTCACTTTTGTGGCGTCTAGGATCTCTCCGAGTTCATTCTGAGGACTTCATGTGTTTCTCGTTTAGTTTTTTCAAAGCTGTAAGGCAACGCGAAATGAGCTGAAGATCTGACCTGACTTGGTAAACTGTAGCAGCACTTAGAAATCCGTCTTATGGTTTGCTACTACTACTACTCAACCTCCTTCCCTACATATTTTTTTTCTGGCCTGCTTCTTATTGGTATTGTATGTATGTTGAAAAGCATTAGTTATCAGATACAGGAGGACTAAGGAAGAAGTACGGACCAAAAGTGAAAGGATCTGTCTCCTTTTTTTTCTCTGCTCACTCTCTCTTTTTTTTCTTAACAAGAAACAAAGTCGTGTCGTTTGGGTGGTGGTAGGTAGGTATAAGGCGCAGATAGGATAGTATTTGAAAGCAAAGGGCTTACACATTTTCTAGCTTTCTTTTTCTGTCACGATCACATCGGAATTCCATCTTACTTTCTTCTTTTAAGCTTCCATACTACTTACAGTGCCCGCCGACAATCACTCGTGTCGAAGTTGAAAAGAGCGGTAGCAAGAAAGCTGCACAGGAAAGAAGGAATGGCAATGAGTTAAGCCAAACTGGAAAGAAAACATTGTCGTCTTCAGTTTCTCTTCGGTACGCTAACCCTCTAGCAGTAGAGTAATAGTGAGCGACGATAAAGTTTGAAAGACGGAAACCACGAGACGAGAGAGAGAAAAAAAAATTCAAAGCCTTTTGAATGATTGAGACTTTTGTGCTTAAACCACTAACACAATCTTCAAATGGCACTTTTTGAGACAAATACTGCCAATTCATTGAAAACTTTGGAGGAAACTAACCATTTCCTATTGACTCTGTATAGCCTACTACATGTTATGCATCTTCAACGAAAGATCAGTAATTTTTTGCAGATAAAAAACAAGTTTGCAACACTTCCAATGGATCGTCTTATCTAAAAGGATTGCCTATTATGAGAGTAACTAATTAGAGGTAAAAATCGTAATCTCTTTACTTTGGCCAATAGTTTATAGTTGCTATTTTTTCTTCACCTTTCATTGAGTTGGTCTCCAAAGTAAACTTATTTGGAACCTAATTTATAGAGAAAGTTTATGTGCAACGAGAAACCCTATTTAATTTACAAGCAAAGTATACATCAGATTGATCAGATACAAAAATCAATCTTGTTCATGTGGCCAGTCGTGGTCATTTAGGGTGAAACTGCTGAATCATTCTCTACTACGTGCATGTAAACAGAAACGGTCATCCCACGTTCTCCCTTAGTCAATGAGAGATTCAATATTTCATCTTAAACTACCTAAAACTAAATTGGAAAAGCGATTAAATTTTGTATCTATCTTCCACGTACTGTCCATGTCCTAGCTTTCAACACATACTAAATGACCATCTTTTCTTGGATATGGGAGTAAATGTTGAGATACAATGTTAAGCTAACATTGAAAACGCTCCTTTTATTTTCAGTCAGACATATACTACAAGAAAAAAAAGTTCTTTTCCTCAAGGATCCTTATCCTAACAAATGGTCACTTCTTGTGAAAAGGACAGTAAAAATACTTGAAATTCCATCTCCCCACGCACATTTTGTGACACAATGTAAACTGAAAAGATGCAGCCTACTATTCGTGGTATATTCTTTACATACGTTTCATCGTTTCAAGAAAGCATCTTTATAGAAAGAAACCGTCCGCAACTCCACTCTCCTTTTCTTATATGGACCTCTTTTTTATTGTCAGTGTAAGATAAAGATAGTGAATGGAATAGACAGACAAAAGTAAAAAGGGCGAAAAAGTAAGATCGTCACCACTCTCAAAGAAATAGGGACAGATTTGGAAATAAATGGCAAATGGGTATACCACAACTTTCATGAGATACATAAAATAATTCTCGAAATACAATTTGAAAATAATTTCCCCCAAGTACACTACATAAATATCAATAGATACATAAATATAGATACTTGTTCACCCTATAGAATAAAATCCTAATCGTATTACATTTGCATGAATTGCCGCAAAATGCACTGTTTTTCATGCTGCAACGCACTTAATCATATTAGATGAAAAGATTTTTAAAAAGTCGCAAATCCTCTTAAAAAACTAAAAGTTGTTAATAAGATGCCAAAATGCCGCTGCAACGCAAAGTCTCTAAATTACCTGCACGGGAAAATGACTCAACAGCACCCGAATACCTTATTAGTCTTAAATTGGTAACTGGAATTGAGTAAGTGGGTAGCATAATATCAAACAAATCAGCACTGACTCGCGACTTAGTTACATAATTTGTTTGAACGTGATGTGACAGCGTCAGTTTAAGCAATTAAGATGAAAGAAGTAAAGTAAAACATTCAATAAAAGTGTCAACTATTACAAAATCAGAGTCCTTGGAACAATACATCGCACGCAAAACTGTAAGATGACTAGTCACACAGTTTCGCTTCCTACGCATTAGAATTGTAAAGCAATCGGGAAGGTATGTATATATATATATCATCAAAAGCTTTCTTCAAGTACCTCATCAAGTGACTACAAAAGAAGTAATTTTGGATGCTGTCTTTTGTTCCTCCCTATACAAATGCGGACATCACGGACGACAGCAGCAGACATTCACCCATGAAATGAAATTCATGCAAAATGATGCCTACCATCCTTTAATGATTATTTTTAGCTCATCGCTCACGTAAAAACAAGAGTTTTAAAAAGCTCTCGAAAATTTCCTTTCAAACACTTTAGATGGATTGTTTAGATGAATTCGTTAGTAAACTGCTAAAATGAAATATAATACAAAACAGGTGACAAGTCCCTCTTTTCCAAAGAAATTTCTTAGTTTTTGTATTCGCTAAATGTTCGTAAATAACTAAACTACAAATATAAACAATTCCTTTTTACAAGCCTGACGCAACGCAATGAATTCTTGAAATAAAATTTAACTAGCAAAAGTTGTACCAGATTTGCAACAATCCAAAACTCGCATAAAAAAACGTCTTACTTTAATGAGATACTTTATTACATTTTCAAATATCTGATTTTCCAATTTGAAAAGAATTTCTTGGAAACATAAGTTTGAAAACACACGTGCGCTTGAGTAAAAATATATTACTTCCACTCCACTCGTTCAAATTGACAATGAAGTACACAATGTTTCAAAAAGTTTTCATTAAATGCCTTCGTCAAACTGAAAATGGCATCGTCACTGTTTTTGTTCACTTGATGTACTAATGAAAAGTTTGTTATATATATTATTAAGGAGGCATATATGTATGAACGTACGCAAACATTCTCCGTAAATACAAATTAGATAACTTTTTTTTGAGCAACATGCAACTTCTCTATAATGTACTTTGAGTGGGTTTATTATACACATTATGGCACCTACTATTTACATATGACGGGGATTGAGTAACTAATCAACACATCTTAACTGACATCACCCTGTCGTAAGTTTTGTTGGTGGCTCATTTTTCATACGAGGACAAAAAAAGACTTCACATTTTGCACGCACGTGAGGTGCTTCTCCTGCACTGACATTCTTAAAGGCAAAAAAAGTCAAAAAAGTTGTTAAACGTTCACAGCAGCAACACCAATGAAGTGACAATACGAGTACACTAGCATTAAAAAGAGTCATCCAGTTTGTCAGTCAGAAAATTTTCAGCTGTGTAAATTAGCAAGTAAAATTATAAAGAGGAAGGAAAAAGTGTATAAAAACTAGTACTTTACTAAACAACTGATTATACGGTGTTTCCTTGCGTGTTATAAAGTATTATTTTTATACTTCGGGTGTGCTGTAATGAATGTACATGTGTTGCAACACCTTTGCCATGTTGGCTCAAATGAAAGTTTGGCTAGCATACAAAAACTAATATTCATAGTCTGCCTTTTGTATTTTTTGTATGGAATATATAAACTCTTGAAAAATTCCCTTTTAATCCACTCGTAATGCATTTGAAAGCCACAAGTAGAGCCTCGTGTGTAACTTACGTACTCGTTAAGTATCCCGTTCTTTCATGGGGAGCAGTAGTTTATTTGGCAAAAAGGTAATGGGGAGAAATGGCATGGTGCATTATTATTATACGGTGCCACTTAATTTAAGTCTGGAAAATGACGATGATCTTTTGATGGTACGCAGTTTGTAGACTCAGAGCTCCTCTACAAATAAGCGTGAGTGTATACAATATTGTGCAGTGTAGGTATAGGCATGTACTATGTACATTCCAGAAAAAAATAACACCAGTAGAAGTGATACTTAAAAGAGCAAATAAAACGTGAGTTTAAACGCTAATTAACTGACTAACTGCAGTAAAATTACTCCTGCACCGGAATGATAGGGTCGAGAGGTTCTTACCCTATTTCTCTTACACTCATTTTTCTTTTATGCTCTCTTCTATAGAACACAAGCACATTCTCTCCTCTCTCTCTCTCTCATGAGCTGCTAAAATTCTCCGCATTAAATTACGAAGAAAGTGATAAAATACGGCACCTAAAATTCACGGCCCATGTGTCTAGAGAATTTTAGCTTGGCTTGGTGTAAGGGAGAGCAAAAGAGTATGTAAGTCTTAGATTGTTTCTTTTTTGCTACTAGTTCTACTTCTCACTCAGAGCAGTTCCTCTCTCATTTACCTTCCTTCCTTCCTTTTATATTTCTTTCGAGAGTTTCTTGGCAAGGTTATAGGCAAACGAATTGGAGGAAATAAAAAAGTAATTTAAAGCAGGCAAGGAGTTCTAGCTCACTAGCTCACTTACATCTGCATACATACATTTTACCATTATATATTATGAATGTATATATATATGCTCATATGTTGCAGGTTTTGCAGAGGAGACTGCCTGCCACCCTAAAACTTTAACAATTGGCTTTTCGTTCCAAGTTTTCACGAAGATGACACGATGAACGAGCTAACAACGTGCTGTCGTGCATGGCATGCCGTTTGGATGCTGTGCTACATTCCTTCGCTCCCTTCATGTGTGTACGAGATGCGATGTTTGCTAAAAACAGTAGGATATGTACACATAATAAACATATGCAAATATGTACCTATGATGAGAATCTTTGTTTGTACATAGGTAAATATAATGTTAGTTTGCACTACTGCTGGATAAACCAAGTGTACAAGGCAGGAAACACCAAACATTTTTTTTTATTTGCTTGCCCTAGCAGCACTGTGTGTGTTCTTGTCATTGCTCTTTGGCTCTGTCATTTTCTTGTTGCTCACCTTACCTTACGTGAAATGCATACAGCGACAAGACAATTTAAAAGAATGCATGTGTGTGGTATTTTCTTTAGAGTTTTGCCATTGTAGTGTCTTGAATCTAGTTATGTTCAATTGATGATAATATGATAAGCAATTATCCTGATTATGTCTGTCTAGTATGAAGTCGTCAGTATATTGAATTTGTCCTTGTAGTAATTTTGTAGTCTAGAGTAACCCTAGACTGGTTTAATCATTCTCATTAGCATATGGGTCTTGGATGTGTATTTATAGACGGAACATTCCGTATGTGTCCTCAATCTACTTTTACCTTTCTTGCTGTAAATAAAGCTCTGATCTAAAGGCAAAGAACACCACGCGTTCACCCGTTTACTTTACATGCATTTATTTATGCATATACCACATTTTGGCGAAGACGATTTCTCAGATCACCCCTTTTTCAAGTTCACTCTCACACACTACTATTAGTTCTTGCAGTGATTTTCTATCCTTTTCATGTCGAAAAATAGTACAAATTCCACTGGCAACGGCACTAAAAGTAAAGCTAAAGACGTGAAACCTACTGTAATAATGACAATGACGTCAACTTTTGGAACTTTGCAACCGTTCGACTGTGCTTCAGACGATTTTGAGGCATGGGTTGAAACTTATGAATCCTACCTAATAGCCAATGGCTTGGACGCTTCGGATTCTAGTCAGACTAATCGGTGTGCTGCAATTTTCTTCTCGCAAGTGGGTTTAAAAACGTACAGTGTTCTAAAGAATTTGAGTGCTCCTTTGTCACCAAAGGACGTACCGTTAGCAACTAATATCAAAACGCTAAATAACTACTTCCGACCTGCTCCAAAGGCTTTAGCCGAAAGGTATCGCTTCATGGGGAGGAAACAGAAGCCTGGTGAATCAGTGACACAGTTCATAGCGGAGCTCCGGACTTTGGCAAGATATTGCGCTTTCAAAGATCTGGATGAGCGTCTGCGTGATCAGTTCCTGTTTGGACTTGCCAGTGAGCAAGCTCAAAAGACTCTATTCACCAAAAAAGATGACATTGCGTTGAAGGAAGTGATCTCCCATGCAATCGCACAGGAAACTGCTGAAGCCAGTACATCACTCATCCGTCGCCCCGAGAGCAAT
Source organism: Orchesella flavescens (assembly GCA_964034955.1). Lineage (NCBI taxonomy): Eukaryota > Metazoa > Arthropoda > Collembola > Entomobryomorpha > Orchesellidae > Orchesella > Orchesella flavescens. The sequence goes on along the minus strand of OZ035957.1, from coordinate 16,069,163 downwards.
CAACATCACGATGCGTCATCAGTTAACAAAGCGTCTCGCAACTTTCAGAAAAAAGGGAAAAGCCAACAGCAACAGCATGAGAAAGGAGGAGGAAGCAAATCGAATTGCTGTCCTAACTGTGGGTCAAAGAAGCACCTCACAGCAAAAGACTGTCCGCACAAAGAGGCAGAGTGCCACAATTGTGGGAAGAAGGGTCACTTCGCACGTATGTGTCGCAAGGCAAAGAAAAACGCCGACACTAAAGCAGTGGACCTCAACAATGTCATTCGAGACATTAGAAATGTGGATTCAGATATTCACCAGACAAAAAAGATTATCAAGATCAACGTCACTGTCGGCAACAAGTCACATGAAATGGAACTTGATACCGGGTGTGAAACCAGCATCTTATCAGAAGATTTCTGGAAACAACTGGGCTCTCCAAAACTGAAGAAATCGTCATTTGTCTTCAGAACTTACACTAAAGCCGTGTTTAAGCCACTGGGGGAGTTTGAGACAACTCTTGCTTATAATGGACAACGTCTTGACCATTCAATTCCAGTGTATAAAGGTACGTCCCTTTTCGGCAGAGATCTGCTAAAACATTTTAAAATTGATTGGTCTGATGTCCAACGGCAGTGTAACAGCGTTAGTGCTCCAGTTAATACAACTTGTGAATCACTCATCAGTGAGTTCAAAGATGTTTTCACCACCCCCACCAGTGCTGATAAAATCAAGAACTTTAAAGCACGCATTACTCTCAAAGATGATGCTCAACCCAAGTTCCTGAAGGCACGCTCCTTGCCATACGCTATCCGTGAGAAGGTAGATAAGGAACTACAAGCTATGGAAGACGCCGGAGTTATTGAGAAGATTGACCACTCAGAATGGGCATCACCCCTTGTCGTTGTGTCAAAGCCGAATGGGAAGGTCAGAATCACGGGGGATTTTAAGAATACCGTGAATAACCAGCTCTGTATCACACAGTATCCCATTGCAGTCCCAGACGACCTGTTCAACACAGTGAGTGGTGGCGACAAATTCTCAAAACTTGATGGGTCTAATGCATATCACCAGATTGAGCTGGAAGAAACTTGCAAGAAATTTTTAGTCATTAACACTCATCGTGGACTATACAGATACAACGTACTGCCACAAGGCATAGCGTCATCGCCTGCCATATTCCAAGAATTCATGGACAGGATGCTACATGGAATTCCACAGACGGGTCCATACATGGATGACGTAGTATCTACAGCAAAAGATGACCCTGGGCATCTCCAAACCTTAAGAAAAATTTTCAAAAGAATGCGGGAGTACAATTTTAAACTCAGCATTGAAAAGTGTGAGTTCATGAAGCCCAGCATTGAGTTCCTAGGACACCGTCTTTCCAACAATGGAATTCAAACCACCAATACTAAAGTGCAAAGTATTGTGAACATGAAAGCTCCATACGATGTAACATCAGTTAAATCATTCCTTGGTTTAGTTACATTTTACGGCAAGTTTGTGCGTAATTTATCTGATGTTTGTGAGCCGCTATACAAGCTAACAAGACAGGATGAGGAGTTCAAGTGGACGAAGAAGTGCCAAGCAGCTTTTGAAGAGGTCAAGAAAAAGTTGTCAACTAGTCCTGTGCTCGCTCATTTCAACCCAAGCATCCCAATAGGAATCGCCTGTGATGCCTCTTCCAAGGGTGTTGGTGTCGTTCTTTATCATAAATATGACGATGGTACTGAAAGACCCATCGCATATGCATCTAAACTCCTGTCAGCAACAGAGCAACGGTGGAGCCAGATAGAAAAAGAGGGTTTTTCTATCATTTATGGGATCAAGAAATTTTACAAATTCTTGTGTGGCCGTCATTTCATCTTAATAACTGACCACAAGCCATTATTGAAGATATTTGGACCAAAGTCACAATTGCCAACTTATGTTGCTACCCGTCTTCACCATTGGAGCCTCTTCTTGAGTGAGTTCCAGTACACGGTTGAATACCGTCAATCTCAACAGCATGGAAATGCAGATGCTCTCAGCCGACTTCCACTTGAAAATTGCTCAGATGACACAGTTGACATTGAAAATGCAGTGAATCAAATTGTAGCTGACAATTTGGAAGCCCTACCCGTTACTGCGAGTGCTATTAAGAAGGCTTCAGCGAAAGACAAAGTGTTGTCAAGAGTGCTTCACTTTACTAAATCTGGATGGCCTTTGCACTTGACAGATGATGACAAGCATCTCCAGCAATACCACAGCAGACGTGAGGAACTGACCTTTGTCCATGACATCCTGATGTGGGGTATTCGTGTCATAATCCCTGCAGGATTACGCAAGCAGTTCTTAGCACAGCTTCATGAAAGCCATATTGGCATTGTGCGAATGAAGAGCCTGGCTCGACAACACGTTTGGTGGCCTGGAATTGATGCAGATATAGAAGATATGTGCAAATCTTGTTTGCATTGCCAACACAACAGCCCAAATCCAAGAAGTGCTCCACTTCACCCCTGGCAATTTCCAGAACGAGCATGGCAGCGTATTCACATGGATTTGGCTGGCCCGTTTCATAATAAAATGTGGCTCATTATCATGGATGCTCACTCCAAATGGCCAGAAGTCTTCAACATGCAGTCTAATACCACAACAGCAAATGTTCTATCCAAATTGAGGGAAGTCATTTCACGTTTTGGACTGCCCGAGCAAATCGTTACGGATAATGGACGGCAGTTTGTGTCTGAAGATTTCATAAAATTTTGCAAAGTCAATGGCATTACACACTCTCGCTCATCCGTTTATCATCCGAGATCTAATGGGGAGGCTGAGAGGTTCGTCCAAACTTTTAAAAGGGGGATGAAAGCAGCAGATCATGATGTGGATCAGTGCCTCATGCGGTTCCTGCTCACTTATCGTATCACCCCACATAGTACAACTGGTTCCAGCCCAGCTGAACTACTACAAGGAAGGAAGCTGAGAACAGCCCTGGATCTTGTTAGACCAGACCCAAAGGAAAAGGTTGGTCAAGCCCAAGCACGACAGGAAAAATCATATAATCATGGTGTGAAGTTACGTCAACTGCAGCCACAACAACCTGTCTGGGTAAAAACATACTCTAAAAATGAAGAGAAATGGTCCCACGGAACAATTATCAAAGCTCTTGGTCCAGTCACATATTTGGTGAGGGTTGGAAAAGCAGAAATGAAGCGTCACATTGATCAAATAAGAGAGTTTCATGTCACCCCAACCATGCCTGTTCCTGTGGATTTGGATGATCCAGTCCCTATCATATCTACACCTCCTAGCAGTAGTGGTAACACGCCACGAGGATCATCAACCATGCCTTCTCCAGCAGCAAGCGCAGCAGTTGTGGATCCCCCGCCTGGTTCTCCACCGCAGCAGGCAGTTAGCCCGCCACGACCACCTCCTGTTCATGTTCCAGAAGCATCACCAAGATCATCAAGGCCAACAAGAATTCGGCGCCCCGTAGAGCGATATGGCATTTGAGTTTAATTGATGATATGATGAAAATAAAAAGGGAGGAAATGTAGTGTCTTGAATCTAGTTATGTTCAATTGATGATAATATGATAAGCAATTATCCTGATTATGTCTGTCTAGTATGAAGTCGTCAGTATATTGAATTTGTCCTTGTAGTAATTTTGTAGTCTAGAGTAACCCTAGACTGGTTTAATCATTCTCATTAGCATATGGGTCTTGGATGTGTATTTATAGACGGAACATTCCGTATGTGTCCTCAATCTACTTTTACCTTTCTTGCTGTAAATAAAGCTCTGATCTAAAGGCAAAGAACACCACGCGTTCACCCGTTTACTTTACATGCATTTATTTATGCATATACCACAGCCATTATTCCACATGGATAAAAATAGGTGTCATCATTATTACTAAATATTAGATATTGTGGTGAGATTTGTTGTTCGATATGCTGTCTGATAAAGAAAGAATAATAATAGCTATATATAGTCTATCACATTACATGAATGAATTGCTCCCACCTTTAAGGAAAGGTTCGAATAAAGGGTGTATTTTTTTGGATATCGTATCGTATCATATCTCACATCTCAATTTCATTAATTAAGAAAGCCGACACAGGAATCTAATAGCATGCGTATCATATCAGTTAATCTCCCAAAAACAACATCGTCGTAAATGAAGGTTGATGTACTCACCTATAGATTGGCATATCTCCGAGGTCTTTGTACCAAAGGACAAGAATAGCATCGTCTGAGCGTATGGGTGCATTCATATCGCATGGAAGGATGGCTTTCTTGTGTGCCACGGCTTGCACTTCAATTACTGGACCTGTAATCAATAACAAGAATTTGATATTCATCAACCCGACAAGTTTACCACTTTTACCCCATTGCCACAATATTTATAGCTTGCGCTGCGTATTTTAGATAGGAATCTTTTCTGTAAATGAATCGTTCACACACACATCCTTGCGTTGTCGCCATCACCATTAAAGATTAACAGTTTCTTAGAGGGTGGAGGCCGATAATAATAACATGCATCACTTTCAGATTACCCATAATTTGACCAAGTTGTGGGTCGTGGTCAAAGAATGCGTAGTTTTGAAAAAGGAAAGCAACAATTCTTATAGTAAATGTAGCAACTCAACACAACATCAAGCTTCTCTAGCTTTTCAACACCGTTCCGATGTATGAACCACACAATTTTTTTTGTTGGTGTCTCTGGAATTGGCTGTTTTATTTTGTGCATCAAAGTGTATATTATTGCTGCTACTTTTTCCGACTTCACAAGTTTGGAAATCAGAACCACAACATTGAGCATGTTCCTCTCCTCCTATTTGTATTAAAACATCGTATGTGGACGAATCTTTTAGCTGGGTTGAGTTTGAGTAACATGTAACCACCATTTTTATCAATATCATACAAGTCACGCTACACTTCTTGGAGAGGGTTTCTTCTAGTTCGTGAAAGAAAAAATCAGCGCACTCAGTGCAGCTCACGTCGACCTCCTCAATATCACCACAATTGTAGTTTACCATTATGTATGTATGAACAAACTGTGTGATACTACTACCAAATTCAAAAAAACCTTAATATTGTTAGCCAGTTGTAGCTTTTGAAAAACTAGGTTGGTGAAGAAAACGCTTTTGGAATTGAAAATGCGGAGTGAGGAAGGAAATAACTGGTGTATAGACCCATATATATCCGGTACAGCTATGACAATGCACCACTCTGAATGATATACATACATACATTGCTGTGTTATTGCAGATGGGAATTCGTACAAAAAAAATGTATACAATACAAACATCAAGATCCAGAATCTCTCTCTCTCTTGTAATCAGTTTCCAGCTCTGAAGAATGAGCTACTCAACGAAAAGAAGACATGCATGAAGAAATATTGCTATCATGCTGATCATCATGAATTTTGGTCAGTAGGTTCCCTTTTTTTCATTCTAGTGAAAAAAGAGCCCACAAATAAATGTATAAAATCTATGTATTCTTCCTCTCTCTCTTCTTGTTTAGGTCAATAGTTCACTTGTACTAATGACAAAGAGGATTCCAACAAGGATGGAGATAAGAGGCAAAAATGGATACAGTTGGTATTTTTTATTCACAAAATAAAACGTAGGGTAAAAAAAAGAGGAGTGTGTTTTTGTTGGAAATTTACTGCCTTGGAATGGCAAAGAGATTCAGTGAAATTGGCAAGCTCAAGATACGGAAAAAGAACAAAAGGAGCAGTCTAGTCTTCTTGTTTTTTTGCTAGCTAAACTACCATTCCATGTCCATGTTACGGGGAGCATTGCGTATGTATATCACATCACATCCATCCTCTCAAAGAATGATTGCGCATAAATTCTACCCATAAAATTCCTCCCTTTCCGCGTAGACAACTAGAGCCTCTCTCTCTCTCTCTTTCTTTCTCGTCTATGCGTCTTTCATTTTGCCCGTGCTCTGTCAAGATAAGTGGGTAAGGTATGTACACAATTTTGCTCTCTCTCTCTCTCTTCTCTATGTTTACTGAAGGAAAAGCCACCATTCCTAGTTTTGAAAACAGCCCAAGTACCATTATACTACAGAAAGTTTTTTTTCTGTGAAAACGACGGTTTTGTCTTTCTTTTTTGTACTTTTCTTCATATTATTGTAAGTGTGCATATGTGGATTTCTGCTCAAGTTTAACCATCAACCATCATCAAAAGTCAGCAGAAGAAGAAAAGAGAAAGTCAAAAGTTGCTCTTTGCAGAGACGAGGACGACACACAAGCTTTCAAAACTACAATGGGATCCTCTCTCTCTCTCTTTATCTATCTAGTCATAGCCATGTATATAAACAAAGAAGTAGCAGCAAAAGTAGGTATACTGCTTACACACAATTTTATATGAGATACATTGAAACTTTTCCAGTTCCTTTCTTTTCTTCATCACTTGATGTACCTTGTTGCTTTCATTTTTCGTATTACAACAAGTGCTGCTCTGTGTTTCCAATCGTGTTTTTTGTTAGAAAGTATTCATTTTAAAGGGAAATAAAGCAAAACAGCAAGCTCCGTTTAAGACACAAGTCAAGTGAACTATATATACTAAAGACATATATATTTTAGCGTATTACTCTATTCAACCCATGAATGTAACATTAACATTTCACCCTTTAACAAACTACAAGAAGAGTGAGCTTCAGAGTGGAAAAAATAAAGGAAAAACCATCATGGAAAATACAAAAAGTTTATACATAACAGTTTCGTAACGGTTTTAAAAGCACAATATAAAAAAGTAAATAGGCTTTTTTTAAAAGGTGAGTTCTATATCCTGTGCTGCATTCGCCACTTGTACATTATTTGATGAAAACATATGTTATGCATGCATTGCATGCTATTTATATTAAAACATATTCACGCACAGACTCTGCTACAACATAAAACCTTAGTTGGGTTATTTCTGGAAAACCAAATCTACATACATAAATGAACCCGACAGGTAAAATAATAATAAGGATAAATGAAATTGCACATGTACGGACTGAAAGTAATTGTGAAGAATTTGAAACCTATTTTCAGCAACTCAAGGTAATGAAATTGAGTGTGTTGGTAGGCATAGACGTTGATGTTGTCGTGTCAAAAGTTTGGTTGCATTAATTTCATGTTTGCCTTTAGGCTGTAGGACAAGACAGGTCTCTGTCGCTACCGGAGGTGAGTGACTTCTTATTGAAAGAAATATAGAAGTTGGGCTTTGAGCTCAATAAACTTACGCATCACATGCGAACGCCGTCAACATACCATACCCAAAATTAAACAAAGGTGATGGTAGTAAAGTAATGATAATGTGGCACGGAAAAAGTAGGAATGTGTTAGTAGTTTTTGGCTTTTGCAAGTTGAGAAGGCGTGCTTTACTGCTTTGTATTTGGTGCGTATTTATTACAAAGCAAATGCAATAGTTTGCTAAGAGACAGATAAAGGAAGGAAGGAAGAGAAAGGAAGACTCGTCCAGATTCAAATCCCAAGACACGGGAAAGGAGTGTCAGTTGTTGCTTCACTTTTACTTATTAGGTAGCTCACACATTACTGTGTAGCAGAACAGGAACAGTACATTTAGCAACTCCATCCAAGACAAGAGAAAGAATACTCTTACAGTTGGCCGTAAGCTTTCCCAAGGATTATAGATATACGTGTGATGCTGCAGCATAGAAATCACATGGAAATGAGAATGTACGCCGTCATTTGCCTCTCCTTCTAACTCCTCGTTTTGTTGTTCTCATGAAGATAAACATTTACAACCACATTGCAATACAGAAAATAAGCAGGAGGAGTAGTAAAAGTGGTGCTGCGACAATATATCCGTGTACATCACAATATCATGAGCCGTGTGCCAAAGGAAAGTGTTTACGAAAAGTATACAGTACCATTAGTTAAAAGGCTATGCTATGTTGAGGATTATTTCAGACCTCACAGCTCTACTTTGTTATATTTTGCCTTTGTGAAAACCCCCTACTGCCACTGTCCTACTAGCACAACGCCACTGCTTGCACACTTTCCAATTCAACTCTACTGCCTTACTTACTATTTGCTTGGGTTGGGCTATTTCTTATTCTTGGACTTAACTGGAGTGGTCTTGTCGGGGTTGTTGTTGCTGTTGCAAATAAGATGTGGTAGGAAAGTAGGGCTAAGGAAATTTTAAGTGGTTGGTATGTACTTTGCTACTCACACGTATTACATTCACAAGTGTCTATCCAAAACCTTCTTATTATGTACAAGAGAGCTTAATTTGCGTTCAGATTTCTTTTACAACAAACAAACTACAACACAACTACACGCATTTTCACACTCCACACATATCGACCATACTTTTCTTATTTGTATTCACACAGTGGCCCCACTCCAGTGGCTGCGATATTGATTGTAAAATGGATGCAATAAACACGATGATATCAATACATATAGGCTTATATGTTATTAAATTCATCGGGAATTATTCACAAGTGACTACATTTACATAATGATCCCCGCATCACCAATATTTATTTTCTTGCAATTTTCTGTTTATCTAACAATTCTACTCGACTCGTAATAGCACATTACTACTTATTTATAGAAATTGTATGACGCAATTTGTGAAATTAGTTGATTGTTCCATAATGTTATATGTTATATGTCAAAGAACTTACAAAAACAACTTGCAGAAGGTTGGCTAACATATAAGCAGGCTATGGTCACGTGAATCTACACAGTAAGCAAAATATATTATTATATTCTATATCAATTTATCCCTCGCCCTCTATTTAAATTTAAGTATTCATCGAAGGCGAATTTCACCCAAAAAACAACTACGTTCTAAATTTACCCAATTCGCTGAGCTATTATTTTTAGGGTAAACGTGAAAAAAGGCATCCCACATAGTTTTTGGAGTGAAACGAAAAATTCATAAATTGATGAAAACAGGCATTAAAACACTATATATACACCATACAATAACATAATTTTTGGTTCCAAGAGCAGAAGATTGTGTACCGAAAAAGAAATACCAAAAATAGCTTCGAACCATTATGGAGGGAAAAAACTACATTCATGAGTGAACGATATTATTGAATGGGCTGCTGCTTCATAAGAAGTGAGGAGGGGAAGAGAAGAGAGAGAGAGAGAAAAAAACGGTGAAATAACATCGCACGCTTTATTCATTTCAGTGTAATACGTAAAACGTCCGTAAAACGAAGATCGTCCACAACCTCTTCATCCTTTTAGGGCAAGAAAAAAGTAATCTATCTTCTTTCCGCATGAAAGTTTCCGTATTCTTCAATACCTTCAACATTTTTTCATGCATACATATATATAAATACCTACGTGAATTCTCACATACATATATTTATATCCTTTGTAGCCGCAACATATGCTGAGAAATAAGAGAAAGAATAATAAAGAAAGGAGTTGCTCCAACAAGCAATACCATTTAAGAAGGTGAATAGATACACAGACTACTACACCACATTTTATGTAGTTTGCAAAACCTTTTGTGTGCGAATGAAGGTAGGGCGAATGGCAAATACTTCCACACCAAACCACTACTATATAGTTTTTAGGTATAATATATCTAGCTACCTACCTACACCTATATTCCTTCAAGTCAAAAGGGCGTTACTTTTTTTTCTCCATCGTTTTCTTCCAGGAATAGAACTTAATGTAGGAAATGGGAAAATAGAACCTGGATTATGAGCCCAGTTTCCCACATCCCATCATATTTCTTTCTTTTTTTCCTGAATGGTAGAAACTATAATATCAACGAACGAACAGTGAACATGACGAACATAGTATGGGAATTTCATCTCATAGGCGGTGGAATATAAATTGATATAGTTCATGGGCAACATCAAAAACGCTGTTACCTTTCAAAAAAAAGTTTGTATATTGCATTACAGGAAAGAAGAATGCAATGCAAGTATGTAAAAAAATATAAAAAATAGGGTAAATGCACTCCCTTTCCTCCTGTCCATTAACATTTGCTTGTAGCTGTACCTAATTCGGGAGCACATTATGCAGGTGTGTGGAATGTGTATATGTTGTGTGCAATACACGAGATAATATGGAACTGTTGTTGTGTTTTGTGTGTTATGTTATGTGCTTATCCTGAAGACAAGAAGGAAACGTGTATGTGATAAAAATAAGCAATTTGTTTGCATTATGGTTTTTCTACTCGTACATAATGTATGTGTGTAGGTATATATTTAGAAGTATTGTGTAGTAGAAGAAAGGCTAAGTAGAATAAAAAACGGAGTGAAAGTCGAAAGCGAAAGTCCGTACTCCTTGCGTTGCGTATAGTTTAGTGCTGCAAGGCAGCCAGTAATCGAGAAATGGATATGCTTTTGTGAATTCGATCCGATTCCATTTCAGAATTGTAGATAGGTTGATGTAAAGCTAAACATAATATAATGCCAGTCTATCTACTATACACAATCTACATGTTCCTACCGTGCGACTCACATACATATATGATGTCATGTAATATTCATAAATTAAGTAAAAAAAACTCTGCTATAGGTTGAAAGCTGATGGTTCCAACTATGAAAATGATAAATCGTGGCCAGTTAAGCAGTTTGTAGAGACACATGAATATATGTATATATAAGGACCGTTAGAATGAGTGTGTGTCATGGACAATAATATCATGTTCTTTAGATTTCGCTACACATTAGAAAAGCACAAAAATCATGAATATTTAAGAGGTTACAACTGGTCCAGGAATGGTGACCCAGTTTTTAAACTAACTGAAAGATGTATTTAAGTATATTCATAGGCACGTGGGGAGGTTGGTGAATAGGATAGTCAACTTTAGTAAAAGTAAGCGTTTTTGGAGTGTTAAAGAAATGGTGGACATCCACCCACATGACGGTCAAAGTTTTATGAGGGGAAAGCGAATATAATTCTGGAAATTGTTTTCTTCTACATATTAACAACGTGGCACAAAAGTTTTCACATATATTTTGTTATAATGGTGTTCCAGGAATTTCTAAATTATTTCCTTGCCCCAGTACGCATCTATTTTAGATTCGACATGCATACTGAATTATGAAATCGTCGCTTCATATATCCTACGAACCATGTGTCTATATACGTACATTCGTTTCGTATCAATATGCATGGGAAAGTTCACGAAAGGAAAAAATCGTTCACCTATTCACTTTAGAAATTGAATGATAGCGATCACAGTTGAACCGTTTGCTCATTAATTACATACTCCCGACCTTCAGTAAAGTGTAGAAAGTAGTGAGTAGATATAGGCTATATATTATGACAAGCCAGCAAAAACATTTATAAGTTCATTTCAGAAACAAATAGTGCGTGTTCGTTGATTAACAATGTTCATTTTATGTGTTATAATAAGCCCTCTTAATGCCACATACTTGATCACATTGAATGACATTGATACACATGAAGTGTTGATGTAATCATTTTTAATGTCTCGAAACCCACTAAACTAAAATGATCACTTTAATTTAAATAATTATTTTAAAATAATAAAGATAAGTGAAAATGCCTACGCTGGTAGTTTTCTTTCAAAAAAAAATGCCTCAACCCTCTTGTTTTTAATTGACAAATAAATCTTGTCGTGTTCAAACATAAAATAAAAACTCTTCTAGAAGAAGGTTTCTTTTGCAACATTTATGAATTTTTCTTTTCATTGATTTGATTAAAACCAGCACACTTTATAAATTGAGCGCATAAAGTCATAAACAGAAACCCCAAAAAATGGAAAAGTAGCACAAAACCATAAAGTAAAAGTATTCCGCAAAAGAAAAACAAGTTCACTCACGCCAAGGATTTTTTGTAACATATACCTACATTTATTTTAATACTACCATGAAACAAGACATCACCACATCGTTCATTCCGCTTTCCGTAATAATTCCTTTTCGTAATGGTAATGATGGACGGGAAAAATCGTTCTTTTTTCATCTCTCGTTTGCTCCATCAACTCTGAGAAAAAGAGAAACTGCTTTCTTGCACGCTAACCTTATTTGATATGTTGTTAAAGCTTCATGTGTATGTGTGTGAGTTTGTGTATAAACACAAAAAAGTACCAGCAACAAAACAACATTTTATGCTTTTTGAGAGATGCAATAATCACACTTCTTGTATATGAGGGACATATGAAAGTAGAAAAATGTAAACGTGACAGGTATACAACCCATTGCAAATGCTTCTCTCTCTCTATTTTTCTCAAAGCTTGTGGAGAAAATGTGAATTGTGAAGGCAGGAAACATACACATGTGTTGTTTGAGCAGAACAGGAAACAGCTCGATATTATATACATATGTTATGTCCCTACATATTTTATTTTTACACAAACATATGAGAGAGAAATGTAAATAAAATATATGTATAACAAGTGGTAATGCCGAGTGTACGACTTCTTAAGACAAATTCCTAAAAGAAAAATATAGAATTGGTTTGGTTGGCAAACAGGATTGCAATTTTCTGTAAGTATGCCTATTAACTTGTGTGTGTGCATCGGTGAATTTTTTTCCTGATACCTCACACTAAAGGAATTTTTATGAGAATACATTTAATACGTAGAAAGAGAAAGCTATGACGAAGGGGAAGAACTGTTACCGCTTTCAAAGAACATGCTCTACATACTACTTATTCTTAAAGCATGGAACCATGCAAGCTAAAAATGACTATAGTACTTTTATATTTTGGTATTCAACGTGAGAATAAGAGTTGCGTAATCCTTATATGTACACACATATACATATAAGCACGTGCTAGAGAGTACGTACAACCATCAGAGAGAATGCAAACGATCAAGCATATATATAGATGTATAATACCAAAAATGGGTACCATATTTTGAGATAAAGAAACTTTAGCCATGATGCCTGATATACTTATGCACTATGACAGTAGTTGTTCTTGGTGTAATAGTATTAAGAAATATGTTTAGTCTCTATTTCTGCACATATTGTTATTATATATGTGTGTACAAAAGCGGACGTTAAAAAAAGTCTTGAAATGATCATAGCCCAAGAAGAAAGTTATAACTAGTGTAAAATAGCATAGGAAAACTCACCGTGTGGTGATGATGGTGCAATCCTGATGGCAGTTTTGCGCCTCTGCCACTACTTCTTAGTCTTACTACTACTATATACCATACCACTACCAGTACTACTGGTGCTGATGACGAAAAGAAGAAAAAAAGAAGCAAGAAGGCGAGAGAATTGCTTTACTTTTACGAGAACGAATTTACTTGAACAAGTTGGTGAACGCCTCTTGCTCACTTTTACTTTTTCTTCTTTTCTTTATATATACATATGTGTGTGTGTGCTTTATCATTACACTTTTCTTTCACTTAGTTAGCTTTCAAAAACGGCAAAAAGTAAGTAGAAAGATCAAGAGAGAAAAGTAGCACATGAAGAAGAAGAAGACAGCACACAGCGAGAACAGAACAAGGAACTTGCTCTAAGAGAGGAGGGCAGGGCACACACAAAAAATGAAGCAAACAAGGCAACTATTGCACTTTGTGCCATATCCTGTGTACTATATATTCATGTGTAGTGTATGTGTTTCTGACGATGATGATGATGTTGATGATGTTGATGAAACATGGAACTTCATATCATCAACCCCGGAATCAAAGCTAAACCCGGAATAAGGAGTTGTCCTAAGCCAAGGCATAAATACAAAAATACCACCACCATGCTCACAGACATACATTAATGCACACACTTTCCATATAGCATATATTTTGTAAAGCATTCTTAAATTACTTTATGATATAGGAAAGAAGAAGCTATGATGATATACACTTTATGCGGGAGAAAGTGTAGCAACGGTGCAGGGCAGGAGACTCAACTCAAGACACTGTAGTCAGTCAGTACAAAAAAGTACGGGTAGCCATTATAATTTAAGTAATACTTTCAGATTCATGAGCAAACTCGTCCGAAGGGGAAAATTTGGGGTAATGAATATTTTCTTCATGTTTTTTGATTAGCTCACGCTTCAAAAGGGCACGCGGAAAAGGCAAGTGGCCACGCTAAGGGAAAGGAAAAAGAAAGTGAGCAAGCTCAGGATCGATTATAACTCCTGTGAGGTTTTTTTTCTTTTTTAGAGAAACAGAGAAGAAGAAAAAAAATGAAATTGCATTAATCGTACTACTGCTCTACAAATACATTCACATGTATGTATTCTGGTTGAAACCTCCACGTCGGAATGGTAATGGAGACTCTACCTACACAATAATTGCAAGAATCATATCTCTCTTCTCTGTAATCGCTGTTCATTCCTTATTTATCTAATTTGGTCTACCTGACTCTGAAGATGATATGTATGGTTGCGGTCATAACATATCATGTCATAACACATATGTTTTGACAAGTCATCGTCAAATGTCAAAATATATATGGTATATTTTGCAACAGCGCAAAAAGCTACTCATATATTAGTGGTTTGATCTGACATAATCACATGTAAGTGGGGAACATAATAATAATTTAAAAAAGGTCTTTGAAAAGGCTACATGTTAGAAATGTTATTACTACTTCGGTTTTCCAACAGAAAATAATCAAAATGTGGGAAGCCGTAAAATATTCGTCCAGGAAATGAAACTTTAAGAAGGTCAAATGAAGGATAAGAATGAAAGATCGTAGCAGCAACTGTATCAAATCATATTATGTATGAGTGTCTTGTCTATACACTCGTTTACAAGAAATGTAGCTAAATGGAAACATCACAAAAAATTATTCGCGTGCGAAGATAAAAGAAGTAAGTTTGTTTCGGTTCGTTGAACGTGCATGCATGAAAATCATGATGATGCATATTATGCATATAGCATGCATATAGTACCTTCATAGGTATTATATTTAGCATGTGCGACTCGGGAAGAAAACATTTTTTTTGCCATGAGAAAAGAGCCTCCAGAAAAGGGCACGGGAACACTAGGCTTTTTGGTACATATAAAAGTTTGCCTCAAACATATGCATAGTGGTTTCGTTGGAGAAAGGTGTTCTTTGCATAGCTCCAACCAACAGCCAACAGTCAGAGAAGGAAAGACAGGCCACAAGCAGCCACGTAAGTAATCAATAAAGAGCGGTTTACTTGCTGTTTGCCTACCTTATGTATTTCTACTAAGGAAGAAAAAATGCAGCAAAGGGAGAGTGAGAGAGCCAGCCAGTCAGTCAGCATGTAAGACGAGAGGCACGCTAGCCTTTAACACTTTAATGACAGCTGACGTGTCGGGTTCCTATTGAGGAAACTAGGGCGATCAATCACCATTTTTTCCTAGTTGTACACATGTACCTATATATTTTCGCCCTCGATCAAATTTCCCATAAAAAATAAGAAAAACTGATACCTCCATAAATAGACGGCAGTCTACGTCCACCTTTATATACTGGTATAAAAAATAGTGTTCATCATGAACGAGAGCTGAGCAAAAAAAAACGAAACTATTTTTCAATAAAAACACATTGCATGGAATGACTATTAGAAATGCACCAGTTGTAAATTAATAACGCAGAGTTATCATACAACGGGATCGATTTGAGCCAACGTCCAAAAACTTAAATAATTTCCCTTTGAATCAATCAATGTATGCAGTCAGTTGACAATGGAATTTGGGTGCATAAAACTCATTCAGAGACATAGGGAGATAGATCATTTCACTCACGGCATGTCAAAAATTGTTTAACTTCAAACTATGTGGTCATTCATTATGTGTGGAAATCCTTCCATGATTGGCAATTCATAATGTTGCTGGTTACTAAGCCTTTGAGATGTCAGTTTTAATATGGTTTTTAGGACAGCTGCACCATAACTGTTTAATAATTTCCGTTGATTTCTCTAAGGAAATATATCACTGTCATCCAGTTCCAGTGAAAGTAATGCTGTAGATTGTGAATGCAGAATGCATTGTCATTGAACAAATTAGATTTTTGTGTGCTTTTATGAAGAAAATACATTATACCATGACTTTATAAGATTTCATGGGGAGCATCGCCCTTCAATTTCTATAATCGAATCGTGTTTGCCAATTCTATACACAGAATAGAATGTCAAGGACTATCGGATAACAGTGAAAAAAATGGATCAATAACTGTATAATAGGAGCTCTCAAGGAATAATAGGTGCATATTATGCTAACAGCTAGCTGGGAGAAAAGTCAATAATGATAAATTGGAAAATGAGATAGAGTTCTTTTGTAATAACAAAACATGTATGAATTTTAGGTTAGTTTTGTATGAACGTTTTTTAATAATGTGCCTTTTAGGCAACCCACTGCAGCTTCTAATTCAGAGTAATCACGGGCTTCACATGCAAATGTGTAACAATTTCTTCTCTAACCTCGCTTCTGGCATCAGCAAGAAGGCATGTTCCAAATTATATTATTAGGATTAGGGGCTCGACCGCCATGGCAGTCACACGAATAAGAAATTGAATGCAAACACATGTTGGTATATAAAACGATATAAACTTTCATTTCAGGACATGGCCAACCGGGAGAAAACTGAAAGTCCAGAAAATATTTTTGTGTTCTTTTCCTTCGTTCATTCCCACACCCAAACAATGCAATGAATTGCAAAACACTAGAAAATTTATCCATTAATTCGTAGTCAACAGAGAGAAATATAGTAGTAGTGGAGAAACTTTATCTTGAGTTGCGTTTACGTTCCGTTACAACTTCACGAGAAAAAAACTTTTACTTGGTCTATGAGTTTGCAAGTTAGAGTTAGAGAGCTGGGCACGAAAGCTATCATGCGTTACTCTAATTAAGAATTAATATTTGGGAAAGTTTAAAGACTAAGGTCATTGTCTTACCTATCCACATATATATGCACATTATATATCAAGTCGAGCCACCTGGAAGTGAAGATGCATACATGAGAAGGAGCGAGCATTTGAAGGAAATCACAGCCTTCTGCCTAGTTTTAAAATAATTAAATTTTTCGACAAGTGCACAGTTACTTAGTTAGAACGAGGAAAAGTAAGTAACATATCATGAGTTCCATTTACGATGGAGTTGACAAAAGTCTTCAAAATTTTAGGTATTAAGTCTACGAGTACGTACCTATGTACCAACACCAACCATCAAATTTCGCTTCACTGGCTCTACACATGAAATAATAATTGAGCTGGAGGAAATTATTGCATCAGTTAGAGAGAGGAAAGCGGAATTCATTCAAACCGCCCAGCTACTACTCTTAGCCTCATGCAGCAAGCTTTAATTCCGACTCTGGTCTGGACTCCAACCGCAAAACAATAGTCATGGGATTACTCAAATGCCTGATGTACTAATGTAGATGTATGAAGATATAATATGTACTTAAGTACAAGTATAGAAGTAGGGTGGTTGACTGTGACAAAAGTCTGAGTGACTGACAAAATATGTGTAGCCTAATATGGAATATGTTGTTAGTTACTTTCATTTTTTTTCTCTCTGAAAGCAGTGTACCGATCCCGCGTCAGTTCAGAACCTCAGCATTTTACGAGCTTAGGATGTCCTTTGATAGAAAGATAAAGGTTAAGCTTAAATTCCTTACATTGCTCTAAGCGGTCTATAATCAACAGTTTCAGTTTTTAGCTCATTCCTCTTCCTTCATGTTTTTGTGTTGGCTTGGCTTGGTTCAGCTTAGTACTTAAAGAGTGGGGATATGATTTACTTGAGTGAAATTATATATTCCCACGGCAGTTCTGAATTTACGTAATATCACAATGAAATTTTCTTTATGCTAAAGCTCACTTTAATTGGTACAACAAGCAGTGTATATATGCGTGGTGCTTATTTTGCCTTGGCTATTTTAGATTTGTGAGTGAGTAGTCTGAATATGAGCTTTGGCTTTAGCTGGAGGAAATCTTTCTTCACAGTGGGTTGGGTTCCATAAACTATTTTAGTATTTCTCTTTAATTACACGGCTAGTAAATGAATGGCTTCTGATTCTACGGTTTAGAGAACAAGGGCAGGCTGACACAGTACCGAAAATGTTAACGCGCTAGCCCCACCAAGAATTAATTTAGGCAAATGAGCATGTTATTGGATTTATGGCTACTAATATTATGACTACAAGGATGACTATTAGTTGTGCAAAATTACAAGATTACTTTATGAAATCCTTTACAAATCTAAATTTTGTTTATGGTAAGTAAAAAGCAAAATGGTCAACAGGAAAAAAAATCATCTGCATAAAAAGCTCACAAAATAAATTTTTCCTATGAATATAATTTAATTTTTAAATGGTTGCCACTCCACATTTACCGTTAGTTCCCCTTTACTTACATACTAATTTAAATTGAACTCATTCAATGCCTACACACAACATAAACACACGTCATAATACATGGGTGCAGGGATTTCTTTGCTATTGCTTTTATTCGTTTACTTGGAGGTGTTACCAATAAAGCCTACGCAAAGAAAATGCATGAAAGTTTATCAATATTATGCCTCGAAAAAAAATAAAGTTGGAATTGGAATGTACTCTCGTATTTGGTGAGCTCAACTCTCTTTGAGAGAAAATGAGTTTTTTCCCTGACAATAGGCAAGCTGTGTGCGGTGGTAATAACATGTATGCATATCTCACTTCCACTCCCACCATATGTGCCACAACAATTTCAATGATGATGATGATGGTTATCTTGGAAAAATAGATTGCGAGTAATGATTATGAATTTCTTTGTATTACATGGTGTTAGCACATGAAATGGGATGTGAATCGAACGATTGGAAAAATCGATCGAGCTCGCACAGTCACAACAAACCAAGCAACCAACCTGCTTGTAAATGTTTTTTTCTTCTCTACATATACATATACATACCTACCTACCACATACTCCAAACAGCACCAGCACCACCACCGACCCTCAAACGATTTTGAGTCAATTGGTTTTGTAAGCCCCAGAAAGGGACGAAATTACATTGAAAAATAAAAATGCACACCACCTTCTT
This sequence comes from Orchesella flavescens, assembly GCA_964034955.1. Lineage (NCBI taxonomy): Eukaryota > Metazoa > Arthropoda > Collembola > Entomobryomorpha > Orchesellidae > Orchesella > Orchesella flavescens. The sequence goes on along the minus strand of OZ035957.1, from coordinate 16,050,281 downwards.
TTGCACATATGTTGAAAACCAACCAAAACCAAACCACCTGTGAAACAATTTCTTTAGAGAGTAGCATTTTTGCGAGGTACGCACTTTGTTCAATCCATACAGCTCAAGCATGCATGTCTCTGCGTCATAGCCGTAATATTTCTGATGAATGTTCGGAGAATGGAATGAGAAAGGCGAGACAAAAGAAAAGTTGGTAAAGGAAGAGAGAATAAGACTGACTGACTATGGCCACAAAATACACATACTTAAGTCGGACCTGTTAACAAGTTGTTGTAACAATACATAAAAACAAGTTTTGACAACAATAAAGCCAACAAAAGGCAATATCAGTTTTGTTGTTTTTATTCAACACACTTCACACATAATTTACACATGATAATAAATGTGTTCCAATAAGGTATTTGGGCTTAGGCACGAGCTTGAGTCGAGTTCGAGTTGAATCTCTGACGATGCTGATTGTGAGTTTGACTAAGCTTTATCCATATTGACGGAGACTGGATGATATAATAGATAAAAAGCCAAGCCAAAACTGCTTGCTTTGTGTGAGCTGACATTAATTTATTTAGCATCTGACAATAACAAGCCATGAAAATTAGATTTGGTTTGGTTACTAAAGTGGTTAGCACAACTACTATATAGTTGGTTCCTCATTGATGTTGGTATATAGTGTCTGTCTGTGTAGGATAGTAGCCAGGAAAAGTTTAGTCAGAAATAATTAAGTTTCAAATAACAATCCTAAAAGGCCTACAGCAGAACAAGAGTTCATTATAATTTAAGTGTTTATGAGAAAGACCAGAAGAGAGGAAGAAGAAGAGAGAATGTATTTGAAATATGATGGACCTATTCTTATAGAGGGCTTGGGCTTTTGGTACTTTCAAGTGTTTGTTTTTCTTCCGTCCGTACGACGTTTCTAACATACAGGGTGCTATTCAATGTTTCACATCAACATCATATCATCGCTATACAAGTCACACTTGCTTATTCATTTTCTTCTTGCATAGCGTCACGTTTTGAGTTATCTAACAGAGAAGAGGTAATAATTCGAGTTAAATACTAAAAATATCATTATCCCTCTCTCCCACCTCTCCGCCTCTTTCTCCTTCAATTTACGATGTGAAAGTCATGGGGAGCATGTAAATCAATTATGATTCATAATTTGACATGTACTAATCATAGCTTTATCATAAAATTATCAGGTCTGCCAAGGCATAAATCATTAAAATGAAAACCATGTTTGCTTTCTGGTTAATAAACTGTTGGTCGAACCCTCAATCATATTACAAATATTATTGTTATGCACGAATACATAGTGTATGGTATACAAACATTCTCAGAATCATCATCATGATAATAATAATAATATGGTACGACCAGCAAAAACAGTTTTGGAGGATGGTCCGCTTTATATCACGCCGGTCTAACTTCCAAATTACTCTGCGCTTGTCCAACCTTCTTCAAAGTTCGTAAACTGTGGGGCCACGGCAAGGGCTACTAGAAAAGGTTTTGGTGGGCCATTTATTTGCTTATACTTTTCCAAGCTATATCATTATCTACCTTCATTTTCTATGGACTCCACTTTTTAATATTCAGTACAGATAGCTTATTTTTCATTATTTTCGTTGAATTATTATTAGTTTTTAAACTTAATCTATTATAAGAACAGCCAGCCTAGGCAGAAATTTTTTTGTGCTTTGGATTCGGGCATATACATCGTTGGGCAGCGAGCTACAATGTTACTAGTTTATTCCAGTAAGTTCTGATCTCAGACTTACTTTCCTTCCCTTGTTAGAGGAGGAGACAGTAACACGTTTTGAAATGTATGTCTCCATCCCTCCCAGTTCGCTTAATTTACTCGTATATCGATATAAACGTTACGAGACAGATCAGCACTTATTAGGTACTTTGAGTACTGTTACCATTATGTTATAAACTTTATTATACACGCATATATATACTACCAAACCGAATTGTCTATAAGAGCCAAAGTCAAGATCCACCGAATTCAAACTTTGTTACAAAAGTTAACCAAGCACAAAAAACGTGGCGCTCCTAACTCTCTAGCTATAATTTAATGATGAGAAAAGCTAACGTTATTTCTCTCCTCGCTCACTCACTACCACTACTGTTCAGGGTCTCTCATTTATCTCCACCAGAGAGAGCACACAGTTTTTGGACTGAATCGAGTATCGTTTCCCTGAGATGTCGAAGAGTGCTGGTGCTTGAATGAACCCTAACAAACCATAACATGAGCCACTGGAAATCGAGATCCATGTGACTGTGACTGCTGCTGCTGATGCTGTGATGAGCCATGCCATTCTACTATGTGAGATCATGTGTGCATCCAAGCTAACAACAATTCGTCGAGTTCATCCTTGTGATGGCGACTTGAAGTGAGTTAGCCTTTCATTCTCATTTCTTGTATTTATGAATATTTCTGCATACAATTTTAGATATATGTTTAGATCTATCATACAATGTGTGTTCTTTTCTTTTGTTCCTCCTGCTATTCCCAAGATTTATTACGCTTTTACCGTAAACTTAGCTGTAGCAAGTCTTCCCATGCATGTATTCCTTTTGCTTTAATACCCGTCTCTTTATATGAATTCCTATCTTCATAATTCTTCCAGATTTCGAAGATAACTTGAGCATCAGTATTATTATGGTTGTAGGGAAACATAATACGATCCAAGACCCACCAATGCCATTTCAAACCTTGTGTAAACATTGAAGGTAAATCCATTTAGACCATATCATGTCCGTGTTTTCAAAGCAGCGTTGATTAAAATGAGCCCACGACTTAGGGAGTGAATCTACCCATATATCATTCCCAGCGCATAATGATACGATACCAAAACGTGCAAGAGAAAAAAAAGGTGAGCCTCTTCCTTCAAAATGATTCTTTCTCACTATAACTTCGTTCGTACACCACGAAAAGAAAATCCAACAGTGTGATGTGATGATGACGACATGGATAGTTGTGAATCCAGCTAAAAGCCGAGTGAATCCTAATCTAAACTAATCTTAAGGAAAGAACTCCGATGTATTTATACATGGTGAAGGCGTAATAAAGACTGTGTACTTCCAGGCGTACATGTATTCTAACCTCTTCCTTTAGGTTTTCATCTGGCTGACGTTAAAGGTTTTTTTATTGCTCCTTACTAACACAAAACAAGATGTGAAAATCGTGTGTTCTATTCGGAACTCGGAACACAATTGTTTTGAGGATATGATGAGATAGTGGAGAAGTAAAAGTATTATGAAATATTATTTGTGGAAATGCACTCGTTATTATAATCTATATGATGTTCCATGTGATGTTCTCACGTACTTTGCACCTAATGTTTTGCCTTTTGTATAAATTGCATTATATTCCACGATCTCCCTGACTGCCTTGATATTCTATTCTTTCAGTTTTTTGCCTTGAACCTAGCAGGAGAACAGCGGGAATCTTGCTGTCTCCAGGTTTTTATCCTTGTTATAATAACACCAGAAGAAACTAGACACCAAGCCAAAAGTGATGTGATATGTGAGGCGCTATTAACAAAGTATGCATGCACACACCATTAGTACGGCAGAGAGACATATCTTTTGTTGCATGAACATGATATTATGATGATTGCTTCGTGTTCTTCGTGATGCTTATCCCATCTTTTTAATAATTCAATGACGGTGACTATTATGACATTTTTTTCCTCTCCATTGCATAAAGCTTTCCCATTATGATTTCTGAAAGCCGTCAAATATTTATTTTTATTTTTTGGTTCTATTATCAAACAGTTTATGTCACTCAACTGCTTTTTTATTCTTTTCGCAAGTAAAAGGATTTACGTAGCTCTATTTAGTTAAATATTTTTTGCAGACGTATTGAATGAATATAACGATTAAAAAATTTCAGTTTTTTCTCTCAGTATTTTTGTTTTTTAAATAAACTTCAAACTCTTCCATTGGTAGTTCGGTTCAGTCTAAAAAAGTTAAAACGAAATACTTGGGCAGATTTGCTTTTAGAAAAAAAGAGTGCTAAAGTTATTTGAAGTACAAACAAGACAGTGAACTCTTAGTTCTGGATTCGGATCCACATTTTTAGAAACCCAGAGCCCACAGTTTTTCTTCCAAGTCTTTTTTTAACGACACTCATAAAACTCATAAATCTGAATTTTCTCTGCATAGTGTGGCTCTAGTTTATTAATATCCCTCTCCACATCGTTATCAGATGCATAATATACTACACACCACACTACTGCATGAGGAAAGTTCTTAAATAATTAACGCACTTTCTTTTTTGAATGATGCGTGTACAACATTCATATTGTTCGCCTCGCAATGGGAATTCGCCCACATAATTTACTCTCTCTCTCTCTCTCTTTGCTAATCTCCTACGGTGAAATTTAGTTGAAAATAAAAGCACAGCACTGCATTACAAAGTATATGTCTTTGTAGTAGTAGTAGTTTTACAATCGTATGGGTAGACATGCTCACTTAAAAAGTTGGCTTTGAAGCCCATAATATAACATAACATGCTTTGCTCCAAGGCTCCAAGGCAGAAAGGAAGGAAGTCTATTTGGTGAAAGAAACCCGCATAATAATACTATAATATAGAAAGGTTGTGCCGTTGTGCACTACTTCCACTTTTCATGTTAGATTTGCCTAAGTGGACCATAATTTAGATAACTTATGCTCCTTGCTACATGCACACGCACACTTATAATGATGCTTTGACATACACAGGGAACACTTTTGATAGCTGATTCAAAAATATTATGAGCATACTTTTATAGCTAAAGGGGTAGATATACGCACTCTAAAATAATGATTAAAATTCAACATGTAATATAATTATTTCTTTTCCTACACATACAACATCATAATATTACGTTCTAAACTAATAAATGTTGAGTTCAAGGGAAATCAGCCACATTACAGAAAGAAGTAAATGACCAGCATTTCACTTCCGGATTTCAAACTACAAAAACCACTTTGCAGCAAAATACCTTAATCTGTATTCATGGAGAAAGTTTTTGGAGGAAAACAAGCATGATCACGAATTACACTAGGTACACATATATGTCGCCTCGCCGTGTGCTAGTTCGTAGTAGTATCCGATTTCCTGAGAAACCTACAATACAACTACAAGGAAACTTTGGACTTTGCCTTTGAACTAAACAAACTGTTGTGTGTAAAGTGTAGCTGAAATTCAGTGGAAAAATGCATACCGCTTCAATAACACAAAGTCATTGGCTAAGTACCTACTTGTCAGTTAGTATAGTGCACACACTAGCAAACTAAAACAATACAATGACACAATCCAGCTTTCCCGTTGTTCAATGATGCACCTAATTTTGGAGGAAAACTTTTCTTCAACAAAACTTCAAACAAGCACTACCATTAGAGTACATGCTACAGATTTTAGTGAAAAACCTGACAGTGTACAATATTCCAAGTGTATTTGCTAGTTGCTACTTATCTAACAACCTTTTACATTCAATAAAAATAGCGAAACATCAGCCATTCTTCTGCACACCCACGTGTCGCAGGTTCCCTGGATTGAATGTAAGAGAGGAGGATTATATATATAAAAAAAATTAGACGAGAAAACTAAAGGCTAAAATCCTAGCTGATTTCTATCTCAACAAAATTACCTTGTGCAGAACAGACGGAACCTTTTGTTTGATACTATATTATATACATATATATAGCTTTTTTATATTCACTATTAAGAATTTGTAATAGCCGCAGCTAGCTAGCTATATAAGCAAAAAAAGGATTAAACTTTAACGAAATGGGAAGGAGATTACAAGAGTAGTAGTAATGTTATGCCATGCTTGATTCATTCATGGTATTCTGTGTGCGGTTTGAAGAATTGTGCTGAAGACGGCAGAATTGCAGCAGCAGTATCACTATGATTATCTTCATCCGCCGGAATCTTAGGGAAACTTGTACTTCATCATATTAACCCAAATATAATGAGCATATTTGCCAAGTCAGCTGAAGTATTATGGGTTTTATGTTCCCCCATATTCTGATGTTTTAATGTGATACTCTCTTACCAAAACTATGTAGACGAAAGCAATTTATGAATAATATGGAGGGATGAATGTGTGCCATTACTGTATGATAACAAGAAGATGAATTAATCCTTTCCTGGAGAGTATACTAAAAAGAGAGAAATTATTGTGCAATATTATAATAAATATGTATGCAAAATACTTTTCAGTTGCATGGGCGGCTGAGCGGACAAAATACCAGAAGTATAATATTTTCAAATTTTGGCTACATTCAACAGCAACTGGAACTGGAAGTAACTTTCTTTAATAACCTATACACACTACTCTCTCTTTCTCTTGGATGAGTGAAACCAGGTCTAGCAATCCAGAGACCAGAGCCATAGCCTATGTCTGGAAACATGTACATTAAAGTATGCGTTACACATTTTGCAAAAACTTCATCAAGAAATGGAATATGAATATTATACTCTGGGAAAGGAAAAACAGGAAAGTAATGAAGTGGAATTCTTGAAGTGCTCCAAAATGAATATTTTTCCTTGTTTTACATTCATTCATGTTTCCCAAGAATGAAACTATGTAATAAATGTTGCGCTCTCAAGTCTCTCATATGCATATAGTGATTGTGAAGGGGAATCCATCCAGAAATAGTTTTTGTTGCGTTACAAACTTGCCTTCCAGCTTATAAGGGATGGCTTGGGTAATGCCAGAAATTGAATATCGTTGTGATATGTGCATAAATACGACGCATACCATCCCTGTCTTCTTTAACACAAGAGAAAATTGGAAATGGAAACAACTGCGTAAAGAAGTTTGAATAGGCCCAAAGAGAGTTTGCAACAGCATAAGGAAACAATGCGAAGAAATAATCTTTTGTTTCTCTCTTTCTACATTTACAAGTTATGCACATAAGTCCATTTTGAAACAATATATCAAATTATATACATCATATACACACACAAGATATATTTATATTATCATTTGTCTGCATAAATATTTGGGCAGTGGTTAATGTTATTTTAATATTTGGATGACAAGTATAATTTTTTCCGGTGGAACTATTTGCTACAGTTGAGCAAAAGCAAACGCAGGGATTCTCTCCTCCGCAAACCCGATACACACAGATGTGATGAGGTACAAAAGCCCTATATTTAACTATGACAAAACTGTTTTCTATATTTTGAATAAGAAAAAATGTGCTTTCATCTGAATCGCCTACACATAAATTAAGGACACACTGGTTTCTTATGCTATTGAATGCTAAGTATATGTACCATGAACATTTATAATGAAACCAAACTCTGATTCCTGAGCCAGATAAAAGTCTACTTACGATACATTGTTTTGAAATGCATAACTGAAAGCATATAAGCATTAAAACAACCAATATCATAAGTTTTAAAAGACGATGGCTTGAATATATAAAATCTTCCGCAACGTCAAAGAGATTAATTTTGTAGGGAACCCGCCAACCAGGCTTTTCTTGGAAAATTTTTGCATTCAAATGTGCTTATGGAGAGGAAATGAACCGCTAAAATAGGTAAAATATTTGACATTTCAACAGAGCTAAAATAAGCGTGTGTTGGTTGGACTACCTCACTTAAACATTTGTAAAAGCTGCTGCCTGGTAATTCGTAATTCAACAAAAAGTTCTTGGAAGTAGAAAGTAATTACACTTAACTAAAAACACATGTATTTTTTACAATATAATTTAGTTTATCCTCTTAGTTGATCAGAGCGGCTAGGTAGCCTTGAATAATGAGGACCAATCAATGCCGATTCAACCCCATAAATAAAACTGTAGTCTTGCATGCATTTCTGAAACCCATAAAAACTCGGAAAAAACATTAAATCACACACCACCACCACCATCACCTTCATTCAGGCAAGAGCAAGGGGAAAACTTTTCTCCTAATAATATAATTGTCACATTTCAGTACAATAAAAGAATGTGAAAATGTGACATGTTTAGATTTATGGCATTCCAAAAGTCAAAGCAAACTGATAATGATAGGACGCAGAGCCAAAGAATTCTGTTCTGAGAAAACATTCCTGCATGCTAAACATACTCTGTCAGCCAGTTTCACTTCCTTGATTAGCTGCCGCTATTGATGTTGGATTGTAATCTAAAATGAACACACCCTACTGAATATACTTTTCCTGAACTCCGCCAACTACTGTCTATCCTCAAGTATAATTACGTACATTATCATTTGTTACGGGAAGTTATTGTGGTAATTGTGATGGTTATTCTTGATGTGATATTTATATTGCATTGCAATGATGATACTCAGCTCTCTTTTGGCTCATTCAACTTTGGTGGTATCATTGTTTTCTTACAAAACAGAGAGACAACGGAGCAATCTTGGCATTCCCAAGAACAAATTAGAAATGAGAAAAAGTTCACATTGTTCCCTAGGTTCATCATCATCATCATGGAAAGCAAGTAGTTTGTCAGTCAGAGTTCATTGGAATTCTTTTCTTCATGTTCCAAACAAAACCATACTGCCAGATGATTACTGTACGTGTGTACACTCAAATGTGTAACAGCCACGTTTTTTTGTGAGCACGAGAATATAAAAAAAAGAGTGACTCTACTGCATTTTAATGCTTTATGACATGAATTTTCTATTTGTTCCAGGTCAACCATCAAACTATTTTCCACACTTACACACCTACAACCTACTGTGAACTCCACCAATACCTTTTATGGCAGACTGATTTTATTTCACGATTCCTTTAGTCTCACACGAGAAACCAGGCTAATTGCGTTTTGTGACATGCAAGGCTGGGGTGACATGCCGGTTTTCCTCATAAGTAAGTAATCATCATCATTCCCATTTTACCAGAGGGTTTTTGTGGTTTTCCTCTTTCCACCTTAAGTTGACATATATGTATTTAGTTTGCCAATAATGACCTACGACTATATAGAGGATGAATATGAAATCCATAAATTGATTCCTTCATTTTTCCTCTCTCTAATACATATATAACGAGACGTGTATTGATTTGTGATCATGCAGATACATAGTTCTTATGCTCTTTTAAAACATTTATGAACTGTGTGGGATGCCCGTTGATTAATACGTTAAACCTCGAGAATATTGCTGGTTCATTTCATGATGTCTTTGGCCTCCAGCTCTGAATGAAATTAGTTTTTAAACGGGGAATCTCTGTGGAGGAAAATATGTGTGTGTTTTGACAGTCTGCAACGCAACACACAACATAAAAACGTAACTTGCATTAGCACGATGAGTACATCACAGCACACATCATCAGCATGCGATACGATGCGAATGCAATACACTTGACTTGTTCTAGTCATCCAAAAATCGAAAGCGAAAAGAGCGAGAGAGAGAGATCGGGCAGCCCAAGCCCAGCCTTTGTCTTGTAGGGCTTGATGCTCGTAAAACCTCTTCAATAGAGACTCTATACGGTTGCTATATAATGCAGTGGTGAATTTAAGTTCCCACTTGCCATCAAATCCAATCAGTCTTTTTTTGTGTGGTTTTCTTTCTAATGAAACGAAACAGCCGCATTTAATTTCCCTTCCTCTTTATTACCTTTTGCTTTATTATGTTTGGCAGAACAGGCTATCATTAGAGGGAAAAATTGCCTCTCTCTTTCCCTACACACTATACAGGAGAGTTTATTGGACATGGAAAGACCGAGTAGTGATAGAAAACTTGGATTTTGAATGAGAATTTTATACTTAAGCATCTATCCAAAAGTTATCTCTACCTTTTCACTGCTTTCCTTTCCCATCCAATCGACTGTCAAGCCATAATACCATATACCACGCGAGGTACCGTTAGCCAATTTACGAGTGAGTGTAGCTTAGGATTTAATAAACCATTTTTTTTTTTAAAAAAAAGTTTGCACAATCAAAGGGCGGGTCACACAGAATTCCGTTGAACTTGTTCAAAGTTCGAACTAGCTTATGCAACGTACATTAATTTTATTTTAGCTTATAGTGTATTTCATATGGCACTGCGGTTTTTACAACTCCATTCCACAAGCTCATCTACTCGATAACGTCATTAGGTTACCTATGTAGGGGGCTTTAGGTTCAGCTTGTGTGCTCTACGTTGAGAAGACTTGCTTAACAAGATGTACACCCAAGAATTTTCCATTAGCATATTTAACGCATTATCATAATGAGATAAATGCTCTTCACTCCCATTTCAATTTAGGGAAAAAATTTCATCTTCATCTAGTAAAAAGTAGTAGAGAGATGTGAGTAAGAGTCTAAATGACTTCCTTTTGTCGTTGATACTCCAACTCCACCATACCATACCACACACCAGCTCTCCGCTTCATGACTTTGACTACACATTTTTTTATCTTGGATTGTATTGTGGATGACTATGAAAGAATTTTTTTCTTTTTGAATTTCTTTTTCATTCCCAACTTTAGCTCAGGTGGGAATATGGAAGCAACAAAAATAAGCTGTTACTAATAATTATTATTTCCAGACAGCCACGACTATTGTAAACTTAGTATAGGAATGTATGAAACCATTATTATTGTTCAAGAGGCATTCCAAAAGAACGAAACAAGTCACTAGTCAACTGGAATGAGCAATGTAAAAGTAAAAAAGTGGAAATCATATTCCTTAGAAATGGAGTGAAGTAGCGAGGTAAAAATCATCATCTTTTCGTTGATGAGGCTTCCTCCTGGTTATACTTAAAAGGACTGACGTAACGAGAACCAAAAAAAAAGCTACTGTATGAAACTGTAAATTTGAACGACTTCATTGGGACTAGGAAGAAGAAAAAACTTCTCATTGCTTGGTTTGGCAGTGGTACAAACTAATGTTCCTTAAATGAATATGAGTGTTCTGTATTTACAGTAGTCAGGTTACCATAAAGGGTTACGCCGAGTGTTGAAGTGAAGGTCTCTTTCACAGCGTTCACACAGCCAAGAAATGAAAGAAATGGTTATTATTGTTGCAAGGCTTCTTCTTCACTAAAGTTTCTTTGCTTTTCCATAAAAAAATTCTTAAGTTGTCACAATACCGTATTGTACATATCTACTCGTATGTGCGAGCTCCATAGAAAAGTTGAACAAAAAAATTCTAAATGATTGTTACTGCAATATGGTTCATGCACTGGTAAAAAACTTGAGATAACTACACAATACGCAGTAAGAAGTTGGAAAATGACTTTTAAAAAAACTATCCAAGTTTATGCTGCGTAGTTAAATAGGTGGTTTTTATTTCAAGCTCAGTGAGTTGAGTTTCTTATAGGTAAGCACTAAGAAAAGGAGTAAGAGAGAGAGAGAGAGAGAGTGCTGTTGGACAGGGAATACACACGGCGTGGCGTGACTAAAGGTGACCATGGACAGCTATCACCACATGGGGCCTTCTCCAGTCCAAACTTCATGCTTTTTTATCTGAAGGAAGAAAACGGACGGTTACAAAACACACACACATATGGACCTAGCATGGCATTAGACTTGCTTATAGTTTATACAAAAGTGAGCATTATTGTGTGAACTTTTTAAGGGTTGAATATCTATGTATACTCAGACGAAGAGGCTATCCCTATCTAATGCGGAGTTAGAAGATGTAGCATTAATGTCGTTGGAAATAATGAGGAAAGCTAATAAAGCCGTGGACATTTCAATCCTTTTAAATTACGTCACAGGCTAATGTCCCATTTATACAGGAATGGGAACATATACGCAACATATGTACTGGATTTGTAGCTACTTTCATACAAACATTTGTGTCTCCCTGACTGAGCAGGGAGAGAAACACAATGCAACTTTCCAACTCCAACAACTTCATTTTCCACTACGAGATTTTCTTTCACGCAACCAAGTAACTAACCTGGATTTTATTCTCAGAGAGAGAGAAAGAGAGTCACAGCAGCAGGCGTACATGAATTGAGATGAAAAAGACATTAGACACTAATGCAGAGAGTGTAGGTAGTTGAGATGAGTGGAGAGACATATACAGGGAATTGCAGCTTGAATCATTTTCAAAAAGAAAGGTGCAGATGGGAAAATGCGATGATCATGATTGTGACTTGGACTATAATTTCAGTCTTAATATCTGTCTGTTTAAGTGACATCTGTGCAGAAGAGTGCAGATAATGCCTACCCCACCCCACTGTCTAATACCCTACCTTTTGTGCACAAACACACTGGCTGAATACAGAATCGGGATCATTGTCCACTGTCCATCTCTGTCTTTTGTGATCCATATAAAAAAGACAATATTACGTTGGGAATTTGGGACCAGTCTTAGTGGGTTAATAGGATGATCATGACTTCAGCTTTTTTTAACGAGTTTAAATGGATTAAAGGGTCTATGTTTAAGCTAGTTAAAGCTTCTCTTTTGTACTCACTTGCGCGCAATGTCAGATTCAGGCTACTTGGAAGTCCCTTTGGTTGTTTGTTAGGGTTTATAAAGTTTATGGTGAAGAGAGTGAGTGACGGACGGGTGAAGACAAAGGCGACGCTCCTAATCTACTTTTGTATTACGTCACGGGAACAATGTAACACAATACGGAAGGCATGAAGACATGATCATTGATTTTCTGAGAAAAAAGGTTTGACGGTAAATTACTCAAATAAATGGGTAAGAGATAATAATAGTGTTGCGAGCTCGTAGTTAAGTTTTAGTATACACGAGATAAGATAAGTGTGTGATGTGATGAATGAATTGGAAAAGAAGGGGTGTGTGGAATTCCACTTTTTCACTTAAGAATATTATTATATAAGGGACCCCCAAATGGGAGGAATGGTTCCTGACAAATTAATTTATCCATTGACATTTGCATCCATCCTCCTTTATATTCTCAAAATCATTTCGTCTTTTATTTCATCTCAGCAGCAGCACCAGTAGTAGTATATATAGTATCGAACCTCCTTTACTTTTATCCCATCCCATTTTTTCACTTAAGTGCAATTGTGTATTTCCCTTTTCTTCTTGTTCATTTTAGTCAAGAAAAGTATTAAGAATAGATTTTTCTCTGACTGGGTTTGGCTTGATGCTGTGAAAAACTTTACTGTTTTTGTTCTTGTTACACATCAGCTAGTGAGAGTTCCCTGATGTATAGCATTTTATTTCTTATTCTGTCCTCAGCAGGAAGTCTGGGAGACTTATTCTCCTCGTATCTCAATGGAGAGAGAGAGAGAGAAAGAAAAATGAACACTTGTTCAAATATAAAAGGATTAGAATAATATCTCAACTTTAAGTCTACTCCGGTTTGAAATACAGGGAAAAGAAAACTTATGTTGAAGTTTTAGTGAGCAGTTTTGATGGTATAATATTATGTAACTTACCCATTTTCCAGAACCATAAAGAACAGTATATTATATAAACATTTTTAACAAGATGGTATTTATATAATATGCTATGCTCTTTCAAGAAAATATGGATGTATTGTTCAAAGTTGTTGATCTCTTTGAAAGATTCCGTCCTATCTCCTCACTCTCACACAAAACTGCTTCTGCTTCATGCTGTTTTACAATATGTATTCTTTTGGACTAGTATTTTGTGGCCACAAAGGGCAGCTCCACTTGCTGAGCTTGAGAAAAGATATCAACTTTTTGTTGAATATTGACCTTTTCTCCCAAGGAATTTTTTTTGGGGAAGAAAGAAAAATGAACTGCTGCCTGGATATTATTATAAAACTTTTGTACAGGTAATTCATTTCACTTGTAACCGAATCATAACAGAGGCTCATCTCTTTGTTCTATTCTGGATACCATACCATTCAGGATACAGTCGAGGTCATAAATATACGGAATTCTTACTTGCATTATTTGACACCGTTAATTAAGACAATTAATTTTCGACTTTCTACACGATTTGAGATGATAAACAATCCTCATTTAATGGGCTTCCACATGACGTGCCTCTTGGCCCATCAACTTAAGACGCGCCAGCAAAAACAGCATAAACATTGCATGACTTCAAAATTTAGGTGGTCAAAAATATACAGAATTTCAGAGTAACTTAATTTTACAACAAAATTTTAATATTTTGCGTGACATTCCTTAGCTGCAATTACTGCCTAGAGTCTTCGGGGCATTGAGAAGACTAGTACTTGCTTTACACAAGCTCCAATCACATTCAATCTTCTTTTAGGGCTCCCTGAAGTCTGGTGAATTTGCGTGGGTGGAGGGGTTTGGTCTCGAACCTTAATGCCAAGAATATTCCAAAGATGTTCATGGAAATTCGTGCCTGGGTGGCTGGGAAGTCCATCCAGAACATATACCCTTCATTTTTGGAACAATCCCTGCAGCAGATTTGACATCTGCTTCGAATTTTTGTCCTGGGGGAAGGTGAACCATTTTCTCAGTCCTAGTTTCCTTGCAGATACATGCAAATTTTGCTCACAGATGTCCCGATAGGTGAATCCACCCATCGTTGTCGGAATGAGCGAAAGATTTCCTACACAGGAAGCTGCCATGCATCCCCATATCATAATTTCCCTTGAAGTTTGGCACCAAGTCATACATACCATGCTGAGAGGATTTTTGGCAATTTTAACCCTACTAACTAACGCACCCGTGCTTTACAGTTTGCACAACACGATTCGATTTAAATTATTCCCAGGGCTTCCTCACACACTCTGAGCATCGTTATTGCCCAAAAAACCAAACTTTCTTCCAAAATCGTGAAGCACGGGGAAGGTTAGTTGGTAGGATCTAAATAGGCAAAAATCCTCTCAGCATGGTATGTATGACTTGGTGCCAAACTTCAAGGGAAATTATGATATGGGGGTGTAGGACAGCTTCCTGTGTAGGAAATCTTTCGCTCATTCCGACAACGATGGGTGGATTCACCTATCGGGACATCTGTGAGCAAAATTTGCATGTATCTGCAAGGAAACTAGGACTGAGAAAATGGTTACCTTCCCCCAGGACAAAAATTCGAAGCAGATGTCAAATCTGCTGCAGGGATTGTTCCAAAAATGAAGGGTATATGTTCTGGATGGACTTCCCAGGCACCCAGGCACGAATTTCCATGAACATCTTTGGAATATTCTTGGCATTAAGGTTCGAGACCAAACCCCTCCACCCACGCAAATTCACCAGACTTCAGGGAGCCCTAAAAGAAGATTGAATGTGATTGGAGCTTGTGTAAAGCAAGTACTAGTCTTCTCAATGCCCCGAAGACTCTAGGCAGTAATTGCAGCTAAGGAATGTCACGCAAAATATTAAAATTTTGTTGTAAAATTAAGTTACTCTGAAATTCTGTATATTTTTGACCACCTAAATTTTGAAGTCATGCAATGTTTATGCTGTTTTTGCTGGCGCGTCTTAAGTTGATGGGCCAAGAGGCACGTCATGTGGAAGCCCATTAAATGAGGATTGTTTATCATCTCAAATCGTGTAGAAAGTCGAAAATTAATTGTCTTAATTAACGGTGTCAAATAATGCAAGTAAGAATTCCGTATATTTATGACCTCGACTGTATGTGTGTATGAGCTTGAGCATGAAACATTTTTAAAAGGTTAAGTCAAAGGATACTGGAAGCCTTTTTTTAAGGATTTTTATACATCATCATCGTGATGGTATATGGCACGAATAAGTGAGTGGAACAGGTTTTCTTTACGACATGACTTAGATGGATTGTACATGTGTTTTCTCACCTTTTAAACAACTTCATACAAGCCTCATAAAAAACATTCGTGGCATGAGTCTCTACTTCTTACTCCATTCCAATGTTGTGTTACATGATGTGCAATGTATTATTGATGTGTGGTGCACTTGTACTTGTTTTATATGTATGTACATACACACTAGTAGACATTTCCCATAATTTTCACAACACACAATTCAAGTTTAACTGAGCGAGTAAGTAGCGTGAACGAACGAGTAATTTCAATCACTGAAGGAAACCCATCCATCTGCACATTGGAAATTTACAAACATATGTGTATAATTCCCAAATTTTAAGCGAAGCAAAGTTCTTCTTCCCGTTCAAATTTGAAGTTCAGAGGTGTATTCTATTTTGAACTTCTGTTCCTAGAAAATGCATGCAAATTTAAATAAAAAGCAATTTATTGCAGCAAATATGTTGGAAATAAACATATAATGTTGAACGTAGCCATTTACTTTCAAGAAAATAATATTCTCCCCTTTAAAAAGTTTTCATAAGAAAACGATGGAAAACTTTAAGCGAGATTATTGATAGATATTATAACGAAAAGAGACTCAAACTTTTGGGTCAATTTATTTCTATGTATAGATCTCATCTTTACGATCGTTTGGTCTTCTGATTTCTATAACAAAGTTGATCTATGCGAGTGACGAGGATGAGAGCCAGAGCAAAACTTTTAAAATGAATTCCTGATATTCAACTTCATGGACATAGACACATTATAGGATTCCTTTCTTGTAAACTGATACACAAGTTAGAAATGCTCACATGGAACATATCACATTTGTATTTTTACATACATAAAAGGGCAGTAGGATAGTTCAGCTCCATTCGTTTCTGGACAAGTGGAATCCGTGGGGATCATTCAAAATATGATCAAAAGCTATTATGTCAGACAGACATAATGTATGCCCCTACGTGCCTTTGAAGAATTCATACATTTTTCATACAAGAATGCAACACATCATTTTTAGACCAGATAATGAAAATGGAATACACCTATTAAGAACCACCACAACCGTCCAACAGAATCGAATGTGATACAGATACAACAACTGTATATGAAAAACTGTATGTGTGGTGTAAAGTAAGGTAAATGGACTGTCAAATCGATAGGATAAGGTAATAAACTACATATGAAGCAGATAAAATCTATAAATTGTACAGGAAAACGCAGAGTAAGTTGGGCAAGAAAAATTTATAATTGATTTCCCTAGTTCAAGTTATTGCATATATAATATATGTACTATACTGTATGTGTATAAGATATATAATGCAGCGGAGCGTGAGTAAACTGTTTAATAATATTGATCAAGAAGCAGTAATAATAGTAATATCAACGTATAATGATAATACACACGGGTTCCGACGCTGGAGTCCTTATTGACGATTCAAGAACTTGTCTAAACCAAACCAAACCACATCGAGTCGAACGAGTAGAAAAATTCCAGATTATACTTGGAGAAGAGGAGAAGCACGTCGTTGGTTGAGGAGCGAGAGGGCCCTTAAAACCCTTCTGCTGGAGATATATGGGACTCAGCGTACCTACTTGAAATTCATAAATCCGCCTTAACTTGCAATGCAATGGTGCATCCTCCTGTCTCTTTTCTGCAGTCGGTCCGACACTGACCATCTTTTACTCTTATGGATGTCCATATAGAGTAGTTTATCTTGTTACAATATAATATTACTGCTTTCCACTTTCTGCTTTCAGTTACTTTTCGTGCCCATTCTTGTGGTCATAGTCAATAGTCCGCACTCTGCTGCTACCATATCATTATCATTATTTGACGGTAGTATAAGAGATGATGCTCCCGCTTTTTTTGGATTCAGCATTCAGCCAATATTCTTCCCTTGCACCAAGCATAAGTCCACACATTTTCCACCACCACCACCAGCCAAAAGAAGCAAACAGTTATAAAACTGGGAAGAAAACGAGAGTCTTCAACCAATAAATTACCCCAAGAGTTACAGACAAACGAGAAAGAGAACCAAAAACACATTTAGAAGCTTGATGTTTTCTCTCGTCTCGTCTTGCAGTTAGAGGATCATTCTGTAGCGGTTACAGCTACTTTACTAGCATCCCAAAATGCATGTATACTTTATGTCCATTGAATTAGTTCCTTTTACAGGATTCTGGAACATCCTTCTCAAGTTCATATACATGACTGCTAGCTGTTGAATCCTGAAAGAGTACTCTTGGATCATTCTATTAAACACATATATACTTTCTACTTTTCTGGCTAAGTAAAAAATCATTTTGAGGCTCTCGCTTCTTCTTCACGGCTTACTTGCATGGATTCACTGGACCACTAATACCACACCACTTCTCCTGCTCCTACTACTACTACTGGACGGAGGAAGTTCATGTGCTTTATAGCTACGAACCGGTTTAGCAACAACAATATGACCCTAAACGAGAACGAGAGTATTGCAAATATCCTAGTATATCATCAAGAAAAGGGCTTTATAGAACTAAACTGATGGTTGGCTGGGCTGGCTGGCTAGTTGGATGATGGGATACACAAGGATTCTTCATGGAACTCTTCTCATTTCTCCTGGTTTTCTATGACCTTTAATGGAACTTGCTTGGAATTGTGTATATAGTGGCAGCCAATTTACGAACTTTGGAGGAGCCAAAAGACATTTTCAATAGATGAAGAAACAAGGTTTAAGGTATGGATTTTGTCTAACAAGACCATATATATATGTATATACTTGTATGAAAATGTGGTAGAAACAGCATCTACTAGTACGAATATATACCATTCTAGGTATACTTTACATTTACACATCTTTAGAAACTACTTAAGTGAATACTATTAAAGGCATAGAAAAGGAGTGGAAGAAGGGATAATGGATGGGTTGGGATGATGAGAACCATGAAATTAAAAAGGAAGTTCCAATTCCAAGATTACCAACTTATTTGAGGGGCTTCCGATGCATCTTCTCCTTGTTCATTCGGAGAATAAGTTACTCGCTTCACGTTTTCCTTTCCTTTTTCTTCTTGTGCTTTTGCTAAAATTGCGGTGCGACTGCTGCTGATAAGCATCTGGTCTAAATACGACTTTGACATGTAATGGTCACGCTGTCTCTCCTTCTTTTTTTGGACTTGTGCCGTGTGGAGGAGTACTGATGCATAGACTCTCGGGGTCGGGCACACTTTTAGGCACTATAAAACTTGCTTGAAGAGAGAGAGATATGCATCGTATTCCTTTTTCTTGTTGTATATTATTACCAGTATTTGGAAGCATTAGTGCTGTGTAAGGATTTTGTAGTGTTCACTCCAATCTTTTCATTTGTCTCGAAATGGAAATTCCTAACATTCCGAGATCCATTCAATGGGATTAGAAAGGCTTTAAGATGCAATTATTTGTTTTTTAGTCTATCCAATATGTATTGGAATTGTTTTGCTAAAGCTTTTGGAGGAGATGTAGATGCACTCATTGTTTTTCTCCTTGATATTATAATACTAGTTGAATACTTTGGCAGGAATGGATATTAATTGGTTTTTACTGTTACATGCAATTCTCACACATTCTTTCAATTCTTACAATGTCCTTATAAAAATTATCATCTCTTCATCTCTCGCTATACTAGAGGATCGATATGTGCTTTACTAGTGAATTGGTAAGGTAAAAAATACATACATCCTTTGCGTTATAATTAGTTAGATGAATGAAAAGCACTTATCTTGTGCCTACTTTCAATTTGCCATTAAGCCATGAAAATCAATGCGATGGTATCAGCAAGTGTTTAAATTCGGTGCATCGACAACAATTTGGAATTTGGAATCTAAAATCCATTGCAAATTATGGACCATGGTATGCTTTGGAAAAAGGCATTCCGTATTGTGTTTACTTTGGTATCGATGTAAAACATCGGGGTAAAACATTCAATATACATACATCTAAGGGCAGTAGAGCCATCACCAAACTTATAGAAAAAAACCTGATTAGCAGTGAAGGCTTTTAGGGTAATGTAGTGAATCATTACTGGCATCACATACTTTGGCCGTCTCATCAGCATATAGATGAATTCGGTTTGCAAAAAAAAAGTTCTAAAGCCAAAGCCAACCCACTCTTGTACAAGTCAAGCACATTTTCTTTTCTATAGCATGAGAATTTAAAATGGAAATATATTCTTGTAAAAGGGGTAACAAGCGTCAGCGGTAGTGTCTACAGAGGTAACAATAATTGAGGGAGAAAAAAAAGGCGATTCGCATCTCCAAATGGTTTCACTCACTCAATCCAACATCAGAGCTATGACTGCTCAGTTCCATACTATATGGTAGCTGAGAGACCCATATTGAATACAGAATAGCCGCTCTACAATCCATATATTAGCAACTCTTTCACCTCCATTGTGCACCATCATGTAAGTTTTTTTTGTCTAGTAGCTTTATTCGGATTCCCCTTTCCTGGCAGAAATTGGCCAGTAACGACGGAAAGAGGAAAGAAAACCGCAAGATTTATAGTGAATTGCATACACACTCCATTCCCATTCTGAAAGAATCTTTTTACAGTTTCACCACGGCAAGAAGAAGAAGAAGAGAAGAAAAAAACTTTTGGCTTGGGTAGAAATAATTTTGGCTCGTTTCATTTTGTAACGAGAAGGGAAAGGGGAAAGAGAAGAAGAAAAGTTCAACTTTTTTTGTGGACCCACACGTTTCCAATTGAATATACAAAGGAACATACAAATGTACATACGTCGTGTATCCCATGTTTTATGTAGACCCTGAGAAAACACACTAACGCAACTCACCTTCCCTTGTTTCCTTCCGTTTACTTACTTGTGGCTATTTAATTTGACCCAGTTTTTCGTTCTTTGAATAAATATTAATGTGGATTTATTTTTACGCTATGCTATGGGATCATATGTTCATCTCCTCTCCTTGAAAAATATTGATTCAAATATGCTGTCAGACTTTTCTTGAAGTTGATGTGATGGTTTTAGCAAAAATTTATTTTTCAAAAGTGTTTTACATAATATATATTATATTTATCCCAAAATATATATTTTTATCAAAGGCTCGTGAGAGAGCCGATCAACCACATGTTCTGACATATCTCTGAAGAAATAGCGTTAAAATGTTTGGGGTAAAAATTGGATGACAGCTGAAAGCTGCTTAGCCCGATGATTATCTTGTCATTTGTGGCATTTAACAAGAAAACACTTTTTCATAGAAAAAAAATCCAAAGATATTTCTACTATAGAAAGTTTCTGCAGCGGGGATAATATAAGCTTTGGTATAACTTTTTACTTGACAGCAAAGCGATAAGCATCCGTCAGCACTTATTGCAGTAATTTTACTCCTCATGTGTACGTGTCCAAAATATAAGGCATATAATATATTTTTTGTTTTCACGGTACCTAATTTCCCAAGTGAATTTCTTTCACGCTTCAACTTTATTGAAATAAGTATTATGTGTGTGTGCGTATTATCTATATCCTATAAATTTATCATAAGGTAAACAATCATTTGCTTGTCACATGAACCACAAAATGGCAGTGCTATATAGTTTCATTGTCATTGTCAATGGCCAAAATTTACCTTTGTCCTCCAACATATTGTTTTCCTAATGGGAATGTATTAGACGTGACACAATGTGTGAATTTATTCATTCATCCGTAAAATGTCAGTTAATGAAACGATTATTGTACTGTTCCAAGAAAAAGGGTCTATTTTGGGCCCTCATCCGGGAAAATATAGTACAATTTGTCAATATTACTTTTATGTTAATGGGACTTTTTTGGTTTCCACACAGAAAATCACAGACAACTCATCCAATCATTAGCATTCATTATTTCTTTTCAGTAAAATTGTGTCTCACACACACCCAACAGCCGCCAAGCACGCACTTTATATTGCCCACGCACTATAAGAAGCGTTTGAAAGCCAATGATCCACATGGAACTATAATAATAAGTTAACGCGTTGGCAATAACTATTATTAAGAGTTGAAAACAACGGACTTATACAAACAAGCTGAAACAATATTACACACGTCGAGTAATTTAAGTAGATCTTTAGGTGGTAAAAGGCTTACGAATTAATGTAATGGTGAGTGTTCTATTTGGAGTCGTTATGTTATTGAGGTGTTTTTCTCTGCCAAAAAGGCGCATTAATGAGGAGTAGATAACAAAAATAGTGTCACAAACCACTCAAACAAATTGAATGCCTTCACAAGCGTGCTGAATGACAGAAATATGTGTTTGCACATTTGCACACGTGGTTCTAATGACTACTCAACTTGTCGACTGACAACCCTTTTACTTCCAAGTTGTCTCCCTCCTCTTGTTAGTTTTGCCCAGTTGGTTTGGTTTTTGGTTGTTAGTAGAATGTGCAATCGTTGTGCTGTGTGTGCCTAAACCTACCAGCCAAGTCAACCTGGAAGTGTTAAAATGTAGTAGTATTATTACATGTAAAATATGTAAGCTTGGCTTACTTTCAGAAGGATGTTAAGTATGCATATCAAACAGTTGCAGACATGTTGAAATATGTTTGCAACTGTTGGAGAGTTTGAAATGCATGCTAACCCCATTGCATCGTCTTCAGTTCGAGTTCACCCATATTTTGCTGGAATATTATATTTATATATGCTCCACTTTTTCTTTTAATTCAACTTCCCACTTTTTACAGTAATCCACCGATGCACAAACCCAAATTGCTTCTGGTATGCATTTTTATAAGTACAAAAACAAACAAGTGACCATCCTCATGTAAATTGTTGTCACTTGAGGACTTACAGAATGTAGAATTGTGTTATAATATCCATTTTTATGCATTGTAATGTCATGTAATGCAACTATAAAACTAAAACATTAGCCCCTTCAACGATAATACACACAATAACCATGATCATCATTGGAGAAACTCGAAAACAAGATATTTCGTGGGACTGGCTCTGGCTACCCTCAGATTCTTTCTTTTTTACGGATTCCGACAACGAAAACAAGCCCTAATCCCCAGGATCACAGTTAGAATCCAGAAGAAGAGCCAAGTCAGTTTGTATAATATCAATAGTAATATATGCGTAGGATGCGTAGTAAACTACAATAATGGCCCAAAATGCAGCAGTAGCAAGAGTCTAAGGTCTGAGGAAACAGGAAGAAGCCAGGGAATCCCATCCATAGAATATCATGACTATGATGGTTACTGGAAAGCGAAACGAGCAACGTTATTTACAAAATCCGGCCAAATAACAGTTTTTGATGGATGGAGGCTAGTAGTGTTGAACACTGAAAGGGTGCATTTTTAGACAAAGAATAACCCACAAGTAGAAATGACTACATTAGAGCTCTATCTGACACGCTACATGTGAACTTGGGGAGTTAGCGTCAATTTCATTCTTGGATTGGTGATTGGGTACACACTACCTAGCATCATTTTGATGCATAGCTTACACCAACCCTGCGTGCAAGGAAATCTTTGAGCTGAAATGGAGAAGGGTGGTAATGCATGCAACTCATCACCACCGTACGCACTCTTACACGTCTACATAGTATTGCATTGCTACTGAAGCTAGCATATAACATTTTCCACCTGCCAAATGGTAATACCATAAGTTCTCGCCTCACACTTCCTCAGTTCTAGTTTGGTATTTGGCCTTGAAAGGTTTCTTTAGTTTTAGTGCTGTGGTTATCAGCTCAAAAGTTTTTTTTATTACAACTTAGCAGCGTTGCTCATAAATATAGAAATATTTATAGCACACGCACGCCTTTTTGGTATGGTCAGAAACTTCCGTTTCTCAGCCCAGTTTCTCCTCCAACCGGAGTAGTAGGAAGTCTTATTTCTCCTCCAAGCGGGGTCGCAGGAAAACTAGTCATTTCTCCTCCATCCGGAGTCGAAGGAAATCATCTCAGCTTTAAGCAACACATTTGGTCACTTTGCCGTCACCTCTTCACATCGTCACCGGTTCTACTTTTGACATACTTCGTGGTATGCAATAATTGGTATACAAAATTATAAACATCATGTATATATGTAACTGAGCCTTGGGGACTCACTGAATAAGTCAGTTGATAACCATTGCTCCCTCAAAAAGCTTACAGGCCCACATCAAGCATTTTGCGGGTGGCACCCTGTAAGTAACGTCTTTTATTCGTACAGCTACGCTACGATTTGTAAAAAGGGTTTAGTTTCGAGTATCTCACCGATTGCGCAATAGGGTGTCAGTCTACGTTTTACTTTCTATTTAGAAGTTAGACTGAGGTAACTCGACAGGATATTATCAATACTTTTAATAGATTCCTTTATAAAAATACATTATTAAATTACACTGAGAATCTACATTAAATATAACTCAGATTTTCCTTCTACGTTTTAATAAATTCAGTTTCGTTTACTCGTTTTACTTATAAAACCTATTATATGTACAAGTTGATTCATTACAAACTGGGAAATTGTCTAATTCGATTCTCATCCTTATTCATTTAAACGGCTCATCTTCACAAATTGAAAGAAAGAACCTGCAATCGCAACATTTTATAAGCATTCAAAAGATCCGGGAAAAACGTCCCGTTACACCTGGTGATTCCGAACGTATTTCAAATATGAGCCATTAATTTCGTAGTTTTCAATTTTCGTTTTCAAGTAAACAGTTTCCGTGCGTAATGAGTCAATTTTTTTTGCTTCTCAAATTTTTAAAACATATTTTAATGCTAGTTGAAGTTAAGTGACAGCAAGTATAGCGTAACAAGCTAGATGCATTTGGTACGTTAACCTAGACATAAAAACAGCGTTTATAAATTTCTCACTTCATGCAAACGAAGTGAACGAACGGTAACACCACAAGAACAAGTTTTGCTTGCACGATTCTCTAGAATTAAGCAAGCTAGGCAATTCATTCAAAAAAAAGGCACTGACCTCGAAATCTTCGTTTAAAAAAGGCACTGACCTCGTTTTATTCATATTTTCTATGAATGGATACTTTAAAATTTACAATTTAATCATAATGTTTTTTTTAAAATAAAGAATGTTTCGATAGAGTGTATACGAGTCACTAAAAATTAGTTTAAGTATTCAAAAGAGACATTTCAAAAGGCACTGACCTCGTTACATTTCATTTTAATTGGTGGATACTCCCAAATTTACATTTTCGGTTAAATTTAAAAGGAGAACACGTTTCTCTTGAGTGCATACGCCACACCAAAAAAATAGTTAAAGTAGACAGAAGAGAGGTAGCTGTTGACATCGATACAAACCATGTTTTCCATTGAATAGTTTTGAGAGTAACTATTCAACTCCTGTATTGAATAGTAATTATATACGTATTCATTGAGTTCATCGTGTCATCATATAAGCAGGAATGGATACTCAGGTGTTGTCAGAGTTAGAAAAATTTAAAAGGAGAACGAGGTTGTCCAGAATTCGAAAATCAGTCAAATTAGGTAGAAGATACGTCGCGGTAAATGTTGATTCAAATCAACCGAGAATCCCTGCTCAGGGAAATAATTATTCCACGTCTGATTTCCAAAGTGGCAATCGAACGCCACAATTAATGCCACAGATATCTTCAGGTAGGGGACAGGCAAGTGCTACCTTTAATGCAAATGGTGAAATGACAGGATTAGCAGGAACAAATGAGGTTATCAACACCTCTATTGATGTGATGCTTGGTAATAGTAGCATTCCTGCTCCAACAGTTCATTCCTTTCTGTCACAGCAAGAGAGAGTCACTATTCGAATTAGACCTTCTGTGCATATGTTGGAAGACTCATTGCAAAGGGAAGAAGTTTATAGGGTCTTGAAAGATGATTTTTTAACTTTCATGCAGCAACAAAGATCAGCGTGGCTTAAAATTAACAAGGGACAACTAGACTTTTATGGGTTGCCTGTGTCTGACCTCGATTTTGTCCAAGAGGAAGAGGACGAAGAGGAAGAAAACTTACAAGGAGTCCCAAATGCTAATGAGGGAACTCTAACGCATAAGGATTACCATAGTTTTGTTCATAAACAGAGATGTAAAGGTAGAGACGAGGTATGGCAACGCAATCGCTTCACACCGTCTAGCGATTTAAATACATTTTCGTTGCCCGTCGACATATCAAACAATGTTTGTACAACTGATTTACGTATTGAGTATGCAGATGCATGCATTAGTGCTGACAAAAGTTACATACCACCAGTCCCTGGGAACTCGATTTGTACACCTTTAGGTGTGCAAGACAATACTGAGTCTCATAATCAGACAAGCTTCCCACAAAATTGTAATTTCGACAATTCAGACTTTAGTAACGGTTACAGAAACGTACTAAGTTCATCAATATACAGTTAGTTTAGATAACGCCCGTAATAACGCTAAAAGTAAGAATCCTTCGGCTAGTTTTGGCTATAATCTAAATATAATTGGCCATCTTGCTAGGGAATTTCCAAAGGGAACAACACCTCCGGTTCCTTTAAACTCCAACAGCCTGGGTTCTCAATAGGCTTAGAGAAGCCAGGCAAAAAGTCAAATTTTGTGGAGTCCGTTAATCAAGGCATAGATTTCTTCGGGTCTGAAAATTTTATTGATAGAGGTGGTACACTTGGTACATGTCAGGAAGCAAAAGTTATTGGTACGCATGAAGTTGCGAAGGGATTACGTCAAACCAGTGGTAGATTCAAAAACACACGAGTAAAGTCGGTTAAAAGTAGTTGTCTTTTTAAAAAGAGGTTGTCTTGCCCAGGAGGTCAAGTTTAAAAGAGGAGGGGGGTGAAAGGGTGCATTTTTAGACAAAGAATAACCCACAAGTAGAAATGACTACATTGGAGCTCTATCTGACACGCTACATGTGAACTTGGGGAGTTAGCGTCAATTTCATTCTTGGATTGGTGATTGGGTACACACTACCTAGCATCATTTTGATGCATAGCTTACACCAACCCTGCGTGCAAGGAAATCTTTGAGCTGAAATGGAGAAGGGTGGTAATGCATGCAACTCATCACCACCGTACGCACTCTTACACGTCTACATAGTATTGCATTGCTACTGAAGCTAGCATATAACATTTTCCACCTGCCAAATGGTAATACCATAAGTTCTCGCCTCACACTTCCTCAGTTCTAGTTTGGTATTTGGCCTTGAAAGGTTTCTTTAGTTTTAGTGCTGTGGTTATCAGCTCAAAAGTTGTTTTTATTACAACTTAGCAGCGTTGCTCATAAATATAGAAATATTTATAGCACACGCACGCCTTTTTGGTATGGTCAGAAACTTCCGTTTCTCAGCCCAGTTTCTCCTCCAACCGGAGTAGTAGGAAGTCTTATTTCTCCTCCAAGCGGGGTCGCAGGAAAACTAGTCATTTCTCCTCCATCCGGAGTCGAAGGAAATCATCTCAGCTTTAAGCAACACATTTGGTCACTTTGCCGTCACCTCTTCACATCGTCACCGGTTCTACTTTTGACATACTTCGTGGTATGCAATAATTGGTATACAAAATTATAAACATCATGTATATATGTAACTGAGCCTTGGGGACTCACTGAATAAGTCAGTTGATAACCATTGCTCCCTCAAAAAGCTTACAGGCCCACATCAAGCATTTTGCGGGTGGCACCATGTAAGTAACGTCTTTTATTCGTACAGCTACGCTACGATTTGTAAAAAGGGTTTAGTTTCGAGTATCTCACCGATTGCGCAATAGGGTGTCAGTCTACGTTTTACTTTCTATTTAGAAGTTAGACTGAGGTAACTCGACAGGATATTATCAATACTTTTAATAGATTCCTTTATAAAAATACATTATTAAATTACACTGAGAATCTACATTAAATATAACTCAGATTTTCCTTCTACGTTTTAATAAATTCAGTTTCGTTTACTCGTTTTACTTATAAAACCTATTATATGTACAAGTTGATTCATTACAAACTGGGAAATTGTCTAATTCGATTCTCATCCTTATTCATTTAAACGGCTCATCTTCACAAATTGAAAGAAAGAACCTGCAATCGCAACATTTTATAAGCATTCAAAAGATCCGGGAAAAACGTCCCGTTACAACACTTTTAAAGAAAAAAAATTGTGCATATAAAAATGCATTGGAGAGTAAAGTTTTGTCGGTTTCATAACTATTACACACATTCTCCAACCCAGTAGTCCAGTTGCCTCAGCATCATCAGAACTTTAGTGACCAGACCAGTAGTAAAGGAAACTACAAAAAAAATTGGCAAAAGTCAAGTGCCTACTGGCACCAAAAGCTTTTACACACGAGTCGACGAGCTTCACTCAAGAAGACGCGGTGTGGTGTGGTGGAAAAAAGAACGTGGACGTAAACGCTGGAAGGAGAGAGAGAGAAACTGTTATGAAACCATGTGTATGTGTGTGTGTACACACACATGAATGCTAAAAGTGTTTCATGAGAATTTTCTTCAAATATGGCTACAAATAACAAGCATGTAAAGGTAATATATTATGTACATACAAATACAATCCATACAAGCCAAGCAAGAGAGCAAAGTCGTAAGTAAAGTAAAGGGCTCGTTTCGAAACGGTATTGTATTGTATGCATTTTAGATTGAATCCGACAAGCCAAGGCAAGGTAGAGTAATGCAGTCATAATTCACCTGAGCAACCGACAACAGCGGTGGTCCCACGAGAACTAAAAACTCTACTCGTAAATCTTGAGGGGAAAACTCCGAGAAATTATGTTATCCTTACATATATATATACTGAGAGAGGAGAGGAGGTGGTACTTTGGTCGGGAGTAGTGAGGAGAACATAAAGTATTATGCTTTGGTGGAGGTATGAATCTATACAATGTACACACACACATGTGGAACCAGATACCTTTCTGCATTGCCACAGGTAAGTATAATGGCTTGGAACACATTGTCTGTGTTTGTAAAAACCAACATCGTATAAAATCCCAACCGTTGTTTCCATTGTACTCCCGTTTTTTTACAACGCAATGTAACTACATATACATACACA
Organism: Orchesella flavescens; assembly: GCA_964034955.1. NCBI lineage: Eukaryota > Metazoa > Arthropoda > Collembola > Entomobryomorpha > Orchesellidae > Orchesella > Orchesella flavescens. The sequence continues at coordinate 16,021,745 of OZ035957.1, read as the reverse complement.
AATAAATGGGAAATTTGGTTTTCAGCTACTACCAGCTGAAATTGTGGAACGTATACCAAACCATACCTACGCAATCATACTTTATTTAAACATAGAAAAGTTGATGACTGCAGAACCAACCTATTTTTAAAGTCCCACTATGAACAAACTGGGAAACAGTGAAAAAAAATCTTGAAATATAGTCGAGAAATATGTAATCAAATGAAAATTGAATGAGCAAAGTATAAGCTGGGATCTACTACTGCGACATGAAATCGTACATTATACGAGTTTTAAGATCGTGAATGCAATTATTGTAGAACCCCCAACAATTTGTAGGCAAATGGAAACAATATTTTCAAATTGAAAATAAGAGTTAGATACTTTCAGCTAGTAAAGAAACGTGAACATATTTAGTTTCCCGTTAAACTAAAAAATATTATAATATTTGGAGGAGTGAGTGACTCCGGATGGGTGTCTTTCACCTCTCATGATTTACTTGCATGTACACCCCTACCTACATACATATATACGAATGATTTGATTTTTTGTACGAAATGGATGAACTTTCTGTCTGCTACGCATTTCGGATGTGGTGCGATGGTTGATGGTGAAGTTATTAATTTCTTAATGTTAAACAGTTGTTTAGGGACTGAAGAGTGACAGGAATTCATAGATCAAAACTCCAAAACACATTATGTCTACATTCGTTTCACATGTGTGTTGTTGGTTGATTTATAAATTCCTCATATAACAGCAACAGCCCCAACTCGGCTTTAAGTCTGGAGTAATAAGTATGCTGAACACATTTTTAATGCATACCACAACCTACAAAAAAGCATGCCTTTAGGACAAGTAATACTCTGTAAAATGAAGTCATTCAAAGGTAAGTTTGCATAAATGATGATAATGTTCTGCCGACCGACTTTATAGTATAGTTTAACCTCTTCAGTTTACCATATATACAAACTTGCACTCCTACATTCATTCACTATCACATATAGTACCCCATCCACTTAAAACTTATTCCAACCCTAAATTATGTAGTCACATCACCACATAAGGCTGAGGCTGAGCGTGTCGTTCATTTCCAGCAAAACTTTTCTGAACTCTGTTGCCCCGTGTATGGAAGTATATATCCAAAGTGGAGAGAAATATATATATTTGCATAGTATAGTAATAGTGGATCATGAACGGTAATAAATTTACATTCGTTCTTGGTCTTTTCCTCCTGCCGCAGAAAGATAATTAGAGTGTGCTTTGTAACAATAATAAAGTTTTCCCAGAGAGTGATGTTAGCAAGTCAGTAGGGCAACTCAGAAAAACATTTGCGTTTAGAGAGAGGGGGCTTTACATATAAAATCATCAGTTTTCATGGCACGGCATGCCCTTTGATCTCCAATTGTCTGACAATAATTTTTAGTATTAAGACTTTTCAAGCGCGTGAGACTCTTTAATAACGAGCTCTAGTCTGTAGTTGTTTAACTTTGCGTAGATTAGTTTGTTAATTAAATTCACGCAGTCGTACCTAAACACATAATACATACATTGCATATTTGGCCAAGTAATCATCTAATTACATAATATATGTGTGTGCATCCTATTACATTACCAGTGCAGTGAACTGCGTTTCAATGAATTAAAGAAAAGCGTGCTTTCCTACAAAAAAAATGCATGAAGACCGATGGCAAAGGAAATTGAACTCATTCCGTTTCGCTCATGCACACCAAGTAATGCCCAAAAATGCATGGCGCTGCTCATTGGAAAAAAATTTCGTGAGCAACAGTCAATACCATCACAAGGAAAAACGTTTTTCTGTTCTGTTATAATGTAATTGGAATGAGGATATGAAACGATGCTTTTGGAATTTTAAAATGCTTTCAACTTCCTTTCCATTCTTTAGGAATTCTAACCTTTCTTTCAAAAAAATGTTTTTTTTTTGTACCCACAGCTTATATATAGTAAGCTTAAGGTTGAAGGTTACCCTGCTGAAGACAGAAGCAATAGGGCGATTGTCAATCTGACATTGACATCTACATCAATCCTGACAGCAACATCCGGAGACAGCATACAGAATAGGAGTAACCAACCAAGAAGGATGGTGAGTGAGTACGAATTTACAAATGGAGTTATTTATAAGAACAACTGAACCGAGTCAAAGATGCGTATATGCATTATGCATGTATGCATTAGTTATGCACTTATATGTACATATTTTATCTCATTGTTAGTGGTATAGAGAGGAGACGGTCCTATTTCCAAATTCTTTTTGTGTATGTGTGTAAATTGCGTATGTGTTTTCTTCTAAATTATTCAGCTTTCAGAAGAAAACATTCGTTTACAGAGCCGACTGGAGAATGAATATAAATATATATATATCTATTTGTATATATGGGCTGATTCTTTTCTTGCTACGAAGCATGCATATTGATTTTGTACACATGTTTAGTCTCGTCGTTTTCTTTGATCCGTAAAAAAATCCTAAGACAGGAAGACCAACTATTCGCCTCAGCTACCTTAACTGCTCTCGTTGTACTATATATGTATCGCATCGCAACTTAATCCGTTTTTCTTTGAATACTAACAGGATGATGATGATGGTGTTTGGTTCCCCAATTTTAAATCTAGTCACGCGTTGCATCATCACATCACATAAGGCCAGATTTCCATATAAGATACACCACACTAGGTGAGGAGAATAGAAGAGATAGTAAAGCAAAGAAACGATGCGACAACACGGTTTCTGACTTTATCGTTTTTCCCCATCCATTCTGTTTTTTCATTCCCTTTTCTCAAGATTTTCTTTTTTCAAGATTGTAGGATGATTCTGATAAGATTATCCAATTTATGTCGGACATAATCTGAAAGAGAACACATAAAAAGGTAGTGAATGCTTGAGACTCGTTCCATCTCGATCTGAATAATATGTAGGTAGTTTGCTTAAACATGCACATCTACTTCTTTAAAAGCAGCTATACTTTTTTTAGTTATAAAAAGAGAGAGAGGACAGAAGAAAAGTACCATATAATATTGCTTTGAGTTGCACAAAGACCTACCTTCACGTTGCATTTAAGGCAGTAGCGCAAACTTGAATTGAAGAATCGGAATTGAAAATGTAAGGAAATGGGGCAAAAGAGACACACATTCATTTCATACATGTACGTACCTACGCTTCTATTCACGACCCAAGAAGGAAAGGCATACAAACACACAAAGGAGAACATTATCTGACATAATATTGGAGTACAATGTCAACCAGGTAGACATCAAGACTTTTTGATAGGTATCTTATGTCTAAAAATGTAATATTATGAAGTTGATTCCATTGATCCTAGACGCAGATATAAACGTAACGTTTAACCTTTCGTTTCACTGCATTGTCAGAAAATGTCAAATCTCTGTGAAATGCTATTACTCATTCAACCTACTATCGCTCTATAAGTACATACACAAAGGTAGGTGGACGGACGTACGTACACAAGGAAGCACATCAAGATCGAATGGTGATAAACGAGCAAAGGAAAAAGTAAGTCTTGCTACAACATATCGGTCATCTTTTTCACTATGTTATGTGACGCTCGTGTTGCGTAACATGACTTGTGAATTTCTATTCAGCCGTCCTTCATACTTACACATTAGATATGTTAGATATTCGATGAACATACTTTAATCCCACACACACATCAGCCAACCGTCAAAATATTTCTTTCTTGCTTCTTCCTCACATCGCACACATTCTTTGTTGTTGGTCGGCTTATTACGTACGAGAGTGATATAATGTCTATACATATACCTAAATATACCATATATCCAGTTTTTATTTGATCATGTAGAAAGGTTTTGTAATAACATCAGCTGCCTCCAGCACTCCAAGTCCACTCTTTCTTTTCAGTGACGTGGTCGTCGTCGTCGTCGACGACGACTTTTCCACACAAAAATTAATCCCTTTTAATGCGAGAAACTAATCAAGAGTGGCACTTTTAATTTTTGATAGACCACCATTGTCCCAACGAGCAAGCGTTGTGGTGGCATGGCGTTTGGTTGAGCCTCGTCGTATCAGAACCACGTATCAAGCAAAGCAGTAGTTGTTAAGTTGTAACTTAAGACTGAAAAATGAAAGTGTAGTTTGTCATCATATTTGTATGTATACACATATATAATGCTTCGTTACGTCTGTGTCAGTGTAATACTATGCCTTTAAGCGCTTTTCAGAAAGCTTTTTGAGCATTGCATGTACCACGCCAAGCACCCAACAACTTTCCTTTGGCATAGAACAAAATAAAATAATACAATGAGATGAGATGAAAAGCATGGTTGTCCCTCTTTTTCTTTCACTTAAAAACCGTATGCAAATCCCACATCTCATTGAACCGTCTTTTCGCTTTCATTTGATTTCATTACCACATCATGAGGGAAATGTAATAAATAACCTGTTAATTACCACACGCAGCTTGCTACATTCCGCCTGGCGACACTGTCGACAGTCAAAGATAAATGGGTGTGTGTGAGTTGTGTGTGATTCTTCTGCATTACATACGTTGCATTGCGTGTGTGTGTGTATATATTGAAAGAACCCCCGTAACATTAGAGTAACATGGTTTTTCTGATTGTGGTTTAGTAAAACTGAAGAGAGAATTGAAATCATAGCGAGAAAATCCCAAATCATCCTTCCTGGCTGCTGATGATGATCCACTACCATCACCACACCACACCACATGGACGTTAGACAATGTATGCAATGAATAATATAAATTGCCGTCACATACACCATCCCCCACTGCAGTGTTTGTTTCATGATGGGATGAATTGAAGCTTTGCTACTAATTACAAGGTTGACAATTAAAGCTCGAAAAGGACTCAATTGTTGTATAAACATTAGCACCAAAGAGACCAACAGAGCAAACGTTAAAGCCGTTTCTTCCTGGAAACGCTGGCTGCTGTGTCTTTCTCCTGTTTTCTACTCATTTGTCTAAAAAATATATTATATGGATATAAGGAGTACATACTCTATTTGCTTTAGATTATGCATATAATTTCCATTGGATTTTGCCCTTTTTAGTTGCAGATGAATGCTCTGTTGACGCCAACATAACAAATGAGCCACTCCCGTGCTCATCTTTTTGACAAGAGGAGAAGAAACTAAGAGAGAGAGGAGTGAGCAGTGAGTTTTTGAGTCGCTCCAAAATGCTAAACAGTAACCTGAAAATCCTTGTCCAAAAAACAATACAATAACATTCAAATACACAGAACAAATAATGAAAAGTGTTGGCATCCCATCATTACTCTTTTTTTCTACATTTCATGCATGAGCTTCAACGCTTTTCATTCTCGCAAGAGACACATTCATCCATACAAAAGCGTTTATTATAAATTCATAGGCTAGGCGTTTTGAGAACAGTTTGCATTTATTATTTCGGCAATAATGTTACATCTTATGTGAATCCCTGCATTACATTCGTTTCAGTCACAACCAAACCAACCTCTGAGCTCTTTTCTCTCATTTTCTCTGCTACTCTAAACTGATTTACTACAACCTTGAGTTGCGTTGCGAGGAACAAGAATTAGACCCGCTTTGTATGTATGTACATCAAACATAAAGGAATGCAAAGGTAAAAATATACGGATTCACAAAGATTCATATAAATTCTCAAACGTAGAATATAACATATATATGCCGAAAACGTTCATGCTGACTGTGTAGAAGTTTCTATCAAGAGAGCGTAGAAAAATATCTGTCACTCGTTCCTATTCGTTTTCTGCTGTGTGGTACACGCAGGCATTAAATGACAACACCATAAGCTCTTCGTTTGCCAAACTGACAGTGGGGTCGAGTTGAGCAGCACAACACCTTTCCTTCAATCATTTTGCCCCTTGTCTAGCTTTTTATGCTATACATACATATCTATATCTGTACCCAAGTATCTTAACTACGGCTCCTTTAAATGATCAAATGACTCACTACTTTCTACTACTGTCCTGAATTTTGGTTGTCACTTTGGATTGAGGAATTAAAAAGTATAATTTCTTCACAGCACACTGTAAACTTTGCTCTAGTTCTGGGGTTTCCTCATCATCATCAACAACATCAGGAGGTCGAAATATGTTCCGTCCTGACTGGCTCATTTACCGAAACCGAAGACTAGTCTCCGAAGAACCCGTGGGGAATTTCCCACAAAATATTCAGTTTCCCTTTAATTTGTATGAGAGTGAAAATATTTTAATATAAGTAAGCATAACCACAAAAGCTATATGAAACGGTGTACACTATAATATCCTTGCTTTATTTTAGCGTGGGGGAGAAAATCAGCATCGAACAAATGAGTCGGCGAGAGAGTGACAAGTTTTCCCTTAAATTCCTCTTGTGACTTGAAAGATCCTACGCAATCCCAAAAACAAAGTCAGAAGGGAACAAGAACGAGCAGCAGTGAGTATATTTTGTATGGATGGTAAACAAGGATTCACCAAAGTTGATCGCAGAAGAGCAACGCTTAATGTGTGGAATGTTTACTGATGTGATAAATGTGGGATAATTTGTAGGGAAATGAGGCGGCCCATATATCTCTTCTCCTCGTTGACATTAAAGGGGTGATAGGAATTGATGAGCTGTTGAACAATGATTGTGTGTGTCTCTTTACTGAAAATTTTCACGGTACATATTTCCTTCCTATAACCAACAACAGCTCTCACAATTTTTGGTTCTGATGTGTATTTACATTTACGGTAGTGTGGGAGTTGTGTGTGTTGTGCCTTTGAAGTGCAAATGGTTTTAATAATACGTAGACACAGGGGCTGGCACTGGCACAACACAACCCGTTCGTTGTTCCATAAGAAATTGAACATTCAAAGACCTGGAAATTAGAGATTTCCGCTGGATTTTGGTTGTCATTTGTTAAAGCTGCTTGATACATGATGTTTATGTCGAGTCATTGGTTGTGACTCAACAACATTAAACTATATGACAAGTTTTTCGTCAAAGTCATCATCATCCCAACTATAGCTTTTAAAAAAATGTCGCATATCACATCTCATAAAAACCAAAAACCCTTTCATTTCAGCTCATTTATTTTAAATAAACTGACATCCACTTTTTCCTCTATTTCCACACTATATGGAATATATCTTTGTACGCACTCATACCATCATCGCATCATCATCATCATCATCAACACGACGTATAAGCCTTATCTTCAACTCACTGTCCACCATATTCATTCAATAAACACATTCGTTAAAAATGTAACGAATTGGCATGGAACAAAATTGAGTCTTGAAGAAGGTGATGGAACAGTTGCGTTCTGTGGAAAAGAGGGATACATATATACTATCTACATAATGCATACATGTATGAGAGAAAATGGAATGACAGGAGCAGTTGAGGGGACATAAACTGTTCGAGAAACAGAAAGACAAGCGAAGCCCTTTCCTCATTCTTACATTACGTAACACTATAAATATACTGTATAGCTTTTTAGTAGTAATGAATGTACATATATACACAATAAATTGACATTTAATATGGCAATGAAGGTTAATGAATCCTATCCTAACCAGAGAGCAGTACGAATTGGTGAAAAGTGGAAACATGTGTGTGTAAGAAAACTACAGTATCAGTTTTAGGGATATTCCCGTTCAGCGTATCAAAAAAGGGAACATTTTCTCCTTGTGATGAAATTTTCACTGGGAATGTATTAAATAATGTAATGATTATGAGGTGATCTAACCTAATGTGATAGAAAAGTTGTATGAAATTGCATTGCATCGGACGAAGTGCACCACCACCGTCTGTCATGAAATGATTTCCCCGGTGATGTTACTGATGTTATAAGAAATCTAGTTTGGTTTTGCTAGTTGACAAAAATACGATCAAACATAACGTTTTTTTTATCATCGAAAGAAAAAAAAGCAACGAAGGAAGCCACTGAAAAGCAGTTAGCAATAGAGATTATTATATGTCTGTGATGATAGGATGGAGTGGGACATGGCATGGGGAAAATGCATGACGAAACGACAACGACACAGTACAAAAGTACAAGGTTGTTCCTTAAGCTTTGGTAATATTGACATCTTTCCTTCCGTTGTTCCCTCCTTCCTTCCTTTGCTCATAGCATCGCTTCGTTCAGAGAAACGCTGAGTTGTTTTCATGCATAAAGAAAGGTCGTACGTTAGTATTTAATATGCAGGAGGATACGAGCGTTATGACAGTTACGAGGAGTATTAAGTATTAACGACTACTTTCAGCTTTATGGTAGGTGCATGATAATACTTGAGTATCAAGAGAGGCCTTTAATATAAGAGAGAGAGAGAGAGTGTGTGTCTGTGTACACTTTTTTACGTGGTATGGTGTGAGTAGTAAGTATGCATACAATGTAATGATTCCCTGAAACCCAACTGGTAATAAGGTAAAATGGCATTGACATTGCTTTTTGCATACCGTATTTTTCCCTTGAAACGTGCTGCATGCATATATTTCGTCTACGGAGAAAATATGTAATCTATCGAGTGCTTACTCTGCAATTTTTCGAAACAGTTCATTCCGCCTATACCAATAACTGTTGAGCTATTACTAGAGTATTGCTCAAGTGAATAATAATTTTTTTTATTTACCTTCGTGTATAGAGATATATATACACATATTATTTTTATAGACCTGCATTTAGAACGTCGTCGCCGAAGTTTTCTCCGAATTTAACTTTTTAAACAAGAACTTTATTAACATGTTTCATCAATGGCAAATGTAATTATAATTTTTCCTTCCAGGAAGCTCATAACTGGATGATTAGTGATTTATTTCGAATTTTCACTTCACTTTCCAATCAGTAAAGAGGTTAATTAGAAAATGCGACTTACTTCTGTTTTAATTTTGTGCAGTTGGCCTTCGCGCTCCAGCTTTTTGAAGTCAAAAACCCCTGAGTGAGCGGCTCCAGTTACGTGACAATGTTGATTGTGGACTTTCTATCAATATGGCGATGCGTTTTCATTTTCAATACAAAGAAACATGTACCACTGCTATACTTACTTCCCTGCTACTTATACATACTTGCAAACTACTTGGCTTTCGCTTGCCCTCATTTATGCACTTATCTTTATGGAACTGTATCATGGAAAGGGACCCAATTTTCAAATACATGAAATTTGCATTCAATTAATTAACACTTGAACGCATAAAATGAAAAGTAGTTTATGTGGCTTCAACTTTTCTGGAAATTTATACTTCAGATTAACTCACATTGACTAAACTATGTTACATTCAGTTTTTGAAACGTTAGCAAAATATTTAGTTATTCATCCAGGTTTAATATTGCTTTCATTAAAACATTTCAACCACGAAACCAAATAGACAAAAAAAGTTTTGAAATATAGGCTTATATAATCATGCGGTACATGAAAGTTACACACCACCAGAAAGTATAATGTGATATTAGCTGTAATGCATATATTTTCGTTGTAACTTTGTAACTGTAATATTTACTATATTCTATAATATGGAAACTTCAAGTAACAACGCAATTTTTTTTGGAAATAAGGAAGACTTGATTTTGTACTTTGTATACGCATTGTAAAGTACACCATGGAGAGTGACTAACTACAAAAGACGAATTCACAGAGAAAAATACCAGGCACCAATTTTACTCTTTCTCTTCTCTGACCATCGCGTGTTCACAGTTCATCAAATCACATTTTAGTACAATACAATATTTTTAGAATAAGAGACTCAGCATAGTACACTCACAAAGCACTTCCTCTTTCTTATATCATGTGCTTATAGTATGGGTAACGAGTGTTATATTATATTCTTACGTTAAAGCATACCTAGTGCTTCATTATAATCTGTGTAAGGCATACATACATACGTACATAAGTTGAACTGGCCCTACCTAAAACACGAACATACGAGTCATGCACCAGTTTTTCTTATTACAAGACATCATTTTTATATAATGTAATGAAAATGGACAGAGTAGAAAATGAAAATAATATGGAGATGGAGAATATCCTTATTGCTAGGTATTACAGAGCCGTCTCCCATTCCTCATGTTTGCCCTACCTAGTTCCCGGTAAGAAGGTGTGTGTGTAGCATCTTTTTCTGTTGAGCCAATTTTTGTAAGTGGTTTTTCAGCTGTTTTATCTTGGGCTACATAAGTATAATGCTGAATTTTGATCCGACAACTACAATTTATGCACTTCGTGGGAGTAAGGGAATGAGTTGAAGACCCTTGTTCTGTGAAAAATGAGTCTGTGGAGTGATTTTAAAATAAAGTTTTTTTGCACTGCATCTTACTATCCACAAAGAACATTTCTGCTGTTAGAAGAGAGGGTTTGCTGAGTAATTATAAGGTTGTGAATTTTTTGCTCATTTTGTAATAATTGTTTTAAAAAAACGTAAAAATATTTTATTTTACTAAGGGTCTGTAAATTCTAAACTCTGTTTGCTCATGTAACCACCTATTGACACTATAGTCGCCCCTTTTGAGTTTTGGGACAGGATACCATCAAAAAGAAAGTAAACGAGGAGCCTGGAACTTTTTCTAGCATTTGGTGGAATACAGACATTTTTAATGGGAAATGCAATAAAACAAAACCACATGATATTTATGAACCCCATGAACTACGTCATACATAGCATAACTGTGATTTCTCTTTCCTAATCCTGTACACCAACCGTGTATTATATTGCCCATATTTTTTGCTGCAATAGCACCAGCGATTTCCTCTAAATACATTTCTAGAGCAATTTATCTGCGTGTAATGGAGACACATAATGTGGTTGTACACGAGGTAAGAAATCCTTTAAAAAAGTTGCAACTCACGATTGATGTTACCCAGAAACTCTGAAACGGGGCAATAGGCAATAATTCTAATAAAAACACAGTTTTACTCACAACCTAAAAGAAAGTTGCACACTGTATACAATTTTTATATACCTGGGCTGGATTCAAGAGGCAAAGAGACCTGTCAGCTTGTACTTTAGCCCAAGTTTTGACTTATGAAGTCAGCAGTCAGAGAAAAATACGTTTCATAAGAAGTTAGTCTTATGGTGTGTGACTTAAAGTGTAAGTCAATATGACAGGACGCATAATATACAAAAAATATAGGAGTTTACTCAAAAAATCCATCCAGTGCTCATCCATCCTTTCGAAATGGAAGAAAAAGATGATGTTATACCTAGTCTACCAACATTTTCCACATCCATACTCTTAAAAGGCCCATCTGTAAGATGTTATTGAGTGAGCAAAGAATAAGAACCCAAAAGGCAAACGTACATTTTTTCTATCATATTTTTGCCTTTTTCTTTCTTGAAGTATGTACAGTATGCAGGCACGCAGTCATGCACAGAGAAATGTGATAGAAGAACCAGTAGAATGACTCCGTGTAGAGCAGCAGAAGGACGGGAGTATCTGTAGTATTTGGAAACTCAAGCCTGAAGTCATATTAATGCATATATACTAGGAATCCTTTACCAATATTTTTCATCTGGAGAAATAGTCAAGAACACACACAAATCTTTGGGTTGGGTGCTCGCTCTGTGTGAGCGAGCCCAGCTCATGACTTGTATCTCTATAATTCCTATGAGATGTTGAAAGAATTACTGGCAGCAGTTTGCAAGGCCATAAAAATAAGAAAAATCAAATGTCAAACCGAATTTACTTTCTGGTCTGAAAAAATAAAAGGGGATCTCGATCCTCCAGCTCATGATTATAGGGTGATGCACAGACAGAGGAAAATCATTGTATACATACAATCACCGGTACTTTCACTACCTAATATCTACCCAACCGTGAAAGAGAAGTCAACATGATGGGATGAGGGAAAGTGGAGGATTGGTTGGATTTCGTTTTCACAACAAAAGATGGGGAAAATGAAATGGATATACGAAACCAATATCTGCATGCATGCAGCCGTAAACATGCATAAATATGAGGTGAATGAATGATGGAACAAGCATTAAACCATACTTCCCTCAGCTTTCACTCTGAGAAAGTCAACATGATAATATGCTTGAAGGAAAGAAATTCATTGACAAACACAGAATCAAAGTAACCCACAAATTAGCTTTACCTAACATTCCAAGAAGGAATCTTTCTAATAATAATAATTAGCTATTGCCAACAACCGCTTCGATAAGTTTGCAAAACCAATTCATATTACAGGTTCTTATGAATAAAGTTTCACACAAAGAATGTCGAATATATCCATCCAAATCAAGTTATTTCATGAATTTTTATAAATCAGCTCCAGCATTTCACTTTTACATGCATATTCCAAAATGTCAATGTTACATGAATACAGGTTATATATAATCCAAATAAAATTTTGACAACGCTCATGTTACGTGCATACTCTACATCAGTCTCTTTGTAACAGTTGAACAACTCCAACAATGTTGATCATTCAGGTTGCCTATAGAACTATGTATTATGTATCCATGCTTTGCATAAATATACTTCATACAAATATGTACAATTAGAAAAAAAGGTTGAGCAGAGAAGTTGAGAGCTCTCTTGTCTTTGTTTTTGCTTTTACTGCAAACATAATGAGCCCAAAGGGGCTCTCGAATATTTTTTTGTGTTCGTTTTTTTCCAATGGAGAAAGTTTACGTGGAATACAGCTAAGAAATTATTTAAACTACATGGTTGCGTCGTGCGTCCTGTATGGAATACGTTATATACACACCTGTATTGGACTATATGTACTAATAATATTTACGCTGATTTTGGGAGAAAACAATGATGCAGAAATATAACAAGTATTATGGATTGCATGATTCTTCCAGCTCAATAATTTCACGCTTCTTTACACATTCCATATTATGTTCAAGTTGTATCATGGGTCAACGGTCATGTTATATCATGATGTTATGGCGTGGGTAACTTTAGCCTCACAATGTATCCCGAACTATCACAAGTAGCGTTTTCCTATTCGTTTTTGGCTTTCCTGTACAAGACTACACGCCATATTGCATTACGTAGGTAATCACATTTAGACCATATAACCAAGTACTGCCACTCGGCAGTATACCTTCAACATTTGACAGTTCAGAATAATCAAGTATGTATAGTTCGTTGTTTCAAGCGAGAGTGCTTCCCCATTCTATAAAAATTTGAGTGGTCCTTATGGTAAAAACACAATCCCCAAAACCAATATTTTTTCTAATTCATGACGAACTCTTCCCGTGCCTATTCATTTTTGATAACCTTCAATCCTGAGAAAGTAAATGGGTATTTTTGCGGTTGTTCTATGCTTCCAAACAACACTGCACGTCCACTGACCTCAACACAACGCATTTGCCCCAAATCAAGGTCAGCTACGCCTTTCTTGACATATACACACACATAAATACATCTTATCTTTCCCTCCACCCAACAAAAATTGCAGAACGTTTATCGCCAAAGAGTAAATAAGAATGAGGAGAAAATACCATTATGTCAATAAATGGCAATCCAAAAATACTGTTCATGGGACTCTTAAGATTGCACTGGTGACTATCGAGTCGAGGTGCTTTATTTGTACCTTCAAGTAGGCCACGGGCAGAATAACCCTGACAAAGTCCCGTCATTTTATTTCCACATAATCTGTACTCGAGCTATTTTCCTGTGCTTGCTTCGTTATTTATACACGTGCTAAATAAAAGGATTTCTTTTAAAGGCCAGTGTGAATTTAAGAACTACATTCGTACCTGATCATAACCCCATCGTTTGTCTGTCTGTTTCCTGAAGGAGTAAATAAACCCTTTTGTCGTTTTAAAGGTCAAACTGTCACAACTAGTATCGGATTGGCATCTGACGTATTACCATATCATATATATTGGAGCTAACATAATACTCACTATGTAAGTGTTTTATTTATTTATTTGTAGCATGAGTTAGTTGCATCACTTGCTTGTCTCTGTTGTTGACAAGTTTTTGTTTTCTGGAAGAGTTATAAAAAATAACCTTCCTTTTGCTTGTAAAAATGTTTGTATGCTTGTACGAAAAGCCTTTTGTTTGCAGACGTTTATTGTAGAGAGAGATGAGTATTGATTATGTAGAAAGGGCCTCCGTTACGCTGCCTAAACTATTTTACTTGAGCCTTTGCTCCACTGCTAATCAATGCCAAAATGCCCTAATTGGCTTATCTTAACTTTAAGAAATGACAGAGACGATAATGCAGTATTTAACAAACAATTAACAAACGTTGCTTGCTTTATTTCCATATAGTTTTTGGCCGACAGAGAAATTCCCTAACTAATTTCACAACACTCACTTGGTCAAATCTTTCATGACTTGACGGTAAACTGATGAACTGACTTGCTGTTTTCTTCCTCTGCTCTGCTTTCTTTTTCTCGCTCACGATTGACCTCCGATGAACTCTGCTTCTCACACGCATAATATTATTGCTAGAACATTCTATATCTTTTCTCTGCCGGCCATACAAATACATAACATTTTCAAAACAGTAAAATATAAGCATATTTAAAATATCCCTCCATTTCTCTGGAACATAACTCCCCTTCGTAATTAGCTGGAGCTAATTACCAGCTTCTGGCTCCAAACTCACGGGTACTTTTTCCAAGTGTACAGCTCGGGTAGTCAGACACGTGAATAACACCACGTAGCGTTTGAGTTCCTTTCTCCCCTCCATGATGAAAACTGGTCCAAAAGATCCAATCCACAATGAGCAAATGCTGGCTGGTTGATTCCAAAACGGCATTCGGGAAGGTTTCCCATTTGTGGTGGTAGTGGAATGGCTTTCCTCTCACGACACTGCATACAATTATTGACCACTCTTTTAGGCTACTTCGTAATCGGGGAATCCAAAACTCCTGTTCCATTAACAGTAGCTGAACGAACTTCTCATTTCCATCCAAAATTGCTGGATACTTTTGCCAATCCAAAATAGGGGCATTGACAAGACGACTTCCAACACGCAGAATATTCTCCTCATCCAGGAATGGCAAGAGTGGAATCAAGTTGGATTTGGTAATTGATTTACCAGACTTTAAATTTTTCAATTCCTTGAAGAAACTCTGCTGTTGAGATATCTTCAGCAGCTCCCTTGCTGCTGCATTTAGCTCCTTTGCAGTGATGTATGGAGGAAGAGTGTGGTTCCGTCTTCCAGTCTTCATGATCCAACAAGTTCTCATGACCATGGCAAAGGAGCGGACACACTTCCAGTATGATGAGAATCGGCCGACATCAAAATAAGTGGAGGTTGTGGGTTCCAACACTATTGTTTGGATGAAATTTGCTTTCATTTCGAGCTCATCAGGTGGTTGCTGCATAGTTTGTATTCTATTTTCCTCAGGCCATTGTTCCAAACCTTGCCGGAGGAATTCTGGACCAAACATCCATCTCGATTCGGGGCTGGCAACAGGAAATCCGTGTTCTCTTGTTGCTTCATCAGCAGGGTTGAGCTTTCCTGGAACCCATTTCCAATCTTCCACTTCCGAATTCTCCAAAATCTCCCCAATTCTATGTCCAACAAATTGTTTATGTTTTCTGGCATCAGATCTTATCCAGCAAAGAACATTTCTGGAGTCAGACCAGTACGTGGTGCTGTTGATGCTAATCTTGATTTCCTTTTTTATGGTTGAGGAAAGTCGAACAGCTATCACTGCGGCGAGTAGCTCTAGCCTTGGAATGGAAAGTGGCTTCAGCGGTGCAACTCGAGCCTTTCCAATAACAAATGTCACTTCGGTTTCCTCCTCCTTCTGAATGAGTATGTACGCTACTGCTGCGTATGCCATTTCGCTGGCATCGCAGAAGACATGAAGAGAAATTGTTCCAGATTTCAGGGTGGGTGAATAGCATCCTTTGACCCTCACATCCGTCACTTTCTTCAGCTCAGAAAGCCAAAGATTCCATTTTTCCAGTAGTGGAGGTGGTAGCAATTCATCCCATCCAATTTCCGATGACCATATCTGCTGGAGAAGAATCCTGACTCTGATGACGTAATTGCAAATTGACGGAATTACAAATTGTGCTGAACATGGTGAACAAGCTGCACCAAGCATCATCACGTTCATCTGGAACACTTTTGCCTCCTTCGCACACAAGGATGGAGTATATGGTAGGGCCGGTCATGAAATAAAATTTTGCTTTCAGTGTGTCTATGGGTTCATTGGGAGCCTAATTCACCTGAGAAGTCATTAAGAGGTTCAGGTTTTAAAATTTGACCTCGACCCGTGACCTTATTTGACCTTTAGTGTTTTCGAGTATTAAATTGAAAAACTGAGATATCTATCTGTAAGTAAATTAAAAGTTATGTATGTTTACCAATTTTCAGCTTGATCGGCCGTTTTGGGCCTGATTTATTGGCACCGGAAGTTGAAAAAAGTCCGTTTTTTGGGATCTTTGGAATTTAAAAACAAATTGATTTCAAAAATGTGGTCGCCGAGACCTAGTGCATTCGAAAGGGCATGTTTTAAACTGTATTATAAATATTTTTGTTTTTACGAATCAGGTGCCCTTTTGGGAGTAATTGGCCAGCCAAAAACTCACTTTAGAGGTCAAAACCCCCATAAGTGAAGCAGGTACATCCCGATCACTTAAGTGAGTTTTTGTCTGGCCAATTACTCCCAAAAGGGCACCTGATTCGTAAAAACAAAAATATTTATAATACAGTTTAAAACATGCCCTTTCGAATGCACTAGGTCTCGGCGACCACATTTTTGAAATCAATTTGTTTTTAAATTCCAAAGATCCCAAAAAACGGACTTTTTTCAACTTCCGGTGCCAATAAATCAGGCCCAAAACGGCCGATCAAGCTGAAAATTGGTAAACATACATAACTTTTAATTTACTTACAGATAGATATCTCAGTTTTTCAATTTAATACTCGAAAACACTAAAGGTCAAATAAGGTCACGGGTCGAGGTCAAATTTTAAAACCTGAACCTCTTAATGACTTCTCAGGTGAATTAGGCTCCCAATGAACCCATAGACACACTGAAAGCAAAATTTTATTTCATGACCGGCCCTACCATATACTCCATCCTTGTGTGCTTCGTCCGATCTCCTCCCCTCCATAAAAATCGCTGAGCCACCTTGTCCTCGCTGGAGATGTTCACTTGATGGAACATCTCCTTCACATCAGCTCCAAATGCGATGATTCCCCTCCGAAACCTCATCAGGATTCCAGGGAGTGAGTTGAGGAGATCAGGCCCAGTGAGAAGATGATCATTGAGGCTTGTCCCGTTGACTTTTGCAGCAGCGTCAAACACGAGGCGCAATTTTCCAGGTTTGTTGGGGTTGCTTGCTGCAAAATGTGGAAGGTAAAATTCCTTCGTATTTTTCAGTTGAAGCTCTTCTTCTGGAACTTCACTGCAATATCCTGCTGCAAAGTAATGCTCGATTTGATGCAAATACCAATCCCGATAGTCCTTATCCTTTTCCATTTTCCTCTCCACTGAGGACAGTCTGCTCAATGCCATCTCCTTTGATGGTGGAAGATGGATGTTGTCTTTGGACCACAGTAGCCCAGTTTCCCAACGCGTCTCTCCAGATTTTTTGGAGGTTGACTCCAATAATTTGGAAGCTCTTTCATCCACGACAGAGGCTGGAACTTTGGGTAGAGATGTCCCGTAATGCTCCAGCTTAAAAGATTGCTTCACCAGCTCATGCAGATCCTCATCAACTTTGTTTTTCTTCGTTGAAATGGTGAAAGAGAACTGTTTCATTTTATGTACACGACAACAGCCATGTATCACCCATCCTAGTTTGGTTCTGGAAGCAAGCGGAGCAGTTCCAACGGGTCCTTCCTTCACTTCTCGAGCAATTGTCAGGTGGATGTTATCCTCCCCAAGCAATAGGACAGGCCGAACTTCTTTTTGGCAGCTTACTGGAAGACCCCGGAGGTGAGAATACCTTTTCTTTAATTCATCCACATTCATGGATTGAGTGGGAAGCTGAAGGTTGCTAACTGTCCGAACATTGCATAACTTCACGGGTGTACTTTTGGTTGAAGAAGAAATGGTGAAATTCACCACCTCAGAATCCGTGTGTGTTTCGGACACATCGTTTGTCCACTGCAATGTGAGCTCCTCCTTTTTTCCAGTGATTCCCAGCGATTCTGCTACATCGGAATCCAAAAGTGAACAAGTTGCCCCCTCATCAAATAGTGCATGGGCTTCCAATTTTCCATTTGGCCCCTCAATTGTGATGGGACCAATGCGGAGGAAAACGTCGCTGGCTGTTGCTGAACAAGATGTGCAGAGTGAAGGAATCCCATCTCCATCTCCAGTGTCTTCATTGACATCCCTTTTCTTCTTGTGGAGGAGTTGATGGTGATAACTTTTGCATTCATCAATGCCACATTCCTTTTTTGAATTGCAGTTTGTGATGGAATGTCCCCCTCTAAGGCACGAGAAACAGAGACGTTTTTCCTTAACAAAGTTGGCTCGAACATGGACTGGCTTCTGCTGGAATTTACGGCAGTCAACGAGCTTGTGATTAGGTTTTGTGCAAAACAAACACAATGCCCCAGTCAGCTGTGTATCAGCTGTGATGGTCAATGCACTCTTTTTCTTCTCATCCACAACAGCAGGTGGTCCAGCAACAACTTGTGCTGATCGAGAGAGTTTGTCCAGCCACTGCGAAAAATTGGTGAGTGTAGGAGAGTCCAAATCTTTGTCCACAGCATACTCACCCCAGCGAATTCGATAATGTCCATCCAGTTTCTGCACTAGCTCCTCAATCAGCTGAGGATTGCATAAGTACTCTTTCTTTTTTAGGTATTGGATGGTGATGACTAGATTTTTCACAACGTTGGAAAATTTGATCAGGGACTCTGGTTTTCCATCCTTCGGGGCTGGGGCATCCTTCACCTTCTGGACCATCGCCATTATTATGAAGCGAGGCTTCCCAAATTGCTGTTCCAGGATCTCCATGATCGTATCCACGTTATCTGGGGTGGTGAGGAATGCTTGGACAACTTCCTTCGCTCTCCCCTTCAACGCTTTCTGGAGACGATAGAGATTCTCCACCGGAGAAAATCCACACGCTGTTGTGGTTTGCACGTATTGTGCATGAAAGGCCGGCCATTCACTGCAATCACCTCCAAATTGTGGCAAGTCCTTGCCTGTTGTTTGCCGGATAAGGAACCGCTCACTTGTGGATGGTTGATGTTGTTGTTGCTGCATTAATTGCAGCTGCATGTTGACCAGGTCAAGGACTTTGTTGTTGAGTATTTCTTCTGGTGGTGGAGGTCTAGGTACCTCTGGAGAGGTTGTTTGCAGCTGATTCAGCCACTCAACGCTCTTATGAACATTCTCACGCTGCCCCTCGTTCTTGTCAGGGTCCAAGATTCCCAGGAACTGGTCTTCCTCCAGCTCCAGCTCAGCCAAATCTGCTTCATGTTGAGCTTTAGCACAAGCTATTTTATTTTCAAACTCCCTAATGCCCAGCTCGTTCCTCCTCTTAACAGCACGCAGATTCCTCTCGGCTGTTCCTACTGCTTTCCGGGCTTCCGCAGCATCATCCGAAAGTTGCCAGGTGAATGGTGAGGCGATGGCTGCAGCATCCGCCTCTTCAAGTTTTTCTTGAGCTTCAATTAGCTCCTCTTCCGCGCTCCAAATCCCATTTTGGAGCACGTTCTTACGCTCCTCCAGTGCTACGACCTTGAGCCTATAAGCTGCATCTGCACGCTTCCGTTGACTCCCAAAGCTGGCCACCGAAGATGCACCTGGAGCCATAATTTTTCTTCAAAACGTGGACTGTATAACTTTAATTTTGAGCGTTCCTATTCGGGCTCGAAGACCATGTAGAGAGAGATGAGTATTGATTATGTAGAAAGGGCCTCCGTTACGCTGCCTAAACTATTTTACTTGAGCCTTTGCTCCACTGCTAATCAATGCCAAAATGCCCTAATTGGCTTATCTTAACTTTAAGAAATGACAGAGACGATAATGCAGTATTTAACAAACAATTAACAAACGTTGCTTGCTTTATTTCCATATAGTTTTTGGCCGACAGAGAAATTCCCTAACTAATTTCACAACACTCACTTGGTCAAATCTTTCATGACTTGACGGTAAACTGATGAACTGACTTGCTGTTTTCTTCCTCTGCTCTGCTTTCTTTTTCTCGCTCACGATTGACCTCCGATGAACTCTGCTTCTCACACGCATAATATTATTGCTAGAACATTCTATATCTTTTCTCTGCCGGCCATACAAATACATAACATTTTCAAAACAGTAAAATATAAGCATATTTAAAATATCCCTCCATTTCTCTGGAACATTTATATTAATTCGAAATGCACAGTCGATACTAGTGTATTATATATACATTTACCATATATGCCTACATAAAATCAATTCTTTTGCAAAAACCATGACTCTGGCTGCCACTCCACTCACTCAGCTCTATACTAAAAAAAACCTTGTAAACAACCTGGTTTACAGGTATCATAAACAGAGGATTCAGTCAATGTTTGGATTTGAAGATTTCATGGAATTAATGAAATATTTACAGGATTTTGTAACGGAACAGAAATTGAAACTGCTAGCTCTACGTATTACAAATCCCTGAGCTCAGTGCCTAGCACTTTCATCCTAATGCATTGCACACACACACAAGAAAGGCACAAATACTGCTCAAGTACTATCCACAAAACACCACACCATAGCAGCAGCAGTTCAAATCTCTCTAATATCCGTACTCGACGTAGGGACATGTGAACGATATGTCCTTGCGCCAGTTGCATCTTTTAGTACATCTATACGAAAAAATGCATACATATAAGTAATATGTTCTATAAATGTGGTTTGCACTATGAGATTCGCAGTTTAAAATTCATCCTGTAATTGAAGATTTCCAATGGTGTACTCCAGCTCACTTGAAAAGATTTGCATGAAGTACTCATTTAAAAACATCCGATAAATTGCTTCGGTGGCTAATGAGCCACCGTTATAAAAGCCACATGACAATGTACTAATAACTTCAAGTACCCTCTCTCGCTTCCCTTCCATTTCATTTCGTCAGAATTTTCCTTTCCCAGAGAGTGAGAGCGTGGAGAAAAGTTCGAATGGAAAGCTTATTTATTTTCACATAGGAACACAAAGAAAGGGAGTTGAAGCCACGATAACAATATTCACCATTTTTATTACGATACTTTGAATTCATTTCAGACCCAAGTAAACATAAACGCATACACCTATCTGTATAATTATCATGCGTGTTCATAAGTAAACACGGTATAAATATAGTTTCTACTTTCGTTTAGCTTAGTGCGTTCAACAACAAAAAATTTTCAGCAATAAGCCCTCACCCAAACATTTTTTCTTGTGGAGAAGTGTGCAAACGTAATTCATGCAAACTGAACTGGGATGACTCCCAGTACATTTTATTGTACGATAATTTTGTAAGGAAGCACTGGAGCAAAAATGAATGAAAGCAAACAGAAAAAGTGGAAAAATGAGGACTAATGCCGAGGGAGAGCATACATGCATTATAATATGTACTTATATGTTGTGTGTTGCTTCAGCAAAGCAAGAAGTGTGCTTCATTACTAGCTTCCTTGAAAAAAAAACTGCCAAGTGTCGAGTGTTTAGTTAACCAGAGATGAAAAATGAATTCGCCCTATATAAGTTTATATATTTGTGCCTACATATACAGCACTACTGACACCCTCCTACATACATGGCTCGAGAGTTTTGTGTGTAAATGTAAACAGATGTACAATTGTGGAGCACATGTTATTTAACATAACCTACCATCTTCCACTTTCCCGTCATAAATATATGCATGGAGAATGGAGAGTACAGTAACAACTAACTGCCGCTTATCTCAGGTCGTCAGAAATGTACGCATCAGTGAAAACACGGAGAGCTGTAGGTGAGTGAACGAGGAATATATACTTCACACGAGTGTGTGAATGTATATATATGAGGTAAACGCAAAGTATTTTGATAATACTGCCTTTGCATATTGTCAGAATTAGCAAGTGTTTTTACTTCGTTATTCCGCGGTGTTATCCCTACAAAATCTGGATTTAGTACATGAGTGGATTTTTCTCATTTGGAGTAGTCTACACCGACAATCGACAACCGACAACGAGAGGCTCGATTAAATGAATGTTGGTTGATGATGAGGACTAGTACTGATGGCATCACAGATGTGTGTTGTGCTGGATGAGTATAGGGATTCCATTGCAAAACTGCAGTTTTGTGCCTTTAACTATACTACAAGTGGGGAACACAGTTATATAGGGTAAGTACTTATAAGGACTTGATGCAACGGTGTTGGTGGCATGGCATGATGGCAGGCAACAACGTCGGGGTAGTCAGTGAATCAGCAAGGATATCCCAAGGGAAATATGGGGAAAATTTTAGAAGCCCTTCCAAGTTCCTTATCATAATGCTTTCAGAGATTTCATGAGAAAGTGAAAGACTAGTTGAGGAACAAGTGAAGTGAAGTTAATACATGGAGTACAATAATACTTTTTCATATGCACTCATACACACAAGTGCTATTGCATATATACAAAATAGATTTCCACTCTCATTTCCCTTTTCATATTATATATTATGGGGAAAACCGGCGGCTAGTTACTGTGATGATATGATATGATAAGTAAGAATGCAGCATGAGTATAGCACAAGCAGAAGCAACGCGGTGCTTGAGTGAACCCATGTGAATCATTATGAACGTAATTTTTATCCCCTATTTTTTCCTCGCGTATACATTTTTTCTCAGCTCAGCTCAGTTTTCCCTATTCCAACCTAGAATTGGGATCGGAGGACGGAGAAGGAAAAGTAGAGATAGAGAAAGAGCGCAAGCAGAAGAAGATGAGAGGAGTAGAGTCGGCTCGCTTTTTTTTTAGCAATCATAATGTATATTTTTGGGATTGGATAATATGCATAAATATGTAAAGTTTGAGTCAGCTTCTCTCTTCTCTTTCCCGTCTCAAAAAAATGATTGAGTTCGAGTTCATTCCTATATGTGTATATAATAATTTATGACTGCCTTATATATACTTTTCACTACTGCATTCATCTTCCTTCGTTTGGTTCCCGTCTTTCTCTACGCAGGGTAAAGTAACAATGCAGGTTCCAATCTGAGTTAAGCCGTGTGATACAGATACCATGTAGGCATGTGTGTGTGAGAGTGGGCTTTTATATTCTTTGTGTATTTTTGCTTACTTTTATCCCGCATTGCCGGAGTTTCACTACTACATACGAGTGTGTGTGTGTGCATTCACATAACTAGTATTGACTATCTGAATAGGAAGGCGGTGGGTAGTAGTGAGTACGAGAGGTTATTTGAAGTAGAATGAAAAAATATAGTAGAAGGACACAAAGAAGGAGGTTGGCTGTTGGCTCCCAAAAAAATGAATTTTTTCATGAATCTAATGTTCATCCTTTAAACTCATATGAGAAAACTACCCGGGTTTCTTACGTGCGTACACACAAGGAAAACTATTTTGTCGCACAGAGCTCTTGAAAATATGTAGTAGAAAAAGGAGGAGGACGATGATGATGATAACAAAAATCTTGTGATGTGATGTTTCCTCTGAAACGAGCAAGGAAAAAATGTTGAGCATGTATCGTTCATAACACGAACAACAGTATTTTGTAAAGTTGCATGTAATTCCTCAAAGATTCTTTGAGCTTAGATTGCATGTTGAATAAAATGTAATACCTATATACCCAACATCCAACCAGCCTACCTACTCGTTTTTGTGTGCAACGAGCTTCTGATATTATAGGAGGTTATGCCATGCCTGAAGAGAGATTTCATTTTTTGACCTGCAGTTCACCGGTTAGATGTTCATGTGAACGTGAACATGCTCTTGCTTATCCTCTTCTTTCCAAAAGCAAAGAAAGAATGTTATGTGAGATCTTTTTTTTGACCTGGTTGAATTCCTCCATGTGCTTCACGTACGTATGAGTTCCTCATGGAGAAAGAGCAAAATTTAATGTAATGTAAGTAAACATGAAAATGTGAAGGCATGTGATATGAGACCTGAAACTTGAAGAGATTTATTATTATTATTATTATTATTATCATTTATTCAAAGAATGGCATCACATACACATACATATTTGCAGTAGAGTTACACGTTGGCTCTACTGAAGATAATGAGTGTTACAGATTAATTTAGAGAAGTTGTGAGTTAACAAAATAAAAATGCGGATACTTAAGCCAAAAATACAAAAGAATCCAAAAATAGTAAAAGACAGAAGTAAGGAGAGTTGTGCAGCCAAACAAGGGCGCAAAGGAAATCTTATACTATATAACATATATTACAATTTTAATGATTATCATGTAGGTATTTTATTAACGTAGGAATGGTTGATCTGCGGTGCCTTTCTGTTTTACAGATGGCTAATCTAAAGTTATATTTATTTTGGTTATACCTTGAGCTCCTCTCATTTGATCTTATGATTTTATATGGCTCAAGCCAGAAACTGAACCGATTATTTTTCATCAGGTTGATACCAAACCTTTCCAATAATACCAATCGTCTAGTTTGAAGGTCAACTAAGTTTATTTTTTCACACACCTGCGTGTGTTTGTTTTTACTTACGTACCTGCCCGTTATTAAGGAGAGGGCTCTCCTTTCAACTGAGTCAAGTAATTCAATTAGATTTTTATTGATGTTGAAAGACCACAGAATACATCCATATTCTAGTATACTTCTAATATGCGCTGAATATATACAAACAAGATGGGGTTTAGTTAAACCAGCACCTTTTAACTTTCTTAATATGTACAATTTTTTACATGCATTTTCAAAAACACGTTTTACATGATCGTCCCATTTTCCAAATTTATTAATTACAATTCCTAAGAGCTTACTTGCTTCAACTTTGGGTAAAACAGTATTGTCCACAGAGACTTCATAATTACTAAATCGTTTATTCTTAGAGTTATCAATAATTATTACATTACTTTTCAACGGGTTTAGACGCATGTAGTGATTTTTTATGTCAGTGTTTATATGGCTGAGGTATTCGTTCATTTTCGGAGCACTACCATATTTGACTGCTTCGGCCACGCACATATCATCAACGAAAGCTTTCATGGTGTTGGTATTACTTTTGTATTTATCATTGAAGCTTTTTAGAATTTTATTGACTAGGATTATGAACAACAGACATGATAGTTTTGTCCCTTGTGGACAACCATTTGAAATGTATAGAAAACTGGATAGTAAGTTATCATCTTTTGTACATTGCTGTCTATGTCGAAGAAAGTCAGCTATCCATTGAATGTCATGATGGTTTATGTTTAGATCAACTAAAGCATCAATCAGAGTTTTGTGGTGGACTAAGTCAAATGCTTTTGACAGGTCTAGCAAGACTATGATTACATACGTATTGGGTTCATCTAGAGATTTGAATATAAAGTCAAACAGCGATACTAAGTAATGAACTGTAGATGACTTTTTTATCGTTCCAAATTGATTGGTATCAATTTTACCTATGATTTGATTATATATTCTATTATACATAAAAGTCTCCATTACTTTACTAAAAATGTTTGTCTGTGTGATTGGTCTTAAGTTTTCAATACACACTACATTGGAGTCCTTGTGGATTGGGGTGATAAAACCCTTTTTCCATTCGGCTGGAACAACATTGTGTTGGTAACTGTAGTTGAAAATGTGTGTAAGCATTGGTATAATATGGATAGCTGCTGTTTTTAGTAATTTTACGGGTAAAGCATTTGGTACATTGGATTTTTTTACAGACAACTTATTAAACAAATTGAGTACCATGAATTCATTTACTACCAGACAAGGACTGGCGCTTGAGTTAGCTTGTAAATTGGTTTGGCCGAGGGCTTCGTATGTATTATTAATAGAGGTGAAATGGGCGTTAATTTCATTTAGAGCTTGTGTGATGCATTTGGAACCCTTTTGTAAAGCTATGTCTTCAACAGCAGATTGTCGACTTCCTAGACCACATATTTGCTTGACGATACTATGTATTTTACTACCATCTTTTTCTATTATCATCTTTATACGTAAATTATGATCTCCCTTGGCGAGTAAAATTTTAGTTCTAATATCTTTCCTTAAATTTTTGTACTCAATTGACATTCTATCTAGGGATTTTAATCTGAATAATTGTTTTTTAATCTGGTCGGTTACCCAGCTACGATCTTTAGTATTCAATTTCTTAACGCGTGTTGGGTATGCCACTTCAAATGCGTTGCTTAAAGCTATATTTAAATATTTGACTTTGAAGTCAATGTCATCAAATTTGTACATAGGGGCCCAGTTAAAATTTTCAATAAGTTCTGCGAAGTTGGTTAGATTTTTTACCCCATAATCACGGTGTGTTTGAGTGACAGGATTGGTATTGGCTTTTATAAATTTTTGCTTGGGTTTGAATTCAATTGCGATGTGAAATTGTGAGCCCTCTGAAATTGGTGGAAGCTGACATGGTTCGTTAAACCATTTGCGTACATTGCAAAAAATAGAATCTAATCTTGAGCTTAGATTACCATTATTATAGAAATATGTTGGGAATTTTACTAACTGAGATAGCGACGTGCTTTTTACTAGATTGGATTCGTATTTCCATTTGTTTAGATCGCCGAGTAAAATGAAAGCTGGCGACACATATTTTTGTTTAATATTATCATATGCATGTAATAAAGACTCATACAATTTAAAATGTGTACTGGCTTCTGAATTGGGTGGAAAGTAAATGCATGCGATTGCAATTACAGTAGTGTCTTTTGGTAGGTGATGTGGTCGTAGTATTACCCAAGTTATTTCGAAATCGGAGGAGTTATTATGACGATAATTATTGAATCTAATGCAGGGAATTACTTTTTTAACGTATATTGCAGTGCCTCCACCTGATTTCTGGTGCCTTTGTGTTTCATAAATATTAAAGTTGGGAATGAGCATACTTTTACCAATATTACCCCACGTTTCAGTAATAGCCATAATATCATAACTATGACTTATTACCTGCAAGGTATCTAGCTTTTCAGAATTTAGAGAGCATGCATTAGTATAGTATATGATTGGAAAATGAAATTTGTTGTGCAGCAGATCCCTAGTTACATTATTGGTTTTTACTTTAGAATTGGTTTTTTTCTTACTTAACCCACCACGTTTACCTCTTACTCTTAACTTAATTTGATGTCCTATCAGCTTCCAGAAGTGGGCTGGATTCAGCGAGCTTGTCACTTAAGTTGGAGAGGGAGTCCTTCTGCAATTTGCATCACGAACTGTTTGATTTTGTAGTCATCGATAACTCCAGTCAGTGCACCTAGTTGTTTTCGCAAATTTGATGAGCTGGATGTGTATTTGGCAGCTTCAGTAGCTACTTCACTGGGAGATTTGCATCCGCTTATAAGGATGTTGAGGATGTTATCATTTTTAACGCTGTGTTTTCCCGTTTGCCAATTCTTCCACTCTTCATAAGAGATTCGCAGATCATTCTCTGAAACTTGTAGGCGGGCCGTTTTTGGATCATTGGTTGGGCTAATGAGCATTTCAGTGGAGTCTTTGCGTGTTGTAGATCTTGTTCTTACTCTTGAGCGTGAGGAATCACGGCCCGTTTCCATTGATGCGGTGCTATTATTTCTGGTTCTCACTACTTGCTTCCTGACGCGTGGGCCTGATTTGCCTGTGATGCCATCGTTTGCTGGAGTACTTAAATTTTGAGTCGGTTCTTTGATCATTTCAGGGAATTCGGAGAGGTTTTTCGGGCACAATTTAATTTCATGGTTTCTTGCTCCACACTTGTAACACTTTTTTGCTCCATGTTCGATTTTAACTGTGATTATGTCACTATCAAAAGTGATTTTGGCAAATGACTGTAAAGTTTTCACATTCTCGTGGAGTATCATTTTTGTGTGTAGTGTGTGTGACTCAAGGTGAGAGAACATTTCTGGGATATCTTTTAGAGGAAGACGGATGAGGTCAGTTTTAATTTCACCAAATTTTTCAAGATAAGTTTTTAGGGGAGTCAAATCATCCACAACTGGAACCCCTTTTATGTAGATGTTCTTCAATGCCGGGTCGTAAGGGTATATTTTGATCGGGATTGCATTCACTGTAATTTCACCAATGGTAAGCATTGCTTCACGCTCACTAGATGAATTGAAAAAGACACCATAGTTGTTTCCTGCGATTCTTCCAAAGGATTTGACAGACTTTGGGCTAACTTCAGCAGCAATAGACATTAAATAGTCAGTAGGTTTACACTCGGCATGATATTTTAGCACAATGCCGTGCAATTCGCCGGAACTTTTTAGAGACATTGCTCTAGAAATTTGTGAGTGGTGGCCAGAGGCCTACCACACGAATAAGGTATTTTTAGACTGTGGTTGGTAAAGCTTGGTTAGCGCAAGCGTAGCAGCAACCTAGAGAACCAACCTTCTATCTCAAGTGATAGACTGAGACTGAAATTTGTATTATTATGCGTGCCTATCCTATTTTCTTTACTGTGCTCTCTGGTTCTACCTTCCAATGTCAACTTTCTCTCTTTTGCTTCCACAGTTCTTTGTCATTCTTTCTTACATGGAAAAATACATCATCGTGCCTATTCCTTCTTCCGTCTTTGGCATAATCCTTGAGACTTAAAACTTGTATATCATAATATGTATATAGGATCGGATATCATCAGATGGAGCCTTTCTTGATACCTAGAAAACTCGTATACCTTCAAACACACGCTGACTTAACTTTACAGCTTTTGTACAGATAGCGTTCCGTAACTTTCATAGCCAGTTAGTTCAAAGCAACATAATTTTCCCTGTCCTTCTTATTCATAAGTTAATTCTGAGAGCGTTTGTATACACTCACGGGATCGAAACTGTGGAGCTGCTCAAATTGCAGCGGTTATTTGGTGAGCGAGAAAAGAAAAAAAAGTATAAAAATATGTTGGAGAGAGAGAGAGAGAGAGAGAAAGAGAAAATGGAAAGCTGGCTCTACAAACTTGTGTATACCTATCTAGTTACACGACCTCCAAGATTGTGGCAACTTGAATGAAAGTCTACTGTGCCATTGTATACATATATATATAAAGCAATGCAGGTGAAATAAGCAAAAAAGAAGGAAAAAGAAGCTCAAGGAGTTCAGTAAGAGGAGGAAAAAAAGTTTTTAAAAATTTAGAAAACTTTTTTTTTTCTGTTTGGACACGGTTACAGTTGGCAGAAAAAAAGTTGTCTCCGCGAACCCAATTTCCGTCCTTTGGTCGCTTTCCAAATCTCTTTTTGTGAATATTCGCCTACACAACTATTAAAGAAGGAGGATAGAGGAAAAGTACTCAGAATTCTAAATAAAAGAAGTAAGTAAATGAAAGTTCCACAAGAAAGGAGAAAGGTAATCTGTGCAGTAAATTAATTCTTAAATTTTTTTTGGAGCAAGAAATTTTCCCCGTTTAAAGAGGAATTGTTGCATGAAGGAGAGAAAAAGACGGGAACAAGTTAGCCAATATGTAAGTAAAGCCAAGTTTTGATGAGGAACCACCAACCACCTAAAAACAAGGAAACGGAGGGAGAGGGAAGAAGAAAATGATGACAATGAAAAAAAGTGAAGCTTCAAAGTTTTCAGTGAAGTATATACATATATATTCATATATAAATATACACAGCATCCACCGGAAAAGTAGCTACCTACTGATGCTATGATGATTTTGATGACATAAAAGTCTAAAGAACAAGGCTTGAGCATTCTAAACTATTAAAGTTGAAAAGTGTGATTGATGAAACGAGATGAAAAGCTTGAAAGCCAGTGCGATCAAGCCAAGTACAGTGCACTCGCTCAAGTCATATATATGTTATGAAGCTTTCATTTTTATATATGAGAATTAAAAGCCTCGAAACATACAAAATATATATAAATATGTATACATGTGTACTTTACGAGATGAGGAGGAGAGATAGAACTCGTCAAATTCATTTTCTTTTTTTGCCTTCTTTCTATATGTACGTATTTGGTATTTATATATATTATACGTGAGTGGTATGGGGATGGGGTGAACTACAAATTGTACATGCTATAAAATAAGCATGTATACATATTCATACATATATCCCATGTCTCCAGCACAAATCCTGTGCTGTTTTCAATATAGTGGATGCTTTCACCCGTGAAATACGCCAAAATATGAAAGTCAATGAGCCGTAAAATATGCTAGCATTTTGCTGGCGTTATAAGTATGTTACGTCTTCTCCTCTATTAATTTTATGTAAGTTTCTCATATCCTCCAAAATATTCCATGAATGTGACGTGACATGCTCACTTCCGTTAGCTCCATGTGATTGTGATGATGATGATGATGATGATGACTCACTGAATAGATTCTGATTAGATTTTTTGTTTGCACAGAGACGAAATTAGTGTGTATACACGAAGTAGCACCTATGCATATTTAATATTTTCGAACAATGCCCCCTTCGTCATTCTCGTTGCGTAGATTAAACATCATCGCGGAAAACAGAGGCTCTGAACTAGAATAGAACCCCATCTCATATGAGAAATCACTTTGCTATCCTCTTCATCATAAGCGCTCCCATTTCATGTATTTTTTTTATTCTCCTATACATATAAACTTATATATGATCATATAAAACCGTAACGATGAGAGAGCTAAGCAAACTACACGAAAATGTTTTTATAGCCACCAAATCAAAATAGTCCAAAAATACTACTCAATATGTGAGTTGTATACGCGAGGCCACTATTACTGACTCGACTGACTGCAATATTTGATGTATGATAACCTCACTCAAGCTTCAACACCCAAGTCTAGCCGAAGGCTTACAACATATCTCAACGTGATCAATAAGAGATATATGCATTCGTCATGATGATTTTCATTACCCATTTCATTTAACAACGATAGTGACCCCATCGTCAATCGTTGTCGTCATCATATTCTTTGCAAGGCGGATGTAAGCTCGACAAAACCCGAATTTATGAGTATTTTCAGGTGACAGCACAATAAAGAAGTCTAGCCATTTACTGAATGTTAGCTGTTTTGGCAAGTTTTAGCTGCTATAAATCAGTTATGATATAAGGAGTTCCACCTTAGCTACTACATTCGTTCTACTTTTTATTGATTGCTGTTAAATGTGCATATATTATGATATGGCATACCAAATTAACTAAGAGCCAGTCAAACGTCCTTGCGGCGATAATTTAAAGTACAAACAATCAGGCGTTAAAAAATAGAAAGTACTCGTAAATATACTATCCTTTAATAAAGTCAGATCAGATGTCAATTTAAAATTTTTCCTCGAATCTTTTGATTCATTTGGCTTGCAATTTTTCAAGTCAAACAATAAGCAAAACTAGCTTACCATTGCCATACTAATCATAAAATTATAATGTGCAATTAAAATTGGATACGGCTTCTGACGCAATACCTAATCATATTCATATCTTCGTTAGCTAACTTTCAATACCAACACGTACATACACCTTTACCATGCGGTATGCACATATGCAAAAACCATGTGAGAATCCCCTTTTAAGAAATATAGTTAAAATGGTGGTGGTCGTGCAGTTTATGGAACACATTGTGGTTGTTAGTCTGGTCTGGTTTACCTACTACCCGGCTTTCACTATGTTGTTTAGTTGTATGATTCACAGAAACTGGAGTGGTTAGGTTAGAACCAGTACACTCACCACTCACCGTCATACATACATTGTTGATAGTATGTTTTGTTGTAGACTGAGGAAACAAGATGAGAAATATAATATTATACAATATGCAGTTATCTAACACAACAGAATCTTTTAGAATAATGCTGAGTTGTTAGCTTTTATTTCTCCCTATCTAGTAGTAACTTAGGGCAGTCTTCATGTAACAGTGCAGCTATGCACGTTATTCGTTGTAGAATATATGTCGTGTATTGTATCTGGAAATTAGAAAATTGAATTGACGAATATACTTTTCCTCTTAAGGTTGATG
The DNA here is from genome assembly GCA_964034955.1 of Orchesella flavescens. Classification (NCBI taxonomy): domain Eukaryota; kingdom Metazoa; phylum Arthropoda; class Collembola; order Entomobryomorpha; family Orchesellidae; genus Orchesella; species Orchesella flavescens. Next base: position 15,989,896 of record OZ035957.1, on the reverse strand, counting down.
ATATTGAATAATATTCCAAATGCCGGAATAGATTGCATCCCATCCATCCATGAGCTGCCATGTCACACCACACCACGAGTAAACAAATAAATGCAACTCTTCTTGATATATTTCGACGTGTGGAATAACTATTACAATCATTATATCGCACAACGAGCAAGCATATTTCTATCAACATTACATATTATTGTCTACTTCATCGTGGTTGAGCATCCAATAATACTCATGTCTCTGGCGGCGATGGTATTGATGTATGTAGCTCTAGCTATGTGTGTATAGAAATAATATCGGTGACAGTAACTGGAATCCGATCTGTCTATCTTTTGACAGGAGAAGGGAACAAAGGCAGAGAGATGAAAGACTCAAATTCAACATTCAACAACAGGGTAGGATTCTTTTCCTCTCAAACCACCACACCATATATAATATATATTCTCTATCTCTGGCAATGAAATAACAATAATGTCGCAGGTTCTCTTTGTCCCTAAATGAATATGTTAATAAGGAAAAGCACCAGTAGTAGAAGTGGTGATTGTGAATGTGAGCTTCATACACTTATATAAAATTACGGAAGCCTGTTCCAGTCCAGCAAAGTTTTAATAGCAGCAAGCAGTAGAAGCACACTGAATTAAATAGAAATCATTATAGACCACACTATCTGACTGTTATTTCATACACACACTATTCTCTACAACTGATTGCAAGTCTTGGTTCTTGGTTTGTCTCTCTGTTACCTAAGATTTGTATTTAGCCATACCATAGTCACACAATCATAAAATGATATGATGATGAATGTTCTACAAGAGGGCACAACACAGTTAGGAAATAAGTATTTGGAATTGCATTTAGTATATATCAGGAGGGTATTGTGCTTGACGTTTTGTGTGACAAGCTAACCGTGAAACCTCTCCTGTGTTTCCTCATTCTTCAATTCAGACCTCAAGACTTCAAAGGCATGTCACACAAAAGCTTTTCTACTCACTAATGTTGTCATTCAAGTTGGTACAATGTGTTCCGTGTGGTAATTATTCGTATGACGAGACGAAATCTAATTTTCAACGGGAGAGGGGAATAAATTTTATAAATGCAACAGTAGTCAGAGCTCTGGTACTAGTACTACTGGTAGTAATGCTGTCAAAGAGTTTTTGGTTTTTGAATGTTCAAATCGTGTTAGACCACATTTTTGTGGGTAGATAGGTAGATTTGAGATACATTCTATACATGCAATATCTAACCAGACCAGGCGCTGCTGCTTTGTTCACTATAATTGGGAGCCTAAATTTAATATAATATTGATAGAAATTTTTGTTCAAAGATATACATATGTATATATCGACCACATATCGTATATTCAATACGACGACTGTTTGTCTCCAATCGGATGGAGAATTTAAATTTTAAGAATGGAATTTAAGAAATCCGATTACACTTTTTCCGCACAAAATCATGTCTAAAATTTGACTATGCTTTTGGGTTTGGTTTTGGTTCTTTTTCACTATCCTTTATATACGATCATATAAAACGTTTCGTATATTATCTTGATTCAAGCAACTTTTATTTGATGTTGAAGAGTATTGATTAGCACTCGGTGGTTATGCATTTTTTAGAAACGCCCATGAAAATATAACAATACTCTAGTAAATTGGTAGGGGTAAAGGCTGGGCTTAGCTTAAAAGGGAAAAGCACAATTCATATTTTTTTATTGATTGATTTAGATTTACCTACTATTTTTCCCACTAGGTTCAAATTTACATATTGATAACAAATGAAGCGAAAAATGAGTGAAGCATGTCACATTCACTAACATTGTTACAGTATAAAAAAAATAAAAATGCAATGTGAAGTGACAGACAGACAGACGATGACAATTTTTTGGGTAACGACTAACGAGCATAATAAGATGCATCATCATAACTGACATATGACAGAGGGCTTCATGAAAATTCTTCCTAATTTTCCATTAGTGTACTTGCAGAAAAAATTTTGAGTTTTTTACAACTCAACTATATTCTACTTTTTTGCATGCTCAGTTAATTAAAGTTTTTTTTTGGAATAATCACATCTATCTCTCATAAGCACGTTTTCTGTTCCAGTCATTCTACTTTCACCCAATTAGGAGACATTATGTTAGTCAGCAGCAACCTCCTTATGAGTTGAGTTCACGTGCAATTCAAACAAGAACAGCAATGAAGCACGTGTACTAAAATTTTAATAAACCAATCGGCCCCAAGAAACTTAGACTTACTTCGTACCTCCAAGGACACGATAATTAAGGATGGATTGCACAATTACGTACACCTCATAAAATCACTAGAACAGTATAAGGTCAACGTTTTTAGCAAGGGAGAGCCAACTCAGATTTTAATAATAAATGCCACTCGTCTCCAGCAGTGCAATGTGGCACAGTGGGTTCAGAATATTAAAGGAGAGAAATGTAGTTCCTGAGATGGTAATTAGCGTTTCAAGAAATGTATACCGATGAGCTGACCAGCCCATTATTCAGCCTACAGCCATCTATTTATAAGGCTTGAAAGACATTGTCTAATTTGACATCGTTTCTTGCACACTTGTGTAGGGACTCTGGACCTGGAGTCCAGCGCTACTAATGAATTACACTTTCTTCTTTTTTCTTGCTGATGGAAAGAATGATAGGACGGAGAACTGGTGTCGTTGAGAAACCATTCTTTGCTGGCGATAAACAGGGGTTATTATGGTGGTGAACGATAGTATAGTAGAGTATTTGTGTTGTCTTTGTGAGTGGCAGAACTTATCTCTACATATAATATTAACGTAAAAGAGGGCTTACCTTGGGCAAAACACGGATTAATCCAGGATCCTGTCACAAGTGCAATAATCCAAAACACAGGGAGAAAAGCCTGTTTACGACTTTTCTGTTTGTGCTGTTGACGATAGGGATGTTCATGTTGGCAGACGGTTTTGTTATTATTCGTCGGAGTAGCACGATATCTACAACTGTTTTCTTTAGTATCAGCATCATCATCATCATCAACATCATCCTTGGGAGCCAACACCATGATTCCCTTCTTTTCTTTTTCTTTCACAATACTTTGGCTTTTCTCCTCCCGTCTTGTCGACAAGAAGGAAGGAGAATGGTAGTAGTTATCTTTGGCTTGATACTCTTGCTCACCGTTGCCACACTTGTCGTCCAAAGTTTTACTACTTTCCCTAAATGGGACACTTTTCGCCTCTGGAGTCATAAACAGATGCCCTAATCTAATGTACTTTTCAACGATGAATGGCCACGAGGTGAAACACGAGACCAAATTATTTAAGGGGGAAGGAGAAGGAGAAGAAGAGCTACTGCCACCACTTTTACTCTTAACAACACTGGCTCTCCTGCCATCATTCCCCAACTGTCGGAGTGATGCCGGTGTGGGGATGCCTGACTCATCCACACTTGACATATCTACTTCATCAGTGTCACGTTTAATACTTTTCTTCTTCTTTTTCTTCCACTCAGAGTCCTTTATCGAGAAGATAGGTTGAACACGGGAGGTAGTCGTCATTGAAGTTGTCGCCGTTGTAGTAAGAGCCACCGAATTTTTCTTTCTTTTCCGGGCCATTTTTTCAGAGTCGGAAGTACTAGTCTCCCTTGCATCACACGGAGCAGGAGAAATGTTGGTGATGATGCTGGTGCTACTAAAACTAGGAGAGGAAACGGAAATGTGATTTTCTGGATGTAGTAGAAGTGGCAACCGTTGGTCCTTATTGTACCTGAACATTATGGTCTCTTGAAGTGTCATATTCCCACAATCCTCAACACTACTTGGTCTATGACTCGGAGAACAATTTCCATATTCCATTTGGTGGATGCTTTGAGAAGAACAAGAGTGGTGATGGTGGTGGTCAGAGGAGGGATGGCATGAGGCGCAGCAGCATCTGATGCTATCACCAACACCACTGCCACATATACTTTCTCTAATGAAAAGGTTCACGTCAATATTATTACATTTCTTGTGTGGTGGTGCACTTTCCTCACTGCTGCGTCGTAGAGGAGCCTTACTAGTAGTAGTAGAAGTATAAATAGTTTCACTCATTTCCACTTGGGTTCCTTTTCCAACTACTGACCAATAATATAGTGAGTTGCTGCCAGCACTGCTACTTCTTCTTTCTCTTTCCTTTTTCTGATGTCCCATCGCGATAGGTAATGAAAAAAAATTATCAGCTATAAATCACCAAATTGGCTCCTTGCTTTTCTTGGTGAATAGAGTAGAGAGATGTTGAAAAGATATGCCCTTATAAACAAACACACGACTAACACCATCACCTAAAAAGTTACCCGTAAATACATTAAAGTACAAGATAAATTGAACTACATGGAACGTGTAAGCAGAAAAAAGGAGCGAGAGAAAGAGTGAAAGAGAGACGAAGGAGAAAAAAACAATCGACAAAGTTTTCGTTTCCTTTTCTTCACAGAGAGAGTGACGTTCTTCTTTTGATTGCTATTCCAGCAAAGTCATTTCTTTTGCTCGTTGATTTCCTTCTAGCACATATTACACATACATATATATATAAATCTCTATGAATGTAACTTGGTAGTTTTGTATCGTTTGCACCACTTTTAACACACTTTCATATTTGAAGATACTTTTTTTTGAAAGCTTGCAGGAATCCCATATAATATGGCAACGAATGGGGAAAAACGGAACACAAATGTCATTACATACTCAACTTGTTTTATTCACTGGAGCACTCACTCAAAAGGTTTTTTTTCTGTACGTAAAAAAAATGGAACATATGGACGTACTTTTTGTTATTTATAGAGAAAACTGTTATGTTTGCCTGGGACTATTACTTTTGCCGTAGTAGTACATATTATGTATAGAGAAGATATTCACCAAAGACTGGCTTAGAGTCCAAGAGTCACAAAAATAATTTCCCTTTTTTTCTTCTCTCTACGCTTCCGACGAGTAAATAAAATGACTGCATAAAAGTGTGCTGTAACTGCTGCTGTTGATGTTGAAATTACTTTTACTTCTTCACAACCGTCATCTTATTTTCACCACGAGGAGCTGCTACATTATCAGTAGACATTTAGAGTGCCAAGTTGTTGGGAAACGGGACGAACGGGAGAAGAGACGAAATGTCTGTAGTAATATGACGATGGTTTTATGCTTGTGGTGCCTCTCACCAGCTCAGGAGTAATAGTACTCTTTTACTTCTTCCAGGAATTCACCACCTTCCTATATAAAATAAGTAATAAAAAAAGAGTCACTCTTGTTACAAATTTTTACTGCATGGGAGCTTTCCGAAATACATATGTTTGCATACATGAGCCAAATACCCTTTTCTTGTTGTGTGTTATGTTCATAATGCATGCAATATATTATGAGCATCGTATTACTTCTATACTTTTGGTACTTGAGTGCTTCTAGAATTTGTATGCATGCACATTTAATATATGATGCTGATATTACTTCCTACATCCTACGCACACACGTTTTGTGGCAAATTGAAATAAACTGTTTTTGCTACTACTACTACTACCAACCAACCACTCCTGGTCCCAGTAGTCAAGCGGGTATCGCTGCTGGATACTCCTGTAAATTTGTGAAGCGAGTGAAAGAGAAATGAATAAAATGTGAGGACAAGAAACATAAAAGTGTGGGCTTGGACAGGGGAGCGGGCGTCAACTTCTTGTGAGCCATGACTAAAAAAATTATTACGGACGAACGCAATATTTGCGTTCATTTCATGTCAAAAGAATAATCGAAATATATAATATAACAACAATAAGTTTAAAAAATATAAACACTTGAGGGAAGGAATATAATAAGGGATTCTGTCTGGCTGAAAAGTATAGATGCGTGATTTCTGCGTGAAATATTCAGACTGCCCCGTGTGCCCCTGTCATGAGCAATTAGAGGTTGAATGAGACTTGACTCAATTATTTATTGGTGCGTTACATAATGTACTCACGTGAGAGAGTCAGTAGGGCTAGGTATTTTTTTCACATGTCCACATAACTTATATATACGAGATATAAGAGACAGAAGAGAGACGCGTGCATGTGAAAGCAGCAGGCTCATGTTGGTGGACAAATAACCATAAACTTTAGTCTCACAATTCAACTTGCATCGATATAAGTCTTGTCAGCACAGTAGGATGCTTTCAAGAAAACAGAGCAGCCAAAGGAATGACGTGTCTAATCTAATTTCAGTATTGCTCCCTATCCGTCTGTCTATGTCGTCCGTTTACCCTACAATAATACTACTGCATGAACATTTTATGTATATATGTATAGGTATACATATACTTGAGTATAAGGGTTATAAGTGACACACACAGTCCATCAGTCTAGGACTGGGCTCTTGTCCCGTCCCCAACCATTTATTCTCTGCGTGATCTGATATTATCCCACAAAACACTACAGCTATTACTTTTTTCTCTGACCAAGACCAACTCTCCAGCAAGTGTAGTAACGTTTTCACAATTTTCTTAAAGGCGTTTTCTCGTTTTCTACCCTTCCAGTAGGTAAAGTTTTTACTAGAGAGATGGATAACTTAAACCACTTGGGACTGTTTGGCCGGTTCGAATAAAAAATTATGTGATTTATTCCCGTTCCCTTCCTTTCTACTTTCTTTTTTGTGGAGCTTTGGTTCTCTACGAGTTACACACATCTACTTCTCCCTTGATGCTATCCAGATAGATCTTTGGATCATACATGAAGTGATGTGATATTGTGACAGAGAAGAGCTATAGAGAAAAATAGACGGGAAAGGTCGGCTTCCACTCACTCACTTTTTTCGTAAAATGATAATGGTGATAGTTGTTCTGAACACTTTTTTTCGACTTGTAGTTTTTCAATATTATCACTAGCTTACACACTATGACATTCCATCTCCAACATAAAAAAGGGAGTCTGACTCTCACGATTTTTTTTATCATGCAACTTGCTATATATATACATTTATACACGCACACAACCTAAAAGTAATGCTCTCTACGATGCAGTATCAGGAAGTATCAGAAGGACAACCCCAAGTAAAAATGTCGCGTTAGGGTTTTTTTCCATAGAAAACCACAATCGGATCCTTAGATGGATAAATCGGATCAGAAAAGAAAACTTGGTTGACAATGCCTTTTCCTGGATTTCACTTTCCCCCAAGATAGATAGAAGAATGTGGTGAATAGCCTATAGGTTCCTGAAAGACCTTGTACCTACATATTGTACTCCAAAACCTGCACTTCTATTGCACAAGTAACCTCCATTCTATATCCTATCAGTCACCACAAAGTCTTGTGAATCCAACAAACCCAGTAAAAAGACTGTCTTTTTTTCAAACAACTTCCCAAATCATACACACTGTATCTTAGTGGAAGATTCACTAAAGCAGAATTGTAAATCCTATTTGGTTGTTCACAACTTTAGCCAACCAAACCACCATCACTACTTGTAAAAAAAGTATACATTTTTTTCATTCTACTGAAAATAAAGGTGAGTTGATCGAGAGAGAGAGAGTAGTATCCAGAGCAGATAGTAAGAGTGGTAGCATTAGCCTATTTGAAAAGCAAAAGAATAGAAAACTTTTTTAAATCCGCTTCCATCCTTTACAAACTTTCACTCGATAGGATAAATGTAAGTTTTCTCCACTTTTCTGTGGAAATGTATATAGTAAGCTGTGTATCAGTTATTGGAAATGTTGCCCCCACAAAATTTACGGGTTCTCGAAAAACAAGGACTGCTATAGGCACACATAAATAATGTAAGTATTTGGTTTCACTCACTCCTTGTTAACGGAGTCGGTATTTATCTATAAAAAGAATTGGTGCATGTTTTGTGTGATGTAAGTAAGCAAAGTGCGTAAATAAATCCAATAGTTTTCAACACTCTTTTTAGCCTTCCGTTCGAATGTATGTCATAACTAAGTAAGTCTACTCGCACCAATCCTTTTTGCATATCAAAAGATAATGGCATAAAAACAAAGAGAGAGAGAGAAAAAAAAGTAAGCCGAACTCGAACTGGGTAAACAAGCAAATAAATAAAACGTCTGTCATGTTTAAAGCGTTCGTTTCTTCACCTGTTAAACTTTTCTGATTTTTTCTGCCGCTCTCTCTCGCACTCCGTATAAAAACGATTACTGCTGCGGGATATGAGTGTAAAAAAATGCCAAGACCAAGACATCAAAAACTTATATAGAGAAAAGCCACTTTTGAAATAAAAGGCGAGTGCGTAAAGTATCCAGTGTGGCTTGACTTGGCTTTGGTTTGCCTTCTCAAGTCTACTGGCTTACTTTCCTCCTTCTTGTAACTAACATGTTTTCTGGCTCTAGCTCTCTTCTCATTCTCCCCTGAAGGAGAGAGAGAGAGAGTCAGCGTTCGTTAACTGATGATGGATGAATTATGAGGTTCAGACAAGACTTTACTGTTTGGCTTTTATGCTTCTTTAGTCGTAGTGAATGTGTTTTTGTGTGTGTGTGTCTTCACGTCTTCTCCACCTAAATATATATTATGTTGTATGTATGGTGTTGGTGTCTGTGTTAAAAAGGCTGAAAAGGAGCCGGAAGAACAAGATATATTGAGCGAGAAAATTATGAACGCATATTAAAAGCATGTTTGTTATATTTTGTCTTTCTCAACAAACTACTTTTGGATGAAGCTGGAGATAGAGCGATGCGATGATGATACTATATGTATAAGATAATTTTTGGGATGCTATAAGTAAGTATACGTAAGAGTTTGAGTCAATGAAAAAGCATCTTTCTTTACTATGTTTCGCAACAACTTTTAACATTTTCTAGAATCTCAAGAGAGACGATATCATATATATATACGTACATCCTTTTTTCTATTGTGTTGTAGTTTCCTACAGTATTACAGATTGTAAGAAACTACGCAAGATTTTCCATTATAAACGACATAAACATATCTCTCAACTCCGCTCAAGTTTCATCCGTTCTCAAAACATTCTAAATCTAATGCGAAAAAGAATGATAGCTCTTTCCATTCACCTACACAAACATTTTAAGGTATATAGTATCGTAGAAATGAAATTCTCACATAAACTTTTATATCGCTTCACTTCTGTAAGTAAACAACAGCTGCTGTAATAAATATAATGGAGGATCTTGTACCATATGAAACATTAGGAAAGGGAAGAAGAAAAAAAGATTACTTTAGTGGTGTTTCTTGATATATTGTTTCTCCACTGATATTCACAGTGGGTCACTTTTCGCACAAGAAACAATAATTTTTCCGTCTTGTAAAGTTTTTTTTATATGTAATAGGAACCAATGAAACGAATGAGTGAGTGAGTGAGTGTAAGCAAGATGAATGAGCTAATGATAATAATGATGAGTTGAGGGGCGTATGATGATGATATGCACATGTAGATTATTATGGCTATGCTTTATGTTATGCTTGCTTTATGGGAGAGCGTAGAAGCACTGCTGCTTTTGTGCACTTTTATTACTCTAACTGTTCACGATGATTGTTTGTAATGATGGATTGCGGTGGGGAAGATGCAGTCAAACTTCCAGCTGTCAATGGTCAGCCTGTAGTTGTAATTGATGGAAAACACAGAAAGCATTAAGATTCACTTGGGTTTTGTCTAACTCGTCTTGTGAGAGAAAAAGTTGCGTGATTGCATATTTAAGCGGATGTCAATGAGAACGTTGTGCAAAATACACGCTATTTCTTGTACCTTCCTAATTGTGCATTGCATTGGGTAATGGTATGTATTGCACACTGATGTTGACACATTTCAACATTTCCCCTTTATATCTAGGAAAATACAGTGTATTTTATTGATAATAACAACTGTCTAATGACATAGTCTAGAATATTAGAAATGAAAGTTCTAGAAATGTGCTAAAAACACGCTTCGTCTCAATCAAACTTAAAGGTCAGGGGCATTACCACAAAATTTAAGACTGACATCAGTTTTCCCACAACGCAAATATATATGTATGTAGGTTTTCTGCACTCATTCAATTCATACGAAAACAATTTGATTCTGCAATTACTTTCAATAATATGGCTATATGACCATCATTTCCCATTTCATCGGTGCCATTCGTTTGTGCAACTATGCATAACACTAGCCCATAACAAATTACAGGTTATTTATCAAAACACAGGTAAAACATAAATGCTCCACAAACATTGTCTTCCACGTTATTATTACTGAGGAATGAAGTCAGAAACGGTCTTTACTCTTCTTTTTTCTTACGCATTATTTCAGTAAAGTGGAAAGTACAAAAACCATACAAATAATAATAATATGTAATGATGTACATATGAACATGCATAAAATATTATGGTGGTGATGTGAGGATGATGATGACGATGATGATATGACATTAATAAATGATGGTTGGTGAAGTTTTTTTTCTCTGTGTTCTTGAAAACGTACACTTATGCTCATGAATAAGATTCTAGGTGCAACACATCACATCCTAACATTTCAAAAAGATAATAATTATGAGTCATGTTGAAGTTATTGTATGTATATTGTGATTGTGATGTAGTATGTGTATGTTGTGGTTGAAGTAGCAAGAAAAAGGTAAAAAGCAAATTGTTGTTGTCATGTTCTTCCTTTTGCTCATTATCATATTCTCCTCTTTTGCCAAAGAGCAAAAATTTGCTGTGAAGTGAACATCCATTTTATTCATTTGTTGTGACTAATGCGTTGCTCTGTTCCAAGCCAAGCCAAGCCAGCATCACATCATCTTCATCATCATCATCATCCTCCGTCCTTCAGTCGGTGATGATGAAAATGTTGACGATGATAATGATGATGATGAGCTCAAAGGAAGAAATTCATGTTTTGACAAGACAGGTATATGATGATTATTTTAATTACCGTTGTTACCTCTCAGAAGAGGAGCTAAGTGATCTCCCCTTACAAATCATAGAGACTCGGTTGAGTTGATGTTTCTACCTACACGAATAAATTGTTCATAAAGTCTGTGTCCCCCTCTTTGTAAACTTTGTTTTTGTGTTGCTTTTATTTCACCTACCTATAGTAAATCTTAATTTAATATGAATATGCATAAACTTTAGCACTTCCAGTGTGACTCAACTGCGTTACACTGCACAACATTGCAACAACAACCTGTCATTTCGGTTTTGTTTTTGTATTTTATACAACTTGCTCACTTTTTACTGAAATGAGAAAATACGTTCAATGTGGAAGTAGAATGCACATGCTGCACTGCATCTAAACAGCTAGCTGTCATCATATTATTATCCTTATTCTGTAATAATTTATAATTTCTCCACGGAAAAATCAGTTGTGAGGAAGGAGGGACAGTGGGATGCAAAAGTGCAGAAACAAGGAAAAGGACATGATGATTATTTAATGAAAGTGATGATGATAATAAAATATTATGCATAACAAGATGGGGGATATTATTAAAATTAAATATTAAGCTCCGCACTTCTCCTTCTGGTTTGTGCATCATCATTACTTCAAGCATTTAAAAGATGTGTACGTTGACTTCAGTTTTTTGTGCCCTATAGTCATGTTTCTGGGGGAGAAATACAAGCGAAAATTATAAATGAAGAATCATCCTCATCGCTCTCTAGTGTAAAAAATGCATCACACGGAGAGTGAGAGCCATTGTCCTTGTAAACAAATTTTACCCCATTAATTCAAGCTCCCTTGTAATTCATATAACATATATCATAACATAACTAAAACAAAGTGAGAGCCTCTTAGTATGAGCACTGCATACTACAGAGACAGACAGAATGAAAGAGAGAGAAAGAAAGAAGAACAAGATGGAAATGGAAAAAGCGTGCAAGATAAATTTTGCTACCTACTGTGGCAATGTTTACTCCTTCTCTGGAAAGTATTTATACATTATGAATTCTGAAGAGGTCTTTGTTATGTTTGCTTCCTTACTACTACTACCCACCTAGTATTTTTTTCTTCCTTTTCTTGCTAAAAGAAATAGGAGCTCACTCTGCGTTTTTGGCGTCTGGACATCCTTTCTGGGTTTTGTGTTGTTGTTGTTTTTCTATCCGGAGCGTAAGTGCACAGGGAAGTAGAGAGTCATGTAACGATTGTAAATTTTTCTCTGGCGACTCCTCGTTTAAAAAGCACAACTGCACGTACACAACACAAATACACTGTGCGAGAGAGAGAGAGACATAAACAGAGAGTGTAACAAGTTAGTTCATCATAATTACAAGTGGAAGGTGAGTTTTACTGCTGCATGCTAATTTTATGGGTTCTCTTTTACTATTTCAGTTTAAATTGTTTCATTCACATATATATATTTAACTGAACACACCGTCTTTAAAATGTAAATAGGTATGGTGAAGCACAAACACGAATGACATGCTATTTACTGAAGAGCAGAGGAAGAAGGAAGCTTCTGCATCAGTAAAAGACACCAGTCTTCGTTGAGAGAGCAACAACTTTTTGCGGCATATGATAATATAAAGTCTTGCTTCAGGTTGCACAATAGCCGAGTTGCATTTTCCCCGGTGGTTGTGCTTTTGGCTAAAGATGGATAAAGTTCACAACTGATCTAACATCACTTCACATTTCAACAAGGATTGAATGCTCACTTTTATTCTGCACAAAGTGCAAATTTGGAAGCAAAGTTTACACAAGTACTATACTCTTATTCACAAGTTTAAACGACAGTTTTCAGCTCAACGGTCGGTGAAGAAATCAAAGTTAGTATAGCTTCAACTTAGTATAGCTTGGCTCATTTGATTTGGAAAATTGCATGAGATTGAGTTTGTACATGCAAAGAATTTGTTACTACCCGTATATGTACGCCTGGACTTTCTTTTTTTTGTGCCCCGGATTTCTTACACTAATGAGGCTTCCTGCATTCCCTCTGAACTTTGCCGTATTTGATAAGTAACCGGCTGCTGATGTTTTGTTGATGCAATACAAGTTGCCAAAGAGGTTATGTGTGGTGGATGATGGATTGAAACTGTGCTCAAAACTCGGTTGGGCTTCTGAGAACTATTATGCAATGGAGTCAAGTTGCCCTCAAACTTGCAACAGACAGACGGTTTTCACCAGTCAAAAAGTTTGTTTTACAAACTCACAGAAGGACGATGAGGAACTTTACATAGACGTAGTATGAAAAGAGGAGCCGAGCGAACGTGAAACAATCGAGTCAAAGACGGCTGACTGACATACGAATGAGGTATTTATTTTGATAGATTTGAGTTGTCAAAATCCTCCACTCATTCTGTGTTTTTTCAACTTTATGAGGATTTTTGTCATAATGTTGCTATTAAAAGTAGAGATCCTTATTTCACTGGAGAGAAAAAAAGTATTTAGTCGCAAACAAGAGCACACATTCACTCACAACTGGCAAAGATGAAGATGATGATGATACAATCTCAACCACGGAAAAAAAATGAACAAATGTGTCTGTGTGGCTTGGCTTGGCTATGTTTTCTGCTCAAGTTAAATGTTTGGTCATGGCAGTGATTCATTGAATCACCCAGAAACTCTTTTTCTTCTTTTTTGCTCAAGCTGAATAAAAATTATGAATTCCATTCAAAAACCAACATGTCTTCCTGTATCCATTTGTTAGAGCTTCTTCTGCGCTTGATGTCCTGACCAAAAGTTTATTTTCCACTCTTTTTTTGAGTTCAACTCAGAAAAAAACGAGTTCACATCATTTTCTTTAATATGCAAACATAAACTGCCGAAAGTAATGTAATGGAACGCAATGGCAAAAACTAACTTTTCAGGTCAAAAGAGTACCTGAGCACTACTCGTCACACTCCTTCAAAACTGAATATTATTATTATGTGGAGCTTCAAATCGGTGAAAATTGTTTCACGACCATTTCACAGGAGCAGTTGTGAAAAGAGAAAATGCTCAAGTATTTGAGAATGAGAACTCAGATATTTTATTATGTGAGTTGACTTTTCTATAGAATTAAATGTTTGATAGAAACAACAGTCACGTCCAACCCCACCGGGCTTGTGAAACCAACTGAGCTCAGCTGAAGTTCTCAGACATTCGCTTAGCTCGGCTGCTGTCGTTTATCAGAGTGGATGCAAGTATGAACACATACACTTTTGCTATTGCTACTATGAGAGCTTTACTCAGAAATAGGGGGAAACTCAGATATCCGTTTTCTGTTTCAGTTTTTTCTCTCTACCAGCAGCATTCACTTCACACTGCTTCGTAGATCTAGGATGGTTAAGCAAAGACTTTTTGCTCACACAGAGTGCTAACCTTTGCTTAGTCAGTTTATTCAAGCAGCAGGGTAACAAGTACACGATATACGTTTCTTTTTCTACATGTTGGAGGCTTGCAGGACGTCAACTCTTTGCTACCTGAGAGAGTGCCTTGTTTCTTTCTGTTTTTATTTTACTGCAATGATGACTCTTTCACTTAGAACAAAAGTATTGCACTTTTTTTTTACCTGAGCACAAAATGAGGTTATATACTTTTGTGCTAATATCTAATAATGCACTTTGTTGATGACAATTAAATTGGTGTACTTATCTGATTTTTTATATAAAAGTACGAGAAAAGTCCTCATGTTTCACAAGTCTGTTTGAAGCAATGTTCATATTCCTGCTGAAAATAATAGAGTGCGAAAGTTGTGATGTAGCAAAATATAAAGATTTAAGATAAAAATATAAGATAGGAACAGGCGATTGACACCGTGCCTCGAAAATAAATTTAGGAAATGCTCCTAGTTCTCTTGTCATTAATAAATGTACTACAGTATGTGAGGGAACATTGTGGGTTTGAAGCTGTCGAAAGTGACTGACGAAAAGAGTTTGGTTCTGAGAAAGATTGTCGTCACTAAACAGAGAAAGCGTTAAAATAATGTAAAATTATTAAAAATACATATATCCTTTAATATTTAAAGTAGCCACGCGTCTTTTATTCGTGAATTTTATATTATCTTGAATTCTTAACATCAGGCTATGTATTAACCGGTGGACTCTGTATTTCTGACGTACGAGTAAAGTGAAGTTTCTGATTTAATATTGATTGCGCAAGGACATTAAATATATCAATATACTTATGGCGTCAGCTACCTTCCATACCTTATCATAAAGTTAATTAACCGAATGTCCTCAGTAGAAATATAACAAACGTTCCATCCAGAACCTAATTCAGCCTGGAATGACATTTACTATGTTTAAATGTCTGCATTTTTTTATTTTCCGTATCAGTTGATTGAATGATTGACAGTGCTGGCAAAGGCATCACTTTAGAAAGGGATTTAAGTTTAAAGTTCATGGGAGTTTTCCGCTGTTACTAGAAATACTGACTGTTTTTTTGCAATAAATACGGACAGTTCATTTCCCTCGGCTTCTGGTCTGACATTTCGAAGCCTTTGCCTTATTGCGGGTTGAATTATTGAATTCAAATGAATCGAATATATATTCCGTCACCTATAATGAATTATCAAAGTCACACTTATAATTATATATTCCACCATTTCCTATGTTCCTGGAATTTGCAATGAATATTTATCCAAGAATAAAATCCACTATGAAAGTAATGCCAATGGTACCAATATGCTTTTTTATTGCCTTGCGAAAACAAACATATGTCCAATATAATAGAAAAAACGTAGGATGCAGAGGAGGCGGTGTTAGCTATTCTCAATGTTTATAAAATGTATGTAAATGGAAGCATAAGCATGTTCCATAACAAAAAACAGAATTTGCCAAGGGAAAGGGGCTCTTTTTGTGACGAAACGCTTGAAATATTACATACCAAAGAATGGCAGCACAATATGTTGTTGTATTCACCTACACAACACTTACTACAAATATACTTATATGGCATGTCGCAAATCAACGTATCCGGGAGGTAACGTGTGTGTACTTCTGGAGCATAATACTTACGTGCAATTTTACCCTATGAAATTTTTACTTGTGTGTTTACTCTTGGAGCTTGCAAACGGTAAACTGTGTTCAGTAGACGTTATCAACGTAGAACCATATGTGCAAAAATAATATTGCCTGCCAGCAGTTCCCCTCTTTTCTCTTGCTCTCGCCGTTCATACCATGATAATCATGATGGGTTGCTGCTGATGTAGTGTTGCATTGGAGGAGAGTTGTAATTTAACGTAACCAACCTTATGTTGTATTTTGCTTAAATTTTATTCTTATGTAATGCAATTGTAGTTTATTTAGAGTTGGTTTATTATATGATCGCTGAGAAAACGGTTTTAAAAAAAAATTTATAAACATGCAATCGCTCATATCCAGGATGTGTGGGATTTTCACTACTGGAGTTTTGTTGACGTAAATAATATTTCTGGAAGTATTCTTCATTTGTTACTTTGTTGAGTGCAAACAAATAAATTTTCGAGCATAGAGCATAAGATAAATTAAATTTGTAGAAGATCCTTTGTTGGCATCTGATACGTATAGTTTTGCAAAAACTGCATAATATTGAACTGTTTATGTATGATTGCATAATGATCTATCTGGTTTTTCAATGAGCAGCGATGTGAGCTAATCGACATTATGTCTCACCGCTTCGATTCATGCATCTTAGGCGATGCATGCGATAAATTTGGATGCATACAATATGGGACCTTCAAAATATGTTTTCCATAGGTCTGCATCTTTAACATGGAGAACCAAATTTATAGCACGACAATGTTCATATTTTATTCATGCGTGCAATGCAAGAAACGAAGGACTGTATTCACTGTATATGGTTTACCTGATAGCAAATATACTCAAATGGAAACGTTTTTATAAGAGTTATAAAAATTATTATTGAAGATGTTTTGGGTTATTGCTATTTGCTATATAATAATTATTATTATAGAATTAATTTAGGAGCATGTGATAGAACTGACAGTAACACAAACTGACTGACTGAATAATAATATCCACACAGTTGAGAATCAAATAAAACTTTATTTCGCTAAATAGTATGAAATGAATTCTTTCATCACCTCAAGTCTTAAAAAGATGTAAGAAGGCTAGCAATGCCGTAGACTTGCCTAATTGGGAAGAGTGATGAGAAACTACAAAAAACGAAATTTACTTTTCTGTTTGCTTACAGATTACCAGATACATTCTGTCAGCCACACGGATTTCCAGTCCCAAAATAAATTAGCTCTTTCACAATGAGAGTAAACAAACACGGAGAGAGACTGGTGTAGTATGTTGCGTATGTGTGCAAACCGTCAAAAATTAAATTCATTGCAAAATTCTTATTTAGTTTTTTAATTAGAATCAAAACAGTTGAAAAGAGGAGGACAAGATTACAACTACGATGTGTAAAACTTGACGTGAAGGAATTTAAATATATTCTAATTCTAGCTTCAACTGTTTACTTAACAATATTAAAACACGCGTGCATGTGTTGTGTCTACACGTTTGTGTGGATAGTAGATTGGATATATAAATAATTTTATTTCATAAAAACTCAGAAAAACAACTTTGGAAGCTAAGTAATAAGTATCGCTACAATTTTCTTAAGGGGTACATGCAAAATGTTCGTGCAAAACTAACACAATAAAAGCTTTCTCTTTCTTTTACAACCAAATCAGCCAAAAAGACTTTCTTTTATGAGTTTTTCATGTTATGACCATACACATACGATACGGCACAAGCCCACAAATGAAAATATTGTTCTTCTCTTATATAATTACCAACTTTAGAAGAACACGATTATTAAAAGTGAGTTTCAGGAAATATTGATAAGCTTTTGTTCTGTATACATTTCCCTGAAAGAGGAGTGTTGTGAAAGTAAATTCCATTATTTTATATAAGCAATATATTAGTGAGTCTTGTTCCCTTTTAATCTTAATAGTACATATTGCGCATTCACTCACAGAAAGTCATGTGCTTTTACATTTAATCATGCAAATAAATTTCGTATTTCCATGTCATGTCATACGCTTCGGTTTTTCTTGCACTCCATTTGTACGCGTTACAGAGAAAGTAACAAAAGGCCCGTTTTAATTTGTTTAGAGGAAGCACTATCACCCAGTAAAGTTCAAAATTCGTAGTCTGCCACATGCCAGCCAAGCCAGGCTAAAAGTGCTTTGAGGAAAAATTTTTAACCTTCGTGATGTGTATCTTTTATACTCTCCTTGTGAAAGATTCAAATGCAATAGTGTGTGACTTATGCATATTTTATACAATAAAATACAATGCTCATGTACATGAAATTATTTCAACCTTGTAAAACACATAAAAGTCTGGAAGCGTTAAAGTTATGTGCAATTAAATTTGGCTAGATGTTGGCATTTTCTTAACTATAGTTAATCAATTTTATATTTACAATAGTTATATTGAAGGATTTTCCACCCTTTCTTTATACAGGAACTCATACAAAATAGTTTGTTGTTCAAACAATATTCAAAACCCATTGCGCACACGACTTGGTCCCAGTGATTCATCATAATCATCATGATTTGCCCTAGCTCATTTTCATTACTCTCCAAAAATCCAAAAATTTAACGATCTTGATCTCCGGATGACTCAATCAGCCCATCACATCATGACCAAGACCAAACACTGGTGTATGTGTTTATATTTCTCTCCGCGTACCCATAAAACTTTTCCCCACGCCAGAAAGTAAGTAAATACGACAATAAAACGGAGTAAACCACATTTCACAACTATCATTATCATCAAGTTTAGCAAGAAATATGGCAAATAAACATGAGCTTCCGTTTCGTATTAAAATGATTTAACAATCCGTTGGGGTTGGTTGGTGGAAAACGCACATTTTCACATTCATTTGTAGGAGAGACAGGCCAGGCCAAAGTAATAAAATTGCATTTACATGCTTCACTCACACCATCATCTTCATCCACTCTCCATTTTCTCTCTCTCTCTTTCAAATTCGAGTTGACATTAGATTCATATTACTACCATTTGATGTTGCGGTAGTGCACATGTCATATACCACCATAGCTTGAATTTTGATTGAACTAAGGCAAGTAAAAGTTAAGAGAGCAGGGGTTTTTGTCCATTCTTCTCTGGAAACGACGACCCAACCCTTCCTCCATTTCTGAAATGCATCTTTTTTTTCTTTGCATCATCATATCATATCATTCAAGTCATGTTAAGTGCAGCGTAACCAGTGGTCGCTCTCCCCTGCTTAACATTTTCCTGCTTCATTGTCAGATACTGATACATATATATATTTTGGATTTGTGTACCACACACAAACATAGCACATGACAATAGTAGTCAGTGTACACAGTGCACCCATCAAAAAACCTTCAAGAGAGAGAGGAAGAAGTGCACAGCGTGGTTTATAAGCTGAACGTTTTATGATGGTCGTAAAATATTTCAGTGATTAAAACCACGACGGAGAGGGTTTGTCATATTATGTATATGTATTGTGCATATGCACAAACCATTTTAAAAAATTCAATCATCCGTTTATTGTATTTTGTCTACCAAACGTAGTGGAACTAGAACAGATATCATCATGCATTTATCTCATGTCATAACCCGGTCGTGTTTTTTTTCACTGCAAATTTACGACCAACGAAGAAGAGGGTGTATGAAGTTCCGCTTAATTTTTCATGTACAAATTTTTCAATGCAATAAGATGAGTTTGATGGTGGTGATGGTGTGTGCACATGTTTATATTCTCCAGCAGAAATTTGGGAAGAACTGCAACTGATAAATTGATGAAAGTATGAAGGGTTTCAAGCTTATAACAGTAGTATGCTCGAGTTCCCCAAATATATTCACCATATATAAAATAGATTCTCATCTAGATACATATATTTGTAGCTTCTCATCCCTTATCAACAAGAGACATTCGGAGAGCAAACTTACTCACCCCTGAAAAGTAGAAAATGACCTTTTCATATTTGTTAATATATGCAAATATTAATGCACTTGGGATTTACACTTGCACATGGTCCAAGTTTACATCATCTTTGGTGTTCTTTTTTAACAAAAGTGAGCCACATACATACGTACAATAGTCAATCAAAAGCTTTCAGAAATTGTAATCTAACATTCGTCCCCACTCAAACAAAGTAAAAAGTGATGTATAGTAAAATGTATACGTACTGTTTGATTTGAAAATTAAAGGTAGGTGGTGGTAACTAAAATTAATTTGGCAGATCATTTTGGGCTGATCAGTGAAGTTTTGCTGTGAAATTATGCAAAAACCCTGCGGTAGCAAAATGCTTATGCTCTTCTAATCCAAATATAGCTTGGTATAAGGTAATCCGTCAGTTCAAATTGAATGGGATATACCAAATAACCACTAACAAAAATATATTAGTCTCATCATTTTTCGTTTTCCTAGAACTTGACATTCTATGTTGCTGATTATGATAGATGAGGCATGATTTGTCATTGTTAGTTTAATTGTTTGTGCGTAAACGCTTATATTACAGTTAAACAATAAAATATATTTGTTAGGCTATATTTGCAATGTGTCATTACATTATAAACTGATGAAAGTTGGCTCATTTGTCAATGCAAGTGTCTGCTTTATAGCATTACAGACATGTCGCTATAATGTCGCTAGTCGCTATAATGCTCTTGCAGGTAACGAAACCAAAGCAGGTAACGGCTTTATCCGTTACTCAAAGAATAGCAGAGAAAGTGGAGCGAATGGGTAAATTTTAATCAAGATTTTTAATTATTGTGTACATTTTTCATGATTTACTCTTGCAATTTTCCCGTAAATGTGATTCTTGTTTGCCATGAAACGGCAATTTATTTGATTGCTTCTTGGTATATATTTTTTTATGCAAAAATAATTGCATTCCGTTCCGTCGTTCTCTGATTGCACCAGAGTTAATCATTTATTTTAAGAAAATATCAAGGACGTCGCCAATTCTTTTATGGAGGCCATGACAAGGACGGTTAACTATTTATAAGCAAGTCTGCTAGCTGCCGATGTAGATTTGTGTGCTTCCTGAATCCGAAAAGTTTTTAATTGTCAAAAACGGAAGAAGACAAACAGCACCCAATACAACACACATTCTCATCATTCATTTTAAGTCAAAAAGTTTACGAATGTAACTTTTTAAGCAATATACGTATGTATTTATTATTATATGCACACACTATTGACTATATTTACAAGTACAATCCTAATTCATTTTGTCATCATCAGTGGGGCACCACTTTCCGTTAGTTTCGTTCTCACCGAATTTGGGTACACCATAATATATTTCATTGAGCCGGAAAATGTTGTTGACTTTAATCCAGTGTGAAAAAATTTATTTGAAGTGACGCGTAGAAAACAGCAAACACGCACATCATTTCTCATTTGATTGAGAGGTCTCGCTGACTATATGAAGTATGATTTTCCGATGACTTTATTATGGGTTGGTAGCTGCCTACAAGTCTAACAACTCAATCGTCCTATTTTTTCACGAAAAGGTTATCAAATATCCAAAGAAAAAAAGTTGAAAAACAGCGACTAAATGTTTGCAAAGCCCACGTTATATTGTCGTTCGTTCATTTTTTCAAATGATTTTTGAACCTCAACCTAAACAATCATTATGAAATATTGAAGACATTATGAGTCAAAAGTATGCAAATGAATGTCACTTTTTGCTAATCAATTCAACAAATACATTTTTTTTCTTTAGGAAGGATGGTTTCGACTTTCCACTATCAGGGTAATAATTATATGATTATGCCATAGACAGACACATACATAAATATACTTATACATTGGTGGTGCTTATACACTTATACACCCGAATATATATGTACATACTTTATGCTATTTTACCATCTATTTTTTGGGGATTTTCAATATAACAACAGTGTGGTGTGGGATCGAATCGTGCAATATATAATGTTTCAATGCATGTATTCGAGTAGCCATTTGAGTCTTTGAAAGTATCACATTGCAAAGTAATGAAATTGAGTCAGTCAACCTCTATTGCTCAATATAATAATAGTGCTTGACTGAAAGAAGGACATAATGGTCACTTCCTGTCCATTTTATAGAGTTTGTGTTTGTCCACACGATTTGAGCGGGTAGGCAGACGAGCACGAGACTATAGACTGTCTCAGCACCATATAGCCAAGAAATTGGCAATTTGATCTGTTTCATGAGTCTCTTCTTACTCCGTATTTCGTCCTGGCCTGCATGACTCCTTTTTCAAGAAGTGGAGAATGAAAGAATAATGCAAAAAGGCATTTTACTGAGGAAAGGCTAGAAAGTATGCATTTGGAATTTGAACGGAGATCATCCTCTTCTTCGTTATCATTATTATCATCACTCTAACCTCTCCCTCCTCAACATCAATATCAAATCAACCCAAAACCTGCTCATTGCTATAACTGTTCCGTCCCTCCAAAACGACTTTACGAACTTCCGTCGTATTATCAACAGCATTATCAGTTGCAACAACAAACGTATGGTCGGTTTTTCCTCAGAATGCATAAAATAAAACATTTTAGGTAGGGATAGTGGAGAAAAAAACTGTCATGATACAAAAACACAATCAACAATGAAATACATTGGATATCTATATGTATCTCAAAAAAATCTCCATCATTTTATCCTCACAATCTAGTGAGATCAAGACGTAAAGGAGCAAACAAAAGCTGCAAAACCGTATGGTGCAAATAGAGGGACGAGACTTGATCTGATACACACCAAGTTGAATGAGATGGAGTGAATGAATGAGTATGAGTCAAACCAGGACCGAGAATGCATGTTCATTGTGAGTTTGTTTTGTGTACGTTTGTACGTTACGTACGAGCATTATCTGTATGGCTGGAGCATGTAATAAATAATTCTGACGTATTTCGTGCAACCATACGCACCCTCTCTCTCTCCGATGAACAATCAGCCAAAAAACCGAACCAAATATATAATCCTGCCTCATGTACACAGATTAGTAATAGGCCATTTGTTCATATATGCATGTGTGACAGAAAAGAGAGTGAGAGAGGAAAATCGGGGAAAAGGGTAGCAAACAACCTAAGTCCATTTACCTCATGAGCGTAAGCTACATAATATATTTCACCGCCTCCCTTTCAAAAGATACTAGAGGGTACAAAATTCACAACCCAGCCTTGGTTTACTTTAGCTAGTAGTCTACTCTTGGTGAATCTGATATCTGAATGAAAACCGAGCTGAAGTTCATATGATGATGATGATATTGTTATGATTCCGGTGGGTACGGAACGAACTACACAGGAACAGACATAATATATATAAGCCCTTATGTATGTTTAAGCAGTGTGTTATTGTATCGAGATAAGTGTTGGGAGGTTCACTTTTATACTTCGTTAGAGTTTTAAGCATCATCATTCTTTTTCTTTGTTATTCCTCCCTCATGATGAAAGTAGCAATATTGGAGCTAACTGCACATTGCACACATAGTGCATCTCATCTCCTTTTGCATAGGGAATACAAAGTTGCAGCAGGGCAAACGATAATAATATAATATGAATACTGCTCCTCCGTAATTCCACATATGCCCCATAAAGATCTAGCTAGCTTACATCCCACAAATTAATGGTAAGACGGGTAGCTCACTTTTATATATCTTGTTTGTAGTTTGTTGCATCTTCTTGACTAAATCACATTTTATATTCATATGCCAAGTAATAATAAACCCTCACTTGGCAAACAAGATGACACATACACCAAACCAAATGACAATATCCATATATACGGGGTGGGAGAAAGAAGTGCATAAAAGTACATTGAAAAGTATTGAAGCCAAGCGTAAAAGAAGGGAAAAGAAAAGCGGACCTTTTTTGTAATATACTCTCGTAGCAAATCCCTTTTCACAACATTATCACTGAATATATATGTACTAGTAGTATATAGAATTCATTGTTTACATGAATTGAATAGTGGACGTAACCTAACGTATATAAGTTTCGCCCCTGTTGTTACATTTTTGGGGGCATTTTCATGATCCCCAACAATTTCCAAAGTTCGCGTTAACTTTTTGTTCCCTTCATTTCCTTCCTTCACTTCCTCCAGGACAAGCTTTCCTTTTGAGTCCCAAAAATTGTTCAATTTAAAGAGAGAAGTAGAAAAGGAGAAAAACGATGAAAGTGTGTATAGATACAACTTAGCGAGGATCCACTATTTTTTTCATGAGTTCAGCAGGAGAAGGTATTAACCCAAAAGCAACAATAACGCTTATAACCTTTCCTTCCTTTATCCTACATTCATTATGTATGTTATTGCATGCCTAGTGGTGCTAAACTTTTTGCTTGGTTGGCACGAGCCGAAAATTTTTCAGTTTACATTTTTAAGGACATGGTCCATAATCCAACAAACTCTTCCGTGATATATTGCCACATTGCGAGAGTCTGGATGAAAACTGTGTGTGTGTGTGTGCTTGCGTATATACACGCGTGCTTGGCGTTGGCTAGTGCACAAGGCCCGCACTTTACTTGCATATTTGATTTTGATACAGACACATAAATATATCGTGCGCTTACGCTCTTATATAATAATATTTCTCTTAATGCAAGCGCACCTTATATAAACACGGAATGAGTAATAAAAGGGGCTCTTTCGTACATCCAGTTTCGATATAATGATGAAAATGATGATAATCATTATAATAAGGAAGAGAATATGCAAGCGAAGCACAGCAAGCAGCATGGCATGGGCAGCCCTTTCAAAACTGATTACTCTGAAACGATGACTCTGCTACTTTTGAAAAACTTTGCTTGCTTTTATTCTTTAATATGTGTGTGTGTAGTTCGGGTTTGGATTTACGATACGAGTCATAATAATCCACATAAATGCATACGCGCACATCATCCATACATATTACAATGTATTGAACAGATGTTCAATAGATCTTCTTTCACCGTAACCTCTTGAGTTCTAAAATGATCAAGTATATTTTTTTCATCGAAACCCAAAATGAGAGAAAAGGCTGAGGGAAGCTAATGCTACAGTGGAAGTAGCATTAGGAAAAGGATATTATTTTCATGGATGTGGACGAGCTCCACACAAAGATAATACTTTAGAGAGCGAGTGAGTCCCTCTCACTCAAATAAAGGACAGAATGAATGAATAGAAAAATGAGCGCTGGCATTGCCATTTTTTTCATTTTATATACGGACCCACTTAAAAACTGAACCCATAAGTATGTATATCTCTATGAAAATACAACAGATGAATGAATAAAGGCTTAATATAATGTATCGTATCATTTTTTTTTCAACGTACAATTTCATTACCTATAAAATTCCACACAAGAAGAGTGAACAGAACATTACCCCAAGCCCCCTATACTCTGCTGGGCGCTGGATTCATTTAATGCATTATATTATATTAGCTGTTTGGCTCGAGTGGTAGAGTCCTTCATCCAACAATTGATACAATTAGCACGTGCCATATGCCATCAATGGTTTGGCATTCAAGTAACGAACCAAGCTCGGCTCAGCGCAGTAGTAGTAGTGGCAAGGCCGGTTTTTGATACATGGTTGCTTACTCGATGGGATTATCATTATTACTTATTCAATGGGAATCAAAAAACAGCAAAAAATGGATGAGGCTTCGCATTACCAACAGACACAGAGAGAATAGTCCACCACCCAAACCAAGTCTAAACTAATCGCTCAATCATTTTGCTGTACACAACCGTACGACTTTATTATTCTATTGAAATTGAGGGTATCAGTAAAAAAATATACTTGCTACTGCATCCAGTGACGAAATAAAATCAACAATTTCATATGCCCCTTACACGGCTTACACATTTTTGGGTAAGTGCAACTGAACGTGAGTAACAACTGGACATGATCTAAAAAAAGAGTGTGAATAGCAAAGTTGCCACTAACGAGACCGCATGAGGTATTTGTATGAGGGATGCCATTGAATATTTTAAAACATTACAAGTGTTGCGTAATACTTTTTACTGCATCGTATTGGCGTACTGTGGATTTGTCAAATACAGTTCACTCCTCAAGCTGAATAATTTATGGGAAATTTTACAATTAAGCAAATTTCTATTTGCTACATATCCAAATAGTTTCCTGTCATTATTCCCAGTTTGTCAGCATTTTGTGTAGGAGAAGGAGTCAATCAACTGAAGGGAGTGGTGAAATGACGCAACATTTTTTAAAGTAGTATAGTTTTGAACAAAAAGAGCAACAAAAGATTGTAAATTCGTAATCAAAATAATGACTTTATAAAATAAAAGTACATAATATCCATAATGTCCCAAAATTTGCTTTGAATAAATTTGTTAGTGGACTGTCGGGGCTTGTTTTGTTGCAACTTGCATTGTTCAGCCAAGAGCTGCAGTTGTTGGTATGTGATGTGAGTGCATGGTCAAAGATTCCTTTTGAGTGCAATGTAAACAAATATAGTATTAGTCTTTCTCAAGTCCGACTTCAGCCAGAGGCTCCTGTTTGGGTGTATGATTTACTTTCGTTCAATTAAATGCGTTATTTTGTCGGCACATAAGCTCCTTAATCTGTGTACATTCATTATATTGTTTGAGCATCTGCCCATTTCCAGAAATTCCAATATAACACAAACACAACACACACACCCTTTCATAACACGACGATGCATGGAGTTATCAAACGATGCAGACACTTTGTCTGATATATGAGATGGCTTTTACAACTTAAACTGCATTCATCAAGGGTTCATAGACCGATCGGGATGAATGAATGTGTGGAGCTGTGAATATTGGGTGAAACATTTTGGAGTGATATAGTTGATAGTAATAGTAAAAGTTGGTACATACATCAGGATCTTGTGTGGTACATGAGGATGCCGATATTCCATGTCCCTCCGCAATCAACCACGCTAAGATTGTTATGAAGCATTGTAATAGTCCGAAAGTTGAGGATTACTCTAATGATCACCATCATTATTTTTATGACCCACGCCAAATAAAGAGGAAAAACAGACAAATATTGAGAGTGTATATAGGGTTAATCGCTGCAATAAATAACAGTGGGGGAGCATCTAGCAAAAGTGCATACCGTGATTAATTTGAGCATTATGGTTCAGGGAGAAAGAGAGCGAGAAATTGTTGCTATTTTACCGATTCTTGATATTTACCTGAAGCGTAAAAAATATATTACCAAGGTATAATCTTCTCAAGGCCCGTCTAGACATTATTGCATTTTTTAAGGGAAATCCGATAGTTCTCTTTGACCCATTCGATTCCTTAATTAGATTGATGAGCCCGGCCTGTCGGTGCTATAATTAAAAATTATATGCTCGTGTGCAGTGTACAGGTTACGTATAATCATTCGTAGACTTATAAAATTATAATCATATCCTTGAAAGTTTCCTTTTGCGTAATGAGTGAGATGTTATCTTTTAAAGATTTGTGAAAACTGCGCTTTAGCCGCTTATCATTCATTCCCTTATAACGAAATCGCAAACTTAATGCATTAAAATTGCATGGTACTTGGTCGTCGCGTCAGTCTGTCTATAAATTGCCATGTCCGCCTTCACTCACATTTTCAGTTAATTTCCAGCAGACAATGTCATCCTGAATAAAATAAAGCTTCTAAAATCTGATATCGTCTTATAATAGTCATACGCAGGTATGGTACTTGTTTCCCGGTGTGTCTAGTACCGTTTCCAATACATTATTAAGCTCTGGATGATCCTATCTCAAACAGAATAACTGAAGAGATTTGCAGAGTTGGAATGTTTGAAATCGTAAACATAAATAATTCTATGAGACTGCAATATGACATGTGGCACGTGCAGCAGAGAAAACACAATATTTCCAAATATCTACGGTAAATAAGGAAGTGCACATATCCTTCACTAAACTTTTAAATGTACAGGAGCTAAAGCCATGTAAGAAGACAATCTTACTAAAATCAGTCAAATCGCTTCCAAAAAATCTCGAAATGGATTCGAGGTAGAAAAAACTATCTTTTAGAAACTGAGCGCAAAATGTATACAGCCTGATAATCCTTTTTTCATCTGTCTAGTTTATTGAGACTCGTCATGAACACACAGGCTAAAAAGATGAAGAGACAAAAAAGGTTTTTCTAGCAGATGGGAGAATAAGAGTAGAATAATAATAGGTTTCTTTCCTTCCACCCCTTTTCGTTCTTTTCTCCGGTGGAAGTTATATTATGTTATGTTGAAGTTACATCAGTTTTTCTTCGATCCACACACAATTGACAACAGGTATCAAAACTACTAGTAGCAGTAGCTGCAGTATAGTAGTAGTTTTGGAGTTCAGTTCAATATTTCAAATGTTTGTACAACTCACTGGTCTGGTCACAACTCAGCAACCTTTACTTAGATACTCGAATGTGAACTTCACTTGTTCCCAACGAGAAAGTTTCCTCAAGTGAAAAATAAGAATAGAACTTGCCCTTCAGTGCTTTCATCCCAATCCAATAATATATATTTTTGGATATACTATAATAGCTTTTTGAAACGAGATCTGGAATAGAGTTAAAATTCTCTGTCCTCACGAAAAATATCTATATACATTATGTATGTACTACGGTTATGAAATCTCAACTTTTCACTTTAAATAATACTTCGTATCAAACAGCATTAATGGATACATTTATAGCTATGTATATCCTTTTGAAATACATCTATCGACCAAGAATGCTTTAACTCAAGAGTCGACGAGCAGTGAGCGGAT